>OY720637.1:47438474-53094763 GCA_963169105.1 Ceriagrion tenellum
TGACAGGAGGTGAGGTGGCTTGATAATGTCTATTTTTAGTATTGTGGCCGTATAAATTATGATATCCCGCCAAAAATATCGTCGGGTGGAACAACGAGAAATTTGATTTATTTGCCAAGTGGAACCCTTGTAGTGTAACAGGTAGAATTCGGATTTTTACGACCACTCAACTCAACTCACTTCGGCTGTTACTTACCCAGCAACTGTGATGGTTTGAGCACCGCGGTTTCATCTAATTAGATCGAATAGTCCATATATCCCAAACTCACGAAGGGGGATATTTTTCTTTTGGTGTCAAAAATATACTGGTAATAAATCGTGCCCTCGGATACTCCTGGAAACGTTAACGAAACTGTGTGCCAGTGGCAATTCGTGGACAGTTGTTTCGTATATGACACACATAGCGAAAATAATGAAAATTACCAGTCCATGCTCTCAATTATTACGTCTAGCAACATAGTCGGAATATTTAATCGAAATTTTTCGAATTTTCGATTTTCAACTTTCGAAATCGAAAAAATCTTTATCTTTGGAAAAATCGAAAACAATTCGATTGATAACAATAATTTCGATTTTTAACAGTAATTTCGATTTTTTTAATCGAAATTTAATCGAAAATCGAAACTCGAAATTTTTAAAAGCACTTGATTAAGTTATTCCTTATTCCTAGCACACAATTACTCGTAGTAAGTTTTTTATGTCATATTCTCTCATCGTCGGTATGGTCGATATTTTTTTCCTCCACGTGCATCACCAGCGGTGAACTTTATCATCACCAGCTGCAAAAATTATTGTCGTGGTTGTATATATGACTTTGATTTTCGAGAATCGTGTGAAATCCATTCGTCAGCAACCGAGCCGTTGGAGGAAAGGATAATTAGAAGAGGATAAAAACTCAAAAAGGGGAGGTATGATTACGGGAAGTGCGAAGACATGGCATTAATTGAACGCATTGTGTTAATTTATGTTTGCATGAGATATGTCTGTCAGACTTTCGGTGAGATTAAACTCAACATTTTCACGAAAAGGCAGAATTTAGAGGGAATGGATCTGAGGGAGGGTGAGACTGAAGGAATGGGAAGGATGTTGGTGGCTTTGATGCGTGGGCAAGCACAAAGGCAAACCGGTATGTTTATATAGAACTTAGTTGTCTTACCTTAGAGGGCGCCACCAGAGACTGCGATTATTAGCCAGTCTGGGTGAAGAGACGGGCATTAGAAAGGACAGGACACCAATGCACTTCTTAGGCCAAGGAAATGGCATTTATTTTCTGAAATAGCTATCGTGGCTTACTCCAAAACTTGTCTGATAGTCTTACACCTACTTCCTTCAATTCAATGGGTGGAAATGTACCGTTGTTCGTCAGGTATTTCAAGTCTGATATGCATGACTCGGTGCTTCAGGCTAGTTGGCTGAAAGATATTGTGATTAGGGGTAAATTAAAAGGGAAGGGGAGAGGCCCACCGCTTTGAGGAGGCATTTAGCCTGATCTTTACGGCTGGCGTTGACGGCAAGGGGACCACGGTTTAACGTCCAATCTGACGGACTGAGTTCTTTACTCAATTTCTCTCCTCGAAAGACCCAAGATCGGATTGGATCACCAAAGTCGAGTCTGTGCGAGGAGCCAATACCTGAACCTCGAAAATCATCAATAAACCCCGTTGTTGATCTCCGTGAAGGAGTTAGAAAGTTGTTCACTCCGTGAAGGAGTGAGAAAGAGCAGTTTAAAACTAATAAAACTGGATGCTATGCGTCTAATACCATGTTTGCCCCGTGAAGTCTTCTCCTGAGGTAATCTGTGGAATAATTTAATTTATGAGTGTTACACATGCAGATTCACTGAGAAGATCGTGATAGATTACAGAAGGCGTGAGTTGATAGCCTTTTTCGACGATAGAAAAAACCTATATCGCCTAAAGAGAAGTATCAGGCTTGATTTGGGGGAAAGAATTCATCACAATGAGTAAGAATTAAGTCAATTTTCCACTTAAATTAGGTTTTATTCGACCTATGGTTCGATATACTACATCATCATCATTAGGCCTGATTCTGAAACCTAGGTCGAATAAAAATTTATCCAAGTGGAAAATTGCCTTAACTATTATTTATTGTAACCTATAGCGTCTGTTCGTTGCGTGAACAGATTTTTCTAGTTATAATAAAAATTAATAAAGTGGAGAAGGTCAACTGGGTCGGTTATTCGCATTCCTCCTTTACATCTTCACCTACATCTAAGTAATACCCTGCGAGCCACCACGATGGTGTGTGGCAGGGGGTGAAGATCACCAAACATGCACTATTGCCATGCAAGCAAGATATTTAAGGGAGACATCTTGATAATAGGGTCACAAGCAGCTATATGGTTAGTATCTACATAATAATAATAAGAAGGGGATTATTGGTTATTATAACATGCATCATGCACTACAGACTACTCTAAGGATATTTCACCTACCTATCCCTTTGCTACGCTGCCTATTGTTCTCTCTTATGGTACGCGGGTAAAATAACATTTTAAATCTATCGGTACGACAATCTATCTCTCTAATCTTGTTAAGATGATCAAACCTATCATAATACGCAGGGGTTCTCAATATATATCTAGCGTCATCTGTGAACAAATCGGTTTCGAATTTATTTAAAAGGTTTAACCTAAATTTTTACCTGTGTTCTGATAGTAATTCCCATCATAGTTCTTCTATTAAACTCGTAACACTTATACAATTATCATAACGGCCTTTCTATATCAAATCTATCAAATCTAGCGGATCTCCTTTGCATACGCTTTCTAATTCTTTTATCAAACCTTCCTCGTACGGATCCCATATACTAGCGGTGTATTCTAAATGAGGCCTGACAAGTGTAAAATAGCTTCTTTCTCGTACTCTCTCATCGCATTTGCCTAGAACCCTTTTTACGAATCCTAATCTACGGTTTGCAACACTAGTTATTTCCCTGAAGTGTTTCCCCCATGACATGTCTTCAGTGATAGTGACGCCTAAGTATTTAATAGATTCTACGTTAGATATTTTCTTTTCTTTGATGCAATAATGATTCCGTGGAAATCCATTCTTTTTCCAAAAGTTCATTATCGCGCATTTCTTTAAATTTAATTCTAGCTGCCAACTATCGCAACAATTTTTGCGAGTAAGAAATACGATTTCGCTACCCAAGCCTAATTTGACTTTGTTTCAGATATGCTTTGTGTATATATCCCGAAAAATATTTAACGTCCTTCCAAACCACATTAAGGAAGAAAAAAAGTAAGAAAATTTCTTAAGAAAGTAAAAACTTGGTTATTACTTATAAAAAATATCGAGATTTTGTTTCGTAATTTACATGAAATATTTATCGAATTTAATGTACTGAATTAAGTGATATTGTAATATCATTGTTGAAGTAAGTTCACCCGATATTGTATTTATGTCTCTTTTTTGTAACCACTATTTAATTATGTATATCTCTGAGTCTTTTTTTCTTTTTTGAATTAGTTTCTTCACTGTATTGTAAACGTTTTATCGAAAATTGTAAACCATTTTGTTTTTTGCTATCGTTTTTTGCATGGTTTATTTGTCAGTAGCCCCAACACAGGTTATTCCTTAGGGGCTATCTATTGTACTACAACTCTGTAATTCCTGAAAAGGAATTTAATAAAAAATAAAAAAATAAATCATCAATCGCATCTAAATCCTTAGCTAACGACTGACTGTCTGTAGACTGACTGTAGCTAAAGACTGACTGATTGTTTAATTTTTGCTACGCACCATCAAATGCGTCATTTTGTAATAGGAATAAAAATTGAATGGGGGGATTAAAGAAATCAGGAGAAATTTGAGCTGCAATCGGAGATGTGCTTCAGCTTGTTTGTATTACGCGGTTTGCGTTGTGTTTGTGAATGGATTAAAATTCGTGTTTTTACCTGCTATACTGAGTATCTCTTATTATTTGTTTCCTTTGTTTCTGTCCTGCGAGCTTTATGATGTGTTATAACTATATCCCCACGTACTTCTGAAACTCGTGTGATCGTAATGTATGTACAGTCACTTCAAAAAGTATCGCGACACGCTATAACCGATCTATACGAACCGCAGGCGTAGTGTGTCGCGATACTTTTTGAAGTGACTGTACATGCACCCTATGCTATAAACTGTAATAATTGGTGTTTTATAAGAACGTAAGCAAGATGAATTATCATAATTGTCTCTGCTTTTCTTGTTCACAATTGGGCTAAAATGATATCGTTTCAGTTATTATAATATATGCTTTTGAAAGTATTTTTAATACCCGCAATGAATTTCATTGATGGAAGGCAGTCCCCCACACAGGTCTGTGACCTTTGAAACTGCCTAAAGCTCATGGATATTTGTACACAACACTGTGCCAAAACCATTGAGCAAAAAATTATTCTTGAATTATTCTTATTTAAATAAACGAAATATATGCGTCAGGAGAAATCTTTATATTTTAAGTATTGTTCAAGGTTTTTGCTACTCCAATGCCTGGGCCTGTCTTCTCAAGGGCTAAAATATCCTCCCCTTGACACCTACAACCATACTTGAGAATTTCAATTTTTCAGGGGAAAATAAGTTGAAACTTTTCAAATAAGTTAAAGTTAGAATTACGTGAAAGTTAGTAAAATATACATTTGCTGGACCATGCATTCTCAGCAAAATCGGGATCCGATGCTCTCGAACGATTAACCTTATGAGCTTTTTTCTTCTTTCTCCGGCCTTTTCCAGGAATGTTGCCATTGCGTAACATGCTTTTAATCGCCGGAGACTTAAATGAAGTGCAAAGGATTATGTATAGTCCTTGAAATTCTCTTCATAATGATTTTTTAATAAACAGTAATTAACTTTTTATGGACGAAAAACCGTGGGTGCGTGACGATTCGCTCCAGTTGCTAAGTAGGTAATTTCGGTTGCGTGTCTGAGACTCATTTCTTAAAGAATACGGCAACATCCGAGAGGTTATCCTACGGACTCATAAACTGTCATCGTGTGAGGAAACTTTGGTATACATCACAGTGAAAGGCGCCCAAGGAATTCGGGGCTAAGGCCCGTGGAAGCGTTTTAATTAATTGCCAACGACCAGCTCGTCGCACCCCATGAATCGCCGATGAGCCGCCGGAGAGGACTTAATTTAGCGGCCCGCTAGAGGTCCTTTCAAATTGACCACGGGTTCGTGATTTAGAACAATTAAAGAAGAGGATGAAATGTACCATTCGCAGCGGGTTCCTCTTCCCCAGGACGCGTTCCGAAGCAACAGACCCAGTGATGAATAAATCGTCTTGCCAGAAGGATGCCATTTAATTTAGACTACGGGATGTTATTAATAAGCTCCCACCCAAAGCATTGATTTAAATGCATGGAATCCTATTGGGAAAATTAATCAGGCGTTAGATTTTCATTCCACTAATTTCCATGCTGGATTCCCGCTTGACTCTAATGAATGTTTATGGATATCTTCGAGGTTTTCAGCGTTGAGGGGTATAACTCCTGATCCTCGTTGTATTTTTCAATTTATTTTCATTATATAAACGTCAGAGAAGGAATTTGAATACACACGACCCCAAGTTCAACCTCACGTACGTATAAAGTAATGTGAAAGCTCTAATTGTTAAATGTTGCGATTTAATTAAAAATATCAAAGTATTTAATAACAAAATGTATGCATTTGCTTAGAAATTTTTGTTTTGTGAGATAATTAGAGACCATTCCTCTGCATTTATATTTGCACACTATCTCCCATTTCATGCTATCTGAATGCTAGTTGTTATACACAAATGGAAGTTTTACGTTGATTATTTATATTCTGAATTTAGATATATATAGAAAATATGTATGTATGAAAAGTTTGATGAATTAAAAATTACCATCCAGGAAATTATAACTTAGGAATTATAAAGTAATTTTAATTTACTTGAAATAAGTCAGTATCGAAATTGTTGCCGTAAAACAAGCCTGCCTGGAGAAGTATTAATCTAATTCGTCAGGGTATCAAATTGTGCGGGATATGTGTTATATTGTTATTGTTTTTGTATGAATAGTTACCATAATGGTATGTAAGTGCAAATGCTAAACTAAATTAGCCCTTTGCCAGCACTTATTTCTTAGGAAGAAATGACTTACGTAAGAGCCCAATGCACTGTGTCACTAACAATTTACTATCAACATGTTGTTTTCCTGAATCAGAAAGAGGATTTTGTCTATTAAATGAAAATTGACAGAAATAGACTTCATTTGTGATATGGTCGTAAGGGGGGGTAACTTAGTAGCGTGCCAGTGGGATAATTCTAAAATTGGAAGTTGAAAGAAGTCCTTATTCATAATAAAATAAAATACTTGTCACTTTTCTACAACATTTTTTTAATTGTTTAAATATTGAAGAAAAGTATAAAGCATTTTTATTTATCATGAATACTTACATCGAAAGACGTATACCAGGTGAAGCCTACCACAGTTTTACTTGATGAAAGGGGTTCGTTAAACGTGCTGTTAGTCATATAACTGCACGTGATTGAGAATTTCTGTTTTCCATCTCCTATTTCCTCCGAGTTGCATCACTAGGGAGATATTGGCGCCAGGAGGACGTGCGTGGTATTCGCCCGCACTAAATCTCGCAGCGCCGGATTAATAAGTGAATAAGGACGAAGGAATGAAAACGGTTTTGAATGCCTCGCGGACGCAAGAGGCTTTCGCAGATTGGGGAGAAAAACGCACCTCGGGAATTTTCCCTTTCACTATTGCTCTCTCAAGACCAGCGGCCCAGGCGCCACATGCCATTGGATGGGCAGTGGGAGGAGGAGTGTTGTGACGGAGGGAGGCGGGGAGGAAGGGACGTGAAGTGGGCGGGGTGGGGAGTGGCTGGTGTGGGGGGGGGAGGGTGGGGGGGGTAGGATAAAACCCGAATTCCGTGCTTCCGAATACACTTTCACTTCACACTTTCGTCTTCCTTCACCCTTTCCTCCGCTCCCCCCCCCCCGCCCCTTCATTTCAAGTCACTCCACTTTAAGCCATGCCCCAACATTCCCATCCCCCACCGCCTCGCCCCCCCCCCTCATTCAACCACCAAACAAGGGGCGGGAGAAAGAATCCGAGAAATTTCAACAATGGGCCAGCAGCGTCCTGCCGAAGCACGCATTAAAGTCTATACGGTGACGACCCATTTCCCATCTACGGAAGGACGTCGGCGCTTGCCGGTAGATCTCGGGTATCCTCCGGACCGACCGCAATTGGCCGGCTAATTAGTCTCCTTTAACGTTCGCGAGTCGATTTTTAATCGAGCTGGCTTCCACAGTCTTTTTTTTTCGATGCCTTATAAAACAGGTGGAGATGGTAATTAGGGCAACCGAGGGCTAAGTGTGAGGAAGTCTTGACACCAGTGTAGGAAGTTCGGCGGAGGTGGTTCACCACCATCTCGTATGCTGAGGTCATTATAGCCGTTGGGCAGAGGTTAATAAGTAATTGGTACAGCCGATTAAGGCAGGAATGAGGAAGATGTAGAGACTCGATGCGCTCTCATTTATCTGATCGTGTTCTATTGCATAGATGAAAGGTGTCTGGTCCACGCGTTCCCAATAAACACTTGCATATAGAGCAGGTAACTTAATAACTATAAGGGGGTGTCAAAATGATCCTGGCTGAATGTAATGATTTGATTGCTTAATAATGACAACGTGAGACTTTGGAAAACACTGTAAAGCGTTTTTCCTTGGCAATTAACAGCGATATTGAGATTATAGGCAACTTGATCGAATAAGAACTGCTATTGCCATGTTTTCAGTCGCCATGTGGGATGAAGACACTCCGAACTCCGGCAACACTGAACAAGCTAGCAACTTGATAGGCAAACATTAATCTGATCGTGGTTTCTTGCATAGTCGAGTGGCTTCTGGTGCCTAATATCCTATTGCTTAATTAGTAAAAAAAACTTTTAGACTCCTCTGGCCAGTTCACTGATAAATTTATTGCACAATCCGTATTTCTAAGCCTAGCATCTTCTTCAAGTGCTCACTGACAAGTAAAGAAGGTATTGCGAAGGTTTATATCGTAAAGGAAGGTTGATTGGGGGGAATGGGGAAGGATAGCCATTAAGGTCTGTTACGGGATGTTGGGCTGAGAGGGGGAGAGGGGAAGTGCTACTTTGCTAAGGGAAGTTGGTTCAAGGTTTTGAAGATTCGGGAAGAGGCGGGAAACAAATATTCATTAAGGGTAGAGCAACTAGAGTCACACAATCTTTTTAAAATTTCGAGTTGTTCTAATGAGTCCAATTCACGCGTGTAGCCACAGGCGGCTAAAATTTTTGCTTTAAAATCACTCTGTTGTCGTTGACTCTAATGTTATCAAGTGCTTTGAGAAGTTTCTTTTGTCTTCCAATTGATTTTTAAATTCACTTAAGTATTATTTCGCTCGCAGTTCTAAATTCGTGGAAGTTTGACCCACACATTCATTGGAGTAGTCACCACATTTCAGCACATAAATGCCACTTCTTTTATTGGAATCCACTTTGTCTCTGCACTTCACGAGGAGGGATTTAAAACTTACAGTGGATATAAAAGAAACCTGGAGATGTTCTTTTATAAAAATAATTTGCTATTCTATTCGTAAATCTGTCCAAAATCTTGGAATTACCTTAACTTCAGATATATCGTGGGGAAAACACATACAAAACATATGCGGCAGAGCATTAAAGAAACTAGGTTTTGTTAAGCGTATAATAGGAAGGTACTCAGGTGAAAAAGTGAAAGAGAGATGCTACTTTGCACTGGTTAGGCCACACCTCTAATACGTCGCGAGCATTTGGGACCCTGGTCATAAAGAATTAACCAAAAAAATTAATAAAATACAAAGAAAAGCAGCACGCTTCGTTAAAAACTGCTACGAACGAACATATAGTGTTACACAACTGTTTGAGGGATTAAGGTGGGAGCCCCTAGAGACTCGGAGGCCACGCGCTAGCCTTAAGTTGCTTGATAAATTCAGAACTGATATTTTTCAGAGCGACATAGAGAATATTACCATGACTCCTCACTACATCACTAGGTCTGACAGATGCGAAAAGATAAGAGAGATACACTGCCGAACAGATAGGTGCAAAAACTCGTTCTTTCCGCGAACAATAAGCGATCACAATAAAAATTAAGCTCACTGAATACACTCCTATAATTCATGTCACCATTTCATCTCCAAAAGACTTACACCTTTACACGGCTGCTGTCCTACCATGCCCTGCCACATGGCAATGCGGCGGTTCGCGGGATATTATGTAGATGTAGATGTAGAAAATCTGGTGGAGCACCATTTGTTCTTCAATTTACATGAGCTATTGCCTGACGGTAAAAGTTCCAAAGCCTGTCGGTTATATATTTTGGAAACCAACTCGTCGATGAGTTTCTAATTGATAGCAATTAACATCAGCAAGTTGTTTGATGATATTTAGTTATTTTAGAAAATTTTCCCGGGAAAGGGGAGCATTCAGGAGGCGGTGAATGTAGGAGTGGAATGCCTTAAGCTTCTGCGAGTTGTGATGCCGGGAATCTACAGGTATCACATTGTCACTTTGGGACGGATTCAAAGTTATTTTTAGTAATTGAAATGGGACCCCACAAAGCTAAACCAAGTTTAATTTCATTTATCCTATTGCTTGCTTAGGCAAGTGACGTAGCAACTTTAAGAAAGATTCAAAACGAGCCTGGATCATTATAAAATATTTCACTGTGTTATAATAGCGAAGCAAGCATTTGGAACTCCATATGTCGCTCCTTAGCTGCGATCTTGAGAGTTATGGCTAGATAGCTGAATGAATTGTTTGTTTTACTGGCCTGCTACCATGTTTTCAGTTAACACTTCCGTCTGTATTATCACCCTGAACACATAAACAGGAGAGCAACCGTGTGTAGCGTAGCGAGAAATTACTGGCTTCGACAAATCGGAGTTGATATAGCTTCTTTCCCCTTCCCTTAATCTCCGCCGGATATCGCTATAATTTATTCCGCCTTAATTCAATCACTGGCCAGATATTGAGATCAAATCTGCCTTTGGCTTGATAGCACCTTGTCGAACCTTTGCTGAGTAATGTGTACATGCTAGATTCACGTTGAGTGATGATCAATTTCTTTAAAAAAATTGCACATTGTTGGTTAATTGTGGAACATCGGATAATGAAACCACTTGTACACCTATAACAACTGTACGTACTTGTTTTACTCTCTCATTGTCAGAGGTATCAAGATGAAAAACGTTAATCATGATCGTGACTCTATGTAAACATGCTCTATTCCTAAAGAAATGGCATTATTTTCAAAGTTATTGAGCTGTAAAGGCAACCTCAACAAATACTGACATTAGAAAAGTTTTTAAAAAGCTATCACTAAATATAGGCAAACTTTTATTGCCATGCCGTGGCGTGCAAATAAATAGTTGTATTTTTTTCTTTTAATCAACACACCGCTATATGGAGGAAAATTGTAATTTCCATATGTTGCGAAACATAAAGTGAATTGCATTCCTTTTATTGCTTCGTGTGTTTATATCAATTAAACCCCGTTGTCGAGCAGATATCTCTAGAAGGGTACTTCAATCGAGCATGTAAATATAGAGGTGCTTTTTTGGGGACCATGGACCAAAAGCAGGCCACATAAGATGAGAAGCATTCCAAACCTGGCGTTGGAGTCGGATGTTGTGACCTAAATGGACAAATAAGATAAGAAATGAAGATGTTTACCAAAGCGCGCGAGAGGAAATGAACGCACGGAACACTATGCAGAATCGATGACCCAAATGGATGGGACACACCCTAAGGCACAATGGAATTGTGAAGAATTTAATCGGAGGATAAATGTGGAAATGTCTCAAGAGGAAGTCCAAGGTTTAAATTCTCCACGGTTTAAGGTCCAGGTTCAATTTTAACTAAAATAGACCAAATAATGAGGTAAATGTATAAGAAAAACTATCAAGGAGTTATTGAACTATCATTAAATATGGGGGGATGAAGGGCTGAACCCAACCAATCTTCGGGTTGCACGTCTATTGAACAATAGGGGCTCTTAATTTCAGCATAAGTTACTCAGAAAATTGCTTTGCTTAAAAAATAAGAACAGGGCTATCGATGAAATAATAATTTTCCATGTATTTGAATTTTTCATGTTCTCCAACGTCAGCTCTCTCTGGTTGCAGCAACGCGGGGAGAACCCAAATAATTCCAATACACAAGACAACTTTCGGTACCAGACTTTCGGTCACTAGACTTATTCCCAGACTTTCAATCACTAAATGTCCTCTTTTCTTCCGCCTCTCCTCTCTGTTGAATTCCCTCCCTTCTGACGTCGATCCTTTTGCACTTTCATCAAAGTCCTTTATAAGCCTTTCTCTTTCGTATCTTTCACCTAAGTAGTTATTCCCCTATTTTTCTTTTTTTATATTTCCAAAATTTCTGCTTGTATCCTGTTGTTAAATTTGCTTATATATGTCCTTAATTTTGTGTATTGTTACATGGCCACTATAAAATGGCACCCAAGCTGTATGTGGTTTTCTTTCTTTAAATAAATACATTAATAAATAAATAAAAAACCTCGGAAGCCTTCGTTAACATTTTTACGTAGCTTTCCTTGATGTAAAATGTTAAACAAATTAGACTCTTTATTTTCCGATTCATCGTTGAATTGATACACTATTTGTGTGTAAAATAAGATCGGCAGGTAGAAATAGAGCGCCATTACACTGTCCGCTTTTGAGTAGAGTTTATGTCCTTACCACAAAAAATATTACACTATTTGCGTGTAAAATAAGATCGGCAGGTAGAAATAGAGCGCCATTACTCTGTCCGCTTTGAGTAGAGTTTATGTCCTTACCACAAAAAATATTACACTATTTGCGTGTAAAATAAGATCGGCAGGTAGAAATAGAGCGCCATTACTCTGTCCGCTTTGAGTAGAGTTTATGTCCTTACCACAAAAAATATTACACTATTTGCGTGTAAAATAAGATCGGCAGGTAGAAATAGAGCGCCATTACACTGTCCCCTTTGAGTAGAGTTTATGTGCTTACCGCAAAAAATATTTCTGTATATTAATTTGTTTACATGCCCGCGTCCTTTTAGCCTTAAGTGAAAGTTTCTGTAGCTTAGGTTGGTTATCTGTTTAAGCAAAACTTTTTTGTTCAACGAATAAAATAAAATCGTGAATTTTCTGTGATTTCGAGACGGTCTTTCTCAAAGACCTCTTCGCTATCAACAAGCCCATGATTCCGCACTGTATGTTTGGTGTAATTGAGAGCTATGAAGAGGATATTTTTTTTTCATCGTTCAGTACCCAGTAACTCCTCCCTCATTTAACCAGCGCGGTAGATATTTCAGCGAAGGAAGTCAAATGGACAATTTTTGAACTTGGACATCATTATTGGTGTAAAATTCTACCGTATTTTGTTTTTCATTTGGGTGAATAAATGGCAGTACAATACAGTCGTTCTTACTTTTTGAGTAATTTCCGTATCATACCGACAGAGGCATGAAAGATACGTTTGGTGTTTTATGAATGGAACATTAGTGAAGATCCAACTGAGGGTAGGGCTGCTCGAGAACCTTCGAACCAAATACAAGTGGAATTCCTGTACGATACTTCATTTTAGTGACTTAAAGAAAAAGGTGGCATCTCTTCATCTACATCTACGAAATGCCGTGCAAACTACCACAAGGATGTGTGGCATGGGGTGATTCTACGCTAGGCATTAAGCCCTTATCCCAGCTGGAATCCGAACCGCGCACGCTCGCCCGGAATGCCAGGCTCAGGCCAAAAGGAGTCAGGATAACAATACGCGGTCAGACCAGAAACTAGCAGAGTGCTACATAGACGAACTTACTACCATGCTGTGCACTACTTAAGATATGACTACTGGTTATAATTACTGCGACAGATAAATAGTTCTACAAGGTACTAAATCATACAAGAGCTGAATCATGCCGGAAATTGCATGCGCGATTAGAAACTAATAATGATGTTCGGATATTTAGCACAAGTGAAAAACCTATTTTACCTAGTCAGGGTCAAAGTATCCTAGGACTGATCTATCGCAACTATTATGGTCCCTTACTGTACGTAAAAAAATGGCATTCTAGATCTCTCGGTTCTGCAGTCAATTTCCCTAATCTTATGCCTGTGATTGTTTCTACCATAATTTCTTTGCTTTAGCAAACTATTTTGAACGTCCGGCCAAATATTTTCTGCATCAAAATTACGTAAAAGATTTAATCTATATTTATCCCTTCGATTCGATAGAAGTTCCCGCCCTAATTCCCTCAACAATTTAGTAACACTGGTGACCTAACACCCCATGCTAGAAGCCCATGCGGTGGCTCGCTGGGTAATATGTAGGTGTTCATCGTAGCAATTTTTAACAAATCTTGCCTCCATCCGCTGTATTCGATCTATATCTGAAACTAGTCCTACTTTGTAAGGGTCCTTATATACTAGCGGCGTACTCCAAGTGAGGTCACTTGTTCGTGTGCACGCTGTAGAGAGCCGATATCATTAAAACATTCTCCTGTCTTCAACCGTCATTTATAATACTTCTCTACGATTCACCCTGAGCATTTGGGACCCTGGTCATAAAGATTTAACAAAGAACCTAATTAAATACATATAAAACCAGCACGTTTCGTTAAAAACTGCTACGAGTGAACATATAGTGTTTCACACCTTGAGAGGGATTAAGGTGGGAGCCCCTAGAGACTCGAAGGCTGCTCGCTAGGCTTAGTTTGTTTGAGAAATTCAGAACTGGTGTATTTCAGGACAACACAGAGATTATTATCATGACGCCTCACTACATTTCTAGGCCTGAGAGTTGCGATAAAATAAGACGTACATTTCCGAACAGATAGGTACAGGAACTCGTTCTTTCCGCGCACAATGAGCGATCACAATAAAAACTGATATCCGCTAATTACACTCCCATAATACACGTGACCATTTCACCTAAACCTTACATCTTTACACGGCTGGTGACCTAACATCCCCTGCCACAAGTCCATGCGTCTACTTGATGGGTATTGTGTAGGTGTAGATGTTTATCATAACAATATTTAACAACTCTAGCTCCCGTCCGCTGTATTCGATTTATATCTGAAACTAGTCCTACTTCGTAAGGGTCCCATATACTAGCGGAGTACTCCAAGTGAGGTCTCTTGTTCGTGTGCAATTATTAGTCAGTAGAATGTTGACTGTACGACGCGATAGATCATTCCATATTAGGTAGTTCCACAATGTAAATACAAACTTTAACCTGTATTTAATCGGCTTGTTTCATTGCAATTAGAACTACCAATACAAATATTTGGATTACTAGAGCTATTATTATCTCATATTTTGTGCAAAGGACGACTGTTTGTAAAACTGTAAAAATACCAATTTTCTCCAAAAATTTGCAAATCGTAGGCCATATGCTCGAACTCAGAATGTAATGCAGGATTTTTAAAAGTATTTTTTCTATTATCAGACAGCTAAAATATGGCAATTTTTCGTTATTAGAAGTCGGGAAACTTTATCTGTAAAATTTCAACGCTAAAGATACATGAAGTATATTTTGTCAATTTTTTCAAACTTTAGGCCGTTTGCGCGAACTGAAGATAAACATTAGGAATTTTTTCAATACTTTTCCGTTAATTAGCATATGAATACGCTACATTTTTTGCACTATTAGAATTCGATACTCGAAAATTCGTTTTTTTCGACCCACCCTGGTGTGCACGCTGTCGAGAGCCAATCCCATTTAAAAATCCTCCAGCCATCAACCGTCATGTATGGCGCTTCACCACATATATTGTCCAAATAGTCGGTTTTCACAATGAGGAAAGTCCACCCTTTTTTCTCTTCTCTCCCGCAGAGCATCCACTCCGGAGTCGTCGACAGGGAAGGCAGTAAGGGTGTTGGCAAGCGAAGACTCGACATGTCGCAAAAAGAGGTGTGGGAGTGGACTCGTTTGACCTCTGGCCGGTTCTCGAATCATTATTTACGGCGCCCCTTATACAGATCGTGTGTTCATTGCGATGCAGAGGCGTTCCGTTGGAGACTCGCTGTCGACTTTTACGCCCATTTTTAGAGGTTCTAAAAGGATAGGGGAGTAGGTCAGGGGGTAGGTCAACCCGCGCGTCTCGTGAATCACCCCCGTGGCTCCGTTAAAAGCAGCAGCTGCTCAAAAAGAAAAGTCGGAGGAAGCGGATGACGCGTCATCCTTTCGGGAACCAACTCGAAAGTGTGGCACTGATGTCCGCGTTTATTTACTTATTTACAGCAAGTAGTCCACGTGCAGCAATGCAGTCAATTCATCGTGCGCTTATAATAAATTAGATTACCCTTTTCATTTTTCATTTGCACTTCATTTATTGCTTTTATTAAAGTTGCCTTGGGTTTATTTGTCTGTGGGTTTTCTCTGGTTTTTCAAACTCCTCTTCGTGTATGGTTGTTTTTCCGCAGTGGGGTTTCTCATCAAGGATTTTTTTTAGCGGTTATTTCTATCCTAAGATTGTTTAACTGAAGCCATCCACCCTTCTCTATCCAATGCTAGTTCCCTTACCTCCTGGCACCTCTTCCTAGGTGCTGTCGTCTTTATTTGGTCTTTAAACTTATTCCTGGGTCCTCCTCTGGGGACTTTTCCCTCTGTTTTACCTTCGATTATGTTCATCA
Organism: Ceriagrion tenellum; assembly: GCA_963169105.1. Classification (NCBI taxonomy): domain Eukaryota; kingdom Metazoa; phylum Arthropoda; class Insecta; order Odonata; family Coenagrionidae; genus Ceriagrion; species Ceriagrion tenellum. The sequence continues at coordinate 47,454,151 of OY720637.1, forward strand.
TGAACCCATTGTGTCTCAGTGTGTGTCCAATCCATCTCATTCTTCTTTTCTGAATGGTGTTCCATACGGTCCTTACCTCTTCTATTCTTCTGTACACTTAATCATTTGTTATTTTGTCCCTCCACTTTATATTCAGCATTCTTGTCCAGCACCAGGTTTCTAAGGCTCTTCTGTTCAGCTTTACCAATGGTCCATGTGTCATCAAGAATATAATCTCCTTATTTCCTTACTTTTCCTCACAAATTCATATATTATTTTATATACTCATTTCGTGTGTTATTCTGACGTGTGGTTGGCTGTAAGAAGGGATTGCCTTAGTCTCAATCTCGCCTCATTAAAGACTCAATTTTATCACTGTTATGGATATATACGAGGCGTTCTAAATTAAAATTATTTTTAACAAAATGAACATAAACTTAATGTGAAGAAAAGGCAATACCTAAAACTAATGTAGGTACCAAATGATAAGAATGAAAACAGCTGAAGAAACAAGCAAATGAGATACATTGCTCATAAGAAGTGTAATGACCAACTTAGAAATTTTTTTAAGATACCGAGAAGAGGTATCGATTTTAACAGGGCGTTACTTTGATTAAGGAGTGAAACGGGAGAGGAGTGATCGTTTGATGATGGATAATCTGAGAGCGGCGATGTAGAGTAATGAGTATGCTTTGGAGGGACGTGAAGGCCTTTGAAGCTGATGAGCGAATGGAGTTAAGACGATAATTGCTGGAATTTGGAGTAGTTTTAATGTGCCTGTGAAAATGTATTTGTTTGGTACATCAATTCCATCGTCTTTCTAGAAATAGCGATGCGATTTTTGTATCTTTTTCCTTGCGAAATGTCATCCAGGAAAAAATATAATTAAAGGAATAAAAAAAATAATCAAAAGAGTTGAAAATCAGAAGTTATGTATGAAATGTCATGTTGACAATGAAAAAAAACTTAAGAAGTTCAGTTATGACTCACTGACGCTATTTACGCTGAGCTGATAAAGATACAACGCGACCTTCGCTTGGATTTTGACGAATGAAATAGTGCTGACACTCACTTTGTGGAAACTCTTAACCTGCATCTTCACAAGAGAAAAATCGCTAGATAAAGTGGTGGAAGATAAAGTTAACCCAGTGTCTTCTTCAGCCTCATTTTACGAAGTCCAATTTATCGAATCCAATCACATGAATTACATAAAAATGTTGCCACTACTAGGAATTCCATCGTAAGGTCAAACAAGTCAAATGTACATATGCTGTTTTAGATGCGTTGTAAGATACAATGAAGCCAGTTTCAACTTCATCTACATTTCATCAAATTCATTATGTCCGATTTAATGAACGAAATGAAAATATAGCCATTACTAGGAATTTCATCGACGAAAAATCATTTAAATCTAATAAAATTCTTCGAGTAATGGCACCGGAACAAAGATTGCCAGTTATTTTACAATCCAAATATTGATTTATTCGTACAAGGTACAATAGATGTAAATTCAAATAAGTCCTCTGTGTTTTATAATTGTATAAATAAATACTATACCACAATGGATGGTGGTTCACATAAGTCAATATAAAATAATCCTAAAATTATTAATAAAAATGTGTAATCTGTTGAAATGGAATGAGTCGAAGGAGAAGAAATTGTCAGAATAAGTTTTAGTAGCTGGCTATAAATCAAGTTCGTTTGGATTAAATTTATATAAAGATTCATTAATTCAATATGCTCTCAACGGTGATGTTTATGAATTATGCTTACGGTAATCAATAGTCATGAATTACTCGAGCGTGAATTGAATGTATTCTCGTGAAATACTTGGGGAGACCCAAAAATAACCGGTAACAATTTTTTGAAAAATCCAGGATTTATTTTTTTTCGAGTAACAAGAGGTTAGTCGCCTTCGAAGTACTCTCCATTAACACTAATCTGTTGGTTCAAACGTTTTTTTCCACTGCACAGAACAGCTTTTGTAGTCGTCCTTTCCGATGCCTGACAGCTCCGCCTTCGATGCTCTTTTCACATCCGGAACGTCTGCTAAATGCTTCCCTTTCAACTCTCTTTTTATTTGGTGAACAAAAATAATTCACGAGGTACGAGATCCGATAAGTAGGGTGGGCGAGGAAGCAGTGTTATGCGGTTTTTCGCCAAAAAATTACGCGCAGAAATGGCCGTGTGATCTGGAACATTGTCGTAGTGGAAGGACCAGTCCCCACTTCGCCTCGAATCGGGCCGTTTCAACCGAACAATCTCGCGCAACCGCCTCAAAACACTCGAGCAGAGGACTTGGTTCATCGTTTGATGGTTAGGGACGTACTCTTAGTGAATAATACCAAGCGATGAGCAATGCTATGAGCGTAATTCATTAGTTCTGGTCGTAGTAGGCCGGCTCGGGCGCTGAATGTCTTCGATCGACATGTCGCAGCGTTTGAATGTCTAATACCGCTCATAAACTTCTTTTCAAGTCGTGTTCTTTATATGCTGTGGACAACATATTATCCGCATCCAAAGCAATTCTACCGTGCGGAAAACAAATTTTCAACCTCGCACGCGATTCTCTAAAATCAGTTATTTAAGGTAGTCCGAGCGATATAGTTCCCTAGTCATAATAGAGACCATATTCGAAACATGCGTTTTAATTTCACCAGCTGTAGGACACATGAATTGAATATTGAATTATTAATGGTGCAATAATATAGTTTTATATGACAGAAATGGTAAGTAATTAAATTAAAATATCTAAATAAGTCTTTAACTTGACTCATTTTTTTGCACGGTGCGTTTGAAACACCTTCAAAACGGACGGTTTTTTGGGATGCCCAAGAACCTATTGCGGTGACAATATCATTAATTTTCAAAAGTAGTTGAAAAACATACAAACTACTGGGGTGTTAGTTTTTTTTTACGACATCTCAGTGTTAGAAATACCTCATTTTGCAAATAATGTCTCTCTGGAGTGCATTCCCGTACCATTTCCCATGTAAAAGGGCTGGTATCTTTTGGCAAATAACTCCGAAAGTAAAACGGTAAGGGGTTACATTTGTGGTGTCATTAGAAGGGTGAGATATTTTTCTTTAAAATGAGACCAAATTCATCGGTTTCTAGGTAAAATGATATTTCGCTCAAAGTACCTTCAAAAAATCGAAGAGATCGAAAGAAAACTGTCTCAGGGGCTCGCTACAGTAGACTCAAGCGACATTGCTTGGGATACGGACTCAGGCGGGGTTATTTAAAACCCACCTAGTGGAAGAAGCCCCAACTACGAAAGCGACACGCGCAGCGAATTCAGTCCGATTACTCTTGGGTTTCCCCTCGCAATGAAGTTATCGTCAGCACAGTGTGATAATGGGCTACTTATGCCACGGAAATGGTTTACTTAAGTGCAAAGTTAAGTCACGGAGTGCTATAAAATGTTTTATCCACAATTTATGAAAATTCGCAGTCTGTATAGTTTATTTGACGGCCGTAAAATGGTATTTGAAATCACAGCCAATTCACCTGCTAGTTTTAATGCTCTAACTTTATATCCCTTTGGTGGGCTTGCAACGCACAATATGCTATATATATTTTTGTTTCAATTTTCATTTCAACAGGCTGGACCTCTGCATAACTTCACATCCACGGAGACCAACCAAATTTCGGTTATATTGCTTATAAGATTCTGGGCGAAGGTTTTGGAGGAAAAAAGAGCCCCTTTCTCGAGGCATTTGGCCGTTAATCAACTCTGAAATTCTTCCACGCCGACAATGTACTTGGCCTGCGCGGGAGTCCAAACCAAGAGGTAGGAAAATTGTATTGCCATGTATAATGTTTTATACGATTTTATGGATTATACTTCTTCTGTCACCGTTAAATCTTCAGCGATGGCCTCGCTCACAAAGTTATTGCAACTATTGTCATTTATATTTCGCGATAATGCTGCATTTTTTATGAGGAAATTTAAGATGCTGCTATAAATAGACTTGTGAAGATTGGAGTGAATAGCTGCGAGACGTTGATAGCGGCATCCACTGATTTAAATTATGAGATCCTATTTTTAAGACCATCTCGTAAATCCGGTTCGGTTGTTAAGTCCATCTCCGTGCCATTCCGGGGTGAATAAATTTAGATGATCCCCCGTTACGAGCGATATAAATTTATTCCTTTGAAAATGATGAAACATTCTCACTGAACGTTAGAGATCCCTCATTTTTCGACGCAGGTATTTTCTAACGTGAATGAAAGAGGGTGTAGTAGCTAAAAACATAAGATGGTAAAAATCTCCAGCGAAAGATGCTTTCATAAATGATGGTTATCATTGGATGTACTATTACTTTCAAAAATATGTATGCATCCATTTTACGAGCTTGATTGAATAGGACCTGGTTGGAAAAATCTTGTATGTAGTTGGCACACAGGGCTGGCTGCAGCCTCTCTGGGAAAGCTTTAAGTCGCTGAGAGAGAACGAGGAAGGGCGAGGAACAACAGGGCTGGAGAAACTGGAGTGATATTTACTCCGGAGTAAAGGTCCCAGCGGAAGGAATGCCTGCAAGAAACTCACGTCCGCGCATCGGAGCCGATCGCAGTAATTTCTATCGGGGACCGCCTTGACGTTTTAGTTCGCTGTATTTTCATTTTAGGAACTAACATTCGGCCATTCTGGCCTAGTAGCCTGGTGGTTAAATCCATGATTGCTGTGCAAGGAGCGGAGGAATTTGAGTTCAAATCTTCATTGGGGATTTTTTTGCAATGAGCAATATCATGTGGAACTGATGTTTGAGAACCCCTAAGATGCACTCTTCACATCGACGCTATGTATAAGGTTGGCACGTAAGTCGATGAAAAAATAAAAACACGAGCACAAGCGTGCGGTTAGGAATCACATGTTATTAAACAGACTAGACCAGAAATTCCTGAAGTACAGCAAGTAGCTAGTAAATGCACAGTGGTGCCACACATTATTAATACGCAAAACAAAAGAAGGTCAACTAGCGGTTCAAAACAAGAACCGCGTAATGAAATACAAGTGGCAGGAGCCCAAAAATTACGTATTCTTAGGATTAAGAAGAGTTTGATGTGGAGTTAATCGTGAACTGGCGTGGAAAGATGATGAGAATCGGCTGCTCACGCTCGTGATGTGGGTGTGGAGGAGGAGCGAGATGGTTTGGTGGACGAAAAGGAAAACAAAAGAGGAAAGGATGGTTGGCGACGAGAGGAAACTTATGGAGGAGATGAGGAGGCGAAGTAGGTGGCTGGAGGAGGTAATGAGGGGTTTAAGGTGGCTCTGGCTTGACGTATCGCTACGTTATCTCAGATCGATCTGAATTGGGACCGATCAGAAAATTCCAAACGAGCCGATTCAGATCGCCTGGTTTACCAACATGGACTATAACTATCCATAGTGAAAAATCGAATCTATCATTTGAAGCTTGATTGACCGGGTGTGTAAACAAGTGCAGAGCTAGAAATTTTCAGTCACATTCCTTGTGAACAAAATTGCCCTGTTGAGGTAGATATCGATGTGCTACGATATCATGAACGTTGCTTCACTCGCCATTACTTCATTCTTGTTGCAACTGGTTACAACACTTGCGTTGAATAATAACGATTGTATTTTGTTTCCCAATGACAACCAAAAGAATAACGAGGAGCACCACAGACCCGCTGGTTCAGATCGATCTGAAATCTCAGACTGGCTGAGAAAGCGGGCCGAGTCACCCCGATTCTCAGATCGATCCCTCTAGTCCGTTGCGTTTACCATGCCGAGCTGATCCGGTCAGATCGATCTGAGATCGATCGCTAAACGTATTGTATGTGAGACAGGACAAATACTAAGTTACTCATGGATGGAGGTTGATTCTCTCTGGCTATCCTGGGGGCTTCTTTGATCTGAGGAAGCCTTCATATTGTATATTCGATGGAACGACGCGGCGGAGATCCCGAAAAACGGAAGATCAACCTCCATCTCAGCCCCGCGGAAGCTTTAATCAGTACTATGGAACACATTTTTATCTATTCAATTCCTTCCTTCTTCCGTTGATAAAAAATCCTTCTTCCGTTGATAAAATGGGTTACATATTGAAAACCAAAATCAAGGTACGAATAATGCTGATTATTTCCACGATAAAATTTTTAATAAGCACGTTCGTCCAGGCGTAGGAGCCGACTGGTGCGTCATTTGCATGGAAATATCGCATTTTAACTTCAATAATGGCTGTTAAACTCAATAAATCCTTTTAATAAAAAACTTTTAACTACCAGGATTTAGGTTAATTTTTGGTTACCCTGATTTGGCGCAGAAAAAAAACTCCTACTCATAAAAACCTCTTAGTAAATACATACACTACGTTTACCAATCGAACTCAGATCGATTTGGTTAGTTTATCTCGGTATGGTAAACGCAATGGGTTAGTGGGGTTGATATGAGAAGCTGACTAACCGTTTCCTCTGCCAGTCTGAGATTTCAAATCGATATGAACCAATTCAAATCGATTTTTCAATAAATTTCGCATTGGTAAACCAAGCAATCTAATGCCTGAATCGCGATCACACGATCATTTTTTTCCGTCCCTTTTAAGGGATAGCTCCAATGATAGCTCAAATGATCGCTCGAAAATGATTATGTGACTCGAACAAAGTCAGGGATGGCTCCAGCGATAGGGATCCCTATAGCTTTTTCCATCCCTGGGCACGCCCCTTTTTCCGTCCCTGGAGGCATCGCTGACTCCACCATTTAGTCAATCAGAGTGGTCGGCCGCAAAGGCCGCGACTCTAACGCCAAGTTCGGCTTTCAATGGAATGAGAGTAGTTAAACATAGAAATGATGCGAAAAGGGACGGAAAAAATGATGGAAAAAGGGACGGCCAAAATGACCGTGTGATTCAGAAAATGATAGCTCGAGCTATCATTGTCACGGTCCCTGAAAAGCTATCATTGGAGCTGTCCCTTAAAAGGGACGGTAAAAATGATCGTGTGATTCAGGTTTAATTTGAATGTTCAGATCGGACCGAGTTCATATCGCTCTGAGTTCGATTGGTAAACGTAGTGACTGTTAATTAGTTGTCATCATTATTTATATTGATACATATATTATAAAAAGTAAGATAGGTAGATAAGATGAGAAATGAAGAGGTTTTGAGCAAAGTAAAAGAAGGAAGATCGCTCCTAAAGGAAATAAGGAAAAGGAAAGGAAACTGGCTAAGCCATGTGATGAGAGGGAAAAGTGGCTGCGCCACTTGAGGGTTCAATTGAAGGAAAGAAAAAGAGAGGAAGGAGAAGAATTAATTTGGTGGATCAGGTGAAGAACATCAGCCATGATGAAGCAAAGAAGGAAGCTCGGGACAGAAGCGGATGGGGACGACAGTGGTGTACGGGACCTGTCAGCAGACAGAACACCAGATGATGACCTATCTTATTCGTCACAGGAAGTAGATCTATGATCGAAATTCCAAAGCTCTACGTTATAGAGAATTAAGTTAAATTTCAACTACTAGATTTGACCCACAGAAAGAGATAGAACTCGATAAATCCTTTTAAAAATGGAATCGCTTGGAGAGTAGTGGAAGCAAAACCGGATGAGAAAATGTGTGTAGAGGTCGTCCGGTAGAGATGTGAATGCGAACAACAGCGAGGCACAGAAGGAGAAGCGGAGGGCTGAGACGAAGACTGAGAGAACTACGGTTTGATCGGAAGAGGAGGAAGCAGTTTACTGACCTCTGACGTCAGTGACGTAAGGAAAATAAGGAGAAGGGTTGGACGTGATAAGAGATGAAGGAAGACGTTCTGTAGGCAATAGGACGCTGGCTCATGTTTAAGTGCAGAGTATTTTTTTTACTGACGTCCTTTCAAACCTGCTTTAACACTGCGAAAAAAATCGAAGTTTTGTTCTATATTTTGCATGTAATTTTTATTGAATTAAATGCAAATAATTTCTCGCGGCCTCACACAGATTGTCCTGAAAATTTGTGATTGTGAATTTTAATAGCTGGAAAACACTTGTAAGATTTAAAATGAAAATCGTGGGACGGATGAAATAGATAATTGGTGCATGAATAGTTCACATGAGTCACTAACAATTTTATTTTGCTGCAAATGATATGAACTGTTCTGTGAAATTTCTCAACGACAGCTTCTCCCAACTCTCCTTACTATCATCTATCGCATGCACCCCTCGTTTATCGTTTTAAATCTTACAAGTATTTAAATAGTCAATAAGATTCACGGTCACAAATTTTCAGGACAATCCGTATGAGGTTAGGAATCTGTATGGGGTTATAAATCCGTACGGGGATGGGAGAAATCATTTAACAGTTTTTAGTCCGCTTTAAAAAACGTGAATTTTAAAATTTGTTTATTTGAATGATTATTTTCTGCTTTTTGGACTCGTGTGATCATATCTGAAATAGGAAATTCCTGTACCTATATACCATTAGTATGGCTCCGTTCGGCGGATAAAACGAATGAATTCGTCAATTCATTTTAAGTTCGTTGCTATTGCCTTTGCATGGGCTATCTGATAGTCGACTCCACACATGCTCATCCTTTGGGGTCACCTATTTTCTACTACACTGTAATGCCTGGGGCCTTATTCAGTAAGGAATCGACGCGGTCGAACCTCGGAAAATCCGTGGATGTGACGTCGAATTCCCCGAAAAATCTCAACTTTCGAATGCTCCCCTTTGAATTTTACGTGGCTCTGACGTCAAAATTTCGTCACTGTCGAGACTCGGAAATTCCGAGGATATACAGAATAGACCCCCTGAAATGGAATGAAATTGTTATTATTGTTAAGGCGTTTTGAGCGATGTTCGTCAATGCCCAGATTTACTAGAAACTTAGCATCCGTGTAATTATTAGCAATGTGTACTGATAAAAATGATATGAATAGCAGGTTGCCGATTTGGTTTCTTGGAAATTTAATGATATTTTAACACATTATCTTATGGTAATTGACACTATTTCGAAATTATTCGATGAAATATTTATTTAATTCTTCCTAAACGCTAAAACATGCGTTTTGTATCATTATGATGACTACTGATAATTATTAAGATATCATGTCGAATAAAAACACGTATTTACGTACAATTTTTGTTTAAATTCCAAATCCCTTAATGAAAATTCCTGTCATAAGAATGCTTTAACTGAAACGAAAACTTTAAAATATAATTCTTGCATAATTTATGGCAACACTCATTTTATTTTTCACAGAATATTTCGCAATATATCACAACACTCGTTTTATTTTCACAGAATACTTTGTAATTCACAATAGCACTCACTTATCTTCTCAGAACATTTTGCTACTCCACTCAGAAAGAAAAACTCGATGTAACACTCACTCAAAACACCATCTCTCGTTCGCTCACTCGCGGCCGTCTCCCCCTCCCCTTTTTCATTGTTCAGTATTTATTTTTCTTCCGCGTCCCTGGTTACGCACTCTTGTGCCACGGTTTACACCATGAATATACATATTCGTATATATATACACCATGAATATACATATTTTACTGACTCGTCGCAAAACACTGTTGCCTAGAATTCCATAAACAAACAGCTTTGTCGATTGTGGCGCCGCCTAGCGATGAAAGACGGCAGTTCAAATGTATATACAGTCTAGAGATCATAAGTAATCACGTCTTACCGGTATTACTTACCAGTAATTATAATGCAGTGGATAAAAAATGTAGTAATACACGCGGGACGTAATTGCACATTTTTAAATATTGTCCTGTCTACAGATATATTTAATTACCCTCCAAATTTAATTACATAATGCACAATTAACTTCTTAGCACTTCATGAATACCGTTCAATGGCAATTTGAAAAAAGACGAGGCGAAAAAAGTGGAATGAATTAGAAGACATTTCAAAAAGTAACCTTTAGGCCTCGAAAATAGCCAGCTATTATTCACAGAATCAGGTAGTTCATATCTCTTAAATCGTTATTGAATATTCACCACTGTCTCACGTTAAAAACTATCAACAACGGCCATTTACGAGTCGACTGAGAAGACTTTTTCCTAAGTAGCGCCAAGGACTGGGTGAACTAAAAGTGGAAATTCAGGCAACACGTAGCCTAGACGACGATTCCAAACATTTGAATTCATTCTGTATATTCATAGTTAACACTTTCAATTTGCTAATAATTAACTACTAAATTACTTTACAGCATAGTTGTTTTGCTACATTATATTACATGTATCTTCTTCTTCTTTCTCGTCTGCTTAATCCCTAGTACTAGGTGTCGCTGTTCCTCACTCTCCTTCTCCATTCTGTCCGGCCCTTCGTGTTCTCGGGTGTTAGCTCTTTCTCCCTCAGATTTTCCATGATGCAATCTCTCCATCTCCTTCGAGGTCTTCCTCTGGGTCGCTTGCCGTTCACCTCCAGGCCCATCATTCCCCTCTTCTCTTCTCATCACATACCCTCACCACTGTAATCTTCGCTCTTGTACTTTCTTCGAAGCCTCAACCACGTCTCTTTGCCCTCCAAACCAAACCTAACCATTCATTCCTTACCCTGTCTCTCCTTGCCTTTTCCCACAGTCCATCGCAACATCCTCATCCTTTCCACTACGTCCAATTTCTTTATATACCATGCATATGGGAAATTAAATCGAAAGAGAGGTGGAAAGAATCAGAACAAATGAAAAACTCAAGAAGCGGATCTTAATGTAAAAATTAGAGATGAAGTTTGATATTTGGTATGCGAATTTCAAGGGATTAGACCAGTAGTACGTAATGAAGACACACATTTTCAGGAAAGAGGTTGGCGTATTAGTATTTCCTACGAATGCATAGATGGGAGAAGATAAAATACTTTGTAATATTCCACTGCGATTTGCAGTCCATGCAGATGCAGATTCATTACCAGAGCAAAGAGAACATATGAACTATGTATTTAATAATGACCCAAAATCAGGCTTTGCTAAACACATCATTGAAACTGGACACCGTAGTAATTTTTTACCAAAAAGATTTTACATGTAAATGGCAAAGGTTTTAAACTAGATTTTTTGAGAAAATTTTCAAATTGCTAAGAGACAAGGTGTCGTTGATGTGTTCCTTTGAAATGATTCTTCTGTTTTTAAATGCTCTCCGTTCACCTCCGTGTTACACTCGCAGTCCCTTCCTTCACCTTGACGTGGCTTACTCCAAATACCCTCACTTCTCCACCCCCTTCTCACCCCCCAGAGAATTTGATATACAGGTGGCGCGCACTCCCAAAAACTTGGAGATTGTACCCTTGAAAATGACGTTGAAAACAGTTGAACGAATGCTTAGATGTACTGAAGTGAAGTGTGGCCCATGAATGTTTTTTTCAACTTACTTGAAAAGTTATTTGAATTGGCACTCAATGACTCTCGATTCGTGCTCCTACCTCCTTAAACGGTCATCGTCATTGGTCGTTCTATCCTGAGATTGGGTGACTGCCCAAGCACTCCACCCTTCCCTATCTCATGCTCGTTTCCTTACCTTCTGGTATCTCTTCCTATATACTTTTCTCTTTATTTGGTCCATGAACTTATTCCTGGATCTTACTCTGGGGACTTTTCTCGGTATTTAACCATCAATTATGTTCTTCACAAACCCATTGTGTCTCAGGGTGTGTCCAATCCATCTGGTTCTTCTTTTCTGTATGGTGTTCCATGTGGTCATTTCCTCTTCTACTCTTCTGTACACTTCATCATTTCTTATTTCGTCCGTCCATTGTATCTTCAGCATCCTCCTCCAGCACCAGGTTTCGAAGGCTTCCTAGTCTTTTCTGGTCAGCTGTTATAAATGGTCCATGATCCACGTAGTGCTACGGCCCACACGAATGTTTTCACATACTGCTGCCTGGTTTGTAGTCCTATCTTCTTTGAGCACAGCAGTTGTCTTTTCCCCATGAAACCCTCCTTAGCTTGGGCTATTCTCTGCTTGATATCCGTATAACATCTTCTGTCCCGTGTGATGTTAATTCCGAGACAGGTGAGGGAATCCACCTGCTCTAATTTCCCTCCTCTCGGGATGTCATCTGCATTCTGTTTCTTTCTTCCACATACCAGGATTTTAGTCTTCAACCTATTTGTTTTTATGTTTTATTCTTGTAGAAATTGGTCCATTTTGCTTAGTGACCTGTGAAGGTCGTCTCGATTTCCAGCTGTGACTGCGACATCGTCAGCGAAGCGGAGCATGTTTATTTCTTCTCCGTTTATCTTTATTCCGATCAGCCCAATTTCTTGTGCTTCTCTTGTGGCCTCCTCCAAGCACATTTTGGGCAGTGATCAAGAGAAGTTACGTCCTTGTCTTACTCCATCGCTGGTTTTAGCTTTTATTTGTCCTCAGTCTTTCATTCGCAATGTGGCGACTTGCTTCCTATGTATTTGATCGAATATTCTTCTGCCGCCTTAATCCATTCCGAGTTTTTCCAGCATTCTGATCATCGTTTCCACTCAACGTTGTCGAAGGATTAACTACATTAATCGATATATCACCTTAATAATCGCCGTAATCGCTGACGTAATCCCATGGAACTCATGCTCGTGTCAACGCCTTAGCTACACCCGACGTTTTCGAGCTTATTATTTTTTTTGCATGACGGCGGCTTTCCTCTCCTAACTTTCCTCTCTTCCTCCTCGGCGCTATCTTTCGTTCTGTAACCGCGCCATTGATATTGAGCGCTCGAAGGCTCCTCCAAGTACATTTTGAGCAGTGATCAAGAGAAGTTGCGTCCTTGTCTTACTCCATCGCTAATTTTAGCTTTTATTTGTCCTCCGTCTTTCATTCGCAATGTGACGACTGGCATCCTTTATATTTGATCGAATATTCTTCTGTCTTCTTAATCCATTCCGAGTTTTTCCAGGATTCTGATCATCGTTTCCACTCAACGTTGTCGAAGGATTAACTACATCAATCGGTATATCGCCTTAATAATCGCCGTAATCGCTGACGTAATCCCATGGAACTCATGCTCGTGTCAACGCCTTAGCTACACCCGACGTTTTCGAGCTTATTATTTTTTTTTTGCATGACGGCGGCTTTCCTCTCCTAACTTTCCTCTCTTCCTCCTCGGCGCTATCTTTCGTTCTGTAACCGCGCCATTGATATTGAGCGCTCGAAGGCTCCTCCAAGTACATTTTGAGCAGTGATCAAGAGACGTTGCGTCCTTGTCTTACTCCATCGCTAATTTTAGCTTTTATTTGTCCTCCGTCTTTCATTCGCAATGTGACGACTGGCATCCTTTATATTTGATCGAATATTCTTCTGTCTTCTTAATCCATTCCGAGTTTTTCCAGGATTCTGATCATCGTTTCCACTCAACGTTGTGGAAGGATTAACTACATCAATCGGTATATCACCTTAATAAAAGCCGTAATCGCTGACGTAATCCCATGGAACTCATGCTCGTGTCAACGCCTTAGCTACACCCGACGTTTTCGAGCTTATTATTATTTTTTTGCACGACGGCGGCTTTCCTCTCGTAACTTTCCTCTCTTCCTCCTCGGCGTTATCTTTCGTTCTGTATCCGCGCCATTGATATTGAGTGCTCCAAGGTTCTATTCTCGGACTAGAACGCTTCCGTTCTCATTACCAATTGAACTATGACTCCTATCTCCGCCACGTCAAACTTCGAAGTGCAAGCGTTGATTGCAAAAGATAACTTACTATTCACCTTATCGTCGACTTTTCGATGGAAACGGTGATTTGATGTTAATGGTCACGCGTCATTCAGTCCGTAGACATTTTAATGCCCTCAAATGTTCTCGCCTCATTTGCGTTTTCTTAATTATATTTGCCCTAAAGGAAAAATCTTTCGGTCTCGGTGGCCTTTCTCTTTGCTTACCACTGAGGGGAAATTGAAAAAAACAAACGAATGTGCTAGAGTTCTTACAAATGTCAGTTTTCTAATCGCCCAAGTGGTGACGGTTAAAATGATTTTAAATGCCCTTGGTTTTACTTTCGAAGCCGTTCGATTAAAAAGGAGGGTAATTTTTTTCCCAACGGAAGGCAGTGGAGCCCCTCGTTCAACATTGTTGCATAAACCCTACCAATTGCCATTAAATGCTTACGGTATCATTTTTATAATTTACTCATGGCGAATGTAAATGAATTTTTTCATGTGTTCTATGATTCACGCAAAGGGTTCCCACAAAATGGCTCACTGTATTTAATCCTATTAACGGCTCTCTTCTTTTTGTAAAAATGGTACATATTAATGAACAGTGGTACTTATTGATGAACATTAATGTTTTACAAAAGTGAAAATTTTAAGTACGCTAAAATCCATATTCAGTATGTATAAATTATCATGTACTCCAGTATTTCGTTCATGAGGCTTGGTTACTGGAGTTGTGATGACGAAAGTGAAAAGACATCTGTATTAGTTTTAACATTTAAACCTTCGGCGATTAGTTGGAACCATGATTGTTTTACGTTCTATTATTCAAGTAGGATGCCTACTGGATTTTGTTTCTATTTCGTTTCTTCTAAGTGGCAAGCATATGATACACTATGCGATTTTCCAATCCTTACTTACATCTAACCCTTTGTACTTTGGTTAATAGTCAACTCATAAAGGTTGGGAGCATTACTGAATGATTTTTACGAACTGTGGTACGTGGCCAGTCAAATATCGTGGTACATCTAATTTGGTAGATTTTGCATCCTGATATTGATGTAAGGATTCCGTTCACAAAAATACCCTCCCGTTAACTCTTCCACAGTCCACTCCTTATTTGGCACTATCGTTTTACATCCGCACGCCTCATTAGCTCATCACATACTGTCTCCTCTATCCCCCCCCTCCGTTGTGCTGCCCCCCTGGATCGTGCTGCCATTTCTTGAGTAACTCGTCGCCCTAACAATCATCATGTATTTTGTTTCTCAAAGGTGTTTTTTTGTCGCAACGCCATAACTCCCATAATTCTTCATCCAAATTAATGATTCAAACATCCTTTGAAAGCTTATGTTCCCCGCTATTGACGAAAAATAGACAAATGGTATAAAATTAAAGTATTTGTTAAAAATTTTAAAATTTAAGTTTTTGTTTAAAAATTTAACATTTGTTTTTGTTAAAAAATGATACACTGCCATCTGTTGATAATATAATCAACTAATATGCTGGTTATGGTTACGTGCTTAAAAGACTCTAGGAGGCGCCATCTATTAACACATCGTTTAGTTAGATTGTTTACATTCTACATGCAATGTGTGACCGTTTACGTTATGTATCTTTAACACAAACATGAATAACATATAATTGTCCATGGGAAGAAACGGGTAGAAGAACAGGAAGAAAGAAGGAAGAAACAGGAAGAAGTTGGATACTGTGCGAAATACTTGACAGGTAGAAGAACAAGAAGAAAGAAGGAAGAAGCGGAAAGACGCCGCATACTGTGCGAAATATTCGCACGGGTCAGCTAGTGGTATTGAATTGGTCCCTTCAGTGGGTAATGTTCACAAAACTGTACATGTTGGTCATTCATATTTCGTACAATTTTTTCTAATAGATGGTATGCCTATGTGCTGGCCATAAAGGTCTTTGATTATCGATTGTGTTCTTCATTCAATATAGGTCTTCGCAACATATATAAATCCACCGTTAATGTGCTTATTCTTCTGTATTCTCCATAAGCATAGTATAGGTTGTTTGGCGTTTTTGTTGATTTGGTAATACATTTTTATTCAAAGTGGCAACTTGTGCGGCATGTTTGCAGATTTCCTTGGGTGATTATGGCTCGGTAAATGCTCAAAATGCTCAAAATGCACATTAATGGCGGACATGTGAAAATGGTTGCGAAGATCTATATCGAAGGAAGAATACAATCGATATCGAACAATCTGGCTGGTCATGGGTTTTAAGGTTTTGAAGCACATGTGAGGCTAATTTTTACTCCGGTGTAGAGTTAACCTCTTGATTATGATAATTTTTCTCGTTAAAAGTTTATCACATGTTTTAGATATTGGATGATGGTAACGGTAAATTATTAGTGGTGTGAATGCAGTGGGAAGCTCTCAAGTGTGATGGCTTGGATTGAAGATTCAAGGTTTTTTGCTTTATTTGCACCTTTTATTTGAGGCTGTTTTTCTTATAAGCTCTTTTCGTCCCTTGCTTATATCAAATGAAAGAAAATATTTCATTTAATATTTATCTGAATATTTGTGCTTAAATTCCAGCTCGATATTGTTTAATAGCTTTTTGTTGCATATGATTAGTTTCACCTTCATCCTGATCCTTAATTCGTTGCCTATCTTTGCCTGTTTCAACGCCTCTATGTGATCAATTTTTCTGCGGAAGAAACGTTCATTGCGTTAGGGGTGTACGTTCGGTGGTGCGGCTATCGTTGCTTAGCATTTATCAGCGTGTTTTTCTTGTATGCAAGGTTCATGGGGTCCAATGGTGCTAAATATTTACCGTATTGGAATTTTCATATCACTAGAAACTTAACATTTTTGTGTTAATAGATGGCTCAGCAAACAATAGTGTGAGTTTACTGCGATCGAACTATGGCGATAAATTAATTTAATTTTTGTTATGTGACGTAAGATTATATTCTTGCGGCTTCAGCACTCGTTCATGTATGGAGGAGAAAGTGTAAGATGAGATGGAAGGAAATAAATTGGGAATTAATTAAAGTGTGAATTTTTTAAATAATTTTACACAACTCAATACACCCTCGATTTGTAACCATGACTTGTATTTATTCTTGGTTTTTTTCAAAATTCATTCAAATCTTTTTATATGCACATACACATGATGGCAAATATTACGAAATTTCAAAACGAGGGGAAAGGTTTCACTTTGGATAAAAACCTGCTTGGGGTTAACCGATTCTCCTTTGTCCAACAAAATTACATCAATAGAGAAAAAAATCTACAACCAGTCACAGTGACACAAATTACAAATGAATTTACAAAAAGTATTAGTGGATGTAAAAAATGTAAACTACAAGAAAATGAAAGGTAAACATTGATAATTGCCGGAAGCGAAAAAATGACTATAACGGAAAGTATCATCACCCTAGCCAAATAAAAAACCTCAACTCTTTCCTTTTTAACTAATATTCACCTCCTGGTACTGGAGTTTCCATTAGGGTAGATCAAAAAACCGTTTTTTCCGAAATCGGTCTGCGGCTAGTGCTTAAAGTTTGTGGTTGGTGGTCCTTATAACCCATAAAATATTCCAACTCGATCGGATTATATCTTCAGGCTGCGCTTTTTAGTCAAAATTTTAAATTTTTATGAAAAAAGTCAAGTTCTGATGGAAAGCCATCACGAAAATGGGGTGAGCTTCTTACGGCTAGACAATGAAATAAAAAGAGAGAAAATCTCCAAAAGCCGTAAACAATTTTTTACAATTGTTTACGGCTTTTGGAGATTTTCTCTCTTTTTATTTCAAGTCCTGATAGTTTCTATATGTTCCTGGAATGATTTTATGGCAAATAATTACATACATTGCTTGTATGTTGCTTAATATTAGCGATTGAGTGTGTTTGAATCAGGCAAAATGGTTTAATAGTTCGTCAAAAATCGTCAAAAAGCGCCAAATGAACATACAGAAATGTTACGGATGTTAGGTAGGTAGTAACCTGCTATAATAACTCGATCCCAGCCACTTAAATTTACCAAGAAAGATAAGGTAATAGGATAGGAAGTAAAATGTAGCTTTTGGTTTATCGACTAATATACTATCCAACAATCACCATGAAAGGGTAGATGCAAATACATCAATAACATCCTGATAGATGCAAATACATAAATAACGTCCAGAGCGTCCGTTGCTTATACCCATGCACCGGTAGGACTCTTCTTCCCTCACCCTATTGCTCCCATCGCCCGTGCGTTATCGCCTGCCCGACTTACTTGTTAGGAAGAGCACATTTCTCTCATCGAGGAACCTGGTTCATTCTACCCTACCCACGTTACGCCCAAAACAGCCGACGCAGAAGGATCAACTGCCATTAACTGGTTATTAACCATTCCTTAACAGTCTAAAAAAATTACTTCCTTATTATTACCTGCTATTTAAAGTTAGGGAAACTACATTAAGGGCCAAGATGAAGAAATTATCGGTGAATAATTTCATGTTTGGTTTAGGTGTAACAATATTATAGTTTTATGAAGAGATCAATATAAAAAAATCGCTAACGCAATGGCCACGTGTAGAATCAAAGAAATGCTAAACGTTAAGGATGAACACCATTAGGTTTGAAGCAATAACGCTTTATTCACGTTTCGGAGTGGATAGATATGGGGGGGGGGGGGGGGGGGGGTATGGGAAGGTTTGACGAGGACTACTGAGAGAAGGGCTGTACCCACGCTTTGACCATAATTGGTCCGAATTGACCCTCCATGGGTCCGGTGGTCCCCGACTCGAGGACGTACTTCGGCAGACCTCACGGTTCAACCCGGAAAGGGAGCCAGGGAGATACCTAAGCTGTGTCCCAATTCGCCATTTAGGTAGCTAAATCGGAAGATTTAGGGAGGACGCCCTCTTAAAGTGTGTCCCAATTCGTTAGGCATCATGGGGGAGCTGACTTACATGCCTTTGTCGGGGGTGAAATTTAGGGTAGATGAAGTTTATCCTAAATCCGCCTCCATATTGAATTTCCCATCATGCAAAGCGCAGCATGCGTCGTACAAGGAAACTCGTACCCAAGGAAGTAGTTGAAAAGTGGTAAACATGGCCGGCAAGTATTTTGTCAGCATGTGAAAGAATTCTCTAGAATTTCGCAAACCAACACCCGACTACAAAAGAAATTTTTACTTAGTACACCTAAATAAAACGAATTTAAATCCCAGAACACCTACACAAACTTAAATACCCCGAAAACTAAAAACTAACGAATCTCCAGGCAACGAAATGGATGAAAAAATGTAATTTCACTTTCCAAATCTCACAACGCATACGAAGGTAGCCAAAGGCGTCAAAAATGTCTTAATTTCAGGTTTCATTTGTTTCATTCAGTCCTTTATTAATTACTCATATGTTTTTCATTATTTTACAGCTCGGTAGACGGTTACTCTAGCGAAGTAATGTCCCAAATCAAGCTCCCTTAGCGAAAGGCATCTAAATAGTTAGGTAGCTAACCGCATCCTCCCTAATACCTAACGAATTGGGACACGGCTCTAATCCCAAATTTTTGGGCAACGGGCTCTTCCGGTTCTCAACGATGTGCGGTAGGTTTTTCGCGAAAGCGAGACCGACGGCTACTCGTCTCAGTTGTTTGGGTAAGCAAACTAATACGAGCACTTCGGGGGGCGGAGGCCAAATTGAGGTCCTTTTAACCTCAATCCGCCTCATTGGTGTCGGCCTCAAAGGGGCTGTTGGTCTCGCTAACCTTCCCATCCCTTCTTTTCCACCCCTTCCTTCCCTTGGAGATAAGCGAAAGCTTCCAGTCCGAGGGGGAAGTTGTAATCCTGCAGCGAGAGCCGGAACACCTGGATAGATATGGGGCTTTTGATATCTAATGATGGTGGGTTCCTTTATGGTACCAAAACGCTTGCTTGAGTGTCCTTATGCAAGCGGTATTTAAGTAAAATGAACTAAATATGGGAATTGGTCAAGGGCTATGCACAGCAGAGAAAGTTTAGATATGCTAAAATGTAATTATATTCTCACTTTTCGTGCGCTTTTGAAAGTCAGTCGCGCTAATATAGCTCCATTTTCCTATGTCATTGAAGCGCTTGACAGCAGATAAAATCATCTGTCAGCGAATCTGTTATGTGATTATCTGTGATAGCTGATTATTTTTCTAGTGCCAACACGTTGAGCCGCGTTCGGTCACTCGGTCTGTTCCATTGCCCAATAATGTATTTCACTCCGCTGGATTATTTCTGGCTGACGGTTAAGGTAGTTTGAGCAAAATATCACCTTTTCTAGAAATCAATGAATTTGTTCTCATTTTAAAGAAAAATATATCAACCTTCCATTATCACCAAAAATTCAACTCCTCACCGCATTACTTTCCGAGATATTTGCCCAAAAATACCAGCTTATATATGGGAAAATGGTAAGTGTGTGCACTCCAGAGAGACCTTGTATTGATAATGAGGCATTTCCTACACTTAGATCTCGCCAGAAAATCAACAGCGTGTAGTTTGTGTGTTTTCTCGACTATTTTTGAAAATTAATCATATTGTCACCGCATTAAGTTCTTCGGGATCACAATAAACCTTCCGTTTTGATGGAGTTTCCAACAAAAATTGAGTCAAGTTAAAGACTTATTTGGGTATTTTCATTTGATTACTTACGATTGCTGTCATGTAAGACTATGTTATTGCTCCATTAATTATGCAATATTTAATTCGTGTCTCTCAGGGTCAGTGAAATTAAAACGTATATATCGAATGTGGTTTCTATTATGATTAGGGAACTATCTCGCTCGCACTACCTTAAGTCTCAAGAGAGCTATTGATTTGCGCAAGAGGGCTTATTGCTTACCTTTTATTGCACAGTTTACTCAGTGCAGTGACAAGGGGAAATTAGAACTCTATTTTTATTGATGGCAGCGGTCTACGGTTATGACGACTAGCCTGAGATCACGTGTTTTGCGCTTAGACCTATAATGCTGATAAGAAACTATTTCCTCTTGGTAATGATGTTGCTTGATTGATCGCCAGGTTTTGGGCGGCGTAAAGATAGCTCTTTCTCAACGGGAAACCGTAATTGATGGGATAGGTCCCGGGGTAATGGGAAACCCATTTCGCGAATGAGAGCCAGCTCAGCCCTTTAATACTTATCTGCCGGAAACCGTTAAATGTCCCCATCCCAAGCTCCAGTTTTTATTGTCTTACACACGGCACCATTTGTTAAATAGTCTTTTTTTGCTGCCATGCGATATATATCGCTGAGTAAAAATTTTGCCGCGTCAGGGTTGAGCGTTTGGAGAAGTTTCTCGCGAAGTTAGAACATTTTATCGCATTTTGATGGTGGAAATTGGTTTAAAATGCTCTAAATGCGTGGGAAAGACGAAAGGGGCAAAATGAAGCGTTTGTCGGAGCATTTTTTTATGGAGGCACGCGTAAAATGATTTTTTAAAAAATCTCACAAATTCGTATCAGCGAGAACTTTCGACCCTCTATGGACGAGCGAGTCGAATTTGTTACGTTTCAAAATAATTGAAATATCTGCTTTATTAGGGGCTTTTCCATTTAGTTGCTGTGCGAGACCGAACTGTAAAGCCTGAATCACACGATACTTGACCTTGTACAAGTCCGAGGATGCTAGCGAGTACTGGATTGTAGCACGAAACCTAGAATGCTTGAAACGACGCGTCGTAGCCGCTAAAAGCCGTTTTCTTCGGTCATCCATTCGGTCATATAAAAAAGGCTAAAAGCCGTCGTCTTCTTTCGAATATCATTCAAAGCCTTTGCCTTTACTGCCTTAGTATGGTGTGCAGGTGATTTGGTATTATAAAGGCACGAGTGCCTACCATAATTATCGATTAAAACCTCAATTGCCTCAGGTACTAAAGCCATTGTGTATTGTTGTGAGTGTCGAGTTGTTTTGTCACGTTGTCGCAGGAAAGTTTAATTGTTACGAGGGACGATGGAGGCGCTGACATCAAGAGTTGATGACCGCATTGTAAAGAGCAAATGTGATTGTTCGGCGGATACTAGGTCCTACTAGGAGCAAGTATCAAACTAGTACCGCACCAATTACGAAAACAAGGGTACCAGCTAGTATACTAGCGATCATGCAGAATTTGCAGTATCTTGGTCACGGTCTGTATCACTTGGTCTGTATCACTAGACCTTGCGCAAGTCCTAGTATGCTAGCTAGCATCCTCGGACTTGTACATGGTCAAGCATCGTGTGATTCAGGCTTAACGCTTCGGGTTAAGTGCGTGGAAAGTTGCGTCTCTTTCGGCGGTTTGTCAAACAATTTGAACAGATTGTGTGACGCTATTCACTGACGATGGCGAGTCTGGTGGAGCTTTGAAATGAATAGTTTCAGGTGTCATATGAATAAAAAATTGGGGAAAGTTTAAAAAGAGGTACTTTATGAAGGTTATGTTGAAGTATACCTAGTGTAAATATTATTATGTAAAGTATTATACTAAATTAAATATATAAAATACAAGTACGTCGCATTTCAAAATAAATGTTATAATTAAATAAACTGCTAAAATAGCACTTTTTAAAAACTAATATATTAGCAGTATTATTTTCATGCTGGTGTTTCATAATTCCGTCCCTCGAGAATTTAACACCATCTCTTTGGCCACATCATGCGTGATTATAGTGCTATGCTCAGTAAGTATTAGTTTCCTATGTGAAAATGATCATATCCTTAATACTTTGCCCTATTTCCTGCCGGAAAAGGCCTGAGGCAAAACTGCGCTGATCTCGGTGTATATCACGGAGTTCAGTTTTTATTATTATCATCTTGCGATGAAGACAGTGTGAGGTTGAAAGGAGAGTATGAGTTATCAGTCGAGACCACCGTTCGTGTGGCACGATCACCAATGAAACATCTACTGATGTAATTAACATCCAGCTCTGCAGAACTTGTCAGTTGGCCATATCATGTTTCAACTTGCGTCGCAAACCCAACCTGATATTTCAATATTTCCGCTATGAAATATATCATGCTATAACATGTTGATGCATCATTTGGTTGATGTTTCTGTCGCTAGACAGTACCTTATTATGAAACTAAGCATGGAAAATTATCTGAACAATTGAATAAATGAATGAATCAAAAGTTTATTGATTGTCCTGGGGCTATACCCCTTATGGACAAAAACAGTGTACATTTTTTGCAAAAAGAGAAAAAATCAAACAATTTAGACATTA
Organism: Ceriagrion tenellum; assembly: GCA_963169105.1. Lineage (NCBI taxonomy): Eukaryota > Metazoa > Arthropoda > Insecta > Odonata > Coenagrionidae > Ceriagrion > Ceriagrion tenellum. Next base: position 47,476,902 of record OY720637.1, read on the forward strand.
ACATGGTGACAAATTAAATGTAGATTAATGCAATTTGCAAAATTAGGAAACTGAATGCGAAGTATTATGGACATGATAAAACAAATACATATGCATACATGTTATCTTAAAGTTAACAATGGAAGAACTGTTTTTAGGTTCTACTGATATGTTTGGGACAATAACTTAGTGACAAGTTTAAATATAAATGACAATAATTTGCAAAATGAAAGAACTAGGTACGAAGTATGACGAACGACATATAAAAAATACATATGCATACCTTTCAGGTTTACAAAAAGTAAAATCAACATTTGTGGTCGGAAAGTAACATACTGTAAAATATCATCTCAAAATTATCAACAGAGGAACTGGCTTTGGGTTCCTTTTATGTGTTTGGAACAATAGCATGGTAACGAGTATAAATATAAATTACTAGAATATGCAAAATAATAACAACATAATAACAACATTTAGTGGTCTGAAAGTAACATATTCTAATATTTCATCTTAAAGCTAGCAACAGAAGAACAATTTTTTATGTTTTTGGGTTGGGTGTTCCAGAGACGACACGCAGTGACTATGAAAGAATTTTGGAACTTCGTTGTGCGATGACTAGGGAAGTAAAGATACTCGGGATCACATCGAGTGCACAAATCCCTAGTGGACGGTTTCGCAGCAAGCATGTCGAATAAATATTCAGGGTATATTTCTTTAAACGAGCAGTACAAGTAGAATCCGAGGAAATATTTCCTTCATTGGTACAGTCGAATAAACTTTGAACGCATTTTTAAGTGTAGCGGATGAGCAACCATCTTAAAATGAAAGAATAGGCGCTAGTCACAAAAGAGCAGCGACAGTTATTTGTGCACCGCGTACTGGTGATTAGCGTGTGGGGCACGTCGAAACGGGCTTCGCAGTCACTCAAATGCCATTTATATTCGTTTCTCTCTTGTTTTTTTCCCAGTCCAGGCGAATGATTTTTTCCACTGTGAATTTCGCACAATTGTGATCTCTTGTTTTTGTTAGGCACGATAGCAAAAATAAAAAGTCCAAAGTTTAGCTTACCGGTTAGTTTAAATTTCACTTTAGTCAGCCGGTCAGCAGCAACTTTTTGTATCAGTTATTCTTGAGAATTAAATGAAACCGTTGTTTTGTAACGCTCGTAGCAAGATAAGAAAATATAAGAATGAATATTGCATAAGATGCTTGCAGTCAGAAGGTTTTTGCCTCTCTTTTGTAATTACATTATGGGTATAAATCCATTTTGGCTACAGTACCTCGATAACTTGAATTTCGGTTTGAACCGGACTTCTTGGCATATGAACTTGCTATATTCACCGACTGATTGCGACGGAGACTTTTACTCTGATTCAAGTATTAATATCTTTGGGATATTTAATGCATCGCAGTTGAGATAAAAATGTATTCCTTTGTTTTACAAAACAGTTTTATTCTTCAGAGCTTAAGGTGGTTTGGGCGAAACATCATTTCACCTAGAAATCAATGAATTTGGGCTCTATTTTTAATGAAAAATATCCTTTCCTTCCGAAGATACCAAAATAACGTACCTTTTTTGTACTACTTTTCGAGGTTTCTAAGGAAATATATCAGCCCATTTGATTAGAAAATGGTACGCATGTGCACTCCAGGGAAACCTTATTAAAATACTATACTTTAATAAAACTTTATAACAGCTAGATCTCGTCAAAGCATTAACGGTGAGTAGTTTTTATTGTTGTTGTTAATGCGTATGTAATCCTGTACATGGGTTCAAATGTCACAGTTCACTTGTTTCAACAGTGGTTCTCCCAAATTGTGTTGTTTATGTTATTGTTAACAGTTAACTTAGTTGCATTGTTAAAATTTGAAATGAATAAGATACATAATTAAACATATGTAATATACTTTAAAATCGGATTATCATTTTAAAGTCCCCCGACAAACCAGTTTCCTGCGACATTTATGTTATGTCAACTATTTTTGAAAATGCATCATAATAGCTACCGCAGTAACTTTTTTCCGGATCGAAAGCGTCCCTTGTGAAGGAGTTTTAAACGTACCGCGTGAAGGAAATGAGTGAAGTCAAAGACATATTGATATTATTGTTTAACTACTTAGAAATTCAGCCATCTTAAATTTTATTATTGCGCCATTAACACTAGAACGCCCACGGTGGGTCATTTTGACCCAAACATGAATTTAAATTCATTTCTTTATTCCATTTTGAATGAGAGCAGGATTTCATTCCGTGACTTTTATTCATTTCAACATGCTTTTATGTCCACAAATTTTCACCTCCCTGGAATAATCCATTAATTATTTTTTATTTGAATTTACCTTGAACGCCCATGCGGGTCGTTTTGATCCAGACATATGTTTGCACTGTTGTGCTCTTTGCTTATTAATAGCAACCAAACTTTGAAAAGTTATAGATAAGTATAAAATAATGTGAAAGGTCTTCGTAATTTAGTGAACTATGCCATTTCATGAAAGGAAAATAAAAAAAATTGAAAAAAATATTAACTGATACTAATGCCGTAAGTAGATATACCAATAAATCATCAATATTGTAAAAATTATTAGTGTTCTAATGTAAAAATATCAATTTATGGAAATAAAAAGAGTTGTATTTTGTAGAAAAACTGTTAAAATGGAAACTTTATCGTGCAAATTGAGGAATTACTTCATTAATTACGATGTGTCAAAATGACCCGCTTAGGGCGTTGAATGATGCTGAAAAGTACGGGCGTCCTAGTGTTAATATTGCATTATTTTACTCATGATGTATACAGCTAATTGTTAAGTACAGTCCCTTGTGAAGGAGTTTTAAACTTACCGCGTGAAGAAAATGAGTGAAGTTGAAGACGTATTGATATTATCATTTGACTACTCAGACATTCAATCATATGAATTGTTATTATTCTGCCGTTAATAATGCATTATTTAATTCATGATTTATACAGCTGCTGAGGGTAATACCTTATGACTCGAATATGGTCTCCATTATGAATAGGGAACTATCTCTCTCTCACACTACCGTAAATGGTCTGTAATGTGACTCTGAAGAAGTCTTGTGCTTCAGGGCACTTTTAAGGGTGGCAGACCATTTTTAAAAAATTTGATTTTGTGAATGGTTTCCACCAACGACTGAATAACTCCCTTGAAACTGAAGAGTCCGTGTGAGTCATGAGACTTAGCAGGTCCATTGAGTTGAACGATTCACCGTAATCTGGAATGGCCGCATTGATATTGCCCCAAAAGCAATTATCAAAGAGAATTACTCATGAACCGGAGTTATTTTTAGTGAGCATTGTCGATGTCTCAACATAAATCCATTGAACAAACCTTGATATTGTTAAATAATCCCCGGTAATCACGTTGGTTGTTGGTAGGTACATTGAAGATTGTCTGCATCTACGCGTCAAGTTTTCTCAATATGGAGAAACATCGATCAATGCCGCTGACCTAGAGATGGAGAAAGGTTTTTAACGTGCCCCGAACTGCGTGCGGCGTGAATGTTGTTCACAAAATGGTTCGTTCCTTCCTCAGGAATCGTTTATAACATAAAGCCTCAGCGAATTAATAGCATCGACATACTTCGCATGTCAATAAAAAATCATATAAATAGATTTCCTCGAAAAATATGAGTGTTTGGAATCATCTGCTTTGCCTCGAAATCAAATAACCGATTTTTCTCCTTTGGGAAGTGAGAGTAAGAAGTGAGCTTATTAGGCCGGTATCACCCGTGGACTGACCGTCTCTTCAGGACTGACTGACCTTAAGTAATCTCTTTACTTAAGGGGAGAGCAGTGTGCAGTAAGTGTTTAATGAAGACTGTAAAACTTTTGGCGTGATAATTATCCACTGTCAGACAAAGGAAAAGAAATTCTTTCGAAATGGGAAGGCCGGAACAAATATAAAGAATGGAAGGTGTAAAATAGAACAGATGGACCAAATAAAATTCTAGTGGAGTGTTTAAGCATGAGATGTCATTAAGTAGAAGGGAACTAGGGGTGAGCAGGGCATCAGCGGAAGAACCACCATGGGAAATAAGGGATATTTAAGTAAAGTATATAACTATTATGATCTGTTGACTCTCATGACTTAAACAGTACCGTCATACCTTATTTTACCTTTATCTGGTTAGAGAAATAAAAAAAAGAGGCACTCCGGGAGTGCCGACAGAAGTGAAAACTTGAAATAACGTGAGCATTTTTGAATGTAGGGAAAAATTTCACTTTATTTTATAAAATTATAATAAAATCATTTTTGAATTTACCGCGTAAATTTTAAAAAATTAACAAATGTATTTTTTGAATATTTCAAATTTACCGCATAATACAAATTTTTCTATATATCGTAATACAAAATTAACAATTTTAAAAAATTCCAATAAAAACATACATTTTGAATTTACCGCGCATAATTTGTTCCGTGTTTCTGGATTTGAAAGCACAGAAGGCGCGCATGCGCTACATAACAGTTCACAAGACAGATGTCTATATGTATACACTAGCGATAAAAAATTTTTCTCCACGTGTTTCCTTTTTTATATTTCTACAATATTTTATTGTTAACACTTCACATTTATAAATTAATTTTATGGCACAACATTCGAATAAGCTACTCAAATTGAACGTATTAAAAGAAATTGAGTTATATTGTACTAACCTTCACTATTCTTGTATCGAGTACACTCTCCTGCACGAGTATGGACTATTATATTATCCGGCACAATATTTGTAGCAACCCAAATTGAATGAACTAAACCGTATATTAGATATATATATAATGTAATATGAATAAAATTATAATATAGTTTATTTGACGGTGACGGTGACGCGAGTCCAATGGTTTTTACCCATCCACAAGTACTGTGTATATAGCGAGTATACTGTGTATATACAGAATATACAATTATACATATATTTAGAAGCAGTGACGGTGACGGTGACGCGAGTCCAATGGCTTTTACCCATCCACAAAAGTGTATATACAGAATATACAATTACACATATATTTAGTAGCGGTGACGGTGACGGTGATGCGAGTCCAATGGTTTGTACCCATCCACAAGTACTGTGTATATAGCGAGTATACTGTGTATATACAGAATATACATAATTATACATATATGTAGTAGCGGTGACGGTGACGGTGACGCGAATCCAATGTCTTTTACCCATCTACAAAAGTGCTCAACGCGACATAAGAAGTTTTCACTTCAAAAAATTGACTCTACATCTACATACTACCCTGCGAGCCGCCGCATGGGCGTGGGGCAGGAAGTGTTAGGACACCAGCTGTTTATAGATGTAAGGGATAAGGTTTCGGGAGGTGAAATGGTGACGTGTACCATGGGAGTGTATTTAGTGGTTGAGCTCTGTTTTTATTGTGGTCGCTTATTGTGCGCGAAAAGAACGATTTTTTGTACCTATCTGTTCGGAAATGTATCTCTCTATTTTATCGCTTCTGTCAGACCTAGGGATGTAGTGAGGCGTCTTGATAATATTAATTTTATCACACTGAAAAATGTCAGTTCTGAATTTCTCAAGCATGCTAAGCCTGTCGTGTAGCCTCCGAGTCTCTACGGGCTCCCACCTTAAGGTAGTTCGAGCGAAATATCATTTTACCTATAAACCAATGAGTTTGGTCTCATTTTAAAGAAAAGAATCTCGTCCTTCTAATGACACCAAAAATTCAGCCCATTTATCCTTACCACATTACTTTCGGAGTTTTTTTACCATAAAATACCAGCCCTTTTACATGGGAAATGGTACGTGTATGTGCTCCAGAGCGACATTATTTACAAAATGACGAATTTATAACACTTAGACGTAAAAAAACCAACTGCGTGTAGTGTGTATGTTTTCTTAACTATTTTTGAAAATTAATCATATTGTCACCGCAATGGGTTCTTGGGCATCACAAAAAAACCTTCCGTTTTGAAGGAGTTACAAACGCACTGCGAGAAAAAAATGATTCAAGTTAAAGACTTAATTAGATATTTTCATTTAATTACTTACCATTTCTGTCGTATAAAACTATAGCATCGCACCATTAATAATTCAATATTAAATTCATGTGTCCTACAGCTGGTGAAATTATAACGTATAGTTCGAATATGGTCGGTACAAAGGAGTACAAATATGCATTTATTTTAGATGTAAGGGTGGACCTACCTAATACATATTTGGTGTATGGCCTTCATTGGAGCTATCGCCCGACAAGGAATTTGTCCTAACCAAAGATTACAAGATTTTATTTTTTCTAGCCTAAAATGACATGTGTCAATAAACTGCTATGAGCTTTCGCATTATTGGGTATTTTTCTTTAATTTTTCGACTTTCGGTCGTAATTAACGAACTCAAATTACTTTTTGTGGGCCAAAGTTGAAATTTACTGGAAAATTAAATGCACCTCACTTATTTTTTTATTATCAATAATAAAACACATTTATAAACATGATTTTTTACATAAAAATACATTGTATTGTTTATTGTTTATAATAATTCCTATATTTTACTGTTTTTTGTGATGAATTATCATGCAAATGCATCTCTGGGTGAAAGTGACCCGCATGGGCGATTGAGATAATTTCTAAAAAATCTAATTTATGGGTAATTCCCGGAATGTGAGACATTTTGGACGAAAACGTGCGCTAACATAAATAAAATTCACGGGAGGAAATCCTGCTCTCAATGAAAATGAAATTGAAAAATGAGTTTAAATCGCATTTGGGTCAAAATGACCCGCCTGGGCGTTGTAGTGTTATAGCCCCCGTGAGATTCACAGTGGAAGACGCCTGGATAGCTTAATTGGTTTGAGCACTCTGCGCGAAATCGAGGTATCTGGGTTCGATTCCCAGTCCAGGTGAATGGTCTGCGAATATCACACAATAATGCAAACATGAGCCGAATTTCAAAATTGATCGATATCAATTCTCCTGGTGGATTACGCAGAAGTATGAAATTATGAACGTAACTGTCAAACCAACCTGTGTTATCGATGCTTGTGTATTTATCTCGTGCGGCACTCTATCAGCCCCAGATAGCGTCATTTGGACGTCGAAAAAGGAGAAGGCGAAGGTGTTTGTTGGGGGAGATGGGGATATAGGGGTTGGGGACTTTCAGGGGGTGGGTTGTGGGAGAGTGGTAGATGGCAGTTTAAATCGTGCGGGGGGGAATAATAGAATGGTCGGCGATGGCGGCGGGGGTGGCGTGTGGGTGGGTGGCGGGACTCAATTGGGTAAGCGTTTGAGGGCAAGTGATTGTCCCAAATACCCTTCGGCGTACGTACCTACATGCGACCCCTCTCCCCGCCGACTCCGCCGACGTGCGTTACGCGGGAGGCCTCAAATAAAGCGATACGTATCAGTTTGCCGCCGCGGTGCGCCCGAGTGTGTAAGTGTGAGTGCTTTTCAATCTGGGCCGGCGAGAAACGAGAGGTCGGGCAAGAAGAAGAGGAAGGGATAGGAAAAAAAACGGCGGGCGAAGCATTGGACTACTTACAGGAGCGTGAACTTCTTGCAAGAGCGCCGTTTTCTTCGTGTCTCTCTCTCTGCGTATGTGTAAATAGGCGGGCGATCGTGTGCTAGTGTTCGTTCGCCTCTCTTTCTTTCTCTATCTGCACAGCGTGTGCGTGAACGCTTTGAAGAGCACGGATCTTAAGGTAGTTTGAGCGATATATCATTTTACTTAGAAATCAATGAATTTGGTCTCATTTTAAAGAAAAATATCTCATCCTTCCATTGACATAAAAAATTCAACCCCTTGCTGTAGTAACTTTGGAGATATTTGCCACAAATTACCAGCCCTTTTACATGGGAAATGGTACGGGTATGCACTCCAGAGAGACATTATTTGCAAAATGAGGTATTTCTAACACTGAGATGTCGTAAAAAAACTAACACCCCAGTAGTTTGTATGTTTTCTCAACTACTTTTGAAAATTATTCATATTGTTACCGCAATAGGCTCTTGGGCATCACAAAAAACCTTCCGTTTTGAAGGAGTTTCAAACGCACCGTGCAAAAAAAATGAGTCAATTTAAAGACTTATTTAGATATTTTCATTTAATTACTTACACTTTCTGTCAACCAAAACTATAATTTTGCACCGTTAGTAATGCAATATTTAATTCATGTGTCCTACAGCTGGTGAAATTAAAACGTATAATTCGAATATGGTCTCTATTATGACTAGGGAACTATCTCGCTCGGACTACCTTAACGGTTCGGGTTTTTAATCGAGCGTCGGCAGAAGGGGCGGGGGGAGGAGACGGGGTGGGTGGGAGGGAGGGTGGAAAGGAAATGAGAATATGGGCTCGCTCTCCGTACCAAATGGGACCTCGCGGCTTGACGTTCGGTTGTTTTTGCCCTGTCGGAGATCGCGCTGGACGCTCATTCACTGTGGCCTGATTCCTTCGCCTTTAGTATGCTAACGAGCGATGGGCGGCGATCATTTTGACGGGGAAAGGGTTTTCAGAACCTCCGCTGGTGGTTATATATACTCTCGGCTTTATTTAGATTAATGCTGGGCTCATTGGACGTAATATGAGATGCATGAATTGAAATGCACGCTTAAAAATTGACCTCTTGACGTGATAAAATTATACTGTGTTTGAATAATGATCGCGGGGGTGTGGGGATGTGCCACAATGGAATTTCATGTGGTATCTAAGCTCTCAGGCGGTTGGACTGGGCTCCGTCGTCCATGATAAAAATTCAGTCATGCCAAGGAATAAAACTTGGCGGATCTTCGCAGATTTTCATGAGATGTGATCTTAAAACCTGATGGAGTGATTAATTTTAGAACCTCTGAATTACACTTTTCTCTTAGGAATTCTTCATCGCCTCACAACTAATATCTTTACTGCTAATATTTCGAGGTTCCATTTGCTGCGATTTAAGAAAAAAATTGGTCCATCAAATAATCACAAAATTCTTTATGCTTGGTGGTTTTTGGATATGCACAAAAATATGCAGGGATGATTTAATGGTTACATTTACAAAACCACAACTTAAAAACACACACGACCCGGGTTTCAACGCTTGAGCGTCATCTTCGGGTGAGCTCAAGCGTTGAAACCCGGGTCGTGTGTTTGTAAGTTGTTGTTCTGTAATTGTAACCATTAAATCATCTGAAAGAAAAAATAGAATACCACAAAGTTACCAAAGAACTTGTATTATTTATGCAGGGATGAACAAGTAAAAAAATCCGTCATGGCAGTTTAATACATTTTTACATTTCTTCATTTTTGGCATAATTTTGAATTGTTCATGGAATCGATTCCTGGTTGATAAAAGTTTTACTATCGTGTAATAGGGACCTGTAAATTCTCATCAGCTGCTGGTTAGTGATTGATTGTTCGGTTTTGCTGGCAAAATGTGTCCAGAATTTCTAAATTGACCGCCCTTATTCTTCCTGGATTATGTAAAAACTGGTCTTTCTGATATCATTCAGGGCTTCGTCGAAAAAGCAAATACCTCTTATCACTTGTAACTTATCTCGTAATCCCAGTAGAATTAAAGTCCAAGGTTGCAGTGAAAAAATTCTTGCTCGATTCAATTCTTGTCTCTCCTCGTCCTACCCGAAATTGTGAAGTCCGACACGTCCAGGCTTTCCGTCTATCCCCGTCTGTCTTCCAATGTTTCCAAGTTAGTTTCGAGTTAAACTCATTCTCCTCTAGATTACCTTCCCTAGTTCTCTTCTCACATCCAATACATTTCAAACATTCCTTAAGGTGGCTCTGGCCTCAGTGTCACTTATTATAGGCTTTCTGAATACTCGAAGAAAGCATCCTTGAAGAACGTTTTTGAAACTGAGATGAAAATAAAATAAGATTTCTAAGCTGGTTTTACTGTAATTCAACCTTGTAATTGGATATTTTATGATGGGCTCATATGAAAATGGCTCGGATTACAGCAGAAACGCCTCATTTGGATCGAGAAAGCATACGCAAGCTTTTAAATCAATTACTTGAAAGCAATTAAAACTGTTTTTAAGAAGCAAAAATCCTAGAAAAATTGAATGAAAATAAAATGCAGGCATCTCAACAACTATATTTTTTAAAGTTATTATCGAACTACTGCAGTTATTGAAGTCAAAATGCGGCAGCTCCATGCATCTCCTAGCGCGCTCTCATTGCGCATCCATTGTCATGGCGTATGTGTCCTATAAGCTTATAGAATACATATATGTCGTTCCCGCAACTGGCAATAAGGAGCGTTGTATACCATTATCAACGTTGTTATCTTTAATGTAAACGTTCAAGCGTACTAATCAATTAGTACTAATCAAAATGGCGCTGCAATAGGCTGCCATGGCTGGACAAATGTCTTCATTAAAAGTATATTCGTAGAATAATCTGCATATTTTGTACCTTACTTTTGGTTTTCAATTTGCAATTACATTACATTAGTGAATGCAGAATTTTTAAAACTCGATGAATAAAAATGAGTAAATTAGTATTAGTCTTGACTCACATAGTCAAGCGAGAGAGCCACCTGAAACGCTACTAGGGTCGTTAGTTAAAGTATTTACTGTGTTGCCTTTTTCATTAATCTCTTTTTTATTTTATGGTTGTTTTGATATTTGCTTGCTTATTTCATTTCACCAAGCGGTGTAATTAGCCGTCGTGTCGTTGTCGAATGAGAAATAAAATAAATTCCTGGCCCTTTGTTGTGACTATCATTGATAGAATCTCCATTTTGGCTTTCGGGCACCTCGTCGATTATTAATGGCCTATTCAATTGTGTTTCTAATGGTCGGTTTTAAGAACCTTGTGTTATTCAATCAACAGTTATGAGATACATGAAGTTATAGATGTCATAAAAATATTCGGGTTGCAGGAACACACATACTACATTACACATATAGTTACATTACTTATCCACCAATGGTTGATTGCTTCGAATTCTTGGTATAATCTTCTACCACTGGATAAAATTTATGAAATTTTAGCCAATGAATAATTTATAATGCACAGAACAATTAGTCAGTAAAAGTAAACATACTGGCAATCTGTCTAAAACAACTTTTATAAAGTAATTAAATCTCCTAGCGCGCATTCATTGCGCATCCGTTGTCATGGCGTATGTGTCCTATAAGCTTATAGAATACATATATGTCGTTCCCGCAACTGGCAATAAGCAGCGTTGTATACCATTATCAACGTTGTTATCATTAATGTAAACGTTCAAGCGTACTAATCAATTAGTACAAGTGTTTAAATAACAGAATAAAATTATCAGCTAGCCAAAATCTCAGTTCAACGTTGCGGTTACGATATCTGACAGTCATTACGTGTCTTGATGGAAAATGCATCCGTATTTTTTGTTTGCAGAAAGTCAAAAACTAGAATTGGGATTTTAGGTGCTTTTTGAATAAGGTTTGTCAAAAGCTACAGTGAAACCTCTGTTAACGATTACTCCTATCAAGCGACCACCCCTCTCAACGAACATTTTTTAGCGGAACGCTGGGTGATGGCTTAATTCAGGTTTCACTGTACGCGCACATCAAATTAATATCCATTGAAATTTCCTAGGAGCGACTAAATTATGAGAAAATAAACGCCATCTGTATAGAATTTCACAAAACCGTCTCTTTAAGTGTCTTTTCCATATTTCTTAAAATCAGCCGCCCGTTCATTGGCATAATATATACTCCTCGAAGCTGAAACCCTGTTGAACGACCACCGCTCATAACGACCATTTTGAAGTGGAACCTTTGGTGATCGCTTAATACATGTTTCACTGTATTTAGTTACAACAATGATTCGTGTTTCTCGGTCTTGCACATCATTTATTGGTTAAATGTAAATACCGGTGTTAATAGTAACGGTGATTAGAAGCGGTATTAGAATGGAATAGGGTATTTTTACACTTGCCGTAGGGGCATGCCCTTCAAGATCATAAATGATATACGTGGTTTTAGAGCTTAATCAGAAATGAAAAGTATTGAAACAAGGATGAGATTACTAGGAAATGCATGCATCAAATTTCACATAAATGTAAAAAGAGCAAATAAAAACAGTGAACAAGTATGCATGGCGTAGTGTGAAGAAGTACAGATACTTAATTGAATTACCAATTCAAATGTACAAATGCGTGATTTACACATATAAATAAAACAGTAATGGCCTGAAAGTAATACGCTACAATACTGAATTTAGAAAGGAGCATGGAAAGGACTGTTTTTTATGTTTAGGTAGAGTAATCCGAAGATGACGCGAAGTTACTACGAATGTATTATGGAACTTCATTGAGCGATGACTGGGAAAGTAAAAAATATAAAAAATTCGGACTCGCATCTGGTGGAAATTTCACTGGTAGATTGGTGAGAAATCCGATCTCTACTTGAGTGTCATGTGGAGGGCACTCCAAGTTCAGTACTCCGTCTGTCGGATGAGGCGTTAAACTGTGGCCCTCTTTGGGCCTTTCGTTAAGAGGAGGCTAATTCCGACGCCGGGTTTCTCTCCGCCCTTCCTCCCTAACCTGTCTCCTATGGAGCTAATGGCCTTGGTGGTCGGTCGTATACCCAGATATCCAATCCAATCCAATTTTTCTCTGCCAAATATGACAAAAAGGTATTCAGGGAATTTTTCGTTGAACAAGGAAAACAAGAAACACCCCATGAAGCATTCGCATCAAAAGATAATTACGTATGAAATCGTTTCAGGCGATAATGACATAGTATGTCGAAACCATGGTCGGTGTTGAAGTAGTACATTAAAGTGTGGATTTTACTATTGTTGTTATATTTTATCATGGATATTTTATCATGAAAAGATAATTAGTTAGATGCTATATAAACGTTTACGAGTTTTGATGGAATATTCAAACGTGATCCAAGACTCCGAAATACTCGTGGCTAATAAATGGAATCTTCGAATCCGAACCAAAGCATACAATGATGGGTTATTTAAACCTAAGGACTTATTTGTTTTCTTCAAATCTGGTTTACAGCCGAGGCCTATTACGCCTATTACGATACAATGGAAAAAGACATTTGAGGAAGTGTTTTATATTTGCGGGCTCGCCAATTTGAACTGTGCAATCCCACCCCGCCCTTGGCGTGGGCGTTTACTCAATCCAAATTCCATCATATTTATTGACTGTTGGATAGTTGGGTATTTCTCCGTTAGCATTCAAGAAAGCCATTATTAATTTTATCATTGCCTTCATCTCCCGCAAATGCTCGCACATAATGCGCGTTCTAGTTTCTCTAAGTAAATGGCTGAGAGGCAGTCGTAGCGATTACGAATGCAATTTAGTTTCACCCAAAATCACGGCTTTATGAAAGCTGTTGCACCGATTCCACGAGTTACAATTAGAATTACATATTACGCAATTCGGTAATGAGGAAGTGTCCGTAAAGGTAGAAAATATTCTTGGCAAGCTTCTTAATGCTCTCTCTCCCTTTCCTTATTGATACATCACGATGATTACGAGTCATACTGTGATGTCATACCGCAGCATTCCCTGCAAGGGAAAGTATGCAATTAATCGTGGAACTCGGCGCCGATATAATGAAGATGGGGAGGGTAACCGCAAAGCCATATCATTTGTCCTCAGTCTGTCGATTTGTCCTCTTAATGTAAATCCAGTCAAGTTCCAAGTGCTTTACTTTGATGCATGATTGGCTAATAAATCTTACGGTTTTAAATATGTAATTCTACTTGTTAATTGGAATAGGGGTGGGAAACTCCAAAGTGCACCGTAATCTCGGCGGTCGTCATTGTGTATATAATGAGTTTACGTGTATAAAGATTTAGTGTCGGAGATCAAGAATTAGGCCTTTCACAGCACCAAGGATCTACTGGTCTTTTCTTAGCCTTTATTCCTCTGTGTTTGCAAATATGCTACATTGCATGGAAAACTTTAAGGTAGTAAAGCGCAAAATATATCATTTTACCTAGAAGTCAATGGATTTGATCTCATTTAAAGAAAAATATCTCGCACTTCTAATGACACCAAAAATTCAACTCTATACCACATTACTTTCGGAGACATTTGTCCAAATATGCCAGCCCTTTTACATGGGAAATGGTTCGTGTATGCACTCCAGAGAAACCTTATATTAAAAATGAGGCATTTCCTACACTTAGATCTCGTCAATAAACTTACAGCGTGTAGTTTGTATGTTTTCTCAACTATTTTTTAAAATTAATCATATTGTCACCGCAGTTAATTGGAATACATTAATTAATCATTTGTTCTTGCATATAAAAAAACATTCCGTTTTGAAGGAGTTTCAAATTCACTGCGCGAAAAAAAGAGTAACGTAAAGATTTTTTAAATTTAATTACATACCATTTCTGTCATATAAAACTCTATTATTGCACCATTAATAATGCAGTATTTAATTGATGTGTCCTAATGCTGGTGAAATAAAAACTTATAGTTCGAATATGGTTTCTATTATGACTAGGGAACTATCTCGCTCGGACTACCTTAAGGACACTGGGTAATACGTAATCTTCTACGTAATGACAGCAGCCACTGAGGGAAACAAAAAAAATCAGTTGTGCTCCTTGTGAACTGTGAGACATTTCTGGATAATTTGACGTGATTTGGCAAGGAGTCTATAATTTACAAGAGGAAATATGGAATTATTTTTCACATTTTGTTGAGCGATATTTGCTATAGAAATAGAAACAGCTTTTAATGTCCCGGGAACGACCCCGAGGACATAATTCATAATAACAAATAAGAAAGTAACAGACATAATTAATTAATATCGCTCAATTTTGGAGAGTCAAAAATATGGTATTCAGGACACTGAGGGAAATAATCAGTCATGATCCTTTTGAACTGTGAGACGTTCCTTGATAATTTGATGTAGTTTGTCAGGGAGTTACGCAAGTTAAAAGAGGATATGTAGAATGCTTTTACGATTTAGCTGTGCGCAATTTGGGGATATGAAATGTTTTGGTTATGCGGGTTTATCTCTCAGTCATTTGGGCATTGAATATAAAATTTTCATACGAGTATGATGGAGTTTTCGTGTTGACTACTTTGAACAATTTTAAGGCCTTTTGAAGCATTCTTCCCTGCTCCACTTTTGGCCAATTCAACTTCGTGTAGTAAGGAGTTACCTGTTCGTCATAACGGATATTAAAGATGTATCGTAAACAGGAATTTTGGAGTCTTTGTAATTAAATGCTTAATTCTTTGTTTACGTCGGAGTAAACAACAGAGCAATAGTAGAAATGTGGAAATGCTAAGGTCAGAACCAATCTCTGGCGCTATTTTATAGGGATTAGGTACCTGAAATACCTCATTCTGTATATAGTTTTATGGACTCTATTCGAGACGGCATTTACCTGCTCGCGCCAGGTGAAAATGCTGCTTAAGTTAGTTCGAGCGAAAAATCATTTTCTTAGAAATCAATGTTTGGTCTCATTTTAAATAAAAATATCTCACCCTTCTAATGACACCAAAAATTCAACCCCTTACCACATTACTTTCCGAGATATTTTCCAAAATATACCAGCTCTTTTACATGGGAAATGGAACGTGTATGCACTACAGAGAGACATTATTTATAAAAGAGGTATTTCTAATGCTTAGATGTCGTAAAATAACTCACAGAGTGTAGTTTGTATGTACTCTCAACTATATTTGAAAATTAATCATATTGTCAACGCAGTAGGTTCTTGGGTATCACAAAAAACCTTCCGTTTTGAAGGAGTTTCATACGTAATGCGTTAAAAAAATGAGCCAAGTCAAAGACTTATGTGGATATTTTCATTAAATTACTTACAATACTGTCATGTAAAACTATATTATGTCACCATTAATAATGCAATGTTTAATTCGTGTGTCTCACTGTTGGAGAAATTAAAACTTATAGTTCGAATATGGTCTCTATTATGAGTAGGGAACTATCTCGCTCGGACTACCTTAAATAAACTCCTAGGCTTTTGACTGTATTGTAGTAGTCAATTTGGATATTTAAATCATTTATTTTAGGGAGGCCACTTGAGATAAACATGTGTACACTGGGAGCGCTTTCCAAGATTATTGACTTTGTCTTGTTGGGATTCAGTTTTAATCGATTTTCAGTCAGGTAGTCACGGGTGAATTGGATATCCTTGTTGACTAATGTGATGGCGTGGTTGATTTCTGACTGGTAGGACTCAAGGTATATCCGTTGATCGTCAGCGTAAGAGTGATATTTGCAGTGGGCTATTACGTTAGTAAGTTCTTAGATATAAATACTGAAAAGTAGTGGTCCATGAATTTACCCCTGTGGGACTCCGCGTAAGACGGGTTGGAAAAGTGATACATTATCGTATTAATCTTTTACAGGTTGCTGACAGTTTGAGATACAGGAGCGATACCAGGGAAGGGTTGAGTAAGAGAAATGAAGTTGACTCATGCGTTCAAGTAAAATACCGTGGTTCACTGAGTCGAAGGCCTTGCTCAGATCGAATTGTACTAAAAATTTTACCTTTCTTGCGTCTGTAGGTCGGCGAATATCATTTGCTAACTTTATTAAAGCCAGCTGAGTGCTATAGTGTTTACAAAAACCAGATTGATACCCGTCAAAGAAGTTTTACCGCGTAAGATGTTCCGCTGTAACAGTAGATATGTACTATGCGCTCACGATGCTTGCAAAGAGAACGTATAAGTGCTATGGGTCGGAAGTCAAACATTTCAATGGGAGTTGTTGTTTTCATAATCGGTCGAACTAAAGCAGATTTCCACAGCGTAGGAAATATGGAATAATCAAGGGAGCAGTTATAGATGTTAAGTATCATTGGCAGTACAACGGGGAGAAAAGCTTTGAGCATTTTAGCGCTGATTTCATCGACACTTATGGAGTTCGATTTGAAACCTTTCACTCGACTTAAATGCCATGCAGGTGTGTAGTGAAGGAAATAAAGCCTTGCACTATCAAAAACAGAGAATGACATACAATCAAATGAAGTGAGACTGTTATCAGTTTAAGTAGGATGGATGCCGTTGGAGCGTCCGATCGATTTTTTTGTTCCTTGAAAGCAGGTGTAGGGAAATATCCATTTAGATCACACAAGGGGAAGTTCGTTTTGGATGGAGAACACCTAGGCTTTCTCCACTAGATGGAAGGACTCTTGGGAAGTGTGGAAGAGAATTAATGGCGGGCCGTCCACAGGAGTGAAAACAGGTTAGGATAACTACTGTCAAAAACCCACCAATCGGGTGGCAAATATTTAAATGAAATACGTATCTCTAGAACTGAGAGAAGCAAAAAAAATAAGATGGTTATGATTTCGAACTGAAGGTCCCGTGAATTTCTTCTTCCCGCTCTTCATTTGTGACTGTGAGAAACACAATTTGATATAAAAACCTACACCGAGAGGATATTATCCTCGGTCCTTTCTCTATTCGAGTCTCTTTTCTCACCCTTTTGCCTGGCTGATATGCTAACACTTACCGACGCACGCCTCTGCGGCGACTCGCTGGTTGGAATGTAGATTTAGATGGAGAGCTTCTGCGCAGTGGTCTTAAAAAGGAGCCTTTTAATACCTTCGATTCCAGGAGCGAATAGAAGGTAATGCGGGATACTCGTGGGCAGAACGTTTCGCGACGCCCTGCAGGGCCTTCTGGCGTCGAAACTGGAGATGTACGTACTGGTGATGTAATTGCTGCGGTATACGGGATATTTAACTATTGCGCACTAGCGAAAGGTACCCGTTGAAATTCAAGGGGTGTAAAAATCATTGAACTTCTATATACAAATAATTCATAACGTTTATGATGTGGGAATTGGTATTAAAAAAAAACAGTTCGCAATCGTATTGAGAGGCAGACGGTACCACTACGTGTAATACATATGAGTATAAAGCGACAATAAACAACGCTGTGTTTGTTGTAGCAACAGAGGCATTATTACCATTACTATTCGCTATAAGCAAGTATTCTTGCTCATTTATTTGCGTGTGTGTAAGTCTATTTAATTCCTTTGTGTGTATCGTTTACTACGTCAGTGTTCTTTCATATACATGCAGTACTCATGTGAGAGCTACTTTGAGGATAGGCATTGAGGATAGACTTTTTGTAAATATGCATTGAATTTATCGATTACCCCCCGAAGCAATCTATCATGGGGCCCTTGGGACTCTGGGCCCTTCTTATAGAGATATTATTTCTACGTGCTACCATGGGCTTACAGGAAAACGTGATATTAAATGCCAGAGGCGTGAATATTCTTGAAAGTCAAATCTCTGGTCGCCAAGGAAATATACTATTGTTGATTTCAGAGAAAAATGTCAGATTTTTCAGATAAATACACGATTTTCAGACAAATACGAAACGTAAAATGAAATCGATTGTATGGATTAGGAACTTAGTTTATTCAGCCATCCGATATCAAAATGTCAGCCCTCTATCTTGAGTGAAAGTACATTTAAAAAGCAAAAAAATGAAATCACTTCACCGAACCCATTACTTTGCATGGACCACCAGGGGGGGTAAGTCTGTAACTTTTGTCGCTTATTTTTGTTGATAAATTACTCGACCAGTTTTGACGACGTTTGCGAGTCCGTAACTAATGGGCGTTAAAATTGTCGACTGACTGCAATACTCGACAATTCAAAGTATGAGAATTTCTGGAACAGTTGGCGATAATGATCCGGAGCCAATGAAATTCGTCGTTTCTTTTCCCCGCTTGTAAACAAATCGACCGCAATGACAACGATGCAACGTGTATACAAACAACCGAACGCTGGAAAATAAAGAGCGAAGTACGAACGTGGTCGAGGCCAGTTGTTTCAAATTGCTCCAAATAATAGTGAAATTATTGAAATAATGGAGGCTATTGCTAGTCCTTTGTAAGTATAATATATTTATTTGAGATTACGTAACCCAGACCTACGCTTTCTTTTCAAAGAAGGTTCAAGGACATCGCATAGATAACGAGCAATGTCTTTATTTATCCGTAAAAGTTTAATAAACACTGGATCTGGCAAATCAAAAGCATTATGAGTGTCTCTCAAACGTTTTCGTTCCACTCTGATTCGCTTAACTTCTTCTACATATATATCTCCCGAAGAAGAATTATTCTCTGATGGTTACGAATGAACCGCGCCATTTCAAAAATCTACAAATGACTCTCGCCTAGCGATGCTTTATCGCCCATAGATTAATGTTACCGACGCCAATCCGGTTGTACGTAAAATAAACGACCGTAGTCGCTTAATTGTCGCCCCGGAAGTCGATTATTCAATTTACAGACTCAAGCCAAGCGCTTATATTGTCGACATCGTCAAAATTGTCGTCCGTCGCTGAAATACCGTATGTCGACCGTAGAGGTAGATAAAATTTACAGACTTGCAAACGTCGATAAAAGCCCACAGAGGAGACAAAAAGCGTTTGTCGACGGTCGACAAAAGTTACAGACTAACCCCCCTGGTCACACTCTTATCGCTCGGCATTGAATTTCATGGGCGGTGAGGCGTATTATCCGTTAAAGCTATTGAATCGGCCCTCGGGTTCTTTACAGCTTTTTATGCGCGGACCGCGGGTGAGATACTTCGAACGGAATGTGCTGCCAACTGCGAATAGAATGACAAAAGTGGTTATGTCTTCAGTAAATGTGTACTTTTAGGGACCCCCTTTCGAGAAAGGGCTATTAAAAGCTCAGTGGTGGACGACGATCTTTGCTTGGCTACTTATTAGACCACCGCGTTCGGCACGTTGTAAATGAAAGGGTATGCTCACGCTTATTGCCAACTAGAGACCAATCGTGCAAAGCTGCATATTGCTACCCATTATTTCACTCGGAATTCCTTGGATAATATCAAAGTTTGAATCAGTCGTGACTTTTAATAACTAATAATTCGACACGTTGCGGTACTCAGGCGAACCCAATCGATGATTTCGTCGAGATGGGGATACGTTACGAATGGCAGAAACTCTCTCAACTTTATTCTGTTTCGTATTTTTTCCTTTCCGACGTAAATGCTTGCGCTATGGGCTATAGTTTCTTAATGAGAACTCACAAGTCCTTTAGGCTACTATGAATCGCTTGGTTTCATACGATGCATAATAGCCTCTGGTGGAGCTTGAACATGGTGCCTATGCTGCAAAAAATAAATAGGCCATCCTTTTAGGTTACCCTGAGCAATACCTCGTTGTACTGAGCACTTGGTCTAAATTATTGCCGTTAGAGCTGTGTCGTTCATGAGTGAATCGTTCTTTATGAACGATTCATTGGTATGAAACGAATGAATTGAATCACGATCTTCAATCTAGTGGTTCGTGAAGAATCGCAAGAACCAAAAGAATTGAAAAGAATCGAGAATTGCGTGGATCCATTGAATCGGCGGGTTGATAGTGATCGAGAACCAATTGAGAACTTCATTTTGCTTGTTAAGGGTGATAGAATGGATTCGAGCTGAGAAGAATCGCAAGAACCAAAAGAATTGAAAAGAATCAAGAATTGCTTGAATCTCTTGAATCGGCGGGTTGAGAGTGATCGAGAACCAGTTGAGAACTTCATTTTGCTTGTGAAGAGTGATAAATGGATTCGAGCTGTGAAGTGTTCGGGTAAACGGGGTATTTAATTGGTTAAAACTGATGGAAAATAATTGTAAAGTTAGGAATCAGCCATCGATTTGTGAATAACTTTAGGAAGTGAGAATGCCTGAGAAGGGGGTGAACAACTATGAATCAACATCCTTTCCCAACAAGAATAATGGGTAAACATCAGGCAGGTATTGTGGAATACAATGACGCCATATCCAAACCCTTTAATTGGCATCGAGTTGGAATGTTCTTATTTACAAGTGTGTAAATATATGTTTATAATGTTTATAAACAATTTTCTTGTGGTGAAATAGACATCTGTACATTTCTTAGTTTATCTGAGCGAATTTTATTTCGCCACACGTTGATGATACGATACCCACAGCGTATAAAAATGAGTTGCTGCTTAAATCTCAATTATATGATAATTTAGATTTTTGTTAATTTTATATTCAACGAGTAAATGGGTGCTTGCAATTTGCAAGAAGGGGGGAAGTGTAATATGATGATACTCTTAAAATAAGGAAAAAAACAATGAAAGCTCAAAAGTCTGCGTGCTACGTGCAAGCAAAGAAAAGTATAATTCTCGAAAATGAAATACGCGCCCCATGAGGTATGCATACCAGAGAGTTCTAGTACAAACTTATATTGTATAACACTTGATCATTTACCAACCTAATGGTCTTTAAATGTTCCCCTCCTACCTTCTATCCTACTTCCAGCTCTTCCCACTCTTCCTGTACTATTTCTCATACATGTATGTGAAGTAATGCTGGCAAAACTGGCGGAAACCCCATCTGACTCCCCCAATTAATACTGCCCATCATGATTCACCATCTGCTACTTTTGTAGGTTTTTAATGTGACACCATGACTTGAGACGTCAATCCACTGGGGAACAGTTCCCTTTTTGCTGCCATCCGGCTGAGGGGCAGAAGCTGTGTGAACTACCTTCATTATGGGTGCTACCCATTGACCTATCTGCCGCGGGTGACTCCTACCAGGACCAAAACATTGCTCTCACTAGTCTATCTCTGAAGGTCATGGGAACGTGACGCTCTTCCTCTGCACGAAGGTTGTAGTCTGCTAGAGGGATATGGTCACAAACTCACAAAAATTATGAACATTGAATCAAGGTGATTTTAAAATCAGTTATAAGTATTAAAAATTAGTACATCATAAATTGAAATTCAAAAATGTCAATTCTGACAATTTCTTGGGCTTTAGGCTTCTTCTTCTCTCACATAGGATTATTCCTGCCGTAGAGAATACACTTTCACAGGGTAATGAGGATCCAAAAACACAAAGCCTTCTTTTCATCACTGAAAAGAACCTGGGATATGTCTCTTGATTCCTCCACCACCACTGCTAAGGATCTTCATGCCTCTGTAGATGTGGTTTTCCTAAAAATTTGTCCATCTCGGTAATGGCTCCTGCAGTTGGGAAACGGTCATACATATTTGTTTTTACCAGGGAATCAAAATGCTTCCAAATACACCCTGAAGAGGGTGTGATTGTGGAATCTTTATCCTGATTGTGGTGTTCCACTTCCTGAAGCCGAACAGCTGCTGCCTTCCCAATTAAGTTTTGCTTGGCTCTCTCTTCAGCATCAGCATTAGAAAAACCAGCTTTTTTGCATTGGGGTCCAACAAAGTTGCCTCTGCAAGGAAAGTCTTGTCTTCGGTGCCTAAGAACCTCTTGTTTACCTCACTGTGAATATTTTGCAGTGTCAACAGAACTTTCTCATCTAGGACCTCATTCTCAATTGATTCGTAATATTTTTTAATTCCCTGAGCAAAAGGTATCAATTTTGATTCAGTAACCTGCTTTTCTGAACTAATTTCTTCTGTAATTTCATAGAATGGTGCCATAATTTTACATAGTCGTTCCATTGCATCAAAATCTCTTAAGGTGAGGCTCACTCTTCCATCTGTGAGGGCCAGAGCTGCTAGTAATGGCTACTTGTTTTTAATTACAGATTTAAACATGATGTATGCCGAATTCCACCTTGTTGGCACCTCTTGTTTCAATGTTGGGTAATATGATTGGCCCTGTAAACTTTTAAGTTTGAGGTTGGCTGAGGAGCTCCTTTTAAAATATTTCGCAACACTCTTGACCCTAGTCTGCAGATCCTTAACCTCAGAAAGAGAATTTTGTTCTATTAAATTTAATGCATGGGCAAAACAAGCAATGTGTTTCCACCCCAGAATCCTGGCAGCAGACAGCATATTTGCTGCACTGTCTGAAATCATTTCCACGACTTTCCTATCCAGTCCCCGTTATCTAATAATTCGAAGAATTTCCTCGGCTAAATTGTTACCAGTATGCTTTTCAGGGAAGCAAGCACGGTCCAAAAGAGCTGAATGGAGTACTCCATCAATTACATAGTGAAATTTTAAAGCAAGATAATTATCGTTGTTGGATGATGTCCCATCCGTCTACAGGAACAGATCCAGCTGTTGTTTCTTGAAGTTTTCCTTTGAGTTTGTTAACAGTTTTATTTTAAAGCAACTCGAAATAATTATTTGCCAATGTTTTCCTGCTTGGAAGGTGGTAATTTGGATTCAGTAATTGAACAAATGTTCTTAATGTAGGTTGCTCCACGAGGTTAAATGGTAGGTACTGTGCCATCAATAACTTAAGTAAACCTTCATCGACGCGCTGACTGGCTTTAATCCCCAAAGGACGATGGATGAACCGGCTTATTGTACTTTGAGTGGTGGATCCTAAAGGGGTGACTTGGGGGTTTTCTGTGGTTGGACTGAGTGTAGATACTGATGAGGTTGACGGTTCCTCAGAAAATGGATCACTACTCACATTGATGGAGTGGTAGGCACGTTTCGGGGAGTTGTCTTCGAGACTGATGGATGGATGTTTAAGTTTGATGTGTCTGAGTATATTTGATGTTCCTCCAGATCTGAAAGAATATTTTTGTTTACAAAATTGGCACTCCGCTTGATCATGGGAGACTTGCTGGAAGTATCGCCAAATTCCACTTCTTTTTCTCTTGGAATCCACGACCTGGATAGATTATGTATCGAATTTTAGGAAATAATGAAGATGAAAACTTGATTAAATTCCTTATGCATCGTTCAGAATCTGTACAACCTCACCTCTGTTCTTTATTGCAATTCCAATGACTCTTTCCTTGGTCTGCTGATGATGTGATCTCCCAAAAAGTATTGGGGTTGATTGGCTAATGTAAATGTGCCCAAAAATGGCAATGCAAAATGCTTATTGCTCTGAACGGAAGACTAAATGAGAAGGAAAATAACATATACAACTCCAAAATCCAGCAAAGGCCTATAAATACCATGTGGCCTTAAGCAAAAAAATACTTACAAGATCTATTTTAATAAATAGATGCGAGAAGATCTTTGGATATCCACAGGTATTGGAATCTTCCAGTAACCGACAAAAAAAAGTGCTCCTGATGGCATGAAACTAATATTCAATCCAAAGAATATCACCGAAAAATAACAATCAGTGCGTTTTATTTCGCATTGTTTTTGGTTTATCTTCGCCGATATTGTTATGGTTAGGTATTTTTCATAAAACGAGCTTTTTTTAAGTCGCACGTTTATTGTGAAATGGTGACAATGAATTGATAGCTGTTCCTATCATTTATTTTTCAAGCTACACAATTATATTCCTCATGGTTTCTGTGGAGGATGTTTGATCCTCACTCTTGCTCATTCGTGATTTTAATCTTTCGTTGCGGCGAAATGCAAGTGTCTGCACAAGTTTTCATAATGATGTATTTTATTCAGAAACATGCATAATTTTATTAATTTGAATATGCTTTTCCTGACATACGAGCTATAAATGAACTTGAATTGACTGCTAAACTGTGTCCGAGAAATTACGACAGATCTAATAGTTAACATGTAGTAATATCTTCGGTGGAATATTGAAAATTCCTGAGCAAGCAACTAAGGTATTTTTATTAAATTTCACCTTTATAGATTGCACGAAAGGAATATCATACTTTCACGTTTTTGGATGCTTCAAGGACAAAGTAAAACTTCCATACTTCGCAACCATTACTTTGTCCCCGACATATCCGAGTGATCACATCTTCGGTGGATTTCGTTTTCATTCCTCGTATTCAGTCAGTTCAATCGCTAGTGGTTCACGAAGTCATTTGGTTCTTTGAAGTAATTGGGTTCATTATGAACCATTTGAAAGACCGATTCATTCGCATGAACCAAATCGCATGAATCGAATCATTGAAATGAAACGAAAATCCCAGCTCCAATTGCCATGAATATACACAATGGATTCAAATGTTTGGAACTGTTGCCTAGGCTACGTGTTTCCTAAATTTCCACTTTTAGTTCACCCAGTCCTTGGCGCTGCTTAGAAAAAAAGTCTTCTTAGTCGACTTTTAAATGGCCGTTGTTGATTGTTGTTAACGTGAGACAGTGGTGAATATTCAATAACGATTGAAGAGATATAACTACTTGATGCTGTGAATAATAGCCTGCTATTTTTTAGACCTAACAGTTACTTTGTAAATGTTTTCTAATTCGTTCCGCTTTTTTCACCTCTTATTATTATTTAATCGCCGTAGAATGATATTTACGAAGTGCTAAGAAGTTAATTGTGCATTTGTGTAGTTTAATTTGAGGAGGAATTAAATATATCTGTAGACTGGACAGTCTTAAAAAAGTGTGTAAATACGTCCCACGTGTAGTACTATTTTTTATCCACTGCATTATAATTACCGGTAAGTAAAACCGGTAAGACGTGATTATTTACGATCTGTCGACTGTATTTACATTTGAACTGCCGTCTTTCATCACTAGACAGAGCCACAATCGAAAAAGTTATTTGTTTACGGAATTCGAGGCAACAATTTATGGCGGGGAGCCGACAATCCATATGTATATTCATGTTTATTTCTTTGGGTGCTTTATTAAATATGTTGCCTAGAAACGCTCCATAAACATTCAATATTATCCTGCTTGTAATATGTAATGCGGGTTTGAATTTGGGTTATGGTCGACGTTATATCATCAAAATAACATCGAATAATTGAATATAAAGAGCATTTAACTGTAGTTTAAACAATTCAGTAAAATTGAGGCAATTTGTCTCAAATTGTAATTTTTCATGTTGTTGCTAGGAAGCTAAGGAGCATCCTAGAAGCGTATGATTACAACCGTGAGACAATGATACGAAATTGCTCCTTATTTTCTCGCCATTTCTAGAAATATATGCTTGATTCAAGTAGAACGAGATTCCTCAAACGGTTACAGACCTATTTCATGAATAATTTGAGGGTGTCTTTGGTGATGACATTGTTTACTTATTTATTGAGTTTTAAGACGATGGTAAAGAGATAAATGCTAAGTGCTAAATAAGAGGAGGAACACCTGGATTGGCCATATTCTCCGACACTAAAGCTTGGTTAAGACCATACTAGAAGGTACAGTAGAATGAAAAAACCAGAGGGGCGGACCTAGACTGGACTACATGGGACAGTTGATGAAGGAATTAGGTTGCAAATCGTACAGTGAAGCGAAAAGATTGGCCCAAGATCGGATAAAGTGGAAGACTGTTGCAGACCAATCCTAGGATTGTAACCAGAGAGGAAGAGGTAAAGATTTAAGAAGCTTAACGAATTGGGTTCAGAGAGCTTCCAAAACGTGAATTTGAAAGTATAAAAATCGAAGTACCTTAACAGAAAGACAGGTGAGATTGTTGAGAAAAGTGAATTTCATGGGTGGCCATCATTTACCGTTCAGCTCACGAAGGAATCTCGATAGACTATTATTTTTCCATTTTCCTCAGGAGACAAGCCAAAATACATGTCGGGTCTGTATTGGATAATAGTTGATATTATTTCGGCCGGTTTATATCCATCATGTTACTCAACCGAAAATTAAATCTTCCGATTGCCGAGAATAGCGGTTAATAAAAGGAGACGCGTAGTTGAGCGTTAGCGGTCGTGGCAATTCACACGGTTCGTTACCTACTTGGTCGCCTGGAGACAAGACGGCCGGAAGAAGGAAAGAGCAGAGTGGATTGAAGGGGAGGGATTGGTCGGTCTAAAGGGCTCGCGGGGGCGATCGGTGCTTTCGCTTGGCCTTTTATGGCCGGCTTCGGCGTCGCTCCGAGGTGGAGGACTTGGCTTCGAAACCCTCCTCCTCACCCGGGACCGCCGTCCAGCGGACCAGTCCCAC
Organism: Ceriagrion tenellum; assembly: GCA_963169105.1. Lineage (NCBI taxonomy): Eukaryota > Metazoa > Arthropoda > Insecta > Odonata > Coenagrionidae > Ceriagrion > Ceriagrion tenellum. The sequence continues at coordinate 47,503,585 of OY720637.1, forward strand.
CGACCACGGCAGTGCTTTGGAAGGAGGGGCTGCGAAGATGTCGAAGCAGAGAACGAAGGTCTAATCTTGGAGGTTACTTCGTCGCATCGGAATTATCTTAAATTCTGATACATCGTGGGGATTATACGTACAAAACATATGTGGCGCTGCATTAAAGAAACTAGGTTTTGTTAAACGTATAATAGGAAGGTCCTCGGATGAAAAATTCAGAGAGATGCTACTTCGCTCTGGTTAGGCTAAATCTCGAAATACGCCGCGAGAATTTGGGACCCTGGTCATAAAGATTTCACCAAAAAAATTATGAAATACAAAGGAAAGGAGCGTGCTTTGTTAAAAACAGCTACGAGCGTACATATAGTGTCTCGCAACTTTTAGAGGGATTGAGGTGGGAGCCCCCAGCGCTTCGAAGGCTACAGCCTAGGCTTAGGTTGCTTGATAAATTCAGAACTGAAATTTTCAGAGCGACTCAGAATATTATCATGACTACTCACTACATCTCTAGGTCTGACCCATGCGATAAAAGAAGTGAGATACACTGCCGAACAGATAGGTTCAAAATCTTGTTCTTTACGCGCACAATAAAAATCGAGCTCCACTAAGTACACTCCTGTAATACATGTCACCATTTCATCTCCCAAAAACTTACATCTTTACACGGCTAATGACCTAACACCCCCTGCCACACGCCCATGCCGTAGCTCGCAGGGTATTCTGTAGATGTAAATCACACATTTGTTCGCATAGACTGCGGTCAGAGAGGCGAAGAAAGTGGACGTGACACCTCATGGAACTGCAGAACTTGCCGCGTTGTCACTATCGGGATTTTAGGCTCCAATGTGAAATATGTGCCCGATCTTTACGAAGAAATCACATAAGAGCCTCCATGGAATTGGCAGTGGAAGATGACGCCTGGGTAGCTGAGAAGGCTTAGAACATTTGGTGGGAACATGTTGAGGGGTCTGTGTTTGAATCTCAGTCCCGGCGGATGATTTTTTTTAGTGTACAATTAAAGTAATTTAGCGTAATTGGATTGGAAATTTGAGTGCTATGATTACTGTTGCATGGCTAAAACTTGGGAAATGTCATACCGCGATAGTAACAATTTTCTCTCAAATCGCTTGACTTATTGCTCACCGTTTCATGAATAACACATCGAGCGTTGTTATTTCGCCAATGGTAACCGTTGCAGACACCATGGCTTGTATGATTGTTTGCATAAAAAATTATCTTAATGCTAATATAGGTATTATTTCATTACAGACTTGCTGCCGTCATTAAGTTACCATATACATTGCGTTTTGTGGCATACCACAGTTTGACATACACTTCAGTACACATCACCCCGTATCATCGCGGTATTGTAATATATATCGTAGACGTTGATGACATATTTTTACTATTAATATCGTACGGTAGTGGTCTTTAGCTTAATATTTTGTGATGAAGGCACTCTTCAAGCTAGGAAATTACCTGCGAAAAAAAAGAGGAAATTTATGATTCAGAGGACAAATCGTTTGCCAAAGGATGTAATGAGAAAGTGAACTTTAAAAGAAACTCACGGATTTGTGCGATATGGAAGAAATTACATCTCAAGTTCTGCGACAACACTCAAAGACCCCAACTTTATTTAATTATCCTGTAACCAACAACAGTTACCCTAACAGCAACATTATTTCATTGAATTTCATTGATTCATTACAATACAATGAAGCCAATAATGAAAATGACTTAGCCACTTTTCACAGGTATATTTATTTGTACGACCGATTTCGTTGCATAGGCAACATCTTCAGGTACATAATAGACAAATTTCTCAGAATAAAGATGGTCCATTCGGTCCAGCTAAGTTCTCGGCAGTGGTCCAGGTGTAATCGAAATCTGTACTGGGCGATGCTGTCCTTTTTCGCGTACCATCTCTTAAAAGTTCCTTCTTCAACCCAAATACGGCGTGCTGTCTCTATTGCTTGTCTGGCCGCTGGAGATTTCGAGTTGGTGGGTAACGTTCACGTAAGATGATGTTAAGTCGGCAATAAGCCGAGTGCAAGACATCTTGATGTCGTTATCGTAATAGACATAAATAACCCTCTTAAGCTGGGGATAAAGACAGCTATATTCATAATGTCGGCCACTTTTTAGCGGCTCGCACGCGAAAATCGTATTTCTGCGCCGACTTCCTTCGAATTATTGGTTATTATGAGGAATTGTAATGAGTTCTCTGTGAAATACTAAAATTTTTAACCGGAATACTCTGAGGTATTGACGATGATAAAAATGACGAATGAGTGAAAACAGCGGCAGACAGGTTAATTAGTGTGGTGGCGTGCCGGATTTCCATCCGAATCGTATGGGGCTCGAATGTGGCCTTGATTGATTGGAAAATGATTTTGTAGTAGAGCAATTTGATAGGATATGGCTCTTGCTTTTCATATTTTACTTGTAAAAGGTGCTTGCCTAGAACATATTAATGGAATTATGAGTTACCTTAAATTATGGTTTCATAACTTCGATATGTAGAAGTTTTTAAGCGTTGGTAAAATATTTCATCTTCCTGATTAATAAATTCGTGATATTTGTGCCATTGGAGTGAACTGGATCATTATTATTGTATAATTACGAATATTGTATCCGGGAATGACCTTCGGTTGTTTTATGTATCAATTTGTTACAAATCTTAGTAGTTTGACAACGCAGGTTTATTTATTTATTTATCTTTACTACCCCGAATATAGCACAATGGGCCAGTTTACGTCGGGTGAATAACAGTAACAACGTACGAGACACAAACACCCATGTCCTGGGCAGAAAATATTTTACCCAGGCGGGTCTCGAACCCGCGACCCTCGGGTTGGCAGGCGAGGACTTTACCCCGCCGCCACCGGGGCCTGTTTTTCATGCTATCCCTATTTAAGTACATTTCATTCGCCCCCATAATAATGTCAGTTCATAATTACCAATCGTTGAAATTTCATAACAGAGGTGGTGGAGAAAATATTTGGCATGACCAGTAATAATAAAGGGCTTAACCCTCTCATAGATAAAACGCATCCTCGAGTGCCGAGCACTAGAGTATTTATTAGTGCAAAAAATAATATTTGTAACTATTCTTCCTAAATGAGCTCTTCACATTATTTAAAACTAATAATTCCTTAAAAATAATATTCCTAAAGATACGTCAGCTGTTTTTGTAAACAAATTCGCATATTCGAGGCTAATAGTGGTCGTTTCAGTAGTTAAAATCTTGGAAAGGAGGGGAAGAAACACTTAAAACCTTTCGTTAACGGTGTACTGTCGCAATGCGTGGAGCACCACATAACAATCAATCACTGCTCTCTCGCCATTATTCTGTCGAACTTTATACTCGTGCAGTCTCTACTTGAACTTAAATTTTTTTAAAAACTTTAAATGCATGAAATAAAAAAATGTCCATTAAATTTTGCATTGATTCCCATGCTAATCTGGTTTAGTATTAAGTCTTTTGCGGTCTCTCACTCGGCCCTTTCCTTTAGAATTGTCGATTTTTTTGTTAATTGTTGTAAGACCCATTCAGCTTTCCACATTTCAAGGTCATAGACCAACAAGAAGGGCCGAAATATTTATTTTTGTCTGTGCGTTATAGTATTTTATTTATTTATATTTTATATACATATTTTTATAATGTTATATAATGTAATATATATATATATATGTTATATAATATAATATAATAATAAAATATATATATATATATATAATAGTATTTTATTTATATATTATAGTTATTAGTATATTTACTAATCAATAAATTATTAACTTAAAATGCTACTACTGCATGATGAGATTTTTGAAGGTTGTAGTTATCTATCTCTTGCTTACTGATTCAAAAGTAGGAAATGTGCAATAGATTTTTGGCTGAACATAATTTACGCTCATTTTAATTTTATTTTACGCCGTATTTGCTATGTTGATGTCCATAAAAATCATTTGATAGTGGATCTTTGCATCGCACTGACATTTACATGCTTCAACGCCAATGCATTCCGGGAAAATTTTGGTATAATTATTGCTGCTTCTCTCGAACGCAAGCTCTCTTAAGCCTTTCTGTAGTGATAACTGATATTCGCAAGGGAAGACGATATCCATTAGCATGAAGTCGGCCACTATTTTATAGGATATTTATCAGCTGCTATTCCGTGGAGGGACTATGTAAGTGAAAGCAAAGCTCGTCTTCCTGTTTATAATACTCTGGTGGTGAGAATCTTGGCAGTGAATGTACTTTTATTGCTTGATCTTATCAGCGGTGTGATTCCATTATTTACATCGACCCCATTGTAAAGGATTGAAGATAAATGCCGGCCTAAGCCTCGCTGGTATTCTCAAGTACTCCTTTAATGATTTCTCGTCGAGAGAAATTTCCATTGCGCCGAGATGAAGATACTTCCTCAACTGTCTTCTGAAATGAATATTCCTATTTATTTCAATGCTTTGCCATGCGGGAGATGCTTAGTTAGGCACATTCCTCGCTTTAACCTCGCTTCGGGGCTTCATCGAAGTGGCGAATGGGACCTTAATCGAGATGTTAATATCATGGTTCAAAGATATAGGGCATTTCCTGCGTTTTTCCTTGACTTTTTTCCTGTTTGACTGCATTACCCATTGTATGGGGAGGTTGATTGACCTATCGTAGCTCTGCGAAAAGTATGAACTAAGAGACAAATGGAAGTGGAATCAGATTTTATTTATTTATTTATTTATTTTCACTGCCCCGAATACAGCACATTAGGCCATTTTACGTCGGGTGGACAACAGTAACAATGGACGATACACAGACACCCATGTCCTGGGCAGATAATATTCTACCCAGGCTCGACAGACTCGAACCCGCGACCCTCGGGTTAGCAGGCGAGGACTTTACCCCGCCGCCACCGGGGCCGCATGGAAATATACACATGGATACAATAGTTGTGTTCCATTTCTCTCTGATGACACAAAAATCAGGGAAGTATTCCTCAGGAAAATGAGAAACTTAAATAACGCTTCAAAAACTTCTATATGTAAAAGTTATAAAAACCATCATTTAAGGTAACTCATGATTCCATTACTATTTTCTTTAGTCTGTGTGGGTTAGCACCTTTTATCAGTTAAATATAATTGTAATTAAAATCACTCGTCTATAATTGCTCTTTAGAATTAGAATTTAAAGTCTGGAGTAAAATAGCTATCGTTCTCTTACTTTTAATATAACCCTTGAATACCCATGAAAACAAAGCGCAGAAACATTTTGCAAAGGCAGCATGATAAAACCCTGTTAAAGTGGCTCTCTTTTCTCAAGTCACGTCAATCCTCACCTTCGAGCAAACGCAATTAAAGTCGATAAATACGATTGCAATTTATATCTTTTGGGGTTAACGTATCGAAGGTGCTCCACAAGTATTGAATATTTATCATGAATTGTGTGAAATTCACAGCGGAAAAATCATTCGCCTGTACTGGGAACCGAACCCAGATCCCTCGATTTCGCGCCGAGTGCTCTAACCAGAAATTGAGAAATTACTTCAGAAATTTAGACTCGACGTACGTGAAAGAGCAATTTCTTCATTAACGAGCGCAATCGAGCAGAAATTCACACCTGTGTACTGACTACCTTCCAACCAGTGAAAACATCCGCGAAAAATGATTCAGGGAAAATAAAAAAAAATGGTAATCAGATTCTGATTTTTGAGTTTTTGAGGATTAGGAAGGGTACAAATTTCAAATGAAGTTACTGCGCGGCTAGTTCCGTTGTTCTTTGAAATCAATTATCATGAATTTATTATTATACGTTAAGCCATTCGAACTCCTCAAGTTTCGTGGTCTCTGTGTCTAGCTACCCCAGGGGTTGACGAGGACTACTGAGAGGTGGGATGTACTCACACTTTGACCTGAATTGGTCCGATTTGACCCTACATGGGTCCGGTGATCCCCGCCTTGAGGACGTACTCCGGCATACCACACGGCGTCAACCCATAAAGTGAGCCAGAGAGAGACCTCATCCCAAATATTTGGGCAACGGGCTCTCTCGGTTCGCAGAGATGTGCGGTAGGTTGTTCGCGAAAGCGAAGCCGACGGTAACTCGTCTCTGTTGTTTGGGGTAACCAAACTAATACGAGCACTTCGGGGAGGCGGAGGCCCAATAGAGGTCCTTTTGACCTCTATCCGCCTCATTGGTGTCGGCCTCGAAGGGACTGCGGTTCCGCTAACCTTCCCTTCCCATCCCTTCCTTCCACCTCTTCCAAGTCCCTGGGTATAAGCGCAAGCTTGCAGACCGGGGACGGAAGTTGTAATCCTGCGGCGAGAGCCGAAACGTCTGTCTAGCTACCCCATTTTTAATCCTTAAAGGGTGCTTTCGATTTGCGGCTATAGCCGGCGACAGACGGCGATCGCCACGCCGCGGTGCTTTCGATTTAGCGGAATAGCCGTCTATCGCCGGCTATCGGTGGCTCTCCTTTATGAGGAGAGCCGAACAAAGCAAGATCGATTTAGGCAACTGCCGTCTATCGCCGGCGATCGCCGTTCTAAATCGAAAGCACCCAAAACTTAAGATCGGATGGTAACTGTAGTCCTTTGTCAGAACGGGGTGTGAGAAGCGTGACATTTGCGTGGCGTGTTCCCACGACGGAAGTTAATCGCCGAGTACCTTCTCCACCGTTGCCCACGCGTGTCTTTGCTCTCCTTACGCGGCTGTTATCCGTTGCATGTACGCACGCGGGCCCTTCTCTCTCTGGAGGCGTAACCACACGTCAATCTGACCGGCTTCTCGCGAGGCACATCGGCGGGCGCGCGTCCGCGGGCTCATCACCGGTTTATCGCTCGGGCGCCATCGCCTCGCCCGCCCGCTCCCACTCGCCGACAACATCAAGTCCTCCCGACGTTAAAGGGGCATCCCTCGTCTACTCCTCTCTGCACGATCATCTCTCTCTCGGGAATGAAAGTCACGTGCCACCCGGCCTTCCCTGTCACCGCGAATCTACGAGGATGAAAAGTACCTGAGGATTAGAAGTCTTCAAACAGGGGACGGACTACCCCTTGGCCGTTAAGATGGATATCCTTCCGCAGCTAGTCTCTCATATTCTACTTCTTTGATTTTCTTCTTTCTATGTATTTATGAGTGTAACCGCTGAGTTTTTTTATTGTGCTCGATGAAATTTGGCCGACGTCCTAAATCCAGGGTCATTCATGTTCCATAAGAATATGTCAAGTTTAGTCCTCCATCATCCTAAGGGCACGCTTCACTTCATGCCGACGCGTCGGTAGAAATGGAGAACCTGACCCGGTGGAAATCCCCGATATTCTTCAACGACATAGTTCAACGGGAAAACCTTCGATCATTCTTCAATGGAACAGAAATATTGACAAAAACATGTATTGGGATGCTTAGGTAACCTTAAAAGGTTATTACCTGTTATTATCTTCTTAAACAAACAAAAACGCACATTGCTCTCGAAAAGAGTCAAACAAAAAATATACATTGGTCAGAGAAATCAACCTTGAAACCCCGACTAACAAACTAGTGAAGTGAATAATAACCTTGGAAGTGTTATACAAGGATATAAGAAACAATCAATGCATTAAAAAATTAATACAAGTTCGGCAACCTTTCATACATTGCTTTTAAAGAAGTTTTCAATATTGTGCTGAATGAAAAGCCATGATTTCACAGAACACAGAAATTTTCGGGAATCACTCTCCATCTTTATATTTTCTGGCAAAACATTGAATACCTTAGGCCCCATGTACAGATATGATCTTTTAAATTTGGTTAAATTTAGTTTACATAAATGTACATTGAATGTTCTCCTCATATCATACGAGTATCTTTCTGGAGTAGACAATGATTAATAACCACTCTGAACATAGTAAGATCTTAAGACTTGGTAAACATACGAGTGTCTAACTGGCAACACTTTTTAATCTAAAAACAAGGGATAAGAGATTTCATATCTCTTTTTACACAGTATTACTCTGACAATTCGATTTTGATTATTATCGCACTGACTCTTACTTTCGGTTCTTCCGAGGACTCCACCTTGTTTTTTTATGATTCGCGATATTAACTTCTCCAAGAGAGGAAGTGACATCATACACAGACCCGCCGACCAAAAAGGGAAATGTTGGAAAGGGGTGAGTATTATAGAGCCAGAAAAAGAGAGGGAGGATTACTCTCGTCAATACTCAATCTTCCACATACCTCTCACTTATTATCACACTTTAACTTTCGGTCCTTCCGAGTACTTCGCCTTGTTTTCATGATTCGCGATATTGACTCCTCGAATCTCGAAGAGAGGAAGTGACATCATACACCGACTCGCCGACAAAAAAGGGAAATGTTGGATAGGAGTGTGTGTTAGAGACAGAGAGAGATGGAGGATTACTCTCGTCAATATTCAATCTTCACCATACTTTTCACTTATAATCGCAATTACTCATACTTTCGGTTCTTCCGAGGACTCCGCCTTGTTTTCATGATTCGCATTATTGACTCCATGAATCTCGAAGAGAGGAAGTGACATCATACACTGACCCGCCGTTAAGAAAGGGAAGTGTTGGAAAGTAGTGAGTGTTAGAGGGACAGAGAGAGAGAGAGAGGAGGCCAAGGATTCCCAGGCTTTCTTCCTTTTTGGAGAAGTCGGCCGCCCGACGCCATCCATCACTCGGGGGAAGGGAAGAAATGCAGGAAGCGGTCTGGAAGAGATCTTTGAAAACAGCTGTGCGCGCGCGGAAAAAGGAGATAAAAACAGGCGAAAATCGATCCGCGCGCGCGGATCGGGCAGCGGAGAGAAAGAGGGAGAGAGGGAGGGAGGGAGGGAATGACCATCAGGACCCGGAGGCGATGTAGTCGCGGTGTGCTTTCACCGCAAATGATGATTCGGTGCCTTCGCTCGTTCGTTTCCTATCTTTTTCCCCTCCTAACTCCGCTTTTGGGAACGGCTCGCGGTGGTGGTGGCATTGGCTCGGAGAATGTTGACTTCGTCGGGCCCCAGGGGCGGTTTCGCTCGGGACGGATTTCTGCATGCAAGCAATGCATGCCTTTCTCGCCCGTCTCGCCCCCTTTTCAAAGCAAGCTGTTGCTGAAGAGAAGCTAACTTTTTCTCGCGAGACGAATGAAAATGGCTGTGATTCAACCGATTCCTTCGCTGTCTCATCCCTCGTGTATACTGACTGTTTCTTTCTAATAATTGAATCCTCCTTAACCGGTATATCACCGTAATGATAATATGTCTCCATGTTAAGGATGACTCTGACCGAGTTCACCGTCTATTTCCTCAGTCTACCATTTCTTCATGGTATATTTCGCTCAATCATATATATTATTTCTCAAAGGTGTTTTTTTGTCGCAACGCCATAACTCCCATAATTCTTCATCACAATTAACAATTCAAACATCGTTTTAAAGCTTATGTTCCCCGCTATTGACGAAAAATAGACAAATGGTTTAAAAGTAAAGTTTTTGTTAAAATTTATAAAATTAAAGTTTTCGTTAAAGAAAATTATACAGTGCCACCAGTTGACAATATAATTAATTAATATGTTGGCTATGGTTACGTGCTTAAAAGACTAGGAGGCGCAATCTATTAACACATAGTTTAGTTAGATTGTTTACATTCTACATGCAATCAGTGTGACCGTTTACCGTTTACGTTATGTATCTTTATCACAAGCATAAATAACATATAATTGTCCATGGGAAGAAAGAGTTAGAAGAACAGGGAGAAAGAAGGAAGAAACAGGAAGAAGCTGCATACTGTGCTAAATATTCAACAGATAGAAGAACTGGAAGAAAGAAGGAAGAAACAGGAAGAAGCTGCCTACTGTGCGAAATATTCGCACGGGTCAGCTAGTATATTCTATTTGGGTTGAGGCATAAAGTGGAGGGAAAATTTCTTGGATTGATTTCGCATCTACAGAGGCTGAGATTTGGGGATGGTTGAGAGGTATTTAGTGTTCAATTTTTGCAAAATATTACGCTTTAATCAGATTTCTTGTTTAACTTCAAACAGAGTTTTTTCTCTTACATTCAACTTGCTACTTAAAGATGATCACTTCCTTAGACTTACGTTCTCTATAAAGTGCTCGCGAATTCAAGGATTGGAAAGAGTGTCCTCTGTACAGAAAGTCATTGAATTCACCTCCACATTGAGACGATCACAAAGGACTGCCATTATCTAGCTTTGTGTTCCAAAGAAAGGCGAAGGTAGATAATTGTCAGTCATCCATCTCAAAGGCCAATGCCGTATGATTGGAGCTCCGGACAATAGGTCTTTCGGCGATCGAATTTTTATGGGAAAAACACCGTGAAATATTCTCGGTTCGAACGTCTATTTCCTGTTTCCCCAAAACCATTTCATTTCGAGAGCGAGTTCTCATCTGGAGGTGCTGTCAATCATGAATGGGAATATCTTACTTTCCAATCAATTGGGCATAAATGACGAACAATACCAGGTATCTTCTTATTAACTATAGTTTTGACCAGAAAATAGTTTTTCATCTTCACTAGGATTTTAAATTTTTATAAATGAATATTATATAATTAGTGGTGTAGCCGGGTAGTATTTTACTTTTTTATAAATGAATTAACCTGCCTTTGATTTTGGAGCATTTGACTATAGAGATTATTTCCCCGACTTATGAAACTGCTATAGCAGTAGCCTGAAAATCGTGAGTCATGTAATGCCCAATATTTTACTATAATAGAGAAATGTAATTTCACCTAGATATTAATGAATTTGGTCTCTTTTTAAGGGAAACATACATCATCCTTCCATTGACACCAAAACTTCAACCTCTTACCACATTACTTTCGGAGATATTTGCCAGAAAATACCAGCCCTTTTACATGGGAAATGGTACGTGTCTGCACTCCAGGGAGACCTTATATTAAAAATGAGGCATTCCCTACTCTTAGATCTCGTCAAAAAATCAACTGTTTGTAGTTTGCGTGTTCTCTCAACAATTTTTGAAAATTACTCATATTGTCACCGCAGTAAATTCCTCGGGATCACAATAATACTTCCGTTTTGATGGAGTTTCAAACGTACCGCGTGAAAAAAATGAGTCAAGTCGAAGACTTATTTATACATTTTCTTTTAATTACCAACCCTTTTTTTCGTATAAAACTATATTATTACACCATTAATAATGCGGTATTTAATTCATGTGTCCCACAACTGCTGAATTTAAAATTTAAAATTCGAATATGGTCTCTAATATGATTAGGGAACTATCTCGTTCAAACTACCGTGATGTACATAACCACGGAGGTTCCTGAAAAAAATGGCCATTACGTACCGGCTGTTTTGCCTTGATTCTTTTTTGTTATAATTCCACATAATTGTGGAACTGAAGTGGGAAATTTTTGTAGTTGATACTAAGTGCCTGGACCTGAATAAAATGTTCGTTTCTTTCTTCATAGTTTGCTTTTCCTAAACCGTAATATCTCGTCCAAACAGAAGAAAACATATTGGCTGCTCTCGTTCAGGTAATCGCAGCGTAAAAAGTAGAGATGGGTCGAACAGCATTTTTCTCGAATTCGAATATCGAGTTCGAATATCTAATATTTTTTCGAATATCTCACTCGAATATCGAATACTACATGGGAGTTTTTTAAAGAAGTTTATAAGATTGTGGAAGATTTACAGATTTAATTATTAATAGTATTTTACTACGTTAATCACAAACCTTTAATTGAATAAAGAAATCACAATTATTTAAAAAATTGAATTTGTTAAATGCAAGTGTCATCAATGCAATTACTATTTGATCGTCAGCAAAAAGTAATGTATATAGTGAGTCTCCGTCTATTTTTATTCCCATTTCAGGACATTTTTTCTTCCAATCCTCCAGAGCTTCGTTAATATAAATTTTAAAAATAGTGGGTGATAGGCAACATCCTTGTCTCAGTCCTTTATTGGGTTTAATAATAGTAATTGCAGGAGATAAGTACGATGCGGAATATATGATGAGGAAATTGATAGAAACATACAATAAGGCGGGCCTGAAAGTAAATTTCAACAAAACAAAATATATGATGGTAAATGAGAAGGCAAGGAATCTGGAAATAGAAGGAAATGCCATCGAAGTCTGTAGTGAGCATAAATACTTATGTGTAACGATTGGAAAAGAAGGAACCAGTAAAAAATAGATAACAAATAGAATACATCAGTCAAATATAGCAATAAATAAAATGAATAGCATATTATGGTCAAAATACATAAGTAGGAAAACAAAATTGCAAATATATAAAACAATTATTCAGAGTATACTCCTTTACGGAGCAGAGACATGGGAAATGACCAAAAGGGATAGGCAGAGACTGGAGGACGTAGAAATGGATTTTCTAAGAAGAAGCAGCAGAAAATCAAAACTACAAAAATAAGAAATGAAAATATAAGAAAAATTATGCAAGTAGAAGAAAATACCATACAGGAAATAGAGAAAAGACGGCTAAAATGGTATGGACACGTCAAAAGAATGGAGGAGAAACGTTGGCCAAAAAAGATACCTATTAAATTGACATCCACCCGGGAGGAGGAAAAAGAGGACGACCATCAGAAGACTGGACAAAGCAAGTCACCCAAGATATGAAAAGGAGACAATTAGAGAATGAAGACTGGAGAGACAAGGAGGCTTGGAGAAGAGGATGCGAGAGATGGCCGACGGCTGTTTAGAACTCGCTTATATTATAAATGTGTCATCGTGCAACGAGGAATCAAAATAAGGACCAACCAACCTCGCGAGCGTTTGAATATTCATTCATTTGCTTTTTCATGTGTTTCCCCTGAAGTTATTATGGATAATATATATTTATACTTACTTTACTTGAAAGATGACAATTTGTTTGGAATATTAATTAATGAATTCGTACCAGCCAAATATGGTAGACCAAACGCTTTTCTAATATGTAAGAACCAACCGATGACTGCGAATTTAAAAAACATTACAGTCGATTCGTGTAATATATTCGAGAAGGTGAAATTATTAGTCTGTGTTCTCGAATATCGAAGAGTGCAAATAGCTCATTATTCGGGGTATTCGAGAATTCGACTATTCGAACGTCCCATCTCTAGTAAAAAGTATCCTCCGTGCAACCATTATTCCCTTGATTTTTTAAAATGAGTGATTATTTGGAACGAATGACAAAAAATTTATATATAAACTAAGGGACCTTGGGAAATAATGAAATTAGTGGCTACATTTCCAGTTTTAATAGCCATATCTCCATTCCTCACATTCTAGTAGTTCCTCTTTCTTATAATTAGGCCCTTATTCCTACGCCGTAAGTCATTGAGAGCAGCTTTTTGATTCTTTAACTTTAAGATATGAGGTCACCATTTCAATCTCTTGCGTTAAATGTTGATCATAGCTGCTTCTACTTCTACTTATTACTCTACAATCCACCACAATGATGTTTGGAAGGGGGTGACTTATCACCAACATGAACTACAGTGCAGAAATTAACTTTCACCAACAATCACCACATTATGGGTATGCTACAAATGCTTCAGAAACTACTTAAATAATCTGTAATGTAACTATGGAAACGTGACACAAGAGTCACGCAGGGAACATGCAAAACATGGTGTTAGCACTACGTGGATGCTTAAGAAGCATGCAGTAGGGGGCATATGAATTTATCGTCTGAACTACCTGTCAACTAACATTATTCAAAGTCTCATTATGGTCTCTTATCGATCGCGGGAAAAACGACATTTTTAACCTTTCTGTTCTACAGTCCATTCCCCTTATTTTATTCTCATGATCTGATCCACCGTAGTATGATGGAGTTCGTATTGATAACTTCTGAAAATAAATCGGTTTTGAATTTACTTAAAAGATCGAGTCTAACTTTCAATCAACGGTCTGAAAGCGATTCCCATCCTAGTTTTTGCAAGAGGTCAGTAACACGTGTTAACTGGTGTCTTTCCTTCTCACGGGATTCTAGAAGATGATAGCCTTCTTACAGTTTGGTCCATTTGACATCTGTGTATTTTTCCATTGTGGTCCTAGGGCAACAACCCTAGAATCTTCTTCTAGAATCCCGTGAAGGAAAGACACCAGTTAACACGTGTTACTGACCTCTTGCAAAAACTAGGATGGGAATCGCTTTCAGACCGTTGATTGAAAGTTAGACTCGATCTTTTAAGTAAATTCAAAACCGATTTATTTTCAGAAGAAGTTATCAATATTTTACGAACTCCATCATACTACGGTAGATCAGATCATGAGAATAAAATTTTCATGCGTATCGTATAAATATTTCAGGCGTATCGTGTCTTCAACCTGAAGACCACGATACGCCTGAAACCCTCTCCTACGCTCTATGGATGGCGGAGATCGTGTGTCTCATTCGAGGGAATGTTTATTAACGGATTGCATAAGATTATCGGAAGCTTTAAAATTTTATAAAAATACATTCATTTCTGCGATGTAAGCGTTAAATGGTTTTCTTTCATACAATGGAAACCGTATGTTACTTGTTTTGTTAACTATGAATTCGCTTTTCGCGTAGTTAAGTTCAGGGAGAGAAAATTACGATTTTTCCCCATGTTTTAGTTGTCAATGGATTATTAGCATACATAGTCTAAGGCTAGCAGTGCGTAGAGAAAATTTAATGGACTGAGATTATTTTTTAAATTTCATTTTTCGTTTAACTCTTCGAAACGGAGCAGCGAAAAGTTCATACCCCTCGGTGGATTACGCAGAAGGTAATCACGAGGCTAGATAAGGGTAAGATTCATGTTTAATATTCAATATAAGTAGCCCCACAAATGCTTGCATCAACCCATGTACGATTTCTTATGTGTACTCATACTCTTATACAACCCATGTACTATTTCAAGAATTTCAGAACTTTTACTTTGAGATGATAAACGACTTCTATCCTCACGGATCAGCTTTTACGGCCGTTCAGCTGATCGCGTAAAGTAGTGTGAATTAATTTACTGCAATATGTTTTGCTCTTTTACTTTAAATGCCGCTCTCAGTCATCTCGCATTTCGCTTCGCTAATTGTGTTTTTTGACATGTAGTTTTTTTCGGAGGGGTGAAATCCGTTTACGCTTAGACACTTAGCTTTACTTAGTGTCGGATTCCCGTTACTAGATTACCGACTATAACACCAACCCATTCCCTTTGAGCACTAGCACGGAACCGTCTGTCACATTACTTCGTGCTAAACCATTTTTCACTACTCCGCTGGGTATATTTTGTCCATATCAACCCATTTGGCCAAGACGGTCGAGGTCTGCCTTCTTTGCTGTCAAAATGCTTTGTATTTAATCCATGTGTAGCATATCAAGGAATGAGTGCCTGACTAAGGAAGGGAAAATAGCCGTGTACAAAAGTGTACTTCTCCCCACTTTTTTGTATGATAGTGAAACATGAGTATATCAGGATGGACATAAGAGTAGACTATACGCCATGGGTATGAGTTATCTGATGAGTATTTGCGGAAAAGTATGATGGATAGAGTCAGGAATTACTGGGCAATAAATGAATGTGGGTTAGATGGTCCAGTAATGGACGTATGTGAAACGAATGTGCTTCGTTGATTTGGCCATGTTGAGAGAATGGATGAGAGTCAAATAACGAAACAGATATATGAGAGTGAAATGGATGGCTCGAGAGGTAGGGGTAGGTCGAGAAAGTTGTGGTTGAGGAAATTCTTAGGAGGAGGAATATTAGGAGTCTTTAAAACAGGAGGGCGTGTATGAAGCAGTGTATGGGGGTAAATGAAGTAAAAGAGGTTTGCAAGGATAGGTCAGTATGGAGGAAATTATTGAAGCAGAGTTAGGTGTACAGTTATGTATTTATGAGTGAAACTTTTTGACTGTGCCTACCCCGGAAGTAAACGGCGTAATTGGTATGTATATATTAAAATATCCTGAGGAAAAGAGCAATTGCTATTACTATTATAATATGACGAACTTCCACTATATCTTGCCACCAGGTTCCAGTTTTTCTCTTCTTATAAGATTATTTGCACAATGCTTTCGGGAGTCATTCGTGGCCCGATATCCGTTGAAAGTCAAGTCCTCTGTTAGTCCCTCTTATCACATGAGAAGAAGGTATGATTTGCGTCATCAAATTTTCTCGGTAAATACAGGCATTCGTCCGACAGTGACTTGCGTGGTCTTGGGCCATTCACCTTGTTCCTTAAATGAGAATGTTATATCACTGGTGTCCATCCCTCTCCTACAATATCGACTATTGATCTTAAAATGAGTCGTTGAATTCTGCAAAAGATTACATGAATTTTTCAAGGCATATTACTGGGTTTTTGTCGATTATTCCATCGTATGACAAGCATTATAATTTTCTCTTTCACATGAACAGCCCGAGAGACACCCGCACTTGTTCCTCTCTCTTTCTGTGGCCATAATTTTTTACACCTCACTCTCAAAATTTACTCCCCGCAAGTGGCGATGAATTGCGTGTGGAAAAGTGCTGCCAGCTTGAGTTCACATGCTTTGTTCATTTTTTTTACATGTCATTTAATACGCTTGTCCAGATTTCGAATTTAAGTTGGTGGTTAGAGCAGTTCATGGTGTCATTCGTATAGTCGTTATATTTTGCCAAGAAGCAAAGAACTGTGTATTGGCTCAGAAAAGGCACTAATTTAACAAAAAAAAACTATATAGTAAATAGTTTGTGAACCAGTCATTCTTCGTAGTTTGGTTACCACCCTTGTTGTCACTCAATTAGATCGTAATAATGCTTATTTCAATGTAACGGTTTCCGGAACCAGGGTTCTTTTTGAAATAGCCACATGCAGAGCTTGTAATATCCATCTCACCGTCTACTTTTTTGTTTATCCCAAATTTGTATTATATTGTACGTGTTTTGTATTGTACGTGTCATTTGTATAATATTATTATGTACGTGTTTACGAGCGATTATGTACGGTCGGATTCAAATATATTGCAAAGAATCGAGCGGCGCCACTTAACGCTTCTCAAGGAAATTGAGTTTCACTTACGCGCTGTTATTCTTTGCTACGCAACGCTACCAATTCAGCTGTTTATTTGCACGTATTCAAATGGTAATAGTTAACCAATTTCCTGTATTGTGCTAATTTGTTATAACACTTTCGTTTTGGTTTGGATTTACGATTTGAGCATGGATAATTATTATTTATTAATCACAACTGTTACTTTAAATGATACATTACGTAGTATTTGCCGTAGGTATATTGTATGCCAGGAACGATCTGTGTTTAATAATAAAGTTTGGTATTTCAATCAATCAATACGTCGCAGCATGTCATTGATATTCGAGCTGTTCATATTATGTAATGACAAGTTAGCACAAAACAAGCAATTGCTCAACTTATACAATTTAAATACGTGCAAATAAACAGCTGAATAGATAGCGTTGCATAGCAAAGAATAACAGCGCCGTAAGTGAAACTCGATTTCCTTGATAAGCGTAAGTGGCGCCGCTCGATTCTTTGCAATACATTTGAATCCGACTGTACGTGTTCTAGGCATCTTGGAAAGATCTAGAACACGTGCTTAATCGCTCTTAGAAAGATGCCTAGAACACGTATATAATCGCTCAATCTCTAAGTTTAGGCTTTTAAATGAAGAAATAAAAAATTAAATTTATCTCAAATGCCAATATCTTGTGACGCGAAAGCGCAAATACAAATATACCTCGAAGAGAGTGAAGATCAAGTCTACGAAATTGTTTTTATGGAAAAAAAACCCACCACGAACCTTCACCTTCTTGATGTCACAATTTGCTCTAGCGTACACCACCAAGTTGCGCCTCCACTATCCCATGAATTGTCTTAACATCTTCAGTTGAACGTAGTAAAATCATGGCATATCATATAAAATCCGAAGGTTCCTGAGATATGATTGGAATTTATTCGTGGTGCATAAACGAAAAATTTGCAATTATCCACAGAAATAATAAAAAATAAATAAATAATTGTTGAATTAAAAATTAAATAAACAAATTAAGAACCAGAGGAAAGGCTAAAAATAACTGGAAGGAAATTGTCGAAAATGTGGAAAATTCAATTAGATTCCATGAAATGCGGTGGTGTCACTTAAATTCTTTGCCATTTTTGCTATCAAAGAATGCTATATTTGATCTATCTGAAGCATGAAATAATTTTCAATCTTCTTTGATTTAATTTCTGTGGATAATTGCAAATTTTTCAATCCTGTATAATGGCATTAAAGCCTGAATATTACAATTAAGCGCTCATAAACTCTTGGAATACATACAAAACATATGCCGCACAGCATTAAAGAAACCAGGTTTTGTTCAGCGTACAATAGGAAGGTCCTCGGATGAAAAAGTAAAAGAGAGGTGCTACTTCGCTCTGGTTAGGCCACACCTCGAATAAGCCGCGAGTATTTGGGATCCTGGACATAAAGATTTAACCCAAAAAATTAATAAAATACAAAGGAAGCAGAGCGGTTCGTTAAAAACTGCTACGAGCGAACATATAGGGTCTCAAAACTATTAGAGGTATTTAGTTGGGAGCCCCTAGAGACTCGGAGGCTGCTCGCTAGGCTTAGGCTGCTTAAGATATTCAGAACTGGTGTATTTCAGAGCGACACAGTAAATATTATCATGACTCCTCACTACATCTTTAGGTCTGACTGATGCGATAAAATAAGAGAGGTTCACTGCCGAACATATAGGTACAAAAACTCGTTCTTTCGGCGCACAATAAGCGACCAAAATAAAAACTCAGCTTCACTTAATACACTCCAAAAATACATGTCACCATTCACCTCCCAAAAACTTACATGGTGGTGACCTAACACCCCTTGCCACACGCCAATGTGGCGGTTCGCAGGATATTATGTAGTAGTAGAATAGTATGGACTGCGATTGTTTTTTATCTTTAAATTCACAACAATTTTTTGTCCGGTTCTTACTTAATCCAGTGAGTTCCGAAAGCTCTTGGACGGCCTAAATGATTCCCTACAAGAGTTTACTGTCCTTCCGCGCGGTTGCTCGTCGATGCGAGTTAAGATGCAAGGACCGCATCCAGCTGAGTGACCCCAGCCAAGGTCTCGCCGAGTGCATTCGCCCGTTTAAGTCACCGTGGCCGATTCACCGCGACGAGGTGACGCAAAGCGCTGTAACGCTTTCCATAATGGGTGTCTGAGTGTCGAACACAAGTTTCAAGAGCCGCGGAATGAAGCGCTCCATATAAATCAACGTGTATATTTTTTTCTCTTTTCCGGAACGGAGACGACAGCGATAAAATGTGGTGAGAATCTAGAAGCTTAAATGTAAGGGAAAACGAGAGATGCTCATTATCGCCCTTGATCTTTAAACTCGCGCGTCGAAAGGGCATTAGGCGAGAGATAACGGAGGAGATATGGTAAGGCTCTGAGCTTCGGGAAGACAAGAGTCGAAGGGTGCGCACGGCACCACTGTATTTGCAGAGAAGGAAGAAGACTTGAACGGGGTGATAACCTCTGTAGTGAAGGGATAAGGGAGAATAGGTTCCGCCATAAGTCTTGTAAAACTCTAATAATCACTCCGGTCCCCTACTCAAAAAATGGTTCGTATATTAAGAGCCAGAGAGACTCTAATAAGCTGAACAATCATGTAAGACATTTAGAAAGTTCGATTAGATTTTCTGTTTAAGGTTTCCGCGGCGAGCAGGTATTCTTTCCATTTCCTCTTTCGGGATTCGGCCGCGTCGTTGTATTTCCGACAAAATTTCTCTCCTCTCCTGGAGGCGTCTTCAGATCGATGATGCAGCGCTTTTTCTTGGCCGGGTTTATATAGTAGAGTCGGTCGCTTCTGATTGGCTGCCATTTTTAGGTCCAAAACCACCCTTGGCGCCATTTTTCTCTCTCCGATTTGCGATAGCACTCTTTTCCGCGTAGTCTCTTGGTGGTAGCCATCATCTGTACTCATGTTGTTAGGGCATTTTGTTATTTCAATAGCTTCCCTGATTAATCGTGGGAAATATCGATTTTCCCCGCTTAGGACTTCGGTTATTTTGATGCAAATTGAGTGGCCAGGTCCAGACCAAGCATGTTCGGCGACTGCTGATAGGTGGAACTGTTTCTTTTCTTTCGTCTTTTGGTGTTCCTTCACTCTGTATGCGATCGTCCTCCCAGTTCGGTTAGATTTCTTGAAGCCCGGTGGTGTCGCTTAATGTATTAGTCCTTTGTGTTAGCATAGAACAGGCTGGTGTGTATAGGTATTTGATCCATATTAGAAGTAAAATGATTCATTTCTCTTCTTCCGGATTTTGTGTGTAATTTTCTATCGCAGTGGAAGGCCTTTTTGTAGTTGCAAGTGTAAAACACGAATAAATTTGCTGCTGAATTGAGGCATGATAAAATCTGTGCCTTTGCATGAAAGCTTGTTTTTTTAAGTCATTGCAACACCAATTGCACTCTACTAAAGCTTTATTCAAATAAAACAAACTTCTTACTTAAGAAAACTAAACAAAATTCTTAAAATAAAATTCAAAAAACTGCATCGTAATATTGATATAAAGAGTTTTTCTAGCTCTGTAATGTTAAGTAAAATTTCAGCGAGGTTGGTATTGCTAAGGTAGACAGGCGTTAAGGATAAGAACCCAAAAATGTTTTAACAACTTTGACCGATGATTTTGATTTACCCTCGAAAATGAAATCTTTGTCTTTTAAGGTGAATTATTCCTCAGACATGTTTCAATTGAACTGCTCTGCTCCCTCCATGCTCGTCTATCCTGTGCTGCCTCCCTCAGCTCGTCGTCACTACTTCCATTCATAATATCTATCAACATAAATTCTTCGTCTTCCTCTCCCTCTCTTTCCCTCGATCTTTCCTACTAATATTCTTTTCGGCAGGCAATCTTTACTCAGGACAACGAACATAGGCCTAAGAAAAAGATTTGCCAAATATTTTATTTGGAGTGTTGTGCTTTATGGAGCCGAAAAATGGACAGTCCGGAGGAAAGAGGAGAAATATGGAGAGAGTTATGAAATTTGGCTATGGAAACGAATGGAAAGATTAAAATGGAACAATGAAGTTAACGATGAGGAAGCGCTGGCAAAGATGAATGAGAAGAGGAATAATATATAATCAGAAACTCGAGCAGAATGGGGCACGTCCTAAAAATAAATTACATCATGAAAACAATCATGCGAGTATGCTTGATATTCATGCAATTACGTGCAATATAATGGAGAGAGAAAATTAAAATGATTCCAATCCGTATGCGATAAATTAAAAGGGAATATAATTTTTAAAATCTTATTGCTTATGAATAAAATAATTCTCATATACCATTATGTTGTGAATAACTAGTATGATTCGATTGCTAGGGTCTGCTGAAGTGGACGACATATCACTTACTATATTTCATCACAGGCAACGTCTTTATGCACAAAAAGGCATTATAATATTTCTTGTCTACATGCAAAAACAGGTAACAGTATTTTAATATATTACCCTCCGAACAAACAACCTATGATCTTCGACTGATAACTGATAAATACGCGCGTTGTAACTAACATAGGTAATTAAGCTGAAAACAAATTACATTTACCTTAATGGTTTATTGTCCCCTTTCTTTGATGAATGCAGTGAAAACCTCTCCAATGTCAAAGTTATTAACAATTATGATGTTCGTCGGCTAAAAATAATGCTGCTAATGAAATTATGGCTACCGTAGAGTACTTTCCATCGGACCATAATTCTTTCATATAATTTATTTCTTAATTTTTACATTTCATTTCTTTTCCTTCCAGAGTAAGGAAGATAGATTATGTAGGTTCAATGAAGTAAACAAGGGCGGTACATCTACAATGTATGTAATTATTCACACAACTATTAGGTACCAAATCTTTTATCAGCATATTCACATTTGAAAAGCCTTTAAATATAGCGAATTCATCTATGTTTCTGCGAAAAAATAATAAATATCAAACAAATATACGTAGTAATGATAAAATAGTATCCATTTGAAAGTTTCTTCACTTATATTTTCCATACAAGCCCATATTATCACACCCCAAGTTCTAACTTAAAACCTAGCAAGCATAACAAGTCTCCTTTTTCGTTGACCTGGTATCTTTCCTCGATAGCTAGTGAACAAGCGGATGGTGATGACGCGTCCATGACGTCATAGCTTTCGATGCGTACTAGGTTTCACGGCAAGATTGCTTGATTTGCCAAGTTCGAAAACGGCCTCAGACCACCGAATGTGAAACATATCGTAAAATTTACTCAAAGGTGCACACATCCAGAAACACAGAGACATTTTGAAGAATTATCAATCATGTCTGAATCTGGGAACGGATTATTTTGTAATAAGATAAGTGTGGAACTACATTCACAAGTTTATGTACCGCTCAGTCTATTGTAAAACTGCTGAATAATGTTCATTTGAATTCCGTAACTCGGAACACAGTTTTCCATGATTAGCATACTTTATTTGGATGGGAACATCTCATGTATCTTTAGGATCCATTATTTCATGAATTATTCATATACATCTACGTGATACCCTGCGAGCCACCACGAGGGTGTGTGGCAGGGAATGAAGATCACCGAACATGCACTATTGACATGCGACTAGGATATTTAATGAAGGCATGCTAGATAATAGGGTCGCATGGAGCTAGTTGGTTAGTATCTACATAATAAGGAAGGGATTATTGGTTATTATTACATGCATCATGCACTACAGACTACTCTAACTATATTTCACCTACCTACCACTTTGCTACGCTGCCTAGTATTCTCTCTTATAATACGCGGGAAAAATAACATTTTAAATCTATCGGTACGACAATCTCTCTCTCTAATCTTGTTAATATGACAAACCTAGCATAATACGCAGGGGTTCTCAATACATATCTAACGTCATCTGTGAACAACTCGGTTTCGAATTTTCTTAAAAGGTTTAACCTAAATTTTAACCTGCGTTCTGATAGTAATTCCCATCCTAGTTCTTCTATTAAACTCGTAACACTTATACAATTATCATAACGGCCTTTAACAATTCTAGCGGATCTCCTTTGCACGCGCTCTAATTCTTTTATCATACCTTCCTCGTACGGATCGCATATACTAGCGGAATATTCTAAATGAGGCCTGTGACGAATTATTGTGACAACGGAGATGATGACAAAAGGTAGGAGGATCTTATAATTGGAAAATCTTGTAATTTCATCTTTTCTTTTAGGTATTCATGGAGAATTTCAGGCTACAAATAACTCAGCCATGCTCCTGACTTCAGAGGGATAACCACTTCTCGCGAGTATTCAAAGTTTTTGGGAGACATGCGACGCTTTATTTTTACTCCATTATTTCTAGAGAAAAAAAGGATATGCATGTGCATGGTAGCATGCGAGTTTGCATGACGAGAATTAAGGAACCCCATTACTTTCTCCTTCCATTGTGAATTTAATACAGTTGTCCAAGGAATTCAAAATGTGCAAGAACGTGTCGAGTTGCCTCGCGGATCCTGACCACACGCACAAAATATCGTCCACATATCGGTACCAAGCGCAGACATTTTTTTAACAAAGGGTTCATAGATAGAACAGTTCATTTTCCAAGTCGTCTATGTAAATGTAAATGTAATTTTCTCGCCTTAACTATGCCGAAAGAAAGCCTGAATTATTCAACCTTTCCATTTTTAGAAAGGACACTTATCGAACCATATCATCCATGCTACATGCAGGCATTATTTTGCACAAAAACTATCTGCCTTCCATTCTCTGCTCCACCGTTTGTTCACAATTCCCATGTCCCAAGCCAATATTCAAAGAGAGCTAAATATTATGAAACAAATAGCACTCAGAAATGGCTACCAAACCCAAATGATTGATAGACTGTATCGGAAGAAAGTGGAAAAAATGGCCATCCAAACAATTGAACGAACCAGTCCAGATAAATGGGGGAAATTCCTATTCTTAGGAAATTTATCCCTCCTAGCCACCAAGCTCCTCCCGAGACCCCATATAAGAAGTGCCTTTTACAATAAATTTAACCTAAGGAATTTTTTCTTCAAATCCAAATGCATCATCCCGAAGTTGGAAAGGAGTGGTGTTTACAGACTTAAAGAACATATTTTTTGTTATAAACACGGTCATTCAAATTCTAACTTTGCAAAACACCTGTTGGACAAGGGTGACGGAAGTGATTTCTCCTTAGAAATATTACATTGTGAAAGTAAAGGCCCTCGGCTAGACGCTTTCGTGCAAGTTGAAATTTTGAAATCCTTGAATGCTAATTGTGACATTGTAAATGATCTTATGTATACTTCCCGCTCCCCCTTCCTCAAACCCTCCCGCTTCCATTAACCCCCCTACCTTCGCACACCCTCGGCTCACCCCTCTTGGGAAGCCCCCACCCACCCCTACTCCCCCACTCCCCTCTCCCTTCCATCCTCCACCTTCCTCCCACACACCTCTACAGTCCCCTCCCCACTATCTCTAGTATGTAATTTGTTGCACCAAAAGTATTTTCACCTGATGGTGACGTTAATCGTCGAAACCATAGTCGTGAGTCATTAAAATTCATTGTGGAAAAACAAAGATTTCCCTATTCTTTCAAAATGTTTAGCAAAATTCCACGAAGTATCGCCGGGAACCACCAACTTCATATGAGTTGATTTAAAGTCGCTCGCATTTTACTGCGATGTCACAACCCTTTAAGCTTCAGGTAAGAAAGTGCATGTGTGCCTTTCCTTTTCGTTTCATTTGACTGCGAAATTTACCAATTGCATAGGAATAGTAATAATAATAATAATATAATAAATTCGTTTGCTTATTCAAGGAGTGAACTCCTTTAGAACAAGGTAGTACATAATGTGATGTGCAAGGACAAATAATAAGAAAATAAATCATATAAACCATCAAGAAACAAATAAAGAATAATTCTTTCATATAAAAAATTAGCAATGTCATCATACAACAAACCATGAGTAAGCCAATAAAGAATGATTTGTGCATAGAAAAATTAACAAAGGAATCGCACAACAACCAGAGTAAAAAAGAAAGCTAAATTACTTCTTCAAACACACAAATTTTACCACAGACATGTCAATGAACAAAATCCATCACAAAACAACATGACCTAAGTACATGGGTCTCAAACAAGTAAATATTTGATAAGTTTTCTCTTAAATATTGCGAGCGTAGCACTGCCTTCTACATGTTTTGGCAGGTCATTCCACAAATTTGAATCAACGGCCGTAAAGGATTTTTGAAATGTAGCTGTCCGGAACAGGGGGGCATACACAAAACACGGGTCTTGTCTTGTCACTACATTTGTATATTTACAGATAGGGGGAAAAAGATCAATTAAATACTGTGGGCTCCCATGGATCGCTATTGGCCTCTAGTATATGGGATCCGTACGAGGAAGGTATGATTAAAGAATTAGAGCGCGTGCAAAGGAGATTTGCTAGGTTTGTTAAAGGCCGTTATGATAATTGTATAAGTGTTACGAGCTTAATAGAAGAACTAGGATGTGAATTACTATCAGAACGCAGGTTAAAATTTAGGTTAAACCTTTTAAGTAAATTCGAAACAGAGTTGTTCACAGATGACGTTAGATATATATATTGAGAACCCCTGCGTATTATGCTAGGTTTGATCATATTAACAAGATTAGAGAGATAGATTGTCGTACCGATAGATTTAAAATGTCATTTTTCCCTCGTACTATAAGAGAGAACAATAGGCAGCGTAGCAAAGGGATAGGTAGGTGAAATGTAGTTAGAGTAGTCTGTAGTGCATGATGCATGTAATAACGACCAATAATCCCTTCCTTATTATGTAGATGCTAACCATCTAGCTCCATGTGACCCTATTATCTAGCATATCTCCCTTAAATATCCTACTTGCATGTCAATGGTTAATGTTTGGTGATCTTCACCCCCTGCCACACACCCTCGTGGTGGCTCGCAGGGTATCACGTAGATGTAGATGTAGAAATTAAAATACATAAGGCGACTATTGTCGGCGCGTTCGCCTGCCACGGTAAAAATGTTCGTCGATCTATCTCCTCTCAATTCTGTTGGCCTTATTTCCGTGACGTGGCGTGAGAGGGATTGGAGGACCTCACACATGGCTGCATAAATGTCAGTCCCGTAAGCTCCCCACGCTGTCCGTTCCGAGTAACCCAAAGAGCGTTCTCCAGAGCGGAGGAAGGCAGTGCCAGGCTATTCCACCCTCGGGGCCGTAGCCGTCGTCCACGGCGACCGGACCACCTCTCTCGGTTCGAATCCCGACAGTCTCCCTCCCCCCCTCTCCCCCACGCCCTCTTTTTCCGCCTCGCTGTGGGGCGTTGAAACACTTTCCCGTCTACTTCGTCACCACTTCCACTCACTCACTCAGGAAATGCGTGTTTACGCGCGCCGCCACGGGTGGGCATTCAAAATCTCCCGGGTAGTAAACCCGGAGTGCATGCTCCATACTTTCTTTTTCGTGTTCAGGTTCGGTAAAAATCCATTCCACTCCGTTCAAAAGTTTAGCCCCGTATAAAGAGCATTGTCTAGATATCCATTCGTAATATTAATTGTCGCCGTGGACTACGAGTGCCTCTCTCGTTTCGCGGCTTTCGAATGTCTTCCTCCGACCGACCGCATGCGCTCGCGCCAGCCGCGTGCTTGGGGAAATGACCGCTGGAGGCGTGGAGACAGGTCGGCAAATCGGTCGTGAGGAGAGGAGGAGGAAACGGGAGGTGAGGAAGAGAAGGAAGCGGTCCAGAGGAGGTCGCGAGAGAAAGAAAGCCGTGTGCATTAAGGTGGTTGGGGCGCGAATCGTGAGTCGTTGAGTACATATATGTATTAATAACTTTTCAAGCTAGCTGTTGTTGGAAGAATAAACATGATGGGTAATAGAAGCAGTGTATTCTTTTATTGCATTTTTTACCATTATTAATATTATTATGAAGTATTCTACCAGTAAAGGTAGGCTTAGTTGAATGTCAGAGAATCTCCTCTCGGTTTTCTACACTTTCAGGAGCCTATATCTCTCTAGTATATCCTTTTTCGGCTCAGCATTCGATCTACCCTTCTTCATCACGTCCGTGAAACCTATTCTCTTTCTTCCCCTTCCCCGCTTGCCCAGCATCCTTCCCTCTATCACACTCTTCACCAACCCATCGCCCTTTATTACATCCTTCAATCATCTACCCTGCCTATCCCGGATTTCACTCAGTTCTTTCCTTTCCTCACTCACCATTTCAAGCACTTCCTCGTTAGTCTTCCTCTCCGTCCACCTCATCTTCTCCACCTTTCTCCACACCCACATCTCAAATGTCTGCAGCCTATTCTCGTCTTCCTTTCTCAGGGTCCACGTTTCTGCCCCATACAATGCTACACTCCATATCAAGCTCTTAACCAGCCTCTTCTTCACACCCTTACCCAATGTCCCCGTCATCAGTTCTCTTCTATTACTAAACACCTCCTCAGCTAGCGCTATTATCTTCCGTATGTCTTTGCTACTACGTCCGTTTTTTTCTAGCGTATTACCTAAGTAATTAAAATGCTCTACTTGCTCGAGTTCGTGTCCTTCAACTTTAATCACCAAGCTCGCTTTCTTTGTCCCAGAGAATCTCAATACTTTTGTTTTCTTATGGTTTATCTTAATTCCGAATATCCCGCCCTGCATTTCCAATACATCTACCAAAGCTTGCAGTCCTTTCGAAGTTACACTAACCAACGCCTCATCTAACCGACTGTATAGATGTCCTACTTTGATTCCCACCTCAAGTTCTTCTCATGCCTGTCTTACCATTTCCTCAGCATAAATGTTGAACAGCAATGGCGATGATGTGTACCATTGCCTTACCATACCTTGTTTACCATAAAGTTGAAAAATATACTGGATGTATTTTTAGATTTGTGTTTGCATGTGTATATGTAAGTCTGTATACATACATGAATATGAGTATAAATGTGTATGTATGAAATTAGGGTATGTTATCTTGGCAAAAAGGTATTTCCCATATTCTTACGTTGTCATGGAACCCGCTGACAAGCCCTTGGGACTTAGCGGGGCCAAAATGGATGTCTCTCTCTCTCCAATGGCGCTACAGCCCTAGTTGAGCGTTGGCTTCGTCAAATTTCCGTCTCCATCTGTCTCAGTCTCTTGACTGTTCTCTCCAGTTTCTGATCCTTAGTAGGTCTCTTGCATCCTTGCTTACGTTATCTTCCCACCTTGCCCTTGGTTTTCCCACTGGTGTCTTTCCTCCCATACTCTCAAAGAAGACTTTTTTTTACACCCTCGTCTCTCGCATCCGCTGGACAAGTCCTGACCATCGGACCCTCATTAGCTTAATGTGTGTGGAAATTTCCGGTTCTTTGTACAGTTCATATATTTCATGGTTCCAACGAATTCTCCATATCCCTTCACTGTTTACTGGACCATAGATTCTCCTCAGCGTTCTTCTTTCTAGGCTATCCAATTTCAGCAGATGTGGCCGTCATTGTCCATGTTTCACTTCCGTATGACAGAACTGTACGTATAAGGGTTTTATAGAGTTTGACATTTGTTTCCCTGTACACGTTTCTCGACTTAAAGACGGGAAGTAGGGAGTAGGGAAAATGGATATGTAGTTGAATTGATATGTAAGTAGTTAATAAATAAAAAAATGCATTAAACATAAAAAATAAATAAGAGCGCTAACATTTACTGGGTTATCTCCCAGTTGTTAATTCTTTTGCGAATTCAGTTGCATCGTCATATTTCAGGCATTCCAAAATCATTTTTTAAGTCGGAAAAAAATTCATGGACCACGCTTCACTGAAGAACATCTCGTCATGTGGCGGAGATAACCATACTTGTAGTAATATCAATGATGCAAGAACTATGTTTTCAAATTTATGACGCGTAGCTGAATAGAACTTCGAATTGAGCAGCCGGATGGAACGTAAGAAAATTTTTGGCTTAGTTGAAGAGCCTAATCGATCACTTGCAGGAAATTACCGCAATGTAACCGAGGTCATTTTAAATAAGGTACTTGAAATTTGGACTCAGAGTAAGCATTATGTAAGTGATTTTCTTATTATGCAAGTGGATTTCTTCACCCATCTCAGAAGTACCGTCGCGTGGGACGGAAGAAGTACAACGGACGGCAATCGGAGAATAGCCCAAGCTAAGAAGACACAATGGGTTTGTTAGAACACAATTGATGGCAAAATAGAGGGATAAGTCCCCAAAGGAAGACTCAGGAATAAGTTCATGGACCAAATAAAGAGAAAACCACATAGGAAGAGATGCCAGGAGGTAAGGGAACAAGCATTAGATAGGGAAGGGTGGAGGGCTGCAGTCAATCAATATTTGGATTGAACAACTTATGAATGTCAGCATTAATTTCTAAAAACCTAAATTCCTTGATAGAAAATGTCTTTCATATTACAATTCACTCGATGGTTTTCATCAATTCTCTCTATATAGGTCTATTCAGTATTCCATGATACTTATTGCACGGTCTTTGTATGGCCATTTGATGAATCGATAATTAATCCTTAGTAAAGTGGTACAGGAACTAAGATTCCTGCTTGGCGTTGAGAGATGTGCATCACCTCAGCCAGCCTTGAATCTGAGGTATGATTCTTGTATCGATAAATCTATTTCTTTAGACACAATGAATGCAATGCATTTACACAGATTTTCAGAAATGCGGTGGGAGGCGTCACCAAGGTTTTTTCATTTTACCCGTAGATCTGTTTTTTTTGGACAATCTCAAGTATGAATTCTATCGAAGCCGGCCCCGGTGGCGGCGGGGTAAAATCCTCGCCAGTTAAACTGAGGGTCGCGGGTTCGTTTCCCGCCTGATGTGGTTTTTCACCACCCAGGGCATGGATGTATGTCAAGTTGTGTTGGTCCGGTCCCTGGAAAACCTTATGACAGGCTCAGCAGCTTATGGGGATTCCAGGGACATATGGGCTAACAGAGTCGTCCGGCAAACAAAAAAAAACATTCTTCAGTGTAATCTTCACTGCTTTTTCGCAATCAGGTTATTCACGAGCTCATCATTCTTCCCCCCTCACGCTGTTCAAAACTTTTATTCTTCTCCGTTCTTATTCCTTGCCTCCTCCTCCCTATCACTTCTCTCCGGCCATTTCAATTCATTTTGTGGGAATAGTGCTAAAATTTACCATTACCCCATGGCTAGTTTGCTACGCGCTGGTTAGCGTTCACCTCTCATCAAATCCGTCATTGGTTTCATGACCCCACCAAACTTCGAATCTGATAGAGTTTATGAGTTCTAGGCGTTATCGCTCGATAATTTGATAATTCACAAAAAAATAACCATAGCTTGGGCTTTGATTAACCTGTATTTTATTTTCACCTATTGATTTTCCGCGCGCCCTCATGTGGTGCCTAATTATTCAACCACCATGGGTCTCGAAATTGAAATTTTTAAAGAGTAATTGCAGAGAGATAGTGATTACCTAGCTGTGCGTAATCACGTTGGCTGTGCTTCTGGGGTAGTAAAATTTATTAGGTTTTACGATGCGGAAGGTTGGCGACCATCGTAGATTTCGATGAAGGTCTGATTTCAACGTTAGAATACCGAAAAATTTTTAAATTTGTCCCATTATCATGCGGCTTCAATACATATTTTAAATTGTGTATTATTGTAACTCAAATTATGAGATTTTAGCGTTTAGTTTCCCCTAAATTGTTTATTCTTTACGCATCTGTATGCACGTGAGTACGTGATTGATTCAAGTTCTCAAAGGATTGTTTTCAATATGGGTTCAAATTTAAAATACTTCCACGAAGTGACGCTTGAAGATTTAAATTTTAATTATGACTTGCCGGCAAAATTGTTTGCAGACTGGCTTTACGTTGACTGACGGCTTCTAGTGCTTTTTTTGCAGTTGTTACATCATCTCGCGAATGCCATCTCCTTTCTCCAACCTGTGACATCTCCAAGATACGAGGAGAAACGTCGTGTGACACAAGCAAACCGTACGAATGGAAGTCCCGAAGATAACGGGACCACTACCTTTATGTGGAATGCATTTCTCCATCTCTGCCTATTTTTATTCGTCGCGATAAGCAAGTAGCCTTTTACCACTTGCGCCCAGTTTTAAAATGTGTGGTAATAAATTTTTACATAACGATCCTTAAAATGGAGATGCGCTCTCCCATCAATGACTCGCAAATCAACTATCGCACTAAACGGAATCGTAACTATCGAATGTCTTCAAATTTATGTTTAGGCTATATCATCTCCTAATAATAGTAAATGTCTCGTGACTGGCCTGTAATGCATAATCGATTTTGCAACTAAGAGATCTTGAAATTTGAAATTGATCATCTACCTTCAAGCACCATCAGTAGTCGTCAAAACGAAGATTGATTGGCTGCATCTCTTCACTCCACTTTTGTCTCCGCCAACCACTTCTCTCCTACATAATCATTCATTTCGAATTCCTTCATAATTTACCTCACGCATTTCAGTATGCGTCCTTTTATGTAATTTTTCCCATTCAATTCTCCCATAATTCTCCCTCCGGCTGTTGCGTCACAAAATGTGCCCAATAAGTTTGTTCCTCCTCTTTCGCAGGGTTATTATAATACTAGGGATTGGAATCTTTCGAATATTGAATTTGAACGACTTTGGAAATACTTTGAACGTCGACTTGTCGGCACATAAAAGTCGAATTTCGTCGTCTTTTTTTCGACTTTAGCTCTAGCTCCAAAAAATATGTTGGTATACTTTTATGTGGTAAAAGGATGTCCTTATTAAATTAGAACTAAAATTGCCAAGGTCAGAGAAAAAAGCGCAAAATTTGTGCGTGAAAAAATAATTTTATTCTAAAAAAACATGGTTTTTTAGAATAAAATTATTTTGTCTTGAACTTGAACTCAGTCATGTTTAAAGTTAAAAGCAATAGCAATGGTATGAACGAACGTGGATGCTAAAACAAGGTAAACAATAGACCATTGGTGCAATTAAAACATTGCCTACCCTTCCCACAGTCGAAGGGGGATAGAGCCTTGGAATATCCGCCTTTGCATTGAGTTGCCCCTCTCGCGAGCCCTCTTTAAGTAATAATAATAATAATAATTTATTTAACACATGCAGGTAACTCCAATTACATGTCTTATAATAATAATACATTAAAGTAAATAAATGCGTACATCAATGAATCAGGAAAAAGAAAAACAACTGTTTGGGTTTTATTAAAAAATACGAACATTTCCTTTATTAGGGACACTAAAGGGTCAGAAATAAAATCAGCATATTTATAATTATTCAAAAATTCATTAGCCGTGCGCATCATCCTAGTTAGCGGTTCATATTTACAGACATCCACCCGACTAAAGTGGCATCTGAAGAGTGGAGTGTGCTTAGTCCTCCTTGGAGGCGCATTCAGGTTGAGTAAGCCAAGTAGATGGCTGGAATCCGCATCACCCATCATAATTTTACGCAGGAAGATTGCATCTGAAACTCTCCTTCTGACTCCAAGTGGAGTGAGCGTAAAAAAATTACATAAATTGTGGTATTCGGATGCTGTATAGACAGGACCATTATCCAGAGAACACAGCCATTTCACAAATCGCATCTGTATTTTTTCAAGTGTCCTCTCTAACGTGACATGGTGTGGATTCCAGATCATACTACCGTATTCTAAAACAGGTCGGACGATCGTATAGTATGCTCGCACAACAGTTTTAGTAGAAAATTTGGGAATGCAATTTCGTTTTAAAAATCCCATAAGGCGATAAGCTTTCGAGCATATAACTCTTCTCTCTCCAAATCCAAGGACTTCTTGGTTCTTGATTATCTCTGCCCGTTCGATTTTCATGTTTCTTCGGTGACATTACATCTCCATTGCTTTCAATCTCTTTAGGTCTGGAGCTATCATTGTTAAGGCTTCTCTGTCAGATAAGAAAAATTATATTACCAATGAAAAAACTATAAACCCCGAAAATTTGAAATGTCGGCATTTTCAAGAGATATCACTCAATGCATCTATTCCATCACTGGTTTGATTAGCATCTTTCGCCATGAATTATAAAGAAATCACTTGAATCATTGTTATTAAGCCCAATAAATTGTCAGGAGAGGCGATATCGAGGGTTTCGTGAGGGAAGAAGTTGCTCGAAAACTTCGAGGTAACATTTTCTCGCTGATCGCGCGCCGTTATACGGTAGTGAAGCCCATCAGAATGGTCAGCGCCCTTAGGCTCATGTTCCAAGGGGATCTTGAGACGCTCGAAGATGGGAAGTGATTGGGACATAAGTAAGAATTTTGCCCATTTCATTCGAGAGATGCCAGTGCAATGGCCGTAAACGTCTCTGTAATTGATGGGACGAGAAATTTATTAGTTACGCGCCCGGCATAAACTCCCGAGAAGTTTTTTTATGATTTCCCAAGGACAAGGCTGAAGTTCACTGCTGGTTACTTTAAAAATAGGACCTGTTGTATTCTTTCTTAAATTATTGTCTCATTTCAATATTGTGAACATCCGCTTCAATATCCCTCTTACTGCTCTTACCTCGTTATGGCGAGGAAGTGTTCATCATACCAGCTTACTCCCTTTTTCACGTATTAATCAAGACTAATTCTTGGCGGCGATCGGCGTGTGATTTCATTTTCATGAATTTATTAAGCTCATATTTGATAGCCACGAATATGCCGAAGAAAAGGGATTCGTAGAACTGGATGGTGGGGAATAAAACTTTGGATTTCTAATAGTTACCCTTCATTCTATTCAATTTTCTGTACTGCATATACTTTCCATTTTCCATGCAAAAGGCCAGGTATTTTTCCTTAAAAACCTCGGAAAGTGGAAAGCCATCACGAAGATGGGGTGAGCTTCTTACGGCTAGACAATGAAATAAAAGAGAGAAAATCTCCAAAAGCCGTAAACAATTGGCACCCTTCGTCAACAAACACCAAATTTACTGTGATGATATGCTGGGAAAAACCACAGCAGAGACCAACCACAGCCTCTCGGCCAAGAATACCCCCACCCTGGTGTTGGTTTACGGGAATGGGTGTTGGTTTACGGGAATGTTACTTCCTCGCCAGGGACCAAACACAGACGCACACACACAACCAAATAGGATCCTTTGCAAGGGCTAATGGGACCCCGCTAAGGATGTTTGGGTTATAACCTGGGATAACCGGGCATCCTTAGCTTCGGGGTTGATATTTGGATATTTTCGGAAGGATGAGATATTTCTCTTTGAAATGGAACAAAATTCATTGATTTTTTAGGCGAAATGATATTTTTCTCGAGCCACCTTAACCCACGACCCAGTCGACCGTCACTTCCCTAATAGTTTCATCTCTTCACCCTCAACGCTGGGCAAGACTCAAATGAGCACTTCCTACATCTCAAATGCCTGCAACATATTCCAAGTCCAGCCGTCTCCGGTGACGACGGGTTAAAGGCCTTTTATCCCGGGGGTCACGGGTTCGAGTCCCACCTGGGTGGCATTTTCACCACTCAGGGTTTGTGCTTGTGTGTGTCTTTTGTTGCTCACACGATTTAAATTCGTCAATTTTGCTGTTTTCGGGGAAGTAAAAATAAAATGAGTACATGAAGTCAACGTTTGTGCAACATTGAACGCTTACCACCATTAAGGGGGCTCACTACCTCAGCTAAAATCGCCTCTGCAGACCACTTTTATTTTAATTGTCACCCTATTATTTTTTTGTGTAGGAAGTTTAAATTTTCACATTTTTGTTAGGAAAGAATGTGTCTGAGCTTTCATTGAGATACATTGTTCACTTCACTAGACATATTAATGATAATTAGTGTTTTCAGTGACCTTTTTCAGTTATTTTTCAGACCTCTTCATTGCCCTTTTTATTCACTAAAAGAAACATATCACGTAGTAAGATCGCATAATGGTCTTTGGTATTTAATTTGGTGTCATCTACTTTATTATGCTTGTCACTAGAAGGCCTCAGACTTTAAAATGCTAACGCATGTTTCGTGTTTTTTCGCGATCTAGTCACGGCATATGGCCGACTGCCCCCACCTCCTCTGCCGTCACCTCCTCCTCTAACTACTCCCCCTCTCGACAAGAAGATTAGGACTTTCCCATTCCACTCAGGTCTCGGAGGGGAGAAGCCAGTCGAGGAGAATCTGAGAGGTAGTGAGCCCCCTAAACTCTATTTGATTAGCATTTTCTGTACATTGCCGCAGAGTGATCCCTTGTTCACATCAGTTAGCGCCTCTTTTTACGTACATCCTCTAATATCTTTGCTACTACGTCCGTTTTCCTCACATTTCTACTTCGAGTAAACAAGTTCTTAGCATGGCTCTGTTTGTGCACTCCTTTTATTTTATTTGTCTAATAAAACCTATTTGAATTCGTTTTTTGTTTATTGAATTTATAATATGAAACTAGGCAAACTTGGGTTATTTTTTCATCTAATTAATGGCAAATAGTTGTCCTGATTCATCATTCCGAAGTCATCTTTGAGAAAATATTTCAGAAGTGCCGCCCATCCTTTTCCAACTACTATTCAAAGCTTTAAGGCAGTTTGAACGAAATTTCATTTTGCCTAGAAAATCAATGAATTTTGTCTCATTTCAAAGAAAAATCTATCACCCTTCCTTTGACATAAATATACCAGCCCTCTTATATGGGAAATGGTTCGTGTATGCACACCAGAGAGACATTATATTAAAAATGAAGTATTTCCTACACTTAGATCTCAACGAAAAATCAACAGTGTGTAGTTTGTGTGTTTTCCCAGCTATTTTTGTTAATTAATCATATAGTCACCGAAGTAAATTATTCGGGATCAACGATAAACCTTTTGTTTTGATGGAGTTTCAAACGTACCGCGCGAAAAAAATGAGTCACATTAAAGACTTATTTAAATACAAATGAAAAAACGACTTCGTTTTCTTCCACTGATTTACTTTTTTGGTACGACATGTTTCGACAACGAAGTCGTTTTTTCATTTGTGAATATCAACTTCCACATAGTTGAGCCTGATACCATTGAACTTATTTAGATATTTTCATTTGATTACTTACAATTTCTATCGTGTAAAACTATTTTATTGCGCCATTAATAATGCAATATTTAATTCATATGTCTCACAGATGGTGAAAGTCAAACGTATATACCGAATATGGTCTTTATTATCATCAGGGAACTATCTCGCTCGCGCTACCTTAAGCTGTGAAATAACAGGAATACAGTGGTTCTACGCTGTTATACTTTATTCACGCGGCTAATTCTTCTTCAAATGTGTTAAATCTTTAGGCACTTTGTGATGCAACATAGATCGTATGAAAGTACCTAAAACGTAAAATCACCGTGTCCTTGTCTTTCGTCGGCTATGAAAAAAAGAGAAAAAAAAAACTTTCCCATCAAGCTTGGAACAATTTCCCGCTCGGAATGGCCAGTGGAAGCCTTGATGCAGAGAAGATCAGGATTCAACTCGGACACTCTTCCTACTGCGTAATGACGTGTTTATGTCCGACCAATAACGGTGCAACTTGCGAGCTCTAGCATTCGTGTAAGAGGCTTTTATGTTTCGAGCGGTCTTGGAATTGTCAGTGTGGCGAACTTCAAAAGGTAGAATCCTCTTCACTCTGCCCGAATCAGTAGACGAGCTGTGCCACTGCAGTATCTCTTTATTCCTCTGGATAATTGTCTTATGCAATTAAATAAACCAATTTATGTGTTGGCAGCACACATGGAAGGTATGCTTCGTTTTGTTGTTATATTATACAGGGTGTGACAGTAAGATGCAGCAAAAATTACAGGATATATTCGTAAGAATTAGAAGAAATGAACATTTCAAATGGATATGGGTCCAGAAAAGCTTTATTTAAATGCCTGAACTCACTTATAAGGTGGTTTGAGCGAAATATCATTTTACCTAGAAATCAACGAATTTGGCCTCCTTTTAAAGAGAAATATCTCACCCTTCCATTGTTACCAAATATTCAACCCCTTACCACATTAATTTCGGAGATATTTGCCAAAAATGCATCCCTTTTACATGGGAATTGATACGTGTGTGCACTCCAGAGAGGAATTATGTACAAAGTAAGGAATCTCTAACACTTGTCGTAAATAAACTAACAGCGTAGTTTGTTTGTTTTCTCAGTTAGTTTTGATAATTGATCATATTGTCAGCGCAGTAAATTAGCAATATCAATGCTATAAAATGAATTTTTTCGCGTTTAGGAGAAAACTTATGCGCACAAAATAAAATTATTTCGAAATATATGTCCAGCGATCTTAGACTACGTGTTAATATTGCTTTAAATTGCGAATAAACCAAATAGGCAACATGCAGTTTTTACCGCATTCACCTACACAATTGCTAATAAATGCACTTATGCTAAGTTTCTTGCTGATATGTTTGGATACAAAATGTTCTCCTACCATCTTAAGTACTCTCCTTATGCACACTTGAACAACATAACAAAAGTGGAAACGACCTACATGTAAAAAAAGCAAAGCTGAGGCGAATAAAGAAATGCTAGAGATAGATAGGACCGGAAAGTGTCGAAAGTTGGTAAAAGATTCTCTGACTTTCAGCATAATCTACTCGGTAGAAATACCAATAAAAAGATGCTCTTATCAGATGGTATGGAATACGCTGACGTGCAGTAGTATTCGGGTGGCGGCAAGAGTGTGCCGAAGGTTAAGGACAACAGAGGTAAGATATTAATCGAGCTGTTAGATATTCAGAACAGTTTGCGGGAGTACATAGAGGAGTTTTATGACAGTGGTAATAGACCCGTGAGCATTGATTTAGAGAAAGAGTGAGCCATAGATGAGGTTGACCTCGCACCGGAGATTCTAGGCAACGTATTAGGAAGGCATTATGAGAGATGAAAGAAAATAAGAAAAAAAGATGTGGGGGTAAATAGCGTACCTGCTGGCGTAACTCTGAAGAAATTAGGTGATTAAGGAAGACGATACTTTTTCGAACTTATTCGTAGCATCTACGGGGAAGGAGATTCCCAGGAGACCTCGTAAAAAGAGTCTTGCTCCCTATACCCGTGGAGAAAAAAACCGTCTGGATGTGAGGGGTATGGAGCAATTAGCATGATTTCACACGCATCAAAAGTTTAGCGGGATGATTAATAATTGGTGGGAGAGTGTTGGAAATTAATGCACGGGCGATGACCAGTTTTGAGTTCCGGAAGGGGGGAGGATGAGGGTTCAGACTTGGAATGGCGTTGAGGTGATGAGAAAACTTGTAGAAAGAAACATAGAGTACAACCAGGATGTTTCCACTACATTTGTGGATTTTGAAGAGGTTTTTGACGTAGTAAATTGAGGAAAACTAACGGAGATACTCAGGGAAATGGGAATAGACTAGCGAGAGAAAAGTAACTAGTTTTTGCTCGATTCATTTTGAAAAGGCATCTGACAGAATCACTTACGAAATACTAATGTAGATACCGAGGAAAGTGGGAATATACTGGCGGGTTGGGGAACTCATCCGAAACCTGTATTTGGCTCATATTAGAAGAACAAACACTAAGTTTATTTCAATGCTTTGGGTACAATAACTCTTAAAAGCAACAGAGTAGTGTATTTTGACGTCCACGAATTTTGTAAATAATGAAGAACGTCATTTGTCACAAAAATATTACAATAATTTTAACTTTTAAACAATAAAACATATTTCTTTGAAGGCTTCCGCGACTCATATACTTGTTAATATTGCTGTTTTCAGGTATTCTCGTCGCGTGTTTAGTTTTTCTGGCTACAATTTCTCCCCTCTTCCTGGGGGCGTCTTCAGGTCCGTTGAAAATTGTCCAACGGACCTGAAGACGCCCCCAGGAAGAGGGGAGAAACTAGTCAAAAAAACTAAACACGCGACAAGAATACCTGAAAACAGCAATATTAACAAATAAAACAGATATCTTGCCATTTTTAGTGTATCTACATAACTTATCAGTGGAACAGGAAATTATAACGTTTATTCTGAAAAGATCGCAAATGGTTGCATTTTTTAACTCACTAGGCGTAGCGTACCATAAAACGG
This sequence comes from Ceriagrion tenellum, assembly GCA_963169105.1. Lineage (NCBI taxonomy): Eukaryota > Metazoa > Arthropoda > Insecta > Odonata > Coenagrionidae > Ceriagrion > Ceriagrion tenellum. The sequence continues at coordinate 47,542,543 of OY720637.1, forward strand.
TAAAACGGAGGATTTGTAAAACAGTGTGGTTCTGTGTGCAGGTAAATTAAGGTTGTATGGATCACTTGTAGTTAGCGTGTTTCTAGTTTTAGGAGGAGTGCAAAAAAAGGTCAAGGAGAAATATCGGCTTTTGATTTTTAATATGCAATGATTAGGGCATAACTTACATCAGACAGAGTATATTGAGAAAAACTAACTCACTTTCCTCAGTATCTGCATTAGTTTTTCGCAACTGCCTCTGTCAGATAAAATACCTTTTCGAAATAAACCAGACAAAAACGATTTACTGTATTCTCGCCAATCTATTCCCATTTTCCCGAGTATGTCCGTTTAGTTTTTCTCAATTTACCGTGTCTAATATAAGTTAATGTCCTTACATTCGGGCATAGGTGAGGTTGGCTGACGGCAAGGCAGTTGTAGCTCGTTAGGCGAGGCAGGAGTGCCCTATTTCACCTTTAAAGTTGAAATGCCGAGGAAATAGTAAGAGGGGCATGAGAAGAACTGGATGTGGGAATCAAAGAAGCAAGCTGATAAAGTAGGTTAGATATTCGCGGAAGACCAATGGCTGGTAAGTCGATCATCGAAGGGACTGCAAGATTTACTGGAAACATTTAATAAACCATTGCGGGAAATACGGAGTGAAAGAAAATCATTAGGTTGGAAAAGTAGTGTGATATTTTCTTGGGAAAATAATGCGAGACTGGTGGTAAGTCAGATGGCACAAACTGGATAAAGATGAGCAATATGACAACTGGGATTGTACGTTAAAAGAAGATAAAGTACGTTAATTTTAAAATCCTACGTTTAAGATCCTGTTTTTTGGGTCTTAAGGCAGTGCGAGCTAGATAGTTCCCTAACCATAATAGAGACCATTTTCGATATATAAGTTTTAATTTCACCAGCTGTGAGACGCATGAATTAAATATTGCATTGTTAATGGTGCAATAATGTAGTTTTACATGACAGAAATTGTAAGTAATCAAATGACAATATCTAAACAAGTCTCTATCTATCAAGAAAATATCTAAAACAAAGAATCTAACTTGACTCATTTTTGTTCACGCGGTACGTTTGAAACTCAAACAAAACGGAAGATTTATTGTGATCCCGAATGATTTTCTGCGGTGACTTTATGATTAATTTTCCAAAATAGTTGAGAAAACACACAAATAATAAAGTAATAAACTACACACTGTTAATTTTGGAAAAGACCTAGGTGTTAGAAATTCCTCATTTGTTAAATAAGGTCTCTCTAGAGTGCATACACGTTCCAACTTCCATGTAAAAGAGCTGGTATTTTTGGGCAGATATCTCGGAAAGTATTGTGGTAAGGGGTTAAATGTTTTGTGTCATTAGAAGGGTGAGATGTTTTTCTTTAAAATGAGACCGAATTCATTTATTTCTAAGTAAAATGATATTTCGCTCGGACTACCTTAAGGCGACCGAAATTTTCGATGAAAAGGTTTTTGAAGGAACTTTAAGCGTGGATGGTAGCGTAATTAACTGGGCACAGCAATGGGAAATTCGGAAACAGAACCATTAAGTTTTCAAAACCTAAAAGAAATATTAAGCCGAAATAAAACTATACTTACAAAATTTTAATTATACTAATGTCTTTACAGAGAAATACATAGTAACAAGACGAAGGGTGATGTATTTTCCTTTAAAATGAGACCAAATTCATTGATTTATATGTAAAATGATATTTCGTTCAAACTAACTTAAATCCGGCTCGGTTGTTTAGCTCCACCTCCATACCAAGGTCGTTCAATATCGATTGTATTCTTTCTTCGATACGGTTCTTCGCAACGTTAACTAGTCCGCCATCAATATGCTATTATATGCTGGTATATTCCCAGAAGATAAGTAAAGTTTTTTCAATGTTTTTGTCGAAATGGTAGTATGTTTGTTTCAAAATGAAGACCAGCCGCATATTCGCAGATTTCCCTGGGCCTGCTGTGTCCGTAAATTCTCAGAACATTAATGGCGGTAGTGTGGTGGAAATATTTGAGAAGACCGATATATAACGATTCAGACGGCCCTGTCTCCATGCCAGTCAGGGATGAATAAATATCGATCCCCCATCTCGAGAGACATTAGTTCACTCCTTTGATAATAATGAAACAATCTCATCCTCATGAATCATAAATGTCCCTCGTTTTTCGAGGCTAGTTTTCGAACGTGGATGAAAATAGTGTAGTAGCCATGATATTATGCTGGAGGACTGGGCTTTGCTGGGTACACTGAATGTAATAATAATAATAAACTTTATTCACGGGTAATTAAACCCAATTTCACTTGAAACACATATAGTACATAAGCAAACAATGAATTGTATAAAGAATTGCACGTACAATCAATTTATCTAAATCATGTAAAATGTATAGGTCAGTTTTACATACCAGATAGAGTATAAAGGATAATTTTTAATCTATTAAATATATGTTAACGTGGGATATAACTATAAGCTTCAGACATACAAATTTATTCATAAAAATACGAAAGTCAAGAATTTTTCATTTTTAATTTATTAAATACTTGTCATCATATATAATATAAAAAAAGATAATATATACGCTTCAGACAAAAAAATTCATTCTTAAAAATACAGTAGTAAAGATTTTTCATTTTAATTTCTTAAATACTCGTCATCATAAATAATATAAAAAAATATAAAAGGATAGGAGAGACATTAAAAATGTGTTTTAAAAAAATACAATAAATACAGAGAAGAAGAAGAAAAAAACATACATATATAAAAATCAAATTCGTATTATTTATTATCATAATAAGTTATATCTAAATAACAAAGGAACTGATTCACAGATATTTTAAATTTGTAGAAAGAGGTAAAAATATCAACATTACAGTTGTTGCATAGATTTATAGCCCTATCTATTGGGGCATTCTTTCCATACTAATCATTTTTAGAATTAAAATATCAAATGGAAAAAATATGTTGCTTAATTCAATATATTAGCCTTTTTTATGTTTAATCACAAATATTAATTATCATTATTAATGACTGAGATAGGTTTTTCTCGCAAGTTTTAAATCCATGATTACACGTTTTGCTCCAGTCTGAGCTACGTATGAACTTAAGTTTCAGTTTGTTTTCAATAAATGGGAAACGTTTTTGTAACCAAATCCGCTGATAATCGCTTCTTTTAGTTTCATTTCGTTTCATATCCTATACTTCACGATTTGATGCGTAATTAATACATTTTAGGCGATTCAATGGAATCTAGAGAAACTTATTTTTTACGTGTGAGATAGAGGTAATACCTTATAAAAGTGATAAAAATTATGATAGGCATTAGTTCAATTCTTTGATAATATTGAAATATTCTCACTAATCTATAGATATCCCTCTTTTTACGAGTCTGGTTTTTAAACGTGGATGAGAGTGACGCAGTAGCCATGGTGTTTTAAGATATATAGGGCGCCAGCAAAAGAATCGTTACGCAACAGTAGGGAGCTTATGGCAAGAACTGTGGGTATTGAATTAAATTAGAGGCTGGTGTATAGTTTAGGTAGTAATGGTGAAGTTTACTGAAGAGTAAAAAGGACCATATGGAACACCGAACAGAAAAGGAGAACCAGATGGATTTCGACCCACCCTGAGGTACAATGGATTGCGGAGAACATAATTGAAGGTAAAATAGAGCGAATTCAAACCGAAGTCATCATGGACCAAATTAAGAGAGAAATATATACCAATAGGTACCAGGAAGTAAGGGAACTTGTATTAGTGGGGGAGAGGCGGAGGGCTGCAGTCAACAAAACTTAGAATTGAACGACTAATGATGGTCATGTCTAATTTAGTATGGCTTGTGGCGTTTTATGAGGCAGAAACGTGAACTCTCGGAATAGAAGACGAGAATAGGCTCGTTGAATCCGAGATGTGGCTGTGGAGGGGGATTGAGAAGGTACGATGGACGGAATGGATGACAAATTAGGAAGTGTTTGATTTATTTTGTGTGCAAGGGGTACTTTAGTATTAGATTAAGGGGAGCCAGAATAGATGTCTAGAAGAGGTAATGAGGGGCTTACGATGGGTCGCTAAAGACCGTGATAGAGGAATGGATGCTGGGCTAGCAGGGAAGGAGAAGAATAAATTTCATTCATGCGGTGAAGAAGGGTAGGATCTATGCCCCGTCGAAAAAAAAGAAATATTTTGGTTAGATATGGCAAATCCGTATACTTTCTCTGACCTTCGTTGGGACTTGCCTTGTCGTGCAAAAGCGATTAAAATGGAATTCCTCATATTCCTTTGCACTCTTTATTTTTCTGCATTCAGTATCTAATTCAATAGTTCAATTTGTACACATTTACCTTCTTGCAAGATGTCCCAACAGCCCCCATACTTTTTGTTTATATCACTATGGCAATCAATCCAAAATGGTGAAAACATGCTAACAAACAAACAATAAAAACACAAAATTAAATTATTTATTGGGCAAATGAATAAATAAATAAATAAAAGTGCTTATTGATTATCGCTGAATTATCCAGTCATACAATTGACAATCGACCTTAACCGACAAAATGCTAGAAAAGAGAATAAATTGCAATTTGCCGTGGTTTTAGAATGAACAAATTATGTGCCAAAAGTAGCGTACACTTTCCTTTTGATTTTGGTTTGGTAGTGTGTGTGGTTTTTATGTAATTGCTAAAATAATTCAATCCGCCTCAAAAGAACTCTATTTATTTATTATTTGATGTTATTCAACTTTAGTGCTTGCTCTTAATATCTCTACGTTGCCCTCAAGATGTCCTCATATTCAGACCAGACGTTTGTTTTTGTTTTATAGTTTTATTTATGGGCAACTTCTCCGGTAACACAAAGAGAAGATCGATCAAGAGTGGTCGGGAGTGTTCATTGTTATAGAATTGTTATTCCTTTCGCCGCTGACAAGATATCATATGTGGTTGGTTTCTTTGAAAGGCATTTGATGACCAGGGAGTTGGCAATGCCAACTGTGCAAGACCAACGAAGGAAATCTGCCAGTAAAAGGCGAGCATTTGCACGATGCCAATGAAAGAACACGGGAGATATAAAAGATTCCCGGGGCGTTGCGGAGATGAATGAATAATCGGCAGAGATTTAATGGCCGCGCTTCGATTTCGAGAGGGGAAATAAATTATCGCCTCGAGGCGATGTTTCTTCCTCCGTCCGCTCGGCGGGGGTAGAGACGGACAGGACACAAAGAGCATTTTGTATCATCGGTTCCTTTCGGCCCTCGGAACTCTTCCCACGCGCCGTGATGCTTGGAAGCCCCCGCATAGTTTTTGCATACACGAGGAGGTCATAAATTACCCCCGGAGAGTGGAATTCTGGTATTGAAACCGAAGTCATCCCCCTTCTCTCGGGGGACTGCGACGAGAATTTCCCGTTTTATGTAATGAGTGAAAAAAGAACAGACGAAATGCAGGGCGCACGTAAAAATGTATCTGTACACGCACGTTCCCCGCGCGAGCATACGTGCTTATAAATTCATGCGAATATATGTATTTATGTGGTCGCGTATTTTTTTCAATCACTTATTCATATGAACTCGAGCGGCGTTTAGCGTGTATTCCGTATTAACATTCTCGTCTTGCTCGACGGGCACTTTTATGCGGCGAAGGGAAGAGACCCGTCGGGGTTTCGCGTAATGACGGAGACCAGGACGTCGTCGGCTAGGTAACGCCACGCCCTGGCAACGCCTCTTCCACCCCCTTTCCCCACCACTCCCTACCTCATCATCCTCACCACTCTCTTTCCAACCCCCCCCCCACTTTATCCCGGCTCAACTGGTTTATTCGGCGCTGCTGATGTGGCTACTTCGGTCCTCCCGCAGCCTCCGACCGCGTTGCCATGGATACGAGTCAATTTGAGACCGGGGCGTAGGATGATGAAAGGCGAGGGCATGAGAGAGAGGTTGAAAGGGGGGAGGGGTAAAGAGGGGGTGGGGGGGAGGCTCCAGCGTTTGCGCGAAGTGGGCGGGGATATTCATCCCTGAGAAGTATCCCGCAGGTATTACAGATCGTGGGGAAATTCAAATTCGATCGTAATGGGGCGTTGCTTATGCTAAACCGTGGTCGTGGTTTTCGGGCGGAATTCGGTGTCGTGCTCAGCCGCAAATGCGAGCGGTGGATTCGCAAAAAGCGCGTAATTTATGAATTTTGCCCAATATTAAGTGCTCATTAATTGGTGGAACCGCTTAAAAATTGAATGTGATGCTTCCTCAACTTGTCCTCGGGGCCGGTAAAATCGTAGGCGAAGGAGGAAATTAGTGTGCTTTGATGAGAGACTCTGGCCCGACCGCTTATAATTTTCTTTAGTCACCAAAGCGAAATAGACCCAAATTCATGGTAATATCTTCTGTGAAATTCTTCAGCAAATATGAGGTTCCCGTAATGGTGTATACACAGGTGAATGGACTGAGAACGGCCCAAAGAGGCAGGAATTGTTTCTCCGCACGAAATCATTTCTGCGAGATATGCATGTGCTTATCTTTTTCCCCTGCTTGCAAAAGGAGATATTACACTTGGGCACCTTTTTGTGGCAGCAAAACCTACGTGACAGTAAGTACAAATGGGCTCTCGATTACACGAATCGGATGGAAATTCAGCTCTAGATGCAAGAAGTCACTCGCCAAAAACTCGTAACTTATGCGTAAAAAAAACTTATACGTAAAAAAACACCAGGAAATGCTTTTTCCTGCAGTTCAAAGAAAGACGAAAACTTGGAACTAATCACCAGTGAACGAACCTAGATACAGGGTGTAACAAAAAGGTGTGGGACATCTTTCAGGACATTTTCCTCACAATTAGATGAGCCAAATATTCGGATGTGGGTCGAGATAAGCGTTATTGCCGTATTGGAACTAATTTTCTACAACTCTTCATAGTTAATACGTTAATCGAGGGAAGTACACGTGAACAGATAGTACTCGTCGACGTTACCATGTTTTATCACGGAACACTCCGCCTGATCTGCTAGAAAATGTGCCTTTACTAGAGAGGCAAAACATGTATTCTAAGAACGATGGATCTCCACCTCATTTCAGTGCTAATGTTCTTCAGCTTCAAAATAACAGATTCGAAGATAGATAGATAAGTAAAGCTGGACCATTTCCCTTGCCTCCTCGCTCTCCAGACTTCAACTCATGCATACATACAATTTTCAAGCTATCCGGGACTAGCCACGGAGTTCCACTTTTACGGAGTCACCCGCAATGCACACATGTGCGAATTTCCACAGAGAAAAAAATCACCCGCATTGACCGGGATTCGAACCCGGATCCCTCGATTTCCCGCCGAGTGCTTTAGCCTGTTAAGCTACCGAGGCGTCCTCTTCCCCTGTGGATTTTTGTGACCCCGCCGGAAATCGAGGGATCCAGGTTCGAATCCCGGTCAAGGAGGATGATTTTTTCTCTGTGGAAATCCGCACATGCATACATACATACCAGTCACACCGCTCCCTTCCGGGGTAGGTACATTCACAAAGTTTCAATCATACATACATATTTGTGCACCTAACTCCGGTTCAATAATTTCCTCTATACTGACCTATCCTTGCAAACCTCTTTTGCCTCATTTACCCCCTTACACTGCTTCATACACACCCTCCTGTTTTCATTTGACCTTAATTTTGGAAGCGTTTGAAAACTCATATCTTTCGAACACCGGTAAGAGATGCAAGCAGTCCTCGTATCCGTATTGTGGAAGGCTACGAAACCTTAGGGTAGTTCGAGCGAAATGTCATTTTACCTAGAAATCAATGAATTTTGTCTCATTTTCGAGAAAAATATATCACCCTTCCCCGACTCATGAAACTGCTATAGCAGTAGCCTGAAAATCGTGAGTCATGTAATGCCCAATATTTTACTATAATAGAGAAATGTAATTTCACCTATATATTAATGAATTTGGTCTCTTTTTAAGGGAAACATACATCATCCTTCCATTGACATAAAAAATTCAACCCCTTACCACATTACTTCCGGAGATATTTTCCAGAAAATACCATCCCTTTTATATGCGAAATGGTACGTGTATGCACTCCAGAGAGACCTTATATTAAAAATGAGGCATTCCCTACGCTTCGATCTAGTCAAAAAATCAAGTTTGTAGTTTGTGTGTTTTCTAATATTTCCGTTTTGATAGAGTTTCAAACGTACCGCGTGAGAAAAATGAGTCAATTTAAAGTCTTATTTAGATATATTCATTTGATTATGATTAGGGAACTATCTCGCTCACACTACCTTAACGCAGCGCTCCAGGGATACGTCAGCGATGGCGGGCTAATGGATGTATCAACACTCAAGGAGAGCATGTTGAACATTTAATGTTAGAAAGGGTTTTATGTGGTATACTGGTACGTTCTGTTTCCGAGTGTTTCCCATGATTATTGTATATACTATGAACAGTTGTAGAAAATGAGCTCGAGTATGGAAATAAAGCGTTTCCGGACCGATATCCATGTAAAATATGTTCCTCATCTACGTTGACGAATGTGTCCTGAGAATTTGGCCATACCTTTTTGTTATACACTGTATTATAACATTTTGGATCCCATCCTATGCTATCTTTCACAAACCAAGTCTCGTATCTGCTAGATTGATAGATCATGTATCTGCTGGATGTATGTATTTTACAAGGCTGCTTTGCTATTTAAAGCAAATATATTTGCGCAGGCCTCAGGGATAAGAATTAATACTTAAAATAAGTGCCCTAACCTTTCGCTTTTTGATTTCCACAAGAGAATTTCCATCGCGGAAGAAAAAGGTTTATGCTATTTTCCAATAGTCATTATCCAAGCCTGCCTAGTCTCGTAAGGGGGCTGTATGCCACGCCCGAAAACGCTTCCACAGACACATACACGCTTATGTTATGCAGGGTACACAATACATGATTACATGATTTAGAATAAACATGATTACAATGTTACTAAATTGTTGAGGGAATCAGGGCGGGAACTTCTATCTGATTGAAGGGAGAAATATAGATTAAATTTTTAACGAAAGTTACATGTAAACTTGTTATAGTTAGCGTTACAGTGAAAGTTTAAGATAAAATGAAAGCAATATTGTGTGTACCCCAGGGAAGTTTCAGTGGTCCCTTATTATTCCTCTTGCATGTTAATGATATCACCACCGTCATTACAAGCAAAATTCGCCTTTTTCCGGTCGACGCAGCATTGTGCAGGGATTTGAACGCAAGAGTGCGACAGAATTGCGTTGAAAAAAGACCTAGGTGCCATGAACGAATGGCGCAATACTTGGCAGTTGGAATACAATTTTAAAATGTGGATTGTTATGAATATTTGGAAAAAGAAAAAAAACTAGCTCAACGAAACGTACGCAAATAATCAAGCCGAATTATCAAATGTAGAGTCAGTACTTAGTTCTGACCCTTTCTCAGGAGTTGTCGTGGGGGAGGCGTGTATAGGAAGTTTGACGACTGGCATTTCGTAAATTGGGATATAAAAAGAGTAATGGGAAAAAATATACGAGAAAGTAATGGATCGATGTTCGTGAGACCTCTTTTGGAGTACGCCGCTAGTGTATGGGAGCCTTACTAAGTAGAACTAGTTTCATATATAGATCGAATATATCGTACAGCATCATATGAAAAATTGTTACAATAAATATAGCAGTTTTTATTATTATTATTATTATTATTTTTTCTTGTTACTTCTGTAACTTTCCCCTCCGAGTCCCCGCCTAACATCGGGTTTCGTTGCCGTCATAATGGCCGAGAACTCGAGAGGGGCGGTGCAGAGTTCGTAGCCACTTCCGATTAACCCATCGGATCAGTGGCTACGCTGCGTTCGGGTCGTGCGCACGAAGCAGACGGTGCGACCCCAAGAGGACGGCCTTCTGCATGCGGGCTGCAAGTGATTCCGCCTGTGCCACGCAAGCAGGAATACACTTGATGCTCTGTATTAGCGAGCCCTTGATTCCACCGAGCACACCTATGACTAGGACTACTAGTTTTACAAATTGTCCCGGGTACATCTGCCGAAGTTCGAACAGCAGGTCTTGATATTTCGTCCGATTTTCCGCTTCTTTCGCGTCCAAGTTCGTATGGGCCGGAGCCGAAAACTCAATATAAATTCTTGAATGAGTTATGGTGGGAACTACTATCTTATTGTAGGAAAAAACTATAGTTTCCAAACATTGCATGTGACAAATGATGTGGTACGAAGTCACTCGCGCGGGTGCATATACACCAGGGTTGAAATTCGCTATGAAAAAATCATTTGACTTGACCGGGATTCAAACCCGGATCTCCCAATTGCCGGTCAGGTGTGTTAGCCAGTTACACCACCAAGCCATCTTACTTCAAGGCGAATTTCGAGGGGGGTTTAGGCGAACTAGATGTTCAGGCCTCAAGTCTACATTGTAGCACATGAGACGAAGTCGTGCTTACAAAGCCACTGTCGCGGTGAATAAACCCAACATTATCGTTGTTTAAACGACGGAATTGACAATTCATTTGTTACATGCAATGTTTGGAAATTTGTCAATTTCGTCTCTTACAATAAATCATTAAAACAGGAGGAAAATACCTACCGATGCACTTTGGCTGTTGATAGTTTCAGGCGCAACTTTATGGAATTATGGTAACATTGTAATGATAGCACGTAACTTTGTGATTCCACATATTTATTTGGAACTTCAGTTGTTGTAAATGTTGCGCGGCCGTTGTCAGAAGAAATTGATATGAACTCTTAAGCGTTCTATTGATTTAACACCATACCTATCTTCAACTGTTTATGACAAAAGCCAATCGAAATCCGACAGGTGCGACTTAGTTATCGTAAACAACACCGTAAAAATACTGCGATACACAATACTGTCGCAGTATCGTAAATATACTGCGATGGCTTCTAAGATAAAATCAACACTGTACGCTTATTTTTTATGATTTTTAGCTGCAGATATTGTATTTTTTTAAACTAATGCCAATACGATAGTACTTCCTTTAAATTAGTTTGAAAAATTACTGCTATAGAGTCTCTCGTATCTTATTAAGTGGTTTTTTTCCGGTCGACGTATTTACGTCAAAGACAAAGTAGATTTAAATGTATTTTATTTTAAGATACCTATTTAAAACGGGATTTCTGTTAGTTAATTTGTTATTACTCTTGCTGTTTATCGCGAAGCAATATATGTGTATGTGATTCAATTAAGCAACCATTACACAAAAATATGGTTTTCTGATTCCGAGTACGTTTGATTCCTATAATATTCTAATGGATAGGCAATTTGGATGATAATCCATTCTTTTCTTTTGATTTTTTTCGTGACATTATCACCGGGATAGCCGCCGTCCTGGGGTGAAGTAGACTATTTCAAAGGATCTTCCGATTATTATAAACCTATCTATTTTCTAGAAGTACTAGTGAAGGATGGCGAACCAGCTTGGGCCACCGTAGGCCGGTAAGGTAGGTAATACTCCTGAGGGAATAGTGAGAGAAATATTCTGAATTCTTCGCGCGTTTCCCCCCGCTTCAGAAGTGCAGAGGTACCGAGGTTTCCATGGCTATTTATTTCATTATCTTAGAATTAGAATAGAATAGAATTTATTTACTTTCATTTAAATGACAATAAATTAAGAAATATAATGAAATTTAACATAGAAATGAAGGCTCTAGGTGGGGTTCAAGGTTGAAACCTGAATTCAGCCACCAGCAATTTGTATGATGTTCCCTTCATATAAGCTGCAGTGATATGTTGTCATTACAAATTAAAAATACAAAATCATAAAGTTACATTAAATATAAACATAACAACAGCCTTTAACCATTTTTAAATTTTCAAGTTGTATTTAAGTTTGGTTATGAATAACGGACTTTTAAGAGTGAAGAACAAAAAGCAAAAAAAAACAGCATTAATATTTGAATACATTCAACATTTTAATTAAACAAAAGAAACTATCTTAAACATTTTTTCTTAGATATGCTGACGAATTTTTCGCTCCTGATCCGGTGGGATACCCGTCAAGAATTTGCTTATGTTATTTGGCGAGAGACAACAGCAGCTGTGCAGAGTTGGCTAGTCTGCCAAGGAAATGTAATCGTTGGATAGTTTTTAAGTAGTGCCATATCACAGATTTGCATCAAAATAGTCATTAGAGGGCAGAGGTCATTACGTTATCACGAAGTCCAAAGAGTAGAGTTAATGGGACATTATTTGGGCATGAATTTGGGCTTGTGTAACAGTTCACTTATATTCATAGGTCGTTTAATCCTAAGATAGGTTGTCTGCAGCCCTCCTTTCTTACCTATCAACTGCTAGTTCCTCCTACTGCTAGTACCTCCTGGTGTCTCTTCCCATGTACTTTCCTCTTTATTTGGTCCGCGAACTTATTCCTGGGTCTTCCTCTGGGGACTTTTCCCTATAGTTTAACTTCAATTATGTTCTCCACAAACCCATAGTGCCTCAGGGTGTGTCCAATCCATCCGGTTCCTCTTTTCCATATGGTCCTTTCCTCTTCTAATTGTCAGTAAAATTCATCGTTTCTTTTTTAATTTCCAAACATTGATTGACAAATGATGTGGTACGAAGTCACTCGCACGGGTGCATACCAACCAGGGTTGAAATTAGTCTTGAAAAAATCATTTCATCATCATCCCGGACAAGTCAAATGATTATTTCATGGCGAATTTCAACCCTGGTGTTTCTCATTGAATTATATTATAGGTTGAATATTGTTATTATAAAAATGAATGGAAACAGGCATGAGAGGGGCATTGATAGTACCTACCATAAGAGAATAATTGCGGAATTTGGCCAAAGACACCAATAAAAGGGTTATAAAAAACCTTAATACAGAGAGTGGCTTGTATGCTTCGGAAACTTAGTCGCTGTGGTGAGAAATTGAACGTCGACTGTAGGTATCCTTGGTGAAGTAGGGAAAATAATGAAGCGAGTATGTTGGGTTGAAACCAAATATAGTGGGATAGCGGTAATGGTTAATTACTCGTTTGAGATAGGTGTGGCCTCATTTGACCGAGCAAACGACAGCAATGCGGTCATGACCTTGAGTTGGCGCTGCACATGCACGTGGCGTGGATTGGGACCCAGGGCAGAGCCACCTAGAATGCATTCTACAGGTGTATTCTCCTTATTTTGCAACTTTGCATCGACCTCTGCTTAAATATGAACTTGTATCGCTTAGGTAATCATGTAATGCTGCTAATATCCAGTCGGGATGTTAACCTATTTCGTCAAAATAGTTTTTAAAGCGAATGGAAGAGCGGCTATAAAATAAACGGCTGAAATTGCCATGGTCACCTAAAATTAATAGCTTTCATGGAAGAAGAACGTGTCCCTGTTGCCCCTGAAAGGCTGCGAGGCATAAGGTGCTGTAGCGAAAGAAAGAAAGAAAGCTAGCAGTAGCCCCACCTCCGGTGACGTCACGCACTTGCGACGGGGCCTTGTATTCTAGGTGGCTCTGCCCAGGGCGTCTTTCTGCCATTTTGAGTGCGTGCGAATATTACCTCGCGTTACATCTCGCGACTCCGCTGTGCCCCTGAAAGTACTTTAGTAGAAGTAGTAGGAAGGATTGTTTCGTCGGCCGGATCCCCAGGCACCCGCGCCATGCGTTTTATCCCGTGAGATTCTCCATAGGCAAATGAAGGACTGGCTCTGAACCATAGAGTAATGGATAGGGATATGGTTTTTGGGTAGAGTTACAGTTTTTAATCCGGCCACAATTAAATCGAACGCGTAATGAACCAAGAAATCTGGATTTTGCTTTTTGGCATTATAAACCCGGATCCTGCTTCATAAAATCCCTGCGAAAAAAATTCCTCAGAAGCTGTTCTGTAGAACGTAAGGAATCCTACAGAAATGGACTCTTTTTCTTCAGAACTGGTTCCTTTTCTTAGGATCTGTACGGAACATGAGAGCCTGACTGTACAGAACGTACGTTCTGTAGTTTTTTTCTACAGAAATGGACTCTTTTTCTTCAGAACTAGTTCCTTTTATTAGGATCTGTGTGGAACATGAGAGCCTGACTCTACTAAAGGTACGTTCTGTAGTTTTTTGCTACCGAAATGGACTCTTTTTCTTCAGAACTAGTTCCTTTTCTTAGGATCTGTACGGAACATGAGAGCCTGACTCTACTGAACGTACGTTCTGTAGAGTTATTTTCTGCAGAGCAAATAACTCCTTGCAAGCTGTTCTGTAGAACTTAAGCAACTCTACGGAAATATGTGAGGCTTCCTCGAGCTTGTAAGGAGTTCTGCAGAGAGTCAAAGGACTTCTGTAGAACGTCGTAGGGAATTCTTTGAACATCCTAAGGAATTCCACAGAACGTCCTAAGGTATTCTGCGGAACATCCTAAGGTATTCTGCAGAACGTCGTTGGGAACTTTAAGGAATATCTACAGAACTTTATAAGGAAACTATACAGAATTTTTTTTGCAGGGATTCTGCTTGATAAAAGCAGCTCGGAGCCTCCTTAGCCGAAGTTTGAACCCACGCTCGTTTTCACGCAGTCATTCGTGTATCCCTTAATCAAAAAGCCAAAGAGGAGAGTTTCCCCCACTCCTCCCCCGCCACAAAGGATCGGTTGGATCGTTGGGGCTCAGCGACTCCCGTCGTTCGCGGAAGGCGTAAATGACTCCGTTTTCAGCCGGCACCAACAGGAGGTGAGCGTTTGGCTGCTTGACCATCAAGGGCTCATCTTCCCCCGTTAGGTGGGCTGATTCCCTTGCGGACTTCGCTCTATTGGACGTACTTTGGTGATAAATGGAAGCTACCATCTAACCAATGTACGACTCTTCGCAATACTTTATGGCATGGAACCAATCAGAAATACTAATTATGCCCTCTGGCAACGCCAAACCAGATCTTTCCATAATTTCCTTCATCATGCCCTATAATCCCTATGCGGAAGAGAGTATCTGAATGTAGAAGTCTCTATGAGAGGAGGGAAATTAGAGAAAAAGATTAGATTCCAAAGCATTTTATTTTGAGCTTCCTATTTTAAACGGAACTTTAGTTAGTAAATATGTTATCAGTCTGAATTCAGTATGACAATATCAACTATGTTTCAATCCACAGTGTTTTTTTTATGGGTACGAATAGTTTCAACGCTCATGCATCATCAATCATCATCAGGTACAAGCATTAAAATCATAGTCAGTGGTATACATATACTCAAAAAGCAGGGTGGAGAGAGGGATTAGAGGGTTTGGGGTTTGGGTGGGGGGGGGTGTGGCTCTTGAGGGTGTGGTGGGACCTCTTCAAGGTTACGCCTGAAAGGATTGCATTCATGTTATTAGTCTAGCTATTTAATGCTGATCGATTTATTTTAATGTATTATAATTAAGGAAACATTCCAGAGGTCAATCTGATACTCCGAAGCGACAGACCAGACTCTCGAAACCTGTTGCTGAAGGAGGATGGTGATGACCAAATGAACGTACAAAATAAGAAATTATGTATTACGAAGACGATCATGTTTAAGACGTACTATCTACCAATAGTTTTATATGGAGCTGAAACTTGGACAATGACGGAAAGACGGTGGAGTAGGGTAACAGCAGGAGAAATGAAGTTTTTTGAGATCAATGCTGGGGAAATCCAAACTATACATAGTGAGAAATACCAGCATAAGGGAGCAATTTAATATAAAAAGTATTAGACAAAAAATAGTTGACAATAGGATTAGATGGTTTTTGCATTTTAAAAGAATGGAAGAAACAAGAATGCAAAAAGCAATGCTAAGCTAAAAGGAGGAAGGTGAAAGACCGAGAGGAAGGCCGAGGAGACGTTGGATTGATGAATTTAGGAGGGACGTGGTGGCAAGAGGGTACCATTTAGATGAAGTTGTCCGACAAGAACTATGGAACGATAGAGGGCAATGGCGAGGCTTAGTGAACATATAGACCCCACGTTCAATGGAACAGGATTTGGATATGTATGTAGGTATGTGTGAAGTTTACAGAACAGTAGAAGAGGAAACGACCTTATGGAACACTATGCGGAAAAGAGGAACAGGATGAATTGAACACACCCTGAGACACAATGGGTTTGTAGAAGGAGAGCATAATTGATGGGAAATGGAGGGGAAAATCCCCAGAGGAATACCCAGGAATAAGTTTATGGACCAAATAAAGACGAAAGTACGCAGAAAAATCTACCGGGAAATTAGGCAACTAGCATTAGATATGGAAGGGTGGAGGGCTGCAGTCAACCAACCCTAAAGGCCGTTTTACACGGGGCACGAAATTGCACAACTTAACACTGCATTAATTCCGCAATCTGCCGTGCAATAATTATTGCGATAACGAATGCGTGACTGCTTTACACGGTGGTCGTAAGCATGCATTCATTCGTGAATTCCAGTCGTATGATAAGTACGCTAAGAGCGAGTGTTTTGTTCAAACAGGAGAGATACGATATTCTGTACTCGACGTTGTTGACATTCAGTGAAAAATAAGGTTGTGGTGATTGTGGGATTCTGTGATATTGACATTTAGTCTCTCTCTCTGTGAGAGAAATAATAGATCAGGAGGAGGCTGCATTGATTGCTGCAGAGCTAGCAGTAGTGGGAATTATGATCGAGGCCGCAGAGCTCATAGAAAGGCATAACCGTAGGAGAAGAGCCAGAAGAGCACTTTGGATGCGGGAGTGGATCCGTAGGCGAGAGGAGGGAACCGGCATTCTTAATATGGTCCAACAGGAGCTAGCTGTAGAAGACAGGAATGCCTACCGCGATTTTATGCGGATGACAAAGGAACCATTTAACGAGCTATTAAATATCTATCTAATTAAATAACAATATAAGTAACTGTAAATATCCTCACACACAACGAATGACGGTAAACACCCATCGCTCAGGTTATCGAACCTTTTCGTCAGTCAACTTCCCGTGAACTTAGATGTCGTTGATTCTGCGACCGCTAGACCGCTGCTATTCGTACAAATTGCAGGAATGCGACCACCGAATTAGAGCAGGGGCTATTCTGACATCTCGCATTCATGCATTAGTGCATGCGTTCTTGAATTTCGCCGCTTTACACGGTGCATTTTGAAATTCACGATTGCACATACATAAGCTTGTGCAATTACGTGCCCCGTGTAAGACGGCCTTAAGACTGAACGATCGATGATGATGAATTCCCTATCCTTGCATACCTCCTTTTCTTCTATTGCATTCATACTTTCTACTAGCTCTCCTATTCTTTATACTATCAATATTCTACCTCTTAACAGTCTCATCCCTCACATTTACCCCTGACGTTCGCGATCTGTCTCTTCTTCTCACACAATGCTCTCTTCCACCATATTCTGCCTCGCTATACGACTCTCATCCATTCTCTCAAAATGGTAATAAAAAATGAAACCCACTCCTTTCATCTTTTTTCTACACTTCATCATTCGCTTGTTTACCAGAGTACTGTTAAAATTTAAAAAAACCGTCCGTTACCTTGGGCTAACTCTGTCTCCTAACTTATCATGGTATCAGCATTTCTCAGAAGTCTGTTATAAGGGAAATGAAATTCTCTGTGTACTTGGACTCCAAAAGAAAAATTTACTTGTTTCTACCAGACTTATACTTGTGACTTCTCTGATATTTCTAATTATGGATTACTGTATACTAGTCTATAGTGATTTAACCAATGTACTTGATATGCGCCTTCAGCGAATGATCAACTACTGTGTGAGATTTATATTCGATCTCCGTGGAGACGATCATGTGGCTAAATACTTTGTTAACCTCAATTGGCTACCTCTTGACTCCCGAAGAAAATAATTCTTGGGGTATTTCCTTTTTTCCCTCTTCCACACCCAAACGCCTGATTACCTTTGCAATTTATTTACGTACAGGACTAGTGTTTCCCATAGATTAACTTGATCTGACCCTAGTCTTCTTCACATCCCCAAGCCCGTACCAACCTTTACCTTAACACCTTCCTTATCACCGCCTCTAAGGTTTGGAATAAGTTTCTGTCTCACATTAAAACCTCCTCTTCTCTGGAATCATTCAAAAATTAGCTTTACCTGTATTTAAGACCTCAAAACTGGATCTTGAATCTTGTTGAGTTGACTAATGTGTATATGTTCAAATATTTTCCTTATATTGTTCTATTTTGGTTCTCCTTAACTATTGTGCTACTACTTGTACTATTTCCTATTTAGTATGTACTGTTTACTATTTTTTTAGCAGAATGTGAAATTGTAAAGCAGTTTGTTTGGTCTAATGGGTTAACCCAGAGCACAAATAAAGTATTCGTTCATTCATTCATCACGTCAATTATTGGAGTATCCGACTCGCATTCTTTCACGATTCTCTATTTCCTAACCATCCGTTTGCCGCCAGTATCTCTAGTGTACCCTAGGCGAAAAAAATAAGTTTCAATATTCATGGAAAAATTCTAGATGATGGCTCTAACCCTCTGAAAAGGCCAGGTGAAATGCAAGAATGTATCTTATCAGGAAAGAGCAATTTTCACGCATCTACCGGCACTGTTTTTATCTATGTGGGGACGCCTTACAGTCACAAACATAGCAAAAATCGTAAAATGGGATTTATTAAAAGAATACTGGGAATTTGTGATGAGAAAGTAAAGAAGCAATGTTATTTCTCTCTCGTGAGACCTCACTTGGAGTACGCAACTAATTTATATGGGACCCTCACGAAGGACTAGTTTTATACATAGGCCAAATACAGCGGAGAACAGCAAGATTGGTAAAAAATTGTTACCATAAACATAGCTTTTATAGCATATATCATAGTTTCTGAATTGTTCAGGGAATTAGGGAGGGAATCTCTATCTGATCAAAGGGAAAAATAACGAGTAAATCTTTTAGGAAAGTTTGATGTAGACTATTTTTAGCCGGACGTTTAATATATTTTGCTATCTATAAGGTAGTTTGATAAAACCTATCGCAGGCATTAGATTAAGGAAATAGGCTGCAGAACCTATAGATTTAAAATATCATTTTTTTCTTAATACGCTAACGAATCATAATATTTGACATAGATCAGTCCTAGGATACTTTGACCGTGACTTGGTGAACTAGGTTTTTGCACTTGTTCTAAATACCATAACATCGTTATAAACAACTAACCCCGCTTAAAATGTCGGCCCCGGTGGCGGCGGGGTAAAGTCCTCGCCTGCTAACCAGAAGGTCGCGGGTTCGAATTCCTCCTGGGTAGATTATCCACTGTCCAGGACATGGATGTTTGTGTGTGTTAAATGAGTTAATTGTAAGAGAGAGTACAGTCCTAAATTCGCTCACAATAAAGAATGTTATATCTATTGCATGATATAATACCTTTTAGTACAATTAATCTGTCGCATTAATAATACTAACCAGTAGTTGTAAAAGAAGTAGCGTACAGCATGGTAGCATGTTCTTGTTCGTAGCACTCTCCTGGTTTCTGGTCTGACCCCGGTTTCTGTTATCCCGGTTGCTTTTGGCCTGCGCCTGGCATTCGGGGGAACGTTTGCGGTTCTGCTTTGAACTGGGATGAGTGCTGCGTGCATTGTGTGGAATCACCCCGTGCCACTCACCCTAGTTGTAGCTAGCACGGTATTTCGTGTATATAGATGAAAACGCTACAGGAGTAAAAGCCAACACCTTGACAGCCGCTAGCAACATTTACCCGCTAATACATACAAATTCTCGTTGACCCACGTCCACTTCCTTGAAACAGCCTTACCCGACTTCTTATCCAATCCGGAGTGCTTTTACCCCTTAGGAACTGTGCATATATTTAGATTGGCCTCAGGGGTTAGATGTTAGTCCGTGGCCATTTCTCTGATCGTCCTACCGAGGGAGCACTGCCAAAATTGGACTTATTTATAGGCGGTGCCACGGAGTGCGCCCCTATTGCTGAGAAGACCAAGCGATGATTGCCCGCTTTAATCTGTATCCTATCGGGACCTTAATCTTGTCTTTCCGAGCGATCTCATTCAGCAGCTCTCGGTGGCATCTGGCCGCCCCATCGGCCCCGTTTCCAATAAGCAGATCAGTCTCTCCGATCGCCCCTCCCCCTTCATGCATATTGATTATTTCATTGCCACCCACAGCTCACCTCTCGTTCGATTCGCCATTCCTTTTTCCTTCGATACCATCTATTTGCATTTGTTACGCGGGGTTAATTAAGTACCACTCATTCAAAGCTACTCTTCGGATTGCTGCGAGTGGGCGGAAAATGAAAACTTGTTTCCGACGCCTCTTTGCCACTCACACTAGTAAGTTGGTTTTTTTTCTTCGTCAATCGATCGTGGGAGTTTCATGGTTTATATACGTACATGAGAAGCATGCGTCGCCCTGGATGTCCTGTGGATTGAGGTGGGCATTTGAATGCTTGGACATGACAAGCGACGTCCAGAAGTTGAGGGGTTCCTAAGTCATCGCTGAATCCTACGGAGGGCATCGGTTCATTGTTAATTCTCTCCCACGTACGTGCGTCACCGATAAGCTCCCGTTATTCGTCTTCGAGGGGCTGCCTGCCAATCCTTATCCGGGTAAAGAAGCGATATTAATCGGCTTTGAATGGGATAAAATTATTCTGTCTAAACAGCTGCTAGTTGCAGTCGCTTCTGCTTCGTAGGCGTTAGTTGCAAACGTTCGGACATCTTTGTATTTGCGTTCGTCATCCTCCAGTAAATGTCTATTTAAATCATATATATCACATCATCCTGGTCTGCGAGAGAGTTACAGGGCAAATTTTCAACGGAAGAGCCTCTCCCTATTGGACAAAAACGCCAAAGTAGTCACCAACAGTATCGACAAGGCCAACAGATTAAGCAACTATTTGGAAAGTTTATAAGCTAAGGAAGACGCTGTACATAATTCAGGCATTACAGACAATGGCTGATATTATTCAACGCGATAGAATGTAGAAACGGCTACGGTCGATCAAAAGTAACAAGTTCCCAGGTGCAAAAGGAATAGCTGCACGCGCGCTCAAAGAGTTATGGCCACAAATCGCCCCATTTCTGGAAATCTTATTTAGAAAATCATTATTCGATGGCAAGATACTCCATGGCTGGAAAATAGCAAATTCCGCGACAATATTTAATAAGGGAAACAGACACGACCCAGAACATTACCGACCTATATCGCTAACATCACTTGTACGCAAAATTCTCAAACACATTATTGAGAGCTATATTATGACATTCCAAGACAATCGGAACTTCTTACCAAGTAGTCAACATGGCTTCCAGAAGGGTTGATCACCCGAAAAATAGCTTACGTTCTTCCGTGATGAAATCCTTAAAATAGGTGAATAGAAAAAGAAAATTGACGCGATATTCCTTGATTTCAAGAGAGCATTCGACAAGGTTCCTCACTAAAAATCGTGTTCAAATTACAAACATGCAGGGTAAACCGGGAAAATAGTGAATTGGATGCGTGATTTTCTCTGTGAGAAAAAAGTATATATTGATTTCATTAGTTTTGATATGGTCAGTATGTCATCTGATGTCCCTCTAGGAAGCGTTTTCGGCCCCATTTTATCCATATATTTCCATTTTTATATTAATGACCTAAGTCTCTAGTTAGTAGTGAACTTAGAACATTTGCAGACATACTACAATGCGAGCTGTTGCATTGGCGTGTGGCAGAGGGTACTGGAACATTAGCCATGCAAAGGTGGTCACAGGGAGGTAATATGATGAAGAGTATTTATGAAGTGTTAAGTGTTTGGAGGAGGTAGTATGTCAGATCTTCAACGGCGAAATTGTCGTAGATGCAGACTTAGAAGTCCTATCCTTGTACTTCAACAGCGTTAACTCGTGGCACCAGGAGTGGTGGCATGGACTAAATATTAGTAGAGGCGCTGAAGTAATAATGGTTATTCTTCCTAACATATTTCATTACAAATATTTCTTCTATATTAAGGAAGTAATATAGCCTATAAGGCATTGAGCCTGTGTTTAGGCTAATTTCAAAATCATTAATGCCACTGGTCACCGCGTCACTGCGTGTCATCTCTGGAACACCCTGCCCAAAAACATAAAAAATTGTTCTTCTGTTGCTAGTTTTAAGATGAAATATTATAATATGTTACTTTCTGACCACTAAATGTTGTTATTATTTTGCATATTGTTGTAATTTTGCATATTGTTGTAATTAATGTAAATCCAGAAATGTATGCAGATTAATTTTTTATATGATATGATTTCCAAACTTTGCATTCAGCATTGTAAAATGGTATTAATTTATACTTAATTTTTTCATTATTTTACTGTCCAAATTGTTGATTTTGCTCTTTATGTTGCTCAAAAAAATGTAAATTGCTTTTGTTCTTAAGGGGTATATCCCCAGGACAATTAATAAATTATTCATTCATTAATGCGGAAAAGAACACATCAAACCATGATTAACAAAATATGAAATATATACAAACAAATATAGGCTCCTGAAGTACTCACCTTGGATAGACGAGATAGGCTCCTGAAGTACTCTCCTTGTGAAAATCGTAACACCACCGCCACATCTAAATTGTTGGTGGAGTAAATATAAAGTCGTCAGATGAAGTCAAATACGTGGGAAAAACCCTAACTTCAGACCTCTCGTGGTGAACGCACGTGCAAAACTTATACGGCCCAGTCTTGAAGAAACTATGTTTTGTCAACCGTACGATAGGAAGGTTCTCGGATGCAAAAGTGAAAGAGAGGTGCTTCTTTGCTCTAGTTAGGCCACACCTCGAATACGTCGCGAGCATTTGGGACCCTGTAGTGCAGAAACGTGGACCCTCAGAAAGGAGGACGAGAATAGGCTGCAGGCATTTGAGACGTGGGCGAGGAGAAGGATGGTGAAGGCTTGGTGGACGGAGATGAAGATTAACGAGAAAGTGCTTGAGGTGGTGGGCGAGTAAAGGAAACTTCTGAATGAAATCCGGGATAGGCAGGGTAGATGGCTGAAGGATGTAATAAAGGGTGATGGGTTGCTGAAGAGTGTAATAGAGGGAAGGATGTTGGGCGAGCGGGGAAGGGGAAGAAAGAGAATAGGTTTCATGGACGGGATGAAGAAGGGTAGTACGTATGCTGGGGCGGAAAAGGATATGCTAGAGCGAGATAGGCTCCTGAAAGTGTAGAAAACCGGAAGTAGATTCTCTGACATTAAAAAAAATGTACCTTAACCGGTAGAATACTAAAAACCATAAATATTCAATTTGAAAATAAATATAATACAAAGAATACTTTATTTGGCGTCGATATACTTGTGATTTTGCACCATTTATAAGGAATTTCTGAAGGATATTTAGGTCCTCAAAACTACGCTCAAGTCACACTTGGCTCATGGTACTGTACTCTGACGTCACGCTATACAAACATGGCGACTGGTCGTTTTGAGCGCAATCTGGTGAAACGACTTTTAAAGTTAAATTATTCCAGTTTACTGCAAGTGAGGAAAAAACGGCTTGCTGCATTATATTTCAAGGAATGGGATCCTATTTTTCATGAAATAATAAATTTTGAGGAAAAGTCCCCATTTGCGCGCGTCGTTATAAACTTCTTCTTAAGTGAAGACGAAGAACTTAAGTTTAGAACTTAAAGTGTTTCTCAGATTTCAGAGAAATTAGGTTGGGGGCCGCTAGAGACTTGGAGGCTACACTCTAGACTTATATTGCTTGAAAAATTCAGACATGGTATTTCTCAGTATTACACAATGAATTTAATTTTGACGCCGCACTACAACTTTAGGTCACATAGAAGCGATAAAATAAGAAAGGTACCCAGCCGATCAGATAAAAATTCGTTCTTCCCACCCTCAATAAGTGACCGTTATGAAAACTGATCATAACACTAGCAAAATTAAAAGTCTCTCCAACAGCCGTAAAAATGGCACCACTCGTCAAACGTGCAACCACACAACACTCAACTCAACACACTGAAATGGAAGTAATATTCCCGTAAACCATCACAGGAGGGTATTCTGGTAGAGAGGCTGTGGTTGGTCCCTCTTGTGGAATCCCCTTTCCCGCAAACCAACACAGTGTGGTTGCACGTTTGACGAGTGGTGCCATTTTTACGGCTATTGGAGACACTTTTAATTTTGATATCTTGAGAGGCCGTAGAGCTCAATTTCCTTTGATTTAATGATCATAACACTCCCAAAATACTCATGACCGTTTACCTCCCAGTGACCACCTTTACATGGGGATTTCGCTTTCTCCCGGCGAATGACAGCCGTGAATTGTTCTCGGGTTTCCGTCCGGGTAAGATGCTTCATCTTCTCCAACGCCGACGTTTCGACGAATGACTTATTTTTTCGTCATCAGGGCCATTGATGACGTTTTAGAGGTTTTGGCCAGCTTTTTTTCGATTTCAGCCCACTGTGCGTCGTCGTCTCTTTAATGTTTTCAAAAACACGGAGTTGGTTTATATTGCTATTTGAGATCGGGGCAAGGGGAAAGTTGGCCACTCATCTAAGAATGGGGAAGCTGCTAATTGCATCAGTGGGTAAAGGAAGGGATGTTAAGACATCGTCCAACTACAGTTACAATTACTGACAATGTGCTGACTGTTGGTTTGGTTTGACACGGCAGTACACTCAAAAGAGGACAAATGGCAGGAGTGGAAGATGTCTGTGAGGGAAAGTGGGAAGTGTTACAGAGATCCGTTTATAATTTCATGATTAAAACCTACTAATGTCATAATTAAAACTGCTCCCAAAATTTTAGCTCGTGATCTTTCTTTTTAATAAGAAGAATTTCAGTCTGTATGTCACTTCAATAGTTGAGCTCAGTAAGATGCTTGTCAGAGAGGGATGCCGTGTTCTATTCCATACTTGTTTCATTCTCCTCATCTATTTTTCTATGGAAATAAACGTCCTCTTTGCTCAGTATTCTCGATCACCCAAAAATAGTGAGACCGTCTCAACGCGAATCCTTCTCATTGAAACATTTTCTAGTAATTTTCAAAAAAACTTTTATTAATCGATAAAGCGTGTCCAGCCGATTGATCGCTGAACAAAGCATTTTTTTAAGCACACTGGAATCGTCTTCAGGGTCTTTATCACTACTCTTTGGTTCTGAAGATTTTTACTGACTAAGAAAAGGAATCTATTCAGACGATTCCTCTCGAACTTTCTGCGCAAAATGACCGTGCTTCATTTAACCGAATGATGACTCGCAATGAAATTTAATTTTCAAGGATGCCCTGGAGAGACAGTTTTGCATGGCGTACCACCCGATTCTCTCATATGAAAACACCCGCTAGTACGTTAATATTGAGAAGGGTCGTGCGAATATGTACAGAATTTGCCAACACATGGGTTTCTCCATTACGACAACGTGCCTGCCCATACTTTGATGTCAGTAAAAAAACGTGAGAAAGTCCTTTGTTAAAAAGAATATAGAGATGCTCTTACATCCCCTCTATCATTCAGATCTTGTGCTGTCAGGTTTTATTTTCTTCCCGAGGGCCAAGTCTGACCGGAAACGGAATTATTTTGGATTCATTCCCGAGGTGTCAGCTGCCGCAGGCCGCCGTGTCTAGGATCTTGAAGCCGATCACTAGAGAGGAATTTGAAAATGAATCGGCCTATCGTAGGTCCACTAAGGACGTTGTATCGACGCCCAAGGGTTAATATATGGGAAAGTTTAAGTGTATTTGTACATATTTTCAATAAAACAATTTTTATGGAACCGCTCTCATTACCTATGGGACACATCTTTCATTCCGCAAGAGCACTCACGCTTTAATTTGTACACATGACTTATTCTGTTGTAGGGCTTTTGTCCTCAGTATATGAGATCAGATTCTTGGCTTAATTCATAATAACTGGCATTTTCGATTCCATATTTTAACATTTCTCCATACTTTTTCAAATTTCTTTCCTTAATAAGGAAACTGAAACCATCTCGAAGCGGTATATTTTTATTCTATGGGAATATTCTATACCAGGGTTGAAGTTAGCCATGATAAAACCATTCGAGTGTAACTGGCTAACACACCTGACCGGCAATTGGGAGATCCGGGTTCGAATCCCGGTCAAGTCAAATAATTTTTACATGGCGAATTTCAACCCTGGTGTATATGCACCCGTGCGAGTGACTTCGTACCGCATCATTTGTTTATGCAATGATTGGAATCGTTTGTATTATCTGAAGCCATTTTTGTTCATGTCCTCTGGATAATGTCATCTGTTTACTATTCTGAGTCGCCATAGTTAACGACTTTCCTTTTTGTTCTGTTTAAGATCCTTTTCTGCATTTTCATTGAATATAAGGATGGATGATAACCGAGGGATCATTGTATGAGAAGAAGAAAGCTTTTATGTGGAACAGTGTCTTGATTTATAGCAATTTACTTTCATATATTTTCTGAAAAAAATGTGTCGAATTTGGACTTTAAAAAAATCAATATAATATAAACTCCACTTTCTCCGGCGAGATGTTGTGGAACAGCATAATGAATAATGAAGCTCAAAATATATCGTACTGTCTACCAAATTTATTTCAAACTTTTTACTACAGGTGTTTCAACTGTCTAGCAGTCATCAGTCACCTGTCGTGTGGTATTTCGTGTATATGTGTATATGTAGAGGTGTATATGTAGGCGTGTTCAACTGTCTAGCATTCGTGCCTGATGATGACTGCTAGACAGTTGAAACACGTGTAGTGAAAAGTTTGAAATAAATTTGGTTGACAGTACGACATCATTTGAGCTTCATTATTCGATAAAATATAGGAAGCATCTTTCTCCATTTTCATTATGTGAGCTATTTGATGGAATTGAAAGAAATTAAATGTGGGAGAAACATTTATAGCTGCCCTCGTGAATCCGTAATCTCACAAAAGTCATCTTTAACGTAAGTCGTCAATTGAATTAACTGTTCCTCCTGGCTAAAAATGAAACTAAGCAATCTAATTGTAAGAAGTTTTTCGAAAACGAGACGGTGAAATCATGTTAAAGCGAATTTTACCACCTTAATTCGCCGGCGCTTTCAAACGTCTAAAGCCTGTGGCAATGCCATGCCCGCGGCTCGAAGATATTGCCAGCGGGAGGCTTTTTATTTTCTTGAAATCCACCCTTCAATTTCTCTCAATTCGATTTTTGCGGCAAAGAAAGGCACAAAGTCGAAGTTTTTACTTGAAATTAGGGCAGTAAGTTCATAAATTTCTGAGAAAGCGTCTGTGGTACAGCTCTCCTTTGCTTTTTCCACACCTCAAGCATACTGTCATAATTTTCTTACTCTGCCGAGAAAATTTTCGCTAATTTTCTTGAATAGCATCATTAAATTCACTGTTATTGTTGTAGTTCTTTCCAATCTTATGTTCGTGTACCAGGAGGTGTAATTATTCTTAGTGATGTAAGGGCTAAAGTTAATACGTTTTTCTGAAGCCTGCTGTCATAATTTTCTTACTCTGCTGAGAAAGGTTTTGCTAATTTTCTTGATTAGCATCATTAAATTCAGTGTTATTTTTGCAGTTCTTTCCAATCTTATGTTCTTGTACCTAGAGATGTAATTATTCTTAGTGATGTAAGGGCTAAAATTAATACTTTTTCTGAAGCCTACTATCAAAATTTTCTTACTCTGCTGAGAAAATTTTCGCTTATTTTCTTGATTAGCATCATTAAATTCACTGTTATTGTTGTAGTTCTTTCCAATCTTATGTTCGTGTACCAGGAGGTGTAATTATTCTTAGTGATGTAAGGGCTAAAGTTAATACGTTTTTCTGAAGCCTGCTGTCATAATTTTCTTACTCTGCTGAGAAAGGTTTTGCTAATTTTCTTGATTAGCATCATTAAATTCAGTGTTATTTTTGCAGTTCTTTCCAATCTTATGTTCTTGTACCTAGAGATGTAATTATTCTTAGTGATGTAAGGGCTAAAATTAATACTTTTTCTGAAGCCTACTGTCAACATTTTCTTACTCTGCTGAGAAAAATTTCGCTAATTTTTTTGAATAGCATCATTAAATTCAGTGTTATTTTCGCAGTTCTTTCCAATCTTATGTTCGTATGCCTGGAGGTGTAATTATTCTTAGTGATGAAAGGGCTAAAGTTAATACGTTTCTCTGAAGCCTACTGTCATAATTTTCTTACTCTGCTGAGAAACGTTTCGCTTATTTTGTTGAATAGCACATTAAATTCACGGTTATTGTTGTAGGTCTTTCCAATCTTATGCTCGTGTACCTGGAGGTGTAATTATTCTTAGTGATGTAAGGGCTAAAGTTAATACGTTTTTATGAAGCCTACTGTCATAATTATCTTACTCTGCTGAGAAAATTTTCGCTAATTTTCTTAAATAGCATCATTAAATTCAGTGTTATTGTTGCAGTTCTTTCCAATCTTATGTTCGTGTACCTGAGGTGTAATTATTCTTAGTGATGTAAGGGCTAAAGTTAATACTTTTTTCTGAAGCCTGCTGTCATAATATTCTTACTCTGCTGAGAAAAGCTTCGCTAATTTTGTTGAAATGTTCTTTTGTTGAAATAATGTTGTTTAAATTCACGGTTATTGTTGTAGTTCTTTCCAATCTTATGTTCGTGTACCTGGAGATGTAATTATTCTTAGTGATGTAAGTGCTAGGGAAAATTGACTAATGGGGAAAGTAAGGTAGCAGTAGCAGGAAGAATATATTAGTAATCAATAAACTATAGATGGAAGGGGGCCGATAGGCCAAAAGTGGATGTCGCAGAATGACGCTGTGATAACTCTATTAGGCTTCCCTCGTGGTGGTCAATAGCTACATTCTCTCTCTTTTCCAACAATGGATGGTGTATCTTTTCATTAATTTTTTTCTTCCTTTCGAATCGGCGAAAGTGACTCTTTTTCCCCTACTTATGAAACATGGTCGAGCCGCCCACCAGGCAAAATCAGTCCGTCGATGCGATTGGTGGAGCTGCCCCCTCGCAGCACCCCACGCATGCGCGGAAAGGCACCTTTTACACTTGAAATCTGGTCGGATTCGGCAATAAACCGGGGTACCTACTATTTTGGGAAGGCTGACTCAAAGTAGTTCCAACCGTTGGAGCAGATTTATTGTATTACCAACGAATACCTTGGGGGTCATAATTTAACGGCTTATCACCGCTCTTCTCAGGTGACAGGTTGAAAATAATGAGGTTATAAATTAAGTCTCAAAAAATCGGGAAATTGTAAATTCACGGATTTCCGCGCCGTTCATTTCGTTGCTATGCTTTGCAATTCTCAGGTAATATCTTCCGTAGAACTTCGTTTTGCTCTGAAAATATATCTATCAAATATACGAACCTGTACTTCTATGTCAATTTTGGCTTCGAATTCGAAAACCAAGGAACGTCAGTGCCTTCAAAATTGCATTTACACAAATGCATCGTGAAAACCCTTTTCAATCAATGAAGGTTTTTAATCCTTCCCGACTTTTCACTTTTAACGATTCAGCGTTTAACGTTCACTAAGAATTAGGATTTAGAAAGAAATTATTGAATGTCCCACCAAAATTGTGTATTCCATTTAGTCACGTTACATGCTCCCACTGCTATTTAGGTAATCTATGGGCTGGTCTGTGTTAAAGTGCAGTTGAGGTATTATTTAAATTGAAATAAGTAATGATCTTATTGATTGTTGCATGCGCCGCACAGTGGTCTAGAAAGCCCGATTTTCCGGTCAAAAGTCGATTTTCCGAACTCGTTTAAATGACTCCAAAATCATGTCTAATGGAAAGGAAAGGGATCATTTCTCAACTTTTTTCTCCTATAACACAGTCATTTTTTGGTATACAGAGCTGAATTTAAGGGAAATTTATCGTAATTCAATTTATTCAAAAGTTCGGAAAATCGACTTTTGTCCGGAAAATCGGGCTTTCTAGACCACTGTGCGCCGTGTCCTATTAACCCATAATAATTTTTTTTAAATCTCGACATACGTCCTATCCTTCGTCATCAATTCCGTTAAACTTTTTCTCTTTCTACGTTTTTACCGTGCCATCATCCCGTTTACCCAACATCCTCCCCTCAATCACGGTCTGAGCAACCCTTCGTCTCTCATTATATCTTCCATCGCTCTCTACAATCGTTTCGTGAACCCTCACGATTGCTTTTAATGGATTATATCGATGTGGCGGTTTGACGTTTGATGGACCACACTACCCAGGGTTCTCAATTCTTTTGCCTACTGTGGAGGATTCGAGGGAAGTTGATGTCGAGAAAGAATGGCAGCGCAAGGAAAAGGGATATTTTGTGAAGCTTCATCTCGTGAGGCTGGTTCTTGTATCAGCTCTTTAGTCTTGCTTAGGCGCGTAATGAATTTGCTTGACTCTTTCCCGAAATATTAAAAGAAAACCTTTCGTTCCCTTGGGACCGTTTCCGAATGCGAAGGCCTTGGTAAAATTAGGATTCTAAAGCATGGAAAAAATTACTTATTTTTCACGCGTCGAGTATGTACTTACCTTCAGAAGACCTTCGGTATGCATCAGAGCAGAGAGTTGGTTTTTTTAGTTTTAAAGAAATGGCGTTTGGAGTGTTTTCCGTCGCGAAAAATGTGTGAGAAATGGCCCTTTTTGAAGCTTTCAAACGATTATATCATTGAAACTGTTAGGGCTAGGAGTTCATTCTTTTGTTTTCAAATATATCCAAAATTTGCACCAGAAATATGTCGCCTGGATATATGCACAGTGAAAAATATAGTCACTCTTTCACCATAGTTCATCGTAGCAATTCTCCTTTCCGATATAAATTTGTAAATGTTAGTGTGAATCCGAAAATGATAATAATGCGATTGTTTAAGAATTGGTTTTAATGTGGCGATCATGAAATTTTATTGAGCGGCTCGGAATGAATTAAAACAAACTTAACTTTTGAAGAATACATGCAGCCTATCGAACATCACATTTTGCTCGACTGTGGTCCCAAAGGCGGGTTTACGCATGTAAGTCACTTTCACGACAGTAGCCTTGGAAGTCGCTTGCAAGCGACACTTCGATGTGTAAGCGCGCACTTGCTTGGCAGTAGGAGTCGATAGTGGTGGTAATTGACCGCGGTTGCCACTTGCAAGGGAAATAGACTGCTGTCTATTTTTCCTGCAAGCAACATATCGATTCTGCGATATAATCGCATCGCATCCGGTGGAACCTCGGTCACATGACAGCAAACGAAGATTTAAAATGTAAACAACGAATAATTTTGCCGGAGGAGGAATCATTGTTGCACGTCTAAATATATATTTGTGCTTTGTACTTGAAAATATTTTTAATGCGAAATAACACCTATGGTAAAACTTATGACCAATCTATTAGTGGATAATTATGCTCGTTTTCTTTATTCTCATACTTGACACAATGTAATAATGCACAATTAATGTTACTTATGCAAATTTATTAAATCCACGAATGCCTATGGGGCTCAAACAGCTGTATACAAACGCCATTGTTGTCAAATTTAATTGATTTACTTAATTACCGTCGTCCAATTTTTTGGAAAAAGCCGGAAGTTATGCGTAAGAAGACCGATGCGCTTCAAGTGGCGATACGATTCGAGATATCGCTACACTCGTTACTTCCATAGAAGTCAATTTCCATATGTAAACCCGCTTTAATCCAATTAAAGGTTACTCGGGCATTCCACCGGGTCAAACTCTCCATCTTGGCCGAAGTCTCGATGAACGAGTCGTCCATCGTCATCGGGGCATGTTTTGAATCTTCAACCGGTCCGGAATAAACATCGTTCGGCATACGGTCAGGTGACACCTGACCTAGTAAT
Source organism: Ceriagrion tenellum (assembly GCA_963169105.1). Taxonomy (NCBI): domain Eukaryota; kingdom Metazoa; phylum Arthropoda; class Insecta; order Odonata; family Coenagrionidae; genus Ceriagrion; species Ceriagrion tenellum. Next base: position 47,574,206 of record OY720637.1, read on the forward strand.
CATGCGGTCGTACGGTCAAGTGACCCCTGGCCGTATGCCGAACGATGTATATTCCGGAACAGTTGAAGATGTCAATTGTCATTTCACGAGTCATTCATCGAAATGTCGGCCAAGATGGAGAGTATGACCTGGTGGAAAGCCCGAGTAACCTTCAATAACGTCATACGCCGTGAAAGCCTTGGAGCTTTCTTCCGCTTTAATCTCTCCATAAACAACATATTCCTTCCTATGGTGAGTGGATCAATTCTCTGGTTGAGGACGACTTCTCTACAACATTGTTGACTATGGCACTATGAATGATCAGGAAACCTTTTTTTCCTTGCCAAGGGTGGGTCCAAATCGTCTCCGCGGGAATGAAATGGCCACATAAATTATTGGGAAGGACGAATTTCTTCCTCAGGGTTAACGTTTCTTTCCCGTAACAACGGTAGCTGCTGACACGCCCACTCAGGCTTGGGGCATTAAGCTTCGACCGCTCCCCATTTGACAGTCCTAACCCATTGACACCCTGGTGTCTTCCCCTTCACCCGAACCGCCTCCTACGCAGATGAGAGGGAAGTAAAACGTCTCTTTTTTTTACGATCATGATGCTTCTGTTTGGGATGGGTGGGTAGGAGGTTGGCACCGTAAAAAAATCACTGGCGACCACACTTATCGGCTCATGTCGATACGGCACTAATGGACTGGCGAAACGCTTTTATGTTTGTCCGTGGGATGTCTTATACGAGGCAAATCCCGAAGGAGAGAATGTTGGCGAGTGTGTAGTCGGGACTGGACGAGAGGAGAAAGGAGATGTGATTGCGATTGGCAGCGGCGACCGATATTCCTCCTCCCACCTCCTTATATGCGATTACATAAAAGAGCGTCCGCATTACGCTCCGAGGGGAAAAATTAAAAGCTGCAAATTGGCCGCCGCGGCTATGAAATGGTTTGCCGCGCCGCCATGATCGCATAGGGGAAGTCATGCAGGAATGTCAATGTAAATAGGGAATTTCTACCGGCGGTCGGCGCTTAAAAATAAAACCACGAATCGGCGAGTTTCTCGCGCGGAATCCGATATTTCCTGATCGAGTCTGGCGGATTATTATTTTCTAGTTCTTGCCGATTGGAGGCATAAGTAATAATCCTGATTGCAGTGAGGTAATAATGACGCATGTGAGAGAGTTCCGGGACCTGTCGACTCTGAGCGAGAATACGGCGAACTGTTTTTGATTATGCTTCCATCTTTTTAAAATCTCTTTGAAAACGATGCATGATCGCAGTTCGGACTTTACATAACGTTTTTAAGCGATATGTGCTTTTTGATAAAACTTATGGCCGATATGTACACATTAGCGTGGAAGTGTGTGCGATTATACTTGGGGTAAAAATTGGAGTACCCTTGAAACTTATTTGTAACTTTATGTTGGAACAAGTATCAACAAGTTGGAACAAGTAACGAGCAAGCCCCGTTTTGTGATGATGGACACACAAATGTCATCATTACGCCAGAAAAAACTGTGCCATTAATACACCGTGTAGTTAGTTTACTGCTCCTAAAGCATTGCTCCACACAAGATACGTTTATGTATATATTTAGTAAACAAATCATGGAGATAGCACTAAAACCAGGAAAGAGTATGAGAAAACATTCGTGTGGAGCGTAGCACTCTATGGATCGGAAGCATATACCATCGGAAAAGCTGACCAAAACAGACTAGAAGCCTTCGAAGCCTGGTGCTGGAGGAGGATGCTGAAGATAAAATGGACGGGCACAATGAGAAATGATGAAATTTACAGAAGAGGAGTGAGGAAAGGACCATAAAAAGGGCTCAAATTTTCTAAGGAGTAAGACACGAAAGCAACTGCACTGTTCAAAATGTACTTGGATGAGGCCTTAAGAGAAGCACACGAAATCGGACTGAGCGGAAAATGAGGGAGAAATCACCATGCTCCACTTCGCAGAATATATAACGCAGTCATCGCCGAAAATAGCGATTATCATCAACGGTTTATAAACGGAATGGACAAAGTTCTTAAAGGATACAACATGATAATAGATAAGATGAAGACTAAAATCCAAGTATGCGGAAGAGAGAAGATGATTGCAGAAGTCACACTGTTCATGGCATAAAGACAACTGCCGTACTCAAAGAGAATACCACCACTGGCTAGAAAACAATATGTAAAAATATTTTTGTCGAGCATGGCACTGGATGGATCAGAAGCATGGACCGTTGGAAAAGCAGACCAGAACAGATCAGAACCTTCGAAACCTGGTGCTGGAGGATGCTGAAGATAAAATGGACTGATGGAATGAGAAATTGTGAATTGTACAGACGAGGAGTGAGGAAAGGACCATGTGGAACGCGATAGGGAAGAGCAGAATTAGATGGATTGGGCACACCCTGAGACACAGTGGATTTGTGGAGAACGTAATTAAAGGTAAAATAGAGGGAAAAGTCCCCAGAGGAAGACTTAGGAATAAGTTCACAGACCAAATAAAGAGGAAAGTGCATAGAAAGTGATGCTAGGAGGCAAGGGAACCAGCATTACATAGAGAAGGCTGGAGGGCTGCTCTCAGTCACTCTCAGGATTGAACGGCCAATGATTATATCATGGGGCTGATTCAGTTCCAACGAAGAATGCACCTGTATGCATCAGAAATATAATTTTAAACCTGACTTATCTTTAAGTTGACGTTATATGCTCACTGCAGTCAATCGATTTATAGGTTACTCTCCTTCATTTTGTATGGACTTATTCATCTGGTTGCTTCTATTTCAGTTATTTACGTTTCTTTCTGCTTTTCGATGCCGTCAGTGGAGTTCATGAGTTACAGTTACATTCACTCCGGAATTGCATCGCATAGCACATATTTTAGGGTGAATTACTCTTCTTCCTTATTATATTTACACCTCTATATTTTATCCTCGTTATTTTGCGACTTCTTCTATCAATTACCGTGGAAGCTACATCAAGGGTGTTTGGCAGTGGGTGGTTTAGCACCAACATGCACGATGATGTAAAATTCACCACCATGCATTAAACAATAGGTGTCCTACCAATGCCACAGAAACTATTGAAAAAATGGGTAATTCAGCTGCGTAAACGAGATACGAGACTCATATAGGGATCATGCAAATTATGATGCTAGTACTGTGTGGCTAATTATGAAACAAGCATTAGGTAGCAAATCATCAGAATCAACAATAAAAAATAGGGATCAACTAATCAGCCATACCATCTGTCGACATATCTACTTCAAACCTACTAGATTAGACATCGGCACCTACCTAATATATGGCGGTTTCCGTCAGGAGAAGTAATAATAAGTATAAAGCCAACTTTCAAGAAGTTTTGAGATCTGACTACGAAGGAAACGATAGCTCTTACATCAAAACGAAAGTTTTGTAATCAAGGCAGAAGACATGGGCATTTCTCCGGAATGTCCTACGGATATTCTTTGATTGATGCTCTTTTTTTGCAGACGTAACTCCGGGCGGTTGAATTTGTTTTCTCAATACACCCATAGTTGCAGGTTAAGAGCACTAAAATGAGTACGTTGTCATTTCGGGGTCTCGAATTTGGCCGAGTTGTCGTCAATCTCGGAATAACCTTATCCAAAATAATCCCCTGTGCACAAGTTTAGAAATCTGACATAATTTCACTTTGTATGTGCACCCTACATGATGTTATGAAGCTAAAGTAATGTGTTAGTTTTATTTTTGTAAAAAAATCGCAAAAATTGTGGTTTTGAGGTAGTGCGCCCTGTCCATTATAGGAGAATTGAGGAAGTGGTTACGTTAAGGAAAAGCTGGATGAAATTTATGTGGAATCATAATTGCTTCTAGTAGTGGTCACCTCTTTCCTGCCGGTGTTACCTCAGAAAGTGTAGCTGGTAAATTGAAAATAAACTGTGATTTGGATATCTAGAAAATATCTGGATGTAAATCTGGAAAACATCTGGAGTCAACATTTTCGAACTTTAGTGTCATTTTAAAATTGGGACTTTTTCAACGGAGATTATTTTTTAGGCAAATAACTATTAACCCTCACATTCATCTATTGCGCCGTTATCTTTAGGCGTAGGCAGAGTCAAAATATATTAATCTCCTCATTGTCTGGACAAAAACGTCCATTGTTAGGCAAAAAAGCCATGCATTTCTTTCATTTCGAGGTATAAAATACTTTTTTTCGTGCCACCTGCTCTGCTACACTGCTGATTCTAGTGCATCCGTTATTGAATGGTTTTTTTACTTGCTTGTTGGCGCTAGCTGTCAAAGCACGCTCAACAGAATTACCACTTTCACCAAAATATAATGATTAGGTCTTTCGTTAATCGACGGTTTTTTTGAATCTACAACTGAATTATATGATGAAGTTTGAACTTTAAAAATGAATTTTCGGTGAATTAAACCTGAATTTGTTTGCATTGGATACATATTTTTTTATTAAATTACGTGTACCTTTGAGATACAGCGAGTTTAATCTACAAAATCAAATATTAGGAAAGAAATTTTATTCTTTTTAAAAGTGGAAAACTCGGGCCTTATTTTTTTTTACTAAAATACATTTTGATTTTCGATTCACTGAAGGCGCGTTTGCGTGATACGTGTACGACTAAACATTTCCGAGAACATTTCTTGTAATTTGAACTGGCTATTTCACAAATACGAGCTCGGGCAGTCCCGCTAGTTGTTGATTTTACTCGATGTTATTACAAAGGAACATTTGCTCACGCGTCTAATTCTTTTAAGTATTCCAGTCGTGTGCACCGGCCTTTAGCTATCCGTAATTTCCAAAACTCACTGATATAATCGGCCGCGTGAGGTTACAAAATCGCACTCTAATATGGAAAATATCACTAGGTTGTCTGCCACCTTATTAACATAAGGGTGCTGAGGATCAAGAGAGGAAAAAGGGCGTCGAAAATTCTTTTGACTATCAGTCACGCGTCATTAAAATTGCTAATGCTTTTCGGTCTATATTTCGCCGCGAAAGCACTGAACGTGATCTATGTCATTATGCTACAGTCAGGAATGGTGAGAGGAAAATTTGTTTAATGAGGTTAACCCGTGGCATTCACTTCAATCGCCAGTAGTGTGAATGCTACCGTGTAACCCGCAAAGGGTATACCAAAAAATTCGCGTGGGAGAATTCTCGACTCGAAAGCTTGATTTGCGAGATTTACGATCGAAAACCAAAGCCCTTAACGAATTTTTGTAGTTTTCATTTTTCCATCCCTTCCTTTTTTGCGCCCTCTACGTTTGCTGCCGAGAAATGGATCGCAGCTGAGTGATTTTTCCGTCTCCCTCGACGTGCTTGTGATCCGAGCGTTTTTCAAAAGGTGGACGTATTTCGAACGGTGCGAGAAAATTAAAGAGAAATAATATATATATATATATATATATAAATGGCTTAAAAAGCAAGGAAAGAGCGTGCCGCGACGACGATCCAGCATCACGCGTGACTGAGCACGCCTTTTTCCGACCCGACGGGGATAAAAAATTGTTGAGTGGACTTCGAAGTGTCCGCATGTTCGAGGACGGCCCCCGAGGCTGGGAGCGCAGTTAGCGAGACTTAAACCCCTTAACGGCACAGCTCTGTGTGAGCCATTATGCAACTCGTGGTTGAAGAAATCCTCGGCTTCCGCTTTGATAGACGCTCCGCCTCCTCCTCCTCTCCCTGCCGATTAAAATTCAAGCAACAACCCTCACTTGAGTTTTGAAACATGATTGCCAATGTCGCGTGTTCAATTACTGATTTAACCCTTAATCGGATGCACTCAAATACAATACACTAACGTTCTCGTCGGGTCAGTACGACACGAAATAGTCGAAAGTATTTTCAAATACTTTTACTTCAAAAATTTTGCGTGCATGAGAGTAACTAATTGGAAATTACTCCATTTCGACTGAATATGATTTTTCCTTTATAAATTATGCGGTGAAATTCCTCAATTAGCTTTCTTGATAAATGGGTCAGCTAAATCCCGATAAAATAATTGTCTTCAATGTAACTATCATATTTACTGTGTAATTTTAACGAAACACTAGGAAATGGCGAGTGTTTTTATGATTTTATCATAATTTTTATCATCAGTTAGCTTTATTGATAAATGGGTCAGTTGAAACTCCATAAAATAATTGTCTGCAATGTAACTCCCGCACTTACTGTGTAAGTTTAACCAGGAGAAAAAAAGAGGTTTTTTTTAATTATTCCACTCTCTACAGTATATAGAAATTCGGTGTTTCCTACCCTCTTTCTTGTAGTTGAATCAGGCCTATATTTCAGGTGTCTCGCCAGGAGATGATACCTCAATTTTCTCAGCCAAGCGAAAGAGTTTCACTTCATAATGCGAAATCACTTTGTCGTTCTCTCTAAAAGAAGTATGTTTCAGTTTCCGCTAGAAGAGATTGATGCGACCGATTAATGGTGAAGATCATGATTATCAGATACCGTCACCCAAAAAATAGGCTCCAAAAGTCCATGTGCCTCAGTGAGTTCCACTGAAACAATGAATTTCAAACAACTTAATGTGCAATAACTATTGATGAGCGCTCCCCACGATGAGAGACGCAGTGGGAGAAAATCGTAGGCATTTTAGAAATGGTCTTTGTTCACGACCAGCCCGTATTTACCTCCATATCCTTCGCGATTGGTGTAGTCACTCCAGACTGAAGCGTAAAACATTGGTCACGAATTACATTCAGTATTCAAACGAAATGTTCAGAAAATGTCATGAGACTTCTGATGACTTATGTTTTTCCCACACCATTCCGCGGCTCTTCGTCTCTCTGAGGACTCAGCTGCCTCAGGCATTACTTCATGGAATTTACTATACGCTGTGAATGAAGTGACTTAGTTATTCCACGTAAATTTTATTTAAGATGACCCGGGTTTCGACGTGGCACATCATCATCAGGTGAGGAGTTTGCAAATTTCGTCGTTCGCTCTTAGGAGTTCTCAATTTTCCGTGATCATTATATATATATATATATATATATATATATATATATATATATATATATATATATATATATATATATATATATATATATAAAAATATATATACATACATAATTACAGAAATGTCTTTTTCTGTCATTCCGTATATGCTCCGTTAATACTGCACCTACAGTGATAAATGAGGTATCATTTTAAACGTTGAATCACCGACTTCTGACGAAAAATACAATCTCTATCTCAAATTTCGCTATTTACCCATTAATTTGACTTAAAAGTTTCGATTTTTCCATGTCGATTACTCGCTCGAGGTATATCGACTCCACACATTTTTTTTATTCTAAACTTCAAAAAAAAAAAGGTTTAAAGTGAAAATAGTACGAAATGCACATGGTGGTTGTACATGGGTGAATGGTCATCTGGTAAGTCAATGCAATTAAAACTTTTTGATTTCATATTTATCATATACATTATTTCTGAAAGGTGTTTTTTGTCGCGACGTCATAACTCCCATAATTTTTCATCAAAATTAATGATTCAGACATCGTTTCAAAGCTTTTGTTCCCCGCTATTGACCAAAAATATACAAATTATTTTAAATTAAAGTTTTTGTTAAAAAATTAAAAATTGAAGTTTTTGTTATAAATTTAAAATTAAAGTTTTTGTTAAAAAATGATCAAATATTAACAGTTTCATCTGTTGACAATATAATCAACTAATATGTTGGCTATGGTTACATGCTTAAAAGACTGTAGGAGGCGCCATCTATTAACACATCGTATAATTAGATTGTTAACATTCTACATGCAATCAGTGTGACCGTTTACTGTTTACGTTTACGTTATGTATCTTTATCACAAACATAAATAACATATAATTGTCCATGGGAAGATACAGGTTTAAGAACAGGAAGAAAGAAGGAATAAACAGGAAGAAGCTGCATACTGTGCGAAATATTCGACAGGTAGAACAGGAGGAAAGAAGAAAATAAACAGGAAGGAGCTGCATATTGTGCGAGATATTCGTCAGGTAGAAGAACAAGAAGAAAAAAGGAAGAAACAGGAAGAAGCTGCATATTGTGCGAGATATTCGTCAGGTAGAAGAACAAGAAGAAAAAAGGAAGAAACAGGAAGAAGTTGCATACTGTGCGAGATATTCGCACGGGTCAGATAGTATAATCTGATTTTACGAAAGTGCATAATGTAGGAACTTACCCTGGCTGTTTTCTCAGATTACTTCATATGAGTAGAAAGCCTCTACGTCTTTGTCGAAATCATTAGCTGCATTCTTTCAAATACATCCTATGTTACTTAATACTGGGAGAAACTCAACTATTTATTGGATCCATTTAAAAGCTCTGTGCAGCTGGTTTCCCAGTGGTGATTCTCAGAGACCATATTGCTGCCTTGAGGAATGCTATCCATATGCATTACCATTCTTTGAAATTTCTATGCCGTTTTTTAATTATTCAAAAAGGGAGAAATATCGGATAATAAATGTGCTCACATCATGGGAAACGCTTTCATGAGTGCCATTAGTTTAAATCAAAGGCTGCGACCACCACTGATGTATTAAGGAGAGCATAATTAATCAGCCGATTGCTTAACTTTCCCGCTGGAATTATGGCCGAATCAAAAACGTGACGTTGTCACTCGAAAGAGATCGTGTGTCAGAAAACATTTTTTCTCAATGTGCCTTCAGTCATTTATCATAAAAAGAGAAAATAAAATTTTCAGCGTTAACTTCGAAGTCAGAAAATGATCGCTGTAAAAAATCGTTATTTATATTCTAGCTCTATGATAAGGATCGCTTTCCCTTTAGATTTAATGTACTAATGAGGAAAATTTCAAGCTTTGGCTGATTCCACTTTAAAATACTAATTAAATTCGTGCTCTCTCGAATATTCTGTTGGGCTTAACGTGCTCCGGAGGCCGAGGGAATTTTTTAAGAGACCTATCTATCATGGATAAAAGTTCATTTACCTCGCCAAAGATGCGTTAGTTATACATATTAAAAATATTGTACATTTTTTCTATCCTCACAATACGGCTGATTAAGATTTAATTTCATACTTTTTCGACATTAGTTGGAGCTGCCAGAGGAGTGCATTATTTCGGCTCCACTATTTTATCTTGTGTGTTGTGAAGACTATTACACAGTTTCTCGTTTGTACTCTTAATTAACGTGAATGGTAAATATGCAGTGCACAATCCTCACCATTCCGAGTCCTAATACCCTCTTTTGGCTTATATTTTCCCAGTTGTAAGCCTACTCCTTTTTCAAGTCATAATTCATATTGATTCATCATTGATCGTTCAATCCCAAGATAGGAGGGCCTCCATCCTTCCCTATCTATCGCTAATTCCCCATATTTCCTGGTTTCTCTTCCTGTGCACATTCCTCTTAATTTGGTTCTTGAAATTATTCCTGGGTCTTCCCCTGGGGACTTTGCCCCCTATTTTGTCTTCAATTGTGTTCTTCAAAAACCCACTGTGTTTCTGGTTGTGTGGTGCTCCATATGGTCCTTCCCTCTTCTACTCCTCTGTACACTTAATCATTTCTAATTCTGTCCCAGAATTTTCCCATTTCGAATTTTTGGCCCGAGGTCATCTTCATCTAGGTTTCCCTCATCCTCTACATCTAAACTAGTTGGTCTACTATCGCTGTCATATAGCTCCTCCTCGTATTCTCGCCGTCTTTCTAGGATATCTTCATGCTTGGTTAACATTCTACCTCTCTTGTCCTTTATCTTTGGTACCGTTTGCCCTCTGTTACCTCCCGATAGAAATTTTACCCTAGCGTATAACGCACCCACTTCCCTTCCTTTTGCAGTTTCTCCATTTCCTCGCTTCTCCACCAATTTTCCTTCACCCGGTTGGTTATTCGGCGTAGTTGATTATTTAGCTCCTTGTATTTCGCCCTACCCTGGTCGGTGTTGACATTTTTCCAATTCCTTCTCTCCTCCATTTTCCTAATCATTTCTTCCGTAACCCACAGCTTCTTTACCCTCGTCCATTCCGCTGCTCATATTGTTTTCTCAGCCGCTCTTACAATGCTTGTTTTTATATTCTCCCACTTTTCCTCGATTGTTCCTGCTTCTTTGGCTTCTCCTATGTTCTCATCCTCTATCTCTTGGTATTCCCTCCTTTTCACCCCCTTCAACGCTTCCAGGTTCCATCTCTTCATCCTTCTACTTTTATTTAGCTTTTTGAATTTAACCTCACAATTCATCATCATTAAATTATGATCCGAGTCTGCATCAGCCCCCGGATAACTCCGCGAGTTCTTCACACTGTTCCTAAATCTTTATCTAACCATGATATAGTCAATTTGGTATCTCTCAGTGTCTCCTGGAATTTTCCAGGTGTGTCTCCTCCTGTAATGGTGTTTAAACCAAGTGTTTGTAACTATTAATTTATTTCTCCTACAAAATTCCACTGCCTTATCTCCGCGATCATTTCTCGTTCCTAATCCAAGCCCTCCCACTTCATACCCATATCTCCCTTCCCCTACTATTGCGTTCCAGTCGCCCATTACTATGAGATTTTTCTTTCCTGGCACTCCTCTAATTATCTCCTCTATCTGTTCATACACCTCATGCACCTCTTCCTCCCTATGATTGCTTGTAGAAATGTACACCTGGACCAATGCGAAATTTGTAGGGCGTGCTTTTATTTCTACCACTAGTATCCTGTCGCTCACCTGTTCAATATTTACTACCCTCCTCCCCAATTTAGCGATCAATACTATGGCTACCCCACGTTGACTCTCTACCTCACCACCATAGATTACCCTGTATCTATCACTCCAGTAGTCCCCTTTGTCCTTCCATCTCACCTCGCACAGCCCCAAGGCATCCATTTTCCCTCTTTCCATTTCCCGTTTTAAGTTTTCCAGCTTCCCAGCCCTCATCATTGTCCTAACGTTCCTATTTTTATCGGTACCTTCCTTTTCTTCTTATCTTTCTTGGTCCTTGTATCCTGTGATGACTGTGTTGTGCACGGATTTCGTGTGATGACGACCTCGGGGGCCTTACCTCTCCCGATGCCGGGCCCGACACCCGCCCCATTGGGCGGCGTCCCGTAATTGTCAGGATTCAATTCTCTTTGTGCGAAATTCATATTTCTGGGTAGTATAATAGTTGAGAGGGGACTCCCACCCCCGCTTCCCAACAGTGTGTTTCACGTGACACTATCACGGGACTGCCTTTCGTCTGGCTCCTACCCTTCGACCTATCTGGCATGGGTGGCCCTACCGGGAGTAATTTGTGTTGCTCCCGCCAGTCCAGCTCTAGGGGTCATTGGAACGCGCAAGCCCTTCCACCGCGTCAAGGTTGTAGTCCGCGGAAAGGGTGTATGCGTATAAGGAGAGGCATTAAATTCAAGATAAATTGTTGTGAGCTCGTCGAACCCAAATCTGTCTATAAATAATTATAACTAAATATTCTCTGTTAATGATAAAATTATATATATTAATGGATTTATTCCTAAATACGTTGAGCGTAAGCGTCCTTGCTCAGGAGATTAAAAAAATTGTCCCGGAAAGCTGAATTACGGATCAAATAGTGTTTATCCAGTCTAAATTTTGTGAAATTATTTTTTCTGTTGATTATCAGTTGATTTCGCATACCACGTTAGCTTCGAATAGCATTATACCATGAGTGGGATGAAACCCAGGCCTTAGCACTTCTATTAATAAGCTGCATTAATATGCTATTCGTATGGTGTGCAGGGAAAAATGATTTGATAATGATGCATGTGCGAGCTTTTCATTTCTTAGCAACGGTTGTGCATTGGTTCAAACTTCCATGTATTCAACTCTCTCTCCCCCCTACTCTTGTCTTCATCTTTCTTCTACGCTTTCGACTAGAACTCAGTCGAGTCACTTGCATTGTATCGGATCAGTGCTTAATCTTCAGTGCCTATCTCCAGGTATATATCTTCTCCTCTTCATTCTCTGTTATCGACTTTAACCGGTTCGGTGCCCTTGTACGTGCCTTCTTACTTTGTTAGTGGCTGGGTTAATGCGGATAATGCTTAAATGCTGCTTTTCCACAAGTCATGTTTGGATTTCCCGTTCTCTTCGCATGGACTAAGTTTTTAGCAAAAAGTTTAAAGTTTTTTATCGTTTAGGGGGAACATCTTTGGAGCCAAAAGTGATTTTAACCCTACTCTTTCCAAGTGTCTTTCAAGAACCTTAAGATTAAGTCAAAGTGACCGCTGTTCAATAGTTGAGACTGTACAGGACAGTGAATTCTTCGTCACTATTTGGTGTTCAATTTTAAGTTTTCAAAAAACCACGGTTCCGTGGTTTTTTGAAAATGTCCAATGTTAACACCTTTGTGTTTAAAGTTTGGCTATATCCATTGGACTGTGGCGCTTAGCGCTCGTATAAGGGTACCTTGGGCATCATATGCACGGTACCTGTGAGGACAACTTGCTCCTTAAATCCCCCATGAGATTCACAGTGGAAGAGGACGCCTGGGTAGCTTAATTGGTTAGAGCATTCGGCGCGAAGTCAAGGGATCTGGGTTTGATTCCCAGCCCAGGCGAATGATTTTCCCATTGTGAATATCACGCAATTCTTCAATTTTATGATTGGTTGACTTCAGCCCTCCATCCTTCCCTATCGAACACTATTTCCTTTACTTCCTGGTAGCTTTTCCTATTTAATTTTCTCTAAATGTGGTCGATGAACGTATTCCTAGGTCTTCCTCTGGGGACTTTTCCATCTATTTTACCTTCAGTTATGTTCTTCACAAACCCATTATGTCTCAGGGTGGGTCCAATCCATCTTGTTCTTCTTTTCTGTATGTTTTTTACCAGGTCGTACTTTCCTCTTTCACTCTTCTGTTCACTTCATCATTTCTATATCTCTCCGTCCATTTTATCTTCATGAATCAGTGAATTCTATTAGTAGCATTTCAGTGGCATAACTCTCCAATGCACGTTTTTATAACACTCTAATTATAGCATCTTATTGTCTCCTTAACGTTTACTCTAAGGCAACGGAGGCGTGTTTTTATTTATGTATTAACTGAAAATTTGGATATTGCAATTATTATCTTGAAGATCGACTTTCAACGGGTAGAATGATAAAAAATGTTTTAGATGGAATGAATCCTTCGAAAATCATTAGAAAAATGAAATTACTGAGCAGCAGTCTTTAACCAAACATGAAGTTATTGAGGTAGAAAATAACCAAACTGAAATCTCGCTGTGAGTCTGTGATGGTGATCATTCAACCGGTGCCTTGAGCACGAGTTCCTATTTGAAAGCCTGAGCTCAGATTACCAAGCGAATAATAATTTCTGGTGCTGAATATGTGCTAAAGCCTTTTTTAACCAGAAAAATGATTTTTTTTACTAATAAAAAATTTCTGATAGAGCAAAGCGAATGGAAATATCCATTGCAAAGGGTGAAAACTTAACTCTTTCAGTCAATCATTGCTAAAAATTATACTTTGTGTATGTAATATTATCGTTGGGGTAAGCTATTTAGAATAGCAAAAAGAAAGAAACCTCAGCTCCAAAATCGATGCCATTCTTGTTGGAGTGAGCTTTAACACTGGGGGATATTTTTTGGAGCTGTAGGGGACCTTGGGCCTTACTAAGGACCTTATGGCTCATGTCTTCCAAATGTTGCCTGATTAATTCCAGAGGTTTGGAAATCAAAACCGGTCTAACAAACAGAATTCAGTTTTATAGGTTACATTAGGTCAGAGATTACTTCACGCTAGCGTCATGGAATGGAAACCGTATAAATTTGGTTTTCACTCGGATATATTTTCAGCCAGATATTATAATACTGGGCCTAACTATTTTAGTCTGGTGTGCCCCACGAAATTTTTAATGGCGGTTGCTTAAAATTACGTGGGGCACAACTAATCCGCGGAATCATTGAGATGAAGAAGTGCAAAAATATTTATAGCGGAGTTTGTGGTCTCAAAATCAGTCATCTGCGGTGTCTGATTCTGGCAATATTCCGAATCCTCCTCCCGTCTCTTTCATTCCACTCCCTTACCCACGGTTCAAACATGATTATTCTACAAATCATACGCCTTTGCTTTATAGTTCGGCATTTGGCTAATTCTCTGCATAAGGTGGCCAGCAGCGGCCGCGACACGTTGAACAGTAGCCATCCAAAATTACGCTGGATTTATCCAATCATTATACTTGGGCATAATGCTCCGAGGAAACTCGTTTTTTTTTCATTTCAATGAGATGGAGAAATTCAATGAAGAATTGCGTAACTCTCGTATTAATCTACGAAAGGTAGCTATGAGGGGCATTTTCATATTATTTTTTATATTTTTAAAATTTTATTTTATCTTCACTGCCCCGAATACGGCTTATTTGGCCAATTTATATCGGGTGAATAACAACAACAACATACGAAAGCAAACACCCATGCCCTGAGTTGTGATAATTCCACCGTGGACGGAATCACACCGGCCTTGGTTTAGCAGGCGAGGAAATCTCTTCCCTATGTCTGCAAAGCAATAACGCAACTATTCTTGTTGGAAGGAATAGTTTGATGCAATACCTTTTGAACTGAAATAAAAGCAGTTCAATGCATGAATAGATTAGCAGTAGAGGTCTGAAGACGGGTTTGAAATAAAAATCAAACAAATTGGATATTATGACTGCAGTCATTGCATGCTTTTTCAAGATTCTTTGTTGATTTTAACAAATTTTATTCTGAATGTACCTATTTTTGATAAAAAAGAGGTATTTTTTTGTATAGAGCTTTTGTATCTGTGCTTTATTTACGCTAGATACATAAAAAAAGAGGAGTTAAATGACTACAAATACCCTTAATTGAAGCAATTCGTTCATCGGATAGACCGATTTGTTCGGGTCGTTCGTTGGTTTGATTTAACACTTTGTGAGCAGCATTACGGATTTGAGATACGGATAATGCATTCGAGCATCTCTATCAGCAATGAAAAATGTAAATAAAATAAATAATTATACACTATTTAGAACATGGGATCTCGTATCCTTTAGGTTCAAGTAGGCATGAAAAATAATATGTAAATGATGACTGATAACATAAAATTGTGAATTATGTATATAACACCAAAAAAGCAAAATAATACAAAGCTGGATTAAATGAACATTGCCCTTCCTTGAAGTAGCATTACATATCAACCATACATAATTCAGCATGAGATACAACACATGTAACAATATCACAGCTTGAATATAATGCGCATCGCTTTAAATATTGTGCCTCAATATTTAACTACATTAGGACCAGATATTATCAATTTCAGCGTATGGAGTTGAGGAGATATTGAAATAATTTTCACCGGGAAATCGGTGCTTTTTAAACACATCGCTACCAAAGACTCGATGAAAAACTTTTTTTCCTAAAATTTAACGAACATATTGAAAATGCAGTACATACTTCTAACGGATCGCAACTATAGCAACGTCAACTCACCCCCCCCCCCCCGAAATGGCCGGGTTCGACTTCGGGCAGAAACCCTAATCATTCTAATTTATTCGCGACGTCAACCGTGCGCGCACGACAGCGTGAAGTTTACGATCGACGGCAATCGTCTCCGGTAATTTGACGTTTTGCATGACGCGCCCGTCTCATTAGTATGCATCTCTGAGGACTTCCTCGCGTTTCCTCCCGACTTTTCCTCTTCTTCGACGTTATTCAACCGCGTCTTTACATTTCGAACTGGTTTCGAATGAGAAGCGATTCTTTTTTTCGATGGGCGCGTGGGAATCGAACGTTTTAGATCCGATGGAGAGAATTTAAAAAAAATATGTAGAAAAAAAACTTACGTCCTCACTTCCCACCCCACCTGTTCTACTGCGCTCCTCTGGAGAGACGAATGAAAACGTGCCCTTCTTGCATCGACGCGTGTATGTGTTGATCTTGCCCAGGAAGTCAATGAAGAAGAGAATCCAGCTAACTCGTGCAAAAACCGGTGGTCGCCATTGAGGTGGAGGGGGAGGGGGGAGAGTGGAAGAGTGGCTGAGGGCGGTAGGGAGGAGACCATAGAGGGGGGGAAGAAATCCTACCCCGCCTCATCTTTTTCCCCCCACCTCATAGATGAGAGCATGCACTCTCTCATTAAATTGCGTGATTTCATATGCGTTCCCCATCCAGAGTCTATCGCTTCGGACGTCGAAAAATTAGAGGCGACTTGTGTAGTGCGACCACTTCGTGTCCCGTAATTATCGCGGAAACGTTGTAAAAGGAAAAAAAAAGAGGAGAAACGTTTTCTTTTTTTTTTAATTCTCCTCCTCTTGCGGTCTGACGCGAGGCGGCTCTATCAAACGCGCATACATTTGCTCATGTATGCGAGCTGAATGCATAGGCATAATTTGGTGGAAGATTTGTGCGTTGCGTGGTACAGGGGACGCTTTTGAGACCTTTCTCCGTGGCTTTATGATATACTCCCAGAGATCATGCGAATACGTAAGTTTGCGATAAAATCCTCTCAGCTCTGGACGCTGGATCGATAATATGTGATGTAGATAAATTTTCTATTTCTATTGATTTAGGATTGAAATCTGCCACGTCTACTCCATTCTCAGTTTTGAAAAGACCTGGTCGGTAACCAATGGAAATAGTGAGGACGAGAGCTAATAAATTTTAATTATTTATAATGAAAATATTAAAAAAAGCATTATTGTTTCCACACACTGAAATTTAATCCTACCATAGTTTTAATATCTTCATGTAAATCTACGAAATACCGTGCCAGCCACCACTAGGGTGTCAGGCACGGCATGACTCTACACCAGGCATGCAGCACTCATCCTAGTTCATACCAGAACAGCACACTTTCTCCCAGCCGCTAGGGGCAGGAAAAAGTCAGTCAAGTTAACAATGCATGGTCAGACCAGAAGCTAGGAAAGTGCTACGTGAACGGACATTAGAGAGCGTGCAAAGGAGATCTGCTAGGTTTGTTAAAGGCCGTTATGATAATTGTATAAGTGTTACGAGCTTAATAGAAGAACTAGGATGGGAATTACTATCAGAACGCAGGTTAAAATTTAGGTTAAACCTTTTAAGTAAATTCGAAACAGAGTTGTTCACAGATGACGTTAGATATATATATATATATATATTGAGAACCCCTGCGTATTATGCTAGGTTTGATCATATTAACAAGATTAGAGAGATAGATTGTCGTACCGATAGATTTAAAATGTCATTTTTCCCTCGTACTATAAGAGAGAACAATAGGCAGCGTAGCAAAGGGATAGGTAGGTGAAATATAGTTAGAGTAGCCTGTAGTGCATGATGCATGTAATAACAACCAATAATCCCTTCCTTATTATGTAGATACTAACCATCTAGCTCCATGTGACCCTATTTTCTAGCATGTCTCCCTTAAATATCCTACTTGCATGTCAATAGTGCATGTTTGGTGATCTTCACCCCCTGCCACACACCCTCGTGGTGGCTCGCAGGGTATCACGTAGATGTAGAACATGCAAACCATACAACACTAGTTATAGTGTGGTTAGTAGTATAAATAAATATAAGTACAAGTAAATGGTTAGTAGTATTAATGCGATTGATAAATAGTACTACAAGACGCTAAATCATTGAGGAAGCTATACCATGCCGGATATTTCATGCGAGGTGAGTTACTTGTGACGATTGTGGATTACTAAACACAAGTTCCACAATCAAATCCACATGGAAAGGGTGGCAAATATTTTGATCTCTCATTGTACATGGAAAAAATTACTTTCTAGATCTATCGGTTGTGCAGTCTATTTCCAAAAACATTTATGCCTGAGGTCGGTTCTATTATAGTTTGGCTCTTGCAAATTATGTTGAACGTCCGGCAAAAAGCAGTCTACATCAAACTTACGTAAATGATTTTATCTATATTTTTCTCTTCGATCAGATAGAGGTTCCCTCCCTCCCCCCCCCCCAGTTCCTTCAATAGTTCGGTAATCTTGTATCATCATAGGCAAACAATAATGATTAGTTCACCTGGATGGTGGAAAAGGTCGACGAAATCGTAATCGTGGTAAGTTCTACAGTGTGGAAAAGGTTGCCAAGTATTTGTTTTTATTTTACATATTTCAACGTGATTAAAAAATATTTTCACTTTGTGCCATATTTGTCTTCATTCAGGGATTTCAATTTACTAAGCAACTTCATCAATGAATGTCCTTAGTGCAGCCATTTGTTGAAAACTAAGCAAAGCAATACTTGAATTTTACAGTATGGGCATTATAGCATGAGAAATTAAACGGATTTCCATGTTTCGATGATAACATTCACCTTTTAAGCATATAAAACTAATTTGAATCCTCTGTTGGTACCTCAGAAATGTATTGTAAGGGTTATGTTGTGGGCACCAACTACCACACATAGCTTCCCTCTAATTAAAGAATTGAATATTTTACCTTTAAGGCATTCATTTGTGTAAAAGGTCATCAGGATTTATTTCAATCGTTGCGGTGAAATGAAGGCATCGCGAGCACATGAGCTTCGTAGTCACATAAATGTTGCAATTCCAAGGCCAAGAAACGAAATTTTTAGACAAAGTTATCTTTTCTTGGGGCTCAAAATTTTATCCGCATTGCCAAAACATATTGTAACATTAAAAAGTGAAGCTAAATTTTGTAAAATGCGTTATTTGATACTGAGATTGTTTCTCATTTATTAGTGAAACAAGTATGAATATGTAATAATGATACTTATACCTTTTGAGCATATATTTGCCTATTTGTTTGTCAAAAGGTAAGCTTTCTTATAATTTGAAACATATGTGTAATTAAGTACTTATACCAGCTTGGGAGTGAATATACAAAAAAAATTATGTGCCAACACACCATCGCAGAGTTGACGACTGTTCAAAAGGTAATCGAGTCGGAATCCCCAAAGCGAGCATTCCCAAAGGGGTACCTATATTCACGACAAATTGGATGTTTATTATTTTTTATGCAATAACTTGTTGTCGTGGAATAAATTCCTTATTTTACTTATTATCACTTTTCGTAGCAAAAAAATAATCCTCGTCCTCTGAAATCTTTACTTGCGATTTTCTCAGGTTTCTTGAATTCTGAAAACTGTTCAATGTGGAGTTCGAACGAAGTAAATACTTTGAAAGTTTTGGGTTAATGTTAGACTCAGGTATTGTTCCTTCATCTGCAAAATTTATATAACTATTGTTGGGGTGATCTACTGCTTTGGTAGGTATAAGTTGGTTGGACTGATTTTTTAAATGTGAATATTTGCCAGAAACTTTGCAAACATGTACTAATTCGCAATACTTAACGATAAAAGTAAAAGTATTAAAAAAATTGCATTTTTCCTATTTGGCTTCTTGGCAATTTAATGCTGTTTTAACACGTAATCTTCGGTGCTAGTTTAAAGCATATTTTACAAAAAGATTCAATTATATACTTTAAGATTTTCAAATTAACCGCGAAAAACTGCGTTTCATATCATTATAATGGCTGACAAATATGAAAAATATTTTACTCAGAGTAAATTACTCGTATTAACAAATCATCAGCTTAGCTTAAACTTAGCTTACATTTATCTCAAATTTAGCTTAAACTTACCTTAAATTTAGCTTGAATTTAGCTTAAACTTAGCTTAAATTTAGCTTAAATTTTGAATGGCTCGTCGTAGACCTAAATCAAAACAATGCTTTAATTAAGATGAAGATTTTAAAATATAATTCTTCCATTTTTTTGTATTACGATCTGTATGGATATTTCCGGAGCATTGAGTTATACTCGTGCGAAAGAAAGATGCTGAATGTAGAATTCACCCTGAGGTGAGAGAAATTAGAGCAAGAGGATTCCTTCTCCTATCTCGGATGTACCATCACGTGGGACGGAAGAAATACAACGGACATCAAAGGGAGAATAGCCCAAGATAAGCAGGCGTACACGGGAAAAAGACAACTGCTATGTTCAAGGAAGATAGGACTACAAACCAGGAAACAGTATGAGAAAACATTCGTGTGGAGCGTAGTACTCTACGGATCGGAACCATGGAAAGTTGGAAAAGCTGACCAGAAAAGGCTTGAAATTATTGAAACCTAGTGATGGAGGAGGATACTGAAAATGAAATGGACGGACAAAATAAGAAATGATGAAGTGTACAGAATAGTAGAGGAGGAAAGGACCATATGGAACACCATACAGAAAAGAATAACCAGCTCTATTGGACACTCCCTGAGACACATAACGGGTTTGTGAAGAACATAATTGAAGGTAAAATAGAGGGAAACGTTCTCAGAGGAAGACCCAGGAATAAGTTACCAATGGACCAAATGAAGAAGGATGTACATAGGAAGAGATAACAGGAGATAAGTGAACTAGCATCAGATAGGAGAGGGTGGAGGGCTGCAGTCAGCCTATCTTAGGATTGAGCGACCAGTGATGAAGGTATGCTTCAGTGAAGAGTGGTTCAATAATTTCTTTTCAACTCCCTTGATAAGTTATTAAAGTGTCCTCTCATCAACTCACGATTCGTGCTCCATCAAGTCTTGAATATAAAAGAGTGAAAATGTTTAAATGCGGAGAACCCCGTCCTTCTTTATGTGATTTCCTTCTTCGTAAGCATATATCTCATCTATCGTCGCACCGTCCATATAACTATTATTTTTCATTCCCTTCCACGCTTGCCCTACATCCTCACCTCTATGACAGCCTTCATCTACCCTTCACCCTTAATTACCTCTATTAACCAACTACTCTTCCTCCTTTAAGCCTTCTCTTAAGGTTTTGACTCCTATCCCACCATACCAACTACTTCCTTGCTTGTCTTCCACCGCACTTTCTCCAACCTTCCCTTCAGCTACATCTCAAATCCGTAATCTCGGCGTCATTTCTCAGTGTCCCAGCATCTTTAAAATACAACTCCACAATCCACCTGAAACTCTTCGCCATCCTTTTCTATGCGTGTTTGGCACTGTAAAATCTCTGACCTTATTTCGATGATATATACAGTATCAAGGCTTTTGGGAATTGGAGCCCTGACCATTTAGTCGCTGAGACAGTGCGTCACCTGCTAAGCAAGCGTTTACAATGTTCCCTGTAAAACTATGTTATGAAAGAGTTTCAGGCGTAACTTTGTGGAAATAACTGTGAATTCTTCTCGGGATTCTGTCCGGGTAAGATGCTCCATCTTCTCCAACTCCGACGTTTCGATGAATGGCTTATCATGAAGTCATTCATCGAAACGTCGGCGTTGGAGATGGAGCATCTTACACGGACGGAAACCCTTGAAGAATACACAGCAGTAAATCGCCCGGAGAAAATGAAACCCTTTGTGGAAATATTCCATACTGGTAAGATACAAAACTCAATAGTAAATTTCCACACAGTGTGTTTATGTTTGGTGAATCGAGTTTTAATTCTCACCAGTATGGAAACTACATTGGATATATAGAATTGTGTATTACAAAACATACTTTACAGAACATTGTCAATCGTGTGGGTAATTATCTTTCCGGATCCTTTCAAGAAAATCCCTTTTTGTCCATTGTTACAACACAAGGATGTGACAACATCACCAAACCTACCCCACGCGCGAGATTATAATTGACGCCCAAAACGGATTTTGGCCCTTCAATTTACCCTCTACTAGCGAGAGGAATGATCTTGGGGAATACCCCCACAAGAAAGAGTTTGACCTGTCATGGGGTCCTTCAGCAAGTTATTATCAGTACAAAAGCAATAGCGCTAAGATTAATAATGTACAATCTAAAGTTACTCAGTATTAACTACTATTTTGACTAACATCAAAGAAAGATGGAAAGAAGAAGATGGAACAAGAAATAAATGCCGGGGAAAGAGTAACGCAAAAGTTAACTGCCTCACAATCACTGAAATTCGCAACTCACTAGTTTTTAGTGAATCATTTCGCCGAAGATTTCTTCTTCGTTTCGGGGCTTGGAGAGTTCTCTTCGTCCCTTTCCGATTCTGATCCGAGCATCGCCCACTTAATAGGTTGCTGTAACACAATCACTGACTTCATTAATTGTCTAAGGCGCACTAATAATTTTGGGTGTTCTGTCTCACTATGAGGTTGGATAAATTAAATATTTGATGTAACGTGATTTCCACTAGGGCACAATACACATTCAATTTTGTCTGTTTCAGTTTTCCAATAATGGGGAGTCACTGGTGATTCCATGACGACCGGTCATTCTCCTGCCAGCCCCTACCGAAGTTTGAGACTTACCTGCGAGGTCTGTATTTATTTAACCAATTTTGTTACAGTTAGGTATATATTCCAGTGGAAACGTTGGATTGAATATAAAAAAAGAAGAAAGAAATATAAGTTACTAATAATTATTTTTTAAATTGTACTTGTATGCAATTTTATTATAATAATATATATAATAATAATAAATATTCGGATCCGTGTTGAAAATTAGTATGCAATACTTTTCCTTAGTTATTTATTATAATTGTACAATGCGTTACGCAGCTTGCTGCTTCTTCAGGTACAGTTGTTTATCTTTTATTTATTGGTTGTTAGGATAGTAACTTTACGCCAAGAAAGGGGGGTTTGAGAACACACTAAATTTTGGGAGGGAAGGCAGGGGAGCATGGATTAGTGGCTTGTGAGAGGAAATGGATCCACAAAGTTACAGCGGAAGGTGTAAATATTATTTCTAAACACTTAAACATTCTCGGGTAAGATCCGACCGATACCTTGAGGTGACTCTTTCATTCGTCCATTCAGGAAGGAGGATTTATACTATCCAGGTTTTCGCTACCATAATTTTTTATGACGGTTGTTGTTTCTTCATAAGTAGAAGTCGAAAAATCCTTATACTTTGTATATCATATATTATATATAAATATCATATCATATATCATATATAAATAATAATTAAATAAATGCCTCTTAATCCTTAGTCCGCAGCTGAAGCAGATGACTTGTAGCCCAGAGACCACGGCACCGTGGCATAAAATGATCAGACCGCTGCGCCCTGGTGTTGAAATGTAATTCCCCTCCGGTTGAATTATCAATAAGAGAAATTTCGTCCAGAAAAGTGAAATATATCTGCTTTTAAAGCCGGCGTGAGATGAGAGAAAGCATAGATTTGTTGGCTCTTGCGTAATATATCTGATAGAATTGCGAATTAAAACTGAGCTCACAGTCGGCGGTTGAAAGAGCGAGCTTAGCTCCGGGATAGATGATCGATAGTATTCATTCTGAAAGTTGAAGCTGTCTCTTTCTCAGCGAGAAGCTGGAGGAAAGTAGTCGTTTCAATTTCATTTTTCCTGATATATCGCGTATCGTCTAATCTTACGCTGATATTGAAGACATTATTCACGGCTTTTAAGTGCGTGAATGTGTGTATTTCTGTATGAGATACAATTTTATTTTAAGCGGTATTTCCCTAAATAATTTGGACGCTTCAAATTAAACCTTACGCTTATTTCGAAGACATCATCCTGTAAGTAGCCTGAAACAAGCGACTCAAAGGTTATATATTTGCGTAAATATAAGTAGTACGGTAGTACTGTCTGAGATACAATTTTATTCCATATCGTGTTCCTGTGAATAATTTGGTTACGTCAAATCGAATCGTGTTGTCCTCATTAATGAAATTCGGTTATTTATTTGTCTCTCCATCAGAACTAAACTAACGCTTGTATCAACAATGCGTGATTTTCAATGCATACGCGAGTAGCTAGAAGCTATTTTCGCATTACATGCCACTGCTGTCATTTGAATTTTCAAATTTCATGCAATTTGTGTGGTATAGGTGGGGAATGGTGGAAACGGAAAATAATAATAGATAATAAACGGAAAATAGGTGGGGATGAGAATGGGAGTTAATCTAGTGGGTTGGATTTGCAAACGATCAAGCATTACTAGGCCACATCTTGAGTACGACACGAAAATTTGGGACCCTAACAGTTCATATGCTAATTATTGACTCGTTAAGTATTGTCGATAGAAGTTTCATTGCTTATTACTTCAGAGGCGAAATATCACAGAATTAATCCACCCTGTTTCAAGGGAGCTCTTCGTGTCACAGCTACGGACATGAAAAATCCTAGAATAGACGCAAGAAATGAGGAATTAGCCTGAAACTCTGCCTCTCCATGTAAAAATTTGATTTTTTTTCAATTGGTGATTATAACCAATTAAGGCTTGGTCTGTTGGTGTGTGCACGGATGTGTTACTAATGTCTTTCTTGAGTGCCTACGTTTGGTTCTTATTTAGTGTTCAGCGACAAACGATGCACCAGATATGCATTTCGTCATTTAGAAACTCAAGACTTTTTATATCGACTTACCTTGAAATGATCTTCACATGCAAAACATACAGTTTTATCAATGATGGTTCCAAATCGTTCACCTCGTCGAACTGCCCTCATCCATGTCTTTCTTCTTTTCTTCTCCTTTGGAACGGTTACGAAAACTTTATCTGGTGAATTTGTAAAGTGTTTGTACATAAAGGTAAAGTACACCTTTTGCAGCTTCCAGGTTGTGTGGTCATGTTTTATTCTTTAGCTGTAAATTTGCCTGATTCTGCATTCTCGAGTTGTTTCCAGCCTCCGACGTACTTCGAAGGAGGCGGTCGTCAGACATGCGACGTCATTGACTAATGCCAATTGGTGTGTTTTAACGCACCGGAACGGCGCACAAGTTTGTAAGTGAACTTGATATGCATAGCATGAAATTTATGAGAAAGTAACTGCACGGCACATATTAGTGGAGGCTGATTGTCAAAATAAATGCTTACGTGAAAAATAGGAAAATAGCTTATTAATAAACTGTCCTGTTCAATTATTAACATTGTGTTACTATCCTGCGTTTGTCCTGCCTGACTGATGTACCCTCCCAGTAGTCCCTACCCGGGAATCCGACTGGGGGACTATTTTACCTCCGGAATATTTTACTGGGAGTTGTGCCATCATGTCATGTATAGGTACAATGCAGGGCTGCGTTTCTAGGGAGACTATTGTGGTGGATTCCCCATTGCCTTCTACATCCCTGGATCCCGGCCGATTCCGTAAACTTCTCTCTGTCTGCGCCACCAATGCCTTCTGCTGAGACTAGTGCCTGATGAAACTCAGTAGTGGGGTCACATTCGGGTAGCGTGCAGCAGCAGTTGGTGTTTGGTTGGCAGCCAGGAAAATTTTTCCGTCGCTTGGTCTCGAACCTGTGACCCTCAGAACGGGAATCGAACACGCTACAACTGGTCCAAACCGAACCCCTTATTGTCGACACTATGCTGAGGAAAATAGCACATTTGTTTCTCCTCGGATTGTTTACTGATAATTGCGTGTTAGCTTCTCTTAGTTCATGGTTACCTCAAATATGAATCAGGAAAATCGACAGAGATGAGCATGAGCAGGTACTTCTGTTCCATTGCGTGCCCTTGTTACCTTTTGAGGTTGTAATATAGATTAAACTTTGTATCTTCCGCAGCTTTATGATAAAGAAGACAACTAGTTTCGGCAGTTACGCCATCATCGGTTACACCCCTATATCTATTGGTATGTGTTCGTGCGTGTACCTGATGGAGGCATAACTGCCGGAACTAGTTGTGCTCTTTATGGTAAAACTATGGAAGATTCGAAGTTAAATATATATTACAATCACGACGAAAACATATTTGAGTACATTTGACACTTTAAATGTTTATTGACGACCCAGGTATCGACTTCACAGCAATCATTACCATGCGCTGCCTGCACAGCAATCATTACCATGGGAACATGGTAATGATTGCTGTGCAGTTGAAACCTGGGATGGCAATAAACATTCAAATCGTGAAATATACTAAGATGTGTTTCCATCATGTCTGTGACTATGTTCCACAAAGTTACGACTTCAACCATTTATTTTATATATTACAATATTGACCTTCCAACATGTCAAATATTCAACTTTTGAATCTACTTCTTGAGGCATTATTAAGTTGAATTTATCAACATATTTGGTCTATATTTCTATGTGTTGATCTAATTTTATTGTCCCTTCTTGAAGAATACGTGCTTGCGGGGAGAATGGATATTTTGGATCGGAAAACATAAAAATGTGGTGGCATTTCAGAATATCTAGTAGGACATTGAGTCATCATTTGAATGACTATTCGCAGTTTAAAAAGGCCTGTCAGGTTTTTCATGTCTTCTGCCGCCTTCGTAACATCGAATATCCCAGCCCCTTCCTTTCCCCTCTAACCTAACCCACGTTATACCATCATTCACCCCTCGAAACTCTCTCTATCCACTTCTGCTGCTTTCTCAGTACCTCTGCCTCTATAAAAAGCGAAACACACCTAGTTGCCTAATGATGATGATGGACCTGAGTAATTGGTGGAGAATGTGAGAGGAAAAAAGTATCGAATGAAAGCCGAAGAGGGCACAGATCTGACAAACGGCCAGCCCCATCACTGTAACGTGTTTCCTCGAATGGGTAACGCGCGTTCGCTTGCTATGTTAGAGAAGTCGTGACGTGTGGGGGCTGGAACGGAAGAAAATGTTTGGCTCGTGCCTCGTTTGGAGGCAATTATTCCCTCGTAGGAAGCATAAGAAAACTGAAGAGCGGGAAATGATGATTGGTGAATTGAAATACTCAGAGATTTCAGTCGTAGAGAACACGCGGACTTTGCCCTGCAATGGCGAAGATTCAATTCTTCTTGTACATCTACGAAATACAGTGCAAGCCACCACTAGGGTGTGTAGCACGGAATGATTTCACATCAGGTATGCAGCACTCATCCCAGTTTAAATCAGAATCGCGCACTCTCGCCCGGATGTCAAGCGCAGGCTAAAAGCAGTCAGGATGGCAATACGCGGTCAAACAATTTCAAAGTACGACGGAACTAGCCGCGCAGTAACTTTAACGGAGTCACCCGCTAGTGCTCACACAATTGTATGAATTCACAGCGGAAAAATCGTTCGCCTGGACTGGGAATTGAACCCAGATCCCTCGATTTCGCGCCGAGTACTCTAACCACTCTCGGCGCTCGGCGCGAAATCGAGGGATCTGGGTTCGATTCCAAGTCTAAGCGAATGATTTTTCCACTGTGAATTTCACACAATTAAATAACGCGGTTAGACCATAAACTAGGATGCTATGCAAACGAACTTGCTACCCTGCAGTGTACTATTTACAACTACTGGTTGGTATTAGTTTTGCGACTAATGAATAGTAATAGTCATGTAGGAGCAATATCTTGCCGGAGATTTCATGCGAGGTTAATTGCAGATAATGCTGTCAAGATATTTAGCACAAGTGCAAAAACCTACTTTACCCAGTGAGGATCAAAGTATCCCATAACTAATCTATCGCGAATATGAACGTGGGATTCTATCCACGCTAATGCTTGAAGTTAAGCTCTGGTGGAATTGCTATCTTCACTTGTCAGGCTCGCTCATAGAGTAGATACAATTAATGACCTTAAACAGGAAAATTCATACATAACCGAGCCTCAATGGAGCAACATGCCTAAAAACTAACTCCAATCCTTCACTTAACTACTTAACTACTAGTTACATTGTAAATTTACCCCAGTGCGCGTGACATGTGTGAACATAGGGGTGTGGCGGTGAGTTGGTACCCTAAACTTAACGAGTATTGCTCGAAGTTCGATAACCTCGTGGTTAAATCGACGCGGCCGGACGAAAAGGCTGCAGTTTGTCCATTTAAGGCGGTTGGAGCGCAAATCGTGTGTCATTGAGTGCACTTTTCGATAAATTTTCAAATCAGCCGAAAAGAACTTCTCGGGCCACTCTTTACATAAGTATACCTTTTAATGCATAGGAGATAGTCGTGCATTGAGAAATATACATTAGGATGTATAACTTATATTTTTAAATTTTCATGACAATTAAAGCATTTTTATGACTGGGATTAACGGAATTAACGCGGAATGCCAAATGATTGAAGCATTTTTACAACCGGGAATTCAAAATTTAAGCAAACATTATATGAAAATACGCATTTTTTTAACTATGAATAATAGTTTGACAATTGTTTGCGGCCATTACAATAACATGAAACGTTTGTTTTCGCGTTTATGTTAATATCTGTAATTTTGCAATCGAATTATTTCAAGATATAAATGTGTCAAGTGCTATTCGGGTATGATTTTAAATGGCATTAAATTGCCAAGATCTCAAATTGATAACATGATTTTTTTTACCTTCATCTACAAATATTACAGATAAGAAAGTGTATGTAAAGTTCCACGGAAATCCGTGCGTGAAGGAAAATCGCTTCAACCACCTTTATTACGGGGGCGGGCACGTGCGTGGTGCTCAGCGGTCGTTTATCCTCGCCTGCTGTAAAGCTTCCGGGCTTCTAAAGGTGGTGGCGATGGTGGGTGGAGGGCAGTATAGCCTAGTCTGAATTGAGCGGACGGTTCGCGCGCGGCGGCGTTTCTTTTTTTTCTCGCTGCTATAGGCGGTGACGGCGGTAGAGGGCGGACAGATGGACGGACGTGGGAGGCCCCTCGCGGTGGGGTCGCCCGCAGCGAGGGACCGCGGGGAACCCAACTTCGTTCCGCATTCTCTTCCACACCAGAAACCAATCATTATTACCTCGGCGAAAAGAGCCTCCGACGCGAACTGAGGCCGGGAGAAAGAGCTTTTTTTTATATCTGCCTATGCGAGGAAAGAAAACACAGTACTTGTTCTCTTCCTGAAAAAGTACAATTGTTAGACTAAAAAGAGAGAACTCTTAGTATTTTCCACACTTAAAACTTTTAAGTGTAAAGTTTTAAGTGTGTGAAATACTAAGACTTCTCTCTTTTTAGTCATGTCAGTAGAGTCATTCCACAAAGTTACGCCTTAAATCATTAAGTTTACAATTGTTAGAGATAAATCTATTATATTAAATGGGAATAAATATGAGAGATGTAACAACTCCAAGTATTTGGGAGTGCTGGTGACAAAAGATAATGAAATACATGAAGAAATAAAAGCCAGGGTTGCAGCAGGCAATAGGGCTTATCGAACTTTATTGAAAGTGCTCAAGTCACGCAACCTCATTCGGAACTTGAAAACAAAGATTTACCGAACAGTAATTAGGCCTGTGGTCATATAATGTTCAGAAACGTGGACCATGACCACGGCAGAAGAAGAGGTACTTAAAAGATGGGAAAGTAAAGTACTAACAAATTACCAAGAAAGATTTTTGGTGCCACAAGGGAAGGTGGACAGCGGAAAATGCGGAGAAACAGAGAACTCGAGGAATTCCACAAACATCCTAACATAGTGACAGAAATTAAGAGCAATAGATTAAGGTGGTTAGGACAGGTCGAGAGAATGCCTGAGGACAGGACGGTGGAAAAGATATTTCGTGGTAATCCTGGTGGTAGGAGATTGAGAGGTAGACCCCGGAAAAGATGGTTGGATGATGCAGAGGATGATCTGAGAAAGATGGGAATTAGAAGATGGAGAACGCATGCCGGGAATCGCGATGTCTGGGCTAACATCGTCGGAGAGGCCAAGGCCGTACAAGGGCTGTAGCGGCGAGGAGTAAGTATGTGAGGAGAGCAGAAGTTGCTCGAAATGTGTGGGTACTACTGCGGCTTAGGAAAGGGCTCTTCTCGCCAAACGTTTTAGGTTACCACTTATAAAGTTCAAGAAGTACTTCGCAAAGTGTCTTTCATGCTAGGTTTTGAGAGGGAACTTTTATTTTAGGCATGTGCATAACCTACCTTGATTGTAACACTTATTGTAAAGTATGACTCGTACCATCGAATGGCGTAATGTATTACTTGGTCATTGGCCATTTAAAGAAGATATATAAGTTTAAAAATGAGAAATTATAAAGCTGAAATGCAGTGCCTTAATGGCATCTCTTCACATGACTTGTCTATCTCAATATACCCCCTAAGAGGTAAGAGAGAAGCTCAAAGTAGAAACGTTCCATAGTTTGAGGCTCAACTATGTGGAAGTTGAATTTCACAAATGAAAAAGTAACTTTGTTTCCTTCCACAAATTTATTTTCCTGGTACAACATGTTTCGACACAAAGGTGTCATCATTTGGTACCTCAGGTAAATCTATGGAAGAAACAAAGTTACTTTTTCATTAGTGCTGAATGAAGAAGTCACCCTGTGAGGAGAAAAATGAGAGCAAGTGGATTCCTTCACCTTATCTCGGAAGTACCATCACGTGGGGCGGAAGAAGTACAACGGAAATCAAGCGGAGAATAGCCCAAGCTAAGAAGACGCTCGTGGGAAAAGAACAACTGCTGAGATCAAAGGAGATGATATTACAAAACGAGGAAACAGTATGTTAAAACGTTCGTGTGGAGCGTGGCACTATACGAATCGGAAGCATTGACCATTGGAAAAGCTGACCAGAAAAGACTGGAAACCTTCGAAAGCTGGTTCTTGAGGAGAATGCTGAAGACAAAATGGACGGACAAAAGGAGAAATGATGAAGTGTACAGAAGAGTAGAAGAGGAAAGGATCATATGGTACACTATACAGAAAAGGGAAACCAGATGGGTGGGACACACCCTGAGACACGATGAGAAATTGCAGGCAAAATAGAGGGAAAAGTCCCCAGAGGAAGACCTAAAAATAATTTCATGAACCAAATAAAGACGAAGATAAGAAGACTTAGGAAGGGATACCAGGAGGTAAGGGAACTAGCAATATATAGGGAAGGGTGGAGGGCTGCAGTCAATTAATCTTAGGATTGAACATCCAATGATGAACCAGTGTATTTACGAACAGGACGTATTTCACAAAAAGTGTGTCATGCTAGTTTTCAAGGAGAAACTTATATTTTAGGCATGATCAATAACCTACCTTGAGTTTAAAATATATTATAAAGTAAGACAACTTCAATCAATTGCTGTAAAAATTTTACTTGGTCATCAGTCGTTTAAAGAAGATAAATTGGTTTAAAAATGGGGAATTTTAAATCTGAAATACAGTGCCTTAATGGAATCTCTTCACAAAACTTTTGTTTTGTCTCAATATCCCCCCGAATGGTATTGTTCAAAAACTTGTATAATTTGTACTAGGTATGGGTCATCTAAAATATTTTTTCACCTTACGTCATCGTTAATGCAACACGAGTAGTTAGGTTTATATAATAGACTTCCGGTTTACGTCGGAGCACATTGACGACATATTGTAATGAATGCAGCAACGTTGCCAAGGGAAACTTCTGCTGTTTACCTTGTTTATCTACTTAATCTATTTTTAGATGTGTATAACAATTAGGCATTGGGTATATATTCAAAATGTGTTAAGCTTGAAGATAATTATATCTTTCACCACTTTTCCTCAGATCGTTAAATAATATGACATCAAATCCTGATGACATAGCAATGGAGGCTGGAACAGTATAATTATGAAGTAAAAGCTATGGTTCAACGATTTTTCCAGTAACATTATCCCCGCCAGAGTATTTATATAAAATTTAAAAAAAATATACATACCAGACAGTACTTAGCGTAGATTTAATCATTTCGGCTAATTTGATTTGTATTAACAAAGCAGTACTTGTAGATGCTCTGGCTCCTCCTTAAACAAGGAATGAATCGTTTATGCGCAAATTTTCTTAGAATCGTCATTTTTTTATATATTTTTTGCAAATCGTTGGACTAAACTGTTAAAATAATTTACTTTGAGTGACAAGATAAAAGAAAATTCCATCTTGAAATTTAAGCATGAGCATTTTTTTTGCAAATGAACGCATTCAGGTGAGGAGAGAAGCATCATGCGCATTTTCTCTGAATAGCCTGTAGTGGGTAATAAATAAAACTATTTGAGTTGATTGTAAAACATTACAATACTTGAGAGAAGCAATTAGTATTGGTGGCAACTGCGGCTCAAACGGGTAGATAGAATTCGTAAAAGTAATTGCCAAAAATATCTATACTCGTCGCATTTTGACTTTTCAATTGTATTAGTGTGTATAATCAGGTGAATCATTGAATTTTCATGGAATACTTCGTTGAAAACACATGATGCAATTTTCGACCTATTCGGACATGAGAGAACCTACTCAATGATTAGGAGCACAAAAATCTTATTCACGCAGAATACATCTACGTACTACTCTGCGAGTCGCCGAATGGGCGTGTGGCAGGGGGTGTAAAGACGCAATCCGTGTAAAGATGTAAGGTTTTGGGAGGTGCAATGGTGATGTGTATTATGAGAGTGTATTTAGTGGAGTTCAGTTTTTATTGTGGTCGCTTATTTTGGGCGGAAAGAAGGATTTTTTGTGACTATCGGTTCGGCAATGTATCTCTCCCATTTTATCGCTTCTGTCAGACCTAGAGATGTAGTGAGGCGTCATGACAATATGCTCTGTATCGCTCTGAAACACACCAGTTCTGAATTTCTCAAGTAATTTAAACCTAGCGTGTTGCCTCTCTAAGTCTCTAAGGGCTCCCACCTTAATCCCTCTAAAATTTGTGATACACTATATGTACGCTCGTAGTAGTTTTTAACGAAGCGTGCTGCTTTTCTTTGTAGTTTATTAAATTTCGGTTAAATCTTTATGACCAGGGTCCCAAATGCTCACGTATCGCGTGCATCACGTTCCATTTCCGGAATAATGTCTCACCCTTTCATAGTTATATTCAAATTTAATTTGAATTCGTGATATTTTTTGCGGCACTGATTACGAGAGTTCAATGTACATAATTACTTAATCTCCGTAGAACTTAAATTGCCTCAACTAACAAATTTCCCATGTAGTTACGTACTTTTATGTTCACTCAAAATATGTAAGATCAAGAAGATGATTATGCCTGTAAACTGATTTAAAAGCTCGATTTTTTGCATTCAACAAAAAACTTGCCTTGTGCTTCACTTAATTATTTCCTTTTCTATATTGCGTGACGGGTAAATCGCCGAATGCATTGACCGTTAACTCACATTAATGTGCTGGAAAAAGGGCAAGATTTGATCGATCGAAAAAGGCCTTGTTGATTTCCATGTCCACGTCCGTGATTTTAATGTCCATGAACGTGATTTTGTAATGTCTCTTGATTGATCCACGTGAGCAGAATCCCATCGTTCAATTTGATGTTTTTTTCGTAAGTCTTATCTAAATATTTTTGACTCAAGGCCTAAAGCAGGTGGAACTTATTATCTTCCATTTTGAAAAACGGTCATTCACATACGCCGATCTAAAAAATATGTGCCATTAGTGAAAAACAAGTATGCGGTACGTAATTTGCAACGGAATGAATTTTTTTTGCGTTAAGATAGTTTGAGCAAAATATCATTTTACCTAGAAATTAATGAACTTGTTCTCATTTCAAAGAAAAATGTCTTACCCTTCCAAAGAAACTAAAATGTCAGCCCCTTAACGAACTACTTTCCGAGATTATTGACAAATAATACCAGCCCTTTTAGATTGGGAGTGATATGTGAACGCACTCAAGAGAGGCCATATTTAAACAAATATGAGGCGTTTCCATCACCTAGATGTCGTCAAAAAATTAACAGTGCGTAAATTGTACGTTTTGTTGGCTATTTTTTTAAAAATAAAGCATATTTTCACCGAAGTAATTTTTCAGTGTCTGAAAAATACTTCCGTTTTGAAGGAGTTTTGAATGAACTGCATGAAAAAATGAGTCAAATCACTGATTGATATAGATACTTGTATTTGATAAATCACAATTCCGTCGTATACAAGTATATCAAGACGCTGTAAATAATGCAATATTTAATTCATGATTCCTACAGCTGCCAAAATTAAAACGTATTATTCCAATATGGTCTCCATTATGATTAAGGAACTTATCTCACTCCAACTGCCTTGAGGCATCAGTTTATATTTATCTGTAAGTTACCGTTAAGTCACTTCAGTAAAATGAGAAAATTTATTGTTATTTTTCGGGTTCTCCTCGCGTTGCACCATTTTTGTGGTCGACCATTACGCCGGCATTCCAGTCGGCTTCATCTGGTCCCAATGAACGGAAGAATCTTCTGCCGCTACGTATGGTTCGGTTCTGGTTCGGCTCTGGTTCGTAAAATTTCCGTTGGGATCTAGTCCAGAGCGCTCTGATTGGCTGAGGAGTCGGATGGTTCTAAATTGTCGAAAATCCGACAGTAAAAGCAGGATCTGATGAACCCGACTGGAATGACAGTGAAACGGTCGTGCACAAAAATGGTGCAACGCGGTGAGAAACCGAAAAATATCAATAGACATGAAAACCGCGGAAGCCTTCGTAACAAAATGAGAAATGTTTGGCATAAACAAGGCTTCAATGAGAATTAATGGTTAAGGGAAGTACCTGCGGCAAATTAATTTGCTGAATAGACTCTTTTGCCTTTACTTCTAATTCATTAAGGCTTGACCAAGATATTGACTTATGAACAATTTTTTAAAAGTTTGCTGGATAATGGACTCTTCTCATTTTTATTAATTCTAAATATGTTTACTTCATTTAATGCTACCAACGCTCAGTAGTGAGTGCAAACTCTGCTTAATGTTTGAAAAGTCAATTTGAATGATTTAACTAAAACGCTCACTCTTGAGTTTCGGTGCGTAAGGGAACGCCTATGTTATGGTTTTTTGTGAACGATAGAACGCTTTTTTTGCGCAAGAATTTTTAGTCTGAATTCACTCATTCCGTAATATCGCAGGAAATTGTGGTGCTGTTGTTGTAAATGCTGATGTTAAAATAATGCGCCAAAAACGTGAAAGGACCATTAAGATAAGTTTTGTGAATTCCAACGCAAACATATTTCGTTAACTGAAGCGCCTTGGGTAGTCTATGGTTCATATTTGGATCAGTTTTATGCCCGAAGTGTTTCATGCTCTTGGTGCGTTTCTCAGAGTCAAAATGCACATGAACCTGTATTAAGCGGTCACCACCGGACCCATGAGGTGTTGTCACTTAAGAAGTTGGTCGCAGAAGGGAGGCAAATTCTGCATTTCTTATATGTATGGAAAATTAATTTCCTATATGAAAAAAAATTGGCCGGTTAGAAAGGTGACCGCTTAAGGGAGGTGGCCGCAAAGGCAGGATTCACTCTATATGGAAAACGTCATCCATTATATGGATGTACGTAATATTTTGTTGGATTTGATTTGTATGTGATTATCAGGTTATATACACATAGTATTTAAGGTATTTAAATGTAAATATAATCTTAGCTCTTCCCGAGAATGCAGAAGGATGCTAATAAAAGGATGATAGTCTCATTCAGTTTTTCTGACCTTGCTTTTTAGTGTTTGGTAAGTCTGGAAGCACCCTGTATAGTACAGTTAAAACTCAGCCATTTCGAAAGAACTAGCGTATTAAATAATTTTTTATTTATATGTTTGGTTTGGTATGGACATGTTAAGAGAATGGGTGAGAGTCGAATAACGAAACAGATACATATGGGTGAATTGAATAGTGTGAGAGATAGAGGTAGGCCGAGAAAGATGTGGTTGAATGTGGTCGAGGAAATTCTTAGGAGGAGGAATATTAGGAGTCTTAAAAACAGGAGGGCGTGCATTAAGCAGTATGTGGGGGTAAATGAGGCAAAAAAGGTTTGCAAGGATATGTCAGCATGGAGAAAATTATTGAAGCAGAGTTAGGTGTACAAATATGTATTTATGAGTGAAACTTAGTGACTCTGCCTACCTTGTAAGGGAACGGCGTGATTGGGATGTATGTATGTATTTTTATGTTATAATTAGTTATCGGCAAATGTCAAGAGTTCCTGATTACTGGTCACCGGTGACAGTGTGGGACAATTTCTGCTGTGGATAGAGCTTTGCCACCTACCAATGATGAAAGGAAAATACGCTCCCTCAAGGAGCACGACAGACTTTTCAGGCTCAGACAACCGGAGAAATAGCCCGTGGCGGAACATAGTATTTTCAACGACCCTACGATCCAATGGGACAAGGCCAAGGTTCTTTGCCGCACCTGCCATTTTTGGGTGAAACTAACAAAAGAAGCTATTAAAATTCAGCTTTTTTTATTTAATGCATTCTACCGGTAAAGGTAGGTTTTATCGCATGTCAGAGAATCTCCTCCCGGTTTTCTACAAAATTCAATATCCCTCTATTATGTCTTTCTTCCCCTCTGCATACAATCTACCCTTCTTCATCCCGTCCATGAAACCTATTCTCTTTCTTCCCCTTCCCCGCTGGTCCAACATCCTTCCCTCTATCACACTCTTCAGCCACCCATCACCCTTCATTACATTCTTCAGCCATCTACCATGCCTATCCCGAATTTCATTCAGAAGCTTCATTTCCTCGCCCACCATCTCAAGTACTTCCTCGTTAGTCTTCCTTTCCGTCCATCTAACCTTCTCCATTCTTCTCCACACCCACATCTCAGATGCCTGTAGCCTATTCTCGTCCTCCTTTCTCAGGGTCTACGTTTCTACCCTATACAACGGTACGCTCCATATTTAGCTCTTCACCAGCCCCCTTTTCACGTCCATACCCAATGTCCCCGTCATCAGCTCCCTTCTATTGCTAAACGCCTGAATAGCTAGCGCTATTCTCTTCCTTTTAAGAGAAAATTTTAGCTGTCGGAGAAAAATTTCAATACAGACACGGGGTACCAGCTAAGTACCGTCTGAGAAGAGTTGCCCTGGAGGATCCGAGAGGTAGTAGCGTTAGTGCTTAATTTGTTTTAATTCTTATAAACTAATATTGCAATATAATAATTACACTAAAAATGAAACGTGTATATAAATCACTCACTCAATATCAAAATTGGACATGGGAAAAATGTTGACTCTTTTAATAAATGAAATCAGGAAAAATGTTTTAGGGCTTTTAGGACCAGTCAACCCCTTGATACTTTGCCTACGGACCTTTAAAAAAAACCTTAAAAAATATAACCAAAAAGTAATACACGAATGCGTATTAAATATTTGAATGACTTCACTATCCAAGAAAACGTTGCTTAAATAAAATATTTTACTATATTTAACTTTTTTCCTGATTTCAATTATTTTTAATGTTGACATTTTTCCCATGTCTAATTTTGTTATTGAGTGAATTTTGTACATGTTTCTCTTCTGTGTAATTTGTACCATTTATTGAACTGGAATATTAGTTCTTAAGAAGTAGAACAAATAATGACCTTTGGTCAGAAAAATTCGAGAAGATATGACCAAATCAGGAGCCTTCTAACCTTCCTGCCAGGCCTTTATATTCCGGAACCTCTGAATTCACAACATTCTGCCCTGAAGACAATGGACGACTCGGCCGTCGAAACGTCAGCAACTATGGAGTCTTTCATCCGGTGGATTTCCCGAATAAAACTTCTCTACGCTCCCTAGGTTTTCTCTTCAAACGCGGAGACGTCGCGTCGGTAGAGACATGTGACACGTCCGCTTGGGTATTGCATTTCAGCGGTGCTAGAAGCCATCTGTACCCGGACCTTTGCGATGAACTCTGATTTAGTAGTACAAGCAAATGTTCAACAAAAATCTGGTCGTTGACTAAATACTTTAAATTCAGCTCGTTCAGGTCAAAACAAAAAGAAAGCACAAAATTGCATGTATGTTCCTTTGGTTGGTTGCGTTGCACTGGCTGTCTTGGTTAGGAGTACGAGTCACAGGGAGAGTATTCATAATATGATCGAAGATGAAAAAGTCAAAAAGAGGTGCTACTTTGTTCTGGTTTGGCCCCACCTCGAATACGCCGCGAGCATTTAGGACCTTATCCATAAAGATTTAAACAAAAAATATAATAAAATACAAAGTACACGCTTCGTAAAAAACTGCTACGAGCGAACATATAGTGTTTCACAACTTTTAGAGGGACTAAGGGGACTTTTAGAGGAACTTTTTATTGTATATTGTTTTTAGTTCCGAACTTTTTACTTTTTACTTTGGATTTCTCACTGATAAACATCGAATAAGTTTTTCTCACACTTTTCTACTCTCTTTGTGGTTTTTAATGCTTATTTTATTGTATATTTTTCTGATAATTTTTATAATGCTCTTAGGGGTGATGTACCCAGAGAAAAGTATTCTTATTCTTAAGTGTGGAGCCCCTAGAGACTCGGATGCTACACGCTAAGCTGAGCTTGCTTAAGAAATTCAGAAGTGGTGTTTTTCAGAGCGACATAGAGAAAATTATCATGGCGACTCACTACATCTTTAGGCCTGACAAATGCGATAAAATAATAAAGATACACTTCCGAACAGATAATTACAAAAACTCGTTCTATCCGCGAACTATAAGCGACCACAATATAAACTGAGCTCCACTAAATCTCCTATAATATATGTCACTATTTCACCTCCCAAAACCTATTCCCTTACATCTTTACGCGGCTGGTGTCTTAACGCGCCTTGCCATACGCCCTTGTGGCTGCTCGCGGGGTAGTATGCAGATGAAGATGCAGAATAAGTACCAGAGCAGAAAGACCATTGAAAACTGCTGGAACTAATCATCCGAATACAAATTCCCAGGAAATTTTACATGCTTCATACAACAGAATGGGGTCGTATTTTTTTTAGCAATTCCATAATCTCTCGGAATTAGTGGTAACTCATCGGAAACGACCTCTGTGAACAACGCTATAGTATGCTAGTTAAAGTTTCAGGCTCTACTTTTTGGAAAAGCGACACATGAAAAGAGAACTCACTGTGTACTTTCCACACTGTTTTATTACTTGACGTTATTTTCAAAGTTATACTAGATAAATATGGTATCGTATCCCAGTAACCGATCGATATCGCAGGTCTTTTACTCCATACTTTCGTTTTGTTTCGCATCGCCGGAAGCTCATAACTACATCTTACGATCACAAATAAAAAAATAACTTGGTTTTT
This sequence comes from Ceriagrion tenellum, assembly GCA_963169105.1. Lineage (NCBI taxonomy): Eukaryota > Metazoa > Arthropoda > Insecta > Odonata > Coenagrionidae > Ceriagrion > Ceriagrion tenellum. Next base: position 47,612,865 of record OY720637.1, read on the forward strand.
CTTCCCCTGATTTATTATCTTGGTACAACATGCTTCGACCTAACGGTGTTATCATCAGGTACTGTTGTGTCGAAACATGTACCAAGGAAATTAATCAGTGGAAGAAAACTAAGTTATTTTTTCATTGTGAAAAGCAACCTCCACATAGTTTATCCTCTAACCATGGAACTTACAGCGATAGTTCTAGAGATGATTGGCACCTATTTTTTGGAACAGGCGTCAAGTATTCCTTCTAAATTAGACGTCCGAGGCGGACGGAAACAACTGACGATCGATTCGGTATCCCTCCGCTTGACGTCACGTACAATTAAATCCGGTAAGCCCCGAGCTACGTCGTAGGCACTCAATGGAATAACACCCCTTCTGTATTTGAAACTGTTCTAAGGTTTTGATTGCTTTTGCAAATGTTCCTGAATTTTTTTTACAAAAACCCCCGACGTAAATATAATAGAAGCTGCGGTTGCGTGAATGTTTGACTGAAAATCTTCTTCATTTTATTCATGTTCACTTTTACAACACAGGTTAATGCACGGTATTTCGAAGAATACAACGTGCAAATGGTTTGGACAGGAAGGCGTAAGGGCATTAGAGTGAAGGTCTTTCAGAAGAAAGAGCAGTGGGGGAAAAAAGAAGCAATTCATGTTTCCAGACAGTCTGCGTGTATAAAAGAGAACGCGAAAGGATACAAATGATTCAATCCATCTCAATTGCATTCACGGATCCGGAGAAAGTTTTTTTACGACTTGAACTGGGATATAATGCCATGGCGTTGAAGGAAATTGAAATGGACTCGGCGGCGGGTGAATAAAAAAAATGCGCTCAGCATAAAGGATACCAGATGTCCGTTATCAAATTTGGTGAAAGCGGTGGAGTTAAAAAATAAGGAAAAAAGGGTGGACGGAATGGTCATAAAGTGTGTGGGGTACTTACTTTTACTCGGGAAACTCCCAGAAAAATACTCTAAATTATAAATGGATCCTTGGGTAAGAATAATGTTGCACTTTTTAAACAGTGAAGCTTATGTAAAGCAACACTCTTGGTTTGTTCGACTTAAAATTCTTCCCATTAGATGCTGGTATATTTTGAAGGCTCTGAAATTATTTTTTTTTTAAGAGTGGCAATTTGCCCGTTGATGTACGAAGTACGTTGGGATTAAAAACATATGCTGATTTGAAGAGAGCTGCAGTACACAGGGACACATGGCTGCAGAGACAGGGCTTAGTCTTAAGAAGTATATGATGAATTTTCCCGTGGTTTCTGGAAGCGACCATGCTTATGATTTAAGAAGAATGCTAAATACGCGGCTTCCAAAACCTAATCTCACATTGGGTTAGAGATCCTTTGTGTATTGGGGACCTTAAGTTTTGAATGCCGTACCTGAGTACATTCAAAGTTTGGAAAACGGGAAGAAATTTTCGAAATAAACAAAGGAATGGATATTGGCACAAAGCAATATTGATTTTTTTTACTAGAACTGAAATACATGCACTCCGTGTTGTAACTTGAAGTAATTAGTTTTTTTTATAAGTATTATCGTTGCAAGTTGAATTATTATTGATCGAAGGCTTTCCCGGCGTATAGTGTCGTGGAAGGTTACTCGGGTTTTCCACCGGGTCAGGTTCTCCATTTCCGCCGACGTTTCGATGGACGAGTCGTCCATCATCCTCAGGGCATGTCGTGTCTTGGAGGTGGTCCTCATTATGTACTGTTTGGTGGGTGGGTCAACCAGGGCAGGTGTCACGCGGTTGTTCGAAATTTTCCCACGTTCTTTCCTGGGCTCTTCGGATGCTCCTCAGCACTGGTTTCCAAGAGTTACTGAGTGAGTATCCAGCGTCTCGATTCATGGTCTTCTTCATTCGAATTTCAGTCGCCTCCCTCGTCAGCCTTTCCCAAAACTTGTCAATGCGGCAGAGGGCCTTAGTCTTCTCCCAGCAGATGACATGATCGTGGGAGATGCTGTGGTCGACCACGACGGACTTCTCAGGTTAGCCGAGCCTGAAATGCCGTTTGTGTTCTTTGACCCCGGTGGCGATGGTCCTCTCTGTCTCCCGTATGCACCAGGCCGCATGTTCATGGTATCTCATAGATACCGGGTGTCTAAAGGCCGCAAGGGTCCATGGCCGTGACGTGTCGGTTTCTCAGTTTGGAGGTTGGGCGAAAAAATGTCTCAATATTGTATTTCCTGAGGATTCTAGCAGTTTTGCCTGAGACCGTATAGATTCTTCCCATCCGGAGCCAATTCCAGACCCGTCGTGACCCGCATTTCACGGGAATTTTATTCTTTTTTCAATGCCTGTAAACCTGATTCTAAAAATATCATGCACAAACTCTGTAGCACACAGCCAAACACTGGGGCAGGGGGAGAGGGGGCGTTATCGCCTCATCTGTTCCCAGTATAAATAAAGCCTATCAATAAATCAATCAATAAACTAAGGGTAGGCCGGCCCTGGCAATTGGTTTTCGGCATTCTTCCTCAGTCGTGGTGTCCCGTGTGGTGAAGGCCCTTCTCAGGGCCATGGAGATGTCCTTGCCACTATATCCGTTTTGCTGGAAGGTTTTCTTTAAGTGTCCTATGTCCTTGGGAAGACTGTGTCAGAATTAGAAATGGCTTTCGCTCGATGGATGGATGGTTGACAAGACCGCCGCTCTCTGCGAAGGGTGGTGATTACTTCGTTCATTGAGATAGAGGTCCTTGTGAACCGGCTTCCTGTAGACGCTGTAGTAGTTTGGGCACCAATTTTAACTCTTAGATCCGTTTAAAAAATAACAGTATGTAGTTTGTATGATTTTCAACTATTTTTAAAAATAATTCATATTGTCACTGCAATATTTTTTTTAGAATCACAAAAACCTTCCATTTTATAGGAGTTTTAAACGTACCGCGAAAAAAATTAATCAAGTTGAAGACTTGAATATGTTTATTTAATTATTGAGAATTTTATTCATGTAAAAGTATATTATTGCACTATTAATATTAAAGCATTCATGTCATGATTCTAACTATTGCTAAAATGGAAAATACCGTTCAAATATGGTATCTGTTATGACTAGGGGAATATCTCGCTCAAAGTACCTTAATGAGTATATTAGGAAAGTGCGTACTTAGTTGGTTTGAACATGTACAGAGAGTGAATGAGGGAAGCAGCTATATGCTGGCAAAGTAAATGGCGCATCAGAAAGTAGTAGACGCGAAAATCATGGATGAATATGGTAGGAGGGACTCTTAAGTGAAGAAACATTAGGAAACTTCAATAAAGGAGATCGTGTATAAAGTAAAGCATGATTGCAAGGGAAGCGAAAGTGATTGGTAAGGATATAGAGCATCGTGGAGGAAATTAATAAAACGGAGTGTGTTTTATGAGTATTCAAATTTTTTCACGCATTTGCTAAAAATGCGTACCCTAAATCATTGTTTTCACTTGTACTGTCATTGCAGAGCAGCTATACATACCTCATTGTTAAGGTTATCCTTTTGCAAAGATAGTGATACCCTTTAAAATTGTATTCATTGAATTTCCTAATAGAAGTTGAAAATACTTGTGCACATTTAAGACCATGTCCGTGTGAGATTTCTTCCTCACCTTTCTCTTCCATTCCTTTCTCAACTTATTTTTTTTCACGGCAGTTTCAATACTCCCCTACAAATGTGTGTGGTAAAAATGTCGCCCCTGATGAGGAATTAGGGTGGCACTAGGTTCTTTCGAGTCTCTCTCTGAAAACTGTTCGAGCATGTTAAAAAGATCATGGCTAATTTACGAACGCTTGTCAGAGGGAAATTTATGGCTATTGGTTGCCAATATCATTGGCATTCCTTCAAGTAAGCGCGACTGAAAATTGCACTATCAGTCTTCATTGATTGGTGCTCGTGATGTTAAAGAGAGATCGGGACGTTGATTTCACTCGTGGATAAAAATTTGTTTTTCAGTAATTGAGACCATCATGTAATTAGCCTACATATTTTTTTTCGTCGCCAAGGAAACTTACGTTTATTAAGGAGAGTGGTAACTGTGTTTTCAGGTGATCTGTTTGAGATTAGTATGCCACACCGTCGATTGAAATGGAAATTTTCAATATTTTCTCAATTTTTATTCCAACCGAGACCTTCGGTTATTTCTGCGTCCCACATGAATCTAGACCTTCTGGCAGTGCAGTGATTTGAGTTACCTAATCCGACATTGCGGACAGATTGCCATAGTGTGAAGTAATTTTGCCGGAATCTTTTCATATTTATTTTCGTTGGTGTATCCGCATCATTTGTTTTTACTTATAATTCGTAAGTAAAAACAAGTGATACGGATACACCAACGAAAATAAATATGAAAAGATTCCGGCAAAATTACTTCACACTATTGCAATCTGCCCGCAATGTCGAAATAGGTAACTCAAATCACTGCACTGCCAGAAGGTCTAAATTTATATTCGTATCACTTGTTTTTACTTATAACTCGTAAGTTATCACTTGTTTTTACTCATAACTCGTCAGTTATAAGTAAAAACAAGTGATACGGATAGCTTATACCATTTTGTGTAAGTGATCTTGCTTGTGGACTAATAGCACGAATCGAATGTATGATATTCATGAGTGGTAATATACATTAATGAGAGAATTTTGTATCACACAGTGGAGTAATACAGGCATCCCTCGTCAACCGCGAGGGTTAGGTTTTCGAAAAACCCCGCGGTTGGCAAAACCGCGGTTGGAAAACCATTACGTATATGGGGAATCAGAGGTTTGGTTTCATGAGCAGCCATGCATTGTGTAAAATTAAGCATAACTTTATTTTCCCTATAATAATTCACGTGTAAATTTACGTAGACATGTTTCCCCCCCACTTTTTCACGCGATCTCTCATATGGTATCCCGACAGCGCCGATAACTGCTTCGAAAAAGATGAGCAGAGCGAATAAAGCCCTCTGTACTAGAAGTTTGTACTAAATGGAGTCGCTCCATCGCTGTCCTGCAACGTAAATTATACCGGGCAAAGGATCTAAGTAATTTCCCAACATAAAGACATCTACATTTTATATTATAACCTAATAATATTTCTAAAATGTTGGGAATTCGTTAATAAAAAACTAATGAATTAAAATATCATTTACGTACTCGGACTTGCTTTGATTATTAATTATCTGCGTCTGTTGAATTAGTAACAGCAGTAACAGTGTCGGGATCGCTGAGGTATCCAAAGGTTTCCGTTGACAAAAGTCCTTCTTTATTTTTCATTTCAGCTTTTCCTGATTTGCTGATGAATGACAAGATGGTCGGCTGGCTCGTTGTTTTCCTTAGATTACTTCGTAGTTCTTTGTAAGGATGCAGCAATTTATCTAAGCCTCTCTTGAAAATCAAACCACGATCCGTTTGGGGATCAATGTGAAAGAAAAAATTTGATGATTCCGTGCCCATATTAGGAATTTTTTTGACATGTGACAATTTTATTTCTTCCTCTTCTTCAGCCTCTACTCCTCATTGTCTGCTGCGATAAGTTTCTCCAGCTCCACCTCACTTAACTCTTCATGTGAGGCTAAAAGTTCTTCAGCATCCGTTGGCTGCATGTCTTCTAACCCTTCCTCTTTTAGCTTCCGTGCAAGGGAAAAAATGTGATTAACTTCACCGTTAATTTGGGGAAATCGTTGATAATCATTGACAGCCTCCGGCCAGAGCATCGGACAGCATGAATTCAATGTTGATGGCCTCAGCTCTTCAAGTGATTTTTAAAATTATATTTATGCACTCAGCATTGCTTAACTTTTTCCAGCGATCCATTACAGAGAGAGAATTGTTTTACTCCATCGTTTCAATAAAGAAAGAGAAGTTTCGCCGAATAAAATAACTTTTGAAGGTAGCAATGATACCCTGATCTAGAGGCTGGAGGAGGGATATCGTGCTTGGCGGGAGGAATGTTTGGATGAACAGTTCCTGAGGATTATCTGGAGCATTTATCAAAACAAGAAGCACTTTGAAAGTAAATTTTTTTGACGCTAAGTGCTTTTCGACTTCGGCAACAAAGCAGTTCTGAAATCAGTCCATGAAAATAATGCGACTTACGCCTTTCGGTTGGACCGCCAAAACACATGCAGATGATTTTAAATTTTCCCTGACAGCTCGTGGGGTCTGCAAGCAGTGGTACCAGCGATCAGGGTATCATTTCTGCCTTCTGACAGAGCGTGGGTTTTGTAAATCAGCATAGGTTTCACACGAAAATCGCCAGCTGCATTAGAACATGAAAGGAGGGTAATGGGGTCTTTGCTGACCTTGAATCCTGGAGCAATTTTTTCGGACTTTGAGATAAAAGTCCGCGGAGGCATTCTCTTCCAAAAAAAGTCCCGTTTTCTTCGGCATTGAAGATATGCTCCCTTTGAGTAATCAATGAGCTTCCTAAAATTTTCAGGATACTAATTTCATGTATTATAATATAATTATATAACAATCATGTATTATCCTGGGTACCATTACTTAAGCCCAAGGAATAACGGTATTTAAGCAATAGTATTCTTGAGTAAATTCTTGCTTGATGTGAAAAACTTTATTAAAAGCGATTCATATTTCCGCAGCGTGGGAAGATCATGACTTGAAATTGGTGAGTTTTTTTGTAAAATACTTTGATTTTTGAAGGAAAATAGTTTTAAATAGCCTCAGAAGAAAACAGCGCCAAATTTAATTACATTCCGCGATCGGCAAAGCTTGGTAAAAATTTGGATACCATGTAAATTTGTTCTGTGTTGCGGGCAGCCGCGTTGGGCAACTCGCTGACCGCGGTTAACGAGGGAAACCCCCGCGGTTGAGAAGACTGGTCCTCAAAAAACAAACCGCGGATACTCACGCGCCGCGGTTGACGAGGAATACCTGTACTGGAACTTAGTTTATCTTGTTGAATAAATTCTGAATGTTCAGTTACAATGCCGTAGCGCTGTACGGGACTGAAGAGTTATCGTAAAATTCTCCTACGCGGTAATTATATCCAATATAGGAAAATGAAAGATTGCTTACCTCGAGTAAGTAAAAAATTTATTTACTTAGGTAGTACGCTTGAAGAAAATGGACGTAGTAGCTAAGATCTTTGATAGCGTAGCGGAGGAATGTTCGAGAGAATTCTGAAAACGATAGTTGAAATTATAAATATATATTATGGATTCGGATGTTTGGAGTTGTTGCCTAGGCTACGTGTTGCCTAAATCTCCACTTTCAATTCACCCAGTCCTTGGCGCCACTTCGATTAGAGTCTTTTCTGTTGTTATTATAAATAGACATAGTTAATTGTTGCTAACGTGAGACTGTGGTAAATATTCAATAACGATCGAAGAGAGATGAATTACTAGATGCTTTGAATAATATCTTGCTATTTTTGTGACCTAAAAGTTACTTTGTAAATGCTAGAGAGGAAATATCTATAACAGATAATGTGTGAGAGGTTTATGAAACGTTCATCATGTGCCGACTACGTTGTTTGCCGGAATCCGATTATAATTGGAATGCATTAAGCCCGTTCGGCTTAAATAAAGAATTTAGAATGCCTTGTCTAAACAGAACTTGCTTCGTACCAGGCTGCAAAACAGGGTATGCGTCTATGAGGACCCAAAATAGGAGACGAAAATTGAAAAATAAGAATCTGTTCAAGGCGGCGGTAAGTGCATTCGTTTTTACCTGCACTGCAATGATGGCCATTGGGAATACTCATGAAGTCACCTCGCATTGTTATTAAATTTCCAAGTTTCACGAAGTGCTAAGAAGTTAATTGTGCATTTGTGTAATTAAATTTGGAGAGGAATTAAATATATCTGTGGACCGGACGATGTTTGAAAAGTGTATAATTACGTCCCGCGTGTATTACCATTTTTTTATCCACTCAAGTATGATTACTTGTAGTAAAAACCAATGTATATTCATAGCAAAACCAGTAAGACGAGTTTATTTACAACCTGTCGACTGTATTTACGTTTGAACTTCCGTTTTTCATCACTAGGCGGCATCACTTTCCAAAAAGTTAATTGTTTACGGAATTCTAGACAACAGTTTTTGGCATCGAGATCCCAGTCCTTAATATGTATATATTCACGGTTGAAATAGGGAAGCTTCCAGAGCCTTGGCAACGGTTGGTTGTTGACGAGAGAGAGGAATCAACAAGGCATGATTCGAAAATGAGAGTATTTGCGAGTGACTGAATGTTAAGGTGTGTACACTTTTGGTGAAATTAATGTGTTAAGAGTGTTCCGTCAAAATAATAGTTATTATTGCTCCCACGCATGTAGTAATATCTTATCATTTAATTATTGTGTTATTTATTGTGCGAGAATCGGCAGTTGCGAAGAATTGCAATTGTAGCCAGAGGAACTCCTCAAATGTATGTATTATGAGCGCCTCATTTATTTTATTCCTTTGTCTAATGGAATGAGCTGAATTGAAATTGTTGACCAGCGAAATGGACAGAAACGTGTTGGACAGTCTTGGCGAACCTAAAACATGGGGACCAATGAAAGACCATTATCGGAGAGCTTTTTGGAGTGATCTATGTTACAGGAATAGACTTTAAATTGCCAGCTTTTGCTTCCAAAATGGTAGTAATATGTACAGCACCATTAGATTTTTAAGAACTATAGGTAGGAGTTAGTTTCACATCAGGATCCTCATCCTGTGGAAGGTTTTAGTCGCCGCTCACGTTATTGGGCATATGATACCTACCTGCATTGCTATGCTGATCAAAATGACCAACCAAGATCAGGGCAAGAGAAATATGTTTTGCTGTGAAACTATGATTTCTTATAAGAATTCCCCCTTCTATGTTAAAACATTGTTTCATTTAGAAGGAAAAAACTGTTTATTTATTAATGTTAAATGAATTTTTGAAAATATAACGTTCAGTGTGATGAAAATTAACATCATATTTTAGAAATTACAAATTTAAAAGAGATTTATTAACGAGAAAGAATATAAAGGATTGAAATTAACAATAACAAAAAAACTCATAATTTAAAAGAAAATAATAGGTTGTAACACATTAAACTGGGTACCGCTCCTTTATATGCAGTACAAAAGAAGAAAATATGAAGGCCGGGGTCCCTCTAAAATTCTGCCCGTACATAAACTCGTCGATATGTTCTGGACGTATCATCATAATCATCTGGTGTTCTGCCTGCTGGCAGGTCCCATACACCACTGCTGTCTCCATCCGCTTCTGTCCCGAGCTTCCTTCTTTGCTTCACCATATCTGATGTTCTTCACCTGATCCACCGATTTAATTCTTCTCCTTCCGCTCTTTTTCTCTCCTTCAATTGAACCCTCAAGTGCCACAGTTATTATAATTTTCCCTCTCATCACATGGCCCGACCAGTTTCCTTTCCTTTTCCTTATTTCCTTTAGGAGCGATCTTCCTTCTTTTACTTTGCTCAAAACCTCTTCATTTCTCATCTTATCTACCCATCTTACTTTTTCCATCCTTCTCCACATCCACATTTCATAAGCTTCTATTTTATTCCTTTCCCTCTTACCTAATGTCCACGCTTCACATCCATACATGAAAACGCTCCATGAATAACATTTAGCTAGTCTCTTTCTCAGCTCCAGATCCAGGCTTTTATTGCATAGCAAGTTTTTCTTCTGGCTGAAGGCATCTTTAGCCATTGCTATCCTTGCTTTTATTTCTGCAATACTTCTCCAGTCGTCTGTCACCATCGTTCCTAGGTACCGGTGGCTTTTCACTTTTCCTATTACACCTTCATTTATTTTCACACTCGTATAATTTTCACAGTTTACTGGCATCACCTTTGTCTTTCCTAGGTTTTTCTTCATCCCATATTCCTTCATCCCTTCTTCCAAAACCTTCATCAACCTTTGAAGTGATTGCATATCATCTGCTAATATAGCAGATGATATGCAATCACTTCTCTATATCCTCTTCTGGACGTAGTTGGCTACGTAAAACTTCTGTGTGCCGGCAGAACCGCTTCAGCCTAGACCAATATCCTCCCACAGCATTGGTGCACGTGCCATCTGCAGTTTTGAAGTCTTTCTCGTGATTTACGACATGGTGCGTATACCCTAGTTGGTTGAGCCCATCATAATGCAGCCCAATCATCCGTCCAAATACTACTTCCTGTTTTCACATGCTCTTGAATCAACGGAAGTAAGGTGGTCTTGTCCCTTTTAACCACACATAGGATGACACATTCTTTGCTGTGTCATATATTCCCAAAACCCACTTCTCCTTCACATTCCTTCCCCTACTGTATTTTCTCCGAGTTACAACACTCTCATCTATCTGAACGATAACACCTTCCCCTCCAAGTTGTTCTTTCGGCATATTTAGTATTTTCCATGAAGCTAAGTCACTGTAAATATGAGAAAAATATGATAATTGGCCCCAATATGCAGACTTGTCAAAATAAAAAAGTAAATAATTACCGATAGAAACGGTGATACTGCAGCACACTTTCCCTTGTGATTCCAGTCACTTTGCTTGTATCATTTGAAGATACGTGACAAATCCAAAACCATTAAATTATTATAATAGATTCGAATGAAATCTTGGTTTTCTCGACAAATGTTCCTCACATAAACTGGAATAGATTTTGCAATTAGTGCAGAACGCAGCGTAATTTCGTTTGTATCGACAACTTCTTCTCAAAACCTGTCGTCGCCGGCATTTCTTCTGTTTCATTTGGATGAATTCTTCAGGAAACCTTCTTCTTGTAAAGACAGTGTAACATCTTTTTCGCTTTACGCGTAGAATAAATATATATCCTTCACGTTAGAGCACTGTGAAAGACACATTTTCTGTTAAATTTATTTTTATAAACTATTCAAGTGTGTTGGACACATACCTACATTTTTGTCGTATTGATATGATTTACGTTCGTCTTTTTATTGTTTTGTTGTGATGGAGTTTGTTTGTGTTTGTTAGAAACATAAACAAGAGTTTGGCAGATCGGAAGAATCTGGCTGAACTAAAATTAATTAGAAAGATAGAAAATAAAGATGGTTTAGTTGGATTGTCTCAACATTTTCTTCTGCTTTGCAAACGACTTTTGTAATCAAACTCGATATTCCCGCTTCGGTTGTTAAGAAGCTCTGAAATTGAATGATAGGTGTCACTAGTGTCGCTTGTTTATTCGATCGTCCATTGTCGCCTGCTATAGTGCTGGGAAATGAGCGGTAGGAGCGGAGCAGTTGTTTGCTGGAAACCAATCGGTACCTCCGATTCCTCCGAAACCTCCGAAACGCAATGTTTTGGTGGTTTCGGAGGATGGTATTTTAGCATTTCTTATCAAGCTACAGGAATAAAATTTTCATGGAAGTTCTTAAATGTCGGACGAGGAAAAAAAGAAAACCCCAACATTTAGCCCTAGGTTCGAGCCCAGATAGGATTTCATGTTTCAATGACATTAGATGATGAACAAAACATGTTGAAAATACTTATAAAATACTTAAAAAATAACTTTTATTGACAAATTATTATTGTAGTAAAGAACAGAGTGGAAATATCCGCTTCTTCGAAAAATCGACCATCACCACCGATACTATCCCATTATATTTACTAGAATCTTTTGCGATCTGTATCACTTGCATGGTGATAAGAAATATCAGATGGTATTCGATAATTATGATGTGTTCTTCAATTGCGCATGTCATTAAACGTAAAAATAATGATTTCCGAAAGTATGTACTGCTCTAAACATTATTATTATTATTAGCCTCATGCGAAATACAGAATGAATTGTTTGCCTGAGTCAAACGTCTAAAGAGTTTGAAGAGATTTGAGTTATATTTGGTTGAGAAAATTAATAATTACAGATTAAATAGGCATCTTTGATTAATAAACATAGCAATTATACGACATTATTCGAAAAAATCAAATTACAGACAGTTCAGAGGTCTTTCAAAACCTACCACCACTCAAAGCCCCCGCGTCCTCCGAAATCTCCGTTTCCTCCGTAACCTCCGATAACAACCGCGGTAGTACCGGAGAAAACCGGAGGAGTGCTGTAATCGCTGCTACCGATTCAATCACCGGAGGGCGCCCTCCGCTCCCAGCACTAGCCTGCTATGGCTGCTCTAGCGAACGAGGTACTCTTCCGTAATCAAGATAAATACCGTATTTCTTGTATTTTAATTGTCATCGCAGCGCTTTCGCCCATATCTAGTATTGTTTAGCATGTGAAATAAGTGATGAATCCAAAATTTGGTGACCATTGGATAAAAACTGGCGAAATGATAATACCCTACTGTAACCGCCGCATGGGCGTGTGGCAGGGGTTAATAGGTCACCAGTCGTGTAAATATGTAAAGTTTTTGGAGAAGTTATGGCGACGTGTATTACGGGAGTATATTTAGTGGAGCTCAGTTTTTATTGTGGTCGCTTATTGTACACGGGAAGAACGGAGTTTTTGTGCCTTTCTGTTTAGCAGTGTATCTCTCTTATTTTATCGCCTCATTTAGACCTAGAAACGTACAAGGGGCGTCATGATAATGTTTTCTGTGTCGCTCTGAAACGCACCAGTTCTGAATTTCCCAAGCAGTCTAAGCCTAGCGTGTAGCACAAGAGTCTCTTGGGACTCCCACCTTAATCCCTCTAAAAGTTTTGAAACACTATATGTTCGCTCGTAGCAGTTTTTAAGGAAACGTCCTGACCAGTGTCCCAAATACTCGCGGCATATTTGATGTGGCCCAATCAGAGCGAAGTTGCATCTCTCTTTTACATTTTCATACGAGAACCTTCCTGTTATACACTTCGCCTAACCTAGTTTCTTTAATGATGTTCCGCATGTGTTTTGTATGTGTGCTCCCTACAATATACAAGGAATTAAGGTAATTTCAAGTTATTATACTGTATCTGAATATTTTATTATTACTCCACCCACAGTATAGTTATGGCATTTGTGTGATACTTCAGTAGGAAGTGATCCGTGGTGTATTTACTAATATTCAATTCTAACGCCCTTCTTAGCACCACGAATGAACGTTGATGAGGTTACGTACGGTGACAGGAGTAAACGCTTCCTCGATCAGTTCGTTTATCACTCTCAGTCAAGACCCTCTTCTAATATGATTTCATCCACAGCAGTGTCCACAGTTTTCAAGTGCATCCAGAGTCCATTTGATTCAATTCAAATATATTGACTGGGTTAGCTCGTAGGCTTCCGCGGATGCAGTGTTGACTGTTCCTTTTGTCGGGATTCATTCCGCGATGTATGTTTTAAGAAAACAACAATATTTCTCTGGTCCTCCTGCCAGCTTCATCAGGTTAACTGAACATTCAGGTTCAGTTAACCTGATGAAGCCGGCAGGAGGACCAGCGAAATATTGTTGTTTTAAAAAACATACATCGCGGAATGAATCCCGACAAAAGGAACAGTCAATATTGACTGGGTGTTGTACTTAGAATTGGTAGTTGAACTGGCAAATTGGTCGCTGGTTCACATGTGAGTCGATAAATCATCTGGGAGTATAAAAAATATTGTCAGTTATCATATTTATGATAACCGAAGAAGTATGAACGAGAAAGACAGGCCAGACGAGCTAGATAATGGGGCTGTGAGAGAGGAGATTTTTCTGCTTCGAATGAGAACAGGCTCACTCGCTAGCTTAGTATCTGCTCAAATTTTTCCGCCCGTACATTCAGTCCCTCTCATGCCTTTCTACCTTTCCGTTAGGGGCCATTTTCAATTTGTGAGAGTCGTTGAGATTGCAAAGAAACACTCCCCCGAAGTCACTGCGTCTGGAGTAGTGGCGATATCTTTTGTATAGTCACCCTATGTAACAAACGTGAGAAGCTTTGCTAAACGCCTTCATCTGTGTCTACATAATACCCTGGGAGCTGCCGCATGGGCGTATGGCAGGGGGTGTTAGGTCACCAGCTGTGTAAAGGTTTAAGTTTTTTGGAGATGAAATGGTGGCATGAGTTATAGGAGTGTATTTAGAGATCTTAATTTTTATTGTGATCGCTTCTTGTTTGCGGAAAGAACGAGTTTTTGTACCTATATGTTCGGCAGTGTATCTTTATAATTTTGTCGTATCTGTCAAATCTAGTGATGTAGTGAGGAGTCATGATAATATTCTCTGTGTCGCTTTGGAAAATATCAGTTCTATCTTCACGTAGTTCTAGTAATATGTTTAATTAGCGAATTGCAAAATTGGTAGCAATTGCAAAATGACGAAAATGTATAGGAGAAAGTTGGTTGATACACTTTTTGGATTTTAATTTTTTATAATTTTTAGGATATATCTACTAAGTCAAACTTATGACTGAATGTTAGCATGAAGCCATATTAATACTTTGATGATAATTTTCTGGGCTATTGTTTAACCACCGATTATACATTCGTCCTTTTTCGATGATGTGCACAGTGTATCAACCTACCCCCATCTGTGGCAAGTTGATAAATAAGGGGGTTGATACATCCTTAAATTATTTGGTAAAAACAGACTTAAACTCAAAATATAACTATGGAACGTGTTATATTTAATTAGTTCAAATTTGCAGTAAATAAAAATGTTGAAATTGCGATAAAATAAATATTTTTAAAATGGAAAATTAATAGAAAAATAGTCAAATTACTTTCTTTTGCTAATTCTTTTGTTGCTAATAATTTTGCTAATAATTGCTAATAATTTTGCTAATTTGCTAATTTTGCTAATAATGATATTCACTTCTTGCGGCGGCTGGGTAAATAACTATTTTTACTACGGTGAACCAATCTTTAGACGCCATGTTACTGACACCCCAGTTATTAGGGAAATGGATATTATTTGCCACAGCATATTCGAAAGCCAACATACGAATATATTTAGGTGATAAACTATGATAAATATCAGATCAACGTAAAATATAGGAAGTTTGTCTTTCTTCTTGTTCTGTTGTTAAAACTAGCCTTAGCTTAGCATATCTTGTCGTCCGGGAATTTTGAGGTCTTCTTCATGAATCTTCTCAATGCATTGAAATCTGCTTTACACATTTTTAGCGGCATTTATGAGAGAGACACCTTTTGCAACTTCCTTGGCAGCATTTTCGAACGCTTCCTGAGGAGTTATTCTTCTGTTTGTTTTTCTTTTTCATGTGTTAAAAATATGGGATAAGTTGATACATTGTATCAACGTGCCCCGTTCGTTCTCTATCAAATTGTCCCTCGAGTCACCGTTGCAAATGAATCGATGTTTAGGTTTCATATAACGTCCAAATAGTGCAAGCTAATGCTTAATTGAAAAGCGCAAAGTTGTTTATTACGCAACAAACAAATTGACATACCGTGTATCCTTAAACATTTGTTACAAGAGACACTCAAGCGGCATTGAAAAATATTACTTCTCACCTTCAAAAACAGAAGTGAACAATGCGACGTTCCTCCCAGCAGCGCGTTACTCGAGTTAAACGAGCACATTCAATAGGGCCTAGAATGGCATCCGTATAAATTTTGAGGTGCTGCGAGCAGTGGGCACTTCAAAAATTACAGTGTATTAACTTGCCTCTGTAACAACTAACCCCGCTCTCCCCTAAGTACGTGCTCTTATTCTGCATTCTCACATCTACTCCTCATGCAGTCTTCAGTTACGTTGTTCTTGGTCTCCACGTCTCGAGGCAGTGCTATGATATGTGTTGGTTGTGTAAACGTTGTTACATTTTGCAATAACAAAAAACATTCAAATCAAGGCTGAGACAAAGAGGCAGTTCCTCGCTTAAAAAATAGTAGATTATGATGTTGTTGCACTTAGAAGACAATTTGGACCATGCGGAATAATATATTGAATATGGAAATCAGTTTTTTGGTATCGAAAAAATGTAACCGCAAAACCATGACACATATTTAGTGGTAGCCCACGACTTTGATGGAATGTGTTTTGGGGATAGCTCTGTCGAATCCACTTTGTTTAAAAAAACATAGTTATCTCACCATTTACTCCAACGTAGGAATTATTAAAGTTAATCGCAATCATAAAATTAATCCTTGAAAAGCATTACATTGTACAATGATGGTCGCTTTCTTTCTCTTTTCCGTCGTATGAGTAAACGACGTGAAAGACTGGAGCAGCGTTTCAATATCCCCATTGTATTATATCAATTCTTGCATTCGGCGTTGCGTATTGTATTTCACTTTTAAAAATTTAATTTTTGGTTTGAACGTGATATTTTTTTTCGGATTGTATACCAAATTTTTTGATGTCATTTTATTTATATTTTTACGCCATAGACTCGAAACGCTTTTGTGAGGCATGGAATGATCCCTGGCCACATCGACTTTTTTTTTAAATTTGACCAATAGTTAAGTACGTGAGATTTGAATGCAAATGTTTTTTTGTCGATATGTAATGAACGAGTTTCTGTAATGTGCTATTAAAGGACTGAAATATTCTTTTTCGGCGCTCAGTGACGTATGTATTAAAATTTTTGTGTGAAACGAAAATGCTGCATTTGATGTCTACATCTACATAATACCCTACGAGCCGCCGCACGGGCGTGTGGCAGGAGGTGCTAGGTCACCAGCCATGTAAAAATGAAAGGTTTTGGGAGGTGAAATGGTGACATGTATTATAGGAGTGTATTTAGTGGAGATCAATTTTTACTGTGGTCACTTACTGTGCGCGGAAAGAACGAGTTTTTGTACCTATAATTTCGGCAGTGTATCTCTCTTATTTTATTGCTTTTTTTCAGACCTAGAGATGCAGTGAGGAGTCATGATAATATTCTCTGTGTCGCTCTGAAAAATATCAGTTTTACATTTCTCAAGCAAGCTAAGCGTTGCGTGTAGCCTCCGTGTCTCTAGGGGCTCCCACCTTTATCCCTCTAAAAGTTGTGAGACACTATATGTACGCTCGTAGCAGTTTTTTAACGAAGCGCAGTGCTTTTCTTTGTATTTTATTAATTTTTTTTGTCATATCTTTATGACCAGGGTCCCAAATGCTCGCGGCGTATTCGAGGTGTGACCTAACCAGAGCGAAGTAGCATATCTCTTTTACCTATTTCATCCGAGTGAAATAGATGACGAACGCGAACGCATGAATATCCTGGGCTCAATTAAATAGGGAAGGTATTGATTCAGACATCCTTAATGACTGGAAGATTCTTTTCCGGCGCTCAGTGAGTGAATATTAGGTCTTATAAATTTTCTGCGGTACAATAATGCTACCTTTTTGGACGACAGCCGCAAACACATGTATCTTCTGGACCCAATTAAATAAGGAAGGTATTAATTTCGACCTCCTTTGATGGCTGGAAGATTCTTTACCGGCACTTGGTAACTGAATATTTGGTAGTAAAAATTTTGTGTGGTACGATAATGCAACTTTTACAGATGACGAACGCGAACGCGTTATTTTATGAACCCAATTAAATGGGGAAGGTATTAATAACGATCATCTCTTTAGCCTTCTTGTATGGCTGGAAGAGTTTTCCCGCGCTCAGTGGCTGAATATTGCGTAGAAAATGTTGTGCGAAACGATAATGCTACCTTTTTAGACGGCAAACGCGAACGTATGTATATTCCGAACCCAATTAAACAGGAAAGACATTGATTCCGACGTCCTTGTGACATTGCCGACGTGTTAATCAAGTAAGAGATCGATGCATGACGCCTGCCCTGAATACCGATTTATGCAATCACTAGGCTATTTTCGGATATTTCGCGGAAAAGAGCTCGGAATGTGATCTACTTACGCTTCCCGCTCTGATTCTTTCTGCTTACCCGAGGAGTCACGACTTGTGGACGGGGATTTCTCTACGTTTCATTTAGAGCTTGGAGGTTACGTACGTACTAATAATTATTGTCCACTTATCTTACTTACTGTAAATTTCAGTTCGCGTTTCTCTGCGTTTAAAGCTGCCATCGTAAAATTCTCCGACGCGACACGTCTCGCTCCGGGCGGGGAGGGAAATACATTCATACCCGAGATATTTACGCAAGAAATTCCGATGACCGATGTCATTAGGGCGCGATAACTTCGCGAACATGAATTTGACTTTCTAGTTTTGAATGCGTATCGGGGCGATGGAAACGGGAAATTCCTCCCGACAGAAATAATGTCTCAGGAACTTCTTTTCGAAACTTGGCACGTCCAAATGTGACATTAAACAGAGGGTCAGCGATAATGTGAAACACGCTAATGTTTCTTTTTTTTATTTCTTTCCGAGCCGAGCAGGCTTGCAGACGAAAACCGTTGAAAAATCTCCGGTGATTGCGAAATAATCATCCCGCGTAGGCATGCGGGTGGGTATATAGGAGGTGGATATATATATTCGCTTGTGCGCGCGAGTGTGCGCGGTGTCTAAAAACGTTACAGAACGGGAGCCAGCGCGTTAAAGACCGCTATATGTTCCGCGGAAACAAGCTCGACAGCTGGGGGGACATTTAAGATGTGTGGAGTGAGCGGGAGAGAAAGAATGGTCCATTCCGTTCCGTTTGATATGTTTACGGCTCAGGGGAGCGTGATGCCGTCACCGTCAAAAGAATCAATTAGCGATTCTAGTGGTGCGGAAAGGGAAGCCGAAAGGGAGCCTTTAAAAAACGAAAACGATGCTATTGTGGCGGTTGCGGTGCACGTATAGAATGCAACGTAATCACTGACCCAGCTAATTTTTGACGCTCTTGCCAACCTTTTCTATTCATTCATTCATTGGTTGTTCAATCCTAAAATTGGTAGACTGCAGCCCTACGTCCATCCCTATCTCATACTAGTTCCCTGACCTCCTGGCATCTCTTCCTGTGTACTTCCTTCTTTATTTGATCCGCGAACTTATTCTTGGGTCTTCCTCTGGGGACTTTTCCATCCATTTTACCTTCAGTTGTGCTCTTCACAAACCCATTGTCTCTCAGGGTGGGTCCAATTCATATTTTTCTTCTTTTCTGTATGGTAATGAAGCTCAAACGATTTCGTACTGTCTACTAATTTTTATTTCACCTCTTGCTACACGTGTTTCGACTGACTAGCAGTCATTATCAGGCAAGACTGCGTCATCAGGAAGTCTTGCCTGATGATGACTGCTAGTTAGTCGAAACACGTGTAGCAAGAGGTGAAATAAACATTAGTAGACAGTACGAAATCGTTTGAGCTTCATTACTCATTATGCTGTTCTACGATATCTCGCCTGAGAAAGTGGAGTTTTTTCTGTATGGTGTTCCTTATGGTCCTTTCCTCTTCTACTCTTCTGTACACTTCATCATTTCTCATTTTGTCCGTCCATTTTATCTTCAACATCATCCTCCTGCACCAGGTTTCTAAGGATTCTAGTCTTTTCTGGTCAGCTTTTCCAATAATCCATGCTTCTGATCTATAGACTGCCACGCTCCCACACGAATGTTTTTCGTATACTGTTTCCTGGTTTGCAATCCTATCTTATTTGAGCACTGTAGTTGTCTATTTCCTATGCACGCCTTCGTAGCTTGGGCTATTCTCCGTTTGCTGTCCGTTGTATTTCTTCCTTCTTACGTGATGGTACTTCCGAGACAGGTGATGGAATCCACTTGCTCTAATTTCTCTCTTCCCAGGGTGACTTCTACTTCAGCTTCAGCATTCAGCTTCACTCTTCAGTACATTCAGCCTCTCTCTACCTTTTTAATATTAGATGATTTTATTACCTAGCTAGTACTAGTTGGGCGTATTCAATGCGAAATAGCATGATAAACATATATATTCGAGAAAGTGTTGGGAGTAATGATTTAGATGAGGAGTAACCGCTGAGGATACTTGCAGAGGGTCAGAAATAAGGGTCGTGGAGGATCTTGGTTATTTTATTTGGGGAGACGATCGACAGTTACTTCCTTTTTCGCCGTGAACATTGAGGTAGATGGAGAGGGCGCTTGTTCTGATGACCAGTGCTTGACGCTATAACGTGGGCCGCCATATTTGTTCCCCCCGATTTCTCTCAGCGCTTACAGGCTAACGCGTTAAATTTGAAATTTTACGACATTTTCCTTCGATATCCCTCTCTAAATCACCATGCACGAACTTCTTTAATATTATTCTTCAAATAATTTCTTATTGTTTATTTAAATGAATAATATTCCGTATTCCCAGCAAAAACCGCACTGAAGTCGAGTTAATACCTCCTAGTGGCTTACACGTGTTTAAATATTTTTCACTATAAATTATCTGCATAAGGTAGATAATCTTGTTTTTTACCCGTTAATAGGCCAAATACTCCGTCCTATCAAAAAGCAGACAAGGAAGAACAAGGGGAAAGCTGTATGGCGGATATTTCGGTTGTCAGGCGACAGTTTGATGGCGAAGAGCCCTCTCCATCTACCTCAATGCCCTTGAACTGAAGGATAGGTCGGTCGGGGAAAGAATTTTTTGGAAACGGTGGGAGGGTTGAAAGAAGCCCGGCATCGGCATCAGTCTATTCTAAGCCAAAGACACTAAGGTGAGAGCATTTTAAGATCCTATCCGATAGACGGAGGATTGCTCATTAACTGCTCTCCACATAGCATAATAGTAGGAATTTGCTTTTCACATTAAAGAAATCTCCGCTACCGCTAAAATTCGGACCCGGGCCCAAAGCCATTGGATCCATGATCTGGTCCATGAGGTGTAGGTATTGAAGGCCACACTAGAGGGAGGACGGATGAGTAAACGGGGAGATAGAGAAAGGGCTCTATGGATAGGATGAGAAGGGACAGGAAATGTGTCCAGATTTAGAACATTTGAGGTGTCTGCGGTAGTCAAATAACCAGTATTCTTTATAAAATAAATAATAGATATAATGTAGTCTACCGGTTAAGGCAGGTTTTTTTTTAATGTCCGAGAAATCTCCCCCCGGTTTTCTCCGCGTTCCGGGGTCTATCTCCCTCTAGTATAACCTTTTTCACTTCTGTATACGATCTACCGTTCTTCATCCCGTCCATGAAACCCATTCTCTTTCTTCCCCTTCCTCGCTTGCCCAACATCCTTCCCTTTATCACACTCTTCAGCAACCCATCACCCTTTATTATATCCTTCAGCCATCTACCCTGCCTATCCCGGATTTCATTCAGAAGTTTCCTTTCCTCGCCCACCACCTCAAGCACTTCCTCGAGCACTTCCTGAATATGAGCATCGTAAATGCGGAGGAATGATTTATGGTCGCGCGAACCGAAAAGGGTATGTTTAGTTTTCCGGGAACCCTGGAAAGCGCATTGGTCGGCAGACTGGCTGGCATGGGTGGAAGCAGTATAAATTGCTCCCACCAGTCCAGCTCTAGGGGTCATTGGAAGCTGCAAGCCCTTCCACCATGCCAAGGTTGTAGTCCGCGGATAATATAATCTTAAAATAAATCATGTTCTTTCCGCCAAAATCTAGAAATTTTGGTGTACTGTTTTACTCCTACTCGAACCCAGATCCCTCGATTTCCGGCCGAGTGCTTTCGCCAATTAAGCTACGGAGGCGTCCTCTTCCTCAGTGGATGTTTGTGAGCTTTAGGGAACAAGATGGTCTTGACTGCGAGGCAATTTTATGTTAAAAGCGGTCGAAGTTGTGCGCTAAACGCCACAGTCCGAAAGTTAAGGCCCTAACTTTGTACACAAATTGGTGTTCGCTGTTTTGATTTAGTGTGGGTACCCAGGGACTAGCCGCGGAGAACTTTACGGAGTAGACTGACACGCACAAATACGCAAATTTCCTCAGATGAAAAACCATCCACATTGACCGGGATTCGAACCCGGATCCCTCGATTTTCAGCCGAGTGGTTTAGTGGCTAAAGCACTAGGCCGGAGATCGAGGGATCTGGGTTCGAGTCCCGGTCAAGGCGGATGACTGGAAGTCGTGATTGAGGGGAGCATCATGGGTAAGCGAGAAAGGGGAAGAAAGAGAATATAGAGGGTAGACTTTATGAATGGAATGGAGAATGGTTGGACGTACGCCATGCAGAAGAATGAAATCGTGTGAAGAGAAGAGGACTGTGTCAAAACATTAGTAGAGACAAATCTTTTTCAACTAAACTTGCCTCAACCTATTTTAATGGAAATGTGACTTCCCAATCGTTATATAAATCAAATTCAATATTATTCAAGATATTAAGGTTGTACGAGGGAGCTAGTACCCTATTCCTGATAGAGATCATATTCGAATTATACGTTTTAATGTCACCAGCTGTAGGACACGTATTAAATATTGCATTATCAATGGTGCAATAATATAGTTTTATATGACGGCGATGGTAAGTAATTAAATGAACATATATAAATAAGTCTTTGACTTGACTCATTTTTTTCGCCCGGTGTGTTTGAAACCCCTTCAAGACGGAAGGTTTTTCGTGATACCCAAGAACCTATTGCGGTGACAATATGATCAATTTTCAAAAATAGTTGAGAGAACATATACACTAACCGCTGTCAGTTTTTTACGACATCTAATTAAGTGTGAGAAATTCCTCATTTTGCAAATAATATCTCTCTGGAGTGCATGCACGTACCATTTCCCATGTAAAAGGGCTGGTATTATTTGTTAAATATTTGTTTGGTAAGGGGTTGAATCTTTGGTGTTATTAGGAGGGTGAGATATTTTTCTTTAAAATGGGACCAAATTCATTGATTTCTATGGGAAGTGACATTTCACTTAAACTACCTCAAGTAAAATGCTTGATTAAATTCTTCATAAAATCTTTATACAAAATGAACTACGAGGGCTGTTCAAAAAATTACGGAAATTTTTTTTATTGCGCGGTAACGGATTGTTCACGACGTCTGGTTGGCAGTGCTGCATTTTTCACTTCCTCTCGAGTAGCCATTATTTTCCTTTTTTTTTAATTGTGTTAAGTTTTCGTTATATACCTCTGTAAGAGGAAGCTGTTTTACTCGTCATGGCGATTTTTTTAATTCCCTAGTTTCGGGGATCATCGTTGCAAAATGAAATTTTGTGTGTGACTTTGGAAAACCTTTTACGGAAACCTTCAAAATTTTGGAGAAGGCTTGCAAAGGCATTGCTCTAAGTCCTCTGTAGCGTTATAATTGGTTTGCCTGATTCAAAATTGGTCCACGATCAGTTCAAGAAGATCCTCAGACAGGACGGCCTTCGATGCCAACTGATCGCAGCATCACTCAGAAAGTTGAGGATCTATTTGGCGATAACCGTCTTCAGACTTCCAGAGAACTTTATGGACCAAGAAGTTGTAAGTAACTTGAAATAATATTTTACCAAAATTGCCGTTATTTTTTTCACAGACGTCGTAAGGCCAAAATTGTACTCACGGCCATTCGAGACACTCATTTTCCAATCACCAAGTCAAAGCCAAACGAAGGTTAGACCAAGGCAAAGGTATTGAAAGGGAGTTTTAAGGTCATACCGGTTAAGTAGGGAATAGGGGCAAGGTGTGACAGGAGGAAGGGCGTGGAGAAACCTGGCGCCGTGGCGAGTTTAATACCTCGAAGGGCGTCAATGAGCCTAGGTACGTATGCCACATCGACATCGATGTATCGGTCCACTCGATGTTTTTTGGCCGAGACATCGAAAACATCAAGTATCAAAATAATCCGATGAAATTTCAGTGAATGGTGAGTACTTTGCGAACACCCGGTACCTACCAAGATGCTATAGTTTCTACATTAATTTTTCCTCTTGTGGATTATTTCTTTCTGGTATTCAACGACTGCCTAATGAACCAAATGTTATGTTACAACGTGTACAAAACTTATGTTTTCGGTGCATCTTTGGATTACGCCGCAAAAATCATATTTCCCCGTATAGAGATGAAAGTAGCTAACCGTTAAAAATAGACGATTGTGTTTGCAGTGTGTTTTTTACCATCAGCTGTTCTCATTCAATGGGCCTGACTATTTGTTCCAATTTTTTTAGTTCTGTCCTAGTTCTCGTAGGGTCATAACTCGAAGCAATTCCTGTGCTTAATTTTCCTGCTCATCACACCCCCAAATTCAGTGATTCATTTGTAGTATCATCAACCAAAATATGGAACTCACTGTCAGTAAAAGTTAAAAACACTAAATCAATTCAAAATTTTAAAATTATAATTAATGATTTTATCTTTCTATATATGTAATAGCACCTTTGTTGCAATCTATATGTACAGATACTGTTTAATAATTCTTATTGTTTCATGTATGAACATGCATGTACGTATGCAAATGTTTGTATTTTTTGCTCTTTATCGCCCGTGCCCAGAGCGATCAATAATTATTTACTTATTTTATTAACATAAAAAAATCGCCTACTCGATTAGTCAATGTGGCATCCCTAAAGGCAGGGACACAATCAACGATACGTGTGACGCGAGACGTTAACGGGACAACGGGAGACGGGGAACGCAAGTCAGCGGACACAATCGACGTTAACGCGGCCCGGAGTATTAATTGACTAACGCAGGCGCAGCTAAGAGATCAGGTGTAAACAAGTGTGAAAGTAATTGTCTTCGCCAAGAGCTATCTTCAACAGTTGGATGTATCTGCCGACAGATGGCTCCCATTCCCGTATTCTCAGGACTATTCTGATTGGTTTTCCGTGTACGGGACACGGGAAGAGATGAAAGTTGTCCATCTCTCGCGTACACGTTGATTGTGTCCGTTCGCTATACCTTCTCGTCAGCCATCTTTTCGCGTATTCCCGTTAACGGCTCACGTTACACGTACACGTTGATTGTGTCCCAGCCTTAAACCGAGTCTAGGAGCTACACAGTCAAACAGAGTATATCGCCACTCCTTGAAGATGCCTCCGCAGTAAGCTTTGTGTTTTGATCCACAGCTCATACTTTATTTTACCGCTTCAAAACTCTAGGGTGCCTGAGGGGTATTTGCGGCAAAAGAGAAGGGACAGGTTTGGGAATGAGTGGGCGCAGAAAGAACTTAAAATGAATCCTGTGGTAATCGGCGTGTGTGGGAGTAGTGGACTTCGATGGTTTGGGTCCATAGAATGGATGAGAAATGAATTTTGAATTGCATATGAATGCTGTAGGGTTGGACCGAGAAAGTCATGCGTGAATGTGGTGGAAAAGACTCAAAATAGAAACAATGTTTGGGATCTTGAGAATAGGACGTCGTGTATGAAGTAACGTGTGAGGGTACCTGAAAGAAACGAGTTGTGCAAGGATTGGACGATATGTATTAAATTATTGAATCAAGAGTCATCGCAGTGAAAAATGGATGCTATTGAACCAATCATGTCTGTATTGCGATAGGAGAACCCTCCTCTTGAATCACACGGATAGGAATGGACATTCACCTCCTAGTGGTAGTTTGTTTAGCTGAAGTTTCTCCATTTTTCATAATGAACTCTACTCAAAGTTATCCATAAACGCTCCTCTGGTGATATAGACTTTTTCTATTAAAATGACTGATTTATTGGCCAGCTATATTCATTTCAGTTCATCTAAAGTACTTTCAATCTACCTATTATATTAAAATAGTACATGACGGTACCTACTAGTGATTAAAGTGGCTCATTGGTAACCTGCCGTGTGATGAGCCACGTCATTTATTAGTCATGAGTATCGAATTCTACTTTAACCCTAATTGGTTACATGGGGTTAAATAAACCCCAACCATTTTTAAACTCCTCTTAGTCTCCCTTAATCGTGTGTTATAATGATTACTACTCCTTTCATTGTAATTATTCGTGCAAAGTATAGGCCTTTTATTTTTTAACATTGTTGGCGCTTTCAACCTTCAATATACTTTTTTTATAACTTAATAATACATTGACTTTTTTGAGCCAAGGGTATTGAAAAGAATTTTTTTTATTAAAATACAATATTTTAGAACTAGATTCTCAGAGTTTTTTTTGCTCAAAATCAATAGGTACTGTAAAAAACACAATTTTTCCGTAAAAAACAGGATTTTTTATTACTTTAATTTTAGATAGTTCATAATATTTATTCAGAGAGACATGTTACAAAAACAGTATTTTTGTAGTATAATTGTTACAATACAGTTTATATATGTTTAATTGTAAGACTAAATGACATTGAAAAAGTTACCAACCAAAAAAAATAAGGAAAAATATATCTTTGTCATAAGTTTTTTAAAGAATGAAATAAAATATAAAGAAAAAAAAAAGATCTTGGTCCTGCTAAGCCGAGGCTTGTCAGCAGGTGCCATTGCTATACGAATCACTTGGTGATTAGTTTAACAATACTTAAACAAAAAATTTTGTTTATTAAATATTATTTGTTATCATGTTTGGTAATTAAACAATCAAATAAAAATTTACTATCAGCGCTACATAGTTACCCTTGTTTATTTTTTATTTTCAGGTTATTTTATAAGCTTTCTGAGTATACTATAGGTGAGAAAATTCGAGATATCAATTTTTTTAGTGTCTATTTTTAGCTTTAATTCCCCGCCCTTTACGGTAAAAAATGTAATGATTAAGCAGTAATATAAAACTTACAATCGTTTTCATTTTTTGACCTTTCAGTCCCATCTCACACGTTTGAATACTCCAGGCAGCTCCAGCGTTTTACAATGAATTATTTTAATAAAGCCCGCTGGATTTCGCGTATACGGCAAACTTAATGTGACAAACTTCTTTCAATTGAGGACGAACTAGCCTGCGATTCAGAAGTATTGTCGTCATCAATTTCTCTTTTTGTGTTACTCGTTTCGGATTTTTATCTCTCTTTTTTCAGATTTTTGTAGATCTCTCTTCTTTTTTTTTGACAATGCTCGTGCGAATAATATATATTTGAGAGTGCTTCTGGTAATCAATTGTTGTCAATTACTCGTGCGTGACTTAAATGAATTCTCATGCAATAATGAAGATGTCTTCTCCACGGCGTAATGGTGGGTTACTTATGTCACAAAAAAGTGTGCCTCAAGTTCGAATTTAGGTCACGCAGAGCTATAAAAAAAAACTTGGTAGGATGCTCACGTAAGTCTTCAGAAAGCGTGTCCTTTCATTTTTGGCGTTTCCGACGTTTAGCCGTTGCTCAAAGCAAATGAATCAACACGCAAGTGATTTCATTGTCATTCATCGGGAAGTAATTGTAGAATCACCGATTTTTCTTTTTTTTGGCCATACCAGTGTAACAAGACGTTTTTGAAACAGTGGGTTGAACTTTCATTTCGTTAATCTATGTGGGAGAGCGAGGGGGCCCTGAACTATCCTTCGTAATATTTAAGTCACTCTAGAGATTGTGGCTTTTATTAATTCAAATTGTATTTAGTCTCAAATTTATACTGTATTGAATATCCGCCGTTTAGATCGGCACTTCATTATGGAAGAACGAACAATAAATTCTTTGGGATAACGTCTGCTTTGAATCGTGATATCTCGAAAGCCGTAGTCTATACTTGGTCTGTGAATCATATTTTAAAGTTTTTCTGCGAGGTTTTTAATAATGTGAAAAATCGGAGGGGCGGCGTCAATTTTTCACAAGAGGACGTTGAATTTTCCATGTGATTTTTATATGACAATAGTTCCAAATACTTACGAGAACTTGACTTCATTTTTAGTTTGAACTATTACGTATTTCGCTAGACAAGGGGAATGATTCGTAAATCACTACCTTGGGACTACCCGTCAGCAAAATTTCGGCAAAACCTAGGCATGGCTGTTGAGTACGCCCCTTGTCAGTGTGGCATGATTCCCTTAAATAATAATTATTATTATAACTGTTATTGACCCAGGAGCCAAGTACAGCTACAGATCTAGCCAAGATTACAATGTGTTCAGAATCATAATATAAACATAACCAAAAGAGGAAATTACTGTGTAACAGATGACACAAACCATAAATCAAAAATCTTAACACTAAAGGACTCTTTGAGTGAATGAAAAGGGTATCGGAGAAGCCAAGGGTACATCTTTGATTTAAACATACATAGAGTTAAATTTGAATACTCACAGACGTTTATTAAAACATTTCCTTCCTATCACCAGATAACTGTCGGCTGACTTTCTCAGTTTATAGGAGGGGATATCGAGAGCATGCTTATATCTAGTGGAGTGGGAGTGAATGTCATCCCTGGTCTTAAATTTAGACAAGTTATTTTTTATATTCCCCGATATCTCAATTTATGTATAGGTTTATTACAGTCATAATGGCCTCACCGATATACAGAGGTCGATATGTCGAGGAATGTCGTTATGTCCATAGTGTGTTAGGGGCTGTCCATAATCCACGTAGACAAAAATAGGCCACTTTTTGACCCCCTCACCCCACAACGTTAACTTCATCCGGACCCGTCCCCCTCCCCCCTGTTGTCCACTTAGACTTGTATTTTGCGGAAAAGGCTGTGAAACAGGTTATTAATTGATTGTTAGGAACTATCTGTAATTTATGGCTGATTTTAAGGAAAGGTAAATAAAAGAAAAACCATTCTTGTAGTTATGTTAATATCGACCATTGTCTACGTAGACATCCCTCCAATCCCCTCACCCTCCAACGTGGACCTTCGTTGACAACCCTCGTACCCCCCAACCCTGTTTGGTGTCTACGTGGATTATGGACAGCCCCTTATTCTAATAGAATCGAATTCTTGTAGATATGTTAATATCGACAATTGCCTACGTAGACATACCTCCAACCCCCTCACCCTCCAACGTGTACCTTCGTTTATAACCCTTGAACCCCCCCACCCCTGTTTGGTGTCTACGTGGATTAAAACGCATATCTAGTGTATAAATGTTTAATTAATTGATAACCAGAATCACTTTTATGTATTTATTTATTTATTCATTTTTATAATATTGAATTGAATTTTTTTTGTATAACATGTTTTATCATTCTTTTTGAGTTATTGTCATAGTGATTAAAGAAATAAATAAGTGATTGTTGGACTGGAGACAAGAGGAGATCTTAGAGGAAGATGGAGAAGTTAAATGAAACTGTATTTGAATCTCTATCAGTACTGGTGAATAAAAATTGATTGCTGAAGAAAAGTGCAGAGGGATATAAAAGGGAATCGCTTTGTCACGATAATTATGGACAGCCCCTTATTCTAACAGAATCGCCTAGTCGACTGCGATGGGACACATGAACGAATCGAATACGGTACGTCGCCTTCCCGAAATGGACGCATTGCCAGCCGCTCACTATCTATGCAAATGGCCGAGGAAGTGTTTTTGGCTCGTGTTGCATCACGAAAGAGCGACCGGCCGATCGCCTAACGCCGCCGCCGCCGTGGCGTCCGTCCCCGGTGACCGCGCGAGACTGGACACCATAAAACAGATCCCCGGATTCGTTGTCACCACTTCGCCCTCGTCCAGATTTACTGGACCTCTTTCTCTCCCTCCCTCCCTCCCCACCTCCTCCGATGGTCTGGGACAGAATTGAATCGCCCACCACTCCCGTTTGTTGGGAGAGGAGGAAGCCCACTCGCTGGGCCCGCGTGGTCCTAAATCGTGGGATCTATTTTAAATGGGAAGACGCGAGTGATTAAGACCGGCATTTAAAACGGTTCGGACCCAAAGGTGTTCAACCTTTTATCAAGATGGGAATGCTGTGACTTGTCTCGCGACGTGTTGGCCTGTTTTCGCGTCGTGAGAGTGGGCATTCGCCCCATATTGGAGGTTGATGAAATGACCTTTCTTTCAAAATGTTTACGAACAGGACTCGACTCGTGGGGCGCCTCTGACCCTTTATTCAGCTGACGGCGCATGCTGTTCTTTTCCCGCTATCGTGGACCTCTATTTTTTATTTGTATATAAATAGCTACCTTTGGAATCTTTTCAGCTTGAGATATATTCGTTTGGGACAGACATGCAAGGAAGAGGGGGTAAACAGGAAGAGTTTTAAACATTCAGTCTTCTAGGCTTCTAGCTTAGGCTAGGATTTATATGGATATTTTTATTTAATTTCTTAAATTCCCAGTTATACACATGTACATTATTGGACCATCAATAATGCAATATTTAATTTATGCCTCCTTCAGCAGCTGATTACAAAACATCTTATGTAGTGAAATGAAAGCTGTAATTTAGCTTTTTACGTATGGACTGGTTCGGATAGCCAACTCGGTTTATTTCTATCTCACTTTAACTCATTAACTTGCAACATAAAGTTCACTTGTGAAAGGAAAGAAAATAGTTGCCTCAATTTTCTTCATCTAT
Organism: Ceriagrion tenellum; assembly: GCA_963169105.1. Taxonomy (NCBI): domain Eukaryota; kingdom Metazoa; phylum Arthropoda; class Insecta; order Odonata; family Coenagrionidae; genus Ceriagrion; species Ceriagrion tenellum. Next base: position 47,642,818 of record OY720637.1, read on the forward strand.
TCATCTCAAAATTTGAAGCTACCTTTGGAATCTTTTCAGTTTGAGATATATTCGTTTGGGACAAACATGCAAGGAAGAGGGGGTAAACAGGAAGAGTTTTAAACATTCAGTCTTCTAGGTTTTTAAGCTTCAAGGTAGTTTTAACGATATGTACCATCTCAACTAAAAATCAATGAATTTTTTCTCATTTTAAATAAAAATATCTCACCCTTCCAAAGACACCAAAATATCAGTCCATTACTGAACTACATTCCGATGTATTCGACGAATAGTACCGGCACTATTACAAGGGTAATGGAAGGTGTATGCACTCCGGAGAGACCTTATTTTTTAAAAATCAGGAATCTATAACTCCTAGATTTCGTCAAAATATTAACAGCACGTGGTTTGTATGTTTTATCAACTATTTTTGGAAATAAACCATGTTTTGAACGCAGTTATTTTGTTCAGAATCGTATAAAAACATCCGTTGTGAAGGATTTTAAAACGTACCACGTGAAGAGAATGAGTCATGTTAGAGATTTATATGGATATTTTTATTTAATTTCTTAAATTCCCAGTTATACACATGTACATTATTGGACCATCAATAATGCAATATTTAATTTATGCCTCCTTCAGCAGCTGATTACAAAACATCTTATGTAGTGAAATGAAAGCTGTAATTAAGCTTTTTACATATGGACTGGTTCGGATAGACAACTCAGTTTATTTCTCTCCCACTTTAACTCATTAAATTGCAACATAAAGTTCACTTGTGAAAGGAAAGAAAATAGTTGCCTCAATTTTCTTCATCTATTCATCTCAAAATTTGAAGATGAACTGCAGTACTCAATTTTCCGGAAGGATATACATCTCCTCTTGTCTCAAGTCCAACAATCACTTATTTATTTATTTCATCACTATGACAATAACTCAAAAAGACCATTCATCGCGATTCAAGGCATTGCTCTGCACAGAAACTTTCAGCTTTTCATTCAATGATTCGTCGGCTAACCTCCATTCATGTGTCTACCTCCAGCATCAACAAGGAACAAAATAGAATCCATAGCACTATGCAGCCAATATATTTTTAAAGAGTTACTAGCCTTAAATTTCAAACAGATGGTTGATATTCACGTTTAGCATCCGCTAGTTCGTCCATTTCGTCGTGCTATCCGTAGGAAAGTAAGGAAAGAGCAGGGTTAAACAATTTGAATTTCCAAACATTGCATTTAACAAATGATGTGGTACGAAGTCACTCGCACGGGTGCATATACACCACGGTTGAAATTCGCCATGAAAAAAATCATTTGACTTGACCGGCATTCAAACCCGGATCTCCCAACTTGAAGGAAGATGGCTTGGTGGAGTAACTGGCTAACACACCTGACCGGCAATTGGGAGATCCGGGTTCGAATCCCGGTCAAGTCAAATGATTTTTTCATAGCGAATTTCAACCCTGGTTTAAACAATATGATTGTAATTTTGGTTGCCGGGCTTCTGTTTGATGACGTAGTGCCCTCTCCATATACCTCAATGGTGTTGCCGGAAGAAACTGAGAGAAGGTAAAGAAAATAGAGATAGCATAGAGATAACATTTGGTACATCAGAGCATATAAATACCGTTCAAGAGGCCGATTCCTGTGCAAATTTGATAAGTGGATAAAAGAAGTTGATTATTTTCGACGTCTTCATTGCATGTGCGACGTTATAGTGGGAAGGAGATACAATTCCTGGAAAGAGATGTACAGAAGTGGAAAATTAGAGTGAAAATTGTCCACCACAACCTACCTTTGACGATAAATGACTCAAAATAGTAAGTATTGGCTGTTTTTAGGTAAGATCTGACAGACTAACCTGAGATAAAGAACTACTAATGGTATCTTACTTAAAGGCAATTCAGAGATATTCTCAATATCCGAAAAGTGCTGCTCACTTTTTCCGGTAGTTCTAGTTTTTACAACGCTAATGAATATATATGTCTCTACCAAATTGGAAACAATCCTGTTCATTTCAAATGGATCACGGAAAAGGAGAGCATGGTTGTACAGTTCAATTTATTTAAGCCTGATTAATTGAGCCCTGCACGATATAACTGTTTCATGAGGAAGACGACGGAAGGATATCTATTGGGGAAAGTTTCTTGTGAAGATAAAACGGATGCTTCCTGCTGTCCAATTGAAACGGATGAATGAAATACGTAAATTTGCATGAGTGAAACTATACGAATATCAACTTTTTCAGATCGGCATTCAAAGGTTTGCGAGTTTGAGAATGAACCTCTTGAAACAAATTATTGAAAAAATATTTTCATCGTAGGTTATCGAGAGAATTAATAGTGATAATGTCACGGTTAAGCCCTTTGTAAATCAGCGCCAATTACGTTCGCTTTACTTTAACCTGTATTTCAGAGGCCTTGACGTAAAATATTCATTTTAGGACAAAGACGTCGGAGGTTATATAACCATCGGCGGAGTGAGTTCTACAGTAAGTGCAAAGGTTATTTTAATTTTCACCGATAAATTTATCGAGTCCATTTTCTGGAAAAATGAATGCGGATGGCTGCCGAACCAAATCACAATCTTAAACGGGAAGGTCGGTTTAGCAAGCGAGAACTGGATCTCGCCAGATACGTCCACAACCCCATAACAGTTGGATAATTCATGATTTCGAAGGAAGGCGAGCGGATGCTAAGAAAATCGCACATCTTTCCCTTATCCAACCGTGGCTCGCCTAAGGCCGGCTTCATAGGTCGGCGGCAGCGGGGATCACGATGGATTCCGCCGCCGACGGTAGCAGTGGACCCTTCATAGGTCGGCGGCGAGAAAACAAATGAAAGGTGGTTGGCGTACAATAACATTGACTCTGCAGTATTTGCATGTCATCGGAAAAACAAACATTTTTTGACTCATGAGAATGATTCGTGCGATTTAATGAATGAATTGGTTAAAGATAAGTAAGGAATAATTTATTAATGCTTGTTTGATGACAGTAGTTTCACTATATCCATATTCGTCAAGCTAACGTGCAACGCCTTAATCTGAAATACATGTTTATTGAAATGAGTTGAGAAAAAGCCTTGTCACTAAAGTCAAGAATTATATTGTGCTTGGTCCTTACATTCGAGCGAGTGACATATATAGTTTGGTCGTTGTTTAACTCGTCAGGCAATGCCGTATCAGCATTTATGCGTGATCAGCTCCACTGTCCGAACATGCAATAAACAATAGCCACAACCTGAAAATTTTCTCCTCATGGTTGCAGCATCAAGAATGGATAACTAATATTTTGCCCTAATATTTGCCAATTGGCTGATTTAAGCCACTCTCTGGTTGACGCTAGTAGATCAATGATGCTATATAATCATAAGGAAGGCTGTTTTCGTTGGATACCACACCATATTTTCTAAAGCCATTATAAATTAAAAGTCTAAACATCTTAAATATATCGTAAACATTATGCACATCGCTTATAGAATCTTTTAATGAAACAGAAGGACTCGCTAATCATCCAAAGAGGATTCATTTTTGAAAGGCAGTGGGTTTTCCCGCTTCTCGGCCAGCTTCCGCCGCCACAGAATTCAGTCCAGATTCAGCCAGGCTGAATATTTGCAGCCCCCGCTAGCCATCATTGCACAGCTCATCGGTCTGACGTCATGATTTCTAAAGAGGTGTCCTCATTGACTGAGTACCACCACTTCCGCCGCCGCCGCCGACCTATGAAGCCGGCCTAAAACTACCTCTCGTCTATACCGGAGCATTCTTCCCTCGCTCCAGTCCTCCACACCGCATCGAGAGCATTCTGATGATGTGGTCGAAAGTCAGCCTAGTTTCGTCAAATGTTATGCGTGAAAATATCATGAAAATCTGAAATGTAAATAAATTAAAAACTTTAAGGAATTGGCCTGCTTCGGAAACTTGAGGACGACCGAGGGGCAAATGGGCTGGCCGAATGAAGAGCGCTAAAAAATGAAAGATACGTCTCGACTCGAGAGATTTAGGAACAGGTTTTGGACCTAATCTAAGGAATGGGAGTTTAATGGGTTTCTGGAGGTTGAACCTTTAGATGAATGTCTCCAGTGTGTTGTATAACCGACCTGGTGGCTATCACTTAAGGTGCCACGATTTTCTTCGAATTTATGATTAAAAATGAAAAACATTCTTTGAGCAACCATTTGAATTTTTTCCAGTTGAAATGAAAGGAATGTGACATGCAATGGTACTGAGAGTTAAAAATGAAATTCTCCAATAGCCGTAAAAAATGGCACCACTCGTCAAACATGTACCACAAAATTCACTTACTGTGTTGGTTTGCGGGAAAGGGGATTCCACAGCAGGGACCAACCACAGCCTCTCCACCAGAATACCCTCCTGTGATGGTTTACGGGAATGTTACTTCCTCGCCAGTGACCAACACAGACACACACACTCAACCCAGTTTGGGATCCTTTTCGAGGGCTAATGGGACCCTGATAAGGATGCCTGGGTTATAACCTGATATCCTTCATAGGGCTAATGGGACCCTACTAAGGATGCCTGGTTATTACCACATCCACCATTAGTAGGCATCCTTAGTAGGGTCCCATTAGCCCTATGAAGGATATCAGGTTATAACCCAGGCATCCTTATCAGGGTCCCATTAGCCCTCGAAAAGGATCCCAAACTGGGTTGAGTGTGTGTGTCTGTGTTGGTCACTGGCGAGGAAGTAACATTCCCGTAAACCATCACAGGAGGGTATTCTGGTGGAGAGGCTGTGGTTGGTCCCTGCTGTGGAATCCCCTTTCCCGCAAACCAACACAGTAAGTGAATTTTGTGGTACATGTTTGACGAGTGGTGCCATTTTTTACGGCTATTGGAGAATTTCATTTTTATCTATCTAGAGAGGCCGTAGAGCTCAATTTCCTTTGATTTAGGTACTGAGAGTACTAGCGCATTTAAATATCAGTTGAAAAATGTGAATTAGAACCGAAACGAGGAGATAATTTTAAACTCCTCTCTTACTACATTTCGTTAGCTGTACACTTCGGCAAATAATGAAAGAAGTTACAATGGCTCGCTAATTTCAGATGTCGCTTTCATGATACGCTCGGCTGAGATGCATATGATCCAGATAATTTGACGGAGAAAATCTTTTCGCGAGGAACAGACATACTCAAATTTCGTGCCCTCGCAAATGTGATTACAGCGCATTCTTTCGTTTTGAGAATTTTAGCAGCTATTATTCACAATTTTAATAACAAGAGGACAAGAAAGACGTTAGTATAGAGAAAGCAGTTAGGCAAGGGTACTCTCTATCACCAAAACTCTTCAATTCATCTTTACAGAGAGCAATGGACGAAGTCCTTGAAAGAATTCTAGGGAGAATCGCAGTGTAAGGAAGAAGGATTACATTGCTCCCATTTGCTGATAATATCGTGGTCCTGACAAACGTCAAAAAGGACTGACTCACATCATTGGAGAGATTCAATATATTCTTGACAGCCAATATAATCTTCGACTTAATCGGCATAAAAGTTAAGTCTTTGTTGCTAAGAGAGAAGAGGATAAAGATGCAAGGATAATGTTTTTTACAATAATGAAACTTTCTTCTTGCAGAAACAAGTAGATTGATGCATTCATTTACAAATTCGGAATTCAGCGTCACTTCAACGCAGCGTTGAAGTGACGCGTTTCCTTCGGTTCGCTGAAGAGGGCTACTTGGTAGCCGAAATACGCGTATTCGACCCCCACCCTCTTCCTGTTGTGCCGATTTGACCACGCTCTTTTTGAGCTGATTCTCCCAGAAGTTGCGCCCATTTGTGTGTGTGAGTGAGTGATTTTGTGTGCTTGTGAGTGTGCTTGCGTAAATAACCGGGCATCCTTAGCGGGGTCTCATTAGCCCCGTGAAGGATCCCAGGTTATAACCCAAACATCCTTAGCAGGGTCCCATTAGCCCTTGCAAAGGATCGTATTTGGTTGTGTGTGTGCGTCTGTGTTTGGTCCCTGGCGAGGAAGTAACATTCCCGTAAACCAACACAGGGGGGTATTCTTGGTTGAGAGGCTGTGGTTGGTCTCTGCTGTGGTTTTCCCAGCATACCAAGACAGCAAATTTGGTGTTTATTGACGAAGGGTGCCAATTGTTTACGGCTTTTGGAGATTTTCTGTCTTTTATTTCATTGTCTAGCCGTAAGAAGCTCACCCCATCTTTGTGATGGCTTTCCAACTTTGACTTTGGTATAAAATAAAATAAATTATCTCAACGAACCACAATTTTGATATTGTTGCTTTACATAAACCTAAAATGTTGGACGGATAGAATTGCTGAATCATGAGAAAGAGTTTGAATGCTTAGGAAGCAAAAATAACTTCTGACGGAGGGAGTGGAAAAGAAATGCGTGGTAGAATAATCAAAGCAAAGGTTGCATGAAATTGTAAGAAAAAAACTCTGCGCGTCCAACTCCGTCAATATTTCCGTTTTTCTGACGAAATAGCTAGTCGAGACCTTTGTGTGGAGTGTATTGTTGCTTGGCAGCGAGACATGCGCTATGAGATAAGCGGAGGAGAAAAATCTAGAGGCTTTTGGGGTGTAATGTTTGAGAAGAATGTGTGAGAAAAGCTTAAAAGAGCGAGTAAAGAGCCAAGAGGTACTGAGAAAAGTGAAAGAAGATCAGGGTCTGAGGAGAACAGTAAATAGAAGACGGGGCGGATGGATCGGTCATGTACTGCGGCATGATGGATTGGTGCAGGTGATTGTAGAAGCGATTGATATAAGGTAAAGGGGAAGTTTTTTTCCCAATCATTGCATTTAACAAATGATGTGGTACGAAGTCACTCGCACGGGTGCATATACATCAGGGTTGATATTCGCCATGAAAAAATTCGAACCCGGATCCGGGATTCGAACCCGGATCAACCCAATTGCCGGTCAGGTGCGTTAGCCAATTACACCGCCAAGCCATCTTCCTTCAAGGCGAATTTCGAGGGGGGTTTATGCGAACCAGATGCGACTTCGTCTCATGTGCTGCAATGTAGACTTGAGGCCTGAACACCTAGTTCGCATAAACCCCCCTCGAAATTCGCCTTGAAGGAAGATGGCTTGGTGGGTCTAACTGGCTAACCTGACCGGCAATTGGGAGATCTGGGTTCGAATCCCGGTCAATTCAAATGATTTTTTCATGGCGAATTTCAATCCTGGTGTAAAGGAGAAGACCTATACTGGAGTATTGGGGGCAGATAATGGAGGAAATGGGATGCAGACGGTTTTCAGAAATGCAGAGTATAGAGAGAGGTGGGAGGTTGTTTCCAATCCTGATGGATTGAAAACCTGAACGAAGAAAAAAGAAAGAAAATTCACGGTACTAACCAAATTTCACTTGCTGAAATAACCATATATATTCCTGTTAAGCATGTTGTCGCTAATCCTAGATTCTAAAGCGACGGTCACTTCAGTGGGAAGCAAATAGCGAATGACATGGGTAAAGGGAATCAAAGGGTCGGTATACAGTTAAAATTGGTGAAAAGAAGATGGAAAAGGAAGCGCGCTGATGAGATCTGGAGAACCGACTACTGAACGTTCGGCGCGAGAGCAGGACGCCGCCGCGGCGGGAGACCAGCGTTACGCCCTCACTCAAAAATTTTTTCTTTCTTAAATTAAATATTACCCCTACCAAATTTTTTTAACTTGTAGAATAGGGATGTATCTACAACATATAAAAAAATGAGGAAAATCGAAGGCAAAGCTACATCGTCAAAAATCGATTTGAACATTTGAATTTGTTATAAACTTTATTTAATTGTTTAAATTTTATGTAATAATCCATTAATTATCTTTCTTAATTTAATACCTTTAAAATAAGTTATTGCATGCATTTTTATCTTCCTTATTTCCGGAGATATGCCGTCAAATGCGACGACGCTTTTGTAAAATTCTTGTTTTACAACATTGCAATATCTCGTAAACCATGGAATGGATTACAAAATGGCTTTAGGGTCTTCATTTTGTAATCAAATGAAGACGATTTGCCAAATTTGGTCGAAATCGGTTACCTCAAGGGTCAATTTTGCCAATTTTCTGGTCGAATTGTGGTGGAATGACCCATATGCTTTCTAAGAGGCTTTTCTATTTTGTTGCTGCGCTAGAGAAAATTGTAACGCTTCGGATTAAGTGTGTGGAAAGTTGCGTCTCTTTCGGCGGTTTGTCAAATAATTTGAATTAATGAATGTGTGACGCTTTTCACTGACGATGGCGTGCCTGGTGGAGCTCTGAAATAGATAGTTTCAGCTGTCATGTGAAGATAAAATTGCGCAATTTTAAAAAAAAAGGTACGTTGTGAAGGTAATATTGAAGTGCATCTTGTGTAAATATAACTATGCAAAGTATCATTTAAAATTAAATATATACAATACAAATACGTCACTTTTCAAAATAAATGTTGTTATAAAAAGAATTGCAATAAAAAAATGCTTTAATAGCACTTTTAATAACGAACTAATATAATAGCAATATTTTTTTAAATGCTGATGTTTCATAATTCCGTCCATACAGGGTTATGTCTCTGCTACCCACAAACAGATGCCGATCGATATATGTGTATTCAGGCCTGTATCTCTAGGAGACCTGGCTTTCCAACCTCATAGATCCCGCGTGACGTCACAATAGTAGTCCACCCAAAAAACATCGCTCGCTTAGATTTGTGTATACAAGCGTTATATTCCTCCCTCCACTCTTTATCCCATTCCCTCTCCTTGTGGGCCAATCAAGGAAATGGGGGAAAAGAGCAGCCGGGCAGGTGAAGGAGGAGGAGGACGTGGCAGAGGTATTTGAATACTCGTCTCGTTTATCACCAGCCTCACCTTCCGGATTCTAAATTAAGATCAGTTATGTTTTGAAAGAGATATTGGAAAGGTTGATACCGTGCTTGGAAAAGAGTTACGTCAGTGATGTTACGTATGACTGAAAACCTTATGGAGGATTCACAGATTTAAACATTTAATCATATCCGCGAAAATTCCCACGATAAGGAAAAACCCGCTCGTCCTAAGAATTACACTATGGACATTTGATTGGCCAGGCTAATAATGACTTTATTACGCTACTCGAGCTTTCTTATTTTCCCTATTATTCCATCTTTTTGTCAAATTTGTTTTCATGTTGTTATGGTTTCTTTATTATTGTATAATTTGTTATTTGTAAAGTATGGTACACATAATTTTTTGTGCTGTGATAGCTATCAATTTTTTTGCGAAAATTATTTCGCCTGTAACCTGTATTCACTATGAAATTCTAGCGAATTTGTTGAAAAAAATAACCGTTGTCGGCCAATGTCAACGTACGCGGTTGGAAAACCCGAAAACAACGAGCAGTAATGTATTCACTATAATTCTTTGTTCTTAAGAATTTTTTTTCCTGAACAATGAATGCTTTTCTTTCTTTCTTTCTTATTTTCGCAGCAAATTGAGGTAAATTCAAGGAAACTCGATTTTGTGTCCTCCTAGTTCGTCAAGAATGGAAATGGTAGGGAGAAGAGAACTTCCAAGAGGTCACAATTCGTAAATTTGGATCCTTTACCAGCACTTATGCTGCACTTATTGATGGCTATATTATTATTGTTAACAATTATGATCCTACCGTCTATGGCAGGGAGATCATCACTATATATGAGTTGAGATGCACTGAAATTGCCACGAGAATGTGTTGGTCTGGACCCTGAAACTAGCCACGGGCTAAAGTTTTAGGCTTTACTTTGTGGAAAAGCGACACATGAAAAAATAACTCTGTACTGCCCACACTGTTTTATTCTTTCCGACCATGGTTTCGACAATTTTTGTAGTTATCAAGGTACCTCGATAATGACAAAAATCATAAAGACCATGGTCGGAAAGAATAAAACAATTTATATATTATATATATTTATTTTGCAAGTGAGATTATACCATGCGGCGTCTCTCGCATCCAAGCCTCCACCATCCTTTATCCAGACAATCTGTTTCCTGCATGTTTCTGTCATCCATGGCTCGTTTAACTCCGTCCTCCCAAGAGAGTTTCCGTCTTCCTCTTCGTCTCCTTTGGTTAGGTTTCCAATGCCATATCCTGAATGGCCATCGTTCCTCCGGCATTCTTCTTAAGTGTCCATAACAGCTGAGACGTCTATTTTCAATTGTGTCTATGATAGTCTTAGTAGCACCTATTTTTTTCTCGGATCTTTTGATTTCTGACCTTGTCTATTTTCGATATACAGCAGCTGTGTCTCCAATAGTCCATTTCCATCGCTCTTAACTTTCCTTCATTTCTTTTTGTAAGCTCCCACACCTCTGCCCCATATGTAGCAATGCTCTTTACTATTGTTTTGTAAATTTTTCGCTTAACTTCAATCGAGATGGTTTTGTTCCAACTTATTGAGTGTAATTGCTTTATTGCGATTTTGCCTTTTCCTATTCGGTTTCGTATTTCTTCATCACTTTTCTTCTTCTTTTTCATTTCTTCATTTCTTCATCAATAATTCACCCTCCTTGATTTGTTATTGTGGTCCCAAGATACTTGTAGTGTCGGCAGCACTTAACTATTTGTCCATCTTCCATTTCTATATTCCTACCAGTTCCTCCGATAACCATAAATTCTGTTTTTTTTTAAGTTTATTTGCAGACCCCATTTTTTTATATTCTTCGTTTAGTTTTCTTAACATGCACTCTGCATCGTCCTCATCTTCCGCGTCCTCATCTTCCGCGTCCTCATCTAAAAAAATTTGGGAAGTACAAAGTGAGTTCTCTTTTCAAAGCCACCGGCCTTTGAATATTCTAGTTAAAAACCTATTTCCCTTGAACACTGCTACATTGTCTTGAGAATTAGAATGGTCTGGTCAGCTTAGTGATCTGTGTGTTTGCACAGCATGTCAAAACTCCGAGGTTCGATTCCCGGTCTTGTATGATTGTGTCACGTGACAACTTTCGCGTATTTTATCGCCCTAATTCGGCACAATCAACGACGCCACATACTTCCCCTAAGGACTTCAGCCATATATTGTGAAATTAGCGCGGCTGAAGAATACTGATTAGGCTCAGTAATTAATGAAAAATTAACAATTTTTCCACGATCTTATGATTTAAACAAAGACGACCATCATCGCCTCCTCAGTCATGTGATCTCGTTCCCCAAACGGCATTGGACGTGTTTGCCGATTGGCTACGTCTGTGTCAATTGCGCTATTATCTTGGCAGTATACTTATAATGTCACGGCATGTACGTATAGTCTACACCCCGGAAGCTACGCCAGATCTATGTTGAACGGGTGCGTTGGCCCATTTTTTTGCTTTAGCGGGAAATGTTATCTTTGACTACTACGCTAATCGTTAGAAACTACAGGTATCAGAGGCCAAAAAATTGACGTAATTCATCAATTATATATAAAGCGATTAATTTTCAGATTTTAAAACAATGGAAATCAATCAAATGTATCGATTTATTAAAAATTATATTTCGATTGATTCATGCAGTATAGCCATATTTGATCTTGGCTACGTATTTATACGCTAACGCTCAATTTCATGTTCACTCGTTGCCCCAGAATTGTTTATTATAATCCCAGATATTTCGAGGTTCGCTTTAAATGTGCCTAATTTCTTTTAATGCATTTTGGAGATATCTTCAATATAACTCCTAAGTTTGGAGTGGATGGAGCTCTACGGTCTTAGAATATCAATAAATAAAAAATCAACACCAAATGGCCGTTAAGTATTGGCTCCTCCCGCGGGGAGAGACCAGCTCTCACCGGGAGTTATTCTCTCCCTGAACCTCTTACCGATCCCCATTAGAATTCCTTGGACCTTATGATTTCTTCCTCTTTCTCCCCATTCCGTTGGAAGTTTCGTGTGAGTGTTCCCGTCAGTGCATCTCTACCTGATCCCAAACAGCTCCGGCAGAGAACTACAGCCCTGTAGTTCTATGCCGGTGAAAAAATGAAAAAATGCGAATCACATAAACAATTTAAATCATTAAATGTTTATCATTAAAATGTTTAAAAAAATTATATTTTAATCGCTATGTTTGCCGTATTTCCCTGCCCATAAGACGCACTTTTTTACATCAAAATGTGCTCAAAGACGCGAGCTGATTAGCCGGGAAGGATACTGTTAAATATTTTTTCTCGCATCAGGCATAGAAAATGGGTGATGTATTGTTTTAGAACAATTGATTAGTATGTCAAATTACAGGTGGTAAATTCAAATTCCAGATTCACCCATATGTATAAGACATCAAAACATTTAAGCAAAGTCATCACAGCAGTAGAAATACACCTATTAACTTACGATAACACTAATCACCGTTTTGAGCCAGTCGAAAGCAAAAGAGAGTGACAGAATCCTTGATGTATATCCGGTAAATATGTAGTTTCGTTCCCATTCGGGAAAATTTTTTTTCAACCCCTAAAAATGGAATTTTTTTCGGTGAAATTTTTAGGAAAGATAGTGCATAAATCCGGATTGTTTTAAGTGAATAAAGTTGTGAAAAAGTGGTTTTGAGCGAAAATTGAAGATAAGAGGTGATGATTTCGGCGGCCATTTTGGGGAGTTTAATGAGATTTTCAGGAGATGGCGCAGTGATCGAGTAATCTTCACATCTTACATAGAGCAGCTGCAGTCATGTAGGATCGCGTATTTTCTGGAAAAAACAATCCCTCGAGCAATCCCTGATTGGTGATTGTATGCGTAAGTAAGAGGTGAAATAAGTAGGTGTCCCTCTGGTGGAAACGTTGGGAAGATGGAAACATGGCGTAAAGCGCATCGGAAAATGTTAATTTTTGAGCTGAAATATCCGGAAAACTACTAAGAATTAGGTTAAAAACGTGATATATTATGAAATCCGGATTCTTTAGCTTTGAAATAAGGTATAAATTAGCGCGGTAGGTCACCTGAGACGACTGTAATATCAGTTCATGGAATGGGAACGAAACTACATATCTTCCGTATATCCTAAAAAATTCCTAAATTAATCGTACGATCGTAGGCAGTAGAAATTTAAAAGGGAGACTATCACAAAGTCGTTTAAAAAGCGTGGAATAAGCAACACGCTAGATGGAAGTGAAAATGACTTTGTGTGTGTGAGGAAAGTGACAACTCCAGCGAAAATAACTCCGTATGTCATTTTAGCAGTAGCGATTACCAATTTCTGGGATTCTGCGATGAATAAACGCTATTATATTTGCAATTATTTAATGTGACAGTTCCGTTTTCTTTGCATAAAGCATTACGTATCATGAAAATAGTTTTATTCTCATTTGTCTGATCAAAGTATTTTTCGTAATTCCATCCTGATAAATCACATTGCTTCTTATAGGAGTATTTTTCGTTAATTCTAATCTGATAAATCACAGTGCGTCTTATGCGCAGGTACGTCTTATAGACCGGGAAATACGGTAATTAAAATTTAGTGAAATCAATTCCTTTAGTTTTAAATCAAGCCATTGAACGTCTTTTTACGTTGATTCCTCCCTGAGATATGTGGTATCGAAAATCTAATGGCAGTGAAAATCGCCATTTTGAAAAACAGCCGTTATTCAGCTGTGCATAAAATTTTCGCAAAACCCTCGAAATGGTATTTATTATTTCACCAGGCAACCGTTTTCTCAAATTTTTGTCCAAATCTGGGAGGTCAAGGGTCAACTTTGGTCCGAAGTGGTGTGGAATGACTTAGGGATGTGTGCTGTCTGTCTTGATGTGGGGGCCTGATGCGGAATAACTTCCGGTGAGAGCTTGTCTCCCCCCACGTGAGGTGCCAATACTTTGCGGCCATTTGGTTTTAATCTCATATCTATTGATTACTCCCCAGCTAGCACACCCGGATTCGTTTTTATAAAAAAATAAGTCAACGCTAAGGAAACAGCGTTGACTGAAACCGTTGACGCAGCGTTGAGGTATTTTTTTTACATAAACCCGTTGAGCAGTGGTTGATCTACCCCTACTCCCGACCGTATCGTCCTCTAATAATTGTCTTTTGGCTCAATTTCGTCATAATTCATGTATAATGTATTGAGTTTATCGTATATTCGGCTGAGCAGTGCAATTATTCATGGACAATAAACGTATTTCAACTGCCTCTATGCATTCAGTGGAGTGAGATCAAGTGTTTTCCGTTCACAAACAAAATATTCGCCTTCTGGTTTGTTCTATGATTCACACAATGCATTCTTTCGTTATTATACCTTGATACTTTTCACGGAATATAACATTAACGCATGTAAACATGCGTTTAAATAATCCGTATCTATGTCGTCTGTTCGGCCCGATGTTTCGCTGCGCCCGGCGCGCATTGAACGCTGGGTAACTTCACAATCGTCCTTACGTGCAATGCCGTTCGTCACTCTGATGTTCCTTCGGTTCATGCTTAGACGCTTATACGCCATCTTGCATTCTGCGGTTTCACTATTCTTTACAAGGCTTTTCGTTTTAGACTGTTCTTTATAGGACAATCATCCTTCATTTACCATCACTTTACATTATCATTCATACTTCATCGCTCATTACATCTTAGATGGAGGTTGATTTCCTTTTTCTGGTTTTCTGCCGTGTTGGTTCATGTTGATGACAATATTTCGCCGGCTGTCCTGCTGGCTTCCTCAGGTCCATGTAACTTAACATGGACATGAGGAAGCCAGCAGGATAGCCGGCGAAATATTGTCCAAAACACGGCGGAAAACCAGAAAAAGGGAATAAACCTCCATTTGGCAGAATTATTATCTAGTTCCCATGTAGTTCGATACGTGGCTACAAGAGGTTACTACTATTCCGGCTCTCTTCGAAGTAGTTCGCTGTCCGGCCTGTAGATGGCGTTGTATCACGTTTGGTAAACATGTTTCCCTATCGTTGCGGCGTTTTGATGCCATTTTTCCCTTCAGTTTCCCGGTTGTTTACATAATTTTGATGTATACAGCCTTGTTCGTAAGAGGGTTGTTTCTGTGTTGTTTATGTAATGTTGACGTAAATTTTGTGTAAATAACCAGATCCGTGCTATCTGGGTCCTAAGTGGTAAAAAAAATTTGTTCTTGCATTTTGTTGTTAGCAATACGACTTAGAGTAAAATCGGTGAATTTTTATGATCAATACTTCGCCGACATTGCAGTGCATCGATCTCAACTTCGTGTTAGATACTTTTTTTACACTACTGTTTTTAACACATACTACTACACATTTTTTTACCCACATTTTCATTAGTTTCTAGATTAAAATAATGCAACTAAGAAGTACCTGAGATGATGTAGCAAAGAACATCAAAGGTCGTGTCGGGTTAAATTATTCATTGTTAGCCTTCTCCATCAGTTCGCCGCACGGCTCATAAGCAGTTTTGCCTTCTTTCTTTCGATTTATAGTGGTAATGGCGGGGGCGGATTCGGTATGTTCGTTATTCCGTTCTATTTCCATCCCTTTCCCTTTACCGTTACCTTTTGATGGATGAAACTTCTTTAACGTCCCTCCATTAGATCGACTTTTACTGGTGCCGCATAACTTCATTTATCGCTGCCTTTGATGAGGAGAAAACTACGAAATAAGTCGTCGTAGAGGTGTCCGAAGAGCTTATCTCACGCGACGTTGGTGCACTTAATGGACGTAGGCGAATGAGCCAAGGATTTGCGAGGATTATGATGCCTTTTGCCTCTTATTTTTCCTCATTCTCAGCGGGTCGGCTTTCCGTCGTGACTCGAGATTTACACTTTTACTTTGATATTTTCCTCCCTGGGCTTTTAGTCTCGCTTGACGTTAAATAATTTCTCCCTCGTTTGGTATTTACGTCCACTTTTGCGCGTATTATGTAAATATATGTGGGCTATACTTGCTCCAGTTTTTATTTCCTCAGCCGTAAATCATCGGAGAAAGCTGAACGACCTCCGCAGGAGAAATGTCTCGTTAATGTTTAACTCCCGGAAAATTAGGAAGGAGATCAGTAAAGGTACTGGCGGCAGTGGTATAAGTGTCTTTCATGTCTGGCTGTCTTGTAGTAGTAATTCTGTAACGAACGTGTTTCGTCATGGAGAGCTACTTTGCATTCACTTTAGAGAGGTTACAAAATGTCCAGCGATGGGTGGAACATTTGGTATCAGTTTAATGAGGATGTATTTTTGCGAGCTTGAAAGGACACCCAGAAACTATCGTTGTGGAATTTAAAATACCTTTAAATTTCTATGCATTCAGGATTCATCATTCCGAAACTGATTCCTGCAGCAGTGCGCGATATAATTCCATTAGTCGATTTATTCCTGCGGAAGTCTTAAGCCCATTCTACAATGGACGTAAGCTGTAAGACGTAAGCCGTAAGACCTAAGCCGTAGGACTTAAGACGTAAGGATTTCCTTACGGTAGTCATTCTCCAATGCTGAAGTGGCTGAAGTAAGCCGTAACGCATCGACAGGGATATCGAAGTCAAGAGTCGAAATAGTTTCTGCGTGTCACGGAAATTTTTTTATTCATTGTTTCTGAATTTTTCAAGCATAGGTAGTTTCTAAAATTTTCACTATGATGCTGGCAAATATTCGATATTAATCTCTAACCTCAAAAATACTTCCGATAAAGCGCAGTAGGGCGTGATTGACACAAGCAGTTGTGATGGCGCGCTCTGGTTAGCTGACATCTCGCCTGCCGTAAGACGTAAAAATGTGACTTTACCATCTTCCTTACGGGAACGCCTTACGGCATACGGCAGGGCCTTGCGGCTCTCTTTCGACTTACGCCCAACGTCCATTGTACAATGGTCTTTAATCTGTCCTAGAAATATGCGTGATGTATTAAACCCACGGTATACCTTGATAGCTCTCCCCATTCAATTCTTTCCATTTTTGTATTAAATATGTTCTTTATTTTGTCGTAAAGCGTGTCCAAAAAGTTTGAATCATCTTCTTTGGAGAGTTCTGTCAAAAATTTCTCTTAAGTTGAAGTATTCTCTACAGTTCCTTCACAAAACTATTTAACCTGCATTAAGAACCCTTGAAGACCTTTACTATTGTACGCTTCGTTTAGCTAAAAAATAGTTTTTCATTACAAAAATATCATTTTTCCGATTTCAACAATTGCATATTTTCTTGGCAAACTAAGCAGCGGCCTTGAACGAGAAATTTCGCCCGGACTATTTAAGCCTGGCATTATATTAAATGAGCAATATGTCAGTGAGGTTTCAGTGTTGATATTTTGAAACCCTGCTAATAAATGAGCACTTACATGATTTTACAAAGTTTAGCAGGTCTCTTTGATTTTTATATTTGGGGTCCATTAGTATGCGTGGTACATCGCTTACTACGTAGAATTTGCACATTATCAGAGACCTACTTACTACACCTATTGAACCTTTATTCAGTCCTAGAGCTAAGAGGGGTGGTTCTAATGGGCTATTTGTCACCAAATAATTTCTTCCTATGTAGCCTTGGAATGAATGAAGTAATGAGCCGTTTATCTTGAAATTTTGCCCATAGGTAGTCATCGATACTTGTATATAAAACTATAGTGGTGTCTGACTGTATGTACGTTCTTCTCCTCGAAAACTACTGAACAGATTGATCTGAAATATATCACAATCCTTTGCATACCCTGGCGGTTTTTGAGAGGGCGTTCGACATTGTATAAGCATTTTTTTAAGCTTCAGTAAGGCGTCGTAAATCCTGAGCCATTGCTCAAATAGGCGTTCAATAAACACAATTGTGAACGCATAAGGCATTTTGTAAGCGTTTCTTAAAGATTCTTTGGCGTTTCCTGGGCGCTCCGTGAACGCTTATTGTCTTGGTGAGGTTTTTTCAGGCGTTGTTGAGTGTTCTCGAAATTGGCTTTTACAGCGGTTCATTGGCGTTCGTTGAGAAATGAAAACGCTTGGTTGGACCGAGTGGTAGGGATTCATATAGCGTTCTGTGGGCGTTTCACCGACGCTAGGCGTTGTCTGCCTTATACCGATAAGCGTTTGGTCCCTCATTGGGGACAGCCCCAAATGTTTTGGCCGCGTCCATGTGACGCCAAATATGTTTCGGATCCTGGATAACTGTCGAGAAAGTATATATACTATATACTTTCCCGAAAATCATGTCACTACAGTATAGTATACTGTAGTGACATGATTTTCGGGGGCGATCGATCTACTCGGTAAGCCACAGTTGCTACCTAAGGTTATAATACACAGATTGCTATAATCGAAACAAAGTAAGAAACACGCTTCGTTGTCATATACTACTCCGTTTCCGCGAATCAACCCGTGCAATACAACCTCGAGTTGGCTCGATTTCTATTTCGTCGATGTAGATTGATAAGATTGTTACAATATAACGAATGATGATGAGGCGTAAATCACAACCTTGTTTTGATTGAGGGAACTATGTCCTACCGAGGAGAGAATGGTATGCTGCACATTCACTCTGACATCTGTGAGTGATATTTTCAAAATAGTCGTGGCACAAAACTTACTTCGACGGTATAGAAACTAGCAATAGATGATGGTGCGTGAGTTAAAACTTAAGTCTCGATCGCGGCTACTATAGTATAAGTATACTTACCGATCTGAACCTATACCGCCATGGGCGATCGTGGCAACTGCTACTTACCGAGATGAGCAATAGCATCTTATCACCTAGCCGTTCGAGGGTCTATTGCACGTTCAACTTGCACGTGTAAAAATGAGCTTTTGTAGAGAGCTCGTGAATGCCGTAGAAACGCCCAGTAGGGGATTCCCTATGCGTTTGGAAATTCTTTCGCGAAAAGCATTCAATGAGAATTCATTATCGGCGTAACAACGCCCGCTCACTAAGCATTCGTAGTCAGTATTACAAACGCTCAAGCAAACGCCGAGGAAAGCATTCCAAGGCTTTTGTTGGGCGTTTATTGAGATCTTGCTTGCAAGTCTTTGGCGAGCGCTTGTAAATGCCGGATGTACGCCTAGTACAGCATTATAAAAGCGTTTAGAAGGTGTTTTCTTGAGAAGGACTCCACAAGATATTTGCAGTGCTCAACTAACGCTCGTAAATCGCTCTGGAAACGCTCGACAAATGCTCTATTACCCATTCCTACTCACCGCAAAACCGCCAGGGTATGCTAAGAAGTGCCATATGAATCTTGGCATTACAATGGTTGTAATCAGTTCGACCCCAAATGGGTCAAAGTTATCCCATAAAGTATTCATTTTTGCCGTCCATTTTCACCTATTTATCATGAAAAAGTTAATTAGAAACAGTATTATTTGGATTTATTAAATGGAAGTATTTATTTAAGACTTTAATTGGCCAATCTATTTCAGGTTTTACCTTCAGTCTTTATCCCTAATTGTGATTTTTTATCAATTTTTAGATTTTTAAACTCAAGTTAGCATTTAATCATGTTCCAACTGTGATCACTGTCAATAAATAAACCCGGTTAACTCTCTGTCACTTTATTTCTAAATCACTGTTTGACTAGAAATAGTCAATTTGGGACCTTCCTCCAAGTCACAGAATTTTCTACATGTAGGTATGCATCTTTGTGGATAGTTGTTGAAAGTATGTTTTTTAGACTACAATACTGTTTTGAAGACAAACTTCAATCTGTCTCTCCTCCTCATTTCATACTGCTTCTACAAACCTAATTCTCCATTATTCCCTAGTAACACAAAACCGTTGGCCCTATGTTGGCAATCGGTTTTCATCCACAGTTGGCCAACCGTATGGATTGGCACTCTGCCCAACTGTTTGCCAACCAACCATTTCCCAACGATGGGCCAACAGACAACAATAACATAGACCCAATGATAATTTCATTGGCCCGTCACTGGGCCAACAAAGAAACAACATCTAGCCAACATTCTTAAAACAAGTTACTTCCAGCAATAACAATTTTTCTTTAATGGACTCATGTGATGCACAATTCCAGATGACATATTTCCCTGAGGAATTGAAAAGAAAGAATGGAACAAGCAGGTATAATATAGATCCAAATTTATTATCAATTTGAATGTGGGCTCCATAAATTACAAATGATGAAGTTGTATAAAATGTACATAGAAAAATGCAACTTGCAATCAAATAAAAAATGCAATTGAAATGGTTTAATGAAGGCTGATAGTCACTACACAAGAAGACAAAAAGACTAATTTCTTTACCACAAAACAGGAATCCATCTTCAACAGAGCCGATTACAAAACCATGCTAATAAAACACTCTCATTTGACAAAAAGGTATAACTAAATACGTAGACTCATTCTTCAAATTTAACAAAAGTAAACACTTTTTCTTCAACTTGTCAGAAGTGATAGGGTAATTAGATTGACGCGATGAAACCTGAAAGACTCCTATTTTAGTGCTTTGAAATGTGATGTGAAATAATTAGTTTTACACCTAAAAATGTCACAATTACAAGTTGACAGCTCCATCCCTGCCTGAGATACTGCGAACAGCGAACAGAAGCAGCTATCACAACGTGCACGTGCCCACGAATCCCGTGGTTGGTTGCCAACGTTGCAATGGTATGTCAAGAGAGAGCGCTGAGGTAGCCCAAATCAAACATATATATTGTCTTTTTTTTGGTAGCGCGAGAAGTTTGAAATTAAGTGATTTCAAAATGTTTTATATGATATGATTTCAATGTTATGATATGATGTGATTTCAAAATATTTTAGCTGTGTGAAAACATACCTAATGATCCAGAAGTCCATTTATCATTTGCTAATTGTTGTTTCCTAGGTTGATAGCTATTAATAATTACAAGTTTAGCAACTATTTATAATTTATATTGTTTGTGTTAATTATTGAGAAAAATAAAGATGGATCCCATGCATCCTCGTCGCCACTTCTATGTTTATCTCTGTACTCCCTGGTGGGTTTTTACTTTCATGGCAGGTCCATAAACTACACTAACTTGGGTGGTATCCATGTTCATTTCTTTCTACAATTATCACCGCAAATAACATAAATAACAGCCAAGGAAAACACATGACACTAATGGTTGAAAAAAAACATATTAAACTGCTGTTACAAAGAAGCTGGCCCAACATTGGCCCCAAGTTGGTGAAGCAACAGGTTACTCGTTATAGCTTTGGTAAAAAAATTTTTTTGTCCCAACGTAGGGATTACGTTGGCTCCCCAACTAACTAGCCCCAACGTTTACCCAACGATGCCGACCAAAAAACAATGCTGGGCCAACGGTCTGTGTTACTAGGGTTCTTACCTATTTTGCTTTATCCTACAACCTCATTCCAGTCTCTCAAATTTATAAACTCTTCATCCTCCTTCATTTTTTGTTTCACTATCTGTTTTCCATTGTTAATAGTTTCTCCTTTGTGGTCCTTTTAATCCGGTGTGAACATATAAATTTTCATCACAACAGAGATTTTTGATCTTTTTTTTCTGTCTTGGTCATAATGATACTTTTATTACATCTAGGGTCACTTGTGATTCACATGCCACTACTTTTTTCTGAGTATAAATCAAATACCTGCTTCCTTATTCATAAATCCAGAAGTGACTACTTGGTTACTGCCACTCCAGAAATCCCCTTCTTAACAACATTTCATTTAACATTTTTTTGCCTAGCATACGAGCCTTTTTACGATAAGGGACAGGAGCAGATTGAAATTGATAGGCCATCCAGGGCTCAGATATTAGCTGAGAATTGTGTGTGTTTAATGTAATTTGGTTGAAAAAATATATTCTTTTTTCTTAAAAGTCACCACTTTGTGATAAAAATATACAGGCGTATGATTTATAACATTTAAGATATAACAATATCATGTGGGAAACTGATTACCCATTGTATAAGTCAGTTATTTTGTCCTTTTTGAATGTTTTTTTCTTGATACCAGGTATCAAGGAGAATCTACCTGCTTGACCTCTTCTCTTCCACCTGCTCACTGGGAAAAGATGACTTGGGTGCAGAAATTATATTTTTGCTTCAGGTCTTTCAAGAATTTAATTTATAAATACCCAATACAATTTTGAAGAATCTCAAGTATATTTCTTTTCCCAGCATGAGCTCATGAATGGTAAAATTAGAAGAATAAATTGATTTTAAATATCCACCACCTGCATCAAGTTTAGAAAGCATACCTATTATGTCATGTTTCAACTTTCTAATGGTCCATGTCTCTGAGCCACGAAGCATAATATTACTCATAAATAATTACTGGAGCTTCTATCTTATTGGTGACCCTATTTTTATTTTTTAAATCATTTTTCCTTTGTGTTATTGCATCTATTCTTCTATTACATCGTATTTACAGTGTGTTCAATGTTAACTGTTGTGGTACTCTTGTGGCCCAAGTTTCTAGGTTCATTTTTGTAGTGTGTTAAATTGTATTAGAGTCTCAATAGAGTACATACAGATGTTTGCATGAGACATTTTGAAACATCCAAAGTTGCATCGTTCAAGTAGGATAAATAGAACAAGTAGATTGAATTGCACTTGTGGAAAGTATGTTTTTACACAGTATTGTTTGCATGGTAGCCGAAGGGTTGTGTCCTGGGTGATGTAATTTAGTGAGAGCAGGGTCAACCCTCTTGATACCTGTGTCTATAGTTCATGAGGTGTGATTTTTATGGATGCTTACCAGCACATCCTACAGAATGAGGAAATGGAAGTTGATATAATTAACTCTCCAGTGCTTGCTTGGGATACCACGGTATCCCAAGGTCATATATTTTAGAATTCCTGCTCTGTAATGCAACATAGTTTTCTCATCATTTCAATACATTTCAAGCAAAGCTTTCTCATCCATCCACTGTCATTTCAGCCCTATACCATCATATACAATATATACCATCAGTATCTCATGGCAAAGTTGTTTGAGACACCTAAGTGTCCCACGCGACGTCTAACTTGACAGTTTTGTACAGACAACATGAAGCTTTTCTATTCGTCGGTATTAGGTAAGTTTGCTGTGGATTGTTGTTTTTCCTGATGATTACTTTTGACAATTTTATAGGATATCAATTGTTGATATCTTTCCAATATTTATCTAATTGTATTTATTTCGTTCTCGTAACAGTTATCTCGTAGCAAACGCATAGAAGCACTTGATTGCATATGTGATATTTGTTTACCAATCTGTTACACAACCTAGATTTACTGGTCACTATTGTCAGGATGGTGCACAGAATTTTTTTGTTGATTCGATAGATTTTCTATCAAATTTACTAGTTTTTATTTGATTGAATATGGTCAGCCAATGACAGTGAAACAGAAAGTGATGAATAGTGACAATTCAAGATGTGACTGTGATTGTTAATTACTATAAATGCCAAAATAAGGATTTTATTGCATTTATTTGATAAAATTGCATTTTAAATGGTAATTTTGCCCTTGAGATAAGAATTTTCAAACTTTTAAACTATTTATGTCCAATAAATAGTGGGATACTATGGTTTCCAATGCAATCACTCACGTTACCAATAAGAACACAAGCAGTTGAGTTTTAAAGGAGGTTGGAAGTGTACCGAGCTGAAGAAAATTTCTTTGTAGCATTACAACCCTTCTGACAAGAAGTAATTATGCAGATGAAGGTACTCTGGTGTCCATTCATATGTTGGATAATTAGAGAATAATTTTAACTCCAATGATAGCAGACCCAGTGCATTATTAGCTCTACTCTCCAGTTTTAGACCAACCCATAGATTTAGCCCTAACACACAATTCCAAGGCTAGAGACAGATTCAGATTGGTGTTCAAAACTCGCATATATATCCAGCTGATGCAGACTCAGATGAATACTTAATAGTGATAAAATGCTGTGTGAGTCGATCGGCGAGATGCTGAGCATCCTGGAGTGAGATATATGGAACATGAATTATGTTATTAATGATGAAAGCATATGGGAAATATAGCATTGATATGGTAACTCTCTAGATGCTCTATGTCCACAGTTAATATGTTCCAGTTCTATCAGTTTGTTGCTCAGGCACTACAACACCGTAACACTACAGCATGTTGGTAACTGCCAGCTCTGTATTAGGACTTAAATGCATAAATTGAGCTGCCACCAGTGGGTGTTGCCACTGTGCAGTCACTGAGGCATGTGGAGACCTGAACACAAGGCAATTACACTGCACATCCACCCTTGAATCAGACTGAGCAGCAAAGTTAATTGTATAGAACACTCTATTTATATCCTTGGAGCAGTAATATTATGGTTATACTTACTGCATGCTACATAATGCACCGTGGAGAGATATAATTTTAAAATTTTGGAATTACAGTGTATTATCTAAAATAGCTTCAATAATGTCCATGTAGGTGAAGGAATAATGGCATATTTACTCATTATCGAAGTGCAGTAGCAATATTCCAATACTAATCCTAGTGAGGAGGCAGTGGAGACAACTGCACTGAGGTAGCTGGATGCTAATAAATATCAGTGCAAGTATTTAATTTGTGAACAAAAAATTGCTGATTTTATAAAAGTGTAAAATTTATGCCGTTTTATAAAACTTTTGGATTTTTTTTTAAAGTTAGAAAGAAAGCCTTGCTACCTACTAACATCTTGACATTATAATACCTATATTTTCACTCAATTTCATGCATTTAAATAATGTATGAGAAAACGTGAAAGGTAAAAGTAACAGATGAAAAAAATATAGAATGATGTAATTAAATTCAATGAATAAAGTCGTTGTGAAATTAATTTCACAGTATATTTCATGCGCAGTTGATTGTAAAAGGTTCGTATTCACATGATAAATCATAAAAGTTTTCTATTCTATTGGTAAGCTTAGAACTATCTGACACTTTTGCCAATGGCTTTTGTTCCCGAATTTGAATAAGTGCCCGGGGATAGGGGAGCCCGAGTGTCCCCCCTCAAAACCCCTCCCCATTATCCATACGCGTAAATTCAGCAATTTCCTTGGGGTGGCACTATCATGGGGACATGGGGATCACTGGTTACGACCGGGGGGGAGGAGGGGGGGGACAACTCATCTGTATGTGGCTCCGGGGAGTTTTGGGGTGGCGACTGCCACCCCGTGCCCCCTCCAGTTTACATCTATGCCCTTATCCCTGAGTGCATGTGATTTCTCTTCCCCCCCCCAGGCGCGTGTATAATGTGGCCCGGTGGAGAAAAAAAAAGGACTCTGCTGGAGGAATTCTAGGGGGAAGATTCGCAATATCATCATTCTAAATAATTGTGTGAGCCAGACATGCTGTTGGAGAGACATGCCAAGTGGGTTCTCGTTGGAGTGCTGACGAGAATTAACCTGCAGCCGGTGATGACAGGCTATGCTGATAGGGCAACCATAAGGGAAGTTAGTGAGAGTTGAGATGGGATACGAGCCAGGAAAAGCTGTCATACTTCCACCTACTTATCACTCAAGTTGGGCTTGGGAGTACGTATTTAAGCCGCTGGGTCCCCTGATTGTCGCACAACATCGACACGGACGCAGGGCAGGGGAGCAGCGAAGCCACCCATGACTATTGTGCAGTCATCCTGTGCGTGAAGTCAGTGTATTGATGGTCGCCTCTCCACTCTTTCGTCTCTTTATTCTGTGTCACCACATAAGCCGTCAATGGTTCGCCATATTCCCCTTCTACCCCCCCTCATTGTGGGCAAGCCACTTCAAATCACAGAATCCTTAGGTGTTGTAAGACTATGTTGACTACCTTAAGCTCCTCCACCATAAATTTCTCATTAGGGTAATGTCATAGGACTCCGGGCATTATCCTGTCTCAAATTAATTTAGAAATCGCTACTAAATACGGCCTGTGTTTGGCGATTTGCTTCATTTTGATCCTCCCACTGTATCTTTGTCTATACTGGAGCCGATCAGTGTATTCAATTGTTAAGAGTAATTACTCGAGTTCAGTGTTTATTGCCATATTCTTGAAATATCACCTTCATCCATATCACCTATGTGAAATCATCCTGATCATTTCACCAGTCATTCATGCCCATCAGTGCACTTATTTTCTTTTGCATGGACCTTTCTTTTTCTAATGTTAAAATTTGAATGGTATGTGCACTTCTGCCTTGATTACGCCTCCATCGTGTATGGCTTTGTTTTATGTGTTATTTACGGAGTGGATTAACATTGAGTCGAACAGAGTTAAGAGTGTGGTTCGTTTCAATCCCAGGAGGGAAGTATATATTGCGGCAGTTTACCATTCCCCTTTTTCCTGTTGACTGCTGCAACTTGTGTTGGGCATGCACGGTTTTTTCTTTGCTTAATGTAGGAATATTTGTGTCGGGGGTCCCTCCTCCCATCATTGAGGGAGGAAAATATTAAATCTATGTGGCTGCTTTTTGTCGCATCTAGGCAAGCCGTCACACTATGTTTAGCTGAGCCTATGAGTACAATCTTTGTTTGATTCCTTTGTTAATTTTTAGTATCTGTTTTTCTGCCATCTTTTATTCACATTTTCTATACATTAAAGTTATGTTCAACTACATTAAAATGAAACAACAGTTTTACTTATATGAGATTGATTTCTCTCATTATCAAATTGACTTGATAAATGCTTAGTAATGTTTCTCCCCATAAAAACAATAGCTAGAGCTCTTAAGGAAGTCACAACAATTGAGGTTCAGATAAAGTGATCCCCATGGGACTGAAGAGCGACAATTTTCTAGTGGTTCCCTTAATTATAAAAAACATGTATGGAAAACTGCCGGTGCTACAGGAGAAACAAAAATTACTTCTAGGGTATCAGGAACCTGGTTTCTTTATTTATTACCTATTATTTTATCTCCAGTGGTTACCTAATATATCAACTACATCAACTATAAAAATGAAATGTTAATTTTCATTCTTTTGTTATTATTATGCTAAAAGAATGTAATTGGACCTAATTATTAGCTAATTATTTTATTTCGCTAATTATTTAGCTAATTTGCCTTTACATTGTTGCATATTGATGGTGAACTTAAAGTTACTTTAATATTTTCCTTTAATTGTGGCTCAGAAGATGCCAGGATACATAATAGGTTGAGGAGCTATGTATTCTGGGAAAGTGTGCTCAGTTTTTCTTCATATGTAATCCTGATGATTCTTTGGGATAAAAAATATTATAGATTGCTGTGATACCTGTTTAATTATACTTTAGCCTATGTGCATTGAAAGCATTCCATGAACCTTGTTTATCGTAATCAAGTTTTCCTGGAATATAACTACCTAAGCATGCAGATCCCAGATGTGATTAAACCATGTAGTCTTGAAGCTTGCATACTTGCCTTCAGGGCTGCAATTGTGATGAGTGAGCCTTATACAAAATTTTCTCAGTGCCTAAAAATAATTTTGTTACCTACATCTACACACTACCCTGCGAGCCGCTGCATGGGCGTGTGGCGGGGGGTGTTAGGTATCAGCCGTGTAATAATGTAAGGTGTTGGGAGGTGAAATGGTGACGTGTATTATGGGAGTGCATTTAGTGGAGCTCAGTTTTTACTGTGGTCACTTATTGTGTGAGGAAAGAATGAGTTTTTATACCTATCTGTTCGGCAATGTATCTCTCATATTATATTGCTTCTGTCAGACCTAGTGATGTAGTCCTGGTTTCGTAATTATGATTCGTTATGATATCATCATTGATTTTGCCAGCATCAGATATGACATTGTTTAATTTAGATTGTAGGTTTTTGCAGCTGTTTATGGATGATGATTTATCTTTTGAGTGTTACTGCATTGGGAGAGAAAGGTTGAGCTTAACCCTCTTAGTGCAGCGAGCCGATATATCGGCTTTGGCATCTCGGGTGAAAAGTGCGGCGGGCCGATATATCGGCTCATAGGCAAAAAAATTGTTTAAATTTCGTGCACAAATATACTAACAATTATTGTTTGCATGATGTATAAGTGTTTTTTTATTATTACCTAATCCAATGTACACACAACAAGCAAAACCGCGTATGGATATTTTAAACAATAACTTTATAATACATATTTATTTTCCTAGAGTGATACATTTAATTAAGTTACCCTCTGCATTTCTCGCTAGAACCGTTGGCAGGAGTCAGCACTAAGAGGGTTAAGCTACATAAGCGACATTATTGTTTATTCATTCTGCAGTATTCTTACTTGCGGAAAAAAATAAATATCCACTCACAGTTTAAATTAGATTGTGAATATTGTTATAACAGATTTTTCCATACATCTAATTTGAACATCATTATTGACTGGAACTGATACTCTCTTAATATTTTTCTTAATTTATCATCTGTATTCCCTGATAAAATGAGCAGTCCATGAACCATTCATGAGGTATTTCTTAAGTGTTTCTGAAGCATGCATGGACTGCACATTCACCTAAATGAACCATTACTGACAATTCAGTTTAGCTGTTAGTTAACCTTTCTCTAACCATTCAGGGAGTGCTCCTGGAATATTCATGAAACCTCATCAATAGAGCAATGAAGTATTCCCAAGGCATTTCCTCATCATGCATTACATTGCCAAGTCAATTCATAATCATTCATAATACATTCCAGGACAGTTCTGGGACTGAATGTTGGCCCATTAATTTTGACAGCATGAGCATGCCAGGCAAGAGATCTGATCCCCACAGACAGTGGGTGTAAGGGAACATTCCTTGTTGAAAAATACCAAATAGAGCTCAAATTAGGGATGATATTTTTTTAGCTAGTAAAACATATGGCTCCATTCTGAGACCTAAACCTTGGAAAATTATAAATACACAAGGAAAAAAAAATCCCTTGAAATGTCAAGGACCTGAGGCTGAGATGTAATTTGCTGGAGTGAAGGGGCTCTATTGTGCCTTTCTACCCAAGGGAATAGGAAAGCATTAAATTTCTGGTGACAATTCATTTTCCTAAATCACCACTTTTTTGCACACATTAGATTGTGTCCCTTTTAGTGTATATTCATTTAAGGTAGTTTGAGTAAAATATCATTTCACCTACAAATCAATGAATTTGGTCTCATTTTAATAAAAAATATCCCACCCTTCCAAAGATAACAAACCATCAACCTGTTACACTACTTTCCGAGATATTTGTCAAAAAAATACCAGCTATTTCTCATGGGAAATGGCACATGTATGCACTCCAGTAAGGCATTATTTAAAAAATGAGGAATTTCTAACACTTGGATGTCGTCAGAAAACTAGCAGTGTGTAGTTTGAACATTTTCCCAACAATTTAAAAAAATCGTATTGTCACAAAATTTGTTTAGAATTACAAAAAAACCTTCTGTTGTGAAGGATTTTTAAATGTGTCTCATGAAAAAAATGAGTCAAGTTAAATACATTAGTCATTTTTATATAATTTATTAGAATTTCCGTCTTGTAGAAGCATAATATTGCACCATTAATAATTTAATATATATTTCATGCTTCCTACAACTGCTGAAATTAGAAAGTAATGTTTCAATATGTTCCCCATAATTACTAGGTAACTCTCTCCATCAAACTACCGTGAGTAACCATAGGGTGGAATTTGGGATCAATCACAGTAGAAATCCACTCAGATAATTAAGTTAAAACTCAATAAGTAAACAATTGGCTTTATTCACACAACATTAACAGCTGAATGTACATTGCAAGGCAGACTAGTCAATGAATGGCAAAACAGTCCTACTACATCCAATGTGGTACATACATCTTTTTGATTTATTCTACAGATATGTGATTATTTAAATATATGAGTATATACATTATCAGTGAAAAGCTTGTGATTTTCATTTCAGTGCAAAAAACAAATCATAGCAAAAATATGTGGAAAAAAAATTGTTGTAAAGTTTGCCTATGATGAGTCCTCAGCATAAAAATATTTCATGATGCATTTGAAAAAAATGATTTCAGCAATTATATGATCGCTTTAAAAATATCTGAAATAAGAATAATAAAAAAACAAGCAAGGAGGCTTCTGTTAATTAGAAGCCTGTGAACCATATGTACCTACTTATCTTTTATTGAACACACTTTTGCATATGCTTTCTCTCGTGTGGACGCAATGCTTTGGTGTTGGCTTATGGTAGACGTGCACATGAGAAGCCGGCATTTTTTTATTATTTTTATGACTAGAAAGAACACACTATTAAAGTACAATGGCATTTGTCATGATTTTGTCACTTCTTATCAATTTATGAACTTGGAGACAGTATTCATGGTATGCCATTGGCCCTGGATTACTTGAATAATGCCCTCCATGATTCTTTGGTGACTTGAAAAGGGGAACTCATCCATTGTCTTCAAAAATACAAAATTGAATTCATGATAACCCATGGAAAAGGTAGATGTGACAGTCATTCTCCTCTCCTACAAGAGATACTTAAAAAGAAACCTCGTCGATATTTATTTTTCCTATTGTTACAGCTTAGTTTACAATAAATTAACTGTTGTTAAATATTTGTATGTTACATGGGCAAAACAGCTTTGCTTCACTAATGGCAATGAAACCCACCTCACAACTCTTCCGATTGAGTCATGACATGCTACTATCCTGCATTAGCATATGCTTTTCATAGGTAATTCATACATCTAAAAATTTCACAACTCTTGTGTGCATGCTTTATACAAAAATACCATTTCTGCACATTTTCTTTAAGGAGTCATTTATTCTTTCTCTCGCTCTCTCGCTCGCTCTTTGGACATCTCAGGATAGCGTCAGTTGCTTTCAAATTATTTATTGGTACATATAAGTTCTTTCCTCAGCTGGAAACAACCATAGTTATGATTTCTTAAATCAGAACTCACTTTCTCCCAAAACCTCAGCCATGATACGCTTGAAGCTGTAGCTCTGGGCTATCTTTTCATCAGGCATACCAATTGTGTTCACCTGAAAAGAGAGTAAATACTGTGTTAATGTACGTAGAAAGGTTTATGGAAGGATGTTTTGTTGATTTTTCATGCCCTGATTCAATTCTGCCAACCTGTACACAATTTTATAATACTTGTCTCTGGTGTGAAAGCCTCCTGTAGTGCTACTCGATCATTTTATTCATATATCTTGGGGGATAGGAGGCCAGACTAATATTTGTGGGGGTGAACAAAGAGAAAGTTGCTCATCATGAGACTTTCCCAGAGCTCATCATGGTACAGGAAGTGTAGAGATGGGTCATTCTGAAAATTATTGCAGTAACTTTCGTTAATTATCATGGTATTGTTATGGATATTTTCAAAAATCACCATAATTTTTTGGTAATTTTTAAAAATATCCGTAATTTACTGCAGTAATATACCTCAGATGAAAATTACGGTAATTTACCCATCTCTATGTAGGTGTGGTGTAGAACCTTGATAGTCCCGTTGCTCTCAGACCTCCATTTGTGAACTTTGCGATTCTACTTGCTGTATTACCAAACCTCATTGCCACACAGCCTATCAAATTGTGGGTCACATGGTTATCCTGCAGTGAGATTATAATCTTGGCAATGTCCAGCTAGAACCCCCTCTCTCGGTAGCATTTCCCGGACCTCTGGCAGTGGAGGCTGTCTAACAGTTCTGAACTTGCATGAAAGGCACCCACCTCCACAAATTTTTGGCCTGCCACCTAGCCCCAAAGACATTTGAATAAGATAATGGTGAACTGTCAAAGCTTAGATCATGTGTGCCATGAAGGATAGCTGGGTAGGTTGTTTATGCTTTATAGCTGGTGTCAGGAGATTCATAGTCTTGTCTCATCTTTTGGTTAAAGTGCAGTGTTTGAATAAGTGATGGGAAGTGATTACACAACCTGTAATTTTATCACTGTGACCTTACCATCTTGACTCGGTGCCATAATCAGATCCATAAAATTAAAACATTATTAAAATCATCATTCTATGTTTCTCCATTCCGTGCAAATAGATATTTTTTACACTCCATCGTTCTGGAGCCATCTCTCACCAGTGATCCTCATAGCTCTCATGTGCCACTCTCATGATTTGTCTTGTTCTGGAGCTGTGCTTATCTCATGGCCAATCAGAATAAGCTTAGGTGTCGTTTACGGAATATGTAGGTATTGCTTTTATTCAAAATCACCCTTTGACAAATTCATCAGATTTAGGTACTCTGTAAGGGTCAGAGTTATCACTGTTGGAGCTTGTGAAGGAAAATCCCAGTCATATCCCATCCTAATCTCGTAGTAGTAGTAGTAATAGTAGAATTTCTTCACTTTTCTGGTTTTTTTCCCATATATGTCATTGTTTGGTTTTGGACCAAAGTTTTGCTGGCACTCCTGCCTATGTCTTCAGTTCAAAGATGCTGGATCACAATTTTGGCCATCCTTATTTGCGACCTCGCTTATAGAAGCTACTCTCCTATGGGTGAGCTTTAGGGTAACTCTTACCCATGTGTTGAGGAAGTGATCGTACTATGTATTATTAATAGTTTAGTGGGCTATGACCTGATGAAGTTTAGCTCAAAACAGCCTAAGCTAATGGCTTTCTCTTCTCAAGTGTGAACATCAATGTGTATTTGGGGTGTTGCCAGATTTTCACAGACCTTGGGAAATGAAATTCATCAACGATTACCTGTATTGATAAAGTTTAAGAGGTTGAAAATTCCATTTGAAGAACATTGAGGATATAGACCCAGCCAACAGGAAACCTCCTCCTTACTTTTTTTGTCTCTTTTTTCAGATGTAATATTGTGCCTCCTCCAATCCTATCTTTATATCTGTTAAGATTCCTCCCCTTCCATATGTGTACATAACTTCAAGTTCTATGATTATCACAAAAAATATGAAAGAATTTGATCTTAATTCTGATATTCACCAACACAACACCAGAAATTCTAGCCAGCTTCATTTAACCATCATTAGAACAGGCACCATTAAATTTGGCCCTAAAGAAATGAGAAACTAAATATGTAACTAAATTCATAATCATTTGTAGTATATTCAGTCTAATTATGTTTTTAAATCCAGAGTGAAGTATTTTCTCCAAAAAAAGACTACACTACTCATGTAATGAATCTTTCAGTGGAATTTGATCTTGTCTGAACTTCTTAACTGTGTTACATCATATGATACTTACATAGTATCATCATTAGATGGTTACAACATAATATCTTTGCATTCTTTTTGCCTTTTTGATGTGCCATATAAATAAAATACTTGTCCTTTGGCAAATACAGTATGTTATATTATGATTATACTCCTACCTTAGCATTTGGCACCACTTTGTGAGGCTGCGGTTGACTGTAAGCGGGAGCCTGTGACGCTGGTGGTGGAGGCCTGGGCTTGGGTGGAGGCACTGCTCCAGGTTGGAAGACCTTGGGCTGAACGGGGCTCACTTCGGCTGCTGGTGCTGATGGCTCGCTGATTCCAAGCTCTTCCTCCTTCAGTGCTTTGTATGCCTCTGACTTGAGAGGGTCAAATACTGGAGGTGGCTTGGGGCTGCACGTTTTACGGAGGTAGGCCACAAGGTATATTCCCATTTTTTTTTTTCGGGGTTCCACAAGGGTTGGTGACGGAGAGAGGTTGTTGTTTCAGAGCAACAGAAAAAGAGATGGTATTCGTATTTGTTTGTGTTTGTATTTACATGCACGATGCATTTTAATTAATTTTATTTTATTTTTTTGGTTGAATGCAAAACATTCCATGGAGCATTAGAATTTATCAAGAAAGCACGTTGAACACATTCGCCATTCATGTGTTCACAGTGCATTGCAATCATGAGTGAAAATAAGAATGATAAGCAGCATATATTTTTTTAACATTAGTATTTATGGCATTTGGCATTATAAAATGAATTATAGATATTTTGGGAAAAATAAAAAAGTATTAAAAGTAAAAAAAGCATTTTAGGTGAAATCAAAATATGTTGATAGACAGTAGAAAAATGATTGTGTGTCACTCGGAAAAAGTAATTGCATGGAAATGCGTAAAATAAGTTGGTAATGTTGCAAGTGGTAAAGTGTAAATATATTACATAGTAATATTTTAATGGTTGGAAACAAATCCCATTGATTAGTTGGTACATGAAGTGTTCATTGGCAGTGTGTATGTAGAGGTTTATGAAAAGCATTTATTAAGTCAGGAGTTGGATAATATGCAGTTGATTGAAAAGAAAAACATTTTGTACCCATATGGAGTTAAATTTTTTGGTAGTTCATTTGAAGTGACACAGGTTTGACATTCCATTCACGGAGTTATATATTCCATGCAGAAAATTTCAAGCACGGGAAAAACACATGGGAGGATATGATATATTAGTATGATGTCATGTTTATCTCACAACGATGTTTTATTATGAGGATATGGTCAAGGTAGTATGTAGTTTTTATCAGGGGAAACAAAACAACGTTAGGAATTAGAAATGATGTGTATAAGATGGGCCGGGTTTGGGAGATTGTGATTGTTGTTGTTTTTGTATGTCGATTTTTTGTTTGAGAAAAGAGAGATCAATGAATATGCTAAATTAGTTGTGCAGAAAATGTCCCCTACAAAAGCTTTCACTTCTAGGTGGAAGGAATGCATTATCATAGCAACACATGAGCCACCATTGAAGAGAGAACTTATGTAGGGTCTTTTAAGAAATAAAAACATGTTGAAGAACTCAGGCAAATAATTAGATTTGCATTTGAAAGATAATTGAAATAAAATCAAGCTAAATCATCTACCTACTGCTAAAAACAAATTAAGTAGCTTGTATGAATAGTATTTTTAATGTTGGCTCGGCATAGTATGTTTTGTTCTTATGAAAAGATTATTAGAGCACAGTAAGACAAGGATATTACCTATATACTTAATTCTTAGATATTAGAGAGGACTAGAAAGTTTTTTCATTCAGCTTTGTTACTCTAATATCCATTAATTACTATGTTTTTAAGATGCAGCATATGCTACTGAGACAGGCTACTAACAGCTTTTCTACTTAGCATATATAGCTTAAAACATAGTTTAAAAGATCACAAGAATAATGCAAACATGTAAGAAGAGTGAGAAAATGATCATACATACAATTAAAGAAGGACATCTCTGAATGATGATGAGCTTAGATCATAATTCCAGATTTAACTGTTTTTACATTATGAAGATGATATGACAGTGACATCATTCTGAATAATGAGTCCTTCTGAGAAAAACTCAGGTGAATATGCTTTCAGAGCTGAGATTTATTTAATTTGAGTCAGTTTTTAAAGAACCATTGTGTTATGATATGTGATAAATATATACTTAATCATGAGACATGAGATCGTTTTATTTCAATAATTCATATTTTTTCCACATCTTCCATTGGACACTGGTTACCGGAATAAAGTGGAAATATAATACCATATACTACCCTAAGTAAGTGGATGGTAACCATTATGCCCTGCCTGAATCTGACAGACAAATGTTCCACTCTTGTTTGCTGGGCACCGGATAATACCACCTATATACCTTGTTCTAATGAAATGATACTGATTATTGTATTTATAAAGCATTTTTAGTGTTATTAGGCTCACTATCATTTAAGCACTTGACAGCCTTGCCTGTGAGGGAAAAGGTTGCAAACCTATCCTCTGCAGTTAAAATGGTAAAATAGTGAAAATGATATTTTCTTTGAGTTATAATGTGAATTCTAAGCCATTGCAGATATTTCAAGAATTACCTTTTAGGAGTATCACATTACCAATCTCTAGGCTTATTGGTGGTGTTTGAGTAAGCTTTTGGCATTAGATTTTAGTAGATAATTGTTATTGCACAGTGATCTAAAGAGCTTCTCGTGGTTGGACAGGCATTGACGTGAAATTTTATCGGTATTTTTTTTTACTATTTTCTGTGGATTTATGCAAAATAACTTTTGTCTCAATTTTCCAACATTAAAAAAATATTTAATTTGGATATTTGATTACTTAGGTGTTTCAAGGACTCCATGCTCAAGCTCTATGACCTAAGCCTAATTTAAAGGTCATTCTTACTATTTGAATTACATACGAGAGAGGTCATGATATTAATGGAGTTGTTCTTTTTTACTTCAGCACAAGCCAAAAATTTTGGAAATAGCCAATGTCAAATATTTTGGGGTAGTATGGCAAACTTGGGTGTATTTTGGCTCACTTTGCTTTTGAATTTGTCTATTGAATGTGAAAGTATGTAATCATGTCCCAACTTTGGAAAGATTGTGTTTTTTATCTCTGCGTAAATTTTATCAAATACATAATTTGTATTTACAGAATTGATGACTTTTGAAGTAAAAAAAAAATGCAATTTTCAACTTTTAGACTCAATATGAAAATTGTTCATTTTGTGCGTCATCCAAAATGTATGGAATTTTTGCTCATTAGTATTTTTGCACCTATGCTTATGACTGTTTTGCCATACTTAAATATCAATTATCATTTTTCATATGTTCTTATTGGTTTGTTTTTGTGCTCTTGGCTTTTTTAAGTTGAGTAAACTGCTGCTTTTAATTGATTCTGTCTGGATTCTTTTGTTAATCTTTAGGTGCATAGAGGTTGTAATAATATTTTAAGAACCACTTTGTTCATTTTGTATAGTTTGAGTAAAATTTCTTTCAAAATGAAAGTTTGGATTAACTATCCAGAGGTACTTCTAGCAATGTCTCAAGGTAGACAAAATGTGCAGTAAATTATTTTTTTAACTCTTTCAATGCTGATTTACTTTCTCCTGGGTGTTTGAGTGGGTGAATAACCCAATAGAATTTTAACATTGAGAAATGTCACGGTAAAGAAAGCATGAATCCACCTGATAACAAATCACCCCTCTTAGGAATCTGTGGTAACTTTTGTCAGAAAATTCTAGAGAGCTCTATGGAATGCCAGGAGCCTTTCAGAGGGCATGAGTTATTAGCTTGGCTCACAATTTGAGACATCTGCTCATGGAAAGCATAAATTTATGACACGAATGTGTCTTCCACACTGTAAGGGTAAATTCATTCAGGGGGCATGTCCGTGACTTATGTTGTCTATTGTCAAATCTGCATTGTCTCCCTATTGGATCCTTTGTTGGGATTGACAAGCCTACATGCTTCATCTATCTTGATGGTCAACGGTTTTAGTCATCTTGACTGTTATACACTTGACTTTTGCTTCTGACTTATAATTGGCTACGAGAAAAAGTATGAGGAGAAGGGAAGGTGAGTATCAGAGGAGAGAGCAAGTGTAATGCAATATAAGGGAATTTGACTGAAATATGAAAATAAGTAGGAAGGTTTTCTAGCATACATTTTGCTCTTTAGACCAGAGTACATATTCATACAGTGCTAATGGCTGACCGCCATATAACATCTGGATATAAAAATGTACATATTGTGATGAAAACATTTTGTGAGTACAGGATAATTTTTGGCATGAGTTGATGTCTAAAAATGGTTCAAATTGTAAGTCCATCCGGAAAATGTGACTTTAATGACTATGATCTGGCATGTGTTAATGATGCACAATTGTTAGATAATAGATAGCCCAAGAAAAGTAGAGAGATAATCAGATTTCTCTTTACAATGAATGAATAATGTTTTTGCAGATAAGCTTCAGTCTATTAGTCACTCAGCATCAACTTGACATTTTACCTACTTAAAAGCATTAATATAATATTTTTCAAAATGGAATGCAATGGAAGAAAATAAAAAAATAAAATACATTTGTTATCCTACAGAAAAATAAAAATTTAAACCAAATGAGCATAATGAAATGATGGAGCCATTGATTAATTGCTGTTAGGGTATTAATTTCTTCCCACAGGCGAATTTTGTCATGCCTAAACAATCATTTTTTTACCACTTGCCTCATCTTTGTTGGTGGAGATAGCGGCTGATGTGATCCTCTTGCCATAATCCTGCAGAGCGCATTAATCATTGATATTTATTTATCTATTCTATGAAGTTCACTGTGAACAGTTCTCATTGCCTTATGAATAACTGTGGAAAAATGCTTTTCAAATGCATTGTTTAACAATCAAATGCCTCAAAAGTGCATCTAGTTACTAAAATGATGGTACATATTTTGATGCTTTAAACATTATACCTTACTAACTTTAAAAATATCAGCATCAGCTATATAGCAATTCAGTGATAAAAGACATCAAAATTCAAAAATTCAATTAAAAATATCCGTTCAAGTAAAACATTCCTTGTTTTTTTGAGATTGAGGAGAGAAAATATTAAATTGGCAATGGGAACTCTCCGTGAGTAAACTAGACACATTGATAGCAGTTGCTGTTGCACATTTGTTAGCTATAATCTTAGCTTTGGGTAGGGATATGCATACGTTAAACGCTTAGTAGAAATGTGATTATGATTTCTATGTTTTAATTCAGTACTATGATTTAATGCAGTATAGATTCTAAGTCATGCATGTTGCGCATACATACCAATGTCTCTTCATACATACCAATGTCAATTTCGATGTTCTTTTCCAAGTCTTTTACATTTATGATTTCATTATTCTATCGACTGGTAAAGATGGACAAAAGCCTAGAATAATATCTATTTCCTCAGGCTATTTTCAATGTAATCACAGAGGGATTTATATATGGTATGAATTTTCATGGACCATTTTAAAAGTATAAGTCAAAGATGACAAATTATACCATTTGCTCATTATGCTGAGCTTGGACTGAAATAACTTAAGCAATGGAATATTGAATGTAGAATTCAGTTATTCTACTATTCTCCATGATGAAAATGTAGAGAACCCTTCAATATGTATAGTCTATGAATTGGCTCTATAAAAATATGTAGCTGTGTTTTCTCAGAAAATTTAAAACTTCTGTTATTTTCTGCGTGTAAAATAGGGCTTACAAAAAAGCATTAATACATGAGGCTTTCCTTTCTTTCAAGAAATTATTTACCATCTACATCTCCAGAATTTAGCAATTGAATTGTGATCCTGTCATATTTAAATACTATTGGCAATTTCATTATATAGTATATTCACCATGTATTCATTTACTTGTGTGTTAGATCTGCTAACTAATTTTCTGAGACCTACTTTACAAACATTCTGTGAATAGCCTAAAGATGTGTATGTGAAGTTTAAGTTTGTGAATTCTGGTGGCTGTAAGCATGTGTGTATATCACCTGAATGTGTCAATCATCTGAATAAGTAAAAAGGCTTCATTTTAGTAGTCCAGGGGAATGAGGTTGTCACTGACTTTACTGTATTAGTTATTACCTGTAATTTATTATTTGGTCATTTGGTTCTAAATCGAACTATGTCAGGAATATGACGTCTGTTATAATCTACCACAGTGATTACTTTTATTCCATTGCCAGGGGTTATTTTTCGATCGATGAAACTAACTTAAAGGTATATCAAGGATTGCACTCATGTGTATGACTGCATACTTTATCACTTGTACGTTCAATGATTGGTAAATGGATTTAAATGTATTATGTGACACATATTTGGCTAGTGTTCCCTGTGCTCATTCATTTAGGTTCCATGGAGATGTAGTCATATCCCAAAAATTTACTATTCCTGTAGCCATTGACCAATAGTGTAAGACATTGAATCTACTGAGAGATATTCTCAATCCTTGCATTTCTTCTGAGGTGAAATTAAGTATGATCTTATGATCATTCAGAAGTTCTATGTAAAGTATAACTATTGCCTATAAATTAGCAGTTAAGGTTGGGATTCCTTCAGAAATAATTACTTACGGTGTCACTCCAGTTT
The DNA here is from genome assembly GCA_963169105.1 of Ceriagrion tenellum. Lineage (NCBI taxonomy): Eukaryota > Metazoa > Arthropoda > Insecta > Odonata > Coenagrionidae > Ceriagrion > Ceriagrion tenellum. The sequence goes on from OY720637.1 coordinate 47,682,243, forward strand.
GCTGTTGAATAGTTTCAGCGATGTTTTGATCAGAATACAGTCCAATTGGTGAGTTAAACTGCTTGTGAACAATCTGAAAGGAAAAAAATTGAGTTCTTTAATTGCCAGCATATTATATCAAGTAAGCACCTGTCATTTTGTTCAAATTAGCATACCTTACTGTCCATTATTGAAAGCTCAATTGAAGGCTGGTTTACCAATTCAGTACATTCTCAATAATTTATAATTTATTAAAGACATCTCATATACACACAATTAAAAATTGTTTTGAAACATATGACTCAGTAAAAATTGTTGGTGCTCCAATGAAAAGGCATATTTAAGCTTGTACCGAGAAAAAATGATAATCAGTAAAAAAATGACAATTAAGGTATTTTAATAATTGAACTGGAAAATTATTCATAAATACTTTGAGCTGTAAATATAAACTTAAGCTCTATCAGTATTCATTGGAAGCCCTAATTGGGAGGATGATCTGTTAAACAATTTAGGAATGCTAAAAATGATTTGCTGATGTATTAAGATCTGTTGGTTAAAAATAAAAATAGTTAAGAATTCAGCACCAGAGGGAGGACTCCACTGTCACTCACAACTCTTAAACCACAACAAAAAGGCTATTTTTGAAAATAATCAGGAAGGATTTATTGATTAGGTTCATGAGAAAGTTACTCACCTTGGCTCCATTCACTTCCTGACCAGCTACCCTATCAATTACAGTACCAGCCACCTGTGAAAAAAGATGTGAAAATAATAGTTTCAATCAACATGAACGTATTGTGCTCAAGTTTTTAAATTTGAAGTGAATATATTTATTAGTGCAAAATTAAATTGTTGGACAAATACAAAATGCAATTATTATTATTTTAACACATTCCACATTTAATAAATATAGTATTGTAAAAGAATTTTTTGTCTTGACATGAATAGTCTAGCCATAGCCACCTTGAGGTGACCATCAAGAAGCAATTTTTGTTCATGCAAAGATTTGCATGACACTTTTTTCACACGTCGCCCTAATGCATGTGAGAAATCTTTTGTAAAAGCTCGATTATATAGGAATATATTTTCTTAAGCGTTAGTTTGTTGTATGATATAATTGTCTTGACTTCAACGTCAAGCCAGGGCCTCCTTAGTGCCCCTGGACTCCCTGAGCAAAACCAGCTGTTGCGATAACCCAAACAAACGCGTGACACGAATATGATTTGAATGTGGAGGTGGCTAGAGGATGTAATGAGGGGCGATGGGTTGCTCATTAATGTGATAGAGGGAAGGATGTTGGGCAAGCGGGGGAGGGGAAGAAAGAGAATAGGTTTTATGGACGGAATGGAGAAATGCAGCTCGAATGCTAAGGCGAAAAGGATATACTGGAGAGAGATAGGTCCCTGAAAGTGTGGAAAGCCGGGAGGAGATTCTCTGACATTCAAAAAAACCTACCTTAACTGGTAGTATACTTAAAAAAAAATCATCCAAGCGCGCCAAGTATCTCGATTTAAACTTCTGAGTTGAGCCGCTATTTTCCTGAGGTTAAGGCTACATCGTTATCAAATGTCGCGCGCGACCATCTGCGACAATCTGACCGAAGGAGCCTGCAATCGGCGATAGTTTATGCGATGTATCGGGACAGCCCGAATGAAAAGATCGAACTAAAACAAAACCTTTGAAAATGATTGCAAGGCAATAGAAACCTGGGTCAGGAATAAAAGTTTTAAGTGTGGAAAATACTAAGAGTTCTTTCTTTTTCGTCATGTTCTTGTCTGTAGTGTCGAAAGGTGGAAAGCCATCACGAAGATGGGGTGAGCTTCTTACGGCTAGACAATGAAATAAAAGAGAGATGTCATGATGAGAGAGAGAGTTTCATTCCACAAAGTTACGCCTTCAACCATTAAGTTTATGAAAAGACCGAACTAAAACACAGCGCACCGTACGATTGAATGCCTTTCACTCCCATCGTATCTGGCCCGTCTTCTAGGTGGGAGTTAATCTTCTCAAAGCAGGCCCCTTAATCGGACTCCTTCGCTGGGAACCGAGGAAATATGGCCACATCGGACCCCATTTTACGTCGGTTGCATTCGAATCACTAAGGTATAAGGAGAGGGAACTTGCTATACTGGCCAATGCTAGAAGCTGAAGCCAGTCCGCCATCTTGGTTGACCCTCATTTTCCTATAGCGCTTGCGGGATAACGCTCTAATTTTGCAATTTTACTTATTTCTATCGATAAATGAATAGGAATCAACGTGAATTTACTTCTTTAATCTGTATTCCTCTTGCATTTATTCTTTATTTATTTAAATTAAAAATCCTCCGCATTACCGATGAAAACTAATGTGAAATTGAGTAGAATCCTTAGCAGTAAGCAACCAGTATATGTTTCAAGAGTTACTTTTCTTAAATTTCTAAAATTTGGTGGATATTCTTGCTTTACATCCGCTAATTCGTCCATTCCGTCGTGCTGTTCGTAGGAAAGTAAGGAGAGAGCAATGTTAAAACAATATGGTTGCTATTTCTGTTGCCAGGCTCCAGTTTGATGACGCATGCCCTCTCCGTATACCTCAACGATTGGAACTTTAAGCTTTACGAATGGACTTCCAGAACCCCGAGTAAAAAATCCTGGAGACGGAGGGAAGGGTGTTGTCTTGATTTTAGCATTCATCCATTGCGATGTGTGAACTAATGTTAGAACAATAATTTAACCCTCATCTCACCTATCGTCTTTGGGTGTCGTAAGTTGGCGATTTTTTTCGATCACTCCGCCCTTTTCCCTAAAGCATGGCGGCACTACGTGGGGCCAAGGAGATATTTATATCCTTATATTTCAGGGCAAAAAAATATATAAATCGGATCTGGGCTTCGCCGAGTTCGTTGATCCCTTTGGCAGTCAAAGCGCCGCTAATAACTATTCGCCTTCCCTCGAACCATTCGCCTCCCCCACCCCCCCTCCTGTCTCTGTTACCCCCTCTCATATCTCCCCCAATCCCTCCCTCACTCGCGTTTCTCACCCCACCCCGGACCCTCACCCCTTGATTATGCATCCTTATCCATGAAGGATCTCAGGTTTTCCCGGCGTATCTGATGGATAAAGGTTTCTCGGGTTTTCCATCGGGTAAGCAGGCCAATGGGGCCCAACGTTTCGGAGAACGACTTGTCCTCCATCATCAGGGGGGGTATCAGCTTCCGAATGCCGTTTCCTCAAGTCAAGTCAAAATATGTAATTTTGGCCGGTATATATACTCCTCCTCCCGGGTCAGGTGCCACCTGATTGGCTGTGGCGTCTGCATGTTTTCCCGCCTTTCCTGGCGTATTTAATGGTGGCCACGATTGGTTTTCCACGTGTTGCTCAATTGGAAACCTGCGTCTCTATTGATGTTTCTCGGCTGCAGACGGATCTCGAATACTTCCTTAACGAGGCGATCCCAATAACCATGAGTGCGGCTGATTATTTTGGTCTCCTCCCACCGTATGGCGTGGTCCTCACAAATGTTGTGCTCCGCTACGGCTGATTTCTGCGGTTGTACCAATCGGAAGTGTCTCTGGTGTTCTTTCAGTCTTGTCTCGATGGTACGCCCAGTTTCTCCGATGTACATTTTTCCGCACTCACAGGGAGCGTTGGGCCCCATGGACCTGCTTACCCGGTGGAAAACCCGAGAAACCTTTATCCATCTTTATCCACTCCTGATATCATAAACCACCCTAGAAAAAATGGCACATATGTATATTATCTTTCTTATAGATGGCTATGATTAATCCTTGTGAATAATGCGAGTAGATTTTCACGAATTAGTGAGCCGTCAGGTTTATGACTTAATAGCTGATATTTTAAGTTTCTCATTTGCAATTCTCTTCTAATTAAATTCAATCCAAGTTCATATTTCTTCGTTTTGTTTACTATACTGTTGAGTTACATTCACCTTTATTATAATTTATTATTTTTCTCATAAATGCATGAAACCCAAGAGTTTACATTTTACGAAATAGGGAGCGGCTGAGAATAAAGACTCACTTTCATAATTCCCGAGTATTCATCAGTTTTTGAGTTATCGGTGAATGAAGTGCCGCCATGCATGGACCTGCACAATGACCGAGTGACTATTGTTTTATTTTTTTTCCTTTTCAAGAATTGCGAGTATCGAGAATATCGTTCTATAATGTTAAAAATTTTAGCACATCGGAAAAAAATCATCGTTTTATTCACTCTCGCTAACCCATTAATTTGTGTGTGTGCTTTCATCCGGCAATCACTCCGAGAAAACCGTATTGTAAAAATTGTTCAGGTGAATCGACCAAATATTTCGGCTGTTGCATGAGAAAATATATTGGTATTTTGTTAAATGGGCCGCATTTTTTTATGGTCATACAAATACGGTAGGCGTCAAAGGGCTCATGGGTTCAAAAAACATTTTCTCTGTAATTGAACTCATTTCAGTACATTCTCTCGTTGATAGAGCTCTCGTCGACCATCAGAGAATCTGATGAAATATATCTATGTCTAGAACTTTGAGTTGACTCGAAGTTAATGACAAGAATACGTCATATTGCGACCAAAGTTAATCAAACATTAAGATAGAATTAAACCTCCTTTTTTGACAGGTGGAGACATCCTCTAGTCTGACCTACATCCTCCTCAACTATTCCTCTGTTGCGTCCAAAAATTTGATGGGAAGCGTTCCACGTCCGGATGTTTATTTTTTTTTTTTTAATGTTCTAGATTTATCTCTGAAGAAAGTTTTTGAGGGCGCTTAGAAGTCATCTTGTGAAATCTACCACGGCTGTTACGAACACCTTGTGCCCCTAGCTCTTCACCCGAGGTGCGAACCGTAGTTATTCTCCAGTGTTCCAATTTCAGAATTCTCATCCCGTTTCATTCTCTCCTCCTCACCATGAATTTATGGGAAAGTTCATCCATATGTTACCATGAACTCTTCTGTTTTCTTACTTATGTACTTGACGGTACCGAAAAGGGATAACTCTTCAAACATAAATCCTTCCTCCGAAAATCTTCATAGAATCTGTATGTTTCTTCTTCCTTCCCAAACTTATCTTCTTTCCAATTGCTTCTCTTGACGGCTTCATTTTTTTATACCCATGCTGCAACTTAATTCCTAAGTTTTATGATATCCGGCTAAAGCTTTTTATGGCATGAAAACCGGTGTTGACTCGTTATCCTATCGATAAAGCTCTCTTCATCTGAGCGATTGTTTAATGTATTACACATTTTCCTTCCCAACTCCAAGTTATCAGTTTACCGTGAAGGTTACATCCTCGTGCTGTTAACGTAAGTCAGTCGTTACACAACTGGGCCTAAATATTGCAATAGACATTTGATAAATTTGACTTGAATAATAATAGTGTTTATTACTCCGATAGAGAATGCGTACAACAAAATATATTTAGTAAAATCGGGGAGTGACTTTAGGTAGCCGTGAAGATAAACCTGAATTATAACTACCACTGTCTACAAAGTAGGTTATGCATACATTTATAAACGAACTACACCATTTTGAAATTAGATTACATGTATCAGATAATATTTCAGTTACAAGAAAACATCCTCTAGACTTTCTTTAGTGAATAACCAATATCGTATGTTCTTCATTGTTGTGCTTACAATATTTGCATTAAAACAATGAACAGGTAATAGATTTTACAATTTAGGTCCTATGTACAAGAAATATCGTTTGAATAACGTCATGTTTGGCTTAGGCAAGAAAATACGTGCCCTGCGTAGGGTGTAGGGAGAAGGATTGTACAATACAAAGGATTGAACTCTCCGCACCTCTTGGTTAGTAAAGAGAACGTTCGAGTGCGACACTAAAGTACAAGCCATTAATGTGGAATCAGCCAGATTGATTGGATCAGTTATGAACTTCATGCAGCGCAAACTGAGGTAAACATGGAAGAGTTTTCTGGGTGCTTCAATGAATTATCGTATGCTACGCGTGCCAACGTTAATTTACTTCGTTGAGATAATGTTAATTATTTGTAACCTAGTTATTTCACATATTGTTATTTGTTATTAAATATTATTAAATATTTATTACAAACTTATAAATTTTTACGATTTAAAAAACTGGAAATAGAATTTTTCTATTATATCTAGCTCTGCTACTTTGTCTAATTTCAATCCATCCGTAAAAATAAACTTACAAAGATACTTATTGAAGGGGAGGAGGATACGAGGGGTTGAGTCAAATGTTACGGTTGTCGTCTAAGGGGAAGTGGGGTTAAAAAAATCACCGAAAAAAGTAACGTGCAGTGTATGCACGATCCGTTAGTCTAAGCCTTTTGACGCTTTTGACTATTCTGTGATGTGACCCGTTGGCAGATGTTGGGAGGAGGGAGTGGGAATAAGACTGGAGGGATGCTGATTCAGTTATGCTACTGGGTTGCGTTCGGGAATCTTATGGTGGCCTCGACGACGGCGCGGTGCGGCAGCCAAGGAAAAGTATAGAGAGACCCGACCGAAATAAAAGAAGCTTTCGGATAGCTGAATAATTCTCTATAACTGCTTGATGTTTTACTATACTACGCTTAACATTCATTTATCGTTATAACCTTTCGTTACCTAAATTAATTACTGTAAACGGGTAAGAATATTATATTTAGTGAATTTCTTTATTTATTTTGAAAATCCCCACAAATTTTTTATCCCCCCCCAATTTTTTTTTCTATGGCGTGACTTGCGCCATACATCCTCCCTGTGGGCGGCCCTGACTGAGAAGGATGCATTTTGCCTGATAGTCATGTTATTTGGATCACATTCTTAAACTGATTAAACAGGTCACTCTTTATCTATGGGTGGCTATGAAAATTTAGCTTGTAAACAGGTTACTTTTTCGGATGTAAGGACGGCGTCTACCCTCTCCTAAAATCCTTCCTCAATTTCGTGCAATGGGTGGGTTCGTGCAAAGCCGCAACTTATGGCAATCGAGTGAGGACTTTCCTCTTCGCTACATCGGCTGACGCGCGCTGTCGCTTGTAGGAATCCTTAAGGTTTAATTAAATTTCAGCAATTTAAGAAAGCAAGCGTTGCTGGTCGCTAGACTACATATTTCTGCTGAATGGCGGATGAGTCATCTTATGACTCACACAATTCTGTGTTAGCTGTGTAAAGGGTGTAATTCCAAAATGGGCTAAAATGAGTTATCGTCTATGGCATGTAATCCAGTAGCTTTCCATAGTTTGAGGCTCAACTGTGTGGTAGTTGAATTTCACAAATGAAAAAGTAACTTTGTTTCCTTCCACAGACTTATTTTCTTGGTACAACATGTTTCGACGCAGTGGTGTCAAAACCTGATGATGACACTAGTATGTATCAGGAAAATAAATCTGTGGAAGGAAACGAAGTTAATTTTTCATTCGTGAGATCCAGTAGCTCTTCAATTTTTTTTAAATGCCTGGGATGATAGTTCATTTTTGCCCATTTTGGAACTAACACCCTATACACAGCTAACATAGATTTATTTAATAGTATTTCGGGGGAAGTCCTCAAAGCATCATTTTGTATAGGAAAATTCGCCTCGCAACACTTGATAGACTAAAGAACTGTTATTTCATCCTCTGAAGCACCCTTGGGGAAATAGCTTCGCATTAAATGGGTTAAAATGTGCCTCCTCCCACTACTGATCACCAGATATTTTCTAAAATAAGCCTCTCTGTGTCACGGGGTCTTGTAAAATCTTCGCGTATGTTGTGTCTCCCTGTGGTTTCCGTTCTTTTTCTTGCGGGAATCGTCTTTGCTTTGACAAAATGATACTTTGAGAATTTCCCCCGTTATCCTATTATTTAAATCTATGTTTGCTGTGTAAAGGGTGTTGATTCCAAAACGGGCTCAAATGAGTTATCGTCTTTGCCATATAGTCCAGAAGCTCATCATTTTTTTTTTTTAATGCTTGGGATGATAGCTCATTTTTGCCCATTTGGGTATAAACACCATTTACACAGCTAACATAGATTTATTTAATAGTATTTCGGGGGAAATTCTCGAAGTATCATTTAGTATAGAAAAATTTCATGTCACAACACTTCATAGGTGCAACAAAATTTTTAAAAACTATTATTTCAAATTCTGGAGCATCATTGGGGAAATAATTTCGCTTTGAATGGATCAAAATTATCCCCCTACCCCCTACTCGCTAACCGCTAGGCTTAGGCTGCTCGATAAATTCAGAACGGGTGTGTTTCAGAGCGACACACACAATATTATCATGACGCCTCACTACATCTCTAGGTCTGACAGAAGCGATAAAATAAGAGAGATACATTGCCGTACAGATAGATGCAAAAACTCGTTCTTTCCTCGCACAATAGGCGACCGCAATAATAACTGAGCTCCACTAAATACTCGTCACCATGTCTCTTCCAAAAGCCTTATCCCTTACATCTTTACACGGCTGGTGACCTAATACCCCCTGCCAAACGCCCACGCGGCGTCTCGCGGGGTAGTATGCAGATTTAGATGTACTGACCACCAGGTATTTGCTAAAATAAGCCTCTCTGTATCACCGGGTCTTGTAAAAATCTTCGTTTATGTTGTGTCTCCCTGTGGTTTCCGTTCTTTTTCTTGCGGGCATCGTCTTTGCCTCTCTTTGCTTTTTCCTCTCCCATCTCACCCCATCTCTAACCACCCGCGCACCCTAGAAATAGCAAGCGAGAAATCCGCCCACCCAGCCTCCCTCCCCCATCGCGCTCCCCCTTCCCTATCTCCACATGTGTGTAACCTCTTCCCCCCCCCCCGCTATTCCTGCCCCTCCCCCTTATACCTCCCTTCTACGCCCGCGCCCAACGCTTTCCTTTCCTCCTTCCTCCCACTTTCGACCAATCCTCTTCCTCCTGCCTTCCTCGCATCTTCTTTCCCATCCCTCCCGTGGCGTCTTTTTCATCTCCTCTCACTTTTTATAAACTCCGAAAAATCATGCCGTCATAATTCATGGAGCCAGCCGCCAAGAGTTCATCCCGGGCGGTTAAAAGGTTCTTGACTCGTGGATTCGGTGGACTATCTCTCATGCCGTGTCACGTGCGGTGCATGTTTCTCTAAAGCCCGTTTCACACGGGGCGCGTAATTGCACAAGCTGATGTATTCACTCACGAACGTGCATTTCAAATTGCATCGTGTCAAGCGGTGAATTGCAAGAATGCGTGCGCGAATGCTTGGACGCGAGGTGGCAAAATAGCCCCTGGTTTAATTCAGTAATTCTTGCACGCTAGATTGAGGGAAATATGCAGTTTTAAATTGTGTTGTTTCATGTCCCGTGTAAAATGGGATTAATGAAGGTTTAACCGCGACTTTTTCGGTAAAAGAAATTGGTATTGATTACCACCACCTCGTTTGTATTGCTTAAATTATGTTGATTTTCACTAAATACAAGCCTCAGCGGTTAGTAAAAGCTTAAGGTACAGAATAATGCATGTTGTTCGTTGATTATATTTATTAAAGCTTTTTTTGCTCTATGAGCCGACTGCTGGGCCATTTCTGTTGAACACGGGTATTTAAATTTCAGTTCCAGCATTTTTTTTATTTATAATTCAGAAACTAAGATGGATTTGTGCCTTAAATTTATCACCATTCGACTCTCCGGTAGAACTTCTTCTTATGAGCAGTTTTTCGTACCAATGAAATGGTGAAGTAATTGAAAAGGTGGATTATGTTGTGCACTTAGGTAAGATATTTGCGAAAGATGGACGGAGTGATGAGGAGATAAATAGACGTGCGAATGCTGGAAGGAAAGTGGTAGGTAGCATGTGGAGCATATCAAGGAATTAGTGCCTGTCTAAGGAAGGGAAAATCGCCGTTTACAAAAAAATACTTCTCCCCACTTTGTTGTATGGTAATTAAACATGGGTATGTCAGGATGGACATAAGAGTAGACTAAACGCCGTGGGTATGAGCTATCTGAGGAGTGTTTGCGGAAAAAGTAGGATGGATAGGGTCAGGAATGAGTGGGTAATACATGAATTTGGGTTAGATGCTCCTGTAATGGACATATTTGAAAGGAGTGTGCTTGGTTGGTTTGGCTATGTCGAGAGAATGAATGAGAGTCCAATAACGAAACAGATATATAAGCGTGAAATGAATGGTGCGAGAAGGAGAGGTAGGCCGAGAAAGTTGTGGTTGAATGTGGTTGAAGAAATTCTTAGGAGGAGAAATATTGGGCGTCTTAAAAACAGGAGAGCGTGTATGAAGCAGTGTATGGGGGTGAATGAGGCAAAAGAGGTATACAAGGATAGGTCAGTATGGAGGAAATTATCGAAGCAGAGTTAGGTGTACAGATATGGATTTATGAGTGAAACTTTGTGACTGCACCTACCCCGGAAGGGAGCGGCGTAATTGGTATGTATGTATGTATAAAAATACTGTCTTCCCTTTACTGCCCTGCTAAGGTAATAGACAGTTCATACATAATTGTTGGTTCTGAGTTATTGCATGCCAAAGTTTTCGTCTTCGGATCTTCGTTTCTAGTCCATATTTGAAGAGGTTACAAGTTTTATTTGATGTTTAGATTGCCAGTGCCGGAAATACGGAACGAAGATTATTCATACAGGAACAAAATGATGAGATTCTCTGGGAAAAAGAATAGTTGTTACTGTTACCTGGCCTCGGAAATTAGCATTTATACTGAAGATATGATGAAAGCAGAACGTGAATTCAGGCAAACTGCGAAAGATACGGTTTTTTGTTTGGTATTTTGAAATACTAAAGGAGGAAAATAACAAAATTAACTGTAACCTCAAAATGTGTAATTTTGTCAGTTACTGTATTTTGGCTTAGGAGGGAAATATACTTCACTCATAGTCATATTTAACGGCAATTTTCTCGAGGCACATCCTTGCGCAATTTGATGTACAAAAATGATTTATTCTTGTAAATTTACGCTTCACACGACGTAATTTTCAATAAAAATCCATGCATTGATTATGAAATTAAGTGCCTCGTATGAAGCGGCCTTTACACGATGCTATTTAATCATAAATTTTACAAAAAAGTAGTTTGGAAAAGTACGTTTATTTTGCTTAAGCCAAACAGAGATCGCACTTTTCTGCATGTGGCAAAATATGAATTAAAAGACCTCGGGGCAATTTTAATCGACGTCCCTTACCAAATGTCGATCGATAGGTACATTTTCTCGGGATTCCGTCCGCATAATTTGCATGTGTGACACCGGTTTCGCTGCCAATCCTAAAAATGGCTTCTCTCCTTGTTAATTAAGGAATTTTTGTAACGTTTAAGTATGGCAGTAAGCAATTTTTGCCGCGTTTAAGTATGGCAGGAAGCATTTTTTTTGCCACTAAGTATGACAGAAAAACGCTTCGCGGCACCTTCGACCTTAATACGCTGGCTGGATAGCATCACAAACTGTTGTCTTGTGACCAAATCGCATGGAAGAAATCCCGAGAAATGTGAATCTCATCCTTCTACCTCTGCGGAAACCTACGAGCAAATTTTCTGAAATTACAGAAAATCGTATGGAATTACGTGCTTTTTTGTCATTATGTTACCATGAATTCTGTTTAAAACCATTATAATTACATGAAACGTATCTTTTCTCGTTTATGAGAAAATATGAACATATGCTGCGACCGAGAAATATGGCTTAGATGTCACAGATCTGTGGAAATTTCTGAGTTGTTGCTTTTACGGGATATAGATGACCCGGCAGATAAAGGTGACTGTAAAGTTTGACTCACAGTGCATCCATTACACAACTATAAAGCCTCTATGCCAAAGGCTAGTTAAGATCCCCCGCGAGCGCTCTGTCTGCGGACAAAAATAGGTCAGAAATCAAGAGCATTAGGTCTGTTTTTGCTCGGGGAAATGAAAGACATTTGTATCATGCAGCAAAGGGGAATCACTTTACCTTTTCGTCTAAATCGGAACAATTGGGCCAACGAGTATTGTATTTTATTTATAAAGCATTTTTGAAGTGAAATTTATTAGTTTAAAAAAATCTTGTGAATAAAAAACGTATCTTTAATTTTTTATTCTGATATCTTTTCCATCATTAGTATTATGCGCATAAATCTTCACCTAGCGGAAAGACTTCCTACAATTGCTTCACTAAATGTGCATATGCATTAAACCGTATGTCAAGTGGTAGTCAAGACGGTACCCAGGATGCCTGAATTCTAATTATTCGAGCCACATTTCACCATGAACCAAACGTTCCTGGCTGTATTGTTGCATCCTCTATTTGCCAGAGAGTCTGCAAAATGAAGCACATGAATTACTTCGCTGCCTGTGGAATCAACAACAAAATATGACAGAAATGGAGTCACAGCCACATGAAACTTTGCAAATATTTTAAGAACGCTTTTTCAATATTAGGCCCGGCTTTTGTTCTAACTATATATGACATGATGGCATCTCTCCGAGTAAAATATTCCGAAGGTAAAATATTCCCCCAATCGTATCTCCGGGTGAGGACTACTGGGAGGGGTACGTCCGTCAGTAAGGACAAATGCAGAATGGGGACATGGAAAGTGATATCTTTAGGGGTGAGCGGGAAGTTGGAGAACGTGAAGACAGAGATGAAGAGGCTAGGGGTAGGTAAACTGGGAGTCGGCGAGCAAAAGTGGGCAGGGGCAGGCGACTACCGGAGCGACGGATACCGAGGCCCGGTCTTATGATTCCAGATTTACGCTGAGTGCAACGTGACATAGCTTTGAAATTAACTTGATGGTAACTGAGAGTTCGGGTTAAGTATCTTTCATGAGACTGTCGACTGAGGGTTGACTTAATCATTATTTTCTTTTTTTGTTTGCCGGACGATTCTGTTGGCCCGTATGTCCCTGGAATCCCGATAGGCTGCTATGCCTGTCGTCAGGTTTTCCAGGGACCGGACCAACTGAACTTGACATACATCCATGCCCTGGGTGGTGAAAAACCCACCCAGGCGTGACTCGAACCCGCGACCCTCAGTTTAGCTGGCAAGGATTTTACCCCACTGCCACGTGGCCGACTGTTGATGGTAGAATAAATTCAATTCAGTTTTACTGCAGAATAGCGAAATTTAATCTGAATTTATTTTTCTAGGTCAAAGATTTAGATTTTACTGCGACTGAAATTCCGGTTTCTTGACTTTCACTCTGAAAATAAACACTTATGGTGATTGGAGCGCGAATCGTGAGTCATTGAGAGCATATTTTCATAACTTTTCATGTAAATGGAAAAAAAATCATGGACCATCCTTCACCCAAGTAGATCTATAAATGCGACGGAAATAACCGTACTTGAAGAAATATCAGTGGTGCCAAAATTGTATGTGCAACTTTTCGTCTTAGTTAAAGCATTGTTTTGACGAGGGTTTACGGAATTGAATTCGAAATTCTCTCGTAAATCGTATGAAAATACGTGTTTTTAGTTCGGTCTGTATGTATATACATATTTGGACGTGATATATATTTGGAACCATTGTAATCACGCGAAACGTGCATTTCCGTGTTAATGAGAATATCTGCATGTATGTGGTTGAATTATTTCGAAGTATATGTGAAGTGCAAGTAGAATAAAGCAGAACCAGATGGATCGGACACAACCTGAGACACAACGGGATTGTGAAGAACATATCTACATATACATAATACCCTGCGAGCCGCCGCATGGGCGTGTGGCTGGGGTGTAAGGTCACCATCCGTGCAAAGATGTAAGTTTTTGGGAGAAATGGTGACATGTATTATAGAGGTGTATTTAGTGGAGCTCAATTTTTATTATGGTCGCTTATTGTGTGCGGAAAGAACGAGTTTTTGTACCTATCTGTTCGGCAGTGTATCTCTCTTATTTTATCGCTTCTGTCAGACCTAGAGATGTAGTGAGACGTCATGATAATATATTCTGTGTCGCTCTGAAGAGGTAATTCAGAAAATAAGCAAAGGTAACTGTAGACAATCTGTGGGCAATAAACATAACTGTAGGCAAAAAAGATGGAAAAATCCCTAGAGGAAGACCCAGGAATAAGTTCATGGACCAAATAAGGAGGAAAGTACATAGAAAGAGAAATACTAGGAGGTTAGGGAACTAGTATTAGATAGGGATGGGTGGAGGGCTGCAGTCAAACAATCAATGGATTGAACTACCAATGATGGCGATGATGTCAAGTGCCATAGGACTATGTGTTAAAATAGCAGTAAATTCCCAAGGAACTACATAGGTAACATGCAATATTTTCGATTTTCTCAATACATATCACTAATAAGTACGCGTATACAAAGTTTCTCGCAAATCTGTCCCTAGACGAGAATCACTCCAAAGATCATAAATATTTCATAAATGTATGCGCCGACGCTTTATCGGTTTAGAGATTCAAGAATAACTCGAATCCAACCTACGCCTGAGTTATCGCGTATGCTCTTGAATTATCTCGGGAGCTATTTCAAGAGAACTGGGATCCGATCGCCGCTTCGAGTTCTTTCTATTCCTGCGCGCATAACTGAGAAGACGAATACATCCGAGCAAGTTTCGAGCCCTTGTGGAACCTGTCATCTGTGAGATGATTCCATAATTATTTCGTCAAAACCAAGACGTTACGAGTCAAAATCCATGGGGCGGAGGGCTTAATTTGTGAGCCTAAAATAGAATGACTTCAGCTGACAGCGAATGCCGGCAGAAATTTATCACTGCTCAAAAATACTTCTTCAACAGTAGCTCGCGTGGGTGAGTGCTATAGAATGGATTACGGTAAATCCTTCGTCGAACAGTGAGAAGAGATTTGATTCGTATTTTTTTCTCTGAATGAAAATTTTTTATGAAGTTTCTAATGAAAATTGGTAATTTTCTTCCACCCTTAATATCTACTTAAACCTTTCACAAAGCTCTACAAATCTGAAAAAATAGTCTTAGATTCAGTCGCTCAACAAAAATTTCTTTGTACTAACGATGCCTTTTAATGCTTGCAGTGGCTCTGTAGCATTCCTTCTGGTAAATTGATTCATGATGCAGAATGCTACCCAGCCATAATCCTAGCGTGGAGGAACTTAAGTGCTTACGGAGTTGTAGTTAGTCCTTGCATTGCTTAGTGACAGCTGGAATTCTTACACTTCTCTAGGTTTACCCAATGCTATGATGTCTATGCCAATACGTCTTAACACATTTTTCCCATTTTACTCCCTGAATCCCAATCTACCTAACATACTGTAAAGCAAAATTTAAGAAGTCCAGTGCTAATGAAATGGATGGAACTCTACGGCCTTAGAATAACAAATAATAAAAATCACACCAAATGGCCGTAAAGCTCGAAGCCATCTTCACAATTCGTAGCTATCTTTAAATCCATTTTTACGACCAATTGGTGTTATTTTTATTTTTAAGTGCTATTACACACTAGTTTTTATGATTCTATTTCTCCTTCAGTAGACTTGGGTGACGAAAAAAAATCATCCCTGTAGTGCAACCCAATCAACCCAGGTGGTGGAAACTAATTTGGAGATTTTTTTCGGAGAGGATTTACTTTTCAAGACTTGATTTCATTGAAATGCCCATCACGTAGGAAATAACTCAAAAATCTAATCTCATAGTATTTTTGTTGATTTTATTTGTAACTCTCTGCTTCACTATTCTTTTTTTGACCAATCCGAAGGTGAAATAAACTCTTATCTCTGAGCAGTCTGAAATTTGAATGGATTTGAATGTAAACTAAAATTAGTTAGGACAGTTAGGAGTTGGGACAAAACGTCCGTGTTCTCGAATAATTGTGTTTTTCCGTCATTTGAACCTTGCAATACTTTTATGTTTTAGCGTTCATTAAAATTTTAACAGTCTAACATACGTATTTCTTAAAACCTAAACTTTATGTTTTTTCATTTTATGCAGATTTCAAATGTTTTTTTTTAGTGTTTAGATTTCAGGACCTATTTATTTCTTTTTTCTTCTTATCACTCCATTAGATACGTAGAATTTAAGAGATTTTAGGGGTGGGAGGTCCAATTTGGATATGGATTCAAATTTAGCCATTAGAATACCAGAGAATATTGTCATCAAACTGTTGGCTTGGTGCCTGGTGCTTGAGGAGGATGCTGAAGATAAAATGGACGGAAAAAATAGAAAAGGATGAAGTGTACAGAAGAGTAGAAGAGGAAAGGACCATATGGCATACCATAGAGACAGAGAGAACCAGATGGATTGGACACACCCTGAGACATAATGGGTTCGCGAGGAATATAATTGAAGGTGAAATAGAGAAAGAAGGCCCCAGAGGAAGACCCAGGAATAAGTTCATGGACCAAATTAAGAGGAAAGTACATAGGAAGAGCTAACAAGAGATAAGGGAACTAGCATTAGATAGGGAAGTGTGGAGGGCTGCAGTCAACCAACATTATGATTGAACAGCGAATGATGATGACTGTTGAGTTGTTCAAATGGAGGAATTTACCGTGTGAAACTTGAGAAATGTGTAGTCAGGAATTAGAGCTGAATGGTGAAAACACTTAAGAATAAACTTGTGATTTATCGAATGGGTACTGGAGCGCACTGGAGACTACCATCCAGCATCCTAATCTTAGTCATGATTTGAAGTTTTCCGTGCATTGTCTGAGGACTGACTTCCTAGAAAATGAATTCAATCCTTTAAGGCGTAACCTTGTGGAAGTCCAATAAATGATGACAGTTCCAACTATGTTTGAATCCTCAGAGATCTCTATTGGAACAATTAGTTTCTACCCCACAGCGTTATCTTCAGATACCTGAAGATACTATGGCGTAATCTTAAGGTATCTGAAGATCCGGCCGTCACAAGGGAGAGGAAGTTCCTGGACTCGAATGCAAACTGCTCCCAATGAAGTCACGATATTCTGTCCTGAAGACGATGGATGACTCGGCCATCGAAACGTCGGCACTTATGGAGTCTCTCACCCGATGGACTTCCCGAATAGTACCACTAAACATGTCACGCTGGGAAAGCCTCAAATCTTACTTCGTATCGGAAGATGACGCCGTGGCGTTGAAACTAGTTGTGCCAATAAAGAACTCTGTTGATTCAAAAATAGTTGGTATTGTGATTATAATCCCTAGAAAATCTCCCTTTCGGATTGGGACGAGACTGCGTGATTCGGTGACGTCGTTTCAGCCGTTCGTTTGACATGAGGGGGAAGACTTGAGGGGGATATCGGTTTGTCGCTCACCTTCTGCTTCATCATGGCCTCGTGGTCGAAGTGAGACGGCGGAGCACGGAACATTGGGTTCGGGTGATGTCGCAAGTACGAGGATGTTGTCGGTGCGATGTCCTTCTTCGTCTTGGCGCCGGGCAGTACCAGGGGCGTCGTGCGGTATGGCTGAAATGAAAAGAAAACGGTGTGATAAAATGCGGGGTATTGTGAAAATATGAACAAGGGCCACGTATACAATTTTCGGATGGCCAAAAATAGCCAAAGCACTCATTACTTCGACTAAAGGCAATTTTAGCAGTGAAATATCAGGCAACACTATTTTCTCGTTTTTCACCTCGTCATTATTCTGTGAAATATCGTGATAAACCTTTCCCTCTTCCCTCACAAAATGACTGGCGTGAGAAATAACTGTTAGTTATTTCTATACCATCCATATTACTTATTGCATCTCCAGACTCAAAAATAATTCTATCTAAATTCCTAATCTACTCACAAGATCCATCATGTGCCTAAACTTTCCACCCACCAGCTTTTACCTTGCCTCCATTCAAAACCATAGGGCTTTTGGGCTTTAATCGACGGCAAAGATCCAGGTTTTTTCGCTTACTAGAATTAAATGCCGCTTAAAGTAAATCGGTGTTTGGATTTTATTCTAATTTCATCGCATCGTAAGATGAATTTGAATATAAAGCTACATAATCTCTCCTGATATTAGATTTTACCAATCAGTTGCCTGGTACATAGTGGCATAAAATATTATGTGAGAGATAAAACATATATCGTGAGAAAAATGTTACCTATGTACTTTTTCAATTTCAGTGGTTGTAAATAATCACTTCCGTATCATGGTGTATTTTCTCTACCTTTTCCAGAACTCAAGAAATAAAATAAGTTATGGTGATATGCGAGACTGGCCATTGGTACGAGTTCGCGACCTCAGATTTAAATTCATATTAAATGATGTACTCCATAAAAAAGTCCTACTCATATCCCTCTCGCAATATTTATTCTTTTGTCTCAATGTTAGAAAAAAAACTCGGGAAAAACTTAGCGACTATCCTCAGAACTCAGGAATTGAGTTAGAGGTGAATGCTTGGGGAATGAAGGGTGGATGGAGTGTAATGGGAGAAAAATAATCCCTCGACGAGTGAATAATTAAGTTTTTCATTTCAATGTTTCTTTAATTGACCTCAGTTTTGAAACGAGTGAGGCCGCAAAAACATGTGTGCTTTGAATCTAATTTTGTAATTTCCGTTTCCGAGATAATATATTCGCGAATTGTAATGTGTGAAAGAAAATTGTTGCATTAATAGATATTAATCGGAATGATCTTCATGTCCTGTGCGTAAACGTTCAAGCCCCAGAAGATGGAATGAATTACGTTCCAAAACGTCGCCAAAGGAAAAATTACGTTATGTATTTGACCTAAACCCTCAAAAAACCTAACAATTATGAAAAGTTAAGTCTGTTAAGCAATGCATTTAACTTTTAATTTGTCGATTACGAAATAATTATTGGTTTCGTTGTGTCCACTCACACAAGTCTTTAAAAGGTCTCTTGAAATCTAGAGGTTGAATCACTTGTGAATGTTGCATGAAATCATTTCCTGTGCGCTTGAAATGGAATATTTTTTTATGTGGGTCGCCTGATATATTCGACGATTTGAAACTTCATCGGCAAGGCACGCGTTGCTTAACGGATTGAATTCAGTCGAGCGGAAGGAAAACAGTCTTCGCGAGATCGTGCGCGGCGAGTGTTTACATTCCTTCCGAATGCGCTCACTTTTGATTATGATCGCGAAAGGTTTTTTGGCGGAGGATCAGAAATGAGAAATGGGCCGGCGGGAAACGCGTAAACTAAAATGTCAATGTCCTCTCCTAACGGCGGGCTAAGGCGGCCGAGGTTGGTCCCGATCGAAGAAGCGGTCCGAATCTAAGAAATCTAAGAATCTAAGAAATCGCTAAGTCCAAAAGAATGGCATAGATGCGATGCATCGTATAAGATAAGATATAAGATTTATTGGCTCCAGGAAAGAATTTCTTTGGAGCAGGCATAAGTAATTACAACTCAGGCAAAAAAATAATAAGAATCACATAGAAAACATGTCACTGTTTACAAGAATCTTATCAAATCACAGCACTTGCCCACAGCAAATATTACAATTCCATGCTCAATACATTGTAGCAATCACAAAGGTAGCATATTCATGAATTTGATCCAAGATATTTAACAAAATATTAACTATCACTGAGATAATAAGACAGCAAGCATTTTTTAAATCTTTCTGTTTACTTAATATTTTTCAACGCTTGCGGAATCGAATTCCATACAATGCATGAAATTACATAAAAAGAGTTATGATACATAGACATTCTGTGGCAGGGTTTCGTCTCGTATGTATTAGTACTTGCGCCATTTCTTTTTTAATCGCAAGCAAAAGAAAATATTGTGAGAAAAGATTGTTTGGTGGGGTGTTTCGAATATAGTGTTTGGCAGTAAATATCATATAAGTGTTCGTATTGGTTTTAAGCTTTAATTTTCAATTTATGTGCCATATCACCATCGGGACCATTGTTTATTAGAAAGATAGCCAAGAAAATGTCTTACAAAGGGCCTTTTGCGAAATGGGATCCTGGAAATTTTCCTCTGGCTGGTTCTTGCCCACGAAAATGATTTTTTCAAATAAACTCCACTTTCTCAGGCCACCTCGTGCCACCCGTGGTCTCATAAAACAGCAGCGTTCAACCATATGATCCAGCGAGCTTTAAATATCCCTCTTTCTGGGGATAATTTTGAAAAAGAATTAAATATAATTAGACAAAACGCTAAATTTAATGGTTATGACGGAAATCTTGTGAATAAAATATTAAATAAGAAATTAGAGAATAGGGCATTAAAAGACATTTCATTATTGCAACCAGTCAAAGATAAAAAACTTAAATGGGTAAAGCTGCCTTACTTGGGAAAAATGTCTTACGATGCAGTTAAATCATTCCCCGAAGACAAATACAGAGTGAATTTTTACACTCCAAGAACTCTGGGTATAATATTCAATAATGCCAAAGATCCTTTTGACCCCCTGCTAAAATCGGGGGTTTATGAACTTAAGTGTGACACATGTGGTAGTGTTTATGTCGGTCAAACTGGGAGAAATTTTTTAACCAGGGTGTCGGAACACAAAAGGTGTTTGGTGAACAGAGACCCTAAGTCTTATTTCGCCAAACATCTAATGGAAGAATCTCACCACTCCACATTTTATGTGAAAATCCTCCGTTCCCTGGATAAAGGACACCGTTTAGATGTTTCGGAACAGTGGGAAATTGTCAAAAGGAAACAAAAAAAAATGAACTTATTAAATGAGAATGAATTTGTTTGTCATTCTCCTATTTTTGACTCCATTGTTAAATAACTTTACCTCCTCCAACAAACCACCCTCTCCCCTCACACCACCCCCCCCTTTTCCATTTTCTCCCACTTGTCCTTCTATCCTTTCCCAGTGTGATGTAATATATGGTGTTTCACGTATTATATAAGCTCATATCTGTTTATGTTGTATTAGTCTTGCCTGATGATGACTGCTGTTCAGTCGAAACACGTGTAGCAAGAGGTGAAATAAAAATTAGTAGACAGTACGAAATCGTTTGAGGTTCATTAATGATTTTTTCATTTGGAGTTTCGCACCTTCGGGATAATGTAACGTTATTCCCGGACCTTAGATTGTCTTTTGGCTTTATTCAAGTTCTCAGCAGTACTTAAAATTCGTACCTGCATAGTTTAAAATGCTCCCAAATGGTGATACCTTTAAACCGTAGTGAGTTCGCTACACTGATCCAAGGGTGTATATATTTAAGGTGAACGCTTAATCAATAACCTGATTTTATCTACAGAGCACAGGAACCATCTGGTTTTAGTGTGAATAGTTCATGTTTGAAAGGTCAAAGGTATTGCTTCAGGTACATGTATTACTACTTTTTTATATTATAGAATCTCTTTGAGAAGTCAGAAAAGAATACTTGTAAGCAGTTCTGACGCTATTTAGAGTTTTAGCATATCTGTGCGCATTTCGTGTGATATACTTGGTGTTTAAAAAGTCCGAATAATGCTGTCACCTAAAGGAACTACCATCTCGCACCTAAAGATATTGGAATTGGAACAAAATCGAACTCGAAGTTATTAAATAGATACAATGCGCTTATTTTAAATACTTGTAAACTTAAGTTTTTCTGAATGAAATTTTCTTCGGAAATAAATTCGCATGTTGCTTTATTTTCGTTGAAAAGGGAAGTGTGAGATATCAAATTTGACAAATCTTCCTATCGCTCTAATTCTCCACCGTTCACTCGTGGTTATTGTCCTTTCGAAGTGCCGTTGGTTTCATCTGAGACAGAAATCATTCGGAGCATTTTCAGTCGAGGTGAGTCATGTAACTGTTTTATAAAGATGTTTAGATTTACGCGCGTTAGCTTAGCATTTTTCGCCAGTGGCTCTGAAAAACAGAGTATGTGTGTGTTGCATAATGTCGTCAAGAATGATATATGCAGATGCTGGCACGCCCTCAGAAATTGAACTGTAGATAAAATCCGGAAGTGGGATTCATGTAACTATATCCCGGGTAAGACTACGAATTCTGCTAGTCTTTTTAATGTCAAAAGTTTGACTTGACTTGAGTTTCCGGGTAAAAAAAAATATACGGAGTAATTTCAAAAGCATTTTTGACGCAGAAAGAGGTTACCAAGTATAACATTTTCACGTGAGGGCTTGAATTTTGCCTTGGTACTGTAATAACCTTAGTCTTGCATGCGATCCTTGGAATTTTGCTCGATTTGATTTTAAATCGTTTTTTAAAAGTTGATTTGTTACTTCATGTTGGACTAGAAAGCTGAGCTCTCATCTGTGGGGTAGGAAGTTTCACACTCACAACTGGGATTTTTTCAGCCTTTGTGTGTTTTGTTTTTGGAATATTCTTTTTTAAAAAGATATTCAGCTAGTACGCTCGGGTAAATAGTAAATTGCAATTGTGAAGTATATCTTGGGACATTTCTATTACCAGAAGTAATCATTTTGAACTACTGGCGGTACGTAATCTGTAGAGGAGCAGTAAAAAGTGTATGGAGAATAGAATATGTTTATGCAGAAGAAATCAGTATGCTGAGCTTTACTTATTACAGGTTCTTGCTGAGAAGAAGGAAGATCTAACGAGGATGCTGAATTGTACGTGTTCCTATGCAGAAGTACAGCCGTAAGATTAATGTCAAGGAAACCATTATTATGGTTTGCGGAGGAAATAAAAAGACAGAATCACCGTCAAGCTTGGACTCAAAACCTTGTAAATGAGGGAAAAAATTAGCTACGTGGGAAGCAGGATCGACAATGATGAAAGGAGCTGAACATTGTGAGCAGAAAAGCGAAAAGAACGACGGCCGAAAGAGGAATTTTATATTAGCTATAAACTCAACTCTGGAAGAAGAAGCACTTCACTTAAACATGTATTTGAAGCATGCACATCTACATCTACATACTACCCTGCAAGCCGTCGCATGGGCGTGTGGCAAGGGGTGTTAGGACACCAGTCGAGTGAAGATGTAAGATATAAAGCTTTGGGAGGTGAAATGGTGATTTGTATTATGAGAGTTTATTTAGTGGAGCCAAGTTTTTATTGTGTGCGGAAAGAACGAGTTCATATGGCAGTGAAGCCTGAAAAATGACAGCTGCGGAGCTAAAGAAAGTGAAAGTAATGAAGATGTGTTGTTAAAGAAGGATTATGAAGATCAAATGGACGGAGAGAAACACCAAGTAAGAAGTCCTGCGGAGGGATAGAGAAAAGTAATATCAAAATTCTGAGAAGAAGGGACAAACTTATAGGACACATTTTGCAACCTTTCCGCCTGTAGAATACAATAATGGAAGGAGGAATGTATAGCAAAAGTTATAGAGGAAGATAAGGAGTAAAACACTAGAGGAAATTTACGAAGGTCGTCAATGTAAAGAATTACGGATGAATGTAGAGGTTGGCAGAGAGAAATAGGATTGTAGAACTGCACCAATCCAGTCTTTATGACTGCAGATTATATGCCGGCATTCTAGCCTGCGCAAATACAGCGGTGAAAGACGTTGATATTTCCGTGAGAAAATGTTCTTTTAAGGTCTAGTTCCTTTGTATCCTTTAAAATTGCCGTGAAAATTAGGAAGCCTGGGAAGCGATGAGGTCTGCGAGTTGGCCTGGCAAGTTCAAATCCGTGGTTCGACTCCCGGTCCAGCTCGAATTTTTCTCATGGCAAAGTTCCTTTTTATCCGTCAAAATTGCCGCGGGAATTAGGAAGCCTGTGTAGGGTAGTGGCATGCAAGGTGGCCCAGCAAGTCTGTGGTTCGACCTCCGGTCCAGCTCGGTCTTTTCTCGTGGCCATTTCAGCGTTCCGCTGTTGATTTTGACCACTGTGATCTTTCGAGGAGCGCATTTCATTTTCCCTCCTCATATTTTTCCGGATAAACTGCCGGAAACTGTTTTTGGTACTCCGTTGGAACCTCTCCCGTTTATTTCCAGGTCCCCTCCTCCCTTCTTCCCATGAGTTCGCTGGTCGCGGATTTCCCTGATGCTTCCCCCGTGAGATGGGGTGTGTGGGCGTCACCCCTCGCGTGGGAAGATCTTAGAAAAACACGTAAATAAGGATCGTATTCAGCTCGCCCTGAGCCTCCCCATCAACGCGGCTCCATCGAACATATTGCAGGTGGTACCAGTGGCTCGATGCCATGTCGTAGGGTGTCGTGTTTTCCGCTGAGAAGTTACGCATGCTAGTGAAACTTGAACCTTTAGGGAAAGCCCTCATGGATTATTGAACATTTTGTCGTATTTAAGCCGAGCTTTTTCAGGGAGAGTTGCAATATACAAGGTCTGATTTCTGCTCATACATAAATAAATTTTACCTGTTCCTAATGATCTTTACGATATTTATGGAGTTGTAGGATATTTGTGCATAGGTATCTAGGCTCACTTTCAACACTAATACATTTTTTTAGCCATTATTGTCATTCATACATCACTAGGATATTAGTTTTGATAACATTTGATCAACTGATGATAGGCCCCTGATGTGGGCATCATACTATTTAGTACGCATTCAGGGGTCTTTAATGGGAATCACCGCATGGTTGCACAAATGATTATACCATTTCCTAAAACTAAGTTTGTCCTCTTGACTGTACCATCAACTGTTACTTAGAAGAAAGGAGCTTTCCTAATTCGCACTTTAAGTAAATAATGGTTTTTTTTAAGTGCAAAACTATTCATTTATTGAAATACCGTGTAAACGCGTGTAAGAGGCGCACCCCTCTTTTTAAGCGTCGAAGTTGAGGAAAAAATTGTGGGGCTTTTTTTTCCTCCTATCGCGAGGTTTTGCGGACCTAACTTCGAACTTTCGGCCATTATCAAAGCCTTCCGGAGAGTCACACCATTTTTTTAATGCCGTTTTCCCCCACCATTTTCCTGAACTTCATCTCAATGAGTGGCCTTCCCAAAATAAGAGTACAGAATATCCTTACAGATTACTCGACTTCAGTGAAAAGTCTCGGGGTTCATTTAAATAACACCCTGAGTTGGCGGGAGCACGTTAAAGCTATATCTAACCATGTGTATAAGACTATGTACCAATTGAAGCACTTCAGGCATCTGCTCCCAATTTCACTTCACCAGAAGCTTGTTCAAACTCTGGTATTCCCATATTTTGACTATTGTTCAATCATTTTCTCAGATGTTAACTCAGAACTGTGCATTAAGCTGCAGCGTCTTCAAAACTCCTGCCTGCGTATTGTTTTCAACATCCGCTATGATGAACACGTCACGCCTTATTACGAAAAAATTAAATGGCTGAAATTGGATAAACGCCGAAAACTGCAAAAGGCTTTATACGTGTTCAAGGTCCTGCAATCCAAAAACCCCACCTATTTGTATGAAAATTTTATATGTAATGTAGATAAAGGAAAAAGATCAACTCGTGTCACTGAGTTATTCTTAGTCCCTAAATTCCATACCTTATTATTTGAGCACTCATTCTTAATTTCCTCCTGCAAGTTATGGAATTGTTTACCTGTAAATGTTAGAACGTCTATTACAATTTCTATGTTCAAGAGAAACATGACTGATTGCCTATGTAAAATTGCTTAGTTTTTTGTAATCTTTTATGTTATGGCATGTATTTATTTCTTTTCTATGTTCCAGGGGACTTAAAGTCCCAGAACAATAAAGACTATTTTCCATTCTATTCCAATGCACAAGTCGTAGTCGCTGTGAGTATGGGTCTTTTAAACTGTATTTAACTTTTACATATTATATTTTGCTGTAAGCGATGACGAGCGGGAATTCGTTTAAGAGGCGCACAATCATTTTCGGCTGCGATTTCAGGGAAAAAAAGGTGGGCCTCTTACACGAGTTAATGTGGTATTTGACTAAAAACGGGTTTTGCTTTCCAGTTATGAGGTATTTTAAATCTTACTTATTTCGTTGACATTTTGTTGAAAAATGGTCATTTTTTGGTTGGCTGCAACATAAAGAAAAGTTAGGTAAAAGTAAATAAAAAGTAAAAATAATGAAACACACGTTTGATAGTCTAAATTATCTGATATCGGCTTTTAAAGTGTTAAACGTGTTTAATGAGCGCTATTTTTGTCTAAGGAAGCGAAAATTGCCGTGTACAAAAGTGTACTTCTTCCCACTTTGCTATATGGTAGTGAAACATGGGTATGTCAGGATAGATATAAGAGTAGACTAAACGCCGTGGGTATGAGTTATCTGAGGAGTATTTGCGGCAAAAGTAGGAAGGATAGTGTCAGGAATGAGTGGGTAATAAATGAATGTGAGTTAAATTCTCCAGTAATGGGCATATATGAAAGGAGTGTGCTTCGTTGTTTTGGCCATGTTGAGAGAATGAATGAGAGTCTACTAACGAAACAGATATATGAGAGTAGAATGAATGGTGTGAGAGGTAGAGGTAGGCCGAGAAAGTTGTGGTTGAATGTGGTAGAGGAAATTCTTAGTAGGAGGAATATTAGGAGTCTTAAAAACAGGAGGGCGTATATGAAACAGTGTATGGGGGTGAATGAGGCAAAAGAGGTTTGCAAGGATAGGTCAGTATGGAGGAAATTATTGAAGCAGAGTTAGGTGTACAATTATGTATTAACGAGTGAAACATTTTGACTGTGCCTACCCCGGAAGGGAACGGCGTGATGGGTATGTATGTATTTGAAATGGCTCTTTCCCGAAGCCTCCTGACGGCTGTCCAGCGGGTTTTTCCCGCTGAGGGTGGGACTTCGATGAGATACGGCCAAAAAAAAAGGCCCGATATATGCTTTAGAGCGGGCTTGGTTGTCACTCGAAGAGTGTCAGATTGTGTGTTAAATAAGGGAGTTACATGGGCGTGAAGATACTTCGAGAGCGTCTGTGACGAAAGGTGTGTCGCAATTAAAAATGGCCGCGCGCCGCACCATCCCTGTTGTGCGCAGTAGGTCGTCTATTTTAGATAATGCTCGGTGCGGAAGGGGGTTTAGGGCTCTAGAGTCTAAGCCAGCGTCGAGGCAGAATGGACGCCAGATAATGTAAATATTTCAGTGTGGAGGTATTTATCTGGTGCTCCTCTCTCTGTTGCTCTGGACTACGAAATCCAGAACGGCCGGGTGAATTTAAGCTTTTTTCGTATCCTGATTTGGGTTTAATCTCGTCTTTGAGAGCAAGAACGTGTGAGCGGAATATTAAGATAACTTCTTTTGATATTGTCCTTTCTTTCGACTTGTTTATACTTTCCGCTGTTTTATGGTATCCGGGATTTAGCATATTACTCTGCGCCTGTTTAAGGATTCTGTTAAGGGGTGCCGCTGAAGTTACAATCGCAGCTGATTCCGCGGTACTTCTCATTATTTATTCTCCAAACTCATGAAATGTACGCATCAAGAATGCCCAGATAGGTACTCTTTCAATTTAATTTTCGGATTCATCCGGGGAAAATGGCCTTAAGTTCGTCCGGTGGGGTAGACTAGTCAGTTGTTCACGAAATATCTAAATTATTCGTGATTCTCATTAAAATTTCACCGTATTAAAAAGAATCTAATGTGAAGACGCACTGTTTTAGTATTTGTAATTTATCGCAAGATGATGGGCCTATCAAATCTTTTGTTTTGTGCCACTATAATAATCTGAAATGCATATGCATGAACATTTCATTCCGTCATGTGCACATAAAATATTCCATTCCCCATCGAACCAATAGAACAACGTCAAACGTCACGTGACCGCATGGGCTGCAGGAATCTTCTACAAAATGCTATTCGCTTGCGCACAAATTAACGAAGACCAATCTCAATTGAGCGTTGAGATGTGATGGTTGGGTCAATATAAAATCTAATGTAAAATATCATAAAACTTGTTGTCCAATGATGTCATCATTGGTGTATTTCCTCATTTCAAATGTGGTTTAAAAATTCAGTGTCCCACGTCAGAAGATAGGAAACGCATGGTGATTGGTTAAACCACTCTCTCTCTAGGATATTGTCTCCTTTTCTTTTTCAAACGGATAAGTGTTCGAAATCTCAGGTGTTTGATGCATTTTTGAGGTAATTTACGAATTTTTCTTTGTACCCTCTTGGGACAGCCTTTCTATGCTCATAAAGTTGATGTGCAAGATAAATCGTAAGTTATTATGAATAATTTATCACTGGAATGAGAATAACCGACTCAAGAAAAATAGTTGAGGACTAGATTCATTTCATAGATTTTCTATGCTACGATTGAAAACGTTCTAGACATGAATTAACCTTCCTGATCTTATGCTCTTTACTTATACACATTTTGTTAAGTGCCTTTTACATTTAATATATTCGCTAGTTTGGACTGTCTAGATCGCGTAATAAGTGTACATCACTAATAAATAAATCTCGGCTCCATGTTTCTAGCGGATGAGGCTTAATATCGTACATATTTAAAAAAATTTACAGCAGCGATTCACAATGAATTTCTTGAGAGCCCAGTTGAGTTATGTCCTCGTCATGGGCTTTAACTTGCTGGTTAATTTGCTGTCTAAAAAAGAAGTGCTCCTCCCTCTTTATTGTTCTTTTTGCGGAGACAAGAACACATTTCTCTTCGATATAAAGGTTTAATCTTATTAATCTGTGTCTACGAAATGAAGTAAGAAATGTTCTTTTAATTATCTGTCAGGAATGTTTATATAAAATACAAATAAGTATATATTTTTCCTAAATTATGCGAGAATAAAAGATTTTTACCGCTAACATTTGGCCCATAATGCTATTTACCAAGTAATTCTTGTGCCACTAAACTTTCACATCTGACGAATGTGTGAACCCAAAACTTATATATCTATTGAATTATATTGACAATCTGAAAATTATCTCATAGAATTGAAGATTAATTTCGTGGTGATCATTCCATTCAATGACTGCTTGAACGAAGCATATTGTATTTTCGTCAGTGATTTTGATTGAGCAATCTAATAAAATAATGTAAAATTCATGATAGAATAAGAAAGAACAAGAGAAGATGAAAGTATACGATGTACTTGAGGCTGGCAAATGGTATCAACAAGAGATAATCAAGATTGAACTCCCTATTCAATTCTTGTAAATCATAGGATGAGTATAGGGAAAAATACAGGATTATAAAGTTCGTCGAGGAAGATGAGAGAGCATTCGTTTACTTTTTTCAAGTAAACCTTGAATTCGCCGTGTTTCACTCAAATTCGATTGCGAATCTCTGTTGTATTGGAAAGGTGGCCGCTGAAGAAGTATCTTTGATAATTAACGATTTTTTTATTTGCCTTGTATAAAACAGAGGGATGTTGTCTAAAATCCAGCGGTGTCGTTGATTAAAATATTACATCGGCAGCTTTTTAGTCTTCTTGTGAATCTCTTCAGAAATACTGGGCAAAAAAATGCAATTACGAGGGACGGTCATCACCTCATAAATTGTAATCAGGTTTTTCTTTCAACCATTAGTACGCATATATTGGCAATTTTACTTAATTATCTCTCTTGATCATTTTCTTGACGAGTCGTTTGGAGGGTAAATTTGGCACTGTCCTCGTATTAGGTAAATGTTCTTGGTTCACTCATCTGGCATGCCGTTGGGGTTTGTTGCAAGAGCTCTAAAACTTCAGTTAACGTCTTCTCAAGTGAAAGGGTGGTGTTAGGCGAACGGATTGTTTCAGCTCAATCATTATTGTGGTCGTAAATACCCTTAATAAATCGCGGTGTAAAGCAAGGATGCGTGAATGGCTGTTCAATGTATTTATGGATAGATGTGTTAGAGACGCGTGTAGTGAAAACGACGGTGTTTTGATTGGAAATGTAAACGTGCGAGTTCGTCTACATGCGGATGATGCTGTTTTGATCTCAGACAGTCAACAGGGATTACAGAATCTCCTAGATAAGTTTTGTGAATCAACGGAGAGAATGGAATTGAAGGTAAATGCGTGCAAGACTAAATTAGTAGTTTTTGATAAGGAGAATGGGGAGAATAAATGTGTAATATGGGCGAATGGTGAAGTAATTGAACAAGTGGATGATTTTGTGTACTTAGGTAAGATGTATGCGAAAGATGGAAAAATAGATGTGGAGATAAAGAGACGTGCGAATGCTGGAAGGAAGGTGGTAGGTAGCATGAGCAGCATATCAAGGAATGAGTGCTTGTCTAAGGAAGCGAAAATTACCGTGTACAAAAGTGTACTTCTTCCCACCTTGCTATATGGTAGTGAAACATGGGTATGTCAGGATAGGAATAAGAGTAGACTAAACGCCGTGGGTATGAGTTATCTGAGGAGCATTAGCGGCAAAAGTAGGATGGATAGGGTCAGAAATGAGTGGGTCATGAATGAATGTGGGTTAAATGCTCAAGTAATGGACGTGTATGAAAGGAGTGTGCTTCGTTGGTTTGGCCATGTGGAGAGAATGGATGAGAGTCGAATAACGAAACACATATAAGTGTGAAATGAATGGTGCGAGAGATAGAGGAAGGCCGAGAAAGTTGTGGTTGAGGAAATTCTTAGGAGGAGGAATATTATGTATGTATGTAAATACCCTTGGTTCAGTAGGTTTTAGTAATAATTTCGAGCCAAATGAGAACCTTCGTTTGGAAAAAAATTCATTGCTCCTTTGTTTCCTGCCATTACCGGTAATGGTCGCTGTATTGACTACAACTTTGAATGAGACTAACTGAAATGCTAAGTAAGAAAATTTATTATCTCCTCGGTCTCCAGTTTTTGACCTTAAGCTTTCTGATGACACGCTTTCCATAAATGATTTCCTCCATGCGTGTGCGTCAAATGAAATCAAGCTTTTCCCTCAAGTTTGCCAACTCCTTCAATGGAATCATAATTTTTAATTAATTATTTATTTAAAATATATAATATATTTAAATTACTTTCTCGGGATTCGCACCGGGTAATGTTTTCATAATCCGCCGACGTTTCGGAAAACGACTTTTTTCCATTTTCAAGGCACGTGTTATTTCCGCCGTGACCACTATAACACGGATAGTGGTCACGGTGGAAATAACGCGTGCCTTGAAAATGGAAAACAAGTCGTTTTCCGAAACGTCGGCGGATTATGAAAACATTACCCGGTGCGAAGCCCGAGAAAGATATTTAAATGTAATACACCGGGAAAATCTTAAATCATTTATATAATATCTTTGTTGAATACCCTCAAGGATTATGCTTTTACTTGAAATATTTCTCTGAATCAACGTGGGACTTCTTGCCGAACATTTATGATTTTTTTGTCTCTCCTTCATCCAATACATTCACCGACAGTTTGTGGTGAGGTTTTCAATGAATGGAAATGAAGCAATCCTTACGTTGATTCGTATTAGATTCCTCTTCAATCTCCAGATTAAGTAAATTTAACAGCTTCAGTGTGTAATTATAAATTGACCGCGATTTATTATAATACAAAATTTGGATGTAAAGTTCGGAGTTCGTCATGTGGATGATTAATTAAATGAGTGAAATCCCTGTTAACGACCACTTCTATCAAGCGACAACCCCTCTCAAGGACCATTTTTCTATTGAACTGTCCCGTCGGTCGTCTCTTAATTCACAGGTTTCACTGCGTGTGTACGTCAAATTGATTTGCATTGAAATTTCCAAGAAAAAACTAAATTATGAGAAAATAAACGCTATTTGTATGAGTTTAAAAAAAAACCGCCGCTTCGAGAGTTTTTCATTTTTTTTCGTCAATCAGCAGCCCGTTTATTTGCATAGTACGTACTCCTACAAACTGGACCTCTGTCGAACGACAACCCCTCTTAATCATTCTTTCATTTTTCAGCGGAACGCTTTTCCAAGGTCGTTAAATACAGGTTTCACTGTGTCTGAAACTATCTTCTCACGTGCGTTACCGGCGGCCGGTAACCCATGCTGAAGTGAGCTTTACTGTGGTTCTGGTTCTTTCAAAGTTCTAGGAAAATCTCGAGGGGTCCAATTTCAAATCCACATTTGTCGAGGCAGCTGCACTCTTAAACTGCAATTTTTCTCTCCTTTTTTGCTTAAGTGAAGAGTTGTACCTTCTGTCCGCGTGTGTATTAGTTGCGCTTGTGTGACACAGTTATTTATAGATCCATAAATAATTTCAGCACTCCTGGATGACTTCCCAGTTGTTTGATGGATGTTCTCCGTGTGCACTGGGAAAGTAAATGAACTCTAATGGGGTGGTACGACTGGTACGTGGATTTCTACGACTTCCCTTTAATGTGAGCCCAAGCTTTATTTATGTAGCTGTAGTACAACGTTTACATGTATTTGTCCTCAAGCGAATTAAAATGTATTTAATTTCCAACCCTGATGCTTTTCCACTTAAGGTATGATATAACTCCCCCTTAGCTTCTGCTCAAGCAGTTCTCGGTTTATACGTAGCAAACGTCGTAGATGATGGAAGCTATTCGACTCCGGTTAGTTTGAGTTAAACGGATCAAGGCGTAATAAAGTGGGAGTTCTTCATAATAAGAAAGAACAAACGCACTTTTCCAGCGATTTCAATTACAATATACTAAGCGTTTCGACTTGCGGAGTCATCATTAGTTACATGAAGGTAGGTGTCTTGCGCCTCAAAATGACTCCGTGAGTTGAAACGAATTGTATATACAGTAGAACTAAAGATAAGTATAGTACAGTATAATTAAGTTGTGTGTAAAAGTACGATTGTTGCTTCTTATTTTCTAGTTAATTTTCTCATTCTAAAGATATTTTGTGTTTTTTTCGTGCTAAACATGATATGAGTTACTCCTCAGATGAAGAGAGAGAACTTCACCTCTCGTGTGGCGAATTCTTCAGCTATTTAGTCATGGCGTCAGGCTACAGATAAGGATTTATCTATTTTATGGCCTAATCGTTGTAGTTAAAACATTAACATTGGATGCTCATCCGGGAAGGCTTTTTCTCACGGCTCTCAGACAAATCTTTAGCTTCTCATGACTCTGATTCCCACTAATAATGATAATACTGTGGATCATCTATGATATAAATCACTCAGAATTTCCATATTTCAGTGTAATAGAATGGACGAATTATTTTGTTGATTCTGGGTTCGCAGTTTCTGAGTAAAATATTTTTTACCTCGCACTTTGCTATGAACATGCACAATTCATTCCCTTTTAATTGCATCTAAACATATTCTATGGAGAATATTAAGATAAAATTTTCTTCCAAAGGGTCAATTATTGAGTTTCGAGTGGTCACAGCACTTAAAATCTAATGGAGAGTAGGATTAACATCGCAACGCTAAAATCGGGAGAGAACTTTGGTAACCAGAGGGGAAAATTTTCTTTACGGCTGGTTAATTTATCTGTAAGACTTGTGATTCCTACGACTTTTCTTCATTGAGAACTAAGGCAAAATTTTTGGTGCCGCATCGTGAACGTGTAACGTATGCCTGTGCTGAAAAACGCAAATATCCTCGGGAATCTCTAATATTCACGTTTGCATCGTCTAATTCCCGAGTCCGTCTAAATTTTCTCGCATGAATTTTTTCTTCCGACCAATTCTATTTAGGTGCTTGGTAGAAGAAAGTTTTGTTTGTCTCAAGTCACCGTCAAAGACTCCATTCTTGCCCACGGCAGTCACAGAGTGGTGGAGGGGACACATGTGACTTTTCTTTCTTTTTATTCCCCTGGTCTTCTCCGGGGGGGAGGGGAAAAGGGGGGGGGGGGAGGACGTGGGAAAGAGGAGGTAGCCGCGATCGCTTTAACCCCACCGACCGACCAACCATCGTCCGCCGTCCAGCGAGGGCGGCCCTCTCGTCCGTTAACCCCTTCGCTAAACATTTCAACACTCTAGCGCACGCGTCGCTGCGGCGATGGTGCTCGCCCCGATGGCAGGCAAGGCAAGCAGGCTAGCAAGAAGGCAGCGGCGGCAGAAACACCAGCGCGGGTCGCTCCTCAAGCTCACCCTCTCTCTCTCTCTCTCTCCAACCCCTTTCGCCAAAAAAATACCCCGCTATGTGTGCCAATGTAACACTAGATCCTCCCTCCCACTCAAGATGTTCCTTCTATGGGAGACGTGACGTCATCAAAGTGAGAGAGGAGGGGAGGGAGAGGGAAGTAAGGGGTGGGATTGTGGTGGGGGAACGCGGTGGAAAGACACGGCGCTGTGGGAGGGGAGGTGGTCTGTTTTCAAGGGAAGGGAAGGGGGGGAGGGTTGGGCGTCGCGTCTATTCTCGGACCCTTTTCTCCCGCACCCCCTGCCCCTTCCCTTTCTCCTCCTCCCGCTCCTAAAAAGAGGATGTGCGGGGGAAGTCATTCGTAAGACTACTCCAACTCCTCCCTTCCCCTCCCCTCTCCAAACACGCCGGAGGAAAGCGATAATGGTTACAACCCATTTCATTTACGCATGTATGTGCGCCCTCGCGAACGCTCACATATGTATCACACCGCATTTATGTCGTCTTCGCGCATCGCCCGATTACCCCACGGGTATCGTATTCCCGGTGGCGATATGTAGCTCAGCCTGTGGGTCGCGCCATGAGAAAATCTGTACTGTGTTCGGTTCCAGGTGACTCGACGTTTCTCATTCTTGGCGTTTCTAACAAGCACCTTCCTTGATTTTTCTTGTCCCTGACATGTCATTGTTAGAAACTTCAGCAGATCATCATCAGAAAATAATATCTTCTTGGAAGTTTCCACAACTAGATGGATAAAAATAAGAGGTCACGGATGGCAGACGTGAGGAATGGAAAGAAAAACTAAGATTACTCTCTGGACTTCGAGGAAATAATTTTTAAAAATTGGATCATTCCAGTTTGCTCTGTAAAATCTGTTGTCAAAATTGGCAAGTAGTTGCTGATATCATCCTCCCTAGTCCCCTAGGCAGTGTTTGCTCCAATTTGTGCTCATAATTGATTTTTCACTATCAGCTCATCATGCTTATATTGGAAAATGTATCGGAAAAACTTGGAGAAGTGCCACAATATTTGTCATTCATTACACCTTGGATGGTACAGAAGTTGGCTTCATCCTCTTATTAGGGCGGTAAATGTGAATTTCTGATAACCATGCCGTTTTAAAAGGACGGTAGGCTTTAGGAGGTTTAATCATTGGATTGTTCGGGAAGTAGGGGCAATTGATTGTTGAAGTGATGAATGTCTTGTATGGCAATTTCACAATGTTTAAGGACATGATGAGTGCTTCATCATGAATCAGTTGCCATCAAGATGATTGTTTCAAGATATCAATCAAGATAATTGTTTCAAGATGAGGTCGAAAGAAGCAATCACGGAGAACCTGACTGAATGTTTAAACCTGGGGAGCTTGATTGGTTACATAAAGGAATGAATGAATCTGACGAAAGTGAATGAGGTCAGTAGGGAAAAATCTTTGCAAGAATTTGGGAGTGTGAAAGAAAATACTGAAGTAGAGCCAGCTGCCTAGTTTCATGGTTTATAAATAATTGTGGTGTGGAAGCCCAAACGGTGAAGCGAATGTCTGTGTCTACCCACGCCTTCCTAGTGTTTCCTTTTGTGTTAGGAGAATACTAGGAAACTGTGATGAGTAAGTAACGGAGCGATGTTATTTTTCTCTCGTGAGACCTCACTTGGAGTACGCCGTTAGTATATGGGACCCTTATGAAGCAGGATTAATTTCAGATGTAGATCGCATACAGTGGAGAGCAGCTAAATTAGTTAAAATTGTTATGATAAACATAGTAGTGTTACAAAATTATTGAGGGAATTAGGGTGGGAACTTCTATCTGATCGAAGGGAGAAATATAGGTTAAATCTTTGACGAAAGTTCTATGGAGACTATTTTTTGTCGGACGTTCAACATATTTTACTAGATGCAAACAATAATGGTAGAAATGATCATAGGCACAAGGTTAAGGAAATAGACTGCAGAGCCGATAGTTTGAGATTGTTATTTTTTCCACGCACAATAAGGGACCATAGTAGTTACAATTGTTCAGTTCTAGGCCACTTTGACCCCAATAGGTAAAGTAGGTTTTGCACTTGTACTAAATATCTCAACAGAATTATTAGCAATTAACCCTGAATGAAATTCCAGAAAGATGAATCATGATTTAGTACCTTGTAGTAATATTATCAATCTCATTAGTCATACTAACCAGTGGTTGTATCTTAAATAGTACACTTCATGGTAGCATGTTCTTGTACGTAGCACTCTCCTAGTTTCTACTCTGGCCGCGCATTGTTACCCTGACTACTTTTGGCCTGCGCCTGGCATCCAGGCGAACGTGCCCGGGTCTGATATCAGTTGGGATGAGTGCTGCATGCCTGGCGTGGAATCACCCCGAACCAAAACTCCCTAGTGGTGGCTTGATCGGTATTTCGTAGCTGTTGATGTTAATTAAAATCAACGGGTAAGTGGATGAGACATTTGAAACAATGAATTTGCCTTTAGGGGTCAATAACATGGAACTCACCACGCGCAAAAGAAATTGAATTTTCATTTACGCTCACATCGAATGCTCGATAAATCGATTTTAGTGATTCTGAAAATGATAACCTACAACTATTTTGACTTAGGAAACTAGGTCTGAATGGCCTTGATCAGTATTTTTTATTTTGATGACTAATTTATTAAGTAGTGCTGTATCAAATTTCTTTTTTCTGATATGGGATCTACCGTAAAGGGGATGCAGTATTTGCAGTCGAAAAATGTTCTTCAATTCTGATCTCTGGATCAGAATAATAGTTTTTATGTGGGGTAAAAATTTTAAAATGAAATCCTGTGCTGAAAGGGATAGTATACCGTGATCAACTACCGGCCAGAAAATCATTGGCCATACGCTTATTTTACTTTTCGTGCCCCTCGTTGGGAGTAAATGGGTAGGAAGTACATAGAAGGACCTTTCGGCTTACCCTCCTGAGACCTGGAGTAAAGACTATTTTCATGGTAAGAAAAGCCTTGGGTACTTATATGTGTAAAGAGCAAGTGTTCATTTTTTTTAATTTATCTAGTTCCTCATATTTTTGATAAATTACAATATGTTTATAAAAAATTAAGGAAGATCCTAAAAAATTTAAACAAATTTCAGGACTCAAGAGTAGTAATGTAATACGTCTTTTTTAAGGAAATTTGTTCTCTGCTACTAGGTCTAACAACTTTTTTTCAGAATTCAAATGCAGCCACATCTTATATCTCTGTGATGACATCAGGTCTCTGCAGGTTACAATGAACTCTTCCTCTCAAAAATTAGGTGCAGATGATTACTTTGACTTTCCGTTTGACCCGAATTCGGCTCCCTAATTGTTCTTTCGCTTCCTCTATCATTTATGGCGGTTAAATTATCACAAAAACCTAATGCGGGCCAGACAGAGAGGGATAGCAAGATCATATAAAAATATTTGTGGACTAGCATACAAAATTTTGATGCTCCTGATTCAGATTCATGCAATTGGGGACAAAAAAGATCGTTGTCTCCTCAACCCATACGATTTTTTTATTTGCTTTAATGTAACCATCATGGACCATATAGATGAATTGTTCAATTCTGACTTTATTAAAAAGAAATTCTTTTTTATTTGTTGAAATTATTGTTATTATGAGGTTTCGTTTTTCATGATGAGTCTAGTTGGCATAGTTTTCAAGGCTGCCATAATTTAGTACCTTGTAGTAGTATTCATCTGTCGCATTAATGATACTAACCAGTAATTGTATCTTACTTCACTGCTAATGGGAATTCATCCGTATTCGTATGACTTCATGGTGTTAATTACTTGCTTAAAATAGTTTTCTTTATGAGCCATTTAGCTTAATATTCTAACCCTTATGATTTAAATTCCATTTTTGATATTGGATTCATTTGGATGGGATGGAAACATTGCTCAGCAGAGTTTCCTCACTGTTCCTAGCGCGTATTTTCGGCGTAGTTATAATTTTTCTCTGCCGTCACATAATTTTGAGCGGTTAGAATGTCAGCCTCATTCAAATAGTCATTCATAAGTGGGCAGAAAGGGGACGGGAGGGCAGTCAACTTTGGTCCCAAGGTGGGCGGTGGGTGGCGGGAGGATATTGGACACGCTCGGCAGCAGTCAGTGAAAAGGTAGTTGGGATATCCGAAGCAATTAAGGCTCCGGCCTCTTTGCTAGGCGGAGGATAGGCCGGTGGTGGTTGGGAGAGTCACCTGGCAGCATCCCAATGCATCCCATCTCTTAGATTCTTTCGGGGATGGCCGCCGAATCACTTAACGCACCGTCGCATTGTTTAATTCCTTAAGCTGCATGGGTGCGTGCCAAGTTCCTTTACGGATAATCGTATTCCCATTAGATATCTTCCTAACGTAAGTTAACTTACAATAACATGTTTGCGTTGCGGTACTTTTCATAAGCAATGCAGTGTAGATATCGTCCTTACTTTTGAGATGTAAGCGAATGTTATTTTATTCTGCCAAGCTCCCCATTTTAGTCATTTTTGGATAAATGGGTGAATAGGGAATGAGAAAGAGATGCTAACATCTGGTTGGGACTGAAGTTAGTGATGGTTTCAAGCGTAACTTTGTGGGATAACTTCATCATTATAGATTGAAACACTTTGTAATTTCCACTTGACATATTTATTGTCACAGCATAGGTTTCGTCGCTGTGTGACATCATCAGGTGATCATCACAAGCGCGATATCATCAGGTTTCACCATCAGGTTTCAGGTCGCTGTGCGATATCAACAGGTTTCACCTGATGGTATCGCACAGCGACGAAACCTATGTCGTGAAAGTAAAAATATCGTGTTGAAATTAAAGTGTTTCAATCTATAATTGGGACTAAATTTGAAAAATTGTCTCGGTAGGTTGTGTTGCTATCCAGATTGTAGTTCATTTTTTTTGGGGGGGGAAATTTTGTTGCTAACCAGATTGTTATTCATTAATCACTTGGGTTAAATATCACAATCGCCTTCCTTCATCTTTCTAATTATGTCCGTAGTTAACATTGTTCGTTACATTTTACACATGCAGTGATTAAGTATCTAACGTAGCCATAAACTATGGTAAATGATTTGTAGCACTCTTGAAATTATTTGTCAACCCAACTCTTGATGAACCATCCATCCATCCATAATAGTATTGGAGCGTTGGCTGTGCGAAGACTTGAGTGGAGCAAATGAGTCAATGTTTCTAGTAATTTCTTTGATAGATGCGTTAGTTTTGAGCCGTAGGGTGGACGATTTTTGGAATTTCTCATACATAGTTGCAGGTGACCGAGTTCTAGCAACACCTGATTTATGCCTAGAGAATTAGGAGTCGAGCAAGAGTGAGATGGCCAGAGCGTGAGTGGCGGAGTGTTTAGTGTGATTGTGCATCTGGAGCGTGTGAATCGAGGGTTCGATCCCCGCCCGACTCCTTTTGACTCCTGAGGTTTAGGATGTGGGTTAAGCCTGTTTTATTAGTATTTCCAAGCAAATGATTATGCATCGTGAGTAGAATTAGAGGTAACTTATAAATTTATGCTTCACTTTGTGGAACCTCTGTGGAACGTCAAGTGTGACATCTTCAACCTGAAGATGTCATTACGTGACGAAACCCGGGTCGTAAACAATAAAAATATCCGTGGACCATTACTTGAAAGTTTTTGATATCCGAGAATTAGAGGTCTTAATTTGTTCGATTATTAGGCGTTGTAAACGAGGAAATTCGACTTTTCACAAATTATTTATTTGAATACAGGCAATTAGCGGTTTGAATACTTTGTTTTAACTTTCGTTTAGCTTCACAAAGAGAAAATGTCTTGTCTTAGAATTTGAATGAGAAATTCGTGTTTCTCGTTTTGTTGCCGATTCATTTGAAATATAAATACCACCGAGGGTGGCAGCTGAAGCTAGTTCATTTTTTTATTTCGATTGCATTCTTTCAGGAGATGGATTATTCTTAGATGTTCTGCCAACTTTAACTTTCTATGCTTCCATTCCGAATCCGGAAGGGGGAACGCATCAGACCAGTTGAATGCTCATTAATTATTTGAGAGTGAAATTCAGCTGTTAGAATGAAATGGTAATTAGGTCGACATCAATAGATCATTATCATTTCTTGCACAATTAGGTTGCTACGTGTTCGAGTATGAGATTTTTCATGACTCGCGGAAGAAGAATTATGTTCTGCAATCCCAGCAGTCAATAGAAATAAATCGATCAGGACTCGTGGAGTGGCCTTCAACTGCAATTTGATCTCGTACCCATCTTTGGTATATCTTTATTAAGTAAGGTTTATACTCAATGATACGGAACTGTCATCAAAAGCAATTCTTATTGTGTCAGATAGTGGATTAAATGGAAAAACAGTTAAGCGCCTTTTAGCCTATGGAGGGGGAGATGATCTAAGTACGCAGTGCGCAGCATTACAGAGCCACTTTCGAGAGAAGTTTTACCAGCACAGTTACAATTATTGTTCCTTTAAGAGTACATCTACATACTACCCCGCGAGCCGCCACATTGGCGTGTGGCAGAGGGTGGTAGGTCACCAGCCGTCTAAAGATGTAAAAGTTTTGGAGGTGAAATGGTGACATGTCCCATGGGAGTGTATTTGGAGGAGCTCAGTTTTTATTGTGGACGCTTATTGTGCGCGGAAAGATCGAGTTTTTATACCTATCTGTTCGGCAGAGTATCTCTTTCATTTTATCGCATCTGTCAGACCTCGAAATGTAGTGAGGCGTCGTGATAATATTCTCTGTGTCGCTCTGAAACACATCAATTCCGAATATCTCAAGCAGCCTAAGCCTAGCGTGCAGCATCCGAGTCTCTAGGGGCTCCCACCTTAATCCCTCTAACAGTTGTGTAACACTATATGTTCGTTTGTAGCAGTTTTTAGCGAAGCGTGCTGCTCTTCTTTGTATTGTGTAAATTATTTTGGTTAAATCTTTATGACCAGGGTCCGAAATGCTCGGGGCGTATTCGAGGTGTGGCCTAACCAGAGCGAAGCAGCATCTCTCTTTTACTTTTTCGTCCGAGGATCTTCCTATTATACGTTTAACAAAACCTAGTTTCTTTAATGGTGTGCCGCATACGTTTTGGATTTGTGTTCCACACGATATATCTGAAGTTAAGGAAATTCCAAGATATTTTACTGTATTTGAAGATTTCATGTTTACTCCGAGTGTCGTGTAAATGATAAGGCCCGAGATGCGATTCTGTCGATGGTAGCAGAAATGTGTTATTCATTCATGCAAATATATATTCATGCAAAAGAGCATCCAGGACATTTTCAAAGAACCACGAAACTAGCCGCGCAGTTACTTCAACGAAGTCACCCACTAGTGATCGCACAATTGTGTGAAATTCACGGTGGAAAAATAATTCACCTGGCATGGGAAAGGAACCCAAATCCCTCGATTATGCGCCGAGAGCTCTAACTATTTAAGCTACCAAGGCGCCCTTTTCCGCTATAAATCTCATGGAGGCTTTAAGGAGCAAGTTGTCCTCACAGGTACCGTGCATTTCCGTTCCTACTTCCGTGGTTCTTTGGAAATGTCCAAAGTAAACACCTTTGTTTTTCAATTTGGGCTTTACCCCGTGGACTGTGGCGCTTAGCGCTTGCATACGGGTACCTCTGGCATCATATGCACGGTACCTGAGAAGACAACTTGCTCCTTAAAGCCCCCATGAGATTCACAGTAGATTAGGGCGCTTTGGTAGCTTAATTGGTTAGAGCACTCGGCGTGAAATCGACGGATCTGGGTTCGATTCCCGGTCCAGGCGAATGATTTGTCCATTGTGGATTGCACACAAAAGGATCTAGGAGTTTTCCAGGGTGCGAATATTGCAATTATTTAATATCCCTCAAGTAACAAAATTGAATTTAAGGTAGTTTGAGCGAAATATCATTTAACCTGGAAATCAATGAATTTCGTCTCATTTTTAAGAAAAGTATATCACCCTTCCATTGGCACCAAAAATTTAACCCTTTACCACATTACTTTCCGAGATATTTGCCAAAACACACTAGCCCTTTTATATGGGAAATGTTACGTGTATGCACTCCAGAGAGACCTTGTATTAAAATGAGGCATTTCCTACCCTTAGATCTCGTCAGAAAGTCAACAGTATGTAGTTTGTGTGTTTTCTCAACTATTTTTGAAAATAAATCATATTGTCACCGCAGTAAATTCTTCGGGATCACAATTAACCTTCCGTTTTGATGGAGTTTCAAACGTACCGCGTGAAAAAAATGAGTCAAGTTAAAGACTTATTTAGTTATGTTCATTTGATTACTTACAATTTCTGTCATGTTAAACTATTCTATTGCACCATTAATAATGCAATATTTTATTTGTGTGTCTCTTAGTTTGTGAAATAAAACGAATTTATCGAATATTGTCTCTATTATGATTAGGAAACTATCTCACTCGCACTAACATGTGGCTGTGTTTGAAACGGTTGTCTACGCTACCAAGAGGTAAGTATACAGTACCTGATTTTGACACCATCGGTCTTAAATTGGACCCGTGCACTAAACGTGCTGCGCTCTTTGGCGCAATTCTCAACCTGCAATTTCCTTCTATTTTCTTCCGTCCATTTTCTGCCATTATAAATGGTACCTATTGCTATCTCGTGGTTCTGGTCTATGTTGTTATAGTTATGATTTTTATTCTTGCAAATCCAACTATACGTTACATTCTCAGTTCCTCATTTGTTCGTATTCAAGTGTCAGATAATTACAGCAATTCCAAATGATATACTCTGATAACTGCTCTTTTATGGTCGAGCGAATAACTGCTGGTGCATTATTAAATCACCCAAGATGATTTTGTTTGGGTGAGTTATAGCGAAAATCTTTTATTACCGGATTAAATCATTATTTAGGTTTTGCTCTCATTCTAGATTAAGAATTAGGAGTGTTATGTGAAAGAATTTTTTTATGATGCAGCAAAACCAAACAACCTCCTGTTTTCCTTGCGGGCATGCGTTATGTATTCCTCTGTTCTTTCCGAAATATGTCGCATCAAATACTCCAAATTTGAAAAGGTCGAATATGTTGTTTAAATACACGATTGCCAAATTTTGCTGGAATAGAATTCTTGGGCTACGACCGAGGTGGCATTGCTTTGATCGGAGGTTAATTTATCATGGGGCAAATTTTTACGTCGGAGGAGTAAAACGCCATGGAAATAATACTAAAAATACATGGAAACTAGTAATTTCTTTGTAAAAAATAAGACGGGGTGAGTTAATTTTGGGAGAAGTTTTTACACCTTGATACTTTCTTTTCAATGTACAATACTGACCGTACCTTGAAATGTACCCTATGCATTTTTTACGTAAAAAACTTTCTAAAGGCTATTTTTATAGTTCAGCCACGCTTTCGCGCATCCCCGGTCCACTCGTCTTCACGGGGTTAGACGTAAACTTGAATATTTCGTTTTTGCGTACCTATCACGAATGTTCTCTTAGGTCCAGAGATTTCTAGGCAAAATTTGGCTCTTAAAAGGTTCGTTTTTCTCTGAATCATTATGCATTTTCTGTTTTGCCTACTGGTTAAAAATCATTGGCGAAGGAGAACTTTTGAAAAATCATACATAACGTCAGTCTGCTATGTAATTTTACGCGTAATCATTCGGTTGCGGATCAGACAAATGTCGTAACTGAAAGATTTATCGCAGCATTTCCATTTGAGTTTTCCATTTAAATAAAGTGCTAAAGGAAATACCTTATTCTGAAAGCCTCTTTTACGAGAAATTTTCGCAAGCATTTTAAACCTGACGTATGTGTGATATATTTATGTTTTAAGTATTGTAAGATGGTGCTGCATATTATAAACGTTTAAAACTATGGTGTAGGTAAGTCGAGTCTAAATACTTTTCTGAATTACAGTCTCTCTGGGAATGCAAAGTCTCGTTGCCCGAACGCCCTGGGCTTTCATGGTGCATACTTGACAGGACTTTATAAATAATAAAGTCTATCGTTTTCGATGGCGAAGGTAGCCATCGAGACGTCGGCCAACAATTACCTAGCCTGGTGTAAAACCCAAGAAGACTGTATTACTATCATGCGCCGGGAAAAAAACAAATCATATTTTAGACTTCATTAATATGAATGTATTCATGATAATCGAGACTTCACTGTAAATATCTATCCTTAAACTTATTTGAGTCACGATTAACCCCATCATCACTCATTAATCGATAACACACTTGTGCAAGAATTGTTATGCTAGAACAAGTTTATTTGCAACATAATATTTCTTTGATGCTTGCACCCTGAAAGTATTCCTCAAAATGCTTCCATGCAGTGAGGATTGTTTACAAACCGCCTTCTCTTCCCGCATGACTTAAAGATTTTGGCAATATGCCGGGCATGAACGAATTCATCCTAAATTCTATCATCCCTTCGTTCATCCAGTGACACGTTTGAAATCAAGTAGCAATCAATGAGATGATTAGAATGCTGGTGTGGGACTTCAATTTGGTGCCGGAAAGCGAGGGAAGGGGAAGAGCTGTGTCCGGCCTGTTTTAAGATTCCATTTTCTGTTCTTGTGATTTTAGTTTTGTCGCCGATGGCTGTGGTGGGGAATTCCTTTGAAGCAAACGAGGCACTTCCGGAACTATCTAAACTGAGAAGATCAGTTCTAGCATCACAAACAAGCCAACCGGGATTGTAAACTTCTTTGACGGCTATCCTTCCAAATAAAAAAAAGGAGGCACCCCGATGTGAAGAAATTCAAGCTTGAGTAGAGGTAGGGCCTTAGATGTGAACTCTGATTAGTCATAATATATTTATGCTGAGACAGCGATTTCTCTATCGTGGCTATTATTCTAGGACTATGTTTTTCGTCCATCTTTTTATTTTATCACTCCAAGTTGGAAACCATTGTGCTTTGCTTTGTAAGTAATACTATTGATAACTGCTACTGATTTACACATCGTTATCCGTTCATCAGAGAATTTTCCAGCTGTTGTATCTAAGTGAAGTGATGATCTGATGTCATTATTTTGTACAAAATACTTTTTCATGAATATTTGATTGGTGTTTATGCTTGGATGCTTCATCCTGTTGATCATTCCAAATTTCAAATTATATAAAATCGAATCTGAATCATTATAAAAAGTAATCTTGCCTGAAGCGGTAAATGATGATCGAAAAGCTAGTAGTACTTATATTGCGAGGTTAGTTTTGCAAAAAACATTGTGTAGAACTTAAAAATAATACTTGATCTCTTAATGCTAGTTACACGTCACGGTTAAATGACACGTTGACCGTGTTCGAGTCATAGGATGCTACGTTCGAGTGACTGAGAATTTATTTGATTACTTGAAGTTTGTTTTGGGGCCCCAAAACAATTGGACAGTGCTTCATAACTGCTGCCATTGTCTTAGATTGTTAAAAAACCCTAAAATTTAGTGAAATCGGTTTGATAAGAATCGGAACGCTGGTCCCCAGTAATGAAGTGAAAAATT
This sequence comes from Ceriagrion tenellum, assembly GCA_963169105.1. NCBI lineage: Eukaryota > Metazoa > Arthropoda > Insecta > Odonata > Coenagrionidae > Ceriagrion > Ceriagrion tenellum. The sequence goes on from OY720637.1 coordinate 47,727,216, forward strand.
TCTTCTACACCCCGTGACTTTCGTGCACTCCGGGTTATAAGCCTCAGCTAAATAGAAATCTTACGTAATGGCATTTCACAAGCAACGACAGAAACCACGACAGGGATAACATTTCTTTGGACGAGGAGGCGCTCCTCAATAAGCGACGAGAAAAGAACAGTTGCAAGAACCGGATAATTTTTGGCAATTCTCTTACATTTTCCAGGGAGAGGCCACTTTTGTTTATCAGCAAAATTACGAGAATTTAACCTGCTGTATGTGGCGATTCCGTGAGATAAACATAAGCTTATTTTTACAATTTTTACTCACGTCACGTACGGATTTGCAGAAACTCACTCAGTACCCGATTGCATGATTTTAGGTTTTCTCGCCAAATCAGCATCCTAGATATTTTGGCATTTCTTGACGCTCTCCGAGGCCAAATCCTGCTTGCACATTGCCTTTTTCCTACCGCTGCTAAGTTAGTTAACTAATAAGTTAGCAACCAGCAAATTCATGTTTTTTCTATGAATTTCCACTACGACTGAATTTGATTTCGCATGAAAATTATAGGTTCACCATTGTTTTAAATAAGTTCACGTGTAAAAATGACTCAAATTAGTAAAGCTGATCATTTCTATCAAGTTTACTTGAGTTTTACTAATAGAGAATCAGGGAGAAATATCGGAGAGAAACATTTACACTTGCATCTCTAAAAACTAAAATTGATGGATGTGACTCACTTTTGTAAAAAGATATGGTTAGAAATTAATTTTCTTTAGAATTTCCTGGGGTATATGGCGCTGATAAATTTTGCGTTAATTTCCTTTCACGTATTCGATGACCGAAAGACATGGTTGGTGTCTCGATGGGCTTCAGTATTAAATAATCGATTTTTTATACTTCCCACATCTTCGCGTGCTCTAATTTCAGTCATCTACTTGTAAATAATCTCAGATAATGGAAAGAACTTGTTATAGCAATACTTGAAATTACTTTTAGAATAAGGGTGTGTTTTTGAGGCATCACCGGTTGAGTATATCCCGGATATATTACTTTTTACATGTAGTCCGCTGTTAGTTGCTCACGCTATTTCAAGAGAATTATAATGGTGAAGCTTTTTCTTTTTTATGATTATGAATGAATTCTAACGAGGGAGTTCTTGAGATGGTGGGCGAGGGTAGGAAACTTCTGAATGAAATCCGGGATAGGCAGGGTAGATTGCTTAAGGATGTAATAAAGGGGTTGCTCAAGAGTATGATAGAAAGAAGGATGTTGGGAGGGCGGGGAAGGGGAAGAAAGAAAATAGGTTTAATGGACGGTATGAAGAAGGGTAGATCGTATGCTGAGGCGAAAAAGGATATACCAAAGGGAGATAGGCCCCTGAAAGTGTAGAAAACCGGGAGGAGATTATGTGACATTCAACAATTCCTACCTTAACCGGTAGAATACTATACTCTACTACTTTTTAGTAAATAACGTAGCCCATATCGAAGAAAGAATTTGAAAATATTTGACTACAAAATTCCTGCCTGCAAAAGTATGATCCATACCCTTTGAGACGGGGTATTATTTTAAATCCTTCATCTCTATTTGGCTACTATTTATTGGACAAAACTCTCCGAACGCTCGTTCCCATCATACTGCGAAAATTAACCGGACTGGACCGGACTGTAGAAAACCTGGAGGGGTTTCTCTGGCTTTCAACAAAACCTACCCTCATCGGTAGAATACTTAAAATCATATCATGAAAATAATAGCGGAATCTGGTAAGGATTACTAACAGTGCCACGTGATGTTTCAAGGAGGTGGAAATTTTCTGTCCTGAGGGACGTTTTGTGGAATGGAATGGTTCCTCTCCACCGAGCGTGGCACGATTGCTGCATCCGTCTCGTGACACGATTTGTGTCGGCGTTCTATTTTCCTCCTTTCTGACGCTCCCATTTCTATTTTAATTTATTTTTTCCTCTGGCCGAATACTAGCTAAACCACCCTTAAATAATGCCCTTCAGACTCCCCGTTTCCCTAGCATCCCGCTCCGTGTTACGCCACACCCGTTGTGCCGCTGCCAATGGGAGTGGCAGGAATAGTTGCCGTGTGTTGCGATCGCGCGGGGGATCTCGTGAGCTCGCGCGCTGGAAGGGGCGAGCTCCGTCCGTGGGGGGGCCCTGCCTAATCCCTTCCCATCCCGCCCCAAAGGATGCTTCAAGGAGCCGACCCTTCGGATCCGCTCTCCGCGGAAACGTCGTGGATTCCGCTGCGAAGTCAAAGGGGCTCCAGGAATGCGTTTCAATAAACACGGGCCGTGCCGAAGTAGATTTCGCGCCGGAGTTATCTCCCACCCGTGACCCGCCCCTATGCCCCAAGCTTTGGAAATTCTCGGCAGGTTCAAACTCCTCCATCAAATCTGCCAAAATATTGTCGATACCCAAGGCTCGTGTTTAAAACTTTAGGACTTTGGGCTGAAAATGCAATTCTGTTTTTACTAAATATACTGCAGGTACTCTTGATTTGCGGGATTTATATTTTATTTTGTGCTGAGAACGAATCTCTATTTTTACTAACTATATGGTGGAAGTACTCTTAATATGCTGAGATTATATTTTGTTTTGGGCTGAAAACGAATCTCTATTTTTACTAACTATACGCTGCAAGTACTTTGGATTTGCGGGAATTCTATTTTATTTTGGGCTGAAAACTAATCTCTATTTTACTAAATATATTGTGCAAGTACTCCTGATTTGCAGGAATCCTATTTTTTTCTCGTTTCCTATTTTGATAGGGAGACTCCATAGATTTACTCATTTTTAAGGAGCATTTAAGAAGAGCTTAGAATCATTGAATTTCGCTTCATTTAAGAGGAACCTGGGGTGAGATCGCGGATCCTTCTTTCGCGTAGCAGTAATCCTGATTCTAAAGGTAAACCACTCCAGAAGGGCTATTCTCACCGTTGATTGAGAGTTGAGCGTGTACGTTAGTCGACATATGTTGGGAACCACTTACGTAAAGTGATCGAAAAATCGATCTTGGGCAAAATCATGCGTTCATAGGGTTAGCGTAGTGGCTAAAGTATATGATTCCTACCCTGAGGGTATGAGTCTTCGATGTGGCGGAAAATTTTGATTGGTATCTCGATCCCGAGGTATGGGCGAAGAGTACTTCAAGGCGCAGTGCTCCGCCCTTTGGATCGGACCTCTAACTATATACGCCTTGAGGTACCGGAGGAAGTTATCGCCCACGCCGGGTTTGTGTACACTCTTCCTCCTTTCCTAATGCATATCTTGCCTTACCAACCCACCCCAAAACCCAAAATTGTGCAAATGACTTAATTTTTCGGCGGTTTCTGCCAACTAAACTACCCACCAGAGAATTCTACTCTCCTATTTGATTAGGATTAACAATTGTAAATTATTCCACGCAGTCCAAAATATGCCTTCTCGCTATTTGGGCTCGATTGAAATGAGTTTCATGTGGAAGTGTAATGTCGGTAATGTATTTGGAATCCTATAAATTGAGCTGGGCATGCGTGCCTTATTTTAAGGCATTTTTTTAAATTTCAACATTCAACATTAAATATTTCTAAGGTTATTTAAATATCTTGTGAGGAACATTTCCTAACTAACGTTAAATTGCATCACCATTCGCTGACACGTGCAAGTCGTAAAGGGCTCAATGAGCGGCAGTTCATTTAGTTAGGGCCGTTTGAAATTTGTTGTTAGAAAGCGAACAATTCCGTGCCAAAGCGTGTTATGCAATGCGAGGAGGTGCCCTTGCGGTAGGTCACCCCACTCATAAGCGGCAGCGGTAGCGAAACGAGCAGCGGCAATGTTTATTGTCCTCACCCATAGCAAGGTCGTCTCGTCCAGTTCCTCGTGTCCACGCGAAACAATCGGACACCTCGGCTTCATAGCCATCGTTGACATCGTGGTTCACTAAGACTCCGGCGAAGAAACTTTTTTCCTTTGTATTCTTTTTTTCTGCGGGACGCGGGGTTATTCTGGTCAAGACAGAGAGAGAGAGAAGGTTGCACCAACGTGTTGGGGGTATTGCTGAGATGTTTTCGGTGATCAGTCTTGTCGTGTTTTCACTGTGTTTTCCACTTTTCCGCTCGACCGGCACCTTTTCTTCTACTCCTCTGGAACGGGCTAAAATCAATTGCGAGCCCCTCTCTCTCCCGGATTTTCGCGAGCGCTCTCGTTCACCTTATTGGTTCTCCCTTCGCCTCCTGCTCTTCGTGGACTACTGCTGGAGGGACCCTCCGGAAAGGACGCGTTTCGCGGGAGCCCCACCACCACTTCCCCCCCGCTCTCCTTCCTTCGCCCACCTCTCTTTCTCCTCTTCTTCCTTTCCCGAAACCCCTCACCCCCAACCTTTTCCCACCTCCTTTCGCTGGGCCCTTCCCCCTTTCACCTCCCTGCCCCACTTCCCCCCCCCCCGCCCCTCAAACCTCTGGACACCCCCTCCTACTTCCCCCCACCCTCTCTCCCACCGTGGCTCTCTTCTTCAGCGGCCCACGCCGAATCTTTTTCCCCTCCTCAACTCCGCCCCACCGGCCCCCTCCTCAAGACTATGACTGGAATTTTACTTTACTAAAATAAATTGCTGTTGTATAGGTACTTACGTGTGCGAGTGCATTCATAAATGGTTGCGTTGTTTTTGTGTGGATATATTTACGGTTATCTTGGATTGGATTGGACTTCTATGTACGCCTTGGGATATCGGTGCAGGTTATCGTCCACACCGGGTTTGTCTCCATTCTTCCTCCTTTTCTTCTGCGGTTCTTGCCTTACCAACCCACCCCACAACCCAAAATTGTGCAAACGACATCATTTTTCGGTGGTCTCCCCCCAACTAATCTACCAACCAGATGTTTCTACTCATCTCTATGATTAGGATTACCAATGGTATATCATCACTTCCCAAAAACTTACATACATACATCTTTACATACTTATGATATATACGAACAGCCCATCGTCTACTTGCAATGCCAGCTAATAATTAAATGCATATGTTCAAAGAGGAGGGAGTAGGGGAAAGAAAGGGGAAGAGTTGAGAGTTGAATAATCTACATCTACATTCTACCCTGCGAGCCGTCACACGGGCGTGTGGTCGGGGCTGTCAGGACATCAGCCGTGTAAAGATCTATGTGTAAGGGTTTTAGGAGGTGGAAGGGTGACGTGTATTATGAGAGTGTATTTAGTGGTGTCAATTCTTATTGCGTATTAAGCCTATACTGTTGGTGGAGGAAACATAAAATATTCAAATACTGTAAAATATAAACCTTAACGTCTGATATATCGTGAGGAACACACATACAAAACATATGCGGCACATTTCTAAGAAACTAGGTTTCGTTAAGCTTATAATAGGACGGTCCTCGGATGAAAAAGTGAAAGAGAGATGCCATTTCGCTCTGGTGTGGGCCACACCTCAAATACGCTGCAAACATTTTGAATCCTGATAGTTAAGATTTAATCAAAAAATTAATAAAAAGCAAAGGAAAGCAGCGCGCTTCGTTTAAAAACTGCTACGAGCGTACATTTAGTGTCGCCAAACTTTCAGAGGGATTAAGGTGGGAGCCCCTAGAGACTCGGAGGCTACACGCTAGGCTTAGATTGCTTGAGAAATTTAGAACTGATGTTTTTCAGAGCGACACAGAGAAAATTATCATGACTCCTCACTACATTTCTAGGTCTGACAGGTGCAATAAAGTTAGAGATACACTGTTGAACAGATACGTACAGAAAATCGTTCTTTCCGCGCACAATAAGTGACCACAGTAAAAATTGAGCTCTACTAAATACACTCCTATAATAACTGCATGTCACCGTTTCACATCCCACAAATTTACATCTTTACACGGCTGGTGACCTAACACCCTCTGCCTCACGCCCATGCGGCGGCTCGCAGGATGTTATGTGGATGTATGTAGAAGACTCTTTTCCCTCCTCTGCTATCCATTCCTTCAATCATGAGTCTCCAGCGCCATGTTAAACGACCTTTTCGCTCTCCCCCTCCTGCCCACTCCAGTAAAATCCCTCTGCTCCCCCTCCTTCTCCCCCCCGCCACCCGAATCGCCCCACCCCCCCTTACCGTGCCCGTTCGCCTTCGCTTGGAAAAATAACGAAAGCAATCTCATCTCACCCACGAGCTCGCGAAGGTTCTTCTGGAAGCTCTCAGAAAATCCTCCCCCATTCCCCTTAAGCTCCAGACTCCTCCTTCCGTCTATCTCCTCCTCCTCCTTTCTCCTTCTCCTCCCTACTTGACGACAAACCGATTATTTCTCTTCTCTGCCTCTCCAGTCAAAAAATCTTCTTTCCCGACGTCCATCTCCCGCTTCCACTGACTGTTGCGCCAGATTCGTCGAAACAAGGCGTCTCTTCAAAACTTTGCTTCGTCCTCGTCGAGGTCCGTGGGTTTTTCCAAGATCCTCCCGGCCAAATCCTATCGTTGAACCATTTTCGAGGCTAGAAAAATTCGGAATTACACATTTTCATATTGCTGACGATTTAGGTTGCCTTAGCCCTTCACTGATTGAATGTCCAAATACGTACAAAAAATTATTTTCCTGATCAAATACATATAGAAACGCAACAATTACTTAATTATAATATCGAGAACCACGTAGTTTTACAACGGAGTGTATCATATCTGATACTCCATGCGGTAGAGCAGAAGAACTAAGCCCATAAACAATGAATGGAATTGTGTGCAGTGTATCATATGTGATACAAAATGCAGTGAAGGGTTAACAGTGTAAACGGATAATTTGTTTTTATTTTTGCTGTAAATAAAGCTGCTTGGCTAACCATTGGGAAGGAACTTTCTCAGATCTCTGGGGTGACAGAAACAGTCCGTTAAGTCAATAAGAAATGCAGTTAAAGGAGGGACTTCATCGGGCTCTAGTAACCGTAGATATTGTGGGCTTGCTCAAAAGGAACGAGACATATTTTCTGTAGATTAAAAAAAATCTCTCTACATAAGTGTCTTCATAAATGAGGTCGGGTGGATTCAAGTGATATGGTGTTGCTAGCTGTTACATTATGGATTCAAAGGACTCATGATTGTGTGAATTTCACAGTGGAAAAATCATTCGCCTGGACTGGGAACCCTCGATTTTGCGCCAAGTACTCTAACCAATTGAGCTTCCCAGGCGTACTCTTCTACTGTGAATCTCAAGGGGGCTTTTCTCCCTAATTTTCGATTGATTCCTCATGCGATTCCCAGTCCAGGTGAATGATTTTGCCTCTGTGAATTTTACACAATTGTGTGAACACTAGCGGGTGACTCCATTAAGTTACGGCGCGGCTAGGTCCATAGTGATTTGACAAAGGACTCCTGTTTAAAAAAATAATTTTTCTCTTTTATCTAATGCCTGAATCACACGATCATTTTTTCCGTCCCTTTTAACGGATAGCTCCAATGATAGCTCAAATGATCGCTCGTAAATGATCGTGTGACTCGAACAAAGTCAGGGATGGCTCCAGCGATAGGGATCCCTATAGCTTTTTCCATCCCTGGGCACGTCCCTTTTTCCGTCCCTGGAGGCATCGCTGACTCCATCATTTAGCCAATCAGAGTATTCGGCCGCAAAGAGCGACTCTAACGCCACGTTCGGCTTTCAATGGAATGAGAGTAGTTAAACATAGAAATGATGCGAAAAGGGACGGAAAAAATGATGGAAAAAGGGAAGGGCCAAAATGACCGCGTGATTCAGAAAATGATAGCTCGAGCTATCATTGCCACGGTCCCTGAAAAGCTATCATTGGAGCATATCAGCTTAAAATCAAACTGTAATTCTTACAGCTACCTGTTCTCCATATGAGTTTAGCGTTCCATTTAGTGTGGTTTCGGTTTTCCTTCTGACTTTCACATTAGTCACCCCGCAATCCACTCTTCCTTCCTCTGCTGTTTCGCGGTGTATATTTAAACATATCAATCGTGCAATGTGATAGAGCGGAAAGCGTTTAAACTGCTTAGGCGTTTTCAGGTCCTTTGCAGCGGGGAAGAAGTCATTTGTCTGCCTGTCAACGCGGTCCATTCATTCCCTTCCTGCGTCCATCCTGTCTCTCCCGTGGATCCCTCTGGAGGAGACTACCTACTTGCACTTTCCCCGTTCGTGCCGCTCAAAATAAAGATAGACGCTGCGTAATACAGGTTCTGCTTTGTAAAGTGGCTATTTTTACACCATCATCCGTGTTGGTGACAGATTGGCACCCAATTGTGCAAGGCCAATTCTTCTTCATGTACTCTCTCGTTTTCTCCATTCGTAATATCTCTTCTCCCGAATCCATACTGAAAATAAGCCTCGTATTTTCCACAGCTATTTATTACTACACTCCTCTAACCCTTTAGAAAGTTTTAGTAAACGGCAAAGACAAAGTGGATAAATTAGTTAGGTCGGGTATTTATAAAATTAAATTCAGTAGTTGTAATGCAGCTTATATAGGTCAAACTGGACGAAATTTCAATGCACGCATCAAAGGACACTCGCGAAGTGTCACTTTAATATGTATTCAAACCCACAATTTGCCTAGCATCTCCTGGATAATAATCACGTAAGTGATTTTACTCCCGAAATTCTACATTTTTTACCCAAAGGTTTAAAGATGGATGTTAGGAGCAAATGGAAATTATCAGTATGTCAAGCAACCTTTGCAAGGGACTAATTTTTCCGCACCTCCCCCCCTAATCCTTTCCGAAAAAATTTCCCTCTTCAGTAGTCCCTAACCTATATCTCCCTGTTTTCCACCCAAAAATCAGTATGTTCTCCAACTTTCCCCCGTTTCTTTGCGTAAGGTTACTATCATAGCAGTCAATAAATAAAAGATAAACAAATGTGCGGAAAGTTGAAGCAAGCTGCGAAACGCGTTGTACGTATACAATAAACGACCGTGGAAGTATACAAGGCTTATTTTCAATATGGATTCGAATATGAAATACTTCCACGAAGTGACGCCTTAATGTGCAAAGTTTGTCTCTTCTCCCATTACTCCCTGTTATCTATCATTAGATTACATGTGATTGAGGATTAGTTAAGGATATTATTTTGAATCATTATTCCTTGTATTAACTTCAGTAATTCAATTATTTTTATTTTTATTCGACAGTTAAGGTCAAATTTAGAATGCTATTAATTTAAACGTCGTCAAGAGAAAGCTGACATTTTAAATTTGACCTGAACACTTGATCTAAACGAACAATTATAGGTATTATATTTACCCGGTTTTTGGACTGATAGAAGTGACAAAATAGAGAGGTAAACTGCCGCACCCATTCAAAAACCGTACCAAAATTCCTTCTCTCCAAGTACCATTTGTGTCTCAACGAAACCTGCGTGAGACTTACTTAAGGAACATCGTTAACATGCACTTCACCTACATCATTTCCGCCCCTTTACTTTCCCCATTCCCTCCCCTTCCAAGACTGAGTTCCTTACACCCCCTGCTGTGCGCCTCTGCATTGGGTCTCAACGTAGCATATGAAGGTGGTTTTTATCCTTATTTTTCGAAAATTACCCGGCAAATGTCGTGATGCGTCTTAAACATATGAAGGAGATCTGACTTTATGCAGCTAGTTTCAAGTCCATGGAACGATGATGTTAAAAAAATTGTGAGACCGTGGAGTAAGCATTATCACACACAAAAGAATGTTAATTTAACCAGCTATCTGTTCCTAATCGAAGTACTGGCCCTCTACTCGCAGTAGATGAGGTAGTGCCCTATTTTATGGTGAACGATCTTTGAACCGCAGCTGATGGATTCCCGTGTCATTTTCCGTGTTTATGTCTGCATCTTTGAAAACAGAGGTTGCAACGTCTGGCATTCTCTGTGGACAGACTCATAAGTTGCAGCAAGTCCGAGGTTTCTCCAGCGGGCCTCCCGTGGCGGAAGCGAGGGGGTTACGAAATTTCGACTGGCACACACTAAGCCCTCAAGAGCTCCTTTGGATTTCTTCTTCTCCTTATTTGGTTATCAACCCATGGGTTGGTTGGCAATAGCACGCCATTTCGCTCTTTGCTCAGCTTTCCTCTTCATTTCACCATATGAGACGCATCCAGAGTCATTGGTGATCTGCTTCATATAGCTTAATCTAGGACGTCCTCTACGATTTGTCCCCTCAATAAAACCTTCAGCTATTAATTTTATAAAATCATTGCATCGTAGAATGTGACCTATTAGTTTAAGTCTCCTTGTCTGTATCTGTCTCCAGAGACTTCTATTTTCTTGTACTCTTCTCAGCACTTCCTCATTGGTGATTCTGTCTCGCCAGCTGTATTTCTGCATCCTTCGATAGCACCACATTTCTAGGGCCTCTAATCTATTCTTTTCATGTTTCCCGATAGTCCAACTTTCACACCCGTAAAGGGCCACACTCCAAACATAAGCTTTCATAACCCTCTTTCTTACTTCCAAACTAACATTTTTACAAGTCAGTAGAGTCTTTTTATCATTGAAAGCTAATTTTGTTAGTTGTATTCTACTCACAATTTCTCGTTTACTCCTTCCATCTTCCTTTGGATTTACACAAGCGTGTATCATTCTTCTTTCCCCATAAATCAATATCCCTGCCCCCTATCTGTAATCATCCGTCGGGCACACCGTTTTATTTCAATTTGGCTTAATTTTTCCTTAACTTTATGATCGATCTATTTATGAAAATAATTTGAAGTTTTTCGTAAGCATTTATATGGCCCTTTACTTTAAGGAGGTGCGAGCGAGATAGTTCCCTAATCATAATAGAGACCATATTCGATGTATACGCTCTAATTGCACCAGTTGTGAGACACACGAATTAAATATTGCATTATTAATGGCGCAATAAAAAAGTTTTACATGACAGAAATTGTAAGTAATCAAATGAAAATATCTAAATAAGCCTTTAACTTGACTCATTTTTCTCATGCGGTGCGTTTGAAACTCCATCAAAACGCAAGGGTGTTCTGTTATCCCGAAGAATTTACTGCCGTGTCAATATGATTATTAAAAAAAATAGTTGAAAAAACACACAAACTACACACTGTTGATTTTTGGACGAGATCTATTATTTTTAAATTCCACACTTGTTAAATAAGGTCTCTCTAGAGTGCATACACGCACCATTTCCCATGTAAAAGGGCTGGTATTATTTGGCAAATATCTCGGGAGGTAAAGTGGCAAGGGGTTGATTTATTTGTGTCAATGAAAGGGTGATATATGTTTATTTAAAATGAGACCAAATCCATTGATTTCTAGGTAAAATGATATTTCGCTCGAACTGTCTTAACTTGAAAAGCTAGTGACAATTGAATTGATTTTCTTGAACTTCCTCGGTAATTGCTATATAGCAGTTATGAAATTTATGCTGGTAGTCGGATATGGATTTCAACCTAAGTAGTATTGCAATATAATTTTTGTTCATAATTTATGAAACTGCTCCGTCAATTTCTCGCTTTAGAATTTTTTTTTTTGCTTTACCATTAACTTATTCGACTCGTTTCGAATTTTTGGGAAAATTTTCACTCATTTATGGCATCTGCTTCAAATACCTTGTTAAACCTTCATTAATTTTTTTTGGCAGTTTTAGAATTTGATAGCTTCTCGATGATGAGAGTCACGGGCAGTAAGAAATGCACCTAGAAATATAAATCGTTGTCTCGAGCAGTCGTCAGAGACTAGTGATACGGTTAAGGGTTCGGAATTTTGGGTCACGCGCCCTGATTCTCACTTCAAAAGCTTCGAAGCTCCACCGCATTACGTTATCGTTCCGTTTCGGCATCCTCGATTCCGAAGAGTTTTGTCTGCACATTAATCGTCTCTGGCTACTGGTTGGCTCTCTAGATCAGAGGTAAGGCGGAGGGGGCATGTGTTCACTGTAGGGCCGCGGTATGCGAGCTCTGTCGCGCTCAGCTTTGATGCGTTTATTGGAACGACGGCTAAGCGCCACTGCGAGCATTCGACGAAACTTGGGATGTTATTTCGAATACTTTAGTTAAAACTTGAAATCTTTTTGGTATGTTACAACGTGTACATTAGAATTCATAATAATGATTAAGAGAAAAGGGGCAATTCCATTTTGAAGTAAGCCAAAGTTGATAAAAATGAAAGTTGTATTAATTAATAAATATGCTTTTTTCTGAAACCATAGAGCCTATAGCTTATTAAAAAGTAGAAAATTGTGCTTAATGAAGGCATTTTGTACAAACAATTTCTTATTATGTAAAGGGCATTAAGAAATATAAAACTGCAGTAATTTGACCTTATTTCAATCTTTGATATAAAAAAAGCTAATGAGCTTAGAACAATAATGGCCTGTTTTTACACTATCCCTATACCATCAGTGAATTAAAAAGGAAAATAAAACATCTTCATTTGTTATAAAATAATAACATGGGTTATTTGAAAATACCATTAGATATTGATACGTCCGTTGCTAAAATTACCTAATATTTCCCTTCCTGTAATCATTCCTGATTCAATTAAATTCATCTACTCATTTTTATAACTTTATTTACAACAGATTAATATGGTAACCTAACAAAAAATATTAAAGGATGTTTTATGTGGTAACAGATGTGGCATTTTTCGATCAATAACGGATGCATCACTTAAAAGTAACAGACGTATCCTATTTAAAAAATCCTAAATCTCTCTTCAGAATTTAAAGATAAACTATGTGTACTAGTTGTAGCCAATAAAAATCTTGATCCTTGTAGTTTAACAATCAGTTTCAAAGCTAATTTATGATTGGTTCAGATAATTACAACTCTATCCCCTTAGATGGTTTTTGTCCAGTCATAGATACAAGCACATATTGCCTTAGATTGTTAGTGAAATTGCAACTGATTATTCAGATTAAAAGTGAATCTATGAAATCTACTACGTCATTATTTGGGCTAAACATAGTAATTCGAAACCTAGGTCGAATGAAAATTTATCGAAGTGAAAAATTGCCTCTACTCGTATTCATTACGATGAATTCTTTCAACCGAATCAAGCCTGATACTACTCTTTTTGTCCAGAACATGATTTCTCTTTGAAAGATATAATGATTTAAGATAAGCTACTACGGCAATAGCTTCTTTAAGCTTTTAAAAATTCATAATATTTAATAATGCAATAGAATTTGAACATTTTCCCAAGCATTCACTAATGTGCCCATTTAATAAGTGGAATATTTAACATTTTAAAAGTCTGCATCTCAAAGCAGCGAATGTATAGCTTGCGATGCGCAGATTATTCTCTATTTCCATCATTTAAGATATTTTATTTAAGCAACTAAATTAATAAAAATGAAATAAAAATATCTAATATATACGTCTGAAACTGGACTCAGTTTTTTCACGCGGTACGTTCAAAACTCCTTCACAACGAAAGTTTTTTCTTGCGATTCTGAAAAAATTACTGCGGTGACAACATGATTTATTTACAAAAATAATTTAGGAAACATACAAACTACATCCTGTAAATTTCTTGACAAGGTCGAGGTGTTAAAAAGTCATAATTTTTTTTAATAAGGTCTCTCTGGAGTACGTACACGTACCATTTCCCATCTAACAGGGGCTAATATTTTTCGTCAAGAATCTCGGAAAGTAGGTCGGCGAGGGGCTGATATTTTGATATCTTTGGAAAGAGGGGGGAGATATGTTGGAAAGGGGGGAGGGATATTTATAATTAAAATTAGACCAAATTTATTGATTTCTATGTGAAATGATATTTTGCTCAAGCTAAATTGAAGCAATTTTTCACTCCACCGAAGGCATTCCACTGATCCTGCTTTCTTTTCTCTTGGTGAGATTTGATCGGTGATGCTCACATGAAGTTTCTCCCTACAATCTAAGCTGCGGTGCAGTTTTTAAGCCTGCGCGCTCCGCAATCCGACTTTTATCGCCGCCGATGGAATTTATGCTTTTAGTTTAGACCAGTGGACTAATTTTAGCCGCACCCACGCCTGTTGTGCCGCTTGCGTTGTGTTCCTCCTTATTTTAAAGGATGCCCTTTGGAGCGATGCCAAAAGCATCACCCCAAGTTCTCAATCCTAAGAGTGAAAATTAATCCTTACTGACATCCACGATTGCCTCCTTTCTGATTTATGCGCCAAAATTTTACGCTGCCAAGACTTAGGAAACTTAATATTAACCAACGCAGAAGTAGATCACGATCATTGAGTCCTAAACTGACGACAGTAGCTTAAAAAAAAACAACTGCAATAGTTTTTGAAATTAAAGGAAAACACTACTCTTACCCATCTGTGTGTAGGTATCTGTTGAATGTTTTTAGCTGTTACCTATACCAGGCACATTAATACAAGGAGTAGCGAATCACTTGCACTGCACATCTCATCGCGCTACAACCTTTAACAAATCTTTTGTGGTCCAATCAAATTTTTTTGTGGAGTTCATTACCGCCGGAAATAAACAATGTGCACTCTCCTTCAAGAACTTCAAGGATAAATTTTATAATTTCTCATTGCAATGTTAATGCTTTATTCTTGTGTTAGTCGTTTTTTATTAATTTTTGTCTTATCATTTTTCTGTCACGCTGTAAAAAGTAATATATATTGTACATGCAGCATTGAAGGAAATGTATTGCTTCTTTGTTGGTCAAAGGGCTTTTAGCCCAGTGCAATTTTATAAATTTCTTCCCATTTCTATCTGGAAGGGGGAAATATTTTTTATTGTTCTATGGTTCCTTTGTCAAGCATCCCGAGTTTCCAAAGCCTAACTAGTTTTGATGAAATACAATTTCCTGCCAAATATATAAAGCACCGTATTTTAAATTTCTAAATGGCCGCTCATTTTGGCGCTGTTGTCTCCTTAATCAATCAGTTCTATGTGTATTTCATCCCTTGATAGTGGTTATTCGTGTTGCGATGCTGGAGTTGTGAGAGGTTTAATGGGCTTTTGAGCATTCTTAGATTGTTTAGATACAGCGGCGCAACGGTAGATTAATCATCTCTTCCAGCTTCATTTTCAACCCACCTTTGAAAGTACTTCGATTTTATTTTCTGGCAGTATTCTGTCTTAAATGTCTCGGCGTAATTGTTACCTTTTCATAAGTCCAGCAATGTTTATTTTACTGGCAAAAGTGAGAAAAACTACACAAATCCTGCATATTTCTCCTAAGAGAGAATTTGTAGGTTCAAATACTCTCAAATTTCTTGTTTTTCTATCCCTAACAAATCCTTTACCTTCTAGGTTTTATCATTTTTCCGCAAAGATGCCATTCATTCCTAAAATGTGGTGAAACCAGTGACGAATATCTGAACGTAATAAACATTTTAGTCATATAATACGCTTGTTACCTTCAGGGCTATAATTTCTACGATCAACGTAGTGTTAAAAACCTTAAGGGGAGAAAACCCGCAAAGGCATTATCTGTATGATTAATTCAAACTTAAATGTTCCTTTATATGGATGTATTGTAGATTAAACGCAGGAAGGCTTTGATTTCTGATAAGTATTTCCTAGTTTGAGTAGGAGGAATAGGGTTGAGAATAAGTGGGTCATGTCATACTTTGGAGCGGAATCTTTCGTGATGGACATAAATAGAAGGATCCTGCTTTGTTTACTTGGCTGTGTTGAAAGAATGGAGAAAACTGGTTTCAATAAACAGAAGAATTACAGTGGTATGAATGTTATGAGAGAATGGGGTATGCCTAGAAAGTCATGGGGGAATGCGATGGAGGAGGTTCTTATGGTGGCTATGGCTTTAGTGTCAGTTATTCCAGATTTTCTGAATATTTAATTATAATATCTTTGAAGTGCGTTTTATAAGTTGAGATGAAAATAAAATAGGGTTTTGCGTCTAGTTTTACCGTAATTCAGACTTGAAAGTGGAGATTTTAACTCGGGCTCGGACTACAGCAGAAATATGTCTATTTGAAGGAGAGAGAATATTCAAGCTTTAAATAAAACAGTTTTCAAGTAGCGGAAAGTCCTGTAAAATTGAATAGAAATTAAATAGTGACATCTTACCGCCTATTTTTTAAAATTTATTAGCGAATAACTGACGTAATTCAAGTCAGAATACGGCAATTTCTTGCAAATGGACCATTAGGGTGGCCAAATATGGCAATTAGAAATAGATTCGTAGAATAAGTTACATCTCTTGTAATTTAATTTTGTTTTCAATAGGCAAACCATTTAATCAGAGATGACTGGAATTTTTTACTGAAAAAATCAAATTTTATAACTTAGTATCTTTCTTGACTCACATTGTCAAGCCAGAGCCATCTTAAGAGGAGTATTAGTAATTTTATGAATAGGTGAGTGTTTGTAAAGTGTAACAAAAGGAAAGGAGGTGTGGAAGGATTGGAGAGTATGAAAGAAATTTTAAAACTGTGCCACTTCCTTTGCCTCTAATTAAGATGTTTTAACTGTAGCTACCCCGTAAGGGAAGGACGTGTGGGGTATGTGTAGTCTTCATAAAATCACGTTTCTCCAAGTTTAAGCTCAAATTAAGTCCTCGAGTTACGTCCGAGATGTGCGCTAAAGAAGTGCGCAGTGCCCATAGCGAGAGATTGGGACGGACACTGCCACAAATTGCCCGGCTTGTGAGGGAAACCCGTCATGATGCGTTTTCTCTTGCTTTAAAAATTATCACAGGAACATCAAATACTGAAATCATGTGAATGTAATATATATGTTTTTCGAAAGATATTTTTTCTGGAGATGCATTTTAATGATTTTAATTTTTTGTGAGTGATTTTAAGTTGTATAGAGGACTATAGGATGTTTTTTTACAATTATGTACCTACATAGCCAACGGTTGGCTAGAGTAATTCTCAGTTAAGACGCAAGTTATCCATTGTTAAACCTTTCACATACCATTCGTTCATTTTACAACCATTCTAGAGAGAAAAAAGGCAGTTTTACTTCCATAGGAGGAATGTTTTTTCGAAAATTTCAAAATAATTCGAATTCTGCATAATTTTAAAAATCATTAGCGTGGTATTTGGTAAAAGAGAGGATTAAATGAGTGTTGTGTGTAAAAAGAGTTTTGAAACCGGACAAACTCTTCAAATTATGTGCTTAACGGCAAGGAAGGCTCAATATTCAATCATACCACGTCAAATCGACGACTGAGAATTCTAAGGGGACAACCCGCACAACAGTCTTGCCGTTGACGCGGGACGTTTAGGATCTTCAAAAGTTTTAACAGCTATAACCACAAAAAAATTGACTTCAAAATTAAATATTTCGTAACATATATCTTATTTACTCGTGTTGAATGTAAATATGCAAAAAACTGAACATTGTCACCGGGGAAGAACAAAAATATATTCCTTAGCATTGAATGGGATAGTTCCATTAGTTACCAAGGCGTTAATTTCTAATCAGTTATAACTCTACCGGCCAGTGTAATGTGGATAGTAATAAGATTCTGTAATATTTCTTTATTAATGCATTCAACTCACCGCCAACGTTTTTCCAAATACATTGGCATCATCAGGGCTTTGCAACACAAAACAGACATACAGCCAGGTAATTATACAAATATTAGTACAAAAGTTGAGGAATCTAAAATTTACCTACTATTGAGCTTAATATAGAACATTAACAAAGTAAATAACAACTCCAAACAGTAAAGAAATATGTAAACAATCATAAATGAAATGAACATAAACCAGTTACAAATTTTAATTTCTAAGTTCGTTTTTTTTCCTTCTTTCAAAAATAAATAAATGTAAATGGCTCTTTAAGAAAGGATAACTGCGTGAAAATTATGAAAAAAAGCAAAAATATGAGTGCGTGTGCCATTTTATTGCCATTAAACTGGGGGAAAAAACTTTACAACGGCTCTTGCTAGCCTGGACATATAATCGAATCAGACGCAGATCGAAAAGGCGTAATTCGGGGACTTCATGTATTTGAGCCATGTCGGTGGATTCTGCGAGATACCATCTTTCACTAAGTCTCCAGCTTATGCGCAAAATGGGGCGTAAACATATTTAAAACCTTTCCCCTCACACCGTTCGGCTTATTTTTAGACATGTGGGTGAATGTTTTTCGTAGGGTTCGCCGACGGGGGGGAGGAAGGACGGTCGGTCCTTCAGTTTTCTGTTTTATGATCGGGAAATCGGAACGGAAGCGAAGGGTCTAAATGTGTGCCGGGAAGTGAAGCGTTGGAGTAGGAGTATGATATAACAGTGTTCCCAGCTAGGCGTGTCGAACGGTCAGCGAACATCTACAACTACATACAACCCTGCGAGCCGCCGCGTGGGCGTGTGGCAGGGAGTGTTAGGTCACCAGCCGTGTAAAGATGTACGGGATAAGGTTTTGGGTGGTGAAATGGTGACGTGTAGTATGGGAGTGTATTTAGTGGAGGTCAGTTTTTATTGCGGTCTCTTTTTGTGCGCGGAAAGAACGAGGTTTTGTACCTATCTGCTCGGCAATGTATCTCCCTGATTTTATCGCTTCAGTCAGGCCTAGAGATGTAGTGAGGCGTCATGATAATGTTCACTGCGTCTCTTTGAAACACACCGGTTCTGAATTTCTCGAGCATGCGAAGCTTAGCGTGCAGCCTCCGTATAAAGTATATGACTCCTACCCTGAGGGTATGAGTCTTCGCTGTGGCGGAAAATTTTGATTGGTATCTCGATCCCGAGGTATGGGCGAAGAGTACTTCAAGGCGCAGTGCTCCGCCCTTTGGATCGGACCTCTAACTATATACGCCTTGAGGTACCGGAGGAAAGTATCGCCCACGCCGGATTTGTGTACACTCTTCCTCCTTTCCTAATGCATTTCTTGCCTTACCAACCCACTCCAAAACCCGAAATTGTGCAAATGACTTAATTTTTCGGCGGTTTCTGCCAACTAAACTACCAACCAGAGAATTCTACTCTCCTATTTGATTAGAAATAACAATTGTATAGCATTCCACGCAGTCCTAAATATGCCTTCTCGCTATTTGGGCTCGATTGAAATGAACGGAAGGAAAGTTAACTCCGAGTCTTAATCCCTGGTAGGAGGTAATCTTCTGTTTATCTCATCGACCAAAGCAAATCTATTTGCGTTGGCAATCTTCATATTTCATATTCATATTACGTAGCCTCCTAAAACATACTATGATTGAATCGTGTAACCACATAGGCCTGAGAGGCTGGCTGAATATGATCCCCGGTTTCAAGCGTTGTTGACTGCAGTATATAGCTTATCTACGTCGCTCCTCACCACTGATACATTTCGATAAATGGTATACAGTCTGACAATTTTATATTCAGTTTGTCGAGAACTATGAGAAATAAACATAAATTGAAGTGTCTTGTGGAATTCGAGGTTTTAGCTGTATCAGATCTCCAACTAGTATTTCCTTTCTTTTACGCAACAGCTGGATCTCAATTACTTCGTTCACATTGTCAGTGTGTGAAGTTCTGGTAGTGCTAGGGTAGTTTCTTTCGGTTCTCACATGCTTTTCCGACTCACAATTCAATCATTTGATTGGGACAGTTTCAAAATATTCTTACCTACCCGTCATGCCATTCCATTGGAAAAGAAGCGGGAAAACAGCTGACGTATCGGTGTTAGGCATGTTAAAAGTGGCCCTGATTTTTCCATCTCATTAAGCGCAAAAAAATAAATAACAAGTTGCAATTTCGCAGCATTCCATTGGTGTCATGTTCTTTGCACAAAAATGTTTGTTTTTCTTTAATCTGTCAATGAAATAGCAGCTTTCATCGATTTTTATGAGTCTTTACTTTTGTAATTCCTCCTCTTGAAAAGTGTAATTACGTTTCTCTCTGAAATGGAAACACGGGAGACATGTTATGCATCATCAATCAATACGCAAATGCTTAAATTGCTCTTCATGAGCTAGAAACTCTACTTTTTTGTGATGAAAATGAGAAAAAAGTACCTCCGGAGTGATGAGATAACCACCATTTTTTGCACGATTGCTGAGGAGATTCCTGGCCATTCATATGCCGCTTAGATTTCTTGTTATAAAGGAGTAGGGTGTTAATGCTTACTCAATGTCTTTTGATAATATATAGGATCGTATTTGAGCTCTTACCAGAGAAACTAGGCGATGAGAATTTTTGTCGAAGCTAAGAAGAATTATTTTTGCTAAAAATCCCAAGATTTTATACCTAAAACTCTTTGCTAAATCTAGGGTAGCAATCTTCTTATTTTATACACACTACAGATTCAGGCTTCACGTCGTGGAAGGTCATAGTATCCTTACTTAAAGAATACAATTTTGTATTTTTCCACAGAATTTTATTTTGGATGGTACGACGCATTTCACCGACTTGCAGCATCATCAGGTGTCTTATCATATTTTATTTAAACATTTTTCCGTCGCCAAAATTTTTTGTGATTAAAGTAAACGGAACAGTGCTTCGCCGTGTGTTTTTTCAAGTTTGCTCACCCTTAACCGCGGAAGAATTAGCATGGTCGCACCTCGTGTGTACATATCTCGTCGTATGCTGCGTCTTCACGATGGAAATATTCAATTTGGTTAATTCCATTTTAATTTATTAAAACTGACCCGGGTTTCAGCAACTGAGTGCCACTTTCAAGGTACAACTCTAATAAATTACTGTGGAATCAACTGCGTTGTATCTGTTCATCATGAATATCCAAGTGCGAATTTCCACAGAGAAAAATCATCCGCCTTGACCGGGATTCGAACCTGGATCCCTCGATTTCCGGTCGAGTGCTTTAGCCAGTTAGTTCAATATATATTTATTTCAGTTTGTTGCAAAATACATATTTTTATCAACAATAGTCATTTTGTTTCATTTATAACTTAAGTCCGTTATTAGTAGTCCGGCGTCCAAGGGAGTTAAGCTACCGAGGCGTCCTCTTCCCCTGTGGATTTTATTGACCTTTACGGGACTAGATGTTCTCGACTGCCGGACATACAATGTGACAATCAGTCGCTACTGAGCGCTTAGCGCCACTGCCCACGAGGAAAGATCGAACTTTGAACACAGAGAGGCGTCCACTCATATTTGACAAATTTCAAGCTGTCCGGGACTAGCCACGGAGTTCCACTTTTACGGAGTCACCCGCAATGCACACATGTGCGAATTTCCACAGAGGGAAAAAAAACCGGAAATCGAGGGATCCGGGTTCGAATCCCGGTCAAGGCGGATGATTTTTCTCCGACTCTTTTGACTCCGTAAAAGTGGAACTCCGTGGCTAGTCCCGGATAGCTTGAAATTTGATGAATATCCAAAACTTCCACAAAGTAACGCCTGAAACAGTTTCGTTTGCATGCTGCGTCGTCGGCACAGGTGGGATTCGTCCCAACAATCGTGTCCATCGACAAGATTCGTTGACGACGGGAGCGGTGGCGTTGGGGGGAGTGGTGGGAGGACTGCGCGGAGAGCAAGAATGTGGGTGAGGCGAGCGAGAAAGGGGCGTGAGGAGCCTAAACCCTCCTCCCCCTTCAATCCTCGCGCGTAAAGGGAGGAAGGATAAGAGGGGGGGGGTTTTCCCACCCCCACGCTGTTATATCTCCGAAATAGAATCGCCGAAGGAGCGTCCACTCCCGCATCTCCTCCCCTCTCTCCCCACGCTCTTCCCGGAAAACCGGCCGAGGAGGCAAGGGAGGGAGGATTCGAGAGAGTGAGAAGGAGCAAGAGGAGGAGGGAACAAGAGGGACCAGGATGTAGGGTGAGTCGAATGAGAGGAAGATGGGGGAAGCGCGGGGGGAGACCGCGTCTGACGAAATCTCCGTCGCAGTCCGACCGGAAAGATCATTTGGGCCGTCCTGGTCATTCAAATGTACCGGTGTCCTATTGCAGTTCACTTGTTCACTCATTCTTTCGGCATTCATCCGATATTTTATCGATTTGGAGGGTTTAAGCACAGTTCTCACTTCTAATTTCCAACTGGAAAGCCCAGTTGGGCAGGCCTATTCATTCAAAGACCTTGTGTCCTGTTGCAGTTCTCTCATTCTTTTGGTTTTCTTCCGATATTTTATCAATTTGGAGGGTTTACGCACAGTTCACACTTCAAATTTCCAACCGGATAGACCATTTGGGCAGTCCTGGTCATTGAAACCATTGAAAATATACAATTTACCGCGAAATTTCGCAAATGCTATTCTACATCATCAAAAGAGCCCCTTGCGACCATGGTGTATTTGGTACAGTACGACTCTTAATGTCTTAATTTTTCCACTTTATTGTAATCGAGCAATGACTCGCTAAGCTCTTCCAGTAGGGGATGGGGTTCCTACGAAACCAGCTGATGGATTAGAGCCAACGACCTAAAGCCCTACTATTGGATTTATCTATTCTTAATCCGATTGCTTAGCTTGACTCGCGGTTTACTATTATATTATTCCAGAGAATCCTTTGGGAGTCTTTCTAGTACTCTTTTTTACCACTTCAATTACGAGGATTGTAATTTGTAGAAACCATGGAAATCGATTAATTTACTCCTCGACTTCATATATATAATTACATCATGTACAGTCGCTCAATATTGAGATTTGTAGAGTGCATACCACCATTCTACCCTGTCTCCATCTAACTCTATTTCGCCCTTTCAGTTCTTCCGTTTCGTATCCCAGTTTAGTTTGGTGTATTTACTTATCCCTCGGTCTTTCTTGTCAGACTTTCTAAACAGAAGGGAAAGTATCAATCGTATGTATCAAACAGTGTAAGGACGGACTCGTCTGGACCTTCTCCTCCTAATGGTGCGTCATATGGTCCTCTGCTGTTCTTCTTTACTTTTTCTCCATTCCGATCCTAAATGGGCATATTCCTCGCTATACATACATTTATATTGCATAGAAATTATTAACCACTGACTCAATCTCTTGCCGATCACAATGTCTCTGTAACCAATAAACTTATAGCGATGGAATTGTTACGAGCTCCATTTAAGGCACTAGGGTTTCACCGAGAGTTTGCTTTAAAGAATATTCACCCAACATATGGGACATCCATTCGAACATGTATGGCGGATATTGCTCATGGAAAATTTCGGGGACAAAATATTAGCTCAGGCGCATTAATGCACACGTCTAATGGATATTCTGAAATGAGAGAAAGAAGAAGAATATGTAAGTTTATTGGTCATCACGATAGCCTTTTGGAATCAAAAATATTGGAAAGAGAAATGGAGTAGAAGACTGAAGGAAGGATACGGAGAACGGAATACATGTTTAACCTTAGGAGGGATGTGAAAACGAAACAAAATATTTAGGGATGAAGTAGTTGGCTGAGTTGTGAGTGGAGTATAATGCTCCAGAAAACCAATTTTTGGATAAATATGTTAGTTAAGACTATATCCACGGAGAATTTTAAAAATGTTACCGCCCGAAATATGCCTGATCTCTGAGGAAAAAGTACTTGGAACCTACTTTAAAAAATTATAAACGTGACGATTTCTCCACGAAATATCTCGCTCGGCTTTGCGGGAACCAATCTCATCGGTTAGTTGGGTGTGCTGTTTTATATTTGTTGATTGAAGAATTGAAATTTTAAAGCACCACTTTTATCCCTTTTATTACCGTAAATAGAGGGTTTCAACGTTGTTGATTGTGTTAATAGGAGGAGTTTAAAAGCTAATGGCTGGTATCATTGAAAAATTAATGCAGAGAAAACTTTAATGATCCTTGTGAAAGCAAAATATTTTCCATGACATCTGATTTATAGCTTCCGCGTATCGAAAAAAAAAGACGAGCTCATTTCCAAGACGCTCGCCGGAAGAAATTTGAGAGGAAGTGTTCGGCAGGTCTTTTCTGCGAACGTCGGATTTAGACGCAGAAGCGGACAGGGCCGTCTTTTAATTCACGAGAGCGGAAAGTTCGCTCGCACTTAGAGCATCAGAGCACGTTGTTGAAATAATCTCGGTTTTTGAAAGACTGGGTTTCTGTTGATTAGATATTGCATTCTTGCTGTGGAACTCCCAGAAATACTTTTCACTAGGTAACCCGTGCGAAAATTTCGCATTTTTACGCTATCAGGGAATAAGTATGTTAAGGAAACGGTGTAATTGGATTTTAAATAGAGAAGGTGTATCAAAAAGTACTTTCTTTATACTTGTTTTCTTGCAAAAATATACAAAATATATGAATACAATACAGGCAAGAGAGTTTGGTACCAGTAGGAACAATCATGACGTCTGTTACTGAATAATGGCACGCAATTTACAAAACTTCTTTAAAGACAATATTAGAAGTAACAATGTTGTCGTCTGTAACTTTTTGGTTATGAGTTTCTTTAACACAAACATAAATATCACGGAAAGTGCGAACTCTAGACAATGCTACATACAACTGACCATGCGAAAAAACGGATTCTGGCAAGTACAATCCGGCTCTCTGAAGAGTCTTACCCTGTGCTTTATTAATTGTTAATGCAAAGGCCACTTTGATTGGGAATTGTTTTCTTGTAATTTGGAAAGGCATGGTCGGATCCGAAGGGGTGAGTTTAATTCTCGGAATTATGACTGTTCTACCCGAGTCAATTAATTTAGCAGTGATTGTGTATTCGCCTAAATTAGTAATTATTAACCTGGCACCGTTAATCAACCCTTGCTTGGCGTTGAGGTTGCGGATCAACATTAGTATGGCATTTTTCTTTACCAACAACTTATGAGGTGGGAGACCTGAAGGATTTAATGAATTCAAGAGCGAATATATCATATAAATATGAAATCAAAAAGTTTTAATTGCATTGACTTACCAGATGACCATTCACCCATGTACAATCACTATGTGCATTTCGTAGGTACTATTTTCATTTTAAATATTTTTTTGAAGTTTAGAATTAAAAAAATGTGTGGAGTCGATATACCTCGAACGAGTAATCGACATGGAAAAATCGAAACTTTTTAGTAAAATTAATGGGTAAAAAGTGAATATTGAGATTGAGATTGTATTTTTCGTCAGAAGCCGGTGATTCAACGTTTAAAATGATACCTCATTTATCACTGTAGCATATACGGGATGACAGAAAAAGACCTTTCTGTAATAATACTTTTCATTGCAATTTGCACCAACTTAGTGAGTTTTGCTATTCCAACTATGATCATTTGGTCAAATTCTGATCAGCTATTGTAGTACAAATCATTTTAAATTTGTTTTTCTTTGATTGAATGAAAATCACGTAAATGATTGCATGAGAGCATATGCAAGAATGCACAAACAGTGAGCCCCAGGTTCGTCCATAGTGAAAATATTGAGACCGTCAAGGCATGAACTTTTCGAAGAATCAAATAAAGGTCAAAGTTCCTCTGAAATAATGGGAAAATTAAGGGGTTTGGGGGAATCACTACGTCATTATTGCTCATGTAGTTCTCATAAATCTTGAAGAAACGAAAATTCAAAGTATGGAAAAACGCGTATATTTCGTAATAAGCCTCATCTGTAGTGATTGTCTCTCACCGGGAGCAAATATATCGTAGAGACAAGCAAGTGCAACAAACTTTTATAGCGTCAAAAAATCGAAACGCTTTGACATATTTCGATCCCCCTTTACGATGTAGCAAAATGTGTGCACATTTTTTTTTGACCGATCTTCTTGGAAATTTCGTAATGAAATTCGAGATCGGCAGAGTAGGTGCCTGGAGGATGTAATTAGGAGGATGGATTGCTGAAGAGTGTGATAGAGGGAAGGATGTTGGGCAGGCGGGGAAGGGGAAGAAAGAGAATAGGTTTCACGGACGGGATGAAGAAGGGTAGATGGTGTGCTGAGGCGAAAAAGGATATACTAGAGGGAGATAGGCCCCTGAAAGTGTAGAAAACCGGGAGGAGATTTTCTGACATTCAATAATTCCTACCTTAACCGGTAGAATACTATACTCTACTACTACTTAGTAAATAACGTAGCCTATATCGAAGAAAGAATTTGAACATATTTGACTACAAAATTCCTGTCTGCAAAAGTATGATCCATACCCTTTGAGACGGGTTATTGTTTTAAATACCTTCATCTCCAGTTGGCTACTATTTATTGGACAAAACTCTCCGAATGCACGTTCCAATCTCACTGCGAAAATTAACCGCGGCGTCACCACTAAAGTTTATGGCAGTGAAAGAGCGAAACCTCCCGCCCTAAGAATAGAACCATGATAACGTTCAACATGAACCCAAGCTTAACTTTGGTCGGAGCAAATTAAGTTTTTATGCTTTCATCTCCCAGCCAAAAGCTGCCGAGCGCACTTGGATCGCCTGAATCATGATCCAAAAATAACCATCCATGCCGGTTAAGTAATCTTGGTCCAGATTTGTGATCCGAGGAATAAAAATATAATGGGAAGTGGCTTTCTTTAAAAATAAGAATTCTTTTTTTCTATGGTAAGGAAATGGTCTCTTGGTGAATACCGGTAACGGTGTATTTCGATTGAAACCATTACGGTGGCGAATGCGTACTTGTACCGTTGGCGCTGAGAATCAGCCGTCGGACTCGTCTTCCACAGTTATGTGCTCTCTGGCTGAGAAATTGAGATCCCAGTGCGTGGACGCTGTTTTCATCTTGATGCTTTATTTTGCATGAGTCCGTGAAAATGTTTCAAACTTGCCTGTTCATGACTGTTGGCTTCTGTCTATTCTCTATAGAGTGCCTAGAGATTCTCATCATCTTTAACCCGTATTTTAATCTTTGTCTCGGAGTAATTTATCCGGCCCCGGTGGCGACGAGGTTAAGTCCACGCCTGCTAAACCGAGGGCCGAGGGTTCGAATCCCACTTGTGTGGAAATATAATCACCATTCACCAGCATGGGTGCTTGTGTTCGTCTGTTGTTATAGTAGGGACATAAATTGGCCAAATGCGCTGTATTCGGGGTAGAAAAGATAAGATAAAAACATAAAAAAATAAAATAAAACTGCAGTAGGCCAGATTGCACTTCTAAAATTAAGCTGCTACAATTCGTAATAAATTTAATCGAGTCAAGAAAAAAACAAAACGAAAAAGAAATGTTGAAACCAACGGCACATTTAAAAAATGGCATGATGCTGTGTTAACTTTCTGTTTTGAAATTATTCATTTAAAAGGTTTGAGTAGTTTAACAGCAATGAAAGAAGTAAAAAATTACGTTCTTGCATTACTCTACGTATGATGGCAATTCATAAAATTTTCCGTCTGGTAGATGTAATTTATATTGCACTTTTGAATACTGGGGGTGTACTTCAATCAACTCACGATGACGAACTTTCCAGTCGCTTTATCTGAAGACAATTATGATGTAGTGATGGTTAAGGTGAAATTGTCTTGCAGGAATTAACAAGTAGGTGTCTATGAAATCTGTCTATTTGAAAGTTTTTTGGTACTGCGCTATTAGTCAAATACCTAATTTTACGTTTCAGATTGGTCACCTGAGAACATTTTTTCATTATATTACATGCCTTGTTTATTCTTCTTTTTAAATCGTGCAGTTTATTTGTTCCTGTTTTGTGTCTCGAGTGCTGGGCGGCATACGATATCCTACATGCTTAAAACTTAGGTCGATGTGACTTGCGAGGAGTAGGACTAATGCGTTACTGAACCACAATGGGCATGAATTCCATTCATTCAAGAATTCCACTCATTCAAGGCAAGGGTTAGGAGATAGACTCCTTTCTCCGTTGCTTCGACGGTTTCTCCGGACGCTACTGTTGCCAAAACGCCGTTCGAATTTTACTGAGGTCATCGAAAGGCATCGTGGTAGGGACTGCTAAGGTAGATAAAATCGTATCCTCCTCCTTCTAGGCGCTGCCTCGACGTTGAACGTGGGCGAAATTAAGAGTATCTTATTTATTTATGCAAATAAATTGTTTTATACTTATAAATTATATTTATTCTCATATTATCTGTTTCAGAGCGAAACAATATTATTTTGCTATCACACTACATTTCACTTACTGCGAAAGTCATCACACAAATGCCAGACCCTTACTGTTGGTGGAGTAAACATAAAACCTTCTGATACAGTAAAATATCTTGGAGTTACCTTAATTTCAGGTATAGTGCGGGGGTTATACATACAAAACATATATGGCACAGCATTAAAGAAACTAGGTTTTGTTCAGCGTATAATAGGAATGTGCTCGGATGAAAAAGTGAAAGAGAGATGCTAATTCGCTCTGGTTAGGCCACAACTCGAATACGCCGCATTTGGGACCCTGTTCATAAAGATTTTACCAAAAAAATAATAAAATAGAAAGAAAACCATCACGCTTCGTTAAGAAATTCAGAACCGATATTTCTCAGAGCGACATAGAGAATATTATCATGACTCCTCACTACATCTCTAGGCCTGACAGATGCGATAAAATAAGAGAGATACACTGTCAAACAGATAGGTACAAAAACTCGTTCTTTCCGCGCACAATAAGCGACCACAATAAAAACTGAGCTCCACTAAATACGCTCCCATAGGACATGTCACCATTTCACTTCTCTTACAATTTCACACAACCTTATCCCTTACATTTTTACAAGTCCAAACTCCCCTGCCACACGCCCATGCGGTGGCTCACCGGGTGGTATGTAGATGTGAATCTTTGATCATATAATTTTTTGCACATACATAAGTAGTAAAGCGCATATTGGAATAAATCTTTCTCGGGTGGTCCACCGGGTAATTAGGTCCACAGGTCCATATTAGTACGGCTAAGCAGGTCCCGCATAATGGAAACTGGCTCATTGCTCCTCTTATTGGAAGAACTTTTGCAGGTCAAAAGAAAATTGTCACTTTATGAACGCTCAGAACAATTTAATTTTGTTTTCGGTTTATTTTCTATAATTACGATATGCCTTTAAGCATATGTATGAATGACTGCTTGAAAATTTTACGAGCAATTCCACTGATTTATATATCCCGAAGGTGTTGTTTACTCCAAAAATGCATCAACTACAGTGGCTATGTACCGTCGGTATTAATCATAAAATAAAGTGAGCAGTGTGAAGCCTGTATCATTTTCAGCTATATGGCTGTTATTTTTGACATAGCTGCATAACAGCTAAGAGTCCGCTGTTTTTTACCTCTTCTGGGGTTATATTAAATTCCATCAGATGTGATTCGAGATTCTATCAGAATGCCTTCACCACATAGCTCAGTCTTTCCATTCTCATTTAAAATACCGCATTTCCATGAAGTAAATTTTACTTTAATCTCAAATTGGCCTCAAAGAAGCGTCAATTGAATTGCTCGTCAAAAAGCTGTTTTAAACTTTGACGTGTTCAAACAAACCATAAAATGACAAATTCCCATATAATAATTTTTGCTACGCGATTTCAATGGCTGAAACTGCTTTTTATGCCCTGCTTTGAAATCTATTTCGGAATATGAGGAGCAAAATGATTAGTGGTGGTGTATTGTTATTGCCATTGCTGTCCAATAGTGCCTGATTTGTTTCTATTCCTAATGCCTCCTCGGAGACTAGCATCTGCCTACACAAAGAGACGTGCCCTTGGCTTTTGGAAAACAGATTTGGCCCTCCATCCATATAAAAATCCCTTTTGGTTTGAAAGCAAGCTTTAATTCATTCTCGGAAATCTTCAGCCCTTTCGTTAGAATTATTATGATGAAAAAGTTCGGATCAAGTTTTATTCTCAGGGATTCTGTGAAAACGGGAGCTTTCTATGAACTCGATGAAACGGACCAGGAGGAAGGGGAAGACGGAGGAAATAAGGGGAGGACGTGATGGAAGTGGCTCAAAAATTATATTTTTCTGGAAAACTTTGTAAGCCGTTGGCGGCGGAAGCTGGGAGATCGCATCATTCTTGAGGGAGGGATTTTTTTTGGCAAGGATTGGTTGACGCAGTGGCTTTTATTTCCGCCCGTTCCGCGCAGTCTTGAGGTTGATAGCTGAGGGGAGTGAGCGGCCAAGCGCCCTTGAGATAAAAGGGGCGGATCCGGGCCTTCGCTTTTGATGCTGGATGCAATGAAGTGAGATACGGAGTGATGCTTTTTAAATTGCTTCGGCGTTCAGAGAACATGCATTTGAGGAGTTTGCAGTGAAAATGGAATTTGAAATTCCGCTGATTAGAACGTCCATAGTTAAACGAATTTGGAAATTAAAGTAAGGGCTATATTTGATATGTTCTCCGTAGAAGCAGTCCCTCGAAATTATTTTCTTAAATACTTTACCCATTTCAAAGACTTCATGAATCGCTACATACTCGTTTTTTAAAACTGATGCTCTGTCGTAGCTATCAAAATAAGCAGACAAAGCGGTCTCTCTTTCTAAATCAGCTCTGTGCATTTTGGAGTCCAACTTCATCTGAAAATCGTCTTCAAAATACTAGGGGAGATACTTTGAAAAAAACAGTCAAGCTTAAAATCCGCATCTATTTCGATGTTAAAGTAAAATAAACGGCTAATTTAATTTTCAGGAAAATGAACCCAACTGGTTTCACCGTATTGCACCATTTTCAAGAAAAATCATCTTGAAGATTTATGTCATCAAGAGTTAAAAATATCTTTATCTTTCATCGAGAGCTAAAAATATCTTTTATTGCGCTTACAGGCAGAAAGAGAAAGGGGCCATATCCAATTTCATTACCGTGTTCAGATTTACAGCCCTCCTGTTATTTTGCTTTGATCTGTACTCGGAGCCTTGGCCAATAAGTGAACGAAGTATATCTATATATTTATCCATCAGCATTAGTCATCAATCATTATGAATATGGATTCAATTAAAATTTAGTGCAAGAAATTTAGAATTTTATTTTTATGCCATTTTTTAATTGAGGCCATTTTTAATTTTTCCATTCTAATTACATTTTCCTTTCCTAATTACTTTCCTATCCTAATTGCTTCGAAGAGAAGCAGTTTTAGCCATCAGAATGGCGTGGCAAAAATAATAGTTATATTAATATAATTGTGTATAAATATATATGTATTTATAGGATTTGTCATTTATTGATTTATTTTAGAATGTTATGAATGTTTAAAAAAGTTTCTTGACGAGTGATTTTATTGACTTTTTTTAGGCCAATTTGATACTAAGGTTAAAGTCATACCTCATGGCGATGCTGTGTTTTAAATGCAGGAATGGAAAGACTGAGCAGTGCGCTCATGGCATTCCCTAGCCTGAGAGGTTTGGTTACTTTATCATTTCCCACTGACGTTTTTGTTTCATGCCCTGTCAATTGCGTTTTTGCAAAGAAATCCTAAATTACTCAATGGTGTGAAAATCAAAATAAAAATGTCTTACGTTGGAGGAGATGGCTGTCGATCTTTCAAGAGATCCGATTCCCTCTAATTTGTTATATCGTTATATTGCTTTTATGTACTTGGCATCTTCTCACCGAGAAATGGAAATTTAATGCGGTAAAATTGTTCGAAATACAGGTTTGCTTGTTGCGTGTGTATTTCATATTCTACCTTTCGATAAAATACTTTTTTCAGAGCCTTCCACCTGGAAATACCTTGTTGATGCAGTTTTAGTTTGTTAAAATAATTGTAGCCATTAGGGTCTTCGCACGATGCTGTTGTTCCTCTTGATACTACCCTGTTACCATGACGTCCTAATTAATACTTGAGGTCCTTACAGAAGTTTTATGGCTTTGTAGAAATGGCAAACTCTATGCTAACAAGTCACGTTGTGATAAGAGTTTTAAAGGTGCTATTGAAATGAAAAAATGTCGATTTAACCTTGATGATGCTGTCGTAAAACTATATAATTAAGTATATTTGATGACTAAGAATAGGCTATCATCCAAAAAATATGCTTTTGGCGATGAATTTCTTCTTAAACTCCGTCTACCCTCATAACAGGATTCTTTTTTTTTGCAATCGATCCATTCGAATTATAAACTTGCCCGACAAAGGTGTCCTTATTAATAAATAAGAAGGATTTATTCGTTCTCCTACTTTTCCTGATGCGCTTCATTGTGATAACGAAATCATTAGGTTTTATTCAAATTGGAACATACTTTTAAAAAATTAATGGCATCGCTTGGGTAAATAATTTCCCAGTAAGTCCCCAGAGGAAGATCCAGGAATAAGTTCTTGGGCCAAATAAAGAGCCATTAGAAGAGATACCAGGAGATAAGGGAACTGGATTTAGATAGGGAAGGGTGGAGGGCTGCAGATAACCAATCTTGGGATTCAACAGTCAATCTACATCTACATAATACCCTGCGAGCCACCGCATGGGGTGGGGCAGGGGGTGTTAGGTCACCAGGCATGTAAAGATGTAGGTTTTTGGGACATGAAATGGTGACATGTATTATTGGAGTGTATTTTGTGGAGCTCACTTTTTATTGTGGTAACTAATTGTGCGCGGAAAGAACGAGATTTTGTCCCTTTCTGTTCGGTAGTGTATCTCTCTTATTTTGTCGCATCTGTCAGACCTAGAGGTGTAATGAGGAGTCATGATAATATTCTCTTGTCACTCTGAAAAATATCAGCTCTGAAATTATTAAGCAACCTAAGCCTAGCGTGTAGCCTCCGAGTCTCTAGGGGCTCCCACCTTAATCCCTCTAAAAGTTGTGAAACACTAAATGCACGCTTGTAGCAGTTTTTAACGAAGCGCGCTGCTTTCCTTTGTATTTTATTATTCTTTTGGTAAAATCTTTATGATCAGGGTCCCAATTGCTCGCGGCGTATTCGAGGAATGGCCTAACCGGAGCGAAGTAGCATTTGACTTTTTCATCCGAGGACCTTCCTATTACACGTTCAACAAATCCTAGTTTTTTAATGCTGTGTATGTTTTAATATGTTTTGTATGTGTTATCCCCACGATATATCAGAAGTATAAGTAATTCCAAGATACTTTACTGTGTCTGAAGATTTTATGTTTACAATGATGAACCAATTGTCACACCTTGTGGCTGCACAGATTTTTATCCATCCCGGCCGGAGATTCTAATGTGAACATATATTTCTGCCCACGAATCGGCTACCGTTTGTTTTTTTAATTCGTTTTGCTATTCCAAGTCGGTTCTAGTTGTATTATAATTGGAGGGCGGGTGTGTCGATTGAGAGGGGAAGCGTGTCGACTCACCTGATTGGTGACGACCTCCAGCTCGGGGTCCATGGATGGCGGCGGCTGGAAGCACGGGAAGGGCGAGGAGGCCCTCGGGGGCAGAGCCGCGCCTCCGGCCGCCATGCTCGTGGGATGCACGGGGAAGAGGGTGTGCGGCAGGGACTCGACGGGGCTCTTGAGCGCCTCGGACATCGAGGCGGGCATGGGCGAGGCGGCGCGGCCCGGCGTGCCGCTCCTCACCACGTTGAGCGCCGAGGCGGCGCCGGGCGTGGAGGCACGCGGCATGGACGAGGAGCGCGGCAGCGAGGCCGCCGTGAAGGGCGTCGCGACGCCCCCGGCGACCGGCGGGTTCACCATGGGTGCCGGCCCGAAAGACTGTGTCGTGGACGTCATGGAAGAGGAGAAACTGGACGAGAAGGATGCCGCCGAGCTCCTGAGAACGGTGGATGAATGCAAGGAATTAGAATAGAAATAGAAATAGCATTTGTTCCTCCTTAACTTATTACATAAGTACAATTTTTCATCACAATATTCAACATCATCGTATAACAATGTAGCAGCGGTTGGTGCAAATACATTAAAAAAATTTCCTAGTTGCAAAAAATAACAAATATCATTCACAATTTACAGTGTGTGCATAAGGTAACAACCTACACAAAATAGTAAACTCAATTAAAAGATTGTTTTCGTTAATTGCACAGATCAACAAGGGTATGCTTTTTTGATGATAAGGGCCATTTCCCACGTCGTTTTGTTCGCTGAATACGAATCCGCTCTCGAAAATTGGCTATCACATCAGGATTTTGAGATATTATGTCCATAAAGTATCAAAATGGCGATTTTCAGGTCTTTTTGAGTTTGAATATGCCTGAAACCAAAGGTGATTCATTAATTCTGCAAATGTATTCGAAGTCGGCGTAAAAATGTGCACGAAATACGACTATGACCCTTAGAAAAGCTGTTGTTTCCATAACCTGTATCTTTTATTTCAAGTTTGTGTGCTCAAAATCACTGTAGACTTGAATTATTATTAAGTTGTGGATAGTTGTGATGTTAATACAGGTTATGGTAACAGTTGTGTTTCCAGGAGAAGCTGGACGAGAAGGATGCCGCTGAGCTCTTGAAAACGGTCGATGAATGCAAGGAATTAAAACATTGTTTTCGTTAATTAAACAGACCAACAAGGGTATGCTCCTTAGATGTTTTTTATACAAAGTTTAACGCCGACTTCGAATCCGTTTGCGGAACTAACCTATCACCTTTGGTTCATGAGATATCTAAGTTCAAAGAGACCTAAAAATTGCCATTTTGAACCTTTAAGGTAGTGCGAGCGAGATAGTTCCCTAATCATAATAGAGACCATATTCGATATATGCATTTTAATTTCACCAACTGTGAGACACACGTATTAAATATTATTTGTGGTGCAATAAAATAGTTTTACATGACACTAATTGTAAGAATTCAAATGAAAACATCAAAATTAATCTTTAACTTGACTCATTTTTTTCACGCGATACGTTTGAAACTCCGTCAAAACGGAAGGTTTATTGTGATCCCAAAGGAGTTACTGCAGTGACGATATGATTAATTTCCAAAAATAGCTGTGAAAACACACAAACTAAACAATGTTGATTTTTTGACGAGATCTAAGTGTAGGATATGCCTCATTTTTATTATAAGGTCTCTCTGGAGTACGTACAATTACCATTTCCCATATAAATGGGCTAGTATTTTTTTGCCAATATCTCCGAAAGTAATGTGGTAAGGGGTTGAATTTTTGATGTCAATGGAAGGGTAATGTATTTTTCTCTAATATGAGACCAAATTCAATGATTTCTACGTAAAATGATATTTCGCTCAAACTACCTTAAGGTTAAAATATCTCAAAAATCCAGATGTGACAGCCAATTTTCGTGAGTAGAATCGGAATCAGCGCACAAAATTACATTGGAAAGGCCTCTTCGCATCCAAAAAGCATTCGAGACCCCAACATTTGTGGGCCGGTGTCATTAATAGCCAATACCGATAATCGTAATGATAATGAATGAATTAATACACACGCATGAAATACTTTGTTCTCGACCTTGGTTCCGCTGTCGTTCAACATTATTACGAGAATGTTTTGGTCGTTGTAGTATATCAGAAATGTTTCATCGCCATCAGGTGCAACGTCATCTGTTAATATCGTACCAATGTTACCGCAACGAAACTTCGGTTGTGAAGTAAACATTTTACTAGGATAGATTAACAGATAAAACAATATCTGTGGTAACTTGGTTGTATATTTCCATAGCCGTGTTTAAATGTTGACTTTTTATACAACACAGTGATCTCTGTTGTGTACTGAAAATTGCAACTCTTACCACACCACATAGGATAGATTAACAGATAAAACAATTTCTTTGGTAACTTTGTGGTATATTTCCGGAGCCATATTTAATTGTTAACTTTTTATACAACTCAGTGATCTCTGTATTGTTGTGTAATGTTGTGTAATGAAAATTGTAACTCTTACCACACCACATAGGATAGATCAACAGTTGAAACAATATCTTTGGTAACTTTGTGGTATATTTCCAGAGCCATGTTAAATTGTAACTTTTTATTCAACAGTGATCTCTGTTAATGAAAATTGTAACTTTTACCGCACCACTGAGATCTCTGTGGTGTAGTATAAGTTGTAATTAAAAATGCCTGAGGATACACTAGTTATTTATTGGTTTGAATCTGAAATGGTTTGGTTTTATTGGTTTGTTGGTTTGAATTTATTTTTAATTGGTTTAAATTTATTGGTTTGAACCTGAACTCTAGTTATTTATTGGTTTGAACCTGAAATGGTTCCAAAAAGTTTCGCCTCATACAATTGATTTCAACTGGTATTGCCGCATCTATGCATGTGGATTTAAGTTTTATGTACTCTAAAGGCGCGCGGAAGAAGGTGTTGAGCCCCCAAATATGGAGACGGAAGAGGTCCAGTCGAATGAAATAGGAATGATGAATAGGAATATATATTCTGCACCCTGTTTCGCCTGATTTCCATTGGTTTAATTTCCCTTATGCTATCCATTTTTGCTCATTTAACCAGTTTTTTATTGAATTCATCATTATTTAAAATTATAATTACATAAAAGCAGTCGTAGTGATAATTTTAATATTTCTCGATCAAAAAATGTTATTTTCCCATAAATTATTGTCAATAACATATAGACAGGTGATCTTGATTTTTCTTAAATATCACGTCATATTATATGTATATATACTGCGGCACGAGAAAGCTGAAATAGTGTGTGGGGTTATATTTGGTTTCATTTAGGTCATTCTGAAGATAACCAATAAATTGAAGTTCTATGTAAGGTTTCTGCGTCGAGCAGGTATTCTTTCTATTTCCTCTTCCGCGATTCGGCCGTGAAGTTGTTTATCTGACATCGTTTCTCCTCCTCTTCTGGAGACTTCTTCGACCTGGAGATGCCTCCAGGAGAGGAGAAGAAACGTAAGGAAAACAACGCGGCCGAATCTCGGAAGGAGAAATGGAAAGAATACCAATTAATTGATTTAAAAAAAATAAATATTCAGTCCTAAAGACTGGAGTTACTCTGTCAGAATATTGATATTTACGCTTTAATATTATAATGTCGGCCGCGTATCATAATTTAGGTTGCTTCTTTAGGTTGGTTATTCATTCCTCATATATTTACTCATTCATTCATATATTTACTCATTCAGTGTCGCGAAAATGCTGCTTAAATTACAAAAAAATGTTTATTAATTCTCTGGCGTACCTCTGCACGACGACATTGACGTTGTTGCCCGCCGTCTTGAGTAAGTTTTGAGAATCCTTGTGCGAGAGATCCCGGGCGTCGTAATCGCCGATCTTTCTGATGATGTCACCCCTTCGGAGGACACCCTCTGCCGGTGAGCCCACCTGAACCTGAGGACAGAAATTGAGTGATTAATTATAGCCATCAGATAAATAACATCATCTTATTATTTTACAACATTTGAAAATTAGATAAATATTTTCTTTTTTTTTGCGACCATACGAAGACTTTGAAGCCTACAATTCAATCCAGCTCTTTGACTCAATTTTATAGCTACACACAAATAAAAATACTGTACAATAAAGAATACAATATGATTTTTATCGTTGGGTCATTGACCAACAGGAATGCATGTGGCTTATCGAGATAAACGGATGCATGAATGTTCCAATTCGTTGTATTTATGTGAAAAAGAAGCCACTTTTCAAGTGGACGTTGACTGTTTTGTAAATATGAAAGTAAACAATATAACGCACTTACGGAAAGGCCCCTCTGCTCGTGAAAAAATTGGTATTATTGCTATCACATTTTTATAAAAACCAACGCTCGCGAGAAAATTGATGGCTTTGAGTTGTGAATATTCGAAGATTCGCGTACTTTTATTCTCAGTGATTTTTGAGCCTTCGTACATTTTTAAATTACGGTATCATTCATCGACTAGGCAACATCTTAAATACTTCTATTTAATTTGTAAGTACCTGAAGAACTAAAAAGAAAAAAAAACATTGAAATATAAAACCCTTTAAGGGGTGCTTCGATTGGATAACGATGAACTAAACCCCTTGATAAACGGATGAATACTCTCATCTTGATGAAAAATGTGCATGAACATTCCTCTTATCGTTCTTAGCCGGAGTTAAATTTGACGTATTCTAAAGGTATTCTTATATCTTATCAACTCTTTCAGTATGATTGAAATGCGAAGTCCTTTAGGAGCTTTTACATTCCTTTTTATATTACAGTATACAATATAAGTTGAATATCTTCGAATTTCCTGAAGACTGGAGTATTTTCCTAAGGACTGGAGTATCAAATCTAATGTAAATACTATGTATAAATCTTCAATAGGCTCTATTTTATTTAATTGAGCGTATTTGATGCCCCTGTATAATCCCTCATTATTTATTCGGGACTAAATGATGCATTTATGCTGTTTATGCATTGTTTATATGTGGTGCTTACGCTCAACACGAGGGAATTCATTTCTTGATTTTTAAACCAACAACTATTTTAATGGAGATTTTCGGGGAATTCCTCGTAATTTACCTTTACCTCTTAAGCGATGCTTGGTTTTTTTTAATGCTTGCATATACTCCATCAGAAACTAAATATTCACAATTATGACAAGTTTGCTAGAAACCATACACTTTTTTCATAATTTTAAAAATTCATGTCTGAGAACTATTTTAAACCCTCTAAACAACTCCAGAAATGATTATGAAGAATTTTTTTATTGAAAATCGGAATGCAAAGCACAATGAGATATTGAATATGAAGAAATAGCGATAATTTTTTTAAAATGTCCAATCTAGTTTTTATAGCCAATTCAATTTATTTATAGCAATTAGAGCAATGACTCTTGGCTAATAAAACTATTATTATTATTATTAATGAGTTTGGCTGGGCACTTGTCTCCACTGGTGATGTGCGGAGTAAGTTGCTCTATTCCTTTTGCTATTGGGGTTTTCATTCACTTGCAGGAATCATCTCGTCGTTTGCGACTTAGTTGCGTCAGAATGTGTTTTAGATGCAACTCATCCATTTTGCACGTATTTATGCGAATATTACATCCTCTGCGTCTCAGATCTGCGAGGTGATTGCTGTACCTTATTCAGGTTGCTAAGATATCACCTAATTTGGCACTTAAATGTGGATACACGTCCAACTATCCTTCAGTTAAATCTACCCGGCCCAAGTACTTCAACCATTTGCCCCCCATGGTGAATCGTAATATATTTTTCAAAACTATTCAGAAAACTAGAAAGTAATGGACTTCTTAAATTTTTTTCTTAGTTTTTAATGAGGAATTCAGCGATACTTAACAGCATCACATACTTGAGTGAATTTTGTGCTGTTCGTAAGTACATGCTATGTGTAAACGTAAGGCGGTTTCTGCACCTTGTGGTCGTATCTCGCCTCCTATTTAGCTGGTCTCTTCATCTCTTTCATCCCAGTTCCTATCCGTCTTTAGCTCATGTCTGTCTTAACTTGCTTTGTTCATTCTTATTTTTGGTCGTCCTCTTTTCCGCCTCCACTGTGATGACATGTTAATATTCTATGGGCCAACAGTTATCCTACGTCCTTTTTATTTTCCCTTACCATTTTAGCTGCCAATTATCGAGCTAATTGTCCCATGATTTTCTTCTTTTTTCATCAGTGGATCCAAATAGTCTTGATACTTTGCAGCTTCTTTTCGATTTATCCATTCCTATAGCTTTCCGTTTCTATTTCTTTCTGTTTCTATTATTCAAAGTAATTTCAGCTTTCCGCTCGGTGAAGAAATAGGCTCTGAACGATTGTTGAATGCAGTTGGTTATTCGTTTTTTTTCCTGTTATCATTGTGTATAGTCCTTCTAATTTAATCCTAAACTCCCTATTGTATTACTCTCCGGCTAAGACCCGATCATCTGCGAAAATCAATGCTTTCCGAAAGCCTCCTATGCATTCATTCCCTAAAAACTCTCGAGATAGAAGAAAGCGGGTTCACAGCTGGGAGCACTTGTCCTCACGATGCATTTGCAATAAAACAACTGACGGAGAGTTTAGGAAAAGTAACTGGGAGACGAACCTCGAGTCATTTGATCCAGAAATGGCCTATGACGTAGTCGCTATAAAAAAAATCTGCAACACGTCGTAGATGGCAGCAGTATAGATTGGGAAATTATAATTTCCAAAAGAACCTTTCTGAAAATTAATAATTAAGAATAAAAATGAAGATAGCTATCTGTGAGAGTAAAATCAGCAGACAAGGCAAAATTAAGGCGAGAATGCCGCCTATCTCTAGAAATGTATAACATTTGCATCAACGAAAATAAAATTCAATGTATGATATAACAAGTGTACTGGAATAGGAATATATATATATATATAGAAATATGTATAAAAATATATAGTAAAACATGATAAATGTTTAATTTACTGCTTGTCTTTTACATCACGTGTGTAAATCGTTATTGAATATAGTTCCACTGTATTATTCCTCAATTAATTATTTATAAAAGTTACAATTTCATTTATTTTTCCGTCTTTATGTTTCCAAGGAAAGAGAAAGTATTGCCAAAATGTTTACCCTTTGGGGTTTCCAACCCCAATTGGGGTCGCGGACGCGGCTATTTCGACGGGTCGCGAGGTAGTGAGAAATTATGCCACTTTTACTGGATCAGTTCTTCTTAAACTGAAATGTGAAATAATTAAAACCTTTGAATGAAACACGTTTCATAATTTTGTCTCCAAAAATGCAAATATGTGTTTAGGGATCGCGATGGATCGTCACCTGTAACTTCGAGGGTAGGGAGTAAGAAGTTTTGAGAAATGGCACTCTGAATTCGCCCCGCCGTGAGGGGGGATAAATGTCATTTTATTCATTCGTACCTGGGTTACTCATGGAAAAACATGTCTTCTATCTGACCTGGACAACAAAATTTCTACTAAGCAATTTTTCTCGATAGTTGAACTGGAAAATATATTGTATCAAATGGGGCAATGGGAGAAAAACAGAGAATATCGTACTTTTATATCTAATAAAAATGCGATTTTCGCGGAAATCTGTTTCTTTAGAAACAGAAAATCCTGAAAAATTGAATGGAAATAAAATAGACACATCTCATCGCTATATTTTTTCGAGTTAATTTGTTAGTCACTGGAATCACCGAAATCGAAATTTTTTATGCCTCAGAAATTGCGCTGGGTTCGGTGACCAAGGCTATAAAAAAGTGCTCATTAAAGTCTAAGCCGTGGATTCATCTGTGTATTTGGCACCCTAATGTTGGTTGTCACCTGCTATCGCTTGACGCG
This sequence comes from Ceriagrion tenellum, assembly GCA_963169105.1. NCBI lineage: Eukaryota > Metazoa > Arthropoda > Insecta > Odonata > Coenagrionidae > Ceriagrion > Ceriagrion tenellum. The sequence goes on from OY720637.1 coordinate 47,767,892, forward strand.
AGAGAAAGCAAGACTTTTAAAACCAGTTAAATAAAAAGTTGGAATTAATTATTTCTTTTGACTTATGCTGTCGCAGTGGAACCACATTTAGCTAGTTTGAGCAAGATTCCATATTTTCTAGAGTGCAATGACTTCGGCCTCATTTTAGGGAAAATATCTCACCATTCCATAGGTACTTATACATTTGCCACTTGCCTGTCTACATTTCACCATGTTTGCCTACAAATGCTACCCAATTTACATGGAACAAGGTACAGATATGCTCTCCTAAGAGACTTTATTTAAAAACTGGGGAATTAATATCGCCAGAAATTTAACAAAAATTGAGCGAGTTAGTTCCTTAGTCATAGTGGAGATCTTATTAGAATTATACATTTAAATTTCAGCAGCTGTAGTGAGTATGAATTAAATATTGCATTACTAATGGTGCAATTACATACTTTTTTACGGCTAAAATTCTATATAATTTAATAATAATATCCAGAGATGTCTTCATTTTCAACTGACGCATTTTCTATATGCGGTACGTTTATAACTCCATCACAACGGAAGGTTTTTTTGCGATCCTAAAAAAATTACCGCGTTAACTGTATTACTTATTTTTGAAAATAATTGAGGAAACATAGAGACTACATGATTTCAACTTTTGTCGAGATCTAGGTGTTGGAAATTCCTCATTTTTAAATTATGTCTCTCTGGGGTGCATACACATACCATTTCATAAGTAAAATGCCTGGTATTTTTCGTCAAAAACCTGGAAAGTAGGTCGGTAAGGGACTTAAATTTTGGTATCTTTAGAAGATTGAGATATTTTTCTCTAAAGTGAGACGAAATTCATTGATTTCCAGGTTAAATTATATTTCGCTCAAACGACCTTATGTTTGAGAAGGTTCATTTTATATTTTCTCAACTGTTTTAAAATATAAATAATATAGCATTTCTGCTTACCGCTGAAAGTTTGATATAATTACAATTTTTTTTGATAATCAAAAAAGAATCCTGCAGTTGTGAAGGCGTTTTAACCGTACCATATGATAAGATAAGTGAAATTAAAGTCTTAGGCGTGCGTATTTAGTTAATCAATGGGAATTTTGATCGCGTAAAATAATATTTTAGCGCCCATAATGCAAAAAATAATTAATATAGCTGTTAAAATAATAAAAATATAACACGAATATGGTGTCTGTTATAACGTGGTAAAAATCTCCTCACAGGTATGCTTTTTTAGCGAACATGTGATGGATGGTCAGGAAGAACTCAATTGTAACGTTTGAAACGGGAAACGGTTTGATGAAGCCGTCATTAACGCTCGAGCTCCACAAAGTAACGCGGTGATGATGGCAGCGTATTTAATGATGGGGCGAACAATGGGTTAATCAAAGTAAGCAAGCATCCTATCCGCTAACAGCTCTTAGTCCCTCCTCACTCTAAAGCGCGATCCTGGAGACCCACTCGAAAGCCCTTGTCATCGCCGTCCTCTGCACCATCATCACCACTGACATTCTCTCCTACCTGCGCTCCCCATTCATCAGTCTTACCTCTTATCTTTTTCAAGAGCTCCTCTCTCTCTCAGGCGCGATCCTCGACTCCTTCTCTATGAGCGGCCGAATGGGTGGATTTGGCGAAAAAATGTACGTAAAGCGTCCCGGCTTCCTACGTGCTCGTCACTGGTTGATTGAACGTCCCGTCTGCTGATTGCCGCTCGACTGGTAAGCGGTTCCCAAACCCACCCGTTTCCCACCCCCCCTCCCCTGCGTGTTATGCCTCCCCCTTCTCGTTTCCACCAAGCCGGCCCCACATTTTATTTATATCCCGCATCCCTTGTCCTACTGCCAATAACTTGGCCATTATTGCCGAACAATAGCGATCGGTGGTCTCATTCGTATATAAAGTGTTTGAGAAATGGTTCCGGAACGTGAGGCGACGAGGGCCAAACGTGTCAAGCGAAAATTATGATCGCGAGTGCGAAGTGAAACCTTATTTCTCTGAAGTGGAGAGATTTATTCATTCATTGGTCGTTCAATCCTAAGATTGGTTGACTGCAACCTTTACCCTTCTCTATATAATGCTACTTCCCTTACGTCCTGGTATCTCTTCCTAACTACTATCCTGTTTATTTGATCCATGAACTTACTCTGGGGATCTTTTCCTCTATTTTACTTTCAATTTTGCTCTTCACAAACCCATTATGTCTCAGGGTGTGTTAAATCCTTCTTGGTCTTCTTTTCTGTATGGTGTTCCCCACGATCATTTCCTCTTCTACTCTTCATTATACATTAATCATTGCTTATGTTGTCCGTCCATATTATCTTCAGCATCGTTCTCCGGTGCCTGTTTTCGAAAGCTTCTAGTCTTTTCTGGCCAGCTTTCAAATCGTCATTGCTTTCCGATCCATAGTGACACTCTGCACACGAAGTTTTTCATATACTCTTTCCGGGTTTGTAATCCTTTCTTCTTTGAGCCCAGGAGTTGTATTTTCCCCATGAGCGCCTTCTTAGCTTGGGCTATTCTCCGCTTGATGTCCGTTGTACTTCTTCCGTCACTCGTGATGGTATGAGCCAGGAGAGATTTAGAGTGGCTTACTACCTCAGCGGAATATTTGCTTCCAGATGCTTCCTAGCTTAGGTCATTTACCCTGTTTTGGATCCTTCCGTAATTGGTCGAAGCAAAAGATTGGATAACCTGCGGGCACTTTTTGGACAGGTGCAGGTAGAAAAGTAGGTGTCTACCCCTGGAAAAAGAATGCTTGCGGATGAAGTGAGAGCTTAAGTAGTCCATTGAATTTCCGCTTAAAATAGATATTTGGGTTTCTTAGTCCGCAGGGATTACCAGCCGAAGAAATTAAGTCCGGAACTCTACTATAAATTTGGTAACTAAACTACTTCTCTTCAGAAATTGATGGAGAATGGGGTAAATTTTGTGTAGTGAGGAAAATCCTTATTTTCAAGTATTTCCTATATTTCCTTAAGGTTGGATCCCAAAATTTTCCACTGTATGGATAATTATTTTAATAGTGTGTTGGCTGGATTAATGGTTGGTAAGGTACCATATCATTAGATTTTTGACTACAGCTCTCCATTTTACTCTGTCCCATGCTAAATCATTTATGTTCGGTTTTACGCAGCCTATGAATTTTTTCCCACGGAATTTTTTATGGGAATTTCCTTTCCCTTATATTCTTTACATAGTCAAGGAATCTCGAACTGTGCCCTATCCTTCTGCAAGTGTTCCATACATTGCTCTATAGGATTTTCTGCTCCTCTATTTTTCTGTAAAATTACTCGCTTTTGATCCTGTACTTCGATTTATTCTCCAGTTTTTTCCTCCTTAACCTATTTTCGAATGTCCCTATTCTCCACTGTTCCATCTTTCCAAAGGTCCATGTCTCTTAGCCATAAATCGCTATACTCCACGTGTTGGCAAATATTGTTATGGAAACACCTTCCTGCCATTCGAGATTTAGCCCCGTGAGCGGCTATTTATTTGTTTTCATTTCACACCCTCGCTTCGCCGAGCGTTCTTTTTTTACCGGTCGTTAAGCCTATATCTTTTGAACCCGCTTAAAGACCGTTTTCACCGGAAGATGCTCCTATTTGAGAGCAAAATTTGACTTTCGTGTGCCCCTCGTCTCACCTCCGAAATGGCGAGACGCAATTCTCTAAAAGGATATAGGTCACAAATAAGGAGATTCCGTTCGACTGCCAAACTCGACTTGGCGATTATTTCCGTCTTGAGCAACGATCGTCATCTCCCCTCTCATTAGAGGCAACATTCCACGAGGTGGCGTGCCTATCTCACTCGGCTTGCAGCATGGTAAGAATTCTGATTCGCACTTCATTATTTTTCCTTCTTTGATTTAGGTATCTCCTCAATAGTTTACTTCTACATACTACACTCTGCCTCATAGGCCTGAGAGCTGCCGCATAGGAGTGTGTCGGGTCGTTTCTGGAAAAGCAGCTGAAGAACTCTTTAAGTCATTACTAATTCCGTAAATAAATGCTATAGAATCTGTAAACTTTACTAAAATAATTTGTTTACATATACTTATATGTGCGAGTACATGGTTGTATTGTTTTTGAGCGGATACATTTAGGGTATCCATAGTTATAATCTATACCAACAGGTCATCGTCTACTCATAACCCCAGTTTGATAAATACATACATACATACCAATCACGCCATTCCCTTCCCAGGTAGGCACAGCCACAAAGTTTCACTCATAAATACATATTTATTCAGCTAACTCTGCGTCCATAATTTCCTCCATACAAACCTATCCTTGCAAACCTCTTTTGCCTCATTTACCCCCATACACTGCTTCGTACACGCCCTTCTGATTGTAAGACTCCTAATATTCCTCTTCCTAAGAATTTCCTCAACCACAACTTTCTCGGCCTACCTCTACCTCTCACACCATTCATTCTACTCTCATATATCTGTTTCGTTATTCGACTGTCATCCATTCTCTCAACATGACCAAACCAACGAAGCACACTATTTTCATATATGTCCATTAGTGGAGCATCTAACCCACACTCATTTATTACCCACTCATTCCTGACCCTATCCATCCTACTTTTGCCGCAAACACTCTTCAGATATCTCATACCCACGGCGTTTAGTCTACTCTTATGTCTATCTGACATACCCATGTTTCTCTACCATACAAAAAAGTGGGGAGACGTGCACTTTTGTACCCGGCGATTTTCGCTTCTTCAGACAGGCACTCATTCCTTGACAAAGCTCCACATGCTACCTACCACTTTCCTTCCAGCATTCGCACATCTGTTTATCTCCGTATCCATCCGTCCATTTTTCCTAAACACCTTACCGGAGTACACAAAATCATCTACTCGTCCAATTACTTCGCCATTCGCCCTCATCATACAGTTATTCTTCCCATTTTCCTTATCAAAAACTAACACTGAAATCTTGCACGCATTTACCCTCAATTCCATTCTCTCTGTTGATGCACATAACTTATGTAGCAGCTTCTGTAATCCCTGTTGGCTCTCTGAGATCAAAACAGCATCATCCGTATATATTTGAACTGGCACTTTACATTTTCAATCGAAAAACCGTCGTTTTCACTCTGTTCCCTCCCTACTGCGAACATGTATCATCTGTCTCAAACAAGATATGTAAAACACTAGCGCAGATTAAACAATTCAAATCTTTAATTCAATTCTTTGTTAATTCCACACATTGCTTATTTCCCACTTGTATTTTCGTACTTAACTGGTGAATTACTGAATAAGTTACAAACTAACAAGGGGAGTGTCAGATAGCCGGGTCTCAGATTTTATTCAAATTTAGTAGTTGTACAGAACACTGTATGTGGTTTATGAATCACCCCACATATAGTGTTATATAACGAACAGTTTAAACGAAAATGGCCTTTTAAAATTTCAAAATTCCCTTTTATACGGGCCACCCACATAACTGACAAGCCTAGAAAAATTTTAATTTTATTAAGAATTATGCTTGAATTGTAAAAATATGAAGACAGTATTATAAAATAATTACAGAAAATGGAAATCATGTGCATGGAGGAATAATGGAAGTACGTCGTGAAAAGATAAGGAAGTGACATAATTAGAAGGCTGCCTTCGACCGAAAAAGAGAGACTAAGCATGACGTCGTGTATGCAAATGAAAAATTTACGTCGCGCAAAAATAATATTTCGAGTAAAAATAAAAAAAATCTTGAGCGCATTGTAGGATGCCGTAAAAGAAAAACTATAAAAACAGCGGAAGAAACATACCCCGTATTGGAATCGAACCCGTGTCTCTAGACCGGAGACGAGCACGTCAGTCCCCCGTCCAGCTTTTCAGTTATGTGGGTGGCCCGTATAAAGGGCATTTTGAAATTTTTAAAGGCCTTTTTTGTTTAAACTGTTGGTTATATAACCCTATATGTGGGGTGATTCATGAACCACATCTAGCGGTCTGTACAACTACTAAGTTTGAATAAAATCTGAGACCCGGCTATCTGACACTCCCCTTGTAAGTTAAATTCTGCTATAAGATATATGTATAAAATGTTAATATTTATGACCATGTGACCCCGTATTATGTTAAGTTAATTTGGTTAAAATTAAGGCATAGAAGGATATACCAACCATCTGTTTTCATGTATAAAATTTTATCTTGTAAAGCACCGGATTATCTCCATGAAAATGTAATTGTAACCTTAGTGATGTATTAAATAGACCTGTTCGAGGCAGAAAACGATTTAAAGTTCCTAAATGTAGAACAACTGTGTACCAATTATCCACTATTAATTCATGCATAAGGGTATGGAATGATATTCCTCACTATATATTGAATGCTAAAAATCTAAACCAATTCAAATTAAAAATGTTTGCATATCTGATTGATGAATTTTATGGTGATTGAGTGTGTACCTCAATCGTTCTCGCATTGATTGATTTTTGTTCTTTCAAAGAATGCAAGTGAAATTCATTAAAAGGTTCTTGTATATTTTGTATATATTATACTGACTTGACTTGATAATTTTCTTTGTAAAATCTGTCATTGTATTTGATTTCATATTATGTTTGTATTGTTCGTGTCGTTAAAGCAAGGTGACTTGTAGATTTTTTTTCTTAATACCACAGATCTTGTTTTTTTTCTGTATCGATTGCATGTTCCATAGGTCCTGTCCTAGAACAATAAATTTGTTTTCTATTCTATTCTATTCTGCTGCGTTCTGTGCTTTTTATGGCCGAAAATGTTGTATAGTCTCTCTACAAATCAGTTCGGCAGTGTATCTATCGCTTCGATCAATTATAGATTCAGATATATATCGGGGTCAAAGTATTATCCTCCGGGTCAAATTGAAACTTGTTTCATATGAGTGTTTTGAGCAAGTTAAGGTGGTCGGGGCATGTATTTCTATTGTACACAGATTTTCATCGCGATTCGCATTGCTATGTATCCGAAGACAAAAGTGAAAAAATTGAATCAAACTACAATGATTTTTAGCCACTTAGTTTTAATTGAACTGGTAGCCTTACAACACATGCCATGAAATTATACACTTCGTGTAATTATAGGTGGCGATAACAAATATCAGGCAGATGGAGACCGGAACGGCACAGAAAATGTCATCATGACGCCTCACGACATCTCTAGGTCTGACAGAAGCGATAAAATAAGAGGGATACACTGCCGAACAGACAGGTAAAACTGATTTCTTCCGCGCACAATAAGCGACATTAATAAAAACTGAACTCCGCTAAATGCACTCCCATAATACACATCACCATTTAATCTCTCAAAACATTATAACTTACATATTTACTCGGCTGGTGTCCTACAACCCCCTGGCACACGCCCATGCGGCGGCTCGCAGGTGAGTGTATAAACGTACCCCGAATGCGATAGCTACGTATTTCAATGTATACTTGTGTAAATTTTGAGTACCGTCCCAAAAACCTAAATAACCTTTGATTAGGAAAAAAATAAATGTGTACATTTTCCATTATGTAATGTAATTTGTTTTCCAATTAATTATTTGTTATTTGTTTCCATGTAAATTTTCAAAATGTAATGTATATTTTCCATTACTGCGAGTACAGTCCTGCGTAAAAAGGTGCTGTAACGTTTGATATTTAATTATCTTGTTGTTTTGATGTTTATTGATAATTGACGTTTATGTTGTCAGGGAGTTGTTGATGAGAGGAGAGAGGGGATTGTTGAGAGGGAGAAGAAAAGGGAAAGTGGCTCGAAATAGTGAGGCCAAAAGAAACTGTATCTTTAAGAAAATAAAGAGGATTTTGGAATAAAACAAACCTCTGATGTTACAATGCACTTACACGTAATCAGTTGCACTCCAATGTGGGGAAATGTGGGCCAAGAATTTTTTCCGAGTTACGTCAAAAATTATTCAAATATACATCGAATACAATCCGCGATTATTGCATACGAATATATAAGATTTGCGTCCAGTTTCCCCAGTAGTTTGCGGCTTCCAACTTTACCTCCAATCAAAGCAACTAAAGTTTTCTCACAATCTTTCTGAAATTGAAACCTTACTCCTTATATCTACCTTGAATCAAAAATTCCAGAGGATTCTGAACTTCTTATTAAGGTATATCTTTGACATCACATGTTATGAACACGTGACGCCATATTGTGAAAGTCGCATAGCTAAAAATACATAATAGGCGCTTACTTATTAAGTCAACATTCATGTACAAGTAAACGACGGAACTTCCCACATATTTACACCTGATTGTGCAATGCATTGCTAGAACAAATACGCCTCCAACAATGCCGTATGGAAGAACTCTATATACCACACTATCGAACATTTTTCATACGCTAGGTCTTCCCGTGTCACCTTTGGCGAAGTATGGAATCAATTGTCAGAAGACGTAAATAAAAATCTGATAGTCCAAATAAATTCAAAAAAAATATCATGAAATATTACTTAATGTGAACTAAATATGGCGCTACACTGTGCAAAATCGGATTTATTTGTATGAATTTGCCATTTTTTTTAGATGATATGTCGAATTCTGTGAAGTTAATACATCTTTTATATCTTGCTATTTTAATATTTTTTTGACTCTAAAGATATGTATAACCATGTATGTTCCCCAGGGGCACACTTTTCCCGGAATAAAAAAATCTCTATTCTACTCTATATGTATATATTTTTTTATCCTCTTGTCTTCGATGACTCGTGGTTTTAATGTGAGGTTAAAGACCCGAGAGATATGAGCGAGGAAACGTACTCCAATATGTAATCCGTATTGCTGCATGCCAGCTTTGAAATCTTGTTTGACAACACGGTAACTTGGCAACCATAATCATGTTGGAATCAATCAACACGCCACCTATGGTTTAGATGTGCTGTATTTATTCGTGAAAGACTCATATGAAAGAATCGAAATTATATGATGGTATTAGCTTCTCATTTATAGCTGTTAGTGAAAATAGTACTCATATTAGACTGCAAAAGTATATTTTTACCAATTTTCGCCAATTCTCGCATTTCATACCATTCCATTCCAGTTTGTGGATACAATAGCGCGGAAATGTATTATTTCGTTATTCACGTCAAAGAGAGAGCATGCTCTTCTATATTCAGCCAAAACCTTAATTAAATGACTTTCCAATAATTCTACTCAGGATCACAATATTTATGCCCGTATTCATAGTCGTATTCCTAGGGGTTACCTGGGTATCACCTAGCCTGGTAACACCTAGGGGTTCCCTACGCTGAGCGATTCATAAACCTTACCTGGGTAGCACCCAGCCCCGGGGACGCCTGGGTAAGAGATTTGGCAACAATCCCACGCAAAAATACATATGAACGGTTTCGCTGAATGGTTCTCGATGTTTTCGATGCTCATTTCTCACCGTAACCAAGCACGCTATAAACAAGAATACAGTATACTGTTACAAAATGTTGATGAAAAATGATTGAAGGAATATGAGAGAATGATTTCAATATTACTTAAATATTTATGCAATTTGAATGGTGAGGAATTCGAGGGTGATTCAATAAGTGCTCGTGTTTGTAAACAGAAGACGTTACTATGGAAAGATGTTGATCTTATCGTGTACTGCCATTAGTACAGTAGTATCAATTCGTCCCACGCGTGGGCAGCAGTATTGCTTTAGGGGAGCTTTGGGTAAGTTTCATGCCTTACCCAGGAAATCGACGGCCTAGGGGAGGGTTAGGGGACAACAGTCCCCTGGGTAACGACTATGAATACTATTTCTGAGCCAAGGGGCTCCCCCACACCTGGGAGACACCCACGTAACCACTATGAATACAGCCCTTATTTATCCTAGACGGTGCGGTATAATCTCAAGGAGTTGAGAGTGACCGAAACTTGAATCTATCTATCATATACGTTATGAGATGAATCAGTTCATTTTTTATGCACGGAAATAAGAAATTATAGTGAGTGTCTACCTGAGAAATCAGACTTTAGATTAGTATTTTATCTCCAACTTGAGATGAGAGAGATTAAGCGTCGCTTTATCTGGGCCTGATCTCCTAATCATCAAACAATATCTTTATTTCTACTTTGGAATTTTCAAAAAGCCTGATTTAGCTTTTTCTGCTAAACAATTTAATTTCTACCGGGCGTTTTTCTTATGGTCGTCGTTTCAAAATACTTTTTCTACGATAACCACTCAAGCATACTTTCTGTTCTCTCGTTATCATTCACCATCAGCAGTTCATTCCAGATAATTATTGATGAAGCATTTATATTATTGAGATACATTATCACTATGCCTCTTCTTCACTCAATTTGCTAACCTTCTCCACACTTCAAACGATTCCGGAGGCTGGACCATTTTCCTATTCCTTTCTCAATATCCTAGCATTTCACCTCAGCCCAAAGATTTGAGGCGTCATGTTAACTTTGGTTCAGGTTTTGTGAAGTCTTTTACTCATAATCTTCACAGAACATTCTTCCATTAAAATGTTCGTTTTATATAATCAATTCTTGCTCCAAGAAGTTAATTTATTTCATTATTATCTTTCCTAAAACAAGTTCCCTAGGCCATCATTAAGAATCATTCTTATTACTAGCATTTCCTCCGATGAGGAGCGTTATACGCACTGGAAACTCGATGAATAGTAATTCATTTCATAAATTAAACGTTGCAAATTTCATGATAATTGCGACAGGTGATTCGGGAAGAAGTGGGACGATATTATTAAATATTTGAACTTAAAACGCCTTTTCTGACTGCATAGGTCCATGAATGAAATTGTTTTCATAACAACCTCGTTTTTCTGTGGCCATAATGCTGATTATTAATGTATATTAATATATATAAAGCTGCAAAACTGACTGACTGACTGACTGACTTATCAAAACTCCTGGGGCATTTCTAAACGAGCTAGGTGGGTGAAATTTTCAGGGTGGAGTTAGAATCATGTGTCGAGTTGGGAAAAAATCGAAAAAGTTGAAAAAGTCGATTAGGCTTCGATTTATTGCAATCGATAGCTTTACATATATGAGTTAGGTATCCTAAGTTCATGTTATTTAGTCTTCTTTATACCATTTTTCGCACTGCTAAGTACTGGGTATAATTTCTTCAACGTTTTCCTGGCCTCTACCGTAGCTTTGATGACTAATTTCAACCAACCATGCTTCATCATATTGTAGTTTTCATTAAAAAAGCATGCAGTCCATGTAGAAGATTGGGAGAGAAAAATTGAATATGAAAATTAGTATATTTAAAAAAATCTCGATTCCGATCGAATTTATATAGTAAAATTCTTCATGTGAGCTCTTATTTAGTATTCTGTACTGAAATGAAATATCTAACGTAGAAGAGCGTCATATATGCCGTCAAAGGAGGTAATTATGATCATCCAGTGGTTCCACGTTCGTTTCGGTATACTGATTATTTTATTTTGAAAAGTCGTTAATAACCGGATCACATACAATGTATAAGTTTGTACTAGAACTGTCTGGTACCATACCTCATGGGGCGCGTATTTCATTTTCAAGAATTATACTTTTCTTTGCTTGCATGTAGCACGCAGACTTGAGAGCATTCATTGTTTTTTTCCTTAATTAAAGAGTATCATCATATAACACTTCCCCCCCTGCTTGCAAATTGCAAGCACCCATTTACTCGTTCTATTACACACTGAAATTTCGAGACAATGTATGTAGTAAAACCTAGCAAGTAGCAAAGTAGCAAGTATGCAGTACCTCTATTTGATCTCTTTTAAATCTTTTTCATACATTTGTGTTTGCCTTTTTTGTTCTATTGCTGTAATTATTTGGGAGTTACCTAGCACATACTTTCCTCCACGCCTAATCAACCTAGCTCTTTGAAAATGGGCATATTTTTCACCATAAATTTTGAAGACATTATTAGTTGCTGTTAAACCGATATGACGTTGGTATTGCATGAATCATTCAAATATTTGAGTGATTTAGTGTTTAAGGTATGTTTTTTCCAGCATTTTCTGCTAGTTACCATGGTCATTATAAACGGATGCAAAGAAAAGTTCTGGAAATCGAGATTTTTAATAATGAAAAAAGTAGCTTGTTATGTCGCTTATTCGGAAATGAAATTTGAGTGCTCGTGCTTATATCCATAAGTACAAATAGTGTTTCCATTCAAGTAATGTGATGTACGTAATATTCTGTCCATCCTCTTTTTGTGAAAAGAAAATCTCACCTCAATTATTTCTTGTTTTACAGGAAAAACAAATTGTCATCCGAGTGATTTGATCAGTAAGTATTTATTTAATTATATTATATTGCATGCTAAGCAATATTTAAATATAATGAATTGCTTTTTCTGCTGAAGTGCGTTTGCGATATGATTTTGGGACGCATTGATTTTAATATGTATTTTTAAAATCGCGCTAAAAATTGAGCAAAATGAAACTATTTTCATCTCTATTCTATTATTTTTCCTTCCTACGTGAAGTTCATTTGACGCAGTGGCAGCGCGCAATGCTATCATATCCTAACTAATCATCCCTGGGCAATGTGCAATTTTTTTGTTGCGCTCATGCCAAAAGATCCGGCGGCGTGCCCTGCACGTACGTAGCTCGATGCCAAGATTTTCATTCCCCACGTGACACCGGCCTCCCACTCCTCTCCCATGTCTGTGAAATAAACAAGCGATGGGAACCGAAATTGCTCATTGCATGCTGGATAATGAAGTGAAAACACGGAAAAAAATTACTTTGATGGCCCTGACAAAAGATGTGCCACGGCACGGATACTTAACTGGAAAACTCAAAACGTTTGGATAGCGTGAGATGCATGCGCGCTGTATAAGTAGGTTACCTGCCACTCTCACAAGATATATAATAATTTGATAGAATAATCGTGTTTCTGTTAGCTGCTAAGGATAAATTGGACCGTTGTTGAACAGAAAATCGTCCATGTAGGTAATAGGTTTGGCAGTAAACATCTACATGGACGATTTTCTTTTCAACAATGGCTCTCCTGCCTAACCTATGATCTACATGGACCATTTTGAGATGACATTTAATAAATGTATGCACAGTGACGTTCATTATTGCTTCAATTAAGGTCTCACAAGTTATATAATGATTTGATAGAATAATTTTTGTTCTTGAAACAGCTAAGTTAAAATTGAGCCACTGTTGAACAGAACATTTTTTACACGAACATGGAACAGAAAACAGAACCTGAACGAGTTTCTGTCCAACAATTGTTGAAATTCAGATTTGTTGTTGAATTATTAAGTGAAATGTTATCAAAAATATGAAAAATGAAGTACAATATTTGAACGGAAAATCGTCCATGTAGATAATTACTGCCTGATACATGGACGATTTTCTGTTCAAGAATGGCTCAGTTTATCCTTAGCAGTTTACAGAACAACGATTATTCTATCAAACCATTATATAACTTGTTAGACCTTAAATAATTTGAGCATCGATAAAGGTTACTGTGTACATATTTTTTCAATGTAATCTCTTTAGGAAAAAAACGGAAGTTAAGAACGTTTTATTTCAGTGATTTATTCATAGATACTACATCTAAGAATAATTCACTGAAATAAAACGTGCTTAACTTCCTTTTAAAACAACCTGCCCCAATCAAAAGTGCATTTATAGCATCAAAAAAACTTGAATTGCGAATAAAATTAATTTAAAAAATTTCTGGAATTTTTTTGGATGAAATTTCACCTGGGGCTATTTTGTCTCATCACTAAGGAACTCGCTTCTTGTGCCCCCTTGCGCAAATTTTTCTCTCGATAAAACAGTCAGTAAAAGCAGTAAATGGTGTTCCTTTCCTAACTTCTGGAAAACCGATCTCCCTGACGTCTGTTTGCATTCCATGAGGTGTCCTTTTTGCTAAATCAAGGCTTTCCTATTCTGATAATGAGTTTCACTGCCACTAGAGAGGAACAGCTGCCAACATGAATTTAACCACTGTCTGTCTCTCTGCTTGATGGGTCCACTATAGTCAGTTTTAATAATATACAATGAGCTACATAAAATATGAAGCCAAAAATTTCCACAAGATTATAATATCAGTGTTTACTGGACTCAGGTCAGGAGTAATGTTTACCGCCAGGTGGAGGGATTTCTGTCGCAGGAGGAGTATCTCGGATTTATGGGTAATTCGGCAGGCAGACAGTCCTAGAATTGTGATTTACTCATCTTTCCCCTTGTCGGGATATAACCTCAATGGCTCAGATGAAAACTTAGGCTTAATATTTTACTACTATCATAAAAGTCTTGAATTTAACTCTGGAAACCACTAGAAGTTGTTAGCGTTAATATTGTGGTATAGGTGTTTGTTGGTTTTTAAGTTCAAGCTTGGTTGTTGTTTTTTATCATCTGTCTTACTGTTACTTTATTTACTTAAACAGTATTTTTTTTTACTTTGTCGATTCTGAATGCGTTCAAATAATATTGCATTTTTTTCACTCAAAAAGTTGACCTTTCATCCTCGGCGCTGTGAAAACATTCATGCCATAACTATAGCCGATTCCGAAATGACCTCATTGGATACTTCGTAACTTGTCTCGATAGAGTATCAATGAGCGAAGAAGTAAAACTGCCCTAGGCTTTAAATAAGAATGATAAAAACACCAAATTGTCACCCATCAAGATTTAGCGGGTGTCATAAAGCCATGCTGGGGAAGCAAATAGCATTCTCCACACGTACTGTTCTCATATGCGATGGTTTAATCACTGTGTGCGCTCTTATGTCTGGAATCTGTCGGTTATTCTTCAGCCGAGGTTTGGAATTACGTTTGCTGAGGCTGCTATGTTATGATTTTTGAAGTTTTAGGGAGATCCTGGGATATTGATTTTTCTTATCAATGAATATCTATATCTACATGATACCTCGCGAGCCGCCGCATGGGCGTGTGGCAGGGGGTGTTAGGTCACTAGCCGTGTAAAGGTGTAAGTTTTTTGAAGATGAAATGGTGACATGTATTATAGGAGTGTATTTAGTGGAACTCAATTTTTATTGTGGTCGCTTATTGTGTGCGGAAAGAACTAGTTTTTGTACCTGTCTGTTCGGCAGTGTATCTCTCCTATTTTATCGCTTCTGTCAGACCTAGAGATGTAGTGAGAAGTCATGATAATATTCTCTATGTCGCTCTGAAACACACCAGTTCTTAATTTCTCAAGCAACCTAAGCCTAGTGTGTAGCCTATGAATTACTAGCGGCTCCGACCTTAATCTCTCTAAATGTTGTGAGACACTATATGCACGCTCGTAGAAGTTTTTAACGAAGCGCGCTGCTTTCCGTTGTATTTTTTTACTACTCAAACAGATTACTGTCACTCATTCTCACAGTATTGTAGATATTTCTTTTGTTTCGCCCAGATATTTTTTCTCTTCTTCTCATCTAATTACACTTTGCCGGGATTCTCCCCCTTATTACTTGT
Organism: Ceriagrion tenellum; assembly: GCA_963169105.1. Classification (NCBI taxonomy): domain Eukaryota; kingdom Metazoa; phylum Arthropoda; class Insecta; order Odonata; family Coenagrionidae; genus Ceriagrion; species Ceriagrion tenellum. Next base: position 47,783,279 of record OY720637.1, read on the forward strand.
GTTTCTTTTGTTTATGCTTCCAATAAATATTTTCTGACTGAAGAGAAATAGCTTCCCCTATCGGCGAGAGTTACTACTAACGGCGAGAGTTTTGATTAACTTACCCAAGCTCAGTCGAAAGTAATTGAACACGACTGTCATCGAGAGACATTGTCGGCCATAAAAAATGATGAATCGGAAAGGAAAGCATGACTTACTTGCAGCTATTTTTGAGATTCTGTTCGATGTTTCCATCATGACGAAATACTCCCGTTTCGATATTTTCCGCCGGCACATCCGTCGCGGACGGCGGGGTCGTTCATTGAATAGAAATGCATACGGCTGCGCTTTGAATGCGTGTTATTTTTAGCGCAATAACACTGTTTACGGGGAATTTCCAGTGGTCGACTCGGTAAACACAAGTATGCGTCGCGCCCAATGATTCCTTTTCCTTGCCATCTTGCCGGCCGTCTCCGTTTCCTGTCAAAATATCCCCTCGCGTGGCCTTATGGGTTAAGGATAAGGCTGTCCCTCCCCCTACTCACTCACTCTCTCTCGTCCTCTTCCCCCTTCGCTTTGAAGGTCTCCCGCCGTACCCCTACCGCTCCCTATCCGTCTCGCTATTGCTGGCTACTCTCCATATGCTTCGACTCAATCTTTTTTGTCTGCGATGCGTCGGTCGGTCCCAGTAGTTTGAAGCGTCCACCGTCAGATGGTGCACCACTTTCCATCGGGGGAGGGATGTACCCGTTTGGGGGTACGGTATACAGCCGTGTGAGGGCCGCGCCAGCTGCGGCAGCACACTCGAGAGATTCTGGCGGGACGGTATGAACAGCTGATGTCTGACAAGTGGCGCCGAGTCGCGAGAGAATCGGGAAAAGTCGGGTATGGGCACTTTGAAATTTGGTTCGGAATTGGACCAGTGTCCGATTCCCATTTCAAGGGTCGCCGGATCGAGGCCATGTGAAGGAAAAATTTTTTTGCCGCTGGCCGTAAACAACTTCTACACCCTACTCGTACTGACACCACTACTGCAAGGCAGCAGTTTCAGCGGAAGACGTTGATGGCGCAGGTATGAGGATTTGACCGGTATCAACAGCCACAGCTTCGTGAGAGACTGAAGCCACCACTTGACAATACGTGCGACGTGCCACATATTTTAATGCACATCTTATTGCGTGCGTAGTAAAAAAATCGTAACTGTGTAAATGAGTGGAAGGCACAGGCCTCCACATTAGTCTCACTAGAAGATGCAGTCCTGCATCCTAACTGTATGACTCGAGAGATTTTGGCGGGACGGTATGAACAGCTGATGCCTGACAAGAGGCGCTGAGGTGCGAGAGAATGATAGCATTCCTCCCGGTAAAATATTCCGGAGGTAAAATAATCCCCCAATCGGATCTCCGGGTGGGGACTCCTGGGAGGGGTATATCAGTCAGGAAGGACAAGGCGAGGGAAAATGGGAGGACAGCTGCACTAATTGCCCTAAAATCAAGGAAATTCCGCAGATATTATGCAACTACCAATTAGCGGAGTCGATATGATGGACTAATCGAACGGCCGTAGAAAATTCCCGCACGTAGAAATGATGGACATTTTTTGGTGGGTATCCCCGCGTGTCGCAGCGAATGGGTTAATAATTATAAACTCAAATTCTTCAGAAGTTTGCATTATTTGAATTTCTTACGGCAAGATACGGCCGAAGTCTGAATTTCACGTACGCTAAACCTATTTTCTGAATCCAAGAATTCAACATCTTTAAATTTGATTCAATGAGCTATAAGTCCTTTCAAGAGCTATAAAGTAATGGTACATCATGTCTGTCATATTACTACGTATTTAATATATTTTATCGGTACCCATGGCAGTATTTTCCAAGCTTTTTCGAGATTCCGCCCCCATGGTTCCACACACTTAATGCTCAAAGCCCCTAAGCCGTAAGCTTTAAAGGTGTGGACTGCATGAAATAAAACTAAACTTATTATGATTACATTTATGTTTGTTCTTTATCCATGGGATAGATGGATTTTACTGTCCCATAGATAGATGTGCATGGTTAGGATTCTGCCTCCAGCGCCCCCTGCCGTCCCTTTGTTTCTTATCGCCCCCTCTAGATTAAAGCACCGCCCACCAGAGGGTGGTAGCGCCCACTTTAGAAACCACTCATTTAAACAATTATAAAAGCTTGCGGAGGTGGAGCACAGCCTGGAAAATGGTCACAGGATCGACTTTGCAAACGCCAGAGTGCTTTGTAAAACAAGGGATTACTGGGATCGCATTGTGAAGGAAGCTGTGGAGAACGGGCTGGAAAGCAATAACTTGAACCGAGGCAAAGGTTTCCAACACAGCAGTGCTTGGAAACTTGCTCTGAGAATGCTAAAAAATGGTGGAAAAAACTGACCAATCAGAACAAACCTGACCAAAAATGCGACCCTATAAATATGTGAAAATTCTGGCGAATTCATTCATAGTGAAGACGATGGCAGACAGCGCCATCGAAACATCGCTGCAGTTTAACACTATAACCCGGCTGGAAACCCGAGAACTCTTAATCCTAAGCTCTCGCCGGGAAAGACTTAGATCCTACAATTAAGGAGCATCCAGTTCGATTTACGCTAAATTTTGTAAATTAAATTGAATTGATGAATTTTTTAAAATTCCATGAGAGTGCATATGTAAACTACTTCAGCTTATTTTAAGGCATAAGGCTAAATATCCAATTTTTCCTCCTCTACTTGTTTCATAATTTTTACCTTTTTTCACTACTATGTCAGCCATGTTATATTCATACCAATTCTCTTTTAAGTATTTTTTTGTGCATTTGACGCTATTTTTTTAAGATATTGGCATAAATTTAGTCTTTAGGGCGTGATATTGGAATGTAAATCAGCGTAATCCCCCATTAGGATTGATCCCTGATATCATTTTATCTTATACGATACAAAAGCCCGTGTCGATGAACCACATTTCTTAAAGATTGCTCCATTTATTTATATTAAGCTAGGCTATTTAAATATTAAATGACCAAAACTTCTGAAAGGCAGGAACAGAAAATAAAAGCTTGGAAGAGGCGAGCTAAGATGTAATACGACTTAAGAGTGCGATTATGACGTTTTGCATCCTGAAAGAAGTTAGAATTGTGTACTATCAAAAATCGCTATGTGGTGATAGTGAAATAATTGCATGTATGCATTGATAGGACCCGCTGTGGTCCTAGACATGTAGTTATCCTCTTACTTGTAAAGATTTTATTTAAGATTCTATGAGGTAATCCTGAATTTTCGCCTTTGTTTTGAATGCTTTTTGTGCTCTAGTGTACATTATAACGCATATCATTTGCAACATATTAAAAATATTCAACCATAAATAGTTATTTACAATTATTAAATGCTTAAATTTAAAATTATTTAATGCCAAGTGTTGCGTATTATACCGGTACAAATCGTTAGAAAGACACCCAAGATAATTTTATCGCTCTCACCTTTAAGCCATCTGACTTCGCCTGTGTACATATGATCAAGTGACGGTTATCTCACTTTCTGGGAACATCAACCTCCCCCACAATATGTTTTCTTTACAGTAAAGGTCATTGCTCATCATTTGTAACAATATCTCTCTGAGTCACTGAGCCACAGCTGTTCGGGGCGCCGTCCCAAGCGTAACAGGATGATCGCATCGCGAATCCCGGACTTTCCCGACCCGCGATGACGCCCACGCTCGCTGCAGGGATTCGGAGCTTGGAAGCCGGCCTTCCAAATTCTTCCTCTCCTCGTGCATCTCATACTGGAGGTTTGAAATCATCATGGCTAGTTCATCTTTATTCCTCCGTCTTCTAAAAGGTTCATCGGAGCTGCATTTAAACCATTTATGTAAATTGTCCATACACGAAATTCTTCTTCTTCCTCAGCTTCTCTTCCCAGCTATTTTCCTTGTACGATCTTTTTCGATAGTTGGTTACTCGACATCTCACATAAATTGTGACCAAAATGCTGAAGTTTCCTTATTTTGATGGTTATTAAGACTTCTCGTTCTTGGTTTAGTTATCGTAATACTTCCGCAGTCGTCACTCTTTCCACCCATGATACATTTAGCATCCGCCTGTAACACCACATTTTAAAGGCTTCAATTTTCTTTATTTTACGCAGTTACAGCATCCAGATTTCAGCACTGTATAAAAGGATGGAAAAATATAACAGCGCATCATGGGTACCGTTCAGCTATGAGCAAAGCTAATCGTTTGTCGATACTGTATTTTTCTTGCTTACGGAATCTATACTATATATATACCTCTAGAATGAAGTTTCATCCGTCTTATGATGAATTATATTGAACGTTACAGCATCCAACTAGGTAAAACAGAAGGTTTATTAGACTTCATTATTGAAACATGACTCAAATGCTGCTAGGATTACTAGTGAATATTCAACAATTTGAGACTCGTGTAAAGTCCTGAGATCGTGACGTCCTGAGTGCTAATCCTGAGGTCGTGGGCACGAGAGTCCTGCGTGGTTTGGCTTTTCACAACACAGGACCTTCATGTTTGCTGATTATAATTCACGAGTCATTGGTAAGGAAGGACAGTCCTAAGCCCTAAATTCGCTCGATTTATAATGATGACTTTAATCATCGTGTTGAAAATGTAAGAAGCACAAGCTTAAGTTGCTCATCCTGTGCTCCTGCTTCTTTTTTTATTTATTGCTTTAAACAAATGTGCTTCCAGGATAAAACGTTAAACTTTATGTGACTGCCTCTATTGGCTCAAACTTGGTTCAATTCAGATACTGTGCATGCTTCCATTGCGTTTCGTAGATAATTTACTTTGACTTATTAAGTTATATTAGAGGCACTTTAAAATTAGGCACATCTCTTCCAAGCTATAGTTTCCTAAATATAACTGTATGCATCTGATTAAACAAGTACGCACCTCTTCAGAATTTCAAATATTATGATGTATTATGTGGAAAATTCTATTTTAATTATTTTTCCAATTCAATGAAGCATAATAGTTGACCTCGTTACTGCTAATGGACTGTGCCTCCTCGTTTCCCAAATTCTATCGTTTTTGCTGTCCGTGGGTGGGCATTTCAGACGTTCATTCTTTGTAAAATTGATGGACGGTTACTCCTCAAGCGACGGCTTCTTGTCATCAAACTCTTCGAAACAAAAAGTACCCGAGTGGTGAGTTCTTTTTGGTAAAGTTTCCTGCTAAGTCTTAATCGTCATCACACAAATGCCATACCTATACTGTGGGTGGAGTAAACATAAAATCTTCAGATACAGTTAAACATCTTGGAATTACCCTAACCTCTGATATATCGTGGGGAACACATATACAAAACATAAACGGCACAGCATTTAAGAAACTGGGTTTTTATAAGCGTAAAATAGGTATATATGATGAAAAAGTAAAAGACAGATGCTACTTCGCTATGGTTAGACCATACCTCGAATACGTCGCGAGCATTTGGGACCCTGGTTTTAAATATTTAACAAAAAAGATGATGAAATACAAAGAAAAGCAGCATATTATAGGAGTGTATTTAGTGGAACTCAATTTTTATTGTGGTCGCTTATTGTGTGCGGAAAGAACTAGTTTTTGTACCTGTCTGTTCGGCAGTGTATCTCTCCTATTTTATCGCTTCTGTCAGACCTAGAGATGTAGTGAGAAGTCATGATAATATTCTCTATGTCGCTCTGAAACACACCAGTTCTTAATTTCTCAAGCAACCTAAGCCTAGTGTGTAGCCTATGAATTACTAGCAGCTCCGACCTTAATCTCTCTAAATGTTGTGAGACACTATATGCACGCTCGTAGAAGTTTTTAACGAAGCATGCTTCTTTAAAAACTGCTACGAGCGTACATTTAGTGTCTCACAACTTTTAAAGGGATTAAGATGGGAGCCGCTAGAGATTCAGAGGCTGCACGCTAGGCTTAGGTTGCTTGAGAAATTAAGAACTGGTGTGTTTCAGAGCGACATAGAGAATATTATCATGACTTCTCACTACATATCTAGGTCTCTCAGATGTGATAAAATATGAGAGATACACTGCCGAACAGATAGGTACAAAAACTAGTTCTTTCCGCACACAATAAGCGACCACAATAAAAACTGAGCTCCACTAAATACACTCTCATAATACAAGTCACCATTTCACCTCCCAAAACACTATACCTTTACACGGCTGACCTAACACCCCCTGCCACACGTCCATTCGGCGGCTCGCAGGGTAATATATAGATGTAGCATTATTGCATTACCTGCAGAAATATACCGTGAATCAGAGAAACCCACTTTTCTATGCGCGAAATTGACGTAATTAACCTTCTATTCTTTCAAGCATTAGAAATAATATTTAACGAGTATCAATCGTTGCGAGACTTTAACCGTTTTCGCGAGGAATAGAGGGCGTTGTGTGTTATCTCAAGCTGTTTTATTTTTTAAGATTTAAGCAAAGGTTGCTTGAGAAATTCAGAACTGATGTGTTTCAGAGCGACATAGAGAATATTATCATGACGCCTCACTAAATCTCTAGGTCTGACAGAAGCGATAAAATGAGAGAGATACATTTCCAGACAGATAAGTACAAAAACTCGTTCTTTCCGCGCACAATCGGCGAACTCAATAAATACTGAGCTCCACTACACTCCCATAATACAAGTCACCATTTCACCTCCCAAAACACTATACCTTTACACGGCTGACCTAACACCCCCTGCCACAGGTTCATTCGGCGGCTCGCAGGGTAATTTATAGATGTAGCATTATTGCATTACCTGCAGAAATATACCGTGAATCAGAGAAACCCACTTTTCTATGCGCGAAATTGACGTAATTAACCTCCTATTCTTTCAAGCATTAGAAATAATATTTAACGAGTATCATTCGTTGCGAGACTTTAACCGTTTTCGCGAGGAATAGAGGGCGTTGTGGGCCACCCCCTGTGTTATCTCAAGCTGTTTTAGTTTTTAAGATCTCGTCTGTCTCTCTTCTTTCACCGACTCCCGAAATTCTTCTCGCCCTCTAGAGCTCTTCGCTGAACTTTCCAGCCAGGATTTGGCACCCCCCTACGCCCCCTACTTCTTTCTCGCCGCTTCTTCCCCTTCCCCCACCCTCCTTACTTTTCTTCCCTCCCGCCCTCCGTGACCTTGGGCACACCTTGAGGGATACGTAAAAATAAAGCGAATCCCTCTTGCTGAATCACCGTATTATTCACATCGGTTGTGTTTTTCCTCCGCCAACACAAGTCCCGATCGCATAAGAATTATGTTACGTGCTTTCGCTGTCGATCCCTTTGAAAAATCATCTTCCGAGTGCGTAGGAACGCGTATGAATGCCAATGCAATTGGCTTGGAAGCATCAAAGGGGAAAAAAATGAAAGCGAGAGCTTGGCAGATATGTGCCAAAATGTCCAACTTGTCCATCGGGAAAACGAATGAATGGTAACAGTATTGATGTGCCCATTTCTGAATCTTACCCATCACCTGTCTGTCTAAAATGTATTATACACAGCCCCTTCAAATGCATAATACAGTCTTATTGCGCTGGTATGAATTTAATCCTCTATTCACCGATTTTTTTCGTCCACCAGGTGCAAACATTTCACATCTTACCCCACTCGTGGGAGAATCAGGAACTAAAATTTACGAATGAGAGATATTTTCGTTGCCAAGATGTAAAATTTGATGCCACAAAGGCATATAGACGTAAAGAAACATAATCTGAGACAAAAATAAAACTCTTCTATATGTTACCTCTAGGTCTTACTGCGTGATAGAGGGTTAAAATTAGTCTGTTTTACTAGAAATTATCACAGTGAATATCGAGATTTGTTATATCCCTATTTGCGTAAAAAGCAATAGAATCATTCTGAATATCCCATATCAATCATCATTTTTGATAATTTCGGCTGCTTCGCACAGATCTGATTTGTTACATCACCATAAATATTTAGGCAGAACTGATTGTATTAATTAAACTATATGCCTGCCATTCTTCCCGGGTGATATAGGCCGAGATGTCACATTCGAAGTGGTTGGTGGAAAATACGTGGAAATTATTCTCATAATATCTCTAAGGTTGCTTTGCCTATGTTTCACTTAATAATACTGGCTTAACATAATCTTAACTGCAAAATTATTTACCATTTTAAGAAAGCATTTAATTTCACCTTGGCTCAAGAGTGTGCTTCATAATGATGGCTATGTGTGTTATAGTAGCTTGACTTCTCACTTATGAAAACAAATGTCTGTTTTCCGATTAGAATCAGAGCGAAAATTTGCAGATCAGCCTTTATTTACCACTCACGTTATTAAACGGTATCTGAATAAGTAGAGCTTATGGATGAATGGCCCTCTGAAGTTAGACACGAAGTGCGATTGAGTAGCATCATTCTGTCTAGAGATTTACTTCGAAATCGTAACGTAGTCAGGACCTTTGCATGTATTTTCGCTCGAGAAGGCTTTATAAAATCTATATCATTAAATCAAGAAGGCTTTAAGAAATCTTATATTTTTGAATTAACAGAACCTGCTTGAATTTTTGAATTAACAGAACAGAAAATGCTGGAGAATTTCGACATGTCTTCCATTGGATATTATTCATTCAGTCGATTGGTCCCGCATTCTTCTAGCTAATTGGCTACTGATCGACCACCCACCACAAAGAATCCTCCTGACGGGAAGGTTGCAGAAATTTGCAGATTAAACATAATTTATCACTCAAATTATTACGAATTATTTAAAAAAAAGGTGTCTTCATAGATGAATAGGCCTCGGAAGTTTTACAACGAAGAGCAAATGAATAGCATTGATTTCTTTTTAAATTTACTTCGAAATCCTAATGAAGTCAGGGGTTTGTAAGTGTTTTCGCTCGAGAAGCCTTTATAAAATCTGCAATTCAAAAAATGCTGGAGTATTTCGACATTTCTTTCATTGGATATAGTTCATTCTGTCAATTGGTCCCGCATTCTTCTAGCTAATTGGCTACTGATCGACCACCCACCACAAAGAATCCTCTTGACAGGCAGGTATTCGTTACGACACGCTACTGCGACGCTTCATTGAGGTGGTGCGTCTTGACAAATTTCAATTAAGGGCTCGCCGCGTCTTCAGCGTCCTAGGCAAGGTCAGTTGATGTGTAGCACGTGCTGTCAGTGTTGCTCAAACATCAATCTTTGATCCACTCTGTTGTCGGCCCCGCCCCTTCTTTTTTGAGCAAGGAAGCGGTGAATCACGCGAGGATGACATTTTCCCGACATCTTCTTCGCTCCGAAAAATGGTGCTAGGATCGCAGATCGATTCATAATAATTCGGGAGAATAATTAGACGTAGTCTTTCATTGAATTGGTTCGGGAGTATTTTGTTCTTCCCGCGAGAGGAAGGGGTTGCCGAATTTCGTGCCCGCGCCCGTTCCAAATTTTGTCGAGCGTCGCGGCTGGACCCCGTCCAAAAATTTCTTAAGGCTGCTCCGTAAAAGCTTCGGGCGGGAACAGCGGCAGAGCTCTTCTCCCCCTCTCCAATCCCAAAACTCTCCTCCACTCGGTTTGTTTGAGGTGCTATATATTTTTTTACGATGATCTAACGAGCGATCATGGGTGAAAGAAAGGGGGCGTGATCGGAGCGGGAGAATCTTCCGACGATGGAGGAGTTTCCTCCAATTAGATGGGAGATGTGCGTTGTTTTCTTTCCGTGGTTTCCCCGAGGAGTAGCCTGCGCAGTGGACTCGGGTGTCATATTATTCCGTTCGGGTTTCCCCCGGTTTGGAGGCCGCCTACTCGCCGCTGCTGCCATCTCGTGAGATTTCCGATCGCTCCCGAACGCCTCTTATTTTGGCGCCGAGGCGGCAGGGGGAGGATCGTTTGACGGCTTTGGATTCCTCCGTTGATCCGTGAACCAGTAGAGCCAAAACTCGGCTACTCCCGAAACCCGAGTATTTTATTACGTTTGAACGTGTGCTGAGTGAAGCTTAGTGCTGAGAAGATATGGAGAAATGATCTTGGGAATCCAGAGAAGGGTTTACAAAATTGTTTTCTTCATCACTTACATTTAATCAGCATCGGAATGGAATAATTTGGTGATACTTGAGTTTTTGACTCATACCTATGTATTTTCAAATGAAAGAGCGAATATTGATTAATTTTAAAAATGCCGAATGGAAACATTCAAGCATCAAAAAAGTATTCAAAATCTATATAAGATACGCATTCGATTATTTGCAATGAGAATGAAATAACTCAATTTTTACGTACGATGCCCATTTTTTTGTCAATTTGACGTCATAGCAACGGCATATAACTTAGATCAGTAAGCGTTGAAATATCTCCGCTCATTTTCACGTATCTCACATGGTACGTTATTTACCGAAGAATTTTATTCTTATTTAATTCCTATTTATCGCTATTATCCTAGCATTTTATTGAAAATATTTGTTATTTTTATTTCATTGTGGTTGTTCTTCTGCATCGCATCCATAGACCCCGAAAAAATTGTCTCGTCGGCGGAAATGTTCGACCATATTTTTACTTGGGGAAAAAACTGACTCCTAAATACGAGATTCAGGTTTCGTAGTGAATAATATCACTTCTTCGTATTGATTTTGTCTTCTTGTAGCGATGAGTTTCTCGGAATAATTTTGAGTTCAAGTTTCAGGTCGTATAAAAATCTGCTTTATAATTCGCTCTGTGCAGATGAGGCTCTAAACTAGGATCTGATAGTTAAGTTAATGATGAAGGCTCTTTATCGCGACTATTTAAATCAAAATGAATGTATTTGACGGTTCCAATATCCTTGCGCCTCTTTTGCATAGCTTACGAGGCGTTGTAACCCTCGAGGTCTTCTGTTTTCTTAATGTTGTTTTGATTTAAAAGAATTTTTATAAAGAAAATAAAACTTTTGATGCCTTGAATTTTTGAAGGAGGATGCTTCAATCTAAAGCTCTCAGTGTCTGGCTCAAGGAGCGGTATTCGGTCGGTGAATCATTCGATGGTGTCCCAGAATATTACATCACCGAGAACCGTTTTTCATCGAATATTTACGTACATGAAATTTACACTCAGTGGTTCAATTAAACCAAAATTTTGCTCAAAGCGCAACCTGACTTGCCGACTTGCGGCATGCGTTATCTTCTGGCTCACAACAAACTGATAAAAATATATTGAATGCCATTTTGATGAAAGAATCAGTTCTAGGTTGGCAAGATTGTGTATCCAGGTGCGAGAATTCCCTCGAAACAAGACTTTAGGCCGGTATATTTTATGGTAAAAACGAATGAGGAATCTTTCATGAGGATGGTTGTGCCGTGTAAAGCGGAGAACTGTATGATTTGCTGAATGACTGCATGGGAAATAGAACCTGCTCTGATTCCTTTCTTTTTCTTGTACATTCAACGATACATTCGTGCTACCGTGTAAAGTGCCTTTAGGGAAAGTCCTGGAGATTACGTAGTTGATTTTAACTTCGTAAAAGCTAAATTGTTCCGCGTGCAATTCGTCAATCATTACATCTACATCTACATACTACCCCGCGAGCCGCCGCTTGGGCGTGTGGCAGGGGGTGGTAGGTCACCAGCCCTGTAAAGATGTAAAAGTTTTGGAGGTGAAATAGTGACATGTCCAATGAGAGTGTGTTTGGAGAAGCTCATTTTCTATTGTGGTCGTTTATTGTGCGCGGAAAGAACGAGTTTTTGTACCTATATGTTCGGCGGTGTATCTCTCTTATTTTATCGCATCTGTCAGACCTCGAAATGTAGTGAGGCGTCATGATAATATTCTCTGTCGCTCTGAAAAATATCAGTTCTGAATTCATCAAGCAGCTTAAGCCTAGCGTGCAGCCTCCGAGTCTCTAGGGGCTCCCATCTTAATCCCTCTAACAGTTGTGTAACACTATATGTTCGTTCGTAGCAGTTCTTAATGTTTACGCTCAAGTTTGTTTCGTCTTGAGGTAATTTTTTTACCTTTTTTATCCTTTATATCATATGGTTTTAGGAAAGCAGATATACTTCAGTGCTCCGTTTATCGGCTCGGTTTATCTATTCCTTCGCCTTTGGGCGTATACGATTAGTTTAAATCTCTCCTTGAGCCATCTCCTTCTATCACGAGGTTAGCGCGACCTCGAATCTCCTGGAACGCTTCTGCAGCCGCACACGACAATGACATCGGTCGGGGTGCCGAGTGATCGGCACACTTGACGAAAGACGCCCATCCCTCGATCGTTGCACAAGTTGGCCGCTGCCACCACCGCTAAGCGAGAGGCGCCCGCGACGCACCGAGCACGCGTTTCCTTGGCAACGAAAAGCACTGCGCGGCGCTAATCGCGTGCCACATACCACGTGCACCCGTGGACGGTCACTACATCCACGGGAGATCGTCTCTCGCATTCCGCTCCCCCGAGTGAATCCAACTGCTTCCCCTATCTCCTTCTCTAAGGTGAGGTGAGAGTGAGGAAAAACGCTAGAGGGTGATGATAAATCCTTGAGCGTGGCCATGATGTCGGACTTAGCGTGGGGAAAATACATCCGAATCATTGGCGACGCTGCGTTCAAAATATACCGCAATAATTCATTGATAGAACGGTCAGGAGGGTCCTGGATGAAAGATCGAAGCAGAAGTGCTGCTTCAGATCGCGTCTTGTGTACGCCACGAGGATTTGGGACTGCGTTTAAATTCCCGGGATATAGAAATTACGATGGAAATCTGTACGCTTGGGCTGAGAACTGCTAAATAAAATTGAAAATGTGGCAAATTTATTGAAAGAACTGGGTTGAGAGATATCAGAATGGCTGAGGTAACACGCTCCGATAGGGCTCCTGAATGTACTTTTGACACATTCATTTTTCTGGGTATTAGTTGGGAGGGGACTCCCACCTCCGTTTCCCAACCGTGTTTTCCACGAGACACCATCGCGGGACAACCCTTTGTCTGGCTCCTACCCTTCGATAATTTTCAGGGCAATTCTTCGACCTATCTGGCATGGGTGGCCCTACCGCCAGTCCAGCTCTTGTGGTCCGAATGTACTAAGCATTGAATAATTCAAATCACACGAGATTCTGGGTGTCACACTTAGGATATAGTTATACCCATACACTGCATCTGCAAGGCAGGAAAAAGGATTTTAAATAAATTAGGTGCACTGTCGAAAAATGGGTACAGTCGTTCCTCCTTCACTCGCAGAATTAACGACCACAACAAAAACGGAGAGAGGGGACACTAATCCACCGGAGCACTCCTTTTCCCTCATTTAACTTATTCCCTCCCTTCTGAGTGGCCTGGGGCGTCTTATCACCGCCCCTGCCACACGCTCATTTCGCAGGTCGGCACGCAGGCGTGCGCTCTATCGCCTCCCCTCACAATTCGACTCCTCGACTCACCCTCTGCACGGTCAGCGGAGCTCCCAGGTCGGTACCACCGACCACACGGATGCCCCACGCCGTCCGCGGCCCGTCGCGCACCATCTTCACGCTGATGGTCTTCATCCTGCCCATGCTTCCACCTCCCGCCTTGCCACTCATCGCGTACGTCTCTTTTCTCTCTCTTTTCCAGCCGCCGCTCTCCTTGCCCTCGATTAAACCCCTTTTATTCCTTCCTTCCTCGCCCGTCCTCGGGGAAAAACGGTCAGATCTTTTCCTTCGCGGTCGGAGAAATCACCGCTTTATCTTGTGACCCGCCTCCTTCGTTCACTCTCCAGTATACACTCGTTTCCCGAAGCGGAGGAGACTTCCCTCACACCCCTTGTTGCGCCGCTCTTCGTGTCCGCAGCCTCTTCCTCCACCTCCCGGCTCCGTCGCCTGGGGACACGGGGGTGGGGCTGGTTGTCAGTGGGGAGGGGGAGGGTGTGGATAAAAGGGGTGGGGGAAGAGAGAGTGTTTCAGAGAGGGAGGGCGGGGAGTTTAGCTCCGTGAGCGTGCTAAGAGAGGAGGAAGAGGGAGGAGAGAGAGAGAGAGAGAAGTGTCTTGCCAAGCCGACGAGGTCCTCCCTTCCCTCCAGAGGATTCGTCCCCAAGATTCCTTCCCTTTCTCCTCTCGCCGATTATGTAGAATGTGGCGAGGGTGATGTGATGACTGCGCGTGGTGTGTGACACTCAAAAAGACCCTCCTCCTTCCGACTCCTTGGTTCCCCGGCGACCGCCCGGTCGTCTCCCGCCGAAAGAAGGTCGCTCCCTCCGCCGGCAAGGGGGCCCTCCTCTTGAAATCTCTCTCCTCGGAGTATTCGATCGTGGGGATTATTTTGGCGGGTCAGACTTGATCGAGAGCGAAGAAAGATCACTTTCTCTCACAGTTGAGATGGCAGTGACTCCCGAGATGTTTTAAATCCCGCGTGTTTCGACGGCGAACATCTTCGCGTATCGGTTTTGGAAACTGAATTACGATTTTTAATCTTTCGGTGCAGTTTTCGAATGGTCGCTTCACGTTTTCTTGCACGCACGCACAGGGTTGACTCAGGCAATCTTCAAACGGCGTGCTTGCCGAGGAACTGTTTAAAAACAACACAAATTTCCCTATTTAATAACGCCAACTTTTTTCCTAGTGTCAGTTTTGTTTTAAACGCAGGAATGAGTCTAGCTATTTGACTATATTGTTGCATTGTACAGGCAAATCACTGGATGACTTAGTTCACACTTCAGTGGGATAAAAAATGGGGTTTACTTCGGAAGGTTTGCATGGAAATAGCTTCTGTTTTGGTGATAAAATCCTTAGGTTTCAAGTTTATGCTTCCCTTAGGGTCATTTTAAGAACGGTCACAAATAAGACAAGATTGAACTAGTAACACTGCTTGATTGGAGGTGGTTTAAACAATTTCTACTGCTTTTTATAAAGCCAATGCTTAGTCCACACACGCTGTCTACCTTTTCAGATAGCCCACGCCTCCCACGCAAGTTCTTCCGGGCACACCACTGAGCGGAATGACCCCTTTTTCCCTCTCGCAGGGTTCCCGTGGATGTTTTCACCTCGGCTTCCTGCCCCGCCCCACCCCCTTGCTTGCCCCCCCTCCCATCACCCGAACCACACACTTCCCCTCCCTAGACCAAACGACTCATACCCTTTCCTTCTCTCCTCTCGTATTTCCATGCAGAAATTCAGCGGAGAAGGTTTGTGCAGGGTTGATGCCAAGCTCATTCTTGTTCTAGTCCCGACTCAAACACTCCGCCCAGCCTTCCTCTGTGAAAGCACTCCATCCATTTACCCCCGACCACCTCCACCGGTAGGATTCCCACTATTACCACCACAATAGTGCTCTGTGAATATCTCCTCCCCTGAGCTAATCCAATCACTCATTCACCTAGTCAGTTCCTTATTCCTTGTCAGCATCAACTCATATTATCACCATCCCATCCACCATCTCACCATGATGATAATAATAATATTAATGCTCCCATAGTGTGCATGTATTAACATTTATCTTACTGGGGTTTTCCGTAGCCGTGAGCTTTTCTGGCCGGGTTTTTTTTTAAATGCCCATGGTCTTTTGAATGTCCACTCAATGTGCCTAACGAGCACGCTCGGGACTCAAGGGGCACAATGTTTGTGCCCGGAGAGACACGCTCGGAAGATAAAGGTAACAGCAACACATTATTAATGGAAGCCTTAGGTTGCCCCTAAGATCGGACCCTGTGTGGGTGTAGCAAAAATAGCATACAAAATTTATGCAACAAAATAGTGATAAGATTGCAGTGTTTTCCATGGTGCTACACAATAACTTACAGCATTAATTTACAATTGCTTGTGGCATGAAACATTTTCATGTACATTTTAAAATTATAATTCAATCATAGTCGTAATCGAGTAGCCATTTTTTAACTTGCTCTGAAAACAACATTACTTTTTTCCTTTTTAGCATTCTCTGGCAGTAGGTTCAATATTTTTGGTGCTAAATAAACAAAACATCTCTGATATAAGGTTCTGTGAAACCTAGGGAGCAAAACAATTAGTGGCATGCAGAGACTCCAATTATATTGCTCAGGCAACGTGCTAAACAAATTTCCATTCCGCAAGTAAAATTTTTTTAACTCTTTATAAACATATAAATATCTTAAACGTAGAATTTTCGATTCGGGAAAAAGTGGAAGAGAGTGATGACTTCGGTTTTTAAAAGTTACTGTTCGAATTATCCTTTTCTGTAGAACCAAAAGAGGTTTAACAGTGCACTTATACACGTCACCCCAACAAACCAAGCCTTAATTAATTTTGAGCTCACAAGAACATAATATATCTGCATTAAGAAGGTAATTGGACATATATTGCATGCATAACATAAATTTGTTAAACTTTGTCTTAAAGTCGAAGCTACACCAGTGAAGTGCTCATTCCACTTCAACGTTTATGCTATGCTAGTCATGTTTTTACATTAAATCATTTGGCTTTTAGAACTTATAGTATTATGAAGGCATCACGGTGGCTTTTAATTTCATCCTGGTCTCTGGTTTTTAGTCTCCAAATGTTTAATTACCATGGCGATGTAAACAGTTTTAATCCCTGTGGTGACTACTGGTTAAATCATATAGTTTTAAATTTTTTATCCATCATTTTAATGCCATTCATGCTTGTACAGTTTCAGATTCATTTGAAATACTGGAATAACGATCCTTTTTTTACAATCGCCATTGTTTTAAGAGTTTATCAAGTCCTGGCTCGAGTTGTTATTGAACTTAATTTGATTTAAAAGTTTTTTAGTCAATTACAACTATCCTCCGAATTCCTTTTTTTTTACTTCTACTATACCTGCTTGTTTTACATGATTTTATCCATAGAAGCCGGACTTGCAACTTTCAGTGGAATTTTTAAGACTGCCACATTTTACGCCTTTGAATGTTACGACGGAATTAATTATTAGTTCCTGATTGTTTTATCTGATAACGGCGGATTTCGGAGTCAACTGAAACCGGAGAATTGGATACGAACACAAACTTCGGATAACTCCTCGAAAAACTCGAGAAAAAGGACTTTGACGGGAATTGCAGTGATGGAAGAAATGTCCTAATATCCAAAATATATATTCAAGAAACCAAAAATGCCTGCATTCCAATCTCTGCATGATATCAATATCTGAATTAAACCCTGTAAAAAGGGCCCTGGATCGGGGGAAAAGGGAGCCGGATTGCGGCCTCATTCGGTCCAGGTTAAATAAATGACAGTCAAATTCCCCTCAATTTTCACCGCGTGCCATTCTCTTCTATTCCCTATTCTCTTTCATTTCCACGCGAAAACAAGAATGAAAATCCGACTGCCGATTTTGTTTGCTCCTTTGTTCCT
The DNA here is from genome assembly GCA_963169105.1 of Ceriagrion tenellum. Taxonomy (NCBI): domain Eukaryota; kingdom Metazoa; phylum Arthropoda; class Insecta; order Odonata; family Coenagrionidae; genus Ceriagrion; species Ceriagrion tenellum. The sequence goes on from OY720637.1 coordinate 47,800,501, forward strand.
TCATCCTCTCTCCGCCCACCGCAGTGCCTCCCGTCCTCCTCAAACAAAACGCGCCTTCCCTCCCCCCGGAAGCGGACGGTATCTTCGCGAAATCACCCGATTCGCCGTCCTTTCAGAGTATTTGTTTTCCTCAGACCATACGATTTCACGCGTCTCGGTTTTGCGTGAAGAATTTTAAATATAAATTTCTTGATCTTTTGTGGAATCGGCTGATCTTCTATCCGACCCCGACTCATTGAAAATGACTTGAGCTAATTGCTTTGCAGAGAGATAAATAGTAAATATTTTCTCGTCGGAGTCCATGAATTTCCCAGTGGTGCTGCAAAATGAGACTTTGGTTTAAATTGTCATTTGTTATTATTCATCTTCATCGTGATGTTTGGCTGTTTATTTGTCAAGAGAAGTTTCAAATTTTTGTGGATGTATTTCTTTAGAAAGTAATTTTATTTAAACCACTAAAATATCTCACGCCGCTTCATACCTCTATTTTTGATATAGACGATTATGTAAGAGAATTACATTATCGAACAGATATATACATAAATATATTCTTCCCAAACACAATGAGTGACCATAATAGAAACTGAACCTTCTTCCAAACACTAAATTCTCACAAACCACACATCACCATCTCATCTTCCTATAACCACCTTTTTACGGCTGGTATCCTGAACCCACTGCCACACGCCAATACAGCGGCTCGCAACGTAGTATGCAGATGTAGATGTTCACGTTATGATCCTAGTTTTATATCTAGTGATCTGTCTGTGAAATATTTTATTGATAAACGTAATGCAATAAATGCATGAGTGATGTATGAGAGTGAAAATGATTCAAATATTGACTGACTCAAGAGGTTATTCTTCTCTCTAATATCTCCATTTATATAAGACTCCCGCGTAACATTTGAAAAGGCTGTCACTTTTTTATCATATTCTCTCATCATTCCATTTTCTACCCTTGTTTACATAGTTAATAATTCAATTTTGTCATATTCATCATTCCACTTCCAGATTAAGTTTTCTATGAATTATTTTCTCTCACTCATATACTTTTGGATCTCTACATTTCGCCATCCTTCAATACGATCATCTATATTTTAGTGAAAGTAGAACTTCAATGGAGCGTTTAAAATTGGAAACTCGAAATATGTCGCAGAGATGAAGCGTTCTGTTATATTTTATGAATTATATATATTTTATAGGCCAGTACCACGTGTGAAGTTTGAATGAATGTGTGGAAATATTCCTCGATCACGTTTAAGCATATATTCCCGGTGATTTTGCTCGTTGTACTGGATCTTGGTAGTTCGTGGACTTTTGATATTAAATGAATTAAATGTGTTTACCCTTGAGTAGATTTTGTTTCCCTAGCTAGCGCCTCCTCTCCTAGTTTTCCCTAATTTAAATTCTTAAGCCCGTCGTCATTCTTCCCTATCTTGCCTAATCTCACCCTCTTAAACTCTGTCCTTTTGCTCTCATATGCCCAGTTTCTCGCGCACACCGTCTCTCACGCTTGTTAACCATCTCCATGCAGCCTGTATCATCACAGATACCGCCACTGCCTCCTAGCAGCCTCTTATTTTCACCACGTATTCTACGCTCGCAGACGCTAAGCACACACATTCATTCGAAGTTTATCAATGAATTTTCTGCGCATTTTCTGATCGCGGAACTAGGTGGTACTCACCTGTGTTCAACGTGGAAGTATTGTGGGACTGTCTGCTAAGAGAGCCTTAGAGAACTAAGGTTTCACAATTCGCTGATCCACCATTGCTTCACCATCCTTGACCTTAATTTCTTCATTGTAGAGTGCCCCCTATTTCCGCGATACGAGTATATCACTTATATTTGTATGTCTGTTTTCATTTATGATAGTTGCTTCATTTTCCAGATTTGTCCATGTACTCCTACGTTAAGTCTGCCGTACGTTTCTTTAATGCTTAGTTCATTTTTTTCTTCTCAAACAATTTTTAAAGTTTGTATTAAAAGTAGTGCAGCTTTCGAATTCTTATGCTTTCCACCCTTCTTCCCGGAAGATAGAAAAATAATTGATTTGGTTTCAAGATTATTTAAATATAGTACAGTGCACGTCTGAAGCATCTTGTTTTTTTATTTTTTAAGTTCTTTGAATTTCTGATATTTCACAATCTAGTTTGGATATTTTTCGAATAGATTTCCAATTTTTCTGCCATCTTCGCCGTCCTTCGTGATATTGAAGGGGGATCTGTTGCTTTATCGGCGTATGAGCTTCTCAAAGTTATCTCGGGCTTCCTTCAGGGTGAGTGGGTCCATGATAGCCGGCGTTTCGATACTCGACTTGAACATAGTCCTCAGGGCAGAGGCGAAACCTGCCCTTCGAATCCACTATCGAAATCCGGCTTCCTTCCGGGTGAGTGGGTCCATGATGGCCGACGTTTCGATAGTCGACTCGATGGGCAGGTTTCATCTCTACCCTGAGGACGATGCTCGAGTCGAGTATCAAAACGCCGGCTATCATGGACCCACTCACCCGGAAGGAAGTCCAAGAAAACTTTGAGAACCTCGGGATTATGTTTTAATTTCTCACTCCTTTTCATGTTCACTTGTCACAGTCACTATTTCATCGCATTGCCATTTATATTGTTTAATGAAACTAAAAAAGTTGGTTGGGGTATTTTTGTCCTTCGAATCGAGTATCGAAACGTCGGCCATCGTGGACCAACTCTGCCGGACGAAATGTCGAATAAACTTTGAGAACTTCGTGGTTTTTATTTTGTGGTTTTTATTTGTTATTTATAGCTCCTTTTTATTTTCACTTTTCACTGTCACTATTTCATTGTTTACCAGCCATATTGTAGAATTAAATAAAATAGTTACGATATTTTTCGATAAGATTTCCTCTCATTTTTCTACCTTCTCCGCCATCCTTCGTGATTATCGTTTTTTATTCCTTACCTTATTTTGTTTTCACTAACCACAGTCACTATTTCATTCATAAACCAGTCGTTTAATCATATCCGATCTCAGGAATAATGAATGTCTTTTCATTTCCCCTCGCCCATTTTTCATTAATCAAAGGAAATGTATTCTACATGGTGGACTAATTTTAGCCGTTTCCTATGGATTTTCTACCGTTCCACACAATCAATTCCTAATATACTGTATGACATACTCTAGGAATGTTATTAATTATTCCTCTAAAATGTCATCAGTTTTAGTGGCTCATTCACTTGGAGTTTTTATGCACTTCTTGGCCCTCTTTTCCCCGTTTCTTTATTTAAAACAAATGTTTACCGCTTCCCTCGCCGTGTCTCTCAGCACTGGGCTGTTCGCCGGCGCGCTTTTTCGATCAGTAGGGTATGTACTTCCGAGTCTATATCTCACCGTGCAATCTTTTGGAGAGGCGGTCGTTGACTTGGCTATTCTCGAACCTCTAATAGCTGTTCAATGATAGGAATCGCGAACCTCTGCCGGTGCTTCGTTAAAAGGTCAAAGGTGATGAAGATTTCGCATGATTGTGTGTTCCTGGGCTCTCACCATCATTCAATGTTTTAGTGTCAACATTTGATGCCCTATATTTTATAATTTCGATGAAAACTTCCCTTGGGTCCATGGTGTAAAATTTGTTTTTTATTCTTGATAACGCTGATCGATAGCGGCATCAAGTGAAAAGAGACTACATTATTGAATATTGTCGCTAATTAAGACTAATTGATGTTTGAATTGAGATGGGTTATTGATTTACGGATCATGTGCTACATTTTTTATATTCAATCTTCAAAGGAGAGTGGGCATTGTCTAATTACGATGTTTTATCCATTGAAATTCCTGGTAAGCTAACGTTAAGCACTTAAAATGCAAGCGTTTTTATGATATTTTTTGCTCGAAGGATATGTAGCAACTAAGACTTGAAAGAAGGGTCGCAAAAAATTAAGCAATTCACGAGAACATTTTGTGATTTCTAAGATTTTGAATTTTTGTTCTCCTTGTGCTGTATGAGAAAGAGTTAGCAATCTCTTTGAGCTTCGTAAGTCATAATTTTAATGTAAGGGTTTTGAAAAGTGTGAAACATTGATACGAAAGATTCATTCATTTGAAGAACTTGCAGGTTTTATTATTTGCATGAACGATCGCGGAATTGATGTGTGTTACTCTACTGCTTCTCGAAAATATATTTGACATTTGACGTTACTTTGCGTAACTCGCTCATAACTGGATAAGAAATGCTAGCTAATTACATACGCTCTCGTATTTTATGTGTTGTCTTTGATAATCATTAAAAAATTCGCGACTGCTCAGATATCTGCTGTAAATGGTACGGGAATGTGCCAGTTAATCTTTTTCCTTGTCATGTGCCCGCTTGCTTCCTTCCTGTGACGCTTACATCTGCAAGTTTCTGCCATCTCGTTCCTCGCTTAACAGTCCTAGCCCCTCTGCACTCAACGGCGAATGTCGTTAACGTGCCTCCACGAATATTCTCGACATACTTTGAAAGACACCCCTGCCGCCGAGAGTATGTAGTATATGCACTCCTCGGAATCCCAACGGGAAGTACATACTACGCAGACACGCGTTCGCTCATACTGGCGTTCTTTTCGTCAGGAAATGGAGCATGTTTATTTTTTTGCCAATCCAACCGTCTGCCCTTTCCTAAAAATACACCGATTTGGATTCATTTCGCTTCATGGAGTCCCGGAGCGGTCCTGTTTGCCGGGCGCTCTTTGGTTAGGTTTTCCTTAAAGGTCTCCGCGCTTCGCGTTTCCCTCTGAATTTTATTTTCTAACCTATAAATCACGCTCATGTCACGATATCCGCCGGGATTTCGCTCATCTGCTTGAAGGATCTCTCGCTAGATGTTGACATTGGGGATAGACGTCAAGGAAATACTCTTCTTTCAGTTCTTTATGCAATAAAACTATTTCGTAATTTATTGCCAAATTTGTATTCGGTTCATTATGAATCAGCATTTGACTCTATATTTTGTGATCAGTAACCTCTAGTTCAAGGCACCTCAAGGAATGCTAAAAAGTTTAGAGGAAGGAATGAAAGACTACGGAAAGAAAATAAATGTTGGGAAAGCGAAAGTTATGACAGTGAATGATGGAGGAAATGTGAATGTTATGACAACTGAGTGAAGAATAGAGCAGGCTAGAAGGTATTGATATCTTGGAAGCATGCTGACGGAAGATTGGACGAGTGAGGTAGATATGAAGTCATGAATAGCTATGAGAAAGGAAGCTTAAAATAAGAAGGGAAATGTGTTATGCAGGGGTATGGACCTAGAACTGAGGAAGAGACTGGTAAAATGTTATGTGTAGAGTGTGTAATGCTGTATGGATACGAAACGTGGACTTCGGGAAGGAGAAAGAAGGGTAGTATCAATGCATTTGAGAAGTGGGCGTGGAGGAGGCTAGAGAGAGTGAAATGGGTGGATAGAGTAGGAAACGAGGAGGTGTGGGGAAGAGTAAGGGAGGAAAGAACACTACTTGAAAACAGTGCAGAAGAGAAAGGGAAACTGGATCGGACATGTTTTAAGAGGGGAGGGGATTTTAAATACAGCAGTCGGAGGAACAGTGGAGGGAGAAAAGAGATGAGGGAGAAGAAGGCTGAAAATGACAGACGAAGTGAAGATAAAAAGAAGCTACGAGGAAACCAAAGAAGAGGCCCGGGACAGGACGAATTGGAGACAGCAGAGACTTTGGTGTTTGGGACCTGCCAGTAGGCAGAGTACTAATCGACGATGATGAGCCTCGAGTGGGTATCTATCTCTAAAGAACACTATGAAAATGGGGAAATATTGAAAGACATTGAACACGGTGAAAGATAAAATGATTTTTTGAGTGTTAGGCATTAAGGGTAATGTATTTAGGCAAAAATTTAACAAGTTATCTATTAACACTAGGACGCCCGTACTTTTCAGCATCATTCAACGCCCTAAGCGGGTCATTTTGACACATCGTAATTAATGAAGTAATTCCTCAATTTGCACGATAAAGTTTCCATTTTAACAGTTTTTCTACAAAATAAAACTCTTTTTATTTCCATAAATTGATATTTTTACATTAGAACACTAATAATTTTTACAATATTGATGATTTATTGGTATATCTACTAACGGAATTAGTATCAGTTAATAATCATTTCAATTTTTTTAAATTTCCTTTCATGAAATGGCATAGTTCAATAAATTACGAAGACCTTTCACATTATTTTATACTTACCTATAACTTTTCAAAGTTTGGTTGCTATTAATAAGCAAAGTGCACAACAGTGCAAACATATGTCTGGATCAAAACGACCCGTATGGGCGTTCAAGGTAAATTCTAAAAAAAAATAATTTATGGATTATTCCAGGGAGGTGAAAATTTGTGGACATAAAAGCATGTTGAAATGAATAAAAGTCACGGAAGGAAATCCTGCTCTCATTCAAAATGGAATAAAGAAATGAATTTAAATTCATGTTTGGGTCAAAATGACCCACCGTGGGCGTTCTAGTGTTAATTTTACTACTGCAAAATTTCAAAAATAAATAGAAGATAAAGCCAATTTTTTAAATTGTATCGCTCCCGCGCCGGAGATGCACGCAAGCGTTTTACGACTTCTCTTCGTAATTAGTTTGCCCATGTCGTCAAGAAGAAGTAACCCTTGGTGCCGAGTGCCACCTATAGTAATTTCTTTTGAGATGTAAGTGATCTCACTCATTCAATCAGCATCTTATTTCCGTGCTTTGATTATGAGAGTAATTTCGCTTGCAGCATTGCTGCATTTTTATCCAAGCGGAAGACTTGAGTCCTGCTTGAACGCTAAGTTTGGCTCAAATGATTTGTTCTTCGTTATGATGCCTATAGTGTGTGCAATAAGTTACCACATTGCAGGTTTTTTACGCATACCTTGAGCATTTCCTGGCTTATGTGTGGATATTGCGCGTACCATACCCGCCTTTCATGCATACAAATAGCAATCTTGGCATCGCCGACATGAGTAATGAAGTATACAAAGCGTGCTTGATCTTACGGGTGCTGTTCTGTGAACTCTACTTTAGGTTTCCGACGGAAGAGTTTTCCGTCAACTGTTTTACCTACCCAAAATTAAAACGGTTTTTTTTTAATAAAACCATATTTCCTCAAGAAAATACGTGAAAAAGTAAAGTAGGAGCGTGTCCAATCAGAAATGTTCCGAAAATGAGAACCAGTCGTATAGAATAAATCCTTAGGCTAAAGTAATTCGTAATAAATACAATTGAGGAACGTACGAGAAAGAAAAACAGGAGGAATGGTCCCACAAAAAAGTGCCAGGCACCTTATTCATGCACATTGGCGAATTTGAGATGGACGTCGGAGCTCTCGGTAATGGAGAGTTACTATGTACTAGTTAGGGCAATTTTGGAGTGAACTTCTGATTGAACAGTTGAAAGTTATTTTGGTTTTCACGATTAAAACTTTTCTCCAACCCATGTTGTAAGGAATACATTAGTAAAACCCATGGATGTCTGGTATGTCCTCCAAGGTATGCCATCGACTCCTTCCTTTCCGGTAAACCTTGTTTCGTTAATAAAAAAACTTCACCGAATTGGACGGAGACTATCTCATTAAAACGTAGCACAAATATCGTCCGTTCCTGGTTCAGTTATGTGATACCTAATAAGGATAGCTGGAAAAGAAAAATGCCGAAGAATTCACTGCTACATAACGGATTTCATTGAATGGTCGTATTAATCAAGTGGTGATGATTATTCGATGACAACTGAAATCCTGTATTACTAATCCTGTGCAATTTTAAAGGGTTTATTTTTTACTCTCTATGAAACATAACCGCCAGTGATGAAAGAAGCAAGGAAGGCATTATAAGTAAAATCGCCCGGAAAAGTAAGCAGATGCAAGTTAGAGGAAGTGGATTCTTTCACCTATCTCGGAAGTACTATCACATGGGACGAAAGAAGTGCAACGGACACCCAAGCGGAGAATAGCCCAAGCTAGGAAGGCGTTCATGGGAAAGAGACAACTGCTGTGCTCAAAGAAAACAGAACTATAAATCAGTTGACAATATGTGAAAAAATTTATGTTTTTAGATCTTCGCAGCGATTAGAGGCATTCGCAATCGCAGTCGCAGCGATTCGATGCACTAATCGCTGCGACTAATTAGAGAGGCAGTCGAAGTATCTAAACGGCCTTTAAATTTTATGAGGGATGATGGTTATCACTTGAGCGGTGCGTGGAAAAAATACCTTTCCCAAAATTTGAGTGTGACAACCAATCATTAACACATTTTCTGGTTTTATATTTGATTTTTTTTACATATTGGGGTTTCTATTTATTTTTTAAATCCATGACAACAATGGCCAGTATTCCAACGGTCCGACCAGATGAAAACGGATACATCTTATTCAGTCTCCTGACGACGTTCCCAGCAGGAGGAAGGAAACGTTGAGCCGTTAGCGTTCGCCGCGCAGCAGTACACCCGGAACTGGTTGATACTAGTACATGTGAAAACATGCATGTGGAGCGTGGTACCTTATGGATCGGAAGGATGGGAAATTGGAAAAGCTGACTAGAAAAGCCTAGAAGCCTTCGAAATCTGGTGCTGGAGGAGGATGCTGAGGATCAAATGGACGGACAAAATAAGAAAGAATGAAGTGTACAGAAGAGCTGAAGAAAGAAGTACCATCTGGTACAACATGAATAAAATAAGAACCAGATGAATTGGACACACCCTGAGATGCTATGGGCTTGTGAAGAACATAGTTGAAGGGAAAATAGAGGGAAAAGTCCCTAGAGAATGACTCAAATAAGTTCATGGACCAAATAAAGAGGAAAGTGCATAGGAAGAGACAGCTGGAGGTAAGAGAAATAGCATTGAATAGGCATGAGTGTAGGGCTGCAGCCAACCAATCTTAGGATTGAACAACCAATGAATGAATGAATCTGGATGATCAAAACTAAGATGGAGAGAAAAGAAGAATCATGAAAATTCGTGAAGAAGGAGCAAAAAAATTGGGTGATAATTGCTGCACAGCAGCCTCTTGGAAAGAGTAATGGAAGGAGATGTGAATGGTGAGGATGGCAGAGGAAGACCAAGAATGGATTACATCAGTTAATTCAGAGACTTCCAAGAGTCAAGTTGTGGATAAATGTCCCAAGATAGATAGATAAATTAGAGTTCCAAGTGAAGGACTGCGAAGCGGTTGGCTGGTAAGAGAGCGAAGTGGTGAGATGCCGCACACCATACTTTGGATTCGTCACTGCTTCCTATGAATGTCAATTTATAAGATTTTAGCTATACACTTTCTGAAACCCTTTATCGGTGAATTTCACAGTAAGCAACGGCCATGTTCTACATGTCTATTTATTTCGGCTCCCGCATGACCATTCCTCTTCCCCGGCGTCATTTCCTCTCACTCGTCGTCCGCACGAAAAGCTTTTTGTTCCACCCGCCCACGCGGGCTCTTTCTTGGTACTCTTCCCGGGGTTTAGTGGAAGAGGAGGTGGCGAGCGCTCCGCAAACAAATGAACGATCGGCTAATGGCTCACGGGGGAGAGCATCACGGGATTGAAAAGCTAAGTGCGCGGAAGGTGATGGTGGATGGTGGGCGGGGGAGTGCCCAACTGCTCACCTAATCTTCGATGCACGCCGCACTATGGGGTACAGAGGTAGCACTTTCAAAATCGTAGAACTTTTGAATGAATTGAGATATTAAGATAAATTGTTTTTTAACTGAAAGCAAAAACCCTAAGAAATAGAGAAAAAATATGCATCAAATGAAAAATAGCAATATAAGTCTGCAAAAAGTTTGCGAAACCCGTAATTTTTTCCAATTATTTTTATAGACCAAAATAATTCAGCGAAAAATAAATGTTTTAAAAACAAAAATATACATGTTATTATATTTCTCATACTCACTGATAGTAATATAATATTTCAAATTATATTATTATCAATAACAATATGTATGTTTTTGTTTTTAAATATTTATTTTTCGCCGATTTATTTTGGTCTATAAAAATAATTGGAAAACAATTACGTGTTTCGCACACTTTTTGCAGACTTATGTTGATATTTTTCATTTGATGCATATTTTTCCTCTATTTCTTAGGGTTTTAACTTTCAATTTAAAAAAAACATTTATCTTAATATCTCAATCCATTCAAAAGTTCTACGAATTTGAAACTGAGTGCTACCTCTGTACCCCATAGTGCGCCGTTCCGGAAAGGAACCCGGGGAATTCGAATTACGAACCGTTTGGATCGATGCCATTTGCCATCGCATGCTTCTCGGGGTGCAGCGTTGGCCTGGCGGGCTCAATCAACCCCCCCTGCCCATCTTCTCTTCAGTTCTTGGGTCCGTGAAAATGTAAAATCTTCGTCATCTTGAATATGTATCCCACCTCACCTTGAAAACCAGGGAAACTCCTTGGAATTGGGGTTGAAAATCAGCCGTAAATCGGCTGGAAATTGAGCGCCGGCGAAATTAACGAACCACGTAACTCACATTTCCCACTCTTTACGGAAGCAAAAAAATCAAATATTTTTTTACGTATGAGGAGGTTTAATGACCAATTCTGTAAATAGATGAACCGTTCTTTTTTGTTTCCCAGAAAAGGATTGAAAAAATTTTTAGGGACATTAAAATAATGCTTTTAATTTTTATAACCCAAAATGGTATATTTTGTATTTATGTGGTTATAAATTGGGCCGACGTAAGGCCATGCGTTGAAATGAAAGTCGAGCATCGAAACGTCGGCCAGCATGGACCCACTCACTCGGACGGAATCCCGAGGAAACTTGTGGAAACATTTCAATTTATGATTCCCGCTGGCGAGAAACTTCCGTCTAAATTAGTACTTTGACAGTATGGAGTACCGATGGACGTTATCCCAGTAAAAGCAAGGCTGAATTCATGATTCGTGGATCCTTTCTTTTGACGTCGGGTAGGCCAACATGGAACCACTCGCCCGGACGGAATGCCGAGAAAACTTGAGGAAACATTTCAAATTATGATTCCCGCTGGCGATACACTTCCATCTAAATTAGAACTTTGACAGTATGGAGGACCAAAGGATGATATCTCGGCAAAAGCAAGACTAAATTCATGCTTCGTGGATCCTTTCTTTTGACGTTGGTTCGGCCAATATGGATCCACTCACCCGGACGGAATCCCGAGAATACTTTGAGAAACATTGCGATTTATGATTCACACTGGCGAGAAACTTTCCTACTTAAAATTACAACTTGAACGGTAGCGAGGACCATTCTTTGGTCCTCTTCATTAAACATTATCACGGCTGAATTCTGCTGCACGGCTGAAGCAAGGCTGAATTCGTGATTCGAGGACTCTTTCTTTTGATTTCACGTTGGCTGTGTATTCTCGGTGACGGGAAGTTTGCACGGTGCTCGCGAGGAAAGAATCTGACGCGAGGTCGACCGTGCGACGTGGCGTGGGTGAAGTGTCGCGGGGTTGCTTCCATTGGCTCGCGACCACGTCGGCTTCAACTTGGACACTTATCATGATTTTTTGCTTGGAGGAAGATAACCTATGAAGGTTTATTATTAATTTTACAGTTTGATGTTCCTCAGCGGCACAGCACTTATAGTCTTGTGGTCGTTGTCAAGACTAAGGGAAATAATAATTTCCGGAAAAAGTTGTTAACGCCCTCCCTGTATACATTAAAACTTTTAAAACTGGAAGAAATATTTTAAATAGACAAAGGAATGGATAGGTGCACAAAGCAGTATTCATATTTTGCACTAGAACTGCAATATATGTACCAATATATGTACCAATATATGTACCATGTACATATATTACAGTTCTAGTGCAAAATATTGTACATTACCCAGTTATTACTTGAAGTAATTAGTGTTTTGTTAGTGTAGCAAGTTGAATTAGGTATTATTATAGTCTCTGCTTCTCTTTTTCAAAATTGGGCTCGAATGAAATCGTCTTGTAATTGTTATATATGATTTTGTTGAACTCATATGAATACATTTTCGTTTAATGCCAGCAATGAATTCCATTTATGGAAGACAGTCTCCATACAGGTCTATGACCTTTGAGGCTTCCGTAAAGTTCATTGATATTTGCACACAATATTGTTCTACAACTTTGAGTAATAAATCATTCTTATTCTTATTACCCTACAACCATATACACCTCTGAGGATGTGAAATATACTTCAACACTTTAATCTGCAAGCAACTTGTATGCCAGGGGATGAATTTTCCCCACTATCATAATTCTATTTGCTCTAAATGTTACAGAAACTAAGAGTAATAATTTGTTTTGCAGCTGAAGAATTGCACGTAGATACTAAAGGTATGCAGAAAGTATGTGCAACGTGTCGTAGGTACTATTTTACTCATCACTACCAATGGTAGAAAACCCGATGATTAGCTAACCTATGTGTTGAAAATCCTTGTAATAATGCCTTTATGGTAACTGTTGTCGTATCCGCTCTTTCGCGGGATAACATCCGTTCTGCAGTCCCCCAAATTCATGTAAAGTTCATTGATATTTGCACACAATATTGTTCTACAACTTTGAGTAATAAATCATTCTTATTCTTATTACCCTACAACCGTAGACACCTCTGAGGATGTGAAATATACTCCAACACTCTAGTCTGCAAGCAACTTGTATGCCAGGGGATGAATTTTCCCCGCAATCATAATTCTATTTGCTCTAAATGTTACAGAAACTAAGAGTAATAATTTATTTTGCAGCTGAAGAATTGCACGTAGATACTGAAGATATGCAGAAAGTATGTGCAACGTGTCGTAGGTACTATTTTACTCATCACTACCAATGGTAGAAAACCCGATGATTAGCTAAACTATGTGTTGAAAATCCTTTTATGCCTTTATGGTAACTGTTGTCGTATCCGATCTTTCGCGGGAAAACATCCGTTCTGCAGTCCCCCAAATTCATGCTCATAATCCAATCCACCTCCACTTAGTGCGATAAAACTTTCTATTTACTCTAAGAAGAATGGGAAATACTCTTTCTCATCCCGTCTTTTGCTAATGTGAGTGCCGTATCAGCTCTCATTTTGGAAATTGTATAATGAGAGAGGAAGGGTCTAAAACATAGGGTGGCTATGCAACTGGTCAGCCTCAAAATTGCTAACGACTTACGATTGGACGTTTCCTCACTTTGAAAACAATAACAGCCCTCGATTTCATCTTGGGTAGGAAAACATTGCTGTGCTTAAAGAAGATAGCACTAAAAACCGGGAAACTATGAGAAACATTCGTGTGGAGCGTAGCACTCTATGGATAGGAGGCATGGACCGTTGAAAAAAATGACCAGAACAGACTAGAAGCCTTCGAAACCTGTTAGCTGGAGGGGAATGCTGAAGATAGAATGGACAGACAAAACAAGAAATTGAAATGTACAGAAGAGTGGAAGACGAAAGGACCGTACGGAAAACCAAAGAGAAAAGAAGAAAAAGATGGATTGAACACACCTTGAGACACAATAGGTATGTGAGGAATATAATTGAAGGCAAAATAGAGGGAAAAGTCCCCAGAGAAGGACCCAGGAATAAGTTTATGGACCAAATAAAGAGGAAAGTACATAGGAAGAGATACCAGGAGGTAGGGGAATTAGCATTAGATAGGGAAGGGTGGAGGGCTGCAGTCAACCAATCTTAAGATTGAACGACCAATGAGGAAAACTTTGATAGCTGCCATGTGATGACTATACCCTTGGGATTCCAGTTGATACTCCTCTATGAATTCTAAATAGGCAGAGTCGGTCCTTCGGGATTAAAAGGATTTTTGCTTTGTAAATATGTGACTGAAGGAAGAACGTGGTAAAGCTGAAAGATCTTCCGTGCTCCTTATTTCTCCCATCTGTGTTAACGAATTGGACAATTGACGTGGGGCGAGCGGCAGTGATTGAAGCGGAACTGAAAAGTCTGGGAATGTGCCCACCCCGAAAAAAAACTCCCCCTCGATATGCAGAAGGATCCTTGGAATGCGGGCAGTGGTGGAATTCTCGTCCAGTTGGGGTTAATCCGAGACTTGTGCCAGTTGGCTGATGTTTTAATGATATTGTGGGAGTTATCAAATTTATTTTTAGGCAAAATTTCCGTTCTGCCAATGTGAGCGTAGCGTAGCCTTGTGAATCTATATGATTTAACTGCGCGTGCTAATTTCCATTGGGGAAAGAGTATTTTTTTAAATCCAAAAATAAAAAGGGAAACCCGAATTAAGGGAACTACTTCTCTTACTATATTTACTTAAGTGATTATAATACTCATATTATATTTCTTGGGCCGAGAGATACTTTTTTCTGATGCGGTTGTTCGAAAATGTAATGGTCACTTGCCTTTTTTTGAAGATTACATTGCACTCGATGGCGTGATGATTGTTTTTGTTTTGTGCGATTTTTAATTTTGAAGAATCCTCTCTTGAGTTTTTAATGTGGTGCAAAAGATCCTCTGTGAGGTGTGCGCGAAAGAGCATACTTCTCAGCGATTTATAACGAGTTTATAAACAAACACACTCAATTGTATACCCAATCATCTAAAAAGATCTAAAAGGGATAGCAGAGGTGAAGAATAAAGTAGAAGCGTGGTTAGTTAATGAAATTAAAAATTTGTAATTCCAAACTTGTAGTATGTTATACTCATATATCGATTAATTTGCTGAATGTAGCCAGATGTATTTTAACTAGGCTATTGAAAAATGTTGTTCTATGCCAGTTGTAATTGAAATTCGACATTTTTTTGCATGGCGCTTTGTTTGCACGTTTTGTGGAACCTTCTGACAAGCCATTTGTCTTAGAAGGACCAAAACTGTATATAAAATAAATGAAGCAATTATTATTCTTAAAAAGAAACAATTATTTCTAGCAGGCTTAATTCGGCGATGAGGCGCAAAAAATGCACAAACTTTCGCTACACCCCTCGCGAAGACGGCCGCCTCACCGCCAACTTAAGCCCGCAAAAGTACTTGTTTAATTAGTAATGGTCTGTTGCAAGTACATTTAATTATGGAATCAATAGTTATGAGTTCCATGACATTGTGGTCCTCATAAAAATTTCGGGTCGCAGAAACACCTCTATCTGTATCATAACTTATCCACTAAAAATTGATTGCTTTGAATATTTTATGTGATCTTTTAGCGCTGCATATAATTTATGAAAGTTTAACACATGTATTATTGGCTATGCACATAATATCTATTCATTTCGAGTAAAAAAACTGGCCATTCCTACCGAAACAACTTTTTAACAAGAAATTAAGTCTCCCATGTAAAAGGGCTGGTATTTGTTGGCAATCATCTCCGAAAGTAATGGGGTAAGGTTGAAATTTTGGTGACATTATTAGGGTGAGACATTTTTCTTAAAAATGAGACCAAATTCGTTGATTTCTAGGCAAAACCCATTGTCGGCCCCGGTGGTGGCGGGGTTAAGTCCTCGCCTTCTAACCCGAGGGTCGCGGGTTCGAGTCCCGCCTGGGTAGAATGTTATCTGCCCAGGACATGGGTGTTTGTATCTCGTCCGTTGTAGCTGTTATCCACCCGGCGTAAATTGGCACATTGTGCTGTATTCGGGATAGTGAAGATTAATAAATAAATAAAAATGATATTTCGCTCAAACTACTTTAAGACTCCCTTTTTCTCTCTTAGTAAAACGTGTTAAGCGCGTATATACACGTAGTACGCGAGTGTGTGTGAGACTTGAGGGAGCGTAGTCGGGCATCAGCATCTCACTGATTGTGCTCTCGTGCACCGAAATAGCCCATCTGGCCCTCACGGCCTTCCTTTTACCCCCCTCCCCCGCTCCTCCCCTTCCCGGCAACTTCCTCCCCCTCTGCCATAATCTCTACACACGCACCCCATCCTTACACTCCCGAGCAAGCGGCGGCATTTGGTGTTCGCCTGTTTATTTGTTTGAACCTCGCGCGTTTGTCTCGACCATTCCGTTTACGAGGAAGCGGCGTCTACAACGTCGTCTCTTTAATCCGCTTGAGCTAGGTGCCCATGTGGGAACCGCTCAAGTGAGCATTTGCCCTGCAGCAATACTGGTGGATTTACAGAAATCTGCGGAAAATGCAGGGAAAGTACAGAAGGACTTCTATCGCATGGAAGATTTCGTTGTGACGACTGATTGCGTTATACGCATCAGGGACGGAATGGGACAAACCCATTGTATCTCAGGGTGTGTTCAATCCGTCCGGGTCTTCTTTTATGTATAGTTTTTCATGCGGTCCTTTCCCCTTCTAGTCTTCGGTACATTTCATCATATCTTATTTTGTCCGACCATTCCAGCGTCGTCCTCCATTCATTGGTCGTTCAATTCTAAGATTGGTTGACTGCAGCCATCCATCCTTCCCTATCTAATGCTAGTTCCCTTACATCCTGGCATCTCTTCCTATGTACTTTCCTCTTTATTTGGTGCGTGAACTTATTTCTGGGACTTCCTCTGGGGACTTTTCCTTCTATTTTACCTTCAATTATGTTCTTCACAAACCTATTGTGTTCAATCCATCAGGTTCTTCTTTTCTGTATGGTGTTCCATATGGTCCTTTCCTGTTCTACTCTTCTGTACCCTTCATCATTTATTATTTTGCCCGTACATTTTATTTTCAGCATCTTCCTCCAGCACCAGGTTTCAAAGACTTCGTCTTTTATGATTAGCTTGTCCTATGGTGCATAATTCCGATCCATAGAGTCCCACACTCCAAATGAATGCTTTCACATACTGTTTCCTGGTTGTTAGTCCTATCTTCTTTGAGCACAGTAGTTGTCTTTTTCCCACGAACGCCTCCTTAGCTTGGGATATTCTCCGCTTGATGTCCGTTCGACTTCTTCCGTCCCACGTGATGGTACTTCCGTGATAGGTGAAGGGGAGTGTAAGTAGAGTAAATTTCCATGAGAAAAATTCGGCCTGGACTGGAAATCGGACTTAGTTGTCTTGTATCCTCCAAAATTGCCGCTGGAATTAGGAAGCTTGGATAGCGTAGTGGTCTGCGCATTGGTCCGGCAAAGTAAAGGTCCGAGGTTCGATTCCCGGTCCAGGCCGAATTTTTCTCATGGCAATTTCTTCAAAAAAATTCACCCGCCATGTTTGAATTTTAATTAGAGTGTAATTTATTTCCAGATATCTGCCCAAAAAGGTTACCGACTAACGAGGGAATACTTTCCCTTTGCTAAGTTTAAGGGTAGGGACCGGATTGGAGAGGTGTCCAGAGGGCTCCACTCCAATGTCTCCACTGTCTTCAGGCTCCTTTTTACTTCCCAAGGCCCGGGGTTTATATTCTTGCGGCGATGGAGAATATTCAGTGGATTCTTTTGAGTTTCATGGGAAAAGCTCTTCAAGAGTAGGCCTGCGTCCCTCGGATGTAACGATGTACCATGTTCCTTTTGGCGCCTGTTTTTGAGAGCAGGCTAATTCCGGCACCAGGTTTCTCTCCATCTTTCCTATTCCACTAACAACCTTTCCCTCGCCAACCGACCTGACCTGTTCTTGATGGTGTAAATGACTTCAGTTATTGGACGTGATTCCCCTTCATCGGTCTTTCATATGACTAAATACTGAAAACAATTTATGGTTCTTTAATTAATGCATTTTAAGCAATCTCTCTCAAACTTCAATTTTTGAAATTCATTTTAAAGGCCTATAGATCTCTTAATCAGGCCACTAGTTTCTCTGTGACTAAATTTTTATATTTAATTTGATTCAATTGAATGGAAATCGATTCATATGACAGCCAGCTGATAGCTGTTTGTAGGTTGGATGCTCCTTATTACGACTGCTGGCTGCCAAATATTCATCTGTGACTAATGAGTACACCGGATTTCATTTCTTACGGCCTTGTCCTTGTTAATCCGGTAAGTTATGGATATTGTGTTGGAGGTTTCAACCCGGAGTGAGTTTTTTTTATACTTGGGTCGAGAAATCGAGATCTAGAAGCTGGAGCTTCATTTTTGCAAGCTGTTCATTAATATCAGTGAATTAAAATCGTAAACGTGCCGCGTGGTCCTTGTTGCTGGCTTGAAGTGAAGTTTCTTCATTGCGCCTGGCCAAGAGTTTATGATTTCACTCCTTTTTTATTCGTGGGATTCCTTTCGATCGGTGAATTTTGAATTTTATGAATTTTTTTTTAAGTTTATGTTGAAATCATTCGGTAATGGTGAAAAGTGTATTCACGATGATTTGCCCAAATCAAAGAGGAGGAGAATTTCTCCTCTTCGGTACTAATCTTCCATTTTTCATTTAAATGCTTAATCGGTATAAGTTGCGCGTAAGTAAGTTTCCTGCTGACAACTCCGCTGACTCTTATCATTTTACTGTGAATTTATTTCCAGAATATTTTGTGTGAAGTCACATTCGAGCGGAATAATAGCTCTCCGCCGTAACCAAAATCTATTATATTGTTTCCTCGCGATCAGATTGATGAAGTGAAGTTCCATGAATGCACTCACGCTAACATTTATCTCAACGGTGGTCGATAAATGTTGATAATAGTATACAAGGTGTGATCAAAAAAAGACCGGACTGATTTTATAACTTGTTTATTTCGACGGATACAGCTTAATCAAACTTGTCACCCTCAAATTACATGCATTGGCTGACGACACACCTTTTCCAACGTTTCTTCCAGCTTTCGAACCCTGCCTGGTAAGCCTCCTTAGGGATCCTCTTCAGGTCCGCCGTACAATTAGTTTTTATGTCCGCAATAGAGTCGAATCGGCTCCCTTTCAAGGTTAATTTTAACTTTGGAAGAAAAAAAAGTCTGATGGAGCCACGTCTGGAGAGTAGGGTGGCTGCGGGATCACGGAAGTTCTGGTTTTGGCGAAAACTCTGTCACGATCAGCGCCGTGTGAGCCGGCGCGTTATCGTGGTGGAAACGCCATGCATTGTTTCTCCACATGTCCGGCCTCTTTCGGCTCACTGCGACCCTCAGCCTCTTCATAACCTCTAATTAGAAATCTTTGTTGACGGTTTGACCTGGAGGGACGTATTCGTAATGAATTAGCCCTTGCCAATCGAAGAAACACACCAGCATGACCTTCACATTGGACCGGGACATGCGAGCTTTCTTTGGTCGCGGAGAATGAGGACCCTTCCACCAGGGAGACGATGATGAGGATATAATGAGAAGACTGGGCCTTTGTCTCAACATCATAACCGTAAACCCAGGTTTCGTCACCGGTTACTATGGTTTTAAGTAACTCTGGGTCGGCATTGGTTCGATCCAGGAGTTCCTGACAAATGTCCACACGTTTTTGTCTCTGTTCATCAGTCAGCACCCGCGGGACGAATTTTGATGCGACGCGCGTCATGCCCAAAATGTCTGTCAAAATTGTCTGACAGGATCCAAAACTAATGTTCACTTCCTCGGCTATCTCTCTAACAGTTAAACGGCGATTTGTCCGCATCAAATCGTTCACCAATTTGACATGGTTGGGGTCTGTCGATGTGGAAGGCCGCCCCGTTCGCGAATCTTCATCTGTCGAGGTTCTGCCCGATTTAAAACGACTGTACCACTCAAAACACTGGCTTCGACTCAAAGCTTCATTACCAAAGGCTTGTTGAATCATTCCAAATGTCTCCGTAGCACTTTTGCCAAGTTTGAAACAAAATTTCACGCCTACACGCTGTTCTTCTAGCTCCTTCATTGCTGCCGTTGCACGGGGCGACGAACAGGTTAAGACACGTACAGCTGTTGCTGCGTAACGACTCGACGTCAACAAACACAACACCTCTCGTTTTAGTCGTCAGATATGTCGCTAAATGACGCACTGTGTCTCGTTTCGATCCGTTGAACCGTTTTCAAGGAATAAAATCAGTCCGGTCTTTTTTTGATCACACCTTGTATGTTGACGAAGCCAGATTGAAGCCAATTGACGGGGATCCTCAATGTTTTCTCTCGTGATGCCTTATCTATGTACCTCTGTAAATGTGCCAACTTACATCTTGCGTTGGTTGGACTGATTTCAAAATCTAGGTGAAGCCTAATCGAAAGTCTGTCTGGTATGATTACAGCATCTTATCCGTATACATCTGGTGGAATAAGTTTCTTCTACGTACTTCGGAAGTCTACGTGTATTATCTTCTGAATACTAAGTAGTTTACATTTAGTTGGAGCTAATGTTTGGAGTTTTGTTGTGGAATTTTGATGAAGTCTAATTGAAGCCAACTGACGGGAATCCGCTGATGTATCTTATTCCAATATTTTCTCTCCATGAGCTAGCAGAAATGACACCTTATCTATGTTCCACTATAAATGGGTCAACTTACACCTTGTGATTGTGGTACTGATTTCAAAATATAGGCGTAAAAATGATGCTCTGATGTAAAAATCTCATTATAATGTTATTTTCTTAACTAAAAATCGATGGCTCCAAGTTATATCAAGTCGATGAAGCGAAGTCCCAGATGTGGACAGAAGTACCCAAGTAAACAATTAAGTGAGCTTCCGCTAATTGTTTCTTGTGTAGTTGCCAATCGTAAGGATCTAGAAAATGACGCCAAAGCCGGGATAGTTATCTAACCATTTAGTAAGGATGAATGGGATTGATAAGTATTTCTTTAACTCGGTATTCCACGTATAAACCTCTGTGATTCTGCCAATCCATTTCAGAAAATGAATATCGTCTATTCCTTGGCTGGGAATGACTGGTTTTGATTCCGAACCACCATCGATAAAACAATCTTTGTTTTTTTCTGAAAATGAAACGAACCTACAAAGTTATGCCTAAAACTATTTGTTACACCCATGTAAACGTTTTAAATTTCACTCGGCGAATTTCTTTTTGGCGTTTATTTATTCGGTGTTCGATGGATGGAGGAAATAATGCGGTTTCTCCAGTCTTCAGAGCTGTTTCCGCCAGCCCGCGGGTATGTTTCGACGTCTAGCCAAAGGCGCTCGCGCTGGTGGGATGGAAAGCGGAGGCGCCGGCTATGCTGCTTCATTCATAGGCGATCCGAGGCGCTAAGACGCGGGAATGTGGGAACTCCAGGCGGGTGGGAGGACGGGTGGGGAGGGCGAGGTTTGGATAGACGGGTCGGACAGACGGCGGCTGCGGTCTGCTCTAGTGTTACTCTGGGGAGGGAGCCCAAGAGGGGGGGGGAAGTGGTTGATGGGTTGAGACGTCCGCTTGGAAGAGGGAATGCTGTTCGGCAGAAGATCAAAAATGAGGAGACCAAGATTGAGTGGCCATCTGTTGAGGCTGGGAGATCGATCGGTCGACAGCGGATTGGAAAGAATGATAAAATTCCCGGTCGAAAAATCGCCGGATGAGAAATATTTTCTTTGAATGTCATTACGTATCTTAAAATGCAAGTGCGTTCTCGTTATCATCATTTTGTTAGGGCTTTAAATAATGAGAAAAATCCAAAAAACGCTCGTATAGTCACATCCGTTCTAAAAAAACACCTTGTACATTTGTAGAGCGGGTTGTTTGAACTGAGACTGCGGACAGCTCGCAACAATGAACGCTATTTCTTTGAATTATTATATTACTAGCAAAGCTGCCCGTTGAAATTCAACGGGGGATGAAAGAAAGACGGCATATAGGTTTTAGGTTCGAGTCGCTCCTGAGGCTTTTTCTAGGCAAACCAGCTATAATTTTAATTTTATTTTTTTAATTCAGCAGATGAAAACCGCATTATATCATGCTCAACGAGTTTCAACATTATTTGTGCAGTTACACGTAGAAATTAAACTACAGGCCATTTTCATTCCAGAGGCTAGTCGCAGTAGTATAACATCGTGGCATTCTCCTGTTTTACTCAGATATAATTTTAGTTTTATTTTATAACTCAGCAGATGAAGACCGTATTAAATTATGTATACCGAGTTTCAACATTCTTTCGCAGTAACATGTAGAAACTAAACTACAGGCCATTTGCATTCCAGAGACTTTCTGCATTATTATAACATCGTAGCATTCTCCTGTTTTAGATGGGTCCAACTTAAATTGGTCCACTTAAAATGAATTTCTTGGAAATATAATTTATTATTAATTTTGTATTCTACCAGTAAAGTTAGGTTTTGTTGAAATTCGGAGAATCTCCTCCCGGTTTTCTACTCTTTCAGGGGCCTATCTCACTCTAGTATATCCTTCTTCGCCTCAGTATATGATCTACCCTTCTTCATCCCGTCCATGAAACCTATTCTCTTTCTTGCCCAACATCCTTCCCTCTAATACTCTTCAGCACCCCGTCGTCCTTTATTACATCCTTCAGCCATCTACCCTGCCTATTCCGGATTTCATTCAGAAGCTTCCTTTCCTCGCCTACCATTACAAGCACTTCCAGAATATGGGCATCGTTAATGCGGAGGAATGATCCATGATCGCGGGAACCGAAACGGGTATGTTTATTTTTCTGGGAACCATGGAAAGCGCATTGGTCCGAAGCGGTATCTTTAGACTTCCGTGAATCCTGGAAAGCGCATTGGTCCGGAATTCAGGAGGCGCGTTGTTCGATTCCGGGTCCTGGAAGCACTTTCCCTCTGGTGTTCGTCAACGCATTCCTGTCCGTTCATTCATGCAGTCGAAGAAAGACCATGCCTTCTGGGCTAGTGATTGACCAAGAAATGCTCTGTTTTGGACCGCCTGAATGTGTTACCTTTCTCTTTTCGTGTGAGAGTGTAATTTTTTATGTGGAAGCAATCGGATGCTAGATGGAAAAATATCTGCCCGATCTAATTTAATGGATTATCGCAAAAACTATCATTTAAAGGTTAAAGTAGGAATACAAACATAAAGGTAGGAATTCTTTCGCTGATTTATCAAAGCAAAACCCGAGAGACTACTCGATCCATTCTTCAAATCATCGCCATTGATTTTACAACAATGGAGATGCTTGTGTGGTCACCTTTTTAAGTTGTTACAGCCTCCAGTGTCTCTTTATCGGAAATAATATACCAAGTTTCAAACCCGTCGACAGAACTCTTTCCAAGAACCTTGAAGTACTTCATCGCTCGCTTTTCTTGCTTAGGCGAGAAATCTCCATTAGAAAGGACTAAAACAGAAACACACCGAGAAGATCTCAGGAAAAATTTAGGAGTAACGAAGATCCATGGCTCCCCTCCGTGGATTGTCATTGAAAATTCAACCGCATAACCTTCTCTGAATTACAGAGGAGACACGTTGTACATTCATGAATGGCTCGAGACCATAAAAAATTTGTAGAAATATAACGCCACGTTCCAAAAGGAGTTTTTACTCGATCAAAGCAATAAAATACACGCGCTGGGATCCACTTCATTTATTTTATCCATGACTTATGGGATTGACACATGTCTCGTATACAAGGAAAGCATGGAATTGTACTCATGACCCATCGTAGGTGTCGTCTTCGCTGCCAACATTCGAAATTATCTGATCGCTGACAGATGACATACCGCGGTGATATATCGTGGAGATTACACATACAAAACATATGAGGCACAGCATTAAAGAAACTAGGTTTTGTTAAACGAATAATAGGAAGGTACTCGGATGAAAAATTCAAAGAGAGATGCTACTTAGCCCTGGTTAGGCCACACCTCGAATACTACGCGAACATTTGGGGACCCTGGCCATAAATATTTAACCAAAAAATTAATAAAATAAAAATAAAAGCTGCTCGCTTCTTTAAGATATGCTACGAGGGAACATATAGGGACTCACGACTTTTAGAGGAGTTAAGGTGGGAGCCCTTAGAGACTCGGAAGCTACACGCTAGGCTTGGGTTGTTTGAGAAATTCAAAACTGGTGCGTTTTGGAGCGACACAGACAATATTGTCCTGACGCCTCACTACATCTCTATGTCTGACAGGAGTGATAAAATAAGAGAGATATATTGCCGAACAGATAGGTACAAAAACTCGTTCTTTCTGCGCACAATAAGCGACCATAATTAAAATTGAGCTCCACAAAATACACTCCCATGATACTCGTCACCATTTCACCACCCACAACCTTATGTCTTACATTTTTACATGGATGGTGTCCCAAGATATCCTGCCACACGCCCATGTGGCAGCTCGCCGGGTAATATGTAGATGAAGATGTATTATAGTTTACATTCTATTCCTAATTCCAATTTATTACAATATACTTTCTGAGCAATGTATATGATATATTATTGGATTATACTGTAGTTTTGGGGTCGAAAGTTGAAATAATTAATAACAAAAATTTTCGATTAGAAAGTCAATTAAAGTTGTGAATCGTTGGTATTATAAACGATCTTAAGACCCGGGAAATGAGAGGAGATATTGAAATGGAAGTGGAAAATAAGTGGTTTCAGAGGCGTTGACTCTTAATACATTCATGGAAACCAATTAAGAAATGCTTCAAGTACAAGAAAAAAGATGACTTCTTGAAATACCTAGGAGAGAAGTAATGATCATTCGGCTTATTCTGTTACAGGATACATTTTTATAAAACAACTTGGAAAAAATGATTCCGGACTGTACATTGTGAGGGCGACAAAGAGCTTTAACACATGCATGCATTTAGAATCTAAACCCAACTATGTCACCTGTAGTTTTTTTCCTAGATTGCCTGCCATTTTATTTATTATGCGATCAGATTTTTTTAAATCTTCGGGAAGCCTAAGTGTGATTTCGTTGTACTCATTGCTTACATTAAAAGTGGCTCCATAAAAATATTTTGCATCGCATTTAGCCAGCTTGTCTCTTCGAACTTGCGAATTTCCAGGTTTCAGTCATTCGAACGATATCTTTATTTCTTCAATTCTAATATTTTGGGAATTTTTTATTTTTGTGGAGAACTCGAGGAGCTTATGAATGTAACTTGAAAGCGATTCTATCAGAGAATAATGAAATGAAGAGAGCTTAACTGTGACAGTGCTTGTTTTGTTGCTCCTTCCGCTTGATTCTGATTATTTTTATTTTCGAAAAGCATAAACATGAGCATTTTTTCATACGTATTGTTTTCAATAAAATTGGCTCCATAAAAATATTTTGCATCGCATTTAGCCAGCTTGTCTCTCCGAACCTGCGAATCTCCATGTTTCAGTCATCCTTACATACCGGTATATATCTTTAGTTCTAGTATTTTGGAAATTTTCACTTCTGCGGAAAACCTCAGGAGCGTAAGAATGAAACTTGTGTGAAAAAAAGTGATGCTATCAGATGCTACGGGAGGGGCTAACTGCGGAGGTGCTATTTTTTTGTTGTTCCTTCCAAATGCTTGAGAGATAAAAATCTTCGATAGACAGCCTAGTTCTGCAAAAATGGGCAGTTTTATTTTCAGCCATATTTTTATTTTTGCTTGGATAGGTTTTTCTAAATTTTGATTTATGGACTTTTCCCATTAGAAAAATATTTGTTAAAGACATCGTCTTTGTCTCTGTGAGACCACATCACAATTGTGGTCCCTATATGACTCATTGCGTAGGTCTTTATTACTCAGCGAATGACTCAAAGGTCGGATGTGTTTTGGTCGATGAAAAAAGCCTCGTGACTGCTGTCAGCCGCCCATTTTTATTTACTTTATGTGGGATACAATATAAATCTGTTTTTAGGGTGTTGTGCGTACAATTTTTATCACAATTTATCTACTGTTCCTCTGTCATAATTCGTCGCTATTCTCTTTAAATTCTCTTTTATCTGATCAATGGCTCTCGTTTTATTTATTTTCCGTCCTTGTAATTGTCATTTCAGGAGTATTCTTGGTCGACCAATCTATTGAATATTGCGTATTTTGAAAAGTGATTCCTTTATTTTTCATCTTTTTCATCGTGAGTGACAATACATAATAATTTGCCCACGTACCTTGATTTCTAAAGCCATGTTTTCTTGCAGAGGAGGTAAAATGGTCGTTTCGTTTTTCAGTTATGTCTATACTTAGTCAAGGATTTATTTCATAGTCGAGGATTTCGTTTGGACGGACTCAATCCCCTTAGGATGATGGTTGAGTTTAGAGATGGGCTAAGTCGATCATTTTAGTGATTCAATCATTTTGATTCGAGTCACTTAAAAGATTCAATCAACTGATTCAATCATTTGATTCATTATGACTCGTAAGTCAGATTGATTAGATGAATCACGAGACTCACGTGAATCGAAAGACTCATATGAATCAAGATTGAAGAGACTCAAAAACTCGAATGATGCTAATTGATGCCATCAATCTATTTGAAAAATTGATTTCGAATAATTACTATCGTGCTTAGAAATTTAGGAAGGCTGATTGATTTCCATATTCCACAAATTTTGGATCCGCATTAAAATGGAGGTTTTAAAGTACTATAGTCACGAGAATATTTGGAGAGGCAAAACTGTCACAGACTCTGAATTCAAGAAGAATAACGTCAAACTATGTACATGAAAATTAAATCACTAGCTCAGACTACACAAATTAATGTGCATGAATGTTTTCTGATCTGCAGTATTGAATTACATTCAATTAGGAGCTTTCAACTGAGCAGGTAATTAAAATTCTTATCAAGTTACCAACTGTAATGATGCGCTGGTATTGTAACAAGGGTTAATTTCATCGTTTTTAAAATGAGCGCCTTGTCTCTAACTATGCTATGCAAACATAAACTCACTGACCAAATATTAATGGATTTATGCCCATGAAGATATCGTTCTGAAATTTCATGACTAGACATAACGGATAACGTACATGTAAATGTTTTTCCACTTAATATCACATTCAATCACACGGCAGACGGAAACACAAAATGATTGAATGATCGAATCATTTTCCCGAAATGAATCATGAGTCATTTGACTCACTTGGTGATTCAATCATTTTAAACGAATCGATCATGAACGACCCATCACTAGTAGAGTCAGCTAATGAAACTTCTACAGCCCTAGCGAGCGTGTGGTTAACTCGTGAAGACCTGTCAATACACAATATCTATACCCTTTATTATCGGCATACATGTTTGTTTGTTGGTAATGATTTTCAACATACTTACTGATATTACGAGTAGAACCTAGGGGGTCTATTACTACCTGGTCTAAGATTTTAACTTTGCTGTTGATTAAAAGGGTACCTGATGAAATGAATGGCGGAAGATCATGTTGCTAAAGAGATTCAAATGCGTCAGGTGAGACGTGGTGGGATAGTATAGAACCGAAAAATACTAGGGACGTGATACTGTCCGTCATGATTTTATTTAGACATACGAGGACAAATAGCTTAACTAACAGCAATTAAATGACCTAGGTAACTTTCCTTGAATGTTTCTTGTTCGAGCATTTTCTATGATGCGTATATGAACTTCAGATATGCTCTTTTTTTTGCTATCATTTTTTACAAGTTTTTGATACGGGAGGATTGTTGTTTCCCAGATGTTTAAAATCTTCTCCAGATTATATGGATCTGTAACTGATATGTCTCTGCTTACTCCATTGTTTGTATTGCCATTAGGGATGGGCAGATCCAGGTTTTTTTCGGATCCAAATCCGGATCCTTCAATTCGGATCCCGGATCTCAGTTCTTATTTTTGGATCCTTGGATGTATTCAAAGGTATATACAATTCACAAATGATAATAGAATTTAAGCCTTGGAGACTTTATTGAAAATAAAAAACATCAAGTTTAAAAATGTTAAACTTAAATATTAAAATAAAGACAATGTCGATGCCACAATAATACTGATCCTTGATTGTTGCCACGTTTATGCAATGACTGGTGTCATACCACATCTTGAGATTTGATTCTTGAGAATAATGAGATGGATAATAAAGGGTGAATTTGACTTACATTCAGCAAAAGCCAGCTGTCGAATGAAGTTCATCAACAGCATTCTATTTGTTCGGCAGAAAGTCGCCGACAGCCGACGACAGCCGGCACTTCAATCGCTTAAAACTCTCTGATGCATATCTGATATACTGTAGTATTTGGATCCGATATCAGTATCTCATCCCATGTAAAGATCTGCAGATCTTTGGATCCGCAGATCCGATCCGACTATCCCTAATTGCCATAGACCCTGAGTCTTACCTACCATATTTCCCAATTTACAAGACAAAAATTGTCTCCAAAATGAAGTAAATAACTATCGTAAAAATGCTATGTGAATAGGGTTTTTTCTAATAATTTACTTCATATGCGCTTAGGAATGAATTATTAAATTTTATTTTAATGATAGTTCTCCTTCAATAAATTACAATTTCATTAATGTGAGGGAATATTTTCCAGTGGATCTCAATTTTCTTGTACCATTTTTGTTTTGTACGGTTCATTCGTAGCAGTGCTTTTGAAAACGTGGGAAATGTATCTTTTTTATATTTTTTAACAATTCCCTTGTTATTGTGTTTTGGCATCGCATAGCGACGTAAAAGAATTTAAGACAAGGTAATGCCTTTTAGGAGTCTATTACTACCTGGTCTAAATTTTATCGTTTTTAATTATTTCTATATATAAGGCTACCAGATGAAATGAGTGGCCGAAGGTCACGTTTCTCAAGAGATTCAACTGCGTCAGGTGAGGGCAGGGTTTCCTTTCGAATGATTAATTTTTATTTTTGCTGATAATTTTATCCGCCATTTTGATGTCGTCTGTTGTTATTTTTCAATTTTTTTCCTTGATTTTTTATCCATAAACGTCCAGAAATAAAATCAACCATATGATACTTTTTTTACTATTACCCGAAACAAATATTATTTTCCACTATGTAACAGGCCGCTGGTATGAATACTATGGAACCTTCTGACAAGCCATGTGGCTTAGAAGGTCCTGATTTAAAAAAATGCAATAAAGGCAAATTGAAATTAGAATATTATATTCTTGGCAAAATTTGCAAATGATTTATGCTAATTTAAGCCTCAGTAAAACTTATAATAATTTGTGGCCAATGTATTCTTCACTGCGCATGATATCTCCAATTATTTTATTTGAAGAGGTAATTAGTCGGTCTAATTCAGTGTAATTGGCGGGAAAAATGGCCATAATAGTCTTCTAAAACCACTGTCTCTTGCCATCATGCATTCTTTCATCGCACAGCCCTGCATGCGTCCTACATTTCTACATCACTAGCTGACCCGTGCGAATATTTCGCACAGTATGCAGCTTCTTCCTGTTTCTTCCTTCTTTCTTCCTGTTCTTCTACCTGTCGAATATTTCGCACAGTATGCAGCTTCTTCCTGTTTCTTCCTTCTTTCTTCCTGTTCTTCTACCTGTTTCTTCCCATACACAATTATATGTTATTTATGCTTGTGTTAAAGATACATAAAGTAAACGTAAACGGTAAAAGGTCACACTGATTGCATGTAGAATGTAAAAAATCTAACTAAACGATGTGTTAATAGATGGCGCCTCCTACAGTCTTTTAAGCACGTAACCATAGCCAACATATTAGTTGATTATATTGTCAACAGATGGCACTGTATCATTTTTTAACATAAACTTTAATTTTAAACCATTTGTCTATTTTTCGTCAATAGCGGGGAATATAAGCTTTAAAACAATGTTCGAATCGTTTATTTTGATGAAGAAGTATGGGAGTTATGGCGTTGTGACAAAAAATACCTTCGAGAAATAATATATACGGATATTCGATGAGCCTATTCTCCCACTTTGTCGCTCTTTATTAACTGTTGCGACTACCTACTCTGCCTCCCCCTAATGTTCTCAAAAGCTTCTTCTCTCTTACTGAGCCTACCACGTCTTCTCTCAGCTTCCTCTTCGTCTATCGCATCTTCTCCTTGACTTCCACACCCACATCTCACATCTCAGCCACCCACCCGCACTCTATTCAGCTTCCTCTCTTCGGCGCCATTCGACGCTACGCTCCGCATTAAAATCTACCCCCGATCTTCAGTCCTTTCTCTACATTCTTACTGTTTAACGAAGTCCCTATCTATTACTCTCATCTATTTTTAAACACCTAATTTGTCTGCGCAGTCATTCCTATGCCGATTTTGCTCCAATGTTCTATTTAAGTAATCAAATCGTTTTACTTGTTACTGCTCGTGTTCTCCTCCTTACGCAACTTGCTTTTTTTGTCATCGGAAGTCCCATTACTATGGTTTTCTAGTGGTTGATCTCCATTTCGTATTTCTCGCGATGATTTTCTAAATCATCTACCATTGCGACAATTTACTGGGTGATCGACTGACTGACTTCTAGTTTTGCGTTTATCTCTAGATTTTTACCTATAGCCCTACCTTTATTTCTTCATTTAGCCCTTCCCATGGCTTTCTTACTTTTTCTTTGGCATAAATGTTAAAGATTTTCGGACGACGGTCAACCATTTCTTACCTACCGACGCATAACTGTTGGCTTCTATTCTCCGTCAGCCACCCATAATTCTGCCATCTGGACCAAGTTTATGTTTCTTTAATCCACTTTCATTTTCATGATTTTTAAACAGTTCATTTCCCATTTGCTCTATTACCTTTGCCTTTATTTACTCTACGAAGCAAGCTAAATCATCTTGATTATACTTATCCTTCTTTTATAAGTTAAGACGCGGAGGGCAAATGCTGTGATGGTGGCGTTCAATTTTGATATAAAATTTTCGCAATCAATGACCATTTCTATAGTCTAATGGCATACATAACCGTTTTAACTTCGAGCATATGAGCTTAATCCCTCTCAAGCAATCTCTACTCTTATTGTGTTATTGTTATTTATTTCCTTTGCTGTGTGGTGGGTTCTCATATTCCAGTTCTACAGAATACCTTTTTTAATATTACATCATTAAAAAGTGAACCTATTGCTGTAGCTTTAGATCAATCTTCACCCCAGTCAGTGTTTTTTCCACTGTTCAAATTGATTAATATATTCATATCCCTGTATATGCTGCGGTATTTTTATCCTCGATCTAGACGTTAAAATGCCACGCATTTGATCCTTAATGAATACTGAAGGTAAGTGTCTTGTCGTGCAAACTTTTTCTTTCCAATTTTCATTCTTTTTTTCCGTCTTTATTTGTCCATGTTTCGCAATCATTCAATTTATTAGCGCTTGTCTTTTGTAATCCGCTGTTTAGGTGCCATCTGTTGGTATTTCTTTTGATCAAGTGAGACGTCTCCTTTGTCATGGTCGTAATGCTTCGCGTATCTTTACAGCTTCATTAGTTGCTGGTAATTCATTCTCACGGGTGACTTTTACCCTTTTTCCAATTTTCATTCCTGGACATGATCTATTGTTGATGTTTTGTTCTTTTCTTCCTCTACTAGGAAAAACTTTTATTGTATTTAGGTTTTTTCTGAAGTTCACATACTCATTTTCTTTCTTATACATGCAATCATCCTCTTTAGAATTTTTTCGCGTCTTCGTTGCAAACAGCAAGGCTATCGCCAATTACATCTTCGAGTAAATGAGTTTCAATTTTTAACTTCTGTCATTTAATCGCTTAACTCTTACAAATGCTGACTTTCGCGATGGCCATTAGCATTACTGTTGTGTGTGATGCAATCTTAACCCTTTTGGTAACTTTGCTCTTATTTTAAGCCTTTGCCAATATTCGGTCGTAGTCAGAAATTTCTATCACCTCGTAGAGGACTGAAATTAATTAAAGAAGCATAACTCATCCATTTAATAAGCAGATGAAGGCAATTAAGGCTGGAGAATTTCCTACCTTAAGTCGTGTAGCTGATAATTCCTTATCTTGTGCCTCTCAACGTGGTCGAATTTGTTGTCCCCGAGAAATTCTGTTTTTTTTGTTCTTTTTGTGAAATCACCTGCCAGAATTTTCAATGCGTGGGTGGGAAGGCTCTTTGTTCTAAGACCCAGAATTTGTCAACCTTAGTCTCGAGTAAAGGGACAGTGAAACTCTTTTGTAAACCCATTGGCTCATCTCCAGTTGCATAAATGTCACAGAATAATTTGTATTTGCCTGTCCAAGGTCTTTGGTTCAGCATGTGTCAACTACTCCGATGAGATAGTCATTTTTATTTTGGGATCTGTAAATCCATCTCAGATACATCCCACTCTGTTCTAATTGTAAGGCATCACAGTTCATTGTATTCATCCAGGACTCTTCATTCAGATGATGACTATATAACTTCTCTTGTTTTATTTTCCAAAGAGAGAATATCATTTAGTATTCCGAATAGAGTTCTCACATTGGATACCTTGTTTTAAGTAAGCTTCTTTTCGATTTATATGCTAACTCAACTTGCAATGGTGATTTTAGAGTTTTAATTCGTTATATTTCGTAGCCAAAAAATCCAAAACGCTGTGAGGGCTGTAATTTATATCATTTAAGAGGGTAAAAAATAAGTTAAAGCTTGCCACTCTTATTCCGTCAAATGTCATGACTATGTAATTCTTCATATTTGGGATAAAAATGATTTCAAGTTCCGTTTTCCGTGCAGATTACCTTCTCTTTTCCGTAAAGGTTTTAGTTCCCATAAAATGCTACATTTTTCTGTAAGCTTTTAGACCGAGAGACTTCTACTTTTAGCCCGGGTCCTTTTGGCCAGTATCCAAAAACTCCTCGTTGTCCTTGTTTCCCCGTTGTAAAAAATGGAATATTTTTTGCATTTTACTGCACTCTGAAAATATCCTTCAAATAATGAATGAAATTGCGAAGAA
This sequence comes from Ceriagrion tenellum, assembly GCA_963169105.1. Classification (NCBI taxonomy): domain Eukaryota; kingdom Metazoa; phylum Arthropoda; class Insecta; order Odonata; family Coenagrionidae; genus Ceriagrion; species Ceriagrion tenellum. The sequence continues at coordinate 47,832,954 of OY720637.1, forward strand.
TGATCTGTATAAATTAAGCTATTGAGTTGCGAATCTGTTACAAAAGATGTTTCTACCAGGAACATCGTGTTAATTAGTCACAGGGATTATTATCGCTGCGAGAAAAATTATTAATACTTGTTTGATAGCTTATCGAAAACTATTTGATATGTAATAAATATTTTACATCTCTTCTTGTTGAATATATTTTCGCAATTTCCGAGTGCTTATGTAAAAATGATACAGTTAGATGGACGTAATTTAGTATTTGAACTGAAGCCTGCTCTCTCCGAGACTTGCACACACTTCTCATGAGTCGTTAGAGAGGTTGCATTCGCTGGGTGTTTACAAACAAGACAGAGCGCGCTGCGCAGTTATCGCAATGTCGCGCCGAGGTGCCTTCCAAGACATTTAAGACTATTTTGCAACGCTAGAAGTTGGCTTGGTCTCAGAATTGACCTTTTGCAATGAAATCAATACTGCTCGAGGGTGTTATTACATTTTCCGTCGCGCAATAGACGGAAAATCAGGAATAATTCTCTTTGGGTGTTATTGAAATATATAGGAATTTTTAAAAAAATAAATGGTTGTATCGGCCGGATTTTGATTTTGTTGATTAATGGTGTTCGTCTATTGTTCAAAATTTACGTCTATTGTTCAATAACTTGATACGTCTTTATTTTTTCCTACTTTGACCACTTTTTATGTACAAAATTGAAAATAAATACGATTTTATAATTCAGTCTTGTTCATATTTAAATAATAAGGAGGATTCCCTTATGTCGTAGGTCACAGTTTTGCGCACTTCTTCCTCTTACGCTAAATTTATATCCTAATTGTCCCACGTGTACATAAAAACTATCGTCACTTGAGAAATAGTTGTCTCCTATGTCCTTCTCTTATTTTATCCTTACTTATAATGACATTCAAAGTCGGTGCGCATTACCTCACGTGTCTGTGTAAGACAGTTGAGCAATGGAAGCGCAATTATTTTTCGTGATTACTTAATTTCCTGGACATGAGAAGAAGAAAGCCATCCAATCACATAAGTCATTGCAATATACATGAGATTTTTACAGTAAATAATTATAATAACGTATTGCAATTTTATTGTTAAGTACGCTTCTCTCGTTTTATTTTTATAATATTCTAAGCTTACAGCTTTTCTTATCTAATTACCTGCATCAGAGGCTTATAGCAAACAATTGGTTCAAGCTGTGGTACATTTGTGTATCGGCGTTACTGCCAATGATTTTATCGTAGCATTCCGTCTAAGACTGGATTCTTAATCCGAGTTTATGTTGTATGTTTATATCCAAGTTTCAAACCAGCTTTATGTCTTTCTCGCAAATACCTCAGTGCGAATCTCATTGCGTATCAAGATATGGCCTACTTTTATCTCAACTCAATAAATCGTTCGGAAAATAAAGTTTCATCGTATCGATACATTTCATTTACGAGATAGTTATTTTTCAAGGACGTTAAACGACTATTATTGAGGACGGGCCTATTGTTTTATACTCTTGTAGATCGCCGTAGCCTTTGAGATGGAAAGTTGCACCTGTCTCGAGTACTGCAAAGGCTTGCCTACTTCAACCCATGTTACTGCTAACAATACAAAGATAGCCTAGGGTACATCTGCATTTCCGTGATGCCCTTTGCATGCCGTCTCTATGGTTGATTCCTTATGAGGCATTCACTAATCGTTAAACACATTATCATAATATTATCCACGTACTATTTAGCTCCACATTCTGTTGTATAACTTGTATGAGGAGATTTAACGTAAAATACGGTGTTTATTTCGTGGATTAACGCCAAATCTAATTAATATTATCATTGAGGTGCATCAAGATGGCGCTACGTCATCAAGCTGAAGACTGATAACCGAAATTACAACTATATTGTTTAGCCTTGCTCTTTCTTTACCTTCCGATGGATAGCACGACGGAATGGACGAATTAGCGGATATAAACCAAGAATACCAACTATCTGTTTGATATTTAATAGGCGTTGCTCCTTAAACATATATCGGCTGCTTAGTACTAAGAATTCTGTTCGATTGTACAAAAGTTAATGCCCGTGAATGCGAATGATTATAAAGTTTAATAAACCAAATGTGTGATGAGAATGCATCTAAAAGAAGTAAGTCCATGCCGATTTATAGAATGTTATCAATAGAAGACATAGTACATGCATACATACATACCAATCACTCCGTTCCCTTCCGGGGTAGGCAGAGGCTCTAAGTTTCACTCATAAATACATATTTGTACACCTAACTCTGCTTCAATAATTTCCTCCATACTGACCTATCCTTGGAAACTTCTTTTGCCTCATTTATCCCCATACACTGCTTCATATACGCCCACCTGTTTTTAAGACTCCTAATATTCCTCCTCCTATTAATTTCCTCAGCCACATTCAGCCACAACTTTCTCGGCCTACCTCTACCTCTCGCATCTTGCACTTCACTCTCATATATCTGTTTTTTTATTCGACTCTCATCCATGAAGACATGGTAAAACTGTATAATTGGTGCTTCACCCCGCAAGCGATATAGGAAAATGAGGTCTAACGAAGATTGCGGACTGGCTTTAACTTGTAGCATTGGCCAACATAGCAACCGCCCTTTCCATATACCTCACTGAGTATTATGCTCACTAATCGCTAAAAGAAAAATTTCAGAGTCTTTCTTAGGAGCGTGTTTGCATGTGGCGACATATCTTTAAGGTTGTATCTCGTTTTTTTTATGTACTGCTTGAGGTGGTTTTGGCATAAGGGCTCCCTTATTCCAGAAATTCTGAAACCGTCAATACAGTACCTTAGATGTGCGTTTTATGAACTGAAATGAAAACAAATGTGGTCCCCGCGATAGTTTTACCACAATTCAGCCTTAAATTTTGAGATTTTGACATGGGCTCTGATGGAGATTGCTCGGATAATAGCAGGGAAGCATCAGTTTGAACAAGGATACATACTTTGGCTCTTAATCAAAACTGTTTGTTTGAAACAAATAGTCCCACGAAATTGAATAAAAATAAAATGTAGTTATGTTGTCAACTGTTTAGCGACGTTGTTTGTGAAATAATTCCATAATTGTTGTAAAAATTCGGTAGTTCCATACAAATAGCTCTGCAGTTGGGTCCCATGGCTGGACAGATGAGGTCAACAATAATATACTGGTTGTAAATCTGTATGTACGGCACCTTAATTTTGACTTTCAAAAGTTGACCAATTTTATCAGCAAAAGGAATATTTTTTTTACCAAAAGTAAAAATGTGTATTTCAGTTCTTGTTTTGACTCACATAGGCCGGAACCACCTTAATAATTCATCCATGAGGAAAGTCATCTGTGGTCTGTATCTCAGAGCTACAAGTCTACAACTCACGTGACTACGTCACAAGGCAGATGTGTAACTCGGATGTACTAAACCAAAGACTTGTACCAGTCCAAAAAAAATGGCGGACATAATCAAGACCATATATAATCCGTATTTTGAAGATTAAGATTATGATTTTGACAGTGTACCTTTCAATATGTCCAATTCAAAAGTCAGTGCCACGTTTTTGGGTAAATACAAATGATTGAATAGGTGATGAAAAGTATTTTAAATTCGTAATTTACCTTAAAAGATCTCAATCGAATGCGAGTGTATGGGAACCTAAAATCATGAGATAAAATCGTTTATTTCTCCGCATTTCTTGAAGGATGAACTCTAAATGGCAGTAATTTATAAATCTTACACGTCAAGATATCTTGTTGAGTTGGTTTTATCTTAATCAAACCTCTACTAACGGATTTATAACTTAATATTGTGACGAAACATCATGGTAATATTCTGTATGTTGACGTCAAGAATATTTATCCAAACTTACAGTTCGTAATGAAGCTCAAATGATTTCGTACTGTCTACTATTTTTTTTGTCTTGCCTGATGATGACTGCTAGTCAGTCGAAACACTTGTAGCAAGAGGTGAAATAAAAATTAGTAGACAGTACGAAATCATTTGGGCTTCATTACTCATTATGCTGTTCTACGATATCTCGCCTAAGAAAGTGGAGTTTACAGTTCGTATTTCCAGTTGTCAATGACTATATTAATTTATAGAAGCGAATTGATGAGTAGGTGTTTATTATTTATAAATTAAAGAGTGAAACATCAGGATATTTTATTATTTTCTCTTGACTGCTGTGTCATCGTGAATTTCGCCCGAAAAACCAGTATAATTAGTTCAAAAACTCGCGAGTTGACTTTCATATAAATAACGAATGAAAAATGCCCTGCGACTTGCAAGAGTAATGTTTAACGTATCAATGTTGTGTGAATATGGACATGTAGGGATTAAAATCCGCCTTGTGACGTGGTCACGTGACTTGTAACTTGTAGACTTGTACATCTGAGAACAAGACCCCCAGTTTATAAAAAAAAAAAAAAATTACCATCAGCTTCCGCCGTCCATCGTGGCTTCGGCTGTCCGAGGCAACATTTTGACGTTTAGCAGTAAGTTGTAATAGAGTATGCAAGGTTACCAGCCTTCGCAGTACCCGCACCACGTGCAGCTTTCCCTACTAACGGTTACGGTGCTCTACCGGTCAGTTTTGGCACATTTTCGCCAGTATGCCACAAGAGAAACCAAAGCATAGTATTACCTTAGGCCCGCTTTCCCTATTATGCTCAAGCTAGGATCCCTTCTGAAGGGACTACCTTGAGTGTCAGCATACTGTTGCCCGCGACCCACCACTAGGAGGTGTACTGCGGTGTACTGACACACCGGGTCACATTGTACACCTAACTCTGCTTCAGTAATTTCCTCCATTCTGCAAGGATAGGTCAGAATGGAGGAAATTAGTGAAGCAGAGTTAGGTGTACAATTATGTATTAACGAGTGAAACATTTTGACTGTGCCTACCCAGGAAGGGAACGGCGTGATGGGTATGTACGTAAAATTGAGCATTCCTGCTGATTATGCAACCCGCTACTCGGGTGTGCACGTGCATGCTGCCTAGCCGTAGGGATAGCTTTCCGAGAGTGTTATGAATCGTGGTGACAATAAATCTGCCCGAGGGTGTAAGTTCCCTGACCGTGTGTACGTCCCCGGTATTCCTCCCCTGTGACTCATGCGGCGCTCTTCATCCCACTCAAAATCCTGAAATGATTCATTCATCCTAATACTCTCACTCCACGAGTGCATGTGAGCCACTTCCAGCTATTTACGTCGGCGCCTGCTCATATCCGCCTCAATCTGTGCCAGTAATCACCTTTTGGACTTAAGGAAAATTTCACCATATTCTATTTTTCACTAATTAATGATAAATATTATGAATTCCGCAAAAATGTATACCTGATATTAACTAATTTCTATGTCATTATAATGTTTGTAACTAGATGAATAATTATGCTCCTATAGCTGCGTGTCAGTAACGGTTGTACAATTAATATAAAAATTAATGAATTTATACGAATTGATTGTAGCATTACATTTAGGAACGACGAGGTATAAAGCTATTCGTGGTATAAACGATGTACATTTCCCCTAGGTTTTAATGCTGTCTACCGGTTTAAGACAATCTGTTTGTCTTAAAAATGATGCTATAGACGTCAAAACCGGTACACAGTATTATAACATAGAGGAACTGTACATCGTTTTTATTATGAATTATTCACAAATTTGCTTCTGGTTTATTAATGGGATTCGGATGCATGAAAGCACTTTGCTTCAGATGCACTGATGTTTATAACCCGATATGTCTTTTAAATAGCTGGTGAGTCATTTTAAGTGGACTATAGAGCCATTAAAAATGTTAAATGACCATTTAGTCTATTTTACTCACTTTGGATGGACTCTAATGACTTATTTGTGGTGATTTTTTTATAAATAACTTGAAAGGGAGTGAAGGGAGCATCAAAATCTTATTTTGTGAAATTATTTCTAAAATCTAAAACAAATTTTGGACTGTGATACTGAGTATTTGGTACATTGAAGGCATTTTTCTTAATCTGTAGGCTCTGAATACTTTGATTTTCACAGTTGGCAGTCTTTACGCGGTTTTCCATGAGAAGATGGAAAATTCTGGTTTTCTGATGTGTGCTATTTTCTACCGATAGGCGACTCAATTTTTCTTTCTTTTTGGGAGAGCCTTGATGACAAAAACATGAACTAGAGCTATGGTTGGCTCTTTTAATTGCTCTTAAATGCCCCATAATTAAGATTTTCCCCAAATTCCCAATGAAAGACGGAAAAACGTCGCCCAAAGTGAAAAATTATTTTTAGATCGTTAATTAACATTTCCATCGTTTTTCCCGCACATCACACCCCACAGACTGCTTAAATGGTTAACGTCCTGTGCTGAATTTGGGAAAATATCCGAGACGTTCTCCTTCATTTTTGTCTTCCCTTGTTTCTTACCACATTTATCCCCTCCTTGCCTTCATTACACTCATTCTCCTCCGCTCCACCCTTTTCCCTGGTTTCCCAGCATGCACAGTGCCATGTCCGCAGCCGCGAGGGTCCGGCTGAGCACTAATTTTAGACCGACAGGACCTCATTGGCGCCGCTCTTTATTTCTTATTCTTTTCTTTCTCCTATCTACTCCTCCGTTCCTCTCCCTTCCTCCCTTCCTCCTCCTCCTTCCGAAAGTAGAAGATCGCGAGGCGCGCTAAACGGAGGGGGAGAGAGGGAGGGAGAGAAACAAGAGAAGAAAGAGGAGGGGAATCAGACATTATAAGGAGCGCGAGTGTTATGCCGAGAAGTTGACGTCGTCCTCCCTTGGGGTTCACTTCGTCTCCTATGTGGCCGCACGTGGGCGGTCCCCTCATCACGGAGTCATGACGACCTCCGTGCCTGGTGCGAGAAGGATCAGATCTACGACTTGACGCACAAGCTGGCCGAGTCTTCAGGCATCTCTGAAGCGTTGCTACGTTCTTTGGGTGACTTTCTGCGATTTAAGCTACACTGGCCTGCTGTATAAGCCTCGTTTTGCTGTTGTTACGGTTAGGGTCACGGGCGTATATCCTTACGAGCGGCCAGGATTCCAATCTCTGCAGAAGGGGATATTTTTCAGAGGAAACCCGATCCTTACTTAATTGTGTTGTGGAGGGCACTTCAAGTACAGTACTCCGTCTGTTGTATGAGACGTTAAACCGTGGTCCCCTAGACGCCTTTCTTTAACAGCAGACTAATGCCGACGCCGGGTTTCTATCCACCGTTTTTCCCTTACCTATCCCCAATATGGCGCAAGTGACCTTAGCTGTCGGTCGCCTTCAATCCAAAATCCAATCCAATACGTCGCGGCTATACACTCGTAAAACTCTCAAATTGGTAGGCAGCTAGACGTGCAGTCATTAGTACAAAGAAAGCAAGAGGTTACGTGTAGTGTACTGGAAAGGTCAGGGGAAGAAACTATGCTTTTTGCGACAAAATACGAGAAATGATTGATTTCAACATTTCTCGGGTTGCATCCGCGTCAGTTTTCATTCAGCACAACAGTTTCGCCAGCTATCCTGCTGGCATCCTCAGGTGAAGGAACCTTCCTTCACCTGAGGACGCCTGCAGGATACCTGGCGAAACTGTTGTGCTGAATGACAACTGACGTGGATGCAACCCGAGAAATGTTGAAATCATTTGATCAACGCCGCGGAAACCTGCGAACTAACAAGAGAAATGATTGTTTTTACTTGTGTCGATCATTATGTAGAACATTGAGCGATTATTGTCATTCAACTGAATGAGATGTACAATTTGGGTTCGAAAGTGGCTTAGATGAGTAGCAAACTTGCTGTTACTTGTAATTTGTTTTATCGCGATGCAAAAGCGGACGTATTTTTCACAGCGCTTGATCCGTTTTATAATGTGTTCTTAGCTTTAACCGTAGTATACTATAACATTGTTATAAATGTTATATTTTACTTAGAGCTCAGATTTTGAATAATATATATTAGATTTTTATTGGGCTGACATTAGAAGTATGCATTGTTTGATGTTTGTTTCTTTCGATAGAAGGAATTGCCAAAGTTTTGCGAATCGTGTCGAATTATCCGTGATATACTGTGTTCTTTCATTGTCAACCTGGACCGTGACTGCTTTCATGTTGGTGTTGATTTTCATGTAAGATTTTCACGTATTTCTAAGTTTATGGCTGGGTTTTATTGGTCGTAAAAATAAATAAAAATATTTTTTTAGTTGACCTATATATTGTGACTCATCATTATACTTCTCAATAATTCAGTTAATTAGAAAAAAAATATGCCAGGAAAATGCTCTTTGGTTCCCCTAATATACATTGAATCGTAGTCTATTGTATGTCCCTTGTGGACACATCTTGATATTTAAGGAGAGATTCAAATCTCTTAAAGGAAAAAAAAGGGTTTTTTTTGGGATATATGGGATTTATAGTAAAATATGATCAATGGAAGTGGAAAATTGGGAACAAGTCGAGCATATGGTTGATCATGTTTTGAATAAAAAAGGAGTACTTTGAGCATGTAGAGTAAAATAACTTAAATTAACAAATTGTTTATTTGAGGAAGAACTAAAATTAAAGATCTCTGTAATAAAGAGCATATGATAGTCTTAGATTCCTCTAAAATTTCGAATTTCGAGAAATTATAGTTGTGGTTGGAAAGCGAAAAGACACCCATAGGGGAAAGAAATCGTTGGTGTTGGATGTATTGAGCTGTAATTAGATTTTAAAGGCTCTTACATGGATTGAAATTCGACAATTGTGGAAGACAATGCACAATCTTCCTCAATTCCTGGAAATTGTGGAAGATTGTTCGTTGGTTTTTTTGGTGGACCACAGTTGGTGAATTGATGAGAGGTAATTAGAGAAAAACGTAGGATTACGTGTCAGGGAATGTTATAAAAAACGGATTAAAATAAATTTGTCCCGTCGTATTCAGTCAGAGATTTTAATCAGTAAAATAGCAAAAATTTGGAAATTAGTGTGATTGTAATCGAACTTAGACTTGACTGAAGATCGTCTTTGTAAAATATAAACATAAAAAAGTAGTCTTGATCTCGCGTCGTATTAAATGTTCTAAAGACGTGAATAAAGCCTGTATAGATCGTCTATAAAGCGTTTATTAGGATGTGAATCAATCAACCAATACGTTTTTTGCCTTTAGAGTATCGTACCTTATCGTACCGGATACCTTTAGAGTATCGTAACTACGAAATCCAAAATAGTTCGTATCTTTTGTCATTGTAACCCTGACGGAGATCTGCCCCTTAAAATGAATGGATTTCATGAATGGCATTAGATACCAGTAAAATTATTCCTAGGAGGTTTTAATTTTATGCATTATTTGAAAACGCTGGTGATTTGTGCGAATTTATAACCACTGCGGGTATCACACCGAGGATAAATTTTTTCTTCTGCATCTGTGCAAATAGGAAATAAAATATTCATTGTCATCATATGTATGCAAACGGATGTACATCAACATGAAAAGCGCATTGTGAGTTAAGTGGCAGTTTTTCTTGAATGTCTGTCAAATGAATGACTTTTTTCTTTTGATATATAGGTTATATTTAATTATGCATAAACTTGCGTGAAAAAAATCTGAGCGTGTGTTTTTTAAATCTAAATGCACTTGTTCTCATAGGGTTAGCCCCAGGAAAATAAATTTAATGTCTAACAGCCATAAATATTTAAGAGATGCTTGGTTGTTTGTACGTTGGAAGGAATTTGGAGTTAATTGTATTCCTCTTGCCTAGTAAAATCGCTTGCTTGTTTGATAATCGATGAAAGCATCAGTGCTAGACTTTAGGTGATGTTAAAATGGGAAAATTTAGAGGATGAAGTGACGTAGACAGGAGAATATCCTTCTCGAAAATTTCATTTTATTTTTCTGAAGAGCAAGGAGGAGTCATTTTTGCATTTTCCAACAAAGAGTTTAAGATACATTTACGCTCGAGTTTATACAAAATTTTACATAAATATGTCCGTAATATTTACGAGCATCAAACACTGTGGGTGTTGTATAATTTTAATGTAATAATAAAAACTGTTGTATAATTTTAGATGTTTGTACAGCTGAAATCTTAAAATATTGGTTGCTACATCGCGGTTGAAATTTCAGTCATAACTGACTGATCACACAAATTTGCTCCTCATATTAAAAACTTTTCACCCCCTATCCCTCCCACTTCGCCTGTACTCCTTCTTGGAGGGGGGGGGGGTTTACTCCCGCAAGCACAAACCTGGCTACGTCACTGAAGTTAAAGAGAGTTTCGTTTGAGGAAATTGATAAATGATAGTAACGACAGGATTCAAATAGAAAGCAAATTCTCTTTGTAAAAAAATTCTTCTTTGATATCAAAATAAAGTTTTTTTCGCAATAAGGTTGGGAGAAACTCGTGTTCAGCTGATGATGGTGCTAGCATTTCTCATCGGCCTTGCATAGAAAACACATAGGGCAATGAGGTCACTTTATTCGGATCTTTCCCGCGTTGATTCACATTAACGGACAACAGCTTCGCTAACGTTACATCTAGCGTCGTCAGATCCTGAACCTGACGACGCTAGCTGCAACGTTAGCGAAACTGTTGTCCGTTAATATGGATCAACGCGGGAAAAATCCGAACAGACTGACCAAATGACCGCGGAAGTCTCTGTACCACATAGGGTAATGTTAAATTTTCAGCTAGTAGGAACCTAGATATTTTCCTCCATTAGCGTTTAACGACATGTCAGTTACTCAGAATCTACTTCTTGCTAACAAGTTTCACAAATACCAGGCTGCGAGGCTCATTAAATTGACTCATTTCATTACCTCGCATATTTGGCAACCAGAACAAAAACCGTAGAAAGCGTACCATGGGTTCTAAACATAGAATAGCCCCGTACCCTTTTTTATGGTAGAATATGAGTGGAATATGTTTCCTAGATGAAATGTTGAGCGCAATGCTCATTTTGTGACAAACCTTATTGATAGCCACTATTCCAGAGGGTTGCAACGGAAGAATTACTCTTATGACAGAAAATTAGAAGAGATAACGATCAGGTCATTAAATAAATTCAAGAGTGATCGCTGACCTCTTAAACGCTCATCTAGTTAGTTAAACACATCCTAAAGAGTCACTGATAATGGAATGGGCAAGTTCACTACTCTTTGAACTCGAGGAACTCCACAAACACCTTAACATAGTGACAGAAATTAAGAGCAATAGATTAAGATGGTTAGGACATGTCGAGAGAATGCCTGAGGATAGGATGGTGAAAAAGATATTTCGTGGTCATCCTGGTGGTAGAAGATTGAGAGGGAGACCCCGGAAAAGATGGTTGGATTATGTGGAGGTTGATCTGAGAAAGATGGGAATTAAAAGATGGAGAACACATGCCGGGAATCGTGATGTCTGGGCCAACATCGTCGGAGAGGCCAAGGCCCTACAAGGGCTGTAGAGCCGAGGAGTAAGTAAGTAAGTAAGTTCACTACTCTTTAGGCCTGTTCAACACCGTTACTTATTAATTTTCTTTTTCTTTTTGACGTCAGATTGATTATGATGTGGGTGGTCTGACTAAAATACGTGCGTAAGTTTACGTTGCAGCTCATAAAAAAAATTGGTATTCATAATTGTGTTTCTTCTTGGGAATAAACATCGAAGTATTAAATTGAATACAGCGTGCTATACTCATGGCAATTTTATTGAGAAGCTATGGAGATCGTAGAAAAGTAGATAAGATTCCACCCACCGCCACCTGCATTCACCTACTTCGTCGCGTCCGCTCTTGGTATTCGCCGCCTAGTATCGCCCTCTTTCTAAACGCGTGATCCAATTGGAGACGTAGTGCAGCTGTTTTCCGAAGCCGTTGCCATTGGCGCTGTTGTTTGCCTTTTACTGAGAATTAGGTCGAAAAACACTCCTGAATAGAGGAGGTATCATGAGACCTAAGTTAATGAGGGTGGGAATAGTTGGAGGATGAGGTTGAAATGTAGTTTTGAGGGCGCCAAATCTCTTTGGAAGCATCTCTTAGCTCGTTAAAATGTGGCTGAAATATTTATTTTCAAAATTCTGAGCTCCAAACAGCCGTTTCATTCAATTTATTCAACTTCGCATTTCATTATTTTCGAATGCTTCAAAGGAAGTAAAGGAAAAGCTCACACTTTCAAAGGCGATCGCAAAATTAATGAATTATGATGAGTCCAGGTGTCACGACGATTGCTTCTGGAGCCATGATTAAAATCTTGTTTTGACGTAAGCGTCTTCCATTAGATATTTGAAGTATGTGATAATTGCATACACTATGAATTGAATTACTTTTATACTGCCGCTTTCAACACTCTGTTGATGTAACTTCAAATCAAATCAACAACATATGCCTTGGAATTTGCTGAAAAAGCTCGTTGAAGGATGATGTTACTATAATATAACTAACAGAAATACTACCAGTGATATAGGTTTACTAATGAAGGAATTCCGTTGAATATCAATCTTGTCTGCTCAATCACTGAGAGTATTAATGAGCTGAAAAATATTTCTGTCCTTTTATCTTCTTTTCTTACCTATCTCTTACCTGTTGAGTGTTCAGCATTCCCCTGTTCCAAATGTCTGCTTTTTTTTCTTAATAAATATGGGTAAATGAAAGGTTCAATAAAAAACTAAGAGCGGAAACCTAGTACTACGTGGCTGAAGCTTGTGACACTGCTACATTAGGGAACTAACTCTCTTTTACCGTCGAGAGATGTATATATTGGGCGGAATCACTCAGCTGCTTAATTTGTGAATATTTCAGTGTCCATTTGTTTTGCCGTTTATGAAAAAACTGAGGATGTTTTTCACCTCGCACGACTTGTGAGTGAACTGATTTTATAAAGCTATGTGAAAAAGCTATCAGGGTAAGGGACAATGACAGCACTATGTACTGAGAGTTTACCATTTCTCCCTGCGTCAACGTTTACCACTAAAGAGTAACGTTTACCATTTCTCCCTGCAGAGGAGGATGTTTTTCAGAGGAAACCCGATCCCTACTTGAGTGCCTTGTGGAGGGCACTTCAAGTACAAGCACTCCGTCTGTCGGATGAGACGTTAAATCGTGGTCCCCATGGCACCTTCCGTTAAAAGCAAGCTAATGCCGACGCCGGGTTTCTATCCACCCTTCCTCCCTTACCTATCCTATGGCGCAGATGACCTAAGCTGTCGGTCTCCTCCCCAAAAATCCAATCCAATCCAAGTTTACCATTTCTCTGAAAAAAAACTTGTATCGTCTCGTCGAAGGCGCAAGGATTTTGCTCTTTTTGCGCGGAAACGCCTCTACATCTCCGGATAATCCCGTCGTCGCCGAAATAGATTTGGTATGAACTCTGAAATAATGATTGGCTGTTCCCTTTGCACATTTTCAATTCATTAAAATACCCAGTCCTGATTCTATTTGGGGCCTGATGTCCCGGAAGATCACTATCACACATCGGAATCAGTCAAAGTTCATGACATCATTGGCATTTAGTGCTACTGGTGATGTCTCGCACTACTGGAAACACTTCGCACACTGCTTGCGTTTACGTCATGATTCTTCAACCTAGAGGAATTGAACACTGGAAATTACACTCGAGAGATAAATCTAAATATGATGAAAAAGAAATTATCTCCATTAAATTGTATTGTCGACTGCTACTCATCTTTGTCTTCTTTGAACATAATCTTAATTTCATAGCTATGTTTGTATATTGTACCGTATTAAATTGACATTTATGTTCTTTCAATAGAGCGCTTTAGCACCGTCTTTAGAGCGCTTGCTTGCGCTTTACGGCATCCGATTTCCAGGCCTCTCTGTTTTCCCAATCTCCTTCTTGCAGGTTTCTCTCCGCCATGGCTTTGGCTATCTCGCTTCTCCATGAGTTAGGTGGCCTTCCTCTCTTTCTCCTTTCATAGGGTTTCCACTCCATGATGGTGCGGGGCAGTCTTTCTTTGAGCATTCTCTGAACATGTTTGTACCACAGCCGTTTGTTTTGACTTCATTTCGCCCGGAATGGTTGTTGTCATTTTTATAATTTCTCGAATTCTCTCATTTCTTACTCTATCAAGCCTGGATTTTCCGGCTGCCCTTCTGAGGAAGTCCATTTCTGTAGCTACAAGTTTCTTTTCGTCTTTCACATTCATTTGCCATATTTCACTCCCTTATGTAAGTATGATTTTAAATATGGTGTTGTATATGTATCTTTTATTTCTATTTGATATATCTTTGCTCCATAGTATTGAATAGTAGAGGCCTGTGATTCATATGACTATTTAGGCATAAAAATACACAGCAGTGGAAGGAGCGCAGAAACGATTAAAGATAGGATTAATAAAGGTAGAACAACCATGATAAGTTAAACTCAATACTATGTTCTTTCAATAATGATGCTAATTGAGTGAATCACATCACAGAATTCGGAGCTTTTATTTGTTTGCCGGACGATTCTGTTGGCCCGTATGTCCCTGTAATCCCAATAGGCTGCTAAATCTGTCATCAGGTATTCCAGGGACCGGACCAACAAAACTTGACATGCATCCATGCCCTGGGTGGTGAAAAACCCACCCAGGCGGGACTCGAACCCGCGACCCTCAGTTAAGTTGGCGAGGACTTTACCCCGCCGCCACCGGGGCCGGGCTTTTATTGTCATGAAGTTTAATATATAATTGAGGTACGAGAATGAATAAGGAATTGTGGAATTTCGGAATATCGACAATAGTCTTGAACAGGAAAAAAATGCGCTTCAATAATTTTTCTGTTTAGTATTAGAACGTTTTTTATTACTTCACGTGGAATATTTCGTCAAGCAGATAGGTCATTCAAAAATATGGAATTGGTAGGCTCTAAAGTATAAGTATTATTTTGAAACCGACTCACACGCCACACAGAGAGCGCATGCCTCACTAGATAAGAATAAATATTGTTGTAAATATATAGTAAAATAAATAGTAAAATAAGAATAATAAAAAAATTTCAAGCGACATAGAAGATATCAGATAGTTTATCCATTGATAAACTATTTTCACTTCAAATGAGCTAATTTATGGCAATCTTAATCGATAGATAATGAGAACAATACATGGGATTTTGGGCTTTACCTTATTTATATATTTCTTGTGTCACTGGTCTGATTCTAGAGGTACCTAAATAAGTCTCCATTTTCAACTTTTATGAGTCTGTTTTGGAATATCGAAGAGAATATTTGTACTAATAACTCGTAAAAACTTATTATTATATAATTTTAGCAATAATTATGTTGTATGCATCATTTATAGGCACGTTTTACATTTCATTGCATGCTTTTTGACCCAGTCGCGGAATTTTGGAAACAGAAGCCAATACAGAATTTGATTTCGTATCGTAACTAAATATGTATCCACATTTCTTTTCCGTGTAATTTTTTCCGTTATTCAACGGTATGTCAGCTTTTCCCGTTTTTCTTTCGGCCTTTGAAGGGCAAAACCATTCAATTATTTGCTTTTGAACTTCCGAATATACTCTGAAAGGAAATTTGTGTTTGATTTGCTTCACACCTCCTTCAGTCACTCAGTTCGTGATTATCTTCAATCCTGACAGATTTTCCACCGTCAGTACTTTTTCCACGTCCATGCCCGCCATTAAATTGTAACTAATATACTTTTTAATTTTATTATTAATCTATTAAGTTTAATTTTGCGATCTATTCAATTAGTAATATATCTTCGAGCTGTGAATAACGTTCATTTTTCGTCGCTTTATCTTAGAAATAATTCGTCATACTAATCGATGTGTTGAAGTCCTTCAGCCCTGTGAATTGCCCTGTTTGAGTGTAAAAGGCTTCCATAGTTATTATATATTTTTAATATTATTTACTGCATCAGCGGTTTGTTCTTGGAGTGATTTCCATATAGAGCTTACTGCAGCAGGGCGTCATGAAGTTTCAGGATGACGATTTTGAATCTTTCGGTGACTTTTCGAAGGGTCACTTCACGTTTCCTCCCACTCGCGCACGGAGTTGACTCAGGCAATCTTCTGTGTGCTTGCTGAGAAACTGTTTAAAAATATCGCAAATTCCCGTGTTTAAGAAGATATTTACTTCGTAATACTTAATCATAGAAATAATTCGTCATACTAATCGATGTGTTGAAGTCCTTCAGCCCTGTGAATTTCCCTGTTTGAGTGTAAAAGGCTTCCATAGTTATTATATATTTTTAATATTATTTACTGCATCAGCGGTTTGTTCTTGGAGTGATTTCCATATAGAGCTTACTGCAGCAGGGCGTCATGAAGTTTCAGGATGACGATTTTGAATCTTTCGGTGACTTTTCGAAGGGTCACTTCACGTTTCCTCCCACTCGCGCACGGAGTTGACTCAGGCAATCTTCTGTGTGCTTGCTGAGAAACTTTAAAAATATCGCAAATTCCCGTGTTTAAGAAGATATTTACTTCGTAATACTTAATCATAGAAATAATTCGTCATACTAATCGATGTGTTGAAGTCCTTCAGCCCTGTGAATTGCCCTGTTTGAGTGTAAAAGGCACCCATTGTTATTATATATTTTTAATATTATTTACTGCATCAGCAGTTTTTTCTAGGAGTGATTTCCATGTAGAGCTCACTGCAGCAGGTCGTCAAGTAGATGCATTCACTCTCTTAGGGAAAGAAAGCTTTGCCGCCGTATACTTTGTCTATTCTGTGAGTCAAAACGTCCTCCCTGTATTACATCCGTCGTGCTGGTGTTGAACGCGTATGTGTGCCAAAACATCCACACATTTCGGAAATCGAACCCTGAACTGCGGTGTAGGAGAGCTCAAAAACATTGCACTCCGCGACGAGTCGTGGAGTGGGCGTCAATGATATCGGCTCATTCCGTAGTTTTCCTCCAAGGTCGAAGGGATTGCAAAACACGCCACACCCTGTCACCCTCGCACAGAAGAGGAGAATCCGGCAGATGGGGGCGGGATTGCGAAGAGGAAAAAGAGAAACGCGATTATTTCGGATGACTTCAAGCCCCACCGCGCCGCCGTCGCCCCCGGCAAAAACAGAATCCCGCCGAATTTCTGGTCTTTTCGCCTGTCTCCCCCCTCTGTCCACCCCCACTTTCCTCTCTTCTCCTTCACCCCTTTCTGCCTTCCCTTCCCCCTCCTCTGTCCTCATCCCTCCCCGCTCCTATTCGTTCCTCTTGGTCGGAATGGCGACAGAATAGGAGAGGGGAAATGGAGGGGAGAATGAGAGGAAGGGATTGCTAGACGCTGGCTTCCGAGCGGCACACTTGTTCGCCGACGCTAGACGTCTGAAGCGCGCAATCCCCATTCCTTCGCCTCCACTTCCCCCTTCACCTCCCTCTTCTGACCGGTTTGTTTGACCTATTGCCTATCGTCCGTCCCGTTTTTTGCGTAAGTTGGTGGCACTTATCACTTTTGCTATCTCTTTTACCTTCTATTTATTTACAGAAATATCACCTTTTACTTGACATTCTTCCGTCCACTTGTCTGTGTCTCTGGGTTTGCATAACCTTGCTTTTTCTTCTTCCATTTTAGCTCTTAACACTGATGGAGATTATCGTTTGAGTGAGGTTTGTCCCCCATTTTCCTAAAACACAACTGTCTTTGCAGAGGTAAACGCCTCTGCTTTCGCAATCGTGAGATACGTCAGATGGACTTGGTGGAAGAGCTGAGAACTTGACAAGGAAACTGAACAGCTGATGGATAATTCCTGCGATTGAATTCACAGGAGCGTTGACGTTGATGAGCCATGGGTGTAACTGGAATCTAGCTCGGCTGGCGGTTAATAACTTTCCTGAAAACTATTTCTGAAGGCGCAGTGGATCTATTTAACGGCCCCAGACCACTAAGGGTGAGACAGTGTCGTGGTATGATGAACGTTGGAAAAATACGTGGGGGGTATCCGAAGTCGGCAAATCATTGAGGACGCTCTCTCAACCGGGATTCACTGGGAATTTTGCCAAAAAAAATATTGCGAGGAACGTCTCGATGGCACTCACCTGGTCTGGATCCTCTTTATTTTTCGGCACCCGCCAGAAAGCCGGCCGCGGCATGGTTGTCTTCTGGTTGCTCCGAAACTTCTCCGGTGTATCCCTCCTTCAACAAGGCTCGCCCTACGGCCGTTCCCGCCAAGCGACGTCGGTGATCGGTCCCGGGAGTAGGAGAGACGAGACGATAGAGAGAAAGAAAGAGAGGAGGTGTTGTCTTGTGGTCTCTCGAGTGAGGAAGAGGTAAGGCGGTGGCGGCGGGCGGTCGTGTCGGTGGGCGGTGGGGAGGGTCTATTCGGTCGGACGCCGGAGATCGCGCAGCCTCGGGGCACCACCCTTCTTTTGTTGACACTCGGTCGCCGTGGAAACAACGGTCCTCGGCGTGCGTCCTTCGGGTTCCCAGTGCGGATATGTGGTGAGGAGTGCTCTGGTGCTTCTTCGATGGACTTTTGGGTGGGGATGGTCGGGGGATGAGGGGTGGGGGGGGGCGAAACGGGGGCAGTGGGACCGGCTGTGGGAAAGAAATTGCAGGGGAGGTGGGGGTGGGAAGGCGGGGAAAATTGTGTGTGTGGGGGGGGGGGAGGAAAGAGGAGGGAACGGGTGGGATCATGGGTGAGAAGGGGTGGTTGGGACTGGGTCCTTCAGGGAAGGGAATATAAGAATAGGAGAGGGAGGAGGAGGAAGGGTCGTGGAGGGGGAATTTTTTGGGAGCGGGGGGGGGGGGGGTCTTGAAGCTGAGAAGGGATCGGTATGGCTTAGGGATATGTTTAGATCCTAATGGGCAGCGGCGGCCTGGGACACTCACATGCTTCCCTCCCATTGTTGTCTATTTCTAAATCGTGACGGTGGTGGCGTTGGTGCTTAGTGCGTCCGGTGGGTCCTGCCGGAGTGGGGAGGATGGTGAGGGAGAGAAATGCATCTCAATGACTCGGATGGATCAGAGGCGATGGAACAGGGAAAGACCTGTGGCGGAGCGGATGTGAATGGCTCTTGCCCGCTGGGCGTGTCCCTGACTCGCCCAGACCGAGGGGCGACCCCAAGGAACCGCATAAGAATACCATCGAAATTGTTACACATAAAACCTGAGGATTCGTGGGAAAATTGAGTGAAGTTTTTTAAATGATGCAGAAATTTTAAAACGTCAATTTTCCCCGAAGATAAAATTTACTTCAACCCGGGTCTCAACGTGATACATCATCATCAGGATTCATCTAATGATGATGTCATACTTCACCTGATGACGGTGTAAACTTTGAAACCCGGGTCGAAGTAAGTTTTATCTTTGTAAAAAATTGCTTATTTTATTTCGGTGTCATTGACATTGGTATATTTTATACCCCGGGAAGGCGATAGCACGTTGTATGCCGTCCAATTGGTTTCCAACGAGATCCAGGAAATTTCGGGTCTGAGTGTATCATGAACATCGCTTTCATGCGATGTCTGGTAAACTAATCATATTCGTGGAAAATCTGAACTTATGCTGCCGCTGATACAACCAAGTCAAGTATCAAAGATGATGTAGAACCCAGTTTGTAGTCACGTCTTTGTATCAACTGACCTTCCTGGCCTGAGACTTCCCTCAGCCTCTCAGATCTCTATGGTCAGATAAATGAGTGCAAAGTAGTTCAGGCAACACTCGATTCTTCGATTTAAAAAAAGTAATTGACGTCAAGTTCACCAAAACCAACTCTTGCTCAAACTGTAGTCTTCAGCAATAAGTGAAAAAGTAAAATAAATGCTGACCTTTCGGTTATTCTCATATAAGATGGAGAAACCAACGGTATTAGGTGCGGTAAGATTAGGGTGACATCTAGAGTACCACGGGGAAGTATGATTGGCCCCATGACTTTTCAACCATGTCAACAATGTTAACCGGCTGCGACAGTGAACATTTTCATGATAGCTCCTTTTGAGGCTCTAGCGTTGAGTTAAAAACGTCAATTTTTAATCCCAATTTTCAATATGTTGAACGCTCGCCAAAGGTTGCAGAAAATTTGGCGAAAGCTTGCACTTATTTCTGGCTTACTTAGTGGCTGCCGAAATTAAAATTTGGTTTTATAAAAAAATCATGATCCGAATTTCTTCATTGAAGGCTTGATATTGAATTGTTGAATGTGTATCAGTGCACTCCCTATGTAAGGAGAAACATCAGGTCCATATGTTTATATGGCGTGGAGTTAAATGTAATGTTACTCGTCAAATTCAAGGCCTGTAACTTCCTTTCCTGAGGTCTGTGTTGGGATTAATGGATCAGGAACCTTAACGCCTCAACATTAAAGAGATTTCGATCCGTCAATCGAGTTGTGGAAAGGACATTGGATAAAAAAGGGGAAATGCGATGTCATTTCATTTTCCTATGCCCTTTTCCCTCGGAATATATTTCTGCGCTGCCCGGCTGACAGCTGGAACGAGAATTTTTGTTGCAAATAATCTAATGTGCACAATACGTGCGAAAAGAATAAATATTGAAGAGTTTTCCACTGAGTCTTTGGGTTTAAGAATACAGCAGTTAGTATGAATGAATTATAGCCGGAAAATTCAACTGAACATTTTGAATGAAAAAACATACTGGCTCACGATAATTCACGTAGAAATACCAGAGTAGCAGTTCCATAATAATAATAATGCTTGATTTATTGATCAGATTCAAATTGTGGTTTAACAACAGAAGCAGTTGAAAAATAATTCTAATTTTGGCATTTAATGAAATAATATCAGCATTGAGCTCAAATATACTATATATTTAATACTATCACCTTTACCGAATTTTAATCTCAAGCTGCCGAAGTAGTCTCTAGCGTCGGGGCATGGGGTATCGTCGAAGAGCATACGCTCAAAAAAACCCATGAACAGTAGTGTTTCGCGAGATATGTATTTACAGAGTTGTCAATTTTACAGAAACTCATTTTCTCATGACACGTGTATGCGCCGCCCGAATGTCAAAGGGTTTTCATGAATTATTCAAAAATTAAATAAAAAAATAATTCACGCGGGATGCTGGCTTCAAGGCCACTTCTGGAATAGGTTTATTGATAATAGTCAGGAGGCGGAACAGAAAGATTTAGTCCAAAAAATGGGTAAAAAAAACAACTTCACTCTTCTTTACCAACTTCTATGTGTGAACACAGTATGTTCACTTGTAGCAAATGGTGGGACAAAGGTGGAGCTGCTAGGGGTTTAAAGACTATACACGATGCTTTGTTTACTTCAGGAATTACATCATCCGAGTTTCTGGGAGACAAGGAGGGTGTTATTTTTACCCCGCATTATATATCTGAAACTGATGGCAGCAAAAGAACGAGAGAGATACTCAGCCAAGCAGAAGTACGAAAGATCTGCCTTTCCTCGAATCATCTCTTGCTGGATGATTTTGAAATTGTATGCATCCTGTATCTCTTTTACATTAAGATTTCCTACATTAAGAGGGTGATAATATAATAATTAGAAAGACAGATGAGGGGAATATAAACTCACTCTACAATCTTGTCCAAATGCCTGACCTTGTTGATGGAATGCTGCTCTTAAGATTTCAACTTATTCATGACTGACGAAACTAGGTAAAATTTACTCAGAATGAAGTTCTCTTGGGTATTCCACCGGTTAAGTAGCTCAGTTGCTCCCGTCGCTTCGGAGAACGACTTGTTCTCCATCCTTTGGGGTTCTGAATGAAATCTGATTTTTTTTCAAAATTTACTCACTTTGCGAAGACTGATGTAGTTGGGTGGGGTTAAAAATAATTTTTTGCTAATACTATTGAATGAAGGGAAGTTAAATTTGAGTTACTTATATTTCCGTTTCGCTTTTCCAATACTTTTTTTTCCAGCGTATTTGTACTATATACCATCGCCACATCAATGTCCTGGTCCATAAAATATGGCGTTACGAGTGTTCAATAATACCCTAAAAAGAGATCTCATACCTTATGTAGTAAGAGTAACTGAAAATCAGCGTAATTCTCAGTTAAATCCTCACTGTCTTATGCTCTTAATGTTCCTCTCAATGTAGTGTAGCGTATTTGTGGTAGCGCAAGTTTTCACACAACGGACTATTCCTGAACGGAATCGCTGAATCACGCCGTGGAAAAAGAAACTCTCATAGTACTTTTAAGCGCTTTCTGGATGCAATAATAACAAGTGACACGAAAAGCAAAAGAGACATTAGAAATAGAATATCCATGGCTAAAAGAGCTTTCAACAAGAAGAAAAAACTTTTCATTGCAAGAAACATCAGCGTAGACATAAGGAAAAAATTGATAAAAGTTTCCCTATGGAGCATTTCTCTATACGGATGTGAAATCTGGACCATTGCAAAGGAAGAAAGAAGAAGACTTGGATGCTTTAGAAGTGTGTTGTTATCGGCGAATGCTGAGAATCAGTTGGATGAATGGAGTTGAAAATGAAGAGGTGTTCGAGAGAGTGAGAGAGAAGGGGAATAAACTACGGAAGAGTATTGTGAAAAGAAGAGCAGAATTGGTGGGGGCATATATTGAGACACGAGAGTTTAGTTAAGTGTGTGTTAGAGGGAATGGTGGAGGGGGGTACAATACAGAGGAAGGCCTAGGGAACAATATCTGGAGCAAGTGAGGAAGGATGCCGGGGCAACATCCTGCTAAGAAATAAAAAGGAAAGCTCAGAAAAGATGGGAATGGAGGTCTATATTAAAACCAATCAAAGGATAAATATTGCTGTTTTCAGGTATTCTCGTCGCGTGCTTAGTTTTTCTGACTACAGTTTCTCCCCTCTTCCTGGGGGCGTCTTCAGGTCCGTTGGACATTTTGTAATGTCCAACGGACCTGAAGACGCCCCCAGGAAGATGGGAGAAACTGTAGTCAGAAAAACTAAGCACGCGACGAGAATACCTGAAAACAGCAATATTAACAAGTATATGAGCCGCGGAAACCTTCAAATAAATTTCAATCTAAGGATTGATAACTGCAAGAAGTAATTTAGTCAGCGGTGTTAATGAGCCTATACCTAGATGAAAAGCACCTTACCATAATCCAAGTAATTTGGATTTCAGAAACAACAGAAATATCAAAAACTAGAATCAAAATTAAAAATTAATCAAATATAAATATGTAAATTCGCCTTCTCCCTTCTCCTTCCACTGGCAGGGGCTGATGCACACGCATTGTCGCCACGACAGAGTGCTCGCTTCCGCTTAATCCCCGAAGATTGTCGCCGTACTCGGGTGAGCGTGCAACCGTCGGAAGAGGGAAATGCGAGCGGAGGTAGGAGGCTAGAGGCATGGATGTAAGGGAGTTGCTCTTGTGAAATTGAGAAGAATAAAGGCATTTTAACAGCTCAGTCAAAATCATACTCGTTCCGCCAATCCTTTCCTGGCCCCCTTGACGTGTCTCTGGCGAACCGGTCGAGAACTTAGAAAAAAATATCAGAATTATATTAGTGCAAAACAGTCTCACAGTTTAGGTTCCGTCAAATAGGATATTAGATTTGGATTATGTTCTTGTCAACGTGATTAATTTACTTGAATGAGGTAGAGAACGTGACATTACATCGTATCAATCTCCAATCCAAATTACCTTGGCTGAAGAGCGTCATGAGTACAGCTGAAATTGAAACCGTTAAAACCCTGGTCATAAAGATTTAACCAAAAATATTAATAAAATACAAAAGAAAGCCGCACGCTCCGTTAAAAACTGCTACGAGCGAACATATACTGTCTCACAACTTTTGGATATTTTAAGGTGGGAGCCCCTAGAGACTCGGAGGCTACACGCTAGGCTTAGCTTGCTCGAGAAATTCAGAACTAGTGTGTTTCAGAGCGACACAGAGAACATTATCCTGACGCCTCACTTCATTTCTTTGTCTGACAGAAGCGATAAAATAAGAGAGATATCTACTTTGCCGAACTGATAGGTAGAAGAAGTCGTTCTTTCCGCGCACAATAAGCACCACAAAAAAAACTGAGCTCAACTAAATACACTCCCATAATACACGACACCATTTCACCTCCCAAAAACTTGCATCTTTACGCGGCTGGTGTCCTAACACCCCCTGCCTTATGCCTATGCGTCTGCTCACAGGGTAGAATGTAGATGTAGATGCATACTTACTCCTACCTTAATGTTTTGATGAATGTTTTCTGAAGCGGAAGCTATCAAAATAACCATTTCTGGAATGAATAAAATGGGATATAGATGGTATCTCTCCCTTCGAGTAAAATTACCCTTTTCTTTTTTTTAATGTGGTTTCACCCTATCCTCTCTTAACTCCGGTATTCTGCAATGACTTGTGTGCACCCTGAAGTCGCCTTAGGAGTGGGTGTGTGACAATCCATAAACATGAGGCTAATTGAAGGCCCAGCGCCTTCCAGTCTCAGCTGCTGCCCAGTTGTCCTCCAGCCAATCGTCCGCGCCAAGGCGTCCACGCCAGCGTGATACTAGCGGGTTTTCCCCGAGTGGAAGATTAATAGGTTCGCTACGCCTTATTTCCGCCGCGGGACACTTCCTAAGGTATGATTCATATCATCACCCCTTCCCTGGAAGCTTGTTTTCCGCGGTGTAAATGAAACTTTTTCTTCCCAGCGTCCACTTGTATCAGTGGGCATCGAAAATTTTAGAATCTTCCTACTCATAAACTGGATGACATAAGGCGTCACTTCTATATCTGCATCTACATACTACCCTGGACCACATGGACGTGGGGCAGGGGGTGTTAGGACACAAGCCGTGTAAACATGTAAGGGATAAGGTGGTGTTTTATGGGAGTGTATCTACTATAGCGGAGCTCAGTTTTTATTGTGGTCGTTATTGTGCGCAGAAAGAATGAGTTTTTGTCCCCATCTGTTTGGCAATGTAGTTCTCTTTTTATATTGCTTCTGTCAGACCTAGAGATGTAGTGAAGCGTCATGATAATATTCTCTGTGGCGCTCTGAAACACACCAGTTCTGAATTTCTCAAGCAAGCTAAGTCTAGCGTGTAGCCTCCGAGTCTCTTTGGGTTCCCACCTACATCCCTCTAAAAGTTGTGAAATATTATTTGCTCGCTCGCAGCAGTTCTCAGCGAAGCATACAGCTTTTATTTGTATTTTATTAATTTTTTTGGTTAAATCTTTATGTCCAGGGTCCCAAATGCTCGCGACGTATTCGAGGTGTGGCCTAACCAGAGCGAAGTAGCATTTCTCTTTTACTCTTTCATCCGAGGCCCTTCCTATTATTCGCTTAACAAAACCTAGTTTCTTTAATACTGTGACGCAGATATTTTGTATGCGTGTCCCCCACGGTATATCAGAAGTTATAGTAATCCCAAGATAAATTACTGTATCTGAAGATTTCTTAGAAGTTATTCATTGAAGAACTTCTCGGAAGGATTTAACATTAGTATCCATATTGCAAAGAATTCTTTGTACCTTTTTATAATTATTGTAGAAATTTTGTAAGTGTAACTGTAGAATAGTGCATAGTATTCTTTCCAATGTAGATTTTAATCTCTCTACTCCATTAGAATAAAATTATTAAGACTATTGCTGTCCATAGTCGACTCGGTCTCCGATAAAAATCAGCGGTTCCCTAAAATGTCATCAAAGGCCACGATGTTGTCGACAAAAGTTCTAAAATGTCTGCGAAAGACTGACACTTTTTGACAGGAATATTTGAGCAAACGAACACTTGTATATTTCCGCACTTTATTTGCGAGGTCCTAATGAATGGCATAACGATCCGGAAAAATGGTCGGAATTGATTAAGTTGTGGAAGTATTCTCTTTTTGTCTCGTTTTGGAGATGCAGATTATGAGTTTCCACAAAGTTAGTGCCAGCACTAATTCTTAAGAATGTTTGAGGCCTTTTAAAATAAAAAAAAGTAGCAACTCTAACGGAGATCAGAGACAAAATATCTGTAAATTCGTAGCCAACATTGGGTTGATGAACAAAAACTGACACACCGGAATGTTCTACCTCGACTCCCCCACCCCCTCCCATTCTATTCTGCATGAGAATAAAATTCAGGTTCCCAACAAAGGCAACATTCATCAATCCTGAGCAAGTCACCTGCAAATGAGAGAAGAAACGTCGGCATTTTAAAGACCAGACACGGATGACCCAAAAATACAGCATAGTCCTTTATCCTTTGTACATTAACATCTACATACTACCCTGCGTGCAGGCGCACGGGCATAGACTTCTGGGGGGGTAAGTCTGTAACTTCTGTCGCTTATTTTTGTCGATAAATTACTCGACCGGTTTTGACGACGTTTGCGAGTCGGTAACTAATGGGCGTTAAAATTGTCGACTATTCAACTCCGGGGCTCGACTCGACTCGATATTCGACTCTTCGATACTCGACAATTCTCGACAATTCAAATTATGAGAATTTTCGTAGCAGTTGGCGATAATGATCCGGAGCCAATAAAATTCTTCGTCTCTTTTCCCCGCGTCAAGCTCTCGTTTTGTAAACAAATCGATCGCAACGACAACGATGCAACGTGTAAACAAACAATTGAATGCTGGAAAATAAAGAGCGAAGTACGAACGTGGTCGAGGCCAGTTGTTTCAAATTGCTCCAAATAATAGTGATATTATTGAAATAATGGAGGCTATTGCTGGTCCTTTGTTAGTATAATATATTTATTTGAGATTACTTAACCCAGACCTACGCTTTCATTTCAAAGAAGGTTCAAGGGCATCGTGTAAATAACGAGCAATGTCTTTATTTATCCGGAAAAGTTTAATAAACACTGGATCTGCCAAGTCAAAAGCATTATGAGTGTCTCTCAAACGTTTTCGTTCCACTCTGATTCGCTTAACTTCTTATAAATGTATCTCCCGAAGAAGAATTATTCTGTGATAATCAGCAAATGACTCTCGCCTAGCGATGCTTTATCGCCCATAGATTAATTTTACCGACGCCAATCCGGTTGTACATAAAATAAACGACCGCAGTCGCTTAATTGTCGCCCCGGAAGTCGATTATTCACTTTACAGACTCAAGCCAAGCGCTTATATTGTCGACGTCGTCAAAATTATCGACCGTCGCTAAAATTGTCGACCGTAGAGGTAGATAAAATTTACAGACTTGCAAACGTCGATAAAAGCCCAAAGAGGAGACAAAAAGCGTTTGTCGACAGTCGACAAAAGTTACAGACTTACCCCCCTGGAGGTGAAATGTTGACGTGTATTATGAGAGTGTATTTAGTGGAGCTCAGTTTTTATTGTTGTCACTCATTGTAGGCGGAAAGAACGATTTTCTGTACCTATATGCTCGGCAGTGTATCTCTCTTATTATATAGCATCTGTCAGACCTACAGATGTAGTGAGGCGTCATGATAATAGTCTCTATGTCTCTCGGAAACACATCCGTCATGAATTTCTCGAGCAAGCTAAGCCTAGCGTGCAGCCTCCGAGTCACTGGGGGCTCCCACGTTAATCCCTCCAAATGTTGTGAAACACTATATGCTCTTTCGTAACAGTTTTTAACGAATAGTGCAGCATTTCTTTGTGCTTGATTAACTTTTTTTAGGTTAAATCATTATGACCATGTTCCCAAATGTTCACAGTGTACAGCAACCATTGAAATAACTCACCATACATTTACCAAATCCGTGATGCGATCTGAGGCATATGTCGAAATTTATTTTCCTCCATAAAATCACAGTGGGGGAAAGAGCAACACACCGATATTTATGTTCAGCCTCATCTTCATGCTGCAAATTCGGTTCGCGCGTATTTTTACATGTTCATGGAATTGGTTCACAAAGCATGATCGATCTGGTGGAGGTCAGTGATGGAGATTGTAGTGCTGTGAACTATATCTCGATCAAGGCTCAGCGATGGCGTGATGATTGGGACTCTTCCTTGACACGTGAGACGTGTCCTGTCGGAGTGTTACTGATTTCAGAGGGCAGGCAGGAAGCCAAGTGTACGGTTAGCCAAGGACTCTGAGGATGCCAGAGTGGTTGATTTTTTTGCGTGGAACTGCCCTTTTGAAGTACTTATTTATGATTTTGCAGTAAAATTTCTACTGTGACGAGATGTCAGTTTTATTATCAATCTCTTTTTCTACAACTAAGCCTTTATTATGAGCATATGCACCCCAGCTCACTTCCTGCGAAAGTCATCACAAAAATGACATACCTATACCACTATACTGTGTGTGGAGTAAGCATGAAATCATCAAATACAGTAAAATATATTGGAATTACTATAACTTCTGATATATCGTGGGGATTATTAAAGAGATAAAAAGCTAACGTCCACGACAACTCAAAAAGCGAGACGCTTGAGCCACGAAATGCGTATACATTTCAAATAAAATATCCAAACACGACTGAAAATTAAAAGACTATCGATTAAAATACTTACAATGCCAGGTAAAATGTAACTTCTCACAATTCTGCACCTCGAGGGTAGCTGAGTAAATTATCACAGTGTTTAGTCGAATAATGAGGCAATATGCTGTAGCGAGAGATAAAATGTAACTCGACTGCGAGTACTCAAGTTATTCTGTAAAATATACAATTAGCACAAGCGTGTTAGAAACAGGGTAATATTTCGAAGCGTCGAGTATTGTTACGATGGAACTCAGCCATATAGGGAAACATATATTTTACAGGATATAGCGAAAGCGCCTGATTGCACGGTCCCCTTGTCAATGCGAGCCAACGTCTCCAATGGAGATCTCTTAAGTAGCGGTATATAAACATGAACAGGCCTCAAATAGTCCTTCACAATTAGACGTCCAAGGCGGACGAACGAACACTTCCGTAAACAATCGGATAGAAATCCCCCTGTTCGTTAGAACACACGGAACTCCATCTAACTTAAAGAACTCCATCTAACAAGCGTGGTTCAATCGAAGGATAATCATGCTATGCGTGTTGAGGATAAATCCTCGAAGCATCGAGTATAATGAAGATGGAACACGGCCATTAAAGAAACTAGTATATTTAACAGAATATAGCGAAAGCGCCTCATCACATGTTCCTCATGTCAATGCGGGCCAACGTCCGCTATGGCGATGTCATAAGTAGAGGCATATAAACGTTAAAAAGAATGAAATAGTCCTTCACCGTTAGACGGCCAAGGCAGACTTAGATAGAATTGATAAAAAGCTAATAAAATGAAAAATGAAGAGCCTGTATCAATCAGAGGCCTGGATGTGAAGTATTTCTATCAATTTGTGGCCATTGTCTCCAGTGACAAGAAGTCATCAGTGGATGTGATCTGCAGTCATGGCGTCTGATGGCCTCATAAAATTCCTGTCTGTATCTCCTGTAAAATCTCACCACAGCAAATGGGCTAAAATGACTTTCAGCAGAAATTCAAGCTCTAAGCTTGACCTTACTCACTGGATATATTTTATGATACTGACATCTTCAGTTTGAAACGCAATTAGCTCAATCATGCCTATCAAGCTCACACGTTCTGGGCAAGCTCATTCTTTCAAGACACTTTTATTGGGGTAATTAGCGACTTTGTCTCTTAATGGTATGTTTGGTAGATGGACGAAATGAATAAGCTAACGGAGGATCTATTTTATGGTATGCGAGGGTATTTAAAGAAAAACTCAATGATTTAGGGTCACAATAGAAATAATTCATCATGCGTGAGCCATGGGGTAGGCTTTAGGGTTGAATTGGTGAAAATTCTGACTAGATGGTGCCAGTACCATGGCGCTTTATAATTTAGTTGCGATGTAGCGGGTACCTCATGGGTGAGTTTTTTCGCCGCTAATGATATGCACCTACCTGAATCAATGAAATTACTCGTAATGGGTGAACATCTAGATAAAAAATTATGTTTTAAAAAATTAAAAAGTAAGTTAGCCGGAAGAAGTTCGTGCGTGCTCTCAAAATTACTGCGATAAAGATTGGAGGTGGAGCTCCGGGGAACTTGAATCGGAACCGCATAAGTTGTTGGGTCGAAAAACTTGGCGTAACGTATTTGACGTCCATAGCAGCGATCGATTGGTCTAACAAGTATGCTGCTCCCCTGTTCACGAGTTTCCTTGAAATACTTCAAGCCTAACTCATGCCACATTGTGCGTGTGTTGAAGGAGCTCTTTAAGTTAAATGAAGTTCCACGTGTTCGATCCGGACCCTATCCGATCGTTTACTGAAGTGTTCGTCTGCCTTGGCCGTCTAACGGTGAAGGACTATTTTATTCTTGTTAACGTATATATGCCTCTTCTTGTGACATCGCCATAGCGGACGTTGGCCCGCATTGACATGAGGAACATGTGATGAGGCGCTTTCGCTATATTCTGTTAAATATACTAGTTTCTTTAATGGCCGTGTTCCATCTTCATTATACTTGATGCTTCGAGGATTTATCCTCAACACGCATAGCATGATTATCCTTCGATTGAACCACGCTTGTTAGATGGAGTTCTTTAAGTTAGATGGAGTTCCGTGTGTTCTAACGAACAGGGGGATTTCTATCCGATTGTTTACGGAAGTGTTCGTTCGTCCGCCTTGGACGTCTAATTGTGAAGGACTATTTGATGCCAGTTCATGTTTATATACCGCTACTTAAGAGATCTCCATTGGAGACGTTGGATCGCATTGACGCGGGGACCGTGTAATCAGGCGCTTTCGCTATATTCTGTAAAATATATAAGTTTCCCTATATGGCTGAGTTCCATCGTAACGATACTCGACGCTTCGAAATATTACCCTACTTCTAACACGCTTGTGCTAATTGTACATTTTAAAGAAAGACTTGAGTACTCGCTGTCGAGCTACATTTTATCTCTCGCTACAGCATATAGCCTCATTATTCGACTAAACACTGTGATAATTTACTCAGCTGCCCACGAGGTGCAGAATTGTGAGAAGTTACATTTTACCTGGCATTGGAAGTATTTTAATCGATAGCCTTTTAATTTTCAGTCGTGTTTGGATATTTCATTTGAAATGTATACTACGCATTTCGTGGCTCAATCGCCTCGCTTTTTGAGTTGTGGAAACCATTTATATTATTAATTGTTCGGGACTTCGTTAGTAGAAAATATCATTCACTACGTTTACCAATCGATCTGATCCGATCAGCTCGGTATGGTAAACGCAACGGGCTAGTTGGATCGATCTGAGAAGCGGGCTGACTCGGGCCGCTTTCTCAGCCAGTCTGAGATTTTAGATCGATCTGAATTAGCGGGTCTGTGGCGCTCCCTGTTATTCTTTTGGTTACCATAGGGAAACAAAATATAACCGTTATTATTCAAGGCGTGTGTTGTGACCAGTGGTAACAAGAGTGCAGGTGATATCGTAGGACATCGCCAATCTGTCTAACTGGGCAATTCTATTCACTCGAATGCAACTGAAAACTTCTAACTCTGCACTTATTTATACACCGGGTTAATCGTGCATCAACTGTTAGAGTCGATTGTTCAGTATCGATATTTTCAGTCCGTGTTGGTAAAAGGCGATCTGAGTCGGCTCGCGTGAATTTTTCAGATCCTGTCCGAGTTCAGATCGATCTGATATCGGTTGGTAAACGTAGGGATTAAAATTGGGTTTTTTTTATATCGATGGCTGAGCAAATCTTGATGAGTTGGTTCTTCCTCAACAATGCATACTGAAGTGGTATTGTATATCCGCGGGTGGCGTTGTTACATGCATAAGTTCGTGGATTCCCTCACCCGTATGAAATCCGTATGGCTTCCAGCTGCACCTTCCACAAATCCTTTTCCCCCGTCTGAACCGCAACACATGGTTTCCGGGTCGCCTCGAGGCTATTAACGAAGGAGAACGAAGAATGTGCCAAGTTTCGCGCCGTTCATTACACCGTTAATAAATGGGGTTATGACCTTTCTTTGTGGTTTACGACCTCGATTTTAACAGCTTTATTACGGCGAAGCGCGTCGTAGGTATCATTCTAATGACTCCCTCGTCTGCTGCTTACTGTTTAATGAATCGGTTTAGGCGCCCCCATCGGAATCAAATAGCAACTCCAGGGCAGGGGCGCCTCCAGACCACGGGTTCGGAAGGAGAAACTTGCGGCTCAGGGGGTAGGAAATACCCGCACGAGAAGGTGGATCCGAGATAATGGGATCTCATACGAGAAATTCGTAAAACTCTTATGTGAAAACGGAGTATTTGAAGTAATTTTGAAAACAAAATTTTTCCTTTTTAATTGAGTGAGGTTTTACAGAATTCATCTTTCCTTTTTAGTGGCCACCCGGTTTCCATTAATCTCAGAATTATTTTGATTTACAATCGCTTGAAATTTATACCTATATAAACTATAATTTATCTTAATACGTGTGCCTATCGTATTAAGTCCTGGCAAAAATATTACACAGGCTTTTAGTTTTAGGTCTATGGAAAAAAATAAAATATGCTGGGTTTTGAGGGATGGGGATGAAAACTTTTTACAACCCCCTAAGCTTGGGAGCAGTAGGGGCAACAGCAGTAGGGGCTGCAACCCCTACTGCTCCCAAGCTTGTGGGCTAGTAAAAAGCTACGCAGGAGCCCCATTCTGTAATTAATCATGACCTGTTTTAACCCCAATCATTTGGCAGCAATTTGCGAAAATGATTACTAAATTATAGCTATCCATATTAGCTCTAATGTCGAAATTATCTTGTAAGTAGCAACTAAAAGTATCATAACACTTATTTCATTTCTGCAACTCTTTGTAAACGACTTTGAACTATAGCTTGGGTGCAGTAAAACGTTGCTGTACAGGGTACACTTGCATCTATGCATGATCATGTGATCCACTGGAGAGAGGTGTGACAGTGGGCGTTAGAATACCAGACATGAATGGGTAGAGAACATGGGAGAGAAGGTATGAAAGAGTTTCGGGCATAGTTTTGTGGAAATATTCTATACCCATGATGATGAGAATAAAATGACAACAGTAACTTTTTTTTTGGCTGAAGGGTACATATGCAATCATAATGGTTATATGTTTACCTTGAAAATGACATAACATGTTGAAACCATGGTCGGTTTTCTTTGTTGTTGTTGAATAGGCTTAGTTGTTGGCATTGTTGTTGTAAGCAGTAAGTAGGCCGGAACAATCATTTACACAGTGTGTAAATTACTTATTTATTCCTAACATCAAGGGAAAGAAGGTGGGGATGGAGGGAGGTGAATGGTATGTTAATAATCCATATGTTAGTTTCACACTGCTTTTAAAATCATCCCTATTATGAGGCGTGGAAAGAAGGAATCTTTATATCTATCATTTCGGTAGTTTCTTTTTTGCTTCTCCTCTCTATGGATATATCATGGGATCAACATAATATCCTATGGTCATGCAAAAACTCACCTCATCTGAGTTATTTAATTAATCAAGGTCTATCATTTAGCCTCTGAGTCTATAGTGGCTCCCAGCATAGCTGGGAGCCACTATAGACATCAATTCTGTTATATGATCAATTGTGTAACTCATTCTATTCACTCATAATAGTTTTTACCTATGGGTAAATCTGAGTCTAAAGCATAGGGTAAGAAAATATGCTGATCCATTAGGCATAGGTTATGCACATGGCTTTTCAGTTTTCTCTCTGAAAACCTTGGTAACATCTAATGAACACCAGGGTGGAAATTTAAATTAATTATGCATGCATGTGAGTTTTCAGGTTAATGGACCAGACTCATGTCACTGGTGTGAAATATGTATTTTTTATTTCAAACACCTCTCATTATGATCCCCAGAGAAACCTTGGATGTAACCCTTTCCAGTCCAAATGTGATTCCAAATTGAATCACGTCGCTTTCCTATGTCGAGCGTTGATTTGTTCATATGTATTTCATGTAGAAGATGATGTTATCTATGTAAGGTGAAAATATGTGGTGAGATAAAAATAAATTTAAAAATCAATGAAAGTCATTTGAAAAAAATCGATGCTAGATGCAGGAAAGCGACATGATTCCATTTGGAATCACAGGACCGGAAAGGGTTAAGGCTCATCAGTATTGTTTTATGTCGGATCAGGAATTCCTAGTTCAGAAGTATTACTTTATTATAATTAGCCTCCTCTTCTGAAGCAGATTTCTTTCATCACTTATTGGAATGGTTAGCAATACTTTTTAGCCTGCATGTGGACCTTTAGTTGGGTGACCCCAAGACCGCGGCACTCCCCTTCCCTCAAAGTTAATGCTTTACTAGCAGAGCACTCTAGCGGTCAGGCGCTTCCCAACCACGATAACCCCGCCAAATTAAAACCGAAGCACTGAAACCTTGAGCGATAGCTTATAACGTGACCTCTGCATTCATCCGATATTGGTCCAAATGATGAAAATTCACGAGGTCTCCTGATATTTGATATTGTTTCTTAGGTTTGGTACATAATTTCCAATGAAAAGAAACCAAATGAAATTCACGCAAACTTTATTGTGAATAATGATACTGAAGACACAATTTACATTATTACAAAAACTTCAACCTAACATTTGGAACAATGAAGTGGAATTCATTTTCAAACTTGGCATAAAATCACATATATCCTCGCACAGCCATACTATAGGACCATAGGCCAAATTAATTAATTAGATGTCAATACAAAAGTAAGAGCAGGCTTCGGTCATAACTGTAAAACATCTAACCATCTTATTCACACCGTACTTACCTCGCTAAATCACTCGGGAAGTTGAAAAATGAAATTTTTTTGTCTAATATGCAGCCAGTAAAATTATTGCACCAACTGGCTGAGCAATAATGCCGCCCGGGTCACTTCTCACATTCACTACTTGCCGCCATGTTTGTTATTTTGATACGGACCATGCAGGCCATGTGACTTTTTCCTAACGAAATCATAACATAGTTTTTTGTTAACAAATTCACTGAGTATAAACAATTAAAATAATTATTTATAAATTAATAACCTATTATCGTCTTATTTAAAGATCTTTTTTAATTTTCGCCTGAAGTAGATGACGCTAAAGTCACTACATACAATATATCGCAGCAGACGACATAGCCTTGGGTGGCCCCTAGTGATGGCACTCTAATTGTGTTCAGCAGAATTATGTCATTTTCCTTTTGGTGCAGAAAGTAGGCAAATATATCACATGAAAGGATGCTAACCAAAAGATATACCCCATGAATATGTTTCCAGGTGTCATTTCATAAAAATTGAACAACCTGAGATACAACCATTGCTCAAAGATTGAAAACATGTCACAGGAAGAAAATTTTCTGAGTGAACTGAGACTATGGCTATGAGCCATTCCCTTGGATTTATCTGTTAATTAGTTCCCCTAGGGAGGAATGATCTGGGGTCGTCAAGATTGCTGAAATGAGCTCACTGGGTTTCTTGGGACGTAGTATGGGTGCTAATCTTTGGAAGCTGTTATCTGGTCTCTTAATATCGCTCTCTGGGCTTTATTTAGATGAGGGTGTTGGAGTCGCCTTCGGCAATCTGCGGTCCATGGGAAACTGCTGATACAGGATCCTACGAGGCCATTGGTGGGTGATCCTACAAGGCATCCTACAAACATTGGTGACCAATGAGATTGACAGAGGGTGGTCACATGGGGACACCAAGCCATGGTTTCTGGGTCACAAGGAAGACGAAGGAGAGGATGAGCAGCAGTCTTGAAAAGGCGAGTATTAGGTGAGGTTGTCCAGGTACTGATTGTATACGGTTGCCAAGAATAAATGCCTTTATCATAAGTGCCGTTCCCTTAATTTACCCTTGACAGACCCTAAATGTGACCTCTTACATGACTGTTAATCAGATATAAGATGGGGTGATGAGAGCAATGGTCGACTTAACCCTTGCTAGGAGGAACCAAGTGTCCTCATTGGACAATCGAGTAACTTCAGACTTGTTTATTGTTATTACATGGAATTGATCCTATTTAAAAGTAGAGTCACTTTCAGCTTCATTCTTGATCTCACTCCTGCTGTTGATATCATTGCAGTGATGGAATATACTGTTAGTGGAGTAAAAGTTTTCTTTAAGAGCACCCTATCAAGAAATTTATCTCCTTTTTTTGTCAGAAAGGAAACAGGAACAATCATTTACACAGTTAGGATTGCTACATGTGGGAGGCTTAGCTTTGAATGAAATTTGATATGACAACTAAAATTCATCCAGGTATTTGTTTGGTACATTTGATAATTACTTTCCCTCTTCGTGGTACAATTTTCAAAGTGTAAAATCTGTGTAGCATATTTTATGCGCCTAACGTCACTGTATCTTATTCTTTCCGTGGCCTTTGAATGTTATCATCCCAAATAATCTTCAACCTTATGCTTCTGACTTACTTATCGATACCGAAGGAAACACCACGGCTGTCGCTGGCATGAGAAGGGAAACATGATTGAAACTGGTGTGCGAAGAGCTCATGTAGAGAAATGCCAAAGTAATTGTTGCTGTAACAGGGGGGAAACTTGGTCAGCAATAACTGTTACCCGGGAAGGGTGCTATTTGGACTAGGATTGTCAAGTTGCATAAACTAGTCCCATATGAAGATGGAAAATAGAGGTGTACAGTGCTTTGTGTAAGCAGTCAAAAGCAAATAGCCGAAGTTGACTGGTAGGCTGTAAGTTAAAAATAAATTTTGCAGAGGAGGACCTCAAAACTCAGACTCAGGAGATGAGGGAACCCCATTCAGGTGTGATGTAATAGTTTATAAATGATGAAAGTAGGGCTATTTGTTTATACAAAAAAGGCAATGTGTGAAATGGTGATATTTAATTTATAAAGAGAGAAGCTGAATGTAGAGGTCATCCCGAGAGGTGAGAAATTAGAGATGGTGGATTCCTTCACCTATCTCGTAAGTACCATCACGTGGAACGGAAGAAGTACAAAGGACATCGAGCTGAGAATAGCCCTAGCTAAGAAGGTGTTCATGGGAAAAAGACGACTGGTGTGCTCAAAGACGATAGGACTACAACCCAGGAAACAGAATGTGAAAACCTTCATGTGGAGTGTGGCACTCTATGGACGGGAATCATGGACCATAGGACAAGCTGACCAGAAAAGACTAGAAGCCTTTGAAACCTAGTGCTGGAGGAACATGCTGAAAAGAAAATATATGGGCAAAATAGTAAATGATGAAGTGTACAGAAGAGTAGAAGAGGAAAGGACCATATGGAACTCCATGCAGAAAAGAAGAACCTGATGGATGGGACACACCCGATACACAATAGGTTTGTGAAGAACATAGTAATTGAAGGTAAAATAGAGGGAAAAGTCTCCAGAAGAAGTCCTAGGTATAAATTCATGGACCAAAAAAAGAGGAAAGTACATAAGAAGAGATACCAGGAGGTAAGGGAACTAGCATTAGATTGAGAAGGGTTGAGGGCTGCAGTCAACTTATCTTAGAACTGAACGACCAATGATGATGAATATATTAAATTTACAATTTTGCATTTGAATTCTAAGTTTCCATTGGTAAAGCATTTAAGAGTTATGAATATTGAAATTAATGATATGAAATAATGGATACTAATAATTTCAAATAAAAATAAATGAGTCAAAAAACATAATTTTTTAGCATTCCATTTATTAGTGCTAAATATCTCCTGATGCTAATTGTAATGGTTAATGTAGAACCTTACAATGTATGCCGTTGTTACTGCTTGTATCTCACCATGCTCGGTACAACCAAAACTCCATGGCAAAGAAAGAAAAGCTATGTGTGATGGATGTGACAACGAGTTGGTTAATTTTGATTTTATTCGTATTATTAAATTAAATTTGTAAAATTAAATAAAGTTTCAAACTGCATCCTTTGGCTGATGGTTGTATTCTCTGCCAGATGTGTTGAAGATGAACCACGATGAACATAATGATGGGAGTCCAACAAAAAGAGATTAATGAAAATATATGAATATCGTTTAGAACCAAAGTTGAGGAGGGGTTAATTAATTGATGAATTCAACCACGATATCGAGGAATCTTGTTAGTCCTGTTAAAGGCGAATGATTTTTTTTCTCAGTGGAATTTTCACCCGACAGTGTTTGTTGTATTGTATGCTGCATACTTGGACCAGGAGAGGACCTTTGATAATATTGAGTGGAACAAGATGTTCAGACTACTGGAAAAACTCGGAATGGATTACAGTGACTGATGACTTAACAGATTTCAATTAATCTGCTAGACCATCATTCGATATATAAAATTGGCTGCTAAGTGAAGCGAATATTTCTCAAGGAATTCCTTGAGAAGAACTCAGCAGACATAGATTTAATGCATGTGCAGCTCTAAATTTCAGTCGTCTTTCCAAAATTCCAATCCTTGAATGGACTTTTTTCCTGGTATGCATTGTGCATCTCATTGTATGGAATGTAATCTATAGAAGCTTTTTATATCAATATGATGGGATGGGATGGATAGTCTCCCTCAATATAATCAAGAGGTAGCAATGAAAAGGGGATGCAACTTAAGCGATTCGCTGATAAAATGCCTTGTTGCTGGATTAGTATTGAGTGGAAGTTTTATTCTCAATTTTTTATCAGATATGAGGTTTTATATTGAATTATCGATGCCATCAAGTGCATAAAGCGAACTTTTTCAGGTTGCTAAGGTCAACTAGGTTCTAGAAAATGAACATCTCAGAGGTGCCATTTGAGGTCCCCATCAAATAAAAAATTCTGCACTTGATGCCTAGTTATTTAATGGAATTTTTTTGTAAAACTTTTAAATCTAGTTTATACTTTCTGTACTAAAGTATTTTTATAACATGATGAATGTACAGTCATAGTTATATTTTGACCACTTATGCTTAATTGAGGTGATGAAGCTCTTGAAACTATAATTGCAAAATATGAAACAAAGTAAATAAGATAAATGTTAATTTTTGGCTGAAAATTGTACAAAATGCTTTTTTTACAATTGCCACAATAATTTCGTTTTTTAAACTCCTATGCTTTATGGTCTTTCATTGTATACACATCATCTTTTTTAAGTATCATCACTTTTGGGGCTGTGTCCAGCAGGCTATCAACGACTAGCCCTGTAATTCAATCAAGAATCCTGCATTTCATCCTTGCTAAATAATTTATTATTTTTTGCTCTCTACACTATGGATAAGTACTTGTATGCACTGATGAAGTTAATTAAATGTAAAAATAAAAACTCGGGCTTTAATGGGACCGACCTTTCCCATGGAAAACAACCTTGAAGTGGTGGAAGAGCTTGCGCATTCCAATGACCCCAAGAGTTGGACTGGCGGGAGCAATTAATAATACTCCCGGTAGTGCCACCCATGCCAGATAGATGGAAGGACGAAGGGTAGGAGCCAGACGAAAGGTAGTCCAGTGGTAATGTCGCATGAAAAATACTTTTGGGATGTGGGGGTAGGAGTCCCCTCCCTACTATTTACTACCTAGAAAAATGAATGTCAATCAAAGAGAAATGAATCCTGGCAACTACAGGATGCCGCTCAATGGGGCGGGTATCGAGCCTGGCATCAGGGGAGGCAAGGCCCCCGAGGTTGTCATCTCACGAAATCC
Source organism: Ceriagrion tenellum (assembly GCA_963169105.1). Lineage (NCBI taxonomy): Eukaryota > Metazoa > Arthropoda > Insecta > Odonata > Coenagrionidae > Ceriagrion > Ceriagrion tenellum. The sequence continues at coordinate 47,872,237 of OY720637.1, forward strand.
TTGCACAACAGAGTCATCACAGGATACAAAGACCAATGAAGATAAGAAGAAATGGAAGAAGAGAAGGAAGGTACCGATAACAATAGGGACTTGGAACATTAGGACAATGATGAGGTCTGGGAAACTGGAAAATATTAAACAGGAAATTGATAGAGGGAAAATGGATGCCTTGGGGCTCTGCGAGGTGAGATGGAAGGACAGCGGGGACTATTGGAGTGATAGTTACTGGGTAATCTATAGTGGTGGGGTTGAGAGTCTACGTGGGGTAGCTATATTATTGAACACAAAGTTGAGGAGGAGGTAAGTAAATATCGAACAGGTGAGCGACAAGATACTAGTGGTAGAAATGTAAGCATGCCCTACAAATTTCATATTGGTCCAGGTGTACATGCCTACAAGCAATCATAGGGAGGAAGAGGTGGATGGGGTGTATGAACAGATAGAGGAGATAATCAGAGAAGTGCCGGGCAAGAAAAATCTACTAAATGGAGGAGAGAAGGAATGGGAAAAATGTCAACACCGACATAGGTGAGGCAATACGAGGCGCTAAATAATCAACTACGGCAAATAACAAATAAGGGCGAAGGAAAAGTGGTGGAAAATGCAATGCGAGGAAATGCAGAAACTGCTAAAAGAAGGGGAAGTGGGTGTATTATATGCTAGGGTAAAATTGTTATTGGGAGGCAAGCAAGGGCAGACGGTACCAAAGATTAAGGACGAGAGAGGTAGAATGTTAATCGAACAGGAAGATATTCAAGAAAGATGGTGAGCATATGTGGAGGAACTATATGACAGCAATAGTACACCAACTAATTTAGATATAGACGAGGAGGGAAGCCTAGATGAAGATAATCTCAGTCCAAAGATTCTCGACGGTGAAATAGAAAAGGCATTGAAAGAGATGAAGGCAAGAAAAGCTGTAGGAGTAGATAACATACCCTCGGAATTGCTAAAGAGTTTAAGAAATAAAGGTAGGCAAGCTTTTTCAAACTCTTATGTAGGATCTACGAGGAAGGAGTATGGCCAGAGGACTTTGTGAAAACAGTCTTGATTTCTATCCCAAAAAAGAAGAATTAATCAGAATTTGAGGACTACAGAACAATTAGTTTGATTTCACACGCAGCTAAGTTTTACTTCAAATAATCAATAGAAGGTTGGAGAGTAAGGGTAAAAACTACTTGGGCGATGACCAGTTTGGGTTTCGGAAGGAAAGGTCAACTTGGGATGCGATAGTGGTGATGAGAATGCCTATAGAGAGAAACGTAGAGTATTACCAGGAGGTTTTCGCATGCGATATTGATTTTGAAAATGCCATTGACAGGGCAAATTGAAATAAACTAACAGAAATACTTGAGAAAATGGGCAGATAGGAGACTAATCCAAGACATATATGACTCAAAGGGTGCAGGTGAGGGTGGCTGATGGTGAATGGGGGTGGGCAGCTCTAGGTCGGGGGTAAGGCAAGGGTGCCCATTGTCACTATTTCTTTTCAACATTTATATTGAGGAAATGGTAAGACAGGCGTGGGAAGAACATGAGGTTGGAGTGTAATTGGGAGGGCATCATATAATGTTGGTTAGATTTGCAGATGATCAGGCATTGGTTACTGGGCCATCTCCGAAGGGCCTGCAAGCTTAGGTAGATGCTTTAGAGATGCAGTGCAGGATATTTGGAATGAAGGTAAACCATTAGAAAACAAAAGCTATGAGACTTTCTAGGACAAAGAAAGCAATGCTTGTGATTAAAGTTGGAGGACACAAATTTGAGCAAGTAGAACAATTTAATTTCTTAGGTAGCACACTAGAGGAAAACGGGCAAAGTAGGAAAGACATACAGAAGAGAATAGCGCTAACTAAGGAGGCGTTTTCGTAATAGAAGGGAGCTGATGACGGGGAATCTGTGGGGCATTTTCAATAGGGTCAATAGGGTAGGGTAGATAGAGCAAGGGCTATTTTACCATCACGCTCTCATGCATTTGCATATACATTCTTGCAGTTAACCTTTCTTTACACGATGCAATTTCAAACGCTCGTTCGTACGTACATCGGCTTGTGCAATTACGTGTCCCGTGTAAAAGGGGCTTTGTGGCCACGCGTTCATGCATTTGCGCAATTTAGGGTGTTCACTCGATGAAAAATTAATAGTGGATGCGTTCATACAGATATTCGCGCTGGTAAGTGTATTGTGTAAACCTGACTTTAAAGATTGGCCTCATTGGAGAGTGTGTTGAATTTCAAATTTTCCTTGGCTGTCAATTGCCTACATATTTCGAATTATTCCGGCTTTTATGAGTCTTTACGCCAAGGATATTTCTTTCGGCCTTGCTCTTCTTGGCTTATAGTTACGGGGGTTATTTTAACGACAAATTGCCTTCTCCTTGTTCGGTTAGTAGTCGAGTGTCATCACGCTGGTATGGTTATGGGAATTTACATTCCCGCTCAAGTTTTGAAGCATATCGATCTGCTGTTATTTCATGCGCAGTAACATGGCCGGCTAGCGAAACTGGGTGAAGGTGATCCGCGTTCCGTTTTGAATAGTTAAATTTCAAAAGCTTTCACTCTGGTTGAAGTTAATTGAAGCTTTTGTTCGCAGCATGTTATATTTTCGCTCGTGATCCTTGCGATGTTGTTATTGAATTGAAAGTAGCTCTGTTAGGTGGAATTCGTATGTTATAGGGCGTTGAAGGAGAGGATCATGTTAAGGAAAGACGTATTAAAGTTACTGTTTACTAGGCCACTTGGTGTCTACGTTACTAACAGTTTCAGAACATATCCACTGAAATCGACAAAAAGTTGCAATGGGCCGAAGCAGCCAAATTTATTGCTCTACTCTGGTTTCTCAGGAACTAGTTCAAAACGGTTTTTCAAGAACTTCGGGCATAAACCAATTCCTCCGAGTACAGCGACAAAACTGTGGTATTCTTTCCTCGGTGTGACATTTATTGGCATTCTCATAAACTGGAAAGGGTAATCACTGAGCATGTTATGTGGTATCGAGACTCTACCGTGATATTGTTTTTTTCCGAAATTATTTTCTCACAATTTGCTTCAATTCCTTTTTCAGGATGTATCACTATTTGTTTCCACCTGTAGAGGCTGACTCTCGAATACCTCACGAAATTGATGAAAGTGATTTGAATAATGATCATGACCATGAGGGAAAAGAAGTGGAAGAAGGAGGGAAACGGAAAAAGAGGAAAGAAAAAGTTGGATTCAGGGACAGAAAGGTATGTTTACCAATTTCTCTATCAGGGATGAATCAGGAGTTTTATGCTTTTTATTTCTGATTTCGCGCCCCAAGATATGCTTCCCATTTTAATGTTATTATTCACTGTCCAATCACTTGGCAGAGAAGCATTTTTTCCCTTTTAAGTCATTCCTACTGCCAGTATTGGTGTTGATCAATATTTTTCCCTACTATGTTTTTCTTCTTATGTTCCTAATATTTATACTGGTTTGGCAATGTACAATAGTCAAGGAAATACACGGGATGGATTTGTAGCGCTTGAGTCAGTTTTGCTTTAGGTAGTTAAGTTGATTTATTTGGACTAATTGCATTGCATGGCCACAGTTTTGTCAATCTTGCCAGTATTCCCTCAGAATGAGAATGTTAAAAAATTTGAAATATTTATTAATGAGAAATGGAGTATTGTATTGCTTCTCTTGTTACTCAACAGCCCTAGTGAATGCCTAGATAAATTCTCCTGAAAGAAAGAGTTCATTTTACGATCAGTCTCCTATATCTACTTGATTTGATTTTGTTTGAATACTATTGACACAGTTGTTTACGAGGGAAATGACATTTCACTTTGACTGGCATAATCAGAAATAAGCTTCAGGGTGCGGCCAATGCCATTTATTTCTCATCTTTAATTTTTGAATCATGCCATTCCTCAGTTTTCTCTTGAAAAAAGAATATTTCTTAAAAAAGTAAAGAACTCATGTGTCTTGTATTGTAAATATCATTAATGAAATATTGTCTGTGTGCTCACTCAAGGTTCAATATTTGACAAGAAGAAAACGTCACTTGTAACATGCCACTGTTTTGATTTCAACTGACCCAGGTTTCAACTTTACTCAGTCATTTTCAAGGTGACAAAAGGTCATTGTGAGCCCCTTATTCACAAAATTTTGAGGGGGGAAGGGAAGAAGAGAAGGAGACAAAGACAGGAGAATAAGAGGTTGGGGTAGATTGTTGTTCAATGGGAATTTCATTGTAGAGGGGAGGTCAAGAGAAGAGAAAAGGAAGAAAATATTTCATTGAAAACAGTAATATTGTTATTTTTTGAATGTAAGATAATTTCTAATTGTTTTAAATAGCCCTGTGTGTGCCCTTCGTTCTGAGTGTGGAGGACTTAATGCATAAAATCACTTACGTGGTCTTCTTATAGGTGCTTTGAAAATTGAGAGGTTAAATCTCCTTTCCTTTTGATGAATAATTTTTATGTTCTTTTACCCAAATACAGATAGAATGTTGAGTTTGACCAACGTACTCTGCTGAAGATATGTAATGATTACAACTGATCATATATACATCACTATATTCAAACATTTATTTAATCCTTGGAATAAAATAATTAAGTAGTTATGCCATTTGGATAATGAAATGAAACTGAATTTGCCTCATGGAAAATAATTAGCATCCTACTGTGACATTTGCAGATAAATGGAATTTTGCACTATTCGTTAACTTCTATGTCTGATCGTTTCCAAATTGCTTAACTAATTTAATATTGTCCAAGTTATAAAAAAAGTATATATAGTAGTCTTTATCACCACTGAAGGCACATTCATCCTTTTTTTTGATAAATTATTTTATTAGGTAATCATTACCATTAAAACATGATAGTTGAAAAAATCCATTAAAACATGATAGTTGGGTGGCAAAATCATATTGTCTTTTCAGGAGGTCAGCTGTATGAGTTTATAAATGATATGCATTCTGAACTATGTTAAGTTGTGATCTTTCCCTCATTCAATAGGCTAATAAGGATTGTTTGATGCCTGAAGCGATTACTACCTATTTTTTTAAACAATGGTTCGGTATTGGTGTGATAATTTCTTCTTGTCAAGAAAATAGTAATTGCAGTATCATTTTTCATTGATTGTTTGGAACCAGAGATTTCCCTTAGACTAAGGAGTAAAGGTGTGGTAAAACTTTTGTAACCCAATCTATCTACTTTAAATGATATTATTTTGAATTAGTGCTTAAAATTTGACATTGGATCGTTGAGTAGCCACTGACCTTTGACTTTCCGTGTTATTTGCACCCTTAAAATGACTTTTCTGAGCAATTTTCCAAAACTTTGAATTCCCCCATAAATCTTGGAATCCATGAGTGCTAGTGTGGAATATTTTCTCCTACAGTCAATGATAAATGCATGAATGAAGTATGGGATGAAGATGAACCTTTAGAAGACAAAAGTGAATAAATTTTCTAAATGTAAGAAGGGGGGGGGCTTAACATAAGGGTAGGGCAGCACTATATGGAGCAAGTCGAGCAGTTTACGTATCTGGGTAGTATTCTTGAGGAGAATGGGTTAAGTGGTAGGGACGTAAGATGTAGAATTGCTATGGCTAAATAAGCATTTTCAAAGAGGAGGGAATATTTGAGAGGGATCTGAGTAGAGGCGTAAAGGAAAGGCTGGTGAAAACTCTAATATGGAGCATTGTGCTGTATGGGTTGAGGACTTGGTCATTGTAAAGGGAGGATGTGCATAGACTTGAGGTGTTTGAGATGTGGGTATAGAAATAGTTGGATAGGGTGATCAGGGTGACGAGAGGTATGAACGAAGAGGTATTGGATATCCTTGGAGAGGAGAGGAAGCAAGTGACAGAGGTTTGGAAGAGGCAGAAGATATGGATGGATGACGTATTGAAAGGAGAGGGCAATAGGGGGTAAAACACTGGGGAAATATGGTAGAGAAAGGAATAGGGTTGGAATTCTGGATGAAATAAGAAGAGGGAGATGATATGAGGAATCCAATAGGGCCTAAGAATCTAAGAAAATTTAATGGTGTGCCATCTATAAGAGTGAAAACAGATTAGGATAAGTACTGTTCTAAATCATACCAGTCAGCTGTTAGATTAACTTAATGAGTGAATGAAGGTCTTTACGCTGTTGATATGAGCACATTAGTGAGTATAAGATATTTAGTGGTGAAATTTTCGAGTTTGACTGCATCGTGAGCATTTTAAGCCAAAAATTGGTCCTAAAATGCTTGAGACACAGTCAAACTCAAAAATTTAGCCAGTACCTATCAACAGCTATGAAAACCTCCTGTCTAAGATAATACACCTTAGAAACACTCCTGTATAAGATATTGTTGTCACTTCCCAGGTCCAAAAATTTTCAAAGCAGCTATTCAAATGGCTGATTGCCGTCACTCATGAGTGACACCTGCACTCAGTGTGTGTGAAACTGAGAAATACATACTGAACACCTTCAGGTGTCACTTTGTGGAAGTATTTTTTATTCGAATCCATATTGAAAATGAGTATTGTACTTTTACACAGTTATTTATTGTAAACGTACAACATGTTTCCCAGCTTGCTGCATCTCCAGAGACAAATGTTTGAACAATTGTAGCTGAAGTGCAAAAAAGTACAATACTCATTTTCAATATGGATTCTGAGAAATATACCTTTAATATCTTGGCAGGGTGGACGAATTGATATTAGCCATTGAACCCATGGTCATTCAAAGGTTTTGATATAAAATGCCATTATCATGGGGCATAATGTAACTGTTGTTGCTAATATATGTGTGTGTACATGCTTTAACTTAGTAGACTGGGATGGGTGGGAAGGTTTATTTTTCAAGTGAAGTGGTGAGAGGGAACTGAGAAATGACAACAATATCTCACACACATGAGGGTAGAGATGAGGTCAAAGATTTGGTCATTTTGATGACTTTACCGAAGAAAAGTTTGAATCCATAATCCATGTCTTGTGTTTTTGCCATTTTCCCCTCACCTTTCACCACATTGATGCATATTGTCTCAACCCCTTCTACCTTTATGAGTTGTAGTTCATTTGACTGGTAGCCATATCTTATTATTGTGTATTAATGGCAGTCAGAGGTGGGTTATTCTGTAAAGTACCGTGGTATTTTATGTATCTTACCGCAGGTCCTGAAAATTACCATAATTTTCGTAATATTCACTTATGTCTCAGATATTTTTTCATGCCGATATATTCCATACATATTGTCTTAAGTCAAGTCTATATATATTAAATACAATCATAATTATTAATTGAGGCGCATCCAGCTCATTTGTGGAGTATTTTTACTGATGGAATTTTTGTGGGGATATCATTTCAATGGTTTGAACGAAAATTTCTCATGCCAAAAAAAGAATGCCAAATTGGGTGTGGGCTGCCGTGTTTGTTTTTAAATTTTCTTTATTTTATATGCATTAACATAGCAATGACCATGGTTTAATTGCCTTTAACCCCTTACTATTGCTATGGGCTTTCCTATTAAATCATCTAGTAGCTATTAATTGCAGAAAATTCAAAAAATTACCAGAAAATTATGCTAATTAAAAAAAACCACAATTTACCATGGTAATTTACTTCAAATGAAAATTATGGTAATTAACCCACTCTAGTGGCAGCTAATGTCAGGAATAGATAATGGATGAATAGAAGATTTTGGTGGCATTAACTGAAATTAGAACATAATGGGTGGATAAAAAATGTCAACATTGCCTCAAATTAATAAAGCTTCCTAATGCGACTTAAGTTTCATTATAGTGGGGAATGGAGGAAAAATAAAGTGGCTTAATATACCAATTGTTTGGAGGTTGGGAGTGGTTGAAGGAGGACTAGAATATGGGAGATGGGGTAGGGAGTTACAGGAGCGGATATGGAGTGGTAATGGGAAAGGGGGAACAGCTGGGATGAAATGGAAAGTCAACTTAGTATTAAAATATGGATAAAGGCATTTGATAACACATGATTTTATTTTCTATTGAGTGTAGGCTGTCAAAGTGTGTTTGAGTATGAAAATTTATAATATTTAACTTCCCTCTATAGAATTATTTAAATCTCCTTCCATAATTGATATAAATTTTATTACTAAATGCCTTCTGTTGAATGTAAGTTGCTTTTTTCCCAAAGGCATCTAGATTTGTTTGCAGTCATCAGTCATGCTGTGTCATTATTTCAGCCATCAGCTTCTCTTTTCCAGATAATTGAATATGAGAATCGCATTCGTGCATATTCAACCCCCGACAAGATATTCCGGTACTTTGCTACAGTGAAGATACTGACTGCTCAAGGATTTACTGAGGTGTACATGACTCCAGATGACTTTCTTCGCGCAATAACTCCTGGAATGAAGCAGCCTGATGGTAAAGAAGATCTAGAGTGTGAAACTGTTGATTCATATATATTTTTCAGATATAATCCCTCTCAAGTTGGCCCTATTAAGGATTGTTTATTAATCAGTGGTGCTTTGCCTGATGAGAGTTTACTTTATGAGTGTGCACTAACAGGCTTGTGAAATAACAGGGAGGCTTGAGCTGAGGAGGCATTTTGTGATCCAGTCTCCTGAAAGTAACTCTCCTTTGTGTTGTTGCTTTTCAGAATTATAAGGCTTGATGTTGGCAGCGACAAACTTAGTACTCAAAATGTCACTTATTCAACCATTGGAGTACCCACTGATGGTATAACTTGATTTTGACGTTAAATATTATCTTATTTTAGAGAAGAAATACATTCAAGGGCAATTTGTGAAATTTAAGTGATTAAATCTGCATATACTATGGGTACACTCTTCATGCTTGACATTCTCCAGGATTTATTATTTCTATTGAATGCAAAAATTAAATTTCATTCAATTGGTGATCACAGAATTATGTGGTAAATGAAAAAAAATATGCGAGGAAAGTTTAATTCCCTTATTCTCTTCCTCTCTGAAGGCAATTCAGCCCAAGTGGAGCTTTGGCCTCCTTGATTTTCTTCATCCATTCCCCTCTGTCTTCTGTCAGTCTTCTCCAGCTCTTTACACTAAAAGTTCTTGAGCATCCTGGCTGATGCTGTCTTTTTATGTAGTCCTTGATTTTCCCACTTGTATATTCCTTCATATCTACCCAGTGAAGACTTCCTTTGCTGGCCACTCCTCCAATGTCTGCTGAACATGCCTTTCCAATCTTGTTAGTATCATTAAATAGATATCTTATGTTCTTTTTCTGTATATAGTTTGTTGTTGTAATGCATTCTCCTAGTTGTGTCACTCTTGGACTCTCCTCTCAAATCTGTCCTGTAGCTCTGCTTGTACAGATGTCAGTGTCCATATTTACTGCTCTCTAACAGTTCTGTGTTGATTAGTGTTTTGTACAGTCGAATCTTGGTTTTCCTGTGTACATATCTGACTTTAACAAATGGCTGAGTGGAGGAGAAGGGTATGCTGCCGCTATTCATTGTTTTATTTCAAGGGTCTCATCATTTTCTGAGGATAATAAGGAGCCCAATTATGCTGGTGGAACATTATGGCTTCAAAGATGTCTATTGTTGTCTTCTATGATGATGTTGTTTTGTCGTACACATTCTTTCTGCTTTCTACTTTGCTCCATAAATTCGGTTTGGTTTTCATTTACCCTCATGACTACTTCATTAGCAGCCTTTTCCATGTTCTCTAAGGCTTCCTTTACCGATAGGACTGATCTCTCTAGTATATTAATATCCTTGATGTAGGAGAGGCTATGTCATAATACCTGGAAGCAGCATTGTGTGGTTGAATTGAACCCCTTCATTCATCTTCTTGCTACTGCACATTACCATATTATTGCTGCTCTGGTCTAAGGTATATTGTAGCTTTTCATCTTCCTACTATAGATTGAATATTAGTTGGTTAATTGATTTGATCGAAGTGTGTTTGAAAGTGGCTGGAGTTATTTTTGAAAAGGCTGTCCTTGCTTGTCTGCAAAAAGTTCCCTCTTGCTGTAACATAACCTCTGCTGATGTCAATCTTGTGCTTCATCAGGTAACCAGCTATCATTTATTAGCCCATTGCATAATGTACTTTCATGTGGTATATTCATCCATTTTAGTTATTCTGGTTGGTTAACCAAAATGCTATTTACTTTGGCATATAACTTGATTCCTTGAGGAATAGGCTCCCACAAATTGATAGTCATAGGGAACTCAATCATAATATCTTCATGTCTTTCAGGCTTCAGTTGATTTCGTTGCTCTTAGAGACACATAGAAAAGATGTTGTTTCACCTTTCCTTGTTACCACTCATAGGTTGATTTCATAGTGTTTTGCACCTTGGCTATGTGCTAGGGTGTTAAAATGCACCTGATGCCAGATATTGGTCAATACTTCCTTGAGGATGTGAGGGACCATAAAAAGCATATCATTTCATTGGTTATATGATTGATAGTTCAAAGCATTCTCTCCAAGTACAGCTTTCATAAGCAAATGTGAGATATGAACCTCGGGATTAAGTGTCAGCATCAAGGTTAATTAAAGTGAGTCTTAAGCCTAAATCATATGATCATTTTTTCTGTCCATTATAAGGGATAGCTCCAGTGATAGCCAAATGATCTCTTGAAAATGATCGTGTGACGTGAACAAAGTCAGGGATAGGGATCCCTATCTCTTTTTCCATCACTGGGCACGTCCCTTTTTCCATCCCTGGAGGCACCGCTGACTCCGCCATTTAGGCAATCAGTGTGCTCGGCCGCAAAGAACGACTCTAACGCCACATTCGGCTTTCAATGGAATGAGAGTAGTAAACATAGAAATGATGCGAAAAGGGACGGAAAAAATGATGGAGAAAGGGACGGCGAAAATGATGATGTGATTCAGAAAATGATAGCTCGAGGTATCATTGTCACGGTCCCTTAAAATCTATTATTGGAGTTATCCCTCGGAGGGACGGAAAAAATGATTGTGTGATTCAGGCTTTAGGCTAGCGTGTGCTACCTCTTAGTTTGAAGCTGTTATGTTTTGCCTTGTACTATTGATATCTCACTTAAAGAAGGCGAGCACTCTTGTTGGGGCTATTCAAGGTGGTTTAGACTTCGTTCCAGGGACTTTGGAATTCTTAGTGCATATTTCCTGGAGCAACCAAGCAGTTTAATTAACCTACCACTTAGGGTATCTTTCTAAAAGAATTATGTCTCTGTTAGAGATTTAATTTGAATTTCAAATACTAAGCTTACTGAGCAATATCTGCCTAGTTTGTTGCACTTCCTCTTTTGAGTGCTGTTTATGTATTCTATCATCTTTATTTATTAATAAAGGAATGGAATTTAAAATATTAAAAGTGCATAATTACATGTACAGTCTTAATGCTGCTTACATTTGCATCATGCACAGCCATTATAGCTTATCTTGTGGTCTTGAATGTCAAACACTGTCCTAGTGTCAGTACTTCTACAATAGAATCGTTACATACCCAAGCTTTATTTCCTTGTCCTGAGGTGTGAAGGTGGTGCACAGAGGGTATACTGAGGTGCACTTGCTATATTCTATTATTTGGAATTTCTACTATTTCCTGGAAAAAGAATGTTTTGAAACCTTGCACCATTAGTATTTCTGTTGGGATTTGGATGCCCATGGATCCTAATCATAAAATCGGAAACTTTACAGCCAATATTTAAATTACTTGACCAACCACAGTATTCATGGGAAGACATTTTTATAAGTTTTTCATTGATTTAACCTCAATTCCATTTCATTGGTGATCTCATAGAAAAAAATCATGAGATAGGCTGAAAATATTCAAATGGTCACACAAGTATCTTTTATGCCTGCAATGAGACGTGGCATGAGTATATCACTTATGTTATACTTTAAAAAGTAATTTTTAAGTTAATTTGTTTAAATGATGTGTAATCTCTGGGTTGGTTCAATTATTTGTGCAGAAATATTATGAGTGATTAAATAACTGTACTACCTTAAAATTCTTATCTGTGCTCGCAAACAGATGCCACTGTTGCATTGGTTCTTTTGTAGCATTCTATCAATTAGGTGTTGGTGTTTTTATGTAGTTGTTAATTTTTTTTAGAACAATATATTCAATCTTATTATGAACTGTTTTAATGTCTTTTCCCACCCAAATTGACTGCAATGGACTTTTGTTGTTCTGGTTTTGTCTGGCTTTCTCATTAACTGAGGTTGTTATGTATATTAACTGAATCTTTTATTGGTTATTAGGCCAAACTGAGATCCACTGACATCTTGTGCACAAACTTTTGAGGAAGAAATTTAATTTTTGGTAACGCTGAAACAATTCATGTTACCATTTTGTTACTGATACAGTTGGCAGAGAAAACATGCAACTGTTTTTTATCTTTCCAGTGACCTTAAAGTTTTTGCACTTGATTAAGTTTCAATTTGATGTTAATTATAATATACTAACTATTCTTTGTCCCATAATGATTGTTTTTCACAGGGCATGCGATGCTGTGGGGTGGACAATCTGCATCCCTAGTTTCAATGTTGTCTGTATTTGTCACCGTTCTAATTTTGGTTGTTTATGACCCCATTGCCCCTCTAACGTGTGTGTGTGACTGTATGTGTTTTCTTGATGGATAACTTTTCTCTGGTAGAAGCGTAAGCACTAATCATTCTCTTCTAGTCCACTGTGTTGTGTGGTAAACAAAGCATCCGAGTAGAATTCCTCACCGCATGTCTTCTTTCTTTTGATAGATAACAGAGTACGAGAATCGTATTCGACAATATTCAACCCCGGACAAGGTGTTTAGATACTTTGCCACCCTGATGGTGGTCCATCATAATGGGGAGAATGAAGTGTTCATGACCCCTGATGATTTTCTGAGATCCATGACGCCTGGTGTGAAACAACCAGAGGGTAAAAGCTTCACCCAACCTGCCTCCAATAATCTTTCTCCTACCGCATTTTGCACCAGACTCTAAAGCTTAGGACACTTCTGATTTCCTTTACTCTACTCACAAAACATTTGTATATTTCATGGATGTTTGTTGTTTTCTTTACTGCTTTGCTTTTTGCATTATTGTTGCTTTCTTCATTTGACTAACCTATTAAATGCTCACCCACTCAAAATTCTCTGCAAGGCGCATGAAACTTGAGGTTTATTTAGTCCACCTCGTAGCACGAAATATTAAAATACTTAGAATCGCTCATTCATGACCCCAAAATGGTAGTCTGCATGCTCAAGTAATCAATTTTAAGTGACAATTGCACATGCATATGCTTCCTTATCTGACTCCAAAGGCTAATTGTACCTTTTGTTTTTGTTTCAGGTCTGGGATTGGATCAGTTCAAGCGGTATGACCCCAAGGTAGGAACTAAACAGGTTTTGATTTTGCTTAATCTCCACTGTTTATGACCATTTTCATCCCTATAATCTGTCAACACTTTGCACAGTCTTATCTAGTGTATGTATATTAAATGCATCTGAATGATAGCACTAATGATATGATTTGTTTATGGATAAAACTGTGATCAATTTAACCGCCAATCTTTTAGGCAAGAGTGAATCTTCACATTGTGCACTGATTCTTTATAAATAAATGAATGACTTAATCACTTATTAATTATTATCACTGTAAAAAATCATTAATATAATACTTTATAAATCATGGAATATATTCATCTCTGTGGGTTTAAATCATCATGCCAACTTAGTATTTAAATCCATTGTGTATAATAAGATGAAGAGTGCATTCATCATTCAATCGTGACCTAAAGAAATGACAATAAAATAATGCATCTGGGAGTGTTTTCATTTAAATTTTGCTAACTTTTTTTGGTGTTCCAACCCCTCCCACTCTCTGTCTTCTATCTTAACTCTATACTCTCTCACTGATTTTATTTTGCCATTTCCCCCCATCCCCAACTATTTAAATTACTGTGAGAAGTTATTCTAACTGCCATATTTATTTTTTCTTTTCATTCTCTGTTTGCAGAACCACGCCGAGGTATTTACAGCAACTCACCATTCTTTCTCTCTCTTCTATTTCCTATTTCTTTTTGTGCATGATTCTTCTCTTCCTAGAAGAGTGCTTAAAAGTTGAATGTGATATATCCCTTCTCAAGTGCTGCCTTGCTTGAAAGTGCACCTAATGTCTCCACTAACTAACTAATCAAGAAAACTCCCTTAATTTCTTCCCTCTTTATCTTTTCATTCTTTTCTGCTACATTTTCTTTGTGCTTGGGATGGGCTGGTTCAATTTTAAGTTTCATTGGTTCCTTCTAGTATTGGAAAGAAATGTTTTATATAAGTTTCATTTTCATTGGGAATCTTATTTAGCGTAAAATATAAAATTTATTTATATATATGATTTTTAAATTAGTTATTTGCAATTTCGTGAGGAATTGTGTGCCTAAAAATGTTAGAACTATTTCTAAGTATTACTACATTGTATATTTTGAAAAACTGATGCAGCATCTACATGAAACTACTTCATGTACTGCTGTACTATGCAGTATCTCATAAAGGTGAGGGAGCATCTATGTCTTATAGTTTTGGTAGATTAAATTGGAAGGCAGTGGGGTCAGAACACACATGCATCTTCTCAATATTTCTTTGGACTACAAAATCAGTGTAAAATACACAGTATCTGCATTTCCCATTGTTGCAATATACATAGAAGACAGAGTAGAATAAACATTCATTGAAATTGGTTCAAATAAATTATGAAAGCCAGTGTGCCAAAATCTGAATGGAAAAAACAAATTGTGGCAAAAATCAGTGAATTGAGGAGGGTGGGAAAGGTTTAAATATACAAATACAACATAGGGGAAACACTTGTACTCCCAAAATGCATTGCTGATTGTATTTACATCTACACCAGTTTTGAGTACTCGTGGGAATGTTTTCACAGAGTTATTTGTCCCATATGTTAACCTGGATATGAAGTACTTATGAATTATTTCAAATGGTTCTAATTTTCTCTACTTTGTGATGTAGCTATGAGGGCTATTCATTATATGCTATTATTCAAAGATTAATTGTTAGATTAAGTTGGTGCACATATATTGCATATCCTTAGTAAACAGCCTTTCTAACCAAATGCATATTCTGATCAAAAGGGCGTAAATCTTGAATGGTTTTCTTAACTACGATTGATTTCTTTAGTGAAGGATGTTTCTAGCCTCATTGTAGGTGACTAATTAATACTCTGACATTTGTTGGTATAATTCAACATAATTGAATGATTTGTACTTAGTTTTTTGAATGTTTAAGTTGGTAAATTGTCAATTATAGGGGAATTTTGCATATGTGTCAGGTTTGCAATAAAGTTCAAATTTAAGTCTTGAATGATGATATATTTTTTTAGTCACAACCCCCTGAAGTACTTAAGAAGGTGCATTGCTGTAATTTTCCAGTTGAACTTGACAATTGAGTAGTTTTTCAGCAAAAAATATGTTCAATATTTTATGCTGCATTATCATTACTGTCATTTGAACCATGCTGTTTAGTTATTGGTGATTTACACTCATTCCTACCTCTACTCTTTCACTCGGTTATGCATTCCAAAATTAATTCTTAATTAGTTCCACCATTCTTTGAGGAATATTTATTTCAACCCATGCTAAACATTCATGATGGATGCACAGTAATTAAGGTGTATGAAGTTAACCTAGTCTTTTATCTGTGTTGGTGCTTTAAATTGAATGTTGTGTTGTGAGGAATGAAGGAACACGATCTAACTGATCATTTATCAGATGCATTTGTTGTTTGACTAAGAGTTATCATCTACATAATTCATTAAGACATTTATTAGTTACATATTTTTTTCCACGTTCCAGGTTTCATCAATTTATTTTTCTTAGAGGGTTAATTCTGATCGTGACATTGAGTTGATATTCTTATCGCTAGTGTATATTCTGTATCTAAATTAGGATGTAATGCTCTTTGCTGTAATTTGGTTGCATCATTAGGGATATTCATAAACCAAGGAGGGGCCATCCAATTTTGTTCATTTAAACACATGTACATTTGTATAATTTTTAGCATATAGAGAAGAATATTTATTTCATTTTATTCATGGGCATATGAATTGGTTATTCTGTTGAATTAGGTGGGAGCTGCAATTACCTTGGAGGATATTGGGTGCTTTTCATTCCTAAAATTAATGCTTGAGTACCTATGCTGAGATGTAAGTTGTATTCACATTCATCCATCAAAGTAACATATTGATTGGTAAACCACGAAATCGTCTTAAAATCATAAAATGTATGCCTACTGGGGTGAAAGTGGTGTTGGAAATATTATAGTGATAATTTGGGCATGCCTTTTCTCTAATTTCCTCTGTTGAGCCATTCAAATTTTGTCCAATAAATTATGCATGAAAACGTTTTAGGAGTAACTAGCAACATTCCAGTCCTAATTAGTGGGAGTGGCAGGTTTGCTGGCCTTCATGATACATTTGTAGCCAGAAGTATTTAAATGCTGTTGAGCTGTAGGTCAAAGCACCATTTTATTCATTGTGGTTAAGTAGCACAAGAAAGGCACTTACAGATAATTGAATTTTAGATAGAAGCACGGTGTATGGTTGCTTGTCCTTTGAGTAAGTAATTTGTTCCAGCTCATTGTTTTAGAAGCTTTGCATGAATGACCATCTCGTCAAAGACAAGTCTGTTTAGTCATCATTTGCCATGAAAAGGAAGATTTTTTTTGTTTGGATAGCTTTGTTTTCGTAGCCTTAAGTTTATCAGGATTTGATATTTCATTCATTGTGCCTCAAAGTTTTTGTTAAAGAGGAGGAGCAATATATGGTATCATCTTGCAGAGTAGTAAGAGAATAGCCAAGTGATCCTACAGCTGTACCTCCATTTAAAAAATCAATCTTTGTTGTTGCGATACCACTCTCTGTCAAATGTAGTTGTCAGTAGTGCAACATCTAAAAGACAGGATGGTTATTGCTCCCATTTGGTTAATATTGAGTATCAGTCACTAGTTTTATTAACTTACCAGTTTGTTTATCAGGTATTTATGCAGTATTATGTTTTTCAGTTTGCCAATGGTGGTGAGGGGCAAACAAAGCAAAGACTTTCACCATCCCTCTCGCGAAGATGGCTGTCTCACCACCAGGTTTAACTCGCTAAAATACTTGTTTATTCATGACTCATTAAAAATCGATTTCTCAATGTGAGTTAACTATGGTAAATATATTTAAATACTATTGAAAAGAGCTTCAACACAAGAGCAAGATCTTGCTTCTAGTACTATTCATTACTGAGAAAAAGTTATTTCATAAAATTTATTACAACTTTGTTATGCCAGGTTTAAAAGAATTAAAAGCTTGGGGATACAATTAAACTTTTTTCCTACACAGTATAACAGTTTCATGTTGCTTGAATGTCAAGTTTCTTCATTATTACTTACCGAAGAGAGCATTCCGTTTGAAAACTTTTTTTGTTCTCAACGCCATGAAAAATGGAGATGTGTCATAAAAATAATGGACAACCGTGGTCAAATACAAGAAAAAATAAACTAAAGTTCCATGTATCTTAATCATTTTCCAAACCTGAGTCTACGTAATTTTTGGACTGACTGTAGGCACACCGCTGCTACTATGAGCCCCTTCCAATGCGTATTCATTATTCAGGACGTTTGGCATTTACATAGTATTTCTTGTTAAGTATTCTCTCAACCCAGATTGGTTTGATAATTGGAGACGAAGTTTTCTTATTGCTAATGAAGATTTGTGCCATATTCTTTAGATTCACAATTGGGCAGTGTAAGGTTGATCAGTTAGACTCCAGTGTTCACAACTCTGGGTGGAATTCTTGAATCTTGATCTCTTTGGCTTGGTACCAGTAATACCTGGTCTCAGTTTATGTGTATAATTTATATTGAAACACTAAAGTGATAGTGAGATCGTTAGAAACTGGCTTTAATTGGCTCATAAGTCATCTGGAAAGTAAATACCATGAATATGTAGCTATGAGTGGCTCTTTACGCTTTTTCCTGGTTGTGTTAGGGAAGTTGCTGAGTGAATTTTATGTGTGGGAGAAAAAAAACATTCTATTGGCTCCTTTAATGTAAGTTGATATTTGTTCACAATGAGGGAATCATATTCTACTTTTAATCATTCGTAAAAACTCAGTGGAATCAGGTGTTGAACTTTTCAGCTTATCAGTTCTGGTCTATGTAATTCTTTTAGTGAATAAGTTTTCTTTCATTGATCTAAATCCATTGTGTGGATGCAACATGATCCTATTACCTCACCTATTACACATCTTTATGGGCCCATATGTGAATTATTTGATTAGCCCCCATGATAATGTGATGTCCCTTGTAAAATGATCCATTGCCACTGAATTTCTATCAATGGGATGTTCTTGTTTTGATGCAATAAAATGCTATTTAAAGGCCTACCTAATGTGAAGAATTCTGAATTTGCAATGAGACAATATGAAGTTGTGCATTAGAGGCTTGTGTCTAGAGTGAACATCATCTTAAACTCCCTAAGAAGGTAGCTTCTGTGGTAGTATATGTCATGTTATCACTAAGTAATTTCAACATTGTCAGGCTGTTAAGGGCATTGATATAGAATAGGGAACAAGGAAGGACGAGGATCTCTCAAATTTGAGTCGCGTCACATACTCTGCTCTATGTAACATTTACCCTAGTGAAGTAATTACCATATTTTCTGGCTTACAATACATGTGGCTGAAGAAGATAACGTTAGCTTTGGCCACATATTTCAGAAGAATTAATAACCCTTCTATTACTCTGCAGTGTTGTTTGTTGTTAAACTGACAATGAGAAGTGATGTGTATGATAAGTGTATTGATGTGTAAGCAGGGTTTTAATTAGGGAATCATCAAACTTGTTTATGTCTAATTGTGAGATTTTAGCTAATTTTGTTGAATTTCATGTGAAAAAAGATTAAATTTTCATATGGCCACCAGTTGTACAACTATTAGTAATTTTAAAAACAACATTTCAGTATAAGAAATGCTAAAATGAAATGTTAAGGATGATAATAGGAATTATTTGGAGTTCAGTCAATTGGAACCTCGTCTCTGAAAGCTCATACCCATTGTCTCTATGTCATATCTGAATTAGATATAGATTATATAAGATACAGCGATTTTACATGGATTTCATTGGAGAAATAAGTATACCATAATCATTTCACAATATCATGTCGTCCATAAACCAGTTGCACACAGTCTTCCTTCCTCTGATTGCAACCCCTTTATCATTCATCCAACATATCCATACCATATCTTCGACGTATAAATTAAAAAGGGGGGGGGGAGAGAACATTTCTGCCTCACTCCCCTTCCAATATCAAACCATTCTGTTCTTATTTTGTCTCCAATTCTGAACCCGAACTATTCTTAAGCTGTATTCGTATAACGTATAAGACGTGTGATAAGCAGTTTACACACTTGATGAAGCTGTTGTCCACTAAATATTGTCTGATGAAGTATAGTTCATGGCATGAGTAAACCAGAAAACTGAAATCTTTAAAATAAAATCACTATGGAAGTCTTCTCTTTAACTTATTGTCAAGATGTTGGGTAGCTCCATGAAATATTATTGAAACCAACTTTCATCCTTTAATTACTGCAGTGAATTCATTGAGTAACCACGCCTTGATACATTACAGTTGATCTATCATCACTGCTATTCCTGATTTCCATGAGATAAATGACCAATTGAATTAGATTTCATTGTGATGGCATGAGTAACTTTGAGTACTAGGCATTTTAATACGTGAATATGACACAATATGGGCTCCTGATGTGATCTATTTCATAATCACCCGACGTGTAGAAGGATCTAAGTACGGAAATACTACTCTGTGAGAAACTTATTGCTATTATCAGGATTTTACCACAGAGAGGAGTTACGTTTCATCCTCAGCGGCGGCAGATTTTTTCTGTGACCCATACCTCCTCCCCTTGAGTTAATTTTACAATGTTACGCTTCAAACAGTTAATCCAATTTTGTTTTCATGTTTTATGCTCCACTGCACAGTCAAGTATAGAAGGTGTAAGTTGCAAATGGGAAAGATAATAACTAAATAATGGAATGGAGAACGCTGGATCTGGCACATCTCCAAGATGCCCATTTTGAATGGAGTTTCTCTTTCACACTATTGTGGATAAAAAGTTCTGAAAATCGTGGAGTGATTTGGTAATCACTTTTTAAATGCGAGGCATTTCATTAGCTTCTATGTTTTAGCTTACCAAAGTTGGAATATAAGGATGCCATTGGATAAAATGGCGTTCAGGAAACACCCACAATGTGAAGAGATTTTGCAAAGAAAGATAAAAAAATTGCTTAATTTATTTACTGAATTAATGTATTGCAGAATAGGACAGCTAGCACGAATCATCCAAGTGAAAAGGAACTTGGCCAAGAGTTAATGTTTCTTACCCAAACTTCAATGAGTGGTGAAACCGTTTGGCTTGGAACGAAATAATATTTCTTCCCAAGTTCGTATAGCTTGCAGGTGATATGAAAGAAATTGCAAATAATGATTTGAGAGGGATTTTTTTAAATGGATGGAGTCCTTTGCTCTCTTTATCTGTTATTGAGTGATAAAAAGGGTGATTAGAAGCACAGTCAGGCCAGCTTCCATCTTTACTGTGTAAATGTTAGAAACATTGATTAGAATTGGATTGGTGAAGTGCCGTCATTGCAAGCGAGGGCATTTCCTGGGTGGCAGTTGAAGTGTTTGTTCGTTCTCCATGAACCGTGATCTGAGGTTCTCTTTTCTTCTGTATCATACTCTATGACCTCCACATTAATATTCCATCTGTCCAAAAAATCTTTCCAATTAGAACCGGAAACTTAGTGTTGTCCGAGCTGATAAAAATATGGAAATGTCTGGATTATGCCCAATTTGTTGTCAAGCGATTTGTAATTAGAACGAAATAATATTTCTTCTCAAGTTTGTAAATCCAGCAGGCAATGTGGAAGAAACCACAAATGACGTGTGAAGGATTTTTATAAATGGACTGAGTCCTTTGCTCATTTTACCTGTGGTTGAGCGGTAAGGAAAGGGTGATTGGAAGCGTGTTCGGGCGAGCTACCATCTTAACTGCATAGATGTTAGAAAAAAATGCCTCTTTTAAACGTCCTTACCAGTTGCTCATCCTGATTAGCCGTAGATTAAGAAAGCTAGTCTCATACAAAATGCAGAAATTGCTTGATATACGTCTTTTAATTTTGCAAAGAAAATGATTGGCGACTAAAAATCAATTGCATAGGGAACTAAGAGGTGATAATTATTTCACGAACGTTTGTGACATTTAGCTCTTGTTATGAGGTATTATTTCGAATTCTTTCATGAATAACGACTATAAATCATTTTAAAATGTTTCCAAAGACCAGCGAAGTCAGGGGGAAGGAGAAATATTTTTCACGATTTATTAGAAAGGTTCGAATATATGATGTGCCAATTTTTTGGTCCCGCCAACTTAGTATTATCGAGTTGCTACTGTAATTTGATTTTGGTCTCTATTATGACTAGGGATACATCTTACTCAAACTACTTTACAAAGCTGAACAGCATAGCTCATGCAATGAATGAGACCCTTGTGTGTTTGCAACTATCAAATTAATTTTTCAATACTTAGTTTTGCCACATTCAAATTGTGCATTGGTAAAGTGCAGTGACATGTTATGAATCCCACAACATAACTACTTCCTGCATTCCTTAGAACTATCCAGGTTTGGAGAATTAGGAGCTGCATTACATATTAATTAAGGCAAAAAATATGATTAAATTAGTGGAAAGGGATAATAATTTATTTATTTATTTTCACTGCCCCGAATACAGCACATTAGGCCATTTTACGTCGGGTGAACAACAGTAACAACGGACGAGACACAGACACCCATGTCCTGGGCAGTTAATATTCTACCCAGGCAGGACTCGAACCCGCGACCCTCGGGTTAGCAGGCAAGGATTTTACCCCGACGCCACCGACAATTGCATTGCTGATGAAATTTTCTGTATCAATCATATTAAGCTTTTCATTTCAGTCGGTGGTAATTCATGAGTGTGCTTAATAGGTGTGCAAATAAGAAAAATTTTGATTTTAAATAATGTATAATGGCACAGCCTGAAGTATGAGTGGGTGTGCAATGAAAACTGCACTGTGAAGTAGGGGCTTCCTAGGATGACTGCTTGATTGCATGGACAGAATACTTGAAAATAGCCCCTGCTCTAATTCCATGCCTGTGTTCTTGCAATTTCTATTCATTGAGTTGCGCTTCTAGTTCTTCGTGCAAAACAGCCTTTTGATGTTGTGTAGGTAGCAGAAAGAAACAGAGTTTTGATTAGACTGCCAAATGTTAAGGAATGACCCACTTGCTCAGCTCCTTGATATATTAGTAACAAGTTCATACTTGAAGGCAGCACATGCTATGTTCATGCTGGGCATCTCAGTCATTTGTCCATTATTCTTAATTCTGGTTTAATGTCAGTGAATCAATATTGTCCTCATTTAATGTTGTGTAGCTTATATTTGGACAAATGTGGTTGGTCTTTCATCTCGTGTCTGAGGGGATATCCTCATACTACCATTCCAGCTGCCATGATAGGTGCTTGGCTGGGGTTGATTGGGCATGAGCTATAATATGGGAAGGAATGGGAAAAAGGATGGATAGGATATCTGTAGCATTTATCTCCATGCACCATTACAATTTCTTCGTTAATTATTGTTTTAGGGCAACTTGTTTTCTCTTGCTTTGCATTTATTTATGTTAATACTATCTACAGTCACTACATTCTGTGAGGTCTTTTGAACTTTTCATTTGTCTTAGGTTCCCAAGTGTTGTTCATTAAATGTTATAGGTGTTGAGGTGACTAGTGTGGGGGACTTACCCATTCATAAATTTTTAGAGTAAATTTTGTCTCTTGCTTTCTGAGAACATGCACTGAAAGAAATTGTATTGTATTGTCCTGAAACTTAAGATACCAAATAGGTAGTCGTCTGTAATAGCTGATATTTTTGTCTCCTTTGACTGAATATTAAAATTTCTCTACCTTGTACAGTTGCTTCGCATTAACCTGGCCGATGACAACTCGCGTGAGGAGAAAAATATGGAGGGAAGGGGGAAAATTGGAGGGGTATCTACCCGCCATACATCATGCGCAGTAAGCGATTTTGGTTCGGACTAATCCAAGTTCTTACATTTTGGCCGATCAGGGGTAGGGTTTTCATGCCGCACGTGGTTTACCTCTTCTCTAGTAGTGTTCTTGCCTTGGCTCAATCAAAGTTACACCAACAAGTTGCGTTTTCTGGACAACATACGGGCGTAAACAAGTCAGCCCACTCAATTTCAGATTTGAAGGGGAACCATCCTCTGCTATATTCCCTCCCTTTCTACCGTGGGAAAACTGTCCACTCATGGCTCCCCTCTCAGTAAGCGTTACTTCCCCTATTTTCTGTGTTGGAGTAGGCCCACCTGCGCAGTAGACTACTGAGTGTCGGCCAAGTTATCATGAATGAAATGTACTGCTTGCCCATTCATGAGCTTCTCTTCATCCCTTGCTCAAGAAAGGATTATTATGAGTTGAAGTGGGTGGATTTGTTTGTGCGTACTCTTGTGTTGTGCATTCATTTATTCTGAAAATGATTGAGCCCTATGAATATGACTACCTGTGAGAAAATATACATTGAATGGTGACTGTCTTTTATTCTTGTGATTGTAACTAAATATTTGACAGAAATTCACCAGTCATTTGCCTCTTGAGTATATTGAATATTGCAAGAAAATGCAGTGTTAAAATTAATATGTAGATATTTTCCTGCGAAGGGTATTTTTATTGAGTTTTGAGAATGTGTGCACATGTTCTCCTCATAATTGTCATTCTATCGTAATGAATAGAATGAATATATTAATTTATCAGATGAAATATTGATCAACTGAAACTGTGTAATGTTACTTCATATTCTATTTCTATGGTACTGCAGACTTGCTTTGGTTTGTAGCTCCACCTGTAATACTAAAGACTGCATTGTGACTTTCTTGAAAAATCTTGAGCACTATCACATTACATTTTTTTCATTTTTTCCTTAATATTCACACTCCCTGTTTTGGAAAGTTCATTTTTGGCACATTTCATTTCTCATGGTTTAACAAACTTCTTAGGTTAGAAGTTCTCTCCTTCAAGATGTGAGGAGCAGCGCTGGATAGCTAATTCCATTCAACCTCTTGAGATGGGTATATGTGTGTCAAATAAATGTGGTTATGTCATGAAGTTGTGATGGTAAATTTAGCCTAACTCAGTATAGTTATGTTATCAAAATAGTCTACATGTCCTGGTAATTAGTAATTAATTCTGTCCAATGAGAAATTGTGCTAGTACACATATAGTTTTTGTGGCCTGTAATTTAGATAATTACTTTTGTCATTTGTTTATGTGGTACTTACTTGTTTTTTCATGATTTTGAATATCCTATAGTTGAATACATAATGTAGAAACTTGGTGGTGTTTGGAAATGTGGTGTGTTTTATGATGTATTGATTGGTCAACTTAAGAGATAATCATGCTTGGCTGTGATTGGTGAAAAGCTTCACAATTGTCTAATGATTGACTAATTAAAATTTTTTATTGAGGGTATTTTGCTGTGAGGAATTATCTTGTGCTTAGTTACTTATTATTGTGATATGATTATGTGAGTGTTGCCAGGGGGAATTTTTAGCTTGTTTCTTTGGTAACAGATGCAAATCCCTATGCCAAGTTCAAAATTTGTAGAATTAAAAGACTGGCATGTTAATGTTACATGATAATAGTCTTGATTGGCCATTCGGAGAAATGACCTGCCTGAGTTTCCAGACTGTATGCATTTCAATAGCATGGTATTTCAAGTTTGATAATTCTGGATCATTTCTGGCTATTTGATGTGTGTACACATGGAATTTCAGGTGCTTGCATGTTTGAATTAAGAGTGTGCATCTGTTGAAAAGCTTTGATTGTGCATCAATAATCATATATTCTAGCTGTATTTAAAAAAGTTGGGTATGCATTAATTTATTTCACTGAATCATATTTGGGGTGAATAATTCGTGTAAAGCCTATAAAAACCACAAATTCTAGCTCTCGAATTTTGCCATTTTTGCTGTGTACATCTTTCTTGCATTGCTTGGTGGTCAATAGAACTAAGTATGAATTGGATTTTTCCATTGGATCGTTGATGTTTAATTTTCACTGTGCCATATCAGAGATTTAGGTTACTCACCTTACTCTTATTCCTCTGGTGGCCATTTTGAAATATATTTCCTGTGGCGGTCAACAGAATTTAATGTACTCCATGTACATAAATTTTGTCATATTACTTTAACATTCATTTACTGAAGAAATATTACTCAACTGCTTTGTAGTGTGGGTGTAGCCAGGTGGGTGGGAGTCAGCTATCAAATACCTGCTGCCCAGGCCTGATTGTTGAAGGAAGCCCGACTCAATTAAGGATGAGCCCGATAGGACTGGGGCTGGGTTTTATCTGATGGGTTGAAAGCCCAATGTGTTGACTCAACGCCTTCAACCACCGGCATGTCTCAGCCTGATTAACCTCAAAGCCCAGCTCATGTTCACTAGATGCCCTACCAAGGCATATGAACCAGAGAGATGTTTAGACTAAGGATGAGTCGAATCCAAATTTCGATTCCCGATTCCACCGATTCTCAGGATCAGAATCGGCATCGAGAATCGATCGCCTAAAGTCAATTCAGATTCCATCAATTCCAGATAGATAAATATTCAAATCAAATTTCATTTATCACATCATATTTGTCCCAGAAATTATGGGTGTAGGCTGTCAGTTTGTACTTTTTATCTCCCTCAATAAACAGGATTTGTGAATAAATTGCGTGCAAGCAGTAGTGTCAGATCCCCCACGTCCGATCCAGCGATTGGGAAATTTCGTATCCAGGAACTTGCGAACAGCCGTTGACCAATGTGGCGGAGCTCCATCTTGTTAAAAGATGATGTTGGGTTGCAAGTCTTTTATCTGAGGGTATACAAACTGCTCCAACATGTCCAGATACACGGACAAATTAACTGTGTTTTCTGCAAAGAACGGTCCAACAATCCTGTCGTGCATTAGTCCACACCAGACGTTCAGTTTAGGGCTGTCACGAACATGTTCAATGATAGCGTATGAATGTTGCGAGCCCCAAATCCGAACCTTATGCCAATTAACCGTTCCTGATACGTGAAAGGTTGCCTCATCTGAGAATAAACATCTTTCCAGGAAGCTGGCATTCATGTCAATACGCTGCAGCATATCCTCAGCAAATAGTTGTCGGCATGGCTTGTCGTTTGGCATCAGATGTTGCAGAATTTGCACTTTGTAAGCATACAAACAAAGACGCTGGTGTACTACACAATGCATTGTTGCTCGGGGTACATTAAGTTGCCTACATGCCTGCCGAATTGACTTACGTGGGCTTCTGAGGAACGCTTGTCTGACATCCTCCACTGTCTCTTCCGAAACACTACGATGTGCACCGCCAGAATGTTTCAGAACACTTACAGTTGCCAGACACTATACCATTCCTTAATTGTTTTCACATCAGGTAAATCACATCCATACAACCTACGATAATTTCTTTGCACAGTAGTCGGCGATTTTGCTTCTGCAAACCTCTCTACTGCCTCCGCGCGCTGCTGTGGAGTCGCCATTTTCACTTCATGCGATCATGCTGCACTCTGGCGACAATAATTGGCACTTCTGACGCAGGAATATAAATTCTTTGAGATGCTCTAGTATATGGTGGAATTTCATTATCATGTCTACTTTAGTTTATTTCCCTGGGCCTTTGAAATGTGGGAGGTTTGAAAGGGACACCCTGTATAGTCGTCGGTTATTCCCTAACATAAGCACTGATCGAGGCAGTAAGACACTCCCTGCATTCTCAGGCCCAATGGCTGGCATGGGAGTTGAATCGAGCCAATACCCTACTGCACTCATGCTGCTAGGCCAAATCAGAGTGGCCTCTGGGATCTGTCGGACATGCATTCCATCAGAAAAGGGCTAAGTTGGGCCTATCACTTGTCAAACAGAGTTGGACTCATTCGGATATCAGTGTCGGGCCTGGGTTACAGGACTCTTGACTGCTATCACCCCCTGCATGACACATTTCATTCCAAATCTGCTATACAAAGCCAGTTAAGATGTTTACTGGCGGGTGTACTTGCCCCCATAACATATGGCTCCAAATGATCCTGGCTACACCTATGTTTGGTAATTCAAATTTGTGGATGCTTTTTCATTAAAATCAACTAGTTTTATTCTAGTAAGCATTATGGTCTTAAAACATCACTGTGTAAGCATTAGGCCTACTTATCCGGCATATTTGTGTATTCATATTATCAGGCATATTATATGTTGTTGACATAAATATTTATTAAAGATGATAACCATGTAACCCACTCCAAAAGAGGACATATAAAGACAATTCACGCATATCTGTATTGGTTGTAATGTTGTTGATGTCATTTATTACCCTCTTATAACTTTATTAATTGCGAGGATTGCTTTTCACTTGAGGGACCATCAGTGAGAATTTAAATGTTGACTTTTAAAGATGTGCTTTGCATTTTATTTTCATTTGTGTTGTATCGATAGTCCTTTGTTTTTATGATGCTCAGGAATTAACTATTAAAATTAATAGAATGTTGATTCAACTCGACTCAAATAAACATTCTACGTAAAACTTACATAGTTTTTGTTCATTCCTGAACATTATAGCAAAATTTTACAAATTTAAGGCAGAGACTGTTGGACTTAGTTTTTATCCTTGCTCTAACCTAGAGTTGAAGTGCATTTCAGGAGTACCTAGGCTTTTCATTTTTATGGAAAAAGTAATCTGTGAGTTTTATTAGATACTTGAGTTTGTGTTGGCTCATGACTTAAGTATTTAAATTATCTTTTGTCTTTTTAAATGAGGCATTTTTCATGTGAAAGATGCAT
This sequence comes from Ceriagrion tenellum, assembly GCA_963169105.1. Taxonomy (NCBI): domain Eukaryota; kingdom Metazoa; phylum Arthropoda; class Insecta; order Odonata; family Coenagrionidae; genus Ceriagrion; species Ceriagrion tenellum. Next base: position 47,900,138 of record OY720637.1, read on the forward strand.
TGTTCTATCATTGTTTTTGTCTCTTAAAACTAGTCTTGAAGTATTGCAATTTAACTATCTGAATTCATTGACATATATTTAATAGATGTGAGGGCAAATTCTTCTTTAACTGGAAGACTGCTGGCTCAAAACCAACCATGTGAAACCATGCAGCCCCACCATGTAAAATGGAGATGCTATTCTGTTTCTTTTATGTGTTGACAGTTGAATAAACAGCTCAATTCTAAATCCTCATATTTCTTAAAGTGTCTAATGATACAAATTATGAGAAATTTTATGTTTCAATTAAAACAAATATGAGCTATCGTCATTATTTGGACTCTTTTGGAGAGAGTTTGGCAATCTTCATCTTTGATAAAGATTGATGTTCACTGAACATACTAATAAACATGATAAGTTGGTCTACTGTTCGTACTAATATGTTTTTTTTATTTTGGTCATATGAAGAAGTGTCACTGATGAAAAATCCCAATTTAAGTATTGTTAGCTTATATAGGTATTGGGTGAAAATAATTTTGTGGTTCCACTCTGCTATGTTATGTCTCATATTTATGACAGCAGATATATTGTTTGTCTTGTTCAATAATTTAGTTTTTATTGTATCTAGTAGAGGAAATGTGATAGAATGGACTGTCCATTTTGTGGATGAACTCATTCTTGTTAGGTATATTTGGGGAGGATTCATGTCCACGCTTGAATTTACGAATTGAAATACGTGTAATGGGAGGCATATGACATTACCATTATGTTGCTGCTTACAAATTCTCAGAAATAAATAAGGTGATTTAGATTGCAGGTTAAATTATTCTGTCTGGAATATAAAAAATGTAACACTACCCTGTCTGGAATATGGCTTCAAGTTATTGAAGGTAGAAATTTTATGAAATTTAAAATATATGATAAATATAACTAGTCTAGTATATTCATATTGGTATGTTCCACTCACTCCTTATGCAATTTGAGTTATTTATGATTTAAGTAAAAATGTATTTAGAGTGAATGTTAAAATTCCAGGTAATGTATTTTTAAAACTGTTCAAAATTCATTCTATTAGTAAGTTTTATGTTTGAAATTCATATATGTTTGATTCTTTTCAATGCCTGCCCAAAAGATAAAATAATTATGTAAGGATTGCTGTTTTGGATTGAAGACCTTTTTTATTCATTATGTAATTATTAAAGAATGATATGCTCTGTAGAATAAGCTTGCCTGAAACTGATTTACTTAATTATGGTTACTTTTGTACATATATTCTCCAGCCATTAACTTATTCTAAATTTGAGTGAGTGAGAATTGTAGGAACAATATGCTTAACATTACATATCTGATGATATGGAAATGTGATTTCTTGATTAATATTGATTTTATCTTTTGCATTCACATGTTGAATTTCACTTGACTAGTGTATTCCATCATGGAAATAATCGACTTTAATATATTTTTTATGAAATTCAGTGATATAAGTCGGGAAGAAGTGCATTGAATACTTGTTTTGTTGTAGAAATATATTTAGTTCACTAATATTTTAATGAAAAATTGTTTACAATTAAAGAGGAAATATTCTGAACTTGAATTCCAAGTGCACTGCTGTGGAAAAGGTGTGATGAATCTGAGGGCAAAGGGTTGAGTACAAATCTTATGATCTGTCTTCCAATAAATCCTCTTTAAGTTGGAATATCATGAAATTTGTATTTTTAACAGATTATAGACATCATCAGTCAGCTCTAGCTTACTTTATACATAGCACTCACAACATGGGTTTTCTATTTATTTCATGTAAATATTCTCACTGGTCACATACTAGCATAGTCATTAATTCTTATCGATTTCATGGGTTTTTGCTCTATGGAACTTAGCCATTTTTGCATCTTAATTTTACATGAGAGATAGAGTGAATTTTTGTTAACAAACTACATGGATATTTTTATGAAAGAGATAGCTTAGTTTTTTCAAAGAATTTTTTTGAAGCTTTTGTGATGGTTCTCCCCTACCTTGTTGAGACTTAACCTGCCAGCACACAATTACTTTAAGGAATGATTTGTATAATTTGAGTGTTAACCCTCCAACTTAGTTTGGTTACTGTACCCCAGTAGCATCAGTCGCTCATTTTTTCATGCAATGAATTTCAGATATTCCTTATTTTGAGCACTGTTTGTTGTAATCAAATTGGCAGCTCATCCTAAGGATTTATTTGGGTGTCGTAAGTTGTCACATCAAACATTCTCAACTGTAATGGGTGGCAGTAATTCGTCAAATAAAAATGACAGTTTTATAGTCAGCATATGTTGAGCTATGTACATTGAATCACGAAATTGAAGTGTGGTTCGTTTTCACTCATTTTTCTGGGATTTGATTTTTCAGGCATAATCTATCCTTTGTTCAATTCGTTCTCTTTGTTTTTTACGAAGTATCTGTTCTGTTCCTTTGAATCCAATTAGAAAAATTTTAAATTAATGATTCCCCCTTAAATTTATGTTGTATGCCCAACATCCGTACTTGCTTTCGTGAACCCTTTATTTCTTTAATATTAAAAAAAGTTGGCTTTTTGCTTTGAAATTATGCAATTTTACCCTTTTAATTTCTCAGGTGCTCAGTGTTGTAATTTACTCCCACTAGTACCAGCATATTGTTTAAATTCATTTTAAACATTTTTATTGGCTGGACTACATTCTATCTGATGGGCATAGGCAGTCTACAGTTTGCTTTGCTTGGGATCATAATGCACAGCCTAGCTTAATTGTATAGATTATGTACTAGCACTCAAGTAATGGTTGTGGCTAATGTGAATGACTTATTGCCGGAAATGGAATTTGTTGAGAATTAGTTTTTGTAAGTTGTTGAAAAATTGTGAGCAAGAAATCCTTGTCTGAGGTGGATTTTTGTTTGTCAGATTCCTGGAACCTGGTCTGATTATTTTGAGTTATTTAATTGAGAAAGCATTGCTTTCACAAGGCTGAGGATTATGTATTAATTTTGAAGTAAATTGTTAGTGAATTTTTGGTTGCTGCTGAGTGTAACCAGTAATAGCTGCCATGATTTCAGCCCAAGTGTTTACTTTGAAAATTTTGGTATTGCCCGTCAAAATTTCACAAAAATTATAGATTATCGAGTGACTGATGTGATTTGCTAGCTGTGTTTTAAGGTTTGAATGTTTATCCCCAACTCCATACTTCTTGATGAGCTACATCCTCAAGCTAATTGGTGAGTTTTACTTTGATTTTTGTGAGAACCCATATTTTGTGCACTGGAAATGTTTGTGGTCAATATTTTTTGTTGGCAACAATGCTGAATGCTACATAGAATTTTTTTGGGCTGAATTTAGAGAACCAATTAACTTGTTTGGTTAATATTTTTTTTGAGAGTTCAGTAATTAACCAAAATAATTTCTAGACCCAATGTGTGCTGATTCCTTGGCTAATGCTGTTGGGCAGGTGTTCCCTCCTGTTAGCTTCATATTTATATTAGGCCGTAGTCTCCTGTAGACCCTTTCTGTTGTTTATTTCATGAAAATTGTGCATGCTAAATGGATTTAAATGTCATTTCAGAATGTGCACATGAGACTTGAATTAGCTTTGGATGAAGACAGCATATTCTACAAACTTGGAAGTGCTGGGCTTATAACCTTCTCTGATTACATCTTTCTCCTCACAGTGCTATCAAGTGAGTACTTTTTGGAATCTCCGTATTTTCTCTCCTAAAAACGTTTTAGTAATAGCAGATTTGACATTTGTTTATCCTTTGCCTAAATCAAATTTTTAATAATGGCAGTTCTTCCTTGATTTGGCGTGGCTTAAAAAAAACTTGGTGCTAATAATCTTTCTTTGCCATACCTTAGGGGTTCACTGTTGTTACAGTGACAAGTGCACTGCCATTATTTTAATTTCAGCCTTTAAAAGTGTTTTTCCTGCTAATCTATCTTGTGCTCTTTGGGTTAAGTATGGAAAAGTGAAGCATTGTACGTGGCTCCTAGAAATGGCTAGAGCTCACTTCAATTTAAAAGCTTGATGTACAGAAATGCAGAAATTAAGTTAGGTATGCCCTAGGTGCTCTAAAGTTTATTCCCAAACCTGTGCATTTTGTGGCTAGTTGATTCATATGTGTAGTAGGCTTTCAATTATTGCTGTCAACTGTATAATTTTAGGTTTTTCTCTTCAATTGACCTATGTGTAATTGTGCCTTTTAGGCCTTAGTAAGTGATTTTGCATTGATATTTGTGCCATCAAAGAGTATTTTTTTGATATCCCAATTATCTAGCACCTGAACGTGATTGTTCATGAATACTTCAATCATAGCCATCTCACTCACTTGTATGCTTTCAGAATATATTTTTTAATCAAATAATGGTTTAAACACCCTCTGTGAGACTGCACAAAGGGTAAAGTTGAACCTAGTTATAGTTAAGTACATATTTGTAATAGAGGCGTATGCATTAAGAGTAGGAATATTTTCTCTGACACCTTTACTCTGCAATTTCAATCTTAACCCACGTTTTGGAGGTTTTACCTTGTCCCTGTCTACAAAAGAGGGTACTTGAGTGGAATTGAGCATTTTTTTCTTTTAGTGTGAATCTCCCTAGAACCAGTTTTTCATTTTTCGATTTCCAATGAACTAAAGCTACAAGTGATTAACTCTTGTCTATTAACCAGGTTTTATTAAATGACAGGTATAGATATATTGGGTGGCAGTCTTTGAAATCGTAAAATTTGCTTGCCATGTGAGTGTTAGGAGTAGGCACAAATTTTGGGTTTGGCTCATTGCCTTCGTATGGTGATAGATGAAAGGCCTCTCAAAGAACTAGACTCCCAATCAAGTTGGAAATGCTATGGAATGCTTGTAAATAGATATTTTTCCCAGCTATGAGTGATTGTAAAACCACAGAAAAGATCACAGAATATTAATAGATTTCACTAAGGCATAGTATAAAGATGTTGAATCTCTATTTGTTGATGTTCATTAATTGGAAGTTATGTAACATATTGAAAACGGGAAAATGTATTCATACTTTTAAAACTTGAACATATTTGTGATAAAGAAGTAATAATTAAGCCCATCATCTATTTATATAAGAGATAGGTTCATTTAGTCGTCTAATTGAATGGTTCGACTTTTTATGCTTTTCAAGCGGAAAAAGAACATTGTGATGACTAGTACTGGATTCCTTCAGTGAACTATTGCTTGCTTTATAACTTAAACTGATTACTCGACATGATAACATTTGACAGCTAGCTGTGTTGTGACCTGGATATTGGCAGTCGAGCTCATATCTTCCACATGGAAACAGTTGTTTTCCTCCATTGTTTTGCATGCATTTTCTTGAATTCTCTTTGTATGTGTCTATACTGTTATTTGGCAGAGCTCAGAATAGCCATGTGAACTGTCTCGGAAGTGTGAAGCTGAATTTTAACTGACTTACCGAAGAATGATCAAGAACTGACATGACCCGACTTACCTGAAAGGGCCCTACTGACCGTGGGTTCATCTCTCCATGCCATAATATAGGAGAGCCGAGACAAGATTGTTCTCGGCCAAGTGACAATGGATTTTAAAAAAATATTCTACCAGTTACATTAGATTTTGTTGAATGTCAGAGAATCTCCTCCCGGTTTTATAACCTTTCTGGGGCCTATCTCCCTCTAGTACATCCTTTTTCGTCTCAGCATACGATCTACCCTTCTTCATCCCATCCATGAAACCTATTCTCTTTCTTCCCCTTCCCTGCTTGCCCAACATCCTTCCCTCTATCATAATCGTGAACAACCCATCACATTATTTATTCCATCCTCCAGCCACTCACTCTGCCGATCTTGAATTTCCATAAGTTGTTTCGTCTCCTCGCCCACCATCTCAAGCACTTCCTTGTTTGTCTTTCTCTCCATCCACCTCACCTTCTCCATCCTTCTCCACACCCACATCTCAAATGCCTGCAGCCTATTCTCATCCTCCTTTCTTGGGGTCTACGTTTCTGCCCCATAAAATTCTACACTCCATATCCAGCTCTTCACCAGCCTCTTCTTCACATCCTTACCCAAGGTACCCGTCATCAGCTTCCTTCTATTACTAAATGCCTTAAAAATGGATGAGGTGGGGAAAAAGGAAAGTACTGACGTCAAGTAAAGTGAAAGGTTACACTTCCAAGACAGTTTCTCTTGGCTATTCTGAGCTCTGTCAAATAACAGTACAGACATATACAAAGATAAATTAAGCGAATGTATGTAGGAGTATACCCTTTACAGGCATAATATCAATAGTCACCCCAAGGTCTTATTTCATGTGTGTCTTCAAATTCTTTTGCTTGTTATGATCATAGTTTTCTTATATTTCATCTTCATGTGAAGTGGTCGAATAATTAAATGTAAGATTTTCTCAGGAAGCGAAGTCAGGCTATTAACGATGGATGCATATGACAATCTATGAATGGCTGATTAATAATAAGTGCAGCGTAAGATTATAACTGTGCTATTAGCATTATCTGCGTCGCCATTGCTGACTTATTACTAAATTGATGCTGCAAAGATTCACTGAAAGGGCAGCAATTTCAAAGTGGTATTGTTGCTGCCATAAGTAATACATATACGTTTGAATGTTGAAGCAGTCACCATTAAGGTTATAAATTGGAAGGAAAAATTCTTTTGTGTAAACATTGAACTACCATGTATATTATTTCTTTTTCTTATCCCGCTCATTGAGAATCAATGGGCATTACGGCTAGTGTACAATATTTAAGTTTGTCGAAAGTAATGGGCAACCCCTGGAGCCGCAGCCCACAATAGCAGCGATAACATCACAGACATTTGGAGGAAAGAGTGGGACACCGCAGATGTTCTGATGTTTTTGCTAAAGAATGTCACATTTATTCCTAATAGGTACACGCTATATTTGCTGATTAGCTAAGCTTACATAATTTGCCCGTTTAGGATTAATTGCCCTTGTGTGACATAGGGGACATAGCTGTTGCAAGAGGTGGCTTGAAATTTTGTGTGATTCATCACTAAGGATATGCACTGTAAGAGGTTTACACAAACTAATGAAGGAATATTTCACTATGTTTTTTTATTTATTTTTAATGATTTGTCAATAGGTATTTTTTATTAATGTAAATGGTATACCGCATTCATTCCTCTAGGATAAGGTGGGCAAATTGACCACGTTAAGTAAACCTGTAGGCACCTTGCCTATAGTACAACTGCAACAGCTTTGGAATGCCCACCAAAAAATTGTCTTTTTGATCTTGAGAGCTTAAGCTCTTTTTTTTGTGGGTTCTGTGTGGAATAGGTGCTTATAAACTGCCTTTAACACACACCATTTGTTAGGTAATGCACGCAACTAAGTTATTTCTACTTATTTTTCACAAGCCACTTTTCTTTCTTCCCAATCACATTCTCTCTATTTGATAAATGAAAAACTCTTGCATGTTATATACAGAGTTGTCCTTTATGTTGGCTTTTCTTTTTGAATCAGCCCTGAGAGACTTGTCTTCGTGGGTTTCATTGTGTTTTGGCACAGCCTCTTCATTCATTACACTCACACGCACACACTGGGGAGGATGTTTCTTTCTCAAAACAAACACTTTTAGTAACTTTCACAAACCGTATGTTTGCACCGTGTCCTTTACGACGGCACCATCGAGAAGTATTTGGAGGGGTCGTATCCGAACATTTGGAAGTCGACGCGGTAGATGTCGTACAGGTCTTCGAGTTGCTTCCTCGTGAGCGTCTTGAAGTACTTGGGGAGCACGTCCTCAGTCTTGCCGCCGATGGCCGCGTTCACCGCCTCCCGCGGCTGGCTCCTCCGCCGCCATTCCCTCTCCCACTCCCCGCTCTTGTCGCTGAGGCCGAGGGCGGAGGCGATGCCCGCCCTCTCTATGATGTACAGCTCGTCCCGGGTGAGGGTCTCCATTTTGGCCACCACCGTGAAGTTGACGGCGCACGGGGTGCAGAATCGAAAGTACGGAGCCCAATGCTCGTCGAACCCGGCGATCCCTTGGCTTCCGCCCTTGCTGCCTTCGGCCCCTTCCCTCGCCGAGGCGATGACCCAGGAGACGAACTCGGAAAATGTTGGGCTCTTCTCGAACGCAGAACCCTGGAAAGTAAAAAAAAGAAATAAACTAACTCTCGTCATGAAGAAACATCCGACACACTACCGGCGAGTAGATTTCGTCAAATTTTCTCGGGATTCACACCTTATTAAATAAGTTGATACTGCCGACGTTTCGGGAAACGACTCTTCACCCATCCTCAAGGCAGGAATGTCGCTAGATTTCGTTATTCGAAACGTCTTGCCTTGAGGATCGGTGACGAGTCGTTGCCCGAAACGTCGGCAGTATCAACTTATTTAAACCGGTGTGAAGCCCGAGAGAAATTTACCAGACTCTCCTCATGCTTTCTCAGTACTATAACTAAAATTACAATAAGCTCACGAGGAACCGTTGCGAATCATCCGATTTGCGTATTGTCCGCTCTACTCTCCTCCTTAAACCTCAACATTTCATTATACCTACGGTAAAGACGAAAGTAAATGCTTCGAAATTACATATATTTAAAATTTTCTAAGGTAAATCTCCGCTTGCGTCACACACCTTTCAAAAATTTCTTTCGAGGAAGTGGTGTGTTTCAGGGTAATGACAGCGACATACTTTTCTTCTATAAGAATCACAGTATCGGACAATTTTTGGAGGACAGCTGTGGAATAACTGGTTTTTTGAGATGTTCCCCTTAAAAAATGACCAATTTTCGTAATTTTTCCAACTTTTTTCCCAGTTTCCCACTTTGATTTGACACAAAAAAAATTATTTTGAAACGTGTGTGACACAACCAGAGATTTACCAAAATCATTTTTTCGCCCGTCATTGGTTTTCTTCTCGTCATTTTAAAGTCTTTTCATCATACGAATTGAATTCCCTTATCCATTTATATATCCATGTTTTTGGGCTATCCGTTTGTTTCGAGCAACCGTGCTTCATCTTATATTCAATTACACGTGTTATCGAGCGTTTATCTAAGGAAATGCCTGGCCTTCGACCTGTAGCAGATCCTTCAATGTATTTATCCATTTCAAAATTAAAGGGAGTTGTTCAAGAACAGCAACGCTTGCAGTTTATGGTGCTCTCATGACAAACATGCGTACGAGACGTAAAACTACGAAACACGGACAAGAAAAAACATCCGCAACGTCAATAAAGTGTGATAGGCTATTCATTTTTTGTGGTAAGATGTTTATTTTGGAAGGTTGGTGACGTTCGTAGATGACAGCGACGAGGAATAAAACACCAGTGGGGAGTGAATTTATTCGATACGGAAGAATGGTTTTAATGATAAATTTGTGGTGAGTGATATTCTGGGAGTGAATAATGAGTTTATTTGAGGGTGACGTGATGGTTCTTTGAAATGAATGCCAGGAAGTAGTAATTGCCATTGTGTGAGATGTGTAAATCGTATTTCAGGGTAGGGACATGTATCATGTACTGTATAGTGAAATTTGTATTTTACGGGAGGTTCTATTTGTATTACTTCTGGCAGTTCGGTGAAATCTTGTTCACTCCAGTGAAGGAGTAATATATTTCAACTTTGGACTTCTAGGAAGCCTCTAATGTGCCGAATTTCCGCATTCTGTATGAGGAAAATGAATGAAAACGAATTATAACTGGGGGAGAAATAAGATTCGTTGAATATTTCGATAATAAATGGAGAATACGCTGATAATTGCGAAGTGTTATCTGTACCCACCCATATGTTGCGTGTACGCTCGTGAAGTAGGCTGGGAGGAAGTCATGATTGAATCTGTTGGCTGAGCTATACGATAAACAGATAACTGATATTTTCTGCCGTGGAGCGTATAACCCCAATTTGTTGAAATATTCCTCGTATACCCCTTTTGTATTTTTTCTGCTTTGATTAGTAAGTATCAGGGTTGGGAAGGTTACGAGCTTTTAGTTGCCTCTTTTTGAGTGTGGTTTTAGCTTTCGACTACTGCGTTAATAATAAGTTACCTTAGTTGCATCACTTAAAACCAACGACTCTATCAGAACAAATGTTGTTGCTTGGTGGCGTTAACTTTTTCCTCTCGATCTCATATATCCCATCACGGATACGGATGCAAGCTTCAAACGTCGAATCACTTATAAACATCCGATTCACTTCCCTCTTGGGTTCTCGGTTTTTTGGTCGGTTAAGCCTTTTTGCCCAAGATGGCTTTCGGAGGATTTTTCTTAGAAATACGATGATTTTGAGTACACCGGAACTAGCCACGGATAACTATATGGGGTCACCCGCAATGCACTAATGTGGGAAATTCCATAGAGGAAAAATCATCCGTTTTGACCGGGACTCGAACCCGGATCCCTCGATTTCCGATCGAGTGCTTTATCTAGTTAAGGTACCGAGCTACCTTTCCTCTGTGGAATTTTGTATAGAAATTAGTACACCTGTAGAAGATCATGACGATTAATCTAGTTGTCTTGTGCATTCATAAGGCACTCTGTGACGGCCACAAATTTGCCTCTATTTATTTAATATAGCCTATTGTGAAAGTATAGCCTGTGTAAAAGTGAAAGAAATATTTGCACTGACTGTATGAAAAAAAAAGATGTGATTGAATAGTTGAGAATTGATATGTCACTCACTACGTTTACCAATCGATCTGAGATCGATTTGAACTCAGACCGATCTGAAAATTCCAAGCGAGCCGGCTCAGATCGCCTGGTTCGCCAACACGGACTGAAAATATCGATAGTGAACAATCGAATCTATCCGTTGATGACAATTGAATCGATGTGTAAACAATTGCAGAGCTAGAAATTTTCAGTCCCATTCCGAGCTAACAAAATTGCCCAAATAGAGATAGAATAGCGATGTGCTACATCATCAACGTCACTTCACTCACCATCACTTCACTCACCATAACTGCACTCTTGTTAGTACCCACGCCTTGAATAGTTACGGTTATATTTTGTTTCTCTATGGCAACCGAAAGAATGGCGAGGAGCGCCACAGATCCGCTGGCTCAGACCGATCTGAAATCTCAGACATTGAAAAAGCGGGTCGGGTCAGCCCGCTTCTCAGGTCGATCCCGCTAGCCCGTTTGGTTTACCATATCGAGCTGGTCCGGTCATATCGATGTGAGATCGATTGGTAAACGTGGTGAATGTTAATCATTGGCGTCGATGCAATCGATACTGGCTCGTGTTCAGGGTAATTTCGCTACTCTTTCTACATTCATAAGCGCCATCTATGGATTCGCCGCTGAAATTAAGTCAATTTTGTTTCTGAACCATGCCAACTGTAGGTAGCGTACCCTTTGCATCGCCGGTGCCATGTGCGGCGTTCCGAGGCGAAACCTCGAAATGATGTCCTTGGCCATCCTGCGGTAGAATTTGTGCCGGAAGCCTTCAATTTTGTTCCGGTAGGCGGAGAGAAGTCTTTCGAAGGGGTCCCTTACGATGAGGAAGGAGAGGGAGTGGGGCAGGGCCGCCCGAAGCTGCTCCACTGAGGGCCGCGGGAAGCGGGACCTCGCGAGGGAAAGCGGCGTCTTTCGCGACCGCCTTAGGTACTGCTCTTTGTAGCCTCCTGCGGAATAGAGAAAAGGAGAAAGTGTGATTAAGTTATATTGATAGGTATAGATAAACATAGCCTGAGAGGCGGAAGGGAACATTTTTCGCCAAGATCCGCGAGTATGGAATGGATTACTCGGGTAGAAATGAATATAGTTTGTAACATTATAATGGTAATCTACCGGTCAAAGTAGTTTGAATTATTATTTATCATTTTAAGTATTCTACTGGTAGAGGTAGGTTTTGGTGAATGTCGGAGAATCTCCTCCGATTTTTCTACACTTTCTTGGGCCTATCTTGCTCTAGTAAAACCTTTTTCGCCTCACCTTAAGATCTACCCTTCTCTATCCCATCCATGTAACCTATTCTCTTTCTTCCCTTACCCCGCCTGCGCAACACCCTTCCCCCTATCACACTCTTCCGCAACCCATCGCCGTTCATTACATCCTTCAACCATCTACCCTGCCTATCTCGGATTTCATTCAAAAGTTTCCTTTCCTCGCTCACCATATGTAGCACTTTCTCGTTAGTCTTCCTCTCCGTCCACCTAGCCTTCTCCTCGCCCACATCTCAAATGCCTGCAGTCTATTCTTGTCCTCCTTTCTGAGGGTCCACGTTTCTGCACCATACAACGCTAACAATACGCATGCGTATGAAGAGTACGCATCGTCATCTTTTGAACTATATTACATAATTTTGATGGAAATTTGTCAATCGCTCACGGGAAAATCATCTGCATTTATCATTTTGGAATTTGAAGGAGACTGGGCTATGGTGATGGTCATTCTTGGATGCCTTAAAAATCAATAATTGTCATCTTTCCATCTTATAGCGGTACCAGTTGATGATTCCCCGTATATATAGAGTAGACATAGGTACTGAATACAATTAAAATAGACGAAGAAAAAATACATTAGCAATCCTCGTCTTCGTAGGTAGGTTGGACTGTGGATACGGATTCCTTATGGTCAACAAGCAGTAAGATGATGTCATCGTTTGGTCCTCGGATCACCCACCGCTTCTCTCGTCATTGGGAAGATGGTAGACCGCCGACGCCCGGCCCGCCCGGGGGCCTTCCCCCTAGCGCTTGCCGCCAGGGACGCCTCGCTGCGGGCCCGTGAGCGAGGGGCCCCTCGCCTCAAAATGGGTGGCCGGCGCGCATATTTGGATGCAGATATCTCGGTCCACAGGGCTTTAGGGCACGGGAAATTTTGCAAATATGCTTTTATTACCATCCTACCAAATTTGAACGAAATCGGCGGAAGACACTTCGTGAATGTTCCTTGTAAGCTCCATATCAAGCTCTTCACCAGCCTCTTCTTCACATCCTTACACAATATCCCCGTCATCAGCTCCCTTCTATTACTAAACGCCTCCTTATCTAGCGCTATTCTCTTCCGTATGTCTTTGCTACTGTATGCGTTTTCTTCTAGCGTACTACCTAAGTAATTAAAATGCTCTACTTGCTCGAGTGGAACTGAGTAAAAATCGATGCCATGTCTACATATAATATTACCGTCTACATCTCAGCGTACGTCTCACCCTTCCTTATCCATTCCATATATTTTATTTTCTTTCTTCCCTTCCCCGCTTGCCCGACATCCTCCCATCTATCACGATCTTAAGCTATCTTCGCCCCTCATTACCTCTTCTAGCCGTCTACTTAGCCTCGTAATGTTACTCAGAAGTTTCCTTTCTAAACAGCCCCACCTAGCATTTCCTCATATGTCTTCCTCTCCGTCCACCGCGCCTTCACCGTCATCCTCCATACCCATATCTCGAACGCCTGCGACCTATCATTGTCTTCATTCGTCGGAGTTCGCTTTCCGGCCCCTTTCAACGCTATGCTCGCCGTGCCGTGTTGAACGAGCTGTGATGAGTATGAGGAGCTTTAAGAATCCTCGTAATGTCGAGTGGTCATGGAGCAATGCACGGGTGTAAGATACGCGTAAGAGTTGTGCGAGAATAGTTTATTATGGAGGAAATTATTAAAAGGAAGCCAGTTGTCCAGGTAAATTCAAATTTTGAAGGTCTCGTTTTGTGTAAGGTTGACGTTGCAAAAATACAAATTTTGTAACTTCAAGTATTCCTTTACGAATGTACCACCGGTTTTGGCTGATATGCCATCATTGGGTACCCAGAGGTATACCTTTACGTATGGAAAGGTGTCAGATATGGGGAAGTTAGGGAATGGACCGTCCAAAAACCTGCCAATTAGGTGGTGGAATACCCAGAATAGACCCAGTAAATGTTTTGTTTTTAAGTATCTTGCGCCTCGCAAGAAGGCGCGTGTCGGAGACAGGCGGGACCATGGACCCCTGACGCGTCTCGCGTCTTTTAAAACACTATCTCGCGTTATAAGTTTCTCCCTCTCTGCCGTAAGGACTTCACTCTTAAAAAAGGGGGAGTGGCCGTCTGTGAAGAGGGCGCGGAAGATTGGCGGGCACTTGTTTAGGGGTCCGGTCCTGAGTAGATAGCGCGGTCTCCAGTCGGCCGTCCTGCTGATAAGTGCGACACGGAAAGCGTGTGGCTGGCGTTTGGCTGGCGGGGGCGATCCGGGGAACGAGACGGAAACCGCCCTTAAAAAGAGGAGATTGGACACTTCCTGCAAGATTCCGACGCGTCCCCATTCGCTAAGGCCTTTCGTTTTTATCAGAGTGTTGTGAGTGTTGCTTAGTTGCTTGATGTTGTCGTCCTGCGATGCTCGGCAGGTTTGGTCGCGTCTGGGCTTGCTGGTGTCAAGTGCCACCCAGCCTTGACTTCCTTGTCGTCTCACTGCCCGTAATCTCTTCCTTGGGCACAATGCTACCCACTAGTGCTGGTTGCCGACCGGCTCACTCCTCTCAAATTTCCCTGCGAGATTACAATATTGCTTTCTGGAAATTGTAATTGATTTTGTTGCCTCTGGTGAGCGCCGTATTTCTCTGAAATCTCTCTCCTTCCATTCGTTGCGGAGGCTGCTTTCCATCCTCTCTCCTATTTCCAGCTCATTGTCATTATCCTTATTTTTAAATATTTTTCCTTATCCCCTGTGATAATCTGAGAAGGGAGTTCGTGTTCTTATTTAAATGGAGTGTGAAATTATTCTTTGATCTTTCTTTATTTAGACTTCACTGTCTTATGGTGGCTTGAGCGAGATAGTTCCCTAGTCATAATGGAGACTGGAATTATACGTTTTAATTTCACCAGCTGTGGGAAACATGTAATTAATATTTTATTATTAATGGTGCAATATCATACTTCTACACGACTGAAGTTCTAATGAATTAAATAAAAATATCTCTTTCTTTAACTCGACTCATTTTTTTCGCGTGGTAAGCGTAAAACCTCTTCACAACGGAAGGTTTCTTTTGATTCTGAAAACATAGCTGAGGTGGAAATGTGATGTATTTTCAAAAATGGTTTAAAAAACATTCAAACTACCCGCTGTTAGTTATTTTAATACGATATCTCGGTGTTAGAAATTCCTAATTTTTTTTATTAAGGCGCCTCTGGAGTGCATCCTCGTACCATTTCCCATGTGAAACAGCAGGTAGTTTTTGTCAAAAACCTCCGAAAGTGTTGTGGTAAGGGGTTCATATTTTGGTATCTTTGGGAGGGTGGGATATTTTTCATTAAAATGAGACTGAATTCATTGATTTATAGGTGAAATGATATTTCGCTCAAACTAACGTAATATTGCCATTCGTCAACGCTTGCGAAAGGGATGTATATTTTAGGTCATAGTTCTGCAAATGGCTTGTTTGGACCTCTCTATAAATTTATTGATCTCACTATTAAATTTATTTAAAAGTTTTATTCACCCAACGTGCTAGCTATGCATAAGTAATACCTTATTGGCGTCAAGGTATTAATATATTGGATTTCTAGTTCTTGAAGTGAAGTTTATTTCCTTGCTTGAGACTCCGGTTTTTTTTCGGGTAAAGCGTCGTAAAAACCGTATGGATGGACAATTTTTCAATCTCTGCTGATGTATTCGAGTAGCTATCTCCATCGTAATATTTATTTATTTATTGAATAATATCATTTAGTGATTCGCGCTAAGTGGGGTAGATACGGTGTCGCACACATAAGGGGGTGAATATTAATGAGGATGGTGATGGTTGTTTTTGTGGGATCGTGTCATGTATTCGTAATGGAACTTCTTTCGACGATCGGAATATCCGAGCGAGTTACCTGAAGTATTAATGGTGTGGTCTGCGTGAATCGTTGTTTGGTTTTCCTCCTGTATACTTGGCTGAGGAAAATATATTAAACGAAAGATTCCTCTCCTTCATTATGGAAGTTATTGTGATCGCTGCACGTTGAAATGCATTATCATGGGATGAATCATGAAGTGTTAACCTCTTCATGATTTTTGATTTAAAAGAAACACCGAAAATAATGTTTGTGAGAGATTAAGAAAGCGTTGGTTGGTAGTGAGGCTACCTCTTCTTTTAAACGGAGCAATTGCGAGCACGCCACTTCGTGTTAGAAGTGGAGAACTGTTCCCATGTACAAGGCGTGAGGCATTTTAGTATTATAGCAAGTCGCGTTTTTCGTATTTTTCTCCAAGTATTTGTCGCTATAAAATTTCAAATCCAGCAGTTAGGAGATGCTGTAACTTTTTATTGATTTTGGAATTCATTTATGGTATTGGCAAAGGCTGAGAATGCTTTCGAATGATTCAGCGATGTCGTATTCTACTTATGTGGGCTATCATAATGAGTTACAAACCTCGGTTATGCCTGGGTTCGAAATTGTCGAAGCTGTGGATGAGATATGCTCTCTATAGATAGTATTATAGGAAATGTTTGCGTGTAGGGGGAGGTTTCTCCAGTATTGGCTGTGTCATGCGTAGCTCACGTATCATTTTCCTAGGAAAATCTTCCGTTTGCTTGCTGAAGGGATAAGATAATGTTGGTCTTATTTTTCGCGGAAAACTGACTGTTATAAAATACGAGCTGTGATGTTTCAATGCCTCCATAATTGAATGGCGAAACGTGGCGTTTTTCGTTTGGAAACCACCGCGAGATTCAGCCAATTTTCGACTTTGATTACCCGGATGGGGATGGCGTGAAGGATATGTATATATGTTTTACCCTGTTTCACTTTCCGTCATTTTGCGCTGGAATATTTTCATTTTGGAAGCTCGATAAGGGACGATGTGTCAAAAATTTATCTCGCTCAGAAGATAGCGTACAAGAAAAACGAAATGGAATGAAAGGAAGCGAGGGAGATGATGGCGGTATGTGGCGCGGGGCTCCTTCTCCCGGAAATGACAGGAGTGTTCGCCTCGATGGGAATTTTTTCGACGCGAGTCCTTTTTTGGCGCCCCTGAATCATTATTGCGCTCGCAGTCTCCTCTCGAGCGGCAGCTGGAGGCGCAGTTCGTCGGCCTTATTCCTTCTAAAATGCAGGGTTTAGTCCCTATGTCCTTTCCATGAAATAATTTTTTGAATGAATATAGGTTCTCTAGGACAAAGAGAGCGAGGCTTGTGATTAAAGTTGGAGGACACAAACTCGAGCAAGTAGAACAATGTAATTACTTAGGTAGCACGCTTGAGGAAAACGGGAATAGTAGCAAATACACACGGAAGAGAATAGCGCTAGATAAGGAGGCGTTTAGTAATAAAAGGGGGCTGATGACAGGGACATTGGGTAAGGATGTGAAGAAGAGGCTGGTGAAGAGCTTGATATGGAGCGTAGCGTTGTATGGGGCAGAGACGCGGACCCTCAGAAAGGAGGGCGAGAATAGGCTGAAGGCATTTGAGATGTGGGTGTGGAGAAGGATGGAGAAGGTTAGATGGACGGAGAGGAAGACTAACGAGGAAATGCTAGAGGTGATAAGCGAGGAAAGGAAACTTTTGAATGAAATCTGGCATAGGCATTGTAGATAGGTGAAGGATGTAATGAAGGGCGATGGATTGCTGAAGAGTGTGATAGAGGGAAGGGTGTTGGGCAAGCGGGGTAGGGGAAGAAAGAGGATAGGTTTCATGGACGGGATGAAGAAGGGTAGATCGTATGCAGAGGCGAAAAAAATATACTGGGGGAGATAGGCCGTTGAATGTGTAAAAAACTGGTAAGAGATTCTCTGATATTCATCAAAACCTACCTTTTCCGGTAGAATACATGAAAAAAATAAATAAATAGCCTTGGATACCAAAATTAACTTAGGTACACATTAATGGTAAGCATGTGACATAAAACATGAAATTTTACTATAAAAATTTTATGGACTGTTGCAGATGTGCATAATTTTTACCTGCTCAAAATGAACCTAGCTGGTGTAAAAGCATAAAACTTTGAGCGTTCAAAATAAACACGGCCGCTAGGACGAGATTTATTCGGTTATGTGACATAAAACATGAAATTTTACTATAAAAATTTTATGAACTGTTGCAGATGTGCATAATTTTTACCTGCTCAAAATGAACCTAGCTGGTGTAAAAGCATAAAACTTTGAGCGTTCAAAATAAACACGGCCGCTAGGACGAGATTTATTCGGTTCAATATGGGTCTCATAAAAACATGAGGCTACCCGGAGAAAAAGTCTCTACTGTGGGTGTATTATAATTAAGCTAAAATTGTACTAAATTCAGCATTTATTGAAGTTCCAGTCCTATTAATAGCGCCGGACTGTACTGTGGTTGAATTATTAAGAAGAATTTCCTCAGAGTGTGCACTGTGGAGAGACTACTGCAAGTGCGCTCTGGACGAACGCACTTTGGCTGTGCTCTGATTTTTTTTAGTCTCAAAACTTGGAAAACAGTGGATGAAAATGAGCGTGGACTGGATCTGGAGATGTGGGTCTGAGGAAGGATAAATATAGTGGTCTGGTTTGATAAGAAAACGAATGGTAATATGTTGTTAGAATAATTAAATCATAGGAATGATGCAGTTGGAGAGGAATCTGATAGGAAAGATTAAGGGGAGGCATCAAAAGCGGCCAAAAGTCTTTATTTCGTTACGAAGGTTTCAATCACAGCGAAGAGCGAAAATGACATGGTACGCAATCACGATCATGGGTGTAAAGACATTCACCGAAGACGGCGAAATTCGCCGTGATGAAACGCTCCACGTGAAAGGAATTCGAACCCGGATCTACCAATTGCTGGTTAGGTGTGTGTCGGCCACTTACACCGTCAAGCCCTAAGGCTCCCTTATCCAATTCGAACGTTTTTTCAATGGAGAGTTTCACCCTCTTTGGTGTTTTTGGATACGAGTGTTGGAGAGAGTGATTTGCGGAAAATGTTTCGGGTAAGTGTGGGAGAAAGACTGCGAACAGAGTTTTTTTGGCTGTGTAATGGCAGGAAAAAATAATGAAGAATTCTAAAGATTTTAATACTAGGAATATCTATATTGATGTTTCTTTACGGGGAACCGTTAAAAAAACTCCTACGCGGTTCTGTAAACTATCGGCAAGACTGTTCTTGGACTAAATATTTATTTGATGAAATATCTATGACATATGTAGGTGTTACAGTGAAATTTTTATAAATTAATTTAGTAAGCTCAGAAATGTTCTCCTGTTCAAATAATTCTACTAATCTTTGTCGTTTTATGTTGTATTAAAAGTAAACTCTTTCAGGCCTACGTTGCAAAACATTAAATCGGTCATGCAAGGTAGATACATTAAATACGTTCGGTAAATTATTTTACGTTGCTCAGCAAACTGGCAATGTGGACAAGAAAACTCCGGAATTCGATAGTATTACAAGTGTTTTCTTCATCGGATGTATGTTTTCTTTATGTGAAAAGCAGTTCGCCTGAGTCATAATTTATTTACGAGAATCATAGCAATTGAAATTTAAAATTTTCCGCCTGTCCACCTGCGGCTAAGCGGACGAGTGAACAGCTAGCGCTTGACCTCAAATGCTCGAATTAAACGGACAATAAGAGGACTTTTTTTGCGAGGGAAGATTCATAGGGTTGGTCCTTGGTTATACTCGTCAAAAGGTAATCAGTAGGGCTTCTTTGAATTCGTTTGCACTTGTCTAATACCGTTGAATGATTATTAGTTTCTACTCCGGAGAGTGTTTGGATGAATGGCGGTATGCTTTGATGCGCGGTAGAAAAAAAAGCCAGCAACCAATTAGAAGAATCCAATGGGGGTAAAATTCTGTTAAAATAGATCTTTCTGCGACTTAAAGTTAAGAGAAGACAAAGCGTGCAGAAAGTAATTATGCTTGAGCTTCTCATTCTTTGATTCCTTTTTCTGGTGATTAAGATTTCCATAATCCTCGCGTGAATCGTCTGATTGATAGATAAACAATCAGTGCTTTGCATAGATATCCAACCCTGTGCCATGAATAAATTAAATTAGTATTCTTTGCGGACAGATTTTTCGGTTTAATTGAAAAAAAAAATTGGTTGTTTTGCCATTGGTTTTGTAAAATAAGTGACGGGAAATTTTACTTCTGGGTACGTGCATTTGGGTGTTTTTCCCCATGAGTTCTTGAAAGAGCACGACACGGATTAATATTTCAAGAGCTAAGGGCGGGGTCCAAACTCGAGGTGTACTCGTATAGGAAGAAACGCCCATAAATTATTTATTCTACTCGACCCCCCTGTGTTTGCCGAATGTTCCTTTCCTAGAAATTACCATGTATCCCGAGTGGCGTGTTGGCGGAAATGTTCCCTTCCCGCCGTGGCACGAAGTCTCGTGCCATCCGCGCTCGCGTGTATGGCCGTGTGTTCCCTTCCACAGCGCGAATTTACACACGAGCACCCCATCACATGTGCGGGAATTATCTTTGTTTTCTTAAACAGCAATGATAGCGTCTGAACCCTTGCACTTCCTTCGCAGAGTTGCGTCAACTTCTCGTGCGCTAGGTTTTTATTTACTCGCGAGTTCCGTTGCGCGTGTGCGAAATCAGCGACGCCTCGTGTTTGATGTTAGACTCCGCGGATGTTGCTTGTTTGTCGTCTGCTGGGATGTTGCAGGGACGTGTGCTTGCGCTGTAATTTAGTTCGGGTTGAAAAAACGGATATTATTACGTCAATGGCTGGGTTTCCGTTCCTTACCTATCCTGCTCTTACCGAAGTTAGTCCTGCCCCTTCACCTGACTGCGTTGCCCTTGCCTATTTCCATATTGAATTTAAAAAGAAAGTATTCCTACCTACTGGTGAAGGTAGGTTTTGATAAAAGTCAAAGAATCTCCTCCCGATTTTCTACGCTTTCAGGGGCCTATCCCCATCTAAGATATCCTATTTCGCCTCAGGATACGATCTATCCTTCTTCATCCCGTCAAAGAAACCTATTCTCTTTATTCCCCTTCCCCGCTTGCCCAACATCCTTCCCTCTATCACATTCTGGTACAACCCATCTATTACATCCTCCAGCCACCTATTCTGCCTCTCCCAGATTTCATTTAGAAGTTTCCTTTCCTCGCCCACAATCTCAAGCACTTCTTCGTTAAACTTTCCTTTCCGTCCACCTCACCCATGTTCTTTAATTCCAATTCGATGCCCACTGAGGAGTGCTGTCCCGGGCGAATGGTCACTGCTGAAAGGTTTTCATAGCTCGTTTTCAGTAGAAGAATTTTTTGAATGAAATGTGCTCATGTGTGAATGATCTGCCATCAAACTATTTTCTCTGTGAACTTGCCAGTTTTCTGGTAGTTCTAGATTTTATTTTTAGGGGTTTCTACTTCCAAGTTCATATTTCGCAGTCTAAAAACGAGTAAGGAAAGTAGAAAACTCTTGCCCTCGGAGGGATGCGAACCAGAGACCTTTGGGTTTTTCGCGTTAGAGGGTTTAGAGCGCAATGAAACCTTTTTTTTTGAAGGATGGAAACAACATTATTTCAGCGGAGTGGTGGTCTGCTATTATGTGCATTAAGGGTAAATATGTATGTTTTTGGCCGTAACATGTTATGTATAATTCATACGGTGGAAGAGTTATGATATTTAGACGTCACATTAGTGGCTTTAATTATGTACTACATGCGTGGTCGAGTCATAGGGTAAATTTATGCTGATTACTTTCTCTTTTAGAGAAAGAATATGCTGGAAGTTTTCTAGTTAACGTCTATTTGATATTGTAAAGTGCTCCAGAGAAGTAAATTGCTAACGTTAGTGAACATAATTGTTACGTTCATATGTGGGCTGTTACTAATATATTAGGATATCAGTTCGGAGAGGCAAAACCTGTAAGATAGAGTGTACCATTGTAAATAATAAATCTTTCGGAAAACACTCATTATACTCGCATAGTCGACCTCATTTCGGTGGCGCTGTGGCAATGTAGTGAAAGTAAAACTACGGGATAAGAGTTCCTGACTCGTCTGTTTGTCACATTATTAATAGATAGACGGGAGCGGGAAGTATTGCAGAAATAAGAGTATTCGAGGTTCAAGTTTTGAACTTAAGATACGTATGTCAGTGACTTCCGTATTTAAAACTTGGCATTTCTTCCTCCGGAATTATTATTTACGTGAAAATAGAAGATTTATGCAACTCGTAGTGGTTTTAGATTTGTGGTGATGGAAGTAGTTCCAGAGTTGTGTGGTTTGTAGAGACATCGCGTTTCGTTGTGCGGGAAATTTCTGCTTTCCATCTCGAGCTCATGGATTCATTCACTTTTCACTATTGGTTTTTTTCCCTCGCGTTCGTATTTATTCCGTCTACCCCCTCCCGATAGCTCCCTGGTCGAGGCTCTTGTCTAAATTGTAAATTCATTTTGTTAGTGTTACAAAAAATCTTGGAATTTCCAACTTCTGGTTTCCATCAGCGAATTTTTGGAGCAGCTGCGATCTCTCTACTCAGGCTTATCTGTGGCGAACGTGGCCTCTTAGGCTCTGAAGGATTGATGAATACAAAGATTCATCCGGCAGCCGTTTGCTGATCTCCTTGAGGGTAATCCACCTACGCAATTTTTCTCCCTGCAAAGGTTTGCAATTCTTTGGATCAATGAAACGCTTTTTTTTGTACTCTTAATGCTGCTGCGATCAGGTTATTGGCAGTCACATAGTAATTTTCATTAGGCATTTTTATTTGACGTAAGTCACTCTGATTTTGGAGAGAGATAGGGAGGGTCTGTATATAAATTTAAAATCTGCTGTTTCCTCATTTGTATTCTATTCTTACTTAGAAAGTTGTGTAAATGTAAGCCCTGCCATAGAGTACTGCAGTTCTTTCAATGCCCGATAAAATGCCTGATCAATCATTTTGGCTCGTCTTCGAATGGAACCATGGTAGTTATGGTTTTAACCCTATGGCTTAGTATATGCTGTGCCTATATATTCTTCGTCGTCTTTGTTATGTCTACCTGATGATCATGTGCCACGTCGAAACCTGGGTCGTCTTAAGGTAGTTTGAGCGAAATATCATTTTTCCTAGAAATCGATGAATTTGGTCTCATTTTAAAGAAAAATATATCACCCTTCCATTGACACCAATCATTTTACCCCTTACCATATTACTTTCCGAGATATTTGCCTGAAAATACCAGCCCTTTTACATGGGAAATGGTACGTGTATGAACTCCAGAGAGACCTCATTTAAAAAAATGAGGAATTTCTAACACATAGGTCTCGTCCAAAAATCAACAGTATGTAGTTTGTGTGTTTTCTCTACTATTTTTGTAAGTTAATCCTATTGTCACCGCAGTAAATTTTCCGGGATGCAAAAAAACCTTCCATTTTGATGGAGTTTCAAATGTACCGCGTGGAAAAAATGAGCCAAGTGAAAACCTTATTTAGATATTTTCATTTGATTGCTTACAATTTCTGTCATGTAAAACTGTATTATTGAACCTTTAATAATGCGATATTCAATTCGTGTCACACAGCAGGTGAAATTAAAAGGTATAATTCGAATATGGTCTCTATGATGATTAGGGAACTATCTCGCTCGAACTATCTTAAATGCAATTTATGTGGAATAGCAAAGTTACTTCATTTACCATGTATAGTAACTAAGTCAGTCGATTCCAGTTCCAGAGGCTTATGATGGGGATGCATGGTAATCGTTAACGACTGGGCATTTATCATTTCAACTCTTGATGGTTCAATCTCGTCTCATGTTGCTGTGAAAAATATGAGGGGTGGAGCAGAGAGTTGTCGATTTTGAAGTACGAGGCTTTCCCCAAAAGTAATCATTTTTATAAACTCCCCAATACTTGCAATCAGCGCGGAGAAACGGCCATCGAGAGACGCATCTCCATTGGATGCAAAGCCTTTTCAGGTTATCCCTACGCTATTGTATCTTACTACGCCTCGCTACATCTCTAGGGCCGACAGAAGCGATGGAATAAGGGAGATATACTCTCATAATACACGTCACCATTTCACCTCCCGAAACCCCCTTACATCTTTACACGGCTGGTGACCTAACACCCCGTGCCACACACTCATGCGGATGCTCGCAGGGTAGTATGTAGCTGTATGTAGGTACGAGTGTAACTGTGAGTCATGAAGATCTATCGTGACCGATGGAACGCCGAGTAATAATGGTGATGATTGCCAATCGGCCAATTTCTGCATCCATTTTACGGTACTTTATACTTCATTGGTTGTAAGTCGTGTAATAAATAGTTCCCTCGAAAGTTGTGTTTCGATAAGTAATTATCATATTGTTTCGTTTTATCGTAGCCTAAAGAAGTAAAAATTAATTATTGTTTAATCCAGTTATAGAGGAGAATTTATTAAGAAATAACCATATTAAATTTTTCGGCCGTGACTGAAACAACTGCGGGTGTGTGCAAGTATGAAGGTTAAGGAAATTTTTCATCAATTACATACATTTTATGATCATTTTAGCGATTGATTGCGCCTAATAGTGCTTATGTTACGATATATACTCTAATATATACAAATAATTGATGAGATGAGATTTCACCTTCGAAAACCTTACACGGCTGGTGTCCTAACACCCCCTGCATCACGCCCATGTGGCGGCTCGTAGGGTAGTATCTAGGTGTAAATCCCAGGAAATCACGCCTGAGACAACTGCGTTTACCTAAGGCTTAGGTCGAATGGGTGGGCATATTGTACTCTGATCTGGTTAAAATTTCTAATGCTGTGACAACGTAATGAAATTATAGCACGTACATGCGTAAATATTTCCTACTTATTTGGATCATGCAGCAGTCATGCAGTATTTGGTCATAGTTGTCACATTCATGCGCCTTTGTAGGAAATATGGAAAATTATCCCAAGCGGGCGGGAAGTACTGGCCAAGAGAATACCTTCATCGCTCTGTCAGAGAAAGTAGAAATGTTAATCGTGTTTCTTCATGCCATTCGTCATGTATCTCGTATTATGCCGAGACAGTCCCAGAAGAAATTATTTGCCAGTCCGAGATATATGCATGGAGATAATTTAACTCACCAAAATGCCTGAAATTCTTCATCCATGTTGTTGTCGTGGCAACATATCCAGAGTTGCTGACATTCAGAGGAGTATTCTCAGTTGCTTGGCCTTGAACGAGATAGACAATCCAATGTTTGACCTATGATGCCCTATTTTCACGAATTTTATTATAATCCCTGGTCTTATTTTACCCTTTCGCCTACTGGAGAAAATAAAAAAAATTTGAATCCATTTTGAGAGTGACATCTCAAGCATTGAATCACTGGAGTGCTTCCATAAAATGTTGAGAATGGAATGGAACCTCAGAGAGAGTTTGTAAATTTATGTAAGGATGAAGGACAACCATTGAGCAATGTATTCGAAATGTTGAATTTTGAGATGAGTGAACTACAAAATTTAATCACTTCCCAGTCTTGAATATTTGTTTATCTAGTGTTAAATGGTAAATCTTGTATCCGAATTCTTCTTTCGTGAGATTATAAATATACTCTAGTACCTAGTCATGGCCAATTCAGGTATAAAGTGCATCCAAACCATCTTCGCACTTTCTTGTTAACTTATGAACTCTAATTATTTCTAGGGTTTCCCTCAAACTCAGATGTGATCAATCAACTTTAATTTAGAGACAACATTAGCCGCAATTTCAATTTTACATTAATATTTTATCAATTCTTACATGAAGGTGCTCTCTGACCACAAGTAGCTTATTAATTTTCGCTCATAATGTGGAAAATCCTAACTCGTAACGTAATCTGTTGATTTTTTCACAAAACAATCGCCAATATTGTTGATTTTGCTCTTTCAAAATGCCGTAGCTACCGAACGGTTGAGTGGATAAAAAGATGAGTTCAAAATATCTGCAAACATTGTGTTATTCCGTGTTTTTTTACCCCTCCGTCGACGTTGAGTTTAAAGTGTGTGGTGTTTAGTAATTGCGAGGGAAGTATTATTGGTTTTACGTAATGTATCCTAAATGTTGTCATGCTTATGGTTAAGCTGTACTTAGCCAGGTCTAGAAATATCCGCCAAATTTTGTCGTCGAGTTGACCACGTAGGTTGCCCAAAGAGATTTGCATAGCTTTTGGGGTGATTTAATGGCTTTGGGCGTGTGTGCGCTGTCGGTACGAGAACTTTATCCGGAAATGGAGTCTCACTGGTTTTTTTGTCAGGCCGATTCTCCTTTTATCAGTGGGACATTTTCATTTTCACTAATTAGTTTCCTTGACTTGCATTGCCAAGCAAGACGTCTTTAAGGCGTGTTTTTACGAGAAACAACTTTTTTCCCTTTCGTTGGCCTGTCATTTTACTTTGTGTGTACCTATTAGTAAAAACGGTCTGTGGGACCGAAAGTAGCATTATGCGTACATATATTGATTTTTTTGGCTTTTATATCGTAGTTGCAGTAAAAATAATTGGAAGATATTTAAGAAAATGAACCGCAAAATTTCATACTTCGACTGCGTCACCATAAAGATTATATTGTCGGTCTGAGATACCAGGCCGCACCACTCCAGGGTTAATATTTTTTTAAAGTCGGATAAATAATCTTGCATCTAATTTCACTTAAGGTAGTCGGAGCTAAATATCAATACTCTCAGGAATCAATGAATTTGGTATCATTTTAAAGAAATTTTCAAAGAAAAGATAGATTTATACGACTGAAATTTATAAAGAATTCAAGAAAAAAAATTGACACAATCGTGTAATTTGACTCATTTTTTTAAGGCGGTAGGTTTAAAACTCTTATTTAAACGAACTTATTTAAAATATGAAGAATTTTTCAAACCTAGACCTCGTCAAAAATTAGCACCATATGATAAGTACGTTATCTCATTTTTTAAAAATAAATCATATTGTCAGCGCAGTAATTTTTTTCAGGATCTCAGAAAACCTTTCGTTGTGAAGGAGTTTAAAACCTACCGCGTGAGAAAATGAGTCAAAAAGACTTATGTAAATATTTTTATGTAATTACTTAGAAATTTCATTCGTATAAAAGTATGCCATTGCGCCATTGATAATGCAATATTTAATTCCTACTTCCCATAGCTGCTGAAATTAAAATGTATAATTCGAACATGTTCTTCGTTACGACTAGGGCCTTCGTTACGTTCTCGCTCAAATTACCATAAATGCATTAGATTATGCGCTCCAAGTCTGAGAGACCGGGCGTCACCACTCTAGGGTCAAGACCAGTGCGTCGTTCCTCTCCTCCTTCCGAGACTCACCCAAGAGGTTGAAGTTGTACATCCAGGAGGAGGAGGCCGCCTTGAAGACGTTGCACCAGACGAGTTGGTGCTGGTCGTCGACGAAGAACTCCCACGCGTTCGGCTCCGCTTTGCTGACGCCGTCCTCGCCGACCAGGCCGTGCGCCTTGCAAGTCTCCCACACCTGAGCCCGGCGACTCGAAAGCTCGACCTCGAGCACCGGGTCGACCGTCGCCAGCCGCGGCCTCGTCGCGGAGGTGCCGTCTTTCTCGGTCGCCTGCGACAGTAAACAAGAGAAGACGACGAGGCGGAGGCGTCATATATATGTGTGCATCACGGAGTGGGATCCTACTCCGTGGTGTGCATGCGACACTGGGGAAGAAGGTGAAGGGTGAGGAAGCTGGATGTGTCATGTCACATTGTGAGGCGCGTGTTTTATAATCCAGGAAGCGCGCAATATTTTGAGGAAGAAACAGCTGATATCTTCTATCGCGCACTACTGTTATGCCAGGGGCTCGGGTCGTTGAGATTAGCCTAGAGTAAATGCCTCTCGTCCCGAGAGCCTGGGTTCGATTCCTAGCCAGGGTAATGATTGTCAGTGAAACCTGTTTAAGTTACGGATGTCACATTGACTAAAAACATCGAGTAGTCGATTTTTCAATGTTTATAAAAGTACTCATCACTCACTCAATGTTCATCGGATTATTTTACTAGTCGGATGTTTTCGATATCTCTACCAAAAAACATCGAGTAGTCCGATAGATTGATGTCGACGTGGCATCACTAGTTAAAGTACTCTTTGGAGAAGATTGCCGGTGCATAGCTGTAGGTCCGGACGCGGAAAATGATTTGATGCGTTGCCTTTTGTTTCCCATTGTCATCCTGTATCCTTTGTTTATTCCAATGCATACGAATGCTATTAAATACGAAAGAAGTGTCTCCTCATTCCATTTTGGCCTGGAGGATCAAGTTTTGGATTCGTCCTTGATCTCATAGTGTTTATACTGTAATTACTGTGTTGGGATTCCACGGAATCTGTAAAGAACGAAAACCTTGTTGTTTGCGCGCGTGGTTGTTATATGGCTATTGTGTGAAATTCACCCAGTAATAGCAGGTAATAGCATGTAATTGCATATTTTGATGAATTGAAAGGCGTAAAAAATAGCGTCATGGTACCTACTGAGTAAAAAATTTCGTCGGATATAATTATGTAAGGTATTGCCAATTTTTTTTTAATTCAGTGAAGTACATAAATTTATTTGTTAAATTAAGGAACCCAGATCCTCGAATTCGCGAAATCGAAGGATCTGGGTTCGATTCCCAGTCCAGGCGGATGATTTTTCCACTGTGAATTTTGACACAATTAAGTGACCACTAGCGGGTGACTCCGTTGAAGTTACTGCGTAGCTAGTTCCGTAGTTCTTTGAAAGTGTAATATGGCTAAAATGGCAGGTTTTGAAATGTGAATTTAGACTGAATAACCTTGGAGAAGCCGAGATTAGGTGCAGATATTCTGGTGTTTACCGTTGTGACTCACCTTTTGAATGGACGCCTCGTCGATGAGGGCCGTGGCGAGCGTGAATCGGGACCCGTTGTGTGCGAATTCGCGGTGGTCGAGGTCGGGTGCCGCTCCGTCCGGCGCCTCGTGGCCGTGTTGCTGCAGGACGATGAGACAGTAGGCGGTGACGGCGAGCAGGAAGAGGACGGTGAGCGCCTTGGGCCTCTGCTTGGAGGAGGGCCTTCTGCCGGGCAGGAGGCCCCTCCTCTGCATGGATCCCCAGAAAGAGGGACCACCGGACCCCAAATTCCTCCGGCCCTCCATCTGGTGGGCGCCCTCACCGCGACGAACACCTCGGTCGCGCCATCATCTGTAAGGGGGGGGGGGGGGGAGAGTGGCGTTGTTAGCCGTGAATGCTTTAGAGCAGAGGCAGTCGTATTGGTGGAAGAACTAAATTAAATGCGTTAATTCAATTTGTAAGATTTTATGGAGACGACCCGGGTTTCGACACTTTGTATCATGTTCGGGTCAAACAATGTTGTTTTAATTGTGCCATGATAGGTAACTTCCAGTCGAGAATAGCCTGCAACGGGTTCCTTTTTTTGCATTTATACTGTTTTACGAGACACCGGGATCCACGAATTGCTCTTCATGTTACTCTGTTCATATTAGTTTATGTGGTGGTTTCATCTGATGGGTGTCAGCTTTTGGGCGTTCATATTCGTGGTGTCTTTATACGTCAACAGTTTCATCAGTGAATGACTCTTCAGGCGGATTTTCTCTACTGTTTAAAACATACGTACATGAGGTGTTCAAACGAAAAGGTACGAAACGACACTGTGGGTATAATATAGCCTTTATTCAAAAGTAATCATCAGGGGCCTGAGCACAACTATCCCACTGTTTCATGAACTGAAGGATTCCATATTCCCAGTATTCCTGTGGCCATAGAGGAAAGAAAAATGAGATGGATTGGACATACCTTGAGATACAATGGGTTTTTGAAGTACATAATTTAAGGAAATATAGAGGGAAAAGTCCCCAGAGGAGGACCCTAGAACCTAGGAATAAGTTCATGGACCAAATAAAGAAGACAGTACATAGGGAAAGAAACCAGAAGTTAAGGGAACTAGTATTAGATAGGGGAGGGTGGAGGACAGTAGTCAACCTATCTTGGGATTGAACGACCGCTGATGATGAGGGTGAGGATGTGATGGCGCTTTCCCCGGTGAAGTGAGTCCGATTCCTGAAGTGGAGATCTGGGTATATCGCGAGATTCCCTGTCGGCTTTTGTTTTTAGAGTTACGTAAGACAAGGCTTGCATTTTGTAATCACCGACGTCCCTCAAACTTTTTCAAGTGTGCGCGCTTGCTTGGAGCCATCTCGCATCCTCGGGGATTTAGAACATAGGAAAACCGAATGAATGATTTCGAAACTGTGGAGGGTTGAGTTCCTGACCCATCCGTCCGACCTTTCCGGTCCCCAATTCAATCTCTTCCTTCAGAGAACCCTTCTAAACTTCTCTTGCCGGGAGTCCTCGTCACGGGCCCACCGGATTCCCAAGAGGCGTAAAACAAAAGAATGTTTTGAGGTGGAGGAAAATTTCAAGGGCGTGTATAATTGTGCGCGTGAAGCTTAAACCAAATTACGAATGCTACCGTTTTCCACCATCTTTTCCCGCAGTTCAGCTTGGATAGAATTCTCTCTACCGCCCAATTCATGAACACGTTTTCATCCGGTTCGCTGTCGAGCAAGGAAAGCCTAGGTCATGAATTCCATTTCATACGAAGAAGTTTGGGTTTGAAAACTTCTCAAAAAAGGTGATGCCTAAAAAAATCACATCTCCCTGCTCACAAGATTTGATTATAATTGCTTTTACCCGTGGCTTCGCTCCTAATTTAATGGTTTCAAGTCGTAGGCGGAAAAAAGTGTCTTGACGGAACATTCTGCCTTCTTGAATCACGGAAGCATTTGCAAGGAGAAGTGTTTTTATTAAATTGTTTTTTCCTTGAGGAATTTTATTTGTGCAGGTGGTTTCTGTCATTTCGTTGCAGACGGTTTCAATGACTCTGTGATTACCCCGGTGGCGACGGGGTAAAGGGTCTGGCCTCCTAAGCTCAGGGTGGCGGGTTCGAGTCTCGCCCGGTGGAATTTTTGCCACTCAGGACATGGGAGTTTGTGTTCAAAAAGAAACCTGCTGACAAGCTATGTATGAAGAGCTTAGCAGGACCTATTCCGGACTGATTTATCATGTAGCGAACAATAAACAATTTGTGCTTGAGGAAATTATAGATTAATTTCGTTATGAGATCTTTCTACAATCATTTTTGTCCAAAATTATGTAATACACCAATAATTAATTGGCAATAAGTAATAAGTTACTCATCACTAAAATTGTTGCCAATTGATATGAAGATATCACGTCGAGTCCAATATTTAAAAAAACAATATTTCAGAGTTTTTTCGTGTTATTTTACAATACCTTGCCGGAAGCTCTAGTCAAAACAGGCATCATATTAGGAAAATATGTAAAATATTACTTTTTTATGGTTCCCATTATTGCCTGTTTTACGAATAAAATTATTGGTTGAAGGCGTAACTTAGTGGAAAATTGTTACAGGCATGACAAAAAAAATACCTTTGCGTATTCCTCACTTAAAATGTTTATTGCCGACCCAGGTTTCGCTGCACAACAATCATTATCAAGGTGGGAATGCCAGCAAATCAAGCAAGGTGGTGGCCTTGATAATATTGCTGTGCAGTCGAAACCTGGGTCGGCAATAAACATTTTAAGTGTGGAATATACAAAGATATTTTTTCATTATGCTTGTACTATGACTTACTGTGCATAAACAGATGCACTCAAGGTAATTTGAGCGAGATAGCTACCCAGTCATAACGAAAACCATATTCGAATTATACATTTAAAATTTCAGCAGCTGTAGGAAGTATGAATTAAATATTGCGTTATCAATAGGGCAATGGTATACTATTGAGACTGAAATTTCTAAGTAATTAAATAAAAAATATTTAAATTAGTCTTTAATTTGACTAATTTTTTCTCGTGGTACGCTTAAAGCTCCTACCCTACGGAAGTTTCTTTTTGCGATTCCGAAAAAATTGCTGCGTTGACAAGATAATTTATTTTTAAAAATAGTCCAGAAAACATACAAACTACTAACTGTTAATTTTTTATTCTCAGATCTAGATGTTAGATTTTCCTCATCTTATAAAATAATATCTCTCTGGAGTGCATACACGTACAATTACCCATGTAATTTGGCCGGTATTTTTCGTCAAAAATCTCGGAAAGTAACTCGGTAAGGGGGTGATATTTTGTTATCTTTAGTAGGGTGCAATATTTTACTTTAAAATGAGTCCAAATTCATTCGTTTATTGGTGAAACGATATAAGGCTTTAACTAGCGTAAGGTAGTTGGAGCAAGATATTTCCAAAGTCATAAAGGAGACCATAGTCGAACTATTATTTTCAATTTAAGCAGCAGTAGGAAGCATGAATTAAATATAGAATTATTAATGTTGCAATAAAATGCTTATATATGGCTGAAATTCCAAGTAATGTTATAAAAATATCTAAGTAAGTCTTTAATTTCACTCATTTTTTCACGCGGTACGTTTAAAACTCCTTGACAACGGAAGTTTTTTTTTACTGAAAATAATTACTGCGGTGACAATGAGATCGATTTTCAAAAATAGTCGACATAGCATGCGAAGTACATACTCTTTGATTTTTTGACGAGATCTAGGTGCTAGAAATTCTTCCTTTTTTGAATTAGGCCTCTCTGGAGTGCAATAGACGTACCATTACCCCAGTAAATGGGCTGGCATTTTTCGTAAAAAATCTCCGTAAGTATTTTGGTGAGGGTGTGATATTTTGGTATCTTTGTAAGGGTGAGGTATTTAGTTAGAAATTCCTCATTTTGTAAAGAATATCTCTCTGGAGTGCATAGACATCATTTCCCACGAGCATGGCTGGTGTTTTATTAGCCAAATATCTTGGAAAGTAAAGTAACTCACCTCTGGATCTTGGAAAGTAGTTCGATAAGGGGTAATATTTTGCTATTTATGGAAGGGTGAGATTATTTTTTTTAATGAGACCAAATTCATTGATTTCTTGGTGAAATTATGTATCGCTCAAGCTAACTTGGGTGAAATGTGATGCGAGAATATTTTTCCGACTTGTTTTAAAAAAAATATTAAAACTTGCGCACAATAACGACACGATTTTCGCTCCCGACATCCTGCCTTCTTGAGTGTTTGTGGCGAAACTTGTTTTGTGTGCCACGTGGAGGACATGGGTTTTGAGTGTTGTCTGTGCGTCGGGGTGCCGTGTCCCAGTTCCTTGTTTTGAAGATCCCTTCCCTCCCCTCCGCCTCTCCACTCCTCCCCTCGAGGCTCGAATCGTTCCGGTGGTGACGTCATACGTCAGCCAGCCGCCGGATTGAATGCCCCTCGCGGTGGTTGAATGCGGATCCCATGGGTGAGAGAGTTGTTTGAGAGATACCGGGAGAGGGAGCTGGCAGATGCGGCGGCGACATTGCATCTCTCCCGCCCTCCCCCCCTCTCCCCCTCATTCTGAATAGGTTGGTGTGTTTTGCGAATGTGTGACGTAACGGGATTTGTTGAAGGAGTGGGGAGGGAGAGAGGGGGGGGAGGGGGTCGCAACAAGGGTGTGAGGGGTCGCCGCTTCCGTGGGTAGGGCTCTGGGCAGGTACTCCACGCGCGACCTTGCTGTATTGAGAAAGTATGGAGGTGGCGAGGGAAAGCGGGGAAGCCCTTCAAGTAACGATTCTTGCCCAGCGCAGCGAGCACAAGTGTGGGATTTCTTTTAAATGCTTCGCCTCTTTCTCTTATTCTCTCCGACCCTCTCCATCCCTCTCTTTAAGGCCGCCTTATTCTTAATCCCGCTCTCAACGCCACCCTCCATCGAACTTAAAATGTATCACAGTACGAGCTGTTTACTTCTTTTTTTCCTTCACCTTAACCCTGTATGGACGGAATTATGAAACATTTGCATGAAAAAAATTCTGCTATTATATTAGTTTTTTTTAAAGTGCTGTTTATGTATTTTTCAAAAAATCGCGATTTATTTGATGTTAAAATTTATTTTGAAATTTGTCATATTCGTATTGCATATATTTAATTTAATAGAATACTTTACATAATAATATTTACACGAGGTATACTTCAATATTACCTTCATAATGTATCTTTTTTTAACTTTCCCAATTTTTTCTTCATATTACAGCTGAAACTATTTATTTCAGAGCTCAACCAGGCACGCCATCGTCAGTGAATAGCGTCACACATTCATTAATTCAAATTGTTCGTCAAACCGCCGAAAGAGACGCAACTTTCCACACACTTAATCCGAAGCGTAACAATTCTGTCTATCGCAGCAGCTATTTTGGACTAGCCTCTTTAAATGCAGATATTTCAATGATTTTGAAACGTAACAAATTTGATTCGCTCATCGATAGATGGTTAAACACTACTTCACTAACCCCTCGCTCCTCATGTTCAGCATAGTTTGAATAAGATTTTTCCGCGGGGAAAAACGTCATCTCCTTGTACATCCCGCAAAACGTTGAAACCGGTCGGTGTGTTGATAAACAAATGGTTCGTAATTTGCAAAGTTGCGCGGCTTTTATGACTCGATTTTCTCATCTTCGTTTGTTTTCCACCAAACCATTAATTCACTCACTCCCTCTCTCTCTCACGTTCGGCAAAGTGTAAATATTAATTTTCTGCAGGGAAAAAATTTTTCTTGAAAATGACGCAAAAGGATCGAAACCGGTCGGGGGTTACTTAACCTTGATCTACCGAGCGTGTCTCTCCGGCACAAAAATTGTGCCCCTTGAGTCCCGAGCGTGTTCGTTTGGCACATTGAGTGGACATTTCAAATCCGTGGGCATTTAAAAAAAAACCCCGGCCAGCAAGGCTTATGACTAGGGAAAACCCAAGTTAGATAAAGGTTAAGATGAGAAAATGGTTTTAATTTACAAATTTGTCTTGGTTGTCGTGCATATCAAAGTGTCGGGCTTTGCTTGGTAGACGTATTTTTCGAAAGGAAAATTAAGACGATGTGGTGAGGGCTCACGTAACTTTTACGCCTATCTCACGTAACTTTAACACCTATCTAGGTCTCAGAGTATTCAAGATCAAAATGACTGAATGAATCGAAATCTAGGTTGGTGTACTGAAATTTTTGTGGAATCTTGCCTAATCGTCTTAAATTTTCCGTATTATTAATTGAAGGTAGTTGCAAAGTAGCCGCGACAGGAACTCTTGCGATGACAAGTTCCACACAGATTGGCGAAATTCCCTATAGAAAATCTACTTGAATTCGATCCATCCCGGTGCACTTTTTTCGGTATTTAAGCTCTCTTTAGCGTAAAACTTGGGTCTTTTCAGCCGGTTGCTGGCTAAAACTTAGTTTCAAACTTGATCATGTTTAAAGCCGATTCTTGCAATCCTCCCGCCCAGTTCGCGGGTTGTGAATTAGTGAGCAAAGCATTTTATTTGTATTCTTCTCCTGTGTATCGATCGCGAATTTTTTCTGCCTTTATTATAGGATCATTATTTTTAAAGCAGTTTCTCTCTCAAACTTTTAATGATATCGTGTGACTAATTTTGATGAGACGCAAAATTGATTCTGCTTCTATACGTGTTTCGTTCTGAGTTCATAGTTCGTACACGCCATTTAATTGCGATTTATATTAGTAAAAGAACTTCGACAACGGCATCCGTGATCATTGTTTGTGTGCTGATTTTCAGTATAGGTGTCATTCATGGATAATCTTCCTAAGTTTTTAAGTACTCCACGGTTGAAATATAATTCTTTAATGCACCTAATCAACTAACTTGATAACTAAACAAATCAAATGGCGGCGACTTTTGCGAACCTAAAGAATGCATGCTACAGACCGATTGACTTCCGAACGTTTCGCTTCCGGGCCTTCTAGTTCATGTGCTCTGAAGTGTATTGAAGTGTTCGGATCTGCGCTAACTTCCACAACTTCAGTAAAATTCCCATTAGTAGCGGAATTATCGCGGTACTGAAATGGTTTATTCAGAAAAAATGATGAACAGAAACTCCGAAAAATAACAGCGTATTATTCATAAATTTTATGATCAAATTGCGCACGATAACCAAATCTGGGTTTGATCATATTCCGCTAAAAAACAGGCTTCAGTTGTTTGCGTCAACACGTCTACTCTCTTCTTTAAAATGTGGTGAAAACGAACTCAGAATGTGCTTACCAGATAAAAGATGATCTCTCTCTATGACGAAATTCCCCCTCCACGGTTATATCGGAAAATATTGCGGTGAAGAGCTGATATTTTTTATATCTTAGAGAGGGTGAGATCTTATGTTTAAAATGGGACCAAATTCATTGATTTGTAAGTGAAATGATATATCGCACAAACTATGTTATATTGCCGTAGCCGTCGACGCACGTTAAACTCTTGTACTCTCGTATCGATTTCTCAAGCGTCAACCGTTTCCGAAGCTACAGTTACTTCCAGGAATTTAATTTTCAACAAATTATTCTCCTTCCGTTTCCACTTCCTAATCCCCCTCCATCGTGAGTTTTCACCTCCGTTTGTGACCCGTGGCATGTCGTGCTTGGACATGGACTGTCTTAAAAGTCCAGATATTTTTCCGAAGTGTGTTTAATGGCAATTATAGTTATCGATCCCATTGTGTCAGCAAAAATACCAATATCCAGGTGACTATTATGTATTTATAAATACTAAAAATTGCCGTGTACAGAATGTACTTCTTCCCACTTTGCTATATGGTAGGTGAAACATGGGTATGTCAGGATAGACATAAGAGTAGACTAAACGCCGTGGGTATGAGTTATCTGAGGAGTGTTTGCGGCAGAAGTAGGATGGATAGGGTCAGGAATGAGTGGGTCATGAATGAATGAGTGTTAAATGGACATGTATGAAAGGAGTGTGCTTCGTTGGTTTGGCCATGTTGAGAGAATGGATGAGAGTAGAATAACGAAACAGATATATGAGAGAAGAATGAATGGTGTGAGAGGTAGAGGTAGGCCGAGAAAGTTGTGGTTGAATGTGGTTGAGGAAATTCTTAGGAGGAGGAATATTAGGAGTCTTAAGAACAGGAGGGCGTGTATGAAACAGTGTATGGGGGTAAATGAGGCAAAAGAGGTTTGCAAGGATAGGTCAGTATGGAGGAAATTGTTGAAGCAGATTTAGGCATACAAATATGTATGTATGAGTGAAACTTTGTGACTGTGCCTACCCCGAAAGGGAAGGGCGTGATAGGTATGTATGTACTAGTTAGAGCACATTTAACATAATTATTCTGGCATTCTCAGAGGTTGTTGTTTTATGCCGACAGCTTTCTAGATGTCTGAGAAAAAATTCATATGCTGGTATTCTTGAGGACCTTGAAAAATTTAATGATATTCAGCTGCGCATAAACATTAATGATGATTGGGATTAAGTACGGCACAGGGTGAAATGTAAGCAGAGTATAATTTTATTTCATTGGTGTGCAATCGTGGCGCTAAATGGGTTGGAGACTTGGTCATCACGAAAGGGTGACATAGTATCGAAAGTTGACTACCTCGAATTTGAGGGGTTTGAAATGCGGGTGTGGAGAAGGATGGAGAGGGTGAGCTGGGTGGCGAGAAGGACGAACGAGAAGGTATTGGATATGGTTGGAGAGGAGAGGAAGTCAGTGGCGGAGGGCCGGAGGAAACATAAGAGTTCGATGGAGGACGTTTTGATGGGAGAGAAAATGCTGAATAGGGTAATAGAGGGGAGAACACTGGGGAAGCGTGGAAGAGGATAGGAATTCTGGACGAAATAAATTAAAGGAGACGATATGAAGAATGTGAGGAGGATCTAATGGCGTGCCATTCATGGGAGTGAAAAAAGATTAAGGCCGCTT
The DNA here is from genome assembly GCA_963169105.1 of Ceriagrion tenellum. Classification (NCBI taxonomy): domain Eukaryota; kingdom Metazoa; phylum Arthropoda; class Insecta; order Odonata; family Coenagrionidae; genus Ceriagrion; species Ceriagrion tenellum. The sequence continues at coordinate 47,937,628 of OY720637.1, forward strand.
TACACGATACATTTTATTGCACAAACGAATGTACAAATTTCTTCATGAAGGAAATTGTACCGTGTAAAGCGGCAAATTGTATGATTGTCTGAATGGCTTAACGGGGAATAGAACCTGCTCTATTCCATTCAGTTTCTTGTACATTCTATGATACATTCATTTGTACAATAAAATGTACCGTGTGAAGCGGCCTTTAGGATAGATGCTGTCCATAAACCTACCAGTCAGCTAGTAAAATACTTGAATGAAAAGTTTGCAGTGATGACTCCTCATTATTTGATGACGACTGAACTATAGATGCCATGTTCTCACGATAAAAGTTTTTGTTCACTTTCCACAGAAATATTATTTCACGGACAAAGGTTTCGCCGTGAACTATGTCATTTACAAGGTCTGCTTCATGGTCTGCCATGAAAATGACATAGTTCATGTCGAAACCTTTGTCGGTGTAATAAAATTTCCGTGGAAAGTAAACAAAAACTTTTATTGTGAGAATATGGCATCCATGCTCTACTTCCACAATATATCGCCTGATACGCTAAATTTAATTGACTCAACCATAATTATTGTTGAACTATAGAAATGCACCTGACGATGACGAGTTGCCGAGAAGGAGACGGGTATAGCGAGAAATGTTGCTCATGCACCTGATGGTGAGCTAAGTCGAAAGCGAGGGGTACGCAACTTCTAAAACAAGAGTACACCGTATTTCCATTTCCATCCATTTCTAACCATTTCTGTCAATTTCCGACCATTTCTATCCATTGCCGTCCATGTATAACCATTTCTGTCCATTTATAACCATTTCTAAGTATTTCTAACCATTTCTGTCCAGTTTTAACCATTTCTAACCATTTCTGTCCATTTATAAACATTTCTGTCCGTTTCTATCCATTTCTAACCATTTCTGTCCATTTCGTGTCCATTTATCAACAAGCGTACACCATTTCTCAGAGTTGCATACCCCTCGGTCGTCTCGTTTTAATAAATCTGTGTGGAAAAACTACGTTATGCTTATCATTTACAATTGTACCTTTTCCTTCGAGCATATCTTTTGTTTAATGCAGATGGCCCGGCGATTGCTGGACGTTTCTCGTGTGTCGCCTGAGTGGCGTCACAGAGGCGCCCCCATGCTTTCATTCCGAGTTGCCCCTCGGAGGGCGTGAGGGTGAAGGAAGCAGGCGGGCCGGCGTCGAGGTTTGCTCCTTTATATAAATAGAAGGTGGGGAGCGAGATGAACAGAGGGAGGAGGTTTGGTTACTCGGGTGGCAGAGACGGGGGCAGCTGTGTTGGGTGGTTGGCCGGTGGGTCGCAAGGGGAGGAACGGTGCCAGACGGCGCCCCGGCTAGCGCTTTGAGGCGAGCCATCAGGAGAGAAGGGGTCGACAGGCGGAGGCTGCGAAGCATATTTTGACGTGCACCCCATTTGTTTCTGCGGGTGCACCTGTCTCGGACCGAAAAAAAGCCGCGAAAATGGTGTGGGTCTCCGATGCTTGGATTGCCATTAGCGGGAATATACATAATGGTTCAAAATGAATCCAATCCTTTCCGGCGTAACCTTGTGGAAGTCCATTATCGAATAAATAATGACAATACCAATTATTTGTGAATCCACAGAGATTTTTTATTGGTGCAACTAGGTTCAACGCTACTGCGTCATCTTTAGGTACAAGATGACTAGATGACATCTTTAGGTACCTGCTATATACCTGAGGGTGACGCAGTAGCGTTGTAACTAGTTTTATTTTATTTTAGTATGCTACCGGTCAAGGTAGGTTTTGTTGAATGTCAGAGAATCTCCTCCCGGTTTTCTACACATTCAGGGGCCTATCTCGCTCTAGTATATCCTTTTTCGCCTCTGCATACAATCTACCCTTCTTCATCCCGTCCATGAAACCTATCCTCTTTCTTCCCCTTACCCGCTTTCCTACCTTCCTTCCCTCTGTCATACTCTTCAGCAACCCGTCGCCCTTCATTACATCCTTCAGCCATCATTAGCCTGTTCTCGTCCTCCATTCTTAGGGTCCACGTGAAACCAGTTGTACCAGTAAAAAACGCTGTGGATTTAAATATTGTTGGTATTGTTATTATTTATTCATGGATTAAAATGTTTAGCCGCGCTGTAGAGGCTTCACCGTTTCCTCTTGATTTCTGCAGAATAGTTAACCAGCATGTCGTAAGCACCTTAACCCATCCACACACCCTTAAAGTGGCTTGCAGGGTGTTACGTAGATGTAAGCAAACCTTGTCGACGGTAGCGCCGGCATTATCGACGTATGATGATGATGTTTTCGGCGCTGTCATTGGCTGAGTTAACTTCGTCAACTCGTTAAGAGGGTGCTAGACAGGGTTAAAATTTTTGAATGGCGGTGACGACTAAACTTTATAATCTATCAACATGAAACTTTAGATGAATATAGACTAAACAGTTGTTTATTCACTGACAATATTTACTTTTTAAAATTGTTTAGAACTTTTATTTTGCAATTTTATTTAAACAAAATTAACCCAGAATTAAAAAAAACCTGTATTGTCAGTACCTTGGGAATGTTGTCAAATGTTTATTTAAAAAAAATTAACGTCATACCTCTTAAAGTTTTGGTGCCATCGAAGCTCAAAAATTGAGTTAAACAACGGCCTCGAGCTGCTGCGCCCTGGCGGCAAAAAGAGAACCACTAAGCCAAGGGTGACGGCTGACCCCGCCTCATTCTCAGGCAACGCCCCTTTTGGTTTTCGTCTGGTGTCTGGTGATTTGCGGTAGGGCCGATTACATTTTCGTCGTTAGCGACTGTCTACTAGAGGAATGCAATGATTCTCTCCCTTGTCCCCCGTCTCGGGAGACGCGTGGCTTCTCGCTCTCGGGAGCCCTCCCTCTCGGTAGTCCAGTCACGGGAGCGAGCGGGACTCGTCACTCCCGGTGTATTGCATGGGCGATGGGACATCTAACTGCTGCAATATGCGCACAAGGAACGCACGTTTAACAGCGGGCAGTTGATGATATTGCAGCTTCTTGCTTATAGGGAGTAAGTTGCTCTCTTACCGTTTGCTCTTCTCGAAGTCCAAAATTCAAATGAAGCTCGCGACCGCACGCTCGGCTCGGGAGTGACGAGAATGTTTCGCTACTGGCGAGAGCGGACGAGGGTTTACGTCTTTCTATCGCTTTCACAGTCTCGAATGCAACGCAGGTCTTTGCCCAGCCAGATCCCACGACCTCTCAGGAGTAGAGCAAGAGTGAACCGGATTTTGCACCTCTCAACGGTCTACCCTTTCTCGCCCAGTCGATGGAGGCTTTTATGGCGAAAGTTTTTGATTCTTGTTCTGCGCTTCGATAGTCTTGCACCCACTTTGCGAGTATGTCTTCTATCATGTACGTATTATCCTCTTGCGAGGCAAATATCGCGAGGTTACCTCACGAGGCCGTCTTGCGATACCTCTCTCGTAAAGTTAATACACACGGTAGCCTCGCATGAGTGTACGGCTGCCTTATCGGCATACCCACCCAAGCCGGTTTTAGGTGCAATCAAAGGTGCCCCGCGTTGATAAGTGCGCGGTGTGTACAGTTTGTACATTCCGTGAGGGTGTGCCAACCCGTTCAGACCCTCACGATACACCGCAATGATGTTAAATATGGTAATAATTTTTAAATTATTATTTCCGTTTAGCACTCATTTAAAATGCGTTTTGGGCAGTAAAAAAATCTCCTTTGATGTCTCACTTAACCTTTAGGTCCGAAAATACTTTGTGACTTTTCAGCTTATTCCTAAATTTGCCCAAAATCAGGCCCTATGTTGTTTTTTAGTTTCGCCGTTTGTATCTTTAAGTACCTGAGTAATTTTTAGGCCCCTAAATAAATCACGAAAAATCGGGATGAAATTTTACCCACTTCCATTCAAACCTACCTCAACCAGTAGATAACTGTATTAATATATATATTATTTAACTTATAACTTATATTTTCAAAATGCCGTCTCAATCAAAACATGATTATGACTTGGGTTAACGGCGCTGAATCCGAAATTTGAGAGCAAATCGAGTATAAATTCGTTTTATTTTATTTTGTACGATACCTCTATGTTAAGTGGTAGCCATTAACCCTTTGAATGTGGCATGACGTGATGTCATGTCGTGCCGCACTCAAAGGGTTTTAAGCGCATATTTTTCGCGTTTAGGAGAAAATCTGTACGTACGTTAGTGAATTATTTCGAAGTATATGTCAAGTGCCAAAGGGTTACATGTTACAGTAGAATTAAATTGCCAAGAAACCAAATCGGTAACATGCAATTTTTTTCCCTTTTATCTTTACGTTTTACTAATAAGTTACACGTATGCGAAGTTTCACGCCAATCTGAGTGTTAACGAAAATCGCTCCAACCACCTTAAACGTGTCCGACCTACCGTACTTAATCTGGCAGCTGCCTACAGACCTCGTGCTTTCTCTCTTGGTATGACACATCCATCCATTCTCTATGCCCTCTTTGTTTCCTTGAAGACTTCCTCCCTGTCTCAGCCAAAACTAATTCATCTTCGCCCGTCTGACTCCCTGTAAGGCTTAAGGTAGTTTGAGCGAAACATCATTTCGACTAGAAATCAATGAATTCTGTCTCATTTTAAAGAAAATATCTCACCCTTCCGAAGATATCAAAATATCAACACCTTACCGAACTACTTCCCGAGATTTTTGACGAAAAATACATCTACATCTACATCTACATCTACGTCATACCCTGCAAGCCACCCAAAGGGTGTGTGGCAGGGGGTGCTTTCGCACCAGGCATGCATGAATGATATGGTAGAACACCGACATTACACTAAAACCCGCGTACCACACATGCAAAGCGCCAATTACAAATCTAATACCCAAGAAACATTGTATCTCCAATCGTTCTAACATGCAAGGGATACAAAGACTACTACTACAGATTCAAAATATCATGCATAAATAAGAACATCATTATTTACATCATGCATAAATAAGAAAGAGGAGAATATAATGAGAAAGATTAACTGCCTGCCTATTGTCAATACTCGAACTATTCATGACGACGATCACAGCTGTTATGGTCCCGAATGGTACGCGGAAAAAATGACATTTTATACCTATCGGTTCTACAATCTAGCTCTCTAATTTTATTGGCGCGATCTAATACCTGCCCTTTCAAATGCAAAATGGTACGTGTATGCACTCCGGAGAGGCCTTAATTTTAAAATGAGTAATTTCTGACACCTAGATCTTGTAAAAAAAATGATTGTGTAGTTTGTATATTTCCTGGTCTACTTTTTTAAAATAAATCATATTGTCACCGCTGTAATTTTTTCAATATCGCGATAAACCTTCCGCTTTGAAGTAGTTTCAACCGTACCGCGCGAAAAAAAAGTCACAGACTTACGTAGTTATTTTGATTTAATGACTCAGAATTTCAGTCGTGTAAAATTATACCATTGCACCATTGATAATGCAATATTTAATTCACGCTTCCAACAGCTGCTGAAATTAAAACGTTTAATACGAATATGGTCCCCATTATGATTAGGGAACTATCTCGGTCAAACTACCTTAAATTCTCGGCTCCTCGGCTTGGAATTGTGCCTGAAGCCTCCAACTTCTTTCAATTGTGAATGGCCGACTAAATCTTTAAACACCTCGCTCTTGCGTTGTCCCGAATCTCTCCCTCACGCTAATGCAATGTCCTGGTTATCGATTGAATTTTTGTGTGTGTCTTGCGTATACTACACTTTTTCTTATGCCCCTTCCACTTAGTGTTCCTCATTTTTCATCTACATTTACATCTACGTAATACCCTGCGAGCCACCACGAGGGTGTGCGGGAGGGGGTGAAGATCACCAAACATGCACTATAGCCATGCAAGTAGGATATTTAAGGGAGAAATGCTAGAGAACAGGGTCACATGCAGCTAGGTGGTTAGTATCTACATAATAAGAAAGAGATTATTGGTTGTTATTACATGCTTCATGCACTACAGACTATACTCTATAACTATATTTCACCTACCTATCCCTTTGGTACGCTGCCTATTGTTCTCTCTTATAGTACGCGGGAAAAGTGACATTTTAAATCTATCGGTTCGACAATCTATCTCTCTAATCTTGTTAATCAAACCTAGCATTATACGCAGGGGTTCTTAATATATATCTAACGTCATCTGTGAACAAATCGGTTTCGAATTTACTTAAAAGGTTTAACCTAATTTTTTTTTCGGACGTGCTAAACATTAAATGAAATATTCTCATTCCCTAAATTATGTTTGTTACTCCTCTGGAAGTGACCGTAGACGTTTTCGGTAAATTATTTTGTTCGTGTTTTCTGTTGGGTGGTACGGTCTTATTTTAGTAACTTGTATCGTTCTATCTGTAAATTTTGCTAGGGTGTGTAAAATAACTGGTGGCTCTAAAGTGGTTGAATTTTCATTTAAGATACGGTCTTCTTCTCCTGAATATAGCCGCCCATATTTTTGAGAATTCAATGGGTTTGTTTCTCATGCCGAATCTTTTCGTCTCATCATTCTCCAATCGATTCTGTTGCGTTGCTGAACACAGTCAACTTTTTTCTACTTCAATTGATATTGTTATGCGTTGAACAATGACAGTCTTAGTTGCATGCATGCCCGAAGGTTTATTCGCCTTCCTAAATGACTGGTCAGCAAAAGGAGGCCCTTTTAAACAATGTATTGAATGTCCCATCCGCTTGGAGGACGGCGTGGAATTAGTCGATGCGTCGAACGCCTGCCGTTTGTTTCGTTTGTGCCCTTGGCTGTGTTGCTTATCGACTGCCTCTCGTCTTAGGCTCTCAATTAGCCGTTCCAAGCACGGGGACAATGCGTCTCGAGGAGTCATCCTCCTCTGCATACCTCCTCCCCTTTCCCGCATTCCCTGGATGAGTCATCAACAAGCCGGAATACATTATAGGCGGGTCAGGTCAAATCACTTCTGACCGGGGTTACAGCGGTGCTGCTCAAGCGGGCCCCCTTCTATGCTACGCCAGCTTGCTTAGCGGATGCCGCTCCTGCGGAACGTCTATAGTTTTCCGACGCCTCTTTTCGGTATTAATTAGTCCTATGTTTCTTGCCTTTACTGGTCATAAGCTGGCCAAAATAATAAATGATGTCGTGGAATAAAGAGTAGAAGAGGAAAGAACAATGGAACACCGTACAGAAAAGAAAAACAAGATGGATTGGACACACCCTGAGACACTATGGGCTTGTGAAGAACAAAATTGAAGGTAAAATAGAGAGAAAAGTCCCTCGTGGGAAGACCCAGGAATAAGTTCATGGACTGAATTACGAGAAAAGTACATAGGAAAAGATACCGGGGGGTAAAGGAATTAGCGTCAGATTAGGAAGGGTGCGGGTTGCAATCAACCATCCTTAGGATTGAACGACCAATGATGATGACCTTATGTTGGTGGTGCGGTTATTTCCCTCTTATGGCTCGGGTTCCAGTGATTCAATAGTTTCGGGCGGATAGTGCCGTATTTGAACCTCTTTATAGGGAGGCAAGCATCTATTCCACTGTAACACCCCTTCCCAACAGACTTTATTACATCCTCGAGAAGGCCTCAGCCATCCGGAAGTCATTGTTCTTTGCTGGCAGCGTATTTTTACACCGGAGTGGAGGACATTTTTTTTCATTTAGAGGTATATGTTGTTTTTTGTGAGCAATGAGGCCTCTGTAGTTTGATGGACCCATACACGCGTGTGGGAAAAGATCTCATTCGGTGAATACTGAGTGTATTCTAGATTATTTCCCCATTTGTGGTTTTTAGACCTTAGCAACAGTAGATTATAGTTATTTTACTCCGCAAGTATACCTACCTTACCCCCTGCCACACACCCTCGTGGTGGCTCGCAGGGTATTACGTAGATGTAGATGTATAGGTTTTCTGTTGTTCTCCGTCTGCTTTGTTATAGTTAACTGTGGAGAGTATTCAAAACGAGACTGCTACTGGTGCCCGAATGAAATTGTTTGCATTAGGATAAAGTGTGACCAATACTTGTACTGTAATAATTATTTTAATGAGTTTTTTTTGGTAAATAGGAAAGGAGGAAACCACGGAGAAAACGGTAAATTCGAAAATTGCTCTCTCCTATTCTGGAAAAACGGAGGTTTTTCAGGGTCAGCGTCTTATTTATTGGCCGGCGTAATGCACGTTAAATGTTCACCCTTCTCGTAGCACTCCAAGCACTTAGCTCTGAGTACGCACCCGGAAGAAATACTAGTGAGGGAGTTTTTAGCCGCTCGTGCAAAGGGGGCGTCCACTTTGGGAACTCCTTACGTGATTCTTCCAGCCGTATCTCCTAACGGGATGTCGTTGCCCTCGCATAGGGATGTTTCATCTATATATCCGGGAAGAGGCATGATAAAACATATTTTTGTAGATTTGATGAGGATACACATGCAATTGGAGCAAGCCTGTCTCTTGAAGGGCACTTGTGGTTTATGCAGAGGGTACGAAATTTAATTATGATTATGTTGTCTTCTAAGTACCTTCATTTTTCAAATTTCAATTGTCTACAACATCACGGTTGCGAGAAAGTGCAAAAAAAGAAGTGGTAAAATGGAACAGGGAAAAGAAGAGGCGTGAGAACAGAGTTGAATTGTGTGCTATCGATGTGGCTTATGTTAGTGTCTCGCAATTTTTGCTATAATTACCGATGTATGGTGGAAAGAAGGAATTTTCGCACCTATCATTTCGTCAGTATCTCTATTATTTTGTCTCCTACATTAGTTTTCGAGTTATAGCGCGTGATCGAGATAACATTCCCCATGTCGTGCTGAAACTCGCTTGTTTCGAATTTTTTATAGTAATCAAAGCCTGTTCTGTAGATTCCGAGTCTCTAACAGCTCCCAATCTAGGGCTTACATCGATTGTGTAAAATATTTTGTTCCTTCCTGTTGTTTGTTTGTTTTGTTCCTTAGTAGCTTTTGCACAGAGCGTGCGGCATTCCATTGTATTTTGTTTGCTTCGCGAATAAAATCTTTCAGTGCAGGGTCCCAACGTCATTCTCATCTGCGCGAGAGAGTTAGTGATCTAGGTCGATCTTTTGAGATATGCTTGAAATGCTTTATCTCATACACATTTTTTCGCGTACTTAGTGCTCGCTAAACCCCCGGAGAGCTTGGTACTGCCTACATGGTTCATTCAGGTGAAAGGAACGAGCACACACCGCGGAATTTCGCGAAGGAAAACACGGAGTGTACCACCAAGGCGCTTTCTCGTATGGAAATCTCAACATTTTTACATTATCTTGCGGTAAGTGTGGTCTTATATCTAATACAACATTTTCAGTTTTACTATAATGAGAGGAACAATTCAATACTTGAACCGAACTTTGTTATCGAGGGTAGCCAGTGACTGTACCACTTAAGGCTGTGATCCAAATTTTAAGTCGGTCCCGCGTTTACCACTCTCCTAATGAAACGTGATGGAAAAAGAAAAGATGTAGCTAGTTAGCCAACTCATTCGGAAATGTTTTGGCTGAGCCTAGATGACTGCAATAAACACTCCCGACTACGCTAAGCTATAAGAATGCAAACAACACTAGCCCCGCCTGATGTTTCCTCTGGCTTGGAGTCAAGTGTTCGATCTCCAATTGGGCCGGCTTTCTACGCCGTGTGGTTATTAGGTTTCAACGTTTCAGTAGGAGAGACTATTGACATGTAGAAGAGTGTTCATGTTAATTGAAAGCTAATAATCATTAGGACCAACGTTTTACAATTATAAAGCAAAGATCTGAGACCATATAAATGGGTTACGAAAAGTTATAGAGTTTTGAAGGTGAAGGCATCCTCTCGGAATTTATAATAGAATCTAAGCTATATTCACGAAAATTTGTCATGTATGGGAATCCCAAAAAGCCGTTAAAACAGGCGTTAAAAACTAATGACGACACGAATGAAATTTTGAATAGATTGTAGAGATAGGAGCTTATTAGATGCTTACGCAGATTTAATTACATGGTTGAGGGAGACGTATGGAATTTGGTCATTATACGTTGATTACTAAGTCGTTATCCTAATTAGTTTTTGCATTCCTGGCGTCTTATGGATTATAAACTCGTCGTAAAAAACACAAGGTTGAGGGAATGAAAAATGTTGATAGAAATGCCTTTATTTTTTTGTAAACGAATTTAGGGTAGCTGAGAGGGTTCAAAGTATTAAACAAGGCAACCGCCCAAATGTGTATACGTACGGACAGGCCTTCCATTTGGACATTTCTTCCCACTGTGGCATTGTTTCCAAAAACCCCTGGCGATCTCAAGTCATTTGAGTTATTTATTTCACCCTCACAATATTCCTCGGGATTCTTCGGAAATGAGCGACGATTCTGTAATTCTCACTCTGGAGGGAGCCGGGAATACGCTCCCTGTTGCGTGCTGGAGAAAAAAGTGTGTGGTCGTTAGGGAGAAGTGGTCATAAGCCATGTTGCGAGTGCTCCATTGTGGCGCAAAAAGCGTAATTCGGAATTTCCTCCCCTCCCACCCCACAACCGGGTTATGGGGAGGGGGGGAATGGGGGGACATTGCAAAGAGTAGGACGGAATCCCGTGACGTCACGTGGGGGGAGAGGGGGCGCGTGTAGGGGTTTTGGTTGGTTTTGGGGGGCGGGCCAGCGAAGAAAATAATTGCCCTTTCTGGCATCTGCCCTCTCCTCCCTTTTCCCCCTCCGTTTATCAATTTAGGAATCGTACGAACGAGGCGGGAGGGGGTGGAGGGCTTGATCCTCGCCGGCCACCGCTTGCCGAAGTTCTCAAACCGTCCAGCGTCGAGCGCAACCATCGTGTTCCCATTGGCGGATTTTTGGCCGTTCACCCGTATAGATCTCCGATTCCAAACAGCGTCCATCCCGGTTATAAATTGAAACACTTTGTGATTTCCACTTGGGAATTTTATTTTAATGACCTAGGTTTCAGGCAGCAAGGGGGGAGGAGGTAGAGTTGGGGGTGGGGTGAGGAAGCAACGACGTAGTGAACCGGAGGAGGTGTAGGATGGGTTTAGTCACCGCTGGGTATTTGAGATCTAAACCAATCCCACACCTCCTCCTAACCACTGCGTTGTTACTTCCACAATCCCTCACCCTTTGCTGCCTATTCCACCCCCCTTGACTAAGAAACTGGATTGGATTACATTTTTTGGGAGGCGACCGACAACTAAGGTCATTTCATCTACATCTACGTCATACCCTGCAAGCCACCCAAAGGGTGTGTGGCAGGGGGTGCTTTCGCACCAGGCATGAATGAATGATATGGTAGAACACCGACATTACATTAAACCCCGCGTACCACACATGCAAAGCGCCAATTAAAAATCTAATACCCAAGAAACATTCTATCTTCAATCGTTCCAACATGCATGGGATACAAAGACTACTACTACAGATTCAAAATATCATGCATGAATAAGAACATCAATATTTACATCATGCATAAATAAGAGAGTAGAGAATATAATGAGAAAGATTTACTGCCTATTGTCAATACTCGAACTATTCATGACGACGATCACAGCTGTTAGCGTCCCGAATGGTACGCGGAAAAAATGACATTTTATACCTATCGGTTCTACAATCTAGCTCTCTAATTTTATTGGCGCGATCTAATCTGACGTAGTACGAAGGGGTTAATAGTATGTTTTTTACGTAATTTACGCCATAGGGGAGAGGTAAGGAAAGAAGGGGGGAAACCCGGCGTCGGCATTAACATGTTCTTAACGAAAGGCGCCAAGGGGAACTTGGTTTTACGTCCCATCCGACAGACAGAATATTCTACTTGAGATGCCCTGCACAAGACACTGAAGTAGGGATCGGGTTTCCTCTGAAAAACATCCTCCTCTGCAGGGATTTGAACCCTGGCCGCCCGCATGGTTATCCAGTACTCTAGTCACCACACCAACCCGATCCCCCCTCAGAGACTATATATTTGTATGCACAAAAATGGAAATTACCTGGTGATGTCGCACAGCGACGAAACCTAGGTCGTTAAGATAAAATGCTCATTAAAAAAATTACCAAGTTTTTCTACTTATAACCGTGAAGTTATTCCACAGCACGTCTGAAACTATCACTGGCGTCCATCACCTCGATGTTCTTCGTTCTCGTAGAAAGAAAAATCAAAGATCCCCATTCCTGGAGTGATATGTCATTTTGCCAACTGGTGGTTTATTTTCATTGATTTCTGTTACTCTCCAATTACCGCTTCTTGGGTTGCCTACGCCGCGAGCATTTGTTACCCTGGTCATAAATATTTTTACAAAATAATTAATATAATACAAAGACAAGCAGCACGCTTCGTTAAAGCTGCTACGAGCGAACATAGTATCTCGCAACTTTTGGAAGGATTAAGGTGGGAGCCCCAAGAGAATCGGAGGATATACGCTAGGCTTAGAATGCTTGAGAAATTGAGAACTGGTGTGTTTCAGAGCGACACAGAGAATATAATCATGACGCCTCACTACATCTCTAGATATGACATAAGTTATAAATAAGAGAGATACACTGCCGAACAGATAGATACAAAAACTCGTTCTTTCCGCCCACAATGAGCGACCACAATAAAAATTAAGCTCCACTACACTCCCATAATATGTCACCATTTCACCTCCCAAAACCTCACTCTCTTGAAATTTACAGGAGAGAATATATAGGGGGCAATGGGCAGGAGTTTGAAGGACAAAAGGGAAAAAGAGTTTAGTGTCGAGGGTTGCGCTCTATGGTGGAGAAACGTTGACTTTCAGGAAACAGGATGAGAATTGACTTGATGCGTTTGAGATTTTGGCGTGGAGGAGGATAGAGAGAGTGCGATGGACGGAAAGGAAGTGCTAGGTATGGTGGGTGAGGATAGTCGACTCCTGGAGATTAAGATTCTTTGTTGGCCACACATGTTGGTTCTTTTTTGACGGGTAATGAGGGTTGAAGGGATGCTGTTGACTGCGATCGATTGGAGGGTGTTGGGTAAGCGGGGATGTGGAATTAGAGAATGGGCTTTATGGACGGGATGAAGAAAGGTAGTGCGTATGCCGAGCTGAAGAACGAAATCTAGAGAGACAGGGATCTGTGGCTGTTAAAGGTGGTATAGGTATATCCTTTGCCATTTTTTACCAAAATTACCATTACTGGTACATCACCTCGAATAATAATGATATCTGCCTCATACCAATCTTGAATTACATCCAAAACAAATATATATAAACTCTTCCTCCCCTGCGTTCTCATTATAATTGGTCGTGCAATGCTAAGATGGGTTGACTGCAGCCCTCCACCTTTCTCTATCTAATCCTAGTTACCTTACCTCCTGGTATCTTTTTCTAAGTACTTTCCTCTTTATTTGGTCCATGAACTCATTCCCGGGTCTTCCTCTGGGGTCTTTTCCCTCTATTTCACCTTCAAGTACGTTCTTCACAAACCCATTGCGTCTCAGGATGTGTCCAATCCATCTGGTTCTTCTTTTGTGTATGGTTTTCCAATGGTCCTTTCCTCTTCTACTCTTCTGTGTACTTCATCATTTTTTATTTTTTCCGTCCATTCCTCCAGCACCAGGTTCCAAAGGCTTCTAGTCTTTCCTGGTCAGCTTTTCCATTCGTCCATGCTTACGATCCATAGGGTGCTACGCTCCACACGAATGTTTTCACACACTGCTTCCTAGTTAGTTCCTCAGCGTTCTATGTTTTAGGAAAACTTTCAGAATCTCTTCCCCCTTCATCACTTACGCCATCCATCTTACATACCTCCTTTCTCCCAGATCATTTTTCATTTCATACCTTGCTCATTTTGACTTGTAGTGCCTTATTTACGACACATGGAGACCCTGTCAATCCATTTTTCACTCCCGCGAGAAAGCATTGAACGTCCGATGATAATGTTATTCGTCTTGGTACTTTTGATCTAATCCTCTCGTACTCTAAGGGTGTACTTTGGTGGATTCCTGCTATCATATTTTATGATTTACAAGGGCTTCATTGTTCACTCCTTCGAAGACGGCCGAATCGTTCGCAGTATTGCTTCTCTCGCTTGGTGCTTGACCGGGAAGTCCCTGCCTTAGGCCATGTTTTTGTTCGGCATTTATTTATGTCCCTGCCGTAACTAGGTTACCCGGAAAACTTAGACTACTCATCATTTTTCTGTTTGTGCCTGCTTGATTTTAATCTGCCGCTATCATCTCTAATTTGTGATAAATAACTGTCTCCCGTTGTTGTTCTTCCTGATTTTCCGTTTCTGGTCAGTAGTCTATTGACGTCTTCATGATTTCCATATGGTTTATGTATGCCTTTCATTACCGATTTTATGGATGATGGTAAAACAAAGGAACGTGTTTGTACTCATATGTTATCTCGTGAAATACTTTGGCAGATGACCTTCCGAGATTGTTCGACGGGAACAAAAATGACAAACTAGTTTTACGCTCTCTCATTACTTTAACTTTGGCAATATTTTTGAGGGACTATCTCTCTTTTTTTGCCCCTTCCGCGAGGAAAATTATGGGTTGTTAAAATTGGCGTGGGGTCAAGTCTTTTTATCCTCCACGGCATAAAATATGTCGCAGTAAGGAAACTAAGAAATGAAATCTTCACCACTTGCTCTGTGCGAACTTTATTTCTGTGTACTGTTGAAATACGTCTGTGTTCACCGTCCACAGCTTCAAATAAAGAGGGGCCATCTGGTGGAAAATTCCTTCCCCATTCCTCCGCTCCCCTCCGCCTTCTGCTTCAATGAACTCCTTAGTGATGTCCGTAATAGCTTTCTTGCTGCGTCCTCTCTGGTGGTGAGTGTCGGTCCTTCCTCCTTCCTGTGCCACATGCCGTTACTTGTGTGTTCCTTCCGCTCCCAGTCCCCGCGGCAAAATTCTCCCTCGTTTAAAATTGCGAGGAAATAAGCGGTATTTTCGGAGGACGAAAGCATAGTCTAGACGTTCGGCACATATACATCAGTTTTGTGCAACTTTTTGTCGTAGATTTGAAAGTCGATGCTACATTTGCAGAGTAATTCTTCACTGGGGATGGAACTTGAGTTAATCCAAAATTAACATCTTATACTAATGTATGTATAACATGTAATTATTTGTGTAACCTTTGGAAGTTATTAGTGTACATTTCTCTAATTGCGAGAACCTTTTTTAACTTCTAGGATATGAGTGTTCTAAAACTAGAGAGTTATTAATCCAGAAAGACTGACTGAGATGAAGTAGCTAAAATGGAGTGTTTTAGTGGACTTAAAATTATGACCAAATGGGCCTTACAATGATGGTTGTGAGGATTCCAAGAAAAGTATTTTCTTCGTAGAAAGATCAGGAACAAAACCATTTCATTTGCTCCCGATATGTTGTTTCTTTTTGTGTTTTAAACTTACTAAAATTTTCCTGTGAAAATATAATGGGTGCGATGAAGTTAGATTAAAAATACAACGCTCAAAAATACAAATATAATTTGTTTTTTTTTGTCGGCGAATCAATGGTGCTTGATTGAAGGAAAGGCTACATGAGTTAATCCAAAATTAGTATTAAATACTGATGTATGTATTACTTGCAATCATTAGCGGCGACATTTTGGATAAATCGCTAGGAATACTTTTGTGAATGAATGATAATGCGTGGAAATTTTTTAAGGACAATCCATTTTTTTTCTCTTTGCGTAATGCGAAATTCCAGTGTCATTGATTCTATTTAATTGCGAAATTTGTGGGCCAATTTATTTTTTGACGTCTCGTTAATACTCGTCATTGAGGCAAAATGGTGTAGGATATTGCATCAAATTTCCGCTCTCTCAATCCTTCAGTCACAGTTCTCTTGCCGTTTTCCTCAAGTTCTTCCAACATACTTTTAGCGAAAAATCCCTTATTTGTGGTCTTCCATGCTGAACATTGCGGATTGCCCTGTCATTCCGCTGGCCTACTAGTCTCCATCTGTGTTCGACACGCCTTTTCGTCTCGCATGGATATAGCGCGGAAACTTCTATATTTTTTTCGAATGCATGTCTCCGGATAGAGTCATTTTGATTTTTTCGACTTTACACAGCCGTATTCATAAATATAATCGAGTTATTCCTGGGTGTGATAGAATTATACGAGGGTTGCCCAAAAGGTAATGCCCCACATTTTTAAAAAAACCCCTAATGACAGAAATAAGTGCGTTGAAATGGTCATCTAGGGAGACATCTCCATTTGTCGCAAAGCTTTATCGGGGTATCACGACGCTTCCATATCTTATATCCGAGTGCTTTCATCACAAAAAACTCCATTTGTTTTAACTCACACTATTTAAATATAAATTTAAATTCCACACTATTTAAATATAAATTTAAATTCCACTTTATTTAAATATAATTTAAATTGTGTATATGAATTAAAACAATAGGATTTTTTTATGGTGAATGTTAAAAACTTCCACCAAGTAAAGCCGGATGTGATTACTGAGTGCTTTGACCAATTTTGTGGACTCTGCTGAGGACATACTGCAAGGTTAGGCTCACAAATACCAGTCTGGTACGAACTAGAGACGTGAAAGAATGTAAACTGCTTCGTAATTTCTCTTCTTTTCTAATCCATTTTGAATTATGACCGTAAGTACTTTACTGCACTGCTTCTTGGACGACGAAGATGTGAGTAGTGCAGTGAAAATCTGGCTCTATAACCAGATCGAGGATAGGTACCGACAGGACATACCCGCCCCGGTGACGCTGGGGGAAGGTAATGGAGAAAATTGTATGAAAACATGGAGTAGATAGTACATCATTCTTTAATATGTGTAAATTTAATTTTGTATTATGGATAGTTTTTGAGAGAAAAAAAGGGGCAATCCTTTTTGGTCAACACTCGTATTTAGTGTTGATCAACGAGATTAATCGAGTGGAACAAGAAGTCGATTTACATTTTGGTTTCTCTGAGACATAACAACCGTACCACAGATTACTGTTTCCACGTGCCGGGACTAACTCCAGTAGGAGCTGAAAATGCGTTGTTAGTAGAGGCACCTGTTTGTGGTGAAAATTTTCCCCTGATTTCGTCACTTTAACAAAAAGTTATTTCTATATATTTGTTCCTATTTGTATTCCATTTCGTCGATAATTTCGCTAACATTTATTTCCACTTTCCGAAATAAAAGCTGAAGTAAAATATCAGTGGTAGCATTTTTGCAGTGAAACATCATATTTTATTTTTACGTCAGTACGAGAAACATGAAAATTATGCATCTGATGAAAACACGTTTTTCAAAGCATGCATGTTTGTAAAACATTTATCCTGCCACTTTAGGAAGTAGGGCATAGCCTATTTACATAATCTACATATCAGTCTGAGAAAGACAGAGACACCATGACTTCCTTATAAATATTGCCATTACTCGACTCAAAGTTCCGCCGTCAACTTCAAATGATGCGATTTCACACAATTTCGTCGATTATTTCTCGATTTTGCTTGCAAGTAAATAGTTTCGCGTCTTGAGCCAGATTAGTAAAATTTCGCAAAAATTTCGCGATTTCGTGGTTTGCGAAAAACAGGTGCCCTAGTTATTTGTATACCTACATTCAACAGAAATGGTGTGGCGCGACGGACGAACTTCCTCGGCTTATAATGGCACGGTTGAGCAAAATCACGAATATGACCGGAAGAAAGAGAGAGGGACAATTTCCCCAAATATATGCGTCTGCCCGGAAGTGAAAGCCGAAATGACAATCGGACGTCTTCGTTTTCGGCGCTACTTGGTGATGTTTGAGGTGAAAGTGAGCGCGTAAGGTTTTAATCGTTCCTCCTGTGCCTCAATGACTTTCCACCTCTTTCCAGTCCTCTCACTACTCATACGTTGTCTTCCAGGGTTGCCTAATCGTATCGTGTTTCCCGGCAATCCAGCGCTTTTTTCGGAGTTAATGTGTTTCACTTGATTCTTGATGTCAGTTTTTCATCCGGTTATGTTGGCTTGCTTATTTTATGCATACTTTCACCCTCGGATGCTTAAAGATTATAATTTTAACGTACGCGTTGCATAATTTTAGGCCTGTCATCTCCCTGGTGAGTTTTTTCACTTGGTTATATGTTCGTCTCACTGCTAATCTATTAGTTGCTTTCCTGTTATACGGTAATGATATGAAGGGGACAATGCAATATCCAGCCTTCTTGTTCCGCTCAGTCTCACACTATCTTAATAATAATATATAATAACATTGCCTGATATTGTTCGTCACAGTTGCGTAACGTTGTATGATTGAGATTAAATGTCTCCAGAGGAAGACCCGGATAAGAAAACTGTTTACTTCTTCAAACTTTTTAGCATGTGCGTTATAGGGGATATAGTTAAATTATAGAAATTGACCATCATAGTCATCATTGGTCGTTCTGTCCTATAACTGGTTGACTGCAGCCTCCTGCCCTTACCTATCTAGTGCTAGATTCCTTACTTCCAGGTAGCTCTTCCTATGTACATTTCTCTTCATTTTGTCCATGGACTCATTTCAAAAATCTTTTACCTACTCTGGGGTTGGGACTCATGAGTGGAAGAAAACATGCTAGGTTACACTGTAGAATAATACTTTACTTTTGGGGTTAACTACATATATTCTTTTTATCCTTCGTAGCATTCGATGGTAGTTACACTTAAAAACAATGGAATTATGTTGTTAACGAATCAATTTAGGAGCTGTTTATTTAGGTAGCAATGCATGTAAATACCATCATGAATTATTTCACTCTAAATGCAATTTCTTTCCGAACATTTCAATCTCTCTTTCCGTTCAGTTCTCGTTGAGTCTTCTACCGTGCGTGTTTCGGTATTCTGTAGGATATTTGCGTAGAAGTAAAGGCACTTTCTTTAACCTCGATCGAAGAAAAAATATTGTTATACAGTTTAATATTCTTCGACCGGAAAAAATAATGGGCAGGATTGTGGTCCATACGCCGCGTAGCCAATGTCTTAGGTAGCTAACACCTTTCTTTCTCTTTCTCTAAAATAATTAGCTTAGTTAAATTCTTCCCATATTAAATCCTGTGTGCATTTTGAGATCGTACAGGCTGCGTTCCGTGTTACTGCGGGTATGGAGAGCTCAACAGATATGAGTTGGAGCGTGCGTAAATTAATCTGGGTGTAGGAGGTTGGTTGCTTCTTGACTCATTACGACACATTGGCTGATGTCATAATCATTGCGATGATGGCGTAGAGGTCATTCTGGCGCAGAGGTGGAGTTAATTCCACGCTTATGCGCTCGCAATGTGTCTTGCTTAAACCTCACGTCATTATTTCTGCGTCCATCACTAACGGATGTTCCTACGCGTCAATGTTCATGAAGGGGAAACAGGGGCATGGAACTTATTCCTGTTGAGAGTGCATTATTTTTTTTTTCTTTGATGTGTTATATATTCCCAACTGCCGTTCTTGTTTTCGAAAGGGTTTCCGCCAATCGAAGTTGAGAAAGCTTCAGTATCCACGTTTAAAAATTGCATCAGTGAATGGCTAAGCCTCAGCATTCACTCACTCGTGGTTAGATTTTATCGCCTTCTCGCTGAGTTCAAGTTTATTGCCCTTGTCGTATAAACTCGACGTACTCGCGAGTAATGTTTACCCTTGGAGTCTTTTTTTTCCGACGTGGAAGGTGAAGATGTGATGGCCTTGCGACTTAGCCTTTTGGGATAATGGGATTCAAAATCATTCCGCCGCTTTCCCTTGTTCTTGTCTGGCAGTAAGGTGGCGAATGGCGTTGAAACCTTTTCTTTTTTAGAGTAAACGCCGAAGATACTCTGGTGAACCTTCATAAAATGTTAAATTTGATCTATAGGTATTCCTAATCCACTTCCCGGTCATGTTTTTACCGATTATTTCGTCAATCCCTCTCAGTTTTTGAACCATTCCCGATCTTTACGGTATTTACTGCACCATTAGGTTCACTTGAACGGGAAATTCCTCGTGCTTTCTAAAGTTCATGCTATTATTTGACTACAGGTGGCAGCTTTAAGCGTGATGTAAGCAATCAAGGCGTGTCGAATACCATAGAGGCTTGACTATGTAATTATAAAAAAAATATCTCCTCACTCTCCGATTTCCGTGGAAATTTTTGCTTGATGGTAGATATTCAAACCAATATTAAGAAAACACTTACCAAAATTCCGCTCTTGTTGTTTTTTTCCGATTGATTTCAACGTCTTTGCGTCATTATCAAGGTATATAGACCAATAGGTCCATGGGGTTTTTGTTGTTACGTACCTTGAAAATGTACGTTGAAAACGATCAGAACAATACAAAGTATGTAACTGTACTAAGTGTTTTCTTAATAATGGTTAACATCGTGGACTCCCACTAAGTGCATCAATTTAGAGATTTAATCGTGGGATACGATAGAGTTCGCTTAGCTTCCAGCTAAAAGTCAGCAAAAATTAAGCAAGAAGAAATACCTTCGGTTATAATCAAAGCTAAATTATGTCAATTGATGGTCAGTAATGGCATTAAATTCAAGTTTTATACGTTATTCACAGTTTTTTTCTGTGTATTTTTGTTTGAAAGTTTGAACTTTTTAAATCTTCCGTCTCTTGGCCAAAATAGCTCCACAATCCATATTTTTATGAGCTTCTATGTGTTGCATATTTGAGTGTAGAACTGCTTCGACGTTATCCTTCTTCCTTTAGTACACAGGGCTTTAAAACCTCTGAAGAAGTTCGGAAAAGTCGCATATTATGTCATGTTACTTTGTTCGGTAAGCCTATCGAAAAAATGGCGCTAGTTGAGAATCAGGCTGAATGCTGGACCACGCAAAATGATATCGGTTTGTTCGATCGGTCCCAGTTGTATGGATTCGCTACATCAGCTGCTTCCCAAGGGAAAGGGCGACGAAGGAAAATTTTCCTTATATTATTCTTTTCCTTATTTTCTTCTTCTCTCTCTACATTCCCTTGTTTTGGACTCCCGCGAGGTAGTGCCCGTTTGAAAAGGGTTTGCGTAAGACCTGCGTGCCTTACACTTTGCAAGAGCTAAGATGTGATTTTTAATCTGATGAATGCCGAAAAATTGCCGGACTTCCTATTTAAATTTTATGTATATCTCGCACTGTAGTATAGTAAATTTTCGCGAATAAATTTTTCAAGCCTCAGAATGCTTTTGATGGGTTGACAAATTTGGAGAAATGACCGATACACAATGGAATAGGTTAGTGTCTTAGTTTGTTTCTCGTGCGAAGAGGAACCAGGAAAATGATTTTCGAGGCCTCTTCGCTATTAAGTTCGTACAAGGTATTTTACTATGACTTCCGTATTCTTGTTTCAATTATTTTTTCAATTGACTCTTTGAGGTTTCTCATGGATAAATTTCCTTTAAAGATTTGAACACATCAATGGGTTTATGACTCATTTCACTCAGTAAATGTCTATTTTCGAGTTGCGATTTCAAGCTTTCAACCTCGTAATTTTGTATAATAGTATTGTGTGGTATTGATTATGGGTGGCACATGCGGGGTGTTGAAAGACCACTTGACGTAGTATCGTGCATTGTATGTGCGAAAATAATCCGGAATATTCTCACCCGCACAAATAATTTACTCCTAGAAACTTTCCTTCTATGCCTAGTGCCTCAAATTACTTTTTCCCTGAAAAAACAACGGCGCAACAGTGTAATTCCGGACTAACTACTGAAATGATGAACGTGGCTTTCGGAGTAGAACCGAGAACGAAATACGAAACAGCAGTTATTAGTAATTAATTCCTCTGGGTGGAAAATAATCGTTCGCTATTCCTAAGGGCCAGGTAGGGGATACATGCAGAACAAATGTGGCCCAGCATTAAAGGAAATAGGTTTTGTTAAGCGTACAATTGGAAGGTCCTCCGATGAGAAAGTAAAAGAGAGTTGCTACTTCGCTCTGGTTAGGCCACGCCTCGAAAACGCCGCGAGCATTTGGGACCCTGGTCATAAAGATTTAACCAAAAAATAATAAAATACCTAGAAAAGCAGCATGCTTCGTTAAAAACTGCTACGAGCGGACATATAGTGTCTCACAACTTTTAGAGGGATAAAGGTGGGAGAGCCTAGAGACTCGGAGGCTACACGCTAGGCTTGGGCTGTTTGAGATATTCAGAACTGTAATTTTTCAGAGCGACACAGAGAATATTATCATGACGCCTCACTACATCTATAGACCTGACATAAGTGATAAAATAAGAGAGATACATTCTGGAGCGGATTGGTACAAAAACTCGTTCTTTCCGCATACAATAAGCAACCGCAATAAAATTTGAGCTCCACCAAATACATCCCATTAATACACGTCACCATTTCACCACCCAAAGCCTTAAATATTTACACGGCTGGTGACATAAACCCCCCTACCACACGCCCATGATGTGGCTCGCAGGGTAATATATAGATGTAGGTTGCAGATGGAAAATTGTCGCCATTAGGTTCTGTTATCTATTTGAAAAAAAATTATAGTATGGAATTTTATGCTCTTCGTTACCTTCTTCAGGGATAGCAAACGAAAATGCTCCGTCATAACCTTCGTGGGAGTGCCAAAGCAATGTCGCGTAGGTATTCAAGGAATGTAGAAAAATATGGAATTACCGAGGAAACAACCCAATTTTGCGCGATATTTGTGACAGAAGCCAATGAAATAAGTCACTGCGGCACTCGGCACGTGGGATAACCGATAGTGTTAGAACTTGTTGGATTTTTAAAGTGCTTCGACAGCTGAAGTCATATCACACCGTAAACTCGGTTAAGAAAAATCCCTTCTTTGGCGAAAAAAAGCGTTTACGTACTCGGAAGACTTCAAGTTCACGATTCGCTTTACTGCCAACCTTACTTATAATTAAGGAAGGCCACAGACGTCACTAGATGGAAATTTCGTGCTTCAAACATGGTTAAGAAGTAAAATACTAAGTTAGTGTCCTTCTATAACACACTAAGTATCGGTAAACTACTTTTTAAGGGGGGTGTGTTAATTAATGTGGGAATATTTTAATTGTGTGTACATTGGACAAACCTTTTGGACTTTATTGACTAGGGGAAAAAACACAGAACAACTTTTATTAATGGTGACGATACTTCTAGTTTTGCTGAACATTTGTGTGACAACCACCACCGGTGTGCTTTTGACCCGATCGTTTTACGTTGCCCAGACAAGGGGAGGGAGTTAGATTTCCTCGAGCAATTTGAAATCGTCAACCCGCCAGCGCAATTTAACCTCTGTAATGACCATGTATTTAAAACCTCTTTCGCCCCTCCATCTTCCCTGTCCTCCCACGCAAGCAATCTCTACATGACGTTAAAAGGTTTTGTGGTTCTCTGACCTTCTATAATCCCCATACCAATGAACCCCAACTCCTCCCACTAGTGTATAGAAACTTGCTCACCCTACAAGAAAACACATTGAAAATGATGCAATGCGTCGAAACCTTGGTCAGTTTTTTGTTAATGTGTGGAATTAAGTATTGTACTACCTAACCATGTTTACTTATATTAGATGCCTTTACGGCCAGGACGGTTGGGCAATAACTGTGAGGTCGCTGTGATGATATCGAGTGCAACTGGTATTACTAGAACTTAGAAAATTGTCTTTATTGTTCTGGGACTTTAAGTCCCCTGGAACATAGAAAAGAAATAAATACATGCCATAACATAAAAGATTACAAAGCACTGGCACACAGCATTACACTAAGCAATTTTACATAGGTAATCAGTCATGTTTCTCTTGAACATCGAAATTGTCATAGAGGTTCTAACATATACAGGTAAACAATTCCATAACTTGCAGGAGGAAATTAGGAAAGAGTGCTCAAATAATAAGGTATGGAATTTAGGGACTAAAAATAACTCAGTGACACGAGTTGATCTTTTTCCTGTATCTACATTACATGTAAAATTTTCATACAAATAGGTGGGGTTTTTGAATTACAGAACCTTGAACACGTATAAAGCCTTTTGCTGTTTTCGGCGTTTATCCAATTTCAGCCATTTAATTTTTTCGTAATAAGGCGTGACGTGTTCATCATAGCGGATGTTGAAAACAAAACGCAGACAGGAGTTTGAAGACGCTGCAGCTTAATGCACAGTTCTGAGTTAACATCTGAGAAAATGATTCAACAATAGTCAAAATATGAGAATACCAGAGTTTGAACCAGCTTCTGGCGAAGCGAAATTGGGAGCAGATGCCTGAAGTGCTTCAATTGATACATAGTCTTATACACATTGTTAGATATAGCTTTAACGTGCTCCCGCCAGCTCAAGGTGTTATTTAAATGAACCCCGAGACTTTTCACTGAAGTCGAGTAATCTATAGGGATATTCTGTACTCTTGTTTTGGGAGGGTCACTCATTGAGATGAAGTTCAGATAGGAAGGACTACCAAATATTATTGACTCAGTTTTGTCAGGATTCAACTTCAGCCGATTAACAGCTAACCATTTACAGATAGATTGGATATCTTTATTGATCAATTCAACAGCATTTTCTATTTCCTTTGGGTGGGATTCGAGATAAATCTGCAAGTCGTCTGCATAAAGATGGTATTTGCAATGAGATATGGTGCTAGTGAGGTCTTTGATATATAAAGTGAACAATAGGGGTCCAAGAATTGAGCCTTGCGGGACTCCCCGGGGAACAGGTAGAAAACTTGATTCTTTACATTCACCGTATTTAACAGCCTGTTGCCGATTGGATAGGTAAGAATGAAACCAGAACAGAACGGAGGGAGATAACTGAAGTTGAGCCATGCGTCGTAGTAGAATATCCTGATCTACGGAATCGAAGGCTTTGCTAAGATCAAATTGAACTAGAATTGTGATTTTTCTTTCGTCTATTGATCGACGAATGTCATCTGTTATTTTAATTAGTGCAGACTGAGTGCTGTGGTTTTTAGTTTTAGTTTGTAGTTTACTAGTCTCAGTTGTGGCGTAATAACGAATGTGTTTCATACAGACTACATGACATCACTGACGCGGGATCATTAATGCCATTAGGTTTTATGATGTGGCGGTTTCTACGTGGTTTCCCTCTAGTAATTAGCATCATGACGTTCAGATGCTCTGGCAATCGCCTTACTCTTTAACACTCTCTTTGGAAAT
The DNA here is from genome assembly GCA_963169105.1 of Ceriagrion tenellum. Taxonomy (NCBI): domain Eukaryota; kingdom Metazoa; phylum Arthropoda; class Insecta; order Odonata; family Coenagrionidae; genus Ceriagrion; species Ceriagrion tenellum. The sequence goes on from OY720637.1 coordinate 47,962,656, forward strand.
CCTCTCCTAAGTCGTTCGTTACTGGTTGGCTAGGTGACTTCTGCGTATCGGCAATTTCACACAGTTGGGTTGTTAATTGCAGAAAAAGCGCGTGGTCGAAGGAAACACTCGTTAGCGTTTAATCTCTAGTGCGCAATTAACAATGTTCTTGGCTTTTAGAACCATCGTCCTTCCATGTACTTCCTGGCTGTCATTGAAACTAGGCTGGCGAAGTTGGGGTGTGTGCACGAGATAAATTTCATTTTATGGACGATTGAGTAAGTTTTTTAAGTATTCTACCGGTTAAGGTAGGTTTCATTGAATGCCAGATACTCTACTCCCGGTTTTCTGCACTTTCAGGGGCCTATCTCGCTCTAGTATATCATTTTTCGTCTCAGCCTACGATCTATCCTTCTTCATCCTGTCCATGAAACCTATTCCATATAAATTTTGGGAACTGAAAGCATGTGGATTTATGTCCATAAATCCATTTGATGGTGGTCTGAATTATATTTGGCAGGGCTGAAACATTTTTAAAATCGTATTTCCTGCCGGGGTATCTTATCAGTTTCAGGGAAGTGATTTGGATTCAGCGTATCGAAGTTCCTTCTAAAAATTACAATGTAAATAATTTAAAAAAAATATCTATATAGCAGAGAAGACAAGTTGCTGGTTAAAGACACACTGGAACACTCCAGTTGAATATGTTTCTCCGCGAGAGAATCTTGTAGCAACTTTCAGAGCCAATTTTTCTAGTCACTGGTCACTTTAAGCAATTTATTTCTACCATTTTGTTAACAATACAACTCAAAATCAATAACTACAAAAATCATCATTGTTGTACGAAATTATCGTTATTGTCGTAATGCTTTATTAAAATTAAAATGAATTGCTTTATTAAACATATTCGGCAATATGCATCGTGTGGAACTCTTGAAAAAAAATAACTTTTCTTGAGGAATCGGTACTTGAATAGAGAATCGGATACTGTTAAAATTCGCGCATCTCGCCCCTCACTGTCTCCTCTCCTGCTGCCATCTTGTGTCAACCCTGAGCTCTTAACTCTCTGAAGTGACCTATTCGACCCGCAAACCTTCCTATCCATCAGTCAATCAGAACACGTATTTTCATCCAGTTAAAGAGAGGCCAGTTAAAGTCATGTCGATAGAGATTTGGAGAATAATTTAATTTCTTCTAGTTTAAAAACTGACTTTTAGACCTCACAATCGTTGAAGTTAGTGAACGTAATATTTGATTCAAATGTCTATGGTTTTACGGTAATCACAAGTAATCATGACCAAGCTTATGCTCAAATCAATTATGATCATAATTCGTGCTTCAATTAAGTGTTTGAAGACCATAAAATGTTTACCTTTTTATCGTTCAGGATGACTCCTAATGGCTTAAGCTTTGTGTGGAAATAATTTCCTTGACTGCAAGTTCAAGCATAATATAAAAGAATTGACCAACTCATTGAAAATTTACGATTGAATTGGGAAAACGTACTTTGATTGGTTTTAATATACTAACCTCGCCTGTGATTACATAAAGGTGCTGTATAAAAATTGTTAGTTTTTTTATTCGGTGCTGAGTCATATGTACTTCCCGTAATCAAAGGCTGATTAAATTAAAGATGTTTTAAAAATGTAATCAGTGTGGAAAAATACCGAAAGTCTAGTCCTGCTAGTCGTTTAGAGAATTGCGTAATGTATCTTGCGAGGATTTGGTGATGTTGAGTTTTAGCTGATGTAGCACTGAGCCTTCAGATCCACTCAGGTGTCTTAAGCTTTTTAGAATTTAAACTCTGTAATTTAGTTACTGACATTGAAAATAACGTATTATTTGTGTCCAAATTACCCTTGCTCTTCACATTGATGGTGGACGACTTGCTCTGCTTAAGTGATATTTTTTTTTTAACCATTCTATCACAATAGAAATCTGATCGTGCTGGGAGTGGTCGAGCTGTGGTCACGTTCTTATTGCGGTTTCACTTTCTGGTGTACATAATCAATCATAGAAGCCCTTTTACTGAATGAAATCAGCTATCGTCTTCTTTGATTTCATGGCTGAATTTTATCCAAAATGTTGTTAAATTTTTCCATTGAATGAGCGAACAGAGTATTCGATCACCTAATAAGATATATAAGCACCTGCTGACAAGCCTACGGCTTAGCAGGACCAACAATTATAATTCAAAATTACTTTTAACATTCATGCCTTCATAAAGTGTATTTTCCCCTTTTTCAACTTTCAAGTCTCTTTTTTTTTTCTTTTTTTTTCCTTTTTTTGTATAAGTTTCTTATTCTTTGTTCTTGTCTGTTAGTTTAAGGTTACTTTTTTTTCTTGTAATGAACTACTGTAAAATCTTATTGTATTGTATTGTATTATATATAAATTATTATTTTAAAATAATCTTTGTATCCTGTTGATGTGATCTTCGCATATCTCTCTTATATGATAGAACTAGGAATCCCTAATCAATAAATTTGAATTTCTTCAAAAGTAGTTTCATTATATGTGTCGTATACGATTTTTTTAATAATTCGTTCGTGCTGACTGTTCCATGAATTTAAATGATCCGATTTCATAGATCACGGAGTTTACGAGTCCGATCTTCAGCGAGTCTGCACTCACTTCAGTTCCCATTTCACTTCCTAAAACCTCATCCTTCACACCTTGACACGGATGGCATCCGGACACCCCCCTCCCCCCCCTGTCGCATACTAATGCGGAAGTTCGCAGGGTGGTGTGTAGTTGTAGGTGTAGAATATATTAGTTACAACAGTATATATGGAGTATAAATTCATTGTATGTTGAGTATAAATCGTGGTAACAGCAGTTCGCGTTTTGCACTTTGTTATCCGAAAAGGCCGCTTTAGACGGTACATTTTATTGTACATCTACATACTATCCTGTGAGCCGCCGCATGGGCGTGTGGCAGGGGGTGTTAGGTCACCAGCCGTGTAAATATGTATGGTTTTGGGAGGTGAAATGGTGTATTATAGGAGTGTATATAGTGGAGCTCAGTTTTTATTGTGGTCGCTTATATTGCGCGGTAAGAACGAGTTTTTTTTTGCCTATCTGTTCGGCAGTGTATCTCTTATTTTGTCGCATCTGTCTTACATAGAGGTGTAGTGAGGCGTCGGGATAATATTCTCTGTGTCGCTCTTGAACGCACCGGTTCTGAATTTCTCAAGCGACCTAAGCCTAACTTGTAGCCTCCGAATCTCTAGGGGCTCCCACCTTAATTCCTCTTAAGGTTGTGAAATACAAATGGCATACAAAGGAATGTATCACAGAATGTGAAAGAAACAATGGAAATATAGCAGGTTTTATTTCCCATTAAGACATTCAGACAATCACACAATTTGCCGCTTTACACGGTGCGATTTTCCTCATGCAAGAGTTCATACATTCGTTTGGATTGGATATTTGGAGAGGTGACCGACGGCTAAGGTGATTTGCGCCATTGGGGATAGGTAAGGGAGAAAGGGTGGATAGAAACCCGGCGTCGGTATTAGCCTGCTCTTAACGAAAGGCACCTAGGGGACCACAGCTTAACGTCTCATCCGACCGACGGAGTACTGTACTTGAAGTGCCCTCCACAAAACACTCAAGTAGGGATCGGGTGTCCTCTGAAAAACATCCGTCTCTGCAGGGATTTGAACCCTGGCCACCCGTGCGGTAGGCGAGTACTCTAGCCACCACGCCAACCCGATCTCCACCTCATATTTGTTTGTGCAATAAAATTCACCGTGTGAAGCGGCCTAAACGCAAGAAAAAACACTCCATTTATCTATTTTAGGACCCGTCCTCACCGTGCACCGCCTTATCGTTTCCCCCGCGGAGGAATGGATTATGGTTTTGAAAGGGTAAATCATTTTTTTTTTGTTTTTAGAAAATTTTCACTCATCTCTCGCGAGTTAGCGAGAGGAGTGATGTTGGATGGTTGCCCGTTTTGGGAGTCTGCGTCGGCGTCGTCTCGCCGCCAGAGGCCGCGGAAGGAGCGGTAGAGCACAACTGAGGGGGAAGGGGGAGCGGGGAGGACGCGTCTGATTGTGACTCTCGAAATACGCGAGACAAGGATGAGCGGGTAGGTAGGAGGGGGGAGGGATGTGAGGGAGGGTAGGGATGGGTGGGTGGTCGCTGGAAGGAGGAGAAGGAGTTCCTTAAGTCGGCGACGCTTTCTTTCACTGTTCCCTCCCCCTCTCTCCCCAGTTTGATTCTCCCGCGTTCCCTCGCCCCTTCATGTGTCCTCCTCTTCGCCGCATACGTGGAGTGCCTATTTAAGAGGGGCTATTCCGTGGCGCGCCCGCCGCGAGGGTGGGAGATGTAACGCGGCCAAATCTCACGAAACGGTCCTCACCGTGTTTCCCCGAGGTTTGCCTCACCGGTTACTTTTCCAGGAAGGGAGAGGTTTTGATGCCCGGGCTTATATTTGCTCTTATGGCCAGTTGCTATGGCTTATAGTTATGAGTTAGATAAGTAGCCAAAATGGCGGATGTACCATAAACTGCTTGGAGACTTTAATTGCTATAAAAAGAGTTGTTTTGAGACCAATGACCAGTTAATTTACTCTTAAGGACAAATTATTATGTGTATTAGCAATTACTCATAGGCTAAACTTTCATGAATTTTATCCGGCGGTAAAAGATTAAATCGAATATACCAAGCTATGAAGTATTGGTAAATATGTTACGTAACTAGCAGATGTGTTCCTGCAACCAGAATTATATGAGATCTATAACTTTATGGACCTCATAACTATTGATTCCATTACTAAATGTTCTTGCAACTGCCCATTAGTGAAGAAAATCGGCGTCTGGAAAGAAAACTGAAGCCTCGAGAATCATTATAATGATTACGCGTAACTTTGTGATTCCACATATCTTTACTGCTCGTTGTTTTCGGGTTTTCCAACCGCGTACGTTGACATTGGCCGGCAACGGTTTCCTTCGACGTTTCCTTCCCAACCTTCGACCTGAAGACGGTAGCAGGATGACTATCGAAACCGTTGTCGGCCAGTGTCAACGTACGCGGTTGGAAAACCCGAAAACAACGAGCAGTAATGGGAAACGCCGCGGAAACCTTGGCGAGAATCCACATATTTTTATTTGGAACGACCCGGGTTTCGACGTTCAACGTCATCTTCAGACCTGAAGATGACGTGGAATTGTGGTATTACGTGTAATCCTTATAATGTTGACAAATTCCACAAAGTTATGCCTAAAACTACCAATTACCTAGAAAATCAGTTGTGGGCGACTCCGTTTAAGTACTTTTCCCATCATCATCGGTTGTTCAATTCTAAGATATATTGACTGCAGCCCTCCACCATTCCCTATCTAATGCTAGGTCCCATACTTCGTGGTGGCTCTTCCTATGCACATACCTCTTTATTTGGTCCATGAACTTATTCTCAGGTCTTAGATTATCTGTATTCGCGGGCGTTTCTTCCGCGGTCGACATAATTATGTGGGAAGTAACAAGGGAAACGTAACACACATGCTGAATGTAAATTCTAATTTCAGAGGCCTGCGCAAACAGGTTTGCTTTTATTAGCCAAGCAGTGTCTTAAAATAAAAACGTGTAGATGTCAGCGGAAGAGTTTTCGGCCGTGGTATACAGGCCCCTTAAGTATCGGGTGGAAGTTACTTCAGTGATAAACCGGAGTGTAGTTTTGAATGCACGATATAAAATTTGGAAACTTGATTTATGCTTAATAAAATATGTTACATCATTGGTCGTTCAGTCATTAGATTGGTTGACTGCAGCCCTCCACCCTTCCTTATCTAATGCTAGGTCTCTTACATCCTGGTAGCTCTTTCTATATACTTTCCTCTTTATTTGGTGCGTGAACTTATTCCTGGGTCCTTCTCTGGGGACTTTTCCCTCTATTTTGCCTTCAATTATATTCTTCACATACCCATCTGGTCTCAGGGTGTGTCCAATCCATCTGGCTCTTTTTTTCTATATAGTGTTCCATATGGTCCTTTCCTCTTCTTCTCTTCTGTACACTTCATCATTTCTTTTTTCGTCCGTCCATTTTATTTAACCATCCTCCTCCAGCACCAGGTTTCGAAGGCTTGTTGTCTCTTTTGGTCAGCTTTTCCAATGGTCCATGCTTCCGATCCATAGAGTGCTCCACCCAAATGTTTTGAGATACTGTTTCCTGGTTTTTAGTCCTATCTTCTTTGAGCATAGCAGTTGTCTTTTTTTCATGAACGCCTTCTTAGCATGGGCTTTTCTCCGCATGATGTCAGTTGTACAATATTCCCATAACTAGAGTAAAAACTACTTGTAATTTGTCAAACATATTTTATGCTTGACCGGTGTTGACCGGTTTGTAGATGTTGTACATCATCGTTACAGGTTGATAGTATATAGGTGACAAGCATGATAGCACAAGCGAAACAGGCTTTTATCAAGAAGAAAACTCTCTTGACGTCAAGAAATATCTCTCTTCAAACCCGTCAAGAATTTCCTGAAAAGCTTTGTCTGGAGTGTGTGCACATGCAGCTCAGAAACTTGGACTTTAAGGAAAGCAGAATGGAGTGCGTTGGAGGCATTTGAAATGTGGTGCTGGAGAAGAATGCTAAAGATCCCATGGGCAGAGAGAGCTAAAAACATCGAGGTTCTGGAGAGAGTTTGGTAGGGGCGAACATTGGTAGGTTGAAACTCAAGGAGGAGAGAAGTATGGATTGTACCTCTGTTGCGGCACCCTGACTGGATGACTGCTTTAATGGAAGGATTGGTGGAGGGGTGTGCAGGAAGAGGAAGACCTAGGCAGGAATTCCTGAGTGGGATTGGTGAAGGGAGGAGATATGCAGAAATTAAGAGCTTAAGAAACTAACTTGCCCTGCAAATAAAGATTTGAATGCCCACCAACCTTAGGGTTGAAGAGAAAAAGACGAGAAGAGTATAAAGGTATCAAATTTTTCCGAAGAACATACAGAACAATATGAAGAACATACGAAAGTTAAAGCAAGAATAGAAAAATAAAATTGTTTAGTAATGGCTGCCCTCTCTCTGCTGTATATACTCAAAATGTTTGGTGTTAAAAGGACTCAAAATCAGTACACCCATCTGAAACGTTCGAATCCATATTGAAAGAGAGCCTTTTACTTTTCCTCAGTTATTTATTGTAAACGTACAACGCTTTTCGTAGTTTGGTGCATCTTCTACCAAAAGACTTAAAGAATGATTCTTCGGAATAAATGGAAATTATCGGAGAGTCAAGCAACCTTTGCAACGAGCCACTTTTTCCGCATCCTTCCCCAATCCTTTCCGAAAAAAATTCCCTCCTCACTATCCACTAACCTATGCTCCCATGCCTTTCCACCCGAAAATTAGTTTAGTTCTCCAAACCTCTCCTTCTTAGCGTAAGGTTACAATCGTAACCATCAATAATTAAAAGATAAACAGTTGTACCTGGAGATGCAGCTAGCTGCAAAACGCGTTGTACGTTTACAATAAAAAAATGTGGAATGGTATATATAGGTTTATTTTCAATATTGATTCGAATATAAAATATTTCCAGTAAGTGATGCCTGAAGGTGTAAAGTTTATCGAAAACGTTATCTCTTTGCCCATTAAAAAGCCGTACTGAGGTAGATAGTCTTAAGATTACATACATAATGGAAATAACTGGGAGTATAACCTTTTCACCCGTAAATGGAAGAATGGGCTGCAAAATGAAATGAAAGTGTAATGAAGATGATTAGTGGGAGAATTTCAAGAAAATCTGTGGAATTACAAGGCGTCTGGAAAGAGAAGTGTCGGAAGACCGAGGTCCAGATGGGAAGAGTGAAGCGGAACGGGCTTAGTCTAATCCTGGAGTGAAGGAGGAGATCAAAGGTGGCAATACCTTTGAGAACGATGTGAAATATTAAAACCGGTTGGAGGGCAACATTGTGGCTCCTCGTGTCTCGATCTGAATATCCGTTAATGGATAATTTATCCGTAGAAATAAAAAAAATTCGCGGTTCGGATTTTCCGCTCATCTTTGACGTAGATATCAACTTTTGCCTTTGAAGCGACGAGTACGAAAACTAACAATTAATCCCCGGGTGCCAAGAGATAATATGAGTGCGGAAAATCACCGCCTATATTTTTTCCTACTTCAAAAGGCACTCTTTACCACGATAAAAGACGTTTAATGTTGGCATACAAATGGTAGAGGGCATGAAATAAAGATTCAGGTGTCATGTGTCGGAACCATTCCATGGTGATAAAAGCACTTGCAGCTTTCCGGATAACTACTAGTCTTTTGATTCTCTCATTGTCGAAAATGCTAAGGGATTGCTTTTTCGGCTGTAGTGGTGGTTAAAGGTTTGAGCTTTTATTAGTAAAAATAACTTTAACATTCCACTGACGATCGGTTGCGTTGGGGAAGAAATAGTGGTTAGAGAGATGTGATGCGTAATCGGAGTGTGAATGTTTAGTAGATATTTATTAATAAATTCAATTTAGAGCGTGGCTTTGTGTACTTCTGATTCCTTGACGTGTGGAACTGTAATGAGAGTCTATTCATTTCTTATATAGAGAAGGCTAGAGAAAATATAATGGAGTCGAATGACACGCAAATGAATATGTTGTTAAGATGATACGATTAGAGATGATATTACTGTGAGAAATTGAGAGGCTGAGTCCATTGATGCAATGAATAATTGAATGTACAAAAACCTAGCATTATTTGATTGTCCCATTTAAAAGATTGAATTGTTATTTTGAAATATCTCGACGTATTTCGTAATTGAAAAATAAACCTTCGTGTACACTTAACGTTGTTGTAATGGGATCATTGGTCATTGAGATACGTACCTAGCCCTAGTATCTCGATTTAATGCTTGGGCAGAAGTTCTATGTGATGTGAGAACGAATGCTATGTGGGAAAGGGAGGGGTGAAGGATTTATAGTTGAACTGTGAAATGGCTGGAAATGTGCTGATTTTGTGGGAGGAATAGTCGTTAAGGGATGTCTGTAGGCGTAAATGGTCCATCGAAACCGATCTTTGATAGATAGAAAAAAATGAAGCCTCAGTCTGAGACTTCGTAAAGCCGGTGGGCTCTCAGTAGAAGAGGTTTCTTGGTATTTTTTCCCCAACAGTTTATTTTCTCAAGGGTTCGCAGGAGTACTGCTATTTTTAAGGAAAGAAGGAAACACTCTTCCCCGTTGTTTTTCTGCGGAACTTCTTTTTTTTGAGGAAAAAAAGCGATGTACAATCCGTAAGCTGGCTAATTCATCGAAACCATGAAGCGCGGTAATTAACGTAGGCATTGTGACAATTGGGGTCGTTCAAACTGGGGGAAAAAATCATCAGCCTTTGCATCAGTGATAATGGAGTCAATCACGCGTTTGAATTAGTCATCAAAATTCGATTTGTCGGGCCACCGAACACCCCTTGATTGACCCAATGTTCACGATCTCCCGAGGAGAAAGGAGGAGGAGGAGTTCATCTTGTTTCATGACCCATGAAATGAGAAGGTTTAACAATCGCGGTCTTTGGATGAATTAAGGGGCCATGTAATTTCCTTTCGTTTCGTTCTAACTGCTCTTGTAACTATTACTACGCTGTAGAATATTTTTCTCCAGATTTGCTCAAATTCGGGAAAGTTTCCTTAACTGAGGTCGTACCAACTTCTAAGCAAATCTGGAAGTCTTAAAATTTTAATCGAGGAAAAAGTTTTGAAATTCGGCAATTTTTCCCCAAAATTTCAATACTGAAAATTACTGACCTAAATTTCGGATCGGATTATGCTCACAACAAAAAGGCTACAACATAACTTCCAACAATATTTATTGAAAAGTTAAAAATATATGCCATTCAGCTTTAATTAACTTTGAAATCAAAATTAAAAGAGTGCTGGATTAATTACACATCAAGACAAAAAATAATTCTCGTTTACCTAGGTTTAAGAGTGGTTAAAAGAACAATGATGAAGTACTCATTTACCCAAAGACTTGATAACTTTTAAATATGGAGGAATGAATAAACAGACGAAAATGGCCATAAAATTAAGGTAACTGTATCCAGCGAGACGTAGTAGAATGGTATCTTACCTATCATCATTTCATCCAGATGTTTAGAGACAGGTTTGCTGATATCCAAGACTTACTTCAATTCAGGCATTTTGCAGAATTTCAGCAAGTTTTTTTTTACTGAAAAAGTCTGGAAAGTTTAATTCTGGGAACTTGCTGAATTTAAGACATTTTGCTGAATTTCAGCAAGTTTTGTCAGAAATGAAAATGTCTAAGTTTTTGCAGTTTATGTAAGTGGAATATAATTTTTTCGAGTGATTCAAGGGATCCTAACGGCCTTAATTCATTTTTAGTTCCGTGCTCCGTCTACTTATTACTCCCAGTGATGTTAGTTTTTATCATACGTGCTGGGAGAATGCTATATTGGGTGGAAGCTCTCCATAAGCGAAGTGGTCAGTTATGCTCTGCGTGCGTTATTTCTAGCAACACACTCGAGAGCTTGTGATCATGAAAAGTCCTATTAAAAAAATCATTTTGTGTCTAAGCATGTAAATATTTTCTCTAAATCTACTGAACCGCTCCTCCTGACATTGGGTATTTTTAGGTTTGTAGGGAAGGAGGAACCCATCGGACCAAAGGCCTCTGGGTCGTCAGAGCCGTATTTTACTCACTTAATTGAAGCGTCAGAATCTGTGCAGAGGTTTATTTGTTTGCCTTTATACATTACTTCCAATCACGATAAAGGGTTCACATTTTCACTATCACGATAAAGGGTTCACATTTTCACTATCTGATGGCAGAAATAATTAAGCTTTAATTCTTGCTATTAATTTGTTTTATACCCTTCATTATATTTTTAAAATTACGTTTTTAATGACAAAATTATCGATTTCGCGCAGATTTCAACGATAACATCTTTCCTAGGTAACCTGAGCATTGTCCAATAACGAGAAATTTCCCTCTTGCGTTTTACGGCTTATGTTACTTATTGAATGAGAAATATTTGAATTAATGTATGTGTGCTACTTGGGCGGCTGATTGCACTCGCTCTGCTGTACTACTTACTTCCTGAGAATAATTTTTGAGACAAAATCCCATATTTCATCTATTACGACTGTCACTCGCAATAAGCGTTGTTTACGCTTGCATAAGAGTCCATGCTATCTTTTTGATGAATGGAATGGTAAAAATTAATTTGAAATAGTGCGTCGAGGTTATTCATTAATCAATGATGCCTGTACGTGCAGAATTGTAGTTGGAATTTCCTTTTCTCTGTATCCCTTAATTTAATGTAGTCCGACCGAGATAGTTCCCTAGTCATAATAGACACCGTATTCGAATTATACGTTTTAATTTCACCAGCTGTAGGACACATGAATTAAATATTGCATTATTAATGGTGTAATAATATAGTTTTATATGTCAGAAATGGTTAGTAATTAAATGAAAATATCTAAAATAGTCTTAAGCTTGACTCATTTTTTCGTGCGGTGCGTTTGAAACTCCTTCAAAACGGAAGGTTTTTTGTGATACCCAAGAACCTGTTGCGGTGAAAATATGATTAATTTTCAAAATAAATTGATAAAACATACAAACTACTCGCTGTTAGTTTTTTTACGACGTCTAAGTGTTAGAAATTTCTCATCTTGTAAGTAATGTCTCTCTGGAGTGCATACACCTACCATTTACAATGTAAAAGGGCTGGTATTTTTGGGCAAATATCTTCGAAGGTAATGTGGTTAGGGGTTGAATTTTCGGTGTCATTAGAAGGGTGATATATTTTTGTGTTAAATGAGACCAGATTCATTGATTTCTTGGTAAAATGATACTTCGCTCAAACTACCTTAAAAGCAGTTGATGCGCTCTCATGTTATTTCGAATTTGTTTAATGATTGTTCATTTACACCTCGATGGTACTAAACTGCAATGTTCCATATCTTATTGTGGCTTAAAAGTCTTCTCATCTTCGAAGAATGACCGTTAAGAAAAATATTCGTTATCGTTCATGTCCGTATGTTGTGTGTGATCTCTACGTCATTCCGACTATCCGCTGCCTGCGTTCAGGGCCGGCCATCGCGGTTTCTCAACAGACGTTTTCATTAAGGAGTTGCGCGATTAGCAGTCCCAACGAAATGAGATACCTGCGCACAGGTGTGCTGCATGTACAAGTGTCTTTGATTAACGATTCTCCTCCACGCACTCCTTCGTTCGTGACTGAAGCTAGTCTAATATAGCACTCTGTGGGTGAAGTAGTCTCCCAGGCAGAACTATGATAAAAAGGTATCATTCACACGGTTTGATGTAGTTTCTATTTTGCTTCATTGCCTCGCCTGCGTGTTAAAGAATAGATTTGGCAATGTGCTCGCGTAAAGAAACCTAAAAAAGATTCCCCCCCCGGGTTCGTCGTCGTGGTTAGGAGATGAGACGCGAGGCCTTGGGCCCACTGCCGCCGCCTCTCCATAGCCACACTGGACCCTCCAAGCCCCCCGCCCCCTCCCCCACTCGCGCCCTATCGAGAGGCCTCGCGTCGCTGACCAAGACGGACAACTTGCATCACACACCCATCTCCACCTGTCTTTATTCCTTAAAACAGTGAAGTTTCTCGATTTGTGGTCAGAATTATTTTATACTAGCTGTGCCCGGCATGCCTTGCATCGCCTCTTTTTCTTTTTAAGTAAGCGCACACATACAAAGCAGAAACAAACGAATTTGAGACCTATTCCAAATAATTCCTCATGCCTGCACAGGAATTCGTAACGCCCAGATGATGGCGTGAGTTTCCATTCCATGCCTACCGTGCGGTTTCCAAGTAAATAAAGTATTCTGTGGTTGAAGTAGTGCAAACATTTAAGAATTTAAAGCTTTAAAACCCGACTATAGGAAATAGCGAAGCGTGTATAAAAATCGAATGCAAGAATTAAGTATAAAAAGCAAGCAAAGAGACCACTGCACCAAATCTTATTCTACGTACAAATAAATTACGTACTTTTAACACAAGTTATGTCTTACTGATATGACTCTGATGCACGCGATATCATGTCTCATTGATACGATTCTAATTGACGTGATTGAGCTATTCGTAAACGATCTGCTTCGTTGCTTGCTTATTGTTCCTCGCCTGTTTGAGAGTATCGCGTGCCAACACTCATTTGTTGAAACGACTCGCGCTCCACCTATTGTAAAATGGATTTAATAATTCAGAAACCTTCGCGATATCATGTCTCATACCCGCGCTCACCAGCTAACCAAAGTTTCATCGCAATCTGATGAGCGGTATAGGAACGCATAGAAGACGAACAAATATACGTTTATTTTTATATATTAGATTTAATGTCTCGCCAATTTTTTCGCATCTTCATGGCTGTGAAATGAGCAAAATCCAACCATTGAACTAGGCAAATGTAGACTAATGAACAGTAAAGAAAGAATTACTTTACTACATTCATACTCTACGTATATATAGTTTATAACCTAGTCTATATTCTATTTAGTTTAGAATGTATTCCAGAGTCTATAGTCTACTTACATAGTCAGCATTTCGTTTGTCTAATGGTTTAATTTTGCTCTTTTCAATGCCCTGGAGATGCTAAAGAATTAGCGAAGTGTTGGTATTGAGATATAGAATGATTTTGACCACGACTCGAGCAACTTCATTGCTATAAATATATATTGGTCGAGAAAATTACCCATTTATTCCATTTATTCGACTCCCATACTTTAAAGGCGACAAGTATGCAAAAAAAGGCGATGTGTTCCCTGTGTCGCTCTTGAACGCCGATACGACGAGAACCTAGTCTATTGTCTATTCTATGTAGCCTTTTACATACTCAAGAGCCTATAGTCTTCTTTCAAAGAGTCGGAATTTGCTTTGTTCAGTTGTTTAATTTAGCAAATTTTAAAGCCTTTAAGATGCCAAAAAATTGGCGAAGCGTTGGCATTGAGATATTAAATAATTTCGACGACACCTCGCAAAACTTTATTTTTATATATAATTGGTCGAGAAAATTCCCCTGGAATTCCTTATATTCGACTTCATTCCGTACTTTGAGGCAACAAGTAGGTATTAAAAAAAGGCGTTGTGTTCTCATTGTCGCGTGTACAAGAAATACGCCGAATTGTAATTTTCGATTAGAATACCAAAAACGCACTGAAATTTCTTCTTATCACGTCATATGTCTTCATTTTATTTAAAATTAATTACTTTTGATGTATTTGTTGTGAATTATTTTTGTCCATAACTAATGGTTGGGAAAGAACCTGATATACAGAAGAAGGCGAGGAATATTTACTATCGTAATCGTGGAAGCATTGAGGGTAATTAAAAGAGTGGGACTAAAATATCGTCGGGTATTTTTCATAAATTTACTTGTTTTTTGGTGGAATTTCTTTCGTCGTTTTTTACTCTTCCTATAATTTGCTATGGTCAGGGAGGTGGTAATTAATGTGAAAAACAAACATTTATATCTCCCTAAAACTTATTACTTAAAAATATTTACACCATCACCGTTTAAATCATCAACAGAGAATTCATTCGCAGCCAGAAATAAAATACTCCTCTACAGATGAAAAGCGCGATTTTATTTCCTTAGCTGGCACCCGTGGGGTTAACAAAAAGGCAAATAGTGCTCCGAGGGGGTTTTTTTAGCCGCTTAAGGGAGTTTGAGAGAGATAGTTCCCAAGTCATAATGAAGACCATATTCGAATTATTAAAATGTATTTACCGGTTAAGGTAGGTTTTGTTGAGTGTCAGAGAATCTCCTCCCGGTTTTCTACACATTCGGGGTCCTATCTCGCTTTAGTATATCATTTTGTACACTTTCAGGGGTCATTCTCCTTCTAGTATATCTTTTTTCGCCTCTGCATACGGTCTACCCATCTTCATCCCGTCCATGAAACCTATTCCCTTTCTTCCCCTACCCCGCTTGCCCAACATCCTTCCCTCTACTACACTCTTCAGCAACCTATCACCCTTTATTACATCCTTGAGCCAACTACCCTGCCTATCCCGGATTTCATACAAAAGTTTCCTTTCCTCGCCCACCATCTCAAGCACTTCCTCGTTAGTCTTCCTTTCCGTCCACCTAACCTTCTCCATCCTTCTACACACCCACGTCTCAAATGCCTGCAGCCTACTCTTGTCCTCCTTCCTGAGAGCCCACGTTTCTGCTCTGTGCAACGCTACGCTCCATATCAAGGTCTTCACCAGCCTCTTCTTCACATCCTTACACAATGTCCCCGTCATATGCTCCCTTCTATTACTAAACGCCTCCTTAGCTAGCGCTATTCTCTTCCGTATGTCTTTGCTACTATTCCCGTTTTCGTCAAGCGTGCTGCCTAAGTAATTAAACTGCTCTACTTGCTGCAAGTTTGTATCCTCCAACTTTAATCACAAGCCTAGCTTTCTTTGTCCAAGAGAATCCCATTTCTTTTGTTTTCTTATGATTTATCTTCATTCCAAACATCCAGCGCTGCACATCTAAAGCATCTACCAAAGCTTGCAGTCCCTTCGAAGACCCATTAACCAACGCCTGATCGTTCGCTAATCTAACCGATTTTATCAGATGCCCTCCCACTTTGATGCCAGCCTCTAGTTCTTCCCATGCCTGCCTTACCATTTCCTCAGCATGAATGTTGAAAAACAGTGGCGACAACAGGCACCCTTGCCTTACCCCTTGACCTATTCTTTCCCACCCTGTTTCACCCTCAGCCACCCTCTCCTGCGCCCTTTGAGTCATATTTAAGTTTCGGATTAGTCTCCTGTCTCACCTGTCTATTCCCATTTTCTCGGGTATTTCTGTTAGTTTATTCTAATTCAGTCAAAGGCCATGCCAGAATCAATCAGAATAAAGCATGCGAAAACGTCCTGATTATACTCTGTTTTTTACGATAACTGTTCTCATCACCACTATAGCATCCCGAGTTGACCTTCTCTTCCGGAACCCAAACTGGTCGTCGCCCAAGTAGTTTTTGGTCTTACCTCCAACCTTCTATTAAATATTCGAAGTAAAAAGTTGGCTGCATGTGAGATGTAGCTAATTATTCTCTAGCCCTCGCATTCTGATGCATTCTTCTTTTTCGGGATAGGAATGAAGACTGTTTTCATTAAGACCTCTGGCTATATTCCTTCCTCGTAGATCCTACGTATAAGTTCGAAAACAGCTTGCATACCTTTACTTCCTAAACTCTTAGCTGTTCCGAAGGTATATTATCTACTCCAACAGCTTTTCGAATTATACGTTTTAATTTCACCAGCTGTAGGGCACATCAATTAAATATTACATTAATAATGGTGCAATAATATAGTTTTATATGACAGAAATTGTAAGTAATTAAATAAAAATATCTAAATAAGTCTTTTACTTGACTAATTTTTTTCACGCAATACGTTGGTTACACCTTCAAAACGGAAGGTTTTTCGTGATACCCAAGAACCTACTGCGGTGACAATATGATTAATTTTCAAAAATAGTTGAGAAATCATACATACTACACACTGTCAGTTTTTTTACGACATCTAAGTGTTAGAAATTCCCTATTTTGTAAATAATGTCTCTCTGGAGTGCATACGCGTACCTACCATTTCCCATGTAAAAGGGCTGGTATTTTCTGGCAAATATCTCGGAAAGTAATGTGGTAAGGGGTTGAATTTTTGGTGTCATTAGAGGGGTGAGATATTTTTCTTTATAAAGAGACCAAATTCATTGATTTCTAGGTAAAATGATATTTCGCTCAAACTACCTTAAAACATAGCGGTGCTTCTTATTTGTCTAATTATGAAATACATTCATTCCTTCAAAACGATTTTGTGATACTGAAGAATTTTCAGCGGTGACAGTATGATTAATTTTCAAAAATGATTGAGAAAACATATAAAAATCTAACTTAATTTTTTGACAAGATTTAGGTGTTGCAAAATCCTCATTTTTTCAAATTATATCTCTTAAGAGTGCATACACGTACCATTTCCCATGCACAAGGACTGGTGCGCTAAGGGGCAGAATTTTTGTTGTCATTGGAAGGATGAGATGTTTTTCTTTAAATTTAGACCAAATTCATCGATTTCTTGTAGAAATGACATTTCAATCAAACTACCTTAATAACCGTCATTGCCATGGCGAAGCAAAAACATTAGACTCGCAAAATTCTTTAAAAATCTTCCATTGAGATATCTAATGACGGGAGGGAAAACGGAACGGTGTGCCAGAAATTATGACGTTAGGATAAGTTCTGTCCAAAACCGTACCAATCAGCTGCTATATTACTAAAATGTAGGATTCTAGGTATTGCTGTTGTTTAGAACGCAAAACTATCGATATTCTACTGTGTTTCAACCGCGCTATTTTCTTGGAAGTGGTTTCTCGTGCGCTTCTCATAGATATGATGAATAAATTTAATGCCTGGTCTCTATGGCTGTGGTCAGGGGATGGAGGTATCCGCGAGTATTACCAAAGTAGGTAACTGTTTTTTTCCGAAGGGGGAGCCATCGACCTTTTTGTCGACACCCATGTATGCACTTACCGCCCTCCCCTCTTCACGCCGACGCACGCCGTGTTATATCCCTCTCTTTCCTCCCCGCCGGCCCTCTCTTTAACGGCCTCTCTTCAGCCAGCTCTCATTGGCATTCGCTTGAGCGCGCCCGCGTACACTTTCGAAGGTCACGTGCTTCGATTTTCCGCCAGCGCCGATTGGCTGGGCTCTTTGCCGCTCTTTCCGAGATATGAATGACGGCACGTTTTGCGGCGCCCGCGACGTGACGTCTTTCATAATCGCCAGGAAATGCGATTTGCCACCGACGCCTCCTCCTCCTCCCACCTCCCTTTCTCTCTCTCTCTCTCTCGTTCGCATCCCCCTCCCCCGACCCGTCATCCCTCTTCCTGCTCGTCTTAATGTTAAAAAAAAAACTCCCCTCGAGCACCAACGCCCTCACGCTGCGACTGAAGCAGCCGTTGATGCTGTCTTCGCGGACTGCGTCGCGGCCCCCCGCATGCACAGACATTTTTCACTCGTATGAGATCACTGAACTTAGCGAGATAAGCAAATACTAGTGGAATTTTTATCATGAATGATGATAATAATAATAATGTGTCTTTATGTAAAAAAACAAAATCTTCAGATACAGTAAAATATCTTGGAAATACCTTAACATCTGATGTATCGTGGGGATTACATATGCAAAACATATGCGGCACATCTTAAAGAAACTAGGTTTTGTTCAGCGTATAATAGGAAGGTCTTCGGGTGAAAATGTAAAAGAGAGATGCTACTTCGCTCTGGTTAGGCCACACCTCGAATACGCCGCGAGCATTTGGGACCCTGCTCAAATAGATTTAACCACAAAAGTTAATAAAATACAAAGGAAAGCAGCGCGATACGTTAAAAACTGCTACGATCGTACATATAGTCTCACAACTTTTAGAGGGATTAAGGAGGGAGCCCCTAGAGACTCGGAGGATACAAGCTAGGCATAGGTTGCTTGATAAATTCAGAACTGAGAAACTTGTTGCTTGAGAAATAGGAGAGATTTACTGCCGAAGAGAATGGTACAAAAACTCGTTCTTTCCGCGAACAATAATCGATCACAATAAAAAGTAAGCTCTCTAAATACACTCCTATAATTCATGTCACCATTTCATCTCCAAAAAACTTGAACCTTTACACGGTTGGTGACCTAACACCCCCTGCCACACGCCCATGCGGCGGCTCGCGGGGTATTACGTAGATGTAGATGTTTATCGGGGCGAAATTGAGACTAAGGCAGTCCCTTCTTCCATCTAACCCCTCGTCAGAAAAATACGTGAAATAAGCATGAAGAAAGATATGTTCATCTGTGAGAAAAGCGTAAAGAGGTGAGGAGGTGATATCCTTGACGAAAAAAACCCGCTGCAGGAAAACACCCACTCATGAAGGGGAGTGTGAAAAGCCTGCGAAACCTACAGACAGATTAAGGTAATGGAACACCGACAAGAAAACAATGTATGAAATACACATAAAACAAGAATAATAAGAAAAGGGTCATATATACATACTGCAAAGTTAAAAATAAATAAATAATAAGAAATTATATGTAAATATTTAATGAGAAAATGAAAATAAATAATTTAAATGAGCATATAAAATAAGGATACATAATTATAAATAAATCATAAACAGCAAATCGATAATTATAAAGCGAGTCTTAATAAACGCAATGGTGAATGATGAGGCCATTATGGATGTATCTTTTTCCATTCTACCGTCACTTGTGTTGGACTTATCTATGAATTTTCTTTCTCAATTGCTTCTACGTTTATGGCTGAAGGAAGTAGCGGGCGATCCCACCTGGCGGTTGAAGCGCGGTCGTCGGAGGATGGCTAAACACGTTTCTTGGGTCTACCGTGCGGGTAAACTATCCGCCGGATAAAATCGGCTAACCCGGAAGTGGATAAGCCGGCCCTTATAGTTTTTTAAAACGTTCGAAATTTCATCAAGTAAAAATGGGAAAAGTGGCTGACTGATAAGGAAAAATGATGGAGTAATTGCGCTAGTGGAGAGCTTTGTGTAGCATGGCAGGTTATTTGTGAAAGATGGTGTAAATGAAGAGATTTACAGTCATATGGATGCTGGAAGGAAAGTTATAAGTGGTCAATGGGGCACTTCCAAGAGTCAATGCTTTGTCTAAGTTAGGAAAATTAATTAACTGTGTAGCGAAGTGTATTCATCCCTACTTCATCGTTTAAATACTAGAATTTGATGTGCAAAAGGTGCGTTGGACGGAGAGGAAGACAAACAAGGACGTGCTTAGTATGGTGGGCGAGGATAGGAACCGTCTGAATGAAATCCGGTATAGGCATGGTAGGTGGCTGAAGGAAGTAATGAGGAGCGATGGGTTGCTGAAGGGTAGTGATAGAAGAATGTTTGGCAAGAGGGGAAGGGGAAGTAAGAGAATAAGTTTTTGTGGACAGGATGAAGTTGGGTAGATCGTTTGATGAGGCGAAAAAGGAAGAACTTGTGGTTCAGCGAGCCCGGAAAGTGTAGAATATAGGGTGGAGTTTCTCTGAATGCCAACTAAACCTACAATATACCGGTACAATACTATAAAAGATACATACATAATCATGTATGTGATCCAGCTCGGCTTAGGCTTGGTTTTGTGGCGTCTGATCGACATTAACCGCAGTATTACATAGCCTCTTCGTGAACTTGATGCTGACTAAAAGTTAGGGCTTCATTTATTACATCAGACTGTCATTGAGCTTTATGGATGTGAACACGCTGTAATGTTGGTTTTTGTACCGAGAAATTGTTTAGTTAGAAATTATTAAACCAACATTTAAGTGTTCTCAAGTCATGTGAAACTACGTGTGCGAGAATTTGTCCTATCAGTCTCTTTTTGTATTGGAATGTAATTTTATGCGAATATATCCTCCAGTTATCGTTCTAACATAAGCATTCACTTGGTTATGATGGACATTGGACATATATTGATTATGTTGGGCATGTGTTCCTTCAATCCATACTGAAGATGATTATTACCCGTGGAATACTTCTCACATAAACACTCATCAAACTTCTCGGCGTATATTGATGCTATGGATACGTCATCTGTGTTTGTAAACAAATCCACCCGCGTTTTCGACGGCAATAATGGTCGTCCGTTTCAAGATAAAAATCTTGGATTCATCGAATCTTAAAGCTTCCTTAAAAATGAAATTTGTCTCGAGTTCACTTGAAAATCTGTCGCTAGAAAATAAGTTTGTTTCTTCAGCCGTTATAAAACCCAAATATCACGGGTTGTGTGTGTTTATCTCTTAGTTTCAAATCGTTAAAAAATATATCCTGTCTTTAATTTTGAATGCGTTCCTCTCTATTCCTATTCGGCACCGAAAATATGTTCTGGCCTCGATATATCGTGGGGAACACTCGTACAAAAACATATGCGGCACAGAATTAAAGAAACTAGGTTTTGTGAAGCGCATAATAGGAAGGTCCTCAGACGAAATAGTCAAAGAGAGGTGCTACTTTGCTCTAGTTATGCCACACCTCGAATACGCCGCGAGCATAGGGACCCTGGTCATAAAGATTTAGCAAAAATAATTAATAAAATACAAAGAAAAGCAGCACACTACGTTAAATAATGCTACGAGCGAAGATATAGTGTCTCCTAACTTTTAGAGGGATTAAGGTGGGAGCCCCTAGAGACTCGGAGGCTACACGCTCGGCTTAGGTTGCTTGAGAAATTGAGAACTCACAGAGAATTTTATTATGACGCTTCACTACATCTCTAGGTTTGACAGAAGCGATAAAAGAGAGATATGCTGCCGAACAGTTGGGTACGATTTCCGCGCACAATCGGCGACCACAATAGAAACTGAGCTCCACTAAATACACTCCCGTAATACACGTCACCATTTCATCCCCCTGCACCTTACATCTTTACACGGCTGGTGTCCTAACACCCCCTGCCACACGCCCATGCGGCGGCTCGCAGGGTTGTATGTAGATGTAGATCTCGGGCCAGGTCTAGGCATTTTCTATCACTCTGCTTGCGTTTAGAACAAAACCGTTCCACCTGCCAGTCTTCAAGCACGTAGGGCTAATGGAAGTGCCCAAACATTTATGTATATGAGTGAGTGTGTTTATAGCCAGGCGTAGGCTTGTGTATATGCGCTGGATGCAATCTCGGCTAAGGAGGGAGACTTCCCTATCCGTCGCAGGTGGTGGTATCACTGGACGGAGCAGCTCTCGGCGTTATATTTACGGCGCTCCCAGTCGTGACGTCGGGGCCTGCCACCGTCTCCAGGGAACTTCTACCAACCCCTCTCTTCGAATGTTTCAATTGTCTTCATTCGTTTGAAATCGTGTGCGCAAGCTCGCGCGTCAATTGTCGACTCGAGTCCGCGGTCTCTCCGGTTCTCCTCTTAATCATGCGGGAGTGGTGCCCTCGGCGGCTCTGGCATGCCCTCTCAATACGCCGCCGCGCCTCGGACGCTTCGGACGAAGGAAATAATATTCAAGTGGCGGTTCGGTGTTTTTTCTTCAACGTGGAGTACTTGGCCGAATATCCATAACTTAAAGAGTCTCTTCCGGGTCAGGGGATTTGTTGACCCCTCTACTGATGCTCTGATGCTTAGCCTGCTGAGGGGATGAATTTTTCTTTGAGAGTTAATAAATTGGTTGTTTACGAGTCGCTTCCTTTATTCTCATCCTACACTTATTCTCTCCTTTATTTGTGTCCCGCGAAGTGGAAGAATATTGCTTGAACCAAGCCCCTTGGAGTTCGGGAAGACATTAGGATCGATGTCCCAATTGGACGCAATCATAACATCGTTGAATGTAAGCGATCACTGAGTGACAAAGATGGTGGCTTGATTGCCTTGCTGTTGGGAAAAATGCCATCTTTCCTGATCTATTCTCAATAGGGAAAGTTAATGAGGCATATTTTGCATTCTTATTGCTGTGAAATTACGTTTTTTTTGTAGCACGTGGCACTGTTAATGAGATCTCTGGGCCAGTCTAGTTGTTACGTTTTCAGTTTTCCACGTTCGTTTGGAGGTATTTGTGCCGGAGCATCTCCGTTACAAACGCGTAATTATCTGTATGAAAGAGGGATAATTTACTCTTTATTTTCCTTCCTTCTTCATTCATTCATTGGTCTTTCAATCCTAAGATTGGTTGACTGCAGCCCTCCACCCTTCCCTATCTAATGCTAGTTCCCTTACCTCCTGATATCCCTTCCAATGTACTTTCGTTTTTATTTGGTCCATGAACTTATTCCTGGGTCTGAGGACTATTCCCTCTATTTTGTCTCCAATTATGTTCTTCACGAACCCAATGTATCTCAGGGCATGTCCAATCCATCTTGTTCTTATTTTTCTGTGCTGTTCCATATGGTCCTTTCCTCCGTGTCTATTTTAGGAGTTGAGGAATCGTACATGGCAATGAAGTGGACTCGATGCCTCCTCGCCAGTTTATTTCCAATCTTTCAGTGGAATGCAATCACGTTTGGGATCGACGACATGCATAGCTCAAGGAAAACGGATAATTCTCTGCGTTTTTATCGATGATTCTGCCCCTGTCGCCGGCGATTATCGCTTTACCTCCTCGAGGACAGGTCTGGCCACTTCGCCGATTCACCGAGCTTAAGTCGTGCAGTGATTTGCAATCGCACTGTGTGGGAGTGCCTGGAAAACCTGTGCGTCATTTAATCTCATTAGGTGAACGTGGAGTCGATCCGGAGGAGGAGCGTGTTCGCTGGGACTTGGCGGCCTGCTTGCAGCAGTGCCTTATTTCTCTGGGATAAGGTAAACTGCGAGGGTGGCGAGGAACGTGGGGACAGGTGCACTTCGCATGAATATGCCATTGTGCACCCTTGGCCTTTCCCTGCAGCTTGCGCGTTGTGTAAGCAACTTGTTTACCTTACGTGTAACCAGATAAGATTCAATTTTTGGCGAGCGTCGTTTCTAGGGTTGCTCCGTGCTTGTAAGACGAAGGCTCTCGGGCAAAATCCGAGGAAGATTTTCCTTGAGAATATTCTTAAGACGGCTTTCAAATTTCCGTTAGGCGCTGTCGTCTTCCATATCCCTGAACCTCAAGCAGCAATTTTTTCAAAGATGAAATCGCTCAATATCTCTGCCATGAAGAAGGGTTAAGTCTCACTATAGGAGTAGGTACTGCGTCGACGATTATTTTGTCCTGACTTCCGTTCGATATCGTATAAGACGAATTGACTTTTAATGTTTTCATTGGTCGTTCAATCTTAGGATTGGTTGACTATAGCCCTACACCCTTCCCTATCCAATGCTGGTTCCTTTACCTCCTGGTATCTCTTCCTATGTACTTCTCTCTTTATTTGGTCCATGACCTTATTCCTGGGTCTTCCTCTGGGGACTTTTCCCTCTATTTTGCCTTCAATTATGTTCTTCACAAATCCATTATGCCTCAGGCAGTGCTCAATCCATCTTGTTCTTCTTTTCTGTATGGTGTTCCATATGGTTCTTTCCTCTTATCATCTTCTGTACACTTCCTCATTTCTTATTTTGTCCGTCCGTCTTAATGTTTTATCCCAGTATAATTTTCCACTCCATGTTTTATTTAGGCGACCACGGTTTCGACACTCTCGTATCATTTCTAAGTTCACTGTCGACCGAATTTAATATGAGGTGCGACACGATAGAATTTTCTTTCTTAGGGGCCGTTCAAGTATTACTTAAGACGTTTATGCCATTTTTCCCCCCACCCCCTAACCCCTATGTAAGACAATGTAAGATTTTCCCAACCCCTCCTCTTTCCCTCTTAGTCTTACGTAAGACGTTGGATATTTGAATCTACTCTTCGTTAAATGCTCGCTTTGGTTGAGCATGGAGGAAGTGTAGTTAGCCACTCAGGCGACATAATAGGAGCATTGATGTAGAGGTGAGATTACAGAAAACACGCCATTAACGCGCGGATGCTCCATGCAACTGCTAAATTTCTTTCGGAAAAGGTATAATGTTTCAAGGCGGACAAAAATCGTACGTAAATTGGTTCCAGACCCCATGCCCCCCCTACATAAGACAATGTAAGATTATCCAAACCCCCCCACCTCCAATAACATCTTACGTAATACTTGAATGGCCCCTAACAAAAGTGAAGTCCACCAGTTAAAGCCCGCTGATTTCGATGATGCTGCATCATTTGACGTTTTAGCCGGTGAAAGTTTTATTCTAGCATGGAAATGAAATCATCGTGTGAAATTTGTTGAAATTATTGAGGTGTATGGGGAGGGCGCTTGCTGTTGTGACCAATGCTGGAAGCTCTAACGTGGGCGTGGTCTCTCCGCCATCTTTGTCAACCCCGCTTTCCAGTTTGCGCCAACGGGCCGACGCCCTAATGTTGCAATTTTACGATGTTTTCCATCTAAAACACTATAAATCAGAGAGTATTTACCTCTTTCATGCGATTTACCGTCACAAATATTGTTTACTAGCTTTATCTGCCACCTATGGTGGTAGCGAAGCCCGCGTTTGTACTTTACTCTCAAATAAAGATTCGCCTTCTTTTCCCGTTTTTTTCATTTTTACTTCTTCGCTTTTAAATCACCTGATAGCAAGTTGCCTAATTTAAACAGTTTTACGTCTTCCGTAATCATAATTCAGCAAGCATTTTTGAGTAATACCACAAACAATCTTTTCCTAATAGCTTTTATACCACATCTTCATTTAAACACCGGAACGCAAATTCAGTCGTTCAGTCGCAATAAATTCTTCTCGGGTTTCCGTCCGGGTGAGATTCTCCATCTGCTCCACTGCAGACGTTTCGATGGAAGACTTTTCCATCGTCATCAGGGCCGTTGGTCAACGTCACATCATCAACGACCCTGATGACGATGGAAAAGTCTTCCATCGAAACGTCTGCAGTGGAGCAGATGGAGAATCTCACCCGGACGGAAACCCGAGAAGAATTTATTGCATTCATTCGCCGGGAAAAAGTTAAATCGTTCGTTCTCCATTTTTCCAAACTTCTTACCCAGCGTAACAACAATATCGGGATGTTAAATGGTATTTATGTAACAACTTACGCATCACAAAAACGGATTTGCTTTCAATTTATTTTTTTAATATAACAACTTACGCATCACATCAACGGGTTTGCTTTCGATCTCCATTTTTCCAAACTTCTAACCCTGCGTAACAACAATATCGGGATGTTAAATGGTATTTATATAACAACTTACGCATCACAACAACGGGATTGCTTTCAATTTAAACAACAGAAGCTTAGAAAGGGTGTAAATAATAACTATGTATGCGGTTTGAACAATACGTGCTCTTCAAGCACACAATAGCCTAGGGATGATCTCCATTGGTCTACAGGTAGCTCTGGCGCTTGCGCTACTCTTGCTTGACTTCTAATTCTCTATGCATTAATCAGGTGTTACTAGATCTCGGTCACCTGCAACTTTGTACGTGAAATTCCAAACATTTTCCTCCCTATGGCTAAAAAATAACACATGTATCAAAAAATTACCATAAACATTGACTCATTCGCTACGTCTCAAGTCTGCGCACAGCCAACGCCAAAATACTATTATGTGATTTATTTAAATTAATAATAATTGTCATTCCCGGTGAAAACTGTGATAAAGTGGTGTGGAATCCATAGCAGTGAGTAACAAATATAGGTACCTATGTTCTAAGAGTTACTTGCCTTAAATTTCAAACAGACGGTGGATATTTCTGCTTTCAATCCGCCAATTTGGCCATTCGCTCCTGTTGTCTGAAGAAAAGTAAGAAATAAGCAGGGATACCCAACATGGTTGTTATTTCGGTATTCATGGAACAATTTTATTCGTAACTTACTAGAAATCATCACGCATTCACATCTGTAACATGGACTCTCGTTACGTATACTGTTTATTTATTTAAAGTAATATTGTTAGGCATTCTCGGTGAAAACTATGGTGAAATCCTGTAGAATTTATAGCGCTAAGCAGGCAATATGTTTCAAGAGTTACTTGTTTTAGATGTCAAATTTATAGTGGATATTATTGCTTGGTATCCGCCAGTTTGTTCATTCCGTCGTGCTGTCTTGAGGAAAGTAAGGAAGCAGTTTTAGAATAAGAAGGTTAAGCAGTGTTAAACAAATTGATTGTTATTTCGGTCGTCATGCTACAGTTTGATGACGTAATGCCCTCTCCATCTACCTCAACGGGTGGAGTTATTGTCTTCCATTGTGACACCTATGTGATTGTTGGAATGGAAATGCATGGAGGTAAAATAATAATAAAACGTTTATTGACGTAGACGTTTAAGGTCTTTCAGACATTTTAGGACATAACATAAAGCTTACATAACCTTAAAAAAATATATTAAAATAGTAATTATAATACATGTTATAACGTACAAAAATGATAAAAGTAATAATACGTGTTACTCATTATTCAAAAATACTGCCTCGTTCATTTCAAAGTCATGTCTGTCGAGGTTATCGCAGAGCGAAACCTCTCGAGTGCTTAGAAGTTTAGAACGCGGCGAGTCCGTCAGCGTTCCTGGGAATCTAAACTTCGCGGCCTCTTGTGAGTGATTTACTCTCCCTCACCTATCTCCTTTTCCTCCTCTTGTGTATTTGCTTCGTTCCTCGCGCGATTTATGGACTGCCGTTCCCTTCCTGCGTGTGACACGGTGGCATATACTGAAAACTTCGCTGAGATGTATCGTATTTATTTTTCTTCAAGGGAACATTGCTAAATGCCAAGTATCACAACTTTTTTTTAAAATATAAAGAAAAAATGTAGCTGTGATGTGGTTGAACGATACCGTTACTACTGGCGAAAAAAAAGACAAGGCTGAACAATTGTAGTTATCCCCTGAAAATTAGTGGAAATTTATTTTATTTGTGGAAAAATGCAGGTCTTTCGCTTCTATTATCCTGACTGGCTTCAATCGAGGTACTTAAACTTGAAACGATGATGGTGCGGAGACCACTGACATTCATACGCCATTGTCTCAAGGACACTTGGGTGGGTTTAACGAGCGTAATATTGGTACCATCGATTTTTATTCGAGTCTTCTTACGGTGATTGTGTCATCCTCGGTCAGAGTATCGCCACTTAGCACCTTAGAGATAATTTGATCACCACGGTTATTTTGGACGCCGTGCAACTGGAGAAAATTGCGTGATGCTTTAAATGTTGTATTTTTTTGTTTCCTTTTTTCAAGTAATCATTAATACAAAGCGCCCATCTCGTTTTCCTCATCTGTGTCGTCCAAAACCGGATTGAAGTGGATGCGTTATTTTTTCCCGGACGTGCCTTACGCGAAGTCGGTTTTTTGATGCCCGATGTTCCCGTAAAGAAATAATACGTGTACTGTTTTATCCTCGTAATTGTTGAGATTATTGAGAGATTAGGAGGAAAGATTATTGTATTTGAATTAATTAATTTGAAAACTCTTACTTGACAACAAGACAAGAAAGTGTTTTTTAGCCATTTATTAATTTCAATGGAAGTTCTTTTGACCGCCCTAACGTGCGCACAGTTTACTGCGTTTCTTTAAACGCCTCACATGCGCATAGTTCACTTTGGTGCGAGTGCAATACTATATTAAATGTAAATTTTTAATCAGAACCCGATAAGTTGTGTTGTTGTCCGCCATGCGATTATTGACCGGCCCAGAATTGACGCATTTTGATGGATATATTTTCAAACATGTAATCGCTATTGTTGTAATATTGCGCCAGGGATAAGGTCGGGTTTTCCATTCAACGATGCATTTTTACTGAAGTTTTTGTGGCACCATTGGTTGTACGTTGTCTAAGCTGGGGCCCCTTCTCCCCCGTGCGAAGTTTGCTTACATTCATCTGTTGAAGAAGTCGCGGGTATCTGTACAAAACGCTTTGATATAAACACACGTAGAATTTTAACGATTTGAAATTCTCGATCATGAATTCTGCCTCTTCAATCCTCTTCCCGATGAAGACTTGGAACTCTTTTGGCTGCGGTCTGTGAATCGTCCTTGTCGATTGAATTCTCGGGAATCAACTGTCTCGGCAAACTACCTCGTCTTTCCACCGTCAGCGTGTAGGCGGAGAAGCAAATACGTTTGCGGTAGTCTATTCAAAACACGAGAGATGTGTCAGTGAATCTACTGGGAATTGGCATTATTTATACAGGAAAAAAACTCGAAAGATCTCGTGGCGTGCCTCACGGGTGGTGGTCATGTTGCGCCATTATTGTCTTCATATCTGCTCGGCATGGAATTAAAATGACTCATTTTTCCTCTCGTGAGTATGCTACTCACGTGGATTTTTTTATTCTTTTGGTACGTAATAAGTCCTTACTCTAGCTCACGTATTACGCAGCGTCTTTCCGGGAATTTCTCTCATTTCACAGTGGGTGATTACGACTGGTCGCACGTCGCATTTTCGTTTTGAAATAATTCTGTGTTTAGCGTCTTAATTTCTGTCATTCTAAGGCTTATATTCAAGTAGGTTTTGAATGTAAATTATTCATTCTGTGGATATTTGGTTCCAGTTTCACGTGATACCCGCCAAAATAATCTTCCGCTATTGAAATTCCTAAAAGAAACATTATTTGAATTCTCCATGTCAGTGGAATCGGATGTTTTTCACGTAGAATGTGTCGTCTTAACTCTTGGAAGTGGACCTCTGAGGAAGTGGCGAGTGTCGCAGATTCTCGATTTTCGTCACAGCATGCATAGAATCGTTCTGTTTACATATTACTTCAGGTTTTGTGTATAAAAATAAATAATGGAAGTAAAGAGTGAACAAGCAAAATTTCGAGAGTCACCGGTTTTCGGTAATCATTGCTCTTCAAATGCACACCATACTCTTCAAATGTTGCTGGCATTCGTGATTTTATAACACTGCATTAATTTCACTGTGCCCGAGTGCATCTAGGCCAGTTTATTTTCTGTTTAAGAGTTACTCGTAGTCGATAGGATACCGATTACCTTCGCTATCATCCCCAAGTGCTACGGAGGCTCGTGCTTAAGCATCGAAGAGTTACTTGTTAGAGATTTCGGTGGTTACTGATGTATGAGTAACTTCCAGTCGCCGTTTGAACGCTTAGGATATAGTTTCCTAATTTAATATATTAATTATTAATTATGATAACTTTCTCGACCAATATAATTTAGATAATAATAGGATTCGTGAATATTTGGTCATTAAAATATTTAGCTCACACCCAACGTTTCGCCATATATATTGGCATTCTCAAGGGCTTTGCAACACAAAACAAAGAGACGTACAGGAAGGTAATTATACAAATAATAGTTCAAAAGTTGAGGAATCGAAAATTTACCTACCATTGCGCTTAATATTGAATAGTAACAAAGTAAATAACATCTCCACACTGTAAAGAAATATGTAAACAACCAACAATTAAATTAATAACCAATTCAGATTATAATTAATGGCCAAATCTACAATAATCTTATTATTATCATCTATGGTTTATAAAGTTAGATCTAATCGGATGAGTCATATTAATTTAAATACATAGTTGGCCTTTTTTACCCCTATATTGATGATAATTATGTACGTAGTGTGTGGCTCGTTAGAAGCCTCATCATCTCAGAGTTCTTTATTTTAAGTGTGTGAAAGAATCAAAGAGTCCTTCGCTGGCTTTAAATAGTTGAGAAATCTTAAATAATCCTTTTCTGGTTCCATTTGGAACTTAAGATTTGATACCGTCCCTGAAAGAAATGAGTTTTTGTTCATTAGTACCATGTCGTCTCCGAGTTAAATCGAATCCCCCGATTTCACCAACTTCCGCGTTATTCCTAATCATGGGAAGGCATCACCTACTGCCTGTTATTGTTTCCAAAACAGCCTTGTCATTCGCTGTGGTGATGTGTGTATTTAAGTCCGTGAGTTGTATTTTTCATGAATTAAGAAAGGGACTCAGTTGACACCACTTCATATTTTTGTTTACGGCGACCTTGGTTTCAACACGTAGGTGTCAAAGGCACATCCTCATGATGCAAGTTATTACAACAAGAGTATGTTGTGGAATCTACATAGTTTGTGTACATTGTCCTCCTCGATAGCTCGATTTCCCCTCGTTAAGAGTGCTTTATTTAACTTCGTTATTATAAGTTGTCTGCCCAGGTGCATCCGGTATACAGAACGGGTGTGTTTCAGAGCGACACAGAGAATATTATGATGACGCCTCACTACATCTCTAGTTCTGACAGGAGCGATAACATAAGAGATAAATTTCCGAACAGATAGGTGCGAAAACTCGTTCTTTCCGCGCACAATAAGCGACCACAATAAAATCTGAGCTCCATTAAATACACTCCCATAATACACGTCACCATTTCACCTCCCAAAACCTGACAACTTTTCATGGCTGGTGATTAAACACCCCCTGCCACACGCCCATGCGGTGGCTCGCAGGGTGTTATGTAAATGTATATGTCTATTTAGTGAAAGCTTTTTTTTTATCCGAATTTTCTTTTTTATTTTCATTCAACCTCGTCGTCTCCTCAAGTTTAAGTGTTTGCTATTCTTTAGCATACCCTATGCCGGATCTCTACTTCCCTGTTCTCAGTCACATTATTATTTTTTCCACCTCACGAGTCAAGTTTGTCTTAGGTAGGGCTTTGATTCTCTTGCTCTGTTTTCTCATAGATACAAGTCGGTCTAGTTCAAAATTGCGATCAGGAATTAATAAATAAATGTTGGAATTGAGGCGGAAATTTTTAACCTCTGCTGCTTTTTTCATACCTATTGCGGTTAACGAGTTGGCATCTCGAGATTTTAGTGCCTTTTCCGATGGTCGCTTGATTGGTTGCCTCTGCATGTTAAGGGCGAAGCATTAACTTGTAGTTTTTATTTTATCTTTGCTTGCGTGTTCTCCCAGTATCCTTTCGAACGATTTGAATCAGAGTTTTACGTTGGAGTGAGATTATCTAAATGAGAAATTGCTCGAAAAGGGGAAAAATTTAGCATTTTACCACTCGTCGCTTAAAATTCGACCGAAGGTAATGCAAATCCTTATGTGTACTTATATAGTGGTTTCTTGTGTGCTTGGAGATTTTTTCTACTCAGTTCCATTACTGTAGATTTTTATGGCTCACTGTAATGTATCTTTTATGCCTGTTATTAAGGTAGCCTCTGGCATATGCCTCTGAGACCTGATATATTGCCTTTTTTGGTCGGGAACCCATCTTGACCCGGAAAATATATTTTTTGCTATTCATCCTGCATCGGAGTAAAAAATATTGTCGAGGGAGAGGGAGGGGGGGCTTTCTGCGCACTGCGTCACTGCATCTGCGAAGGAAGGAAAAAAGTGTGGACGAGGGTAGCAGCAGTCGCAAAAAGGCGACGCTGGTAGGGGAACTCAGAACTTTTTATTCCCAGTCGCGACGCGTGCGTGACGATCGTAAAATTGGGCTGGGGACACGATCCCTTCCGTTGCGTTGTCTTTGTCCTCATCCAAAACTTAATCCGCTCTCGAGAGGGGCAGTGTTCGCGCCTACCCTACTTTTGTTAGGCTCCTCCAAAAAAAAATGAAACTAATAATCTAAATGTCACGACAAAATTTGAAGAT
The DNA here is from genome assembly GCA_963169105.1 of Ceriagrion tenellum. Taxonomy (NCBI): domain Eukaryota; kingdom Metazoa; phylum Arthropoda; class Insecta; order Odonata; family Coenagrionidae; genus Ceriagrion; species Ceriagrion tenellum. Next base: position 47,994,652 of record OY720637.1, read on the forward strand.
TGACGATCGTTTTTTCGCTCTACCGAGAGCATTAGAAAAATAACGATATGGCGAGAGCTCGCGTTATGGAGAGCCGTGAATGCCCCCCCCCCCCCTACCTTGGGAAGCTACCATCATGATTCTACGAATTTCCAATCACTGCATTTTCAGATGATATGGTACGAAGTCACTCGCATGGTGCAATGACACCAAGGGTTGAAATTCGCCATGAAAAAAATCATTTGACTTGACCGGGATTCGATCCCGGATCTCCCAATTGCGGGTCAGGTGTGTTATCTAGTTACTCCTCCAACGCCATCTTCCTTCACGGCGAATTTCAAGGGAGGTGTATGCGAACGAGATGTTCACGCCTCAAGTCCACATTGCGTCACATGTCTGAGAACTCAATTGTCTTACTGAACTAATTAAATTTCTTAATCCTGTTTTACAAACCACCCAACCACTCTACCCTCTCCATCAAGTGTATTCTATCCAATGATGGAATAATTGTGAGAAATTCACAGTGGAAAAATCATTCGCCTGGACTGGGAATCGAACCCAGATCTCTCGATTTCGCGCCGAGTACTCTAAACCAACCAAGAGGACGCCTGGGTAGCGTAATTGGTAAGAGCACTCGGCGCGAAATCGAGGGATCTGGGTTCGATTCCCAGTCCAGGCGAATGATTTTTCCACTGTGAATTTCTCACAATTGTGTGGTCACTAGCGGGTGACTCAGTTGAAGTAACTGCGCGGCTAGTTTCCGTGTTCTTTGAAAATTTCCAATGATGGAATGATTATACCATGAACCAAATGTAGAGTATTACTGATGATGGCCTCTTCAAGTGGAAATCGTATGTAAATACGTGTTTTTTATTCGACATGATACTTTCATGTGTATTATAAATAATTATAATGATTTGATCGTATGTTTTGGCGCTCAAGGAAAAATCTTTACCCGTATAATCAAGTTTACTCGAAATATATGTGCCGCTAGGCCACATGTTAAAATAGCATTAAATTGTCAAGAAACCAAGGTGGTAACATGCATTTTTTCGCTTCTATCTGTCTTATTACAAATTTCGCGTATTATTTATTAGTTGCAAAGTTCCACGAAATTCTGTGCATAAACATATCGTTCCAACCACCTCAAGTTGGCGTGTTACACCTTTTTGTGTGACTCTGTTGCTTCGACGAGCGTAGCTGCGAACTTCGGATGCATCTCCCTAAGCCGCCGACTGAAGGGGCTCTTTTGAAAATTGGCGCGCCCAGGTAGACGGGATGGTTAGATCGGAATCGGTGACTGAGCCGAGCCTTCTCGGAGACAGAGAGAGAGAACGTGATTTGCGGTGCGGGTTCAAAAGCGGCCCACGCCGCTTTTCCGCGTGATTCGATTGAGCCTCGACCCAGGGGGGATTTTCCGCGAAACCTGTTGTCCCCGTCCTATACTGCCGATGACCTTTGCGCGGACAACCCTGACCTTGCTCAAAGCGACCGCGAAAAGAGAATTTCCACTCGTGTCTTCCTCCTCCCTCATTACCTTGATGCTTATTGGCATTTAAATTTCCCCTCACTTTCTCCCTTGCTAGCTGCTTAGTTTATAAATGGCTTAAATACATAGCGCCAAGGAAACGGAAATCCCCATGTGTCAATATATACAAATGCGTGTTTCCTTGACGAACTTGAGTTTTAACCGAGCTGACTGTTGTTGGAACAGGATTTGTAAACAATAACAGAAGCGAAACATGCCCGAAATTCAGTGCCCTGGCCTCTTAATCAGGAAAATAATGGTGTCGGTGAAATGGAATTATCGCGCGAGCGTCTGAAAATAGAAGTCTGGCGCTTAGGAAGAAACTTTCGCCGAAAGGCGAATTATTTGTGCGAAAGCTTTTCACCGCGGGCCTTGCAACTGGCCCAGGTCCGCCGAGAATCTGTGTCAGATCGTCTCATTTCCTTCGCGGAGATAAACTCCTGAGATTTTAATGCTCACCATATTGGATGAAATGAAAAAATTCCAACCATTCGGAAACCCATCTAAAAAATACAGATTTCGATCTCTCTCTGAATATTGAAAACAAACCTTCGTATTAGCAGCGCTGTCTCTCCTTGCTCGTCGCTCTGGCGCTAGCGGGTTTTTCTTCTTCACTCCTCTTCAGTTACCAGTGGAACGTTGCTGCTGGTTTATTACTGAACGTGATCGAAAGTGACACTCACACTAATCTTGCTTTTTTTGTAACACTCCCTTAGAAACAACACACTCTCCTGTCTTTAAAAACGAAAACTATCTAGGGGAAATCACTCGAAACACTAAGGAAAAAAAGTTGGGATGAACATAAATTAGTTGGATCAGCTGTCGAGGTGCGTGTCTCCGCCGAAAACTCTCCTTTTCCTCCCGTCTTGCGTCCGATGTCTCACACGTGCATACTCATGTTCGGCGTGCACTGAGCGTGGGCGATGTCTCGCTCGGCCGACCTCCTGCCGAGACGAAAAGGCACTTTTTTTTCTTACCCCCTGACCTTCCCTCTTCTACTTCACATGCTTTCCCCTCCACGACACACCCCCACCAGGCCGAGAGAATCCGCCGCACACTGCGTTCAAGCCGGCCTCACGTGTGGATTGGCCGACCATGTGTTTTTCTTTCTTTTGTTGACCGATGATGACTTAATCCTGTGGAGTGGTAATTAGCCAGCTGATGGGTGATGTGTTGACTTTGTAGTCGTGCCGTGGACCGGTCGCGATAGGGCCGTCCCGCCAAAGACCAACGCGTGCTCGAGTCGGCGACTGACTGAGCGCGGCGTCGGGGTTCTCCTCGGCTCATCTGTTCGCCCATCTTCCCCCTCCTCCCCCGCCCACTCATCCCACTGCCTCCCCATCCCCCTCTCGCTCCTGCTCATCCCATCCAATCGCCGTCCGCGCCGCCTCTCGCGTGCGTATTGTCCCCAGATGAGGCGAGACCACCGCTTTCCCCCCACACCTCCTGCTCCTCGCCTTATAGTGTCCCGCGCCTCAGCCGCGTCGCCCGCGAGCTCATTGTTCTAATCGGGAGACTCATCCCGGGACTTATGAATGGTAGTAGTATATGGTTTAAAAGGCGTCCCCACGGCATGGTCATATTCGCCCATTCACATATTTTTTATTTTTGTTTTATTTGACAAAAAGATCACATACAGCATAAAGCCAATTTACAGTGAACGTATAAGTAACAAAAAAGGATACAAACGTGAAAACATAACAAGAAGAAGGTAACAAATAATAATCCAATGTGGGGAGATGGTACAAATTACTTTTTTTTTGGAATGGCAAATGGCTAGGTTAGCGAAGACACTGGAAGATAGGGTGAGAGGGTCGATGCTCACTAGAAGGGAATTTTCAAGAGAAGGGAGGCAAAAAATGAGGGAGAGTTTCGTATGTGATAATCTGGGAGTAGGGATATGGAGCAATGGGTGAGTCCTGGTGTGTCGGGAGGGTATTCTAAAATTTATCAAGGAAACAAGGTCTGGGCGGTCATTGGTTGAGTTCAGTGTGCTATGGATAAGTTTAAGATCGGTTTTAATGACAATATCACCAAGTTTATTAACAGAGAGTGAGGACAAGACACATCAGAGAGTAGGTTGTGGAGATTTGGCACTCTATTATTAACAATACGTGCGAAGAAGTTAGTGATATGTTGCAGGTATTTAACATTAAATAAAACATTGATTAACACATTGATAATCTCACACTATTCTCTCTTAATGGTAGGTGGCACATATACCACTTATTATTTATTTACTTTTCCTTTTAGTAACCGTTCACAGAGCTTATAATATACTAAAGTTAATGGAAGAAACCATATTCCTTGGAGAAATCTGAACTTCTTTGAATGCTATCAGAGTCATCCCCTAGTATAGCTCCCATTTCTCCATGGATATTATATTTGCACCTTAGGTCACAATATTTTGTGCATTTTACCAATAAGTGTTTAACGGTTAGTGCTATGCCACACTTGTTGCATTGAAGCTGAATGTTGGGTATTGGAAAGAGGTGCGAATGTGTCAGAACGCTGTGCCCCCGGAGCTTATGATTACTGGTTAAGGCACCCTGAGGAAAAAATCACCACTGTGAATGTCTCTGCTGTGAATGTCCTGTAAATAACCTCAAATTGTACCGAACTCAACATTTAGTGTTCCTCGCGTTACTAGACGGTACTGTGGTGGAATATTTAAGAAGGATTTGTCCAAGTAGTGTACTGTGGAGAATTCACTCTGAGTGTGTGCTGGGCGCTGCACTTCGATTATGCTCTGGTTACTGCACTGTAGCTATTATATAGTTACATTTTCTCTGGCTGTGCTCTAAAAACTGTTCTGTATTGTATCAATTTTAGAGCAGTCTTGAGTACACCTCCAATCCATTTATTGAGCACAGTAGGAACACAGGTTAATTTCTGTGAGTAGTTTGAGCGAGATATCATTTCACCTAAAATTCGATGAATTTGATCTGATTTCGATGGAAAATATCTCACCTTTCCAAATAATCTAAAATATCTTCCAGTTAGCTCTCTTCTTTTCGAGAATATGCAAATAAATTCCTGTCATTTTAAATGGGAGAAGTTATGGGTATACACTCTGATGAAACATTATTTAAAAATATCTAACCCCCATATCTCATCAGAAATTTAACATCGAGTACCTTGTATGTTTTTTCAACTATTTTTGGAACTAAATCAATCGCTTACTTCAGTATTTTGTACAGAATTGTAAGAAAAAACTTCGATGAGAGGGCTTTTTTTCCTCCGTATGGCGTGAAGAAATGAGCCCAATTTTAGACTATATCATGCATAATTTGTCAATAACTGGGAAATTCAGTGAAATAAAACAATATTTTGTAGTATGAATGTAGATTTATTTACTTCATTCTTCTTACAGCTGCTGAAATAAAAACAATTTCGAATATGGTGTTTATTATGACGAGGGAAAAATGCTGCTCAAATTACCTTTACTGATTGACTGGTTATCGAGAAGCCAGTACTGTATGCTTAAGTTTTACATTAGGCTTGGCATGGACAGGTTGTAACACTTGATAACATTTAAGACATTGGGAATGAACAGATTGATGTGAAACAATTTTTGACAGCCAGTGGCCACAGATTTATTCTACTCAAGCTTGGTGCCATTGTTTATACTTCCTAAATTGTCAAGTGTTCATGGTGTGATCCTCAGGTTTGGTTGCTTCTGCTGTACATAGCTATAACCTTAATAATCCTTCAATAGAGTGAAGTTTTCTCTTCCATTACAAATTATATGAGAAAATGGTAATGGTAATGATTATTATTTTTAATAATGTTTTTGGTTGCTTATTTTGACATGAGCCTATATTCAGAGAATAAAAACCAATAAACTTGACAATATCAGGTTTCATTTTGTAGAAGGACTTATCAATAATATCTTTGTTTTACTTTGTATTTTTCTACATTTATTGTAGAAAAGTACAAAGTATTCTTTTCAGTAGGGATACTAAGTAAAAAAAACCAGCTTGCAGATGATTGTGGTAATCATTTTTAAAAAATGATTGCTAGTTGCTTTTTTTTTGACATGAGCCGGTATTTCAAATAGTAAAAAATCAAGTTGGAATTACTTGCAGATTCAATGAATTAATTGCAGTACCGTCTTGTTCCTGGTGCTGAAATATGTAATGTTTCCTTGGTTTGGATTAAGACATGAGTTACATAATTTGGAATGCTTATTTTACTGGACATGAGGACATTTCATTGTGCTGCATTAGGAAGCAACCTCTAGAATAATCAATTGTGAGCTTGACATTCAAAAATCTCACTAAATGGGACTCAATTTGATTGAACTTGCTGTTTACATGCAACCTCAGGGAAGAAATAAAGACTTAAAGAAGAAATATTAATGTCTGTGTGTGGTTTCGAATTAAATGTATTTGAATTTTTATTTCTTTTCTTGTTATTTTACCTGATATTATATGAGGAATCTCTCCCATGACTAATTCTAATAAAATTGTTGTATTTTATAGCTTCCAGGCGACATTTTGAAATTGCATTCAGGATGTTTGACTTGAATGGTGATGGGGATGTGGACTCAGAAGAATTTGAAAAAGTAGCCACGTTAATAAGAAGCCAGACATCAATAGGAGTGCGGCATAGAGATCATGCAAATACAGGAAACACATTTAAGGCAAGTCTGCTGTATTGGGTAGAAATATGGAGCATATTAGTTGAAATCTAATGGCAATAACCAGCCAAAATTAAAGGATATTAAAATCCTTACAATTTTTGCTCATTTTATTTGAAAAGGAATGTAGTTTTGGGTACCAACTAGCAAATATGCAGTTTGTTTCATTTGGGCCATAAAATACTGCTGGTCTTGTTTAAATTGCAATATTTCCATGCATATTACATGCATGCATGAAAGGAATAAATAACTGTTGTTGCTGAGTAAAAGTAAAATAGTATATAATTGACGATTATACATTAACCCTTTCAGTGTGGTCGATGTTTTGGTCTGTGGCCTCAGAAATCCCATGTGTATTTTGAGAATTTTGTGTATCTTTATTGTTTTAAATCAATACTTTTTATTTATGACTATATTTTCATGATATTTGCTGTTTTTGAAAGTGGATATTCCCTTCTTAATGTGCACGATTAAAAATTCTTTGTTATTTCTAATGCTACACTGTTGTTCTTGCTATAACTATAGTGTGCTAGACAATGATATATCATCATTGGCACTTCAAGCAGGTTCTTCAAACGATGATATATCGTTACGTGGTACTTCAGTGCATAATAATGTTTTGCACCTTGTAGAGAAAAGTTATTTTTGTTCCTTTAAAATTGTGTTCACGGATGTTCAAAAAATGCAAAGGTTCCATTACTCAGCTTTTGAAAAAAAATAGTGTTGCATTAATAATAAAGTGTCTTACAACTATGAGTATATTCAATATAATTTGTGTACTCACATGGGGCTGACGTCTCAACTCAGACAAATTATTGTAAATTAAACGGGCCGGGACAGACTTAACGTGGGGGTACAATGAAGAAAATTAAATAAAATAAAGAGGGGAACAGGAAATCAAAGTGGGTGGAACAGGTAAGAATACACACCGCTGCCGCACACCAACAGACACACCACTTTCTCGTCACACCAATTGCCGTCAGCTGACCAACCGCCGACGAGACTAGTTTCACGAAAAGTCCAGTGTATATTACGACTGTGTCCTCCTCTCTTGCGAAGCGCACATTAGTACCAAAAAAAACTGGCACCCTCTTTCGCTTTTACACAAACAAATGAAGCACAAAAGGCGAAACGGTAGTAAAAAGAGAGGGAAGTTTAAAGGTGAAGAAACTTAAAACAAAGAGGACAAAATTAAAGTTAGGCCTGTCTCAGTCCGAACAATTTGGCTTGCATTATTTCGATATCTCATCTCCAGTCATCTCCTCAGAGAGGCAGAGGATAAAGAAACAGCTACAGTAACTGCTGAAGCAGGCTCACTTCAGTTGTTTTTCTCTGAAAGTCTTAATTTCATATTTTGGCTTTAATGTTTTTACTTAGTAGATTCTAATCTATCCAATTGTGTTGAAAATTGGCAAAGAGTACACCATATGGTCTTGTGTTGTGGGCCATCTCTCTAACTTCGGCCTACACTGGTCCCTTCTTATCTATTTTAATCTTTTATTTTTCTTCAATCAACAATGTCATCTTGCATTCTCAATGGTGTAACCGTTTATTCTTTCTTGATTTTAGGGTGTCAACTCAGCCCTAACAACATACTTCTTTGGCTCAAACTTGGAAAAGAAGCTAACGATTGAGAAGTTTCTTGAATTCCAACAGCAGCTGCAGAGAGAAATATTGAGCCTTGAGGTAAAATTCTTTGATAATGATTTTTACCTTGTATTTTATCTCCATTTTGATGTGAAATGCATAATTGACTTCAAATTATAAAACATCATTGGGCAATCTTAGTTTAACTACTTTCGAATTTATGATGTTGATTTTGAGTCATTCTGTCACTTAACCTTTAAACAGCCCATGTGTTTTTAGTTTTAGTAACTTATTTTTAATGTGTGTGTTATATCAATGACCACAGTCAACTGTCATACCTTGTGTAGTTTATCTGCCATATTTTTATTTTGTGATCATTTAGATGTAAAGTGATCATCCTCTTTGGTTTTTATGAAATGGTTCATGCCAGAGGTGTTTCACAATATTTAATTTTGATCCTGAAACATTCAGTTTTTGAACTTTTCCCTTGGTAGTTAAATTTCCCTCATATTCTTGTCTTTCCTCAGTTCCTAAGAAAAGAACCAGATGAGAGAGGCAACATATCCGAGGCAGACTTCACAGAATTGCTACTTGCTTATGGTGGCTATCCCACGAAAAAGAAGGCTAAGATGCTGAAGCGGGTGAAGAAACAGTAAGTACCACTACTTAAGCCATTGGATTCTTAGTTGCTCTGAGGGAAATTATAAAAATGAAATTTTAGTATCTTTGCTTCGAAGAGTGACTTATATTTATATATAGTATCTTAGTCAGTCAACAGTACCAAAATTCAAATGAGTAGTGACAGTGTAGTGTACAAAGGGTAGACAGAGTAGTAGACAAATGAGTAGTAGTCACAGTGAACTATTTATTGTAGAATGCTCATTTTTTTCTGAATTATTCCTTCAGGATTTGTGCCGTATTTACTTATCCTGTACAGGTAGTCCTTGACTTTCATACAATTCCCACTTTCGTATATTCCAAACGACTCCTACTCTTCGATTTTTGCGTGCTAAATTTGGACTTCCAAGCATTTGTTGGTGAATAATAATTTTGAACTTCATGGAGTGTTACCTAGGATTGAGACAATCGGCAAATGAGGCACTTGAATGCTACGTACAGACAGCGGTGCTCTCAGGCTTCCTAGGATGGTAGAAATGGTAGAATCTTAGCAACATAGCAGTGCACATAGGTACCTTCCTTTATGTCACAGACCCTCCACATTAGAAAGCACACTTCAAAACAGGTGAGCCAAGTCAATATGCACTAAACAACGAATAATCATCAATAATAAATACCCTGATTGTTGTCAGGTTTGAATATTCTTAGTTAAGGCATCAAACTTGCATATTGTGAAGTTGTCAGTTACTCTGTAATAAAAATATTATGTTGCTAAATACCTATTTTGAACGAATCAAACAACTATACACAAAAATTCAGTCATAACTGTTATTCTCCCACAGAAGGCCAACTTCTGGTTGGCTACAATATATTTTGCTGGAGTGCTTTGTTCCATTCCATTGATTCATTGTTGTTCCTATCAGTTAAAGAGTACTGATTAGCTCAAATCTGTGGTTTCTTCTTCACCTTAGATGGAAAATTCTCAGCAAAATCACAATGTTGCATTTTGATTTACTGGTTTATATCTCTTCTAGAAAAAATTTGCAAAATTTTGTCAGTCATTAAAGGGGATAATTTCAATTACATCAAGTTTGTGTCTAAGTATTAAATATGGTTATGCTTTCTTTGTGTGTTTGGCATTTGAGTATGCATTGTCAGTGGAATGCTAACTTTAACTCGGTTTAAAATACAAATGTCTCTGTACTTTGTGTTGAAGTTTCACCCAGTGCATAATGAAACTTTTTTGAACTTTCATCAAGATGTTTCAGGGTAATTTTAATTGCAATAACATATTGTTTGAAATATCAGTTATCACTAGCAATACCATATATCACTAGATATATTTAATTGCAAATGAAATTCTCATGCATAAATTTAGGTTTTACAAACCAGTTTTAGCTCACAAGGAATGTAACCCCTAATCACTATGAGACTCAATTGTTTGACTTCCATACATTTCGACTTAAATACACATCACAGGACCCCATTAGGTACGATTGTCGAGGACCGCCTGTCAATAAAAGTTTTCCAATGGATGGAAATGAACATTCCTTTAAATATCTTTGAATTTCCTCGACCAGTGTTTCTTGTAGATCTGAATTAGAAGCTGTGGTTATTCCTGTTATTTTGGAGCAGGTACCAGATGTGCCATGTTACCTTTCATCAACTTCAGCGAGAACTTCTCTTTTAAGTTAGTCTTATTTTATTCCCAGATTGAATGTTGCTGGCTGAGAAGTCATCTCTTGTCCAAATCAGTTTTTCATTATTTTTAAAGCCTTTGAATCTTGGAAATCAGACACCTCAATTCTGGGATCATTTTTGGTGGCCAATTTGTAAAATTTTTCCAATTGTAGTAATTGTAGCAATTAGCAATGGTGAAGTGTGAAGTTTTCTGAGAACATATTTACTCTTTCTTGGTTAGGGTTATTTATTGTGAATCCATGCTAGTTTATCAAGCCACAGTAAGTGAATCGTATTACTACACTCCAGAATCATCCAGTGAAGATAATTCTGGGGTGTGGATTACTTGCATTTTGAGTGATATTGGCATTTATTATACATATGTTGGCTAAAAGTGCACCTGTATGGGAACTGTCGGTTCTATTTTCTCTGATTTCCGGCTTATTTATTTTCAGGTTCAAGGATAATCCAATTGGCATCAGTCGAGATGACTACCTGAAATTTTTTCATTTTCTTAATAACATAAATGATGTGGACACTGCCTTAACTTTCTACCACATTGCTGGAGCATCTATAGATCAAGGCAAGTGTATTATACAGTATAAGTTACTCAAAGCCTATTACTTTTCTATGATTCATTGGTGCTCATTGCTATCGGGTTGCTTGAGTATTGATGTTTGGAATGTAGATAAAAATGCATGTGTGTTTGAATTTAGGTCCATTTTTATCAAGTTCCCCCTCTCCTTGTTACTTAATAGAAATTCATCCTGCTACCTCATTCATGCCCATTCGTTACTGCCACTCCAATATTCTTCTTCTCCTTGTTACACATATGTTAAATTATTCACATTACCCAACCTCAACCAATTTGATAATGCCAGTCATTCATTATATGATGCATCAATTTTTCACTCTTCTGTATTATTATGCTCATTTTTATTTTATGAAATAATACTGTGCTGACTTGCTTATGAATATATTCATTGTTGAATATTTTTGATATGCTGTGTACTAAACAAGAGCTTTCTTGATTTCAGGAACTTTGAAGCATGTGGCCAAAACTGTTGCACATGTGGATCTCAGTGATCACGTCATTGATGTGGTTTTCACCATATTTGATGAAAACAGTGAGTATAACAACATAAGTGCTTCATCATGTATTTCATTTCACTTTGGTATGCTACCAGCTGATTGGTAGGTTTATGTTCAGTACTTATTCTTACGTCCTACTGGATGGATATTTGGGGAGGCGACCGACGGCTAAGGTCATTTGCGCCAAGGAGATAGGTAAGGGAGGAAGGGTGGATAGAAACCCGGCGTCGGCGTTAACCCGCTCTTAACGAAAGGTGCCAAGGGGACCATGGTTTAACGTCTCATCCGGCAGAAGGAGTACTGTACTTGAAGTGCCCTCCACAAGACATCCAAGTAGGGATCGGGTGTCCCCTGAAAAACATCTGCCTCTGCAGGGATTTGAACCCTGGCCGCCCGTGAGGTAGGCGAGTACTCTAGCCACCACATCAACCCGATCCCTACGTCCTACTTTCTGACTTCGTTCATTCATACATTGTTCTGCTTTACCCCCAATATGTGATCTGCCATTAGATCCCTCTTAAAATCCTCATATTTTCTTCCTCTTCTTATGTCGTTCAATATTCTTATCCTCTTCCTTCCTCTTCCATTCTTCCCCAGTATTCTCCACTTTTTTACCCTCTTCAGCATTCCCTCTCCTTTAAAAAAATTGGAATAATTCTGGAGAGAGTTTTCTGGCATTTTATTTGTGAGTGAAGGCTATGAGAAATTAGCCTGGGTAGAGTGGAAAAATGTCTGGAATGTGTGACATGTGATGGAGGATGCATGGAAGTTGGGGTGGTTTTGAAGGTGTGATAGAAGTATATGGATGATGTATTAAGAGGCAAGGGAAACTTGAAAGTGGTAGGAGGAGTGTTTTTGGGCAAATAGGTTAGCTTTGGGTAAGAAAATGAGATATTTTTAAATTTCACCAAGCCAACCAGAGGAAAGGAGGGCTTACCAAGGGACTCAATTCAGGACTCTTGCCTGAAGCAGAGGTTGAAGATGGTCTAAGCAGTTACATGTGGGGGTTTGGGGGTTATGTTATGGATGTAGAATTATACGCCTTTCTAAACTTTGCAAATGGCATTGAGGTATCAATCGAGACCAGTGGAGTGGTAATTATTCATGTTGGTAGTCAATTTTTACTATTTGTATTAAATATGGAGTGATAAAAGATTGACTGGTCAAACAATAAAATGAGTAAGAAGAACCTGCGATCCTTAGGTTTAGGGATATCCCATTAGTGGTAGGATTTTGACATGGGTGATTTAGTTTTTTTTATTCTATCAATCTATCTGTCAAATCTTAATCTTTTTTTAGTAGATCTGATGTACAAATCCTCTTTTCATCATATTATGAATGCTAGTTCTCTTAATTACCATTTCATGTATAAATGAAACTCTCCATTTGTACATTTTCTTGCTATTTTATAAGCCTGCAAATAAATCATAGTTTTCTCTCATTTGACTTTTTTTTCAGTTTTATATGTATTTATGAAGTGAACAGCTATGCAAGTATCACAATACAAGATTTTATGAATTCTTAAAATAACGCACAATTGAACACAAGTGCCTACCAAACCTTGTATTTCAAAAGCTAAAAGAAAATTTTCCTGTCTATTAGTCTTAGCACTTAATATAAATAGGCCACATTGTACTATGGTCTCCTGCATGTACTTTGTATGCTTTTGCCATGTTTCTAATTAAAATGTTATTTGATTAATGCCATATTACCTTTATGCGATACCAGAGCATAGGCATAAAGTTAATTTATGGTAGTTTGGTGCTGGTACATCAATCTTAAATGGTGGAACTGGAAATAAGTAAGCTTTTTAGAAGGAAAGACTATATTTTGCTGGAGAATTTACTCATATTTTTTTGAAAGAGTTTTCCTCCTAAAGGCCTATTTTTCTGGAACAAGTATAATTTACCTGATCCGTAGAATTTTTATGTGAATCGGACATTGTTATCTATGGAAGTTACATCTGTTGATAAAATCAGACTTTGCTCAGATAAAGATGTTTCTGACATACCATTCTTTGTCTGAGGTTTTAATCAGGAATCATCCTGCCTGTTGTCCACAACTCTTGACTACCTTATTATGATAAATCAGTTATAATCCACTATTATTTTGAATTTCAAAATGTATTATTGGATGTATAAATTGTGCAGGAAAGGTATGAAGTAGTTTTTGTGTGTCATGTTATAGTGATTGTGGGCATAGTTCATTATTAATTACTTTGGCCAAAAATCATAGTTTTCTCTCACAATTAGTGTAAATACAAGAATGATTTTATTGTTGTTTATGGTTTGTTTCTAAAGGATTACTTAATTTTTCTCAAGGTTTATTTTCCTGTAGTCCCCTCCCCTTCATCTTAAGACTCAGTTTTGGAAAAGAGTTGTGAATAACATTGCAGTCCTTACGTGCATCTGTCTAATTAGGCTGTTATTTACTAAAAGAAGTAAAAATCTCGTAGCTTGCTTTTCCCTTATTGCTTGTGGGGATTGCATTAAGTAAATGTGTTGTTTGTATAATCTCTCCTCTGAAACCATGCTGTTCATCACAATAATTGTATCTGATCAAGATTTGTGTTGGAAGCTCATGACGATAGATGTTACTATATCAGATTCCACCCTTTATATCACCAACTGATCCAGATTTTGGCATATTGTATCATTTGCAAGACCTTGAAAATCGCATGATTTGGTGAATCCTGGGTAGGTTTGTGAAATAAAGTGTGAAATCTGATACAGTATCTTCTTTCATTATGAATAATACAACCGATTTTTACCAAAGAATATTGGAGTCAGTGTTGTATATACAAGAAGCTTACTTATGGCTCTGCCATCAGAGTAAATTTTAAAACGAAGTAACCACTATGAGTGCCACTCCCTATCCTTGCTTCTGCATAGGAGCATCCTGGATAAAGATCCTTCAAAATCTTACAGATTTGCACTCCTCCACATACCTCTATGTCACCTCAATGATTCCAATAAATAATAATAATAATAATTTTATTTGTCTAAAGATCATATGTCAAAGAGATCAATGCATAGATATAAGACACGTCAAAAGTTATTGAACAAAGAATTACATGTTTCCATCAATATACAAGCTATCTGTCTGTCTTTGATTGAGCATTATGCAAAAGCTATTTGACAAAGTATTTCCAATTTCCCCCTTAGGTAGGTCTTCCACACTCCAACTTCCCTAAAAATGATTATCTGATACTTTTATGACTATTAGGAATACCTCTAACTTCACTCATGTTCCCTTGGGTCATATCACTGAGCTTTTTCTTTCACCTCTGGCATTGGTTTCTTTCCTTTCTTTTTAATTGACGAAGTGTGCTTTAAAAACTATTACGACTCAATGGGATATTATTTGAATATAAATCTCTGTTGAACAGTATTCAATTTAGTGAGTCATTTTTATTATGTGTTCAAAGGTTTTGGAGCTTAAAATATAGGTATCACATTAATTTGAATATCCTTGTTCTTTTTTAGTGGATGGTCAGCTAAGTAACAGAGAGTTCGTGGCAGTCATGAAGAATCGCCTTCTGCGTGGACTGGAGAAACCCAAGGATACTGGCTTTGTTAAGCTTATCCAGTCCGTCATTAAGTGTGCCAAGGAAACAAAACCAACACTACTTGATATATAATGAATTCTCATTTCACATTTTATTTTATCCGGTCTACCTTTATATCATTTAGGTTGGTCATCTCTCTTATTTTACACCATTCATTATTCTTACTATTCTTATGTGCCATTATTTTCTTAGATTACTCATTTTTTCTGTCATGTTTATGTTCAGAATCCTTGTTTATGGTATGAATTCCATTACTCATTGCTTGCCAGACATAATTGGGGATGCTGGAGAGTCAAACGTCATGCAAATCTCATTTCAAAGAACAAAATAGCTGTTGTGGGTACAAATAAAGTCATTTCTTGTTGCTTGAAAATTTTTACCTGTAAGTAAGTACATGCAAGTGCTACAGTTATTTCTTGTATTGTGAGATATCTTACTTTCACTGTGCCTTGGCAATACTTTTAATGTCAAATTATTTATGATTAGACTCATAACTTTTATAAGTTTGTGCAGAGGATTTTGGGCACTGAGTATCGTGGCTCATTTATTGAAGCTATTTTTGAATGACATTAATAACACTTCAGTAATCAGAATCTCTTGACAGGAGTGTTTTTCTGTTTTTGGATGAAGTGTGTTTGTACTTAACTTTTTGATGAATGAGGCAAATTGTCTAGTTTTTAAATGGAAATGCCTATGCATTTTCCAGTGTTATGTACATAGGTAGTCATATTAGTTTAATAGCTCGTGACATTTTTAGCGAATTACTAAACCATCATCTTTCATTAATGACATCATTGAAGACATAGTTAAGGTATTAAATTTATATATGGGATCACAGATTACTTTGACCATGGTATGAGGCTATTTTGTTTTCAGGTGCCCTTGATCTCTTTTAAAAATCTGGTGGTTGTGAAGAATTTGTATTGCCCTGTTGTTTACAACTTTTATAATTTGGTCGTATTTTGAGTTTCTGATATCCAGGGGAAAGTGGTGTTAACACCCCTGGTATTTTTTATATTACTGTTCATTCATTCTAGTCATTTTATGACCTATGTTATGCATGTCTTTATAACTCATAATGAGTAATGTTTAGATTTGCAAAGTCAGTTAATTTCATTTCCTGTGGATCAGCAGAAATCCAAGTATGCTGATCCATCAGCTGATATATTTTTGTTTGCTGAATTTATTTAAAAGGATGTCTTATAATAAGAAAAAAGTGCAAACTTTCCTGCACCAAAGTGGAGCCTATTGTCATTTAATGTGTTTCCGGTTGTCATGAGGTCCTAACCTATCTTTATAATGCCCCTTTTTTCATAACAAGGCCCAAAAATATCAGTTGCAAACATTAGAGCAATACGAGACTCTCCGTGGCTCTTGATCAAATGTGAATAGCTCATGTGGGTTGCCTGATAGTCTATTTCAAGGCCATACTTAAAATGGCCTCATCTTATCCATGGTAAGTACTTACAAAAAGGCCTCATTCTATGGCCTTACTGTTACACAAAACAGTAGGTCTAATTTTCATTCTTCTGAGTATGAACAACCGTGGGTAATTTTTCTAATCATTCATTCCGTTTTATACGAGTAACTCTCGCCTATGATGAGGAGTTTAGTTTTATAACTATGGAACTATGCTTTATTGTCAATCATCTAACATTTCCTCACCATATTTTTGTTTTTTCTATCTAATGTTAACGTTTGCCATAGCCTAGGCTGCACTAATGCCGTAACTAATTCAAGTACTCATTTTCATTTCCTTTTTAATCTGCTTCACTATTCATAGATAGGGAAGAATATGCCATCACTAATGATAGAAAAGTTTTGCGAAGCAATTGTGATTCAAGTTGTTTAATCTTTGTTGAGGAGTTCATTTGCAACGCATCCTTAGCAGTGGAAGGAAAATTATAGAAGGGAATTTTGTTTGTACATTGTGTATGTTACATAAGATTGTTATACATCATATGAAATAGAAAATAATAAAAGGTTAATGCCACCAAAATTAGGAAACCATGGCATTTGAGACTATTAAGGTGTTAAAACTGTGACTAGATCGCCTTAGCCATCAGTGTTACACTGTTCGTTGACACCAGTCTCGGACATCATTGTTATACATGTGTATGGAACAGTGAGATACCTAATAATCATTAATTAAATAGTTGTTATAAATAACATTTATATTGAAAAATGCATGCATGAACCCAATTAGGGTGTGAACGAGATTGCAACTATCTAGTCCCACTAATTGAACTCAAACAATTTATGAACATACTAAAATAAATTGTTTGTAGAAAAAAAATGTGGAGCAAGACTGATGAATGGGTTTGTATTACAGCACTAAAACTGTTTTAAAACCTACAATTACATGTGGTTAAGATGAACTGAATTATGAGTATTTAATTTTGTTTAATTGAACATATAGCTGAAAAAAGCTTGTTTGTGGCATCTTAAGTTAGACGTTGGTGATATTTGTTGCAAATCTTGGTTCAGAAGGTTTGAGAAATGTGTTTAACTATAATTTTATTTATTACAATTATGAATTGAATTGAATGTAAGATTCATATTTGGCTTTGTAGTTAAGTTAGAACTGAATTTTTGCGATTCTTTCTAATAATGTTTTCAATAAACAAGGTTGAGAAATATGGCTTAATTTTCATCAAAATATATTTTACTCGAAATGTCATCTATTTTTTGTCTGTGAACATTTGTGGCTTTTAATATCTGTACCTTTCTTTGCAAATGTCTTGAAATTTCTAAAAACCTGTTGGAGATAAATGGCTTGGATGTAGTGCTAATGGTGCCATCATTGCTGTGGAACATTATTTCTTCTCGTCAGTATTTTGATATATAGTGCAAAGTGTCAAACTTAGGAGTCACGGAAATCTTTTGGGCGTCATACACAACATTTGGTGTATATCATTTTGATATGCATTTTTTATTTTGGAGTTCTAAGGGCTTCAAGTACTGTGCGAGAATCATCAAAATGCATTAGATTTGATTGGATATTTGGGAAGGCGATCAACAGCTAAGGTAATTTGCGCCATAGGGGACAGGTAAGGGAGAAAGGATGGATAGAAATCCGGTGTCAGTATAAGTCTGCTCGTAACGAAAGGTGCTAAGGGGACCACAGTTTAACGTCTCATCCGACAGATGGAATACTGCACTTGAAGTGCCCTCCACAAGACACTTACGTAGGGATCGGGTGTTCTCTGAAAAACATCCTCTACTGCAGGGATTTGAACCCTGGCTGTCCATATTGTTAGCCAGTACTCTAGCCACTACACCAACCTAATCCTCAAAATGATTTTATTTGATGTGGTTATTCAAGTAATAGAATTAGCTATTCACCCTTCAAAGTACTCCTAAAAGGTAGCTTCCTGTTGTATTGGTGAAATAAAGAAAAGTAACACCTTTACGAATGTACCAAACACACTTGTTTGATAAACTCACCATGGTTTTCACAAAAGATAATCATGAAAAAATTTTACATGCGACCTTTTATATGTATCGTCATGCGTGGAGCCCTTGTTATTTTTGTACACTAATCATCAGGGAAGGTCGTGCACTTGGTGTGCATGTGGATGGGATGAGAATAATTAATTTTTAACATACTAGACAGTTATTGCTGAGGAGATAGGAAATATCTTATGTTCCTGATCATGACAATTCTATGCTTCAATCCAATCGATTATTATTGTTCAATTTTATGTAAATTTTCTAATTTTGTAGGATGTTAGCACTGTACATTAATTTTAGTGTAGTATTGTCTGTTTTGCAACATGTGATTCATTAGGAAATGCTATGCACCAGTTTATCCCGTTGAAAGGAAATAGCATAAACTTTGATATTCAGGACTCTGGGTTTAATTCTACATTTTCTCTAACAAAACAGTGTATATCCTTGTGTGATGAACAATTTTACCCATCGATGGTCGATGAAAAAAATTCATTGAAGTGATTTGGTTTTGAAGATTGTCATTAATCACCTGTGTCGATGAATTGATGAATGATCCAATGGCTATTAGTCGATGAATTCACCAAAGTCTATGATTCAGTGAATTCAATGAGTGGGTGGACTTATCGCCATAGATAAGAATCATCTTTGTTGCGTCGCCCACTTGCCCGTACCTATCTGTACCTGCAGTGCTGAAGTGAAGATATTTGCTGGCCTCACTACTTCTGCAAGCATACTTCTGATAAAAGTCAGTTTCTCATTAGGGTGCAAAATCTGCCATGGTCATTTGCGAGTGGAGATATACCTTTCTGATAATTACCATGGTAATTTTCCTGAATAACTTGGGTAATTTTCATAATTTACAGCATTCCTGAAAATAACCATAGTTTTCGGTACTTTTCACCTGTTTTCCTGATTTTTGTCATAATGGTATATTCCAAACATTCTTTTAAGCAAATTTAAATATGTATACATTTCATACAGACTTTGTTATTAGTAAAGGCAAGTACAACTCATTTGTGGAGTACTTATACAATTTTTAGCTCTGTGGGGCCAAGTAGACGTGGGTAAGTTACCGTAATTTTCATTGAAGTTAAATTACTGTGGTAATTTACAGTGATTTTTAAAAATTGCCATAGTTTTCCAGTAATTTTTAATTTTTTGCAATAAATATCTAATAAAGGATTTAATAGGAAAGCCATTTGCAATAGCAAGGGGTTAAAGGCATTTAAGCCATTGTTATTGCTATGTTCATTCATTAGAAACAAAGAATATTAAAAACAAACAAGGCAGCCCACACGACATTTGGCGTCCTTTTTTGGGCATGAGAAACTTTTGTTTGAACCATTGAAAATGAAATCCCCACCATTATTCTATAGGTAAAAATATTCCACAAATGAATTGGATGTGCCATTTATTGATAATTAAGATTGTATTAAATTTATATAGACTTAACACAACATGTTACATATCGGAGACGGAAGTGAATACATATTACCAATAATTATGCTAATTTACAGGAGCTGTGGTACTTAATTGATGTAAAATACCACTGTAATTTATTAAAATTATCGTGATAATTTTCAGAATGGCCCATGAGTAAGGCCAGAGTTTGAATGGGTAGAACAATAATTTCTCATACCATGACAAAAGAATGCCAAATAGTATATGGCCTGCCAAAATAAAAAAAACAAATAAATATTTGTTTTTACATTTTTTTAAATTCTCATGCATTACTTTAGCAATGGTAATGGTTTAAATGTTGTTTATTCCTAACATAACCAATGCCTCTCTAATTAAATCCTCCATGAACTATTAATTGCTTTAATAATTACTGGAAATCATATTAATTTTTGAAAATTAGATTAATTTACCATGGTAATTATCTCAAATGAAAAATACAGTAATTTACTCATCTCTGACTGGGAGCATTCAGTTGGCTAGGATTGTCTTAGTTTCATTCAGTCATTTTTTCATGATTTTTGATAGTCGCGAATAAAATCATTTTATGTGTAATACCTATTTGTTCTCAAACTGTTTTGGTTGGCACAAGGGTAAAGTTTGTGACAGAGATTATGCTGATCATGGCATATACTCTAAAAAAGATTGCCCCTAGAGGGGACAGTGTCAGGCTTACCTCAGTAGAATCTTTGTATTGTAGAGCAAGAGGACAAAAACTCAGCTTTTCCGCGTAAAACTTTTTCAGTGGGTAGCGGTGTTTTATTCCTCTCATCCTAAGGTTGCCCACCCATGTTCATAGCAGAAGGGCTATTTTTGTCCTTTCTCGAAGAAAACTATGATTACCATTCATTATCAGCATTTGTTGTCATTCCCAAAATTTAACTGCAGCCCTCCATCCTTCTCTATCTAATGCTAGTTCCATTACTCCTAGGTTAATCTTCTTATTTATTTTCTTATTTGTTCTAAGTACTCATCCCTTTGCCTTACTTCAGGGACTTTTCCCTCTGTTTTTCTTCAATTATATTCTCTGGATTTGACAATATTTACCAAAATACCTTGTCTGCCCATTCTGTAGAAAATGGCTTTATTATATAAACCTCTGTGATTTTTGATATGTACATATTTTATTTGAGTCGAGGGAGACAAGTTTTATTTCATTCATTTGGAAATATTTTGGTGCATTCACAATGGAATTTTGATGTTTTGATAAGACCAGGATGCTACAATCCTGGAAAAGGTGGAAAGGTCATGGAAATTGAGTGTAAAGCTGGATAATTTGGAAAAGTCATGGGAAATGAGATATTTGCCTGGAAATATGCTCTTCCAAGTCTGATCTGATCTAATCTGATTTTTCCACCAAGTGGGGCATACTGTTTTTGGAACCGTCTGTTAGAGTATGGACTTTGGCTGTTAATACCTTGTCTTGATGAGGCTTTGGGGCTCTTATTTGGTATTAATCTAACTATTACGCCCCTAAATCAAACATTTAGGTCCTATTCTTAACATTTGTACTGAGTTAGATGGAATGTTTGTTTCTCCTTAAGACTTTGTACCACTTATTCGTGGCCGTCATTATGACCAAGACCTAAGAATTGTATGCCATCAAGAAAGAGACCAATTTTTCTCCTGGAGCAATAGTGGCAATGCTCCCATTTGTTGGTAAACTTTATTTCCCTGTGGAGCACATGTTAATGTGTGGTTCTCCTTTTATTACACGTCCTTAAAAATATACATCTAGAAACAATTATTTGTACTTGAAAAATGACAATTTTTGCTTGGAAAAGACCCAGAATTTCCTATTGTTGGGTCTATTGCGTCTATAGGTAAGAGAGTACTAGGGACAGGTTAGCATTTTTTGCAGGGGTTCTGAGGTTATTATGGACGTCTACACAGTGCCCAGCTAGCCACATCTAGGACATGAGGCACAGGGTGTTAGAGCACCAGCTATGAGGTAGGGAGGTGATATAGAAAAGGAACAGGAAGATGGAAAAAGTGGGAATAGCATTAGTGTGTCTTGTTCTTTTTTAGTGGCATCAATTAATGGAATGTGGCAAAAACAAAGTTTCTTTTAAACCTATTACTTGATGGTGAATCTCTCTTATTTGATCACTTCCATTGTCCATAGAGATATAATGCAGGTTAATAGAATATCTGTCACATCACTCTGCAGCTGGAGTGATCCAAAGTTTTCAAGTAATCTTGGTGTAGTCTATAGCCACACTCTTGAATCAATCCAAACCTAGTCCATCAATCAGCCATACAACATACTCTGTTCTCTCATTGCAGTTTTTAAAGAGGCCTGCCTCTATTTCATGTTACTTTTTGTTCAAAGGATCAGTATTAGATTTGAATAGGCTACCGTTAATTGGGCCAACATTTTCACCTTATCATTCTTGGGGAAGCTTTGTTTAAATCATTGGTTTCTGGGACAACTTTTGTTTAATTACTTGCATATGCATTAGGGTGGTATTATGGAAAATAACTTTTGCGTTGCAAACCTCTTTTTGTTAAGCACTCATATTGGGAGTATTAATGTATTGCACATAGAGGGTTAATTGTCCTTAAGATGCCGAATCTGGAATGAGGAAATAACTTTTGTTGAGGTCAACGTTTTATTTGGAGTGAGATTTATTAGGAGTTTGTATTAACTTTCTTAATTTGCAGAGAAGATAACAATGTCTTTATTATATTCCATTGAGTTTTTTAGATTTCTCCAATAAACTACCATTTGTAACGTGGGAAAATGAGAGGTGTAAGACATGGGCATTGCCAGAAGGCAGAGCTGTCCCTTGTTGAGACATTTATTTGTCAGATAATCCCAAGGATGAGCTATAGTTTGGATTCACTCCACCATATTATGCTCTGAAGAGGGCGTGGCCGGACATGTATCAATGAGAGATTAATATGATTGAACAAGATTCTTCTAATAAATTATAGCCGTATGATGTGGTTCATGGAAGTGTTGGCCATGCATTCTCGAGTGCTGACGGAGTGATGATTTTCCTTTTGTGATAGAGGTCCTTAACTGGTGGTAGTTATCACTTTTTACGCTTCACATGGGAGAAACATGAATGCTGATGGGAATTGATGCTGATGGCTGTGATATTTTTTTCATTTATAATGGAGTTGTAAAGTATTTTCAGTTATTATGGAGTTTGCCTTAGGTTCGTTGTGATTTTAAAAGGATTGGAGGAATTCCAATTGATTAAACTATTTATAAAGGGCTCCATAAAAGTTTGACAGGGTGGCGATCGTCAGGGAAAACCTGGAATTTTCAGGGAATTTTGAATTTCTGGAAAAGTCAGGAAATTCTCGTAACAGTCAGGGAGAAACTGGAATAGGAATCCTCGTTATTTTTCTACCATTACGTTTATCGGCCAGTCTTTCCCGCCCTTTATTTCATCAACGTCCGTCGCTGATGTGCATGGAATAAGAATCATCAATTCGTGGAGTATTCTGTTGTGAATCTTAGTTATTTAGTTGTAAATCAGACGTACAATGTATCCCTTTTGTATATCCTTATTGCGATATATGTCTAGTTGTGTTAAAAATCATGATCACAATGTATTACGCTCATCTCAATGAGTCCGAGGCTATGTTTTGCGGAAAATTTTACCTCACGTTTTTTTTTTAACTTGCGAAACTCAGGTCGAGAGTGTAGCACACTAGCTTATAGTAAATACATGCTTGCAGTTCTAAAAATACGAGACGTTGATTAGAAAATTTAAAGCTACCGTAGAAAATTTTTTTCAGAAGAAAAAAAAATATTCCAATGATAGGTGACCCTTTGGCGATCGGTCAGGGAAATTGGTAAATCCATCAGGGAAAGGTCAGGGAATTTGAAAATTGGATATCAGTTGCCAACCTGTTTGAGCAACTATCTTTAAGCTCGTTTTACTTGGGACACAAAATTGCACAGTTTGGAGCTGCATTTTTTTTCTCAATTATTTGGAGTTGAAGAGAACTTTATTATTTTAATGAGAAGACAAACATCATGTATGTATAATATTCCGTAGAGCTTTTTAGATTTCGCGGAAAAACTACTTGACCATTTGGTTTATCCGTCATGCATGCGTTCTTGCAATTCATCGCTTCATGCAATTTGATTTGAACGTTCGTGCATACATCAGACTGTGCAATAACACGCCCTGTGTAAAACGTACTTTAAGAATATTTTTCTCCTATGTAAAATTGCTCTTGTTCCTCTTGGTTCTATTTTTACTCCTAGCTTTTTGTATCTGTTCATTTTCCACTGTAACCATTTCTGCGTAAATATGCATCAAAACATCAAGTGATAGACCACAGCCAATGATTTATCCACAGATTTTCCTGCAGTGAATTAATAAAAATGAAATTCAGCTCTAAATCAACGTCAACATTGGAGTTTTCCATTCACAATTGTGGCGGTGCTGCCAGGGTTGAGTCTGGGATTTAAATTTTAAAACCATCTCCCACCCAAGAGCAAAGTTTTTCATCCCATTTTTTGTCACACAGTAAAGTTTGCCTTGAATCATGATGACCTGATGTAAATGGCTAACACACCTGCCCCATCAATCGTGAGACGTGAGTTCGAACCTTGGTCAAATAAAATGATTTATCACGGCATATTTCATGCATGTAGTATAACTTTAATCCCATGTTTTCGGGGCAACTAATGAGATAATTAGATTTGAGAATGTGTATGAGGAAGGAATAGTATATACATCAATATATAATTTTTTTCTGGTACAGGACTTAGTTGGTTTGAGTATGCCATGACGATAACACCTTGTGATATCCAATGAAATGGACAGGTTTTTACGAAATGTGACTTCCTTATTCCAGAGGTGGGTAACTTACGGTAATTTTCGTAAATTATCGTAATTTTTCGAAAACTACGGTAATTTTCGAAAATTATCGTAATTTTCCGAAAATTTTTAATTTTCTGCAAGTAATAGCTAATAGAGGATGTAATAGTAAAGCCAATTGCAGTAGCAAGGGGTTAAAGGCATTTAAACTATTGTTATTGCTACGTTAATGCATTATGAATGGGGAAAATTGAAAATAAATACGGCAGCCCACACGCAATTCGGCACTTTTTTTTTGGCAGGAGAAATTTTCGTTATAACCATTGAAAATGATATCCCCACAAATATTCCTTAAGTAAAAATATTCCGCAATTGAGTTTAACTTACCTTAATTAATATTTAAGAATGTGTTAAATGTATGTTGACTTGACTAAAATTAATATGTTTGTAATATATTGGTATGAAAAATACCTGAATCGGAGGTGAATAATTTCGAAAATTACCTGGGTGATTTTCAGAATCGCCCATTTTTAATTATTCTGCTTTTGGAATTTTATGGAGACTTTCAGAATGAACCAGAGGTGTTTAATTCAATCCGACTCGAGAAGATTGATTTTATCGTTGAGATGCGCTCCATGGTTTCAGGTTCTTCTATGCGTGAGTTAACTGTCACAAATGACAGAGATGTTTCTTCCACTAATTAAAATTAGGCAAATTACTAGAAGAAAACTAAGTTATCTTTTCATTAAACAAAAGGTAAAAAACCTTTTTCTCAGATGGTTTTAATTATTGGCAGCACTCGGCAAAAGAAAGAAAATATTTACTGCGTTGGTTTAACGGAAACGTCAGTGATAAGCCACAGTCTCTCATCCGGAAAACCCCTCAGTGGTGGTTGTTACGGTAATGTTAATTCCTCGCCAGTGACCACTCACAGGCACACACACTCAACCCAAAATTGTATCCTTCACAGGACTTGAGATGCCTAGGTTATAACCACAATATCTGTGAATGTTTACGGGGATATGAATTCCACGCCTGGGACCAACACAGAGCACACTCACACATTCAAATGGGCCCAACTTGTGAGAGAATCAGACTCGAGATGAGCTTGGTCCAAGAAACACAACACAGGTAAAGACGAGGGTGTGACGAGTGTTCCCTACAGTTATGGCCATTGGAGAAAATTTTTTTTACCTTATTTTGTTCCATAACAAGGCCACAGAGCTCAAGTTCCTTGATAGTTTCATTTGTTTACCTCTGAGATTCTTCGATTGGATTACTTGTTTGAAATGATATTTCCGTAAGTTTTTTATGCTCTTTAATTGATTAAGTCTTCTTTATCTTTACCTTTCGTTTTTAAATCAGGAATCGTAAATATTTTTGAATACAGAACATGGTTACTCTTTGGTGTGTTGTGAGTTGGTAACGCCTGCAGTTTCGTTGATACAGCCCGTTGAAATTAAAAGTGTTTCGGGTAGCCTATAATCATGGGATGCTGATATTTCGTTTTTAGGTTTGGCAAGAAATGTCGTACCAGCACTTGGTCGACTCAATCACTTTTCGCTGGATTTCGGTGCATGATCGTGTAATAATTGACGTGAAGTTTGATTAGTTGGTGGACATTGGAAAAGTAATATTTGATTCCATCAATAGCACTTTATTTAAAACTTGTAACAAACTTCAGAGACACAATGTGTTACATGTATCAACATCCATGACAACAGTTTACAGTGTATTCGTTAACAGAGAGAATGCCATACTTTGATGCAAAGTACTCCCACGCCTCTTTCCGTCACATTTATCTATCCCGTTGAAAACATCCCCGTAATAAATATTCATTAAATATTTTATTTCCATGTACAACATCTTGAGAAAATTTCATAAGTTTTTTCCAACGTTTGTTCGAACGATATGTAAATTGGATAATAAGAATAGATTTAGATAATATAAGCAATTGTGGCGCTTCCATTGTGATAAAATGACTTGAGACCGATATGCGTCATAAAAATGTATCTCGTGTGTCTTTAGAGTCTACTTGGCCTGATAGTCATTGAAGCGTATCTAGTCGCATCCCTTTTGATATGTTTTAGCTTGCAGCATTCTTTCTCACGCTTCAAATGGCGAGAGATCCTTTTTAAGCATCCTTTGGTATTTTCCTTCGCGGTTATGTAAAATATTTTTTATATCTATACCTTGCATTTCTCGAAAACATCCCGCAGATAATCTTTTTTATTTCATGGCCTGGATTCCCTCTCGTAAAATACTTTTTTTAAATATCCTAATTATTCTCTCGCGAGCGAAATTAGCTGCATCTCCGATTTACGTTTCTGGCTACGGCAGTCAATTATGATATATGTATATATTTTTTTTAAAGCCAGAGGAAGAATGAAAATTTCGTTCGCGATTGAAGCTCCTATGTCCCGTTAAACCAGTCTTAGCTTTGGAAATTTTAAGGGCTACTTCGCCCATCGCGTAAAAAGACTCCTCTGAATATATATAAAAAGGGTGGGGAGGGTTGGACTCCCAACCAACCGGCTTACTCAAAAATAATCGGCTGGAGAAGCTATCATCTCGTTTACGAACGGCCGTGAACGTGTTACTTACTCCCTTCATTTTACTTCCGTGGAGCTATTCTTTCTTTTTTTTTACCGGGAGACGAAACTGTAGGGAAGGGCATGCGAGTTGTCACAGGACCAAAGGCATTTCTCCGGAATCGTTCCTCATCGCCATGTTAACGACCGCGCCCCTTATTTAACGACCTCTTCTCGTTTTAATGACTTCCCCCGTTTAACGACCGACCCTTCCCCGCCTCCTTTATATCGAGGAACCCTGTATTAACGATCTCCACCTCCTGACACACTCCCCCACAGTTTTTTTTAACGATGGCCTTCGCCGCGGAAAGCCACACGTCGGTGGCTTCCTTATATTAATTTAAGGAGATGCCGGGGGCACGATCTCGAAGTACTTAGAAGCGTCGTATCCGAACATTTGGAAATCAATGCGGTATATGTCGTAGAGGCCGTCCAGTTGTTCCCTGCTCAGCGTGCGGTAGTACTTGGGGAGGAGGTCCTGGGTTCGACCCCCCACCGCGGCGTTGACCGCCTCCCTGGGCCTGTGCCTCTCCTCTTTGCTCTTGCCCGGCTTCCGGCCGATTGCGGACCCGATGCCCGTCTTCTCGATTATGTATTCCTCGTCCCGGTTGAGCGTGTCCGTTTTGGCGATGACGGTGAAGTTGACGGCGCACGGAGTGCAGAAGCGGAAGTAAGGGGCCCAGTGCTCGTCGAATCCTGGGATGCCGTTGTAGCTGCCCTTCGTCCGGGTGCCCTTAGTCCGCTTGGCCGAGGCGATCACCCAGGAGACGAACTCGGAGAAGGTCGGGCTCTTCTCCATGTTCTGCGCCTGTAAAATCACGGTTGGATCATGTTCCTGAATTAGTGTCTCGGTAACTCATTGATGTAGAAAAAGAGAAGTATCAGGCTTGATGTGGTGGAAAGAATTCATCATAAAGAATGAGAGTAAAGGCAATTTTCCACTTAGGTGAATTTTTATTCGACCTAGGTCTCTATGTACTACATCGTCAGCAGGCAAAAATAACAAAACACTCATTTTTTATTTGTAATTTTTTTTGCGATATTATTTTGTATGAGGTGAACGACAACTGAGATCATTTGCGTCATAGACGGCTAATGGATAGGTGGGAATGAGTTAGGTTATGATGTAGTACATCGAAACCTAGGTCGAATAAAAAGTTATCTATATGGGAAGTTGCCTTTGCTCTCATTCTGTATCATTAAGGTGGGTTGGTTACTTGGGGAGGCGACCGACAGCTGAAATCATTTGCGCCATAGACGGCTGGTGAATTGGTGAGGAGGAGTTGGATTATTCGAGGAATAAGGGGACGGTGGAACAGGTGGATTCCTTTAACCTGTCCAGAAGTACCATCGCGCGGGATGGAAGATATACATCGGACGAATAGCGAGCAATAGCCCAATCTAATTAAGCGTTCATGGTAAAAAGACGACTACAGCTGTGTTCAAATAAGAAATGGTATGCGAATACATTCGGGTGGAGATAAAATTGACGTGGTTCGAGTGATGAATATTCGGGATTAAAAGAGCTAGATTTATTTTATTACTGCTGCAGCTATTTTTAAATGGAAACCGTGAGGCAGGATGGTGTAGTAAGGCTAAATTGGGTGTTCAGTATGATAACAAACGGTAAATTATTTCATTACTTTTTTGAGCATCATAATTTGGTTTTACCTCCAAACCCGATATCACTAAGGCAGTTAAGACAAACATCCCGGGTACTTAGCAACCGGTAACATGGTAATACCTTTATTCTTTCAATCAATGTGTTGAAAATTGCTGGTGTCGTCATGTGAAATAGTATAAATAAACATGACAGACAAAAAAATGATATGATGACCACCCGAGGTGGCCTGTATTCGTTGTGTAGAGAACAGAAAAACTTAACAGTATTGAAGATGTACGTCATTTACGTTGTGCTTCCAAAATTCGGTTATCTGGCCTCATTTTCTGGTCATTGACATCTTCCACGGGGTAGTTTTTTTTCTTTTCTCGTGCATTTATGAACGATTTCATTCTGTTCAGAGGAATTTTTCTTGCGGGAAATAAATTTTTAAGAATATTTACCTGCAATACCTTGAGATATAACGGTGGAGAAAACACGATCTCGTAATCGGGCACAAGATGACTGCTGCATTGGTAGTGTTTTATATGTAAATATTTTTACTAGTAGTTGGAAGGCTATGTGTACCCACTTAACAATTGAAGATTGTGTGTAACACTACGTCTACTATTCGATCTCAGATCGATCTGACCGTATCAGCTCGGTATGGTGAACGCAACGGGCTAGTGGGATCGATCCGAGAAGTGGGTCGTCTCGGCTCGCAGGCTATGCCAGTCTGAACCAGCGGGTCTTTGGCGCTCCTCATTATTCTTTTGTATGTTAAACAAAATACAATGGTCATTATTCAAGACGTAAGTTGTAACCAGTTGTAAAGTTGTAACATTAGTGCAGTAATGGCGAGTGAAGTGACGTTGATAATATCGTTGCATTTCGCAATTCTACCTCCGATTGAGCGATTTTGTTTCCTCGGAATGCGGCAGAAGATTTCCAAGTCTTCACTTGTTTACACACCGGGTCAATCGTGATTCAACTGATAGATTCGATCGTTCATTATCGATATTTTCAGTCCGTGTTGAAGAACCAGGCGATCATTTGTCGGCTTGCATGGGATTTTCAGATCGGTCGAAGTTCAAATCGATCTGAGATCGATTGGTAAGAGCAGTGTATGAGGACGTCAAACAATTCCCGTGAAATTCACACCTTCGATACCGCGCAGTAAGTTGCAATTATGTCGACGAATTTTTTCCTCAATGTTGATTTGAATTGGATTTTTTTTACTATCCCCAGGAAAGTCTGTGATTTGCTTAAATGAAAAACCAGATGCTGTTACATTTCTCTCGTGCACCATACATGCCTTTTCGCTCCGCGGATAGTTGTTGGATCTTCGGCTCCCAGGCACCGGAGTGGTCTTCACGCGGAACTTCGTCGTCATCTCCCGCGCCATCTTGCGGTAGAATTTGTGCCGGAAACCCTCGATCTTGTTGCGGTAGGCGGACAGGAGCCTCTCGAAGGGGTCTCTCACGATGAGGAAGGACAGGGAGTATGGCAGCGCGGCCTTTAGCTGGTCGACCGAGGGGCGCGGGAAACGTTCTCTGGCCAGGGCGAGGGGAGACTTCTTGGACCGACGCAGGTACTGCTCCTTGTAGCCAGCTGGAAGTGAAGGGAAGTGGATGAGAATTGGTGGTACAAGTTCTCTTATGTGGCTGGCATAATTAAAACTTTACATAACTCTGAGAATTAAAGGTTATTTACCATTCTTCTACGTCTATATTCTACCCTGCCTAACGCCTATATGGGCGTTTGGAAGGGGGTGTTAGGACACCGGCCGAGAAAGGGAGTTTTTTTTTAGTAGAGCTGGGTTTTTATTATGGTCACTTATTTTGCGTGGAAATAACGAATATTTGTACCTTACCGTTCGGAAATGTATCTCTCTTATTATTTCGCTTTTGTCGGACCTAGAAATAATTATTATAGATCGGAATTAGAAATTATTAGTAGATTATCATGACGCCTCGCTACATCTCTAGGTCTGACGGAGGCGATAAAATAAGAGAGATACATTGCCGAACAGATAGGTACAAAAACTCTTTCTTTCCGCGCACAATAAGTGACCATAACAAAAATGCTAACACACTCCCATTATACACGTCACTATTTCTCCTCCCAAAACCTTACATCTTTACACGGCTGGTGACCTGACGCCCCCTGCCACACGCCCATGCGGCGGCCCGCTGAATTTTATGTAGATGTGGATGTAGTCATTTTGTGTGGCGTCAAAGTGATATTCTCCGTTCGCTTTGGAACACTCCTGTTCTGAATTTCTCAGGCAAACTAAGCCTAGTGTGTATCTTCCGAGTCTCTAGCGGCTTCCAACCTAATCCTTCAGGTCCCATCTGCTTACGAGTATAGCGAGCGTTTACTCATTATGCATGTTCATAAATGAAAAAGTGTCCGATGGTGGTGAGATCTGAGTCCATCCCGGCGTGTAATGTTAAAAAGTCCACCAGGTATGAGATCGAAGACGATAGACGGATCGGCCATCGGAACGTCGGCGGCGACCATGGAATCTCTTCCCCCGAATCTCTCCGAATTATCGGCCCCACGAAAGGTTTGAAGGAAATAAATGCCTTACCTAGTTACAATTCCTTTATTTGTCGATCAGGAATACAAAAAATACTATTCCGTTCGAGCAATGAAATCATAGACGTGAATCCATAAAACTATCGGGACTTCCCAAATAGAGCTTTATTAATGTCCAATGATGACGTAATAAGTGTAAAATATAAGTCCAGGAAACTTGAGGTGAGTGATTTAATTTTATCTCGCATTTTACTGATTTTCTACCCCAAAAGTCAAGTGGTTGTAAATATTCTCATACTAATAATTAACGAAAAAAAATTAATGCATTTTTATTGAGGAAATTTCCTCTGGGCTAGTTGTGTATGCAATGAGTACTTATGTTAATTTTCTTGTTTCACATCCATGATTTTATTGCTCGAACGGAATAATACATGTTGTATTTCATATTGGCAAATAAAGGAATTGTTACTAGTCAAGGCATTTGATCCTTTCTAACCTATCGAGCGGTGTATAATGCTAAGTGGTTGCGGAATAAAGAGCGTTATGAGCTTAGGAAACGTGAAAGTTAATGTCCTTATGGCTATAGTTTTCGAAGGAAAGTTTGAAATCAAGTAGCAAAGTAGAGAATTCTACTATCTTCGGAATTTCCCCTAATGATGGAGAGGTACATCATTGAAATTTAGCCTTGAGAAATGTAACGAACGAAGCAAATGAATAAAAAAGAAATGTCGTAGTATATACGTGGAACGGGGAAGCGGTACTTTGAGTTAACGTAGAAGTGATAGTTTAATATTTTTTAAGATAATGACAAAATTTTTTAAAAATTATTCGAAGGCATTAGCCATTGATTTTCAAAGGAAATGGTATTTTTTGACTTTGGAGACCGTGCTACCTGTTGGTGGAGTACCTAATCTCTCAAGTGAATGAATTTCGACGTCAACTCATATTCCATTTGCGAATGTTACTATGTGCATGTACTGGATTAGGGTGAGGTGTCACAAATTAATTTATTGATCTCATTTAAGCAGTCTGACGAGTTTTGCTGACTTTGAACCTAGAAAAACACACGGGTTAACGTGATGTTTAAGAGGTGAATCCGCTACAGTTTTTGAGATTTTTAAGTCTTCTGTACTCACCTTCCAATTATTATTCAATGAAATTTTTACTGAGAAAACTTAATCTATCAATCAATTTTTTAACGTTTATATTTCAGCTATCCAACCACTGAGATAAAAAAAGAGTTTACTTAATACCACCTACACCCCGATTAGTGGGGTGATGATGGTACGTTTTCATTGGAATCTTGAAGGAATAGCCCTCTGTTTCAACTTCACCCCGTTTGTTTTATGTTCAGATTCTACATACTCTGCGCCTGGAAAGCGCTTTATCAACCCTTTGTGCATATTTAATTTTCCATAGCAAATTGTTCACAACTTCTCAAAACCACGCACGGTATCTTCATTGCATCTTTTAGTGGCGATCGACTTGATCGCCTCCTCAAAGTTTTCCGTTTCCAAATTTTCTCAGGTATTTACATTATCATGAAAAGAGAGATAGTATTCTACCGGTAAAGGTAGGTTTTGTTGAATGCCAGAGAATCTCCTTCCGGTTCTCCAAACTTTGTTGGGCCTATCTCGCTCTAGTATATCCTTTTTCGTCTCAGCACACGATCTACCCTTCATGATCCTGAAACCTATTCTCTTTCTTTCCTTTCACACTTGCCCAACATCCTTCCCTCTATCACATTCTTGAGCAAACCATCGCCCCCCATTATACTCTCCAGCCATCTACCCTGCCTATCCCGTATTTCATTCAGAATTTTCCTATCCTCGCCCGCCATCTCAAGCACTTCCACGTTAGTCTTCCTCTCCGTCCGCCCTATCCTCTCCATCCGTCTCCATACCCACATCTCAAATGCCTGCGGCCGTCCTTTCTGAGGGTCCACATTTCTGCTCCATAAAACCCTACGCTCCATATCAAGCTCTTCACCAGCCTCTTCTTCACATCCTTACCCAATGTTTCCGTCATCAGCTCCCTTCTATTACTAAACGCTTCCTCAGCTAGCGCTTTGGTTTGTGTCCTCCAGCTTTAATCACCAGCCTCGCTTTCTTTGTCCTAGAGAATCTCGTTATCTTCATCGTCATTGCTTTTATTGACAACTAGATAACATTTAAATTCAAAAGTATTTGCCAATTGCTCCATTCTTGAAAAACACCCATATGCTAGTGTCGCTGTCTCCTCCTGTTTGGGGGGATTGGTTTGGTGTGGTGGCTAGAGTACTCGCCTACCACACGGGTGGCCAGGGTTCAAATCCCTGCTGAGGCGGATGTTTTTCAGGGAAAACCTGATCCCTACTTGAGTGTCTTGTGGAGGGCACTTCAAGTAGAGTACTCCGTCTGTAGGATGAGACGTTAAACCGTGGTCCTCTTGATGCCTTTCGTTAAGACCAGGCTAATGCTGACGCCGGTTTTCTATCCATCCTTCCTCCATTACCTATCCCCTATGGCGCAAATGACCTTCGCAAACGGTCGCCCCCCAAAATATCCAATCCAATCCTCTTGTTAGATTTTTTTTCTGTGGCGGTGGTCAAGATTGGTACTCACCTAAGAGATTGAAGTTGTACATCCAGGAGGAGGAGGCCGCCTTGAAGACGTTGCACCAGACGAGTCGGTGCCTCTCGTCGATGAAGAACTCCCATGCGTTCGGCTCCTGAGGCTTCTCGTACGCCGCCGCGTCGGCCCCCGCGCCCCCGCCGCCCCCGGCCATGCCGTTCGCCTTGCACACCTCCCACACCCTGGCCCTCCGACGGGCGAATTCCTCCTCCAGAGGTCCCCACCCCCCGCCCTTGCCCCCCTCCACCTCCTCTTCGTCCCCATCGAGTCCCTCGTCGCCCCCTTCGTCGTCATCCTCCCCCACCCCACCGTCCCCGCCCTCCACCCCCGCCAAGGGGGCGGGGGCCCCCTCCTTGAGCACCGCCCCACGCCCTCCGTCCTGAGAGGGGTCCAGGTACACAGCATCCACGTTCATCTCGGTCGCGATGCGCTGGGAATGAGAGAAAAAAGCAGGTTTTGGAGTAGTGTGGATACATATTTTTTTCCCCACGCTTCCGGGACTCTCCCAGAGTCTTTGTTGGATAACGGGGGCCGTCGACCTTTTGTCTTTTGTGTCTCGGGCCGGGCCGTCGAAAGTTTGGAAAGTATTGGTGGACACAGAGAGCGCACCTACCTCTCCAATTAACTCAACGCGGTCAAAAAAAGAAAAGAAAAACGCGGAATCCTTCAGTGAGCAGGATCAAAACTCCTTTTTTTGCCTGGGTCCTGGATTTTACGACCCCCGCTTCAGAAGATAAATCGTACCGGCTGAAAATGGCGTCTCCTTCATACACATTGCATGGTCTATTGTGAAATGTGCTTTTAAAGCTGTTTTTTCAAAAGATACCCGTTAAAAATCTCTTCAATATTCTCAGGTCGCTTGCTTGTTATAGATGCCTCAAACATATTGCTGTTGAAATCTTGTAGAAAGAAAAATGAAACATGTATTCAATTCTCAATTGCTTAATAAACCTGATTACATTGTTTAAATTAGGGCCACTGGGATTACAATAATACAAATTAAAATATAAATTAAGAATTTATCAAGCACTGATAAAGTTCGATCAAACCTAACCTCGTAGTCAAGTGCAGCAGAAAAATAGAAAGTTAAAAATTATTTTGGCAAAAAACATTTTTTAAGGATTGTTTTGGAAGAAAAGAAAGATGGAGTTATATCAATGAAAAACCATTTCCGTCGACAAGTTTCTACTTCTCCTAAGTGAGATGACGATATTAACTGGTCGAGTAACAGTGCTCATAGTTGTAAGATATTTATGAATTTTTGAGGAAAAATCATCCGCAAATTTAGGCTTAATTCGGGGAAAGACTAATGCTTCAAATAATTATCTTCCAGTCGGCACAGAGTCGCAGATCATTCGGGAAAGTTTTGGGTTAACATCTTGCCTACGTGCGTATTAATGTTCTAAAATTTTTTTGTGGTAATATTTATTGTAATAATTTTCTGAAACATTTTGCTATCTGGTTTATTCCAAAGTCATATACCTAAAGTTATACGTACTCGTGTGTTTATAAGTCTAATAAGCCTATTTTTAATATATCTGATTTATCTATGCATAGCATTCAAGGGATAAATGGGAATTTTTTCGGCGCTGCAAGAAACCATAATTAATCAGGCGAATAGAAGGAATATCCTTGCACGAAAGATTGAAATAGGGATACCTACCACCTCGCTCGGGTTAATGCGCATCGCCAATTTTCCGCTTGTATCTAGGACCCTGCATAGAAAGGTTTTAGTCATGAGTTTATAAAAATACAAAGGAAAGCCGTACAACTCGTTAAAAGCTACTACGAGGTGACGGATGGAATGACCTGGCTGGGTATGATTTAACCCTTCACTGAGTGAATTTCAAAATACGTGCCAAATATTATTTTCCTGATAAAATGCTTCCAGAAACGCAACAATTACTACATTATGATATCGAGAACCACGTAGTAATACAACGGAATGTGTCATATCTGATACACCATGCGGTAGAGAAGAAGAACTATTCCCATAAACAATCAGTGGAATCGTGTGTAGTGTATCGTATGTGATACAAAATGCAGTGAAGGGTTAAGATTCGGAGCCTGCTGGGTATCTTGGGATTACATCATTGACTCAAAATGACACGTAGGATATCATTTGATCCCACGCTACATCTCTTGTACTGATGGAATCGACATATCAAAGATAGACTCTATAAAACTGTCAGGAACAGCGTCCTTCTTTCCACTCACTGTTAGTGACTAAAAGAAAAATGTAGCAAGATTCCATGAACGTATAGTTCTCTTGTTCGTTATCTTCCTCTTTCAGTTCAGATCCTCGTTCCCTCGGATTTTTATGGCTTGGGAATTTACACCCCCTACCACACGCCCCTACAGCAACTCGCAGGATAGTATATAGACGTAGAAAGTGACAACTTGACCGTGTGTGCGTATTGCATTGAATGAACAACCAAGTTTGGGTTATATGGGATGGGAAGTCTTTCCTAGGTTCAAATTGTTATTCAACACGAAGATGCATTTCCACTCCTTGCAAAGAAAGAAATTTACCAATTTCTATCTCATTGATTCGTGAAATATCAAAAGCTTGTGTTGGATGACGTAGAGCAGACAAATAAATTATTCAGGTACAAGTTCCAATCTAGTGATTTATTTTGATGAGCCATTACATTGAACTACGTTTTTTCTTTCTTTATGAACCTACGATGCCAGGATGGAGAGACTAGAATCCGGGGCCATTGGATGGGCTCTCAGAGGCATAACTTGGTTGATCAATCCTGGCTGAAAAACTTACAAGCATTATAAGGCCTCTTCACTCGGTACATTTTATTGTGCAAACAAATGCATGAACTCTTTCATTGGGAAAACTGTGTCGTGTAGAGCAGCAAATCGTATGATTGCCTGAATGACTGAAAAGGAAATAGAACCTGCACTAATTCCATCAATTTTCATGTATGGTCTATGATGCATCCATATGTACTATAAAATGTACTGTGTTATGCGGCCTCAAGACGTACAGTCGGATTCAAATGTATTGCAAAGAATCGAGCGGCGCCACTTACGCCTCTCAAGGAAATTGAGCTTCACTTACGGCGCTGTTATTCTTTGCTATGCAACGCTATATATTCAGCTGTTTATTTCAACGTATTTAAATTGTAACAGTTGAGAAATTGTTTGTTTTGTGCTAACTTGTTATTACATAATATGATCTGCTCGAATAACAATGACATGCTGCGACGTATTGATTAATTGAAATACCAAACTTTATTATTAAACATCGTTCCTGGCATACCTACAATACACCTACGGCAAATACTGCGTAATGCATCATTTAGAGTAACAGTTTTAATTAATAAATAATAATTATCCATGCTCAAATCGTAAATCCAAACCAAAACGAAAGTGTAATAACAAATTAGCACAATATAGGAAATTGGTCAACTATTACCATTTGAATATTTGCAAATAAACAGATGAATAGATAGCGTTGCGTAGCAAAGAATAACAGCGCCGTAAGTGAAGCTCAATTTCCTTGAGAAGCGTAAGCTTGACTCTTTGCAATACATTTGAATCCGACCGTACATGTTGATCTCTAGATACGGGTCTTTTACCATTTTTACTATCATTGAGTGTCAGTCAACTAAGCTTTTGGAGACCTCCATGTTTGGTATACATTAATTGGGTATAATTAATAAAAAAATTTACAGACTCCGATTTCTGATTAAAAGTCCTTCTAGCTCTGCTCAAGACCGCGACGCTCCCCTTCCCTCAACGGTAATACTTTACTAGCAGAGCACTCTAGCGGTCAGGCGCTTCCCAACCACGATAACCCCGCCAAATTTAAACCGATGCACTGAAACCTTGAGCGATAGCTTATAACATGACCTCTGCATTCTTCCGATATTGGTCCAAATGATGAAAATTCATGAGGTCTCCTGATATTTGATATTGTTTCTTAGGTTTGGTACATAATTTCCAACGAAAAGAAACTAAATGGAATTCACACGAACTTTATGGTGAATAATGATACTGAAGACACAATTTACATTATTACAAAAACTTCAACATAACATTTGAAACAATGAAGTGGAATTCATTTTCAAACTTGGCATAGAATCACATAAATCCTCGCACAGCCATATTATAGGACCATTGGCCAAATTAATTGATTAGGTGTCAATACAAAAGTAAGAGCAGGCTTCGGCCATAACTGTAAAACATCTAACCATCTTATTCACACAGTACTTACCTCGCTAAATCACTCGGGAAGTTGAAAAATGCAATTTTTTTTCTCTAATCTGCAGCCAGTAAAATTATTGCACCAACTGGCTGAGCAATAATGCCGCCCGGGTCACTTCTCACATTCACGACTTGCCGCCATGTTTGTTATTTTGATACGAACCGTGCAGGCCATGTGACTTTTTCTTAACGAAATCATAACGTAGTCTTTTGTTAACAAATTCACTGAGTATAAACAATTAAAATAATTATTAATAAATGAATAACCTATTATCGTCTTTTTTAAAGATCTTTTTTAATTTGCGCCTGAAGTAGATGACGCTAAAGTAACTACATAAGATATATCGCAGCAAGCGACGTAGCCTTGGCTCTGCTAAGGTGAGGTTAATTTTTTTTCCTGGAATTTTTAATTCTCTCGGTTAGTTTGAATGAGGTTGGTTGTGGTAAAATATTTTCTCCAAGCGTTAACGTATCGATAAACTGTCGCTCAAAATATAAGTTTGCATGTTGCATTTAATTAATTGTCATTATTAAGGGCGAACTTGTAATTACGGAAAACATTAAATATTTATGTCATAACGCGTTCAAATTTAATTCTTGCTTTGTGAAGTGTCCAGTCGCTATTCACTCAATGAACGATTAGTTAATTCAATGCCACATTATTCAATTGTGGCTATGATTTCCTTCAATCATTGGAAAACTCGCTAATTGACTCATCACGAATCGGTATTAAGGATGGACTAACCAAATGATTTCGCGGTGGGTTGTTTCAAACGGGAAAAGGAAAATGAAATCGTAATTTAATGAAAATAAAGGTCTCATTAGATTAAAGGATTTACCCCGCTGATTACCAAGGTGCGCACGTTGGACTCGATCATTCAGTTATTTTCAAATCACGCAAATCCAGTTAAGCCTATCATTATTGTTTGCACCGCCGTTATGATGCCCAGGTTTCAAATAGGACGAGGAGTTTTTTGAAGAGGGACGAGTCCAAACTTCCTGGAACCCTCATGACATTTATTTAAGGATCCTGAGGAACTTAGATTTTATCTTAATCCTTTCCCTGGATTTTTTCCTCTCCACTAATGAACCCCTTTTCTCCATGCCCTCTGGTTGTTTTTTTTTATCGCCAGTCCCTCTCATCCAGCCACGCGGAGGGGCAAAAAAACACTCAACTGCTCCTTCCTTATTCCTTCTCGAGGTGGTTCTGTGCATCCTGACTCATTCCCGGACCCCACTCCCCCCCAGGAGGGTTCGTTAAAGAAACCTAATTTTCATATCCATCCCGCGTCGAGGAAGGGGCAATGTTGGCCCAAGCTAGATAGAAGCCCCGTTCTTCTTCCCCAATTTCTCTCACGGATTTCTTCTCCCTTTCCAAACTTTTTCTCGACCTCTTCCCGCGGGCACGAAGAGTTCCCTTTTTAATTTTATTTGTTTTCCAGCCCGAACCGTCCTTTCCGAGTCCTCTCATAATTTCATTCGTTTCACTTTCCGTTGCTTTTCCAGGTTCGAGAAATTCTTCAAGAGAATTTTTTTCGCGGATGAGTGAATCTCTCAGATTTGATTAAGTTTTATTTGGAGAGAGTTGGAGCGTGACGTCCCCGTAGGTAATCTTGTACTTATTTGGTTTTCTTGCTCGCAAAGAGTCACTTTGTTGTGAGAAATTGTTTGTCGATTTTCACTACGTGCTGAATTATTCTTTGCTTTGATCAACCTGCCCTTTTTTTCGTAATACGTTCAGTTTTTTCCCAGCTACGTGAATTTTTCAAGAGAATGTCTTCATGAAATCGTAGGTGAGTGAATCTCTCCGATTTCATCAAGTATTCTGAAAGAGTCGGAGTATAAGTGTTGGAGTGTGAGGTCGTTAATAAAATTTCAAGTGTAGAAAAATTTACTAAGAAATTTTTTCGTCATGTCTGCGGTAAACTTCCACAAAGTTACGCCTTCAACCATCAATTTTATGCAAAAAATTCGCCGATTTCTTCATTAATTTTGCATTATTCTTAGATTTGGTCAGCCTGTCCGGTTAAATGAAGCAAGTCTACTTCAAAAGAATATTTATTAGTGACGGGGAAAGAAGATTTATTGATACCTGCCTTAGGTTAACGCTATTTTGAAGATGATGCTTTTGTATACAGAAGAAAGATATTGTATTTTCTCCTCGATGACATAAAAAAAACCGTACATAAAATATTTTGAGGAGGCCAAAATTTGGTTGTGAAGTATTAGCTATGCAGTACTGTTATTTAGTAACCTTCGTGTATGCTAAACAGTAAATGACTTTTAATGCATTCAAATGTATTCTATTTGATTATTAAACGTAATCCACCATAGATGTACATCATAGATTATAATTGTGAAGCATCAGCATGAATAAAATACTTCTACTATATTAGATTTTTAAAAGTGCTCTTTATGCATTTTTTAAAATTGCAATTTGTTTAATAATTTTATATATCTAATTTAAAATTATACCTTTCATAACAATATTTACGCAAGGTATACTTCTTCTTTACATTAATATCGGACCTTTTTAAACTTTCCCAATGTTTTCTTCATATGACAGCTGAAACTATTTACTTCAGAGCTCCACCACGCACACCATCGTCCGTGAAGAGCATCACACATTCATCTATTCAAATTGTTTGACAAACCGCCGAAAGAGACGCAACTTGCTGCATACTTAATACGAAGCGGTACAATTTTATCTAGCGCAGCAACTAAATGGAAAATCCTCTCAGAAAGCAGATATTTCAATGATTTTGAAACGTAAAAAATTGGACTAGCTCGTCCATAGAGGGTTAAAAAATTCTGAATGTTGATGGGTAGGGGCTAACAGTTTCAATCTTTATCGAGGTTCGTTCCGGAACCGACGCTCGAAGCGGATGAGAAGCCTGCGTAAGTGATTTGGTGGCAAATTACGCGCACGCCGGCTGCCCTTCAGGCTCGTAAATCTTTTACTGCTGAGGACGACCGAAGGGAGGGCGAGAACCCGAAAGGCGTGGGTGTATTAGCTTAGCTCCGCTTAAGTTTCTTCCAATGGTTTGACTCTCCCACTTTTGTTCCTGCGTCCTTTCTAGATACACTTTACTGTCGACTGCGTTCTCTCCGTTTAATTTTAAACAATCTAACAGCCAAAGACAGCATCCACGGAGAAACTGAGAATTATGGACGCATAGAGGTCCCGAAATTAGAACACTTGGGACGTAAAAAGGATTAAATGACACTCCTCGTTCCTTTGACGAACATTTTTCCGAAGTTACGGAACGAAACAGGTCTAAATAAATTTTGATTCTGCAAAACAAAAAAATCGATTTACGACTGTGGCAGGCAGTCATGTGTGCACTTTCGACCTTTCAGAGTTATAGACCTTGCAATAAAAAAGATTTTTCGATATAAGCTGTATTTCAGTTATGCCTTGCATAAAAATGTACATTTGTGTGTATCATTCTATGAGCGGAAGTTTCTTTTGCCGTTTGTACACTTGAGGAAAGAATAACTGCTCCACTTAGTTGCGTAAAATCCATTAATGTAAGAATCTCTTCAGTGATTTCCCCTTATCGATTATGGAAATGCTGTTAAAATTTGTATTCACCTTAGGATTCAATATACCAATTACCACTGTACTTATTGCTCGTAGTTACTAGAAAATGTTAATATTTTATTTTCATAATGCTTGACTACATACAATTAAATAAGTCCGCAATGCAAAAAGCGTAGCAAACGTCTTTTTTCCCATTACACGGAGAACAATCTCCGTTGTGCTCAACTCTAAAAGCATTTTATATTTGAGTGTGGGGAGAATATGAAATGAATGTGTCATATTAGTAATTGAAGATGTTTCCCCGTAATTTCAGAGGTGCTCGTGGAGATGGGGTGATAAGTCGGCTGTATATACGGAGTTGATTGAGAATGTAAAAAAAAAATCACGAAAATGCTACGAATAATACCAAGGAAAAACATAGCAATGCAAGAAAGAAGGCTCTTCAGAAAGAAGCAACTCAGTCATTTTGCTATGTAACTACCCAAATGTGTTAACAGCAATATTCTCATTAGTTTTTCTCGATATTCTTAACAATTTTTTTGTTCCTGGTTGAGTGATAACTGTATATTTCATTCCTTTACGTTTCCTTACTGTTGTTGTTCAATATAATATAAACAAATATTTGTTCTGTAGTAGTAAAAGTCCTAGAATAATAAATAAATTTATTTATATTATTATTATTGACTCGGGTTTGTGGGCGCGCTTCCGCTCCATATTTTCTCTCTCTCGCGCTTCCAAGTTGACGCGAATTTCACCTCGACTTGTCACCTACACCGTTCAAAAAATATTCAAAACACCGAGGAAAGATATCCTTTCTGCATTAAGGTTTTATGATCACAGTTCAAAGCTAATGTATGGGAAAAGCCTAATCCCATTGTCAAACTTCTTAATTAAAGCTCTGAGATTCACTCATTCACGGTTCAATAACATTTTGATGTTTTTTAAAAATAATTCCACATTTAACTGTATTTTTTATAATTTACTATTTTCAGTTCATTTTATAGGTATGGACTAACTTACTTTTCTCACCTACAAGTGATATGCGGTAAGGGGCTGTCCATAAACCACGCAGACTACAAACAGGGGTGGGGGGAGGGTACGAGGTTTGTAAACGAAGGTCCACGTTGGGTGGTGGGGAGGGATGTCTACGTAGGAATGGTAAATATACAGTTTATAGTAAGTGACAGATTATCATAGCTACAAGAGTAGTCTTACTTTTACTTCCCTTTCCTTAAAATCAGCCTTAAATTGCATAGTGTCCATCAAAATCAATTAATTACCCGTTTCACTGCTTTTTCCGCAAAAGAGAAAATTCTACGAGGATGACAGGGGAGAACAAGGGGGTCCGGATGAAGTCTACGAGTATCCAAGATTGGGGGTGGGGAAGTCAAAAAATGGCCAACATTTGTCTACGTCGATTATGGACTGTCCCTAAAGTAAATTTCGCTATGAAGGTTCTCGAATCAATGAAGAATATGAAACTTAAGCTCTTCGCTATGTCGTTTTTGCCGTCACAAATAAAACTATTATCATCATCTGGTGTTCTGTCTGCTGGCAGGTCCCGTGCACCACTGCTGTCTCCATCCGCCTCTGTCCCGAGCTTCCTTCTTTGCTTCATCATAGTTGTTGCTCTTCACCTGATCCACCAATTTAATTCTTCTCCTTCCTTTCTTTTTCTCTCCTTCAAATGAACCCT
Source organism: Ceriagrion tenellum (assembly GCA_963169105.1). Lineage (NCBI taxonomy): Eukaryota > Metazoa > Arthropoda > Insecta > Odonata > Coenagrionidae > Ceriagrion > Ceriagrion tenellum. The sequence continues at coordinate 48,037,849 of OY720637.1, forward strand.
CAAGTGCCACAGTTATTGTACTTTTCCCTCTCATCACATGGCCCGACCAGTTTCCTTTCCTTTTCCTTATTTTCTTTAGGAGCTATCTTCCTTCTTTTACTTTGCTCAAAACCTCCTCATTTCTCATCTTATGTACCCATCTTACGTTTTCCATCTTTCTCCACACCCACATTTCATAAGCTTCTATTAAATTCCTTTCCATCTTACCTTATGTCCACTCACTCAATAAAACTATGTCTAAGCATATTTATGCAGAGTATATCATGAATTAATTACTCGTCTGCCTAGCATTCTCCTCTCTGGTAAAGCGCATAAATTATTATTTGAAAACCACAGCGCTCCTTTTTAGTGTTTTATTTACCAACTCAGTTGTTGACCTACCAGTTATTTTCACAATCGACGCTCGCAATTGAAACACTGCGTAATAATATATGGTTATTTTCTTTTTTGAGTGAAATTGGAATTATTCCTGTGACTTTGACTCAATTTCATAAAATCAGTCATCAAATGATCGACGTTTTCGCCCCACTCAAAGGGTTAAGGTTAGAATGTGTAAATATTCTGACGGGATAGCCAATTTTCGTGAGCAGATTCGGATTCAGCGCAAAAGATTACGTCGGAAAGAGCTCTTCGCACCAAAAAAAGCGTTCGAGATCCTAAAATTTGTTGGCCTGTGATAGTCATTACCTCTGGTGATAACTCAGGCGTGATGAAGAAAACTATTGTTTGCTTTCTTTAAATTTTATGTGAATTCTATCAGCATCTTAAGATTTATTTTTATTTTCAGAGGCATTGAATGGTGCTGAATGAAATATTTAGCGACGAGTCATCAGAGAGGACCGATATGCCTCCTTCACAGATAACTGCATCTCAACAATCGCCACGATAGCTCCATTCATGAATATACATATGGACTGGCTGACCCGTGCGAATATTTCGCACAGTATGCAGCTTCTTCCTGTTTCTTCCTGTTCTTCTATCTGTTTCTTCCCATGGGCAATTATATGTTATTTATGTTTGTGTTAAAGATACATAACGTAAACATAAATGGCCACACTGATTGCACGTAAAATGTAAATAATCTAACTAAACGTGTGTGTTTATAGATGGCGCCTCCTACAGTCTTTTAAGCACGTAACCATAGCCAACATATTAGTTGATTATCGCCAACCCTTCGTCTGTGTTCAGTGACAGGTTCAAGAGGTCTTCTGCCCCGTCCTCTTGGTCTGCCTCGAGGCCTGCCTCGTGAAGTTGTGCCCCTTTCCATTGTATGGTTCTATTACATTGAACGGGATGTATGCATGAGCAAGTTATGTTCATAAATGTTTACAAACTATTTTTGTAAGCGAATATCATATAAATATGAAATCAAAAAGTTTTAATTGCATTGACTTACCAGATGACCATTCACCCATGTACAATCACTATGTGCATTTCGACCTATTTTCTTTTTAAACCGTTTTTTGAAGTTAAGAATTAAAAAAATGTGTGGAGTCGATATACCTCGAGCGAGTAATCGACATGGAAAAATGGAAACTTTTAAGTCAAATTAATGTGTAAATAGTGAAATTTGAGATTGAGATTGTATTTTTCGTCAGAAGCCGGTGATTCAACGTTGAAAATGATACCTCATTTATCACTGTAGGTGCAGTATTAACGGAGCATATACGGAATGACAGAAAAAGACCTTTCTGTAATAATATATACGATTGTTGACTCGTCGCCAAAACTGTTGCCTTGAATTCCGTAAACAAAAACTTTTTCGTGATGAACGATTCCAGGTATTCCCGGTGAATACAAAGAATAAGTTCTATTTTCTACCTCCAAAAACTTTTTCGATTGAGTCGCCGACTAGTGATGCAAGACGGCAGTTTAAACGTAAATACAGTCTGCAGATCGTAAATAATCACGTCTTGGCGGTTTTACTTACCAGTAATCATAATGCAGTGGATAAAAAAATGTAGTACTACACGCGGGACGTAATTACTTACGTTTTTTTAATACTGTCCGGTCTACAGATATATTTAATTCCTCTCCAAATTCAATTACTCAAATGCCCAATTAACTTCTAAGCACTTCGTGAATATCGTTCTACGGCAATTTAATTAGAATACGTGGTGAAAAAAGTGGATTGAATTAGAAGACGGATACAAGAACTGTAAGGATTTCAAAACCAAGACATTTACGAGTCGATTGAGTAGTCTTTTATCTATGTAGCGCCAAGGACTGGGTGAACTAAACGTGGTAATTTAGGCAACACGTAGCTTAGGCAACGATTCCCAACATTTGAATCCATTATGTATATTCATGGCTCCATCAAAAGTTTATCTTGTGGATTTTGCCCGAATTTTATCTCCCCCGGAAGCAGGCGGAAAATCCTTTTTTTTTTTTTTTTTTTTGGTGGCTAATCATCATCATCTCCGTCGTTATGCTTGAGTCGACACGCGCGTATTACGCCCCCCTCCCCCCACTCCGATAACCGGTGGCCGCGTTGAAGGAGCTTGCCCACGTGCGGGGGAGCCTGTGTACCCTGGCGCGCCCGGAACAGGAACCAGCCTCGGAAGCGCTTGGGCAAACAAGGGTTTATGTGTGTCCCCTTGTATCGCGCGCGGCGAGGAGTATCGCCCCACCCCTCGACCGAATGAAGTGTCCCCCTCACCCCCCTGCCAAGCACGCCCCTTTCACCCCTTCCCCCGGCCCGAGTCCTCTCTTCACACACTCGCCTCTCGCTTCGCCCTCCCGCTCTTATGTCCGTAACCATATTGTGCCCCGACACCCACCCGTTTCCCCCTCTTTCGCCTCCCTTACCCCCGCCCTCCCTCCCCCCCCCTTGCATCCTGTACCCTGGCTTCCCGGGAGGGAGGGAAAGGTGGCAGGCGAGATGGGAATGGAAGGAAGGGTGGCGCGGTGGGGAGGACAAGGTCCGTGGGATCAATAAGGGAAGCGGGCGAGGGGTTAAGGAAAGAGGGGAGGGGTGGGCCGGAGAGATTTTGGGTGAAAAAATGGGGGCGTATCCGCTGCCTGCCTCCTCACCACCTGCCAAACACCCCCTATTCCCTTAAAAATGTGTGCTCCGAGTGTGCGGGCGAGAGGGAACTGTTTGCCGGAACGGAGTGAGAAAACTCTACTAATAGGGTGTCTGGTTGGTGTGGGAGACTAGAGAGATGGAAAGAGGACTCAATTTGTTCGTTCCACGCTTTAATTTTTTTCCGACCATGGTTTCGACAATTTCTGTCATTAACAAGGTCATTTCTGTCATTATCAGAAATTGACGAAACCGTGGTCGGAAAAAATAAAACAGTTTGAAATGTCAGATTTTAAGCTATCCGGGACTAGCCGCAGAGTTCCTCTTTTACGGAGTCACCCGCAATGCACAATTGCGCGAAATTCCTCAGAGAAAAAAAATCATCCGCCTTGACCGGTAGTCTACGTAGTCCCGTAAAGGTCACTAAAATCCACAGGGGAAGAGGATGACTCGGTAGCTTAACTGGCTAAAGTACTCGGCCGAAAATCGAGGGATCCGGGTTCGAATCCCGGTCAAGGCGGATGGAACATTCCCTGTGGAATTTTGCACAGTTTGAAATGTACAAAGTGAGATCTCTTTTCGTATGTCGCTTTTCCACCAAGTAAAGGCTGAAACCTTAACCCGCAGACTCTAGAGAGAGTACTGGCTTCCCAACCAGAGGGTCCAGGTTTGAATCTCGGCGGTGACCTATCCCTCTCACAATTCTAGTAATATATTCCTAAAACAAGCGGAAGGGAGATGCTGATTGTAGAAGTCACCCTGAGAGGAGAGAAATAGACTTTGGAAGTCAGTGGATTCCTTCACCTATCTCGGAAGTACCATCACGTGGTACGGAAGAAGTAAAATGGGCGTCATGTGAAGAATAGCCCAAGTTAAGAAGGCGTTAATGGGAAGAAGACAACTGCTCGAAGAAGATTGGACTACAAACAAGGAAAAGTATTGAAAACATTAGTGTGGAGTGTGGCACTCTATGGACGAGAATCATGGACCATAGGACAAGCTGACCAGAAAAGACTAGAAGCCTTTGAAACCTAGTGCTGGAGGAACATTCTGAAAAGAAAATGTATGGACAAAATAGTAAATGATGAAGTATACAGAAGAGTAGAAGGGGAAAGGACCATATGGAACCAAATGGAGAAAAGAAGAACCTGATGGATGGGACACACCCGATACACAATAGGTTTGTGAAGAACATAATTGAAGGTAAAATAGAGGGAAAAGTCTCCAGAAGAAGACCCAGGTATAAATTCATGGACCAAAAAAAGAGGAAAGTACATAGGAAGAGATACTAGGAGGTGATGGAAAAATTCGTGTGGAGCATGGCACTCTATGGAATGGAAGCATGGACCATTGGAAAAGTTGACATGAAGAGACCAGAAGTCTTCAGAATCTGGTGCTGGAGGAGGATGCTGAAGATGAAATTGACGGACAAAATAAGAAATGATAAAATGTACAGAAGAATAGGAGATGAAAGGACCGTATGGAATACCATACAGAGAAGAAGAAGATGGATTGGACACACCCTGAGACTCAATGGGTTTGTGAAGAATGTAAATGAAGGCGAAATACAGGGAAAAGTCCCCAGGAATGAGTTCATAGACCGTATAAAGAGGGAAGTACGTAGGAAGAAATACCAAGAGGTAAAGTGACTAACATAGGATAGGGAAGAGTGGGGGGGCTGCTGTCAAACAATCTTAGGATTGAACAACCAAAAAAAAAGTTGAAAAGATTGGTGGTGTCAGGCTTTCTCTTCAGTGTTCAGCCCTGGGGTTGGTTTGCAGCAGTACGCCATTCCTCTCTTCTGTCTGCTTTTCTCTTCATTTCTGTGTATGTGGTGCAACCCATATCATTCACAATCTGCTGCATGAATGACATCCTTGTTCGTCTCCGGCGATTCCTTCCCTCTATAGCTCCTTCTGCTATTGTTATAATGATGTTGTTGTGTCTTAGAATGTGCCCTACGAGTTTGTCTCTTTTTGTTTGGATATGCCTCAACAGGGATCTGGTTTCTTGAACTCTTTTCAGCACCTCTTCATTCGTGACTTTATCTCTCCAGATGAGCTTCAACATCCTTCTGTGGAGCCACATCTCCAGGGCTTCTAGCTGCCTTCTCTCTTGTTTTCTTACTACCCATGTTTTGCTTCCGTATAGGGCCACACTCCAAACAAATGCTTTCATCGTCCGTTTCCTTATTTCCAAACTAATGTCCTTGCTGGTGAGTAGGTTCTTTCTAAGATAGAATGCAATTTTGGCCTGTTGTATTCTCCCTACAATTTTTTTCTGGCTTCTACCATCTCTTGTTATTCTGCTTCCCAAGTAGACTTAACTTTATGGAATTTGTTAACATAATGATGATATCTGGTAGCTATATGATTTCAATTATCTTTATTTGAAATGACCTGAGTTTCTACTGTCAAATTATGACATATGGAAACACCAAGATACCAGTTATCATTATTAAGGTGAAAAGAGAGCTCACGCACATGTACTCCCTATCTAAGATTTATGGTTGAATTGGCCACCCAATCTAATGGAGGAGAAATTCCAACACTATTTTTAAAAGCTTATTCTAATGACAGATTGACGCAACTACCATGCAATGGAGATTTATCTGTGGAATTCCGATCATTAATTGGGTTCTGTTCGGCAAGCACTTCATGGACTCCCGCCTTTGGATGGAACATTAAACAATGGTCCGCTTGGCGTCTTTCTTTAAGAGTAGGCTAAAGCCACTGCCGGGTTCCTCCTTCAATTTCCCAGCTAACCATTCACTTTTCAATGTATCCGACTGTCCTGGGTAGACGGGGTTGACGAGAACTACTGAGAGGAGGGATGTACTCACGCTTCGACCAGAATTGGTCCGAATTGACCCTCCATGGGTCCGGTGATCCCCGACTCGAGGACGTACTTCGGCAGACCGCACGACGCCAACCCATAAAGTGAGTCAGAGAGACACCTAATTCCAAATATTTGGGCAACGGGCTCTCTCGGTTCACAAAGAGGTGCGGTAGGTCTTTCGCGAAAGCGAGACCGACGGTCACTCGTCTCAGTTGTTTGGGGTAACCAAACTAATACGAGCACTTCGGGGAGGCGGAGGCCCAATTGAGGTCCTTTTGACCTCAATCCGCCTCATTGGTGTCGGCCTCGAAGGGGCTGTAATTTTGCTAACCTTCCCTTCCCATCCTTTCCTCCCACCTCTTCCTTGCCCCGGGTATAAGCGAGAGCTTGCAAACCAGGGCGGAAGTTGTAATCCTGTGGCGTGAGCCGAAACACCTGTCCTGGGTAGACGAGGAGTATTGAGTTGAAGGATGTGCCCACGCTTTGACCAGAATTGGTCCGAATTGACCCTCCATGGGTCCGGTGGCCCCTGATTCGAGGACGTACTCCGGCAGACCGCACGGCGTCTACCCGGAAAGGGAGCCAGGAAAACACCTAATCCCAATTCTTTGGGCAACGGGCTCTTCCGGTTCTCAAAGATGTGCGGAAAGTTTTCGCGAAAGCGAGACTGACGGTAACTCGTCTTACGTTGTTGGGTTAACCTAACTTATACGAGCACTTCAGGGAGGCGGAGGCCCAATTGAGGTCCTTTTCACCTCAATCCGTCTCATTGGTGTCGGCCTCGAAGGGGTTGTGGTTCGCTAACTTTCCCTTCCCTTCCTTTTCGCCTTTTCCCACCACCACCCTGACTTGGCGATAAGCGAGAGCTTCCGGCCGAGCGGGAGGCAGTTACCCTGCGGGGAGGCCCGAATCCTCTGTTCTAAGTAGCGCAACTGAACGAATTATTTCGGTAACATCGCCATGTAACTGACCTGCCGAACTTGCTTATTCTATTCTCGCCTCTGTTTCGATTTTCTCGAATGCATTGGTCAATTTTTTTCAACAAATGAATAATTTCAAACGTCTCTCAAATGTTCATTTTCATTTACACTAATGCGTACGAGACTAAAGTAGTAGTTTTTGATAAGGAGAATGGGGAGAATAACTGTGTGATGAGGGAGAATGGTGAAGTAATCGAGCAAGTGGATGATTTTGTGTACTTAGGTAAGATGTTGGCGAATGATGGACGGATAGATGAGGAGATAAATAGACGTGCGAATGCTCGAAGTAAAGTCGTAGGTAGCATGTGGAGCATATCAAGGAATGAGTGCCTGTCTAAGGAAGCGAAAATCGCCGTGTACAAAAGTGTACTTCTCCCCACTTTGTTGTATGGTAGTGAAACATGGGTATGTCAGGATAAACATAAGAGTAGACTAAACGCCGTGGATATAAGTTATCTGAGGAGTGTTTGCGGCAAAGGTAGGGTCAGGTCAGGTCAGTGGGTAAGAAGTGAATGTGGGTTAGATGCTCCAGTAATGGACATGTACACATATGAAAGGAGTGTGCTTCGTTGATTTAGCCATGTTGAGAGAATAAGTGAGATTCGAATAACGAAACAGATATATGAGTGAAATGAATAGTGCGAGAGAGTGCGCGAGATGGGAGGTAGGCCAAGAAAGTTGTGGCTGAGGAAATTCTTAGGAGGAGGAATATTAGGAGTCTTAAAAACAGGAGGGCGTGTATGAAACAGTGTATGGGGGTAAATGAAGCAAAAGAGGTCTGCAAGAATAGGTCAGTATGGAGGAAATTATTGAAGCAGAGTTAGGTGCACAAATATGTATGTATGACTGTGACTTCGTGACTGGGCCTACCCCGGAAGGGAACAGCGTGATTGGTATGTATGCATGTAATACCACATTTGTGTTTCCCCATATTTATTAGATCTGGAGGCACCATGCTGCTACTAATCAACAACGAGAACCCCATTAGTTTACACCAATTAATACCTAATTTGTGTGTCGCAATATCTGTTAGATGTGGGGGCACCCTATTACAACAATCAACTGCGAGTGGAAAGAGATGCGTGTTTCAACTGTCTAGCAGTCTTACTTGATGATGACTGCTAGACAGTTGAAACACGTGTTGTAAGAGTTTGAAATAAATTTGGTAGACAGTACGATATCGTTTGAGTATCATTGCGAGAAGTACATTAATTTACGCTAATAATTACCTAACTTGTTTTTCCCAATATCTATTAGATTTAGAGGCATTTGCTACTACTAATAAACTACGAGAACTATATTAATTTACACAAATAAATACCTAATGTGCTTCGCAATATATGTTTGATGTGGAGGCACCCTGCTACAGCAAATCAACTACGAGAACTAGTTTATTTAACACTAATAAAAACTTATTTGTGTTTCCCAATATCTATTAGATCTGGAGTCGTCCTACTACAGCAAATCAACTTCATTCATTTACACTTATAAATACTTAATAATGGTCTCCCAATATCTATTTGACCTGAAGTCCAAATAAAGCAAATCAACTACGAGAACTACTTTAATTTACACCAATAAATACTTTTTTTGTGTTTTCCAATGTCAGTTAGATGTAGAGGCACCCTACTACAACAAATCAACCACGATAACTACAATAACTTACTTATTAACACCTAATTTGTGTTGCCCGACACCTATTTGATAATAAAGGCACCTTGCTACTACAAATCAACTACGAGAACTGCATTAATGTATGTAAGTACGTGTTTCCCATTGTGCATTCGATGTGGACGCACCCTACTACAAAGGATCTACAGCGAGATCGGGCAGAGATAGGAAACAAAGCCGTTATCCTCTTTTTCTTTCGGTTGAAGTTCCGGCGGGAAATAGGTAACGATTACCTGTCGATTCCAATTCCACTGACCCCGAGTCTCTTTCGAAATGCTGAGGGAACCGTAAAAAGAGAAGAATTTAGGCCATTTGACCACGCATTGCACTCTCTTGCGGGTACGGGTTGAAGGATATGAGTGTTTTGTTTTTCAATTTAAAATTCTATTTCGAGTTTAGAGGTCGCGTTATTTGGGATTTTATTTTCAATTTTATCACTTTTGTGAATTTTTAGACAACGCCCCGGAGAGCTTGAGGAAGGGGAGGAGCAAGCAATTATCGTATTTTTTTTCTTCGGCGGTCGTTCCAGTAACGATTTCACGTCAATTCCATTTTAACTGACCACAGACCCGAATGAAATGGCTTTGGAATCGTGAAGGGGAATGCTGTACTGCGGGTGTATGTCCTTCCTTTGCTTTCGACGACGCCCTGTCTGCTCATGTTGTTTTGAAAAATAACGAAGTTCGTCTTTCGGTTTTGAGTTCTTGTTGGATTTGTAGCGTTATTTAGGCAAGTGATATTTTCATTTAAATCGAAAAAAAACATGAAAAGCGTGCGTCAGAGTCATGGCCAGTTAATGTTACCTTTTTCGATCGGGTTTCAGGCCGAAAATAACGATTATATGTCGATTCCAGTTCCACGGGCCCATGAAGGGGATGCACGACAGTCGTTAACGATGGGGCATTTATCATTTCGACTCTTGACGGTTCAATCTCGTCTTATGTTGCTGTGAAAAATATGAGAGGTGGAACAGAGGGTTTAGCGATTCTGATGTACGAGGGTTGCCCAAAAATGTAATTCCCCACATCTTTTTTACTTCCCAATAACAGAAATCAGTGAAAATCAATTACAGAAATCAGCGCTCTTCACTCCCTCACCAACAATAAAAATCTCCTTTATGTGGGTACCTGGACATATGGGAATAGCTGGTAATGAACGCGCAGACAAGGCTGCAAAGGAAGCACTACAGATGCCAGAAATTGTATGGAACATGGTGACTGCGGAGGACCTAAAGGCTATGTTTCGAAGCGTCTGTCTTCGCCTCTTCTGATAGGAATACCCGTAGGGAAGAAGTCGCAGTCACACGCCTGAGGATAGGGCACACTGCCCTGACCCACTCATACATCTTCACAGAAGAGAAGACACAACCTTGGTGTGATGAGTGCGACTCCCCTCTGAATGTGCGACACATCCTGACGGAGTGTGATAAATACCAATCTTCTCGAGGTCAACACAAGGTCAACGGTACCTTAGGACACATCCTAGGTGGCTCTCCCGATTGCCTCACCCGAGTAATTGCGCTTTTAAAAGAAATCAGCGTTTTTAATAAATTATAAATTTTTTATATGTATATTCGTATTATACAGCGTTATACAAATTTTATCTCACACTAGTACTAAAGCGATTTAGCTTCAATTACACAAACCTATTATTTTCTATGGACGAGAGTGGTGCGAAATGACCGCAGTAGTCGACGCACCCTTAAACAATAATTCTACTACTCTACTACTACCAGAAATCAGTGCGGTCAACGAGAGACGCATTTCCCTTGGATGCAAATCCTATATCAGGTTATCGCGACGCTATCGTCTCTTACTACGCCACACTACATCTCTAGGTCGGACTGAATCGATAAAATAAATAGTATACTTGCGGGATAGGCACAGTCAAAAACTTTTATTCCCCGGTGATAAGCCAGAAAAGGTGACTTCTGTTATTTCTTCCTTGCTCCCCGTTTGTAGCCCTCTTGCTTCTATTACAATCATACTTTGCTTCATGCAGGTCAATTTGTTCCTATGACCCTGAGGCCGTTTTCGACTTGGCAAATCGAGCAATCTTCCCTTGGAATCTAGAGCTCATTTGGCGGATTTGACGTCAAATTCAAGTGACCGCAGACGCCATATTGTCTAGATACTTAGTCTGAATACTGGTTCTCATACTACTATCTTCCTCAAAATAGTAGAAAGGTCCTCGGATGGTCCACATAATGGTAAAGCTCCTCGGTCCCATAACTTTATAGAGTACATGTGTGTCGTTCCTGCAACTGACCATAGGGAAGAATAATTACGAAGCAATTGACATTCTTTCACGTCTTAAGTTTGTGCCATACTGGTATTTGCGAGACTTACCTTGCAGTGTCCTGTCCTCTGCAGAGTCCACATAATCGGTCAGAATAGTCAAATGTAAGGTACGGTTGCGTCGTGATAACTTGATATGGCTTCACGACTTATGGAGATACGTCTCTCGATGACCTTGTCAACGCCCTATTTCTGTTATTAGGGAGTTTAAAATAAAAGAGGGTTAACACTTTTCGGGCAGCCCTCGTAGAGGTAGCCTCTTTGTTTCCGACGTGATAAGGGAGTTTTGGCCGACCTTTGCAAGTTTTACTTGCGGAAAAACGCAAATATAATAATAATAAATTTATTTATCCATTAAATAAACTGTACAAACACAACTATAAGGCATAACAAAATATAAATTATGGATCCCTTTAGGCTTTGCCTGTATTTGGGATCCCTCAAAAAAACAATATATCAGTAAGAATAAGCTTGAAATGAAATAGAATATGCTGAGACAAAATATGTAACATATGTTTACAATGAAAAGATAACAATTTTTAAATCTCAACATGTCGTGCAAACATATTATAAGGATTGTTAACAGAATTGACAAATAACATATCAGGATTTTCTGTATCGAATAGCCATCTTTTAACCCTGTAAAGAAATGATGATAAACTAATTGTATCTCTTATATCATCCGACAATGTATGAAATAATTTGGGCCCTATGTAGATAAATGATCGTTGGAATAACGTTAAAATAAGGCTTGGGCAAAATGTGCATTGCCGAAGATCTTAATTTGTATACATGGGTTTCGACCTTAGGTTTATCACCACTGTTTTGGTAGAATATTTTCAGTACCTTATAAATATAGAGATGGCGTAGGGGAAGTAACTGAAGATCCACAAATATGGGGAAGGACGGCTCATGCTGACATTTTCTGGCAATCTTTCTTACTATTGCTTTTTGGATAATTAGTAGCAGAACCTGGGTACTGAATTAGAGCAGGGGCTGTTTTAATATGTCGATTTGAGCATGTGTTCTTTCAATTCGCCGATTTACACGACGAAAATTTCAATGCACATCCAAATATACATCAGAATTCCCAATAAAATGCCTCGTGTCATACGTGCTTTAGGCATTTATGTATACTTACGTAAGAGTGTGAGAGAAATATGAGAAGCACAGGTGCAGAGACGTATCAATAAATAGAGACGATGGACCCCCCTATATCTTAGAGGTGAAGTAAGTTTAGTGACGTGAGCTTTGAACGACTCTTATGCCCCGGCGTCGTACGATTTGGGACACGGCAAGTTTGAGAAAATCTCTTTAGTATTTGGTTGCCGACGCGAGAAGGGATAAGTTATCCGCGTGCTTTGATGGGAGGTTGTTTACTGTCTACGGGGAAGTTGGGTTGGCAGACGGTGTTCTGGGGACGGCTCATCCGCATTTCGACGTGGGATGCGTGTTCAGTGCAAATAAGGTCGTTCTCTAAGTTCCTGTATTGGATGAGAGATGGGGGAAGCGTAGAGAGCCGTTAATTCAGCGCGGGCTTGTTCGATACTGACGGACTTAGAAGTTGGAAGAACTACTCGAAGTAGATGCGAGTAATTTTACACGGACTTATGCAAGAGCGCCGCCTGTTCACTCGTTGCCCAAGTCAGCTTGGGACAACGTCTGCCGTGGTGACATCGCCAAAAAAATGTAGAGGCTGAAGGATTGTAAGCTTTCCCGGTGGATGATAAACATCTACATAATACCCTGCCCGAATGGGCGTGTGGCATGGGGCGTTAGGTCTTCGCACCAGCCGTGTGAAGATGTTAGGTTTTGGGAGGTGAAATGGTGACGTGTATTATGATAGTGTATTTTATGGAGCTCAGTTTTTATTGTGGTTGCTTATTGTGCGCAGAAAGAACGAGTTTTTGTATCTATCTGATTGGAAATGTATCTCTCTTATTTTATCGCTTCTGTCACACCTAGAGATGTAGTGAGGCGTCATGATAATATTCTCTGTGTCGCTCTGAAACGCACCAGTCCTGAATTTCTCAAGCAAGCTAAACCTAGCGTGTAACCGTCTAGTCTCTAAGGGCTCCCACTTTAATCCCTCTAAAAGTTGTGAGGCACTATATGTTCGCTCTTAGGCATTTTTTAACGAAGCGTGCTGCTTTTCTTTGTATTTTATTAATTTTTTTGGTTAAATCTTTATGACCAGGGTCCCAAATGCTCGCGGCGTAAATACATGAAATAGAAAAATGTATGAATGTAAGCGATGATCCTTCGCCGCGCCAATGGATCGCCTTGTCAAGGAATCCTTTGAGATAGGCCTGGAGGAAAAAAATTATGAGCAGAGGTAGTGGTCACCCGGTGAGCAAACTTTGGTGACTATTAATTAAATTATAAAAAAGGCACGAAAAATGAATAGAGTCAGCCAATCATGAGCCACGTGAACAGTACGAATACGTTTATATACCCGGCCAACTTACAATATCGGCACTCGATTCTTTGCCGTGAGGAAGACTAGCAAGTAGCTCGTCGAAACGCTGGCTATGGAAAGCCTAACCCGGTGCCATTCTCGATAGATCTTTATTATCATGAAAAAGCACTTATAGAGTAGTTTATCTTATTTTCGTATCTCTGACTTCTATCTTACGCACCAACATAGGATCCTTGCAAGAATTCACGTTTATATTGTAAACTCATTGTTACCCTAAACCCCCTCACTAGGGCTTCACGACGAACAAGAAAAGAGTAAGCGAATGGATACCATATTCCCGTGGCGTTTTTAGGCTTTTGAAATGATTTTTCAAGCAAATGTCACATTTTCGTTCTTATTCATGAAATTAGTAGCATAATCTGCCTCATCTTAATGGCCATTTTCTTTTACATTATCGTTATTCATCTTTACCGTTTTCTGCTCACGATACCAGCGATACCACCGTAAAGTGACAGCGTTAGGAACTGTAGATTACCGTTGCACCAACGTGCAATCAAATTAAAAATACAGCCTATGGTATCGCAGACCATCGTGTGTACGATAGAACTGTGAATGGGGCATTACTTAATAAGTAGGCTCATTCAACATTGTTCCTCTCTGACTATGGCGTCAAAGGTGGAGGTGTACAACAGCAGCAATCTGGTGAGTATCCATCCGTCTGAATTCATGGAAGGGGATGATCCTTTTTACCCGAGATATGCTCTGTGTGACCTCGAATTCTACGCCTAACACGCTTGATTGATGGAGTTCTTAAGTTGAATGGAATTCCATGTGAAACTACGAGCAGAGGGATCTCTACCATTTGTCTACTGCAGTGTTCGTCCACTTTGGATGTCTAATTGTGAGGGGCTATTTGATGCCTGCTTGTGTAATGTAGTAACACTAATAATTTATTTCGCCTTGGCATGATCAAGAATCACGTAGCAAAAATAGTTTAAGGAGCTTTAGGTCACCCCTAAGGAATTTGCCTACTGTGTGGGGCACCTTCAAGACAAAGAAGCAACGCACATGACAAAATTATCACTACAGATGTAACATTATGAAAATCAATACAGAAAATATTTTAAATACGAGATATCCGAAAGGAGGTACAACGATTTGCTAAAGTGTTTGCACTAATTCGTTTTTAGCCAACAACCGGAGCTTAACCAGCATAAGAAAGATTTAATATGATTTTCTTAGATTTGATTGGATGTGGTAAACAGTTGACACAAACTAGCGATATAAGAACTCTGAAATTATTACAAGAATTTTGATTAATGCATGGAATTCCTTTCGGGAAATGCTGCGTGGTGCTGATCATTTTTTCTCAATCTGCAGCAGATTGGATATTGCATTTGGAAAAATACCATGTTCAAATGAAGGAAGCTCAGTGTGTTGTTGCTGAGAACACGAGTGCCCTTGAAGCAGAAGCATATAAAACAAAAAGACTACAGGAGGAAATTGCTCAGTTAAGGAGGAAAGTTGAGCGGATGAAGAAGCTAGAAAACCGGGAACTGCAGATGAAGTGATGGCTGAGGAAAAATGATCAGCACCACGCAGCATTTCCCGAAAGGAATTCCATACATTGATAAAAGAAGCTGCGAAAACCTTCAAGCAAAAAAAAAAGAATTTTGATTATAATTACGTATGATTTGGCATTTATTCATACTACGTAAGTAGAGGTAATTATGCCTAAATATTTATGCATATATACCTACTTCCACTTAGATAGCACCACAGCAGACTTTGGTCCGCTTTGGCTTGAGGAACGTGTGATCCGGCGATTTCGCCATATTCCGTTAAATATGGACGTTTCCCTAAATGGCTGAGTATTAGCGTGATTATACTCGACGCTCCGAGGGATATACCCTGTTTCTAACGCGCGCACCGATCCCGTGATGCCGGCTTGGCGTTCGCTCCCCGGGAGCGTGTCATTCGTGACTGACGCTCCGAGAATGAAATGCGTTTTATTGACATTTCATTCGACGCTGCGTAATTAAGACTCCCCCTCCCTCCCCCCGCTCGGATTTTCGCCGTCTGCTCGCCCGAGATCTGCGGTTGGGCTCGCTCCCGAGGCACTTAGCGCAATGAGACGAACGCCACGGGCACTTATAAAACGGGATAAAGGCCCGCCAGCTCGGAGGCGAAATGAAATTCTCAAAGGAACCCGTCCTCCGCCCATTCATTGGCCCAAAAAATGGTGGCAGCACCGTCGAAGTACCTCCCCTTTCCTCTATTTCCACGGAATGATAATTAAGCTAAAGCCGTAATAATTGCTGTGCCTCTCAGCCGAATCTGCGTCATGTACACGCCACTTATTTTTCAACGACGAGGGGCTCCTAACTCGAGGATGATGAAAAGGGTTAGATGAAGGAATTGTGTACGCGATTTGCAATTTAAAAAAATGAGGTTAACGTTGTTAGTTCTCTTGAATTCGTCAACTCAAATTACTTATAAGAAAAAAAGATGACGTAATTGGTTCGCAATTAGAAGAAAATTTATGTACCCACATTTCCACTTATTCTAGTTTGTATTATCATTCTCTTTCATGCAAATTTTTCTCTTAAAAGCGTCAATCTGCCTCTTAATTATCTCAATTTTTTTTAAAGCTGATACGTTTTCTTATAGGTACTTGTTACTCTAATAGCTATATTTGTGAATTTTAGTTGTGCGTTTTATATTTATGATAACAAAAGCGCTGTTGCAATGCGCAGTTGTATTTTTTCCGATTTATCTGAGGGGAAATGAATCGCCAACTTAGTAATTACCCTGCTCTTCGCTTAAGAAATAAAGGAAATTAGGAGTTGGAAAATTAAGGCATAAAGAGACTTTTGGGTAGATACACTCTTGCTGTGTTATAATTACTCTTCTCCATATTTATGTTATATAGCAATGAAGTGATGTGTGTTTCCTAAAATATTCTTTAGGATATCTCATTTTCATAAACCGCAAGGTTAAAGCAAAAATACTTCTTTAATGTAAATTTTTAAACAAAAGTCTATAGGTATTGAATGTGCTGGCATGAAAAATCATCACTTACGTGTTTATTGTTAGGGTCTCGGCGAAATTAATCTATTCATTCTTGAGTATATTCTCTTTTAAGCCAACAAAATCTATTCCTTCATTGCTGTTCGGTGTTCCTGAGTGGTTTTGAATATCTAGTTCGAATAAACACCCGCTGACATTCCAGATAAAAATTGCCGGCTTCATGATATGACAGGTTAGAGTCCCTGTTAGGTTGAGTTGGAATTCAAGTCCCGGACAATTCAAACGCTTAATTCTTGGTGAAAGGTATTTTTTTAGCGTGGTTCATGAATCTTCATTGCCGCATGAGATACTAATCACTGAAGATAATTTTTATCTGTTCCCATCGCAGTAGGTGAACTAGTAATGAGAATACAGCGATTACCTTCTTTTAAAAGAGTAATGAATAAATTGTTTGTATAAGATCTACATCGGTGAACTTGTGTTACTTGTATAGATGTGTCAACCACTGAAGATAATCTTTATATGTTCCCACCGCAGTAGGTGAACTAGTAATGTGAATACAGCGATTACCTTCTTTTAAAAGAGTAATGAATAAATTGTTTCTCTAAGATCTACATTGGTCAACTTATTGTATGAAAGTTTCTGAGGGGATCTATCGTATCTACGAGAACAGGAAATTACCACCAAACATGGAACTTTATAAACTTAGAAAAAATAACTTTTTTTCTCCTTTCAACTTAAAAGTTCTTATGTTACTATGGAAACCTTATCCCTTGGGAGTTGTGCGCCAATCTATCTATCTATAATCCTCCTTTGAAAAAGATACACGGCTGTCAAAATATTAGAAGTCTACTTGTGTTTTTTCGCCTGTGTGGCTGTGCTTTTAGTCTGCCTCCCTGCGGCATTTTTATGCGTGTATAAATCCGATGCCCAGTCGCCATTGATTTCCATAAATCCATAGGCCTTCTGGCAACTGTTTTCCTCTATTGCCTTTTCTATGCCTTCTCTCCAGATGATTCTGGGCCTTTCCCTTTTTTTTACCTTGTGGATTCCACATTAAAATTGGCTTAGGTAATCTTTGGTTTGCTATACGCACACAAGCTTTTATTCAATTTTTATTGACTATTAAGTGGATGACTCCCATTGTATTTCATAATCTCTCATTCGTGATTCTATCCCGTCTGGATATACTTGAAGATCGTCTCCAGTAATCCACCTCCGTATCATCTGTTGTTTGATGACATAACGCGCCTGTATCAATATGAAACTAGAATTTGACATAGACGTGTTTTTGCGTCTATTCTTGTTGTGAAAAGAATGTGTCCATGATAATGGACGCTTTCTTCTCTCACCACCCGCTCAGCTTGTTCCCTCACCCTCCTATTAATGATGTACACAATCCAGGAGATAGTATCGTCAGGTCACAAGTCTGTATCCCCCTCTATTCCTCTCACACGTTGCCGGCGTTCATTCCCCTTCCTCTCCCGTGCAAACACCCTTAGGTCCCTGAACTATTATGGACCATTCACGTAGCAGCTGTGTACCCACTTGACAGTGAGCTCGTTACATCCGAAAGTGCGCCGAAATTACGGATGGAAAGGAATTTGTTAATATTGACACGGGTGATGAATTAAACTTGTAATCGAAAGCAAACAACTTGTATATTAATGCTGACGAATGTAAGTTTACTGATCATCTTGTCTTTCCTATAATGGCTCCCTGTTTTTATTTCACCAACTTTCCCCATTTCACTCGCATAATATCTCAGTTTCCTTCACCTGTCTCGGAAGAACCATCACGTAGGACGGAAGAAGTAAGACATCAAGCGAAGAATATCCAAAGTTAAGAAGCCGTTGATGGGAAAAATACAACTGCTGTGCTCAAGGAAGATAGGACTACAAACCAGGAAACAGTATGTGAAAACATGCGTCGGGAGCGTGCCACTCTATTGATCGGAAACATGGACCATTGGAAAATCTGATCAGAAAGGAATTTGAAGCCTTAGAAACCTGGTGCTGGAGGAGGACGGTGAAGATAAAATGGAATGGATGGAATGGAAAAAGTAAAGTGTACAGAAGAGTCGAAGAGGAGAGGACAGTATGGAACAAGGTAGAGATGAGAAGAGCAGGTTGGATTGGATACACCCTGAGACAAAATGAGTTTGTGAAGAACATAATTGAAGGAAAAATAGAGGGAAAAGTCCCCAGAGGAAGATCCAGAAATAAGTTTATGGACCAAATAAAGAGGAAAGTACGTAGGAAGAGATACCAGGAAGTAAGGGAACTGGCATTAGATAGATAAGGATGGAGGGCTGCAGTCAACCAATCTTAGGATTGAACGATCAATGAAGAATATCCGTGCGGGTGAATTTTCGTTTGAAGCAATGGGTGTCTCTAGATTTTCTTTGAGAAGAATCTTTGGTTCCCTAATCCTCAGTGAGGTGGTTAGGAGGTACTAACCTATCATTAGTGCATACTAATAAATAAGAAGGAATTAATGTTTGTTTAAAGTATTAATTGGTTATTGAATTACCAAATCTTTACAATCATGTTGCGGATTCCTATCGTATGGTATGAGTAAATGATTACGGCAAATTATGTGTCTCAAGTATCGTTATTACCTTTGATAAATTTAAGTTAAGATTAAAGTTTATCTTCTTTAGTATTCTCGCTATCCACGGTAAGAAAAGCGAGAGCGAATAAACGTTTCTCTCAAATTTTAACCGTTTCTTCCCGATTTGAAGTACACCTATTACCTCCACGCTGAACTTGTGAGAATAACTTGCAGAAGTCAATTTTCTTTTACCCATTATGTCACGACCAGTGACAATTAAAATACTAGGAAGCCTTGTGTTATTCTGCCTATTTTTGATTTACTTAAGTTACGGTTCAATTTTTGAAATCCTTTATAAAAGTAATATTCCTTTTTGTCGTGTGCATAAAATTCAGTGTAAGTCATGAAAAAACCGAACAAGTAATTTTGTGGGGCATCGTGAGAGACTTTTTTGACGTACATTATCATTCTATAATGACAGGAAATCCATTTTTTTAAGGAGACCAAATTATTTTCATCTCAAAACCTTGAAAGAAGAAAAAAAAATGGAAGGTTAGACATTGAAAATGGACGCTCAGAAACGTCGCTGGAATATTTTAATCAATTGAATTGCAAATTATGCCGAAACTGTAGAACTCAAAATGGCTGGCTCGTGATTTTAAGTTTGTAGGAATCACTGATCAGTAACGATAGGCCTTATTGCTGATGACGATGGTCACTGTTCAACTAACAACTGACCGTGATAAAACGTAAGAACCTCATGAGGATAGATTGTTGTCATTAATCTGACTCGCTAACGGTGATGAGTTTGCACAAATTTAAATTTGGTGAAATAGACTTCCGCTTCGAACCGTTGGGTTTTGTGACTCTGGGGAGTCAAGCACAGATTATTAATAGTGTCCTCAGGTTGTGGATGACATTTAATTCTGCGGCATTACTTCTTTTTTGCCATAATCGCATTCGATATTATTCTCACAGGTTATCATTTTATCAGTTTAAACCGTGATGAAGCCGTGCTCTTAGGCATAACTGAAGGAAATTGGCGCTAAAATAATGTTTAGGTCAAAATTCATTAAGATAATTTGAGCAAGATATTTCCTCTGGTCACAATAGAGACCATAATTGAATTTAAGTTTTTATTTCAACAGCTGTAGGAAGCATGAAGTAAATAGTGTACTATTAACGGTGCAATAATATACTTTAACTAGATGACCCGAGCGAATATTTCGCACAGTATACATCTTCTTTCTGTTTCTTCCTTCTTTCTTCCTGTTCTTCTACCTGTCGAATATTTCGCTCAGTATGCAGCTTCTTCCTGTTTTTTCCTTCTTTCTTCCTGTTCTTTTGCCTGTTTCTTCCCATGGACAATTATATGTAATTTATGTTTGAGTTAGAGATATATAACGTAAACTTAAACAGTAAACGGTCACACTGATTGCATGTAGAATGTAAACAATCTAATTAAACGATGTGTTAATAGATGGCACCTCCTAAAGTCTTTTAGGCACGTAACTATTGCCAAAATATTAGTTGATTATATTGTCAGCAGATGGCGTTGTATCAATTTTTAACAAAAACTTTAATTTTTAACAATTTGTCTAATTTTCATCAATATCGGGGAACATAAGCTTTAAAACGATGTTTGAATCATTAATTTTGTTGAATAATTATGGGAGTTATGGCGTTGCGACAAAAAAACACCTTTGAGAAATAATATACACCGATGATGTGTGGAGTCGATATACCTCGAGCGAGTAATCGACATGGAAAAATCGAAAATTTTAAGTCAAATTAATGGGTAAATAGTGAAATTTGAGATTGAGATTGTATTTTTCGTCAGAAGCCGGCGATTCAACGTTTAAAATGATACCTCATTTATCACTGTAGGTGCAGTATTAACGGAACATATACGGTATGACAGAAAAAGACCTTTCTGTAATAATATATATGATACGGCTGAAATTCTCACTAATTAACCTTAACTACTATCGTGGTTTTTTTGCCACGTACACACTTTCCAATTGATTGTAAACAACTACCGTCACCCGCACTGTCCCAAGTGCAACTGGCAATGCATCCCCCCTCTCCCCTAGGATTACATTGTAGACATGGTTGCTGCGAGCGGCCGTTTTACCACTACAGCAAAAAAATTACGTCGGGTCAAAAAAGACCCGACGATAGCAGTTGAGGATTAAATAGTACATCTATCTGAAAGCAGAACTTGACCGATTTTTTTTCACGCAGTTCGTGAAACAACTCCTTCGGAATGGAAATTAATTTTGGAATTCTGAAAAAATAAATGCGTAGACTGCATAATTTATTTTCAAAAATAGTTGAGGAAACATACAAACTACACACAAGTATTTTGACGACACCTAAGAGTTAAAATATCCTCATTTTGAATGTCTCTGAGGAATGCTTGCTGGTGCCACGTCCCATGTAAAACGACTGGTATTTTTGGGAAATATCTGTGACTAGATACGGCAGATATATCTCGGCATTTTGGATAGGCGAGATATTTTCTTTTAAAATTAGACCAAATTATCGATTTCTAAGCAAAAATATATCTCCCACAAACCAGGGTACAAAAGAACAAAATAGGATACAAACTAGGACATAAACTAGTACATAAAAAGGATAAATTGATATATCACTTCTAAAGCTGATATGATTTTCTGAATCGTATCTGACACCAGTATGTATTCTGCTTATTTATCTCGTCATTCCCCCCTGCTTGGCGCCAAACTGAGATATAACTTAAAAATATTATCTTAGAGTATGTATTGCAATCAATACTTACTCTATAATGATATTGAATCGGAACCTGGGGTTAAAAATATTTTTTGAGTTCCGAAATTACAATATCCAGTCATTTAAAAGGGCTGATTTACTTAGTTACCATCATGTATGTACAAAATTGGTATTTTATTACTTCCTCAGTTATTTACACTTTCGTCGATGTGATGTTATGTCACTTCATCGATAGGTTATCGAACAGACCCAACCTTTATTACCTATGTAGAAACATCCATAAAATTTTTCGACAGCACTACTCCTTCAATTTAGTATGAAGTGACCGAGAAAGTAGAAATATCTCGAGAATAAACATTTTTTTTAAATTTTCACTCCAAACCATGACATAATCTCATATCAAATGTGAATTAACTGCTGCGAGGAATACTTACTTGGCACGACGACGTGATTGAATGATTAACAGAGGAACATCTTGATGAAGGGGTAGGTTTCGGGGCAATTTTTCGACGCGTGGGCATCCAACGGACGAAAATATCCGTTCGAGGCGGATCGTTAACGCGAGAGATCCTCGGTTGGACCTGAATTGAATTTTAAATCGCGCCTCCATCGGGGGAAAAGGGCGTTTGAAAAAAATCTTTGCGTGAGAAACAAAAAGCGAAAAATAAAAAAAAAGGAAAGCATTCCGAAGCCTTTTTCTCAATGCGAGAAGTTCCGAGGGCTCTCTTTTTCTGGATGAATGTGTGCGAGGGCACGGCGGCCCTCTACTACATAATAATTGCCTTGGAGAGCGGCAGAGACCCCTTGAAAGCCCCCGTTCCCTTTTCTCTCCACCCACCCGTTACCCTGGACTTCTCTCTCGCACCCTTTCCTAACGCCCACGCCCTCGCAGACCAGGGTGAAAGAAAGAGGGAGGGGCCATTGCTTTCCTTTTTTATATATATATATTCGTTCCCTTTTTTTTCCTCCGTGATAGATGTGAAATTGGTCGACTATTCTCGAAACTCCGGTAGTTCCCATGATGAATGGACCACCGGAGGGAGGAGAAAAGGGTTAAGGGATATTTCCTTCCCTTTCTGGGAAAAGGGAGGGGAATAGGATGAAGATGTGATGCCACCGAGTCCCCCTTATTCTCTCCTCTCTCTCTCTCTCTCAACCACCACCACCAGCCCTTCCTTACCCTCGAACGAAGCGGATAAAAAAGGAAAAAAAAACATCCCAACGATTTTCGCGTTTAAACAATTGATTAGGCGTGCCACTCTCTTCCTTTTTATCTCCCTCCCTCCTCCGTTCCCTCATTTTCCGCCCCGTCAACCCCTCCGTCTCTTCCGAATTCACCCCCCTCCTCCTCTCCTTCCCTCCCTCCCCCTCCTGTGCTTAAAAAAATCCCAACCACGCAACCTTCCTTATACCATAGCTCCTTCTTCCATCTCCTTTCCTACCCCACACCCCAGGGCTCTGACTGCGTACAGATGCATGACGTACAGACGTATCGATTCAAAAGCGGGAATATCATCGTTGGCCACATGAATATATATTATGGATTCGGATGTTTGGCATTGTTGCCTAGGCTACGTGTTGCCGAAATTTCCACTTTTAGTTCACCCAGTCCTTGGCGCCACTTCGATTAGAGTCTTTTCTGTTGTTATTGTAAATAGACGTAGTTTATTGTTGCTAAAGTGAGACTGTGGTGAATATTCAATAACGGTCGATGAGATATGAATTACTTGATGCTTTGAATAATATCTTGCTATTTTTGTTATCTAAAATTTACTTTTTAAATGCTAGAGAGGAAATATCTATTACAGAAAATATGTAAGAGGTTTATAAAACGTTCCTCGTGTGCCGATTACGATGTTTGCCATAATCCGATTATAATTGGAATGCATTAAGCCTGTTTTGCCTAAACAAAGAATTCAGAATGCCTTGTTTGAACAGAACTTGCATCGTACCAGGCTGCAAAACAGGGTATGCGTCTATGAGGACCCAAAATAGGAGCCTTGACTTGAAAAATAAGAATCTGTTCAAGGCGGCGGTAAGTGCATTCCTTTTTACCTACACTGCAATGATGGCCATTGGGAATACTCATGAAGTCACCTCGCATTATTATTGAATTTCCGTATAGCGATATTCAAGAAGTGCTAAGAAGTTAATTGTGCATTTGTGTAATTGAATTTGGAGAGGAATAAAATATATCTGTAGATCGGATGATATTAAACAAGTGTATAATTACATCCCGCGTGTAGTACTTCATTTTTTATCCACTGCCCACTGCATTATTATTAATTGTAAGTAAAATCCATGTATATTCATGATAAAACCGGTAAGACGTGTTTATTTACAATCTGTCGACTGTATTTACATTTGAACTTCCGTCTTTCATCACTAGGCGGCACCAATTTCCAAAAAGTTAATTGTTCACGGAATTCTAGACAACAGTTTTTGACAACGAGATCCAAATCCATGATATATATTCATGGTTGGCCCTTAAGGTAGTCCGAGCGAGATAGTTCTCATAGTCTTAATAGAGACCATATTCGAATCATAAGTTTTGATTTCACCAGCTGTTGGACACATCAATTAAATATTGCATGATTACAGGTGCAATTATATAGCTTTAAATGAGAGAAATTGCAAGTAATCAAAGGAATTTATCTAAACAAGTCTTTAACTTGACTCACTTTTTTCGCGCGGTTCGTTTCAAACTCCTTCAAAACGGAAGGTTTATTTTGATCCCGAAGAATTTACTGCGTCGACAATATGATTAATTTTCAAAAATAGTTGAGGAAACATACAAAATACACGCTGTTAGTTTTTTTACGACATCCAAGTGCTTGAAATGCCTCATTTTGTAAATAATGCCTCTCTGGAATGAAAACACGCACCATTTCCCATGTAAAAGGGCTGGTATTTTTTGGCAAATATCTCCGAAATCAATGTGGTTAGGGGTTGAATTTGTGTTGTCATTGAAAGGGAGATATATTTTTCTTTAAAATGAGACCAAATTCATTGATTTCTAATTAAAATGACATTTCGCTCAAACTGCCTTAATTTAGTTTGAGCGAGATAGAACTCTAATCATATTGGAGACCATATTCAAATTCTACGCTTTAATTTCTGCAGATATACGAAGCATGAATTAAATATTGAATTATTAATGGCGTAATAATTAACTTTAATGAAGAGCTTGACATTGAGCGTAGCGTATGGGGCAGAAACGTGGACCCTGAGAGGAGGAGGAGGATAAGCTGCAGGCATTTGAGATGTGGGTGTGGAGAAGGATGGAGATGGTTAGGCGGATGTCATTTATTACATTTCACTTATTTTCTCTCTGGATTATCTAAATAATGCGTCGCTTCTAATTTACTGGAACGCGGGAATAACTCGTGTAACTATGTGAAATTATATCATAACTTTGGAAGTTTTGGTAAAAATTTCAAGCCACTCTTAAACTTACTAATAGACTGGCTACAAGCGTATGTAATGGTTTTCAGAATTTTCCTAATAACAAAATTGTCAATTCAATGACGAGAAGAATCAAACCTGATTGAATAAACGCAGTTTTTTCGTGTTGTCGATTTAGTAAATGAAGTAAAACTAGGCTCAACTTTGTGATAGGTCTACTGTGTGTGTAGTAATCATTGTCGATTTTTGGCCGGTTGCAAGAACTTTTAGTTATGGAATCAATAGTTATGAGATCCATAAAGTTATAGATCTGAAAAATATTCGGGTTGCAGGAACATATATACTAGTTACATAACTTATTTACCAATGGTCAATAGCTTCGAATACTCGAACTAACCTTCTACCGCCGGTTATAATTTACGAAAGTTTAGCCTATAAATTATTCCTTATACACATAATAATTAGTCATTAGTAGTAAACAAACTAGCCATTTGTCTCAAAGCAACTCTATTATCAAGTAATTAAGTCTCCAAGCGGTTCATTGCGCATTCGCCGTCTTGGCTACTTGATGGAACTCATAACTCCATGCCATAAGTTATGAAACCAATAAATTTATCGAATGTTTCTGAAACGCTTATTGAATGGTTTCCACGGCTTATGGGTGCCATAACTTTATAGAATAGATATGTGTCGTTCCTGCAACTGGCTATAAGTCTTTTGAATTAAAAATAAGTTAACCTATTATCACTGGGTTACGCAAGAATGTAAAAATTATCTTTATGCGGTTGTCAACATAGTTTATATCTTAAGTGATTAATAATAGGCAACTGGCCCCCATATATTGGGTTTGTCAGGGGAAATGGGGAAAGCTGAATGGAATTGAATGTACTTTTATTGTAGTTATCGAAAGAACAGCTTATCTATAAGTTCCTCCCTGTATACATTGGTTGACGCGATGCGTTTTATGACCCCGAATTTCGTTCTCAAATCACGGTCAGTGTTTATGCGTGTAGCAATGATTCGGAAGAATGTGTGGTGTTTTACTCAGCCATGGAATACTGCAGAGAGAGAAAAAGAAACAGTGAGGAAAATTATGGACTGATTCCTTTATTACCCATAGTTATTACTTTTTTGTTAGAGTACGATAGCGCGTGTTACTGAATGCCGCTTGACGAACGGCGTGCATTTATGAAGCCAATAACGTTGGATGGGTGGAAATTCGGCGATATCGATTCGCTGTGAAAGGTGCCAGTCATCTGAGAGATGAACGAGTGGAGGGATTGACACGGGAATAGGTCAGCTCAGAAGTCACTGTCCGCTGTCAAGTTTGAGATGGAGCGACCTCCCCTCTGTCGCACTATAAGGAAGGGTGCTCTAGATGCTAAAGAATCGATACTCGGCTAGCATTCGAACCTGTTTTTTAAATTTTACTTGTTATATATTTTTCTTCTTGAGGTGTGGTGCAAAAAATACTGGTTTCAAATAGCCTACGCTTGTGGAACCTACGTTCAGTTCTGCAACCCTTGCCCAGGTCCAAATTGTCCTTGTCCAGGCTGTTTTCTGTACATTGGGCCAAAAGCGTACAATTTACTACCTTCTACCTGTACAAATCGATCACACCTAACCTCATTTTCAATAATATAAGATATTGGCTATTTAATTTTCAAAATATTGAAGACATATTTTATTAAGGAATAATTTTTAAAATGTTGGTTAATTTTTTCATGTAAAATAACAATGTATGGTCATTTATTTATTTACTTATTTGATCGTAACCTCTTTACAGGTTCTCCATCTAGGTTACCTAAAGCTCCCTATCTTATATACAATATTGTTTGTATATTGTTTGGGAGTAATAAGCATCATCATTATCAGCATAGTTTTCGCGTATCATAACTGTGACATTTGTTGAATAATATATCAAGACCACCACATGCTGAATAATTTTGGACTTACAGAGATTTTCATCACTAAAAATGGGTCACTTCCAATCTCGGGAGCTTAAATTCCGATTTTTCTAAGAGTATAGGGAATTTTATTTCTTTCATCCCCGATGTACACCGCCAAAAAAAATTAAGCACGATGCGCATTTCCATGCAGAAGTGCTCACGGAACTCCTGTAACTTGCGTGCATATTGACGGAACGCTGATGGAAAGCTGAAGCATTTAATTAAGTTATTCTCTATCGTTCATATACGTCTCAAGGGGTGAGATTCTGGTGAGGTATACGTAGAAATCCAATCCTTTAATGATTTTTTCTAATGAAATGAAGAATCAATTAGTTTTCCACAAAAGATTCACTACGTTCCTACGACCCTGGTTTCATCGCAGCGCGACATCATTAGGTCCAGTTACTTGATTAATAATTACTGCTAATACCATTGATTCTATGATATTTTCTGCTTCTTACCATCGTGAGAGACAAAAGGTGTTCTAGGTTTTGTGTGTGAAAGCACTCGGAATGATTACGAGAACTTAACTAAGTCACGAGTCGCATGGTACAACAATGCATTGGTTGGGGATTTTGGCGAGCTTTAAGGCAGGGACACAATCAACGTGTACGTGTGACGCGAGACGTTAGCGGGACAACGGGAGACGGGGAACGCAAGTCAGCGGACACAATCGACGTTAACGCGGCCCGGAGTAACAATTGACTAACGCAGGCGCAGCTAAGAGATCAGGTATAAACAAATGTGAAAGTAAATAAGTTGTCTTCGCCAAGAGCTGTCTTCAGCAGTTGGATGAATCTGCCGACAGATGGCTCCCATTCCCGGATTCTCAGGGCTATTCTGATTGGTTTTCCGTGTACGGGACACGGGGAGAGATGAATGTTGCCCATCTCTCGCGTACACGTACTCCCCGTACACGTTGATTGTGTCCGTTCATTATACTTTCCCGTCGGCCATCTTTTCGCGTATTCCCGTTAACGGCTCACGTTACACGTACACGTTGATTGTGTCCCAGCCTTTACACGCTTATATTTTTCGAGATAACGGTGGGGATAGTTTTGTTTTCCCTCTCATACTAAAAAAACTACCCACGATTTCTACCACAAGGGTCTATTTCAGTTACATGAAGTTATCTAAGATGCAGAAATCATGGCTCAACGAAGAAGTTGATGCAACGTCAATTGTTTTTTTGTAATACTTTTTTTTCGAGATTAAAGGGGTGTAATACAGCAAGTCCTCGATTTATGTCGGAGAAGGCGTGCTGAAGAAGAGCGACGTAAGTCGAAACAACGTGAATCGGATCCAGATACCTACTCGTGACCAATTAAATCCCGCGATAAATCAAGGCGTTAACTTCAAAATTCGTGTCTTGCCTCTATTCAGGAAAAATAGCTTTTTTTTTTAGATAGGATGATTATGCCCTAACCATAAAAAACGCAAGCATATGCAAAAAAAGGTCTATTTTATTAGCATTAAACAGGAAAAAATTTTTCGACGACCCTTTTCAGCATGGACGTAACATTGAATCAGACGTAAATCGAAATGACGCATACCGGGGACTGTCTTTAGTATTATTTTTACTCTCTTTCCCGTTAAACTGTCCGCGATGTCTACTCCATGGGCCTATTTCAAGTACATGAAATTTACTGATGTGCAAACAAAACCAGAGTCAAAACTATTCCGGCCCAAAACTAAAAGATCGAAACTGTACTCAATTTTAATATAATTTAGTTTCGACCCGGCATGACCACGTGCTTTAGGCTTGAAAGGTTTAGTTTCGCACCACATGATTAGTAGTATTTTGTGAACTTGAATACACTTAAATATTCTGATTCTTCTATCCACTCGTGTTGTATTTGAGGTTGAAATGTTATATTGGTAGATCACATGTATACAAAAACCAAGAAATATCAAGACACAACTTTTGCAGGAGGATCATCCACCTTTGTAGTCCTGGTGTATACCACTTGGGCATGATGCTTGATCACCTGCTTGATTTGACCTTTGCGCAGGAGTTCTTCGAGATGCACGCCTTGTCAATGAACTTCGCACCTTCAGCCTTTCACTGACCACAGATGGAGTAATTAATGTATACGAAGGAACTTCCTTTAACAGTTTGTCATACGTCGCCTGATCGAAAAGTACATTGATGTTCAACTTGTCTCGAACCTTTCCTTTGGACCACTTCTTATTTTTCGCCTTTCCTCCAGAGCTTCTACCTTCCTTCTTCTTTTTATTATTCGTTAATACAAGGGTGAAAACTGTCGTGTCCGTATCCCCTCCACTCGTTTTTTGAGGATAAAACTAAATTGGGTTCAAAGGAGTTTAGTTTAAATTAATTTCGTTCCCGGGAGTAAAGTTTCGTCCCGGGTCAAAACCAAACCCCCTATTGCATTTAATTTCGTTCCCGAACGAGTTTTAACTCGCGCCTCCCAGTTTAATTTCGCTCCGAGTCAAAACTAAATGTATTTAATTTCGTTTCGTTTGCCATCCCTGGTTATAATATGTTGGAAGAAAACATAACGAAATAGAAAAATCTCTTATTAAATTCCACACTTAAAATGTTTATTACCGACCTAAGTTTCGATTGCCTTGCCATCATTTTCAAAGGTCGATTGCCATGCAATTATTTTCAAAGGTTTGAAAATGATTGCAAGGCAATCGAAACCTAGGTCGGTAATAAAAATTTTAGGTGTGGATTTTACTAAAAGATTTTTCTTTTTCGTCATGCCTGCGGTAACCTTCCACGAAGTTATACCTTCAACCATTAAGTTCATGTTGGAAGTAATTGGCGTAGTTTAAGGTTTTTTGCGCGAAATATCATTTTACATATAACTCAATGAATTTGGTCTCGTTTTAAAGAAAAATATCTCACCCTTCTAATGACACCAAATTTCAGCCCCTTACCGCATTACTTTCGGAGATGTTTGCCTAAAAATACCAGCCCTTTTACATGGGAAATGGTACGTGTATGCACTCCAGAGAGACATAATTTACAAAATGAGGTATATCTAACACTTGGATGTCGTAAAAAAACTAACAGTGTATAGTTTGTATGTTTTCTCAACTATATTTGAAAATTAATCATATTATCACCGCAGTAGGTTCTTGGGTATCACAGAAAACCTGTTTTGACGGAGTTTCAAACGCACAGCGCGAAAAAAAAAAGAGTCAAATTAAAGACTTTTTTTTAGATATTTTCATTTAATTACTTACAATGTCTAGCATATGAAACTATATTATTGCACCCTAAAATTATGCAATATTTAATTGACGTGTCCTACAGCTGGTGAAATTCGTATAATTCGAATGTGGTCTCTATTGTGACTAGGGAACTATCTTGCTCGGACTACCTTAATTGTTTAAGGACAGAGGTGTTCTTCCGCTCCTCCGATAATATTCGATATACGATAAAATCTGAACATCGAACATCCCCGCGCGCACATACCCCCGAAAACGAGAGCCGAAAATATTTCTGCCCTCGCCACCCCTCCCTCAATTCCTTCTCCACCTCCTTTTCCCCGCCCACCCCACCTCCCCCTTCTTCTCCCCCCCCTTCCCGCACCCCCTCCCCGCTCCCCCCCGCTCGCGAGCACCGCGGCAGCTCGATACTTCGACCGCTAAATCTCTCTCTCCCACGCGCCAGTCGTTCTCCTCCTCTCCTGCCAACTCCTCGCTCGGGATGTCGTCGGCTGTTGGGCGGGCGGGGTTTAAGAGTGTTGTCGGCGAGGGGGTGAGAGGGAGAGGAGGTTAAAGGGTAAAGGGGTAGGTTTGGGAGGAGGGACGAGTGGAGGGAGTACGGAGAAGGCGGGGGGGGTACTCGGAAAAGGAGAGTGAGGCCGACGCGCGGTCTCTCCCGCACTGTGTCTACGTCACGCTCTCGCCGTAAACCCTTATCATGCCTAGTGATGGGTGGAGAAAAAGTTTACCGTCTTTTTTTTTTTTCACCCGGGGTTTTTATTTAAATTCCAGCGTAAAAATAAATCAAGTTTCTCATATTTGGGTTACCTTTGGAGAAGGGTAGATCGTATGCCGTGGCGAACGAGGAAATACTAGAGGCAGATGGCATTTATTTATTTATAAATTTTGACGTCGTTTTCATCTAAGAAGTGGTAATACTGGTTTATTATTGTACAATCCTTCTCCCTACTCCCTCCCTAAAGGAAGTATTTCCTTGCCTAAGCCGAATATGACGTAATTCAGGCGACATTTCTTGTACATAGGACATAAAGTGTATAATTTATTACCTGTTGATTGTTTTCGTTAAGAAATAGTAAGTACAACAACGAAAAGTATACAATCTTGGTTGTTTACTTAATAAAGTCTAGACGATGTTTTCTTGCAACTGCAATATTATCTTATACATATACTGCAATTTCATAATTCTTTATATATGCATAACCTGTTTTGTAAATGATGGGATGGAAACCACAATTCAGGTTTACCTTCATTTACCTTCATAAAGCTACTCCTCGATTTAGCCAAAGATGTTATGAAATTCAAACAAGGCGGGTAAGTTTTTTTGAAGAAAATGCCATGAGAAAAATTCGGCCTGGACCGGGAATCGAACCACGGACCTTTGGTTTGCCGGACCAATGCGCAGACCACTACGCTATCCAGGCTTCCTAATTCCCATGGCAATGTTGGTGGATACAAGGCAACTAGATCTTAGGCCCTTATGGTCCATCAAAGATGGCAACGCAAGGGAGAAGAGGACTTCAAAGAAGCCACAACCAAGAGTCAGTATCCTTCACCAGCACATATGCCGTGCTTAGCCATTTGAAAATATTCAAACATGGCGGGTGAATTATTTTGAAGATGAAGGGGCGGAAATTTTTCTCATGGCAGTTTCTTCAAAAAAATTCACCCGCCTTGTTTGAATTTCAAATGGCTAAGCACGGCAAAAGTGCTGGTGAAGGATACTGACTCTTGGTTGTGGATTCTTTGAAATCCTCTTCTCCCTTGCGTTACCATCTTTGATGGAACGTAAGGGCCTAAGATCTAGTTGTCTTGTATCCACCAAAATTGCCATGGGAATTTAAAAGTTTGGATAGCGTAGTGGTCTGCGCATTGGTCCGGCAACCCAAAGGTTTGTGGTTCGATTCCCGGTCCTGGCCGAATTTTTCTCATGGCAGTTTCTTCAAGAAAGATAATATGTTGTTCGCATTTTCTATCGGAGTATTAAAACATTATTATTAGTATTAGATGGGGCCCTTAAAGTGTAGGAAATCGGGTGGAGTATCTCTTACTTTCAACAACAGCTATTCGTAACAGGTAGTATACTTCTATGAATGGACGAATAAAGAATACCTTGTCCTCTTATTACGGCCCTGAATTCGAACCTAAGTGGTATATTTTTTGGACAAATCATAAATGAATTAGCATGGGTTTGAATTGAATTATGAGTAAAAAGTAATGTGAAGGGTGGAGAAAACGTTTTCCATCATTTTTCCACCGGGGATTTTTATTTAAATTCCAGCGTAAAAATAAACCATGTTTCTCATATTAAGGGTTACCTATGAAGACGGGGTAGATCGTACGCTGAGACGAATGACGAAATACTAGAGGCAGGTTGGGCCAGGAATGTGTAGAAAATCGGGGGATTTTTTTTCGTACTTTTCAACAGCAACGCTTATTCGTGAACGGTTGGACACTTCAATGACTGGATGAATATGGAAAACCTCGTCCTCTTATTATGTCAATGAGTCCGCATCTGTGAGTTTTGTTTTTCGGGAAAATTATAGTTAAATTAGCATGGGTTTGAATGGAATTATAATTTGAATGGAAAAAATAATTTCAAAATTATTGGTCATAGTACTCGGGTAAATAGCGCCCTACTGTTGCGTATTGCGCACCCGGAGAAGCAGCCGCCCTAGTGACGGCATTCTTCGCAAGTATATCGCACAAGTTGCACATGCTTTTTTTATCATACATTTTTGGAAATTAAAAAAAATATATTTATGTACGCACATGAGGGTGACTATTTCCCATTTAATATGATGTGATGAGCCGTAAAACGCGTGCTAAAATTTCCCGAAAATAGTCATTGCTTAGGTTGCCAAGAGAAAATGCTACCGTCAAAAGCAGAGAAAAATTGATAAATATTTCTCGGGTTTGGCACCGGGTAAGGCTGTTTAAGGCCAACGTTTCGATGAGAAACTCACCCATCGTCATCAGGGCTAAGACTGACCGCCGAGTTTGGTCCACGCCGGGTTTTTATACTAAGATAGCCAATGGACGGTTGAGGCCCATTGTTGACCAGCCGATTCAAATTTGGCTCAGGGCGGTTGGGATTTGAATTTTATCCGCGACCGTTTTATTTTATCAATCAGCGGACTCCATATTTGGCTGATGCTCTGCCCAGAGTCTCGGTTAAGCTTTTTCTCCTCGAGACGTATTTCTATTGCCTCTTTTACTAATCGATCCCAGTATCCATAAGATCGGCATAGGATTTTTGCGCCGTTAAAATTGATGGAGTGCGCCATATCGAGGCCATGCTCAGCTAAGGCCGATTTTTCGGGTTGAAAAAGTATTATGTGCCTCCTGTGCTCCGTAATTCTGGCTTCTACCGTACGTGATGTCTCTCCAACGTAGGCAAGGCCACACTCACAAGGGATGTTATACACTCCAGGCACTCTGAGGCCAAGTTCGTCCTTAACTCTTACGAGCCCATCTCGAATTTTCTTTGGAGGTCTATGGATCACCTGTAGGTTGTGCCTATGTAAAATTCTTCCTATTTTCCCCGAGATGGTGGAAACATAGGGAATGCAGGATCTTCCTAACGGCTTTTCGTGATCTTCTTTCGTTGGTTTAGGGGGTCTCATGGTTCTTTTCAAGGCCAAGCGAAAATCTCTGTCACTGTACCCGTTAAGTTTGAACGTAGTTTTTAAATGTTTCAATTCAGTGGAAAGATTGATAATTTTGTCAGTGAAAAAGTAGTTTTAAACAAAATAGAAGCGCGTAACAAAATCGATTGCAAGGAGTAAATACTTCACTCTTTCTGCCATCCGGTGGTGAAAATTTGATCCGTACATCTTGTTTGTAAGAAATTTAAAATTAGCATAAAAAGAAGCCCAGACCTATTCCAATTCTTTCATGATGAGAATAAAATTGGGGACCTATTTTAGGCGTCCTATGGCCCTTGCGGACCTGAGGCCTTCGCTCCAGTGGCTTCCTCGTACTCGACCTTCCTTGAGGTAGTCCGAGCCAGATATTTCCCCAGTCATAATGGAGACCATATTCGAATTATACGTTTTAATTTCACCAGCTGTAAGACACACAAATTAAATATTGCATTATTAATGGTGCAATGATATAGTTTTATATGACAGAAATTGTAAGTAACTAAATGAAAATCTTTAAATAAGCCTTTAACTTTACTCATTTTTTTCGCGCGGTGCGTTTGAAACTCCGTCAAAACAGGTTCAAAACGGAAGGTTTATTTTGATCCCGAAGAATTTACTGCGTCGACAATATGATTAATTTTCAAAAATAGTTGAGGAAACATACAAACTTCACGCTGTTAGTTTTTTTACGACATCCAAGTGCTTGAAATACCTCATTTTGTAAATAATGTCTCTCTGGAGTGCCTACACGTACCATTTCCCATGTAAAAGGGCTGTTATTTTTTGGCAAAGATCTCCGTTAGTAATGTGGTTAGGGGTTGAATTTTAGGTGTCATCGGAAGGGTGAGATATTTTTCTTTAAAAATGAAACCAAATTCATTGATTTCTAAGTAAAGTGATATTTAGCTCAAACTACCTTAAATACAGAAATCCAGGTACCAGAATAAGGGTAAAAGCATGGAAGTTTTGTAGAAATTAGCAACATACAGAGGTAAGAGAGGTACGTTATCGATATTACGCTTATTACCGCTCGCTGAAGCGTTCGGTAATTGAAAAAAAATGATGCAGTACATTATTGACTTTTTAATATACGGAAAAACCCTACGCTACATAGCATTTTCCCAGCAAGTATGATAACAAATATATTCGTCGACGTATCCGGGACTTTGTACCTTACTTTTACTCTTCAAGGCCTAGAGGTCGGTTTGCGACTCTCAACTAACCGTGAAATTTGACGTCAACCGCGAGTTGGATTGGTGCCTCTGGAGACGTTCAACTTCAGAGTTCAATCAGTCCAAACGTACACGTTCAAGATTCACGGTTGAAACTAGCGCATGCGCAAACGTATCGCAAATATCCTTATTCATTTATTAGTCTTGTTGAATTTCCTTCGATTTCGCCTCTATTACGCCACTAATAAGCGACTGATTCCATTATTATATTCAGATTTACTTTTGATTTAAATCTGCTGACAGGGCAGATGCCTTATTGCCTTTATTTATTATTGATCATCATTTTAATTTAAATGTCGATCAATACAAACTAGATTGATCAAAGAGTCGCAATTATTTTTTTCAGTGTGTTGTTCACGCATGTAAATCACAACCCTAAAAATGAGTCCATCTTCTTCGTGCTTACATTAATGGGTCGATGTTTACTTGAGAATGTGCAGCCGAAGGTCTACAAGGTGAACGGCAATTTCCGACGCAAGTTTTTGGTTGACAGCCGAATGTAAATAAATGTCGTGACTGTGAATCCAATTCACACCTATCGTTTAAAGTTATGGCTACAAATAACCTATTGTCAAAGCAGATTCCCAGTCAAAGTAGAATGCATTTTTAATGCGGGATAAGTTGAAGTGCAAATTTATCTTTTTGTTTGAAATGCTTTTACTCGCTCTTCCGAGATTAAATGTGCCTACTGTTGTGATTCACTTGGTTTGTCATCGCATGTCAATTGGGTTTGCTCGCTGCTTTGAAAATCTTGAAGATTTCTACTCACATCCATTTCAACATACCTTAAACAGTAGATTGACTAATGATGATAGCACTTAATGAGTATTCGTGTCATTGAAATTCCCGTCTTAATGATTTTTCCGAATATGGAGAGCGGATTTATCGTGAGTTTCTTTCACGAAACCGTAAATTTTCCCGATATTGAACCCTCCTTAACCTCCCCTTGCCTTTGTCCTCCTTTCACTTTGTCCAAAATTCCTTCTTACCTAACCCCCCCCCCCCCTCCGCCCCACCTAACATTCTCCCTTCTTTCTTCAACATTCCATCCCTGTCTCAGTGTGTCCTCCGTTCTCCTTCCCGCTGTCTGCTTGGGAATTCTCCCTTCAGTTCCCTTTTCCGCCCCAGCCGTATCCAACACTACCTCACTTGTTTTCCTCCCCGCCAGTCTCTAGTTTTTTATATGTTTCCGCGGGCGTCTCGTAAATCCTTCAGCCTGATTTCACCCTTCTTCAGAATCCGAAAGGATTGTGAGCCATTAATGGCTACCCTCCGTATTGGACTTTTAAGAAAATCTTGTCGTAATTTCTCTGCAAAACCTTACTCTAATGAATAATCTCTTCTTCGTAATAGCTGCCTTTGGAGGTGCAAATCCTCTGTCTTTTGTCTTTTATCATTCAAATGTTGGGAAAAAATGTGTTTTTCCTTTTAGGGGACGTTCCGAAACGTGAATGTTGAAACCTGTTTTTATTAGCTAGTATTGTATTTGTCTAACGACTAGACGCGAATTTTTCCGATTTCAATTGTACATTTGACTATTAAAGGCCTATCTTAAGCAGCAGATTTGTCTTTCATTATTATTTAAAGAAATTCCGGCGAAAGTTCGTTTTTTAAGATACTTTAAAAGTAACTACCATTACAAGCCGCGTTGCATTACATTGATTGTAGTCAAGCTGTGTGGCTAGAACACGCTCCACAGATTTACTGGCATTAATGTTCTCTAAAGACAAGTGCTAATTGTATTAATAAATTCAGGCTCCACTTTTTGGAACCTCTCCATATCGGAAATCAAAAACATTCAAGTAATGGTCCACTAATGTTTTTATTATTTACGACCCGGGTTTCGTCACGTAATGACATCTTCAGGTACAAATATTATTCCACATGGGTATATACGTATACAAAATCAGGTACAGAGAAAGGAGGGGAAGGGAAGGGGGGAGAAGGAAAAACCGTTGGAGTATGGTGTAATGGGTAAGGGGCAGGTAGGAAGGGGTCGGGGAGGGGGGGGGGGAAGCGTTGGGCTGATTGGAGAAAATACCGGGCGGCGGGAAGGGGGGGGGAGGAGTGGGAAGGGTAAAAATAGTCTAAATATATATATAATAGGCTAATTATATTGTTTAATTGTTAGAGTATATCAGGGAACCTAAGCCACAATTGGGTGCTTTATTTTCCCATTGAGGAATCACAATGGTAATCGTTCGATGCACCAGTTCATGTCAATTCTCAGATTAGAGATTATTTTCCACTTAATTTGGAATTTATACGATTTTTCAAGCCTTTTTTAATAGTTTTTTCCTAAGCAATTAAGATAGTCATTAGTAAAAAAGGAAATAAAATTTATTTGGGCCAGAAAAACATTCTCGAAATTCCCTGTTAACGAACGAATGCAAAAATAGCCAATTGTTGCATGATTTCGTAGGAGTTCTGCTTGCCAGTCAATCACTCCATGGTTTTCAATCAATAATTATCAATGCATGCGTCATTATGTGGCGACCGAAGCATCCTGACCAAGTATTCAAGTCATAAAAAATATCATGCGAACTTTTTTGCGTCGTTATGGCAACAGACCCCCCAGGAAACAATCATTGTGTTATACTTAAGGCGATTGAAAGACATATTCCAGCCTGCTGGAAAACAGCGTGTTTTTTTAATTCAATTTTGGTCCAGTGGAATGAACGAGAATATTTCCCTTTGAGGTAGATCGAGAGAGCATTACGTTATCAATCTGTAGCCTGACTACCGATGTGACAACTATATCGGTTTATCGCTGCACCTTCCACACTTTCATTTGGATATCACGATGCAATGGACGAATAACCGGATGAATAGGAAGAATATCCACCGTTTGCTTGAAATTCAGGGCAAGCAACTATTGAAACGTGTATTGGCTACTTTTTGCCTTGTATCTGCTCGATTTTACTCTTATTTTTCACCGGGGATACGGATAGTTATTAATTTAAATAAATAAGCAATAATTTTAAGGGAAAACAAGAAAATGAATAATTTATTACTCACAGATTAAGTACAGTACTGTGTGCAAATATCAGTGAGCGTTGGGCAGCCTCGAAGGTCAGCCACAGACCTGTTTTGAGACTGCCTTCCATTAATGGAATTCATTACTGGCAATAAACAAAAATTTATATTAGCATATGCATTTTACAAACGCATATATAATTATAAAAAGACGATTTCATTCCCAATTTTGAACTAGGTAAGCATAGAAAAGAATGAGAATTCTCTTGAAACAGCATTAAAACACCAATTACTTCAAGTAAATCACTTTGGAAAGGAGTGTACTTGTTGATTTTTAGTGAGTTGCCGATGGGAGACATCGCAATTGGTGAAGTTTCGCGTCAGCCTCGAAGCGCTAAAAGAAAATCGGGGTTAACGAAGATGGTAGAAGGGCAACGAAGACGTCGCAGCTTCTAGCATTGGACACAATAGAAAGCGCCATCTCTATTTACCATTGATAACCATAGTGATGTTTCCAGTTGGTACATACATTTAAAATATTTATTTTTCTGTCTTATATATATTTTTGGAATGATAAAAAAATATAGCTTGAAATCCTTTTTCTTTTTTTTGATACCAAGGGGTCCATCTCTAGTTTGGGGGGCAGGGGCAAGTCAATCGATGCGCGGTCTCGCTGAACCTGCGTCACGGTCTTGCCCCATCAAACCCCTCCGGTCCCATTAAAACTTTATCCCCTCTTCCCTTCCCATCATTCCGTTCTACTCTCCTTAATCCCCCCCCTTCTCTCTCTCTTTCTCCCCATTAGGTCGCGTGGGTTGCGTGCCTGAATATGTTTTAAGTAGACTGGAAGCTTTTTTAAAGGGAGTGGCTTACGATGGGTCCGTTTTTAATGTCCGCCGCTCTTTTGTACGCGAGTGTGCGGTTGGACGTGTGGAGAACTGCCCTCTCTCCCATTGTGTCGCTAATCCTGCGAATTTGCGGTCGGGGATATTTGGGGGGGGGGAGGGGTGTCCGCCTTAGAGTGTATAATTCAATACAGATGGCGTGACGAACTTCCGGTGAAGCCGTTTCCGCCATTTTTTGATTGCCTACAATACTGTGATTGCCCTGTGTGAGATCGTTTGACGGGACGGATATTCTGATGACGAGGCATGGCGTTCTCAGATTGGTGAAGGTGACATATTTGATATTACGCAGAAGAGTTGGTTTTTTTGAAACTAATTGTACAATGTAACAGTTTGGAAATAATTATCCTTATAGATGGCTGTCTTCATTTTCAACGTGAATGACTTTTAAAAATATAATGCCTAGAGCAGGTACAGATTATAATTATGGATTTTCCTTAACCTGGATTATGTAATCTTTAGGAAAATTTATTTATTTTTAATAAAAACCATCATTCACCTGGTATACGTTTGGAAAAATGCTTTTTTAGTATGGTTGTCTCCACTGATTGTATAAATAACTTGTCAAAGGTGCATTCTTAGTAGAGATGGGCAACATCGTTCAATACAATGACTGAGTCTTGAATCGGTCGTTCAATCTAAAGAATCGATTCTTGGATCTCGTTCTCGTTCAATTTTTTTCATTATAGTGGTTCATTGAAATAAATTTTAACTTTAATTTAAACATATAGTGAAATCTGTATTTATCGGCCAACAGCAGGCCTTTGAAATAACTCCCGCAAGAGAGAAAGTGTCCGCTGATTGGAGGTAAAATTTTAATTGATAATATCATAAATTCATTTTCCGAAAATTTTTATCGCACACAGATGAGACCGCCCTAGTGAGGTGGCCTCTGAGGCAGGTTTCACAATGCAGTGCTTCTGTAAGCATGCCTTAAAAACTACTGCTGACGAGAAAAAGTATATTTGTTGCTGAAACATGTACGACTTCTAAAAATGGTGAAAAACCTACAAAAAAGTTAGAGTCATATCACTCGCTATAAAAAATGGTATACACCGCCGAAAATAACCGAGAAATCGAGTCTTTTAATTATACACCATCTTTTTGAGTGTGTAAGAAATGTATCGAAGTATATAAAAAATGGAGGAGCTAAAATCTGCTAATGCAAGTTTGGGTGGATGAAGTACAGCGCGTTCATCGAAATATTCGTAGGCTACTGTTCCTGAAAGTTGCGGAAGCATACGCCTAAAATGCAGCGAAAATCTTTTGGAACATTTTTTCAATGCTATTCTTTTGAAAAAAGTTTCTGCTCCGTCATTAATGGAACAAACTCAAAAATATTTCTGGTAAAATTTATAATTTTGATTAAATATTTGCCTCAGTAGGTTTGCAGATAAAGGAATTATGAATTTATTTATTCAAAGATCGAGGAAATTTTTTAGAAGTTTGCGAACAAACGCAAACGGACAAGATATTAATAGTCAAGAATTCATTATTCCACCGCGATCACTAATTCCTTGAGTATAATTTGATTCTCAGGCCAGCGACTCCTCAAGGAATCACTGAATCCGAGTCCTCATCTGAATCTGAGTCCTAATCTGAATCCGAGTCCTCAACTGAATCTGAATCCGAATCCTAATCTGAATCCGAGTCCTCAACTGAATCTGAATCCTAATCTGAATCCGAGTCCTCAACTGAATCTGAATCCGAATCCTAATCTGAATCCGAGTCCTTAACTGAATCTGAATCCGAATCCTAATCTGAATCCGAGTCCTTAACTGAATCTGAATCCGAATCCGAATCTGACTCCTCGAGGACTCATGAATCCTCCCTCTCCGCGGGCTCTACGAGAACACAGGTCCCCCTCCCTCAGATTTCAAATTTCAAGAGTGGGGGGACTCGTTTCTTCCTGTCGTTCACTTGATTCTCTGCTTTGCCGAGTGGTGCGCCCATTTCCATTCCCAAACTTCCAAGGGTGGGGGACTCGTGGCCTCGCCTGTCAGTTAGTTCCCATCTTTGCCGGGTGTTGCGCCTATTTTCATTACGATTCTTAAGGAACGACGGTTCATTGCCGCGAACGACTCCGTTCGTCAACTCACTTCAAAGAGTCGTTCGAATTGATTCGTTCGTACGCGACCGACCCATCTCTAATTCTTAGAGCAAGCGCAGAAAATCACAATAGATTTTTTAAACCTGAATTATAAATCCTTAAGGAATATTTATTTTTTAAATAAAAACACTAACTTACCGGGTATAAGTTTGGAAAAATGCCTTTTTTTTAATGGGCGTTTGAACTGTTAATATAAACAACTTGTAATAGGTTGATGCTCAGAGTAAGCAAAGAAAATAATTATGGATTTTTTTATCTAAGTGACATATGACATGACAATGAGATAACCTTCGGGAACATTTTTTTCATAAAAACCATCATTTACCTGGTATCTACTCGTCAAATGTTGGTGCTATTAAAGCAATATTTGACATGTGAAATGGTGTCCGTGCTGCATTAAAACAACGAGAATTATCTTTAGTCAATTGGTCTTTCAAATCAACTGAAATTTCAGTCGATCTGAAAGTTGTCTGCACGATGCTTATTTAAACACACCTAAGCTCTACGCTAATGTTACTGCAGCGAAACTTTAATTTAATATTTAACATGTGAAATGATAATCGTGCTGCTTTAGAGAACGGGAATTATCTTTAGTCAATTGGTTTTTCAAATCAACTGAAATTTCGGGAGATCTGAAAGTTGTCTGCACGATGCTTATTTAAACACACCTAAGCTCTGTGCTAATGTCACTGCAGCGATACTTCTTCCTCATCGTCCGAGGGGCAACGGACAATTGCAAAGCGTCATGGTCGCAAGAGGAAAACGACGCGGGAGTGTCGTGCCTCCCCCTTGAAGTCTGACGGCAAAACACGCAGCCTTCCCTTCCATTGACCGCGTCACGAATGTGTTCAGCGTCATTTTATTTTGCGGTGGCCGAAAAATAAAATTGGCACTTGATGCGCACTTTAAATGAACCAGCCACATTTGTGCTCCCGCGCCGAAGCAAGGGGTTGAATAAATAGTGTAATCTTTGCTGCGTGATTTTGTTTTCATAACATTTGCAATTTA
Source organism: Ceriagrion tenellum (assembly GCA_963169105.1). NCBI lineage: Eukaryota > Metazoa > Arthropoda > Insecta > Odonata > Coenagrionidae > Ceriagrion > Ceriagrion tenellum. The sequence continues at coordinate 48,079,843 of OY720637.1, forward strand.
AACATACAGAACATAGTTTATTTAGTCAGAGTTGTGTGTAAAACAAATCTGTAAACTGTTATTTAAATATGCGAAGAATATGAAAGAAGTGTTACCACATTTCTTTGAAGGCTTCCGCGACTCATATACTTGTTAATATAGCTCTTTTCAGGTATTCTCGTCGCGTGTTTAGTATTTGTGACAACAGTTTCTCCCCTCTTCCTGGGGGCGTCTTCAGGTCCGTTGGACATTTTGTGACAAAATTTCCAACGGACCTGAAGACGCCCCCAGGAAGAGGGTAGAAACTGTTGTCAGAAATACTAAACACGCGACGAGAATACCTGAAAAGAGCAATATTAACAAGTGTTACCACATGTTTTTTGGCACCGTTCTTGAACTGTAATGAAGATTCACGGATACTTCTTGTATTTGAGATATTATGTGATATTTTACAGTGTCATTTTCATTAACTGAAGCATTTTTAATATACCATTATTGACACAGAAAGTTATGTAATATATTTTTATGCATAGCGCTTCACGTTATAGCACTGGAAAATACCGAAACTTTGTAATGGTGGCTTATTCATTAAAAAATAGGTTCAGGAGGAGATACAGCACTTTGTGGTATCATTTAAAGATCGGATATCTATCATGAAAAGCGTATGGAAATTTTATCCAGATAACTAATAATTGAATTTAACGAGTGTTAGAGGCGTAAAGTCTCTGTATTTTGCGCAGTGTGTTTATGTACAACAGGTACATATCAATCAGTCTAAAATTTCTGTTTCGCCGGAAGATATTTCAAATTTTTGCTAGCTGAAATATTCTAAGCTACATGGCTAGGAACTAAAATACCTTAGTAGACATTGAAAAGGTTAAATTGATGGTGTCCAAGCCTTAAATTTATGGAAATAGGGTGAAGTAACACTTGCAATATATCTAAAATTCTTCGTAAAATATAATGTTTCGGATTCCATTGAGGTTTTCCTGGCAGTTATTTTGAAGGTTAAATGAAATTCTTACGAGGACGATGACCTTTTCGGAGATAACTAAATTCGGTCTTAATGGAGATATTGCGTGTGAATATAATTCGTAAAAAAATTTCATAAAAAATTCCTAACGGATAGAATTGATCAGAACGCCATCTAGAAGGCTGTAGGTTTAGAAGTGAAAATTTAATGTGATGTGACAGAAATAAAGGTTTTGCTTACTGACCGGAAGATAAAAGGCTTAAGTCAGGTTGAGATCTCTGGAAACAACCACTGAAGCGGAAACTGTATAATATTTCCTTCCCTCTGGCCACTAAATTATAGGTTACTTTGTGAAAAGGCCTAACTTTCACTTAAACATTGAATGTTACACTAACTGTTGTACTTACATCTTATTCACTCCTCGTCTTCGACAGCCTAACAGCCTTCCAAGGTCAGGTTTTATGGATTTTTTTGTTTGTTGTAATTATTTTGAAAGTTTTGGTCGATCAAAGTTAATTAATCTGTTACTTGCTTGCTTTTGAAATGTCTAATGAATCTGACTTAGGTCCCTTGTCATTCTATGTATATTTCAACAGATACTTGTTTATAACTTGTAACTTTTACATGAACCTGTAAAAGAGCTGTGGGGGTCTCCGAGGGGCAAAATATACTCTGGATTTAAATAGAAAGAATAATGAAATTCTTCTCTGAAGGAGGACGGAAAACTGGGTATTGGTATTGCTTTAAAATGCGGAAAAGCGCTAGTGAAACTATATCTCTCATAGTTGGAAGTCTGACATTGAATGGAATAGCACGACCAATGTTGAAGGAAGGATACCTCCAGAGCTAAGACCTATCGTTTTGGAGTTTTGAATGTACCGCGTGAAAAATATGAATACGGTTGAAGAATTTATTAGTTTTTTTTAGTTTATTACTGAGAATGGAGAAAATACTGAGAAAATAAGACGAAGACTAAAATCCTATTATGCGGAAGATAAAAGCTGAATGTAGAAGTCACCCTGAGAGGAGAGAGATCAGAGCAAGAGGATTCCTTCACCTATCTCGGAAGTACCATCACGTGGGACGGAAGAAGTACAACGGACAACAAGCGGAGAATAGCACAAGCTAAGAAGAGGTTCATGGGAAAAAGACAAGTACTGTGCTCAAAGAAGATAGGATTACAAACCAGGAAACAGTATGTGAAAACATTCGCATGGAGCGTAGCACTCTATGGATCGGAAGCATGGACCATTGGCCAGAGCTGACCAGAAAATACTAGATGCATTCGAAACCTGGTGCTGGAGCAGGATCCTGAAGATAAAATGGACAGACACAATGAGAAATACTAAAAGTTACAGAGGAGTGGAAGACGAAAGGACCATATGGTAAACCAAAGAGAAAAGAAGAACCAGATGGATTGGACACACCCCGAGACCAGAGGGGTATATGAAGATTATAATTGAAGGCAAATAGAGGGAAAAGTCCCCAGAGGAAGACCCATGAATAAGTTCATGAACCAAATAAAGATTACAGTAGGTACATAGGAAGAGGTACAAGGAGATTAGGGAACTAGCATGAGATAGGGAAGGGTGGAGGGCTGCAGTTGGATTGAACAACCGATGATGACTGAGAATCTGAGATGCATAAAATTATATTATCGCAGCATTATATTATATTATATAGTCCAATCTGCCTCACCCACTGAAATGAAAACATAAAATTCGAATATGGCCTTCGTTATATCTAGGAAAATATCTCACTTAATCAGCTTAATAGCTCGTAAACCAGCTTAATTTCTCGGGTAAGTTTAGTTTTAATCATTCCTTGGTACGCTCGTTAGAGGTATAATTATTGAGCAACTCAAAAACATTATTTGAAACAGTTCATTGATTCAGGCGACTAGCGGCTAATTGTTTGAGTTGGTATTTCTTTTAAAAAACCTATGCATATTGATTGCAGCTGACGGTTTGAGTTGCTTTTGAAAAACCTATCCATATTGATTTGTAGACGGAAGTTATCTCCAAACCTCAGCTCCTTCGCGTTGGTGGTCGATTGGTTGTATCAATGAAAAACATGAGGAAGTAAGCGGTCCCGATATGAGATACACACCCTTGTGTCGTGTCGCGCGGTATTTTTAGTCCTTTAACGTTGATAAAACCGGCGAGTTTTTTTGTATCTGACCTATATATTGAATTAATGCAGCACAAGAATAGATCCATCCCCTATTGGAACGTAAGTGGAATGAATTCTACTCGTACAGGAATTATTTTTTCGAGAGCATTTACAAGTCGAGGGAAAAGAGTATCAAGCCCCTGTTAACGGAAGGGGAATCCTTTTTTTTTGCTTCTTATTTCGAAAGAACCCTGTAAAGAACATTATCTACGTCAAAGTTATAGTGTATCGTTTTTATTGTATTAAGCACATTCTTCTGCTGACACACGAGTCACATCTATAATTTAAGTGAAATAATTACGTCATATTTGATTCTCTTTTCGTTTTATCATATACCGCACACAAGTCTCCTAAATGTTCAAGAGTTTGGCGTATAGAAAAATTAGGCCCAGCTGTAGTGTTTGAATAGGACTATCGGCAATATATATATTTCTTATTTTTGAAAGATTTGTATTGTAAAATTTGCACATTTTTAAAGAAAACACATGCCAGCATCATTTCGTGTAAATGATAGAAGTGTTTCGTGGATATGATAAACATTTCTGCTGGTTATTCTGAACATCACTAATTTATTCTTTCTATTAAGTGCACGCTGAAACTTTTTGTAAATGTTTCTATATTTTTACTTTTTAGATATATATATATATATATATATATATATATATATATATATATATATATATATATATATATATATATATATATATACACACACAATTAAAGAGGAAACTTACAGGGGGTAAAAAGACGAAAGTAAAGAGAGAGTCTTACTTAGAGACGTTTAGGGAGTTATCCCTTCTTCAGTCACACAGAGAACACAGTCACACAGGGTCATTCTCTGTGTGACTGAAGAAGGGATAACTCCCGAAACGTCTCTAAGTAAGACTCTCTCTTTACTTTCGTCTTTTTACCCCCTGTAAGTTTCCTCTTTAATTGTGTTTGTGGCCATGTGGCGAAGTTTTCCATTGTGTATATATATATATATATATATATATATATATATATATATATATATATATATATATATATATATATATATATATATATATATATATATATATATATATATATATATATATATATAGTTCTTGCAAAGATTCCACGAACGTGGCAAACATAATATAAAACTTCGTCACAGGGTTCCACTAAATATAAAACATAAAAAGCAAACTCACGAGTTAAAATATTTCGGTGGGTCGCCAGCACCTTCATCACTGATGGAATCTATCTATCACTGATGAAGGTCTAAATATAAAACATATAAAGAGCAAACTCACGAGTTAAAATATTTCGGTGGGTCGCCCGCACCTTCATCAGTGATAGATTCTATCACTGATGAAGGTGCGGGCGACCCACCGAAATATTTTAACTCGTGCGTTTGCTTTATATGTATATAAGGGTTCAGCAGTCGAAAAATGTTAAGAAGCGAATAAGCCATTATTGATTTAAGCCGTCTCAGTTACCGGCAAGAAGGGTCATTATCGGCGCTGGGCGGAAGTCGAGGGAGCCGGAAGCAGTCGACGATGAGATATCCATCTAAATAGACTTTTGGGCGTTCCCAGTGGCCTAAAAGAAAATTGATTAAAATCAGTTGGTTTGTTTCCAGATAAATTTTGGCTCAAGGAGGGACATTTCCTGAGGATCGGGTTGGTGAGGTGGCTAGAGTACTGGCTAACCATGCGGACGGCCAGGGTTCAAATCCCTGCAGAGGAGGATGTTTTTCAGAGGAAATCCGATCCCTACTTGAGTGTCTTGTGAAGGGCAGTTCAAGCAAAGTACTCCGTCTGTCGGATGAGGCGTAAAGCCGTGGTCCCCTTGGCGCCTTACGTTAGGAGCAGGCTAATGCCGACGCCGGGTTTCTATCCACCCTTCCTTCCCTACCCAGCCCCTATGGCGGAAGTGACCTTAGCTGTCGGTCGCCTCCCCAAATATCCAATCCGAGACGTTTCCCTGGAATCTATGTGTTTCATTTTAGGTCGGTAGGGTTGTGTATGAATGAGACGTCAGTATTCGAACGAACTGTATATGGTCCTTGAGAGGATCCGGCTGGTGTGGTGGCTGGAATGTCATCACCTGTGAAAGGCGAAACCTAGGTGGTGTAATAAATTTGTACTTGTGAAAGTTTCTCGTTTAGTGATCAGTCAGTTAAGTTTCGGTTCTATATAGTATCGCCGGAATGTTAAGAATTTGTACTGACTTCGTGCTCTGAGAACTGGGATCCCAGCAGTGGAGAATGTTTTTCAGTGAAATCTGCATCTCTCCATACAATGTTGAGTGAAGAGTATTTCGTGAGCAATTACGCTTCAAGTGGTCGGTGGATCTTCAGAGAGACTACAAGCTTTGGTAGATACTTAATAAATGCAGTGCGGGAATATCGGCATGAAGATAATTCGTAAGAAAGCAAAAGTAATGACATTCTCTAGGACAAAGAAATCGAGGCTGGTCATTAAATTTGGAGGGCACTAACTTGAGTTAGTTGAGCATTTTAATTACTAAGGTAGTACGCTAGAGGAAAACAGATATAGTAGCAAACACATACGGAACAGAATTGCGCTAGCTAAGGAGGCTTTAATAATAGAAGGGAGCTGATGACGGGGACCTTGGGTAAGGACGTGAAGAAGAGGCTGGTGAAGATCTTGATATGGAGCGTAGCGTTGTATGCGGCGGAAGCATGGACCCTCAGAAAGGAGGACGAGAATAGGCTGCAGGCATTTGAGATGTGGGTGTGGAGTAGGATGGAGAAGGTGAGGAGGACGGAGAGAAAGAGTGACGAGAAAGTGCTTGAGATGGTGGGCGAGGAAAGGATACTTTTGAATGAAATTCGGGTTTGGCAGGGTAGATGGCTGAAGGATGTAATAAAGGGTGATGGGTTGTTCACGAGTGTGATAGAAGGAAGGATGTTAAGCAAGCGGGGAAGAGGAAGAAATAGAATAGGTTTCATGGACGGGATGAAGAAGATAAGGTCGTATGCCGAGGCGAAAAAGGATATACTAGAGCGAGAAAGGCCCGTGAAAGTGTAGAAAACTGGGTGCTGATACTATGGAATTTAACAAAACCTACCTCAACCGGTAGAATACTTAAGAAAGAGTAATTCGTCCGTCGAATGGGACGTAAAACTAAGGTCCTCTTGTCGTCTTTCGTTAAGAGCGAGGTAATGGCGCAGTCAGATTTCTCTCTACCAATCCATCTTTATCCAAATGATTCTTTTCTTGCCAGTAACGTGTATTCTCTTCGTTGGTTAGATTGTGACCGGTTTTGCTGTTCAACCCTCTTAGTGCCACAGGCCGATATATCGGCTTTTGCTCCACAGGCGAAAAGTGCCATGAGCCGATATATCGGCTCGAGCACAAATTATTTTCCAAACTAATTTTGTTGTAATAATTACATTTATCCTTTATGAAATGTATCAGAATATTAAAAACAACTGATTAATTTTTAGCAAAAAATACAAAAAATTACATTAATATCTAAAATAGTAACTTCATATTGTTTTTTTTTCATAAGGTGCTACAAAACTCCCAAATTCATGCTGGCACTTTTTGCTGGTACCACCAAATTTCGGTGGCACTAAGAGTGTTAATGATGGAGGCTGGCCTTTATGGGATACAAAAAGCTCCATGTTGTTTGACTATGCTGATGTCTTATAGTCCTATTTATCACGACCCTATCACTTTTGATTTATTTGTGGTGAAATTGCGACACAGTTTAACTTTTGCTACATTTATTCTATCTATATCAATATTGGAGCAATAAATATTTATTCATGCAACTCACCCACATTTTCTCAACACCGCGAGTGAACTCGACACTCCATCACCAGTCCAAATAACCAGCCCGGAAAAAACGTTTGAAAAAAATAAATGGCCGGGAAATGGCCTGCCTACCTCCGCGTTGTGCCAGGGAATTAAATTATCGGCTATTTTACTGCAATCATTCTCACGTATTTGAGCTCAAACGTGTGTCTGCAATCCTAGTATGCGGAATGGAGAAGCTGAAATGTTGAAGTCGTCCTGAGAGAAGAGAAATGCTAGAGCAAGTGGATTTCTTCGCCTATCTCGGAGGTTCCCTTTAAGTGGGACGGAAAAAGTACAACGGACATCAAGCGGAGGATAGCACAAGCTAAGCGAAAGCGTTCATACGAAAAAGACAACTACTGTGCTCAAAGAGGATAGGACTACAAGCCAGGAAACAGCATGTAAAAACCTTCGTGTGGAGCGTGGCACTCTACGGATCGGAAACATGGACAATTGGAAAAGCTGACCAGAAAAGACTAGATGCATTCGAAAATTGGTGCTGGAGGAAGGATGCTGAGGATAAAATGGACGGATAAAATTAGAAACGATGAAGTGTACAGAATAGTAGAAGAGGAAAGGACCATTTGGAACACCATACAGAAAAGAAGAATCAGATGGATTGGACACACCTTGAGACTCGTGAAGATTTTGTGAGGAACATGATTGAAGGCGAAATAGAGGGAAAGGTCCCCAGAGGAAGACCCAGGAATACGTTCATGGACCTAATAAAGAGAAAAGTACATAGGAATAGATACCAGGAGGTAAGGTAACTAACATTAGATAAGGAAGGGCGGAGCTGGAGTCATCCAATCTTAGGATTGAACAACCAATGAATGAATTGGCTGAAAAGGAACGGAAGTCGTTGTGGGGAGCCTTGAAGCGGGTGTAGCATCTGGACAGTTCAAAGAGAAACTCCTGTACCCCGCGCAACCCATGTCACGAGCACCTTACCGGTTCAATATTTGCCAGGCCTGATTGAAATGCTCAAGTCCTGCTCATGCATGTAAATCAGTGTTAAATTTTGAAGAGAGTTCGCGGGGGAAATTGGAGGACCATTGAAAAAGCAATTGCCGGTAATAATGGAAGGCGGTTGGACTTAGATTGCTCCATTAGGGAAGAATCGCGGGTAAACGAGGAAACGTTAGAGTGCGGGAAACAGTCGCGGAAGGGAGGGAACCTGAGTAAACATAGGGACTGAGTAAAAGCTGAGTTGTAGGCAAATTGGTGACAGAAGTCTCGCAGAAGGAGGAAAAAAACCCGGTAACTATTGAGAAACTCTTGAACCCTCGAATTCTAGGATGATACGGGGAGCAGATGATTTTTAGCAGCATTTGGGATAGAAAATCTGAACATGAGTCAATGTGCCACACAGGGAGTGATTTGTGAAAGCAATGGCTTCAAATCGCCCCACAGTTGCCCAGGTTTAGACGTAACTGTCGCAGTGGAGTCCTGCAGTACTGTTTGAATACTGTTTAAGTTGGTACGACTGGCCGTCTTACGGCTAGTGTATTTTTCCAGCCTCATTGCGTCTCTGCTTGTTCTCATTAAATCGAGAAGCTTTTTTCAAGCTGAAGTGTTTCGATCTCAAATGTAGTCATTATTAAGGTGAAAATTCCTGTGGAATATTCTATTATTTGAAGACCAACGAAATAACGTTGGGTATTCTGCCAGCCGATTGGTATGTTTATGGACCATCCCCATCCCAGCCTTACACGTTCATGGGACAACTTTTCACTTTCCACCATTAAGGTAATCCGAGCGAGTTAGTTTCCAAGTCATAATAGAGACCATATTCATATTATACGTTTTAATTTCACCAGGCGTAGGACAATTAAATATAGCATTATTAATGGTGCAATAATACAGTTTTATATGACAGAAATCGTAAGTAATTAAATGAAAATATCTTTTAAAAAGTCTTTAACTTGACTCATCTTTTTCGCGCGGTGCGTTTGAAACTACGTCAAAGCAGATGGTTTTTTTTTGTGATACCCAAGAACTTACTTCGGTGACAATATGATTAATTTTCAAATATAGTTGAGAAAACATACAAACTACACACTGTTAGTTTTTTTTACGAAATCTAAGTGTTAGAAATGCCTCATTTTGTAAATAATGTCTCTCTGGAGTGCATGCACGTAGCATTTCCCATGTAAAATGGCTGGTATTTTTTCGACAGTATCTCCGAAAGTAATTTGGTAAGGGGTAGAGTATTTGGTGTCATTGGATAGGTGATATTTTTTTCTTTAGAATGAGATCAAGTTTATTGATTCCTAAGTAAAATGGTATTTCGCTCAAACTACCTTAAACTTGCGCGCTATCTGATCATTCTCAAATTTCACGTGCCCTCTGCCTCTCCTGATTCCGTCCGAAATTCCAATCCCTTCCTTTATCTTTCTCTCTTTCCCAGAGTTTCCCATTCTATCTCCCTCTTCAACACGCCTTCATCTCTCAACACGTCCTTCATTTGCTTTTTCTGCCGTCTTCGAATCTCAAACCCCGATTTCCTTTGCTCCACTATCTAGGGGCTATAGGATCTAGGGTTAGACTAGGCTAGGCTAAGGATAGGCTAGGGGCTATAGGATCTAGGGGCGATCCCTAGAATTTATTTCGGGGGTGGGGGAGACTACCATTAAATTATGGCAATTTTCAGTCATCCTAAAAAAAACTATAAAACTGTTACATCTTTATATCTTTATATTAATGAGCATAGTAATAACTATTATACTTTTCAGATCAGTGATCGGAGTGTTTAATGTTGAATTTGATAACTGCGTCTACTTGTCAAAATTGTTTTGTAAAACCCAAAATTTTCGTTGGAAATGTATCCGCAATTATCCCCCCCCCCCCCGGGATCGCCCCTGACCCCATCCAATTATTCCTTGCCTCCCAGCTTGCCCTCGCCTAACTCTCCCAAACCCACTTTTGCAATGCCTCCACTCTACGGAATATCTCTAAGCAATGGTCAAGTTTTCGACCAATTAAATGCCATGCTCCAAATTAGAGTTTTCACGTATCTTTTCATTACATTTCGCATTCGATTCTATTTGCTTCGAAGATGCCTTCTTGGCTAGGGGAAACGTGTATCTGATGTCCCGACCATCTGAATCTATTTTCCTGCAAATTCTACCTAGGCCAATGAACTGTTCCATCTGGGGTATTTCAAGCCTCCCTCCCCCCCACACTTACATTCAGCCCAGAGTTTTCTCACTTTAAGGGAATCTTCGTCACCGCATTCCCACTTTGATTCACGCATTGTGATTCTCTTGATACGAAAAATATGTGAGCAACTGCAGACCCTCTGAGGTATTTCTCCTGCTCTTGATACGAGAAATGTACACGTGGACCAATTTGTATCGAAGTTACTCGGTCAACCTTAGATCTACATCTACATCTACGTAATACCCTGCGAGCCACCACGAGGGTGTGTGGCAGGGGGTGAAGATCAACAAACATGTACTATTGCCATGCAAGTAGGATATTTAAGGGAGACATGCTAGAGAACAGGGTCACATGCAGCTAGATGGTTAGTATCTACATAATAAGAAAGGGATTATTGGTTGTTATTACATGCATCATGCACTACAGATTACTCTAACTATATTTCACCTACCTATCCCTTTGCTACGCTGCCGATTGTTCTCTCTTATGGTACGCGGGAAAAATAACATTTTTAATCTATCGGTACGACAATCTATCTCTCTAATCTTGTTAATCTGATCAAACCTAGCATAATACGTAGGGGTTCTTAATATATATCTAACGTCATCTTCGAACAAAACGGTTTCGAATTTACTCAAAAGGTTTAACCTATATTTACACCTGCTTTCTGATAGTAATTCCCATCCTAGTTCTTCTATTAAACTCGTAACACTTATAAAATTATCATTACGGCCTTTAACAAACCTAGCGGATCTCCTTTGCACTCGCTCTAATTCTTTTATCATACCTTCCTCGTACGGATCCCATATACTAGCGGCATATTCTAAATGAGGCCTGACAAGTGTATGTTGTATCAAAGAGTATTTTGATGTTTCATCATCCATGAATGCCCTCGCTGCACTCAATTTGATTATTAACTGACATTACTGTGTGAAATTTTTTCTGGAAATAAGAAATGAGAGATGAAAGGTGTACCATCTCTTGAGTCTTGGGGTCGCGGGAGTGGTAATCATGGGTCATTGAGCGCACATATAAAAATCGTTTTCGGTACGGTTAAGAAATACTAGGACCGAATCTCCTTTAAATTGTGTCCGTAGTATATGTAATGGAAATCTCCACACATGAGTTAACGGGAATGATATAAGAAATATATTTTACATTTTTGCTTCGTTTAAAGCATGTTGTTACTTGAGCCACTGACAGTATCCGGAACAGTAAACAGAATTATTTATTTATTTATTTGACAAAAAGATCACATACAGCATGAAGCCAATTTATAGTGAATGTATAACAAACAAAAAAGGACTCAAACCAAAAAACATGACAAGAAGAAGACGACAAATAATAATCCAATATGGGGAGATCGTAGAAATTACTTTGTTTGAGAATTATATATGGCTAGGTTAGCGAAGACGCTGAAAGATAAGGTGAAAGGGTCGATTTTCTCAGGAAGGGAATTTACAAGAGAATAGAGGCGAAAAATAAAGGGAGTTTGTGTTAAGTGATAATCTGGGAGTGGGGATATGGAGCAATGAGTGAGTCCAGGTTAGTGATGGGTCGTTCATGATCGATTCGTTCAAAATGATTGAATCACCAAGTGAGTCAAATGACTCATGATTCATTTCGGGAAAATGACTCGATCATTCAATCATTTTGTGTTTCCGTCTGCCGTGTGATTGAATGTGATATTAAGTGGAAAAACATATTCACATGTACGTTATCCGTTATGTCTAGTCATGAAATTTCAGAGAGATATCTTCAGGGGCATAAATCCATTAATATTTGGTCAGTGAGTTTATGTTTGTGTAGCGTAGTTAGAGACAAGGCGGTCATTTTAAAAAACGATGAAATTTAACCCTTGTTACAATATATACATACCTGAGCTAGTGATTTAATTTTCATGTGCATAGTTTGACGTTATTCTTCTTGAATTCAGAGTCTGTGACAGTTTTGCCTCTCTAAATATTATCGTGACTATAGTACTTGGAAATCTCCAATTTAATACGGATCCAAAATTTGTGGAATATGGAAATCAATCAGCCTTCCTAAATTTCTAAGGACGATAGTAATGATGCGAAATAAATTATTCAAATAGTTTGATGGCATCAATTAGCATCATTCAAGTGTTTGAGTCTCTTCACTATTGATTCATTAGAGTCTTTCGATTCACGTGAGTCTCGTGATTCATCTAATCAATCTGACTTACGAGTCATAATGAATCAAATGATTGAATCAGTTGATTGACTCTTTTAAGTGACTCGAATCAAAATGATTGAATAACTAAAATGATCGACTTAGCCCATCTCTAGTCCAGGTGTGTCTGGAGGGTATTCTGAAATTTCTCAAGGAAACAAGGTCTGGGAAGTCAATGGTTGAGTTCAGTGTGCTATGGATAAGTTTAAGATCGGTTTTAAGGACGACTAGCTGACCCGTGCGATTATTTCGCGCAGCATGCAGCTTCTTCCTGTTTCTTCCTTCTGTCTTCCTATTCTTCTACCTGTCGAATATTTCGCACAGTATGCAGCTTCTTCCTCCTTTCTTCCTGTTCTTCTACCTGTTTCTTCCCATGGGCAATTATATGTTATTTATGCTTGTGTTTAAGATACATAACGTAAACGGTCACACAGATTGCATGTAGAATTTGAGCAATCTAACTAAACGATGTTAATAAATGGCACCTCCTACAGTCTTTTAACCACGTAACCATAACCCAAATATTAGTTGATTATATTCCCAACCGATGGCACTGTTAATTTTTGATCATTAAAAAAAACTTTTTTAACAAAAACTTTAATTTTAAACCATTGGTATATTTTTCGTCAATAGCGGGGAACATAAGCTTTAAAACGATGTTTGAATCATTAATTTCGATGAAGAATTATGGGAGTTATGGCGTTGCGACAAATAACTTTTTTGAGAAATAATATATACTAGCTGACCCGTGCGAATATTTCGCACAGTATGCAGCTTCTTTCTGTTTCTTCCTTCTTTCTTCCTGTTCTTCTACCTGTTTCTTCCCATGGACAATTATATGTTATTTATGTTTGTGTTAAAGATACATAACGTAAACGGTGACCGGTCACGCTGATTGCATGTAGAATGTGAACAATCTAACTAACCGATGTTTTTATAGATGGCGCCTCCTACATTTTTTTAAGCACGTAACCACAGCCAACATATTAGTTGATTATATTGTCAACAAATGGCACTGTATCATTTTTCAACAAAAACTTTAAATGTAATTTTTTTAACAAAAACATTCATTTTAAACCATTTGTCTATTTTTCGTCAATAGCGGGGAACATAAGCTTTAAAACAATGTTTGAATCATTAATTTTGATGAAGAATTATGGGAGTTATGGCGTTGTGACAAATAAACACCATTGAGAAATAATATATATGGTATTACCAAGTTTATTGACAGAGAGTGAGGACAAGATATCAGCAGAGAGTAGATTGTGGGGATTTGGCACTCTATTTTAAACAGTACGTGCAAAGAAGTTAGTGATATGTTACAGGGATTTAAAATTAGTTGGGTCTGACGTCGACCATATAGGGGAACAGTAGGAGAGAAGAGGAAGATGAATAGAAGAGAAATATGTCTGTTATACTCTGGGATCTCTAACTTTAGTGTACAGATAAAATAGGCCTAACCGGATATAAAGGCACAAATCGTAAAATATGTTTGATTTTGAATTTCTGACTCGGCACGATTCCTCGGAATTTGTTGGCTACCATTATAATGATATAAAGGGAACTTTTTTTGCTTTTATAAGAACTATTTTATTTATATCAAAACCAAATTGCTACGAAATGTATTGTGTGCTTCCAATGTGCGCGTTGTGTTGGAGTAGAACTGAAATTTTTATTCCAAATAACCCTAATTGTTCGAATGCAGTTTATTCTATGGACGTCACTATAAGATCACAACTTATCCAAAGTTTCGACAATTTTGGGTTTAAACATAAATTTTACGAACGTTTAATAAACGATAATGTTGGGATTATCCACCGCGACAGCGGCTTTGTAGGCACGACTTCGTCTCACGTCCTACAATGTAGACTTGAGGCGTGAACATCGCGTTCGCTTAAACCCCCATCGAGTTTCGCCTTGAAGGTAGATGTCTTGGTGGTGTGACTGGCTAAGGATAGACGATGCAGATCACAAAGTATTAGGTTGTGAAGGACCAAACAGGGAATGGGAAATGATTACAAACATTTTTAGGGACTTCGACACGTTCGGAGATGGGGATATTGGAGAAAAGAATCTGCTAACATTAAATTTTAAATTATTTCCCGCCAAGAAAAGCATAATTTTAACAGAAATTATGGAAAACCGTCGTGGAATGTCACACAGGTCGGAAAAATATAAGATAGGCTTTAATCGATAAAATTTAAATAGTAAATCAATAGATATCCTTCTCGGTGCATGAAAAAGCATGGTTGTTAAACGTCTTTTGACATTATTTTATGTAAAAATGAGATATAAACTAATATATGTAAAATATATACATGTATGTGTCTATAATACTTATAGCATGAATGTATTATAAATGTATGGTTTTTGCGCTGTATAATGACCATTTTTGAATATGCTAAAGAATGTAATGTAATATGATGTTGTTGTAAAAGAAAAACATTGGAGAAACACACCTGTCCGGCAATTTGGAGATCTGGGTACGTATCCCGGTCAAGTTAACCCTTTGAGTGCGGCATGACGTGAAATCACGTCCAGGTTTTTTTATGCTGGTGCTGATGACGTGATATCACGTCATGGGTACCGTGAGTGTTCCAGCTATCATTTGGGGGGCCTTATTAAAGCTGGAACACTTCAGGCACTCTTGACGTGATATCACGTCAACAGCATCAGGGTAAACACAACCATGACGTGATATCACGTCATGCCGCGCTCAGTGGGTTAAATGACTTTTTCATGGTGAATTTCAATCCAATGGGAAGTTTCACTCCAATCCGTTTATGGACAAAAAATCGCTCCGACACCCTTAAAGGTGATCTCTGGAAACACGCTCCAGCGAGTGAGATGGAAGTTCCACTTCTTTTGCATTCGCGTCCCGCGTTTTAAAGGGCGCCCCCCCGCATCACGCCTTGCCAGCGAGCGAAGTCGCCTTCCCGCGACCGAATCCTGAAAAGGTCAGCGATCAATAAGCGCGGGACATAGTGCGGTGATGACTGGGGGGTAGTGGAGGAGGGGGCGTGGAGAGGGTGTGAGGGGGGGTGACGGGGGTGGCAGCATCCCAACCCCCGCCCCCCCTCCCGCAGTTGCATCCAAAGTGCGCGCCGCGACCGCCGAACGCGCGGAGACTGACGCCCGGATTAATGATGCACGGCGCGCAGTGGCACTCAAACGTCCTTCGTCCGGTCGACGCTCGGCGCGGCGCGCCCTGACGGACAAACGCAACGATCCTTAGCCCAAAAACGTGCCTCATTGAGCACGGCCTCGTGCTGGGAGATAATCAACCGAGCTGTCCCATATCTCAGCGATCGTACGAGGCAAGGGTCCAATGACTTTGCGTTTTTAATGCTTCGAGTTCCCTAGGTGTGATCCCCAAGCCGCGGCCGGAGCCGCGCGACAATGTCGCGCTTCACACGCGATTGTATCATTCCTATGAACGCGACGCGACTCCTCAATCAGTCGCGCCACAATACACTCTGTCATAAGCTCCCGCGGACTGTTATGACCGAAGTCATGAATAGGAGTGAAGTGATCAGATATCTGATGCTTGAAGAGGAGGAAGATGACGATATTCTGTCAATGTTGTTGTTGAAACGAAGGGGAAGGAGCAAGGACACACATGAAATATTTAAATCAAGAGCAGAAGAGGGTTTCTACAGCATTCTGATTAATAGCCATTTGATTAAGGACGAAGAGAAGTTCAGGGAATTTTTAGATTAAATGTACTGAAATTAACTTCATTCTGAATTTAGGGGAAGAATAATTAGTGTCATCCGTGTAACAGAGTTGGATGCCCAATAACTCCTGCCGAGAAGCTAGCATTGACTTTGAGGTGAGTGACTATGTGGATCTTTGACCTCTGCAGTTACTGCTACAGTGTGCGTTTGAGATCTAAAAGACGTGAATTGATAACATGCATATATTTTATACTTCATAATGCCACAATAATTCTAGGGGTAAAAGCAGTGATATTAGACACCTTGTGATTGCTGTATACTCCCTTTCGTAGCTCACACTATCAAGGACCGATAGCACATCTACAAGAGCCCATTTTGTTGGCTTGGCTTGCGATGAGGAGCCAGTTCCCACTTTTCTCCCTCTTTTACTTCTGTTGCATGTGTCTTTTATGTTCTTCCGCCTCTTTTTGCAAACATCCGCTGAAATGCAAGCCGATAACTTTATAGGCATTACAAAACACTGAAATAGTCACTGTACAAATAACCATTCACTTCTTTTATTGCCTATAGGTTCTTGGCCACCGGAGAATCATTCAGATCATTGGCGTTTGCCTTCCGCATTTCAGAGAGCTATATCAGCCGGAATGTGATAAAACTCTGCGCATTTTGGCAGAGAAACTTCCCCCGATTCATATTACCTCAGCCAAACCAAGAAATACTCAAAGGAATAGCCAATGAATTTCTGAAGCAGTGGCTGTTCCCAAATCGTGCGTCTGCGATTGATGGCAAACATGTGAGAGTGTTTTGTTCTGCAAAATCAGGATCTCTTTTCTTCAACTACAAAGACTACTTCTCCATTGTGCTGCTCGCTGCTGTGGATCCAAATTATAAGTTTGTTATGGTGGATGTGGGTTCCTATGGCTAAGAAGGAGACAGTGGGATTTGGGAAAAATCAGACATTGGAAGGTTACTCAAAAGTGCCTCTTTCTTTCCTCCTCCCTCTGCCCTCCCTGGTTCAGGAATAGTTTGCTCCTCATGTCATCATTGGTGACGAAGCATTTCGCTTGGGCGAACATGTCATGAAGCCGTGTATAAAAATTCAGGCTAGAGAAGATGTGGAGAAAGCCATATTTAATTATATGTTATCGCGGGCAAGGAGAGTATCAGAAAATAACTTCGCTCTACTAAGCCAAGTTTTTAGAGTATTTTATACCCTAATTGCCATTAGTCCTGATACGTGTGATGAGCTTACAATGACAGCTTGCTGTTTACACAACCCCCTCCGAGATGCGTACCTTGAGGAAGACGGTAGAACCTACTACAATTTTTACAGTTCTGTAACAGAGCCCGCTGGGAATATGATTCCGTTAGCAAGACGTGGTGGATTCGCAAACACGGAAGGCTTTAATATCAGAGAGGATTTCAAGAGATATTTGAACAGTCTAAAAGGATCAATTCAGTGGCAGAGAAATCAAGCTAGAAGAACTGACTGAGTGCAACACGCCTAAAACTTTTGGTAATACAGTAATAATAAACATAAAGATGCAATGCAAGTGATTTTTTTCTCGCCTGTTTTCCCTATTGTCTCTGCTATTTCTGCCCAACCATTCTCGCGAATATTTTGCTCCTTGTAATTAATACTTTTTAAATCATTCAAGCAGGCATGCTCTCCCACTAATTCGCACATTGTAGCATCTTCAATGCTGGAGAATGACTTATCCACGATGAACACGCGCAACTTGGTCGGAAATGCCTTGCACAACGTCGGCGGCTAGCGCGGCTCTACTGCTATTGGCACTAGGTGGTTGCGACGGACGGGATGCGCAGTTCATCGAATCTCCCAGTCGCGCGACTCGAGCCGCTCCGTCGCGCCTTTAGGCCGTTTTACACGGGGCACGAAATTGCACAACCTAACACTGCATTAATTCCGCAATCTGCCGTGCAATAATTATTGCGAAAACGAATGCGTGACTGCTTTACACGGTGGTCGTAAGCATGCATTCATTCGTGAATTCCAGTCGTCTGATAAGTACGTTAAGAGCGAGTGTTTTGTTCAAACAGGAGAGATACGATATTCTGTACGCAACGTTGTTGACATTCAGTGAAAAATAAGGTTGCGGTGATTGTGGGATTCTGTGATATTGACATTGAGTCACTCTCTCTCTCTCTCTGTGAAAAAATTGATGGATCAGGAGGAGGCTGCATTGATTGCTGCAGAGCTAGCAGTAGTGGGAATTATGATCGGGGCCGCAGAGCTCATAGAAAGGCGTAACCACAGGAGAATAGCCAGAAGAGCATTTTGGATGCAGGAGTGGATCCGTAAGCGAGAGGAGGGAACGGGCATTCTTAATATGGTCCAACAGGAGCCGGCTGTAGAAGACAGGAATGGGTACTGCAATTTTATGTGGATGACAGAGGAACAATTTAACGAGCTATAAAATATCTATCTAAATAAATAACAATATCAGTAACTGCAAATATCCTCTCACACAAAGATTAACTGTAAACACCCATCGCTCAGGTTATCGAACCTTTTCGTCAGTCAAATTCCCGTGAACTTGGATGTCGTTAATTCTGCAACCGCTAGATGGAATGCTATTCGTACAAATTGCAAGAATGCGACCACCGAATTAGAGCAGGGGCTATTCTGACGTCTCGCATTCATGCATTCGTGCATGCGTTGTTGAATTTCGCCGCTTTACACGGTGCATTTTGAAATTCACGATTGCACATACAGTAGCTTGTGCAATTACACGCCCCGTGTAAAACGGCCTTTAGGAATCTCACCCTTAAAAAGTTCACGCGTTCATACTCGCGCGTTATGCGCTTCGTTGAGTTTTTTTCGACCAGCAGGTGAGACTAACAACCCTAAACTTTTTCCCGCGTATATGCATATATTTTTTACGCTTATTTTCGGAAAAATGAGCAACGGAGTTCTCGTACCCTAGTGGCCATAGATAAAGGGTTCAATGACTCTACATTTTTATGCTTCAAGTTTAATTCCTCAGTAGCCCACGCAATCATACTCTGTGAATATCCCATGAATATTTGGTAAGTAGGTTTATTGGTCAAGCCAGTGAGCCTAATATCTAATTTCCAAGTTTTTTTTTTCCATATCCGTGCGCATCCTTTTTTTACTCGCGTCGGAAAATAAGCAACCGAGTGCTCGTATCTCAGCGACCATGCGGATTTAAACAAATTTGCATTTTTTATTTTGTTTTTCTTTTTTTTCCCTTTTTTTCTCTTTTTTTTGTCTCTTCCTTTTTTTGTTCAATTTTCTTTTGTTCCTTCATTTGTTTTTTCTTGAATTCTCTCTACTCAGTTTTTGTGACAAGTTTGTGAGCCTCATTATCCTCAAGTTTCTTCCATTGTAGGCATATATTTTTCACACAACTTACGATAAAATGATGAACTAAGGTCTTATGTCTCAGTAAGCACACGGGGTTTGATGATTTAGAGCCTTTGTGTTACATTGTACATGTAAAACTTTATACCAATCATAACGTTTTGCTCTTGCCTAAAAATTACCATTTTTTTAAATTTTATTTATGCAGTGATGAGAGGTTGGATTGCCGATGGGGACTTTACAGTCTCAATCTCGTCCCAGTAATTTTTTTTATTGTAAAGACTTCTCTGCCGAAGTGGGACGTTTGCGAATTTGGAAGTGAAAGTAGTTAGGTCATCAATTTATTTAGGGAGGCGACCGAGACCTGAGATCATTTAGATCATGAATGATAGGTTAGGAGGCTTGGAGAGAATTTAATGGGGAACGGAGGAAGGCTGTACAGAAACCCTGCGTTCGGCTTCTCATTACGATAGGTGCCTAGAATCCGACTGACAGAGTTTAATACCTTGAAGTGCGCTTCACATAGCACTCAAGTATGAATTGAAATTCCAAGGAAAATCTCCAAGATAGCCGGAATTCGAACTAAAGCCTTCAGGAAGAGAATATGGTTCTCAAGCTACCACATCTACTCGACCCATAGCAGTGAGGTTAAAACGATAGGGACTATTGGAATATGCATAGGATATGCGAATATTGATGGAGATAAGCAAATGGTGTGAATGGATCACGACAAAAAAATCACGAGGAAAAAAGTAATAAGAAAAAAATGAATGACCAAAGGTCGCAAAATTAGGGGAGAAATTTTACGGGAATTCTTATGCACTTGAAATATTTTGTGACGATAATGAGGAACAATCTGTGTAAAAAAAGATATTTAGTTGAAAGGATAAAATTTCATCTTTCAACATTAACATTAACAAGATGTGGTAAAAGGATAGTTTAATAATGAAACATTCATTGCATGAACAGAAAAATTGCTACTAATGACTTAGTAATGATTTTATGAACTACACTGATTTCTGAAATCCTCAACTACAATGGCTCAGCAGGTAGAATAAATATGAAAAACCAGAAAACAGAAAAAAACAGAAAAAAAACCATAATGTTTCACGAACAGAAAGCATGTTATGTGGATATACTGCAATTGAATAATTTTTAATGCATACATAAAACATAACATATGTGATTAAATGAGGCATTAAACAGTTTTATTGATTTATATGTTAAGAATAGATTTTTTGTAACGTGTGATCTATAAATCATAGCATTGGTGATCGGTCAGCGTAATTAACAATTTATTGTACTCAAAATTTAATAATTACGTCCTACATATATTATCAGATAATTAATTTTACGTGTATCAGAAATTTTATTTATTTTCTTCGATAAAAATCTTAAAGAACCAGAGTTTAGTTGTCAGCTCTTTAACCGTAATTACATGTCCAAAATAACGTCCGTTGCACGAAATAATTATTTACCGAACTTATATAAGTTCAAGAATGGCCCCTAAACTTGCCGTATATACCAAGGTAATCTCTAATAACTGAGATAATTTTTGTCTATATCCGGTCTTAAAACGGACGTAAGAAACATTTGAAAGAAATGAAAAGTAAAGAAAACTGTGTAATTCCACATAAATATTTTATGTGCGACCTAGGTTTCGACGTGGCACGTCATCGTCTGGTACAATTGCATAGAAGGTGGAGAATATATAGTCACACACAAAATGATTTCAAAAACAAAATTCCCAAAAACACAACGGTCTGAGGTGTGGGTTAAGGGGTGGATGTCCCAGGGGCGGAGTTTGGCCTAGGAGGTGGGGAATGGGTTTAAGAGCATAGAGTCAAGGAGGAAGGAGAGGATAAGGAATTAAATTTTTAATAAAATAAGGGATTAAAAATTAATTTTATATATAATTTAATTAAAATTAGGGAGGATTAAATATTTATGTGGAATTACAAAGTTTTCTTTACTTTCCATTATGTTAAGTCGATTCCATGAAGTCACGCCCGAGATGAACGAATTATTTGAAAGGAAATTTACATTTTTTGAAAGTATGAATGCGACATTCGTTACACGTGGATTAGTTGGCGGGTATATTGCTGGGGATAGCCCTTGATCAGTCGTTGGAATAAATTATGAAGCATTTAAATTTGAGTTAAAATGAAGGAATGAGGAGAGTAGGTCGTGGAGTGATCGAGGAGATAGACGCGCTATTTCTGACGTGTGGGAGTGGCGATTCGTTTTTACGTTGATCTGACGGCCGAGACCGTATGACAATGCGAAGCCAGCGCCGATGAATTCATCACCTGCCCATAGATTCCCTGAGGTCGACCCCTGTCGCTGCATGCATTAATGCTGAAAGCGGAGTGAACCGGAAAAATATGGCTCCGCGGACGAGAGCCCAACTCGCTACATTAATCGGGTCAGCTCGATACATGAGCGCTGAGCAATCTGTATTTTGATTGCTATGGGTTTTCTGTGACCCTAAGTTATCTTATGCTTGTAAATATACATTTGACGGAATTAAAAAATCGGAGGAAATTCATGTTCTCTGGTATCAGTTTTTCGTGTTGGTATATATAACGGAAGAATTCATTATTGATCGTTTAATTTCTAATGAGGAAACAAATGGTGATATCATTTTATAACTGGGCAACATAATTACCTGATGGTGTTTCGACCATCGACTATTCCGTCCAGTGTTTACGTGTAACGCGCGAGGGTGTAACGTTTTATGGGACAGAAACGTGGACTGCGAGAAACGGTGAGGAAAAATCTTGAAGGATTGGTAGTGTCACGGATGAATAGTTTCTAGCAAAAACGTTTTGAGGACGAAGCTTGGGACTTGTACCGTAAGAGCCATGTACATGATTCACAATACTCATTGAACGATCGCTTATTGGCTATTGATAATGTACGTAGTTTTGTACTTAATAAAATTGTCGTTACTAATTTATATATGACAAATATGTTTAAATTTCGAGGAAAGAGAAATTTTTAATAAACGGCGAGGCAAATTGTTAATATCGGTTATCAATCGATAGAGAAGATGAATATGATAATTAATGAACCTTTGTTTACATACACAGGGGGAATGATTGGATATTGAGCTGAAACATTTTATTTCGAAGTAGGAAGTATTGAGGAATGGTGGAGAAAATTTGGCTCTTGGCAATGAGAATATTACATGAGCGTTTATTGGTATTGATTGGGATAAAGTAATTGCAGGTACTCAGAAGGATAAAACAGATGGGGAACATAGGAGACTCATGCCAAATTTTCATTTGATAGGTGAGGATGACTGACGGAAAATTAGTATGGGCAGTTAAAGGTTGCAGCGTGGGTAGGACTGCCCGTAGTCGCCTTTGCTTTTTAACATTTTTGCCAAAGAAACGATAAGAGAGCCAAGGGAAGAGTTGGATGTGGGATCAAGGCACGAGGCCAGCTGAAAAAGTTGGTTTTAAATAAAGGCGGACGATCAGGCGTTGGTTTGTTGGTCATCGAAGGAATTTCAAGCTTTGGAAGAGGCAATAGGAAAGCTGTGCGAAGCGTACGAAATGAGGATAAATTATAAAAAAAGAGAAAGTTTTGCACAAAAAAAGCGAGGCTGATCATAAAAGTAAGAGTGTACGCAGTGGTGCAAGTAGAGAATTTTAATTACTTGGGCAGTACTAAGAAGACAATGGGTATAGCAGCAAATGAATAAGGTGGAAAATAGCAGTAATTGTTTAGATATTCGTATAGAAGGCAGCTGATGACGGGAACCTAGGATAAGGAAGTACAACAAGAGGCTGGTAGTGTGCTTAAAAGAGGGTGTAACGTTTTTTGGGACAGAAACGTGGACTGCGATAAAAGGATGAAAAATAGCTCTAGGCGATCGACATGTGGACGTGAAGGTGGACGGAGAAAGTGCGGTGGACGGGAAGGAAGACAGACGAGGAAGTGTATGATTATTGGTGAGGATGTGAAGCTTCTGAATGAGATCAGGAGGAGGCTGGACTGGTGGCTGGAAGAGGGAATGATGGGCGATGTTAGTATAATCTTCTCGGGCTCGCTACCGGGTAAGAAATTAATAGAATGATGGGCGATGGTTTTCTTAAGGCAGTAGTAGAGGGAAGGGAATTGGACCATCGGGGAAAGGGAAAAAAGAGAAGTTTTATGGACGCAACGAAGAAGATTAGCACGTAGTCTGAGGTGAAAATAATGATATTGGTAGCTATGGCTCTGCCCATGTAAAAATGTAAAGAACTTTAACTCATTCCCCTTTGAATCTATATTAACCATTTGATTGCCTGATAATAATTGCTCACTATTGCCAGCATTCAACCACTTGGGATTTGCTATTGCTTGACCGTTTCTGCTGGCAAATTATTTCATAATTTCACTCCCTGTATACCTTAAAAAATATTGATATCAGAATTTTAAACTAAAATAAATGCCATCTTATGATGTCAGGATGACATCTTATCTACCATATTATCAGTTTGTGACTGGAAAAAATTTCAATTTTGCGTGAGATATTTGCTTCTCTTAATGACAAACGTGAAAGAGTTTCAACAGGACTGATCCAGTTTTATCAGTGAAATGTATATGAGCGTCAGAGCTTCTTCAATGAATTTTGACCTAAATATACTGTCTCTTATTTGCTTAATGTTTTGTATGGAGTGTGGTGACTTACGGCAGCGAAACATGGGCAGTCAAAAAGAAAGATGAAAAGCATTTAGAAAATTTCAAAATGTGATAGTGGAGAAAAATGCTTAAGGCGAAGTGGAGGGATAGAATGAGAAATGAGGAAGTACTAATGACCATAGGAGAAGAAAGAAAACTGCTGAGGGAAATCAAAAAGAGGAAGACAGCTTGAATGGGACATATATTACCCCAAAATTGTCGTTTTAGAAGAATAATTGATGAAAAAGTAAAAGGAAAGCGAGGAAGGGGAAGGAAGAATAGGAATACTCGATAACATAAAAAATGGCCGAAGTTACAGACAAATGAAAGAAGGTGCTCAGGACCGTCTGCGATGGAGGGCTACAGTTGAAACCTGTCAGAAGACAGATTTCACTGAAAAGAAGAAGATTCTGTCTCTTAGGGTAACTTTGAAAAAGATCCAAAATCCGCTCCCAATCGGGAAAAACTACCCTGCGTTAAGTGAAAATAATATTCAAGGAGATAACTTACGAATCTCCTTTTACTTTTAAGGATTTTTATCCTTCTTATGCCCTCGGATAATTAGGTGATAGATTGTATTGGTGCTTACCCTGATGCGGAGTAATTCAATGATATAAAATCACCAAGCCAAAATAAGTGTAGTTCTTTTCTCGTGGAAATATCTCTTCCGTGATAGGTTTCCGTGCATTTACACCATGTATTTTCAGCCATCTGTGGGGAGTAGATATATTCTCGAGGTAAGATCGCGATTGATTTGAGCATTTTATGTTACTTTGCTCTGGTTAGGCCTCACCTCGAATACGCCGCGAGCATTTGGGAACCTGGTCATAAAGATTTAATAAAAAATTTAATAAAATACGAAGAAAATCAGCACGCTTCGTTAAAAACTGCTACGAACGAAATTATAGTTTCACAACTGCTTGAGGGATTAAGGTGGGAGCCCCTAGATACTCGGAGGCTGCACGCTAGGCTAAGGCTGCTTGTGAAATTCAGAACTGGTGTGTTTCGGAGCGACACAGAGAATATTATCATGACGCCTCACTACATTTCTAGGTCTGACAGATGCGATAAAATAAGAGAGATACTCTGCCGAACAGAAAGGTACAAAACATTGTTCTTTCCGCGCACAATAAGCGACCACAATAAAAACTGAGCTCCTCTAAGTATACTCCCATAATACGTGTCACCATTTCATCTCCCAGAAACGTACACCTTCACTCGGCTGGTGACCCACCACCCCCTTCCACACGCCTATGCGGCGGCTCGCGGAGTAGTATGTAGATGTAGCATTAAAAGTTTATAGGCAAGCTTTTCCTCCGGATTCATCGATTGAATGTGATGGATACAATCACTATTACTTCGGAAGGAAATCCTCCTCGTCCTGATCAGAAGATTTCAAGAGGAAGAAGGAGATTTTTCTGAAAGAAATCGCAGGCTTTCATGAACGATCAAAGAGGGGAACTTAGAAGTGCCGGGAGGAGTCGATTACCAGGAATCACGATATAATTTCGAGGAAGACTTAATTCCGAAGTAATTATCTCCGAATAAAAAAAATATGACCCCTCAGGGCGTGCTAATTGTTGACTCTCCCCCGATCCTCTTGGAGAGACGGAGAAAATTTTCACCGCCAAGGCCTTTTTTTTAATACAAAAAAGTGATATCCACTTGACCTCCATGCTGAACGCTTATTTGAAGTGCCGGAATGGGGGGATTTAAATTTCGCAACTCCTTGAGGCGAGGTTCAGCCGTGGAAATCAAGGTCAAGGCTGCAGTACGTAGTAATGTTCGTCTGGTCTTCCGATTTAGGGCAATATCTTTGAGGCCAGGAGAAAACTTCTATGACTGGGGCTCATGGAATACGTTCAGTGCGCGCCGAAGGGTTGGTAGAGAGGAAATGCTTCCGTGGAATAAACGAGTTCCGCTCGTGAAGTATACAGCTATGTATTTTTTTACACTGCAACTACCTAATGATGATCAAGACTTGGCATTGTGGGTTTCGCATTGAGGCGTCTTATGGTAGTTAGAGCGCGATGCCATTTCGTCTAGAATTCAAAATTCAATGAATTTGGGCTCATTTTAGAGAAAAAATATCTCACCTTTCCAAACACATCAAAATACCAGCCCCTTACGCACTATTTTCTGAGATATTGGCCAAAATATTCTGGTCATTTTACACGGACAATGGTACCTGTGTGCACACCTGAGAGTCGTTATTAAAACATGGGGAATTTCTCACTCGTAAGTCTCGTCAAAACATTACGAATGTAGTTTGTAGTTGCATAAACTATATTATTTAAAAATAAGTCTTATAGTCACCGCATTTATTTTTCAGATCAAATGATTTTTTCACTGTGTATTTCGCACAATTGTTTGATCACTAGCGGGTGACTCCATAAAAGTTACTGCGCGGCTAGTTTCGTAGTTCATTGGAAAAAAAAGAGTATTGTTTTTTAAAAAGGCTTAAAAGTTACAAAAAAAATCATTTTCTTATTGTATTTCATGTAGGTTCACCTTCAAAGAAGCACAACGATCATCAAGTGGAGAATAGGCCAAGCTAAGAAGGCGTTCATGGGAAAAACTGCCGTTCTTAAAGAAGATAGGACTACAAACCGTGAAACAATAAGTCAATACATTAATGTGGAGCTTGGCACTCCAAGGATCGGAAGCATGGACTATTACTAAAACTGACCAGAAGAGACTGGAAGCCATAGAAACCTGGTGCTGGAGAAGGATGCTGAAGATAAAATGCACTGAAAAAATAAGAAATGACGAAGTGTTCAGATGAGTAGAAGAGGAAAGGACCATATGGAGCACCATGCAGAAAAGAAGAACAAGATGGATTGGACACACCCTGAGACACAATGGGTTTGTGAAGATCATATTTGAAGGCAAAATAGAGGTACAAGTCCCCAGAGGAAGACCCAGGAATAAGTTCATGGACCAAATAAAGAGGAAAGTACATAGGAAGAGATATTTCAGGAGGTAAGGGAACTAGCGTTAGATAGGGAAGGGTTGGGGTCTGCAGTCAATCAATCTTAGGATTGAACAAACCAATGGATAGGTCTTCGTGATGATATTGTAACAGCTGAAACGTAGGTCGTAATAAGTGTTGTTCTCGTGGGATTCTCTCTATTCTTTTATTTATCAGTTTTCACTGTTGCTGCCCCATAAGGGAACGGATTATGCATATATGTTGAATTATCTGCTGCGGGGCGGGGAAACATTTTGGCCCTCAGTCTTGAGTGAGATTTAAAGCGCGTCAGGCTAGTTATTTATTGGACACTCGGCGGACCTTCCGTGATGTTTCAACGCTCCGAGGGAGCAGGTCTACGGTCGGAAGGAAGGCTTGACGCGGCCCAACCCCAGAGCTCAGCCGAACGAAACGATCCACAGTGGGGCCGAAATCGGAAAATATGGCCAAAATATCAATAAAACTGTCTAATAAGACAGTATAGTTGGTAACTTAATGGTATATTTCCATAGTCATATTTGAAAGTAACTTTACTTAGTTTTACTAGTAACTTATATTCGTAAAAACACCCATTGTATGCTAAAAAGCAATTCTCCTGTGTTGGAAACATATTAGTATTATAACTTATATGGTAAAAGTGGCAAAATTTTATGTACCAAACGCACTCAATTGTATACCCAGTCATCTAGAAGACCTTATAGGGATAGCAGAGGTAAAGAAAAAAGTAGAAACATGGTTAAGTAATGAAACTTATAATTTGTAATTAAAAACTTATAATATGATGTGCTCATATATCGATTAATTTGCTGTATGTAGCCAGATGCATTGTAACTAGACCATTGAAAAATGTTGTTCTATGCCAGTTGTAATTGAAATTCGACATTTTCGTACACGCCGCTTTGTTTGCGCGATTTGTGGAACCTTATGACAAGCCATTTTGCTTAGAAGGACCAAGTTTGTTTGTGAAATAAAGGAAGCAAGTATTATTATCATTGCTGACTGCACCACAGAGATAAAACACGATATTGTGCCATTGTGTAACGGTCATGGCATCATGGCAGTGAATTTGTAACCAATATTTAACATTGTAACTATCGAGAGCTCGATGCTCTGGAGCAACTCAAAATCTTGAGGAGAATGCATGATCCTGATGTATGTGTTGTTTACGAATGCTCGTTCCATTCCCCCTCCCCTATCCTTGAGGCAGTTATACACTGATACCTGCCACCTCCCTCTCATCTTCCCTCCACTCCTCTAATTTCTTCCGCCCCCCCCCCCCATTTTCACCAATACATACGAGGGTTTCCGAACTTTGATTGCACCTTATCGTGATACTGATGTTTTGAAACCCGGGTCGTGTTTTTGTGTTTTATCTCTTTGGTGTAAACGATGGTTTCAGACCTCACTTGGTGGAATTCCTTAATATCAGGGATAGAAGGATTAACTTTGCAATTCCACATTGTAAAAGATTTATTACGACCGGTTTCGCCGCAGTGCAGCATCATCAGGTGCACCTGATGATGCTGCACTGCACCTGATGATGCTGCTGCACATCAGGTACACCTGTTGATGCTGCACTGCGGCGAAACCGGTCGTAATAAATCTTTTACAATGTGGAATTGCAAAGTTAATCCTTCTATCCCTCTTTGGTGTAGTAAAATTTACCATTGAAAACTTTCAAATCCACACAAAAATTCGTACCTACTCAGCGGTTCTAGAGGTCCTAGATTGCGATTATGAAGTCGGGATTGGTAATAACAAAATGGCTGACTTAATGTCATCAGAAAAAAATGTCAAAAAAATGGCGCACATGTGAATTAAAATGAATGTTAGAGCAGTGTTGAGGTCACCAATTGAGATTCTGACCGAAAATTCCTGAAAACAAAATGGGCTATTTAATCACGGAGTAGGATAGGTATGTATCCACTGGTACATCCCGGCACAAAACACGTACTAGTCATTTCAATGTTTAAATCTTCAGTGTTTAAATGAAAGACAAACTCTTCGCAGTCAAAATCGACACAGTTCCGAATTCACCTCCTTTCTCCACCCCGCTAACTTCAGGAAAGAATGGCTGCCGGCTACTTAGAGCACCTCTATCGGAAAGTTGACAACCCCTTCCATTGCTTACCATCCGGGCTCTTTTCCTCCCCTTTTTCCCTATCCCGATCGCACTCCTTATCCTACTCCGTGGATTTAATATAGAGGAAAATTGTCCCTTAAAAAAAAGATAAAATGTTCAAACAAATTCACTGTCTTCTGGCATGTAAATTTTAAGTGAAATGGGTAAGTCGCATAAAAGAAATGAAAATCATGCCATATTGTATTTTTATGCCTAATAAATATGTATTTCGGAAAAAGGAATCGGTATATTGGTTAATAAAGAAATGAATCCTCTCATTCATGATGACACACGTGATTGATGCAGTATCTAAGCAACGATGCAGCACAGATTGTGAGCGTATGGAAAGTTTTTTCGAGACAAACCTTTCCACGGGAGTGAATTAGACAGTGATAACTATATCAGATCATTTCTCATGATCAGAAATATTGTTCCGAGGGAATCGTTGATCAGTTATGAAAGGCGTGGATATTTCAGTTGGAGTTCCTTTGCTCTTGATTGGCCTCTGACGGGCCTAAAAGATAGAAAGCCATAAAATTGGATTTGAGAGTTTAAAAACAACATGAGAATTTGAAAAAAAATCATTGTCGTATAGTATAAAATAATGGAGGTATGATTTTTGGCCTGGGTGATTTGATTTCAGCCCACTATCCGTAGCTACTGTGGCAACATACCTTTTCTTCAATGAAAACTGTATAGGCAGCAGAATTTTTCTCAACCCGCTCGCACATATGTTAAAACGTTATGAGCCCAATCATCTCAGCGAAACTATGCGAATCCGAATAATTTTATCGCCTTTAGATTTTTTTAAAAGTTGTATAACTATTGATTTTGATCGATTTTGATTTTCATTGTTGACGAAGGTAAATTGAATGACAAAGTTATTCATTCTTCAATTAGGACAATCGACATTCAGATTTTGCGTGTATCCAAAAAGCGAAACTTATTTATACAATACTTGAATTACTGCAATGAGTGAGAAGTGACTGAAATTTGAAATTTCCCTTGAATTTCCGTGAAAACGTCAGTGGCCCATGTTCTCTGATAACCCATCACTTCAAGACTCTATTATGAGCGCAGATGTAAACTCACTGAATTATGGAATACATTTTTTTTAATAGCCTCAATGTATGTCTGCCCAACCAGCCCACTCAGAATTTTCCCAATAAAAAAAACTTCAATTTTTTTGATTTTTTTTCGCCACGTTTTTGGGATTTGGCGCAACCGTGCGATCCCTTGAAAAAAATTTTGCGCATCCTTTTGGGTTTTTTCCGCGCGATGGCGCCACGGACGACGCGGCGCGAGGGTCAAGGCGGTGAGCGGGGATGCTATAGCGGCCGGAGAACGCGCTATATCGCCCGCTACTTGATAGCTGTTATTCCGTCACATCCACAACCGAATTTTGCGCCGGAAAGGATAGAGAAGTACAGGAATCGGACAGGGCTGAATGATATTTTTATGTATTTTGCACAATATCCACGAGACACCGCGTGTGCTATCGTGTTACCGAGCTGTGCGATACATTTCTATTCAACGGGTTACCACTTCAACGAACTCTGCAATCTACTTTACAACAACTTCTTTGTGCATTATATAATCTGGGAAAACATTCTCATATAATTCCGCTGCACATCTGTTATCACTTTTTTATTCTCCTAACAACCTTTTTTTCTTCTTCGTCAACAACCCGCGCATATACTACGTCGCTCTGGTTAGCCCACACCACGAATACGTCGCGAGCATTTGGGACCCTAGTCATAAAGATTTAACCAAAAAAGTTGATAAAATACGGAGTAAAGCTGCACGCTTCGTTAAATACTGCTACAAGCGAACGTATACTGTTTCACAACTTTTAGTGGGATAAGGTGGGAGCCCCTAGAGACTCGAAGACTACACGCTCGGCTAAGTTTGCTTGAGAAATTCAGAACTGGTGAATTTATGAGCGACTCAGAGGATATTATCATGACGACTCACTACATCTCTAGGTCTGATGGAAGCGATAAAATGATATATTGCCGACAAAATAGGTACAAAAACTCTCGTTATTTCCGCGCACAACAAGCGACCACAATTAATACTGAGCTCCACTCAAAACACTCCCATGATACACGTCACCATTTCACCCCCAAAAACCTTATCCCTTACATCTCTACGCGGTTGGTGTCCTGACACCCCCTGCCGCACGCCCATGCGGCGGCTCGCGGAGGTAGTATGTAGATGTAGATGTAAACTACCTGCAAAAAATAAACACTGGAACTGTTTTAAAATCAACATTTCATGGTTGTGGAATGAATGACAAAGTTATTTATTCTTCAACTGCGTATTCGCGATTCCACAAGTATACGTCGCCTACCGTAGCAACAACTCCTTTAGAGAAATAAGATCTCAATAAATATAAAAATGTTACAACAAGGCGTGATCAGCAATATAGTCGCGCTTAGATTAACTCAAGTCCCTTTGGAAGACTCTTATCACCCTTACTTCAACAAGAAGGCCCTCATTATTAGATGAAATCTTACGTTGACCCTGACCATATTAGACGCATGGTGGTTTTCTTTGTGTTGTTGTGGTTACAATGCGCGTCTTTTGAGTTGTATGGAGCGATAATAGTTGTCCATATAGTATACCCTGTGGTAGTAGTAACAAACAATGAGAAAGCATTGGTGGAACTGCCTAATAACTATTATTAAAGGAACCAGCGTTCATGGAAAAGAACGATCTTGCTTCCAAAATCAAACAAGGAATACGATAAAAACTAATTATGAGAAGTATCTTCTCTAAACAGAACAGTAATGAAATCTACACAGAATAGTAATATAATAAACATACATCTGTTTAACCCCTTATCCAACAGTATAGAGCATATTTTAGAAGAAATATGATGTCGCATATGCATATGCTAGAGATCTACATTACACATTATCCTGGCCTTAACTTTCAATAATGTTATTGTCCATTTAATATATTTTTTAAAATTGTATGTAATATTTTTTATATAACACTAAGTATTTGATTTTGTTCCAAGAAAACAATCAAAGTTGTGCTTTCAGATCGTGCTTTGTGCTCTTAACGGGCAAATAAATGCATAATACCCAAAGTTATGAATTGTACGATTGCTCTATCGCGTCTTTTTCAATACAACGTGTATGTTGCTAAGCGATACGGGAATTCGAATATCACACATTTATATGGTTGCTATGGAAGGGCAGTGTCCTGGAAGGGGCAACACAGGCGAGCCCTCCCATCTCCTGACTGTAGTGGTGGGTGGAGAGGGGGAGGCAGACCAATGACGTCACCATGCAGGACGAATATGGCGCCTCCGTGTGATACGAGCGGCGTGAATGTGAAAAAAAATGAAGTTTTCCTCGCTTCCTCCTGCTCTCCATTTCCGCACCCAATTCCGGTCCCACTTCTACATTAGTTTTCGGCCTGCACCCGCGGGGCTGCGAGAGGAGATTACATCGACGTGGGGCTGAAATTAACTGTGCGCGTTGAAACGTGCTTCAATCTCCGCTTGAAATTCCTTGTGCCCTCGGTGTACACTTTAGATAGAATTTGTGTAAGCAAAGACGTCTTTTCCGAAGAAGAGGGAGTCTCGGATTCTACTTTCGAAACATCTAAACGGCTAAACGATAAGGTGCAAGTGTATGACTGCTACAGTATCAATCTCGTGAAGTTCATATCTTTCGGTGCTGAAAAAAAGAGTTTACAGCTGGGTCTTAAATGAATAACCGTCTGATATCCTCTTCTATCCTTCGGGTGCGATATTTAAATCTCAAGACTGATAGACCTTAATTTAATTTATAAAAAAATTCTCTCCATCTTAATCAATAAATCTATTAAAATCTACGCTCGTTTCGTTAAATTTAATTGAATTCACTGGGGCTTTGACGCAATATGAATTAATTGGGGAAAAGTCATCTTCAGTAATTTCCAGATTTTTGGTAGAACAGTCTATTTTTATGCTAACAACAAGAGAGTTCTGTACATGTATTTAATCACGCCGAAGCCCTGACGAAACGTATTAAATATTAATGGAACGTCTTAGACCATACCATGACTTGTCATTTAAATAAGTAGAGGAGAGGAGGGTATTATGGAATACCATTTACATTTCTAAAAATAACTTTGCAGGTTTCTTAATAAAAATTCCCAAATCGTCATGAGTACATACTATAACTAGTTGTAATGAACTGTCACTTGTGAAAAAAATACTTTTTATTTGGTTGTTATAAAAAATTTTATTAATAAAAAGTTACAAATGGAGGTTAATATGAAATAGTCAGGTAATATGGAATAGGTGGTTCAAACCATTGAAAAACTAATTTAACTTAACAAAACATGGTTATTTTTAGCTACAAAAACCATATTTTTAAGACAATGTCCTCGGCATTTCTGCTTCGAGTGTATTTACAAATGTCGCGGATATAATACTCTGTCTCTGCTCCTGTACAGTCAATGCGAGCTCACAGAGAACAGCTCTTGCATTGAATCCAAATTTCCCCTCGTTCATCTTCGGAGAATTTTCCATTGCAGAATGTACATTCAGCGTCTTTGTATTATTCTCAAAACCCATTTTAGAACTTCGGTATATTTTTGCCAAGCTATATAGAATACTGTACTTTTACGTCGGGTATTATGGAATACCAAGTATTCCATAATACCCGACACGCCATCTTGAAAAATGAACCTTTAAACTGATGGGAAAAACGTTGTCAGCAATAAAACGACCACAGCATTAAAATCTAAAATTATTTTAGTGTACATTATGTATAACATCAGTGTTCAAGTCACATGTGTACTAGTGGCTAAAAATGTTTGAAAACTTACCTGCAAAAACTCTTGAAAATCACAAAACATTCTTCGTTCTGTAGCAAGTGATACGAATACAACAAGCGATCAACTCTCACTGAACTGCAACATAGTAGTCTTGCCTTAGTAGATCATGGTAATTCCACTTGAAAGCAGCACCAAACAGAGCCGAAACCTCGGTATTCCGTATTTCCCGACTATTCCAAAATACCCTCCAAGCCTCTAAGTCCAAATATTCTTAGCCATCGAGATTTAAATAATGAATTTCATGTAGTACGCATTTACTTTATTCCATTTTACGCTGACTATAAGACGTATACCTGTATATCCGATTGGGATTTCAAAACAGTATTGAGGATCAATTTAGTCTGGACCCTACGTCATATTTATAATCGTCATCCGCCGTATCAACTGAGGTAGTTTGAGCGATGTCACCTCGAAGAACAAGAAGTCTCTGACTCTACTTTCAAAACGTCGGCTGAACGATAAGATGGAAACTTAGAACGGTTACGGTATCAACCACGTGCCGTTGATATCCTTCGGTCATGTCACCTCGAAAGTCGTGTCACGTCATGTCACCTCATGTCATGTCATTTGAGTAATGTCACCTCATGTCAGGTCATTTGAGTCATGTCACCTCATGTCATGTAATTTGAGTCATGTCACCTCGAAATCAGTGAATTTGGTCTTATTTTAAAGAAAAACATCTCAGCCATCCGAAGATATCAAAATGTCAGTCCCTTACCGAACTACTCTCCCAGATTTTGGACGAAAAATACCAGTCCTTATACACGGTAAATGGTACGTGTATGCATTTTAGGGAGACCTTTTTAAATAATCACGAATTTGTAACACCTAAATCTCGTAAAAAATGAACAGTGTGTAGTTTTTTATATTTTCTCATTTATTTTTGAAAATTATTCTCTGTCACCGCAGTAATTTTCTCGGCATCACAAACAACCTTCCGCGTTGGAGTTTTGAACGTACCGCGCGAAAAAAATGAGTCAAGTTAAAGACTTATTTAGATATATTTATTTAATTACTTACAATTTCTGTCATGTAAAAGATCATTATTGGAATATTTATCATGCAATGTTAAATTAATTTGTCCTCACAGCTAGTGAAATTAATACGTATAATTCGAATACGGTCTCCATTAGGACTAGGGAACTATCTCGCTCAGGCTAGCTTAATCCGGGGGTTTACGTTATAATTTACTCTTTCGGTCGCCTTTTACGGCATACTGCACATTGCGTTTAATTTTTTTATATTTTTCATTTCAATAGGTGCTATCATCTGAAAAGTAGCATAATTGTGCGTCGTGTAAATCGTCGTAATTCGTGTAAATGTAAATATCAGGCCTCAAAGCCGCAGTTTTCACAATCAACGTAAATATTAAGCAAATGGCCTACAAGGCGAAATCTTTCGCTGACATGGATTATTCTTTTCTTCACTAGACTTATTTTTTTACGGCCTGACATTGATGCAACTTGGTTAACATAGTTTTAGGCAACTACTTTCCTAAAACTGGCATGGAAAAGTTTTTTGTTCGTGTTTGAATAATTCAGCGCCTAAGGAGTTAATGTAATACCTTAATAGTGTGGACCCTACGTTATATTTAACATCGTCGTCCACTTTATGAATTAAGATTGGAATATCACGTTTTAATTAACCGCTACGGTCCCCATTTTTATAGTATGCTGTACATTGGTTTTCACTTTTGATATCTTTTATTTCAGTGGTTACTATCATCTGAAAATATGCATAATTATTCGTCTATTTTACTAAACTGATATGAATTTAATTTCCTTAACTTCTGATATGCGTGGGGATCACAATTGCAAAACATATCCGGCACAACATTAATAAAACTACGATTTATAAAGAGTATAATAGGAAGGTCCTCGGATGAAAAAGTAAGAGAGAGATGTTACTTCCCTCTGGTTAAGCTGCTCGCATCGTTAAAAATGCAGCGGGCGGGCATATAAAGTTTCACAACTTTCAGAGGCATTAAGTTGGGAACTCCTATAGACTCGGAGGCTACAATGCTAGGCTTAGCTTGCTTGATTGACGATATCGTTAAAATCCCATCCACCCATGTCATCAGCATTGAGCCCAGAGCGGGACGGCAAGATGGCGAATCCAATTCCCGTGAGAATATCTTTGGACAGCGAAGGCAAATGAGAGCGGAAAGTGAATGATAAGTCCTCCTCTTTCATTCCACTGACCCATTTGGATGCATGCTTTCTGTTGACACTGCGCTGGAATGATCCGAAAATGATCAACGCCAAACTCTTGCAGTAATATCGATGGAAACGCGAAATTTTAGGATAGAGAGAATGATTGATGTAAATATGAAAAAGGCAAGTTTGTTTGCGCATTGTTAACCTCCCTCTGTGGTTGTTTTGTACAATCGACGCATAGGAACAAAATTTTTAACCGGCGTTTTTTACGAAATGTATATCAAAGTAAATTTCTGTCCTCTTGAGCCGCAGGAGCAATGTATTTTATAAGGATTTCCTTCAATTTAGTAATATTGGAGATTACCCGTAATAAATTAAAATGCAACCTCATTAACTTAATGGTCAGGAATCAACAAAATATTGGATGTTTTACGTAGAATCATTGGACGACCGGTTTCGTCGAGTAGTCGACATCATCAGGTCTGTGCGTCAGGTCCAGGAGTTTTTTTTTTAATTCCTGAGCATTTTGGAAAAGCTTTACAAAGCTTAAGCTGAAACTATTGAGCTCACAAACGTGATTAGTTTATTGATTTGACTGATCTGATATGTCTGATTTTAGTCCCTACGTTATCTGCTCATTCTTTTAAAAGTTAAACGTAATATATTTTCTAGATTAGTCGAATCAATATCTTCATATGCCGCAGTCGGCCTTTTTTACTTTATCAACGGTCAACTAAAAACATAGATAACTTCGTGCCAATTAGGATGGCCCCATTTCGCTCGGTAAAATTCAACCAAACCGTCCGAGCGTATAATTTGTTTCTGTAATTTGCAAATTATTTATTTAAGGTTCCCTGCAATTTAGTTTCTCTGGTCGACAAAGTTAAATGCGAACCTCATTAATCGTGATTAGTTGACTTCTTTACCTGATCTAATATGCTCGAATTTAGTTCCTACATTCTCTGCTTCTTCTGATAAAAGTTAAACGGAATATTTTTTTAGGTTTTTCGTATGAAGTAATGATTACGGAAATCTGTTCTGAGAGGAGTAGAGTGATTAAAAATCCTGACAAAAATTCGTAACTGTTATATGTTTGGCGTTTATTTCGAAAACTTGAGGCAGTTTTTTTACTTATATATAAATTGGGTGGGTGGGACTATTAAGTCACCTGTCATGACCTGCGTTGATTTCAGGTATACCCATAGTATACTTCACCATTTCTCCTCTAAAAACTGTATCATCATAATGCGTCACCTGTCGCGTGACCAAATAACCTGTGGTTTATATCAACAAAATGTTGTTTGATTGTCCCCGAGTAAAGGAGGATCGGAAGTACGAAGAAGTTGATACCAAATCTAATACATTAGTTGTGTACATTTTTCATTTTGTGTCCTGATATGCCACCAGTAGTTTTTCTCCTTCTCCCACGTTTTAACCCTTTGAGTGCGTCATGACGTGATCTCACGTCATGGTTGTCTTTACGCTGGTGCTGATGACGTTATATGACGTCAAGGGTACTGTGAGTGTTCCAGCTTTCATTGGAAAGGCCTAGTAAAATTTCCCTAGAGAAAGCTGGAACACTCACAGTACCCTTGACGTGATATGACGTCATCAGCACCAGCATAAAGACAAACATGACGTAATATCACGTCATGCCGCACTCAAAGGGTTAAAAAGGAGTTATTTCCCACAATAGAGCATAGTGAATGCGCGGAGATTGGTCGAACCATATCCAACACGTCATTTTCCCACCTGTTCATTTATTTTTTCAATTTTTTAATGCTTATTGAACATGAACGCGCTTCAGTTACTTCTGTAAATCGATGAAAAATGTGAAAGACTGGGCTTATAATTATACGGCATTAATTACACCGTGAACTCTCCTAGTTGCTTGGAAACGGAATTTTAATACGTCTCGCCTTAGGTGCCTTTCCCTAAAGTAGAGTTCGTATTGCTAAATTTTTAGGTCTGCAGTTTTGATAGGCCTATTCCCAATTGCGTGTTTAATGTCAATTCGCGTTATATTTTATCCCGTTTCAAATGCATAAAGCTTTCAATCTATAACAGGTCTCTGGTTCTTTAACTGAGTATATAGTATTTTATAGAGTGTATATTTCATTCAATCTATTACAGGTCTCTGGAAATTCGGGTGTAGTTTAATCTATGACTGATCTCCGGTTAAAGTGAGAAAATTTCAATATTTCCTTCATGTCGGAAGTAAGCCCGCCAGATTGATGCCTCCCCTGCAAGTTTGGTAGAGCTGCGAGTCTGGGTGATACATTAGTTTTCCGCTGTGGAGCAGTTTGTCGTTGACAGGGTAACTTATCTTTGTTTTCCTTGCTTTTCTACTGCTGAATTATAGTTTCATGCGATAATATTGTTTCGCGAGCGTTTTGGCTCTTTGTTCACTTTATACTCTTCACTAATCATACATCACTTTTTCCTATCATTCCTGTCCTCGGACGCGTTCTGAACTTGTAAAATTGTTATAAACGCGATTAATTCTGGTTTATCTTTGTGAAAATCCATTCTAAATAATTCAAATGAGATATGGTACTTTTTTCACAGTTTTTTATTTCAGGTCGACCGGGACCATCAGGACCTGACGATGTCGCCCATGTGACGAAACCGGTCGACCTGAAATAAAAAACTGTGAAAAAAGTAGCATATCTCATTTGAATTCTTTTGTAAAATTGTGTCTGCTAGCCGAGAGACCAGACTCATCGTATTCATTAAAGCCGTGTCCCAATTCGTTAGGCATTTGGGAGGATGCGGTTGGCTACCTAAATATTTAGAGGCCTTTCGCTAAGGGAGCTTGATTTGGGACATCCTTCGCTAGTGTTGCCGTCTACTGAGCTGGAAACGAATTAAAACCATATGAGAAATTAATAAAGGACTGAATGAAACAAATGAAACCTTAAATTAAGACATTTTTGACGCCTGTGGCTACCTTCGTGTGCGTTGTGAGATTTGGAAAGTGAAATAACTTTTTTTCATCCATTTCGTTGTTTGGAGATTCGTTAGTTTTTAGTTTTCGGGGTGTTTAAGTTTGTGTAGGTGTTCTTGGATTTAAATTCGTTTTCTTTAAGTGTACTAAGTACAATTTTTCTTTTGTAGTCGGGTGTTGGGTTGCGAAATTCTAGAGAATTCTTTCACTTACAGACAAAATACTTGCCGGCCATGTTTGCTACTTTTCAACTACTTCCTTGTGTACGAGTTTCCTTGTACGACGCATGCTGCGCTTTGCATGATGGGAAATTCAACATGGAGGCGGATTTAGGATAAACTTCATCTATCCTAAATTTCACCCCCGAGAAAGGCACCTAAATCCGCTCCCCCATGATGCCTACCGATTTGGGACACACTTCAAGATGGCGTCCTCCCTAAATCTGCCGATTTAGCTACCTAAATGGCGAATTGGGACACAGCTTAATATTAAGTTCTTAAATGTACTACTTTTTCTATTTGAAATTATTGTAATGATTTTCATTGCAATATCAATTGATATATTATGTATTATTTTCTGTGATTGATTGACTTAATTCATAACAGCCTTTACACCTATAATAAAGAGAATGTTAAGGCAAATAAACCACCGGTTCCCGTTCTATGCCGATCTTTTCTCTGGAAATTTCTACGATTAAAAAGAAAGCTGAAACGAAAATTTTTTTCGCGAGAAATTGGAAGCCTCATTGTAGTAGTAAGCTGACAGATACATCCGGCGACATAGAAGTCCGAAGTTCGTTTCCCGATCTAAGCTGTTATTTTTACCCCCACAGTTTCTACTTTCATTAGTATCAGCGCCGTATTTTCGGGAGGCGAAAGATACCCGTTTAGCCCCCAATGCGCAAACTGATATTGAAGCTTGCGAACACAAATAAATTATTTTTCGATGATACGCATCAAAAAGAAGTCTTTTTTGGTGCATTTTGAAAACAAACAACGTAATCTCAAGAAGTCAGCGTGAATTTAAAACTTGGTGTTATTTGTCATTTTTTCCAAACTTTAGGCCTTTTACGCGAACAAAAGATATATAGTTTGATTTTTGAAAGTATTTTTCTGTTAATTAGCATACAAATGCACAACTTTTGAACCCTATTATTACTCGTTACTCGAAAACCTGAATTTTTCGTCAAACCCTACCAGGGGCGATCCCAGGAATTTATTTCGGGGTGGGGGGTGGGGCAATTTTCAGTCATCCTAAAAAAATTATAATACTGTTACATCATTATATCTGTATAATAATGAGCATAATACTATTATACTTTTCAGATCAGTGATCGGAGTGTTTAATTTTGTATTTGATAACTACGTATAGTTGTTAGAATTACTTGGTAAAACCCAAAATTTTCTGGGGGAATGTATCCGCTTTATTCCCCCCCCTGCGATCGCCCCTGCACCCTACCGTTTAGTCTCATAGAACACTCACCTTTCTCCGGTTGACCGCGGCGGTGTCGTTGGCCATCACTGGCGCGTGCACCACGGCGATCGGCTTCGACTTGTTGCCGCCCCGGGCGACCGCGGACAGCGCCAGGTGAGGCGGCGGCGGAGGTGGGAGGCCGTAGTGCTGCGACTGGTGGATGGCGATGAAGCAGTAAGTACCCGTGGCGAGCAGCGCGAGCGCCAAGGTCCTCTGGGGCGCCATCAGGTGCAGCAGCGAAGGCCCAGGGCCGCAGCAGCACCGGGCCCACAGCCACCAAGACGGCCCGCCGCCCCCGGGGGCCCTCGCGTTGTGGCCCTTCCTCTTGCGGGCCTCGCGACCCCCGTATCCGGAGCCTCCCTCGCACATGGCGGGCGGGCGGGCAGGGGAATTCCCTCAGCAACAAGTGAGCGCACGCCTCTTCCTTGTAGTCGCCTCTTCTCCCGCTCGCCTCATGCTCGGTGGCACAGCGCCTCTGGCTCGGCAGGCGGGCGCCTCGCTACGTAAAATTTCATGGCGTCGAGAGGAGGGTATTTTTCACATGATCTCCCTTCTCCCCCTCTCTCCCTCTCAGCAGGAAAAAAATATCTTCGCCTCCCGCGTTTGTATGTATATATATTTCTTCCTCCCAGCTCCCTTTAAGGCGTTCTTGGAAAAACCTAAGGAAATGGATGTCAGAAAGAGAGAAGGAGGAGAAAAAACATAATGAATTGTTGTGGCTCGAGGGCTTGCTT
Organism: Ceriagrion tenellum; assembly: GCA_963169105.1. Classification (NCBI taxonomy): domain Eukaryota; kingdom Metazoa; phylum Arthropoda; class Insecta; order Odonata; family Coenagrionidae; genus Ceriagrion; species Ceriagrion tenellum. The sequence continues at coordinate 48,121,052 of OY720637.1, forward strand.
CTTCTTGCGAAAAATTCTTAATTTATTAAACGGAGTCTACATTAATTTTACAGCATCGTGAGCGCGTCTAGCCTTGGGTGTTGTATAATTTTGTACTCCGGAGGTTTTTGGAAGAACAAAAGGGCAGAATTGAATAAAAAATCTAGTTATTCCTCGGAGTGCTCTATTTCGTTAGTATGGGAATATATTTTTAGCTCTTATCTTTGAACAATACTCCAGTTCCTCATTAAAGTAATGCATTCACTTTACACGTGCGATCTTTGATACTCAATTTTTTTTCGGGTCAATGCAGACTAAAAGCATCATTACTCTTTCATTATTTTACCAACTTAGAGAAAACGTGTGCGCTGGAAAATTTTCTTTGTTTTTCGCAGCTTCACAGCCGCTAACTCACTTCACAAAGGGCATAATGTTTCCAGTTAACTCGCAGCTAGTTCTCGCATCAACTGAGACGCTTTTGATTCGCCTTCGGCCTACCTTTTGACGCAGCCTCCACCGCATAGCCCGGAGGCTGAGTCAACCATGGAGTACATTGTTTACCCTCTGCGCAAAATTAGTCTGCCCGTTTCTCTCCTGCTATTTGCATTTCTCCTTGTTTTCAACGCTAAAGGGTTGCTAGTTGATGCAAAATTATTCGCAGCTTTTCCACTAAAGCGACACGCAAGGGAAACGAGTTATCATGGGGGTCTGCCTGACTTCATCAAATTATCCACGTGATTATGGAAAAGCTTGAACGAGGCCTCTCGAATATTTATATTTATTATAGTAATATATATTTTCATGCTTGGTAATGTATTGTAGAGCCCGGGCCGGAATTAAATTTACTTTTTTGTGGAAGATTGCACCTATTATTTCTTCAATATGTATGGAGTAACTCCTCGGTATGGGTCGTTTCGATTTACGTCTGATTCGATGTTGCGTCCATGCTGAAAAGGGTCGTCGGATAATTTTTCCCAGTTTTATGCTAATAAAATAGAGCGTATGTGCATATGCTTGCGTTTTTTAATAACTGAGGTATAACCAGCCTATCTGAAATAACTATTTTTTCCTGGATAAAGGCAAAAAACGAATTTTGAAATTAACGGATTTATTAATTAAAGATTTAAGTGGTCAAGAATATCTGGATCCGTTTTAAGTTGTGTCGACTTACATCGCTCTTATTAAACACGCATCTCTGACGTAAATCGAGGACTTACTGTATATTCCACTCGATTTTGAGATAATCTTCGGATTTTATATCTCACCAGCACCTTACGGTATATGCTTGGAGGAGGCACAAGTAATAGGATGGAACGGAAATAAAAACAGAAAATCTCCAAAAGCCGTAAACAATTTGCACCCTTCGTCAATAAACACCAAAATTTGCTGTCTTGGTATGCTGGGAATACCACAGCAGAGACCAACCACAGCCTCTCAACCAAGAATACCCTCCTGTGTTGGTTTACGGGAAAGTTACTTCCTCGCCAGGGACCAAACACAGACGCACACACACAACCAAATACGATCCTTTGCAAGGGCTAATGAGACCCCGCTAAGGATGCCTGGTATATACGCAAGCACACAAAATCACTCACTCACACACGCAAATGGGCCCAACTTCTGGGAGAATCAGCTCAAAAAGAGCGTGGTCAAATCGACAAAACAGGACGAGGGTGGGGGTCGTGGGCGTCACCCTCGTCCTGTTTTGTCGATTTGACCACGCTCTTTTTGAGCTGATTCTCCCAGAAGTTGGGCCCATTTGCGTGTGTGAGTGAGTGATTTTGTGTGCTTGTGTATATACCAGGCATCCTTAGCGGGGTCTCATTAGCCCCGTGAAGGATCCCAGGTCAAAACCCAAATATCCTTAGCGGGGTCCCATTAGCCCTTGCAAAGGATCGTATTTGGTTGTGTGTGTGCGTCTGTGTTTGGTCCCTGGCGAGGAAGTAACTTTCCCGTAAACCAACACAGGAGGGTATTCTTGGTTGAGAGGCTGTGGTTGGTCTCTGCTGTGGTTTTCCCAGCATACCAAGACAGCAAATTTTGGTGTTTATTGACGAAGGGTGCAAATTGTTTACGGCTTTTGGAGATTTTCTGTTTTATTTCATTGCCTAGCCGTAAGAAGCTCACCCCATCTTTGTGATGGCTTTCCAGGATGGAACGGATTAAAGATCTTGGAGATAAAATAAACACGTTCCACTTTGCAGACGATATCTGAGTCTTATGAGGAAATTACAATGATCCTCAGAGGTCACTAAACGCAGTCGACCATGTCCTCCAAGAATACAATACGAGGATGAATAAAACGAAGACTAGAATCCTGGAATGAGAAACAGAGAATCTTTAATCTCTGGTCACCCCTGAGAGGAGAGAAGTTAGAGCAAGTAGATTCCTTCCCATATCTTGGAAACATCATCTCGTGGGATGGAAGATGTGCAACGGACATCGAGCGAAGAATAACCCAAGCAAAGGAGGCGTTCATGGGGAAAAGACAACTGCAGTGCTCAAAGAAGATAGGACTACAAATCAGGGAACAGTATGTGAAAACATTCGTGTGGAGCGTGTGACTCTATGGATATGATGCATGGACCATTGGAAAAGCTGACCAGAAATGAATAGAAGCTTTCGGAACCTGGTGCTGGAGGAGGATGCTGAAGATTAAATGGACGGACAAAATAAGAAATGATGAAGTGTACAGAGGGTAGAAGAAGAGAGGATCATATGGAACACCTTAGAGAATAGAAGGACAAGATGGATTGGACACATTCTGAGGCACAGTTGGTTTGAGTAGAGGATTACTGAAGAAAAACTGGAAGGGAAAGTCCCCAGAGAAAGAGCCAGGAATAAGTTCGTTAACCAAATAATGAGGAAAGTACGTAGGAAGAGATGCCAGGAGTAAAGGGAATTAGGATTCGATAGGGAAGGGTGGAGGGCTGCAGTCAACCAATCTTAGGATTGAACGACCAATGATGATAAAATTAATGAGGTCTCTGGAATATTGATATTAATTTATGTAACATTTTATTAACCATTTAGTCCAGGAAATCCTCGTGATCTAAATTATTTTACCTTATTATGGGTGGACCCAAGTTTGCGCAGGTTTGCGCATTGGTCCGGCTAACCAAAGGTCCGTGGTTCGATTCCCGGTCCAGGCCGAATTTTTCTCATGGAAATTTCTTCATGCGTATACCTATTTATGATTACTCCTAAACAACGTGATTTTGCCACCAATATAAACTACCCAGTCAATACAACACTTTTTTCAGCACTCATACAATTTCGTATCTTATTTTGATAGCGAAACAAGAAATGCCTCATATTAGCACCAGAGATCGTTTTAGCTAGATTGCTGCCTCTCTTCAGAAACATAAAACATGAAAGCGTCAGACTGGTTAAACAACTTTAGTTTTAAGAGTATCTTTCTTACTTAATTATTTGCTGTTCTTTGCGTTAAGTTGTCATAAATGTACATCGATTCCGGGATTCGGAAGATCAAAAATAACGGAAAGAGCCTCACACACCCGCCCTCAAAACAACGTAATTTCATTTCTCATTCTTCTTTCCCGGTCCAGGCCGAATTTTTCTCATGGCAGTTTCTTCAAAAAAATCACCCGCCATGTTTGAATTTCAAAAGATATACGCATCGCGCTCTGAACCTGCCCACACATTCTGAGATTAAAAATAAACTTAACTTAATTACAGCTGATTGGAATATGGCCATAGTTTTTAAGTGCCCCTGTTGATGTTTAATACAATGATCGAGAACTTTGGTGTATTACATTTGTAATTTATCTCTTAATCCCAACTTCTCCTCCATCACCGTCGTTACTGGTCGTCAATCCTAAGATTGGTTGACTGCAGCCCTCCACCCTTTCCTATCTAATCCTAGATCACTTACTTCTTGGTCGCTCTTCTTTCCTATTTCCCCCTTTATTTTGCCCATGTTATTTATTCCTGGGTCTTCCTCTGGGGGCTTCTCCCTGTTTCCTGCAATAATCTTCACAAACCCATTGTGCCTAAAGGGTGTGCCCAAATCCATCTGTTTTTTATTTTACGCATAGTGTTCTGTATGGTTATTTCCTCTTCTATAAACTTCATTGTTTCTTATTTTGCCCTTCCAGTTTATCTTCAGCATCCTCCTCTGTCTGTGGTGGTGTCTGTGGTGGTCACTGGCGAGGAAGTAACATTCCCGTAAACCGTCACAGGAGGGTATTCTGGTAGAGAGGCTGTGGTTGGTCCCTGCTGTGGAACCCCTTTCCCGCAAACCAACACAGTAAGTGTTGTGTGGTTGCATGTTTGACGAGTGGTGCCATTTTTTACGGCTATTGGAGAATCTTAATTTTGCTATTGAGAGGCCCTAGAGCTCAATTTCCTTTGATTTAATCCTCCTATAGCTCTTGATTTTGTAGGATTCTTGCATATTCTGGTCTGCCTTTCCAATGGTCCGTGCTTCCGATCCACAGAGTGCCACCCTCCGCTACGAATGTTTTCACATTTTGTTTCCACGTATTTAGTCCTATCTTCCTTGAACACAGCGGTTGCCTTTTCGGCGTGCACGCTGTCTAAGCCATCCTTTTTCTTTGATTTTTTTGTGCTTCATCCTTCCCAAGTGATGGTACTTCCGAGATGGGGAATGAACTTGCTCTAATTTCTCTCCTTCCAGCGTGAGCCCTGAATGAAGCTTCTCTGTTTTTCATGCTAGGATTTTAGTCGTTATTTTATTGGTTCTCATGTTGTATTCTTGGAGGACTTGGTCCATTGCGTTTAGTTACATCTGAGTGTCGTCGTAATTTCATTATAAGACTACAGCATCGTCTGCGAAACGGAACGTGTTTATCTTATCTCCGTTTATCTTTATTCCGTTCCGTCCTTTTTCTTGTGCCTCCTCCAAGCATATATTGAACCGTTCTGGTGAGACATACAATCCGAAGATTCTCTCGTAATCGAGTGGAATAAAAATATAATAAAGAGAAGAATTGTACGATTTTCCACAAAAAGTATGAGTTAATACCGACCAGGGTTTAGACGTTACTACAGATGATGATTCAATAACGTTGGAACCCGGGTTGGAAAGAAATATTATTTTTTTGTGGAAAGTTAAACGTTATATTTCTTCATTACAGTGCTGGTGAGAGGTTGTGTCCTTGTCTTACTCATTTTAGAAATGTTCGCCTCTATTGGTCTCCCGACTCTTATTAGCATTGTGACGACTAGCGTCTGGTATTGTTGGCAGATTTTTCTTCTGTCATTGTAATCCATTTTTTCAGCTTGCACCAAATTTTTGTTGAACTCAATTTTTTATAATACATTCATGAAGTAAGAGTATACAGAATATATTTTACATACACATAATACATTTAGATTACTGTTAACTCGTTTCTGGTGATCTCTCTGTATAAAATCAATGTCTTAGATTTATCTATAACCTTCGATATGATGATCACGTCTCTTCGTACGGGCAAAAAATTCCATGGTTAAATTTCAAAGACAGGCGTATATACATGCTGTGTGTTTTCCTGATTACCTTATTTTCTGTTTCCGAACCAAAATATTTGTTGGGCCTGTTTACAAATCAACCCCAGTCCCGAATTGTGAACACAAGAAGTGAAGCATCCAATTTCTACTGTTCCGCCCACCGAACTACTAAATATCACAACTCTAATTTGGTAAGATCGACAAAATTATGGAATCTTCTCCCCAAAGATCTGATGAACATTCAAAACCCACAATCATTCAAACTCAAACTTTATCACTACATTCAACGAACAGAATCAAATTCTAATTTGCTCTGTCAGCATTATTTTTTTTATTAAAAAAATATCACTGTCATATATTTTATGTCAAAATTCCATAATTTGTGTGGTGTTTATAATTGCTTCGTAATATCTAAGTGTGTTTAAATATATTTGTTATTTTTTTACATTTAAACTTGCATAACATGTGTAATAAATTGTTGTTACTAATTGAACCACTTTATTGAAGTTTTGTTGTTAAAATTTTATGAGAAATACTTGTTTATATTTCATTCTATCTCGATGTATTGTATTTTCATGTATCAAATGTGCTCACCACATATTGTATTATTGGTGCTCTTAGGGGGATTGTACCCGGAGCAAATAAGCTTTATTATTATTATTATGCCTAGTGGTTGCCCCTTGGAGTACATTCACTTTCTTAGTGGGCTCTCACCACTTTTCGTTAATGAAGTATAAGAGAGGACTTGTGTGCTCTTTGAGCCGCGCGAAGGAATGTGTTTTTCATCATATAGCCCTCTCAATAAATAGGTAGCCGGTAGTTTATTGAGCAGTTCTTGAACTTTTTAAGGCGAGTGAAGCTGTCGATAACGGCGATGTAATACTGCACAGAGAGAGAACAGCAGTTGGGAGGCACGTCTGCCGAGCATTAAGAATTAATGGAGGGACACGCGAGAACGAAGGCCTTGGTGAACTCGACAAAATCAATCGCTGGACTTTCCCGTGATGATCGGATGAGGAAAACGGAAAAAAGCATTATGCACAGCATGAAGATGCATCATTTTACAAATACGATCACAGTCTCTACCTATGAAAGTCGGTATAATAATTTCATCTGTGTCAAAAGCCTATCACATTCTGCGGTCAATTATATCCTGAACGTAACATTACAGAAAAAGGTGTAGGACAGACAGATTTAAAATGTTATTATTTTCCGCATACTGCTTGAAACATTGGATAAAAGATTTTATATAATATTAGTATTTTGGGCGTTTGACGGCTTTTGTAGCTAACCCGCTATTTTTTTTAAACCATGATTTTCGATTTCTTTGCTTTGCTAAGAAGTACTAAGCCCTTCTTGCATGACTGCTATTTAACCGTATCCCTGTGAGCTACTGCAGTTGCGTAACGCATATATATCGCGTTGCGTAACGCATAACGTGTAACGCAGTTGCGTAACGCATAGATACAGATAGATACAACTTTTAGGTGGATTCATGTGGGAGCCCCTAGATACTCGGAGGCCACACGCTAGGCGTAGATTACTTGATAAATTCCGAACTGGTGTGTTTCAGAGCGACACGGAGAATATTATCATGAATCCTCACTACATCTCTAGGTTTGACAGAAGCGATAAAATAAGAGAGCTGCATAACCGGATAGGTACAAAAACTCGTTCTTTCCGCGCACAATAAGCGACCACAGTAAATATTGAGCTCCACTAAATACACTCCCATAATACACGTCACCATTACACCTCCCAAAACCTTAAATCTTTTCTCGGCTGGTGACCTAACACCCCCTCCCACACGCCAATGCGGCGGCTCGTAGGGTAGTTTGTAGATGTAGATAGATGATTAAAGTTCCTAAAACTCTAGTATAATAGATTTGCACATCCTATCAAAACACGTTAAACCCCTCACGGGGTACATAGTATCATCTACATCTACGTAATACCCTGCGAGCCACCACGAGGGTGTGTGGCAGGGGGTGAAGATCACCAAACATGCACTATTGCCATGCAACTAGGATATTTAATGGAGACATGCTAGAGAACAGGGTCACATGCAGTTAGATGGTTAGTATCTACATAATAAGAAAGGGATTATTGGTTGTTATTACATGCATCATGCACTACAGACTACTCTAACTATATTTCACCTACCTATCCCTTTGCTACGCTGCCTATTGTTTTCTCTTATGGTACGCGGGAAAAATGACATTTTAAATCTATCGGTACGACAATCTATCTCTCTAATCTTGTTAATATGATCAAACCTAGCATAATACGCAGGGGTTCTCAATATATATCTAACGTCATCTGTGAACAACTCTGTTTCGAATTTACTTAAAAGTTTTAACCTAAATTTTAACCTGCATTCTGATAGTAATTCCCATCCTAGTTCTTCTATTAAACTCGTAACACTTATACAATTATCATAACGTCCTTTAACAAATCTAGCGGATCTCCTTTGCACTCGCTCTAATTCTTTTATCATACCTTCCTCGTACGGATCCCATATACTAACGGCATATTCTAAATGAGGCCTGACTAGTGTAAAATAGCTTCCTTCTCGTACTCTCTCATCGCATTTGCCTAGAACCCTTTTTACGAATCCTAATCTACGGTTTGCTACACTAGTCATTTCCCTGTGCCTGATGTCCTAGTCCCTGATGTGTTTCCCCCATGACGTCTTCAGTGATGGTGACGCCCAAGTAATTAATAGAGTCTACGTTAGATATTTTCTTTTCTTTGATGCAATAATTATTCCGGGGAAAGCCATTCTTATTCCAAAAGTTCATTATTGCGAATTTCTTCAAATTTAATTCTAGCTGCCAACTATCACGGCAATCATCAATCGCATCTAAATCCTCAGCTAAAGACTGCCTGTCCTCTTAATTTCTAATTTCCTTATACACTACTGCATCATCGGCAAAAAGACGGAGCTTGCTATTTTTTACTGCTGTATTTATATTGATTTTTTACTGCTGTATAGTATATATAATACCATATTACTGAAGTAAATATGAAATAGGTCTGTAGAATATAAAGTTCATATCAGTTAAATGGATAGCTTAATGAAATGACTCCGCCAGTGGAAAGTAGTGTGGGATGTCCATATAGTTGTGTAGGAATAAATATCTAAATACTACGTGGTTAACTGCCGCATGGGCTTGTGTATGGGGTCATTAGGATGCCAGTATAGTGTAGAGTAGATGAAATCCTGATGCAAGAAAGTGAAGCCTGTTTTTTGTGAAAGACTATCTGCCTGTATTGCAATCGCGCGTAGTTGGTCCATGAATCTCAGTAGCTATGCAGTACTGTTTTTAGAAGCAATTTTACAATTTTCTTTATGTACGGCTATAGTGTCAATTCGCATAATAATTTCATCCACTGAATTCGTATCAATGCGGTCGATTCAACATGGTCGATTGCGGAAGTGATGCCTTCAATACTCACCTGTGCTATTGCAGCCTAAGCTTCAATCTTTTATTTACTTTTATCGATGGACACCAACCTTCAATAGAGGAAAGATTAGGGAAAAGATGCTGGAATGGTGCAATGAAATGTGTGATGAAGGGATATGGAAGGGAATTGTTTTTTTTTATCATTTGTAACATTGTGTATCTCACTTGTCACATACAGGGTGTTGCAAAAAAAACACCGACAACGGAGGTGAGGTGCTACATTGAAATATGTTGATCATTTTTTAATAAGGTACCAATGTCCGGAAATGATTTGTTTTCACACTATAACCTGTTAATGATGTCTCAAGATCAGTGTTTGTTCGAAGGATTTGAAGTCTCATTACTTGACGACACGTCACAGGCACGGAACCCGTGATACGTGAAAGAATGACGGGTCGATGGATTGGCAGAGGGGGACCAGTCTAATGGCCTCCGAGATCACCTGATCTTAACCCTCTCGACTACTTTTTGTGGAGCGACATGAAACAGTCTGTTTATCAGACTCCTGTAGAGTAGAGATGGGCTAAGTCGATCATTTTAGTGATTCAATCATTTTGATTCGAGTCACTTAAAAGATTCAATCAACTGATTCAATCATTTGATTCATTATGACTCGTAAGTCAGATTGATTAGATGAATCACGAGACTCACGTGAATCGAAAGACTCGAATGAATCAAGAGTGAAGAGACTCAAACACTCGAATGATGCTAATTGATGCCATCAATCTATTTGAATAATTTATTTAGCATAATTACTATCATGCTTAGAAATTTATGAAGGCTGATTGATTTCCATATTCCACAAATTTTGGATCCGCATTAAATTGGAGATTTCCAAGTACTATAGTCACGAGAATATTTAGAGAGACTATGCACATGAAAATTAAATCACTAGCTCAGATATGTATATATTGTAACAAGGGTTAAATTTCATCGTTTTTAAAATGAGCGCCTTGTCTCTAACTATGCTATACAAACATAAACTCACTGACCAAATATTAATGTATTTATGCCCATGAAGATATCTCTCTGAAATTTCATGACTAGACATAACGGATAACGTACATGTGAATATGTTTTTCCACTTAATATCACATTCAATCACACGGTAGACGGAAACACGAAATGATTGAATGATCGAGTCATTTTCCCGAAATGAATCATGAGTCATTTGGCTCACTTGGTGATTCAATCGTTTTGAACGAATCGATCATGAACGACCCAACACTACAGTAGAGTCACGTATGGATCTTATTGCCCGAATCGACGCTGCTGCGGAAATAATTCTTACGAGGCCAGGCGTATTTGAACGTTTGCGCCTATCACTACACCGCCGATGTATGCTCTGCAATGAGGTGGAAGGAGGATATTTTGAGAATTAAATGTGACTGTGGGAGTACTGTCAAGCATTCAAACGGAACCCTTAGCTACTCATAGTGTGAAAACGCATCATTTCCGGACATTGGTACCTTATTAACCCTTCGACTACCAAGGTATTTTTTCACCTTACCTCTCCCAAGGGGGGTAACTCGGTTACCCCACAGTATTATTTTATTTATTCGCTAACTTTATACAAAAATGGATTCTGTGTGACATAAATCTTAAATAAAAACAATTATACAAAATTATAATAAATATGATTTATATTTTATCAAATGACACATAAATATAATTGTAGGCTCCGATTGGAGCATACAGTTATCTAATCGGATGTCCTGTCTAGGTCTGATCGGATGTCCTGTATATTTCACAATATTTGGCTTTTCATTTGCTGCTCTTTCCGTACATGCACAGAAGTCAAGGAACTCGAACAAGTAAATCAGGTGTCATGTACATTTCACGGCGCAGCGCCGCGCCCCGTCGGATTGAAGGCGCCGTGATGACCACGATTGTCGTCCACGGCGCGGTTTGATACATCTGAAGGCACACATAGAATCCCATTGTTATTCTAAATCTCGGTACTGTGCTTTGAATGGTGCGCAGATCCTCAGAAAGCGGGCTGGTGAATCTGAGACGAACTATCCCAAATGGGGTAACACATTAAACCCCAACGAGTTTTTCAGAAATTAGAAGAAAAAAAAACAATCAATGAATGAAGATTTCACATGGAATCGTATTTTAAGATTTTTAAAAACAAACTCATGGAAGCATAAAAATATCAGAAAATAATTGTATATAAAAACAGTAAAAATGTGGCGTTGGGGTAACTGAGTTACCCCCCTTGGTAGCCGAAGGGTTAAAAAATGATCAACATATTTCAACGTATTACCTCACCTCCGTTGTCGGTGTTTTTTTGCAACACCCTGTGTATACGTTTGACATCTTTCATTTGCCTCTACAGTTACGCCACTTTCGCTTGCACAACAGATGTGGTGAGGAAATTAAATAAATATCTTTCGCCTCCACGTGGAACTCGTGCGATCTAAATTCACCTAATAATATTTGCCCTGCGTGTTACATCCAAATATTTTGCAGCTCCCTTCCTAGTCCGATTATAATCACGCCTTCTGTTCCCTTTCTGATTCTGTGTAAACACTCGTGTTTTTTTTTCCTTTTGATTTTATTAAATTCGACAATTAATGTTTCTATGCATGATTCTAAATGCTTGCGTCGTAATCAATTAGAGGCTGAAGTGGAGTTAGCTACATTTCTTAATAACATGATGTGAAAATGAATTATATTGTCCATCAGTGTGAGGAAAATGTAAACTTTGTATATTTTGTTCACTGTTTAAGTATGACAACCAGGTTTAAGAATGAAAGCGTGATGAATACATGGGGAATAGATTCTTTGGTAATGGGCTTGCATTAAAGGATAAATGAACTGCGTTGGGTTAGGCAATTAGATAGAATGAGAGGGAATCGATGACTTAATTATTATTTATTTTGGTTATTTCCCTAACGCAGCATTAATTCCAATTTACAGGCACAATATAACAACACTTGAAACGAGTATTCAATGGTCCCAAAGCCTTATCAGGTCCTCGCGACGCTGCCGCATCTTACATCTGAGTGATCTGCCCAATGTTGTGGACTCTACAGAGGACAGACTGTAAGATTTGGCTCGCAAATAGCAGTCTGGCACAAACTAAAGGCGTGAAAGAATGTAAATCGTGTCGTAATGATATCACCACCGTCGTCACGAGTAAAATTCGTCTTTTCGCGGACGACGCTGTATTGTACAGGGATATTAACACAGAGTCGGATAGAATTGCGTCGAAGAAAGACCTATAGAGAAGCTATAAGCGGATGGTGCGGCAGTTTTAATTAAATTTTAATAAGTGCGTTGTTATGAATTTTTGGAGGAAGAGTAGCTTAACCAACGAGAGGTACACAATTTATCAAGCTGAACTAATAAATTTAGAGTCATTTAAGTACTTAGGAGTGACGCTTACTCAGGACTTGTAGTGGGGGAAGCATATACTAGACATTTGTGGACAGGCAAGTCTTAAATCAGGATTTATTAAAATGATACTAGGAAAGTGTGACGAGAAGGTAAAGGAGCGATGTTATTTATCTTTCGTGAGACTCCACTTGGAGACGCCGCTAGTATATGGGACCCTTACGAAGTGGGACTAGTTTCAGATATAGATCGAATACAGAGGAGGACAGCTAGATTTGTTAAAAGTTGTTATGATAAACATAGTTGTGTTACAAAATTGTGGAGGGAATTAGGGTGGGAACCTCTATCCGATCGAAGGGAGAAATATAGGTTAAATCTTTTACGAAAGTTAGATTTAGGCTATTTTTTGCCGGACGTTCAACATATTTTGCTAGAGCCAAACTTTTACGGTAGGAACGATCACAGGAATAAGATTAAGGAAATAGACTGCAGAACCGATAGATTTTAAATGTCATTTTCTCAGTTTACAATAAGGGATCATAATAGTTGTGATAGATCAGTTATAGGATACTGACTAGATTGAATAGGTTTTTTTCAGTCGTGCTTAACATCTAAACATGAATTGTAAATACTAACCTCTCATGCAATCTCCGGCATGATATAATCCTCCATGTCTTAGTACTTTGTGGTGCTGATTATCTGCCGCATTAATAATGCTAACCAGTAGTTGTATCTTGAGTAGTGTACTACATGGTAGCATGTTCTGCTACGTATCACTCTCCTGGTTTGTGGTCTGACTGCGTACCGTTGTCCTGACTGCTTTTGGCCTGCTCCTGGCATTCGGAGGAATGTGCGCGGTTCTGATTTAAACTGGGACGAGTGCTGCATGTCTGGTGTGGAATCACCCTATTGGTGTCTTGCACGGTATTTCGTAGGTGTAGATGTAATTTCTCTTCTTTTCTAATCCATATTGAATGATGACACAAAGTACTTTTCCACGCCACTACTTTGGACAACGAAGAGGTGATTAGCGCAGTGAAACTCTGCTTCCATAACCAGAGTGAGGACTGGTACCGACAGAACATACACCACCTAGTGAATCGCTGGAGGAAGGCAGTAAAACTTGATGTGGATTATGTGGAAAATAAAGTTAGTAGAGTAAAGTTTTTGAGAAAAAAATGTGGGGCATTAAATTTTGGGCAACCCTCGTCCATTCAAACATAATTGAGAACAATAACAATACTGAAAAAAAATTGAGGACTTATGAAAATGGATGATTTAATATTGCCTGTTAGATGAGGAAGAGCGTGGCGGGAATGTATGTCGGAGGGAAGCGCTAACGGATCAATTCTGTCTGGTAGAAAGTTAATGAAGTAGGAGAGGCGGAAGAGTATGAATGAATGGTTTATTGATGCTCTGGGAAACCCATAAGAGCAAAAAAGAAAAACATAAGTACAGAAAACATTCTGTTCAAAATACAATAATTAAGAAATAAGCATAGCATAAACACTAGAGCAATTGAAAACAAAGGCTCTGACAAAAATGAAATTAATCAACACAAAGATTCTTACATTTCAAAACAACAGTGCTACTGTTTTAAATATTCGTACAATTTCCTCTTAAAAGATTCCGGAGTGGAGGAGCATTGTATTTAGGGGGGTAATGAATTCCAAAACTTGGATGCTATAATCGGGAAGGAATTTAGGTATTGGTTGGTACGGGCTTGGGGTATGTGGAGAAGGTTTAGGTCTGCCAGAGTTCTTCTGACGGAAACAGTAGTTCTGAGGGTAAATAGGTTGTAGTGGTATTCAGGCATATGAGTATGAAAGAGGGAGAACAGAAAACACCCCAGGAAGTTGTTTCTTCGGGAGCCAAGAGGCAGCCACTTCAAGGCAGCAAAGTAATCAGAAACATGGTCATCTCTGCGAAGATCGAATATAAATCTAAGGCCTTTTAACTAATGACAATCTGGGAATGAGAATGTGGAACAGAGGATGAGTGCAAGTGGGTCCACATGGCTTCTATACGGGGTCTACATGGGGCTCTTCCCATTATGAGGACCATTGGTGGACCTTCCTTCTATGCTGAGGAAGATACTCGTAAGAGAACCAGTATTCGAGGTCATAGGAGCAAGTGGGCATACATGAAGCAAAGTATGGCTGTAGTTGAAGCAAGAGAGTTATGAAAGGATGGGGGAGCTAGGAGGAAACAGCTGAAGTAGAGTCACCTTTAGTCGCTTCTCAGCTGGGAATTAACTTTTTGACTACACCTACCCCGAAAAGGAACGGCATGATTGGTATGCCTGAACGAATATTGCTGGAAGTTTGCCTGATTGCCTTGAAATGAGTCTACAAAATCCGAAGATTCAAGCGATATTGTGTGGAAACGAAACATCACTTATAAATCACAAAGTTGAGCTGATTCCGCGAGTACAATTTTTATTGCGACCAAGGTTTCGCTTGTCACAACATCATCAGGTAAGTAAGTATGTCCAAGGTCGTTCAATATCGATTGTGTTCTTCCTTCGACATAAGTCTCCGTAACGTACATAAATCCGCCGTTAATGTGGTTATTTTTCTATTTTCCCTAGACGCATACTATCGGTTGATCGACGTTGTTGTTGATTTTATTGTGCATTTGTATTCGAGTACCAGTGACAACTTGTGATAATTACAAATTAGAGCAAAGGAGCAGATGACAACTTGTGCCGTATATTCGCAGATTTCCTTGGTAGTGTAGTAGATGCTCAAATAGCACATTAATGGCGGACATGCAGTGGAAATGGTTGCGAAGACCTATATCGAAGGAAGAACTCAATCGATATCGAACGTCCTTGGTGATATATTTACCTAATGGTGCTGTGGTTAGCGAAATGTATATAATGTTCGTGGAATTAGCTCTATTTGTTGTTTATATATAATTGTATTTGCTCTAATTTGTAATTATTAGTGAAATGAACTTGAGTGTTTAATAACCTCCCCTCTTGCTGAAGAATTAGCCTCGGTCCAAAGGCTAGCTGTCAGGTGACGAGGACGTTCCTCAGATTCTTGACCTTTGCCACTTGCGTCGAGTCGTCGCCGTTTAACCCTGAGGGTGTCCTCATGGAATGAGAGTGAAAATCCCAAGGCGATGGCGTAAACATGTAAGCGGAGGTTGGCCGGAATACCAATGACTTCGCTTAAAGGCTCTTTGCTATTCACGGCCAGTGCGACTTGGGTGCCTTGGGCTCCCCGAAATAATCCTCCTTTGAAAGGGTGCAGCAGTCCTTGCATTAATGTTATCAATTAAAGCTCTCTTGTTTGTCTTTTTATTCTGCCCACCGTTAAGTCGCTTGATCATTACTTGGCATCTTCTCTGTGCCGCTCAGGACTTTTACCGCACTTGCGCAACCCGTATGATTATTGGTGCAATCATTTACGACTGATGACTATATTCAGGTTAGTTGACTCTCCGAAATATTTCTCGTTTGAAAGGTACAGCCGTCATTGCATTAATTTTTATTAAAATACTCTACCAGAAAAGGCAGGTTTTGTTGAATGTCAGAGAATCTCCTCCCGGTTTTCTAGGCTTTCAGGGGCCTATTTCTCTCTTGTATATCCTTTTTCGCTTCAGTATACGATCTACCCTTCTTAAACCCGTCAATAAAGCCTATTTTCTTTCTTCCTCTTCCCCGCTTGCCCAACATCCTTCTCTCAATCACACTCTTCAGCAACACATCGCCCTTTATTACATCTTCCATCCACCTACTCTGCCTCTCCCGGATTTCATTCAGAAGTTTCCTATCCTCGCCCACCATCTCAAGCACTTCCTCGTTAGTCTTCCTCTCCGACCATCTCACCTTCTCCACATCCTCATATCAAATGCCTGAAGCCTATTCTCGACTTCCTTTCTGATAGTCCACGGTTCTGCACCATAGAACGCTACACTCCATATCAAGCTCTTCACCAGCCTTCTCTTCACATCCTTACCCAACGTCCCCGTCATCAGCTCCCTTCTATTGCTAAACGCTCCCTTAGCTAGCTCTATTCTCATCCGTATGTCTTTGCTGCTATGCCCGTTTTCCTCTACCTCACTACCACTACCGCACTACCTCAGTAATTAAATTGCTCTACTTGCTCTAGTTTGTGTCCTCCAACTTTATTCACGAGCCTAGCTTTCTTTATCCTAGAGAATCTCATTACTTTTGTTTTCTTATGATTTATCGGCATTATGTGTATCCCGCACTGCATCTCTAAAGTGTCTACCAAAGCTTGCAATTCCCTTTGAAGTTCCACTAACCTATGCCTGATGGTCCGCGAAACTAACCGACTTTATTAGATGTCCTCGCACCTTGATTCCAACGTAATGTTCTTCCCTTGTCTATTATCAGTTAAAGGTCTTGTACTTTTCTTTTTATTCTGCTCCATGTCAAGTCACTTGATTGGTTTTTTACATTTCTCTTTGCCGCTCAGGGCTTTTGCGGCAAACTCTCCGGTTATTGCTGCATTTGGAGACATATCTCTATTCAGGCTAATTTACTTCCCGTCTCGACCACAAGTCTATTTGAATGAGGTGTGAACACTTGTACAATTTTTGGTCCATCACCCATTGAAACTCAGAAATTCGCTGGCGTGAGGTCAAAATAAGTCTTGGAAATTCTTTGATTCTTCCATTCTTGTTTTCTGGCGGATTAGTTTTGGCCATGAAAAGTTGGTAGATCTACATCTGCATGTATATACATACTAACCTGCGAGCCGCCGCATGAGCGTGTGGCATGGCGTGCTAGGACACCAGTCGTGTAAAGATGTAAGGGGTAAGGTTTTGGGAGGAAAAATGGTGACGTTTATCATAGGAGCGTGTTTAGTGGAGCTCAGTTTTGAATGTTGTCGCTTGTTGTGTGCGAAAGATTTTTTTTATTGTGCGCGGCAATGTGTTTTTGTACCTATTTGTTCGACAATGTATCTCTCGTATTTTATCGCCTCTGTCAGTCCTAGAGATCTACATCTACATACTACCTCGCGAGCAGCCGCTTGGGCGTGTGGCAGGGGGTGGTAGGTCACCAGCCTTGTAAAGATGTGAAAGTTATGGAGGTGAAACGGCGACATGTCCTATGGGAGTGTGTTTGGAGGGGCTCAGTTTCTATTGTGGTCATTTATTGTGCGCGAAAAGAACGAGTTTTTGTACCTACCCGTTCGGCAGAGTATCTCTCTTAACTTATCGTATCTGTCTGACCTAGAAATGTAGTGAGGCGTCATGATAATATTCTCTGTGTCGCTCTGAAAAATATCAGTTCTGAATTTATCAAGCAGCCTAAGCCTAGCGTGCAGATATAGTGAGGCGTCATGATATCATTCTGTGTCGCTATGAAACCCACCTGTTCTGACTTTCTCAAGCAGACTAAACTAATCGTGTAATTGTAAGATTTCCAACAATCAGCGTTTCACAGTTTTCCTCTGCGATGTTTTAATCGTTCTCCACATGCAATGAATTGCTACGTTAATCTCAGCGGGAGCAGAAAAAGAACAAAACAAGTTTTGCGTACATGCTTTAATGAAGTAACTTGTTCTTCTAATCTTGACCTTCTAGAAGCTATAAACTTTCCAGTGTATGTTGTTTTCCTTTCCAATCCTTCATCAACTATCCATATTTTTTTGCAATTCCGTAATCGTTGCTGGTCCTGTTTCAAAATTAAAACTAAAAGCGGTGCGGTCGTTCTTGTTTGTACTGCCCTACTTTCACTTTGATCATGCCCTCTATCGATTGCGATTTGAAACTCCTCCTCTCATTACTAGGTTTCCCTCGAGAGTGAATATTCTCCCTCGATATTCCGTCTTTTTTGGGCATCCAAATGACAACAGAGTGACGCGACTTGCAGATTTTTCTTCGCGAGAAAAAATATCTTTATTTAAGTAAATAAGTCTTTTGTAAATTATACGAGTCTTTTCTCATTTACTTTCGTGTGTCAAAGGCCCTGTTATAATTGTTTCCTCTCGCTTCTTTAGTTCCTCTGGTTTTAGATTCCTTCACCTATCTCGGAAGTACCATCACGTGGGACGGAAGAAGAACAGCGGCCATCAAGCGGAGAATAGCTCAAGAAAGGAAGGCGTCCATGGGAAAAAGACAACTGCCGTTCTCAAATAAGATAGGGCTACAAACCAGGAAAAACAATAAGTGAAAACATTAGTGTGGAGCGTGGCTATCCATGGATCGGAAGCAAGGACCATCGGAAAAACTGACCAGGAAACACTAGAAGCCATCGAAACTTGGTGCTGGAAGTGAATAGTCAAGATAAAATGGACGGATAAAATAAGAAATGCTGAAGTGTAGAGAAGAGTTGAAGAGGAAAGAATCATATGGAACACCATAGGGATAAGAAGAACCAGGTGGATTGGACACAATTTGAGACACAATCGGTGTGTGCTGACCATAATTGAAGGTAAAGTAGAGAGAAGAGTCCTCAGAGGAAGACAAATGTATAAGTTCTTAGTTAGATCAAATGAAGTGGAAAGTGCATAGGAAGAGATACCAGGAGATAAAGGAACTAGCATTAGACAGGGAATGGGTGGATGACTGCAGTCAACCAATCTGAGGATTGAACGACCAGTGAAATGGTCTCTATAATGACAAGGGCAAAATTTCGCTCCAACTACTACAATTTTGCCCTCGCGTGTGACATTCACCCGGATAAAGATCCTTTATATTATTGCTGTGCGGTCAATTCACTATTTATTTGACATATGATGCGGCGACGGATTAAGTTAATTTAAGAACAGTTATCTGTAATTATTTACGTTATAAGAACGCTTTACTTTTGAATTTGTCTTTTATAATTTGAATTAGGGCGTTGAAGTGAATCCTTCGATTTGCCAAGTAAAACTTACACAAACAGCGTATTCAAAATTAATGAAATATTTATGAAGCATATTCAAGTTTTTTGAGCTTCTGATAAATGTTTTCATGCATTATCGTCCAAAACATTTGAATCAGCTTTTAAAGCATGTGATATATCTTGAAAAGAATACTGATTGTATATCAATACTGGAGTCATGGTTTTTGAATTTATGTCTCTATTCCCACCTCAATGGCATGTTGTCCAAAGTCAAAACTTATTAAAGCCATTTTAAATTTTTACATCAGGACTCCGTTAAAAAAACTTAGTCATTAAATCCAGAGAGACTACTTTATTTTATATTTGCATTCAGAGGATGGGAACAAAAGAGCATGGTTGTCACTCGTCAGTAGCTCACAATTCCCAGATAATTCTAGTCGGCGACGTATTTGGTTTTTCAAAGGTCAACATCAGTCAAGATAATTACCTTTGCGTGCCTTTTGCGAGTTAAAGGTTCTCGACCTGATGCCATTGTTCCTGAAGCTTTAGTGTCAACCCAGCTGGATTTTGTTTTAAAATGAAAGGAGACCGGAAGATGTCGTCGGAGTTGAAACGGATAATATCCTTGTGCTCTAACCGTCTCCGAATTCTGGTCCCTTTCTCTCCAATGCGGCAGTAAATGTCGCCGGTTTTCAACCCCTGGTTCTCCCTGTCTCGTCTTCCCGTTGCCAGTTAACCGGTGCGCTGTGTTTATTTTTGATTCTCCGTCCGAGAATAAGTCGAGACTCGGAGAAAGGATTGGAATCGCGTTCGAAACTCCCGTTCCGAAGTCGGGGATTCGCACGTGCTCTGCGGCAATTCAGTGCGTCATGGCCGTTGCCCCTGGCAACGTTCGGCCCATTTCCCCTCAATGTCTCCAGCTGGAATTTTATGACTGCGGAAAAGTTTTCAAGTAATCCTGCCAATTTATTTCCCGCTGCATCTGTGCTTTGTGTGTGTGTGTGTGTGTGTGTATGTATATATATATATATATATATATATATATATATATATATATATATATATATATATATATATATATATATATATATATATATTTTGCTATACCAATTGCAGATACCAATGCGACATAATTTTTAAACATCCACAATAATGAAACGCAGCATAATATCCATTATACTGAGGTATTTAATGTGAGAAGCAAAGTAGCCTTATTCGTAAAAAGAATATTTACTCGTTACACACCAGGTTTCGGACTTATAACTTGAACATAACCCTGACCTTCATCATCTTGGATTCGCTCATAAATAATGTGATAGAGAAATTCTCTACTGATAAAATTCAAATAATTCACCTCTGAAATTCTTGTTTGATGCCTACGAGGCCAGGCTCACAGAGAAAAAATGACCCAGTTAATCTTAAGGCTGAAGCAAATGCCCTACAACCCGAAGTTCGAGGGTTTGAATCCCCTTTTGTCGTGGATATTATTATGACGCTAGGTATGATGGGTGGATTTGTACATCACTTATGCGTTTACACTAGAATTTTTATTTCAGTTTAAAAAACACAAATGACATGGGTTAGAAACACAAACATGGGTTAGAATTAAATTTGCAACCTACACAGTGATAGTTTCCCATTAATTTAGCACATCTTTTTGATTGATTACCAGAGTGGTATGAGGTGATTTATTCAAAATAGTGAGTAACTATACCTATCAGCACAATTTTGCTCTCCTGATTCTGTACCCCACGATTTAGCGATGAAATACGCTCAGATTCGTTTTTGTAATTTAAAAAAAATCATGGTTTCCTACGGAATACTTCTGCGATTTTAGCAATTATTTCTCACGGTTGATAGAAAATAGCATATTATAGTACATGTGGAGGGTGTTCAATGGAAATAGATTATGCATGATAGAGTCCGTTACAATATCGAAAAAATAGAGTTCCCTGTGGATCTCCATGGACTAAAAAAAATTTGTTTTCGCCTCTACCTAGATATGCGACGAGTGTTATAATTATCATTATCACATAATGAAAACTTTGTCCACAATATATGATGCTCTGCTCAATGAGCTATGGAAATTCACTTTTAAGTCTTTTACGCGGATTGTAAATGCGAAAAAGGATATCAATTGATCAGTCAACCACTAAAACGCATGTCTCATACCTTTTTATTCTAAAAAGGCCATAAAAATAACTTCCAACTTTTGAGACAATGCACATTGTGTAAGATATGGTGCTCCACGGATTATGTAACTGCGATCCAGAGTCTTTCAAGCGAATTTCTCGTACAAAAAGAACGATGAATTAATCGTTTTTTATCTTCGAAATTTACGAGTGCAGTAAAATTTCATTTTTAAGTGTTAAAAATTCAACAATAGGATATATTTGGTGTTGCACAGGTTGTGGAAACGCAAACGAATGCCAGATACTCGAATTCAAACGGTAGAAAGAGGCAAAATGTTCGCGCTTACCCTGGATTAATCCGCTCAGCTCCGCGCTGGCCCGCACAGGTTGTCACAGCTGGAAACCACACCCTCCCGGACTTGTACGCAGGCCACGCTCGAGCGAGTTATCGTAGTATGTAGAAGTCGCGGCTGTGGGGTCTCTTCCGGAAGACGTAGGAGAAACGGTTGCTCCGCACAATCACCTGTTTCGTTTCCGCCCGCGTGCAGGAACGCCTCCTCCCACTCCCCTCCCCACCCCTCGTACCCTTGGCTGTCTTCCTCTCCCGGCGGCGGCCTCGGCTGTGGATGCGGGGCGGGCAGAAGTTCCCGCCCGGCCGTCTGTTCGACGCTGGGACGACTGGGAGCTCTCACTCCGAAAGCCTCCCCTCCCAAAACGGAGGGAGCCGGCTGGAGGGGAGGAAGACGCGGGGGGGAGGGGCGGTGAAACCCTGACGGGGGCGAGTTCTCCCCTCAAGGCAGACCCAGGTTCGTTCCCTCCCCCCGCCGAAACCCCTTGAGGGTACAACGCGACCGAGATAGGGGTCTACTTTTAAGCGGGTAGGCTCGTGTATACTTTTTTTATAGTCTTGTCCCCGGGCATAAAACGTTCCTATTACTGCAGGGGTGGCGTACGTGGGGGTAACGGTGTGTGCCGTCTCCTCTCCTGGTGTTGAAGTGGGGAGGTAATGCCTTCCTCCTTACCCCGTCCGCTCCCCGCTTCAGGCTTCCTGCTCTCCAGCCCGGCTCCCTATATTAGGCCGGATCGTTATCGGGAGATCCTCCCCGCGTTCCCCGCCAACGTCTGCCCTGCCCTGCCCTCTCTCCTGTGACCTCTCTCCCTCCCTGATGTTACGAGCCCTCCTACGCCCTGCTCGCGCTTTCCCTCCACTGCGGGGAGTGGGGTAAGGGCTTCGCCCCAATATGTTCCCTTTTTCCCGTCCAGAATGGGATGATTTTGCGGAGAAAAGAAGGTGTGGTTTTGGTTGTATTCGCACCTTTATTTCTCCAAGTGTGAGTAGGGTTTTGCTCCTAGTGTCCCATCCCTTCACGACGTGCCCTGCGGAACCCTTTTCCTCGTCTCGCACAAGGTACACCTGTACCTCTCGCTTTCTCTCTTCGCGCAAGCTCCTTGGTAACGGGTGGAGAGCTCGTGTACTCCCCCACCCGGTCTCTTGTAACCCCTTGAAAGCCCTCCTCGTGTAGCTTCCCCCTGTGCCGAGCTTGGTTGCCGGATGCTGGCCTCCCCGTGTTCCTGCCTCGGATCCAGGCACCGCGAGACTGACTCTTTCCCCTTATCCGCACACCTTTCTCTCTCTTTCTCACCCCCCTCATAAGGTATCTCCCCCTCCCGACCTTTCTCTTCATCTCTCTCTCCCCCTTTCCTTCCTTCCTCCCGCGGCGCACACAGCCTCCCTCTCCCGAATCTTCCCCGCCTACCTCCGCCGCGCTACCTTCATTTGTTCCCACCGCGCATGGCATTTGTGGAGGAGTAAGCCGATTCCGGAACACGCTCGTTTTATAAATCTCCACCCCTTAGCCGCCCCTGAACTCTTTCCCACCTCTTCTTCCCCATCTCTTTCTCTCTCTCTCTCTCTCTCTCTCTCTCTCTATCTCTACGTAAATCCCATCATGCATCACTTCCGTTGGTCATGCTGTACGCTAGTGAAGTCGGTGGTGTGAATTATTAGAGTTTTTCTTTTTAGAAAAAAATCGTAAAGAATCTGGGATATTGCTTTGGTGTTTAAATTTAAAGTATTTAAACTTAAAAGTATTTAAATTATGAGACTTAAGTTACAACGTAACGGCACCCAGCTGTTTTACGCCATTAATACAATTATATGCTCTACGCTAGTGTAGTCGGTGAGGTGAAACAGTCGACTGTTTCTTTTTGTAATAAATTGTGAATAATCTGGGATATTGCCTTGGTGTTAAACGCTTAATAGTATTTAAAATATAAAAACTAAGTTACAACGTAACAGCACTCGGCTGTTTTACTCCATTAATATATATCAATTCGGCAGAGAATCTGTTAGATGATTTAACAATTCAACGTTAAATGTTTGAAAGTCATACGACGTCATTACTGCACCATTTTTGTACAGAATAACTAAACATAAATCGTAGTCTTATTCCATCGTAACCATCCATGCACCGCATCCATGGTAACAGATAATACCCATTTTAATAATTTTGGCTGAATTGTTACAAAATATTTAATATTAGTTTTTAAATATTTTTTGTTCCGCAATTGTTTGGTCAATGCTCTATATAAACTCATAATACTACTTGTAAACATATATTTATTAGGTTTTATCAATTTTTCATATGATACAAAATGAACTGAAAAACCTTTTCAAAAAATATAATGTAAACATATTTTGCTTTAGTATGTTCATTAGTTTGTCTGTTACTTTTTCTCTTTATTAGTCTAAGTATCTTTATTTTGAATCAATTTTTCCTAATTTTCTAGTGGAAATGCTTTATAAATCTTTTAGTAATTATTTCTCTGATTAAATAGTTTTATTTTGAAAAAAAAAAATATTTTATCGATATTATCTAATTGTTTTACAAGCTTGAAAGACAGTAATAAACTCTACGCTATAATTACAGTTACTATTTTTTGTTAATGCTTATTATTTTCTTTCTATCTCACTGTCTATCTGCCCTTATCCCACTTTCGTGTGAAAATCAAATTTTAATGCCAGTCTGAATTCGACTAATGAAATGGCAACGAAACCGGGCTCATGTGATCCTCGCGAAACACGAAGAGTTTAAAAAAAATGCATGTGAAAATTCATCGCGTGGATCCCAGGAAATGATACGGGTACAATTTTCTTTATTTTTTTTAAATTCCCGCTCCTGCGTGATGAAAGCACTCGCCATCTCCTCTGATTCGAATTTAATTTTAATCCTGTGAAATTATTCAGGCGAGGATCGCTCGTTTGATTCCAAACTGCATTTCAGCGAGCAAAAATAATGTGATGAGAACACGTTCTTATTGCCGCGTTAATTATAGATATCTGCCCGTAAGGTTGGCTCTAATTATGAATATGTCACGTGCTTAATGTTCAAAGAGTCGACTTTCTATAGAATTGCGGCACTCCAATTAAACGGAATCGCAAATCCCGTACACGATGACTTTATTTTTTTCACCGGAGCCGGAAATATGACTCACTTTTCGCCGAATGGGTTTGCGTTACATTCTCACGGTGGTTCATTTATGCATGTTCTCTCTGTGTTTCGTTTGAAAATATTGCACTTCGGTTTTTCATCGAAAATGCATCATGTGGGAAATTCATACCACTAAGCAGTGACGCAACTACGATTTGAACATCGTTTGTATGTTAAACTTAATTGTCACTAAATTTTTTAATGAATCCGTCACCCCTCTAAAATGAAGTCCTTCAACGTAGCGCTTAATAATGCCGGACTTCTAGAGTTGATAGATATTAATTCAGAGGTTCTGTGATACATTTCATGAAACGATACACCAGAGTTTCTGATTCGGATCAGTGCTTCACTGGTTGGAAGATGTTACTTGAATCACTATTTTGTGCGTAAATAAACCTCTCTGGCAAACAGAAGCGGGGAAAAAAATTGATTACTCGGCTTTTTAAGACCGCGACGTGGATTTTTCATTTCAATCAACGCAATATCTGTGCGTTAACTTCAAGTCTTGTGACTACAGAGATGTTGCCAGCGAAGAAACGGACGGTACACAAATTTATTGATGGTTCTTCCTTGTCTTTATGATGATTTTATTTTTTCAAATGTAACTATTTTACCTTTCAATGAAACTTGTTATTTGCTTGACTTTGAGGAAAGCGTTGAACTGGGCGAGCTAATCTTTTTTTTTTAATCTTCCGCGGGATATTAAATCTCAAATTAAATTTTCTTTCCTCCTTTTGAGTGCAATTTGTGTGTTTTAGGGCAGTGGAACTTAATCATCATTTCAGCACGAAAGAAAATCGGACTATGATATTGCTTGGTTACTTATGTAGCAGTATTTGCTACCCTCCGTTGCTCAAACAGTAATTAAGAGACGGTACCTGAAAACCCTGCTTGTCCGTTTGATGTCTTTCAATTAATCTTGGCAATTAAATGAAGAACATTCTTAACATCTGGCAGTCAGAAGGAAGTGGCCCCGTGAAGTTGCTCTTTCGCAAAGGACGAAACATTCGCCAGTAAATTCACTTTATGAGTTTTTATTGTTTATTATTTGCATGGAAACTAATCATTTCATTAATTTAGTGATGCCTGTGGAAGGAATTGCATCTAAAATTTCTCTTTTATCGGGTAATTTTTTTAAAATTATTTTTTACAGCTTCAGTTTTTTGTTAGCTGTAGAGCAAATTATATGGAACTTTTTTATTTTTATTCCTGCGTCAAAATTTTCGTCCGCATCTTCAGTAGATGCTGTTTATTTAATTTTGTACATCGCCGATATTTGGTGTAATCGATAATAAATATCTCCGCATGGAATGCAAAGAATTTAGGCCTTAACGATTGACTGTGGGCAAGAAAAATTAAATATCTGTGCTCATAAGACGTTCAATGATGACATATAAATGTTTATACCTGCACGGACGACTGTACGTCATCTTCCAAGGAGCTAATTTAGCAATTTGTTCGAAGATGCGTCATTTTTTTCTGAACGTCGTGGATATTTTGGGCATTTCCCTCTCAAAGAATAATGTCGCGCTCATCTGGGTGTGAATATTGGTGAATTTCTCTGCGAGAGAATCTTTTAACAACATTCCGAGCCAATTTTGCTCGTCACTGGTCACTTACAGCATTTCATTTCTACCATTTTGTTTACGATACAACCAAACATCATTGACAACCAAATAAACATCATTGTTGTTCAAAATTAAGATCCTTTCCATAAAAATGCCTAACTCTATGCAACATATTCAACACCGAAGGTCGCATTCGGGGAAAACGCTATCGCATTATTTTTGCAAAGTTAGCCATTGCCAGAGTTCAGTTTTCATTTAAAAAAATATCGATCATTGTAATCTATTTATTAATAAAACGTTATAGATATTAATACTAATTTGAAACATCGGTATGATTTTTTTAAGGAACAATGCGAAAATTGGGTAGGATTTTATGACGAGTGATCTGTGGAACGCTTTATCACTCTTCTACTAAAAAATAAATTATCTCAATTAAATTCCCCCTGGGCACGTAAGCTTAGGGTGTCGATTGATTTTAAGGTTGTTAGTTTTACCTTGAGAAACATCAATGAGGTTTTGCTTTTTCGGAAAAACTAAAATTTATGTGACACAAGTTTGTGAAATCCTCTTGGAAACCATAACTGTTCAAATTACTGAATAAAGAGTTCTCGAAATACATGCCATCTTTTCGTATTTCCTTAAGAAAGAAATTTTCTGTCAAATATGTATTCCATTGAAACATTGGAATAAACCTTAAGATTGTATTTTCCCCTCATGCTGGCTCAGATTCTCCAGTGCCTGCCCCGGTTATCCTCAGTTAACATAATGGTGTATTATTTTTAATGTAATATGTATTAATTATTTTTAATGATAGTAATACATTCAAGCTTGTTAAAATTCGTCTTCATTTCAGTCAAATTGCCAAATATTTATTTTATTGAAACATTAGAATAAACCTTAAGATTGTATTTTCCCCTTATGCTGGCTCAGATTTTCCAGTACCTGCCCCAGTTATCCTCTGTTAACATAATAGTGTATTATTTTTAATGTAATATGTATTAATTATTTTTAATTATAGTAATACATTCAACCTTGTTAAAATTAGTCTTAATTTCAGTCCAGGGTATTTCGTATATGCTTTGTGATTCTCACAGAAGCATGCTTCGAGAGACTGCTATTTCTCTTTCGAGGCACACATTTTGAAGAATAGAAAATGTTTTCCAACTACTGTAAACTCATTTACGGTGGCATGGGGATTTAGGTCAGCAATTACGGCGCTACACTTATTATAAAGCATCCGTGACGGAAGAAATAACTCTGTACATTTGTTTTCGCTCCAAGAATACTAATGAGATGCTTTTTCGAATGGCGCGCCACAACTAATTGTACTACATCCCTTTTTTTTATGTTCCAAGGAAGGAGCGGGGTCCACGTGGGATATCAGTTTGCAGGTTGACCTTTCGCGAGGGACCTGTGTCTCTCGCCGGCCAATCCCCCTGCGGTCAACATTTGCTGCCGGCTAGGCTGGACTATCGGATGACAAAGGATGCTGGATCGGGATCTTTAATTGGAGAGGGACACTGTAGCTCAAAGCGTAGGTGAGCCCTTCTGTTCCTCTTATTGCTGTTACTTTTTTGCTCGGAGTTTTGAGGGGATTAAATGTGACCTT
The DNA here is from genome assembly GCA_963169105.1 of Ceriagrion tenellum. NCBI lineage: Eukaryota > Metazoa > Arthropoda > Insecta > Odonata > Coenagrionidae > Ceriagrion > Ceriagrion tenellum. Next base: position 48,148,920 of record OY720637.1, read on the forward strand.
TTTCGCATTTGTCCTGGCTGCGTGTTAGTTCTAGAATTTAATTGAAGAACCTTTAGTCTTAAAAGAAATGACCATCTCCTCGTAATCGCTTATGCTCTCAAATCCGGTGTAATTTTATAAAGTAATGACTGCAACCGAGAATGGCGCAATGCCAAAAACGCGGCATTATTTCCAAATCCAACATTGTTATTAGTGAGCAAATTACAAACATTTCAATCCTTAAACATTTTATTTTGAAACCGGATTATACAGGATGGGGCAGAATGGACTCCCTGATTTGAAATATTATTATTTATCTCCAGGTACTAAAATCAATTTTTGCATGTCAAAAATGTGTTTTCCCAAACAAATAATAATCCTTTTTCAGACAATAGCAAATATATATTTGTTTCTTCCCACAGGAGTTGAATTAAATATGGGAAGTCATTTAAAAAAAAAGTCCATTCTGCCCCACCCTGTATATTAGATATCATGTCAACTATTGTCTCAGTCGTGGTAGGCTCGATAAAAATTATAAAAGAGATTTCCAGATGGGAAGAGGATTATTTAAGTGTTTTAAGTGCAGCTCTGGTTTTATTATAGTAATTTATATTCATGCCGACCACGGTGGCGGCGGGGTAAAGTCCTCGCCTGCTAAACCGTGGGTCGCCTGGGTGGATTTTTCGCCACCCAGGGCATGGATTTGTGTCAAGTTCTGTTGGTCCAGTCCCTGGAAAACCTAATGACTGGCTCAGCAGCCTATCGGGATTCCGGGGACATACGGACCAACAGAATCGTCCGGCGAGCAAAAAATTTCACTGCGTGGAAAGAACGAATTTTTTAATCTATCTCTTAGGGAATTTATTTCTCTTATGCTATCGCATCTGTCGGAGCTCAAGATGAAGTGTGGCGTCAAAAATTGTCCGTCGTTGTGTTGGCCTCTGCGTTGCCCTGAAATACACTTGTTCTGAATTTCTCAAGCAAGCTATGCCTAGCGTGTAGCCTCCGAGTCTCATTTGGCTCCCAACCCAATCCCTCCAAAAGGTGAAAAACACTATTTGTTCGCTCGTAGCAGTTTTCAACGAAACGCGCAGCTTTCCTCTGTGTTTTATTTATTTGTTTGGTAGAATCTTTCTGTCCAGGGTCCCAAATGCTCGAGGCGTATTTGAGGTGTGTTCTAATCAGAGAAAAGTAGCACCTTTCTTTTACTTTTCATCCGAGAACCTTCCTAGTATACGCTTGACAAATCGTAGTTTATTTAATCTACATCTACATCTACATCTACGTGATACCCTGCGAGCCACCACGAGGGTGTGTGGCAGGGGGTGAAGATCACCAAACATGCACTATTGACATGCAAGTAGGATATTTAAGGGGGATATGCTAGATAATAGGGTCACATGGAGCTATATGGTTAGTATCTACATAATATGAAATGGATTATTGGTTGTTATTACATGCATCATGCACTACAGACTACTCTAACTATATTTCACCTACCTATGCCTTTGCTACGCTGCCTTCTCTCTTATAGTACGAGGGAAAAATGACATTCTAAATCTAACGGTACGACAATCTATCTCTCTATACTTGTTAATATGATCAAACCTAGCATAATACGTTCTCAATATATATATCTAACGTCATCTGTGAACAACTCTGTTTCGAATTTACTTAAAAGGTTTAACCTAAATTTTAACCTGCGTTCTGATAGTAATTCCCATCCTAGTTCTTCTATTAAGCTCGTAACATTTATACAATTATCATAACGGCCTTTAACAAACCTAGCAGATCTCCTTTGCACGCGCTCTAATTCTTTTATCATACCTTCCTCGTACGGATCCCATATACTAGCGGCATATTCTGAGGCCTGACAAGTGTAAAATAGCTTCTTTCTCGTACTCTCTCATCGCATTTGCCTAGAACTCTTTTTACGAATAATGCTGTGCGGCATTAGTTTTCTGGGTGTGTTCTCCACGGTATATCTGAATTAAAGGTATTTTCAAGGTATTTCAATTTTTCATTAAAGAAAATAGTGTTTCCCGGCTTTTGGAGGGATTAGGTTGGGAGCCCCTAGGGACTCGGAGGCTGCGCGCTAAGCATAGCTTGCTTGAGAAATTCAGAACAAGTGTGTTAATGAACATTACTATATGTTTTAACCCTGAAAATTATCATTCCGTTCCCTCATGTCGCTAAAAAAATCATGATATCAAATCCTTCCGAGATAGCTTGAGTCAGTATAATTGAGTATTTTTCAAAATTTTAATTGTAAGAATACTGATCTTATTTCGTTACTTGCCCTCTTACAAACTTACGGAGTGAAAATATTTTGGAAATTAATTCAATGTTTACTGAGAGGCTGCGCGCTAAGCATAGCTTGCTTTCAAGATTAAAATAGTCGGAATTTCATTCTTTTTCACGCGACAGCGAAACGAAATCTGCTTGGTGTGACGTCATTTTCGCTGAGCGAGAGATGAATGACGGGAGAGCACGGGAAGTATGGTAGAAGAGACCGTATTCTAAGAAGACATTTTATGTTGAACAACGAATATGGTGTATAGTGGTTTTACTACCGCTCTTTTTGTTCTATCATCCTAAGTGGATATTTTTATGGTAGCGCTTAGGGAGGAGGACGACCGATTAAATGCTGTCGAAATTCGTGAAGTCCATAAAATTTACGTTCACAATTTGCCTGTTAAGACCTCATTTTATGTTGTTTATCATTTTTGGTGTTATCACTTCAGGTACTTTCATCCTTAATTTAGATAGGTTTGTTTCATAATTATGAACACGTGAAACTTTCCTGTAACCTTAACGGAGAACACCGTGCTATATATAAGAACCAAACTTTGACCCAATTCTTGCCCACGTTGGAAGGTTTTTCATTTAACACTGTTACGACTAATGTAATGATGCCTCATATTTAATCCTATTACTTGTCCTCCGTATGTTAAGTTATATTCATGGTATATTCAAGCCCTCGTTAATGAATCGTATATCTGAAGTCCATCGGCATTGTCAACAATGGTATTGAATCTAAACAAACATTCGCTATTCGCTTTCGACTTGATTAATCTTTAATTTTAGTGTTATGTTGGTCACTTGAGGCTTTAATCACAGGTTATCTGCAGAGGAGGTTTCTAAGTGTATTCTCTGCCACGGAACTGCCAACGAATGGATCTCTACCTCCATTCATGGATTTTCATGGTTAATCTGTAGTTTTTTTTATTTAATAGAGCTTCTCGTGAGAGCTATGGCGATGATACTATAGGGTAAGTCCTAGTGAACAGAAGAGGACTATTATGCACAGTCATAGCAGTGATATGCCCAGAACACAAAGTGAGCAGTTAAGCATACTCAGTACAAGTGAATATCGAGGATTCAGGTTTTAACTTAGTCGGATTACTAATCATCAACACATGCATGAAATTTGTCGAGTCTTCCAGTAACCATAGTGAATTCATTTGTGTATTTGTGGATAAAAATATTTATTTAAATATATGTTATAACAATGTTTGTCATAACTTGGTACATACATTGAAATGGTCTTTACAGTAGTAGAAATTTATTTTTCTGTGGATGAAATCCCGGCGTGCCGCTCGAAATCATAGCTTCTTTCTCCTTCCGTTGTTTGGAAGCTGAATAAATTTCTTGCTCGGTGTTTTTACCGATGTGTTTGAACATTTTGACGCAAAACACCATCCATATCCCTTAATTCCCTTTGCAAAGGCGCATCAAATAACAGGAAAATACCCAGAGGAGTTTTACCGCGCTTAATTCCACCGTAAGAATGAAAACAAAGTTGGGTCTGCATGGAAACGGCGAAAATAATGTCACAGGTCATTCGGTTGTTTTCGGAGCGTGCTCGGGAACATTCGTAACCTTCAAATTTCTTATCTCTAAAAAACTACAGCAATACAATTTGATGAGAAAACTGTTAACCGATTAAATAAGTTTAAGTAACAGAATCAGAATATTAAAAGATTGAAATACGTGGAATATACCCAATTACTGGTTTACGTAACTTCGTAAAAGCTTCGGTTGAACGCTTTGTCCAATAAGATCAAACCCGAAGTCATTCTCATTGGTCGTTCCTTCCTAGGATTGGTTGACTGCAGCCCTCCACCTTTCCATATCTAATACTAGTTCCCTTACCTCCTGGTATCTCTTCCTATGTACTTTCCTCTCTATCAGCTCCATGAACTCATTCCTAGCTCTTCCTCTGGGTACTTTTCCCACTATTTTTCCTTCAGTTATGTTGTTCACAAACCAATTGTGTCTCAGGGTGTGTCCAATCCATCTGGTTCTTGTTTTCTGTATGGTTCATGACAGATTTTCATAACGACCCCTTTCCTTGTTTGCAATACTGGCGTACTAGATGAAGGCAATGGTTTCCGAGGTAACTTTATGGAAGACTCATTTTTTGAAAGTAGTCTTAAATGAATCTGCTCAATATTCTCGCTTAGCCATTAAGGACGTCCGACGACTGGGGAAAAATTATTTTTGACGTTATAGTTCAATACCATTGAATGTATTTTAGATCAATGTGTTTTAGCATAGCGGCAGGCACTTAGTTACCCCTAGATACTTTACTGCTGAGTTTATTTATTTATAGAGTTTAACGTTTGCCCAACAAAATAATTACAGGGCAAACAAAACAAAAAAGAAGGGAATACAAAACACATTGGAATCAATTGAATTTTACATAAATTTAGAAACATATCAAGAAACTATATCATTTATCAACTTCGAAAAGAGACTTCTTTTTTGACATAAATCAATTATATCACAGTACATGTTAAAAGATCGGCACTTTCTATTCAGTGGTGAGTTTTCACAGTAGTTTGACTTTACCATGCTCAACTTAAATTTCCTTGATAACCTCACATTGATACTAGGCACTACAAAATTAATTTTTCTAATTAAGTCACTATTTTCTCCAGTATTAAGTAATTTATATAAGTAAGATAGATCACGTATGATTCTTCTTTTTTGTAAATATTGAAAATCAAACACTTTTATCAAAGTGTCGTAGCTAACATAATTATTATACATTGGATAAACTTAATATTGGGTATAATATAGATAACTTAAAAACCTTTTTTGTACCCTCTCCAATATTTGAACATGTTTCTTACTTTGAGGATTCCATTCCATGAGTTACTAATATATTGGTTTTTTCAAGAGCCACCTCAACTTCTCAATTTCGGGGTCATTTTTTTTTTATTTTCCTGCGCATAACTCTTCATGCCAGCCGTCAAGTCACAATTAGGTTTCCTTCTCTTCCCCTCTTTCATCACTGGTCGTTCAATCCTAAGATTAGTTGACTGCAGCCCTCCACCCTTCCCTATCTAATGCTAGTTCCCTTACCTTCTGGCATCTCTTCCTTTGTACTCTCCTCTGTATTTGGTCCATGAACTTATTCCTTGGTCTTCCTCTGAGGGCTTTTCCCTCTATTTTGCCTTCTATTATGTTCTTCAAAAATCAGTTTATGTCTCAAGGTGTGTCCAATCCATCTGATTCTTCTTTTCTGTATGGTGTTCCATATGATCCTTTCCTCTTCGAGTCTTCTGTACTCTTCATCATTTCTTATTTTCTCTGTCCATTTTATCTTCAACATCCTCCTCCAGCACCCGAAGATGTATTGACGTGAAATTTAAAAAATATAAAACATAGAACTAAACCCAAATTTACTGATTACAACAAATTTGATGTGTATTAAGAAAACAGTACTCAGGTTCGCAAGCGCAGGTTCCTCCTTAATGTACGTTTGCGATTGCTTTTTTCGCACGCACGAACTTTGTACTCCATTTGAATTCCGTAGAACGATCTTCATTTCTTATTTCATCTTCCAGCAAATTTCAGAGACTTATTATCGTTCGTTCATCGACAGTCAGTAAGGATTTGTATGACGAATCTTATCAATCTGCTTTGCAGTCACGAACAGAAGAACGTTTTTATGCAATTTTTGACCCAATATTTACTCGTTCAATAGGATCAGTGCGATTTGCCAGATTCTGGAATTTTTTTTTCTTTCAGGAAGACCTTTCATCTGAGATGCTTCAATTTTTCTAATTAATTTATATCATTTGGCATAAATGAATGAGTAGGTATCTGAGCTTTAGGCATCGGCGTCACCAGGATTCATGTTGGGGGAAGGGGCAGGACTCCCATCCATAGCTGTAGATTTATGCTGGGGGGTGGGTAAATATCATCCCGGGGGTGGATATCGTCCCGAGGACAGCTGCTCCCGTCCCCCCTCCCCGTCTCCCCTGGCTACGCCCATGGATTTGGATTTTTTTGGGGAGGCCACCGAAAGCTAAGGCCATTTGCACCATTGGGGATAGGTAAGCGAGGAAGGGTGGATGGAAACCAGGCGTCGGCATTAGCACGCTCTTAACGAAAGGCGCCAAGGGGTCACGGTTTAACGTCTCATCCGACAGATTGTTCTTGAAGTGCCCTCCACAAGAGCAAAATCATACTCAAGTAGGGATCGGGTTTCCGCTGATAAACATTATCCTCTGCAGGGATTGGAACCCTGGCCGTCCGTTGGGTTAGCCAGTTCTGTAGCCACCACACCAACCCCATACCTAAGAAACTAAGAACAGCCGAGAGCCTCTGAACAGCGGTTAAAGTAGGAATGACGGCCTGGGGAATAAGCGAGATGAGGAAGAATGTAAACTGAATGCTCTGGGATGAGCATGAGAGGTGTGCGCTTCGCTGGCTTGGAAATGAAGAGGGAAAGTATAAATGCGGCAATGGAAAACACAATGGCAGAAGACGGAGCCATGTCAGAGGGTGGAATAAATACATCAACCCTTTCCCTTGAAGTAATTGATGAACTCTGGTTGAAATAGAGTTATTCGATACGTTAATCCCGACCACGGCTTCACGTCTCACCCGACAGACGGATTACTGTACTTGAAGAGCCCTACACAAGCAACTCAAGTAGGGATCGAGTTTTCTCTGAAAAACATCCTCCTCTGCAGGGATTTGAACCCTGGCCGCCCGTATGGCTAGCCAGTATTCTAGCCACCATACCAACCCGATCTTTACTTTACATCTTTACTCTGCTGGTGACCTACCACCCCCTGCCACACGCCCTTGCGGCGGCTCGCGGCGTAGTATGTAGATGTAGATATATATAGGGGGAAATTTCTGCCGTTCTGGTCCCTTCTAGTTCTGAGCGCTCAGATTGGCTGAGGAGTCGGACGGTCTTGGATTGTTGAAAATCCGTTGAAAAGTAGACCAACACCGTCCGACTCCTCAGCCTATCAGAACGCCCCGAACTAGACCCCAACAAATGATTAATGGGCCACAGCCCTATATATAGCGGCTGACAAATCTCCTGTTCATTAGGACCTGATGAAGCCGACAGTAATGCCGGCGAAACGGTTGTCCACAAAAATGCTGTGACGCGGGGAGAACCTGAAAAATATCAATAAATATAGGGCTTGAATATGTTTCCAATTGACGAATTGAATGACGGAGAAAATTCAATAGTCTACAAGCACTGACAATTAGAGTTTAATCCTTTATTTAATTTCCACCCTCGGAGTTGTTTTTATTTGTCTCCAATAATTCAAGTCAAGGACCCATATGTGCTATTTCTTCAATTATTTTTATTATATTTTAACCATCTTATAATGTGTTTTATTTCCAGTGTTAAAAATACTCCTATATGCGGACATAAAACATTTTTTTAAATAATAATAATAATTTTATTACAAAGTTTACAAGTTTTACAAAAGTAATAACAAATATATAAGGAATAAGACGGTTTGGTCCTGCTCAGCCTTTAAAGGCTTGTCAGCAGGTGCCATATTTTAAATTCAGTGATCGGATATAAGTTCAACGAAATGAATAACATGAAACAACGATCATAACATTTTTTAACAATAGTTATCCAAAAGCAACTCAAAAATAGTTTACAATACAAAAGTTGGTTTACAATCCAAAATATACAGTGTGTGATGTATTTTTTTTAATTGTAATTTGTTTTTGTATTTTTTTTGGTACAATACAATACAATACAATAAGATTTTACAGTAGTTCATCACGAGAAAAAAATTATACCTTAAACTAACAGACAAGAACAAAGAATACAAAAAAAGGAGAAAAAAAAGAAACTTGAAACATGAAAAAGGGGAAAATACACTTAATGAAGGAATGAATGTTAAAATTAATTTTGAATTATAATTTTGTAATATATGAACATACCTACATAAGCAAATATACCCTTGCATACATATATTCATACGCACTTAAGTACATATATGTATACACAAAGAGATTCACATTTTTCAATGTACTGAATGGTGCAATGATAGTAGAATATATAACCCAAGATGATTTAGTAGTATTTTCATCATACAATCGCAATTTTGACAATTTTGACAAAGAAACATCTTGAAAGTTTTTCTGCTCGCCGCTAATCCATGAGAATAAAATCCTCCACTTAGGGCTGGGTTACTCTTAATATCAACTTACCTACTCATGCTATGCAATCCGATGTAATGGGTTTGTATGGCACGAGCAGTAAGATTTTCACAACATTTTTATGACAGGGCTGCTCAGTGTCCGACTCCACACCCCCTGTCCGACTTCAGACCGTTTGACGGTACTCATAAATCAACCAATCTTACTCTTCCATTTGGCACAACACACAAAAGCAAATGTGTGTCTTTTCGCATGGATTATTTATATTTCTTTCGAGTGAAGACAAAATAATGGACGCTAATCTTTATTTTCTAAACTTGCCGATCTTCTCTAGTCCGAGGACGAATTTTTTGCCCCTATTGTATGCATGTATGTAAGTACGTACAGTCACTTCATAAAATATCGCGACACACTACGCTAGCAGTTCGTATAGGTTGGCTGTCGAAAATCAAAGTACGTTGGCCATCCTGGGTCTTCTTCGGCGACTATGAGAATCGTCGGGTACACTACGATATATATTCTGAGTCAAGTGGAACTAAACTCCGATCGTGCTATCGACTTCGTCCGCGTTGGAAAGCTGACTTTGAAATGGATAAACTGCGGGAAGGGAGGGTATTCGCAACCCAGAGGCATCGTAATCATACTCGGCAGATCTCTTACGAAGACGAAAATGGAAAGAGCTCCTCTTCGCGAAACCAGCCCAACCCAGCGAGTTCTGATGGTGGGCTTGGTGAGAGGCGGGCGCCGAGTCAAGAGTCAATAGATATCATAATTTTCCATTAGGCGGGCAACTTAAATATCAGCCTGTAATGCACGAAGGGCTCACTAATTCGCATAGCCTAGTCGATAGCAGTGTCCATTCTCCTTCATGCATAGGTTGGAGCTCGTATTTACGTGCATTTGGCTCTTCTTCTTTTTACCTTCCCCCGATTTCACTCGCATAATCACTCAACTCCATTCAATATTGCCTTTTCACCACATTCCTCTTCTTACTTCTTTAACCGAATACACCCTCAAGGCCACTCTAGGAGCAAGTCTGTCCTCTCCTCTGAACGAGAGCTCTCCCATAATGCAGTCCAATTGAACCTGGCGCTTTGTCTCATAGACAATGAAAAGTGCACCTGCAAATTCTCATAGCTACCAGAGACGGCCCAGGATAGCCAACGTAATTCGAGCTTCGACAGCCGACCTATACGATCCGCTAGTCTATTGTGTCGCGATACTTTTTGAAGTGACTGTACATCTTGTTTTACATGGTGACCAATGGCTGGATGGAAGAGTGAGCTCAAAATAGTTGCCATGTCACCTGATATAAATAATAATTAAGTGATATTACTTTATGAATTTAATACTGACAGAAAATCACTTGGAGGAGTCGTGGATCGATTTCTTTGGTTTCAGTTTCTCCGCCGTAGTTATGGTTGAAAATGTATGCCACGTGGTGGAAAATGATATTAATTTTTCAACTATACCTTCAATTTACGGTATTTTATTAAGAGCGAAATGTCGTTTCATCTAGAAATCAATGAATTTGGTCTAATTTTTAAATTAAATATCTAACACTTCCAATGACACCAAATATTTAACCCCTTGCATCACTCTCCGAAATATTCGCCAAAAAATACCAGCCCTTTTACATGGGAAATGGTGCGTGTATGCACTCCAGAGAGACCTTATATTAAAAATGAGGCATTTCCTACCCTTAGATCTCGTCTAAAATTTAACAGTTTGTACTTTGTGTGTTTTCTCAACTATTTTTTAGAAAATTAATCATATTTTCACCGCAGTAAATTCTTCGGGATCACAATAAACCTTCCGTTTTGATGGAGTTCCAAACGTATCGCACGAAGAAAAATTAGTCAAGTTAAAGACTAATTTAAATATTTTCATTTTCTTGCTTACGATTTCTGTCTTATAAAACTATATTATTGCTCCATTAATAATGCAATGTTTATTTCACGTGCCTTACAGCAGGTGAAATTAAAACCTATAATTCGAATAAGGTCTCTGTTATGACTAGGGAACTCTGTACTATCTCGCTGAAGCTACCTTAATTCCAGTATAAGTTACAGTTAATGTATTACTTTAAGGGACTTGGCCCCCATTTAAAACCAGTGCCTACCCAATCACCCGCTTTTAGCGTCAAATGTCTGTGCTGTGCCTGACGTCAAACGAACAGGCATGGGAATCGGCTCCGGGACGCGACCTGCGGGGCGCGTCTGCATGTCAAGTTGTCACAAGCAGCCTAACGCTCTCCGTTATCCCTACAAAGCAGTCAGAAGGCGCCTAAATGGCCGGAATCGCTTGCCCCAGTGAATATCATAACGATGCTGTTACAGACAGGACTTAGTATTTTCATAACAAAAGGGCATCTTTAAAACAGCTGTTCTTCGACCCCTGACCTACGCCTTAGGTTGATCGCGCAGCTGCAAACTAGTAAAAATAAATTTTATTTTAACAACCTAGGTTTCGTCGCTGTGCAACGACTTTAGGAAAATCAGTCATCTGATGATATCGCTCAGTGACAAAACCTAAGTCGTTTAAATAACATTTATTTGGAAATGACAGTGTTTCAATATATAACGATGGAGTTATTCCACCAAGTTGCGCCTCAAACCATCACTTTAGTAAAATTAACTTTTACACTCCACTAGTCAGTTCAGAAATCATATCATTGCACAATCTGGATTTCGATGCCTGACATCATCAAGAGGTGCTTCCTGACAGTCAGTCAGTCATTAATCAGTGAGCACCTGATGATGATTTCAGGCATCGAAGTTCGGATGGTGCAATAAACTGATCTCTGGACTGACAAGTGGAGTGTAAAAGTCATTTTTACTAATTAATATGTAAATCTACAGAGGTGAACCGGGGTTTATTTTATGCGCAGCTGCAATACTACTACAGCGTTTTCCTACAAAAGCTATCATTTTTTTGCCTACTAATTCGCGGACGAGTTTTGAAAAAATAAACACCGCTCGATTGGGGAAATGCGAAATTATAAAAGCAGAAATTATATTCACGCATTTGAAAAAAGAAATTACATTGTAATAATTCTACAATTACTCATTACCCAGCAAGCAACCTCACGGGTATATGGCAGGGGTTGAACCATCACAGACATGAACTACAGTGAAGAAATTTACTTTCAGCAACTAGCACCACACTATCGCTACCACGCTATCGTATGCTACAAATGCCACAGAAACTACTAGAATAATCTATAAGGTAACTATGTAAACGTGACAAAAGAGTCATGCAGGAAACATGCAAAACATGGTGTTAGCACTACGCGGCAGATTTAAAAGCATGCATGAGGGTGCATGCAAATCAATCAGCTACATTACCTGTCAACTAACCAATTTCAGAGTCAATTATGGTTTCTTATCGATCGCGGGAAAAACGGCATTTTTAGTCTTTCTGTTCTACAATCTACTTCCCATATTTAATTCTCATGGTCTGATCTATCGTAGTATGCTGGATTTCGCAAGATATTGTCTGAAAATAATGCGGTTTTGAGTTTACATAAAAGATTGAGTCTAATTTTCAATCGATGGTCTGATAGCGATGTAAGAGATCAGTAATACTAACGAGATTATCATAACGGTCTTTCACGTATCTTGTTGATCTTCTCTGCACACGTTATTACGTTCTTTTAAGTCTACATCATGAGGATTCCAAACACTGGCAGCGTATTCTAAGTGGGATCTAACAAGAGAGAAGTAGCTGATTTCCCTAAATTTATGTTTCGTTTTTTGTATTCCAGCAGTTTAAAGGTATTAAATATTTTGTTTTTGTTCACATCGGCCTATTCGTGAATTTTCTTTATGGTATAATGGCTCTTTTTCACTGAGCGTACATGTATTTACACCTATACTCACTACGTTTACCAATCGAACTCAGATCGATTTGGCCTCTTTAGCTCGGTATGGTAAACTCGATGGGTTAGCTAGATCGATATGAGAAGCGGGCTTACTCGGCCCGCTTTCTCTGCTTGTCTGAGATTTCAAATCGCTATGAACCGATTCAAATCGATATTTCGCATTGGTTAACCAGGCGATCCGAGTCGTCTGGCTTAGAATGTTCAGATCGTTCCGAGATCATATCGATCTCAGTTCGATTGGTAAATGCAGTGACTGCCCTGCTAAGCTACAAGAAAGTAACTGACGAAATGACACATTTCGAGGTTTGAGTTGATTTTGTAATTTTCAACCGCGAGGTTTCCAAATACCTAAACAAAACAACCATATCTGTCGGCGGTGTGCCTGATATCACGTTCTGCTTTCATCGAATCTTCGGTATGAATGCCAGTTTTCTAGGCAAGATAACAGTAACTACAAGTCTTTAACCCTGAGAATCTCATTACTTTTGTTCCCTTATGATTTCTCTTCCAGCACTGGCAATTCAAGCATCAGATAAAGCTTGTAATATCTTCGAAGACGGACAAGATGTAGAATCAAAGACTCTAAGATGAAAACATTAGCATTCAATAACTCAGAACCAACAATGATGCAGTTACTGTCATTTAGCTTAAGAGGGCAGTATAGATGGAAAAGCAGAACGATATGCCTTAAATTAGGACGTAAGAACTGACCATAAACCTACCAATCAGTCGGTAGAAAATATGGTGTTGTATATGTATCTTTTATTTCTATTTGATATATCTTTGCTCCATAGTATTGAATGTTACATATTAATGGTTGTTCTACCTTTATTAATCCTATCTTTAATTGTTTCTGCGCTCCTTCCACTGCTGTGTATTTTTATGCCTAAATAGTCATATGAATCACAGGCCTCTACTACTTCATTGCTATCCTCAAGCACAATGTCTTCATTTTTTCCTCCAATACACACACACTTAGTTTTGTGCATGTTGATATCCAATCCCTATGCACTATACGCTTCTTTTAGCTTTTTTTGTCGGCCCCGGTGGCGGCGGGGTAAAGTCCTCGCCTGCTAATCCTTGGGTCGCGGGTTCGAGTCCCGCCTGGGTAAAATATTATCTGCCCAGGACATGGGTGTTTGTGTCTCGTCGGTTGTTACTGTTATTCACCCGACGTAAAGTGGCACATCGTGCTGTATTCGGGGTAGTGAAGATAAAATAAAAATAAATAAATAAATAAAGTTAATATCAACTCTGTCTTGGGCTAGAATTACCTGGTCATCTGCATAATGTAGTTAGCAAAGGTAGAATATTAAAATGAAAATATGCGTTTAAAGTTCCATCCCGCCCCATCCATTCGCACTCTTTACTCCAAACTCCCATTCCAAGACTTTCGATTACTAAACGTTCTCAACCCAAAAAAAGGAAAACTTTCCCCGGAGTGCCTTTATTTATTATATCCTTTGCTGAAATGGTATTTAATTTTCTGTAATGCTATGCCTTATTAGGAAGTACTTAATCATTATTATTATCAATCGAGAATATGGTTGTAGACATCATACGTCTGCGCGAGTTATCGTTGGATGATAGCGATGATAATCGAGTTATCATTATTATTGCTTGTTCAATCCTAAGATTGGTTGACAGCAGCCCTCCACCCTTCCCTATCTAGTGCTCGTTCCCTTACCTCCTGGTATCTCTTCCTATGTATTTTCCCCTTGATTTGGTCCATGAACTTATTCCTGGGTCTTCCTCTGGGGACTTTTCCGTCTATTTCACCTTCAAATTTGTTCTTCACAAACCCATTGTGTCTCAGGGTGTCTCCAATCCATTCTGTACTCTTTTCTATGATTTTACTCACGATCCTCTTCTCTTTTACTCATCTGTGCGCTTCATAATTTTTCATTTTTTTTACCGTCCATTTTATCTTCAACACCCACCTCCAGCACCAGATTTTGAAGGCTTCTTGTCGTTCCTGGTGAGCTTTTATAATGGTCCATGCTTCTGATCAATATGGTGCCACGCTCCACACGAGTGTTTTCACATACTGTTTCCTGGCTTGTAGTCCTATCTCCTGTGAGCAAGACTCTTGTCTTTTTCATATGAAATGCCTTCTTGGATTTGGCTATTATCCGCTTGATGTCCATTGCACTTCTTCCGTCCCCATGATAGTCATTACGAGACAGGTGAAGGAATCCACTTGCTTTAATTTCTCTCCTCTCAGGGTGACTTCTACATTCAACTTCTTCCTTATTATAGAGTCATATGTTTCAAGTTTTGCAAGCACCTATAGCATACATACATACATACCCATCACGCCGTTCCCTTCCGGGGTAGGCACAGTCAAAATGTTTCACTCGTTAATACATAATTGTACACCTAACTCTGCTTCAATAATTTCCTCCATTTTGACCTATCCTTGCAAACCTCTTTTGCCTCATTTACCCCCATACACTGTTTCATACACGCCCTCCTGTTTTTAAGACTCCTAATATTCCTCCTCCTAAGAATTTCCTCAACCACATTCTAACACAACTTTCTCGGTGTACCTCTACCTCTCGCAACATTCATTTCACTCTTATATATCTCTTTCGTTATTCGACTCTCATTCATTCTCTCAACATGGCCAAACCAACGAAGCACACTCCTTTCATACACGTCCATTACTGGAGCACTTAACCCACATTCATTCATGACCCGCTCATTCCTGACCCTATCCATCCTACTTTTGCCACAAATACTCCTCAGATAACTCATACCCACGGCGTTTAGTCTACTGTTATGTCAATCCTGACATACCCATACTTAGACAAGCACTCATTTCTTGATATGCTCCACATGCTACCTACCACCTTCCTTCCAGCATTCGCACGTATCTTCATCTCCTCATCTATCCGTCCATCTTTCGCTTACATCTTACCTTGGCTTTATTAATAAGTGGGAAACTAGGGAGAAGGGTAGTCAATGCACAGGAGTTGAGTAATTGGATAATAACTGTCGAATTAATTGCAGATCCAAAGAATTTTTCATCCAAATGAATGTGCCTACGCTCTCTGGCCCGACATCATTCCTCTGGCCAACAATGAAGGGTTCCGCTGAGACCAACATTGGGAAGTACAAGGAGGTAGTGGGGAATAAAACAAAAAGATCCTAACTAGTCGTCACAACTGGAAATAAAAAAGTGAATTTACTCGGAGCTTTGTAATCGGATAAGATGGGAGATAAAAAAAGCTCTAGAGAGCCGTAGTGGAGAGAACAGTTCGACTCTTTGGAGAAATTTCGTAAATTGGGAAGAGCAGGCGCATTCTGTAAGAAAGTTAGGGAACCGATCGGAAGTGGAATGGGAAGGGGAATTTCTACGATAAAGTACGAGGCAGTAAAGTTGTCTCAAGAACCAAAAAAATATAATCCACGAGGCGTGGAGGGAATATATTGAAGATTTTTATTGTTAGGAAATATGGCCCAATACTTTATGCATAGAAAGGGGAGGCAATATTGACTAGGGTAGCATCGGACCAGGTTACTTTGATAGTGAAATCGAAAGAACACGACAGAATATGAAAAGGGATAAGGCTTCGGGAATAGATAGACTGCCTATATGTATCCTTCCAAAAGAATGGGAAGGAACGGATGAAGTCATTTTTTGGGAGTTTTTGTAAAATTTATTTTGGATGGACAATAGCCAAAGGGCTTGGTGAAAACACTGCCAATTTCTGTAGTGAAGAAGAGTAAGAAAAAGACATTCAAGAAGTATTGGGAGATGTATTTAGTTTTTCATCTGGAAAAAGTTGTTCTTGGAGTCATAAATATGTGACTGGAGAGCATGGATAGCTATAATCTGGGTGAATATTTTTATTTTTTTTATATTCATATTGTTTCAAAGAAAGAAAACGACATACAGCAAAGGTGCCATTTTATGGTGGCCAGGTAAAAAAAAAGAGTAAAAAAAATCGTTGTGTGGGAAAACTTAAGTCAAAGTTGAAAATTTTTGGTACAGCCTACTAATTAGTTAAGAGGCATTACCCTAGATAGCATCACCTGTCAAGAAAATCACTTGGATCCCTTTATCACTTAAAAGATTTATATTTTCACATCCCATTCCTGTACCTAACTTATTTTTTTTCAAAAATGTCACTTAGACCCCTTGACTTCTGGGGTCCACATATACAAGCAAATTTAACAATAGGATAAAATGAGAAATTTTACAAATTTCCTCCCCCTGCTCTAGTGTATGGTAGTGAAACATGGGTATGTCAGGATAGACATAAGAGCAGACTAAACTCCGTGGGTATGAGTTATCTCAAGAGCGTTTGTGGCAAAAGTAGAATGGACGGGGTCAGGAATGAGTGGGTAATAAATGAATGTGGGTTAGATGCTCCAGTAATGGACATATATAAAAGGAGTGTGCATTTTTGGTTTGGCCTTGTAGAGAAAATGGATGAGAGTCGAATAATGGAACAGATATACATATGAGAGTAGAATGAATGGTGCGAGAGGGAGAGGTAGGCCGATAAAGTTGTGTTTGAATGTGGTTGAGGAAATTCTTAGGAGGAGGAATATTAGGAGTCTTAAAAACAGGAGGGCGTGTATGAAGCAGTATATGGGGGTTGTAACGTTTGATATTTAATTATCTTGTTGTTTTGATGTTTATTGATAGTTGATGTTAATGTTGTTAGGGAGTTGTTGATGAGAGGAGAGGGAGGATTGTTGAGAGGGAGAAGAAAAGGGAAAGTGGCTCGAGGTAGTGAGGCAAAAAGAAACTGTATCTTTAAGAAAATAAAGAGGATTTTGGAGTAAAACAAACCTCTGACGTTACAGGGTAAATGAGGCAAAAGAGGTTTGCAAGGAATAGGTCAGTATGGAGGAAATTACTAAGGCAGAGTTAGGTGTACAAATATGTATTTATGAAGCTTTGTGACTGAGACTACCCCGGAAGAGAACGGCGTGATTGGTATGTATGTATGTATGTATGCATGTAAGAAATTACGAAAAATGGGAGAATACCTAACTAATTAGGTGAGAGATTCGAAAGAGAAAGCTTTAACAAGAATTCGAGATGAAAGTGCCAAAGGATCGATGTGAGGGGAAGGGAGTTAAGTAGAGAGGAGAGGTTGAAGAAAAGAGAACGCATAGTGATCGAAAGTCTTGGAATGGGCATTTGGAGTAAAGGGTGTGAATGGTTGGTGCGGAATGGAACTTTGAAATTGATAGAGGATAGCAATTCAGGGCAGTCGATGGTAGAATTTAGAACATTATAAATAAATTTTAAGTCTGGTGTTAGTCAATGGGTGAAGAGATTAGGGATAGAGAGATAGAATAGATTAGCCATGGTAGACATTTTACGACACTGTGGTAATCTATTCTTAACTATTTTAGAAGATAAATTGCTGACGCAATCCAGCGATGAAAGATTTGAGGTGAGGAACTAGAACGCGAGGCACTCTTTGAGTGATGAGGGCGCAGAGAGAAATAAACTTGGAATATGGTGAGGATGTTGTTATAGGTTGTTTTGTAGATTTCGAGAAGGCATTCGATAGCACGAAAGGGAATTAAGTAATGGAAGTATTGCAGAAACTATGGTTGAAGTGACAGTTGGCTTCTCAGGAACCTGTACAATGTATGCCTATCATTCGTGCAATGACAGCATCATCATCAGTCAGCAATCCTGAGATTGGTTTGACGCAGCCCTCCGCTCAATTCTCCTATCAGCTAATCATCTCTTTATATTTACGTATTTCTTCTCTTTCATATCTTTCATCTCGTGTTCTACATATCTCAAACGAGGCTCTCCTCTGCCATTCTTCCCGTTGACCGGTATCTCGACGATTGTCTTCATCAGAGCATCATGCCTAATGACGTGGGCAATTGAATTGTCCCTCTCTTCTTCTCAGGGTTTTCAGAAGACTTCTCTCTTCTACCACTCTTCTGAGGACCTCCTCGTTACTCACTCGGTCTATCCGTTTAATTTTCATCATTCTTCTCTGGCACCGCATTTCGAATGCTTTCACTCCCCTCCCCCCCTTCTTCTCTGCAACAGTCATCGTCCATGTCTCACTTCTATAAAGAAACATGGTCCAGATGTAAGTTCTGATAAATTGTTTTCTTACTTCCACGTTAATGTTTCCAGCAGAGAGTTGATTCTTCTTTTGGTTGAATGCCATCTTCGCCTGGGCGATAGGCAGCATGATCACGTTTTTTTTTCTCGCTCGTTAGGTAGAATTCTCTCATGAAATGTCGATTACATATTTTGAAAATTTTGAATTCCGACCTAGACTCCTCTACAAAATGGTTTAAACGTAATGTTATTCACAATTTCCAGTCGAGGCGGGACTCTAGAACTTGTAGCATTAAAAAAAAGAAATAAGACGACGGTACTTCTCGTTCGGTTGGGCCCCAAAAAGCACTCAGCTGCATGTAAATATTATTAAATAGAATTTAGCACACATAACACAATTCCCGCAAATAAAATATCACTGGCACATTCACAGCAAATACTCAAAGCACTTAAATGCACGTAAATCTCAAATCACTGTTGTTTTCCCCACGTATTTTCTATGTTCACTGTTCCTTGGGTTCACTTGGTATATTAAAAAAAACATTTTGGTAAAAACATTTTACATCCCCAAATACCGCACAACAAAATATGAAAATACTTTCCACATCTCATCCTGTAGATTATGGAACTCGTTGCCTGATAGTATTAAATTTCCTAGGAATGTCTCACAATTTAAAAGGAGTATGGCTGACTTTTTGTCTCCTAAATGTTCTCTCGCCTCTATTTGAGAAGACAAAATTATATGAGATGATATTTTTACATGTTACTTGTTCACTATAGTCATTTGCTGTTTTTCTGTCTTACAAAATATTCTTTTGTTTGCTTTTCATTTTTTCTTATTAATAGTTATAACAGATTGTACATTTTTGTTTTAACATACTATTTCGATTATTGATATTGAGACTGTTTTTTCATTTTCATTTACCTCGCTCATTGTATATCTCTCTGCTGACTTGAAGGTTGTTTGTTTGTTTTCCTTTTTTTGTAAGGCTTTGTATTTTGTCTTTGTATTCCACTCCTCATGAAGGCATGTAAACTAATTCAATGTCCTAAGGGACTTTGTCCCAGGACAATAAAATTGTTTTCTATTTCTATTCTATTCTATTTCTATTATCACTCCCCCCAAAATACAATCACACTATGACTGTACAAACAAATAATAAATAAATAGCAATGCACAACAAAACAATATGTTTTAGGTCAATTGGTCCCGTTAATACTTAAGCTTTGCTCCTATTAGTGATGCTTGCTTTAACCGATTGCTCTCCTCCCTTGCTGCTCGCCTTTCTGCTACACCTGGCTTCCTTCTGTGTTCTGCGAGTTGCTTTCAGTGGGCCCCTGCCGAATTACTCTCCACAGCTACCACTAATTCTCGTAGCACTTACAAAATATTGGTTGCCGATCCCCCTTTTTCCTGACCCTGTTTTGCCGGTTCCTAAACCTTCAATGTGCCCTAGAAGAAAACGGGCATGGTAGCAAAGATATGCAGAAGAAAATAGCGATTGATAAGAAGGCATTTAGTAATAGAAGGGAGCTGATGACGGGGACACTGGGTAAGGATGTGAAGAAGAGGCTAGTGAAGAGCTTGATATGGAGCGTAGCGTTGTATGGGGCAGAAACGTGGGTCCTCAGAAAGGAGGACGAGAATAGGCTGCAGGCATTCGAGATGTGGGTGTAAAGAAGGTTGGAGGAGGTGAGGTGGACGGAGAGGAAGACTTACGAGGAAGTGCTTGAGATGGTGGGAGAAGAAAGGAAACTTGTGAATGAAATTCGTGATCGGCAGGGTAGATGGCCGGAGGATGTAATGTGTGATAGAGGGAAGGATGTTGGACAAATGGGGAAGAGGAAGAAAGAGAATAGGTTTCATGGACAGGATGAAGAATGATAGATCGTATGCTGAGGCGAAAAAGGATGTACTATAGATAGATAGGCTCCAGAAAGTGTAGAAAACCGAGAGGAAGAGGATTATCTGACATTCTACGAAACCTACCTTTACCGGCAGAATACTGAAAAAAAACCCTCATCAGCTCACATTCAGCATTCCCTCAATTATCACAACAAAAGCATACTCCTCGGGTTTTATGATTACCTCCTTGTTCATTTTCTTGCCCATTTCTGATT
Source organism: Ceriagrion tenellum (assembly GCA_963169105.1). Classification (NCBI taxonomy): domain Eukaryota; kingdom Metazoa; phylum Arthropoda; class Insecta; order Odonata; family Coenagrionidae; genus Ceriagrion; species Ceriagrion tenellum. Next base: position 48,169,397 of record OY720637.1, read on the forward strand.
TGACAGAAGGTAACTCGAGCCTATTTATGTACCAGTCATTTTTGATAGTCGGTAATTATTAAATTTAGGACCCGTGTACTCCTAAGAACGCGGCTGTGGCATTGCAAAGCTAAGTTTTATCAGGTCTTCCACCGGTTAATCTTGGAATATTCGATTGGCTTGGATTGGGTATTTGGAAAGGCGACCGACAGCTAAGGTCTTTTGCGCCATAGGGGATAGGTAAGGGAGGAAGGGTGGATAGAAACCCGGCGTCGGCATTAGCCTGCTCTTAACGAAAGGCGCCAAGGGGACCACGGCTTAACGTCTCATCCGGCAGACGGAGTACTGTACTTGAAGTGCCCTCCTCAAGGCACTCAAGTAGGGATCGGGTTCCCAATGAAAAACTGGAGTATTTGATGTTAGATAATATCCATATATTCCATACTGGTAATTAGTGCTCAAAACTTCTCATATTTTTCTTCTCGAAAACGCTATATTTGTCTGACGCTACCACTTATCACTTCTGTTAGTTCTTCTCCAAGATTGATGTAAATGTTTTCGCTTAGTGCTTGTTTGTTCAGTAAATTAATCCAATTGAATCGAAATATTGGTAATAGTCGATAATTAAAGGGCATCATATCATACCCTAATTAAATATTCGAGTCGTGGTTTTTTCTGAGTAAATAATTGTATAATTTTCGTCAGAATCCTTTCTGATGGGCCTTCTACGATCATTTTTTTTGGGATTGGATGGCGATTTGTTACCATAACGCCAGAGAAAAATGAAAAATATACTATGTATTATACTCCATTATGCTGGAGTTGGGATGGTTCCAGTAGGAGGAAAATAGAAATGATGCCATACAGTATTCTGAAAGTGAATCTAGGTGTCTGCCAATGTGAAAATAATATGCCCTAAACCAACTTTCTTAAATTTGACCTGGATTTATGAAATGACTGTACATTTAGCCGAAAGGTGAGTTCACGGGGCGTAAATTAGTTCACAGTATACTGCATAAGGTCCATACTGTCAAAAAATTTTTGAAAGGACTAAGGAATCCAAAGCAAAATCTGTGAAACAGTAGGGCGGAATGTCCAATTACTTTTGCGCATATTTCAGCCAGGATGCTTTCAATTGTTTTCTCCCGAATTTGTGAAAATCCCATCCCTTAGCAACCGACTCTGTTTTTCATTTGGGATACTGAAACCGGTGTTTGAAACCTTCCTGACTGCTTAATGGGTCTTAGAATGGTTTTTTTCCCTTCGAGAGCGTCTTTTTAAAATATTTATTCTTAGAATATTTGATAAAAATAAAGACCATGTACAGAACTTGCGTGTGGGAATGCAGCACTTCCCGATATATTTGGGATTGGGCATTTGAATTGAGAATCTGGAAAGAATTCTGATGAGGGACAAACATTGGACTGGAATACTTATCACTTTTGGTTCATAATTATAATTTGTCGTTTTATCTTGAGACTTGTTGTCTGAGCCCGCCGTCATCCCCTATTTAACACAAGTTCCCTTACTTCCCGGCATCTCTTCATATGTATATCCTCTTCATTAGGCCCATGTATTTATTCGCGGGTCATCCTCTGGGGACTTCTCTATTTTTCCTTCAATTTAATCCTTCAACAAACCCATTGTGTCTCAGGGCGAACCCAAACCATCTGATTCTTCTTCTCTATATAGTGTTCCATATGGTCGTTTCCTCTTCTACTCCTCTGAAAACTTCACCATTTCTTATTTTATCTGTCCCCTTGACCTACAGCATCCTCCTCAAGCCCCAGGTTTCGAAGGAATTCCAGTCTGTTCTGGTCCTTTTTTTTCAATTCTCCATACTTCCGCTCTATACAGGGCCATTCTCCACACAAATTCTTTCTCATACTACTTCCTCGTACGTATTCCTATCCTATTTGAACGCGGAAATTGTCTTTTCACCATGAACGCTTTCTGAGCTTGGGCCATTGATCGCTTGATGTCCGCTGTGCTTCTTTCATCCCACGTTGTTGTACTTCCAAGATTGGTCAAGGAGTTCACTTGATCTAACTTTTTGTTTATACATACAAACTTACCATTTACGCCGTTCCCATCCGGGGTAGGCACATTCACAAAGTGTCACTCATAAATACATATTTGTACACCTAACTCTGCTTCAATAATTTCCTCCATACTGATCTATCTTAGCAAACCTCTTTTGCCTCATTTACCCCCATACACCGCTTCATACACGCCCTCCTGTTTGTAAGACTCCTAATATTCCTCCTCCTAAGAATTTCCTCAACCACATTCAACCACAACTTTCTCGGCCTACCTCTACCTCTCGCAACATTCATTTCACTCTTATACATATATCTGTTTCGTTATTCGACTCTCGTCCATTCTCTCTACATGGCCAAACCAACGAAGCACACTCCTTTCATATATGTCCATTACTGGAGAATCTAACCCACATTCATTTATTACCCGCTCATTTAAGACCCTATCCATCCTACTTTTGCCGCAAACGCTCTTGAGATATCTCATACCCACGGAGTTTAGTCTACTCTTATGTCTATCCTGACATACCCATGTTTCACAACCATACAACAAAGTGGGTAGAAGTACCCTTTTGTACACGGCGATTTTCCCTTCCTTAGACAGGCACTAATTCCTTGATTTGCTCCACATGCTACCTACCACTTTACTTCCAGCTTTCGCACGTCTCTTTATCTCCTCATCCATCCATCCATCTTTTAGTACACAAAATCATCCACATGTTCAATTACTTCACCATTCGCCCTCATCGTACAGTTTTTCTCCCTTACTTTTTGGTTATACTTTGTAATAATTGTATAATGACGAACAAGACCAGATATGTGGTTTTCATTTTGTCTAACAAACTCTATAAATTCAAACGCTAGACTGGGCTAATATTTTTGCAGTAGTTCAATTATTTTTTTAAAAAGATTTTCAGGAACATATTTTTATCTGGGTCATATTCCTCATCTCTACAATGCAGCAAAAACCCACGCTGCTTCCCTGGGAAGAGTTAGAGTTCAATATTGGAACAAGAAATAAAATAATGGAATGAAAGCCCTTTGTAAAATTCAAGCTTGAGCTAAATTTTCAAACCGGGTTTTTTCTGTTTACTGTCTGGATTTTGGATTTATAGGGTGCGACGACAGCTATGGTCATTTAGCTGTTTACTGTCATTTTTAACCTAGTAAATGACTGATTTCTCGTGAAACAAGGCTTGGAAATAAATCTTCAGCGTGGACCTTGCGAAATGATAATCGTTACATCAGTAGTACATTACCACATCAGGTCTCGCCTCAAAACTATTTCATTCGTAACTCATAAAATGTTTAACGGGAATCTGTTTCGTTCCTGTTTTTTTTAGCGAGACTGATTAATCCTGGTACAAGATTTCCCTTATCCCATGCTAAGAACTTTTCGTATGTCTGTGAAAACGTTTTATAACAATTTCCTGGCATTTAATTGCAATTTTCTACGCATAAATCGAATTTCCGAGCATCACGCAGGCAGCTAAATGGTCCAACATTCAAAATTTGTTTAGAAAAATGAGGAGTCTCTTTTATTTAACCGGGCACTGCGATGAAAAATAAAGCTGTAATGGATTTAATACTCAATGAACGTTTGCATTCTTAATTTATGAATCCAATCTTTTATTTATAAATTTTTAAATCTGAGACATGCGTAATTTTTGCGCAGTCGGCTGTCCATTTCTATCGTAATATCCGCATACAAATGTCGTGAGCGCTTCCTTAATGAAATCGTCCGCGTCAATTTCTCCTTTCAGTGCACATTCTTCGAGGGTGTGTGTTCATTGCAGCACTTCATTTGACTCATTTGCATCACTCTCTGTTTTCCGTTTCGAGTTCTCCTCGTCACCGTTTTCGAGCAAATTCCGCGGACTTGGGCAGCTCTTTCTATCTTCTTGAATGACTGAATTATGTGACTCAATGATTGGGACACCTCGTAGCTTTTATTTTCCAAAATACTCGTGGATTCCCACGATTATATCACGAGTTTTCAAGAGCACCACGACGGAGTTTTCTACCTTATTTTCATACGGGATGAATGGCAAAGGTGAATGAAACCGCTTTACTTTTTATTTATTTATAAACAGCACCTCGGCCTTTTGCATTGGTAGATATAACACATAAATACTAAGAAGTAACAAAAACGAGTGACACAAAATATAAAGACTTAAATTTATTTTATTTAATCGGGCTCTACTATAAAAAATAGTGCGGTTTTGGATTTGATACTTAATGAGTGTTTGCATCTTTAATTTATAAATGCGAAAATTTTCAATTATGCCGCTAACATGGAATGTAGATGCAGTGTAACATTTTACCTGCCGCAGTGTTGGTCCGGAATCGTTGCCGAATTCCGTTTGGTCCGCAGTGAAATTTTTAGCAACGATTTCAGCGGACAAATTTTTCTGAGCTCGAATTTTCACATGCTATTGTCATGTGAAAAGTGCTGTGACACTATGAGTGTGGAAAACTAATTTTTGTCTTCAGTGCGTCAATTAAAAAAAATATTTTGCCTATGTTTATTCAATGAAAAATGTCACGAATTTTATATTTTATTTAATGCATGTGAAATAAATATTTTGTTGAATGTATAAATCGCCCTTTTATCGGGGATATTTAAGCTCATTTTCATCAAAGTCCGTTAAAAAGGCATTTATCACGTTATTTTTATTACTTTAACGGATAACCATTCGCTTTTGAGTGGCATATTCATCGCTGACGTTGTGATTATTATCTTTCAGTTAATATAACCAAACAATTATTCTTTTCCCTCATCCCAGTTTTGCATGTTGAAATCAGCGGCTTTATTTATATTTGCATATGGCCGCAGAAGCCTGGTGATTGTATTAGCTTAAATTACTTAAAAATGTGATTACGAACTGAAATTCGAGTGAAAATACTTTCCAAAACCTTTTCATATTTCGTTAAAATTATGCCAAAATAAATTTGTCGTTAAACATATTTCATTTTCTGTAATTAGCAAATCCTATATGCTTTTATGTGCGTTAATTTATATAGATGCGTTGGTGGTTTGTCACACATCTTTGGGATTTGTGCGCCAACTCTTTAAACTGAAGAAAAACTTTTTTTTTCCGTGTAAAATGCTTGCATATGACCTATTGTATTAAATATACGACCAAGGTGATACATCTGAGGGCGGGAGAACTTCTTATAATTAAGTTACATTTGGAGCTGTATGATTTTTATCACGCTAAGACAAAGACCAATGATCATTATTCTTGACACTCAGAATATTCCAGGTTTAGGTGGGTAATTCATTAACCACAAATGACATCAGAGAAGGTGAATTGTATGCACTCTACGTGATGGTATTGTCTTTGGAGATGGTTGTTTGGAAAACGACTTCAACTTTCTCGTAATAGGCATCATTTGGCGTAAAACTGGCTTTCCTTCATTTATTATAATCTTTGAATACTTTCAGTTCTGAAAGATGTATTAAAGTTTCATTCATTCTTAACTTTTAATTTAATTGAATTATTTTAAATTTATTTCAACCTATTTATTATCAAAATGTTTTGTTTAGCTAAAACGGGCGACCAAAAAATGGGTCAATTGCTCAGTTTGGGAAAGTTAAGTTGCTTTGTCGATGAGGATAGGACAGGTGAAGATAAATGCTGCGTCGACATTAGTTTACTTTGAACGGAAGCTGTCATCCCGTATAACTAGCGGAGAATTGTTTTAAGCATGCAATTGGAATTTCTTGGCTTCCAAACATTGTATTAAGACTGAGATTTTTAATCCACTGAAAAATCTCCTCAGTTGCGGGTATTTGAACCAACGCCTTTTGGATGAAAAGCCATTTGGTACTCTGCCCGCTAAAAATGACTCGATATTTTTTTGCAGTTATAAGCTGGTGAAAGAGAGGCTAGGTTAAGAGATTATGTGGATGAACTGAATTATATGGGTTATAGACCTTCAAGCTTGGATTCGAAAAGGGGAGACCTTCGTAAATAGTCTACCGAGGAATATGAGGTCGCGTGATTGGAAATCATCACGAGATTTAAAGCCATATTTCAATTGTTTCTTACCCTGTCTATGTCAGGATTCGCGTTTTGAATGTATTCGTTGTAAGTTTAGCCATAATTGAGTTTAAAAGTGAGATGATGCTTAGTCATAAATGCTGCATCTCTTTTTAAGCATCTAAACTACAGTATGAAAATAAGATTGGAAGAAAATAATTCCGAAAAGTTGGATTCCAAATTTGTTTTCTCCTCTGGCGATGAGCTTATACTAATAGCTTATATGCAATAAGATCTCCCGTTAAAAAAATGGGTGTATGCTTCGGACTGATTTGGAATACTGTGGGTCCTTCCGCGACAGCTGCGTTTGCGGATTCCACCCATTTGAGGCATCCTAAACTTCGGAAAGTTTTTGTGAATCCAGGCTGTAAGGTGAATGACAACAGTGGGGGCAACAGAGGACATAATTCCGCCCAGTCACTAGGTACCCTCAGGATGACCAAATTAATACAATTTTCACATATATTATCTAGGTAGCACGCTAGAGGAAAATGGACATAGTAGTAAAGACATACAGAAGAGAATAGCGCTAGCTAAGGAGGCGTTTAGTAATAGAAGAGAGTTGATGACGGGGACACTGGGTAAAGATGTGAAGAAGAGGCTGGTAAAGAGCTTGATATGGAGTGTACCGATTTATGGGGCAGAAACGTGGACCCTGAGAAAGGAGGACGAGAATAAGCTGCATGCATTTAAGATGTGGGTGTGGAGAAGGATGGAGAAGGTTAGATGGACGGAGAGAAAGACTAACGAAGAAGTGCTTGAGATGGTGGGCGAGGAATCTTTCGAATGAAATCCGAGATAGGCAGGGTAGATGGCTGAAGGAGGTAATAAAGGGTGATGGGTTGCTGAAGAGTGTGATAGAGGGAAGGATGTTGGGCAAGCGGGAAGAAAGAGAATAGGTTTCATGGACGGGATGAAGAAGGGTAGATCTTCTGCAGAGGCGAAAAAGGATATATTAGAGGGAGATATGCCCCGGAATGTGTAGAAGATCGGGAGGAGATTCTCTAACATTCTACAAAACCTGCCTTTACCGATAGAATACATAATAAAAAAACTATACCGAGTCGCCCTGTGACTACCCGTAGATGTTTGGACTTAAGGGGCTCAGTAACGCCAAAGCTTGCTCCAAAGTTAGTGTCACTCTGAGAAGTGACATAGTGTCGGGGAGGAGGGAGGTACTAGGTGTAGGCAAGTATGGGAGGTGAAAAATTGGAAGAAAATTATATGAGTTGGCGGTTGATAGTGTAATTAACAGGGCAATTCAACAGCAGATTTTTTAATATTTTTTTTGCTGTGCAAGTTTCTGAAAGAATACAATACCCACGGTTTTAAATTTAAATATTACGTCTATTACAAGTAAAAGTAGTTAAAATTAAATGATGAATGGAATTCTCAGTTTAGAAAAAGAAAATTTTCTCCATGAGTGCCCAAAAAACCTTTCTCCTTTGTAAATATAAGCCTCTCTCCTAAAATTCAAAATTTTAGGGGGTAGGGGCGGGATGGACTCCTTAGTGTCTCTCCGTGGTTGACGACACTGACTCTGATAATAAACCCAGTGACAAAAAAGAATGTCGACTTTATATTGTCTTTCTCATCAACTCCTATTGCATAAAACTGTACCCCTAACGAACTAAAAGAACATATCTGTCGAGGATGAAAGGTTATAATATCATATAACTCCATTTTATGCTATGAATAAGAGAGAAATTAATCGTAAATTATATCTCAAATTAGTTTGAGGTGTTCCACTATGCCTAATGTGTCTCAGATAACCAATTATGACCCAGTTCTCTTTGGCTTATGAGGTAATACCAAGAAGGGCACCGTCAAGAAGGGCACTTGTACTTCCTTACTTACTTTATCCTCCGCGCTACAGCCCTTGTAGGGCCTTGGCCTCTCCGACGATGTTGGCCCAGACATCACGATTCCCGGCATGTGTTCTCCATCTTTTAATTCCCATCTTTCTCAGATCAACCTCCACATAATCCAACCATCTTTTCCGGGGTCTCCCTCTCAGTCTTCTTCCACTTGGATGACCACGAAAAATCTTTTTCACCATCCTATCCTCAGGCATTCTCTCGACATGACCTAACCACCTTAATCTATTGCTCTCAATTTCTGTCACTATGTGAGGATGTTTGTGGAATTCCTCGATTTCTCTGTTTTCTCCGTATTTTCCACTGTCCACCTTCCTTTATAGCACAATAAATCTTTCTTAGTGCTTTCCTTTCCCATCTTTTAAGTAGCTCTTCTTCTGCCGTGGTCATGGTCCACGTTTCTGAACCATATATGACCACAGGTCTAATCACTGTTCGGTAAATCTTTGTTTTCAAGTTCCGACTGAGGTTGCGTGACTTGAACACTTTCAATAAAGCTCGATAAGCCCTATTGCCTGCTGCAATCCTGGCTTTTATTTCTTCATGTATTTCATTATCTTTTGTCACCAGCACTTCCAAATACTTGAAGTTGTTACATCTCTCATACTTATTCCCATTTAATGTTATTGATTTATCTCGGACAGTAGTACTTTTCCTGGAAGAGAACAAGTACTGTGTTTTGGCAGAGTCCACTTTTAGCCCAACTTTTCCTGCCTCCATCTCCAATCTCTCCAGTCCTTCCTCGAGATCTTTTAGTCAAGAAGAGCACTCGTGCTCCTCAAAATTTGCACGTATCGACTGCGAAAAGTGAATGATTACGCAACATTGGGAAAAACATGTAAGGAAACCTGGCTCTTATCATCAGCCGATTTATAGTCCTCTTTTTTATCTCGTAGTACACTAAGACAGATTTACATATAGGCATTTCTCAGATTATTACACATATCGGAAAGTTCAAGAGAAAATGCGTAGATTCTCATTTCTCTCAACGGAGAGAGGGGGGTGAGCACCATGTTCCGGTACAAGGAGAGTAAGTGGGGTTGGATCTTGGTAGGGAAGGGAATGGTGCGGGCTTTTCCACAGTGGTGCAGTGGCACTGGGTGGTATCCTTCGGGAATGACTCGAGCTGCGCCGCACCATGCCTTAGATACGCCTAAAGATACATGAAAAGCGACGAAATTTTCGTTCTAGGGATCTTAACGAATGCATTTTGCGCAGGAGGATAGCTTTTTCCGTCAGAAAAACGCATATTTAGACTGGAAGTATTTAGAGTAATTAGGAATGACGAAACTGAAACACGTCATTTTACACTCCACAGTGATCATTTTTGCATGTGGAAAACAAAACTTTTCTTCATTATGAATAAAAAGCGCCTCCCAAGTGTACACTTAATTCGTACATGTGATGTACGACTTATCTTCATCAGACAATCATGGGATATGACGGTCTGATGAAGACAATTGCCGAGAGGAAAGTGAATGAGATGAATGGGAAAGAAGGCCTCGAACGGTTTATATGTAATGATTGGTTGAAGATGTGAAAGAGAAGAATAATGTTAATTAATGAAGTATAATATATATTAATGAAGTAATGAAATACATAGTGAATGACATTCACTTCATGGTTCGGTGAAACGATATTAACTGGCTTTGACCCGGGAAATGTTGTAAAAAACGCGCGAGGGTATGTGCCTTAGGGTCATTCTGAGACCAAACCGAGTGACAAAAAGAGCATCGACAATATGTTGTCCTTCTCTTCTTGTCATGCTGCGCAGAACTGTTGGCTTAACAAAAGAAAAGAACGTATCTACCAAGGAAGAAAGGCTATCACATCATATAACTCCGTTTAATGGGATGAACAAGAGGGAAATTGATCGAAAATTAAGTCTCGACTTGTTTTGAGATGTTTCATTATGACAAATATGTTGTTGAGAACCAATTATGACCTCGTCCTCTTGGGCTCATGAAATAATGCCGAGATATGACCCGTCAAGAGGAGCAATTGTGCTCCTCAAAAATTACACTTACTGACTGGAAAAAGTGCAGTGAACCTGGGGAAAAAGGCTTAGGGCGACCTGGACTTTATCACATACCGATATAAAGCCCTAATTTTTTTTCCTCGTAGTATTCGGAGACATATTTACATGTAAGTAGCCGTAATATACAGTATCATCCACTCCGTGGTTCGGTTTAACGATCATAACTGTGTTTAACCCTGGGGACTTTTGTAAAAAGCGCACGAGTTATATACTTTTAGGCTAACTCTGGGATCAAACCTGAGTGGCAGAAAGAGTTTCAACTATACAGTAAGTCCTCGATTTACGACGGAGATGCGTGTTGAAGAAGAGTGACATAAGTCGAAACAACGTAAATCGGATCCAGATATTCGTGACCACTTTAATCCCAAGAAAGATCAAGGCGTTAATTTAAAAAAATTTTTTTTTACTTTATCCAGAAAAAAGTAGCTATTTCAGATAGGATGCTTGACAAAATATAAAACTCTGTATTTTCCACACCTTTTATTGCACCTCGACCGGTTTCAACGCTTACACGTCATTTTCAAGAGGAGACAGAGTGAGCAGTTTGTCTGAGTTATACATGTTTGAGAAGTAGGTGGGGTAAGCATACCGAAGGAGGCAGATGGTGGGGACTTAAATTTTTTAGGAGCAAGGGAGAAGGATTTTAGGGGGGGTTAGGAACACACACAGTAAACAAAGGTGAATGCGTTAATCGGCACAACCTCTTTAACAATTATCTATCCCCATAAATATTTTGAAATGCCCCAATTCCAAAATTTTCCAAGAAATCCAGTTTAGCACCTTGACATGTAAAATATGAAAATTAAAATCAGATGAATGGTCGCAGTCCGATAAATGCTTAGCAAACATATATTTGTTTTCAGAATACAAAAATTATTTTTTGTGTTCATCTATTCTTACACCAAACCTTCTTCCAGTCTGTCCAATATAAAACCTATTACAATCGTTTGTATTGCAATTTAACATGTAAACTCCACTTTTTCTTTTTCATTTATGCAATCTTTAGAATTAAAAAACAATTTTATGGAAGTCACTGGATTGTGAAAACATAGATCGACATTTTCCTTCGGAAACAATCTGCTGAGTTTATAAGACAAAAGACCTAGAAAAGGTATTTTGACCCACTTATCCTTGGAACGCAAAATAGGAGAGAGAGATTGATCAATGACATCACTGTCTTCTTTTTAAGTTTGCGTTGCAGCAGTGAATCAATAATTCTCTCATCACAACCAATTAATTAATTGTTTTCACTTCCTTTTAAAATTCAGTTCGAGCAGGGGAATAGAAATAGACGATGTATTAAAGAATGACAAATACAAAGTGTTATATTTGGTTAAGTAATATGAACTTCCACAAAGTAAACCCGTCAACGATTGATGTGATTCAGATAGGATGATTATGTCTTAACCATCATAAAACGCAAGCATATGCACATGCGGTCTATTTTATTAGCATTAAAAAGGGAAAAATTTTTCTACGACCCTTGGCAGCACGGACGTCACATCGAATCAGACGTAAATTGAAACGACGCTTAGCGAGGACTATCTGTATATTGCCTTAATCTTTTTGTCTTACTGCAAAAAAACACTACCCCAAATGAAATAAAAGAACGTATCTATCCAGAAAGAAAGGCTCTTACTTCATATGACTCCGTTTTATGGGATGAACAAGCGGGAAATTAATCGTAAATTTAGTCACAACTTCGTTTTAAGTGTATAACCATGATCATGGACACGACGGACGAAATTAAAACCAATATTAAAATTGACGACAGCAGAATTGATCAGGTGGAAAAATTTAATTATCTCGGTAGCATAATCACACAGGACAATAGATGTTTATTGGAAGTGAAGAGACGGACAGCTTTGGCAAAACAGGAGTTTATGACTAAGAATAATATTTTAACCAGTAAACGTATGAATATGGATATAAGAAAATCCTTTGCAAAAACATTTGTTTGGAGTGCACTGCTGTATGGAAGTGAAAGTTGGACGGAAGGCAAATTAGAAAGGAGGATTAACTTGAGGCTGCTGAAATGTGGATATGGCGGAAGATGACAAGAACAAGCTGGACGGAAAGAAAAACAAATCTGGAAGTTTAAAAGGGAAGTGCAGGAAGAGAGAAGATAATTCGCGGAGATGGAAAAGAGAAAAATAAAATTTATTGGACATGTCTTCAGACACAGTGTATTTATAACAAACATTCTTGAAGGGAAAATACTGGAAAAGAAAGGAAGAGGACGGCTGAGGAAGAAATATTTGCACGAGATCAAGAAGAAGATAGGATGCAGCAACTACGTTGGACTGAAGCGAACGGCAAATGACTGAGATGACTGGTTGCATCGACAAGGCATCAGCCTTTAGGAAATTGATTGATAGAACTATGATCAGTATGTTGGAGATGACCCATTATGACCCCGTTCTCTTTGACTCGTGAAATAATACCAAGATATGACTCATCATGAGGAACAACTATGCCCCTAAAATTTACTCTTTTAGGGCCGGTTGCACCATCTTCGGTTAAAGATTCTGGTTGCCTGGCCACTGGCTACGTCTTAGCCGGCAGTCACTTGTGCCATCCGTTGCACAAGTGAGCAATGACCGGTAGTCACGGAACTAGAGGCTACGTTCAGTCGAAGAACGATGATTTGCCTGCCAATATTTTCATACCACATTCTTTCTTAAAAATCTTCCGCCGGAAGTGTATTCCGTTGGATCTCATTGGTTCTCACGGCTGGACTGATTTGGATTACAGAAAACTTATCGTTTCACTGTGCTTTTGGTATTAACAAGGTTTGTATAATATGGCATTATTTCTGTTCACTACTGAATAGCGTGGCAAAAATTGTTTATTATTGATGTTTACTTAGTTACGTATCGTTGTTTATATTACCTCTGAACTCTGAGGATGATCTTGGATTGAAACCACGTCGTGCTCCTTCGCGAAAGTGATCGAATGTGAAACTAGTCACTACTTACTTTCAGCTGGCTAAACTTGGGCGATTGATAATTGATTGATTAATATATAATTAAGTATGTTGTGAATGTGCTTAGGAAGAAGCCATTACATTATACCAGCGGCTGCATATAAAATTTGGATTGTGTTTCTCTCTATTTAAAAGAATAAAATTCTTCTAAAATTTTCAATTCTTCAAATTCTTCAATAATTTTTTCTAAAATATAGCACTTACCGATTGGTTAAGTGCTCCAATTTCTGCTCCGTCATGGCTAACAAGATCAAAACTGACTCTTTACGGAGACGAAATCTCACATAAAACTCCTCTTCACTCCACATTTCAAAATGCTTGGCTCTTGGTCGCATTTTTTTTGGATTCCGCACGATTCCCAAGTAATATATATACATATCCTCATCAGAATCATTTAATTCGGGATCTAACAATAAGTACATATCACCAACGTCCATGTTGTTTATTCACTAATGTTTACATTCCCACAATGCATTGTTTCCTAAAATTGCATTGCGCGTGACCGCCGGCCACTATGATAGCCCTAGGTGAATCTAGAGGTTACGGTTTCAAATTCGTCAGCCGGAGGCTACAGAGTAACCAGAAGTGGTGCAACAGATTTCGTCGTTTAGCTTTGACCCTAACCCTAACCGAAGGTGTAACCTGATGTGGTGCAACCGGCCCTTAGACTGGAATATGTGGAATGACTACGCAACAATGGGAAAAACGTATAGCGCAACCCGACTGTTTTTACAAGCTCTTTTTTTACCTTGTAGTATATTAAAAAACATTTGAATACGAGTTGCCGGAATATACAGAGAATGACATTCACGTCAAGGTTCGGTGAAACGATTTTAAGTGGCTTTGACCCGGGTGACTGTTGCAAAAAGGGCGCGATCGTATGTACTTCTCGGCTAACTCTGAGATCTAACCCAGTGACAAAAAGAGCATCAATTTTATATTGTCTTCATCTCCTTGTCATACTGCGCAAAATTGATCGCATGTCAGCCAACATCCTGGCACTTCGTTGGGCTTTAGTGGAAAGTGGGGTCTGTTTGAAGCTGAGAGGGCGTAGACTTTTTTTTTAAGTATATTTTTTTTTTCACTCTTTGAATTTCGCGCCCTCATGCGGCTCCAGATCGACGAATCATGTTTGGATGAAGAGAATTGTTTTTCGGGTCTTTTTCCGCGATTATTCATTTTTTATGGACAAGATTTCGCCAATATTCCAGCTGGCTTTTTCAGGTCCGCTGAAGTGTTGATGCAAGGTTTGGTCCATCATTTTATGTTCGACTGGAAATCATGTTTGACCTCGACAAAGGATGGAATGATGTCGGAGTCTCTGCATTGTTCGAGAAAGGCAAAAATGAAGGAGCCTCTCCTTCTTCTTGCGAAGTTTCTCGAACCTTTTGCTATTCCTGGAAATTTCCTCCCCGTAGAGGTTTTTAAAGTTTCCGGTCCACTTTCCGATCGTTTCGCCGAACCTTGACATGAATGTCATTCTCTGTATATTCCGGCAACTTGTATTCAAATGTTTCTTAATATACTACAAGGTAAAAAACGGGAAATTTTTACAGGGCTTATAAAAAGAGTCAGGTTGCACTATACGTTATTCCCATTTTTGCGTAGTCATTCCACATATTCCAGTCTAAAAGAGTAAATTTTAGGGGCATAGTTTTTCCTCATAATGAGTCTTATCTTGGTATTATTTCATGAGTCAAAGAGAACGGGGTCATAATGGGTCATCTCCAACATGCTGATCATAGCTCAATCAATCAATTTCCTAAAGGCTGATAGCCAAAGCTATCCGTCTCCTCACTTCCAGTAAACATCTATTGTCCTGTGTTGTTATACTTCCTAGATAATTAAATTGTTCCACCTGATAAATTCTGGTGTCGTTAACTTTAATATTGGTTTTAATTTCGTCCGTCGTCCATGGTCTTGGTTATACACCTCAAACGAAGTTGTGACTTAGTTTACCATTAATTTCCCGCTTGTTCATCCCATAAAACGGAGTCATATGAAGTAAGAGCCTTTCTTCCTTTATAGATACGTTATTTTATTTCATTTGGGGTAATGTATTTTTTGCAGTAAGACAAAAAGAGTAAGACACCATACAGAACGTCCTCGGGAAGCGTCGTTTAATGAGCACGTAGTAGATATAGAGTTTCTGCGGCCTTCACGCTCAGTACCCTCAAGCCTCAACTTCGGCTGAATTAAAGAGGCTTTTAATTTTTAATCATGGAGGAGAACGTATGACTTTTAGACTGTGTACAATTAATATTTTTATCAAAATTGGTCTTTCATTCCTAAGACAAGTTGGCAGATTTAGGCCGGATCTTTTGGGATAGTGAATGCAGTGGTTTCCCCTTTGCCTTCCACATCGTAAACTTCACTCTCCTGAAGCTGTGGCTGTTGATAGCAGTCCGATTTTCTTGATCTGCGCCACCGTTACCCCCTCGAGACTCGGAGGCTACACGGCTAGCCTTAGTTTGCTTGAGAAATTTAGAACTTGTTTGTTTCAGAGCGACACAGATAATACTATCATGACGCCTAACTACACCTCTAGGAATGACAGAAGCGATAAAATAAGAAAGATACATCACCGAACAGATAGGAACAAAAACTCTTTCTTCCCATGCACAATAAGCGACCATAATGCAAACTGAGCTCCACTAAACACACTCCCATATTACGCTTCACGCTTTTTCCTCCCAGAATTTTATCCCTTACATCTTTACACTCCTGGTGTCCTAACACCCACTGCCACACACCCATGCGGCGGCTCACAGGATAATATGTAGATGTAGATGAATGCCCTCTGCTTAGACTGCTGCCTCTTATGTTAGTAGTGTGGTCAGACAGGGTAGTATGTTATTGTAGGATTCCGGAGTCAGGAAATGTTTTCCGTTGCCATTAACTAACTATTACTACACTATGTAACTAAAACTAGATTATTTACTGCACGGATATCAGTGTAATTGTGAGAAGTAATATTAGGTAAAATAATAAACTGCAATGATCTAGGACCGGCGGCGGTATCGGCGGCGCACAGGTCTAGTGAGGATAAAGCAGTAGACTAACTGGGTGCATGTTTCCATATGACCTTCAAATATTTGAACCCCTTTCTAGCCCTTTTAGCCTCAAAGTAGTCTCTGGTTGGATATTTTAATTACAGCAAAATTTTCGGCGATTTTATTTTTCACCAGATGGCAAGCGAGCGTTTTCGCGCAGCTTATTATAACGCTATACCGATTACAATAAAACCATTTATCCACTATGCATTTAAAAAATCAAATCAACGTCCATTTCCATTATGATATGAAGCCTATCAGCTACACATGAGATCTGATGGCAATTGATGATTGATTTTACTCCATTAACCCACCTTTTTTTCAAAATATACGTATAGCGGTGGAAATTGTTTGGGATCTCCATATATTTACACATTTTAATATTGACAACTAATACAAAGAGAGGAATGTGCCTTTCATATATCTTGTTTATATACTTTACATTCAGTGAATGAATCATGAAGTAAAAAAGAAAATAATTTTACCGGCATATTTGATGCCTCACATTCCCAACGGTCTGAAGGATTAACCAATTATCACACACTGGGTATTGTCAATATGTTCACATGCGTTGCCAATGAACGATGAACTTATCCGAATATGGTTACAGGCACTAATCATCAGGTTATTAGTATTTTCTCACCTACTCAGGCTTATTTATATTACGCTGAAAATGTTCATTCATTTGGTAGGTCCTAATATGTCCCTGAGAGGTGTCCGTTTGTCCCAGGGTGAAGATCGGGTGACTTTTATTGCGTCATTTTCGATACATAATGAAATTTTACAGTGGTCTTTGTTAGTCTCTGCGACTAAACGTTCTTGACTTTGAAATTGAATCAAAGAACTTGATCAAAAGTTTAAGATAATCCAATCAAATTTATTATGTTTCATATTGTCACAACAAGCATTCTGCCAATTTCCAAAGGTGAATATATTTATTGACAAAATGTAGGAATAAATATCATTAGATTTCATCAGCCACTTCTTCCATTTCTTCAAGGAAAACAGGAGGTAACCATTCGTCGATTAATCGGCAAATATCGCCGTAGTCAGATGGCGTCGTTGTGAGGTGATTTTCATGGATGATTCCGGAGTTTTTACTGCAAAGAAAAATTAATATGATGTCAATACAAGGTAGTCTCCAAATTGTTCCGAAAATTTCCGGGATAAGTCCTAAATCTAACACCTTTATGTATGTTTAAATCCTAGTATACTATGATTTTACAAAACTGTGAATCTCATGCGAATAATAAAATATTGGTGAGTAACTAGGCTTCATCAGTGGAGAAGGGGAGGCAAAAGCCTAATTCGAGTTCATTCGAATCAATTTCGAAGGATTCGCACGGCACTAACATTATGGATAATATTTCTTTTACTTAAGAAGAAACAGGTGGTCTTTTCTGTCGAACCCAACGTGTATAATATTGCTATGCATAATGTCACAAAATTAATTGTTTGAGTAACAACGTCGGACAGAGGTAAAATATTAGGAGGCATTTTAAAATACGCCTCGGAATTTAAATAGTACATGATGATTAAGTTTCAGAATCCTCGAATAGTCTTTAGAAACTTACCTTAAATTTTTAGGCATAAAGCATATCCATATCGTAAAGAGTCCATTTCCCCCTTTGTTAAAAATTGTCTGCTCGTACTCGGCTGAAATATTGAAAGGGGAACCGCGGGAAAGGTTGAGGGGAAGGGGAGGGATATATGGATAAGGGGAAGATGGAGGAGTAATGGTTAAGGGGACGGGAAGTGTGGGAGTGAGTGGGCGGGACGGCGGAAGAGTGGATGGGGTACTATGGGGTGGGGAAGGAGGGGAGCATGCAGGAAGTGTCTCACAAGGGGAGTGTCAGATAGCCGGGTCTCAGATTTAATTCAAACTTAGTAGTTGTACAGACCGCTATATGTGGTTCATGAATCACCCCACACATAGGGTTATATAACCAACAGTTTAAACGAAAATGGCCTTTAAAAATTTCAAAATTCCCTTTTTATACGGGCCACCCACATAACTGACAAGCTACGAAAAATTTTAATATTATTAAGAATTATGCTTGAATTGTAAAAATATGAAGACATTATTATAAAATAGTTACAGAAAATGGAAATCATGTGCGTGAAGGAATAATGGAAGTACGTCGTGAAAAGATAAGGAAGTGACATAATTAGAAGGCTGCCTTCGACCGAAAAAAGAGACTTAAGCCTGACGTCGTGTATGCAAATGAAAAATTTGCCTCGCGCAAAAATAATATTTCGAGTAAAAATAAAAAAAATCTTGAGCGCATTGTAGGATGCCGTAAAATAAAAAAACTATAAAAACAGCGGAAGAAACATACCCTGTATTGGAATCGAACCCGTGTCTCTAGACCGGAGACGAGCACGTCAGTCACCCGTCCAGCTTGTCAGTTATGTGGGTGGCCCGTATAAAGGGAATTTTGAAATTTTTAAAGGCCTTTTTTGTTTAAACTATTGGTTTGTTTTATTGGTTGTTTAAACTAAACCCTGTATGTGGGGTGATTCATGAACCACATATAGCGGTCTGTACAACTACTAAGTTTGAATAAAATCTGAGACCCGGCTATCTGACTTGTCAGGTTCAATTGGTGAGGCAACGGACGGAGGTATATCTGGGGAAGGAGGGGATCTTTCAGGTATCCTAACACCCCCCACCACACGCCTTATGAGGCGGCTTGCGGGGCAGTATGTAGATGTAGATGAAATTGGCTCAAGTTCGATCGGTGGGACGTCATACGGAACCATGTCTCCATGTTGCTGTTTGGCTGCAATTTTACTTTTATTCTTCAATGCCACTTTTCTATTTTTGCTTTCCTTCGTCCCATGGTTCTTTTGCCCGCGGCAGCAGATGACTGAAATGCAAGATCGATTTGGTCATTAGCTAAGTAATCATCAGCGATATTTCTCATGAGAAAGCAGTCGACTACTCGTTAGCACCGTAGTCAATTTCAACATTGATTTAAGTTTCACCGTGAAATGGCGAATAATTTTAATCAGGAGGCCAAAGGAGTCGAAGATCACGATGCACTTATTACATTTTCTTAATCTCATTGTAACGAATTCATTGGAAATATCGGAGGAATAGTCATGGGATTAAAAATATAATTAAGAGCCGAATTCTGAAAGTTCCGGAGTATGATTCTGTTCAATTCTAGAAAAGTAAAGTCTCAGAGCTCTTTCAGACTGTCAACTGGGTAGAGGATCCATGATAGCACACGTATCGAATCTAGAATCGAGCATTTCCATCTTGGAATGGTTAAAAAACTAATCACTTCTTCCCTAAGGAAAATGATCGAGTCGCGATTCAGATCGTCGTCTCCCCTGAACCAACTTAATTGGTAGGACCCTCGATAGATCGTAGTGATGCAGTACCTTAAACTATGTCTTCGCAATTTTTATTGAGATTAAGATAAAATAAAGCAATTCCTTAATCAAATTAGTTTTATATCTCCGTGAGGCTAATCAATAAGATGCTGAATAATTTCTCCAATTTTCCCCGAATCAACGCCTTTATTCCCGTTAATACTGTCCATCTTCATTACTTATGATATTATCTAAAGATCATTAAATCTGTCCGCGCATTACATTGGTAACACATTATCGTAAATATGGTGTATTTCAAAGTTCTTCCAATTGAAATTATTGTGAATTTATTGCAGCCAGTTGAAATTATGAGAATCGGCATTTTTATGCCCACATTTATTGCTGATTTTGTTGCAAGTACACCATATGATGTATGGATTTTTTAAATGAAGCTAATGGTAATGAAAATATAAAATATATTACTCACGGAAGGCACCCATTTTTTTGAAATGCGAAGACCGTGAAACAGGAAGCTTCACTTCGTCTTCTCTCGATCGCTTTTCCTTTTATCCTCGACAATTAACCTCTCGTTTCTTATTCGAAACAAGCGTTAGGACAGGTCTCACTTAAGACTTATTTAACTATTTATTCTGTGTTCTTCTTTTGTTAAGAAACGTATTGAGGACGAGGAAGCTTACGTTTGATTCCAATCTTCAATCACCGCACGGCAATTTGTTATTGTTTACTTAGCAACGATTACTATAGGGTCCTACAAGTAGTTTCCAATTGTTGCCCTTTGGTGCCATTGCTTAAAATGGCGTTAGAGTTTAAGATGAGTATAATATAGAATATTTACGGGAATTTAGTTGATCATCATGAATTAAATTAGTAGGCCTTAATTTTGTACGAATTGAAGTGCCATTATCCCATTTACGATTCGTAGTTAAATATAATCCAATTAAAAATCCATTTAAATTATCTCTTTTTTTTCGACTTAAGGGAAGAGTTTCATTTCTAATATCAAATTGCTTAATGAAGACTGCATTCTTACCGCCTGAACCGTAATGTAAGACACTGAAAAGGACCAGATTGAAAAGTTTTTTTCTTTAAATGCTCCAAATAAAAATCTTTCAACTATTCATTTCTGTTTTATCCTCCTCTATATTAGCAAGTGACTAACTCAGAATTGACATACGGTTATTTTATTCTGAGTTTTGATTTTTTTTTTCAAATATACTCGCCATATTTGTAATGGAGTAGTTAGAGATGGTTTCCGTATTGACGTTTAAAGTGAGGTAAGGGCTGCAATCTACAAACCATTCAGCGTTACTCAACAGATATGAGAATGTTTTGCTTCACGATTAATTGGAAGTATTTTAATGAAAACATTTTGCATATTATTGGTTACCAATTGCTCAACATATACTTCTCCCATGGCTCATTACAATTCCCAGTCTTTTCCCACAAGATATGTAATTTTCACTGTGAGATTCACTGGTGATAAGTGAAACAGGCTTGATTAGTTTGAACGGATTTAAAAGACATTATGGTTGTATTAATTCAATCTCAAATTACCACATAAAGGACTTCATATAAGACTCTTGTATGCAAGGACAAAAGGTTAAATCAGTCCAAGTCACCTTGGCTCGCGGGGTAGTATATAGATGTAGATGTAGAAGCCTTCACGGAAACTAGAAACCTCTACGAGTAGGAAATTTCCAGGAATAGCAGAAGGTTCGAGAAACTTCGCAAGAAGATGGAGAGGCTCCTTCATCTTTGCCTTTCTCGAACAATGCAGAGACTCCGACACCATTCCATCCTTTGTCGGGGTCAAACATGATTTCCAGTCGAACATAAAATGATGGACCAAACCTCGCATCCACACTTCAGCTGACCTGAAAAAGCCAGCTGGAATATTGGCGAAATCTTGTCCATAAAAAAATGGATAAGCGCGGAAAAAGACCCGAAAAACAATCTTCTTCATCCAAACATGATTCGTCGATCTGGAGCCGCATGAGGGCGCGAAATTCAAAGAGTGACAAAAAAGCTATGCTTAAAAAAAAAAGTCTACGCCCTCTCAGCTTCAAACAGACCCCACTTCCCACTAAAGCCCAACGAAGTGCCTGGATGTTGGCTGACATGCGATCAATTTTTGCGCAGTATGACAAGGAGATGAAGACAATATAAAATTGATGCCCTTTTTGTCACTGGGTTTGATCTCAGAATTAGCCGAAAAGTACATACGATCGCGCGCTTTTGGCAACAGTCACCATTTCACCTCCCAAAACCTTATCCCTTACATATTCACACGGGAGGTGTCCTAACACTCCCTGCCACACGCCTGTGCGGCGGCTTTCAGGGTAGTATGTAGATGCATATGAGGTAATTAAATCTGATGAATGGTGTTTGAGTAATCCTAAATGTGACCCTGGGGGAAAGTTGACGAGAATCGATTTGAGAGTGGTGTATTTTGTAAGAAGGGAAATTAGATACTCGAGGAAATAAAAGTAGAGATGTTTGTTGTTGGTATCGTGTAGTACAGGGGTTTCCAACCTTTTTGCATCTGCTTACCAATTGAAATTGAAAAAAACTTTTTTCGTACCAACAGTCCTAAATTTTTTTAGAAACATATATTTCTTGTCGGAAAAGTGCCCAATGTCTTGGTTTATTTTAATAAAATTACTGAGATAACTTCATATTTAATTACTAATGCACTTGTATTTCGGTTTTTTCAACCCTCTATCAAAACAAAAATAAATATATGTATAGATTTTTTTCCATTTTTTTCTTGCTACTTTTCATTTCAAAATATATGGTAAATCTACATCTACATCTACGTAATACCCTGCGAGCCACCACGAAATGTGTGTGGCTGGGGGTGAAGATCATCAAACATGCACTATTGCCATACAAGTAGGATATTTAAGGGAGGCATGCTAGAGAACAGGGTCACATGGATCAAGGTGGTTAGTATCTACATAATAAGGAAGGGATTATTGGTTGTTATTACATGCATCATGCACTACAGACTACTCTAACTATATTTCACCTACCTATCCCTTTGCTACGCTGCCTATTGTTCTCTCTTATAGTACGCGGGAAAAATGACATTTTAAACCTATCGGTACGACAATCTATCTCTCTAATCTTGTTAATATGATCAAACCTAGCATAATACGCAGGGGTTCCCAATATATATCTAACGTCATCTGTGAACAAATCGGTTTCGAATTTACTTAAAAGGTTTACCCTAAATTTAGTAATACTAAATATAGTAATATATAGTATAAATATGTATATTTAATCGCGTACCACCTGAAACGTTCCCGCGTACCTCCAGTGGTACGCGTACCACCGGTTGGGAACCCCTGGTGTTGGAGATAAGGCTATCAGATGAAATTCAAAGGAGGCAGAAAAAGTTGTTTGTTAAAGTAGTTTTTGGAGGCCGAACAGTTGTTGTAGCTGTAAAAAACTATTAACTTGACGCTCAAGGATGTCTGAGCACTTTAAATTACATAGAAAGGTGATAGAATTAAAAATTAAAAATAACTTTTACACTCCACTGGTCTGTTCACAGATAAATGTTCTGTACAATCTGGATTTCAAAGCCTGACGTCATTTTCAGGAGCTCCATACTGGTAAGAATGAAAAGACGATAGTGAATTTCCACACTGTTTTATAAGTACCGACCATGGTTATGACACTTTATGTCATTCTCATGGTGCAAAAAATTAAATTTCCAGTTCTATATATGCCCATCAGCGAAACACAGATAGGTCGGTGAGAGGGGTGAAAGGGGAGGGTAGGTTCTGACGGCGGAGAGGGTAAGGGAGGGAACATACAGAGGTGGAGGAGTTCGGAGTGACGTAAATACCAGTAAACAATAGTGGGGGAAAACCAGCAAAAAGGGGGCGGGGGAGGGAGAACAGGTGGAGCTGAAGGTCGAAAAACAGCAACCAGATTACTGGGTCCCAGGACGTGTAGGGAGACTTATATTCAAAAGAGGTGATTGAGTCATAAAAACTACGTCATTACAAATATTATCTGGGCAATTCGCATTTCTTATTTCTCGTAAAAATCCAGTTTTGGCCCTTTGTCATTACATCTACATCTACCAACTACCGCGCAAGCCACCTCAAAAGGCGTGTGGCGAGAGGTGTTAGGACACCAGCCGTCAACAAAAAAAAACAAAGTTCCGCCTAGCATTTATTAAATTCCTTAATTGTTCGGAGGTAAAACGAATTCCCATGCCTATCCGTCCGGCAAAATATCTCTCTTAATTTATCGATTCTGTCGGACCTGGAAATATAATGTGGTTCTAATATGATGTTCTCCGTGTCGCTCTGAAAGATATCCATTCTCAATTGCTCGAGCAATCTAAGCCTAGCGCGTAGCCTCCGAGTCTCTAGCGGCTCCCACCCTAAATCGTTCAAAATCTGTGTAACGCTTTCTGTTCGGCCGTGGCAGTTTTTGACGAGTCGCGCAGCTTTCCTTTGTATTTTATTTACAATGTGAAGCATCGAAGGTGTCGAAACCATGGTCGGTACTTATTAAACAGTGTGGAAATTCACTATCAACTTTTCATTCTTACCAGTATGGATAGTCAATATTTCGGCCAAGTTACGCCTAAAAACTCTGTCATACGTTCAGGAGCTCACTGCTTCATCCATTGAAGCCAGGGATCGAAATCCAGATTATTCAATAAATTGATCTGTGGACTAACCAGTGGTGTGTGAAGGTTATTGTCACTTATTAACATCTACATCTACATCTACGTGATACCCTGCGAGCCACCACGAGGGTGTGTGGCAGGGGGTGAAGATCACCAAACATGCACTATTGACATGCAAGTAGGATATTTAAGGGGGACATGCTAGAAAATAGGGTCGCATGGAGCTAGATGGTTAGTATCTACATAATAAGGAAGGGATTATTGGTTGTTATTACATGCATCATGCACTACAGACTACTCTAACTATATTTCACCTACCTATCCCTTTGCTACGCTGCCTATTGTTCTCTCTTATAGTACGCGGGAAAAATGACATTTTAAATCTATCGGTACGACAATCTATCTCTCTAATCTTGTTAATATGATCAAACCTAGCATAATACGCAGGGGTTCTCAATATATATCTAACGTCATCTGTGAACAAATCGGTTTCGAATTTACTTAAAAGGTTTAACCTAAATTTTAACCTGCGTTCTGATAGTAATTCCCATCCTAGTTCTTCTATTAAGCTCGTAACATGGAACTCCACAAAGTTGAACCGAGCTTTATTTCATTAAAAAGTGGTAGAATATAACATTACAAGGCATGGAGTAATGTCTGTTCCTGTTTCAATAAATTTTTTATCTCTCTTAAACTGTCGCATTTTAAATTAGCCATTAAAGTAACGGAGCGAATTAAAATTGGATATCGGGAAAACGGTATCCAAATGTCAATAAGTAATGCCTTTGATTAAAATGATTACTGCGAATCTCATGGAGGCGAACAATAAGATTTATAATGAAGAAATTAAAATAATTATTGGCTGTTTGTATTACGCTGCTTCTGTATCCATAAATGATGAATATATTTCATCATGTATGGTAAATTTCCTCATTCATAATATATTATGAAAATAAATACGTCAATCGGCTAATTATAAATTTTACATTTAATTGATAATATCATGAATATATATTATGGATTCGGAGGTTTGGAATTGTTGCCTAGGCTACGTGATGCCAAAATTTCCACTTTTAGTTAACCCAGTTCTAGGCGCCACTTCGATTAGAGTCTTTTCAGTTGTTATTGTAAATAGACGTAGTTAATTGTTGCTAACTTGAGACTGTGGTGAATAATCAATAACGATCGATGGGATATGAATTACTTGATGCTTTGAATAATATCTTGCTGTTTTTGTGATCTAAATGTTACATTGTAAATGCAAGAGAGGAAATATCTACCCCAGAAAATGTGTAATAGGTTTATGAATTGTCCATCGTGTGTCGAGGAAGATGTTTGCCAGACTCTGATTCTAATTTGAATGCATTAAGCCCGTTCGGTCTAAATAAAGAATTTAGAATGCCTTGTTTTAACAGAACATGCTTCGTACCACGCTGAAAAATAGGGTATGCGTATACGAGGACCCAAAATAGGAAACTTGGATTGAAAAAAAAAGAATATGTTCAAATCGGCGGTAAGTGCATTCCTTTTTACTTACACTGTGATGATGACCATTGGGAGTACTCATGAAGTCACCTCGCATTATTATTAAATTTCCGTATAGCGATATTCACGAAGTGCTAAGAAGTTAATTGTGCATTTGTGTAATTAAATTTGGAGAGGAATTAAATATATGTGTAGACCGGACGATTTAAAAAAAGTCTATAATTACGTCCCGCGTGTAGTACTACATTTTTTATCCACTGCATTATGATTACTTTTAAGTGAAACCCATGTATATTCATGGTAAAACCAGTACGACGTGTTTATTTACAAACTATCGACTGTATTTACATTTGAACTTCCGCCTTTCATCACTAGGCGGCACCATTTTCCAAAAGTTATTTGTTTACGGAATTCTAGACAACAGTTTTTGGTGACGAGATAACAATCCATAATTTATATTCATGGACAGTATATTTCCTGTTACATGAAGCATATATAATTCGTGAAATAACCGCGAAGTTAGAATCGTCATTTTAGAAATATAGCTTCAATATTGCTGGGATCCGTACGAAACTGACGATTGTTGAAAACCCCAGGGCAAGCATATTTTAATTCCACCGAATATGACAGTACGTGGGTTCCCAAAAAATATTTTTTATATATTTGGAATTATTTTTTTTATAGCTATGTATTTAATTTTCTTTTACAAAAAACCTTATCACCTTCAAAGTACTCCCCATTACATTTAATTCATTTGTCCAATCTGCAATTCAATTCCTGTAAACAATTTTCAAACTCGCCTGTTATGATGCCCGACAGCTCCTGCCTCGTTTTTTTCTTTACCGCCTCCACGTCATCAAAACGATGTCTTTTTATGTCCCTCTTCATTCGCGGAAAAAAGAAGAAATCGCATGGAGCGAGGTCAAGTGAGTATGGGGCGTGGGGCAAGGGTGTCATGTTGCTTTTGGCTCAAAACTGGCGCACTGAAATGGCTGCAAGTGATCCTTCTCATCTTCAAATCTTTCGACAAAATTCGCTGAACCCAGCACCACGTTATTCCAAATAACTTACTTATTTCTTCAATAGTTCGTCGTCGGTCTTCAAACACGAGTGTACGAACTTTTTCAACATTATCGTCAATTCTAGAAGTTGACGGATGTCCTGAACGAGATGATCAAATCATCAAACATGACATATCACCTACTTTGAAAAGAGACAATCATTGGTACACTAATGTTTTTCGCAAAGCACAATCCTTGTAAGCTGTTTTTAACATCAGAGCAGTTTCTGCGGCGTTTTTCCCAAACAGAAAGCGAAATTTCACAGCGACGCGCTGTTCACTCAAATTCGCCATGACGAAAAACGAGGAGCAAGCAAAATTGCTTTTACAAAACGGATTGTTGTGACTGAACACAACCTTCCCAGATGACAACAATGCCTGCGCAGAACTCGGAACGAGTTGCGCTATGCTCACCTAGCGGAAGAAATGCGTACTACGTATGCTCCGCCAACCGCAGCACTGTTCCGTTTATTTTTGGGTACCCCCTCGTAAATATTAATCCAAATTGTTATTAAATATTAAGAGGGCCGTTTCTCAGCTGCTTACAATGAGTATTTCTGCGACATAAGCTGATTGTTCTATAGGAATCTTCATCGAACTCATAATTATTCTACAATCCTCCACCATAAAATTCATATCACTCGCTGGATTCTGATGGAATTGCAAGAGCTACTTTTGGAATGAAGTATCTGTGACAACGTCGCCTCAGCTGATTGGGGCGATTGCTTCTTGACAGTAATGACTCTCGATGTATGCCTGTCTCAACAGTATATTCGTGTCTTTTAATATGTGACCCAGTTACGTAATTGAGCGGCATATAGCTTTGAGCGATATACAAGATTTACTAATATAACAGAATCCGACATGGTAATCGACAAAACGGCAAAATTATAAAAATGCTTAAAAATGCATAAGATTTTTTTCAGAGTGGCACAATATGTAGTTCACTTGAAGTAATATTTTATGATATTTCTATTCAAATTTATTTGCATTTTCAGATTTTTTTACGTCTCCTGACAAGTGATTCTATGCTTCGCTAGAGGTGATCGCTAGCGTGGTATATAAAGTTCTTTCATGCGGCGTGTTGCACGTTTATTTGTTCTAGAATTGTATTGTACATTCCGGTGTAAATATGTTGGAAGTTCTGTCTTTATTAACTTGTACATAAATGTTGCCTTATTTAGTAAGTTGCCTTATTAAGTTTTGTATATTTAACCATCTGAGTTTTTCAAAATTGGATCATAACACTATGATCAAATTTTGAAGGATCCTGATTGAATCGTGAAATGTTAGCTTATAGACTCTCACACTGTAATTATCAGTACCAGAATTGGTTGGCGTAAACCTCAAGTCCGAGCCAAACCAGCATCACGCTTGCGTTGCTGATTTGGCTAGGATTTCGCGGAGCTGTGAATTTATAAGATTTGAGATGAAAATTTTAACGAAGTGTATTTTTTTTATTTTTCAATTCTGTAAATTTTTGGTCATTGTATTTGTTTTCCTCTCTTGGAAACCTCTTCCTTAGGTAGTCAATCCGAAGATTGGTTGGCAGCAGCTTCACTGGTTGGCACTCTTCATTCCTCACGTCTCTCCGCCTTCCTTTTCATCTGCTCGTAGCTCTTACATCCGACATCCTTCATTATCTGGTCTATAAACTGGGGCCGTGGTCTTCCTCTGGGCCTTTTTCCGTTAAACTGTCCCACTAGGATTGTCAATAAGATCCCCCATCTCTTATTTTATGCCCTATAAGTTGGACTCTTCTGTCAACGATCGATTGACATAAGCTTCTTTTCTCCTTCATTACATTTAGTATATGTTTCTGTCCTTCCACATTTAGTATATGTGTCCTTCCACAAATAACCGCCATTTACTTATTATAAAAAGGTTCCATATCATTCAATTCCCCTTGCCTTCCTATACCTAAAATTTTCTACCGTGATCTTAAAAATTTCGATGCAGCCAAGTTTCAGGATGACCTGCTCACTTTTGACTGGGACAAGCTATTTAGTTCCTCGTCCATCGATTCAAAATTAGAATTCTTTAATCTGAAATTCTTAGAGTGTATAAATTTTCATGCCCCCCTGCGAACATGCACACCTAGACGACCTTCAGCCCCCTGGCTGACTAATGACATTAAGCAAAAAAATGAAGGAACGCGATGTCTCACGAAGAATTTTCACACGAACAAAAAGCCAGACTGCTTACACTGAGTTTATCGTTTTGCGCAATCAGGTGAAGCATCTTGTCATGGAGGCCAGGAAAAAATATAATGTAACCACCTTTTCCAAGTTGACAGAGCCAAACCAGGTCTGGAGGGACCTTAGAAGTCTTGGACTCGTGCAGCGGCGAAATAAACAGCCCATGCATCAATTCTCTATTAACGAACTAAACAAGCATTTCACTCCCACCTTTGTCTCTGAGGGAAATAGCATAGCAGACATATTCGGTCTCTCTAACCTTGAATCACTCGTACCCTATAACGAGAGTAATTTCTTCTTCCAACACGTAACTCCTCGCAACCTACGTAAAACGTTATCTTTCTCTAAATCCAACTCAATTGGGGTCGATGGAATCTATGTTAAATTTATTAAGGCCTCGTCAACTGTACTTCTACCGGTAATACTTGATATATTTAATGTTTCCTTAATGTCATCTGAATTTCCGATTATATGGAAATCATCACTTATTACACCAATTTAAAAGGTTAAAAAACCAACTACTCCCAGTGATTATCGGCCAATCTCTATTTTGTGCTCTCTTTCTAGATGCTTAGAAAGGATTGTTTTTCAGCAGGTTACGAATTATCTGAACCAAAACAACCTGCATGATCCATATCAATCTGGATTTCGGAAAAACTTCTCTACGCAAACAGCGCTACTCAAATTAACGGATGATGTACGTCGAGGAATTGATAAACGGATGGTCACAATTCTGGTCCTATTTGATTTCACCAATGCTTTTGGTCTTGTTAATCACGCCAAACTTCTCCACAAGATGAAAAACCTTAACTTTTCCTGTTCCTCACTTAACTGGTTTTACTCCTATCTAAAAGATCGTCAACAGGCAGTCAAGGACGTGAATGGGAATACATCGCAATGGACCACTGTCCATTGCGGGGTCCCGCAAGGCTCAGTCCTTGGTCCTCTCGTATTTTCCTTGTATGTCCTTGATCTGCCTAAGTGTATCATAAATTGTAAATACTTGTTATATGCTGACGACCTATAGATTTATCATCACTACCATTTGCATGAGCTGAATGATGCAGTTTCCAAAGTCAATCAGGATGTTCTAGCCATCAATTCATGGGCTGTAGACAATAACTTTGTGCTTAACCCCAGAAAAACAAAGTCAATGTTACTCGGTACCTCAAAACTACTCAAAAATGTTGACTTTGATATTTTGCCAAAGATTATTGTTGGTGATGCGGAAATATCATATGCAAACTCCGTTAAAAATCTTGGGGTCATATTGATGCCCAATTTGTCTTGGCAAAACCATGTTCAAGCCATCAGCAATAAGATTAATATGATCCTGTTTCAGCTAAAAACTCATAAAAACCTTTTGCCCTCTCATACCCGCAAGCAACTTGTTTCCTCGCTAATATTCCCCCATATTGATAATTGCTGTCTTGTTTATCATGACCTAACTGAAGAGATTAATACCATGATTCAACGGCAGTTAAATGTGTGTGTCAGGTTCATTTATGATCTAAAAAAAGATGATCATATACCTCCTTATTTTTCTAGATTAGAATGGCTTAAAGTTAAAACAAGGAGGGCATACATGCTTGCCTCCATTTTATATAAACTTTTCAAATGTCAACAGCCTGAATATATTATGCAATTTTTTCAGTCTAAGGAGAAAGACCGAAATGTCGCAACTTGAGTGTCACTAGACTTCTCAATTGTCCCACTTCATCGAACCACTACATTCAATAAATCTTTTTCTGTTGTAGGGACAAGGATATGGAATCGTACTCCTGAATTAATCAAAAATTCTTATTCACTGATGGCTTTCCAAAACATATTGTTTAATAAAATGCTATTGCAGGAAAAAATTTAATTTACCAGTATGCTTGACCGTATTCTGTTCGGGTTTTTGCCGCTCCGATCCGTTTTTGGGGGGCGGCAGTTTCGCCTGCCTTCTGGCCGGCTTCGTCGGGTCTTAAGTCCAGTTCATCAGGTCCTAAATTTGGGACCTGACGAGGCCGGCTGGGGGGCGGGCGGGGCTGTTGTCCCCCGGTAGTGGGTCGGCGCGGTGGGGGCCCGAACAGAATGCGGTCATTAAATAACCGCGGAAGCCTCCGTACCAATTTCACCAATATGCTTGTATTTTTTGTTACCATTATTATATCATTTATTGCATGTACCCACTTTATCTGTGTAAATCTCTCTCTGCACTCGAGCTCTAATATTAATGTAAACCTTTTGTATGTTCTTAGTGGACCAAGTGGTCCAAGAACAATAAATATTTCTTTATCAATTTTCGGCCCCTTTAACCTATTCCTCTCTCAGGAACATTGTGTGTGAATTAAGGAATTTCTCACCAGGGTTGAAATTCGCCATGAAAAAATCATTTGACTTGACCGGGATTCGAACCCGGATCTCCCAATTGCCGGTCAGATTTGTTATTCAGTTACACTGTGACTAACTAACTATGTAAATGTAACTGTGTAACTGGCTAACACACCTGACCGCCAATTGGGAAATCCGGGTTCGAATGCCTGTCAAGTCAAATGATTTTTTTCATGGTGAATTTCAACCCTGTTGTATAGGTACGCACCCGTGCGAGTGACTTCGTACCACATCTATTTGTTAAATGCAATGATTGGAGATAAGGAAATTCTCTTGAACACTGAGCCAACTAGCAATAGCCTGCTTTTTTGTGCCATGTTTTTAAATTTTCATTCTGTTGGGTTGTCGCTGGTTGACATGGCCATTTATTCGACTGATTACGTAGCATCTGAGTCCACAGATGATCTCCGAACTCTTATTCGTCCAACCTCGTAATCGTAAGCTTCCATTCCTTTGTAAATAGGAAGTTCCGCATCCGCCCGGCTTAATACGATAAGACTCTCAATTTAATCTCCTCGTCCGATCCAATTTGTGCTTTGTTCGAATGGATCGCGATCATAAGGATTCTGATCGAATCGTGAAACGTGCGCTTAGAGACCCTTATAGTGTAAATATCAATGCGGGAATTCGTTGGCGTATACCTCAAATTCTAGAAATCACGTGCCAATTTGGGAATCATTCCCCCATGGCCACATGAATGTGCAGGAACGGATAGATTCAATCAAATTAATGGTTTCTGGAGATTAGGACTAAACTTTTTCCAAATCATATATATATATATATATATATATATATATATATATATATATATATATATATATATATATATTTATTTTCCAAATCATTTATATATATATATATATATATATATATATATATATATATATATATATATATATATATACTCATAGAAATGTTTATACAGAAAGGTAGAATGAAAGTGGATAGGAACACATAAAATCAACAGACACAATGGTGGTGTGAAGATGTAAAGATGACCAATTCCAAGCAATTCGACTGGACCGGGAATCGAACCACGGACCTTTGGAGACCTTTGGTTTCTTAGTAGACTGGGTAGCTTGGTGGTCTGAGCATTGGACGCGAAATCCAAAGGTCCGTGGTTCGATTCCCGGTCCAGTCGAATTTTTTCTGCTTGGAATTGGCCATCTTTACATCTTCACACCACCATTGTGTCTGTTGATTTTATGTGTTCCTATCCACTTTCTTTCTACCTTTCTGTATAAACATTTCTATGAGTATATTTGCCGCTGAGCGGTCTGAGTGAATGGATGAACGATTATATATATATATTATAAATATTTATACAGAAAGGTAGAAAGAAAGTGGATAGGAACACATAAAATTTACAAACACAATGGTGGTGTGAAGATGAAATGATGGCCGATTCCAAGCAGAAAAAATTCGACTTGACCGGGAATCGAACCACGGACCTTTGGATGTCGCGTCCACTGCTCAGACCACCGAGCTACCCAGTCTACAAATGAACTACTGGAATCGGCGGGGGTTTATATGAACGAACACTCCCCAAGGCATGACCCATGAGAGCGGCCAGTAGATGGCGCGCGGGCAGCTTTTCACCCACCGTACATATATATATATATATATATTTTTATATATATATGCATTGTTATACCCAAAATTATAGTGATGGATTACATTCACCATCATATGATACCGTATTTCACCGCATAATCGTCGCAGATTTTATGCCAATTTTTTTCGCTAAAAAGTAGGGTGCGACAATTCTTCTCCTTCTTCTTAGCTTTAATCCCAATTATTTGGGGTCAGATTTTTGGACTTTCAGCTTCCAGCGCGCGCGCGCTCTATTCCAAGCCATGTCCTCTTTGGCACCAATCTCCAACATATCCTTCTTCACACACTCCATCCACGTTTTCCTTGGCCATCCTCTGCTCGAAAGGATGGCAAAACATAATAGGGTGCTACCATTATGAGGGAAAATTAAAAAAATGAAATTGCAAACGGCAAATAAACGTCGATGTGGAAAAAATTCTCAAAAAATAAATGGATAAAAACGGATTTAATCAACGTTAACTACACTAAATGAAAACAAAAGAGTAAACGCTAAATTCATTCTCTAAAAGTGCATTTTCCATTTGAAATCAAGTTGCCAACATTATGTCAAACTGCGGAAAATGTATGATGAAAGAAAACGCAGCTATAAGTGACCAATAGTACAAAAATCGTCTAATTTCGCTTCGCAGGAGAAACAGGACAATCATACTATCAAGAGGCACATTAAAACAGACCCTATAGACACATATGGATTCGAGACTCGTAAATTAATGTGCTATCAAACAAATAAATTATTTCTTAAACATTAAGGAGGCGACAAAATTAAATATGCAAACATTTACGGCTAAACAGGAAGTAGACCAATACTCTACTGAACGAAACTAAACTGCAGTTTAGACACGATTTCATGCACATAAGCAAAGTTTTTCAGTTTTTCACGCTAAGGAAAAATTCACATTGTCACATCAATAATTCAAAGGACTTAAAATGAATGCCTCATGTTCACATTGAGGATTGGCTGCAATTGAAAACACATAAGAGCTAATTTGACTCCAAGAATCTAGAGACATGACGCGCATCAATGGATAAACTAAAACAGGAACCCTGATTTCAATGCGCTATATTCAATGCCACCGTGTATCAAAATAACCTCGTACAAACCAGGGGCGGATCCAGGTATAAATTTTGGGGGGGGGGGGGGAGAGAACTTCTGGGAACGTAGCTTCTTTATTTCAACGCTAGGATCTTATGATTGGTAGGCCTACATTAAGTACGATTTTGTCCTGATAATCTGAAATGTGTATATTATTCAAATTTTCACTCCTCGCTGGCATATGGTATTATTCTCTGGGGAGGCTAAAGCCAAGGCAAATTTGTTTTCAAATTACAAAAACAAGCTATCAGAATAATATTAAATTTACCCAGAAGAGAATCTTGTAGGAGTTCTTTCTGCAATTTAAATATACTGCCAATGCCAGCACTGTATGTTTTTTGAACTAATTTTGTTTATTAGAAAAAATATTTCAAATTTATAGCTAAATCAAGATGTCCATGCTAATACAAGAACTAAATGTAATATCCATGTTGAACATAGAAGGCGTGAGCGCAACAGCAAAGGTCCCTACCATCATGGTGTGAAATTGTTTAATAGTCTTCCTAATGTAATAGAAAGTGTTGAATCTATTTGTATTTTTAAAAGGAAACTCAAATCCTTTTTATTAGACACTCCAATTTATTCCCTCGAGGAATTTTATGACCGTTGTAGACACTTTGACTAGTACTTTTGTATATGATTTTTTTACTTGTATTACATATTCGATATGATTGACAAGTTCATGTTTGACGAGTTCTATGTCTTTTGTAGACCTGACGGGACAATAAATAATAATAATTATTATTATTATTATATTAATAATAATAATTATTATTATATCATTATTATTAAAATGTAAGGCTACAAATTGGCACTATTTTATTCCTGTTTAGCGTATGCAGTACTTTTTCCGGCTTGAAATGAAAAGTTAACTCATCGTTATTACAGATGAATTATGGTAAACAATTTTTGGTAAATTTATGGTAAATATGATATTTTTTTCCTTTCACAGCAAGTGTCGTGAGGAACAGAATTAACATGCGACGATTTTGCGATGGAAAGTTGTGAACCAATTTTTGGACTGAAAAAGTAAGGGTGCGATGATTATGCGATGACGACGATTATGCGGTGAAATACGGTACTTAAAAAGAGAAACGCTACACTGCAAAAAAATATTTTTTGACTAAAGGCACCTGCTGACAAGCCGCTTTGGCTTAGCAGGACCTCAACTGCACTATTATTCTTTTTTTCATTATTGATAGAATATTATTTTTCTTTGTGATTGCACCAAAACATTGTAAAATTGGAACCTGCTGATAAGCTTCAGCTTAGCAGGACCATGCTGGATAAAATCAACCATAATGACCAGAAAATGACCATTGTGTCTGTTGATTTTATGTGTTCCTATCCACTTTCTTTCTACCTTTCTGTATAAATATTTACCATTTTCTCTCTTGTATGCCTTTCCAAAAGTAAAATACTAGGTAATGTTACGTGAGACAATGTTGGAGCTACCAACGCCGTCGTTATTGGTAGATGCATGGTATGAAGTGCCTAACTAACATATGGCAAAAAGCTGACTCCAGTTTTGCTCTAGATGGCTAAAATAATTTTGCGATTTCATAAATTTAAGCCCATTTTCTCTCTTGTATGCGTTTCAAAAAGTATAATACTAGGTAATGTCACGTAAGACAATATTTGAGCTACCCACGCCGCCGTTATTGGTAGATGTATGGCATGAAGTGCCTAACTAAAATATGGCAAAAAGCCGACACCAATTTTGCTCTATATGGCTAAATTAATTCTGTGATTACATATATGTATGCCCATTTCACCTCTTGTATGTCTTTCCAAAAGTATAATACTAGGTGATGTCACGTGAGACAATATTGGAGCCACCCACGCCGCCGTTATTGTTAGATGTATGACATGAAGTGACTAACTAAAATTTGGCCAAAAGCTGACACCAATTTTGCTCTAGATGGCTAAAATAATTCTGCGATTACATATATGTAAGCTCATTTTCTCTCTAGTACGTCTTTCCTAAAGTAAAAAGGCATCATGAAAATTGCCTCTCTCAGCATCCCCTGTCCATAAAAGTCTCCGAGTCTGGTTCAAACTCGCTCCAAGGGCCGGGCTTTGGGGTTAGAATGTCAACATATTGCCTCCTACGCGACTGAATAGAAGATCGGTGGCGTAGGCTTTGGTTATGTATGAGTACAAACTCCCCGTGTCCCTTTCGAGAGACCCCTTCTGCGGTCGAACCTTAGGGGGGGCTTGGAAAAGGGGGGGGAGGGAGGGGTACGGAGTGGATCTTGGTTTCCGGCGAGAGGAGCATTGATCCCAGCTTCCTCACCAAAAGCCGTCGGGGCATTCGTAATCCGCACTTTCTCGAGGACCATGCGCTCGCTTCCTCCGAGGCCTTTTGAATCTGTGTGCTCGGCGGGAACCCTCTGCCCACGCCACCGTAAGTGAATAAATACTAAGCTCCTGAGTGGGTCAAGAACCTACTTCGATCCAGTGGTCTCCTCTACCCGTTTGGCTTTTTTTACGCCCGGGCCGGGGCCCGAGTCAGAGGTGTCCCGTCATCCCCTTTACGTATTCATCCTAGTTCGTAAAGTTACGAAAATGCCGCAGGAACTTCAGTGGTTTCTATTATTCAGTGAGAAATCAGCCTTAAAAAAACCCAGCCTAGGTGGATGAATCATTGCCTTAAGAGCACGTCGTATTCTTTTGTGTTGCGGTGCTGAATCGAAAAATGACAATTTTTTAAGAGTTTTTTCACAGAGTGTGTGAGTGAAGTTTTATTTTTGGAAATTGAGGCTTTTTATAGTAAAAAAAATAATAATTCTAACCAAAATTTTGATTGTTTTATCAATATGCTGCTATTGTGCTATCGACTCATGCTTTATATTTTTTAAGGGAACGTGTATATAAATCGTAAGTTATCATAAATACTCCAACGGTGTCCCTCTGTCGCATGGAGAGTCTGCGAATGAAATTTGTCCATCAAATTATCAATATTTTTGCACTGTAGCAAGAATTTATATAAATAAAGAGATCATTAAAGAACGCTAATATACGCTACTGAAACTTATCCCAAAGTACGTTTGCTTTCCTTCCTTCACTAGAAATTATTTATCGTTACTATAGACAAATACATCTTACGTCCACCTTTGATTATCTTAAGCACAACGGTACTCTTATGTTTATAAGTGTAATTATTAAATTGAACAGTTATTTTATGATGGAATAATAGCATAAAATACATAGCACTTTCGAAAATTTTTTGTCAAAAAAATTCACGAGCCGTTCAATGTGATCCATTCATTGAACTCAATGTGAGCCATTCATTGAGCCATTTAGTGAGCGGAACGGATCTTACACCGTTCAAAAAAGAGGTGGAATTACAAAATGAGGCCTAGCGTATAGCTTCTGAGTCTATAGGGGCTCCCACCATGTTCCCTCTAAAAGTTGTGAAACACGATATTCTCTCGTTTTTTTGCGAAGCGTGCAGCTTTTGTCGGTAAGGACAAATGATATTTTTTTTAAATTGGCGAATGCAACCTATTGGCGTATACATTTGCACCCATGCGCGGAACCACCTACCATATCGTTTGTAAAATGCTACTATTGGAAATCGTCAAGTTAATCGTTCGAAGGCGACAATTTTGGATTTATTCACCGTGAGAGTCGCTTTCTAAGCCCGAACACGTCTCCCAAGCTAAAACGTGGAATGGCAATACCGCCTAGTTCGCCTACACCCCTGTCGAAAATAGACAAGTTCTTTTTGTTGCTCCCTCAGGTGGTTAAAACGATTTAAGTTTAAATACAGTTTTACGTGAAACTTTTCGTAAGTACATCTGCTCATTAGGAATTTGTATCGAAAAAAGCCAAAAAATTAACTATCACCGTTTTGGTTTCTTGGCAATGTAATGCTATCTTAACACGCAGCCCTATGAAACCAGACATACACTTCGAAATAATTCAATTACACGTGTACAAATTTTATCTATATCGCAAAAAATAAGAGTTTAATATTATTCGAATGGCTACTAAATAAACAAGGGTATCATGTCGAATAAAATAACTTATTTACATGCGATTTGCCCTTAAAACTTCTAAATTCCGTACCACAATATGAAGGTTCAAAAACGCTTTAATTGAGACATTAATTTTGAAATAAAGTTCTTGTATCATTTTATTACAACATTTGTGTTTATTTCCAACGTATAAATAGGTGTACTTAATTGAAATGTGGTCCATCTTTCGGCTTACTTTTGAAGTAATTAAAATGTTCACTCAAGAGATTCATGCTTCACCTCGTGGAAGTTAGGGTAGGCCGAGCGAGATAGTTTCTTAGTCATAATAGAGACCATATTCAAATTATACGTTTTAATTTCATCAGCTGTAGGTCACATCAATTAAATAGTTCATTATTTATGTTGCAATAATATATTTTTACATGACAGAAATGTTTAGTAATTAAATGAAAATATCGAAATAAGCCTTCAGCTTGACTCATTTTTTTCGCGCGGTACGTTTGAAACTCCTTCAAAATGGAAGGTTGTTTGTGATACCCAAGAACCAATTGCGGTGACAACATGATTAATTTTCAAAAATATTTAAGAAAACTTACAAACTACACGCTGATAGTTTTTGTACGACACCTAAGTGATAGAAATTCCTCATTTTGTAAAAATAATGTCACTCTGGAATGCATACACGTACCACTTCCCGTGTAAAAGGGCTAGAATTTTTTGTCAAATACCTCGGAGAGTAATGTGGCAGGGGGTTGAATTTTTGTTGTCATTAGAAGGGTGAGATATTTTTCTTTAAACAAGACCAAATTCATTGATTTCTAGGTAAATTGATTTTCGCTCAAAATGGAGGAGGCTTTTCAATTCATTTGCTGCGCTAGACAGAGTGGTAACGCTTCGGATTAAGTAATTGGAAAGTTGCGTCTCTTTCGGCGGTCTGTCAAACAATTTGAACAGATGAGTGTGTGACGCTATTCACTGACGATGGCGTGCCTGCCTGGTTGAACTCTGAAATAAATAGTTTCAGCTGTCATATATGAATAAAAGCTTGGGAAAGTTGAAAAAAAAGTTACGTTATGAAGGTAATGTTGAAGTATTACTTTTGTTAACTATTTTTATGCAAAGCGTTTGTAAAATTAAATGCACACAACACAAATACGTCACCTTTCAAAATGAATGTTAACATCAAATAAATTGCAGTTTTAAAATTGCAAAAAAGCAATAAACAAACTAATTTAGTAGCTTTAGATGAAAATCTCTAAATAAGTCTTTAACTTGACTAATTTTTTTCGCGCGGTGAGTTTGAAACTAATTCAAAACGGAAGGTTTTTTGTGATACCCATAAACATATTGCGGTGACAATACGATAAATTTTCAAAAACAGTCGAGAAAACGTACAAACTACACGCTGATGGTTTTTTTTTACGACGTCTAAGTGTTAGAAACACCTCATTTTGTAAATAATGTCTCTGTAGTGCATACGCGTACCTACCATTTTCCATGTAAAAGGGCTGGTATTTTCTGGCAAATATCTCGGAAAGTAATGTGGTGAGGGGTAGACTTTTTGGCGTCGTTGGATAGGTGAGATATCGTTCTTTAAAATGAGACCAAATTCGTTGATTTCTAAGTAAAATGATTTTTCGCTCAAACTACCTGAATGGTGGTCATTCTTAATGAATACAACTTGAACCTGAACTCCACATATTTTATTTAGCTGAAACAACGCGTTTCACAGACTAGCAGAATCAAGTCACATTTTAAAGTACCTGTACTGGTGATTTAACAGACGACTGGAGAAGTATTGCAGAAATAAAAGCAAGGATAGCAATGGCAAAAGAGGCCTTCAGCCAGAAGAAAAACTTGCTATGCAATAAAAGCCTGGATCTGGAGCTGAGAAAGAGACTAGCTAAATGTTATTCATGGAGCGTTTTCATGTATGGATGTGAAGCGTGGACATCAGGTAAGAGGGAAAGGAATAGAATAGAAGCTTATGAAATGTGGGCGTGGAGAAGGATGGAAGGAGTAAGATGGGTAGATAAGATGAGAAATGAGGAGGTTTTGAGCAAAGAAAAAGAAGGAAGATCGCCCCTAAAGGAAATTAGGAAAAGGAAAGGAAACTGGCTGGGCCATGTGATGAGAGGGAAAAGTATAATAACTGTGGAACTTGAAGGTTCAATTGAAGGAAAGAAAAAGAGAGGAAGGAGAAGAATTTAATCGGTGGATCAGGTGAAGAACATCAGCTATGATGAAACAAAGAAGGAAGCTCGGGACAGAAGCGGATGGAGGCGACAGTGGTGTACGGGACCTGCCAGCAGACAGAACACCAGATGATGATGACTGGTGATTTCTGAACATTGTACCTGATAATGTCTTAAGTCGGTGCAACGTGTTTCACTCCAGCAAAATATAATATGTTCAAGTTTTATTATTTATGTATAGATCATTTAATTCCATTGAAAAGTATCGCAATTGTGAATTTTCGCCTCTCAGTCTAGTCCCCGCTTACATTTTATTAGTGGAAAGCCATTTTTAGCGTGTATATGCTATGGATTTCATCTTTAATGCATTCTTTAACTTTATTGCTGTCTCAAAATACGAGTAAAATATTACGATACTGTCGTGTATGCTCGTGCACAGACGATTCACAATCCTCCCGCAATCTTGGGGCAAGTGATTTGTTCATCCATTATCTGTTTCACCCGACCACATCGATCGTCATCTGACGAAAGCTGAACAATCCAAACTAATGCTGGTGGTTTCCGGCGATACTTTATGGAATTTACTAAACATTTTGAATGAATGGAGTAAACACTGTTTTTTCACAATCAAAACATTCAAACAAAGCGTCATTCACGCGACAAAACATTATTCATTTTGGAAAAACAAAGTTTACTCTATTCATTCGAACTAATGCTGATAACTTCTTTAAATACTTATTATTGATCACGTTTTGTCATTCTCACTCCAAACGCTCGAATTCGCCTATTTCTAAGAATTTAGAATGGCGGAGATTTAACTTGTCTTTCAACTGTCTGTCAACGCCAACCCGAGCTGTGCTATCGACCATTATGGCCTTAAACTTAATGCTCTATATTTGCACCTTTTTATTCTTTTGCTTCCGCTTGTAATCGTAGTTCGTAGCCTCAGAATACTTTATTTTTACTTTTTTTATTCATAAATTATTAATATTCCGACGTCTTGCCTCACTTAGGTAATCAGGTACCTAAAAAAAACTTCGTGTGTTCATCTCGAATATATGTACCTAAATTTCACAATGAGACTTTCTCTTGCTTTCTTCTTCAGTTCACTTCAGCGACTGTCATTCTTCGGGGAGAATGCTTGAGTATTAAGGTAGTTTAAGCGAAATATCATTTTACGTAGAAATCAATGAATTTGGTCTCATTTTAAAGAAAAATATCTTACCCTTCCATTGACACAAAAAATTCAACCCCTTGCAATATTACTTTTGGAGATATTTGCCTGAGTATACCAGGCCTTTTACATGGGAAATGGTACGTGTATGCACTCCAGAGGGACCCTATATTAAAAATAAGGCATTCCAGATACTTAGATCTCATCAAAAAATCAACAGTGTGTAGTTTGTTTGTTTTCTCAACTATTTTTGAAAATTAATCATATTGTCACCGCAGTAAATCCATCGGGCTCACAATAAACCTTCCATTTTGATGGAGTTTCAAACGTTCCGCGTGAAAAAAATGGGTCAAGTTAAAGACTAATTAACATAGTTTCATTTGATTACTTACAATTTTTTTCATATAAAACCATATTATGGCACCATTAATAATGCAATATTTAATTGATGTGTCTTACAGCTGGTGAAATTAAAACGTATATATCAAATATGGTCTCTATTATGATTATGGAACTATCTCGCTCGGACTACCTTAAATCTGCCTTAAACACGAAGAACTACCTTGCATTGTCTAGTTAAATTGTAAACAAGGAGCCTTTTAAATCACGCTTTATCCGTTGGGCGTGGATTCTTTGTGCAAGTCTATCAACCGCATGTCCGCAGATAACATCTTATGCCAACTTATCGCCGCGTGGGAAAATCAGGAACGATGCTAATGAAGCAATTGTCTCTAGCTAGTCGGAGTGACTCGAATGCCTGTCAAACCCCAAGTTAACTTTCTTAGCCTCACTTATGTACTTTTTCTGGGAGGTCTTAATAAGATACATGTGTAATTTACATTCATTTTGAAAGTCATCAAGTTATTCCATATTCATATTGTTTCAGAATACATTACAAATATTTTATTGAAGCATTTGTGTCTGGAATTTATTTCTTTTCACCGGTACACTGTTGAAATAGGCCTCCTTGTTCTGTCTTTTATTCGTGGCATTCAAGATTACTTAATTACCGTACTTCCTTGGCCATTGAGACCTCAGCAGGTTTTTGGTCTCACCAACAATGCCTCTCCATTCTGTTCTATCTTCTGCTCTTTGAAGTGTAGCCCCAAGTCTATCTATGTCCTTTTCAACTTGGTTCCATCCACCTCATTCTTGGTCTATCATGAGGAATTCTGCCTTCAGGGTTTCTAAGGTATAAGGCCTTGATAACTGCATTTTCCTCTTTTTTCCACACATGTCCTTCCCCTCTTATTCTTCGGTTGGGGATAATTAGTTTTATCTGGCTAATAGTTCATGATAACTCACCGAGTCCTACGTAATGTTACTTCCAAGATTCTCCGCTGTAAAGATAATACTATTGGCTTTCGAATTATGATTAGAATTCAAAACTCACCACAGAAAATATTCTTAAGAAGATTGGAAATATCATCAGATTCTCAGCATAACTAATTACTTTTTACAGAACTGGAGAAACAGCACCGAAGCAAAGAAGTTCCGATTGAGAGCTTTTTTGCCGAGGAGGTTTTAATATGAGTGAATGAGTGGGTAACGTTTCTAATCATGATGTGCTGAACAACAACCTTTAATTTTGCGCTACAAAAAAACGCTCAATAGCATGTGTCGAAGCATATCATAGAAAGCATTATTCGATATCATGCGTCGAAGCATAGCTCGATAACATGCTTTCACTAGACGTCGCCAGAAACTATCGGAAACGTGCCATGGTTGAAATGTACCGAAGTGGTCCCAGCCGCAAAAGTTGCGACAACGCAGCATAAAATTAATATGCGATGTATATATCACGCAAGCTTTCTGCTATTATATTAAGATCTAGCGTTATTTTTCACATACTAAAGGTATAGGAAGATGGGTCAAACATTTAAAAATGGAATTTATCTTGTCCAACAAAACACGTGTTATTTTCTTGAGAGTCACATTGCCAAAAAAGTACATATTTTGAATTATTTTTAAAAGACTCGATACCTTACCTTACTTCCTTGGCCATTGAGACCTCAGCAGGTTTTTGGCCTCGCCAACAATGCCTCCCCATTCTGTTCTATCTTCTCCTCT
Source organism: Ceriagrion tenellum (assembly GCA_963169105.1). Lineage (NCBI taxonomy): Eukaryota > Metazoa > Arthropoda > Insecta > Odonata > Coenagrionidae > Ceriagrion > Ceriagrion tenellum. The sequence goes on from OY720637.1 coordinate 48,212,656, forward strand.
TTGAAGTGTAGCCCCAAGTCTATCTATGTACTTTTTAACTTGCTCCTTCCATCTCATTCTTGGTCTACCAGGTGGTCATCTGCATTCAGGGTTTCTCAGGTATTAAGTCTTGTTCATTGCAGTTTCCTCTTTTCTCCCCACTTGTCCTGCCCATCTTAATCTTCTGCTCTTATCATTGCCGCTATGTATAGGTGTCTCTTAACTCTCTGCTCTTCCTAATTCTCCATCCATCTTGGTATTGAACTGGGCCAAAGATTATCCTCATTACTTTATTCGAAAAAAATTAGCATTTACTGGTAAATGCCCTTGTTTCCGATCTATATAGCAGTGCCGAGATGATTATTGAATGATAAATATTTATCTTGGTTTTTCTAGAGAGCCATTTAGATTTCAGTATTTTTGCCAAGGACCAGTAAGCCATTGAAGCTGCGGCTAACCTATTATTTATTTCATTTTCCTCTCTATTATCATTTGTAATGACTATCTACTCCCAGATATGTAAATTCTGACACACTTTCAAATGACAGATCGTCTACTTTCAGCCTTCCATGTACACTTACTCCAGCCCTTCTTGCCACTTTCATATATTTTGTTTTATCCTGATTAACTTCAAGTAATACACGCCTTGCTTCTCTAATTTGGGTTCTTGTCAGATTCTCTAGATCTCCTTTATTTTCGGCCACCAGCGCTATATCATCAGCATGTGCTAAGAATAATTACGCTAAGCATCTGCTAAGAAGATTCCTTAATTATCCTAGAATTTTTTTAGCCAAATCTGTGACTGAGCTACGGTGATTCAAATGAGAGAAGTTTATCCTCTGACGCGCTCATAATTATTTTAAGTGCTCACACTTTTCAATTTGAGAAGTTTGGACAAAATCCTCGTAGCGAAGAAACCCTAATGCATAAGTCCTATAGAATGAATTAGTATTCAGTGCTCAAGCTTAACGTGGCACTGTCCTGGGGAATTTTCTGGGATGTCGGGCCGAAAAGGTTTAATATGCTTTCTTCTGTCGTCGACGAGATATTAAAATCTGACTCCTTTTTTTTGTATGAATAGGCTTTTTACTAGACTAGAGGCCTTCGTAACGTGTTGCTGGAGGAGGATGCTGAAGATAAAATGGACGGACAAAATAAGAAATGATGAAGTGTACAGAAGAGTAGAAGAAGAAAGTACCATATGGAACACCATGCAGAAAAGAAGAACCAGGTGGATTGGACACACCCTGAGACACAATGGGTTTTGTGAAGAACAAAATTGAAGGCAAAATAGAGGGAAAAGTCCCCAGAGGAAGACCCAGGAAAAAGTTCATGGATCAAGTTATGAGGAAAGTACGTAGGAAGAGACACCGGGAAGTAAGGGAACTAGCTTTAGATAGGGAAGGGTGGAGGGCTGCAGTCAAACAATCTTAGGATTGGATAGCCATTGAATGAATGAGGGCTTTATCCTAGCATGAATACATTAGCCACGCTTTGTTGACATATATGAAATAAATTTGTTGGAACTTCTGATTGTCGCGTCTCGATATGTGGCTACAATCATCACATTGTAAACTCAAAACAGGTTTTTTTCTTCGAGGTTACGTGAACCCCCTTATTCAAGTGGAATATTTCGTTCTTCTTCCGCATATATTTTGGGGGTGATGAACTTAATTTATCATTTATCCTCTCTTGAAAAATATTCTTTTTAGCATCCCACTTTTCTCCCTCCAGAGTATCTCTTCTTATCCTGATTTATGAACATTTCCTACCGCTTACGGCGCGAACATGACACCCACGCAAATTTTATTCGAACTCGGAACGACACCTAAATCCCACATCGCTGGCAGTTATTGCTCGTAAAACCGAAAAAGAGAACAATGGAAAAAACGAATGAAATTCCCGTTTCCACGACGACGCGAATTCGGAAGATGAAAAGGTGGCGTGTGCTCATGCATGTCTGTGTGTGTGTGTGTGTGTTTAGCGTTGAAAATAGGTTCGCGTCGTCTTTCAAGGGATATGCCTGCCTGCTTGTGTGCGCTTGTTCGCTCCCCCATCCTTGATTTCAAGAGAAACCCTCCTTTTGTCGCGAAGACTATTTTCGTTTCCTCTCCATTGGAGGGAGGAAACTAAGAATGGCGGAGAGATGGAGCGACTAAGAGAGAGAGACAGGAGTCGTCCGACCGTGACGCCACGAGACGTCAATACCGACAACTCTTCAACGCGACCGAGTTTTATGCGAGAGAAGTAATCTCGCAGAGTACACATACGTCTGTGCGCGCGCGCTCACTCGTCCTTTTTTGTTTTATTCCGCCAACTAAAGTTCCGTTCGTTCCCGCTCGAACACGCGTGAAGCGATTCCCAAGGTAGCCTTTCTAAACACACTGACACGCATGAACGCAAAAAAATATATACGCATTGTTTCCGTCCGTGGGGGAAACGTGCGTAACAATGTCTAATTATCTCCCATCATCCCCCCTCACGCTTTCGATCGAGGAAAATTGTCGTGCGCTTTCCCAGTCGTCATAGTCGATATCATAATTGCGCTCCTCGCCGCTCAACTGTTCTCGTCTCCCGAGTATCCCGAGAGAGGGTGCGCGCTTATTATGCAGTGTGCCTCCGTCTCTTTCTTCCGCTCTCTCACTTGCTAGGGCGATATGAAATTCCCTCTGCAAACGCGAGGCGTGGGGACGGAAATGCGTCGTCTGTGGGAATAAAACTACGCGCGGAATCAGATGGAGAGTGCAAGGAGAGCATTTCCAACGTGAGAGGCCTCTATAAAAAGAGCGGGACGACATGCAAACAGCTGCGTCGAGGATTCACTGCGACTTCAGCATTCCGACGTTGATCTACGCCCGTTTGTTTGAAGCTCTTGAGAGTTGTACTTGGCTATTTGTCCTGAAGTTTACGATTTTTTTTGTTTTTCTGCCTGTATTTGCTTGCGTGATTCTAGATCATGCGTACTAGTATTATGGACGTATAATCTTGATTTAAAATTATGAACAAATGTTTTACGTCAAAAATTCGAAAATTTTGAAAATTATAAACTCTCGGCTAATGTCACGAATTTTTATGTGGAGTTGGTTGCGTAAGAATATATCCACGGTTCTCAAATTAATTTATTACAGCATCGATGCAATGTACGTTACAATCACCCTCCAACTCCTTAGTTACATCAACATCCTTTTTATCAAAACATCAACAGGCCTCATTGGCAACAACATAAAATGATGGCACTATATATGATCGCCGCATGCATAATACCGTGCGAGCCACCGCATGGGCGTTTGGCATTAGGGTCATGATACCAGTCTTGTAAAGGCGTAAGCGATAATTTTTTGGGAGGTGTAAATGTGAAGTGTATTATGGATGTGTTTTGAGTGGCGCTCAGTGTTTGTGATGACCCCTTATCGTGTGCGGAAAAAACGAATTTTTGTACCTGTCTGTTCGGCATTGTATCTCTCATATTTTTTCGCTTCTGTCAGACCTTGAGATGTAGTGAGGCAAACTTCGGGAAATTCCATGGACAAAGCACTTATGGTGAACCGACGATTTTCTCTAACCACTTCGTCAACTCGTTGAACAAGGCCGTCTGTAGCGACAGACTTGCGTCATTGATTCCCTTAATCATGCACATCGGTGTGGTCATCTTTAAATTTTCGACACCATTCATGCACAACACCATCACTGATAGAGTTTTCTCCATGCTCTGGGAACATTCTTTGATGAATTTCTGCTGCACTATTCCTATCTGCTTACTGGAAATAAATAAAGCTTCACAATTTGCGCTTGGTGGGAGAATCAATTGGGGCGGCCATGTTTATGTGACTGATGCAATGACTGACGAAGTGAAATCGGCAGTGACGGAGCGTGAAGTGCGGGAGATGCGCATTTGCCTACTGAGCACATTACTATGTACGCATGTCGCTTGTCTGGCGTTAACGCTGCGCGACCGTAGGTTGAAAAACAACCGCCCAAGGCTACGTCGCTTGCTGCGATATATCGTATGTAGTGACTTTAGCGTCATCTACTTCAGGCGCAAATTAAAAAAAGATCTTTAAAAAGACGATAATAGGTTATTCATTTATTAATAAATATTTTAATTGTTTATACTCAGTGAATTTGTAAACAAAAGACTACGTTATGATTTCGTTAGGAAAAATTCACAGGGCCTGCACGGTCCGTATCAAAATAACAAACATGGCGGCAAGTCGTGAATGTGAGAAGCGACCCGGGCGGCATTATTGCTCAGCCAGTTGGTGCAATAATTTTTCTGGCTGCAAATTAGACAAAAGAATTGCATTTTTCAACTTCCCGAGTCATTTAGCGAGGTAAGTACGGTGTGAATAAGATGGTTAGATGTTTTACAGTTATGACCGAAACCTGCTCTTACTTTTGTATTGACATCTAATCAATTAATTTGGCCTATGGTCCGATAGTATGGCTGTGCGAGGATTTATGTGATTTTATGCCAAATTTTGAAAATGAATTCCACTTCATTGTTTCAAATGTTATGTTGAATTTTTTGTAATAATGTAAATTTTGCCTTCAGTATCATTTTTCACAATAAAGTTTGTGTGAATTTTATTTGGTTTCTTTTCATTGGAAATTATGTGCCAAACCTAAGAAACAATATCAAATATCAGGAGACCTCGTGAATTTTCATCATTTGGACCAATATGGGAAGAATGCAGAGGTCATGTTATAAGCTATCGCTCAAGGTTTCAGTGCGTCGGTTTAAATTTGGCGGGGTTATCGTGGTTGGGGAGCGCCTGACCGCTAGAGCGCTCTGCTAGTAAAGCATTACCGTTGAGGGGAGGGGAGCGTCGCGGTCTTGCAACCGCCCTCGTATAGGTAATAATGTTACAAGTACAAGTGCAAAACCTGCTTTACCTAGTGGTGGTGAAGGTTTCACAGACTAATCTATCGCAACTTTGTCGAATTTTCCGACCCATTAGAGCGTCCCGCCACTAAATGAAGAGGAAAAGATTCTACTCGTCTTTTCTTTACCTCTCTCCTCAAACCTTCCCTCATCAATTAATTTCCTCGTTCATAATACTTCATTTCTCTGGACAAAAAATGAAAAAATACGGCTTTTTTACGATTTAGTTTTCTTTTTATCGTCAAATTGATGTCGCCCGTACGGATGGACGTCGTTTCAAACATTAATACCCATCGAAAGAGCAAAGAAGCTGATGCCTGGTGGGATTTGCAGCCTACTGTATGGATTTATGTCCAAGCGGGAACGGACGGATCCCATGATAATACCTGAAAAAGCTCTTAAGAAACACGCGGACACACAAGACAAAAGAGCTTTAGCCCATTTGCGGATTTAGGGATTTACAAATGAGATCTTCGTACGTAGGTTTTGCATCTTCGTGCATACGTATGGTGGGGAAGATGTACGCGCGCGTTATTTCAGTTTTTAAAAATTTATTTCCAAAAATGACGTTGTATGAAATCTTAATTATGTTTAAGTAACTTTGATGCTTGAAGTAATACATCAATATTTTAAACCTCTATGTACGAGCGATCAAATTTGTTACGTTTCATACATTTTTGAAAAATCTGCTTTTTAAGGTAGCCCGAGCGAGATAGTTCCCTAGTCATAATAGAGACCATATTCGAACTATGCGGATTCATTACACCAGCTGTAGGACACGTGAATTAAATATTACATTATTAATGGTGCAATAATATATTATTACATGACAGAAATGTTTAGTAATTAAATGAAAATATCGAAATAAGCCTTCAGCTTGACTCATTTTTTTCGCGCGGTACGTTTGAAACTCCTTCAAAACGGAAGGTTTTTTGTGATACCCAAAAACCAATTGCGGTGACAACATGATTAATTTTCAAAAACTAGCTAAGAAAACATACAAACCACACGCTGATAGTTTTTATACGACATCTAAGTGATAGAAATTCCTCATTTTGTAAAAATAATGTCTCTCTGGAATGCATACACGTACCACTTCCCGTGTAAAAGGGCTAGAATTTTTTGTCAAATACCTCGGAGAGTAATGTGGCAGGGGGTTGAATTTTTGTTGTCATTGGAAGGGTGAGTTATTTTTCTTTAAACAAGACCAAATTCATTGATTTTTAGGCAAATTGATTTTCGCTCAAAATTGAAGAGGCTTTTCAATTCATATGCTGCGCTAGACAAAATTGTAACGCTTCGGATTAAGTAATTGGAAAGTTGCGTCTCTTTCGGCGGTTTGTCAAACAATTTGAACAGATGAATGTGTGACGCTATTCACTGACGATGGCGTGCCTGCCTGGTTGAGCTCTGAAATTAAATAGTTTCAGCTGTCATATATGAATAAAAACTTGGGAAAGTTTAAAAAAAGGTACGTTATGAAGGTAATGTTGAAGTATTACTTGTGCAACTATTTTTATGCGAAGCATATTTAAAATTAAGTGCATACAACACAAACACGTCACCTTTCAAAATAAATGTTATCATCAAATAAATTGCAATTTTAAAAATGCAAAAAAGCAATAAAAAAACTAATTTAGTAGCAGTATTTTTTTCATGCTGATGTTTCATAATTTTGTCTATAGAGGGTTAAAGCTTTAATCCGCAACGAATTTCGTTTGCGTGCCGAAGAGTTTCTATTAACTGGACGAAAACTGTCGCGCGTAAAAACTGATAGGTTGCCTATCTGTAACGCGAGTGACGGTGAGATAAAATCACTATCATAAATGGCGTCACAATCATTTTTCTCCCATAAGTAAGACCTTTTTCCTGTGGTCCTAAGTTTTGATGTGGTCATTGTGTGGTTATTTTACTGGATATCGCAACACTCACCTGTCCGAAGTCGGAATTGGCAACGGAAAACGGGGACCTCTGCGTCGCTAGGGCGGAATTAAAAAAAAAATGAACGTATCTGCGCGGGACGCACCTACATTCTATGGTATCATAGAGAATTATCTCGGCCTCCCGATTCCCGTAAACATTGCCTTTTACGCGAATCCATTCCGACGTTTCTGTGTTTATGTGTGTGGCGTTTATAACTGTTATTCGCATGCGGTGGGAATAAAATGGAGATAGCATCAAGACATGCGGTGGTGTCGCCGCTGCTGGGGTGGTGGCTGCTGTCCCTCCCTCTCTCCCATCCCTCCCCCTCCCCCGCCCGTCCCACCTTAAGCGTTTGGACAGCCATTCGCCCTAATCTTTCTGCTCGCTCCATCGTTTCGGTTTGCCCACGTCCGCAGGGGGGGAGGCCGGAGGGAGTGAGGAAGCCCCTTATATCCCACCGTCATTAGGCCCTCTCTCCCTCCGCTCTTAGACCAAGGGGATTACACGCTCTCTTCGGAGACCCTCCTCTCGTAATACGGCGGGACTTCATCGAGGTATTTATCTTATAGAATATCCGTGATGGGGAAAACATGAACTAGAGTATGCTTTAGTTTATTGAAGACTGTCCGCATTGTTGAGGTGGATTGAGAGGGAACCACGTCAACAAACTGTAACCGGACGACCGAAATAACAGTCGTATTGTTAATCCCTGCTGTTTTCTTACCATGAAATACGAAAACCACGTGTAGTGCACAAATATTGTTAAAAAATGTCACAGGCGTGACTGGCAGTTACACATAGAAAACACAAGAGAGAAAAACTCACAGATATTATTTATATATATTAGGCGGACACAACCGCCTTCGTCAGTAATCGTCAGTACCTACTTATTTCTGACGAAGGCGGTTGTGTCCGCCGAATATGTATAAATATCTGTGAGTTTTTCTTTTTTGTGTTTCCTATGTCTAACTGCCAGTGACGCCTGTGACATTTTTTACAACATATATATACGACTTGGCTTATATATATATAAATGTTTATACAGAAAGGTAGTAAGAAAGTGGTTAGGAACACATAAAATCAACAGACACAATGGTGGTGAGAAGATGTAAAGATGGCCAATTCCAAGCAGAAAAAATTCGACTGGACCGGGAATCGAACCACGGACCTTTGGATTTCGCGTCCAATGCTCAGACCACCAAGCTACCCAGTCTACTAAGAAACCACTGGAATCGGCGGGGGGTTTATATGAACAAACACTCCCCAGGGCATGACCCACGAGGGCGGCCAATAGATGGCGCGCGGGCTGCTTATCACCCACCGGCAGAGAAGGAATGACATACACAGAAGGCGAAATGAAAGAATAACTCAAGCACACAGACAGTGGTGAAAGATATAGAACAGGCGTTTCGGGGTACGCTAACCCAAGTAGGAAATGAGCCATTCCGGCCATACAATCGTTCATCCATTCACTCAGACCGCTCAGCGGCAAATATACTCATATAAATGTTTATACAGAAAGGTAGTAAGAAAGTGGATAGGAACACATAAAATCAACAGACACAATGGTGGTGAGAAGATGTAAAGATGGCCAATTCCAAGCAGAAAAAATTCGACTGGACCGGGAATCGAACCACGGACCTTTGGAGACCTTTGGTTTCTTAGTAGACTGGGTAGCTTGGTGGTCTGAGCATTGGACGCGAAATCCAAAGGTCCGTGGTTCGATTCCCGGTCCAGTCGAATTTTTTCTGCTTGGAATTGGCCATCTTTACATCTTCTCACCACCATTGTGTCTGTTGATTTTATGTGTTCCTATCCACTTTCTTTCTACCTTTCTGTATAAACATTTCTATGAGTATATTTGCCGCTGAGCGGTCTGAGTGAATGGATGGACATACACACACATCGTTCTACGGTCATTTACGATTCGAATATATTATATATAGTATATTTTAATGTTTGTAATCGTTGCGTAAGTAATGTGTTGCCTCAATCTCCTCATTTAGTTAGCTCAGTGTTTGGCACCACTTAGAAAAAAAAGTCTTCTCAGTCGAATCGTAAATGGCCGTTGTTATTGTTGTGAACGTGAGAATGTAGTGAATATTCAATAGGGATTGAAGAGATATAAACTACTTGACGCTGTGAATAACAGCTGACTATTTATTAGACCTAACAGCTACTTTGCAAATGATAGAGAGGAAATATCTACTACTGGAAGTGTGTAATAGGCTTATGAAACCTCCATCGTTAGTCTTTTCTCTGCTGTGTGGATCTTTCACTGTTAATTTACAGCTACATTTTATTCGTTTATTACCTGTTGAGAGTCTTAGGAATGAGAAGGTATGATCTAAATAGATTGACGTGGATGTAATTGTGTAACCTACTATTTATGTGTGGCCTCGGAGTAGGTTCAACATAATCTCCTTTATTTGTTATTAAAATGATAGTTATTCGCGTAATTTCTCATACTTATAGTATTTGTATCCGTCTTCTAATTCATTCCACTTTTTCGACTCGTATTATTAATAAATTGCCGTAGAACGATATTCGCGAAGTGCTAAGTAGTTAATTGTGCATTTGTGTAAGTAAATTTGGAGAGGAATTTCTGTGTAGACCGGACAATGTTAAAAAGGAGTGTAATTACGTCCCGCGTGTAGTTTTACATTTGTTATCCACTGCATGATGATTACTGGTAAGTAAAACCGGTAAGACTTGATTATTTACGATCTATAGACAGTATTTAAATTTTAACTGCCGTCTTTCGTTACTAGTCGGCGACTCAATCGAAAAAGTTGTTTATTTACGGAATTCTAGGCAACAGTTTTTGGCGACGAGTCAACAATCCATAGTGTATATTCATGTTTCTTATTTTCCTTTGGATTGCGGGATAGAATGGACGACATAGCGGAGTTAAAAATAATTATATCCACCCATATGTTTGAAACAAGAGGCAAGTAACTCGTGAAACATATGTTAGTTACTTATTTCTTAAGGTTCTACTCGATTTGACCATACATCTACATCTACATAATACCCTGGCAGCCGCCGCTTGGGCATGTGGCAGAGGGTGTCAGGTCACCAGCGGTGTAAAGATGTAAGTTTTTTGGAGATGAAATGGTGACATGTATTATAGGAGTGTATTCAGTGAGGCTCCATTATTATTGTGGTCACTTATTGTGCGCGGAGAGAACGAGTTTTTGTACCTCTCTGTTCGGCAGAGTATCTCTCTTATTTTATCGTATCTGCCAGACCTAGAAATGCAGTAAGGCGTCATGATAATATTCTCTGTGTCGCTCTGAAAAATATCAGTTCTGAATTTATCAAGCAGCCAAAGCCCACCTCAATCCTCCCTCTAGAAGTTGTGCAATACTATGTGTCCGATCTTAGCAATTTGTAACGAAGCCTGCTGCTTTTCTTTGTATTTTCTTAATTTTTTTGGTTAAATCTTTAGACCAGGGTCCCAAATGCTTGCGGCGTATTCGAGGTGTGGCCTAACCAGAGCGAAGGGCTTCCGCGGAGTTTTTGTTGTGGAGAGAATGGTAACGAATCAGAGACTCCGACACCATTCCATCCTTTGTCGAGGTCAAACATCATATCCAATTGAACGTAAATGGACGGACCAAGCCCTGCATCCACTTTTCAGCGGACCCGAAGATGCCAGCTGGAACGCTGGCGAAATATTGTCAATAAAAAATGGATACACGCGAAAGGAGACCCGAAAAACCATTCTCTTCAACACAAAAAAATCCGCGGAAGCCTTTACGGAATCATTTTTGGCACCCGCAGCCAATTCACTGCTTAACTCCAGATTTTGCGAGTTACAAAAAAAAACTGGTGCCTCTGACAGGCCCAGACTTTATACCATCTTCCTATTTTTTGGTGACATGTATTATTGGAGTATATTAAGTGTGGCTCAATTTTTATTATGGTAGCTTATTGTTCGCGGAAAGAACGAATTTTTGTAACTATCTGTTCGGCAGTGTATCTCTCATATTATATCGCATCCGTCAGACCTATAGATGCAGTGAGGAGACATCATAATATTCTCTATGTCGCTCTGAAGAATATCAGTTCTGAATTTCTCGAGCAACCTAAGCCTAGCGTGTGGCCTCCGAGTCTCTAGGGGCTCCCACCCTAATTCCTCTAAAAGTTGTGAGACGCTATAGCTACCATCGTGCGGAACTCACGTACAAAACGTATGCGGCACAGCATTAAATAAACTAGGTCTTGTTAAGCGTATATTAGGAAGGTTCTCGGATGAAAAAGTCTAAGCGAGATGCTTCTTCGCTCTGGTTTGGCCACATTTCGAATACGCCACGAGATTTTGGGACTCTAGTCATAATGATATAACCAAAATAATTAATAAAATAAAAATAAAAACTGCAGGCTTTGTTATAAGCTGCTATTAGCGAGCATATAGTATTTCACAACTTTTACAGGGATTGAGGTGGGAGCCCCTAGAGACTCGGAGGCTACACGGTAGGCTTTGGTTGTTTGAGCAATTCAGAACTGGTGTGTTTCAGAACGACACAGAAAATATTATCATGACGCCATACTACATCTCTGGGTCTGACGGAAGCGATTAAACGAAAGATTAATTGTCGAACAGATAGGGACAAAAACTCGTTCCTTCCTCACACAATGAGCCATCACAATAAAAACCGAGCTCCACTAAATACACTCCCGTAATACACGTCACCATTTCACCTCCCAAAACCTTACATCTTCACTCGGCTGGTGACATGACACCCCCTACCACACGCCCATGCGGCGGCTCGCAGGAAAGTATGGAGAAATAGATGTTGATGTAGGGTGTGTTACACGGGGTGATTCCACACCAGGCATGAAGCTCTCATTCCAGATGAAATCTGAATCGCGTACGTTCCCTCGGATGCTAGGCGCAGGCCAAAAGCAGTCAGGATAACAGTGCGTTGTCAGACCAGAATCTAGGCGAGTTATGCGTAGAAGACCATGCAGTACGCCACTCAAGATACAACTACTGGTTAGTACTATTAATGGGACTAAAAAATAGTGCTAAAAGATACTAATTCCCGTATTCATAGTCGTATTTCTGGGGGTTACCTGGGTATCCCCTAGTTAGGTAACACCTAGGGGCCCCCTTCGCTGGGCGATTCATAAACGTTACCTGGGTAACAGCCAGCCAGGGGACGCCTTGATAAGAGATTATGTGACAATCTCGTGGAAAATTCATATGAACGGTTCCGCTGAATGGTTCTCGATGTTTTCGATGCTCATTTTTCAACGTAACCAAGCACGCTATACACAATAATATAGTATACTGTTACACAATTATGATGAAAAATAATTGAGGGAGTATGAGATAATGTTTAAATATTACTTAAATATTTATATATTATGAATGGTGTGGAATATGAGGGTGGTTTAGTAAGTACCCGTGTTTGTAAACAGACGACACTACTATGGAAAGTTGTTGATATTGTCGTGTACTGCCATGAGTACAGTAGTATCAATTCGTCCCACGTGTGGGCAGCAGTACTGCATTAGGAGAGCTTTGGGTAAGCTTCATGCCTTACCCAGGAAATCGACGGCCTGGGGGAGGGTTAGAGGACGGCAGTCCCCTGGGTAACGACTATTAAGACCAATTCTGCGCCAAGGGGTTCCCCCACACCGGAGGGACACCCAGGTAATGACTATGAATACGGCCCTAAAGCATGCAAGAGTATATCAAGCTTGAGATTTGGTGCATACAAGGTTAGTAGCTAAAAATCATTTTAAGATATTTATCACTACAGCAAAAACCTATATTACCTAGTCAAAGTCGAAGTATCCTAGAACTAATATCGCAAATAATATGGTCCAATATTGAACGTGGAAAAATGACATTGTAAATCTATTGGGACTGCAGTCAATTTACTTAATCTTACGCCTGTGATCGTTTCCACCCTAATAGTTTTGCTCAAGCAAAATATCTTGAACATCCGACGAAAAACTGTCTACATCAAACATTCGTAACTGATTTAATCTATTTTTTCCCTTCAATCAGATAGAGGTTCCCACTCTAATTCCGTCAACTGTTTAGTAACCTCATATTGCATATCCGGTGTCTTTCCTTACTCTCCTTAGGATAGCGTGGTGGAATTGACGACATAGCGGATCTAAAGATATTTTCGGTCAGGCGAATCGTAAATTGGGATTTATTGAAAAAACGAGGAAAGTGTGACGAGGAAGTGAAGGAAGGATATTATTTTTCTCTCGCGAGACCTCACTTGGAGTGCGCCGCGAGTACATGGGACCCTTCCTAAATAGGACTAGTTTCAGATCGTTTAGATCGAATACAGAGAATTTAATGATAACATTAACAATACCACAGACTTAAAGAAACACAAGACTCGGGTTTCAACGCTTAATTTTTCAGCTGGAAGTTTTAAAGGCATTGCATGACCCTGACTTGAAGATTTTAAATGAGTATTTGTACCCGTCCTCACCTCCTGTCCTCACTGCCACCTCCCGAATCGCCCTCCTCCCTCTCCCACTGAACCCTCTTTACTTTCAACCCGCATCCACACCACCCTAATCGCTCGCCTCCACCCCCCACCAAGCTTGTGTATAAGACATTGTAAACCCGGTAAAAAGCACCTGTATATGACGCTTAAGCGTTGCAACCCGGGTCGTGTGTTTTTTAAGTCTGTGGTATTGTAAATGTTATCATTAAATTCTCTGAAATATGGTATACCACAAAGTTACAAAGGAACTTGTATTATTTATTAGATCGAATACAGCGGAGAGCAGCATGATTTGTTTAAAATTGTTACGATAAACATAGCAGTGCGAGTGAACTGTTGAGGGAATTAGGGTGGGAACTTCTATCCGATCGAAGGGAAAAATACAGATTAAATCTTTTACGAAAGTTTGATGTACTTCTATTTGCGGGACGTTCACAATATTTTTCTAGTTCCAAACTATTATGGTAGACACTTATAATTCCATTTCTTATTGCATGGTTTTTTATTTATGGGACATTTAGTCTGTAATTCTTAACAACGTTAAATTTAGGTCTCAATTATGCTAAGCAGTTTTGTAGAATAAAATTACCTTAATTGATTTTAGTTATCCTTTCTGAAAAGCAGATTTTTGGGATTATATTTCCAATATGCTCACTAAAGGTTGGTGAAGAGTTTAGCGTCGTATTGTGCGAATACGTGGCCTCTTGAGGAAAGTGCACGACAGTAATCAGCATGATATTTAGATAGGAATGGATGGTGTACAATAGGGGTGGATCATTCATGAACGAACGGGTCTGAAGGAACGGATCCATGGGCCGAACGGGAGGACCGAGGACCGTCTTCAATGGAGCGACCGTTCCTTTCTGTCCGTCGGTCCTTTCGGTCCTTCGTTCCTTTCGGTCAGTCGGTTCTTACGGTCCTTCGTTCCCATCGGTCAGTCGGTCGTTTCTGTCCTTCGTTCCTATTGGTCAGTCGGTCCTTTCGATCCTTCGTTCCTTTCGGTCAGTCGGTCCTTTCGATCCTTCGCTCCTTTCGGTCCTTCGTTCCCATCGGTCAGTCGATCCTTTCGGTCCTTCGTTCCTTTTGATCAGTCGGTCTTTACGGTCCTTCGTTCCCATCGGTCAGTTGGTCCTTACGGTCCTTCGTTCCCATCGGGCAGTCGGTCCTTTCGGTCCTTCGTTCCTATTGGTCAGTCGGTCCTTTCGGTCCTTCGTTCCCATCGGTCAGTCGGTCCTTTCGGTCCTTCGTTCCTATTGGTCAGTCGATCCTTTCGGTCCTTCGTTCCTTTTGGTCAGTCGGTCCTTCGTTCGTATTTGTCAGTCGGTCCTTTCGGTCCTTCGTTCCCATCGGTCAGTCGGTCCTTTCGGTCCTTCGTTCCTATTGGTCAGTCGATCCTTTCGGTCCTTCGTTCCTTTTGGTCAGTCGGTCCTTCGTTCGTATTTGTCAGTCGATCCTTTCGGTCCTTCGTTCCTTTTGGTCAGGCGGTCCTTCGTTCCCATCGGTCAGTCGGTCCTTTCGGTCCTTCGTTCCTTGCGGTCAGGCGGTTCTTACGGTCCTTCGTTCCCATCGGTCAGTCGGTCCCTACGGTCCTTCGTTCCCAATATTCAGTCGGTCCTTTCGGTCCTTCATTCCCATTGTTCAGTCGGTCCTTTCGGTCCTTCGTTCCTATTACTCAGTCGGTCCTTTCGGTCCTTCGTTCCTATCGGCCAGTCGGTCCTTTCGGTCAGTCGGTCCCATAGAGTTATTAAGGTATTTATATAAACTTCAGCAATATCCCATCCTATGTGGTTGTCATTGCACAGAACAAAGTCGATGGCAAGAGATTGGTACTCCCACTTCTCGTCAATGAAACGAGTCGTAGTTCCGTAGTACGATTTTCCAGCTATGCGTGCGCAGCCAGCGATGGCGAAAGACAGGTTGGATTTATTTTGTTTCAGCAACTTCAACACCGCCATCTGCATCCTATTATAATGGTTATGTACCATCTGCCACAGCTTCGTCCTTTTAGGGTAGGGAAGGAAACGGTGGGATTCAACATCTTGAAAGAGTATTCAGTATCATCACATCAATAATTCGGCAAGTGAGGTGTTTCTGTGCCATCCAGTCGACCATTGCATTCCCGAAGTAATTATTGCCATCATCGTTCTAAATTTAAAATGGAAATTCTCTCTTATTTCACTTTTTTCGATGATAAGATAATTTTTCACTCTAATTGCACTTTTTAGTGAGAGACATTTCGTAAAGAGAGACATGGAACTGATTGAAATCTACAGAATGGTTGAAAATGGTTAACTTAGACTTACTAAACGCGTCTATCTCTTTAATATGGTAGGAAACTCATCCAAAAGACATAACTTGCGACATAGCTTCTCTTTGCATCGATTCGTGAAAATCGTAATATTTTATTTGTCACCAATCCATTAGTAGCAGTGTAAAAGTCGACAGTCTGCAAACAGATTTTTTTTTGCGAGGTACCCTGACCCTTTAAGAATGGACTGAATTAAACTACAATTGAGTACCTCCTAGTTGTTTGTGGGAAAAGTAGGATGAATGGAGTTAAAATGAGTGGCTGATGAATAAATGCCAGTTAGATGCTCCAGTAGTGGACTTCTTGATTTAATGGAATTTTGGTTGGCAAAATAAAAACAAATAAAAGGAATCAAAGGCAAAGGAAAGCCAATTATAGTCATTCTTTTTTCTTATATCATACTTGAACACAATTTAATGACATCATACTAAACATCATCACTAACCTAGTAAGGTGTATCATGCATGAAGAGGTATATCGTAATTTCAATTTTTATCGATCATTTCGCCATGGTGATGTGCGACGCGGAATTCGAAATTGCGGCATCCGTATTTTCTCGGGAATCAAGCTACAAGCAGGATTGCTAGTGCCTTTGGGCGATACTTTACACAATATACGAGTGTAATCCATGATGTTTTTATCGAAGTAGTGATCACTGAAAATATCTGCTTTAGAAAATAGTTGGTACACTTTTTGCTGGATAAGTTTTCCAAGATATTTACAGTAGGTAATAAGGAAAAGTAGTAATCCAATAACCCTTCCTTATTTGGCTTCAGAAGTCACGTTCATGCCATGAGAAATAGTAGTATCGGCAAATAATAATTTTTTATAGTTGCCTAATTTATCGCAAAGTTATCATTGAATTATATTGCAAATTCGATACTCTTGGGGAACGTGACAATTACTTCGTATCAGCAGAAGGAAGTAGTTTTAGGGATAATGTTACACTGAAAACCAATTAATCACACATATCTGTATTTCGAGATCGTCGAGAGTCTCGTCGAAAAGCGGTCTCGTCTCGAATGCTCCGCAACGGTCTCGTCTCGAGTCTATCATTTCGATACATGTTCTCATTTGGGTCCCATATGAGTGCCGCATGCATTCATATTGGTGCTACAAGGTTTTATTTGGGCCTTTTCTTTAATGGTCAAGTTGAATCTTCGACATTTCTCGTCTCGAGTCTCGTCTCGTTTCCGATACGAGACTCGAGATGAGAAAGTCTCGAGTCTCGCGGCAACACTGCGGGCTTGCGTCTGTAAAAAATTAGAGAGTCAATACATTAGTACAAGTAGATGCAGCATAATAAATGAAGTAAAACCGTGAATTATTATTATTATTATTAAATTATTATTTAAAATGAAAAACTATTATAAAATATTAAACAATTAAACTTTTTGAATCTCCAAAGGAAAGTGTCTGAAAAGGACTTTTTTCATGTTACTTCCTTTAAATTTTTTTTCTGTAGCTGTAGATTCATGTTTGACCATTTCTAAAAAAATGTTTTAATTTTTTTCGAAAGGGCTCAAATAGTTTTACCGGCAGACGTTCCAGTCCAGTATGGGTCTGTTTACAGGTGACCACTTTTTACATCTATCCTTTGAGACGGGCAATATATCTTGAACTGGTGATCATTTTTCCCCACAAACCTTGGTTTCTTTACGTCCTTTCCAAGTCTTTCCCATGCTCTATCCTTCCTGGCTATTCCCTACATCCCATATAGGGTGCTTCTTTTCCTCTGGAGCTGTAAAATCTCCCATTCCATGACATTAAGCATTTCAGTTACGCCTTCTGTGTTCTTATGTCTCCCTAACACATATCGAGCCGTATTTCTTTGAACATTCTCCAAGGTAATTCGATACATGTTCTCATTTGGGTCCCATATGAGTGCCGCATGCATTCATATTGGTGCTACAAGGTTTTATTTGGGCCTTTTCTTTAATGGTCAAGTTGAATCTTCGACATTTCTCGTCTCGAGTCTCGTCTCGTTTCCGATACGAGACTCGAGATGAGAAAGTCTCGAGTCTCGCGGCAACACTGCGGGCTTGCGTCTGTAAAAAATTAGAGAGTCAATACATTAGTACAAGTAGATGCAGCATAATAAATGAAGTAAAACCGTGAATTATTATTATTATTATTAAATTATTATTTAAAATGAAAAACTATTATAAAATATTAAACAATTAAACTTTTTGAATCTCCAAAGGAAAGTGTCTGAAAAGGACTTTTTTCATGTTACTTCCTTTAAATTTTTTTTCTGTAGCTGTAGATTCATGTTTGACCATTTCTAAAAAAATGTTTTAATTTTTTTCGAAAGGGCTCAAATAGTTTTACCGGTAGATGCTCCAGTCCAGTATGGGTATGTTTACATGTGACAACTTTTTTACATATATCCTTTGTGACGGGCAATATATCTTGAACTGGTGATCATTTTCCCCCACAAACCTTGGTTTCTTTACGTCCTTTCCAAGTCTTTCCCATGCTCTATCCTTCCTGGCTATTCCCTACATCCCATATAGGGTGCTTCTTTTCCTCTGGAGCTGTAAAATCTCCCATTCCATGACATTAAGCATTTCAGTTACGCCTTCTGTGTTCTTATGTCTCCCTAACACATATCGAGCCGTATTTCTTTGAACATTCTCCAAGGTAATTCGATACATGTTCTCATTTGGGTCCCATATGAGTGCCGCATGCATTCATATTGGTGCTACAAGGTTTTATTTGGGCCTTTTCTTTAATGGTCAAGTTGAATCTTCGACATTTCTCGTCTCGAGTCCGTCTCGTTTCCGATACGAGACTCGAGATGAGAAAGTCTCGAGTCTCGCGGCAACACTGCGGGCTTGCGTCTGTAAAAAATTAGAGAGTCAATACATTAGTACAAGTAGATGCAGCATAATAAATGAAGTAAAACCATGAATTATTATTATTATTATTAAATTATTATTTAAAATGAAAAACTATTATAAAATATTAAACAATTAAACTTTTTGAATCTCCAAAGGAAAGTGTCTGAAAAGGACTTTTTTCATGTTACTTCCTTTAAATTTTTTTTCTGTAGCTGTAGATTCATGTTTGACCATTTCTAAAAAAATGTTTTAATTTTTTTCGAAAGGGCTCAAATAGTTTTACCGGCAGACGTTCCAGTCCAGTATGGGTCTGTTTACAGGTGACCACTTTTTACATCTATCCTTTGAGACGGGCAATATATCTTGAACTGGTGATCATTTTCCCCCACAAACCTTGGTTTCTTTACGTCCTTTCCAAGTCTTTCCCATGCTCTATCCTTCCTGGCTATTCCCTACATCCCATATAGGGTGCTTCTTTTCCTCTGGAGCTGTAAAATCTCCCATTCCATGACATTAAGCATTTCAGTTACGCCTTCTGTGTTCTTATGTCTCCCTAACACATATCGAGCCGTATTTCTTTGAACATTCTCCAAGGTAATTCGATACATGTTCTCATTTGGGTCCCATATGAGTGCCGCATACATTCATATTGGTCCTAAAAGGTTATATTTTGGCCTTTCCTGTAATTGTCAAGTTGAATCGTTGGCATTTCTTTTCACCTATAACAGGGCTTTGAATGCCTTTTTAAAGTCTTTCTCGTTGAACCTGTCATAAACTATTGATTCAATAGATTCCTTAATATTTACAGCTATCACATTTTTGGATCAGTTTACTGGAGAATTCATAATTCCTATTGTCAATTTTTAATAAATATCTCTAGTAATAGCTCACAATTGTTAAAGGTTATGGCAAATTTCACGTATTTACTTGAATTCGTACCATCCAGACCTAAATGATGACTTACCTCGTAGTTGGGACGACCTTGACCTCAGGATAGCAATGGAAGTCTGTCTTATTATTCTGGGACATAGTCCCGTAATAATTTCTATTTTAAACTCAAAGGTGTCGCATTACAACCATATCGTTCTTTCTCTTCTTAAACTCATCATCAGAAGCCGTACATGCAAAGATCGTTCTGTCTCATCGTTCTGCTGCAGCCACAGTTTTTGTTTGGGGGAAAATGAGATATTACGCCTTGGTCGAGATCCTTCTTTTATTTTATATACGAAATCGAATCTACCAACCCAGTGAGGATAGTCTGAGTCCTTTGCGAGAGTGAATTGCTTTCTTTTGCCTGACTGGTAGTCTTCCCCTCGCTTTTCTTGCATAAGGGCACTCAGTTCCTAGTTCATACAATGCTTACTAAAAATCCGCCCCGATCATCATTTTACAAAATTTGAACTTAATCCATTTCCTGCAACCGATTCCCCGAAAATCCACCCGGGAGGGAGGGGAGGAACCCGGGAGGAACGGGTGCGATTGTTATGCCACTTTCCTAGTTCCACTTCATTCTCCGGCTACCCCGCCCGTCAAACAATACAATACATTCACTGATAGCAAAATAAATTACATTAATAACTTAATATTCTTAATAACATAATGAGGTAGTCTTAATAGCCTAGATATTAGTATGATTATGACAACAATAACATTACTATGCAATTCCACGAATCATAAAAATCGCCTTGGTCCAATAGTGAGCGAAGACGCGGACTTTGAATCTCTGTCATCCGACCTTAACAACGTTCATTCGCGGTTCCAGGAGTGGGAGTTATAATTAAATATCAGCTAATGCACCACAGTTCACTTCCTGCGAAAGTCATCACACAAATGCCATACCTATACTGTGGGTGGAGTAAACATAATATCTTCAAATACAGTATAATATCTTGGCATTACTTTCACTTTTGATATATCGTGGGGATTACACATACAAAATATATGTGGCGCAGCATTTAAAAACACTAGGTTTTGTTAAAGGTATAATAGGAAGGTCATCGGATGAAAAAGTCAAAGAGAGATGCTACTTCGCTCTGATTAGGCCACACCTTATTACGCCCTGAGCATTTGGGACCCTGGTCAAATAGATTTAACCAAAAAAATTAATAAAATACAAGAGAAAACAGTGCGTTTCGTTAAAAACTGCTACGAGCGTGCACATAGTGTCACACAACTGTTAGAGGGATTAAGGTGGGAGCCCCTAGAGACTCGGAAGCTACACGCTAGGCTTAGGCTGCTTGAGAAATTCAGAACTGATATCTGAGAATATTATCATGACTCTTCACTACATCTCTAGGTCTGACGGATGCGACAAATTAACAGAGATACACTGCCGAACAGGTGGGTACAAAAACTCATTTTCTCCGCGCACAATAAGTGACCACAATAATAATGGAGCCTCACTGAATACACGCCTATAATACTTGTCCTATTTCATCTCCCAAAAACTTACACGTTGACATGGCTGGTGACCTAACACCCTCTGCCACATGCCCATGCGGCACTTCGTCTTAAGGATTTCACTCCGATTGCCTAGGAATCAAGATAACTTGATAACAAGTTAACTATGCTTAGTTCGAAAACGGCCTACGGCAGTTTCTTCTTCCATTTAACCCCTACTTATAGGCACATGATGACATAAGCTCTTATTTTTTGTAATTTTCCTAATGCCATCGTACTTTGAAGCCAACATACAATTGATCCTCCCACGAAAACCTTATTAAACGAATTCTTACCTCTCAGCGATAAATCCTCTCCTGCCACTCTCCATCTGAGAGGCTCAATGATGGCTCTGGTTTTGCGAAATTAATAGGCGTCGGATATTTCTTAGGTAGTTTCACTATGTACAACGCAACGGAATGTAGAGAACTGTCACAAAACTTATAAAAATATTTCGCTAAAATTCCTTGACCGAGCAATAAAGCTTTTAAGCAATGTTATGCATAAATTGAGCTAAAGTGGTTTCGTTCTTACTCAGAAGGGCAGATAAATCCAAGCACCGACTTCCCTCCAAAGAATAATGTTGCAATCCTGATGTGATCTGATCATTCAGATCAGATTCAGATCAATCAGAACTGATATCTTTCATAGCGACATAGAGAGGATCATCATGTCCCTCCACTACATCTCTAGGTCTGACAAAGGCGATAAAATAAAAGATATACACTACCAAACAGATAGGTACAAAAACTCGTTCTTTCCGCGAACAATAACCGACCACAATAAATATTAAGCTCCACCAAATACACTCCTATAATTCATGTCACCATTTCATCTCCAAAAATCTTACACTTTGACACGGCTAGTGACCTAACACCCCCTGCCACACGCCCAAGTGGAAGCTCGCTGGGTGATATGGGGGTGTAGATATAGATGAATCCTCATCAAGGATCCCTTTAATTCATTCTAATTCGCGTAAGGAATCATGTGAACAACGCTCACTCAGGTCCCCAAGACCCTATCAATGCGTTTTAAGGTCACAATTGACTCCTGTCAATTGTATGACTGGATAATTCAGCGATAATCAGTAATAACTTTTATGTATTTATTTATTTATCTATTTGTCTCGCTGAACATCGTAGTTTTTGACGGACGAAATTGGTAAAGTTGTCGCTCACAGAATCGGCACAGCCACCGTGTTCAGCCACTCTTGGATTGGATTGGTTTTTCTGGGAGGCGGCCGACAGTAAAGGTCATTTGCACAATAGGGGATAGGTAAGGAGGAAGGAATGATAGAAACCCGGCGTCGGCATTAGCCTGCTCTTAACGAAAGGCGCCAAGGGGACCACGGTTTAACGTCTGATCCGACAGACGGAGTACTGTACTTGAAATGCCCTCCACAAGACACTCAAGTAGGGATCGGGGTTTACGCTGAAAAACATCCTCCTCTGCAGAGATTTGAACCCTGGCCGCCCGTGTGGTCAGCCAGTACTCTAGTCACCACACCAACCCGATTCCAATTCAGCCACTCTTTTAAAAGTACCCAAACTAAGAATGTCAACATGCACGACGCAGGCATCTCAGTCATTTTTCACCGACAGATGGCATGGTTATACACTCCTGATGAGATAGTTGAACAATTACGCTCTATTATATATAATGATTCCCCTAGAACAGGAGAAATACCTGAAACAGGTATGAAGGTGCAGGTTCTCAATGAATTGGTCCCGCACATTACACCATTCCTATGAAACATGTTTCATAAGCCATTATCCTAAGTTAAAGTGTCACAAGATTGTAAAGTATCTGGACTGTTAGAAGAATTAGGATGGGAATCGCTATCACAGCGTAGATTAAATTATAGGCTTAACCTCCTAAATAAATTTCAGGAAAATCATTTTACTGACGACGTAAAAAACATACTATTAACCCCTTCGTACTACGGCAGATTAGATCGCGCCAATAAAATTAGAGAGCTAGATTGTAGAACCGATAGGTATAAAATGTCATTTTTTCCGCGTACCATTCGGGACCATAACAGCTGTGATCGTCGTCATGAATAGTTCGAGTATTGACAATAGGCAGGCAGTTAATCTTTCTCATTATATTCTCCTCTTTCTTATTTATGCATGATGTAAATAATGATGTTCTTATTTATGCATGATATTTTGAATCTGTAGTAGTAGTCTTTGTATCCCTTGCATGTTAGAACGATTGGAGATAGAATGTTTCTTGGGTATTAGATTTGTAATTGGCGCTTTGCATGTGTGGTACGCGGGTTTTTAATGTAATGTCGGTGTTCTACCATATCATTCATGCATGCCTGGTGCGAAAGCACCCCCTGCCACACACCCTTTGGGTGGCTTGCAGGGTATGATGTAGATGTATCCAGCGTCACTCCAATATATATAAATAGGAAACAAATAATACCCAGGAAACTATTTACTTATCTCGTGAACTGGTTCATCATGCAAAATTATAACTGTGGCTTCAGGTTGACGCATTTTTTCTCGTTGTTTCCATAAAACGCCTTCAGAACTGATTGCGTTTGGGTTTTTTACAAACATTACATCATTCAAAATTATGACTGTGGCTTCAGATTGACGTATTTTTTCACGTTGTTTCCATAAAACGCCTTCAGAACTGATTGAGTTTAGTTATTTTACAAACATTACACCATTCAAAATTATGACTGTGGCTTCAGCTTGACGTATTTTTTCACGTTGTCTCCATAAAACGTCTTCAGAACTGATGGCGTTTAGTTATTTTACAAACATTGCGACCGTTATATTTATTGAATCAAGCGAAATTACTAACCACTCACTATTACCTTTATGACGCGATCTAAACGTAAGATATTATTATTTTTTGTTGTGAAGTGTGTGCGGATCGCACAGCCAGTGAAGATGTACAAAAGACCTAAGTTTTTGGCAAATATCTCGGAAAGTAATGCTGTGAGTGAGTGGTATTTTGAAGCCATTAAAATTATTAGACATTTCTCTTTGAAAGACTATGTCTCTATGAGGCCCAATTCATTGAATTTCATGTGAATCTGTACCTCGCTCCAATTATCTTAATGCACGTTATTCCGGTTCGACTCATCTGCAGTCGATTGGTTGGAACCGAAATGCAAATATTTTTCGCGAAGTCATTTCTTGCCGCAATAAACGCTGCTGCGCTTTTATGGCCTAGAATCCGACATTTGCGAATTTTTGAATCTCCCCAGACAATACACCACAAATCCGTGGTGAATAAACTTTGGGCAGGCGTCCAGAATTAGAGGAATACTGATACCATTTTTTTTTTGCTTCGTACTCGAGCATCTGAACTTTCGCCCGGGGCGAACATTCAAATCATTCGGATGGGTTAACGCTGTTACAGCTCTCTCCGTCTCGTCTCGTCTCTCTATCTTTCGGAAGGCCTCTGAAAATGGCTCCCCACACCAACCAACTCCTACCCCATTTATTCTCTCCCCCTCCCTCTCAAACGACCTCGCGGTCATTCGATTTCATCGAGGACTTGGAACAAATCGATTTTGGGGTGGAACTAGATTGCGACGTTGAGGATCGATTATCGAAATTCGATATTTCGAATATCGATGTACATTTTTATCGATATCCTAACCAGAAATTTACGCAAATCTCCTCCTGGTTTTCACGCTCGATCATTGGACGTAATACTACTAGACTACTGCTCTCCTAAACGACCTCGCTGTCATTAGATCTCATCGAGGACTTGAAACAAATCAATTTTGGGGTGGAACTCGATTGCGACGTTGAGGATCGATTATCGAAATTCGATATTCCGAATATCGATGTACATTTTTATCGATACCCTAACCAGAAATTTACGCAAATCTCCTCCTGGTTTTCACGCTCGATCATTGGACGTAATACTACTAGATTACAGCTCTCCTAAACGACCTCGCTGTCATTACATCTCATCGATGAATTGAAACATCGATTTCTGGAGGGAACTCGATTGAAACGTTGAGGATCGATTTTAGAAAAATCCAATGGTTCTAATATCGATGTGCACCCTGATCGATATCCTGACCCGAAACGTACGCTAATCTCCTCCTGGTTTTTCACGCTCGTGCATTGGACGCAATACTATTAGACTAGATATCTCAAACGACCTCGCAGTCATTCGATTTCATAGAGGAATTGAAATAAATTGATTTATGTATGGAGCTCGATTGCGATGTTGAGGGTCGATTCTCAAAATTCGAGGTTTCGAATATCTCTGTGCATCCGAATCGATACCATGACCCTGAATTTACGCATCTTTCCCCCAGGTTTTCACGCTCGTGCATTGGACGTAATATTATTCGCCTAAAACTCTCTCAAACGACCTCGCGGTCATTCGGTCTCATCGAGGAATTGAAATAAATCAATTTCTGGATGGAATCCGATTGCGATGTTGAGGACCGATTCTCGAAATTCAATGGTCCGAATATCTATGTGCATCCGAATCGATACCCTGACCCGAAACCTACGCAAATCTCCTCCTGGTTTTCACGCTCTTGCATTGGACGTAATACTATTTGGTCACCTCCCCTCAATCCGTCTCCCTTCCCCACCCTCCTCCCACCCCCTCTTCCAGTCCCATTATTGTTGCCTCCCCTCCTTCCTCCTTCCCCCTCCCCACTCATGCCTCACACCACAGTGTTACGTAACACATAGCCCCAGAGGAAGGCCATGGAGCATGCGCGTCTTTTCCCCTCCTACTTTCCCCCTTCCCGCCCTTTCCCCCTCATACCACACTTCCCCCCCATACGTACGGAGGAGGGCATCCTTTGCCTCGAAAGTGACGGGGAGGGATGGGGGAGGTGTCGGAGCTCGGAGGGTAGGACACGAGATGAAGGGGGGAAGGGAAAAAGGGCCGGGAGTTGGACCCTTAGCGCTTCCTCCCAAGAGGTCCCTCCCGTAGTCCCGAGTGTGGTCCTTGCCGGGCCGGTGCAGGAAATCGTACGCGGCCCTCCCGCACGAAAAGAGCGCCATCTTCTAGTGGTGGTTTTATTTCTTTCGAATCGTTTCGCGTGTGCCTTCAGGTTCGCGTACACCTCGTCTCTGATGCCAACGCGATCACCGTCACTCCTCGCCTCGGCCGTCGTGGGCTGCGCTTCGTGGGCCGAGTCGACGCGACCGGCTGCGGTAGCGGACGGGAGGAGGAGGCAGTCATAATCGCATGACCACAAAGGACGACGAGACGCGCGGCGGTGGGCGTGAGATGATGGTCATCCCAGTGTCGGTGCTGTGTTGTTCGAGGAGTCAGTCGGCGCGGCGGGACGGAAGGAGTTGGCCGGAGGAGCGAGGGGAAGCCGCGGCCGGAGAATGAGCTGAGGAGGCGTGATATTTACTACTTGGCGCGTCTATCTCGTCTTTCCTCATCTGTCCGTCTCTCCTTCCCGTCACCCCTGAAGACCACACGCTCTCACTACCTAAGCAGTCATTCCTACTTCAGAGCCCTCGTCCAAGCACCGTCTTATTACGCACGCGGCCCAGTCTTCCTTCCGTGCAGCCGTAACGTGCGCGTGGTGTGGTCTACTTCGTCACATTCTATCACCGAACGGCGCATTGTTTCTCGTCCACGGGTCCCCGAACAAGTGACCGGTGTTGTGTTTCCGTACCTCGGCACCGGGCAGGTCTTTAGACCGGGCGACGACAGGCGTGATTCGTCGTTTTAAATCCGTCGTGTCGTGAGGACTCGGAAAAAAAAATTAGCCGGCACGCCTTCGTCTTCAGGTGCTGCCGGAGGAATCCACTGGTGTTGCTGGTGCCATCGGCTCAAAGAGGTCTGTCTCTCTATACTTGAGCCGTGTTTCAACCGAATTGGACTCGTCCAAGAAAGTTCCACCTGTGACCAACCCAAGTGACGGCCGCAATTTGTTCTTTCAAGGCCTCTTTTTGGGAGTGGGAACACACGAGCCTACGCCCGAGGGGCAGCAAGGATCCGTCGGTCGCGTTTTCGGTGTTCTCTGGCGGGTCGGCCGGGGAAGAAAGAAACCGGCTCAAGGCTGTCTTTAAACTTCGGAGCATTCCGGAGTTTCGGAACCCCGCTGTTGAGAAGTTCCACCGTGCGAACGAACAACGCCAGTCACGGCCATAATTCCATCCCGTCTTCGGAGAGATAGAAGCGGTCTTCGCACGACAGCGGAAGTTTTTACACCTCCCAAGGGGATTCGACCTCGGCGGTGGCTGATAACGATTCGACGGAGGTGAGTTTTACGTCTGTTTGCGTCTTCTTCCGCTCATTAAAGTGAATGTGTCTCGCTCCTTTCGTCTCGTCCGAGGGAGTGGATGAAAGACTCGCCTCGGCGAGTGAGACTACTGACTGCGCTTTTCGCGTCTCTCTTGCGCTCCGGGCGAAACGCGCTGTGTTGAGTCTTAAGGCGTCCGCGGCGTCGGCGGCGAGGCTGATATCCTCCGCTAAGGGGTCAATATTTGACGACGGCAAGCACTTCACGAATTAAGGGCTTTGCACGAGACGGCTGCGGGGCGCGTGATCATGCCGCGGCATCCTTTCTCATTGGCCGTTTCCTTTCGTATGTTTATTAGGATTGCATTGTCAAGGCCGACGGTTGTGTAAGGTCATGGATCTTTCGATTCGGAGGCATTTTTGCGCGGATTCTACCGTCGGGCTCACCGTAGTTCTTAGTAAAATGTTATGCTACTTATTTTTCTATCCATTAGTGCTTTTTTGTGTAGTGTGCCGTATGATTATTCTACTGTGGTATTCTATTCTGAAGAACGTTTCTATTATTAGCAATGTGTGGTATAAATTCGGCTTGTTTTATGACAATTACCGGTCCCAAAACTTGTTTGTCTATTTTTTTGTACTCTCTTTCTCTTCACGCGTTTTTTTACGGTGATTCTGTCGGGTATTGTGCCATAATGTACCATAGGATTATGAGCAACGACGAACTTTTCTATTCTTAGCTACGTGTGGTTTCGATTTGGATTGTTTTATGATATTTACCGGTCCTAATACGTGTTTGTCTCATGTTTTTCTCTGCGTTTCTCTGCCTGTGTTGTTGCACTATGCTTTCGTTGTGTAATATACCGCAGGGTTATGAGAAACGAAGAAATTTTCTGTCCTTAGCTACGCGCGGTTTCGGTTCGGCTTGTTTTATGACAATGACAGGTCCCAAAACATGTTTGATTAATGTTTTTTTAACTGTCTTTCTCTCTCTGTGCTGTTGCACTATGCTTGCAGAGCTTATCTATTCCGTTTTTTCTACGTTATTTCTTTTGATTGTCGGGTTTCTGCATGGAATTTATCATTACTCCAATTGCGATGTAAAATATAAGTAAGCGTACATGCGGATACTAGTTTGAATTCAGGAATTTCACGCTGCATTCTAAATTATTGTTTCTTGAGTAATTATTCTGGTTGTATATTATACGAGATTTATAAAGCAATTGCTGTCTTTATTTTCGTTAAATATAGTAACTTGTCCTGTTACGATCAGAGGGAACTTAAGATATAAAACTCTGCTATCACACAACGCTGATTTATTGTGCGCCAGCAAAATAGGTCGGAGGAGGCTGTAGCTAAGCAAAACCATGAACGCAAGCAATGGATCGTAACAGTGGAAAGGCAAAGCTTTGTCACGGTTCTTCAATATGAAAGTGTTCCGCGGAATTAAGCCGGAAGTAGCATCTTATGTTTCCCTAATGGGTTGCGAGCAGATGGGACCGGAGGATTAGATTAAGGGATGTAGCGAGGGAGGGAACAACTTGTACCGCTCGCACCGCTGTAATGATTTCATTGCAGAAGAATCATCATGCATTCCGTGGTTCAATGCCCCGCGCTACGCTAAGGCTTAGTGAATACTTGGTGAAGGTCTGTTGCCGCACTACGAATGGGAGTGTGGGCATGGAAGGAAGATTCTATAGCCCTTGGGAATCAAATCGTTAAGCTTAAATGTTTATGGAGGGTTCTTGAATGAGAGCCCTTTACCAGCGACGCGACCTGCCTTAAAAATCTAGTTCATTCGTAGGAATAAGTTGAATGATACTGATATTATGCCGACGAAACTCTATGACGTTATCAGCATTGTTGCCTGCCGATGTTTCTCATCACATAGATCGCTATGAATAGGTTGGGCAAATTTATTAATCTAGGTACATCTACACCTACGTAATACCCTGCGAGCCACCACGAGGGTGTGTGGCAGGAGGTGAAGATCACCAAACATGCATTATTGCCATGCAAGTAGAATATTTAAGGGAGGCATGCTAGAGAACAGGATCACATGCAGCTAGGTGGTTAGTATCTACATAATAAGAAAGGGATCATTAGTTGTTATTACATGCATTATTCACTACAGACTACTCTAACTACATTTCACCTACCTATCCCTTTGCTACGCTGCCTATTGTTCTGTAGAATTCCTTCTTATTTATGCATGATATTTTGAATCTGCAGTAGTAGCCTTTGTATCCCTTGCATTTTGGAACGATTGATGATAGAATATTTCTTGGTTAGTGGATTTTTAGGTATTGGGTAGGTTAATAGGGCCAAGAAAATAACACTGTATCAAGAATGAATTTAGCTGCATATTCACTATGGTGGAACGTGTCACATTAAAAAATTTGCTTTAAAATTGAAATAAACTCAGTATTTTAGACACATTAATTGGTACAAGTTTTTTGTATACACATGAAGGTGGAAAATATCTCTCATAGTGACATGTTACGTCTGTTATCATTCTGTGCTGATTCCAGCACAACGTCTATTTCGCTGGCTAAACCAGCCATAATAGTCGAGCCTCAGGAGCAACTGTGAGAAGTTTATTCCACTGGGGTGGGATCTCAAACCAGACAGAAGTTGCATGAGAAACACCGCACGCCTTTCCAATTCCGTTGCCATGTCATCCGCCCATCTACTTCTCTCATTCCCATGCACCCCAACTTGGACCTCGCTTTCATCACGCTTCTTCGGCTCTTCCTCATGAAATTCTGCGCAAGGAAGACGGTCAACTTATGACTTGTTCATGTCGAAGGAAACGGTGGTAATATCTAGCTCGTCTCGTTGCACTGATTCATCTGTTTTACTGTAATTTCGATATTCGCCTATTGAGTAAAAGAATGTAACCAAACCTAAACCTTTGGGTTTTCTCATTTCGATGCTTTTCGGGTTTGCAAAAGTGGTATCGTACTTATAATTAGGTACGACCTATCGATAAGGTAGGTTAGGATGGAAAAAGTCTACATCTGATGGTGCGTATTTTAAAGCGGCATTCTTAAAATTACCCTGAGATACTCTGCACAGTTTATCTGGCTCAGATACTCAGCACAGGGGATCCGTACGAGGAAGGTATGATAAAAGAATTAGAGCGCGTGCAAAGGAGATCCGCTAGGTTTGTTAAAGGCCGTCATGATAAATGTGTAAGTGTTACGAGCTTAATAGAAGAACTCGGATGGGAATTACTATCAGAACGCAGGTTAAAATTTAGGTTAAACCTTTTAAGTAAATTTGAAACCGTATTGTTCACAGATGACGTTAGATATATATTAAGAACCCCTGCGTATTATGCTAGGTTTGATCATCTTAATAAGATTCGAGAGATAGATTGTCGTACCGATAGATTTAAAATGTCATTTTTCCCGCGTACCATAATAGAGTACAATAGGCAGCGTAGCAAAGGGACAGGTAGGTGAAATATAGTATGAGTAGTCTGTAGTGCATGATGCACGATAACACCCAATAATCCCTTCCTTATTATGTAGATACTAACCATCTAGCTCTATGTGACCCTATTTTCTAGCATGTCTCCCTTAAATATCCTAGTTGCATGTTTGGTGATCTTCACCCACTGCCATACACCCTCGTGGTGGCTCGCAGGGTATTACGTAGATGTTGATGTTTATGCTAGGAAACTCCTAATTTACTTAAAATATCATCCAGTTATTCACAGGGAAAAATGTATTGGTAAAAAAAATCTATTCATCCTGAATGAAGAAAAGTTGGTAATCTCCCACAGTTTTATTTTCTGGCACGACGCGTTTCATTAATCTGTGGATTAATCATTAAACGCGTCGTGGCAGCAAATAAATCAGTAGGAGATTACCAAGTGTTTCTCATTCAGGATGAATATAGAAAACCTCCACCAATCACAGCCTGATAAAGTGAAATTTATTTAAAATGAAACTATTTTCCCTTACTTGATCTCGCCGAAAGTATCCCGTATTGATGCAAAAGGAATCGACGGCCTTAGTTTGAAACGTGTAAAATTTGAGTGTCTAAAATAAAATTTATTTCAGCAGTAAATTCTACCTGATTGGTCGAATGGCACTTTTCTGCTCCTCCTCTATACTCCGCATTCAAACATTCCTCTATGAGAATAGGTGTACTCTCAATAGGTTGATGCCTGTGGGCGCTTGCGATGCCGTAATGATATGTTGACGCGGCGTGCCGCGCGCACTTTCTCTAAGGTTCAAGGCATCAAAGAAGTTCTAATCTCATCGCGTGCTATTTTTTGGATAGTTTTACACCTCGTGCCGTTTATTCGTTGCTGTTCTCTTCCGGAAGCGAAAAATTGATATATCCAGTTTGTTATCTGATTGAATCGGAGGGACAAATTCGGGCAAGTATCTGTTGCCACTCACCAAGGGGTATTTTCGGATCGGACGGATAGAAATGTGGATAGGAATTGTGGTTTTTTAAAAAAGTTTTCTACCGGGTAAGGTTGGTTTAGCTGAATGTCAGAGAATCTCCTCCCGGTATTCTACACATTCAAGGGCCTATCTCCCTCTAGTATATCCTTTTTCGCCTCAGTCTACGATCTATCCTTCCTCATCCGGTCCACGAAACCTATTCTCTTTCTTCCCCTTCCCCGCATGCCCGATATCCTCCCCACTATC
This sequence comes from Ceriagrion tenellum, assembly GCA_963169105.1. Taxonomy (NCBI): domain Eukaryota; kingdom Metazoa; phylum Arthropoda; class Insecta; order Odonata; family Coenagrionidae; genus Ceriagrion; species Ceriagrion tenellum. Next base: position 48,244,386 of record OY720637.1, read on the forward strand.
ACGAGGTGGAGCATGAATCTCCATAACATACAATTTAAGGTGGTTGGAGCGCGAATCGAAAATCATTGAGTGCACATTTTAACCCTTTAAGGATTAAGTGACATATTTGTCCCATGTTTTTTGAGAAGCTCCCAAATTTAGGTGAGTCGGTCTAGGGTTGTAAATTTTACACGCAAGGTACCAATATATCAGTTGCTTCGATGAAGCAATCCTTTTATTGAAATCTGACAGTTATTGTTGTTCCCTGATTGATGACATCTTTTGCTTGGAATGCCGTTTATTAAACTAAAAATCTGATTTTTTTATTAAAAAAATACAATGTGACGAAACACAACAATGTCATCATTCTTGTTTTTGTATGTTCTTCATTTATGAATTTAGTGCTTTTGACACTACATTTGTGGTTGTGTTAATGCAAAACTTTGGTTTTCATGCCATGGGACATATTTTCCCGATGGCCCGTAACAGAATGAATTTTGACATTGGTTTACACGTATCGCTTTGTACTGAGTTTCCACCATTACCAGTGTCATATGGTTGATGTCTGGGGTTGGAGACAATGCTTCACCTGATGCAACACATAAATGCTTTTGGGTGAAGATGCTAACAATGAAGTAGGAGAAATCATTACTATGTGACTTGTTAACACGGTACTCCTACCGTTTCACAGGAATCGTATTGCCGCCACAGTGGTAACTTCTCAAGTAAGTCGAAAGAAATTCTTGGACCACATTTCAATTAAGTACACCTATGTATACGTTGTAAATAAACACATATGTTGTCATAAAAATTATACAAGAATTAAAAAAAAATGTATTCTACCAGTAAAGGTAGGTTTTGTTGAATGTCGAAGAATCTCCTCCCGGTTTTCTGCACATTCAGGGGTCTACCTCCCTCTAAAGAGGTGGATGGACCTCCCTCTAAAGAGGGGGTCTACCTCCCTCTTTAGAATAGTACATCCTTTTTCGCCTCTGCATAAGATCTACTCTTCTTCATCTCGTCCATGAAACCTATTCCCTTTCTTCCCCTACCCCGCTCGCCCAACATCCTTCCCTCTATCACACTCTTCAGAAACCCATCACCCTTTATTACATACTTCAGCCATCTACCCTGCCTTTCCCGGATTTCATTCAAAAGTTACCTTTCCTCGCCCACCATCTCAAGCTCTTCATCGTTAGTCTTCCTTTCCGTCCACCTAACTTTCTCAATCCTTCTCCACACCCACATCTCAAATACCTGCAGCCTATTCTCGTCCTCCTTTCTGAGGGTCCACGTTTCTGCCCCATACAACGCTACGCCCCATATCAAGCTCTTCACCAGCCTCTTCTTCACATCCTAACCCAATGTCCCCGTCGTCAGCTCCCTTCTATTACTAAACGCCTCCTTAGCTAGAGCTATTCTCGAATGGTGGTAGAGGACGAAAATTCCCCACCAGAGAGAGTGCTTGATGAGCGAGCACCATTACGTATGCAAGACGGGTTTTTTGAGGCTATTTAATTTGCGAAGTCAGTAGCAGCGTTCCTTCTGTCGAGGGCGTAGCTGCGCTTTTCAAAGTAATGAACGTCCTTCTGATGATCGAAATCGTCGACGAACGAGTTCTTTCCCTCTGCTGTTTGTCCTCAAAGGGAAGAATGCGATCCTTTGCGGGAGAATCCTCACATTTGCATGCGTTTCCTTACTACGTCCCAGGCGGGCGTGGTGTCACGATATCCTCATGAATGCGAGGCTATTTTTACCTTCATGAGCGCCAAAGCTTCTGTTCCACGCATGTATACATGCATGATAATTGTATTCATGGCTTGAATCGTTTTAGCAACGTTTCACGTGAATGATAGTTGCTTTCTCGGATACTTTAGGGAGCCTTCATTAATTTTGTTCGTTAATACTCTATTCTACTTTCTAAGCATAAAAGCTTTGTGTATTATGTGTAGAATTTTTATTTTATTTTGTTATTTAAAGAGGCGTAGAGCTCAATTTCCCTTGATTTATAGAATTTTTTTATATGCATGGTACTCATATTTATTCTCGGGACACTGAAAATATTTTGTCTCATCGTTTGATAAATGTAACAAATGTTTGCCTATTCATAGTTCTCATATTTATCTTGGTACTCTAAAAATGTTTTGTTACGTCTTTTGATGAAATAAAAATCCAAACCAAAGAGTGAACAAAAACAATATTTCACTTCCTCATCCGTAACTTAGGATAACTTCCACTGGGTGATTCTATTCATTATTTTTTATTACAAGAAAAATTATACTACATGAAAGTAATCCGTATCCTAATAATGATAGTTCCACGCGTTGTCATGATTTTATTAATGGAAAACTGCGATCCACGTGATTCTATTGTCTTAGTTTTCACTGACACCACGAAAACAAGACGGTTCCTTGATTCGCACCAAGTCTTAAAGATTTTTCAATCCTGCTTCCTCTGCTGCTGAGTAATTCCCGTCCTTCTTTGATGATGAGGACTCAAGTTTTTCAGTCGTAAAAATATTCTCCTCCCGGCGAAATTAATTCTTTTCGTCCCTCTTTCTCAGATTCCCAAGACCACGCCGTGGATTTATTGCTTTTTCACGAGTTTTTCTGTATTGTTTCCTCTAAAAATCGATGTCCTTGGCGCCTGCTTTCATTCCGAGGCCTCGTTTCTACTCTCGCACGTTTACGCCGCTGCCCGTTTCTGAAGAACTGCGGTCCGCCGAGATGTAGTGGTGACTGTTGGTTTTTACAAGTACCGTTAAATGTGGCACAGATGTGGGAGTGCCATACAACCCGACTGATTGATGAGCTCTTTCCCTTGAACACCGTTTTCAACTGTGTGTGTTCTCACTTTGCTTAGATAGGATTGGATTTTGGGGAGGCGACCGACAACTAAGGTTATTTTCGCCAGAGGGGAAAATGTGGGAGGAAGGGTGGAGAGAAACCCGTCGTCGGCTGTATCCTGTCTTAAACGAAGGGCGCCAACGTCTCATCCGACAGACGGAGTACTGCACTTAGGTGCCCTCCACAAGACAGTCAAGTAGGGATCGGGTTTCCTCTGAAAAACATCCTCCTCTGCAGGGATTTGAACCCTGGCCGTCCGTACGGTTAGCCAGTACTCTAGTTACCACATCAATCCGATCCTTTCACTTCGTTCAACTCTCCTTTTCGTGATGAATCACAGAAATGGCAATTTTCCTCTAGATAAGGTTTAATACGACCATGCTTGCGATGCACTGCATCATCATCCGGTCGTAGTAAACCTTATCTAGTGGAAAATTGCCATTTCTGTGATTCATTTTGCTGAACCTCCACCATATCACGCCTGATATTTCTCTTCTCCTTTTTGTGTACAGATTTGATGCTTTTTTGTTGTAGTCGGATTTAGAAAGCTTATAGTCATCCCAAGGGTAGCCAATGTACGGTTTTGTTTCGCAATAATTGCTCCTCAGCAACATCATTTAAGCTCTAATTGTCTATAAGTAACACAACCATTTAGCTCATCCTAGCTGAGAGAAAGCGTCTCCGCAAGTTCTATAGACGGTGTTCGAACACGGAATATTTAGGTCGATTCGCAAGGGCGAAATACGGCAGGTGTTTGAGTTCGCGGTGAAAGCCTCGTTTAGCCTTGGCCATCAAGTTGAATGGAAATATCGAGCCAAGAACTGGAGCGATAGGGTTGGTGGCCAAACAAAATATCATTCTCGTATGCTCGTTGAGAGCATGTTGCGTGTCACATTGATGCCCAGCCCTTTTATTTTTATCTGACCCTGTGGAAAGATGGGCGGGGTTGATAATTCTAAGGGCTATTGTCTGTAAAACCGTCTTGATATCTGCGTTTCTGGTCTCGAATGGCCTAATGTGTGATCCAAAATCTCTTTAAAAAATACGAAGGAAACCAACTCAAACCCGGTTTTCATTTTCAGTGTTATTCTCAGTGGCAAGTACTGAAACTAACGCTCAATCATTCTCATCTTAGCCTTGGCCATCAAGTTGGAAATGAAAATATTGTGCTCTGGTTTGGAGCAAGAAGCTTCACGACCGAACGAAGTTTCATTCCTGTGAGCTCGGTAAAGAATGTCGCGTGTCATACTTATGTCCAACCTTCTTTTTTAATCTGACCCTGTGGGAAGATAGGCGGGTTTGATAATTCTAAGGATCTTTGGCAAGCAGTCTTAAAATCTGCGTATCTAGCCTCGAAACATCATTATATTCCATCTAAAAACTCTCTAAAACTACGCAGAACTACTGCAGACCGATTTTCATTTTCAGGCTCTTAAAGGGAAGGATGTTGGGCAAGCGGGGAAGGGGAAGAAAGAGAATAAGTTTCATGGACGGGATGAAGAAGGGTAAATCGTATCCTGAGGCGAAAAAGGATATACTAGAGGTGGATGGAACCCTGAATGTGTAGAGGACCGCGAGGAGATTCTCTGACATTCAGGTAAACCAACCTTACCCGGTAGAATACTTTAAAAAAACCACAAAGCCCTTGAAGGTGTGGATTATCGGGAGAAGATTCTCTGACATTCAACAAACCCTACCTTAACCGTTGGAATACTTCTGATGATAATAATAAAGTAACCAGCGACAAGCATTAAAACTGACGCTTTATCATTTTCATCATAACCTTGAAGACACTATGACACGAAGTAAACATAAAGTCATCAAATATAGTTCAATATCTTGGAATTACCTTAACTTCCGATATATCGTCGGGAAAACACAAACAAAACATATGCGGCACAGCATTAAAGAAACTAGGTTTTGTTCAGCGTATAATAGGAAGGTCCTCGGATGAGAAAGTCAATGAGAGATGCTCCTTTGCTCTGGTTAGGCCACACTTCGAATGTGCCGCGAGAATTTGTGACCCTGGTCATGAAGATTTAACCAAAAAAATTAATGATATACAAAGAAAAGCTGTATGCTTCGTTAAAAACAGCCACGAGCGAGCATATAGTGTCTCATAACTTTTAAAGGGATTGAGGTGGGAGCCCATAGAGACTCGGAGGCTACACGCAAAGCTTACCTTGCTTAAGGGATTCAGAACCGGTGTTTTTCAGAGCTACACAAGGAATATTATCATGACACCTCACTACATCTCTAGGTCTGACAGAAGAGATAAAATAAGAGAGTTTCATTGTCGAACAGATAAGTACAAAAACTTGTTCTTTCTGCGCACAATAGGCGACCATAATAAAAACTGAGATCCAATAAATACACTCCCATAATACACGTCACCATTTCACCTCCCCAAACCTTTCCCCTTATATATTTACACGGCTGGTGTCCTAACACCCTCTGCCCCACGTCCATGCGGCGGCTCGTCGAGTAGTATGAAGATTGGCCACCGACAAGTTTTAAAACTGAAGCGCTATCATTCTCATGCATTCCTACGGTTTTGACTCTCAGATCTTTTTATTCTACTTATATAACTATCAAATCTACTTTTTGTCCGTCTTCAAGTTATATTGCCTTTACTGTCTCATGTATGTACATCCCCGTAAATATGTCTTGTTTTACTGAAAATATTTCGTTATCCGTTATTCCTTCCGTCTTCTCGTCATTCCATCGTCTGCTCGTTACTTCTTCCGTCAGCTCCATCCGGGTCGTTATTTTAATTTCCGCCCGAACTGAAGTAATAAAAGTAACGCGCTCAGTAATAATCTTCATTGCCATGCGAAGTACCGTTGTGATAATATATACTAGCGGCTATTGCAGATTTAATGGATGTCTCAATTGTACTGCTTTAAGTGCGAATATTCGACAAAACGCAATGGGGGAAGTGGTCAGATGTGTTAATATTTACATTCATAAGGCTTTTGGTAGTAAATGATGCCAATTTAAATCCAACTGCCGAGGTTTCCCTGAAGTGTCTCTAATAGTTGGTATAATTGATGGTTTCAGGCGTAACTTTATGTGATTTGTTAACATAATGAAGATAATTTATAACTTTGTTTTTCCACATGGTTTCAATAAATTGTCTTCCACCTCGCGAGTGAATTTCATGTTGTCATTCAATGAATTTAAGTGTGTTAGGAAGGTTTTAAATATCCTGTCGGAACCGGTCCATACACAAAACACATCGTCCACATATGGGAACCAACACAATACATTTTGAGTAGTACATTACCAGAGGAGAATGAGTCTTTTTGAAAGTGGTCCATGGTATAAAAAAAGTGGTATTAACATGTGGAAAACATGCAACATGGACAAAAAAAGTTATAAGTTATTATTATTTGCTCTAATAGGATCTAGGAATATTTCTCCCGGTTAGCGATGAAAATATTTATCTACTCTATTTTTCCACTGGGTTTCTTCACGTTTGGCGGTCTCATGCCCAACATTTAATTATCATTCTAGAGGCCTCTTCAGATAGAAGTGATCTAGTTGCTATTTGGCCGCTGTATACATGGTTAATAGTTGTTAAGGCGCTTATTATTTGGCTGTTGTTCTTCCTATAAGAAGTCGAGTCACTAAAATAATGCAAGTTTTAGAAATGTCCAAGTGTGAGGTAATTTCTTAATTTAGGCGGCGAAATAAATTTACCAAAAAAATGGAATTGGAATGATTAATTGGAGCATGAGGAGACGGTATCATGTGTATAGAGGAGGGCCAAGAAGATTTTTAGTCTGAATGCAAGACGAAGTACAAGGTTTGTTTGGTAGATAAAGGAAGTTGCGACAGGGAGCCAAATACGAAGCTGAGTCAGTAAATTGACGCAGGGTTTAGAAATGTCAAAGTGCGAGGTATTATCTTAACCCTCCCTGGACGAGCGCGTCAAATTTGTTACGCTTCAAACTCATTGAAATATCTGCTTTCTAAGAGGCATTTCCATTAAGTTGCTGCGCTGGACAGAATTGTAACGTTTTGGATTAAGTGTGTGGAAAGCTGCGTCTCTTTCGGCGGTTTGTCAAACAATTTGGATACGTGAATGTGTGACGCTATTCGCTGAAGATGGCGGTCCCGATGGAACTCTGAAATAAATAGTTTCAGCTGTCATATGATGAAAAAATTGGAAAAGTCAAAAAAATGTGCGTAATGAAGCGAATGTTGAAGTATAACTTGTGTAATTATTTTTATGTAAGATCTTATTTTAAATTAAATATATTCAATACGAATACTTCACATTTCAAAATAAATGTTATTATCAAATAAATTATTCTTCCCACTTTGCTATATGGTAGTGAAACATGGGTATGTCAGGATAGACGTAAGAGTAGACTAAACGCCGTGGGTATGAGTTATCTGAGGAGTATTTGCGGCAAGAGTTGGATGGCTAGAGTCTGGAATGAGTGGGTCATGAATTAATGTGTGTTGCTCCAGTAATGCTCCAGTAAATGCTCCAGTAATGAACGTGTATGAAAGGAGTGTGCTTCGTTGGTTTGGCCATGTTGAGAGAATGGATGAGAGTCGAATAACGAAACAGATATATGAGAGTAGAATGAATGGTGTGAGAGGTAGAGGTAGGCCGAGAAAGTCGTGGTTGAATGTGATTGAGGAAATTCTTAGGAGGAGGAATATTAGGAGTTTTCAAAACAGGAGGGCGTATATGAAACAGTGTATGGGGGTAAATGAACCAAAAGAGGTTTGCAAGGATAGGTCAGTATGGAGGAAATTATTGACGCAGAGTTAGGTGTACAATTATGTATTAATGAGCGAAACATTTTGACTGTGCCTACCCCGGAAGGGAACGGCGTGATGGGTATGTATGTGTCAAATAAATTACAACTTTTTGTTAATATGCCTGAATAGCACCTTTAAAAAATTCACACAGGAACAGTATTTTTTCATGCTGATGTTTCATAATTCCCATCCATAGAGGATTAATTTAGGCGAAAAATATTGACCAGAAAAATAGAATAGGTAATGCTTGGAGTATGAGGATACGGTATCGTGTGCATGGAGGAGGGCGAAAAGGATTTATAGTCTGAAAGCTTTAAGAAGAAGAAAGTTTTAAGGCAAAAATCGATTTTTAAAATGGCAATGGGTTTGGAGCAATGTTTCATAACGAAGCGAGGATGTACTTATGCTCCTGGCGTTTGAGATGTGGGTTCGGAGTAGGTATGAGAGGGTAGGTTGTGCGGCGAGGACTAACGAGGAGGTACTGGATTTTGTTGGACAGGATAGGAAGCTGGTGGCGGAGAATCGGAAGAGGCAGAAGGGATGGATGGAGGACATTTTAGAAGGAGAGTGAACGTTGAAGCGGGTAATAGAGGGGAGAACAGTGGGGAAGGGTGGAAGAGGGTAAGAATCCTGGGCATTTAAAGAAGAGGTAGACGACATGAGGAATTGAAGACGGATCTGACCACGGATTACCTATTCTAAGGAAAGCGAGACGATGTTCCGTAGATAGGGGAGTTAATATAAGTACTGATCTAAAACCAACCAATCAGCTGCTATCATGCTAAAATGAAGATACGGATCATAACCTCTTTGTAGCACTTAACGCTCGCATACGGTTAGCTTTAGCAGTACATGTACGGTCGGATTCAAATGTATTGCAAAGAATCGAGCTTACTTTATCGAGAACACTTACGCTTCTCAAGGAAATTGAGTTTCACTTACGGCGCTGTTATTCTTTGCTACGAAACGCTATCTATTCATCTGTTTATTTGCACGTATTCAAATGGTTATAGTTGGCCAATTTCCTATAATGTGCTAATTTTTTATTACACTTTCGTTTTGGTTTGGATTTACCAGTTGAGCCTGGATAATTATTATTTATTATTCACAACTGTTACTCTAAATGATACATTACGTAGTATTTGCCGTAAGTATATTGTATGTCAGGAACGATCTGTGTTTAATAATAAAGTTTGGTATTTCAAATAACCAATACGTCGCAGCATGTCATTGTTATTCGAGCTGATCATATTATGTAATAACAAGATAGCACAAAACAAGCAATTGCTCAACTATTACAATTTAAATACGTGCAAATAAACAGCTGAATAGATGGCGTTGCATATCAAAGAATAACAGCGCCGTAAGTGAAACTCGATTTCCTTGAGAAGCGTAAGCTCGATTCTTTGCAATACATTTGAATCCGACTGTACGTCACCTGTGAGGACAACTCGCTCCTTGGATCTCCCAGGAGATTTACAGTGGAAAGGATAAGACTGGGTAGCTTAATTGGTGAGAGCACTGGACGCGAAATCGAGGGGTCTGAGAGTTCGAATTCCAGTCCAGGCGAATGATTTTTCCTCTGTGAATTTCAAAAAATTGTGCGTCCACTAACGGGTGACTCCGTTGAAGTTACTGCGCTGTTAGTTCCGCATTTCTTTGAAAATATTTTTGGAACGTATGAAAGTGTCTCAGGCTTAACTTTGTGGAAATATTGTATATCTACATACATACATACCCATCACGCCGTTCCCTTCCGGGGTAGGCGCAGTCAAAATGTTTCACTCTTTAATGCATAATTGTACACCTAACTCTGCTTCAATAATTTCCTCCATTCTGACCTATCCTTGCAAACCTCTTTTGCCTCATTTACCCCCATACACTGTTTCATACACGCCCTCCTGTTTTTAAAACTCCTCATATTCCTCCTCCTAAGAATTTCTTCAATCACATTCAACCACAACTTTCTCGGCCAACCTCTACCTCTCACACCATTCATTCTACTCTCATATATCTGTTTCGTCATTCGACTCTCATCCATTCTCTCAACATGGCCAAACCAACGAAGCACACTCCTTTCATACACGTCCATTACTGGAGCATTCATCCCACATTCATTCATGACCCACTCATTCCTGACCCTATCCATCCTACTTTTTCCGCAAATACTCCACAGATAACTCATACCCACGGCGTTAAGTCTACTCTTATGTCTATCCTGACATACCCATGTTTCACTACCATATAGCTAAGTGGGAAGAAGTACACTCTTATACACGGCAATTTTCGCTTCCTTAGACAGGCACTCATTCCTTGATATGCTCCACATGCTACCCACCACTTTCCTTCCAGCATTCGCACGTCTCATTATCTCCTCATCTATTTTTCCATCTTTTGCATACATCTTACCGAAGTACGTGAAATCATCCACTTGTTCAATTACTTCACCATTCGCCCTCATCATACAGTTATTCTCCCCATTCTCTTTATCAAAAACTACTATTGGTAAAAATGAAATAACTCGTTAGTAATTTCCAAAATGTTTTGATGACAATCGACCATGGTTTGACAACTGACCATCAACCTTGATAATAGACATAAATTGTCTTAACCATGGTCGGATTTTATTAAAACGGTGTGGAAATTACTGTCGAGATATTTCATTTTTACCAATATGGATGTTGCGATGTGGATATGTAAACTCGAAATAAATGTTTTGAATGAATAGGCTCAACTTAGTTTTTCCACAATGAATATGGTTTCGACGATTAACATCATCATCAGCCCTGATGATGACGTTAATCGTCGAAACCATGGTCGTAAGTCATTAAATTCATTGTGGAAAAACAAAGTTTACTCAATTCATTCAAAATGTTTAGAAAATTCCACCAAGTATCGCCGGAAACCACCAGCCTTCTAAATAAATAATTTTCATCGGCATTTTTTATTTTTTTTACAATTTTGGAGAGAATATACAGAATATCGTTAAGTTGTACGAATCGAAGAATTTTCATATTCCTCCCCCCCCCCCCAAATGCGCTCCAATTTCCCCAGCTTTACCGAAGATGCTCACGAGCGATCGCTCCGCATGTGCAGATGCGTGGGTCACATGGGTTCGGGGTGATGAATTCACGTCTCGGAAGAGTAGGCCCTCTGGGAGGACGCAAAATGGCCCTCGCATTTCTCTCGTTCCCTAACCAGTAGGTATCCTTTCGCATGTCGCCCTCCTCCCACTCCGGGGGGGGGGGGAAGGAAGGGATGAGAGGGGTCGGGTGGTTTCGAAACGCGAGAGAGAAGGGGGAATGGGGCGGGGGGGGGGGTCACACGACACCGGTGGCCTCGCTCGTCGGACGGGAGGGCGTTCGGCGAGGGGCGGGCCAGCGAGGGGACGCTTTAAGGGGCGGGCGGGTGCGGGTGGGTGGCGCAGGGGTCGATCAGTAGGCAAGCGGAGACGACTGGATCGGATGAGCAGAGGGAGAGAGTTGAGGACAGGTCGACAGGTTGGATGCGTTGGATGGAGGGGGGTTTGGTTGGATGGGTCCATGGTGATGAGCGGAGGAGATACGGGTAGTCGAGTTTCAGGGGCCTCGTAGTACCCTTCGAACTCCTTAAGGTATATAATAAATTTTCTGGCTTCACTTGGTCGAACAACATTGCGAAGATTTTAAATGAATTCACTTTGTAATATTCCACAAGGTATTTATTACTCCGACCTAGGTTTCGACTTATGTTAAGTCATTATCAAGGTGGTCATCACGCCTTGATTATGACTTAAGTCGAAACATAGGTCGGAGTAATAATTACCTTGTGGAATATTACAAAGTGTATTCATTTCAAATCTTCTCCTTAAGGTAGTTAGAGCGATATATTTCCCTTGTAATAATGGAGAACAAATTCGATTTACGGAGTTTTACGAATTAATTTCGGCAACGGTGGGAATCAATGCATTATTATTTAAGTATCTACCGGTAAAGATAGGTTTTGTTGAATTTCAGAGAATCTCCTCTCTGTTTTCTACACTTTCAGGGGCCTATCTCCCTCTAGTATATCCTTTTCGCCTCAGCATAACATCTACCCTTCTTCATCCCCTCCATGAACCTTCACATCTTGAGCAACCCATCGCCCTTCGTTACATAATTCAGCCGTACACCTTGCCTATCCGGGATTTAATTCAGAAGTTTCCTTTCCTCTCCCGCCATCTCGAGAACTTCCTCGTTAGTCTTCCTCTCCGTCCGCCTCACCTTCTCCACACCCGCATCTCAAATTCCTGCAGTCTATTCTCGTCTTCCTTTCTGAAGGTCCACGTTTCTGCACCATACAACGCTACGCTCCATATCAAGCTCTTCACCAGACTCATCTCCACATCCTTGCCTAATGTCCCCGTCATCAGCTCCCTTCTATTACTAAATGCCTCCTTAGCTAGCGCTATGTCTCTTCTCTTCCGTACCTATGTCCTTGCTGCTATGCCCGTTTTCCTCTAGCGTATTACCTAAGTAATCAATATGATCAACTTCATCGAGTTTGTGTCCTCCAACTTTAACCATCAGCCTCACTTTCTTTATCTTAGGGATATAGGGATAGGGCAATGTATAAATATTGTAATGCATTAATATATTTTATGCTGTAGAAAAAAATTGCAATTATCCACAGAAATAAGTTTTACTGCGACCTAGGTTTCGATGTTTCTACATCGTCATATTACAAGTTCTCAGGTGTTTTTACATGATCATGGATGATGTAAAAACATCTGACAACAGTATCGAAGATGTGATCAACGCCAATACGTACGGCTGAGACTGTTTAACCGTGGGCGCTTATGGCGCGGAGGCTATCTATGGCTAGACATATTCGCGTGTGCAGCATAAGGGTTCAGTTTGGCACTAAAAAGACAATGTGGAACTTATCCTCATATCACGTACGTGTGCATGGAACCCCTACCAACAGACTGGAATTCTCCTTTTCCAATAAGATCTTATTTTTTATCCTCGTTTAATTCTTGACCCCGAGGGAACCAGCAATAGAATAAATGCATGACCCACGTTAAAAATGCAAAGGAAGGTAGGTAATTTTTAATGAAGCTATCTGGGGTTTCCAACCGTGTCAAGAAGGCTGTTGCTGCCAACGTTTCGGCGGGTGTCTCTGCCATCGTAGTCAGGGCTGATTGCGATCGCGGAGATTAGCCATCAGGGAGGATGGCAGACACGGCGGAAGAAATGCTGGTAGCGACATCCTTCCCGACCCAACGGATATAGTTATACCCCGATAAAACTTCATCAACCTTGTTCGCAGGGAAAATACCAAAGACTTCATCATTAGGCTTCTTGGTGATCACCGAGATAATTTCGACAAAATAATTTTTTTCATATTTGTAGACCTTATTGACAGCGATAGGGGAGTATTATCCTCCATATACTCAATAACTGATTGCGGTCGACGGGTAGGAAAGACAAGCGAGAAAGTCATCGATGTATTAGGTGAGGAGAGGTAATATCTGGAAGAGATTTGGAGGAGGCAGAGTAAGTGGATGGAGCAGGTAATGAGGGACGAAGGGTTGCTGAAGACTGTGATAGAGGGTACGATTTTGAGCTGGGAAGGGGAAGATACAGAATGTGTTTAATGGATGGGATGAGGAATGGGACGTTTGCTGAGCAAAAAAAAAGAAATCTTATTTATAGATAGGGCCCTGCTCATGGAAAGAGTAAAAGATTATTTCCTCACCTCCATTTTGACTATTATCAACGGGTAGGTAACCCATATAATGAAAATTTACTACTAACCATGGTTTTAGCAACTTATTGCCATTTTCATGGTGAATTACTATAGCCATGGTCGGGTGAAATCGTAGTTTTATAAATATTAAGCGGACTGGAAGTAAGGGAAATAGCCCTAGAGAAGGAAAGATGGAGGCCTGCAGTCAACCAATCTAAGAATTGAACGATCAATGATGAGAATATACTAAGCTATAGTATTTATAAAATATATTTGTTTCAACATATACCTGAATCAGACTCGCAACCTTGAAGAGAAATCGAAATCTGCAATTGTAATTCAAAGATATGTATTGGAATATAACGGCCCCGGTGGCGACGGGGTGATGTCTTCGCCTGCTAAACTGAAGGTCGCGGGTTCGAGCGCCGCCTGGGTTGGTTTCTTATCACCCAGGGCATGAATGTATGTCAAGTTCTGTTGTCCCGGTCCTTGGAAAACCTGAAGACAGGCTTAGCAGTCTATCGGGATTCCAGGGACATACGGGCCAATAGAAGCAAAAAAAAGACACAAAATCTATTGGAAAAAATTAGCAGTTTTTAGCTAATATCATTTGACCGCCCGCGTTGAAATGCTTAGTATTATGTTACTATCACTAAAGTGACTTGCGTTTATGAAGTGAGAAAGCATGGTATATTCCATTCCTAAAAAATGACGGAAGTTTGCATTTGTGGCTCACACAATACACAAGTCGTTAATCCACTGTCAACTTTGAGGTGAATTCCTCCGTTTAATTTTTAGTGGGGAACTTATGTGCTGTAGAATGTCGGCATTTATATTTCCTTGTCAATAAATCAGTTAAAAAGTGGTATTTTACTCTATTTGCAAGAGAATTTAACTATTTATCTAATTAATCTATTTGCAAGAGAATTTACAGCAACACAGTGCAAGAGAATTTACAGCAACACAGTGTAAGAGAATTTACAGCAACACTGTTGCTGTAAATTCTCTTGCAAACAAAATAAGACGTCAACCGTTTCTCTAGCTGTTCTCGTTTAGGAGCTATAGCAAAAATAAAAAAGTTCTAAGCGCAAAATGGTCGAAACTTTGATCGTCCCTAGATATGAGAAAATTTTTTTTCCAAAAACGCTTCTATTTTCATTTAATACCAGATGGAACCCACACAAAAATTTTGGTTCGAATCGGAGACACCAAGGGTCAACTCCCTGCTGATCTGACGTGGAATGACCCATGTGGTGTTTGGTAGATGGCCGGTGCCCTTACACCACCTGCTAAATTCCCTTCTGTCGATCTGGGTCCGTGGTTTGTTGTAGGGGCTTGAGAGGAAAAATCGGCGCGGATAAAAAGGGTTTCGAGAAGTGTGATAGGGAAGAATGGGTTTCGCGAGTGCGCCGGGGGATTCCGCTCCGTTTGGCCGGCGATGAAGATTGAAGGGATCGGACGTGCCGGGGACGAATGAGTGGATTCGATTCCCGTCAAAAGATGTGTATCCTATCGATTACTCTTCTCTCGTCTGCCCGAAAGAGTGGAGGAGAGTCGTTGGCGGCGTGCGAAGCCGCGCCCGCCCTTGACTCGATTCCCACTTTTTCCCGATGGCGACGTCGATCGTGATGGCGATGATGATGCGGGAAGGGGGCGTGGCAGGGAAGCACGGGTGGGTGTGGATGATGATGATGGTCGCGTCGCGTGGTGATAGAACGTCGCCTGATGAAAGTGCGCGTCGCAAGTGAAAAGCGTCGCGCGTAGTCGTAAAAATTCACCTCGTCCTCGTCCACTCATCTTACTAATGTATAAAAATCTAGTGGTGTCTGTTTGTCTGTGTGTCTGTTACTCAATCACTCATAAACCACTGGATCGTTTGAAACAAAATTTGGCATGAAGATACTCGATATGTCCGGTTCACGCATAGGCTATATAACAAGGGCCTTGGGGCCCTAGAAGGTCCTCTTGTGGGCCCTTTCATCACCAAAAATTGGCCCTGGAAGATAATTCTTGCCTGTATTAGAAACACGTAAAATAAAGGCTGAGTAAAACAGGAGAATACCACGATGCTATATTAATGCGACTAACATCTGGAATGCAAATGGCTTGTAGCTTAATTTCTATATGTTACTGCAAAAGAATGTCGAAACTGGGTAAGCATAATATAATGCGGTTTACATCTGCTGAATCAAAAAATAAAACTAAAATTATAGCTGATTTGCCCAGAGAAAAATGCACCTCATGAGCAAGTCGAACCTACAACCTATGTGCCCTGTCTATCTTTCATCCCCCGTTGATTTTCAACGGGTACCTTTGCTACTTTCAAATACACATGAAAGGTGAAATGAGATGAAATTGCCGCGAGGTAAATTCGGCCTGGACCAGGAATCGAACCACGGACCTTTGGTTTGTCGGACCAATTCGCAGACGACTACGCTATCGAGACTACATAATTACTGCGATGTTTCTGCGAATTGTTTCGGCAAACTAAAGGTCCGTGGCTCCATTCCCGGTCCATGCCGAATTTTTCTCGTTGCCATTTCTTCGTATTTCACCTGCTATGTTCGAATATTTGCACACGGGAGGTGTTCGGAGCGATTTTTTTATTTTTGTCTTTTCCTGAAACTTTGCAAGAGTGCACGTATCATTTCCGTGAAGACTTCCGTGGATTTTTTTTTTTGACGAAGAGAATGGTTTTTCGGGTCTCCTTCCGCGTTTATCAATTTTTTTTACGTACAATATTTCGCCAATATTTCGAAAACGGAATAAGACATAAGGACGGACCAAACCCTGCGTCCACACTTCAGCGGACTTGAGGAAGACAGCTGGAACGCTGGCGAAAAATTGTCCATAAAAAAATGGATATACGCGGAAGGAGACCAAAGAAACCATTCTTGTGCACTTTTTAGTAATATATACGGACGAAAAGGAAAAAAATGGTACGTTAAAGGTTTGGTTTTGGTGGGAAGTCAATGCTATTTTAAAACGTAGCGTTTATGATGGTACTTGACATACGTTTTGAAATAATTTGATTTCATGCGTACAGAATTTTTTCCCTAATCTCGGAAAAAAGCATTTAACATTGTAATGATAATGGCTTACAAATATCAAGGTGTCATGTCAAGCGAAACACGCGTATTTACGTATAATTTTCGAGTAAATTTAGTATTGTGCGCCGTAAACCAAAGTCATAGCAATGGTTTTAGTTAGGAGGAACCTGTGCTTCAAAGTAGTGTTTTCTTAAGACGTACAACCATGAATATACATAATGGATTCAAATGTTTGGACTCGTTGCCTAGGCTACGTGTTGCCTAAATTTCCACTTTTAGTTCACCCATTCCTTGGCGCTTCTTAGAAAAAAGTGACAAATTTCAAGCTATCCGGGACCAGCCACGGAGTTCCACTTTTACGGAGTTACCCGCTATGCACACATGTGCGAATTTCCACAGAGAAAAAATCATCCGCCTTGACCGGGATTCGGATCCAGATCCCTCGATTTCCGGCCGAGTGCTTTAGCCAGTTAATCTACCGAGGCGTCCTCTTCCCCTGTGGATTTTTTTGCGACCTTTACGGGACTAGATGTTCTCGACTGCTGGACATACAATGTAACAATCAGTCGCTACTGAGCGCTTAGCGACACTGCCCACGAGGAAAGATCGAACTTTGAACACAGAGAGGCGTTCACTCTTATTTGACAAATTTCAAGCAATCCGGGACTAGCCACGGAGTTCCACTTTTACGGAGTCACCCGCAATGCACACATGTGCGAATTTCCACAGAGAAAAAAATCATCCGCCTTGACCGGGATACGAACCCGGATCCCTCGATTTCCGACCTAGTGCTTTAGTCTTAAATCCCGGTCAAGGCGGATGATTTTTTCTCTGTGGAAATTCGCACATTAGAAAAAAGTCTTCTCAGTCCACTCGTAAATGGCCGTTGTTGATTGTTGTTAACGTGAGACTATGGTGAATACTCAATAACGATTGAAGAGGTATGGACTACTTGATGCTGTGAATAATAGCTGACTATTTTTTAGACCTAACAGTTACTTTGTAAATGCTAGAGAGGAAACATCTACTACAGGAAGTGTGTAAGACGCATATGAAACTTACATCGTGAGCCTTTTCTCTGCTGTGTGGATCTTTTACTGTTAATTTACAGCTAAATTTTTTTGGTTTATTACCTGTTGCGAGCCTAAGGAATCAGAAGGTATGATCTATATTGATTAATGTGGATGTTAATGTGTAACCTACTACATATTCATGTGTGGTCTCGGAGTAGGTTTTACAAGTCGGTTGTTTACAATTTGATGGGGATGGTTTTACGGCAACTCTCCCGTCTACGCTCCTCTCCGCCTACGGCTAAATTCCTACGTAAGTGTTCTCTTTGGCATCCTTCATGAATAGGCTAATGCATTCCATTTTTGGTGTTCCTTCCATTCTCCTCAGTTATATCTACTTCCACTATCATTTTCCAAAGGCTGTTGTGACGTGAAGCGTGTCCAACAAGGATTAAATGCATCGGGAAAACAACGAGAAACGTGTAAATAAGGAATCGCAAGGAAGTCAAGGAATAAGCTTGAACGAGATGGAGTGGAGTGCAGCAGCGAAAAAACCATTGGACTAATTACTGCTTACGGTATCTTTAATTCTCTTTGCCCTCTAATGGTACCACCAACCAACCTCCTATATCCTTTGATTTGTCACTGACTTGTTTCCGTTCATATTTTCGAAGCCTTTCTTCTGACTTTTATTTTTCTTTGGCATGTACTCTCACATTTCCTTCCACTCTCTCTGTTCTTTCAAGAGTTGAGCTGTAGACGTAGACGACTGGTCACTTAATCACAAAGGAAATGTTTCCAGGCTTGATTTTGTGGAAGTAATTCATATTAACTTAAATAAAACTTTGTATACTCCACTATATACATTAACTTAAATGAAACTTTGTATACTCCCTATGGTGGAGTATACAAAGTATTATTTAAGTTAATGGTTAATTAATGTTTTTCCTGTCATTCAGCTACTCGTACAGTTTTTCCTATCTTAATTTTTTTGGTTAAAAAAATCACTGCTCAAATGATTAAAAAAGACCGTTAAGTTAGGGCTTTAATGCTTTGAATAGTGCGCGATGTACTGACGTTGATAATTGTTTCTACTAACAGATCGGAATAATTATAAGTCTCTTTGAAGCAATCCTTATTTTCGGGTTGTATCATTTTTTTGCGAAACTCTTTATCTAAATTTTTATCTGCGGATTATTAGGTTTTAAGGGCGGGATGAAGTGCGGTAGGACGTACACGTACGAGATGAAGGAAGAAATTAAGTTAGCAGATGGGGCCCTACGCATATCGTCTCAAGTTTCTAAATCTAAAATTTTTAAATTCTGTTATATCTAAAATGCGTTATTTATCTAAATCTTGACCTGCTGAGGCCCAATTATTCTGTAAGAACGGGATGAAATGCGGTAGGACGTTCGCTGAGACGAACAAAGAAATTCTGTAAGGAGATAAGGCCCTCCTGTCTTGATAATCTATCGGATCTTTCACCTACCTCCATTGGACTTGCTTTAATTGTAGATTAATGAAATAAATAAGCGAATAAGTTGTTAAATTTAATGATAACATTGTTTTAGACCTCATAGAGCAGTGTAATACCATTTGACCCTCAGGAAATCGTGCGATAAGTGTGAAAGTTTCATTCAATGTTCAAGTGTTTAAGAGTACAGCGTTATAGGGAATACGTGTAACATTGTTTTAAACCTTATAGAGCAATATAGATCAATGTAATACCATTTGACCCTCCGGAAATCGTGCGATAAATGTGAAAGTTGCATTCAATGTTCAAGTGTTTAAGAGTACAGCGTTATAGTGAATGCGTGTAACATTGTTTTAAACCTCATAGAGCAATGTAGTACCATTTGACCCTCCGGAAATCGTGCAATAAGTGTGAAAGTCGCATTCAATGTTCAATTTTTTAAGAGTACAGCGTTATAGTGAATACGTGTAACATTGTTTTAAACCTCATAGAGCAATGTAATACCATTTGACCCTCCGGAAATCGTGCGATAAGTGTGAAAGTCGCATTCAATGTTCAAGTGTCTGAGAGTACAGCGTTATAGTGAATATGTGTAACATTGTTTTAAACCTTATAGAGCAATATAGAGCAATGTAATACCATTTGACCCTCCGGAAATCGTGCGATAAATGTGAAAGTTGCATTCAATGTTCAAGTGTTTAAGAGTACAGCGTTATAGTGAATGCGTGTAACATTGTTTTAAACCTCATAGAGCAATGTAGTACCATTTGACCCTCCGGAAATAGTGCAATAAGTGTGAAAGTCGCATTCAATGTTCAAGTGTTTAAGAGTACAGCGTTATAGTGAATGCGTGTAATATTGTTTTAAACCTCATAGAGCAATGCAATACCATTTGACCCTCCGGAAATCGTGCAATAAGTGTGAAAGTTGCATTCAATGCTCAAGTGTCTAAGAGTACAGCGTTATAGTGAATGCGTGTATTTCATTAGGGGACATAAACCGGCTTTTATGATTGCGGTATTATATTCATGCATCAGTTAATTGGTGGAATTGTTTGTCGTCATACCACTTAAGGGAGTATGCATTCTCTGGGTATTCTGATGGCAGGAATACTTTGTGCGGATTACGTGCAAACAAGCGGGCGGGCTGTGTGTTTTGAACAACTCGCTTTCCCTCGGAAGGCACGAGGGCCCCGTGGATGCATTGTCATGCCTCTCTCGGCGGCCCTTATCCGTTCGGAAAAGGGCAAAGAGGATGGAGAGAGCGATGTTCCACCCATGATGACGGAGTCCTCCGCTGAGGACGGGTCGAGATGAGATAATCCCGCCCCAGTTTGTCCTTTAAATGATTCAGTCGGCGGCGCTTAACTCTCTTTACGTAATTAATCCCCGAGGAGGTTAAATGTTCATGGCCCTCTTGGCCTATGAAACACGAAATTGCTTCTTCTCCCGGACGTTTAATGCGAGAGGAGACAACAAAGTGGAGATTGTTGAACGCTTCGAAGGCTTTCTTCTGTGATCGTCAAGCGAGGACGGCATTTTCCGCAAATACTGCTCGCGCGGGTCACATTACAGAGCGTTCTAAGGATATTCAAGTTCTGTTATGTGCCTACATAAATTAACCCCGCAATTGAGGTCTCAAACGATAACCCGAGCTTCATAAAAGACTCGACTTGAATCCTTTAGCAACTTCGCGTTCGCTATTCGAGTCTTCATTCCCCGTGGGTATCGTTGCAATTGCATAATTCATGAGAATTTTCTCATTCCTTCTCTCGGCAGTCGACTGGTTTGATTGTTTTTTTTCTATCGTGGGAAGAATAGAAAAGGAATGGTAAGCTAGGACACCATTCAAATCTCAAAATAGTGATTCCATAGAAGAATCAGCCTCTTCTATATAGCGATATGCCAAAAATCTATGAAGGAATACCTGAGTGTCGGTTCTGGCGGACACTGCAATCTACGATCCTGATTATCGATCTATCAACTTTTTCTTGTCAATTTTGCAGATGAATTTAAACTAATTAGCTCGGTTGCTAAACTCTTAATTTTTGAAGTTAGAAGAAACCTTAGTGATGTCCACTGAGTTGTTTATTCTTCCTACACATTTCCATAGTACCTGATGATGACGCTTTAGCGTCGAAACGCGTCGGAAGAATAAATAACTCAGTAAAAATTTCTAAGTTTTTCTTCTAACTTCATAATGTTGTTCCACAACATCTCGCCAGATATCGTTGAGTCTTAATTTTTATATTTTTTGATCGTTTGTTCATAGAACTCCAGTGCGACCTAGTTTAAATTTAAATTACTAAAGTTACATTAATTTTCAAATTACTGTTCGGCATTGCAGTTTATTTTGTGCTTTGCGGCTTATTTCTTCAAAAAAAGTGATATTTTCTCATGCTGATTTGGTATATCTGTTGGGTTGCAGGAATTCAATTGATTCATTTTTCTCTAAGTTGATGACTATCTCGCGTATTTTTTTGGGTATTGAGAACTTTGATCCTTCGAGCGAAGAATGGACATTTTTTTACGCCAAACCTGCACACCGCTCAGGAAAGCCCACAACTGCGGTTTTGGTTATCAGTTTTTGACCAAGGCGCATACTAAGAAACTCGCTTCGTTTTTGAACGCCTGTGTCAGCTATTTGAGTAATTGGATTGATGGACAAGGATTCTCGCGGCCCACTGCTCCGCCCCTGGCTTAGATATTAGGGGGGGGGGGAGGAGGTGGTCCACCAAAATGCGCCGAAGGGTGCGTCTTTTGTGTGGCTTCCGATGAACAGCAGACATTTTACGACACTACCGCTGGCTAGGCACTCTGTAAGGTAATGAGAGTAAAGCATGGGAAATAAGTAAAACAGGGAACAGGAAGGTTTAAAATGTCGTTTATTCCCGCGATCGACAAGAGACCGTAATGACTGCGTTTAGACTTTGAAGTAGGTTAGCTGACAAGTAGTGAGGCTGATTAATTCATATTCCCTGTAATGAATATTTAAAAATCTGCCGGTAATTGCTAACATCATGTTTTGTATCATGATGCCTAAAGGGATTGCTTCCGAGTAGTATCATTTCTTTTACGGCAGTTTCGCGAGCGTTCCAGCTCGCTTCTTCAGGAACGCTCGCGAAACTGTCGTCAAAAAATGACGCAACGCGGAAGCAATCCCGTAAGCCATCATGAATCAAGACCATTCCGCGGAAGCTTTCGTAACATCCATGTTTTGCATGTTCCCTTCATGACTATTGTGTCACGTTTATATAGTTACATCATAGTTTATTAAAATAGTTTGTGTAGCACTTGTAGCATACCGATAGTGTGCCTTTCGGTGTATTACATTTATTCACTCTAGTTCACGTTGATGATATGCCACCCCCTGCCAAAAACCCTTGTGGTGGCTTGCAGGGTAATAAGCAGGTGTAGATGCACTTCCTGTGGAGTGCCACATATTGATAAATTTCTTGGATCTGTGAGTTGTCTAATATCAGCTTCCATGAAAAAGCATCTGCCCTTTTTCTCTTCTACGACTTCTTTCTTTATGTTGCTTTTCCTGCTTAATGTTGCTTAATTTGCTTGTTGGTGGAAGTAAATTCTTCACTGTAGTTCATGTTAGTGATAAGTCACCCCCTGTCAAACACCTTTGTGGTTGCTTGCAGGGTAATAAGGAGATGCAGAATTAAATGTCGATGAAGTATTCCCTCAGCAAAACGTCCAGTTTCTTGTGGAGGAGAATGGCCTGGTCAAGGAAGAGGTTTTTCGGTGCGAGTGGCTCTCCTGAGACGTGGAAAAAAAGTGGGAGCGACAAACTATGGTACTATTGAAAAACTTGACCCTCTTCGTCAGCGGTTGCCGAGTTTTTTTTCTTCTTGCGAACCACCAACGCTACTAATTTATCTTGATAGAGGCTCAAGCTAATCAGTCCCCTCGCAACGTGGCAATATAATTGCCATGCTATTGTCATATTTATTATCATTTAAGGTCGTTTGATCGATTTTCCTTTAAGCATAGCTGTGCGTTAAACTTTGCATACGTGTAATCATTAACAATATGAAAGGTTAAAAGTGAAATAAATCGCATGTTACCGATATGGTTTTTTTGGCAATTTAAACAATTTCCGCTTATCGTGGCCATATGGATACAACCATGACGCGCCGAGTGTATGACGCTCTGTAGGAAGAAACGCGAACTTTATCGCAATCAACTTGGCAACACTGCGTCGTTCAAGGTCACGGTCACCAAAATATTTTGCATGAGTACTTATGGTGACCGTATTAGTAAAATAACAAAAGTTCATCAAACTCGCCATACAAATATTTTTTGGCGGAAATTGGCAAATGCAATTTTTACTCATAGCCTTACGGCTCTTGGCATATATCTCCAAATAATTCGATTGTATATCTACAGATTTTCTTCGAAATGCGCAAAAATATGTTTCAAATTATTATAATGTCGGCCACGGTGGCGGCGGGGTAAAGTCCTCGCCTGCTAACCCGAGGGTCGCGGGTTCGTGATCGGCCTGGGTAGAATATTATCTGCCCAGGACATGGGTGTTTGTGTAGCGTCCGTTGTTACTGTTATCCACCCGACGTAAATTGGCACATTGTGCTGTATTCGGGATAGTGAAAATAAATAAATAAGTAAATAATGGTTCTTAATAAATATAAAGGTATCATACCGTAAAAGTAACAAGAATTTACATACGGTTTTCGCTTAAGGTAGTTTGAACGAGATAGTTAGTTCCCTAGTCATAATAGAGGCTATATTCGAGTTATACCTGTTAACTTCACCATCAGTGGGACACATTAATTAAATATTAAATTATCAATGGTGCAATAATATAGTTTTGTATGACAGAGATTGCAAGTAATTCAATGAAAATATCTAAATAAGTCCTTCAATTGACCATTTTTTTTCGCGAGGCACGTTTAAAAATCCTTCAATACGGAAGGTTTTTTTGTGATCTCGAAGAATATTACTGCGGTGACAATATGATTAATTTTCTAAAATAGTCGGGAAAACATTCAAACTATTGACAGTTAATTTAGTGACGAGATTTAGGTGTTAAAAATTCCTCATTTCCTTAAATAAGCTCTCTCTACATAGTGCATACACGTACCATTTTACATGTAAAACGGCTCGTATTTTTGGTCTAATATTTCGGAAATAAATGTAGTGGGAGGTTTTAATTTTGGTGTCATTGGAAGGGTGAGATAATTTTCTTTAAAATGATACCAAGTTTATTAATTTCTAGGTGAAATAATATTTCGCCCAAATTAACTTAAATTTCGAATTCCCCGCTGCAAAACCAAGTTATGCTAATGCTTTGATTATCATAATCATCAATGTAGATCTGTACTAAGACTGGTTCCAGCTGAACTCCTCCAAGCTTCTCTATTCTGCCACCACATGTTCATCTCTTGGTAACTCCTGTTCTCCCTCAAATCCGTCAACATATCAAATTTTCTTCTTCCTTCCTTGCGTTTTCCTTTCACTTTTCCTTCCATTATCTTACTCGGGAGACAGTCTTGCCTCATTATATGCCCCGACCAGTTTGCCTTACTTCTTCTTATTGCATTCATGATTGATTTTTTCTCATCAACCCTTTCCAAAACTTGGCCATTCCTCACCTTGTCCGTCCACCTCACTCTCATCATTCTTTTCCATCACCACATTTCAAAAATTTCAAGATACTTCACTTCCTTTTTCCTATAGGTCCAAGTTTCTGATACATAGAGGACCACACTCCATATAAAGCATTTAGCAAATTTCTTCCATAGGAAAATATTTTATTGGCAGTTAATAGAGCTTTTGTTTTTTCAAAGGCTTTCTTTCCCATGGATATTCTACTCTTGATTTCTTGAGTAGAGTTTCCATGTATATTTATCCGGCTACCAAGGTATCTGAAAGATTCTACTTATCTAGTCTCTGGCCTTCCACTATGCTGTTGACAACGCCTTCTTCCTACCCGATCTTCATAACCTTTGTTTTATTTACATTTATTTTCATTCCATACATCTCTCCAACCGTATATATGCTTTCCATGTTTTTCTGTAGCTCTTTTTCTGTCTGTGCCACAATAGCTTGATCGTCAGCATATTTAATAGTTTTTATTTTATCTCCTCCAACATTTACCCCTCTTGCCTTTTCTTTAGAGCAATTTCCATTAGCTTTTCTGCGTAAAGGTTGAACAAGAATGGTGACAAGGAGCAGCTTTGCCTAACTCCCTTTCCAATCCTCACTTCTCCTGTTTCCTCATCTTCTTATTTCTTTGCTTTGATTATACCTTATATTAAAAAATATATTTTTTGCGTCGTTTATATTACAAGTATTTTTGACCCATAAATTGATGTGCGTCAAGAAAGTGTGATCCATTAATTTTGGTCGACCTACTTAATAAGTTATTGAAATGTGCGCTCTACTACTCACGATCCGGGCACAATCTCCTTAATGGGTCAGGCAGCGTTGTCTTCTCCCGAAACCATTATATCGTTGGCCGACCAACATTTCAAGGACCTCTCATTCATTGATCGTTCTCCCATATGCTGCAGTTTTTGTAGTCCAAGTCCTATTGTGGCTTATCTTTGTCGTCGATGTGTATTCCACAAAGAGTCATTTCGTTTATCTTAAAATTAATCTTCGCATTTTATTTTTTTGTTCTGTATTTCGTGCAATTCGGCATTTTATTCAGATTATCTCATTTCCAGCCATAACGGCTGTTATCAGTGAAACGTAGCACTTTGATTGTCTCCCAGTTTAATTTTTATTTTCTTTATTTTTTTCTTGGCGATTGATAATGAAAAAAAGTCATCGCTGATAGAGCAAATTCGTACCGTTCTAATCCCCTCAGTAGTGCGTCCTCTGCATAACAATAGTATCTCATGTGTGCCAACAGGTCTTCATACAGCCTGCTTACCGATCTTCATTTTCTCTTTAAATGAAACTCGTATCTCAACGTATCTAAAAATGAAAAACGACTCCCTACAGTTTGATATGCTAATTCGACCTCTCCCAGCGAGTAGTTGCATAGCGCTTCTTTACACTACACCTTAATCCAATGTTCCCCGATTGTTTATGATTTGAGACTAATCATATACCTCACTGTAGTCCTCTTTCTCTTCCAATTCTCGTTCTTAAATGCTTTATCCCAGTTAAAGACGTATCCTGGTCCCTCTACGTCATCTTCTCCGTGAATAGCCTCTGGGATGAAATGGATTCTCTAGTCCCTTTGCGTAGCGTTGTATGGAGCAGAAACGTGGATCCTCAAGAAGGCGGACGAGAATAGGCTGCAGGCATTTGAAATGTGGGTGTGGAGAAGTATGGAGAAACTGAGGTGGACATAAAGGAGGACTAACGAGGAAGTGATTGAGATGGTGGGTGAGGAATGGAAGCTTCTGAATGAAATCCGGGAGAGGCAGAGTAGGTGGCTGGAGGATGTAGTAAAGGAGCAGAATCGTGGATCCTCAGAAAGGCGGACGAGAATAGGCTGCAGGCATTTGAAATGTGGGTGTGTAGAAGGATGGAGAAACTAAGGAGGACATAAAGGACTAACGAGGAAGTGCTTGAGATGGTGGGTGAGGAATGGAAGCTTCTGAATGAAACCCGGGATAGGCATCTACATCTACATCTACGTCATACCCTGCAAGCCACCCAAAGGGTGTGTGGCAGGGGGTGCTTTCGCACCAGGCATGAATGAATGATATGGTAGAAAACCGGTATTACATTAAAACCCGCGTACCACACATGCAAAGCGCCAATTAGAAATCTAATACCCAAGAAACATTCTATCTTCAATCGTTCCAACATGCAAGGGATACAAAGACTACTACTACAGATTCAAAATATCATGCATAAATAAGAACATCAATATTTACATCATGCATAAATAAGAGAGTAGAGAATATAATGAGAAAGATTTACTGCCTGCCTATTGTCAATACTCGAACTATTCATGGCGACGATCACAGCTGTTATGGTCCCGAATGGTACGCGGAAAAAATGACATTTTATACCTATCGATTCTACAATCTAGCTCTCTAATTTTATTGGCGCGATCTAATGTGCCGTAGTACGAAGGGGTTAATAGTATGTTTTTTACGTCGTCAGTAAAATGATTTTCCTGAAATTTATTTAGGAAACCTGAAATTTATTTAGGAAACTCGAGGCAGAGTAGGTGGCTGGAGGATGTAGTAGAGGGCGGGGTTGCTCAATAATATGATAGAGGATAGGATGTTGGGCAAGTGAGGAAGGGAAAGAAAAAGATAAGGTGTCATGGATGGGATGAAGAAGGGCCGATCGTATGCTGAGGCGAATAAAGATATACTAGAGGGAGATAGGTCACTGAAAGTCTAGAAAACCGAGAGGAGATTCTCTGACATTCAACAAAACCTACCTTAATCTGTAGAATACTTAGAAAAAGACCTTTTACTTTTCCTGAAACCAAAATGGCTTTCGTCGTGGAATTCTTCCACCCTCTATTCCATCTACCTGTCGATGAATCTGTCCGGAACCTGAATATGACGCTTAAGCGTTGAAACACGGGTCGTGTGTTTTTAAGCCTGTGGTATTGCAAATGCTACCCTTAAATTCTCTCTCAAATTCAGTTAAGCAACGTTTAAGCTAGGAAATCAATGAAAGTTTGCTTGTCATTTTTTCCGATTCATTTTATAGGATTTTGGTTTTTCTCCGCTTGTCAATATTACCGAGATTATTGTCTGCCGGTTAATATTTTCGTGGCGCGAAAACCATTTCAATCAAGAACGCTTCTGCGATAATCCGTGCCAATCAAACATTTTTCAGCCTCCCTTCCATACACTTAATAAACACTCATCGATCGAGAAACCATCCGACGGTAAGCTCTGTGGAAAATCGATGCGTACGTGCCCGTGCCTTCGTGCACGAGAGGATAAAACTTACAAATGGCTAAATGCTGTGAATGTCTGCCCGCAGCCCGTTTCCGGTTCTTGAGCTCGCGGCCACGGCGATACCTTTCCCACGAGTTTTCCACTTTCCGCGCCGTTGGAACAAATCAATTTTGCAAAAACGCAAAAACGGAGGAAAAAAAACGATAAACGCAACTGAAAAGGGTGGTTAGGGCGGGGGTGGGGTGGTGGTGGTGGCGGGGGAAATTGGTGTGCCCGTTAATTACTTTGCGTGCCGCGCACGGGAAAGAGGAAGAAATAAAAGAAAAGGGTATCGGAGAGGGTGGCGGGAGAGGGGACTGTATGCCAGGGTTTTGGGGGAAAGAAAGGGGGGGGTTTTGTGGAACGTTTTAGTAAAGGGAACACACACGAATACGACGTACGGGGGCGTCGGAACACTCGAACTCCCTCGTCGGGAGTGCTGCTTTGCGGTTTTTGTCCGTGGATTTTAGGGTTCTTGTCTGTCTGGAATTCGAGCGAGAGACCTTTTCCGCGAGTTGAAAATTAAGTCCGGGAGGGAAAATGCTTTCTTCAGCACAGAGTACGGGCTTGGGGGAAAAAATAATTGAAATTAGCATGTAAATGGTGTTCGTTACTGCGCAGATGTCGCTGAGGCGGAATGCGGGGGTGGGGGGCATGTAAGAGTGAGAGAATGGGGGGGTAGTTTCTTACGGGCGGGTGGGGGGAGGGGATCGGAGGGAGGAGGAAAATGAAAAGGGTTAGCGATACGCCGCGCCCGAGGCAGACACTTGTCTAATGTGATTGCTGTGGATTGGGCGGTTAAAAGTTTTTGGCTTCCGCATTTAAAGAGGCTCAAAATGCTATTCAGACCGGGGAGAAGACGCGACTGTCGGATGGAACGAGTAACTCTTGCCTTAAGTTTTATTTTTCTGGAAATCGCCGCTTAAAGCAGCGGAAAAGAGCTGGTGAAGGTTATTTCCGCTGTAATTAGCATTTAGTACAACTTGTTTTTGGTAATATCTTAATATGTTTATCATGGCGGCAAATGCATTTGTGCTTAAAGATAGCTAGGGAATGTGTCGGAGTGTATTAATTCGAAATAAATTCGTTCGTTATTTTTACCTTTGTATTCAAGTATTCATTAGCAAAACCGACGGCTACTCGCCTCTGTTGTTTGGGTAACCAAACTAATACGAGCACTTCGGGGAGGCGGAGGCCCAATTGAGGTCCTTTTGACCTCAATCCGCCTCATTGGTGTCGGCCTCGAAGGGGCTGCGGTTTTGCTAACCTTCCCTTCCCATCCCTTCCTTCCATCCCTTCCTTCCACCTCTTCCTAGTCCCCAGGTATAAGCGAAAGCTTGCAGACCGGGGCGGAAGTTGTAAACCTGCGGCAAGAGCCGAAACGCCTGTATTCAAGTATTACTCAAGATGTTTTTGGTGGTGGGGGGTTGGGATCATCTTACTTTGTCTTATGAAAAGGGGAGGGGCAGGGGGTCCGGAACCAATTTACGTAGGATTGGTGTCCGTCTTGAATCATTGTATCGTTTCAAACATCTCGCGATCGTTCACTACTTCATCAGCTATGGTACTGTTTCGCTCTTAAATTTAATGAATGTGGTAATCCAGCGCTGCATAATTATACGATGTCCAGTGCTCATAGTAGCACGATGGATTCTAGGGAAAGATGAAACAATAAAAAGCGAGCATTTAACGAAGAGTAGATTCAAACATCTTACGTAAGACTGAGAGGGAGGGGGGTGGGGAAAATCTTACATTTTCTTACATACTCAACAATTGTCCTTCCCATAGTATCATATTGTTCCCCAATTTGGTCTATGTCAGCCCCGACAAATCTAAAATCCCTCGATTGCATCTCTCACTTCTTTGCCAAAATAGTCAAGCACAGAGTCCCACGTTTCCGCAATATGTCCTCAAACGCTGTGCTGTCCTCTCTTTCCATTTCTAACCTCGAAAACCACAGACTTAAAATGGATTTAAAACTCCTCCACAATACCCTTAACTCGACCATTGATTGCCCTGAACTGCTTTCTCTCTTCAACTTCAGGATACCAACTCGATCCACCCGCACCCATACTCTACTCCATCTGCCTATTCCAAGGATATCTCTCACCAAGCGCTCACCTTTATTTCGCCTCCCATCCCTTCTAAATTCACTCCCCCACACTATCGATCCTTTTTATTTACCATGTAACTATTTCATCACCCAAGCGATATCCCACCTGTCAACAAATTAAATATTTCCCCTTTCCATGTTGGGCTCTCGTTGCTTATTTTTATGCTGTTATTGTGTTTTTGTCCTCTTTCTTGTTTTTTGTTATATGTTTACTATAAATTTTGGCTGTTGCTGTATTTGAACGATTTTTTTAAATAAATAAATAAATATGGGGAGGGGGGCGATCAAAAATGACAAATCGTCTTACGTAATACTTGAAAGGCCCCATGGTATTTCTATTTTTGACGCACATCAACGTCATAGTGTCACCACCTGGCACTGCCTTTACAAGCCTGTAGTTCACAGGTGAAATTTTTCTGCTTAATTTGTCCGTCGAGGTAGCTTCGTATGAGGGGAGGCAAATGAAAAGGGTTAGCGATAGTCCGCGCCCGAGGCAGACGCTTGCTTAATGTGATTGCTGTGGATTGGGTGGTAAAAGTTTTTGGCTTCCGCATTTAAAGAGGCTCAAAATGCTATTCAGACCGGGGAGAAGACGCGACTGTCGGATGGAACGAGTAACTCTTGCCTTAAGTTTTATTTTCCTGGAAATCTCCGCTTAAAACAGACGGAAACAACTGGTGAAGGTTATTTCCGCGGTAATTAGCATTAAGTGCTTCTTGTTTTTTGGCAATATCATAATATGTTCATTATGGTAGCGAATGTAGTTATGCCTGAAGAAATTCGGGAATGTGTCAGAGTGTGTTAAATTGAAATGAATTCGTTTGTTATTTTTCCATCAGTATTTCTATTTGAGAGACCCACATCAACTTCATAGTGTCATCATCTGGTACTGCCTTTACAAGCCTGTAGTTCATAGGTGACATTCGTCTGCGCATTAATCTGCGCGTGTTTATGGTACTTAATGCTGAAACGCATTGTTGCATTGCATCCTATGTTTTCTATTTGCCACAGCGGTTATCGATAAGATTCAAGATATTACATCAATCTCTCTTTTTCACCCATTTCTTGTCCCCAAAAATGCCCATGAGATGTGTTATATATCAGCATTGTAGAAAGTAATATTAAGCTACCTATTTAACTGGAACATATTTTATTTATATTTTAAATATTTTGTGTTAAAAAGTATGAAGAGTGTGCCAACCCCCTGTGTTCATGTATGTGATGGAGCTAGTTCCTTTAGGACTGTAAGCAAAAAGAAAACTTAGAACAAATTAGTTAGTAAAACAGTGAATAGGTGTTTTGGGTGCTACCTGTACCTAACGTGGCTACCGTTCAAGTACTGCTGTACTTTTCAAATCCAGTTTGAATATTTTGATGACTACAAGAAGCTGAAACGTCTTGTTATGAAAAACAAAGTGAAAGATTACTGTCCGTTTTTACGTAGTTCACTCTTCGCTTATCTGTTCCTAAACTTATATTAGCGTGATTGTACTCAACATATTACCACTGTCTCGTTTGATACCGTACATTTTTTTCGGATTGTATTGAACAGAATGGAGAAGAAGAAACGGAAGATAACACCGCAAAAATTTTTTTGTGTAATTTTCTCCAGGTGATCTACATCTACATCTACGTAATACCCTGCGAGCCACCACGAGGGTGTGTGGCAGGGGGGGAAGATCACCAAACATGCACTATTAACATGCAACTAGGATATTTAAAGGAGACATGCTAGAAAATAGGGTCACATGGAGCTAGATGGTTAGTATCTACATAATAAGGAAGGGATTATTGGTTGTTATTACATGCATCATTCACTACAGACTACTCTAACTATATTTCACCTACCTATCCCTTTGCTACCCTGCCTATTGTTCTCTCTTATAGTACGCGGGAAAAATGACATTTTAAATCTATCGGTACGACAATCTATCTCTCTAATCTTGTTAAGATAATCAAACCTAGCATAATACGCAGGGGTTCTTAATATTTATCTAACGTGTAATATATATCTAATGTCATCTGTGAACAAAACGGTTTCGAATTTACTTAAAAGGTTTAACCTAAATTTTAACCTGCGTTCTGATAGTGAGACCCATCCTAGTTCTTCTATTAAGCTCGTAACACTGATGCATTTATCATAACGGCCTTCAACAATCCTAGCGGATCTCCTTTGCACGCGCTCTAATTCTTTTATCATACCTTCCTCGTACGAATCCCATATACTAGCGGCATATTCTAAATGGAGATGGAGGTCCCAGGCACCAGAAATATTGTTCCCTCTGGATTTCGTCGTAGCCGGTAATGATCTCGGGTATCGATTGTCATGGTGATATTGCGGTCAGGGTTTGTGTGCCCGGAGGGGTACTGAGTAGAACTGTTTACATGGCTCTTAAAGTCCGCAGAAATGTGGTGAAATGTCATGGGATAGGGCATATATATTCGTCTGGTATAGCACGCGATGCAGGACACAAAATACCAACGGCGGAGCAGTTGTGTTTTAAACCCATGACCTTTATATTTTTTCTTCCGTTTCGTACTCATCCGTCAGGTCAATTTTACGAGAAAAGGTTTCACCTCCGAAAATTCCAATACATCACCGTCCATGAAATATGGAATGTGTCATTTAAATTGGGAGGTCGTATTTTATGCCCTGAAGTGAAAAATCGATGCATGTGAAACATCGCGGTTCAACCCAGCGGGCGACGTTATCCCTGGCTCACGTGGAATTGTCGAATGCTTATTTTGGGAGTGACATTTCCCATATTTCTCCTTTTACCGTATTTTTTTGACTCTAGCGTATCGACATGAATATGATTTTACTGAGTACGCTCTTTTTATTACCTACGCTCAATAAGACATTTCCTCGTAGGATTATTAGCCTAACAACTGTGTATATATCGAAGGACAGAAAGGTTGTAAATGTCGTTTTTCCCATGATTGCTAGGAGATCATAATGGATACGTTAAAGTTTTGAAGTAGGTTGGTTGACAGGTAGTGTAGCTGATCAATTCATTGGCCCCCCAATGCACGTTTCTAAATCTGCCGAGCATTGCTAACACCATGTTTTTCATGTTCCCTGCATGACTCTTGTGTCACGTTTACATAGTAACAATATAGATTATTCTAGTGGTAACCGTAGCATTTGTAGCGTGCCAACAGTGTGGTGTTTGTTGGCGAAAGTTAATTTCTTCGCTGTAGTTCATGTCGGTGATAAATTACCACCTTGCCAAACACCCTTGTGGTGGCTTGCAGGGTAATGAGTAAATGTAGATGTATATTTTTCTTAGTTATTGGTTTCATGCCAAAATTTACGTTATTTTTCGTAGTTCTCATTTCTAATTCTCCTATCATAATCGAACGAGTCTTGGCTTTGTTTTTGCGGGAAATTTGCTCATTCAACAATTATAAAAATGGTATTTGTGAAGGCAGGCATCTTTGATTTCTAATCTATTTTATCTTTGTATCATTACTTTATTTTATTCCGAGTTGATCCATGATCGGAGAGCCTTCACGCTATCTGATCACAAATTACGAAGCTTAGTGATATCTTTTTAATGCCATAAAAGAAAGTGTAAATTGCATCCAAGCTATAGTTATATTAAACTAGAATTTGTAAAGCATCTCTTATTTTGTGTCTAATTCCCGCGTTAATGACTTATCGGTAGTAAGGTTAATTTGCTGTTTTAAGGTAGGTTTAAATGGAAGCAAATAAAAACAATGTACCCTTTTAAAGATGTAACTCCATTTAATGTCACACGAAATTTTTCTTCATCTCAGCATTCGTCCGACCAATCTTCGCCCCATCCATAAAGCTCTTTCCTCTCCTTCCCCTATATCACCCCCACTATTAGAAAGTTCAGGTCATTCGGCTGCACCTCTCATTGATCTGTTTCTTTTAAATACTCTGTCTTCCTTGGTATCCCCTAGTTATGAATGTTCTAAGTTCTTGTTAAAATGCATTAAATATACTGGCAAGGTGAAAAACCTTTTCATTCACGTTTAATTAGTATATTATCAGAAATTGTGCCGGTTTCTCGTATTCACCCCGCAATAATATTAAGAAACAGCATTTTGGGATAATTTTTTGACTGAATTTATTAAAATTAACTTTGAGTACATCGCCTGTCTTTGGATGGATACTTGGACTGACCAAAAACTACGTGATTTAATAAAATATCATGTAATCAGAATATTATATAATTATCTTGATTAAACAAAATATGCACAGTGACTCTGAGGAAGGTAAATAAAATGTTGAGTAATTTAGAAAGGTATGGCCTCTGTATGTGGTTACCCTGGCATCATTATTGAGTTCATCTTTGGAACCGTAACTAGATCTGGGCGCAGACAACCGCAAAGAAACGCTGCCACAATCAGGTCTGGATCGACTTCGATGGTATATAAGTATGTTTATATTTATAAATTCATTTGAAATTAAATATAGTACACATTTACGTGACAGACAAAAAAGGATAAAGTAGATATCCATTTTAGGCATTACCTGTTCATCGGATGCTTGAAAAGTGCAATTAAATGTTCAGTTTTATAAGTAACAATTAAACCAAGACCAATTACGTACGTGGATAATTTACATTTGATAAAGGTGGCAATATATTCTTTAAGTATTAACTATCCGTATATGCGTGATGGTTGGGCGAATTAACTTTGTGGAATTTAGACATAATTAACGAAAAATAACGTGTCAATATTCCGGAGTTTTCATAAATTCGACGGACCTGTTTCGATGCTTTCAACATCTGCATCAGAGATATTATGCATCAGAGATTGTATCTCTGGTCATGATGTTGTGAGCATCGAAGCCGGTCAGTCGCATTTTAGTAATAAAAAACAAGGAATATTGCCGAGTAATTTTTCTTTCATTAAACTATCCGCATCGTGCATGTTATCTCATTGTGAATTTATAGCCCTTTGAACTGAAAAAAAAACACATCGGGATTATCAGCTCAAAATAACCATCTTTTTACCTTGCTCAAATATATTAGCGGTATTCGTTCCTCTTCTATTTTAAGGTAAACCCAGAAATCGTTTAGTCCCACCGTAAGGAAATTATCGCTTAATCAGAGTCCAATTTAGCGTGAGCAAAGTATACATTGTTGTATTTCACCGTTTGAATACATCGAGGTTTGTCACTATTTTAGGGTTTTGTTCGCTTCTGAGGTAAAACTGTCTTAATACGTTATAAATATAGGGATAATGAAATAAATGTTATCAAGGATTGACAATTAAGAGGAAAAACGGTTCATATTGAATTTTTTGGCAATCAGCCTCGTTATACATTTTTGGAGAAGTAGTTACGGATTCTGGGAATGCTATCCCGACAAACATCCATGTTTAAGAATATTTTTCTCATTCATGTATCACTCACAGTGCTTGAAAACATGCGGGCCAAACAGCTTATTGATCTGAGCATGCGCCGCGAAAGTGAAAGGTCCGAATTTTAATTCCTGGTCACGGGGCTGACTTTTCATTTTTTAATCAGGCAGAATTTCATTAGAAATTGCGTGCCTTGTGTGTGAAAAATTTCGCGTTCCCCATGCAATTTTATTTTACGAATTCCGCTGCTGGGGATTACTTCTCCCACCGCCATCATTGAGACAAAGGCCGAACCGGGCCGACCCCTCATCATTGTTCATTTGGAGATCCCCTGGGGGTCCGTGTCCAAGGAAATGCCGGGGTGTGAGGGGTCCCGAAGGTTTTGGTAGAGGGGAATGCCCCTATTCTTCGGACCCGACCGAAATTGAAAAACCCGAAAATGTGCTCAATTCCGGAGCTTTGTAATGATCCCTTAATGTATATTGCTCGTGTGTTCTGTTATTATAACTGGTGGAAAATAATTTCCTTTCCTTTTCTCCTTAAAGCTCAAAATTGATTTTTTTCACGCGATCGAAAAATTCAATCCGAGTAAAAACAACGAGTTTTTATACAATACCTTTGAGGTTTTGCCATTAGATTATTTTTTTTACCCGCTGAGTTTTCAGGACTATTTTTTTTCATAAAATTAGGAAAATCCTGTCAGTGTGTGGTAAATAATCCCTTATTTGAGGAATATTGGGGTTAATTGGTGCTCCTAAAGGTTTTCTATTTTACGGCTCCGCTGGTATGTAACGTACCCTGGCCATTTCACAAACAAAATGACCTTTGAAATATAATGTAGTGCTTCCTTAAATTGTTAAATTAATACAGAAAGCTCCCACCTATAGTAATAGTTGGGAAGTTATCTTTTTCCCCGTCTTTAAATAAATATTTTGCATATTATTAGGTTAAGCGATCTATCTTGCGTGCAAAGGAGATCCGCTAGGTTTGATAAAGGCCGTTATGATAAATGTATAAGTGTTACGAGCTTAATAGAAGAACTAGGATGGGGATTACTATCAGAACACAGGTTAAAATTTCGGTTAAACCTTTTAAGTAAATTCGAAACCGTTTTGTTCACAGATGACGTTAGATTGTATATTAAGAACCCCTGCGTATTATGGTAGGTTTGATCATCTTAACAAGATTAGAGAGATAGATTGTCGTACCGATAGATTTAATATGTCACTTTTCCCGCGTACTATAAGAGAGAACAATAGGCAGCGTAGCAAAGGGATAGGTAAGTGAAATATAGTTAGAGTAGTCTGTAGTGCATGATGCATGTAATAACAACCAATAATCCCTTCCTTATTATGTAGATACTTTCCATCTAGCTGCATGTGACCCTATTTTCTAGCATGTCTCCCTTAAATATCCTAGTTTCATGTCAATAGTGCATGTTTGGTGGACTTCACCCCCTGCCACACACCCCCGTGGTGGCTCGCAAGGTATTGCGTAGATGGAGATCTTAGTATTAAACATTCCGTTCCCGATCTTGGGATAGGTTGATTGCAACCCTCCATCCTTTCCTATCTAACGCCAGCTCCCTTACTCTTACTTACTTCCTCGTAGCTCTCCCCATGTACTCTCCTCTTTAGTCGGTCCATGAAAATATTCCCGAGTCTTCCTCTGGGGACCTATCTCTCTATTTTGCCTTCAATTATGTCCCTCACACATCCATTGTACCTCAGGGTGTGTCCAATCCATCTGGTCTCCTTTTCTGTATGCTGTTCCACATGGTTCTTTCCTCTTCTACTCTTCTGTAAACTTCATTGTTTCCTATTCTGTCCAAACAAAACCGTTTCAGGCGTTACTTTGTGGAAGTTTTGAATATTCATGATTAAAAGATACACTTGGTTAATTCCACACTAATTTGTGTGTCAAAATTAGTGTGGAATTAACAAAGTGTATCTTTTCATCATGCTTATTTTGTTCGCCCATTTAGCATCCTCCTCCAGCATCAGGTTTTGAACGCATCTAGTCTTTTCTGGTCAGCCAATGGTCCATGCTTCCGATCCACAGCGTGATATGCTCCACACGAATGTTTTCAAATCATGTTTACTAGTTTTTAGTCCTTATCTTCTTTGAGCGCAGCAGTTGTCTTTTTACTGTGAACGCTTTCTTGGCTGGGCTATTCTTGTCTTTTATGTCCGTCGTACATCTTCCGTCCCACGTGGTGGTACTTCCGAGATAGGCGAAAGAATCCACCTGCTCTAATCTCTCTCCTCTCCATGTGACTCCTGCATTCGGCTTTTCTCTTCCGCACACTAGGATTTTAGCCTTCGTCCTGCTTATTTCATCGTTGCAGTTTTGGAGAACTTGGTCCTTTGCGTTTAGTTTAGACCTTTGAGGTTCATATGCATCGGTATCGTAAAAAAATCCGGATGGCAGTCACGTGTTGGGTGAGCCGTGTAAACTGTGTTACCCTTTGAGCGCGGCATGACGTGATATCACGTCAAGGGTACCGTGAGTGTTCCAGCTTACATAAGGGGGCCTAGTGAAAGCTGGAACACTCAACAGTACCCACGACGTGTTATCACGCCTTCAGCACCAGCGTAAAGTGCGGCATGACGTGATATCACGTCAAGGGTGCCGTGAGTGTTCCAGCTTACATAAGGGGGCCTAGTGAAAGCTGGAACACTCACAGTACCCACGACGTGATATCACGTCATCAGCACCAGCGTAAAGTGCGGCATGACGTGATATCACGTCAAGGGTATCGTGAGTGTTCCAGCTTTCATAAGGGGGCCTGGTGAAAGCTGGAACACTCACAGTACCCACGACGTGATATCACGTCATCAGCACCAGCGTAAAGACAACCATGACGTGATGTCACGTCATTCCGCACTCAAACGGTTGAGTAATCTTCTGTCGATGTGTGTGCAAAATAGAAGTGGGCGTTGGCCGAGCTCTGAAGCCGCTTTATTAACACAGCTTTGCGTTCTCGTCAAAAGCATTTATGCGAATGGTGGGACGGCCAAATTAACATTATGGATTATACAGTCAACAAATTATACTAGGCGGATGATGTTAATACGACGTGGGATGTCATTTATAGCGCCGTAAATTCAAAGCGTGGTGCCATTAGAGGAAATTGTATTCCGCCGCTTAAAGCTGGTTTAGCATTGGTCGTTCAAATGGCCCGCACGACGTTGCATTTCAAGTTATTTCAAGGTACTGTCGGATTCAAATGTATTGCAAAGAATCGAGCGGCGCCACTTACGCTGCTCAAGGAAATCGAGTTTCACTTACGGCGCTGTTATTCTTTGATATGCAACGCTATCTATTCAGCTGTTTATTTGCACGTATTTAAATTGTAACAGTTGAGAAATTGCTTGTTTTGTGCTAACTTGTTATTACATAATATGATCAGCTCGATTAACAATGACATGCTGCGACGTATTGATTAATTGAAGTACCAAACTTTATTATTAAACACAGATCGTTCCTGGCATACAATATACCTACGGCAAATACTACGCAATGTATCATTTAGAGTAACAGTTGTGATTAATAAATAATAATTATCCATGCTCAAATCGTAAATCCAAACCAAAACGAAAGTGTTATAACAAATTAGCACAATATATGAAATTGGTTGACTAATACCATTTGAATACGTGCAAATAAACAGATGAATAGATAGCGTTGCGTAGCAAAGAAGAACAGCGCCGTTGGTGAAACTGAATTTCCTTGAGAAGCGTAAGTGGCGCCGCTCGATTCTTTGCAATACATTTGAATCCGACCGTGCGTAACTCCAACTACATAAATATGACACGGATAGGTTAAATTAATCGAAAAAAAATGTCGTCTTTATCAATTATATATTACCTATGTACGGAATTGGTCTCGGTTTTTTCTCTTGCGATTTAAACTCAAAGTGTAATTGCAAATTTTGCGGCATCCGATGCACATGCAATACCTGTAGTGGGTACCTTATTTATCCTTTGTTGTGTAACTCAAAGGTGTACTATATTTAATTTCAATTGAGTAAATAAATCTACATATACTCATATACCATTGAAGATGAACTTGAGCTGAATGTAGCTACGTTTATTCGTGTATTGTATCCTCCGAGATCTAGTGCCTGTTCCAAAGATGAAATCTGAAATGATGCCAGCGTAACCACATTCAGTGCCCATACTGTTCTAAGTTACTCAATATTTTACTTACCTTACTCATAGTCACCAAGTATTATGTCGAATCGAGATAAATCACATTACAAAATACTTAAGGAAACCACTTGTCAGTCATAGTATCCCTCCAAAGACGGGCCTCGTATTGAAAGTTAATTTGAACAAATTCAGTGACCAAATTATCCCGAAATGTTATTTCATGGCACTAATTACTCTTTAAGGAATGAAATCACATAAATAGTTAAATTTTGCAGTTTATTAAGTGGCATAAGATTACGGTAATTTTTGCTCTGTTTGCCGTGGGATGAGCTGCGGAAGTTTGGAGAAGGATGATACATAAAAAAGTTTTCATGAACAATTGCCGTATATTGAAGTAGCTTACTTTATTCACTTTTTATGCACTCTTTGACTATTGAGGTATAAGTGAATGTGCCAGTTTTTTTGAATTATTGTACGCGTCGAAAATGATGCCGTTGCCGTGCTAAAATTAAATAAAATTTTAGGGGTCTGAGCCAGCAATATTCACCAGTAATATGATCAAAATGGCCGTTAACGAACGCTAGTTTGTGATAGTGAATAAAAATTTGAGGAAAGTACTGAAAATACGGATTTTCAAAAATATCTATGAGGCGATGGATGAAAAATGTGGGTTAACTTCAAGATAAATCTAAAATTTTTACAAAAGTAATAAGAATTTCGACTATAAGACACTGTCTCAGGCGTTACTCGGTGGAACTCCTTCATAATGAAAGAAAAAGAAGTTCCTGCTTGGTTATGATTCCACACTTTATTGAAAGCAACACGACCCGAGTTTCGGCATATATAATGCCGTCATCAGACACCAGACTATATTAGTGTAGGCTACCCGACTGTTTGCACCTGTTGATGGCATTATATATGCCGAGACTTAGTTCGTGTTTCTTTCAATAAAGTGTGGAATCATAACAAAGTACTTTTTCTATTCATTAAGAATATTGACAACTTTACATTCTCATCAGTCATCCAGGTAACCATCAATAGAGTACGAGAAAGAAGCTATTTTACGCTTGTCGGGCGTCATTTAGAATATGCCGCTAGTATATGGGATCCGTACGAGGAAGGTTTGGTAAAAGAATTAGAGCGTGTGCAAAGGAGATCCGCTAGGTTTGTTAAAGGCCGTTATGATAATTGTATAAGTGTTACGAACTTAATAGAAGAACTAGGATGGGAATTACTATCAGAACGCAGGTTAAAATTTAGGTTAAACCTTTTAAGTAAATTCGAAACAGAGTTGTTCACAGATGACGTTAGATATATTTTAAGAACCCCTGCGTATTATGCTAGGTTTGATCATCTTAACAAGATTAGAGAGATAGATTGTCGTACCGATAGATTTAAAATGTCATTTTTCCCTCGTACTATAAGAGAGAACAATAGGCAGCATAGCAAAGGGATAGGTAGGTGAAATATAGTTAGAGTAGTCTGTAGTGAATGATGCATGTAATAACAACCAATAATCCCTTCCTTATTATGTAGATACTAACCATCTAGCTCCATGTGACCCTATTATCTAGTATATCTCCCTTAAATATCCTACTTGCATGGCAATAGTGCATGTTTGGTGATCTTCACCCCCTGCCACACACCCTCGTGGTGGCTCGCAGGGTATCACGTAGATGTAATAGGAAGAGTTTAAATACCTCGAGAACAGGCACGTTTGAAAAGGACAAAGTAATCGCTTTCGATTGGATGGAGAATGAAAATGATTGTATTGATTGTAATGATTGAATAAAAATAATAGAATTCCTCGCGGACTCCATCTCCTTTCTACTCTTTTCTCAGCTAATTGCGTTATTTTCACGTATTTTCCCACTCCTTTGATTTAGTCCAACATTTGATAACTTTTCCTTCCCTGTCTCTTCTTCTCTTCCACCATTCCTGTCTTAAACGATCTCTTCTCAGGTGATGTCGTATCCAATTCTTCTTTCTCCTCCTAATCGTCTCCATCATTGTCTTTTCCCTGCCTATTTTCCTCAATTCCTCCTCATTTCTCACTCTTAATTTCCAGTTCCTTTTTGCAATCTTCCCCATAAGCACATATCTAGGGCTTCTAGTCTTTGTTGTAATCTACGATCGTATGATGAAGCATTTTAATACGTAGAGAATTTTTGTGTCTTGGCTAAGCGTTTGCAAAAAAATGGAAAGGTAAATGTAGAGATTCTACGGCGAGCAAATACCGGTGGGAAAGTCGTAGGTAAAGAGTGGAGTACATCTAGGAATGTGTGTTTGTCGTCTGCGTTTACATGCGATCTTGCGAGTGGCCACATCGACGTGTGGCAGGGGTTTATAGGTTACCAGCCGTGTAATGTGCGTGATAAGGTTTTTGGTGGTGGAATCTTGAAGTGTATTATGGGAGTGCGTTGAGTGGAGATCATTTTTTACTATGGTCAATTATTGCGCGAATTTTTCCATCTTTATGTTCGACCATGCGACTGTCTAATTTTATTGCTTCTGTAGGACTTAGAAATGTAGTGAGGCGTCCGTATAATATTCTCTGTGTCGCTCTAAAACACACCAGTTCTGAGTTTCTCAAGCAAGCTAAGCTTAGCGTAGGTATAGCTTCCAAGTGTATAGGGGCTCCAACCTTAATACCTCTAAAAACTGTGAAACTCTATATAATCGCTCGTAGCAGTTTTTAAGTGTGCAGCTTTTCTTTGTATTTTATTATACAGCCATAAACACGCTAGGCTTAGCTTGCTATCACGAAGGATTTGGTTAGAAACCTGAAGGGACTGCAAGACTTCAGCACAATCCATATGCCTACTTCGGTGCTATCTACACCTACATACTACCCTGCGAGCTGCAGCGTGGGCGTGTGGCAGGGTTTTAGGACATCAGCAATGTAAAGATGTAAGGGATAAGGTTTTCGGAGGTGAAATGGTGACGAGTATTATAGAAATGTATTCAGTGGAACTCATTTTGATTTTTTTTTTTGATTGCTTATTGTGCGCGGGTAGAACGAGTTTTGGTACATATCTGTTCGGCAGTATATCTCTCTTATATCATCGCTTCTGGCAGACCTATGAATGTGGTCTGGCGTCCAAATAATATTCTCTGTGTCGCTCTGGAACACACCAGTTTTTGATTTCTCAAGCAACCCAAGTCTAGCGTGTGGCCTCCGAGTCTCTGAGGGATCCCAACTTAATTCCTCTGAAAAGCTGAGAAACACAATATGTTCGCTCGTAGCATTTTTTACGAAACGCGCAGCTTTTCTTTGTATCCCATTAATTTTTTTGGTTAGACCATTATGCCCGGGGTATAAAATGCTAGTGGAGTATTTTCAATGTGGCCTAGCCAGAGCGAAGTAGCATATCTCTTTTGCTTTTTTATCCGAGGATCTTCCTATTATACGCTTGATGAATCCAAATTTTTTGAATTATATGCCGTAAATGTTTTGCATGCGCGATCCCCCTAATAATCCATTAATTATAATATATTTTTACCATTTATAGATTAAGTTATGCAAATGTAAATAGAAAATGAAGAGCTTCCGTGAAATCAGTGCTGGAGTGTTACAGAGTGACACAGCAAATATTATTTTGACTCCACACTACGGGTCGTTACCTGGGTGTCCCTCAGGAGTAGGAGAACCCCTTGGCTCAGAAATGGTATTCAGTGTCGTCACCTAGGGGACTGCCGTCCCCTAGCTCTCCCCCAGGCCGACGATTTCTTGGGTGAGGTCTGAAGCATACCCAAAGCTCCCCTAACGCAGGACCCCTGCCCCTGCAAGGGTCCGATTGATACCACTGTACTCAAGGCAGTACTCAATTATATCAACATCTTTCCATAGTAACGCCTTCTGTTTAAAAACTCAGGTACTTATTGAACCACCCTCGTATTCCTCATCATTCAAATTACATAAATATTTACGTAACATCATAAACATTCTATCATATTCCTTCAATCATTTTTCATTAACATCATTGTTTATAGCACGCTTGTTATGGTGAAAAATGAGCATCGAAAATATCGAGAACCGTTCAGTGGAACCGTTCATATGAATTTTTCCGCGGGATTGTTGCCAAATCTCTTGCCCAGGCGTCCCCTGGGTGTGGGAAATCCAGGTAAGGTTTATGAATCGCTCAGCGTAGGAGACCCTTAAAGTGTTACCTGGCCAGGGGATGCCCAGGTAACCCCTAGAAATACGACTATGAATACGGGCATGCATCTCTAGGTCCGACAGAAGTGATAGAATTATAGATATATATTGCCGAACAGATAATTGCTAAAGTTCATTTTTTTTCGCGCTCACTAAGTGACCGTAATAAAAACTGAGGCCCACTCAATACACTCCCACGATACACGTCACCATGGATCAATGAATTCATTTCCAGCGATAAACATGGCTACAATTTAAAATGGGCTTGGAAATTTACTGACCACGTTTTTCTAGTTGTGTGGTCAGTGTCCAAAAAACAGTTTTGTCATTCAAAAACAAGGTAATCACAGGAAATAAAAAGAAAAAAAATTATGATAACTTTTACTATAATTGTGACAATT
This sequence comes from Ceriagrion tenellum, assembly GCA_963169105.1. Lineage (NCBI taxonomy): Eukaryota > Metazoa > Arthropoda > Insecta > Odonata > Coenagrionidae > Ceriagrion > Ceriagrion tenellum. The sequence goes on from OY720637.1 coordinate 48,288,290, forward strand.
TTGTACAAAATAAATAAATAATATTTTTAACCAAAATGTTACATCGATTACAATATTTTATCTGAACCATTAGTCAAAAATATTACATTTAAGTATATACTTTTTAAGTTCAGTGTCACCTCCCAGACGTCCCATTTCAAACTCATTCTCTCTCCCCTCCTGTTTCACCTCCCAAATCTTTATCCCTTACATCTTTACGCGGCTGGTGTCCTAAAACCCCTTGCAATACGCCCATGCGGTGGCTCGGAGGGTAGTATCATAGAGTAATCACATATAGAGTGGCAAAGAGATGGGGAGATTCGGATATGAGTTTTTAAATAATACTGTGGCCGATAGATGGAACAGGTGTATCGAAGTTGCACGACAAGCCATAAAAAATGAGCTTTGGCACGCGGCCACTTCATTTAGTGTCGCATAACTCATATGATGTTCTTATGATGATTTCGGTGCCTGGATGTTTACTAATAGACCCATAGCAACGAAAACAAATCTTATTGAGTCGTGGAGACCAAATTAAACATGTATTTTAATGTACCTTCAATGAGCATCGTCTATAATGAATCGAATTCACGTCAATGTGATAATACACGCGATTACCAAGCATGGAGTCAACTGTTTACCGATGTATCATAGCAACGACAAAACAATTGATACTCTATAAAAAGCACACAACAGCTATGGTAAATCCACCTCTGTATGTTGATGCAAAATTACCGCGTACGACTAGCACCTTCAAGTGGCCTTCTCCGTAAGGGAATCAAAAACTTTTAAGTAATGGTCCACTAATATTTTTATTGTTTACGACCCGGGTTTTGTCACGTAATGACATCTTCGGGTAAGAAACTTCACCTGAAGATGTCATTACGTGACGAAACCCGGGTCGTAAACAATAAAAATATTTGTGGACCATTACTTAAAAGTTTTTGATTTCCGATATGGAGAGGTTCCACAAAGTGAAGCCTGAATTTATTAGTTATACTTCTCCGTAAGCCAAAAATCTTCCTTCCCTAAGGTGGTGGCAACTGACAAATTCTTTCCAAAGCTCTCGATAATTTATGTCTAGGTTTTAGCATTACTTTGCTACTCTATACATACTTACTCTATGGCAGTATGTAGATGTAGATATTGATTTTTTTCCCGGGTGGTTTAGTGAAAAGTACCTGGAACAAACTTCACCCTCTCAATGGACTTGTATAAGTTGCGACCCTTGGTGGGAGGGCAGCCGACGCCAAACGAACTTTCGCGCTGGTTTTCCACGCGAGACCGTACCCAGAAGTTGTTTTTCAACAAACTACTGTGCCGGACGGCAAAAACATAAACCGCACGCTTCACCTCCTCGAAACTGGCGGCGGGTAATTGAATTTCATGGGCGTCGGCTTGTGGGATTGTTTTTTTTCTTCCACTTGTCATTGCTTTGAGGGGAGAAGAAAGTTTGCGCGGAAAAAGTTTGGAAAACGGTTTCGCGCGCCCAAAATACCAGCCTGGGGATGGGGATCGCGGGGGCGGCGAGAGGTGGGTGGAAATGGGTGGTGTTTGACACCTCCCTCCGTCGCCTTGACAACAGAGTTGGATCGCGTGCAGAGAAGATCAGCGTAATGCGCGGCAGGTCGTTATAATGGTCATGTTAGCGCTTCTGACCTCATGCAACAACTAGGATTGGAATCGCTTTCAGATCGTCGATTGAGAATTAGACTCAATCTTTTATGTAAATTCCTGTCCAATTTTTTACGATGAGGTAATTAATGTTATTTATGTATTTTATGAACTCCAGATACAACAGCAGATCAGATGATGAGAATGATATTAGGGAAATAGACTGCAGTACAGACGGGTTTAAAACGTCGTATTTCCCGCGATCGATAAGAGGCCATAACGGCTACGTAAAGACTTTGAAGTTAGTTAGTTGACGGGTAGTATAGCTGATTAATTAAGGACGCTTCACACGGTGCATTTTATTGTACAAACGAATGTATCATAGAATGTACAAGAAACTAAATAGAATTTGAGCAGGTTCTATTTCCCGTCGAGTCATTCAGACAACCATACAATTTTCCGCTTTACACGATACAATTTCCTTCATGAAGAAATTCGTACATTCGTTTGTACATACAATAAAATGTACCGTGTAAAGCGACGTTTAGTGTGCTTCCCACTGAATATTTCTAAATATGCTGCATAGTGTTTACACCGTGTTTTACATGATCCTTGCATGACTTCTGTGTCTCGTTAATGCTTTTGCTTCATGGATTAGTTTAAAAGAATTAGAGCGTGTGCAAAGGAGATCCACTAGGTTTGTTAAAGGCCGTTATGATAATTGTATAAGTGTTACGAGCTTAATAGAAGAACTAGGATGGGAATTACTATCAGAACGCAGGTTAAAAAAATATAGGTTAACCTTAAGTCAATTCGAAACCGATTTGTTCACAAATGACGTTAGGTATGTATTGATAACCCCTGCGTATTATGCTAGGTTTGATCATATTAACAAGATTAGAGAGATAGATTTTCGTACTGATAGATTTAAAATGTCATTTTTCCCTCGTACTATAAGAGAGAACAATAGGCAGCGTAGCAAAGGGATAGGTAGGTGAAATATAGTTAGAGTAGTCTGTAGTGAATGATGCATGTAATAACAACCAATAATTCCTTCCTTATTATGTAGATACTAACCATCTAGCTTCATGTGACCCTGTTCTCTAGCATGCCTCCTTTAAATATCCTACTTGATTGGCATTAGTGCATGTTTGGTTATCTTCACCCCCTGCCACACACCCTCGTGGTGGGTCGCAGGGTATTATGTAGATGTAGATTAATAGTCTCTATAGAATTTGTAGCGTGCAAATAGTATAGTGAATGTCAGTTAAAGTTAATTTCTGCACTTTTGTGCGTGTTGGTGTTAATTCACCGCCTACCAGACACCTTTCTACATCAACATCTGCTTATTACCCCTCAAGCCACCACAAGGGAGTGGCTATTAACCAGCATGAACTAGAGTGAATAAGTTAATTTTCACCAACATCAGCTACACTATCGGTATGCTACATATACTAGACTAACCTCTAAAATAATGCGTAATGTAACTACGAAAACGTGACACAAAAGTCATGAAGGAACATGCAGAACATGGTGTTAGCACAACACGGCAGATTTTGAAACATGCATTAGTGTGCATATGAATTACTAGGCCACACTACCTGTCAACTAACCTACATCTACATGTACGTAATACCCTGCGAGCCACCACGAGGTTGTGTGGCAGGGGGTGAAGATCACCAAACATGCACTATTGACATGCAACTAGGATATTTAAGGGAGACATGCTAGAAAATAGGGTCACGTGGAGCTAGATGGTTAGTATCTACATAATATGGAAGGGATTATAGGTTGTTATTACATGCATCATTCACTACAGACTACTCTAACTATATTTCACCTACCTATCCCTTTGCTACACTTCCTATTGTTCTCTCTTACAGTACGCGGGAAAAATGACATTTTAAATCTATCGGTACGAGAATCTATCTCTCTAATCTTGTTAATATGATCAAACCTAGCATAATACGCAAGGGTTCTTAATATGTATCTTTCGTCATCTGTGAACAAAATGGTTTCAAATTTACTTAAAAGGTTTATTCTAAATTTTAACCTGCGTTATGATAGTAATTCCCATCCTAGTTCTTCTATTTAACTCGTAACACTTATAAAATTATCATAACGGCCTTTGACAAACCTAGCGGATCTCCTTTGCACGCGCTCTATCTTTGCACGCGTTCTTTTATCATACCTTCCTCGTACGGATCCCATATACTAGCGGCATATTCTAAATGAGGCCTGACAAATGTGAAATAGCTTCTTTCTCGTAGTCTCTCATCGCATTTGCCTAGAACCCTTTTTACGAATCCTAATCTACGGTTTGCTACACTAGTAATTTCCCTGATGTGTTTCCCCCATGACATGTCTTCAGTGATGGTGACTCCTAAGTATTTAATAGATTCTACGTTACATATTTTCTTTTCTTTGATGCAATAATTATTCCGGGGAAAGCCATTCTTTTTCCAAAAGTTCATTATCGCGCATTTCTTCAAATTTAATTCTAGCTGCCAACTATCACACCAATCATCAATCGCATCTAAATCCTTAGCTAAACACTTACTGTCCTCTTCATTTATAATTTCCTTATACACTACTGCATCATAGGCAAAAAGACGGAGTTTTCTATTTTGTACTACTGTATTCAAGTCATTTTCGTACAGAAGAAATAAAATTGGGCCTATCACGCTTGGGGAACACCTGATGTAACTTTTACTTCGCCGGAGCTGACACCATCTAATACCACCCTTTGAACGCGTTCATCTAAGAAGTCTCCCATCCAGCCTACTATATTTCTGTCTATCCCGTATGATGCTAACTTCGCGAGTAACTTCCAGTGGGGACCTTGTCAAAAGCTTTTCTAAAGTCAAGAAACGCTGCGTCTACCTGTACGTTACCTTCTCCGGAAACTAAAATATCGTGAACAAAAAGACGTAATTGAGTTTCGCAAGACCGTCCCTTTCTGAACCCTTGCTGGTTTGTTATCAATAAATCCTGGCTGTCGAGGTGTCCCATTATTGATGTAACTATTATATGCTCTATAATTTTACATGATAGTGACGTTAATGATATTGGTCTATATTTACATGGCTCTTACCTATCTCCGCTAATATAAATTGGGGTCACGATTCAAAGTCATCAACGCAGCCAGTCTTGCGCAGCATGTACGTAGCCTTGAGTTGGCCTGCAGTAGATGTACATGTAGATGTGATACAGGAGTCATGCAGAGAACATGCAAAATATGGTATTAGCACTACTCGGCAAATGCCCTATTCCTTGCGTCTACCGGACCGCACCCTCGTCTCCCTTCTCGGGGGTTACGTTCGTGATTCACGCCAGGTGGAGTTAAAGCCTCTTTTAGGATGTGAGGTCGGCGGTCTCTCCTCCTTTCCTTTACGGAGGCTTTAGTGAGAGCGGTGGGGAAGGGTTTCCCAAGCCAACACGTGTCCATTGCCATTCCGTAAACGCTGATTTCAGCGCCCTTCCTCATCGTTTCCGCGCCCCACTCTTCGTCAGCCTCAACGCCCACACCTCCTCCCACTCCACCCCTTCGCCAGTCCCTTTCACCTACCCCCCCCCACCATCCCCGATTGGCCGAATCGATTCCTTTCTTGTGTTAGCAGCGGCAGGAGTGGGGTGTCTTCTCGGCTCCACAAGTGGGAGTGGTAGTCGTCTGTGTCCTTCGCCCTCAAAGCCCTCACAAGTCCTCTCCTCTCGAAAGCTCTCTCTCGTCTCCCTTCCCCCTTGTCTCTCTCGTCTCTATCCCTCCCTCCCTCCCTCCCCCGCCAACCCCTTGAGGAGTTGGTCCCGCTCCTTCCACCCCTTATCTTTCACCCCGCGGTGTCTGCAGCGCTGCAGGAATCTGCCCCCTTTCTCCTCGACCCCTGCCCACTCCTCCTATCTACAAGTCGTCTCCGCCCCCCTCTTGAGGGTGACACCGCAATTTTGAAGTTCGTAACCCCCCTCTCGCGAAACCCCCAAACCCCCCCCCCCCCCTGAGAGGTTTCGTCCACCCCACTCGCCCTGTTTGTCAACTTCCTCCTCTTCCTCTCCCTTTCTCCTTCCCCATCCTCATTCCGCTCCATGATAAAAACAACTTAATTTCAATCCACACAATTTTATTATCCATTCGACCCGGGTTTCAGCAACTTTGTGCCATCATCAGATCTGACCTCATTGTTTATAGCTTGCTTGGTTACGGTGAAAAATGAGCATCAAAAATATCTAGAGCCTGTGACGTCGGGACCTCTCAAATGATAGCAAATTCCCTGGGAATATTAATTTGGCATTGCCCCACTTTAATACACGTCTCTCCACTTCAACGTTCTTTTTTAACAATCCTCCCTTCTTCTAATCAACAACAACATAGCAACCTTTTACACAAACAATAAACAATATGAAACATCAACATAGATAAACATACATTAACATATAAATTAATTCCAGCAAAACCCGAATAACGAATGAAAATTAAATAAGTAAAATTAAAATAAATAAAACTGGAATTAAACAAAGGCAGGCACGACGTTACAGAGCCGTACCGCTGAACCGTTCATATGAATTTTTCCGCGCTGTTGTTGCCAAATCTCTTGCCCAGGCGTCCCCTGGCTGTGGGATACCCAAGTAAGGTTTATGAATCGCTCAGCGTAGGGGACCCCTAGGTGTTACCTGGCTAGGGGATGCTCAGGTAACCCCTAGAAATACGACTATGAATACGGGCATACATCTCTAGGTCTGACAGAAGTGATAAAATAATATATATACAATGCCGAACAGATAATTGCTAGAGTTCGTTTTTTTTCGCGCTCACTAAGTGACCGTAATAACAACCGAGGCCCACTCAATACACTCCCATGATACACGTCACCATGAATCAGTGAATTTATTTCCAGCGATAAATATGGCTACAATTTCAAATGGGCGCCCTGTTTGTCAACTTGCTCCTCTTCCTCTCCCTTTCTCCTTCTCCATCCTCATTCCGCTCCATGATAAAAACAACTTAGTTTCAATCCACACAATTTTATTATGCATGCGACCCAGGTTTCAGCAACTTCGTGCCATCATCAGATCTGACCTCATTGTTTATAGCGCGCTTGGTTACGGTGAAAAATGAGCATCAAAAATATCTAGAGCCGTTCCGCTGAACCGTTCATATGAATTTTTCCGCGGTGCTGTTGTCAAATCTCTTGCCCAGGCGTCCCGGGTCGCATCTATAATAAAATTGTGTGGAATGAAACTAAGTTGTTTTTATCATGGATATAACGCACTTCCACAAAGCTAAGCCGGAGACGATAACTCATTCCGCTCTGTGCAAATAGATCCGGGCGAGTATTCCTGGTGCCAATCGTAGTTTTATCTTTTAGGGAGATCGGGAAGGGTATGAGGACCGGTGGAAATGATATCCGAAGTTTTCGTGGGTGTGGATCCAGAAATATTCTTCATCTCTTGCACGAAAGTGACGAAAAAATTAGGGAAAAATTTAGTTACCAACACTAGAGAAAGAAAGTTAAATGTCGAGCTCCATGTAGGATAAGGGACATTGATAGTTGCGATGGATCAGTTCTATGAAACTTCGTCCCTCCCTGGGTAGGGTAGGTTTTTACTAATGCTAAATATCTTACCATCATTATAAATAACTCTCCCCGCATAAAATTTACGGGATGATTTAACACCTTGTTGTGCTGGGTATAAATCTAATTACTAATACTAACCAATGGTTGTTTATTAAATTGCGTTCTGTATTGCAATAGACTTAAATAGTGTACTGTATGATCCAGGAATAATCCATCCTCTTGCGTGAGCTATGAAAAAATGATAGACAAATTTCGTAAACATAATTCGAAAAAGAAAATAAAATGTTTTAAAGTCCGAGCTCCACTTACAATTAGGTGAACCATGATAGTTGCGATAGATCTTTTCTATGAAACTTCGACCCTCCCTAGGTTCCTCCCTTTTTCTAATGCTAGATATCTTACTATCATTTTACAATACACCGCGGATGAAATGTCCGGCATGATTAAGTACCTTGTACTTTTTTTTTTTGCTTGCCGGACGATTATGTTGGCTCGTATGTCCACGGAATCCTGATAGGCTGCTGAGCCTGTCATCAGGTTTTCCAGGGACCGGACCGACAGAATTTGACACACATCCATTCATGCCCTGGATGGTGAAAAACCCACCCAGGCGTGGGTGAGCAACAGAACTTGACACACTTCCATCCATGCCCTGGAATGTGAAAAAACCCACCCAGGCGGGACTCGAACCCGCGACCCTCGGATTAGCAGGCGGGGACTTTACCCCGCCGCCACCGGGGCTGGCTATTTATGAATCATTTTAATAATGCTAACCAATAGCTGCATCTTAAATAGGGAAATAGAAAAAGCGTTGAACGTTCGGTAAATAAATTCTACATCAAAATTTCGTAAAAGATTTTGTTTATATTTTTCCCTTCCATCGGATAGAGGTTCCCTCCCCAATTATTTTCATAATTCAATAACATTGCTAATTTTATCTCTGGTGTGGAATCACCCCGCGCCACACACCCTAGCGGTGGCTTGCACGGTATTTCGTAGATGTAGGTAATTTTCGTAAAATTTCGTAGATTGAGGTAATGGGTTGGTGTGGTGGCTAGAGTACTGGAAAACCATGCAGGCGGCCAGGGTTCAAATCCCAGCCGAGTTGAATGTTTTTTAATTGTATAAGTGTTACGAGCTTAATAGAAGAACTCGGATGGGAATTACTATCAGAACGCAGGTTAAAATTTAGGTTAAACCCTTTAAGTAAATTCGAAACAGAGTTGTTCACAGATGACGTTAGATATATATTGAGAACCCCTGCGTATTATGCTAGGTTTGATCATATTAACAAGATTAGAGAGATAGATTGCCGTACCGATAGATTTAAAATGTCATTTTTCCCGCGTACCATAAGAGAGAACAATAGGCAGCGTAGCAAAGGGATAGGTAGGTAAAATATAGTTAGAGTAGTCTGTAGTGCATGATGCATGTAATAACAACCAATAATCCCTTCCTTATTAAGTAGATACTAACCATCTAGCTTCATGTGACCCTATTATCTAGCATATCTCCCTTAAATATCCTACTTGCATGGCAATAGTGCATGTTTGAAGATCTTCACCCCTTGCCACGAACCCTCGTGGTGGCTCGCAGGGTATCACGTAGATGTAGATGTAGATATGCCTGGTGTATAATAGTTTCACCTTTAAAACTAAGGTATGGAGTAAAGGTCAAATTAATGCACGCTTGTCGATAAATGTTTTTGTGTCGGTATTATGACCAATGGTGTTCCTTAATGCATGCACTGTGAACGTGCTTGACAACGTGTTGATGGTGATGAGTCACCCCTGCCAAACACCCTTGAGATGGCTTGCAGGGTAATTTGTAGACGTAGATGTAGACTCCTGATACAGACGTTTATTTCAGTAATTCTATTAACTATTATTTCCAGTTTGTATTCATTCCAATACTTCATCCTGCATGTGACCCTATTATCTAGCATATCGCCCTTAAATATCCTATTTGCATGTCAATGGTTAATGTTTGGTGATCTTCACCCCCTGCCTCACACCCTCGTGGTGGCTCGCAGGGTATCACCTAGATGTAGATGTAGAGTTAGAGGCCATGAGCTTTCAAACCAGCTAAACATGTAGATTTAAAAAAATAGACGAAGCAGATAACGTATGTCGAATTAGTTTATCTTTGGTAACACTGATTGTCTAATTAAGGAGGAACTTTATTGAGTAATTGGACATGAAAATGATGCGAGTGGACGGGGCGTGTTTACACATCTCTCCTCAAACTCTGTGCGTTGGATCGCACCTTAGGTCATACCCAAGGTCGCTCGATATCTCGCCTACTTCGCTTGTTCCCGAGCAGGACAGTGCCTCGTTGAGACTACCTTCGTACGGACCAATGTACGCGCGATCTATTGCACTGTAAACGAGACGCAGCGTTACCCTCACTTCCTCACCGGAACATCGCGACCAACAAGTAAGGAGCAAGTGAACGAAATAAGGAATGCCATATCATGTGGCGTTTTCGGGTTTTCGAAATGTTTTCTAAAGTAAATGACGCACTTCTATGCTTATTCGTTAGAGAGACATAATCGCTTCGTTTTGCAGTAATGAAGAACAATATGAACCCACAATAGTGAGAATTGGAGGAGAGAAGCTAGAAGTAATAGAGGAATTTGCATACTTGGGAAGCAGAATAACAATAGATGGTAGAAGGCAGAAAGAAATTGTGAGGAGAATACAACAGGCCAAAATTGCATTCTATCTTAGAAAGAACCTACTCACCAACAAGAACATTAGTTTGGAAATAAGGAAACGGATGATGAAAGCATTTGTTTGGAGTGTGGCCCTATACGGACGCGAAACATGGGTAGTAAGAAAACAAGAGAGAAGGCGGCTAGAGGCCCTGGGGATGTGGCTCTACAGAAGGATATTGAAGCTCAGCTGGAAAGATAGAGTCACGAATGAAGAGGTACTGAAAAGAGTTCAAGAAACCAGATCCCTGTGGAGGCATATCCAAACGAGAAGAGACAAACTCGTAGGGCACATTCTAAGAGACGACAACATCGTTAGAACAATTGCAGAAGGAGCTATAGAGGGAAGGAATCGCCGGGGACGACCAAGGATGTCACTCATGCAGCAGATTGTGAATGATATGGGTTGCACCACATGCACAGAAATGAAGAGAAAATCAGACAGAAGAGAGGAATGGCGTACTGCTGCAAACCAACCCCAGGGTTGAACACTGAAGAAGAAGAATCTGCTTCACCTTAATGATTGTCTTTTTTTATCATTATCGATATTCATCAATCCCACTACTTGCTCGCGATACCAGCGCTACCACTGTTGAGTGACATCATTAGGAACTATGAATTAACATGGTTCGGACGTTGCGATTTTCATTACAAATTCAGCATACCGTCGCGCGGACCATCGTATGTAAGATAGAGGTGTGAACGGGGCTAAGAGATATTTCTCGACCCAGTCGATGGAATGCTGTCTCATGTGGAGGTTATGGCGATAATTTTAGGGTTTGAATGACGCGTCTCAATTCAAGGAGGATTATTAGAATGAACTACCCGAGCAAATTTTCAGATGTCGTTTCTATCCAGCTTCTGAATTTAATCTCGTTGGATCAATACAACGTAGATGAAGCAACATTAGCATAAAATTGATAACATTTCTCCATTTGAGTGCTATGAAAACTGATGATTGTGTACCTTTTACGTTATTTGAACTCTGAAAAATTATCTCGAATTTTAAGCTTTTTTGATGAAGATGCGAACATTTTTAGATAGAAACTGTCTTAATGGAATGTGCAATTCGACTTTTTCCTCTTTGAAAGACCGAAACTCTGTAAGCCTTTGTGTTTTTACATTGCAATCGAAATAGAGAGGAAACACATTTAACATAAAACGCAGTAAATGACAAACCATCCATTATTCTTTTTACAATGATCTTTCACCAACATAGTTATTCAAACTCAATAATCCTTTCAGCAAAAAGTATTTTTAAAATTCATATAATTTCTAACAGCAGTATTTCCATGTTAGAGAAATCAGCTTATAGAATGGATACAAGAGATAAAAAGGCAAGTTTTAGTTAGAAATACAATAACAACAGTGAGCCTTTTCCAAAAAATAGTCACATTACTTAAGTTATTCAAATCTTAATGAGAAAGAGAGCTTGCTGGCCAGAAAAGAAGCATCATGATTTACGAAAGAAAGAAGCCCTCTGTAACGCCTTATGTTTTAGTGGTAGCGCTGTATTTACCGCTCTTTAATACACCTCTATCTCTTCTCTCTTCACTCCAACAATCCCCCCTCTCCAAACTTAAACAACTCCCTCACAACCAACAATGACCATACAAAATAAACAAATTAAACATTAAAACAAAACAAGAAATAAGGTAAAACAAAGCTCACAAAATAAACCTTAAACTTATTAAACAAATTAAAACCCATTAGACAAACAATAACTAACAGAAAGGAGCCTTACAGAAGGTTACACCCTCCATGACCATTATCGCAAAGGTGCTATCTCAAGCTGAAATGAAGGAAACTACTGAATAAATTGCTTGTAATCTAAAATAACCAAATCTAGGAGCCAACGCCAATTAAATTTTCTTGAAATGATTCGCTAAGGTACAATTCCGAGGTAAAACGAAGTAAAATACGAACTCATTTCTAGTAGAGGAACTTCGGGTATTATGGAATAGTCGGGCAATATGGAACAGCGTGATTTCTCATTCGTCAATTGGCGCAAACAAGCGGGAGACGCATGAACTACTTCAACATGTTCCCATAATGCTCTGTTGTGAGTCCAGTTCGTCTCGAGGCACCGTGTGAGTTACGGCGCAGAAAAATTGTTTTCGTAGTTTCACAACATTTTTGCTGATAAGTTTTCGAAAATATGTAATAATTGTTGAAAATGTACCCTAGTGATTAAAACTAAGCGATTTATTAAGTTAAAGAGTTGTAGATAGTTATGTATTGCTCGGTTTTTGGCTATGGCTACAATTGGTTCTGTTGTGATGTTTTCAAATCCAAGATGGTGTGTCGGGCATTTTGGAATACTAGGTTTTCCATAATGCCCGACACAAAAACGGTAACCAACAGCACATAAATAAAAAAGGAAAGAAGAAAAGCTACAACAGTGTTCCTGGTAACTCAAGATAAAAGGAAAAAACAAAAGAGCTTCAAGCCACGGAAAAAAAACATTGCCAGAAATTAGAGTTTGTTTCTAAGGACGCTTCCAGTGGCAGTTACGGACCTTTTCACTCAGAGGTTTCATCACAATTGGACTCTGTACAACCATCTTCTGTACCAAGAGATGATGATGCAGAATGTTTGTTCTGTGAAGGAAATTTTTCAGGCGATAGAAGAGGAGAAGTTTGGGTTGGGGGATAGATGCGTTGTTTGTAAAATGTGGGCCCACCTTGACTGTGCAGGTGCTGAGAAGGAGGATTATATTTGTGACTTGTGCAAATAGATAAATGCATTATTCTATTAATAAAATGTCATTATTTTGAGATTTCAAGTTGAAAGCAGTCCTATAAATGCGTTTTGTATGCAATACATTTTTTTTCAAACGAACATGACTATCTACATTTTTACCACCCTATTCCACGTTTCCCGACTATCCCATCTTACCCTCCAAGTGCAAATTCTTATTTAAACTTTTTATCAGTGGCAAATGTTTTAAACTTTACTGAGATAAACACAAATTCTTAATACTAAATAGTTGAAGCTTATGATAATATGTGAAAGAGAGCTAAGAATGAGTTAAATTTGGTTATTCAACTACAAAAGTAAACGGTATTCCATAATACCCGAGGTTCCTCTAATCTAAAATCACCGAAACCAGGAGCCGTCGTCGAATAGTTTTGGTATCGAGTTAAAATGAGAGTTCTGGGATGTTGAGACGTATTTGTTTTGGCAATGGAATGAGTATAAATATTTATTTCTGAAAATCCACGTTCTTTTCTGAAAAAGTAAACGTCTCCTCACATTATCAATGTTTAGAGCGAGAGAAATGTCTCTTTCGTCTTTGAATCGGATTTGCTGCCAAACGGTCTGACGCGAAGTAATCCTAGATGGAGATGAACTCCTGCATGGGAACCGGTTGAATGGACTGCAGACAGGTCTTGGCGGAAAAAATGGCGCCACTAAGCTCCGCATTTGGGATCATTGTTCCATTTCTTTTTACAACATCTACTGCTCCCGACGGCGGCGCGGCCGTAAACATTTTCCACGGTCGGTTTCCGGAGCCGCGTCGACATCCGAGTTGGACGGGAAGTGATACCGTAAAAGAAGCCGTAGGAGAATGAAAGAGAAGGAACGGCGACAGTTGTACGCGGCGTTCGTATTTCCTGAAATTGATTATTTGTCTTCGGAGCATAGTTCAGGGTTCCTTGATCGGATGAAATCCTGTGCCCGTTTCCCCACGGCAAACTCTGCCGTTGTGATGATATCTACCGTGCTAAAAATTTACTTAAAAGCTGTTCTATAGAACGTAAGGAATTCTACAGAAATTGACTCTTTTTCTTCAGAACTAGTTCCTTTTCTAAGGATACAAATGTTCTGCAGAGTTATTTTCTGCGGAGCAAAATGACTCCTTACTATCTGTTCTGTAGAACTTCAGCAACTCCACGGTTGCTGGAGGTTGAGGTTTTTCGAAACGGTTTCCTTGAGCTTGTAAGGATTCTACAGAGCGTCAAAGGGCTTCTGTAGCACGTCCTAAAGGATTCCGCAGAACGTCCTAAGGTGTTCTGCAGTACATCCTAATGTATTCTGCAGAATTTCGTAGGTTGTTACGTGAAATAGCGTTTCAATACTTTAAAAAAATATCTACAGAACTTTTAAGAAATTCTGTAGAAGTTTTTAAAAGGAAACTATGCAGATTTTTTTAGCAGGGTACCACAATAATTTTTCTCTACTTCGTCACCGATAGAGGGATTGCAATCGATTGACCCATATAATCGGGAGCCCATCGAAGTCTGTCTTTATGACCAAATGAGCAGTCATATTCATGATAAATTAAGTCTTCTACATCTACGTACTACCCTGCGAGCCGTCACATGGGCGTGTGGCAGGGGGTATTAGGTCACCAGCCGTGTAAACATTTAAGGTTTTGGGAGGTGAAATGGTGACATGCATTATGGGAGTGCATTTAGTGTATTTCAGTTTTTATTGAAGTCGCTCGTTCTTTATGCGCACTTGTTGTGCGCATAAAGAACGAGCTTATGTACCTATTAGTTCGGAAATGTATCTCTCTTATATTATCGCTTCTGTAAGACCTCCTCTAACATTAAAGGTGCGTGATACCGGTTCAGGATCTTCGAATGCTGATGCGTCATCACCTACTCTATCCAAACGTACTGCACAAAAGATTTACCTGAATACTTCATTTTTCTTACCATGTCCAATTTTTCCATATACAGGGACCACTGTGCGTCGGAAGGATTTCCCGGGAGAGACATGGACGGGATCGGTGCCAGCATGTACATGGGTCCCGGAGTGCCCAACGGCGGCGGCGACCCCTGCGTCGTGCCGCTCATCAAGGCGGACCGGTCCCTGAAGCGGAGCGCGGTGGGCTCGAAGAAGGCGTCCAAGTGCTCTTGTGGTGGCTCGGTGGTGCGGGCCCTGCGGCTGCTCCGGTGCTGCGGCGGAGGCGTGCCCCCGCCGCGCCACCGCCTCCTCGCCCTCGTCCTCTTCGCGACGGCCGCCTACTGCGTCCTCGTGCACCTTCAGTTGCTGCACCAGGCGCCACCCCTGCCACTCGCCTTCATCTCTTCGCACGGCAACCGGACGCGCAACCTGGCCGCCGTGAGAGACAACCTATCCAGTGCTTCCAATCACAGGGTAAGTTCTGAATCCACATACTACCCTGCAAGCCGCCGCATTGGCGTGCAGCAGTGGGTGTTAGGACAGGTGATTCGTGTCTCCCCGCTGGGCTAAAAACCTCCCCCGTGGCCTGAAGCTCTCGCTTATATCCTCGGAGGGAAGTAGTGGGAAAGGGAAGGAGAGGTTAGCGAACCACAACCCCTGCTAGGCCGACACCATGAGGCGGATTGACGTCAAAAGGACGACAATGGTCCTCCGCCTCCCCGCAGTCCTCGTAGCTGTTGGGCTCCCCCAACAACGTCGGACGAGTCGCCGCCAGTCTTCGCTTACGCGAAAACTTAGAGCACATCTGTTGAAAATAGGAGAAGCCCGTTAACAAAAAATTTGGGATTGGGTATCCCCCGACTCCCTTCAACGGTCGGCGTCGTGAGGTCTGCCGGAGTACTTCATCCTCCGGACCAATGGATGGTCGATACGGACCAATTATGGTCGAAAACTTCAATTATGGTCGGTCCTTTCGCCTCGGTACCCCCGCTGACCGATGGGTATTAGGATACCAGCCGTTATAGGAAGGTGTAATGGTTAATTCTCCTCCCTATGGTAAATCGTTACGGGTGCATATACAGTCACTTCAAAATGTATCGCGACACGCTAGACTAGCGGCTCGTATATGTAAGCCGCTCGCAAGCGTAGTGTCGCGATACTTTTTGAAGTGACTGTAGGTCAAAGGATGGAATTCGCCATGAAAAAAATCATGACTTGTCAGGAATTCGAGCCCGTATCTTCCAATTGCCGGGCAGGTGTGTTAACCAAGCCTTAGCTAAAACACCTGACCAGTAATTGGGAGAAATAAAACAGTATCTTTGTTAACTTGGTCTTATGTTTCCATAGTTATATTTAATGGTAACTTTTACTAAACCACAAAAATGCACACAAAAATACGACCCGGGTTTCAATGCATAAGTATCATTATCAGGGGCAGAACAAGTTCGGGAACTATCTTACATATTGGGGAAAAAGGAGAGGAGGAGGAGGTGATGATGGGGGATGGAAGAAAGGAGAAAAAGGGGGAGAAAGAGAGAGGTGGCTGGTACTGCTTCAAGGGTAGGGGAGGGGGAAGGGAACAAACATTCATTTACAACACACTCCTCAGGGTCATGTATTTTGCTCAGAATTTCTAATTTCTCGAGGGCATCGAACTCTCATGAATTGTTATTATATTATATAATATAATAAGTTTTTCCACTCCCCAAACAACATTTACACAAAAAAAACAAAGATCATACTTTAATTTTTTGGGAAGCTTTAGGTAGTCTCTAAGAAAAAAACTGACGTGAGGCTACCTTCATAGCAAAGTATAGCTGCGCATTTTCTTAAAAACAAACAATTGATGATTTATAATTTCGAAAAAAAACAAATAATTGATGCAGTAGAGTTTTAGATGAGCCAAACAGGATATATACAATAATTACAAGAGATTTCACACAATAATATGAAATAAATAATCTACACTGGGCTGAGTAAGTAGCCATTCCACTGCCATTATAAGAAATTTTGTTTCAATGTTGACCTTTATATTCTCTGCTATCAAGTTGTACACTTTAGGTCCCATATACAAGAAGCATCTTTTAAAGAGAGTTTTATCGGGTTAAATTAATGGTACATAGAATTAATTTATAAGATTATGCTGCCTTCTTTGCAAAGGTGTATTACCACTTCTCAAATAAAATACCCTAAGGACTTAATATAATATATTAATATAATATATTAATATAATATATTAATATAATATAATATATTAATGTCTTGATGGTAACAATTTTAATGAAACAAATAAGGGGAACGAGTGACGGTATTTAAATTACAATGTAGGATATTGGTGGGAGATCGGAGTTCGAATCCCGGTTAAGTCAAATGATTTTTTTGTCTGAGCGAAATTCATCCCTAAGTGAAATGGTAAAGTGCTTTGGGTGTGTTTAGAGTTTAAAAGAAACCTCAGTATTTGCTATGGCCACTTATAGCGCGTGAGAGAACAAATTTTTGTACCTATCTGCTCTGCAGTGGTCCCTTCGTATTTTATCGCGATTTTCGGCCCTACAGATGTAGTGCGGCGTTAAAATGATATTCCCTGTGTCACAATGTGGCATACCTGTTCTAAATTTCTCTAACAATATTAGCCTAGCGTGCAGCCTACGACTCTCTCTAAGCATCTCACAACCCCGTCCCTCTCAAAGCTGTGAAACGCTATTGTTGGCTCGCAGTAGTTATTAACGAAGAGCATATAATTACTTTAAATTATATTTATTTTTCGGATTAAACCTTCCAGCATAAGTACCCAAATTCTCGCGACGTATTCGACGTGTGGCCTAACCAGAATTGTTGCGTGTCTTACTAGGGGATTGTCAGGTAGCCGGGTCTCAGATTTCATTCAAAGTCAGTAGTTGTACAGACCGCCGTATGCTGTTCACCCCACATATAGGGTTATATAACCTATAGTTTATATAGTTTAAACAAAAAAGGCCTTTAATCATTTTAAACTCATATAAGTACCCTTTCGATGGACCCAGTTCTAAACTGTCAGAAGTGGCCGGGTGGCAAACGCGCTTGACTACGCTCAAGGGAGTACGGGTTCGATTCCCGCTCGCTATGTTTTATTCGTTGTATTTAAAGTTTTTCTTTTACGGCACAGTTTTTCTCCTACAATGCGCACAAGATTTTTTTATTTCTAATTGAAATATTATTTTTGTTCGAGGCAATTTTTTTTTTCATTTGAATGCACGTTGTCAGGCTTATTCTGTTTTTTTTTTCGGTCGAAGGCAGCCTTCTGATTATGTCACATCTTCATCTTTTCACGAAGTATTTTCAGTAGGGTCGGTCTGAAGGGTACTTTTATGAGTTTAAAATGTTTAAAGGCCTTTTTTGTTCAAACTATTGGTTATATAACCCTATATGTGGGGTGATTCATGAACCACATATAGCGGTCTGTACAACTGCATACGGCTGCCTGTATAACTACTAAGTTTGAATAAAATCTGAGACCCGGCTTCTACCCGACACTCCCCTTGTTAGCGCAAGATGGTTGAAATGTACCCCAGGCGCTATCCTTGAGTTTTCAAATGTCCGAATCTTTTTTATTGTCTACTTATTTCCAGGATGTGGGTGATGATGGTTTTGACCGAAACCTTGTGGAATTCCATTATGAAATTGAGATGTGGTTCAAAGTTGCACTTACACTATTATGAGTGCATTTTGTTGGTAGTGCTCGCAAAACCACCGAAAGTGACCAAGTATTGTAAAGATATTTTACTCAAGTGATTGCTTTTCATATGAAGTGGACTTCGTCATATTGTTTTTAATGAGCAATCGTATTGAAATAGTGAATTATTTAAATGGGTTTTTTTGTTTAATCCATGGATATATATATTATGAATTGGGATGTTTGGAATTGTTGCCTAGGCGACGTGTTGCCTAAATTTCCACATTTAGTTCACCCAGTCCTTTGGCGCCACTTAGACAAAAGTCTTTTCAGTTGAAACGTAAATGGCCGTCGTTAATCGCTGTTGACGTGAGAAAGTGTATAATTACAATCCCACGTATGGTACTGCATATCTATCCACTGCGTTATGATTACTGGTAAGTAAAACCGGCGAGAAGTGTTTATTTACAATGTGCCGACTGTGTTTACATTTGAACTGCCGTCTTTCATCACTGAGCGCCACAGTTAAAAAGTTGTTTGTTTCCGGAATTCTAGACTACAGTTTTTGGGGTCGAGTCAACGATCCATAATCATCATATATTTTATTTCTCGAAGGTGTTTTTTTGTCACAACGCTATAACTCCCATAATTCTTCATCAAAATTAATGATTCAAACATTGTTTTAAAGATTATGTGCCCCACTATTGACGAAAAATAGACAAATGGTTTAAAATTTAAGTTTTTGTTAAAAAATGATGCAGTGCCATCTGT
Organism: Ceriagrion tenellum; assembly: GCA_963169105.1. Lineage (NCBI taxonomy): Eukaryota > Metazoa > Arthropoda > Insecta > Odonata > Coenagrionidae > Ceriagrion > Ceriagrion tenellum. The sequence goes on from OY720637.1 coordinate 48,307,224, forward strand.
CGACAATATAATCAACTAATATGTCGGCCATGGTTACGTGCTTAAAAGACTGTAGGAGGCGCCATCTATTAACACATTGTTTAGTTAGATTGTTTACATTCTACATGCAATCAGTGTGACCGTTTACAGTTTACGTTAACGTTATGTATCTTTAACAGGTAGAAGAACGAGAGGAAGGAAGGAAGAAACCGGAAGAAGCTGCATACTGTGCGAAATATTCGCATGGGTCAGCTAGTGTATATTAATGGTATAGTCTATAAATAGTGGCGGCATTAAGTGGAAGTAAAACATGATGAAGCAAAACAACGAGAAATTTACCAGAATATAAATTTACTCTCCACCGTGGTTTTTATGTTAATGCATCATAATTAGGTGATCTGTTGATGGTTTACCGTTTGTAATTATTTTGGATAAGGCCTATTTGTTAATCGAATGATGGACGATGATTCGCATTGGAGCCCGGGTCGACAGTAATTTTTTTTTGTATGGAAAATTTCACTGGCTTTATAATTTTACGTCAAATTTGATTAATTGTCATCAATTTAATCCCTGTTTTATGTCGATGAACTTCGTTAATGGTCACGAATATGTGCATAATTATTCAGAGGAATAAATAAATAAATAAATAAATAGCACTCGTCAATAATACAAAAATGGATTTTATTATTTACTAATCAGTTGCTTCATTGTTTAACACTTCCATTTCTCAGTCTTCTCTATGTGTAATTCGATTTTTGTGATGAGTAAATGCGCCCAAACATAGTTGCCACATCGTAAAAAAATGATCGCGCTCTTATTATAACCAGATCGTGTCACTGCAAGCGATTCTTTTACATTCCAACGGGTGGTGCGGGGATGGGTTTTGTACCCGGCCGAAGATACCACTAGCTGCTTCCTGCGACAGCTCTGGTTCCAGTATTGTCGTCATATGCGTTACCATTAAATATGACTTGTGGAAACATACCACCAAGTTAACAAAGATACTGTTATATTTGCCATATGTGTAAAGGCTGGGACACAATCAACGTGTACGTGTAACGTGAGCCGTTAACGGGAATACGCTAAAAGATGGCTGACGGGAAAGTATGGCGAACGGACACAATCAACGTGTACGGGGAGTACGTGTACGCGAGAGATGGGCAACTTCCATCTCTTCCCGTGTCCCGTACACGGAAAACCATTCAGAATGGTCCTGAGAATCCGGGAATGGGAGCCATCTGTCGGCAGATACATCCAACTGTTGAAGATTGCTCTTGGTGAAGACAACTTATTTACTTCCACACTTGTTTACACCTGATCTCTTAGCTGCGCCTGCGTCAGTCAATTGTTACTCCGGGCCGCGTTAACGTCGATTGTGACCGCTGACCTGGGTTCCCCGTCTCTCGCGCGTCTCCCCGTTCCCCGTCTCCCATTGTCCCGTTTACGTCTCGCGTCACACGTACACGTTGATTGTGTCCCAGCCTTAAGGCTCAAGGTAGTTTAAGCGGGATAGTTCCTTAGTCAAATGGAGACCAAATTCAAATGTTACGTTTTAATATCAGCAGCAATCGGCGACATGAATTAAATACTGCATTATTAATGGTGCAATAAGCCACTTTTATGTGACTTAAATTCTAAGTAGTTAAATAAAAATATATCTATATGTCTCTAACTTGACTAATTTTTTTTCACACTGTACGTTTGAAACTCATTCTCAACGGAAGGTTTTTTTTCAATTCTGGAAAAATTATCGGGGTGACAATACGATTTATTTTCAAAAATAGTTGAGAAATAATAAAAAAAACTGTGCACAATTTATTTTTTAATGGGATGTATGTGTTAGAAATTCCTCATTTTTTAAAAAATATGATCTCTCTAGAATACATGCACGTACCATTTACATGCATAAGGGAAGGTATTTTTTTTGTATAAATCTCGGGAAGTAATCCGGCAAGGGGCTGATCGTTTGGTATCTTTTGAAGGCTGGATTATTTATTTTTAAAATGAGACCAAATTCATGGATTCCTCACTAGGGTTGAAATTCGCTATGAAAAAATCATTTGACTTGACCGGGATTCGAACCCGGATCTCCCAATTGCCGGTCAGGTGTGTTAGCCAGTTACACCACCAGGCCATCTTCCTTCAAGGCGAATTTCGAGGGGGGGTTTTGCGAACTAGATGTTCAGACCTCAAGTCTACATTGTAGCAGCATCATGGATTTCTAGATAGAATGATATTTCGTTCTAACTACCTTAAGGGGTACCCACATATTGTCGACTGAACAGCATGTTCGTTCGAATCATCTGAAGTCATACTGCGGCTGAGTAGTGGTTGGGGATACTTAAATCTCATTTATGAAAACATATGTGGACCCCAGGAGTCAAGTGGTCTAAGTGACATTTTTGAAAAAAATGAGTTGGGTACAGGAAAGGGATGTGAAAATATCAATCTTTTAGGTGGTAAAGGGAAAGGGAAGTGATTTTCTTGACAGGTGCTGCTATATAGGGTAATGCCTCTTAACTACTTAGTGGGTTGTACCAAACATTTTCAACTTTGACTATAGTTTTCTCAAAACAATGGTTTTGTTACTTAGACCCCTTGACTTCTGGGGTCCTCATATATGACCGTGTTCCCAACAATTTCTGAAAAGTTGACCTAAATCGAGAGGTTGACTGTTGATCTCTATGTTTTTCCTGTGATTTGACTTGGAATGACTTTTAATATCAAATTAGTACAAAAGATCTTTCTTTTCGTGTGATATTGGTGTTTCTTGAGGCTTTGTCTCCCTTTGAGGAGTACTGTTTTAAAGTTTTATCATTATGTTGACAGTGACCTTGCCTTTATTGTTGAGAGAGTATTTCAATTTATTTGTGCTCCGTCCATTGCTGTTTCCACAATGAGGAGAAATATTTATTAGTACCATCCGAATCAAATTACACTTAAAAATGCAATGATATTTGAGGAAGAGCTGTGGATTTAAAACCATTTATCGACGTGTGAAAGCAGTCTAAATGGCAATGATTTTCGTAGCCATAAAATCTCTTCTGAGTCCTCCAATGCGGGCCAAGCGTAGACAATATTTTCGATTACTTTATTCAAGACATCACAGAGAAAGAAAATAAACCGTCTGCCGTGCATAAACTTCTTCATGAGAGGCTCAATACGCATGGGAATCTAGTTAATCGGATCCAAGCTACTCTGCGCAAAGCGAGGCGCCGCGTTGTCCTGGCGCCGTTTGCCTACGCTACGGAGGACGAGGGCGCCCAGCTCTACGGCGTTATAGGCTTGAAAGAGCCGACGGATTTTTTTCTAGATGTTTTCAGAATGATTCCTGTATAATATCAAGTGCTAGTTACTTTTCTGTGAAAGAGGAACCATATTGTTCAATGGATTATTTTTGCTTTTAATTTGTGCCTACGAATCACAATTCGTAATAATTCACATCAGTAAAGTAATTCCTTAAGTCATGCCTTCCTATATTTGCGCTCTAAGTGGGATGATCTAATGATTTTTTATCAGGCAGAGAACCTTACCCAGTTGAACATTTTTAGTGTGGTATTATATAATGGAAAGCTCTTTGAAAACCGAAAAATCTCCCATTTATACCATGTTAAATAAAATGCTTTAAAGTTTTGCATTATCAGGAATCGGTCACTTCTCATAGTAACAGGAAAATAGCACATTGAAACTTCAAATATTGATGAAACCTAATGTGAATTGTTTGGGAGACTTTTTATTAGAAAGGACGTAGTCGTTTCTGATATACTATTTTCATTTAAGTCATTTCTTTTCCTGATCGATTTCGTTTTCGGATCGGATGTTTCTTAAGGAATTAAAAAAAATGAGGAAGAGTGTATGTGTATCAATACAGAAAGAGATACAGTGAACGGGGGAACCTGCATGGATGCTCCTTGCATAAGAATGAAGTCAATGGGAGGGTTGTGGTATTCCTTGACGTAAAAATTCATTTAAAGTATCCTTTCGTTGAAAGTACTAGTGAAACCGGATAATGACCTCGCGGGATGTGACGAAGATTGCACAAAGCGGATGTTGCTCAGCTTTTATCCTCTGTGCGTCAAACGGGCCGTAATAGGCCTCGAGGACCCAAAGATTTTGGCAAAGAATAAGATGCCGTGATCCCTTTTATTGATCGTGGTTGGTCTGTAGCTAGGGGATATTGCCAGATATCCCGTCGAATGTGGAGCCTACGGACGGTTGAAGTTTTCAAAGTGAGAGAACTTTCAAGATGTCCAATCATTTGATGTCTACAAAAAAATCATCAAGAGATCATATATCAAATACAGAGCCATGTTGTACCAAATTTATGTTGCGAAGTAAAATACGAGGTCTGTTCAAAAAGTTTCCGAACTGAACCGAATCCATATGGAGGCGTTGTGTCCGCAAGAACATCAAAAATAACCGCCTTTATCTACTTTGTTGATGTATTGTTTTGTTGCTTGGTTACGTCCTACTAAGTGAAAGGGTGTTCGTGGAGTGCGGCGAAAAATCGGATCCACGGATATGAGCTCTCTGAAGGAGCGTCGTTGTTCTGTGAAATTCTGCGTGAAACTCGGCAAATCCTTCACGGATACTTTTGAGTTGATTACCAGGGCTTATGGTGAGGATGCTATGAAACGCACCGCGTGTTATGAGTGGTTTACCCGGTTCAAAAAGGAGTGGCAATCAGTGGAAAACCATCAACGTCAACTGACGACCCCCACAACAAGAATGTGTACAATCTCGTCCATGGAAATCGACGTTTGATTGTCATGGAACTTGCAAAATTTTGGCATCTCGATTTGTTCGTGCTTTGAAATCCTAACTGAAAAATTGAGAATGCATCGAGTCGCCGCCAAATTCGTGCCTCGCCTGATGACAGCAGACCAGAAAAAAACATCGAGTTTAAGTCTGTCAGGAACTGTTTGATAGAGCTGAAGAGGATGAAACCTTCTTGTCCAGGATCAAGGAAAGTGATTTGCCACCATTTTAGAGGTAGAGAAAAATTCGGTGGGGGAGCTTATGAGCATTCCGGAAGAAGCGTTCCAGGATTATTTCAAAAAGTGGAAACACCAAAGGGATAAGTGTATACGTTGGGGAGAGGACTACTTTGAAGGGGACCCTAAGCAATAATTTGTTAGTTAAGTATTTTTTTTTGTCATAAATAAAGTTCGGGAACCTTCTGAACAGACCTCGCATCTGAAGACCCACGGCACATGTGTTCACGTTCACCTGCATGAACATCCGTAAAATCTTACGGACAAGTACAGCTTTCAAAATGAGAGAGCTTAAAAACATGTCCAGTTAGAAGAAGTCAACAAAAAGTTCATCTATGGATTCATATTTCAAATACAGAGCCACATTGTACCACATTAATATTACGAAGTAGAATAGCTTCAGACCCACGGGACACACATTCACGTTTTCCCGCGCGAGCATTTGTGTTTTGAAATATTCAGTGACGTGTCGTGGGTTTAATTTACATCCGGCCAATGAATTGAGATTAATTTAACTTCACAATGTTTGTTAACGATCTGCGAAAAACCATTAACTCAATATTACGGAGCACATTTCATCTCGTTGTTATAGTCTCGCTGGGAGTACAGTTTGTCCTGGGTGATTTATTTACTACGCTATGTGTTTTATGAGTGACCTTCGTTCACTTACCACTGAAAGTTTCATGACCGAGTTAATTGCAAAGAAATGTCATCACTCTTCTCTATTTCCACTGTTTAACCTCAACTTCCCGCGTTGATTAATTTTGATGCTTAAATAATTAAATTAACTTTAATGATGTTAACTTGTTTCCCTAGTTACACAAGGTTCTTTGCATTGCCCTGGTTTACGTAGAGGGACAGAGTATAATGGTAATAAATTATGTTACTGTTAATTGGTTTGTCATGCAATTAGTTTTCACGCTTATGAGTAATGATCAAATAGCTTTCAAGCCTTATATTTAGCTTGACAAGTGGGGATGTACTGGAGATGATGGTGAAATTTCACTGGGCTGAGCTGTCCTCGTTGTCCTTAGAGGCACATGGAATTTTTGTTTTCACCGATCTCAAAAAACCTTGAAAAACGCTCAGTCTTGTCGAAAATTTGGTCGGTGTGTCACGATTAAAATGGTGCAGAAATATAACTTCAATTTTTTGAGATCATAATTTCTCGTTGGTCGTTCAATCCTAAGATTGGTTGACTGCGTGCGCTCCACCCTTCCCTATCTAATGCTAGTTCCCTTACCTCCAGATACCCTTACCTATATACTTTCCTCTTCATTTGGTCCATGAACTTCTGGCTCGGTCTTCCTCTGCGAACTTTACCCTCTATGTTACCTTCAATTATATCCTTCACTAATCCATTGTGTCTCAAGCTATGTGAAATCATTCTCCATCTGGTTTATCTTTTTTGCATGGTGTTCAATATGGTCCTTTCCTCTTCTACTCTTCTGTTCACTTCATCGTTTCTTATTTTGTCCGTCAATTTTATCTTCAGCATTCTCCTCCAGCACCAGGTTTCGAAGCCTTCTATCATTGTCAGGTCAGCTTTAGTAATGGTCCATGCTTCCAATCCATAGTGTGCTACATTACTTATGAATCCTTTCACATACTAAATGAAGAAATTGCCATGAGAAAAAGTCGGCCTGGACCGGGAATCGAACCACGGACCTTAGGTTTGCCGGACCAATGCGCAGACCGCTACGCTATCCAGGCTTCCTAATTCCCATGGCAATTTAGGTGGATAGAAGGCAACTAGAACTTAGGCCCTTGCGGTCCATCAAAGATGGCAACGCAAGGGAGAAGAGGACTTCAAAGAAGCCACAACCAAGAGTCAGTATCCTTCTGCAGCACTTATGCCGCGCTTATCCATTTGAATTTCAAACATGGCGGGTGAATTTTTTGAAGAAATTGCCATGAGAAAAATTCACCCGCCATGTTTGAAATTCAAGTGGCTAAGCACGGAAAAAGTGCTGGTGAAGGATACTGACTCATGGTTGTGGCTTCTTTGAAGTACTCTTCTCCCTTGCGTTGCCATCTTTGATGGACCGCAAGGGCCTAAGTTCTAGTTGCCTTGTATCTACCTAAATTGCCATGGGAATTAGGAAGCCTGGATATCGTAGTGGTCTGCGCATTGGTCCGGCAAACCAAGGGTCCGTGGTTTGATTCCCGGTCTAGGCCGAATTTTCCTCATGGAAAATTCTTCAAAAGATTTACGCGCCATGTTTGAAATACATACTAAATAATTTAAGATTTTCCCGGTATATTATATTTAAATATCTTTCTCGGGCTTCGCACTGGGTAATGTTATTTATAAAAGGATATTTAAATTTTCACATACTGTTTCCTAGTTTGTACTCCTATCTTATTTGAGCAGAGCAGTTATTTTTCCCATGGACGAAGGATTAAGGAAGGAAAAGATTAAGTATTGGTCGGTGTGCCATGATAATAATTGTGTGTAAATATATGAAACTTATATCATTTGTGACCACGATATCTGTTACTATTTCCCATAAGTAATCGCCCAATTTCTTTAGCATTTATCTCCTATTGATATCTTTTTACTCTCGTTGTTCAAGTTAGTTTGAGCGAAAAATCATTTCACCTAGAAATCAAAAACTTTGGTCTCATTTCAAAGAAAAATTTCTCACCCTTCCAAAAATACCAATGTATCAGCCCCCTGCCACACTTCTTTCCGAGGTTACTGACGAATTTTGCCAGCCGTTTCTCATGGGAAATGGTACGTATATTCTGTCCAGAGAGACTTTATTTAAAAAATTAGGAATTTCTAACATATAGATTTCGTAAAAAATTACCAGAGTTTAGTATTAATACTTTTTCAATTATTTTGAAAAGAAATCATATTTTTTTATTTTTTATTTTATATTTTATCTTCAATACCACGAACACAGCACGATGTGCCAATTTACGTCGGGTGAATAACAGTAACAACGGACGAGACACAAACACCCATGTCCTGGGCAGATAATATTTTACCCAGGCGGGACTCGAACCCGCGACCCTAGGATTAGCAGGTGAGGACTTTACCCCGCCGCCACCGGGGCCGACAATCGTCATTGGAGTAATTTATTCATATTCGCAAAAAAAAACTTCCCTTGTGAAGAATTTTTACAAGTACCCCGTGAAGAAAATAAGTCAAATTGAAGGCTAATGTTCGTAGTTTTATTTAGTAACTTGAATTTAAGTCATATTTAATTATATTACTACACCATTCATTATTCAATATTTAATTCATGCTTCCAACAGCTACGGAAATTAAAACGTAAAATTCGAATATGGTCTCCTTTATGACTAGGGAACTACCTCGCACAAACTACGTTAATTGGTGACACCCACTCAAAACTGCGGATTTTCATGCTGGCAGATTTTATACTCTACTCAATTTTACAGCTACTTTTAAAATTATTACCTCTAGGAAATATTTTGACGTTGCTGTACTGAATGAAGTTAAGCAAGACACAAATGTAAACTCCTTGTTACTAATAGAATAGCGTCGGAAAAAGCCTAGGCAAGCTTATATATATTTAGTAACAAGGGACAACGCTAAAATTGACTTTAATGATTCAACTATGCTCAGCTTTAGTGTTATTGCCAAGTCGGAGAAGTAAAAGAAAAATCTTGTTTGTTGCCGAATCGTAAATTTTCAAGCCAACTTTTTCAAGGGTCTGAATGAGACGCCTTAATATGATGCGGCCGAGTTAAAAATTCCAAGAGATAAGTAGTTTTGTTCCTTGTAGTTTGAGTCATTCCCAAATTGACACTTGAATGCGATATTTAGTCTTAGAAACACTGACAAATTGCTTCTGAAGTCTGGACCAGAGGAGAATACACAAGGACAAAATCTAAGCACGATTTCCCGTTTCTTTTTTTTGTTTTGTGTGTTTTGTGCAGTGGTTTCATTTTTTGCGTTTTATAATTACTTCTGCTCAATATAGACGGTTGACATTTTTTTATCTAACGGCTGAAGAAGGTAGGTTTTTGATTTTTACAATAAAATATCTTTTCCTCATTGTAATAGTTTGAAAATTTTACTTGCAAAAACACACATTATTCTCTGTAATTAACAATACTGTATTCGCTTGACAACCAGTTGTTGTTAATATATTTAAAATTCCAATCTCATTGGTTTAGAATGGACTGAAAGAAAATGAAGTCCAAAACTATTGAACAGATGGAATTGGAGGGGTAAGGGGAAGAAGAAATGCGACCGTTTTAAATACGACCTAATGGTAGAAGAATGAGAAGTAGAACGACCTGTTCCTGTGTGCGTCATTAGTAAATGAGGAAAATTACTGCTCCCATGCTACAATGGTGGTCTGCAAAATATATTGACGCGCAGAAAATTCAAATGTATGGGATTTTGGAGTGGAAATATTCCATGAGGGTTCTCCAGGGGTTGATCCCTAGACTCTCCCGTCGAGAGTGGAGCACCTTCGCTCGCTCGCCCGTTCACGGCGCCTCCTAGTGGAGGTGGTTTAATGATCACGGGAGCTCTGCACTGCAGAGGTCGTTTGCACCAATTATGGCTGGCGGGTAATTAAAGCTAAGCAGGAATCGAGGGAGGGAAGGAGAGAAGCCTTGCGACCGCGTTATTTTATTAGCGACGGAGGTGGCTAGAGTCCGCGTCGCGCATAACCCAAAGGTCCTTGCCTAAGCGAGAAAATAAGGCTATTAAACTCTTAAAATTTTCGATGAGAAAAGATTCATGTGGACCGGGAAACAAACCGCGGACCTTGGGGCTTGCTGAGCCAGTGCCAGACCACCAACAAGGTATTCTGATGCCCTGAATCCTTTTAAGGAAACGAGATTTTTATGCCCTCACTGGACCATAAAGGATGGTACTGGAGAGGAATAAGAGTATTTTATTGAATCTAATTCCCTCGAGGCCACACGTTTTATTGCCACGTATTGAGATAATGGAATTGAAGGTAAGTGCGTGCAAGATTCAAGTAGTAGTTTTTTTAAATAAAGAGAATGGGGAGAATAACTGTATGATGAGGGCGAATGGTGAAGTAATTGAAAAGGCGGATGATTTTGTGTACTTAGGTAGGATGTATGCAAAAGATGGAAAAATAGATGAGACGAGATGAAGAGACGGTCGAATGCTGGAAGGAAAGTGGTAGGTAGCATGTGGAGCATATCAAGGAATGAGTGCTTGTCTAAGGAAGCGAAAATTGCCGTGTACAAAAGTGTACTTCTTCCCACTTTGCTATATGGTAGTGAAACATGGGTATGTCAGGATAGACATAGGAGTAGACTAAACGCCGTGGGTATGAGTTATCTGAGGAGTGTTTGCGGCAAAAGTAGGATGGATAGGGTCAGGATTGAGTGGGTCATGAATAAATGTGGGTTAAATTCTCCAGTAATGGACGTGTATGAAAGGAGTGTGCTTCGTTGGTTTCGCCATGTGAAGAGAATGGATGAGAGTCGAATAACGTAACAGATATATGAGAGTATAATGAATGGTACAGGAGGTAGAGGTAGGCCCAGAAAGTTGTGGTTGAGTTTGGTTGAGGAAATTCTTAGGAGGAGGAATATGAGGAGTTTTAAAAACCGGAGGGCGTGTATGAAACAGTGTATGGGGGTAAATGAGGCAAAAGAGGTTTGCAAGGATAGGTCAGTATGAAGAAAATTTTTGAAGCAGAGTTAGGTGTACAATTATGTATTAATGAGTGAAACATTTTGAATGTGCCTACCCCGGAAGGGAACGTCGTGAGGGGTATGTATGTATGTATTAACTTAATTTCGTATGTCTGTTTGTTCGTTTGTTCAGTGCTAATTCTGTAATGGATTTTAAACTAACTTCTTGCTGAGCTAGAGATTCAAAACTTTAAAAAGGGCCCAGAACCGGATGACGATGCAATTATATGCAATTAAAATATATTATATAAATATATTCTATTTATTTATTATATGCTTCTCTTTCACAGAATTCAGATCCCCATGGATGTATGCAGTTTTTATGCACATGTTTTTATCATCTCTCGTTATGAGCTGGAAGAGTTAATAGCCAGTTACTATCTGCTGCTTCACCATTTCTATGTATCATACGTTATTGCCTCACGTCACGAAAACTAATCTCATGGGAGACCTGATGGAATCCTAAGGATTTCCCGTATCCATTTCTGAATTTGCAAAATTTGCAGGAGAGTGTTTAGCGATAGGTTTTTGGTGCGTGAAAAAATACAGCTTCAACCAGAACTTAAATATATCTAAGTAGGTTTGTCGGAGTATATAAAATATAGTCGGAGTTAATTCCAATTTAATTCGTAGCATAATTGCATCGATTACTTATGATGAGAATGTTAGTATATGGCCACTTTTTACCTCTCAGAATTAAAAATGCCTCGTCCAAAAGTTATTTCTGAGTAATAGCATTCAAATTTAATCGTTATTAAGCAAAATTTAATCAATGTTGACTGTCCTGTTATAGATATTCTCCGTGCAACACAAGGTTATGACCTATGTGTTGGCAAATGCACGAAGAAGATAAAATCGGAGAAGCGGAAAATCGCCGAGAAATTTGGGGCATTATTTTTAAAACTTTTATCTTCAACAGGAACGGCTTACTGTTGACGTCACTAGATGTAACCCCTTGTTAAGGGAAAACATTATTCCTTAATCGGTAGCCCTGTTAATTTGCCCGCTGCTTTTGAAGGAATATTTACATAGGAAATGAATCTTCATGTCACCTTACTGTAACTCAACTGGGGTACCCTTTGAGTACACAGCTGAACCTCGGCCGAAATACATGGATATCAATCGCGTGGTAATCACTATTATCCATTGGGCGTTCCCCATGTGTTTCTTCCCATTCTGCTGGAAGTACAATTTTACCGATAGGAGCTGGAAAAATAACGCGGTACCGTGCTGTACGCTAAATATTTATGTATGACTCTTCCTTCATGTAACCATTATTCTTTAATGCAACTCATTTAAGCTGTGTCCCAATTAGCCATTTAGGAAGCTAAATCGGCAGATTTAGGGAGGACGCCATCTTGAAGTGTGTCCCAATTCGTTAGGCATCATTGGGGTGCGGATTTAGGTGCCTTTCTCGGGGGTGAAATTTAGGGTAGATGCAGTTTATCCTAAATCCGCCTCCATATTGAATTTCCCATCATGCAAAGCGCTGCATGCGTCGTACAAGGAAAACCGTACGCAAGGAAGTAGTTGAAAAGTGGCAAACATGGCCGGCAAGTATTTTGTCTGTAAGTGATAGAATTCTCTAATATTTCGCAACCCAACACTCAACTTCAAAAGAAAAATTCTACTTAGTACACTTAAAAAAAAAACGAATTTAAATCCTAGAACGCCTACGCAAACTTAAATACCCCGAAAACTAAAAAAACTAACGAATCTCCAAACAACGAAATGGATGAAAAAATGTTATTTCACTTTCCAAATTTCACAACGCATACGAAGGTAGCCACAGGCAACAAAAATGTCTTAATATCAGGTTTCATTTGTTTCATTCAGTCCTTTGTTAACAACTCATATGTTTTTCATTCGTTTTCAGCTCGGTAGACGGCAACACTGGCGAAGGATGTCCCAAATCAAGCTCCCTTAGCGAAAGGCCTCTAAATATTTAGGTAGCTAACCGCATCCTCCCTGATGCCTAACGAATTGGGACACGGCTTTAAATTTAGCACGGTGTTGGAAAGGGTAGGAAACGTTGCCTCTAGATGAGCTCTGGTAGCGTAAATTTGGCAACAGTGCTCTCCAGTATTATACTTTCGATTGCTACATCTAGTCAAAACATGTCCAATCGATGTAGTAGTTGGCATATCGTAGATTAGATGTAGTAGTCGACAGTATGGTAGGGGAGAGCGCTGTTTCCAAATTTGCTCTCCGAGGGTTCATCCCTAGGTCACCTTTACTACCTTACTAGCACCGCCCTAGGCTACTAGATCCAGAGAAAACTACCTCATCTAGTTTACTACATATCTGATCGATATTGTATTCGACATGTGGTAGACTAGATGTTGTAGTCGGACTTACTATATATTCTTCAATTAACATTATTTATCTTGTATTTATCTATGTATCTCTATTTTTTTTAAATAAAGCCAAACTCCTGAACAGCTGGCTGGACGCGACGCTGGACCCATCCCTCATTCCTCCCTCTACTCAGATTTGAACTTTAATTAATTCGTTACGTCTCTTAACGGACGCCGTTAACCGCTCACTTCCTTTACCTTTCCTCCCCCCTCCCTCCAACGTTCAACTTTAAGTCCGTTGCTACCCCCACTCCCTTTTGCACCCCCCCTTCACTTTCCCCCCACCCCTTCCCCAATCATTTTCTTTGGTTGTTTCCATTCGCGTATTGTTTATCGCCCTTCCCCCTCTCTCTTTCCCTATTGGATGATGTATCTTTACCCCTTCTCCTCCTCAGTTAACCTTTATTTACAACTGGTATGTCTTTTTACCCTTCCTAACTTCAACCTTGCGTTGACGTGACGCGTTACCTTCGGTTCGCTGGAGAGGGCTACTTTGTAGCCGAAATACGCGTATTCGACCCCCACCCTCGTCCTGTTGTGTTGATTTGACCACGCTCTTTTTGAGCTGATTCTCCCAGAAGTTGGGCCCATTTGTGTGAGTGATTTTGTGTGCTTGTGAGTGTGCTTGCGTAAATAACTGGGCATCCTTAACGGGGTCTCATTAGCCCTGTGAAGGATCCCAGGTTATAACCCAAACATCCCTAGCGGGGTCCCATTAGCCCTTGCAAAGGATCCTATTTGGGTTGTGTGTGTTTGTCTGTGTTTGGTCCCTGGCGAGGAAGTAACATTCCCGTAAACCATCACGGGGGTATTCTTGGTTGAGAGGCTGTGGTTGGTCGCTGCTGTGGTTTCCCAGCATACCAGCACAGTAAGTTTGGTGTTTGTTGACGAAGGGTGCCAATTGTTTACGACTTTTGGAGACTTTCTCTGATTTATTTTAACAACATTTGACATGTAGTGGACTAGATGTAGCAGGAGACTAGATGTATGGAGAAGGAGAACGCAGTTGCTTGTCTAATCGACATGTGTTTACTAGATATAGTCGTCGACATTGTGGCACAGGAGAATGCAGAAGCCAAAGTTAGGCTCCGAGAACTCATCCCTAAGCCACGTTGACAACCATTTCTGGGTGTAGACATTGTCTACTGCATCGCTAGCACTCCCTATGGACGACCTTCTTACAAGATACCTGCGCTCTAGGATCCCTTTCACTTTCAATCAAATTTTCGCTTCCTCGGAGCTCGTTTTCATCAGAATATATGTTAAACATCTTGGTCATCCCAGTTTTATTCCTATAACTGATTTGTGATATGAAGTCGAGGCCTATAGCGCGAAAAATGGGTTATTTCACCGTTCTTAACTAATGTGCGAAATTCCATAAAGGAAAAATCATCCGCCCTGACCGGGACTTGAACCCGGATCCCTCGATATGTGGCCGAGTTCTTTAGCCAGTTAAGGTAGTTTGAGCGAAATATCATTTTACCTAGAAATCAATGAATTTGGTCTCATTTTAAAGTAAAAGATCTCACCCTTCCATTGACACCAAAAATTCAACCCCTTACCACATTACTTTCCGAGATATTTTCCAGAAAATACCAGCCCTTTTATATCGGAAGTTTTACCTGTATGTACTCCAGAGAGACCTTATATTAAAAATGAGGCATTTCCTACACTTAAATCTCGTCAAAAAAATCGACTGTGTGTACTTTGTGCGTTTTCTCAACTTTTTTAAAAAATAAATCATATTTTCACCGCAGTAAATTCTTCGAGATCACAATAAACCTTCCGTTTAGATGGAATTTCAAATGTACCGCGTGAAAAAAATGAGTCAAGTTAAAGACTTATTGACATATTTTCATTTTATTACGTTCAATTTCTGTCATGTAAAACCATTTTATTGCACCATTAATAATGAAATGTTTCGTGTGTCTCACAGCTGGTGAAATTAAAACGTATAGTTCGAATATGGTCTCTATTATGACTAGGGAACTATCTCTCTCGGACTACCTTAAGCTGACGAGGCCTCCTCTCCCCTACAGCTGGAAATCGAGGAAACTGGGTTCGAGACCCGGCCAAGGCGGATGATTTTATCCTCTGTGAAATTTCACACAGTTGTGCATTGTAAGTGACCCCGTGGAGTTATATGTGGCCAGAACGGTGCATTCAAAATCGGTTCTTAACTAAATATTGCCTTTCGAAATCAGTATTTAATGAAGGTGTTTAGTAACGTTCGATGTAGAATCGATTAAACCTTAATTGTTTGTGAAGATGACAGAAATAGTCTCGGTGGTATCTGCGATTTTACGCTTCAGTCTATGGTTAAACAATTTTGAAACGTACAGTAAAAGTTGAACGTATGGTTCCCTTGAATCGTCCATACCTTCACAGAAATTTCGAGAGGCCTGAATAGCCTGCGCCTCGGTCCGGAAGCGCCAGGGTCCATTGTTTCATTTTCGGTCCAGATGCACTCTTCATTGTGCTAATATCAAGAACATCGGGGCTCGGCGCGCGGGCTTAGAGTTCACTCGCTCCTCAGCGCTGCGGCGCGCGGAAGCCATGGCCTGAAACGCTGTGTTTTGTTTTAAATTATTTTATAAAAATGAAAAGGGGGCTTGAACGGGCTGGTTTTATATTATCATCGCTTGGTAGAAACTTCAATCTAACTATGGAAGCATATCTCTAAGCGGCGATAATTAAGTTTATCTCGACTTTAGTTAAAACGTACGCAAAATGCAATTGTAATTAAAATCATTTGTAATGGGATCTATTTTTAAATTCTAAATTCTAAAAGAATGTTTAAAATTCTACAACTATGGCTTAGTAATAGGCGATAGATGTATATTTTCATTATTAATTTTCCAAAGTAATTATCATCCCGTTTTATCCCCTCGCCAGTTGAACTAACTTCGAAAATTTTCGATGAAAGCGTCGATTTTGGGTTACTACGTGTTTTTTTGTCCTCTTTTTATAGGATAATAATATTATAATGAACGAAAACTAAGTCAAATAAATTCATATTTTTGGATATTCAGATATACTTGTAGTCAAATATGACATTTTTTGTATCGATGGAGAGAAGTCGAAAATCGGGATTTTGGCCAGCTTTTCTCGATTTCCGCACACCGTGCGGCGTCTCGTTCGCTGTTGAGATCTCTCCCTGATCGTCAAGGTGGAAAGGAGAATTTCCACCGACGGTTCACCTGTTCTCCGGGAGTCGAACCTGGAGTACTGTGCGTGGGAGACTCGTTCTTTTACCGCTTTCCGATGCTCATGTGGATGTGCACCATAAGTGAGGATGGAGAGTTTCATCGCACTTCCTTCAGTCGCGTCATGAATCTCACAATGTATTCTTTAATTATCACCAAGGTATGAATTGACAGCCGTATTCGCTTGCCATGAGTACTTAGAGGGTTGGAGGCTGCGTGTAAACTTTAGATTAAAGGCGTGGACCCAAAGCGTGTGTAGAATCTCTCATTCACGCCCACAAAGACGTTAAGAGAAGGTTAAGAATCTCTGACTTGGGAATCTCAGTCGTGTTAAGTGTTACTGCCGCTATTCGGGTTATTCTCTCTCTTCAGTTCAAATCCATTTTAACGTAGAAGATGTTTTTCCTGTATAATATTCAAAGGTCTCTTAGCTGGATTGAGGTTGAAAATTGCCGGGAAATCTTTATCTGAATAAACATATAGATGATTGATAGATAATTGATAATATTCATTCCAATAAATTTCAAGAAAATTTAACCCACTGAATTTTTCCGTTTTCATGGCAACGGAAGAGGTTCCTGACACAATGCTTGCGTTTCAATAGCTCAGTATACAAGAAATTGCGACCTCAATATAGAAAAAATATCTTTAATATTACATGCACAAACACCTTCTGCAATGAATGTACGTTAATTGCGAATCGCCCTCTTCAACGCGATGCTCGAAATTTAGTAACACAATGATTTTCCGAGAAGCATTACTTCTTATTCAAATTTTAAAGGCCCAAGTTCGCAGCAGATATGAATCTCACGTTCAGTGAAAATCTAGGGGGGGTCATTCCACGTCAGATCAGCAGTGAGTTGACCCTTGGTGTCTCCGAATCGAACCAAAATTTTTTCGTGGGTTCCATCTGGCGTTAAATGAAAAAAAGAAGCGTTTTTGGAAAAAAAAATTTTTCTCAGATCTAGAAACTATCAAAGTTTCGACCATTTTGCGCTTAGACCTTCTTTCTTTTTGCTATATCTCCTAAACAAAAATAGCTAGAGAAACGGTTTACATCTTATTTTGTTCGCAAATGAATGTACAGCAACAGTGTGTTATTAGTTTTGTAAATAAACTAAATTTTATTAAAATTGTTTAAATGTTAAATATTTAAACTTTAACAACAAAAATACAGCCATTTTTAAATTTGAAATTCGCGAGTGCCTAATCAGCGACAAGTTTTCCTGTCATCAATTGAAAAATTACGAGCGTCACGCTAAAAGGTATTTTACTACGATGAAACTGAAAGGGAAAAAGAGTATCGGTTGTTGCCTTTCCCGGTAAGTTTATTTCTCTGTCTTTAGCATGCCGACTTAATCTCTTAACCCCACTTCATACCCGAAGCATATTTCTTATACTTGGGATGATTCCGACAAATATCCAATCCCTAGCATCTTCACTAGAGTAATGAGTTAAATGGTGAAGTCGATCGATCCATAATCCTGGTTATATCCTCAGTATAGTGTTTTAGGTCAATACTGACTACGTTTCGTGCTTTAAACGACGATTTTCAAGAATAAATTTTCAAAAAACTTGAAAAATCGACCGCTGTTACCGAGCCTCAGGGTCCCACGTCGTGTAGCTCAGCCTTGACGCGCGATCGAAAAATCGCTCTCATTTCCTTCGTCGCAAACTTTTTTCCAAGATTTTTGCTTAATGGTCTTAAGAAACCTCTACTTTACACTGTGATGTAAGTTTCCTGAGTAATATATTTCGTAAACGAAAGATAATGTCTACTTTATGTCAAATTTTACGTGAAAAACGGGTACGCCATTTTGTGTTGCAAAACCAGAGGGATGTGAGTTAAAATCTTTAAAAGTCATGGAAAATATAGGCAAAGCACCAGGTCAAAGGAATATTGCGTTTTTTATTTCATAAAAATCATACCAACGCAACACCACCTGCTTAAATTCAAAGATTTTCGAAGAAAAACGAGATCGCGCGTGTTTTTGAAAAATTGGTCATGTTTGGGCTACTGCATCTCAGTAACGGGTCGCATTTATGTAAAATGGCATATAAATCTATAATTGGTAATCATTTAAAAGTATTCACGCTAAGTTTCAAGTTTCTATCTCAAAAAAAGCCATTTTGGACTTTTATCCGGCATTTTCCGATTACGAAACACTGTGCGACGGGGACAGAGGAATTGACATCGACCGTGGAATAATTCAACAGGTAAACAGTTGCCATTTTTTTTAAATTAATTTCGTAGAACAATGAAGAATTTTACCCTGACATATTTCGCGTTATTAACATGTATGAGGATACAATCAATACTTATAAATGTTACAAGTAAATGCGCGGAATGCGTGAAATGACACAAATATGAGAAATACACTTTTTTTGCGTGTATCATGGTTTTAACGTCTACGCCGTCCAGTTTGGCAACGCGGCATCAATTCAAATAATAAACATCAACATACAATAACATTTTTACATATTATGCATCACAGAAAAGTTACATATAAATAAATAGGCTTTTTCCTTGGTTTTAATTTTTTGATTCTGTGCAAATTGTAGGACTGGATAATGTTTACACATTTTCATTCATTAAAACAAAATATGCGTTTTAAAAATTTCGCTTGCCATTTTGTATCTTTATAAACTCTCGCAACCCTTGGTGAGAAGTCAATGCAGTAGATTTCGCAGTTTTTCCTAGGCTGAGTTACAAAATTCATGAAGTTGACAAAACTGTTAAGTTTGGGTAGTCCGGTGTCGATTATTGCAGTAACGTGTCTCCATTTTTCATTATATTATATAATAAAAATATTGATGAAATTAAAATAAAATTACCTTAAAATTGGTGCATAAAATATTGCACTAGCATTTACACGGACCAAGATATAAATTCTCAAAGTACAGAGGCACATCATTTTAACGCCGACCCTCGTGGAGAACGAGGGCGTAGTCCAATCTTTGAAGTTAAATATCTCCGTTGTTTATGAACTGCCCACGACAATGTGTATTTCTGAGGTAAGACAAAAGACAAACGTGTCAAACTAGAAAAAAATTCAAATTTAACATTGGCTGTATTTTTGTTGTTAAAATTTAAATATTTAACATTTAAAAAATTCAATAAAATGTAATTTATTTACAAAACTGATAACACATTGTTATTGTACATTCATTTGCAAACAAAATAAGATGTAAACCATTTTTTCTAGCTATTATTGTTTAGGAGATATAGCAAAAAGAAAAAAGGTCTAAGCGCAAAATGGTCGAAACATTGATGTTCCTTAGATCTACCAAAATTTGTTTTTCCAAAAACGCTTCTACACTTCTTCATTTAACGTCAGATAAAACCCACACAAAAATTTTGGTTCGGATGAGGAGACACCAAGGGTCAACTCACTGCTGATCTGACGTGAAATGACCCAGGGACATAATACCGTTTTAAAAATTGTTCAACAAATTACTATCGAAAGTTTTAAAATCAAATTTTCAACAGTGAGAAGATATACCTATTTACTTACTCTCATTCATTTTTCTGGATCTACCGCGTCTTTTGTTGGATAGTGACAACAGTTTCGCTATCACTACTGTCAGCGTCTTCAGGTCGAAGATGCCGGTTCATGAGTTTGGCCCTCCTTTATATGGGACCGGCATCTTCGATCTGAAGATACTGACAGTAGTGGCAGCGAAACTGTTCTCACTGTCCAACTAAAGACGCGGTAGATCCCGAAAAATGAAGGAGATCAACGTAGAGCACCGCGAAAGCCTTCGTTCTCACAAATGTTTACTTAATAAGACACTTTTACATTCATTGCCATTTGTAATGAAGTCATGCATTATTAACACATGTTGTCGCACTAGAATGAGCAAAGGTTTATAAATAAATAGAGTACCTCTTCCAAAACCTATTAATGAAGCTTTTACACGGTCTTACTTGCGTTGTGCAACTACAATGTTAAATCGCCTACCATTCCGCGTTGATTCTGCAAAGCATGTGTAATTGTTTCTACGAGACTTGAAAACATGGTTATTTTCTATAGACAATATTGAAAAATATTTCTAAATATTGAACTGCAAAGTGAAGTGAATAATGTATAATATGTAAATTCGTTTGCATGTCAATACTCTGGTTCATGACCATTGGTAATTAATGTTTTCTTTTTTTTTGCTGTTTGCCTTCGCCTAGCCTTGTTCTTGTAATGACCTCACGATTTAAGAAAAAACCGTTTCTTGACTTTATAAAAAATCAATGTGGTAATGTTCTGTTTTTAGCCGCACCAGTAAGCTGTTTTTTTTCTCTTTTAAGATAACTTTATAAGGTGGCAACTCCAACACTGGTTGTTTACCACAAAGGTGCCTATATTCCACCAAATGCAAATTTATTTGTGGTGAAATTTAGTGGAATAAATATTATCTATTATCTATCAATTATCTATACGTTTATTCAGATAAAGATTTCCCAGCATTTTCAACCTCAATTCCACCTCAGAGACCTTTGAATAGATTACATAGGAAAAACATCTGCTACGTAAAAATGGAAAAATGGAAAGAGAATAACCGGAATACCGGCAGTAACACTTAACACGACTGAGAGTCAACTCACTGCTGATCTGATTTTCACTGAACGGGAGATCTGCTGCGAACTTGGGCCTTTAAAATTTGAATAAGAAGTAATGCTTTTCGGAAAATCATTGTGTAACTAAATTTCGAGCATCACGTTGAAGAGGGCGAATCGCAATTAACGTACATAAATTGCAGGTGTTTGTGCATGTAATATTAAAGATATTTTTTTCAATATTGAGGTCGCAATTCCTTATATACTGAGCTATTGAAACGCAAGCATTGTGTCAGGGACATCTTCCGTTGCCATGAAAACGGAAAAATTCAGTGGGTTAAATGGACAGTTATGAACTTTGACAGTAAACCAAGCATAAGTTGAATTTGAGTATTTCAATTTATTCTCATGATTTATGACTATTCTTTCAATTTTACCAAAAGTTACATCTCGAAAATGTTTCTATTTATTATTAATTTTAACTTCGACGGATGCGAAAAATGTTTCAGGAATATAAAAAAGATTTGAATTGTCTTTATGATATTGATAAAATGTATATCCTATCGTAATTTTTGCAGATACATCACATCTTTATTGATAGGTACTTACACATGAAGTCATTGGTTGATGCCTCCATAGTCCATACTCACATGTATCATTAAAGTACCAAAAAATACTACTTAATTCATGAAATGAAATAAAACCCCGTTCAACTTTGTGGAACTCCATGTTAATTAGCAAAAATAAATTTTACACTCCTCTGGTCAGTCCACAGGTCAATTTATTGCAACGCGGGTTTCGATGCCTGGCATCATTATCAGGTGCTCGAAGGTGACTCCAGGCATTGAAATCTGGATTGTGCAATACATTGATCTGTGTACTGAACCTGTGGAGTGTACATATAATTTTTGCTAATAAACTGCTAAATTCGCTTATTTTAGCTTACTCGTTTCCTTTTGGATGTGCTTTAAGGTAAAGTCAACCTATGAAACTAAGATGGGGGTCTTCTTGTGGGCGAGAGTAAGCACACATTCAAGCGGAAAACGTGGACTAATATTGACGATGGAAAAGAACACGTATTTTTTCGCTGATTTTTCTTCTTGATACATCGAGTTTCAACGCATAGGCGTCATTTTCAGGAACAAACTTTGCAAGGCATAGATCTTGGCATATATAGCCATGGGAAGGTGTTAGAGCAGGTTGGGAGGAGTTATGAGTGTGTGGAATAGAATAAACATTTATTATACTCAGGGACAGGTCCCTTAGAGGAACAATACTATGAAATAAAATAGCAGTGAGGTAATTAACAATTTATTTAGTTCAAATCAAAAAAATAAATAGAGCTTCATAACATACAAAGTATAAAGAAAAAGACAAAAAAACTCTACTCTCATTGAAAAACAATTACTGTAGATGTTATACAGCTGAACTCAGAGATAGGTATAAATACAAGATATTTATAGATGTATGATAAAAGATTTAAAAAACATAAACAGACCATGAGGACATACATAGACAAAAACAATTTTTGTCTAATAAAAAAAATGGCAATGCGAATTAAATACTGAACAGGCTAAACTATTCTGGAAAACATTCATTCATTAAAATTTCATACAATTTAGATTGAAAAATTGCCGACGAACGAGATTTCCTCACATCAATTGGAATAGAATCCCTAAGTTGTGAGGCGGCCACGACAAAGACAAGACAAAGACAAAGACCAAAAGGTAGTGGTTCTGCGGGCCGGAAGTAGAAGGTTACTAGGTTCTGTTCTAGTGACCTTTAATGATTGGTAGTTCTTTTAGAAAACATATCGATTAGGTAGGACGGTTCGATTCTGGCAAGGATAGAAATGTTCCTAGTAGACGACGGGACCTGGTATTCAACCAACCAAGTTTTTTTTATAATAGGGGGCGAGGTACCTATTACCTAATGAAGGAAGGGAAGAACGCGGAAGTGGGGGTTGATGAGTATTTTTTGAGATGGGCACTGTATGAAGGGAAAGAGGTAGTAACGTGGTTTTTGTATGTACAATAAGGCATATAGGTCGAAGGTGGTGTTGGCAGGGCCGCCCCTAGGGCTTGCAGGCCCCCTGGTAACGTCGTACTGGGCAACTATGCCTTGTGGGGCCCACTAAATATCACCGTTACTCTATTGCACAACTGCTTCATCAACCAGATAAAAATATTCTGTTGCATATTTTGCAAATATTTTATGATATACAATTACATATATATTTTTAAAACCTACCGATTTTTTTTCGCTTTTTATTGATATATTGCCTTTCAGAAAGGTCGTTCGATTTTAATCTAATTTAGAAAGTTTAATATACATAAATAGCTCAAAATTTATTTTGATAAATTAAAAGACAGAAGATAGATAGGTTCATGTTAATGACGCTGCATATTTCGCAAATATTTTATGATATACAGTTACATATGAGGACCCCAGAAGTCAAGGGGTCTAAGTAACAAAACCATTGTTTAGAGAAAACTTAAGTCAAAGTTGAAAATATTTGGTACAACCCACTAAGTAGTTAAGAGGCATTACCCTAGATAGCAGCACCTGTCAAGAAAATCACTTGGATCCCTTCACCACCTAAAAGATTTATATTTTCACATCCCATTCCTGTACCTAACTTATTTTTTTCAAAAATGTCACTTAGACCCCTGACTTCTGGGGTCCAAAAATATATATTTTAAAAACCTACCGATTTTTTTCGATTTTTATTGATATATTGCCTTTCAGAAAGGTCGTTCAAATTTAATCTAATTTGGAAAGTTTAATATACATAAATAGCTCAAAATTTATTTTGATAAATTAAAAGACAGTAGATTGGTTCATGTTATTGACTAGAGGTGGGAATTTCGGTTCATTTTGTGGATTCGGTTCATGGCAACATGATTCGTGGCAATGATTCGGTTCTTTAAATCGTTCATAATGAACCGAATGAACCAAATCCACGAGTGAATCTCGAATCCACGTGAATCTCGAATCCATGTGAATCTCGAATCCATATGAATCTCGAATCCATGTGAATCTTGACTCCATGTGAATCTGTGGACTTACTGCGTTTCAAATATTAGTGTGCGAAATAATTAACAAAAAAGTGAAGTGTGATGCTCCAATTCGGAAACACAAGACCTTTGACAAGGTGTTTCAAGGGTATTTAAAGAAGAAAAAAGAAGAAAGAAAGATATTTATTGTTCTAGGACTCTTGTCCTCTAAGAACAAATACAATTTACTTATACAAATTCTTAGAGTAGATTTAAACATGGAATTAATTAAATATAAAATCATGAAATCAACTCAGCTTACTCATTGTGAGCGATAAACTAACAGGAAAATATAACAAAAGAGTTCCATTTTACAAAGAAATCATATCATCACTACACTAATACAACAACAACAACATTATACAAAGAAAAGCATATGATACACAACGTTCCAGTGACAAATCACAGAACCAACGAGGAAGAAGTTTTAGGAATAGCAATAAGTACCATGATGAAAGGAACAAACAACCAAAGAAATATAAGAGATACACATTTTTCTTCAATTTACAACCAAAGAAATATAAGAGATACACATTTTTCTTCAATTAACCAATAAGTTATTATGGGGCAGTAAGTAATAAGTTGTAGACTTTTGCCTTGAACGATTTCAAAAACCGAGTATTTTTAACATCATCTGGTAGATTATTCCAGAGATTGGATGCTACAACCTGGAATGACTTCTGGAAAGAAGTTGTGCGATGAGCGGGATAGTAGATTAAGTTAGCATCTGATCTTGTAGTCATAATAGTATTTTTAGGCTTAGTTTTAAAAAGGTTATGTAAATATTCTGGATTTTTATAAAGAAACAATACGTAAAGGAACGCAGCGAGGAAATATTTTCGTCGTTTTTTAGTGGAAAGCCATCCGATTTCATTGAGGTATGGCGATATATGTACATCTCTTCGAAGGTTGAAGACAAATCTTACACAGGGATTTAATTGGCGTTGAAGTTTTAAATCAAGTTCATCTGGGATATCATTATAAACTAAACATCAGTAATCGAAATGCGGAAAAACAATGGAGGATATTACCATTTTCCTGGTTTCAACAGGTAACAGTTCTTTGCTTATTTTAATTGATACACAATTTTACTGACTTTGTTGGAATTGTCATGGACATGATTTAGCCATGAGAGATTATTAGACACTCCTAGATTTTTTATTGTGCTTGAAAAAGGAACATTAAAATTTCCCAGTTTAATGTTAGGTAGGTTTAATGTTATTTTCAGGGCTCTTATTGAACGATTTGGATTTGGCGGATTCGGAAAATTGCTAGCAGAATCTTCTACACAAATTGTTCATATTGAACGATTTGTGTGGAAATCCAAATCGTTTAACATGAACGATTTGGATTCGGTAGATTTGAATCTTCCATCAAATCGTTCATTTTGAACGATTCGAGTGGAAAACGTAGATTCAATTCATTCGGTTCATGCCATTGAATCGTTCATTTTGAACGATTCATTCATGAACGACACAGCTCTATTATTGACGCTTTCATGTTTTGCCCATTGCAGGACGAATATCGCCAGATGGAGTTAGCAGTGTATGTGACCGTGAATACTATGATTCGTGCGGCCCTGAGCAACTATAGTTCACGTGATCTAAAAATATAGTTATTCGATCCCTACATCATGAAGCTAATTTGCAGTATGATTTATAATTTTTTCGATTACATATTAATGTCGTATGTACCTTACGTTTTAATAAAAACGAATACATTTTTAATTCCAAAAATGGGGTACGAGTCCTGAATAGTATATACCTATATTTCCGTATGTAGGGGGTCGTGATGAACTACGTTACCAACTTAGTGGGGGAGGGGGCCGCCTATAAACCTACGGCGGGTAATGAGGGGGAGGGGGGCGGGTCCACTCAAAGTAACACAGCTGTTACAATGCGCCTGTTTAAGTTTCTTTCTCGGCAATATCGCGCCGACAATACTAGGGAGTTTAACATGAGGAAGGGCGCGCGGGGGTTTTTAATGATAAACTCACTCAATAATTGAGATAATATATCTGAATTGAAAGTTTCATTTATAGAGACAACGTAACATGTCAGGGTGGGGAGGGGGGTTGGGAAAAATACTACGGTTGTCAACGAAGGGGGAAAAGGGGGGGGGAAATCACCGAAAACGGGAACGTAGTTTACGCGCGACTCTCCTAGGTACAAAAAGTGACGATGTCGGTACACGTTCAAAATTATCAGATACAGATATGTGGCGTTCACGTCAAATTTTTATCGCTTAATTTTTTCCAATCTGAGATTTCCGAGTTCCACCAAAGTGCAGGGCTCATAGAGGCGCGGGGCCGGGGGCAGTTCCCCGCCTCAAAGGGCGGAACTGGGTAGATGGTTATAGGTTCACATAGCGTATCCTTTTGTACGTCTTGCATTTCCTCGCAGTCACTCCTGAACTCACCGAGTATCACAATCATCATCATTCGTTTAATCCTAAGATTGGTTGACGGCGGCCCTCCACCCTTCCCTATCCAATGCTAGTTCCCATACTTCTTGGTAGCTCTTCCTATATTCTTTCCTATTTATTTGGCCCGTGAACTAATTCCTGGGTGTTCCTCTGGGGACTTGTCCCTATATTTTATCTATAATTATGTTCTTCACAAAACCATTGTGCCTCAGAGTGTGTCCAATGCATCAGGTTTTTCCTTTCTGTGTGGTGTTCCATGTGGTACTTCCCTCTTCGTCCTTCCTATCTGAACTTCATCTCAATGAGTGGCCTTCCCAAAATAAGAGTACAGAATATCCTTATAGATTACTCGACTTCAGTGAAAAGTCTCGGGGTTCATTTATATAACACCTTGAGCTGGCGGGAGCACGTTAAAGCTATATCTAACAATGTGTATAAGACTACGTACCAATTGAAGCACTTCAGGCATCTGTTCCCAATTTCACTTGGCCAGAAGCTGGTTCAAACTCTGGTATTCCCATATTTTGACTATTGTTCAATCATTTTCTCAGATGTTAACTCAGAACTGTATATTAAGCTGCAGCGTCTTCAAAACTCCTGTCTGCGTTTTGTTTTCAACATCCGCTATGATGAACACGTAACGCCTTATTACGAAAAAATTAAATGGCTGAAATTGGATAAACGCCGAAAACAGCAAAAGGTGTTCAAGGTCCTGAAATCCAAAAACCCCACCTATTTGTATGAAAATTTTATATGTAATGTAGACACAGGAAAAAGATCAACTCGTGTCACCGAGTTATTCTTAGTCCCTAAATTCCATACCTTATTATTTGAGCACTCTTTCCTAATTTCCTCCCGCAAGTTATGGAATTGTTTACCTGTAAATGTTAGAACCTCTACGACAATTTCGACGTTCAAGAGAAACATGACTGATTGCCTATGTAAAATTGCTTAGTTTTTTGTAATCTTTTATGTTATGGCTTGTATTTATTTCTTTTCTATGTTCCAGGGGACTTAAAGTCCCAGAACAATAAAGACTATTTTCTATTCTATTCTTCTTGGAGTTGGGTGGAGTTAAAATCTCCACACGAATATTTTTTCCGTACTGTTTCCTAGTTTTTGGTCCCGTCTCCTTTGAGCGCAGCAGTTTTCTGAACCATGAACACCTTATGAAAGATTTTGAGACGTAACTTTGTGAAAATATTCTATATCCGTGATAGTATAAATATAATTACAATAGTAATATCCACACTTTTTGATGAAAACCGGCCATGGTTTCGACGCTTCATGTCATTATCAAGGCCAGTAATAATGATATCAATGTCTTGATAATGACATAAAATGTCGAAACTATTGTCGGTTTTCGGGAAAAACAGTGTGGATTTCATTATTGTTATTTTATTCTTACCATCATGACATGAATGCCTTCTTAGCTTGGATTATCCTTCGCTCGATGCCCGTGGTACTTCTTCCATCCTACGTGATGGTGATTCCAAGATAGATTTTTACCGAGTTTATAGATATTATTGTTTCACCTTGTTCGATTTCGTTCTGTCGCGCATCAGGTATCGGACGAAGGGTCTGACGGCCGTCACCACTCGCTCTCGCTGTTCGGCGGCGCGGTTGGGCGCGGCAGGGAAGTGGAGGATGAGATGGCGAGGCGGAGGGCTCAGGTGTGGGAGGTTTGCCGCACCAGCGGCCTCGTGTCCGACGACGGCACCAGCAAAGTGGAGCCGAACGCCTGGGAGTTCTTCGTCGACGAGCACCACCACTTGGTGTGGTGCAACATCTTCAAGGCGGCCTCCTCCTCCTGGATGTACAACTTCAATCTTCTCGGTGAGTTACGTTTGCCTGAAAATCTGCAGCGAATACATCCTTTTTTTTTAGATTCTCAATCTTTCCTTCACCGGCCGTCTTGATGGCCAGCGGGAAGGTATTTTTTATTTATTTTGCGGTTGGCGACTCAACAAAAACAACTGAATCTACATTTTTTGTGTATGCTAACCTGTAGTTAACTAGTCTGTTACATGTTCATTAAGTTGCTTTGGTAGCTTAACTAGTCATCACGTTTTCTTTTGGTTTTGTGTTTAATTTTTTTAAATTATAGAACACTAATCAATAGAGTGACAATGTAGTGTGCTCCTTGTTTTCATTTCGTTCTGTAGTAGTATGTACGTGGAAAAGATGTATTTAATGGTCACAGTTGTTCATAAATGTTATTTAATTTTAATTTCTTGCATCGATTCATCAGTGATTGTCCGTGTGTCCTTGCTTGGATGATGATAATGGTTGTGATCACCATAAATGTAGTTATGCTATATTTTTGGCATGTTGATAAACATATGTTAAGCATCCAGTTTTTTGTGATTTGTTTCTAAATGTTTTGTTTATTTTTTTTAAATAATAACTGTGCTGGTGCATGTAATAGGTGATGTCAATGTTACTTTAAGGGGACTCAGTGGCGTCTCCTCCGCCGGCCTCGAGGAGGAGAGGTGGAAAGCCGCGGAGCGAATTGTGGACGAATTTCCTCAAAATCTTCGGTGAGTCATCCAAAACGCCTGCTCTCCATGCCATCCATCACATAACTCTTCTCTTCTCTTGAAAATGATTTGTCTTTTGGCAGCAGTTCACATTCAGGCTAGCATTCTTTATCTCTTATTCAAAAAAATAAAAGGCTCTTTAGATCAGGATTCGCTATTCTCTCCATATAATTTGCTTTGGCGTATCACTGATTTGAACGTATGTCGATAGTTCTGAACGGGAACCATATCAGTGTGATATCAGTTACTGTGTGTGTGTGTGTGTGTGTGTGGTTTGAGTAGTTTTTAGTAGTTTCTCGAGTCGTGTGGCCGACTGATTAAGGCCCGTATTCATAGTCGAATTTCTAGGGATTACCTGGGTATCCCTTATCCAGGTAACATCTAGGGGTCTCCAACGCTGAGCGATTCATAAACCTTTCCTGGGTAACTCCCAGCCAGGGGACGCTTTGGTAAGAGATTAAGGAGGTTCCACCGAGAAACGAAGTAAATGTCATTTTCATGAAAGTTTCAAAATAAGCCCTTCTTATTGCACTCTATCGATTGCCGTTGAAAGAAATTAGGCTCTCCACGCTATATTTCTCGGAGATCGCATTTAAAAATGAGAGAATTTCTATAGGATCTTTTGGCAATGCTTGCCTATGAGTAGAAGAAATGCAGATTACTATTCGAATATAAATGTCGTTTTGACAAAAAACTGATATAAGCGCTGTGCGGCTGTGCCGTGACGAAACGAGTGATTTTCGAGCAGACGGGAATTTACAATGAACTTTGTGGAGCTGGATTTTTTGTGCATTGACGCTAAATTTAATACATTGACAAAAAAGTATTAGAAATTGTCGTTGTTCCGGTAATGTTGTCCGGGTTCCCTCGGCATGGCAGGAAATTGATAGCTTCCAAGGAAACGAAAGTTATCTGAAGATATGTTATAATACTCTCGTGTATTTATATAATTGAATACATAAATACAGTAATGTATTATACAAATATATATGTATAATATTAACGATTTCCTGGAAAGCAGTCACTAACAAATTCAAACACACGCCAACACGAGAGCAGGAAAACAAGTGAACGCAGTAATTGAGCAATGTTGCACTTACCACCGTTGCCAAGTCGTTCTAACACATGATTTTTACCCATTATATTTGAATAAGGAGTTACATTTCCATGTAAATATTTTGAAACTTATTTTTAAATTATGGAATACATTTCAGATCACGAAATAGCGGTGATGAGCTCAAATTTATTGTCAGAGCAATTAAACGTGGCAACGAGTTGCCAGCCAGAAACCGAGATCAAAATAAGCTACTGATGAGTTTTAAAAATTGTTTCCCACTTTTAAGTGCTTCGATACAACCTATTCACAAAGTTTTTAAGTAATTGTTTAAATACTTTAGGTGACTACGTAAGGAAATGTATTTTTAATCGACTTCTTAAAACACTTAAGAAGATGGATTTTTCACCGGCTTTTGACGCACCGAGCAGCAGAGGAACCTCCTTAAGCGACAATCCCGCGGAAAAATAAATATGAACGGTTCCACTGAATGGTTCTCGATGTTTTTGATGCTCATTTTTCACCGTAACCAAGCACGCTATAAACAATAATATAGTATACTGTTACGTGAGACTGATGAAAAATGATTGAAGGAATATGAGAGAATGTTTACAATATTACTTAAATATTTGTGTTATATGAATAGTGAGGGATAGGAGGGTGGTTAAATAAGTACCCATGTTTGTAAACAGAAGACGTTACTATGGAAAGTTGTTGATATTATCGTGTACTTGCCTTTAGTACAGTAGTATCAATTCGTCCCACGTGTGGGCAGCAGTACTGCGTCAGGGGAGCTTTGTGTAAGCTTCGTGCCTTACCCAGGAAATCAACGGCTTGGGGGAGGGTTAGGGGAAGGTAGTACTCTGGGTAAGGACTATTAATACCATTTCTGAGCCAAGGGGTTCCTCCGCGCCTGGCGGACACCCAGGTAACGACTATGAACACGGCCCTAACTCTTATTGCCTGTTTATTTCAATATTGTTATCACTTTCATTTTTCTAATCGTTAGGTTGTACAAACCTTCCTTCTCTTCGTTTTGCGACTTTAATGTGTAACTCATACTAATAATAATAATTCGTGTTTCCTCAAACATTTTGTCTTTTGGTTATTTTCTCTAACAGTATGCTTGTTCACTGACGTATAAGTAATAATGCATCAGTTTTAGAAGATACTTTCGTTGCATTCTCGATGCATTTGGTCTGTGCCTGAATCTTGCATCTCAAACCAATGCTGAACTGCATCTTAAGTTTCGAGGGCGCGTGTCGGCGGATTTCGTGAACATGTCTAAATATAAGTATTAATTCATGATGGAAACAAACCAGCGATAACCCTTGCAATTTGGTCGCGTTACAGCTACGGATGATCGGTTGACGTGAAAAAATCTAATACCAATGGCTCACAAGAATTTTTATGTTCATAATTTAAATATTCTATTGTTGAAGTACTGCAAAAACTTAAGTGTTTTCAAGTTTAAATATGCAATTTTAGGAAAAAGCGAAGCGTATACGAAAATCAAACGCAAGAATTCAAAAAAAAGCAAACAAAGAGACCACTGTACCAAATCTTTTTCTACGTACTTTTAAACAAAAATTACGTCTTACTGATTCGATTCTGATGCACGTGATTGAGCAACTCGTAAACGATCTGCTTCGTTTCTTGCTTATCGTTCCTCACATGTTTAAGAAGCTCGCGTTCCAACACTCATTTGTTGAAACGCCTCGCGCTCCACCTGTTGTACAATGGATTTAACAATGCAGGAACCTTTTTAGGCGCGCGCACAACAACTCACCAAAGTTTCATCGCTATATAATGAATAGTATTGGAACGCACAGAAGACGAACGAACGAATATTTATTTTTCTACATTAGATGGCGGGGAAACCCGGAGATTAGAACCAGAGATGACAATAGATTTAAGGTAAGCACTTGTCCGAGGCGTAGGGCTCACTCGCGACCGATCGAGGCGTTTTGGTGTCAGGAGTCTCTTACTCCAGGAACACTTTCGCACAAGGTAACAGTCGTTGGTAAGTTGTAGCCAAGTCTCCGGCGCGTAAGTACAGGCAGCGCTTATATAAGATCTGTGAAAGAAGACTGAACTAATTGCATCACCGTCCGAGCACATCATGGCCGAAAACCATTCAGGTAGCTTGTCGAAATACCAATTACAGATTATATCTTACAACCGTTACGGCTGTTACTTAGCATTCCGATAGAGGAGGGATTGATACATCTCCATTAGTTTTAGATATGTCAATAATAATAATAGTTTTTATGAAAATATACCCTACATCTTGCCGTTTTCCCGATGGTTTAATTATGCTCCTGGATAAAATTTTCATGTTTCAGATACGAGCCTCCCTTGGCAAAGGTCTGTTCTTTATACTATAAAAATTTCAAGTTGATGACGTAAGACTTTGACAAAAAATCTGGGGTCGGAAATCATCACAAATCCGACCTGTCGATCGGGTGTGATGCGTCGCCTTAAGAGGTAGGAGGGGTCGGTTCTAGTGGTTCTAAAAACATAATTTTAGAAAAAAAACGAGGTTTAAGCAATATCTCCCCTCTCTTATCTGAATATTTTCACCAAGATTACATTCTTTTTCGCGCGTTTTTTTTTTATTTAGCGACGGGAGCGTTGAAGCGCTCCTTCGTCGCCTTTCGCTCGGAATGGGTCTTAATATGTGATGAACCTTCTTCCGCTCCTCCCCGTCTCACTCTCTTCTCTCTTAGCCTTTTGTTTTGTACGCTATTGAATGAAGTTGGGCTCCCCCGTTCTTTCTCCCGGAATCCTTTGTCCGACATCCCTCCGCGTTAGGGACAGCTTCTCCTCGGTAGCCGGGGCTGATAATGGAAGTGGCGGTCGTTAAGGGAGGCATACGCTGCCTCGAGGCCATTGGGAATAATTGGATAAATAGGGCGGGCGACAAGGAAACGGCTGGAGAAAGTGAAAGAGAGAGAGAGAGAAAGAGAACTAAGGTTAATTTTCGTACTCGACTCCCTCTCTCGGTTGAAATAAAAAGCTCGAGGGGAAACAGTTGCGCGACGGATTGCGACGGACCGTGTTGGATGTAATTCGCGGAAAGGGAGGAAATTTCGATACGGAGATGGGATTCCATCACGCCTGGAGCATTACAGTTCAATGCACGAAGAGGTCGCAACGACCATTTTACGTCGCCCGTCCGAGGAAATTGAAAGTGGATCCTCGATGAGAACTGTTTGAGCTGATTGCTTTCACCACGAAATACTCTAATCTAGGAGCCTTGTGAGAGTTGGCAGAACATTCTTTGCATGTTGCTTGGTTCTTGATTTTGTTTTAAGCAATTCGCCTGAAGTAACACACGCCTGCGTGATGCGAATTATTATGCATGAACACATTTGTACATGTTCCGTGATTGTGGAGATCCTCTTCGGGTTTTTTTTCCCTATTTTTGTGTGAAGGGGCCTGCATAATGCACTTTTACACGTTTTTTTCTCAATTTATGTCGCTCGAGATACATTTTGAAATGTAGAGTGATGTATGAGGTGGGCACGTGTCACCACCGACACCCATGATGGCCTAAAGGCCGCTTTACACGGTACATTTTATTGTACACACGAATGTATCATAGATAGCACACGAAAATGAGTGTAATTACAGCAGGTCCTCTTGCCCGTTCAATCATTATGGCATTTATGCACTTTTCCGCTTTACACGTTACAATTTCCCTCATGAAATAATTAATGAACTCGTTTGTAAGATGAAATGTATCGTGTGATGCGGCCTTTGCACAAGAACTTGGTTAAATTAATATAAATTTGAACTTCTCTACAAATTCAAATGCTTAATTTTATAATTACTGCAAGCTTTTATTAAAGATCTAATCAAGTTATCGTTTGATCCTGATATTTGATTGAAATTATTTCAAGGCGATGTAATTTGGAGCCAGGAGCCGACAGCTGTGCCGTAAGTTGAATAATGTGCCTTTCATCTCTCCAGGAGGCTACAAGGAGCAGTACCTCCGTCGATCCAGGAAGTCACCGCTCGCTCTGGCTAGAGAGCGCTTCCCGCGGCCTTCGGTCGACCAGTTGAAAGCGGCGCTACCGCACTCCTTGTCCTTCCTCATCGTGCGAGACCCCTTCGAGAGGCTCCTCTCCGCATACCGCAACAAGATCGAGGGCTTTCGGCACAAATTCTACCGCAAGATGGCGCGGGAGATGATCTCCAAGTTTCGATTCAAAACCTCCCCTGCTCCGGGAACACACAGGGTGAGTCTCTCGTGTGTGTAGAGTGTCGGAAAAAAATCAACGCAAAACACATTGGCGTCTGAATGCGGCGTACGCGGGAACTAATTAAAAATTGCTTTTCCTTCGACGACTTGACAACCCTGAGACAGCCAATAGAAACCAGGAATATTCAAACTCTGCATAAATGGATATCGATTTTCAGCGTGGCGATCGTCAGGGAATTTCTGGAAGAGTCAGTGAAAGGTCTGGGAATTCTCGTAACAGTCAGGGAGAAACTGGAATAGGAATCCTCGTTGTTTTTTCTACCATTACGTTTATGGGCCAGTCTTTCCCGCCCTTTATTTCACCAACTGAAACTAACGTCCGTCGGTGACGTGAATAGAATTCTATGCTCAATTCTAGAAATCTAGAAAGCAATTCGTTGGAGTATTCAGTTGTGAATCTTAGTATATTTATTTGTGAATCAGACGTGCAATGTATCCATTTTGTATATCCTTATTACGATATTTGCCTAGTTGTGTTAAAATTTATGATCACAATGTATTACGCTCATCACGAGACATCCGAGGCTATGTATTTCGGAAAATTTTACCTCTGGTTTTTTTTTTTAATACTTCCGAAACTCGGGTCGAGAAGTAGCTGGAGCACACTATACTGAATTTCAAAGTTAAGTAAAGTAGCTCGCAGAGTTTCTGTGCACTGGAGAGTTCCTCCAAGGCTACCTGCCCATGGTAGAGGAGCAGCGATTGGCTGCCGGCGTCCAATCCCGTAAACCGGTTCTTAGCTCAGTGCGCGCCGCGAACGAATACTGTAAGTGGCGACCCAAAAGAATCGGCGAAAACGAACGCTATGCCTCGCCGACGCGAGGGCCTTCAGAATAGAAATACTCAGGACGAGAAATTACTATAGATATCGAGTCAAAACTTGCGGTGATAGCAGTAGTCATCGCCGTGAGGTAAGAAAGCAATCCCCATCGGCTCAGGTCACCGTGGTTACACGATAAATAAACAAAACTTTGATCCTCTTCACCAACATTTTGAAAAATACAAATACGAAAATAGCGACTAATTATCGTAACAACCAATATTTTTATCGCTGGGAAAGATATCAGAATTTATCGAACCATATTTAATTCAGTTAAGAAAGCCTGGCACCCGCAGCAGGATAATTAAAAAGTGAGCTAAGACTAAACTCTTTTGGGTCGCCACTTACGGTATTCGTACGCGGC
Organism: Ceriagrion tenellum; assembly: GCA_963169105.1. NCBI lineage: Eukaryota > Metazoa > Arthropoda > Insecta > Odonata > Coenagrionidae > Ceriagrion > Ceriagrion tenellum. The sequence continues at coordinate 48,342,492 of OY720637.1, forward strand.
GCGCACTGAGCAAAGAACCGGTTTACGGGATTGGACGCCGGCAGCCAATCGCTGCTCATCTACCATGGGCAGCTAGGCTTGGAGAAATTCTCCAGTGCACAGAATCTCTGCGACCACACTAGCTTATAGTAAATACATGATTGCAGTTCTAAAAATACGAGACGATGGTTAGAAAATTTAGAAAATTCAAAGCTGCCGTGGAAAATTCAATTCAGCAGAAAAAATATTCCAATAATAGATGGCCTTTTGGCGATCAGATAGGGGAATTAGTAATTCAATCTGAGAAAATCCAGGGAAAGGTCAGGGAAATTGAAAATTGGATTTCAGTAGCCACCCTGATTTTACGCGTCACATAAATAGGATTACAAATGGGGCTCGGTTTGTAATTTTTTTGCATCGTCTTACCCTTAGTCATTATTTCCTCTTTTATTTATCTTCCCTACGTTGCGATAGACTACGGACTCTCGAGGGCCTTGCTGGAAGAGAACGGGACCTCCTGAGTACTTGGAAGGGCTCTCCCTTTCATTTTCTCCCTTGTCAAATCTTCGGCTCATCCGTGTGATACCGTGCGAGACCGTTTTGTCTCGATGAGTTTTACACGTTTAGGATGTATCTTGGTTGGTCTGGGAAAACTGCTGCCGTTAGTCATGAGGTCGATTGGGATGTTGTACGTGACCGACCTTAAACCATCCAGTGAGTGAACATTCACTCATGACTAGTGCGTAAACTGGTTCATTTTCCGTCCGGAGCTTCTTGTAGTTTTCCTGAAAGTTCAGATGAAATACGAAGCACGCATTTTGTTTATCCTTCCAGCGGGCGCAAGGGCTGAAATATGGTGCTTATTTTGATAGCTTCTCGGACAAGTCTTGACTCGGACTCGGACAAGACAAGACTCGGACAAGACAAATCTTGGACCACAATTCATTGAGTTCATCTGTTTATGCGGTGGAAATACTCACACGTATGGCAGTGTAGATTGTTAGATTGTTAGTTGGGGGAGCCTTCGACAGGAGCTGGGGCACCTAGACCTTGAGTGGTCCATTGTGCCAACCCCATATTTAACCTGCCTGCCACATGCAGACAGGGGACAAGAGCGCCACGGTGAAGGTATGAATGATCACTCATCCAACCCTCGTCCGGGTCCAACGTTGCTTAACTTAAGTGATCTTACGGGAACTGGTGTTTCAATGAGGCTAGGCCCTTGCCCTATGGCAATGTAAATTTAAAAAAATTTCAAGATGTCAACTTTTACTAAAACCACTCGATTTATTACAATGACCCAGGTTTCGATGTGCATTTCGATGTGCAGGTATACCTGAAGATGATGTGAATGCACATCGAAACCTGGGTCGTTGTAATAAATCGAGTGGTTTTAGTAAAAGTTGACATCTTGAAATTTTTTTATGATGGAATACCACCAATTGAGACTGACGAAAGTGGGTGATATTGGCAATGTAAATGATATAAATAATTTAACCCTTTCCCTGTTATCCGACTATGAGGCTTACCATGTGGTTGAAAAGTCCCACGGTATCGCCCGCGCGTAACTCTCTCCCACGTGTGAGAGAAATCCATTAAAAATTCAAGACGGACATAATTCTAATATTTTTTAATTACTTGATAGTTAAAAAAACAGTGAAAAAGTTTCCCATGTATGATGCAGAATTAAGTATGAAAAAATAGGCAACTTGATAAAATTTCGAATATGGTCTCTATTTTGACTAGGGAACTATCTCGCTCGGACTACCTTAAAAAATGCTTCCTTAGCTAGAACAGTTCTACATATTATATGCGTACCGCTAAACCCCTTCTCCTATTAAATACATTAATACCAAATTGACTGATGACTTCACTTTGTTCTAGATATAACTGATCAAAAAGCCTGTGAATGTACTAGTACTTACGTTTGCAAGACAGGCTGCTGTGAACGTACTTTTACGCCCAGCTTCCAGGGAGCGCATCATAATTTCTCCCCAGTCATTAAATTTTTTATAATATACCATAAATAGGAAATATAAAATCCGAAGTTTCTTGCGAAATTGTGTGGAACTTAAGCATGATGCAGAAATGAAAAACTTTGTAATTATCTATATATATTAATTTTGAAACGTGTCAGTCTTTCTGTATCCGTTTTGTTTTTTTTTCTCTGTCAAGTTTTGAGCCAGAAGAGTGAGGTATGGTGCGTTGAATGTGGAATCTCTGTCTTCATGATTGGGTAGTACTTTTGGATTTTTATTGGGCGTGCGGCAGGGGGTGTTAGGTCACCAGCCGTGTAAAGGTTCAAAGGAAGATTCACCTGAAGATGCTGCAAAAATCGAAACCGGTCGGAATAAATTTTATCGCAGTGGAAGTTGCCTATTTTTTCGTACTTAGTTATGTTCCGATTCCACTCCATCAAGCCTGAAATCACAGAGTATATGACGCAGAAATGAAAAACTTTGCAATTATCTTCAGAATAAATTAAACCACGACCCAGGTTTCGATATTTTTACATCATCATCAGGAACAAATGAAGTGTTGGGTGCACATAATATATAGTGATGGAGAAAGGAGGGGGGAGGGAAGAAGAAAGGTGGAGAAAGGGGGGAAGTGGGTGGGGAAAAACCGCCCACTTCCCCCTTTTATCACCCCCACCTGCTTCGCCCGTTTCCGCACCTTCCTTCTTTCCGCACCTTCCTTCTTTCCCCACCTTCTCCTCCACCTCCTTTTTTCCATCACTACATATTATGTGCACCTAACTTCATTTTTTTCCTGATGATGACGTAAAAATATCGAAACCTGAGTCGTAGTAAAATTTATTTTGTGGACTAGCAGGCAGCTAGCCTGCTCACTCCGTTAGCAGGGGTGTGTGTCCCCCCTTAGAGCTATCAGCTCTGGCCATTTGAATAGGAGAGCACTGCGGGTTTCTTTTGTTTCAACCTTTACACTCTTCGCCTCTTCCACTCTCCCTTTTGGCCTTTCTCCCTTGTCCACTGTGTTTCCCAGCATCTGGTTGTTGCATCCACAACCCAAAAATGATCCATTTCATCTCCAAACAACTTACACCTTTGCACGGCTGGTAACCTAACACCCCCTGCCACACGCCCAAGCAGCCGCTCGCTCTTTTGGATATTATTTAAACTAACTAAATACACTCCTTTTAATTCATGTCTCCATTTCATCCCTAAGTATCGTACACCTTTGCACGGCTGGTGACCTAACACCCCCTTCCACACGCCCAATAAAAATCCAAAAGTACTGCCAAATCATGAAGACAGAGATTCCACATTCAACGCACCAAACCTCACTCTTCTTGCTCAAAAATTGACAGAGAAAAAAACAAAACGGATACAGAAAGACTGACACGCTTCAAAATTAATATATATAGATAATTACAAAGTTTTTCATTTCTGCATCATGCTTAAGTTCCACACAATTTCGCAAGAATCTTCGAATTTTATATTTCCTATTTATGGTTTATTATACAACATTTAATGGCTGGGGAGAAATTATGACGCGCTCCCTTGAAGCTGGGCGTAAAAGAACGTTCACAACAGCCTGTCTTGAAAACGCAGGTACTAGTACATTCACAGTCTTTTTGATCAGTTATATCTAGAACAAAGTGCAGCCATCAGTCAATTCGGTATTAATGTATTTTATAGGAGAAGGGATTTAGCGGTACGGATATAAGATGTAGAACTGTTCTAGCTAAGGAAGAATTTTTTTAAGGTAGTCCGAGCGAGATAGTTCCCTAGTCATAATAGAGACCATATTCGAATTATATGTTTTAATTTCACCACGCTGTAGGACATATCAATTAGCTATTGCATTATTAATGGTGCAATGATATAGTTTTATATGACAGAAATTGTCGGTAATTAAATGAAAATATCTAAATAAGTCTTCAAATTGACTCATTTTTTTCACGCGGTACGTTTGAAACTCCATCAAAACGGAAGATTTTTTGTGATCCCGAAGAATTTACTGCGGTGACAATGTGATCAATTTTCAAATATAGTTGAGAAAACATACAAACTACACGCTGTTAGTTTTTTTAGGACATCTAAATGTTAGATATGCCTCATTTTGTAAATAATGTCTCTCTGGAGAGCATGCACGTACCATTTTCCATGTAAAATGGCTGGTATTTTTTGGAAAATTTCTCCAAAAGTAATGTGGTAAGGGATAGAATTTTTGGTGTCATTGTATAGTTGAGATATTTTTCTTTAAAATGGGACCAAATTCATTGATTTCTAAGTAAAATGATATTTCGCTCGGACTACCTTAAGAGGAGTAATTGATGAGAGGGAGACTGCGTAGAGACGTAATGAAAAGGCTGGTGATAACTCAACTACGGAGCGCGGTGCTGTATGGGTCGGAGACATGGTCATTGCGAAGAGAGGATGATAATAGACTCGAAGCGTTAGGGATGTTGGTTTTGGAAGGGGATGGAGAGGATGGCCTGGGTAGTTCGAAGATGAACGAGAGGAGATTTCGGATGTGGTTGAAGAGGAGAGAAAATTTATGGCGGAGGTTCGGAGGAGGCAAAAGGGATGGATGGAGGACGTATTTAAAGGAGAGGAAATGGTGAAGAGAATAATGTATGGGAGAACAATGGGGAAGAGGACAGGGATTGCTGTCGAAATAGGAAGAGGAAGGCGTAATGAGGATCCGAAGAGGTATCCAGTGGCGGGTCACCCGTAGGAACCGAAACGGAACAATATGCCAGTTGGAAAAAAGACTGCCCAAAAAGATACCGATGAGCTAGTAGAATACTCGAATGAATATGAAGAGGCCTAAAATAAAAAAAATGGAAACGTTTTTCTAAAAAGCAACGCACATGATTGTAGGATATATGCTATAGGTAGGATATGATAGATAGAATTTTCATAAGGAGTAAATATTTGCTATATTTATGTGTACAGTCGGATTCAAATGTATTGAAAAGAATCGAGCCACTTAAGCTTCTCAAGGAAATCGAGTTTCACTTACGGCGCTGTTATTCTTTGATATGCAACGCTATCTATTCAGTTGTTTATTTGCACGTATTTAAATTGCAACAGTTGAGCAATATCTTGTTTTGTGCTCACTTGTTATTACATAATATGATCAGCTCGAATAACAATGACATGCTGCGACGTATTGGTTAATTGAAATACCAAACTTTATCATTAAACACAGATCGTTCCTGGCATACAATATACCTACGACAAATACTACGTAATGTATCATTTAGAGTAACAGTTGTGATTAATAAATAATAATTATCCATGCTCAAATCGTAAATCCAAACCAAAACGAAAGTGTAATAACAAATTAGCACAATATAGGAAATTGGTCAACTATTACCATTTGAATATGTGCAAATAAACAGATGAATAGATAGCGTTGCGTAGCAAAGAATAACAGCGCCGTAAGTGAATATCAATTTCCTTGAGAAGCGTAAGTGACGCCGCTCAATTCTTTGTAATACATTTGAATCCGACCGTACAATTACCGTTAAAGTTTAAGTACAGGGATCCACGGGACGACTTATCTTACGATTATCTTCCTTTCCACTGTTTATTTTTTCCGCTGATTCTTTTTCGAGAGTCAGTTGTCGTAGCGCCGTCGTGTCAAGCCTGGGAAACAGTTGTTTGTTTATCGTCTGCTTCTGGTGTGACGTCATTAAAAGCCAATATCTTCCCGAAGATTGCCGAAGCGTAACGAACGATACGTGGCGAAGAATCATAATTCCTTGGGAACGTATAGTACATCACGCGGAAGTGGTGGTAACGAACGATAGATCGTAACGAAAAAAAGAAACGTAATTGACACCCTGAATTCCTTTGGGCATATACATATGTCTGTGGGAGTGAAAGGGTTAAATGGAGTGCGTACCTTCTCTTGGTAAGAAAGGGTTTTCTGTAAGAGGTGAGCAAAAATGTATTTTTATGCTAATAATAGCTGTGCCCGGCATGAGTTGCTATGTCTTTTTTTCTAAGTAGGCACACACATACTAAGCAGACAAATTTACATGTACTAAATAAATGAAAGACAATGATTTTTTGTATATATTAAATTACATGTGAAAATAATTATTCAAGTGCTTTGGGATATACAATATATTTGGTCTTACCGCCCTCTGCAAAAATGAATACATTTTTCGGCTGTCCCACTCGTGATCGTGCAACATATAATTGCCCATGTTAAAATCTTGGATTTTCCAGATTTATTCCACACTCTTCAAGCGATTGATCTTGTGCCTTGCGAAGCGTAAACTAAAATCGAATGCAAGAATTAAAAAAATAATAATAAGCAAACAAAGAGACCTCTACACCAACTCTTATTGTACTACATACAAATAAATTAAGTACCTTTTAACACTAATAATGTTAATTTATTTTAGTGATTGTTATTGTTATATATTGTTATATATTGTTATTGTTATATATTTTTATATATTGTTATTGTTATATAATATATTGTTAATGTTAATTTAACATTAATAAGATAAATGAAGATGTTTCCCGCATATGCAAGAGGGTTAAATATGTTGAAAATCAATCCCGTAAAAACAAAATGTATAATAATTGGTACTGGCAAATTTATAAATAAACTTAATTATGATATTTTACCTAAAATCATAGTAAACGGTACTGAAATAGATTATACAAATAAGGTTGTAAACTTAGCAGTTAATATTAATAATACATTAACTTGGAAGGAGCATGTTGCTTTCATTTCCAACAAAGTGTACAAGACATTAGCGCAGATGAAACAATTTAAACATTTAATTCCATTTGAGCTGCATAAAAAACTCATTAATCATCTTTTATTTCCTCATATCGATTATTGTCTCCTTGTATTTGTTGATTTAACTAAGGAATTACAAAATAAATTACAAATCTTGTTTAGTTCCGGAGTAAGATACATATGTAATACGAATATTTACGAACATGTAACTCCTTATTATGTTAAATTGAAGTGGATGAAATTGGAACATAGAAAAATACTTAAGTTATCTGTGTTCATCTACAAAATATTATCAACTAAAACCCCTGATTTTCTGTATAATTATATTATTAGAGACCAAAGTGTTCCAGGCAGACAAGTAAGAGGAAGAAGACGATTTAAAATTCCAAGGTGTAGAACTAATATGTATCAGTTATCCACAATAAATTATGGCCTAAGAATATGGAATGGTGTTCCTGACAATATTATAAAATCAAACAATGTATATAAATTTAAATCGGAAATGTTATCTTTCTTGTATAAAAAATATTATTGTTGCGCAGTGTGAATTTCATTGTACACTTCATTTTTTGTTAATTTCTATAAATAACTCTCTCTCATCCTTACTAATTGTTTATATATTTTATTAGCTTGCACTTTAGTAATTGTAAATATTATTGTATTAATGCTTAGTGTATGCTTATTGAATGTTCATATTTGTAACCTGTAGTGTCCTGAAAAAATACTATTTTTGCCACAGAGTTTTTCAGTTAAACTGTACTTTGTTCCAAAGGATATGTAGTCCTTGAACAATAAATATTATTATTATTATGTCTCACTGATACGATTGTGATGCACGTGATTGAGCAACTCGTAAGCAATCTGCCTCGTTGCTAGATTGTCGTTCCTCGGTTGTTTGAGAAGCTCGCGTGCCGACACCCATTTGTTGAAACGACTCGCGCCCCACCTATTGTAAAATGGATTTAATTATTTAGAAACAGTTGCGAGCACGCGCACAACGACTCACCTAAGTTTTATCCTAATCTGATGAAGTGTATTAGAACTCGTAGAAGACCAACAAACAAATGTTCATTTTCTTATGTGTTTGACAGAAGATAGATTTAGGTATTTTAATCATCTTCCTTTTCTGGATGTTTCAGAGTCTCAACAATGAGAAGAGCCCGACTTTCTCGGAGTTTGTGTCGTGGGTCATCGAATCGGCCAACAACGCCAGGGGAGTGAAAGACGGAGGTTACAGCGGGATCCCCGGGTTCGACGAGCACTGGGCTCCTTACTACCGCTTCTGCACGCCTTGCGCCGTCAACTTCAGCGTCGTGGCCAAGATGGAGACGCTGGCGAGGGACGAGGCGTATATAATCGAGAAGTCCGGAATCGGCGCCGCCTTGGGCCGCAAGTCCGGAGGCCTCGACTTGTCCAACAGACCCAGGGAAGCCGTCAACGCTGCCATCGGCGCTCGAACCGAAGACGTTCTGCCGCGATATTTCCAGACTCTGAACAAAGAGCAGATAGATTCCTTGTACGACATCTACAAGATCGACTTCCTAATGTTCGGATACGACGTTTCTAAATACTACAACATGCTACCTTCCTGATGGTTCTTTTCGTTATTCAAGTGGCATTAGCGATTTTCTTTCCGCGGGTTGAACGAGGTTATTTTTTTCCCCGTCGAAAAAGGGACTGACTATCGTTAGGCGTTAATGCGCAGTCCTCTACATATTGGGGTGTGTTAACGCCTGACGCTAGCATATTTCCGTTGTTGTTGTTTATGAGACTGGAGTTTCCATACACTGACTCCTTGCCGTGACGTTATCTATTCCAGGGTCCGCTCGGACTTTTAATTCTCAGTTATGCATCCAGGTGCGCAAATAATATTTATTTAGGGGTTTATCGTAACATATACGCAGACAACTCTGCCGTGAGTTAGGGCAGAGTACCAGAATATATTAAAACGATAAGATAACTTGTTCAGTTATAGTTAATTTAGGTGAGTTACTTCTTAAATTAGCATCACTACCACTCGCTTACATAAGGAGAACAGAGGAGTCGCCTTTTTTCATTCAAGTTGATGCGCGTCGAAGAGAATGTAAATTTCTTCACGAGCGTGAAACTTAAGCTTAATCGTTAAAGAAAAATGACCCCTGTAATCATAGCTTTAATTCAATCATTGAGTGCTTTGTATCAAAGTATGACTTAGGGTTATCTCGGTACAACAGATTTGTACGAAGTGATAAAATTAGACCTGCATTTTACACTGAATAAGTAACTAGTGTAATGGTACCTAAGTATATGAGCCAGTAATTTATGTACTTACATTCTGCTGGCGGTTCAGTATTACACATTAATTTAGACGGTATTATCCTTTTTGATCCTATGCCTCGTGTAGACTCTTTCGAGAAATTGAAATAGCAGCATGGTAATAAAGCTGGGAGAGAGCACTTATCCATACAATTAATTTGCAGTGAAAAAATAGACATAATCGATGCATTCCTTTCCCTTCTTAAATTCCTAAAGGTAAAAATTTATCTATTTAAGACAGTAATCAGCTTGCCCTCATACTTGGTATTGCTCTTTTGTATGATTAAGGATTTTCATTCATCTTTTACTCGCGAGAGGAGCGTACTTGGGGCATTTGCCTTACATAAATCATAGTGAGATTGAAATAATATTCGGTATTTTCTTTATCGCTGAGCATATAAAGATCCTATTTCCCTTTTAATGGAAGGCGCTGATTAACGTGGCTCAGGAGTCGTGAAGTCTCTCCTGTTTTGTTGTGCCTTCTGTTTTTGTGCGCCGCCGCCGTTTGGTTCACGAGACGATGGCCGCACGCCAAATGACATTTTTTTTTTTTTTAAGGGAATGGGACTGAAATTTGGAGTGAAATTTTGAGAGAAAAATTGCCTGTGATTGATTCAATAACTACCACCGTTTTTCCAGCACCACGGAAAGTTTTGGAAGTCCGGAATGTGGGAAAGAAAGTGGAGCACGTTGGGCGTGACAGCTCAATTTGTTCGTGATTACACCAATAATTGTACATATTGTTATTAATACTCAAATCGTGATTCATTGTTTGATTTTTACAATAAAGTGAATTGCTCACGACCTGAAATGTTGTTATTGGAATTGCCGTGCGTCTGGGACGCGCCAGCGTCTAGGGCACACGAGGTTTTAAGTACGTAGCATCATTTTTGGGAAATGTAATATAATTGGCTGTATTTTTCTATAATTTATTCTTTTTAATTCATGATACCACGTTAACTTATCCTCCTTTTTTTTAAGTATTCCTCCGGTTAAGGTAGGTTTTGCTGAATGTCAGAGAATCTCACCCCTGTTTTCCACATATTCAGGGGCCTATTTTCCTCTATTATATTTTTCTTCGGCTCTGCATACGATCTGCCCTTCTTCATCCCGTCCATGAAACCTAGTCTCTTTCATCCCCTTCCCCGCTTTCCCAGCATCCTTCCCTCTATCACACTCTTCAGCAACCCATCACCCTTTATTGCATCCTTCATCTACCCTGCCTATTCCGAATTTCATTCAGGAGCTTCCTCTCCTCGCCCGCCAACTCAAGCACTTCCTCGTTAGTCCTCCTCTCCGTCCACCTAACCTTCTCCATCCTTCTCCACACCCACATCTCAAATACCTGCAGCCTATTCTCGTCCTCTTTTCTGAGGGTCCACGTTTCTGCACCATACAACGCTACGCTCCATATCAAGCTCTTCACCAGTCTCCTCTTCACATCCTTACCCATTGTTCCAGTCATCAGATCTCTTCTTTACCTAAACTCCTCCTTAGCTATCGCTATTCCCTTACGTATATCTTTGATACTATGTCCGTTTTCTTCTAGCGTACTACCTAAGTAATTAAAGTGCTCCACTTGCTCGAGTTTGTGTCCTTCTCGCTTTCCTTAACGATGTGTAATTAATCCTCTTACTTTATGGATCAAATACAGGACTACAGGCTGCGGTGAGTTCGAAGTCTCAAGAATAACAGAAGGCGCCATGGCCCAGAAAAGTGCATGTGATGATCAGATGACAAGATGGCTAAACCTGCAGCATCCACCATCATCCTTTATATTGCCGACACGAGTGACAAGATATCCAGGGTTCTGACAAAGTATGACGTTGTCACCATATTCAACTGTGTCAAAAAGACTTCAAACGCCCTCTAGGAGGCCATAGACCGCTTATCGGATAACAACCAATAATATATCTTCGAATTAAGGTGCGAATGTGGAAAATCCTGCAACGGACAGACGCGTCTGTCCGATGTGGGATTTTCTCCTTGCTCTCGTCCGTGACCTAATTTTATTTCCAGCTTTCCATCTTAATTATCACTTTTGTATCCGAGAAACAGTGAAATTAGTAGTAAGTACTTCTTTCGAGCAATTGAAATTCACATTAGATTCCTTTCTGGGGAAGTTGGGTCATACATTTTGGCGAGGCATTGGAAGAAGGTCCAAGATTGATTGGATTGGAAGTTTGGGGAGGCGATCGATTATCGGGGACCGGGTTGGTGTGGTGGTTAGAGTACTCGCCTACCACACGGGCGGTCAAGGTTCAAATCCCTGCAGTGGCGGATGTTTATCAGAGGAACCCGATCCCTACTTGAGTGTCTTGTGGAGGGCACTTCAAGTAGAGTACACCGTCTATCGAATGAGGCGTTAGACTGTTGTCCCCCTGGCGCCTTTCGTTGACAGCAGGCTAATGCCGACGCCGGGTTTCTATCCACCCTTCCTCCCTTACCTATCCCCTATGGCGCAAATGACCTTAGCCGTCGGTCGCCTCCCCAAATATCCACTCCAATCCTAGAAATCATCGAATATGCGGCACCTATTAAAAGTCGGTATTAAGGCACAAAATCCGCAAAATATTCAACAAATATATTTTTAATTCACACACCTGTCAGCTATTGGAGCCGACTACAGCGCCATTTTTATGACCTTATCCGTCGGTCGCCTCCCCAAAAATCCAATCCAATCCAAGATTGATCATTCTAAAGCGCCCGTTTTCCCCATGTCGCCCAAGTTAACACGCATTTGTACATATCCCGCTGCAAAATAATAAAGTAGATCACCCTGTCCAAACTCTGTAGCATTTGTTTTTCAGCCATTTAATGCGATATTGGTAGGGATAATGCTCTTCAACACGAAATTCTCTGTGCGAATTCTCATCTCGAGTCAATATGAGGTAGTTTGAGCGAAATATCATTTTGCCCAGAAATCAGTGAATTTTGTCTCATTTTTAAGAAAAATATGTCACCCTTCCATTGGCACAAAATATTTGATACCCTACCACATTACTTTCCGAGATATTTGCCGAAAAATGCCAGCCATTTTACATGGCAAATGGTCCGTGTATGCCCGTCAGCGAGACCTTATTTAACAAATGAGGCATTACTAACTCTTAGATCTCGTCGAAAAATCAAGTGTGTTTTTTTGTTTTCTCAACTATTTTTGAAATTTGATCATATTGTCACCGCAGAAAATTCTTCGAGATCACAATAAACCTTCCGGTTTGATGAAGTTTAAAACGTACCGTGTGAAAAAAATGAGTCAAGTTTAAGACTTATTTAGATATTTTCATTTGATTACTTACAATTTGTCATCTAAAACTATTTTATTGCACCATCAATAATGCAATATTTTATTCGTCTGTCTCACAGCTGGTGAAATTAAAACGTATAATTCGAATATGGTCTCTATTATGATTAGGGATCCATCTCGCTTGCACTACCTTAAAGCGATGAGTTCCTTTCTTTTTCTAAGTTTTTTTTTTGGTCGCATGTTCCGCTTGGTTTTGAAATAATGAACGGCATCATGGACTTGGCACGCGATGGATACGACACGAAACCGTAACTCCTATTGGAGACTCAACACGGAAATGCAAGACAGTGATCGGAATAATGCGTCTCTAACATGCCATATATTTACATTCGCGGACACGAATGGAGCGAAGAGACCATTTAAATGGTTAAAAAAACAGGTGGTTATTTCATCAATGCAAGCGAATGCTCAAGGCCGTGGTGTTCGTCGTGCGAATCCATTTTGCCGTCCAAAAGTAACAGTTTTTTCAAAATAAGTTAATGAAAGCCATAAACGGTCATTATGAAGTTCGTAATATTCTATAAACTCAATGAATTTGTTGAAGAGCCAATTTTATGTGGCCTTCTCCTGAACACGCGAATTCTAATATATTTTTCGGTGTCTTCTACAGAAATAATTTTTACCGGGTGTAGAGATGACTTCGTTTACATCTCAATCCATATATTACCCTGCGAGCCGACGCATGGGCGTGCGGCAGCAAGTGTTAGGACACTAGCCGCGTAAAGATGTAAGGAATAAGGTTTTAGGAAGTGAAATTGTGACGTTAATTATGGGAGTGTATTTAGTGGAGCTCAGGTTTTATTAATGTCGCTTATTGTGCGCAGAAAGAACGAGTTTTTGTATCTACTTGTTCGGCAATGTATCTCTATTATTTTATTGTAACTGCATACCTAGAGATGTAGTGGGGCGTCATGATAATATGCTCTGTAACACACCGGTTCTGAATATCTCAAGCAGGCTAAGCTAAACGTGTAGCCTCCACTGCCTTGGCTGCCAAGTGGGGCCCAAGGCAGCTATGATTTGTGCGCCCCTGGGCAACTATAGTTTACGTGCCCTATACTACTACACAGCATAATACACACCGGTTCTGAATTTCTCAAGCAGGCTAAGCTAAACGTGTAGCCTCCTTTGCCTTAGCTGCCAAGTGGGGCCCAAGGCAGCTATGATTTGTGCGCCCCTGGGCAATTATAGTTTACGTGCCCTATACTACTACACAGCATAATACACACCGGTTCTGGATTTCTCAAGCAATCTAAGCCTAGCGGTGTGTTTCAGCGTGTAGCCTCCTAGTCTCTAGGGGCCCCCACCTTAATCCCTCTATAAGTTTTGAAACACTTTATGTTCGCTCGTAGCAGTTTTTCACGAAGCGTGCAGCTTTTCTAAGTATTGTATTTATTTTTCTGGTTAAATTTCATGGCCAGGGTCGCAAATGTTTTCGGCGTATTTGAGATGTGGTTTCGAAGGCTCCTAGTCTTTTCTGGTCAGCTTTTCCAATGGTCCATGCTTCCGATTCATAGAATGCTACGCTCAACACCAATGTTTTTTCTTACCGTTTCCTGTTTTGTTGTCCCATCTATTTTGAGCGAAGCAGTTTTTCTTTTCCCCATGAACATTTTCTAAGCTTGAGCTGTTTTCCGCTTTATGTTCGTTGTACTTCTTCCGTTCCACGTGATAGTACTTCCGAAGTAGGTGAAGGAATCCACCGGCTCCGCTTTTTCTCCTCTCGGGATGACTTCTACATTCATCTTCTCTCTTCTGCATAATAGGAATTTAGTCTTAGTTCCCTTACTTCCTAGTGGCTTTACCTATGTATATTCCTATTTTTTGCTCCATACAGTTATCCCTGGATCCTTCTCTGGGTACTTTTCCCTCTATTTTTCCTTCAATAACATCTATATCTAGATACTATCCCCTAAGCCGCCGCATGGGCGTGCTGCAGAGCGTGTTCGGAATTTAGCCGTGCTATGGATAAGATTTCCAGAGGTAAAATGGTGAAATATCTCCCTGATTTGTTTTCAATAGAGCCCAGTTTTTATTATGGTAACCTATTGTGCGTGTAAAGATTTCTGCTGTGATAATTAGATTAATTTTAAAAAATTGTCGAGAAAAGACACAAAATATTCACAGATATTTTTCACAAGATCTAGGTGTTATAAATTCCTAATTTTATCAGTAATGTCTCTCTGGAGAGCATCAACGTACGATTTCCAATGTGTAATTGCTGGTATTTGTAGTCAAAAACCCCGAAAAGTAGTTCGGTAAGTGGCAGCTATTTCGGTATTTTTGGGTGAGATATTTTTCTGTGAAATGAGACCAAATTCTCTCATTATACCCTACACCACTACGTGAATAGGGTATATTGATTATGTCACAGCAGAGATGTGATGCATTGAAGAAGGCGATGCAGGTTTGGAAAAGTATGTATAGAAATGATCAGCATCACCTGACCAGTCCATCTAGCTATGTCCGTCTGTCTGTCTCTTCGCACGATAACTGCAGTAAAAGTTGAGAAATCGAGCTGTAATTTGTGTTATAAGCCTCTAGTAGTCCACATCCTGCCTGATGGTCTTGAATTATTTCTTTTGAGTAGCATTATATGCTATTATAGAATATAATAGCATATAATCTATGATAATTATCTGTGAGAGGATTTTATAAGGAATGCTCTGAAGTGCAATGCCTCTAAAGTTGTTTCATTCTTCTTTATCACCCTTCTTGTGTATGTGTATCAATATTGCTTCTTGCCATTCAATAGGCAATTCTTCCTTCTCCCATTTGTTTAATATTAGCTCCCATAATCTGTCTATTATTATATCCCCACCATTTTTTAGTAATTCAGCCGTTATTTCGTCTATTCCAGGAGCTTTCTGTTTTTTTTTAAATTTAACTGCATTCCTTACTTCTTCTCTGGTTGGTTTCTCTATGTTTGGTTGGAATCCCAAAAAAATTGATAAACCTTGCCAAGATGAGCATAACGGAATCAAAGACCCCAGTGCGGGTTAAGAGGACGCATCATTCCCTTCGGTAAGGAAAAGTTCTGTCGAAAATTCACAAGATGGCGTCACTCGCACCCGATCGAGGCGTTTTGGCTCCAGGAGTCTCTTACACCAGGATAACTCTCGCACAAGGCAACAATCGTCGGTAAGTTGTAGCCAAGGCTCCGGCGCATAAGTACAGGCAGCGCTTATATAAGGTCTGTGAGAGAAGACTGACCTAACTGCGTCACCGTCCGAGCACATCATGGCCGAAAACCATTCAGGTATCTTGTCGAAAGATACCAATTACAGATTCTATCTTACAACCGTGACGGCTGTTACTTAGGAATCCGATAGAAGAGGGAATGATACATCTCCAATAGTTTCAGATATGTCAATAATAATAACAGTTTTTGTAGAAATATACCCTACATCTTGCCGTTTTACCGACGGTTTAATTATACTCCGGGATCAATTTTTCATATTTCAGATACGAGTCTTTCTTGGCAAAGGTTTATTCTTTATACAATAAAAATTTCAAGTCGATGACGTAAGACTTTAACAAAAAATCTGGGGTCGGAAATCATCACAAATTCGACTGTTCGAGCAGGTATGACGCGTCGCCTTAAGAGGACGCATCATACCCTGTGGAAACGAATAGTTTTGTCGAAAATCCATAAGATGGCGTCATTCGCACCTGACCGAGGCGTTTTGGCGTCAGGAGTCTCTTACTACAGGAACACTCTCGCACAAGGCAACAGTTGTCGGTAAGTTGTAGCCAAATAACCGGCGCGTAAGTATTGGCAACGCTGACATAAGATCTGTGAGAGAAGACTGAATGATTTGCGACACCGTCCGAGCACATCATGGCCGAAAACCATTCAGGTAGCTTGTCGGAAGATACCAATTATAGATTTCACCTTACAACCGTGACGACTGCTACTTAGCATTCTGACAGAAGAAAGATTGATACATCTCCATTAGTTTAAGATATGTCAATAATAATAATAGTTTTTATGAAAATATACCCCACATCTTGCCGTTTCCTCGAGGGTTTAATTGTGCTCTGGGATAAATTTTTCATATTTCAGATACGATTCTCCTTTGGCAAAGGTCTATTATTTATACTATAAAAATTTCAAGTTGATGACGCAAGACTTAAACAAAAAATCTGGGGTCGGAAATCATCACAAATTCGGCCGATCGAGCGGGTGTGATGCGTCGCCTTTATGGTAGCACTTCGGAGTCATTTGATTGTGTTAATAGGTACGACCTAATATATACGATTCCACCACTTTCCGCTACTTTCCATTATTGCGATCTCGTTTCCGCCTCAATGTGACGTTTAAGATACTTTGAGTGATATATATTTTCACCTAGATTTCAATGAAACGTCTCATTTTCAAGAAAATATCTCACCCTCTCAAATATAATAAAATATCAGCTTCTTACCCCCTGTGGTGGCGGCCCCGGCCCCGGTGGCGGCGGGGTTAAGACCTTGCCTGTTAATGAGAGGGTCGCGGGTTCGAGTCCCGCCTGGGTAGAATATTTTCTGACCGGGACATGTGTGTTTGTGTCTCCTACGGACGTTGTTACTGTTATTTACCCGACATAAATTGGTCCATTGAGCTGTATTCGGGATAGCGAAGACAAATAAAATAAATAAAAATATGCCACCAGCCAGTTTACGTGAGTATTATTACATGGAAGAACTCCAGAGAGAATTATTAACAAAATGTGGAATGTAAAGCATTTAAGCGTCGTCAAAAAAATCACAGTATATATTTTTTTATGCTTTGTCAACTATAAAAAAATACATTATATATATATTCACCGCAGTGAATTTTTAAGAATCACAGAATACTTCCATTTTTAAGGAGTTTCAAACGTTCCTCGTGAAAAAAATGAGTCAGGTTAAAGACTTACATAGATGCTTTTATATAATTATTTGCTATTTAAGTCACATAAATGTACGTTTTAACACTATTAATAATGAAATATTCAATTTGTGCTTCCTACAGCTGCTAGAATCAATATGTAAAATTCGAATTTAGTCTCCATTATGACTAGGGGAATATCTCCCTCAAACTACCTTATGTCGTTCGTGACCCTGTCTTAGATTCACGGGGAATGGATGATTGTGAAGCTCATTTATTATTCCGTTGCACCCTCAGAAAAAGGTACTTTCTATTTTCCCCATCGAAGTGATTCGTTCAGGTAGTTTGAGCGAAATGTCATTTCACCTATGAATTTGGTCTCGTTTAAAAAAAAAATTAATCTCACCCTTCCAATGACACCAAAAATTTAACCCCTTACCGCAATACTTTCAGAGATATTTACGAAAAAAATACCTGACCTTTTACATGGTAAGTGGTACGCGTATGCACTCCAGAGAGGGCTAATTCAAAAAATGAGGAATTTCTAACACCTAGATCTCGTCAAAAATTTAATGTGTGTAGTTTGAATATTTCTGAATTATTTTTGAAAACTAATCTTATTGTCACCGTTGCAATTTCTTCGGGAAGAAGAGATAACTTACGTTTTGATGGAGTTATAGACGTACCGTGCGATAAAACGAGTCAATTTAAGGACTTATTTAGATATTTTCATTTCATTACTTATCTACATCTACATCTACGTGATACCCTGCGAGCCACCACGAGGGTGTGTGGCAGGGGGTGAAGATCACCAAACTCGCACTATTGACTTGCAAGTAGGATATTTAGATATATTAGATAATAGGGTCACATGGAGCTAGATGGTTAGTATCTACATAATAAGGAAGGGATTATTGGTTGTTATTACATGCATCATGCACTACAGACTACTTTAACTATATTTCACCTACCTATTCCTTTGCTACGCTGCCTATTGTTCTCTCTTATAGTACGCGGGAAAAATGACATTTTAAATCTATCGATACGACAATCTATATCTCTAATCTTGTTAATATTATCCAACCTAGCATAATACGCAGGGGTTCTCAATATATATCTAACGTCATCTGTGAACAAATCGGTTTCGAATTTACTTAAAAGGTTTAACCTATATTTTAACCTGCTTTCCGATAGTAATTCCCATCCTAGTTCTTCTATTAGACTCGTAACACTTATGCAATTATCATAGCGGCATTTAACAAACCTAGCAGATCTCCTTTGCACGCGCTCTAATTCTTTAATCATACCTTCCTCGTACGGATCCCATATACTAGCGACATATTCTAAATGAGGCCTGACAAGTGTAAAATAGCTTCTTTCTCGTACTCTCTCATCGCGTTTGCCTAGAACCCTTTTTACAAATTCTAATCTACGGTTTGCTACACTAGTTATTTCCCTGATGTGTTTCCCCCATGACATGTCTTCAGTGATGGTGATGCCTAAGTATTTAATTGAATCTACGTTACATATTTTGTTTTCTTTGATGCAATAATTATTCCTGGGAAAGCCATTCTTTTTCCAAGTATATATACATATAAATACTTATACTTATAAATACTGTCATTTAAAAATATAGTATTGCACCATTAATAATCTAATATTTAATTCAAATGTCCCACTTCTGGTGAAATTTAAACTTATAAATCGAATATGGTCTCTATTATTAGGGAACTATCTTGCTCAAACTACCTTACATGCTTGACTTGTGTTAAATTTCATTCGATGAAAAATCAATAATTTTTCTTGTAGGATGGTATCTCTTGTAGGTTAAGGATGAAATTAATTAACACTTTTCAGTTAGACTTTGAGAATGTAATTGGACTCCTTCTTGATTACCTTGAAATTCACAGAGTTTATGTTAGATAAACTTACTACCCAACTACTCCTGGAGTCTGAATCAAGCAGTCATTTTTTTTTAGGTACAACCTCAGGGGTAGAGGTAAAGACGAAGAAGGGTGGATTTTTGTCATCTTGATTTTCAGGGATGCCATCACTCTTCCCGCCGTTCGAGACCGTCTAGTTTTGCGTTCCTGGACACGTTCGTGAAATCTGTTCCGCAAACATTCAGAATGCTCGGCAGCCAATTGGGAACGTGGATTTGCGCGTGAATTTTCATCAAATGAAGGATTGCGAACATAATGGAAATGATGCTGGCAGTCGGTAACGGTCAAAAGTGACCGTGTGATAGGGAAGATTGATGGTTCAAGCTTTCACTTTCCCCATCATTGAAAAGCTATGGGAGCTTTCCATTAGTTTCAGACTCCTCGCATTAGGCAGAGCACTTCAGAACAGATTGGAAGCATTTCCTATGCATAGATTGGGCACGCAATGGATATAAAAAGATTGTTGACCGTTGGTTTTGTGCCGATTGCCGCTTAAGACGTCAAACATAGGTCATGTAATGTATATACTCTCCAGCGGGTGAAGTTTTCGACTTCCTATGCATGAAGTTTGATTCCTTTACATATGATGCGGCCGTTACCATCCATTACCTATATATTACTACTTTTCGGCAGGTCTCCAAACGTTTCGTTTGCGCACATTGTTCTTTCACCGTCGTTTGTGTATTGAGAAGTGCCCCGATGTGTTCCGATTCGTACTTACTTCAACGTACTTATTTAAGGTGGTTTGAGGGAGCTAGTTCCCTAGTCATAATGGGGACCACATTTGAACAAAACGCTGAAATTTTAGCAGCGGTGAAAAGCATACATTAAATATTGCACTATCAATGGTGCAATTATATACCTTTATGCGACTGAAACTCTCAGAAATCAAGCAGAAATATACGTACAACTCTTTAAATTGGCACTTTCGCGCGGTACGTTTGAAAATCCTTTAAAAAATTTTTTTTTTGTGATTCCCAAGAATTTGCTGCAGTAACAGTATGATTTATTTTCAAAATAGTTGAGAAAACATACAAACTACATAAGATAGTGTATTTCCACTAACTTTGTGGAACCTATGGATATGCGTAATTAAAAATAAACACTTGTACAGTTTCCACACCCATTTTCTTTCAGCATTTTATGCCATCATCGTTGATTACATCAACTTTAGGGTTATTTCATTACATCAACATCAGGGTACTATTAGTATAATGCCCTGACGATGGTATAATGCCCAGAAACCATGGTTGGTTGCGAGAATGAAAGTGTGAAAATTGTACAAGTGTTCATTTTCAAATGAATGAATATACAAACTACACACTGCTAATTTTTGACGAAGTTAAAAACTTCTCATTTTTAAAAAATAAGGTCCCGCTTTAATTCATCCACAAATCCTTTCCCAAGTAAAATGGCACATCCCTCCCTTCAAAAATCTCAGATATTAGTTCGATAAGGGGCTGAAATTTGGGTATCTTTGGAAGGGAGAGATATTTTTCTTTAAAATGAGACCAAAATCTTTGATTTCTGGGTGAAATGATATTTCGCTCAAACTACCATAATAGAAAGCTCCCCATGACTAAAATGACACTGGACTCCGTGAAAAATTATTGTGCGCTACAGGCGAAGCACTCATTTTCGTGACTCAAGGGTATCTCCTACGTCCAGTTTACCTTGATTTTTTTATCAAAACACCACAAATCCACAGCTCACAAACGTCACAACATCGATACTAAAAATATTGTTTCGAAGTGAAAAATTCTTTAGAAGGGCGTGAAAAAAAAACACTTTTTGGAAGGTGAAACCCGCGATAGCGTTTGAAATGCTTCACGCTGTACCAATACACATTTGTTAGCACCTCACCACATGCAGACTCCTTTCTCTTGCGTATTTAAATGATAATAGATGGAAAAATAATTTAAGACGTTCCCAGGAAAAATAGAGTCGTGAAATGTGGTTGAATGAATGGTAATTATATTGGCGACTGAACCCGTACCCGCACACATTTATCAGTGCTATGTGCTTGCAGTCTTATTTTTCTCGCGTATTTAAATTAGAATGGATAGAAAAAGATTTAAGATGTTCCCAGGAAAAAGAGAGACTTGAAATATGGTTTAATGAATGATTATAATAATAGCATTAGGTTGGACTATGGTATCCAATTCCAAGCAGAGACAGAATATTATATCCGCGACTTTTGTAAATAGACTCGACACAGAAATTCCTAGGACATTGTCTTAAACATATGGTTTTTATAGCTAAAAATAACCACGTTTTGTTAAGTTAAATTAGTTTTTCAATGGTTTGAACCACCTATTCCATATTACCCGACTATTTCATATTAACCTTTATTTGTAACTTATTTTAAATAAGATGTTTTATAACAACCAAATAAAGAGTATTTTTTTCACAAGTGACAGTTCATTACAACTAGTTATAGTATGTAGTCATGATGATTTGGGAATTTTTATTAAAAACCTGCAAAGTTATTTTTAGAAATGTAAATGGTATTCCATAATAACCTCCTCTCCTCTATTTATGAGGAAATTATACATTATTTTTTAGCAGGGTGGGATGAGTTCTGCATGCATGGTGTGGAATCACCCCGTGCCACACACCCTAGTGGTGGCTTGCACGGTATTTCGTAGATGTAGATGTATTCGGAAATCGAGTGCAATCCAACAAAATTATCTCATTCTATTCCTTTCACCCTATTCCTAACGGCGCCGCCGATGGCGAGATCGGGAAAAACCCTAGTGGCGACGGCGGCGGCGCAGGCAACGAAACGACTCGGCGGTCGCCCCAGACGCGTCGCCGCCAGCCCGCTCGTCGCATGCAAGTTTTACCGATCTGCGGTGAGCGCCGCCAGGCGGCCGGAATGCCACTATTTGCTCGACAAGACCGCAGTCATCGTACGCAAGTGACTTCAAAAGCCCTCGTTCGCTTGAGCGCAAACATCGGCCGTGTGGAGTGCAAAATAGGATGGCGGGGAGTCGAGGAATCAAAAGGCCCGATTAGTGAGTGCTATTGGTTAGACCCGAAACATTCGATTTAGCAAAACAAGGAGAGCAGCAAGTCCCCTTAAATTAGCCCCTATCCCCTGCTGCTAAACGACGGGAATTGCACACGGCTGACTCTTCTGGCCTTGATGGTCGGCCGGAAGTTTTAAACTCGGCCACTCCTTGACAACGTTTCGGAATTCGCTCATTCCAACATAAGGGGTCAGAGGGAAAAATTATACAGCATCTACGTCAGTACGCGGATTTGCTCCAAAATTCTACCCAGACTACATGCAGCCGACAATAACTATACCACGGGTTAAACATGTTTTAATACATTCCACTTTCTCAAGGCGAGACGTTATAGTACAGGCGTTTCGGCTCTCGCCGCAGGATTACAACTTCCGCCCCGGTCTGCAAGCTTTCGCTTACACCCGGGGACTAGGAAGAGGTGGGAGGGAAGGATGGGAAGGGAAGGTCAGCAAAACCGCCGCCCCTTCGAGGCCGACACCAATGAGGCGGATTGAGGTCAAAAGGACATCAATTGGGCCTCCGCCTCCCCGAAGTGCTCGTATTAGTTTGGTTACCCCAAACAACTGAGACGAGTGACCGTCGGTCTCGCTTTCGCGAAAGACCTACCGCAGTTCTTTGCGAACTGAGAGAGCCCGTTACCCAAAAATTTGGGATTAGGTGTCTCTCTGACTCACTTTATGGGGTGGCGTCGTGCGGTCTGCCGAAGTACGTCCTCGAGTCGGGGATCACCGGACCCATGGAGGGTCAATTCGGACCAATTCTGGTCAAAGCGTGAGTACATCCCTTCTCTCAGTAGTTCTCGCCAACCCAGACGTTGTAGTACAGCATTCTCAAAATAGCCAACGGCCCGTTTCTACTGGCGTCCGGCTTGAAGGAAACAAGCGAGTGCCGATGGTGCCCAGAAGAAGTAGCCGACACCTGGCACATGTTATTTTCCTGCTGGAAAACCAAGCCATTGTGGAAGCTCGTCAGCAAGATTTTAAAGAAACTACTTAAACATCACTTCAATAAAAAGAAATGACTTATATGCCGGTTTTCCCATGAAGTCGTCCTTCAGCAATAAAAGATTTAGACTCGCTAATTTCATCCTGACGGTTGCGAAAAGCACCATATATGACGAAATCAACCTAGTCAATAGACAAAAGAAAATAGGTACGAAATATATAGAGAATATATAATAATAATGGAGAGAAGACTGCGACGGAGAATTGAAAAAGAAAAAGCATACCACAAAATAACAAATACGTTGAAAAATTTTCAAGACACATGGGGAGATAGTAATATCTTACTAACGGAAGAAGGAAATTTCAACGAGGAAAATTGGAGACAATAGTGACAAGGACAACCCCCGATCCAGGCGAACGAGTGGGGCAGCTGCTCGGCGGCGGGGCTAGGGGTCGAGAGATTGTGGCATCCAGCCCCTTTGGATCGACCCTCCTGACGCCTGCCAACCCACGAGACCGTGCTGGATCGAGACGAAGAATATTACCAAAAACATATAATAGTAATTTTAAAAAATAGGCACTGTAAAATAAAATGATGAAAAAAATGAAATAAGATTTAAAAAAAAAACACACAAAGGATATCACACTGTCTACTTCATTTCCAACTCGTACTGCACGGGTTTCAACTGACAAGCAGTCATCATCAGGTACAACCGATGTTGTTGAAACACGTGTGGTACGAGTTGAAAATGAGGTATATAGTACGATATTCTTTGTGTAATTTAAACATGTTTTACTACAGTTTAGAGTCCAATAAAATTCTCACAGTCGCAATAAAAAAATTTTAACTGAGTTTCATCCTTCTGTATCCGGAAAAAATTATTGATTTTTCATCAAACGAAATTTAAGACAAGTCGAGCATGTAAGGTAGGTTGAGCAAGATAGTTCTGTGTACACGATGAAAAAATAAATCGTGTCTTCCTAATTGCTACAATTTTTTTGCAGCACTCCCGCTGGATACGTAATACATGGTTCAAATCACACCGTTCGTGTCATATTTGAATCAGTGCAATTGGTGCATGCCCAGTAACTGAACTGAGGGGAAAACTTTTCAGTCTTCGTCGGGGATGGGAGGAGAGAAGAAGCGAAATGCGAGAAGGAAATGATCCTTTAAAGGGTTCCTGAGAGGAATAATAACCGTGTAACCGAACTAAATGGATTGAATCATGTTAATCTTAGCAAGGAGGATATCAAAATATAAGAAATATTGACAGAAACCAAATTGCGCTCTACTTATGATTCTTTCTCGGATTTTTTTTGGAAAAATAATTATCGATTTTTCATCAAACGAAACTTAACACAAGTCGAGGATGTAAGGTAGTTAAAGCGAGATAGTTCCCTAGTCATAACAGAGACCATGATCGAAGTATTCGTCTTAATTTCATCAGCTGTGAAACACATTGTAACGCATTGGTGTCTTCCTTTGTTAGCGCTTTATTTTCAGTTTTCTATTACACCTCCTATATCCTCTCCAACAATCCACCCTCTCCAAAATACAACTACTCCCTCACAACCAACAACGATCATACATTAAACACAAAAATTAAATCAAACATTAAAACACAAATTAATCATTGAAACATAAAAATGAGAAATAAGAGAAAACACTCAAAATAAACGATAAACTTACAAGCATTAAAACACACGAAACAAAAAATAACTCAAGGAACGCGGCGTTACAACATGAATTAAATATTGCATTATCAATAGTGGTATTTGGATACGACAGTAATTCCAAGTAATTAAATGGAAATATCTAAGTAAGTCTTTAGCTTGACTCATCTTTTTGGCGCGGTACGTTAAAAACTCCGTCAAAACGTAAGGTTTTTCTATATCCCGAAGAAATTGCTACGGTGACAATATCATTAATTTTCAAAAACAATTGAGAAGATATTCAAAACACGCACCGCTAACTTTTGACGAGAATTAGGTGTAAAAAAGGCCTCTTTTTTAATAATAATATAATTTATTTAAAAATAGTTTTACACGCTGTAATTTCCCTTTGGATTGGTTACAAAAAATTTACAACTAACAAGGAATATTTATACTTCTTTTTTTTGGCCATTAATCATTCATAAATATAATAATCACAAATGAATTTATATATTTGCCTTCAAACAAAAATTACTTTTTTATGTTATAATATAATAATAATTTAATTTCTTTTCAGGAATTACAGAGTGGTATTACAATATACAACCCCTGAGGAATATCCTGTGTTGGGGCTACTGACAAATGAACCATGCAAAAAGCAATAGCAAAAAACAAAATGTTTTACAATTTTCGATAAAACGTTAACAATACAGTGAACAAACTAATTCAAAATAGAAAAAAGACTCAGAGATATACTGAATTAAATAGTGGTTACTAAAAGAGACACATAAATACAAGATCGGGTGAACTTACTTAAACAATGATATTACAATATCATTTAATTTATTTAATTTAATTCGATAAATATTTCATGTAAATTACGAAACAAAGTCTCGATGTTTTTTATAAGTAATAACCAAGTTTTTACTTTCTTAAGAAATCTTCCTACGTGTTTTTCTTCCTTAATGTGGTTCGGAAGGACGTTAAATATCTTTCGAGATATATACACAAAGCATCTTTGAAACAAAGTCAAATTAGGCTTGGGTAAAGAAATAGTGTTGTTTTCTCGCAAGGCTGATTTTTAAATTGGATCTTTGTAGAGTGTATACACGTACCGTTTCCCATGTAAAAGGGCTGGTATTTTTTGGCCAAAATCTCGGAAAGTAGTTCGGTATGGGGCTGATATTTTGGTATGTTTGAAAGGGTGAGATATTTTTCTTTAAAGTGAGACAAAATTAATTGATTTCTGGGTGAAATGATGTTTCGCTCAAGCTAACTTCAGGCAGAACTGGCTTTACTATTTGAGTCGCGACGAATACTAAGTTACACATTTTTATGTAATCAGTATAAAAAAATCTGGCTTCTTCTGATGAATTTGGTAACATTTTGAAAACCGAAATCATAGTAAAAGTTTTTGCAGATTTTCCACGAATGTATTTTTGAGGACCACATTTGTCCAGCCATTGGAGCCGACTCCGACGCCATTAGCTTGAAACTACCGTATTTTGACTTCAATTCCGGCAGTAATTCGTTAATAACTTTAAGAAATAGGCGATAAAATACCTATATTTTATTTATGTTCTATTTCCAGGACATTTTGCTTCTAATAAACAGTTTTATTTCAAATTTTGAACATGCTATCTTATTCATATTGACCTTTTTCTGCTGTAAAACGAGCAGTCTTCATAAGAACCTATGTTAAAAGTTGCACTTTCAACGCTGAATTACGGTAAAATAAACTGGAAAATCCAGTTTCATGTTCATCTCAGTTTATGAAACATACTTCAACGAGGCCACATTCAAGTTTCCAGAAAATATGGAATAAGTGACCCTGAGGTCAGAATCATCTTAAGGAAAACATTTACTGGACAAATTTCGAGACATAAATTCCTCCTGAATAAAGAAGGTACTATAGAAAGGGGAATATATGGAAAAAAATACCTTTAGAGACCAAGGAAATTATATATTTAGGGAACAATAGGGATTTATAAGTTTACAGAAGAGTAGATGAGGAAAGGACCAATTAGAACACCATACAGAAAAGAAGAACCAGATGGATTGGACACCCTGAGACACAATGGATGTGTGAAGATCATAAATTAAGGCAAAATAAAGAGAAAAGTCTCCTGAGGAAGAGGAGCCAGGAATAAGTTTGTGGACCAAATAAATAAGACAGAACATAGTTAAAGTTATCAGGAGGTCAGGGAACCAGCATTAGATAGGGAAGGGTGGAGGGCTGCAGTCAACCAATCTTAGGATTGAACGACCAATGAGAGGATTATAAGTATGGTGATTAGATGTATTACTCGCTAAACCAGGCGAAACTTTTGTTCCTGGTAGTGTTTCAGACTCTTTACTCGCGTCAAGGAAAGCATCAGAAAACATAAGTGCGCTTTTCCGCGGAGGAAAAATCATTCGCGTTGATCAGGAGTGCAAAAAAAGTGTACTAAATGGGCCTATACGCAATTGATCTGGAGGATTAGTCTCAGTTGTGCCAAAGGACAAACATTTGCAACCGGAAAATTCTTTGACGACGGTTGAAACCGCTTGGAAAGCGTAATGGACATGATCAGTAGGTATTTGGTTTCAGTTGACATCGGAGCAGACTATATTTAAGGCATTCCTGGTATACGTCATTGCGTCGACATGTGATAAACGGAGACAAAAACAAGCTCTGGAATTGTCATCTATGCACAATTTCCCCAACGACTCTAGAATGTATTTTTCATGTGAATTGGGAATTTATCTGTAAGTGTTAGATTTCCAATGGCATCGAAGCAGACGATGTTGTAGGTATGTGTTATTTTCAAGATTACTATAAATTGTCGTGAAGAAAATACAGCTACGCAAACGAAAAACACAAGAAAGCTCCCAATATTTCGACGGGCCGTGCCTCAGTGGAAGAGGAAGACTGACAACTAAGAGGGAAGGGAGGACGGAAGGGGAAGGAGGGTGGGGACAAAGGGGAAAGGGAAAGGAGAAGAGGGGAAGTGAGGAATGTAGGGGGAGGGGACAGGAAGGCGGGAGGAAAAGAAATTTTTAATGCTATTGGTTAGTCTGATTGGAAGTGATGGAAGAGGTCAGTGTGATTTATTGAGTCCCGGCGGAGAGAAGGCTTGGAAAAAGTAGATGCATGAGGACTCAAGGTCTTTAAGTTGCAGAGGAATGGGAAAGGGTGGCGAGGAAACCCACCTTTGAAAGTTTGGTGGTTTCATTTTTCTCCCGTAAGATTACCTCTGTGGGTTGAGCAAATGACTTTAAATACCTCTTCCCGCCAACGTTTCGCAGGTCATCCATTTATTATATCATACTCACCCTGGGTGTCAATTACGGAACGTGCAATACGCTAGTTATCTTACGAAAAGGTTCATATCCTACGATACGTGTGGTCCGACCAGTGAAATGCTATTACGGTTCTCCCCGAGTAAACGTACGATAAGCGAAGGTACGTCAGCGGAGGAGTTATCGTACCATACGGAGAAAATAGGCCGATGAAGCTATTATGGTTCTTTATATCGTACGATAACCTCTTATCGATAGCAAGATATCCTATGGCCGACTGTGAAGCTGCTGTACCTGTCGTGTCGTACGTTAACGGAGTTCACTTAAGGTTTTAGTTCAATGAAATAGGAAAATATATTGATGGATAATGTAGTCCAATTATTAAATTAGTATTATCGTGGAATGCACTTCAAACTGACGTATCTTTTGATGAAATTCGGTGATAAGTTGAGATACGATGAAGTGATGTTCGTCCTTCCATAAGAATGTACACGAAAAATATGGCTTCGAAGTTCGTACGCCAAAGAGTCAAAGTGAGTTGATTTTTTCACTGATTTACAGCTTATGACAAGTTAAAACTACACCGACTAAGCGCGATAATCCCCTGTAATATTAAGTTTTGGCTTATATGAGTGATACTTAATTATCGTTCGCGAATGAGAAGTTAGATGTTGCTTCTCCCAACATTCTAGAAAGTGATTCCAATACGTCTTCGTATCTTTATAGATAATTCACCTTTACTCTCACACGGTCCATGTTCCGTCTCTCAAAATTACCGGTGCTCTGTTTTCGTTCGTCATCTTTTACGATCCATGCGGAGCTTGTAGCGTCAACTTCTGCTCTGACGTCATTGATGTACGATATCCTCCCGAAGAAAGCCGAACGTAAACGTACCATATAGACACGGGAACCCGAATAATAATTCGACAACCTCTCTCGTATCATACGATACGAGACAGCAGCGGTATAGGACGTTAACTCTTATCGACGGAAGTTCCGTAATAGACACCCTGATATCCATCTTAAGCCCTGAGGACTCAGACATGCACCTGCGGACTGTTGGCGGAAAGAGGCGTTAGGATTCATTCTTACAACCGAGACGAATCCTTCAGAGGAATTGCGATACGTATAAAGTGGTTGAAATCAACTTATGTCAAGCAAAATGCTTAATAAGTTTCATACCATACTGTCGTATCGTACGTTAACAGAGTTCACTTAAGGTTTTAGTTCAATGAAATAGGAAAATATATTGATGGATAATGCAGTCCAATTATTAAATTAGTATTATCGTGCAATGCTTGGTACGAAAAATATATTCCGACCACTTGGAGTTTCTCGACTATTAATATACAGGCTGTAGAACTATACCCAATCCATTTGTCCCAACCCCGCTTGACTGCACTTTTCAAAAATAACAGAAATACCTGATGAACTTTAGTGTCTTCCTTATCTTCTTTCCTCCAAATTCGGCGAATGGCTTGTCCTTCTTCGCTAATGCCTTTGGTTGTCCTACCACTGTCTTCTAGGTCCACCTACACTTCACCTACCAATTGGTCAGTCATCTCGAGCAAACTTGGCAGTCATCACATGATCCCACAGTGGAAATCTTCTTGTCTCCCAAATTCCCTCGTGCCGTCATCCGATGTCCCAATTATTTTCCCTTCCTCTCCTCTCCAACCCCGCGACACACACTCTTTCGCTGTCCTCAAAAGTCCCTTCTAATTCTTTATAACCTCCTCCCTCTGCCTACTTCATCTTTTCCCCTCATCCCCCATCCCTTCCCCCGGTCTCTGTGTTTTTGCCACCTCCTCCTCCCGGTTCCCTCCTCTTCTTTGCCCGCCTTATCTTCTTCATCCTTCTCCGAACACACCTCTCGAGAGTCTTCAAACTACGCTCATCCTCTTTCTCCAACAATTAATGCTCAAAGAGCTGAACTCCCCACTCAATATTGGCTTAAGTTTTCTCCTCTATTAATTGTTTAGAACTCCGAAGGGGCGTAATGCTTCAGCGCCAAACGTGGGGAGATACAAGCCCTCATCGGGAGCTATTGTTCGTCAGTGACACCTCCAGAAGGCAGAACAACGCAAAACTTTTTGTTATTTACGTGTCTGAAAAAATCATTGACAATGAATTTGAAGAGATAATACCATTGAAGTTGACTACAGTGAAACCTGTAATAAGCGACCACCGACGATAGTTCCGCATAAAATATTCTTTAAGAGGGGTGGTCGTTTGACCGGGGTTCGGTTTCTAGGAGTATTGTGCCAATGAACGAGGACGAAATGCTGATTAGAAAAAAGAAATGGATGAACTCTTCTACATCTACATAATGCCCTGTGAACCGCCGCATGAGCGTGTGGCTGGGGGTGTTAGGTCAACAGCCCTGTGGAGATGTAAGATTTTGGGAGATGAAATTGTGACATGTATTATAGGAGTGTATTTAGTGGAGCTCAATTGCAATTGCGGTGGCTTATCGTTCGCGGAAAGAACGAGTTTTTGTACCTATCTGTTCGGCAGTGTATCTCTCTCATTTTATCGCATCTGTCAGACCTAGAGATGCAGTGAGGAGTCATTATAATATTCTATATGTCGCTATGAAAAATATCAGTTCTGAATTTCTCAAGCAACCTAAGCCTAGCGTGTAGCCTCCGAGTCTTTAGGAGCTCCCACATTAATCCCTCTAAAATTTGTGAGACACTATATGTACGATTGTAGCAATTTTGAACAAATCGCGCTACTTTTCTTTGGATTTTATTAAATCTCCTAAGTCCCAAATGCTCGCAGCGTATTCGAGGTGTGGCCTAACGAGAGGCTATTCCTAGATATTCACAGAAAAAAAGCATAGCAATGCTAGAGATAAAGTCATCACTTTTGGGATTGATGTGTCATTGATGGGAGGAAACGGCAAGCGCATTACGCCTTACTTTTCCTCCCTTCCAATCCTTTGAGTGTATTGTGTGAATGTGTTTTTCCGTCTGTTTACCCTCTTCTGGATTCCCAACAACTCCGGCAAAGAACCACTGGGATGTGTGTGTCAACCGTCTTCTGCTGTTCCCGACGCGGAATAACTCCCGGTGAATGCTTGTCTTTCCCCACGCTTGGTACGGAATATATATTTCCGACCACTTGGAGTTTCTCGACTATTAATATAAAGGCTGTAGAACTATGGCCAATCCATTTCTCCCAACCCCGCTTGACTGCACTTTTCAAAAATAACAGAAATACCTGATGAACTTTAGTTTCTTCCTTATCTTCTTTCCTCCAAATTCGGCGAATGGCTTGTCCTTCTTCGCTAATGCCTTTGGTTGTCCCACCACTGTCTTCTAGGTCCACCTACATTTCACCTACCAATTGGTCAGTCATCTCGAGCAAACTTGGCAGTGTTTTTGGTGCGTATCCCATATTTAAGTTTATTTAATTAATCGACTATAATCATTTTTATATCGTAGTTTCTTTTATGGTCTAGTCAGGTCTTTTCTCAAATTCTGCGGAGTATTTTCATCTGTGTTCATTTAGCCCCTTCTTTTTGAGGTTTCTGGTCTTGTTTTTGCTGTGTACCTAATGATATGTAAAATGATTGCTTTTTAAATTCAGGCATTTTTCTCATTTAACGCCTGTTTTTCCAGGTATGGTCGTCCTGGTAGGTGGCTACTTATATGCTTAATGAACTTAATATCGAACTTCATATCCTCAAGACTGTACACATCAATCCCCAAGTGATGACTATATCACTACTATTGCCAAAATCATTCTCTCTAATAAAATGACGTAGCTATGCCTTATTGGTAAATGGCTTAAATCATACATACCATTCTTAACTCCAATAGTTGGTCATTATCCATTTAAATTCATTGTTATTGTATTTTGTAGAAATGTAAATAAGACAGGAAATCCTTAACTAGCAGAGAATCACAAAAAATCTGACCGTCTCAGATTTGGAGATGTAACCGTTAATTTGAAGGTTGTTTTTTTTTTATACACCTAATGTCTTTATTTCGGTCAAGACTCATTTTCAACAAATTTTAAGCTATCCGGGAATAGTCCCGTAGTCTAGTCCCGTAAAGGTCACAAAAATCCACAGGGGAAGAGGACGCCTCGGTACCTTAACTGGCTAAAGCACTCGGCCGGAAATCGAGGGCTCCGGATTCGAATCCCGGTCGAGGCGGATGATATTTTCTCTGTGGAAAGTCGCACATTGTGCATTTCGGGTGACCCCGTAAAAGTGGAACTCCGTGGCTAGTCCCGGATAGCTTGAAATTTGTCAAATAAGAGTGAACGCCTCTCTGTGTTCAAAGTACGATCTTCCCTCGTGGGCAGTGGCGCTAAGCGCTCAGTAGCGACTGATTGTTACATTGTATGTCCGGCAGTCGAGAACATCTAGTCCCGTAAAGGTCACAAATGGCTATAGTACTCGGCCGGAAATCTAGGGTTCCGGGTTCGAATCCCGGTCAAGGCGGATGATTTTTTCTCTGTGGAAATTCGAACTCATTTTCAACTTTAAAAATGACGATTATTTGTCAAAACCCGGGTGGGTTTAATGAAATTGAAGCGTAAATGAATGCAATTAACTAGTTCTCCTTTCATTATGATAAATAAAAAAAGCATCACAACAGCAAGCCCGCTACTGCTAGATTTATTAAATGGAACTTTAGTGTGATGAGTGTGAGGTAAGATGTATTCACTTATTAAATCATGACCGATTTAAAATTTCATTGGAAAAATCTCCTGTTATCAATAGTTTGAGAAATTATCTGATTTATTTAAGATCGATAATTTATCTTTCTTACTACTAAATTCATTAGTTTGTATAATGTTTTGAAATTATTACCGCCCGTTATTCCATCACTTAGTCAAAGTCTCTCTCATCACAGACTTAAATCCGTCTTGTAAGTCATTTACAATGCCCTTAATTCTTACATTAACTGTCCCAAACTTACCTCATTTATCAATATCAGAGTGCCTCTCCGTTCTACCAGAGCAAACTCATTACTCCACATCACAACTCCATGATTATCGCTAATTAAATATATGCTCTCCTTCCATCTCTCCTCTAATAAATTTACTTCCCATTGATATCGATAATCTCCTTTCTATCGCCTAAAAACATCGCAAACTTGGTCGCAATCCATCTTTCCTTAAATATACATCGCAACCAGACAGTAATTAACATTAACGGCATCTCCAGGTCATTAAATCAAATTCTTTTTGTTGTTATCAATAAATTCACGCCGTACTGATATCGAAGCTTTCATTCTGTCGTCGAAAAACGTTTCCAACTTGGTCGCAACACTGCTTTCCGTAACTGAACGTTGAAACTAGACAGTAATCAACTTAAACGGCATCTTCAGGTCACATAAAATAAGTTTTTTTGGTGCTGGTTGTTCATGTGTGTACGTCTGATTTGTATTTATTACAAATTCACTTTAATTTGGCAAAGTTGCTGTATGTGGACCATTTTCTTAAATATAAAAAATGAAAATAATTCAAACCTCAAATATCCTCGTCATCCAAGAGAAAACTAACTTTGCGAAGTCAATTTCCATATGTCACCGGTATCATATCTTGCCTCTTCTGCAGTAGAATTAACCTTCTCCGGAAAAGTCGGAAATATCTAACAATTAGTGTGTGTGCTTATATATATGTGGCGCTAGAATGAATTAAGAAGACGGATCAAAAGCCAAGTTCTTGATGACGCGGATAAACAAAGCATTCCGGAGAAAATTGGTTTCACCCTTTCGGGGAAGAGGGAAAAAT
Source organism: Ceriagrion tenellum (assembly GCA_963169105.1). Classification (NCBI taxonomy): domain Eukaryota; kingdom Metazoa; phylum Arthropoda; class Insecta; order Odonata; family Coenagrionidae; genus Ceriagrion; species Ceriagrion tenellum. The sequence goes on from OY720637.1 coordinate 48,376,268, forward strand.
CTTTCCGGGAAGAATAATGAGCCAGCTGACGTCTCAGTGATTGAGGAGAAGATTGAAAAGGCCTGTCTCGGACGATAACGAATGAAATACATCAAAAGATATGAGGGGGGGAGGGAAGGAGGGATTAATGCAGTGAGGCAAAGGAAGGGAGGGGGGAAGGAGAGAAAAAAGAGAGGGGAGTAGGGACGAGAAATTCTCCGGACGAAAAAAGAAAGAAGAAGAAGAACGATCGGATGAAGTTTTGAGAGCATAAAGTCCCTTTCTTGGAAGAGACTGGGGGGGAGGGAGGGGGGTTTGAGACTCGTTAATATGTTATCTCAGCCCATCGTTCTCCTCGCGAAAGGTCTCTTCAAAATTGGCATTCGGGGGAGGGGGAGAAGGGTTCAGGATTCAGGGGAAAGGATTCAGTGTGCGTGTGTCCTGTCTCTCAAAACTCGATCCGCTCCCCCTTCCCTCCCCCATCATCGGTTGTGTACAGCCAGCCACCTCGGGACGGCTGGGAAAAGGGAGGTTCGTGCCTAATTGGAGGAAACACGACGCCTTTAATTACGACCCCCTCCCTACCCCAACCCCCCTTCCCCCGCTCCATCCTCCCCGTTATTGTGTGTGCGCTCCGCGTATGTGGAGAATTCGTGTCATTGATTATCCGTCTGCGCGCGCATTTCCCACACCACTCGCCTTTCCTTCCCACCCTCCCCCCCCCTGGTTCTCCACACCCGCCCCTGTCCCCTCCCCCTCGTGGCGTGCTGAAGGGCGCGCCACTGCGAGAGTCACGTGAACGATGCAGCCGTGTCAGTGTTACAAACAGTGTTTGTAAAAGTACTGTGAAAAAGTAACTGGGCTCAATCACAATTACTTCATAAAAAAGGTAATCAATCACTAGTACAAATTACAGATTTTAAAAAGTTTTTTTTTTTCTAAAGGTTATCCTTGTCGTTGCAGCCACGACTTCCAACAATCTCTTTTTTCAGCCTTCCTCTTCATTTCATTGTACGAGGTGCATACCATTTCCATCGCCAATACTTTTAGGTACTAAGTTCTCGGTCGTCCTCTCTGTCTTTTGCCTAGAATTTTTCCTTCCATAATATTTTGTGTGAAGTTGTCGTGCCTGAGTAAGTGTCCGATGAGCTTTGCTTTTATTGTTTTAATTATTTCCAATATTTCTCTTTCTGTAAGTACTTCATTTGGTACTTGCTCATTAGTTTTCCTGTCGGTCCACCTAGTTTTTGTAATCCTCCTACAAAACCACATTTCTGCAGCTTCAAGTTTGGTCATTTCTCTCTTCCTTAGTGTCCATGTCTCGCATCCATATGTTAGCACACTACATACAAAGATTTTCAGGAATTTCTTCCTAGTCTCAATACTAATGCTGTTATTTACTAGAAGACTTATCTTTAATTGAAAGGCTTTCTTGTCTAACCTAATCCATCTTGTAATCTTCAGATGTCCTGAAGATGTTATTACGTGACGAAATCCGGGTCGTAAACAAAAATATCAGTGGACCGTTGCTTAAAAGTTTTTGATTTCTTTGGGGAATTTTCCCTCTATTTTGCCTTCAATTATGTTCTTCACGAACCCATTGTGTCTCAGTGCGTGCCCAATCCATCTTGTAATCATCAGATGTCCTGAAGATGTCATTTCGTGACGAAACCCGGGTCGTATACAATGAAAATATCAGTGGACCATTACTTTAAAGTTTTTGATTTCCGGATATTTAGGTTTGAGTAAAAGACTTCCGGTTTTTGTCGGGGCACATAGAAAATTTATCAACATCTCTTTCAAACTTATATACGTTTTAAGATTGGTTTACTTTAAACTGAGATTGGATTTTTTTCGTTTTCGATTAAATTGAGATTGGAGAAATTTAAGATTGGTGGTATCAACAGAAGGTTTATATTCTTGCTTTATATCCACCAATAGGTCCAAACAATTGATGGAGTGTACAGAAGAGTAGAAGAGGAAAGGAGCATATGGATCACCATAGAAAAAATGGATTACAAGATGGATTGGGCACGCACTGAGACACAATGGTTTCGTGAAGAATATAATTGAAGGCAAAATAGTGGGAAATTCCCCAAAGAATGACCCAGGAATAAGTTCATGGACCAAATGAAGAGGAAAGTACATAGGAAGAGTTACCAGGAGGTAAGAGAACTAGCATTAGGTGGGGAAGGGTAGAGGGCTGCAGTCAACCAATCTTAGGATTGAACGACCAGAGATGATGATGAGGTCCACTTCTCCATCCTACCCAAGTGTAGACAAGAGAAGAACGCGGAAAGAATTATGGCGGATGATTCGGTCGTCAGGCAACAGTTTGATAAAGTGATGCTCTCACCGTTTAACTCAATGGTTTCGACAAACTTATGTCAACGTTTAAGGATTTAGATGCGATTGATGATTGGTGTGATAGATGGCAACTAGAATTAAATTTGAAGAAATGCGCGATTATGAATTTTTGGAAAAAGAATGGCTTTCCCCGGAATAATTATTGCATCAAAGTAAAGAAAATATGTAACGTAGATTCAATTAAATACTTAGGCGTCACCATCACTGAAGACATGTCATGGGAAAAACACATCAGGGAAATAACTAGTGTAGCAAACCGTAGATTAGGATTCGTAAAAAGGGTTCTAGGCAAATGCGATGAGAGAGTACGAGAAAGAAGCTGTTTTAAACTTGTCAGGCCTCATTTAGAATATGCCGCTAGTATATGGGATCCGTACGAGGAAGGTATGATAAAAGAATTAGAGCGCGTGCAAAGGAGATCCGCTAGGTTTGTTAAAGGCCGTTATGATAATTTTATAAGTGTTACGAGTTTAATAGAAGAACTAGGATGGGAATTACTATCAGAAAGCAGGTTAAAATTTAGGTTAAACCTTTTAAGTAAATTCGAAACCGATTTGCTCACAGATGACGTTAGATATACATATATTGAGAACCCCTGCGTATTATGCTAGGTTTGATCATATTAACAAGATTATAGAGACAGATTGTCGTACCAATAGATTTAAAATGTCATTTTTCCCGCGTACCATAAGAGAGAACAATCGGCAGCGTAGCAAAGGGATAGGTAGGTGAAATATAGTTAGAGTAGTCTGTTGTGCATGATGCATGTAATAACAGCCAATAATCCATTTCACATTATGTAGATACTAACCATCTAGCTCCATGTGACCCTATTATCTAGTATATCTAAATATCCTACTTGCATGTCAATAGTGCATGTTTGGTGATCTTCACCCCCTGCCACACACCCTCGTGGTGGTTCGCAGAGTATCACGTAGATGTAGATGTCCTTATCAAGTTGTCATAAGTTTGTCGAAACCCAGGTCTGTGTTATAAAACTATGTAGAAACTTTTGAGGTACCTTTTATTTTGTGATAATGTTCTCACTACTTCATTTCCACCAGGTGGAGAATACTCGCATTATAACTATGCTAAACTTTAATCTGGGGACTTATTCAGTAAAAACCAAATGAACTATTTAGCATGTTATTGGGATTCCCGAACCTCGACAGTGGCGAAATTTTATCGCCAGTGTAAGGTAAACTTCCAATTGGGCCATTCAAAAAGTTGAGATTGCCGGGGGCTGCTGCGAAACACCCCTCGGATTTCCCGAAGCCTTGTCGAGTCATTCCTTGTCGACCTTGTCGAGTCATCCTGATTGAGATTTCGACTCGGTCGAACCTTGGCAATTCCGTGGGCTCTTCGTCACGACCCCCGACAAATCTCAACTTTTAGAATCACCCCATTTGAAAACTAGGCGCGATACATAGGAATCTGGGTTCAAACACCGATCATGGCAAATGTCCTTTCATAAGGAGAAATTTCGCTCTTGTGTGCACTGCGGGTGACTCCGTAATAAATGGTAATACCGTGGCTGGATCCGATATCGGCCTCATCTGCAATAGGCTGTTAGTGCATGGGATCCATACGAAACGGGGTTGAAATCAGAGTTAGATCGCGTACAGCGAAGAGGAGCTAGGTTTGTGAAACGATGCTACGATAAGTTGGCTAGTGTGTCTGGACTGTTAGAAGAATTAGGATGGGAATCGCTATCACTGCGTAGATTAAAGTATAGGCTTAACCTCCTGAATAAATTTCAAGAAAATCATTTTAATGACGACGTAAAAAACATACTATTAACCCCCTCGTACTACGGCAGATTAGATCGCGCCAATAAAATTAGAGAGCTAGATTGTAGAACCGATAGGTATAAAATGTCATTTTTTCCGCGTGCCATTCGGGACCATAACAGCTGTGATCGTCGTCATGAATAGTTCGAGTAGTGACAATAGGCAGGCAGTAAATCTTTCTCATTATATTCTCTACTCTATTATTTATGCATGATGTAAATATTGATGTTCTTATTTATGCATGATATTTTGAATCTGTAGTAGTAGGCTTTGTATTCCTTGCATGTTGGAACGATTGAAGATAGAATGTTTCTTGGGTATTAGATTTTTAATTGGCGCTTTGCATGTGTGGTACGCGGATTTCAATATAATTTCGGTGTTCTACCATATCATTCATGCATGCCTGGTGTGGAAGCACCCCCTGCCACACACCCTTTGGGTGGCTTACTGGGTATGACGTAGATGTAGATGTAGATATCCTCAAAATTCGTCGAAACTGACGGATGCTGGCAACAAATGGAGGAATTGAGCTGAGTACTCATTCTTTTGAGTATTCTACCAGATGATTGGTAGGATTTTGGAATGTAATCATCCTAATGTCCTAATTTTTGGCGTACCATTCTGTTTTCCCTCTAATACGTGATCCACCATTAGGTCTCCCTTAAAAACCTCGTATCGTCTTCCTCTTCTTATTTCGTCCAGAATTCCTAACATCTTCCGGGTGTGAAATAGTGAATCCATGTTTCATTCATTGCCATATATCGACGAAGAAAAATCACTCTTGTTTTTTCGTAAAATGTGCCAAACGTTGTTTGGAAATGTCGTTCGAATGCGTTTTTGATCCACAGTGATCAGGCTTTCATCTTTTATCTTGCGCTAAACAATTTCATATGCAAGTCCTCGTGAAAAATGTAATCGACGCGTTCTTTTGAAATCCCTAAAGTATTAGCAATTTCACGCACCTTCGTACACCGATCTTCCAGAATCGTATCGTGCTTTTTTTCGATGATTTCCGGTGTGGTTGCATTTTTCGGACGTATTCCACGAGGATCACCTTCGACGCTTTTATGGCCACGTTTTAACTCGGCCGCCCATTTATTCACGGTGGAAATTGAAGGATATAGGTTACCATGTGCATTTAAATTCCTTGAATAAAATTCAGTCGGCCGTAAACCTTCTTTTACGAAGAATTTATCCCTGCATGATTCTCGATTTTTTCACACACGGATCGTAACTGATTCAAACGACTACCTGCAGCGAACTGCTGGATGGAATGACTTGAAATTTCGCACGCTGTCTACTCATAGATTTACCAACACAAGAGAAAAAATATATGAGTAGTGATGTTGTCTATAGGGGAAGGGGAGAACTTTTCATACCACCCTCGTAATATGAAGAAAAGTTCGCATCTCAAAAAATTCGGATGTATAACGCGCTTCTGTTTCGTCACAGAGGACGGCATTTTCGCCACGAATATTACGTATCTTGATGACAAGTGAATGTATCAGACATAAGTGTCTGTCGAAATGATCGAGGTCATAAAAACGGAAATAACAGTGGTCGAAGTCAACTATAACAATTATAGTGATTGGAACATTGGAGCATTCGTAAGCCCAGGTAGTTCAGTGTAGTTTTATCCATGCTGTTTGAAATATTTATCTCGCATCTTTTGTTTTTTATTTTTAGAATAAAATTTGAAACATTATGAAAAATTTAGTCGGTCCAAACTTTCCAATAATGAAAGATTTGAGACTTTCCCAGCGAATTATTCTGGTGATTCTACTCGAGTTTTCTGCTGGGCTTCATTAGCGTTGTATAGGTATGGGGCGGAAACGTTGACCCTCGAAAAGGAGGACGAGAAAAGGCTGCATGCATGTGGAGGTGTGGGTGTGTAGGAGGATGGAGAAGGTGAGGTGGACGGAGAAGAAGACTAACGAGGAAGTGCTTTAGTTGGTGGGCGAGGAAAGAAAGCTTCTGAATGAAATTCGGGATGGGCAGGGTAGATGGCTGAAGGATGTAATAAAGGGCGATCGGTTTGCTGAAGAGTGTGATAGAGGGAAGGATGTTGGACAAGCGGGGAAGGGGAAGAAGGAGAATAGGTTTCATGGACGGGATAAAGAGGGATAGATCGTATGAAGAGGCGAAGAAAGTTATAATAGAGGGAAATAGGGCCCTGAATATGTAGAAAACCGGGAGGAGATTCTCTGACATTCGAAAAAACCTACCTTTATCGGTAGAATACATTTTTTTAAAATGCCTTCATGGTGGCCGACGATTCAAAAGGAGACTTTCATACATCTTTATGGTTGTAGATTAGCACCATCTGCTGGCCTTGAGGTAGTGTGAGTGAAATATCATTACACTTAAAAATCAATGAATTTGGTCTCATTTTTAGTAAAAATATCTTACTCTTCCCAAAAAAAATACATTAGCCCCTTACCAAATAACTTTCCGATATTTTTGACGAAAAATGCCAGCCCTTTTACGTGGGATATGGTACGCGTATGCTCTACAGGGAGGCCTAATTTGAATAAAAAATAATAAAGAAATTTATAAGCATGCTTATCTAAAAAGATATAAAAAATCTAAATACAGATATATTTTAACATCGCACTAAAAAAGAAAAAATAATATTTTCTCGAGTGAATGAAAATTTAGCCTATCACTGGAAATAACTGAATTCAATTCAAGGAAATTATCCTCACAATGATAAGACCACAACGAAAAGCGTGGGGCGCTCTTTCATAATCGATATCAACATAGATTCATTAAATATGAAGAAATTGGTATTAAATGGAATAGAGAGCTTCAACATACAATTTATGGAAAATCTATAAATGACCTTAAGTTAACCCTTAGAGTGCCGGGGAGCGCTATCGCGCTCCTCCTGTCTCTCGCGAAAAGTGCCAGGAGCGCGATGGCGCTCCTCCAGCAATGCCACTCTTAGATGCTGGTATTTCACTGATTGTTCACAGATGGCACCTAAATGCAGATTACAGATGCAGATTTTGTAAAAGAAATCGTCAAATAATATATTAAAAAGGTGAAACCACATATAATAAAGTACGTTGCACGTTGCACTCCACATAAGTACATGAATTTATTCTCTGAAAATTACCACATGTGTTGTGAAATGTACTATGCAGGAATAATATTTTAAAGTTTTCATCACAAAAAAATTGTTTCGTCTCAAAAACACACATTGTTATGACTCGAGTTTTAGGCGTGGATTTGATATTTTTTAGTGAATTCGTTTGTTAAAGCGAGCTTTTTGCTGGGAATGCTGCCTTGATGTTCAATAGAAACCATTTTAGTGATGTAAAACGTGATTTTTTTCACGTTTAGGAGCAATATGTACATATTTCATCGAATTGCTTCGATATATATATATATATATATATATATATATATATATATATATATATGCTCATATAAATGTTTATACAGAAAGGTAGAAAGAAAGTGGATAGGAACACATAAAATTTACGAACACAATGGTGGTGTGAAGATGTAATGATGGCCGATTCCAAGCAGAAAAAATTCGACTGGACCGGGAATCGAACCACGGACCTTTGGATATATTTTCCGCTGAGCGGTCTGAGTGAATGGATGAACGATTGTATGGCCGGAATGGCTCATTTCCTACTTGGGTTAGCGTACCCCGAAACGCCTGTTCTATATCTTTCACCACTGTCTGTGTGCTTGAGTTATTCTTTCATTTCGCCTTCTGTGTATGTCATTCCTTCTCTGCCGGTGGGTGATAAGCAGCCCGCGCGCCATCTATTGGCCGCTCTCGTGGGTCATGCCCTGGGGAGTGTTTGTTCATATAAACCCCCCGCCGATTCCAGTGGTTTCTGAGTAGACTGGGTAGCTTGGTGGTCTGAGCATTGGACGCGAAATCCAAATGTCCGTGGTTCGATTCCCGGTCCAGTCGAATTTTTTCTGCTTGGAATCGGCCATCATTACATCTTCACACCACCATTGTGTTCGTAAATTTTATGTGTTCCTATCCACTTTCTTTCTACCTTTCTGTATAAACATTTATATGAGTATATTTGCCGCTGAGCGGTCCGAGTGAATGGATGAACGATTATATATATATATATATATATATATATATATATATATATATATATATATATATATATATATATATATATATATATATATATATATATATATATATATATATATATAATCGTTCATCCATTCACTCAGACCGCTATTTGCCGCTGAGCGGTCCGAGTGAATGGATGAACGATTATATATATATATATATATATATATATATATATATATATATATATATATATATATATATATATATATATATATATATATATATATATATATAATCGTTCATCCATTCACTCAGACCGCTCAGCGGCAAATATACTCATATAAATGTTTATACAGAAAGGTAGAAAGAAAGTGGATAGGAACACACATATATATATATATGTCATGTGTCATTATACTACGCTTATTTACGTTGGTTAGGTTACTACGTCAGTTAAAACTGCATTAAATTGCCAAGAAATCAAATCGGTTACATGCAATTTTTTCTCGCTATATTCTGCACATATTACCAATGAGTACGTGCGTACGAAAGAAAAGTATTTTCCTAATCTGAACGTGAATGAAAATCTCTCCTATCACCTCAGTAAACCATTGTCTTCGCCACCTTTAAACGTAAATGTCGTATTATTGTTTTAATAACTATTTTTTTAACCCTTTACAGACCGAATTTATCTCTTGAATAAATTTTAATGATTTTGTTTGCTTTTCTTATCAATTTAACGACTAATTAAGATATATTCCGAAGGAAAAAACAAACAAAAAATTCTAAATGTGTTTTGGAGCATGTGTTTGGAACACGTGAATAAATTGTTGAATTTTTTTAAGTGTCTAAATTCGATGAACTGCACTGTAAGCTGTAGGGATTTTATAGGTAGAGTTCCACTTATGTGTGCCGAGCTATGTTAACGGCTTTTGAGAGAAACACCCGTCAAAATTTGTGGTATAATTAAGAGAGTTGTATGCCTCGGCTGAAAACGCTCTTTTTGTTTCGGCATCTGCCGCAGTATGACAGACATCTTTGCATCAGAGTCCTCTACATCGCGCCAATCTTACTGTAAAGAGCAGTACACTTTTCAGTGTCATTGGCGCAATCTAGATGACTCTGCATCGCATTTCCCTCTTGAGGCCCATTATAGGGAGGCCCTCTATGGTAATGCGGTACCTCTATTTCCCCCAGTTCCCTCACGGGCAACAGCGCCACTGATGGCGCAGTGGAAAATGGATAGAATAGAATATAATTGGTTTTATTATGCTCTGGGTTTCCCCACAAGAGCAAAAAATAGAAAATACATATAAAATTCTGCTTTGAGCAAAAAATAACACAAAAATATATACACCTAGCCAGCATCTCACAGTGATGAAAAACAAAAAAAAATCACAGTTACAGATAATTAACCCTAAAAACAATGGGAAATATAATATCAATCACAAAGAGATAACAAAAAAACTATAATTTATCCGATACTTTGGAAACATATAAATCTATAACAGGTTACATATTTCGATTATTGGCATATATGCTGCTTGTGATAATAATTAAAAAGTTTTTCCTCCAAAACAGACAGCGAGGAAGAATTTTTTATGGGTAATGGCAAGGAATTCCAGAGATTAGAACCAGAGATGAGAAATGATTTAAGGTATGTATTTGTCGGAGGTATGAGTAAGAGGCACGTGGATCGCATGCGTTCACGAGAATGTTTGCAGTGACGTTAAAATGCGCAATTTTCAACAGTTTTTGCTCCACTATAGAGATGAAGAATTCCAATTGATTAAAAAAATTCAATTTTTTTGGGAATGTAAGCCGTAAACGTCATGGAGATCTCCTTATTTAAGACAAATTAGCATTTCTTCCGCGGTCGAAATTAATCAAGGAAAAGTAAAAAAAAATGTGAACAATAATTCTTATTCTAGTTGCCAGCGCAATCGTATTTGCTTTAAGTAGCAGAGCAGAGTTGTGAAGTGAAAGTGCGGAGACGTCTGCGGAACCGTTTTCGGCCGTGGCAATGCAGCTCATGGTCGTTTTGGCGAGAACATTTCTTGGTCATGAAGGTGACCATATTCAAACTTATTGGTTGATTTCAACAGCTGTAGCTGTTTAAAACTTCCTGGAATCTTACAACGGAAGGTTTATTTGCAATGCTGAATTAAATTACTGTGGAAACTTTATGATTTATTTTAAAAATAACTGATAAGGCATTCAAACTGCCGACTTTGAATTGTGGGTGAGATCTAGGCATTGTAAAATCTTCATTTTATTAAATTATCTTTATCTGGAGTGCATACATTGACAATTTTCCATGCAAAATGGCTGGTATATTTTGGGAAATTTCTCGAGATTAGTGGGATAAGGGGCTAATATTGTGGTATCTTTGGAAGGGAAAAGTATTTTCCTTTACAATGAGAATAATTGCATGATTTCTAGATGAAATGACATCTCGTTCAACATACTTTAATGCAGATATTCCCTTAATCTCACTCTTTTGCGTTAGTCGTTAATTTTTTTGGACGAATGCGCATTTTTTTTATAGACTCGGAGCGTAAGATGATGAAGAGGCATAAGCATGCAACATCGTTGACCTACTGTCGGCGAAAGACGACAATATGTCTGGAGTTGAACACCCTGCCCAAATGCCAGGCTTCCGCACTGACAAGTGCTCTCCGCATGGAATCCAATTACGCTTCTAATTCAAAGGAAAATCCGCTTCCGCCGAGATCTGAAGGGGGTCCTTGACATGGTAAGCTCTGGAACCGTAATGCGCCACCGTAACAAAGGATCTTCAATTAGACAGCAAGTGTCACCAAAAGCCAGCTTCAGCTTTCTTTCGCAACTACCAAAATGTTAAAATGAAACAGTGCAGTAAACCAGTGGGGTAATTAAGAAGAAATTGCCCAACGCTGTGTTGAAGTATTTTCTTTGTAAAATTAGCAGTAAGCCATTGGTTTATAGAGGTTTGTAACTGTTTCAAGTATGACCATCCTCTTATTAATTTTTCAAGTAGCATTTTCCTAGACAAGTTCGAATTCTAAGGTAGTTTGAGCGAAATATCATTTTGCCTAGAAATCAATGAATTTTGTCTCATTTTAAAGTATATTATATATTAGCCCTCTAATGGCACCAAAAATTCAACCCCTTAACACATTACTTTCGGAGATATTTTCCGAAATATACCAGCCCTTTTATATGGGAAATGGTACGTGTATGTGCTCCAGAGAGACCATATATTGAAAATGAGGCATTTCTAACTCCTAGATGTCATAAAAAAACTAACAGCGTGCAATTAGTATGTTTTGTCAACAATTTTTGAAAATTAATCATATTGTCACCGCAATAGGCTGTTGTATATCACAAATAACCTTTCGCTTTCGCTTTGAAGGAGTTTCAAACGCACCGTGCGAAAAAAATGAGTCAAGTTAAAGACTTATTTAGATATTTTTATGTAACTTCTTACAATTTCTGTCATATAAAACTACATTATTGCACCATTAATAATGCTATATTTAATTGATATGTCTTACAGCTGGTGAAATTAAAACGTATAATTCGAATATGGTTTCTATTAAGACTAGGGAACTATCTGGCTCGGACTACCTTAATAAATATTTGAGACACTATGCTGATAGTGCCTCGCGTAGTATAAGATGCACCCTATTTCCTATTCGTTAACTCTTGCATTCCCATCGAGAAGCAATTATGTTCGTAATGAAAAAAGACGGCAAATGAGCCCTTCATGGAAAATGCCACTTTTGAAATGGCCAATGAATGGTCGAAACTGAGGAATTTATGGGACGTGACCTATCTCGGAGTTTCGCATTAAAGTTTATTTCGTGCTACGAATTCCAATTGTTATAGACTCGCACGTACGGTGCCTGTCATTATCCGGCAGCATAAGTTCAGTTTAATCACTGACACTTGATGCTGGAATACCTTGGTGATATTCAACCGGCGGGACCTATTACGATGACCCTAAGTCCATATAACCAGGTCATGATGCGCACTTGTCTAATGTAATACACCATATTGGTTCGACTCTGCAGCGGGAATTCAATTTTACATATAATTGAATGAGTGACATCGGCACAAATAACCACAAATATTTCCCTTAATAAACGAGATGATGCAATATATCGTTTGAAGGTAATAGAATATACCAAAGGGCGCCATAATTCACTCGGACTTCCAGATGGAGGCTTCCCTCTCGACTCCAGGAAAGTTGTAAGTATTGCCTCCGACTCCGCGGGTATAACGACTTAGCGATGACCTGATGTCGAAGGCGCCATCAACGGACGATGGGTGAATCACGTCGAAGTCAATATTTTCCGACTCTACGTCTACGGCGACCAATCAGAGGAGAGGTTTTTTTTCTATATTTGCAAAATTGTATATCCAGGTTATCCATCTTACATACAAACAACTAAATTCACACAACCCGCTGGATTCCGCTACAGGGGTGTGTAGCACGGGGCGTTACGCCTCTTCTACAGTACAGGTGCACTTCGCCTAAGGTGAATCTGTCCTTATATAGGCTGCAATTGAATTGATCCCTCTATGGTCGTCTATCCTGTGCTGCTTCCCTCAGTTTCTTCCATTCGACATATTGTTTCTTGGTCTTCCTCTTTCTCTCTTTCCCTCGATCTTTCCTTCTAACATTCTTTTCAGCAAGTAATATTTCCTCAGGTGCACTTTAAGGAGGGTTTATTGAAGAGCATCACTTAAAAACAGGCGAGCGTCTACACTCTTATATTAAATCTAACTCAGCCCCAGCTAGTGTTCTTGGAAAGAACGTCGCATCGCCCGAGTGTTTGATTTTATTTTGTCGATTTCTAAGTACGTATAGCTGCACAAAGTACGTAATGAATCAAAATAATTACACGTACAATATTATTCAACTCCTCATATAGTAATGTAAACACAAGTATGATACTTTCGACTGTAGAAACTAGTCGATCATCGATGACGAGGCCTCGACCACCTCGACTGCCTCGATGAAAAGCTATCGATATCACCCAAGTCCACTTCATTAGGGGAACCCTAGTCCATCAAAGTGGAACCGGCCATGGAAGTGATGAGAGGGCTTCTACGCGGTGCTTATAAGAGAAAGGTGAAATTAAATTTTCCTTTAATGTATTACGAGCGAGAAAGTTCCCTAATCATAATAGAGATCATATTCGAATCATACGTTTTAATTTCACCAGCTGTGATACACACCAGCTGTGAGACACAGGAATAAAATATTGCACTATTAATGGTGCAATAATATAGTTTTTAAGGCAGAAATTGTAAGTAAACAAATGAGAATAGCCAAATAAATCTTTAACTTGACTCATTTTTTTCACGCGGTACGTTTTAAACACCATCAAATCGGAAGGTATACTGTGGCCCCAAAGAATTTACTGCGGTGACAGTATGATTAATTTTCAAAAATAGTTGAGAAAACACACAAACTACTCAAACAAATCTGTTGATTTGTTGACGAGATCTAAGTGTAGGAAATGCCTCATCTTTAATATAAGGTCTCTATGGAGTGTATTTCCCATACTATTTCCCATGTAAAAGTGCTGATATTTTCTGGAAAACATCTCGGAAAGTTATGTGGTATTGGGGATGAATTTTTGATGTAAATGAAAGGGTGATATATTTTTCTTTAAAATGAGACTGAATTCATTGATTTCTAGGTAAAATAATATTTTGCTCAAAGAACCTTAAATATCCTACACCACTTTCAATTAAAAAAAAAGGTAGTTTCGGTCCGATCCAACCCATTTTAAAACTGTGTTGTCTGTGGACTACTAGTGGCTCATGGCCTAAATTTCAGCTCGATATCTCAACCTTTACGGCAGTTATTGAGCGAAGAGACAGACGGACAGACAGCTTCGCTTTCGATCCCTTTTCCTTTTTGAAAACCCATACACGACTGACTGAACTGTTCCAACTCTTGCATATCCCTCGACTTTTATTTCTGTTAGCAGCAGAATACAATGTAAAAATAAGACCTTCAAGCACCAGTTGTTTTTAAATTTACTTCTCCTTATACCTATAAGTGCCAGAGGGGTCATTTGAAACCACAAATGATCTCCCCCTGTTTTATTCGAGTTTATCATTATAAATTATATTTTTCCACTGTTATAGATTTTTCCACTCTGAATTTCACACAATTGAGTGGTCACTAGCGGGTGACTCCGTTGAAGTAAACGCGCGGCTAGTTCCGTGGCTCTTTGAAGGTGTCCAAAGCAAACACGTTTGTGTTTAAAGTTGGACTTTACCACGTGGACTGTGGCGCTTAGCGCTCGGATACGGATACCTCTGGCATTATTTGCACGCTACCTGTGAAAACAACCATGAGATTTACAGTGTAAGAGGACGCCTGGGTAGCTTAATTGGTTAGACCACTCGGCGCGAAATCGAGGGATCTGGGATCGATTCCCAGTCCAGGCGTATTATCTTTCCACTGTGAATGTCACACAATTATAAAATATGGATTTATTGTCGTTCATTGAAATATCATACATAGTCCGGCAGCTGAACCTGGATACCCAAGGGTGAATCTCAGCACCAAGATCGGACAATCCCAGAATTCGCATGAGGATTTGGACGCACAGGTCATAAGTCCCGGGTCCAAGTCCATGGAAAATTATCGTGCGTTATTATAAAACTTTATTCGTGCAAAATAACGCGCAACAGTAAATAAATGATATTTTCGAAGCAATTTGCAAATAATTACAATTAAAAACGTCGGACTTCCTAAAAGGATACGTAATATTTCTAAGGAGATAAATTGACCCCTGTTGATACTAATTGGTATTCCGCAAATTTAAACACTTCTAGTGTTAACGCTGTCAGTCTCATCGATAGTAAAACACTCCTTCTTGACGGAAAGACGATGGAACACTGAATCGTCCGTAACCGTCCATTTTCGCCGCGTCAATTAACGGGGATCGTAATAACTTTCATGCCCTGAACATAATTGCTGTAGAATGGTTAGAGAAACTAGTTTATGATTTAAGAAAGCGAATGTTTTTCTGTGCCTTCGAACACGTCTCTTCATTTAGCAACTGAAGTCTGCTAGACTTGCGAAGACGAATCCATCGCGGCGGCGCTTGAATTTACTGCTCGATAAAACCTATAATTGGATCCGCGAAAGCAGTCGCTTGTCCTGACGCAGTCGCTTTTCATTAGATGGAGTCATTTCCTTGGGAACCGCATGGTCACTTCGGATTGGGGTGTTAGTTGCTCGAGATAAGGTTTTACGAAATAATTGACAGGGGATTATCGTCATTTGGGGGAACATTCTGGCCATCATAGTTCCCTCTCCTCTCTTAAAGCCTCATTGCACGATACATTAACATGTGCACGTGTTCATGTAGAAGTTCATGAACGAATGCATGAACCAAATAGAACAGGTTCTATTTCCCTGTGCACGCGTTCATGTATTCTTACAAGTTGGTGTGGTTACACGATGATTTTTCGCGTTCATTCACGCGTTCATGTATTCGTACTTTAACTCGTACTGGTTAATGTATCGTGTAACCAGGGCTTTACGAATAAAAATTGTTCGGACATTCTTTGACGCCGCTATTTAAGACTTAAGAGAATACCCCATAGCATGTCTATGAAATGGAAGAGTCTTTCCGTTAGGGATTCGTTGGAGTCTTTGTGATGAAAGGGATGGTTTACCGGGTGTTCATTTCGTTAAATTTATTAATTCAGTAATTTCCCAACACAATATGTACATTATAACGACATTACTACAATAAAATAAATGGAAATAGTAAATAACATGAATTTAGCATGAAAAATTGCGTGTTGTGTTGAGGCAACTGGAAAAAAATCGAACATCAGGCAAACTTCAAAATAAAAACGGTCAATCCTAAGGAGAGCACTGCGTACGTACCATATTTAAAAAAACAGCAAGAAAATTATCATCATTTTTAGGGGTGAAAATGCCGATAGAAAATTTGCTCTTCGTAAATGTATTGTATTATGAAATGAGTGATTTTCTTATGCTGCACTCAACAAATTGCAATGAAGATTTTGCCTCCCGATGTTAATACCTGTCATATAATACATCGCAGATATAATGGAGTAAATTTGGATTAGAGTACGTGGAGTTTAAATGCAGTGAAATGATGTCTCTACGAATCGCTCGGGTGAATTAATAACGGATAGGATCAGAAATGATTTGGCTATGAAAGTTTATGGATTCTTATTCTCAATGGGCCTAAATGAAAGCAGTGTGCTGTGCCGGTTCGGTATCATTCCAAAAGAATGAACGAGAGATGACCAATTATTACACATAGAGAATAGTCTGAGTGGAAGAGGTAAAATGCGAAATTTTGGGTAAAGATGGATGAAGAAATTATCATGAGTAGGAATACTGAGAGTCTCAAGAATAGGAGATAATAATGAAGAAATCCATGAGGATAGAAGAAGCGAAAGCCGTTTGAAATTAGAGAGATACTATATGCCATAACAAATTAGAGGGAGCCATAATTTAAGGACTAACTGAATTTAATAGTATAAATAATAATAAAAAACAATCTCTATGACTTGACCTAACCCTACAGCCTATAGCGTGATGGATACGTAAGAATTTATGTTTAATTTAAAATCGTAGTCATGCAAAAATATTGCTGCTCAAGTAAAAACATGACAGACACTAGTGTTGGTTAGTTCTGATATGATTTCTAAAAAAACGCACAATCTAACAAAGACAGTCATCATCTTTCTTATTCTTTGTCAAAATTTGGAAAGAATGACAGTGATATTGGTAACTGACAGATTTGGCTAAAATATTCAATATTCCTATACGATAAAGGTTACTCAGGCTTTCCATATGGTCCAATCTCTCCATCTTTGCCGACGTTTCGAAGAACGAGTCGTCTGTCGACATCTGGGCAAGCCAACTTTTGACGTAGAGGAAAAACCGAGTAACCTTTAACGACATCATACGCCGGGAAAGTCTTGATTATATCTTCATATTTCTATACGTTTGAGTTAATAATTATTATTAATGGTATTAATTTATGCTATAGATTAACGTGAGACATTTGAAACAATAATAAAATGAAAGAAATGAATTAATACATACCTAATTTCTTGTTGTTTTTTATTTTCCAGGCTTTTCGTTGTGATAGCAAACCGATCTCCGGTCAATGAATGCGCCCGATTCTGGTCTGATGAGTCATAAATTAATTTAAAAAATGGTAAAAATACAGTTAAAATTATTGGAAAACACATTGCGATCGCTTGGTATGAATATAGAATAATGAATATATCCGCGAAGTAAGGTTATTGTCCTCTGTTAAGGTCATTGACTTCTGGGAGGATAATCATTCACCACCTGTGGGGTCATTGACCCTTGGGGGAAATTTATCTCTGGAAAGGTCATTGACCTCTGGTGGGGTCATTGACCTCTGGAAAGGTCATTGACCTCTGGAAAGGTCATTGACCTCTGGAACGGTCATTGACATCGGGGAGGGGGGTCATTGACCTCTGGTGGAGGCATTGACGTCCGGTGGGATCCTAGACCTTGGGTGGGGCCATTGACATCGGGTGGGATCATTGACGTCTAGAAAGGTCATTGACCTCAGGTGGGATCATTGACCTCTGGATAGGTCATTGACCTCGGGGGGAAGAAGGGGGGTCATTTACCTCTGGTGGGGTCATTGACATCGGGTGTGGTCATTGACCTCTGGAGGGATCATTGAACTCTGGAGGGCCATTGACCTCTGGAAAAGGCATTGACTTCGGGTGGGATCAATGACGTCTGGAAAGGTCATTGACCTCGGGTGGGTTTATTAACCTCTGGTAGGGACATTGACCTCTGGATAGGTCATTGACCTCGGGTGGGCTTATTGACTTCGGGTGGGGTCATTGACCTCTGGTGGGATCATTGACCTCTTGTGGGGTCAGACACTGACACAGAGGATGGCGGGAGACACTGCATTTTCGCTCGTAGCAGTTTTTAACGAAGCGCGCTACTTTTATTAGTATTTTATTAATTTCTTGGTTAAATCTTTATGACCAGGGTCCGTAATACTCGTGGCGTATTCGAGTTGTGGCCTAACCAGTGCGAAGTAACATCTCTCTTTCACTTGTTTCATCCGGGGGCCTTCCTATTATACGTTTAACAAAACTTAATTTCTTTAATGCTGTGCCACATATGTTTTGCATTTGTAATCCCCACGATATATCCAAAGTTAAACTTATTCCAAGATATTTTACTGTTTATGAAGATTTTATGTTTACTCCACCCACAGTATAGGTATGGTATTGTGTGATGACTTTCGCAGCAAGTGAACTGTGGTGCATTTTTTATATTTAATTTTTACCCCCACTCCTGGCACCGCAAATGAACGTTGTAAAGGTAAGGTGGGTAAATATATTCCAAGAAATAGAAATGACGAAGAAATGGAATACTTCAGCGAAAAGTATTGAGATAAGGATTCGGATTGGTCCACCATATTTGTCCCTTTCAGAGCGACACGGAAAATATAATCTTGACGCCTCACTACGTATCAAGGTATGACAGAAGCGATAAAATAAGAGAGATATGTAGCAGAACAATTTAGCGCAAAAACTCTTTCTTTCGTGCGCAATAAACGACCACAATGAAACCTGAGCTCCACTTAATACACTCCCATAATACACGTCACCATTTCACCTCTCAAGACCTTATCCCTTACATCTAAACACGGCTGGTGTCCTAACACCTTATGCCACACGCCCATGCGGCGGCTCGCAGGGTAGTCAGTAGGTGTAAACGTAAAAAATGTATAACAGTCGTCCAACTACTGTTTACTAGCTGCGGTATTTAGCTATTGAAGCCAATTTTTTCAATTTTTAAGTAAAAACTCCTATTTCTGATATGAGTATAATGATTGGCGACTGACGAATGTAACATACTCGAGTGAAAGATAACCTAAAGCATTACATACGTACGTGAACATAATTTACTCATTATCGTGACTACATACTCCTGTTTTTTCCGGCCACATGCTATGTTTATTCTTGGGATGGCCAAATGTATTCATTCACTGGTAATCGAGTACCCGAACGAATATCTGGGTACTCAAATGAATACTTTGGTACAAAAATGAATGCTTGGGTAGTCAAATGAATACTTTGGAACTCACATGAATACTTGGGTAGTCAAATGAATTCTTGGGTACCAGGTTTTCATTTGAGTACTCGTATCAATGCGTGGATACCCAGTCGAATTGCATGGGCGAGTACCTGAGTGCCGAGATGAAGACTCGAATACTTGGGTGAATACCACTGAATACGACTTCCCAAATGGAATACGCTGGCGAGTTCCTCGTTATTGCCCATGGCATTAGACTACCTCGGCCGAGTAGATACTCGAGGACTGGACTCTAGGAAATAAACGCAAACCCTCGCCCTTGCTCGCCGTGAAGCAAAACAAAAAAGAAACCATAACGAAATTTACGCCAGAATGTATACAGGTTCGCGGTATTATGTAAACAGAATTGCAATTATAATCACCACTCGTGCAAAATCATAACAATTCAATAAGATAACAAATGAACGTCTTTATATATGTTAGACATATTTTTACGGCAACCCAACAATAATATGCTCGAGTTAAATACTCTAAAGTACCTATTGTACGGCACAGATACATATTTTCTCGCCCTCTTGAAGGTTTTCACTCAAGTATCCTCAAGATTATTAGCATAGAAGCGGCGATAACAATATGCATCCCAATGGTGAACCTATGGAGAAAGATTCTTAGTATTGCAACAATGGGACTCTTGGATGTCTTAATAGCGAACATCTTACGCGTCTCAACAATATGTACTAACCCAAGAGCCGTAGCAACGAGAGTGGGTAGCAACTAGAAAAATGTCTTGTATAGTAACGACTTCTAATGCAAGAGAATTTTTTATGAGCGCAAAGAGAAATTCTATGATAACAAACTTGATTTTTTTACGGGTGGTTGGTATGCAACTTAACCTTCATTAGCTATTTTGAATGTATTGACATACCACATTTTCATTCCTGCTATGTTCTTGAACTTTTAATAATTTTTCACACTTGTGTAATTATTCAAACTTGTGTAATATTTCACAACTATAAAAATTTTGTGGGAAATGTAATTTCCAAAATTAAATCAAGTATTTTACATCATAAATATAATTAGATTTAGTGACGATTCATGAATACTTTCTGAGCATTAAATAGGACGAATCTGATTTTAATTATCCATTTAAAAGATAAAACATATAATAAATATGTGATAAACTGCTGCAGCACTGGAAGAAAATTGCTTTACACAAAATGAACCATAACAACATTCTGCTACCAAAACAAAAAAGAAACGTTAACGAAATTTACGCCAGAATGTATACAGGTTAGCGGTATTATGTAAACAGAATTGCAATTATAATCACTACTAGTGCAAAATCATAACAATTCAATAAGATAACAAATGAACGTCTTTATATAATGTTAGACATATTTTTACGGCAACCCAACAATAATATGCTCGAGTAAAATACTCGTGATGCAGTAGCCACGACAACTAACAAGCATTTGCTAATTGTAAAGACTTTCTCCTCGATACATTCCTTAAAATGGCTGTATGCTCGTCGTGTATTTATTTACAAACACAGATGAACAGAAATATGGGCAGAGGAATTTAAATATTAAATTGGTACACTTAAAAACATTGATGGCACAAACACTGATTTACACATTTTAATGCTATTGCGCGTAGCAGTGATAAAGTAAGATACAGAATAGGAGATAACCGCCTTATGCAGCCCGAATCCACAGTAATTACCTCACTAACCCATCAATTACCGTTGAATAAATCACTCATGAAGCACAACAGCAACAGTTCCAACGTCGCATCGACCAGGCTTGAGAAAAGCAATTCCACCAGTATCTCAGTAATATCTTCAAAAATCTCTCACAAAGGTCGATTACCCCCCATAGATGTCATTGACCCCACCAGAGAGCTGAATGACCCGTCCGGACGTCAATGATCGCACCAGAGGTCTTAAACGCCACCAGTAGTCAATGACCCCATTAGAAGTCAGTGCCCCACCAGAGGACAATTACCTTTCCAGAGGTCAAAGACCCAACCCAAGGTCAATTACCCCACCAGAGGTCAATGACCTTTCCCGAGAGCAATGACCCTACCTAAAGGCAATGACCCCACCAGAGGTCAATGACCCCACCAGAGGTAAATGACCTTTCCAGAGGTCAATGACCTTTCCAGGGGTCAATGACCCCACCCGAGGTCAATGACCTTGCCAGGAGGTCAATGACCCCACGCGAGTTCAATGACCTTTCCAGAGGTCAATGACCCCACTCTAGGTCAATTACCTTTCCAGAGGTCAATGACCCAACCCAAGGTCAATTACCCCACCAGAGGTCAATGATTTTTCCAGAGATCAATGACCCAACCCAAAGGCAATGACCCCACCAGAGGTCAATGACCTTTCCAGAGGTCAATGACCCCATGCGAGTTCAATGACCTTTCCAGAGGTCAATGACCCCACCCGAGGTCAATGACCTTTCCAGAGGTCAATGACCCCATCCTAGGTCAATGAACTTTCCTGAGGTCAATGACCCCACCCGAGGTCAATGACCTTGCCAGGAGGTCAATGACCTTGCCAGGAGGTCAATGAACTTTCCGGAGGTCAATGACTCCACGCGAGTTCCATGACCTTTCCAGAGGTCAATTACCTTTCCAGAGGTCAATGACCCCACCCTAGGTCATTGACCTTTCCGGAGGTCATTGACCTTTCCGGAGGTCATTTACCTTTCCGGAGGTCATTTACCTTTCCGGAGGTCAATGACCTTTCCGGAGGTCTCTGACCTTTCCAGAGGTCAATGACCTTTCCAGGGGTCAATGACCCCACCCGAGGTCAATAACCTTTCCGGAGGACAATGTCCCCACCCGAGGTCAATGGTCTTTACAGAGGTCAATGACATTTCCAGAGGTCAATGGCCTTTCTAGGGGTCAATGACCTTTTTAGGTCATTGACCCCTAGTCATTGACCTTTCAGTAAGTGCGGGGTCATTGTCCTCTGATGAGGTCATTGACTTCTTGTGGGGTCCAAGACCTCAGGTGGGGTCATAGACCCCTAGAAAGTTCATTTACCTCTAGAAAGTTCATAGACCTCAGGTGGGGTCATTGACCCCACCCGAGGTCAATGACCTTGCCATGGGGTCAATGACCTTTCGGGAGGTCAATGACCCCACCCGAGGTCAATAACCTTTCCGGAGGTCAATGACCCCACCCGAGGTCAATGACCTTTCCAAAGGTCAATGACCCCAGCCGAGGTCAATGTCCCCACCCGAGGTCAATGGCCTTTCCAGAGGTCAATGACCCAACCCGAGGTCAATGACCTTTCCAGGAGTCAAGGACCCCACCAGAGGTCAATTACCTTTCCAGGAGTCAAGGACCCCACCAGAGGTCAATGACCTTTCCGGAGGTCAATGACCCCACTCGAGGTCAATAACCTTTCCGGGGGTGAATGACTCCACCCGAGGTCAATGACCTTTCCGGGGGTCAAAGACCCCACCATAGGTCAATGACCCCACTAGGGGTCATCTACCCCACTCGAGGTAAATGACCCTACTCGAGGTCATTGACCCCAAACGAGGTCTATGAACCACCCGAGGTTAGTGAACCACTAGATTTCAATGAACTAACAGAGGTCAATGACCCCACCCGAGGTCAATGATTCCGTGATAGGACAATGACACCGCGAGAGGTTTTTGAACCCACCAGAGGTCATTGACCCCTCCGTACAGTAGTGTATGGACCACACAGTCAATTAAATCTTGCCATGGCCCGACATATTATTTGGAGTGCCTACTCGGTTTCTGTGATGTTGCATTGACAGCCCCTTCATCTGAAATGCATCACTATGTCAATAGGATACTTGTTTACTTCTACCGAAATCTGCAGTATTTTCCATTTTTTCAGAACTTCTTTTATTTTGGTGGCGTAAGAAAACATAATATCAAGGAATTAACGAATTCGCAATTGCATTATAAATCTGCCTGTGGCACATGTGAGTGTAGTGTAGAGCGCACATTTTTGCATTCGATGGATATTTTGAAGTCATTAGTTAATCTTAATGTCATCAGTACGCTAATTGTACAATAAATAAGGTTATAATAATAGTCAAATGAAACAGTGTGCGGATGAACTGAACTGCTTCAGGCGTGACTTCGTGGAAATTCATGTCGATGAAAATAAATTAACTTTGTATATTCCAGACAAATATGTTTAATTCACCGACCCGGGTTTCATCGAAACCGCAGACATCGTCAAGGGTGAAAACAGACAAATAGCAAGCTCGTAGATAGGTAAGTTTGGGGTGGGGGGTATAGGCGGGGAAGGAGGGAATTTTGGGGGCTGGGGGGGTGAATGTGGAAGCAGGGCAGGGAGTGAAGAGAAAGTTGGTCAGGAAGAACTATTTATTATTGTCAAGGACAGAGTTCTTTGGGAAGAGGGAATGGTATGGAGAGCATTCAATTAAATAGTTTTTAAGATGTAATATTCTTGATTTAATTTAAGTCATTCCATTTTCAACTAAAAGTTTACAAGTGTGAATATTTACACAAGTTTTAAAATTATAAAAAGCTCAAGAACATGACAATAATGAAAAAATGTGCTATATGGATTTAAAAAAACCACATGAAGATTCCGCTGGATAGAAATTACCCATGGATAAAATGCTGATTGGTCTCTAGGTCATTACTACACAAGACATCGTTTCTAGTTACTACCCACTCTCGTTGCTAGGGCTCTTGAGTTAGGACATATTGTTGAGATGCGTAAGATGTTCGCTGTTAAGACATCCGAGAGTCCCATTGTTGCGATACTGAGAAGCTTTCTCCATAGTTTCACCCATGAATATATATTATGGATTGGGATCTCTTTGCCAAAAAGCGCTGTCTAGAATTCCAGTAAACAAACAACTTTTGAGAAAGTGGCTCCGCCTAGTGATTCAGTAGATTCTGAATGGAGTCTCGAAGGCAGAGGAATCATAAAAAGAATTACTTTCTGTTTCCAACTTATTTAAAATTATGATGTGGTAAGTATCAGTAACCAGAAAGTAATAAGAAGTACCGAGTAACCTTTTAATATTCGTTTTCGACGTGTGCCTACGCACTAACGAGTACATGTTAGCAGTGACTACTGGGACAATTGTCTCCTTAAAACATTTTACGATATATAAAATGGCTTTTATTGTGATCAAAATTCGTAAAAGATTGGCATAAAGTGTAAATCATAACCAATATGTAAAATACTTAGTAGTAATTCTTTCTTCCTATCTGGAGTTTTCGGCCAAAACATTGTATGGGAAGAATAAATTAGGGATGGGCCAAATGTATTCATTCACATGTGATCGAGTACCCAAATGAATACTTGGGTTCTCAAATGAATACTTGGGTTATGAATATATGTTATGGATTGTGATCTCGTCGTCAAAAACTGTTGTCTAGAATTCCGTAAACAAACACGCTGGACGTACTTATATACTCTTTTTATATCGTTCGGTATACAGATATAATTAATTCCCCTACAAAATTTAATGAAACTAAGTTTCGGCAAATTTACCTAAAATATCAAGCTTATATCATAAGGGAAATAAATTTACCTCGATACAAAAATATGGAACAACAGTATCTCTTCTATGGTACGTCAGTTTCCGTACATGCGAAGTAATTCCAATTCTGTATAGTCTCGTGTATTACACTTTCACAAATAAACTCTTCGCCCGTTCGTCACTGTCCTTATCTAGTTGCTTACATGTTCAACAAATATTTAAGTAAAGTTAATTACATTTAATCTTCCGTATGCACACCTTCACAAAAGTCTAAATCCACGTTCGTCAACTCAAAACATTAGATGCGTTTCGTTATTTAGCGCGCCACAAGAAATAAAGCAGTGATTTGAATAAGAATGTTTCTCACAAGGAATATATCGACCATAGCTTATAATTAGAATGGTATATACTTAACATTACACCCCTACTCATAATATGCATGCTCATGCTAACGCAATACGACATAAATCAATCATATTCATGAAAAATTTGTAGTAATGACCATATTCTCTTCGGATTTTAGCCGCGTCGATCCATTTTTGGTGGACAACAGTTTCGCCTGCTTTCCAGCTGGCTTCGTCAGCTCCTGAACCTGACGAATACGGTCATTAAATAACCGCGGTAGCCTCCGTGCCAATTTGTAGCATTGTTACCAACAATAATTAACTTGAAAACATAAGATAAAGTGAACTAACTGCCATTCTTAAATATATTTGTAAATTTATTTCTCATTTGTACAAGCCTCTTGAAATCCTGTGTTTAATCCCAAATGTTCCAAAATGATTCAGGTTCTAGATTGGACCACAGCTTGGATATCCATGTATTTTCATTAAATCCCTTGTTCTACCCAACAGCTCTGATATGATCCAGGGACGTTTGGTATCTACGTGATTATTTGGAAGGGCCATCATTGCAGTTTAGGTAAAACGGAATGCACATACCGCCGCCTTGAACAGATTCTAATTTTTCAATCCAATATCCTATTTTGATTCCTCATAGAGGCATACCCTGTTTTGCAGCCTGGTACGAAGCACGTTCTGTTCAAACATGGCATTCGGAATTATTTATTTAGGCAAAACAGGCTTAATTTATTCCAATTAATATCAGGTTCTTGGAACAAAAACGTTTTTCGGCACACGATGTACGCTTCATTAGTCTCTTACTAATTTCCTGTAATAGATAATTCCTCTCTAGCATTTAAAAAGTAAAATTTAGATTTAAAAAATAGCAAGGTATTTTATAATCATCAGTTAATTTATATCTCCTCGATCGTTATTAAATACTCACCACAGTCTCACGTTAGCAGCATTCAACTACGTCTATTTTCAATAACAACAGAAAAGACTTATCGAAGAAGCGCCAAGGACTGGGTGAACTAAAAGTGGAAATATAGGCAACACTTAGCCTAGGCAACAATGCCGTACATCCGAATCCATTATATATATATACATATATATATATATATATATATATATATATATATATATATATATATACAATTAAAGAGGAAACTTACAGGGGGTAAAAAGAAGAAAGTAAAGAGAGAGTCTTACTTAGAGACGTTTCGGGTGTTATCCCTTCTTCAGTCACACAGAGAATGCCTTTCTCATTCCAAGGCATTCTCTGTGTGACTGAAGAAGGGATAACACCCGAAACGTCTCTAAGTAAGACTCTCTCTTTACTTTCGTCTTTTTACCCCCTGTAAGTTTCCTCTTTAATTGTGTTTGTGGCCATTTGGCGAAGTTTTCCATTGTGTGTGTGTATATATATATATATATATATATATATATATATATATATATATATATATATATATATATATATATATATATATATATATATATATATAACTGCACTTAGGATCACTTAAGTGACGAATATATAAAAGTTTGCCAGAGGAAGGCAGACGACAAACACAGAAAACAAAAAACTGAAGAACACACTTACAAATTTTCTTGATATTTCGGTGCCACTAACACCTTGGTCGCAAGAGCGAAGACTCCGTGAGTCTTCGCTCCACTCCAAGGTGCTAGTGGCACCGAAATATCAAGAAACTTTGTAAGTGTGTTCTTCAGTTTTTTGTTTTCTGTGTTTGTCGTCTGCCTTCCTCTGGCAAACTTTTATATATATATATATATACACACGATGTGGATATGTTCATCGCCGCATGGCTGACTCCAATCCATCAACGTATTTATATATATATATAACTGCACTTAGGATCACTTAAGTGACGAATATATAAAAGTTTGCCAGAGGAAGGCAGACGACAAACACAGAAAACAAAAAAATGATGAACACACTTACAAAGTTTCTTGATATTTCGGTGCCACTAGCACCTTGGTCGCAAGAGCGAAGACTCTATATATATATATATATATATATATATATATATATATATATATATATATATATATATATATATATATATATATATATATAGTATATATTTAGTATATAATATATATTTGCTTTAAGTAGCAGAGCAGAGTTGTGAAGTAAAAGTGCGGAGACGTCTGCGGAACCGTTTTTGGCCGTGGCAATGCAGCTCATGGTCGTTTTGGCGAGATCATTTCTTGGTCATGAAGGTGACCATATTCAAACTTAATGGTTGATTTCAACAGCTGTAGCTGTTTAAAACTTCCTGGAATCTTACAACGGAAGGTTTATTTGCAATGCTGAATTAAATTACTGTGGAAACTTTATGATTTATTTTAAAAATAACTGATAAGGCATTCAAACTGCCGACTTTGAATTGTGGGTGAGATCTAGGCATTGTAAAATCTTCATTTTATTAAATTATCTTTATCTGGAGTGCATACATTGACAATTTTCCATGCAAAATGGCTGGTATATTTTGGGAAATTTCTCAAAAATGAAAAAAAATGAAACAGTGCAGTAAACCAGTGGGGAAATTAAGAAGAAATTGCCCAACGCTGTGTTGAAGTATTTTCTTTGTAAAATTAGCAGTAAGCCATTGGTTTATAGAGGTTTGTAACTGTTTCAAGTATGACCATCCTCTTATTAATTTTTCAAGTAGTATTTTCCTAGACAAGTTCGAATTCTAAGGTAGTTTGAGCAAAATATCATTTTGCCTAGAAATCAATGAATTTTGTCTCATTTTAAAGAAAATTATATATTAGCCCTCTAATGGAACCAAAAATTCAACCCCTTAACACATTACTTTCTGAGATATTTTCCGAAATATACCAGCCCTTTTATATGGGAAATGATACGTGTATGTGCTCCAGAGAGACCATATATTGAAAATGAGGCTCCTCCTAGAGAAAAAAAAACCTCCTAGGTGTCATAAAAAAACTAACAGCGTGTAATTAGTATGTTTTGTCAACAATTTTTGAAAATTAATCATATTGTCACCGCAATTGGATCTTGTATATCACAAATAACCCTTCGTTTTGAAGGAGTTTCAAACGCACCGTGCGAAAAAAATGAGTCAAGTTAAAGACTTATTTAGATATTTTTATGTAACTTCTTACAATTTCTGTCATATAAAACTACATTATTGCACCATTAATAATGCTATATTTAATTGATGTGTCTTACAGCTGGTGAAATTAAAACGTATAATTCGACTATGGTTTCTATTAAGACTAGGGAACTGTCTGGCTCGGACTACCTTAATAAATGTTTGAGACACTATGGCGATAGTGCCTCGCGTAGTATAAGATGAACCCTATTTCCTATCCGTTAACTCTTGCATTCCCATCGAGAAGGAATTATGTTCCTAATGAGAAAAGACGGCAAATGAGCCCTTCATGGAAAATGCCTCTTTTGAAATGGCCAATGAATAGTCGAAACTGAGGAATTTATGGGACGTGACCTATCTCGGAGTTTCGCATTAAAGTTTATTTCGTGCCACGAATTCCAATTGTTATAGACTCGCACGTACGGTGCCTGTCATTATCCGGCAGCATAAGCTCAATTTTATCACTGACACTTGATGCTGGAATACCTTGGTGATACTCAACCGGCGGGACCTATTACGATGACCCTAAGTTCATATAACCAGGTCATGACGCGCACTTGTCTAATGTAATACACCATATTGGTTCGACTCTGCAGCGGGAATTCAATTTTACATATAATTGAATGAGTGACATCGACACAAATAACCACAAATATTTCCCTTAATAAACGAGACAATGAAATATATCGTTTGAAGGTAATAGAATATACAAAAGGGCGCAATAATTCACTCGGACTTCCAGATGGAGGCTTCCCGTTCGACTCCAGGAAAGTTGTAAGTATTGCCTCCGACTCCGCGGGTATAACGACTTAGCGATGACCCGATGTCGAAGGCGCCATCAACTGACGATGAGTGAATCACTTCAAAGTCGAATCTTCTCCGACTCTCTACTTCTACAGCGACCAACCAGAGGAGAGGTTTTTTTTCTATATTTGCAAAATTGTATATCCAGGTTATTCATCTTACATACAAACAACTAAATTCACACAACCCGCTGGATTCCGCTACAGGGGTGTGTAGCACGGGGCGTTACGCCTCTTCTACAGTACAGGTGCACTTCGCCTAAGGTGAATCTGTCCTTATATAGGCTGCAATTGAATTGATCCCTCTATGCTCGTCCATCCTGTGCTGCTTCCCTCAGTTCCTTCCATTCATGATACCATTCGACATATTATTTCTTAGTCTTCCTCTTTCTCTCTTTCCCTCGATCTTTCCTTCTAACATTCTTTTCAGCAAGTAATATTTCCTCAGGTGCACTTTAAGGAGGGTTTATTGAAGAGCATCACTTAAAAACAGGCGAGCGTCTACACTCTTATATTAAATCTAACTCAGCCCCAGCTAGTGTTCTTGGAAAGAACGTCGCATCGCCCGAGTGTTTGATTTTATTTTGTCGATTTCTAAGTACGTATAGCTGCACAAAGTACGTAATGAATCAAAATAATTACACGTACAATATTATTCAACTCCTCATATAGTAATGTAAACACAAGTATGATACTTTCGACTGTAGAAACTAGTCGATCATCGATGACGAGGCCTCAACCACCTCGACTGCCTCGATGAAAAGCTATCGATATCACCCAAGTCCACTTCATTAGGGGAACCCAAGTCCATCAAAGTGGAACCGGCCATGGAAGTGATGAGAGGGCTTCTACGCGGTGCTTATAAGAGAAAGGTGAAATTAAATGTTCCTTTAATGTATTACGAGCGAGAAAGTTCCCTAATCATAATAGAGATCATATTCGAATCCTATGTTTTAATTTCACCAGCTGTGATACACACCAGCTGTGAGACACAGGAATAAAATATTGCACTATTAATGGTGCAATAATATAGTTTTTAAGACAGAAATTGTAAGTAAACAAATGAGAATAGCCAAATAAATCTTTAACTTGACTCATTTTTTTCACGCGGTACGTTTTAAACACCATCAAATCGGAAGGTATATTGTGGTCCCAAAGAATTTACTGCGGTGACAGTATGATTAATTTTCAAAAATAGTTGAGAAAACACACAAACTACTCAAACAAATCTGTTGATTTGTTGACGAGATCTAAGTGTAGGAAATGCCTCATCTTTAATATAAGGTCTCTATGGAGTGTATTTCCCATACTATTTCCCATGTAAAAGTGCTGATATTTTCTGGCAAACATTTCGGAAAGTTATGTGGTATTGGGGATGAATTTTTGATGTAAATGAAAGGGTGATATATTTTTCTTTAAAATGAGACTGAATTCATTGATTTCTAGGTAAAATAATATTTTGCTCAAAGAACCTTAAATATCCTACACCACTTTCAATTAAAAAAAAAGGTAGTTTCGGTCCGATCCAACCCATTTTAAAACTGTGTTGTCTGTGGACTACTAGTGGCTCATGGCCTAAATTTCAGCTCGATATCTCAACCTTTACGGCAGTTATTGAGCGAAGAGACAGACGGACAGACAGCTTCGCTTTCGATCCCTTTTCCTTTTTGAAAACCCATACACGACTGACTGAACTGTTCCAACTCTTGCATATCCCTCGACTTTTATTTCTGTTAGCAGCAGAATACAATGTAAAAATAAGACCTTCAAGCACCAGTTGTTTTTAAATTTACTTCTCCTTATACCTATAAGTGCCAGAGGGGTCATTTGAAACCACAAATGATCTCCCCCTGTTTTATTCGAGTTTATCATTATAAATTATATTTTTCCACTGTTATAGATTTTTCCACTCTGAATTTCACACAATTGAGTGGTCACTAGCGGGTGACTCCGTTGAAGTAAACGCGCGGCTAGTTCCGTGGCTCTTTGAAGGTGTCCAAAGTAAACACTTTTGTGTTTAAAGTTGGACTTTACCACGTGGACTGTGGCGCTTAGCGCTCGGATACGGATACGGATACCTCTGGCATTATTTGCACGCTACCTGTGAAAACAACCATGAGATTTACAGTGTAAGAGGACGCCTGGGTAGCTTAATTGGTTAGACCACTCGGCGCGAAATCGAGGGATCTGGGATCGATTCCCAGTCCAGGCGTATTATCTTTCCACTGTGAATGTCACACAATTATAAAATATGGATTTATTGTCGTTCATTGAAATATCATACATAGTCCGGCAGCTGAACCTGGATACCCAAGGGTGAATCTCAGCACCAAGATCGGACAATCCCAGAATTCGCATGAGGATTTGGACGCACAGGTCATAAGTCCCGGGTCCAAGTCCATGGAAAATTATCGTGCGTTATTATAAAACTTTATTCGTGCAAAATAACGCGCAACAGTAAATAAATGATATTTTCGAAGCAATTTGCAAATAATTACAATTAAAAACGTCGGACTTCCTAAAAGGATACGTAATATTTCTAAGGAGATAAATTGACCCCTGTTGATACTAATTGGTATTCCGCAAATTTAAACACTTCTAGTGTTAACGCTGTCAGTCTCATCGATAGTAAAACACTCCTTCTTGACGGAAAGACGATGGAACACTGAATCGTCCGTAACCGTCCATTTTCGCCGCGTCAATTAACGGGGATCGTAATAACTTTCATGCCCTGAACATAATTGCTGTAGAATGGTTAGAGAAACTAGTTTATGATTTAAGAAAGCGAATGTTTTTCTGTGCCTTCGAACACGTCTCTTCATTTAGCAACTGAAGTCTGCTAGACTTGCGAAGACGAATCCATCGCGGCGGCGCTTGAATTTACTGCTCGATAAAACCTATAATTGGATCCGCGAAAGCAGTCGCTTGTCCTGACGCAGTCGCTTTTCATTAGATGGAGTCATTTTCTTGGGAACCGCATGGTCACTTCGGATTGGGGTGTTAGTTGCTCGAGATAAGGTTTTACGAAATAATTGACAGGGGATTATCGTCATTTGGGGGAACATTCTGGCCATCATAGTTCCCTCTCCTCTCTTAAAGCCTCACTACACGATACATTAACATGTGCACGTGTTCATGTACAAGTTCATGAACGAATGCATGAACCAAATAGAACAGGTTCTATTTCCCTGTGCACGCGTTCATGTATTCTTACAAGTTGGTGTGGTTACACGATGATTTTTCGCGTTCATTCACGCGTTCATGTATTCGTACTTTAACTCGTACTGGTTAATGTATCGTGTAACCAGGGCTTTACGAATAAAAATTGTTCGGACATTCTTTGACGCCGCTATTTAAGACTTAAGAGAATACCCCATAGCATGTCTATGAAATGGAAGAGTCTTTCCGTTAGGGATTCGTTGGAGTCTTTGTGATGAAAGGGATGGTTTACCGGGTGTTCATTTCGTTAAATTTATTAATTCAGTAATTTCCCAACACAATATGTACATTATAACGACATTACTACAATAAAATAAATGGAAATAGTAAATAACATGAATTTAGCATGAAAAATTGCGTGTTGTGTTGAGGCAACTGGAAAAAAATCGAACATCAGGCAAACTTCAAAATAAAAACAGTCAATCCTAAGGAGAACAATGCGTACGTACCATATTTAAAAAAACAGCAAGAAAATTATCATCATTTTTAGGGGTGAAAATGCCGATAGAAAATTTGCTCTTCGTAAATGTATTGTATTATGAAATGAGTGATTTTCTTATGCTGCACTCAACAAATTGCAATGAAGATTTTGCCTCCCGATGTTAATACCTGTCATATAATACATCGCAGATATAATGGAGTAAATTTGGATTAGAGTACGTGGAGTTTAAATGCAGTGAAATGATGTCTCTACGAATCGCTCGGGTGAATTAATAACGGATAGGATCAGAAATGATTTGGCTATGAAAGTTTATGGATTCTTATTCTCAATGGGCCTAAATGAAAGCAGTGTGCTGTGCCGGTTCGGTATCATTCCAAAAGAATGAACGAGAGATGACCAATTATTACACATAGAGAATAGTCTGAGTGGAAGAGGTAAAATGCGAAATTTTGGGTAAAGATGGATGAAGAAATTATCATGAGTAGGAATACTGAGAGCCTCAAGAATAGGAGATAATAATGAAGAAATCCATGAGGATAGAAGAAGCGAAAGCCGTTTGAAATTAGAGAGATACTATATGCCATAACAAATTAGAGGGAGCCATAATTTAAGGACTAACTGAATTTAATAGTATAAATAATAATAAAAAAACAATCTCTATGACTTGACCTAACCCTACAGCCTATAGCGTGATGGATACGTAAGAATTTATGTTTAATTTAAAATCGTAGTCATGCAAAAATATTGCTGCTCAAGTAAAAACATGACAGACACTAGTGTTGGTTAGTTCTGATATGATTTCTAAAAAAACGCACAATCTAACAAAGACAGTCATCATCTTTCTTATTCTTTGTCAAAATTTGGAAAGAATGACAGTGATATTGGTAACTGACAGATTTGGCTAAAATATTCAATATTCCTATACGATAAAGGTTACTCAGGCTTTCCATATGGTCCAATCTCTCCATCTTTGCCGACGTTTCGAAGAACGAGTCGTCTGTCGACATCTGGGCAAGCCAACTTTTGACGTAGAGGAAAAACCGAGTAACCTTTAACGACATCATACGCCGGGAAAGTCTTGATTATATCTTCATATTTCTATACGTTTGAGTTAATAATTATTATTAATGGTATTAATTTATGCTATAGATTAACGTGAGACATTTGAAACAATAATAAAATGAAAGAAATGAATTAATACATACCTAATTTCTTGTTGTTTTTTATTTTCCAGGCTTTTCGTTGTGATAGCAAACCGATCTCCGGTCA
The DNA here is from genome assembly GCA_963169105.1 of Ceriagrion tenellum. Classification (NCBI taxonomy): domain Eukaryota; kingdom Metazoa; phylum Arthropoda; class Insecta; order Odonata; family Coenagrionidae; genus Ceriagrion; species Ceriagrion tenellum. The sequence goes on from OY720637.1 coordinate 48,410,300, forward strand.
ATGAATGCGCCCGATTCTGGTCTGATGAGTCATAAATTAATTTAAAAAATGGTAAAAAATACAGTTAAAATTATTGGAAAACACATTGCGATCGCTTGGTATGAATATAGAATAATGAATATATCCGCGAAGTAAGGTTATTGTCCTCTGTTAAGGTCATTGACTTCTGGGAGGATAATCATTCACCACCTGTGGGGTCATTGACCCTTGGGGGTCATTTATCTCTGGAAAGGTCATTGACCTCTGGTGGGGTCATTGACCTCTGGAAAGGTCATTGACCTCTGGAACGGTCATTGACATCGGGGAGGGGGGTCATTGACCTCTGGTGGAGGCATTGACGTCCGGTGGGATCCTAGACCTTGGGTGGGGCCATTGACATCGGGTGGGATCATTGACGTCTAGAAAGGTCATTGACCTCAGGTGGGATCATTGACCTCTGGATAGGTCATTGACCTCGGGGGGAAGAAGGGGGGTCATTTACCTCTGGTGGGGTCATTGACATCGGGTGTGGTCATTGACCTCTGGAGGGATCATTGAACTCTGGAGGGCCATTGACCTCTGGAAAAGGCATTGACTTCGGGTGGGATCAATGACGTCTGGAAAGGTCATTGACCTCGGGTGGGTTTATTGACCTCTGGTAGGGACATTGACCTCTGGATAGGTCATTGACCTCGGGTGGGCTTATTGACTTCGGGTGGGGTCATTGACCTCTGGTGGGATCATTGACCTCTTGTGGGGTCAGACACTGACACAGAGGATGGCGGGAGACACTGCATTTTCGCTCGTAGCAGTTTTTAACGAAGCGCGCTACTTTTCTTAGTATTTTATTAATTTCTTGGTTAAATCTTTATGACCAGGGTCCGTAATACTCGTGGCGTATTCGAGTTGTGGCCTAACCAGTGCGAAGTAACATCTCTCTTTCACTTGTTTCATCCGGGGGCCTTCCTATTATACGTTTAACAAAACTTAATTTCTTTAATGCTGTGCCACATATGTTTTGCATTTGTAATCCCCACGATATATCCAAAGTTAAAGTTATTCCAAGATATTTTACTGTTTATGAAGATTTTATGTTTACTCCACCCACAGTATAGGTATGGTATTGTGTGATGACTTTCGCAGCAAGTGAACTGTGGTGCATTTTTTATATTTAATTTTTACCCCCACTCCTGGCACCGCAAATGAACGTTGTAAAGGTAAGGTGGGTAAATATATTCCAAGAAATAGAAATGACGAAGAAATGGAATACTTCAGCGAAAAGTATTGAGATAAGGATTCGGATTGGTCCACCATATTTGTCCCTTTCAGAGCGACACGGAAAATATAATCTTGACGCCTCACTACGTATCAAGGTATGACAGAAGCGATAAAATAAGAGAGATATGTAGCAGAACAATTTAGCGCAAAAACTCTTTCTTTCGTGCGCAATAAACGACCACAATGAAACCTGAGCTCCACTTAATACACTCCCATAATACACGTCACCATTTCACCTCTCAAGACCTTATCCTTTTTAGTCTAAACACGGCTGGTGTCCTAACACCTTATGCCACACCCCCATACGGCGGCTCGCAGGGTAGTCTGTAGGTGTAAACGTAAAGAGTGTTTAACAGTCGTACAACTACTGTTTACAAGCTACGGTATTTAACTATTGAAGCCATTTTTGTCCCTTTTTAAATAAAAACTCCTTTTTCTGATATGAGTATATTGATTTTCGACTGACGAATGTAACATACGCGAGTAAAAGATAACCTAAAGCATTGCATACATACGTGAACATAATTGACTCAATGTCATGACTACATTCTTCTGTTTTTTCCGGCCACATGCTATGTTTATTCTAGGGATGGGCCAAATGTATTCATTCTCTGGTAATCGAGTACCCGATTGAATATCTGGGTACTCAAATGAATACTTTGGTTCTAAAATGAACGCTTGGGTAGTCAAATGAATACTTGGGAACTCACATGAATACTTGGGTAGTTAAATGAATTCTTGGGTACCAGGTTTTCATTTGAGTACTCGTATCAATGCGTGGATACCCAGTCGAATTGCATGGGCGAGTACCTGAGTGCCGAGATGAAGACTCGAATACTTGGGTGAATACCACTGAATACGACTTCCCAAATGGAATACGCTGGCGAGTTCCTCGTTATTGCCCATGGCATTAGACTACCTCGGCCGAGTAGATACTCGAGGACTGGACTCTAGGAAATAAACGCAAACCCGCTCGCCGTGAAGCAAAACAAAAAAGAAACCATAACGAAATTTACGCCAGAATGTATACAGGTTCGCGGTATTATGTAAACAGAATTGCAATTATAATCACCACTCGTGCAAAATCATAACAATTCAATAAGATAACAAATGAACGTCTTTATATATGTTAGACATATTTTTACGGCAACCCAACAATAATATGCTCGAGTTAAATACTCTAAAGTACCTATTGTACGGCACAGATACATATTTTCTCGCCCTCTTGAAGGTTTTCACTCAAGTATCCTCAAGATTATTAGCATAGAAGCGGCGATAACAATATGCATCCCAATGGTGAACCTATGGAGAAAGATTCTTAGTATTGCAACAATGGGACTCTTGGATGTCTTAATAGCGAACATCTTACGCGTCTCAACAATATGTACTAACCCAAGAGCCGTAGCAACGAGAGTGGGTAGCAACTAGAAAAATGTCTTGTATAGTAACGACTTCTAATGCAAGAGAATTTTTTATGAGCGCAAAGAGAAATTCTATGATAACAAACTTGATTTTTTTACGGGTGGTTGGTATGCAACTTAACCTTCATTAGCTATTTTGAATGTATTGACATACCACATTTTCATTCCTGCTATGTTCTTGAACTTTTAATAATTTTTCACACTTGTGTAATTATTCAAACTTGTGTAATATTTCACAACTATAAAAATTTTGTGGGAAATGTAATTTCCAAAATTAAATCAAGTATTTTACATCATAAATATAATTAGATTTAGTGACGATTCATGAATACTTTCTGAGCATTAAATAGGACGAATCTGATTTTAATTATCCATTTAAAAGATAAAACATATAATAAATATGTGATAAACTGCTGCAGCACTGGAAGAAAATTGCTTTACACAAAATGAACCATAACAACATTCTGCTACCAAAACAAAAAAGAAACGATAACGAAATTTACGCCAGAATGTATACAGGTTAGCGGTATTATGTAAACAGAATTGCAATTATAATCACTACTAGTGCAAAATCATAACAATTCAATAAGATAACAAATGAACGTCTTTATATAATGTTAGACATATTTTTACGGCAACCCAACAATAATATGCTCGAGTAAAATACTCGTGATGCAGTAGCCACGACAACTAACAAGCATTTGCTAATTGTAAAGACTTTCTCCTCGATACATTCCTTAAAATGGCTGTATGCTCGTCGTGTATTTATTTACAAACACAGATGAACAGAAATATGGGCAGAGGAATTTAAATATTAAATTGGTACACTTAAAAACATTGATGGCACAAACACTGATTTACACATTTTAATGCTATTGCGCGTAGCAGTGATAAAGTAAGATACAGAATAGGAGATAACCGCCTTATGCAGCCCGAATCCACAGTAATTACCTCACTAACCCATCAATTACCGTTGAATAAATCACTCATGAAGCACAACAGCAACAGTTCACACGTCGCATCCACCAGGCTTGAGAAAAGCAATTCCACCAGTATCTCAGTAATATCTTCAAAAATCTCTCACAAAGGTCGATTACCCCCCATAGATGTCATTGACCCCACCAGAGAGCTGAATGACCCGTCCGGACGTCAATGATCGCACCAGAGGTCTTAAACGCCACCAGTAGTCAATGACCCCATTAGAAGTCAGTGCCCCACCAGAGGACAATTACCTTTCCAGAGGTCAAAGACCCAACCCAAGGTCAATTACCCCACCAGAGGTCAATGACCTTTCCCGAGAGCAATGACCCAACCTAAAGGCAATGACCCCACCAGAGGTCAATGACCCCACCAGAGGTAAATGACCTTTCCAGAGGTCAATGACCTTTCCAGGGGTCAATGACCCCACCCGAGGTCAATGACCTTGCCAGGAGGTCAATGACCCCACGCGAGTTCAATGACCTTTCCAGAGGTCAATGACCCCACTCTAGGTCAATTACCTTTCCAGAGGTCAATGACCCAACCCAAGGTCAATTACCCCACCAGAGGTCAATGATTTTTCCAGAGATCAATGACCCAACCCAAAGGCAATGGCCCCACCAGAGGTCAATGACCTTTCCAGAGGTCAATGACCCCATGCGAGTTCAATGACCTTTCCAGAGGTCAATGACCCCACCCGAGGTCAATGACCTTTCCAGAGGTCAATGACCCCATCCTAGGTCAATGAACTTTCCTGAGGTCAATGACCCCACCCGAGGTCAATGACCTTGCCAGGAGGTCAATGACCTTGCCAGGAGGTCAATGAACTTTCCGGAGGTCAATGACTCCACGCGAGTTCCATGACCTTTCCAGAGGTCAATTACCTTTCCAGAGGTCAATGACCCCACCCTAGGTCATTGACCTTTCCGGAGGTCATTGACCTTTCCGGAGGTCATTTACCTTTCCGGAGGTCAATGACCTTTCCGGAGGTCAATGACCTTTCCAGAGGTCAATGACCTTTCCAGGGGTCAATGACCCCACCCGAGGTCAATAACCTTTCCGGAGGACAATGTCCCCACCCGAGGTCAATGGTCTTTACAGAGGTCAATGACCTTTCCGGAGGTCAATGACCTTTCCAGAGGTCAATGACATTTCCAGAGGTCAATGGCCTTTCTAGGGGTCAATGACCTTTTTAGGTCATTGACCCCTAGTCATTGACCTTTCAGTAAGTGCGGGGTCATTGTCCTCTGATGAGGTCATTGACTTCTTGTGGGGTCCAAGACCTCAGGTGGGGTCATAGACCCCTAGAAAGTTCATTTACCTCTAGAAAGTTCATAGACCTCAGGTGGGGTCATTGACCCCACCCGAGGTCAATGACCTTGCCATGGGGTCAATGACCTTTCGGGAGGTCAATGACCCCACCCGAGGTCAATAACCTTTCCGGAGGTCAATGACCCCACCCGAGGTCAATGACCTTTCCAAAGGTCAATGACCCCAGCCGAGGTCAATGTCCCCACCCGAGGTCAATGGCCTTTCCAGAGGTCAATGACCCAACCCGAGGTCAATGACCTTTCCAGGAGTCAAGGACCCCACCAGAGGTCAATTACCTTTCCAGGAGTCAAGGACCCCACCAGAGGTCAATGACCTTTCCGGAGGTCAATGACCCCACTCGAGGTCAATAACCTTTCCGGGGGTGAATGACTCCACCCGAGGTCAATGACCTTTCCGGGGGTCAAAGACCCCACCATAGGTCAATGACCCCACTAGGGGTCATCTACCCCACTCGAGGTAAATGACCCTACTCGAGGTCATTGACCCCAAACGAGGTCTATGAACCACCCGAGGTTAGTGAACCACTAGATTTCAATGAACTAACAGAGGTCAATGACCCCACCCGAGGTCAATGATTCCGTGATAGGACAATGACACCGCGAGAGGTTTTTGAACCCACCAGAGGTCATTGACCCCTCCGTACAGTAGTGTATGGACCACACAGTCAATTAAATCTTGCCATGGCCCGACATATTATTTGGAGTGCCTACTCGGTTTCTGTGATGTTGCATTGACAGCCCCTTCATCTGAAATGCATCACTATGTCAATAGGATACTTGTTTACTTCTACCGAAATCTGCAGTATTTTCCATTTTTTCAGAACTTCTTTTATTTTGGTGGCGTAAGAAAACATAATATCAAGGAATTAACGAATTCGCAACTGCATTATAAATCTGCCTGTGGCACATGTGAGTGTAGTGTAGAGCGCACATTTTTGCATTCGATGGATATTTTGAAGTCATTAGTTAATCTTAATGTCATCAGTACGCTAATTGTACAATAAATAAGGTTATAATAATAGTCAAATGAAACAGTGTGCGGATGAACTGAACTGCTTCAGGCGTGACTTCGTGGAAATTCATGTCGATGAAAATAAATTAACTTTGTATATTCCAGACAAATATGTTTAATTCACCGACCCGGGTTTCATCGAAACCGCAGACATCGTCAAGGGTGAAAACAGACAAATAGCAAGCTCGTAGATAGGTAAGTTTGGGGTGGGGGGTATAGGCGGGGAAGGAGGGAATTTTGGGGGCTGGGGGGGTGAATGTGGAAGCAGGGCAGGGAGTGAAGAGAAAGTTGGTCAGGAAGAACTATTTATTATTGTCAAGGACAGAGTTCTTTGGGAAGAGGGAATGGTATGGAGAGCATTCAATTAAATAGTTTTTAAGATGTAATATTCTTGATTTAATTTAAGTCATTCCATTTTCAACTAAAAGTTTACAAGTGTGAATATTTACACAAGTTTTAAAATTATAAAAAGCTCAAGAACATGACAATAATGAAAAAATGTGCTATATGGATTTAAAAAAACCACATGAAGATTCCGCTGGATAGAAATTACCCATGGATAAAATGCTGATTGGTCTCTAGGTCATTACTACACAAGACATCGTTTCTAGTTACTACCCACTCTCGTTGCTAGGGCTCTTGAGTTAGGACATATTGTTGAGATGCGTAAGATGTTCGCTGTTAAGACATCCGAGAGTCCCATTGTTGCGATACTGAGAAGCTTTCTCCATAGTTTCACCCATGAATATATATTATGGATTGGGATCTCTTTGCCAAAAAGCGCTGTCTAGAATTCCAGTAAACAAACAACTTTTGAGAAAGTGGCTCCGCCTAGTGATTCAGTAGATTCTGAATGGAGTCTCGAAGGCAGAGGAATCATAAAAAGAATTACTTTCTGTTTCCAACTTATTTAAAATTATGATGTGGTAAGTATCAGTAACCAGAAAGTAATAAGAAGTACCGAGTAACCTTTTAATATTCGTTTTCGACGTGTGCCTACGCACTAACGAGTACATGTTAGCAGTGACTACTGGGACAATTGTCTCCTTAAAACATTTTACGATATATAAAATGGCTTTTATTGTGATCAAAATTCGTAAAAGATTGGCATAAAGTGTAAATCATAACCAATATGTAAAATACTTAGTAGTAATTCTTTCTTCCTATCTGGAGTTTTCGGCCAAAACATTGTATGGGAAGAATAAATTAGGGATGGGCCAAATGTATTCATTCACATGTGATCGAGTACCCAAATGAATACTTGGGTTCTCAAATGAATACTTGGGTTATGAATATATGTTATGGATTGTGATCTCGTCGTCAAAAACTGTTGTCTAGAATTCCGTAAACAAACACGCTGGACGTACTTATATACTCTTTTTATATCGTTCGGTATACAGATATAATTAATTCCCCTACAAAATTTAATGAAACTAAGTTTCGGCAAATTTACCTAAAATATCAAGCTTATATCATAAGGGAAATAAATTTACCTCGATACAAAAATATGGAACAACAGTATCTCTTCTATGGTACGTCAGTTTCCGTACATGCGAAGTAATTCCAATTCTGTATAGTCTCGTGTATTACACTTTCACAAATAAACTCTTCGCCCGTTCGTCACTGTCCTTATCTAGTTGCTTACATGTTCAACAAATATTTAAGTAAAGTTAATTACATTTAATCTTCCGTATGCACACCTTCACAAAAGTCTAAATCCACGTTCGTCAACTCAAAACATTAGATGCGTTTCGTTATTTAGCGCGCCACAAGAAATAAAGCAGTGATTTGAATAAGAATGTTTCTCACAAGGAATATATCGACCATAGCTTATAATTAGAATGGTATATACTTAACATTACACCCCTACTCATAATATGCATGCTCATGCTAACGCAATACGACATAAATCAATCATATTCATGAAAAATTTGTAGTAATGACCATATTCTCTTCGGATTTTAGCCGCGTCGATCCATTTTTGGTGGACAACAGTTTCGCCTGCTTTCCAGCTGGCTTCGTCAGCTCCTGAACCTGACGAATACGGTCATTAAATAACCGCGGTAGCCTCCGTGCCAATTTGTAGCATTGTTACCAACAATAATTAACTTGAAAACATAAGATAAAGTGAACTAACTGCCATTCTTAAATATATTTGTAAATTTATTTCTCATTTGTACAAGCCTCTTGAAATCCTGTGTTTAATCCCAAATGTTCCAAAATGATTCAGGTTCTAGATTGGACCACAGCTTGGATATCCATGTATTTTCATTAAATCCCTTGTTCTACCCAACAGCTCTGATATGATCCAGGGACGTTTGGTATCTACGTGATTATTTGGAAGGGCCATCATTGCAGTTTAGGTAAAACGGAATGCACATACCGCCGCCTTGAACAGATTCTAATTTTTCAATCCAATATCCTATTTTGATTCCTAATAGAGGCATACCCTGTTTTGCAGCCTGGTACGAAGCACGTTCTGTTCAAACATGGCATTCGGAATTATTTATTTAGGCAAAACAGGCTTAATTTATTCCAATTAATATCAGGTTCTTGGAACAAAAACGTTTTTCGGCACACGATGTACGCTTCATTAGTCTCTTACTAATTTCCTGTAATAGATAATTCCTCTCTAGCATTTAAAAAGTAAAATTTAGATTTAAAAAATAGCAAGGTATTTTATAATCATCAGTTAATTTATATCTCCTCGATCGTTATTAAATACTCACCACAGTCTCACGTTAGCAGCATTCAACTACGTCTATTTTCAATAACAACAGAAAAGACTTATCGAAGAAGCGCCAAGGACTGGGTGAACTAAAAGTGGAAATATAGGCAACACTTAGCCTAGGCAACAATGCCGTACATCCGAATCCATTATATATATATACATATATGTATATATATATATATATATATATATATATATATATATATATATATATATATATATATATATATATATATATATATATATATATATATATATATATAATCGTTCACTCATTCACTCAGACCGCACAGCGGCAAATATACTCATATAAATGTTTATACAGAAAGGTAGAAAGAAAGTGGATAGGAACACGTAAAATTTACAAAGACAATGGTGGTGTGAAGATGAATATATATATTGTATATATATATATATTGTATTATATATATTGTATTATATATTGTATATATATATATATATATATATTATATATATTGTATTATATATATATATATATATATATATATATATATATATATATATATATATATATATATATATATATATATATATATATACAATTAAAGAGGAAACTTACAGGGGGTAAAAAGAAGAAAGTAAAGAGAGAGTCTTACTTAGAGACGTTTCGGGTGTTATCCCTTCTTCAGTCACACAGAGAATGCCTTTCTCATTCCAAGGCATTCTCTGTGTGACTGAAGAAGGGATAACACCCGAATAGTCTCTAAGTAAGACTCTCTCTTTACTTTCGTCTTTTTACCCCCTGTAAGTTTCCTCTTTAATTGTGTTTGTGGCCATTTGGCGAAGTTTTCCATTGTGTGTGTATATATATATATATATATATATATATATATATATATATATATATATATATATATATATAACTGCACTTAGGATCACTTAAGTGACGAATATATAAAAGTTTGCCAGAGGAAGGCAGACGACAAACACAGAAAACAAAAAACTGAAGATCACACTTACAAAGTTTCTTGATATTTCGGTGCCACTAACACCTTGGTCGCAAGAGCGAAGACTCCGTGAGTCTTCGCTCCACTCCAAGGTGCTAGTGGCACCGAAATATCAAGAAACTTTGTAAGTGTGTTCTTCAGTTTTTTGTTTTCTGTGTTTGTCGTCTGCCTTCCTCTGGCAAACTTTTATATATATATATACACACGATGTGGATATGTTCATCGCCGCATGGCTGACTCCAATCCATCAACGTATTTATATATATATATATATATATATATATATATATATATATATATATATATATAACTGCACTTAGGATCACTTAAGTGACGAATATATAAAAGTTTGCCAGAGGAAGGCAGACGACAAACACAGAAAACAAAAAAATGATGAACACACTTACAAAGTTTCTTGATATTTCGGTGCCACTAGCACCTTGGTCGCAAGAGCGAAGACTCTATATATATATATATATATATATATTTTTTTTTTTTTTTTCATGGGTTCACTATTGGGATGCCTACTGTCATCACCGTTGCTTTGCTAATCATCTTGAGGATACTTAAGTGAGAACCTTCAAGAAGACAAGCGAATATATATCCTCCCCTGTCTTATATGGCCAGCGATTCACCGGGAGCTAGGTCGAGGGTTTGCGTTTATTTCCTAGAGTCCAGTTCTCGAGTATCTACTCGGCCGAGGTGGTCGAATGCCATGGCCAATAACGGGATACTCGGCTGCGTATTCCACTTGGGTAGTCGTATTCAGTGGTATTCACCCAAGTATTCGAGTATTCATCTCGGCACTCAGGTATTCGCCCATGCAATTTGACTGGGTATCCATGTACTCATACGAGTACTCAAATGAATTCCTGGTACCCAAGTATTCATTAAAGTACCCAAGTTATGAATATATATTATGGATTAGGATGTTTGGAATTGTTGCCTAGGCTACGTGTCGCCTAAATTTCCACTTTTAGTTCACCCAGTCCTTGGCGCCACTACGAATAGTCTTTTCAGTGGTTATTGTAAATTGACGTAGTTAATTGTTGCTAACATGAGACTGTGGCGAATATTCAATAACGATCAAGGAGATATAAATTACTTGATGCTTTGAATAATATATAGCTATTTTTGTGATCTAAAAGTTACTTTGCAAATGTTAGAGAGGAAGTATCTATTACAGAAAATGTGTAAGAGGTTTATGAAACGTCCATCGTGTGCCGACGACGATGTTTTCCGGACTCTGATTCTAATTTGAATGCATTAAGCCCGGTCGGTTTAAATAAAGAATTTAGAATGCCATGTTTAAACAGAACTTGCTTCGTACCTGGCTGCAAAACAGGGTATGCGTCTACGAGGACCCATAATAGGAGACGTGGATTGAAAAATAAGAATCTGTTCAAGGCGGCGGTAAGTGCATTCCTTTTTACCTACCCTGCAATGATGGCCATTGGGAATACTCATGAAGTCACTTGGCATTTTTATTAAATTTCCGTATAGCGATATTCACGAAGTGCTAAGAAGTTAATTGTGCATTTGTGTAATTAAATTTGGAGAGGAATTAAAGATATGTGTAGACCGGACGATATTTAAAAAGTGTATAATTACGTCCCGCGTGTAGTACTACATTTTTTATCCACTACATTATGATTACTTGTAAGTAAAAGGCAATGTATATTCATGGCAAAACCGGTATGACGTGTTTATTTACGATCTGTCGACTGTATTTATATTTGAACTTCCGTCTTTCATCACTAGGCGGAACCGCTTTCCAAAAAGTTGTTTGTTTACTGGAATTCTAGACAACGCTTTTTGGCAAAGAGATCCCAATCCATAATACATATTCATAACCCAAGTATTCATTTGAGTACTCAGGTATTCATTTGGGTAATCGATTACAAGTGAATGAATACATTTGGCCCATCCCTAATTTATTCTTACCATATAATGTTTTGGCCGAAAACTCCAGATTGGAGGAAGAATTACGACTAAGTATTTTATATATTGGTTATAATTTACACTTTATTCCATTCTTTTACGAATTTAATCGCCATAAAAGCGATTTTATATATCGTCAAATGTTTTAAGGAGGCAATTGTCCCAGTAGTCACTGCTAACACGTACTCGTTAGTGCGTAGGCACACGTCGAAAACGAATATTAAAAGGTTACTCGGTACTTCTTATTACTTTCTGGTTGCTGATACTTACCACATCATAGTTTTAAATAAGTTGGAAAGAGAAAGTTATTCTTTTTATGATTCCTCAGCCTTCGAGAATCCATTCAGAATCTAAATCTACACTCCGCCCCGCGGGCAGCCGCCTGAGCGCGTGACAGGAGCGTGTTAGGACACCGGCCGCGTAAAGGATAAGGTTTTGGGAGGTGATATGGCGATTTTTATTATAGGACCACGTTTTATGTAAAACATGCACGTCCTGGGAGTCGACGGATGATCGTCACTATCAAGACCTGAATATAACGATCATTCGTCAAAATCCAGGTCGTGTCTGCTTTTTATAACACGTGGTACTGTAAAAGTATGCTGAATAAATTTTTTAAACATGGAATACCACCAAATACAGAGTTTCAGGGTATTAAGGGAGTGTTTTTGTCACATCTCCTGGCAGGGGCGCTGCCAGGAATATCTTTTGTGGGGGATTCACCTGGATTGGATGATAGGCACTAGCGGTCTACCTCTGCCTAGGGTTAATATGTGCGTTGCACATATATTTTGTATTTAGACATTTCGGGCATTTTATCACATTATAATTATTAATCTTCTATACCTCAAATATTGATATTTCGACATTTAAAAATAAAACATTTTTTAATGTGGAATTTTATTTTAAAATTTTAGAAAACTCAAAGTGTAGTTCTTTATGGAAAGTGTTTTATTTTAAATTTGAAGAAGATCATAGTGCAGGAAGATTGATAATTATCGTGACAGACTAACTTCAAACATACCTTGAAGGAATAAAATTCTATCACCCTGAGAAAACTTATAAGATGCTTGTATAATTTATCATGCCCAAAGACTACATGTTATTTAAATACTCAGATTGTAGGTAGGCACAAAAAGATAAGTTATTCAAACGGAAAGAAGGCCTGTTTATTTACAGTTACAAAGAGGTGTTAAGTCTACGTGATTTTTTAGCAAGTTCGTTGAGGACTTCTTCCTCAGTAACAGCGATTCTCTCACGAATGTAAGCCAGAGATAGTCCACTTAGGCGCTCTTCGGAAGTTCCGTTCCTCAAATAGTTTTTCGGCAACTTTAATGATGAAAATGACCTTTCAGGTGTACAAGTTGTTACTGGAATTGTTGCTAAAATTGAAAGTAAGGAATCAACCACAGGCAAGAGGTCACTGTTGCTATGCTGCAAAGCCTCTACTGCATTTTTTTGGCTTTTTTCTTTCAACATCTCCTTCCACAGAATAAATTCACCATGGAGCCCTAAAGTTTTGAAGTTCATAAAACTCCGCGAGTTTAGCGATGCTAGACATGTCTTGGAAACTACTCTCTTCTAGTCTGGTGTGTATCAAACCCTGAAAAGGTGTCCATATGTTCTGGTGAGATTCAAACTTTTGGTCAAAAGCCTGGATAATGTTTTCGAGGAAAGGGATGAATAGTGACCTTCTGAAGTATTCCTCAACTGAGTCGGCTGGAAAATTGTCTCTCATCGTCTGCTTCCCTATTGTCCTTGGTTTCGAAACAGGAACCTCCAAATCTAAACACAGGTTACTATCTTTATTGAAAATAGGTAAAACTGTGTTACCTGCCTCATTGTTTTCTACTGCGAGCATCTTCTAAGTTCTTTTTTACAGTCACGGCAGACTTCATGGCAGTTGACAGGTCAAGATATTCTTTCTGTAGGTACAAGCTTAATGGCAAAGTCAGAGAAAATACGTACTCGACGACAAAGAGGCTCCTCAGAAAGTCACATTTTTCAATAGCACTTTGAAGAAGCTGAGCTTCAGTGGCAGCTTTTTTGTCAGTCCTGGTTTTGATTTCGTCTAAAGCTGGCAGTATAGGTTGAAGGAACTCTACAAAAGATTGCACTGAGTCATGGCGTTCAATCCAACAAGTCGGGCACATTTTCCTTAGTTTTTCTTTGCTTCTATGGTCATTTTTTACAGTTTTAATATGTGCTGTTGAAACAGTTTGCCTCTTTGGGGCGTTAAAGAAATTGTAAGCACTCTCAATTGTAATTTGACTGTGGTAAGATTGCACTTTGGCGGGCATACTTTCTCTTATTACAACTGCGAGGGGCGTGTGATTGGCTCCCACGTACTTCGTGTGGGCGCACTGTACCTCGCCGAGACACCGCGCGCGGAAGGGAAGTGTGCTGGGGGGGTTCGGGGTATACTTTGTCTCTTTCGCACTATCGCCTTTCCAGGTGCCACGATACTTGACGCCATCTGTATTGTAGGTACAGTCGGATTCAAATGTATTGCAAAGAATCGAGCGTCGCCACTTACGCTTCTCAAGGAAATCGAGTTTCACTTACGGCGCTGTTATTCTTTGCTATGCAACGCTATCTATTCATCTGTTTATTTGCACGTATTTAAATTGTAACAGTGGAGAAATTGCTTGTTTTGCGCTAACTTATTATTACATAATATGATCTGCTCGAATAACAATGACATGCTGCGACGTATTGATTAATTGAAATACTAAACTTTATTATTAAACACAGATCGTTCCTGGCATACAATATACCTACGGCAAATACTACGCAATGTATCATTTAGAGTAACAGTTGTGATTAATAAATAATAATTATCCATGCTCAAATCGTAAATCCAAACCAAAACGAAAGTGTAATAACAAATTAGCACAATATATGAAATTGGTCAACTATTACCATTTGAATACGTGTAAGTAAACAGCTGAATAGATAGCGTTGCGTAGCAAAGAATAACAGCGCCGTAAGTGAAACTCGATTTCCTTGAGAAGCGTAAGCTCGATTCTTTGCAATACATTTGAATCCGACTGTAGGTACATTGGGACATTGTATTATAGGCGGCCAGAAGTTTCACCATTGCCAACTGCATAAAACGGTAGCGTCCATTGCCAAGAGGCAATTTTCTTCTTTGTGGCTTATTTTAATTAAGAGGAAGAATATCAAAATTTCCTTGCATAAAAACTTTAGCAATATTTTTTTCGATTACAGATACTTGATTTCGATATTTATATACTTTTCTACACCTCGGGAATCGAAATCAAGCTTTCGGCCATTTTAAAAATCAAATAATGGGTAAATTTTAAGTTTAAAAGAATATTTGTGATGCGGAGATGTCGTTCTCTCCATAGCAAAACAATGAAGTGCACCAATCAAATATTTTGCCCGTGACGAGATGAAGAAGACGACCGTTTCGCCGTTCTCCTAGTTTTTCGCGTGTTTTTCTTCACCATTTCAACAGTATAATCTAAACGTTTACCTTTAAACACTTTTCAATTAATGAATTTTGTAGTCAAATAAACAAGGAGTAAAACGATATATTACACGACTCTATGGAGCTCCGGCGGAATCGCATACAAATCGCTTTAAGTTCAGCGTTCTACCTTTTTTTGCGCCGATAGCAGTGCAGCAGATAGTAGCTGGTGGCGCGCAACTATGATCGACGAACTTTATCTGTACTATTCATTCAATCCCCGACATCGCGTTGTGATAGCGGCAAACACTTGCCGAATAGACTTGAAGAAAGTCAAACTGCGTTATTTCAGATTAATATTCTTTTGTTCGCTATCATCAAGTGTTGAGGTGGGGAGTGTTTTAAACAATTCTTAACCTTTTAAAAAAAAATCCTTATTATGTACACCAAAAATTATAAACAAAATTTTTTTAGTTCCTCTGGGGGGGGGGGGAGGTTTAACCCCCAAAACCCCCCTCGCTGCGACCCTGTCTCCTAGGTACATCAGATGTTTATTGTAATCACTTATTGCGCGTGGAAAGAACGAACTATTGTACCTACCTGTTCGACCATGTATCCCTCTTATTTTATTCCTTCTGTCGAAACTAGAAATGTAGCGTGACTAAAATGATATTCTCTCTGTCACTTTGAAACACACCTCTTCTGAATATCTCAAGCAAACTGTGTTTTGCGTGTTGTCTCTGAGTCTCCCAATTTAATCCCCCTAAAAGCTGTAAAACACTGTTTAGTCGCTCTTAACAGTTTTAACGAATCAAGCGGCTCTCCTTAATATTTTACTATTGTCTTTTGTCAAATATTTCTTCTCAGGGTCCTATATGCTCGCAGCGTATTCGAGTTGCCTCCTAACCAGAGCGAAGTAGCATCTATCGTCTACTTTTTCATCCGAAGACCTTCCATATTATACCTTAGATGAATCCTAATTTCTTAAATGCTGTGTTGCGTGTGTTTTGTACGAGTGTTCCCCTCGATTTATCAGAAGTGAAGGCAATTCCAAGATAGTTGACTTGTTAACCATGTCATTCATATATCTATCATCTTTCGGCCTCGATTTGGGAAATTTAGTTCACCTTCCGTCACTGGTTTCACTCGCGTTATTACGGAAAGGCTCGATATTCTCTCGCCTTATTCGACTCCTGGATCTCGTCCGCGCCTCCGTTTTAGAGCGGCGACTTGACCGCCGTCGTCCGTATTTGGGGTCGGGAGACACGCCGAGCGAAGGGAAAAAAAGAGATTGAGACGGAACTCATACTCATCTTTTTCGTAAACTGGACGTGACATAAGCTGTGATGTCACAACCGCCGCCCTTAATAAACGCACGTGTTTCTTTCTTCCATATTCGCGGAGGGAGAGACATGACATTCCGTCAGGGCCCCGCCCCCCCCCCCCTCCGCGTCGCAGCGGTGTCGCGCTTATTATATAATAATTGAGCAACGAATCCCGCTTTCCCCTCGGGGATGGGGGGGGAAGGGGGTGAGGTCGGGCTTGCTTCTCGCCAAACCCGCGCGAGGGCGAAGCCCCGATCCCTTATGCCAGCCAAGAGCAAGTGGAAGGAGAGGAGCGGCCTCCGCACCACCAACACCACTTCCTCCTTCATTGATCCGCGACCGAGGATATTCACTCCCTCCGCGCACTCGGCCTCCTCCTCCTCCCCTATGGAAAAAGACGATCACGCGGCGGCAGCGGCGGCGCTGTTTTGGCGGCCCGAGACGCGCGCGCGCCCCGGGAAATGCGCCCCGACGGCAGCCGATGTGCATTCCGATCGCATAACACAAATGAGACGCGCCTTCCCCACTGCGGGCGTATTTCGACCCGAAGTTCGGTTGGCATAAGGAAATGGATCTGTTTCTGTCGGGCGAGGCTTCGGTGATGCAACGCTCTGCGCGCGGGGGTGGGCTCGCGTGTCACTTCCTGCCAAACGCGGCTGATTCCATATGTTCTTCGGTTACGCTGCAGTCTCCTTGGCAGTGTATGCTCATGTATATCGCAGAGTCGAGTTCTTCTAAAAACGGAAAAGTTGCTCAGGTATTGGAATACACTGCGCGCTGCATATCACAGCATGAATAACTACGCAATTATTGTGGATGATTGGTATTGGATTAATGAATTGAGAATCCTCATTAAAAATAAGTTTCGTACTTTTTACGAAAACGGCGATTTGTGTTATTGAAGCCACTACAGAGCTTGTCCAACACGCCTTTAACCCTTTGAGTGCGGCATGACGTGATATCACGTCATAGTTTTTTTACGATGGCGCTAATAACGTGATATCACGTTTTGGGTACCGTGAGTGTTCCAGATTTCACTAGGGAGTCTAGTGAAAGTTCCCAAGTGAAAGCTGAAACACTCAAGTTCCCTTGACGTGATATCACGTAATGGTTTTTTTACGCTGGTGACGATGACGTGATATCACGTCATGGGTACCGTGAGGGCTCTATCTTTCACCAAGGGGCCTTGTGAAAGAAGTGAAAGCTGGAAAACTCAAGTTCCCATGACGTGATATCACGTCATGGTTTTAACGCTGGTGATGATGACGTGTTATCACGTCATGGGTACCGTAAGGGTTCCAGCTTTCACTAGGGGGCCTGGTGAAAGTTCTCCAGTGAAAGCTGGAACACTCACGGTGTCCTTCACGTGATATCACGTCACCAGTTTCAGCGTAAAGACAACTGTGACGTGATATTACGTCATGCCGCTCTCAAAAGGGTTAAACACATCTATTTTACACACAGATGGACATAAGAATCCTCAACCACCGTTCACAGCGATCAACCAGCACGTGACTGCCATCCAAATTTTTTGTATTTCTTATTCAAATGATCCTCAAAGGACACTAAACACAATGAACCGAGCTCTCCAAAAACACAACAACAAGGTAAATAAGACCAAGACAAAAACCTAGTATGCGCAAGAGAAAAGCTGAAGGCAGGAGTCACACTGAGAGGATAGAAATTATATCCTGTGGATTCCGTCACCTATCTCGGAAGTACCATCACGTGGGACGGAAGGAGTACAACGGATATCAAGCAATGAATAGCCAAAGATAATATAGTGTCCATGGGAAAAAACAACTGTTTTGTTCCAAGGAAATAGGACTACAAACCAGGAAATAGTATGTGAAAACATTCGTGTGGAGCGATACCCTCAATGGATCGGAAGCACGGACCATTGGACTAGGTGACCAGAAAGGACTAGAAGCCTTCGAAACCAAGTGCAGGAGGATGATGCTGAAGATAAAATGGACGGATAAAATATGAAATGATGAAGTGTACAGAAGAGTAGAAGAGGAAAGGACCATATAGAACACCATACCCGGCCCCGGTGGCGGCGGGGTAAAGTCCTCGCATGCTAACCCGAGGGTCGCGGGTTCGAGTCCCGCCTGGGTAGAATATAATCTGTCCAGGTCATGGGTGTTTGTGTCTCGTCCGTTGTTACTGTTATCCACCCGACGTAAATTGGCACATTGTGCTGTATTCGGGATAGTGAAGATAAATAAAAAAAAAATAAAAATAAATACAGAAAGGAGAACAGGATGGATTGGACACACCCTGAGACACAATGGGCGAGTGAAGAACATTACTGAAGGGAAAATAGAAGGAAAAGTCCCCAGAGGAAGACCGAGGAATAAGTTCATGGACCAAATGAAGAGGGAAGTACATAGGAAGAGATATCCGGAGGTTAGGAAACTAGTATTAGCTACGGAAGGGTGGAGTTCTCCAAAAAACGGAATAGTTTCTCAGGTCTCGATGGTACTGGAATATACTGCGTGCTGCATATCACAGCATAAAAGACTGCACAGTTCTTGAGGAGGATTGGCACTGGGTTAATGAATTTAGAATTCATATTGAAAATATGTTTCGAAATTTTCCATATTTCCTCGCCTACCAAACTTTGGGTCGCGGACTCGAGTCCCACCTGGGAGGGTTTTTCTCTTCCCATGTCATGAGTGTGCATTACTTATTAGATTGCTTAGAAAGTTTTATGCAAATTTTCAAATATAAATGCAATTCACACAATCTATCTCGTTTTTTTCAGACAAAGCGCGATATCGCAATAATAGTACTTGGTAATTATATCCATGAATACAGGATAAATTCCATTGCTCGATAAAAATAGTTATTTGTCGAAACCCTACGGTACCCAGGCTGCATATCCACATTGACTATATCCATAGCGGTAACGTAAATACTATTGAGGAATAAAATAAAATACTCTACAGCCTTAATCTTAATGCCCAGCGATTCCTCGATGACAACTAGGTATCGGTCGAGCCTTATTGTACCCACGTTGCATATTCACACCCCTTCATTAGTCGTCACATCCACGACAGCAATATAAATACGATACCGGAATACCGGATACTGGAAAGCTGACCAGAAGAGACTGGATGCCTTCGAAACTTGGTGCTGGAGGGGGATGCTGATGATAAAGTGGACGGACAAAATAAGAAATTATGAAGTGCAGAGTGTTAATATGTCGGTCATTTATATGAAAGACGTTACTTAGAAAGAGTTGTTTTACCATTGTATCAAAGACAAGGAATTTATGTTTACTTGTAACTATATTTCTCAGTACCTGTAAGCGCCATATGGAAATGGTTAATAAATTTTATAAAAAGACATAAGTTATTACAGTTGATATAAGTAACGTTTTTAGCCAAAAGTAAACACACAGGAGAGTAGAAGAGGGATGGACCATATGATAAATCATAAATTTTAAATAGTTACCCGCCTTAAATTTTAAACAGACTGTGGATATTAGAGCGTTTTGCCTATGGATCGTAAGCGTGGACCATTGGAAAAGCTGGCCGGAAAAGACTAGAAGCCTTCAAAACCTGGTCTTGTAGGAGTATGCTGATGCTTATGTAGGGGAACTATCATTAGATAGAGAAGGGTGGAGGACTGCAGTCATCAAATCTTAGGATTGAACGACCAACGAATTACTTTTCCATATTTATTTTAATGTGGAGAAGTATATTTTCAAAATGGAGTCTATTGTAGAACACCTCCATGAATTGACGCTTGAAGGTGTTAACCGTGATGAATTTCATTTTCTCTCTCCAGTTCTGCTACATTAACTTATATCAATAGTAAATTTCCAGCCCTGATTATGCAGAAATAAACCTGCGATATGTCGGGAAGAGGGAAAAAATTCGTTAACCCAATGCCAGACCTCCAGAATAATTGTGTAGATAAATTGAAATTGACCAAAATCATTATAATATAAAAAATAACATTAATCATGACTAGCCTTATAAGATTGGATGTATTAAGGGGCTGAGCAAATGTATTCCATTCATGAAAAAGCCACCCTGAAATTAAGGGCTAAAATTATTTTCTCTCAAGACCTCTAAACTCTTAAGGGCTATTATAAAAGTTACCTGTCGGTGAGCAAGAAAGTTTGCAAGTATTTCTGTGAGGTTATCGTTGATGTTTAGCATGATATGGAGTATAGAAAACTAGGATATCCTGAAAGACCAGTGTCAACCATATTAAATTCAACTGTATTTTTAAGCGTGGAGGATATTCCTCACAGCGATTATCGGATGTCTGGAGATGATTTTTTGTACAGTTCAGTTTTCTGTTCAGTCTTTCTTACCTTTTGAAAATTCCAAACATAATCCACTTCGAATTTTAAAACTGTCGCAACGATTCGCGATCATAGTAATTGCTTGAGTTCCCGTGTATCTTAGTCTTACCCTATTCCCTGCCCTATTATTTATATACAACAATAAGATTCTTGGATTGTGATCACTAATAAATTTCTGATAGTCGACGTTTCGCCAAATTTTTGACATCATTAGGGCTCTGACGATAGTAAAAAGAAGATTTACCACCATTGAATTTACAGAGATATCGACACAAAAGTTGTGGCATAAGAAATTTACCTACCATTATGATTAGTGACATTGAAAAATCATCATTGTAAACGAAAACTCTAAGCAGCAAGGAAAAATGCATATAGTTCCGGTTGACGAAAATGAAATTAATATTAATAAACCATTAACAAATTTTGCAAAAAATGTGTAGCAATTAAGATAAGATAAGCCGGCCCCGGTGGCGGTGGGGTATAGTCATCTTCTGCTAAACCGAGGGTCGCGGGTTCGAGTCCCGCCTAGGTGGGTTTTTCACCACCCAGGGCATGGATGTGTGTCAAGTTCTGTTTGTCCGGTCCCTGAAAAACCTGATGACAGGCTCAGCAGCCTACCGGGATTCCGGGAACATACGGGCCAACAGAATCGTCCGGTAAGCAAAAAAAAATAGCAATAATGATTTCCACACTGCTTCAATGAAAACCGACCACGATGTCGACACTTAATGTCAATATACACGTAATTAAATATATTTTTATGTTATTAAGGCCCTTGATAATGCCATTAAGTGTCGAAATCATGGTCGGTTTTTATCCAAAACAATCTGGATATTACTATTTTTATTTTACACTATATGCTCACTCGTAGCAGCTTTTCACTAAGTGCGTAGCTTTCTCATGAATTTTATAATTGTTTTTGGTTAAATCTTTCTATTCAGGATCCCAAACGATCACGGCGCTTTCGAGGTTTGGCCTAACCAGAGCGAAGTACCACGGGCCATGTGATGAGAGGGAAAATTATAATAACTGTGGCACTTGAGGGTTCAATTGAAGGAAAGAAAAAGAGAGGAAGGAGAAGAATTAAATTGGTGAATCAGGTGAATAACATCAACTATGATGAAGCAAAGAAAGAAGCTCGGGACAGAGGCGGATGGAGACAGCAGTGGTGTACGGGACCTGCCAGCAGGCAGAACACCAGATGATGATTGGTAGGAGTTAGACCGCCGGCCCCGGTGGCGGCGGGGTAAAGTCCTCGCCTGCTAAACCGAGGGTCGCTGGTTCAAGTCCCGCCTGGGTGGGTTTTTCACCACCCAGGGTATGGATGTATGTCAAGTTCTGTTGCTCCGGTCCCTGGAAAACCTGATGACAGGCTCAGTAGCCTATCGGGATTCCGGGGACATTCGGGCCAACAGAATCGTCCGGCAGCATAAAAAAAAATCACGGTATAAGAATCTTATTGTTAAAAATATTACAAAGGGTCGAGAAATCTATAGTTGATTAACAATTATTCTAGGTCATCATAGCCGTATTATCAACAAATTTATATTTCATCTACCCTTCATTTGTCATTTCCAACGATGATTAAATCCATCCTTTTATCTAAATTATTTTTTGTCATTTTTATGTCGTTTACTTGTTTTTTCACCATTTATTTCCGCCTTAACGCGCGCGCTCTTGGCATGACCATACTCAGGTTTGAAGAAATTTTGTAATTTTTTTAAAAGACTTCCACGGAATTGTGTTTTTAAAACTGTATTCTGGGATTTCCTCTCAGTTCCCCTTCTCTTTTGACAAAGGTTACTCTTCTGACCGATGCGTCTTTATTTTGAAGTCGCCCAAAGTCGGCTTTAGAATATTTGGAGAAACTTCTGTCCATAAAGATGGCGAACGCGGAGAAACGTTTGCTAGGTATGGGTCCTTCTCCTTCAAAAACTAATTTGAAATGCCGTGACAGATGTTCTCATGCTCGCTAATTTCAAGATATCCGAATGAGCCAATATCTTAAGAGAGTATTTTTAGCTAAATTGGAGTCGTGGTCTCCCAAAATGCCGTGAAAATAAATTATAGTAGTTTAGAAGCTCTCTTTTTCCACATTTAGTTTACCTCTTGAAAGTTTTAGCTCCACAAGAGTGCATGCCCTCAGCTGACAACAAAAGCCTTAGCGTAAACTTTATTACTAGCTCTACTAACTTTTAACTACTTAGCTTTTTTTTACGTCATCACTATCGAAACTATCTGTACCATGAAAAAAAAACAGAGAAAATCTTCAAAAGCCGTAAACAATTGGCACCCTTCGACAACGAACACCACATTTACTGTGTTGGTATGCTGGGAAAACTACGGCATAGACCAACCACAGCCTCTCAACCAAGAATACCCCCCTGTGATGGTTTACGGGAATGTTACTTCCTCGCCAGGGACCAAACACAGACGCACACACACAACCCAAATAGGATCCTTTGCAAGGGCTAATGGGACCCCGCTAAGGATGTTTGGGTTATAACCTGGGATCCTTCACAGGGCTAATGAGACCCCGCTAAGGAGCGTCCTTGAGTATTAAGTATTCTTGGTTGAGAGGCTGTGGTTGGTCTCTGCCGTGGTTTTCCCAGCATACCAACACAGTAAATTTGGTGTTTGTTGTCGAAGGGTGCCAATTGTTTACGGCTTTTGGAGATTTTCTGTCTTTTATTTCTTTGTCTAGCCGTAAGAAGCCCACCCCATCTTTGTGATGGCTTTCTATCTGTACCATCTTCTCTTCTTTCCTTTTTGAAATGCCTTAAATTTTATCTCAAATATTTATTCAATGGAAAGTTGAACCCGTCTTTCATGAATTTTGTGTGTCTCACTTGCATTCAGAAGTTCTAGCACGGCATAATATTTTGTACTCTCTCATTTATGGGACGCGAGCAAATTCATCACAAGGACTAATTTTATCCTTTGAAGTACATACGCCATAAGCTTATATTCCGTTTTCTTCCTCAGAGCCGGTGTTTTCATTTTATGGCTTATTTTATTTCACTCTGAAGTGATAGCTCATCATGAATTCCGTTTAACTTCCTTGCTTTTTCATTATTTAGCGTTATGACGTTATTATTACGACGTTTCGCTCGTTTAACGTATGGTCTTCTATCATTTGTCACAGAGTAAACCATGAAAGACTTCGTATGGAAAATGTTGTGGTACGAAAGCTTTATTACCTTCACGAGCACTTAAGCACCGAGAATTGGTAGACATTAATTGTATGATGCTGCTAGAAATAGCGTGGAATCCCGTGAGGCCATAAATATTTATTTTCTCTTTCCCAGAATTGGACGGCCGGATTTCTAACCGTGGAGTTATCTCGTTCTACTGTGGTTCCCTTCCTCTCCTATCACAGACGGCAATCCCATTTCTCCTGGTTGAAGGGGCAAGTGTTGACATCTCCATCAAAGATATATTGTTCCCACGAAATTGTTCCGCACGCCCCCTCTCTCCTCTTCTTCCTCCCCAGAGTGAATTAACGAAAAACGACCGGCGTCCTTTTCATTCGAAACATACATATGTATATACGTATACACGACATATACCTATTTTTCCCCGCAAGTGGACATTTAAGGTGTTCGTCGGTCCCCGTTTTGGGATTTCCGCCCCGTGTTTGATGGGCTGGAGCCGTTTCTCTGGGCGAGTGCAACTAACCAGAACGGTTCCTCTGTTTCTGGTCTGTATCGATCATAGGGCCCCTCAAGAGAGGGAGAGAGTGGGGGGTCACCCTCGCAAAAAATCACGCTAGATGAAAAACGGCGACAACAGGGTGAGGATGTCGGCATTTGCGTCGCATTAATCCCAATTTCACTATTGAATTATTTCGCCGGACCGCCGCTGCCGACAAGATGAAGGGTTCTTGTACCCGTGGAAATTTTCGTGCCCTCAAAATTGATACATTATGCTTTATTTTGAAAAGTGAGATCGTGCATTTATTTGTAGGCAGTGTACCGTCCTTTTTTTCTTTTTTTGCTGGATGAACGAAATCAAATGGAGCCTCCTGCATTGTCCACATCAGTGCATAGAAAACTCAACTAATGGAAAACTTAAATGAATTCCTCTATTCAGAGGGATTCATTTGAGTATTCTGACAGCTGATTGGTTGGTTTTTGAACATTTTTCATCCTATTGGCAAATCGTTCCGTTTTGGCTCCAATGGACGACCTGCCATCCCCCCTTGAATCCTTCGTATCGACTATCTTTTCTGATTTCATCTAGAATTCCTATTCTCTTCCTTCCTCTTACACGCTTCCTCACTGTTCTCCCCTCGATCACCCTATTCAGCATTCCCTCTCCTTTCAAATCGTCCTCCATCCATCTCTTCTGCTTCTTCCAAACCTCCGCCACAAATTTTCTCGTCTCTCCGGCCATATCCCAAACGAACGTAACTGTGTCCAGCGAGACGTAGTGAAATAATATCATAATGAAACACTAAAATATTTAGCACTTCTTCCACAGGTTTAATTTTTAAGGTACAACGCGTTTCAGATGTCATGCCATCATCAGGTACCTGATGCAAGCTCTCGCTTATACCCAGGGACTTGGAAGAGGTGGAAGGAAGGGATGGGAAGGGAAGGATAGCGGAACCGCAGCCCCTTCGAGACCGACACCAATGAGGCGGATTGAGGTCAAAGGGACCTCAATTGGGCCTCCGCCTCCCCGAAGTACTCGTATTAGTTTGGTTATCCAAACAAGAGAGACGAGTAGCCGTCGGTTTTGTCAGTCAGGGATCACCGGATCATGGAGGGTCAATTCGGACCATCACTGGGTTGGCGGGAACTACTGAGAGAAAGGTTGTACTCTCGCTTTGACCAGAATTGGTCCGAATTGACCCTCCATGGGTCCGGTGATCCCTGACTCGAGGACGTACTTCGGCAGACCGCACGATGCCAACCCATAAAGTGAGTCAGAGAGACACCTTATCCCAAATATTTGGGCAACGGGCTCTCTCGGTTCACAGAGAGGTGCGGTAGGTCTTTCGCGAAAGCGAGACCGACGGTCACTCGTCTCTGTTGTTTGGGGTAACCAAACTAATACGAGTACTTCGGGGAGGCGGAGGCCCAATTGAGGTCCTTTTGATCTCAATCCGCCTCATTGGCGTCGGCCTCGAAGGGGCTGCGGTTCCGCTATCCTTCCCTTCCCATCCCTTCCTTCCACCTCTTCCAAGTCCCTGGGTATAAGCGAGAGCTTGCAAACCGGGGACGGAAGTTGTAATCCTGCGGCGAGAGCCGAAATGCCTGATTGCTTGACAGCTGAAACGCGTTGTACCTAAAAAAAAATTAAACCTGCGGAAGGAGTGCTATATATTTCAGTGTTTCATATCCCAAACCTCTTTCGCCATCGAATTCATTATCCTTTCTCAACTACACCATCCGCTTATTTCACCTTCCACTGAATCTGTGGCAGCCCCGGGTTCGATTCCCGGTCGTGGAGTGTACTAATTTTTAACGCTTTTTTTCTCGCACTTTTTCGACTGTTTTAGAACATTGTCCTGGCATTTTCCTGAAATTTTATGTCATATTCTAGAATGATCGCTCACAGTATAAATACTGAAGCCCTTGGCCCCACGGGCCAGTCTTGTATCGACATCGAAGCAATAAACAACAGTGAAACAAACTTAACACAAGTCTCTTCAATCGCTAGCCGATCTAACCAACTATCAGCTACAAATCATTCATGGAATCCTACTCTCATATGCCTGCAATCCCGACAATGATGTCGCCTTCTGATATCTGTCGCTAATTAAACGTTCGTTGTTCCTAATACTTCGTGCTTGACTTCACTTTGTGAAATCCGTAATTAATTTGGAATAGCTGGGATAAATTAGTAAAAATTACTTGTACACTCCACTGGTCAATTCACAGGTCAGTAATTTATTGCACAATCCGGATTTCGATGCCTGGCATTATCTTCAAGTGCTCACTGACCAGTAAAGGAGGTATTGCAAAGGTTTATATAGTAATGGACGGTGGATATGGGGGGAATACGGAATGAGCTTTAGGAAGTAATTGTAGAAGGGGGGGGGAAGAGTGGCTGGCGGCATATCCCCTTCACAATTCGACCAACTGCCCTTCCTGGGCGTCATCCCACCTATATAATCCATTCGGGACCATAACAGCTGTGATCGTCGTCATGAATAGTTCGAATTGTGACAATAGGCAGACAGCAAATCTTTTTCTTTATATTCTCTACGTTCTTATTTATGCATGATGTCTGATGATGCATAATGATTGATTTTCTTATTTAAGCATGATATTTTGAATATGTAGTAGTAGTCCTTGTACCCCTTGCACGTTGGAACGATTGACGATAGAATGTTTCTTGGTTAGTAGATTGTTAATTGGCGCGTTGCATGTGTGGTTCGCTGGTTTCAATGTAATTTCGGTGTTCTACTGTATCATTCATGCATGCCTGGTATGGAAGCGCCCCCTGCCACACACCCTTTGGGTGGCTTGCAGGGTATGACGTAGATGTAGATGTAGATATACCAACCCGGCCGAAGACGAATCTACGGCCGAGCTGGCACAGGGAGATAGGACGGTCCTGGAAGGACGGTCAGCCAAGGTGTCGGATGAGGAGATGTACCACCAGGTCACATTATGTGACTGTTCTTTTATTAGTTCTAAGTACAGATTTTTGACATCATCAAAAATATAATAGCCTTTCCTTTTGTCAAGTAATACAATACTGCTTGATTCTGTGTGTACATGGATTTCCGCGTGCTCTGGAGCAACGGCACACGCATGTGTTGCAGCCATTAAAGCTGCCAAGGCCTCAGCCTCCACAATCAGTCTTTCTTCGGCCAATCGCCACATTTCTGTTAACATTCCCATTGCTGGGATACCCATGCCACTTAAAAGGGGGTCGCATCGGCGTATACATCTAGGGAAAATTTATAGTTGCTTAAGAACCTGGGTAAATGCCACACGTCCGCGCTAATTTATTATACTTGATTATGGGAGAATTTAGGAAGCAATTTTGGAATGGGGGAAGAGTGGGAAAAATGGCCATCAAGGTCTATTACGGGTTGTTTGACTGGGGAGGACTATTTTGTGGGCGGAAGGTTTTTTGAGGATTGGAAAGTCACAAAGTCACTCTTGTGGTCATTTTCCCATAGATGTTTAGCAAAATGGGATCTGTTTAAGTCCCCATTGCGTAGATGTCTTTTATGCTCCTCTGTTCTCGCTCTGAACGACCGTCCAGTTCCCCCTCCCCTCCCCCATCCATATTTTGTATATATTCTGCAGCATTTTAAACTTTTGTACCTGAAGATGTCGCCTATGTGACGAAACCGGTCGACCTGAAATAAAAAAACTGTGAAAAAAGTACCATATCGCATCTGAATTCTTTAGAATGGATTTTCACAAAGTTAAGCCAGAATTAATCGAGTTTAGAGCAACCAGGGTCATACAATCTTTTTTGAAATTTCGAGTTGTTCCGCTGGGTCCAACACACATCTGTGGTTACTTAAGTCCAAAATGTTGGTTTTTAAATCACTCTGGTGTCCTGATGTTATCCGATACTTTTGAAAATTTGCTTATGTCTTTCATTTGATTTTTAAATGCACATAATTTTTCTTTTGTTCGCAGATCGAAATTCCTGAACCGAGCTTTATTTCACTTATTAACTAGGGTAAAATTCCGTGAACAACTAGGAGTTTTTCCCGACTTCAACGAGGAGAGTCTGATGTCCTTCAGCGTAGAATCCTACCCTCGTATGACTATTATACAAGCTCGCAATTCCGAATGCGATGTCACTTTATAACTCCTGTCGCTAATTAAACGTTCATCATTTCCATTGCTTCACACTTGACTAAAAACGTGAAACCCGCGATTCAGCCCAAGTGAACTAGGATAAAATTTCCGTGGGCAACGAGAAGTTTTGCCCGAGTTGAACGAGGAGCCTAATTCAAGGTGTCTCATATGCCGTCCCTATGAGCGAACGTAATCTGTGACGCCGTCGGATTCCGTATTTGCGAGTAAGCTGACGCTGACATTCGGATTTACTCCCCAACTCCAAATCCATCTCTAAACTTTCTGTTGCTCAACTTGTCTCTCAAGTTCACGGGTAAGACGAAGATTATGCCGCTGCTTTTCAACTCCTCAACGCTTGGATCTTGGGTTTTATCACCGCCCACCCTGGGATTACCCAACGTCGTCCATCATATGATGGATTTCAAGTGTAAATGAACACTCCGGGTAGTCTATTTTTCGGTTAAGTAAAAAAGAGAGAAGGTTTATGAGGTCTATACGGGTTAGATTGACTGAGATTTTAGATGAAGCGATTAAATTGCAAATGTCCATACAGTGTCTGGAAATGCTTAACGGAGTGTAGTGACATTAGCATTAAATTGATCATCCAAGCTCTTAATTATGCGAGGTTTTAAGGTAGATTGCGCGGAGTATCATCTCACCTTCAAATCGATGAAGTTGGCCTCATTTTAAAGAAAAATATCTCATCCTTTCGAAATGATCAAAACATCAGCCCCTTACCGAAGTAATTCCCGAGATTGGCGAAAAATATCAGTCCTTTTTCATGTGAAATGGTACGTCTATGCACTCCAATGAGTAAATATATTAGATAAATGAGGAAATTCCATCGCCTAGATTTCGTAAAACAATTAACATTGTGCATCTTGCATGTTTTCTCAACTTTTTAAAAGTAAGTCATTTAGTTACCGCAGTAATTTTTCGGGATCGTAAAACACTTTCCGTTGTGAAGCAGTTTTAAACTCACCGCGTGAAGAAAATGAGTCAATTTAAAGACTTTTTGAGTATTTTTATTAAATTACTTAGAATTTCAGTCATGTAAAATGATATTTTTGCATTATTAATTATGCAATATTTAATTAATGCTTCCCACAGCTGCTGATATCAAACCATAAAATTCAAATATGGTCCCCGTTATGACTAGGGAAATATCTCTCCCGAACTATCTTAAAATTTAATGAATGAGAATTTAGAAGTGCAACAATTATACAAATAACACAAAAATTTCCATCTCAAAACATTTACGATGAAGTGAAGAGGTAAAAATCAATGATTTACCGTTAACGCTTTGAGTGCGGCATGACATGAAATCACGTCATGGTATTTTCACGCTGGTTCTGATGACGTGTTATCACGTCATGGGTACCGTGAGTGTTCCAGCTTTCTTAGGGAGCCTTGCGAAAGTTCCCTAGTGAAAGCTGGAACACCTACGGTACCCTTGACGTGATATCACGTCATCAGCTCCAGCGTAAAGTGCGGCATGACGTGATATCACGTCCTGCCACACTCAAATGATTTTACATATTTTTAAAATTAATTTTTCATTCATAGTTTATCTATTCATGTAGCTCAATCCTCCAAAGTAACCGTCATTTCCTTCTTGTGCTTGTATTATTCGCCTATATTTTCTTAATTGGCTGCGCTTTGACCAATTAAGTATCCTGCCCAGCCCATGGTTTTGAAAATTCTTTCTAAACGACGCAGAAATCGAAATCTTAATGCCCACCCTAGGATTTCTCAACGTCGGCCACCACTTGATGGACAACAAGTAAAAAATGAGCGTTCCGAGATTTCTTCGCTGAATTATCGTGCGTGGTGATCCGCATTATTTACCAGAAAATCCGTCAATATATGTATCCACATACCATATACCATAGAGATAGGGAGAACAAGATGGATGAGACACACCCCGAGACACAATGGGTTCGTAATGAATAAAGCTGAAGACAAAACAGAGGGAAAAGTCCCCAGAGGAAGACCCAGGAATAAGTTCATGGACCTAATTAAGAGGAAAATACATAGGAAGAGATACCAGGAGGTAAGGGATCTAGCATTAGATAGGAAAGGGTGGAGAGCTGCTGTCAACCAATCTGAGGATTAAACAACCAATGAACGATATATCGACTGATAAATATTGAAAAACAAACCATGGTCTCTAAAATTGTTTCTCATGCATGGTGCTTGACTCTATACCTGTTTATTCTCGTAGTAACTTTGGATGGCTATGTAATCTAGAGTTCCTGGAGACGATTTCAATTTTCGCGACTTTGAGAAAGAATTTTCAACACTCAGGGCTGGGTTGGATATTTAATCGGGGTGAGTCCAGGCATTACGTGAATATATGCACTAAAAATTGCAAGTTCCGGGAGATGGAGGCACCTACGTATAATGGCTGCGCGAGATCGGTGGGGAATTATGAATAAAAACATTAATACTTATTATAATGTCGAACAGTCCATTTTTTCTTCTCAACTCAACCGTTTATGTTCCAATAAGGAAATGGTATGTTGGTTGCATTATCCTTGCATTCGTTAAATTTTCTTTTTTTTGTAATGGAGGACACAATGAAAACGTTGTTTAATCTTGTAATGTTGTTCCTGTAATAATTCGTTAAATATTTTCAATCACTTAGATGAAATTTTCATTTTAATTTTAGCATACAATGATCTCATTTACGTACTCATTTTTCAATTTATTAGGTAGAGACTTCCAGTGACGACCGCGCTTGGAAAACGATATAGTGGGTGGAAGTCTCACAATCGTTAACTAGAGAAAGACCATGCATAATTGTGTATTTCGGAATATCTGCTTTTCATGGAAGTGAAAGAAAAACTTTTTATCTGGAGGTACGCATGTGTTTTTTTACTTATTCACAAAGGGTATTAGTTAGGGACCACTGTACGCCACTTCTGATCTTTCCAGTGTTTTTCAAAACCAGTCAACTTGATACAAATGTTTCTAAGATGCCTGCAATCTATAGAAGAGTCCTGTTTGTGACCGAAATTTGTTACGGTTGGTATTAAACTAAAACTATGCCAAATTGTATCAGCTTATGGTAGCATCCGTAGAGGTTAGCTTAATTTTCATTGTAAGTGTCCATTCCGGAGTGAAACTAAGCTATTCAAAGGGACATAACTTTATCAGGAATCCCTTTTATTCTTTCATCCATTCTTTCATTATAGTTAAAACAGCAAAGCATATTTATAACATTTCTAAGTTCGCTAACGGATCACTTGATTAGTGGATATGAAGAAGGATGGATAGGGAGCACCCTATTGGAGAGATTGTAAAACGCAAAGGCGTTAGACATGGTATTAGGTGAAAGGACAATCTGAGGTGTTTACTTGAAATGGGCTGCAAAAGAAGATATATTACTCATTATGAGAAATTACCATGCTCAAGAGAGTGATACGAGAAATGATGCTGATTAAGCGGGCAAGAGAGAGAGAGAAAAATATCAGCAACCGAAGGTTGAACTGATTTCTTATTAATACTGTGCAATCAGTTCTACCCGCAACTGGTAGACTAGTGGGAGTAATTTTCAATGAAAAATTCATTTTCCTGGAATAGGATTCCCGTCCAGGGGGGTTGTGTTTGAATCGCTCGAGTTAATCTCGATTATGTTACTATGGAGTCACGTGGTACAACAACGAACGGTCCGCGATTTTGGTGAGTTTAAATCACTCTGATGGATATCTTAATTGTCTGGAACGTGGTTTATTGTGTCTGTAATCGTGATGTAATAATCCATTAACAATTATACCGCGAGAAAAACTTGGTTGAGAAGGCTACATGAGATTTTTTACAAGTAGTTCAAGTACACCTAAATCTAGAACAGTTCGTTAATGTATCACGTGATTCCTTAGTTACGTGGTCGAGATTAACTCGATCAATTCAAACATACCCCCTCAAATCTCTCACAATTCCCAAATTTTTGCGACCTGAGTTCGAATCCCATGACAGATGATTAGACAATTTTCCATTAAAACTTTTCAAGTACAAGTGAGAAGCATATTTCCCAGTCATGATTTTCAGTTTCTTATTATGGAGGCGACTTAAATTCCAAGGAATTTTATCGTAAGCTTCAGAGTCCTCTTACTGTACCACGTAGAAGGGAAGATATGCATGTGCATTGAAATCAAAGCCATTCACATGGGCTTGCTCGAGCATGTTTCCCCAAAGGGTAGAAATGAGTTAATGGCTAATATTTAAGCATCGGCATGTTCCTCGGTGGCAGAAGCGATTTCGCAGCAGCGGCGCGTAAATTGGGGGACTTTTGAACGCGGAGGCACCTTGGAATCCAATTTTAATCCGTCTTTTGAGCGGCGAGCAACCCTTTGACGACGGGCCATCGATCGCCATTCTTACCGGGACTCTTGAATAAACGCCGACCCGAAATCGCGCGTGAATGACTCAGAAATAAAACATGCAACCGACGTTGGAAATTTATTTCCTTTGAGGCCATGAGCTCGCCAATCACTCTTTTCACCCCCAAGCTCCCAGGAAATCTTTTTTTTTTCCTTCTCTTTAGGCCTTTTTATATTTTTTTATCGCTCACGCATGGTATCCTTTGAAATCCTCCCCCTCTCCCCCGTTCTCGTTAATATCCGCCATGGATGCCGGGGCCCTCGCTTCGTTTGTTTGCGCCACCGCGCGGCCGTGGAGCGAACCGGGAGTAGCTGCGGCCTCGAGCCTGATTGGCGGTTGACCTGAATCTGAAATGACCTCATAAATATGAGCGGTCGGGAGTGCAAACCCGATGTGCCATTATTATTTTTTATTCCCTTTCGCCCCCACACCCCGCCCTCATCCCCCTCTCTCGCCGTCGTTTGAGAGCGGTTGAATTTCCCTTTCGTGGAGCACCAATGAAATTCCACTTTGCCAGACAACGTCTGCCGTCAAGCTTTAAATCACTGTTGAGCGCCAGCTGCCAACCGTTGTAATGGAACGTCTCCTCCCGCAACATCCTCATCCTTCCTAAACGACTCATGCGAGATTTGTCCTCGGGTCGCTTGAAATGAATGTTATTTTCGGTGAAATTCGTCATGTAATTATAAAAAAGAGCGTTCTCGATTCTACACGCCAAATTTTAATTTTTTATTACTTTAGATCTTCGATTATTCTGTGTGTGGAATAGGAATGAAGCCTTCTAAAAAAAATCGAAACCTCGGTGAGCACGGAAGAGATGTCTGGGGTACATTTCCACTAAAAAATGCCGGTGGGATTTATTTGACCCCTTAGCATTTTTAATAATCCATAACTTCTGACTGAATTGTTCCAGGTCTTGCGTATTAATTGGATTTTATTATATTTATCAGGAAAATGTAATGTGAAAACAATCTCACGGCAGTTATAGTTTTTGAATGTAACCTTCTTATTAGTACCGGAGGGGTCGTTTTGATACCAGGCAATCTCTCCTGTGTCTTGTCTGCCTTGTCTGTCAGCTCTTACATATTTATTGGATTTCATTATTTTGGTCAGGAAAATATAATGTGAAATTAAGAACCTCATAGCAGTAATGGTTATTAAAATGTACATTACCATCTTCTTATTAGTACCGGAGTATTCATTTGGACTCCAGGCTATATCTGCCTTGTTTTATTTGAATTTTTTCGTTGTAGAATGGAGTTTTATTGCCTTTCATTGAAATATAATGGACAGGTCGACAGCCAAACGGTAGCACCCAAGAGTGAAGCGCCGCAAAAAGACCCGACGCACTCAGACTTTGCCTTCGCCGACTAAAGTCCCGGGTCCATATCCTCATTGGCCCCATCCCATGCGTCGAAATGTCAAATTATAGTATGCTGATATGAACCGTAATTCTTGTAAAATATAATTAAAATGAATCAATAAAACATATTTCAGAAACAATTTGCATAGTATTTCAGTTCAAATTGTCAAATATCCTTTAAAAAATAAAATATTTCTTAAGGGTCAAATTGACCAATGTCTGTATATACTAATTGATATCCCTCAAAGTTTGTTACTCCTAGTGATAATTACAAGATAAATACGCGGTTTTATTTTAATAAGTTTAATACGCTGTTATATGCCCGGGTTTGTGAAGAATGTGAAGATTCATTGCAAAATGGAGGGAAAAGCCCCCAGAGGAAGACCCAGGAATAAGTTCATGACCCAAATAAATACGGAAGTGCATAAGATGAGATAGCAGGAGGTAAGGGAACTAGCATTAGATGGGGATGGGTGGAGGGGTTCAGTCAACCAATCTTAGGATATCCATTCCCCATTCCCCCCTCTTGGATATTCCGCTGAGTCATAATACCTTTTGAGGATGACGCCCCAACCCCCGGCGTGGACGCCGCACTCATCGTCCAACCGTTCCCCCCCCCCCCAAATAATGCTTGTTCCCGCGTCCTCTAACATACATTCTTTCCCCCCCCCTTCCCCTTACCCTTTTCCTGCCTCTTCCCTCCCTCCCCCTTCCAAATTTTTGCATAAATTCTGCAGCATTCTAAACTTATGTACCTGATGATGTCGCCTATGTGACGAAACCGGTCGACCTGAAATAAAAACTGTGAAAAAAGTACCATGTCTCATTTGAATTCTTTGGAATGGATTTTCACAAAGTTAAGCCAGAATTAATCGAGTTTAATCTTAGGATTGAACGACCAATGAGAGAATATGACATCAAATAGTAGAAGTTATACTTCCAGATTATTTTTATCACAACACACCGGCCAAAGCTTGGACAAAACTAATTGTTTTTCAAAGTTCCAGAGATTTGTGAAAGCAAAAATTTCTTACGCCCCTAGAGACAAAGAGGTTACTCGACCCAGTGATATTTCACCATCATCAACCATTACATCCACACTTGCCAAACAAATTTTGGGCTTTATAGCTATTTGATCATTACCTACTCATAAGCGTGAGGACTAATTGCTTGACTATTATATTAATAGCCACATAATTAAGCGTGAGGACTAATTGCTTGACTATTATATTAATAGCCACATAATTTATTACCATTTTAGTCTGTCTCTCCGCGAAAACCAGGCAAATGCAAAGGAGCTTGTGTAACCAGGGAAACAAAATAACACCATTAAATTTAATTTAATGGATTAAGCATTGGAATTAATCAACGCGGAAATTCGAGGTTAAACAGTGAATATAGTGAAGTGATCTCGGGATTTGGCTTAGGATGACGCTGTTTAAAAATCCTTCCCGTAGGAAGACATATATTAACATTTTCAACAAGTAATTACTGAAGTTAGTACTTTGGAAAAAATAATTGTTTTCCTCCATAAAATTTCAGCCAATTATCCAGATTCAGTTCTCGCTTAATTAACACGATTCCCCAGTCACATTTGCAGACACTTGCCATTTCCACAGCCACAGACTTGCAGGGATAGTATTCCCCTACTAGCCAACGGGCCAACTATTTTAAGCATTTTGTCGCTAATCATTTACCTCGGATAAAACGGAATATCAGAAAATTGGGACTCGCATAATAGGAAGACTACTGTAATGTATTTGCGGATCAAGGGGACAATACAACATTAAGTCTTAATATAAGGTCTTCAATTATTATCTTGGAGTTAGCCTCATTTTGAGACATGTCGTGCGGAATACACACACAAAACACACGCGGCACAGCGTTAAAAATACTACAATTTTTCATGCGAATATTAGGAAGGTCCGCGGAGGGAAAAGTGCAAGAGAGATGGTACTTCGCTCTGGTTAGGCCAAACCTTGAGAGCGCCGTGAGCGTTTGGGATCCTGAATAGGAAGATTTAACCAAAAAAATTTATAAAATTCATGAGAAAGCTGCGCACTTAGTGAAAAACTGCTACGAGTGAGCATATAGTGTAAAATAAAAATAGTAATTTCCAGATTGTTTCGGATAAAAACCGACCATGGTTTCGACACTTAATGGCATTATCAAGGGCCTAAATAACATACAAATATATATAATTACGTGTATATTGACATAAAGTGTCGACATCGTGGTCGGTTTTCATTGAAACGGTGTGGAAATTATTATTGATATTTTTTTTTTCTGCCGGACGATTCTGTTGGCCCGTATGTCCCCGGAATCCCGATAGGCTGCTGAGCCTGTCATCAGGTTTTCCAGGGACTGGACCAACAGAACTTGACACAAATCCATGCCCTGGGTGGTGAAAAATCCACCCAGGCGGGACTCGAACCCGCGACCCTCGGTTAAGCAGGCGAGGACTTTACCCCGCTGCCACCGGGGCCGGCGGTCTTATTCTTACCAATCATCATCTGGTGTTCTGCCTGCTGGCAGGTCCCGTACACCACTGCTGTCTCCATCCGCCTCTGTCCCGAGCTTCCTTCTTTGCTTCATCATAGTTGATGTTATTCACCTGATCCACCAATATTATTCTTCTCCTTCCTCTCTTTTTCTTTCCTTCAATTGAACCCTCAAGTGCCACAGTTATTATACTTTTCCCTCTCATCACATGGCCCATGGTACTTCGCTCTGATTAAGCCAAACCTAGAAAGCGCCGTGATCGTTTGGGATCCTGAATAGAAATATTTTACCAAAAACAATTATAAAATTCAAGAGAAAGCTGTGCACTTAGTGAAAAGCTGCGACGAGTGAGCATATAGCTTACCAATATGGGTATAAAATATTTCCACAAGTTACGCCTGAAACTCTTTCATTCTTTCATAAGGGAACTTGCACTAGGCGGCGAAGGAAGGAAGACGGCAGTCAAAAATGGAATTGGACGACTAATGAGTCAATGAGGATTAACGCTTTTCAACGGCTAATTCTACAAAGATATGAATAATTTTGAGGTGAGAACCTGATTTGACTGGGTCATCTGAGTGATAGTTCTTTCTGAAGAAATGTGACAGGTTTTATGAAGTTTAAGTAAACTATACGAAAAAAAACAACTATGACAATAAAAAAACAGGAAACACTGATAAAAGACGCATTTTGTCTAAGTTTTCGGTGGTGCGACCACCCTCTTCAGCAAAAGAAGTTATGGAATTCTGAAAGCATCCTTAATCGCTTCCGTGTAGTATGTGAGATGAAGAGAATTGCTTTTCGGCTCTCCTTAATAGTAATCAGAATATACCTTTAGCATAAGGCGCCAAATAGAGTGGCATACGAAGAAAGACTAACCTCTACATCGATATTTCAGCGGACCTGAAGAAGCCAGCTGGAATGCTGGCGAAACATTGTTAGTAAAAATATGAAATGGACCATTGTAGTAGAGGGAGATGGCGCTTTCTATGGTGGCCGATGCTGGAAGCTGCAATGTACGCGTTCTCTGTCCGCAATCTTCCTGAACCCTGGTTTTACATTTTTTAAATTTGCATTACATCAATTTTACTATGAGTTTTCGGATAATTTTTAGAGTAATTGAATATAATAAAGAAAAATTTAAAATTATTAAATATACAATAGATCCGATAACAGGTATAGTCCTGCTAAGCCTATGGCTTGTCAGCAGGTGCTGTTTTTCATTAATAAATAAATTCACAACATTTATCTGTCAGAAAACATAAAAAAATAGTTAAAAACGTAAAATATAATAAAAACACATAAATATACGCGAGGACGTAAAGAAAGCCTTACATAAAATAGTAATAGTTAATAGTACAGGGACGATAACTACCCGTATCTCGTTGAAACTTCCCTCGCCTATCCCTTTTCCCTTCAACTTCTCTATTTCTTTTGCCATAAAACATGGAATTACTGACATCGATAATAATATCGTTATTTTCTATCGTACGATCTCGATCAAAAGACGTACCCACTTGCCTAATTATCAGGAGTTCGATGAATACGTTGATTGTTTGCAGTCAGACGTAGTTGTTGAAGGTTTTATTATGCTGCGAATGGCCAGTTGTGGAGGTAGTAGAGGGGAATGATTGAAGACTAGGAACGCTCGTCAGCTAGCCCTTGTCACACCACTAGTCACTGACGGCTATGGCACCATATTACTATCTTCAACCCGTTAACCCTTTCTATGGCACATTTAAGCTACTAGCATTTAGAGAATTGGAAAAATGTCACCCTCTAACTCTGTAGAAGACTCGACTCACGTTTGGCTCGCTGATATGGGAAATATTCCTAAATAAATTTAACCATCTCATAATTTGGTCCCGCTTCTGAGTTCTCATGGATTGCAGCAATGTATATCTGGTTGATTGTCGACTTGGCGAGGGGACCGAACCCTATTTTACCTATTTTAAAAATATAAACTTGTTTAATGGGGATCCCGATTACTTTATCTCTTTCTTTGATGCTTAATCGATTTCCTAATATAGATCTCCTATTTTCAATTGAACCTGGCCGTTAATCCCGTGCATGAAATAGAGGGCCTGAACTTCTTGGACGGGGGAGAGGATGGGGTTCGAAGTCTTGATGGCCGAGATTGTGCCGAGCGCTGTGGCCGTGAGGACACGACGGCTTCGCTGCACTCGCAGCTTAAATACACATCGGTCCCTACTTGCGAAATTGCGGCAATTAACCCGCTCGACTCTGCTTCCTCGCACACTGACCATAGGCTGCATATTTTTTGTCGGCGAAAACTGATTGCGGTGGCATTTCTATCGGGTGTAACATCGGTAACGGATGGGACATGTGTCCTGTTGATCCGCAATCAAGACGAGCGATTTCGGTACAGTAATAGTTAAATGGTAATAGTTAATAGAAAAAGTTTTTTTTTAATTAAACAAACGTAAACAAAAGTACAAATGAATTTCTTTTAATCAAACAAAACATTTATCCGTCAGAAAACATTAAAAATATCGATGAAAAACCCAAAATGTAATTGAAACACACAAATATTCACACAACTTAATTAAAACTTCGCTATTAAATCATTAAAACTAAATTTCCTTCAGCGCTTGCAGGATGACGCACTACGTCTGAAATTTTACAATGTTTTCCATCGATAACTTACCATAAATCTTACTTCTTTCATAAGAACTCTCCTTACATATTGAATTTATTTATAAAAATTAAATATAATCCCGGTGAAGACTATGGCAAAATCCATAGCATGGTAGAATCCATATCACTAAGCAGCCAATATTTTTTATATAGTTATCCGCCTAAAATTTAAAACAGATTGTGGACATTGGAGCGTTGCGCTTGTGGATCGTAACCATGGACCATTGGAAAAGATGACCGGAAAAGACTAGAAGCCTTCAAAACCTCGTTTTGGAGGATGCTGCTGAAGATAAAATGAACAGACAAAAGAAGAAATGATGAAGTTACAAAAGAGTAGAAGAGGAAAGGACCATATGGAACACCACACAGGAAAGAAGAACAAGATGAATTGGACACACCTTGAAACAACACGAGTTTGCGAAGAGCATAATTGAAGGCAAAGTAGAGGGAAAAGTCCCCAGAGGAAGACCCAGGAATAAGTTCTTGGACCAAATAAAGAGGAAAGTACATAGAAAGAGATACCAGGAGGTGATGGAACTAGCATTAAATAGGGAAGTATGGAGGGCTGAACAGGGATCCTGGCATATCTTCCAATGTACTTTCCTCTTTATTTGATCCGTGAACTTACTCCCGAGTCCTCCTCTATTGACTTTTCCCTCTATTTTGCCTTCAGTAAGTAAATATAATAACCCATAATGTCTCAGGATGTGTCCAATCCATCTCGTGCTACTTTTCTCTATGGTGTTCCATATGGTAGTTCAGTCTTAGGATTGAACAACCAATGAACGATGGATATTCTTGCTATAAATCCGCTAAATTTCCCAATCCGTCGTAATTATTATTATTATGTATTCTATCGGTAAAGGTAGGTTTTGTTTAATGCCAGAGAATATCCTCCCGGTTTTTTAGAAATTCCGGGGCCTATCTCCTTCTAGTATATCCTTTTCCGCCTCTGCATAAGATCTGCCCTTCTTCTTCCCGTCCATAAAACTTATTCTCTTTCTTCCCCTTCCCCGCTTGCCCAACATCCTTTCCTTCTATCACACTCTTCAGCAGCCCACCACCCTTTTCTTACATCCCTCAGCCATCTACCCTGCCTATCCCGGATTTCATTCAATAGTTTCCTTTCGTCGCCCATCACCTCATTCACTTCCTCGTTTGTCTTCCTTTCCGTTCACCTCACCTTCTCCATCCTTCTCCACACTCACATCTCAAATGCCTGCAGCCTATTCTCGTCCTCCTTTCTCAGGGCCCACATATCTGCCCCATACAACGCTACTCTCCATATCAAGCTCTTCACCACCCTCTCCTTCATATGTTGTCCCCTGCATCAACTCTCTTCTACTACTAAACGCCTCCTTAGCTAGCGCTATTCTCTTCCGTATGCCTTTGCTACAATGCCCGTTTTCCTCTATCGTTCTACCTATGTAATTAAACTTGTTCTACTTGCTCGAGTTTGTGTCCACCAACTTTGATCACAAGCTTCGCTTTCTTTCTCTTAGAGAATCTCATGACTTTTGTTTTCTTATGATTTATCTTCATTCCGAATATCCCGCACTGCATTTCTGAAGCATATACCAAAGCTTGAAGTCTCTTGGAAAATCCACGAACCAATGCCTGATCGTCCGCGAATTTGAACGATTGTATCAGATGCCCTCCCACTTTGACTCTAACCTCAAGTTCTTCTCATGTATATCTTACCATTCCCATTTTCCCAGCATAAATCCGTCGTAATATCCAAGAAAAATTAATCAAAGAGCTGGAATAACCAGCAAGATTGTTATTTCGGCCGTTTGGCTGCAGTTTGGTGACGTAATTCCCTCAACATCTACCTCAACGGAGTGGACTAAATATCGGTTCATTCCTCTGACCTCACGGAAAAAATGTAAGCCTTACCGTTGGAAGCAACTGGTAAGGGAAGCTCAGGTAGGAGGGAGGAAGAAAATGTTCAGATCGATCGGTAAGTGCTGGCGAGAGGCCTCGTCCTATTCTGTCTCCGCTAGCCAGGCGACACCACTCGGCGAGAGGAGAGTCCACGCTGCCGCGACTGATGCTGGGAGCGAATGCCATTTCTCCCCCTTTCTTTCCTCCTCTCCGAAGCTATTCCCTTCCCGCCCTCCCTTGGTGTCACATTACCCCTCCCTCCCCTCTTATCTCTTCGCCCGCAATCCGAACTCAATACTTGGACGGGTTGGGGGTAAGGGGTTGAAGGAGACTGAGAAGAAGATAACCCTTTGTTCACGAAAAAAACAGCGGGTATGGGGGAAAGGAGACAATGAGCTTTGGGGACTGACTGTTGCTGAATGCTCTTCTCCCGCCACCACTATGGGGTACATAGGTAGCACTCACTTTCAAAATTGTAGAACTTTTGAATGAATTGAGATATTAGCATGAAATATTTTTTATTTGAAAGCTAAAACCCTTAGAAATAGAGAAAAATATGCATCAAATGAAAAATGGCAATATAAGCCTGCAAAAAGTGTGCGAAAACCGTAATAATTTTCCAATTATTTTTATGGACCAAAATAATTCAGCGAAAAATAAATGTTTAAAAACAAAATATACATATTATTATATTTTCTCATACTCATTGATAATAAGATTAAACCAACTCGAAATAATTAATATAATAATATGTATATTTTGATTTTAAAATATTTATTTATCGCTTTTATATGTATATTTTGCTTACATTGCTATTTTTAATTTGATGCATATTTATCTCTATTTATTAGGGTTTTAGCTTTCAAATAAAAAATAATTTCATGCTAATATCTCAAGTCATTCAAAAGTTCTACGATTTTGAAAGTGATTGCTACCTCTGTACCCCATAGTGCGCCCTCATGCGGTCTTGCGTTGCCCTTGCCCCCTCTATCCCCCCCCCCCCCCCGT
This sequence comes from Ceriagrion tenellum, assembly GCA_963169105.1. Classification (NCBI taxonomy): domain Eukaryota; kingdom Metazoa; phylum Arthropoda; class Insecta; order Odonata; family Coenagrionidae; genus Ceriagrion; species Ceriagrion tenellum. The sequence goes on from OY720637.1 coordinate 48,452,594, forward strand.
AGGGAGGGAAGGAGAGAACGGGGAACGGTCGGCTTGGCGGGAGGCTGTGTACTGATGGTCTGGGGGAGGTGAAAGGGTTTATATATGGGATGGGCGAAGGAGTGTGGGTGAAAGTTGGCAGCGTATCCCATCTCTCCTTCCGGTCCCCTCTTTACGCCCCCTCCCGCCCCGCTCCTTCCCCCTTCCACGCCCCTCCTTCCTGCACCCTTCTTTTCATCCGAGCGAAGGCCGGGGGGAGAAGGAGAGAGGGAGAGAGAGAGAGAGAGAAAGGGGAGAAAAGCAGAAGAAAAAAGACTTGAAGCCTTTCTTATTGTCCTGGGAAACAGTGCATATCGATCCCATTCAAGACTTCCCCCTCATTATTGCCGATTGATGCTCTCGTTGCCGTCAAACGCAGCCACCATTCTGGACCAAAAAAACCCGCAAACCAACGCTGTTTATGGTGTTAGACTGTTTGTGTGCTCCCAACTTTAAGATTATATATTAAAGCACCTAACTATAGCACCATAGCGTGATGGCGAGTGAAGTAAATTCGTGGAATTTCGACTTTTTTGGAAGAAGTTACGCCAAATCTTTGTTTTCAGGATTTCATAGCGATATGTATTATCACTACCATATTTGATAATGATAAGGTACAACAATGCCCCGTATCGTCAACTCTCATTAAATATTTTCTCGATTGCCGACAAATGCTGCAACCAGTGTGGACCAAAACCCGCAAATTCATGCTTTTTTTAGTGCTGAATTGTTTATATACTCCCAATTTTAAGAATATTAAATAACACTAAACTTATAACTTAACTCCATAGCGCGATGGCGAGTGAAGTAACTCCGTGAAATTTTGACTTTATTGGAAGAATATGCACAAAATCTTTGTTTTCTGGCTTTCGTACCGTTGTGTGTTATCACTATCATATTTGATAGTGATAAGGTACATTGAAGCCCCGTGTCGTCAACTTTCGTTAAATATTTTCTCGATTGCCGACAAATGCAGCCACCATCATGGACCAAAAACCCGCAAATCCACGCCGTTTATAGTGTTAGACTCTTTATGTGCTCTTAATTTCAAGAATATATGACACACATAAATCTAGTTCTATATCGTAATGGTGAGTGAAGTTACTTCGAGGAATTTTGACTTTTTTGCACGTAGTAAGGCTAAATCTTTGTTTTCGGGCTTTCGTGGAAATGTGTATTATCACAATCATGGTTGAAAGTGATAAGGTACACTTCCCCCTCCTTATCGCCGATTAATGCTGACGACGTCGTCAAACGCAGCCACCATTCAGGACCAAAAAAACCCGCAAACCAACGCTGTTTATGGTGTTAGACTGTTTGTGTGCTCCCAAATTTTAGATTATATATTAAAGCACCTAACTATAGCACCATAGCATGATGGCGAGTGAAGTAACTTCGTAGAATTTCGAATTTTTTGGAAGAAGTTACGCCAAATCTTTGTTTTCAGGATTTCATAGCGATGTGTATTATCACTACCATATTTGATAATGATAAGGTACAACAATCGTCAACTCTCGTTAAATATTTTCTCGAGTGCCGACAAATGCAGCCACCATCATGGACCAAAAGCCCGCAAATCCATGTCGTTTATAATGTTAGACTCTTTATGTGCTCCTAATTTCAAGATTATACGAAACACATAAATCTTGTTCTATATCGTAGTGGTGAGTGAAGTAACTTCGAGGAATTTTGACTTTTTTTGCACATAGTAAGGCTAAATCTTTGTTTTCGGGCTTTCGTGGAAATGTGTATTATCACAATCGTGGTTGAAATTGATAAGAATCACTTCCCCCTCCTTATCGCCGATTAATGCTCTCGTTGCCGTCAAACGCAGCCACCATTCTGGACCAAAAAAACCCGCAAACCAACGCTGTTTATGGTGTTAGACTGTTTGTGTGCTCCCAACTTTAAGATTATATATTAAATCACCTAACTATAGCACCATAGCGCGATGGCGAGTGAAGTAACTTGGAATTTCGACTTACACAGAGTTTTGTTATTGGTTAAATTCTTAGGAGGAGGAATTCTTGAAATTGGCGAAATTCTTATGAGTCTTAAAAAAAGGAGGTCGTGTATGAAGCAGTGTATGGGGGTAAATGAAGCAAAAGAGGTTTGCAAGGATAGGTCATAATGGAGGAAATTATTGAAGCAGAGTTAGGTGTACAAATATGCACTGATGAGTGAAACTCTGTGACTGTGCCTACCCCGGAAGGGAACGGCGTGATTGGTATGTTGGTATGTATGTATGTTATTGGTACCATTGCCAGTGTCTCCGATTTATTAAACAAACGTAATGTTTTGCGCTTCGGAAGCAATTTATGGTGCGTTATTATCAAGTCTTGTGGATTTTATAGGTGAATGATCTTAGTCATGCTCATTTTTTTAGCAATCCTCCGTGTGCTTCCAACAAACCGGCAATTGCCGTCGGAAATGTTCAAATAATCATGAACATTTCATGTCAAAGGTCAGATAAACCCATTCTTATACCTAATACCTTTCCTTAATTCATGCTTGCACTGTGCCAATAAAATTGATTCTAAGGCAAAAAATTTTCTAATTAAAAAGAGAGGGACAATTAAGGCAAGTCTAACGAGACTACAGAATTTCGTTAATAATTTCGATGTAGCTTCACAAAGTATATTCGAGTTAAAGGTAAGATAAGACAAAGAGATCATTAAAACCAAAGAAAATACAGTCCACTTCATTTGAATCTAAACGATCACTCTTATAATTTCGCTAGTATTCAATTAATATACAGGTTCCATGTTATAGCAATAACAGCCGGAACTATATCATTGCATGGAGAAAATAACCTACAATATGTCTTCCGTGATCTCCATCTCCTCCGCGTTTTCTTTATCACTCACTGGGATTCATTTAACTCGTCATGATTTGTGTTGCATCGGTCCCATTCCCCCCTGATGACGCGTCTCCAAAAATCATTATTGTAACATTAATGTAAAAAAATAATGAATGAAAAGGGAAGAAAGAGCGTTTTCGTTCCACTGTCATGAACAGATGAGGAGTGTGTGTGAAGGAGTGACTTTTTTTTATTATTTTGTACACTCGTACTCATTTGCACGACGAAACTTGCAAATCCTCTCGGCCTAAAGTAGTGACGCTTAATTGGACACTTTTCGGAAAACTAATTGGTCGGAAATGATTCAAAAGCACTCTGCCATGTTCATTTTCAAAGAACCACGGAACTACCCGCGCAGTAACTTCAACGGAGTCATCCGCTAATGATCACGCAATCGCGTGAAATCCGCCTGGGTAGCTTAATTGATTAGAGCACTCGGTGCGAAATCGAGGGGTTGTGGTTCGATTCCCAGTCCAGGTAAATGATTTTTCCTCTGTAAATTTCACTCAAATGCCATGTTTACGTCGGCGGTTGGGGCTCTCCCGTTACATTTCAGTATGCCCCAATTCACCATCCATTGCCCAGCCTTGTACCTTATTTCAAGTAAGAGATTTCTATAAAAATTGTATCCTTTTACGCAGTGATTCAATTTTCGTCCTCTATTCTATCACTCTTTGGGTTCAATTTTGCAATAACTGGAAATGTATGTAATCGTGCGATGGGTAGCGTAGTGGTCTGCGCGTTGGCCCGGAAAGCCAAAAGTTCGTGGTTCAATTCTCCCGGTCCAGGCTAATTTTTTATCTCATGGTGATTTAATTGTATTTCATCGCCGTATTCGCGGCAGTTCTGAATACTTTGGATACAGAGCCAAGCGCGGCTTAAGCGCTGGTGCAGGATACAGTCTTTATGCTGTGGCTTCTTTGAAGTCCATTCTCCGCTGCGTTGCCATCTTTGATAGACCGCAAGGGCTTAACATCTACTAATCCCAGGATATTTGACTAATGGTTATGTAAGTATTTATAAATTTGGCGTCATTGCAGTTACAACGGTATAACTCAAACTTCTATCGCATCGTTAGTCTCGGAATTAGCCGAGGTTTACAAATTTTACAACAGCTCGCCTAAAACTCGACATACAAACAATTATATTCCTTTGATATGTTAGAAACATGTTTGGCTTACTTACATCAGAATATTTCATCTTTAAAATAAATATTAAGAGAATTACGATAACATAAAGTTGGGCCATCGGGTTTTGAGCGCCTAAAACAGGGCCTTTTTTCAAAACAAATTCCGTAGAAGTGTAGATAAGGATAACAAAAATTTTTTACACGCATCAGTAAATGTAGAAATGATTATTCTGTCGTATGTATTTTATTTCGTTCAAATCGGTTGATCTTGCTTGAAGATACAGCGTCCTAAACTCAACAGACTTACTTATTTAATGGACTGTCATGGCTATTCTCTGCCAGATGCAGATGGTGCGAAGAAGAGGACGAAACAACATCACACGTTCTCTGTGACTGTCCTGCCTTGATGAGGACTAAAATAAGACATCTAGGATCCCCGTTTCCCGATTCGGCTGAAGTCAGGGTTACTCCCATGGAGGATATGCTGGCCTTCAGTAAGGCCATTGGACTCCACGGGTAACCAAGACATGGTGGTTAGCACAAAGGACCGATAGGTCTAGGTGCCCCAGGTCCTCCTCGGAGGAACTCCACCAACAAATTTATTCTAATCTATATGTAGACCGAACAATAGTTAAAAGAGCGTAGTTACGTCCCGCGTTTAGTATTGCATTTTTGATCCACTACATTATGATTACTGGTAAGTAAAACCTGTAAGACGTGATTATTTACGATCTGTAGACTGTATTTACATTTGAAATGCCGTCTTTCATCACTATACAGACGCAATCAACAAAGTTGTTTGTTTACCGAATCCTAGGCAACAGTTTTTGGCGGCGTGTCAACAATCCATATGTATATTCATTGTTTTGAAATGTCATGCAATCCATTCTTTGGAAGGCGTGGGCCAATCGAAAGTCACTCCCATCGTTACCATGTACAAAGCTATCACCATTCTAACTCTTTCCATTACTAGACCTATGCTAAACTCAGTCCCAACTGAAAAAACCATCCTTCATAACTAAGTCATTGCGTAGAAGGCGAAAGCATCAGAAGAATTTAGCTTGGATTTTTTTGAAAATGCGTTAGTTTTTCTGATTTTTTTGCAACTGGTCCTCCTCGGAGGAACTCCACCAATAATTTAATCTAATCTAATCTACAATGGCTATTGGACTATTTAATGGTTCATGCCTATCCTTCAAAATTGGCATGAGGATTAGGATTCGCGGCAGGCCTAAATAATTTGTATATGGAATTGTATGGATACGAATAAAGGAATCCGGCGGAACGATGCAGTAGAAATGTTTAATATAGTGGAAGTCTACCTTCTAACCCGCTTATCCTTGGTGAAATTTTATTTATTATTACTCAGTCATCACTTAATAAGTCTGCAAAGCCTTTATATCCAAAGGAATTTCATAGGACTTATCAAATATTCATTCAACAATAATGAATCCATTGATTTGTGTGGGATGATCCACTTTTCTCATTTGTCTTTCCTTCCGCGCAAAGATCGGATCTGAAGTGTATGCTATTGGGCTAGCTTTGCGCAGATTAAAGTTTAAAAAACTCGTCATACATCGTTTGCAGTGATTCTACCCGCACACTTTTCCGACCTGTTCTTGTTACAATCTCATTGAACAGCATATGCGTCCAACATGTCTCTTAAATAAACAGTGAGGGAAAATAATATTTTTGTGGATTCCTGCCCATGAATGCACAAGTGGGATTGCGAGAAGACTCGGTTGATGAAGAATCATGGAGAGACGCCAGCTTCGCATCTACCGTGATATATACCTTCATATGATCACATGTCTACTTTGGAAAACGTGTCCCTGAAAAAAATGGAAGGATTTTTGGGGCGATGCAACGAAAATCATGATGCGTTAAATGAATCCCAGCGAGCGATAAAGAAAACGCGGAGGAGATGGAGGTGACGGAAGACATATTGCAGGTTATTTTCTCCATGCAATGACATTGTTCCGGCTGTTATTGCTATAACATGGAACCTGTATATTAATTGAATATTAGCGAAATTATAAGAGTAATCGTTTCGATTATAATGAAGTGGACTGTATTTCCTTTGGTTTTAATGATCACTTTATCTTATCTTACTTTTAACTCGAATATACTTTGTGAAGCTACATCGAAATTATTAACGAAATTCTGTAGTCTCGTTAGACTTGCCTTAATTGTCCCTCTCTTTTTTAGTTAGAAAATGTTTTGCTTTAGAACCCATTTTATTGGCACAGTGCAAGCATGAATTAAGGAAAGGTATTAGTTATAAGAATGGGTTTATCTGACCTTTGACATGAAAGTGAATATGGACCAATCAAGCGCCGTTCAGTCGTCCATGGAGCAGCAGATGACAGGAACTCCGACCGTAGTGTAGAAGATATAAATCCGAATGGATACGTAGGTGATACAATTCTGGTAGTAGATGTAGAAAATTTATCCGGCAGTTGAATTAGAGGATGTTTATCTGGGCCAGAAAGCAAGTCAGGCGTTGGAGATTATCTTGCAGTAGACGTCGAGGATGATAATCCGGCAATAGAAGGACCAAAATGTTCCGGCTGTTATTGCTATAACATGGAACCTGTATATTAATTGAATATTAGCGAAATTAGAAGAGTGATCGTTTCGATTCTAATGAAGTGGACCGTATTTCCTATGGCTTTAATGATCTCTTTATCTTATCTTGACCGTCTTTGTCTTACAAAAAAGATTGATTGGTATCAACAACTCAGCAATAAAAAACGCGTCATTAGTAACGTGAAAGAAGAACAACGAAACTTGTGAAATGATGTCAGGCGCGAACAGATATGTACCATATTATGTGCACTATTTCACGAGTTTTCCACCTGATTTGGTAGTTCTTGGCCGACGCTTCAATGGCTACCAGCCTCTCCCAATTAGGTTCGAATCCCGGTCAAGTCAAATGATTTTTTCATCGCGAATTTCAACTCTTTGGGCTTTTCACGTTTTCCCGACGAATGATAGAGATAAATTCTTCTTGGGCTCCCCACCGGATTAGATTCTCCATAATGGCTGACGTTTTGACAGGAAACTTTCCTGCAATCTTAGAGGCTGTGGATGAGGCTGTTAAATCTTCAAGGATGTAGAATCCACAGCCTTGAATATGGTTGGCAAGACCCCTGTCAAAACGCCGGCCACGCAGAATCTAACCCGGTGGGAAATCCGAGAAGAATTTATCAATACAATTGACCTTTCTTCCCTCCTTTTTCCCATTTCCTCCCCTTCCTGTTGTCTTGACATCCCCTTCTGCACTCCCCTGTTGAAGCTCGCTAGGTGGTAAAAACATTTCCTTGTATTTAGCCATTCCCGCATTATTTCCTCCTAGGGGTATGCAACTCTGAGAAATGGTGTACGCTTGTTGAGAAATGGTCGCGAAATGGACAGAAATGGATAGAAATGGATATAAATGGATAGAAATGGACAGAAATGGATAGAAATGGACAGAAATGGATAGAAATGGACAGAAATGGATAGAAATAGACAGAAATGGACAGAAATGGCTAGAAATGGACAGAAATGGTTATAAATAGACAGAAATGGATGGAAATGGTTAGAAATGGACAGAAATGGTTAGAAATTGATAGAAATGGTTATAAATGGATAGAAATGGGCATAAATAGTAATAAATAGACAGAAATGGCTAGAAATGAACAGAAATGGATAGAAATGTACAGAAATGGATAGAAATGGACAGAAATGGTTAGAAATGGACAGAAATGGATAGAAATGGATAGAAATAGATAGAAATGGACAGAAATGGATAGAAATGGACAGAAATGGATAGAAATGGACAGAAATGGATAGAAATAGACAGAAATGGACAGAAATGGCTAGAAATGGACAGAAATGGTTAGAAATAGACAGAAATGGATGGAAATGGTTAGAAATGGACAGAAATGGTTAGAAATTGATAGAAATGGTTATAAATGGATAGAAATGGGCATAAATAGTAATAAATGGACAGAAATGGCTAGAAATGAACAGAAATGGATAGAAATGTACAGAAATGGATAGAAATGGACAGAAATGGTTAGAAATGGTTAGAAATGGATATAAATGGGCATAAATAGTTATAAATGGACATACATGGTTAGAAATGGATCGAAATGGATAGGATTAGTTATAAATGAATATAAATGGTCGGAAATGGATATAAATGGATGGAAATGATTAGAAATGGATAGAAATGGTCGGAAATGGATATAAATGGTTGGAAATGGTTAGAAATGGACAGAAATGGATGTAAATGGTTAGAAATAGACAGAAAAGGATAGAAATGGACAGAAATGGATAGAAATGGACAGAAATGGTTAGAAATAGACAGAAATGGTTAGAAATGGACAGAAATGGTTAGAAATGGTTAGAAATGGATAGAAATGGTTAGAAATGGATAGAACTGGGCATAAATAGGTATAAATGGACATACATGGTTAGAAAGGGATAGAAATGGTCGAAAATGGACAGAAATGGTTAGAAATGGATGGAAATGGATAGGAATAGTTATAAATGGATAGAAATGGACATAAATGGATATAAATGGTCGGAAATGGATATAAATGGATGGAAATGACTAGAAATGGATAGAAATGGCTGACATGGAAATGCGGTGTAAACTTGTTTTTGAAGTTGCGCACCCCTCGATTTCTTCTTATGCTATTTTCATGTCTCTTATGTACCGAACGATGTTGTTTATGAGCTCCGAACATTTATCCCGACTGACCCTTTTGTGCTTGCCTGGCATGCATGTAAAATCATCGGATTGTTGCGCCGATGTGCGGAACGAAATGGGCACTGCGAGATGAATGAAAACCGTTTGGTTCGTGATCGATCCACCATATTACAAAAGCTCGCAAATGGGCACGGGAGCTGAAATTCCTCGCGCTCCGCTTCCGGCGGATAGCGGAAATTCTTGCTGGAACTCATTGTTTTTCCGAGTTTTGCGCACTCTCGTGCTCAACTGTTTCGCCCTTAAACGGCCCCTCGGGAATGCGGGCGCGTCACTTATAAAATATTGGGACGCAATTGCGGTTTCGTCCGTTTTCACTGCCGTTTCTCATTTTTTTCCGCGGAGGATTAGTACGTGAAGCAAGCGCGACGGTAATGTCTTCCCAACACGCTAATAGTTCATTCCTCGCTGCGTCTTTCATGATTTATCAGCACCCTGTTCGAGTCGGTAGGCACTCAAGAGGCAATGGAAAAAAATGTCGACTCCCTCTGTCGGTCGATGCTTTTTATTTTTATTGCAGACTAGTTGAAATCTCGTGCTCTTACCATTGTTCACGCGAACACGGCTGTTATCTCCTCGATATATCTCAAGGGTCAACCTTTTTACCCAGATGCTTGTTGGTTCCTGTCACCGTCATTGGTTGTGAACTGACAAAAAGAACAATTATTGCATTGAAAGTCACAGATTAGTCTCAAAATGAAGCTATATCGTCCATTTTAGGTGGTGTAATCAGTTTTGCTTCTTCATGCAAAGAGAGCATTGTTGTAGGCAGCAATTTATTGATGGGCAGCAGTGTTAATTAGAGCTGAGTTGATCATGACTGATTCGTTCATTTTGAATGATTCGTTTCCATGAATCAAATGAACAGAATCACGTCCTCCGTTCAAATCGTTCATAATGAATCAAATCAAGCTGTTCTCGTTCATGGGTCGAGTGGAGTGGTTTTTGAAGAATCACACGATTCGTGAGTGATCGAGGACAACTTGATTTGGTTCACATTGAACCAAATCACGTTGTTCATGAATGGAGAGCGACGCATCATTGGGACAAACCACGTTCCAAACATTCCATAATCTTTTAGCTGCATATAGAGTAGACGTACTGATAAAAATTAGAGGAATAAATTCATAGAGGCGATCATATTAAGTTGATTTATCATAACACCGAACACAACCGTATGCACCCAAACACATACACAAGCAAGTACATAAGTTTCTTAATATATAGTCTCCAATCACCCTGGAAGTATGGGCGATTTTTAGGCTCACAACTCCAAGCATAATGGTTTAAGCTCCCAAAGGTAGGCATTTACAGGTTCCTCAAGTCTCCCAATATTTCGACGATAAAACTAAATTAATCTGCAAATAGTATTTCATATCACGCAATATCTCCTCGCATTCTCTTATCGCTCGCTACCAAATGTGACATTCGAAACCTGACAGTTCCATAGTGTATTTCCCTCGTGCTGTTTTTTTTTCCTTTTCTTTGAGTGACCTTTACCACATTCTCATGTTTGTCACAATATACGGGGAAAATGCCAAGAAAGAGTTCCAATGACATTAATACGGTCGTTTTGAGGAAAGGCCCCGCGCCTCCGAGAGTCCTGCACGTCGGAGGAACTCTGAAATCACTCCATCGAAAAATATGACACTAAAAATCTGTTGTGACCGCCACATTACCATACCTCACATTAGTTACTGTGCATGTCAATCGTCGCTCTTTGTATCTAGATACGGAAATTGGTGTGTTATTTAGGACTCGTATTCCGTTTTTGGAATTTAAAATTTATTTGTTGTTATTACGAAGTAAGGTACATGTCTTCTTCTTCTTCGGTGTTCAACCCTGAATGAATGAATGAATTTATTACTCCAAATTAATTCAATGTACAAATTTTGTCACAAAAACAATGAAAGGAGCTTTAGGTAGCTCCAATGGTTGAAAAACCAGTGTGGAAGCTTCCATCCTTAAATTTAATGCGAGGCTAGTTACATAAAAAGTTAACATTTTTTTTAATTATAAATATGCATAATTGAATATGACACGTGGCAAATACATAACTTGTGAAAACAAATAAGAAGAGATAAATACAAATTTTTACAAGAAATAAATACAAGATATTTTTTACATGCTCGTTTCAGAAACTGACAATAAACAAAGTAAACAAAGTACAAAGTATAACTTATAGACCAAAAAATGACTTATTCTCCTTTGGACAAAAAAAATGTAAAGTAAATATATGCATATATATATTCACACACACACATCAAAAAAATACATTTATATCATGATGGGATAACAACAAACCTTTAGCCTTTTTACAAAAATTATTTATACTCTTTATCTGTTTAATTGAACAAGGTAAATTATCAAAGATTTTAGGCCCTAAATAAAGAAATGATCTTTTAAATAAAGAAAGATTAGGCTTAGGAATGAAAAAGTTACAGTTCCTACGTAACTTATAACCATGCTCGATTCCAGAAATTGATGGAAAACTACCACTTCGCAAAAAAAATAACTTTAAAGTTTAATAAACAAACATGTATCATAATGGCGATAACTTAAGATTAACAAACAGAGGGTAAGAAGGCTCAGAACGATTTTCATTGGCAATTATTCTAATTAACTTTTTTCGAAGCACTGCTGCAGGGTTCAATGTCGTCTTGTGGGCCCCACCCCAACATATCAAACCGGAGCTTAACTTAGTGCCAACCAAAGCGCTGTACAAAATTACTTGAAAATAGTAGGGGGTTTTATGTGGAATAAAATAAAGCTTCGATACATAATATCGTAAGACTCTTACTAAATCATTTATATGATGATACCATTTCAAGTATTTATCAAATGTTACTCCTAAATATTTTATGCTGCTGACCTGCTCAATTATTAGACAACTACAGTTCTGCTTTAAGCAGTCTACATTATGGCATAATAATTTAAGATTCATTGCATAGCAGTTGCTAGGATCAAAAAACATAAATTTTGTTTTTTCACTTAGTTCAAGCCCATTATAATCAAACTTGAGGTTGGTTTGCAGCAGTACGCCTCTGTCTCTTCCTCTCTTCTGTCTGCCTTTCTCTTCATTTCTGTGTATGTGGTGCAACCCATATCATTCACAATCTGCTGCATGAATGACATCCTTGGTCGTCCCCGGCGATTCCTTCCCTCTATAGCTCCTTCTGCTATTGTTAAAACGATGTTGCCGTGTCTTAGAATGTGCCCTACGAGTTTGTCTCTTCTTGTTTGGATATGCCTCCACAGGGATCTGGTTTCTTGAACTCTTTTCAGCACCTCTTCATTCGTGACTCTATCTCTCCAGCTGAGCTTCAACATCCTTCTGTAGACCCACATCTCCAGGGCTTCTAGCCGCCTTCTCTCTTATTTTCTTACTACCCATGTTTCGCTCCCGTATAGGGCCACACTCCAAACAAATGCTTTCGTCATCCGTTTCCTTATTTTCAAACTAATGTTCTTTCTGGTGAGTAGGTTCTTTCTAAGATAGAATGCAATTTTGGCCTGTTGTATTCTCCTCACAATTTCTTTCTGCCTTCTACCATCTCTTGTTATTCTGCTTCCCAAGTAGGCAAATTCCTCTATTACTTCTAGCTTCTCTCCTCCAATTCATATTATTGGAGGTTCATATTGTTCTTCAATACTGCAAACCAGCACTTTGGTTTTGCGTTTGTTTTTTCTCATGCCATCATGATTACAGAAAATCCTACCCATTGTGTAGAGCATCCTTTCTAGATATTCTTTCGTCTCCATGATCACAGCAATATGATCTGCGTAACGCAGCAAATCTATCTCCTTTCCATTAATTTTTATCCCCACCTCAGTAGTTTTGCGAACTTGGTCTATAGCTTCCTGGATGTAAGCATTGAATATAAGAGGAGAGAGAGCACATCCTTGTCTCACGCATTTACATGTGAATTTAATAAATTATTTGGTTTCTTACTACGTGGCGGGTAACTACATCTTTAGGGTCCGAAAACTTTAGTTGCCCAGGGCCCCACAGAGCATAGTTGCCGGGGGCTCCGCAAGGCGTTTCCCGGGGCCCCTCAAGTCCTTAGATCGGCCCAGAGTACATGTCCCAACTATAATGCCCGTATTCATAGTCGTATTCCGAGGGGTTACCTGGGTATCCCCTAGCCAGGTAACACCTAGGGGTCCCCTACGGTGAGCGATTCATAAACCTTTCCTGGGTAACACCCAGCCAGGGGACGCCTGGGTAAGAGATTTGGCAACAATCCCGCGGAAAAATACATATGAACGGTTCCGCTGAATGGTTCTCGATGTTTTCGATGCTCATTTCTTACCATAACCAAGCACGCTATAAACAATAATATACTATACTGTTTCACGATGTCGATGAAAAGTGATTGAAGGAATATGAGAGAATGTTTATGATATTGCTTAAATATTTATGTAATATGAATGGTGAGGAATACGACGGTGGTTCAGTAAGCACCCGTGTTTGTTCAGTAAGCACAGAAGACGTTACTATGGAAAGTTGTGTATAATATTGTGTACTGCCATTAGGACAGTGGTATCAATTCGTTCCACGCGTGGGCAGCAGTACAGCGTTAGGGGAGCTTTGGGTAAGCTTCATGCCTTACCCAGGAAATCGACGGCCTGTGGGAGAGTGGGAGAGAGAGGGGACGGCAGTCCCCTGGATAACGACTATGAATACGATTTCTTAGCCAAGGGGTCCCCCCCTCACCTGGGGGACACTCAGGTAACTACTATGAATTCGGCCCTAAATGTATTGGTCAAGAGTGGTGTGCTTATTGCGTATGACGATTCACGAAAAATGTGAAATTCTTCATGAGGCGATTTTAGCTATTTTCTGACCAATGAATATGGGATTGAAACTCTTTATTTACCAACCTTAGGTAATGCAAAATATTTTCAAAAAATTTTTTTCATTCAGCTGTGGCAATGCAAACGCCGATAAGCTTAGAATTGTTTAGTTCGAATACAAATTGTACGGTCAAATACGATTGCGAATAAAAATGATTTTTAGTTGTCGTTTCTTTATACTCGTTTCATTATTTTTCTGTTGTAATTTATACTTATTGCTGCAAATTTTTAAAGATGGTGATCCAAATTTGCATAAACGTTGTATTATTCATAAATATTTAAATTTTCGATTATGTCCAATTTTTGAAGGATGAAAAACTTTTTAGGAACAATAATCGGAGTGATTGTAACATCTTCTAAATACTTTCTGAGATATTCCTGGTTGTTCGCGTATTCGTGGCATTATTTGCTAAAACAAAAACCTGGATATTAAAGAGAGAGAGAGATATTTATAGAGAGAAAGAGAGTGAAATTGACGCAGGCCCTTGAGCGATGGAAGAGACAGCACAGAGTTGTGTGCAGCCGCTAAAGGCGCTAGCACAAAAAAAAACTGGAGTGGAAGGAATTGAAACCAAATGGAGAATAAAAGAGAGAAAGTGTCCCATTTCCTGTTCTCGAGGGACGCAAGCACAGGTACATTTCTACACGTGTATAATTCATGCAAAAAAAATACCAGTTCTTAGCTGCCATTTTTAGGGGATGGCTATGCGACTCGTGATGCAACGATTTGCTGCTGTTTCAAGTGCCGAGATTAGTGAATCGGGATGGGCATCTGAAATAAATATCATTCATTTAAAAGGAATAGTACATTACGCATATAAGAAAGAAAACGATGAGAACATAAACAAGTTTTTCTTATCCAGGAAAATCGATTGAGGATTTAGAAAAATGATAAATTTAACTGCTTCCTGACACATTATCTAATATATATAAAAGTGAATGTTTGTTTGTTCGTATTCTATGCGTTTCAATGCCATTCATCAGGTTGCGAAGAAACTTTGGTGAATTGTGCGCGCGCCCGCGGAGGTTTCTGAATTATTAAATTCATTGTACAAAAGGTGGAGCGCAAGTCGTTTCAACAAATGAGTGTTGAAAATATTCAAACATGGCGGGTGAATTATTTGAAGAAATTGCCACGAGAAAAATTCGGCCTCGGACCGGGAATCGAACCACGGACATTTTCTTTGCCGGACCAATGCGCAGACAACTACGCTATCCAGGCTTCCTAATTTTCATGGCAATTTTGGTGGATACAAGGATCTAAGGCCCTTGCGGTCCATCAAAGATGGCAACGCAAGGGAGAAGCGGACTTCAAAGAAGCCACAACCAAGAGTCAATATCCTTCACCAGCACTTATGCCGTGCTTAGCCATTTGAAAATAGTCAAACATGGCGGGTGAATTATTTGAAGAAATGAGATTCGATGGCGAGTGAATTATTTGAAGAAATAAGAAAATGAAATTCTTCAAATGAGTGTTGGCACGCGAGCTTCTCAAACAGGTGAGGAACGACAAGCTAGCAACGAAACAGATCGTTTACGAGTTGATCAATCACGTGAATCGTATCAGTGAGGCATAATATCGCGTGCATCAGAATCATAGTGAGACATAATTTGTGTTGAATGATACGTAATTTATTTTTTTGCGTAGAATAAGATTTGGAGCAGTTGCCTCTTTGTTTGCTTTTATTAAATCTTCCAAGCAATTTTCGTATACGCTTCGCTTTTTCCTAAAATTGAATATGCTTAAAGCTCTAAAATCTTAAATTTTGCTCTACTTCAACAATAGTATATTTTATTTATATGGAAACCGAAGCATAGGCATGGAATAGAAACTCATGCCATAATTTTTGCGTTACGAATTCCTGCGTAGGTACGAGTTATTCATTGGACTAGGCCTCAAATTCGTTTAAGGACCCATTTTGAACCTAGATAAAAGCATTGCAAGGCCTGCCGGGCACAGCTAGTTGTTTTATAAAACATGAAAGTTTTTAACAATGAGAGAGGCATTTAGATGGCGCCTGTTTTGGGGATACCAATAGTTAAACCATACTATATGTAATGCTGTTTTAATATAAAGTATGTTGAGGACAATTATGTTTTCTCAAATACTTGATTTCATAAAAATTTCAATAAATTTCATAAAAATCACCTCCATACAATATAAGACAAACAGCATTCAATCTTTTAAATATAATTCAATATACAGTCCAATACCCACTAAAACCTAATACATGCATGGAATATATTTCACGCCTTGAGCAATCGAGTGCATAGAAATACATATAAATCCACTTCTCTTCTTTATGTGAGAAACGTTATGTAGATCACTGAATAAAAGTTCAATGTCACCAATAACATACGACCAATATTATCCTCCCGCAATAATTTTCTGGTGTTTTTTATACCATCGGGGAGAAAATTAAATATTTTTTCTGTGCTTAGAGAAAACATCTGTTGTTTCAGTAACTATTGTTCAAAAATAAAGGGAGCATACAATGCTGTTTTTCTCGAATATTCGGCTTGGTTTGTTGTAATTCATATTTTACGCGTTAAGGACTATTGGTTGGATTTAGTTTATTTCATGACTTCCTTCCTGATCCCCAAAAACTGACTGAATATATTCCATGAGATTAGCGAGATTGAAGAACTGCCGAGTTATAATTAGCAGATAAACGTGATGTTTGAACCCACAGCCATAAACATGATGAGTAAATTCCATAAATATGAAGTGAAACGAATAAGAACTGAAAGCAGTGAGAGAGAAGGAATAGCCACGGATGGAGGCAATTGGTGGCAAATTATGAATGAGAAAATATTGGGCTTCATAGCTTGGATGAAATAATTTTAAAAGGGA
Source organism: Ceriagrion tenellum (assembly GCA_963169105.1). Classification (NCBI taxonomy): domain Eukaryota; kingdom Metazoa; phylum Arthropoda; class Insecta; order Odonata; family Coenagrionidae; genus Ceriagrion; species Ceriagrion tenellum. The sequence continues at coordinate 48,469,071 of OY720637.1, forward strand.
AATTGTGATGTCTGCACTTCCTAGCATAGGTATGTCATAATTCGACTAGGAACATACATTACTTTGTAACGTTTGTATTGTGGTTTCGAGTTTTCCTTACTTGTGTAAATTAACCCCTTTTCATTCACGGAAACGACAAAAGAATTGTCCTTCCCTTCGGCTCATCGATCCAAGTTTTTAATTCTCCTCGGATCATTGTGTCCCTCTTCTAAAAAAATGTGATATATTCCGATTTTGAGGACTATAAAAGATGTGAGCTGAATTGAATGCTTGATAAAGAAACACACATGCGCTACTTATATCTTAGAAATAAGTTACTTAATCGCAATCACATTCTTGAGCGTTCAAAAGAGTAGGAAAGAGCTATGCAAGAGGTGAAATTTACGTTCTACATATATAGATGAAGTATTTTTGCACACATTTTAAGCAAAAGAGGATATCATTACGACTTCAAGAGGAAATAAATTACATCTCGTTTGTGATTAAGTTCAAAAGGAAAAAAGTTAAGAGTTTTGGGTAAATAATGCCCGTATTCATAGTCGTATTCCTAGGGGTTACCTGGGTATCCCCTAGCCAGGTAACACCTAGGGGTCCACAACGCTGAGCGATTCATAAACCTTACCTGGGTAACACCCAGCCAGGGGACGCCTGGTTAAGAGATTTGGCAACAATCCCACAAAAAATACATATGAACGGTTTTTAAATTATTTTTTAATATTTATTTTTATATTATATTTATTTATTAATATTTATATTATATTTAAAAATTTAATTTTTAATTAACGGAAAAAATTAATAGATTTTAATGTATTGTCAACCATTTTGGGAAATGAATCATATTGTCAGCGGAGTAATTTTTTTCAGAATCGCAAAACACCTTCTGCTGTTAAGGAGTTTTAAACGTGCCGCATGAAAAATATCAGTCAGCAAAGGAAATGGTTCCAGGCTTGACTTTGTGGAAGTAATTCATAGTAACTTAAATAACACTTTGTATACTCCACTATAGGTTTAATAACACGACCCAACCTGAAGATGACACGAAGTGTCGAAATCCGGGTCATGTTATTAAACTTATAGTGGAGTATACAAAGTTTTATTCAAGTTACTAATATCAGTCAAATCAAACGCTCACATTGATATTTTTATTTAATTATTTAGAAATTCTGTCTTATAAAAGAATATTATGGCACCATTAATATTTCAATATTTATCTCATGCTTTCCACAGCCGCTGAAATCAATACGTATAACTTGAATATGGTCTTTATTATGACTCGGGTACTATCTCGTTTAAACCACCTTATGGCTATGGCCTTGTTATGGTTTGTAAATATTTGTTTGTAAATATGGTTTGTATGTAAAATAAAATTCATTTACAAACCATCGCAATGTTGTTCCACCGAGTGAACCCTGAGAATTTATTATATATTAGGGACTTGTTTTGTTACCATGAGTTATTGAGTACCTTATTTTCACCTCTGACTTCCAACTCCTCTCTGCCCCACAGGTCTTTCTTATCCAGTTCTCATGATTCTCTCTGCCTGCATTATGTAGGTATATCCATTCTCGCCTCAATAAAGCTATCCTTCCGGTGTTGAGCTAAATCTAACAAGACTCTTTACTACTGTCATTAATCTCTCTGTCTAACAATGAGTGATTTATAAAAGATTTAAGTTTCTCCTGGTGAATAGTATTAATAAACTCTTCTCGGGCTCTGCACCAGGTGATTGGCTTCATGTTTGCCGACGTTTTGGAAAACGACTTGTTTTCCATTTCCAAGGCGTGTTACTCTGTCCGTGTCAGATTGTAAACTGAATTGAATTGACCGTTGGACGGGCCCAACAATTGAGCTCACGTGCCATCTGATTGGCTGATGCTTGGATTTTGCCCTTGAATTGCTTTCTGATTTTTCCTAATGTTTTTAATGCAATTTATTACAGGTGTCCATGTATTGCTCAGATGAAAGCCAGAGTCACGATTGAAATTTATTGGATTAAGGCGTATTTCAATGGCTTCCTTAATTATGCGGTCCCAGTAGCGCGCTGAGCGGCAAAGAATTTTTGCATCTCCCCATTGAATGGCATGATCTTCATCGATGCTGTGTTCCGCCACTGCCGACTTCCGTGGTTGCGCTAATCTAAAGTGCCTTCGGTGTTCTTTCTGCCTCGTCTCAATCGTTCGACCTGTCTCCCCCGCATATATTTTTCCGCTCTCGCATGGAATCTGGTAAACCCCTGGTGTCCTTAATAATGAGTGATTTGCTATTGCCTTTATGAAAATAATTCCCTCCAAGTTTTATTGGTTGCGTTTTGTGTCGCTACTTCTTTCCCCTGCAAACGTCACTGTCAGTCTAATAAATAACTCGTGTATTCTCGAAGTAAATTCTTCTTGGACTTCCAACCGGGCTAAGTTCACTGCCGATATTTAGAAGGAAAACTTTACCATCATCTCCCGTGCCTCTGACCCCGGGTATCGAAGTTGGGTCTAAATAGTCTATCCAAGTTCTATCTCTAACTTCTACAGAGACGAAGGATTTCATGTAAGCAAGACTTTGAAACCCATTCTAAAAAGTTCTGTATTTATAATTTTCAATGTAGATTTCAAACAATCACTTACAAGGTGAGTGTCAGATAGCCGGGTCTCAGATTTTATTCAAACTTAGTAGTTGTACAGAACACTGTATGTGGTTTATGAATCACCCCACATATAGGGTTATATAACCAACAGTTTAAACGAAAATGGCCTTTAAAAATTTCAAAATTCCCTTTATACGGGCCACCCACATAACTGACAAGCTACGAAAAATTTTAATATTATTAAGAATTATGCTTGAATTGTAAAAATATGAAGAGAATATTATTAAATAATTATATAAAATGGAAATCATGTGCATGAAGGAATAATGGAAATACGTCGTGAAAAGATAAGGAAGTGACATAATTAGAAGGCTGCCTTCGACCGAAAAAAGAGACTAAGCATGACGTCGTGTATGCAAATGAAAAATTTGCGTCGCGCAAAAATAATATTTCGAGTAAAAATAAAAAAAATCTTGAGCGCATTGTAGGATGCCGTAAAAGAAAAACTATAAAAAGCAGTGGAAGAAACATACCCCGTATTGGAATCGAACCCGTGTCTCTAGACCGGAGACGAGCACGTCAGTCACCCGTCCAGCTTGTCAGTTATGTGGGTGGCCCGTCTAGAGGGAATTTTGAAATTTTTAAAGGCCTTTTTTGTTTAAACTATTGGTTATATAACCCTATGTGTGGGGTGATTCATGAACCACATATAGCGGTCTGTACAACTACTAAGTTTGAATAAAATCTGTGACCCGGCTATCTGACACTCCCCTTGTTAGAAGCAATAGTTATAATAGCGATAATGGAAATATTAGTTTAATTACGTATTATTCTTTCTCTATTCCATTATGTACTCCCTATTGCCAGTCATATTCATTCTTCGTACCTTCTGTGGCAGTTTGTATTTTGCTCTCAAATATAGGTTCGCTTTCTTTTCCTTTTTCGTTACTTCTTCGCTTTTGAATGACCTGATTGCAAGTTTTCCAATTTACATCTTATTTCATCATAGTTCAGCAAGTATTTTTTAGCTGTACCATAAACATTCTTTTCCTTATAGCTTTCATGCCACATCATTGAAACACCAGAATGCAAATTCAGTCGTTCGGTCTTCACTTTTCCAAACTTCCTATCTCGCATAATGACAATAACTGGCTGTTAAATGGTGTGTACGTAACAACTTAGAAAACAACAACTGGTTTACTTTCAGTTTAAACACTGCTGATCGTGTACATAACTCACTATCAGTTAATACTTGAGCATGTCTCATAAAATGCAGCTTCATGTCATCCTAACGTCCTATATTCTTGCTATCGCCATTTCACAACATTTTCAACAACCTGAAAAGCGGGATAAGCGTCTAAAACTCACCTGATATTCCCTTCCATTTTTTTCAATGTTACAATGGCATCAATCCTGGGACAAACATGAACGAGGTCGGATTTAATCGCTCAATCTTTGAGTTGCTAAGCTGGTAATTGAGCGCCCTTCCAACCAAAGGCAACCTGCCCCTCTCATCAGGCTTGCTGCAGAAAAAATGGATAGAGAAGGGTGTGAAATCTCCCAAAATGGTCGTTTGGCACCTTTTTTTTCCTATCCTTGCCCATATATTTCGCTGTCCCTCCTCGATACCACACTCCTTCCTTCCCCAACGATTCCAAGAAGGTGACGACGGGTTTCGGGCCGTGAATTCAGCGCCGACCGCCCTCGCCGGAGCGATGCCCGCCTTGTCGCCCACAGCGTCACTAGGTCACGCAGTTGGGGTCAAAAACACTTGGGGGCGAGAGATGGAGTGGACGGCGCCGAAGCGAGTGTGCAATGCCCGCCCATGTGACCGGTCCGGGTTCCACTCCCCGCTCAAGCGACCGCCCAGACCAAATGGAGACGTCTCGCCTGTCAATCGATAGAGTGGCCAGTAGGTTAAAACTGCACGGTGACCGATGGGGTGATGGATTGAGCGACTGAGCCACAGTCATTGAGCCAAAACAGACCTCCCCAGGCCGATCGAGTTCTCTTTCTTTTTATTTTTTCAACCATGAGTATCCCGAATTCTCGTAACCTCATTCAACCGTTTGTCCTATAAAAAAAGTCTCCTTAGTCAGTGCTCCCCCGCCTTTCATGAACCTACCAGTTTTGTCTGTATGGAAGCTATTCTCGGGCGTTTTTTCTTCTGACAAAGGTCTCTACACCTGCGTCTGCGGACTGCCCTGGGAGCCCACGCCATTTAGTCATGCTGTTACTGTTTATTCTTAATACGTGGCCAAGCCATCTTGAACGTTTTATTTTAGTAATGGCGATTCTGTCAGAATCGGCATAACTTTTTCTCCGTTCTCCGTTTATCCTTATCCTCCAACCCTCTCCTTCTCGAATTGGTACAAAAATCTTCCTTGAAACTTCATTTTCAAAAGATGTGATTTTTCTTTTTTAAGGACTTTTCTAGGGACTATACTTCAGATCCATAGAGTATTATGGGCTGCAATGAGGCCTTACAGATTTTTATTTTTGTTTTTTTTTTTCTTAGCAATTTGCTACTTTGTAGTTTTTGTAGGCTCCAATGACTGAATTGGCCTGCAAATTACCTGGCTCTAAATACATTTTTCTCGAGTGTTTTACAAATTTATTGTCCAGATGAGTCATATTTAGATAATGCATAAGGTCAATCAATCTACACCAGGGTTGAAATGCTCTATGAAAAATTCATTTGACTTGACCGGGATTCGAACCCGGATCTCCCAATTGCCGGTCAGGTGTGTTGTTCAATTGATTTTATTTTATATCAATATCATATTACAGTACATTCATTAGCATACAGGACGAAAAAAAGATCCGCTCCAAAGACACATACATTTATAATACGTTTTTGTTTAAGGTATTGTTTACACACATGCATGAATATATTTTACATATTTTAGTTTTTTTCTCTCTTTTTTTACATAAAATACTATTTAAAGACGTTGAGCAGCCATGCCTTTTCATGCTCTGAGGAGGGTAACTGTTTAGTTACTATTTTAAATGTATCGATTAAAGCCGATCTTATATTTTTCTGACCTGTTTGACTTTCCACGAAAGTTGCTATTAGTTCTGTTAAGATTATACTTTTCTTGGCAGGAAATAATTTAAAATTTAGTGTTAACAGATTCTTTTCTCCAATATTTCCGTCTCCGAATGTGTCGAAGTCTCTAAAAATGTTTTTAATTATTTCCCATTCCCTGTTTGGTCCTTTACAACCTAGTATTTTGTGAACTACATTGTCTATCCCTCTGCATTTAGGACATACTGGGCTATCGCAAAGTCCAAGTCTGTATTTCACTTCTCCCGTTACCATACAATCACTGCAAATTTCGTACATTATACTTTTTTCCTTGATACAGTGTTAGCCAATTACACCACCAAGCCATCTTACTTCAAGGCGAATTTCGAGGGGGGATTATGCGAACTGGATGTTTTCATCGCGAATTTCAACCCTGGTGTATATGCACCCGTGCGAGTGACTTCGTTCCACGTCATTTGCTACATGCAACGTTTGGAAATTTGTTAATCAATCTGATTGCTGAAATATTGCTTTTCCACGCATGCAGACATGCGGACTATTTAAGTTAGTCCGGATGAATACTTTAGTCATTTTAAAAATGTTGAATATTTCTTTTTTCAGCGAATGAAATAATGCATTTATCCCAAATGTGGGTTCTTAGAAATGAATGTGATAATTTTTCTCTCAAATTCCAAATAGAGATGTAGATTTTATCATCAAATACATTTTTAAAGAATATATTAGTAATTGATATTGTCAAATGAGTATGGCCATTCTATCATTATTCTGCTTCCGATTCTGAAAGTCTGGACCAGAAAGTCTGGATCCTTGTTTTATTCTTTAAACGGGATACATTTTTAATTTGTAGGAAGTAGTTCAGCCGTTGGTTTTTCACCCACACTTGAATATTCACCGTTATCTTCGCCGCATATTGCCTCTTTTTCCTCGATAACTTGCCAAGAATAATCACTCCACTTCCCTCTAGCGGGTATAAAATTGCATCAGCAGACAGCATTAAAACAAGTATCACCTGATTAGGGTATACCTTATGTTCACTCATGAGTAAAGTGATTCAATGATAGATAATAATGAAGTTATGAATCACTGGTTAAATGTAGTGAATGATAAGTGAAATAGGTATTTCCCTTGTCTCCCTTGTTCGTACCTCTGCTCCTCTCTGAAACACTTCTGTTCTGAATTTTTCTCATGCAAACTAAGCCTAGCGTATAGCATCCGAGTCTCTAGGGGCTCCTTCCTTAATCCCTCTAACAGCTGTGAATCATTATATATTCCTTCGTAGCAGTTTATAACAAAGCAATACATGAAGCATGAATGAATCAACGAATTTATTTTCAGCGGTAAATATGATTCCAATATAAAATAGGCTTGGAAATTTACAGACCACGTTTTACAGTATTTTGGTCAGTGTACAATAAAAAGATTTTATCACACTAAAACATGGTCATTACAGAAAATAAAAAATAAAAAACACAAATGAATTAAAGCATCAGTATAGAGCATTAGAGTATGTTAAATCGTTTACAGAAACTAAGGAGATAAAATTCTTTTTTGCTGATAAACATCGCTAAAGATTTCGATCGATCTAATCCATGAACATCGATAAAGACTTCGGCCGTAATATTTGACTAACTTCCTATCCATTGCAGGAAAATCACCGGTGAAGCGGGGGGTTGCACATGCCTGAAAAACCTACAGATAGAGACGCCAAATCTTTTACTAAAATATGAAATGTGAAATATATTGGATGAAATACTTCCGCTGCCGTAACTCTGTAAGCGAGGCTTAAATACAATGCTTGAAATCGTATCCCCGAATGCACCTAGAAGTTATGAGTAGGTCAATGAGATCGAATCCGTAGGATATGGAGGTGGCATAAAAAGTTATCAGAGAGAGGTGGGCACCATCAGCAATGTAAAGTCTCTTCGTAGACTACTGTTCGGGATTATCCTGTTTCATGTCATATTAGTCATAAAGACCATATACAGAACCTTAGAAATCAAACGTAAGGAGGAATTTGGAGGAATGCTGTCGAAGAGCTCATCTATGCTTTACGTTGGCATAAACTGAAATAGAATAATTGTCGAAATTCAATGGATATCATATTAAATCCAAGTGTACGTAATGTTTTCCGCTTATGTAGGCTTTTAAAATGTATAACAAAATTTACTACCAGATTTTATTCTTTCTACAAATTTTTTTCATTAATAAATAATTTTCCTTCGGGAGAAGAGAGGTCTAAAGAAACAAGAGATTGCTATTAACTCGTCGCCCTCGTTTCGTAGTTGAAAGCTTGTTATTTAAGAGCTTTGAGTATCTTTTTGGAATGCGATTGTGGTTATGTTTTGTTTAGAATACTCCATGTAAATTATAATAAACCAAAGTTAACGCACTCTCTTTCCTTAAAATATATTCATATCTCAGGGGAAGATAATATTCAATCGCGATACGTCTGCGGTGGGGTAGTAACTAACGATCTATTAATTCCCTAGATACTCGGCTTCCCTCTTCAGACCCTCTACGACCCATCTCCTTGTTCAAATCACTACGTTCACCACTCGATCTCAGTTTCTACTAATACTTATTACCCGGCAAGCCACCTCAAGGGTGTTTGGCTGGAGGTGAGCAGCAATCACCAACATGCACTATAATGTACAAGTAACGTTGACCTACTACAATGCTACACAATCTATTTGTATCAATGTATGTCTATTAAAATTACGTGAACAAGATTCAAAAGTCATGAGTATCGTTTAGTTTTATCGCAACTAGTGTTTTACGGTAGCCTTTCAGTCTGCGTAACGCTCACCTAGCTTGTAGTCTGACCGCGAATTGTTATCCTGACTGAAGGATTTCAGGTTTTCCCGGTGAATAGAATGTAGAAAGGCTTCTCGGGATTCCATCCGGGTTGAGGGATTCCATCTCAGGGAGGTGAGGACGGCTGCAGAGTAAGCAGCCGAAACGTCGGTCATGGACCTTCCAACCCGGATGGAATCCCGAGAAGCCTTTCTACATTTTATCCTGACTGCTTTAAGACGGGGTAAAGAGCGCGCTTCTGATATCAACTGGACGAGTGATGCATGCATGGCGCGGAATCACCTTGCTTCCACACACCCTAGTGGAGGCTTTCACGGAGTTGCGCAGATATCCTCTTCTTCTCTGGTTGATAATCCATCAAGATTGGTTTTAAACAGCCCTCCGCCTCTTTCTAACCTCTGCCTACGCTGTTCGTTTCTGAAAACCGTAAACATCCAATGTCCTCCATTGTCTACGTCCACTACCCTCAGCTAAGGTCTTCCTCTATACGTTATTCCCCCTATCGTCCCTTCTAAAATCATTTTAACCAACACCTAAAGCCGGAGTACATGACCGATCTATCCGTCACGTCTTATATTCTCTGTTCTCCTCTGACTCCGTTCTTCCTGCACTTTTCTCTTGGCTCGTTACTCACTCTGCCCAGCTCATCTTACACATTCTTCTACATCAGCGCATCTTAAAACCTCTAGATGCTTCTTCTCCATTTATCTCTTAGTTCATGCCTTGCTGCCATAAAACAATACAATCCTTGCAAAGGTCTTGACTATCGACGGAGTAGGAGTAGAAGAGTTTTTTTCTTCCTAATAAATAAAATATTTTCTCTAAGTATTCTACTCCATATTTCATTTTTATTCCTTCCGTCAGAAGTTATTTTACTTCCTACGTATTCCAACTTTCTCATGCTTGAATAATTCTCCATTCAACATAAACACTATGTTACAGTCACAAAATAACAGGGTACAATAAATCCAAATCTGAACTGCAATTTAAGCAAGACACTGGTTCGGAAGCTAAAATAATCCCTCGATATATATTTGATTTGCTCGGAGGAAGGATAAGTAAAACTAACATCACCCTTGAGGCATATGGGGGGGTCCAAAATTATTGCCTTTGGTAGTGTTGCATACCTATAATTGACTGCAATTCTTTCTTATATTTTGGAGGTTCAATGTGCCATAAAGCTTGTATTCGGTCGAGATCACTCGTGACTTCCTCACTGGTCCCAGATATTTTACTTGGCTTAGCTCGTATTTCAATTTACCAGGATTGAATCGCACATTTTTCTCTCTATCCCTCTGAATAATGATCTAATTTTATTGATACATCTCTTCCTCAGTGTCAGCCACAGCTATTAATTCATAGTTGTAGGATGGTTGTTAAGAATTTGTTACATTTTTTCAAGGATTTGAGTCAGCTCTCTTTCACTTTCTGCCATAACTTTTGATGCCATCGGCGAATCGAAACATTGGAGTCCTTCTTCCTTGCAATACTATTCCCCCTTCGTAGATGTAGATTTGGATTAATTTTCATTGGTCGTTCAATCCTAAGATTGTTTGACTGCAGCTCTCCATCCTTTCCTATCTAATGCTAGTTCCCTTTCCTCTTATCTGTTATCTCATCCAATGTATATACTTTCCTCGACACGGAAAGGCGACGCGGAGTATTATCATGACGCCTTACTACATCTCTAGGTCTGACAGAAGCGATAAAATAATAGAGATACATTTCCGATAAGATTGGTTCTAAAATTCGTTCTTTCCGCGCACAATAAGCGACCACAATGAAAAATGAGCTCCACTAAATACACTCTCATAACACACGTCACCATTTCACCTTCCAAAACCTTATCCCTTACATCTTTACACGGCTAGTGTCCTAACACCCCTGCCACTCGCCCATGCGGCGGCTCGTAGTGTAGTATGTAGTTGTACTATTCCCCCTTCGCAGATGCAAATTTGGATAGAGACAGGTTAATCTAGTTATCCTTCGCGTAGACTAGGAGTGTTCCTTTACTACTGGCACTGAAGGAAGCTATCGAAAGAGGAAGGTTTTGAGCTGGGGGGGGGGGGGGGGTTAGGCGGTGGAGGAGGCGGACCGAAGCGGGTGAAAGCGGGCGGAGCGGCGAGCTGTTGTCGGGGCAGTGGCGAGTGAGAAGGTGGTGGATCTGGTCGGGAAAGGATTCCGAAAAGGGGGGATATGAATGAAACCAAGGGGTCTCTGTTATTCTACCCCCGGGGGGCGGAGGAGGGAGGGAGGGAGGCATCCTCGTCGACGAACAGGGTGGAAAGAGAGGCAATTTGCCGCCAAAAGGAAAACACACCCTGTCGCATGGCGTTACGCCACGGTAACTCCGTTTTAGACGCGTGCATAATCTCGTAGTTTCGCTCGCAAAAAAATGACAAACGGGACTCCTACCTGAGTGGAATATAAAGTTTCGTCCAGACACAAGACATTTCCGAGTTGACCCACCTTTCGGGAAGTGATTCCAGATGTATTTATGTAATGTAGCGTTCTTTATATGGCTTCGGAATTTGACGCAAGAGATTAATAGCACCTCTACATGCTAATAAAATTATCCGGATTAACTCAGATTCGCCCGTTAAGAAGTACTGAGTTTGCCTACATGATTACTGAAGTTTTTCGTACATTATTTGTATACATAATCGCAATCTAGACACAATACATTTCTGAGTTGACCTACCTTTCGGTAAGTGATTCTAGATGCATTTATGTAATGTTGTGTTCTTTATATGGCTTCGCAACTTGACGTAAGAGATTAGTAGCACCTCTAATTGCTTATAAAATTGTCCGGATTATCTCAGATTCGCCCGCTGAGAAGTACTGAGTTGGCCTACATGATTATTGAAGTTTTTTGTACATATTTTTGAATACACAATTGAAATTTGACGCTGGATATAAACAGCACCCATACATGGTCATAACTTATCTGGATTAACTCAGAGTCGCCCGTTAATAAGTACTGAGTTTGCCTACATGATTACTGAAGTCTTTCGTATATTGTTTGTATACATAATCGCAATCTAGACACAAGACATTTCCGAGTTGACCCACCTTTCGGGAAGTGATTCCAGATACATTTATGTAATGTTGCGTGCTTTATATGGCTTCGCAATTTGACGCAAGAGATTAATAGCACCTCTAATTGCTAATAAAATTGTCCGAATTATCTCAGATTAGCCCGCTAAGAAGTACTGAGTTTGCCTACATGATTACTGAAGTTTTTTGTACCTTTTTCGAATACACAATCGCAATTTGACGCAGGAGATAAATAACACCTATTCCTGCTCATAAATGTATTCAAATTATTTCTGATTCGCCCGCTAATAAGTGCTGAAATGGCCTACATGATTACTGAAGTTTTTTGTACATTGTTTGAAAACATAATTGCAATTTGACGCAAGAGATAAATTGCACCTCTACTTACAAATAAAATTACCCGGATTATCTCAGATTCGCCCGCTAAGAATTATTGAGTTGGCCGATATGATTACTGAATTTTTTTGTAACATTATTTGAATACATAATCGCTCGTTGGGGCTGATTGAATTCGTGATTTATTGCTCTATTAATTAATATTCCTGTTCATGTCAATTCATATGTATCCTAAGTATTTCACAAATTGTAGTCTTCTGAGATGATTGAATGAATATTTAAACGTGAGGAAATTTGCACAAGTTTACTATAAATTTTTACCCGATGAGGAGTTATGCATGTGTGAACCGAAGGATATGTGTTATAATTTTAGTAAATTTTTAATATTTTCTCGTCATACAAAACTAAGTCATTACGCTTTCTTATCGATAACGCTCTTGTCATCTACATCTACATCTACATAATACCCCGCAAGCCGCCTCAAAAGGCGTGTGGCAGGGGGTGTTAGATCACCAGCCGTCAACAAAAAAAATTAAAGTTCCGCCTAGCATTTATTAAAGTCCTTAATTGTTCGGGGGGAAAACGAATTCCCAAACCTATCCGTTCGGCAAAATATCTCTCTTAATTTATCGATTCTGTCGGACCTGGAAATATAATGTGGTTCTAATATGATGTTCTCCGTGTCGCTCTGAAAGATATCCATTCTCAATTGCTCAAGCAATCTAAGCCTAGCGCGTAGCCTCCGAGTCTCTAGCGGCTCCCACCCTAAACCGTTCAAAATCTGTGTAACGCTTTCTGTTCGGCCTTAGCAGTTTTTGACGAATCGTGCAGCTTTCCTTTGTATTTTATTAAGTTAATGGACTAGGTCTTTCTCCGCCGGATCCCATATGCTCGCTGCATATTCAAGGTGTGGCCGGACGAGTGCGAAATAGCACCTCTCTTTCACTTGATCATCCGAAAGTCTTCCCACAACACTCTTGATAAATCCTAGCTTCTTCAGGGCTCTGCCACAAATATTTATTATATGTGGCCCCCTCGATAGGTTCGAAGTTATCGTAACTCACAGGTATTTCACTTCATGTGTCGCATTTAAGCAACGCCATCCACAACATATACATGGGGATAGTTGGACGACCTACGCAAGAAATATACCGCCGTGTATTTGCTCAGATTAAGTTCTAGTCCCCACTCTTTGCTCTACGCATGAACGTTGTTTAAGTCCGATGACAGAATAACAGTCATCTGACAGTCTGACATGCAAATGCCAAAATTTCAGTCAACATCAACTCGTTCTTACAGCTAACGTAGCAACTATGCCATGTTGCCATCAATACTGACCTCAAGTTATGAAACCACCCTAAATCATATATAATACACGGATGACTTTTGCAATTAATACATCCCATGCGCACGCCCCACATGGATTCCTAAAAAAAATCTGTCAGTATATTATCGTAAATCGTGGATGACAATAAATCTGTTCGGAGGATAAATTTTTCTCGGGTTTTACACCGGTAAGTAGGTCCATGAATCCCGATGTTTCGGAGAACGACATGCTCTCCATCATCAGATGTTCTGAATGGGCTTAGAACCCCTGAGATGGAGAGCAAGTAGTTCTCCAAAACGTCGGGATTCATGGACCTACATCTACATCTACGTAATACCCTGCGAGCCACCACGAGGGTGTGTGGCAGGGGGCGAAGATCACTAAACATGCACTATTGCCATGCAAGTAGGACATATTAGGTAGACATGCTAGAAAATAGGGTCACAGTTTATTAGTTACTACAGTAGATTATTAGTTATTACAAGTAATTGCAGTAGTTACGACAATAGAATATTAGTTACTACAGTATAGTACAGGTTAGTATCTACATAATAAGGAAGGGATTATTGGTTGCTATTACATGCATCATGCACTACAGACTACTCTAACTATATTTCACCTACCTATCCCTTTGCTACGCTGCCGATTGTTCTCTCTTATAGTACGCGGGAAAAATGACATTTTAAATCTATCGGTACGACAATCTATCTCTCTAATCTTGTTAATCTGATCAAACCTACCATAATACGCAGGGGTTCTCAATACATATCTAACGTCATCTGTGAACAAATCGGTTTCGAATTTACTTAAAAGGTTTAACCTAAATTTTAACCTGCGTTCTGATAGTAATTCCCATCCTAGTTCTTCTATTAAACTCGTACCCGGTGGAACACCCGAGAAACATTTATCCAGCAGATACGCCGGGAAAACCTAAGATCTTTAATCCGTCCGTAGCTAATCTAAAAAGATAATTTTCGAGTCGGATTATTTTTCCCATAAAAGTTACTTCATGTCGCATAGATATTACTCACAAAGATGGTTAGCATTGTTTATATGATATAAACTAATCAATTTTTTAATTTAAAAAAATGAACTTCGTCACATTTATCGTCCTACTTGCCGCTTGCGGAATATCTGCTTATGCAATTCGTAGCATAATTTCGTCATTCATCTGATATTTTTTCCCCGAGGGCTCGATTTTCCTCGTTTGAGTCAATCGATGACTCAGAATGATCCCCCTATAAACTCGGGGATATCCACTACCCACTGATGACAGTAACTTTTACTGTTTTTCCATTGTCGTTCAGTAAAATTGGTCGTGACAGCCGCTTGAAGGGCAGTCGAATGAATATTGTATGGGCTTCCAAACTTAAGTTTTATTAGCCGCTGTGGAAATATTGAGAATACATAAGGACAAAAAACTATATATTGCCGATATTGGGTGAGCCTTCTCCTTCCTTCGCTCGATTGAATTGGCGTCTTCCGACCTGTACGTTCGTATCACGATAAAAAAAATGAGGCTGAATCATCCTTTGACGTCACTTGAGCCTATTTTAAAGAAATGGTTTCGATATATGATGCAAAGACGATAGTAGAAAATAGCCCTAATTGGGGCAATAAATAAAGTCGCGGATGCCTAACGTCAGTGCTCAAGGTCCTTTCTCATGGTACGGACCGTTCAAGGAACCTGATCCATGCGTTTCCTTATTATGTGGGCATGCGGGTGCTCTGCAATAGTGGATCGCTTGCTTCCGGTGAGGCGTAGAACAAGGAGGTTGAACAACTCAAGGATTGAGAGGACCTTTCCAGTAGTGGAGTGAAAAAAGGTCTTGGTTCTCACGGCCAAGAATTTTTTATCGTGAACTATATTTGAATTGAGTGTATAATGAAGGCAGTTTTAGGTGGCATGGAGTTTTTTTTAAATATATTACACCGATAAAGGTAGTTTTGTAAGAATTTAGAGAATCTCCTCCCAGTTATCTACACATTCAGGGGCCTATCTCCTTCTAGTATATCCTTTTCCGCTTCTGCATAAGATCTACCCTTCTTCATCCCGTCCATGAAACCTATTCCCTTTCTTCCCCTTCCCCGCTTGCCCAACATCCTTCCCTCTATCACACTCTTCAGCAACCCATCACCCTTTATTTCATCCTTCAGCCATCTACCCTGCCTATCCCGGGTTTCACTGAGGAGTTTCCTTTCCTCGACCACCGTCTCAAGCACTTCCTCTTTAGACCTTCTCTCCGTCCACCTCACCTTCTCATCCTTCTCCACACCCGCATCTCAAATGCCTGCATCTTATTCTCGTCCTCCTTTCTGAGGGTCCACATTTTTGCCCTACGCTATGCTCCATATTATCAACATAAGGTAGATCGTTCTTGCTTAATATCCGCTAATTGGCCCAATTCTCCATCCCATCCAAAGACAGGCAACGGAAGAACAGGGGAAAGCAGTATGGGAGTTATTTTGGTTTTTAGGCCGCAATCTGATGACATGGTGCCCCTTCCATTTATCTCAATGGTTCCACAAACTTTTTCCCTTATCAAGGTGACATAAGTTTGTCGAAACCTAGGTGTGTGTAATAAAACTATGCGGAAACTTGCAAATTACCTTTAATTTTGTGATAATGTTCTCTCTACTTCATTTCCACCAGGGATCGGATTATACGCTAAACTTTAATCTGGGGCCTTATTCAGTAACATCCATCTGAAGCACTTCCTCATCTTGAAGTCTTCCTCTCCGTCCACCTCACCTTCTCCATCCTTCTTCATACCCACATGTCAAAGGCCGGCAGCTTATTCTCGTCCTCCTTTCGGAGGGTCTACGTTTCTGAACCACACAACGCCATGTTCCATATCAAGCTCTTCACCAGCCTCTTAATGAATTAATATTAAATGCGCTTTTAGTTTTCATAAATTTGTTTTCTCAAAACTTCTTAGTGTTACACTTAATATTCCTATATTAATATTTGACTTGACTTTTTTGATCCTTACCCTGCGCTTAAAATGACTTCTCAAGACGAGGATTTTTTTCTTTTCAGGAAAATTTTTTGCGGTGAGTGATAATTTATAACCTTTAGTAATTGAGAAAATATGCGAGCGACACAGCTTTATATTTATGACGCAATCCCACACTCCGAACTTTCTAAAATATTAATTATGGTTCACTGAAGCGTGCAAAGGTACCATTTCCTTTTAATAAACACACTCCGCTTCTTGGCAATTACTAATATCAAAAAAATGGTACAATAGTTACCCTATATTTTTTCTAATAATATCAGAAGTATGAAATTCATTTCTTTACTTAGTGACCAAATTCATAGAAATTAATACAAAATGATATTTTAGTCTGACTTCCTTCTTTAAAGCTCTTCAGAATATATTTGAGTAAGTATCAAAACTATGAACTTTTGAGGAAAGGTTACACCGAGAAACCGTGTGACAGAAAATTTCTTCTTGTACCTACGACACCAAATGGTAGAACAAAAGGTGTCTAGAATAAATTTTAACTTGTGTGGAAAAATGTATTCGATCGTAGGACGAAAGGGATATTGGCATGTCACGTGTAGATTTTCTCTTTTTGTGTAGTCTTGAATACCTTATTGTGCTACCGTTTACATGTCCTCTTTGGGTAAATTGCCTGATGTGGTTTTAGTAAAATCACTATACCACATATTTGTCGTACACTATGAAATATCTTCTTATAATACTGTCTCTTCTACCGTTATTCCCGTGCCATATCGTCTTTCATCTCTCGCTCCGCGAAAAAGACCTCACATCAATCAGAATTCGTTTCGCAGTCGCGTGAAAAAATATGTAATTCTTACTATTTTAATCTTATATATCTCCGTGAATATTGAATGAATTTTAAAAATATTTTCTCTCCGTATGTTTTAAAGAGTGACAGTAACTAATTAAGATCCGTATTCTTACAAGTGGAATATTGGACAATACCCAATTCGTGGGGCGAATGAGTGTCATTTTGACAACCTATCACTCTCAGTTTACCCATGTTGTTGTCTCTTGTGTGTTTTGAGGCCTTATGATAACATAACCAGCTAGAACTTTATTCTATCTACATTTTTACAGTAACTTTAAATTTGAATGTTACTCGGAGTCTCCACAGACCCCATTCCTTGTACTTTGAAAGCTACGCTTTCAGTCAGTCGCATTTGTTTTGACGTACCACGCGGCTTGCCTGTTTTTACCATTTTTTTGGTATGAAATTTGCAGAAGGCGAAATGAGCCTTCGAGAGCTTTGTGCATTATAGCATTTTGATTGTGTTGGATTGCAATCATCCGTATAGTTACTTTTTTTTCGTATTGATAACAATATGAAAAATAACCTCTTTGGATCGGAGCTCCAAATCGAGTGCAATAGTTATTTTAGAGAATTTTGGGATGAGTGGAGATTGCAGAAATCTATCCTAACCCGTGATCTACGCTATTTTGTGTTAAATCGTTTATATCGTCACAATAATGAATTTTTTGGAGATTATAAGATGAAATGTTCGAGGAAAAATACCAATGAAGGAGTCCCGTAAAAATATGGAGAGAAAATAATTTTAACGAATATTCACGAAATTAAGTCTATCATACTTGCTACCAGAGGACTTAAAAGCCGGAAACTATACTAAAAATAAACTTCTCAAACTAATAGCGGAATGGATTCTAACTCAGCAAAGTGTAGAAAATTTCTTTCATATTATCGTATGAAGATGTTTTTTTTCTTTTTCTATTTATTGTATTCCATTTGGTTCATTCTGAAATCTATTGTAAAACTACTTTGTATATATAATTGATTTGTATTGTTCAGTTAAAAGCAATAAGCAGCTATATATTCTGGGATGGTAGCCTCACCACAGATATTTATTAGAGGCTACCTAAAGCTTCCCCTTGTATGGAAAAAAAAACCTGTAATTTATTTGTTATGTTTGTTTTTTTTGGGAAGTAATAAACTTATTAAACTTACTTCTCAGGAAGATTTTGCAGCGCGACAGGCCCCTAAAAATAATTATGAAAGGAGAAATAAATGGGGATATTTTTCGAGAAAGATCCAAGATGCAATGCAATAAGGTCGTCGAAGCGATTTTTGTTAATGTTCAGATTTATATGAGACTTTTCTTACATAGCCATGTAGATTTTATGCTATTTTAAGGCTTTTAAGGTAGTTTGAGCGAAATATCACTTTACTTAGAAATCAATGAATTTGGTCTCATTTTAAAGAAAAATATTTCGCCCTTCTAATGACACCTAAAATTGAACCCCTTACCACATGTTACTTTCCGAGATATTTGCCAAAAAATACCAGCCCTTTTACATGGCAAATGGTACGTGTATGCACTCCAGAGAGACATTACTTAAAAAAATGATGTCTTTTTAACACTTAGATGTCGTAAATAAACAAACAGCGTATAGTTTGTATATTTTCTCAACTATTTTCGAAAAATTGATCATATTGTCACCGCAATAGGTTCTTGGGTATCACAAAAACCTTCCGTTTTGAAGGAGTTTCAAACGCACCGCGTGAAGAAAATGAGTGAAGTTTAAGACTTATTTAGATATTTTCATTTAATTACTTATAATTTCTTTTATATAAAACTATATTAGTGCACCATTACTAGTGCAATATTAGATTTATGTATCCTACAGCTGGTGATATTAAAACGTTTAATTCGAATATGGTGTCTATTATGAATAGGGAACTATCTCGCTCGGACTACCTTAAGATCTAATTTAACTGGTAGCCTCACAGTACGTGAGATACATTTCGTCTCATCTCGATTGGCAGTAGATAGCAGACATACTGAGCACCAGATAATATATTCCCCATTACAATTTCTCGTCTTTACAAATATTATGGCGTCTCACTGAGTCCAATATTAAAAAATATATTTTAAAATAATGTTGTCTGAATTTCGATCACTGCGTCTAGAACCCCAGTCCCAGCTTACTATAATAAAAGAAAAAATATTTTAATGATATAATTCTTGTATTATTTCAATTGCATTGTCTCATTTAATTTCGTTTAGGTACATTGACAGATGCATTTCAATTAAATGTGGTATTGTAATTTTTTGACTTATTAAAAACATTTTTAAAATATTAAAATGGTACCCCCGACTACTCGCTCAGGTACCCCCGACTACTGCTCCCGCAACCTTGAGAATTTTATGAGGTGCGCTGGACTCGTGATGTAATTAATGATACAGCTCGTTGATGTGAGAGTGGAATGGTGAGATGGAGAGAACCAATCTTGAAATTGATGGATGATGCGGATGAAAAATCTCATCGAAAATAACGGATCCGGCAATTATTTTAAACATCAAAGCTCTATTTTTTTTTAATATTGCCCCTGCTGTTTTCAGTATCGACATATTTGTCTTTCAGGAGACAATGTAAAGTAATGAGCTGGTATTTCAAGCGCATATATTAAATTGGCTTGTCCTGGACGTAAAGTATTATGGATATTTCAGATTAATCTCTCGAATTGGTTTCTGGAAAAAATAATATTAGTCCCCTCGTGTACTCAATGAATGGCGACAAACATCGAAGGATGGGCTTCATCAGGCAGATGAATGAAGATTTTTCAAAGAGAAGAATTCCACTTCTACATCTACATACTACCTTGCTATCCGCCGCATGGGCGTGTGGCAGGAGGGTTTGGACAATAGCCGTGTAAAGATGTAAAAGATATGGGTTTTGGGAGACGAAATGTTGACGTATACTATTTGTAGCGTGTATTTAGTGGAGCTCAATTTTTATTGTGGTCACTTATTGTGTGCGGATATAACGAGTTTTTGTACCTATCTGTTCGGCAGCGTATCTATCTTATATGATCGCATCTGTCCGACCTAGAAATGTAGTGAGGCGTCATGATAATAAGTCAGAAGTCTTGAATTATGCCCAATGAAGAATACGAGAAAAGAAATGAAACGGATCGCCCATAGGGGAGTGGAATAGAGAGAGCAGCCAACCAATGATATCTATTTATATCTGACTACATGCTGCCCCGCAAGCTGCCGCGGAGGCGTGTGGCATGGGATTTTTAGGGCAACATCCAAGAACGGTGAGGTGATAGGGAGAAAATGGGCAAGAATAGAGATGTAATATGTTAACAAATTATTTTACGCTAGATTCTCGTTGGCTTTGTAATAGCACTTCCGGTGCGTGGTAAGAAAGAATGTTTGTGCCTATCAGATCGACAGTGCATCTCTTATTTTATCCTCCTACCCTCCTTTGTTACTCCTATCAGTTCTTGAGTTGTAGAGCGGGGAAAAAGATCATCTCCCTTTTTTGTACTGGCACTCAGCAAATTTATTAATTGAATTTTATAAATACAACTGATTTTCATTTCTAACAGAAACCACTTCTACCGGTAACCTGATGATATATTATTTATTTCCATCACTGCGTTCCCATGCATCAATAGATACACATAAGTTAAATTTTTTGTTATAGTGTGTTCGACTTGATAAAAATATTATTAAAATGTTGATTATTCGTTGAAACCTGGGTCGCGTTACCTTTTATCTCCCGGTGTTTGTAAATGTTGTTAAATCAATTTGTTACCAATGTTATGCCACCAAGTTACTGCTTTATTGTACTGTAAATCACCTGATCGAAGTTTTTCCAGTAATTTAAGCCTAGCGAATAGTATCTTTGTCTCTAAATATTCCAAAACTAATCATTCTGTGAGCTGTTTTATTTTCCGTTCACTCGCAGCAGTTTCTAATGATGCCAGCGGTTTTTCTTTGCGTTCCATTTACTACGGGCAATGAATTTTTATATCCAGGGTACGATATGCTTGCACAGCATTTGAGTTGTGTCCTATCCAGAGCTAAGTAGCGCATCATTTTCATTTTTTCACCAGAGAATCTTCCTTGTTCTTGTTTGATAAATCCTAGTTTGTTTAGTTCAGCGCCGCGTATTCTTTTTATGTTTCCCCCACGCTATGCCTGAAGTCAAGGATATCCCCAGGTGTATGACTTCATCTGTCTCCTTTATATTTAGCTCTCATGCATCACAAATTAGGCCTTGGTGCGATTTCTTTCGTAAGAAGCGTTCTGCAGTGCATTTAATATGAGTTTAAGAGCCCACTCATGACTCCACTTGTGAACGTTGCCAAGTCAGCACTCGTAACAATTTCTCGGTTGGCGACGGCATCGTCCGCAAGCAATCTAATTTTGCTTTTTGCTCGAGTTTACGTCTTTTAGATTAATTGAGGCATAAGATGGGGCCGATCACGATTCTTTGCGGGATGCCGGGTGTCACTCTAACGATGTTTAAACATATGAAATTGATATTTACTTTTTGTTTTCGGTCAGTAAACGCTACACGTATCCAGTCCACTTTTTTCTTCTTTACACGATTATACTTTGAGTATTTTTGTGAGGAACCTAGTCAAATTCTGCCCTGAAATCCAAGAATAACGCTTCAAATTTCTTTTTTTGCTTCGTTTGATTTTACGAGATCATGAAGGAATAGTCCTATCCACGTATCAACATCTACATCTACATAATACCCCGCGAGCCGCCGCATGGGCGTGTGGCAGGGGGTGTTAGGTCACCAGCCGTGTAAAGGTGTAAGTTTTTTGGAGATGAAATGGTGACATGAATAATAGGAGTGTATTTAGTGAGCTTAATTTTTATTGTGATCGCTTATTGTTCGCGGAAAGAATGAGTCGAGCATCGTGTAATCTACTTTCCCGAAAACACGACTGATTTTGAAGAAATTTTCATTGTCCAGTAAGGTTTTGATATTGCGGTTTTTCGCTCGAGAACGTGTATTGTCGTGATTTTGAAGATTTTTGCTGGTGAATTTCTTGGCTTGTTCGTTTCTTTTCTAAATATTGGAGTGCTATAGGCTAATAGTTTCACCTGTATGATGATTTTCCATAGAATGGTAACTATTCCAATATGATATCTGGGAATGATTCATCTTGCAAACAACTGTAAACATTGGTAGTCGGGTTTTAAATACCGAGTCAATTCCTTCATAAGTTACGATATTTTGAGGAACCTGCTTCAACCATCTTCCTCAGCCCTTAGCGAATCAAAGTATCAGATCTTGTTTTGCGAACCAAAAATTTACAAATATTACCCAACCTATATTCCTATTATTTACTCTGGTAGCCAGCACAGGGGCTTCCGGCGTGGTGATTTAGAATTAAACCCATTGCAGGGGAGGGAATAGCGAAAAGAGGTACTTTAGGACGGTGGTGGGTTGCATGTTAATCGGCAAGGTGTCTCATTTTGGTTTACTTATGCAGTTACGCTTTAACTTACGCGTTTACGTATGTTATAATCACTGATAGTGCGTGAAAGTGGTTCATCGTCTCTGATCATAAGTATAACTGCTTCAGGTTGGATATTGTCAAATTTTCCGATATTTGTGGTGAATCTTTATTACCTTCCTCAGATTCATTTAAACTGGACGACATTTCTGTGGTATAATTAAGCGTGAGGCACGCGGTAATACCACACAATGGTGAAACGCTTTGTGCCATTTACATAAACCTGTGGAATCCATATTAAAACCAAAGTGGAATTTCAAAAATTTAACCTTATTATATACTAGCTGCGCCCTGCATGCGTTGCAATACCTCTCTCTTTCTTTCAAAGTAGGCTCACAATTATAAAATTCATTTATACATACAAAATAAACGAAAGAAAGTGATTTTTGTTTTTTTTTATTTTGAATTTTTTTGAATTTTTTTAAATTGGAAAAAATGTGTTCCAGTGCATTGGGATATACAATATTCTTGATCTTACCGCCCTCTGGAACAACAAATAAACTTTTCGGCTGTCTCACTCTTGAGCACGCAAAATATAATTGACCATGTGAAAAGCATAAATTTTCCAGATTTAATCTGCCAAATTGAAGCGATTGACCTTGTGCCTTGTTGATGGTCATTGAGAATGCAAGGCGAACGGAGAACTGTAGTCGTTTGAAATGAAATGGCATGTCGGTGGGAATGATACTCACAAATGACGGCATTAGTTTCCATTCCATACCTACGCCGCGGTTTCCAAGTAAATAAAATATTCCATTGTTGAATTACATACATACAGACATACATACCAATCACGCCGTTCCCTTCCGTTAGTGCAAAAATTCAAGATGTTTGAGCTTAAAATCCAATTTCAGGATAAAGCGAGGCGTATACGAAAATATAATGTAAGAATTAACAAAGGAAACAAAGAGACCACTGCACCAAATCTTACTCCACGTACAAATTAATCACGTACATTTTAACTCAAATTCTGTCACACTGATATGATTCTGATGCACGTGATTGAGCAACTCGCAAACCATTTTCTTCGTTGCTTGCTTGTCGTTCCTCGCTTGTTTGAGAAGCTCGCGTGGCAACACTCATTTGTTGAAACGTCTCGCGCTCAACCTATTGTACAATGAATTTAATAATTCAGAAACCTTTCTACGTCTACATCTACATAATACCCCGCGAGCCGCTGCATGTGCTTGTGGTAGGGGTTGTTTGGTCACCAGCCGTGTTAAGGTGTAAGTGTTTTGGAGATGAAATGATAACATGAATAGAGAAGTGTATTTAGTGAGCTTTTTTATTGTGATCGCTTATTGTTCGCGGAAAGAAAGAGTTCTTGTACCTATCTATTCGGCAGTGTATCTCTCTTATTTTATCGCGTCTGTCAGACCTTGATTGATTGTAGAGATGTAGTGAGGAGTCATGATAATATTCTCTATGTCGCTCTGAAAAATATCAGTCCTGAATTTATCAAGCAACCTAAAGGCCTGTACACACGAAGAGATTTCTGTTGCCGGGCATTGCTGAAGATCCTGTCGGCGACAGATGTCGCCGTGTGTACGCCCATATCGCAAGACATCTGGTGTCATGCAAGGCAATCGCAAGCAAGTTGCCAGCGATAGAGCGTGTACAATTTTCCCTGCCATATCGCTACCTACATCCATAGCAACCACCACTTGAAAAAGTAAACAGCCGCGAGAGAAAGCAAAATACCAGCGATTTTCATCCAGCTGAACAAATTAATTACTGCCAAAGAGTGAGTATATGTATAAATTGCTTTGTAATTTGTCTAAATATATTTATAATTTGGCGGGTTCTCTTGAAAGAGTAACCAATATCGAAACCGGTCGTGAAAGTGCAACTATAAACAGCGAGCAGTCGTGTCGGATCTGTAGAACTGAGAGTGCGTACCGTGTGTACACAGAAGCGAAAGATATTGCTACCATAAATGTCGCCGTCCCAACATACCGGATCTGGCACCAAAATATGTGCCACATACCACACAATCTAAGGCGCCGTGTGTACAGGCCGTAAGCCTAGCGTGTAGCCTCCGAATCTCTACGGGCTCCCACCTTAATCCCTCTAAAAGTTGTGAGAGACAAACGGGTTTGCGGGCGCGCGCACAACAACTCACCAAAGTTTCATTTTTATCTGATGAATGGTCATCATCATCTGGTGTTCTGTCTGCTGACAGGTCCCGTACACCACTGTCGTCTCCATCCGCTTCTGTCCCGAGCTTCCTTCTTTGCTTCACCATATCTGATGTTCTTCACCTGATCCACCAATTTAATTCTTCTCCTTCCTCTCTTTTTCTTTCCTTCAAATGAACCCTCAAGTGCCACAGTTATTATACTTTTCCCTCTCATCACATGGCCCAACCAGTTTCCTTTCCTTTTCCTTATTTCCTTTAGGAGCGATCTTCCTTCTTTTACATTGCTCAAAACCTCCTCATTTCTCATCTTGTCTACCCATCTTACTTTTTCCATCCTTCTCCACACCCACATTTCATAAGCTTCTATTCTATTCCTTTCCCTTTTACCTAATGTCCACGCTTCACATCCATACATGAAAACGCTCCATGAATAACATTTAGCTAGTCTCTTTCTCAGCTCCAGATCCAGACTTTTATTGCATAGCAAGTTTTTCTTCTGGTTGAAGGCCTCTTTTGCCATTGCTATCCTTGCTTTTATCTCTGCAATACTTCTCCAGTCGTCTGTCACCATCGTTCCTATGTACCGGTAGCTTTTCACTTTTCCTATTGCACCTTCATTTATTTTCACACTCGTATAATTTTCACAGTTTACTGGCATCACCTTTGTCTTTCCTAGGTTTATCTTCATCCCATATTCCTTCATCCCTTCTTCCAAATGAATGTTGAATGGTATTGGAACGCATAGAAGACGAACAAATAAATATTCAGTTTTATATATTAGATATGTAAATCTAGAGAAGGTTACTAATTATTTTATTCATCATGGATATCATAGATGATGAGGAGGAAGAGAGTTATAGTTTTCTCCACGCCCTATTCCCGTCTTATTCCCGTCTTCGATGTCGGGAGGTGCACCTGATACGCGACCTTGGTCCGCCCGCTCTCTCTTTCCGCGGCTTCGGCTTCCTCCTCGCCATCGCCATAAAGACGGGCGACTCCGAATCCCTTTCGGTTCTCCCGAGTTTTTTTTTACACTCCTACCCTCCCTTCGGCCAATGGTTACCGCCCTCTTTCGCTCACCCATCGGGGTGGGTGTGGGTGGGTCATACCCGGGGAGTGGGCGGGGGAAAGGTGGAAGGGAGGCCCGCTGCCGGAGGCGTATAAATATCGAGCAGGGTCCTCTTGCCATCACAACACAAACGGGCTCGAGTGCTCACGACGAACCAGAAGGCAGAGGACGAGGCGATAGACGCAACCCGCTTGCTGGAGCAGTGTTACCATCTTATATCCCCCGAAACGACCGACCGCGTTTGCACGCTTTGAGATCGAGAGAGATGGCAGTCAAATACCAGGTGAGTCAGCTGCCCGAGGGCGGTGGTTTTCCCTGCCGGATAGGGGGTGGCGACTTGACGCGGCGCGAATCGTCCCATTGCGAAAAATAAACTGGAAACAGTGATCGCCAGGGTTGAAATTCGCCATGAAAGAATCATTTGACTTGACCGGGATTCGTACCCGGAGCTCCCAATTGCGGGTCAGGCGTGTTAGCGAGTTACACAGTTACAGTTACACAGCCAGTCAGCTGTCCGAGGGAGGTGGTTTTCCCTGCCGGAGAGAGATGGCGTCTTGACGCGGCGGGAATCGCTCTATTGGGCAAAATAAACTGGAAACAGTGATCGCCAGGGTCGAAGTTCGCCATGAAAGAATCATTTGACTTGACCGGGATTCGAACCCGGATCTCCCTATTACGGGTCAGGCGTGTTGTTCCAATGATTTTATTTTATAACAATATCATATTACAGTACATTCATTAGCATACAGGGAAAAAAAAGATCCGCTCCAAAGACTCATACATTTATAATGCATTATTGTTTAAAGTATTTTTTAGACACATACATGAATATATTTTACATATTTTAGTTTTTTTCTCTCTTTTTTTCACATAAAATACTATTAAAAGACGTTGAGCAGCCATGCCTTTTCATGCTCTGAGGAGGGTAACTGTTTATTTACTATTTTAATTTTATCGATTAAAGCCGATCTTATATTTTTCTGACCTGTTTGACTTTCCACGAAAGTTGCTATTAGTTCGGTTAAGATTATACTTTAGCCCGTTACACCACCAAGTCATCTTCATTCAAGTCGAAATTCGAGGGGGGTTTATGCGAACTAGAAGCTCAGGCCTCAAGTCTACATTGTAGCACATGAGACGGAGTCGTGCTTACAAAGCCACTGTCGCGGTGGATAAACCCAACATTGTCGTTATTAAAACAACGAAATTGACACATTTCCAATCATTGCATTTTACAAGCCAGTGACTTCGTACCACATCATTTGTTAAATGCAATGATTGAAAAGTGATTGCCAATTCCTTCTGTATGGTTGACAGTAAAAATAGAAATATTTGGAAATGACAAACAGTTAAAAGTGTTCTATTTGCCTGTAACAATTGAACTCCATAATCTCTGTCGGTGAAAGGATATTCTCTACTACTCCGTCGTCGGTGATCTCCAGAGAAATATGAAGGCGGATGGTTTTCGTAGAAATTTATCCAAATTTGAGCCCTTAAAAGTTGTTCATACCTGTAAACTGAATGTAATTACAGGCATATATACTCTGTTCTGCGCCATCGTCGGTGATCTCCAGAGAAAATTGAAGACTGATGATTTCCGTAGAAATTTATTCGTTTTTGGGCCCTTATAATGCTAAGGCGTGTGAATCGAAAGGAATGATAGGTGCCATTTCATGCATCAATTAATTTAAAATGACCTTAATGAGTTCTAGTCAGTAAAAAAAGCAAATTTTCAATTTTGGAGAGCTTTATGTCGATTTCACTCAAATGAGCTGTGATCCAACGAAGTAACATCTGAAGGTATACTTGTGAGCCACGCAGGATATTAAAATTTCGAAGTGCTCTGATGATTAGTGCGCCTCAGTGCGCCTTTGAGTGTTCCTTTTTAATCTCTTAGTCACATCGAGAAGTTGGCTTTGCTGTGCGTCAATGTAGATAACGTATTGACTCCATTATTATTTAGTGTAAATTTTCATTGATTTTAGAATTTATCAATAGACCATTCAAAAGCAAATATATGGTTTCTATAATAATTTTAACCATGTATTTTGCGCAGTAAAATTGAGATCATAGAACTACTAGGCGACTGATTTACTCCGTACCCGACTAATCGATTGATTCACTGATGAATTATATATTTTTGGCTTTAATTAACACATTTCTCATTCAATTTCGGAGTTTTCATAACATTTAAATTAAAATTTCAGCTGCGATGCACGATGTAGCTCTACAATCTTAGCGCAGAGGCGTAATCTTCTTACTTCACCATACCCAATCGCGATGAAATCAAGGCCTCCTTCAAGAGATGAAACTCGGTGACAGAATTTTACCCTTATGCCGTCTCACATCAACTCATGAACAGTGATTGCAGTTGTTTTCGTATTCAGAATTAATGAAAATGGAAAATTCTGTAGTATCAGTTCAATTTATGCTGATTACTCATTGTGATTCTCGACCGCAGTACATCAATGTCTTTTATATTTTAGCCGTTGCATTCCCACCCGTTGATGTCTCCGATGCATACAATTTCTGAATGAAGCCTAAGGAGCTTTGAAGGATAACGATTAAAAATTTCATTAATGAGTCCTCTCAGAGTGCAGTTCATAAAACGTGATTTTAATGACAGTTAAACTCAAAGGTAAATGCTCATTCTTTTCTCTTTGATCCAGTTCATGAGAATTTCTGAGAGTGGCGAAACGACACGAGGTGGATTGATATGTGGGAGTGGGAATTGTGCATTATTTTGTGCTTACACGGAAAAATATATCAGAAGAGAATAAACATAATTGACTATGCAGATGCTGGTTGTTCGATATAAGTAGATTGAATTACACGATAGGTAATGGTTGGACCGGCCCACAGAAATAGACTTGCGACATATTTAGTAGAAAGAGGAATTGAATCACCACAAGGAAGTTCCCAGTCTAAGTCTATGAAGCAAATCAATTATAAAATAACCTTATTTCTGTTGGAATAACGGTTTGGGAAGTAGAAAAGATTCAACCGTTGAGGTAAACCAGTCATAAGTCACATTGATGATGTAGCAATCTATAAATTTTCATTCGAATAGGGCATGCAAAAATTGCAGAGGCCACTTTTGTGTGGTCTTTCATACTATAGCTTATATGTGAGGCTTATATTTATTTAACTTGGGTTAAATTTTTAGATACTTCAAATGAATGCAGTATTTAAATGTTGGAAATCAATGCCTACATAGTGAATTTATAGGTAATTATTTTCAACAAATTGATATTAGTATGCGCAAAAAATTTGACCGACATAATAGGCGGGGTCCGTTTTGGCGTATTCATCAAGGAATATATATAGGCACTCCTGCTGTAAAATTATTAATTCCGCGCTACAGAGTTCATGAGCATCTTTGACTGTTAATCATGTCTCCGTCTAATGAGTGACTTCAGGGAGTACTCCTTGCACACTTTATATTAATAGATCTTTTAGTACTCTTAGACTGAGAGACTCCATGTTTTTATGTTTATATTATTGAAAAATTTTCTAAGTAGACTCTATCCTGGCTAAATTCTCTACTCATTTTACAGATATTTGCTTTAACCTTGAAGTATTATCATCTACTCTGCCTGTAAACTTATCGTGACACTTGAATTCCATACAACTCTGCT
Organism: Ceriagrion tenellum; assembly: GCA_963169105.1. Taxonomy (NCBI): domain Eukaryota; kingdom Metazoa; phylum Arthropoda; class Insecta; order Odonata; family Coenagrionidae; genus Ceriagrion; species Ceriagrion tenellum. The sequence goes on from OY720637.1 coordinate 48,498,370, forward strand.
ATAAATAGTGGCTGCGAGAAAGGGGGGTGTATACCTATTTCCTCCAATAGCGATACGTACCTTCCGTCAGCTAATTTTTAATCGTATTATGTACGAGGATATGAATCGTCAAGTAGCATTTTCTATGTTATGCTAGCATCAGTAGCAGAGGATAAATAAACGAAAAAATCCTCTAAAGATATAAATACTTCTCCAGTTCGCATGTCCTTGTAAACATTTTTGTATTCAGAAAAATTTATTTTACAACTTTTTATTTGACTTAATTAGACTTTTGAACTGTTCTTTCCCCTGAAATTCTCTTTGATAATCCTGTGCATAGCAACTGTGTGGATATATACGAGACATATATACTTGCCAAGGGAATTCGAGGCTAATTTCCCCTCACCTAGGGAATTTTTGGCCGTTTATAAATATATTGTTTCGTCAATTATAGTGCTTAATGAACGGAAACCCGCCATGTTTGAATATTTTCAAATGATTTTTCTTGTTAAACATGTAAAAATAAGGGAAGCGGAGTGAGATAAGAATCGAAGAATATTGATTAAGGATGGTAAAATGAGGATTATATCTGAATGACACTAATAGAAACACGATCATGATTTTTAGCAATTTTGAAATCTGATTGATATATGATTGGCGGAAAGTAATTGACTTCGTGATCTTTAAGGTAACATGCAATATCTCATATGTATAATCTGTCTCAAACTGTGTGGAATTGGCTTGAAATCGTTTTGCCTGGGAATGGATAGTGCAGTTAACGTCAGACTTTACCCTAGGCGATGAATACTACGGAACACCGAATGAGATTTATCTTAATCAGATGGCTCACTTTAATAAATGACTTTTATATGGTGATACATGGCAAAAATGAAAGGAGTGGACTGCGTTAACGTTCTTTCTGCCATTACAAGAAAAAAATGTTCTCTAGCTGATTTAATGAATGAAATGTTACCTTTCCTCGTCATTTTTTCACTTGAAATTTCACAGTTTCAAGTACGAGAATTGAAATAAAATAGTATCTACTAAGCGACTGTAAATGCCATTTTCGCGAAAACATCCAGGAAACTCCCAGAAAATTAAACGAGTACAAAGTAAATGCACATTTCCTAATTACTTTCTGGCTATTAGCTAATTACTGCAAGAATTGAAGTCAATATGCGATAATTCCATAAAAATGGCGCTGCAGTCGGCTCCAGTAGCTGACAGGTGTGTGAATTAAAAATATATTTGTTGAATATTTTGTGGATTTTGTGCCTTAATACCGGCTTTCAATAGGTGCCGCATATTCGATGATTTCTAGGATTGGAGTGGATATTTGGGGAGGCGACCCACGGCTAAGGTCATTTTCGCCATAGGGGATAGGTAAGGGAGGAAGGGTGGATATAAACCCGGCGTCGGCATTAGCCTGTTCTTAACGAAAGGTACCAAGTGGACCACAGCTAAACGTCTCATCCGACAGACGGAGTACTCTACTTGAAGTGCCCTCCACAAGACATTCAAGTAGGGATCGGGTTTCCTCTGGAAAACATCCGCCTCTGCGGGGATTGAACCCTGGCCGCCCGTGTGGTAGGCGAGTACTCTAGCCACCACACCAACCCCATCCTCTCGATGATTTCTAGGTGAGATGATATTCGTTCTACGCTAAGTGGTCGCCAAGGAAGAAACTTGCTGCGTAGTGAGACCGTTTCCGCCTTCTCTTTCCTGCCACGCCCACTTCCCGCTGCCTCCTAACTCGGCCGCCCCATCCTCGATTCCCCTCCGCGTACACGCACTCAGCCGTCCCGACACTTTCCTACTTCGGGCACTGAGGACAACGCGAGCAGAACGCGTCCGCCTCCTCCCAAGACTCGGTACTGCACGCGACGTAACCTATTGCATCACGCCCTCGTTTATATGGCTGGGACGTCCAGTTGGGGAAGGACTCCACTCTCTTCGCGGGACGTGAAGCAATCCAGGGGTGGATGCGATGACGGACTTGTCCGGCCTCTTTAAGACCGCTTTGCTTTCTTTCTTTACGTGGGAGAACCTTGTTTGGGCTAAGCTTCCTCCCTAGAGCGACGCTTCCACGCGATTTAGCCTTGCCTTCATCATCTGGCGAAGGAAACCGAGAAGATAGGGACAGCTCCGTGAGATTTTCTCCTGCGGAGCGCCTGGAAACGGCCATCAATGTTACTCACTCGGATTGGAGCAATCACAATGTGGGCACACTGTACGTTTCCAGTAATGCCTATCCCACAACCCAGAATTAAACTCTTACGAGTAATCGATACGGATCGTTTTAGAATAAGTAATAGTGTGGGTATAGTTTATTTCTTGGGGAACTTACTATGATTTTTCTCTCAGAGTTTGATGAGTCAATAGTTTCTCTTCCATCTCATTAGTAATTAAAGTGGGTGTTTTTCTTTGTATCTTTTCCTGTTTTATATCCAAATCGATTGTAAAATCACACCTCGATTTTAATTTTAATTTCCTCTAATTTTTCTTGAAAAACAGAATGGATTGGGGAATTATTGTTTCTGCTTTGATGAGGGTTTTGACCGAATATCACTCATGATGCTGGCGATCATTACAAGTTGAGATTTTGGCATATTGGATATGGTTATTTGGAACTTATATTCCTTTAAATCAAGAGCTCGGCTAATATTAACGAGTCCTTAAGTTGAGTTGTAATAATTGGCCGGCCCCGTAGATTTCCCTCGCCACTAATCGTGGAATCTAAAATTTTGACCGTGTGGTATTGCTGCAACTTAGGAGACTAAGCTTACACCATATAAGTGGTCTAAAACGCCTTAGTTGGTCATAATATCATAGATCTTACTGATTTTTACCGCTTTTGCTGCTATTTCGCCTCCGAGTAAATGCATGTTTTGCCAACATTGCCTGTTTCCTGACTAAAAGCATGACTCTATGGCATTTCGTCCGTTCCCTGCTTACCCCGGTAGTCCCTTTCTTTTTAATCACCGTGTTATATTTTTTATGGCTGATTTATTTTATCTTTGCTTGATGTTGTTCTATTTCAGTTATCTCTCTTCTCTGTTTCTTTGCATGTATTTTCGTTCCTAAATATTCTATCTGCATGAATGTTTACCCTTGCATGACGTATCTAACGTGTCTCTTCTCAACTGTTTCAAGGGCTGGATAATTCCCTTACTCTCAAAGCCCCTCTATTCACACAAATGGCTTCAACTGTTCCGCATTTCACAACGCTCGAATCTTGGAGATTACGTATCGGCAAAGTTATGAGGAAGTCGTGAAATTATGTCTTATACGGATACAAAATTGGAGTTTTGTGATAGATATTTTATTCGCACTTCGTCGGGGATTTCAAAGTCGTTTCCCTTCTCTTTTTCACGAACGTCTTGTATTAGATTTTTCCTCTGCCTCAGCCAGTTTTCCGAGTTATTATCTTTCTTCATTAACGAGCTGAAATTTGAAAATGCAGAACATTGAAAACCAGATGAAGTTTTTAGTATATTTTTACGCCTTCACTTAGCATATTATATATTATAAGCCAACACTATTCTCTCTCTAATCTTAGTATCAAGTCTGATTTTCTATGAGGGTTAATCGAGGACGGATCAGGTAACCCTAGCTTCTTTTGAGGACGTTGAAAGACTGGTGATACTTCTTTGGAACCCCTCCTAAAACCAAGGTGTTAGGGTATTTCAGCTTCAAAAAGTATAAGTTGTGGTCAACACAGAGAAAGAAACTGCTTTTCCTGCTCAGATAATTTTCATTTAACACGCTTTGGTGCCCATGTCAATGGACCTCTTACTCAGCCTTCTCTAACAGCCGGAGAAACTTGAGGTGGTTAAGCCATTTATCGTTTATGAACAAATTTTCGTTAATTTTTGCATTCATGTCTTTACTAATAGTAGGCATAAAGTTTAGTTTAAAATTGAAGCAAAATGCGAGTTACCGATCAGATTTCATAATAATTTTCTGCTATTTAAACACGCAGTCTGATGGCACTTTGCATATATGTATATATCGAAATTGTGCGATTAATATCTACAGTTATTCTCTTAAACGCGAAATTATTTGCTTCATATCATTAAAATGATGGCTATCAAATATCAGGGTATCATTCCGAGTAAGAAACACATATTCACTCTGGATTTCGATTAAATTTTGAATTCCGCGCCGTAAACCCCAGTCATAACAATGTTTAAAGACGTGTTTACATGATGCATGTACCCGTGGAAGTGCGTGGCTGGACATATGCGAGAAAAAATGCTTCCGATTAGGATAGGGGCTATTTTATGGCCACGAATTCATGAATTTGCGCTATTTTGGGTGCTTACACGGCGCAGTGTTAACGGTGAATGCTTTCATGCATCTACTCACGCGGGTACCTGTAACGTGTATATACGCCTTTAAATGAGGCGAAAAATTTGACTCATTTATGCCCAGAAAAATTTTCTCACACATGCTCGTGAATTTTTTATTAAAGTTTATGTAAATGGTCTCAGAAACCCTAAAAAAAATGCTTTTAAAAATCCGTAGTACTCCGCGTCTTAGTATTAGCCTGGGTCGAAAACGACCCACTGGGCACGAAGTGGCAAATGAGGTGAAACTAGTGATAGATACATATTTTGATATTTTTTATTTTTATTTTAATCATTTTATGTAAAATTACATTTAAAAATACATAATATTTCATGCTGCTTTGGCTAAAAACAGCTATTGTTTAGATTTGAAAAAAAATGTACAAGCTAAAACAAAAAACATGTTTTTTTTCACAAATACTAATTTTTCATATAGTAAAAATCGTACTTCTAATGCTTTATAATAAACTAAACTAATGCATTTAAGCGTAAGTAAATACACCTTTAAATGATTATGTTATGATAAAAATACATAAATATTAATTTTTGTTTGCAAAATTTGCATAAATTATATTACTACATGCATGGTGGTTTCCGTCAAATAAATAGGTGTACTTGATTAAAATGTGGTCCAAGAATTATCTTCGACTTTCTTGAAAAGTTATTAAAATGTGAACTCAATGACCCAGGAGTACCGCTCCAGCCACCATAACAAATTTTTTTAAATCCCGGACGAAATAATGATACGAGGACTGATAATATCATTCTTACATTCAAAGGCCCCTCTCTGATTTTCCTTCTTTTCCCATAGTGCATTCGTTGTATTAATAAATTGTGTTCATGCGATGAGTGTGAACTAATAAATGAATCGTATGCCGTTCCTTCACGATTCCCTACCGTCTCTCCCTTACAGCTCATCCTCGTCGCCGCCCTCGTGGCCGTGGCACACGCCGGCATCTTCGACGCCTACCACGCCCCCGCATATGCCGCACCATTCGCCTACCACCCGGCACCAGTCGTCAAAGCGGCGGCCGTCGACTACTACGTGAGTGTGCTCTGATACACCATTAATATATGCATCCCTCTTATTGAAAAATACACACTCCTTATGTTTGCCTGCTCCTTTTCGTATGGTGAAATACTTTTGAATGTCATATCGTAAAATTTCACGGCAAGTGAAGGTCCTGCTCTTCATCGTTCCTCCCCTCCTGGCCGTGATGTTTAGCGTTTTTGCCAGATGTTTGAGCGGGGATTCTTCTCAAAGACTCGTTTAATCAGAGTTTTCTGACATATAATAAATTCACAGGCTTCACTTGGTGGAACAACATTGCGATCCCACAACCGTTGTGGAATATTGCGAAGTTAATTTATTTACAAAGCATCAGAGTTTTCTAGTTCTTTAAGGTGTAAATTCATTATAAAATAAAAGAAAACACATTTTATTTACATACAATATGAAGGATCTCAGATTTTCCCGGCGTATCTGATGTATAAAGGTTTCTCGGGTCTTCCACCGGGTGAGCAGGTCCATGGGGCACAACGTTTCGGAGAACGACTTGTCCTCCATCTTCAGGGGGGGAGGGGTTTCAGCTTCCGAATCTTCTCGAGGGGATTCGGAAGCTGAAACCCCACCCCCTCCCCCCCTGAAGATGGAGGACAAGTCGTTCTCCGAAACGTTGGGCCCCATGGACCTGCTCACCCAGTGGAAGACCCGAGAAACCTTTATACATACAATATATTTGGTCGACCACGGTTTCTACGCATGATTGCTAAATTCACGACGAAAAAATCTTGTCTTAAAGATGACGCTTATGGCAAGAAAAAGCATTGGACCTAGTACATCTTAAAAAAAACGAGGGAGTAAATGTGTTACTGCGATGAACATAGTGGTCCTACGTTTGAGGGGTGATTTATTCGGTATATATTAGCGTCATGGCTTATTCAGTGATTGACATTAATGAGATATTGCTCAAATGGGCTCATATAAATTTATAACCTTTAGCTGGCGTGAGATGTGAGTGGGGGCCAATGGCTGTTGATGCTCAGTGTGGGCGTGGACCAATAACTTCGTGCAGTGCTTAGATTAACGAAGAAAATAAATGGAAACACTGGGTTTGATGGCCAGAGAAATATTGGAGCCATGAAAACGGCAATCGGCAATACTGAATGGATCAATCTTGGAGTTATTATGCCGAAAACATGGGTACTGGGGGCGGAAATTTAGCTGTCCCTTGATAATTTGTGTACAAAACTTCAAACCGGAAATAATTTAGAAAAAAATATCGCTGAATTTTTCATAAAAATGTTGAAAAAAACTGCACGTGAAAGCGTGGTAGGTGGATTGTCTTACGAAAAAAATGGGCTTCACATTTGCTGCGTCAAGACACAATATTGCATCCTGTATTTCACCTATGGAGCAATACAGGGTGTATCTCGATACTATCTTGTACTAACGCGCTGATTCTGAGTCGAACGTAATAACGTTTGGCACAGAATCAGCGCAGCGATAACGTTATCAATCCGCTTTAGTCTGCGTATTAAAGCCGTTCAATTGACTTGATATATCAATCGTTGGAGAAAAAGTATGAAAAGTAATGAAATCCCAAGTGTAATTTTAATAATAATTGTCCCTTGCGCAGTACAAACCGTAAGGGCATATCAGGGTTTGTATCCCATCGGAAAGGGCGTCTAATAATTGATCAGTAGATTCAATGTCCTTGGCGGAAGGAGAGACGAGACTTCGACAACTTTCGTAATGAGGTATATCCTGCGTCCATCTCTGAAACGTCCACGGCCGGTTACGCAACCCAAATAGAATACCAGCGAGGCCGCTGTGTTGAACTTGAGAGGATATTATATCAAGAAAAGAGTCTTAAATTAACACTGGTACCACTACTCTTATGGATCACATGCTTGCCATTTTATTTCCCCGAACGCCTAGCTACTTTTTGCTTAGAACTTTGCCTTGCTCTAACTCATAGCCATTCGTTTTAGCAAAAAGAAAGTCCAAATAGCAAACCTTTCAGAGCTTGAAGTTATAAAGTCAAGTTTTAATCAAGTGATGCTCTCTCTTATTCATTTAGCTGACTCTACATTGCGTTAGATCTGAGCCCAATTCCCAAGTCGTTTAATGACTAGAATTATCCGGGGAAAGCAGAATTTGTATCTCCAATTATGGTGGTATTGAAACGCATTTTGATACCTATAATTTACTTATTGTAAGTAATGAGTTCATTGGAAAAGCTCATGTTGAGTTAATAAAAAATACCTCAATTAGTTCAATGCTTTGAAGATTTTCCGGCTTGATGACCATTGAAAACATTGATTTTAGGTAAATACCGTATTAACGAGTGTAAGAGGCGCACCCCTCTTTTTAAGCATCGAAGTTGAAGAAAAAAATTTGGGGCTTTTTTTTCCTCCTATCGCGAGGTTTTGCGGACCTAACTTCGAACTTTCGGCCATTATCAAAGCCTTCCGGACAGTCGCACCAAGCTCTGATTTTTAATGCCGTTTTCCCCCACCATTTTTCTTATGCACAAGTCGTAGTCGCTGTGAGTATGGGTCTTTTAAACTGTATTTAACTTTTACATATTATATTTTGCTGAAAGCGATGACGAGCGGGAATTCGTGTAAGAGGCGCACCCTCATTTTCGGCTGCGATTACAGAGAAAAAAGATGCGCCTCTTCCACGAGTTTATGCGGTATGTTATGATTCCATCTTGAAGGAGCATGTGATAATGTCGATTACCAATTTCCCCGGATATCTCCTCCAGAATTTGGCTAACTTAACACAAAATCAAATTTTTGTGCAGGTGCCTTAATGAGCGAAATGTTTACATGGAGGTTGCAAGTTAAATCAATCATTCCGTGCTGTTGAATCGGTCGTCCACGGAAATTTCGTTTTCCTCCACAAGCTTAGGACTCTTCATTGTTCTTTAGTAGCGCGCGCGTCTGGCGTGAATCGCGGGTTGTTCATAACGAGTTATCCCATCGTCCGGATCGAAGACGAGCACTTTGGATTTGAAAGAAGCCCGCATTAACAAGAAGCGGATGCTGCGGTGATTTCTTGTTGGTGTTTCTGTCAATTTTATAAGCCAAATAAACAATTTTTAAATGTTCTCTCCCGACTTGGGAATTATGTTGGCGGTAAATGGACTCAAAAGTACTGACACAAGTAGGAGGATTACGAATTACGAAAGAAGCACTCAGCAGTATTAGGGAAGTGATGACGTGGACCTCGGATTGGATTGGAATTTTGGGGAGGCGACCGACTGCTAAGGTCATTTGCGCCATAGGGGATAAGTAAGGGAAGAAGGATTGATAGATACTCGGCGTCGATCTTAACGAAAGGCGCCAGGGGGACCACGGTTTAGCGTCTCATCTGACAGACGGAGTACTGTACTTGAAGTGCCCTCCACAAGACACTAATGTAGGGATCCGGTATATATATAATAATAAGTTTATTACTTCCCAAAAAAACAAACATCACAAATAAATTACAGGTTTTTTCCATACAAGGGGAAGCTTTAGGTAGCCTCTAAGTAATATCTGTGATGAGGCTACCATCCCAGAATATATAGCTGCTTATTGCTTTTAACTGAACAATACAAATCAATTATATATACAAAGTAGTTTTACAATAGATTTCAGAATGAACCAAATGGAATACAATAAATAGAATACAATAAATAGAAAAAGAAAAAACAACTTCATAGGATAATATTAAAGAAATTTTCTACACTTTGCTGAGTTAGAATCCATTCCGCTATTAGTTTGAGAAGTTTATTTTTAGTATAATTTCCGGCTTTTAAGTCCTCTGGTAGCAAGTTGTAAACCTTGGGTCACATGTACAAGAATGATCTCTTAAAGAGCGATTTTTTTGGCTTGATTGGATGAGCGTAAAATTTATTTCTGAGATTATTTTTCGTTCTTTTTAATTGTTTGTTCCCACTTCTTAGGTAAAATAATTTAAGGACTTTATAGACATATAAGTATCCTCTGAATAACATCCACCTCTGCAAGGATTTGAACGCTGGCCGCCCGTATGGCTAGCCAGTACTCTGGTTGCCTCTGGTGGTCTGGTACACCAACACGATCCCCGACGTGGACCTCGAGTGACAATATTGTGCAAAGATTATCAAAGACCTTTATATGGAGTGCAGCAACAAGGGATTGGAAATTTAAATCCAGAAGCGATATTCGATTAATCGACTTTCGATTTCTGTTTTTAAAATCAATTTTCTAAAAATTCGATTTTTTGCCCAAAATAATCGAAAAATCGAAATCTTTAAATTGTAAAGTAATTGTCTGCTGAAATACGGATGTGCTGTTCTAACAAAATGCGAAATATGGGTTAATGGAATCACTAGGGATAAGAACTGCATACGGTTAAATTTATTAATGCAATTTATTATTTTAAAGATATTAATAAGGTATGCAGGAAAGTAGTAATGCATACCAGATACTTATATACGTATAGGTAATATAACAAGCAATTTACATATAATTTAGTAGCCCATGCGCCGAAGACGATATTCGGACTGGGCGAATCTTTTTTGAAGAAGACGAATGCTCTGAAGCGATTTATCGAGAAAACGTTTACAAAAAAGGCACAATGTCAACGCGTATTATCATTTCGAATCTTCGTCTCGCGGTCTACAATGTATTACTTCCGAGTGTGAGTCCCCGCCTAGACTAGAATTATTGTAATAAAAATCCGCAGCTCCACAGTTGGCAACTCCAACCTGCCGGTGTCCGAAGCACTTTGCCTCTCCACCAAGGTTCCCCCACCAGCGATGCAGAGTGAAATAGCGCGGCGCCGAGTAAAGCGAGGCGGCAAAATTCAAATGCTGTAGCAAGCTAAAAATCGAATATTGATCAGCTAGAATCGATTTTGAACGATTTTTCAAAACAAAAAGTCGACTACGATTAAATCGAAAATCGGAGTGTGATTATCGATTTTCGATTAAAATCGAAATCGATTTTCCAATCCCTAGCAGCAACGTACAGTCCAGAAATTTGGACATCGAGGGAAGAGGACGGTAAAATGCAGCGGGCGTTTGAAATGTGGCTGTGGAGGAGAATGGAGAATGTGCGGTGGACGGAAAGGTTGACGAACAAGGAAGATCTTGGTGTTGTGGGTGAGGAAATGAAACTCTGGATGGGATTGAGAAGAATCGAAGAGGATTATTGGTAGCGTCAAAAGGGGGAAGGGGATTCTGAAGCCTGAGATAGAGGGAAGGATGTTGGGCAAGTGGGGAATGGAAGAAAGGGAAAAGGCTTTTGAATGAGGTGAAGAGAACCCTTTCCGGTCCTGTGATTCCAAATGAAATCATGTCGCTTTCCTGCGCTGAGCGTCGATTTTTTCAAATAACTTTCATTAACTCATAAATTTATTTTATCTCACCACATATTTTCACCTTACGCAGATTACATCATCTTCTACCTGATGTAAATATGAAAAACTCGACGCTCGACGCAGGAAAGCGACGTGATTCCATTTGAAATCACAGGACCGGAAAGGGTTAACCTCCTCGGTCCCGAGACATATCAGCATTATTATTGGAAAATTCTTCATACTTACGTTTTGTGTCGTAAGCCATGTTTGCAGGGTTAATATCTCTGCCACTCAAGCTTCTTAATGATGCTGCCACTTATCAGCAAGTGGCATCGCCAATATTTTGCGTTGCTGAGCGGGAAAAAATTCAAACGTCTTTGTATTGTATACAATACGCCAGGACCGAGGAGGTTAAGACGTAAACTGAACATGAGAAATAAATAGTACCTATATGTAGAAAAGGGTCTTCGGAACTGAAATATTATTTGCGCCATTTCTACTTTCACCTGTTTCTGCCTTTAGCAGCTCGGGCCCAATGCAAAATCAATCATAAATTTTGTGTTACTGGTAGGTTAACGGGGAATACCTAACGAAATAAAGTTTTCTGATTTGTATTGATTAATTAATAATTAATTTTTATGCAGAACTCTGGCAACGGGTAAAGACGAAAAGGTTTTTTTTGTCATTTAATTGAGACAGAATGGACGACGTTATTAATTTAACAAAAATTATACTGAACATCAAGTTACTCTCTAGGGATGTTGGACGAAGAATACACTGATTTAGTGTGATGGGGTATACTTTAGTGTAATTTTTTTCTATTTCTTTTGTGAGTCTGAAAATTTGGGAACCGTATTTGCTTCAAATGACGCAATATGAATCATACCCCTCCTCGAGCCTCATTTGCACCCCTGGAGTTTCCTAATCATTTCGACTTATCTCCATTCCAGGCCCGGCCTCATTACAACTACGACTACGGCGTCAACGACCCCCACACTGGAGACCGCAAGTCGGCTTGGGAGAGCCGTGACGGCGACGTGGTCAAGGGACAGTACAGTCTCGTCGAACCAGACGGCAGCGTCCGCACCGTCGACTACCACGCCGACCCGCACAACGGATTCAACGCCGTGGTGCACAAGAGCGGCCCCACGGTGCACGCCGCACCCGTCGTGAAGGCGGCAGTCCCCGTTGCGTTCGCCGCCAAACCCGCTTTCGGCTACGGCCGGTACGGAGGGTATTACGGACACCACTACTAGAAAAAATCAAAGGGGGGGCCAGTTTCGTCAACTCGTGACTAATTCCCAATCACTGACGCGTCTTGGACACACGTATATATATTCTCAAGGAAATAATTATGTACATATAATACGGGAAAGCACCGATTTAGGTGACTCCTTTAGGATATAAGAGAGGAAAATCACAAATGCTGAAGCATCAAACCAGGCGAAGATGGTTTATTTTATTTTTTCGTTCGTTGTGGGTCTTTTAGAGAGACTATATTTAAGCTCGTGCCTAGTCCATGCATAGGACGGAGCACATTACCAGTGGTGGAGAGCAGATAAGCAAATTATATTTCGCCCGTGTAACGTGTTTCTGCTCAAGTCTCAAGAATGCTCTTCTGGCAGTTTTCACCTTTAACTTTATACTTTTATTATTTTTATGGTTTAAGTATCCTCCGTCAAAGTTTGTACTCCATTTTGTCAGTCGAAACAATCTATGCTCACGGCTAAAATCTGATGTCAAGAGAACGAAACCACATCATAAACAAATATTCGAATACACGTCGGATCATTTAGATCACGAAAAGACACTGCCATATTTATTACTCTCATACAATCCGCGTACACAGCGATTCATTCATGAAGTCTTATTCATGCAGCTGAAGACTCTTGCCATTTTCTTCTTCCACTTAGTACCTTTTCCATCCTCATAATGTTGATTACAAAAATCATAGTCGAGATTCATCTGTCATTTGATCGGTGATTCAACTTGAAACGTTGCCATGGAGACTATTTATTGGTTTGCTATGAACCGGGAAAGCAGTTCAGAGCCATTTTCATTGTATTATACCAATAGTTTTCTCATTGCAAAACTTATCAATGTCCTGAAAACATGCAACGACATGTCGCAAAATGGCGGGGTAAATCGAGGCGTGTAAAGTCAGGAACACGGTGCAATTTTGTACATACGTTCACCAATATCCATGTTATCTTCTAATGACAGCTGAGAATTATCTGTAGTACGATGAGATGAAAACTTCTTATTTAACCAATTTTTAGTCCATCGAGTGTTGGTGGGTGCTATTGGGAATTCTCAATTGGAAAATTTTTCAGTTTTCTTTGACATACTCCACACTGTTTCTCTAAGCGTCTTTTCGCGATTTTCTATTCAACGGTGTTCAGGAATCGCTAAAATCTATTATTAAAAAAAATCAACTTCGACGTCTCAAATAATTTAATTTTTCATCTTTAATGGCCCAATACAGAAGTTATCCCCATAAGGGAGTCAGAGTACCATTAATATCTCGTAAAATAAGCCCTCGAAAGCTGTATCTAGTAGATTCATCCTCTTCTAGTCTCTTGTTTGATTCCGTACTGTTAGCATGTAGGAAGATCCTCCTGTACATCATCATCTTGTTTCGTACGGACCACATGTCACGACAGTATTCCTCTTCAACTGATCCACTCCTTTGTATATCGTGTGTTGTCAAGTCAGGAGTTCTTCCGTTTTCTGTGACTGAATTCCTGCATATCCCAACTTACTCAGCTAATTCCTCTGCATGAACTGAAACATATTGTGAGGTGCGCTGGATTTGTGGTGCCATCATATGAAACAAGTATTTCAACTGTAAATGTGCCTTTGTATCATAGTACCAATTTCTATCCATGTGATATTTTTCTTGATCAATAAATACATTCATGTAACCACAATACTCATTGCCTTTGCATCGCTTTACCTATTCATGACTTAGTTTATTCACCAACTTCTTCCAGCGTTAATGTCAATGAAGATCGAGTAATAACATGCATGGGAAGTGAATCAAACGAAGTGGATTTCCTTGAAAGTGTGTTATTATATTTTTCAAGAAGAGACAGAGGAAATCAGCATAGGGAGGAGAGTAAGACAATGCTGTCGTATGTCTCCAGCTCTAGTTCTGATGAAGGCTTCCGCGGGGCTTTGATAGAGGTTGATTCCTTCTTTCGGGTTTTCCGCCGCGTTGGTCCATGTTGAGGGCAATATTTCGCCGGCTGTCCTGCTGGCTTCCTCAGGTCCATGTAACAATTTGGTTCGGGAGGCGTCGTATTATGTACTGTCGGCGCAGAAATTATGTGCACTCGAGTTTGGGTACAAATAAAAAGTTAACGAAAAGACGTACAGAAAACCTAACGACACCATCATTTTTCTCACTCATTTCTACGTTATTTAAAGGCAAATTTGAATTTTTTGATCAATTTTTATATTTTTTACTACAGTTATAACGTAAAAAGTACCGGTTATTTACGGCGCGCGGGAAAAGCTCCGACTTTGACACCTTGCAACTCAAACACAAGTTCGTCAATGACAACTATATTCCTGTAAATGGAGGATAGATATGTTTGCTGTAGATTTTGCGAGTTTCAGCCTTTTATGTTTCATATAATCAAAGTTATTATTAATTATTTAAAATTATTGCATTTCAAAACTGGGGCATCGTAAGAATTCGTTCTTGGTCTCGTTGCAATTGGCACGTCTTGAACATTTCCAATATGTTATTATCCAAAACATCTATAAGCGCGTTTAATTTAAATCGAGTGATATTTATAATGGACGAAGTAAGAGGTCCCGTTAGGGTCCTCTTACTTCGTCCATTATAGTCCAACTTACTCCGTCCAGTAGTAGGGTCGTTTTCGCGCCTTTTTTGTGGTCCTCTTCTCTGATTGGTCGGAATTGTTTCTTCAACAGAGACGACGGTTACTCACTCTCCGCTTCTTGGAAAGGACTTTTCCAAGAAGAAACAATTCCGACCAATCAGAGAAGAGGACCACATAAAAGGCGCGAAAACGACCCTACATAATACGACGCCTCCCGAACCAAATTGTTACATGGACCTGAGGAATAGAGATGGGCTAAGTCGATCATTTTAGTGATTCAATCATTTTGATTCGAGTCACTTAAAAGATTCAATCATTTGATTCATTATGACTCGTAAGTCGGATTGATTAGATGAATCACGAGACTCACGTGAATCGAAAGACTCGAATGAATCAAGATTGAAGAGACTCAAACACTCGAATGATGCTAATTGATGCCATCAATCTATTTGAATAATTGATTTCGAATAATTACTATCGTGCTTAGAAATTTAGGAAGGCTGATTGATTTCCATATTCCACAAATTTTGGATCCGCATTAAATTGGAGATTTCCAAGTACTATAGTCACGAGAATATTTAGAGAGGCAAAACTGTCACAGACCCTGAATTCAAGAAGAATAGCGTCAAACTATGTACATGAAAATTAAATCACTAACTCAGACTACACAGATTAATGTGCATGAATGTTTTCTGATGTGCTGTATTGAATTCCATTCAATCAGAAGCTTTCAACTGAGCAGCTAATTCAAATTCTTATCAAGTTTACCAACTGTAATGATGCACTTATATTGTAACGAGGGTTAAATTTCATCGTTTTTAAAATGAGCGCCTTGTCTCGAACTATGCTATACAAGCATAAACTCACTAGCCTAATATTAACGGATTTATGCCCATGAAGATATCTCTCTAAAATTTCATGACTAGACATAACGTATATGTAAATATGTTTTTCCACTTAATATCACATTCAATCACACGGCAGACGGAAACACCAAATGATTGAATGATCGAATCATTTTCCCGAAATGAATCACGAGTCATTTGACTCACTTGGTGATTCAATCATTTTGAACGAATCGATCATGAACGACCCATCACTGCTGAGGAAGCCAGAAGGACAGCCGGCGAAATATTGCCCTCAGCATGGACCAACGCGGCGGAAAACCCGAAAGAAGGAATCAGTCTCCAGCTCTATTCAGCATATGCAGTGAAGAATTAATTGCTGAAGCCATAGGCGATGCAGGTGAAATGTTTCGCTCGGTTATACTTCTCATTTATTAGTATTTAACGATATACTTATCATGTCATGTGTAGACATTACTTTATGCATCGAAAAGTGAAAATTGAGAGGTAAAATTTCCCTTAAAGAATGACATTTCACTATGCTTTACTTTACCATGAAGATATCCCGAGAATATTTCGTTATTATGTCGTATGAACTCTTTTATGATAGATAAAAACAATTCAAAATGTTATGTTGACATACAAGGTTTATAAACAACTTCCATTTCGAGTCTTTGCCTCAATATATGCTGCGGAATGAACGACTTTTACTTCAAAGTTTGGCCCATGACCCGTCCTCGATTCAAGGTAAATTTTGAACTTAAAATACGGTTTATCATTCACTCATGCATTTACGTGCATCGAGCAACTTGCCACTGAATCATGGATACGGAATATGACAAGATAAACTCTCTTAATTTATTGTAAGCTTCAAATAAAAGGTAGATGTGGACTGGATTACTTAAATACTATTCTAATTTACCTACCTTTACATGAGTTAAAATAATGGTAACCAGCGCCAACCCTAATAACTCCAGCGTGGTTAAAAGTTGATTTGGGTTAGCATCAGCCTACGTTTACACGGAAAAATTTTACATGGGTTAGAGCTGACATGGTTAGGAAGCTAGTAATGTGAACAGGGCATAAGCATCCCCTTTCCTTGTTCTTTCCGTCCCCCATTTCCTATTCCCTTACTCCCCAACCCTATCCCAGCTGGGGATCGGGTTTTTGTGGTGGCTAGAGTATTCGCCTACCACACGGGCGGCCAGGGTTCAATCCCCGCAGAGGCGGATGTTTTTCAGAGGTCACCCGATCCCTACTTGACTGTCTTGTGGAGGGCACTTCAAGTGGAGTACTCCGTCTGTCTGATGAGACATTAAGCCGTGGTACCCCTGCTGCCTTTCGTTAAGATCGACGCCGGGTTTCTATCCACCCTTCCTCCCTTACCTGTCCCCTATGACGCAATTGACCTTAGCCGTCGGTCGCCTCCCCAAATATACAATCCAATCCTATCCCAGCTTCCCGATTTCCCATGATGACAGTGTGACCGGCAGTTGAACACCCGGTAATGGTCTGAGGAAATAAAAAAGCTTCGGCTTAAGTCCCCTTTCCCTCCCCGTTACCCTCACCCTTCCGAGTGCAGACGGAGATTTTCTATCTCCTTTCCCCTATCTGCGCTGACGCCGTGTTTGTACTCAACCTGGAGGAATCCGCGACCGAACTAGTCGGGGGCACCGTCTCAAAGTTTTAATTTTACAATTTCAAGTGGAATCGGGTGATCAAAAGCAGAAATCCCTGAAAATTTTACATTAAAATTTTAAATAAAAGGAAATCGATCGGCAGTTAACTATATTCAAATGATACTGATAAAGATGGCGAATCAGTTTAGAGTATTATGTAGTGGTATACATGAAAATATTAATGACGTTTGATAGCTTTTCTCTTACGATGAAACTGTAATTAAACTTTGCTATCTTGTTAGTGAGGCCAGAAAAGCATTTTCACATTTTATTCTTACCTAACCATTCATCTAATCTATGTTAGGCTATTTAAAATGAAAAATGCCTCGAGAAAGCGAAAGTTTTCACTTAAGTTCTTTTAGATTTAATCCAAAATGTATTCAACAATAAGGGTAAGAATTGTTTTCTATTTTATTCCGACTGGTGTTCATCTGAAGTTTGTGCAATGCCGGTTTCTACTTTAATTTTGTGAAAGACAGAAAACTTGCAAGCTGTAAAAATGAACTTTATTTGAATTTTCTATTGGTACGTTTTGACTTGTCTGTCACCCCCTGCCCACCACCCGAAAGTGGTTGTAGGAGTTTTTAACCTCCATAGTATTTTTTTTCAGGTAGTTAGTCATATGCGTACCATGTATTGTTAAAACCTCACCGTATGTTTCTGAGTTATATTGGAACATACACACAAATGAACGTGCATACATATCCAAATCCATTTTTGAATATGTAGATGTTAATGTAGTTGTCATTTGTAAACCGTCAACCATATTTTTCCTAAATGTTTATCCCTTCATTATATCTTTCTCGCTTCTTCGTAAATCATAAATCAAGGTGGACGAGTTCCGTCGTTTCCGTTCGTCAAAAATCCCGCGTAGAGTTTGTCGTGGTTGAATTATGACGTACAGAGGTCACTAATGTTCACTCAGCCAACAGCGCTGTTTCACGACGGAGACAGAAGTAAGTCGGAAGCGTCGGAAGAGCATATTTGTAAACAAAACAGAAGGCTGTGTACGAGCGCAGAACGTAAAATTCTGACAACTCTTGTCGAACTGGTTGGTGGCGAAGTTTACCTGGCAAGTTTTCGTTGGTATGAAAATATAAATTCGCATCTTTTCCATTTACAAAAATAATGATGGCTGAAGATAGTGACCAGGGAGTCACAGATTCTCCTAAGAAAGGTAAATATTTTGCATCGTCGATTACACTCCTATAATTCCAACAAAGCTTTATGGTAAGTAATAATTTACTTTATTATTTTGCTAACAGGTCCTACGTTATCAACGAGCACCAGTAGTTTTGAAGCCCTTGATCCCCACGATCCAAATCTTAGTAGACTGGCTACATTAATGTTTCAGAAAACTGGTGATTACTTATGGGGAGAATTAACCACAACTCAAGTGAGTGTATGATTTTTATTGATTTACCTTATTCTCTGCTTCGTACGGTATATTGCGTCGAACTCTATATTCTATTTCTTCATGTTAGTTATACATTGCGTGACCTTAATTTTACTCGGACATGACCCTTCATATGCACTCTTGTGTTGCTACTATTTTAACGTCATCTCTTGCAGGAAGATTACCGATTACTGGAAGCTATGAACAGGGTGACAATCACGAAATATTCGGACATGAAACAAATTTCTAGTAATGTGGGTAAAACACTTCTGGAGCTGAATGAAAAATGTAAGTTGTTGGATGTGTGACCTGGTTACACGATACATTAACCCGCACGTGTTCAGGTACCAATGCATGAACCAAATAGAGCAGGTTCTATTTTCCTGTTTACGCATTCATGCATTTGTACGAGTTAGCGTGATTACACGGTGAATTTTCACGTTCATGCATTCTCACAATGACTCGTACCGGTTAATTCATCGTGTAACCATGGGATTACTTGGTATCATTCAGTTACATCTTGGCGTCAGAATAATTTACATGCATTTGAATGATGAATCAGCTTGAAGCCTTAGGCAAAGTTGATATCTCTTTCTGCGATAATTTTTCTCCTGGAAACTGAAACTCCTCTGTATTAGTATAAAACGATGTAGTGTATTTTTATTTTCCAGATGCCAGCTTACAGCCATATTTGGACCAAATTGATCAGATAGAGGAAAGTGTCATGAAGCTGGAGCAAGCTGCTTATAAACTTGATGCGTACTCAAAGCGATTGGAGGCCAAATTTAAGCATTTGGAAAAGCGGTAGTTGTCTTAAAGGTGTTCATTTATGGAAGGAGTACCATATGCACGTAAGACTATTGTAAACTTGCAATTTTTTCAAATCTTAAGAATTGCTTTTGGACCAAGTGACTCCAGTCAATCAGAAATAGACCGGTGCACATTCCATGGCTAACTCTCTGTGTATGAGAAATCATCTAAAATTTTTTTTGTATTTATTATTTGATAAGTTTTTATTGGAACTGTTTTAGAGAAATAATGTGTGGAAGCCAGCACAGAATCATTGTTATGTGTCCGATTGATGTTATAGTTTGGGGTAATTTTATCAGTGATGTTTATTGTGGTTGGAAATAAAATCGGTAGGTTTCTCGAGTTATCCCCTATTGTTATTCTATTCATGAAGGTGAACGAATCATCTTTTAATGGTGTCTGGTGTCATGTTAATGGGGGAAAGAATTAATTTGCTGGACAAATCCACGGGCTCCTATTCCATGGGTTTAATACTGTGGGATGGCCCAATGGCAAAAGGAAAAGGATTGGTGCTAAACCATTTGGGAAAGGTTAGGGGTAGGGTATTGGGTAGGTATAGTTCAAAACCTGGTCTCAATTAGATTGACCGAGTAATGAACCAAGAAACCTGGTTTTTGCTTTCTGGCATGAGAAACCCCAATTCTTAACCCTCAAAGTGTGGCGAGCCGATATATCGGCTCATAGGCAAAATATTGTTTAACTTAAGCACACAAATATAATTACAATTATTTTTTGTATGATGTAAAAGTCTTTTTTGATTATTACCTAATTCAATGTATACACAATAAGAAAAACCACGTATGGATATTTTAAACAATAACTTTATAATATTTATTTTCCTAGAGTGATACCTTTCATTAAGTTACCCTCCGCATTTCTCGCTGGAACCGCTGGCATGAGTCAGCACTAAGAGGGTTAAACATTGATAAAAGTAGTTCTGAGCCTCCCTTGCCATTATTTTAACCTGCGCTCATTTGCCAGCTGTCAATCGAGCCCTCTTTTAAACAAGCAACAAAAGAGGCGAGTTTCTGCTGCTCTCCCCCCCTCTCATGGGTCGTTGGAACTCAGCGACTCCTGCTGTTTGTGGAAGGCGTAAATGACTGTTTCCATCAGGCACCATATGGAGATGAGCGATTGGCTTGTCCATCAAGAGCTCTTCTTTTCCTATGGGAGGATCGATTCCCTTGTGGACTTTGTCCAATGGTGTCTCGTGTCAGTCAAAACCTGGCTCATTGCATTTTGCATCTCACCTCATGTAAGCGTAAATCATGAGTTAGTTCTTCATCTACACACTACTCTGCCAACCACTGCTGAGGTAAGTGGCATGGGTGCTCGGACACCAGCCGTGAAAGGAGAGGGAGAAACAAAAAGAGGAGATAGAGGAGAGAGGGGACTCATTGGTTAACGATTTGTGTTATGCTAGTGTCTCACCCTTTATTTCGCTCGTTTTACATGGGGCATGAACTTGTTCAAATTTAAACTGAATTTTTTCCTCAATATGGCGTGCAATAACAATTGAAGATAGAGCATGAACTGTTTTACCATTGTTTGTTCATTCATTCGTTAGTAGAGCTTTCGTGAAAGTTTACTCTGAAAGTCAACTCTTTTGAAGTCTACTATTACTTTTCAAAGCTGATTAAGAGTTGAACTCATCCTCATCGGCCTCAATCATACTATTCAAGATCTATGGATCTGTAACACTCCCAAATACATTAAAAAGCTCTAACTACTCTACTAACCTTCTTTTCTCTTAAATTAAAAAAACAGCCGTGCTCTGCTTTGTCTAGAAATTTTGGCCTTTAATTTCACATTCATTGTGCCAACTTGGTGCAGTCGCTGGCTGGATACTAATGTCGAATGAAAGGTAATAGCATAGAGTAATATACTCTGTGGTAATAGCTAATATTAGAGCTATATCTTGAGAATCGCCTGGATGAGTTCATTTTCATTATTGAAGTGTAAACAGGAGATGGGTAGAGGTTTTCTGAAAATGCCTCTCAAAGACAAATTCTTTCCAAAGTTCAAGTAAGGTAGAGGAGGAACTTGGGAACAAATCAAGTGTATTGAATAAGCCACAAGTCTAACAAGTATATATCATAGGATTTTGAATAACAAACAAATATTTTAAGGGTCAGCCAACCTATGTTGTGACTTCAGAAAAACTCCAAATCAATCACCAATTTCAGTAAGCCCCAAATGCCTGGCTTTCTCTGTCATAAACAGCTGAGTGATGTCCACTCCACACCATCTCAAGGTATAAGAGAGTGAGCAGCAAGGCATGCTGCAGTAGGAAGGGAGTATTGAGTATTTTGGCAAGGTTGAAGGTAGAATGGGTGAGTTATGGAATATAGCTACATACCTGCGAGCCACCATGTGGGCATGTGGCAGGGGATGTTAGGACACCAGCCATGTAAAGATATTGGATTAGTAATCAGAATTTTGTCACAATTACTGCCCATTAATTCAACATGGAGACCAAGCTCTGCTTAAGTTTATTAGGCTGCTTAGAGTTTCCTTCAAGGCATGCTGCCAAAAATTTAGCTGAATTCTTAAAAAAGGAAGCGGCCAATTGGGGTATAGAAAATAAAATATCTGAAGTCTTAACAGACAATGCCGCAAACATTGTTGCAGCTACCAAAGTGTGCAAATTATATCACATGCCATGCTACGCTCATACAATAAATCTTATCGTAAAGGCAGGAATAAGCCCATTTACAAATTTAATTGAAAAAATGAAGATATTGGTTCAATACTTAAATAGAAGTTCTCTTGCTGTGAAGATATTTCAGGCCCAAATGAAATTACAACTTTTGAAACTGATAGAGGAGGTCCCCACTCGCCGGAACTTGCTTATTGATGTGCTCGTGCAAGTATTTAAAAATAAACTCCCGATTTTTTTTACCTTAGCACTTCAGGAAAATGATACGCATAATTTGGCATCAGAAGAATGGGTAGTGATAGAGCACTCAATTAAATTGTTAGAAATTTTTTACAAGATAACGAAAGAAGCGTTGAACAGATAGCATCATTGCCAAAAACCAAGGTTTCAACATGGCTGCCATTAAAATTTCTTTTTAATTTCAGTGATGAACAAAAGTTGCCCTCAGTAACAGCTCAAATCTCTGGTGGGAGCAGTGGAAGAAAAATTGGTGAAAGGTACCACAGATATCATTGCTAATGCGTCATTGTTTGACCCACGATTTTTAAAAAAACTGACTCAAGCAGGGTAATAAGAACTGTTCAAGTGTATACGAAGGAATACTGAGTGAAGTTCAGCAGTTAATACTACAGGAAAAGGACAAAGTACCACTTTCACCAACTTCCTAACCAGCAGGACCATCTTATAAATCTCTTCCCATAAGCAGTAATTTTTATCTGTCAGAAGACTTTGATAATGATGTAGCAAAAACTTCACAAATTTCCGATTCCAAAACTATTATCATACTTTAATTGGATAAATACATATCAGAAAAGTTGCTCCCAAGGGATTGTGATCCATTATTATGGTGGGAGCAGAGGAAATCAGTGTATACAGGTATCCCCCGCTTTACACGAATTCGCTTAACACGATATTCGCTATTACACGATTGGTCCTCAAAAGATTGCTTTCACTTAAGTCAACCTAACTTCCCACTTAATTCAACTGCAGATGCGTTTAATACACTAAAACCTCCTTTTTCTTGAGTAACTAAGTAAGGAAAAAACGAGAAGAAAGATTCGATGTCATCTACATTAAGAATTTTAATGAATTAATTGGCCCTTAAAATCAAATCATCATTAGGGTTGAATGCTGAGTGTGTGCATGTGACATCTAAATCTGTCTTAGATGAAGGGCAGGCACTGTACTACCGGTGGAAAAATTCAATTCAAATACCGTACTCTGTGAAAAAAATCCATTATGAAATAAAAACAAACTTCATGTTACACATTTCATTCACTTTTGTTGAGCCCCGACCACGGCATTAATCTCTAAACATCGTTATGTGTTAAAGTGTCGGCCTCCACCGTATTGGTATCACAGGATCGCGTGAAATCAAACGAAGTTTTCATTTCGTCTCAGTACAAGGCATCCGCAGTGCCCATTTAGCTCAACGAATGTGAGCATTATATAATATGCTGCTGCTATAATCATATGATGTCCCAAAAACCTCGTGCTGAAGTGAAACAGTGAAGTAAATGGTATCAAATTACACGGCGAGTTGGATAGACAGTTGCCACAAGTGATGTCTCAACGGCACAACGCGGTATCTCATCAAATTCCGAGTGTATACACTCGGAATTTGATGAGGCGTATACGCCTCGGACAGTGGTTTTACTGTGTACAAATTCAAAACCTGTTATCAACTTTCCAGATATGAGTGCAAAACGTGTACAATCTGCCCCGAATGATGAACCTAGGAAAAGAAGTAGAAAGACTATTACGTTGGAAGCTAAGATGAAAGTGATAGAACGTTTTGAACATGGAAAGCACATCGCAGACTTTAAGCGTGCCATGGGTCTACATGAGGCCACTGTTCGGACAATTCGTTCCAACGCCGAGAAAACTAAAAATAGTTTTAAATGTGCAACGAGTATAAGCGCCGCAAAAGTGAATCGAACGAGGTCTGAAACCATGGAAAAAATGGAAAAGTTGCTATCACTCTGGATCGAGAGACAAAATCAGAACAGCATCCCGGTGAGTACGCTAGTCATCAAAGAAAAAGCCTTAAGTAAGGATATAAGCAAAGATGAAGAAGATGTGCAGTCATTTATTGCTAGTTCAGGATGGATCGACCGGTTCAGGAAGTGCTACAACTTTCATAATTTGAAAATTACTGGTGAGGCTGCAGTGGCAGATAAAGTTGCTGCAGAAAATTTCGTTGCAGTGTTGGCAAAAATCATAGAAGATGGTGGCTACAGTCCAAAATAAGAGATAAACATTGATGAAACAGGTTTAATTTGGAAAAGAATGCCATTCAGAACATTTATCTCTAGGATGAAAAAGTTGCTTCTGGGTTTTAAGCGGCCAAGGACCGTTGCATCCTTGTGCTAGGCGGAAATACAAATGGTGACTTGAAGTTGAAACCATTATCAGTGTATCTGCTCGCTCTCTCACTCTCTGCATCGCTCTGAAAACCCCCAGAACTTTGCGAAAATATTCAAAAGAGTTTCAACCGGTGATTTGGCACTCCAATACAAAAGCCTGGGTTACAAGTGGTTTATTTTTAGAATATTTTAAAAACCATCTGAACGAGGAAACTGAGGCCTACTGTGCAAAAAACAATTTTGAGTTCAATATTTTATTAGTTTTTGATAATGCTCCCGGGCACCCACCTCCCATTGTTGATTTTTCTGAGCACATCAAAGTCTTGTTCTTACCCCCTAACACTACGTCCAATATCTAACCCATGGACCAAGGGGTAATGGCCACATTTAAGGCACACTATGTCCGCAGAAACTTTTCAAAATTGATCGAAAAAACAGATGGTGGTGGTAAACAATCAGTGAAAGATTTTTGGCGTAAATTCAATATAAAGCAAGCTATTGACATTATCGCCGAGGCTTGGGCAGCTCTGCCGTTATCCTGTATGAATGGCGTGTGGAAAAATTTATGGCCTGATTGTGTACACTTCAAGGGATTTGACGTCGGTGAAAGTGTTTCCCTCTTGGAAGCCGATATCCCTAATTTCTCCAGGAAAGTTGGCTTTGAGGAAGTGAACGAAGAAGAGGTTGAAGATCTGCTCAATGCACAACACGAGATAAGCACTGAAGAATTAATTCACGTCCTGGAGAAATAAATTCGACAAGGAGGGTCTTGCAGCGACGAAATGTCTGAAGAATCTGAGACAGCTGTTCGAACTAAGAAACAACAAGGAAATGGTAAGGGCATTCTGCCTTTTAGAAGCACTTAAAATTATCGAAGACGGTGACCCAGATGAAATACGGAGTTCGAAAGTAAACCGCGAAGTAAATGCTGCAATTGGATGTTACTGGCAGATTTACAAGGAAAACAGCTGCAAAGCGAAGCAACTTTCCTTGGATGCTTTCTTCAAAAAAGCTGGAAGTTCCAGCTTGAATGCATCCAATTACCTAGCCGAGGACGACCCTGCGTCATCTAATGCATCCAGGCAGTAATCACTGCTCCAGAGTTTCCCGTCATCACTTCTCAGGTGTCTATAACATTCTCTACGTATTGTCGGGCCATCACTTTTTCAATGTGCATAGTTTTTTTGCTGTTAAATTGTCCTCACACTTCGTCCGTTCTACACTCGTTAGCAGAAATAGCGCCAATCGCTTTTCTTTTGTTTTCTTCTTCAATCTGTTGAGTTTAATTGTCGTAGTCGTGCTTTCTTTCAGGTTTATCCCTCCAATTCGTGAGTCCACCATCGTGAAATATGTGCTGTGCTAAGGATTCAGCGATTCACTCCCCTCACTTCAATGAGTAGCGAGGTCTTGCAGTCTTGCGCATATTATTAACATCAGGCACACCATAATTTCCGAAAATTGAAACAATAATAATGTTGCCTTTGGAATTTTGTAAATAATAATGTGTGTTGTTACTTGGCAAATAAACTTATATAAAACTTGCCAGCAGAGCTTTTCTAGGTCCAATTTTATTATTTGTCGTCCGTATCACCAATCAATTACACGGTTTATTATGGCTTTTAAAAATTCACTTAACACGAATTCATTTAACACGGCACTTTTTCGGAACGTATCTCTCGTGTTAAGCGGGGGATACCTGTACTCATTTATATTCTTTTGCTTTGAAAAGATTGGATACCAGCGAGTTTGGTGCCTTGCGGAATGATTTTTTCCAATGCTGGACAAACTTTAACAGAAAGAGGAGTTGCCTGGTACCTTATAAGTTTTCCATGATTATTTTCATCGATGATAATATTCAGATAAGTTTGTACAAACCATGTGTAGCTTGCAAATCATGGCTTAAATAGCAATTATTATTGCAATTTTTTGGATTCCATATTGGAGAGCTATTCCCTATCAGTGAAGCAATATTTTTAATATGTTTTAAAGCAAAATCCTTTGTCAACTTTGTGTTATTATCTTCTTTTATATCATATTTTTCAAGTATTTTCCTGATTTAAAATTACAGAAAGCTAAAAAGAAAGTTCCTTCTGAGAGTTAATTTAACTATACAGTTCCTCATTTCATTCCCTGGTTCCTTAGTTTTCGCAAATCTACTCCTTTTATAGAATGATTCTTATCCTATATTAGGAGTGCAAGCAATTATTTTTGTAGCTGTTATAGAGCAACCAACAATCAAATTTTTGGGGGTAGTCCTTAGAAGGACTTTTTCTGGGATAGGAAACGATGAAAGCAGTCTGGCATATGGAAAGCAGTCACATATGGCATTTTTTTCAGTTTAAAAATTTCTTGTATGGATTAGGTTTGGCAACCTACGTTTATCTTATTTTCAATTTTTTCCCAGTATCACCATGATTGATTTTTTTATTTCATTTTTTTTTCTCCTCGAACCTCTTGCTTCATAAGTAAATTTCTTATGGTCCATCAGTTAATCTTTTTATGAATTATCAATTAAAAGTTACTACTTTGAATTTTATTATTTCTCCAATGTTGTAGAGTGTGGTTATTACACAATACAAATTATGTCTAGTTTCTTATTTTGACTTTGTTAAGTGCTAAGCACATATTGAAAATAAAAATACATTGCTACTAATTAAGAAGGGAGGGGTCCCAAAAAGAACTGGTCCATAGTGAATGAGTTTGCAGAGTTCAATCAGTTTGCCCATCTCTAGTGTGAGCAGCAATGGCCCTTCTCAAGCATATCAAGAGGAAGGGTATTATCCATATCCTCGAGAGACTTAAATTTCTCCCATAATTGATATTGGTTCCATTTCAGTCATCTATGGGATGAGATCATACAATTTTGATTACTTTCTGAAGTTCTCTGTTTTTCCTCTTTTGCCTGTCTGTCATCCTATGGCTTTCTTGTGCTTGTTCTTCCTATGAGTGTGTTAAGTTTAAATAATAAGTCTTAAGTGATTTGCGTCTTGGTTAGCTGCTTTATTAGTGACGTCTGGTCCCTCTCGACAACAAACAACAATGGAGCCAAATGCAACACAAATAAATAAACTAGCTAAAGTTAACCAAAGTGACTTAAATATTGAAAAAAAGCCACATAAACCAACTCATTTAACAATTTATATACTTATATACATAACAAGAGTACTCCGCTTATTATTGTTTTCTCATTGAACAGGTCCTTGATATCTGCAACTATTCTTTTTAATGTTTCTTAACCTTCGATTTCTGCCCTGATCCCACATCTTTATTGATCCCAGTGGACTTTGTTCAGTATTTACATCCTCTTCTTCACTTGGAGGGTAAGAGCAGTCAGTGACACCTGTGCTGAAATGCAGACGTGCATTGTGTGTGCACTCGCTAAATGATACCCATCCAGTAGTGGAAAAGAATCAAGTCAGAATTCCCATATCCCCACAAAGAGGCCGTGAAATACCTTCCAATGTTGGGGACATCAATACCATGAGAATAACTTTTTTCAAAATGGGAAATATATTTAAGAAAGATAGGGCTTGCTTGGGGAAAACACAGTGCAAATGTGTCTATTCCTTGGTTCTTTCCCCCTTCAGTTGTGATAGACCTGCCAGTTTTTTAATTACACCTATGTTCTTCTGTTAAACGTTTTAATATCTTTGTTTGTTACTGAAATTGATATAGTTTTTTTATTTTAAACATGACTGAGTTTGAGTTATATCATCGAATCTTAGTATGTTGGCTGTTTTTGTTGAATAAAATCATTGCATCAGTTACTACCTCCGTGCTGTTTATGCTGGCCTTGACAATTTTAGTCCCAATGGAATCACAATATGATCAACTTGGATAAAATGTCATCTAATAACATAGTTTTGTTTTCCTTTTGTTGTTCCATAGTCAATCCTCTTGCTATACAGAAGGGTGACAAATTTTTTTAAAAAACTTGAGATAAAGTAGACTTTTCATGCATTCTAGTCAGCTTTCAAAGTTGTGGCATCGAAAGTTGAAGTCGATAGTCAACATTTTCGGAACGATTCCAATCCTTATCCCAACATAGTCCTTCCATTTGCTGATAGTTTTTTTGATAACCTAATGGTAGAACTTTACAGATTGAGGGGAGAGAAATCTGGGAGACTTCAAGAGGTGAATATTGACAGTGGTTCTCCAGGATATTGTTTTTAGGTGAAGGCAGTTTTTTTTCTGGAAACAAATTTTTCAGGTGCAACTCAGCATTTTGGCTTTTCTTAGATTAGATTTGACTAAATTAACACCCTAATCCTACCAAGTTCTGACAGTAAGTTTTTCTGTGGAGTAACGACAGAACCTTCCTGGTGTAAGCATAATGCATAGCAAATCTCTTGACTAGCTGAGTGCTACACCATCCATACTATATTTAAGTAACTTGGATATATTTAGGTAGGAAGAGATGGAAGTCACTAGGAGAGAAGTCCAGGCTGTATTGAGGGTGGTTGCCTTGTTCCCTACCAAAATTCTGTAAAAGTTGTGTCACATGCGCAGTGTGAGGGTGGTCTGTCTTATGCAAAGTGCGAGGGCAGGAATTGTCATGAATCCGGGCTGTATTGAGGGTGGTTGAATTGTTCCCTACCAAAATTCTGTAAAAGTTGTGTCACATGTGCAGTGTGAGGGTGGTCTGTCTTATGCAAGGTGCGAGGGCAGGTATTGTCATGAATCAAAACAATACCGCTGGTGAGCATCCCTCATTGGTAGGATTTTCAATTTTATTTGCCATTTCAAGCAAGCACCATTAAGCATACACAGCAATCAGCTCACTCATACTGGAGTCAACTCCTTCTCATTAGGTCAGGATAAGTAGTGAACATGCACGAGATTGCGATCACAGTGCTGTGGCAATAAATACTACCACAACTTACTTTCTGGATGTATCTCATATGTATGATGTTTAAATAATGTTGATAGTACAAGGGTAATCCCTAAAATAAGGTCTCCTAGTTTTCAGAAATTAAAAAATCTGTTTATTTTCTATAATATTTATATCATTTTAAAGGTTAAACATTTGTTTATTTTGCTACATAATTGCCATTTCAGTCGATGCATTTTTTTTACGCTGTGACAGTTTTTGTACGCCCATGTCATACTAGCTCGCTGCCATGTCCTTGAGAAAGTGTCGAACCTCATCTTTCACCTCGTCGTCGGAGCTGAATCGCCTTCCGGCCAAATATTCTTTCAAGTTAGGGAACAGATGATAGTCACTATGTGCCAAGTCCAGACTATTTGTTGGTTGGGTGATGATGTTCCATTTAAACTGATGCAGGAGAGCAGTGGTTTGACGGGTGACCTGTGGGTGAGCATTGTTGTGGAGAATGCTTGTGCCCTTTGTTTGTCGTGAATTTCAGTACGACTGGCTGTAATCCCTCCAAACCACTTTCAAACGTTTTTGACATCCCTGCACGACTCTCAATACACTTCCTTCAATTGGTGATGAATTTCTATTGTTTCAACGCTCTTTGCATTTCAAAACTGAATAACTGTGCGAACTTCGCACTTGGCGGTAGTGTCCAACGGTAGCTTCATTCTCTGTGGCTGCCTAGCTAAGACTGAGCGTCCCTGGGAGGCAGGCGCTTGTTTGTATGGGAGTGGGGGAAGCAGCAATCACAACAGTGTTGCCAACAGATGCACAAACAGTTTCTCTCGGTCCCCAATACTTTGAAGACTACTTTTGAGATTACTCTCATATTTTATCTACATGCTTGAAAAATCAGAAAGGTGTCATGATTTTCATTCAGACGTGTACCCTTCTTCTAAAATTAAATATAGTTATTTTGGCGGCTTTGTTTATCATCCACTGTCTTCCCCCCTCCACTCCTCAACTGGCCTCTTCCATTAAAGCTTTCTTCTCCTTAATGTTTTACTTTGCGCAGCTGGCTGCCACTATGAATAGTTTCCATTGTATTGGGCACTTACTATTGACCTATTTCAGGAGTTTAGGGGGAACAGTTACAGCTAAATACTAATGGTGATGCTAAGTTATGAATTTATTTATTCAATATGGAACCTTAATGGACTATGCATTTCGAATTACCCTCCTGTATAGTTACTGGGTAATTTACCTAATTGGTAAAGAGATGGATAATTTACCTAATTTTCATTTGTGGAATATTTTTACCAATGGGATAATAGTGGGGGTATCATTTTCATCATAATGGCTTGAGCGAAAATTTATCATGCCAAAAAAGGAATGCCAAATTGTGTGTGAGCTGCTGTGTTTGTTTTTTAATTTTTCTTTATTTCTAATGCATTAATTTTGCAACAACAATGGTTTTAATGCCTTTAACCCCTTGCTATTACTATTGGCTTTCCTATTAAACCCTCAAATAGTTATTTAATTGCCAAAATTAATTATTAATTTTCAAAAATTGTATATTAATTGCCAAAAAATTTAAAATTACCGGAAAGTTACGGTAATTTCCACAAAGTACCATAATTTACCATGATAATTTACCTCGGGTGAAAATTGTAGTAATTTCTTGACCTGTAAGTTTGAAAACCCAGTGAAGTTTAGCTTGCCTCCATTTAAATCTTCCTCAACTGGTTGGTTACTTTGATAATAATGTAAGCACTCCTCTTAAATATATGCATCTTCAAATTGAAGGTAAGAATATTAACGCTTGACTAAGGCTTCATGATACATCTCCTGTCATAAATTTGAATGAAATTTGACTTTTCTTATTTAAGATGGCCTTAAGATGGTTACATGTTTAGAATTGTAAAATGTAATATTTTAAGAACTATTAACTGGAGCCTTTTCACTTTCAATGTTGGTCTTTTTCACTTTAAATCTTGGTCAATCATGATACTCAAGTGTATTCCTGAACCTAACCAATAGGTCAACCTAGGCGTGCCAATCCTCCTCAAGTGCGATGGTGCAATATCCCCCAAATTCCTACTCCCCCACCACCTCCCCCAAATTCAGTTATTCCTACTGGCTTCCTCGTTTTAAATTTGAATTATAAATAAATTTAAATCACTATATCATTGAAAGGTAATATGTATTTGAAAAATGAAAAGGATTATAAGTTAGAACAAAAATCTTTATTTTATCTTAAAAATCCTATCCTATATCCTTCTATGCATAATATTTTACTTATTTCCTACTTTCATGAAAACATTTTTCCAAGTCTTGCCCCCCTGACTCCAAAAATAATATTTAGAATTCCTCAGATTACGTTTCTTACTCTTGTTGTCCAGATTTTGAAGTTCTATGTTATTTATTTTTCTGCCTTTCTTGTGAAAATAATTTTTCAAAATTTACTTTCCCCCCCAAATTTGCAATGACGCAACTTGCGCTATGTAACCCCCACATTGGCACCCCTGGGTCAACCATGTATAGAATGTTAAGTGTCTTTTTCACCTTCGTGCGGCTGGTATCCTTGTATTTGTGTTTCATTCTTTGTGGTAACTCCAATGTTTTCTGAGGTGGGAGATTCAGAAAGTGAAGAAATAATATGGCTATGACCTCTTTTACCTTGATTGGAAAAGGAAGATTATGTTGAGGTCACTATAGAATTCCATGATATTGGATAGCACTATGGATAATAGCTCATGAGAAGAATTGTGATCAGTCGGTTGGCTCTTACACCTCTGGCACAAAATTGCAAAATTTAATTTCAATTATTAAATCTTCTCAAGTTTCTCCGGTTTTAGGATCCAGATATGGCAAATATTTAGATGATTGTGTCCAGCATCAAAATTTCAGCCTCTGTGGAATCTCCAATGTGGTAGCAAGCCTGAAAAGAATTAATGAAGACAGTTTTCTTGATAAACCACCCCATGTTTTATTCCATTGTGGGTGTTTACATTCTGGCATTGAAATTCAATCTGATAAGTAATGCATTAATGAATGCGTTTGTATGTGGCATACTTGCCTCTTACCCTTATTTCTGCTTTAAGGGAGTGTCTATCACTGTGTACTTCATCGCCAATTATTTTCAACAAATCTCAATAAAATGAAAACATGTTTTGAGATCACTCTATACACATTAACCCAAGGCAGTTATTTAGCATCTATACTACATATCCTGTGGGGTAACTCCTGTTGTACAGGTTGAGATTTCACATTAAGTGTTCATTTTCAGTTCACTATCACTGTCCATTGCACTCTTGGCTCAAATATTCACACACTTTCTTCAGTTTGATTTTTGATGTCACACTTGTAGTCTCATCATTTTAGGATTGACCAGTGGAATTACTTCAGACCAGATGCAAGTATGTGCTTCAAAAGTGGAGTAGGAATAGGCCCGATG
Source organism: Ceriagrion tenellum (assembly GCA_963169105.1). Taxonomy (NCBI): domain Eukaryota; kingdom Metazoa; phylum Arthropoda; class Insecta; order Odonata; family Coenagrionidae; genus Ceriagrion; species Ceriagrion tenellum. Next base: position 48,530,914 of record OY720637.1, read on the forward strand.
AATGATGGGAGACTTGGTCTGACTGGAAAATGTGAAATCAGATTAGACCTGCAAAACAAGAAATAAAGGTCTATTTAGACATGTGTAGCATTTCTGAAGGGAAATTTTCTAGGAAATTGAGACATATTTTGGGTACCAGTTGACAGGAATGGGTTATGGCACCTGGCATATTGAAACACTGAAAGTGTTGAATCATTATGCTGAGTGTTTTGTTGGCAGCTCATTATATATTCCTGTGCTTAGCAATTGATGATTATGATGCTCTCAAGGTGAGGCATAACCAGAGTTAAACTACTCTAACTCTTGAAATGAAAACAATTACTCCAATAATCCATCCATCTTAGTTCCAGAACCAGCAGGGAGCTGGTTCTGGAACCAGCTTTCTTCAGTTCTGCTCTTCCAGCTTGCTTAGTTCCAGAACTAGCTTTCTGCTGGTTCTGGAACTAAGATGGATGAAGGGCATAGCCGAGCAATATGTCCTCATGAAAGAGCTCTAAGCAGAGGAGTGGAGGAAATTCCCATTACTGTAGTGACAGGGAAGTTGGTATTCCGTTCTGCAAGGCTCCAGCGTGAAGGGGATAATTGACACCTCAGTTATTACCTGAACCAAGCCAAGATTACTTTCAGTCAGACAGGAAGTCATGAATCCAACTCACTACTTTTAATGTGTTTTTCTGAATTGCTGGTGGAATATTAGTTGGCTATGGTGCACTTAGTTGCATACTTTCTTGGCATCCAATGGCATATATTTACTGTGATGTAGTATATATTAACTGTGCAGTGTAGCAATGCAAAGGCAGATCAACATTGATTACTTTCCTACCACTCTGAACTCTAGTACTTGCTGATATTGTCATGATGTTGCAAACACATTGTCAGAGTCATTATGTTTTAACTTCGAAGAAAGTAAAATGTTCGCCTGCCTTAGTAAAAATGTTGTAGAGAATGGTGTGAAGTGTTGAGAAAACATACCTGTAGCCATTTTCATCAGCTTCATACTCAATTACTCGCAAGACTCCTGATGGATCAACATATCCATACTTTCCCTTAACTCTTCCTTTCGCGTCTCTTCTCTCTTCTCTGTAAGACTGATGCTGACTCCCACCTAAGTAAAGAAACAGAGGCATTATTCTTTATGATCTCTGGTTAGTATTTTTCATTGGTTTCACATATTTAACTAGGTATCTTGGAGAGGGTATGCATTCTCTTTCAGTGGGAAATAGTTGTTTCACTGTAATTGGATGGTTTGTTTATCATAAACTAGAAATGAAGTCTAAGTTATTGTTTGCCTTAATGTTTCTGCAATACATACCTGTGTTGAATAATTAAATAAATGCCAGTTTTCAAGCAAAGCATCCTAATTGTGAATTCCAGTCCCCAGAGTGACATTCAAAAAGTCTAATATGTCCCTAATGATTGGCTGCCTACTTGCTACATACTCTCAAAACAGATGTTGGTGATAGATATTACCATAGAGTAAGTATACATAGAGTGGCAAAGCAATGCTAAACACTGGACATAAATTTTTGAAAGCTTTGGAAAGAATTTCTCAGGTGCCACCACCTTGGGGAAGGAAGAATTTTGGCTTACTGAGCAGGCCACTTGGAGGCGCTAGTGGTACTCTGTGATTTTGCATCAACCTACAGAGGTGGATTTACCATAGCTGTTGTGTGCTTTTTATTAAGAATCAATTGTTTTGTCGTTGCTATGATACATCGGTAAATAGTTGACTCCGTGTTCGGTAATTGCGTGTCTTATCATATTGACTTGAATTTGATTCACCATAGACGATGCTCATTGAAGGCATATTAAAATACATGTTTAATTTGGTCTCTATGACTCAATAAAATTTATTTTTGTTGCTATGGGTCGATTAGTAAACATCCAGGCACCAAAATTATCATAAGAACATCATGTGAGTTATGCGACATGGAATAAAGTGGCTGTGTGCCAAAGCTCATTTGTTATGGCTTGTCGTGTAACTTCGGTACACCTGTTCCTCCTAATGGCCAAAGTATGCTTAAAAACTCATACATGAATCTCCCTATCTCTTTGCCACTCTATATGTACTTACTCTATGATATTACCATTGATTATGGCACAAAACTCACTCTACACCTTAGGAATGGTTGAGTAGAAAATGAAAAAAACTTAAACTACTTCTAAATAAGAATTAATTCAGTGTGAATCATGAGTGTGGGTGATAGATAAGCAAAATCTAAAAATAAAGAAAAATTCTTGCCTTAACTCACATAATTTCCAAAAAATTGTGTTATTATCACCCGAAGCACATGCATATGTAGAGTGGATGGAAGATTTGATGTTCTCGTGGAAAATTACTGATCTAAACTGTTATTCAGCTTTTCACTGGGTCAGGTGGTCAATGTTTTGAAGGGAAACAATACTCTTTTTCCTAACTGGTGGTAGCAGATCTTGAGTGTACTGGTGTGCCTCTCATTTTTCCAACCAATCACAGGAGAGCAACATATCATGCATTAGGGAAGGAACTCCGCCTCTCTCTGACTGTCATGGGGTTCACTTTGGTTTCAGAACATCTTTGTTGCCAAATTTACTGCATGAATATTGCATTGTATTTGTGCCTAGGTGCACTTATTTGCAAGAGCTGACAATGCTGTTTGGCTGTCGGGAGCCAGAAACTGAGGTAGAAGGGGAAACTCATTCAATTGGCTGCTCACTCTATCAGTCCACCCACCGTGAGTTTGGAAAAAGGGTAGAGCGATGACCATTGACTTCTTCTGGGCTACCAGAAAGTCTTTCTTCAATATGTTGACCACCCTAGAAGACCTGACTCTGCGTCAAGTCTTAGAATAGTTCACTGATATAATGCACGTTTACATATGATTATTTTACCTGTATCGTATCCAAAGTGATAGGTGCCATCATTAGCATTCCTAACAGCAAAGTGGGCCTCTGATGATGCGGGTATTGGAACTGGGAACAGGTACTTATTTATTGCCCTTCTTGGCTGAACTTCTTCTGATGACAGTTCTATCCAGATTAGCGCTATCAGACTGATCACTGCCAGGTGCATCTGTTGGAAAGAAATCGATGGAATGAGAAACTTTCTGTCATATTTCTCTGTAGGCATATTTCTGTTTAACTAGACCTTGCAAGTTATTATAGAATGCTCTATAGGCAGTCATATTTTACTACTCATTAATATTAATGCTATAATTTTGATCAGTATACAATACATAGTTTTTTTATAGTTACGAGGTATAAATAAATGTATTTTTGAATGGCTATGTAATAGTGCCCATAAATTTAATTCATAAATTAATGAAAATTTTTATGTACAATACTGTAGAAGCCATCATCACAACTTTGGAGGAAGGCGTTCATTAATGCTTATGCAAGAGGAAGTGGGAATCTTTGTGCATTAATTGTTAATTAGGCATTTTAATTAAGTGTATTCTCATAATGTATACTGCTAGTTAACAGTAAAATTCTTACAAATGAGATACTCAATAGATGACAGCATTCCTTATGATGGGCCCTTATGAAAACTACGATGGTAATTTTTGTGAATTACTGTGGTATTTTATGTAATATAGGTACCATATTCCCTGAAAATCAGCATAATTTTTGGTAAATATTCACCTCTGTCTTAGATATTTTTAATACCAATGTATTCCAAGCATATATTTTAATTTAATTTTTTAAAGTTTAAATTTAAGCCGTTCCTATATATAAATCATGCAACGTTAATTATAAAAAGCCACGTACAAATCATTTTGGTGTATTTGTGGGGCTATCATTTTAATGGTTGGATCAAAAATTTCTCATCCTAAACAAAAGAATGCCAAATTGCGTGTTGGCTGCTGTGTATGCTTTTAAATTTTCTTTATTTCTAATACATTAATGTAGCAATAGTAATGGTTCAGTTGTTGTTACTCTTTTCGATTCATACTGGCTTTTCTATAAAATCATATGTCAGCTGTTAATAGTAGAAAATTAAAAGTTACAGGAAAATTACTGAAAATTAATTAAAAATCGAAGTAATATTTGGGAGCTGATGATGAGGTTGAACTGAACATAGACTCTTAGTAAAGAAAATAAGAATAGTCTGTGGGCATTTGAAATGTGGGTGTGGTGTTGGGGGATAGAGTAGGTGCCGTGAAAGGGAGACAGGCGTGGAATTGCTTGGCATGGCTGTTAAAAAGAGGAAACTAGGAGGAGATTGTAGGAAGCAGAGTAGGTAGTTGGAAGAGGTATTGAGGGGTGAAGCATTGCCTGAAACCGTAAAAGAGAATACAATATTGAGTTGGCGGGGAAGGAAAAGAATGAGATTATTAGGCTTTATGGGTGGGATGAAGAAGGATATGCTATATGCTGAGATTAAAAAAAGAAATGTTATTGGTAGTTCGAGCCCAGTTCTTTCAAAAGCCCAAGAGTTCTTAATCGGAATATTTTTCGCCGCATTAGCGATATTCGTTCGTTGTAACTTGAGTTGGAGCTTCAACAAGGTATCATGATTGTGGAGAAAACGCTGCTGGAGAGAATCGTGTAGTGGATAACGACAGCGATAACACGAAGTAAAGAACTGCAATCGTTCTCCTGGTGTAAGAAAGGGCTCTACTGGGGATAAATGCTGTATCAGGCTTCGCTAAAGGTTTCACATCTGAAACCCACTACGTAGGTATAATGCATTGGTTTGGGTTACTAATAACTAGAATTTTTTCATATTTTTTGAACTTTGAACATAGACTCTCCAAGTCCTGAAATTAATCATAGAACATCTGCTATCAGCTCAAGCGAGGACTACACCTTAAAGTTGTCGAAAATAAATTCTCCCCTTCGATATCTATCAGATGAGAGTATGAAACCGTTTGAAATACCCCCATGTGCTCAGTGATTTTCCGAGAGAAGGTTGTGTCCATGAGTTCCAGCTCCCCACTCGAATTTTTAGCGTGATTGAAATAAAAAGGCAATAACGGGGAAAGGTTGTGGTTTCATCGAAAAATGCTGATATTTTTATTCTTTATTGTGAGAAAAACACTCTGTTAGTATTTTGGCTACACTTAATAAAAAAAGCAATAATTTTTTCAGAAATTTGCCCAATAAAAAACTTTAATTCTCTTACGTTGCAGTGCAGTTGCAATAGCACATTTAAATGCGCCAACACAATTTTGCTCCTGATTTTCAAATATTTGTTCTCGCCTTTGCTGACACTCAGCAAAGAACCCCCACGCGACCAAGTCATGGATGCATCGCTGATACGAGACATACATCAGGTGCTTCGGCTCTCGCCGCAGGATTACAACTTCCGCTCTGGTTTGCAAGCTCTCGCTTATATCCGGGGCAGGGAAGAGGTGGGAAGGAAAGGATGGGAAGAGAAGGTTAGCGAAAACCGACAGCCCCTTCGAGGCCGACACCAATGAGGCGGATTGAGGTCAAAAGGACCTCTACGGGCCCCCGCCTCCCCGAAGTGCTCGTATTAGTTTGGTTATTCAAACAACTCAGACGAGTAGCCGTCGGTCTCGCTTTCGCGAAAACCTACCGCACATCTATGAGAACCGGGAGAGCCCGTTACCCAAAAATTTGGGACTAGGTGTCTCCCTGGCTCCCTTTCCGGGTAGACGCCGTGCGGTCTGTCGGAGTACATCATCGAATCAGGGGCCATGGGACCCATGGAGGGTTAATTCGGAAAAATTCTGGTCAAAGCGTGGGCTCATCCGTCAACTCAATACTCCTCGTCTACCCTAACTAGACTAAATACATCAGTTTAACTTTCTAATAACATGTTGCAAGAGTACAAATTTACCTCGGCCTTCGAAGGCGTGTTAACTAATCGGAATTTAAGGTAGTGCCAGCGAGTTAGTTCCCTAGTCATAATAGACACCATATTCGATGTATGCGTTTTAATTTTCCCAATTGTGAGACACACGAATTGCATTGTTAATGGTGCAATTAAACAGTTTTACATGACAGATATTGTAATTAATTAAATGAAAATATCTAAATAGGTCTTAAACTTGACTAATTTTTTTCACGCGGCACGTTTGGAACTCCTTAAATAAGGAAGGCTTATAGTGATCCCGAAGAATTGACTGCGGTGACACTGTGATTAATTTTCAAAAATATTTGAGGAAACACACAAACTATACACTGTCGATTTTTGAGGAGATCTAAGTGTAGGAAATATCTCATTTTTAATATAAGGTCTCTCTTAAGTGCGTACACGTGCCATTTCCCAAATAAGGGCTGGTATTTTTTGGCAAATATCTCCGAAAGTAATGTGGTAAGGGGTTGAATTTTTTTATGTAAATGGAAGGGTAATATATTTTTCTTTAATATGAGACCAAATTCATTGATTTCTAGGCAAGATGATATTTCGCTCAAACCAGTGGCGTAACTAGGACTTGGCTTTGGGGGGGATGGATCAGATTGAATAGCACACTACACCGGGTAATAATACACGCAATTTTGCTTTTATAACATGCATGAATGTATTTTAGAAAAACATGGCTACATTTAATATTTGTTACAGAAAGTTACAAGTTTATAAAAACGTTTAATTACGATATTTCAAACAAGTAGGATTGCTGTGATACGAATTTTTTAATTATTTTTTTTTGTTCTGGGGGGGGGGGGGTTCTATCCCCCTCATCCCCGCCATAGTTACGCCACTGGCTCAAACTACCTTAAGTGATTTTCACTATTTTTTTAGCTTTTAAGTTTTGAATCCGATCTTCTTCCCGCAACAGGTGGCTTGAGTGCGAGACCACACATTCTCCTTCAGTGTAAAAAAATATCGAGAAAACGGTGAACTCATTTACCTGTTAACTGGGGAACGCTCTAAAGAACTGAAAGGAGAGACCGCGACTGAAAGACACATTTTTCACGACAAAAGATCTCGAGAAAGTTGACTCTGAAATGCTCTTTTAGTGAGACATATACATGCGGCAGGATCCGAACGACATGGCCGAAGTCAAGTAGCGTTATGGCCGTGGAAAAAATAAAGGAGTCTTCGCTCACCATGGCGAGAGACCAGAAAAGAAAGGCAAGGTTCGCCTCGACTTCTTTCATCTCGCATTCAGGCGGGTGCAGCCCGGCTTCATATTTCCCACGGCAAAGAAAAGGTTTGGCAACGGAAGATAAATGGCTCCTCCGTAATCGTATTTTGACGCATATATACTCAGTTGCGGTGGTTAAGTGAACGAGATTTTCAGGATCTCAGCAAACGGAACGGCAGAATTTACGACTTTGCACTTGAGGCCAACTCGTTGCGTCATCATAAGGTCACGGTTTCCATACCCACTTCGCTGATCAAGGTTATGAGGTGATGGCTAAATTAATATTTACTCAACGCTGATTCCATTGTGCTCTACTACCGTCATGATTTACATCTACATACTACCCTGCGAGCTACTGCATGGGCGTGTGGCAGGTGATGCTAGGACACAAGCCGTGCAAAGATGTAAGTTATTGGGAGGTGAAATGGTGACGTGTATTGTGGGAATGTATTTAGTGGAGCTCAGTTTTATTGTGGTCTCTTATTCATCTACGTCTACGTAATACACTGCGAGCCACCACGAGGGTGTGTGGCAGGGGGTGAAGATCACCAAACATGCACTATTGACATGCAACTAGGATATTTAAATGAGACATGCTAGAAAATAGGGTCACATGGAGCTAGATGGTTAGTATCTACATAATAAGAAAGGGATAATTGGTTGTTATTACATGCATCATACACTACAGACTACTCTAACTATATATAACCTACCTATCCCTTTGCTACGCTGCCTATTGTTCTCTCTTATAGTACGCGGGAAAAATGACATTTTAAATCTATCGGTACGACAATCTATCTCTCTAATCTTGTTAACCTGATCAAACCTAGCATAATACGCAGGGGTTTTTAATATATATCTAACGTCATCTGTGGAAAAATCAGTTTCGAATTTATTTAAAAGGTTTAACCTAAATTTTAACCTGCGTTCTGATAGTAATTCCCATCCTAGCTCTTCTATTAAATTCGTAACACTTATACAATCATCATAACGGCCTTTAACAAATCTAGCGGATGTCCTTTGCACGCGCTCTAATTCTTTAATCATACCTTCCTCGTACGGATCCCATATACTTGCGGCATATTCTAAATGAGGCCTGACAAGCGTAAAATAGCTTCTTTCTCGTACCCTCTCATCACATTTGCCTAGAACCCTTTTTACGAATCCTAATCTACGGTTTGCTACACTAGTTATTTCCCTGATGTGTTTCCCCCATGACATGTCTTAAGTGACGGTGACGCCTAAGTATTTAATAGATTTCTACGTTACATATTTTCTTTTCTTTGATGCAATAATTATTCCGGGGAAAGCCATTCTTTTTCCAAAAGTTCATTATCGCGCATTTCTTCAAATTTAATTCTAGCTGCCAACTATCACACCAATCATCAATCGCATCTAAATCCTCAGCTAAAGACTGGATGTCCTCTTCATTTCTTATTTCCTTATACACTACTGCATCATCGTATTATTACATCGTACTTATTGTGCGCGGAAAAACGAGTTTTATACCTATATGTTCGGTAATGTATCTCGCTCTTTCTATTGCTTCTATCAGACCTAGAGATGTAGCGAGGCGTCATGATAATTTTCTCTGCATCGCCCTGAAACATGCCAGTTCTGAATTTCCCAAGCAGCCTAAGCCTAGCGTGTAGCTTACGAGTCTCTAGGGGTTCCCACCTTAATCCCTATAAAAGTTATGAGACGCTATATGTTCGCTCGTAGCAATTTTTAACGAAGCGTGCATCTTTTCTTTGTGTTTTTATTAATTTTTTTGTTAAATCTTTAAGACAAGGGTCCCAAATGTTCGCTGCGTATTCGACGTGTGGCCTAACCAGGGGGAAGTAGCATATTTCTTTTACTTTTTCATCCGAGGACCTCACTATTGTACGCTTAACAAATCCTAGTTTCTGCTGTGACGCATTTGTTTTTTATATGTGTTTCCCACTATATATCAGAAGTTAAGGTAATTCCTCGAGATTTTTTCTGTATCCGAATGTTTTATGTTTACTCCACCCACAGTATAGGTATGGCATTTGTGAGATGGCTTTCGCAGGAAGTAAACTATGGTGCATTTACTAAAATTTAATTCCACGCCCAACTCCCGTTATGATAGGAGTATTAAGAACAGGAGCGCTTGTGTATAGGAAAGGGCAGTGAAATCTTGCCTCATCTTCCATCTCACTTAAGGTAGTTTGAGCGAAATATCATTTTGCATAGAAATCAATGAATTTGGTGTCGTTATAAAGAAAAATATCTCACCCTTCTAATGACACCAAAAATTCAACCCATTACCTCATTACTTTCGGAGATATTTACCAAAAAATACCAGCCCTTTTACATGGAAAATGGTATGTGTATGCACTCCAGAGAAACATTATTAACAAAATGAGGTATTTGTAACACTTAGATGTCGTAAAAAAAACTAACAGCGTGTAGTTTGTATGTTTTCTCATCTATTTTTTGAAAATTTATCGTATAGTCACCGTGGAAAATTTTTCGGAATCACAATAAACCTTCCGTTTTGAAGGAGTTTCAAACGCACCGCGGGAAAAAAATGAGTAAAGTTAAAGAATTATTTAGATATTTTCATTTATTTACTTAAAATTTCTGGCATATAAAACTATATTCTTGCACCGTTAATAATGCAATATTTAATTGATGTGTCTTACAGCTGGTGAAATTAAAATGTATACTTCGAATATGGTCTCTATTATGACTACGGATATATCTCGCTCGGACTACCTTAAGCCTATTTAAGCGGCCGATTTTTTTTACAGTAAATTGGATTTCCTATATAAATAATCAATGTAAATTCTCTCTCCCTTCAGCCGTCACCTCATAAAGCGGCCATAATGGCATGGGTCCAGAGGTGGTCGCCTAATACAATTTTCACGGTATGAATCCAGCTGGAGCGAATGAGGTATGCAAGCGTAGGGTAGTTTGGACGAAATTATTATAGCAGCCAGCTTTACCTGCCTATTCACCGAGAATCAAACGTTTTTGACTCTGCTTACCCCGCACGGGAACGGTGTCATGTATTATATTCCTGTAGATGTTTCAGACAACATCATTTCCTGAATTTGAAGCCTTCTTTACTCTCGTGAATCATTTTGTAACTTAGAATAGAATTCTATTTCTTCGATCGGCAGAGCATTACATTAAAAAATAAATTTAAACATATCAGCGAAAGCTTTAGTTGGGTTTCAAGGTCAAGAGCTGAATTGAGCCACCACCAATGTTTTCGTGTTTCCTTCACAGTAGAATAAAAAAAACATTTGGACATCTGAAAAACGTACAACATTTTTATTGGACAGAAACTTTCTTTGAACATTTTACGAAATTTTAATTTGCATTTGGTTATCAGTATTATGGAACATTTTCTTAGAAAATAATCAGAAAAAAGATTTAACGTTTCTGTAAGACAGTAGTTATTTTTTGTCCATTTTAAAAAATGTATCACTTGATTTGCATCTTTTTAATGGTTTTGATTTTAGGCCCCATGTAGAGAGACCATTTTTTGTGCAAGGCTATTCTTGACTTGGGCAATATATAATCTAGATCATTTCTTAGTTATACTGAAATTTGCCTTCAGCACCTAGCATATTTCCACTTCTGGCATAAAAATCTTTCCTTCTTTCCAATTCGAAATTTTATGAAAATGCTTTCTTAGTTTTTAAAATGGATTTATTAAAACAACTTTTACAATCCACAATGGTCAAAGCAATGGTACGATCCGGATTTCGACGCTAAAGGATCTTCATCAGGTGCTAAATGACATTTATCTTGTCATTTAGCACCTGATGATGGGCCATTGGAAATGCTGCCCGGAAAAGACTAGAAGCCTTCGATACCTCTTGCTGGAGGAGCACCATTTTGTATTTTCAGCATCCTCCTCCAGCACCAGGTATCGAAGGCTTCTAGTCTTTTCTGGGCAGCTTTTCCAATGGTCCATCATCACCATCACCAGGTGCTAAATGACAAGATAAATGTCATTTAGCACCTGATGAAGATGCTTGAGCGTCCAAATCCGGATCGTGCCATTGCTTTGACCGTTGTGGAATGTAAAAGTTGTTTTAATCAATCCATTTTTAAAACATGGAATTCCACAAAGTCACCACTTTTAGCATTTCATTTGCTCTCTTAGTGTTTGATTATCGCAAAAGAAGAATATTAGAAATTTTTCCCAGTCGTTGCATGCAAAATTAGGCAAGAAACTTTTGCAGTTTTTCTACAAGTCTTCAACCCCTAAAATTGAAGGAGTGGCATATGTATGTCGATTTTTCCGAAAACTATTCTCGTTATTTTCCGGATCCATACCTGATTATGGCTGTAATTCCAAAGATGACTTAACACATAATGACCAGCCATTAACATAGAAGTCGACCCAAGGATTTCTTTGGGAGTGCAAACTCTTACTTAAGATTATTTTGGCATATTTATTTCTCGCAATGATGATCTCAATTTATCATGGGTGAACAAAGAAAGTGATTGTTTAAAATGTAATGGATTCTTGGGGAGAAGAGCCGGTTAATTTATGAAGCTGGATTGGACGTACCAAGGCTAAAAGTGAAGGGTCAAATATTTTATGGGCGCAATTAAATGGAAATACAGGCGTTACTCATTTTCATATTTGGATGCATCATTACTACTTATGTGAGAAAGCGTAATGAAAGGGATTTAGGAAATGCTGTCGTTGTTATTGAAACTCTTGGATTAGAGAATTATTGTCGAGTTTTCTTGTATTCATTGAGGCGTAGAATTTTTACATTTCAATACTTATCGTATTGTAATTTTCGCATTGTTATTTGTTTTGACAACATAAATACAATCAATTTGCAAGCATTTTTATGCAATTCGATTATGTATTTATCAGCAACTTCAACTATCATTTTCAACATTGTTATTGTCTATTTTTGACTTTTCTCGGACTTCCGCCGACGCTAAATACAGAAATCCATTGATTTATTTCTATAAATTTTCGAAACAACGATAATTGGAGTTCAGTTTGAGCATTGGTACAAATTAATGGTTAGATATCAGGTTTTCGAATGACGAGATTGTTCGAAAATTAATTTTCCTATTAAGTTTAAAAAATAACTTCTCATGGGAACTTCTTAAAATACAGATTTATAAAAGTTCATCTGTTTAAGATTTGGATTTTTACATGTTTAAAGCATTTAAACCCATTTAAAATGATTTTTGCGGATTAGAGCCGCCTCTTTTTTGAAATCGAAATATTTTGAATGATCTTGACGATTTAAAAGACATTATTTACCAATTAAATTCATATTCTTAACAATTCTAAGCTGTCGTCAGACAGCATGTTTGGTTAAGCAATCCCAGTAGGTAGTTGGGATAAGTTGATAAAACCTCCACAATAGGAAGGCAACCACGGTTGTATCCTAATTCGGAGAAATGCTTTCACTTTTATCTTCAGTTCTTTCTCATTTTAGCTTATTAATGTTTAATTTAAAAACGGAATGTGGTCCATTGCGTGGAGGGTCCGGCCTTTGCTGAGCTTCAAAGCATAAGCGACTATCATTACGATAAATATCCAAGTTATTTGGACGCGCGCAAGGGTGCGAAGATATACGCCTATAGGATGCAACATGATATGAAAAGGTTGTGTGATATTACTGGAACCCGGTCGAATGAAATTATTTTTTTCAAGGAAAACTTCATCATTATGGTTCTTATCTCTGTAGATTTGTCATTTTTCCCGTACTCTGACCCTGAAAAATATTCAAGGCCTTTGTAAATGGAAGACGTGATCAAAACGAAAGGTATTATACGAGCGTTTATGTGATATTCTTAGCAATTAGCAAATCAAGCTGCTGGTGACTTTTTTCATTGAAATTTTCAAAAGTAATATTTTCGACCTTAAATCATTTTTATGCGTCTTTAATCATGGAATAATGATATTTTACTAATCCTGGCCAAAAATTAATCATCTATCACTTTTGGTGTTGAAAGCGAGTAATTATCTACACCAATGGAACAAGTATCCCCAGTATCTCATCAGTAAATATGTTATATTAATTCTCTGTCGAATGATGTCCTAGATCCGCGGAAATGGAAAAAAAGGGATGGACCGATACCGATACCAATATGAAGTATCGGCCGATACTTATGGTATCGGTATCGTAGTCACGTCAGTGTTTTTCAGATTTTTACCACCAATTCGGCCAATTAAAAAAGGTGTCGAATTCTACCGCTAGAGTGCTCTGGTACGGAATGCCATCAGGTCAATGTAAGACAGAGTGCGTTTCTTTCAAACACCGTTCTTCACCAAACTTTTTCAGCAAATTTAGTGTTTTGCCTGTGTAATAATGATTGTTTAGGTAATCTGGTTTCTTAGTTGATTGAGCCAGCTTAAAATGTTTGTGGTGGAATATTGAGTTTGTATTATACCTAAAGTAGTATCGGTATCGGTAATGGTATCAGGGGGAGGAGAATTGGTATCGGCATCGGCGATTTCTGGTATCGGTCCATTCCTAGTAAAGATGCAATGAAAACAATGAGTATTTCACTGACAAGGGGAGACTACGTACCTCGCTACGCCTTTTGGAATGCCATATTTTTTATGCTGAGCGAAATGCCATATGCTGCTGGGAACACGTCGTGGAGTGGTTGAATAAGCTGTAGTTTTGCTGCAATCAATTATTTTTCATCCGTTATTTTTTGCATACCATATATGTACATACACGTAAGATTTCATTGTTTTTGTAAAAATCAGGTGCAAATGTTGTCTCGTCTTTTCGATTTGTAATTACTCACAATATCGCCGGAATCTTCGGAAATGAATGTCAGTTTAATTCCTTCAGAAATGTTGCTTGTGATACTTATATATTTTGCGGAATATAAAAATTTTTCCCACGGTTTCCTTTCATTATTTACATGCCAAGTTACATAATTTCTTTTACAGTAATTTGGCGACAAGAGCGGTCAAGACGGTAATTTTTATCCGTTCCACGTTCTTCTCAATTTAATTTACCCATTCTGCTGCTCAATTCCTTAGTCCGCAAGCGTTAATGTGAATCCACCCACATGATATCGTCGTATTCGTGGGCGATTAGGAAGTTGTACGCATAATAAGCAATGGGCACATTGAATAGTGAGCGCACCCTCGCATAGCTACTGTAGCTGTCATTGTTTCGAGTTCGGAACACGGCATAAATCGAATATAACGATTAAAAAAAAAATGTTCCATCGTCCATGAGACAAACTGCAATTGACATTTATTGGGAAACTAACGATAATAATTGGAATCGAGACGAAAAAAAGTCCATTCCCTTGGGTCTGACCCTACGACCTTCACCTCCCGAGTCCGAACGGGCCTCTACCACTTCACCACCTGATTTTTGCAATCACAGTGAAATCTCACGTGTATGTATATGGTATGCAAAAAATAACGATAATAAAAATCACCGTATCTTCTTGACCGCTCTTGTCGCCAAATTACTGTAAAAGAAATTATGTAACTTGGCATGTGAATAATGAAAGGAAACCGTGTAAAATTTGGATATTCCGCAAAATATATAATTATCACAAGCAACATTTTTGAAGGAATTAAACTGACATTCATTTCCGAAGATTCCGGCGATATTGTGAGTAATTACAAATCGAAAAGACGAGACAAAATTTGCACCTGATTTTTACAAAAACAATGAAATCTCAAGTGTATGTATATGGTATGCAAAAAATAACGAATGAAAAATAATTAATTGCGGTAAAACTAGAGCTTATTCAACCAATCCGCGACGTATTCCCAGCAACATATGGAATTTCGCTCAGCATAAAAAATAAGGCATTCCAAAAGGCGTAGCAAGGTACGTAGTCACCCCTCGTGAGTATTTCGGCCTGTTGAGCTAGTAAATTGAAGAAGCACCGCTTGATCATTGAATAATGTAGAGATGCATTTTTTTGGAATATTTATGTGGAACATATGCTTGGACAACACTTTAACACCCTTACGCTAATGATGACACATGGCCACAAACACCCAATGCCGAGCAAGTTCTCCATGAGGTTTTAATCTCTTTAATTTTTTTACTTTTTAATAACTGCAAGGATATAAAAGTGGAGGATTTAACATCATCCTTTCGAATTCACTTTGGCAAAAAAACCGAAAATATCGGCATAAATGCACATTTCATATGTAAAAAACTTGAGACTTGATGATATAAAACTTACTTATTTTATTTAGAATTCCTTGAATACAAGCTACAAGGGCAAGCCAATAAAAAAAAGTGGCAAACGTCAGCATTTCATCATCAGCACCCGTCGTAAACATTTCATTGGGAACACTTAAACATCCACCGTGCAGTCTCAACATAGCTCCCACCGATTTTCATCTGTTCGGGCTCCTAAAAAATTATTTTAGGAGGCCTACGTCTTGAAAATGATGATGCCGTGGACCGAGAGGTTACTCGTTGGCTGCGACAGCAAACGAAAGACTTCTTTGCTGCCGGCTATGAAAGACTTGTCAAGAGATGGAATAATCGTCGAAATGTACACGAAATAAATACCTATGTTGAAAAGTGAAATTAATTTCACAAAGTTTCTTTGATTATTATTGCCTCTATCCAGTTTTGCGTGTTGCTTACTGACTTACCCCCGTATTTAGGTAACATATTGCACGGAACGTCAATATTCCAGTCGCTTAAAATATATCGGATATCCTGGGAACCTGACTTATGTCGGAGAAAATTAAACTTTGACGCATCTGTGACTCAGGATAGTAAATATTTTTTTGTATCGTTCATTGTTGACCCCTCACCCTAGGGACATCGGTCATTTAACCCGTACCACAGACGCGGTCTCACATACCGCTTAGATTCTTAACTTAGCTTTTATCTATCTTTGCATCAATTGTTATTTTATCAAAATTTGCCACCTTCAGATTAGATTGTGTACTGGGAATCTATAGCCAAAAATGATATTTCCTGAGACTGATTTTTCGAGTAAATCAATTGTAAAATTTTCCCCGGGTCCGTCAGACCTCTTGCCTGTGATTAGAATTAGTATTTATGACCCTGAACCATAAATATATATATATATATACATATATTATTAAATATTTATGTTCATGTGTATAAAATTGGAACTTTATACTTGTTTAAACAGTAGGATACTTAGTGAAAATTTTCTGCAATCATAATATTTATTTTGCGTGGCGGCGGGGTAAAGTCCTCGCCTGCTAACCCGAGGGTCGCGGGTTCGAGTCCCGCGTGGGTGGAATATTATCTGCCTGTGTCACGTCCGTTGTTACTGTTGTTCACCCGACGTAAAATGGCCTAGTGTACTGTATTCGGGGCAGTGAAAATAAATAAAATAAATAAATAAAATCGTGGGTATGTAAGTCCACGTTCGGTAAGCGCTCGGTAAAACATTATGAAATTTAACATTGCATCTGTATCTCATAAGAATTTGGTAATGTGAAAAAAGTGAGCTTAATTCAAACAAATATGCTAAGTAAATTTACAATGTATATTTATATATCAAAACGTAAGGAATAATACTTGAAAAAATAATAATACCAAACGGATAGACGAGCGGTCTTTGAAACCTCATGTCTGTAGTAACGTTAGAAAAAAGGGTGCCTAAGTTTACGGATCACCCGGCTGGTATGAGCATGGTTTATGAGAGTTAGGATTCCTAAATTTACATACTACCCTGCGAGCCGCCGCATGGGCAAGTGGCAGGGGGTGTTAGTATACCAGCCAGTAAAGCTGTAAGGTTTTGGGAAGTGAAGTGGTGACGTGTGTTTTGGGAGTGTTATTTTGGGAGGAGGGAGAGAAACTTGATATAATTGTATTACTGAAATTATACCAGCTGGCAGGAAGAGAGAAAAATCATCTTTATAATGCTCTTTCTGAGATAATAGTGGAGTTTACTTAGAAATGCAGCCATCTATAAAGACGTCTAATGTTGTTTGGGGGAGTTAATCATGTGATCGAAGAAACCATGACGGCGAACTTTCCTTGAATAATGGCTTGAACCATTGACGTAGGTCGAGAGGGAATTGCGTCATCAAACTGTTGTCCGACTACCGAAATAACTCCATATTCTGTAAAATATCAAGGCAACTTTTCTTAGCGTTAAAAATTTCAGCAATGAAAAATGATCGTGCGTATTTAGTTCTACATACGTATACATACATACCCATCACGCAGTTTCCTTGCGGGGTAGGGGCAGTCAAAATGTTTCACTCATTAATATATAATTGTACAACTAACTCTACTTCAATAATTTCCTCCATACTGACCTATCCTTGCAAACCTCTTTTGCCTCATTTACCCCCATACCCTGTTTCATACACGCCCTCCTGTTTTTAAAACTCCTAATATTCCTCCTCCTAAGTATTTCCTCAACCACATTCAACCACAACTTTCTCGGCCTACCTCTACCTCTCACACCATTCATTCTACTCTCATAGATCTGTTTCGTTATTCGACTCTCATTCATTCTCTCTACATGGCCAAACCAACGAAGCACACTCCGTTCATACACGTCCATTACTGGAGCATTTAACCCACATTTATTCATGACCCACCTATTCCTGACCCTATACATCCTACTTTTGCCTAAAATACTCCTCAGATAACTCATACCCGCGGCGTTACTCTACTCTTATGTCTATCCTGACATACCCATGTTTCATTACCATACAAAAAAGTGGGGAGAATTAAACTTTTGTACACGGCGATTTTCGCTTCCTTAGACCGGCACTGGCCTGTCTAAGGGAAGCAGAGGCCTGTCTAGTTTTACTGAACAATAAAAAACTAATATAATGGTATTTGTTGACTATTAGTTTCATTTCTATGATTTAATTTTTCGAAAAAGGATAAAAACTTTCTCACCTGCCAAAAAAATACACAGAAGCGCGTCTTCAGTTGTACTTAGTAATCCAAACCTTGATAATTATGTACAATTCTTTACGCGAATCTGTTTATTTTTATGACTAGTGCATATTTGTTTTTATTGAAATTTTATGCTCATAGAAAATTTCTCTTTGAAATTAAATAATTTAAGGTTTGTATTGGTATGCTTAACGAAAATGGCATCGGTGTATTTTTCAGGGAATTGGATTACTTTTTTATCGCTGTAAATTTTAGCTCAGAAAAAGTGTTCGTGAAATCCGTAATGCCAGCTTTGGATTGATAAGCGCTTTAAAAAACGCGGATTGTTTTTTTTGTTAAGTGGCATATTCGTTATCTATGAACTATTCTTACTTTCCTTTGGATAGCACGAGGGCATGGACGAATTAGCGGACGTAAAGTAAGTATATCCGCCATGTGTTTGAAATTTAAGGCTAGTAACTCTTGGTTGCTTAGTGATATGGATTTCACTCGATTTTACCTTAGTTTTTGCCGTGAATGTGGATAATTATTCATTTAAATAACTAAAAAATACACATTAGGAGAATTCGGTCGAATAAGTAAATGTAAGCTGATTTTAAACAAGGTATCTATGGACAACATAGTAAAATTTCTAAATTAATGCGTCAATGGGAGCTGTGCCCAGTAAGTAAGACAGAGGAGAGCCATGGGTAAAAAAGCATTTGAGAAGGAGAAAGAACTTCTGACAGCATTTAGCATACCAGTAGAACTGAGAAAGAGATTTGCTAAACGTTTTGCATGGAGTGTGGTGACTTACGGCAGCGAAACATGGACAGTCAAAAAGAAAGATGAAAAGTACTTAGAAAGGTTCAAAATGTGATAGTGAAGAAAAATGCTTAAGGTGAAGTGGACGGATAGAATGAGAAATGAGGAAATACTAATGACCATAGGAGAAGAAAGAAAACTGGTGGGGAAAATCAAAAATAGGAAGGCAGCTTGGATGTGACATATATTACGCCAAAATTGTCTTTTAAGAAGAATTATTGAGGGAAAAATAGAAGGAAAGCGAGGAAGTGGAAAGAAGAATAGGAATACTCGATGACGTAAAAAATGGCCGAAGTTACTGGCAAATGAAAGAACATGCTCACAACCGACTGCGATGGAGGGCATCCAGTTGAAACCTGTCAGAAGACGGATTCCACCAAGAAGAAGAAAGATGGCGTACAGGTCATGCCCATGTTACACCTTTTATCATTGGCCACCATTGCAAGCGCCCTCTCCGTTTACCTCAATGGATTAAATCAACATTCATTGGTCGTTTAATCATAAGATTGATTGACTGCTGTCCTCCATCATTCCCTAGCTAATGCTAGTTCCCTTACCTCCTGGTATCTCTCCATATGTACTTTCCTCTTTATTTGGTCCATGAACTTATTCCTGAGTCTTCCTCTTGGGACTTTTCCCTCTATTTTACCCTTAAATTATGTTCCTCACAAACCCATTGCATTTTCAGCATCCTCCTCCAGCACCAGGTATCGAAGGCTTCTAGTCTTTTCTGGGCAGCTTTTCCAACGGTCCATGTTTCCGATCCTTAGAGTGCTACGCTCCAATCATGTTTTCACGTACTGTTTCCTGGTTCGTAGTCCTATCTTCTTTGAGACTGCATTTGTCTTTTTCCCATGAACGCCTTCTTAGCTTGGGCTATTCTCCCCTTGATGTCCGTTTTACTTTTTTCGTCCCACGTTGTAGTACTTCCGAGGTAGGTGAAGTAATCCACTTGCTCTAATTTCTCTCCTTTCTGGTCGATATCTATAGTCAGCTTCTCTCTTCTGCATACTAGGAAGTTAATCTTCGTCTTATTTATTTTTGTGTTGTATTCTTGGAGAACTTGGTCCATTACGGTTAGTGACCTTTGAAGATCAGGTTTAAATTATACGATCGTTAAAATATTGTTGAGATTTAATCTATTTCTAAGCCAAAGCAGTATATTTGAACTGCGCTACTACATATCGTGGATAGTCTCTACCTTTTTGTATCTCATAAATGAATAAGCTTGCAGTCGAAAAGAAAACACATCACCCGTTAATTGGCTTCGTTTCATGGGAATGGAATGCTGATTTCCGGGTCATCCAGGTTATTGGTTTGGATTCTTTCTTGAGGCTGTAGCTGGCAGGTTTCAAGCGGATAATTTTTAAACGGGTCTCACGCCCTTCTCATGGCCGCCACGCCTTCCAATGGGAGGGCGCGTGTGAGCGTGGGAAGTAGGGGAACCCTCTAGCGGTGGGATCACGCATCATAATTCCCGGCGCTCGATCACACCAGCGACTCCTCCCCGCGGGAATTCGACCTTAACATTTGCGATTTTTCAGTTTTCGCTGCGACGGCGGAGCGATCGTTCATTGAGCCATAAGACACTCTCGCGAGCAAGTGACCGCGGTTATCCATCTGGCTCCGCTAGCTGGATGGGCGCGCATCGCTCCGGCACATGACAGATGGATGGCGACGCATTAAGGTGTCCCTGACATGACTTTGTAAGCCCAGACAAAACCTAATGGCCGGTTGCGAGAACATTTAGTAATGGCATCAATAGTTATGACATTCATAAAGTCATGGACCTTATAAAAATATTTGGGTTGCGGGAAAAAATATACCAGTTCCATATACTTAAGTAAGTAACTTATGTACTAACATTAGTCATTGTTCGAATGTTTGATCTAATCTACCCTGGATTTAATTTATAGTGGTTTATCCGATGCATGATTGTTACTGCACATAATCACCATTCATTCAGAGTAAACAAACTGGCCATTTGTCTCAAAAAACTACTTAATAAAGAAATTAAACCTCCAAACCGGCTCTTCGCGCTTCCGCCATCTTGGCTACTTATGGAGCTCATAACTCCTTTCTACAAGTTGTGATGCCAATTATGAAACCAATAAATTTATCAAATGTTTCTGCACCATTTACTGAATGGTTTTCATGGCCTCTGGATCCCATTACTCTATGGAATGCATATGTCTCGTTCCTGCAACTGACCATTTGTCACACATAAACATTCATTTTAAAAATTCCTGCTTTCGCTGATTAAATGGGTTACCCACTGTAAACCAAAATAGGCTACAAAATATACATATAATTATATTATTGTATTTTTAATGACGACATTTGTCCAGTATTGGGCAAGGTTGTTCAATTTCAATTGTGTTCTTCCTTCGATATAGGTGTTTGCAACGTATATACATAAATCCGCCATTAATGTGCTTATTTTCCTGTTTCTCCATAAGCATAATCTAGGTTGTTCGATATTTTTGTTTATTTGTTAGTGGATTTTTATTTGAAATTACGATTTTCATCGAATTTTCGCAAATTTCCTTGTGTGTGCTGTGGCAGTAAGTGCTCAGGTTGCACATTAATGGCGGCCGTGTTGTGGAAGTGGTTGCTAAGACCCATATCGATGGAACTATAGATATATCGCATCGAACGACCCTGGTCATTGGAGCCGACTGCAGCTCCATTGGGTGGAACTACCGTCTTTGGGATTCAATTACAACAGTAATTCGCTGATAACTAAAATATAATAGGCGGGAAGGTGCCTATATTTTAATGTTATTCGATTCTCAGGACTTTTCGCTTTTATGAAATAGTTTTAGTTAAAAGTTCGAGTACACTTTCTCATTCAAATTTACGTTTTTTCCGCTGTAATCTGACAAATCTCCATTAGAACCCATATTAAAATCCCCTCCTTCACGGCTGAATGACAGTAAAACTAGCCTGGATATTGTATTTCAGTTTCATCTCAGTTGATAAAACGAACTTCAAAGATACTTTATAAAAGTTTTAATATAATCTGAATTAGAGTGTTGGCAAAAATGGTCTTATTTCTTCTTCCCCATTTCTTGTGTTAGACAATATTGCCTTTTCCTGAAACCAACTTAGACTCCGACGTCCAACGCTTCGTTGCATTTACTCCAAGACAGATCTGGAAAGGCGGTCCCGGTGGATCCTTCCTCTTATGTTCGCACCATTTTCTTTTGCATTATTTTATTTTATCTTATGATTTAAAAATGTTTAAATCTTGTCGTATGTTTTCATTGCGGGTTTTATCTTGTAATGTGCAACCTTTTACCGTTCTCGGGAATTTCATTTCAGCGAATTCAATTTTATATCTTTCCCTGTTGTAGAATACCCATGTCCCTCTCCCTTACCATGTCATTGGAACTGCCATCGTTTTGCTAAATTTCTCTTTTGTCTCTATTCTTGCTTAATTTTTAGAGTTCTGTGGATCGTTCCGCGTATGTATTTACGTTGGTTCAGTTTGTTTTCGTTGATTTACACGGTTCAGATATTGGTTCACTGAGTAACCGTAGTTATCTTAGAAAATGATCTTTGATGCCACGGATTAAATCACGCAAAACAAGAGCAACGTTTGACTGCCAAAACGTAGCGTGTTATACAGCGGTAACAAGAGCGTCTTCAAAACAAAAAAAACATTGACGGTAGTTAAACAAAATGGTACGAAACTGCGTATAGAGGGCAGCACTCTACGGGTGTTGCAGTTTTTATTTCTAACGCACGAGAAAGTGTCTTACACACCACCAGTGTTCAACATCTCGATCATCCACGATAGACCTAGGTTTCGACTTATGAAGTCATCATAACCTGATTTTGACCTCATAGGTCGAAACCTGGGTTGTTTGTACAGTTTATGTGGAATGACTGAGTTACAGCTTTCATTTCAGATCATCACGTTTCAAGTCTTCATCACCTAATGATAACTTCATTAGTGAAAACCTAGGTCTTAAATAAAGTTTATGTGGAATTATTAAGTTACAGCTTTCATTTCACAGTTAGTTCCCATTGTGTAGGTCAGCGGTTGGTATAGATCATCGAAATGTGAAGTTGTGCCATTTTTACATTAAATTTGATTTGAATCCGAGTGCGTATTATCCGGAAGTGTTTACCTAATTAATGAACTAAATATGATTTAAAAACGAAGACATTTTATGATGGAGATTTAATTTTTATTTCCGTTTTCTTGGTGGACCACAAACAAGCCTTTCGCCCCGGCGGCATTCCTACCTAAGGTTGCCGATGGCTGATGATGATTGCCTCACGGTGGCCCCATAAAGCGCCCTCTCAGTGATGAATTATCCATGCTTCATTTCTTTGATTACCATTAAGGTAGTATTTAATATGAATGAATTTATTTTAAACAAGTAAGTAAATATAAAATAAAATATAAATATGTAAATATGTATGCAACGCAGAAGCCACAAACGAGAAGAGGACTTCAAAGAAGCCACAACCAAGAGTCAGTATCCTTCACCCGCACATATGCCGTGCTTAGCCATTTGAAATTCAAACATGGCGGGTGAATTTTTTGAAGAAATTGCCATGAGAAAAATTCGGCCCGGATCGGGAAACTTCTTCCTTGCGTTGCCATCTTTGATGGACCGCAAGGGCTTAAGATCTAGTTGCCTTGTATCCACCAAAATTGCCATGGGAATTGGGAAGCCTGGATAGCGCAGTGGTCTGCGCATTGGTCTAGCGAATCAAAGGTCCGTGATTTTATTCCCGGTCCGGGCCGAATTTTTCTCATGGCAATTTCTTCAAAGAAAAATTCACCCGCCATGTTTGAATTTCAGAAATAACTGTTTAAAATGCGCCCCATAATGCTAGCTTGTTTTTGGGGCATCATCATGTTTCAGGAAGTCTGTCATTCTCATTTCATTGCATGAATAATGCTCGCAATAAAGCCGTCAAATTACAAAAATAAATTGTAAATTTACATATCTTCATTACGTGAATAATAATCGAAATAAAAGCATCAGAAATACAGAATACCAATAATAAACAGCAGAATTTACAGAGAATCAGTTTGCTTAACTTAAAATGAAAAACAAGATTATATGTGTATATAATTTAAGCAAATCAACTTACTGTACATCCTTTAAAATTCAGGTTCGTAAATGGTGTAACAATTCAACGTCAGGAATCTAGAAATGGTTTTACACACTTTCGTATTGTAATTACCAAGTTTTTAGATTCTTTGAAAATAGCATTGTATTATTAGTGTTGTGTATAGTTTCTGGTAACTCAATGAAGATTTTTGGGCCCACATAAACATGACTGCGTTTAAATACCGTTAAGGTTGGCCTAGGATATGAGGTATGTCTCTTCATATTCGGAGAATTTCCGTGGATTAGGGCGAAAAGAGCCAGTTGTCATCATCAATGTCCAGTCGCTATTATACTAATCTCTCTGTCATTTACCGTTTGATGGGGAAACTAACTATTTTCCTTGCTTTGAGTCTTTTATATGCATATGATATTAACTTCACCCTCGGATTTCCCGAGAGATATTTGAATGTAAATGTAAACTAACAAATATTATACGAATCGCATATAGTACTTTGTGTGTACTTGTTATGTACATTACATATATATACATTAGTTTAGTAGTTTAGTTTTATGATGCCTTATGTTCTCTCTGTTAATTTTTAAGTCCTGAGGATATTTTGTAAATAAGCCTAGTTTTTACCTCCGATCCATCCCGTCGTCCGAACTGCACATTATATTTTGCTTATTGACTTCTAATCTAAGGTACTTCCTTCTATGACCATATTAATGTCGCCAATACCTGACAAAAAAGTCCTCTTCTCTATTACTACCTCCATAATGCAGTTTCTAGCAAAATGATGTGGTCATATAGGAGGCACTCAATGTATTAACTCCTTCGATTGCCCATACTTCATGAGGGAGATTTACGATGACTATCCATTTATTAGCAATGATGTTCATGAGTTCGCCTTTCGGAATGATGCTCACAAGTATTTCGCTGTTTTCAATCGACTAGTGCTGCAGTTATTGCCTCATTTCTCTCCGTGAAACGTTCTTTTCTCATCCCGCGTGAAGATCATGATCTCAGGCAGTCCTTCGTCGGTTATGGTGGTTCTATGAATCTATATTTCCCTCTATAATCCTATTTATTGCTCCCTAATGCCGTAAATTACATCTATCGCGCGTATGTGGTCTCCCAATTGCATTTATAAATGTGCTTTACCTTCGAATTTAGTCTGAATCCGCAATAAATTTTAAACTCGTCTGCTATCCTTAAGAAGGTAGTGTGTTTCTTTACATTATTTACCATAGCTCTCTCCCATGCTTTTTTCCTAGACATGATTCTGTGCCTTTGCTGAGTATGCTACAAGCATATACCTCAATACATTGATACTAAAAATTTCTTGGAGGTTATAACCGCTGTTGTTTCCCTGTTAGTTGGGGGAGCTTTCGCCAGGAGCTCGGGCACCTAGACCTTTGGTGGTCCATTGTGCCAACCCCATTTTATCCTGCCTGCTACCTGCAGACAGGGGACAAGAGCGCCACGGTGAAGGTATAAATGGTCACCCATCCTACCCTCCGGGTCCAACGTTGCTTAACTTCAGTGATCTTACGGGAACTGGTGTTTCAATGAGGCAAGGCCCCTGCCCATCATCTTAGGGTACTTTGCCTGGAATATTCCTTTCGCGGTGAGAAACTCGATTCCCTTAATGCCTTGCTCTTTAAGTGATACATTTATTCACTTTTCTAATTTTTTTTCTTTCTTAAATAAACCCCTTGGAGACGTTTCTTTATCTTATGTTAGTTGGCCCAGAAGAGAGATCTGAAATATGTTTATGCAAAGCCTCCAAATAACTTCTAAGTGTTCTAAAAAGTCAAGTGTAAATTTTTAGATGACATTTCATGGAAAAAATATTGCTTCACCTTTTTTTGCCATCAGGAAGCGTATTTTTTAAAATAGATTTTGCGACGCAACATAAATTTGACAAACTGTTACATGGGGGAAACGTTAGAATACGTCGATAAAACAGGAAACCAAAGTTTTGAGTGGAGAGGCAACGCATATTGGTCAACATTTAATTTCGTGAATCACTGGGAAGTAAAAGTGAATGAGGTCCAACCCGAGAGTTTTGCTCGTAAACTAATTTTGCATTATAAAAATTTTTAAAATCAGTTCTCCCACAGTCAACTTCACTCCCGAATTAATCGAGAATGCTTGAATGTAATTGAAAATTATGTTGCAATGATATTCAACCGGTAAGGTAGGTTGTGATGAAAGTCAGGCAATCTCCTCCCGGCTTTCTACATTTTCAGGGGCCTCTCTCGGTCTAGTGTATCATTTTTCGCCTCAGCCTACGGTCTACCCTTCTTCATCCCGTCCATGAAACCTATTCTCTTTCTTCTCTTCCCTGCTTGCCCAACATCCTTCCCTCTATGACATTCTTGAGCAAAAAATCGTTCCATATCACTTCCTCCAGCCACATACTCGGCCGATCTCGTGTTTCATTCAAAAGCTTCCTTTCCTCGCCACCATCTCGAGCGCTTCCTCATTAGTCTTCATTTCCGTCCACCTCACCTTCTCCATCCTTCGCCACAACCACATCTCAAATTCCTGCAGCCTATTCTCGTCCTCCTTTCTGAGGGTCCACGTTTCCGCCCTATACTACGCCACACTTGATATCAAGCTCTTCACCAGCCTCTTCTTCACATCCATACCCAGGGTTTCCGTCATCAGCCCCCTTCTATTGATAAACACCTCCTTATGTAACGATATTCTTCTCCGTATGTCTTTACCACTATGCCAGTTTACTTTTAACGTTCTACCTAAGTAATTAAAATGCTCTACTTGCTCGAGTTTGTATCCTTCAACTTTTATGACCAGTCTCGCTTTCTTTGTCTCAGAGAATCTCATTACTTTTGTTGTCTTATGATTTATGTAGTTTCCTTGAAGATCCGCTAACCAATGCCTGATCGTCCGCGATTCGAACCGACTTTATCAGCTGCCCTTCTACTTTGATTCCCACATGGAGTTGAATTAACAAGTAAATATCATGCGAAATGCATGTAGCAGTTTATGTATTCCTGTATTTTTTATTCAAACATATGTTAAACAGTGTAGTTTAATAATGCCTTTTGTTCTCTCTATTAATTTTTAAGTCCTAAGGATAGTTTGCGAATAATCCGAAACATCTGAAGAGTGTTTTATTAAAATTTAACACTGACCGAAAACCTCGATAGTATTGAACAGGAATGATCAAACCGTACGTATTCCTCGCTTAAGGTAGTTTGAGCGAAATATAATTTTACCTAGAAATCAATGAATGTGGCCTCATTTTAAAGAAAAACTTCTCGCCCTCGCCTAGTGACACCAAAAATTCAACCCCTTACCACATTACTTTCGGAGATATTTCCCGAAAAATACCAGCCCTTTTACATGGGAAACGGTATGAGTATGCACTCCAGAGAGACATTATTTACAAAATGAGGAAATTTAAAAACTTAGATGTCGTAAAAAAAACTAACAGCGTGTACTTTGTATGTTTTCTCAAATATTTTTTGAAAAATAATCATATTGTCACCGCAATAGGTTCATGCGTATTTTAAAAAAAACCTACCGTTTTCAAGGAGTTTTAAACGCAACGTGCGAAAAAAATGAGTCAAGTTAAAGACTTATTTAGATATTTTCATTTAATTACTTACCTTTTCTGTCATATGTAACTATATTATTGCACCGTTTATAATGCAAAATTTAATTCATGTGTCCTACAGCTGGTGAAATTAAAACGTTTAGTTCTAATATAGTCTCTATTATGACTAGGGAACTATCTCGCTCGGACTATACCTTAAATTAACCATCTCTTTCGAATTCATTGGTGACGTGTCCTTCTCAAGAGGTTTTAAGCTCAAAGTACTATAAATCATATTCCTTAACATATCAAAATTTCATATAATACTTTCGCCTATCTGCTTTTCTGAGAGAAACTCCGTGCACAGGGAATGGTGCTGGGGCTGTCGCTAATTGCTTCCGTCGCCCTCCGACCGCGACCGTCGTGATTCGCGCACGAGTAATAAGACGATCTCCTCGCGTGTCTATTTGTTCGGAAGCAGATCTCTCCCCTGTGATTCAACCCACGCTGCACTTAACCGCGTCATTAATCACGGGCCGTAAGTGCGGCGGAGATCGGTATAATATCCTTTGGTGTCGGACGCGTACAGACGCATTGCTCGCCTGCAAGGATATGGGCTACATATTTCAATTCAGCCTTGGGAAGAAGAGCAAGAGTCATGCGGTTGTGGGAGGGGCGAGGGAGAGGTGGGAAGATGACTGAGTGAGGAGGGAGGCATCCGCGGCCGAGGTTACCTCCTCCTCTCCCATTCCGAGACGAGATGAGCACGACCTGGGCGGCAAGGCAGTCCTTGGACCAGCTTCACTTTTCAATCCGCATGGGAGATCTTTCTCTCCCTCGCTCAACCTAACTCACTTGCGCTATACAGTCTGTCTCACGTGGAGTTATGTGTGGGCAGTATAGGGGGAAGTGACGGGAAGCCCTTCTCCCTGAAGATGGTCCGTCAGTTAGCGACAATGGATGCCTCCCTGGAGCCGCTATTAGAATATTTCTGGTCCATGTTTTTAAATACTAACCAATTAGCACGGTCGTCAGGTTGTTTAAAATGAGAGGGATTTAAAAATACTCTTCGTTGGTTTGGCCATGTTGAGGGAATGGATGAGAGTCGAATAACGAAACAGATATGTGAGAGTGAAATGAATGGTGCGAGAGGTAGAGGTAGGCCGAGAAAGTCGTGGTTGAATGTGGTTGAGGACATTCTTAGGAAGAGGAATATTAAGAGTCTTAAAAACAGGAGGGCGTTTGTGAAGCAGTGTATGGGGGTAAATGAGGCAAAAGAGGTTTGCAAGGATAGGTCAGCATGGAGGAAATTATTGAAGCAGAGCTAGGTGTACAAATATTTATTTATGAGTGAAACTGTGACTGTTCCTACCCCGGAAGGGAACGGCGTGATTGGTATGCATGTACCTACTATTTCGTCCACACTACCAAATCCATGCCTCCATTATCTGAGATCAAAGTCCTTATTAGTTGTTTGAACGTAATATTAGATTGATTTATTTGATACACACCAGGACTCAATCATTGCTCCATAACCCTACTCCCATATTATCACTCAACAAGTGCGTCCTCATTTTTCGCCTCTCTTCTCTTGTAAATTCCCTTCCTGATAGCATCGACCCGTTCACCTCATCTTCCAACGTCTTCGCTAAGCTAGCCATACGTCATTCCCTAAAAAAGTAATTTTACAATCTCCCCATGTTGGATTATAGTTTGTTACCTTCTACTCATTATGTTTTTAGGTCTGTGGCGTTTTTTGTTTGTTATACGTTCACTGCAAAATTACTTCATGCTGTATGCGGTCTCTTTTCCGAATAAATAAATTTATTTCTTTTCTCTAGTAAGAAGGACATTTTGCAGATCTGGGTGTTCGGTACCCACCGACCGTAAAGGTGTCACAAACTAAGTGTAACTAATTCGTATTATTCAATTGCTGATTTTTAAAATATATCTTAGCTTTAAATGTGGCATACGAAAGGGAGAAAATGAACAATGCAACTTTTAGAATTTACGAATAGTACGAGCGAAAAGATGGGATTCGGTAAGTGTTTTTAACCGTAGGTGAAACCTCCTTACAATCATGGGGGTAGGTTAGGAAGGAATGGAGAAAATTTGCAGAGATAACCATCGTGAGAGTTACATTTTTTCTATTTGAAGAAAAATATCTCACGGTTCCAAAAATATCGAAATATCAGCCCCTTTATTGTACTACTCTCCAAGATATTTGACGAACAATATCCCTTTCATGCATGGGAAACGTTACGAGTATGCTCTTCAGAGAGACAATATCAAAAAAATTGAGGAATTTCCAACACTTAGATCTTGTCAAAAAAAAAAGTGTGTTGTTTTGAACGTCTGCTCAACTATTTTTGAAGAAATATTATATTCTTATCGTAGTAACATTTTCAGGAACTTAAAACCATCCATTGTGTAGGATTTTTAATCATTATATCTTCCCTCATAGCTCCCATATGTCATTGTAGCTCTTCTGTTTTGTATTTTGGTATTATTTTTCGTTCCTCGGGTTTCCTGGTCGGGCTCTCTCTTATATCATGATTCTTACAAGTTTTTTTATCTCGAAGTGTGGTCTATCAATCTGGTATTCGTATCCGTAATATTGCTCCGCGTTGTTTTCTCCTCCTATATTCTTCTGCACAATTCTTCCTTTCTGATCCCATTCGTCCATTATCTTCAGCATACAACCACAGGACCAATTTTCGAAAGCCTCTATTATCTCTAATAGTCCATACCTCCGAGCCATATTGAAAAACTCCATGTACAGCGAATGGGTTCTTGTGCTACTTCCTTTCAGGCAATCCTTTTTTTAACGCAACCCTCGTTTTTCTCCCATAATAATGTGAATATGAAATTCTAGCAAAACAACTATGCTGTAGGGTGATTTATGAGTTATTTGTTTGTAAATTGAAAGTGTAAACCATGAATGTACATAAAGGATTCAGATATTTGGAATCGTTACCTAGGCAACGTGTTGCCTTAATTTCCACATTTAGTTCACCCAGTCTTTGGCGCTACTTGGAAGAAAGTCTTCTCAGTCGACTCGTAAATGGTCTTTGTTGATTGTTGTTAACGTGAGACCGGTGGCTATTCAATAACGATCTGGGAGATATAAACTACTCGATTCTTTGAATCATAGTAGCCGGCTAATTTTGAGGCCTAACAGTTACTTTTGTGAATGCTAGAGAGTTAATATCTACTACCGGAAGTGTGTAAATCCGCGTTTACACCGGAGTTTGAAACTCGTGTTTCAAACAAAAATTGCAAACATCTCAAAAAGCGCGCATTAGTAGACGAAACATTTCGCTGTTGCAAACAGTTTTTCAGTGTTTTAAACAGAAATTTTTGTTTCCACCTGAAGTCGGTAAAGATCAAAGGGTGTTGCAAACTTTTGTTTGAAACGCTTGTTTCGGTAACTATATGCCGTTGAAACATGAAACAGAAACATTTCCACTTATGTATTCAAAATCCTCACTGGACATTCTTATAAAGTTTTTGAAGCTTCCGTCCGTCCGCAATTCACCTGATAAAGGGTCGATATCGTCTCTATTTAAATCGTCCAAGAGGTCATTCCCACTGTACGTAGCTCTGGATTGCAGAGACGGTCTCACCCAGTAACGTCTTGGTCTACGCTGCTTTGATAAGATGACACACGCCGCCGCGGCTAGAACAACATCCTCTGCACAAGACATCCCGAGAAGGACTGGCCCCAAGAACCAGAACGTACATAGGCGAGTAGTGATCAAGGTCGAAAGTGTTTCAAACATTTTCATGAAACATGGAAATAAAAACCATGAAACAAAAATTTCAAACTTTTGTAAGAAACAACTGTTTCAAACGATTGTTTCAAACAAAAGTGTGAAACATTTTGTTTGAAACTCCGGTGTAAACGCGGCTTAAGAGGCATATGAAACTTCCATCGTGAGCAGACGCCGATGGTTGCCAGACCCTGATTCTAATTTGAATACATTAGGCCTGTTCGCCTTCATTAAAGAATTCAGAATACCAGTACCAGGCTGCAAAATAGGGTATGCTTCTACGAGGACCCAAAATAGGAGACCGGACGATATTCAAAAAGAGTGTAATTACATCCCGCGCATTGTACTACATTTTGGTCCACTGTATTATGATTACTGGTAAGTAAAACCGGTAAGACGTGTTTATTTACGATCTGTTGACTGTATTTACATGTGAACTGCTGTCTTCCATCATTAGGCGGTGCCACAATCTACAAAGTTGTTTGCTTACGGAATTCTAGGCAACAGTTTTTGGTAACCGCAGTTTTTTGTTTTACCGCAGTTGAGATTACATTATTTCGAGTTCAACTGGCGAAAAGAAATAAGTGAAAAGGTAGGATTTTGTTGTTTACATGAAACAGAGGACATGTTTTTCCATTCGTAATTTGAATATGAATTGAACGACACACTTAATAGTTTTACAATAGGTGCACTTTGACATTTCACCGACCGTGATTTGTCCGACATCCATATTTCGTCAAATTTTTATGTT
The DNA here is from genome assembly GCA_963169105.1 of Ceriagrion tenellum. NCBI lineage: Eukaryota > Metazoa > Arthropoda > Insecta > Odonata > Coenagrionidae > Ceriagrion > Ceriagrion tenellum. Next base: position 48,562,782 of record OY720637.1, read on the forward strand.
AGCACGACTGAACCAAAATGGTTCCGTCAAATACGAGTGCGGTGTATATGAGTAGAGTTGCGGTAGTAAGCTTTTTGAATGTGAAGTCCCATGTACGTTGCGTCATTTGGCATAAATTATCGGCCCTGATGTTTGCGAGGTTAAGCTTATGCCTGCTTACCCTAGAGTGGCGGGTTTGAATCCCGCCTGAGTTGAATATTCGCCACTCTGGTTATGGTTTCGCGTGTTCGACCAATGTTAAATGATAAATACACAATTTAAATATACATTGTCGCTATTTTCTGTGGTTATGGAAAGTAAATATATGAAACATCGGATAAAAATATATTTCCTAAAGTATGTAAAACAAGGAAGATAGTGCCTCTGACGGTGTCCCTGGTGGGGATCCATCCTCTTCCTCTCACCCTTGAGGTGATTTTCATGTAATTGCGTGGACCTAGATACCCATGTAAGTATCCTTCGACATGTTCGATGTGTCAAGTACATATTTTTCTTCCCCATCAAGCTCACTCTACATTCTCACTGCCCACACCTACCACTGCCTGCTTGCTTTCACATATTTAGTCAACGAACCATTTTTTAGGGGGCGTCCATTAATTACGAGAGGCGATTTATGCGATATTTCGACCCCTTCCTCCTCTCCCTCCCCCTTATCTCACGCGAGATTTTTCAAAATGCATATTTTTAGAGTGAATACGTTAGTTAATATGTGGTAGAATGCGTTGGATTTATTCAAAAAAACATAACTTGATTAATTATTTTTATTTAAGACTAGATAAGACTAGTATTTAAGACTACTAAGAACATAGTCTAGAATCAACAACTTTGTCACTTCTTCCTGGCAGCACTTCTTAGTCTTGTAGACGTGTCTTTTCACGTTTGAATCATAATAATCATGATAACTCATTTTGAATGAGTGACAGCGTTGACTGAGCCGTCGAGTAACGAGTCATTCACGGGCGTAAACACAGGTCGGGACCTGTCCGCGCGACGCTGCCACCCTGATCGTACGCCGCAGCGTTTGTCGAGTTGTGCGTTCGGCTGGTCGGTGGCAGCTAAACAATCGAGGGGCTACTGTGCTACTTTTTGGAGTTCGCATAACTGCGATAAATATTACTGTGTAGGATTTAGCCATATTTTAGTGGAGAAACATGTTTTACTTAACACTAGAACGACGGGACATGGGTACTGACAAGAAGGGCAGACTTAGCCTATTAGGGTTGTTTTGAGAATTTCGAATCTCGCGAGGTATTCATGGTTACGAAACGAAATCACAAAAGAGGATTTGTTTTGCTCGACTATTTAAAATGTTTTTATTTTAGTAAGTATTACAAAAAATACTTGTTTCTTACCTATTTATGAGTACCTATTATTTTTCAATATTGCCGGAAAAAGCGAACAGTTTTGTCTCCGTCACGTGAAATAACATCTTAAATGGGTCATTTTTTTTATTTGCAACAAGGTAACACTAGGCAATAAATTTTTGATCAACCTGGTTTATTGTGTTTTTGTCATTTTTGTTTCTTCTTGTTATCACACTAAACAATATTATGGCTGAAACACATGGCGTCGACAGTAAATATGTTTGAGCCAAAATGGCTTCGTTCGTCGTTTTAGGAAAATTCCTAATAATTTATTAAAATATACGCAAGGTAAATTTTTGACTTCACAAAAGTAAAGATCTCTAAAATGAGCAAAATGTCAAGAAAGCAAAGTTTTAAAAATACATTTATGGGCACAGCGGTGGAAAGAATTAGAAAAACTGCCAAAATGGCTAGGTTCGTCGTTTTAGTGTTAATTTAACCCATTTTTATCGCAATCTTTAACTGTTTCTTGCGGAAAAAAATTACGTGATATTTGCCGAGACCCCCCCTCTCTCCCTTACGTGAGATTGGGTGAGATTCGGCTCGACTCCCTTCCCCCCCCCCCTAAACGCCTCACGTGATTAATGGACGTTGCGTCGTCAAAATTTCTGCACCACTCAATGCTTCACCCCAGACTAGGATTTCAACAAATCCTTTTTTTCTGGTCTTTTGCTCAAACGTTTCCTTGTAAGACCCTCATTTTCGTATGCACTTCCTGGTTGTTTATTTACACGATAGAGGACCAGGCTAATTCGAGCTAGATGTGGACCATTCCGCTTTGATTCACCCGGAAAGCCATTATATTTTTCACGGCAGCTTAGGGTCGCTTTTTAAAAATCCGACATCGATCACATTCGCCTCCTATGTGGCCACTTTGGTGCGGACAATGCATCCGGATAGTTGTTGACCTGTCCTCTCTCTTCCCAACTGCTAATCAAAACCTCAAAATGGGATCAAATTATTGTACAGGAGCAATGACTTCAAAATTTTTCCCCGTTCAAAGTAGTTGAATGGGAACAATTTATACCAATGAGAATTCAAAATCAGTCAAGCGTGGTGCAGGAGTGGGGGTTAGAATTAAATATCGGAAAAAGTACCAAAGTTCACTTCCTGCGAATGTCATCACAAAAATGTCATACCTATACTGTGGGTGGAGTAAACATAAAATCTTCAGATACAATATCTTGGAATTACCTTCACGTCAAAATATATATCGTGGGGATTACACATACAGAATATATGTGGCACAGCATCAAAGAAGCTAGGTTTTGTTAAACGTATAATAGGAAAGTTCTTGGATGAAAAAGTAAAAGAGAGATGCTGCTTCACTCTGGTTAGACCACACCTTTAATACGCCTCGAGCATTTTGGACACTGGTCAAATAGATTTAAACAAATTAATAAAGTACAAAGGAAAGCAGCGCGTTTCGTTAAAAACTGCTACGAGCGAACATATAGTGTCTCACAACTTTTAGAGGGAGTAAGATGGGAGCCCTTAGAGAATCGGAGGCTACACGCTAGGCTTAGATTGCTTGAGGAATTCAGAACCGATATTTTTCCGAGCGACACAGAGAATATTATCATGACTCCCCACTACATCTCTAGGTCTGACAGATGCGATAAAATAAGAGATACACTGCCGAACATATAGGTACAAAATATCGTTCTTTCCGCGAACAATAAACGACCACAATAAAATTGAGCTCCACTAAATACACTCCTATAATACATGTCACCTCCCAAAAACTTACACCTTTACACGGCTGGTGACCTAACACCCCCTGGCACGCGCCCATGCGGCAGTCCGCGGGGTATTATGTAGATGTAGAAGGGTATGGTCCCGCATCATAAAATCAGTATCATCGTGACTCGGATAACTTGAAACTTTTAAGTATTTCACATTCGGGTCAAAATTCACTAGATTTCGCGAGTTTTTGCAAGGAATATCATTATCACCACTCCGTTTTGCTGGTTAGATTGCGCGGTAAGAAAGATTTTTCTCTATGGTAAAGCCTCAGAATGGAATGGCTGCGTAACTGTCTCTCGATTAGTTTGCGAGGGAAAATTTATACCACTCAGCCAACCTATACATGGCACCAGACATCAAAAGAATGAAAATAAGAGGCTCATTCGCCTGACTAAATCTATCATCTTTTATCAATCATTAATCAACAATACATATATAATTTTTTGGCATCTATCTATCATTGTCCAAGATCGTCAATCATCGGATAGAGGGAGTTCTGGCATGACATATGCAATGCACACAAAACGCTGTAAGAACGAAAGTAAACGTTGGAATGATTGGCATCACGAATTCTTTGCTTGTGCCACAAAAGGACATCCATCTCTCACCCTTTCCCCGCGGCGAAAGAGGCGCACAAAAGCGGACAACCTTCTGATCCCGTCTCGATGGACTCCTCTTTACGATTTACCATGGGGCGCCAAATGGAAGATTCTGGTCACGGTTTAAAAAAGTTTTCAATCAGATGCCACGGACATGAATGACTGGGAATGCATAAGTCTAATAGTCTGTATGCATGAATACCAAAAATACATTATCGAACGCATCAATTTTTTTCAAAACGAGTCAAAAAATCGACACGTTCATCTTCCTAACTTCAGATTGGATTCCTAATATACATGCATCTATCCGCGTAAAACGTGCGCACATAAAATGCTATTAATATGGTTGTGAACAAGCCTACATGTTTTTGAAACTCTATTCAAGTTAGCGTTCGTTCGTATGTTTGCATTCCGTGCGATCCATCCGTCCGTCCGTCCGTCCGGTCCGTCCGTCCGACCGTCGGAATGAGTGGGTGCATGTGCAAGATTGGTACGCGTTACGGTCGGACGGACGGATGGATCGTGCGGAGCGTGAACATGCGAACAATCGTTGACTTGAATAGCGCCACTGCGTAATTTACGTGGTTGATAGAGTATGTAGATATATGAAGAGGTGTTACCACCAAATAATTAACGCCGCCTTGGTATTCATTGGATGAAGATCGGGTAGGGGTAGTTGGAAAATTTTGTTCGGATAAAGCGGATTTCGGATAAACGCGATTCGGATAAACGGGAGTTTACTGTACGAGCGAACTTCCTACAAACATAGGTCGGCGGAATTTGACGGCATTTATAATGAATGAATCTGCCTGTAGCCCTTCATTTATCACGGAAATATGTAGCTGTCCCTCACGATAAAATATCCCCCCCTTTAATCAGTATTGTAAATTGAAAATGCCAACACTCTTGATATAAAAGTAATGGAATGGAAAAAAATTAAGTCTTTTCTATTCTATAAAATATTTCGTTAAACCAGGTTTTAAGGAGATGTTCTATTGTGAGTAGATAGAGTTGCAGAAATAGAAGTAGAGATTTGTAGATTGCGGCTAATTTAGTAACAATTCAGCAAAATTGCACCGTAAAATGGCATGAATTGAAAAATTCATCACAGTTTCTGCTATAGAATTCAAAGTGCCATACAGAACTTAGAATGTACAGTACTTATCAATCAAATCTTAGTAAATCCACCACTGTTCACGTCTTGAAAAATTCATCGCACAAATGCCATACCTATACTATGGGGTGAACAGGATAGGTATGGCATTTGGCAGCATGGGTGACTTTGGAGAACACACATAAAAAAGGCCGGGGATTGCGAAATAAACTTATTGCGACCTGACATAGTAGTAGAGAATTGTGTTTTTTAATATATAATTGGTGGAAAAAAACTAAGTGTTTTCATTTTGAAGATGAACAACTTCCACAAAGTGGACTCACCAACCATTGATTTTACACATAAAAAACATACGTGGGACAACATCAAAGAAACTAGATTTTGTTAACCGTATGATAGGAAAATTCTCGGATTAAAAAGTCAAACAGAGACGCTTCTTCGCCCTGGTTAGGCTACAACTCGGATACACCGCGAGCATTTGGGACTCTGGTCATAAATATTTAACAAAAAAAATAATGCAATAAAAAGAAAAGCTGCACGCTTCATTAAAAACTGCCACGAGCAAACATATTGGGTCTTAAAATATTTAGGGGGATTAAGGAGGATGCCGATAAAGACTCAGAGGCTACACGCTAGGCATAGTTTGCCTGAGAAATTCAGAACTGGCATGTTTCAGAGCGAAACAGAGAATATTATCATGACGCCTCACTACATCTCTAGGTCTGACAGAAGCGATAAAATAAGAGAGGTATATTGTCGATTGGATAGGTACAAAAACTCGTTCTTTCCGCGCACAATAAGCGACCACAATAAAAACTGTGCTCCTCTTAATACACTCCCACAATACACGTCACCATTTCACCTCCCAAAATCTTACATCTAAACACGGCTGGTGTCCGAACACCCCCTGCCACACGCCCATTGGAGGCTCGTATGGGTATTATGTAGATGTAGTTGTAATGCATATGAAATAAGCACGACTGATCGATCTCTCATCTTGGGAGAACATCCTTTCCTCATCTTCCAAATGTTTGCCGGTAACAGCTGGGAATTCTCGACGGAAGCACCGCCACCCGATGGAATACCACCCTGACCTGACAATCATCTGAGTCATTGTTCTCCCGAGAAGGATGAGAGCCAAGCAGTTTGAAATATACCGAGCGTCGTGATTCAACCCTCACTCCCTCAAACACGGACGAACAGCATGACTGTCAGTTTGGCGAAAAATGATTAAGGGCGGCGTGAACCCCCCAAAAATATCTCCTCCGCCCTTTCGAGAGTGCACCTGTCACCATGGTGCATGGGGTCCCGGATGCAAAGGTTGCATAGCAACGGAAATCCTCTCACAGAGAACGTTAAGACCTAGCCTGAGCAAATATGTTGTCCTCCCGCCTCTGTATCGCCTTAATATGAAACAGACAAAAAAAGTATTTGCCTTTCCTTCCCTTGTTGCAGTATACTAAGATCCCGTCCCGTAATCCAATTCTGAAATCTTTAAAATTAGTGATAGTTGTATTAAAGGATTCTGGCTTTTAAAGCAGCCTTTATATTTTCTGTGGCTTTAAAATTTATGACCAATATTTTAACAGAAAAAAAATGCACTTTTCCAAAGGAAACTTTGATGAGTACGACGCGTTTCAGTTTCAGCTCACAGAGCCATCACCAGGTAAAAGACAAAACAAGTCTTGTACTTGATGATGACTCTAATACCTGAAACGCGTGGTACTCATTAAAATATCCTATGAAAAAGTACAATTGTTTTTTTTGTTTTAATATGACGAACTTCCACCATATCTCGTCTGAATCTGTTGAAATCAATTATGCTCAATCTTGACTCATTTCCGGTTGTGACCAAGAATAATTTTCTACATACTCAAACACTGTATGTATATGAGGTGACACCTTATAAGAAACACTGTGAAAAGAAAACCAATGGTATTTGTACGCGGTTGGTTATTATTTCGGTACGGTACGGAACAAGCACAAAAATGTCAAAATAAAATAGTAGCTAAACAGCATTATTTTCAAATAAACAGTCGACGGCCATCGAGAAAACGTAGCTGTAAAGTTGTAAGCTTCCTTGGGTGAAATAAAGGCGAACTATGACGTTTTGGCATGGCAGGGGGGGAAATAACTTGCTGGTGGACACATATCTTTGCCTCGAAGGATGCAGAGCGAAACAAACGGCGGCAGATACCAGGTGAAATACCTGCCTGCCCGGTACACTGAACTATCCAAAGATGATATTCCGTATTCATGAGCTTCGGCCATTAAAATTTATTGGAAACCTGCACGCATCTGCAGATTATGCAAATATTTGAAGGAGAAATGTGAAGGATCTTTTTACGGCAATCACGCGTAAAGAGAAATGGATATTGTCGGCCCCGGTGTCGGCATGGTAAAGTCCTCGCCTTCTAACCCGAGGGTCGCGGGTTCGAGTCCCGCCTGGTTAAGGTTATTCAATGCCCAGGACATGGGTGTTTGTGTTCGTCAAATGATATATTAAAACACTTGTAATTGGGGAAACCTGTAAGTGTTAAAGAAATTATTATTATTATTATTATTATATTTCATTCGTGGCCCTGACATCGAATTACCAATTAGCCATCTGGAATTACTTGCTGGTAAACAATGAAGCGCGTTATTGCGGTCTCAGTACAGTGTATTTAAATCAGCAGGTAATTACGTCCAATGAATCACTCACTGTGAAGCAATGAAGGTAATGCAATGAATAGAAGATATTCAACGGTATTCAAAGTGCGCTACAGATGAAATATATTATTATTATTATTAAGAATTTGCTACAAGTAGACCATATGGTTCGGTGGTAACACAGATACTGAGAAAATACCATTATACATACATGTAAAAATTAAAACAATGACATTACCAAATATACAAAAAAAAGCAAAGTTATTACCTTAGAAAAATATGGGGGAAAACCCTTACAGTACAACTCCCCTCAATCTCGTCATTAACGTCAGTGTCTTATTTGGGAAGGGCTCTAGCACTTTCTTGGGCAACTCAATCCAATCCCTTATCCCCCGGTGCAGGAAGGAATATTTCAGTGTGTTTGAGAGTTGCCTTGGAAGCTCTATCTTATATTTGTGATCTCTTCTCGCCAGATAACTAGGTTTTTTTAATCTTTCAGATATGTCCCTCCACGCAGGATCGCCAATGTATGCCTTATGCATGCTCTTGAGACGTGCTTTCCTCCTCCTCGATTCTAGTAATGTCCAGCCCATTACCCTCATCATCTCCGTTACACTAGCCTTCCTATTAAAATTTCGCATCACAAATCTTGCGGCAAGACGCTGAACTTTTTCTAATTGCTTTATCTCCCCTCCCAAATAAGGGTCCGAGACTGACGCCCCATACTCTAAAATGGGCCTAACAAATGTCTTATAGGCGAACTCCTTGGTTTTCTTACAACTTTTTCCAAGGGTCCTCATTACAAAGTATAACACTCTAAAAGCTTTTGTCGTAATTTTTTCAATATGTGGCCCCCAATGCAAATCCCTATTTAAAGTCACTCCAAGGTAATTACAGACACTGGCTTCCATCAATAATTCGCCCATAATGAAATAATTATTTGATATAGTTATTTTTCCTTTCCTGAATCTTATGAGTTTTGTCTTATTTGCATTTATGACCATGCCGTTTTCATCCGCCCATTTCTCTAAATTATTTAGATCATTTTGTAATATAACGCCGTCATCGACTTTTACCATTTCTCTGTAAATAACGCAATCGTCTGCAAACATCCTAACAGAGCTCTTAATATTTTCACCAATATCGTTCACATAGATTGTGAATAATAAAGGTCCCATTACACTTCCTTGCGGCACACCTGAATTGGCATCGAATTCCTCAGAGTAACAATCGCCGATCTTAACCCTTTGTGACCTGCCAGAGATAAAAGAATTTATCCATTTTATTACCCTCCCATCAATTCCCAACAAGCCTATTTTTTGCATGAGGCCTATTCCCAACAAGCCTATTTTTTGAAATGAGAGCAACCTCCAAATGCCGGCAACGAGCATAGCATTATCGAAGCAAATTCAGGCCACTTCCTTCTTCCTGGATGAAGATAGAGCGAAAAACTTATTAGATGCTCCCTAGCGACAGCTAGATTCAAATCTCATCATGATTTACATAGATATTCCTTGAGTTCTTTTCATATTCAGTTTTAGAGATGCCTTTGCTACTGGAAAGCAACATAAAGACGCTTTATTTAAGCCCAGTTTAAATCTCTAGCTAAATATGTTCTTGTAGATGATATTTTTTAAGCATACTTGGTAAAATTTCTTGATGTCAGGGATAGAAAAATTAACACTGCAATTCCAAATTTCCACTGTATACATACATTCCGCGTACCATTCGGGACCATAACAGCTGTGATCGTCGTCATGAATAGTGCTAATAGTGACATTAGCTAGACTGCAGATCTTTTTCTTTATATTTTCTACATTCTTATTTACGCATGATGTAAATATTGATGTTCTTGTTCATGCATGATATTTTGAATCTGAAGTAGTAGTAGTAGTCCTTGTACCCCTTGCATGTTGGAACGATTGACGATAGAATTTTTCTTGGTTAGTAGATTTTAATGGGCACGTTGCATGTGTGGTACGCTGGTTTCAATGTAGTTTCGGTGTTCTGCCGCATAATTCATGCATGCCTGGTGTGGAAGCACCCCCTGCCACACACCCTTTGGGTGGCTTGCAGGGTATGACGTAGATGTAGATGAATTTGTGTATTTTCATAATTTTAATTTTATATAAGTTTTTTATAATGTTTGCAATACAAATCCACATGTGCACAGAGTGGAAAATAATGTAGGTGCACCTGATGATGCTGCTCTGCAGCGTAACCGGTCGCGTGAACAAATCTAATACCATGGTGAATTTCAGTGTTAATAATTCTATGCTGAAATATTTTCTTAGTGAGAAAATCAATACTTAGACGCTCTCCTCGCAATAATCCTCACGCCATCTGAAGTCAACAGTTGCTGGCGAGATATTGTGGAACTGCGTAGAAAAATGAAAAACACTAGATATTGTACTGTCCACTATTTAATACATAAAACTTAACGACACTCAATATTTCGGGACTTAATTGGCCATCACATTGTACCTGATGATGGCCAATGAAGTTTCGAAACACGTGTCGTTATGCTTCATGTATTAAATAGTGGACTGTACAATAACTAGTGTTTTTCATTTTTCTCACGCCATATAATCTAAAGTAAGCTCGTTCCAATCAAAGCCCAAACTCAAACTGAAAACCCAAAGTTAACAAAAATATGTCGTACAGGCCACGTCATCTTACGGTCGACACTACCCGAACAAAACCAAAGCCCCGGTATCTGGTTAAACCTCTTGGTACAATATAGAGATCCGAGATCGCGTCCCAATCAAGGCAAATGACTTTATCCACAGTAAAATCGTGCAAAATAAATGAAAGATCAAAATTGTAGATTAGACGGCGAATTCAACCATAGTAAACACCTTTTCCAGAAGGAGAAGATAAACGCAGTGCCCTTTCATTGAACTGATTCATTTTAGCTTGAGATATTATCGATATCTGCTGTCAACACAAAATCTAGGAATTGCTGATTCCTCGATGTGGTTACCATTTAATACCCTGGAAAAGGAACCTGCATTGTCCCGATAACATGACGAATTTCCCGCGTGAGTAAATTCATGACCTCCAACTGGAACACATTTTCAGATTCAGGTCAAGGGCTATTTAATAGCTATTTGCTCGCACTATCGCGCAATTTGACGAGTTTAACCAATGCAGTGATGTGGAACTTACGATTATGTGCGTACTCGTGCAGTATACATCCCGAATGCATCACGTCTTTCGGCCATTTTTATTTACCGAAATGTATTTCGTGTGTTTCATGTGTGGTCTATTTTTCGCCCAATTTGCCCGACGTGTCCGTGCTATTTCAGTCTCAATGTGTGAAAAAAAAGTGCGGAATGTTATGGTTTAAGTGATTGACAAGAGACACATATTTCTAAAAGCTGCGAAAATTTAAAATTTTCTTCGAATTTTTCTTTGATTTCTCTTCTTTGAGCCGCTTGAAATGAGTAGTGAGAGGAAAAAAGGGTTAAACAAGTACTTGCTGAGACGAAATGTTAGTCATAATAAATGATCATTACCGTTTCTTTCCTCAAACAAGTCGAGGCATTAGGATTCAAAATTCACGCGTCCCATGTTGTAGGCTAATCTGTGGGGAAGTTTGTTTTTATAAATGGTAAAATTTAAAAAAATGGTAAACCCAACACAGGTTATTCCTTAAGGGGCTATCTATGGTACTACCAAAAAAGATAAAATAAAAAAAATAACTTGGTTTTATACCACTCATTTTTGGCGGTGCAACATGCAACTGTTGGTGCCTGGTGATGGCACGGATGAATTGAAACATATTTGAACGCGATAAAAATTAGCATATTAAAACAAAGTCATCTTACCATTTGTGATGCTAATATTCTTCAATCGTGAACGTTTCGCTCTTTCGCCAAGTCCCACCGTTTATGTATAAGATTGCATTTTAGAAATTCGCCACTTATTTAAGTAATACATAGTTGAGAGAGCATCATTTTTGCGATGTCAGTTCTGGACGATACGAGAAAAGGGACAGTGTAAGAAGATTATAAGAGGGAGCTCATGGCGGATGACTTATGGGAGGGGCAATGGAACAATAAGCAAGAAGTGAGTGCGTTCGGATAAGTACTGACCAAAAACCTATCTATTATTTGGCATAAATCTCAAACGAAAATAAATTCGTCAGTGTTATGAGTCAACGTCCAAATATGGATGCTCCAGCTGGTTTATTTTCACCCGCAAAGATGCCAAGCACCTCACGATTACACGCTCGACCCGGCGGGATGGTGGGACGAGGCAACCCTTTTTTTTTGCCCAATTCTCCAAGCAAAAAAAAAAGATATCGACCACATCGCGTAATACGACCGGCGGATCAGATTTCTTTCCCGAGGAATCCCAAGCAATTAAATCATCTCTCTCCCCGCGTGCTTTACCGATATCAATGCGAGCCCCGCTCTTCAGCTACGCGAACTATTTGGTGGGAGCGGCGCCAGGCTCACGGGATTAAAGCTGTGTCCCAATTCGCCATTTAGGCAGCTAAATCGGCAGATTTAGGGAGGACGCCATCTTGAAGTGTGTCCCAATTCGTTAGGCATCATGGGGGAGCGGATTTAGGTGCCTTTCTCGGGGGTGAAATTTAGGGTAGATGGAGTTTATCCTAAATCCGCCTCCATATTGAATTTCCCGTCATGCAAAGCGCAGCATGCGTCGTACAAGGAAACTCGCACCGCTCGTACCCAAGGAAGTAGTTGAAAAGTGGCAAACATGGCAAGTATTTTGTATGTTGTGAAAGAATTCTCTAGAATTTCGCAAAACAACACCCGACTACAAAAGAAAAGTTTACTTAGTACACTTAAATAAAACGAATTTAAATCCCAGAACACCTACACAAACTTACATGCCCCGAAAACTAAAAACTTAACGAATCTCCAGACAACGAAATGGATGAAAAAATGTAATTTCACTTTCCAAATCTCACAACGCACCCGAAGGTAGCCACAGGCGTCAAAAATGTCTTTATTTCAGGTTTCATTTGTTTCATTCAGTCCTTTATTAATTACTCATATGTTTTTCATTCGTTTCCAGCTCGGTAGACGGCAACACTAGCAAAGGATGTCCCAAATCAAGGTCCCTTAGCGAAAGGCATCTAAATTTTTAGCTAGCTAACCGCATCCTCCCTAATGCCTAACGAATTGGGACACGGCTTAAAGAAAGGAAGAAAAAAAAGAAGCAACGAGAGCGCGGCGAAATACGCTGGTATGTTAACTTGCGCAGCCTCGGCACAAAAGTAAAAGTGCTCTCCGGGGAGAGCGGGATGTGGGATGTGGCTGGGAGGAGGGAGCGGGCGGGGGGGGGGGATTTTATGATCTGGGCAGAGGCAAAAGATGGGAGTGATCTTTTGGCGCGGCGGAGGAAGAAGGGGAAAGGGAAGAGACGGTGGAAACCGTTACGAGCGGCGGCGGCTTAGAACACGAGCGAGACTGGGCCGGCCCATCAGCCCACGCGGGTGGGTGGCGGGAGGAGAAGTGGATGGGGTAGGGAGGAGAGCGAGGAAAGGGGGAAAGAGAAAAGCCAAGGAAAAGGAGGAGTCACCTATTTCCTCTGCACGCGCACGTTACCGCGAAAAGTCAACAAAACCGCTCTGAACACAAGTTTTGAAGCAATTGGATTGTCGAACTTTCGATAAATTGAAGTTCAAAAAAATGCTTCGAGATGAAAAAATTTCTAATAATTAGCTAAGAATGCTAAATGCATTATTTTTAAAAAAATTCTTTCTTATGATCGAAAATGGGTCTCACAGGCGTTCAAATAATTGAATTTCGACGATATATGGAAAATAAACACCTATTGTAAACACCTGCGTGTATTCCATACGGCATTCCTCCGCAGAACTACCTATATGATTATCCCAATAAGCAATACTGGGACAGAAAGAAAAGTAGGTGAGAAGAAAATAAAAGAAATGTATCTTTAAAAACAATTTTTAAAAAAATTTTCAGAAAAATATATTTGTAAATAAAGAATAAAAATAATTCTTTAACGGATCGCCTTAAAATCTGTCCGATAGGGAAAATCGATTTTCAAGTAAAAAAGAGAGGAATTATGACAATAGATCTTACAATGTCATTAGACGCACCATGATATCTCGTCATAAGAATGCTCTTTTCAATTCAAATCTGTGATATCGCAGCAAGGAATGATATTTAATCATTCAATCATTAACTCTCAAATGTAAATCCCAATAAATTTGTCCCATCGTCATGTGCTTTATCACTATCACGTAAAAAAATCTGAAGCTGCAAATAACTTTAAAAAGAAATTTCATGAAATACTACTTTTAGTGAACTAAATATTGCGCTACACAGTACATAGTATGATGAATTTTTATAACTTTACCGTTTTGTTCGATATTATATCGAATTCTGTGATATAAATACATTCTGTGTATCTTGCTATTGTAATATTTGTTTGAATCTAATCATATGCATTCCTAAGGGACACACTTGTCCCGGAATAATAAATTTGATTTTCTATTCCATTATATTGTAACGCTCATTTTATTTATCACAGAATATTTCGTAATATATCACAACACTCGTTGTATTTTTCACTGAATACTTTGTAATACACTAGAACACTCGATTCTCTTCACAGAACATTTTGCTACCCTCACTCACAAAGAAAGACCTATGCCCGTATTCATAGTAGTATTCCTAGGGGTTACCTGGGTATCCCCTAGCCAGGTAACACCTAGGGGTCCCCTACGCTGAGCGATTCATAAACCTTACATGGGTAACACCCAGCCAGAGGACGCCTGGGTAAGAGATTTGGCAACAATCCCACGCAAAAATACATATGAACGGTTTCGCTGAATGGTTCTCGATGTTTTCGATGCTCAATTCTCACCGTAACCAAGCACGCTATAAACAATAATACAGTATACTGTTGCAAAATGTTGATGAAAAATGATTGAAGGAATATGAGAGAATGATTTCAATATAACTTAAATATTTATGTAATTTGAATGATGAGGAATACGAGAGTGATTCAATAAGTACTCGTGTTTGTAAACAGAAGACGTTGCTATGGAAAGATATTGATATTATCGTGTACTGCCATTAGTACAGTAGTATCCATTCGTCCCACGCGTGGGCAGCAGTACTGCGTTAGGGGAGCTTTGGGTAAGCTTCATGCCTTACCCAGGAAATCGACGGCCTGGGGGAGGGTTAGGGGACAACAGTCCCCTGGGTAACGACTATGAATATCATTTCTGAGCCAAGGAGCTCCTCCACACCTGGGGGACACCCAGGTAACGACTATGAATACGGCCCTTAATGTAACACTCAACCGTCTCTCATCTTCCATCACTCGCGGCCGTCTCCGTCTTTTTCATCGTTCAATATTTATTTTCCTTCCGCGTCCCTGGTTACGCATTCTGGGACCATGGTTTACACCATGAATATACATATGGATTGTTAACTCGTAAAACACTGATAAAATCTTATTTATCTTCCTAATATAATTGCCTCTTTTGCAAAAATTTGTTGATGAATTGTAAACATTCCTAGGACTTCGAATTATAATGAAATTTTAGGTAGCGATCAAATGCAGTTGGCTCGCGTACCTGAAAAAAGTGTTCATTATATTAATAATTATGAATTATTTTTTACAATCATCAAAGTTTAATATAAAAAATTAATATAAAAATACTACAAATTAAAGTATGATAGTAAAAGTTATTATAATTAAACATGTTTTTTGCACATAAGGAAATATATAATTATGGGCAAAAACCTACACATTTAACATCTGATTTTCTCGTTCTGATTCTCATTTCTCTCTGAGAGTAATGACTGCCATCGGTGAAAGTAATCGATTTTAAACAGAGCAAACGAATTGGTGGAATTTCCTACTTGCTTTGACACAACTTGCTTGCTTGCGGAACCTCCTTAAGCCGGATTTTATGTCAGAAAAGACTTTAATTTGATATAAAAATAACTTCCGGAGAAGGTTCTCCACGGTCTGGGAAATGACATACTCAGAACTTCCCATGGACCCAACATTCATTTGGTAGATTGCCAGTGACGATGGAAAGATGTTCCCCCTAGAAGCATAGATAGTGTATTTTAATGGAACGGCGTCAAGTTCGTACATAACCCTGAAAAGTGTCATCGCGACTTAGCAGACTTGGGGATGGAATGCATATGCTAGGGCAGA
Organism: Ceriagrion tenellum; assembly: GCA_963169105.1. Taxonomy (NCBI): domain Eukaryota; kingdom Metazoa; phylum Arthropoda; class Insecta; order Odonata; family Coenagrionidae; genus Ceriagrion; species Ceriagrion tenellum. The sequence continues at coordinate 48,578,438 of OY720637.1, forward strand.
TGAAACGTCGAAATAGTTGCGGATAATTGCTTAACGCTGCATAGAGATCAGCCGCAAGCTATTCACAGTAAAGGAGTACTAAAAAAAGCTTTGAAGAGAAACGGAAACACTCTCTTGTTTTTCCTGAAGACTATTTCGCCGAGAATGGAGAACGTTTATAATGCATGCTTACAATAGAAAATTGTTTGTAAATTAATCGGTGTTCCTTGTCGGTATTTGGTTACTCTCAGAGCTGGGATTGTTACAGTTTCCGAGAAATTTCTGTATGGTTTGAAAGTTATCCAAGCCTCTTAGTGAACTGATTCCATGTTATAAATATCCTTAAGTGCACTGTAGAAACATGCAGACGATTGTAAGCAAGTAGATTAATTGCAGGAACGACACGTATTTATTCTATAAATTTTTGGGACCCAAAAGCCGTGGAAACCATTCAATAAGTGTTGCGGAAATATTAGATAAAGTCATTGGTTTCATACGTATTAGCATAGAGTCATTAGTTCCATTAGTAGCCAATATTTCAGATGCGCAATGAACAGCTTGGAGATTTAATTACAGATAAAAGAATTATTTTGTGACAAATGATCAGTTAATTTACTTTTGCTGTCTAATTATTACGTGCCTTAGCAATTATTCATAGACTTTTCATAAACTTTCATGAACTTTATCTGGTGGTAGAAGATTAGATCAAATTGTCGATTCCATTAGATATTGGTGGATAAGTTAAGCAATTAAGAGATGTATTCCTGTAGCCCGAATACGTTTATGAGGTCCTTAACTTAATAGATCTCATAACTGTTCATTCTCTAACTCAGTAATCTTGCAACCGGCCGTAAGTAAAAGAAATTGGGTCGTTTAATGAGTTTGAAAGTGCTCTTCCTCCGTACATATTTCCTCCGCACATATTTAAAATATTGTCCCATAAACCTTGGTGGTGTTAGTGAGGAGCAGGGGAAAAGATTTCATCGGGATGTTAAGGGGATGGAATGCATAGACTAGGGCAGATGAAACGTCGAAATAGTTTGCGGATTATTTGCTCAACGCTGCACAGAGATCAGCCGCAAGCTATTCACGGTAAAGGAGTACCAAAAAAAGCTTTGAAGAGAAACGGAAAAGGAAATCTGTAGACCCAAAAATTTATGCATATACTATGAGACTTATGTCTAAAAGCATTGCATAAGTTGATTTCATTTAAGCAATTATGCCAATCAGTGTGATGTAAAACAGCATTTTCTCAGCAATTCCTGACTGAGATATAATTTTGTGATTTGTGGTTAATTATTACGTGCTACAGAAGAGCTGTGATATTACTTGAAATCGAAATCAGCCCATTAAAATTCATTAGAATCGATGAAAATTTTAAAATCAATTTTAATCATGCCAAAATTTGCTGGCATGTATTATTTCTGTATATTTATTAAACTAATTTTAAAATGGGTAGCAGGTATTCTTAAGTGTTCACTTCCAAAGTTTAGTCAACCAACCACGCTACTTTACATAAATATTTCTCGACGTAAATTACGCGCGCTCTGCGTCATCAAAGCACTAATTCATCGGGTGTATGGCGTTTGACGTCACGAAATGGTGTTACGGTCGGCGCGTGAGGCGTTCGTGACGCTCTGGTGTTTTCATCGCATTGTGTGAAATTATTCGTATTTTTATTCGCGGAAGATAACGAGCGGGTCTGATGCCATTCTCCCAGTCGAAACAAGAGTATGAAACATGAACCAAGATGCAATACCATGTAGTGACCTCAAACAATCGAGATACCGTTTTGAATAAAGTTAGTTTTAATGAACTGTTCACTATTTTTGACGGCAATTTTGAAGCATGCGGTGACGCATGAATTTGACATTGAATATTTGACATTGTGAGTAGAGAATTTTAATCACTTAGGTAGTACGCTAGAAGAAAACGGACATAATAGCAAAGACACACAGAAGAAAATAGAGCTAGCTAAGGAGGCGTTTAGTAATAGAAGAGAGCTGATGACGGGGACCTTGGGTAAGGATGTGAAGAAGAGTCTGCTGAAGAGCTTGATATGGAGCGTAGCGTTGTATGGAGCAGAAATAAGGACCCTCCAAAAGAAGGACGAGATAGGCAGTAGGCATTCGATGTATGGGTGTGGAGAAGGTGAGGTGGACGGAGAGGAAGACTGACGAGGAAGTGCTTGTGATGGTGGGTGAGGAAAGGAAACTTCTGAATGAAATTCGTGATAGGCAGAGTAGGTGGCGTGAGGATGTAGTAAGAGGGGAGGGATTGCTCAAGAATGTGATAGAGGGAAGGATGTTGGGAAAGCTGGGAAGGGGAAGAAAGAGAATTGGCTTCATGGGCTGGATGAAGAAGGGTAGAATGCATGCTAAGGCTGAAAAGAACGAACTATAGTGCTCGCAGAGTTTCTGCGCACTGGAGAGTTCCTCCAAGCCTTGCTGCCCATGGTACATGAGTAGCGATTGGCTGCCGGCGTCCAATCCCGTAAACCGGTTCTTAACTAAGTGCGCGCCGCGTACGAACACTCTAAGTGGCGACCCAAAAGAATCGGCGAAAACGAACGCCATGCCTCGTCGACGCGAGGGCCTTTAGAATAGAAATACTCTGGACGAGAAACTACTATAGACATCGAGTCAAAACTTGCAGTGATTGCAATAGTCATCGCAGTGAGGTAAGAAAGTAATCCCCATTGGCGCTGGTCACCGTGGTTACACGATAAATAAACCAAACTTAAATCCTCTTCACTGACATTTTGAAAAATACAAATACGAAAATGGCGACTAATTATCATAACAACTTATATTTTTATCGCTGGGAAAGATGTCAGAATTTATCGAATCATATTTAATTCCGTTAAGAAAGCCCGGCACCCGCTGCTGGATAATTTAAAGTGAGCTAAGACTGGACTCTTTTGGGTCGCCACTTACGGTATTCGTACGCGGCGCGCACTGAGCTAAGAACCGGTTTACGGGATTGGATGTTGGCAGCCAATCGCTGCTCATCTACCATGGGCAGCTAGGCTTGGAGAAATTCTCCAGTGCACAGAAACTCTGCGAGCACTATAGCGGAATATAGGCCCCTGAAAGTGTAAAAAACCGGGAGGAGATTCTCTGGCATTCAATAAAACCTTCCTTAACCGGTAGATTACTTAAAAAAATGACTTGGTCGGGAAATGATCACTGCGATTCAACGAGGGATAAAGTCAATACAAGTTCCCCATTTCGCAATTGTCATCGATGGACGCTGCTGCTGCTTTGATGGGGTAAATCTTGCGAAATCGTGTTTGGGTGGAGGGATTGAGACGATAATCAGCTCAGGTGGAACAAGATCACGGTGTTTCTCGCGGAGACGGAGCGGTGGTGACCTCCGCGTCATCCTTTCACTTCCATCGGCCATTAACTGTCGGTCCAAGCGGCTGGCGAAGACGTAATCCCTCTGCGGTATTCGCGGCGTGCACCCATTCTTTCAATGGTGCTCGCGGAGTGGGTAGAACCCAATGAAAGGGGACGGTGCCAGGTGATGCAGGCTCAGCTCAAATTAGTTCGTGCATCTGATATCGCTCGTCTCATTACCTTCCCATCTCGTCCTCTCGTATCTTTAGTTTCTTTCGGAATACGTATGGGCGCCAATCAGAGTCGTCAAAGGAGCTAGCGGTATCTCGAAAGGTGTTCACTATTAATTAGTCAATAGATCAGGATCTACCCGACCTTTGTGCTTAGTAATTGAGAGTAAGATATTGACGGTAGCCGCAGACGAAACGTTTTGCTTCAAGTCAATGTGGATTATACCGTATTCTTTCGTGGATTTAATTTTTTAAGAGTTCCTGTAGGAAAATAGAGCAGAGGAAGAAGGGATTTTGTTATTGTAAATTTCTTAAATTGAGTTTTTTATAATAATAATTATAATGTCTTGAACACTTACAGGTTTCCCCAATTACAGGTGTTTTAATATATCATTTAACGAACACAAACACCCATGTTCTGGGCAGTGAATAATCTACCCAGGCGGGACTCGAACCCGCGACCCTCTGGTTAGAAGGTGAGGACTTTACCCCGCCGAAACCGTGGCCGACATTGTTTTTTTATTTATTTTTTTTAAATTTTTATTTATTTATTTTTTCAAATTTTTTATCATCATTGGTCGTTCAATCCTGTGGTTGGTGGACTGCAGCACTCCACCCCTCCCTCTCTAATGATAGTTTACTTACCTCCTGGTATCTCTTCCTATGTCCTTTCCTCTTTATTTGGTACATGAACTTATTCCTGGTATTCTTATATGTACAGTCGAATTCAAATGCATTTCAAAGAATCTTACGCTTCTTAAGGAAATCGAGTTTCACTTACGGGGCTGTTATTCTTTGCTATGCAACGCTATCTATTCAGCTGTTTATTTGCACGTATTTAAATTGTAACAGTTGAGCAATTGCTTGTTTTGTGCTAACTTGTTATTACATAGTATGATCAGCTCGAATAACAATGACATGCTGCGACGTATTGATTAATTGAAATACCAAACTTTATTATTAAACACAGATCGTTCCTGGCATACAATATTATTGGATTTATTTCTTCTCTTGCTCCATAAATAACTATTAGACACAGTATTAACGTAAATAATGATCTTATTAATCTTTAATTATACACGTCGTTGTTGTCTCTTTGACTGATCGTTTTTCCGGTAACTAATCAACAACTCTTAACCCTTGACAACCCTTTTGCTTTTTTCTTTTAATTTAAATTAGCAATCGATTAATTCATAAACTTCAACAAATATACCTACGGCAAATACTGCGTAATGTATCATTTTGAGTAGCAGTTGTGATTAATAAATAATAATTATCCATGCTCAAATCCTAAATCCTAACTAAAACGAAAGTGAAATGACAAATTAGCTCAATATAGGAGATTGGTCAACTATTACCATTTGAATACGTGCAAATAAACAGATGAATAGATAGCGTTGCGTAGCAAAGAATAACAGCGCCGTAAGTGAAACTCAATTTCCTTGAGAAGCTCGATTCTTTGCAATACATTTGAATCCGACCGTACCTTTCCCTCTATTTTACCTTCAAAGAGATAAATAAGTCAATGAGATAGTTATGAGAGTACAATAATATCGAATGAAGTGAGCTTGATGATATCGCAGCACATAACAATTCTACCTTCTATTGGACGATATTATTTTCTCAGAATGCGACTGAAAATTTCCAGCTCTGCACTTATTTACTCAGCGGGTCAATGCGCTTCAACTGATAGATTCGATTGTTCACCATCGATATTTTCTGTCCTAGTTGGTAAACCAGGCGATTTGAGTCGGCTTGTTTGGAATTTTCAGATCGTTTCAAGTTCAGATCGACCTGAGATCGATTGGTAAACGTAATAATAATTGGATGAAGGGCCATAAGCTTTCTCTGTGGATGATACAAGTTGATTCCTATCGTACGTAGCAATGATTAAGTCTTTCCAGAAAAAGAGACATTCATTTAGCACCTCAATGAATTCTTTGAGACATGCGGGGAAAGAAGTCTCTGGAATGCAGGCGTAAGATGTTTGTATTGCCTTTCTTGCCTTATTATATTCAGATACAATTGGTTATGTAGACTTATGAAAAGAAATTGAGGGCGAATGTAGGTTAGTACACGTATAAGGAGAGGTTGGCCGATTGAAGAGATGGGGAGAACTTCGCCAAGCCAATATCAGCATTAAAAGCAACAGGTAACGATGGAAATTATGTGAAAATTAAAAATAAACTTGAAAAATCTGCTTTTCCATTTTCACGACCAATTCCAAAGCAATCTGATGCTATATCAACAAAAATATTAGAATTGAGCTAAAGTTTCCTCTATATTTTTCTGATAGTTTAATAAAATGGTGTAAAATATGTGGATGAAAATTTGGCATGTACCCAATCCAGAATAATCAAGATTTTCCATATATAATTTTTTTCATACCTTTTGAGTATACAATCGACCATTAATTTAAAAAATGTTAGTCCCAAAAATGCGGAAGAGGTCGTGATAAAGTTCATGAATTATTAGTCGGCCTGGAGCAAATGAATATAGCCGTTGATTTTCGGACAGTACGAGGGTAAGTGAATACATGAGTCGCAAACGTCAGCATTCCATCATCAGCATCAGTGGTAAACATTTCATTAGGAGCGCTTGGAACATCCATCGTGCAGTCCCGACTTATATCCCAGTGATTTTCATCTGTTCGGGCCCCTAAAAATCATTTGGGTGGCCGACGTTTGGAAAATGATGATGCCGTAGTCCAAGAGGTCATTCGTTATTTGCGACATACTAACAAAAGACTTTTTTGCTGCCGGCTATCAAGGACTTGTAAAGAAGCGGGATAGGTATCTGAATGTACAGGATGCTTATGTTGAAAAGTGGAATAAATTTCAGGAAGTTACTTGGATTATTACTGCCTCTATCCAGGTTTGCGAGTTGTTGATTGACTTACCCCCGTATATCTTACTTAGTTCCTAATTCTCCTAAACTAATTTTACTCTCCTTTTTCCATATGAAATAAAATTACCACCGTGGTTAATAAAACATAAACTTAAAATATGCATTACTCGGTGATCGTTAAGATTATTCTCGTGTTACAAATGCCTTTGGATTCGAATCGTAATTTAAGGTAGACAACTTCGGGGAAAGCTGCTGTTGATATTCTAGTAATTTAAGGTGGACTTCAGGGAAAGCTGCTATTGATATTCTGGTGACTTAAAATGTTCAAGCAGTCGTGCATGGAATACGCTGATAGGTTACCGTGTCTGGGGTATGCATTCTTCTTTTAGTGGTGTTTTTTTTCGATCTCTGTCATCCAGGCATGAACTCTTGGGAACTTCGTCTTTGCACGAATTTCATGCCATACCATCTGATGCTGGCGACTTAATGAGCAAAAATAGTCTGATCATCTCTCATTCTCCGAGTTTATCTCCATGTTTGGCCCAAGGCTCAGCGCACATCTTAGGCACGTACTTGTAAGCTTTTTGCTGCTGATAAACAGATATTGATTCCATTGGAGAAATCTCTGAAGTTATCCAGCGTTTAAGAATGTGTTGTCTCTATCCACGCAATCCACATAATCTTATTCGTCTGTCGATTTTTGTTCGTCTTATAAGGGTCACATTTCCTTTGGCGATGCCTTATGATACACATCGCTAGAAACCATTCGGAAGAAACAGAGAAAATACTGATTCAATATTCTATTCTAAATTAGCAAATTCTAAATTTAGCATCAGCAAAATTAGCTAAAATTAGCAAATTATATTCTAAATATTGTTTTGAAAAGTGGATGAATTGAGGGTAAATTTGATCAGCTGAAACTAATTCTTATTAAGATTGGTGTAATGTGGTGAGAAAAGTTGTCAGGCACGTTAAAAATTGTACTTGATAAAATACTACATTCAGACGTCGGTGAACGTCTTGAAATTTGTATCGATACCATAGTTACCAGATCAAACGGGAGGATTTTTGGATCCCCTTGCTGTGTCTAACGCTCGGAGATAATAATTTCATTAAATTTGGTACCAAAGTGGCTTTTGGAGGTGAGCATTTCCATGGAAGAATGAAAAAATTATGAAAAATCGAATAAAAAAACATTCAAATGGAAAAACCATTGGTAAAAAAATACTATATAAACTATGACTAATATTATGCAAACGTTGCGCTAGTACATAGGAAGCACATTTTATTGTTATTATTTTTATTATTTAAGTATTCTACCGGTAATTGTAGGTTTTGTTGAATGTCAGAGAATCTCCTCCCGGTTTTCTACACTTCCCAGCACCTATCTATCTCTAGTATATCCTTTTCGCCTCAGCATACGATCTACCCTTCTTCATCCCATCCATGAAATCTATTGTCTTTCTTCCCTTTCCTGGCTCACCCATCATCTGTTCCTATGTCACAATCTCCTAACCCATCGCCCGTTATAACATCCTTCAGCCATTTACCCAGCCTATCCTGGATTTCATTCAGAAGTTTCCTATCTTAGCCTACCATTTCAATCACTTCCTTGTTAGTCTTCCTTTCCATCCACCTAACCTTCTTCATCCAACTCCACACCCACATCTCAAATGCCTGCAGCCTTTTCTCGTCCTCCTTTCTGAGGGTCCATGTTTCCGCCGCATACAACGCTACGCTCCCTATCAAGCTCTTCACCAGCCTCTTCTTCACATCCTTACCCAAGGTCCCCGTCATCAGCTCCCTTCTATTACTAAAAGCCTCCTTTGCTAGCGCAATTTTCTTCCGTATATCTTTGATACTATGTCCGTTTTCTTCTCGCGTACTACATAAGTAATCAAAATGCTCTACTTGCTCGAGTTTGTGTCCTTCAATTGTAATGACCAGCCTCGCTCTCTTTTTCCTAGAGAATCGCATTACTTTAGTTCTCATGCACTCATTTTTTTGTTCATCTTCCATGGGTATCATTCCTTTGGCGGTATCTTATGTGACAAATTGCAAGTATCCATTCGGAAGAAACAGACGAAGTACCTAACGGTTAAAAATAATGTTGAAAAACGTGGATGAATTGGGGGTAAATGTTATCAACTGAAACTCCCTCTCATCCAGGCTGGTGAAGTGCGGTGAGAAAAGTTGTACTCGATGAGAAAGCTACATTCATACTTATATTCTTGGTTTTTTTATTTATACCCTAGTTTTTGGATAACAAAACGTATATAGGGCTTTATGACCTCCTTGCTGTGTCCAACGCTCGGAAATATCAGTTACGTTCAAATTGGTACATTGGTGGCTGTTGGAGGTGAACATTTTCATGGAAAAAGTCTGAAAATTATGAATAAGTGTAAAATAATTCAAATAGAGCTTCTAATAGGTTATGTAATACATTGGTAAACATGTATTACATAAACAACGATACTATGCTTTGGGAGTACAGGTTTGTAGGAAGCATATGGTAATTGTTTTTTTGCTACATCATTTGTCTCAACTGGGTTAGGCCAAGCTAGAAAACTCTTTTCCTATTCGTAAATTCGGCTGAGAAGCATACCGTGGAGAAATGAATTGTGGCATTTGATGCTAACTCTGACCATCATTCATCAATTGTAAATGAAATAACATAGATACACATAAATACTCCACATAAATTTCATTTGAGACGACCCGATTTTTGACTTGGCACGTCATGACGTGATGATGACGTGCCTCGTCGAAACCCGGGTCGTCTTGAATAAAATTCATGTGGGATAACAAATTTACTTCATTCACAACGTATAGTAAATTTCTTGAAGCCACGCCCGAGACAATTGAGCCATTAATCAAACTTAACCAGCTTGTAATGTTGATCATATTCTTTACGATAGTATGATGGACATACGCTTTCAAAATTATCACGTTGTATTACATTAGACTTTTATAACTTTATCCTGAATTTTGTGTTAGTTGCAATTTAACAATATTTCAACATCATTATTAAATGGAATTATTTCAATAGCAGTATTCATGAAACTTGATTGTGGTAACCATGTTGCGTGGTTCTCAGCATTGATAGGCAATTGAATTTTCCATCCACTTTGGATCTTGAGTGTAAATGAGTTGTTCTGAGTTAAGTTTTCGAGCTACAGTCTCCGTTATTTTGCTAACTCAATTGATGTTCTACATCTACATAATACCCCGCGAGCCGCCGCATGGGCGTGTGGCAGGGGTGTTAGGTCACCAGTCGTGTAAAGGTGTAAGTTTTAGGGAGATGAAATGGTGACATGTATTATAGGAGTGTATTTAGTGGAGCTCAATTTTTATATCGGTCGCTTATTGTGCGCGGAATGAACGAGTTTTTGTACCTATCTGTTCGGCAGTGTATCTCTCTTATTTTATCGCATCTGACAGACCTAGAGATGTAGTGAGGAGTCATGATAATATTCTCTATATTGCTCTGAAAAATATCAGTTGTGAATTTATAAAGCAACCTAAGCCTAGCGTGTAGCCTCCGAGTCTCGAGGGGCTCCCACCTTTATCCCTCTAAGAGTTGTTAGACACTATATGTTCGCTCGTAGCTGTTTTTAACGATGCTAGCCGTGCGGAGGATAATGGATAACATAATAAAGAATAGTACCTAAAGCATGATACCCAAATTATGCACTACTTAGATTTGACTTCTGTAATGTACGTGAATCACCAAAATATTTTCACGCAATTTAGATTATAGCTTATTGATGTATTGGATATTTTTATTTTAGGACCTCGGATTACAAGAAATGTTAACATAGCGGGTATTTTTATCATGAGGAAGAAATAATCCTTATCAATTGCGAATTATGTTCATACTGTGGTCAAAATGACATCATCTGACGTCGATTGTTTTCTACAGGTAGCATCACTCATTGAAATACATGTACGCTGAATAATCGCAATTTTTAAAAGCTAACCTTATTGGTCTCAAAGACAGTTGAAGAGTTGACTTGGTGTAATTTCAACATGATGATAGCAGGCAGCTAGTGTGCTCACTCCGTAAGCAGGGGTGTGTACCCGCAGGGGGTAAGTGTCCTGGTCTAAAAATAGCTCCTTGGTGAAAATGTTTTTTTTTTTCATTCGCTGTTCTCCTTTGTTGTTTTTAAAGCCATTTGAATAGGAGACCACTGTCGGTTTCTTTCGTTTCAACCTTTACACTCTTCCACTCTCCCTTTTGCCCTTTCTCCCTTGTCCACTGTGTTTCCCAGCCTCTGGTTGTTGCAACCACAACCCAAAAATATAACTCTGACCTTTGCACGGATGGTAATCTAACACTCCCTGCCACACGCCGGAGAAGCCGCTCTTTTGGATCTTATTTAAACTAACTTAATACACTCCTTTTAATTCATGTCTCCATTTCATCTCCAAATAACTTACACCTTTGCACGGCTGGTGACCTAACACCCCCTGCCACACGCCCAATAAAAATCCAAAACTACTACCAAATCATGAAGGCAGGGAGATTCCACATTCAACGCACCAAACCTCACTCTTCTAGATCAAAAATTGACAGAGAAAGAAACAAAATGGATACAGAAAGACTGACACGCTACAAAATTAATATATATAGATAACAATAATAACTTTGTAACGTTCCACACTGTTTTATTACTTGGAAACAAGCCTCACCGGTTTCAATGTATACAAATCATTATCAGAGGCAAAATACAGCGTACAGAGGTGGTGGCTTGATATATATACAGGGTACCACACGAGGAAGGAAGTAAGGAGGTATGGTATACCCCGGCATAAGGAGGTACGGTATATTTTTTGGTTCGAGATGTAGGAGAAAGAAATTGAATTGTGAATAAGTCAGAATATATAAGATTGTTATTGTTAAACATGTTCAAAGGTATTACTCTATTATATGTCCTTCCTCGTGGCAAAAGCTCAGATAATCCACGAAGGAAGCCAGTGCTAGACAGGCGACTCTGAAACATTCTTGGAAGTGAGTCAAGGAACTAATCTATTCTCTGGAAGAGTGCTTGAATCATCAAGCTGTCATAGTCTATTGCTTTCGGGCTGGCTCCGAAGTGATGCGCCCCATGGAGATTTCGCATTTCGGGGAGCATTCATCACGTCAGATGTGAATCAAAAAGAATCTATTCTTAGAAAATGGTGCTGCTTCAGTCTGGAACGCACGTCATATCATAACTGACGCATGTTTCCTAAAACACTGATATCATGATCCTTATTCCGGCTTAGAGTACTTCCGGGCTTCGCTGCGTTGGTTCATATTTTCGGTGACGACTCTTCGCAGCCCTGTAATCGACGCTCAACGTTATCATCGTAAATATAAAGAAACGCTGCGGAACTTGAAATGCCTCCAAACCGAAACGTTTCCGCCCTGCGAAGGCCTTCCGCAGAAAAATCGCAATTTCCCTTGATTCTTTTCGGCAACTCTTTTTATAACGCCTTCATTACACATGTAAGAGGAATAAATAGCTATAGGTATTCACACAAATGCCAGCGTCACGTCCTAGGTTTCATTGTTGTACAAAATTATCAGCTAGATTGTATGATACAACACTCCGATGAAATTGTACCACATGCGAAACACGAGTTATAAAAAAAAGAAAATATATGTGAAAACCCATAGTAATTTATTAGTCATTTATTCCCGATTTCGTTTATCTTTTTTGCATTATCTGTTCTTAGCTAAATGACCATTGAATGAAATGAAGGACTGGTTAGGACCGTAGAAAATGAAGCAAAGGAAGCTTTACAGTTACATAATTTACAAGGGGAGTGTCAGATAGCCGGGTCTCAGATTTAATTCAAACTTAGTAGTTGTACAGACCGCTGTATGTGGTTCATGAATCACCCCACATATAGGGTTATATAACCAATAGTTTAAACGAAAAAGGCCTTTAAAAATTTCAAAATTCCCTTTAGACGGGTCACCCACATAACTGACAAGCTGCGAAAAATTTAATATTATAAAGAATTATGCTTGAATTGTAAGAATATGAAGACAATATTATAAAACAATTATAGAAAATGGAAATCATGTGCATGAAGGAATAATGGAAGTACGTCGTGAAAAGATAAGGAAGTGACATAATTAGAAGGCTGCCTTCGACCAAAAAAAAGAGACTAAGCCTGACGTCGTGTATGCAAATGAAAAATTTGCCTCGCGCAAAAATAATATTTCGAGTAAAAATAAAAAAATCTTGAGCGCATTGTAGGATGCCGTAAAGGAAAAAGTAAAAAAAACAGCGGAAGAAACATACCCCGTATTGGAATCGAACCCGTGTCTCTAGACTGGAGACGAGCACGTCAGCCACACGTCCAGCTTGTCAGTTATGTGGGTGGCCCGTCTAAAGGGAATTTTGAAATTTTTTAAGGCCTCTTTTGTTTAAACTGTTGGTTATATAACCCTATATGTGGGGTGATTCATGAACCACATACAGCGGTCTGTACAACTACTAAGTTTGAATTAAATCTGAGACCCGGCTATCTGATGCTCCCCTTGTTAAACTCAATGTGTCATAGTCCGACTGCTGAAAGTAACTTACTGGTTAGGGAGACGGTATTAAAAATCTAAAAATTCTACAAAAGTTCATGTGATTCAATCGAAAAAAGTAACACGTACTTAATCGATTATTTCTGTGAAATTGATTCATTTTGAAAAAAGTGGTAAAAGCAGACAGACGTAAATGTTAAATTTTCGATGAAATCATTGAGTTAGAAATGCCTCATCATTTAAATAACGTACATCTGGATTGCATACCCTAAAAATTTCTCTTGGAAAATGCCTGGTATTCTTTTGGTTAATGGCAGCAAAAAAATAATGGTAAAGGGAGGATATTTTGTTGGAGAGGCGAGATATTTTTCAAGTATTAAAAAAGTATTTAATTCTATGGTAGACGATATTCAGCTCAAACAACCTTGAACGTTTACTGCAACTACTTTAAATGTTCATTGCAACGGCACTGAAAATGCGACTTGTAGTTCCGTGAAATGTGCAAAATTTGAAGGGCATACGATAATGGGCAGTTTATGACAAAAAAGAGACATATTTTGTACGTTTGCCTCTGCCTTCATGCAGGAGGGGAAAGTATCGTTAGAAGCAGTTCACGCCGAGAGGCACGCAACGCGGACCAAGTTGCCACAACGCCGCAGAGGCGCGCAAGAAACAGCGAGCGAAAAAAAACCTGCGGTACCGCCATGAGGCTGATCGAAGAGTTCAATTCTGTTTTCTAAAAATTCACGGAATAAACTGATTTTTTTGTGAGGAGGAGAACTTGGCAGCTTCTTGCTTGTATCTTGTCACTTCCCTCAATCTTGATTAGTTATCCCGCCACATTGGCTTCAACTGTGTACGTGAAAAGTAGCTTTGTCCTTGCATTTTATTACCTCCTGTTATCACTGCCCTGCCATCAGGCAATTTAGCGTAAAAAAATACCAGCGTTTTGAAAGATTCAGCAATCGCAGGTAGCCCGGGGAACCAGTCACTGAGGCTCACTGCCCAATGATCCATTATAATTTTCTTTATGATACCGTAAGCCATAACTAGCGTTTAGCGGCATTTTCGTTTAAAAGAAGGAATTCTTCTAGATTAATGCTTGGATATGCCAAAAAGTAATGATTCTATCCCCAAAACCGGGAATATAGGTTACATACCCCCACCAACTATTGATAAGAGCACACCAACTTCCGGTAGGTTCTTATGATATTTTAATGATTTTATTGAACAACATATTGACTCTAGAACATATTTGTTTCATGAATATACAATTTTAGAAAAGGGGAAGAAGTCTCTTCTACCGAAATGAAAAAAATATTATCCGAACTGATAAAAAATTGAAATTAATAAGAGGAGTTGTGTATCAAGCATCGAAATTTTCCGCGCATCTACCGGTACTTGTGTGTGGTTAAGAAACCTATCGGGATGGATTTAGTGGATTACTTTTAAAGCGCTCAAAATTTCACAGGCCTTCTCTATCATCTATTTGGTCCAGAGATAACATACGTTAGTAAATATTGCTGGATGTAAATTGTAAGTTATCGGAATATCTATAAAAATGCTTCTCCCAAAATATATCTATGAGCGCATGTAACTGTTGCATCCTGCTAAAGCCTCCCGCAATCATACTAGCGGATGATTTCATTGGGCATAGGTAGCCTTGAGATGATATCCCTTAAATCATGTAGAAGTGACGTAACGAAACGCAGCGATTTTCCACTCGTAATTCAAGCAAGCTGACGCTGAACCCTTGAAGAGCATAAGGCATTCGGATGGGTTTTCCCGCTATTTTTCTTTTCCGCGGGAGAGAAAAAAAGAGGAGCAGCGGAATAATCGAGGCGCGCCGAAGGTCGGCCGTGAGCCCTCGGAGCCCGGATGCGGCGAATGCAAAGCGTTTGTTGTTCTCTGCGTGTGTCATGTTGGCGCCTTCCGTTATTCGTGCCTTCCATGCATAAAGGTGCGAATGGTTCCAAAGGAAGTTGGAGGAAAATATGGAATCGTAATCATAATATCGCAGATCATGGAGAACCCCTCTGGATCGCTCTTCCAGTGGTCTCGTGAATGAACCTCTAAACACACGCGCTTACTCATTGGAATGCTCATTATAGCAGCTGTTTATGTAGTCCGAGGGAGATAGTTCCCTAGTCATAATAGAGATCATATTCAAAGTATACGTTTTTTAATTTCACCAGCTGTAGGATACATCAATTAAATATTGCACTATTAATGGTGCAATAATATATTTTAATATGACAGAAATTGTAAGTTATAAAATATAAATATCTAAATAAGTGTTTAACTTGACTCAATTTTTTCGCGCGGTGCGTTTAAAACTCCTTCAAAACAAAAGGTTTTTTTTGTGATACCCAAGAACTTACTGCGGTGAAAATCTGATTAATTTTCAAATATAGTTGAGGAAACATACAAACTACACAGTGTTAGTTTTTTTATAGCATCTAAGTGTTAGAAATACCTCATTTTGTAAATAATGTCTCTGGAGTGCATTCACGTGCCATTTCCCATGTAAAAGGGCTGTTAGTTTTTGGCAAATAGCTCCGAAAGTAATGTGGTAAGGGATTGAATTGTTTGTGTCATTGGAAGAGTGAGATATTTTTCTTTAAATGAGACCAAATTCATTTATTTCTAAGTAAAATGGATTTCCGCTCGAACTACCTTAAGTTATTTTGAGAGACAATAAGGCTGAAGTCCTTTAAATCATTTAAGTGTTGTGAATGGAGTTACTTTGTAATTTTTGTAAGTAAAAAAGTAAATAAAATTTCTGTGGAATAACAAAGTTACTTCATTTACAACGTATAGAAAATTCCATGAAGTCACGCGTGACACATCTGAGTATATCAATTAAGTGGTTCTACAATCAATGACGTAAGTGCCATTAAATTAACATCTTGTCTTCTCATATAAAAATTTGTCCTCTGTGCGATGTGAATTACAAAATCCTAATTTAATAAGCTAATTTTTCTCTAATTTGAACTTGAAATTACCATTTACATCATTGTAAGTAATTGCGATGCGTGGGTGACAGTAATAATAAGTTAATATATCTGTGACTAATAAAAATGTAATTTGTGCGGTAGACTGATCTTAAGATTAAAATACCAGAGGAGGGTAAGGGATGAACAAATTGACACCATTCTGTCGTAGTTTTTAAGTTATTAGCGAATAACTACAGGAGGTGAATAAAGAATACGTTAGCTCATTATAAATGTCATGGCATTAAGCTGAGATGGCCGGAATCATCTTCATTAAATTTGTGAATAGACGCATTAAAATGTGGATTGGACAAACCCCGAGGCACAATGTGTTCGTGAAGAGCATGATTGAAGGAAAAATGTTGGGAAAAGTTTCCCGAGGAAGTCCCAGGAAAAAGTTAATGGACCAAATCAAGAGGAAAGTAAAAAGAGGGCTGAGGCCAATTAATATTGGGACTGATCGTCCAATGATGATGGAATATGCTCTAGTCAGCATATTTTATATCATAATCCTGTTGCCTAATATTTCGTGAAGGGCTGTTATCACAGTGAGGGAATAATTTTTTTAAACAGTATAAGCAAAAATGGGGGCTTCGGTATTTTTTAATACTTAAGCGAAAACTCCTTATGATCATGGGGGTAGGTTAGTTTGGAATGGAGAAATTTTGGAGAGATACCTACCATGACAGTTACATTTTCAGTATTTGCATTGACAGGCGCCAAAGGGTTCCGCGGTTTTTCATTCTATTTTTCGGACTGTGTAGGAGCTGTTCTTTAAGCTTTATTCACATGTTACCGAAGTAAGCTCTTTGGCCGGATGGGAATTCGAAATCGATTGTTGGAAGAGCCGTTTAAACGTTGTAGCTAGCGGATAGCCGTCTTCTCTATTAAAGTTCTCCATGTTCTTCGCTATTTCGATAGCTTCCCTTATTGAGAAGCCTACGTACCGTGTAGAGGTGTGTCGTTCATGAATGAATCGTTCAGAATGAACGATTCAATGGCATGAACCGAATGAATTGAATCTACGCTTTCCACTCGAATCGTTCAATCTGAACGATTTGTGTGGAAGATTCTGCTAGTAAATTTCCGAATCCGCCGAATCCAAATCGTTCAATAAGAACCCTTTAAATACCCTTGACACATTGTCAAATGTCTTGTGTTTCCGAATTGGAGCATCACATTTCACCTTTTTGTTTGTTATTTCGCACACTAATATTTGAAATGCAGTAAGTCGACAGATTCACATGGATTCGAGATTCAGTGGGATTCGAGATTCAGTTGGATTCGAGGTTCACATGGATTCGAGATTCACTCGTGGATTTGGTTCATTATGAACGATTTAAAAAACCGAATCATTGCCACGAACCAAATCCCATGAACCGAATCCACAAAATGAACCGAAATTCCCACCTCTAATACCGTGGTTTGTGTGGTGTTGCAAAATTGTGCCTTCATTTCGATACGAACAACAAATTTCACCAAGTTTAGCCAAGAACGAGTCAATAACTCGTTCTTGACTAAACTTAACTCGTTAGCTGATGGGTTTACTGAGCGTAATTCTCAAATAAACTGCAGCTAAGCTCCAATCTGTGGTGCCTATTCATCTTCGAATTATTTTTCCCGTTTTTTCTGCAATGCATATAGCGAAATGGTAATAAACATTTGAAATAACTAATTAAATATATCGGATGTTTCAGTTAGCCATGGCCACCACATTGGCAGCGCGCCACCTTGGCGGAGTATTGTGTAACTTCCACGGATCAATTTTTTGCTCTAAAGTGGGACCTACGAGTAAACCTCATTTAAGCAGAATGTTATTAGTAATATAATATGTAGCTGTTGAATGATATGTATTACGCGAATTTTGAAATCCACTCCGTTAACATCTGAATCTGTTTTTGGACCCGGATCCAAATAGTTACTGAGAATATACTCGGAATAAAATGATCAAGTGTAATATCGTGATTGTGAATTCTTCCTCGGTTTGAATGGCGTTTTCCTAATTTAATGAAGGAAATGGTATAGATAGTACGATGCAACAGTAGCGGTTTCTTTATCATCTTAAACGCAAACTTACAGATTCCAGGATATTGAGAATTTTTTTGTTCAAAACCGCCCATTCCTATCATCCTTTCATGGGGAAAGCTGAGGGCGGAATTGAAAAAATTCATCATATTTCCGCTTGGGAAATAATTTCCCAAAAACATCCTCCGCGATTAATTACTCACATCCTGGTAGCCTGAAAATTGTAGTTTTGCTCGTTGTCTTTCTCTTAAAATCTCCTTCGGTATTGGATTATGCTACAGCATCAGTTTTTAGCGTCCAAAACCCAGATCTACGAGTATTAAGACCAGAAAAGGGCAGTGTTAAAAACTCTTTTGTCCATCATAGCCCATTCTCAACGTGCCTTCAAGCGGGAAAGCCGGAGGAGTCGGGACGGCCACAATTTCGCCTCACTTCCACTTGCGAAATTAGTGTCCACAAAATAAGTCGTCCATGATTATTTAAATCTCGGGCGCCCAAATATCGTGGCTTTGAATTCCATCTCGGTTTTGTTTGGTTTTTTTCTCTTTGAATGTTGGCGACTGATTTGAGTATGCGATATCACAGTGGAAGTTGTTACCATCTAAAACCAAGGCCAGGGGTGGGTAGCGTTAGAACATTTCATCCTTACTAGAACATATGTAAAAATATAACGGTGCCTGTCTGTTCCTCCATCACGCATAAGCTACCGCAGCGATGGAGCTGAAATTTAGCAAGTAGAGAGAAAATATTTTTGGTTGTATCGTTGGCTATATTAAAAAGC
Source organism: Ceriagrion tenellum (assembly GCA_963169105.1). Taxonomy (NCBI): domain Eukaryota; kingdom Metazoa; phylum Arthropoda; class Insecta; order Odonata; family Coenagrionidae; genus Ceriagrion; species Ceriagrion tenellum. Next base: position 48,597,163 of record OY720637.1, read on the forward strand.
CCTCAGGGCCTCAGAAGGCCCCGTTATTTACTTAAATTTAGCATGTAGATAGAAAATATAATTGGTTGTATCGTTGGCTATATTAAGAAGCCCTCAGGGCCTCCGAAGGCCCCGTTATTTACTGAAATTTAGCACGTAGATAGAAAATATATTTGGTTGTATCGTTGGCTATATTAAAAAGCCCTCAGGGCCTCCGAAGACCCCACCTGGTGGTACAAGCTTAGCATTGGGTTCGGTGCAGCGGTTTCATTTTTTGCTTTTTAAAAGTACTTTTACTCAAGAAAGAGAGCTGAAAGTTTTTTTATCGAACGGCTGAATAAATGAAATTTCTAATGCTTTCAATCGATTTTATTTTACGCTTCGTATTTGTCTGAAAATCATGTTTTCAGCTGAAAAATCTCACATTTTTCTCTGAAATCAATAAGAGCATATTTCCTTGACAACTAGAAATTGGATTTCAAAAGATATTCTTGCCACGAGTATTTAAATATCACGTTTTCCTACAGACCCATGATTAGACGTAGAAAGCAAATCTGCATAAGGAGGGCCCAGAGTCCCATGATAGATTGTTTCGGGGGGTAATCGATAAATTCAATGCATGTTTGCAACAAGTATTGACGGTACGATTTCACAGTAGCGGTATCTATATCATCACAAACGCGAACTTAACTGATACCAGGGATGGGGAGTATTAAGAATTTTTTTGTTCAAAACAGCCCATCCTAATCATCCTTTCATTCATTTACATCCCTAGGTCTGACAGATGCAACGAAATAAGAGAGATACACTGCCGAACAGATAGGTACAAAAACTCGTTCTTTCCGCGCACGATAAGTGACCGCAATAAAAATTGAGCGCCACTAAATACACTCCCACAATACGCGACACCATTTCATCTCCAAAAAACTTTACACGGCTGATGACTTAACACCCCCTGCCGCATGCCCATGCGGCGGCTCGTAGGGTATTATGTAGATGTAGAAGTATAATTTTCAACGTCTTTAATGGCCATTCTGGCAGTATTCTTCAGGCTTTGTGGTTTTCTTATAACGTCAGTTCCATGTTTTTCACATCCGTTGAATTTCATCGGGTACCGGGGATCGGGTTGGTGTGGTGGTTAGAGTACTGGCTAACTACATGGACGGCCAGGGTTCAAATCCCTGCAGAGGAGGAGGTTTTTCAGAGGAAACCTGATCCTTACTTGATTGTATTTTGGAAGGCACTTCAAGTACAGTACCTCGTCTGTCGGATGAGACGTTAAACCGTGGTCCCCTTGGCACCTTTCGTTGAGAGCAGGCTAATGCGGACGCCAGGTTTCTATCCACCCTTCCTACCTTACCTATCCCCTATGGTGCAAATGACCTTAGCTGTCGGTCGCCTCCCCAAATACCTATCCAATCCAATCCTTCAACGGGTACCTTCCGCTAGTGTTCAATATTGCCATTCTCATCAAGACTTCCAGGGAGAAAGCCGGAGTTGGGACCGTGACAATGTCACCACACTTCCGCTTGGGAAATTAGTTGCCAATGAAAAAAAAAATTCTCCGCGATTTGTATGCGACGCCTCGTAACTTACCCTCCCCCCCCACCTTCGCTTTTGTCTCTTTCAGCATCTGCGTGTTCTCCGAATGTCGGGATCACCCCCGTCCCGTATCTCCCATTCCTCCTCCTCCCCCGCATAACAGCCTCCCCTCCCGCCCAAAAGGGCCGACATTCCTTCGCCATCGTGTCCCATCTTCACCTGATTGCCCATTCCAAGTGCGCCGTTCCCTTGAAATAACTCCTCTCCCCCCCCCCTCCCCTTCTCCCCGCCCCACCCCTCCGTCTCCCCCCTCCCCTGGCTCCCCCTTCCCTTCTACCTCCCCCCTCCACTTCTCTCCTTCCGCAAAAGATTGCCTGAATGACAAACCGCAAGCGGGTGAATCACACCTGCGGTTGTTTTGGTAGGGGCACTCCGGCGTTATCGCGTGTCCGTATTATTATAAATATTCTCATTTTTCTCTCTTGCCACTGCAAGGTGCCATTATGTTGCCTCCGGGTTGTATTAACCAAGGCCGCAATATACAAATATTGAACAGGGCGGTAGTCCAATGGCTCCGCTGTGGCTGCACGAACTGATCAATATCCCTTGTTATTTGGCTTGATGATAACTGCCTTTCAGACTGCCAGAAATCTTCTTACTATCCGAGCGGTACCAAGAAGTGCTGCTTTCTACATGTTTATTAAGTGTTTTCTACGCAGGCCTAGATTGTCCATTGCATTGATTCCTTCTTTAGAGACTAGACCGTTGGTGGATATCACAATAGGTAATACTTCCACTGATTTGGCTTTGTACATGCTCGTAATTTCCACAGCAAGGGACTGGTACTTTCTTCTTTTTTCGGCTACTGCATGGCTTATATTCTTGTCCTGGGGAGTAGTGATTTCTATGATCATTATATTGTGGGCGCTTTTATCAGAACAAACAATGTCTGGTTTATTAGCTTCCACAGCTCTATCCGTTATCATCTCCATATCCCACAATAACTTATAGCGGTCATTTTTCAATACAGGATCGGGCTTATATTTATAGTATGGCATATATGTAGTGTATATTATTATTATAATTATTATTAATAAAATAGCGTTACAAGTCGACCATTTGGTCGGGTGGTAACATAAATTGGTTTTACCCAAGCTAATGCATAAAAATTACCATTACAAACACAAATACATGCCAAATACATAGTAATAAAATAAAAATAGAGAAAAAACTTTATAATTCAATTTTATTCAACCTTCTCATGAACGTCTTTTAAATTTGCGGGAAGGGCTCAAGAACTACTTCTGGTAGATCGTGCCAATCCCCTATCCCCCGATGCAGGAAAGAATATTTTATTGTATTTGATAGCGGTCTCGGAGGCTCTATCTTGTTTATATGGTCTTTCCTTGCCAAATAATGTGGTTTTTTAAAAATCGATGTGTGATGTCCCTCCACGCAGGATCACCAATATATTTTTGAAAATGCCCTTTAGCCGCGCTTTCCTCCTCCTTGATTCGAGTGATTCCCGTCCCAGTGCTTCCATCATCTCCGTTACACTGGCCCTCCTTATAAAATTTCCCGTCACAAATCTGTATCATATAATATGCGCATGCAGGGAAGCGTTATTCAAAATATGATGTAAGCATGCTAGATACCACTCTTCCTCGGAATGCGAACGGATATGCTCTCCTTGCCATTTTGTTGAGATCTTCATCTACATCTACTTGGATTGGATTAGATATTTGGGAAGGCGTCCTACGGGTAAGGTCATTTGTGTCATTGGGAATAGGTAAGGGAGGAAGGGTGGATAGAAACCCGGCGTCGGCATTAGCCTGCTCTTAGCGAAAGGCGCCAATGGGACCACAGTTTAACGCCTCATCCGACAGAGTACTGTACTTGAAGTGCTCTCCACAAGACTCAAGTAGGGATCGGGTGTCCTCTAAAAAACATTCGCCTCTGCAGGGATTTGAACCCTGGCCGCCCGTGTGGTAGGCGAGTACTCTAGCCACCACACCAACCCGATCCCATGCATCTACTTATTTCCCTCCAAGCCACCGCAAGGGTGTTTGGTAGGGGGTGACTGATCACCAAAATGAACTATAGCGAAGAAATTTACTTTCACCAACAAGCACAACCATTAACTTCTAAACCTTTAGCACCACGGGACTGATAGGTGGCGAGGGGTGCAAGTAGCATTAGACGACGATACACCATTTCAGTCCAGTACTAAGACAACATTTAGTCGACAGTAGACAGTGATAAGATAGATATTAATTAATGCTTGAACATATCATAATGCGTTGTAATAGTCATTTCTTTTCTATTTTATTAAGTATATTATGTAAATCTACTCCCCAGCATTATTGTAGCATTAGTTTTGAGGAGTATGTTTATTCTCGTTTGAGAAATAAGTGAAGGTACAAGACTATTAAGAACGAGGAGTATTGGAAGAGTAAGTAAGAGAATTGGAATTCTGGGCGAAATTAGAAGAGGCAGACGATACGATGATTGTATGAGGGATCAAATGGCGGATCACGTATAGGAGGGAAAGCAGAGCAGTTTGCCAGAAATTAGGACGTCAGACTGAGTACTGTCCATAAACTAACTAATCAGCTGGTTGAAAACTACAGTGAAATGAATGAAATGGAAGATTTAATGAAGTGAAGGAGGACACTTGAGCAGTAAGTCATTGATAAGATAGGAAGGGGCATACTCTTTTTCACAGAACCTGGTATTAGATGACTCACAGATCCAAGAAATATATCAAAATGTGGCGTTCCACGGGAAGTACGTCCACTTTTTACCCTGCAAGCCACCGCAAGGGTGTTTGGTAGGGGGTGAGTTATCATCAACTTGAACTACAGTGAAGAAATTTACTTCCAGCACACTATCGGTATGCTACAAATGCTACAGAAACTACTAAAATAATCCATAATGTAACCATGTAAACGTGACAAAAGGGTCATGAAGGGAACATGCAAATCATGGCGTTAGCACTACTCGGCAGATTTAGAAACATGCATTAGTGTGTAATGCACACTGTGCATATGAATGAATCAAATAAACCAACTGTCAACTACTTGAAAGTTTTAACGCAGCCATTATGGAATCTTATTGATCGCGGGAAAAACGACATTTTAAACCGTTCTGTTCTGCAGTCCATTTCCTTAATTTTATCCTCATGATCTGGTCTACCGTAGTATGTTGGAGTTCGCTACGTTGAAATTTAACAATTTCACGTGGAACGGCATTCGTAGAAAATTGGGGATTGATTTTTATCCATAAATGAATGAAGAATTGGGTAGATTTTCGTGCCAAAAAATGAGGAAATGGTGCATAACAATACAAATATCTTGAGTGCCTCAATATTACGCGGCCCGAATCTTCTTATTCACTGTCTTAACTTATTCAGTTTAAGTTAATATATTTAATTCAAGTTCGTTAATATTAAATTTATATTTGGATGAATAAATATAACATTCACGTTGCACTTAATCGTGATATTATTAAATCGTGCTTTTGTTAATTATTGATTGTCATTTACCCGTTCGGACATAAGTGAAGTCTCAAATATTAATGAAATCGTCGTCAGCGCAGTGTATTAATGGGCTACTTATTTATTTATTTTATTTAATTTTAAGTTCACCCAACATGAAACACAATAACAGGGTAAACTACTTTCACAATTAATCATAATAACAAAAATAATACAAAAGAACTTAATACAATAATAATACAAATAAATAACAAAACAGTCTCGGCTGGCTGTACTTTTCATTCAAAATTCTGAACAAATTTATAATGTCGATAACATCGACGATATCTGTCCGCGAAACATTTCCTTAGTTAGATTTATATTTAACTCATTTGAAAGTGTGTTGAAGGAGATACATAACCTATTGATAGGTTATGTATCACATTCAACTCTTATGCCGCATAAATCGTGACTTGAGTGGGAGTTTAGTCACGCTGTGTCATAAAATTCTTTGAGATAGTTTTGGCCGTTTATCTATCTACTCACATCATCGAAGACATCAGACAAACTTCAAAATGTAGTAACTGTGTATCAAGATGTGAGAAATTGACTAAGTAATTTAAGATAAAGAAAACTTCAAATTTTCATTTTATAGATAATTTTGATCGATATTTATTTTATACAAACTTTGTTTTTTTTCTATTACACATCAACTCGGTAATTAAGCGGATTCCTTTTTTAAACTTAAGCCCAAATTATTAGATTCACAACTTACACCGGAATAGCTTTATCTACTCTTTTTTTGCGAGTTTGCAAAATGCCGTAGAAGAAATAAATTTCGTTTTAAAAATGATTAATAAATGTTACGACTTAAAACAGCGTGAAATTTAGGACGCATTTTGTAGGTCAAAAAATTCAAGATATATTATTATTAATAGAAATATGAGATACTTTCATTATGATGAAACCAAATCCATCGAGTTTTGTGTGTGGTGATGGCTCACTTGATGTCACGAAAGGAAGCATCAACTTTTTAAGCATGAGTGGGTTGGTATTAGTATCAAAATTGAATTTAAATATTTAGTCGTTTCATTTAATAATTTTGTATTAATATGAGATGTAAGAACTGTTGCAGGTTTAGCGTCTCTTTGTGATGAGAAAATATTCCTAGAGAGAAGAAAAAATAGGACTTGCAACAGTTTAGGGGGAGATGAAATTAGAAATTTGGTCTAAATATAAACGCACTTGTTGAAAGACTTATGTCTGATTCGGTTATTTTTCTCCTCTATTTTTTTAATCTGAGAAACTCCTTCCGTTTGTAATCATATGGGTGTTCCGTTCCTTACCTGCAGAGGGATTATTAAATCACATCAAGAATTCAATTCATCGAGGATTGAATTCTTGATGTGAAATTAGGGTTACCTAAAGTCCTCATTTATGCGGACATGTCCGTATTTTCGACTTTTCATGTGGTGTCCGCGTGCATTTTTACGATTCCTGCTAATGACCGCATTTTTTACTCTTGGGAAGTAAGGTCTGTTGCTTTTTGTTTTCATCTCGTCTCCTCAACGAATTATTTATATATTTATATCGATTATTGAATCAGGGCTTTCGATTTAGGGCTATAGCCGACGATAGACGGCGGTCGCCCAGCCGCGGTGCTTTCGATCCGCGGAAATAACGAGCTTTTGTATTTATCTGTTCGGCAATGTATCTCTTTTATTTCATCCCTTCTGTCAGACCTAAATATGCAGTGAGGCGTCATGATAATATTCTCTGTGTCGCTCTGAAACACACCATTTCAGAATTTCTCAAGCAACCTAAGCCTAGCGTGTAGCCTCCGAATCTGTAGGGCCTCCACCTTAATTTCCCTAAAAGTCGTGAAACACTATGCGTTCGTTAGCAATTTTTAACGAATTATAAATAAGAAGTTATAAATGTTGATAAAAATAAAATATTGATGCCGTAGATGTAGATGTGTCGGTAAGGTTTTGACCTAGATTTGCAAGGAATGGTTTTATAATTTGGCAATGATACTATGGTTAAATATTTAGGCGGCATAGTTCCCTTTTGCAGTTACGCTCTTCCATCAAATGCGCTCATGTCAGCCAACTGAGTGCTTTAGAAGCTTACTAAAACCCATCCGTTGGTTTTGGGCTCGAAATTTACGGAACGTCAACGTCAACTGAGACGTAAAGTCAATCAAGAAACCGGACCTAAGTGTTTTTCGACTGTGAAAACCGGTGCTGTCATAAGGCTGCCATAGAATAAAAGAACAGAACTCCGTATAGACTTTACGAGGGTCTTTTGATTGCGACCGGCTGGAAGCTGTGCGCCAGTCTTCATAGCACAGGAGCCTCTCAGCGTCAGTCACGACTCACGTCAAAAAGAGGGAGATTTTTCGCCCTGGGCGTTCCCAAGACCTTTGTGCAATGTGGATTAAACGCTTGACCCATTAATTCAAACCCTCTTTCAAAAGTGCCCACGGAAAAGGTTGGCAAAAGTCGATCTCAATAAGGCAATTAAGTTTTAATGTAATGAAAGTTTGGAAACAAGCTATTGCAGAGTTCTCCGAGGTTTGTCGGCAAAATATAGTTCTTTTACGGAGCGTGCGTGACGGAGAGTCTGTTCGTGGGTTAGGAAATGTCTAAGGAGAATAAGTACCCAATTACGGAAAATGACCGACGGCTATGAGATTGGGAAATTGGATGGCGAAAGGCAATGATTGGTTAAGAAAGAATTCGAATTGGGTATTGGAAACCGAATGCCAATTAATGAAAAATTGGTACTTCTTATTATACGGGAAGAGGGCTCTAGAGAATTTAATTACTTAGGAAGTACGCTAGAAGGAAACGGGCGTAATAGCTAACACGTAGGGAAAGGATAGCGCTAGCTAAGGATCCTTATGGAAATTTCAGATCAGGTCTGATCTGATCCAGATCAGGTCTGATCTGACCTGATCAGGTCTGATCTGATCCAGATCAGGCCTGATCGGACCTGATATGAACCACATCAGGTCTAATACCTAGATGTCAACTTAATATCCTAGACTACGTAAACCTGGTCCACTGCTTTTTAGAAGAGGGTGCTACACAAATGCTTGTAATGATACGTAGAATATTAATATACATATAATGCTCAATAATTGCCATATAATATACATTTGATGGAAAAAGTTTTCACCATTTATGAGATGGCACGTAGTATATGATGGTTCCTTTAATAAGATTGAATCAGTTTCTGTGGAATGTAAACTGTTAAATTTAGCTTTTAATGTGTTAGTACTACTATACATCATCTCATCTTCTAATTAGGTTTTCCAGATCAAACCTGATCTGTTTTTCCAGATCAAACCTGATCTGTTTTTCCAGATCAGACCTGATCTGGTTTGCCAGATCAGGATTTTAATCAGATCATGTCCTGATCTGAAATTTCCATAAGGGGAGGCGTTTAGCAATAGATGGGAGCTGATGACGGAGAACCTTGGGTAAGGATGTGAAGAGGAGGCTGGTGAAGAGCTTTAATGTGAGGCGTGGCGTTGTATGAGGCAGAAACGTGGACCCCCAGAAAGGAGGATGAGGATAGGCTGCAGGCATTTGAGATGTGGGCGTGGAGAAGGATGCAGAAGGTGAGGTAGATGGAAAGAAAGACTTACAAGGAAGTGCTTGAGATGGTGGGCGAGGAAAGGGAACTTTTGATTGTAATTCGGCATCGGCAGAATCGGTCGCTAAAGAATGTGATAGAGGGGAGGATGTTGGGCAAGTGGGGAAGAGGAAGAAGGAGAATAGGTTTCATGGACGGGATGGAGAAGGGTAGATCGAATGCTTAGGCGAAAAAGGATATGCACTAGGAAGATAGGCCCTTAATAGTGTATAAAACTGGGAGGATTTTCTCTGAACCTCACCAAAACCTACCTTTTCCAGGGGAGTACTGATTTAACAAATTATGCGTAGGATAATCAAAAAGTTAATTTGTGGCGTCATAATTTCGTTTTCGCTATCTCAGTCGGCAAAGGATCACAAAGGCTTACTTTAGCGTCCATTTGCGTAAAGAAATACAGAAGAAACAATATGTGGAGTTTTTAATTTTACCTCCATCCGATATAAAGCTTGAGAAGCAAAGAACCTGAATAGCGCTAAAAAGAACTTTTTATTAACTATATCCATAGATGTGTCGAAAGAGCCGATTCGGTATTTTTTGGGGATCGGGTTGGTGTGGTGGATAGAGTACTCGCCTACCACACGGGCGGCCAGGGTTCAAATCCCTGCAGATGCGGATGTTTTTCAGAGGAACCCGATCCCTACTTGAGTGTCTTGTGGAGGACACTTCAAGTGGAGTACTCCGTCTGTCGGATGAGACGTTAAACCGTGGTCCCCTTGGCGCCTATCGTTAAGAGCAGGCTAATGCCGACGCCGGGTTTCTATCCACCCTTCCTCCCTTTCTTATCCCCTATGGCGCAAATGACCTTAGCCGTCGGTCGCCTCCCCAAATATCCTATCCAATCGGTAATTTTAAATTATTCTACCGGTTGAGGTAGGCTTTGTTGAATGCCAGAAAATCTCTTTCCGGTTTTCTACAATTTTAGGGGCCAATCTCGCTTGAGTATATCCTTTTTCGTCTCAGCATACGATCTACCCTACTTCGTCCTGTCCATAAAACCTATTCTGTTTCCTTCCCTCCTTTCCCTCCTTCCCCCCTTTCCTTCCCCGCTTGCCCAAAATCCTTCCCTCTATCGCACTTTTGAACAATCCCCTCATTACATCCTCCAGCCACATACTCTGCCGATCTCGAATTACATTCAGAATTTTCCTTTCCTCGCCCACCATCTCAAGTACTTCCTCGTTAATCTTCCTTTCCGTCCACCTAACCTTCTCCATCCTTCTCCACACCCACATCTCTAATGCCTGCTGTCTATTCTCGTCCTCCTTTCTGAGGGTCCACGTTTCTGCACTATACCCCGCTAAGCTCCACATCAAGCTCTTCACCAGCCTCTTCTTTACATCCTTACCCAATGTCCCCGTCATCAGCTCCCTTCTATTACTAAGCGCCTCCTTAATTAGCTCAATTTTCTTCCCTATGTTTTTGCAATTGTGTCCCTCTTCTTCTAGTGTACTAACTTAGTAATTTCAATGCTCTACTTGGTCGAATTTATGTCCTCCAACTTTACATTTTGCCTATTTTGAGAGTTTTTTCGTGTTGAAATGACTGCAGCTAGTTGATCTAAAACAGAACATCGTAGTGCAGACACTGTTATACAGAGTTCATCCTCAACCGAACATTAAGATAACGATTTTTCTTTCTGCCTACAATGGCGTTGTTGAAGGAGGAAGGAATGGCGATATATCCAATCCTATTAATGTAGAACGTGCATAACTCGCTAGCAGTTCCTCGAATTCATTCTTATCTGATTACGAGCGGATTAAAAAAAATAATCTCTCTAAACTTCCTCGTCTAATTTAGCCTTTCATTTTAAGTGTATCTCCATCAGGAAAATGTGTATCCGCAAGTGTTTTTCTTCTGTTGATAATGTGAACTCAAGTTAAAACTCAGCTGACATTTTATCAGTTAAATCCATTTAATCCGGTTTGCTTAGCTTGAATGAGTGATTTCATGACCTGCACTTTCTCTCGCTGCCAGGGTTCATACCAAGTCTAACCGAGATAATGTAGATGTAAAGCTCAAGTCAGTTATTTATCATTTTTTTGAATTGTCGAGAAATTACTCTCAACTCGATAATAGATCATGTCCATCTCATTTCAAGATACCTCGGCAATATTTCATTTTTCTTTTTTACTTCAAGTGTAGTATGTACCACAATCTAAGTAACTTATGCGATAAGTTACGAGTTAGTTAAAAGTTTTCCTTATCTACTATTCCTACCTGTTATGATGCTTCTTTATAATTACAAAGCAATTTAAGATGAAAAAGCTCGTTAAGTAGCTCTATTTGACTTTGGGAAAGAACAGATCATGCTGGAGCGAAGTCAATGCATTCCTGTGGCGTCACCATTTGGTTAATTGTGGAATTCGCAGGGTTCTGAAGTATCATTGCTATTGCATATGGTTGTTTTAAATTTAAGGTTGCTTTCGTACTTCATTTTCAAAACATCTTAGTTCTCATCTCGAAAGCACATTGCCTTCTTCTTCTTTTCGTCAACCCTAATGTTGGTGGGCATTCAAATCTTCCTTTCCAGTGCAAGTCTCTTTATTTCTGCATATCTCCTCACTTCTTCGATTCCCATTCAGGAATTCCTGCCTGGGTCTTCCTATTCCTACTCGTCCCTCCACCATTCCTTCCATCAAGGCAACCATCCGGTTAAAGTGCCGCAACGGATGTCCAATCCATCCTTCTCTCCTTCTTGAGATCGAACCTACCAATGTCCGCCCCTCCCCATCTCTTTCCAGAACATCGACGTTTGTAGCTCTCTCTGTCCATGGAATCAGTCGAATTCTTCTCCAGCACCGCGTTTCAAATGCCTCCAACATGATCCTTTCTGCTTTCTTAAAGTCCACGTTTCTGAGCTGTATGTACGCGCACTCCGTACATAGCTTTTCGCATATTCTTTACGGGCTCGTATTGAGACATTTTTTTAAAGGAAGAGTATTCTTCTTGATAGAAGCTTGTTTTTCTTGTACTATCCTGTTTGTCACATCCGCTGAGCATCTTCCATCACAGCTTCCTGTAGTCAATCTCTTGCGCGTTTTATTATTTTGGTTTTGTTTTCATTGATTTGCATGTCCCACGTATTTTTAAAAAATTTGGTTCATTACATGTAATGCCTCTTGTAGGTCTTTGTCACCATTTGCAAAAAGTACTGTATCGTCTGCAAATAGGATAGTTTGCTCATTGGTTATCTAAGAAATGAGTTCGTAACCGAAACTAGCGGTGTAGTTTCATTTAACTTTTCTAAATATTGTTATTGATTAACAATAATAATAATTTCCTTCCTCGGCTCACATAATATTACAACAGATCAGCAATCACTACTGGATTCTTGGGCCAAAAAGGCACTCCATGGAAGACATCATTATGACCTATGACCAACAAAATGTTGATAGGGAAGCATCAAACAAATGGTTGGTATTAGGTGAACTCTTCATGGAGACCGAGGGTTTTATGATAGCAATTCAGGACCAGGTTGTAAATACAAAAATATTATAGCAAATACATACTCAAAGACCCAAATACAACTGATGACAGATGCAGGCGATGATATCCAAGTGCAGAAAGCATCCAACACGTACTCTCAGGATGTAAAATACTGGCCAGCACTGATTATTCACAAAGACATAACTTAGTGTCAAAAATTATACATCAACAAATTGGCGAACAAAAACAACAAATAGGTAAGAACTGTCCTCCATATTATAATTATAATCCTGAGTCCGTACTTGAAAACAAAAATTTCCAACTATATTGTGACCGTGCTATCATTACCGGCAGAAGAATACAGCACAATAGACCAGACATCACATTAGTAGACAAATTAAATAAATCTGTGTACTTCATAGATATAGCAATTCCTCTGTCAGAAAATATGGAAAGGATCATACTGGAAAAAAAGCAAGTACCAGGATTTAGCAGCTGAGGTTTTAAGATTATAGAAAATGAATATGGTCGAGGTAGTACCCATAGTAGTTACAGCCACCGGAATAATACCGAAACTACTTAGAAAAAGTCTGGAAAAACTAAATTTACATTACAACATAGCAACATGCCATGTAGTAAAAAACTTCTTAAATTTTAATAAAACAACTGAATGATGTATTTCTGGGAGTATTTGGTATATTACCAGTACCCTAGAATAACCCAGCACGACTGAGGAATGAAAAGGAGAAATAATAATAATATGAGAGGCTAAATACAAAGAAAAAATACAGAAATATATTCCTCTGGCTGAAGAAATAAAAGAAATATGGAACCAAAAAACAGTTAAAATTGTACCAATAATAATATCCGCGACTGGTGTAATACCAAAAAACCTGCACAAAAGCTTGGAAACAATAGGAATAGAAAATCATTTGTACATGAAAATTAAAGAAACCGCAATAATTAGTACGTGCTCCATAGTGAACATTAAAACAGTACTTGAGCCTAATCCCTTTGGTGCCTTGCACCCGGGATAGGTGAATGTTTCCCAGCCCTTAAAAAGGCTGAGAAGTGAAGAATTCAATAATAATAGTAAGGCGTCTTTATTGGGGCGAGATTGAGACTAAAGAAGTCCCTTCTTCCATCTAACCCTTCGTAAGATAAATACATGAAATAAGTGTGAAGAAAGATGTACACATTTGTGGGAAAAACGTAAGAAAGTAAGAAAAAAAAATTCTTGGAGAATAAAACCCACTGCAGTAAAACACTCGCACATGAAGGGGAGTGTGAAAAACCTGCGAAAACCTACAGACAGATTAAGCTAATGTGACACAAACAAAACAAAAAAAATCCATGAAATACACATGAATGATAACAATAATGAAAAGGGTAATTTATGCATAACTACAAAGTTAAAAATAACTAAATAAGTAATAAGAGAATAAAAATAAATAAATTATAAGAAATTAAAAAACAAATAAAAAATAAAACAAAAGAAAATAAATAAATAAAACAAAAAAAAATAAAAAATAAAAAAAATTTAACGCCCTGGCATTATTATTTCCTATTCGCATGAAAATTAATTAATTTTAATCCTCAAGCTTGCTTAGTTTTACTATCAAAGAATTCACTCAAAGAGGTATTCAACGAATGAACCGCTCCTCATGAGATTGAGACGTCTTATGAATGGGAACTGGGAGACTATCCTCGGGAAATCACCCGCTTGCAAAAGCATGCCATATTCTAGCAAACTTAGCATATGAATCGTTGAATGCTAAGTGATTTGTTTCCTCCTCCGTGGCTTACAATAGAGTTTCTCGGAAAACGCTGGCGTTGTGAGAGTCTTGGTGAGCAAACCTCGTTATTTAAAGGATCGCAAGCGGAGAGCATGGTAATCTTTTCGCTGCATTACGACCACGGATCGACCTATACTTCCCTCGTAATAGCAGCCCTTCCCCTGAGACGTCACGTGGCCAATGACATTGATTTCCATTGGCCGAGAGAAAGTGCTCTCTAGCGATGGGATTATTTATCATTCCCGCGGGGAGGGGAGGGGGTGGGGGCGCTCTGAAATGATCGAGCGAAAGCATTTCGAGGCTCACTTTTGTCTCGACTTGTCTCGTAGTTCTTGCTTCCTTATGCATGCTCAGTTTCCTTCGCAGTGTACCGATGGGTGGAAAATCAGATGACAATGGATTTATTACCATGGTATGGAAATCTGAGCTTTAGCGAGATAGATTACATAGCGATGAGAAATTTGTTTCTCCAGGTGCAAGACGATTTAATTGATAAGTTAACTGGTTTTAGACAACCCTGATGTTTTTCGACTCAAGATTTGTCTTTTAAATTTGTGCGGTTTTCTTCTCACCTCACGTCTGCGGTTGTTAAGCGGTCATTATCTCTTAGAGCCATTGATTACCACTAAAATGTTAACATCAACTCTAAGAAAGGACAAATTTTAACTTACGCTGTTCAAAGCATTTTACATTTTTATAAGATGTGGTTGCCAGTTTACAATTTATACTTAATCTCAAAAATGAATTTTTAATTGATTAATTCAACCTAAACTTAATGGATTGTTTTATTAAACTTTTATTTTAAAAGAAAAAGACAACATTTCCGGAGGTCAGGAAATGTTATAATCGCACTCGTAGCAAGATTACAGGTGACTTTTGCGAGGAAAACCGAATTTCTGCATTCAAGTTTACTCAGTAGCTTTACAAAATATATTGAGCCGTGAGGAAAGAAATTATACAGGTGATTTCTCTGAAAAAACCGGATATCCGTTGAGCAGTGATGCACTGTACAGGATGCGTAGTTGAAAGCTGGGTGTAAGTTTTATTTGTTGCGGCATTATATTAAATTTTTCTGTCGTTTAGTTATTATGTTTATGACTTCGGCGTCCTTATGATATGATATGATTTATGTAATACGATGTATCAGGAAGGCTCTGCAATGGGAGCTTTTGATTTTGGGATAGGAGTGGGCGTATAAGGTCAAAGAAAATGGATCCAGATTTGGGATGATTCTTTCATTTGCTCAGCATCAATTTTACCGGTTAACAAAATGAGCTACAGTGCCTTTAATTTTATTTTGGTGAGTTAAATTCTGGATGATGATTGACTATTCAACTAACTAAAAGTGTCAATTTGTATATACATATTGTTAATCGTAACTGTTTGTGTTGATAATTGTAATCGTTTTGATTTGCTGTAACTGTTAATTTGTATATCTTGTTTATGTATATGTAAGTGCATTGTTGAAACTGTTGATTTACGCATGCACATGGAAACTAAAATTAGTAATAGTTGAAAAGTGTTAAATGGCCAGAGGTTTATAAAAATCTGAAACTATTATTTTATTTAAGTTATAAGTTGGAATATTCAGTTGCTCTGGTCTTTCTATTTTAATATTTATCCACCAATACATCCCATATTTTTGTATAACTGAGACCTTCATTTATGTTATTGTATTTTGTTTACACATTTTTTTCTCGTTTTCATATGTTAATTTAATGTTTAAAGGAAAAACCATGCCCCAGAGGAGCAAATGTTCCTAGTACCATGAATATTTTTCTATTCTATTCTATTTTATTCTATTCTATTATAATATTTTGATCAAATATTTGACATAAGAGGTGGAAGTGTTGGGAACGCTAAATGTTCAGTAAAAACTCGGTGACGAAAAGCTTAAGAATGCGTAAATTGGGGATGAATGACGTTTCATATATATCGTAAATATATGCATTTTTTCAATGCCTGAGAGAGACCATAGAATCGAATGAAGAACATCGTGATGCTATCATCAGGGGGTCTGCATCATTATATGCGCGTGTTGTGAATTGAGATGCTTGAATTACAGCGTAAAATGAATGAATATTCTTGAGAAATATAATTAAGAAATGAAGTAATTATAAGCATAGGTTTGGGGGCAAATGAAATCATTCGCTTCCCACCTCCTTCCGTGTTGATGCGCATGGAAATTAATCCGTTCGGCGAGGTCGGAGGAGCGTCGTTCAATGAATGGAGAGGGTGACAGGGTATGAGTGGCGCGTGGCTGACGAACGCCAATTCAATGAACCTGTATGGTAATGGGTTTGAAGACGCGCGAGAAAATGCCGCAATTTACAAGGTGTTTGCGCAAAATGGAGAAATTCATTTGCGGAAAATCCTAAGTGTGTTGACTGCCATTCGAAAAAGGTTCCTTTTTTTGCGATACCGATTTGGAAGAGATGTCGAGCAAAAAAAATATGTATGTTCAGGGCTTATTCAAATATCAGGAAAACATTTTTCAAGAGAAAAGATGTCATGGGCAAAGAATAAGCGTTTTTGTGAATATATAAAAATAGAAAAAAGCACTGCAGATAAACTATTGCACAAGTTGAATTGCTGGCAACAAGTTGGTTTCGCAAGGTGTTTAGAGGCGTAAAGAAAAGTAGGCTTTATGGATTTCTAATTAAGTACTGTATAATTAAACTTCAACCAGCAATATTTAAGGAAAGAGGCACAAATAAGGAATAAGACAAACCTAAAATGGTTTTCGACCATGATAAGTAAAGAAATTGGTCAGCACAAGGATGCTTTACCAGTTCTTTGATCCAAGAAATAACGACCCATGGGAATGCTAAAGCTAAAAATGTGTTGTGATCTTAATCTATCTTAAAATGCATGGCATAAGTTAAAATAATCAAGCTCCATACTTTAAGCTTTTCAGAATGGAAAATATTGGAAAATTTTCATAAAAATAAACTGTTATAAATTCGATGACATATTTTGTATATTAAACCTGCATGCTTTTTATTAATTACACGAGCACAATGAACATTTTTGAAATAAAAAATCAACGCTGGTAAAGTGTCTCATGGATGAAAAATATTTTGCCTAGAGGTAAAAATTTGTTCCTGAATCTGCACCAAATCTGTAGAAAGTAAATTTTAGATTGAAACACGACCATTGAAAGTTTTATGCAATTTTCGCTCACAGATTTGAAAAACTAATGATGAAGGGCAATGGTGTGTGATAACAGGGCTGATTGGAACTGGATAATTATGTCGGTAGAAGTCGGGAAAAGTAGGAACATAACGTTTGGATAGTTTGTTATGGGCCTTGGGGAAAGAGAGGAAATCCATAATGCAGTATTAATGTGAGGTGGAATCGAAAGATATAGTCGGGGGTAATTCGAAAGAGATTTGTGAAAACATAAATTATCTTGGCCTGCCACTGGTACTCTGATAGTGGGTTGGGGTGAAAATTTGTTAGAAGTTATGAAGAGTTTAAGATTTTGCAAATCTCTTTTATCTTACTGTGGAACTTAATTTTACGTACCATTAATAGCGGAACGGAACGAAATCGAAGAATAGAAAAATCGAAAGATGATTAGCTACAATAATGACTAATGACTGGTTTTTAATATCTCAGGTTAAACATTCTCTTGACACGAAAACCCGTGATAATATGCTTTCCAGTTGGTGCAGTCAATATCGACTAACTGACAGTCCCATGCTCTGTACGAAACAACATATTAGTGAACTTGGTATAAATGAAAAGGCTATACCATTTGGCGGTTGACATTAACCTGGCTACCGAAAACTGGGCCTAAGAATGCTGTAGGGAAAAAGGTTCTCCTCCTGTATTTTTTAACTTGAGAATCCCGAACACCACAAATGGTATTTTTTTCTCGATAGTAATAAATTTTCCATGAAGAAAACCTTTTTAAGTGCCAGTTGCTGGAGAGGTTGGAAGACAAATGAGGTTTCAAAAGGCCTCTCGAACTGGGCCAGCGACTCTACGGGACTCGTGAAAGAAAAACCCTCTCATATCTCACTTCCCAGTCAATGTGCTCCCGAGAGAATTCGCCCAAAGAAGGAGAGGCATAGGCGGGAGTGGTTGTTTCCGCAACTGACCTTTAAAGCGGCGGGCGGCGACATGTTCACCCGGTGACTCCCTGGGTCGTCCTCCTTGTAAACAATCTGCGAGCTCGGACACGCTCGTGGATGGCGTCTCCTCCCTCGTTTTTATTCGGTGGTGCGACGGCCTGTTTCTTTCGGCGGCGGCGTCCGACAAGAGAAACGGCGGAGCCTTCCGTCCTTTCCCGGCGACGCTCACGGACCTGACCGCGGCGGAGTGGACGAAGGAGGATGAGTATCGGGGATTTATCCGCCAGGAAGAAAGGGAAAATCTCGTGCCGCGTCTTCCCGCTCGTCGTTTCCCGCCGCGTCTGACTCCTCGACGCTGCCCCAACTGTTCCGAGCGCCGTTCGTTCGCGGAGCGGGGAGGGGGGCGGGAGCTATGGAGGGAGAGGAGAGATGTGTGACGGGTGGGGGTAGGGACCTAGACAGAGAGAAGGGGAAATGATTACGTGTGGCGGGGGGATAAGGAGGCAATCGGCGGGAAGTCTCCCTTTCGGCGGAAAATTACGGCGATGCCGTGTTTGGCACACACTAAAGAAAAAAAACACTCTCTCGCGAGACCACTTCATATATATTGACCAATAATGCCCCCGGAGGTGAGGTTTATGTGCATTTGAGTTGGAAGCCCTGGATTGGCCCCCATTTCATCTTTCGTCAAGGTTTTCTCTCACCTGAAGGGTTCCAATTTTCAATTCAATATCCACACTCTGGTACGCTACGATTTTCACAAGATGCATGTTATGTTTTATCTCGATATTGGTTAGGGTCTTTTACACGTGACGTACATCATCCGTCGCGTCGGGTCCAAATTACTAAGGGCAGTTCGGTGATGAGTGAAAAGTGAGAGTGAAGAAGTTGGCCGCAGAAGGAAAGATTCGTCAATTTTCCTTCCGCTGACTCCCCATCAGGTCGGCTTTGGGAAACTTCCTTACTTCCTTACGCGCCCGCTGCAATCTTAGAGTTGTTATCTTAAACCTTCGCTTAATATATATTGGAATTTGCTTTAATTTGGTTTGGGTTGGAATCTTGACCGGATACATCTAGTCAATATCGTTGACATTCATACCTCGTTTCGTCCGCTGGTTTATTTACACTGAGTAATCATTCTAGCGTTATTCATAAATGTGCATCATTAGCTTCCTCAGCACAATGGATTTTTTTTGGGATATGAGTTTTCCTCCATTTGTGCTGCGCTAACTTGTTATTAAACGACTATTTCGCTATATGACATGGCATCTATTTTAATTTTACTCACTTTTATATTTATATCAACTACAAAGGAAGCTAGGCTGGCCATAAAAGAAGTTGGGTCAAGCCAGAGGAATTCATCATTGGTCGTTCAAACCTAAGATTGGTTGACTGCAGCCCTCCACCCTTCACTATCAAATGCTACTCCCTTCGCTTCCTGGTATCTCTTCCTATGTACTGTATTCTTCATTTGGCCTATGAACTTATTCCTGGGTCTTCTTCTGGGCACTTTTCCCTCTATTTTGCCTTCAATTATGTTCTTCACACACTCATTGTTTCTCAGTGTGTGCCCAATCCATCTCGTTCTTCTTATCTGTATGGTTTTTCACATGTTCCTTTCCTCTTCTACTCTTTTGCACACTTCATCATTTCTTATTTTATCCGTCCTATTTACTTTCAGCATCTTCCTCCAGCACCAGGTTTCGAAAGCTTCTAGTCTTTCCTGTTCAGCTTTTCCTCTGGTCCGTGCTTCCGATTTATAGAATGCTACGCTCCACACGAATGTTTTTACTTACTGTTTCCTGTTTTGTTGTCCTATCTTCTTTGAGGAAAACAGTTTTTCTTTTCCCTATTAGCGTCTTCTTAGCTTGAGCTATTCTCCGCTTGATGTCCGCTGTACTTCTTCCGTCCCACGTGATAGTACTTCCGAGGTACGTGAAGGAATCCACTTGCTCTAATTTCTCTCATCTCAGGATAACTTCTGCATTCAGCTCGTTTCTTCCGCATACTAGGATTTTAGTCTTTGTCTTATTTTTTCATGTTGCATTCTTGGAGACTAGAAGAAGTAGTTGTAAAGACGACGAAAAAAGAGAATAACCCTGTCAAAAAATAAGTGTTTAGCAATACTAGTAATTTAACCCCTATCGTTACAACACTCACAATGCTTAATGTTGTAACAAGTAATTTTTGTTGTTTTCTACTTTGTATTATGCCCCACGTTATGGGAGCCAAAAATGTAAAAGGTATTATTACAAATTAATACGCGAAATGCCACACGTTGTGGATAAACATGTAACACGAAAAACTATTGATTCTTTTACCTGGAAAGAAACCACGATTGCGATATCTTCTCGTACCTTATATTTTAATTACTTTGCCCCAGCTTGCTCGTCGGAAGAGAAAATACATGAAACATTGCAGGTTTAGAGATACGGTTGCAATTTACTTGACAAAATGAAATATTCAATTTACAGACAATTTAAATAATCAAAATAATTCCTTATACCCTTAGGTCATGACCAACTGTATATTATAATTTAGACACAAATTTGGTATATGAATAATTATTCCTTCTTTTAAGTATATTGTCTAATTATTTGCCACACTTCATCACTTAAACTTTTCACAAAATCCAATTACTTGATACAAACTTAATTCTTGGCCAATTAAAACCTCTTGCCTTATGGCTTCTTGTATCGTATATGAAAATAAAAGTTTATAGTTATAACCCAATTATTCGAGGAAACAGGTTGGTTTGTCCCTCTATGGTCTGGAAAATCCTCTCAGCCTGCGTGGTGTTCGTCCTTGGCGGGCCCTCAGCTTTTTGGGTCTCGTCCTGTTGTAAAATCTCCCGTTCCTCTCCTTAATTCCAGCTCCTTTGTCAATTCTCCTTTTCTACGTGGGCTATGTCTCGCACGATGCCACACTCTGGAACTTCCCTCTACCAAAAACTTGCGTGCTCTCTCTTTGCACGTCCGTTCACTGCGAGGGTTTGATCTACCAAGCTATTTGCGTGCTGTCTTTGCACGACCGTACACTCCGACGGTTTGCTCTACAATCCCCTTTTGTTGCCGACGCTTCCACTCCTTAGGTCTATTGTTTATTCTCAAAATTCACAATATGGTGGGTCCCTTATTGTTATTATAAACCATGAGGTGGTAAAAGAAAAAATGGCGAGGCCAGCGTTATGTTACATTGTTTGCCGATGATATTAAGGTGTTCAAAAAAGTGAGTAGAGTTGATGATTGTTTAAAATTGCAAGAAGATTTGGACAATCTGGTTAAATGGTCTTATGAAAACGAAATTTATTTTAATGTAGAGAAATGCTACCGATTGACATACTCTACGAAGAAGATTAATGTTAGTTATGAATGTAGAATGGAAGGTCTATAATTAAAGCAGGTATATCAAATAAAAGACTTAGGGGTTCTATTTGATTCTTCAATGTCTTTTGCTCCACATATCTTTGACATGGCTCTCTCAGCTCGAAAGATTATTGGGTTTTGTAAACCGAATGTCAAGGTACTTTAAGTCTGAGAAATCTCTCAAAATGCTGTACTTCTCCTTTGTAAGATGTAAGTTGGAGTATGCTTCTGTAGTATGGAATCCTCACAGTAAGAAACATGTTCAAATATTGGAGAGGGTACAAAAGCGGTTTTTACGTTATCTATATTATACCCAATATAATGTTTATGTATGAAATTGTATGAAAATGTATGAAAATTATGTTAGCTACGAAACTTTGGTAAAAGTGTTTGATTGTCAATATTTGCAAAAAAGAAGAATCATGTGTGATCTATCTTACTTATATAAATTACTTAATACTGGAGAAAATAGTGACTTAATTAGAAAAATTAATTTTGTAGTGCCTAGTATCAATGTGAGGTTATCAAGGAAATTTAAGTTGAGCATGGTAAAGTCAAACTACTGTGAAAACTCACCACTGAATAGAATGTGCTGATCTTTTAACATGTACTCTGATATAATTGGTTTATGTCAAAAAAGAAGTCTCTTTTGGAAATTGATAAATGATATAGTTTCTTGATGTGTTTCGAAATTTCTGTAAAATTCAATTGATTCCAATGTGTTTTGTATTCCCTTCTTTTTTGTTTTGTTTTCCCTGTAATTATTTTGTTGGGCAAACGTTAAACTCTATAAATTAATCAAAAAATAAATATGAAGGAGCTGATGACGGAGATCTTATGCAGGAATAAATGAGCTGGTTGGTGAAACGTATAATTTGAATTAGCGTTGAATGGTGCGGAAACCTGGAGCGTGTTGAAACAGGACGAGAAGAGACATTTGCAGGAGTTTGAGATGTGTAGGGAGGATAGGTGTGGAGGAGGATGGAGAATGTTCCATGAATGGAAAGGAGGACCTATGAGGAATTACTTAGTGTGACGGGTGAGGAAAGGAAGCTTCTGAGTGAGATACGGGGGCAGGGTAGGTGGCTGGAAGAGGTGGAGAAGATGAGAAGCGGCGATGGGCTGCTAAAAGAGGGAGATAGGCAAGGAGATTGATGAGTGAATGAGATAGGGCAAGAAAGATCTTAAATTTCATATGAGGAATGACGAAAGGTTGGACATTTAATGAGATGAAGAAAGAAATTGTGAAGGAATAGGAAACTGCAAGTGTAAAAATCAAGGTTTTTACACTCTTTCATTTTATCCTACTTTATCATTTTATTACCATAGTAACAACAATAATGTGTTCATAGCGTCTCTCATTTGGCGCAGATATTGAAAATGGGGACCCTGTTACTTCATCTCGTGAAATCTGTCTACACAATTTATTGAGGAGATATAATTGTAGTGTTGGTATTTCCTGGCTTCTCTCCTGTGTGAGAGCTTGAGTTTTGCGTTCAAAAGCCTCTTACGGCAGATGCCCTCTTTTTGGCACATACATGATGTTTTTGGTTGTTTTCTTATAAGTTTGAGTGATGATGAGTAGTGTACCATGTTCCATACGTAATGCTATGTCCCATGAGATTTTAACAGGAATATGACGGTTTTTTTTATTTTACCTGATGCCGAAATATTTTAGAGTTAAGGTTATCTTTGTCCTTGGATAAGAACTGTGCTTATGATCGAGTATGTCATGGCAGTGCGCTCGCCTTCGGTTAATAGAAAACTTTCGACAACATTCGGAAGATGTTATTTTAATCCTGCGCCTTATTTTTGGGTGATTGCAGTGACAAAATAAGAAATAAACAAAGCCAATTGAGCCGATGCCACAATTTCTTATTCCCACACGCCATTGGTGATTATAAAAAACAGCGTAAATTAACTTAAGGCACGTTGTTACGTACAATTCATCAATGTTATCTCCCCCATCCTTCCTGTATTCTCTCACCATTCATTGCATTGTTGGTGTCCATTTGGTACTGAATAGCATAGATCCACGTCATCAGCAAATGCTGTAAGCTTACCATTTAATTTATTATTTCACAAATCACTGACATGAACAAAGAAAATAATAGGCCCTATAACAGAACCCTGTGGAACTCCTGTCCTGATTGCTACACATTTACTTAAGCAATTATTTACCTTTACACATTGAGATCTCCATGACAAATAACTTTCGAACCACTTAAATACATTTCCACGTATTCCAGCGTGATACAGTTTCTCTAAAAGTAATTTGTGAGAGAGAGTGTCAAATGCCTAAGTTATATCTAAATATAACCCCATCGTGCACATATTTAAATTGATTGAGCTGTAAACTTCGGACATACTCTTCTCTAGAGCATCTTCGGTGCCTAATCCATGCCTAAATCCAAACTGGTTGTCGCTTAAAAAATTAGTTTCATCCATAATTTCCCCATAAGCATGTAAGTCTTTTTGAATACCAATGCTCAATTATTGAATGTATTGAGGGAGAACCCAATTTATTTGCGTGTTTTTAGTACTACCACATGTTTTCCGTGAACCTTAGTTTGATTTAAAAACCTAACAGCCGTGCCGAGGAGCCGAAATTAAAGAAGTAGGTAGTGTCATAAAAATTAATTTAAGAAAATATTGGTTTATTTTACGCGGAGTGCTATTGTATCATAACTGAACTCGCATTACGACCTTTTTTGAGTCCGAGGATTCGCCTGACTCCGGCCATCAAAATGGTGGGAATATGGACGTAGGGAACTTTCCAAACTGCTCCTGTCACTTCTCAACTTGCTCATCCAAACTTCCCACCTATGTTCAAGCAAACGCCCGTCAAAACGCCAATCAACTCGCGTGAAGCGTCCAACTCAAGATCGTTACATCTTCAAACATATAAAATTCTCTGCCCCGTGGTGAATGCGTAATTTAATCCTTATAAATTATATTTTCCGCGCATGAATAATATTTACATTCGTGTTCAACGGGCTCGTTCTGTTAAACTGACCGGTGAGCTTGCGAATAAATTTGTATGATTTGGTTTCCGCGTCGAAGGGGTGCTTTTAAAAACGAGTTCTTCCCCTTACTCCTTTAAATGCGGGCAATCGCTTGCGAGCGGCCCTCTTTCTCCGAGAACTGGTGTCATTCGCGTCCAGCATCGCGGCGCGAGAATTTCTCGTTCGGTAACTGCCCCCATTTATATTTCAAGCTCGCCAGGGGTCTGAAGTGCGGCCCGTACTATCGCATCATCCATTCTCCACTTTACGTCCCTCCAGCCACGTTTGCCCGTTCGGATCGATTTAACGATCGTAAAGCCGCAATTAATACTTTCACTGCTCTCCCTTGGCGTTTTTACCTCGGGCCTCCTACGTCTTTAAACTTGTAGCTTTCTCTCTCTTTCTCATTGCCTTCGGACGTGAGTTCGTTTGGACATGGTCCGCTGCCAAAATATTGACGGAATGCAGACATTCGTTTTTTTTTAGCTGAGTCCGCCGCATTACTGTGTTGGCAGAACTGTTTTGGACTGAAGTCGCGATCCGGAAAGAATATTTCTTCTGAAGAGACGAGTTACTGGTACAAAAAGTATGTGGGCGAAGGCATTTTACTGTTCAAGCTCCATAACTATTGTATTTGCTCTTTTTATTTGCTGGGCAGTATTGTTGGGTATCAAAGGTAGATTGAGCGAGATGGTTCCCTATTCATATTATTATGTAATTAAGTACTATACCGGTAAAGGTAGGCTTTGCTGAATGTCAGAGAATCTCCTCCCGGTCTTTTACACATTCAGGGGCCTATCTCCCTCTAGTATATCCATTTTTGTCTCAGCATGAGGTCTACCCTTCTTCATCCCGTCCATGAGATGTGTTCTCTTTCTTCCCCTTCCCCGCTTGTCCAACAATCCTCCCTCTATCACACTCTTCAGCAACCTTTCGCTCATTATTAAATCCTTCAGCTATCTACCCTGCCCTGCATCTACTCTACCCTGCCTATCCCGGGTTTCATTCAGAAGTTTTCTTTCCTCGCCCACCATCTCAAGTACTTCCTCGTTAGTCTTCCTCTCCGTCCACCTCACCTTCTCCATCCTTCTCCTCACCCACATCTCAAATGCCTGCAGCCTATTCTCGTCCTCCTTTCTCAGGGTCCACGTTTCTGCCCCATACAACGCTACGCTCCATATCAAGCTCTTCACGAGCCATGAATCCTTACCAACTTTCCCCGTCATCAACTCATAATCATATTAATAATCATAATGGAGATCATATTCGAATCATTCGTATTAATTTCAGTGGTTTTAGGAAGCATGAAATAAAGATTTCATTATTAATGGTGCTATAATACACTTTTCAATGTGACTGAAATTCTTAGTAATCAAATAAAATATTTGTATAAGTTTTTTACTTGACTCATTTTCTTTACCCAGTACGTTTTAAACTCCTTCTCAGCGGAAGTTCATTTCACGGTATCAAAATACTGCGGTAACTATATGATTTTTTATCAAAAACAGTTGAGGAAACATACGAACTACACACTGTTCAAATTTATGACGATAGCTAGTTGTTAGCAATTCCTCATTTTTTCAAACAAGGTCTCTCTGAAGTGCATACACGTACCATTTATCTTAGTAATAGGTCTCCTATTTTTCGTAAAGAATATCGGAAAGTAGTTCGGTAAGGGGCTGATATTTAGTATTTTTTTGGAAAGGTGAGATATTTTTCTTTAAAATGAGACAAAAATTTATTAATTTCTAGGTGAAATGATATTTCTCTCAAACTACCTCAATCCTACTTGGGGCAGTCGCAAAAAACAACCGTGGACCAATTATGCGATTCGAGCAGACTTTTAAGAGAAATCATGTGCCCTCTTCCTTTAATTTTTAACTTAACGGTTGGACTTCATTTTTTCGTATATTTGAATTCTGAATAATGTGCATATGTCAGCTTGTCATGACCTTGCAATATACAATATAACATAACTATACTTTAGCAATACATATAATATATACAACATGTACAATATAACTATAATTTAGTGAAAATAAGAGGGCTGTGGCCGTAAAAATTACGTACGCTGTAAAAATGAAAAAAGAGAGATTGCATGAAATGAATGAAAATTTATTTAAACGGGTGAACATACATTTACCCTCGTTTTGAATTTTGGATCTATAAAACAAATGTGACAAGCTAAAGCGTAATACTGAAACGGACTAAGAAAATAAACAAATTCATTCGGCTTGTTATAAAATGTAATAAAGATTTTTTTAAATGGCTCTTCCTATGGGTGTTTTGGAACCACAACGAAGCAAATCTATTATTACTATTTGAAATCTTTTTAGACGTCACTTCAAGAAAGTTTGCTATGCCTACAATAAAAGGAAATGAAATTTATAAATATCAATTTAAACCTATTTAAATCAATTGAAGTCAAGTCTTGAATTTTAAGTGAAAAATGTGAATGAAAATCGCAAAAATTTTCAGTTTGTTTTGTGATGGTATTTCTTCAAATTGGTAGTTCGTTATAAGGGAAAGTTCTATGGAGCTCGTGGCAGTTGGGTAGTGTAATATTTTGGACCGAAGGGATCTAGTATTATCTGATAGCTGGTATTTTTAGTTTGATTGGCAGTGTCATATTTGTGTTTTTCCCTACCTTTGATTACCCTGCATGCAATGCGTTTACCATTCCAGCTATGCTACAAAACCTCTTTTCAAAGGTTGCGACTTTTTCACACCCACATCTCACATATCTCCGATGCCATAGAAACTTTTACTAGGGGCGCGATGGACGAATAATAGCGCCTTGAACATTACTAGAGGAAACCCTTATTCCTCCGTCAATTTTCAACACATTCTTAAAGGCATTGTGCGGCAGTTCAGGGTACTTACCTTGGTCTTATTTACACGGACCGCAGCAATTTATACAATCTATTTCCAAGTGCGTTGGCGTTCGTGGAGCACGATTTTGTCAAGAAAATTCTATCCTGAATGGGCCGTCATGATATGCGACGGTTTACTCATATACATTTACATTATTCCCTGAAATCCACCTCAGTGGTGTGTGACAGGGGGTGCACAATGAAGAACACTATAATTTAATGCTAACTTTTACCGACATGCACTTTACTATACCTATTCTTCCACGACTATAGAAACTGATTGTAAATATGTTTATTGCAACTCGTAAACGAGGTACTAGAGTCATGATGTGCCGTAAGATATGTGATTTTACTATTGCGTAGCAGTTTGAGAAACAGGCTTCATGGGGAAAGTCAACTAAGCAGTTGCACAACCTGTCTGCTAATCAACTTCAAAGTCTTTGCAGCCAACATTGTCTCTTACCGATCGCGGGAAAAGCAACATTTTATACCTCATGTTCTGCAGTCTATTTCTCTAATTTTACTATCATAATCTGACCTACCGAGGCATGTTGGAGTTGGTGAGATATTTTCAACTTCATCAGAAATATAGATCACATTTTTTGTACTTTTTTGATTTTAAGTATTGAAAAATGAGTTCCTCATCGAACGTTAAAGT
Source organism: Ceriagrion tenellum (assembly GCA_963169105.1). Taxonomy (NCBI): domain Eukaryota; kingdom Metazoa; phylum Arthropoda; class Insecta; order Odonata; family Coenagrionidae; genus Ceriagrion; species Ceriagrion tenellum. Next base: position 48,625,024 of record OY720637.1, read on the forward strand.
CTCCAGAATGTTAAATTCCCCTGAGATTGTAAATGTCTGTCGGACGGTAAAATCTCCAGAGAATGTACCGGACTGGGTGGCAGGTAAAGCAGAAGTCACACAAGTGCTCTTCACATGCTAGGCTTTCGCGAGGAAGAAGATTTTATACTTCTTTCCAGAACAGTTCTCGCGTGCAATGGAAGTAACCGAGTCCAATTGTCAGTGTGTGCCCTATCTTTCGAGAAACGCGGGTTTACCGACCTTGCATGCCATTCCCCGCTGGCGGTTATGAAGACTATTTCCATTTTTGAATTGTGCGTTCATTCGGGTGGACGAATATTGACAACTTGTATTGTAGTACGAAACTAGAACTTGAGCCGAACTTAGTTCTCGGAAGTCCTGTCTCTCAAAGTACGCCCGCTGCAGAACCCTGGTTAGGATCACTGCGTAACCAAGGTGTTAGTGCATAGGCGATTAGGTCCGAAGGAATCTGGCTCGGTTTTGGTCCTGGGCACTTTTTTCATATGGAAGTCTTTTTATTCCATCTCAAAACTCAATTCACGGAAATAAACCCCTCCGTGAAACCGTCGTGTGCATTAGTCGCCTGCGAGTCCACGCGATAGCTGAAGTTAGCTGGGACTTGACACTTCAGGTTTGAGAAATGTACTAGAGTCAGTGGCAGAATAGATCAGGGGTCGGCAAACTTTTGAACAGTTGGGCCATATTTATAAATATTAACAACTTGGCGGGCCGGTGTGTTTGTAATGGTTATAATACAATAATCCACTTCCATATTTTAGTAGAAATACCCTTTATTTGATGAACTTCTAATACAGTTTAGTAAACAAAACTCAAGAATATGCAATTAAAACTAAATTTTAAGTTACAATTGTTACTGTTACAATTACAACAACATACAACACTAATTAATTTGACTGATCATAAAATCTATCGACACTAACACAATACACACTAATCTAGCGCTATACTGCACGGCGTGACTCAACTACCGGGAGGACTGAGGAGTAATGACCATCCAAGGTCTCCACCAGTGTTGCCACATTTTGAAAACCAACTATCGTACCTGGGCATGAAAATTGTCGTACTTTCGGGTAAAATTATCGCACTTATATTTAGATTAGGATTAGAACAAACTTTTTTAGGCGAGGGAACGTCTTTATTTGAAACCATATTTTACCACGTCAGTACCGTCTTGGGATGTAACCGCGGGCCGGATAAAAATCCCTCGCGGGCAGTAGTTTGCCGACCCCTGGAATAGATAATAAAAGAGATTAAACGACGTATTGATGCACGAGGGTGAAGCCTTTTTTTTTGCGCGAAAATGATTGACCTTACCTGATTATCGTGCTAATTTAGTCCTAAAAGAATATGAACAATGCAGTGCATTTTAGGAATTATTTTCATTCTGTACTTCATTTGATAAAATCACTTAGGTACCACGGTAATTCCGCTTGGTACTCAAAGCTATGTTTTCAATGCATACACTTGTAAAAAATCCGTGTAATATAGCCGATTATGTGTTTAAATAGCTTCAAGATTCTCTTCTGTTATCTTACAATTTGGCTCCATCTATTTCCCTCATTGATCAATGGCTCAGGCCAACGTAATACGTTCAAATTATTGCATTCGAGGAGTTTTTTGTCAGACTTTTTAGGAATTATTTTCATTTTGTACTTCAGTTGATAAAATCACTTAGGTACCACGGTAATTCCGCTTGGTACTCATAGCTATGTTTTCAATGCATACACTTGTAAAAAATCCGTGTAATATAGCCGATTATGTGTTTAAATAGCTTAAAGATTCTCTTCTGTTATCTTACAATTTGGCTCCATCTGTTTCCCTCATTGATCAATGGCTCAGGCCAACGTAATACGTTCAAATTATTGCATTCGAGGAGTTTTTTGTCAGACTTTTTAGGAATTATATTCATTTTGTACTTCAGTTGATAAAATCACTTAAGTACCACGGTAATTCCGCTTGGTACTCATAGCTATGTTTTCAATGCATATACTTGTAAAAAATCCGTGTAATATAGCCGATTATGTGTTTAAATAGCTTAAAGATTCTCTTCTGTTATCTTACAATTTGGCTCCATCTATTTCCCTCATTGATCAATGGCTCAGGCCAACGTAATACGTTCAAATTATTGCATTCGAGGAGTTTTTTGTCAGACTTTTTAGGAATTATTTTCATTTTGTACTTCAGTTGATAAAATCACTTAAGTACCACGGTAATTCCGCTTGGTACTCATAGCTATGTTTTCAATGCATAAACTTGTAAAAAATCCGTGTAATATAGCCGATGATGTGTTTAAATAGCTTCAAGATTCTCTTCTGTTATCTTACAATTTGGCTCCATCTATTTCTCTCATTGATCAATGGCTCAGGCCAACGTAATACGTTCAAATCATTGCATTTGATGAGTTTTTTGTCAGACTTTTTAGGAATTATTTTCATTTTGTACTTCAGTTGATAAAATCACTTAAGTACCACGGTAATTCCGCTTGGTACTCACAGCTATGTTTTCAATGCATAAACTTGTAAAAAAATCCGTGTAATATAGCCGATTATGTGTTTAAATAGCTTCAAGATTCTCTTCTGTTATCTTACAATTTGGCTCCATCTATTTCTCTCATTGATCAATGGCTCAGGCCAACGTAATACGTTCAAATCATTGCATTTGAGGAGTTTTTTGTCAGACTTTTTAGGAATTATTTTCATTTTGTACTTCAGTTGATAAAATCACTTAAGTACCACGGTAATTCCGCTTGGTACTCATAGCTATGTTTTCAATGCATAAACTTGTAAAAAAATCCGTGTAATATAGCCGATTATGTGTTTAAATAGCTTCAAGATTCTCTTCTGTTATCTTACAATTTGGCTCCATCTATTTGCCTCATTGAACAATGGCTCAGGCCAACGTAATACGTTCAAATCATTGCATTCGAGGAGTTTTTTGTCAGACTTTTTAGGAATTATTTTCATTTTGTACCTCAGTTGATAAAATCACTTAAGTACCACGGTAATTCCGCTTGGTACTCATAGCTATGTTTTCAATGCATAAACTTGTAAAAAAATCCGTGTAATATAGCCGATTATGTGTTTAAATAGCTTCAAGATTCTCTTCTGTTATCTTACAATTTGGCTCCATCTATTTCTCTCATTGAACAATGGCTCAGGCCAACGTAATACGTTCAAATCATTGCATTCGAGGAGTTTTTTTGTCAGACTTTTTAGGAATTATTTTCATTTTGTACTTCAGTTGATAAAATCACTTAAGTACCACGGTAATTCCGCTTGGTACTCATAGCTATGTTTTCAATGCATAAACTTGTAAAAAAATCCGTGTAATATTGCCGATTATGTGTTTAAATAGCTTAAAGATTCTCTTCTGTTATCTTACAATTTGGCTCCATCTATTTCCCTCATTGAACAATGGCTCAGGCCAACGTAATACGTTCAAATTATTGCATTTGAGGAGTTTTTTGTCAGAGCTAATGCAAACGCCTGATACCAACATTGGGGAAAAATAGACAAAAGCTTTCATAGGCATAATAAATCACGTAAAGGGCAGATGACTCAATGAAGGGAATCAGATCGAAGCGGCAGCTCCTCTGCTCAAAGAAGATACGACTGAAGACAATTAATGAGGGTGTGAAATATATTCATGTGGGATGTGATACCGTATGGATTATTTGTGTGGAAGCTTAGGATCATTAAACTGGTAAGTATGGCAGCCTTCGAAACTTGGTGTTGGAGAAGAATGAAACAGATAAAGTCGACGTAAAAAATGAGAGGCAAGAAGGTCTGAAATAGAGCTAGGCATAAAGGGGTCTATGGGACAGCCTAAAGAAAAGAATATCATCTAACATTGAGACGCTATAAGTTCGTTCAAGAGAACCAGGAAGGAAGTGAAGGAAGTCTCATTAAGAAGACCTCTGGACAAGAGTTTTGGTGGTAAGAAAGAGATCAAAAGACGAAGAAGTCCTGCAAAAAAGTTGTGGCAAAAATACATTTTTAAAACTGACAGGAAGGAGAGGCAACATTATTGGACACATTTCGCGACATAAGCCTATTCACAGTAATAACTGATTAAGTAATGAACTGGTAGAGTTATCAAAGAGATGCTACGATGGAATATATCAGATACATTATATTAGGTGCCATAGTGAAGGTGTACGTTTGAATTGATTAAGTTGAAAGAGAGTGTAGAGAGGAGCTGCATCAAGCCTATTTTCGGATTTATGACTCCTTTACTTGTGTGAAGGGCAGTATGGAGGGCTGAAATCAGCCATCACTACGTTTACTAATCGATCTCAGATCGATCTATACTCGGACCGATCTGAAAATTCCTAGCCACCTCCGACTAGCAAATTCTCACCACGGACTGAAAATATCGAGGTAGAACAATCGAATACATCAATTAAAGCACGATTAACCCGGTGTGTAAACAAGTGCAGAGTTAGGAATTTTCAGTCGCCTCCCGAGTGAACAAAATTGCCCAATTAGAGATAGAATTTCGATGTGCTACTATATCATCATCGCCACTTCACACGCCATTACTGCACTCTTGTTACAACTTGTTACCACACACGTCTTGAATAATATTGGTTATAATTTGTTTCCCCATGACAACCAAAAGAATAACCAGGAGCGCCACAGACCCGCTGGTTCAGATCGATCTGAAATCTCAGACTGAGAGAGCGGGCCGAGTCTTTCCGAAGCCAAGTGGCTTCTCAGATTGATCCCACTCGCCCGTTGTGTTTATCCTGCCGAGCTGATCCAGTCAGATCGATCTGAGATCGATTAGTAAACGTAGTGCATGTTTGGGGATGAAAACCTAATTCTGATGATTTCTCTGAACGCATGCTCGTCGCAAAACTGCCCACCGGAATCATCCATGCACCATCTGATTTAACTCCTCATTTGGCACCAAGCAAAACTCAACCTATGGAACTAACCTATCGCCCACGAACAATGATGTGCTTAATTGGATAGGGGAAAGTCGGTGTCTACTCAAAATGCTAAATAAGAGAAGAAACATCTGTTTTGGCCATATTCTCCGACACGAAAGCTTGGTTAAGACCACACTGGAAGGTACAGTAGAGGGAAATAACCAGAGGTGCAGACCTAGACTGGACTATATGGGACAGTTGATGAAGGAACTAGGTTGCAAATCGTACAGTGAAGTGAAAAGATTGGCCCAAGATCGGATAAAGTGGAAGACTGTTGCAGACCAATCCCAGGATTGTAACCAGAGAAGAAGATCGCCCTAAAATCATAGGCCTGGTGAATCAATGGGGAGCATAATTATTCTAGAACTCGGGAGAATCGTTCGAGTCAGTTATGCGCATCCTAAATCTGGACGGGGGAAAACTTAAAATACTTTCCGGCGGGCGAAAACTTTAAATACTACTGAAAACGGTTTTTATTTATTTGTTATTTGGAGCATAGGACTCAAAACAGTCTGAGCTAAATCGACTGATTAAAATTAGAAAATAATCATTAATGTTAGTTCGCAGGTTCGCAGATTCATCATAATCATTTCTAATGGATTTGAATCACGTATTCTGTCAGGAATCCACTTGGCCCTGCTGAGGGTCGGTGAAGCTAAGATATTTTCTTGCTAGAAGAGAGAACGTTTGGTCTTTCAAGTATAAAGAAAGACGTCTCTCAAAACACCGGTAAACTTTTGATCTAGCGCGCTATCGTCCCGAACGTGATACCAGTCTCCAATAAGTTTCACATGCTAAAAAAGAGTGTATTCTGCTACTTTTTCCCCCTAAAAGGTATATTTTTTACATTTTCCACGAGAAACGCTTGTGTCATTGTGATTTTATTTGTGAAATAAAAATATTTATCGCCGGATTTCTCGTTATAGAACGTGATGGACGAACATTTCGGGGCGAAATGTTGCGTGGGAGGGCCTGGGATTCCCCGCGACGTTCAGGAGGAAGCCGCAACTTCGCGAGTAGAATAAATTTCCATAAGCTGAAGGATATTTTTTCGATGTGTTTCGAACAGCTGAGAGAAGCCAGTCAGAGTGCGTAGGGTGAATTCTCATGCGTAAGATCCTTGGCTTTGATAAGTTCAGGCGGATCCCGGAATAAAATACGCTCGGTAAGATATTCTCTCGGGTCACCCACTCAGGGGAAGAAAACAGGTGACCACGTAGCTGGAAAGTTGGTCTCCTGTGTCTCGGGAAAGGTAAATACTGTCTGGTAGCAACAGGTGGAGAATCCATAGCGAGGAGACCTAGAGAGATTTGATTTGAAGTGAGAAAGGGATTTGAACCCGGGTCATCCGTAGGATCTCCTGGAAGATATTTTCAACGTTGACAAGTGAAATGTGAAAAAAGTCTTAATTTCCTTATTTCTTTCATTCCTTACCGACCATGTCTCTAATACAATGTTTGCAACAGACTTGGTATTTGGCTTTATGTATGTGCACATCATCAAAGTGTTTTATCTAGTGAAATAGCGAGCATGTAATTCGAAGAAGGTCTGAAAAATTTTTCCGGGAAGTGTATTGAGTAGAAATGAATGATATTAAAATAAACATTGAATACCTAAACAATAGAGGACTTGAGCGGCGTAAATTGGTTGGTTGGTTATTTTGGGGAGGCCACCAATAACTGGTCATTCGCGCCATTGGGGACAGGTGGGTTATGGGAGGGTAGCTGGGGTATGGGAGAAAGGGTGGAAACAAATCCGTCTTGGGCATTAGCGTGCTCTAAAGGAAAGGCGCTAAAGAGGACCACGGTTTAATGTCCCATCCGAGGGACGGAGTACTGCACCTGAAGTTTCCTCCTCAAGATACCCAATCAGGAATCCGGGGGACGAATGGGGACAAATGGGACATGGGACTGGGACAAATGTAATGTCCCATCCGGGGGACGTAGTACTTCCCCTTGAATTTTTCTCCTCAAGATACCCAAGCAGAAATCCGGCTTCCTCTGAAAAATATCCTCCTTCGCTAGGATTTGAACCCTAATGCATCAAAGTGATGAAATCAATTTTTTAAATATCATTCTGCACATATTTTAAACTCTCGTATCCCATGTTTAGCAACAGGATCAACATAAAAATGATAGTTAACTAACTTATTTACACATAAGTGGACATATGTTTTGGAGGGATGTTGTTCTAATATTGTTACAATAGAATGATTATGTATTTATGGTGAAAACCCACGTAACTTAAGTGTAAATAAGTTAGTTTGTTAATTATCATTGTTTTATGTTGACCTTGTTGCTACTAATGGGATGAGAAAGTGTAAAATAAGGGCTGAGTGATATAGAACAATTTAATTTACTCAATTTGGTGCGTAAACCCGGGTCGTCCGTAGTTACAATCGGTGAAAATGTTCAATGTTGACATGTAGAGTGTGAAAAAGACGTCATTTATTTCCTCACTTCTATCATTTCTAACAGACCATGCCTTTATTACAATGTTTGGAACAGACATTGTATTTGGTGCTATGTACTCATCATCAGTGTATTTTATCTCATGAGGTAGCGGCTATATACACACAAAATTCGGAGAAGACGCGGATGGGGTTGGTGTGGTGGCTAGATTACTATCCAACCATAGAGAAGGGTTCAAATCCTTGCTGAGGGGTAAATTTTTCAGAGAGAAACCGATCCCTACTTGAGTGGAGGGCACTTCAAATGCAGTACTCCGTCTCTCGGATGAGACATTAAACTTTGGTCCCCTTGGCGCCTTTCGTTAAAAGAAGGCTAACGCCAACGCCGCGTTTCTCTCCACCCTTCATCCCTTGCCTATCCCCTATGCCGCGAATGACCTTAGCTGTCGATCGCCTTCCCAAATATCCAATCCAATCAAATGCATTTTGATGATTCTCGCACAGTATTTGAAGCCCTTTGAACTTCAAAACAAAAAAAAATATGTAGCAAACTGATATACACCTAATGTTGTGTATGATATGCAAAAGATTTCCCTGACTCATAATCTTGACACTTCGTAACATGTATCAAAATATTGACCAGAAGAAATAATGTTCTACAGCATTGATGGCACCGTTAGCGCTACATTCAGGCTATTTAGCTTCAACAGATTTTTAGAAATTTCAAGGCAATTGCAAGAAAGGTACAGATGTTAAAAGCCTCAAGTGAAGACCGGAATGGCGGCTGCGAAGGAATATTTGAGGAAATGCTAAGAATTTATGGAACGGTAATGAAGTTTTATTTTATTAGCCGTTTTGTATACGCGTACAAGTCTATGGCAGTACAAAGCCGAAATATCTTTGCATTTTTTAGTTCATAACGATCCACCGATATCGTTTACTGGAATCATTACGTTCCTCCTCCTCTTTCCTCGTTTCTCCTTACATTGCTAAATTTTCTGTCGCTAATATCGCTTACGAAGAAGGTCTAGTTTTAGATATAAATCGAATACATCGGTGAGCAGCAAGATTAGTGACGTTTTGTAACGAATAACATAGCAGTGTTACTGAATTGCTGAGGGAATTAGGAACCATTACTGGAATCATTACGTTCCTTCTCCTCTTTCCTCGTTTCTTCTTACATTGCTAACTTTTTTGTCGCTAATATCGCTTACGAAGAAGGTCTAGTTTTAGACATAAATCGAATACAGCGGAGAGCAGCAAGATTTGTGACGTTTTGTTACGATAAACATAGCAGTGTTACTGAATTGCTGAGAGAATTAGGTTGGGAACCTATATCAGATTGAAGGGAAAAATATTGATTTAATATTTTGCAAAATTTTGATGTCCATCATTTTTTCCGGACATTCATGATATTCTGCTAGAACCAAACTAATATGGTAGAACTGAGCACAGGGATAAAGTCAAGGAAATAGATTGCAGTACCACTAGATTTAAAAGGTCATTTTTTTCTACGTAAAATAAGGGACTGTAATAGTTTCGACAGATTAGTTCTGGGAAACTTTTACCCTCACTGGGTAAATTAAGTTTTGCATTTGTGCTAAATATCATAACAGCATTATCAAAAATAAACATGGCATGAAATTTCCGGCAAGAAATAGCTCCTGCATTATTTGGTATCGTCTACTTCTCTTCGTTAGACGTATTTACAATACTAACTGGTAGTTTTATCTTTTATAGTATACTGCTTGCTAGCATGTTTGTTTACATAGCACTCTCCTAGTTTCTGGGGGGTAGGTCTGTAACTTTTGTCGACCGTCGACAAACGCCTTTTGTCTCCTCTGTGGTCTTTTATCGACGTTTGCAAGGCTGTAAATTTTATCTACCTCTACGGTCGACAATTTTAGCGACGGTCGACAATTTTGACAACGTCGACAATATAAGCGCTTAGCTTGAGTCTGTAAAGTGAATAATCGACTTCCGGGGCGACAATTAAGCGACTACGGTCGTTTATTTTACGTACAACCGGATTGGCGTCGGTAAAATTAATCTATAGGCGATAAAGCATCGCTAGGCGATAGTCATTTGTTGATTTTTGAAATGGCGCGGTTTATTCGTAACCATCAGAGAATAATTCTTCTTCGGGAGATATATTTAAAAGAAGTTAAGCGAATTAGAGTGGAACGAAAACGTTTGAGAGACACTCATAATGCTTTTGACTTGCCAGATCCAGTGTTTATTAAACTTTCCCGGATAAATAAAGACATTGCTAGTTATCTATGCGATGTCATTGAACCTTCTTTGAAAGGAAAGCGTAGGTCTGGGTTAAGTAATCTCAAATAAATATAATATATTTACATAGGACCAGCAATAGCCTCCATTATTTCAATAATTTCACTATTATTTGGAGCAATTTGAAACAATTGGCCTCGACCACGTTTGTACTTCGCTCTTTATTTTCCAGCATTCAGTTGTTTGTTTACACGTTTGCATCGTTGTCGTTGCGGTCGATTTGTTTACAAAACGAGAGCTTGACGCGGGGAAAAGAAACGAAGAATTTCATTGGCTCCGGATCATTATCGCCAACTGTTCCGAAACTTCTCATACTTTGAATTGTCGACGATTGCAGTCAGTCGACAATTTTAACGCCCATTAGTTACCGACTCGAAAACGTCGTCAAAACTGGTCGAGTAATTTATTGACAAAAACAAGCGACAAAAGTTACAGACTTACCCCCCTGGTTTGACCGCGTATTGTAATCCTAATTGCTTTTGGCCTGTACCTGTCATCCGGGGGAACGTGCGCGGTTCTGATTTCAGCTGGTATGAGTGCTGCGTGCCTGGTGTGGAATTACCCCGTGCCACGTACCCTAGAGTGGCTTGTAAGGTAATTTGTAGATGTAGATGTATTACTCCTCTCAACCTGTTTAGTCTTCATACATGAACCCATGACATTCATATGCGTTTTCTCACATATATCATTAATCAATTGAGCATCCATATTGAGTTCAAAATTTAAAAAAAAATGCCAAAGGATGAACTCTTGTGTAAATGTTCGGTCATCATTACGAAATTAGAGCGTTCTGGGAGATGTCTAGGTGTTCATCACGCTAGCTGGTGATGATGGAGGCACGTAGCGTTCCTGTCGCCTTTCCTAACCATCTGTTGTTTTGTCGCCGCTGCGGCAACGGCTCCCTCTTGCGTTAGCGGGAGGAGACGCACTCTCACTTTTTCACCTTTCTCTAAATCTTTTCTGGAGCCTCGACTGCTCTATAACAGCAGAAGGAGTTCGTTTTCGTAGTGCGTAATATCCTCTCTCTCTCTCTCTCTCTCTCCCTCTCTCTCTCTCACTCTCCACCCATTCCCGCTTCACACGTGGCTCCACACCCTTTCGCGGGCGGTGACGTGGTCCCTTCGCGCGGCGCGTTTTCTTTTTTTTTTTTTAGCCGATCGTCGACTGTTTCGCTATTTTTTTCTCTCTCTCTCTACCTCTCTCACGCGTCGGGCGAAAGTGAAAGGGGAGTTCTGCTCGCGAGTGAGATGGAGAGCGGGGGAATGGGAATTTGGAGGAGTTCAGAGAAGGTAAGAGAATGAATGTATGAATGTATGAGCTCCTTTGAGAGGCGGAGTTTGGAAACAATGCAATCATTTCGTGGATTTTTTTCGCCACCATTCATTTTCCTTTGCTCAAGAGAGTAAATAATTTCCTTTCCGTCTCATGGGGCCCGTGATTCGGATTGGTTCATTCATGACTGACGTAGTCGAGATCGAATATTTCTCGCGATTGAAGCCGACGGCGACCCATTTCTTTCCGCTCGGGGCGATCATCGTCGGAGCTCCGGCCTTCTGGATACATTGCCGATTCGTTACCTATGTATACTCTGGTTCGACCAATCGTTCGTTCTGCTGCAGGGCTTTTGCCTCCCAGCGTCTCTGTTTGCGAAGACGTGTTCATCATCCAATTATTTTTCACTCGAATGGAGGGTCTTTTGGGGAAACAATAAAAATATTCTTTGCTCGGTATTTTAAACTGCTAAATTGTCATCTGGAGACAGAAATGCCTTGCAAATTCCCTCACCTACCTTGGAAAATGCTCAACCAATGAAAAAAATCCAATAACTAACCTTATTTCCCGTGATGAATCACGTTATTTCAATGCGATTGTTGAAAATTAAGGTAGTTTGAGCGGAATATCATTTTACTTAGAAATCACAGAATTTGGTCTCATTTTTGAGAAAAATATCTCACCCTTCAAATGACACCAAAATATTCAACCCCTTACCATATTACTTTCCGAGATATTTTCCAAAAAATACCAGCTCTTTTACATGGGAAATGGTACATGTATGCACTCCAGAGAGACCTTATATTAATGATTTTTCGTTTTCGTTTCGTCGAAAAAAAAATCGAAAGGTTTCGACTTTTTTTGAAAATTAATCATATTGTCACCGCATTAAATTCTTCGGGATCACAACAAACCTTCTGTTTTGAAGGAGTTTCAAACGCAACGCGCGAAACAAATTAGTCACGTTAAAGACTTATTTGGATATTTTCATTTAATTACTTCCAATTTCTGTCATATAAAACTATATTATTGCACCGTTAATTATGCAATATTTTAATTGATGTGTCCTACAGCTGGTGAAATTAAAACGCATAATTCGAATATGGTCTCTATTACGACTAGGGAACTATGTCGCTCGGACTACCTTTAAGACCAAAAGGAAATTATGTTTAAAAACAACTTTTGTTGTAACCCGTGACGCCACCATTCTGAAGTAAAATGCAACCGTCAGATTTCTTTCTTTCAAGTTCCATGTGCATGAAACTGTAACTCGTGTTTTGCGTCTAAAACGCGTGGCGTCAATCTGGCGTGTTTCAATAAAAGTTTCGTGGCATTGCAAAGCTTTGCTATTATTTCACTATGTGAGGCAACTCTAACGAATTCACGCATGAATCGTCAATGCTATAGATGTTAATTGAAGTTTTGATGCACTACAATTTCAGGGATCCACTTCATTTTAATGACTTGATATCAGTGAAACTCATAGAAGTAATATTTTATTCCAACTGCGTAATTTCATTAGCTATTTATAAATTACTCATTCTGATGTAATTAGAGAGTCTATTAGCGAGATTATATTCCTTTTATAAGTTGAGTAACTTTAATGACTCAGTCTTTTATTTTGATAATCAATCGCTTAGTTTTTCCATAATGAACGCAATATTTCCATCTCTCGAGCTAGTCGATGGAGTGCAGAAACACTCCTTTTCTGTGAGCTTGGTGTTTTATCCTACAATCGTGAGAAATTCACGGTGGAAAAATCATTCGCCTGGACTGGGAATCAAACCTTGATCCCTCGATGTTGTGCCGAGTGCTCTAACCAATTAAGCTACCCAGGCGCTCTCTTCCACAACGAATCTCATGTGGGCTTTAAGGAGCAAGTTGTCCCAACATGTACCATGCACGTACCAAAGCCCAACTTTTGAGTGCGGCATGACGTGATATCACGTCATGTTTTTTTTACGCTGGGGCTGATGACGTGATATCACGTCAAGGGTGCCTGAAGTGTTCTAGCTTTCACTGGGGAACTTTTACTAGGCCCTCTAGTGAAAGCAGGAACATTCGAGGCACCCTTGACATGATTTCACGTCATCAGCCCCAGCGTAAAAAAAACATGACGTGATATCACGTCATGCCGCACTCAAAGGGTTAACACAAACGCGTTTACTTTGGGGACATTTTCAGAGAATTATGGAAGCGACAGCGCTGTAATTTTAACGAAGTCGCCCGCTTGTGTTCACACCATGAAGTTAAATTCACAGTGGAATAATAATTCACCTGGATGGGGAATCGAACCCAGTTCTCTCAATTATCGCGCCCAGTGCTCTAACCAATGATTTTTCCACTGTGAATTACTCACAGTTGTGTGAAAACTAGTGGGTGACTCCGTTTAAGTTACTGCGCGGGCTAGTTCCGTAGTTCCTTGAGTTTTTTTATCCTAGTTCTGAATTTTGTCTAGTAGTCTTTGAATCGTCGGTAATAATGCAAAAGAAGCCATTTGACCGCATTTGTGATTGGGCGTTGGAATGGGTGAAACCTCTTCTCTGTTGAGTTCCACATTGTGTAATCTGAGAAAGTCAATTTTTTCTGGAATCGGACTCGTCATTTGGAGGTATTTTTTTTAAGAATGAAGAAGGCTCTTTTCATCTGGGTTGTCTCACCATAAAGAAGCCATCTAAGTGGGTCCTATAAAAACCAATTCCGTAAGTCATGCAAAAATGCTATTACATATTGTCATTGGGCGTTGAGCAGGCCAAGAAGATATCGAAGGGTGAGTTTTTCTTCTTATTAATTATGATACAAATTTTAAATGGCGATACAAATGCATATCATTAGTGTCTGAGAATGTTTTCATACGTCGACTGTCAATGAGTTGAAATTTTTTTTCCCCAGGACACTCGCGGGAATGAAGTTTTTTTTAAGGGGCCCCATTTCGCCAACCACTGGCCCCAAATGTGAGTGGAATGTTCAACCTTGAAATCGCATTCGGCATATATCATTTTGGTAATTTGACGGGTGCTTCAATCATCCTTCTAATTAACCTTTCATTCGAAAACAAGGAGGAGGTTGCGTAAGGGGAAATATATATATATTTTTTGAACGTATCCGGCAGGGAAAAAAAAATACGTTTTGGGGCAAGACACCCGTGCCGCGTCCCTGCCGCGAGTAAAAATAACCTTCGGTCGAGTCTCTCGGCTCCGCATCCGGCTGTTGATGACCTTTGGCAACCGCGTGGACGAGTGCTTCTGGACCTTTAATGTGTTTTTGGCTGGAATGCTTAATTTTTTTATTCCCACCTTCTCGTGTACACTGTCACATAACCCAGTGATTCACCAACATTAAATCCTTGGAATAAAATACAAAGTAGAGCCTTAACTCTTTGTTAACACATTCTGAGGTGAACTGATGTTTTAAAACTTTACCCTGCGGCTGATTTTTCATCGATGGCATCTCACGACTTGTGTCGTTAGAATTGCACATTAATTGAAACAGTGTAAAATTCGATTAGTATTGGAATTGTGAATTAATCTTCATCATCTTAAAATTACCTTGCATCATTTAATCCTTAAGGAAATCCACCAAGTCTGTGCCAATGTTATTAACTCGATTAATAATTTTTTTAAAATTTAAAATTTACACGAATTCGCGTCGCCAGTCGCTGCTTTGAAATTTTTGTTTGCAGTTTCCCCTGTATAATTTACAACGAAAAATTTTTCAGGCAGTAATTTCTGGTATTAAGAAGAAAAATACAGTATTCTGAAGCTATCATATTTGAGGACGTCAGAAGTCAAAGGGTCTAAGTGACCAAATCGTTGTTTTGAGAAAACTTGAGTCAAAGTTGAAAATGTTTGGCACAACCCACTAAGTAGTTAAGAGGCATTACCCTAGATAGCATCACCTGTCAAGATAAATCACTTGGATCCCTTTACCACCTAAAAGAGTTATATTTTCACATCCCATTCCTGTACCTAACTTTTTTTTTTAAATGTCACTTAGACCCCTTGACTTCTGGGGTCCACATTTGTTCTTACATGAACGATTTTATTTTATTACTCGCTCATATTGTGTCCACATATGATTAAGGGTAAATTATAAGGGTAAATTATCTTATTATTTGTAGCCTTTTTGCCTTGCAGTATTTTTGTAGTTGAAAATGTTTGGTACAACCCACTAAGTAGTTAAGAGACATTACCCTAGATAGCATCACCTGTCAAGAAAATCACTTGGATCCCTTTACCACCTAAAAGAGTTATATTTTCACATCCCATTCCTGTACCTAACTTATTTTTTTAAATGTCACTTAGACCCCTTGACTTCTGGGGTCCACATTTGTTCTTACATGAACGATTTTATTTTATTACTCGCTCATATTGTGTCCACATATGATTAAGGGTAAATTATAAGGGTAAATTATCTTATTATTTGTAGCCTTTTTGCCTTGCAGTATTTTTGTAGTTGAAAATGTTTGGTACAACCCACTAAGTAGTTAAGAGACATTACCCTAGATAGCATCACCTGTCAAGAAAATCACTTGGATCCCTTTACCACCTAAAAGAGTTATATTTTCACATCCCATTCCTGTACCTAACTTATTTTTTTAAATGTCACTTAGACCCCTTGACTTCTGGGGTCCACATTTGTTCTTACATGAACGATTTTATTTTATTACTCGCTCATATTGTGTCCACATATGATTAAGGGTAAATTATAAGGGTAAATTATCTTATTATTTGTAGCCTTTTTGCCTTGCAGTATTTTTGTAGTTGAAAATGTTTGGTACAACCCACTAAGTAGTTAAGAGACATTACCCTAGATAGCATCACCTGTCAAGAAAATCACTTGGATCCCTTTACCACCTAAAAGAGTTATATTTTCACATCCCATTCCTGTACCTAACTTATTTTTTTAAATGTCACTTAGACCCCTTGACTTCTGGGGTCCACATTTGTTCTTACATGAACGATTTTATTTTATTACTCGCTCATATTGTGTCCACATATGATTAAGGGTAAATTATAAGGGTAAATTATCTTATTATTTGTAGCCTTTTTGCCTTGCAGTATTTTTGTAGTTGAAAATGTTTGGTACAACCCACTAAGTAGTTAAGAGACATTACCCTAGATAGCATCACCTGTCAAGAAAATCACTTGGATCCCTTTACCACCTAAAAGAGTTATATTTTCACATCCCATTCCTGTACCTAACTTATTTTTTTAAATGTCACTTAGACCCCTTGACTTCTGGGGTCCACATTTGTTCTTACATGAACGATTTTATTTTATTACTCGCTCATATTGTGTCCACATATGATTAAGGGTAAATTATAAGGGTAAATTATCTTATTATTTGTAGCCTTTTTGCCTTGCAGTATTTTTGTAGTTGAAAATGTTTGGTACAACCCACTAAGTAGTTAAGAGACATTACCCTAGATAGCATCACCTGTCAAGAAAATCACTTGGATCCCTTTGCCACCTAAAAGAGTTATATTTTCACATCCCATTCCTGTACCTAACTTATTTTTTTAAATGTCACTTAGACCCCTTGACTTCTGGGGTCCACATTTGTTCTTACATGAACGATTTTATTTTATTACTCGCTCATATTGTGTCCACATATGATTAAGGGTAAATTATAAGGGTAAATTATCTTATTATTTGTAGCCTTTTTGCCTTGCAGTATTTTTGTAGTTGAAAATGTTTGGTACAACCCACTAAGTAGTTAAGAGACATTACCCTAGATAGCATCACCTGTCAAGAAAATCACTTGGATCCCTTTACCACCTAAAAGAGTTATATTTTCACATCCCATTCCTGTACCTAACTTATTTTTTTAAATGTCACTTAGACCCCTTGACTTCTGGGGTCCACATTTGTTCTTACATGAACGATTTTATTTTATTACTCGCTCATATTGTGTCCACATATGATTAAGGGTAAATTATAAGGGTAAATTATCTTATTATTTGTAGCCTTTTTGCCTTGCAGTATTTTTGTAGTTGAAAATGTTTGGTACAACCCACTAAGTAGTTAAGAGACATTACCCTAGATAGCATCACCTGTCAAGAAAATCACTTGGATCCCTTTACCACCTAAAAGAGTTATATTTTCACATCCCATTCCTGTACCTAACTTATTTTTTTAAATGTCACTTAGACCCCTTGACTTCTGGGGTCCACATTTGTTCTTACATGAACGATTTTATTTTATTACTCGCTCATATTGTGTCCACATATGATTAAGGGTAAATTATAAGGGTAAATTATCTTATTATTTGTAGCCTTTTTGCCTTGCAGTATTTTTGTAGTTGAAAATGTTTGGTACAACCCACTAAGTAGTTAAGAGACATTACCCTAGATAGCATCACCTGTCAAGAAAATCACTTGGATCCCTTTACCACCTAAAAGAGTTATATTTTCACATCCCATTCCTGTACCTAACTTATTTTTTTAAATGTCACTTAGACCCCTTGACTTCTGGGGTCCACATTTGTTCTTACATGAACGATTTTATTTTATTACTCGCTCATATTGTGTCCACATATGATTAAGGGTAAATTATAAGGGTAAATTATCTTATTATTTGTAGCCTTTTTGCCTTGCAGTATTTTTGTAGTTGAAAATGTTTGGTACAACCCACTAAGTAGTTAAGAGACATTACCCTAGATAGCATCACCTGTCAAGAAAATCACTTGGATCCCTTTACCACCTAAAAGAGTTATATTTTCACATCCCATTCCTGTACCTAACTTATTTTTTTAAATGTCACTTAGACCCCTTGACTTCTGGGGTCCACATTTGTTCTTACATGAACGATTTTATTTTATCACTCGCTCATATTGTGTCCACATATCATTACCGGTGGAATATAAGAGAATATATTCTTATTTTTCGTAGCCTGACGCAATTATCACAATCTTTTGTTCGAAAACAATCTTGACATACCAGGAAAAGTAAGCTGTCTGTATTATTTTTAATATAAAGGGAAATATTTCTGATAGAATGTCTACAATTCTTACGAATCATATATGCACATAATCAGCTTATTTTTCGAGAAAAATACCGGTCGTCCAAAAAACTTTGGTACACCAAATCGATTAAATCAATTTTTTGTACGACCCTGCATGTATTTTATTTCAGTTCTGTTACTGTAAAATAGCGATTCTCTTTCTTACTGCCATGCCACCCCGTCAATATAATACCATGACAATATACGAACTAACTTATTTACACAACTGAAATAAACGATTGAAATTACAATTAAATTCACTGTTTACAAACCTTGACTATAGAGCCTTTTTTTACATTTGTGCGGAAGATGGAAGAATGGATGAGGAGACGGAGAGAGACGTGCGGGTGCTGGAGGGAAGGTGGCGGGTGGCATGTGGAGCGTATCAAGGAGTGAGTGCTTGTCTAAGGAGGCGAGGGTTGTCTATGTACAAAGTTGTATTTCTTCCCACTTTGCTTTGTGGTGGTGAGGCATGGGTGTGTCAGGATGGACATAAGAGTAGACTAAACGCCGTGGGTATGAGTTATCTGAGGAGTATTTGCGGAAAAAGTAGGATGGATAGGATCGGGAATGAGTGGGTCATGGATGAATGTGGGTTAAATGCTCCAGTAATGGACGTGTATGAAGGGAGTGTGCTTCGTTGGTTTGGCCATATCGAGAGAATGGATGAGAGTGGAATAACGAAACATATATGAGAGTAGAATGAATGGTGTGAGAGGTAGGCCGAGAAAGTTGTGGCCGAATGTGGTTGAGGAAATTCTTAGGAGGAGGAACATTAGGAGTCTTAAAAACAGGAGGGCATATATGAAGCAGTTTATGAGGATAAATGAGGCAAAAGAGGTTTGCAAGGATTGGTCAGTATGGAGGAAATTATTGAAGCAGAGTTAGGTGTACAATTATGTATCAACGAGTGAAACATTTTGACTGTGCCTACCCCGGAAGGGAACGGCGTGATGGGTATGTATGTATGCATGTAAGTTACGAGTGCCTTTATCATAAAATATCATCCAATCGTAGCAATATTACGTCAACAATATTGTTTAACATCGAAAAATATATATTTCCCTTGATTTTAAACCGTTATTATGATGTTTGATTCACCTGTTTGAAGATATTCCCATAAATTGAATTGTCTATGACTCAAGCGTACGTTGGAAACCTGATGACACAAATGTTATAAGATTCAGTTAAGTGGAGCCATTTGTAGTTTCAACTATACAGTGTACAATATTGACCTCTCCATAATCCATACAGGATAATCATAGCCAGCAAAATACCACCCTCTCATTACTTTTTTGATAATATTTCATTTAACTAAAGACTAATCCCCATACGAAGATGCGTGCTATTCCCAACAATCCTTCCCTTATGGTAAAAGCTACTTAACGTTCCCATTTCATTTATTAGGGTCCTATATTTTCCCTATATATTCAAATGAGCCTCGAATTCAACAATAATATCTGTTGTCAAGGGAATAGCTCACCAAAAATGCATATTGTTGAGCAATTACACGATTTTTATTACCAAAATTTCAAGAATTCGAAAATAATGCAGAATTTGGTTGACAGAATTAGAATTTTTAATAATTTCCTTTCCTTTGGCCTTCGTCTCGACTTCATGCGAAATAATAAATAAATTTGAAACTAAAATTGCCACTTTTCATTATTTTGCTCCAAATAGCTACTAGTGAGCCGGTGGTGTTCAAAACAGCTGATGGAAGGACTAGCTTGGAAGCTGCTATAGACTCGAAGGGCCATCCGCTAAACTTAAATGACTTAAAATATTCATGTCAGGCGTGTTTAGCGGCTCACAGCTAATTAGACATTGATATAGGTGTACCCAATTCGTACCTAATGTGTGGATGTACCCAATACACAAACTAGCAGATTTGTGGGTAGCAAAACTATTACTGAATCACGGCGAGCACATATTTTCGTTTGGCCGCTCTGAAAGTCTCATTGACTTTTTCCAGCGCACAGAAAAATTCTAACCGTATCAGCTTCGCCTTCTGTCTTATGGTACTTTTTCCACCTTTTTAAGGTGATACTTTGTACCCTCTCTACCAGATTATCATATTAATAAGACGAAAAACAACGTTTCTTTGTGTGCTGATCTGTCTGCAAATTTCCTTCCCGTAAGGAGAAACATGCATTAAGTTGATCATCATCAGCATATTTTGCGAGTACAGTACTCTTCTTGGGACTTAGGAAGAACAAAATCATGAGTTCTATTAGGTCCCGATGTGCTCCTTCACTCCACTTTTGTCCTATTCTACTGCTAGCCTTTTAAATTACCTCGAACACGAACGAAAAAAGTGGAACACCCTTCTCTGTGTAGCTTTCGTTGTTTGTCTATTTAGGTTTTCGCTTTTTCGTCGTGGAAACTCTCCCAGCAAAATCCCCTTTTTGAAGCGAACGTTTCTCTAGCCTGGTCCTAACAAAGCAATTTTTGTGTGAGGAGAAATGTAAATACTCGCGATAGTATTTGAAATGGGACACGGAGTACCCGGAGTACTAATTAGTTTGTACTTCACTCGGTTTTAATATTGCATGTTCGCGCGCTGTCTTTCTTTTCTTTTCTATATTTAAATTAAAAATATTGGTCGCGCGAAGTCAAGACGAACGCCAAAGGAAAGGAAATTATTGAAGATTCAAACTCTGTCAACCAAATTCTGCATTCAATTCGAATTCTTGAAATTTTGGTAATAAAAATCGTGTAATTGCTCAATAATATGCATTTTTGGTGAGCTTGACAACAGAGATTATTGTTGAATTCGAGGCTCATATGAATATATAGGGAACATATAGGCCCCTAATAAATCTAATGGGAACGTTAAATAGCTTTTACCATAAGGGAAGGATTTTTTAGTAAAGCACGCTTCTCCGTATGGAGATTAGCCTTTAGTTAAATGAAATATTATAAAAAAAGTGACGAGAGGGTGGTATTTTGTTGGCTATGATTATCCTGTGTGGTAATACGGACAAGTCGATGTTGTGCGCTGTACACTTGAAACTATGAATGGCTCCACTTAACTAAATCTTATAACATTTTGGTCACCAAGTTTCCGACGTATGCTTGAGTCATAGACTATTCGATGTCTCGGAATATCTTCGTCGCATGAAGTCGAGATGAACGCCAAAGGAAAGGAAATTATTAAAAATTCTAATTCTGTCAACTAAATTCTGTATTATTTTCGAATTCGTGACATTTAGGTTATAAAGATCGTGTAATTGCTCAATATTACATTTTTGCATTTTTGGTGAGCTATTCCCTTGACAACAGATAGTATTGTTGAATTCGAGGCTCATTTGAATATATAGGGAAAATAAAGGCCCCTAATAAATGAAATGGGAACGTTAAGTAGCTTTTACCATAAGGGAAGGATTGTTGGGAATAGCACGCATCTTCGTATGGGGATTAGTCTTTAGTTAAATGAAATATTATCAAAAAAGTAATGAGAGGGTGGTATTTTGTTGGCTTAGATTATCCTGTTTGTATTATGAAAAAGTCAATATTGTACACTGTACACTTGAAACTATGAATGGCTCCACTTAACTGAATCGTATATCATTTTGGTCACCAGGTTTCCGACTTATGCTTGAGTCATAGACTATTCGATTTCTCGTAATATCTTCAAACAGGTGAATCAAACACCATTATAATGGTTTCTAATCAACGGAAATATATATTTTTTGATGCTAAAACAATATTGTCCAACAATCACAAATTATTATAGATACAATTTTGCCTATAATAAAATAGATTCACATGGAAATAATAGGTACCTTTCAATGCATTTCATCTATTTCCATCATGCCTGACGGGGGGTGGGCTAATTTATGATACAAGGTTTTAATAAATAGCATGACGTACTAAAATTGAATGATTGGTTTGATTATATGACTGGTAATACTTAAGACGTAAGGAAAGACGACAGACTCATATTGTTTTTCACAAACTCTCTGTTTTGTAAACCCTCATCCCCGGAATAGATGATAGGCTGATTTCAGTGATGTTCTGCCTTTTCTTGGTTCTATGACAAAGAATTCCCATACCTAAAAAATCGTTTTGTTAAAAGCCTATTCGTTAAAAACTGCCACGAGCGCACATATAGTGTCTCACAACTTTTAGAGGGATTAAGGTGGGACCCCCTAGAGACTCGGAGGATACACGCTAGGCTTAGGTAGCTGGAGAAATCCAAAACTGATATTTTTAAGAACGACATAGAGAGTATAATCACGACGCCTCACTGCATCTCTAGGTCTGACAGGAGCGATAAAATAAGAGAGGTACATTGTCAAACAGATGGGTACAAGAACTCGTTCTTTCTGCGAACAATAAGCGACCACAATAAAAATTGAGCTCCACTAAATACAATCCTTTAATACAGGTCATCATTTCATCTCCAAAAAACTTACATCTTTACACGGCTGGTGACTTAACATCCCCTGCCACACGCTCATGCGGCGGCTCGCAGGGCAGTATGAAGATATTGATGTACCTATTGGCACGGTTAATTCTACGCGCTGAAATGGTTTCCTTTTCTACCTTTCTCTTCGTGTACTATTTCTGTTGAATTATTTTTCGTAAATTATCCAGCAGTGGGGACAGAAAAAAACGTACTCAACCATCACGTCAAACTTTCAGAAGCCTTAATCAATTTTTTTCATCTTATTCCTCTCTGGACTGCTTGTAATGGAAAGGGAATACCAGGAAAAAGTGGGACCCGTCTCATTTCGATTCCAACCTTCTTCTGAGATGCGGTTGAAAGCCATCCACAACTCAGTCAATCGGAGATGGTAATCATAAAAGGAAATGTTGATTTATTTCCGAGATGTGTTCCGTAGAAATGGGATATGAATTAGTGGAAGAACTCACATCTCACTCTCGGGTTCTAAACAATTGCATGTTGCTGCCGAAACAAAAAGCACGTGCCTTGGGATTGCTGTATCGCCCCCTAAGATCTTGTGCCCTAGTCTGAGAATATTTTGAGAAAGTTGGTCGAATAGGGCCGTGGAAAACAGAAAATCCGAAGAAAAATTATGCTTTGAGTCGACCATATTACAATGTTATCAGGGTCCGATTCCCCTTTTCACTTTGCTTCCAAACCCAACGGTGAGGGTTCCTTTGCATCTGCCGGCCGCCCGGTGTCAAGGCGGTTTACCTTTGGCTAAAATACGTGACAGAGACAGATTTTATTTAATGCTGTACTTCGTCTTGCTATTGGGTATTCGAACCCCATCGACATCACTCGGTATCTTATGCAGTACTGCTTCCTTGCCTCCCTTGTTTAGCTCCATACCTGCAAATTATGGCAAGAGCCCGTAAAGGTGTCCGTAACTAGGTTATCATGTCATTGTCGTGATGTCTATTGTCTATCGCATTAATCTACATTCATTATGCATGTGGTTTACTAAGCATGGTTGGATCTTGTAGTCTTTTAGGTTTATTGTGTTTTCTCCATTTTTTTAATGGAAAATATCGACTTATTACTACAAGAGGTGTAAAACCATAATAAGTTTCTCAGCCATATGATGTATCATGGCGCATACCAGCCCTTTTTTGGAAGCGATGTTAATTAACACATCGACCAGGGAATTATTCACAGTAGCTCCGAGGAATGACCAATTGATTGACCAGCTGCGAAGGGGTTTGATTGTAACTAATACAAGTTTGAGATTATTTTTTTGTGATGCGGTCAAATGAGAGAGAAAGACATCTCATCGCCTTGGGATCCGTAAAAATGCCGAGCAGTCAGGACTCCAGCTCTGGAAGATAAAATAAAAATGCTCCTTCAATGAGAAATTTATACCCGTCTAAGGATAAGGAGTTATCAAACCATGATTTAATCGAGATATAAAATTCATTGAACCATCATTGAACCATATAAAATTCATTTAAAATAGTATCGTAGCTCAAGACTTTCCTAGCTGGAGAAGAATGGATTGCAAAAATTGTAATCAATTTACTTGATGTCCTTTGGATATCTTATATTAAGTGTGAATTAAGAGATTATTCACCCTAATACGCTTCGTTTTTCCCATGGTCAAAGCCAAGGAGTTGATAACTTAGAAGTTTGAGTAGGGAGAAAATTACTGTTTTATCAGCTGACGGCTTGTTGCGTTCACGTGGTGCTCGAGTTTTGGCTGGTATCCAAAAGACTTTAGTAGTCGTAGCAAGACTATATCAGTGGCAAGCTACTATGGTTTCTGGGAATAAATCAAATGGATATGTAGTTTGCGTTAGTAGTACTTCGCAGCAACTGTCATTTTTTTCGGTAGGCGTATAAGTTTTCTCAGGACAGTAGAGCTGGTTGCACTATTTTCTAAAGCTCTGCTCCAGTTTTCCGCCGCGTGGAGGTATTCTTTCCATTATTCGTGATTCGTTCGCGTCGTTTTTTTTGACAACGTTTCTCCTCCTATCCTGGAGGCGTCTTCAGGTTCTTTGACCTGAAGACGCCTCCAGGATAGGAGGAGAAACGTTACTGAAAATACAACGACGCGGCCGAATCACGGAAAATGGAAAGAATATTTTCGAGCTTTGAATATTTCTATTTCTCCAGACTTGCGATATGCGGAAGGGAAGTGCAATGAATGAAGTGGATCAATCTTAATTATGTAAATTGTTCAACGTACTTTTATTAACATTTTTGATTATTTTTTCTAAGTTAATTTTAATACACGTTGATTTCCCGAGCATCAGTTCCAGCCACGTCAATGATCTAGTAATTTCTATTCCTACCATGGCTGATTTTCCCTCATGTATTTCTTGACGCAAAAAGAATATGGAAAAATTTTATTTTCCTCATCGGATTTATAGTATGATATACAGATCTTTAATAATGCATGAATAAAATCACGGATCTCATTCAAAAGTTTCCTTTCCTCGCCTACCATCTCAAGCACTTCCTCGTTAGTCTTTCTTTCCGTCCACCTAACCTTCTCCATTTTTCTCCACACCCACATCTCGATTACCTGCAGCTTATTCTTGTCCTCCTTTCTCAGAGTCCAAATTTCTGCCCCATACAAAGCTACTCTCCATACCAAGCTCTTCACCAGCCTCTTATTCACATCCTTACCCATTGTCCCCGTCATCAACTCTCATCTATTACTAAACGCCTCCTTAGCTAGCGCTATTCTCTTCCATTTGGGGCAGCATAGTATCTGCCGTATATCTATGCTACAGGTATTAATAATATATGTTTAAGAGTAAATGACATTGGATTGGATTGGATATTTGGGGAGGCGACCGACATCTATGGTCATTTGCGCCATAGGGGATAGGTAAGGGAGGAAGGGTGGATAGAAACCTGGCGTCGGTATTAGCCTACTCTTATCGAAAGACGCCAGGGGGACCACGGTTTAACGTCTCTCAGACGGAGCACTGTGCTTGAAGTGCCCTCCACAAGACACTCAATTAGGGACCTCTGAAAAACATCCGCCTCTGCTGGCACTTGAACCTTGGCCGCCCGTGTGGTAGGCGAATACTCTAGCCACCACACCAACCCGAGCCCCAAGAAAAGACACCTCGTGTATTGTCCGTGCTTGACTTTTGTGGGACCGTTCGACTTGAGCTAACATTGCCAAATCCCGCCCGCGAAAAAAAATAAAGAAAAGATGGAGCTTAAAAACCTCTAAACAGAGAGACCCCGTGAAAGAGTGATCCCCCAAACGGCTACCGTCCCGGTCAGAACCGGTTAGCGCGGTGGTCACCTTATCGCGCATCGAGCCTGGTCCGGGCCTTTGCGGAGAAGAAGAGGAAGATCCAAGCTTTGGGAGTTTTCGCGGGAAGGGATTGGGGGGGCAGCGGCCCTCGACGCCGGCGAGACGATGCGAGGTCGGTCTCTTCGTGTTTCGCCCCAGGCCATGCGCCCGCCTCTCTCCTTGTTTCCCTCCTATTCGCCCCTCACCACCCACTCCTCCCACTCCTAGTCCCTTCCCCAAAGATCCCCACCCCCTTTCCCAGCTTAA
This sequence comes from Ceriagrion tenellum, assembly GCA_963169105.1. Lineage (NCBI taxonomy): Eukaryota > Metazoa > Arthropoda > Insecta > Odonata > Coenagrionidae > Ceriagrion > Ceriagrion tenellum. The sequence continues at coordinate 48,650,926 of OY720637.1, forward strand.
GCGCCGATCTCTAACGCCACGGCATTGAAGATTGGGCGAGATCCATTGGTTAAGGACAAAGCGGGCAAGGACGCGTTTTGCCTAAGTGTTCGCGATTCCAGAATGGAAAGCATCTATGGGGGAAAGTTAGCAACGCAGGAATCATGTTATCTCTATTGTGCGTACCGTGTATTCTTTAGTAATTCTTCCACATTGATTATTATGCTATAAAAATATAATTTTATGATGAAAATACGATTCTCAACGAGCAATTACCATTGTTATTAAAAAATCTGAGTGATATACCCTAGCTCTTAGAGGTGTATTTTGGTCAAAATAAACGATTTTAAATTCCTTGCGACGAAAGGTAAAAAAGGGTACTAAGTCATTTCCTTTTTTCTAAAAAAATATATTTCAATTGGGTGTATTGGCGTCTATTGATCATTCTATCATTTTACGCTTCGTTGCGACTGTGTTTGGTATTTATGAAGTTCAGTTGTAATGCGTTGTAATAAATGTATTGAATTAATTGCAATGCATTGGGTACACACCCCTAAAAGTAACATATTGGTACAACTTGATGTAGATACAAATACTACAATATAGTGAAGAACGACATTAGTAACTGCATATTTACAATAATTAATACCAAATGTATTTGAATCAATTTTCAAAATTACACGTGGAAAAAAATTGTAGTATTTAATTTTGAAATTCTGTATATTGTTTCGAGTTATCATTACATGAGGCTAATTGTTCCAAGGAATGGTGAACTTGATGACGAAGGGTTTGTGATGAATTGCGGTTCGATGTGCGGCAATAGGCGGATGCGGTCGAAGGTAAATACAGGTTGGATGAGTTACTTCTAGATAACTCGGTTCTATACAAGATAGTCGAAGGACTGACTTTATGGAATTTAGGCGTATAATAGTTATGAATTTGTAATTTTCCACACAATTCTATTGTTTAAGGAGTCTGACAAGTTTCAATGTAAAAACATTATCTTCAGAGGCAGAACTTGAAGATAATGTTTCTGCCTCTGAAGATAACGTTTTTACATTGAAACCGGTCTGGCTCCTTAACCAATAAAATTGTGTGGAAAATTAAAAGTCATAGTTATTATACAATGACTAGTTTCAAGTGGATAGCTGGCCAGGTTACCGCGATTTTCAGTTTTGTTATTGAATAAAGAAAATAGAAGGGCGCAAAGCACATATTTCTTTCCTACGGTAAAATCCAAGTAGTGAAACTTTTGTCTTCGCAAGCCAGCCAGCGGAGCTTTTTAGGCACAATTAGAGCACAAATGTCTAGATTTCTCTCACAGTTTTTCCAGACGACTTTTATTAGTACGTATCATAATTTTTAATAGAATGTTTCCTTTTGGGATCCCCCTCGACTTTGTAAGTCAAAAACCCACCGTTTTTATCCTCTACTCGAGACTTACACAGGGTACATTGGCGTCTATTAATAACTCTATTATTCTAGTGCTTCATTGCTACCGTGTTTGGTATTTATAAAGTTCCATTGGAATGCGAAGGAATGAATTTATTGAATCAATTACAGTACTTTGGGTAAAATCCCCTAATAGCAACATATCGGTACACTAGGTGTACATACAATTATAGAAATATTTTTTTAAGATAATTACTGCAATAGTTTCTTTTCCTCTGCTGGAAACTTGATCAGGGGTCTTGAGTCTCTCATAACCCCTGATGAAGTCACCGGCAAAGGAGAAGAAACGTTGAGTTTTCAAGCAACCAACACGCGGGGGATCGCAAAAGTAATTCTTTTATTGAAAATTAGAATCCGGATGTGGTGATTCTCTCTCAAAGTTAGCGATTTTGAGACTTTCTCCGGAAGGATTGGGGGAGGAAGGATATGAGGTGGAGAAGGAAGGAATGGTCTTGATTGTCTCATAACTCCTGATGAAGTCTCCGGCAGAGGAGATGAAACGTTGGGTTTTCACCCAACCAACACTCGGGGGATCGCAAAAGTAATTATTTTATTGAATAATAGACTGTGAATGTGTTGACATTCTCTCAAAGTTTGCGATTTTGAGACTTTCTCCGGAAGGATTGGGGGAGGAAGGAGATGAGGTGGAGAAGGAAGGAATGGTCTTGATTGTCTCATAACTCCTGATGAAGTCTCCGGCAGAGGAGATGAAACGTTGGGTTTTCAACCAACCAACACGCGGTGGATCGTAAAAGTAATTCTCTTATTGAAAATTAGAATGCGAATCTTCCTCATCTTCGTAATACCCTGCGAGCCATCACGAGGGTGTGTGGCAGGGGGTGAAGATCACCAAACACGAACTATTGACATGCAACTAGGATATTTAAGGGAGACATGCTAGAGAACAGGGTCAAAAGCGGCTAGCTGGTTAGTATCTACATATTAAGAAAGGGATTATTGGTTGTTATTACATGCATCATGCACTACAGACTACTCTAACTATATTACACCTACCTATCCCTTTGCTACGCTGCCTATTGTTCTCTCTTATAGTGCGAGGGAAAAATGACATTTTAAATCTATCGGTACGACAATCTATCTCTCTAATCTTGTTAATCTGATCAAACCTAGTATAATACGCGGGGGTTCTTAATATATATCTAACGTCATATGTGAACAAATCGGTTTCGAATTGACTTAAAAGGTTTAACCTAAACTTTAACCTGCGTTCTGATAGTAATTCCCATCCTAGTTCTTCTATTAAATTCGTAACACTTATACAATTATCATAACGGCCTTTAACAAATCTAGCGGATCTCCTTTGCACACGCTCTAATTCTTTTATCAAACCTTCATCGAATGTGTTGATGCTCTCTTAAAGTATGCGATTTTGAGACTTTCTGCGGAAGGATTGGGGGAGGAAGCAGATGAGGCGGAGAAGGATGGGGGGATGGTGGTTAGAATATTCGCTCGATGAATTACTGACGGAGGACACATTCCACCCGCATCCCAAGGGAGCCGGATACTCGGCCGGGAGCTGCGTACACGCGATGCGTGCCCCTGGGAATTCCCAACCTCTTTTTAAGCCGCGGATCGAGGAGCAGAGAGAAGGAGGGGAGAGTGAAGGGGATGACCATTATGCGAGGTCACCATTCATTATCGGCGCCCTCTTGGTGTGCAAATTTGGGAACATGTGATGCGCGCGGGAGGAATATGCCTGGGAATCTTTTCTCGGTTATAGCAGGGTATTATCATTTCGCCATTTTTTGTCCGATGGTCACCAAATTTAGGATTCATCAATTATTTTTCATTCTAAACAACACTAGATATGGGCGAAAGCACTGCGACGACAGTTAAGTTAAAATATAATAAATACGGTTCTTATCTTGGTAAGGATGGGTACCTCGCATTTGCGTACACATTACAATAAAATTCAATGACAAGCTGGGAGAGAGTGACACACAATTTAGTAATTGCACGTTATATGTTGCCCCGAATTTTTGTCCTTGTCGTTTTGTCGTCTATTAGCCAGTTGCAGGAACGACACGTATACTTTGAATACAGTTATTAGACCCTTATACTATAGTAACCATTCATTAAGTGTTAAGGGTATTTTGATATCTTCGGAAGAGTGCGATATTTTTCTTCAAAATGAGATCAAAGTCACTGATTTATAGGGGAAATGATATTTCGCTCCAACTACCTAAAGAGTGTCAACCAACAAATCTTTCGCAATAGGCTGCCGGTCGCTTTCCAATGTCTCTCAAGATCCCCAGCGAGTCACGATCGTTCACAGTATCCATCACACTCCGCCAGGTTCATATTGGACGCAAAATATCCCAAGAGAAAAGGGTTACAGTAGGGTATTAATAATTTCTCCAGTTTTTGTCCGATGGTCACCAAATTTAGGATTTATCACTTATTTTACATTCTAAACAATACTAGATATGGGCGAAAGCGCTGCGACGACAATTAAAATATAATAAATACGGTACTTATCTTGATTAGGGAAGGGTACTTCGTCTGCTTCAGCAGCCACAATAGATGGCAATTGACGATCGAATCAACAATCGGCTAGGCGACATCTCAGTTTGCACTGCTAACTATAAACAAGTGGTAAGTTTTTCCCTTCTAATGGCCAGTTGCAGGAACGTAACATATGCATTCCATAAAGTTATGGGACCCATAAGCCATGGCAACCATTCAATAAGTGTTGCACAAACATTCAGTAAATTCATTGGTCTCATAACTTATGGCATGGAGTTATGAGTTCCATAAGTATCCAAGATGGCGGATGCGCAATGAACCGCTTGGAGTATTAACTACTTGATAAAAGAGTTGTTTTGAGACAAGTGACCAGTTTGTTTAATCTTACTGACTAATTATAATGTGTATTATCAATTATTCATGTGCTAAACTTTCATAAGTTTTATCCGGCGGTGGAAGATTAGATAAAATATTCGAAGCTAGTAACTATTGGTAAATAAGTTAAGTAACTAATAGATGTGTTCCTGCAACCCGAATATAGTTATGAGTTCTATAACTTTATGGATCTCATAACTATTGATTACATAACTAAATTTTCTTGCAACCGGCCATAAATGAAGCAAAATAATTTAAAATAGAAGGGGGAATTCTTGTCACCCAGCCGCTTGTTGATTCGATCGTCCATTGTCGTCTGTTATGGCTGCCGAAGCAGACGAGATACCGATCCTTAATCAAGATAAGTACCGTATTTGTTATATATTAATTGTCCTCGCAGCGCTTTCTCCCACATCTAGTATTGTTTAGAATGTAAAATAAGTGATAAATCCTAAATTTGGTGACCATCGGACAAAAACTGGAGAAATTATTAATACCCTACTGTAACCCTTTTCTCTTGGGATATTTTGCGTCCAATATGAACCTGGCGGAGTGTGATGGATACTGTGAACGATCGTGACTCGCTGGAGATCATGAGAGACATTGGAAAGCGACCGGTAGCCTATTGCGAAAGATTTGTTGGTTGACACTCTTTAGGTAGTTTGAGCGAAATATCATTTCCCCTATAAATCAGTGACTTTGATCTCATTTTGAAGAAAAATATCGCACTCTTCCGAAGATATCAAAATACCAGTCCGTTAACGAACTACTTTCCGAGATTTTTGACGAAAAACACCTTCACTTTTACATAGGAAATGGTTCGTGTATGCACTAAAGAGATACCATAATTAAAAATGAGGAATTTATAACACCTAGATCTCGTCAAAAATTGAAAGTGTGTAGTTTGCACATTTTATTTACAAAATTCGAAAATAAATCATAGTTTTACCGAAATATTTTAGCAGAATCGCGAAACATGATTTTTTTCAAATTGTTCAATGCAGTGCCACTTGTTAAACGGGCTTAAAGTGGCTTCACCAAGGTAGGACATGAATGGCTCTAAATTTTTAACGTGTTGTAAACCCAAAACAATTCTTTTATCATTTAATTAAGTCTCCTAGCGGTTGTCCAGCGGAACTCATAACTCCATTCCATAAGTTATGAAACAATTCATGGAATCAATAAAATTATCAAATGTTTCTGTAACACTTTTTGAATGGTTGCTATAGTATAAGGGCCTTATAACTGTATTCAAAGTACACGTGTCGTTCCTGCTACTGGCTAATAGATGACAAAACCTCAATGACGAAATTCGGGGCAACCTATAACGTGCCATTACTAAATTGTGTGTCACTCTCGCCCAGCTTGTCTTTGAATGTTATTTTAATGTGTACGCAATTCGGTGGCCTTTATAATTTTTCCATTGCCATTATTATATTTTTATCCCCCTGATAAGTTCTCTGCAATCTGCTTCTTTCCTCTGTATTTTAAAAGCTCCTTTTCCTTCCTATCCGCATACTCTCCCATCCCCTAATGCCCAGCATCACCATCACTCTGTCAGACCCCTTTATTTTGATCCAAGAATATCTCGCCCCCTTACTCTGCTCATGTGCATTTTTGAGGTTTGCCAGGTGAGTTTTTGAGATTGATAGACTGTTTATTTATTTCACCTAGGCCAAATTAAGCTTATGAGCTCCCTATTACTTCGGCCGAAGGCTCTTTGTACAATATAGTTTTACGGCACTTAATTCTGCGAGTGAAATCTTGTTATTTCTGATTTTAGAGATTTGGAAAATGCCATATTGATTCCTCCAGATTTCAAAGATGTCGAAAAATATCATACTTATTCTTTCGTAATTTTATGAAATTGAAAATATTTGGGGAAAAGGAAAATGGCGGAGAAAATCCAACAGCTTCTAGTCACCACTGATTCTCCTTTACATTAATCCATTGATTTTTACGGAAATATTTGCCGTTACGACGCATGGATGTTATTGATACCTATTTACGTAACTTAGTGTGAGGGATATATAATTATCACAAACGAGGTACTATCGTATGCTCGTAAAACTTTTGTCAAACACAACTCAGGCGATATTGATGAAACATCAGTGTACAGAGGGTTTTAGGCACAAGAAATTCATCGGAATAGGTCTGATTTTTTGGAAAATTCATCAACAGACCTAATTAAAAATGTGAAAAGATTTTCTCGGCCAAATTATGCTGAACATGCGAATTAACGAGGATTTTGGAATGGAGTTAATGTAGTTATTTACATAGCGTCTTTTTTATATGAAAAATATGTCTATGATAACGAGACTTTGATCAAATTAGCAGAGAGAGTTGAAATTAAGCTTTTACTGCCATCGATTTTGACTTACCCTTTATAAGTTGTGTTATCAAGATAAAACACATAATTTTGGTGGCTTTATCGCCCTTTTCAAAATTGGCATCATGTTTACAGCACTTAAAGATCAATATAGATTGCAAATTAAAACAGAGGAATTTTGACTCTTATACATGCATTTAGGCAATCCAGCAGAATATTGATACGGACAGTTTAAATCTCGCTGATACGCGGAATGTGCTTCGCACACGCGACGGTATTCACCAAACCCTGTATGGAATTTCGAAGCATTGTTTATCCATCAAAGGCATGAGTCAAGAGCGAGCCACCTAAGGAGTGATTGGATAGGGGAAATATTTATGATCAAGAGTGCTAATGCCCATGATTTTCCGTGTTCGCTGCCTTGTACTTAATCGAAGTCGATAGGAAATGCTTCACTTACGGCCAGTTGCAGGAACGTAACATATGTATTCCATAAAGTTATGGGACCCATAAGCCATGGCAACCATTCAATAAGTGTTGCACAAACATTCAATAAATTCATTGGTCTCATAACTTATGGGATGGAGTTATGATTTCCATAAGTAGACAAGATGACGGATGTGAAATGAACCGCTTGGAGACTTAATTACTTGATTAAAAAGTTGTTCCAGACAAGTGACCAGTTTGTTTACTCTTACTGACTAATTATAACGTGCATTATCAATTATTCATAGGCTAAACTTTCGTAACTTTCATCCGGCGGTGGAAGATTAGATCAAATAGTCGAAGCTAGTAACTATTGGTTAATAAGTTAAGTAACTAATAGATGTGTTCATGCAACCCGAATATAGTTATGAGTTCTATAAATTTATGGATCTCATAAATATTGATTCCATAACTAAATTTTCTTGCAACCGGCCATAATTGAGCTCTCCATCGTACACCGATTAGCGGATCTATGTTTCAAGGGTTAGTTGAATATCCGATCATTGAAAGACCCCCAGTTGAATAATGCAAAAGCAGAATGCTTAGCCTGATTGCCGCGGAGGCTTGAACTTCTTAGGAATATATATGATTGACGAGTGCTGAAGCCAGACAAATAATTAAGGCATCTGCTGATGGTGACGGATAGACACATTTTATGAGAAAAATATTGAAGTCATGAGTCATATCACGCATAAAAACGGTCGCACCTATGATCATTTGCATAAGATGTGCATACATTTGCATGGGAAATATTTGTAGCCTTGAGGCCTGAGGCGTTATGTCCCACTAGAGCACACTCTCTTCCGTGTAAAATGACAAAAAAAATGCTCCGCGGAGCATACGGACCCGGATCCAAAGAAAGAAGCGCGCCTAAATATAGCCGGCCATTCGAGGGTAGCTGGACCTCAGATCCTGGGGGAAAACTCGAAATTTTGGAGATATTTTTGCGCGCAATTTGTTCTCGCTGTCCGCTGGGGTCGTTGGTTTGGTCACGTATCCGCGTACATTTTATTTGGTTCCGGGAGGGGACAAGGCACAAAATGAAGCCAAAGAGGGTCTGTCGTAAAAACGAGGGACCATCACCTCTAATGGGACTTTTTTTTCGATGGTATCATATCAGTAACTTTCACACATGTTGGGTGTTTTTATGCTTATGTAATTTGGCTAATAATTTGACGTAGTGGCAGTATGCCAGGGTATATTCTCGACGAGAGAAAAAGCATTTAAAAACCCAAGTTCCTAGAATATAGCATAAAATGGGATGCATTTTTTAAAGAACACGTTGAATTCTCACTATCGCCCGCTTTGATTATGATAAGAAATGATTTGTCTGCTTCAAATGCTGTATTGAAAGGGTAAAATTTATGTATATATTTGAAAGAGTTTACCGATTCATATTGATATGACTCGAAGTAAAATAGCCATTTCGGAAGGTTTTGATGAAAAAAATGATCCCTTCTGTAGAATAATAATTTTTCACTAATTGCACGGATATCGTTTATAAAAACACGTTGAATTCTCATTATATCAGATTGTGATAAAGAATATAAATAACTAATTTACTTCAAGACTCTATTGAAAGGATAAAATTTATGGGTATTCAATACGATTTGTTCAATTATTAGTGTAATATTTGGGAGGAAGATGGCGTGTCTTTCTTCAATGGTTAATTCTCGTAATATCATTCCGTGAATATGGCAATACATAGAATATCATCGGTTTCTTTGAGTTTGGCTATCATCGTACTTCTTTATTAAATACCACTCCCCAGGTCGTCACTGCGTTTCATCACTCTGATCTCCAACAATGTAGCTAACTGGTTCTCTCGCTCATCCCAGCTCTAGCTCATCTCACCCATCTGTTATTTTGATCTTTCCTTCTATTTACTCACCCTTTCCTTGATTTCGTCCAGCATGCTCTCTTCGCCGTCTATTCATTGTACCTCCTCGCTCTCCCTCTTATCCGTCCGCCGTGGTACACTCTTAATTGTCCTTCAGTCTATTCTAGTCCTCTTTCTTGATAGTCCATGTTTCTGTTCCTGCTACACTCCTTAATAGTCTCTTTGCCAGTATTTTCTAAACACATTTTAACCATGCTGATATCATAATTTTTCTCTTGTCTCTTCTCATTCCATACGCCGCAGTCTGCATAATATCTTAATTACTCTGCCAAGACGACTTTTTGTTAACACCCCTAGTTGTTAACTTAATTTACCAAGCTTGAACCCTCCCACTTTCAATAAATTACATAATTTTTTTTTGGCCCAGAATATCTCATCGCTTTCGCTATCCTTTGGTTTCTTTTCATTCCTTGTCGGAAGGAAAGAAACATGTGGAAATAAATCGATATAGGATTAAAATTTGGAGGAAAATGGATCGAATGAAATAGGTTAGCCAAGCTGATAACCAGGCTTTAATTAGACGTTAACCCAAGTGTTATCATACCTTGTTTCTTGCAATCATTTTCCAATGACTCAATTTACTTGAATGAATGGCTAATTGCGATAGGTTATCAGCAAATCTAACCTATTTAACCTAATCTTATGTATAATCATTCTAATTTTATTCCTATACAACCATTTTTCTGCATCTGTCTTTACTTCTTCAGCCTTCAAATATAAAGTTTCTTGCGATGATGAGCAACCTTGTGGTACTCCTTAACTTAATATTATCCACCCCGCCTCTTCATCATCCACCCTTACTTTCGCCGTCTGATCCATGTACAAGTTTCGAAAGATACTTCTGTCTCTCCAGCATTCTCCTGTTTTATCTCTATCTCGATTTGTTTTTCCTGATTCCCTTCGCCCAACACGTACTCGCAATTTCAGCGAAGGCAAATCTCCTTGGTTACCTTCTTGGGCCTTTCTAGGTGTTTACATTACAGTAAGTATGTAAGTATTACAATTAGTTACATAATAATTCACTTTACACGCCCATGTATTCGTTTGGTCTTATCATATCCCTTTTCTTAATGACCATGACTGTCAACTTTGCCCTGCATTCATTTATGTTATTGTTCTAAAGTCGTCATCCACTGAAGTAAGATCTGAGGCTTTCCAGGCGTGAGATATTAATTAGCTCCATTCGGGAAGTCCACCGGGTGAGAGCCTCCATAGGTGCAGATGTATCAATGACTGAGTCTTTCATCGTCTTCAGGGCAGAAATTCATTTATTCGGCCGTGAAGACGATGGACGACTCGGCGATCGAAACGTCGGCACTTATGGAGTCTCTCACTTGGTAGACTTCCCGAACAGAGCTTCTTATTGTCGCACACTGATGCCATGCATTATTAATGTACTTACATCTCATAAAGAGAAATTTGTAAGGAAATCTAAGCCCTGGAAAACCAAAATAAATGTGCATAACGTCGGAAATTTTTGGAATTTCGCGATTAATTAATAAGTCAACCGATGCATCCGGAAAAGAAATTTTGATTTTCCTTGTGTCATCCATCCTTTGATCTTTTTTTGGAATACCCCTCAAATAAATTATTCTTCAGTAATTGTTTCCAATGGGCTTCTGTGTAACAACCTGTTCCCTTTAAGTATGTCTCCTATTCATCTCTGAGTTAATATTTAACGTTTTTTCCTCCAATTATTCAGGTGCCATTCTCTCGGATCATTTGGTCTCCCAGCATTCTGCCACAACATCATATTTCCACTGCTTTCTCTCGTCATTCCTCTGAAACCATTATTGTCCAAGCTTTACTGCCACCGTATTATAATGGCATGCTTCGCGTAGTTTTATGTTTCAATAAAGTACGTCCAATCTTGTATTTTTTGCTGTTTTGCGACATTTTTTTCTGCTGGTATGTCGATTTGCTCGGCCTACTCTCATCAAATAATCTGTTTTTCCTCTTCCATCGCCACCGGTGATTCCGCTTTCCGCCGATCCGAGATCTCCCTCCGTCTAAGCATTTGGCGCCAAAGTTTGAGGGTGACCCTGTCACCTCGATATCGCCCAAGAACCATGCTTTTCGTTTTATTTTCATTGAGCTGGTTTGAGCGCAAATCGTGACTCGTTGAGTGCGCATTTTCATAAATTTTCAAATGAGTGGAATGAAATTCTTGGACCGCACTTCACTTAAGTAGAACAATTTATACGCTGGAAATGACCATACACGCTAAGTTAAAAGGAAGAAACTTTGAAATACTCCATCAGTTATTTATTCGTGCAACGCGTTTAAACGCTTGAAGCGTCGTCATCACGTACAATGAATTGGTATAACATAAATAGCGTCATATATCCTTGTACGAATGAATTACTGAGTGGGTATTTAAAAGTTTATTTCTTTTAACTTCACAATGATGTTCAACAGTAACTCGCCGGATACCGTATTACTTGAATATACGCACATGTTGTAATTTACATCATACAAGAATTTCATTTTTTTAAAATTTCATCTCAACGAAAGGCAGGATTCATAATTTAAGCAAAAGCCGTATGTAAATACGTGTTTTTTTCGGCATTATATCTTGGTATTAATTAATTAATAGAAATCATTATAATACAACGAAAGGTATGTTTTCGCATTTAGGAGAAAATCTGTACATATTTCTTCGAATGATTTCTATAAGTATAATAATATTTATTCATCCAAGAGACTCAGTGCACAGTAATAATCCTGACAAGTGTATAAGATATGTCATATACAAGAAATTTTACAAAGTTTGCAAAAAAGAAAGTATTATAAATTTGGCCTCAAGTATTCTTTGACACTATAAAAAACACTTATCAATCAGGTATTCACGGTTCATTTTCTTAAAGACTGGTAAACTATATTCTTTTTAATACATTGAGGTAAGTTATTATATAATTTTACACACATAGACCTTGGACCATTTGATGCCTTAGATGAATTGGTTGGCTTTATATGTAAGTTTTTACATTGTCTGGTATCATACAAGTGGGTGCTATACTGTTAATTTCAAAATCAGCTCTATTATGTTTCACAGGCAATTCAGAATGATTACTCTACGCGCCTGGAGCAGATAACAGTTTTAATTTTTTTAAAGAGTTGTCGACAGTGGGCATAATAATATTAGTTGCACTTGATTCTTACCACCTTTTTTGCATATAATATATACTGTGAAGGTGAAGATATGTCAAGTGTCATGAAGCTGCGTATTTAATTAGCATTAAATTGCTAAGAAGCCTAATCAGGAACATAGAATTTTTTCGCTTTCTCTGTCCGAATTACTATTGAGTAAGCTTTTGAAAATTTTCGCCTAAATTTGTACTTTAAACAAAATGGCAACAAAAAACCCAATATTCAAGCCTCATTTCATTATAAATTTTTTTCATTCAGCATTCTCATAACAGTCAATTCATCTAGAAAAAAATTATCGGGGGAATTGTTTTTGGTGGGTGGAGATTTATATGATGCACGCAGGTATCGATATTACCTTTGAAAATTACCGAGAGCGCGTTGAAGGTTTGTGAGCGTAAAAATATGATGAAAGGCAAACTGCAGTCTCTCTTGCATAGAAAGTATTGCCGGCGTTGAAATGTTTTGAGATGAGATATTTATGCAAACGCCCCAATGAGAATGTTTGAGGCGTTACTGACCGTGGGTAACTGGGGGAAAATTGATGCATTATTCTCGCAACGCATTGCAGACGAGTGATGATGGACGGCCCGCTCGTGAAAACTGGCAATCATCGACGTTTTGCGATTCTCCAGCATATAAATTCCATATGTGTGCCGGGTATATTGCCCGAGGAACGCAGAGAATTCCAGGGACCATGGAACCCTTCCAGCTCCGCGAAGCCGACGGCGGACATTTTCTGCTGTTCTCACAGGTGGTTGAAGATGGCCCACACCCATCTCAACTGCCGGCCAAGAATCAGTCGGCAATGTGGCGTATGGTACTGGGAAATTCCAAGGCCGAACAGTCATACAAATCACTTATTAATAGAAAAAACGTGGTGGTGGGAAGGACCTAGGTATTTTCAGTTTGGTTAGTTACTTGGGGAGGCGATCGACTGCAGCTGCTTTCACGCCATCGGGATAGGTGAGAAGGAAGGTCATGGAATTGAGAAACAGAGGTGAAAAACCTGGCATCGGATTATATGCCTGATTTCAAGGTGGCTGGTGAAGTAATCGAGGGTCCCTGAGTGAAAGAATTTTCCTAGCAGGACAGAAAAATCACCATTGATTGTTCAATCCTAAGATTGGTTGGATGCAGCCCTCCACCCATCCCTGTCAAATGCTAGTTCCCTTACTTTCTAGTATCTCTTCCTACTTTCCTCTTCATTTGGTCCATGAACTAATTCCCGGGTCTTCCTCTGGGGACTTTTCCCTCTATTTTACCTTCAATTATGTTCTTCACGAACCAATTGTGTATAAGGGTGTGTCCAATCCATCTGGTCCTTCTTTTCTCCATCGTGTTCCATACGCTCCTTTCCTCTTCTACTCTTAGGTAAACTTTAGTCCGTCCATTTCATCTTCAGCATTCTCCTCCTGCGCCTGGCTAAGAAGAATTCTAGTATTTTTCCGGGCAGTTTTTCCGATGGTCCATGCTTCCGATCTATTGGCTGCTACCATCCGCACAAATGTTTTCACATACTGTTTTCCGGTGTTTAGTTCTATCTTCTTTGAGCACAGAAGTTGTCTTTTTTCCATGAACGCCTTCTTTGCTTGGGCTATTCTCCGATTGATGGCCGTTGTACTTCTTCCTTCCCACGTGATGGTACTACCGAGATACGGAAAGGAATCCAATTGCTCTAATTCCTCTCTTCTCGAGGTGACTTCTACATTCAGATTCTCTCTTCCGCATACTAGGATTATAGCCTTCGTCTTATTTACTTCATGTTGTATAATTGGAATTTGCATGCTGTGTTGTACAGCAAAACAGAATAATAGTCAAATTATTTCAATAAGTTCATCTGTTTGGTGTGTGGGAAAACTCACCATGCATGCGGCAATACAGAACATACTTTGTCATTTGTCGGTCCCGGTGGCGGCGGGGTAAAGTCCTCGCCTGCTACCCTGAGGGTCGCGGGTTTGAGTCCCGCCTGGGTAGAATATTATCTGCCCAGGACATGGGTGTTTGTGTATCGTCCGTTGTTACTGTTACCCACCCGACGTAAATTGGCACATTGTGCTGTACTCGGGATATTGAAAATTCGTTTTAGACTGCTACTCAACTTGTAACCGTCTTCTCGGTTGACGAGACCGGAGAACGTCAACCGAGAAGACGGTTACAAGTTGAGTAGCAGTCTAAAACGAATTTTTTCACATTCATATTCCGGCAACAATGGGAGTCCAGACTTATATATATAAAGACGAGCGAGACTAAGAAATCAGTTCAGTTAACCTGATGAAGCTGGCAGGAGGACCAGCGAAATATTGTTGTTTAAAAAAACATACATCGCGGAATGAATCCCGAAAAAAGGAAAAGTCAACACTGCATCCGCGGAAGCCTACGAGCGAGATATGGTACTTTTTTCACAGTTTTATTTTATTTCAGGTCGACCGGTTTCGTCACATAGGCGACATCATCAGGCACATAAGTTTAGAATGCTGCAGAATTTATACAAATATTTTGTATAAATAAATAAATAAAACTGTGCAAAAAGTACCATATCTCATTTGAATTCTTTATAACATTTTACATACAAGCTATGCATCAAAAATTTTCTTTACTTCATTTATAATCTACCCGGAAGGAAGTATTTTTCAGATTAAAAGCGTGAGGTTATTCTTGTCAATGATTTTTTGCATCCTTTTGATTATTATTTGGTATGACGCACGTGAATTTCATTCTAAGGAGAAAATGAATTATTATTGAAAAAAGTCTAGCGGTCATAACTCAAGTTTTCATATTTTTTGCGTTTCTTTATATCTGTTTGCCAATATTCAATGAACTTATATGAACATAACGGGGTAAATAGAGTCCTCTACCTTGGGTAGAATCTCCGATCTCTCAGCCAACGATGCATCCATATCTCATGTGCCTCTTAAGCAGAAGTTCCCATCCAGTGGAGAATTTCTCTTTCCCACCATGGCATTAATGTAGTAAGGTCTTTTTGGGAACATTTACTGAATGGAATACTTTAAAAACGTTTCTTAAACGTTCGAATATTTTTCCTTGGATTGGTATTTGGGGAGGCGACCGACAGCTAAGGTCATTTACGTCATAGGGGATAGGTGTGGGAAGAAGGGTGATGGAAACCCGGCGTCGGCATTAGCTTGCTCTAAGCGAAAGGCGCCAAGGGGACCACGGTTTAACGTCCCATCCGACAGACGGAATACTGTACCTGAAGTGCCCTCCACAAGACACTGACGTAGTGATCGGGTTTCCTCTGAAAAACATCCTCCTCCGCAGGGATATGAACCCTGCCTGTCCGTATGATTAGTCAGTGCTCTAGCCACCGCACCAACCCGATCCCCAGTTTTGTCATTTTCTGCATTAAAATGCTATTAAATAATTTATATTGGGAAAGAAGGACTGATATTCTGAAGCTCGGTGAAAGGGGAAATTGAGGAAAATGGCGGAGAATTACTTCTCCATAAATAAAGAAATTAAAAGTGGCTGATCGTCGTGCGATGGAGAACAGTAATCTCTACTTCTAAGGAAGGCTGTATTGTGGCAGTTCTAGAGTTGAAATTTATGGACATCATTCCAATTTTGAGGAGTTTTATAAGTAATAATATATTTTAAAAGTACTAAAAAATGAAATCGTCCACTAGTTTACCAAAATTATGCTAAGGAGGTTTGAATATTGATGGGTCAAAACTAACAAATTTCGAAAAAAATTAGTATTACGTGGGCATAGCCGCCATAAAACATTCGAGGGCTGAATGTAAATTATAAATGTATTCGAAGAAACAAGAAAATTCTGGGGTAACGAGAAAAAAAATCAAAGAAAAGACAATCAGAATCGTGGGCTTGTTTGGTGCGCTGATGACCGGAACGATGCCGTCACAAATCACTCGCGTATGCGTAAATATGCGAATCCTTTTCCTCACAAAGCACTCCCATCTCCATGAAGCGAAGCCAATAAAAAAGATTTGTTTAATCTGACGCAGGAAAAAGGCATCCAATCTTGGCTAATATCGCTTGAATTTAATTTTAGAAAAGAAGATAGAATAATAGTGATAAATTTATTTATTATTTTCGGAGTTTTACTCCTCTAGAACAAAGGTTTGTTTAGCAAAAAAGAAATATGCATTATTCATTCAACCCGGAACAAAAAAGTTGTTAAGAAAATAATTTTAAAAAACTCATGAGGATGTTACTGATTACATATTTGGATAGTTACGTAATGAAATGGCTGAATTGCTTCTTTCTGATGTGAAAATGGGCAGGAGACATTTAAAATTAACTACGTAATGACACAGCAAATACTATGAAAAAACTAAATTGCATATTCTGTCACGAAAAAGAACAAAAGTGATATCGATAAGCAAATAAATGAATAAATTGATCACTGATCAAGAATCACTGGTAAGTAAATATCTGAAAAGTTTTCTCTGTAATATTTTCAGCAATTTCCAGCCTTTCACTTGTTTCGACAAGTCTTTTCGCAACTTCGAGGCAACAGCTGTGAAGTGCGATAGTCTACGACGCATTTACAAACGGTAGGGAGCTCGTTAAAGGGATTTTATTTGGCATGTGAACTGATTGATGAAGAATTTTTCATTGGGCGTACTATACTTGAATTCAACGAATTTGAGACTTATGTGCAGGATGCTGCCGGAACTACAAAATGCACCCGCTGGTCAGACAAGTGCTACAAAATAAGATTAGTCTGCGGAATTGAAAAGCATTAGAATTTTTGGTCAACTCGCAACTTCTGCCATCATAATTGAGCAGCAAAATGACCATTACATAATTCCATTTTGTAATCCCTTTCTTCTGATTCCTTTTCCAGTTTTTTCTTTATTTTTCATGAATACTGAGCCTTCGTTTCACTCGCCTTTCGGCTGGTCTCCGGGTATCATGTATTTATATATGAAATCTAAACTCAAAAGAACGAGGGTGGAGTCGTTAGATTGTTCCTCAAATATTCGTCCAAATTTACTGCTGCATACTTCTAACGCGCTCTATGTCTCGATGCTATGACTCATTTTTTGGGATAATCACCCGTCTCTGTTAAAAAAGTATATTATCTCCTCCCGAGCCGGAGTAAGTGCGTTCTCCTGTTAGTTTAGTAAACGTTTAAGCGGAGTTATAATGGAAAACGAGTAATAACTCTAGATAATGGCTTTTTGAATAATAATCAACTAGGTTAAATGTAGAGATTCAGAGACGAAAATGTTTATTACTTGTGGATAATAAAAAAGATAGATTTGTGGATATTACTAGAGGATGGATTGTCAAAATCCACGTTAAGAGGAAATATGCTGTGTAAGTAATGGAAGAAAAAAGATAACTGTTTTATAAGCAAGTGAACTGGTTGGTAATTGGTTTTAATAAGAGTTTTGTATAGTGAGAGCAATGGGAAAGTACAGTGGGAAGAATCATTATGTTTATTGTACTTTCAACTCTGTATCATGAACGGTTTTTTAATATTATTGTAACGTATTGTAACGAGTACAGCTACTGATCTATTTATCGTACAGTTTACAGGCAGAGGGGGGAGGATGAGGCTTAGTAAATGCATGGTCGATTGATAAGATGCTATTAGACACTTATTCGAGTTACTGTCGCTTGGAAATTGGAAGGTATTATGTTACATTAGAATTGAATGATCACTGTATATGATGCGTGAAAATACGGGCTGGGAGAAGCGCTACTTATACCGTTGGAAACAATCAATATATATGGACATGCACTCACGGTTTATGTGAGTGCGAATCAATTTAAAGTTTCTCCTACCTGAAGATTTTAGCTCCTTCCAGAATGATGTCCACAGTTCTATGTAATGTTTTGACTCCCCTTCCACATCGTGTCCGATTTCTCCGCGTTCGCTGACCGCCTGCCTCTTTCAGGAGGACTCCTAAATTGGTGACAATTCCGAGGCTGTAAAATCTGCAATATTGGAAGCAATATATTGGGATGTTCCCTTTGGGGTTAACTTTAGTAAGACCAAGGATCAAATCTTTCTGATGCGGCTTTGATAATGAGGTGTGTAACGTCACAATGTTGACTGCCTCTGTTGCGCTCATTAACGTATAGGTTTTCGGATGGCTTTAATTAACAGCATATCAGTCGATATTAACGGTGGTAACCTCAGAGAGTTGGTTCGAAAGTGATGGCTGGCGTCCACTTGCACCTATGATTGTAGAAATTGAAGTTTTTTCACTGGTTGGGGGATGTAGAATGGGCATTCAGAATAATATAGTCCTCACAATCATCTGATGACTAAAAACGAATAGTTTTGTGAACTCGAAGGCTTCCGCGTAGTCGTTCAGATGGCTTGGAGGTCATTGAAGGCTTTTCGGGCTCTCTTCGCGTAATTCCATCGTCTTAGACAATAGTTTCGATATCTTCGCAGCTATCTTCTTCAGGTCAGAAGTGAAGATGCATGTGATTGTGTCCATTTTATACAGAGGGCGTTTTTCCCGCAAATTCAGTCGGGTGCGCCGTCATTAGTTACCCTTTTCTTCTTTATGAAAACTCTGAACCGAAATAGAGTTTTCGTAAAGAGGAAAAGAGTAACCAATGACAGCGCATCCGACTGAATTGGTAGGGTCTTTATAAGACGGAATAGATGTAATGTATTCGAAACTGTAATCTACTTCAATGGAAACACGCGGAAGAGAGTCCTAAAAGCCTTCACTACCAGAAAGTCATATATTCTTACCTAGGGGATTAACCTTACAGATATTTCACTCCTCTCATTTGTATCATTATTTGGAAGTTGAAACCTTTTTCTTTGTTATCAAATGTCCTCGGCAGTTGAAGATTGAAGCAGTAACATTGGTGCCGTTCGCTTATGTTTCCAACAACTCGTGCTGTCACACGACACGTGACGCTGTCATCCCAACCCGTCAATTCCTCCGCACAGAATCGCTCTTACAAGCGTTCCTTACTCGCCTTCCCGACGCCCACGATCCCCTCGCACCAAACACATTCGCAGACTCGCCCCTCACGCCCCTCTGCTCCCGACGCCTCACAGATAGCCCCTCCGAAGACATCCATCTCCACCCACGTGTCCCACCTAGCCTCCTCCCGTCACCTCGTCGGATGGCGGTTCCGCGGACCGCCCTCTTTCGCGTTCCGCCTCCTCCTCCTCCTCCGCCCCTCCCCTAAGCGGCCCGGATCTTGCACCCGTTCCAACGCCTTGGCCCGCTGAAGGGAAGGACCCGCTCACTCAGGTGCGGATGACATTTGGAGAATAGCAAGAGGGTGATGAGGAGCGATCGTGACTGACTCTCCGGGGCCGCAGTCGATGGTTTTTTTTATGACCCCGGTGAACAGGACCCTTCTCTCGGCCTCTTTGGCCGCGTATTTAAGTAGCTGCGAAGCGTTTATATAGCTCTGTTGTGAATATGGACCAAGATCATGGCACGACCTAATGTATGGACCTAGGTGTTTGGTGGATTCAAGGCTTTGACTGGAAGGAGTTTATCATATTCCTCCGATTTTGAAAGTTAAGCCGTTGGTTCTCTTTTTTGATGCATTAAATCGTACCTAAGGGAAGTAAATGTACTTATTATTTCGTGAACAAAATTTGCGCACCGAGAAATATTAACTGCTTTTGGATATTTTTTTGGAAGAGTTTGTTCTATAAGTTATATTTTTGAAAGTACCTAATAATATTGACTAGCTGACCAGTGCGAATATTTCACACAGTATGCGGCTTCTTCCTGTTCTTTTACCTGTTGAATATTTCGCACAGTATGCAGCTTCTTCCTGTTTCTTCCTTCTTTCTTCCAGTTCTTCTACCTGTTTCTTCCCATGGACAATTACATGTTATTTATGTTTGTGTTAAATATACATAACGTAAACGGTAAACGGTCACACTGAATGTCTCCTAGAGTCTTTTAAGCACGTAACCATACTCAACATATTAGATGATTATATTGTCAATAGATGGCACTTAATTTTTGATCATTTTTTTAACAAAAACTTTAATTTTCAATTTTTTAACAAAACCTTTAATGTTAAACCATTTGTCTATTTTTCGACAATAGCGGGGAACATAATCTTGAAAACGATGTTTGAATCATTTATTTCGATGAAGAGTTATGGGAGTTATGGCGTTGCGACAAAGAAACACCTTTGAGAAATAAGATATATGATTGGAATTTCTTAGCTGAAGACGCTACGCGGCAGCGAGGTGTTGGAAGTGAATTGATAATAAGCTGCTCAAATCATTTTTATTCCAAATATATAGATTAGGAGAAATAGGATGCTTTGATTTTTATATTCTCGCAAATGACATTCCTGGACATTCGTAACTTCTTAAACAACAGTAAACCGTAAGGACAGATCCGGCGAAACACAGCTTGCGCTCTTCCTTTAAAATATCCTAAAATCAGGTGAATTGAAAATGTATGTCGACGCGAAATCCCTCAATTTTAAGATGGAATTCGACGAGGTTCCTGTAAAAAAACTCATTTATGAATTATTATTAATTTTATAAATGCGGAAATAATTAAACAATGTGAATTGCGTAAGTGAATTTCTCAGTTACAGAAAACAAAAAGTAGTAATTGATGGTTTTAGCTCTGAAATGGTCGAAATCACATTTGGTGTCCTCAAGGAAGCCAGGTGCCAGGAGTGGGGGTTAGAATAAAATATCAACAAATGCACCACAGTTCACTTGCTGCGAAAGTCATCACACAAATGCCATATCTATACTGTGGGTGGAGTAAACATAAAATCTTCAGATACATTTAAATATCTTGGAATTACCTTAACTTCAGATATATCGTGGGGAACACGCATGCAAAATATATGCGTCAAAGCATTAAAGAAACTAGGTTTTGTTAAGCGTATAATAGGAAGGTCCTCGGATGAAAAGGTCAAAGAGAAATGCTACTTCGCTCTGGTTAGGCCACACCTCAAATACGCCGCGAGCAGTTGGGACCCTGGTCATAAAGATTTAGCCAAAAAAATTGATGAAATACAAAGGAAAGCAGCACGCTTCATTATATACAGCTACGAGCGTAGATATAGTGTCTCAAAACTTCTAGAGGGATTAAGGTTGGAGCCCCTAGAGACTTGGAGGCTACACGCTAGGCTTAGGTTGCTTGATAAATTCAAAACTGATATTTTTTTGAGTGACATAGAGAATATTATCATGACTCCTCACTACATCTCTAGGTCTGACAGATGCGGTAACTGGTGTGTTTCAGAGCGACATAGAGTATATTATCGTGAGGCCACACAATCTCTCTAGATCTGATTGGAGCGATCAAATAAGAGAGACACATTGCCGAACAGATAGGTACAAAAACTCGCTCTTTCCGCGCATAATAAGTGACCGCGATAAAAAGTAAGCTCCACTTAATACACTCCTGTAATACACGTCCCCATTTCACCTCCCAAAACTTTACACCTTTACACGACTGGTGTCCTAACACCCCATGCCACACGCCCATGCGGTGGCTAGCAGGGGAGTATGTAATGTAGATGTATGGACCTAGGTATTTGGTTAATCCAAGTCTTTGGCTGGAGGATGGTGATTGATTATCTTCCTCCAATTTGGAAAGTTAATGCGGTGTACCTATTTCTTGATGTATAAAATCGTACCTGAATGTACTAATTATTTTGCGATCAAAACTTTGCGCACTGGGAAATACCAACAATTTTTGGATATTTTGTCTCTAAATTTTGTCGATGACTTTCTTTAGTAAGCTACTTTTTTTTGCAAGTTATCCAATCCCGTTGATCGGAAATTCTCAGCTGAAGGTGTTACGCGGTAGCGAGGAATTAAAATTCAATCAATAATAAGCTACTCAAATCATTTGTGTTCCAAATATAGTGGTTAGAAGAAAAAGGATGGGATTATTTTTACATTCAAGCAATTAGTTACATCTGTCAAGAAAGAGAATGGATATAATTCGTTGTCTCGGCTCGAATTGTCAATGTGGAGCAGCATACATCGGCCAGACTGGGCGCAAGTTTAAAGAGAGGATTAAAGAACACCAATCGTGCGTCGAAAATAAGGACCCGGAGTCTCTCTACGCCAAACATCTGCTGGATGAGAATCATCTTAGTGACTTTGTGCCAGAGATCCTACACATAGGTAAGTAGGGACTAAGACTTGACGCATTCGAGCAATTTGACATTTTAAGAAGTGTCAAGAATGAGGAAAATATTGTAAACGAAATTTTGTATCCTTCCCACTCCCCCCTTCCATACCTTCCTTCCTTCCACACCTAAAGGAGGTCAACCCTTTTCCTACCTTACCTCCCCTACTACCTCAGGATTACGATGTTTTCACGGACGCAGTGGAATTCGCCCTCTTCCCTTCCACCCGACCCACGCGTCACCGCCGCTTCCTTTCACCCCCCCTTTTTTGTGACAATGTAAGTAATGAAAGTAATGTGAGTACAGAAATTCCCATCTCCTTCCTCCTTGACTCTATGCTCTTAAACCCATTCCCCACCTCCTTGGCCAAACTCCGCCCCTGGGACATCCACCCCTTAACCCACACCTCAGACCGTTGCGTTTTTGGGAATTTTGTTTTTGAAATCATTTCGTGTGTGACTATTTATTCTCCACCTTCTATGCAATTGTACCAGATGATGACGTGCCACGTCGAAACGTAGGTCGTACATTAGGATTCGTAAAAAGGGTTCTAGGCAAATGCGATGAGAGAGTGCGAGAAAGAAGCTATTTTACACTTGTCAGGCCTAATTTAGAATATGTCGCTAGTATATGGGATCCGTGCGAGGAAGGTATGATAAAAGATTTAGAGCGCGTGCAAAGGAGATCTGCTAGGCTTGTTAAATGCCGTTATGGTAATTGTATAAGTGTTACGAGCTTAATAGAAGAACTAAGATGGGAATTACTATCAGAACGCAGGTTAAGGTTTAGCTTAAACCTTTTAAGTAAATTAGAAACAGAGTTGTTCACAGATGACGTTAGATATATATTGAGAACCCCTGCGCATTATGCTAGGTTTGATCATCTTAACAAGATTAGAGAGATAGATTGTCGTACCGATAGATTTAAAATGTCATTTTTCCCACGTACTGTAAGAGAGAACAATAGGCAGTGTAGCAAAGGGATAGGTAGGTGAAATATAGTTAGAGTAGTCTGTAGTGCATGATGCATGTAATAACAACCAATAATCCCTTCCTTATAATGTAGATACTAACCATCTAGCTCCATGTGACCCTATTATCTATCATATCTCCCTTAAATATCCTACTTGCATGTCAATAGTCGTCTCGTGGTGGCTCGCAGGGTATCACGTAGATGTAGATGTAAATATTTATGTGGAATTACAAAGTTTTCTTTATTTTTCATCATACAAAAGGGAATGGATTTGGTGATTCAATAGTTGTGGAAATTGGGATTGGTTTCAAAGAGAAATGCTTAAATATTCTGCATGGCCGAAAAAAAAGGTATTTTCATGGACATAGTGAGTAAGGGCATCGTGAGCGTTATATTCAATGAATGATTACGCTAAATTAAATTCACAAAAGTCATACCATTCATTTATGTAAATCACTCAATTGACTCGCCTCAAGTTATGCAGCATCATTAAGACAGCACAAAGTTACCAAGAAGTGTTCTGAAAAATGCATATTTTTGGGAATGAATAACTATTCCTGGTGTTCTTATACTCATCAGGTGTATCGCTCTCTTGAAGGATGATATACTGCGTAGGAATAAACTGCGATGAAATTTATTTGTGACTGTTTGGAGTCGTAAAATGTTCACCCATTTTATTACTTGGTTCGTTTTCCATTTATTATGTTTGGGGATGTTCATATGCCTAAGATTATGCCAACTGCATATCATTAAATTTATTACTGTTAATCATCGCTGAATTTTATTGTATACTTTGCAGGATTGCATGAAGTTCGATTTTCTGCACCTTTATCAAATCTTTATCATCTGTCCAATGTACAGTGGTGTTTAGAAATGTAATTAATCAGTCAGCACGTTTCATTGGCCGTAGATTTCTTCTTCTTCATAATACCCTGTGAGCCGCCGACGGATCTTGAATTTATATTGTTGAAGGTCCGACGATGATTGAATATGCCGCCGCACCGAGAGAGATGAGAACTTTGCCCTCGCATTTGGTAGAGAGGCCGAGTTTGCCAAGTTGCCGCTTGGTGTCGCGTTTACGATCTCTTTGGTTTCCTCTTCTCTGCTGCGTGCTGCTGCTCACATCCATGTGGTGACGACGAGGACTATCTAAATTACTTTCAACCGCTTCGCGCGGGTGCTCTGAACCATTTTAGGGGTTATAGGGTCTCTTTATTCGTATTGGTGACGATAGAGAAGACTGTATTTGGCACGATCTTTTCCTCAACATCTTATGCTCAGTAGTTAATTCGAACTTATATAGTTTTCTTCCGCTCGTGGAAGTCTAATAGGAGGTGTACAGTCCCATTATTTCATCAAACTATTTTATACAGATCTTTCCTGAGTTGATTCCTTAAATTCCATCAATTCGTTTTCAGTAATGAGCAGAATATTGGTATTTACTTGGTTTAATTTAAGTCACATGCTAATTGCTCCTCTGTTGCTGTACAGAATAGATGCAAGAACATACTTTCCTATGTACGAATCTCCAAAGTCAGTGCCTTCTAACCCTATTCTGCTCGTAGAGCATGGTTTAGTAATATTTACCAATAAAATTCCATCATTTCGTTTTCAGTTATGAGCAAAATTTGGTATTTACTTGGTTTAATTTAAGTCACATGCTAATTTCTCGTCTGTTGCTGTACAGCACAGATGCAAGAACATACTTTCCTATGTACGAATCTCCAAAGTCAGTGCCTTCTAACCCTGTTCTGCTCGTAGAGCATGGTTACTCAGTTACCAATAACATTTTGGCATCACAATGCTCCCCTATTCGACCAGCTGACTACCCAATGATATGCTGGCAGTCAGGTGAGGTTTTCCTCTATATACGCTTGACCGAACAATCGGGTAGATTAGAGTCAGAGCTTGGAAAAGATGTAAGAAGAAATTTGAGCAGACAACAATGGACTGACCAAATTTAATAAGATACCATGTATAATCTTCTTTATATATATAATTCTTCTGTGCGTGTGTATGTCACTGAACTCCTCCTAAACGGCTAGACCGATTTTGATGAAATTTTTCATGTGTGTTTGAGTGGGTCCCTGGATAGTTTAGATTTACAATCGGACCCGGTAGGTGGCGCTGCAATTGGGTTCTAGGAATTGTTTTTGACGATTTTTTTTATTTTTTGAAGATTTTTCGCATATCAGAACGTACAGCCCCAAAATTTCACCCCTCCATCACACCCTAATATTTTTCTGACTCGCCTATTTCATTCAGACGCCTGCAATTTCCAATTCGCTTGGCATTCGCAATGACTATTAATAAGTCACAAGGCCAAACAGTGTCTATTTGTGGGTTGGATCTAGAAAATCCATACTTCTCATATGGCCAATTATATGTTGCGCGTTCTCGCATTAGCAAACTATAAAATTTGTTCATTTTTACACCTCGGGGATTGACGAAAAACATTGTTGATCATCTCGCTTTAAGATAAAGCAAAACCAAAATTATTTCTTTTAGTATTTAACCTCAACATTTATTTCAATACTTTACTTTTTTACATTAATACAAATATGGCTATCATGGAAATGATTTGAGTTTTTTATTTGTTTGCTATTATTTAATCAAAATGAAAATCGTCCAAATTTTCATCATATGTTATTGGAAAGGCGTCACATTCCTCTGCTACTCGCAGTCTACCTTCGGTGTACATATGGCTCAGTGGATTCACAGGGTAGAAGCGTCCATTTTCATGAGTCGCCACATCTCCAGTCGCCTCTATATCCATTGTGAGCTCACGGACCAACCGAGTTCCACGCAGTCTTCTCCACACAGCTAATTAAAATGAAATAACATAACTGTCTGACATTTATACATACAAAAACAGTAATATCTTTTTTGCTATCACATTATTATACTTACCACCAATCTCACGAAAAGTACCGCTTCTTATGCCAAATTTGCCGATGACAAGCTCCAAATATCGTCCGGCCACGACACGAGAATGGAACGGCGCAGGATAACGAGAAGTTGCACTCACTTTTTATTTTGCTTTGGGCAACAGAAAATCGCACATTGGCGGAACGAAAAGACTGAAATGTCGAACTCAATGTCAAATGTCTCTTACTAGTATGGTGTTCCTTATGGCTCTTTCCTATTCTACTCTTCCATAGACTTCTTCATTTTTTTAATTTTAGCCCTTGATGCTACGCTGTCGTATATTATCAATGATGCTTAAGGTTTGCGATAATCTTGCCGATAACTCAATCAGCCTACCGCTAAAATACCAGATGATCCTCTTCGTTGAAAATATTTCGAAACCAATCAGATACTGATGCAAGAAAGAGATCATTTATGATTTGTGATATCCTTGAGTGCCTGCAGCTTTAAGGACTCCCCAAACATGTTACCGTGATCGATTCTCAATTTTTGGGAAACAGTTTATAACTTTCTGACTCGTATTTTTCCCTTCTGCTATAATATTTTACTTTCCTTGGCTATGGTACAAACCATGCTATTTGGCCTCTTCCATTGTTGCTTATTCTCTTCTTAAAACTAAAATTTCAATTTCCTCAATTTTTTTGATCGACTTTCTGTACATTGATATGTACTTTTTACCCTTCCGTTAGGTACAGTGAATTTGTGTCACTGTTAATTCTGTCCTCTGTCACACAAATCCATGGTACCTGACGATGCTAAAGGCGTCGAAACACGTTGTACAAGTAAATAATCGATTAGACAATGCCAAGTTTTTTTTTTTAACTCACGATAACTTTCCATAACATCTCGCCGAATACTGTTGAATATACTTGCTACTTCTTCTCCTGACTGTTTTTTTCTAGGAAAATATTCTATTTTGGTCCATTTTATTGAGATAGGCTTACTAGCATAGCTGGTTTCTTTCCATTTTTGTCTTTAAAGGCTCCAGTTGGAGTTTCCTTTCGGAATTTGAGTGTTTTTTTGCAACTTATTTTTTTATTTGACTTAATTTTTTCGGAATTTTTCTACTTTCAACTTCTGCGTCAGCTTTTTGTTCTATGTTATCGTTCTAAAGAGCTTATAGAGCTATAGGTGAAACTAGGGAATTGCTATGTAAAATATTGTTATGGAGTCTTTCTCTTATTTCCTATCATTTCGTAATTTTCTTGTTGTTTGTTTGTTTTATATATTGATCTGGTTTGTGTTATTCTATGCTGTATCTCTTGGGTATTCTATGCTGTATCCTCTTTAAATAAACGTTGTTCCAAAATATCTGTTTTTGGTAATATCTCCATTCTTTTTGCATACTATTTATAAATTGTTTGCTCCTATCTGACCTTCGCTAAAAACTGCTACGAGCGAACATTTAGTGTTCCACAACTTTCATAGGGACTAAAGTGGGAGCCCCTATAGACCTGAAGGCTACACGCTAGGCTTAGCTTGCTTGATAAATTCAGAACTGGTTAGTTTCAAAGCAGCAGAGAGGATCATGTCATGACGCCTTACTACATCTATAGGTATGACAGAAGCGATAAAATTAGAGAGATACATTGCCGAACAGATAGGTACAAAAACTCGTTCTTTCCGCGCACAATAAGCGACCACAATAAAAACTGAGCTCCACTAAATACACTCCCATGATGCACGTCACCTTTTCACCTCCCAAAACCTTACATCTTAAAACAGCTGGTTTCCTAACACCCCCTACCACACACCCATGCGGCGACTCACAGGGTAGAACGTAGATGTGTTGCAATTTAGTCTTCCTTGATTTTACTGTCATTCTTTCTTTTATATATGCTCCCATCCTATTAGCTAATGATTTTTCGTATCTTTCATTTCCTCTCACAAATGATAGCATTATCATCTGTATAAGTTCGAACTTGTACCGAGATTCCAATTTTCGACCGATGTTTTTACACTTTCGAACTAGTTACTATGCTCAATTTCATTATATCACTAGAAATCTGAATAGATAGGATGTTATAAATTCGTTGGTTTATGGATATCAGGGGAGGTGGCCATCGGATCTTTGCATTTGAGCAAGTGATAGAATTTTTAATGGTCCTTCTTAAGGGTGAGTATACATTTAGATGTGTAGGGGAGGCATTTAACAGGAAAATAGAAGTACTGCGAAATGTTTTGCAGGAACAAAAAATGACTGATCAGTTAGGGAATGCTATGTAGGTGTTTAGTTATTGCTATGTAGTTAATGAGTACTATGTATTGAATGAATGCTATGCTGTCTAATGATAGTAAGGCAGGTGTAAGAAATATTGGGGTGTTGATTGATTTCTATGAAATAAAAAATAATTAGATTTTTTAATATTTGGTCATTAATATATTTTACTCACAGCTAACGCCCTCTAACGCTAAGAGTTACGTCCTCTTAACGTGCATTAATTGCATTTCATGATCGTGTAACTGCCAAACTGCGATTGTGCCTGAAGATGGCGTAACTGCATAAACTGGTTGTATAATTTGATAGAAAATGTGGGAGTGACAAACTTAGTTTTACTATCGTGCATTATTAAAGTTTTTAATTTAGTGCGTAGTCAAAATCTTCCCTTTTGCAAAATTTGTTCTTCAAACTAATTCGTTAGATAACTACGAGGGTAATTTAGTAAATGAGTCGCAAATTTCAATATTACATCATCAGCATCAGTCGCAAGCATTGCATGGGGAACGCTTGAATCATCCGCCGTACAGTTCCGATTTAGTCCTCAGTGATTTTCCTATGTTTTGGCCTCTCAAAAATCATTTGGGTGGCCGACGTTTTCAAAATGATAACGCCGTAGACCACGATATTACTCTTTGCCTGCGACAGCAAACAAAAGACTGCTTTGCTGCCGGCTATCAAAGACTTGTAAAGAGATGGGATGTCTGAGTGTATAGGGTGTTTCTCTAGAAAAGTGAAATAAATATCAGGAAGTTACTTTGATTATAGTTGCATCTATCCAGTTTTACGTGTAATTTATTGGCTTATCCTTGTATTTAAGACATTTTGACCCCGACAGTGCAGCTCCAGTGGATTGCGAGCCCGCGACAGATTACAGAAAGTTTCATCTGCGTACATCTTCAATTCACCATCGTTTGAAAACGCCGGAGTATTCCAATCTGCACAAACTTCACCCCTACACAAAAAACTTTCTTTTCCACTTGTTCTTCAGGGTACAATTACATTGGCTTCCCTGCTTCTTGTATGGGTATCTATCGTTATAAAGAGAAGCAAAACTTTGGGCTCCACTTCAAAGTCACACAGTGAAGATTTAAGACAGCGAAGCTCTAACAGGAACATTTATATGGCAAAGTGCAAAATTGCTTAAATTATTTTGTAACTTCGCCTCGTCTCTCCTCCCATTTCTAGATAGTTTGAAGTCTTTCTTCGTGTCGTCCATCCAATCTTTCAATGGCACTTTCAAGTTTAGTTGGAGAAATAAGTTTTTACGGTAACTTGCTCTTAGACAGAAATTAAGGCAAAAATTAAGGCGATTTGTCTTCAGTTTTCCCGGCAATATGAATAAGTAGCTCATTTGCGACTGGGGCCGATTGTCTGAATCTCTTCAACTATCGATGTCTCATGGAAGGGGTGTGGCAGCCCAATGGAGTTTGAATTGATTTGAAGACCAGAGTTACGTTCCCGTATTATTCATATACATATACACACTACCCTGCTAGCTGCCGCCGCATGGGCACGTGGCAGGGGGTGTTAGGTCACCAGCCGTGCGAAGGCGTAAGTTTTTTAGAGATGAAATGGTGACATGTATTTTAGGAGCGTATTTAGTGGAGCTTAATTTTTATTATGATCGCTTATTGTGCGCGGGAAGAACAAGTTTTTGTACCTGTCTGTCCTACAGTGTATCTCTCTTATTCTCACTTCAATCCGACCTAGAGATGTAGTGTGGCCTCATGTTGATAATCTCCGTGTCGCTGAGAAACAAACGAGTTCTGAATTTATCTATCAAGCTAAGCCTAGCGTGTAGCCTCCGAGTCTCTAGGGGCTACCATCTTAATCCCACTGAAATCTTTGAAACATTATATGTTCACTCGTAACAGTTTTTAACGAAGCGCGCTGCTTTCCTTTGTATTCTCTTACAAGGGAAGTGTCAGATAGCCGAGTCTCAGATTTTATTCAAACTTAGTAGTTGTACAGACCGCTGTATGTGGTTTATGAATCACCCCACATATAGGATTATATATAACCAACAGTTTAAACGAAAATGGCCTTTAAAAATTTCAAAATTCCCTTTTATACGGGCCACCCACATAACTGAAAAGCTGGACGGGTGACTGACGTGCTCGTCTCCGGTCTAGAGACACGGGTTCGATTCCAATACGGGGTATGTTTCTTCCGCTGTTTTTATAGTTTTTCTTTTACGGCATCCTACAACACGCTCAAGATTTTTTTTATTTTTACTCGAAATATTATTTTTGCGCGAGGCAAATTTTTCATTTGCATACACGACGTCAGGCTTAGTCTCTTTTTTTCGGTCGAAGGCAGCCTTCTAATTATGTCACTTCCTTATCTTTTCACGACGTACTTCCATTATTCCTTCATGCACATGATTTCCATTTTCTATAATTTTATAATATTGTCTTCATATTTTTACAATTTAAGCATAATTCTTAATAATATTAAAATTTTTCGTAGCTTGTCAGTTATGTGGGTGGCCCGTATAAAGGGAATTTTGAAATATTTAAAGGCCATTTTCGTTTAAACTGTTGGTTATATAACCCTATATGTGGGGTGATTCATAAACCACATACAGCGGTCTGTACAACTACTAAGTTTGAATAAAATCTGAGACCCGGCTATCTGACACTCCCCTTGTTAGTTGTTTAGGTTACATTTTTTTGCCCAGTGTCCAACATTCTCGTGCCAGATTTAAGATGTAGCCTAATTAGAGCGAAGTTGTACCTCTCTTTTCCTTTTCATCCGGGGACCTTCCTAATGTGCGTTTAACAAAACCTAGTTTCTTTAATGCTGTGCCGTATATGTTTTGTATGTGTTCCCCACGATATATCTGAAGTTTCGGTAATTCCAAAATATTAAACTCTATCTCTTACATATATACCCATCACGCCGTTCCCTTCCGGGGTAGGCACAGTCAAAATGTTTCACTCGTTGATACATAATTGTACACCTAACTCTGCTTCAATAATTTCCTCCATTCTAACCTATCCTTGCAAACCTCTTTTGCCTCATTCACCCCCATACACTGTTTCATACACGCCCTCCGGTTTTTAAGACTCCTAATATTCCTCCTCCTAAGAATTTCCTCAATCACACTCAACCACAACTTTCTCGGCCTACCTCTACCTCTCACACCATTCATTCTACTCTCATAGATCTGTTTCGTTATTCTACTTTCATCAATTCTCTCAATATGGCCAAACCAACGAAGCACACTCCTTTCATACACGTCCATTACTGGAGTATTTAACCCACATTCATTCATGACCCACTCATTCCTGACCCTATCCATCCTACTTTTGCCACAAATACTCCTCAGATAACTCATACCCACGGCGTTTAGTCTACTCTCTATCTCTTTGTAGATTTTATGCCATTACTATGATGGCAATCTACTACTAAAGGTTTATTTATGTAGAGAAGATAAAAAATGCCTAGATTGTTACTTGTGCAGACCTTTTTCTTCCTATAAAACTTCCTTCTTCACGTGTTACCTCTCTTCCCATAAAATCTTGGCCCATAAAATTTATTCAGTTCTTATATTTCTTCGCTAACCAGAGTACTCCTCTCTCTCCTTGCCTTCAGCAACTCTTGAAGTCTTCATACGTCCTCCAACCAACCGCTTTCTGTGTCTCCTCCTAATTTCCTGCAGAAGTTTCCTCACCCACTATAGACAGCGTTTCCTCATTTGTCATTCATTTCATCCTCCCTAATTATCCAAATATCCGGCAGGGGGAATGCTAAAAGTCAATGCATAATTTGTTTTCTGGTTGTCCACAGCTCTAAATTTTCCACTTAAGGTGTTTATGGAAACATACACGTACTTAATCACAGTTACCATTTTCTCCTTCGTAAAGATAACAGTAGTCATGTATAGATGACATTCAACATATCCTATTGTCTTATTTTTCCCTTTTTTTACTTTGACTTAATTAATTTAAAAATTGTACTTATGTATAGTGTAATATGATACTTGTGTATTAAAACCCGGGTCGAGTTTTTGTATTTTTGTGTGCTTTTTGTGGTTTTGTAAAAGTTACCATTAAATAAGACTACGGAAACATACCACCACATTAACAAAGATACCGTTTTATCAATTTATAAAAATCTGCCGTCAGAAATTTTTAGGCAATTAAGTCGCTCTCTTTTTGCCATTTCACATTGTTGGTCATGTTAATTTAATTTGTTTTAAATTACTTGTAATATATTTACTTTGAAACAATCCTTTTGAATATGAGGGTTTAACACCAATATTATGATACACAAACTGTCATTCCCTGGGTGGAGAAAAACTCACCTTTAAGGGCCTCGAAACGAAATTGGCTGAAGAAGGCATTATTCCGCCGCCTCTGACGTCGGCTAGCTCCACGAAAAGCTTCCAAACATTGCATGTAACAAATAATGTGGTACGAAGTCACTCGCACGGGTGCATATACACCAGGGTTGAAATTCGCTATGAAAAAATCATTTGACTTGACCGGGATACGAACCCGGATATCCCAATTGCCGGTTAGGTATGCTAGCCAGTTAGTTCAATATATATTTATTTCAGTTTGTTATGCAAAATACATATTTTTATCAATAATAGTCATTTTGTTTCATTGATAACTTAAGTCCGTTATTAGTAGTCCGGCGTCCAAGGGGGGGGGAGGGAATAAGTGCCACCAGATCCCTCCCCCTACACTGGCGATGACGTTCCTCCTTCTGCATCTGCACCGTCCTCTATAAGTGCCTGGCGGAAGAGGGAGGTGAGGAAGGGTCGCACCGTGTTTGGTGCACCTGGTACCGATATGTTATCAATGAGGGACAGGAGGCCTCTCCCTACTGTCTTGCGTTTTAAGTTCAGATATACGAATTTTGATATTAGTGTCGAAAGTACTATATTTTTAAAATTAGGGAAGAGCCGAAAGTTTAATGTTAACAATTTTTCGTCCCTGATGGCACAACCACCAAAGACATTCCAGGTACGATAAGTCTTTCTTATTGCCCCCCACACCCTCCCACCATCGCCACAGCCGAGAATGTAGTGGGGAGCGGAGTCAACTCGACCGCAAGCAGGGCAGGTCGGAGAATCGGCAAGCCTCATACTCGACATAACCTCTCGTGTAGGGAGGAGTCGGGCAATAGTGTCAAACATGGCGCTCGCCGCCCCCGCGTCCGCCCCGCAAGCAGCCCAGTTCCTCCTTACACCACCAAGCCATCTTACTTCAAGGCGAATTTCGAGGGGGGTTTATGCGAACTAGATGTTCAGGCCTCGAGTCTACATTGTAGCACATGAGAAGAAGTCGTGCTTACAAAGCCACTGTCGCGGTGGATAAACCCAACATTGTCGTTTCTTAAAACGACGAAATTGACAAATTTCCAAACATTGCATTTAACAAATGATGTGGTACGAAGTCACTCGCACGGGTGCGTATACACCAGGGTTGAAATTCGCTATGAAAAAATCATTCGACTTGACCGGGATCCGAACCCGGATCTCCCAATTGCCGGTCAAGTGTGTAGCCAAATCATTTTTTTAATAGCGAATTTCAACCCTGGTGTCCATGAAAAGCGTTGATGTGCGGCTATTTTGATATTGGCATGTTTATATTGAAGTAAGTATGGATACCTCTGCTAATACGTTCCATGGTTTTAGGCTCAACTATGTGGAAGTTGATTTTCACAAATGAAGAAAATAACTTGGTTTTCTTCCGCTGATTTATTATCTTTGTAAAACATGTTTTGACTCAACCGTGACACCATCAGGTACCAATGGTACCAATTTGTACCAGATGATGACACCGTCGTGACAAAACATGTAGTACTAAGAAAATAAATCAGTGGAGGACATCCAAGTTATTTTTTCATTTTTGACCTCTTTCAATCTTTTACAATTACTGTTCCCTGGCACTAGTGCAATTTCCTTCTTCCTATCTCGGTCCAATCTCTCTTCCTACCATCTATTAGCCCTCTTTCTTATCCTCTGCTCCCCGATAACCCAACATCATCCTCTCTATCTTCGGCATCCCCTCGCCCCTATTACCTGTATCTATTACCTTTTCTGCCCCCTTCAAATCTACTCAGAAAAATTCACTCTTCTTACTCATCTCACGGTGTCCATCCTCATTTGTCTTCCTTTCTGTCAATCGCACTTTTGGCTTCCTTCTCTACGCCATCGTCTCGTACGCTTTTCTCAAAGTCCATGATTCTGCCCCCACAACGCATAAACATATGTGGCACAGAATTTACAAAACTAGGTTTTGTTAAAGGTATGATAGGAAGGCCCTCGGATGAAAAAGTCAAAGAGAGATGCTACTTCGCTCTGGTTAGGTCACACCTCAACGGCGCCGCGTGCATTTGGAATCCTGGTCAAAAAGGTTAAACCAAAAAAATAACAAAATACAAAGAAAAGCTGCACGCTTAGTTAAAAAATGATACGAGCTATTAGACAGAGTTACACGTCTTTTAGAGGGATTAAGGTGGGAGCTTCTAGAGACTCGGAGGCTACTCGCTAAGCTTAGCTTGCTTGAGAAATTCAGACACGGTGTGCTTCAGTGCGACACACAGAATATTCTCTGACGCCTTACTACATCTTTAGGTATGACAGATGCGAAAAAATAAGAGAGCTGCACTGTCGAACATATAGATACAAAAACTCGTTCTTTCCGCGCACAATAAGTGACCACAACAAAAATTGAGCTCCACTAAATACACTCCTATAATATATGTCACCATTTACACGGCTGATGACCTAACACCTCCTACCACACGCAATGCGGCGGCTCGCATGGTACTATGTAGATGTAGATATCTATTCATATTAAACCCCTCTCCTGCCTCTTCTCTTTATCTATAGAATTCAAATGCGATGTGGTACATTTTTCACAGGTTTTTATTTCAGGTCGACCGGTTTCGTCACATAGGCGACATCATCGCCTATGTGAAGAAACCGGTCGACCTGAAATAAAAACCTGTGAAAAAAGTACCATATCGCATTTGAATTCTATAGAATGGATTTTCACAAAGTTAAGCCAGAATTAATCGAGTTTATCTTCTCTTTATCCTTTCCCAAGGCCTCCCTCATCCGCTCTCCACCATGTGGCACATTACCCACTTCGCCTTCCTTTCCCTCTATCCCTTTCTCTCCATTCTTCTGCACTCCCACAAATCAAAAGGACAACAAACTATTCTCAAGCTCTTTTCCAAAGGCGACATAAATCTCTGCGGAGTGTGTAAATGATGTGTTTGCTTTCAGGGGAATTCTCTGGATATATATTACGCCGACTCCTGAAAAATCTCCGGCTGTCTTTCTCGGTTAATTGGATGTAGTGTTTCCGCTGCTCGACTTGAGTAATGAGTGAAGAGCCATTAACTCAAATTGACGCCAATTGAGAGAAAGGTACGCTGTAAGACTAACCTGGTCTCCATGTCCATGCCGCGATTCACCGAATTCCGTGCAATCGAGCTGGTTTGGACGGGAATCTCTAATTTCGGACATGTTACACGGTTTTCCCATTTGGAGCCGTCTATAAATACTCGCTTCTTGGATGAACGCAGCGAAAGTGCTCATCCTTTCGCCGACCAGCTGTCTCTGTCTCCCGTGGAATTCCTTCGCACTCCCCATCTGCAAACACACAGACCCTTTAATGGGCTGCGGTCCCTAGTATTCATTTTTTTCTCCTCTCCTCAGCCAATAGAACGAGGATGATGGGGTGAGAGCACTTTTTATGGCCACCGACTCGCGCAGTTCACGATGCGGTTGTCTTATTTCTATCGTCTTCAACCCTTCTGGCTAAAACCTAACGGCCCATCCTCCTTTTGTTGCCAAGCAACGCTGTTTCCCTGATTCAACTCACTCTTGATAGCAAGGTCTGCGTTGTGAGCTGAGTGGAGCAATGTCCCCACTCATATTAATGTAAAAATACCTCGTTATCGTGAATTGTTTGAGGGATTAAGGCAGGAGTCCCGAAAGATTCGGAGGCTACACGCTAGGCTTAGTTTGATTGAGAAATTCAGAACTGGTGTGTTTCAGAGCGACACAATATTTTCATGACGCCTCACTACTTCTCCAGGTCTGATAGTAGCAATAAAATAAGAGAGGTACGTTGCCGAACTGATAGGTACAAAAACTCGTTCTTTCCGCGTACAATAAGCGACCTCAATTAAAACTGAGTTCCACTAAATACACTCAAATAATGCACATCACCGTATAACCACCCAAAGCCTTTCTCTTTACACCGCTGGTTTTCTTCCACCCCCTGCCACACGCTCATGCGGCGGATCACAGGGTAGCATACACATGTAGATGAATACTGAACTGTAAGGACAAAAACATGCTGTAGTGTAACTAGAAGATTGATATATAGGAAGATTAGCGTTTTTTTCGGTGGGAAAATGTCCCCAATAGCTTATCCTGGGGAAATGGGTTCGCATTCCACCTTGGCTCTGTTTTATCTACCCATGGCATGGATGTTTGTTTCAGGCTCGGTTGGTTATGCTCCTGAGAAACCAGATGATGAGCCAAAACTTTATGGAATCTCAATGGCTTACGGACTAATCGAATCGTCCGGAAAGGACAAAAAAGGCAGCAAGGACTGCGATTTGTGGAATGTATCGAGAAAACAGAATCACCGTCACATTTTGGCTGTATAAACTTACTCAGGTGGAAGAATTTTGAAACATGAGAAGAGGGACCATTAGTGATGGTAAGAGCAAGAAATATTGTGAGCGAGGTCGCCAGAGCCTTTAAGGAATTTTACCAGAAGAAGAGGATGCCAACAGCCACTTACATTTACCTGGAAAGAACCAATTTTTGAAAATATATATTTAAAGTATGGTCAATATGGCGGTGAACTTTGAATAATCAATGCAACCGAGCAAAAAGGATTGGAGGTATTGAAATGCGGTCATCATCATAGGTCGTTCAATCCTAAGATTGGTTGACTGCAGCCCTCGACCCTTCCCTATCTAATTCTAGTTCCCTTACCTCCTAGAATCTCTTTCTACGGGTGAAATTCTCTCGGGATTCACACCGGGTTAAATTTTGGGCTGCTATGAGCGTTTCGATGGATAATACTTCCATCGTCATCAGGGTAATGATGCCCGGGCCGCCTGCGTTCTCCCTAATATAGGGTCTTGAGCGGTTACAACTGAGGGGGGGTTTATGCGAACAAGATGTTCACGCCTCAAGTCTACATTGTGGCACATGGGGCGAAGTCGTACTTACAAAGCCACGGTCGCGGTGAAGAAACCCAACATTGTCGTTATTAACCCTTCGGCTACCAAGGGGGGTAACTCAGTTACCCCAACGCCACATTGTTACTGTTTTTATTTACAATTATTTTCTGATATTTTTATGCTTCCATGAGTTTGTTTTAAAAAATCTTACAATACGATTCCATGTGAAATCTTCATTCATTGATTGTTTTTGTTCTTCTAATTTCTGAAAAACTCGTTGGGGTTACTGTGTTACCCCTTTCAGAGTCATCTACATGCCGCCAACACAACTATCAAGTAGAGTCGTCGCATACATTTCCACTATGGGAAATCCGTCAGCCGCCATTGTTGGGACAAAAGCACTATTGTCCCTTATGGAGAATCAATGTTAAAACGCGAAATTTATTGCGAAAATTTCATTTTTAGGCAGATTATGGACTTTCACTCATTAAAGAGAGCTTTAAAATGCCCTTACTATACATAAAGGAAGAATTGTAGCATGCGGGCGTCATACAAAATGAGAAATTTGCGTGTTATCGTAAATAAGCGTAGCGACTTCAAAGTGCTTATGAATTTCAAAACAACTTCAGATAATTACAACTCCTGGCTCATCCGCGATGACCTCGTTTATATGATAAGCAGAAGCAAAGACACCAGATGTAGTGGCTGATAAATTATTTTCGGGGTTCCAGCAGGGTCAGGTTGTCCAGTACTGCTATGGCCAGCCGGGAAGCAACCAAATCCTTCACCCCCTGAGGTGGTGTCTCAAAATCAGCCGCTGAGAAAGTAAAGAGAGGAAGTGTTCCTCTCCAATTTTCTCATCTCGCTCCAATTCACCGCTCTCCTGCAACTAATTTTTTTGATGACAGCAATCAATTTAAACAATATCAAACTTCATGTTAGATATCCTTTTATATGACATTTTAATTCTCTTTCTTTGTAGCTCTGTTACCATAATTAAAACTCAATGATTTGGCGGTATTTTAGTATTTCCAAAGGAAGCTGTTGTGTAATTGATAGTTCACGATTTTATTTTTCGTACGATATCAGTTATTATACCTTCCTGATTAGAATATTTTTGGGAGAGTAATTTTCTTAATAATCGAGGAAAGTACTGGGTTGAGTTGAATTGGATGCATATGAAATAAGAAGAGATAACTATTTTACAAATTGAACTTTTGATTTTTATTCGTAATCGAAGTTAGGATATAGACGTGAATATACACTATGAGAAACATACGAAGAAGCGCTAAAATTAGGTAACACGCATGATTCTAGAAGAAAAGACCAGCAGCCGATAGCGAAGACCGCAAAACATTAGTTCGAAGCCCTAAAATATTTATTTGAATCTGTATGACTTGCGTCTTAAAGTTACTTTTAGGATAATTTACATGAAAATTAAAAGTCTTTAATACTTCAAATAAATTCTTTTCATTACATTTGAAAAAAAATTGATAATTTTCATATATTATGTCTTGCTGGAAGTGAAGCTCATCGCATTTGCTTCCAGCGTTAGAGTGTTATTATTAGAAATTTTAATATAGCTACCCTATGGCTGATCGAAAAATACCCTTAACTGATAATACTCTTCATGCGCACTTAGTGTTAACAGATGAAAATAAATGAGAAGCATAATGAATAAATGGAACAGTTTCAAAATATTGTCAATGAAATTACAGTTACATAAGTGACTCACACTTTTAAGGATGTCACTGACCAATACGCACTTCTTCAGCTAAACACAGTTTTCCTTTTGAAGAATATATCTTTTTTTGATTCTTTCGATGAAATTTGTAATCTTTTCACCAAATATTTCCCCAATAGATCATCACCTATGCCGCAGCAAAGCTGGTTTAGTAGATCTAAATTAATTTTTTTTCTCAATAATAGTTATTAAATGTTTTTGAAGATTATCATGCCTAGCACATTTTTAAACATGCTTTTCAAAAACTCTTTCGACCTTCAGAAACACTTGAAGAAGTTGAGGAGATTGCTTTTTTAAAGGTCCTACGGGTCCAATCTGCCGTGATTCAATAAGTTTATTTTCAGGAATCGATTCATTGCTTGAAATGCGAGATATGCAATCGTTACATGGATTTTTTCTTTTTATGACAGCACTAATGACACTTCCAAGAAGGTATTAGACAGTGTTGCGGAATACAATGTTGTAGTTTTCACAATCATCATCACTGTCACATAGAGAGTCGAGAGATTTGGGACAGCACTGTTCCACACTGGTAGGGTGACTGAAGGCTTTGGACTTCGGTTGGAAAAAATTAACGTAGTGCTTCGAAAGGTCTTCCTCGTAGTTTTCAGCACCTGTCATGTCCGACATGAACTGTGTCACCACAATCAATTGTAATGCTCGCTGTACTTGAATAACTGTGGGATTTATGTTAGCATGTCGTCTAATTGTCGAGAACAGGTTCTCAAGAGCGTCTTGATTAAAGCGGGATGTCAATATTGCTTTATACCCCCTGTCGAAGAGATAATCTAGTGCGGATATAGTACCTAATATGCTCATTATAATTCCAGTTTGAATCGGCTTTCAATGCTCTATCCCTAACTTGACTTCTCTATTATCGCCTTGAACTCCAGCAAGTCTCGTACAATGCTCTCCCGAGTGAACCTGGTTATGGCTCCATTACGCCGCCTTATGTTCATCACCCTAAACCACTTCCTCACTTGGTTTAGAAACCATACTGTTGTCATAGCACTATCAGGAATATAATTTAGTTTAGTAAGTGTTTCGATGGCAGTTGTAGTTTGGTGGCTGAAAAAATTTAGGGCTAAACTTACTTTCATTTTATCAAACTGACCTGGATTGAGGGTCCTTTCGTTTATTTCTGGCGCAATCTTAAGATCTTTATCTTTTTGGAGCCTGTGATGACTCCGTAAGAACTCAGCAGTTATAGTAGACTTGGGCAACTCATATTTCTCAACGATATCTGGAGGTAACTCAATATCATGAGAAAGCATGGCAGAGCGTATATTTTTCACTAAGTGAGGGACATCGGGAAAGAAAAACAGCTTACTGTTCTCCCTCACTGGATGCCTAACTGTAAAAACCTCACAATATCCTCCCACTTAAATGCCGTAGCTTCTCCATAAGGCCTGATTTTTAGGCCCCATATCGCTAACAATGCCAATGACATTGAATCCAACATTTTCTGATTTTCTGCAGCTTTTAGACAGCTACTAATGAAGTCATAAAGATGTATGCACCCAGTTGACTTGCCAGTGATATGGTAACCAATAACTTGTTTCCAGTTTGAGTTTATTTCCCAAATCATGACAACCATTATAAGTTCTTAGCTCCATTCCCAAGGGTAACATGTCCAACTAATGATAAGGAACCAGGGTCAAAAGAAAGTGCTGAATCTATCTCCATTTCATCCACCAGTAATACGCAATCTCTTTGTAATGGGGAAGTGCATGTTTTTCCCCTGCTTTCCAGGAGTGGCAACACATCGTGTAGTACACCAGGCTTGAAATCAATACTCTGTAGTTTCCTGCAAATGGTGCTATAGGATGAGAGGGGGTAACCTTTTTTCACCAGTACTTTATACCCCTTCCAACCGACCACAAATCGGATTTCTAGTGCCTCTTTCACCATCTCCGCGGTCCATGTGTTCCTTTTCGCTCCGCTGGCTAAAATTTCCAGTTGACCAGGTTGGAGAAATGGCAGCTTGGATATCTTTCCCTTTAATTGACTCAGCTGACTCTTGGTTTTCAGGAGGCACTATTGTGTTGACCAAAGTCTTGCCTTTAAAGCCTTAATCTTCCTGGTTAGTTCTTCTTCCTGCAACATAGTGATTTGAATTACAATTATTACGAAAAAATTAGTTTGAAACGAGAAACTTCATTATGTACGCTTGAACGTAGCAATAACGGAGAAATGAACCAGTAAAAATCGTGAATATTTAACAGGAAGGTTTCCAAACCGTAGATAGAATTGAAATTAATTTGTGCTTATAGGTCATTGATTAATTGGCTATTATTTTTCATTCGTTAGCATTACCAGGTGACTCCGAACCTTTACCGATGGAATTTGGGTCGTTACGCTCAGTTTTAATGTCTATGTCGATTTTTTCTCTCTCAGCTCTACATATTTCCTCTCTTATTACCCGTAAAGTCCTACCGGCTCACAATTTTTTTTACTTTCAAAATTCTACTATACATAATTTGCCTGATTTGAAAATAATCCTGTTACTACAGAATTTACCTCTTAATTTTACTCTATCACACAACTAAACGTTTTATGAAATAATAGTTCACATTATGGCGTTTTGATATTGTTAAAGAGTATGGCATCCCTATACCTTTTGGCGTGATTTTTTTGGGTCAGTTTGGAACAGTGAACAGCGTAGGTACTGCACAAGGTATCAATTTTTTCCAGCTGTCTTTTCTTCCAGGTTCATACTGGGACTCCTCAAAGTGGACCTAATATGAGTTATAAGTCAGAATGAGAAAGAAGGGAAGTGGCCGGTTTTTTTCCGTTTAGATACATGGCAATCATTCTGAGTATTTTGAAAAATTGTAGACTTTACAAAAATTTGAACTAAATGAAGCTCCCCATTCAGCGGGGTTTCTAGCAAAAATTATTTCTCGGTATATTCGGAATCAGAGGTGCGCATTCTCCACAAATTTCCTGGAATTCTGGGCGTTTCTCACCATTCTCCCCCAAAAAAAATTATGACGCACTTTTTGAAATGAACCTTTAGGGCTGTACATATTACAATGTACAACCCTATGTACAAACCCTACAAGATGTTTGCAGTCCACGTAAAAAAATTTGCGAAAAAGAATTTAAACTTACATAATTCCGAGAAGGCTTTTTGGATTTACACATTGCGCACATAATCATCTACATATGTTAGCTGTATAAGCAACAGTTTGTTGGTCACATTGTAAATCAAATATTGGACGAGTTTTCAGCACTTAAGTGTTAAAGGGTCCAATTTATTTCAGTGCTAGAGGACCAAGTGTAACTATGACGTCCAATAATTGCGAAGCAGAACTTAAAAAAAATTGTAACATATGTTACGCCTGATACTTATATATCATAATTATATCTGCCGAGTTCCACGTTTATACCTTTAAAACTTCGTGTTGAACTTACATTTGGCGCTCTTTCACCTAAAAAAATGGGACCTTAATTTTACTCAATGCACAGAAATATGCCTGACATTTATTATAAACTTACACATACTGAATGAAGGTTAAAATTATCGAAATGATCATGCACATATCGGGAAATCTAATGAGTTGTCTTGGACTTATCGAGATTTATACTTGAGTCTACAAAAGTCTGCGCTGTCAAAAATACATGGTTGCTGTTCCTATATTGCTCGAAGTCACAGATAGGAAAAGTGCTTTTAGATATAACTCTTTAGTGAAAAAAAGGTACCTGAAGCTGCCATGATACTGCGATTAACTGACTGAAAATAGTCAAACACTACGAAACTTTTCTACGGGGCATGTCCGCCAGTTGAGCGAGTATAAAAGAAAAAGTAATTTCAAAGGGAAGTACTTAGTGCATTAAATAATTATTCATAATTAAAATCATTTAATAAAATATAAAGAAGTCTTACCTCACAGAGCTTTGCGTGCGGACTCAGTTTCCATTTATCCCTTCGGCACATCTGAAGCCATTTCGCTCTTCTTTCTGGATCTCTGGGGAAGGAGAACAAACGGAAGCCACTGTCCGTTCTATTACTGCGGTTCGGTGCACTGCATCCTCCCATGGTCACAAAGCCTAATTCGTGGCGCAGATTTCAAATTACAATAAAATACTGTTAAACGCGCGGAGGCACACACGACGAGACTCGGCAACACTCGCCTGGGACGTCCCGACAATGGCGGATTGCGACGACTCTACTTGATAGTTGTGTTGGCGGCATGTAGATGACTCTGACCCCTTTTGGGATAGTTCGTCTCAGATTCACCAGCCCGCATTCTGGGGACCTGTGCACCATTCACAGCACAGTTTACCGAGATTTAAAATAACAATGGGATTCTTATGTGTGCCTTCAGATGTATCAAACCGCGCCGTGGACGGCAATCGTGGTCATCACGGCGCCTTCAATCCGACGGGGCGCGGCGCTGCGCCGTCTGCGCCGTGAAATGTACATGACACCTGATTTACTTGTTCGAGTTCCT
Source organism: Ceriagrion tenellum (assembly GCA_963169105.1). Lineage (NCBI taxonomy): Eukaryota > Metazoa > Arthropoda > Insecta > Odonata > Coenagrionidae > Ceriagrion > Ceriagrion tenellum. The sequence continues at coordinate 48,694,678 of OY720637.1, forward strand.
TGACTTCTGTGCATGCATGGAAAGGGCAGCAAATGAAAATCCAAATGTTGTGATATATACAGGACATCCTATTAGACCTAGACAGGACATCCGATTAGATAAGTGTATGCTCCAATCGGAGCCTACAATTATATTTATGTGTTATTTGATTAAATATAAATCATATTTATTATAATTTTGTATAATTGTTTTTATTTAAGATTTTTGTCACACAGAATCCATTTTTTGTATAAATTAAGCAAATAAATAAAAAAATACTGTGGGGTAACCGAGTTACTCCCCTTGGGAGAGGTAAGGTGAAAAAATACCTTGGTAGCCGAAGGGTTAAAACGACGAAATTGACAATTTCCAATCATTGCCTAAACAAATTATGTCGTACGAAGTCACTCGCGCGGATTTACACCAGGGTTGAAATTAGCCATAAAAATTATTGCACCTGATGACTGTTATACCTATTTACCAATAGAATTGTACAGTTCAGCAGATAATACGAACGAATTTGTCAATCGTATCGCATTCGATGACACAGGCTTTCCCATTTTGTGCCCCCTTTTTTCCCTGGTGCGAACTTTTATCATTATTGTTTAGTATTATTAAAATTATTTATTATTATGTAATATACTTATTATTATTGTATTGTTATACAGTTCTGAGCAATGTTTAAAGTTTCAAGTCTCTAGTTCATCGGGAAGTTAGTTTAAAATCGATTGCAAAATTTGTAACGAACGGACAGACAAGAATATTAAAACTTCCTTTACGTACAAGAAAAACTGAACAGTCTTTATTCCTTTTGGTCACAATGCAACAAACATTTTCCTTTTGTAATTAGATACCAAAAAAAAGGTTTAAATGATCGCGCCGAAAACAAAGGAACGATGATATTGTCGTTGGCGTAACTGGGGTATGTGAACTTGCTTACGCTGCTTACATTCATTACATTTCAACAAAGAATGCGAGTTACTAAAAATGTGGTAACAAGAAAGAGTGTGAGATTTGTGTAAGAGTTAAAGGGACTAGTAATAACAGCCTTGCAATGTTTTTGGGACGCTGCCCTCGGCTCCGTGGCCGGTAGAATTGGAGATCATTTGGGAGGCTATGCGAGTACCGAAGGGCGAGGAACAAGAGAGAAAGTACTCGTCATCTCCCCCACACTTAGCCCTTATGGGCTGTGTTCACCTCGTTTGTCGTCTGATCGGAAAGTTTCCTGCCCATCCCTTCGCCCCTTCTCTCAAGAGATCCTTCCCCCCATTGCTATACGATTTCAAGGCCAAGGTCTCTTCGTCGGAGTCTGCGGATCGAGGCCCCGAAAGACGCGGGGGGCGGGGTAGTGGGGGTGGAGACGACGGGGCAGCTATCTCCCCCGCAAGACCCCGCTTGCCCCCTGGGTACCCCGTGCAAAACCAGACCTCGCAACCCCCCCCCCCCCCGTGTGTCCAGGTGGGATTCGCGCTTCAGGCAGTCTTTTCTTCGAAGTTGACCGGAACAATTCCCTCCCCCAAGCCGTCGCCAACCACCCCCTCTCGGTCCACCGTCTCTGAACCACCCACAAGGACTGGTTCTAATTCCCGACAAAGGATTCCCCACTCTCCTACATCTCCTTTTTTTTCTCAAATCTTCCCAAACCCAACCCCTTTATGTTTAACTATTCTCCTCTGTCTCTTCCGATTCAATCCTTTCGCGTTATTTATTGCCGACGCCGCGGACTGCATTGTCTCATGTCTTTCGCGGAGGGAGGATGCGACGATGCCTGTATCCAACCCGTTCCTCCTCTTCGAATCCCTTTAAAAATGTTCGGAAACGGTGAACTTCGCGTCTCTTGGCACGTACGCCCTTTGCAGTTGCTCTAAGTTAACGGTAATCGATAGATGTTGGCTCTAAATGGGTGGAGAGCCTTGTGTGAGATTCCCATGACCGAGGGTTTTTTTTTAACCTCGAGCCTGTTGCTTCGAGTTCGAAATATCAGTTACGTGAAAAAGCACGAAGAAATGAATATGCTTCGGAATCTTAGCACAGATCTCCAGTTTGTTCTGATCCCTGAATTTTAAAGTTTCTTTGAGGATATCTTCTTATTTTTCTGGCTTTTATTTCATGGAATGTAACCTTGATATTTAGCCTGTAACTATTACGTGATAATTTGATATCACCAAAGGAATGTATTTCTTTGATATTCGATAACAGGCCTAATTTTTTGAACCATTTATCTTCAATAACAAATCACTAAGTGTCACTTTTTAAGTATCGATTTATGTCCACGATTTATTTTCCATTATATATTCATCTTTACTTCATTTGTTTATTGATCTTTGTCATATTTTTTTATTTATATTATCATTTAGTTCAAATGAAGAAGTATTCAGAAGAGTAGGAGAAGGCAGAAGCTTTATGAGGAGCCTAAAAACAAGATGGGCAAATATGATAGGACACACTCTCAGACATAATGGCCTGCTAGCAAGAGTCGTCGAAGGGATGATGGAAGGGAGAAACACTAGAGGAAGACCACCACTTGCATACATCACACAGTTGACAGACACTAACGCAACTTCATATTACGAACTGAAGTGAATGGCGGGGAATAGAGAAGAATGGCGAGTTGCTGCAAACCAGCCCCAGGGCTGCTAACGGAAAGAAGAAAAAACCAGCCCCAGGGCTGCTAACGGAAAGAAGAAGATTTAGTTCTACTTTCTTATTTTTTATTTACTTTTATTTTCTTATAACTTATTATAGTACTTTGAAAATTCGTAAATAACCGGATGATATACAATATAAGTGTGTACTAGAACTGTCTGGTATCCATACCTCATGGGGCGCGTATTTCATTTCCGAGAATTTTTCTTTTCTTTGCTTGCATGTAGCACGCAGACTTGAGAACTTTCATTGTTTGTTTCCTTATTTAAAGAGTATCATCATATAACACTCCCCCCCCCCTGCTTGCAAATTGCAAGCACCCATTTACTCGTTTATTTATAACTTTGCATTTATGTATAAATTACCCTTTTATTGTTATTACTATCATTTCATATATTGTTTTTTGCTGGCATTACATTAGCTTAATCAGTCTGAGGATTTTCGCTGGTGTTTCCCACTCCCCTTCATGTGTGGGTGTTTTTCTGCAGTGGGTTCTGTCGTCAAAGATATCATCTCCTAATTTCCTAACGTTTTTCTGACAAATGTGTACATCTTTCTTATTTCTAATTTAATATATTTTTCTCCCGATGGGTTGGATGAAGGGGCTTCCTTAGTCTTAACCTCTCCCCAATGAAGACGCATTACTATCATTATTTTTTCCCATTTCTGAGCAGGTAGCAAGATTCAATAGTTCGTTCCGATATCTATGATCCCATGATTTCTGACTGTTTCGTGTAAATAGTTCGGGAAAGTTATTATAATTTGATGCGTATTCCAATCAATTAATTGAGAACGTACATACATACCCGCATACAATCTTAATTTTCTTATAGGAATGCAAAAGCGAGGAGGTAACCTCTGACTAGGTGACGGTATGAGTCAGTCGATTTGTCGTGTTAACCAATAGCCGACATTTGGACTCATGCGGTGGCCACGGCTATATTTTAATTTTCTCATTTGATATGCTGACTTGAGGACTTTTTTATGGTAAAAATACAACTTAGTGGTAAAATTCAGCTACTTTTAGATACACAATGATTTATCTCACCTTAATGAACCTTAATAATTTACATATCCCTTGTGGCTTTGGCGTTGAAAAAGTTAATCACCTCGATTTATTCTTGCGTTTGAAACTTGAATAGAAGATATGATATATGCATACGACTATTGTCACCTTAGTGGATAGGAGGCGTTCTATAGAAAGACGAGTCTACTTAAAGCTGGCGACACTTGCTTGAGAGTAAGGAATCACGTCATTCACACGCTTATTTGTTGAATGCTTTTCTGAAACTGTGTAACGTGGACGAGAAAAGTATTTCAGAAGTGATTAAAAATAAATGCGATTTCAATTCTGATGAGGAATAATGGAGAACGGATGGGGCAAAAATAATCACCAATGATGGTGCAGATTTTGGGAGATTGTGGGAGACTAAACGCTCGATGGACATTCTGCAAAGCAAAAATGAAGGTTACATGACATTTGAGACGATGTCAGAGACAGACTGCCACCTAAAAGAAATAATGGAAAGAGATATTGAAATAATTAACGAGGAAGATCAAAAAAATACCTCTCATTCAATATGAAGGGTGTAAGAATTTACTTTTTGCGTTACGGTAATACTGGATCATGTGAATGTAGCGGGCAGCTGCAGGAAGCCAGTCTTCATATTTCTGATGAAGATAGGCTCCGATAAGGTGCCTAATTTTAAGTGTCGATTTCCCAAAAAATATTGTGTTTAGACGAGAATCGGATTATTTCTTTTGGAAAGAGAATAAGAGAAAACATTCTTTTAGATGATACATTGCATGATGTTGCTTAACTAAAATTACTTGCTCGTGAAGATAAGATGGAAGCATAATTATTACTAAAACTCTTATTAACCCGGTGAGTACAGGAGTGACTTCGTGGAAATTAATCATGATGCAATGAATACTGTTTTTTCTCAAATTACTGTTGAAAAAAATTCAACTATAAATTGTGAAAAAATACTGTGTTCTTTGCATCGTTAAACTCTTATATATGACATTAAGAGGAAATTATAGAGGTATCTCAATGATTTCCTCTGATTTAGGTTTCCACGTCATGAGTAGCCTTCTTCGGGACCATACTCTGGGTAAGCATCCGTTCGCATCTGTCTATATATACGTTAAATTTTACCTTCAACTGTTACTACTGGTAAAACATGTACATACTTTTGTCAAGCAGTAATGGTTTTTGGGATAACCCGCGTCAAGATTTAAAAGAGCCAACGTTTCTTATCCTTTGCCGGATACCTCATCAGGGCTGAATGACCTAATTGCCTTTATTGTGCATCAATTTATATCGTCACGGTGGTGCAAGAGGGGGAGGGGGTGGGTGTTGGCGGAGTCTTCTGGGCGTCACTCTTCTTTCTAGAAATTACTGGTAGCCTTGATTCACATATTTATTGTCCCTGGTCTCTATTGAAATTCTTGTAATGCTTTTAAATCTCCAAGGCAATTAGCGGCGACGCTCACCGTCGACTCAACGCTCAACATCGACGTCAACGTCGACGCTCAACGCGACGACGTCGACACGACGTCGTCGCGTTCGACGCTCACCCTCGTTTGTCTTTGTGTTTATATTTTGACCGCGCTCTTTTTGAGCGTTTTATCCTAGAAGTTGGGCCCGTCTGTGTGTGTGAGTGAGTGATTTGAGTGCTTGTGAGTGTGATTGTTGTAACCCGGTCCCATTAGCCCTATGAAGGATCTCAAGTTATAACCTAGGCATCCTTATCAGGGTCCCATTAGCCCTCAAAAAGGATCCCAACTGGGTTGTGTGTGTGTGTGTGTCTGTGGTGGTCACTGGCGAGGAAGTAACATTCCCGTAAACCATCACAGGAGGGTATTCTGGTAGAGAGGCTGTGGTTGGTCCCTGCTGTGGAATCCCCATTCCCGCAAATCAACACAGTAAGTGTTGTGTGGTTTCACTTTTGACGAGTGGTGCCATTTTTTACGGCCATTGGAGACTCATTTATTTTGCTAACTTCGTGGAATTCTCACCCACTATGTTTTTGTTTTACACTTCTCACGCGCCTCTCATATTTAAAAGCATCCGAAATCTAGCGATCCTATTAATGTGTGGCTAACTATTTCAATACATTAACAAAACATATTTTGGGTTTGGCTGCGTATTTCCCATTTCTATCTCCATTTTTTTGCTCCTATCACTGTGAGCTTTGTCCATTGTCATCCTCCAAACGACGCTAACAGTAAAGGAGCGGAACGTTGAGTCGGCATTGGGAAAAATGCAGAAAATCTAGAAAACATTTTTTATTGATAAAAGAAGATACGAAGATCTTAATACTAATATTTCATTATTTGCTATTGGCGGACCAGTCCATTAGATTTTTTGTATTTTATCTTTTGAGAACTCAAAGGCTGTTTTTTTTTACTTTTTGAACTCTTTCAAGGTTAATTCCAAGATTTTAAAGCGCTGTGTTAGATCACCGTGCAAGCGAATTGATACTACTCGAATACTCAACATACTTCTTGGGATACATTCCGCAGCTATTAAATTTTGGCATCACGCGTGAAAAAGCATTCGTAAATAAACTGTATTTACCGCAGCCGCTGGAAAAAAAAGAAACATGATGCGTTTATAAAGTGATTAATAGGGAGCCGAACTATCCTTGAATCATAATGTAGCACGAATTCAATTTGGGTGTCGCGGTAAAAGTCATTTTATCTTCAGCATCATCTCTTCTGAGAGCATTTACTTAAAAGGAACACAAAAATGGCATTTCGATCCATTCTGGGTAGACTTGTGAAGAGTACTTTTAGTGCAATACTCTGTTGGTCACCTGGAACATGAAACGAGTCTCCTTGGATTCCTCCGTCAAGATTAGGTTTATTACTACTCCGTTTTTCTCTCTACTCCCCTACAGTTCTCAGATAAAACTCAATACCTACTCGTCTTTCGACCAACCCAATAGTCCTAAAAAGAGCAAATAATCTAAATTCTTGTTGCCGACACAAAGTAATGCTCCTTGCATCTCGTGAGATTTTAATAAAATCAATGGTTGGCGAATTCACTTTGTGGAAATTACGATTCATGTTAAGAATGAAACTACTTTGTTTTTTTCCACCGATATATTTAACCATAAATCGTGAGATTTTGGAGAAAAAAGTAATATTGAGAGAAAATTCCGTAGAATAACTCCTATTGAGCACTGTGAAACGAATAACCCGTTTGTGATGATAAGAGTATATCATTGTGATGGAGCAGAAAGCTATATAACTTCATGCTAAATATCCAGTGGTCTATTGATTATTATTTGCTCTTATTTGTCTTTTACAGCCTTTTCTACGACGAAACTTATCAAAACCCTCTATGAGTTAGGTATGCATAGGCCGAGTTTCAGACGAGGATCGTGTCCATTTTATAAAATAACGTGGAAATGTTACCTTCTTCTCGCGCTTATTCGTTTGCGGTTTCTCCCTTTTCATTCCCGCAATCTCTCCTCTGCCATCATATTTCGTATTTTAATCTCCTTCATGCACTCGGCTATGTGCAGCTCGTATGTTCAATTTGTGTCACCTTCCCACTCACGCCTACGTCGGACTGAACGCATAGCTACGGTCGGATTGTATTTTAAAAATGCAAAAAAATAAAGAAATAAGGAGAACAAAACATGCATCAGACTTATTTGGTACCCTTGAGGAACCTGCAAAGGTCACCTTGGATTGAGAGCGGAGGTCTGGCTCTTTCCCAATGAGATTTTCTCTACAAATCAAACGATTGTGCTCATTTTCACCGGAATTTTTAGAGTATCTATTCTCAGGTAGTTCTTTTCAAAATATTGTGTGAATTTAATTATAAAAATACTATAGCTTTGACGAAACTTTGGCAATAAACAATAAAGGAGACTGCATATAAAGTAATATTTTCGAGTGAGCAACAATTAGTTTGAGGTTAATGAATACCGTGAATTTTAACATAGGCTTTGCACGATTCTTCATTTAACTTAATGAGGCCAATCGATGATCGATTTGCAAGTTTTATGTGATCGAACCATGAAGATATACCGAGTCAAATTTTAAGTAAATTAATTTTTTGGAACGCCGTTGAAAATCATGTTGCACCAAGACAAAAGATCATTGACCCCCCTAATTAAGGTATGAGTCATACCAATATGCAAATTTACAAACATCAGCGGTTGTAACATTCTAGTGAGAATCTTAAAAGGGTCGAAAAACAACCAAAATAATACACTTGATATTGATCATCTGAATTTTTATACCTATCAGTAATTCATAATCACGCGCCTAATATAAAATTTTAACTTTTTCGCGCAATATATTTCAAGTATTAATGCCTTTAATACAAACATTTTATCAAATATTACATTCTTAAAGTAGAAAATATTTTTTCTTATAATCCCCAAGGTTTCCAGTGCTTTTCTCCGAGAAATATTGTTTTGGGCTCAAACTCTGTCCCTTAAATGTACTTCCCTGAGAATCAGATCCAGTATAGTGAATATTTAGCACCGATACCCTGTAGGTTTCTGATGGATCATCAAATTTGTTGGAGTCATTTTCGATATGACTACTTGAACCCAATTATATATCATTTATTAGAGTAAGATAAGTTAGTGAAAATCTACCGATTGAGTTCCTGTAAAGATAAAGTACCCATAAAGTTTTTTTGATGTTGCGGTTGGAGAATATGCTTTCAACCCGAGAGCCTTGGTACACAGTAAAAAGTCGATCTGATTTTAAGATATAAAAGAGAACTGATTTTCAGAGGCAACATTTTTAAGGCAGGGTCAGTTGAATTTCACAGCCATTTCCTAGTCTAAGAATAAGGTAGTGGAAGAGCTGAATGTCAAACTAAGTGGCACTGGCTGTAAGGTAGACCTATGTTGAATTTAAAACAGCTTAGTCTGACAGTAAGATAGACCCATGTTGAATTTAAGACGGCCTGGTATGACAGTGAGGTAGACCCATGTTGAATTTAAGACTGCCCTGGTCTGACAGTAATCATTTTCCATCAACATTCACTACTTATAGTTATGCTACCAAAGTTTTAGAAACTACACGCATTAGAGTATTTGGCAACCTAAATATTCACATAGATACATGAGATATATATTTTTTCTCAAATTAACATTCGCAAGATTTTTACAGTTGTCAATGACACATTTTACAGTTGGAGCAGTAACAGTTTGCGCACGGAGTGCGAGCAAAAATTGAGCTTCAGCCTGTTGTCATTTTCACAAATTGTCTTGTTGTTCCTGTTCCACTGAACCCTCTCGTACATAAGCAGGTCCTTCATTTGGCACAGTTCCCTCCGCAATATTATCAGCAATTTCACCGCCATCCTGTTCTCGCTCTCGCACAAAATTGTTCTTACAATCTGCCCCTCTTCTATGTGTTCTTCTGACGGTAAACTTTGCGAAGGTTTTCACGTTCTCACGTGATTAATTCATCCATATTTAACTAAATTAGCTAACCATACCTCACAACGTTCGCAGAGATACCAAGAATGTCTCAGCGTCCAGCACGTAATCAGGATTTAATTGGATGTTTAATGTATCGTTCAGTTAACACAAGATATTGCTTATGTTACAAGTGTGTTGTCACAGTTTAATAATTGTCACAAAGAAGAGCACTGGCAAAATGAAAAACGTGTTTTACGCTATTTAACTGGAACAAAGAATTTTTGTTTGATGTTCCGAAAATCTGATCTAGTCTAGAACCTTGTATATATCGCTTGTGTATATCATCACTATAAGTATTGTCCTAGTGAGGAGATGTGTGCTGATATACTTACTAAAGCACCTCACGGTACAAAGGTAAAGAAATTTGTGAAGGAGTTGATGCTTATACCAAAAGACTAACGTTTTGTTCTTATGTATTCTGTGTTTTCACTGTTACTGTGGAAGCTTTGTTTTATGTACGTTAATTGGCAAGAGTTTGATGTCTAAAGTACTGATGATGTAAAGTCGTTATGTCCAGGATTAAGGGGGTGTGTTGTTGTTAATGCGCATGTAATCCTGTACGTGAACACGAATTTATCAGCTCACTTGTTCCTTACCAGTCGTTCTCCCAATGTGTTGTTTATTTTATCGTAAATAACTTACTTGGTTGCATTGTTCAAAAATGAAATTAAGAAGAAACATATTAAACATACTTTACAAACCAGATTATCATTTCAAAGGCCCCCGCCAAACCAATTTTCTGCGACAAATACCTCCATCGCCTCCACTCAGATACACCTGATTCTCACTTGTAAAAAAAACTTGAGTATCAATCACACGAACTTTTTCGTATTGCCACAATGGCGAATAATGATGGCACGGCCGCACAAACTCCGATGTGCAAGACTCAGTTGTATTTTGAATATACTTTTGTTTATCACAGTTTATATATTGAAGTGCGTTGCTCTGTATCCGTGTATCTATGTATGTGCGTTGCGTGGGGTCGCTCAATAAACGTCTTTTTGAACACAGCTTGCTGCCATCCTTACCGCTAGATGCCGCCAGCGCTGCCTGATATCCAAACCAAGCGCGCTGATTTTCAACGTAGAGTACTTGAAAATCAACGCAGGTGTGTGATTATCACGCGAGCTGCGCCGTAAACGTAGACCACTAGCGTAATGCCACACTGCGTTGAAATTCAGATCGCATTGAAAACCAGATTTACTTTTTACTGTGTACTAGTCTTGGGTGAGGCAGAAAATTCTTTCAGCAGAATTTTGATTCGTACTCAAGTGCTAAACGGAGAACCTTTCAAGCGCCAAGCACTTCGTCCGACGGATGGGCCATCTATCCGTGAATCTCCCGGCACTTTTCATTTACAATGAGCTAACATCGATGTCAGGTTTCACTTCATCCTCGCTACATTTCCAACCAAATCCTTCCTTAAAATACACGATCAACTTTTCTTAACGGCGCAAACGACCTTGTTGGTGAACTCACTGTTCCAAAATAACCAAACAAAAACTGGACTTAATCGTACGTCCACCTGATTTCCTCTTTCTGCAGGTTTCCATTCTTTCATACGACATTTTTCTGCTTAACTCAGCGTATTTCGTACATCTCCTAATTTTACTTACCTTCTGTTGTCATTATTTCCTTTCTACTTTTGAATCGTGTCCTCAAATGTGTCATGTACTTCCCCCAATTATGGCTTCGCCGCATATTCCCTTCTCCGGCCACCTACCCTTATCAATTGATGTCCTCCAGCAATTTCCTTTTATCTCTCTGCGCCGAAAAATTTTATTTATTCATTTCCTATCGTCGCATATTTTTCATCATCTTCCATTTTTGTTGGCTGTCATTAAAACATTCCCTATTTTCAGTCATCTGTAATGTCATGCTCCAAGTCAGGCTTCCGCTAGCCTCTCTCTTGCTTACCCAGGGTTCCTGTTAATCATCGCATTATTATTTATCGTGATGACTATTGCTCCAAGATCCTTGCTACAATGTCCATCTCCCTCCCAGTGGCCTACTAGTAGTAGTAGAAGTTAGTAAACGATTCTATCTTCTGGTTACGACTCATTTTACTTAGTTTCACCGAGACTTAATTATTTCATCTAGGTACATCTACACACTACCCTGCGAGCCGCCGCATGGGAGTGTGGCAGGGGTGTTAGGACACCAGCCGAGTAAAGATGTAAGGTTTTTGGGAGCTATAATGGTGATGTGTATTATAGGAGTGTATTTAGTGGAGCTCAGTTTTTACTTCGGTCGCTTGTTGTGCACGGAAAGAAAAGAAGAAGTGTGTTTGTACCTATCTGTTCGGCAATGTGTCTCTCTTATTTTATCGCTTTTCTCAGACCTAGAGATTTAAAGAGGCGTCATGATAATATTCTCTATATCGCTCTGAAACCAGTTCTGAATTTCTCAAGCAAGTTAAGCCTAGCGTGTAGCGTCCGAGTCTCAGGGAGCTCCCACCACAATCCATCTAAAAGTTGTGAAACTTTTGTACCTAGCACTTTTTAAAGAAGCATGCATTTTTTCTTTGTATATTATTTATTTTTTTGGTTAAATTCATACGACCAGGGTACCAAGTGCTCTTTCATTTACCTTCAAACTTAGTATAGTATTTTCCGCCTATCATATTTTTCTTGTATTTTCTTTTATCTCACTTGAAATGCCTTCAATAATTTTAAGAACCTTTCAATATCAGAAACTCTCCCATCATGAGCAGTTATCGTTCTTAAGATAAATTGGTTTTTTCCCTCTGCTCCGACTTAGTTCTCCATCTCCGATAAATGCAGTAATCCTTCGTAATTCCATACTTCCACATTTCCCGTCACATGATTGATATTCTGTTATTGGTCAAAGGTCTGTGATTCTTATTATACTCTATTTTTTTCGTATTTTTAAGGTTATTAAGTTTCAAATAATCACGAATGAGTCCGTCACTGTTTCTCCACTATATGTTATTTTTTTAATTTTCTCCCCTACTCTTTCTACTACTACTTCATTTGATGTTTTCTTTGTCCTATTTGTATTCATAAATTTTATGTATCATTGCGTAATTGCTTCTACTATTCTCTTTTTTATTGATGTATTGGTTCACGCTTTATTATCATGAAAGAACGCAATTAATCCGCCATGTTATCCAGAAATTCTTTATCATTCCTAACCATGTCTTTGTTGTTACTTCTACAGCCAAAAAGGAAATAATAAAGCACCTGGTCTCAGACGGAGTTGGCTCTGTCTCCTTCCGGATTCTTACGCTAATGGTGCTGCAACCCAAGAGAAAGTAGTCGTTGCACTTTATACTATTTTTGCTGTCCAGATCTCATGTTGATTTTTGCATATCCGAAAAAATTTACCTTGAAATATATCGATATTGATGATCTGAACCAGACAGATTCTCTATTTTATGCAAAAATTTCGAAATTAAAAAAATAGTATTTACTAGTAGCCTCACTCCGTACGACAGAAAAACTACTTTTCCACCTTTTCATCAGTAGTTTCATAAGTACTAAATCATAGTAGTGATTGGGATTGACGATTTTAGATGGAGAAACTTTCGAAAGATTGGTCTCCACCTTTCCATGGGACAAGCTACTACTGAAATTGAGAATTGGAAGATTCATCTCTTCCTGCCTCTAAAATACGACCTTGCAGTACATTCTGATGCTTGCCTAATGTCGTGGTAGAATGCCTAACACTTCCACGCCGAACGCAGTACCGTGGTAATTTAATCTTGCTAAGTATTGATATCCTATAAAATATTTTGTATTTTTTTACCAACATCGGGTGTTTATTAAATCTTTAGTAAACCTTGGTGCTAGAAAGTCTCTTCTAATGTTAGCTGTAAAAGATAAATCTCTGAGTAATGCAAAAATACCAGAAACTATGGTGAATTTAATGTCACCGTATTTTTAATGTGACGAGATTTATGGTGAGGTTGTTGTTTGCTTTAACGTTTCTTTGTATAAAATTGGAGTTGATGTGATTATTAACATAAGCAATGACATAAGTATTAGTTTTAATTATTTAGAGCGATCTATTTGGAATTCCTGTCTTATGATGATAATGACTGGATTGGATTTTGGGGAGGCGGCCGATAGCCAAGGTCATTTGCGCCGTAGGGCATAGGTAAGGGAGGAAGGGTGGATAGAAACCCGGCGACGACATTAGCCTGCTCTTAACGAAAGGCGCCAAGAGGACCACAGTTTAACGTCTCATCTGACGAACTGAGAACTGCACTTGAAGTGCCCTCGACCAGGCACTTAATTTTGGATTGGATATTTTTCGCAAATATCTTCCCTTGCAGGGATTTGAACCTTGGCCGTCTGTATGGCCATTAATATAGCCACCACACCAATCCGATTTCCATCATCTTCGGATTTTGTATGCATATACCCGCTACTTCATGATGTTAAACACACTGATGATGAACACACTGAGTCGAATACCATGTATGTTCTAAACGATGTACTGGTGGCATGGTCGGTAAAAAATGAAAGAAGAGAGGAAGTAAATAACACTTTTTTTCACACTCAATGTGCCAATATAGAATATTTCCCTCAAGACTGACTACGGAAGACCCGAATTGATGCACCAAATCGATAAAATAAAATTATTTTACATCACTCTGCTCTTATTTACTCTCTCTTATCCCATGCTTAGCAGCTAGGTCAACATTAAATAATGGTAATGAACTTATTTACTTTTAAGGTATTGCGAGCGAGATAGTTCCCTAATCATAATAGAGACCATATTCAATTTATACGTTTTAATTTCATCAGCTGTGGGACGCACAAATTAAATATTGCATTATTAATGATGCAATAAAATAGTTTTACATGACAGAAATTGTAAGTAATTAAATGAAAATATCTAAATAAATTTTTAACTTGACTCATTTTTACACGCGGTACGTTTGAAACTCCATCAAAACGGAAGGAAAGCAATGTGGTGAGGGGTTGAATTTTTTGTGTCAATGGAAGGGTGATATATTTTTCTTTAAAATGAGACCAAATTCATTGATTTCTAGGTAAAATGATGTATCGCTCCAGCTACCTTAAGTTACATGTGTTTCAACCGTACATAATCACCCCATCATAACGATATTGCGACAATATCGTTATGATTGGGTGATACGGTATGCTACATTTGAAGTGCCCTCCCCCAGACACTCAAGTTGGGATTGGGCTTTCTCTGAAAAATATCCTCCTGTGCAGAGATTCGAACTATGGCCGTATTGTAAGGTTAGCCAGTACTCCAGCCATCATACCAACGCGATCCCCACGTTAATGACTCGCGGCACTTCAAGAATAAGTCCAGAGTCGAGTCTGGTGTGAGGTACAGCTATTTTTAGGAGAGCGGTTTATATTTTTAGGTGAGAGAAAATCTTTGACACCGCAGTAAAGGACTTGGATTATCTGTATCGCGGTGTGTGGTCGTGGGTCTCCGTTTCCGATATGTGTCGCACGGTCTCACGTCATGTTTGCTCGTCTGGCATTTTGCACTTCTCGTCGTCTCTGTCACAGACGACCGCATGTAAGGATAGGAGTGGGGAGGGGGAGGTTTTGTGGGGAGGGCACGACTTCAAGGGAAACAGTCGAGCGAATCCGACTGGGCATGAATACATACATGTCGCGTTGTCCACGCTCCTTATTCCTTTTCTTGCATCATCCGCAACTTGCTCTTTCCCTCGTAACCCTTTTTCGTTTCCTTTTAGCGATGCTGCATCCCTCTTCTCCCTCTCCTCAAGGTTTTGCAGAACCCTTTCGCTACGGCGAATCCCCCCCCCCTCCATCATCCCCATCTCGGGCAGTGCCTGTCTCCAAACAGATTCATCCCTCCCTACTTCAAGCAGCCCCTCCGAACCTCCCCTATTTTCCACCCTCTAGTCTTCCCCCCTCTCTCTCTTTCCAAAGCAGATCGTTTTCTCCCTCTTTTCCACCCTCTAGTCTTCCCCCCCTCTCTCTCTTTCCGAAGCAGATCGTTTTCTCATCCAAATGCAGCCTTCATTTTCTGTCGATTCCTAATTTTGCTTTTTGCTCCCACTTTTGCGAGATGCAGTCTCGGCGGGTCGTTTCGACGTCTTTCCCTCACCCTCCTCCGTTTCCACCCCTTTCTTTCTCTCTCTCTCTCCCGCGTCCACCCTCTCTCGTTCGCCTCCTTTTCCCCTTTCCTTTTCTGGTGTCGGTCCACTCCCATTGGGGTATATATTGGTCCAAGATTTGTCCGATTTTCGAGACGAAGACGGAGACTCAGGAGAGAGGCTTGGAGACATCGCACGTCCTGCACATCTCAGCAAAATGAAGGTGAGTGGGACGCTTCGTTTACTCTCTCACCCGAGCATTAGGCCACGACCGCGTCCGGAGACCTAGTAGCCCTTCGACCGATTTCTTTTAGACGGCCCCGGTGGCGGCGGGGTTAATTCCTCGCCTGCTAATCCGAGGGTCACGGGTTCGAATCCCGCCGCGGTAGATTATTCGCTGCCCAGGACATGGATGTTTGTGTTCGTCCTATCCGAGTTCATTCAAAGAGAGGCCTGTACTGGCCTAAATTCGCTCGTAACAAAAGACAAATATTATTTTAATTATTACAGTTCGCTCTCCAATAGCTGTAATGATGTCTCATTGCGGAATATTTAGCTGACCTTGAACAGCCAAATTTCTAAATGTAAAAACGCTATTTCGTGATAGGTCATAGTGAAAGCAATTGTGTGAAATTCACAGTGGAAACATCATTCACCTGGACTAGGAATTGAACCCAGATCAGTCAATTTTGCGCCAAGTGCTCTAACCAATTGAACTACCCAGGCGTCCTTTTCCACTGTGAATCTCATTGGAGCTTTAAGGAGCAAGTTGTCCTCACAGTGGCTAGAGCACTCGCCGCGAAATCGAGGGATCTGGGTTCGATTCCCAGTCCAGGTGAATGATGTTTCCACTGTGAATTTTACACAATTGTGTGATCACTAGTGAGCGTCTTCGTTAAAGTTACTGCGCTGTCTGTTTCGTAGTTCTTTGAAAAAAATACAATAACAGCAGTAAACAGAAATTTTTGTTAGCTCTTGAAGAGTCATCATGAATAGGTTTGGTTAAGAATTGCCTCTTGAGCATATCGATTTTTATTCACGCCTGGCAATTTGTTTTGAACCCTTGGTGTGACCGATAAATAATTGTAAGCTTCGGGTGATCCCTTTGGCTGATAGGAAATTTAGTTTATTTTTGGATTTTTCGCACTAAAGCATTAGGGTTTCAGCGACGATTAATTAAAAGATTGGGCCCATACCGTTGAATGTTAAAATTGGTGTCCAAAACCGCTCTTATATTTCATGCTAGCGAGATGTTGACTAAAATTTTTGTCGTACGCAGCTTTTCATTTATTTTTAATCTCTTAAATCTGGGCTCATCTGTTTGCCTGTTTGCTAGGAATTTATTTTTCTCGGATTAAATGATGGTGCTTCAGCCAAATTCAATAGTTCTTAGTCCTTATACATATCCTCTTGATTTACAGGAGCCATTACGTGTATTCAAACTCAAACAGCTCCCCCAAAAAGAACTTGTCCTACTTTTTGTGGAGTAATCGAAGTTACCTACTACCATCATCGATCTGCCAGCTGATTGGTCGATATTCGAACCATAATAATCTTAATCTTCGATTTTGTGATGTGGGGCTTTCCCGTCTTCTTCTCTTTCAAACACAACTTGACTTTTCCGGCATAAATATCTCTAAATTTTCTCATGGACACCCCTGCTTGCCCTAATTCTGTCGAAAATTCCTGTTCTCTTTCTCTTGCGTCAATCATTGCTTCCTATTACTATATTTAAGAAAAGCTTAGCTCGCAGCACGCCCTTCATCCTCCTTTTCTGTCTTCTTTGGGCCTCCAACTCTTATGCCTGTTACTATTTCACCGTTCGTCTCACTTGTCACCAGATTCGCCTTCTCATTTCATTGGCACACATCCTCACATCGTTCCAGCGAGTGCACATTCCCTGCAATGATAGTTTCCTAACGTAACAACGCTGAGCCCTGTATCAGGGCTATCGTTAATCGAATCCTATTACTTAGATCTCCATCCCCCTGATCGAGTCCCTTCCTATCTAAAATACACTCTTAATCGGACGAATTGACGCATGATGCCTCTAAAGTGAAATGATTCTCCTCCGAAACGCGTTCTAGATATTTGAACTGTTCCCCATTCTCTATTTAATACCCTCCCGTCCCCAGGTTCATTTGGCCCCCTTTTCTTACTAATTGAAAATGTCATTCCCTCAGTTTCTACATTATTAATCTTCATCCCACTTTTTCACCATTTACTTTTAACGACCTAATCATTTGGAGATCAGTTCTGGGGTTTCTTTCCGCATGTTGTCTGTCTTTTGGTGACGACAGTTTCTCCAGCCATCCTGCTGGCGCCTTCAGGTCGAAGTGGCCTGAAGACGCCAGCAGGATGGCTGGAGAAACTGTCGACACCAAAAGACAACGCGAGGAACGAAACCCGAGAACTGATCTCCAAATGCTGAAACGCCGCGGAAATCTTCATACTAATTTAATCTGATCATTGTCTGCTGTCCTCGTGCTATATGAAGAAAAAATAGCCTTCGGCGACAGAGATCCTACATCTAATTTAATCAGTCTTGGCTTGAATTGTATTTCGGTGCTGTAAGTGAAAATGACAGTAAACTCGTACCAAATGATTTATAGTGGAATTGCAAGGGCAGCATATTCCTGTTTTCACCCTTTGCTTAAACTTGCCTATTTATCAGGGAAACTTCGGGAAAACATTGAAAAAACTTATGACTGAATGAATCACCCACTACTAAATGCGATATCGCTAGCTACGTGTGGCTCTGTCATAATTATAGTGAATAAATTGTATTGAAAGATAAGTAATTTATAGCATGCTCTCAAATTCATGGAAATAGTGCATCTTAAAATTCCTACTCTCAAATACATACCTTTTTATGCCTTTGGGTCGCACATCTGGTGACCAGCGCACAATATTCTTTTGTTATAGTCAAGTATTTATACTGAGATTAGGCTGGTAGGTTACTCAGATAAAACTTTGTGAGCATGAGAACCAGCAATGGCGCAGTCATTCGTATAATTTCGCATCAGTCAATGAATTTTTTTGGCACATCTCCGGGTGACATCGATGCAATATGTTTGAAGTACGGCGAAATTATTCTCCCGTTTCTTACTTAAGGAAGGAGGCAATAGCAGACTAATCACATGTTTCAAAATCAAAATTATTTTTTTGTTTACTTTGGAAAAATTTATCACATATGTTGTGGGTTAAGGGTATTCATAACCCTTCATTAAACTCTGTTTCCCAAAATTGACCCTCTTCCTCATTCTCTTTCCGCGCAGGTATTGTGTGTCGTATTGTGTTGCGTGGTCGCCGCCATGGCGAGGCCGCAGATTCTGCACCCGTGGCCCGCCACCATAGCCGCCGCTCCTATGTGGTCCCACGGACACTCGACGCCCGTCGTCATGGCGCGACACGGCCTCTGGCCGTACGCAACGCAGGCGGCCGCCGCGGTCCCCGTTGTCGTCAGGTATCCATCTCAGGACACCTCCAGGGGACTGCCACAGCCCGTTGAGGACACCCCAGAGGTGAGAGAATATAAATTGAAGACGTGCACATTATTTTTCAGATGCTGATGACGTTTCTCTCTTATAATTCTAACCCTGTAGTAGGGATGAGCATCGATGGTCGATGATTCATAAATATCGATGATTGGTGTCCGATGGTCGATGTTTTCCCCATAGATAGTTTGCCCACGATGTTATCACTCTATTGATGGTCTTAGTCGATGGTAACCATCGATCTTTTCCTCGAGTGTATCCATTGAGTGTTTTGCTAAAATTTTGCCAAACGATGTGTTTAAAGGGTGAGCTTACTCAAAGATTTTTTGGAGTGAAAGTAGATGATATTGACTTTTATTTGTTGTAACATTGACCTCAAAGCCATTTTCGTAATAAAATGTTCAATATCATTGATGGTTTCACCATTGATAGTCAACCATCGATGGCTCATCATCGATATTTTCTCAACATCCATCGATGGTTTCCTATCGATGCTCATCCCTACCCTGTAGATTATCAAGGAGACTCACTATTACAGTCAGCATTATTAAGAGAAGTCTGATATGAAATATCTTATGATGGTCGAAAACAACTATTTTGAATACTTTTCCTTGGGAAAAGAACAGAGTTGCAAGGTAAAAAATTACTGTAAGCAACTTCGCAATTTTCACAAAATCTTTGAAATGACACCCACCGGTGCAACCGGCTGTTCAGTGATATTGGAAACATGTTGTGGATTTGATAAAGCTATGTATAAATATTTTTTATCAACATGAGTGGATTTCACCAGGCAAGCACTTGTGTGAATTAAGGGTAGTTTATTAAGTAGCTGTTTGTACTAGATCTATTGAATAATAGTTGTCGCATTTGTTATTTTTTATAATGTTTGATTGTCTCTGTTTACATGAAATTACTGTGCTATTTTTTCTATTATTTTAGAACACTGCGAAGTTTTTGGTCGAATTTATTTTGCATCAGGCATGAAAAAATGGGGTGGATAATAAGCCTATATTGGCCTAAGGCTTACCACTACTCACACTGACGTACATTACGGCGTAGTTTACAATGGACTGGTTGGAACACCACGTCTACTTTGAGCCCTTGGGCAGCGCCCACGTGGCTAAATGCTCAGACAGGTCTGGTCCATAACATATTTAAACTTGAAAATGTTCCTCTAAGAATCAACGCCGTGAAACAACGACTGCAAAGAATATTTTACGCCAGTTTAACGCATAGAAATTCGTAGAAAACAGTAATCAAATCCTAGTACCGTAGTAATCGACATGAATCACTTACAATTCTCGCTTGCGCTTTAATACAAGCAATTTTTTTTATCCAAATCTTCCCTTCCAAAACCTGGAGTTAGTCTTCGACACTTGCAAATACGGTAATAATTTCTAATGAGAAATTCATAGTTAAAGCTGAGGGAGTTTTTGTCTCTGCTTTGCGGTAAAAGCATCAAAGAGCCCACGTCTCTACACAAAGCCACCGGGCGTTATGTCCAAATTAATGCGGGAAAATTGTATGGACATTTTTGTCTAAAACCAGTTTCGAAGTATTGAGATTCTCTAGGACAAAGAAAGCGAGGCTGGTGATTGAAGTTGGAGGACACAAACTCGAGCAAGTACAGCATTTAAACTACTTAGACATACATAAATACGTTAGAGAATAGCGCTAGTTAAGGTGGCGTTTAGTAATATAAGGGAGTTGATGATGGGGACACTGGGTAAGGATGTGAAGAAGAGTCTGGTGAAGAGCTTGATATGGAGCGTGGCGTTGTATGGTGCAGAAACGTGGACCCTAAGAAAGGAGGACGAGAATAGGCTGCTGGATTTTGAGATGTGGGTATTGCGAAGGTGAGGTGGACGGAGAGGAAGGCAAACGAGGAAGTGCTTATGGTGGGGGAAAGGGAAAAGTTTGAATAAAATTCGAGATCGGCAAAGTAGGTGGCTGGAGGATGTAATAAAGGGCGACAGGCAGCTGAAGAATGTAATAGAGGGGAGGATGTTGGGCAAGCGGGGAAGAGGAAGAAAGAGAATAGGTTTCATGGACAGGATGAAGGAGAACGATCTGTATGCTGAAGAGAAAAAGGATATACTAGAGATATATAGGCCCCTGAAAGTGTGGAAAACCGGGTGGAGATTCACTGACCTTCAGCAAAACCTATCTAAACCGGTAGAGCACTTATATAAATAATAATAATAATACTGATTTCATTTGTGTTTCTCATGGACTTCATGGATTTGATGGGCTCTATCATCTTCTGAAAATGTTTGTTTCTTTTTTCATAATTAAATTCTTGATCTTACTGGTCATTGAATACTGTAATATGTGTGTGTGTGATTCGTAAGTTGTGTAGAAACATGGCAATTGAGTATGGAAAAATGTTTGTTTCTTATCTTAATTAAATTCTATATTATACCTACTGGCTATGGAATACTGAATTATAAGTGTGTGATTCACTATATTCATCGAATATAAAAAATGTAAACTGTTTCTTTCTTTCTTAAATAAGTTATTGATTGTAATGGTATAGAATATTGCATTAGATGTGAGTTATTATCTGTAAAGTATTGAACTATTTCATCTTGATGGTATCCCCACCCACAGGCCGATTGCCTTGGGGGACACCTCGCTCCGTTTTGTTTTGTATGCGCTTAAGAATATGTATACATTTCCACGGAGCAATAAATTTCAGTTTCAATTTCTTCTCTCAGGTCCGTGCAGCCAAGATGGCCTTCGCCGCCGAGTACGAGAAGGCGGCCGTCGCCGCCGCTCTCAGCCCGTCCTCCGAGGACATCGCGGAGGGAAGCGCCCTGGTCATCATCCCGAGGGCCGAGAGCAAGATCGTCCCCGCGGCCGTCGCCATGCTCAAGGAGCCCATCAAGACTGAAGGCGAGGAGGAGGGCCGCGGGCGCTCCCGCCGTGCGGCCCCCAAAGAGCCCATAATGATGGCCGAGAAGAAGATGATGCTCATCACCCCAGCGTCCACTACGCGCATGGGCATGTCCCTCGACGTAGCCGACTTCGTGGTGCCGCAGCACCACCCGGTCATCCCGGTGCCCGTGCCCATCGGATCCCCAGTGGGACCCGTGGTCCCCGTCGTGGCGCTCCCCGGGAAGGCGGCCGCCGCGGCGGCCCACGCTGAGGGCGCGTTCATCGTCCCGCACGGCCAGCCCATCATCTACACGGCGCCCGCCGGGCCCATAATCCCTCCCGTGGTTCTCCTTAAAGAGAAGGAGCCCGTCGCCCACTAAGAGTGAGTACGCGTATCAAACACGGAGTGGAGTAAATTAAGAAATTGTACCGGTACTAACTTTGTGAAAACTCTAATGTTGCATTCTCGATAGAAGAACAACGCCTGCCAACTTCCCCGCTGAAAAAATCCTTAGAAGCTGCTCTGTAGAACGTAAGGAATTCTACAGAAATTGACTCTTTTTCTTCAGAACTAGTTCCTTTTCAAAGGATCTGTACGGAACATGAGAGCCTGACTCTACAGAACATGTTCTGTAGAGTTATTTTCTGCAGAGCAAAATGGCTCCTTACATGCTGTTCTGTAGAACTTCAGCATCTCTACGGAAATATGTGAGGTTTCCTTGAGCTTGCAAGGAGTTCTACAGAGCGTCAATGGACTTCTGTAGAACGTCCTAGGGAATTCTGCAGGACGTCGTAAGGTATTTTGCAGGACATCCTAATGTATTCTGCAGAACTTCGTAGGGAATTACGTAAAATAGCGTTTCAATACTTCAAGGAATATCGACAGAACTTTTTAAGAAATTCTGTAGGAGTTTTACAGAGCGTCTAAGGGCTTCTGTATAACGTCCTAAGGAATTCTGCAGGACGTCCTAAGGTATTATGCAGAACATCGTAAGGTATTCTGCAGAGCGTCGCTGGGAATTCCGTAAATAAGCGTTTCAATACTTAAAGGAATATCTACAGAACTTTTTGAGAAATTCTGTAAAAGTATTTATAAGGAAACTATGCAGAATTTTTTAGCAGGGTTCCACACGATATTTATATCCGAAGATGGTTTCGGCACGTTATGTCATCCAATTTTTTATCAACCTGTTATATAACCAGGTTTATATCAGCCTGATGGTGGTATATCCCACCGAAAACATGTCTGGTTACCAATAAAGGGTAGAAGTGTATTAGTGTTTTTTTCTATTTTGAACCAGGGATAGAAGGATTAACTTTGCAATTCCACATTGTAAAAGATTTATTTAGACCGGTTTCGCCGCAGTGCAGCATCATCAGGTCTTGATGATGATGCTGCACTGCGGCGATGATGATGACACCTGATGATGCTGCACTGCGGCGAAACCGGTCTAAATAAATCTTTTACAATGTGGAATTGCAAAGTTAATCCTTCTATCCCTGATATCAAGGAATTCCACCGAGTGAGGTCTGAAACCATCGTTTCTATTTCGAAGTTGAGTTGATTAACCAAAAAATAATTTTGGCAGATTTCAACAGTAAAAATGTTTTCAATTTCAAGAAGGTAAAAATTTATATCAAATAAAGTATTTAATTATACTTGGAAGAGAATCACATCAGCTTAATGTGCAATCGCAGACCCAAGTTTTAAGCAACCCACAGATCCATAACATTGAAGTCTGAGGGCCAACGGCCTGCCACGATGGAAATACCGGATCCCGCTTTGTCACCAAAGTCAAACATCGTTGGGCTCATCTTCTGAAAAGTGATCCTCTTATTCGTCCAAAGAATGTATTCCCTGCATGAAAGTGGCAGATGGTAATTGAGGAATGTACTTAGTCGTCGAAGCACGTAAAACTAAAAGTTCTTGCTGATTTCCGAGAACTTTAGACTTTGAGAAAAAAATAACAGTTGCGAAATAAGTATTTGAATTGCCTCTGATGAAAATACGGATATGTATTGTGCTGGAAGTGTGTTGAAACATAGGGTCGAAACAAGCATTCGAAACAACGACGGGTCTTTGCAGTCGGATAAGATTGAAAGTTGGAGTACTTTTCATTATCACGAACCGATTACTCCGCGATTACTAACTAACGGGAGGGTAGGAATTGCAGATATGTGACATTTGCTTTGGGAGCAGATTATAAGTAAAATTACGATTTAAAACGATTAAAATTAAATTCATTAAAATTTAGTCGTTACCGTTAGACAGATTATATTAGTGATGAATCACTTCATATCACCACATGTACATGGATGTTTTCATAACTGCCAGAGGTTGTGATAACTCGTTTAAAATACTTTAAGATTTTCCCAGTGGAATATGTTTAAATATTCACAAATGAAAAAACGACTTCGTTTTCTTCCACTGATTTATTTTTCTGGTACAACATATTTCGACACATAGAGGTCATTTTCAAGTACAAAAAATTTTAAAATTTTTTTAAACGGTCCTCCTAAGGGTTTTCCCTAATTCTCACCATAACCGCCACCCCTCACCTCTCTCCGGGTTTCCCCTTCCCCCCCCCTCCTAACACCCATTCTTTCACCCCTCTCCAACCTCCCCCAAGACCCTTCCAGGTATATATTTGCTTGAATTTTAAAATTTTTTGTACTTGAAAATGACCTCTATGTGTCGAAACATGTTGTACCAGAAAAATAAATCAGTGGAAGAAAACGAAGTCGTTTTTTCATTTGTGAATATCAACTTCCACATAGTTGAGCCTGATACCATTGAACGTATGTTTAAATATCTTTCTCGGGCTTTGCACTGGGTGATATTTTAAAATTTTTTGTATTTGTTTAGAATACTGTTCAGAAATCTGAAAGATGTGTGTGTTTGTCTCTTTGAAATGGATGTCTCCCTGAATAGCGGGAGCAAAACGTGGCGGCATTTGAGGCGGAGGCTAATTTCGATTAGAGTCCATTTTTTACGAACTGGCACCACACGAAGGAGTACGGTTGTCTCCGCGTTCGCCTGATACGGTTCCCAAGTACGCACACCTTCATCACTAGCTTCAAAGGTCGTTATCTGTCACTTACTCCGCATTACATATCTCTATCTCTCGTGATTTTGCTATTCAAATGGGCCTCTCCAATAGGTTGCGAACACTATCAAGTTATCCGTCCCCTCACGTTTAATGCAGTTATGTTGGGAGCGTTGCTTATGCTGTTCCTCCCCATTCGCTCCTTTGCCGATCTCTTCCACACCACGTCTCTCTTCAATCAGAGGACTGCCACCAAATTTCGCTCTGCATAACTCATGAAGTCACAACCCATCCATCATTTACTCAAAAGCAGTGTGTTTGGGTATAATTTCACGCCGTGTATTACAATGCCTCGGCGATTCGCTGCATGGTGTTACTTACTTAAGCTCATTCCACTATGGACGTAAGGCGTATGCCGCAAGACGTAAGAGAGCCGCAAGGGCCTGCCGTAAGCCGTAAGGTGCTGCCGTAAGGAAGATGGTCAAGTCCCATCATTACGGATACGTCTTACGGCAGGCAAGAGTGTCAGCCAATCAGATCGCGTCATTACCACCACCGGTGTCAGTCACGGCCCACTGCTTTAATGCTGCTTGGATATAATAACATTCTAAATTGTTCCGTACAACAGTGGTTTCATATACTCCGTTAATATATTTACTCATCCTGGTAAATTTTGCTGTTCTTTCTCGCAATTGGTGCAGCCAAAAGAGGCTTTTAAATCCTCTCTCTGGATTCTCCCATCTCTTAAATATATTTTATTCAACTTTTGTGGATCAACTTTCGCCAACATAATCAATTGGGATTACGTTGCTAGTGAATCATTAGTCTCAAGAGTGGGTAGTGTAATTAAAGACTGACGATGAAAGTGATGTGATCACTTAATAGGCTAAACATTGGGAGAATTAAGTTCACTATCGTGAAAAATAATCTCATGTCTAGTATAATTTTATGTGCCGAGGTTGCGATACGTTATTTCTCTGGTGAATCGGTTAAAACTAGGAAAAGCTCATGAAAATTATATACTTTTTTATTTAGCAAAAGGGCTTTGCCCGCTGATATATTTGAAGTTTTGTGGAGGTAATCGAGATGAAATCGATACAGGAAAGGTGTATTTATATTTGACACCAAGCACGAGATTCAGAATAATACCTCGCATAAAATTGCGACTGAAACCTTTAGAAAATATAACAGTATGAATGGGAAACGACAAAAGATACCAGTAATTATTTCATTGCTTGGAAAGCAAAACATAAATTTTTAAACGTGTGAAGGATTAATTCCGGAATCGTATATTTTTTTATGAATATCTGGAGTTCGAACTTCGTCATTCTAGTGATAATTTAAATGAATTCTCTTGTCTTTGTATATTATTGGTGGATAAAATAAACTCCTTGGAGTACCTTGTAACTCTGCCATGCTTTGAAATTACATCATTATGATTTTTATTACAGAGAGAAAACAGACTCACCGGCGATGCAGACGCGCCCTCCTCCTTGAACACCAAGCCGATCGACGCTTTGGGAAACCACGACATGTGCCTCCAGAGACGCCCTCAGCAAGTAAAAGAAAAGATGAGAGAAGGGTATGAGAGTTGAAGTTAGCTAGCGGACAGAGAATTCATCGAGCCTGCCCGAGATTGATTTTATAGAGACAAAGGCACTATTGGAAGAGGCGCTTGGAGATCTCCCCCAACAATGTGCATCAGCACCCCGAGGACCGTCTGCATTCGACTGAACCCGCACACGACGACGCTTCGGCCGGACAGTCTCATGGAAGGCCTTCAAACCCCCTCACTCGGTATAAACGAATATATTAAGCGACCGCCCGCTCAAAAGGATGTGAATGTATGCTCTTGATTATAATGTCTTGTGCTTGTATAATGTTTTTCCTCCGGGGTTACTTTGTATTTTGGACCCTCGTGAGGAAGGGACGATGAATGTGAATGCCTGTCATTTACCCCCCTCTCTCCTCGTAATCGTTCTCCACTTCAACCCCTAACCTATCCTTCCACTCACTCATCTTATCCTCCCTCCACCTGATCCTATATCTTTTTCTACGAAGAAGACTAAGGAGAAATTAGTCTTCGAATCACCTTGAGCTCTGCGCAAAGCATCTTGATGTCATTCAACTGCACTATATTGCCTCCAGTAAATGATTTCTCAGAAGTGAAAGGTGTATATTATTACCGCATGCCCTATTGATTCATTCTCCTCTATGTATGCAATTATTAACAGCTTAGCGGCGTCGAAATGAGAATAGCGTTTAATGTCATTTATCACCGTCCGAATAAAATCATGAGTGTGAAATCATGCGTGTGGAATAGGGACCTATGACCTCTTAGGCTTCTAAGATACGGTGTTGTTGTGATGACCTGGTAGTACTATGTGACGCATGGAAATGCGTCTCTAGATGGCCGTTTCTAAGTACTTATTTCTGTTATAAGGGAGTTAAAGAAATAGGGGCATTAATTTTTGGGCAACCTTCGTATTTTGACCTATTGTCATTTCTCCGGAATTGTAAGAAGCAACGAGGTAAGAGTTATACACTGCAGTACTGATAGGTGCAAATATTTCAGCTTTCCAAGCACCAAGAGTGATTATAGCAAAACAGCACTTACATTAGACGATATATTAGCATTCTATTTGCCTCCGTCCTTTTCCCTCCTTTCCCTTATTCGCTCATGGCTGATGTCCTGACTCATCGCTTCAGCTGCTCGCCGGGTAGGTGCTTGCTATTGAGATCTTGGAACGAAGCGCCTTGATATCGCAACGCCACAGGGCACATTCATTTTCCCATTAGATCTCCCTTTCATCAAAAGGTGGGCTGCAAAACTGTGACTGACGGTAACAAAAATGAAGTCGGTATTATGTAACTGGTTTTATGAGAAAGATTCCATCAAAATGTCTCGGATTAGTTTTGACTTAGCGTCTTGTGGCTCACAGTAGAGACGTGGGATTTTCTATTCTGCTATCTCAAAGATGCAAAAAACCCCTAAGCTTTGACTATATATTTCTCATCAGAAATAAATACCGTATTTGCCGGCGTCGAAGAGGCACCGGTGTCGGGGACGAACCCCAGGTTTTGCGACAAAAGATTCAGATAATAAGAAGTGGCTTGGATTTAAAAGCAAGAGAGTATTGTAAGTGATTCATGTCGATCACTACAGTACTGTTTTCTGCAAATTTCACTGCGTTAAAATGGCGTAAATTATACTTCATAGTTGTTTTTCCATGGCGTTGATTCTTGGAGGAACATTTTTAAGTTCAAGTAATTTTATTGAAGGAACTTCTGTGCTAGCTTTTTTTATTTACCGAAGCTGGCACTCTTCAGTCTCTTCTCTGCAGCTCATATATTAGAGCCTTAAATACGATGATTAGCAAAAGGCAAAGATATCTTTCGAGAATATATTTAATGATAAATTGAAAATATTACAGTTTTACAATATGCTGTTGCCCTCAGTTTTGATTCATCAACAGTTTTTAGCTCAATTTCATTCCTCAACTATTTATCCCTTCATATACGTGTACATTTACCGTGAAAGCCAACTCAGGCGTGTATAGCTATAGCTACTCAGCCGTATATAGGCGTGTATATAGTAATGGAAGCGTCTTATCACCAGCATGCACTTCAGTGTACAAATGAACGTTATCCAACATTCACCACATCATGGATATGCTACTAACGCTACAGAAACTGCTAAATTAATCTCTAATGTAACTATGTGAATGTGACGCAAGATTCATGCAGGGGATATGCAAACAATTGTGTTAGCACTACTCGGACAGAGTCAAAAGTATGCATTAGGGAGCGCATTAATGAATCAGCTACACTACCTGCCAACTTACCCACTTCGAAGACTAAACCAGCCATTGTGATCTCTTGTCGATCTAGGGAAAAACGAAATTTTAAACCTTTCTGTTCTACAATCTATTTCCCTCATTCTATTCTCATCATCTGATATGCCGTAGTATGTTGTAGTTATTAAGATATTGATAACTTCGTCGGAATTGAAATTTACTTTGAATTTATATAAAAGATTGAGTCTAATTTTCAATCGACGGTCTGAAAGCGATTCCTATCCGAGTTGTTGCTAGGGGCCAGGAACTCATACTATGAGGAACAAGGTTATTATGATTATCTTTCACGTATTCTTCGTTTCTTCCTCGAGTTTTACCTATTTTGATATAGATCTATGCCAGTCATGCTTAATTTTTGTCCAGGCTTCATAAGGGGGATCGGGTTGGTGTAGTGGTTAGAGTACTCGCCTACCACACGGGCGGCCAGGGTTGCAATGGCGGCTGTTTTTCAGAGGAACCCGATCCCTACTTGAGTGTCTTGTGGAGGGCACTTTAAGTGGAGTACTCCGTCTGTCGGATGAAACGTTAAGCCGTGGTCCCCTTGGCGCTTTTCGTTAAGAGCAGGCTAATGCCGACGCCGGGTTTCTATCCACCCTTCCTCCCTTACTTATCCCCTATGGCACAAATGACCTTAGCCGTCGGTCGCCTCCCCAAAAAACCAATCCATTTAAAGGCTTCATAAGGTTCTCTTGTTCCCTCCAGTGGCGGATCTTTTTTCCGGTTGAAGGTGGTACAAAAATGCTTCTCTACAGCCCTATTATCATGCTGTTTATAGTATTTTATCACCAGCAGTTTGTACCCGATTGAGTTGGAGCACTTTTACCTGTCAGTTACCAGTGCTGTAAAACTGGGAAACTTTCAGCCCTTTGATTGAACGGTTGATTACTTTCCGTTCGTTAAGTGCACTAAAATAGTGATGTCAAAGAAATAAGTGATATCTTTAAAGCGTACTAAGATGCGTACCATGAAAAGCTCTGTACAGCGAAATCGAAATATGAGAAAAGTATCAAGGGAGTAGTGGTATATGAGACAATAGCAAAATGTCGGTGGAGAGAGTTTTTTAATGGTAAACATAGATTCTAAGACAAATTTTAAGCTATCCGGGACCAGCCACGGAGTTCCACTTTTACGGAGTCACCCGCAATGCACAAATGTGCGAATTTCCACAGAGAGAGAAAAAAATCATCCGCCTTGACCGGGTCAAGGCGGATGATTTTTTTCTCTGTGGAAATTCGCATAGATTCTAAGAGTCATTATAGAAGTAGAGAGAGAGAGAGAGAGAGGGAGATAAACATGAGCTATGCTATCCGCGTGAGACGAATGAAGTGGAAGAAATCTGTATCATAATTAGGCGCGTGGCGCACTGAACACTCATGGGCCAACGCCATCACATTTTGTGCTGAGTTTTTTTTAACTTTCATATTAGTATGCAGTCATAGTTTTTAGAGCGTAAAAGAAAAAAAAACTATGCTGGTAGATGAAATCTAATATATAAAAACTAGCTGACCCGGGCTAATATTTCGCACAGTATGGAGCTTCTTCCTGTTTCTTCCTTCTTTCTTCCCGTTTTTCTACCTGTTTCTTCCCATGGACAATTATATGGTGCTTATGTTGGTGTTAAAGATATATTACGTAAACGTAAACGGTCACACTGATTGCATGTAGAATGTAAACAATCTAGCTAAACGATGTTTTAATAGATGGCGCCTCCTACAGTTTTTTAAGCACGTAACCATAGCCAACATATTAGTTGATTAAATTGTCAACAGATGTCACTGTATCATTTTTTAACAAAAACTTGAATTTTAAACCATTTGTCTATTTTTCGTCAATAGAGGGGAACATAAGCTTTAAAACGATGTTTGAATCATTACTTTTGATGAAGAATTATGGGAGTTATGGCGTTGCGACCAAAAACACCTCTGAGAAATAATATATATGATGAATGTTTGTTTTTTCGTCTGCTATGCGTTCCAATACCATTCATCAGATAACGATGAAACTTTGGCGAGTTGTTGTTGCGCGCGCCCGCAAAGGTTTCTAAATTATTAAATCCATTGTACAATAGGTGGAGCGCGAGTCGTTTCAACAGATGAGTGTTGGCGCACGAGCTTCTAAAACAAGCGAGGAACGACGAGCAAGCAACGAAGCAGATCGTTTACGAGTTGCTCATTCACGTTCATCAGAATCGTAATTGTGAGACATAATATGGCGTGCATCAGAATCACATCAGTGAGACATCATTTGTGTTAAAAGGTGCGTAACTTATCTGAATGTAAAATGAAATTTGGTGCAGTGGTCTCTTTGTCAGTTTTTTTAAATGAAATTTTTGCATGCGATTTTTGCATACGCTTTGATTTTTTCTAAAATTGGATTTTTAAACGCGAAAGTCTTTAATGTTTGCACTAATTCAACAATAGAATATTTTATTCACTTGGAAGCCGAAGCGTAGGATTGGAATGAAAACTCATTCCATCATTAGTGCGTTACAAATTCCTGTGTAGGTACGAGGGAGGTATGATAAAAGAATTAGAGCGCGTGCAAACGGGATCTGCTAGGCTTGTTAAAGGCCGTTATGATAATTGTATAAGTGTTACGAGCTTAGTAGAAGAACTAGGATGGGAATTACTATCAGAACGCAGGTTAAAATTTAGGTTAAACCTTTTAAGTAAATTCGAAACAGAGTTTTTCACAGATGACGTTAGATATATATTGAGAACCCCTGCGTATTATGCTAGGTTTGATCATATTAACAAGATTAGAGAGATAGATTGTCGTACCGATAGATTTAAAATGTCATTTTTCCCGCGTACTATAGGAGAGAACAATAGGCAGCGTAGCAAAGGGATAGGTAGGTGAAATATAGTTAGAGTAGTCTGTAGTGCATGATGCATGCAATAACAACCAATAATCCCTTTCGTATTATGTAGATACTAACCACCTAGCTGCATGTGACCCTATTGTCTAGCATATCTCCCTTAAATATCCTACTTGCATGCCAATGGTACATGTTTGGTGATCTTCACCCCCTGCCACACACCCTCGTGGTGGCTCACAGGGTATCACGTAGATGTAGATGTAGATGAATTCATTGGACTACTAAAAATCATTGTCTTTCATTATTTTTGTACATTTAAATGTCTCCTTTGCACATGTGTTCCTACTTAGAAAGAAAAAGAGCTACTGCAACGCATGCTAGGCACAGCTAGTAAATTATAAAAGCAGGTACTTTACAAATTGAATGCTATAACTAGCAGGCAGCTAGCCTGCTCACTCTGTGAGCAGGGGTGTGTACCCGCAGGGGGTAAGTGTCCTCGTCTAAAAATAGCTCCTTGGTGAAAAGATTTTTTTTTGAATTTACTGTTCTCCTTTGTTGTTTTTAAAGCCATTTGAATAGGAGAGCCCTGTGGGTTCCTTTTGTTTCAACCTTTACACTCTTCCACTCTCCCTTTTGGCCTTTCTCCCTTGTCACTGTGTTTCCCAGCATCTGGTTGTTGCAACCACAACCCAAAAATATAACTTACACCTTTGCACGGATGGTAACCTAACACTCCCTGCCACACACCCAAGCAGCCGCTCTTTTGGATCTTATTTAAACTAACTAAATACACTCCTTCTGATTCATGTCTCCATTTCATCTCCAGATAACTTACACATTTGCATGGCTGTTGACCTAATACCTCCTGCCACACGCCCAAGTTATAAAAATCCAAAACTACGACCAAATCATGAATACAGAGATTCCACATTAAACGCACCAAACCTCACTCTTCTAGTTCAAAAATTGACAGAGAAAGAAACAAAACGGATACAGGATGACTGACACGCTACAAAATTAAATATATAGATTATTCTTCATATCACATATCCTTCGTGCGCCAACGTGCCCATTCAATAGCATAAAATCCGTGAATTAGACTCCATTAAATGAGTGGCCACCTTGTTTTTCTTGGTAATTATTGGTTCTCCTTTTTTCCGAGAAAAAGAACATTAACCTTGGTAGTATACGAAATGCTGCTGCAGTCTCTGCCGGTTAAAGTTAATAAGGAGCCCGTGCAGAGTATCCTCCGAGTGCCACGATCAATGTTTCCGACCGGCAATTTTCCGGGTGACTGCCTCTGTCTATCCTCCCCGCGAGGTCTTAGATAATTGGTGGAGGCCTTGGTCCATCCTCCATCTCTTCGAGATACGGCTCGAATATTCGTGAAAGTAATAAAAATGCGTCGTTAGAGGAAGGACGGGCCGGAAGATCGGTGTCAACGTCCTCGGCCAGGACGGGATGTTTTGCCGGGAATAATTTTTTGTGCGATGGGGCGTGTCGCCTTCCTTTTTGCTCTCGTTTCAGTGTTTTTTTTTGCACGTGCGAATCCGAGGCGTTGGGTTGGGTGAGAAAGGAGGAGGCTCTCGTGGGATCAGACCATTGGAACTAAAGAAACAGGCCCAACCCTCTCGTTTCTGAATGTGCCGTCATTACCTTCCCGCTCTTTTATAATCATCTCCTCACGAATCGTGGGGAATTTATTTTGGTGGCTCAAACCATAATTGTCTCAGTGAATATCAGGTGCTTATCAAGTCGAGGGTGGTGTAAATTTGAGATATTTTTGGCTTCGTCTCCACGGGCAGCGGTATTATTGCTATCCATTTTCTTAGCAAAAAACAAGGAAGCCAGTGGATTTTGCCATGCATGCATCATCCAACGATATACACCAGCTGCATTTCTATATGAGCCTTATCAGCTAAAAAAACCTGCCTCTGGGGGTGTCAAAGTTACCAATGAAACACAACTCTTATGAAGACTATTGGAAGACTTAATTCTTTAAGGATTCACGGAAGAACGAAAAACCTTATTCGTGGTGGCAAAAATAATGATAAAATGTTGAAGCTGTGTATAAATTCTTATTAAAATTATTCTTGTAGTGCTGAGAGTGACAACAGGCGGGTAGAGCGATTTGCTTCATTCAAAACTGTAGGATATGTTTTACACAATTTTAAATTCAAAACTGACATCGGCCTTAGCCTGTCATAACGAAATGAACCAAATGGCTCTTAGCTGTACGTTCCATTCGAAGAAGGGATCGATACTCCAGTGGTAATTCTCTGCCACCGCCGGTATAGCAGCTCGTGCGTTATGGGAAGTCAATATTTTTGCTCCAGTAACAGAAATATTCGAGGTATTTGCTAAGTTACCTATCGGTTAGGGTAGATATAATTAGATTAGATTTTATTTGTTCCAGAGACATTACATGGAATGTATAGAACACGTCATAATTCAACATGTATATAAAAAAAACATTTACACGGAAAGACTCATTTAAATAAATCATCCACTTTGTACAGACATTTGTCGAGGAGAAAGTTATGTAGGAGTCTTTTGAAGGCAATCAAAGTTGTCACTTTTTTAATATGGCATGGGATTACCTTATATAATTTAATCCCCATGACTTTGGGACCCCGGGAGCACAATTTAAAATTCTGTAGCATTATATGCAAATCCTCAGATCTTCTGGTGTAGTGGTTATGAAAGTTATTATTTTTAGCAAATAGAGACATGTTAGATCTAACATATTGCACAACATAATAAACATAAATGGACGGCACAGTTAGCAGACCCAGTTTTTCAAACAATGGCCGACAGTGTGCAATGGGGCATTACACATAGTGCGTACAATTTTTTTCTCAATCTGAAAGATTTCAAGTAGCTGGGAAGTTGTACCCCATAGAACAATGCCATAAGAGATCCGGGACTAAAAGTGGGCAAAGTAAACACTCCTGAGTACACCAATATTGACAGTATGCTTCAGCACAGATAGCATATAGTAGATTTATTTGAATAATAATATAATAATATATAGTAATATATTTCAATAAAATTCTCTATATGTTTACATGTGTAGAGCCACATTTAGCCTAATTTTTTTTCCGTCCATCCCACCTTTTCCTCCTCCTCGCCCACATCTCGAATACCTGCAGTTTATTATCGTCCTCCTTTCTAGGAGTCCACGTTTCTACCCCATGCCTCGCCGCTCTCTATATCAAGTTCCTTAACGAGTCCCTTCTTCATATTGTTTACCCATGTCCCCGTAATCAGCTTCTTTCCATTATTCGCCGGTTCCAATTCCAGCATTATTCTTATTTTAATATCTAGGGGATTATGCCAATTTCTTCCATTCTAATACCCAAGTGATTAAATTGCTCTACTTCCTACAGTTGGTGCCGTTCAACATTTATGACTAGCCTCGTTTAAGGTGTAACGTAACTTTTGTTTTTAACTGGGACTGGCTTTAGACTATAAAAACGAAAATCATGAAAAGGTTCAGAGTTGTGAGTTCCATCCCGAGTTGAGATCGGTATTCATGTGATATATCTTCACCATCAGTGGGATTGAATCTCGGGATTGATGGAAAGTCAATTTCTATGCCTCCATATGAAATATATCTACGATAGCTAAGGTATTACTGATTAATAGAGGAGATATCAGCTTTATTCAGCTGTAGATTAGCGTTGGTGATTTTGAAAAAGATGGTACGTATATATTTCCAAACGTGTTCCATCATGCGATTGGAGGGGAGAAGGGGTCGAAGAACATTGGCAGGTGGCTGGTGACGTAAGTGGAATGATATGTGGGATGTAGCTCCTTGCTCGCCGGTGGGGAATAATATGGTTTTGAAAAGATGGCTCTAAGTTCGATCGGTGCGGGAAGGGTTGTTTGGAAATATTCAAATTGTAAATAATTACATACATGTCGCAAAAATCTGAAGCACAAAATCCCTATGAAAATTTACTTATGTTGTTATTGAACAAGGCTGCGTTTGTGGTCGTTATGGTGTATCGCGGAAGGATTCGCACCAATATGTTGATACTGTTTTTGTAGCATTTTATGAGATGAACTCATGACTTAATCAGAATAAAAATTCCGTACCTATTCGGTGAAGTAATGATAAAATTGGCGCATAAGTTTTTTAAGCATTCTGTACCCTTGGATTGAGTTAATGTCCATGACATGCAAGGATGGAATTAACCGCACTGTTTTATAGCGTTAATCTCTCGATCTCACTTGAATTTGAAGTGGTCGTCATTTTTCTCCGTTCGCATCTGAGCTCGTGGCGTGAAGTTTACCCCGAGCGAGTTATTCATGAGAGCCGGGTGGTCATCTATTAACCAATCTAATTCAGTTTGCATATCTCCGATCTCATTACTCGCCGGAAACCGTTAGATCTTAGCGAATACTTGTCGCGGATATCTCATCTTGTTGCTCTTCGCTCCGGGGGCCACCCTCTTCCCCCCCGACGGTCCTCCGTCCACCGCCGCCCCTTCCCTTGGGGAGAGAGGTCGGAGGCCTTTATCGACCAGATCCTCCAAGGACGTCCCAACCACACCCCTTGACACGGCCTTCTTGTGTGGTACCCAGGATGCCAAACAGCCTCTCCCCCATCCTAACCAAGCCTATCTTTTCCTTGCTCTTTTAGTATGTTACCATTTTCATTTTTCTTCTGCTGCCTAATCTCATTTTTTCCGGCTAAAAGTTGGCAGATGAAGGTTTTAGGTAGCTGCCGAGCGAGATTTCGGAGGGATGTCAAAATTGAAATCAGGTGAAAATTTTTATTTCTTGAGTATTAACAATCATAGTAAGTACTGCGATGTAGTCGACGAAAAGAAATTTGAATGACTTAAACTCTCAGTTGTCTGTGCGTTAGAACTTCATTTGCTTTTCAAGAATGTCTCTCTGGAACATGCAACCGCACTGTATCCCAAGAAAAGCGTCTTTTGTTTCATGACGTATATTTTTATGAAGTGGCGTAGCAGGAAGCGACTGATACAAAATTGAAAATTTCCATACTGTGGAAAATTTAGTCACGTCATATTTAAGGTCCGTTATAGCATCTTTCTCGCCGTCCTAAATATTTGCCATTCAAAAATGATGAAAATAAATAATCCTCTCAATTAATTTCTTACTTAAGAACTTTGTCAGAAGGTCTCTACGACGTATCGTGAGCTCAGCTCTGATGTTTCTCTTGAATTGATCAAAAAAATGTTTCTTTACTACAATAAAACAAAGAATATTTGCTAAAAAAACATTACACCCGACGATATTCAAAAATTTGCTAATGACATGTAAAAGATAGGCACTATTATAGCAAAATTCTTTCAACTTGCAATTTGTCGTCAGTACTTTCATTTTTAATGCGATATTATTTGGTATATTGGCAATATATAAAATACTGTAGCTTATCCAAAATTGATGCTTCAACTCGATATGTGATTCCATAATTTTATATAAAGTAAATGTCTCAACTGCCTATTTCTACTTCCACGGGATAAGTAAATGCGAGCAATTCGATGCAATGCTTCTTTGCTTAATTATATAATGTAAGCATTATAATAAATTTATGAATTCACTGAAGTTAAACAAAATTAGATTTTTGTGTCCACATGGAACTTTAACATGCGTACATTTAGGATTACAACGAATAAAGTGAAGTAATCGGACGGAAAGAACCTTTTGAAAATTCCTTTTAAAATGACGTACAATTTCATTATAGAACCCATCACTGGCGTATCCCTGGAATTCTGAACAGGTACCTTGAGTGGTCTCTCAAATTGGATGTAAGCTCCATCTCTTTAAAGCCATTTAGACCTTTTCAAAACGGCTTCCTTTTTAAGCTATCAAACCCATTTTACACCGCCAGGAAATTTTTACGTTCCCTCCTTCTCCTGTTCAATCCAGTTTCTGCTCTTCATCTTAGAAACCCGTTAGACATAATTATGTTCCCAAATTTATTCGTTCCTGCGGGCGATTTGACGATGATCGGTCAAGGCACCCGTTCTTAGAAGCACTCCCTAAGATTTTTTTTTCCTCTCTCCCATTCATATAAGTTCCTTCTGTCGTAGGAGTTCTGTCATATTTCCCCTTCACAATGACTCACCTTTCATTCACAACAATCGTCCTCAGTTTTACGGAAAAGGACATAGACCTTTACCACTCCCAGATTTCCATTGATGTTCTCCTCCGACCTTCGGCAACCATCCTCACCAAGCTGCCATTTCCCGGAGTTTTCCTCATTAAACATTTGAACTCAGTTTTTTATGTCTTAGATTTCTCCATTTCTAATTCTCTTTTATTGTTTTTATATCTTACTACTTCAGCTAACCAATGAGATCTCGCGGAGCAAAACATATTTGGGAAATAACTGGTCAAGCTAATGGTAACTTGGGATTTGTTAAAAGAGTACTTTGAAAGTGCGACGATAAAGTCAGAGAAATCAGCCACTTCTCCTTGTTTGACCCCACTTCGAATACGCTTCCAGTGTTTGGGATCCTCATGAGGCAGGCTTTAAAACAGAGCTATAACGCATGCAGAGAAGATCAGCAAGATACTTGAAAGGCTGCTACGATAGTCTCATTATATTACTGACCTCATGCAAGAACTTGGATGGCCCTCGCTCTCAGATCGTCGATTGAGAATTTGACTCAATCTTTTAAGTACATTCAAAACCGAATTGCGAGAAGTTATCATTATATTACGAACTTCAACATACTACAGTTTATCAGAATATAAAAAATAGAGGAGATGGATTGTGGAACAGAAAGGTTTAAAATGTCGTTTTTCCCGCGATCGATAAAAGACCATTAAGTTTAGACTTGGAAGTAGGTTGGTTGGTAGATAGTTTAGCTTATTTATTCATATGTCTCTTAATGCAATTTTATATTTCTGCCATGTAGATTGTTCATGTTCCCTGCATGACTCTTGTGTCACGTTGATATTATTACATTATGGATTATTTCAATAGTTTGTGTATCATTTGTAGCATACCGATAGTGTGTTGATTAAATAATACAAGTTCCTTGGAAACTTTGTGGTATTCCATTTTTTCAGAGGATTTTATGGTAACATTTACAAAACCACATACTTAAAAACACACACGACCCGGGTTTCAACGCTTGAGCGTCATCTTCAGGTCAACTGTTAATGTTACCATAAAATCCTCTGAAGTGTGTTGATTGTTGTTGAAACAAGTTCTTCACTCTAGTTCATGTTGGTGATATGTCACCCCCTGCCAAAAACCCTTGTGGTGGCTGGCAGGATAATTAGTAGATGTAGATGTACTTCCTGTAGAGTGCCACATATTTATATGTTTCTTGGATCTGTGAGTCATGTAATATCAGCTTCCATGATGAAGCATCTGCCCCTTCTCTCTCTCATCTACGACTTCCTGTTTTATGTTCTCCTTCCCTTCATTAAATCCTTCATTTCATCCCAGTCTTCAACCAGTTGATTGGTAGGTTTATGGAGAGTACCAAGTCTAACGTCCTGATTTCTGGCTTATCGTTCTGCTTTCCCTAATGTACGTGATCCGCCATTAGAACCCTTTTTTAAATCTCATATAATCTTCCTCTTCTTATTTCGTTCAGAATTCTTATCTTCTTACTTCCCCTTCCAATAATCGTCGTTCTTAATAATGCTGTACCTTTTCTTATTTCTCAAACACGGAAAAACAAGCTCCTCAAACTTAATGCTACAATTATGCTGTGGGGCAGAGTTACGTCAACTGCCAACAACATATTGTGTTACTACTGGATTGAAATGGTGCACCGTCGTCTAATGCTATTTGCACCCCGCGCAACAGTACTGAGGTATTAAACGTTAATCAGTTCATGTTTGAGGAATAAAACCCTCCAAATGTAAGACTTTACTTCTTTTGCGGTGATCAGACTGTTAAAGTACTACATTAAATTATGAAGAAGAATCAGGGAAAAGCCAGCTCCCGGCTTTTATCATCAGGGTCGTCTCTTCAGGTATTTTCTTTGCTACCTCCTTATATCATATTCGTCCTTCAATCCATCCCCTTACGGTGGACAAGTCAGGAGGTAATTTGCACTCAGAGAAAGGTATCGTCCATCTCAATATGGTGGGGTCATTTACAAGAGGGAATTTTCGATCAATTAGCGAGTGTTGGAAGGAGCTCTTTAAGTTAAATGGAGTTCCATGAGTAATAACGAGCGGAAGGATATACATCCGATAGCTTGCTGGAGTTTTCGTCCACCTTGGACGTCTAATTGTGAAGGACTATTTGATGCTTGTTCATGCATATACACTTCTACTTGTGATACAGCCACAGCAGACGGTCCCCATTGACACGGGGAACG
This sequence comes from Ceriagrion tenellum, assembly GCA_963169105.1. Taxonomy (NCBI): domain Eukaryota; kingdom Metazoa; phylum Arthropoda; class Insecta; order Odonata; family Coenagrionidae; genus Ceriagrion; species Ceriagrion tenellum. Next base: position 48,734,260 of record OY720637.1, read on the forward strand.
TGCGATCAGGCGCTTTCGCTATATTCTGTTAGATATACTAGTTTCCCAAAATGCCTGTGTTCTATTTTTCTATACTCGACACTTCGAGAATTAACTGTCTTCTAACAAGCGCTCTATACTCATCCTCAAATGTGCGATTGCTTATGTTTCCCATTAGAAAATGACCAAGCTGATGTGCACAGCTTAAGGGGGCTCTATATCTCGGCCAAAATGCCCTTTTAATTCTGGCTTATGCCGCAGCCTAGAAGAGATGTCGCCTTCCAATCCATTAATTGCCTCGGACAACAGCGCTGCTGATAGCACAGCGAAAAATGCTCTGTGAAGGTTCACGATAATTTTTAAAGACGTTTCTTCATGGAGTTGAAAGAATCCCATTCACAATAAGTGCGAAGAATTTTATACATTTACGTCATACACGTCGTGTGGATCCCCTGATTTTCAACAAATTTACGTTTATTCTGCGGTCGAAATAGTTACTTTAGCAGCAAATATCGAAAAGTTACAACGCTCATTGTAAATAATAATCTTCATTCTTGAGCCCAGTGCAAACAGATTTGCTTTAAATAACAGAACAGGCTCTTAAAATAAAAGCACGTGGGAGTCTGTAGAAGTGTTTTTGGCCGTGGTGCACAGCTACCTTTACTATGAGCAGTTTATTATTTTCGACGCTCTACCTCGTTCAACTCCACTACACGGTCAGGCTTAGTTTGTAGGATATCTTTTTACTATGTTATGCTTAAAATTTTTACGTGAAAAGGTGAGGGCGTCAGGTAAACCCTTATTTTCTTATAACGATCCTATTTGATGAAGGAAATAATGAATACAAGGAGTATCATCTTTCTCGAAAATATCACTGGATCTAATCTTTTTATGGGAAAATAAACCCCTTTCACTCCCACTGGTAATGTTTTTGGATGTTTTTCTGGCTGGACGGAGCAACCTCAAAAAATTATACAAAACCTCGCATCTCATTGAGAGCCGCAAAAGTTTCGACGAAGTAAAAAAACCAAGAGAATAGCCTGAAATAAGATCTGTTGAAGGCTTCCGTCGGGCTTTGATGGAGGTTGATTCCTTCTTTCGGGTTTTCCGCCGCGTTGGTTCATGTTGGGGACGATATTTCGCCGGCTGTCCTGCTGGCTTGCTTGAAGAGAGAAGCGGTGGAAATCGCTAAAAACCGTGAAAACTTCAATAGAGACGACGGTTACCCACTCTCCGCTTCTTGGAAAGCACTTTTCCAAGAAGAAACGATTCCGACCAATCAGAGAAGAGGACCACAAAAAAGGCGCGAAAACGACCCTATGTAATACGGCGCCACCAGAACCGAATTGTTACATGGACCTGAGGAAGCCAGCAGGACAGCCGGCGAAATAATGCCCCCAACATGAACCAACGCGGCGGAAAACCCGAAAGAAGGAATCAACCGCCTGAAATAAGATAGTGAATGCTTGAGTTATACATCATTATTTTATTTATTTTCACAATGTAACCTAACCTGTTGCTGCAAGGTGTGCCGATAGACATTTCGGCTGATCGGAATTTGAATCAATCATCCCTTTTTCCCTATATTTTTTAATAAAACATATCTCGAACACTCTTCAACACACGTGGAAAAGGTACCTTCCATGCGTTTTTTTTTCGTCGATTCATTCAACTTCGTGAGCTCCGTCACTTGATGGATGCAAGTATACAGCGTTCATTTACCCTCACATCATGCTTTTGTTTTAACGACCACCCTTTCTCCGCCGGGTACGAATTGATTCCACGAGCCATTGAAGCGTGTTAATCACCACGCGTTCCGCCCGCTTCGTTCCGAGTAGCTGGATCTTCCCGTGCCTTTTTTGGCCAAGATGAGTTCGACGATCGGCTGGTGATCCCTTGGGGGGGGTGGGGTGGATTGGGGGAGGGGGTCCGAAAACCGCCGACATGTGGCTCGTTTCGCCAACCAGTTGGACGAGATGCCTCCCGCTTCCTCGCCACCAACAGCAGCGGCTTTGTGGATTAAGAATCATCGTCAAAGTTGGAACAAGTTCAAGAGTCGTGGCGGTGGACGAAGAATTCAATGGAAAGATCTCATGTCCTCGCATCTCTTATCTTCGCATACATAATGCATCCCTCCGCACTCGGCAAAAGCCCTTAAAGTTATATTTGGAATTCGCATTGGCATTCTTGCGATGAATATTTTGGATAATCATTCAACCTCGCAAATGGCTGGAGGATTTGATACATTGACCGTGTAGTTAAGTGAGCATGATCTGTTATGGCTTTGAAATTAGCCGAAGGAGAATGATTTCGTATTCTTGGAGCTGAGGCATGGTCCTATGACTTGTTGGGTAATTACTTTTTTCATTTTAATTACGGAAATTTTATTAAATAAAAATTGTTAATGTTACGCCATATTTCTATAAGATAAAAAACGACGCTAATACTCAGAGGAATAATGCAATACTCTAGAAGTTTCTAGACTATTTACATCAAATTAGTTGTAAATTGTCCGAAGAGAGTCTCTGAAAATAATCGCATCTAAAAAACGCATTGCAATATACTGCTGCTTATATATACGGCTTAAATAAGCCTTAAAAATTCATCAGTACATGTACCAGCTATGTACTATGCACTGCTTTCAGAAATTTCCATTAATGATAAACATGGCCTATCAATGATACCTGACTATAAAGGTCATTTTCGTCATTTTAAACTGAAATCATGAATAAACTACTGATCTTAACACTTATCCTTCGAGCTAAAGTTTTTCGCCTGCATTTATCCAAGAAGAATTTTCGTCTTAAAATCTTTGAGCGCAATATGTCGTTTAACGAGGGAGTATAAAATCTTTCGGTGATTATTTGTTAAATGATCAATATAAAAAGTAGTCTATTCTAGTATTGTTGCATCATTTTAAATTTATATTCAGAGAATTTTTTTCGGTGCATAATTAAGAGTGACCGGCGTAATTCGTAAATCAAAGCTTTCTGTCGAGTGTCGGAATGCCTGAAAATGCAGTCACTCGAAGCTTAGTGAGATCATAGTTTTGTGTATGTCTCAAATTTCATGCTGGGTATGTCATTGTCCGAATGCAATACAAAGTCGAGAAATCGGCGTATTAGGACCAAAGAATGAGACTGATCCTTAAAATGATGGCTCATGAATACTCTGTCAATGAAAGGTTTTTTTTGAGTAGTAGCAAAATCATCGTGAAGTGTGTTTTCGTTTGAGGTAGCAACATTTTATTGCTATCACTGAGTCAATTTACCGATTTGGAGTTAGCTCTATTGGTTTCCCCGTAAAAATTTACGTTTCCTTGGACTGCCTCCTTAAATTGGGCTTATTTGTCTTTGACACTCATGCTGTTAATGTCGGTTTCCATTTCTCTCCGGACTACTCTAGTGTCTATGCTTTTAGAAAAACTCTTTCGGTATCGTCTTACTTTCTTTTTTTTATGTTAATCCCAAGAACGTCTTAAGCCTGAATCACACGATCATTTTTTCCGTCCCTTTCAAGGGATAGCTCCAATGATAGCTTTTCAGGAACCGTGACGATGATAGCTCGAGCTATCATTTTCTGAATCACATGGTCATTTTGGCCGTCCCTTTTTCCATCATTTTTTCCGTCCCTTTTCGCATAATTTCTATGTTAACTACTCTCATTCCATTGAAAGCCGAACGTGGCGTTAGAGTCGCTCTTTGCGGCCGAGCACTCTGATTGGCTAAATGGTGGAGTCAGCGATACCTCCAGGGACGGAAAATGGGACGTTCCCAAGGATGGAAAAAGCTATAGGGATCCCTATCGCTGGAGCCATCCCTGACTTTGTTCGAGTCACACGATCATTTTCGAGCGATCATTTGAGCTATGATTGGAGCTATCCCTTAAAAGGGACGGAAAAAATGATCGTGTGATTCAGGCATTACTTAGAGTTTCCCTAGAACCTAGTTTTTTTGTAATCTAAAACTCCATTTTGAAATACATATATGTAGTTCAAGTGGGTGCATCCCTCTAATTTGTTTGGGCTTACTTTGGAAGTCTGTATTTTGTTTGTAATTTAATTCCATGGGGAAAATAATTCCAAAATTAATTACAAAACTGCGTCAAATATATTCTCCATATTTCTTCGTCAACTCCACTGTTGCATCAGTGATGTGATTCTTCAAAAGCGTTTTAGCCTTAAAAATTTAATCTTCGAAGTTTTTTTTTTATAAAGCGGATCGTGTATGTTCTATCTTCAGCCTCTGCTTCAAACTTTTGGCTGCCAAACTTGAGCCTTATCATTCTCCTCATCTGAATTAATGCTCACCATCACCTTCTTTCCACACATTTCTCCAAAGCATATCTCAAGATGAAGATGCTGATAGCTCTTTCATTCTCCTAACTCTCGACTGCCTAATCTTATTCTCCAACCATTAATGTGGCTTAGGCGTTGTGATTTATGCCGAGGTTTTCAACATGCTATTCCCTCCCGTCAGCTTTATTTCTCTTTTCCTCGATCATTGACCTTGCCTTCTCTTCTCTATCCAGATACTTCTGGTGAAACATAGATCAAATGAGTCTTTAACACTCTTTTTCATCTTTCAATAAATGATTGAACCAAATCTGTTCAAAGATGTAAATAAAATGAAAATAATTTTCGGTAGCCAAGTCCAACCTATCTCCGTATATTTGGTTAAGAATTTGTTTTAAACGAGCTGGTTTTAGCTCTTGTTTTCCTCGTAAGCGTTTATAATACTTTTATGGCTCAACCTGTGCTCCCAATGATAATGGTGGCTCTTTACAAATGAACCTAGAAGTCTGACTCTTGATGTTGGCCTGTTTTAAATCTCTAATTCGATTATTTTGGCTGATTTTATTGAAATTTCTTCGCCATTTTTACCTCATTCTTCAATTTGAGGTATCAGCGTATAAGAACTGAGATATGTATCATGCCATGGTTGATGGAAAGAAGAAACGTTGCATTAAGGTTAACAGAGAACTGTGAGAAGGTCTCAAGGGAAGTCATGTCTATTCTTAAGTGGCCAAATTAGTAGTAGATACATGGAGTAAAAGGATTATGTAGTGATTGGGCACGAAAGCATTTAAAATCAGTGACGAGGCAGATTTTGGAGTAAACGGAGGAATTGGTAGTATTGATAATTACAACAAGATGAGAGAGCATGTTTCACACGATTTTGTATACAACTGATTTCAAGTTATAGGGAAATTTAATACCATAGGAAACGTCATATAGGCGTGTGTAGATGTTCTTGCTACGTACAAGTACTGTTACTGTTTTAGCCCTTGATGACTCCTTTTAAAATATGAATAAAAAAGTCATCTTGCGCCAAATATCTGTGAGATAAAAAACAAGTGAATATAGTATATGTTATTTGGTTTTGAGTTAGACATTTTTGAGGCTCGTGAGCGTAGCGAGGAATGAAACTTTGAAATGGGCATAAGAAAGTTTTAGTTAAGAAAGATCTCAGGTTTTCCCGGCGTATCTGATGGATAAAGGTTTCCCGGGTCTTCCACCGGGTGAGCAGGTCCATGGGGCCCAACGTTTCGGAGAACGACTTGTCCTCCATCTTCATGGGGGGGGGGGGGTTTCAGCTTCCAAATGCCGTTTCCTCAAGTCAAGTCAAAATATGTTTATTTCCACACCGAAACAAATACAAGTATAACAAATAACAAAAACAATGGTGTGGACCCCGTTCTAGGCTGTCGCCTCTTCAGGGAAGTCACTGGAATAATTTAACAGGAGCGGGAAGACATTGGCCCGGCATTCGCCCTAGGACGGTGGGAAACCCGCTAAAACCACCGCCAGGCCACAAACTTAACAATATAAAACAAAACAACACAAAGAAATAACAAATCTTAGAAATGTAAAAGTCAACACTGAATAAGTCTCTGCATAAATAATATATATATATATGTCTCTGGTAATAAAGAAATCACTGGGGATCCGTTAATAACGTGGTTAAACTATGAAATATTTCAACATGGAATATATGTCTCTGTTAACAATAAATAGATAATAAATAGTCAATATCACTGGGAATCACTGGGGGGAGGGAGGAATAAATATGGGTATCACTGGGGAGGTGGGGGGGAGTCACTTGGGGCAAGGGTTGCTGGGGGGGCCACTGTGTCGGACGCCGATTCTTCTTCTCTCTTCTTCTTTCTCTTCTTTCCTTTTTTCTTGGGGCGGAGAGGAAAACCTGGTGTGATGGTAAGCTGCGCGGGTGCGGGAACCGTGGGTCTGATTGTATGAGGTGGTAGCGCGACCTCCGGGTGATATAGATGGAGGTGGTCCGAGATGAATCTTGGCGTGGAATACAGCTTTTTCTTAGGTTTTCTGGGCAGTGGACCACCTGCTGTACCAATTATGGAATCCAGAAGCGCCCTGTTGTTCTCCGCTATCCTCCTTGTCCCGTCGCAGCGTAGGCGGCACAACCTGTGAAGCAGAGGTTCATTATTAGTGAGGTCATATACGGTGCGGGAACTGGTCAATGGGTGCAGGTCGAAGGTCTGCCTGAGGATCCTTCGCTCAAGGGTGGCGTACGACTTTAAAGTTTGTCGTAGCGGGAGAATGGCCAGCGCGGCGTACTCCATGACTGGCCGTATGAACGACCTGTATAGGAGCAGGCCGCACCTCGCCGAGACTCCCCGCCCCCTTGCGCGGACCGCCCTGATCAGGTTACTACGCCTACTACACCTTGCGACCACGTTCCTCACGTGCTTCCTGAAAGTAAAATGCCTATCGATTAGTGCCCCAAGATACGTCGCCGTGTCTGTGTCCTGGATCCATTGGTCCCATAGTCGAAGCCTGCAACCATCTGGTTTACTTCCTAGAGGTTTGGCGATGAGTAGCTGCGACTTGCTTGCGTTGGGTCGCATCCTCCATGTGGTGAACCATTTTTCCAATCTCTTTGCCATCTTCTGTAGATTGTTTGTGGCAGTCCGGGCGGAATTCCCTGCGCACCATATCGCGGTATCGTCTGCATATTGGCATAGAGTGACCGCGCCTCTTGCCCTACCATCAGTTGGCATATCATGGCAGTACAGGGTGAACAGCAGGGGGGATAGTACGGTGCCCTGGGGGACACCTGCTTGGAGGGGGAAGAGCGCAGAGTGGTTTGAGGCCACTCTTACCCTTGCGTTTCTGTCCCTGATGAAGCAGTTTATGATGCGCAGTAGGTTTGCACCCACTCCTGGGAGCTTTGCCATTTTACACATCAGCCCATCATGCCATACACTGTCGAAGGCTCGTTCGATATCCAGGAACAGTGCTGCGGCATATCTGTTTCTGTTTATGGCTTCCGTGGCGGTGCTTGTCAGGAGTGCCAGAGGGTCGGTGGTGCATCTACGTGGTCGCCACCGACCCTCTGGCACTCCTGACAAGCACCGCCACGGAAGCCATAAACAGAAACAGATATGCCGCAGCACTGTTCCTGGATATCGAACGAGCCTTCGACAGTGTATGGCATGATGGGCTGATGTGTAAAATGGCAAAGCTCCCAGGAGTGGGTGCAAACCTACTGCCGTTTCCTCAATTTTTGCCAGTATATATACTCTCTCCTCCCGGGTCAGGTGCCACCTGATTGGCTGTGGCGTCTGCGAGTTTTGGAGTAAATGGAGCAAAGTTTCGGAGTTTTGGAGCAAAACATGGACCTGCTCACCCGGTAGAAGACCCGAGAAACCTTTATCCAAGTTTTAGTTAACTTTGACCCCAACAGTTATAACTGCATGTGAGTGTACTTAAATTCCCAAAGGTAATGCCTCGTGCATATTTAAAGCAGGGCCATAAAGTATTCTATACGTACTCGTACGCTTGGTAAAAGGGACATATGCCAAGGTAGTTATTGAATAAGAAAAGGCTGTTTTATGAACGTTTTGATGAAATGTGTGTACGTAAGAAGTGCGATATGCTGCAATGGTGGGTCTTTACAAATGAACCTAGAAGTTTGGCTCTTGAAGTTGGGCTGTGTTAAATCACTAATTCGATTTTTTTTGGCAACCTTGATGGCATCGCTTCTATTCATGCCGCAAAGTCAAATGACTAATGAGAAAAGATGAGATCGTAATTATTAGGGAAAAATGAGCATGCTTAAGACGGTGCTCAATCCATGGGTTCTGCGAAAAAAATGACAGTATCAGGGTAAGTTATACAAATCTTCACAAATCGCATAGTGATCAGATTTTCAGAAATGGCTTAAAACCATTTGTAAACATTGGTTTATCACCATTACTCTGTAAGAAAATTCCTGAAATTTATGTATAAATTGGAATTATTTGTTTTTTTGTCAATTTTTTGTGCGATGGTGAATTATAAACTATTTAAAATCTATTTCATGAAACTCCAGGTGCCAATTATGGTTTAATTTCAACCGAAAGGCTGTATCACGACCCTCTCCGCTGCAGGAGTGAGTGGGAACACATCACTTGACGCGTAAATTGAGAAACCCAGGAGATTCGCTTCCCTCTCTCGTCTCAATCACTCCTTGAGCAGCAGCAGCACCATTCGATCCACGATTGAAGGCAATCGAGGCGCCCAAAAGCCCTCAATCACCGTCCAATCTTCGCTCAATAGACGTGACTCGCTGTCGAATTCTCTCGTTCGGGGGTGCCTCCGTCGATCGCCCGTAATCACGCCTCCCTCTCCGCCCTTCTCTTGAAACATGATGCGCGCCTATCGTGGAGATTCTAAAGGAAATTATAAAAGAGATGCCGAATAGGGAGGCACGTACGGTTGAGGGACGAAAGGTGAGCAAACACTTCGTCTTGCAGCTGCTAAATCTAATTATCTACCGATCCGCTCTTCTATTTTTTAATTACTGTTTTTCAGTGCAAGTTTCTGACCTCAAAAATTTTCTTTACTAACGCAATAGTTGTGTTTGGTTTTTTACAAATGCTCTCCTGAAAACATTCGATGTCAAACCTATTTCCATGACAATTGCTTGCATTGAGTTTACAACTTTAAGTGAAGTTTATTAAAAATATCAACATCGCTGGTGCTTTATTTTCCTTTTATAATTTTCTGGTCTTGGCTGGAATGAACTCTTAGCTAAGGCACATACATACATACATACATACATGCCCATCACGCCGTTCCCTTTCGGGGTAGGCACAGTCAAAATGTTTCACTCCATATACTCCGTATACTCCATACACTCAATACATAATTGTACACTTAACTCTGTTTCAATAATTTCCTCCATACTGACCTATCCTTGCAAACCTCTTTTGCCTCATTTACCCCCATACACTGTTTCATACACGCCCTCCTGCTTTTAAGACTCCTAATATTCCTCCTCCTAAGAATTTCCTCAACCACATTCGACCACAACTTTCTCGGCCTACCTCTATCTCTCACACCATTCATTCTACTCTCATATATCTGTTTCATTATTCGACCCTCATCCATTCTCTCAACATGGCCAAACCAACGAAGCACACTCCTTTCATACACGTTCATTACTGGAACATTTAACCCACATTCATTCATGACCCACTCATTCCTGACCCTATCCATCCTACTTTTGCCGCAAACACTCCTCAGATAACTCATACCCACGGCGTTTAGTCTACTCTTATGTTTATCCTGACATACCCATGTTTCACTACCATATAGTAAAATGGGAAGAAGTACACTTTTGTACACAGCAATTTTCACTTCCTTAGACAAGCACTCATTCCTTGATATGCTCCACATGCTACCTACCACTTTCCTTCCAGCATTCGCACGTCTCTTTTTTCTCCTCATCTATCCTTCCATCTTTCGCATACATCTAACCTAAGTACACAAAATCATCCACCTGTTCAATGACTTCACCATTCGCCCTCTTCATACAGTTATTCTCCCCATTCTCCTTATCAGACACTACTACTTTAATCTTGCACGCATTTACCTTCAATTCCATTCTCTCCGTTGATTTACAAAACTTATCTAAGAGCTTCTGTAATTCCTGTTGACTGTCTGAGATCAAAACAGCATCATCTGCATATAGAAGAACTCGCAAGTTTACATTTCCAATCAAAACACCGTCGTTTTTACTACATGCGTCTCTAACACATTTATCCATAAATACATTAAACAGCTAAGGTACGAGAAGGTAAAATGAAGTAAAATATCGGGGATAATGTTTCTACATCAACTGCCTGAGGAATTTACGTTTTCTTCAATCGATGGGCGGAAAAGCCAGTTATGCAGCATAATACAAATTGTAAAAATAATCACTGTGTTGGCATGCTATATAGCCGTAGAAACCTGCTTGTGAAGCTGTAGAAGTGTGCAGAAAAGTCAAAGCAATGGATGAGTTCATACGTTTAAACTGTTACAACATATTTGATGCAATGCTATTTGCACCCGTTTAAATTAATGTAACGATATTTCCTACAAAAAATGATTATCTCTCTCGCTCTTATACTAAATAAACATGTTCATTAAAATATTCACGAAACATTCACTATAATTTTAAGGCAATAAAAAATGAATGATTGCGATTTACGACTAGTGCGGCTTAAATCTTCACAGTAAGTGCCAACGCCCTAAATGTCTGAAAGATGACATTTTGATATGATTATTCGTGCATGAAATAACTTAAGATTATTTGCACATATCATTTTTTACAACCGTATAATACCCTTATTTTATCGTGCATTGTTTTATGATAAACCAAGAAAACCAAAAAGTAGGGAAAAAGTTGAATTACAACTCACTAAGCCAAATTGGCGCTTATGGTCCTTCTAGATAGTCGAGGTCCTTCTGGTGTTCAGAAGTCGTAGTCGTTTAAAGTAGGGTTCTTCAACGGCCAAGGTCATTGTTCACCAGTGTATTCAGAATTAATGGTAAGGGAGTCGTGGGGAACTATTGGATATACATGTATACAGGAAACTAAATGCATTGGGATAAGTGACTAGAGTGGGGAAGTGTAAGTTAGGAAGTTACGTAAGGAAAGAACGCTTGACATTTAAATTTCCAAACAGGTCTTCTTAAGTTCAGAGTAAAAATAAATTGCTAAACAGCTATTTTAATGGATATCATTCTTTGTCTGAATGATTCAGTACGAAAGGTGACTGTCATCAAGGCGATTTCCTCCAATATAACATACCACTTCCTCGGATAGGAAAGCTGGGACTCTTCTTCTACCAGGAACTCATCTTAGTTCATGAGCCTTCAGGTCACTGAGAAAGTATATTTTTATCCCGTTATCTTAGACGATGTATTTGACCTGTTAAATTGCCAACGTAATTTTTCAGTGACAACCCATTTTGGAAGAGCCTTCTTCATTTACCCCATATGATCTACCCAAGAGATTCTCAAAATTTGTCCGTGAAGTCACGTTTCTAAACATTGGATGCTTTCCTCCTTGGACTAACAGCAGGATGGCGCCAGGGCAGCTTTTCACCCACCGGTAGAGAGAGAATGTCACACACAGAAGGCGAAATGAAAGAATAACTCAAGCACACAAACAGTGGTGAAAGATATAGAACAGGCGTTTCGGGGTACGCTAACTCAATTAGGAAATGAGCCGTTCCGGCCATACAATCGTTCGTTCATTCACTCAGACCGCTCAGCGGCAAATACTCACATAAATGTTTATACAGAAAGGTAGAAAGAAAGTGGGTAGGAACACATAAAATTGACAGACACAATGGTGGTGTGAAGATGTAAAGATGGCCGATTCCAAGCAGAAAAAAAAAAAAAAAATATATATATATATATATATATATCGTATACAACAATTCTGTAATCATTGTAGAGTGGCAATTTGTTCTTATGATATATTCGTCAACACCAGCGAGCAGTAATCTATGTGTGGTAAAACTAAAGAGGTTACCAGCTTTTGGCGTAGCGGAAAAGGTATTAGGTGTATTAGTTATTAGTTTGGGCAGAAATGGTGGAGAAACTGAAGTTGGAGAGAAGCAAAGCCAAGTGGAGATCGGGTTTTCAAGAAAAATCCCCCAATCCGCTGGAAAACAATTCTTTGTGATTATACATGGTTGATGTTGCAGCTGAGAGAGTGCGGGAAGAGATGTTATAGCTACCTACAACTCTGGCCGCTGTTTGGCTCTCTAGAGATACTCTCACATTTTCTCCAAAGGATATCTCCAAACTTTGTATAGTGAATGTACCGGAGATATGCTTTTAGGGTGTTGCACAAAGAACATTAAATGGCCACATAAAAATCCACCAGGACTACAAATAATACCCAGGACAGTTGGCTTGCTGGGGTAGGCTTTTAAATTCCCTTAGCCATTACAAAAAGATTTAAGGTAACTCGATGTTTTGTCCCACTGTCTATCGAGGATGGCAATTAAATGAAATAAGAGTTAACACGTAGCCACTTCCTATTGGGTTTATTGGGTTGATTCCAATGCCATTCCTAAGGCCGCGGTAGGTTTTTTATTGAAGAAACCTCATGAGAAATGGTTTTCCTGAAGTACTTATTCCCTTGCGTAGCTATATTTGGTAGACTGTTAGGGCAAAAAATTGAGTTCCCTAACAGCCAACAGAAATTGGCACGAGAACAAGGAAATATGGGTAGCTTTTTTTGTCTTTAAATTGGTATTATTAGCCTCTAAATTCATTTCCAAGTCCAGGCGATTCGTATGTCGAGGCAAGATATCCCATATCTTAAGATTCCTACCGCATTCTTTTCTCCTGAGACCCAATGGGGGTACCCCAACGACGGGAATTTCTGGAGCCTTTAAGATGAAGTAGTTTAGGCCGTGGAGCCTGTTGTCTCATTGTCTGATTCGCATCTGGCCTTGCCTCAATCGTTTTGCAAATGGAATTCCAAACAAATTTTTTTCCTCACAAATGGTGAACCGGTTGTCTTATGACTTTATATCTTTTGGATTTGATCCTGTACCATCACTCCCTCTGGCTCTCATCCCTCCTTTGATTCAACCTCTATTCGAACTCACCCCTCTCTTCCTCCCCTCTCTTACTCTCTTGGGTGGAGAAGCAGACCTCCCTCTTCATCTCCTGTGACGAAGGAGAGGATAGCCAGCGCCTTGAGAGAGAAAGGTGCTCTCATCTGAGGTTGCAGAACTTTGCGTGGCTTCGGCGTCATCTTCAAGGGCAAGGGGAATGCCTGTGCGGATTACTAAATGAGAAATTAGGGAACATAACGGTGCCGATTTGATAATCTGTTCAAAGCCATTAAAAAAGCGTCAATCTTTCAGGCGCCCAAAGGCAAATCTCATGATTTTTTAATCCAAAGCCTATATCTTACTGAAAAATTTGCGTGAAAGACCCACTGGATTTTTTCCTAGGAATCTATTTTTTAACGTATTTTTAAGCGACATGGTGTTTTCCACCGCGTAATAAATTTGCACGGAAAGAGGAAATACAAATGGAAGGTATTCTAAAAGAAAATGAAATTGAAGCTTATGGGTATGGATTTGGCACAATCCTCTTTCATGCCACCTTTACCAGTCTGAATAGGCTTCGCAGGTTTATTGAAAAGTAGGAGGCAAAGAGTTAAGGAGAGGAAGGCATTGGTGAACCAGGTTTTAGCTCAAGGAATGAATATTTTGTTTTGTGTTACATTAAGTCATTTTTTTAAATGTACTCAGCAGAATGAAAGCCCATTACCTCAGCGCTTCACTCAGGGAAGAATCCGAGGCATTTTCCAAATCCCTTGATACCAGCACTTCAATTGAGCGTGATCGCATCACTTCAATTGAGCGGGTAGCGATGCTTCTTTTTAGGAGTCCTCTGACTCGTTGGTTTCATATATTTGGATAAAGATATGGGGCATATTTCCTAGGTACAACAAATTTTAATAATATTTTGATAAAATTTCACCGTGTCAGCTGGTGCCCACCTGGTGCATTAAACTTGCATGCAAAATTTGTGTGGTGTATTTAAGTTGTGAAAACGATGAGTCGCCTGTTTTTGGTTGTTCAGCTTGTATCACAATTTTGAAAAGTGTGAAAAAATATACTTCAAGATTATTATTAAATACAATAATTACACTATTCGAAAACAACAGCTACTTTATGATAGAAAATACCGTTTAAAAAAGTCAAAGTCTCACTAATTCGAACTCTTCAGATAGCAATGGGATTTGAAACTGAAGAGTAATCTGGCCAGATGATGCTTTTTTCTCAGTATCAACATTTTCGTTGAATTTTTAGACGACTCAGTGGTGTGATTGCCCAACACACATGACCGGTCATAGATAAATCCGGGATCGAATCCTGGTCAAATTGAATGATTTTTTCAAGAAAAATCACACCCACTTTGGCATACCTATTGCATTCCTTATTCATAGATGCTCTTCTACATGCCACAATGCTCCTTGAAACCAACCATTTGCTCATCCTTTGAAATTTGGGGTAAGGTAACGCGAAGGTTAAAGAATTGGCGTGAAAAACCGCATTTGGACCCAAAATACGATTTTTAGTCAACGCGTGGAATCCCGTGTAACTGATCACGAAAAGAAACCAAAGAGGTTGCAAAAGAAGTCACCTCTTTCCGTGCTTCGAAAACTCAAAAAATATGGCATAGTGACAAATGTGATCAAATTTGAGGGTTTGGTGACGTCAATGCCGAGTTTTCGTTGATGCATGTATGAGGCCACAAATGTCGTAGACTATGCTACCATATTTTTTACATAAAACATAGCAATGGTATGAAGGAAAAAAATCTACAGAATGGTGGTGAAGGCATATTTTCCTCTAAAGGTAAATTGCCGATCCGTAATGATATTGGATTGGATTTACTTGCTAAATGAAGCCAATCCGTTAAATATTTTTGCATTAAAATGCTGAAAATGGCCGTCCAAACTTGTCGCCGTCATGTAAATAGGTGTATAATGCCTTGGAAAAATTTTGTTCGATTGAAAAATTTGCTTCAACAAGTCCAAGAACTGTCCTTTATATGGGTATGTACCCCATCTACCTCAACTGGGAATGTATATGTTAAAGAACTGTCTCCGTATGGGAATACATCCTATCGGATACCGGTCTTGTGGAATGATATCGGATCTGCGCAAAATTATTTCTCAATGGCAGAAGTACCATAAAAAGCAATAAATAGCACGAGATTTTACTTTTCTATCTTTTACCACTCTTTTATTCTTTAATTACGCTATTTTTTAAGATCCCGAAGCCGCTAATGAATACATCTATTCTACCATGAGCTCTGTTGGTGAAAGAATGCGGAGAATAATCTACGTTCAAAGTCAAAGCTATCGAAAAATAATTTATTTTACCTCATTTTGTAAAAACTTTTTAATATAGTTACTACGAGTACATTAATAGATACATTACAAGATAATAAAATACAAGTGAATTTGATTTTAAAAAGGACTGGTGAATTTGATGCCTTTTGCAATGCATATTCGAATTAACTTTGATCACAAGGTACTGTAGTCGTTTTCTACTTATTCGGAGGATTAATTATGGTGCCACTTTACTAGAACGAACTCATTTTTTCTGCTTTGACTGCATTTCTTAATGTTAAAAATTTGCCAATTTGGCCATGATAATTTTTTGTGGGCATGAATAATATGTATGTTGTCGTCCCTCTCAGGTGCAAGAACCATCGTAATTTCGATAATAAATTTTAGTATAAAACATTGCAAAAGGTTGGGATTATGTTGACACTGCAATACTGGTTACTGCCTTCTATCATTTCCTTAAGTTTGCGTATTTGCAGTGTCGTTATATTACGATCAATTCATGTAGGAATAACAATTTATCTCTCTCATGTCAGGCCCTTAGTTAATATATAGAAAGTGTAGTATTCCAATCGTTCCATAAGTTGAAAAGTAAATATTCTGGGGAAATTTCTTGTAGTCACCCAAAGAAATATACATCCCCTATATACGAAGACAGTATGTGAATACTGGAAGCATTGGAGGTCATAGGAAGGTCATAGGAAGTAACACTTAAGATGTACATATATAAAGCTTCCTGACGGAATGCGTTCAGATTTTTTCTTCAAAATGGATTTAAACTGAACGTGTATTTGTATCGTCTCCTTTTTACGGAAAAATTCAAAGTTTATATCAATATTTCTGAGTTTATATCAATGCAGTATGTTACAATTTATTATGTGCTGTGAAATTGGCTCTTCAGGTCATTTTTAAAGAAAAGGTATTGTAAACGGGACAGGTATAATGTATGGATTCACTTGCCACGGTCGTTGATACTGTCAGCGCAACTGACATTAAATGCAGTATATGCTTGAAAATAAGGCCTTTCACTGTCTCCTTATCTTATTTCCACTTGTCCTACCGCGCCCTTGGCCACCTGACAGAGGGCGTGGCTACTTGTCCTCCTTGCCTGCTAAGTCAATGTTTTCTTGCCTTGTTCTCATGCCTTCTCTCCTATCTGCAAGACGCATGTTCGAAAATCTAATCGCACGATTGTTGAGAAGAAAATACCAGTTTATAGTATCCATTTTAAAGCAACAATGGCAGCAAATCTCTTACCCGCTGCAACGATAAGCACTGCCCATTGTTGAATGAAAGCATTACGATTAGGTCCACTTGAGTCGATGGTTTTATATCTCATGTGTATGTTTCCGCAAATGGTCTCTGAAGAATGAGTATTTTTTACGTGGGAGAATTTAAAAAACACTTAGTAATATTCCACAAAGATTTTTTTTTTTTCCCCAACCGGTTTCAACGCTGACGCGTCATTATCAAGGGTACAATTCTCCTTCTCTATTGGAATATTACTAAGTGTTTTTTAAATTCTCCCACGTTATGTTATTCCACCAAGTAGAGCCGTCAACAGTTGAAAAAAGAGTATTTTTTAATTCCGATAAATTGAGTTGGCCGCATGCAGTAGTCAAAGAAATTCATCGCAGCTGAAGGAAAACCTAAGAACACAGACGATCCTTCAATTCGCTTGCTCTGGAATTCTATGCAAAACCTTGACCTTTATTCATCTTTATTTCAAGCAAATTCCACTTATTTCTTCTGTGTTTATTTTCATGCAATGCACTTAACAAAGTGTTGTATTATTTTTTTAAATTAATAATCTTTAAGTTCAACTCAGAATTTTTAGTCAACAAACTGTTCCACCTTAAAACCTTATTTAAAAGCTGGACTACGAACGAACAGCACGTATTCAATAAATAATCTGTCAGGAATGGAACTAACAAGCCCCAAGTGTGACACTGAATTCGACGAGATTAATTGAAACTTGGTGATTCTCCTGCTTATCAGATGTACGAAATTTTATGTGAATGGGACGACTCGATGGCACAAGTCATCGGGCACGACTTGTTTATTGAAGTTCATGCAAATGTGGCGTTCCTTACTCGATGGAATGCCCGAGAATAATTCATTATAACGGAAATTACCATAAAGTTGAAGAATACGCGGCAGTGGCGATCATTGGTGCGGTATAATTGAATCAAGTGAAGGCATCAAGAATACGAATATTAAGAAAATAATACGAATATGACTTTCGGTTTTTTCATTGTAAAATGACATTTTCTAAGAACGCTAGTCGAAAACCAGATACGCTGTGAAAGGGTTAACTAAACACATTTGGATTCCTCGGCATAGCCATGGGCAAATAGAATATTATGAAAATATTATGGAAAAAAAAATAAATGATACCTGGGGTAGATAACGGAAAACTTGAAGTGAGTACTCAGCAGAGACCTAGAGTTAGTCTTAGGGCTGGTATTGTTGTAGGGATGCTTATTTTTTTCGCAAAATTTTCAATGTTATTCAGAGAAGTATTGAGGAAATTAAGTTGTCCCTTGTCCTTCTTAGGGTTTTCAGAAGACATCTCTTTTCTCCAACTCTTTAGAGGATTTCCTCATTACTCTATTTCTTCAATCATCCATGTTTTTTATTCAATGATTGCAGCAATACACACGATTTGGTTCCGTACCGATTTCTCGCTATCTTCTTAATATTCTTCGATCGTAGTAGCTGCCTTTTCATCAAGAAAGCTTTCTTAGCTTCATCTCGGAAATCAAAACAGTCAAGTAATGGTCAACTAAAATTACGTCCACTAAAACGTAATGACATCTGAAGATGTCAATACGTGACGAACCTGAAGATGTCATTACGTTACGAACCCCGGGTCGTAAATAATAAAAATATTATTACACCATTACTTGAATGTTTTGATTTCCGATATGGAGAGGTTCCACAAAGTGAAGCCTGAATTTATTAGTTATATATCTTAGATTCAGTTATTGTTTCACGCTTGATGCGCGTTGTACGCACCACGTGATGGTGCATTCGAGGTAGGGAAAGGTATTAACTTACTTATATTTCTCTCCTCTTAACGTTCATGTGAATTTTTAATTCAGCTTCTATCTTTCACATATTGGGATTTTAGTCTTCTTTTATTTTCACCTCTAATAATTATATTCCGCGATCTTTGGAAATCATCCATTGTATCACCATTACTGTTTGTAGTACATCGTATTCAGTGTTCTTTGACGATCATCACTATTACCTCCTATTGATACGTCCTCATATTCGGGGCGCGAATTTACGTGATGCAAAAATCTTGTTAACATTGATTCAATTCATTTCAAATAATAACTTCAAGCATTTTTATCTTACCTTCGGTTACTGATAATTAGGAGTAAAAATTCCTACACTGTATTCACCTCGTCAAAAATAAGACTTTTCAATAAATTGGAGGGAATTGTGTAGTTTTGTGATATGTTTCTGTTTCAATAGAAAATTGAACTTCCATAAATTTCTATTGTACGAAACATAATTCTTTTTGTGTTGATGAAAGTAGCTTTCTCCTAATTTCCTACGTTTATTGCTTTCCTTTGATCATGGCGTTAATTTCATTATGAGCTACGCAACTTTATATCTCTCGTTGAGGCAATAGATGATGATATAATAAAAGTTATTACCACAATTTTGACGTTGTAGATGTGTTGACGGAAATGATTTCGAAGCCAGATATTGACGAGAAAGTTAAACTCAGGGTCAGATGAATTCACGTTTGAGCTGATTTAATAGCGTGTGAGACGTTCAAATAGACCTAGCGTGTGGGGGAAAGAATTCATTGTCATTTTTGTAAACATGCCTAGAAATAAAATCTTTAATCATGAGTCTTTATTCATCTTCTATACTAAGGAGTCAGGAATATTCGAGCATATAGAATTCGTGTAGAATATATTTTTTTTGTTAAAAGAATTTAAAAATTTAAAAAAATAATTTAAAAATTTTAGAAAATATGATTTGGCCCAAACATATGTTTCAATCATTCAAGGGATTACATCAAACTTAATTCTCTGAGGAATCTTTGTGTTAACGCGTATACCCATGGCTATTGAAAATAGTATTCTGCTCTTAGATTTCATGAGCGTCTAAATTTTTTAATCACTGTCGATCGAGTAAGTTTGAAAGCTAGAGCATTGACTTCATACCCTGAAGGTAAACGAGTGGAGATTTATAATGGAGTTCCGAACCATACTCAATTTGATTGTAGAAGGCACTTCAATTGCCGCACAAATTCTGTCGGATGGCGTGTTGATTTGTGGAACTTCTTTGAACCATACGTTCAGAGAAAACTGGTGCCAGTGCTGAGTTATTCTCCATCATTCCGTCATTTTTCAGACTAGCCATCATTCGCCAACCAGTCCATCTTTACGCTGTGGTGCATATTTACTTCAGTTGTTGCTCATCCTCCGTTCCCCAAAAAAATCGAACCTGACAAAGTGATAGAGTGAAGAACCTTGCCCGTAATTTGGAAATGTAGTTACAGTTAATATGAATTCTTCTCTAATTTTTATATTCCTGCTGCAAGGCGCTATTTCTTTAATGTCTGTCTTCCTATAAATGCTCCGCGATATGAAACGCTATGATGATTGTTATGATTTAACGTATCATCATGTGTGGTATCCTTTACGTGTTTAGTAGGCTGCAATCTATCTTGCGAACTGAATAAGGTAGGATGAAATTGTCTCACTATAAAGGTGATTTTAGTGATGATTTTTTATTGAAAATGAGTTATTTTTTAACATACTAAGGTATACAGATAAGGCTAGTTGCTGCTAGATAATAGCGAGTACCTTTCTCTTTCCTGTTCACAGCTCCTTGCCTACCTAATTTTTTTCTCGAGAAGAGGGAAAATATTAACTTGTATATCCTCTTTCCTCTGATAAATTCATAGGTAGGTCATTGCGAAATATGGAAAATTCAGGGAGTTACACATAATGTGCATATAATTCGGCATGAATATCAAGGGAACAGAACTCAATGATAGTATCAAATATTTAGGAGTTGTTGTGAACAACTTGGAGGTGTATTATAATATTTCAACAAATCATTTTGTTTTGAATGAATTTGATTATATGAACGAAAATATTACGTTTACATTACCAATAAGCAACGAAATGTAAATCAATGCCATCTATTATTTGAATGCATCTCCTAGTCTTCATGTATGTGTGTATGTGCGCGAATAAATTTCTTCTCACCTGTGTTTGCGATATCGTTATTTTTAATTGCGCTCAAGATGGCAAAACTTTGATTGGCTACCTTAAAACTCTATCAGGATATTAATAGCATTTTCTAATTCATGTTACTATTTATGAATACACCTTGGAGCAAAGTGAAAGAGGACTGATTTAATTACCTAGAAGACGTTTTTATTTCAAATCCAGAAACAGTTGGTTATTAAGCATGTGCTTTGTTAAAACTGAGGGATATTTTTATTCATAAAAAATTGCTACACTTTCATTTTTCGGGTTTTCCGTTCCCTTTTAGATCCATTTACTTCTGGTGGTTATTTTTCATCTTTCTATAGTTTAAATTGCACTCGTTAACGACGGGCTATACAGGGTAACGCTGGAGAGAAAGTGTCTCGAATTCCTTAGAGCAATCATTTTGGAGGTGTTTTGATATCATTTGATAAATTACTCGAAGTTTTCAATTAAAATCGTCGTAAACTGTGTTACGCTTTAATTTAAGCGTTATAAGTTAAATATGCTCCTATATTCACTTAACTCTCAGATCTTTTTATCCTATTTTCATTGATATTAATAAATTTAATAGTTTTTGCACGTTTCCATTCGCATTGATAGTAATTGAGTTTAATGCGTCTCAAATATCGGAGGCAATAAAATGCCGCATGTAAAGACCAGCAAGACAAGCCAAGCGCAAATACCTTGCCAAAAGCCATGTTTGAATTCAAGGGCTTTGTTGATGAGAAACACGAGTTATTAAATTTCTTTGTGCGAGCTAAAAACGTCACAATGATTCATGTTTACTTAGTTATATATACCCTTTCAGTAGCTATATGAGTTTGAAGAGAAATTGATACTTTGATTGGATTGTCCAAGTATTCCTTAACTTAACATTCCTTTACCCTGAGAAAGCAAGATTTAAGCTGTCACTTCAGAACCTCTCTAACAAGGGAATAAGATAATTTCATTGCTAGCAATTATTTTCTTATCCAAATGATCCCCATTTTTATCACCAGGAAAATGGTTCATTTCAGTACATGATCAAGTAACTGTTCATCAGTAAATTGATCGCAATAAAATCAGAATACTACTTTTAGTCCTTATGCTACTGTTTGAAGTCAAATAGGCGATTGTATAGACACGACTAAACTCGAAATTTTCAAGAAACACTTCTATAAGCTTTGCAACGTTTAGTCATACTCTGACGATGGCAATTACTGTTGTAAAAATACACACTTCATCGCCAAATGAATGATTCTATTGTTATATTTTTAATGTCACTGTTCATGAATCACTGTGCAAAGTACGGTGTTAATCTGAACTATTTTCTCTGTGTGTTATTCTTGCTGTCAACGAATTCCTATCTTATAGAGTGATATAATAAATTTATTTTCGGCGGTTAAATTGTATTTTCAATGGATTTATCTCTATCATTTTTAGAAATCTGTTCCATTTCACCTCGAGTCGTATATGAATTTGTAGCAATGTCATAACTATCGAAACATTAATCATTGTGTGTTTTTATCTTGGAGAACGAAAAATATCATTAATGTCACATAATTTGCAGTAATTTTATTTGAATGGCTTTTTTTAAGACGAACACATTTATGCTCCGTCAAGTACTCCAATATTGATTAAATGCATCCAATTCTTTTTGGGTCGACATATTATTTATTGAAATTATATCACAAAGTTTACTCTAGGTATCATCGGTCTCTCGAAGAAAATTTAGATTCTCTTGTCCGGCAATAGTTACACACATTCTAGAATCGAAGTACATTTTGGGAAAGTTTTGAAGTAGCCGTTATAATGTATGACAAAAAACTTGGTTTGGTGCTAAACCACAAAGATTTAACTCATGTTAAATGTTGACAAAACCGTGATTTTCTCCAAAAATAGATGATGAAAATTCAGTTTCTTTCCAATGCTTACTGCTCAGGGACAGAATTTTGTGAGAGAGTGCAAGCAGGCACCAATTTTCACCTCAACGTCAGTCGCTTACTTGTTTGATCGTCCCCGCCCTGTAGTGTGTTTCCTGACGAGCACGAATTCCCTTGGATTAATTTCATTTACACCCAGTTTGATTGTTCGTGAGCCAAATACCCATCCCCCACCCTAAAATACCATACCCACCCCCCGTGTACTCTTTTTCCCTCAAGGCTACGTCCAAAAAAGTGAGAACCCACGATGCCACCCCTAACCAACAGTTCATACCCCCTCCTAACCCTTCCTCTTCCATACTCCTTGCCAAGAAGACACCAAACCAAACCTCGATCGTTCGAGGCGTTGGCCGCGCTCGGGATGAGGGGGGAAGACGAGGTGAGGGGCGTTGCCATAGCAGCCGTTGGGTTCCTCTTGGTGGGAAGGGAGCCACTGGGGGAGAAGAGAGGGGAGTTAAGGGTTAAGTAGGCAACCTGCTAAGTCCAGCCGTATTTAACCGGGGAGGAGCCTTGCCTCCCGAGACCAGTAACCAAGAGGTTCCCCCTTTTGTTACAAGCGGACGAGCTGTGGAGAGGTAGCGCAGTGATCAGAGAGGAGGAAAAGACGGGGAGGAACAGAAGAAGAGGAGGCGGAGGAGTGAGTGTGAGGAAAACGAAGAAAGGAGAGGAGAGATAAAGAGAGTGAGGGGAGGATTAAGAGGGGAGGGCGGGAGGGAAGAGCCGGAGACTTGAACGCCCGCTGGAGACTTGAACGCTCGTCCTGGGACTTGGTGCTCGTGTGTGCGGAAGGAAGGGAACCGACCGGCACTTTAAAACGAAAAGGCTCTCTCGGAGCAACTCGACGGTCACTTGTTTGGACAGAGCGGCGTGCGCGAGGTTGAAGGCCGCCAAACAGGACCAGCTCAGCATTGATCGGAGGACTCAAGTCATCGCTGCGTCATGGGAATTTCGGTATGATGAACTATCCTACTCTGCGCAGTTGAATCTGCCAGTTATCATGTAGTCATTAACAACTTATTGTATTTGGATTCCTTCGTGTGATTTGAAGCTAATATTTAGGTTTAAATAGTTACCTGTGTCTTATGGTTTGGTGAAGCCCGTTCAACCGTGCAGGGAAAATATTAAATACTCAGAGGGGTGCCGAGCAATATTGCTTAGATATTAGCTAATTCAATCCCAGCTAAAAATCCTACCCGCTATGTCAAATACGTATTCGCCGATAGTTTGATTCTCTATTTATTCATGTAATCCTGAGCCATAATTAATGCATTATTCTAATTATTATTTTGGGTATAAAGGAAACGATTATTTCTTGTTGGCCTTCGTATCTATATTTAGTTTTAAAGTTCAACTTCATCCTTACTTGCTTTCTTATTGTCCATCTAGTTTCGATAAAAATATTTGTGTTGTTTTATTTGCGGGTGTGCACTGTTTTGGCTACTGCTCTATGCGCGTATTTCACATTCCTTCCATTGAATCAAATGCATTTTTATGTACCTTCAAGATCGTCGTTTGGAGTTTGGACCACAATCGTGTTTTTGCGTAAGCACATATCAAACTTTTGTTTTTGTTGTTTCCTCCGCTCAATGTAAATAGCAGCCTTTCCATTTTCGGGATTTGTATATTTTTTTTTAAATTTCTCATTCTCTTTAGATTTATTTATAAGCTGCCTAATTTTCTGCGAGGTGATTGCAAGTTTGTTTTGAAGTGGCTGTTTAATCAATACTTACGACTCAATTGTGATTTTCTCCTTTTTTTTATTTATTTTTCGCATGTTTTCGCGGCTGTCTGTAATCTTTTTTGGTCATTAATTGCTACAAATGAGATCATCAACTTGAAGAAAACCCACTTGAGTTAATTGAGTTTGAATCAGCACAAATCCACTTTATTTAAATTGCTTATGAACGAAAATACCTTATGTGAGTGCAGAAGTTTTCCACAATGGTTTAAGACGGTCCTACTGACGAGGTGTTGTCTTATGCAAGACCTGTTAGAAAGAAAGAATTCTTCATAACCGAGGCGGGATCCAAACTTTTCTTGCCCTGAAGGCACATTGACAACCAAGCTACTGCCACTGTCAAATAGGAGACTTCAGAAATTTGGCAGTGTCTTTTATCTGGCCCCGTGCGGGTACAAATGATGAATCTAAGGAGTGAATCACGATTCCCACAGAGATAATAAAGACGTGATGAAACCGTTGAAGGGAAGAAGTTACTTCCAATTATTTTCAGATAAGTTAAGTTATTTTATGAGGTAGATGATGCATGTTTTTCCGGTTTTATTTATTATTTATTTGGTCAAGTAGACATTGCACGCTAATTTTTAGGTAATTCGATACAACGTTAATTCATTCATTTAAATTTCTTACTTATAATTATTAATCCTAACATGGAAAAACAGAGTCACAAAATTTCAGTCAAGTAATCATTTTTACGAAATGCGTCTAAGCCGTTGCTAGATTTTTTCTTCTCTGTATTCCTCTTCTACAACTTTTTTTGTTATTTTTAAGTCATCTTTTGGGCACAACGTTTTCTGCCGTTTGATTCCAAAAGGGAATATCATTGCACTTGATGTCACCGACGCGATACAATTATCATGTCAATCGCTTCCTTTTCTTGTTTGCCATTACGCCTCATTTTTTGACGTAACCAGGCGGAAAAGAATGAGCGACTCACGAAATTCATGGCCAACCTATTCAAATGTCAGGGTTACATCAACTTGAGACGACTGTATCCTTCCATTGTTGGAAACGGTTGAAATTCTGGGTAGGAATCCTGCGAAAATAAAACAAATCACTTTATTTTCTTCAATGGCCACGCCCGCTTAAACGTTTGCTTCGCAGACCACACCCGCGATAGAAGAGGGTCAACGGTACGGTGCCGTCGCTTCCATGGCCAAAAAAGTGTTAAGGAAAACCTTCGATTAATTTCCGTTCGGAAGTCAGCCTTGAGATGTTGAGCGAGCAACACCCAGTTAGTCGGTTCGCAGTTCGCCTCGGGAGATGGGCGGCTCTCTCTGTGTGCTGAGCTGAGAAGAGTGTCGGATTGGGCGAAGGCTCCCTTTTTTCACGTGTCCACCGGTCCAACAACTTCCTTCCATCCACCCACTCATCACGGCGGCCCTACGTCCTTGCTCCGATCCTACGCGTTCGCGAATTTTCGCGTGTCTCGCCTAATATGAGTCCGAATGGGCGCTTTCCGTTGTCACAGTTGACACATTGTTAGCTCACTCGCTCAAGGAAAGCGGTGAAAGTCTATGAAAAACGATCCATTGCTGAAGATATCTGACCTAATGTCTAAATCTTCTGCATTGTTGAATTAAGTTGTTTGCGTAAGTTTACTCTGATTCACAGCTAAGCAGATCAGAACACTTGATGTCATCTTCATTTTTTTCGTGTTACTCTAGTAAAAATCGATATGCTATATAAAACTGTAGGGTTCTAAAACCCCTTCTTAAAAAGGCAAGCTTTCTCGTCGTTAATTCTTAGTCTGGAATTTGGCTTTATTTATTTTTCAAGGAATGAATCTTAGTCTACTATATTACAGTATTTAAAGATATTTTTACGAAAAGTAAGCCACCAAATTCTTTCGTGGAAATCTTTCCTCTGAGTGACAACATTGAGGAATACTTACCCCAAGGAAGTGCTGATGGTTTGGTTTCTTGTCTTTGATTCTGGCTTATTATGCCGAGGGTTTGAGGTTGAATTTAGCCTGTGGCGGACATTTTTCTTTACAATCTTGTTCGATACTGGGATCTTAGAGATCATTTCAAGGGCAGGAATCTGCCCGTGGAATGGGGCGTAAGACTGTGGATCCCTTCCCGCCTTCATTGTGAGTGGAGCAATACAAATTTATGTTTTTCCACTCTCTATGTCCATGTCCCATGTTACATTTCCTCAGCCAACCTAACCTTTTTCGCCAAAAATAGCTCCAGGTGGTGGCAGTCTCCCGTTGTCTTTTCCACTTAAATGAATGGAATTCTGCAATGTATTCTTATTTGTATAATTCATGTCAATGCTTGGTGAAATGATGTATTCAGCATCGGTGATATCTCCCTTTTTAGAATAATCTGTTTCTTTGAGATACTGCTTAACAACTTATAATAAAACTTTACTCGTTGTAGAATATAAATTCCCACTGTGCGCCTACATAGTTACTGGTAGACTACTCGTTTGTATTCCTGTATGTTAGCAGTTGACAGTATCGAATTTATTCATTATTGTTCCCGTCGAACCGACACAAGGCTGCTAATTAGAGGGTCAACGAGTGATTAGGTAAGCAATTTGGACCCAGCGTTAATAATTACTTCACCGTAATAACATAGGCAAACTTAATGGCTAACGATTTTTTCTGCGAGCCCAATAGCGCTAAGATTAGGTCTTTTCCAATGTGGAGCGAGACTCATCCTGAAAGCAATATGGAAAATCCGACGGTTGCACGGTTGCAAACAATTACAAGTCACAATTTGTTACTCAGCCAATAACTTTTGAGGGAAGCTCAGGGTAAGCTAAAATATAAATTACTTCAACAAAAGTACCTAAATCTACTATCGACGCTTCATGGCTCATAAATTCTTGATATATTTCTTTTTTAGAAAACTTTTGTCTTATCAAATTAGCAAGGCGTAATGGTTCATGTTAAGAATGAAACCACTTAGTTTTTTTCCACCAATATATTTACACCACAAATCTACCGGTTTTGGCCTTTTCAGGCCATTATCAAGATTACAGAATAAAAAACCCCAAAAGACAGCACAGCTTATACATGAGATCGCAAGGAGAGGGAAGTGGTTGAGTGGTTTTGGGGTTTTTTATTCTGTAATCTTGATAATGGCCTGAAAAGGCCGAAACCGGTAGATTTGTGGTGTAAATATATTGGTGGAAAAAAACTAAGTAGTTTCATTCTTAACATGAATCGTAATTTCCACAAAGTGAATTCGCCAACCATTGATTTTTAAGGCGTAATGATTCTATCATTAATGAGCACGACTAATGATACAATTTGCATAAAATACATTTGTGAGGGAACAGATCAACTTTTTTTGTCTATTAAGTCATCTCACAGTCTTTAAATAACTGTGTCTCTGTGTGCTTATTTTATGAACTAACATTTGGCAAGAAATCAGTTTCTTCCAAATTGGAATATATGATTCAAAGATTTTTAGGAGCAAATATTTTAAGATAAGTTTCTGAAGTAAAGTAAGCCAACAGATTTTCCACGATTAGTTGACCAGCTTTCGGGTTTCCTGCCCCGTGATGTCTTTTGGTGACAACAGTTTCTCCATCCATCCTGCTGGCGTCTTCTGGTCGAAGTGGCGATACATCTCATGGTCCGTCCTTATGCCAGCCGGCAGCAGGATGGCTGGAGAAACTGTTGTAACCAAAAGACATCACGCGGCAGGAAACCCGAAAGCTGGTCTCCTAATGCTGAAACGCCGCGGAAACCTTCATACAGATTTTCCACAAGTTTTTTATTTTTGCATTTAATTTATCCCCAAGTTGAGTCATAAACGAATTATTGACTGGAAAATATTAATTAAATGATCATAGTTATCATGTTTTTGTATAGAGAAATAACTTGCACTCTTTAGTTATAATTCCGATGTTCCAGTCTTTGTTTTTTTATGCTTTCCGACGATTCTTATTGACCCGTATGCCCCTGGAATCCCAATAGGCTTCTAAGCCAATCATCAGGTTTTCCAGGGACCGGGCCAATAGAATTTAAAGTACATCCATGCTCTGGGTGGTGAAAAACCCACCCAGGCGGGACTCGAACCCGCTACCCCGGGAATAGCAGTCGAGGACTTTACACCTCCGCCACCGGGGCCGGAAAAGTAAACGGAAAATATTTCGATGAAAAGTATTCTGATATACTTTTGTAACTTCTACACATAAAATATTCCAAGCTGTTGAATTTTATTCGTCTTAATGGTTGATTTTATTACGTTATTTTGATGAGTCCATTGCTCTCAAAGATTCTAAATGCGTGTCAATCTAGAATGTCCATTCAAACTGCTTCCAAGTATGCCAAATTGTTCCTCGTCCCCCACAATTGCGGGATCTCGATTCCCCGCCGTCAATCCGACGACGAGAAGTCACGCCACTCTGTGGTGTCAACTCCGCTGCGCCCGTCGGACACGCGGTCGGCAGCGACTGGAATAGCAATCAGGCAGTCGAGCGCCGAATTGCGCACTTGAGGCCGCGGCAGGGCGAGGAAACGGGGTTACGGCGTGCAGAAGGCGGGTAATAAAGGAGTCAATCGTCATGACTCTCACGAAGAATCTTCATGTGTCAGAACCCGACTGCAATCCAATAAAACGGGGATGAGCATAAAATTACTCACCCTCTGTGAATCAAACCCCTATGGTAAGGAGGAAAAGTGAAGTTTGAATGAGACATCAGAAGAGATTGAAATAAGGAGAGTTGGGTTCTCCTGGCTTTAATTGTGTTTGAACAAAAGCCGGCTGACAAAGCAATTTTTAAACCATGTTTGTGAGAAATTTCAAGCTCTCCGGGTCTAGCCACGGAGTTTCACTTTTACGGAGTCACCCGCAATGCACACATGTGCGAATCCGCCTTGTCCGGGATTCGAACCCGGATCCCTCGATTTCCGGCCGAGTGCTTTAGCCAGTTAAGCTACCGAGGCGTCCTCTTCCCCTGTGGATTTTATTGACCTTTACGGGACTAGATGTTCTCGACTGCCGGACATGCAATGTAACAATCAGTCGCTACTGAGCGCTTAGCGCCACTGCCCACCAGGAAAGATCGAACTTTGAACACAGAGAGGCGTTCACTCTTACCCATATCCACAGGGGAAGAGGATGCCTCGGTAGCTTATCTGGCTAAAGCACTCGGCCGGAAATCGAGGGATCCGGGTTCGAATCCCGGTCAAGGCGGATGATTTTTTTCTCTGTGGAAATTTGCACATGTTTGTGAGATCAAGAATTACAACGAATGGGTCAAAAGTATGAAGAATGATATGAAAGAGATGGAGATAACTGAAGATATAACACAGGCAGAAAAACTAAGTATAGAAGATTGACGCGGACCTACTAGTTTTCAGAAGACGGCAAATAAGAAAAGAAATAACACCTGGACTAATGGGAGGAGAGTGTAAGTGAAGCGAAAGGATGATAAATTTTCATAGAGCAAGAACAAAAGCGGAAAATATAAGCAAAAGTAATTGCCTTCGGTTATTAAGAGTGGTCCATCTAAGATCAATGTGGACAGAAGAAGAAGAAGAAGAAAGGGTGAAGGAGAAAACTCATCTCTTCTTGAAGTCCAGTAGCGATTCATGTCTAACAATGAGTCTTCATACGAGAATCGCCATCATGCACATGAACCCGAGAGTGTCTACACTGATTAATATTCAGGCAACATTCCGCGCTTTTCCTCCGTGAAGCAAAATGAGTGATGGTCATGCAGATGGGTACGCTTGAATATTTAATGGCGATATCGCCTTACCGTCATTTGAAATATGAGTTCCCGTCACGTCTGCTTTACCGATGCATTAAATCCCTACAGATCGTTGAAGTCCCATAGAAACAACGTCATCAGATCGGCATCAAAGAAAAAAAATGTTTCATGTCGAATAGGTAGATTAGAATGAGTAATAATTTGATTACCGATTTGAAACCTTTGCCTGAAGGAATGATTCGGATAGAATGGCTCAAATATACGTCACATAATAAATGTGAAGGTATATAAATGTACAAAGACGTAGATTATGCATGAATGGAATTGTGGATTGAGTAATTTCAAGCATACCTACTTCTCGATCAAAAGGTTCTTAGAATGTCCAATATTTAGGTTTAAAACATCATATATTTCCTCGGAGGATGATAAATTACAAAAAGCTATCATTAATACTGGACTAATAATTGAATTATTTGTCTGAGTTGTTTCAAAATGTTGACCGCTAGAGAAAAATCGTAAATGCAGCATGCTTGATATATTATTTAAAGACTAGTATTACTTAGAATCTATGTGATTGCCTCGTCCATGCACGCGTGCTAACTATAATTAATAATAACTAACTAACGCTAAAAAATAACTATAATAATAATAAATATAATAAACTATAATAGTCCCCAAATTTCTACTGTGTATACGAGCATGGCGTTATGCTGAGCCTATTTGAAGGGAATTCCCCGTGTTTTTTTAGATGATTTTCCGGGATACACTCCGTAGAAGACTTCACATTTTGTTGGGTGAAGTGAGTGGCTAAGTTTGAACGGGAACAGATCGTTACCGTTTGGCCATATTGTCCTGGTTATTCAGCATTAGTTGGGATGCAAATACGTCCCTTCTTCTTAAAAATACTTGTTGTGGGCCGTCTGTCTGAAAGCTTTGGACATGTGGGCGTATTGCTTGGCTCTGGTCAAGTTCCGGGTTTCATTCCTGCATAATAAAGTATTAAAACACGATGATTTTTTTCTACCCTCGTCCTGACCAGTGCGGTGGTGGAGCGTTTCAAGGATAAGACGCTGTCTTTTGAAGATTAAGCGAAGCGGCGTGAAACACTCAGTTGTGCATTACAAATAGACGAGTGAAACTCGATGTCGAAACTCTTTTGTTGTCCTCGAGAGTAATTAAAATAATCGATCATTTTTTTAAATAGTTTTTCTTACAAGTAAACCACGATATCCTTACTACGCGGTACAAATGCGCAGATTATTTAATGCATTTTGTACGTTCTTAACTGTAACAGCATACACAATGATAAATTATTGATTGATTTCTGTCATAAAAATCATTGGACCCGTCATCCACCAACGCATAAAATTATAAAAGAGAACCCTTGATTCATTCAAGGATACACATCTCCCAGTGAATTGATATTAATTTTATCTGTTAATGTGTCCGTAGTAATGGAGGGAGAAGCCGCAAAATTGTGCAGAATTCGCGTTTATTTTATTCTCCATGCTGAAAATCAAACAGGAAAATTGAAATCTTAACAGCAATGTCAGTTCACTGCACGTGAATTGTGGAAGTATGGAAGCGTTAAAATATTTTACCAATGACAAAGCTGAATCCCCCATGACTCAAGTCTAAAGAAAGATTGAAAAAAAGCAAAAATTTTGCTATTTTTTTAAATCATTAAATTCCTCATCACTTAGTGCTTGGTGCTTGGATTCACTCTAAACATTTATAAAATATTTACATGTCGGTGTTCTTTTTATCATCTAAGCAGAATCTTATCGTTTTCTTACTCTAATTAAAAAATACATTAGAGTATGCATTACGGCAACAAAAGAAGGGGACTGACTAAGGTTTTTTTCAGAGGGATGGTACATACAACGAATAAATCGTATTTAATTAAACGCTTCGGTAGATTTTTAGGCTTGAGTATTTTCAGATGCTTCTCTTCTCACCGATTTCATCTTCTTTCCATCATTTCATTCATTTAAGTAGACATTCTGGACTATTCCAGTATAGCAATGAAAAATTAGTCGAGTCGAGTTCGTTTTATTAAGTTATAATTAACAAATAAGAGATCACTCCTCGACGCCCTCACATTTTATCTGATTGGCCTAGCTGTTCTTTCCTCAAGCGATTCTGTATCTATTGACATTACTCTTTACATTGATATATGTAACTGATAACTATCGACTGTAATCGAATGTAACTGATAAATATCGGTAGTTTCCAGGGTCAGTCTCGTGGACGAAATATAATGGGCGTCTCCAAGATGAATGAATTATGAGTGAAGTATCTTTATACATTGGAGTTTCCTACCAAAATTGATGACAAACAGTTTTAATCGAGAGTTTCATATTTAGTTGATGAAATGGGGCTTATGGGAAAGCCAGTAGCTAAACTTATGCTGCGTGTGTTCACGTTAATACCATGATTGAACAATATATAACCACCTTATACTTTAGTTACCTGGTGGAATAATAAGAGCGCACTTGAAGACTCATAGATGGGCATTTAGTAGAAAGAAATAAGTTTTTGTCTGAAAAATAACCTGGAGAAGTAAATTTGAGAATATTTTCCACATAGCTGCTGGCTTTAGCAATATCTTGAAATAGAAGAGTAATACCAAATTCAAAATGTGGCGTGAACCCTCGAGGGCCTTCACCTTCATATAAAAATATTATTATCTTCGAGATCATATCCAAGATCATTGCTCGAATGTCACCTCAAATGGTTTGCTTTGTTATGCTCCCTTTTTCTTATTTTTCTATCGGTATCAGACGCTATAATACTTAGTTTGCTTTGGTTTGATTGCATTTAAAGTCACGTGTCCATTCTAATCTTTCTGATGATAGATCACAGTTATGCATTGTAGTAGAAAACTTCCCATTAAAATTATTTGTAAGCTACAGTTTTCATTTACCGGAACTATATTTCCGCAACAATCCTGTGAATGAAGAACTAATGTTGGTTCATAAAGGAAGTAATGGAATA
Organism: Ceriagrion tenellum; assembly: GCA_963169105.1. NCBI lineage: Eukaryota > Metazoa > Arthropoda > Insecta > Odonata > Coenagrionidae > Ceriagrion > Ceriagrion tenellum. Next base: position 48,766,997 of record OY720637.1, read on the forward strand.
GCATAGTATTCAGACAAATATTTCAAGATAGTTAGCATACATATTCCTAGAAAAATGTATGAAAGTGAGTTATGGAATAGTAATTAAAATAAGCAAATGGGAAACAGAATAATTGTTTCTTACCTGATAAGTATTTTTTAGTAAAAGACACAAACCTAAACCACAAATATGATTAATGACATCGAATTGAGTGTTCAACTTTTGTCTCGGGAGATTGTTTTATGTTTTTCTCAATATTAAGGGGTTGAAAATGGAAATGTTCACAAGCTATGATTACGACAGTAAAACTGATGATAGATTACTATTTATTTTTTCTTAAATCGAGGTAAAAATGTACGTTTATTTGTTCCAGAAACATTAGATTTCGAAAAGCAAGCGTATGGGAATTAAAGCAGAACTTTTCAGAAGTTTGAAAGCAGGTTTTTGTGAAGTGAGTTAATCTCAGGCCTAACCAATTACAGGTTTTATTATTCGATATATTTTTGCATTGTGGAGTTGTTTTTAATGCTTGCAACTTTCATCAGGAATGGTGGAGATGTTTGTAACGTGTCAAATACGCGATCTCATTAACTGATGTGCGCGAATGCATTTGACAGGAGAACGTGATAAAATGTGCGCAGAGAGTAAAAAAAAAAATCATGATCTGTTGTCCATGATTGCCATCGTAGTGTTGGATTGAAGACGTCTGCTTTATTACTTGGGAGTGTTGGAATGTCACTCTGATTGTTGCGGTAGGATCCATTCTAAGTTTCGACCGTCATCCATAGAGGAGTCTCACTACGTTTTTATGAAGCTGAGGAATGCCGTTGAGATGAGAGACAAATGTTGACTCAGATGTTTCCGTCTTTCCCTCTTGTTCCACCATTCCCTAGCCCTTTAGCGAAACTTGTTGTTTGCTTCCACTAAAATACGTTAACGACTGAAAGCACTGGAGAACTCTATAAAGATCTACGTGAGACAGAGGACTTAAGTTAATGGTGTACACTTGTTGAGGCCTACAGCTACTTTTTCCTTTCGTGAGTATCCACTTTTGACGGCCAAGTGAGAGCAGCTAACTATTACTCGGAGATCATATTTATTTTTCCGTGGACTTCAAAATTGGCCCGGCGGGGAAAAAAAATTAAATAAACGCACGGTACGAGCCTTTGGTTATCTACTTTCTATTTTTTATTCTGCTGTGGAATACTCTTTTATTTTAAGTGTTTATTCGCACAAACTAGATTCAAAATTTTGAATGGAATTCGTTCCGTAGATTAATAAAGTTGTATACCAATCCGAAAAAACATCGAGTTGATTAGCTTAATGTTGAGACAAACATTTCATGATATTTCGGACATGTATAACTTTTCGGAGATGTATCTCTTCCAGTTGTATTATTTCATTTATTTTTATTTAAATTAAAGATCTCATAAAAATGTGACAATTTAGTTTAATATATAAGAATACAATAAGTGTAGTTAAGGTTACAAATTTTATTCCTGGTTTTTAACGTTTGATTCGAATGCGTGGGCTGTTGGGCATTATAGATAACAGATTAAGTTCGTCGGAGAATCTTGTTGTGCACAAAATCTCAAGCTGAGGTTTTTTAGCGTAATTTTTTTTAGTTGAGAAAATATTTTTATTTGTGCCGGCTCATTATGGCTCTATTTTCCTTAATCATTCTTTTTTTTGCACTTAGTTCCCGCGAACTGAACTAGATATATAGATATTTTACGTGAAATAAATTTTCGAGATAAATTTCCTTTAAGACATGACATCTACCGGCATGCTACGCATAAACAAGTTGGAGTGGTGAGCTTTTAAGATTTGAAAATCAAGTTAAATACATTAAAACCTCCTAATCAATTCATTTTTGGCTAAAATTCCTCACTCATCCATCTTAGACGGACTCAATATTAAAGGAGTTGACCTTCTCCACGAGATAAATTTTGTATGTTTTGCCGCTTATTTCCTTTATCTTATTTAAAGGGAACTTTAATATGTAGTAAATAAAATTACATTTTAATAAGAAATTCTTCTTTTAACAAATTTTCTCTATACATTCCGATTAACTGATCAATAACTCTATAAATATTGGTATTTCCTGAGAGGTTGACACGAGAAACGTTGGTGTGTACTTCGGAACCGACAGATCGATGTAATGGTTCCTCTATAAAAGGACTTGAACGGAATGCTATTTGTAAAAAGTATATACCCAAAAGTATTAGCTGGTAATGACGTATTAATTCTAATTCAGCTGCGTCTTTTATTTAACTTCAGGAACTGAAGAAATGCGTTATTTCTGTAGAAATGTCTCTGTAATCACTTAGTATTGCCCTGATTAAAGATAAAGTCGTAGTTTAGTCTGCAAATTTTGTAGGTATTTGTTTCCAAAAGGCTAAGATTTAATTAATTATTTATAGTGACACACACAGTTGAGACTCCTGAAGAGTCGATTGATAGAAAGTCCATTGCTGCCACATTTCTCACACCAATAACTTCAGCTCTGTTCGGCAATAGGACATTTTTTGCTTAATGTTTAAATGTGGCAAGAACGGGTGCAAAATCGCTTGGTAACTATGGTTTGCACAGTTGCTCAACCACATATGGTTGGTCCTTACCTTTATTACATTATGGTTGGTCCTTACACTCTCCGTCGCACGACCGTTCTTCAGTCTGGCGAGTGCATCGCCTTTTCCTGGAATTTCATAGTCTTTAATTTTCTTCCTTGTAGACGGTTGCTTTCCCATGGGTTATTTTGAAACCGCTGGCCTCGGCAACGGTGGTGTGAAGTCGACGCTTGCTAACCCTAAGTTCGAGGGTTCGTGACCCGCGTGGGTGCACTTCTCGACCCTCAGTGAATGGATATTTGCCTGTAAATTTCATTTGATGTCTTAAAACCCTAATGTAATAGGCTTCTAATGTTGTGTTGTGTGGAATAAGAAAATCAATTTATAAATAAAAACTCGGATTCGGTTCTTTTTTCTCAGTGGTGTGCTCCTCTCTATTACCCCATCATTTATACTGATCGTTTGTTATGGTCACTATATTTTCTTGTTCTTTATTTTATTTTTGTGCCGATTTCTTTACAATTGTTTCCCAGCGCTATTATAAGTTTGTAGCTTATCAATTTAATGATGTAAGTAATCATGAAACGAAGGGACTCAACTCCTTTGTGCTCATTTGGTGATCCCTCACAACAATCAGGTGTGTGTAGTGTTGTTTTCATGATTTACTTATTATGTAGTTTGTTTCCTGATCTTAGAGGACATCGCGTCCTTGATCAATACATTCATTTTCATTCATTCATTCCTCCTTTGCTCCATCTCGTATATTTAGATGGTCGAATAACAGTGGGATCATAAAAGGTAAGGATGACTTTACGCAGAGACCAATTCTGAGAAGAAGTTCCTCTTCCTAAAATCTTTCGTACGATGAGGAATCGAGAGGGTCATCCAGACAGCCCTCGATACGCCTTAGCTCCCAGAATTATATTCCTTCCCCGATTTTTTTCCACGGTCGGTGGGATTCGTTTACAGAATAAGGAGGCCCGGGGGCGGTTTCGGTCCATCGCATTGGCCTTACCGACGAGCCACCGTCTGGACTGCACCTGGTGTGAATCCGAAGGGGTGTCTCTTTCAGATTCCCAACCCTCCCGGATTCCTTCCCTTGCGTGGACGGAGCGAGTTTTTTTTGTACCCCTCCCGTCGCTCCCTCCAATGAATAACTAATCCCCTTACACTCTCCGTCGCGCGACCGTTCTTCAGTCTGGCGAGTGCATCGCCTTTTCCTGGAATTTCATAGTCTTTAATTTTCTTCCTTGTAGACGGTTGCTTTCCCATGGGTTATTTTGAAACCGCTGGCCTCGGCAACGGTGGTGTGAAGTCGACGCTTGCTAACCCTAAGTTCGAGGGTTCGTGACCCGCGTGGGTGCATTCCTCGACACTAAGTGAATGGATATTTGCCTGTAAATTTCATTCGATGTCATAAAACCCTAATGTAATTGACTTCTAATGTTGTGGTGAGTGAAATAAGAAAATCAATTTATATATAAAAACTCGGATTCGGTTCTCTTTTCTCAGTGGTGTGTTAAAATTTATTAAAATGTCGGTGTTTCCGAAATATCATTTATAATCTGTTTACGGTTACCATGATAATAATAATACATGAAATAATCCACAAATTTAAGTTCAAAACATTTTACAGTTTTTCATTAGCTTTAGGAAGCCTCAGAGATCACAGATTTGTGGGGAGGATGTCTTTGGTTAATTGTATGTATGCATTGCCGTTTGTAGAATTGATTAAAAGATTGTAAATCATACATATCTTACAAAATAACATCATTTTAATTGCGCCGCAAAAAAATCAATAATACACCATTTACAAATTTTTCTCATCGAGCTTACATGGCAATTGCGTTTTGTTTGCGTTGTATTACGTTTTTAGTCATACCATAAAATTTATTCTTTGATTTTTTTGCTATTTGTTTGAGTAAAATAGCGAAATAGATATGTTTTAATAGAGTAAACTGCACGAGAGACAGGTGTATACCGGAAATGTAATGGTTGAAAAGACACGTAGGAGGAGGAATATTTCGATGCATGATAATAAGATCGTGTGCATGAGGCAATCAATGTATGTATTCAATGTAATTTAATCATTGTATGTATATGCAGCAGAATGAATGAGTAAGATTAGGGCATTGAATCACTATGAGAGAGTGTGTTATCTAAGCCTGATAGTAATGGCTAACTTTTTATGCCTTCCCCTGCCCCAAAGGGCATTTCGTGATCGTTATGCATGTAAAAATGAAGAATACAAACGGAATCGTGGTGTTCTAATCCTGCAGCCGGGGAAAATTCCTGGAATTTTTTTCATGCAGAGCGAGTTCTTCTAGTTGTACTATGATTTGAGTTTTAAATTTCTCAATTTTATTTCTTCTTCATTTAAAAAGACCTTACCTGCCTCGATGAAATGATTTATGTGTACATCAATCATATACCATACATAATTTAAGAGAACAATTGCACTTTTCCACAAAATTGTTTTAATGCGTACAACGCGTTTCGGCTCACAGAGCCATCATCAGGTACAAGACACTTGTACCTGATGATGGCTCTGTGAGCCGAAACGCCGAAATTTTGTGGAAAAGTGCAATTTTTCTCTTACATTATGAAGAAATTCCACGATATCTCGCCTGAATCTGTTGAATTTATATACCATACATGCGTATATTAATTTTCTACTCAGCTCTGATAATTCGGTTTTTATGTATTTTATCCCCTTAAACGTATTCTTTCAACTAAAACTACACTATCATGGGTATTATTAGTGCCCCCAAAGAGGGTTATTGATGTCTCCAAAATCCCTCTCTGAGTTTTAAGGACGTGTTTTCAAACAATCATGTTTTTGAATGATATCAAAACCAAACACACGTGTCCGAGAGGGATGGAGATTGAAGTTGCTTACTTTATGTAAATATTTATTTATACAGTAGCCTTCCGAGTGGTATCATGTTGAATGGAATTCCGATGAGCATGGGCACTGCTGAAGAGGAAATTCTCTCAGCATCTCATTTTGAACTTGGTAGTGTGAGCATATTCCTCTCCGAGTAAATTTGATATATCGAGTGCTTTTTGGATGATTAAACGGGTTAAATTTACTCCGTTGTAAGTGTGTGCTTTTCTGTCCATGGTTTGTGAATATGATCAATTAGAAATGAAACAAATATTTCAGCTTTCGACTTTAGTGTATCGATGAGATGACGCATGTAATTGTGAAATATGAATCGTTTACGTAAAACATATGGAAGGTAATACCATCCTTCACTAAACGACCGCCTGGTGTATAAAGTTTGATTTGCTTCTCCCTATGTCTCACTGATAAGCTTTTATTTTCGTTTATATGCGGTAAATAACAGGTATATTTGATTTAAAATTCGCAGAAAGCAGTCCTTTCCTTTTCACCGCGGAATTAACAAAAATTGAAGTCAATCGTCGCTTAATTTTTTGCAACGAATTCCAACGCCATTATTTTTTGGCTGAAGAAATATGTGCCTTTTAATATAATATCATTTTAAATATGCGATAACAGATATTTTCTGCTGCAGTGAAATAAATAATTTGATTTAATGAAATATTTAAAGTTTTATCGTCAGTTATCTTACTTTTTATTTTATAATATGGCTACTTATAATGGAATTTTTTCCCTAACCTGCGGTAAAAGCAACGGTAAATTACTTCTATGCCTTCATGTAACCGTGGATTTTTAAGACCTTCCTTTTTTGTCCAAACAACTATAAATAATAACCTCACTGGAAAATAACGAGCAAAGTTAACCTTCTATCACGCTGAGTGACCTAGAGGTAACATATAGAAGAGTTTTTCTTTTTTCTTCTCTTATCAGGATTCTTTACGCCCATATGCCTTTGCGACACCAATTGTACAGCTTGGCAACTAAAATATGTCTTATTCGTAACATTTAGTTCCTGACTCTCCCACGAGTGGGGAAACATGTGAAATGACTACACATGATGAACGAAAAAAATCGGTATATTGAGGGTTAAAGAATGAATTCCTTAATATTATACAATAATTGACCATACTTTGGCTCAGCATAAGGCATCTACGATCTATTCTCCTGAAATTAGCTTATATAAAACCGTGTAGACGAGTGAACTATGATAACGTGACGTTTTTATTAAATGCTGACGTAGAGAACGATCGACGAATGAAGTGTTGAGCTGATGGTCGGGAGAGAGCTCAGTTACTGCATACACCAAGCGCTTTGTTGGCGTCGTTATTCATAGGTTTGCTCGCAAGACAGTTCCAACAATTTATTTCATATACTTGTTTGAGAAGACATTACCAGAAAATTTTTGTGGTAAATTACTCAGTAGTTATGTGAGCATATTGTCGAAACAAGTGGAGATACTTAAGAGGATGCATCATACCCTTCCGTAAGGACTAGTTCTGTCGTAAATCTACAAGATGGCGTCACTAGCACCCAATCGAGGCGTTTTGGCGTCAGGGGTCTCTTACTCCAGGATAACTCTCGCACAAGGCAATAGTCGTCGGTAAGTTGTAGACAAATTTCCGGCGCGTAAGTACAGGCAGCAATTACATATGATCTGTCAGGGAAGACTGAACTAATTGCATCACCGTCCGAGCATATCATGGCCGAAAATCATTCAGGTAGCTTGTGGAAACATACCAATAACAGATTTCATCTTACAACCGCGACAGCTGTTACGAAGCATTCTGACAGAAGAAGGATTGGCTCATCTCCATTAGTTTAAGATATGTCAATAATAATAATAATATATTTTGTACAAATATACCCTACACCTTGCCGTTTTCCCGTTGGTTTAATTATGCTTCGGAATAAATTTTTCATATCTCAGATACGAGTCTCTCTTGGCAAACGTCTATTCTTTATACGATAAAAATTTCAAGTTGATGATGTAAGACTTAAACAAAAAATCTGGGGTCGGAAATCATCACAAATTCGACCGGTCGAGCGGGTGTGATACGTCGCCTTAATAAAGCATGGAACATATTTGCTTTGCTTACAACATCTTAATTCTACAAATTGAATTAGTGGTATTGGCAGTAACTTAGTGAAATTCCTTCGTAATGGAATGATGAATAGCTTAGTTTTCCATAATATATTCATTACGTTCTTACGACCCGGGTTTCATCGCTGCGGGACATCATCAAGTACAGATATAGTAAAACTTATTGCTTAAAACACATTTTTGAAACCCGGATTCCTTCCCTAATGAAATGATTCCTCTATAATGAAAAGACGAATAACTTCGTTTTCCGCAAAGATTTATAAAGTTCTTACAACCCGGGTTTCATCGCTACATAATCATCAGGTACGGATATGGTAAAACTTATTAATTGACACCCGGGTCGTTAGAATGTAATAAATATTTTGTGGAAAAGTAAGTAAGTGATCATTTAATCCTAAATGTGTATTTACAAACTGTCTTGTGCATGCTTGAATACGCTTTCTGAATATTTTATGTAATGAGTCATGGGAAAAATTTCCGGGAAGGAGCTTTGTGTTGTGAGGATTTTATAGAATGTTAAGTTTGGCATGCGTCACTTAGAGCGGTTTCCAGCACTTCCTACCGAGTGTAAACCGAGGGCGCCCCAATTGGTGCAATGCTCCACTTGGCGTCATCGCAATGAGGTTTGTTGTGGGAGCAAACGGTCTCGCGTGCCTGGCATGCCTCGGCAGGAGGAAGAAGAATGGGCGTGGGGCATAGGTCAGCCGAGGAAGCCGTTAACTGTTGGGTAGTCCCACATCATTTACGTCAGGCGATGTTATTCTATCCGACCTGTACGAGAAATGCTCCACCTAGCGGTCTCACCTTATCGCGTTTCGAAGATCTCGTGAGTCTAAAGGGGAGATGAGTTTGAAGATGTCTAAATTGCCGTGCCCGAGCGGAATAGAAAATGAACGCTTGACTACATTTGCATGACGAGGTCCCATGGACTGTATTGCCTGATTGCTAGGTGTCTTTTTATTATTTTTTTTGGATTCTTGCCTTGGAGATTCGAATATAACTGCTCTTCTATGTGGTATGCATTTAAATCTTTTCATCTATGCTGGATGGGTTGATGTGGGGTCAAAATAAATGGCGAGAAGAGCTTTAGCTTTTGCTTAATCACACCTGTTCCTCCCTGAAAAATTCGATGGAATTAATATTTTTTGTAGAAATTTTAAGAACTCTTATTCCTTCATTGAAGCTTTCCTGGCTCCTATTGGAATGCATTTCCTTTGCTTGGAAACCAACGGTTTTGCTTTGACCCTTGCTGGTCACTCTTTTTCAAGGGTGTTGTAGGTCACAGCAAATTTAAGGGAAACCATGTGTTGAAAAATTGACCAGCAAGGTTCACGAAACATTGGACTGATACCAAACAACTTGCGGAATTCTCCCGAGTACTACTACGTCGACACTTTATTTATTTTGAACATTTGAGATAATTATATTCGTTACATATTTTGTGGATTTGCTGTCAAAGATTCAATGAAAAAATGAATTATGTACAATTGAAATGCGGGTAAATATGGAAAAAAATATTCGGGCTTAGTTCTCGCTCCAAGATTTGAGTGTTTTACAAAAGCAAGGGGAAAGCGAATTTTTTGGTCGCAATAATTATAAACATGAATTTGAAGGCCTCCGCGAAGTCGTTGAAACGGCAGTGAAGGTTTTTCGGATTTCTTCCGCGCAATTTCGTTCGATTGCCGTGGGCGACTGTATGGGTAGCATTACAGCTGCCTTCTTCATTCTTCAGATCTGAAAAAGTCGGTGGAAATTCCACCGAAACTACGACTGTCCACGACAATGGAACCACGCAGTTGAGAGCCCAAAAAACCTGGATTACCAATTATAAAGATGCCCTTATTCAGCAATTCTTTTCGGGTTGATTAGATATGATTTTGCGAACCCGAAAGTATTTGTAAATTTTCAAGTAAATTATAAAGTTTGTTGACGTAACATTCTCCCTCAGATCTTGGAGTTGACAGATTCACGTGAGGCGATTCAGCCGATCCAAATTATTTGGCTGAAAGTAATATTATACGATGGACAAGGCTGTTCGGATCTGCCAACATGGTAAAGGTTGAAATTCGAGTCTAAAACTGACAGTTTTTTCCTCGTTTTTTTTTGTTTTACTGATGAGAGAGAAAGGTTAGTCATTGACCCCTAGTGCGAAATCCAGCATTCCTGCGGTCGTTAACCCCCCGCCGAGATAACGATGTTTGTAATCTCACACCATGTGGCCGTCGCAGAATGACTGGAAACGGATTTGAAGAAAAAGGAAAGCGTTTGACCTTGATGGGAGTCGGGAACCGATTCAATGTCACTTCCCGTTTTAAGCTGGACTCTTCACATGTGTTAGGAGAATAACTGCCTCTTCTTTCACTGACATGGTGTAATCCCCTGCTTGTGGTGAGGAAATAAATTATGCCGCGGTTCCTTCTGGATCATTTCTTTTGAGATTTCAGTCTCAAAACCAGGCATGACATTTAATCAGTTCAACAGATGTAGTTAGGCGTTATATAGAGTAGTCTGTCATTATAAGAAACAATGATCGCACGTCAGGTGCGAGTGTTGTAATTGAAGATGACTCCGTGAGTTGAAAAACGTTGTACATTATAATTAAAATCTATAGAATAGTGCATTTGTTGTTACTAATTATGTTATTTAATTTTCACATCATCAATAAGGTTATTATTCCAGAGTTTACTATGAAATTCAAGTCATTTTTTTATTAGATTGGATTATTTTTTATCATACTTAGTGAATTATAGTTAAAAATCTATAGATGCTCACGTTCCAGTGACCGATGGTTTCACATTTACACTTCTTCAGGCTTCCATTTCGAGTGTTATTGATTAAAAACCAATTACATTAAAATATTCTGTAATTTTAACCTTTAGTAAGTTTGTGTTCCAATTTTATAGAGCGTATTTTGTGGAGTGTATCTCAAGGCATTTCGTACTAGCACGTTTTAAAGGTCACATTTTTATTTTCCCGGAAAGAGTTAACTTAAGAGAACCTTAACTTCGAAAGACACTTTGTGTATATCAGACGTATCATATATTCAGTTTTATGCTATTCCATGCAGTATTACTGCAACGCTTCGAAGAAAACGACTTTCCTCTTGTGTGCTTACGTGGGGTAATACCAAACTTAGGGCGTGGAAATAATTTATCTCCAGGTTCTCCCTTGTCACTCCTTGAGCGAGTTTAGTCTCGCAAACTAGCTTGTGTTCTCTTTTAAGGGAGCTGTTGATGGGCTGGTTTCTACGAGCCATTCCGTCGCGTTTCAATTCAGTAATTAAGAATCGGCCAATATTAAATGAAGATAGGATGTGACGTATTATGGCCGATCAGGTTTAACATTTTCATGCCTCCTCAAAAGGTTTTCCTGCCTCGTGAGGATAATTCATGTGCCGGGAGCGTAGACAGGATCGCTTGATATCTGGAATCCATAATTTTGAACGCATCGTCGGGCAAAGGCATTCGATCGATGGAATCTAAAAACGTGTATGCGGGAATATGTGGCCCAAAAGGAACTGCCTGGGGCATTGGTATCCTCGGAGGAAGCATCGCGTGGAATATTATGCGGATGATTCACCATAGTTGATGGGAATGAGTTATCTTCCCTGGAAAGTCGGTCCTTCCTCACGAACGTTAGTGATCAGTATTGAGGAAAATATCGCCTCATTTCTTGGTGCGTCTCGCATTTTTTCTGCATCGGTATTTTCGAGGGAAATCAGAGCCTTGAAATTTTAAGACTTATGGCCGGTTGCAAGAATATTTAGTTATGGAATTATTAGTTATGAGATCCATAAAGTTACAGATCTCATAAAAATATTCGGGTTCCTGGAACACTTCTACTAGTTGCATAATTTATTTACCAATAGACAATAGCTTCGAATATTTGGTCTTATCATCTACTTCTACATGAAATTTACGAAAGTTTAGCCTATGATTAACTTCTGATGCACATAATAATGTAATTCAGTAGGAGTAAATTAACTGGTAATTTGTCTCAAAACAACTCACTTATGAAGTAGGTATGTCTTCTAGCGGTTCATTGCGCATCCGCCGTCCGGGCAACTTATGAAACTCATAACTCCATGCCAAGAGTTACGAAACGAATAAATTCATCGAATGTTTCTGCAACACTTATTGAGTGGTCGTATGGTTTCGTTGCGTCGCGTTTCAATTCAGCAATTAGGACTCGGCCAGTGTAAAATGAAGATAGGATGTAACGTATTTTGGCCGATCAGGTTTAATATTTCCATGCCTCCAAAAAAGGTTTTCTTTGCGACCCATAACTTTACGGAATACATATGCGTCATTCCTGTTACTGGCCATTAATGTGTCTATTGCTGAAAGAACACTTAAACCCGCTTTACACCGGACACAATTGCACTATTTAAAACTGCATGTCATTATCAACGTGGAATACAGCAATTATTGAATTAGGGCGAACACTAGTTTGCCATCTCGCATTCAGGCATTCGCGCAATCGTTTTTGCAATTCACCGCTTTGCACGACGCAATATGAAATGCACGTTCGTATTTACATCAGATGGTGCATTCTTTTGTAAAACCGGCTTTAGCGTTGACAGCCAAGAAAACCGTGAATTTCAGTATATTTTGCGATTGAATGTGTTCAGCAGGAGGTACCTTTTATCATTTTTGGTCTAAATAACAGGGAACATAGAATTTATTTCAAAAAGCCTTTTGGTAGATTGTTTTCCGACTTTTCACTTTAATTGTGCTGAAATTTTTGGGAGGAATTCGATTGCGCCAGGAAAAAAGAAATATTGGGACTATATCTACATCCACAATATACCCTGAAATCCACAAAAGGGTGTGTTGCACGCGATGATACCACACCAGGCATGAAGCCCTCATCCCAGCTGAAATCCGAACCGCGCAAATTCCCCCAAATGCTTGGCGCAGGCTAAAAGCTACGAGGATAACAGTGTATGGTACTTATGCCTGCTCCAAAGGAATTCTTTTCTAGAGCCAATAAATCTTATCTTATCTTAAATTTTAACCTGCGTTCTGATAGTAATTCCCATCCTAGTTCTTCTATTAAATTCTTAACACTTATACAATTATCATAACGGCCGTTAACAAACCTAGCGGATCTCCTTTGCACGCGCTCTAATTCTTTTATCATACCTTTCTCGTACGGATCCCATATACTAGCGGCATATCCTAAATGAGGCCTGACAAGTGTAAAATAGCTTCTTTCTCGTACTCTCTCATCGTATTTGCCTAGAACCCTTTTTACGAATCCTAATCTACGGTTTGCTACACTAGTTATTTCCCTGATGTGTTTTCGCCATGATATGTGTGTGTGATAGTGATATAAGTGATGGTGACGCCTAAGTATTAAATAGATTCTACGTTATTTATCGGTTCTGCAGTCTATAACCTTAATCTTATGCCTGTGATCGTTTCTGCCATAACTGAACTTACTTATACTTAAGGAGATAAATTCGATCATTATGACGTATAGACGGTGATACTTAACACCTCGTGCCATGCACGCATTAAAGTGTATTAAACGTTCATAAACATTAATATTGGCTGTTGTTTCATCACTAAGTACCATTAGATTATGAAGCTTAAGCGACAAAAAACTGTGAAAAATTAGTGAAGAGAAAAATGTGGATTCATTGCCAGACAGACCGATGAAAATTGAACAAAAAAATTTCGTATTCGTTCTCCTAATAGAGCTTGGCACGTTATAACGATGCGCGCCAACCTAAGGAAAAATTGGTGTTTAATTTCTCAACAAAGTCACAATTTCTCTTGTTGGAATTCCTGTGTAACAGGTGCAACCACTTTATTGACTGAGCGATTTATCTTCGGAAAGAATAAGGTATTTTCTTTTACTTTTTTACCTCTCATGGATCACAAATAAACCTGCCTTCGTAGCAAGTTCTCTCTCGTTGCAAAATTGTTTTCTCATTCTTTTGAGTCACGAGATTTTACAATAAAAAACCCCGAGACAACGATGCTGAGCGAATTCTTCTCCATCCCGACGCGATGCATATTTATTGAGCGGGTAAGAAATTTTCATCATGCTGCCAATTGAATCCCATTTACTTGGAATGATATGCCGATCTTTCTCTGTATTCTCTGTCGTACTATGTCTCGCAGATGTGATTCAATCACGTCTTTAAGGTCATTATAGGCCATTGCCTCTGTGTATGCTCACCTTAGTCCCGGCTTACCCTCTCGGAATGAAAGGTTTCCATTATTGTTCATCATTTTTCCGACAAAACTACGTTGTCTTGAATATTTTCTCAATTTATGATAAACATGCTGATGTTATATACAAAAAAACAAGTTAGTTACATCATCATTGGTCGTTCAATCCTAAGATGGGTCGACTAGAGTCCTCCACCCTTTCCTATTTGGTGCTAGTTCCGAAGTTCTTGAATTATTCCTGGGTCTTCTTCTGGGAACTTTTCCCTCAGTTTCACCTTCATATATATTCTTCACCAACCCATTGTGTCTCAGGGTGTGTCCAACTCATCTGGGTCTTCTTTTCTATATTGTGTTCCATATTGCCCTTTATGTAGATTTTAACCTGTACTATACCGTAGTAACTAATATTCTATTGTAATAACTACTGCAATTACTTGCAATTACTAATAATCTACTGTAGTAACTAATAAACTATGACCCTATTTTCTAGCATGTCTACATTATATATCCTACTTACATGGCAATAGTGCATGTTTGGTGATCTTCACCCCCTGCCACACACACTCGTGGTGGCTCGCAGGGTATTACGTAGATGTAGATGTAGATGTTCCTCTTCTACTCTTCTGTTCACTTCATAATTTTTTATTTTGTCCGCTCATTTCATCTTTAGAATCCTCCTCCAGCTCCAGGTTTCAAAGGCTTCTATTATGTTCTGGTCAGATTTTCCAATTGTCCATACTTCCGATCCATAGAGTGCCACACTCCACACGAAAGTTTCCACATACCTTCCTGTGGAGCGTGGCACTCAGCATAAAGAACTCTTAAATATCTAGTTCCTTCATAAAATGTGTAAATACTATAATAACCGTTTTCCAATCCTTGTAACCCATTTAGAAATCAAATCTTTACAAGTTATTCACTGTGGATGCATGTTAAAAGCATAAAGAACACGTTTTCAAAACTTATTGTTTGAATATGAATCCGTCTGTTCTGAGCGTTGATGAGTTAGAGCATCAGTTTGGACCCTTTTTCTCGGGCTCGGCATTATAACATGGCATATAGGATGTGGAGCATCTGGCTAAGGGCATAATTTTTAGAATTCCCAATGAATAGCCCATCTACGAGTCACGATAAATACAGTGGGAGCAAGTGGTATAAGACTTGCAAGCCAAGGCAACTGGACTTAAGCATAAAAGCGTAAGCGTAAAAATAAACGCGTAACTTTTTTATTATTCCGTGGATACTTAGATAATGATAGGATTAATCAAATGAATGACTACGGGGTATATTTTTTGATGAGGAGAACGGGGAGAATAACTGTATGATGAGGGCAAATGGTGAAGTAATTGAACAAGTGGATGATTTCGTGTACTTAGGTAAGATGTATACGAAAGATGGAAAAATAGATGAGGAGATAAAGAGACGTGCAAATGCAGGAAGGAAAATGGTAGGTAGCATGTGGAGCATATCAAGGAATGAGTGCTTGTCTAAGGAAGCGAAAATTGCCGTGTACAAAAGTGTACTTCTCCCCACTTTGCTATATGGTAGTGAAACATGGGTATGTCAGGATAAACATAAGAGTAGACTAAACGCCGTGGATATGAGTTATCTGAGGAGTGTTTGCGGCAAAGGTAGGGTCAGGTCAGGTCAGTGGGTAAGAAATGAATGTGGGTTAGATGCTCCAGTAATGGACATGTACACATATGAAAGGAGTGTGCTTCGTTGATTTAGCCATGTTGAGAGAATAAGTGAGATTCGAATAACGAAACAGATATATGAGTGAAATGAATAGTGCGAGAGAGTGCGCGAGATGGGAGGTAGGCCAAGAAAGTTGTGGTTGAGGAAATTCTTAGGAGGAGGAATATTAGGAGTCTTAAAAATAGGAGGGCGTGTATGAAGCAGTGTATGGGGGTAAATGAGGCAAAAGAGGTTTGCAAGGATAGGTCAGAATGGAGGAAATTATTGAAGCAGAGTTAGGTGTACAATTATGTATTAACGAGTGAAACATTTTGACTGTGCCTCCCCGAAAGGGAACGGCGTGATGGGTATGTATGTATGTATGTATAATTTGATAGCTTTCTGCTCCCCCCAAAATATCCTATCATCCAGCGCGTTGGAAATAATCTCTGTGATGTGACGTAACATTCATCTCATCTTAATCATTTTACAGATCGCCATTGTCTTGGACCGATTGTTGCGTTATTTTGCTTCTCTAGGCAATTTGTAATTCATTGATTTCTAAGCCATCATGTCAAAGTCTGTCTCTCAGAAATAAGTTCTCTATTGCACCCATCTAAATAGCAAATCATTTTCGTACGCGTTATAGCTAGTAATAAGCCTTTTTTTCTTTCCCCTTCAACTTTTCAAAGGTTTATGGGGGAGTGCTTCACTTTGAATTCGTCTCATAGGTTAACCAAATCATTCCTTTGCGGGATGTTCCAATTTTTTCTTCCATTCTTCCAAGTGTCCCATTCCCATCTGTTATTCCTATAGGGGAGCATTTAAGAATGTTATCAATATGCCTGTTAAGTGTGTCTGCCTCTATCGCAAAGCGTCAGCATCTATATGAAATCCTGCAAATTGCCATGGGGAATTGTGGCAGAGGGTGTGACGGAGATCTCAATGCCCTCATTTTCAACGCTCAACATGTTAATTGAGTTTGTTCATTTATCTGTCTTATAAGTGTTCTTAGAAGAACTCTCCCATTTATTTTCCCCTTTCGCTAAATTAGCACATTTCATTTACTCTGAAAACGGTCCATTTGGCTATTCTTTTTCCTTACATTTTCAACATACGCTTTCTCCTCTTTTACTTCCATGCATTTTCGATATCTTATTTTATCCTACGCTAGGTTTGAAAATTTATGCAATGCCCTATAAATAAAAATCTGTAGTTCAGAAATATCTTAATCATGTAGTGTCACTAAATTAGTCACTGCAAAATGAGTTTTGTGAGATATGAGACAACTAGGAACTCGATAATGATTTCACAGCGTTTTTCTCTCTAAGTGTCACTATCTTCAGGCAAAAATCACCTCTCAGGACGTCCTCCGGCCGCCTTTCTTGCCTTCAATAAATTTCCGTCACCTATTCCTATTCCTTTCCCACCGTACTTTCTGAAACTTCCACGTTTGTCTTCTTCGTTTGCTACTCAGCTCACTCCCGTATTTATTCACCAGACTCATTGGCTAAATTTTTTTGGCCAATGGTCGTCGCAGCCAGGATGAAAATGCCCTGTATCGGAAACTTTAAGGCCGCGGTTTTCAATTCCTCTTGGGGAGTATGGCTGTTTCCCTTAGGTCGGGGTTGACGAGAACTACTGAGAGGAGGGATGTACTCACGCTTTGATCTGAATTGGTCCGAATTGACCCTCCATGGGTCCGGTGATCCCCGACTCGAGGACGTACTTCGGCAGACCGCACGGCGTCAACCCGTAAAGTGAGTCAGAGAGATACCTAATCCCAAAGAGGCAACGGTCTCTCTCGGTTCACAATGATGTGCGGTAGGTTCTTCGCGAAAGCGAAACCGACGGTCACTCGTCTCTGTTGTTTGGGGTAAACAAACTAATACGAGCACTTCGGGGAGGCGGAGGCCCAATTGAGGTCCTTTTGACCTCAATCCGCCTCATTGGTGTCGGCCTCGAAGGGGCTGCGGTTCTGCTAACCTTCCCTACCCATCCTTTCCTTCCAGCTCTTCCTAGCCCCGGGTATAAGCGAAAGCTTGAGACCAGGGCGGAAGTTGTAATCCTGCGGCGGGAGCCGAATCACTTGTTTCCCTTAGGTTGATATTCAACGGTGGGATATATTACTTAAGTGACTGGAGCACTCAAATCCAAGTTTTCTTCTACTACTTGTATTACTGCAAAATAGTTGTTGTTTATTTGGTTTGAAATTTTTAATTTTTTTTGTAAAGTAGCTTGAATCCATTTGGGTGAACAGCTGTTGTATTAGTCGATGGAACTAAAAGTTCAAATGTACGCATACATAAGAAATGTACAAAGGCCTCATACAATTGATTAGCGATCACAAGAGATTCCCTCAATAAATATTTGAGCTGAGTTATTCCACCTCGGGGTACCTCGCGTCCCGCTCGACTCGTGTTAAGAGGGCTGGCGGGTGGAAATAGGGCCACGATTGACAAAGGAAGGGTCTTAAAAGGGTATTTTATTCGTTTTTCAATCCATCCGGACAAGTTGAGGATCCAAAATCCACCGTAACGGAATGTGAAACACAATAACTACAGGAATAAAAACGAATTGGTCGGGGGAAAAGGTGGAACTTTAGGGACAAAATCAATCTACTTTAGAACTCACTGATCAATGATGATGATATATTATCAAACTGTTCTCTTGAGAAAATAACTTGCTCAATCCCTTGAGGCCATTATATACCCCGTTCCCCTACTCGTGAGCAAGACAGGAGAGTTATAAAATTCACAAAAAAACACATCCATGGAAGGTTTCGATATATAGCCTCTCCCTTATTGCCTTTCACCGCTGTCAAATTATATGCTCACTCAATCTCTCCCTTTGACTCAGAATATCTCTTATTCGTTAAAATGATATCGAAAATACTTTTTTTACTTTCCCCTTCCTCATTTTTTGCATCCATCCTCTGAAAAAATGGCCTTGATCATCCCAAATTGTTTCATTGTTTGCTCCATCCACATAATTTCTTAACTCTTGTTTTCCCATAAAATTTTCTATCTTCTCCTAACATGCCTAGCACCTATTCGTTTATTCATCCTTCCGCACTTTTTTTTCATTCCACTTCAATCACAATCATCGAATGCCTCCCGTCTCATCTCGTTCATATTCACAGTTTACAGCGCCTCACTTCATGAAAGAATAGTGATACCTCAAAGAAAATAATAGTGATACCTCAAAGCCTCCATCTAGGGTTTCTGTCTAGGTCTTCTACAAATAATCAACTCTTCACCGGCCCAATTACCAATCCCTCAAGTACTCATTGCATTTCGCCAGTCTTCGTTCAAAATGCTACCATTGTCCAAAGTTGTTGTCCCTATTTTATCAGTTTTTCTCCATTACTTGTTTTCAATTTGACGTTGTAAACTATTTGTTACGTGCGACCAAGGGATGAAGCTCGCCAAGGAAAATCATTTGATTTCTCTCAAATTGAGCCAAAATACTTCGATGGCTAGTTTGTTGAGATATCAGCGGCCTGACACCGGAAATCTTTGAGTAAGGACATCAGAAGTAACTGGCCCGCATCTGTCCGCCCATTGAGAGATCCGGTTTCGAATCCCAGTCAAGTCAGATGATTTATTCAAGGTGGATTTCCATCCATTTGATGCACAAATTAGTATCCTTTAACGTAATTATACTCGTTGATAATTGAGTGTGCCGCAGTCATTGTTAAACCAACATCATAATTTTTTTGGAGAAAGAAGTTTGCGTCGAAGCAGAAACAATGAATATATCGCCGCGCAATAATTCCAGCTCAGGTAGAAAAGAGTCTCTGTCGAAATGCTACACTCAGGTCTCGGCCAGCCAAACTGGAGCCATCCCCCGGTCGATTGGAACCGCGGTTTACGAAGACCACTGGTGGAGCTGGGAGATTTTTCCGCGTGGCTGCCTCGCGAAAATAAAATCAAAAGAAATCCTCCATTCCGCCATGGGAGAGGCAGGATGGTGGAGTCTACTTTTTTTCTTTCTTTCCATCTCCTTCTTACTCGTGTCTTCTCCTCCAAGGGCGTTGCCGTCTTATTTCGGGCCGGGTTGTGGGGGGGGGGGGAGGAGGTGAGAGGGAGAGGTAGGCTGGGAGGGGGGAAGGAGAAAGGCGGGGGGTAGTACGGGAGGGAGGGGGTGGGTGGGTAAACCCAGTCGTCTGGTCGACGTGGTGGCAGCGGAGGCAAGGTGCGGTCTCGCTCGCCAACGAGAGGGAATCGGTGAGATGAGGACGACAGAGAAGACTGGATGGGAAGAAAGCGGGAGGGGAAGGTAGGGTGGTGGCGGAGGAGGTAATGACCTTGGGAGAGGCAGGGAAGAGGGGGGGAAGGAGAGGCCTGGCCTTGCACTGGATTGGTTGTCCCATGGTGTCCCCTGCAAGAACGCCGGACGAATAAAAATATAATAATGGAACTGTTAATGGCAAAGGTTGAGACCCGTTTGATAAAATACGCTCAGTCGGAGCGAAGGACATTGCTAGTTCTGCGAAGTGGTTGAAACTCCGGAGGTTACAAATCGATTGAGCGTACCCACGTTTAATTTTCTCGGTAGAAATTAATTGCTCTGCGTGCTAATCAGGAATGTAGTGTCACAGATAAATTCCCTAATTTTCATGCGTACCATACATTCCTACTGGACATTCTTGCCCGCTGACGTCAGCCTCCTCCCCAAAAAATCACTGAACTAAGTCTCCTACTAAAGACCACGAAACATTTCGTCATCATTATTATTATGTATTCTACCGGCAAAGGTAGGTTTTGTTGAATGTTAGAGAATCTCCTCCCGGTTTTCTACTTCTTCAGCGGCCAATCTCCCTCTAGTATATACTTTTTCGCCTTAGCATACGATCTACTCTTCTTCATCCTGTCCATGAAACCTATTTTGCTTCTTCCACTTGCCCGATTGCTCAACATCCTTCCCTCTATCACACTCTTCAGTAACCCATCACCCTTCATTACATCCTTCAGCCATCTACCATGCCTATCCCGGATTTCATTCAGAAGCTTCCTTTCCTCGCTTGCCATCTTGAGTACTTTCTCGTTAGTCTTCCTCTCCGTCTACCTCACCTTCTCCATCCTTCTCCACACCCACATCTCAAATGCCTGCAGTCTACTCTCGTTCTCCTTTCTGAGGGTCCATGTTTCTGCCCCATACAACGCTACGGTCCCTATCAAACTCTTCACCAGCCTCTTCACATCCTTACACTATGTCCCCGTCATCAGCTCCCTTCTACCACTAAACGCCTCCTTAGCTAGCGCAATTCTCTTAAATATGTCTTTGCTACTTGACATTGTTGTTAATATTCCATAAATGATCGTTTGCCATTCATGTCCGAGGAGAATCTCGGGATGTTGCTTGTTACGATCGGCATTAATGTAAAAATTAGGTACCATTCAAATAAACTCGTGCCATTACGCTCCATGTTTAGCTCATTTCGCCCTTACTCATCACTTAATTTACTAGAAGCATGTAAATGGCTTACCACTGACTTGATTGGAACTCATTTTACCCTTTTTTTTCTCTTTTTGGCTTCTTTTTTGTCAAGAAGCTGAAAATTAAAGAGGTAGTGAAATTTTCAATTCTAATTTAATGGAAAATATTTATTTCCAAAAAGACTAATTTGGCAATCAATAAAAATTTGGTAAATTAAAAAGATTAACTTATCCCGAAAAGTTATAAGCAGTGTATAAGCACATTTTCCTAGTGCAGCCAAAACTTTTATAACATTTGAAAAAATGAAAGGTTTTTTCGTCAACATCGTTAAAATAGCCGAAGTCTGACCAGATTCAAAACAATAAATAACAAATGTTACTGTATTTATTGTCAGTGCGTGTCTATTAAGATTACTGAAAAAATACGTTTCATTTTTAAGAAGTAGGCCTTTAGAAGATCAGTGTGCAATCTAAATTACGAGACGTGTCGCTGAATGGCCATGATTTGTCAGAAAGGAAAAGAAATGATTATTTCAGCATAAAAGTTTATTGAAAATATATATACTATCGATTAACGCGCCTAGAAATATTTGGATATCATTGCTTTTGCGGAGAATGAGATATACTAGTTTATATCCTGTTTTGATTCGTAGCGGCGTAGAGGTCACCCCTCGAATGACATAAAAAACTCTACCCTTTACCATATAACTTTCGGAGATATTTGCCAAAAAATGTACGTGTAGATGTACTAGTTTATATCCTGTTTTGATTCGTAGCGGCGTAGAGGTCACCCCTCGAATGACATAAAAAACTCTACCCTTTCCCATATAACTTTCGGAGATATTTGCCAAAAAATGTACGGGTAGATGTACTAGTTTATATCCTGTTTTGATTCGTAGCGGCGTAGAGGTCACCCCTCGAATGAGATAAAAAACTCTACCCTTTACCATATAACTTTCGGAGATATTTGCCAAAAAATACCAACCCTTTTACATGGGAAATGGTACGTGTATGCACTCCAGAGAGGAATTATTGATAAAATGAGGAATTTGTAAAAACTAACAGCGTGTATTTTGTACGTTATCTCAACTATATTTACAGATTAATCATATTGTCACCACAGTAGGTTCTTGGGTATCACAAAAAACCTTCCGTTTTGAAGGAGTTTCAAACACACCGCGCGAAAAAAATTAGTCAAGTTAAAAACTTATTTAGATATCTTCATTTAATTACTTACAATTTCTGTCATGTAAAACTATATTCTTCTTCTTCCATTTCAACCCTTGAGTTGATTGGCAGCAGACCTCCATTCATCTCTCTTCTCAGCTTTTCGTTCAAGTTCAAAGTATGTTCTGCAATTCATATCCATCATAATTTGGCTCATGAAGTCTAGTCTGTTAGTCTAGTTAGTCTAGGGGCCTTTCTCTAGTTTTTTTCCTCAATTTATCCTTCAGTTATCCTTTTCACTTGATTATCGTGCCATAGTAGTTGTCCAATATGTTTTATCTCTCCTTTCTTTAATGATTCTTACTATGCTTCCTTCTTCTTGAGCTTTTTCTTTATTCTTTTTCCTTTCTGTGCAGCTTACTTTTAGCATTCTTCTGTAACACCATGCTTCAAAGAATGACATTCTCTTCATTTTACTTTCCCCTACTGTCCACGATTCGCATCCATTTAGCGCAACACTGCAAACGTAGGTCTTCATTAAGTTTTTCCTTATCTCTAAACTAATGCCTTTTGACGTTATCAGAGTTTTCTTTTTATTGAATGCTAGTTTTTCTTGGTTGATTCTGCATTTGATATCTCTTGCGCTTCTTCCATCCCACGTTTTTTTACTTTCCAAGTAGTTAAATTCTTTCACTTGTTGAAGGGTAGCATTTTCCAATTTTACATCAGCTGTTATGTTTTTGTTTTTATCGCAGATTAGAACCTTTGTCTTAAGTTTGTTAATTTTCATGTTGTAATCATTTTTCATAACCCTGTTCATTACATTCAATATTTTTCGCAGACCTTCCTCACTTTCTTCTAGCACAGCTATATCATCCGCGAATCTAAACATGTCCACCCTCTCCCCATTTGTTTTTACTCCAACTTCTGTCTCTTCTATATCTTCTCTTATTCTGTCTATAGCGTATCGTACCTACAAATTGAATAAATATGGCAATAAGGAACACCCTAGTCTAACACCCTTTCTAATTCTTGCTTCCTTTATCTTTGAGCCACATCGAACAACTCCTTTTTCATTTTTGTAGAAACTATACATAGGTATTCTTTCTCTTAATTTAATTCCACCTTTCTTTAATATGTGAAATAGCGTATTCCAATTAGCGTTATCGAATAATTTTTCCAGATCAACGAAAAAAATAAATGTTGGTTAGCCTTTTTGAATCTGTTTTTCTATTATTTGTCTCAGTGCTAAGACTGCTTCGTATAGTAAAACTATATTGTTACACCATTAATAATGCAACATTTAATTCATGTGCCCTACAACTGGTGAAATTAAAACTTATAATTCGAATATGGTCTGTATAATGACTAGGGAACTATCTCGCTCGGACTACCTTAACAGAAAAAAATTTTGCCAATGAGTTAACATTAGGACAGGGGTCAACAATGGCATGAACAGTCTTACGTAATACGCGGCAATAAAATTAGAGAGATAGATTGTAGAACCGATAGGTATAAAATGTAATTTTTTCCGCGTACCATTCGGGACCATAACAGCTGTGATCGTCGTCATGAATAGTTCGAATTGTGACAATAGGCAGACAGTAAATCTTTCTCTTTATATTCTCTACGTTCTTATTCATGCGTGATGTAAATATTGATGTTCTTATTTATGCATGATATTATGAACCTGTAGCAGTAGTCTTTGTATCCCTTACATGTTGGAACGATTGACGATAGAATGTTTGTTGGTCATTAGACTTTTTAATTGGAGCTTTGCATGTGTGGTACGCGGGTTTTAATGTAATTTTGGTGTTCTACCGTATAATTCATGCATGCCTGGTGTGGAAGCACTCCCTGCCACACACCCTTTGGGTGGCTTGCCGGGTATGACGTAGATGATGTAGATGTAGATGAATACTTGAACGGACCCAAAAATCGAAACAGCAGGATCTCCGAGACTCATCTGCCAGTCGCGGAGGCACATGGCCCCATTCCAGGTATTTTTGATGGCCTCAAGACTGCGACTGACATCTTTGTCACAAGTCTTGGTGGAATAGTAGACCGCATTGTATACCAATCAAATGCATACGCAGTGCGAAAAGGGCAAACATTGAAACTGAAACGAGAGGATCTTATTTCCTTCATATGAGTGAATTTCCTCATGGGCTATCACTATCTACCGAGTCTAAAACACATTTGGTCTAATCAGCCTGATCTGGGAGTCTCTTGACGTCTTGATCTGGCGAGACCCCAGTCAAGCAAGTGTCCCATCTGCAAAAACAGAAATGGGTTTAGCTGAAAAGAAAAGGACAAGACCACCAGGAAAATGTTCTGTGCCTAAGGATGTACGGATGACTGGCCTGGGAGTCCAATGGCCAGTACATGACGCAGAAAGGGGTCGTTGTGAACTTTGTAGTCTTAGTAAAATACAATCTAAGCCGTAAACACAAATGCTCTTACTGTGGTGTATACTTCTGTCTAAATTCCGCAAGAAATTCTTTTCAAGATTACCATACTTAACTACAGTTAACAATTCGAAATATAATTGTATTTGTATGAGAAGTCTTAACTAACCAGAAAATTCAACTATAATAATTGCTTATAACTTCTGTTGGATTTAACATTGAATTTTTAAAATAATAAAAATGTTTACAGAAATATTTAAAATGAGGAAAATCACTTGTTTCTTTTTATTTAGGACATATTTGGTGAGAAAGACAAATGTACTCCAAAGTCCCAACGGTACATTTCTGTCCATTATTTAAACAAATCTGTAAAAGTGTATGTGAGTAAAGTAAACCCTTTCCTTGAATACTATCGGTGTTACTAGACGTAAGAAGTTACGTGAAACGAATTTCAGCTAAATATCTTGAAATTGAAATAGGGTGGGGCTGAAAGGGTTAAGAGAAGTTTATATCTCTCATTATTTCGTCCCTGCTCAGGACATAAATCAGTATAAAATCCGGCTTCCAGTCCTTATTCCTCTGTATTTACAATGACGTTTTAATTATATTCTTACCAAACTCCAAGTAATTTATGTTTTTGCGTCGATGTATCGGGTAACTTGTATGCTTCGCATTTTGAAAAAATTTTCAATAAATAATTGAATGAAAGATTTTTGCATGTAACGTTGCCCCAGCTTAAAATACGTATTAAGTCCAAATTAAACCTCTGTATAAAAGTCCGCGAATATTTAATGAAGATTGCGCGCACTCAGTGGAATTTATATGGTGAGGGAACTGTTGATTGCTGCCATAAATCCAAGGGGTTAATTGCGTAATTTGTTTTCAAGTGAGAATCTCCCACTTTTTAATTACGAGGCCATCATACAATTGTCAATATCTTTAGTCGCTCCGTTTTTCGCTCTTCACCGCTGAGAATTCATGCAAGCAAGCGAAGATAAACAGTTAAAACTGAGAAAAACGTGATTTCGTTAGCTAATACTACGCAAGCATTTATTTTAGGTGGGTATGTGCTGAAGTACCGCATAATTGTTTTGTGAATAAATCCAAAAAAATATTCCCGTTGAATCAAATATCTTGGATGATTTCTTTGAGTGACTACGCTCAACTCTCTTTTTCGTTTCCTTTCTTAGTTTCCTTTCTTTCCCTTGCGCTGAGATTGATGAAACAGAAATGTGAACCACTCATTAAGTTATTTATAAACAAGGCACAATATAACTTTGAACATGTTGCCATTCAATTCAAGTGGAAAACTAGTACAGGAAATATTTTGCAAGCTCGTAAAATATACTAACAATTGACAAAATACGTGTTACATAAGCGGGTCGTTACGTATGTTGTCGTCATTAGGACTAATTGTGTCCATGTTTGTTTGCATTGTTTACAACGGAGGTTCCAGAATATGCAGACACCTGTGAAAGGAAAACTATGTCACATTGGTTTTTGGTACTTATCAAGTCACTTTGGTAGTCAAATCTTGCTGGGGAAAATACAATAATAATAATACCTGATATTTTACGAAAGAAAACTCATGTAATTTAGTTCTTGAAGCAACATGAAAGATTGAACACAGCTGGGATTACACGACTAAGGGCAAACTGTGAAATGATTAGCAGTCTCAACCAGGTATCAATTAGGAATAATCAGCGGCCAGAGATCTGGCTGGCCTGATATTTTGACGATTTGGCCTGAAGATGCGATTTGGTCGAGAATAAATGTGATATAGGTTTTAAAATTAGTGAATCGTGAATAGAAAATCGTGCAATTTTACGGTGGTAAATGCGTACGTCGAGTTATATCTGGCTTCCTTTTCGAGCGCAAGAAACTGATTTTAAGTAGTCGCGCTGATTCCCCGGATGCCCGTGTGTACTAGTCGGACATTGGTCATCAAAGGATGAAATTTCATTTGCTTTATTTTGGATTTTATCGCTTATTTTTATCATTAGAATATCTACGACATAAATTCAACTTTTTGAAAAAAAATCAATTTTTGACCGCTGAAGTGGGTTCTCAGACCACTGTGCGGTGCTGCACTGAGCGCACCTGCTAACTATTCCACTTTCAGCACTTGGCGTTTCAAAAGATTTTCGCCCGTGGCTTTTCGAAAATTCTCAATATTTCAACTTTAAATTACCATTGAAATAATAATAATAATAGTAATAATAATATAATGAGTTTATTCCACACATTGCGGATACAATTAGGAGTGACATAATTTCTGGAATATAGGTACCCCTTTGGAGAAACTCCGTTTTGGTGTTACCGACTCGTTCTTTCATACCAAATGATTTGAATGTGTTGTTTTATATTTGGATAACAATGTATTAGTGCTGGTATAGTTACAATCAAAATTCACTCAGCATTGAGAAAAATTAACTCATTAAACTTTTCATATCAATAATAAATGAGAAAAAAATCCCTGTGACATTTGCAGGGTTGACGTAGCTTTTTACATATAATTTATGTTTAACCTCAGCATCTAATTTTAGGCATGGATTTTTTATTACAAAATGTACCTTAGTTAAGTAGCTCTTATTTAAATTGCTTCATCTTCTTCCCCGCTCTCAGGTGTTGGCCACAGTGGTGGTTCTGGGTGCCGTGGCTTCGGCTGCTCCCAACTATTTCTACCTCGGCCCCTCGGCGGTGCCGTATGCTTACGGTTACGGGGGCATCCCCTACTCGGCGCCCATCCACATCTCCCTCCCCAGGGCGTCGCATGTCTCACCTTATGGGGCCGCGCCCGTCCCAGTGGTCGCTCCCGTCCCAGTGGTCGCCGCGGCACCCAAGAAGCCGCTCCTCAAGTTGGTCGACGTGCAGGAGGCCACGCAGTTCCACTCCCAGGACGGACGGGGACAGTTTCTGTTCGGGTGAGTTGGGAGAGGAGTTGCACTCTTGGATAGCCGTATGGTACGCCGACAGTTAGGCTTGTGCGATGAACGAATTTGCCCATCGAGGGTCGATGAAAAAAAATCATCGAGATGATTCGGTTTCGATGATTGTCATCGACGACGATGAGTCGATGAATTCATCGCCGTCGATGAGTTGATTAATCCATCGCCGTCGATGAGTCGATGAACTCACCGACCTCGATAAGTCGATGAATTCATTCATCCGCGACGGAAAGGTAGGGATAGGCACGGGCGGGCGACGCAGCACAAATGATTATCATCCAATGGGGATGGATTCATCGACTCATCTTCATCGGTGAATTCATCTCGACTCACTGTCGTCAGTTTATTTAGCAAATCATCGACGTCAGTTAGCTCATCGACTCATCGACGTCGGTGAATTCATCGATGTCGATGATCGATGACATTCATTGTCATCGACGCGGTTCATCCCCACGCGATGACTAAAATCATCGTCGATGAATCGACACATCGCACAAGCCTACCGAGAGCAGCATGTTATCTATAGAATTGCCGAATTTTGACTTCAATTTTTTATTAATAAAAAAATAATAATAATAAAATAATAATAATTAAAAATAAAAAAATAATAATATTAGAATAAAAAAATTAAAAATCGTTAAATATTATGATAGATCTAATATCATTTTTAATCGATTCAGTGCAGGTTTTACCCCTTAGTAACAGTTTCTAGTAAAAGACGTAAATGCTACTCATTCAAATTGACGTTTCTCTGCTGTATAATGAGCTTTCTTTGTAAGGGCCTGAATTATAATCTCCTCTTTCGAGGGTGGACAGGTGAAAAACTAGCCATTGAAATATTATAATTATTTCCATCTCAGTTCATAAAACGCATGCCAAAATGCTTTTGGGATATCATAGGATTTGAATAAATTTGGCTGAAATGAAGTTTTCTTGTATTCTGTGTGAATTAGTGTTTACTATCTTAGGTTAGGACTTTTGTGACTAAAATAAAGTGAAATGTTCTGAACAATTGCAGCAATTACCATTCTCTTATCATTATTATGTAAGTAATGGCTTGCAATTGATTTTAGCAACCCAGTCATTGACTAACTATCAATGCTCATCAGCAATATTTGAGTTCTGTCGTTTGAAATTAGTTAAATATTCGGCAAGGTATTTATTTAATACCTACTCTTTTATAGCCATAGACGCCAACTAAAGCGTTATTTTTATGGAATTCCCATATTTTGTGTTAATTTTTTCATTATTTACATTTAAAATAAAAAAATAGTGCAAAATTTCTACTTAATCTATAATCCATTTATCGGGAGTTTTTGCATCTTATCTACAGTTTTTATTAAAAGACAGATGCTTCTCGTTCGAATTGACGTTTACCTGCTGTGTATTGATCTTTCTCGATAAAAGCCCACGTTAAAATCTCCACCTTCAAGGCTGAATTGAAGTAATACCAGCCTAAAAAATCTTACTATTTTTTCATATCATTTCATAAAACGACTTCAAAAATGCTAAATGTAAGTTTTATGAACTTCTGAAATGAGTAACACTGAGGCCAGAGCAACCTTAAGCGACCCTTTGCCTCTCATTACCTCTCGTCATGTTTATCAGATGTTACTGTCTTTCCTCAGACATTTAAGTGAGCGATAATGAAACAAATCCATTTCCCCTCGACCTTTTCACGTGCTATCATTTGCACAATCCTGACCAGGTATAGTATCCCGGACCAAGCGAGGATCGAATCCCGGACCTCCGACGGCACCGTGAGGGGGTCCTACAGTTACCTGGACCCCGTTGGTCGGGCCATCACCGTGCAATACGTGGCGGACAAGAGTGGCTACCACGCCGCCTCCAACGAACTCCCCGTCTCCGTGCCGGGGGCGGCCGCCGTCCTCCCGCAGTCACAGTCCAGCCACCAGCAGCGCATCGCCCAGCAGTACGCCGCTTCGTACCCGAACCTCGTGCCCGCGTCCGTCGTGGGGCAGCTGCCGACCCCCGTCGAGGACTCCCCCGACGTGGCCGCGGCTCGGGAGGCCCACCTGAGGGCCCACCAGGCAGCCCTCGAGGCCCACGCGGCGGCCCTGGCGGCGGCTGAGGCCGAGGAGGGAGCGGACGGAGCGACTCCAGTGAGGGCCCCCGTGTCAGCCACCAATGACTCACCGTCCGAATCAGATGAGGAAGATGTCGGCGAACAGGAGGAGATTGACGAGGTGAACATTTGAATATACCTTATTTAATGATGGCATTCATCAACGCCTTCTAGAACAGAAACGCATTTCATTTAGATGCGCCCACATTGATGTATTTTTTTAAAGTGTTCTTCCGGTTAACGTAGGTTTTGCTGAATGTCAGAGAATCTCCTCCCGGTTTTCTACGCTTTCAGGGGTCAACCTATCTCTAGTATGTCCTTTTTTCGCCTCAGCATATGATCTTCCATTCTTTATCCTGTCTATGAAACCTATTATCTTTCTCCCCCTTCCCTGCTTTCCCAACATCCTTCCCTGTATCTCATTCTTCAGCAACCTGTCGCCATTTATTACATCCTTCAGCCATCTACCATGCCTATCCCGGATTTCATTCAGAAGCTTCCTTTCCTCGCCTGTCATCTTGAGTACTTTTTCGTTAGTCTTCCTCTCCGCCCGCCTCACCTTCTCCATCCTTCTCCACACCCACATCTCGAATGCCTGCAGCCTACTCTCGTCCTCATTTCTCAGGGTCCATGTTTCTGCCCCATACAACGCTACGGTCCCTATCAAGCTCTTCACCAGCCTCTTCACATCATTACACTATGTCCCCGTCATCAGCTCTATTCTACCACTAAACGCCTCCTTAGCTAGCTCTATTCTCTTACATATGTCTTTGCTACTTGACATTGCTGTTAATATTCCATAAATGATCGTTTGCCATTCATGTCCGAGGAGAATCTCCGGATGTCGCTTGTTACGATCGGCATTAATGTAAAAATTATTTACCATTCAAATAAACTTGTGCCATTTCCTCGGTTATTTCATCTAAGTTCTCTCTTATAAAAAGTTAAAATATTTATGGAAGGACATTAATCTTACCGGCAGTAAGAGTTAATGGGCAACTGTGCACATCATTCACGCACTAGTAACACCATTTTAAAAGTCATTTAAGTTCGAAAATTATGAATATGCTATCTTGGTCTGCGATGAAAAGGATAAATATCTTAAAGCAACTCCAGAAAGGCACGATAAATCGCATATGGTTATATTTCTTGATATATTACATTGACAATGCCAACGTACGATGAAGTGAAAAGTTGCAGCCATTATATCTTGCCAGGAAATTACAGCTATGTCTAAATAAATTATATTTTATGTATAATCCTATATAAGATCAATATGCATATCATAAAATGGTAATATAGAAACTCCAAATAAAATATATCACCTCATCAGGAGTCTTTTGGTCTCATTTAAATCTAACAATTTCCAAGTGAGAAGTATTTTTATGCACTTTTTCGGACTCAGTCGTTCGTTTTTGGTTTCCCTCAGGGAAACACTATTCCACTCCTCCATTCCATCTTCAGGAAGATACTTACTAATGTTACCTTTTGACCATCATTGACTTGGGTCATCTTTATACTTCTCTGTGCATAAATTAAATTTTCTGCTGGCACATCTCACGAGAGCTAATCTTTGCTTCTGTCTGCCTTTCGTTTTCGAATATGCCACAAGCATTTGGGACCATATACATAAAGATTTAACTAAAAACATTAATAAAATGCAAAGAAAAAATGCGCACTTCGATAAAAACTGCTACGAGCAAACATCTAGTGTTTCACAGCTGTTATAGAGAATAAGGTGGGAGCCCCAATAGAATCGGAGGCTATACGCTAGACTTAGTTTGCTTAAGAAATTCAGAACTGGTGTGTTTCAGAGCGACACGGAGAATACATGATGCCTCACTACATCTCTAGGATTGACAGAAGCGATAAAATAAGAGATATATATTTACAAACAAATGGGTACAAAAACTCGGTCTTTCTGCACGCAATAAGTGACCACAAAACTGAGCTCCAATAAATACACCCCCATATGGTGTCCTAACACTCCTTGCCACACGCTCATAAGGCGACTAGGAGGGTAGTATAAAGATGTAGAAGTAATGTCTCTGTCAATGACCTTTTAAATGGTTAAATAACCAACGCCTGATTTTCAGCTAATCTCACCAATGTATATTAGCTACTTTAATACTACTACTTTGACGTACTTTCATCCAATGCCTTTCTGTTAATTTATTTGACATGACAATGACATGCAATAAGGATGACAGGTAACCATGTCTTACGCTTAGACTTATACACCTGCTCACACCTATTCTCCTGACCCTCAACTTTTACTGAGCTATGTATACGTTTGAATGACCCTTTGAACCCTTCAATATCTTAATATTGTCATAAAAAAAAGGAAGCGTCTACCGCGCAGGAGCCCAGTGGGACGGTACCTGTATCAAACTCTACCCGATTGTTCTCACTGGGGGGGAGGTAAGGGAAAGGGGAAAAGGCCGTGGTACGGACCGCCGGCACCCGACGATTACAGTCGAGTAAGCAACACGAAACACACAACCCCTTGAGTCCGACACCAAAGAGGCGGATTGACGTCGAAACGCCAATGGGCCTCCGCCATCCCCAAGTTCTCGTAGTTGTTGGGTTCACCCAGCAGAGTAGCACGAGTCGCCGTCAGTTTTCGCACTCGATAAAACTTACCGCACATCGATTGAAGACCGGAGGAGCCCGTTGCCCAAAAAATTGGGATTAGGTATCTCCCGGCCAACTTTAGCGGTGGGAGCAGCGCGGTCAGTCGGCGTACTTCATTGGAGTAGTGTCCTCGGACCAGTTCTGGTCAAATATTGAATCAGCCTCCTCGGTAGGCCTCTCCCACCGATAATATTGTCATCAAATGGCATTTTACTAGCTGCTTGTTCAATTGTCGGCAGTATTTGGGAAGCTTCCCTATTCGTGGGAAGTTTTATTTTCCCTACTCGCCATCCAGTTGCCCCCACTATCAGCCTCTATTGATGATATCCAAACTATTTTTCCTATTTCTTCCACTTTTACGCTTGCCAACTCTTATCCCCTCCATCATCCTCTCAAAACATGCCCTCAGCTCACTACTTGTCCTCATTCACATTCATTGCGTCTCCTCCCTATATGCCTCGTTCGTCGTCCTCGCAATCCAAATCACCCTGTTCATTCTTCTCTTCGTACCTATCTCAAAAACTGTCATCCTGTGGCATCCTCTTCCTGTAGTCTCCCGGTTTTTGGCTTAATATAGGCCCCGGGTGACATCAGTTATAGCTAATCTTTTTTATTATACTCGTTCCCATATCTCTCTTACATGTTCCATTTTTTATGTTTGGTCTCTTAATAAACAATTTTGTGCCCGAAAAACCTTTTGGTAAATATATGGAATAATACTTAAGATAGCGCGAGCGAGATAGTTCCCCAATCATGAAAGAGATCATATTCGATATATACGTTTTAATTTCACCAGCTGTGAGACACACGAATTAAATATTGCATTATTAATGACGCAATAGCATAATTTTACATGGCAAAAATTGTGAGAAATCAAATGGAAAAAATCTGAATAAGCCTTTAACTTGACTCATTTTTCTCACGCGGTACGTTTGAAACTCCATCAAAACGGAAGGTATGTTGTGATCACGAAGAATTTACTGAGGTGGCAATATGATTAATTTTCAAAAGTAGTTGAGAAAACACACAAACTACACAATTTTCATTTTTGTAGAAAATGCCTCATTATTAATATAAGGTCTCTTTGGAGGGCATACACGTACCATTTTCTACGTACAAGGGCTGGTATTATTTGGCAAATATCTCTGAAAGTGATGTAGTAAGGGTTGAATTTTGGGTGTCAATGGAAGGGTGATATAGTTTTCTTAAAAATGAGACCAAATTCATTGATTTATAGGTAAAATGATATTTCGCTCAAACTACCTTAATACATGCATGCTATGTCGCAACAACTATAAAAGAACCCCACCTCGTAATTTTGCGTAACATAGCTCTTCCACTCATAAGCATTGTCCTACCCCTATTCATTCACTAAGGTTCATCTTTATCCCTATATCTGTCAGCTTGTACGTCCAGCACACCCATCATTGACACCCAATTAATAACATACATACCAATCACGCCGTTCCTTCCGGGGTAGGCACAGTCACTAAGTTTCACTCATACATACATATTTCTACACCTAACTCTGCTTCACTAATTTCCTCCATATAGACTCATGCTTGCAAACCTCTTAAGCCCCCCAAACCGATTAAGAAATGGAATACTTTGACTATATTGTTTCCAATAAGACATGTTAAGTTTGGATTTATTTATTTAAATTCATATTCTGTGAGAGAGGTTTTTACTACTGGTATCTTATTCAAACAAATGACGAATGCAGCTTGTTTCGCTCCGGACACTGGCCAAAGAAATAGATCGGAATCCCCGAGCCCGTAGATATAATACTCCTCACTGATTCTCAGGGTCGAAATCCCTCAGTTGGCAACCCTTATGATGGTAATGAGACATTAATCCTGGGAGATGCCTTGCATTTAGACTTCGCAGTTCAAAGCCGCGTCCTCATTTATAAAAGCTTGAGGGAATACGGCACACTGAATAAACTTTTGAGCGTTCGCATGATTTTGTGTAGATGTGGACGAGATAACGTACGAAAAAAAAATATTTTACGTTCAGCGCATACGCTTCAAGTACTGATTTGGTTTTTTTGACGAACGACAATCAATGTGCCCTGCATTAATTTTCTCGATGTGAACGTCTCAGGGCTGTATTCATAGTCGTTACCTGGGTGTCCCCCAGGTGTTGGGGAGCCCCTTGGCTCAGAAATAGTATTCATAGTCGTTACCCAGGGGACTGTTGTCCCCTAACCCTCCCCCAGGCCGTCGATTTCCTGGGTAAGGCATGAAGCTTACCCAAAGCTCCCCGAACGCAGTACTGCTGCCCACGCGTGGGACGAATGGATACTACTGTACTAATGGCAGGACACGATAATATCAACATATTTCCATAGTAACGTCTTCTGTTTACAAACACGAGTACTTATTGAATCACCCTCGTATTCCTCATCATTCAAATTACATAAATGTTTAAGTAATATTGAAATCATTCTCTCATATTCCTTCAATCATTTTTCATCAACATTTTGCAACAGTATACTGTATTATTGTTTATAGCGTGCTTGGTTACGGTGAGAAGTGAGCATCGAAAACATCGAGAACCATTCAGCGAAACCGTTCATATGTATTTTTTGCGTGGGAATGTTGCCAAATCTCTTACCCAGACGTCCCCTGGCTGGGGGTTACCCAGGTGAGGTTTATGAATCGCTCACCGTGGGGGACCCATAGGTGTTACCTGGCTAGGGGATACCCAGGTAACCCCTAGGAATACGACTATGAATACGGGCATCAGACTGTCTACCTTGCCAGCCCGACTTGAGCACATACTCACGCAGCACGGCATAAATATCTTTGTAAAAAATAATTTAAACTCATTTTTGGCCAAAGTTGACCAAGCTGTATTAAGTATATGTTACGAAGTTTATGTCACGCAGGTTTTCAGCTATTTAATAAAGTTTTAGCGTCATTTATTTAACTCCTTAGATCTAGGAATACGAGTCCTTAAATTGTTGATTAATAATTACATATTTAATGTGACTCACATGACCTCAAAAATTGCATGTTTTAAATATTTTTAAATATTTTTATAGAATTCGATATTTTGTAAAACTTAAATGCATCATCGTTAGATATCAGTTTCAACCTTCCTCTGTGCAACATGGAAAAAGTAGTTTGAATGAAATTAATGAAAAATATCTTTTAGGGCAACCGGTAATATTGTATTTTCGCAAATATGGCCGAAAATGGGTTAAATATTCGCCGAAAATATTCGCGGCAAACTTATTCGGCAAGAGGTTTTTATCGGTATGGACGTAGTTTCTACATCTACATCTATATATAACCCCGCGAGCCACCGCATGGGCGTGTGGCAAGGGGTGGGTGGTCACCAGCCATGTAAAGATGAACGTTTTTGAGGGGTTTAATGGTGACGTGTATTATGGGAGTTTATTTACAGGAGCTCAGTTTTTATTGTGGTCGCTTATTGTGTGCGGAAAGAACGAATTTTTGTACCTATCTGTTCGGCAGGCGATTCGGCTCACGCCGCGGGATTACAACTTCCGCCCCCGGTTTGCAAGCTTTCGCTTATTACTGAGGACAATGGAAGAGGTGGGAGGAAAGGATGGGTAGGGAAGGTTAGCGAAACCACTGCCCCTTCGAGACCGACACCAATGAGGCGAATTGAGGTCAAAAGGACCTCAAGGGCCTCCGCCTCCCCGAAGTGCTCGTTTTAGTTTGGTTCCCCCAAACAACTGAGACGAGTCACCGTCGGCTCCGCTTTCGCTAGAGCCTACCGCACATATCTGCGTACCGAGAGAGCCTGTTGCCCAAATAATTGGGATTAGGTATCCCTTTGATTCGCTTTTTGGGTTGCCGCTGTGCGGTCTGCCGACTTACGTCATTGGAGTGAGGATCACCGGACCCAATGGAGGGTCAAAACGGATCAATTTTGGTCAAATGTGTGAGTACAACCCACTCCTCAATAGGTCCCGTTCACTGCCGAACAGATAGAACCTATCTGTTCGGCAGTGTATATCTCTTATTTTATCCCATCTGTCAGGCCTAGAAATGTAGTGAGGCGTCATGATAATATTCTCTCTGTCGCTTTGAAACGCACCAGTTCTGAATTTCTCAAGCAGCCTAAGCCTAGCGTGCAGCCTCCGAGTAGCTTAAGGCTTAAGAGGCTGACGAAAATTAAAGGGAGATGATCTGTGTTCTCTCTCCAGGACGACGGCAAGGTGATGGACGAGGCGGACGAGGGCGTCGTGGTTGAGAGCGACGCGCTGGCGGACAACAGTGCTGGCGCCGGCGCCACGAGCTACGAGGACGACCACGAGCTGACGTACGAGAAGGACCGCTATCCCAAGCTGCAGTACAACAGCCAGCAGGAGACTTACGACCCGGCGCGCGTGCACGACGAGGCCAACCAGGCAGTCATCGTCACCAACCCTGAGTTCTCAGACTCGCCCGTCGCCACGAGGATCGGCGGAGAGGGACAGGAGAGCCAAGAACAAGCACAGGGAGGAGCAGGTTATTATTCATTACCAGCGATATGCACACATCTATCCTTGCACACAAACAAAAATTAAATTTCGTTGGAAAAAAACTCTATATCTGTACTTGTGCCCTAGATTGATAGAAGTATTACATCATCGGGATGTTATTTTTCTGGAGACGAGAGCCAGAATCCTCGTTTCGACCGCAAACTTCGACAAAATTTTCTGTGTTCCAGTTTAAATTCCGCATATTATTGTGATGTCACTATGATTCACGGCTTCCCCGTTTCTTTTCCTACTCTTTCACTGTTTTTTTTGCAAGCCACATTCGGATGTGATTAGTGAGGTAACTGCTGCGTGTGACTCCATGCCTGTCGTCTTGTCTCAATAGTGCTGAGAGATGACAAAATGGTAAAATTTCACACTTTTTAAACAACTGACCACCAAGGGATTTATTGAACACTAGCGGATGACTCTGTTATGTTACTGCGCGGCTAGTTCAGTAGTGCTTTGAAAGTGACCACCAAGGCTGTAACACGTAATATTTTATTTTATTTTATTTATAAAAGGGATCAGATACTTGGGAGTTCTCATAAAGATAGTTGGAGAGAAATAGTTTTTCTAGTCGCAACTGAGACAAAACTGGTAGTAGACGTTTTAATTTTAGCAGATGTAGGATGCATGAATTAAATGTAACATAGTTTATGGTGGAATTTAATAATTTTATAAAACTGAAATTCTTAATCATTTACTCGACCAATTTTTTCACGCGGTACGTTTAAAACTATACCGGAAAGTTTATTTGTGAACCTGAAAAATTACGAAGGTGATGTACGAAGATTCACAGTGCACCCTGTTAATTTTTGGCGAGATATAGGTGGTAGAAATTCCTTATTTTTTAAAAATAAGGTCACTCTGGAGTGCATACACGTACAGTTTCCCATTTAAGGTAGTCCGAGCGAGATAGTTCCCCATTCATAATAGAGATCACATTCGAAGTACATGTTTTAATTTCACCAACCGTGACACACACGAATTAAATATTGCATTATTAATGACGCAATAGCATAGTTTTACATGACAGAAATTGTAATTAATCAATGAAAATATCTAAATTAGCCTTTAACTTGACTTATTGTTTTCACACGGTACGTTTGAAACTCCATCAAAACGGGAGGTATTTGTGATCCCGAAGAATTTACTGCGGTGACAATATGATTAATTTTCAGAAATAGTTGAGAAAACTCACAAACTACGCACTGATGATATTTTGACGAGGTCCAAGTGTAGGGAATGCCTCATTTTTAATATAAGGTCTCTCTGAAGTACATACACGTACCATTTCCCATATAAAAGGCCTGGTATTTTCTGGCAAATATCTCGGAAAGTTATGTCGTAAGGGGTTGAATTTTTGGCATCAATGGAAGGGTGATATATTTTTCTTTAAAATAAGACCAAATTCATTGATTTCTAGATAAAATTATATTTTGCTCAAACTACCTTAAAGGACTTGTATTTGTCGTCAAAAATCCTGAGAAGTCATTTGGTTAGAGGGTGATAGTATGGTATGTTTGGAAGGGTGAGATAATTTCTTGAAAATGGGACCAAATTCGTTCATTTCTCGGTGAAGTGATATTTTGCCCTATGTATACTCGGAACATCTTAATATGAGATACAGAACACCTTAATATACACTCGGAACCAGAAGAGCGAAGGAGGTGCAGCTGTTGGGAGAGGTACCGGACCTACTTAAAAGAAGTACTACTACTGCTGTTTTCTGTAGCAGAGGTCGAAGTTATTGTAACTAAAGACCAATTGAATATTTAAAACTGATAATGCTGATGCAGACTCGGATCATAATTTAGTAATGATGAATTGTGAGATTGGATTCAAAAAGCTAAATAAAAGCAAGAGGATGAAGAGGGGGAACTTGGAAGCGTTGACCGGGGAAAAAGGAGGGAATGCCAAGAGATAGTGGATGAGAACATAGGAGAAGCCAGAGAAGCAGGAACAATCGAGGAAATGTGGGAGAATATAAGAACAAGCATTTTAAAAGCAGCCGAGAAAACAATAGGAGCAGCGGAAATGGAGAGGGTTAAGAAGCAGTGGGTTACGGAAGAAATGATAAGGCCTAAGATTCTCGATAGTGGAATAGAGAAAGCTTTGAAAGCGATGAAGGTAAGAAAAGCTGTAGGAGTCGATAACATACCTTCGGAGCTGCTGAAGAGTTTAGGAATTAAAGGTAGGCAAGCTTTTGTCGAACTTGCATGTAGGATCTACGAGGAAGGAGTATGATCAGAGGATATCATTAAAACACTATTGATTTCTATCCCGAAAAAGAAGAATGCATCAGAATGCAAATTCTACAAAACAGTTAGTTTGATCTCACACGCAGCAAAATTTTATCTTCGAATAATTGATAGAAGTTTGGAGAGTAAGGCCAAAACTACTTGGGTAATGACCAGTTTGAGTTCCGGAAGGGAAGGTCAATTCGGTATGCGATAGCGATGTTGAAAACACTTGTAGAGAGAATCATAGAATATAATCAGAATGTTTTTGCTTGCTTTATTGATTTTGATAAAGTCTTTGACAGAGTAAATTGGAATAAACTAACAGAAATACTCGATAAAATGGGAATAGACAGATGAGAGAGGTGACTAATCCGTAACTTATATATGACTCAAAGGGCGTATGCTGATGGTGAATTAGGATGGGCAACTATAGGTCGAGGGATATGGCAAAGGTGCCCTTTGTCGCCATTGCTTTTCAACATTTAAGCTGAGGAAATGGTAAGACAGGCGTGGGAAGAACTAGAGGTCGGAATCAAAGCAGGAGGGAATCTGTTAAAGTCTGTTAGATTCGCGGGCGATTAGGCGTTGGTGAGTGGATCTGCGAAGGGACTCCAAACCTTGGTAGATACTTTAAAAAGACGGTGCGGGATATTCTGAATGAAGAGAAACCATAAGAAAACAAAAGTAATGAGATTCTCTAAGGCAAAGAAAGCGAGGCTGGTGATTAAAGTTGGAGGGCAGAAACTTGCAGCAAGTAGAGCAGTTTAATTACTTTGGTAGCACGCTAGAGGAAAACGGGCATAGTAGCAAAGACATACGGAGGAGAATAGCGCTAGCTAAGGAGGTGTTTAACAATAGAAGGGAGCTGATGACGGGGACATTGGGTAGGGACGAGAAGAAAGGCTGGTAAAGAGCTTAATGTGGACCGTAGCGTTGTATGGAGCAGAAACGTGGACCCTTAGAAAGGAGGACGAGAATAGGCTGTAGGCATTTGAGATGTGGGTGTGGAGAAGGATGGAGAAGATATGGTGAACAGATAGGAGTACTGAGGATGAAGTGCTTGAGATGGTGGGCGAGGAATGAAGCTTCAGAATGAAATTCGGAATAGGCAGGGTAAATGGCTGAAGGATGTAGTTAAGGGCGACAGGTTGCGAGAGTGTGATTGAGGAAAGGATGTTAGACAAGCGGGGAAGGGAAGAAAGTGAATGGGTTTCATGGACGGGTTGAAGAAGAGTAGATTGTATGCAGAGGCGAAAAAGTTTTACTAGAGTGAGATAGGCCCCTGAATGTGTAGAAAATTGGAAGGAGATTCTCTGACATTCAACAAAACCTACTTTTACCGGTGGAATACATGAAAGAAATTACTTCTACTCCTGCATTTAGCTGCTTTTATTTTGAAAACGCCTATTGCATTGAAAACCCTTCCCATTTCGGTTCAGTCCCTCGCTCCCACACCTCTGTCTTGGTTCTGAGTAAGTGAAAATAATTGAGACTTTGTATGCATCTAATACCTTGAAAATTATATTTTGCATTGTAACCATGGTCAGATATTATTAAAAGAGCGTAACTTTTAATACTCTATTTTCTCCAAGCATTGTGTAGTTAAAATAATAAGATATATGAGTAAATTATGTCCTTATATAAATTTTGTACCATATGAAAGCCTCAACGGTTTGGAAAGAGATGTGGTGTTGCTAACCTTCTAATGTAGCCCGTGAAGGAGTTTTAGACTTAACCCTGTGGAATCTGGAGTGTGATCTTTGAGGAAGTTTTCATTTGAACAGGTACTTCTTTCACTTCTTTAGTAACCTTTATAAAACCAGACGTGGTCCAAAATTATTTTCTATTCCGCAAAAGCTCTGTATTTTATTTTCTAGTGTAAAATTTTACATTACAGTGTGGCGATTCTTTTAAAATACTTCTTTATGTATGGCATAATATTTGAAGCACCATTGGGCTTTCTAGCTTTTTAAGTCCTGTTTTCCGCTCAATGGGTTTTTTCATTCCACATTGGATTGGAATGTTAAGTTATTTATTTAGTTACTTTCTCATGTTCTGTTCCTCTCTCTTCTTTTCATTGCATAGGTAGTTGAATGATCTCTCACTTATCTCAATTTGGACTAATTTGACAGTAATGAATTCTATGTTATCGTGATATAATCCTCCAAAAATGTTCCTAAATTTCTCTTTTTCTTTTCTTTTATTTTTTTTTTACTTTTTCTTAAATTTTCTTTTACGAATATCTTCCTGTGCACTCAACCTTGAGCTTTATGTGTTCTATTTTATTGAGATATATATTTCAAATTTGTCTAAACTTACGGCTCTATGTTATCTTTTTCCTCTTTTACTGGATGTTTAAACCACTACTTTGCCACTCGCTACAATGCCCAGCCAGTTGTGGCATTTGAGTACTTGCACTTTACATGATAATGTGTCTAGATATTTTCCACCACACTACTTAACTCGAAAAAAGCAGCAATCATGCGTAAAAACTGGCTCTAAGGTTCAATAGACGATGGAATCGAATACCACAGTATCCATTGCTAAGGAATACGGTTTTCGAATGACCCTGTCGGTGTACCAGTACGCCAGGGGATTTTTTTGTAATTCCACCTCCGTGAGATTGACGTCATAATCGTGGAATGTACGCCATTTTTCGTAGTTCAGCTCCCAAAATCCAGGACGGCGAGCCCATCTTCGGATCACCTCGCGGTGATTTTTCGGGTCTTTTCCGAGAGTCAATGGCTCTTTCACTTGACTCACCGACTCTTCCGGTACCCACTAGCTCCTTCGACTCTTGATCCATATCTT
The DNA here is from genome assembly GCA_963169105.1 of Ceriagrion tenellum. NCBI lineage: Eukaryota > Metazoa > Arthropoda > Insecta > Odonata > Coenagrionidae > Ceriagrion > Ceriagrion tenellum. Next base: position 48,808,647 of record OY720637.1, read on the forward strand.
GTGACTCTAGATCCGTGTCTTTTCGTTAGTTTCATTACACCAAACATTGGGCTCGTGAGCTGTCGCCACTATCGCTCCACTTTGCTCAAGGAGAAAACTACCGAAGCGCGGGAATTTGGTTCATATAACCATACGAACGGCTGCGATACGCGCGAGGAATTCTTGAAGTGCCCGGATATATATGCCACTAGTATTTATTATTTTTTTGTTTGAAAAGGTCATATTTTTTATGTTTATGTATGCCTATGTATTCTTAGAGCATGAGAAAATGCGTTTGGGTATTTATATCATCATTGTAGTCGTTAGCTTAACAAGGACTATACGTGCTTCTCAACCATTTCCCTTGGTAAGTCACCGGACACTGAAAAGGGTCTGTTTCCTTTAAAACTATTGAATGATTGCTCATATTTCGTTTTGTTCCTTCAGTGCGTGATGGTTCGCCGCGTTATGAAAAAATAGTCCAAAAGAAGAAAATTATTTACCTTCAGGATTTGTTACTACAAATTTTGCGTTTTTAAAAACACTACCATTGTGTCTGCACTGATATAGACCCAGTAATGAACCACAGGAGAACATAATTTTGCAAGTAAAGAAAGCCATTTGGTAATTTGCGAGGCTACCTGCGATCTGTCGACGTCTGTTGTAAGTAAGAGGTTTACGCAATACGTTCTTAACGCAATTGTTTTATTCCAAAGACCTACGCCGAAAGCTAACAGTATTTGAGTGGATATGTTTGTGCGTCACTTTCAGTCATTTCGCTGTTGGAAAATGTCTCCTCACTCCCACAGCCGCACATAACCTTGCTATTTATTCCATACAGTGTTAGCCGTTACATACAGTGTTAGTTTACATTCATCGTGGTAGCCTTCGCTTATTTAAAGACTATTGTGATTCCCCAAGTATATATTCACATTACCTTTTATGCTTTAGTCTTTGGTGCTGTTGTCTCTGAAGAGGGTCAAAATTAAAAAAAAATAATAATTCACCTGAAGACGTTGAAACTGATATTGGAAGAAATTAACCATTATTAAGATAGAATCCCTAAAATTTAAATTTTGCTAATGATTATCATTCATATTAATTGAAGCCTCTGAAACTTTCCTCTTGACCGACTTTAACTTCTGCCTTTAGGTGGGGCTTTCGCGTTCAAAATATAAATACTATGTTCCTTAGCGTAATAATTCACACTATTCTGCACGAAACTCACTCGTGTATTGAACGTTTATGAACGTATTAAACGTCTAATACCCATTAAAGACGGTCATTCAATGACAATGTTTCAGGAATACTTGAAGAAACTTGAGCGGTCTTTCACAGTGCCATATAAAGCTAGAAAAAAACTTCTAAGCGATTTCCAAGAAAATAAACGACTATCGGAGAGTACTTCAACGCCTAGAGGCACTAGTCATACTCACTTGTTGGGTATTATCGATTAAATTTAAGTTTGCTTCAAACCGCAACTATGTACTCCCTCAAGAGTTGTTTACGAAATAAATAGGCAGTTCGATTGCGAAGTGGTCGTAAATATTTAGTTTTGGAGAATAAAAACGCAATAATGGAGTAAATGTTGCTTAAGCTGTATTTTCATTGAAAAATTGAAGTGCTGCAGTCCAAATCTACAAGGAAAATTTGTCACCGAAATGGAAACGGGAATGGCGATGACAACCGATTGCATCAGGCACATCTACTTCGGTTCTATCCCGTAGTACAGACGAAGGATCTCGAATCCTACGCTTACAGTCGTCAAAATTATGTTGCCTTCAGGAAAATCTTTAACCAGATATCCAAACAAATTTTTTAATTTTATTTAGGATGAGACTCGCTGGAAAATCAATGAATATACTTTCAATAATGAGTTAAAGAAATAATTAGACTAAAACATTTAGGAAAAAAAATATGCCCTCTGAAGTTGAATCGAGGGGTACTCGTGTTTCACATTTGAAGTAAACGACGCTAGCCACTGGGCTACCGAAACTAAGTAATCGAGTAAGAAAAATGATGTTCCTTTCCTTATTTTTATTATGGCCTCCACTAGCTTCCAGTCGCTGGTTCCACTCAGTTTTTTGCGGAAATATGTACTTTTACTCCCTCTGAGAGTTTTGTTTGTACGCAAACACAGTTATTATGGTCATATGTCGACTCATGCTTTAATTTTTTTAAAGGAAACTTGTATATAAATCGTAAGTTACCGCAAATACTCCGACGGTGTCCCTTTCTCGCATGGAAAGTCTGCGACTAAAATTTGTGCATAAAATTAATATTGTGCCAACATATAACCCATCCTAAATATTCAGCACTGTAGCAAGAATCTATATAAATTAAGAGATTAATACAGTACGCCAATATAAGCTAATGAAATTTATTCCAAAATTACGTTTGCTTTCCTTCCTTCACTTGAAATTATTTATCGTTAATATAGACTGTACTACATCTTGCAGCTTACGCACACCTCTGATAATCTTAAGCATAACGGTACTTTTATGTTTAAAAGTGTTTATTACAAAAAACTATTATTATATGATTGAATAATAGCATGAAATACATGGTGCCCCCGTAAATGATGTCGAAAAAATTCAGGAGCCGTTCAATTGATCCATTCATTGAACCGAATGTGAGCCATTCATTGAGCCATTCAGTGAGCGAAACGGCTCTCTTACCGAGGTGGAATCACAAAGTAAGCCCCCAGAAGTGTAAGCCATCTTTTTCAACTTGCGCATCAGTAGGCAGGCGGTTGTAAATAGGTTAATGCACTATTTCGTGCCAAGACTTTGATACCTATCAAACCCATAAATGACATCCAGGTAGTTGGCACAAGGTTTTAGTTCTGTTTCAAATTTTCAAACATAATTCATAAGTAATGATTTGAGAATCATGACCTTTTAATCAAGTTGTATTGTTACACAAGATCGCATATAAGGTGGTGAGAAACTACCGTCTATGTCTCCTTTATTTGTATCTTCTAAATTCTATATCATAGCAGAAATTCGATTTGAGCATAAGGTAAAAATTCATACTGTTAGTAATATAGTTTTCCATGTTAATTAAATCGTCCTACTGGTTAACTTTATGAAGTATTAAGAAATGCGTCAGTGAGTAAGCTGTAAATTTAATAAGTCCCGTACACATTTTGGTAAATTAAACAAAATTATTTTCAACTTCATCACCTGAGGCTTTTTTTACTGTTTAAAATAAATTATAGTAAAAATTACATGAGGATACATTATATTTTTGGGTCTTACGTTATTATATTAGTTTTTTAGAAGAACTTTATAATTTACTTTTGAATGTATGCTGATTATATTTTTAGTTTGATAGGATTAGATTTATATTGATTTGAGTATATTTTCAGGGGTTGTTAGTATTACTTTGGAAAAATATTTCATATACCACTCTTTGCTATATGGTAGTGAAACATGGGTATGTCAGGATAGACATAAGAGTAGACTAAACGCCGTGGGTTTGAGTTATCTGAGGAGTATTTGCGGCAAAAGTAGGATGGATAGGGTCAGGAATGAGTGGGTCATGAATGAATGTTGGTTAAATACTCCAGTAATGGACATATGTGAAAGGAGTGTGCCTCGTTGGTTTGGCCTTGTTCAGAGAATGGATGAGAGTAGAAATAAAGAAACAGATATATGAGAGTAGAATGAGTGGTGTAAGAGGTAGAGGTAGGCCCAGAAAGTTGTGGTTGAATGTGGTTGAGGAAATTCTTAGGCGGAGGAATATTAGGAGTCTTAAAAACAGGAGGGCGTGTATGAAACGGTGTATGAGGGTAAATGAGGCAAAAGAGGTTTGCAAGGATAGGTCAAAATGGAGGAAATTATTGAAGCAGAGTTAGGTGTACAATTATGTATTAACGAGTGAAACATTTTGACTTTGCCTACTCCGAAAGGGATCGGCGTGATGGGTATGTGTGTATATAAATATTTCATTTTTCATCGGATTGGATTGGCGTCTATAAGTTTACGTTATTCACGTGTCATTTCTGTTATTTGAAATATATTATTGATATAAAATATTATTGAAATAGTTGGAATATATGATTGATATAAATTGTTTCGAGCTAGATCCATGTTTATTCACATTTTAACGCTAAGGAAATTACCTGAGAATTATGGAAACAGCCATTTGTTTTCCAGTTATTATGGATCGGTCCTTTTTTGACTGGATTTGTACATGGACTTTGTGTATGGACTTTGGATACCTCCCCATCAGGCTTTAAAGCCTACAATTTCGGATGTATTTGCGTATAAAATGACCATAGCCCATTTAATGCCGAGTAACGAGTTTGTAGTTCATGATATCCATATTATCTCATTGTTCTTCTTAACCATATGATATCCAAACTTGAACTCAACCCTGCTCTCAGCAATTTTTGTATTCTATCTACATTAATCCTCTGTCCTAATTGACCGCATTTATAAACCGGTTTACTGCTTCCCATTACATTGGCTCACATCATAGCGGTGCATATTTTTCTTTTTAATTCTTTAGACAGGAAAATATATCAAGAATCTATTTCTCCTTTTAGAAATTTACATGATTAATGAGTGGCAAATCGTGATTCTGCACCTCATGTCTCAACGAATACACGTCGTTTACAAACAAAATATTTCCCACTTACCAATGGAGTTGAACTTATTACCCCATTCCTCCATGTTGAGCCAAGAAAATCTATTTTTTGAGTCCTCATATCTTTTTCCAATTATTTATATACGATATTTTGCAAATTATGACTTCATAATGCTCAAATATGACCGTCAACCCTTACTACCGCTCCCATTAAAATCTAAATGCTAACTCAAGCTGGTGAGAGGAAATACATGATTTTTTTTACCATGGTTCAAAGGTGGTCTACCTGTCTTATTAGCGTCCCTTGCAGTATTTTACAATAATTCATTGTTATGCAAAGTAGCAACGATTTTATGACTTTTTTACCAAGGTCTTAGCCGCAAAATACCAATACAAAGGTGCTACTTCAATTTAACGTTAGATAGGGAGATATCAGCGTCATCTTAAATGCATACCGTTTCTTTCGTGTTCTGACGGCTTTTGGAAAACCATGTTCCTTGTTTGATGAGAATAGCAGAGTAATTTGTCATCACGCTTTCATGTTTTGCAAATTGAACTAAAAATTTAATGAAGTGAACTGGAAAAGTGGATAAAACATGGGTTAAAATTGTAATATTTTGTCAAATGCAATTCCATTTCGCAAATACTTTTTTAAGTGGCAGATTCTCGTAAGGGTATGGGAAAGAATTACTATACAATAACGATCCTAATTTATCTTATTTTTTTGAGTTATCGACTAGGGAAAATGAAGTTTAAATGAAATATTTCATTACAGATGGGGGCTATAGTCAGTTTAATGGCTTGAAAAGTGCTTATTTTGCATGTATTTTTCGGAAAACTTGGACCCTTTGTTCCATGAACTAGTCTTTTAATCGCTGAAGCAGGTCACCAAAGGAAGCAGAATTATTTGAGCAAAACAATAGCAAAGGGCGAGTATAGTACTTGCTCTGACTCACATATTCTCGGTAGAATCTTTGAAAAAACTGGGAGGACCAAGGTAGGGTGTCAGATCGACTGTGGCTTGAGAGAATGCGTCCTCGAAATTTCAGTATTAATGAGAGGTGAGAACAGCCACAAAGGTCATTGCCACAACCTTCGAAGGTAACCTTCCAATGAATGGAAGGTAGGCGTGTGTTCAGAATAATAAGACAGAGGAGATGAGTGGGTTTAAAACTCTTGCTCAAGACAAAGATTTGCATTAGCTGAGACGTTTTAAATGCTAAGTTTTTTCTAGTGCGTTAAAATTCTTTCCTCAGCGTAAAAATTGCAAACGCTCGAGTAAAAAAAAATAATATAGATATTTACAAGTATCAGTGCTGTGGAAAAAAATTTCCTCTATCTCTAATTTATCAGTAAATATTCACTAACTCAAGCGCAAAATATTAGTTTACAAGCAAAATTCATCAAGTCTTCACCGCAATTATCTAGCCTATGTAGTTTTTTATGTATTTGAATATTTGCTTGAATTTATTTCATATTGAACACCGGCTTCTTCAAAAAATACAGCTATACTTCTATTGTAAAATAAAAATTAGTAAATATTTGGGGATATTTGCGAGCTATTAGAGAAGTCTTTCACAAAGGAGGATCTCAAGTTATTCTACAATGAATTTAATGTCACGTACAGCTTAAGTCATCTCCTGTTACTGCTGTAGTTTGCCATTTGGAATAGTTTTTTACCATACTACTAAAACTTCATTCGTCAATCTTGTGAGCAGGGAAATAAACACCATTAGCTCTAAAATAACCCAGTCTTACGAGGCTGCCGGGTTTTATGTCAGCATCTATCTGGATGATTTAATTTTTACGGAATTTTTATTTATATTTCTTTTTACTTAATTCCCTAGAACATTCATAAAATATTTTGGCCCTCCTGCAATATTCTTTAGGGCATTCCCTGAAGAATTCCGTTCCGTTCTACAGAATCCCCTGAGGCTTTCTGTAGAACTCCATAGGGCGTTCTGTAGGTTACCCCAAGGTGTTAGGTAGAATTTCCTAGCGCGTTTTGTGGAATACTGTATATGGCACAGGACTTCAGAAAGAGTTGAAAATACCAGATTCAAAGTAAAAAATAATGCATTTATGAAAGAAACAACTGAAATGAGACACACGCAATGAGTTATAATAGTAATACTTTGAATTGTAATCCCAATTTTGTTGATTGAAAGGCGGTTGGGTGAAAATCTATCCTAAATAATCGCCGGGGCTTATTTTCTTCCTCTGAAGTTTTGTCTTTTGAAAGATAAATAAAGTTCATCCAATACCCATAATTCCCGTCCTATAAGGCGCACCGGCGCATAAGACGCGCTGTGATTTACCAGGTTAAAATTTACGAAAAATACTTTCATCAGACAAAAGAGGATCGAATTATTTTAATGATAATATTTTATACAAAGAAAACGTAACTTTTACATTTCAAAATTGTAAATATAATAGCGTTTATTCATCGTAGAATCCCAGAAATTCGTCATCTACTGCTAAAATCACATAGGCAGTTAATTTCGCTGGGGTTGTCGCTTACATCATACACAAAGTCATCTTCACTTCCATCTAGCGCATTGCTAATTCCATGCTTTTTAAAAGACTTTACGATAGTCTCCCTCTTAACTTCCTGTCTACGATCGTTGGATTTATTTAAGATGTACTGTCAAGCATACTGTCAAACTTAATTGCTTTCGACTGGCTCAAAACGATGTTATTATCCACGTTTTTAATGAAGACAACCATTTTATATGTCTGATGCGAGAAAAAATATTTAACAGTATTTTTCCTGGCGAATCAGCTCGCGATTTAGAGTACAAAGTTATACCCACTGCCCATAAGACGCAGGCTGATTTTAGAGCACATTTTTGAGCAAAAAAGTGCGTCTTATGGGCCGGGACATACGCAATTACCCAGTATTGAAGCATCTCATCTTTCGGTCACTCCATCTTTTTTTCCGTCGAATCTTTTATCAAGACATTTGGAAATAAAAATTACACACCAATAAAGATAGAACGCATTTTCGCATTTAATCTGCAAAATGAGCGCAAAAAGCACGTAAAACCGTGCCCCTTCTTCGCGCCTTGGCCATAATCCCTCATCGGTTCGTGGCTTATGGCTAAGTCACGAAGGATGCGGCTCCCTTCTCTTGCTTGACCCTGCACGGGTTAATCTCTTCCTTGTCTCCAGGAAAGGGTGCCTTCTTCTACAGCTTTCGACACGCCGTACCAGTATACGTGGCCGTTCCCCAGGGCGTCGCGGCGCCACCGACGCTCGCCCGGCAGCAGCCCTTCCCAGCCAACCGATTTTTCTACGGCGGCGGCAGCGTCCTGGCCGCACCCGGAGTCCTCGCGGCACCCGGCGGCGCGGCGACCGGCAGATCCATCTCCGAGAGGGCCTCGCTCCTCGGCGCCATCCCACTCGCAGCCGTCCACGACGCCCAAGTCTCGCCGGCGCAGAGAGGATCGATTAAGGACCACCAAACACTGCCTTTGTACATCTCTCCCGTTGAAGTTGAGGAGAACTGAAGGCGGACAAGCCGGCAGGAGGTCCGGAGCGGGTGGCAGGCCACTGAGACCATAAAAAAAACGGGGCCTTCCGACCTAAAACAACCGGAAAATGAAAACGTTCAAACATCAAACGGACACGTTCCGGTCATTCACGCGACCGGGACGGACACTGTGCTTTGGCGGCAGTGTTAGTTTCGTCAAAATCACGTCGCCATGCAACTCATTCCCAAAACAATGGCTTTGACTTAGCTTCTCGTGCGCATAAGTATGTGCAAATCTAAATTGACCAGTTGTTAATCAATATTGTGGCTTTCCATTGTGATATTTCATATGGTTTTCCGAGTTCCTTTGCTTTAAAGCATGAGTAAGTCAAAAATGCTGATGCAATCCCATTGTTTTACGGAGTCTTAAGCGATGAGTTGTGGTAGAGATAATTCACTTTCGGCAAAGATCCAATTTCAATCACCAATGACAACTCGTGTTATAATTACGGGATTGACTCGAGGGCCGAAACTTGGATCGCGTGGCATGATGGCTACGCGACCCAAGTTTCGGTGAGATGACTTGTCCAGTAGTTAATAAATATTTTCGCTTATATTTCTTGTTGTAATTTTTAATCCATTGATCCCTTAGAAGATATAAATCTGTTTGTGCATTGTTTGAAATTTTTATTCCTCTCTCTTGTAAATGACCCGTCAAGGTTAAGTGCGGCTTCCTGCTCACCAGCGAAAATTATTTTTGTCCACTGTTTATTTTTACATCACCACTAAACTTACGTCACATAACACGCAGACATTGAAAATTTGTGAAATATTTTTATAATGCTAATATCTACATTCAAATAGAAATAGAACGCATTAAAACCTGAGAAATATGAAGTGAGAGATATTTGCGTTCAAAAATTGGCCATTTTTGAACGCAATAACTACACGTTTGAGAGGTTAATTTTTAGCATTTTATTAATGTGCATTTAGTACACTATGTAATATTGACAATTTCAGTTTTTTTAAATGTGGGCGTTTCTCAGAAATAAAATTTTCCGCTGGTGTACACAAAGCTGCCCTTTACTCCGCGTTATCACTAGGTACTTCAAATTTCATATTATTGGGCAGTGAGGCTATTTACCTATTTAGAGATGCTACAGCTTTCAATGTGACTTTACTTCAATTCAAAAATGTGATTGACTCCTCATAATATTTACTGAATGATTACACAGAATTCGATTTGCTGACAGCCAAGCTATACGATGATGGAGCCAAGGTGTGAGGAAGGCAAAATATGAAAAACGTAATATTCCTACCTCGTCTTGAATAAACACTTATAATTTGGCAGTTTTTGATGGACATTTACTGGTGAAACTTATCGTTTTGTCAATTGATATGCTATACTGATGTCCTTTAGTTTAGAACAACGATTAAAATAATGAGCTCCCCTGAAAACTAAAAGCATTGGTATCATGAAGGCTTTTGGAAGGCTTTTGCAAATGCATTGCCAGCACTTCGACCTGAAGAAGCGAGCTGGAACGCTCGCGAAACTGTAGTCAACAAAAATGACACAACGCGGAAGCAAACCCGAAAGCCTTCATGATTCAAGATCACTCCGCAGAAGCTTTCATAACAACTTACAGGCATTGGTGCCTATTACTTTAGCTACTAATTACCTGCAGAGAACACATCAAGCATGGATATTCTAAAATTTGCATTTATTATAGAAGATGTAAGAGGGCCGAGCATAATAAAAACTTACTGTGCCGGAATCGGGTAGGTGTGGTGGCTAGACTGCTGGCTAACCATACAGGTTCAAATCCTAGCAGAGGAGGATGTTTTTCAGAGGAAACCTGATCCCTACTTATCTTGTGGAGGGCACTTCAAGTACGGTACTCCGTCTGTCGGATGAGGCGTTAAGCCGTGGTCCCATTGGCGCCTTTCATTAAGAGCAGGCTAATGTCGACGCCGGGTTTCTATCCCAAACAGGTTACCTTAATCCATGTAAGCAATGGAAATTCCCTGTTTGCCGGCCTTTTGCTGGGTGTCAATGACATCGTAGAAACAGCTGTCGAAAGTCTGTACTACTTTGAAAGAAGAAACAGTAGTGATTTTGATTTTCGACCATTTAGTCACCATTTGAACCGGGACATCTACAAGCCGCCGCGGCAGCTCGTTGGGTAGCATGGCGGCGTCCATGCGGCGCGCCGTATGGACGTGTTGGAGGTGTTGTTAGGACACCAGCCGTGCAATGACGTAAGGGATAAGGTTTTAGGAGATGAAATGGTGACGTGTATTATGGGAGTGTATTTAGTGGAGCTCAAAAAAGCATTTTTATTGAGGTAGTTTATTGTGCGTGGGATGAGCAAGTTTTTGTGCCTACCTGTTCGGCAATGTATATTCCTATTTTATTGCCTCTGTCAGACCTAGAGTTGCAGTGGGGCGTCATGATAATATTCTTTCTGCCGCTCTTAAACACACTTGTCCTGAATTTCTCAAGCAAACTAAGCCTAGCGTGTAGCCTCCGAGAGTCTAGGGGCCCCCACCTTACCTTATACCTTCTAAAAGCTGTGAAACACTGTATGTTCTGTCGTAGCATTTTTTAACGCAACCGCTGCGTAATTTCAATAGAAAATGTCATTTGACCTCTAAGACTCTTGGCAACGTTGATCTTTTCCCTCACATTTCAAAGAGACTTCTAGATTCTTGCATTATATTTTTATCCCGCAAGTCTTATTCGAAGAGTTCATTTAGTTATCATAATGATATATATTGAAATTATCATAAGAATATTATTTCAAAGGACAATTCACAGAACTGGATCATAAAACGGCATCATTTATCATTCATATTTCAATAATCTACTGAGCGGGATCGTCTGTGAAGACGTCAATGGAATACAGCAACAGCGCTGGCGCTTGCAACAAATTTCGGTAAATCTATTGAGGTACATGGAAAAGGCACTTGCTATGCTGGCCAATGCTAGGAGCCGAAACTATTCCCTTATCTTCCATGACCCTCATTTTTCTCGCGCGTTTGCGGGCTAACTAAAAAATTTTGCAAATTTTCTATTTTCCATCGATAACTTACTGTGAATCAGAATTGATTCTTATATGCGCATTTTCCTTGCATTAATCGCTTATTTATTTAAATTGAAAATAATCTATATCTACATACTACCCCGCGAGCCGGCGCATGGGTGTGTGGCAGGGGGTGGTAGGTCACCAGCCGAGTAAAGATGTAAGTTTTTGTGAGGTATGATGGTGACGTGTAATATGGGAGTGTATTTAGAGGAGATGAGTTTTTATTGTGGTCGCTCATTGTTCGCGGAAAGAACGATTTATTGCACCTACCTGTTTGGCAGTGTATCTCTCTTATTTTATCGCTTCTGGCAGACCTAGAGATGTAGTGAGGCGTCATGATAATATTCTCTGTGTCGCTCTGAAACACGCCAGTTCTGAATTTCTCAAGCAGCCTAAGCCTGGAGTGCAGCCTCCGAGTCTCTAGAGACTTCCACCTTAATCCCTATAAAAGTTGTGAGACACTATATGTACGCTCTTAGCAATTTTTAACGAAGCGCGCTGCTTTCCTTTGTATTTTATTAATTTTTTTGGTCAAGTCTATTTGATCAGGGTCCCAAATGCTCGCGGCGTAATAAGGTGTGGCCTAAGGAGAGCGAAGTAGCATCTCTCTTTTACTTTTTCATCCGAGGACCTTCCTATTATATGTTTGACAAAACATAGTTTCTCTCTTGCTGTGCCGCATATGTTTTTCGTGTTCCCCACGATATATGATAAGTTAAGGTAAGTAACTCCAAGATATTTTATTGAATTTGAAGAATTTTTGTTTATTCCACCCACAGTATAGGTATGGTATTTCTGTGGTGAATAAGCATCAACTTATAATTTGATCTGCAGAATTTATAAGGATATTGTTTGCATTCATTTCAACGAAATCGTAGCTTATACCTCCTGCCACATGCCCTTGTTTCGCCTCACTGAGTACAACGTATTTGTAGATGTTCGACGGCATCACACCTATGCATCAACTTGTTGTGAATGGGAGAAACGTTCCCGCTCCTGTTAACAATTGATACTGGAGATAAGATTTCGAAACTCCTATTCACTATTCGATTTTCGTGCTCGCAGGGAAGACCTTCCGATTATATGTTTAACAAAACCTTGTTTCTTTCTTGCTGTGCCGCATATGTTTTTCGTGTTCCCCACCCATCCTATTATATGTTTAACAAAACTTAATTACATTAATGCTGCGCCACATATGTTCTCTATGTGTAATCCCCTCTAAATATCAGATGTCAAAGTGAAAGTAATGAAGATTAGATCACTTAAGGTGTGTGGCAGGGGGTGGTAGGTCACCAGCCGTGTAAAGATGTAAGTTTTTGTGAGGTATAATGGTGACATGTACAATGGGAGTTTATTTAGAGGAGCTCATTTTATAAAATGGTCGCTTATTGTGCGCGGAAAAACGAGTTTGTGTACCAATCTGTTTGGCAGTGTATCTCTCTTATTTTATCACTCAGACCTAGAGATGTAGTGAGGCGTCAAGATTATACTCTCTGTATCATTGGGAAACACGCCAGTTCTAAATTTTTCAATCAGTCTAAGCCTAGTGTGCAACTTCCGAGTATCTCGGGGCTCCCACCTTAATCCCTCTAAAATTTGTGAAACACTGTATGTTCGTTCGTAGCAGTTTTTAACGAAGCGTTTTGCTTTTCTATGTTCTTTAATGTTTCTATGTACTTTCTGTTTTTTCGTTAAATCTTTATGACCAAGGTTCCAAATACTCGCGTCGTAGTCGAGGTGTGGCCTAACCAGAGCGAATTACCATCTCTCTTTGACTTTTTCATTCAAATATCTTCCTATTATGCGCTTAACAAAACCTAGTTTCTTTAATGCTGTGCCGCCTTTTTTTGTGTGTGATCCCCCTTGTATATCACAAGTTAAGGTAATTCCAACATATTTTACTGAATTTGATAATTTTAGGTTTTAATCCACATTAGCAATCACATTACCACCGAAAACTAGGGTAAAACCGAACAAAATTCCTGGCTATAATTAACCAATGTGTGTTACCTGAGTTTCTTGACGTAAATTTCAAACAGATGGTTGATATTCTTGCTTAGCATCTCAAATGCATCTAAAATGTCAGATGGCATAAAGCCATTCAAAATGAGGATGTCTTGCACTTGCCAAGGTGTTTTGCTGCCTTCATCCAGAGAAAATACTAGTTAATGTTCGCAGGCTAAAGTAAATAGCGTAAAAAGTTTAGAAGAGTCTTAGCTTGAATTAATTTCAGTACAATAGAGGAAAATTCAATTTATTATCCAATGGGAACAGTTTAATTTCAGATTTTGTGTAATATAATCTTCAGTGAATTACATACCATGTTATCCACTGAAAGTTCATGAAATAAATTTCATGAAATGAATTTCATGAAATCTGCTCTCAAGACCAATAATTTCTTTATCTGAGAATTCATTCTGGAAGTAATTTTCGGCACATCTAATTTTTCTGCTTGTGTGATCTAAAAGCAGCGGTATACATATACATATAATTAGACAAAAAATGGCACAGGGAGGCAGGAAAAAAATATAGTACGTAAATGAAAAACACTTGCAGGAAAGCTCCTAAGTATTTCGGCGCGGCGTGTGCCTTGTTCACCAGGGAATAGAGGAATCCTCGTGAACAAGGCGCACGCCGCGCCGAAATATTTAGGAGCTTTCCTGCAAGTGTTTTTCGTTTACGTTATATGTTTTTTGTCTGCCTTCAGTGGCATTTTTTGTCTGTACGTCACCCAAGTGATCCTTAGTGAAGTTATACATTTAAATACATATTTGTTCTTTGGGGTGTCTGAAATGAATTATCAGCATCCGAAAGAAAGAAGAGAGAAGCGTATTTTCTCAATATATCACCTGCTACCGAAAGAACACGAAAATTCGGACACTGAATGGAGATGGCTTGGGGGTGTAACAGAATACCACATCTAACCGACGGTTGGGAGACATGGGTTCGAGTCCCGGTCATGGCAAGTGAATTTTTCATTGCGAACTTCAACCCTTGTCTTATATCCACCCCTGAAAATGACTCGTACCGTACCACATCAATTGTACTAGCAATGATTGGAAATTTGTATAGAATTGGAAAGTGGAACAATTGATGCTTATTGCTCTAATTATATTAGATAGTTATAATTTTAATTTTTTCTGCCTTTTCTGTGGAAAAATTGGAAAATACGGAAAAAGTCATTGTTTTCTCAAGTGCCAAGAAAATTTAGTGCTAATGACGTCTCACTAACGTTTGTAGTAGTTGTCATATTAAGGAAAACTTTTATAGGTCAGTATTCGAGAAAATACTTCGAAAAATGAATTCAATTCATTTATTTGAAGAAAGGCGAAATGAGATGACATAACTGTGCTTGCTTGCTGGAAAATGTTTTACTTTATAGTACCAAAGAACAGTGAAGATATAACACGATTTATCATGCAAGTTCTGGATTCCAGTAATCTATATCATCCCTAAAGTCAATTTATCATTTTAATGAAAGCTTGTGTTCATATTTATTTCAGCGTAATTTATCTACTATCTAGAGTAGACCTTTTGTGAAATTTTAAGATCGTTGCCTAATATAGTTCCTTAAATTCTTACTGATAGTAGAGCTAAAAAAAACCCTCAAGCACTAACTGATAATTGAAATTGAGCTAAAATAGGAACTTGCTTTTTGAAAATAATAATTTTTTTAAATTTAATCAGAAGGTGCGAAGAAAATATGTTTTATGTATATATGAAAAGGTCACTTAGGTGATTTCTAAAGTGCCGAGGAAATTTAGTTCTAATAACGTCTCGCAAACTTTTTTAGTAGTTGTCATATTAAGGAAACCTTTAAAGGTCATTATTTGAGATAATACTTCGGAAAATGAATTGAATTAATTAATTTGAAGAAAGGCGAAATAGGATGACATAATTGTGCTTTGTGAGGATGATAAGCTTTGCAAATGACCCTCTCCTGAATAATTGGCACGATGCTCAGACAGAAAACCTGAGTGACCTTTTCGAGCAGCTTGAGGAAAGGAGGGATAGGTTCCAGCTTCCAGCATTCTTATGATTGAAAACTTAAGGATTTATCACTAAGTTGTTAACACTCGGTGTATCATGCCCCTTATGGGTGGAGAATACGTAGAGCTCAGATGTGACTTAACCTGTGTTTGAAAATACGCATGGGAATATTATTCTGTTTTGTCAGGATGATAGACTTTGCAAATGACAGCGAAAGGCTGCAAATATAGTTATCACACCTCATGAGTCTGGTGATTTACGACATGTTTCCGCCATTCGTAAGAAGGTTTTACAACGTAACGTCCTGCCTTGCCTACTTATCACAGTAGTTGAAGAGACTGCGCATGATAGATTCACGGATGCATCTTTTTTAATGAGAAGGAACTGATTAAATTCCCCGGTGTGCGTCAAGTATTCCTCTCGGCAATCCTCTCCGGGGTAATTGGCACGATGCGCAGACAGAATAGCTTTCGAAAAACTCATAAATCAGTGCGACGGAATCTCTTTATCTTCTTCATGAGGCGCGAAAAATACTGTTGATATTGCAATGAAAAATCCTCATTTATCTCATTTTGAATGATATGTAGCCGGTACAAAGTCATTTATAGCCTCAGATTCCTGGAACTCCCCTCAGGCGTGCTCTTTCTGCCTTAGAGGACTTCATATCAATTCTTGTCGTAAAATTCAAGCAAAGCTAGGAAAAACCGATTTTAAACAGGTTTTTAGCGAAAAGTTAATTATAATTTTACGACGAGTATCTGTTTTAATCACTATGTAACGGTCCAGAGGGAAATACGTAAGATAACCGTATCATTCTTCTTGAGAGAGAAAGACGATTGTAAAATTTACCAAAACGTCACTAATAGTGTATTCGGGCCGTTTGAAATAATGTTTCATATTTTTGGTGCTTAAAATTTTTTAAAAACCTTTCTTATGCGTGATTTTGCCTCCTTAGGAGTAGAGAACTTTTTAAAAACAGCATTGGCTGTTCTTTTTGAGGAAAAATAAATCAGAAAATGCATCTTTTGGCACATCGGACAAGTCTATTAGTTCATGTGAATTTGTGCCAATCAGTGATGCTGGTGGAGATTAAATTAATTTAGGAGCCAAAGGACAATCCACTCTCTGACTTATTTATCTCTTATTTCTTCATGTAGAAAATTATTTGACCATTTTTTAATTCAAGAAAACTGGGGAGAGAACTTCGGCTCCAAGCCACATCAGCTTTTTCATTTGTGGCAGCGATCTCTCATGGACAGCTCACCATTTATATTCTCTGAATAGTATTCTCTCTTCATTTTGACTATTGAGGCCTCCTTTACCATAGCTAAAGCGCTAGCATTGTATCGATAACTCTAAATCCTCGTTGGCACGTATTAGTTTATAAAAATCTATCTTCAAGTCGTGAACAGAATATTCATCATATATTTTTGAATGGGGCATCCTGATATTCCGATGAAATTATTAAGATAATGTGCACCCAGAGTGAATTAGCCTTCGAGGTAATGGCACTAATTTGAAATTATCACGGTCTTAGCAATTACCTACCAATCAAATTATTGTTATTTTTTCATCAAAATAAATGCTAGAGCACGCAACCTGGATATTCCTCTATGACACATAATGGAGAATATTTAAACACATTATTATTCTTGTGTTTCATGTTGTTTTAACGATTATATTCACTAAGTTTCTACTTCGAGCTTAAAATCTATGTCTTGTATGAGTCTTTAGCTGTAATGAAGAGCAAATTTTAATTCAATTATTTATGTTTCACGAAAAAATGCTATTGAAAATTTTCAAATATAACGCAACAATGTTTTAGTTACGCAAGTAAGTGACTAGCTCTTAAATTGCTTTTGATTCTTGCCAATTCTAGGATTTCATTCTTTGTACAGTAGAAGATGTAGGAAATACATTGGGGATCGGGTTGGTGTGGTGGCTAGAGTACTGACTAACCACGCGGACGGCCATGGTTCAAATCCCTGCAGAGGAGAATGTTTTTCAGCGGAAACCCTATCCCTACTTGAGTGTCTTGTGGAGGACACTTCAAGTACAGTACTCCGTCTGTCGAATAAGACGTTAAGCCGTGGTCCCCTTGGCGCCTTTCGTTAAGAGCAGGCTAATGCCGACGCCGGATTTCTATCCTCCCTTCCTCCCTTACCTGTCACCTATGGCGCAAATGACCTTAGCCGTCGGTCGCCTCCTCTAATATCCAAACCAGGAAATACATTGACAGGTATTGAGAACGCTTATGAAATGTAATAAGAAGACCATATAAAGAAAAAAAGAAATAGCTTCCCTCAAATCGTTGTGGTTTGTGAAAATTCCTTTACCTCCGTGGTGTTTCGGGATTGGTTTTCAATTTTTGGAACACCAACGGCTGCTTATTATGTTCACTAAGTTGTGGTCATTGACAGTCGGGAAAATATTCGTAAGATATCTTTATTGATAAGATTTTTAGCGCTATATAAATATTTCTCAAAAATAAATTACACACTTCTAGAGAATGAAGTCTCTTAAATACTGTGAGAGAACAACTTTTAATATGCAAGCGAATGACAACCATGTAAATGTCCAATAAAATTTATTTGGTGCACACAAATTGAATTTAATATCAAAAGTCTTTCCTTTGCCCTGCTCAGATTTACCACCGGCACCAACATTTTGTCGTGCCAACGCGAGCATATACTGGGAAGGAAAAAAGAAGTTGATTCGGGATTTCTACGACTTGTATTCTTCTCTAGAGAGAAATCTTTGGAAACCAAGTGCTATCAGCTCTTCATTTCAGCTCGACGACACAAAAGGGAAATATTAAAAAAACCAACAAAGTTTCCAGCCAGGTCATAACTCGCTCGTTCAGTGGAACTTGTTAAACCTCCAACAGTTTGTCGAGGGGCCCCTCTTCGATGAGCAGAATATTTTCCAACTTTGCTCGAAATCAAATACCTCCATTGAGCGATTCGTAACGGAAGTTTTCGGCGTATTCCGCGGATCTAATCCCCTGATTAGTTCGATTTTAGAGGTGTCTACTGCGTTCTATGGTCCGGTTCAGGTTTTCCCTTCATCATCACGTATTCCAGCTCCGTCCTAAGTGGTCTAGATCCTAAGGAATCCTTTTTGGATGGTAACGCCACCGGCTCTACCGATTCATCTGAACTATCTTCAGAGGACTCACTGCTGTCATCTTCTGGGATCACCTTCTTCGGTGGCACCTTGGTCTCCTTCTTGCCTCCGGCTTCCACCTTCGTCGGGGGAGGAGGTGGAGTCTCTGTTGAGTCACTGGAGTCACTGGAGTCACTGGAGTCGCTTGAATCACTGGAGTCCTCGTCGCTGTCGTCATCATCTTCTTCAGGCTTCTTAACAACGCTATCCTTGCTGACCGTGGGAGTCTTGCTATCTTCTTCCCCCTTATGGGTCACCTGCGCTTCGGGTTTCTTGGCTCCGTGGACATTGGCGTCCCTAAACATCGTGTCGACTTCGTATTCTTCGCTGTCTATACCGGCGGCATCCACTTTTACCACGACCTCGCTGATCTTCCCCGGCTTTCTCGAAGCCTCCCTGACTACCGACGCCACCTCTTCGGCGACGTCCTTGGCGAAGAGCTCAATGTCTGTTTCTTCCACCATGACTGATCCCTCTTCTTTGTCTTTGTTCATCTCCTTCGTCAGTTCCTTCTGGATTGCCGACTTGACCGCGTGCTCAACCTGTTCGCCTTGAACATGGCTCGTCTTGGCCACCTCCACCGGTGCGACGGGCACCACCCGGTCCATATCAATGGCACGCTGTCTCAGCAAGTCGGAAAGTTGGAGGGGAGGGGCATCGTACACTGGAGCAACGGCTATCACTTGGTAGACCGGCGCATGTATTGGGTGGCTTTCCGTAGGGGAAGCCTGTGGTAGGGTGTTGCGGAAACCTGGCTGGTAACCTGGGTACTTATGCTGCAGCAAAGAGGAGAAGATGCCCGGGCGTGGAGGTGTGTACGGGTATTTGTACTGGTCCTTGAAGTTCTGAGCTGCTGAAATTATCTGCTGCACGCCTTGGTTTGCAGATCCGAGGAACGACTGTATCCTGTTCAAATAGGAGCTGACCAAGTCGGAGAAGGGTCCAACTGGATTCCCGAAATTATTCTGAAAGAGCGAGAGGAGTGACCGAATGGAATATCAATAAATGACAGAAATTGCACTTTAAACATTAGGTGAATGTAGCGAAAAATAGATTATGTAGTATTCAGTGAAATTTAACTATTCCTCGAAGATATTTTAGATGAAAGTTGCTAATGTTTTTGCAATGCGTTGTGTGCTTGTTAGGCCTGTAATATTTTTTCTTACTGGTTTAAATACAACCTATAGATTTCCTTGGCAATTTATTCATTCGGACCTGAATTTATTTTTGTAGCAGAAAAAACATCGCTGTATATTTGAAAAACATATGATCTCATTAACTCCGTAAACGGAGAGGTTGGAATTCTAAGATAACGTACCAGTTGATATTAATTTCGATGATTATTGAAGTCTCGAGAAATGATCATCGCTAAAAAATACTTTATCAATAAATATTTACACAATTTTATTACAAGTTTTATTGATGGATATATCGAAAACATAATCAAGCATATTTTTGAGAAATCATTTACCTAGATACTGCATGAATGAAAAAATAACTTGTTTTCTTCCCTTGATTTATTTTCTTGGTACAGCATGTTTCAAGTACCTCCAATGTATCGAAACATAATGTACCAAGAAAATAAACCAGTGGATGAAAACCAAGTTATTTTTTTCATTATTGAAAATCTACTTTCACATAACTGATCCTCAAACCACGGAATGGATATTACATTAATATATATTATATTGAGTTGTTGAGATTATAACCTATGTACGTTAGTTTGTTGAAATGTTATTGTTAGTTGTACAGAAGTACTCCTACACCTGTATTCTTTATTGCACATTAGAGGTGTTAGTGTCCGTGTTATACTCCACTAAGAAACTTATTTACGAGAAATTTATATTTTTGAAATATATTTTACGTGAAGCCTCTATTGCCGAAACGGGACATTATGACTCTGACACAAAGAGCTCTAAACGGCACAATTGATGTAGAGGTTATTCGTCAAAACCAAGGGGCTACATTAACCCAAACTCGAAAGAAACTTATCTCTTACTTTAGAGTGGTAAGTAGCAATGACAGGTGAAATTTAAGAAAATAAAAAAGAAGCGTTTAGCACTTTGAGAAAATTTCTTGTGTACATGATAAACAATTATTTAGAGAGTAATTGCAATATCCATTCATTTCATTTTTTTAAGCCAAATTTCGATTGCTTCCCTATCTTCCCTAAGAAATAGTTAACTTCTCTTCCTTCCTCTCTATCTTCCCTAAGAAATAGTTAACTTGATAGATCATATTCTTAAAATGGCTGACGTTGATGATGGGCTACAATTGACTTCATGTTTCTCTCAAATTTGTTTTCTTTTTGACGACCGAAATATCGGGACTTTTGCGTACTTATGAATCCTTGCGTACATGATGAACAATAACAAACAGAGTATTTGCGATTTCCATATATTATTTCATTTATTAAATGACTTGCAAGACTAAAGTAGTAGTAGTAGTTTTTGTTAAGGAGAATGAGGAGAATAACTGTATGATGAGGGCGAATGGTGAAGTAATTGAACAAGTGGATGCTTTCGTGTACTTAGGTAAGATGTATGCGAAAGATGGAAGAGATGAGGAGATAAAGAGACGTGCGAATGCTGGAAGGAAAGTGGTAGGTAGCATGTGGAGCATATCAAGGAATGAGTGTTTGTCTAAGGAAGCGAAAATTGCCGTGTACAAAAGTGTACTTCTTCCCACTTTGCTATATGGTAGTGAAACATGGGTATGTCAGGATAGACATAAGAGTAGACTAAACGCCGTGGGTATGAGTTATCTGAGGAGTATTTGCGGCGAAAGTAGGATGGATAGGGTCAGAAATGAGTGGGTCATGAATGAGGAGGAATATTAGGAGTCTTTAAAACAGGATGGCGTGTATGAAGTAGTGTATGGGGGTAAATGAAGGAAAAGAGGTTTGCAAGGATAGGTCAGTATGGAGGAAATTATTGAAGCAGATTAAGGTGTACAATTATGTATTAATGAGTGAAACATTTTGACTGTGCCTCCCCGAAAGGGAACGGCGTGATGGGTATGTGTGTATTAAATGACTTTCAAAGCTTTGCTTCCCTGTCCATTTTCCCTATGAATGAGGTAACTTGAGGGGTCATATTTTAAAAATGGCAGTATAAATGGAGTGTGAAAAGAGTAACAACTTGGTCGATCAATTTTCATTCACAAGAGAATGAGATGTACTCACGTTGGTCCATGGATAAAATTTATTCCCCATGTGGAACAATCCCCCAGTCGAGCCGGTCGTCGGGTAATATCCACCATTCTGCTGCAGTCCACCAAAGCGGAAATAGCTCGGAGAGATGTGATACTGGGCGTCGTAGGCGGCCGGCTGCGCGTACACCGCGATGGTGTCGTCCGAGTCCATGGGATCGGACACCACCATGATGGGCTCCTCGTCGGGACTCCCCGCGGCGAACGCCGCCACCAGCACCATTGACAGCGCTATCGAAAGCTTCATCCTAAGCGGCCTGGGAAAGAGTCAAACTTCAGGCAATTGGATCACGAGGGCTAAATTTAAAGAATATATACTTCTTCAGCTACGAAAATATTTCCATGCAAAAATAGCTATAAAGTCATCACAGACGTAATGTTCATTTAATGCACTATTATTTTTAAGTATTTTACCGGTAAAGGTAGGTTTTATTGAGTGTCAGACCGTCTCCTCTCAGTTTTCTACACTTTCAGGGGCCTAAATCCCCCTAGTATATCCTTTTTCACCTCAGCATACGGTCTACCCTTCTTCATTCCGTCCATAAAAACCTATTCTCTTTCTTCCTCATTTCCACTTTCCCAGCATTCTTCCCTCTATCACTCTCTTGACCAACCTATCGCTCTTTCTTACATCCTTCAGTCATTTAACCTGCTCATCCCGGATTTCATTCAGAAGATTAATGCTCTATTATGAAGGTAAAAATAAAACAAAGACTTATCCGGTAATCAAAAAGAAGAGGTGAACGTGAAATCTCCTGATAAAGTTAAATATCTTGGAATTACCATATCTTCTGATGTATCGTGGGCAACACACATACAAAACATATGCGGCACAGCATTAAAGAAACTAGGTTTTGTTAAGCGTATAATAGAAAGGTCCTCGGATGACAAAATAAAAGAGAGGTGCTACTTCGCTGTGGTTAGGCCACACCTCGAATACGCCGCGAACGTTTTGGATCCTCGTCACAAAGATTTAACCAAAAATATTAGTAAAATACAAATAAATGCTTCGCGCTTCATTAAAACGGCAACGTGCGAATATATCACGGCTTTTAATGGGATTAAAGTGGGATCCCCTTGAGACTCAGAGGCTGTACGCCAGGTTTAGCTTTATTAAGAAATTCAGAACCAGTGTGTTTCAGAGCGACACAGAGAATATTATCATGACGCATCACTGCATCTCTAGGTCTGACAGTAGTGATTAAATAAGAAAGATATACTGCCGAACAGATCGGTACAAAAACTCGATATTTCCGCGCCCAATAAGCGACCACAATATACATTGATCTACACTCTATACACTTCCATATTACACGTCACCATTTCACCTCCCAAAATCTTATATCTTACATATTTCACGGCTTGTGTCCTAACACCCCCTTCCACACGCCCCGTGCGACGGCTCTCAGGGTAGCATGTAGATGCAGATGTTGAAAAAGTAATACAAGCCTTAAAGTAAGTCAGCACTCTGTTAAAGCATACATTTGAAATATGTTAAGCAGTTCAACTCGGAAAGTCCATCCATCGCTACGAAAATCCATCGCTGCCAACGTTTTAACGGCCGAATCGCTCATTAAAAACGTCCATTCTGTCCTGAATATAATGGACGACTACTTCATCAGTAGATCGGCAACGATGGAATCTCTTACCCGGTGGACTTCCAGAACAGAACTCCTTAACATCACACGCCAGAAGAACTTCAGCATTTGAAATATGGTTTCTTGAGGCTGTGAAACCTGGATAAATACCGTAGCCGAGCAATAAAAGAATAGAATATATGGAGATGTGTTATTCTCGACGAATGGCAAAGTCCAACGATGAGATTGGATAGAAGAGTATATAGAAAACTTAAAGATGAAAAAGATTCAAATTATTGTCCAAGATGTGCGACACAATACCAAATTGAAGACAATAATGGTAGGAGGAATAATTGGAAATAACTAAAGATTAAGCCCAAGAATGGGGTATAATGGACACGTTGTGAAGGATGTATAAATAAAAAAAAGAAGGTACGAAACAGTTTAAACTCCACTTTCTCCGGCCAGATGTTGTGGAACAGCATATTGAACAATGATACTCCAACGATGTCGTATTGTCTACCAAATTTATTTCAAACTCTTACAACACGTGTTTCAACTGTCTAGCAGTCATCATCAGGTAAGAAAGTCTAGCCTTGAGAACGGGTAACGAGTCGGAACCCGAAACGTCGGCTGCCTATGAATATCTTACCCGGTGGCGAGCCCGAGAAATGCACACTAACGTGTTGTAAGAGTTTGAAATAAATTTGGTAGACAATACGATATCGTTGGAGTATCATTGTTACGAAACAGTTTGGCCATAAGAGAACGGAGTAGTGATGTAGTATATCCCATGCGTTGCAATGAACATGTAAGTAATTGATGTTTATAATGACCGTATTCTCTTCGGGTTTTTGCCGCGTCGATCCATTTTTTTGGGGACAACAATTTCGCCTGCCTTCCAGCTGGCTTCGTCAGACAACGTTCCCCAACAAATGGAACGACGCGGCAAAAACCCGAAGAGAATACGGTCATTAAATAACCGGGGAAGCCTCCGTACCAACGTTTATAATGCTTCATGAAACGACAAAGGTAGATCCAATCAGTAGAACTCATCATTATAAATATCGTAAAATAAGTTGGGTAGCTACAAGCCATTCTTACTCTAATCAATGAGCATTAATTTTAATGCAGCAAGGTCAGAGCCATTGAATATGTATGCAGTCGATCGGGGAGACTCATCAAAATATTGGTTCAAATCGCCTGACAACTCATCCTTTTAGCGAGAGTCCAAATATTATCTATACTGTTAGCACATGTGCCAGTTTGATTTATTATATTATATGCGGTTCGGCTGAAAGAGAAGAGAAAGAGGAGTGTATTCAGTGAGCTGAATTTTTATTGCGATAGCTTATTGTTCGTGGAAAGAACGAGTTCTCGTACCTACCTGTTCGGCAGTGTATATCTCTCATTTTATCGCGTCTGTCAGACCTAGAGATGTAATTAGGAGTCATGATAATATTCTCTATGTCGTACTGAAAAATATCAGTTCTGAATTAATCAGGCAACCTAAGCCTAGCGTGTGGTCTCCGAGTCTCTAGGGGCTCCCACCTTAATTCCTCTAAAAGTTGTGAGACCCTATATGTACGCTCGTAGCAATTTTTAACGAAGCGCGCTGCTCTCCTTTGTGTTTTATTATTTTTTTTTGGTAAAATCTATTTGACCAGGGAATGTAAATTTTCTGAAATGACCAGGAAATGTGGAAATTTGGTTAAATCTATTTGACACCTCGAATACGCCGCGAGAATCCCAAATGCTCGCGGCGTATTCGAGGTGTGGCCTAACCAGAGTGAAGTAGACTCTTTCATCCAAGGACATTCCTATCATAAGTTTAACAAAACCTAATTTCTTTAATGCTGCGCCACATATGTTTTGTGTGTGTAATCCCCACGATATATCAGATGTTAAGGTAATTCCTAACACCCCCTGCCAAGATATTTGACTGTATCTGAAGATTTTATGTTTACTCCACCCTCCATATAGGTATGGCATTTTTGTGATGACTTTCGCAGGAAGTGAACTGCGGTTCTTTTGCTGATATTTAATGCTAACCCCCACTCCTGGCACCACGAATGAACGTTGTTAAGGTCCGATGACAGAGCTTCAAAGTCCGCGCCTTCGTTCATTTCACGGTAGATAGCAGCATCTTCTGAAAAGTATCTTAATTTACTGCTAGATCTAAACGTTAACTATTAATCAACATCCGATTGAAATTATAATGCTCTGTAATATCAACCAGATTTTCCACACACAAAATACGTTAGAGCCACGAACACGAGAAACCTACCTACCTACTACTACTACCTACACCTACTACTAATGCCCTAAGGAAGCAACATAAATGTTGCCAATTTTTGACCGATGGATTAAAAAATTCCTGTTGTTTATTAATATATCGTCTATTTGATCCGAAAAAGTAACTCCTTGTAAAAAATATGAGGTCGATAATACTTAATATCTACAAATTGAGTATTATCAATAATATTTCCATTATAAAAGATTTAAGTTTCTCCTGGTGAATTACATTTATAAACTCTTCTCAAACATGATGCCAATCAACTGGTGCAGAGCCCGAGAAGAGTTTATAAATATTTCCATTGCCTAAGAATAAAAGTGTGAATTAAATCATTTAAAAATGCTTTTCTTATTCCTTAACAAAACCAACGAGAGTGTTGAAAAATGTGCAGTTTTGTGGTTTCCATGTTCAGAGACGGAAGATAAATACTCGTTAAAAAAAACTTAATGGAACTATGTGCATTATTTAATGTTTATTAGCCCTTATTGATAAATGAAACAACTCGTGCAATAACTGTTTTTTTTCGAACTTCGTTTCATCCTTAGGAAGCCCTGGAGATGCAAATAAGATTTAGCGAATCGCCGGCGAGAAATTAATGTCAGTTTTAATTAAACATCATATTCCAATATTCTAAACTTAATACATAACTTAGAACTTTAGCTGACTATATTTGAAATTAAAAACCAAACAATTGATTCAAATGATATTGCAGCCGAGAATAGTGGAAAGCCTACTTTGAAGGTTAAAACGGTCACTATTTGTTAGGTTTTGATTGTAGTTAATGCATTCTGACACAAATTTGTATTAATAATAAGAGTTATTTTTCAAATTGCATCCAAAATAAATCTAAAACAAAAATTAAGCGTGAGAGATAAATTTTATAAATATCTTTATGTGTATAATGTACGGATATGTGGTTGATAATGCTCTAATTCTAACTCAATCAATATATAATTATTGATAATTATTATAAATTGATTGAGAATTATTATAATAATTCAAATCCCCGGTCATGCGGGAATCCCTGGGAACTAGAAGGCGGGCCGAGCGGCGAAGGAAGCCCTGAGCAATAACGAGCTCATGACGACGCTGGTATCCATAGACGATGTAAAAGCTGTCATACGGAACGTAGCCATGGAACAGTGGATACAGGCGTGGCAAACGTGTTAAAATAATAAACTCCGCGAAATAAAACCCCCAATACGGGCTTGGCCATCTTCTGTACGGAGCTGTCGTCGAGAGGAAGTCGCAATAACCCGACTGAGGATAGGCCACTGCGCCCTAACTCACTCGTACCTCCTCACGGAAGAACGATTACAACCACGGTGTGAAGGTTGCGATTTTCCTGTGTCAGTGAACCACCTCCTGATGGAATGCGATAAGTACAGGGGTTTCCGTGATAAATTTAAAATTAGAGGAGAGCTAGGTATGACCCTAGGAGACAATCCCGATTCACTTACTCAGGTACTTAAATTTATAGATTTTACTGGGCTTATAAGTAAACTATGAGTTATTTAAATACTGTAAGAGTATCATATGTAAACGTTTTATAAAAATAGCTTTATATCTATTGATATTGAAGTTATTTTGATGATGCAGGTGCGGTGTGATATGACCCTAGCCGCAGATGCACCCCAAGAACCAAATACTACTATTAAGGGTTCAAAAGTGCCTCACCATTGAAGTAAACGGGAATTCAACAGTTGGCCAAAATGTGTTTACTATTTGCATTACCCTTGATAAGGGTTAAGTTAAGGGTTATTTGCATTACCCTGTGATAAGATAAGGGTTTTGCGTCTGAATTCGGGCGATGCTTTCCAATTACCTGATTCCGATCGCTCAGTGCATGTTATCAGTTCACTTGATTTCTTGGACCATCTAATCTCATTTCGCAATGCGGCTTAATTTTCGGCGCTAACGAGCTTCCGAGGCGTCTGCTGAAGGACGCAACCGACGTCTGCGGGCTGCGAGATAAAAAAAAGTGCCTCTGACGACGAATGTTTGCCCTCCCGATTCTCCGTGCCCTCTGAAATGAGTGAGGGAGGCTCCGTGTGTACCCAAGGCATTCTCGCCTGCTCCGTGCCACCGGGGAAACATCGCCGACTGCCTCCGGCGATAAAAAAACACGGATCCGGTCACTGAGCGACTGCGAGATGACTAGCCTGCACTGCGGTAATTGTTTCCTCACGAAAGGATTGAAGCGAGAGTTTAAAGGCTTTGAGGTCTGAGGAGATTATCCCAGAATACGCCGCGAGTATTTTGGACCTTGGTCATAAAGAATTGACCAAAAAATAATTAATAAAATACAAAGAAAAGCAGCGAGCTTCGCTGAAAGCTGCTACAAACAAACATTTAGTGTCTCACAGCTTTCAGAGGGATTAAGGTTGGAGCCCCTAGAGACTCGGAAGCTACACGCTAGGTTTGGTTTGCTTGAGAAATTCAGAACTGTTGTGTTTCAGAGCGACACAGAGAATACTATCATGACGCCTCACTTCACCTCTAGGTCTGACATAAGTGATAAAATAAGAAAGATTCATCGCCGAACAGATAGATACAAAAACTCGCTCTTTCTGTGCACAATAGTTGACGTCAATGAAAAGTGAGCTCCACTAAATGCGCTCCCGTAATACACGTCACCATTTCACCTCCCAAAACCTTACATCTTTACACAAGTGGAGGCCTAACATCCCCTGCCACACGCCCACGTGGCGGCTCGCAGGTTAGTATGTAGATGTAGAATAAATTGATAAGGTGTCTGTTTTTCACTTTAATTTTCTTCGCTCTTTGAGAAAAAAATCAGTAGATCATCGATGGTTTAGTAGGCATTAGCTGTTGGTTCAATATTATTTCATGCCTGAGGGGCGGTGGGTTAGTTCATCTGTCATACTGGTGTGAACGAACCAATTGAGATTTGATAATGTATTAAAGTAAGAGACGCATATAAGCATTGTTTTTAATTAGCTGTGGTGAGCAGCAAGTTATTTCTTGCGAAAAATAGGCCTCACACATGTAGTATTTGTTGTCAGTTCCGTTCCAAGCTGAATGCCGACGTCATATACCGCGTATCAATTGCACGGAAGACAAAGAGTGGGTACTTGACTGTACACACACTCTGATATGACACTACTGGAATACAAGATAGTGTATGACAGTTGAGAGGAGCTTCAATACATTGTACTTAAATAGAAAATAAAAATTAATGAGATTAAGTAAACGGTGATGCAATAAAAAATTATTGGAGTTCTCGTTTCTATTTATTTATTAGTTTTGGAATTTTTGATGGCCAATTTTAATAGTGTAGTAATTTTGCCTTCATTATGCAGTAAACAAATGAAGTTGACGCAAATGCTAACGATACATGGTAATGTAGATGCGACACATTATTTTGAATACGCGTACCTTTTCGAGCATATTTAAATATAAATTCATTTGACAACATTAATACAATCGTATCTTTTCTAGCAGCAAATTCCTTCGGAAACAAATTTATGAATTTATAATGCTGTGAGTTTGTTCAAGTATATATATTCCCTTCTGCTGATCACGACTAGTTTTGCAGCATTATTCAAGAACATCGTTCGTGTTGAGCATAAATAATACACAAAGCTACTCCTAAAATCGTCTACTATGTCCCTTTTCAACGAAATTGTCTTAGAATTATGAAGCCCATTTTAATTGAAGTCCCACGCAAGTTGAAGTGCTTCTTACCCTTAAAAAAATTATCAGCAAGCGTCGAAAGAGGAAGCAGCCACGTAAGTCTCCGTGACCTTACACTTCACGCACCACTCTGAATCGTGAATGACGTTGCATTGAACTTGCTGGTATGGAGATGAAACAAGGCATTGAGCCCCTCATATTGTTAATGGAAGCGGTAAGTGGGTAATTGCCCACATCAATGTCGTTGGGAGACAATCTATCAAGCAAGGTGGTCATTATAGCCTCGATGTGATGTATTCCGATCAATGATAGCGCTGAAAGGCAACCATCTGCGAATCTCTCACGAAGAAAGATGCCAGCTTTTCATTTTGAATTCATTTACTCGATCACGCTTCCAAGAACCCCGCATATCATTCTGTGCTAGATTTGCTCATAACTATTTGACGCAACATGGGGCTCATATGCAAGCCATTACGTTTAGTGGTGTAATACTACTTCATTTCATATTCATTTTCATAACTAACTTCACTTCTAATTTCATTTCTAATTGTTCATTTGATTTCATAACTAATAATTACATACATTAGTTTCAGAAATAAAACCCACATCTTTTTTAATTTAATATCATGCGATATTTCCAGCTTCTTTAGTTGAATTATTTAGAAAACATAATTAATAGTAAGTCAACATAAGACTTTGCGTATAAGTGTCGATTCACATTAATTTTCACCACAATATACTACTGATAAATAGCAACTCTCTCCAATTAAGTTACAGAGCGTAAGGAAACACAGGAATTGAAATTTAAAAAAAAATGTAGTGCTACAAAACCCAATTTTGCCGCGGGAATATTTCTAATGAATGCTTCGTAATTCTTATAAAATTTTTATTTAGCCAGTCCAAATAGCAATCAAAAGGACGTGCTTAACAATATTCTATACCTATATCTTCTTTAACTTTATTTTATGTTTTTCTGAAGATAGGTCTGATCTATCATTTATAATTCCTTTCCAAATAATCTATCAGTCGATGGCTGCCTGAATTGGTTTATTAGATCTTCATAAAAATGTTTATTTACGAGCCTCATTATCTCTTCTCGAAGTTTCACTAAATGTTTATTCCATAAGCACGGTAATTAGGACAGCTATGAGATAAATTTTGCTGTATGCATTTAATTGATATAGAGTCAAAAAAAACGTTTTACTAAATGAAAAGTTATCTATCAGAGTTTCTTTGATGAATAACAATGTATGCTTGTGGCGTTGTATTCATCAAATTTTATTTCACCTGGCATGAATCGAATTTCAATAATATCCGACAACATTTGTGCGATTAAGAGCTCATGTGCCTGCCTGAGGGATACATTTTTGGTTCGATCAGTGCCTTGAAAATTGGTGGAACAATTTTCATTCCTTGCAGTTAAGTTTGCAGTTGCAGTAAGTGACCACCGGAGTTGTATAGTGGAATAACCTGCCCAATGACTTGGCCAGGTCAGTGTTCGGGTATCCATTATCCAGTGGATTTAGTTTCAAAATAGTTTCTACCTATTTCGGAACTTTAGATGAGGGTCATATGAGATTAGGAATGGGTTAAGATCCTGGAAATCCAGAGTACTGTCAAATGTGTCGCCTTAAGATGGGGGGCTCAGGAAAAGTTCTAACCGTTCTTATTGTGTTATTGAATATGTTCACTAATAAATTTTTTCCCAATCTATGATAATAAATAGCATGACTTATGAGGAATCTTTTAAAAATATTTACATAGAATCTACATGAGAATTTTGAAAGTGTGGACGGGCGCCGATCGGTAACCTTGTCCGTAACCTTCCCTTTTCCTTAAGAATTCCTAGGGCCACCCCAAAATAAGCGTATCCGTGTGTGAGAACACTTGTTCGCCACCCAAAACTAGGTGAATACGCCAACATATCTTTGAAATTAACCTAAAACTCGGCTAGCGTGAAGAAAATTGCAATATAACGTTTGCTGGGTGATTCATTTCGAGGCTATAGCCTCGTTACGAGGGTAATAATAATGAAATAATTCTCGCACATATTGTCTCAAACGATTATGTATAGTACTGCTATTTATCATGAAGGGCCTTGAATCGGCAGCGTGTCCTTCTGAGACGGGGATAGTGAGCACTTCGGTGACTTTTTGGCCAATTTGGGCGTGGACAATGTTTGCACTGTATATTTTGTGACTACAATGTGCTAGCTTTTATATTATGGTGCCCAACGAAAAACATTTGTTTGAATCTCTGTAATAATGCAAAAAAACTCTTTGTAAAGTAATTGTTGTTTACGAATGAATGCTACGAACGAATGAAGAAGCTATTTTACACTTGTCAGGCCTCGTTTAGAATATGCCGCTAGTATATGGGATATTTATATACACACACACACATGTATATACATTTCTAAAGTTGTACGAAATTGTACATGTTGTCCAATGTAATAATTTTTAAGTATTATTTCTGTTTTACATGAATGTACTATAATTGTTTGATGTATTATTATTGTTGTAAATTGCACTCAATTTGTCATAATATGGGCAAAACTGATATATTCCATTTAATTGTTTTTATGCTTGGAAAATAGTGATTATTAAATGCCAGCGATGCTATTCATTTAATGAAGGCAGTATCCATGCAGGTGACACCTTTGAGTCTGCCTAAAGCTTCTATTATTCGTAAAAAAGTACGCATGAAACTGTGGAGTAAAATATATTATACTATTATATTATTACAACATGTTACGGGGAGTATTCCTGAACGGAGTTGAAGAGGCGAGCAGTTACTCACCTCGTGCCAAACAACAGGAGATGAGATGTGGGATGCTGGCTGTTTCCCGCGGGCCGTGTTCTTCCTCGCCGCCGCTCCTGTCTCACCTCAAATGATCTCCCTTCGCCGTAGATTTTTGTCGCCGCGTCTGTTGTGTAGCCTTACGGGGACAGCGCTTCCCTTTTAAAGGCCTGTTACGAGGAGGGCCATGCCCTCCCCACCTCCAAGGGGCGGGGACAGGAGGGGGGGGGGCGGGAAGGGGCGTGCATCCTCGGGTTCGTGAAGCACTGGGTGCGGGAATATTTCCGCGAGGAACTCTCCTAACCGATGGGGAAAAAAAAATGTAAGATGCCCCTCACTCAGAACTGCCTCTCCCCTTCTTACTTTGCCTCCGCCCCTCACTCACTCCTTCCCCCCACCCCAACCCGCGAGCCTATTCACTCCCCGAGAGCATTCACGGCTTTTGTGTAAACAGGACTTAAAAACCGATGGGGGCGGAAGGATGGCTATGCATGTGTGGTCTCCCCCACCACAACTCCCCTGGACAGCCTCCTCTCCTTTTTCCTTCGCGTTTTGCATGTCGATAAACACCGAAATGTGAACCCTCCCCCCCTCATCTCACCCCCTACTTCACCCCCTCCTTCCTTTGGTAATTCATTCTCATCTCCTTCCCCCCCAAACCATCCCTTTACGTCTCTCCGAGTCGTGCTCATCTGATTTCCATCCTCTCCGAGGAGGGGTCGGAATCGTCCGCCGGAAGGGTCACGTGCTTTCCGAAGTGGGAGTGTTTAGATTATTGGTTGGAATTGGAAGGGGGGAGGGAGGTGTTGAAGGGAGGAATCAGAACGATTCAGCCGAAAGCGATGTATCTCAGCGGAGGTGTCGCATGATTACCACTCCCCTCCCCGTCACTCGGTGCCCGTCACCACGGCTTGTTTACGATCCGGTCGCCCGCGAGCTGGTCTCTTTGAGTATATCGCGCATCGCAGAAACGAGCCTCGTCATCGGTTGCGCAAGAATTTCGGGTCCGTTTATCTCCTTGTGAGATCCTTATGATTCGGAGGGAAAATACCAATCTACTTAGATTCTCCAATCAGCTGTAACTACCGGTAAAACTTCAGGGATATTCAAACACGTAGGCTTTCATAAGTCGTGGACAGAAAACTTTGCGTGCCACACACAAAACCTGTCAACTACCGTCAAAATTATGTTGCTTTGCCCTAATTTATTAATTAAATGCAAATTTATTAACAAAAGCGCGAATTTAAGAGACTTAACTTTTAGTATAGCACTAACGGACTTCAAACGAATTTAGCAAGTTCAATGGCATATTCTTTCCTTAATTGATGTCAAATTCGTTGAAGAGTTGCGCAGCAGTTTCCTTATTGGAAGACTTTTTTTCTTAATGGAACCATGGTCTTAAAAAATAAAGTGCATTTTGGAAATTTCATTGTTTAAACGTTCACCTCTCGTTCAAAGGATGAAGTATTTCCTCTTATTACGCCAGAGAATGTCAACTTCTGTGAACTATTTTATCTTTTGCGCTTCTTATCGATGACGTTTTAAACAAATACACAGTGGTTACATAAAAAAGCTGATTGTTTTATGTTTTTTACATAATTTCTAACTTCACTGCTTTTCGTGCTCCTTTTATGTGAGGAAAATAAGGAGGAAGGTGAGTTCATATGCCTTTAAGCTTCACCAAGTTTTATTGGCTATCTTTAGAATACTTCTTTGATGTAGCATGGATTAATATAAGAAAGGCAAGTTGGAAAGTAAGACGAAATGTTCTAACGATTGAAATTGATTTTCTTTTGTAGATTGCGCTCTTTTGTATTTTTTCCCGCCAAGGTTATGATATCTATGCCGCCTTGATGTTGACGTTATAGATGCTGACGCTATCGCCGGTAAGGATATTAACGGAATCTCCTATATTATTTCTACTGTATAGATACCTTTTTCTCAACTTATACGCAACAAAACTCTACAAATGAGGTACCAAAATGCACAGAATTTATCAGAGAACATGCGACGGCATATCTTACTTCCTAAATATTGCTATTTTTTCCTAAAATTGGTTTTAAAAAATGGCCCTTGATATTTCTCTTAGGGGATGAGGCGATCCGCCATCTTGACGTCACGCACTTGCTCCATGGTGCAGAGCAAACCTTTATTTCAGGATATTTAATTGATACCAATTTAGTTTCAGATACATATTATTATATTTTTTGCAATATAACGCGCTTTCAACATTATATATTTTGCAATATAATGCGCTTTCAACATATTATTTCAAGTTAACACAGAAAGGTCTTGGACTCAACACGTACTCAGTCTATGGCGAACCATTTTCTGTCTCTCTTTCTCTGGCACCCTCTTTTCTATGTTTTCGTGTCTTGGTTATGGTGAAATGTTCGAGAGGTAAACCGGTAAATATTCCTGACGTTAACGGCGCACAAACTGATACATTTGTTCATTTGCAACAATATCTCGCATTCTTTAAATAACTTTTATCAAAATGCGGCTCATTCCACATTCAAGTCTCCTGTTGATACGTAAGTATGAGTCATCATGTGCGTCTAACCTTGGTGTTTCAACGGTCTAAATGTTTCCTTTACTTTGACAGGGCCGCCATGAAGTAATATTTCACTTAAATATTTCCACGGAGGAAGCCCGCTGGGAGCGGGCGCATCACGCTCGTATACATGTATTGCGATAAATCAATGGCGGTTATTTGCGATAAATAGCGATATTTGAGTCAGTACCGCAAAAGTAAATGCTGTAAAATTAACGTGCCATGTAAGGATTATGAAAAGTAAGTCAAAATTTGAAAAGTTACTTGAATTAAACAAAATATTATGCAAGACGGCATTAATTGCGACGGGTAAGAGAGGAAACATTGAGGGGATAATTTGAAATAGTGGGATATAGTAGCAATATGCATATATTCCCATCACCCCATTCCCTTTCGGGTTAGGCGAACTCAAATATCCTAGTTATTTCTGTTATACCTAGAGATCTGGCTTCCTTTTCAAATGTTACAGCCAGAATTATATTTGAAGAAATGTGCGATAATGAACTTTTGGAAAATGAATGGCTTTCGCCGGAATAATTATTGCCTCAGAGAAAAGGAAATATCTAACGTAGAACCTATTAAATACTTAGGCGTCACCATCACTGAAGACATGTCATGGGGGGAACACATCAGGGAAATAACTAGTGTAGCAAACCGTAGATTAGGATTCGTAAAAAGGGTTCTAGGCAAATGCAATGAGAGAGTACGAGAAAGAAGCTATTTTACCCTGGTCAGGCCTAATTTAGAATATGCCGCGAGTATATGGGATCCGTACGAGGAAGGTATGATAAAAGAATTAGAGCGTGTGCAAAGGAGATCCGCTAGAATTCTTAAAGGCCGTTATGGTAATTGTATAAGTGTTACGAATTTAATAGAAGAACTAGGATGGGAATTACTATCAGGACGCAGGTTAAAATTTAGGTTATTACCTTTTACGTAAATGCGAAACCGATTTGTTCACAGATGATGTTAGATATATATTAAGAACCCCTGCGTATTATGCTAGGTTTGATCAGATTAACAAGATTAGAGAGATAGATTGCCGTACCGATAGATTTAAAATGTCATTTTTCCCGCGTACCATAAGAGAGAACAATAGGCAGGGTAGCAAAGGGATAGGTAGGTGAAATATAATTAGAGTAGTCTGTAGTGCATGATGCATGTAATAACAACCGATAATCCCTTTCTTATTATGTAGATACTAATCACCTAGCTGCATGTGACCCTGTTCTCTAGCATGTCTCCCTTAAATATCCTAGTTACATGTCAATAGTACATGTTTGGTGATCTTCACCCCCTGCCTCACACCCTCGTGGTGGCTCGCAGGGTATTACGTAGATGTAGATGTTCTTTCTCAGTGCCTCATTCTCGCATTGCTCTTTTGCTTCTCCCACATGAATTGCCTTGCACACTCTTCTTTTCTAAAGACTTCTAAAATTTCGCCTCTTTTAAGTTTCTGCTACTACATTCACTCTTGAATTTTGACCCCTATCCCTTCCACTGACGCTGTTTCTACTGTTCATCATCAACTGGTATTCTGCCTACTTACAGGTCCCAAACACCAAACCTGTCTCCAATTTGTCTGTCCCGGGCATCTCCCTTGGTTTCCTTGTAACTTCTTTTTATCTTCAATTCGTCTGACATTCTCAGCCTTCTTCTTCCTCTTCTCTTTTCTCCCTCCACTGTTCCCTCGACTGCTTTATTTTCGAATCCCCTTCCATCTTAAAATATGTCCGATCCAGTTTCCCTTTCTCTTCTGTATTGTTTTCAGTAGTGTTCTTGTCTCCCTATCTCTTCCCAGCACCTCTTAATTTCTTACTCTATCCATCCATTTTACTCTCTCAAGCCTCCTCCACAACCTTATCTCAAAAGCATTTATCCTAACCTTCTCTTTTCTTCCCAAAGCCCACGTTTTCCATCCATACAATACAACACTCCACTCATAACATATCGCCAATCTCTTCCTCCATAGCTATAGGCCCATAGCGTTTTACAACATATTTATCTTCTTATTAAAAGCTTCCTTTCTCTTGCATAGCCCTTCTTGACTTAATCTCTACCTCACTCTTCCAACTATCCGTCAGCATGCTCCCGAGATATTTATACCTTCAAGCCTGCTTATTTCTTCCTTCAATTGTCGTTTCTACTCTTATAAGTCTCTATTTCCCTTAATACTCTATATTTCTACTATCATATACATTTTTCGTTATTCAATTCACTTCCTTTCTTACGACTAGGACAAACAAGCAGAGCACATTTCCATCATGGGCATATGTCTATCAATGGAGATTTCACACTCTCGCAGGACCCTCTCATTCCCGGCCATTTCTTTCCTGACCTTATCCTTTCTACTTTTTCAGCTTACCCTTATTTACTTCTCTGGCACTCCATTTCTACTGATTACTGTTGTGTTTATTGAGATATACCGTGGTTTCGTTGTCTTGCTACAATCTCAGGTGGAGGACAGTTTTTTGCGGTGCGATTTTCGCTTCCGTAGACAGACACTCATTCCTATGTATGTTACTTGTGACACATAGTAATGGAAGCCATTGGACAATACTGTTGGGTAATTATTATTACGGAATTTGCATAAATAATAGAATTGCAAAGGAAGGAGTTATCTGAAGATGGCTTTTAGGAAAGTGAAAAACATGAATCCTAGCCTTTGCAAAGTGATGTGGCATTGATCATTGGATTTGGTGAAGTGGGCTCGAAAACTGGGCAGAAGGATTATTTTTTACGCGTATTAGAAATGAAACGACGTTGGGGTTTCCCCATAGCACCTTGATAAGATGTCAAAATGATTTTCTTATCATTCAGGGTATGTGAAATATGAGGTTTTTTTCCTCAATTAATAGCTTTTCGGTGCTAGCCGGAAGTTTGACTTATTAATGACAGAACTTCCAAGGGCTGCCTCCTCTAATAAGTGTGGACATTGAAAATTTGGTCCTGAGATAACTTAAGTGTGAATTACCTGAACAGTCACCGTAATTCCAAGAATTTATGAACTCCACACGAATGCTGGAAACCACAAGCCGAAGGATAGCCAATTATCAGAATCATGAGCTACAGTTCGTCGCAATAAAAGTTCTGCCTAGTTAGCTCTTACACTCAGGCCCTACCTTAGCTGCTTTTGTCTCCTCAGTTTTGAACGATGAATTTATACGCGTTCTTAATTTCTAATAACTACCGACGTCCTGGTGCCTTTAAATAAAAAGCTGATGCAAAGTATAGCATAGAACCTTACGTTACGGATATTGTGTCGCATACTGCTCTCGTCAACCTTTTGGAAGATACAAAACAACGAACGTTATACTCAAATTTGTATTAGTAAATAAATTAAATGTGTTGATTCGTGTCAATTGGCTTCACATACTTTAATGAGATATAATTTAAGTGGCGAAAGATCTTACATAACTAATTTTAAAATGAATGTCAGGTGCGGCAGTTTTTTGTAAAAACAAAGAAAAATAATTGCACTGCAATGATAGCATTGATGAATGTACTGATCTACATTAATCAAGTTATCAAGATTTACTCGGTCAATTCATGGTATCCATGCCATTTCTTACATTCATAAAAACTAAACATTTGGTGAATCTAACAGAGCAAAACACCCCTCCTCATCCAAAAACAACAAATCATAGCCAGGCATCATCCTGTTTTTTGTTGAATTTAATACGTTTGCTTTTTATTTGATCGCCTTTGATTTTATGTCTTTTATTAATATTTGATTTTTTCCTGTTATCTCCTATTTGATTGGCTATATTTTTTGATTGGACAATTTTTGGCGTCGAGAAAGGCAGGCGTTTAAATAAAAGGTAAAAATAACTATTTTTCACCTCATAAGAATTTTTTTCAATTTTTTAATTCGATTCATTTTTTGCGATTTTTGTCAACCCGAGAAAGATCTTTGTGAATAAATCGGTTAATTTCTTAGCCTAATACTTCATAATCGATTTTTTCTCAGGTGCGATACTTTGGTTTAACTCTGAAGTCTCACAAAGAAATTATACACCAAGATGTAAAGCATTCTCACAAGATAGTAGGATGTGAAGCTTGTCTCGGATTGTTATCTCCAGAGAGTCAAACAGTACATTACGAATGAATTGACTCATTATTGACACTTTTTTGAATCTGATTGCTCGTTTAAACTTCTGCTAAATGTAATGAATCCTGATGAGTAAAGCTAAGTGATGCGAAATTTAGCAAATGGATGAAACAGGGACTTTCCCTCGGGTCCCATGTGCGATCCTCGACCCGGTGT
Source organism: Ceriagrion tenellum (assembly GCA_963169105.1). Taxonomy (NCBI): domain Eukaryota; kingdom Metazoa; phylum Arthropoda; class Insecta; order Odonata; family Coenagrionidae; genus Ceriagrion; species Ceriagrion tenellum. Next base: position 48,847,292 of record OY720637.1, read on the forward strand.
GAATTCTCAGCCAAGGACAAGGGCATTAACGCGCGCCTTCCTTCAGGGGAAGTGCAGCAGGTAATGAACGGAGATGGAAAGGGGAAAAAACCCTGAAACGAAGACGAAAATGTAGAATAAATGACATTGAACTTTATAAATAATCCTCATCGCCGGCTGATTGTGATCCTGCCGTAGTGTTTTTTTCTTCTCGTTAGGCATAGCTAGCTTTCGGAACTAGTCCGTCTTCAAGGCGTATCACGGAACAAAAAAAAATATCATTTAAGTGTGAAATATACTACGATATATATTTTTCGTCAGGTCTGTAATTATGTTCCGAAAAGTTATTTTATTTTTTTTTGTTCCGTGATACGCCTTGAAGACGGACTAGTTCCGAAAGCTAGCTATGTAAGTGTGATCGTCTCTTTTTTTGTGTGTCTATCTCCTCCATCCTATCAACATCGTGTGTCACAGGTCACAGGCGCTATATATATAAACATATATATAAACATATATATAAAGGTCACACTAAGTGTAGTTTTATATATATATATATATATATAACTACACTTAGGATCACTCACGTGACGAATATATAAAAAGTTTGCCAGAGAAAGGCAGACGCTAAACACAGAAAAACAAAAAAAAATGATCACACTCAGTCTTCTACGCTCTTGTGAACAAGGTGCTAGTGGCACCGAAATATTAAGAAACTCTGGGTGTTCAATTTTTTTTTGTTTTTCTGTGTTTAGCGTCTGCCTTTCTCTGGCAAACTTTGTGAATATAGTGTAAATATAGTGTTACACAACTGTTAGAGGGATTAAAGTGGGAGCCCCTAGAGACTCGGAGGCTGCACGCTAGGCTTAGACTGCTAGATATATTCAGAACTGATATTTTTCAGAGCGAAACAGAGAATATAATTCTGACGCCTCACTACATTTCTAGGTCTGACAGGTGCGATAAAATGAGAGAGATATTATGCCGAGCAGAGGGGTACCAAAATTCGTTCTTTCCGCGCGCGATAATAGAAACTGAGCTCCTCCAAACACACTCTCATAGGACATGTCACGATTTCACCAAACATTTTACATCTTTACACGGCTGGTGACCTACCACCATCTGCCGCACGCCCAAGCGGCGGCTCGTGGGGTAGCAGGTAGATGTAGATATATTTCATTGTTGGCATGGTGAATGAAATGCTAGCTTTCATCAGTTATCACATGTTTGATTGTTAATGGAAATTAAAGTTTAGGAACTATTTTATGCAGTTAATGGTTGAAGGTATAACTTTGCGGAACATAATTACAGACCTGATGAAAAATTTGTATCGTAGTATATTTCACACTTAAAATGTCCAATACAAACATAGACTGCAACCCACTACATCAAAGTGTGCAGTCGAAACCTGGGTCGGCATTAAACATTGTGTGTATCTACGTAATACGTAATACATCTACGTAATACCCTGCGAGCCACCACGAGGGTGTGTGGCAGGGGGTGAAGATCACCAAACATGCACTATTGCCATGTAAGTAGGATATATAATGTAGACATGCTAGAAAATAGGGTCATAGTTTATTAGTTACTACAGTAGATTATTAGTAATTGCAAGTAATTGCAGTAGTTATTACAATAGAATATTAGTTACTACGGTATAGTACAGGTTAAAATCTACATAATAAGGAAGGATTATTGGTAGTTTTTACATGCATCATGCACTACAGACTATTCTAACTATGTTTCACCTACCTATCCCTTTTGCTACGTTGCCTATTGTTCTCTCTTATGGTACGCGGGAAAAATGACATTTTAAATCTATCGGTACGGCAATCTATCTCTCTAATTTTGTTAATATGGTCAAACCTAGCATAATACGCAGAGGTTCTTAATATATATCTAACGTCATCTGTGAACAAATCGGTTTCGAATTTACTAAAAAGGTTTAACCTAAATTTTAACCTGCGTTCTGATAGTAATTCCCATCCTAGTTCTTCTATTAAACTCGTAACACTAATACAATTATCATAACGACATTTAACATACCTAGCAGATCTCCTTTGCACGCGCTCTAATTCTTTTATCATACCTTCCTCGTAGGGATCCCATATACTAGCGGCATATTCTATAATGTATGTGTGTAATATACTTTGTGGTTAAAAAGGTGTGCAATATACTTTGACATATTTTTTCGTCTTACACTCGACACAAACTCGAGCAAGTAGAACATTTTAATTACTTAGGCAGCACTTTAAAAGAAAACGGACATCATAGCGAAGACATACGAAGGAGAATAGCGATAAGGAGGCGTTTAATAATAGAAGAGAGCTGATGGCGGGGACCTTGGGTAGGGATGTGAAGCAAAGGCTGGTGAAGAGCTTTTGATTTGGAGCTGAGCGTTGGGCAAAAATGTGGACCCTGAGAAAGGAGGGCGAGAGTTGACGGCAGGTATTTGAGGTGAGGGTGTCTCGTAATTTAGATTGCACACTGATCTTCTAAAGGCCTATTTCTTAAAAATGAAACGTAATTTTTCAGTAATCTTAATAGACACGCACTGACAATAAATACAGTAACAATTGTTAAATCTTGTTTTGAATCTGATCAGATTTAAGCGATTTTAATGATGTTGACGAAAAAAATTTTCATTTTTTCAAATATTATAAAAATTTGGCTGCTCTAGGAAAATGTACTTATACACTGTTTATAACTTTTCGGGATAAATTAATCTTTTAAATTTCCCAACCTAAAATCTGATTGCTAAATTTGTCTTTTTGGAAATAAATATTTTCCATTAAATTAGAACTGAAAATTTCACCACTTCTTTAATTTTCAGCTTCTTGACAAAAAACAAGGCAAAAAGAGAAAAAAAAACGGAAAAAAATGAGCTCCAATCAAGTCAGTGGTAAGCCATTTACGTGATTCTAGTAAATTAAGTGATGAGTAGGGGCGAAATGAGCTTGACGTGGAGCGTAGCGTTGTATGGGGTGCAAACGTGGGCCCTCTGAAAGGAGGACGAAAATTGGCGGCAGGCATGCGAGATGTGGGTTTGGAGAAGGATGGAGAAGGTTTGGTGGACGGAAAGGAAGACTAATAACCCTTTCGCTGCTGTGAACGTAGCAGCTACGTTCACCCGGTTGACTGCTGTGAACGTTGCTCCTACGTTCCATTGGCAAGTGGTCGTTCTTACCGTTCCTACCCATATTTCTGAACTTTTCCGCGAATGTCATTTGTCTAGTTCATTGTTATACATTGTACTAATCTCTTTCCGGGAGCGTGAGTGACTACTGAGTTACAAGTGCAACAAGAACAATACTTTCTGTTCCAACGTAAATGACCGTTCACTTTTTCGCCGTACAGGGACTGGAGAGTCTCTGCAGTTTGACCGCAGCAAAAGGGATAAGGAAGTGCTTGAGATGGTGGTCGAGGGAAGGAAACTCTTGAATGAAATCCGAGATAGGCAGGGTAGATGGCTGAAGGGTGTAATGAAGGGTGATGGGTTACTGAAGAGTGTGATAGAGGGAAGGATGTTGAGCAAGCGGTCAAGTGGAAGAAGCAAAATAGGTTTCATGGACAGGATGAAAAAGGGTAGATCTTACGCAGAGGCGAAAAAGGATATATTTGAGGAAGATTGGCCGCTGAAGAAGTAGAAAACCGGGAGGAGATTCTCTGACATCCAACAAAACCTACCTTTACAGATAGAATACTTTTGAGAAAACATATTTTTTCGTCATGTCTTCGACTATTTTATACTTTGGGTGCGATGGGAACGAGAGTCAACTGTCTTTCACGAATAATCTTGAAGAAATTTATCCTCTCCCTCTCACTCCTTTCATAGATCTTTCCCTTTCCAACTTATGTTTCTCTATTTGTTTTTTTTCCTCTTTCAACGCGCTTCGCTTTCCCGTTAGTATTTTCATCTAACCGTTCTTCCTTTCTTTGTCCACATCTCTCCCTCGCAAACATTCTCGTAAATATATGTGTAGTCGCGTCTTCGTACTTTTTCTTCGTCTCAAATGGGTGCCATACCTGTCTTCCTGGTTTCCTCGCCGAAACAAAAAGACGCCCTTCATCTTAGATTCGCGTTGAAAACTCAAAGGAAATACTCAGCGCTAAAGATGCTTAAGTCCAGCATCAGTCAACAGTTACCTCCTTGTTGTCGATCCTCCTTTTGGCCGACTCCCCTCAGCGTGAATACAACTCGTACGCGGTGCTAATTACCTGCTCGCCAACTAATTAGGAAGACTGAGAAAAATGAATTTTCCCTGAATTTTAGCTGAGCTCCTTCGCTCCTGTGAAATATTCCTTTAGCAAAGCAGTGCAATTCCAAAGTTAACCAGAGAATTGGAAGCGATACAGAAGCTCTGATTAGAATTCATTGACTTAATATTCAATAAATCTCTGAGCTCCAAGTATTTTTTTCCTCTTCGAAATGGTACCATTTGTACGTATAATTTGAAATGTTTTCATACCCTACGCGGTAAAATAATCCATTACTATAACTGTTCAACCCGTATTATGCTTCTTTTTATTCGTAAAATACTTTGTGAATAATTTTAATCATGTCGAGTTAGTCAGTTTTTTCAATGACAAATCTTTAATTTCATCAATTGAGCGATATACTTGAAGCATCAGGTTTTGATAGTATGTTTGGCTATTCTACCACGCGCGTGTTGGAAGGAGCTCTTCAAGTTAGATGGAGCTCCATGTGTAATAACAAGCGGAAGGATTTCTTTCTGACTGAATCTTGACTGAATTGTTTGTCCGTCTTGGGCGTCTAATTGTGAAGGACTATTTGATGTCTGTTCATGCATTTTGCGATATCGCCACTTGCAATACTTGCGATATCGCCACAGCAGACGTTGGCCCGCATTGACTAGGGGAACGTGTGATTAGGCGCTCCCGCTATATTCTGATAAATATACCAGTTTCCCTAAATACCTGTATTATATCTTCATCATACTCGACGCTTCGGGAATTTACCCTGTCTTCCAAATCGCGCATTTGGTATCAACTTCTCAAAATAAAAAAGACCTCACGAGGGATACATTTATGGTTTTGCAAGCCCAAGAGTAGATTAAGATCATGGTTCTTGGAGGGGGCGGATTGCTAATTTCCAGGGATTTGGGGGCTAGAGAATACTTTGTGCCCAACATTTCTTTTATCATACCAGGTATTACTGGGGACAGCCGCTCTTCTGCCCCTCTCTTAATACGCCACTTCTCTAACCAACAAATGTATAGATAAAATGGGATCTTAAAAATACTGCCATAAGTTGAAAATAGTTTATATACATCTCGTGACTGTCAATGACCCTAAGCTAAGCAGAAGCTTTGGTTTGAGCTTATATGGCACTCCTTTATCAATGTTTTACATAAGAGCTGTGTATACTTTTGGATATTTTACTTGGAAACGCATTATTTTTCGCTCGAGGAAAACTAAAGTAAAAAGTGTCTTTGAATATTTGCAAAGGGACTAAATTAATCACTGATCGCAAATAGGCAATGAAATTTAAAACCATTACTGCCGGTTGGAGTTAACACATCAGAAAAAGTTTAAGGGAAGTAGTTGACATCAAGTGCTTACAATTGACTACAGCGACCACATTCATTCTTACCTATAATAATGACTTAAGAGTACTGCATTGTCGACTTTATTTCGCTCCTAAAACGTTTCGTGATCAAACGTAACAAACTAGAACCTTTCCGAAAAAAATGCGAATATTCAAGGATGTCTTCACTCAGTCCTTGGCGATCATACGCGAGGATAGGATGATATTTTCCTGTTTTTACAGAATTAAATTAAACCAGCAACTGTTATTCGCTATAATAATCTCTCTCTTTTATTTGTACTTTCAAATTGTCAGGAACTTTTTAAAGCTACAAGCACGTAATTTACCGAAACTTCTACTATTCTTTCACATATGGATTTCAGTATCATATCTTGATACCTCTTTACATATTTCAAAGGTTTTACAGTCACTGCAAATGACAGTCGTCTACTATTTGAAAGTAAAACGTGTTAATTGAACGAATTTTTTAATTTGGGAAACCTACACTTATTGTCAGTCGTCTGTAAGTCGTTCTATAAAACTTACATGGTATTGGAAAATCATACCAGTTGCCTATTGACCACTGTTTTCGGAGCTGGATAGTCAAATACTATCAAAGCTAAGCCAAAACATAAAGATGTGACCTGACATGGATCGTAAACATCGACCGTTGGAAAAGCTGATCAGAAAAGACTAGAAGCCTTCGAAACCTGGTGCTGGAGGAGGATGCTGAAGATAAAATGGACGGAAAAAATAAGAAATGATGAAGTGTACAGAAGAGTAAAGAGAGGAAAGGACCATATAGAACACCATACAGTAAAGGAGAACAAGATGGATTGGACACGCCCTGAGACACATTAGGTTTGTGGAGAACATAATTGAAGGTAAAATAGAGGGAAAAGTCCCCAGAGGAAGACCCAGGAATAGTAATAATAAGCTCATAGACCAAATAAATGGAAAATACAAGGGAAGAGATACCACTAGATAAGGGAGTTAGAATTAGATAGGGTAGGGTAGAGGGCTGCAGTCATCCAATCTTAGGATTGCACGACCATCATCTTCACCCTGATCAACAAACAGCATACTTTTGAACAATAAATGAATACTTTGAGCGACACCGGATGATTGAATGTTGTATAAATCTTTGGTATCCATTTGAGATTTACAAAGCTCACAGTGAGAGCAGTGATAAGAGTTAGCCGAGTAGGTACCCAAATCAAGTAGCCCTATCGTTGGTCACTAGAACATCAAAAAGAAAGGAATTCCGTTGAGTGAAAGATAATAACTTATCTAATGAATTTCAGTGGGGCTCTGAGGCCTTTTGTTTTTCCCGTACAAAAATGACATAACGGTGCAACGGAATACCTCACTTCCTATCCATTTCAGCTTACCTCATCCCGGGAACGGGACTTCACTCCCCCTTGGAAGAGCGGAGCCATTGCTCGAGTTGCAAAGCAAATACTCTCCGCATTTTATTTGTCTTCTTCTTCACGAAATCGAAAAGTGAGTTAAGTGGAAGAGGATCGAAAATGTTGGTTTTTCTCGCGGAAGGAAAATATTTATGCTGGGAACGGTGCGGTGCTCGCCCAAATGGTCGGTGTACACCATATATGAGCCATATTTTCAAATCGTAGATTAGGATACGTAAAAAGGGTTCTAGGCAAATGCGATGAGAGAGTACGAGAAAGAAGCTATTTTACACTTGTCAGGCCTCATTTAGAATATGCCTCTAGTATATGGGATCCGTCCGAGGAAGGTTTGATAAAAGAATTAGAGCGCGTGCAAAGGAGATCCGCTAAATTTGTTAAAGGCCGTTATGATGAATGTATACGAGCTTAATAGAAGAACTCGGATGGGAATTACTATCAGAACGCAGGTTAAAATTTAGGTTAAACCTTTTAAGTAAATTCGAAACCGATTTGTCCACAGATGACGTTAGATATATATTAAAAACTCCTGCGTATTATGCTAGGTTTGATCAGATTAACAAGATTAGAGAGATAGATTGTCGTACCGATAGATTTAAAATGTCATTTTTCCCGCGTACCATAAGAGAGAACAATAGGCAGCGTAGCAAAGGGATATGTAGTTGAAATATAATTAGAGTAGTCTGTAGTGCATGACGCATGTAATAACAACCAATAATCCCTTTCTTATTATGTAGATACTAACCATCTAGCTGCATGTGACCCTGTTCTCTAGCATGTCTCCCTTAAATATCCTAGTTACATGTCAATAGTGCATGTTTGGTGATCTTCACCCCTTGCCACACACCCTCGTGGTGGTTCGCAGGGTATTACGTAAATGTAGATGTAGATATATGAGTATGCAGCCTTAATGTTTTAGCCGTTTTTGGAAACGAACTCTTTTAAATCATAATCGTATTGGATTAAATTCACGTAACTTCAGCGAATGACTTTTCAAAAAATTATTTAACTGCATTTTTGGCTGAGCTTGTAAACCTTGAAAGCAATAAACTCTATTACCGCATTATTCCTCAAAGACACATCGGAGAATGGGATAAACTCGACTGAATTCTATTGAACAATGAGATATCCTTTAGTATTATAAATTACGGCTTTTAAGTTTTCCCTTTTTGAACCTCAGAATTTATAACGATATGTGATGATAAATATAAGTGTATATGAGTATTTATATATTATGCTACGCATGTGCAATGCCCAAAACACCTTGTAATGAACGGAGGACTCGGCTTTAGTACGTTTGTTACGGCCGAGAGAGCGATAAAATTGTCATTACATTTAGGAGATTAGGATATTTATGAGGATTTACTCAACTGAATTCTATTGAACTGAGAGGTATTCTATTGCGGTATACATTGTAATTATCAAGTTATCCCTCTTTGAACCTCAGATTGCTTAACGAAATGTCATAATAGATATAAGTGTATGTGATTATTTTAATATATGTAAAGCTACAGAGCTGACTGACAAACTTCTGGGGCATTTCTAAACGAGCAAGGTGGGTGAAATTTTCAGGGTAGAGTTAGAATCATGTGTCGAGTTGGGAAAAAATCGAAAAAGTTAAAAAAGTCGATTAGTCTTCGCTTTATTGCAATCGATGTTATGTGGGAAATCGGGATTATATGGGAAAAATGAAAAATCTTAGTGTGGACCTTTTTTCTTTCCTTCATTGTAATATGAAATAATTGAGCTACAAGATTGATTCTTTCACTTATATGAGGCTGAATGTCTGAAAAATCTTATTCTTGCAATCAATTTTTCTCTACCTACCGTAAGACTGATGTTTTTTACTTTTATTTGGGATTTTATAAATTTTTTCACTTTCTTTGCTATGGATATATTTCTCCACTGTCGCCGGGCCGAGTGTCGATTCGAGGTTTGGAACTCTGCGAGGCGGGCCAGTTTCAGGGGAGGGTTAGATTTATGCGTCGATATTGTGTAAAATAGGAAAAGTTTAAAAAGTCGATTAGGCTTCTAGGTATTGCAATCGATAGCTTTACATATATAAGTTAGGTATCCTAAGTGCATGTTATTTAGTCTTCTTTATACCAATTTTTGCACTGCTAAGTACTGGGTATAATTTCTTCAACTTTTTCCTGGCCTCTACCTTAGCTTTGATGACTAATTTCAACCAACCAAGCTTCATGATATTGTAGTTTTCATTAAAAAACATGCAGTCCATGTAGAAGATTGGAAAAGAAAATTTGAATATGAAAATTAGTATATTAAAAATCTCGATTCCGATCGAACTTATACAGTAAAATTCTTCATGTGAGCTATTATTAAGTATGCTGTACTGAATTGAAATATCTAACGTAGAAGAGCGTCTTATATGCCGTAAAATGAGGTTATGACGATCTTCCAGTGGATCCAAGTTCGTTTCGGTATACTGATTATAGTATTTTGAAAAGTCGTTAATAACCGGATGACGTACGATATAAGTTTGTACTAGAACTGTCTGGTGTCCATACCTCTTGGGGCGCGTCTTTCATTTTCGAGAATTATACTTTTCTGTGCTTGCACGTAGCACGCAGTCTTGAGAGCTTTCATTGTTTTTTTCCTTATTTAAAGAGTCTCATCATATAACACTTCCCCCCCTGCTTGCAAATTGCAAGCACCCATTTACTCGTTTATAAATAATGCTACACATGTGCAAGTCTCAGAACACTTAATAATGAACGGAAGACTCGGCTTTAGCATTTATGTTACGGCCAAGAGAGCCATAAGGATTTCATTAAATTGGAAGAATTTCTATCTAAGAGCATCAAAAATTATTCATCTAAAGTTAAGCATTCTCGAACTTTAAGGTAGCTGATTTGAAGGCGTAGTTATTTGTTTAAATCTAAAAATGACCACATTTTCGAGTGAAAGAGATCAGCCTTGTCGTTTTGCTCTGTCATTTTCAGCTCACCTTGCATCGAATCGCCAATGTTCCTGAAGCGGTCTCGTTATTCCATCGTGGACAATGTGGCACTTATCAGCGGTTAACTGGAAGCGCATTTCAGTCAAGTGTCTTTTCATATTTTCCAATTTGACTCGTTGGTGAATACGGGCTGACGTGTCAGATTTCAATTGGGATTGCATAATTATTTATTGATTTATTTATTCCGCACAATCATTCTATGAAGTTCACTTCTCAGCATATATAATGTCAAATGTTTTATTTGGTCCCAAAATTGGAATCGCGCGAAATCATTATAATTTTAATTCCATATGAATAATGTTGGCGGGACTCAAAGAACTACCTTGGCTTTTTCACGCCGTTGATCGTATTGAGTAATGTGTAGAAAGATGTTGCATGAGTGTGGCTGGGAATATATGTTTTATGCATAGCACCCGGCTTCTATAACGTCATTTGGTTGGTTTCAGAGCGATACAGAGGATATTTTCATGACGCCGCTCTACATCTCTAGGTCTGATGGAAGGGATTTAAATAAGAAAGATTAATTGCCGACCAGGTGGGTACAAAAACTCGCTCTTTCCGCACACAATATGCGACCATGGTAAAAACTGAGCTCCACTAAATACGCTTTCACAATACTCGTCACCATTTCCCTCCCAAAACATTACCCCTTACATTTTTACTCGGCTGCTGTCCTAACACCCCCTGCTACACGCTCATGTGGAGGCTCGCAGGATAGTATGTAGATGTAAATTCATCCGATCTTGTAAACATTAGTTTGTGAAATTGCAACTTTGAAAACTAAATGGAAATCATATAATTTATATTTGTGACCGGGATCTGATCATCCAGTCATTCGCAACGGCATGGGTTACTGGTCTTACGTTCTTGTCCTTAAGATGTGACTGTCAAGGTTTGGTAATTTTCTATCTTATCTAGGTTCCAAATGTATTTCGCTTGCATCCTTATATTTTTTAGTCATCCGTTATGGTACAAATTGTCATTCTCCTTGTAAATGGTAGATAAATTAAGTAGGTAAGCTTTTTTTTAAGATCAATTTCTCGAAAGGAGTTGGGTATATTCACCACGGGTTGGGTTTATCCATCACGACAGTGGCATTGTAAGCATGATTATCGTCTCTTGTGCCAAAATGAGGACTAGAAACGTGAAAATCTAATTCGCAGAAACCTCTCTCGAAATTCGCCTTGAATGACGATGACTTGGCGGTGTTGATGGCGAATTTCATGCCTTGGTGTATTTGCTCCTCTGCCAGTAACTTCACACCGTATCGTTTTTAAATGCAATGAATGGAAAGAAAATTGTCAATTTCTCGAGTACATAAACATCACTCCTGGTGATGGCGGTGAAAATCATTTTTAAAAACGCCAAAAATGATGAATCTAACTGGGAAATATTTTATTTGAATTCTGACGCAAAAGTGGTGAAATTTTGTCAGTAAATTCAAAAATGTCGTTATTATGCTGCATTATTTCACTGATGGAAGATGGCATAAAAAGGAAGTTTCACAGGAGATAACTTAAAAGAAACAAGAATTGCACATCTCTAGGATGTATTTACACAAGAAGCTTATTTAAAACATTGAACAGAGTTCATATCTTTTACATTAAATAGAATTTGCACTTGACATAATGATAACTGTAAAAAAATGCTCTGCTTGGATTGGTACCCCTGATGAAAACCGTCTTATTCAAGAGCCAATGCTAGAAATACTTTGGAATACAGCTGCAGTCGAGCTTGTTAAAAACTAATATTACTACTGTAAAGATTTTTTATATTTCCTTAAAGGTGAAGATATTTGCATCGATATTATTTTCAGGTACTGTAATATGTAAATTGGAGTAAGTAGTAGATTTAGGGTTTATGAGATGCATCGACGGCCGGGGTCGTTTGCACGTGTAAATTGGAGTAAGGATTCTATATAATATCTATTTGACATTAATTTTGGGTGGCAACTCATACGTTCCTGTTCCATTGTCAAAAATCCCTTGATTACCATCAATTTAAAATCAGTGTTGCTTTCTTAGACTGTGGAGTAAAAAAAATACATTTCGGCAACGTTTTTTATAGTAAATACTGTTTTAATTATATTTGGCAATTCCTTCTCCTTTAATAAATGGCATATTCCTTTCTCTTAGCTGATAATATGAATGATAGTATGCAGAAATGAAGAAAATTATCCACAGAAAAAATTTTCTGAAGACGTTTTCTGTGGATAATTGCAAATTTTTCATTTCCGCATCATGCATAAATTCCACTCAATATCGTAGGAATCTTCGGATTTTATATGAATGGAAGGATTTTACATCAGCTTAATTAAGATTCTAATTAAGAGAATACGTTTGTCTCCGTCCTCCCTATTCCTTTAACTCTTTCCAGCCCTCAAGGAGACTCGCAGGCGACTGAGAGCGGAATGGAAACAAATGGAGAAATCGAACCGTTTCATTCACGGCGTTTGGAACAAAATCCCGCTTTTCCTGATAAAGCAAGTCAATATAAATATTAAAAGTTAAGCTTCGAATAGTTTCGTGTGTTTTTTATTTACTTGAATATTGAGTTTTAATATTAAATTGAATTCTCCTTCTTTGGAGAAGCTAAACATTTTTAGACCACTAGTTAGCCAGAAATATTGAGCCACTAAGTAGAACCACAAGCCTATGGGCTGTCATTATAAGTTTATGTACAAAGCTTGCTCATTCGCGCAGTACTTAGAAAGTAACCTACTCTTCTTAAATAATTAAATGCGTTCTACACTGAGTTATCACTTAAAAGCTTGCTGGTGATATAAAAGTAGCGAGAGCGCCAGTTGATCCAAATCTCCTTTCCTTGAAATTCCTTGAAAATGTCATTAGATGGTGTTAATTCACAGAAGTTACCTCCGTAAATATAATATCCCTATACAGGGACCTTCAAAGGAGGCTTCTTATTTTTGCTCATAGTTAACATCAATTGTGTTTCAATTCATTTAGCAATAAAACCTGAATGACGTCTTTCATTTCATGTTTGAATGATGTTGCAATTCCTTCAATGTCTTCCACACTACTTCAACTGGATTTCGATAGTAGGTGAGGCTGTATTATTTCCTCGTCTACTGCGATGCCGATAAAGGAGAAATGAAGTATCGTGGAATTCTACTTAAATAAACAAAAAGCGTGACACCTAAGGATAACTCCCTCATGAATCAATCATTAAAGACCAAGTGCATTGGCTAGTGAAGTGTAGCGTGTTGATTTTTCCGTGCAACACCAAAGCATTCAGTTTGAACAAGAAATGCGCGGGAATTAATCCTTACGGGATAGAAAAGTTATCATTAAAAAATTACGGGTTATGAAGCACATCATATTTCTTGACTCTCTTTCGATGGTCCATCAGGTACCTTACCGTAATATGAAGCTGCTATGAATGATGTCAACCAACTAAAAAACTCCATGGTAACGTAGCTAAAACCATACGCCTATGTCACCTCGAAGTTCACGATGGCTCCCGTGGTAAGAGATACTATGCTAATTTTGGTAGGAAAAAATTTACCTACCGCATAGTTCTAGGGATTCTTTTATGGCTATCACCTTTTTCCCTAACTGATCATATGGTCCAATTTGGGCATCAGAGTAGAGCGAGGGTGAGGTGGAAAATTTTAATACAAGATAAATCACTCTTTTATGAAAAACATTTCTTTATTTTCAATTTAACGGCTCGACGGTATTTATTTCCTGAAAAAGAAAAGAAAAATGCTTCCCTCTGAACTTACTCCCCCGATGATTTTCTTCTCACATCGCCTCTCAGCCTTTTACTTTATTAACAGATCCAGTGAGGTTAACAGTTATATACCAAATAACACGTTTGAGAGGTAATACAGGAATGCTGTTGAATATAATCAGAAATGTGGTTACACTTCATGATGATGGATTTAAGCGCCCGGTAAGCGTCATATAAGTCAAACACACCCTTTATCTCGTCATATATTCTACCTCTCTTCACCCGTAGATAGTTTCTGTGCCACATAATCATAGAAATAATTGAAGAATGTAAAGAGGTTTGGATGATGAAAGACCTAAGTTGGTTCTTTCATCACGCTATAAAGCCTCTTAGTGTTACGACATTGGTAAAAAAAAAAGATTTACTCAAGCGCTGTCAAATTATGTCTCACGAAGGTGGACAAAGTTCGAAGTCGAGTGACAGACGCTGCATCATTTCTGCAGCTCGGGTCCTAATTGCAGCTGCATGTGGCGATACCAGCGGCACTTATGAGAAAAATGACCATGCCTTCGTGATTCAAATATCAGGTAACCATTAATTCATTCGACCGAAGGTAGACGAGTACTCTCGCATTCCTCAATCCAGTGTGGCCAAGGTCTCATTTCTGTGAGTCTCTATGTGCTGCACAAGTCCTGCGAAACAGTCAATTTGAATCACACCGTGACGCCTCATATCCTCCTCGGGTAATAATGGGAGTGGTCAAACCTGGGACTATAGTTGTAACTCCTGCCTTGACGCCCGCTGTGATACCTTGGACCTTCCCAGTGCCTGCCGGGAACGGGCCGCCACTGATTCGACCTCTGCCGTTGCAGGTAATGCTCGCGGTAGGGATCGAACGGCAACCTGGGCCTGTTGTACCTGTATCCATTAAACGGAGCTTCGGTCGTGATGTGGACTTCGTAGGAAAGAGACCTTTGCGGAGGGTCGACCGACCACTTTTGCGGAGGGGGCCTTTGCGGTGGATAGCCGTGATAATGGGGCGGAGGGGGCCTTTGTGGTGGGTAGCCCTGGTAATGGGGCGGTGGGGGCGGGGGCAGATAAGGCGGGTTTCGGTCTGTGGAAGTGATGGAAGGCAGGCTTGTCGTCGGCATGTCCGTGGTGGTGGTGAGACCGGGCGTTGTAGTTTCCGCTTGGTCTTGCTTCTCGATGCTCTGGACGCCACTTGTGCCATCTGGGTCTCCATCAACATCATTGTCCCGCTGCGGCTCTCCTTTCCCCCCGTTGCTTCCCGAGAGGGAATTGGACCCGCTCAAAGAATTCGAGTCAGACTCCGACTGAGATTTCGAATCGGAAAGCGAAGCAGACTGGGACTTTGAATCTGAGTTTGAATTTGAATTGGACTCTGAGTTGGACACGGAATTGGAGGACGCGTTGGATACGGAGTTGGACACGGCGTTTGCGTTGGCGTTGGCAACCGCATTCGCGACGCTGGTCGCCGTTATGTGGTTGTACGTCGAGAAGTAGTTCTGGAACCTCTGCACAAGTCCTTCCAGAAGGTTGGGGAACTGGTAGATGACCACTCTCTTCCCGTCCGCTTCGGGAACGGTCACCGTGACTGGTGTCGATGTTTCCGGAGCGCCTAGGAAGGACGGGGCGTTGTTGGAAGCTCCCGAATCCACGGTGGGTTCGACGTCGTCGCCATCAGAGTCTCCGCCGGCACCGTTGGCGAGTGGTGCAGCCATTCCCGTGGCCACCGTCGGGGTGGCTTCGGTCTGCGACCCGTCGTCTCCCTCCTTGGGAGCGTCCGTGGTGAGGACCATCTTATCCTCTTCGGTGGCGGCCACGTCAGTGGTCTGGGTCCCCGTCTCGACGGGCGTGGCGGGTGTGCTGACGGTAGGGTGAGCCAGCACGGCCGTGTCCGCTCCGGGAGCCGTTGCCAGTGGATATGCGGAAGTGAACGTGTAGGGGGCGACCGGAACTTGCGTCAGGGGAACCAGAGGTAGAGCTGTGTGGGCGGTGTACACGGGAGCTTCGGCGGCTGCCAAGCCGACTTGCTGGGCCCACAGAGGAAGGAGGTGCTGTTGGAAGTATTTGCTGTGAGGAAAACAACGGGACGGAGGGAATGGTATCAACGTGAGAGGTAAGACATCAGTAAAAACAGATTTTATAATTAACTAAATGATTTTAATTGTAAATTACTCCACCATGTGACCGTCATGCTGTGTATTAACTTGTAAAGGCCTTTTTACGTGATACATTTTCTTGCTTAAACGAATACATAAATTCGTACATGAGGAAAACTTTACCGTGTAAAGAGAGAAACTGTAAGAACGCCTTCAGGATTGTCCGAATGTTGCTATGTTGCTATTATAAGTACAATATAATTTGCGGTGTAAAGTACCTTTAGGAGTATATTTCAATGCATTTATCACGATATCATTTTACCTTGCTTTCACTTTGCTAAAATGTCATGCATTACTTACACTTTGAGTTGACATAACATTGTCAGGGTGCGAAGGTGTGACTATATTATTGTGAAATACGCATAGTGTCATTCAAAACATGTTGAGTATCGGTTTCCTAAAATTAGAATAAGCATAATTTTATTGAATCTATTATCATTTCGATTTCGTTTATATACCTGCACATTTATTTGTGCTATTTTTCGTTTTCCTACAAACCTAATAAAAAATTCGCCTGGGCGCTTAATTAACTATGAAGCTAAAACAACTTCATTAAAAACGGAGGCGGCATTTTTTTCAACGTAATACGACAGCCTTTGTTGTCTAATCAATCGTCAGCACTTCTTGAGTTTTACATGTTTGCTTAGAGTTGAATGAGCTGCAGCAGGTTTGATTACCAAATACCATTTTTCTACCCTCTTCCCCTGACTCAATGTTTTGATGTTGGGCTTTTAACCAGTGTCCTTGTCAGCTAAGACAAGCGTCACAACGAACTTAACGAGCTGAGCGTTAAACCGATGGAAAGGTCAATCAGAATCGGGTCAAAGGAAGCACACCAGAAGTGTAGCATTGCCTTGTTTTAAATGCATGTACTTCAAACATAGCAGTTGAAATACGTTGAAATTGCCGGACAACCAAATAAACATATTTGGCAACGAGTTTATTTGATTGGGATTGAATAGTGAAGGTGATGAGATTGTTAGCATTGTGCTCAAAATCAATATGCACTGAATATAATACACACTTTTCTGGCGTTACTTGGTGGAACTCCTTCATAATGAACGTAAAACAAGTACTTGGTGATGAATCCACGCAAACACTCCGCTCCCAAGGCCACCCGATTCTTCACAAACAGTCTCGTCCGTTACTCCCCATTCTCTTGTTTTCAAATTCCCCCCTCCTACCTTTACGGGTACCTATATAAGTATAATCCACCCAATTGCATGTACCTGATGATGGCATCTTATGCCGGAACATAGGTCGCGTTGCAGTAAATAAAGCTTGGAATCATTGCCAAGTTCTTGTTTTTCGTTCAATATACACTGAGGTTAGGGCACGGGTTCTAAATCTGGCAGTAGAACAGATTTTTCTGCGTAATTCGTATCAATCTTTTGACGTCATATGTCGCGCATGTTTTAAGGTCTGTCGGTCGATAGGGGAAAAAATCTATGAATGCTTAGGACTCGCTGGCGGTTTTGTGTTTCGTTTTTTTCTACCGGACTTTCGTGTGCCGCAATTTACAAGTTGCTGCACCATTTTCAAGGGAGTGAAGATTCTGTGGCCTGCATGTGCTCTTTGCTTAACGTAATTTGAGCGAAATGTCTTTTCACTCAGACATCAATGAATTTGGTCTCGTTTTAAAGGAAAATATCCCACCATTCCAAATATACCTAAATATTAGCCCCTTACGGAACTACTTTCCGAGATATTTGCCAAATAATATAAGCCCTTTTATATGGGAAATAGTGCGTGTATGCACTCCAGAGAGACCTTGTTTTAAAAAAAGAAGAGTCTTCAACACCTAGATATCGTATAAAAATTTACAGTGCGTAGTTTGTATGTTTTCTCGACTATTTTCGAAAGTAAATCATATTGCCACCGCTATAATTTTTTCAGAATCACGAAAACCTTTCCGTTATGAAGCAGATTAAACGTACCGCGTGAAAAAAATTAGTCAAGTTAAACACTTATGTCAACATTTTTATTTAATCACTTAGAATTTTATTCATATATGAGTGCATTATCGCATCATTAATAATGCAATATTTAATTCATGCTTCCCACCGCTACTGAAATCAAAACATATAATTCGAATGTGGTGTCCATTTTGACTAGGGAACTATCTCGCTCAAACTACCTTGAAGGCATTGTAGTTGTTGGACGAGGTTAAAAAGAATTTGGGAAGCTGATTGTGAAGAGGGAAAAACAGGTGGAATGTTCAAGGAAACTGGAAATTAATTGAGACTGGAAAGTAAAAACGGAGTTCCCGAAAAAAAATGATAAATATCGAGAAGAATGAATTGGACTGATAATGGAGCCTTGAATGTAAGATTGAAAGTGGTGTTGACTGTAATCACATGAAACACTTGCAAAAAACCCTACTAAAGAATGTCTATCAATGTGTTAATATGATGTGTTGCACGAAGCTATTCAGAGTAATCATTATTCTTAATCAAGGAATGTCTCTTTATCAAGAAATGTCTGCATTCATCAAGGTGATTGGCTTCATTAGGACCGACGCACAGTGGTCCGAAATCGGAAAAAGCCGGACAAAAGTCCAAAATGGCTTTTTTTGAGATAGAGACTTGAAACTTATCAGAAATACTCATAAATGATTACCAATTATAGATTTATATGCCATTTTACATAAATACGACCCGTTACTGAGATACAGTAGCCCAAACATGACCAATTTTTCAAAAACACGCGCGATTTCGTTTTTCTTCGAAAATCTTTGAATTTAAGTAGGTGGTGTTGCGTTGGTATGATTTTTATGGAATAAAAAACGCAATATTCCTTTGACCTGGTGCTTTGCCTATATTTTCCATGACCTTTGAAGATTTTGGCTCTCATCTGTCTGGTTTTGCAACGCAAAATGGCGTACCCGGTTTTCACGTGAAATTTGACATAAAGTAGACATTATCTTTCGTTTACGAAATATATAACTCGGGAAATTTACATCACAGTGTAAAGTAGAAATTTCTTAAGAATACTAAGCAGAAGTCTTGGAAAAAAGTTTGCGATCAAGGAAATGAGAGCGATTTTTCGATCGCGCGTCAAGGCTGAGCTACACGACGCGGGACCCTGAGGCTCGGTAACTGCGGTCGATTTTTCAAGTTTTTGAAACTTTATTCTTAAAAATCGTCATTTAAAGCACGGCACGAAGTCATTATTGACCTAAAACACTATACTGAGGATATTACCAGGATTATGGATCGATCGACTACACCATTTAACGCATTACTCTAGTGAAGATGCCAGGGATTGGATATTTGTCGGAACCATCCCACGTATAAGAAATATGCTTCGGGTATGAAGTAGGGTTAACAGATTAAGTCGGCATGCTAAAGAGAGAGAAATAAACTGTTTCCGGGAAAGTCAACAACCGATACTCTTTTTCCCTTTCCACCCTCGCGTTTTAGGGGCGTTTTATGACGACGCACAGCCTTTGACGGTATTTAACGGGTTCTTCCACAAGGGTTTTTTCCTTTCCCCGGCCGAAATGCATGTCAACTTGCAGTTTTAGTTTGGAATCGGTGAATAAGTGTCGTACTTGTTGTCCTAGTGTTGTGTCGTGCTGTAGTGTAATTCAAGTTCATGTTGCCCAGTGATTTGTTTCGGGCTTTATTGAATTCCCACTAGCTATTCCCGGAGTTGAACATAGCAGTGATTTTCCAGCTTGAATTTTTGCAAGGTGAGTTTTGTATGATTTCCATTTCAAAGATGCGTATGTTTGCGTACTATTTCAATGAAATTGTTAAATTACTTATCGATTTTTACTGTTTTTTCGCCCCTATAAATCGTGGCAATTATGATTTTGATGCGTATTCTCTTTACATATTTCTAATTTTTAAATCACCGCACAGGGTTTCGAGCGTTTTCTAACGTAGCGATGGATTCAAACCAAATTACTCGTTTTGAGTTACATAATGGAGTATTAGAAATGAAGGGAAAGACATCAGGCGAGAAAAAAACACACTTGCTGGATTTTTTGTCGCGGAGATTGAATGTAGAGAGCTATGAGGAAGCTCCTGATGGTCTCGGTGAATAACTTCGGTTGGGATTCTGGCCGTATTTCGAAAAAATGTGGAAACAATGTTGCCGGAATAATGAAAGATTTTTAGTGCGATGTGAGGCATGGCTCGCAGAGCCAATTATTTTCCCTGAAGTTGTCCGTCAATACTTTCCTGTTACTTCAAAGGCAACTGGTATGTATTATATTTAAGTATGTTTTAAACTTTTAAAGAAAATTATATTTATGAATATCTATACTTATTCCATATCTTATAAATTGCATACACTATTCTATATCTTACAATTATTGCTTTATTAGGTTCATTGGGGCGGCCCGAGAAAGATTTTACTTCTTCGTGTAACCGATCTCAAAGAAGGAAAGTTCAAAATATTAAAAGTTGTTCCTCAGTAGCTGAGCTGGCATTAGCAACCTCTCTTGGTTTAAGGGAGGACGGAGATATCGCAGCCGCACAGTTAATTACGGAAGTAACGACAACTACTCCCACTAGAGCTAAGAGAGTACTTACTAAGTGGAGGAAGAGTGATGAGGTACAGAAAGAAATGTCTCCAAAGGAGGCTTTATCTTTGATCATCACCATTGGGATGACTAAAAATCAGTACAATGTATTAAGACGCTCCGCTCGTACTTATGGACATTCCTTGTACCCCAGCTACGCACGAGTGTTAACCGCAAAAAGTGCTGCATACTCAGAAGCAATAGGCATTGCAGAAAACGTATGCGAATTGAATCTACAGGCTCTATTAAACCACACCGCATCGGGGATACTGACATGCGAATCCACTGTTCTAGCGGCCAGCAATGAGGTGAACTGCACCTTAATATGCAAATATGGCTTTGACGGGAGTTCGGGCCATTCACAATATAAACAGTATTGGGAACAGGCGGATTCTTCCGATGAATATTTATTTATGAGCTCCGTGGTGTCACTTTGTTTGCTGAATGACGAAAATGGTAAGAGTTTGAGGCGTTTCAAATTGCATATCTTGCTTATTACGAATGAATCTGACTGTAGTAAAATTGAGTATTTAATTCCATGTCTGCTGTTTTAGGTGAAATAATCTGGAAAAATCCTCGCCCATCATCAACCAGATTTTTCCGGTCTATTCGCCTCCGGTGGCTGAAGGAAACCAAGGAAGTTGCTAATGAGGAAAGTATTTATATTCAAAGGCAGATTGAAGGGCTGAAAAATTGTAGCAATGGAATGGAGAAATGGAAACTCAGTCAATTTCAGCTTGCTGCTAACAATGATAAATGAAAAAGTAAGAAACATTCAAATTTCTATTGTGATAGACAAGAATATGGTAGTGCTTATGGATTGAAAAAATGAAAATACGATTATTTTAGGCATGCAACGCATTAACTGACAATCCGAGTATGAGGTGCTACGTCTGAGGAGCAACAGCTACGGAGATGAATGATTTGAAGGCAATGAGGAATCGACCTGCAGATGTGGCTAAATATTCTTTTGGATTGTCAACCTTGCATTGCTACATCCGGTTTTTTGAGTGTGTGCTACACATATCGTACAGACTAGAGTTCAAAAAGTGGCAGGTAAGAATGAATACAAACAAGCTGGAATCTGGTTCAGTGGTGAAAATGCCTTTGAGTTACGAACAAAATTCTTTACAGGCCCGAGGAAATCTCAAAACACTGCTTATACAGAGAAAAATAAGAATTCAGAAGGCTTTTAGAGAAAGGATGGGGTTGATTGTTGATGTTCCAAGGCCTGGATCAGGTAACACGAATGACGGTAACACGGCAGGGCGTTTCTTCGATTCCCCAGACTTGGCCGCTGATTTGACAGGCAATTGAGTTAACGTGCACTGTAATAGCAAAGTATATGTAAACTTCACGCATGTGTTTGCATATAAACTGGTTAAATATTTCATCTAAATCATTTGTTCTCATAGGAAAGTATAACGTACCATCAGCAATAAATTAATTTATCATGTATTAATTACAGGTATCAATGTTGATCTCATAAAACATTTTTCCATCATTCTGAGGGCAATATCCAGTGGCATACCTCCTAATTATACAGCTTTCTCGGACTACTGCGAGAGAACTGCGGAATTATACGGCAAGCTGTATCCCTGGTATTATATGCCAACCACGGTACATAAGGTACTTCTGCATGGAAGCGGCATTGCAAAAGAGGCGATTCTTCCCTTGGGACAACTTTCTGAAGAGGCAATGGAAGCCCGGAATAAGGACACCCGTAAATTCCGCCATAGATTCAGCAGGAAGCACTCCAGAGAGGCCACGAATGACGACCTATTTAAAAGACTGTTGTTAACGTCTGATCCATTTCTTTCCTCCACCCTGACATCAACTCCGAGGAGAGCAAGGGAAATGCCAAAAGATTTAAGAGAACTGCTGCTTTCGGATGATAGTGAAGAAGAGGAATCAGGCACTAGTAACGAAATAAGTTCATCGGAGAATTGAAGGTTGAAATTCTGTAAATGAAAAGATACAATTTAATGACTTAAAAAAAGCACAGTAATAGGTGACTTCCAAAACATGTATTCCTTTTATTTTCTAATTTATGGTTCCGCATTGATTTCATTTGTAAGTTTCAGCTGATGCTTGGTGTTCCATTGATGCTATTTTGTTTTTTAATATAAATATTCCTTTACGGATTTAGCAAACAGTTTCAAACTTTTGTCAATGCATTTGTTCGATTTTATTTTGAATTTGCATTTATCAGGCATGTTGCCTCGTATATTTTCTTTACGATGGACGACCGAAAGTGAAATTTCCCCTAGACAAGTTAACTCTCAATTTACCATTTTATAATAATATATAAATCATGAATTCAAAGATATAGTAATTTTCGTTTCCTTTTCCCTAAAACATTCCCCTAGTGTATGAATCTTGGTCAAATTGAAAAGGGGAAACCGTTGTGGAAGAACCCGGTAAATACCGTCAAAGGCTGTGCGTCGTCATAAAACGCCCCTAAAACGCGAGGGTGGAAAGGGAAAAAGAGTATCGGTTGTTGACTTTCCCGGAAACAGTTTATTTCTCTCTCTTTAGCATGCCGACTTAATCTGTTAACCCTACTTCATACCCGAAGCATATTTCTTATACGTGGGATGGTTCCGACAAATATCCAATCCCTGGCATCTTCACTAGAGTAATGCGTTAAATGGTGTAGTCGATCGATCCATAATCCTGGTAATATCCTCAGTATAGTGTTTTAGGTCAATAATGACTTCGTGCCGTGCTTTAAATGACGATTTTTAAGAATAAAGTTTCAAAAACTTGAAAAATCGACCGCAGTTACCGAGCCTCAGGGTCCCGCGTCGTGTAGCTCAGCCTTGACGCGCGATCGAAAAATCGCTCTCATTTCCTTGATCGCAAACTTTTTTCCAAGACTTCTGCTTAGTATTCTTAAGAAATTTCTACTTTACACTGTGATGTAAATTTCCCGAGTTATATATTTCGTAAACGAAAGATAATGTCTACTTTATGTCAAATTTCACGTGAAAACCGGGTACGCCATTTTGCGTTGCAAAACCAGACAGATGAGAGCCAAAATCTTCAAAGGTCATGGAAAATATAGGCAAAGCACCAGGTCAAAGGAATATTGCGTTTTTTATTCCATAAAAATCATACCAACGCAACACCACCTACTTAAATTCAAAGATTTTCGAAGAAAAACGAAATCGCGCGTGTTTTTGAAAAATTGGTCATGTTTGGGCTACTGTATCTCAGTAACGGGTCGTATTTATGTAAAATGGCATATAAATCTATAATTGGTAATCATTTATGAGTATTTCTGATAAGTTTCAAGTTTCTATCTCAAAAAAAGCCATTTTGGACTTTTGTCCGGCTTTTTCCGATTTCGGACCACTGTGCGACGTTTCAAAGTACGGCTTGAATTTGATTCTCAGGGCTTGTAAATGCCGTACAAATTGGTCACTCTTTACTCAAAAAATGGGTTTCGTCAGGTGACTCCCTATTGGTTCGCTCGTCTGATTGATCGTTTCCTAAATATCTGGCTAAAAGCTCAAACGATTTCGTACTGTCTACTAATTTTTATTTCACCTCTTGCTACACGTGTTTCGACTGACTAGCAGTCATCCTCAGGCAAGACTTGTCTGAGGCAGGCAAGTCTTGCCTGAGGATGACTGCTAGTCAGTCGAAACACGTGTAGCAAGAGGTGAAATAAAAATTAGTAGACAGTACGAAATCGTTTGAGCTTTTACTCATCATGCTGTTCTACGATATCTCGCCTGAGAAAGTGGAGTTTAAATTTCTGGCCTTTCCTAATGTTTTCTCAATACAATTCACCAGGAATGTTTTAGACCTTTTACTATTATTCATCATGCTTGGTTCAAAACTCGTATAAGAAATCGCTAAAGATGATTTTGGGATTGTAAAAGTTATTACTAACATATCAAGGAATGTTTTACAGTTTGGGTAGTAGTTGTGTGACATGCACTATG
This sequence comes from Ceriagrion tenellum, assembly GCA_963169105.1. NCBI lineage: Eukaryota > Metazoa > Arthropoda > Insecta > Odonata > Coenagrionidae > Ceriagrion > Ceriagrion tenellum. The sequence continues at coordinate 48,871,583 of OY720637.1, forward strand.
TTTACCAATCAATCTCAGATTGATATGAACTCGGACCGATCTAAACATTCTGAGCCAGCCTACTCGGATCGCCTGGTTTATCAATGCAAAATCGATTGAAAGATTGATTTGAATCGGTTCGTATTGAGTTTAAATCTCAGACTGGTAGGGAAAGCGGGTCGAGTTAGCCCGCTTCTCATATCGATCCCACTACCCCTTTGCGTTTACCATACATCTACATCTACGTGATACCATGCGAGCCACCACGAGGGTGTGTGGCAGGGAGTGAAGATCACCAAACATGCACTTTTGCCATGCAAGTAGGATATTTAAGGGAGATATGCAAGATAATAAGGTCACATGGAGCTAGATGGAAGGAAGGAAGGACGGCTAATAAGGAAGGAATTATTGGTTGTTATTACATGCATCATGCACTACAGACTACTTCAACTATATTTCACCTACCTATCCCTTTGCTACGCTGCCTATTCTTCTCTCTTATAGTACGAGGGAAAAATGACATTTTAAATCTATCGGTATTACAATCTATCTCTCTAATCTTGTTAATATGATCAAACCTAGCATAATACGCAGGGGTTCTCAATACATATCTAACGTCATCATACCGAGCTGATCCGGTCGAATCGGTCTGAGTTCGATTGGTAAACGTGGTGATGATTTGATTTTTATCACTTTTTACCCTACCCTATTTTGTTATTAACCCTTATATTTAAAACGCATCTCAAAGATTCTAAATTCAAGTTTTTGGAAAACGTGGAATAAGTGACACTGAGACGAGAGCTATCTCAAGCAGAAGATCCCCGCTGTGAATCCATTCCTCCCTTTGACGAAATCCGCCACCCTCCAAACTCGTGAGTCCCTCTTTCTCTTCGCAGACCCCGTCCACCCAACCTCTCGGCTTAACTCCCTCTTCCCCGGTACACTTCCTCCCCTCTTCTCTGCGAATACCTGCATTCCCTCAAATCCCCTCGCCCTCCGACTGCTTTGCTGACAGTGACTCATCGCGGCCTCGCTACCGTTGAGTGATTGATTATTTCTCTCGTTCAAAAATGAAGATCAATTTCAAAACTTTTATAATAACTAAGTGATTACTTCATGGCTTGCTACCGACACTTACGCAGTTCACGGCCACCAAACGGGATGCGAACGCTGCCAAGGCACCCCAAAAAAATACTCTACGAACGCAAGAACCTCCTGCATTGTTGGTCTGACGTTGGATATAAAATGTTAGGAAAAATAATGCGCTCGCAAAAACACTCACGTGTGTAGAATACGCTGTGTTATTACATGCTAGTTTTTGTCAGTGGTTCTTAATTTTAAATCGATAGATATTGCAACATTTTTGAAAAACTTTACCAAATTTCTGGTACTCTTTGGTGCACACGAAAACGTCAAGTGAAGGTTACTGTGGATGTTACTTAATCAATATTTTTCAGTATCGTCGAATCATAAACTTAGAGGGTATTACGCCTCCCATTCTATACACATAGTCAAATAAGACTTAATGATTAAATATTTTTCTCAGATGTATTCTTCCAGTGGTCTCATGGTAAAATCCGCATCCTGTAATCCGAGGGTCTAGGGTTCCAGTCGTACCTGTGTAAGTTCCTCGCTTCTCAGCGTATGGGTGTTTGTGTTCGTTCGATGTCATTTGTTGAAACGATAAATGGAAAAGGATAGAGCTGTTTTTCTGATAGTAGAAGTAACTAATTATGATATAAATTAATATTCAACCGGACGCATCGTGTTATTTTCTTCCGCCTTCCACCAGCTATCCCGGGAGCAGCACTCAATTTGGGTGGAATATATCAATATTTGATCAATCGGCGTGAAAATTGAATTGCCCTAAAATTATAACGGTCCCCTTTGGTCAAATTAACGAATAAATGTGATACTCAAAATCGATTTGATGTAGAAGGGATCTTGGATTAACTCAAGCGCAATGCGAGATAAAACGCCACTGTTCCTCTGCGATTTTTCGTGAAACATAACGGTGCTTTGCGTTTAAAAATTTTCTTTTTCTGCTGAGATAATGCTGTGGAAAATCTCTTGATCACAGCGTTCTCTCGCCTGCCGTCGGAAAAAATGGATCAGGATCGTCGTTAAAGCTAGTGTTCATCATTCAGATCAATCGTAGGTTGATTTGCATTATTTTCTTTCGCGAGAGATGGGTGAGACACCGCTGTTTGTATTATAAGTGCTTCTTTGTGAAGTCGAGCGCGTGCTTATATCTTCCTTATTGCTGTTGTGGACGACGTTATTTAAGTATCTGATTCACTCCACCACCTTTGACTAAGCCTTGTGGTGTGGCTTGTTAAGGCCCTCCAGGCCATGTTCCTTAGTGAAACGTTCGAATGTTTTATCTGAGAATGGGGCTCTATTTGATTTACAAGTCGAGCAGTTGACCTTGCTCCCTCATGCTGGCACGCCTTAACCTTCCCTTCGACCTTAAGCTATCTGATCGTTCCTGCTCCTCATGCGATGCGTTTAGGAATGTACCAGTAAAATATTTTTTTGGAAGATTTTTTTAAGGTAGTTGTAGCGTGAATCGTGAGTCGTTGAGTGCACATTTATATAACTTTTCAAGTAAGTCGAAAACATATTCTACACTTCTTTAAAGTAAATCTATTTCTACGTTGGGAATAAAAACTATGCTGTGATGTAAATGATGCGAGAGTTGTAGTTTAAAATTTTCGTACTGTTTAAAGCACTTTTATGACAAGGGTTCACGACGCAGGGTTCAAAATTTATGCAAAAATTATATGTAAATACGTTAGTTTCGGCATGATACCATGATACCTCGGCATGATACCTTGATGATTCTTATCACCCATTTAAATAATATAAGAGGTATTTTCTCGCGGTTCGATGAAAATCTGTACATATGTCAAAAAATTATTTCCAAGTATATGTGAAATGCCATCAGGAAAATGCCATAATGCTACTTGTTAAATTAGCATTAAATTGCCAAGAAACGAAATCAGGTAACATACATTTACATCTACGTCATACCCCGCAAGCCACCCAAAGGGTGTGTGGCAGGGGGTGCTTTGGCACCAGGCATGCATGAATGATATGGTAGAACACCGACATTACATTAAAACCCGCGTACCACACATGCAAAGCGCCAATTAAAAATCTAATACCCAAGAAACATTCAATCTTCAATCGTTCCAGAATGCAAGGGATACAAAGACTACTACTACAGATTCAAAATATCATGCATAAATGAGAACATCAATATTTACATCATGCATAAATAAGAGAGTAGAATACATAATGAGAAAGATTTACTGCCTGCCTATTGTCACTACTCGAACTATTCATGACGACGATCACAGCTGTTATGGTCCCGAATGGTACGAGGAAAAAAATGACATTTTATACCTATCGGTTCTACAATCTAGCTCTCTAATTTTATTGGCGCGATCTAATCTGCCGTAGCACGAGGGGGTTAATAGTATGTTTTTTACGTCGTCAGTAAAATGATTTTCCTGAAATTTATTTAGGAGGTTAAGCCTATAATTTAATCTACGCTGTGATAGCGATTCCCATCCCAATTCTTCTAACAGTCCAGACACACTAGCCAACTTATCGTAGCATCGTTTCACAAACCTAGCTCCTCTTCGCTGCACGCGATCTAATTCTGACATCAACCCCGCTTTCTTCGCTTACAGTTTCTTCGATTTCTTCTTTACATATTACTGACGCTGCAGGCATTTGAGATGTGGGTGTGGAGAAGGATGGAGGAGGCGAGGTGGACGGATGGTGGAAGGTTTTAATTAAGGGTGATGGGTTGCTGAAGAGTGTGATTGTGGGAAGGATATAGGGAAACTGGGGAAGGAGAAGAAAGAGAATAGGTTTTATGGACAGGATGAAGAAGAAGAGATCGTACGCTGAGGCGAAGAAGGATATACTAGAGGTATATAGGCCCCTGAAAGTGTAGAAAAAAAAGTAGTGTGGGAGGAGATCCTCTGAAATTCAACAAAATGTACCTTTACCGGTAGAATACTTTAGTAATAATAATATTGCTAACAAGTACGCGGAGGAGACGTTTTACGCAAATCTGTACACCAATGAAAATCGCTTCAATCACCTTAATGCTTGTATACATGAGAAAGTAAAATATGTACTTTATTCGTTTTCCTAAACATTAATTTTTCCTTTAATAATATTTTATTTTATTTTTCTCAAATTATAACTAGTCCCATAGAACCAGTCCTTTTCAAGTACCCCTGCTATTCTCAACCATACCCAAAATTTTGTGTTTTTCTCCCATTGTCCCATAATTACACCAACAATTAACAATAGTGAAAATACTCTGTGCACTTGAAAGTGCAGTAAATCGGTGAAACGTGTCGTAACGTACTAATAAAAGCTCATGATAAATACAAAGTATTTTACTTTATTATGTTTGCAAGCTTGTAATACCTCCCAAGCGTGATGACTGCCACGGTTAATAATTCTTAATGTTATGTTCGATTAGCAATCTTTTTCGGATGCAAGTACGCCCGATGACCGGAATTTAGGATTACGGGGGTAGCGATTATTTCTTAGGCTGCTCATCGGGGTTCTCCATTTTATTTCTAAATTCTTCCTCAATACGCATGTAATCGAAAAGTTCCTGCAACTCACACCAGAGTTATAGGTGAGAGCAGAAGAGCACAGGAGGTCCTACGTCACGGGAAACACGCAAAACTCACACTTTGCAGAACACCTTTGGGACGGAAACTACACAAGTGACTTCAACCCTGAAGTTCTCCACCTGCAAACCAAGGGTCAAAGACTTGACGTTTTGGTGCAGCGAGAGATTAGGAAGAATATTGTCCACAGACAGTTGGTGAATGAAATCACATTTACCTGCCATTCCCCACTCCTGGGTGTCAATTTTTAAAAACATTGTACTTTTCAGTCCTCCTTAAAAGTTTTCCAGTGCTTTCCCACCATCAACCCCTCTCGGATAACCGCTGTCCCACCCAAGAATCCCTTAACCATTCCTCCCCTCAACCCGCAGATTGTCCCTTGAAGCAATGACTAACCTCCTTCCTTACTCATCCCTTTCTCCCCCCCCCCCCCGCTTCACACAAACTGAACTCATCCCTACCCCATGCTCGCTTTACTCTTTCAAACTTTTCCCCTTCCCCTTAGAGCATTTGTTGTCTTTGTGACCGTCAAATTTATAATTATCCGCAACCAGACCATGACCTTGGTTGCATATTCTCCGCGGGTCTTATTCTCAAAGGCAAGTTCTGATTAGTGTCACTGATTGCCGAGGTTCTCTAAGCAAATTACAGCTCTTACACACAAGAGCAAATATATTGGTGGAAAAAAAACTAAGTGGATTCATTCTTGACATGAATCATAATTTCCACAAAGTTAATTCGCCAACCATTCATTTTATTTTTAACACTAGTTTGGTGAAAAAGTGGAGTCTAATTCCAGAAACTCTCCATTCGGTACAAGAGCAATTGTTGCCTCGTTGTAATAACATCAGTTAAGTTACCATATCTTCCGTATTTTAAAAGATAGAGATATGATTTTTCTCTAATAAATTAACAATCATATTTACTAAAAGTTTTATTATAATCTACATCTACATCTACATCTACGTCATACCCTGCAAGCCACCCAAAGGGTGTGTGGCAGGGGGTGCTTTCGCACCAGGCATGCATTAATGATATGGTAGAACACCGACATTACATTAAAACCCGCGTACCACACATGCAAAGCGCCAATTACAAATCTAATACCCAAGAAACATTGTATCTCCAATCGTTCTAACATGCAAGGGATACAAAGACTACTACTACAGATTCAAAATATCATGCATAAATAAGAACATCATTATTTACATCATGCATAAATAAGAAAGAGGAGAATACAATGAGAAAGATTAACTGCCTGCCTATTGTCAATACTCGAACTATTCATGACGACGATCACAGCTGTTATGGTCCCGAATGGTACGCGGAAAAAATGACATTTTATACCTATCGGTTCTACAATCTAGCTCTCTAATTTTATTGGCGCGATCTAATCTGCCGTAGTACGAAGGGGTTAATAGTATGTTTTTTACGTCGTCAGTAAAATGATTTTCCTGAAATTTATTTAGGAGGTTAAGCCTATAATTTAATCTACGCTGTGATAGCGATTCCCATCCTAATTCTTCTAACAGTCCAGACACACTAGCCAACTTATCGTAGCATCGTTTCACAAACCTAGCTCCTCTTCGCTGGACGCGATCTAACTCTGATATCAACCCCGTTTCGTATGGATCCCATACACTAACAGCATATTCCAGATGAGGCCTAACGATTGAAAAATAACAACGCTCTTTCACTTTCTCATCACATTTTCCGAGTACTCTCTTGATAAAGCCTAGCTTCCTATATGCTTGACCGCATATTTCCCTAATATGTTTTCCCCAAGATAGGTCGTGACTAATTGTGACTCCTAAGTACTTAACAGACTCGGCGTGAATAATTTCTGTATTTTTAATTCTGTAAGCCCTAACTGGCCAATTTTTCTTTTTCCAAAAGCTGACTGCTACGCACTTTTTTATGTTTAGTTCCATCTGCCACTTTTCGCACCAAGCATGAATAGCAAGTAGGTCGATTGTTAACGAGTCGCTATCTTCGGAATTGTTAATATCCCTATACACAACCGCGTCGTCTGCGAAGAGTCTAAGCTTACTTTTAACGACGTTACTAATATCATTAATGTACAAGAGAAATAAAAGTGGACCAATTACACTTCCCTGAGGAACACCCGATGTAACGCTAACTGTGTTTGACATGATACCGTCTATGACAACCCTTTGTTCCCGCCCATGTAAGAATTGATTAATCCAACTAATAATGTTTTTATCTATTCCATATGCTTCTAGTTTTGAGAGCAACTTAACATGAGGTACCTTATCAAAAGCTTTCCTAAAATCGAGGAATATCGCGTCAACTTGGACATTATTTTCACCCGAGAGCAAGATGTCATGAACGAAGAGGGCCAATTGGGTTTCGCAAGATCTACCCTTTCGAAATCCGTGTTGGTTATTTATTAACAATTCCTCCCTATCTAAATGACTCATAATGGAGCTTACGATTATGTGTTAAAATACCTTACAGGAAATGGATGTGAGAGAAATAGGCCTATAGTTACTAGGGTCTTCCCTGTCGCCGCTTTTGAATATAGGTGTGACATTTGCTACTCTCCAGTCCTTAGGCACTACATGATCTACTAAAGATTTGGTAAATATTAATTCTAAGTTAGGCGCTATGTCTGATGCCATTGTTTTATATACGCGAGCAGGTATTTGATCTGGACCGGGGGATTTGTTGGGGTTAATATTTTTTAGCTGCTGTTCTATGCCGCGACAATTTATAATAATTTCAGGCATACATGTTTGGGAACGAACTGGCTGCGGATCGAAAAGATGTGGTGTATAAGTACTGAAAATGCTTTTGAAGAATGAGTTTAACGAATTGGCTTTTTGTAGACTGTTGGTTATCTTTTCCCCTTTGATATTCTTAAGCGTGTGTACTGTTGATTTATTTCCTTGAGTGTCCCTAACATACGACCAAAATGCCTTGGGATTATCGTTCAATTGTTCTCCCAGTAATTTACTTTTGAAATCAGCTAACGCCCTTCGGCACGCTTTTTTTGCTAAGAGTTTAGATATTTTGTAATTTTCGGTGACTGTGTATAGTTCCTCGGAGGATTTGTTAATTTTTGCCCTTTTTAACCTAGCATGACATGTTCTTTGGTGCTTTAATGTTTTTCTAACCTCCGCGTTATACCACCTAGGCTCTGCATTGGCTCTTTTCCATTTACTTGGTATGTATTTGCTAACTACTGATCGTGTAACGTTGAGGAAAGTATTCCACAAAACCTCAGTATTACTGTTGATACTTATTTTTTTTAAATTAGTAAATGACTTTTGGAACTCTCGTTTCATACCTTCGTAGTCAGCCTTATTATATAAGTAGATTTTTCTTTGTGGATTATGTTTCTTGATCATGCTCACGGAAAAATTAGCTTTAACTATCTTGTGGTCGTTTATTCCCTTATCCGTACCTATGTTTACAACCATGTGTGGAATATTTGTCGCTAAAAGATCAAGTGTATTTTTCCCTCTAGTTGGAGCAGTGACTAATTGATGTAGTGAGTGAGATGTGAATGTATACAGGAGTGACTCACAAAGGTCTTTGTCTTTCCCCCCAGTGATAAAACTGTACGTGTCCAAGTCTATGGACGGAAGATTGAAATCCCCACCGATTATAATATGACAGTCGTTTTTTTGAGTGGTTAATTTACTGAGTTGACTTTCTAGTTCTAATATTGAGGTTATATGGGTATCTGGTGGTCTGTAATATGCGCACACATAGATCGTTTTTGCTTTAGGATTTTGAATGGAGCACCATACGCTTTCTACCTGGTCGTCGGAAAATGACTCCCTCCTACTAATATAACAATCCTTCACTGCAATAAAAACTCCTCCCCCGGTCCTTTCCACTCTATCTTTTCTATAAACTGTGAAATTTTTTGGGAATACTTCATTATCTGCGATTTCGTTACACAACCAACTTTCCGTCCCTATAATTAAGTCTGCGTCAGTAGTTTCAATTAGATGGTAGAAGTCAGCTACTTTATTCCTTAAGCTACGGCAATTTACTACCACGACAGAAAAGGATTTATCAGTGAGCGTATTCCCGGAATGTGTATTCTCATTACAACTCGCTTTCTTAGGTATATTCAAAGTTACATTACTGCTATTTTTTGAAACTGGCCTCTTACTGTTCTCTTTAGACTTAACACTTTCTTGGGTATTTTTTCTATTAAATATTGTTCGCGATGGTACCTGATTCGACCCATTAGCTGACCTACTCTCTGCCCTACCCTATATCCTAAAAAAGGTCTACAGTGATCGAGTATGCTACTCGCTACACAGCTAGCTGCCTCGGCCGTGTAATGGACACCAGAACGGTTCAGAGGGGTCCGACACGATCGGATTGCCGGCCGAAGGTCGACGAAGGAGGATCCAATGTCCGTGCAGAAGCGACGCAACCTCTGGTTTATGCCCTCCACTCGGCTCCAAACCAGGGGTCCACGATCGATCCTCGGGACAAGAGTACAAATTGCAAGCGTCATGTCAACCCCTTCGTCGCGACTTACCCGCTTCACTTCGGAGTCCAGTTCCCTGAAGGAACGCAGGATCTCCTCGGATCCACGGTCCATGGCGTCGTTAACGCCGACATGGGCCACAATCTGCAGACTTGAGCACTTCGTGCCCCGGACCGCCGCACCAACCGCCTGCGTCACCTGCGGAACACCGCCACTTGGAATGCACCATGACGTTACACGGTGGCTTATACCCTCATGGCCTGCCCTTTCCCGCAAAGGGACCATAACACGGCGGACGTTACTACTACCTATCACTACAATCCCCCCCTTCCCACTCTGACGACTCTTCCTAGGTGCCGGTCTCGGAGTAGGAGTAGGCACGTCAGGCACCTCGGAATTTCCATCCGAAAGCCACTGGTACCTGTTCGAAACGGGAATGGGAGGTGCCAAAGCATCTCCTGAACCACGCTTCAGAGTGACCTTACCTCCACTCCTCCGAGACACGACCCTCCAGACCTCCTGTTTACGGAGTTGTACTGCCCCTTCATCGGAAGACGGACCTTCAGGCAAACTCTCGATCGTCCAGCCACTGTTAGCAATCGAGCGAACTCGTGCAGCCCGTAGGGCGCGGCGAACTTTCGAAGAGCGACCCAAATTTCCATCCACCTTCGGGACGCATACCACTCTTTCAACCTTAGACTGGAGTTCCCGCAGGATTCTCTCCAACTCGGCGATGCGGGCTCGGAGAACCGCACACTCGCCGGCGTTTTTGATCATCCCAACAGGTGACCTATTCGAAGACATCCTAGCACTACTCGCAATGAACTCCCAAGGAAAAAAGCTTAACTACAAAAAGATGGCTATACTCAAAAGAACTGAGCGATCCTAAGCTCGGTCACAATGGGCAAAGTAACAACAATACTTCTACGAAATAACTTTAACACAGACCTCACACCTGGCAAAGAGCTAACTAAAATACGAGATAAATAAGAACACAAACTCTCTAGCACAAAAGGTAACTGACTTTCACTTTTAGGACGCTAAAGATAGGGGAGGAAGGACAGGTGATGTCACGCAAGTGAGCTATGAGGGGGGTTGAAGCACTGACGAAGCACGCGAGAAAGATCTGTGTTTTTGGATTCAACCTAACTAAATGATATTATATTAAATAAGTGCAAAAGTAGTCATTAAAGAGGCTTTAACTGGCTATATGTATAAATTAGAATATCAGTCGATGGTTTTACAAACGGTCTTAGGTAAAGGTTTTTTAATAACGTTATATATACTATATAAAAAAGGGAGATGGAGAGTAAACTATTTAACGACTAGAAAAAAAAACTATCAATCAACAAGAAAAGAAATGTAGTTAACTATTCAGTATCAGTAGACTAGACGTAAAACTAAAAGTTCAAAGCAAAAGTTCTAAACTACTAAAGTTAAAACAACTTCACAACTAAAATAAACAAAGAGTTTTCAATAACGATGATAAAAAGAATATTATAGACTCAGTAATAAAATATATGTACTTAAGTAAGAGTTAGGTTATAATAAGTTCTATTCTAATAAGATTCTTTTACTACCCGAACACCAGAATCATAAGCTAACGATATGCAATAACAATTTACGTACAATAGTATGAAAATATACGTGAGGATAAACAACAGAGATAACAAACTACAAAATGAAGATATGATAATAATTTGGCTTCTACTTATCACTACCAGCAAGCACTCTCGACAGACACACTCAGCGCACGAACCGGGATAACACGGCAGTGAGGAGATTCACTCACACACACAACTCACTCTTAACTAACACTAACAGAAGACCTACTATATAACGACCGAATAAGTGAAAAACGATACGATACGTGAATAACTTGGAATATATAACTAGGAGAAATAGAATTCACTACGGCTAATATATATATCACTACACTAAGGTTGCAGCTTCAAGGTACTGAGCAGCAGGTGCACAGCGAGCAGGTAGGCAGCCGGGAACCGGATTAGGGAGCGCTCCGAGAACACGTCCGTACCCTTCAAGAGCAGGCGAGTGAGATACATGCTTTGATATATCTGAAATTAAGAGTGCTATCGTACATTATTTGTTTTTGAGGAGTTAAAATTCAACGAATATTTTTGAGCCATCTTGAAAATAAGATACCATTTGCAATGATGCTAGCAGAAGAAGAACAATACATATCTTATGCATCACTGTAAAAAGTTTGAAATCTCCTCAATCGATATTAATTGTTGAAATTCGGTGTTTTCATTGTGATTGCAGAATACCTCTGAAAAAATGTTTACGTTGCCATAGCTCGGTAACTAAGACGGTGCAACCCCATGTTCGTGCATCGGGACTAGCTTACAAATCGTCAATTTGTAAGCTAGTCCCGATGCACAAACCCCCGACTTATACTTAAGAGGCATAATTACAGTAAAGCTTCTCGAGTACCCTATTTTTTTATCATTTCAGATTATAATACGAACCTCAAAGACTCTAAATTCAAGTTTTTGGAAAACCTGAGATAGGTGACCAGAGCTATCTCAAGCAGAAGATCCCCGCTGTTAATCCTCTCCTTTCTTTGACGAAATCCTCCCCTCTCCAACATTGTGAATCCCTCCTTCCCTTCACAAATCCTGTCCGCCCAACCTCCCGGCATAACTCCATGTCCCCGTGTATACTTCCACCCCTCTCCTCTGCGAATGCCCCCGCATTCCCTCAAATCCCCACGCCCTCCGACTGCTTAACTGACTGTAACTTATCGCGGTCTCGATACACTTGACTGATTGATTGTTTTTGTAGTTAAAAAACGGAGATCAATTTCAAAACTGTTGTCAGATCTAAGTGGATACTTCATGGCTTGCTACCGACGCTTACGCGGTTCACGGCCACCAAACGGGATGCGATCGCCGCCACGACACCCAAACCAATACTCCACGAACGCAAGAACCTCCTGCGTTGCTCTTACGTTGGATTTAAAATATTTGAAAAGGTAATGGGTTCACCAAAACAATCACATGTATAGGATAGGCTATATTATTACATGCTAGTTTTTGCCAACAATGATACTCAAACGATATCGTACTGTCTACCAAATTTATTTCCCGGTTCCCGGCTGCCTACCTGCTCGCTGTGCACCTGCTGCTCAGTACCTTGAAGCTGCAACCTTAGTGTAGTGATATATATATATTAGCCGTAGTGAATTCTATTTCTCCTAGTTATATATTCCAAGTTATTCACGTATCGTATCGTTTTTCACTTATTCGGTCGTTATATAGTAGGTCTTCTGTTAGTGTTAGTTAAGAGTGAGTTGTGTGTGTGAGTGAATCTCCTCACTGCCGTGTTATCCCGGTTCGTGCGCTGAGTGTGTCTGTCGAGAGTGCTTGCTGGTAGTGATAAGTAGAAGCCAAATTATTATCATATCTTCATTTTGTAGTTTGTTATCTCTGTTGTTTATCCTCACGTATATTTTCATACTATTGTACGTAAATTGTTATTGCATATCGTTAGCTTATGATTCTGGTGTTCGGGTAGTAAAAGAATCTTATTAGAATAGAACTTATTATAACCTAACTCTTACTTAAGTACATATATTTTATTACTGAGTCTATAATATTCTTTTTATCATCGTTATTGAAAACTCTTTGTTTATTTTAGTTGTGAAGTTGTTTTAACTTTAGTAGTTTAGAACTTTTGCTTTGAACTTTTAGTTTTACGTCTAGTCTACTGATACTGAATAGTTAACTACATTTCTTTTCTTGTTGATTGATAGTTTTTTTTTCTAGTCGTTAAATAGTTTACTCTCCATCTCCCTTTTTTATATAGTATATATAACGTTATTAAAAAACCTTTACCTAAGACCGTTTGTAAAACCATCGACTGATATTCTAATTTATACATATAGCCAGTTAAAGCCTCTTTAATGACTACTTTTGCACTTATTTAATATAATATCATTTAGTTAGGTTGAATCCAAAAACACAGATCTTTCTCGCGTGCTTCGTCAGTGCTTCAACCCCCCTCATAGCTCACTTGCGTGACATCACCTGTCCTTCCTCCCCTATCTTTAGCGTCCTAAAAGTGAAAGTCAGTTACCTTTTGTGCTAGAGAGTTTGTGTTCTTATTTATCTCGTATTTTAGTTAGCTCTTTGCCAGGTGTGAGGTCTGTGTTAAAGTTATTTCGTAGAAGTATTGTTGTTACTTTGCCCATTGTGACCGAGCTTAGGATCGCTCAGTTCTTTTGAGTATAGCCATCTTTTTGTAGTTAAGCTTTTTTCCTTGGGAGTTCATTGCGAGTAGTGCTAGGATGTCTTCGAATAGGTCACCTGTTGGGATGATCAAAAACGCCGGCGAGTGTGCGGTTCTCCGAGCCCGCATCGCCGAGTTGGAGAGAATCCTGCGGGAACTCCAGTCTAAGGTTGAAAGAGTGGTATGCGTCCCGAAGGTGGATGGAAATTTGGGTCGCTCTTCGAAAGTTCGCCGCGCCCTACGGGCTGCACGAGTTCGCTCGATTGCTAACAGTGGCTGGACGATCGAGAGTTTGCCTGAAGGTCCGTCTTCCGATGAAGGGGCAGTACAACTCCGTAAACAGGAGGTCTGGAGGGTCGTGTCTCGGAGGAGTGGAGGTAAGGTCACTCTGAAGCGTGGTTCAGGAGATGCTTTGGCACCTCCCATTCCCGTTTCGAACAGGTACCAGTGGCTTTCGGATGGAAATTCCGAGGTGCCTGACGTGCCTACTCCTACTCCGAGACCGGCACCTAGGAAGAGTCGTCAGAGTGGGAAGGGGGGGATTGTAGTGATAGGTAGTAGTAACGTCCGCCGTGTTATGGTCCCTTTGCGGGAAAGGGCAGGCCATGAGGGTATAAGCCACCGTGTAACGTCATGGTGCATTCCAAGTGGCGGTGTTCCGCAGGTGACGCAGGCGGTTGGTGCGGCGGTCCGGGGCACGAAGTGCTCAAGTCTGCAGATTGTGGCCCATGTCGGCGTTAACGACGCCATGGACCGTGGATCCGAGGAGATCCTGCGTTCCTTCAGGGAACTGGACTCCGAAGTGAAGCGGGTAAGTCGCGACGAAGGGGTTGACATGACGCTTGCAATTTGTACTCTTGTCCCGAGGATCGATCGTGGACCCCTGGTTTGGAGCCGAGTGGAGGGCATAAACCAGAGGTTGCGTCGCTTCTGCACGGACATTGGATCCTCCTTCGTCGACCTTCGGCCGGCAATCCGATCGTGTCGGACCCCTCTGAACCGTTCTGGTGTCCATTACACGGCCGAGGCAGCTAGCTGTGTAGCGAGTAGCATACTCGATCACTGTAGACCTTTTTTAGGATATAGGGTAGGGCAGAGAGTAGGTCAGCTAATGGGTCGAATCAGGTACCATCGCGAACAATATTTAATAGAAAAAATACCCAAGAAAGTGTTAAGTCTAAAGAGAACAGTAAGAGGCCAGTTTCAAAAAATAGCAGTAATGTAACTTTGAATATACCTAAGAAAGCGAGTTGTAATGAGAATACACATTCCGGGAATACGCTCACTGATAAATCCTTTTCTGTCGTGGTAGTAAATTGCCGTAGCTTAAGGAATAAAGTAGCTGACTTCTACCATCTAATTGAAACTACTGACGCAGACTTAATTATAGGGACGGAAAGTTGGTTGTGTAACGAAATCGCAGATAATGAAGTATTCCCAAAAAATTTCACAGTTTATAGAAAAGATAGAGTGGAAAGGACCGGGGGAGGAGTTTTTATTGCAGTGAAGGATTGTTATATTAGTAGGAGGGAGTCATTTTCCGACGACCAGGTAGAAAGCGTATGGTGCTCCATTCAAAATCCTAAAGCAAAAACGATCTATGTGTGCGCATATTACAGACCACCAGATACCCATATAACCTCAATATTAGAACTAGAAAGTCAACTCAGTAAATTAACCACTCAAAAAAACGACTGTCATATTATAATCGGTGGGGATTTCAATCTTCCGTCCATAGACTGGGACACGTACAGTTTTATCACTGGGGGGAAAGACAAAGACCTTTGTGAGTCACTCCTGTATACATTCACATCTCACTCACTACATCAATTAGTCACTGCTCCAACTAGAGGGAAAAATACACTTGATCTTTTAGCGACAAATATTCCACACATGGTAGTAAACATAGGTACGGATAAGGGAATAAGCGACCACAAGATAGTTAAAGCTAATTTTTCCGTGAGCATGATCAAGAAACATAATCCACAAAGAAAAATCTACTTATATAATAAGGCTGACTACGAAGGTATGAAACGAGAGTTCCAAAAGTCATTTACTAATTTAAAAAAAATAAGTATCAACAGTAATACTGAGGTTTTGTGGAATACTTTCCTCAACGTTACACGATCAGTAGTTAGCAAATACATACCAAGTAAATGGAAAAGAGCCAATGCAGAGCCTAGGTGGTATAACGCGGAGGTTAGAAAAACATTAAAGCACCAAAGAACATGTCATGCTAGGTTAAAAAGGGCAAAAATTAACAAATCCTCCGAAGAACTATACACAGTCACCGAAAATTACAAAATATCTAAACTCTTAGCAAAAAAAGCGTGCCGAAGGGCGTTAGCTGATTTCAAAAGTAAATTACTGGGAGAACAATTGAACGATAATCCCAAGGCATTTTGGTCGTATGTTAGGGACACTCAAGGAAATAAATCAACAGTACACACGCTTAAGAATATCAAAGGGGAAAAGATAACCAACAGTCTACAAAAAGCCAATTCGTTAAACTCATTCTTCAAAAGCATTTTCAGTACTTATACACCACATCTTTTCGATCCGCAGCCAGTTCGTTCCCAAACATGTATGCCTGAAATTATTATAAATTGTCGCGGCATAGAACAGCAGCTAAAAAATATTAACCCCAACAAATCCCCCGGTCCAGATCAAATACCTGCTCGCGTATATAAAACAATGGCATCAGACATAGCGCCTTACTTAGAATTAATATTTACCAAATCTTTAGTAGATCATGTAGTGCCTAAGGACTGGAGAGTAGCAAATGTCACACCTATATTCAAAAGCGGCGACAGGGAAGACCCTAGTAACTATAGGCCTATTTCTCTCACATCCATTTCCTGTAAGGTATTTGAACACATAATTGTAAGCTCCATTATGAGTCATTTAGATAGGGAGGAATTGTTAATAAATAACCAACACGGATTTCGAAAGGGTAGATCTTGCGAAACCCAATTGGCCCTCTTCGTTCATGACATCTTGCTCTCGGGTGAAAATAATGTCCAAGTTGACGCGATATTCCTCGATTTTAGGAAAGCTTTTGATAAGGTACCTCACGTTAAGTTGCTCTCAAAACTAGAAGCATATGGAATAGATAAAAACATTATTAGTTGGATTAATCAATTCTTACATGGGCGGGAACAAAGGGTTGTCATAGACGGTATCATGTCAAACACAGTTAGCGTTACATCGGGTGTTCCTCAGGGAAGTGTAATTGGTCCACTTTTATTTCTCTTGTACATTAATTATATTAGTAACGTCGTTAAAAGTAAGCTTAGACTCTTTGCAGACGACGCGGTTGTGTATAGGGATATTAACAATTCCGAAGATAGCGACTCGTTAACAATCGACCTACTTGCTATTCATGCTTGGTGCGAAAAGTGGCAGATGGAACTAAACATAAAAAAGTGCGTAGCAGTCAGCTTTTGGAAAAAGAAAAATTGGCCAGTTAGGGCTTACAGAATTAAAAATACAGAAATTATTCACGCCGAGTCTGTTAAGTACTTAGGAGTCACAATTAGTCACGACCTATCTTGGGGAAAACATATTAGGGAAATATGCGGTCAAGCATATAGGAAGCTGGGCTTTATCAAGAGAGTACTCGGAAAATGTGATGAGAAAGTGAAAGAACGTTGTTATTTTTCAATCGTTAGGCCTCATCTGGAATATGCTGTTAGTGTATGGGATCCATACGAAACGGGGTTGATATCAGAGTTAGATCGCGTCCAGCGAAGAGGAGCTAGGTTTGTGAAACGATGCTACGATAAGTTGGCTAGTGTGTCTGGACTGTTAGAAGAATTAGGATGGGAATCGCTATCACAGCGTAGATTAAATTATAGGCTTAACCTCCTAAATAAATTTCAGGAAAATCATTTTACTGACGACGTAAAAAACATACTATTAACCCCTTCGTACTACGGCAGATTAGATCGCGCCAATAAAATTAGAGAGCTAGATTGTAGAACCGATAGGTATAAAATGTCATTTTTTCCGCGTACCATTCGGGACCATAACAGCTGTGATCGTCGTCATGAATAGTTCGAGTATTGACAATAGGCAGGCAGTTAATCTTTCTCATTATATTCTCCTCTTTCTTATTTATGCATGATGTAAATAATGATGTTCTTATTTATGCATGATATTTTGAATCTGTAGTAGTAGTCTTTGTATCCCTTGCATGTTAGAACGATTGGAGATACAATGTTTCTTGGGTATTAGATTTGTAATTGGCGCTTTGCATGTGTGGTACGCGGGTTTTTAATGTAATGTCGGTGTTCTACCATATCATTCATGCATGCCTGGTGCGAAAGCACCCCCTGCCACACACCCTTTGGGTGGCTTGCAGGGTATGACGTAGATGTAGATGTAGATGTATTTCAAACTCTTACAACACGTGTTTCAACTGTCTAGCAGTCATCATCAGGTAAGACTGTCTTATATGTCTGTACTGTAGAGTGTCATCAGGTAAGTCTTACCTGATGATGACTGCTAGACAGTTAAAACACGTGTTGTAAGATTTTGAAATAAATTTGCTAGACAGTACGATATCGTTTGAGTATGATTGTTCTATATGCTGTTCTACAACATCTCGCTGGAGAAAGTGGAGTTTAGTTTTTATCAGTTGTTTTGAATTTCAAATCAATGGATATTGCAAAATGTTTGGAATACTTGACCAAATTTCTGGTACTCTTAGGTGAACACGATAACGTCAAGTCAAGCTTACTATGGATGTTACTTAATCAATATTTTTCAGTATAATCGAATCATAAACTTCGAGGGTATTACGCCTCCATTCTGTACACATGTCAAATGAGTCTTAATGATAAAATATTTTTCTCAGACGTATTCTTCCAGTGGTGACAGGGTAAAATCCGCGCCCTGTAATCCGAGGGTCTAGGGATTCTGTCCCGCCTATGTAGGTTCCTCGCCTCTCAGGACATGGGTTTTTGTGTTTGTTCGATGCAATTTGTTGACGCGGAGTTGCTTACGCGGTTTACGGCCACCAAACGGTATGCAGACGCTGCCACGACACCCAAACAAAAACTCTACAAGTCCAGGAACAGCCTGCGTTGCTCGTGCATTGCAATAGCAAAACAGATGGAAATAAAATATATAAAAAATTGGGAAAATTGATGCGTTCACCAGTCCACTCACGTGTACAAGGTGTACTGTAACATTGAATGCAAGTTTTCATCAGTTGTTCTCAAGTTCACTGTTGTATAAATTGAAATATTTTGGATTATATTTGCTGAATTTGTGGTAGGTGTACACGAAAACGATAAGTGATGGCTAACTCCAGATATTGCTCCATCAAAATTTTCATTAACATCGAATCATAAAAGTCTCATGGCTGTGATTCATATAGTCGTTTGCATGCCGTTTTACTTCCAAGTGCGTACACCAGCGAATCTGCTTACTAGGCTAATGAGGTGAAGATGTACCTCGAAGAAGGAGTGCTTCTTTTTTAAACGACCTTGTGGAAATTTCTGTCGACGTAAATAGTCCACAAAAAATAATGTGGCAAACAGTGATTTCCTATAATTTATACAATTGACCAAATGTTTTAAGTTTTCTGTGATGGGGAGAGTTAGATGCAAATTTAGTTTTATCCCAAGAATTCCATTGACGGAATGGTGGGTAGCATGTAATAATTTTATCTTTTTTCTATGGAGTAAAGCGTCATAAATTAAATAGTTATCTCTGTTCTGATGAGCCAACATTTCGTACATGTATTCGTTACGAATATATTTACATACTCTAATATGTACAAACAAACCAGTGAAATACCAATGTTTTCAGTTTTCTGTGATGGGGAGAGTTTGATGCAAATTTAGTTTTATCCCAAGAATTCCATTGACGGAATGGTGGGTAGCATGTATTTGGGTCGTGTGGGTGCGTCTGTGTTTGGTCCCTGGCGAGGAAGTAACATTCCCGTAAACCAACACGGGGGTATTCTTGGTTGAGAGGCTGTAGTTGGTCTCTGCTGTGGTTTTCCCAGCATACCAAGACATCAAATTTGGTGTTTGTTGACGAAGGGTGCCAATTGTTTACGGCTTTTTGAGATTTTCTATCTTTTATTTCATTGTCTAGCCGTAAGAAGCTCACCCCATCTTTGTGATGGCTTTCCAGCATGTAATAATTTTATCTTTTTTCTATGGAGTAATGCGTCATAAATTAAATAGTTATCTCTGTTCTGATGAGCCAACATGTCGTACATGTATTCGTTACGAATATATTTACATACTCTAATATGTACAAACAAACCAGTGACATTATCATACGTTGAATGATTTTGCTTTTCGCTTGTCATTTGTATTTGTCTCGCTGTTATATTCCATATATTCGTGTCTTGTTCAGCCAAGTCGTGCCCTAGGTTTTTGTGTAATAAAGACTGAAGTTAACTATCTGCTCGCTGAGTTCATTCTAACGGTATTGATGCCTCTGCAGGGCCACAGAGAGTCGCATCTGAACTTTTAACGATAAAATGTAAAATATGATAAATACTCAATTAAATATTCAATAGGAAGTCTCTCTGAGCCCTGAAGAGGTATAAAAATATATGCGTAACCTTGGTTAAGGAGGAATTAAATAAATAATTGTTCTTCAACCCATTTCTCTGGAAAAAACACATTTATATTAAAAAGGACTAGTCAAACATCGTATCATATTATTATTTTACATTTTGCTAATGGCTCACGATACTAGTACTCGATTGATGGAATTTTGGACCTCAATTTTAACCCTTCAAGTTTTCCTTTATTTTACCTCGACTTATATTCATCAGCCGCCCTACGTACGGTGATGGATACCCTCGGTATTTCTGTATTAAAAAGTCTCCAGGACTAGTGATGCACCCTTTTTTGGTATCGCTTAACACATCTGACGTTGGCGCTGGCTAAAACACGATGAACTACTCCTCTCCGATGCACGCAATGAGTAACATTGACGAGCTACGGTGGCATTAACCAAAATGTTATGTTCTATGTACAATCACAATCAAATAATGTACAATCAGCGACAACAATTGCAGTAAACTTGCAGCTAGATACTCAGTGGCGCCGTGCGGTGGCGAGAAAGTAAAACAATATTTTTCATGGCTACTAAAAATCTATTATTAAACAGTCTTTCTGAAAATATTAATTGATATAATTTGACCTCCATTTGGCTAGTGATCAACAGTCTCTAGAGGTGGGTATTACAGTGCTATGTTAAACCATATCCTGCTCTAAGTACGTCTAAAGTAACCTCTTCTTGCCCTCTTTTTGCTGCAACCAAAATCCTTACTCTTCCCTCAATATTTATACTGACATGTGTTTGTATATTAAAAAAAAAATCCTGTGATTTTCCCAACCAACTCTTAGTATCACAACAACTCCTCACCTAGCAACACCTTTCTACATAACAGCCAGCACTTCTCTTCCCTTTCATTGCGTGGTCGCTAACATTGCTTCCATTCTATACTATAAACTACCACTATCTATTAAATCTATTTCTTCCCCACCATATTTAAATACGAAAGTAAAACACTATCTTTAAAAGAAATGTTTCTGTAGTGTGAATGAATCAATCGAGTCCAATGGTGTCGACCGATTTAGAATTGCACTATTTCCTAATTTGAACTTTATTGAGTATATTCCTACAAAATTTTGTAAACGTGAGCGAGGGTCCGTATTAATTTGCGAAATATTGGATTGTTTTGTGCTATCATTCATTGTTTTATGAAAAATGTATTATGACGAAGCTCTGTGGATATTTCTACCTGCTGGCCAAATTAAATGTTATTATTATTGTTACAATGCTAATATCTTGGAGAAATTAAATCATTCACAGCAGAATAAGTTGTAATGCATGGGTACATTATTAATCTGTTTTGAATCAGTGTAGGTTGTGATTATTAAATGTTATTTAGACAAGATATTTAATCCAATGTACTTTCTCTACATACGCCTAAGGGCGGGCTCGTTTTACTTACTCGCAGATTGAGGCGCTGCCAGCGTCAGCTTCAGCTGAGCAAACGGAAGTAATAAACGATGGATGTCGCCACTATATACTACTATTGCGGGACTACGCGAAATAAAATTGATGGATCATATGGGATATATATTTTAATGTTTAAGTGTCTTAAGATATTGCAGCAACAAAACTTAAGTAAAGAAGTGGATCACATTTTGAAGTAATTGGAGTGCGAATTGTAAATTTTTGCAGGTGAGCTGTTTGTGAAGTCACCATTTTAATTAGGGGAGTATTCCCAGAAGTTTTGATAATCCTACTCAAATATGGTGCATTCCCAGCTTAGTATTTCCTCTTTCCAAATAACTCTGGAGTTGTTGAGAGACATTTTGCGAACTGTGAAATAATTTTGAACTATTCACAATACGTCTGGATGACTCGGATGTTTGCGCATACGTCAAGCTCGTTTCGGAAAGAGGAAACGGGGGAAAACAAAAACATTTTTTGAAAAAGAAAATACAAGAGCGACAATCGAAAGGTGGGAACCAGCTCCTCAAAAACTTTGAAAGAAAAATATATCGAAGAGTAATATGAATGCATACATATCAGGGATGCCACATCGATTGGTTGATTAGTTGATATTTATAATTGTACTCAACATTCACTCAATTTTCATTAGATTATATTACTGTATATCAATGTCGATGTGTAATCCCTTGCATATTTATGGTAGGACCATTGATGTGCCACGTTAAGTTTATTATTTCGATAAAATACAAAAACTACATGGTAAATTTCACACGGAATGACGAAAGTACTGCTTTTTTCATATGTCTCGTAAAATTCATGAAGTTATGCCTGAGAAAACAAATTTTATCCGCCTATACCTACACCTACATACTACTCCACGAGCCGCCGCATGGGCTTGTGGAAGGGGGTGGTAGGTCACCAGCCGTGTAAAGATGTAAACTTTTTGGAGGTGAGATGGTGATACGTACTAAGGGAGTGTATTTATAGGAGCTCAGGTTTTATTGTGGTCGCTTATAGTGCGCGGAAAGAACGAGTTTTTGTGCCTATCTGTTCGGCAAAGTATTTCTCTTATTTGATCGCATCTGTCAGACCTAGAAATATAGTGAGGAATAATGATAATATTCTCTGTGTCGCTCTGAAACACACACATTTCTAAAGCGGTCTAAACCTAGCGTGCAGCCTCCAAGTATCTAGGGACTCCCACCTCAATCCCTCTAAAAGTTGTGAGACACTATATGTTCGCTCGTAGCAGTTTTTAACGAAGCGCGCTGCTTTTCTTTGTGTTTTATTATATTTTTTGGCTAAATCTTTAGGACCAGGATCCCTAATTCTCGCAGCGTATTGGAGGTTAGACCTAACTAGAGCAAAGTAGCATCTCTCTTTTACTTTTTCGTCCGAGGACCTTCCCATTATACGCTTAACAAAACCTAGTTTCTTTCATGCTCTGCCGCATATGTTTTGTGTGTACCCCAAGATATATCTTAAGTTAAGGTAATTCCAAGATATTTTACTGAATTTGAAGAATTTATGTTTACTCCACCCACAATATAAGTATAGTATTTCTGTGGTGAATATGCATCAACTTATTAATTTGATGTGCAGCATTTATAAGGATATAATTTGCATTCATTCCAACGAAATCGTAGCTTATACCTCCTGCCAAACGCTCTTGTTTCGCCTCACTGAGTACAACGTATTTGTAGATGTTCGAACGGCATCTTACCTATGCATCAACTTGTTGTGAATAGGAGAAACTTTATCTTCGGCCCCTGTTAACAACTGATACTGGAGATAAGATTTCGAAACGCCTTTTCACTATTCGATTTTCGTGCTCGCAGGGGAAACTCGTACTGGAATTCCGTTATGTTCTCCCCATTTCCAATCGTCCAGGATGCCCGCTTGTTGCGTAAATGCGCGAGGAGGCAGAAAGAGGAGCCCTCTGCCGGGAGCGGACGGCACTAGCGAGCCCAAAAAGAGGATTATTTGCATTCAATAGCAGCGTGCCCGCTCGGAACCAGTTGTTGCTGCACATATCGGCAGGGCGTGGCCCTCAACCTTGAGATCGGTTGAGCGGTCCCCCGCTTCATGGAAGCAATCCCCTCCCATCGCCCAACACGATTCTCTCCCCCCCCCCACCTGCCCCTCCTCATTTCTCTCAGAGTCTCAGGTGTCTCCAAGGTGATCTTGGCACATCTTCCAATGCCTCAGCCGGACCGCCCACCTTGTCCTCAGGCTGTTCGAACATCTATAAATACGTTGTACTCAGTGAGGCAAAACAAGGGCGTGTGGCAGGAGGTATAAGCTACGATTTCCTTGAAATGGATGCAAAAAAATATCCTTATAAATGCTGCAGATCAAATTAATAAACACTTGGAAGCAAATGGAAAGATGAAGAACAACAAAGGAAATGGTTCCAGGCTTGACTTTATGGAAGTTATTCATAGTAAATTAAATTAAACTTTGTATACTCCACTATGACACGAAGTGTCGAAAGTGTCATCTTGGCACATCATCCAATGCCTCAGCAGGACCGCCCACCTTGTCCTCAGGCTGTTCGAACATCTACAAATACGTTGTACTTGGCGAGTCGAAGTGTCATCTCTGACACAAAGTGTCGAAACCCGGGTCGTGGTAATAAACCAATGGTGAAGTATACAAAGTTTTGTTTAATTTACTATGAAGAATAACAGTTGATACTGTATAACAGTATGTAATTTGGAAGTCGACACGGGAGATAAATATATTATGAAATTTCTTTAAATTACTGCAAATAAAGCGCCATAAAGCATTTAGTAGAGCACGATCAAGCATTGGTTAATGTATCTTCAAAGGGACTGCAAGCTTTGGTAGATGCTTTAAAGATGCCGTGCGGGACATTTGGGATGGATATAAACCATAAGAAAACAAAAGTAATGAGATTCTCTACGACAAAGAAAGAGAGGCTTGTGGTTAAAGTTGGAGGACACAAACTCGAGAAAACAGAGCATTTAAATGACTTTAGTAGTACACTAGAAGAAAACGGACGTAGTAGCAAAGACATACGGAAGAGAATAGTACTAGTTAAGCTCTGAGAATGGACGAGAATAGGCTGCAAGCATTTGAGAAGTGGGTGCGGAGAAGGATGGAGAAGGTGAGGTGGACGGAAATGTAGACTAAAGAGAAGGGGATTGATATGGTGGGCGAAGGTCTGAAACTTTTGAATGAAATTCGAGATCGGCTGAGTAGGTGGCTGGAGGATGTAATAAAGGGCAATGGGTTGCTGAAGAATGTGATAGAGGGAAGGATGTTGGGCAAGTGGGGAAGAGAAAGAAAGA
Source organism: Ceriagrion tenellum (assembly GCA_963169105.1). Taxonomy (NCBI): domain Eukaryota; kingdom Metazoa; phylum Arthropoda; class Insecta; order Odonata; family Coenagrionidae; genus Ceriagrion; species Ceriagrion tenellum. The sequence continues at coordinate 48,896,263 of OY720637.1, forward strand.
ATAGGTTTCATGGACTGGATGAAGAGGGGTAGATCATATGCTGAGGTAAAAAAGGATATACTAGAACAAGATAGGCCCCTGAAAGTGTAGAAAACTGGAAGGAGGTTCACTGGCATTCAACAAAACGTACCTTATCCAGCAGATTACTTTTAAAAAGTGCTTAATTTATTATGCTTTTTTACATTAATAAAAAATTGAACGCTAATAGTGAACTGAAAAATATTGGTTGATTTTGTATTACAAAAATTGATTTGGAGGTCGATACGGGAGTTAAATATATCGGGAACTAAATTACAAATTTTGAAAAATAAGTTCCTGATTTATGTTGCTTATAAATATTAATTAAAACTTTAAAGCAAATAGTGACCTGAAAAACATCGATTATAATTGTATCACCAAATATAGTTTGGAGATGAATACCGTAGTTAAATATCTTAGGAACTTTGTCCGAATAGTTAAGATTAATGAATAGTTAAGTGAGTTCTTATCCTTTCTCATTGTAGGGTAGATCTATGTTCTAAATATAATAAATATTTGGCGGTACTTCAATTTATTAAGCTGTGACTCCATTTTGGTGTCAGGTTATTCCCTAACTTACTCATTTTACCAGAATGGCCGAAGTAACCTATCAAAGTGATGTTGAATGACGTATTTTTCTCTCGTTCTGCTTAATTTACTGTCCTCTTGCCCGCAAAATTCAGTTACTATAATGACAACTTGCGTATTTTTTAAAATTGTGCACCTTCTAGTAGAGGCTGGAGGTTATTGTTACTTCTGAATACGCAGCTAACTGGAATTTTCTTTACTAATTTTGAATAAACCGCGACTACCCTCAAATGAACTTTACGGAGTCATCTGCATGTCACGTGTGTGCCAAAATCCTTAAGAGGAAAAATCAAATATTCCCAGGGACGAGGAATCCTTGGTAGATTATGATAGTTTGAGCGAAATATCATTTTACCTAGAAATCATTGAATTTGGTCTCATTTTATCTAATAATTAATTTATTGTTTAATATATTAATTAGAAAAATATATCAGCTTTCCATTGACTCCAAAAATGTAACCCTCAACACATTACTTTCCGAGATATTGGCCAGAAAATACCAACCCTTTAACATGGGAAATGGTACGTGTATCCACTCCAGAGAGGCCATATATTTAAAAAATGAGGCATTCCCTACTCTTAGATCTAGTCAAAAAATGAACGTGTGTAGTTAGTTTGTTTTCTCAACTATTTTTGAAAATCATATTTTCACCGCAGTTAATTCTTCGGGATCACAATAAACCTTCGGTTTTGATGGAGAGTCAAACGAAGCGCGTGAAAAAAATGAGTCAAGTTAGAGACTTATTTGGATATTTTTATTTGATTGCTCACAATTTATGTAATGTAAAACTATATTATTCCACTATTGATAATGCAATATTTTATTCATTTGCCTGGAGCTGGAAAAATTGAAACTTATGTATCGAATATGGTCTCTCTTAAGATTTGGGAACTATCTCGCTCACACTACCTTAACTCGCGAAAGCTCTTGGCCGGAAGCTGAGACATCCGGGCTCGAATCCCGGTAAAGCCAGATTTATTCTCTGTGGAATTTCGTGCATACTTTCATTTAGTTGAAGTTTTCTATTCCGTTGGGTTTTTATGGCCTGTGTTGCTATTATCTTTGAAGTTAATGGCTAAGTGGTTATTGCGATTTAATTCCCGAGCTGCGATATCTTTGTGCCATGGACAAATGTTGTCCATCGACCTTAGTGAGGGTATGATTATCAACTTGTTGGCTATTTAATTGGGTACGGGATCGCCAACTGAGGTCATTTGCATCATTAGTGTCGGATTGCTACGGGTGAATTATTATGGTGTCAATTAGCGCACCGCATAGATACTAGTCGTTAGCTTGTTCTCAGCTAAAGGCTCCAAAAATTTCAATGTTTAACGTTCCGTTTGATGGACGGATTGAGGTATGTTCCATATAACCTTCAGAAAGATTGTCTTAATGATTCCGCAGGAAAACCTACCCCTACAGAGCCTGGATTCAAATGGGATCGGAAGCTATTGGTCGTCGTATGATGCATTTCACACCCACTCAATGAGCAGTAATGCTAGCTGGCTACCATGTGTGTGTATTACCCTCAGTGATGTCTCTCACAGTTCTTTTCCTATTCATCCAACGCTCGCCATACCCTCCATGACGACACTTTTCGTGCCAGCGTATGCTACTGTAAAGATACCGGGTAAAAAACGCCAGAAAACTCTTTCAAAAGTGCTGAATTCTAGGAACTATCCATTAAAATACGATTAATAACATATTTCAAAGAAAAATACCACCTAAGATTTTCTTAGGTCATGGAATGGATTATTGCTTAGGTTATGGCTATGGATTTATTACTTATGTAAAGTAATAGCAATGGATTTTTATTTATTGGTATTATTGGCATTTATTGAATAAGCAATATTAATGCATGACATACGAATTCACGTACCATGAAGTCAGCGGCAGTGTTGCCAAGCGTTGCTTTGTTTTTAGGGGAGATGAAGTTGGTGTGGTGTGGTGGCTAGAGCACTGGCTAACCTAGGGGTACGCAACTTCAAAAAGAAAAGTACACCGCATTTCTATTCATTTCTGTCCATTTCTATCCATTTCTATTCATTTCTATCCATCTATAGCCATTTCTGTCCCTTTCCATCCATTTTTGTCCATTTCTATCCATTTCTGTCCATTTCTGTCCCGTGACCTTTTCTCAACGAGCGTACACCATTTCTCCGAGTTGCATACCCCTCGTGGCTAACCATACGGACGGCCAGGGTTCAAATCCCTGCAGAAAAGAATGTTTTTCAGAGGAAACTCGATCCCTACTTGAGTGTCTTGTGGAGGGCACTTCAAGTAGAGTATTCCGTCTGTCGGATGAGACGTTAAACCGTGGTCCCCTTGGCGCCTTTCGTTAAGAGCAGGCTAATGCCGACGCCGGGTTTCTATCCACCCCTCCTCCCTTACCTATCCCCTATGGCGCAAATGAACTTAGCTGTCAGTCACCTCCCAAAAATCCAATCCAATCCTTTATTTTTAGGGCAGTCGCTGCTAAAATGTTGTACTCCGCTTCGATAGAGGCGATAGTAGCATACTAAGTTAGTAGCTCCTAGTAGGAGTTAAATGTCACTTTTCCCTCGTACCATAAGAGAGAACAATAGGCAGCGTAGCAAAGGAATAGGTAGGTGAAATATAGTTAGAGTAGTCTGTAGTGCATGATGCATGTACTAACAATCAATAATCCCATATTTATTATGTATATACTAACAATCTAGCTGCATGTGACCCTGTTCTCTAGCATGTCTCCCTTAAATATTCTAGTTTCATGTCAAAAATGAATGTTAGGTGATCTTCACCCCCGGCCACACACCCTCGTGGTGGCTCGTAGGGCATCACGTAGATGTAGTAGCTCACTGGAAAGGATCTATGAATACCATACTTAAGTATTCGACTAAGTGCTCTTATTAGCTGACGAAGTTAGTCGTCTTACTAGGGTAATTTAGCTGAAGTATATGAATGCGGATGTTTATGTCGACACCTTGATAGTGACATAAACTGGCGAAACTGTGGTAGGTTTTCATTAAAACAGTGTAGAAATTACTACCGAGTGATTTTATTTTTTAGCAATATGAATTCTTTAAGTGTGTGTACGAAGAGTATGTGGTGATACAACTTTCCGCCATCTGATTAGGACGGCACGCGTGCAGACGTGACGCATCTAAAGCGTCTAGCTCGCCCACGCACGCGACCATCTTCCGTCCGTGCCGGAGCGGTCGCCAAAAAAATGGTGAAAGTGAGACGAAGGTGCGGGCGTCGTTGCGCTTCGATAATTCTCTTTTGTTTTTTGGACTCATTCCACTTCCCCCTTCCACTTTCCCGGGGTGCGAGTGTGCGTGAAATTCGAACGACCGTATGTCTTACGTGAGGGAGGGGGGGGGGGCAAATCCATCTCGTCGCCTCGCCGTTTCGTAAAAAAGGAGAAACAGAAGAAAGCGAAAGTGTGGAACGGAATAAAAAGAGGACGAGGATCTGGCCACCGTGGTGTCCAACAGTGGACACATCACCCCCTTTCCACTCTTCTCACTCCATCTGGCGTCGTTTTACCTAACCTCCTACTGGGAATTTCGGCTCTCGTTGCGTCATCGCCCTTTTTAACGGACTACCTTGGAAGAACGAGAGTATTTCCTGCTGATGAATGAGTTTCCCATAGAAAAATACCATTGAAATAAACATTAGTGATCACAAGCTTTCTTTAATCTCCATTGAAATGATCATTTTTGAAACCATCATTAGTCGTCAGCAGAGGAAGATGTTTTTCAGAGGAAACCCGACCCCTACTTGAGTGTCTTGTGGTGGGCACTTCAAGTACAGCACTCAGTCTGTCGGATAAGGCGTTAAACCGTCCTCCCCTTTCCGCCTTTCGTTAAGGACGGCTATAGCAGTCGCCGGATTTCTATCCATCATTCTCCCCTTACCTATTACCTGTGGCGTAAATGACCTTAGCTGTCGGTCGCCTCCCCAAAATCCAATCCAATCCCTATCATTAGTTGTTCAGTCCTTTGATTGGTTGACTGCAGCTCTCTACCCTTCCCTATCTAATGCTATTTCTCTTACTTCCTGGTAGATTTTACCATTTATCTACTTTCCTCCTATCCATCTGGTTCTTTATTCTGTATAGTATTCCCTATAGTTTATTGCCCATATATTCTTCTTAACACTTCATCATTTATAACTTCTTTCCGTCCGTTTAATCTTCATCACCCTCAAGCATCGGTGTCTAACGCTTTTAGTCTGCTTTGATCTGACTTTCCAACGGCCCATACTTCCGATCTATAGGGTATTACGCTCCACACAAGAACAGTAGAAATCGCTATTTTAATACATTCATAAACTCATGGTTGCTTAACCACTTCGGCCAGTGTCTCATAATCACCAAAAGAATCGCTATAATCGCTATATATAGTCCCAATATTGCCGTGTACAAAAGTGTACTTCTTCCCACTTTGCCATACTTTACCATATAGGTAGTGAAACATGGGTATGTCAGGATAGACATAAGAGTAGATTAAACACCATGGGTATGACTTATCTGAGGAGTATTTGCGGAAAAAGTAGGATGAGTAGGGTCAGGAATGAGTGGCTCATGAATGAATGTGGGTTAAATGCTCCAGTAATAGACGTGTATGAAAGGAGTGTGATTCGTTGGTTTGGCCATATCGAGAGAATGGATGAGAGTCGAATAACGAAACAGATTTATGAGAGTAAAATGAATGGTGTGAGAGGTAGAGGTTGGCCGAGAAAGTTGTGGTTGAATGTGGTTGAGGAAATTCTTAGGAGGAGGAATATTAGGAGTTTAAAAAACAGGAGGGCGTGTATGAAACAGTGTATGGGGGTAAATGAGGCAAAAGAGGTTTGCAAGGATAGGTCAGTATGGAGAAAATTGTTGAAGCAGAGTTAGGTGTAAAATTATGTATTAATGAGTGAAACATTTTGACTCTGCCTACCCCGGAAGGGAACGGCGTGATGGGTGTGTATGTATGTATGTATGTAATAATGACTATAATTGTTTCATATCTATATAGGTAGCATATTGATTTTGAAAATTTTCTAGGATACTACAAAAGTCCAATGTGCATATGCAGTTATTTCTCAGGGTTGTCTTTCTTGTAGAAGTTGGCTGGAGTGGGAGATGCTATTAATGCTAATATCGGGTCATCTAACCACCGTATACATTCCTATCATATTCATACCTAGTGGATTCGAACCCGAGACCTTTGGTTTTCTGGGCCCGCTCGCAAAACCTGATTCCCCAGGAAGGCACTATTACAGCCAATGCAGAGAGTCAATAAAACTATCGATGTGGGTATTGTTTTGTTGTGTTGGCTAGTTTGCTAGCTTCCGTCACCGAGGCACGGGTTCGAATCCCAGTTGCGGCATATTTATCAAGGATTTACCTATTCTACAGGGTGTTGTTCTACAGGGTGGAGCCACAGGGTTCTACGCCCATCGATGGGAAGCCAAAGTGGACTTCTGTGCTACGAGTATGTTAGTACCGACGCCAAAGTTTTCTCCAGCCTTCTTCCTTTCTCCGGAGAGCCCAACCAATCTAGGTACCCGTTGTCAATATGATACTTAACCTCAACTGTTGGCCAGTCCGGTCTATCATCTCTTTGACTGCATCGTTGCAATTCATTATCAAGTGACATGGCGCAATTCTCTGCCAAAAATCGGTAACAGTATTACTTTGTCTGAAAATGTGCTGACACCACCATAGTTTTTTGAAAACTGCGGCATTTTCAAAGCCCTTGTTTCATTTATCCTACATTTCAAAAAACTTAGTACGCGGTAATTGATCACCCATTGTCCCAGATTTGTCCATTTTTAAAAGGCTACCAATGCTTTTGCTGCTAGAAGTGGATCGGAGGAAAGCCCCGAGCCAGCTTTAGCCTACTTTCAATTTGGGGTGCCGACACTGTATAATCTAATCGGAGGGTAGAGTACCGAATTTCACATGCCTAGAATCTGTTTTCAGTACCTCTACGAGTTTATTTGTTTTTTGAGGTATTTGATTTTCATACTATTGCATAATTGGGGAAAAATAATGGAGAGGTCATAACCTAAACGCTCAGGATGCGCCATTCCAGAAGATCTGGCCATTTGTTGTGCACGTGACTCTAAATAAAAATCAGTCTTCTTCACGGATTGAAAGTGATTTAAGTAGCACCAACAACACGAATACGTTGGAGTACATCAGGGCCCATGTCTTCTCCCCGAAAGTTGTAATGAGACATAAAACATCTGGAAGATTGCATTTGAGGGGATCTGACGATAAAACTACCTTGAAAATGGATAAACGATTCCCGTCAAAATATCAGTTCAGGTCCTGTGAATTTTCTAATTGCAGAAATCATGACTTTTATTCCGTCATAGCTTTTGTTTAACTGCTCCAAGAAGGCACATAATCGAAATTTAACGTGGGGAAAAATATTTTTTACAGACAATGCAGAGAGACAATAAAACTATCGAGGTGGGTATTGTTTAGGTGTTGAGTTTGCTGTAGTGATTTCCCGAGTAGAATGCTAAACTTGAAGAATTTACGTCGCATACAGGATTCCGTGCCGTTAAAGGCTGTAATGATTTCCTGAGTAGAATGCTGGACTTGAAGAATTTACGTCGCTTACAGGATTCCCTGCCGTTAAAGGCCGTCCTCCATCTTAGTGCTCAAGGAGAGTACGCATTTGAAATAAATGCTGCTCTGCGGGTATTTTTTATATAATTATTTTTAATAAAAATCTTTTGTTTCAAATGATAATAATTTAAAGTAGGATTTGAAAAAAACGGATTTACGATTATTCTATTCAACATCAAGGTATCTTTAAATAAATACTTGTGATTTTGGCCTTTGAGAGTGCAGAAAAATCACCCTTTTCTTTACAAAACACCAATAGAACCATAGTAATTCTTAGAAAATACGCTTGAGTCACGTTAAGTTTCAGCTGTATCGGTTAGGTAGTTTCCGAGGAAAAGAGGAAACAGTGAAATACTACATTTTTATAAAATAGTGGAGAAATTGTTTTTGTACTCTCAATGATCCCCGTGATCATGTGAGAAAATTTGTATCATCCTTAGTAACAAATATGCTGGTATGAAAGATAGCCGAGAGTTTTGCAAAGTGTATGGACGTCTAATCCGAAAATAATGGATCTTCAATTGAAGTTATTTATACATTTATTATTTTCATTAATGATGGTCATGATGGAACAGTTATAGTGATAGTAATACCATAATTAGACGAATTGAGCCTCATGTTTTTCAAAATTTGTACATCAAGGTGTCAACTTTCTTTCCTCTTCATATCAATTTTATCTGCTTGTGAATTGCCCGTTATGCCTAAAGAGAATGATTCACTTTCAGTGATTTTCCATTTACACAATTTTTACATACAGTACATATATTAGTAAATTTTTTTCAAAAACTACTCTTAAGCATATATTTATATCTTTTGGCTCGTTAAAAGCTATGTGAGATAGTCAAATGGTCGTAGAATACGGGAACAAACAGATACATTTCTGTTTAGAATTAGATGTTAAATCAATCCAAATAGAGCCAACAAGGTGTTTATTTAAGCGTATCAATACTGCGGAGGGAAACAATTACTAGCGTGGGGGAAAGATTGCCTGCCTACATTTTTTAACTCAGCTTACCGTTGGAATAAAATTATTTGTCAGTGTGATCATCTCCACAAATACACTTCGGAAAATACACAAATACATCAGTAATAATACTAATAATAATAAAGCATTAAAATTGTGTATGCTCCACATAACCCGCGACCTGACTTTACCTGCGCCGATAAAAATGCCGAGGCAAAAAAAAAACTGTTTTGCATTATGTGGATATAAGGTTCGATGCTCTTCCATTTGGGTGTTAATTTTCGCTATTTCCTGGTGTCTATTTTAGAATATTGATGGTTGGAAAAAAAATTTAAGAGCCGTCGCATTGTTCTTTCGAGAGGTTACTGAAAATTTCATGCAATCATGCATCAGAAATTAGTTTTTTTATGCGACGGATGACTTTCGTAACAGCAAAATAGTGGTTCCAAGCCAGCGAACTACCTGCTGTTCCACTTGTTAGAGCAAGGATAAATTATAGAGATATATTTTTTGTAGTTTTTGTTGTAGATTGACTGTATTATATCACGTCATCAGTATTAGTCTTTAGGAAAAATAGAATTAAATCAGTATTTGTAATAATAAGAATTGTATAAAAAATGAAGTAGTTAGTGTCTTTTAAATCCACTGCGTATTCATGTACCTGCTTCACGTTTCTAAGCCATCAATGTACATTGCGCATCGATGGCCTGAACTAAGTAATTTAATACTATTTTCTTGAATGATTGGTAGCTGAAGCAGCTCGGAAAATAATCGTTATTTATATAGAGGGCAATTTTTGTGTAATAGTAGTAGCAGTTTGTTATTGTTTATCAATTTTCAGTTATTATTGCGGAATTACGTCAATCTGTCATTAGTCCTACATATCTACTCGAGTAAAATGGATTTTAAGTTACTTAGGCTGGGTTATAATCTACCCGTGGGGCCTAATTAGTTAAATAAAAATTTGAATATGCTGTAAATGTGCTGATCATTGCAATTTCATCTTAACGCTGGCAAAGTAGCATTATTAGAAAAGACCCCTAAGATTTACCCTTTGGTAACTACTTGAATACATACATACCCATCACGCCGTTCCCTTCCGGGGTAGGCACAGTCAAAATGTTTCACTCATTAATACATAACTGTACACCTAATTCTGCTTCAATAATTTCCTCCATACTGACCTATCCTTGCAAACCTCTTTTGCCTCATCTACCCCCATACACTGTTTCATACACGTCCTCCCGTTTTTAAGACTCCTAATATTCCTCCTCTTAAGAATTTCCTCAACCTCTTTCAGCCACAACTTTCTCGGCCTACCTCTACCTCTCACACCATTCATTCTACTCTCATATATCTGTTTCCTTATTCTACTCTCATCCATTCTCTCAACATGGCCAAACCAACGAAGCACACTCCTTTCATACACGTCCATTACTGGAGCATTTAACCCACATTCATTCATGAGCCACTCATTCCTGACCCTATCCATCCTACTTATGCCGCAAATACTCCTCAGATAACTCATACCCACGGCGTTTAGTCTACTCTTATGTTTATTATTATATTACCCCCATACACTGTTTCATACACGCCCTCCTGTTTTTAAGACTCCTAATATTCCTCCTCTTAAGAATTTCCTCAACCACATTCAACCACAACTTTCTCGGCCTACCTCTACCTCTCACACCATTCATTCATTCATTCATTCATTCATTCATTCTACACTCATATATCTGTATCGTTATTCGAGTCCGAGGTATTTACTGTCATTCTTGAGAAATGTAGTTGTGCCTTTTACAAAAATTGGGAGGAATAAAACGAGTAAATCATGTTATTTTTCAATATTTTTCTCGAAAAGTCTCGAACAATAGTGAAAGATGGTAGGGGACAAAAACTGAATAATCCGTGACTACTTAGTTTCAAAGAATAAATGTTTGACAAGGGAAACGACAGCAGAAGGTTTTTTTAGTATCCTCATTGCGAAGAATACTTTGTACTTGACTGAAATTTTTAATTTGTGCGACGCGTTTCACAGATTCACTGCGTCGTCAGATACAACTACTTGTTTAGCAAAAAAATTAGAAAAATTCAAAGTATACCTTTCATGGGAGATATTAATGTGTATTATTTTACAAAGTGACGCCTGATGCTGGCCATTTAATTTGAACGTTTTTACTTCCTTTTGATGGCATGGCAGTGAAACGTGGGTTGAATTGTGAGTTAACTGCAGTGGTATTAGACTACATGGGAGAGTGTGGTAGTAAACACAGCAGGGGTAGGAATAGGTAAAATACGAACTTTGACTGGATATTTTAATTTTAGTGGTGAAAAATAAGATCAATGCACCTCATTAAATCGATCATATTTCGAGACTTGACATGTCAAATGAAATGAGCGGAAGAACCTATAAATGAGTTACACTGAAACAATCTGGGATGGATGAGAGAGGAAAGGTATTTTAGAGGTGTGTTATAGACGATATCTTAGAAATAAGAGAGAGGTTTAGATTAACGAAGAAGGTCTTCCTTAGTGGCTACTTAAGGAGGGAGGATTTGGAGGGGAATTATTGTCAATGACTCTGCTCTCTATGCATTCAAGCAATAGTTAAGCTATTTTCTTTAGATTCAATGCTATGATTTTATATAAAAATTTGGCAGTGATCCGTTCTTTCCATTGGTTTTTCCTGAAATATCGACACATTTTGGCTTTGGCATAATCAGATAAAATCAATTTTCATAAAATATCCTTTTACATGGTGGCATTAACCGTTTTCACCACCAATGGCAGAAAATGTACTTTTATTTTTTTAACATAACGGAATCATTTGTATAGATATTCGCTTTTAATGGAATAGTCTTACTGTGCTTTCAAAGTCCTTGAGTATTGCTTATGTGGCAACAAAATCTCCAAGTTGAATTTAAAATAGAGCTACACACTTATGCTCGTATTCATAGTCGTATTCTTGGGGGTTACCAGGGTATCTCCTAGCCAGGTAACACCTAGGGGACCCCTACGCTGAGCGATTCATAAATCTTACCTGGGTAACACCCAGCCAGGGGACGCCTGGGTAAGAGATTTGGCAACAATCCCGCGGGAAAATATATATGAACGGTACCGCTGAACGGTTCTCGATGTTTACGATGCTCATTTTTCACCGTAACCAAGCACACTATAAACAATAATATAATATACTGTTACGCGATGTTGATGAAAAATGATAGAAGGAATATGGGAGAATGTTTACAATATTACTTAAATATTTATATAATATGAATGGTGAGGAATACGAGGGTGGTTCAGTAAGCACCCGTGTTTGTAAACAGAAGACGTTACTATGGAGAGTTGTTGATATTAACGTGTACTGCCGTTATAACAGTAGTATCAATTCGTATCGTCTCGTATTCGTATCGTATCGTCTTACGTGTGGGCAGCAATACTGCGTTAGGGGAGCTTTGGGTAAGCTTCATGCCTTACCCAGGAAATCGGAGGCCTGGGGAAGGGTTAAGGGACGGCAGTCCCCTGGGTAAGAATACCAAGAGCTATGAATACCATTTCTGAGCCAAGGGGTTCCCCCACACCTGAGGGACACCCAGGTAATGACTATGAATACGGCCCTTAGAATGAACTGATGGTTACTAACGCGAAATATTATCTCTAGAATTATTATTTTATCTACCAAGACCTAGTCTTGCTGTATAGCTGTAGTAATGAGAGAGTATATTTTGGAGAAGAATATATTAATTCAAACTAAGTAATACTCTAGCTTAAATGATTTATTCCTACTTGTTTTGCAACGATGCAGAATCCTCGGAGCTTAGTCAAGTAATTTTGGTGAAACTAGTCAAAATAATATATCTTAAATAGGCGATTGTCGAGTTTGATTTGCAATACTCCTCTTCGGAAGTGACAGTCGCAATCCAACTGGCGCTCTCCGTAATTAGCGACGATTGTGAAAGTCGTGATAAATGGTGCCCTATTTTTTCCGTAGATGCCCTCAATGCATGTTAAAGTAAAAATAATTGGAATAGGGACCTTATTACCCGTGGAATGTCGGCGGATGAACCTGTACCACGTCCACGTTGGGCTCGTCCCATATTTGTTGATATGCCATCCCGTACTGGCTGCTGTACAGCGTGGCGTAGTTTGACGGGAATGCAGCATCTGTGCTGTAAAAATGTCCCTGAGCCGAGTGAAGAATGAAGATCACAATGAGAACTGCCGACGCAAACGGTCGGAGTAGTGAAGGTTCCTGTAAAAAAAAATCAAAGGATAGGTATACAGCCAATTTTAGCTCAGCCAACAGTTTTATAAGATAAAATACCTCCGGGGATTTTTTAATTCAAAATATTATAATTGATGCAGTAATAGTCGGAAAAATTGTTTCGGCTCTTGAAGAAAACGTATAATTACAGAGTACAGCATAGCGAACATGGCTAGAAGGCTGTTTTTGATTCGGTCAGCCAACACTAATGTCCGTATTCATAGTCGTATTCCTAGGGGTTACCTGGGTATCCCCTAGCCAGATAACACCTGGGGGTCCCCTACGCTGAGCGATTCATAAACCTTAACTGGGTAACACCCAGCCAGGGGACGCCTGGGTAAGAGATTTGGCATCATTCCCATGCAAAAATACATATGAACGGTTTCGCTGAATGGTTCTCGATGTTTTCGATGCTCATTTCTCACCGTGACCAAGCACGCTATAAACAATAATACACTATACTGTTACAAAATGTTGATGGAAAATTATTGAAGGAATATGAGAGAATTTTTATGATATTACTTTAATATTTATGTAATATGAATGGTGAGGAATACGAGGGTGGTTCGATAAGTACCCGTGTTTGTAAAAAGAAGATGTTACTATGGAAATTTGTTGATATTATCGTGTACTGCCATTAGTAGAGCTGGAATATTCGATTCATTTCGAGGATTCGATTCATGCGATTTGGTTCATGCGAATAAGTCGTTCTTTCAAATGGTTCATAATGAACCAAATGACATCGTGAGTCATTAGCGATTGAACCGACTGAATACAGGGAGTGAAAACGACATCCACCGAAGGTGTGATTACTCGGATATGTCGGGGACAAAGTAATGGTTGCAAAGTATGCAAGTTTTACTTTGTCCTTGAAGCATCCAAAAAAGAGAAAGTATGAAATTCCCTTCGTGCAATCTATAAAGATGAAATTTAATAAAAATATCTTAGCTGCTTGCTCAGGAATTTTCAATTTTCCACCGAAGATATTACAACATTTTAACTATTAGATCTGTCGTAATTTCTCGTCCACAGTCCTATTCAAGAGATTCAAGCAATTCTTGATACTTTTCAATTCCTTTGGTTCTTGCGATTCTTTACGAACCACTAGATTGAAGAACGTGATTAAATTTATTCGGTTCATACCAATGAATCGTTCATAAAGAACGATTCACTCATGAACGACACAGCTCTAGCCATTAGTGCAGTAGTATCAATTCGTCCCACGCGCGGGCAGCAGTACTGCGTTAGGGGAGCTTTGGGTAAGCATCATGCCTTACCTAGGAAATCGACGGCCTGGGGGAGGGTTAGGGGACGGCAGTCCCCTGGGTAACGACTATGAATACCATTTCTGAGCCAAGGGGCTCCCCAACACCTGGGGGACGTCCAGGTAACGACTATGAATACGGCCCTTAATCTCACTGTTGAATTCCTCTTTCATCAATCGCTTTGTTGGAAAATCGTTTTGTCCTCTAATTTCAGTATACATAAATATATGTAAGTATATAATTATCAAACGAAGGATTTATTAGTAAAATAGCTGTTTTAACATAAATCTAAATAAACATAAATTATACTTATTATCTTGCTTCCTTTTGTCAATTAGGTATTTGATAATTGAAGTTGAAAGGTTTTTTTTTGTAAATTGAAGTAATTTCATTATTGTTGTTATGATTGAATCATAAGAAATTATTCATTTTCTATTTCTTTAATGTTTTTTTATCGCGTTATTGCACCCATCTTAAACAAACTAGAAAAATATAATCCTTAAACTTCAAATTATTACATTATTTAAATGAAGCCTAAGCGGGAATAAAGTTTATTAAGTTGTTTAAACTATATAATTAAAACCGTAATATTTTACTGGAGCTTGGATGGAAGCAAAGAAAATGCTCCATAAGACTGTCATCTCCATGGAATATTTCAGAAAGGTGGTATATCATTTAAATGAAAGTAGAAGTGTCTCCTTGTTCTTGCTCTGCCCGACGTCAGCTCTACCTTGCGGTCAGCGAGGCGAACCGATGCGGAAGAAGAAGAAAAAAAAATAAGGCCGCCGTAAGCCATTAACTCGATTCAAGCACAAAAACGATTAACACTATGCGCATCACTCAAGTAATGCTTTACAGTTTTTATTCTCATTGACTTTTTTTCCTGAATGATAGTTTGCATTTTGAACGCGCCAGGTCATTGTGATCTACTGTTGACGATCATCAGAAATAGTCTTTGAATGAGCTCCTTTCATAAGCAAATTACCTATCCTCTTGCATATAGTAACTTTGCATTGACTTTTTCACATGGTTGACGACGCTTGGTTTATTTGTTCGTATAGGTCCATGTTTTTTTATGTAAAAAAAAAACAAATATATCTGGGTTTGAAATTTTAGAAAACATTACTACAGCCTTTCGGAACTTACAAGAGGCTTGCTGGCGGGCAAGTAATATGCAGGAAAATTAGGAGATGTCTCCAAATTCGGGGAATAAGGGAAAAGACTATAATCCTAAAAATCAGATAGTAAAAGATCCAATGACGAAAAATTATAGAAATGACTAACTCTCGAATGGACTCAAGACGGAGATTTCTTTGTGCCAAGGATTTTAGAAAAATCTGGCCGAGCAAAAACTAATTCATTTTTCTGATCTTTTAACTTTTAATGGAACTTTCTCGATAACTTCAGGGTTTAATTTTTAAACGTATACACTGAAGTCCTTGACCCCCCTCCCCCCTCTGGGCATTGGCCAGTAATTGCGTTGCGGGGTCGTAAATAATCCTGGAAAAATTCTTCGGAATCTAGGATTCGTAATCTGGGCAGCGCGCCACTTGGAAAATGAGGCTAGTGACTTGATGGGTCGTGCCAATGGGTGCATCAGGCCAAGGTACGAGCGGACGTCCCAATATCCGTAGCTAGGCAAAACAAGTTTATCCCGATTCTGTGCACTGCAGGGCGGCGTGACGCAGTAGTTCTGGATTACACACTCTGTTCAAATCAATCTGAGGTAATTTCCAGATTCCTTAATGCACGATTGGGGTTGAAGCATTGCTGCGTATTAATACATGCCAGTTATCATACTCTGATTTAATCTTCAAATTACCGCCGTATTCGAATTGCAACGTTTTTCTGTTTATTTCATCAATTTCTGAAATCTATTTCTATGGTGGAAAAATATCACCGAACCTTTATACCAAGGGAAAATGTGTGATAGTAGTATTGAAAAATGATTCAGAGCATTAATAATAAATTTAAGTGAGCAGAAGATTCATAATCCCCCGTTTTAGATAAAATATTGATTCAAGTAGGTATTAATTTCTTCAAGCACGGAGGATTATTCAGATGCTGGGATAATATTATTTTTTCAAGTACTAGTCGAAATAATACTCAAACATAAGTTATATGTAAAATCTTACTTTCATTATGTCAATTAAAGGTTTAATTATTGAAGGTGAATGGTTTTCGTAAACTGAAGTATTGTCATATTTTTTTAGAAAAAGAAACCATTTGAAAAAAATTAGGTAAATAGGAGGGTAAAGACTTTATTCTGCGAACATGTTGAACGATTAATTCTTTTAAGAACAAAATATCCCTCGAGTAAGCTCGTGATGACAAGCGTAAGTCAAAAGCGTTAATGATGCTTTGAAAGCCAAAAAAATGCGAATTCGACTATTTTCCAGGGCGCATTTCTCCTTGCCTGAATTTTGCTGTATTTTTTCCATCTGTTGATACTCTCCTACGAGAAAACGCTTACACTCTTTTGTGTTTAAATTCTTTTCCAATCCTTAAGCAGGCTATTCCACTCAAAACACACTCTAAAAATGAAATGGGATTAAAGGTCGAAGCGTCGATATTCCTCTGGCTCGCTGCGATAAATTGCACTGTGTCAACAGACTCGAGCGAATCACTCTGGGGCTAAGAGGACACCACCCTCGCGATGTTTCACATGAGGTGCTCGAAACGTCAAGCCGGATCTTAACTACCTATTCCGGTCCACGATTAGTCTCTTAGGGTTCATCTGCACCGAAGATGTGAATGCTGAACACGATGCCAGAGAGCACTTAACGACGGCACAGAAGAGCACAAAACAGGGCCCGCCGGAAGAACCAACACAATTCTCGGCTGTAGATGCACTCACCCTCATGTTGGCTGCGGTATAGAGTCCTCCTCCTGTGCTCCTCCCTCGGAAGTCAGTCCCTTTCCTGAGTTGTGGTAGGGAGAGGGGAGCCGGATGAGTTAGATGCCGCGGACGAATTGGAAAATGTAAAACTCCTTTTTTCTCAGCCGACTGCGATCTCCGCGAGGCAACGTTAGAAGTAACAACCCGGCGTCTTCTGAGCGGCCTCCTCCGGTCGCGACCCCCTCTTATAAGCGCGCGAACGACCCGCGACGGCAGCAACTCTCACTTTCTTCGAGGGAAGGAGAGGAGTGAGAATTGAGGATGTGGGTTGAGGTGGGGAGATTGGGTGGAAATGAGTTGGGGGGGGGGGTGGGAGACGATGTAATGCAGCTTGTAGGAAAGGTGGGAGAGGGAGGGGATATGATAGGTAAGGGAAGCAGAAGGGGAGGGATGGTTGCGAGGAGGAGGTAAGCGAGGGGGGGCGGGGCTCAGTGGCGGAAGGAAGACCGTAGCGAAGGAGAAAAAAATCAAATTGTTTCCTTCCACCATCCCTTTCCACTTTGTTAACAACAGGTGCGTACCTAGATCTTTAAGGGGGCGGATGAGAAGGCGGGAGGAAAGGAAACTGAAATTACATCTCTCGACGGTGGAAATGAAAAAAAATTGTGCGGAAGTGAAGAGTGCTGTTGAGATTTGTGGGCAGAATTGCTTCTGTATTCTCCTCTATCATCACTATTTCCAGTCCATCCGATGAGGCCACCAAGTTTTCACAGTATAAACGATATTATGGAATATTACAACTCTTCAATAAATCATAAAATAAAACTTATAATGAGAGGATCGTATCTATCAAGAAATGTGTGTCTTCATTTAGATTCCTACGCGGTAAAATGAATATTTTTGTTGGGGGGTTTGAGGGCAGCACTTCTACCGTATGCCTTCATCCCTTTTTCTAGTTCACCCAATAAAGCCACCGAGATTTTACAGTATAAATGATTTTATAGAAGATTGCATCTGTTCGAGAAATCATTTTTTTTTAATTTAGCGCGAGAGGATCGTGCCTATCAAGAAATATATGTTCTCATTTCGATACCTACGAAGTTAGGTGAAGAGTACATTTGCGATTTGAGGGCAGCATCGCTTCTTTATTCTCCCACTTCATCACTTATTCCAGTCCATTGGGTGAAGCTACCGAGTTTTCACGGTATGAATGATATAATGGAAGATTTCAACTGGTCGGCAAATCATTTTTTTAAACTCAGCGAGAGAGGATCGTACCCGTCAAGAAATTTATGTTCTCATTTCGATACCTACGAAGTAAAAAAAAGTGCTGTTGGGATTTGAGGGCAGCATCGCTACTGTATTCTCCTCTATCATCACTATTTCCAGTCCATTTGATGAAGCTACCGAGTTTTCACAGTATAAGCAATATTATGGAAGATAAAAACTAGTTAATAAATCATTAATAAAAAACTTGGCGAGAGATGGTCGTGCCTGTCAAGAATATTATTCTCATTTCAATATCTACGAAATATAATGAAGAGTGCAGTTTGGTGACTGCAGTGCAGCACCGTATTTTCCCGCTTCATCACTTATTCCTGTCCATTGGATGAAGCTACCGAGTTTTCACAGTATGAGCAATATAATGGAAGATTATATCTGGTCGATAAATCACAAAAAACCTTAGCAAGAGAGGCTCGTGCCTATCAAGGCACGTGCCTATATATATTCTCATTTCGATACCTACGAGGTTAAACCCATGAACTAAGGGGTTTAAAAAAAATTAACCCATAAATATCCACTATAAATGCATAACTCTACTCAAATTATCAGCATATATTTATCCCAGATGAGTAAACTTCATCAGAGATAGAGCATTGAAGACCTTGCATCAAAGGCCTTTGAGTAGACTATTGAAGTAAAACTGCTCCAATATAAAATAAATGGTTTTACCTCATTAGTGTGAATTTTCCCTATATTGATTGCGTTGACGAAAAAGAAAAAAATTGCTTAAATAATGACGA
Source organism: Ceriagrion tenellum (assembly GCA_963169105.1). Taxonomy (NCBI): domain Eukaryota; kingdom Metazoa; phylum Arthropoda; class Insecta; order Odonata; family Coenagrionidae; genus Ceriagrion; species Ceriagrion tenellum. Next base: position 48,914,839 of record OY720637.1, read on the forward strand.
ATGGCACACTTGGTGCACCCATATGAGAATTGATTCAAAAATAAAATTATTTGTTTCGATAAATTTATATATAAAATATTTATAATATATGTCAAAAGATGGTTGAATATACATTTTTGATAGAAACGTATTATTTCATTTTCTGCACCCCGTTGAAGAAAAATTCCTTTGCATGCTTCGGATATCTGCTGCCACTCAAACATCCAATTTTCCTTAATGCATCCACAATGCTATCCTCACAAGTATACTCTTAAAAATGTTTCGTTTCGAAACTTATTTCAATGTAAGTTTTGCATTATTGACGAAGCATTAATTCTGGAATATCTGTGTGTTTCAGAATCAACTGTAAACTTGCGGTTTGTCTCGTTATGCCTCATTGATTCGATTATTACACTACCACCGTTTGGCTTAACCTTTAGATCCGTTTGAGGCTGACATTGGTATTTAGTTTTCCTGCAAGCTATACCTAATTATCAGCATAAATTTGCATTTTTTCGCTGTATGCAGATCTCTGTAAAACCATCGATAGGACTGAAACATCAACTACCTCAACTATTAAAGCATTTATAAAAATATATTGTCTTAGTTATGGTTTTGACGCATATTTTCGCTCTTAAATTTAAACATTTGACTTAAAACTTCGGCGGCGTATTACAATGCGGAAGAATTAAAAACGGGGTTTGGTAATGGCAAAATATTTTGGCGACAACGAGGTGTTTCCCACCCGAGGGTGTGAAAGGCACCTTACAGAATGCGAGTACTGAACTTGAAGTTCTCTTCACTTGGCATCCAGTCCATGCATTGAAAGGCACCGCTCAAAAAATCCGCCAGCAAGAATCCGCGATTTTCAACGGGTGTCGAGGCATGGGAATCCAGTGACCATATCATCGCCAAATCTATCCCCTCCAAAGAAAAGGGGGATATAAACGTGAAAGCATGCTAACTACTTAACAACGGTATGATGCGTCCTACCGTGCAAGTGTCAAAGGTGGAATGGGGGAATGCTATGCAAATGTTTTGATTTTTTTGTTGACTTTAAACTTGAAATGTTGATATCCGGAATACACTCGTGGGGAAAATTATAGATATAGATTAAAATTGCTTGGACATTATAGAATTACTCGTGGCAGCCATTTCTCCCATATTAATCCGGCTGTAGTCAAGTATTTACCAATCATGTGAGAAATTTCTCCAAATGAATCATAGATATCAGAATAGCATGTTTTTATGAAAATAATGTTCTAACTTTTTCCCTTAAAAATCAGCTAACCCAATGAATGTACTTGAACGAGTTCGTTCGTGAACGCATGAACAATCAAATGAACAGGATTATAACAGGTGTTGATAGTATTGGCAGTAACACGGTGGAATTCCTTCGTAATGAAATGATAAATTACTTAGTTTTCCACAAAGGATTTTTTTACGTTCTTACCATCCGAATTCCTATGGACTATGTCTGGACTCTCTGTAACTGATGATTTTGCGCAACGATGATACCCGGATCGAAAGAACGTAATAAATCTTTTATGGAAAACTAAGAAATTCATCATTTCATTATGTCAGGAGTTATTTGTGGCAATGCATTCACGTGTTCTTGCAAGTAACGGCGATTGTCACTCAATGAATTTTAGATGGAACATACATTCGCGCGTGGGTTGTACATAAGTCATAATTACCTGGCGTTGAGGTTAATAACGATGATCCGCAAGGTCGTTCCTCCAGGATGGGGCCTGTCCATTGCACTCCGGGCGGGCTGACTCCTGCGATTGCCCCAAATGTGAGTAACTCTGTCGGCCCCAGTGGCGGTGGGTTAAAGTCCTCTCCTGCTCACCCGAGGGTCGCGGGTTCGAGTCCCGCCTGGGTAGAATATTATCTGCCCAGGACATGGGTGTGTGTGTTCGCCTATTGTTAATGTTAAAACATCCGAGGTAAAAGGCCTTTGTTGTGCTGTTTTCGGGGTTGTGAGTATAAATTAACAAAATAAATAAATAAATATAAATAAGTGTTGATAAAAATTGTAACCAGGGCTTTAAGGATTTCCCTGTCTCTCAATTACAACTGTAAATCTCTTTTCGAGCCAAAAAACGTTACTAGGGCTTAGAAATGAAAAAATGGTAACTGAAAAGTTTGATTAAGAGAATGATGTATAAAAAAATGAAAAATGAGCGGTCATGTGATAATTGCTCAATACCAATGAGATTAAAGGATCGGTTCGTTCAAATCTGTTATATCACATAATCCATGAAAGTCAATGTCGTTTTAATCAAAATAACACTTAGGAAAATGCATGATGCGGAACTAGCATCAGAATTATACATGTACATCCCGGCGTCGATTCGAAACAAGACAGAGAATTCCATAAAATCTCTCGTGCGATCCCGGAGGTCCACTCTTCGCATATGTAAAGACACGATAAATGCCTCAAACACTTCATTTAATAGACCTGTCTTGTGTTCGGATCAACCTTGTGAAGAACTGAGGAGTGGGAATGAAATGTAAGTAGTTGACTCACAGACGAAATGGAAACGGTGGCCATGTCAGTTTAAAAAAAGAATATTTTTTTTAGCATGAACAAAATAGAAAGAACTATCGTAGCATTATTATATTTCCAGATAAAATAATTGTAGGAATTTTTTATTTCGCTCTCTTATGTGCCCTGAGTAAGGCTTTTTGTTTAAAAAATTTGTGTAAGAATTTTTTGTCTTCAAATCAGTATTAATTAATTTCAATTTGCTTCAACTTTTGATTAAGCATTTGCTTATGCGTAGACAATATGCATCCCCTAAGCATGCTTATTAATTATGCCATTTATGTATAACTCTTATATTGTTTTCGATAAATGTATTTTCTTCCAAATGCATACGTGATTATCAGGGTTTCAACTATTTTATTTATTGCTAGGCGACTATTTTTTCTTGTACTTATGTCATCGTACTCTATAAAAATTTTTGGCTCATGATTTAGCAAGCATCGCTCAAGATACCAACGTCAATATTCTTTTCAACTTCACAATAGGGAAGAGACATGAATAGTCCATTTGAATCTGTTGTACCATATCCAGCTAACATATTGTTTTTCACTAATGTGACCTATGATTTGCTATTTTGCATCGGGCCTTCATACTTGCTTAATTTCAAAGGAATTTCTCTAACCCCATTTCTAATGATGGTCGTATTTTATCAATTTATGCTGTGTTTATATCTAAAAACATTTTCTCGCAGCAATCCGAGCAGTTATTTAATCAATATATTACATTCAAGTAATTCAGTTAAATTTTCATCCCTCATTGTAAAATTTACGCATAGCAATGAACTTTAATTAACCACAGGCACGACCATGCTTTGCGTTTTCTATCATCTATTTCCGGAGCCTTTTCTTTCGATTAACAACGTTAAGTTGAACTTGGATGATATCATAACAGACAAATGCTAGAAATGTGAGAAAAAGCCAAGAGCAATTCATTTACCCTCACGGAATGAAATGGATAATGATTATTGCATAGATGTTTCATGAATTGCAACAATGTGGTGACACTTTCTGAGATGTAGTGATAAAAGATAGAGGCAATCGTAGTAAAAAGCAATCGAAAAAAAAGCCACTGGTATGATGCAGCTTATGTGGTAACCATGTTTGGGGTTGAGTGTTCATTCATGGTTCATGTTTTCGTAATTACTGTGACACTAACCAACCGTCATTAAACAATGTACATGCGTCTGAACTTGTGCTATTGATCCAGCTATTTTAGAGTAAAATGCGCAATGAACTCCGGCTGAAATGGAAGTGGCTTTGAACTTTGGCAAATGCTGATTGTAATTCAAACATGGCGGGTGAAATTTTTTTGAAGAAACTGCCATGAGAAAAATTGGGCCTGGACCGGCTATGCGAAATTTTCACAATGGGATGAACATTTAACTGAATTATTTGAATGTAATATAAGAGTAATATATTGATTAAATAACTGCTCGGATTGCTGCGAGAAAATGTTTTTAGATAATAACACAGCATAAATTAATAAAATATGACCATCATTAGAAATGGGGTTAGAGAAATTCCTTTAAAATTAAGCAAGTATGAAGGCCCGATGCAAAATAGCAAATCGTAGGTCACATTAGTGAAAAACAATATGTCAGCTGGATATGGTCCAAATTCCCATGGCAATTTTGGAGGATACAAGGCAACTAGATCTTGCCCTGTATCCACCAAAATTGTATTCTGAAGCGCGAATAGCGTAGTGGTCTGCGCATTGGTCCGGCAAACCAAAGGTCCGTGGTTCGACTCCCGGTCTAGGCCGAATTTTTCTCATATCAATTTCTTCAAATGCTGATTGTGTTTTCCAAATTATTTGATGGAGTTAAGTCTGCTTCCCTTTTTTAGCTATTCTAATTAACGTAAAAAAAAGCCAATAGATGCTTTAACTTTCTTGCCTGAAAAATTAGGCCAGTTGTCCTTACTGCCCAATGAAGTGTCAATCAAGGTTTCTTGCTGCAGGTTGATTTGTAGTACATTATAGCATCGGGCCCAATTCTTATCGGCCTGACCTCTCTGTTTTGAAGGTTTTGCTGAGCAATTGCTGTTTCGAAACAACGTTTTATAGCCGTGTCCACATCTGTTCGATACTCTCCGTACGGCCTTCGTAAGGTTTTTCTTGGCAGCATGGTTTAATTCGAGTCACCTGCCCGGTGGCACATACCACCATGCGATTACGTAAAATTTTCGACATCTCCAATCGAGGGAGTTCTCCCTGGATTCCTGAGGAATGACGTCTGATTCAACAGTAGATCGTTCGTAAAATTTTCAGTAAACATTACTTGCCCACATGCAGGAGCTTGGTTCATCGAAGAGTGACGATATCCGAATTTGATTTTTGAACGGGAGCTTGTTTCCAAAATTTTTTTAAAATAACTTGAGCCGAAGGTACTTGCATACGCACTCAATACGGATCTCCATTTCGAGATGGGCTCTGCCAAAAGAGCTTAAAGTAGTAAAGAGCCAAAAGAGAAAGTACTTAGGTAGTTTTAGAGAGATTGTTCTCTAGTCATAATGGATACCGTATTCAAAGTGTACGTTTTAATTTCAGCAGCTCCAGGAAGCATCTATTAAGTACTGCATTATTAATCGTGCAATTGAATACTTGTATGTGACTGAAGTTTCAAGTAATTTAATTAAAATATCCATCTCTTCAATTTGACTCATTTTTCCGGGCAGTACGTTTAAAACTCATTCGCAACGGAAAGTATTTTTTGTGATTCCAAAAATATTTCTGCGGTGACAATATGATTTATTTTCAAAAATAGTTGAGAAAACATACGGACTATACACTATTAATTTTTTGACGACACCTAGGTGTTAGGCATTCCTAATTTTTTTCAAATAAAGAACTTTCTGGAGTGCATAAACGTACCATTTCCCATGTAAAAGGGCTGGTATTTATAGAAAAAAAATATCGGAAAGTAGTTCAGCGATTCGGGAGTCGGAACCCGAAACGTCGGCTGCCTATGACTATCTTACCCGATGGCGAGCCCGAGAAATGTACACTAGTTCAGCAATATTTGGGTATCTTTGGAAGGGCGAGATTTTTTTAAAAAGTGTTGTTATGAATTTGATTTACAACATGTGATTCGAAGTTTAAGCAAATATTGTACGTTATTACGTGTTTTTCATTCGGTATGATGCCTTTTAATTTGTAAGGAACTATTAGAATTATATAAAACGTTTATTTTCGCCTTAGCAAAAAACATGTGTACCAACATATGTCATCGAATCGCTTCAAAATATGTGTCAAATGCTGTAAGGTTACGCGTTAAAATAGCATTTAATTGCCAATAAACCGGATCGGTAACAAGCCTTTTTTTGTTTTTATGAACACACATCCCTAATAAGTACGAAGTAATTTTCATGAAAATATGGACATATACGAAAATCGTTTCAAGCACCATAAACCTCGTCACCAGACCTTAAAACTGGCTCTAATAAAATTATTTCTTCCATACTGCTCTATCCTTACTGGCCTCCTTTGCTTCAGGCACATTTACATTACCTCATTTACACTCTCTTTTTCTTAAAACCCCCCCTATGTTCCTTCTGTTAACAGGATCTACTACCGCATTCACCAATGACTTTTGCGGTCTACCCTCTCCTTTCACGTCATGCACTTTCCTTTCACGTCACGCACTCTTCTTCAATTTATTTATATCATAATTCACCGCTAATTTATTCTTTCGACGAGGTCAAACCCCTAAGAAGTACACTCTATTCATATTCCCACTTCTTTTTCTCTTCGAAATTATTTAAACGACTCTTTACACGACATGTAAATCATGTGGGCAAAAATTCTATATTTAAATGTAAGTCGCTATTTCACGAAATTAGGATACTAGGCACAGTAGAAACATCGCATCCCTTTTAATGTTCTTAACTCGCATAGAATACAATCCGATTTTTGTCGCTGGGAATGACTGAATTGCTCATCTAGGTTTTGTTTATCTAAATCACTGCCAACTCTACGTCGACATATGGCATTTTCACACCAATTACTCTCGAGAAACTCGGTAAGTGTTGTCGTAGCTGAAAAACTCTGCATGACTCAACGTGTATTTGAATAATTATTATCAGAGCAGTATTCCACTTGCGGTCACCTGTTCGTCGGCCTCCGTGTGGTTGAGGAACATTAGGGGAATGATGAAAAAATCACTCTTGTTGTGTATTGTCAATGAATGATTATGGATTTTATCTTTGTTATATACGGTGAAACTTACCTCATCGGCAGATTTAGTAAGGAACGGAATGAATGAAGTGATGTAATTTTTCCCTCCCTTCAGCGGTCACCTCATTATGCGGCCATTATTTTATGGGTCCTGTGGTGGCCGCTTATTACAGGTTTCACTGTATGTTCATAGGAAATCAGTCTTAATGCTAATAGAGTGAAATCTGTATTAATCGGCTTCCACCGGACCGGGCCGGCACTCTATAGATCGGAAGCATGGACCATTGGAAAAGATGACCAGAAAAGAAGAGAAGCCTTCGTAACCTGGTGTTGGAGGAGGATGCTGAAGATAAAATGGACGGACAAAATAAGAAGCGATGGAGTGTACAGAAGAGTAGAAGAGGAAAGAACCTTATGATACACCATGCAGTAAAGAAGAACCAGATGGATTGAACACATCCTGAGACACAATGGGCTTGTGAAGAACATAATTGAAGGCAAAAATGGAGGAAATGTCCCCAGAGGAAGATACAGGAATTAGCTCATGAACGAAATAAAGAGGAAAGTTCATAGGAAGAGATACCAGGAAATAAGGGAACTAACATTAGATAGGGAAGGATGGAGGGCTGCACTCAACCAATCTGAGGATTGAACGACCAATGGTGATGACCGGACCCATGCAATACTGGCCGTCTAAGAAAGTGACCGCTGAAGGGAGGGACGATTCCCATTACTTTCATGGGAAATCTATGTCGTCCGTCTCCAAAAAAATTTGTCACTAAAGGAGGTAGCGGCCGCGGTGGCAGGATTTACTATACATGTATTCCTAGCCCCTGAATTCGCTATGAATGAGACCGGATAGATTTAGAATGGGAAAATTAAAAATTCCTTGCTCTGAATATGAAATCCAACCATTTAGATAGCTTTTTACAAGTATTCACATTGAGAAGTTTGTTGTACCTTCTTGGTCTTTATTCGATATTCAAAGCGTTATGTTATTTAATTTAATAAATGCGAAGGAATACCCCAGCGAAGAGCTCCCGATGGAGCGTCATGCTATTAGTTCGGCTCGGCTTGGTTATATTTTTCAAATATGGTAGCTTTATCGTTCTTATGCCAAAATTGTAGGATGCATTGATGGTGGAGCCACGAACACTAGACAAGTTTGAGTGGAATCGCTCAACGGCTATAATTTTTTTAGGTTTTTACTTAATTGAGCTTCGTCGCTGAAACACATAAGCAGTAAATGTTATGTCATTTAGACTAGGGAAAATACCCTTTAATGCTGCTCAATTCAGTAAACATCCATTGACAAATGATCAAGAGAACAACCTATGGTCATAATATAATAATATTTGTGCGGTCTTCTGATAGTTCGTGGAAGGTTACTCTGGTTTTCCACCGGGTCAGGTTCTCCATTTCTGCCGACGTCTCGACGAACGAGTTGTCCATCAACTTCAGGACGTCCTCAGAAATGAAGGACCTGACCCGGTGAAAAAAACCGAGTAACCTTCCACGACACTATACGCCGGGAAGCCCTTCGATCGTTCTTCTGATAGACCTTTGACTCGTAGATTTCTAGGTGGAATTAATTTACTATTGGCATTATGATACTAGTGACAAGCAAGTTATAATATGTCTAGTCAATTGAAGTGTATGTTTACGTAAAATTTATGCCTCTAGTTATCTAAATAAGCCTACTTGTGGATTGTAAAAATTTCAATTTGGCAAGTCCAACTTTTGCGTGAGGAAACCAAAGGGGAGCTTACTTTAATATTAAAAAGTTGATGACTCGGAGGCTGTTTTGGTAAACAATAAGAACAGAAGAGCAGGTGAAAGGATATTCCAACTATTTTGGAAAAATATTTGTAATTTATCACAATATATTTTACTTCATTTTCAATGCTTTTTTAGCTACATTGGTACGAAATCTATCATTTCTTAAGATATTTTCTGAGACTTCCCTTTACTTCTATCAAATACGCACGATAGGTATAGGTGATAGGCACTGATGAAAACTTATTTCAACTTTCAGTTAATTTTTTTTAAGTTTTATATAAAATTAAGTAAAAATTTTCAACTTGTTTAGAACTTGAAGAAAGTCTGAGGAGTAATTCCTCTGATTAACGAGAAAATAGGTTTGTTTGTAGGCTGTCTAATGTATTTGTGTACAATGTAAAAATGTAATTATGTATCTTGGCTGAAACAAGATTGATGATGATTCTTTCAACATATCTGATGGTGAAAGTTCGGCGTTCTGTTTTTAGTCACGAATAGTTTTATATAATATAGCAACAATAATATATAGTTTTCCTTTAATTTAAACTATCTGGGATAAGATAAATACCGCCTATCATTTTTATTTTTTTGCTTTGATATTCTTAAACAATGGAATCTTTAATTAGTAATTGTTCAAGCTATAAATGAGATGTCATACTTGTCCTTTGAGATAAGGAGCAGATTTCGGCCTTAGCTTTTATGCGAAGGATCGCTGCCTGATAATTACAACATCTCTTTTACCCTATTTCCTTCGTGCGTCAAGCACAAGTTAATGACATTCGACCCAAATACCCCGTTCCAGCAATCAAGAGATGGGTGACTGATTAGACAAGATATGCCTACAAGCCGGAAGAGATAATCGGAGGCACGCCGTGGACGTTTTCAACTGAGCGCGTAGGGCTTGTGATGTGGCTTAACTTCATTTTCTCACAACCCATCTCGCGAAACCTGCAGTTACGTGTTGGGGTTCCTCGATTGTCTTGTAGGAGGGCGGTGCGAAAGTCGATTAAAGCTTAGGGAAGCGGAGGTCGAGGAAATCGAAGCCGGTGTGTCCGTGCGCGTAACAGATTTTACGTGACGGACACGGAGGCACGCGAAGACGGAAAAGGCGATCCGACGATTGGACGAGACGAAAAGCCGTGTTTTGTTTCGTCTCGTCCGATTGTGTGTATCGGTCGTGTGAGCGACTACTTTCCAATTGGGACGTGCCCGGTCACTTCCCGCGGGCGGAAGGATTAAAAAAATAACCTTATGACGACCACATGGACGTCCGAAATCCTTTCTATCGAGCTTTCTCGGCCAAACGAACCTTCCTCTATGCCTAAATTTTTCCTCTGCGATGAATCACAACGGAGGAGGAAATGGAATAAGACTTTGGCATAAGTTTTCTTTTGAAGGCTTGCGAAAAATAAAACCGAAATGTCTTTCTTCACTCTGGGCTTTGTTGAGTGGACGATAAAATATTTTCTTATCTCTACCCTACCGCTTCATAAATCTAGTTTGCGCGAAGTATTATTTCCCTCAGAAATCAATGAATTTGGTCTCACATTAAAGAAAAATATCACCACCTTACAGAGATACGATCATATCAGCCCTTTACCATACTACTTTCCGATGTCTTTAATAAAGAATACCAGCCCTTCCCAGCTCCCAGCGAGGGAGATGCTACGTGTGTGCACTCCAGAGAGACCTTATTCTGAAATGAGGAATTTCTAAATCATAGATATCGTCAAAAAATTAACAGTGTGTAATTTGTTTATTTTCTTAACAATTTTTTTAAAATTCATATTATCACCGCAGTATTTTTTTCAGAAGTACTAAAACTTCCGGTGTGAAGGAATTTGTAACGTACCGCGTGAAAAAACATGTCAAGTTAAAGATTTGTGTAGATATTATTTTCAATTACTCAGAATTTAAGTCACATAAATACATTCAATTCTACAATTTATAATGGAATATTTACTTCAAGTTTCCGACAGCTACTGACATTAAAACGTGTACTTCGAATACGGTCTCCATAATAACTAGAGAGCTATCTCGCTCACACTATACATCTACATCTACATAATACCCTGCGAGTCGCCGCATGGGCATGTGGCAGGGGGTGTTGGTTCACCAACCGTGTAAAGATGTAAGTTTTTGGGAGATGAAATGGTGGCATGTATTATAGGAGAGTATTTAGTGGAGCTCAATTTTTATAGTGGTCACTTATTGTGCGCGGAAAGAACGAGTTTTTTTACCTATTTGTTAGGCAGTGTATCTCTCTTATTTTGCAGCATCTGTCAGAGCTAGAGATGTAGTGAGGAGTCATGATAATATCCCATGTGTCGCTCTGAAAGATAGGAGTTCTGAATTTATCAAGCAACCTAAGCCTAGCGTGTAGCCTCCCGAGTCTCTAGGGGCTCCCACCTTAATTCCTCTAAATGTTGTGAGACACTATATGTACGCTCGTAGCAGATTTTAACTAATCGTACTGCTTTTCTTTGTATTTTATTTATTTTTTTGGTTAAATCTTTATGACCAGGGTCCCTAATGCTCGCGGCCCATTCGAGGTGAGGCCTAACCAGAGGGAAGTAGCATCTCTTTTTGACTTTTTCATCCGAGGACCTTCCTACTATACGTTTTACAAATCCTAGTTTTTTTAAATACTGTACCACATGTTTTGTATATGCTGTACTATACATGTAACACCAGTCAATTTATACATAAAACGCATGGAAAGTAAAGCATGACTAGCTCTTGCCAATTAAATCCGTTTAATTTATATGTTAAACCGGGAAAAATCCAGAGAAAATATGTGAGGAAAAAACCTTATGGTGCTCTGACAGAAAGCAGAAATTAGTTGTCATAGAATTAGGTATTGCCATTCTTTGTCCCTTTTAAACTTAAATATTTATGCATCAATATCTAAAGGCTGATATTTGCTGAAATTTAAAATATTACCTCTCGCGGATTATTACTAAAAAAATGAGTTCCTGTCTGTCCGACTGTCAGTCTGTGTTCTAGTCATAAGAAATCAATATGAACGCCAAATGGAAGAAAGCATGGTAGACATTCATATTCTTTCAGCCAAATTTCGTTTTCCTTTCGAATTCATAGAATTCTGAAAAAATACTATTTTCTGCTCAGAGTTACGCGTATTTTTTCCAATCATTGCATAAACAAATGATGTGGCACGAAGTCACTCGAACGGGTGCATATACACCAGGTTTGAAATTCGCCATGAAAAATCATGCGAATTGACCGGGATTCGAACCCGGAGCTCCCAATTGCCGGTCAGGTGTGTTAGCCAGTTACACCACCAAGCCTTCTTCCATCAAAGCTAATTCCCTTTGAAGAAAGATGGCTCGGCTAACACACCTGACCGGCAATTTGGAGATCCTGGTTCGTATTCCGGTCAAATCAAATTATTTTTCATTGCGAATTTCAACCCTGGTGATTACGCGTATTAATAAAGTGTTCCCTTGACGACCAACAGTATTGTTGAAGTCGTCGAGGCAGAGCAAAAGGGTGCCTTGGTGTCCAATATTAAAAGCTCTAAAGAGAGCGTGTCCCTTCCACCACCTTCGATAACCCCGATTTTCATTTGCGGTATCGAGCTAAAACGCCAATTTTGTAATTTTAAGATGTTTTCCGTTGATTAATTACAAGAAATCTGCATGAGCTTACGTCTTTCGTAACACAATATGTTTTATTTTCATATAAATTCCTATATTTACTTCAACGAAAAATAATCTTCATCCTGGAATAATCTATAGGAGAATTGACTTGAATCCATAGTATTAAGTAGTCAATCTATTTTCCAAGAGTTAAGCTACGTTTTCATTGACGCGTCAGACATATACACGTCCGACCAGACTCGTCATTTCTTCGCGTGAACCGTTTGTATGCAAGCGAATCTACGCGTAGGCGAACCGCCGCGTAGGAGGTACCTACGCGCCATCTACAGCAGAGAAGAAATGGTAAAAAAAAGAAGCGTGACGACCGTGTGTGCTTATCGCTCTACAACCTATTTTTGGTAATTGTGTATTTATAGTTATCTAGCTGCATCCAAGTGCAATAGCCATTGTTTTTCGAATTCCTCTACAATTTAATTCCTCTCATCCGCACGCCAACTTGCTGAGAGCTGATTAACGTGTAGTTTTTTAAAGAAAGAAATGGATGCAGTGGCACCATTTAATACCTTTTTCCCTCCACGCCTTCTCCCTTAGGTTTCTATCCCTCTATCAATATTTCTTATAATTGTACAGGAACGTGTACTTCTCTCGAAATTCGGAGATGACTATTTCATCCATGAAACCTACACCTCGCCGGTCAGCCATATTTTGTGATTCTACGCATTCCACGCGTCGAAAGTTTTCAAAGATTTCAACTCGGGCGACGCGACTCTTCGCGAACATACGCGAACTCACGCGGATAAATCCGGGCTTCTGATTGGCTGAGGATCTCGCTTTCGCGTCTCTTTGTCTGGAACGCGTTCATGAAAACGTAATTTTACTTGCCTGATCTTTCAAACAGATGGTCGATATCCTTTCTTTAAATCCACTAATTCGTCCAATCAGTCATGCCATTGAAAGAAAATTAAGGAAAGAGCATGGATAACCATATTGGATGTTCTTCTGGTTGTCAGGTTACAATTTGATGACGTAATACCCTCTCCATCCAACTCGAGGGATGAAGCAAAGGCTTGTATATATTGGGGAAACAAAAGTCGCGATGAATCAATTTGAAATATTTACTAGCTTTTACTTATGGGAATAAATCATTTCTTAAAGGGAAGTATAGAATTTATGTGGATGAAAAATTATCATCCAAAGACGTTGGAATTTTGTTGTTTAAGATGACCCAATATGAAATTACAGATAACTCCGAAGATTGTATCAATATAAAATGGTACTAGCAGATGAAAAATTCATCAAGCGAATAAATGGACAAATCATTTGGAAACCAGTTTATGAAAAAATAAAAAAATAGTTCCTATCATTGTTAATCTACATAAAAACAAATATTATTTGAAAGTTTAATAGTTCCGTTAATTGATGCAAGATAATATCAAATGTGAAAGTAAGGGAAAACGATAACTTAGAGAAACTTTATATCTACCCGCGGTACAAAATGACCCCTCGCTAGAAATTATTATTTTCGTGATTCAAGCATTGTAAAAAGGAAACAAATCAGCAGAGGATGGGCATAACGTTTTCGTTGGAGAACTTCCAAATTCTGAGTGAGATATATTGGAAAATAAAAAAGTCAGGACAGTTTGTTACTGCCCCGTAGTCAGAAAATCGCTTAGGTAGATAGGGAAGGTTAAAATACTTCATAAATATTTCCTTAATTAATGGCCGGTTGCAAGAACATAAAGTTATGGACTCAACAGTTATGAGATCCATGAAATTATAGATCTCTTAAAAATATTCGGGTTGCAGGAACACATCTACTAATTACATAACTTATTTGCCAATAGTTAGTAGCTTCGAATATTTGGTCTAATCTTCAACCGCCGGAAAAAATTTATGAAAGTTAAGCCTATGGATAATTGCCAATGCACATAATAATTAGTCAGTAAGAGGAAAATGAACTGATCATTTGTCTCCAAAAAAACTCTTTATCCTAATAATTGAGTCTCCAAGCGGTTCATTACGCGTCCGTCATCTTGATTACCTATGAAACTCATAACTCCATGCTATTAGTTATGAAACCAATAAGTTTATCGAATGTTTCTGCAACATTTATTAAATGCTTGTAATGGCTTATGGGTCCCATAACTTTATTTATTTTATTTATCTTCACTACCCCGAATACAGCACAATGGGCCAAGTTACGTCGGGTGAATAACAGTAACAACGGACGAGGTACAAACACCCATTTCCTGGGCAGATAATTTTCTACCCAGGTGGGACTCGAACCCGCGATCCTTGGGTTAGCTGGCGAGGACTTTACCCCTCCGCCACCGGGGCCGACAATAGAGAAGTTATAGAATACATATGGGTCGTTCTTGCAACTGGCCATAAGAATGTATTTTCATCTTCATGTCCCCTAAAAATTAGGTACGGGCTCGACTGGGAAAGCGCACCCCCTTATGGGAAGAGCTTAACTATAGTAATACCTTTTGTGATCTATCCGGGAAGTTATTTATTTTGCAGCACTACTTCCTACCGCACGATTTTGTAATTCTTATTTCGCACCTTTTTCTCTCAGTATTTTCCTGAATGTCGGTTTGCATGCACGTTGTTCTGCATCTGAATTTCTCAGTAAAAACTAGCCAGTAGCCGCTTGAGTTTCCAGCGGCTCCCAACCAAATCCCTTTAAATGCTGAGGAACATTGTGTGTTCCCTCTTAGAAGTTTTTTGACAAACCATGCAGCTCTATCTTGTATTTTATTCATGTTCCCGCTAAATCTTTCTGCCCAGGGTCCCAGATGCTCGCGATAAATTCTTGGCGGGCTTTTCAAAATATTAATCATGTCCTCGCGGGTTCACTACCCGGTTAGGTATTTGTTGGTCGATGTCTCGATGGCTACCTCCGCCATGGCATATCAGTTGGAATATTCTGCGTCACATGCTCACGGCTCAGGTTACCTAGCTCACGGCTCATGCCCACAGATCAGGTACCCCTGAATGATTCGGTTCGTACCCGGTGACTTCACTTCCGTTAGGACCTGGGAAAATTGGGGTATGATGTTGTGGTCCGAGCGCATTAGGAGTTAAGCGAGGCCACTGAGGAGCTTCCCCTTTTATTCGCAGAGTTGTTCAAACTGACGTATGAAGCGATGTGATCCCTCCACGTGCACATATAAAGACAAAAGATTTGCCAACTGACATGCCCTGAGGACGATGGCGGAGGAATACATCGAAACTTCGTCCTACAAGTCTTAATCTGGTGGAAAACCCGCCAAGACGTCATTAATTTTAGACACTATGATCGACGTTCTTTTCTCATACACTGGAGCGCATATCAAGCCTGCCTCCGATCAGTTTTTTAGTACGCTGGTATGCGCAGGACATGAAAAGGATACCAAGAGCGTTGTTTTTCTTTGAAGTGAGCAGCGCAGTTAAGGAAATGGAAAGCATTAATGAACAATAATATAAAACTTTGAGTCACTGATTGACATCCAGGGTATAAAACTTAACGAGCCTAAAAAGGAAAGGGAAGAGATTAATTAGAAATAGCGCCATTCATTGTAGTGGGGGTAGTAATACACATTTGCATGCACATGAGATTTGTACCGGGTCAATTTGCACCCAGAGGCACCAAATTTATTGCAAAATTTCTTTCTTCATTTCTGTGAATCACTTTCTAGTTAAATAACCTCTCTCTTACTCAACTCCTTCCCGGTTTTTCCCGCCTACCTCGACATTAAAGTGTCTCACATCTTATCACTTTCTTTGTACATCAAATTTACATTACACTTACTCTGCGCCAATTTTATTCGTTTGTACATTTTCAATTTTCTATATATTCTCCATTTATCGTCTTACGCATCTAAAACTCTGTACCCGTTTCCCCTCTTTTCAATGTCCATTGTTGTGCCACAGCAAACGCTCCCAGTTAAAGTCATTTACAGAATTTTCTAAGGCTTTATTGAATGATGCATACGTCTGATTAATTATGCTATTATATGACTCTTATAAGTATAAAATCTACAAGGGGGTGGTAATTCCTGGGAGCTTACCACTTGTGGAAAAAGAACTCTTAAATTTACAATGAATGATATATTAAAGACTTCCATGAAAATTGCGTGAGAAACATGCATTCGAGAAGATTGGGTCATTCAAGTCAGCATTGCATTGCTCTAACACATATTTCGCCATAGATTAGAGATTTGTTCCGGGAATAAGCACTGGGAAAATTTGAGTGTTCTCTCGGCAACAAATGTCAAGCTAGGTGTGAGGTACGATAGATTGGCCGGCCGAAATACCCAAAGAGAGTGTATCATTTGAGACTATATGAATTTTGATAACATAGCAAAATAAATAAATTGCAAATACCTTTTACTTGCGTTATGTATGGCAAGAATTTATGAAAAAAATCTCCGCATATTAAATTATATTCCGGCGCGGGCTCCTTCATCTTCTTGATTAGTTGTGTTAACACCCAAATGAAACCAAAGCTTCTCCTGTAAATTTAAATAGGATGAAAGTGTGAGGTATTTGTGATATTTATGCAGGAATCACTTCTACTCAGTGTTTCAAGGCGACACAGAGAATATTATTTTGACGCCGCGCTACATTTATGGGTCCGGCAGAAGTTATAAAATAAGAGGGATACATTGCCGGACAGAGGTACCAAAAATTGCCCTTTTCACGTATAATAAATGACCACGATCAAAGCTGAGCTCTGCTTAAAACATTCGCATATCACACTTCACCATTTCACCTCCCAAAACCTTTTCACGTTCTCATGGTTGGTGTCCTATCACCCCCTTCCCCACGCCCATGTGGCGTAGTAGTGGTCGCAGGGTATTATGTAGATGTAGAAAGGGAAAAGAAAGAGAAAGAGCCAAATTATAGTATCAAAACTTGTTTTTACCTGTTGAAATTAATCAAATGCGTCAACTTTTCACGATGTAAAGTCTCGAATAACTTATCGGAAAAGAGCTAGCCTCTTGATGCAATATTTTGAAAGAATATGACAAATATTAACTAAATATTCAACCGCAACGACTGCGAAAACTAATGACTGCTCTAGACGGCAGGTTACCGAACATTTTGATTCGACTCCTATACCATGTGCATAGTCCTCCGCGTGAGCTGAAGTGCGTCGATTCGCTCCGATCTGCGCCAAGTCACAACCTTGAATGGAAAGATCCCTTTGAATGCTGGTATCAGTGATTTATACAGTATATGGTGGGTAAAGAATGGAAAGCAAATGGATAAATTCATGACAATCTAAAGAAATGAAAGTGTAATTTGGCATTAGTTAGATTTCTTTGAAAAAGTCCGAAAATAAACATCATTATGTTTTTTTAAGTTGGGTTTTACCCCGTGAACTGTAGCGCTTAGCTCTCGCATACAAGTACCTCGGGCATTAAATGCATGGTACCTGTGAGGACAACTTTAAAGCCCCTATGACATGTACAGTACGTTGCAAAGGTTTACGAGAATGTTCAGTGCGACCAGATTTTACGTAATTTTCAACATTTCGATGATTTTTCATACAGAAGAACAATTCTTACTCGCAGTAAGTGCAAAGAATTTTTGGAACGTGCTTCGGACGCGTCATGACGACCATCTAATTTTTGACAAGTTCACGTTTCTCATACGGTCGAAATAGTTATGCAAGCAGCAAAAAATGAAAAGTTACAGCACTTAACGCAAATACTAAACCTCATGCTTGAGCCCTGTGTAAACAGATTTGCTTAAAGTAACAGGAAAGAGCTGTAAAATAAAAGCGCGTAGGCGCCTGCAGAAGCGTTTTCGGCCGTGGTATACAGCCCTCTTAACTTGTGAAAACTATTACCCGGAAATACCGGCAGATAGAATGTGGCAAAAGAATTCGGCAGGAAGCACATAATGGCTATCCAACACACGAGCAGGACATAATTCAGAATGTCTCCGGAGACCCAGTGAAGAATTCATTCTAGAGAGAACATTTATGTGGTGTTGCACAAGGCGGCAGCGTTTATAGAAAACGCTCGACCACGCGATGCGATATTTCGGCGGAGGGCGGGGTAGGTGGACATGGGGAAGTGTTTGGGAACGGCTGTAGCGAAGTAAGGAGTGGCGAACACATTGATAAACTCACACCTTTTCTCTCGACGATGGACTGGAGTGTCGTTTTGTCAATCGCTTTCACAGCCATCACCCCGCGGCGTGCACGGCGGAGCGGTCCCGCATCCGAGATGCGATTGTGTCACGCCCTGGCGGCGAGCGCCGGGAACGAGGCCGAGTGGAGCATCTTTCGGGAGCGCTATTTTTTTGGCCCCCCCGTTCCGTCCCTTGTCCGCGGATCCGCCGTCGGAATGCCGAATGAAGGCGACTCGGGGGCCGGCCGGTTGGTGTGTGTGGCAAAACCGCGTCCAGACGTGATTCGAGGCACGTGCCGGGAGGCCGAATTGATCCAACGAGCTTGCGGACCGATGGGTTTCTCGGTGCTTTCCAACGTCCGACACTTCTTTCCTCATGAGGATAGTGATGTAAAAATGTATTTTATTATTCGCCGAACTCCACGGGGACTGAGCATTTGACATGGAATGGCCTCGACGGTGAAGGCACTTCCCAAGGAGAAAAAAGCGATTTGCTCGTACGTCTTTCGGTTATCTGCCGAATAGAGTATTTAGTTTTTTTTCTGGAGCTGCTGTGGGTTGAGATCAAATTGTACTTTGAATACAGTCTCAGTACAAGAATAGTTCTAGGTCGGATTTTTTCAAATACTCCATGAAAGGTTTGATATAAATTAAGGTAGAATACCTTTTGAGAAGCATAATTCCAGCTAAAATGTTTCCAAATACTTGGCGAAAGATTTGGCATATAAGAAAATTATCTACCTTTTGATATTGAAATTCTATAAGTATTAATGATATATAAAACAAGGCTCTAAAGCAGTCATTTTTATGTTTTTTCCGTTATATGCTATTTAAATGCGTATACCTTTACTTTATGAGAAAGAAAAATAGTTCATATTTTTGAACCGTTTGAAATGGGGCTTTGGTACGTATACTTTTCGCCTTCATGGAGTTAATCAGGGGTCTCATTTCTCTCTTTGATAGGCGGTGACATTGAAGTGAAAAATTCAAATTGTGATCCGTGTATTTCAGGTATTATTTGTATTTTTTTAATCTTAAGCTCGAAGTATTACTTAAAGAACAGTTTAATTATTAGTTTACTACTTTTTAATGTAATGCCAGCAATTTTAGATAATTATACCTGATTAAACGATGCCTTATTTCATAATCTCCTAGTGAGAGAAATCCAATATTTGACTAGTATTAAAAATTGATTAACATAGTATGTCATTATTCGCATTTTTATTAATGGAGGCCGGAGAAGTAGCATTATGTTATTTATGCCATATTAAAGGTTAAATAAAGTGGACAGGAAAGCTTATATATTTTATTTCTGAAATAGTTTCCTCTGTTGTGGAAAAAATCACATTCATACTTGAAAATAATCTGTACACTTAGGAATGCTCTTTAACTTTGATTTAGTAATTCATAAAAAGTACAATATCAATTTAGAATTGTTTAATTTTAAGCATATATTTGATTCACCAGTTTATTACTTCTGAATTTTTTGAACCATCCATAAAATACGAAGACAGGCGGCGGACTATAGAAAAGCAACAAAAAAAATTTCTGGGCCAAAGAGAGCAAAAAGGGCAGTACGTATGAAAAGAACTACAGCTAAGAGAGGACCTTGTTTACTCTTTATAATGCGCTCTTTCCAATAGTGTGTTGATTGTCAAAGAAGAAGACTGCGGTAGCTATCACATTCAGCTTGAATTGAATATTGCTTTATTAGAATCTTAAAATTAGAACAGTATGCATCTGGTTGAACCGATTTAAGTGCACCAAACATAATGTGCGATTTATCTTAGAATACAATTGAGCAATCTTTTAGAAACACTCCGTGTCTCATCTATGGAATAAAATGGATCAAAAAAACTTCTAAGAGCTGTGTGCGATGCTTAGTGGTTTCTTTTTTTTTAATATATCCCGTAGTTTTTGTTTGTTTTGAGGATGGCTTGTCAATTGAACTTAGCCACATTTGTTTTGAAATTTGAACCAAAGCTATCGCTATCAGCGAGGATCTGAAACACCCCTTAGAATTTCGCACTTCAGTTTAGACCATATTCTCCGCCCCTCCATGCTTGGTAAGCCATGTAGGGCAGCGACGAGTACCCAGAAGACCTCAGGCTGTCCAGTCCAGAGGCGAGCAGTTGTGCTTGCTGCCTGGCAGCCGCGATCATGGCCGCATTCCTCCTTGCCTCCTCGGCGCTCACCTTGTGCCCCGGAACCCTCTGGGTAGGGACCTTAGGGAGGAGCCCCGGGGGCGGAGCGCCGGCAGAGGGCCCCGCGATGGCCGTCGCCGAAGGGGCCGACACCGCAAGGCCGTTGGCCCCCACTACGGCGGTTGCGGAAGGTGCTGCGGCGGCCACGCCCCCGACTCCAGCCAGGGCGATGGCCTGTGGCTTGGCCTGGGCCACAGAGGGGTTTGACCCACCAACTCCGATTACCACGCTGTCCTCCTCCTCCTCCTCGTCTTCTTCCTGCTCGCCCACGTCTTCCTCGCCCGCTGGTGCGGCACCACCTGCACCAGCAGACCCACCCTCGGCCATCCTCCTGTTTGGCCGGTTTCTGGGGATTCCAACGACCGTCAGGTACCGGCTTCTCTCCAGGAATCGAGCCGTGATCTCGTCCGCCTCGGCATTCTCTGCTACCGGGACGATTATAGAGGCCTCCGGTATAGTCTCCACTTCGACCTGGGGCTCGTCTTCATCGGTCGGCTGTGGGACCGCAGGCGGCTCCTCGTTCTGGCCCTCGGAGTTCTCCGCGACCGCGGCTTCTTCCGCCGGCGACTCTTCTGCCGGTCTCTCTTCCACCGGCTTCTCTTCTGCCGGCTTCTCCTCCTCTGCCACTACGGATTCTGGGGCGACTTCGTTGCTCACCTCTGGCTGTGCCTCTACATTACCGGCACTGCCTCCTCCAGTGGTGCCCGTATCACCTCCCGTAATCGGCTGGTTAGACTCGTTTGGATTATTCCCCTGGCCGAACCAGTTGAAAGGATTAAGAAAACTCACGGGCCTATTTGGCCTGTCCGGGTTTTCCGGTCGCTCTGGTCTGTTCCCAGGTCTTAAACCTGCGATGAAGTTCTGGAAGGTCTCCAGAATAGTCGGGCGATCTTGTCTGAAGTACTCCCCGCCAGTGGGGTAGTATAGATACTGGACGCCATTGGGAAGTTGTCCAGTCGGTGAAGTGTCTGGTCCACGGTACTGCGTGGCAGGAACCGGGAACGGGGCGATGAAATACCCGGTTGTGGGAAGGCCTTTTACGCCACTGAAAAGGAAATGGTGGTTTACTGTCTCAATGTCATCGAGTGTATGATCATATGCTCACGCTTAGCGAGGGAATCATCCACCTAAATCATGACGCTAACCGAAAATAATCCATTAAAATAGTTTGAATGCATCGTCTAAGAAGATGTATACATGCTTATGGGCGTTTCTTAAACTAGATTTATTAACAGATTTTAAACTAGATTTATTTATTATTTGATACGTGCCCTGGTCTCAGGCTCAACTATGTGGAAGTTGATTTTCACAAATGAAAATATACCTTGATTTTCTTCCACTGATTTATCTTATTTATCATCCACTGATTAACGGTGTTATCATAATTTCCTGGTGATGATACCGTTGCGTCGAAACATTTTATACCAAGAAAATGAATCAGGGAGAGAAAACAAGTTATTTTTTCATTTGTGAACAGAGTTTGAGTTTGCCAGGACTGGCTGCGAAAGTAACTTTACAGATCCCCTCAGGAAAGCACTCAAATCCGAAATTCCACGGAGGAAAAATCACACGCCGTGACCGAGACTCGAACGAGGATCCCTAGACTTCTCGCAGAGGGATTTAGCTTTCTAAGCTACTGAGGTGTCAATCTCCCCTGTTGAGTTTGGATTTTTGCGGATTCAAGGTTTATAAAGACTCGAAGAGAATATTGTTGATTGATTTGCTGCTCTTTAATGATAAAACAGCATATGCTGAAATAATTGAATAGTAGTTCAGATTAAGGGAGAATTTATTTGTTAGCTGCCATTGATATGCCATGAATAACAGGCAAACAGTTGGGTTAAATATCTTTCAAAATATGAAGTTCACGACATGCTTTACGCACATTTCTCGAAACATTGATTTGATTTTTTGCTGATGATTTTTGGAATTAAGATAAAGCAAAATAATACCGCGGATCACAAATTCAGAATCTTTTTAAGTAAGATTTGATTAAGTAAGACCTAGGTGGAGAGCGAGAAATTTCAAATTTTATACTGAACTCTTGTTTTGTAGGCCTCTAATATTTTACAGTTGTTGATGCAAATGTAACATAATTGAAATGAGTCGGAGTTGGATCTTTTGTGAAGTCCTGGATAATTGTTGCGCGAGTTTTGACGATGATTGATATTGCAAATGTCATAAAATATTATTTTTCGCTGTATTTCAGCTGGATTAGTTTCTTAAAATCTTAAAATGTCAACCATAACTAGAATTTTTGGCTCTCAATTGACGCTTCTAACATCAGTAGAGGCAGATAGATTTTTGTTAAAAATAATCACTGCAGTTCCACATTGGAAAATGTTGAGATACGCATGTAGAAGCGTTATGCTTACAGGGAGTGTTGACTGCTGATTTTCTGGAGTAGGATGAGCCTCTAAGGAATAAGACCTCGGAAGGTATAACATTCGGCAACAACTGAGTATTGCTTTCCATGAATATGAAGTAGATGACAATACAAACTTCGCTGAAACAATGAAAGTACCCAAAAGTTGATGTGGTATTCTCGAATATAATAAAACTGTAATGAACAAACTCCGCATTGTCATCGGGTGAAATTTTCATTGGAAAAAACCAGGTTAATACCGATTTTAGTAGAAAAGTCAATGGTATCTGCACAAAAAATATATACAAGAGTTACAAAATGAAGATGAGAAAACTAATATAATGAGAAAATAGCGATTCCCGCTCTACCAGATACCAGTGTACCAGATAAACTCAATTTCTCCATTAGAACGGGAGATGGATGCCTTGGAGCAGCGGCTGATAAACCTTGAAGTTACCCAATACCTACCTTACGACGTTGTGTTCCTCAACTCATCCCCTCTTTTACGTATTACTCTGCCCTATGACTACTAGCCTTATGAACACACTACCAGTACCTTCAAATGTCCTCTTCATACCATATAACTCATCCCATAGCTCACCTACACCGTGTCCCACCAACTAGTATGCACCCGTCACCACCGAACCCTCCCCTCCGAACTGAATGTTTCCTATGATCCTATGTAAGGTATGAAAGAACGGACTAGAGAGTTTTGTACCCGATGATGGCGTGACCGCCAAAACCGGTCGTTGTGTTCAATAAACTATGGAAGCCACAAATATTTATCTTGTTTTTATGACGCCTTTCCACCACGTGAAAGCTTCAAGATTCCATTTTATTAATATAATGAGATTTTTGGACGGAGCAAGATAGCTGCATCATAAACGTGGGTGGACAAAAGCTGTAGCTGAAAAAAAACAATTTAATAACTTATGGATTTTAACCTCAGAGTAAAGTTATTCCATAAGAAGGGATATATATTTAATTTTCAAACCTATCATAAGCGATAGATCACCTTTGATGGCGCCAAATCTATGAAAGAACAGAATAGTTTCAAATAGATATTATAAATTTTAAGGACATTAAATTCTTCATGTGTGTTTGAGTACTCAATTTTTCCAGAATTATTGGATCACCATGGAGAGGCACGATAAAAATAGCTGCGTTTATCCTCCCACCCTCTCTTAAAATACTCTTTCTAGTACTAAAGTAGTACATAAGATTCTAGTGGAGTGAAACTTAAGTACCTATTCCGTCTGTGCTTGGTATCAGTGGAAGGACGCCTTTTTGTGGGTGGCTGGAATATTTTGAATATATGAAGATATTTTTCCTGCAATTAAGAGTCAAATCTATTCTCTTAAGCTCCTCTGAGACAAAATTTATTTATTTACGCGCGAATGTGTATATTTTCCACGCTTTGCCAATGAAAAAGCAGTTCTAGCAGAGATGAAAAAAGGTATCATGATAATTGGTCTATGGTCAATATTATGAAGGCAAAAGTGATCATATATGTAGAGAAAAACAAAATATTAGGGTGTGTATGCAATTGAAAAATCCAAAAAACACCTCAAGACCTACATATCCTACTCTGGAACGAGCTGAATAAGTTTGCTATTGAACTGGTTAAATCACAAGTGCTAGCAAAAAGCACGCACGAAAGAAGCGATCAGTTTAGCATAAGGAAAAGGCAAGCTACTCGTGGAGAAGTCTGCTAAGAGCGCACTATGAATCTGAAAGTTAGGAATCACTACATAAAAAGTTACATTTGGAGTAAACAAATTCATATCATGCGGTGGTGAAGATTGGAAAGGACGCTGTGGCGAAACAAAAATTATAAGCAATAGAGACGTGATGTAATCAGAACTTAATAATAATAATAATGTTTATTACACTAATAGGATTTAAATTCATAATGAAAAGTGGCAGGTGATGTTAGGTAGCCTCACAGGAGGAGCTGCTAAAGAATATCTCGAATGGTTGCATGTTATGCTATAAAACTCTTAGACATTCACATGGCCCATATAACGAGACCGACGCAATTACTTAACAACGTCAGTGCGTACATAAAGAACTTATACGTGTTACTTTTATGACAAATATCGAACACAGTGAATACAATCCTTTGCATGTACTTTAGTTTAAAGCCATTACTGTACAATTTCTGATAAGATTTATACGAATTTTGATTTGATACAAGAATCGGGCAGTAAATTGTTTACTTCTGGTCATACATACAAAAAAATCTTTTAAATAATGTCACATTTGCTTTGGATAAGAGTATACGGCTTTTACGAAGAGTAAATAGAGAAGGCAAATAACGAAATAACTCTTGAGTACCTCTTTCTTTTAAAAAAACGTCGTAGAACGTCATAAATATATAAATAAATTAATCAAAGAAACCCTAGATGGCGGTGAGTGGTAAAATCTTTCGAAATGGCTCTTCTTTGGATGGCGGTTGCTATGAAGTAACAATCTATGGGGCCTGTAACTTATATGCATAAGTAAGCTGTGAGAAATCTTGAAATGAAGACATATGAAAGTTGTAATCAAATTGCTGATTGACGAGTGGAGTGTATATGTTTGTACATAACAGATATCATCTGGTGATAGAGAGTGTAGTCAAGTGTCAACCTTCTAAAATCTGTGTTTTCTCTATTTTGTTTTTGTAAGGCAACAAACAGCTCCACTTTTCCTCTAATTTATTCCAGGTATGATTAATTTTACCCCATAAATACGCCGTCCGGTTTATTAATGAGATATCATCCTATATTTGTAATGTGGGCATTCGGTATTATAGCCTTTTCAAGCAATTTACTGTGAAGATTGTTTTCCCCAGCAAACTGATGGCTTTAATAGAACCGAAATATGGTAAACAGCACTACACAGGGCCAAAACTTTTTGGGAAATTTTCAGTTTTAAATGGAAATTTCAAAATTCATTTTCTGTCTACCAGTACCTATTGGAAGTGATTATATCCGTTTTTAATTAAATAACTTCTCACATTGTACATTCCACACTTTTATATTTTCACCGACCGCAGTTTTGACATACAATGCCATTTAAAGAAAAAAAGAATAGTAACAAATTTGCATCCAGTTAAGCCAACGTACCTGACATTGCACGAGTTACAATCTTAAGCATTAACTCTACTCTTTAAATAGTCAAATAGGCAAAATAGTCAAATTTATCTTTAGCATTAAATAAAATTTTACCTATGGTCACGGGATAATGAGATGCCACGTTAAAATTCTTCACAGGCATGACTTCCATGATCCTGCACGTCAATTTTCCTAAAAATGGTAGCCTACACCAACGTGATGGCTCGTCATTGGTAGTAAAAGGAAGAGTCGCCAGAGAGCGAATGGCCTGCTGCTAAAGCTTGCTGTCTAAAATATTGAAAATTGTATCCTTTTTATGGCCATTTTTCTACGCTATTTGTAAAATAACATTTAACTCTTTAGCATAACTCGCGTCATTCATAGGTACAGTGACCAAACGAAAAATCATGGCATGGAAGGCTGACAGCTTGTGACTGTGGTGGTGATATGAATCATAGGGAATAGGTGCATCTGTAAAGGTTGGTTTCATATACTAGATAGAAAGGTCTCACGTGTTCTCTGAGAGGGCGATAGCCAAATCCATAAAATTTGTAACAGCACCACCCACTTTAACTGTAAACTTTATAGAAGAATGCAAGTTATTTAATATTGCTACAAAATTGAGAAGGAAGAAATCGCTAAAAAGTGAGAAATCATTTCATGTGTCACGTGTCGACAAAGTTAAGCCTGAAACTATATATCTTCAATGGTTTGCAAGCTAACTTTGTGGAATTCAATAATAATAATAAACATTTATTGTCGTGGACTCATTGGTTCTTTAGACATTGATGAATGAACAACTACAAAGAATACAAATCAAAGATCCTGAATAAATCTATACATAATATTACATAGAGTGAAATGAGAATGTGTACATAATATTACATAATATATTATAATCCAAAAGATACAACAATCAATTTCACTTTTCATTTCAACATGTTGGAATTTATTTAATCGAAAACTTTTCTTTTAAAACTTGCGATGGAATTACATGCTTTAACATCATCAGGCAGTGAATTCCATCTGCAGGAAACAGACACTATGAACGATCTGTGATACATCTCTGTACGATGGTGTGGGATCAACAGATCGGAAATATGAGTTCTTGTAGAACGTTGTTGTACATTTCTTTTAAAGACAAATTTGTTGAACAAATAAGGCGGACATCCAGACTTAATAATTCTATATGCCGTTATTAGGATAAAATAGACTCGTCTTTCACGTGCTTTAAGCCATTTGAGATTTGTGTACTATGCCTCACTTATATGCTCCCAACTTTTAAGGTCGCATATAAATCGTACTGAAGCATTCATTGCTACTTGAAATCTGCGGTTATTATCCTCGTCTATATTAAATATCATACTACAGCAATAGTCGAAATATGGAAAGATTATTGCGTTTACAACTGACTTCCGGATGTTGAAGGGAAGTTGCTTTTTGGCCCTATTCAATTGATGGAAGGTTCCTGAAACGCTTACTTCTAATGCTTTGGCAGTGAATTTTCCTGTCCATATTTCTATCAATAAAGACTTTAGAATACATATTGAGATGAAGTAAATACACTTTGTATAATCCACACAAACCCACACAAATCCACAGTTTTGTGTGGATATACAAAGTGTATTTATTTCATCTCAATACTGAAACTGTAACTTGTATTCCATTTTGAAGTTTTAAATTACCTGACTCCCGTGGATTGAACAGCCTTGGTGGTGGCAGATTTAGATGATGGTCCGGGTCCATATTGGTACGCGACCGGCTGTTGTCCTGGTTGGTAGAAGATGGGCGAGTATCCCGGATAGGGTCCAGAGTACCCTGAACCGCCTGGGGGTTGATAAGCAGCAAGCGGAAACGTTGAACCCCATGGGATGAGACACACGAGGAACAAGCAAACCGCTGTCCACGCCTGTCAGGAGAGAATTGATGCATTGAGAGAAGTTGGCGGTGCACAAAGGAGCAAGGAGCAATCACCGAAACTGGATCAGCGAGAGGAGAGGGTGTACTAGCGCCGGGAGATGAAGGGATGAGGGAGGGGTGGGCGAAGGCGCTCGGAGAGCATGCAAATTCGTGCGGAAAAAAGTGAAGAGTTTATTTTTTTCTTTGGAAAACAGGGAGAACAGTGGCCAAAAGATGCGAATGAAGTTGTGCTGATCTGGGGAAAAAAGATTATTTCGGGATTTATTTGTTCCCTACAGGTGTTGCTAGACATAATTTAACCCCCTCGGGGAATTTACTTTTCAGGGGAGAAATGGAGGTCAAATTTTTAAGTGGAATAATTATTTCGTGCAGTAATTTCTTGTCAAACAGTTATTGACGCGGTTATGAATTAGGCTTTCTCTATGTTCATACTATAAGCCACCGACATATGAACTTCAATTTTTCATTGAATGGAGATATTGAACATCATATTAATTAAAATATCTTCGAATTTTTGTCGTGGAATCTGACATCTCTACTTTAATATAACTCGTAATTTGATGGCTTAAAACTTGAAAAAACATTTTCTGAGTTTTTATGTAAATCATGAAATTTCATTACGTTCCTCAAGCTCAAATGATTTTTATAATTTTATTCGCTTATCACAGCCCAAAGTAGAAGTGCTGAAAAAGCAGATTTTACATTTTCGAATGATCAGCCTTAGGTCATTCGTTTGGTTTACGCGTACGTACGCAAGTGACTCGATGGTATTTGGATCTTTGCGTTATCGTAGCCTTGTGGACAACTGCTCTAAAGATACCAACTGGAATGTCAGCAAATATTTCGTTCACAGGAATGGATCACAGTGAAAAAACTCAAAGAAAACCTCGAGTTGTCTTTCAATAACCGTGGAGGCCTTCATAGCAGCCGTGTAGATATGCATTTGCAACCAGATTCATGGAAATACATGAAAGAATTGATCTATTGAGCTCATAATGACTGGACTTTGTTATATTTTCACGCATATTTTGTTACCACAAATCAACCTAGGTTTCGAAATTACTATCTTTTCCGGCCCGGAAAGCCAAAGGTAGTGGTTCAATTCCCGGTCAAGGCCAATTTTTTTCTCATAGCAATTTCATTGTTTTGAAAATGACAGTATTGTCAAAACCTAGCTTGGCATGTTGTAATAAAATTTTTGTAGAAAGATAACAAAGCTCTTATCATTATGGCATCACAATATCAGTAACCATCAGGTATCAATGCTTTTGCACAAGGTATCGCCTGATATGTTAAGTTTTGTCAAAAAATTAATTTTTAGTGTCACTGACTGATGGTTTAGTTCTCTCAATACAAAATAGCGATACCGAGGATTCCAGGGTATGAGGTCCGATCAAGGCGAAATAATTTTTCTTTGAGAAATCACGCACTAGTCGATTAGTTTATTTTAAAGTTAGGAGAGATTTATTACTTTTGTTCGTTACTCGCGTAATTTCGGTATTTTGGCTGGTAACCGCGGAGGCCTTCATAGCAACCATTTTGGTTGTAGCATGTAGGCATGAAGGCTGTAAAAACCACGTTGAGTGTAAAATTGCCATCACATTCATGGAAATGCTTAAAAAATTGATATCATGTTATGAAAATGACAGGATTTGTTGTATCTCCACAACATTTTCACTATCACGCACCGACCTACGTTTCCACAGTACTCGGTATTTTTCACCGTGAAAATGATGAAGTATTGTCAAATCCTAGCTCGGCGAGTGGTAGTAACAATATATAGAAATGCAACTAAGTTCTGTAATTTTGAGATCATGATATCAGTAATCAATGTCCTTAAGGTGTCAATTAATCCGTTAAAAATTATTTTCATAGAATTAAATTTTTTAGTGTTACTAACTGATAATTGAGTTCTCTCAAAAAAATTAGCAATACCTAGGATTACGGAGTAAGAGGTCCGATCAAATCGAAATAATTTTTCTTTGAGAAATTGCGCACCAGCCGAATAGTTTATTTTGTAGTTAGGAGAGATATGAAACTTGTACATTACTTGCGTAATTTTGGGAAATCGGTCAATGTTTTTGCAGAGCTATTCTAGACAAATTTGCGGCTAATATTTTTTTACATCAAACCTTAATCCAATAAAAATTCAGTGGCGAACAGATGAAAGATTGGCCGCCAACAGGAGCCAAAATTGGTGAACATTTTCGAACAAATTACAGTACATCTACGATTCGGTTAAAATCAGCCTGCATGTGGGTAAATATTCCTCTAGATGGATTTTATTTCTTAAAAATCACTTTACAAATATATATATCGCTTCTCAAACGTGATTGACTACACTTTTTGATAAAAACAGAAGATACTCTCGTCACCTGTCAACAATGTACGTTGTACAGGTGGCGTTACAGTGATTGTTATGCCTCTTTTTCTGAACATCAATCCAGCACGAGTGAGTATTACTATCTATGGCACGAATAACGTTTTAAACAACGATAATTAGACCCGGGATGGAACGTAATCCAGTCAAATGGTATTGCTTACAGGGAAAACTTCATCCTTTCGGTGTTACTTTCAAACTACCAACAAACCGTGGACACGGCAAAATTCTCACGAGACTAAATGCTTGAAGTCGTTGCAGTTAAGCTTTCGGTGGACCTACGCGTTTGTACATTTTCACTGAAGACAGTTTTAGCCTCATAATGCTTTTCATGCGGTTTTTCAGTATATGATTACTCCAGTGTATTTGGTTTGTTCAATATGCCTTGGGAACTAGGGAGAAAGGTAGGTACTAGTACGGAAATGGCACAGGCAAAGGGTCCTATAATTTTGCCCTATAATCTTTCTCGATCTCCAGGAGATAGAAAAAGACATTATACCATGTAAAAAAACTCTCTGCAATACAAACGAATAGTATTATTTCCATGAGGGAAGAAATTGGAAGATATATATTTTAAAGCTATTGCTTGCATTAATTAATCTCTAGATTCTTTTGTAAGCTGAGCGCCTCCGCATGATACAATGAGTATTTCCGAATGCAGTTTCACTCAAATTGGGCAGCCTTAATTTTGCTTAGAAAGATATACGGATCCATTTTTCAACCCTTTCTTCGTTTCAGCTATTCCAAGTCAGCGTTTTCCGAGCGGGAAATACGCCAGCGTCATCGTGCGGTCAAACGTTGAACTGCAACCGTTCGATCTGTTTGTGAATTCCAAGCTATGTCGCTGTCGGCGGGCGCGAACGATTTGAGTGTGCCCAAGAGACGGGCGGAGGATCACCATCAGTTAATAAGATAAACTCCCCATTGCGCTCATCGCTCCCAATTTTCAATTCATTCAGGTGTGCATAGGGCGTTTTTTATAGCAAAGACAGCACTTTAAATAGGATTTCAAGAAATTATAGTACGTGGAATTCGATCATTGATCATGCAAGGAATTTTTATAACTCTTAGTTCTTTTGTGACAACATTTATCGTGGAGATTGCACTGTCAAAAATTTATCAATTTGCAGTTTTAATTAAATGAAACCCCATGTTTCATTGAAAGAAATATTTGATTGAAAATCATTTGATGGTATGGTCTGTGTTGTTCTAAAATACTTCGTTTATATTAGAGTTATGGAGTACATTTTGCAAAAGCTATTGTTATCATTCCATTAAGATCTTCTGAAAGGTCAACTTATTATTGTAATGAAAGTAAGGACTTAAAACTAATCATCCCACAAAAAACTCGACATTATTCAATGATCTTTCACGCCGAACCATGTGACATTGATGTTTTAACTTCTGATACATCGTGGGGATTACACATACTAAACGTATGTGGCACAGCATTAAAGAAACTACGTTTTGTTAAATGTATAATAGGAAGGTCCTCGGATGAAAAAGTCTAAGAGAGATGCTACTTCCCTCTAGTTAGGCCTCGCCTCGAATGGGCCGCGAGCATTTGAGACCCTGGTCATAAAGATTTAAGCAAAAAATTAAAATAATACAAAGAAAAGCAGCGCGCTTCGTTAAAAACTGCTACAAGCGTGAATATAGTGTCTCACAACTTTTAGAGGAATGAAGGTGGTAGCCCCTAGAGACTCGGAGGCTACACGCTAGGCTTAGGTTGCTTGAGAAATTCAGGACTGATATTTTTCAGAGCTACACAGAGTATATTATTATGACTCCTCACTACATCTCTAGATCTGACAGATGCGACAAAATAAGAGAGATACTCTGCCTAACATATAGGTACAAAAACTCGTTCTTTCCGCGCACAATAAGTGACCACAATAAAAATTAAGCTCATTAAATACACTCCTATGATAGATGTCACCATTTCATCTCCCAAAATCTGACATCTTTATCCGGCTGGTGACCTAACACCCCCTGCCACACGTCCATGCGGCGGCCTGCAGGTTATTACGTAGATGTAGATATAAATTGTACTTCATCAGGAATTATTGATTATATTTTAGCCTCACGCTTTAAAATGGGCCCAACTGAATTAAAGTACATTTATACAATATTGAAAATTCGCTGAAGAGGTCTTTTCTTGATCCATCTCATTTTAGGTTTATGAACTTAATTTTAACACTTTAGCGCAAACCAACATTGTAGATTTCACCTAGCTTCTTTCCTTCGTCTTATAAAAATGAATCTCACAAAGATATTCACCTTGTGCTGTTCTCTATGATTTTTTCTGCGAGACAACAAGCATCAAGCAACGCACAGAAACAACCGAAGCCCGTTAGTTTAACGCGAGAACACTGGCCTATAAGTGAGAAATGAAGCCCGGAGATCCTATAGGCGCCGGTATAGAGAGGGAATTGTGGTGCCCGTAAATTCTCCGGGCATCGGGTCGAAAGTGTTAACAAACTTCTGGTTACTGGAAACCATGAGTTTCTTCACTGAAAATGTTTTGCATGTATATAACGGAGTTGTTTTAAAAAATATTTGGCGGGTACTATTTTTCAATTCATATAACGCGAGGATTTTGTAGTAAAAAATCGGAATATAATGTGTGTTATATTTCTGGACAACAAACGCATGAAGATGCAAATCAAAATATTTGATAATATCTTAAAATTTACATTTATTTCATGTTAAAAAGGTTAAATTGGATATTTTAATATGTATAAATTGTGTATCTTTCCTTGAGTATTTTGTGTCAGGAAACTGAATGGTTAAAACAAGGTCAAATCCAAAAATTATTCGTTCGCTTTTTCAGTCGAGGTTCATTGTAGCCGAAGCATCCTTATTTGACTTTTTTTAATGGTTCATAGTTTTCAGACCTTTTCGTAATCATAGTATTTATTAAAAGAAATTAATTTTAATTCAATTTTTTTGTTTTAAGTTATTATTGTTTTCGAAGAACATCATTAGCACCGTATTAAGAAGATTTACCTGTTGCATAATAAATTAACTTTGATTTTTTAAGAGCTATGATTATACGCAGTATATTCTTCATAGACTTCTGCACGGGTTAAGTCTCTCATCCCCATCGTAACTGCGGCTGTACTGAAGATGGAGGACCTCACTCAGACAAAAGCCCGAGGAGAATACTCAATTATGAAGTAAACCATGACGGTTTATAAGCATTCAATCGCCAGGAATAATATAAACCGTTGTTAATGGCACCATAAACGAAATTCTTACTCGATTTTGTTCAACGAGAGCAATTTAGGAATTCGTAAATCAAGTCCTAGAGAAAATATACGCTTTCACCTACATAGTGTTCTGCACGATATGAAAATATTTTTTTTTTAAATCATGAATGGATCAGAATGCCTCAATTTTATCTATCTGAGACTACATGATGATTTGACATTTGTCGAAATGGCTTCCGCTTTCCGTGGTTAAAAAAAAAACATTCTCTGAGCCTTAGTTTGTATCTCAGTGGCGTTTGAGCTGTCGGAGGACTCATTATCCTTACTTGAATATCTACATCTACATCTACGTGATACCTTGCGAGCCACCACGAGGGTGTGTGGCAGGGGGTGAAGATCACCAAACATACACTATTTACATCTAATGCAGCTCTGGATCCATTGTATGATAGTTTCAACCACATAATACCTGCTTTATGTTTAAACTAGTCCAATGGAAACTTATGGATCATCAGTGCACTGTTTCATCGCAATCTTAAATATAATCTGTAATGACGAATGTAAAGAGATAATGGTTAGTTTGGCTAAGCGCGCTTGCGTTTAAGAGAGAGGTTAAAAAACATTTGGAACAAAATCATAACTTTTTGGTTTTTTCCCGCTTTCATCGAGGCTTTTGACAGCGAAGTAGGGCGCGATATTTATATCTCTCACTCACAGAATACGGCTACAGGCTAATGGAATGCAGAATGGAGGTAGTCGGATGGGATGGGTGGAGGATTCCGGTGGACTGGCAGGCACAATAAAATAGTTTAAATTATGATACATTAAAATTTCAAGCAAAAAAAACAGTTAACCCGGGAGAGGTCGCGCGGTGAAATGTAACGTTAGAAGGCGCGCGGGGTGTCATCGACATCGCAAAGCAAGTATTTAAAAAAAAATCTTTTTCCTCGAAAAAATATGGTCATTTTGTCTCCTTTTTTTTAATGGATCTCTCACGTTACCTTCACGCTGTGTATTTCTTTTTACATTATTACTAATAACCTGAGGTCGGGAGAAAAGTATTCAACAGAAGTCTTTTCTGCAGCTTATTTGTCACTCGTTAAAATAATTGATGTTACCTTGTCAACTCACGTTTTCTTAGACTGGGAGTTTCTTATTAAACCTTCTGAATATGATGTTCTACATGCTAAATAAAAAAAAACACGATCAGCACTTACAATTTCTATATTTTGAAGTAAAAAAAAGGGCCGAATTTCTCAATTGAAATTTTGAAATAAAACTTGATTATTTACAAATATTACCAAAAATTTTTAAAAGAGTTGGAGTATATTGAAACAATAGCAGTAGAAAGTGGCATTTCTTACCATTATGGATGCAGGAAAACAGCTCGGGGGCAGTCAGAATATTCCTAAGAGGAACGTGAAAGGGCGCGTGAGGTGTGGGTAACACCCCAGACCACTTTGACTCGTTCCGATTTTGAAGCAAAATGATATGCTTGTGGAATACTGACATAAATTCGTCAGAATTTAAGAGATTTGAAGGTATGAAAACTTGCAACATTATAGATACATCGATGGACATACAATTTATAAAAGAAGAACCTTGGGGTGTCAATTACACCCCGCGCGCCCTCTCCCGGTATAAGTCACGTGAGGAGATGAGGGAAGGATAGAAAATCCGCGGATAGCTCAGAAGTCTCTTAGATTTTTGAGAGAAAATTTTACGAAAACCTTTGCTGAGGGCCACAGGGTATCAAAATGGAAAGCACACGAGGAATTCATAAAAAGACAAAGAAATCAACTTTCGAGAAAGGTAGGGAGCAAAAAGCTATGTAAAAATTGAATGACGTGAGCACATACTTCTCGGGGAAAGTGGAAATCATGTAATTAAGTTTTTAGAAAGATATTTACGCCCACTGCCAAAGTTTTTTTTCTATGCAATCACAACGGGTAGCCTTTGATGTATCTATGTTCTCTGATATTCCCTGTTAACGCCTCCGATGTAATGCATGCTGTGACTCAATTCCAGTGGTGCCATGGGTGTCTTGTTTTCTCTTCATACTTGAATTCTTTGGTTTCAAGAGTGCATTCAGTCGTATGAAAAAAGATATAATCTTGAATGATTGCCATGAGATTTTGATTTAATAAAGGAAAATGTGGTGTTAATGAGAATAAGTAAAGTGCGTAACAGGTTTGAGTATGTGGAGGGTTAAGAAAAATTTTAGACGATTCGGATGGCCTGAAAAGAACTGCCACTATTTTGTTGCGGTCATAAAAAAACTTCAAGAGGGCAAAGTTAGGATATATATCTACATCTACATCTACGTCATACCCTGCAAGCCACCCAAAGGGTGTGTGGCACACCAGGTATGCATGAATGATACGGTAGAACACCGAAACTATATTGAAACCAGCGTACCACACATGCAACGCGCCAATTAAAAATCTACTAACCAAGAAACATTCTATCGTCAATCGTTCCAACGTGCAAGAGGTACAATGACTACTACTACATATTCAAAATATCATGCATAAATAAGAACATCAATATTTACATCATGCATAAATAAGAACGTAGAGAATATGATGAGAATGATTTACTGTCTGCCTATTGTCACAATTCGAACTATTCATGACGACGATCACAGCTGTTATGGTCCCGAATGGTACGCGGAAAAAATGTCATTTTATACCTATCGGTTCTACAATCTAGCTCTCTGATTTTATTGGCGCGATCTAATCTGCCGTAGTACGACGGGATAATAGTATGTTTTTTACGTCGTCAGAGAAATGATTTTCCTGAAATTTAGTTAGGAGGTTAAGCCTATAATTTAATCTACGCTGTGATAGCGATTCCCATCCTAATTCTTCTAACAGTTCAGACACACTAGCCAACTTAACGTAGCATCGTTTCACTAACCTAGCTCCTCTTCGCTGTACGCGATCTAACTCTGATATCAACCCCGTTTCGTAAGGATCCCATACATATATGAATATACTAAGATCCCAAAGAGTCCCAACTTTCCGACAACGACGGCAAAGCAAGCCCAGCCGGAGGAAAATAGTTTTTAAGAAAGATTGCGTCATGCTATTATAATAGGTGATACATACTATATGCGCAATGATCATCTGTTCACACTTTGCTATATTTGATGTGTGTTAAAGTCTTAAATTTTGCCCTGAATGCATTTTGGTTGTAACCTTAAGCATGATGGCATCAAGATAATTTTACAAACATTACAGCATACCAAGCTCTTAGTCCTAGAAAGGATTATAACTGATTATTGTAAAAAAGTTTGTGATTTTTTTGTACATATGGCCTTCAAATATTTCGATAAGATTTGGTTACCAAGAGAGCTTCATTTCCCAATTTATTATGACACATTAATGAGACATATGGGAATAATTTTTTTGTCTCAGATACGTGGCAATATATTACTAATTAAGAAAATAATTAACGGGTGTAAATCGCTTACTCTTGTCACTATCGGCAAAAATATCTTTGAACCTGTAACCTGGTTATAAATACTCAAAAACTACAAGAAATGTGTTATACTACAAAAAATATATGGGAGTGATTTGGGTTCTCCTAGGAGTCCTCTCACTTAAACTTAGAACTTCCGATCATATATATATTTTAGAACACCCTTTATTGAGCGGCCGATTTCTTTATAGCAGCTTTAGCTTTTGAAATCAAATAATTCAATCTTATTATTCTTAAGGTATGACTAAGTTTTCTTCACGTTTCTTAAGCCAATTAAATATTATAATAAAAGTCCTAAGCTGTCTTGATTATGACAAGGGAAAATTTACGTACAAACTAGATCAACATTCTTCAACTGAAGACTATTATGGTGTCAAACTCTGAACGAAAGTATAATCACATTATCGTGACAAATTCGGCATGCTGATTACAAATTGTGTACTACATCTGTAATTTGCGTTACATCCAAGATAAATGTTGTTTAAGTTGAGATTGTAATTATTTGAAAAATATTTTTTTCGCCATGGTTTTACCTACCGATAACAGCGGTAGTGTTATTTTTTGACGTCGTTATTTTATTGCAAGGTACGCATGATCTGTTTTCAGCGATCTCCACCAGGGGGTTTGATTGACAGATGAAAGCTTTATCGTGAAATGAAGAAAGTGTATCGCAAAACGGAAGGGAAATATTCTCATACATAATTTTAAAAGATAACTTTTCAAAAGTTTTATAATTTCTGACACGCAAAACCATGATGAAATAATTGAAGTTCCGAGCCTAAGCGTCATTTATCTCAGGAATAACATAATTTTCTGGTAA
This sequence comes from Ceriagrion tenellum, assembly GCA_963169105.1. Lineage (NCBI taxonomy): Eukaryota > Metazoa > Arthropoda > Insecta > Odonata > Coenagrionidae > Ceriagrion > Ceriagrion tenellum. The sequence continues at coordinate 48,952,548 of OY720637.1, forward strand.
ACGACGAGTATTTTTGTAACTATATGGCATCATGGAATAATTTCAGGTATATTTACATTTGTTTTTCCCTAGATAAATAATTTCCGTAGCAACATCACGCAGACTCTACCCTGAGAATGGATTGTCGCGAGGGAGCAGTAACGGGACTCCTAGTGAGATCATCCGGTCCACCCGTGCTCTCATCCCTCCCTTTCGCCTCATCTTCTTGTTACCAATTCGTCCTTTGGACCCCCGTATTTCATATAAATACAGGGGATTCGAATGACGGGGGAGGGCTCTCCCTGACCTTTCCCTTGCCGCTCTGCGCCCTCGCAAGATCCGCACCATCCGCACCTCCCACGCCGGTCTGCGCCTTCGCAAGACCCGCGATTCCCTCCCTTATTCCCCGCGACTCCCACCGGGCTCAGAACGTGTGTATTGTAATGTAAGTATGGTAAATATCAGCCAAAAAATCTGTTACTGTTCTTCCTCCCTTAATGTCACGACGACAGGATAGCCTGAAGCCTTGGGAATCTGAGGGAAACAACGGATTGGTATTGGTACGCTGGGGTGGATGAGAGAATCATAGACTTACGAGTGATTCATTGAGTAAAAGGAGAGATCGTTGCCGAAAAAAACTTCCTCTGAAATTCGTCCTGAATTAAGATGGCTCAGTGGCGTAACTGCCTAACACACCTTACCGTAACTTTGGAGATCTGGGTTCGTGTCTCTGCCGAGTCAAGCGACTTTTTGAGGGCAAATACCATCTTCATGAATCAGTAATATGGTATTATTACCCATAAAACATATCCAATGGATTGGAATTAAATTTAATGGAATACTTAGTAGGGGTAGAAAAGGAAAGGACCATATGAAATACTATAGAGAAAAAGAGAACAAGAGGGAGTGGACACACCCTGAGACCCTGAGACCCAATGGATTCGTGAAGAACATAATTGTAGGCAAAATAGAGGGATAAGTCTCGAGAGGAAGACCCAGGAATAAGTTCATGGACCAAATAAAGAGAAAAGTACATAGGAAGAGATACCAGAAGGTAAAGGAACTAGTATTGGATAGGGAAGGGTGGAGGGCTGCAGTCAACCGATCTTGGGATTGAACAACCAATGAATGAATGACTGAACTATCAGCGGAATCATCGTGGTACCGTCATAGCTAATGTTTCAAGAGGCATAACGGAAACAATTTCCAACGAGACACTGCATATTCACACGATGTATTACTAAATATTCTATATTATTGCGGTAACGTAAAGTCGATATTTTTCCTAAAGAAATAACTGCCGTAATTTTTGGACTCCAAGCTTGATATTTTTCTACTTTTTTAATTTGAACAATTTCAATTGATGGAGCAGAATTGTGAGTTTTAAGAATCGCATTGTCAATGGGTTGATTTTTCTCCTTTCAATTCACATTAAGGTCCAGAGAATGAAGTGAAGAAGACTTCTCAATCCGTCTTCCCGACACCTTTTCTCTCCATCATGTGATATAGAGAATAGGAATGCGATGAATAATTACACCCTGTAGAGGGAAAATTACATTTTTCTTTTGTAAAGTAAGAATAGAACTTACGACAAAGTATAGATTTGAAGATATGATTAGTAATTTTTTTCTTTTTTAATAATTTCAATCACCACGAATATAATTTATTGAAAAATATTTATTTTGAATTTTTAAAAAAATATTTAAATTATTTATTCATGTGATATTCAATTTTCTAAAATGAACTACAGAGTTCGTAAACTGTATGGACTGTTTGCGCTATTTTATCATGGTTATGTTAGGTCATTCGTCCCTCGCTCGCCGCCTATCCAGCCAAGTGCTGGTGGGCGGTTGTGGAGAGGAGCAGAACGATGGAACGGTTGACGGGTGAGGAAGAAAGGTGTGGGACGCTGAAGAGGGAGAGATGGCGGTGTGATGTAGCATCCAGTTGGTCGGAGATGTCGTCGGAGGGGAGGCCATTGGAAAGGGAAAGAATGGGGCGGCACAGGGCGGGGGGGGAGGGTGAGGAGAGTTGGCGGGGAGCGAGTCGAAGAGTGACCGTGTGGGAGAGGTGGGGGCTCTTCGGCGCGCGCCCTTGGGAGGGTCGAGAACCGCGAGTGGCATTAAACAGTGTCGGTCCGTGGGAGACGGTAGGAGGAGTGGGGGTCAGAGGAGGAGGCGGGGAGGGGCGGATGGGCGTGGTGAACCTACCCCCTTTCGCAGAGGGATATTTGGGAGAGGATGTGCGGTCGAGGTGGAGGCCAAAAAAAACCCAAGAAGGGGGAGTGTTGAACTTGAAAGTTTGGCTTGAAAAAGAGAGTGAGAGGGTTCGCTGACCTCTGTCTCTTGCTGCTGGCCGATCGAGGAATTACATCCACAGAACGATAGGGGTGAAGCCGCTTGTGTTGGGTCTCGGAAGAGGTTTGGGAAGGCGATTCCATTCGAGAAGGGGACCAAAATATCTATCTGCAGGACTTCATTCCTGCAGATAGATTTAGAGAGGTCCTTGTTCGTTCGTCCTCCTCGAACATCGAATTTGAGATGTGTGTATGACTAACTACTCCAACGTCTACACCTTGTATACTCTTTATTATGCGCTCATTCCAATATTGTGTTGAGTTAACAAATGAAAAAGTCTCCAATGGCCGTAAAAATTGGCACCACCTGTTAATAAAACACAAAAATTGCTGTGTTGGTTTGCGAGGATGGAAACTCCACAGCAAAAGCACGTGTGGAATTTCCATTCCCGCTAACCAACACGGCAATTATTGTGTTTTATTAATGAGTGGTGCCAATTTTTATGGCCATTAGAGACTCTTTTCAATTTGTTATCTTAAGAGGCCTTAGCGCTCTATCTCCCTTGACCTAACTCTGTTGAGTGTCAATGTGGAAGACTGCAAAAGGTATCACATTCGGCATGGATTGAATATTGCTTTGTAAGAATCTTAAAATTAGAACAGTATGCATCAGGTTGGACCAACGTAAGTGCACCAGGCATAATATACTATTTATCTTAGAATAAAATTGAGCAATCTTTTAAAAACACTCCCATGTTTCATATCTGGAAGAAAATGTATCAAAAACACTTCTATGTGCTGTGTGCGGTGCTCAGTGGTTTCTTTTTTTTAATATATCCCGTACTTTTGTTTGTTCTTAGGATGGCCCGTTAATCGAACTAAGCCACATTTGTATTGGAATTCGAACAAACAAGACTAACTTAAAGGTAGTAGTTAGTTACATACACATGGTTTATGTATCAAGAGCTCATCATTATCTTAAAATGTTTACCGCACGTATCGGCACATCGCGCCAGAATGAAAGGATTTAAGATATTTTTTTGTGATACGAAGGTGAGCTTTCTGAGTTGATATCAGATAACTTGTCGAGAGACGGCAAGGGGGCCGAAATGAAATATCTCGATAGTAATTTCCACGCTGTTTTAATGAGACCAACCATGGTTCCGACATTTTATGTCGTTATAAAGGTGAGATCATGAGTATCAAGGTAATGGCGTGAAGTGTCAAAACCATGGTCGATTCTCATTAAAAACAGTGTGGAAATTACTACTGAGTTATTTAATTTCTACCATTATGGATTTACAATGTTTTCATAGAGTTACGCCTGAAACTCTTTCATAAGGGGGCCGAATTTTGCTGTCCCATCTAAAGGACTGTACTTGGCATGACCTAAACCAAATTAATGTTGCCCCTGGCCCTATTGAGACAGGATTCGATTTGGTTGAGCTCGGGAATATCCGTGGGTGTAACGTTGAAGTCCTTCACGAATTTCAACTTTTTAATAATGGCTATCTTTGAAATTTTCGAGGCTGTGACGCAAAACTTTTGACACTTTCGAGGCTCGGAAATTCTGAGGCCTTACGGGTCTCCGCAAGGCCTACCTTCCCGGGTCTCCCGGATTCTCCGGGGGCAACCCAGTTATAACCCTTCCTTCGATCTAAAACGGGAGACACTCTGAGAGTGGATGAATCCGGGAGACTCAGAGAATTTGAAAATTAATTTTGGAAATCACTGTCTTCCTAGTTTTTAGGTTCAATCTTTTTCCGGGTAGCATAACACGTAGTTTATTGATAAAAAAGTTACGCTTAAAATATATTCAAGAGAAATCATCAGGTGATTCTGAATGGACTTCTTCGTATTGTATAAACATCTCCCGCCTGGCTCGAGTCATAGGAGGAAATGCTTTTGTAAGGGTTGGTTTCATTATTCCCACCTCTCGTGGAATTATGTTTTATAGTGTTCTAGATTGTTATACTATCTAGAAGCCTATCAAAATTAGCCAAAGAGTGTATAAAAATTCTAATTACTCATCGCAAAAGAAAACTACTTAGTCAATCCCTTCATTGATATTCTACAGGCTGGATTCTCCAGAAAAATAATTTACATAACTCGGCAACGAGTATCATTTTTAGTGGTGATCAGATGATATGAAACTGCTAAAAATGTGATAAAAGATCAATTAACGCACCTAACGGTGTCACAGCAGTGGACGGTCACAATAGGTTTAAAGTCCTATTACAAATAATTATGATTTTTACAGGTGCGGGTGGGAATATAAGATAGAAATATAAGACACGGAGGACTCGGTTCATGAGAGCTACTGACATTCGAAAGGGATCTCTTAAAATTTAGATGTTCTTAAAGTTTGATTCACGTAGAAGCAGGCTCGGATACCTGCGTTATTACGGCTGCAGTTTAACGTTCTTGTTTCCTTATTAGACCTTTCAAGACCCGTCGGTTAATTCTTCTGTATTTAGAGAGCCCAGAGTAGCAAGATTTTACATGATGTACTTGATTATGTAATATCCATGATTTTTCAAACACTTTTTTGAGTGCGATAGAGCGACAAAAGTCCGTGATGTTACAGATGTTAAGCACTTTGCTGGTAATAACACTACTACTGATATCGATATGTAAAATAATGATAAATAAAATACTTTGCAAACAATTATATTCTCAACTTTGAAAACATATATCTCCAAAGTAATGCAAAATGCGGTCTTATAACACAATTCGTAATCAGCAAACCGACTTCATCAGGATAAGGCACTTTTGCTTTCATTCGGTGCTTTGCCCCAAAATATGGTACCTTCTTGTATTGCCATTTTAGCTACTAGTGCCATGCGTATTGAAACATTTCTATTACTATTGCTAATGCCAAAAACTAAGATTAAAAAAATTCTTCAGCATCTCAGAAAGAAACCAATCATGGGGACCATGAATTGGACGGGAAGGTGGAGAGATCAAAGGGTAGGGTGAATGATTAGAGCTATTGAAGCATAATCAGAGAATGAATTAGGATTTTTGAAACCAACAAATAAATATTACGTACAAAAAAACAGTTGACGGATGGTAGTAAAATATTGCCGTTAAATAGATTTATAATAGTGTTTTATATTCCTAAATTCCATTTTTTTTTGTATTTCAATTATCATTCCTAAATTTCATAATATTCTTTAATATACTTTGTTATTTCAATACTTCAGTGGAAGCTTGTAATCGGAAACTAATTTTATTAGTAATGCTTAAAAATAGCACATTTAAGCGAAAGCACAAATTATTTTCGACAGAAGTCGAAATTATATTATTTCCAGTGAAGAGCAAAATTTACTCAAGGTATCCTAACTTGCCTTTTTTGTAGTAGTTTATCGCTAATAGAGAAATTGTGCCCGTTTATTAACATATATTTATTGTGTCAATTTAAACCGGTATTAACTACCTTAATGATCTCCCAAACTGCTGGTAAACATCACATTATCTCCAAACAACATCGATTGCTAAGGCAGCAGGCCTATCTGGTTTCACCGCGTGGGTTGGATCTAAGGGGCGACAGCTTACCGGTGTTCTTGAGGGTGCTTTCGAGTCAATAACGCCGTGATTCTACTTGAATCGCTCAGGTGATTTGGACGCAAAATTTTTATTGCTGGACAGCAATCTACGCAGTGAAGCCTCACAGCATTCATACCTCGTAATCTACAGGCCGCGGAAATCTCCGCGTCTACCTTTCGATGAATTATGTTCAAGGTCAGTGTAGGTAAAATTGTTTCCCCCATTGGTATTTTTAGGGTTCTCCCCGCGTTGCACCAATTTTCTGGTCGACCGTTTCTCCGGTTTTGCTGGAATGCCGGCAAAACGGTCGTCCATAAAAATGGTGCAACGCGGGGAGAACTCGCAAAATACCAATAGTCAACGCAGGTAGATTAATGGTCATAGAATCGTGTCAAAATGTAAAAAAAGAATAGCTTAAAGCTTCATGGGATCCGAGTGTATGTTGGATCTCTTGAACCATTAAATGTCAGTCCCTCGAACTTTAAGAGAACACTTCAAATAGAGAGTTTAATGAACAAGATGCTTTAGTCATAGATGAGAAAAAAGAGTAGATTTAACTATACTGTGCCATAGCATGGGGGAATATTGAAGTCGTTTAAATTTGCAACGAGCCTTTTTGAAGAAATTTGGTTGTGCCGCACCAATAAGTGTGGTAACTAAGTACAAATAATATAGTACGCAGTTACGAGTACGCGTGAATTTATAATAGCAATGCTTTAAGGTAATAACAGCATGATTATGCACCAAGAGGGACACATTTACCATGAAACAATCAATGGCAAACTGTTAGTTGATCAAAAACGACAACGATCGGGCTATCTCCCATCACAGTGACTTGGTAAACACAACCACATCTCTTGCGCCACCTTCAAGTTAAGACGAGAGCACCAAGTTCGCCTAAATCCCGCCACATTTTACCCAGAATGGTGGCTCGGTGGCGTAACTACCTAGCACATCTGACCATGGATTGGGAGATATGGGTTCGAACCCCTGTTAAAGTGACTTTTTTCATGGAAAATGACTTCTTCTTGAAGCCAAGTTGTGGCATTTTTACCCTAAAATAAACATAGCTATTGGATTTGAATGTAACCGGATAAAGTTAAATGAAGTTCTATCGGCAGAATCGTCGTGGCACCGTTATGACTTATCTGTGAAGAGACAAACTGTAAATAATTTCCTAAAAGGCACTCTCATGTCCTAAGCTGTATTATATTATTGCCCTTTTTCATTGTGGATATGTTGGATTAGACTATTTTTCTACGAACACGCTCTAATTTTTGTGCGCCAAATTTAATTTTTATCAAAATTTTCCTCCAATTATTTAATGGATGGAGTAAAATCATGAGATTGTGGAATCACATTGTCAAAAGGTTGATACTATCCATTCAAATTCACATAGCGTTTCAGAGGGTGAAATGATAAAGGCTTCATGAGACATCACCTTGTCACATTATCCTCTCCATTACTTATCATTGAGAATAGAAATGCGGTATATAGTTCCACGCTGTGGACTGCTCATTGCATAGCTGTTTAAAGGTAATAATAGGACTTAAATAATAGATTTTAATAAATACTTAGCCATCACTTTTTCATTTATAAAATTTTCAATCACTACGAATGCATTCCATAAAAAAATGATGGCCCATTTATCTTTTTAGGCCAATCCGTTTCTTTCAATAATGAAACAAATTTTTGCCAAGTATCCCGATCCAATAATGTTGTTTACAAATATTTTTAATTCTCGAAGATCCGCTGTTGATATTGTTACCTTGTATTCTCGTTATTTTTAGTGCGTACAAGATTATAATTCTCAAAGAACGCAAGACTGGTCGTAGAAGTGGAGTACACCAGCTGGAGCTAGACGAGCAATTGTATTAATTGAGAATATGTTAGGCGAAAATAGGGTGAGTAACGGAAGCGTTGGGAGGAAAAGTTGCCAGCGAAAGAAGTAGAGATGGGCTAAGTTGATCATTTTAGTGATTCAATCATTTTGATTCGAGTCACTTAAAAGATTCAATCAACTGATTCAATCAACTGATTCAATCATTTGATTCACTATGACTCGTAAGTCAGATTGATTAGATGAATCACGAGACTCACGTGAATCGAAAGACTCGAATAAATCAAGAGTGAAGAGACTCAAACACTCGAATGATGCTAATTGATGGCATCAATCTATTTGAATAATTTGAATAATTTATTTCGAATAATTACTATCGTGCTTAGAAATTTAGGAAGGCTGATTGATTTCCATATTACACCAATTTTGGATCCGCATTAATTGATTTTCAAGTACTATAGTCACGAGAGTATTTATAGAGGCAAAACTGTCACAGACTCTGAATTAATGAAGAATTACGACAAACTATGCACATGAAAACTAAATCACTAGCTCAGACTACACAAGTTATTGTACATGAATGTTTTCTGATCTGCAGTATTGAATCCCATTCAATTAGGAGCTTTCAACTGAGCAGGTAATTAAAATTTTTATCAAGTTTACCAACTTTAATGATGCGCTGATATTGTAACGAGGGTTAAATTTCATCGTTTTTAAAATGAGCGCCTTGTCTCTAACTATGCTATACAAACATAAACTCACTGACCAAATATCAATGGATTTATGCCCATGCAGATATCTCTCTGAAATTCCATGACTATACATAACGGATAACGTACATGTGGATATGTTTTTCCACTTAATATCACATTAAATCACACGGCAGACGGAAACACAAAATGATTGAATGATCGAATCATTTTCCCGAAATGAATCATGAGTCATTTGACTCACTTGGTGATTCAATCATTTTGAACGAATCGATCATGAACGACCCAACAATAGAAAGAAGCATTTAGTAATAAGAGTGAGGTAATGAAGAGGATCTTGCACAGGAGTGCAAAGGAAAGATAGGTCATGGAGTGTAGAGTTAAACGGTGCAGAAAAGTTGGCTCAAATGAAAATATAAGAATAGACTGCAGGCGTTCAGTGTGTGGGTGTGGAAGAGAATGGAAAAGTTGCGATGGGCGGGCAAGGAGACAAACAAGGGAGTGCTGGGAGAAAATGAGATCTGGAGATGTCGTTGGGATAATCAATCTGATGGGACGTTGAAGGCGTCGATTGAGGGGAGGATGTGGGGCGAGCGGGAAAAGGCGAAGAAAGAGAATTAGCTCCATGGATCGGATGAAGGACGATAGAACGCCTGCCGAGTGGAAAAATATAATATCAAATTGAAATCAGGGCTATCAGATACAAACGATTAACATGGGTATGCCAACTACACCCTAAATTTCCCAGTGAATCACCTCTAAAAATTACTGCTTGCAACCGTATTTGAGAATATTGAGTGTTTTAAATAGTTCCAGTGAGCCGTATACCGTCAATAAGCATTTAAGAGGACTTTAATGCATCATGGTAAATATCTCTATCTTTAGGGAATAAAGAAGATTGCAGAACGCTAATTGGTGCACACTTTATCCTGGAAAGATTCTTTAGCCTTTGAATGTGCTTTATAGCCCCAAGTGTTTACGCAGGCATTATTTCGATTTCCCCGAACACGAGCCGTGGTCGTCACGATTCGGCATCTCATAAAGGAATTTTTGCTTTTCATGAGCCAATCGAGCACGCGATCCTCAAAAATTTGGATTGTAGCACGAGTCACGTTTTGATGTTAATGGGCCTCTCATTCCCTGCCCATTTAAAGGCATATTTTTTGATGTTGGAATGCTGCGTCTCTTCATCATCGAGGCTGGCTCAGTAATTCGACTGCGAACGAATAATAAAAATGTGCCTGATGCTCTGAGAATTATAACGTAGATTCGGGCAGGTTAAAGGCGTTGTTGTTTCTTATTGTGTGTTTCTCTCCTTTTCATACTTTACTCTCCCTTACGTTATAATTTGCACGAATAAGAAATAAAAAGATACGCTATGACCATTTTTTTCATTTAGAGCTGTAGTACTAATAGACTTGATCCAACTATCAGACGAATTTTGTACGCAGTGAATAATGCCGTAAGAAATGAAGTCAAGACATTAGATTGATATTAACGTTATCACTGATCTAACACCTGAAATAATGACTTTTTATTAGATATTACAGTACGCATGAAGACAGCATATAACTGCTGATGATTAATGATGATACTGATTGCCTATATTTCTTTGATGTCCAAATCTCCTCATCTACATCTACATACTACCCCGCGAGCCGCCGCACGGGCGTGTGGCAGGGGGTGGTAACTCACCGGCCGTGTAAAGATGTAAACTTTTTGGAGGTGAAATGGTGACCTGTACTATGGGAGTGTATTTATAGGATTTCAGTTTTCATTTTAGTCTCTTATTGTGCGCGGAAAGAACGAGTTTTTGTACCTATCTGTTCGGCAAAGTATTTCTCTTATTTTATCGCATCTGTCAGACCTAGACATGTAGTGATTCGTCATGATAATTGTCTGTGTGTCGCTCTGAAAAACACCAGTTCTGAATATCTCAAGGTCATCTTCGCATTTACGTAATATAGAATGTGATTTGGGAGGTTTATTTATGACCTTAAAAATAGATTATCAACACCTCTCCGGTTGAATTTCACCAATGCGAGAGCCTGGAACATTTTTCACTGACTACCTTGCCTTAAGGCCGCCTTACAAGTTAAATTTTATTGTACACGCCATTGAATCAGAGAATGCACAAGAAAATCAATAGAGTAGGAACAGATTTTGCTTCCCGTTCAGTTATTCAGACGGACATAAAATTTGTCGCTTTAAACGGTACACTTTTCCTAATGTAAGAGTTCATGCATTCGTACAAACGCCGAGGGGGTCTCTGAATCGTGTTGATGGAAGCATGGATGACGCTATGAATGGAATTATTCCTTTACTTTCAGCGCAGTATCCACGCCTGTGATGTGAGGCAGAAACCGGTCTTTGGGCCGATGTTTCCCGATAAATATCCTGAATTACGATTTTTTAAACCAAAACAGAGTCAAATTTTATACTACCTTCTGACTTTTTATTGCTACTCATGAAGGACCAGGTCAAAATATATATCATAAAATTTAGTGTTTTTGGTTATAAATAATAATAACGCGCTCGTGAAAACGCTGGCTTATTTCACAAGATCTATAATGATGTTCTCTTGGTTAATCGAGATTAAACAACCTTTTCTTTTTTATCCTGCGTATTTATCAATATTTTAGAGTTACGACTGTTATACACATTCAATTAAAGGTATGTAATGAAAAATGTCTTCTTACCTTCTCGTTGTTTGCTGATTTTTGAGGCCTATTCAGCCACGAAAACTTTCCCTATTCAACCGTTCAAGTCTCCACCGATGTATTTGCTTTTTTACTTAAAACCTCACTCAGTAATTCTTCATCGTTTAACAACACAAGGCTGAGCTATGTATGCGGCTGTGTCGAAGTAAATCGTCCTCTCTTGAGACCTCGTTTCGTGTAGCTGTATTGAAGGAATGCTCGAGGCTCATTAGTCGTTTTATTTTCCTCCGCAGCATTCCCGAACTGGCGAACTAACGGTTCCTTCTCCATCCAAAATCATCCGGTCATTTTTTTATCTCTTTAAATACAGGCTCGAAAGGAAATGGCTCCAAGACCTTCAACAAGCGAAAAAACTCCAGAAAATCAAATGTAATTGAAATTTGAGTTAGCTCCATGAGTGCCAATGCTTTAAAATGCTAAAATGAATGTAACAATTACGCATTATTTAATAGTACTAATAATCTTTTAAGGGTTTATTTTGAATATTATACTTTGGCATAATTTTATGGAAAAATGGAATTAATGATTCACACAGGTTTTCCACCAGTGGTACGCGTATCCATGAGTTCGCCTAAGTTTTTGAAACGTTGACGAATTTAAGGTTTAAAAAAGAATAATTGTGATTGTTACTATTTTTTACTGTCAGATCTACTAATTTTGCAAATGGATAGCTGAGTGATTCGTAAATAAAGGGGGTGGGAACTACTGATAATAGCCCATGATATACATAGCAATTGTACCAAAGCTAATTAAATAGAAATCTATGCTTATCTTGTGCGCAATAAGGCCCGTAGATTAAGTAATAATCTTTCCCTCATAAATTTTAACATATGAAAATTCTCTCAAAAATTTTATAATGGAAATTGAAATAGCAATACCGACTAATTATTCAAGTTCATGCTTAAATGCGTCTGATGTTTGAATTGACTAGAAAGTCAAAAGATCAAAATGTTTTTTTAAATATATTTTATTTTATTCATTTTATTTTTCTTAAATTTTATATTTATTAAATTTGTAAAGTAAAAATATTTAAGCTAACTTAATCATATTGAGAAATGTATGCAGCACCATTTAAATGTAGTTTGAGTGGATTAGTGCTCATAAGTTGCACTGTTTTCGGTCACTCTTTCATCTATCTGTTTATGCCGTTTAGAAGACAAGATTTGTCGATCATACTACTAAAGGATCAATGGAAGAACAAACGGTGCTGACAATGATTGATAAATTGCCAGTTAAGCTATCAACTAATCAAAGTGTTCTGAGAGGTTTTGCCGTACGGCTGCTGCAAGAATGAAATAGTATATGCTGAAGTGATGCACTTAGTACTTTCACGTGAGCGTGTTAAAACCTTTCCGAAATCACGTCTCATTGTATTCAAACCGGTTGGCATCCTTCTTTCTCTATTGAAAATTATGAAAATCCTCTGCAACTTATGCTTCGGCAAATGAGAAGTGCCGGCGCCGGTTCGACCACTTTGTGAGTCGAGACTGTTGCTGCTTCTTACCGCGAGCGCCAAAGTCATTGACCTTCGTACGTCCTCAAGCGAAGGTGTTCTCTCTCCTCGATTGTCTCCATTAGATATTAAGTCGCTCGATTTGACACCGTTCGTATCATCCATGAAACAGTGGCAGTAGCCCATAGCGGTTTGCAAAGGAAAGCGATTGTAGGAAAAGATAACTTTGAGGTCAATCGTTTGCGTTTCAGAGCATTGTTAGAAAATATCTAGTTGTGGCTTAAAAAAATACCCGCCAAAAATGTCTGTGTGAATCCTTAGTCATTGTAGAATTAAGAAACCACTCGCCATTTTTTCTAATTGCTCATCGTTTGAAACGAAGCGTAAATGATCTGGGAAAGAACCAGGAAAATATCGTATCTGTCAGATGTTACTGCTGAAAACTATGGGTTAGGTATAATAAACGGAATATGCCTCACGAATTAGAGCTCAGTAAAGGGGCCTTGTGAGTTCAAAATATGTTTCTTTATATATCTTTGCCAGGGAAATTAGGGCTTGAAAGAAAGACGGATTTTTTGCAATTTCCTGGTGTGACTCGAGCTCGGAGGTTATGTTTTACGGTAAAGTCGGCACCAAATGTACTTCGAGCGTAGAACTCTTTTGATTGGACAAATCTTATGGAAAAATATTTTGCCGCATGAATATTAATTGGTAGTGGATACCAGAAAAGATTTATACAGTATATAATTATACTGAATGTTGGTATCTACAGGAAATATTTAGTTCTAAAATTTTATTCCTTTAATTTCTATAAACACACTTAAAATTAATCAATCAAATAATACTCAGGTACATAAGAGAAATATAGTGTTTAGTATATTCCCAGATTTATTACGTGAATGACATCATCGTCGAAATATATTTGCTTATCTCTATTTCATATTTTGTTGAAGTGAAAGTTGGTATTCGGTATTCACAATACGTGTTCTTCTTTTCATTGTAATAACTTACAAATTAATTAAACTATCGGAACATATGTACATAAACTTTCATGAAACGAAGATGTTAACTTTATCATCAAGGGATTCAGTTCGAATTATTTTCTATTTTTACAATAATCCAGTCAAGGCTATAATGTGGCTTGAGGCTTTTAAATGAGACCAGCTGTTTGAATTAGAATAGTACAATAGTTTATTAAAATGAGGCCCTATGAGATGAGCTCGATGAATGCATTCTTCTATGTGTAAGACCGCTTTACGCGGTACATTTTATTGTACAAACGAATGTATGTATTCCTTCATGAGGAAAATTGCTCCGTGTAAAGTGACAAATTGTATGATTGTCTGAATAGCTGAACGGGAAATAGAACCTAATCTAATTCCATTTGGTTTCTTGTGCAATCTGCGATACATTCGTTTCATCAATAAAATGTACGGTATAAAGCGGCCTTCAGAAAAAGCTTAATGATCATAAATTATGAATTGGAGGGTAATTAGAGGTATTATTTATGTGGCCTGGTCATGTTAATTGTCTAACTCAGATATGGCTTGTAAATACTTTTCGTTGCATATCCTACAACATGGGAGTTTTCACTAACAGCTGTCAGCTATATAACACCTATACCTTTGCCAAATATTAGGTCATGAAATACAATTTTCCGATATGTGTTGCCTTAAAGACAGAAAAACTGGTTGTTTAAAATGGCTTTTGATGAAAATATATGGTGGCCAAGCATTTAATTCCATCCGTGTGACTTAGGCTTCATATTTTAGCACATACTCCAACTCAGATTATTTAATTTACCGGTACTATAGCTAGTTGTTGAATGCAAAATATATAAAAATTTTGGGCGTACTTATTGAAAATCATGTAATGATTCCTTAAAGCTATTCATTCTCTACCAAAAAGACATGCAAAAAATATAGTGAGCCAAGTATTTCATAAAATCAATTCTTTCCAATGAAATAACTGACTATGGATTTGTTATTGGGTACTTTTGATTTAGGATTCGTCTGAGAAAGATATGACCTGTTACTGAAAAAAGTACCCAAGTATTATATTTGGAACGATCAGTTCAAAACGTCCCAAATATCCATTTAATAAAACTTTGTTTGTACATTCAAGGAAAATGAAACAATCTAAATCTGACGGACAAATAGTACACATCTAGTATTAGCCAGTGTCAATTAGTCAAGAGCGAAGTGTTGGGCAATTATAGTGGAATTTGACAATCCATCTGAATGTCACTTTGCTAAAGAATCCTACTACTGCAAGAAAAATTAATTAATTATAATTTTGCGTTATAATTTTCTATTATTAATTTGTCCATTATCGAATGGAAATTAGGAAAGAAACACTTAAAGCTACCAGAATAATACAAAACAATACAAAAATTCCCTACGTGTAACGGTTAAATGATTAAAAAAATAACTACAAACAATAATAATTCATTTTTATCCATGTGAATCCACATCTAAAGCCATCCGATTCTGCCGGAATAACGGTCGTACAAAAACAGCTGAAGTGCTCATATGATATACAGAAATACCATGTAGGGAGTTGACCGTTAATTTAATGGTTTCATTAAGGCTGTTTTGAGTACACATATTTGATGATGGCTGCGTGTAATTGTCTTCGGCTTACTCGTTAATTACAGAACATTTATTTACATTTTCAATGTGTAATTTTACATAGCGAACTTAGTGATACCCCGGCATTTTATGGTATACATTACGTAACTTTTCCTTTTGAATTGATCCGGAAAAATGAAAGAGTGGTGGTAAAGCAATAATAAAATATGTGTGGATATTTACTCAAGCGATTGAGACTCGCGTACTCCTCGTAATTTAGTACGGCAGCGTCTTGATGTGGCATTTCGACCTCGCTGACGGAGAAACTTGAATTCTCCCCATCGAGAAATTGACATTGCCGAGGGGGGACCTCACCGGTCCATGAACTTGGGCTCGATGCGAGCGAGGAAAAAAAATAAAACCAATGGAGTTGGGAATTCAAGGTCGGCAATGAGACATGATTGCGTGTGACTGCCGTCCATCCAACCAGGAGGAGGGCGAACGGCGAAATCGAATCTAACTTGCCTGGGAATGCTTCATGTTGTTGTCGTCAGTTGCCTCTTCTTTAAGTGTTGCTGGTCGTCGTGGCTTCTGCCGCTACGGTGCGTTCGCTTCCCGGTACGGGCAGGACGGGTCGAGCTGTTGTCGTCTTCGCCGGCCGTTCCTGTGGGTGAACCTCGGAGGAATCCCTCGGCTTCACGTGCCTTGGAGGCGGCAGCCTTGCTCTCGGGACTCCTGTTAAGGAGGCGGGGAGGTGGGGCGGAGGAGGTGGAATGGGGGAATGAGGGGGAATGAAAGAATGGGAAGGTTGGGCGGAGGAAGTTGCCCACTTGGATGAGAGAGAGAGAGAGAGAGAGAGAGAGAGTGTGGAATCGGACGCCCTTCTGGGAAATGATGGGTAAGAGTCCCACCTTCACCAAACGGAGGCAGATAACAGAATAGAGCGTCCACGTATCAGTCTTTCCCCCTTATACCCCCCCACACTCGATTCCTCGATGGTGAACTCGACCTTCTCCCCTTCTTTCTCCTACCATTTGCCTCTTTCTCCTCCCCCCCCCGCATTTCTCCTCTTTTACTCCTCCTCCCCCCTTTCCTTCATCCTCACGGTTTCTCTTCCCTCCCCCTCTCCTCTTTCTCCTCATTCTTCTTCATTCCCCGTCCTCCTCTTCCTCACCCTTTTTTTATCAATTCCTTCCCAACGTCACCTCTCAAAGTGTGTCTCTTGTGCGCCCGTTGAATTCCAAAGTCGGCCGGCTCAGTTTTGTGATATATGTCATGTTTATTCTTTCGACTCTCTTTCGGTGGAGGTGTGGCTGGATCAGTCATCGCTTCTCTCGCCTTCTTCCCGATCAGTAGTCGGGGCGGTACTTAATGGGCAGTTTTATTTAAAAAAGGAGATCCCTCGACGCCACAGAGAATTAAGAATGCGTATAATTTCCGATTTTTGTTCAAAACTTCCCTCCCGTGTTTATTCCGGTTTACTCTTACGGGATGCATATTTCGTGTGCGGTTTTTTGAATCAAGCCTCGGGCAACCTTCGACCTGACTTTTCGGCACTCTTCATCCATACCGTTATTTGGTCGGCTGATAATTGCTGAGAGCAGCAATTATTGTAACAGTCGAAGAGGAATAAAAACGCGACTCGTTTTGTTTTTTTTTATAACTGTGTAAAGATGTGATTTTATCATCTCCATGTTAATTTAATCAAATCGAGTAGTATAGTTGCCAAGTTCATTTTGACAAAAGCTATGATTTTTTACGAGTGAAGACATTTGAAATAACATTCTTAAAAGAATGAGGTTCCTCAAACCTTGTTTGATATATTTTAACGGCCTTCAAAATGTTTAGAATACCAATGATGTCTTCAATTTCTTAGTTGAAATGCTGGCCACCGGAACCCAGGTGGTTATCGCACCGATCTGTACTAAAAAAAATCACACGTTTGAATGCCGCTATGAGTACGGGTGTTTAAGTTGTTATAGATTTTAAGTTCTCTGTAAATTATACTCCATATGGCTTAGGAGCTAGAGCACTGTTACCAAACACTGCTAGTTCTTAAGTTGGACTAGACGAAAGGATTCTTCATATAATTTTTACTATCTCTTACTTATATCACGTAATTATTCCATAGTAAGTAATGAATGTCACATGTTCCATGGTATTTTATGGGTATTATTTGTTTAGTATTCTAGCCCAAGACAGAGATGATATTAACTTTATGTTTAGAAAGCTAAAAGAAGCGTATAGTGCATGGGGATTGGATATCAACATGCGCAAAACTAAGTATATGTGTATTGGAGGAAAAAATGAAGACATTGTGCTAGAGGATAGCAATGAAATAGTAGCGGCCTGTGATTCATATGACTATTTAGGCATAAAAATACACAGCAGTGGAAGGAGCGCAGAAACGATTAAAGATAGGATTAATAAAGGTAGAACAACCATTTATATGTTAAATTCAATACTATGGAGAAAAGATATATCAAATAGAAGTAAAAGATACATATACAACACCATATTTAAAAGCATACTTACATATGGGAGTGAAATATTGCAAAGGTATGTGAGTGACGAAAAGAAACTTGTAGCTACAGAAATGGACTTCCTCAGAAGGGCAGCCGGAAAATCCAGGCTTGATAGAGTAAGTAATGAGAGAATTCGAGAAATTATGAAAATGACAACAACCATTCTGGACGAAATCAAGTCAAAACTACTGCTGTGGTACGGACATGTTCAGAGGATGCTCAAAGAAAAACTGCCCCGCACCATCATGGAGTGGAAACCCTATGAAAGGAGAAAGAGAGGAAGGCCACCTAACTCATGGAGAAGCGGAATAGCCAAAGCCATGGCGGAGAGAAACCTGCAAGAAGGAGATTGGGAAAACAGAGAGGCCTGGAAATTGGATGCCGTAAAGCGCAAGCAAGCGCTCTAAACACGGACACATATATTATATATATGTATGTATATATATATATGTATGTATATGTATGTATGTATATATATATATATATATATATATATATATATATATATATATATATATATATATATATATATATAAATTTGATTCAAGGTATGTTTAGTATTAACCACATGTGATGAGAACATCAATTTAATCGTAGAACGATATTTTGTTTTGATGCGTATACGATGGTGTACCTAATTTCTTTCCAAGGGATGAAATTGTCCTGAATGGATAATTTGACTAGACCGATACTCAAACCGGGGTCTCCCAGATGTTGATCGAGTGTGTTAAGGAGCTACGCCGCCAAGCCGTCTCCCTCAAGGTGAATTTCGACGGGGCTTGATGCGAACTAGGTGTTGGCGTCTCAAGTCCACATTGTGGCACAGGAGATGAGTCAAATGTTTTATCATGACGATTCATTTCCCTTGGGGCACCCGAGCGAGTGATTACGCACCATGTCATTTGTACGTGCAATATTAACAAGAAATAAAAATACATACTACATTTCATTTGCATCACCAATGCATTATAAGCATTGGAGGATTAATGTAGGATAACTGAGCGGTGACTTCTTCAGATTAATCTCGAGCAATCTTAAACATGATATCACTGCTGCTGTCTCTCATTCACTATGAATAATAAATGACTCCGTTTGTGCCGGAGTTCACTGAATAGCTCGTAAGTAATAACGATCAAGCGGTTTATTTTTAAAAATAACGGTAAGCTCACAAAATATGTATTTATTTCTTCCTGTTCTTATTCCGTTATTACCCGTAATATTTCTATATTTATTCCTGTAAGTTATCACCAGAGAAATATTTTCCAACGACCTCTCTTTAAGTTCTTGAGCTGCCAGCTTCGGGATTGATCCAAGTAATTATGATGCGCTGAGATAACCGTTTATTTCAAATATATCCATCAATTCAGGCTGCGATAAAGCGCTCACGTATCCTCAGGAAAGAGCACCTTGCATATGAAAATTTCTGTCAAAGCGAACTTTTTACGAGACTCCAATATTTCAATCTCAATAGCAAATCCGACCGTAAAATTTTCATCAAATCTCCAGTTCTTCACGTTTTACTCTAAGTTAAAAAGAATGGTTGGTGAAGTGGTTTATAAATTTTCCTCCAGCTGAGATATTTTTGAAGTGTTCTTGAATGAAATATTGGATTATCGATAGTTAGCAAATTTTCCTGGATGATTATCAGTATCGTTAAGATGCTGAATTGATGTTTTTTGTTAGTAGTAGTATTTATTCAATCGAAATGATGCTATTCCACTTCTGATGATCGTAATGTCAAAAAAATAATTGATACATTGGTGTCACGCATTTTTCCCACGAAATATGCGACAAGCACGAATCTCCTCTGCCACTCATAAGTTCACTGAGATCTATTTTCCGAGAATCGAGTTTTCGTCACATCAAGGTAATGTCTCTGAAATATCTTAACAGCTAATGAGGATAATTGATCAAAATTGGTTGATTTCGCTCTCCAATCGAGATCGTAAATTCTTGTTGGATTCAGGAGAATAGCCAGAAATGAGCACATATTTTTTCCATTTTATTGAATTAGCTTGCTTCACAATAATCGAGGAATTCATAATGATCATAAGCTATTTTTTTCTGGAGAAGGAGCTTCTTGAATTTTTGGAAAAAAAATTATTTGACCATTTCTAAATCTGTCCTAAAGGGTCACAAATAATATCGAAATCAAGAAGTCTCTTTCTCACTTTACTGACGACAATTTGCTTCGTTCAAGGTTGGTTGTTTTACTGCCCTCTTTTTCCCGAAGAAATCTTTTGATCAATTTCCAATCTTATTCCAAACTAGGAATTTACACCAGAGAGGTAGTGATATGGTGGCAATGAACGATAAATTTGATTCAAGGTGGGAGAGAGAATTTATTAAATATGCAAACTGCTTTGTCTCCGGCCGTAATTGCCCTTTTCCTCACGAATATTTTCCACCTTAAAATGATCGGACGATTCCAGTTTGATTAGCAAGCGTGAAATTCCAGTTCGATGACGTGGCCTTCGAATGGATTCTTTCTTTTCTGGGCATAATCTTTTCTTTCTCTACAACGTTCATGCTTTAGGCTTCTTCTTCTTCTTCTCCTCTAAAGGTTATCCTTGTCGTTGCAGCCACGACTTCCAACAATCTCTTTTTTCAGCCTTCCTCCTAATTTCATTGTACGAGGTGCATCCCATTTCCATCGCCTATACTATTTGGTATGGAGTTCTCGGTTGTCCTCTCTGTCTTTTGCCTAGAATTTTTCCTTCCATAATATTTTGTATGAAGTTGTCGTGCCTAAGTAAGTGTCCGATGAGCTTTGCTTTTCTTGTTTTAATTGTTTCCAATATTTCTCTTTCTGTATGTACTTTATTTAGTACTTGCTCATTAGTTTTCCTGTCGGTCCACCTAGTTTATGTAATCCTCCTCCAAAACCACATTTCTGCAGCTTCAAGTTTGGTCATTTTAGTCTTCCTTAGTGTCCATGTCTCGCATCCATATGTCAGCACACTCCATACAAAGCTTCTCAGGAATTTCTTCCTAGTCTCAATACTAATGCTGTTATGCACTAGAAGACTTTTCTTTAACTGGAGTGCTTTAGGCAAGGGATATTATTCAGCGGTGTATGTTTCAGGTTATTTGTAGCGATGCTTAACATATGATTTATTTTCTAACACTAATTAATGTATGGAGATGTATTCCATTATATTATTTTTCGACCATACATTCACTCGTTAATGCACAGCTGACTTTACAAGATGCCAATGCCAGCATTTTCGCATCAGTTTTTATCATTGCCATTTTCACTCGCCAGCAGAGCAAGAAGATCAGTCCAAACTTATCCGCTAGACCTGGTTAATCCTTAGTTTTCTTAATTAACTCTCAATCGACAACGAGCGCATCTTTTTTAAGTATTTATTAATTGTGGAATATATGCATAGGTTTTCAAGATTCGCCTACTCAGTTGCTTTTAACAACTGTCAGATACCGTTCACCCCTCAATTGATTTCTATACGGCTCAGATTTTTTTACTGGAGCATTTAGAGATATATACAATTTTGTCCAATATTGAAGGGATCATATAAATTGTTAAGGCGCTCTCTTATCTCACCTTCTCGCATCTCTGCACGTTTTTCAGCACGCTATGTCTCTAACTCTTGAGCCCAATGTCTTTTATTTTTTACAATTCATAGCCACGTTTTTATTTTAATAGTTTTGCGAAGTTATTAATATCAATACCATGTAGCCTTTCCAAATAAAAACCTGAAAACTATTTTATTTTATTATTTTTTTAAGCTAGGGATCTCTTTCGAAGATTGGACCCATCTCCCTCTTGTTTTTATCCGAATCCGTTGAAGTTATTTATTCATTCTTGCGCTTCATCATTCTGTCTTCCTACTTCTTCTGGCCTATGAGTTATTTTTCCGTTTCGTTTTTTAGGCTTTTTGATGAATGCTAGATAATTCTGCTCTTTCATTTAGTCTTTTTCTTTATTAGTCTAAGAATTCCTTCTTAAACTTTGCCCCAGTTCTGCTCAATTCTATTCACTCCATCCGAAAAACACATGATTAATAAATTAAATTATGCGCTCATGTTATTATAATATTATATCGTAATTTGTCATGTTGTCTTTAGTTAGAGCCTGTATCATCAACCAGCACCATCTTGAGGATGCTCACTTCGCTGTGTCTCTCTCTTCGTGCAACTCTAATCGAATAAGTTTGCTTTTAATGCTCATTAAGGTCTAATTTATGCTTCCTTACCTTTTTCGATTTTTTAATCCTATTGTAACGTCGTGCCATGTCCTAATTAAAAATGATCGCATTTTTTATGTTAAATGTTCGAGGCGTTGTTATTCTTAGCTGTTCTTTATTACGTGGGGGGTTGTTTCGTTTATTTTAGGAAATATAATTTTCTTGATATTTTTAAAGAAATGCTGTTTTGCTAGTTGTTGGATGATTGTTTTTGAAGAGGTTGTTACGATGATGTTGATTAAAGAATGAAAAGGGGATTGCTGTGAGAGAGGCTGCAGAGAGAGGATCGGAGATGATGTATCATGGTCTCAAAATGAGAAGTGTCTGAAATTTTTGGAATATGAATGATCAATTTTTAAAAAAGGGTAACGACATCACGCTATGTCTCTAACTCTTGAGCCCAATGTCTTTTATTTTTTACAATTCATAGCCACGTTTTTATTTTAATAGTTTTGCGAAATTATTAATATCAATACCGTCCCTCTGCATATCTGGAGAGAGAACCCTGATGATGGCAAAACGTGATGAAACCTTTGTCGCTGGTAATTGAAAATGTGCGAATTTTAAGCGAAGTTTTAGTTTCTCTTCCTTCAAGATGGATGAATTACGTTTTCTCTAGACTAAATCAACGATCTTGCAAATTTTCAAGAATTTTTTCCTTTCAGTTGATGTTTCTTGTATGTTTCCTAGTTCGTGAATCCATAATGTTGCTTCTTTCACAATAGTACAGATTGTACAGTCAACAGCCGGAGATTCCGTAACAGGTCCCATTTCAATCCTCCATCGACTCATCCAACTTTGTGCTGTCTGAGTCATGTTCAAGTTTTGATATAGCATGAGTAATCGTGAGTGAACCTACCCTCAAAGTCCCGGCCCTCCAGGTCCGTCGTGATTAATGGAAAATACCAAAGGAAAGAGGAAATGCGATAAACTAAAATAAATATCTATCGTACCGAGCGTGAGGTTTTGCTACAAATTTTCCTGCAGAAGGTTTTCAATTTGTAAACATTTATAGTACCTATATTTCATTTAAAATTAAATACATTTCAATTTAACTATAACCTAAACATTTTTTTGAAATTATCAACGATTGAGAAATTCTACATTTTTTAAGTACAATGTGAAATAGTGAAATCAGATATATGATGCATCTTTATTTGTTTTATATATATAGAATACTTGACAGTAGTCCTAATCCAATGTCCGTTTAACTTGCTTACATTCTCTTACGCTCTGGCTGTAGTAGACATTTTTTCACTCTTCTCTTCCGAAGAGCCTACCCGTTTCCTTTCCTCTGTCTTCGGTGGCAATAAAATTCCCCTCATATCCGTCGTTTCTGATTCGTCTTACCTGCAGAGTTCATTATGGCGTGATTCTACTCCACATTGTTCTATTACTTTGAAGACCCTAGTTTACCTACACCCAGTATCTACAGATGTATTTCGATGCGGTTATTCCTTCAATGAAAAGGCAAAATATATAAGTTATCGCTGGAAGGCAATGGAGACATCAATAGAAAAGTGACATTCCCTGGGAGAGAGAATCTTCTTCTGAATTCGGAGAAACTTCATTTTTCATTATTTTGAATGGCTAGTTTGTAACCACTCATACATCTTCGTCAGGAAATCTTGGCACAGCAACGTTGAATATTGTATTATTCATTCCCTTATGATCATGTCCAGTTCCATGCCACTCTTACACCTCCATGTTTTAAACTTCTAACCTGATTTCCTCAACAATTTGCTCATTTTCTGTCTTTTTGAATCAATTTATTCCTTTTACTCTTTACTTAATCTTTATTATTAAACATGGATTAGAATTTTTATATACTCGCCTCATGGTATTTTGAGACGCTCCAATTTACCTTGATTTCTTTTTAAATGGGATTTTATTAAGTCTGCTGATGTGATTTCCAAATGCGTGTAAAATACCCCTAAATTTTCAGAGGACAAAGCAAATTTTCTTTTTCGATCATAAATGCAAATAAATACAAGGGATTTGGAGAAACTAAGATTTTCCTTCTGTATATCGCGTTTAAATTTGTTGGATAATTTATGTTTCCTTCTACCAGCTATTCCTGGGATTTCTTCTAGTATCTGATAAGATTATGAGAAACATGGGATGGGTTGGATGTTCCTCAGAGTATGAGGAGCTTTGAGGTACCAGCCATGTCGATCAACATCTTTGCATGCTACTTTATTCGAAATTGTTTCATTGCCATCCACATTTTTGGCACATTGAATCTTTTTCCCGATAAGTTCACTTTTCTTTCTCGTCACTGGTTCTTACTAGTGATGGGTCGTTCATGACCGATTCTTTCAAAATGATTGAATCACCGAGTGAGTCAAATGACTCATGATTCATTTCGGGAAAATGATTCGATAATTCAATCATTTTGTGTTTCCGTCTGCCGTGTGATTGAATGTGATATTAAGTGGAAAAACATATTCACATGTACGTTCTCCGATATGTACAGTCATGAAATTTCTGAGAGGTATCTTCATGGGCATAAATTCATTAATATTTGGTCATTGAGTTTATGTTTGTATAGCATAGTTAGAGACAAGGCGCTCATTTTAAAAACGATGAAATTTAACCCTTGTTACAATATCAGCGCATCATTACAGTTGGTCAACTTGATAAGAATTTTAATTACTAGCTCAGTTGAAAGCTCCTAATTGAATGGAATTCAATACAGCAGATCAGAAAGCATTCCAGCACATTAATTTGTTTAGTCTGAGCTAGTGATTTAATTTTCATGTACATAGTTTGACGTAATTCTTCTTGAATTCAGAGTCTGTGACAGTTTTGCCCCTCTAAATATTCTCGTGACTATAGTACTTCGAAATCTCCAATTTAATGCGGATCCAAAATTTGTGGAATATGGAAATCGATCAGCCTTTCTAAATTTCTAAGCATGATAGTAATTATTCATATTATTCAAATAAATTGATGGTTTCAATAGCATCATTCGAGTGTTTGAGCCTCTTCATTCTTGATTCATTCGAGTCTTTCGATTCACGTGAGTCTCGTAATTCATCTAATCAATCTGACTTACGAGTGATAATGAATCAAATGATTGACTCAGTTGATTGAATCTTTTAAGAGACTCGAATCAAGATGATTGAATCACTAAAATGATCGACTTAGCCCATCTCTAGTTCTTACCCCTTGGCTGAAATGCGCCAGTTACAACGGCAAAGTGCTCGGGCGTGCAAATGCCGAAATTCATTCCTCGCTCCCTTATTTCTTTCCAATTAAAAACTTTCACCATCCATCCCATTCCTAGCAGTCTAAATTGGCGAGAAGTTTTCGCGGAGACTCCTCTACAGTTTCTCGTAGTCTGATGAGCGCGTTTTTTCCCCTCTAGACATTGAAAACCTCTCAATGAAGCGATGAATGTAACGGCACAAAATGGAACTGTTCGGGAGTAAATTTTTTAACCGGCTTTTTAACCTGTCACACCGGCTTACGAAAAGAAAATGAATGGTTGGGGAGCATAGTAAAAGCAATTTTAGAGACATCAGCCGTTGATGCAGAGAAGGAAGTAGACTCAGATAAAGACAGTGCACCAACGTTTTTCTGGCTAGTTGATGCGTTCATATGCAGTTGACATCATAGATTTAAATTGCCAAAGACACTTCGAGTGCCAGAAATTGTATTTTACTTAAATCTTAAGTCGTGGGATTAGCTCTCTTATGACTAAACATATATCCCCTAGGATATTACTAATTATTTCATGATTTTTCAGCCATTGCAATATTCGTCCCCTTGGGGCCTTTTTAAGGTTAGCTCTTTCGTCGCACCATCTTGATTTCTGTTATCCTGACTAGTACTGCATTTAAATCAATTAAATCCGAAGATACCTGAGATATTGAGTGAAGTTTATTTCTGTGGATAATTGAAAATTTTTCATTTATTTATCATTTACAATCATAACTGCGAAAACATTTATTTCTCTAGGTTATTGTAAAATTTTCATTTCTACGTCTTTCCCAATTTTAGCTTCGCAACGAAATACTTATATGTAACATTTTTAGGAAACAAAACAGTTTGATTTGAGCTAATTAAATGAGGCAAAGTGTGTTGGAATTGAGAAAAAATGTCTATAATGGAGGTTTTTTCATTTAGTACAAAAGTATGCTTGGACTAGTTTTACTGCTTTGACAAAGGAAGAGAAGTAAAGTCGAGAAATTATATTTAGAATTTTTCGGTCTAAAGAGAATATATAGATAAACATGCACTATGTAAACTCATAACCCCTCGTGAAGAAAGAACAAAAATAAATGCACTCTTTAAGTTTGTTTCACCGAGATAGCAATATCAGGCTTCCCCAGCCCTTAGACAATTTTTTTCTCCATGAATTGGCACTATTTCCATGAAGGACGACTTATTTGATGTATTATACTCACGTCCATGAGTAGCTATTTTTGCAAATCACGGATAAATTCCCACTATTAACCCTTAAATTTCATGGATTTGCATCTGTTTCCCATCCTACGGCGTAAAGCTTATGGGGCAGCGATCAAAGAGTGGGATGTCATGTTGGTTACACTTAGCGGTTGATGAATGCGCTACGTAATTCCGTAATACTGGGCAAATGGCCGGGAAATCGTGTTCTTTGTGGGTGAGAGCGTTGCCGGTCCCTCGGGCGCACAATTCCTCGACCTTTGGATCCTCCTGTAACCGCCTCCTTTTGTCACCGGGCAGGGCTGCGGTTTCGCCACGTCTTCGCCAACATCACTCGAGTCGAGATGGCGGACCGCAATGGAGTGTTTTCCCCTCGAAAAGATTGATAGGGACAGTGAACTTTTACATTTATTGCCTTGAGGCACCTTGAGTGAGGGAGAGCGAAAGTGTCTGTGGTCGACGCGAGGTGGAAAATGCATTGCAGCACGCTGAACACCTCTGGTGTGGAAGAGGGTCGACTTAGACAAAGTTCCTCTTTCTCAGCGACCACTCTTTTATGGTATTTTGAGCACAGTTTTATTTTACCTATAAATCAATGAAATTGGTCTCACTTTAAAGGTAAACATCTCACCCTCCTATTGACAACGAAAATTCAACCCCTTGCCACATTACTTTAGAAGATATTTACCAAGAAATACCTGTCATTTTACATGGGAATAGGTACGAGTATGCACACCAGAGGGACATTATTTACAAAATGAGGAATTTATAGCACTTAGATGCCCTAAAAAAACTATCAGCGTGTAGAGTGTATGTTTTCTCAACTATTTTTGAAAATTAATCACATTTTCACCGCAGTAAATTTTTCGGGATCACAAGTCGTTTTGAAGAAGTTTCAAACGCACCGCGCGAAAAAAATAAGTCAAGTTAAAGAGTTATTTAGATATTTTCATTTGATTACTTACCTTTTCTGTCATATAAAACTACTTATATTATTGCACCATTAATAATGCAAGATTTAATTCATGTATCCTGCAGCTGGTGAAAAATGTATAATTGGAATATTACATATACTATTGCGACTAGGAAACTATCTCTCTCGGACTACATTAAGCTGCAGTGGCATTCCTATATTAAAATCTCTTTCGCCTTTACCTTTCATTCATCAGTTATTCAATCCTAAGATTGGTTGACTACAGCTCTCTACCCTTCCCTATGTAATGTACCCTTACCTCCTGGTATCTCTTCATATGTTCTTTCCTCTTTATTTGATCCATAAACTTATTCCTGGGTCTTCCTCTGGGGACCTTTCCCTCTATTTTGCCTTCAATTATGTTCTCCACCAACCTATTATGTCTCAGTGTGTGTCCAATCCATCCTGTTCTTCTTTTCTGTATGGTGTTCCTTATTGTTTTTTCCTCTTCTACTCTTCTGTGCACTTCATCAATTCTTATGTTGCCCGCCCATTTTATTTGCCTTTATCTTTAAGTGTCTTTATTTCACACTCCATTTCTGCAGTTCTGCTTCTATATTCATCGATGATTCTATGAATTTAGACAACTCAAGATAACTTGGACCGGCGACTAGTTATTTTCCCCAATCCGTTTTCTCGTACCCTGAGTCACTCGAATGAATTTTTTTCCGAAAAAGGATTTCCGAAATTATTTTCTCCAATATTATAATTCTCTAGCATTTTTAAGGTATTTCAAATAGAACTGAGTGTTTTTTGATTTGCGATACTTTCAAGTAGCATGATGTAGCATGGCTTTAAAAAAATTATTTTTTATGTCCTTCATTTTTTTTCCCTTGAGAGCTGCAGGTCATCGTTTTAATTTTTGTTTGAGGATGTACTTGCTCTTTTGTTTGGGAGAGGGGGTAGTTATCATTAATTCACCGAAAATCACTTCAGTAATGATCACATCTGCTCATTTGTTTATATTTTGTCCAAGATCTATCAGTCTGCGTAATGTTTCCCAATGGTAACTTGGAATTTCCAATTCCCTACCTTACTCACGTTATTTGTTTTATGAGCATCGGTCAGTGCTGTCTCAATATTAAAGAACTTGGGAACTGGCCAGGCACTGTCTTGTACAAAGTCACTCGATTGCGTAAAATTTAAAGTGAAAAAATCTTTTTTCTTCGCTGGGATGCGAACCCAAACCCCTCGATTTTACGCCTCAAGTTCTCTAACCTTAACATCTAGTTGGCTAAATTGGTGAAAGCCCTTGGCGTGGAATTGAGCGGTCTGTGTACGATTTTGTCTCTGTGAATTTTACATAACTGGCTGCCTCAATTGATTCCGTGAAATGGATCGAGGAGTCATGAAATTTTGGTTTGGGATGAAAGAATTCGGCCATTGTGGTCCGGTAAAAAAGTTATTCGAGATAAAACATTCGGGAAATTTTTCCCCTAGCATACATTTATTGGGGTTATTCTGAGTTATGAGAAATAAATTTGAGAAAATGGCCGTGGATTACATTGAAGATTGAATGCGGCCTCCGTCACCGCTAAATCTTAAAAACTCCAGGTTTTTACATATTTCTCAGTTGAAATACGGATATCGATGAGAAAGTATGTACTTTTCATTTGAAGTAAAGATGATCATCAAATCCTATGAAAATTCATTATTAAATATTCATTACATAATATTTATTTGAGGAAGAATGAATGGATACTCATATTTCAGTGTAATGGAGATCATCTCACTGAGGAAAAAGCATGGTTTAGTAGATTAGTAAATACCTGTTAGTTGACACAATATTTACAAGTAAGAATGTCGTTATTTGAGGGCAACGATTAAATTTATGACAACAGTGTATCTAAATGAGCCTTACATGCGACTTCACCTAGTGCACGCCTGACCTTGTGAGCGGAATTGATTGGAAATTGACCAGAATGGTTCTACCACTTTTTTCTTTTTTTTTTAACCCGTTTGCATCGTGACCCTGAGACCAGAAGCAATCCGTAGAACCAGTTTCATCGTTTATGGCAATTGAGTCCGTTTGCTCTGTGACACCGTCATAGCTCAATTCAACTGCAGATGTATCCTGCTGAGCATCAACAGTTTTGTAGACATCTTCCACAAACAATTTTCTATCTAGTTTATTCCTTCACGTCCCAAGAATGCATCAATATTTTTTGTGCCTCGTTCATTCATTCTATTCCATTCTTTGAGTGCTCTTATTGCACAATGCCTCTCGGTGGGGTGCAAAGAATTCACTTTGAATACTGCGCCACACGCTATTTGTAGGACGATATCTGGATATGAATAAATACATCGGTCTCAAGGTATGGTTGGGTCTGGTGATGATATTGTCTCCTTAAACTCAAAATTAGGAGAATTCTATGCCAGCTAATGAAGGGTATAAAAGAAAGAATTTCTCCTTTCTTCGTGAGTTTTTATTGAAGGTAAACGAGGGAATTCTACTAAATTCTAGTTTTTTATCGTACTGCGTTAAATGAATGCTTATAACTCGTTGGAAGCCTACCCACCTGGAGCTACTAAATCGGAATGTATGTATATACCATTCCTTTTATGCATCCTCCTCATCATGTCTACGCTCATCAGCTCAGGACTTTTCATTTCCTGCTCGATTCAGCAGTTCTTCCAACTTTAGATGTCATTCGGCTGCTTCCTATCTTCACCCTCAATATTCATTCTTTATTTGTTCGCTTTTTTGTCATAAATTTATTCAATACAAGACAACATGTGTTCAATTTGTTAAAATTCAATACAATATTTGTCATAGTTTAATTCAATTCTATATGTAATCTTCCTACTATACGAGGTGTGTTCAAAAAGTAAGGTGACTTTTCAAATTTCGCGGGCAACATACATTCGATTCTAGATTTTTTTGTCTTGTTGTGTTGGTACACATGTCCCAAATATGTCCCAGTTTCAACAGTATAGCTTATTTAGTTTGTTATTGACAGATACATATGTTAGACGTGTTTTGGAGTGCTCGGCGATTTTCTGCTATAAAAAATGGATCAAAGAATTTGCATCAAATTTGTGTAAAAAGTCGAATAAAGTGCACCAAAACTCTTGAAATGTTGACAGTGGCATACGGTGAGTCTGCTCTGAGTTAAAAAAAAGTTTATCAGTGGTACAAGCTCTTCCAAGATGGCCGAGAAAATGCCAATGACGAACCTCGCTCTGAAAAAAAATCGTCGAATCACTATTAGAGAAGTTGTTGAGGATGTTGGCATATCGGTTGGCTCGTGCCATGCAATTTTTTTGGTTGTTTTGGGCATGAGACGTGTGTCAGCAAAGTTCGTTCCGAAACTGCTTAATTACGACCAGAAGAACCGTCGCATGAGCATCGCTCAGGAGCTGTTGAATGACGTCAATGATGATCCTGATTTGCTCAAAAGGATCATAACTGGTGACGAATCATGGATATATGGTTATGACGTCGAAACCAAAGCCCAATCGTCCCAATGGAAGTACCCAGAAGAACCAAGATCGAAAAAAGCAAGTTAAATTCGATCAAATGTCAAGGTTTTGCTCACTGTTTTCTTCGATTACCGTGGTGTAGCGCATCAGGAGTTCTTACCAAAAGGTCGTACGGTCAATAAGGAGTATTACCTTGAAGTTATGCGCCGTTTGCGAGAAGCAATACGAAAAAAACGTCCGGAATTATGGAAAAACAATTCATAGCTTTTGCATCACGATAATGCACCTGCTCACTCATCGTTGCTTGTGAGAGGTTTTTTGGTCAAAAACAACACCACAATCATGCCTCAACCACCATATTCACCAGATTTGGCCCTCTGCGACTTTTTCCTGTTCCCAAAACTAAAGAGACCTATGAAAGAACGGAGATTTTCAACGATGGAGGAGATAAAGACTGCATCTCTGGAAGAGCTCAAGGCTATACCAAAACGTGCTTATCAGAATTGATTCGAGGATTGGAAAAAGCGTTGGCACAAGTGTATTAAATCGGGGGGGGGGGGGATTACTTTGAAGGGGACAACTCGAATATTGAAGAATAAATAAATATTTTTTCATAAAAATATATAGTCCTTTTACTTTTTGAACACACCTCGTGTGTAACAGGTGAAGTCCTGCTAAGCGTATGACTTGTCAGCAGGTGCTCTTTTTTATAGTATTGTAAGTATATTGTTAATACCATACGGAAGGCACGAGAGACCATACGGACATGGGAACGATCCTGAGCGGTGCACTTTCTGGACAGAGGAAGATATGAGCCATTCAGATTGTGCACTATTGTGGTGTGGGAGTAGCGCGCCTCGAGGAGTCTCGCGGGGATCTTGGTGCTGTATAGATGCAGAAGGTGGAATAAAGTCTGTGTCAATCGAGCTTCCGACTTGCTCCCTGATTCATATCCCCCGAACCCACAATCATCGCGGCGGATATACTTACAGTATCCACCGAATTGCCAATCAAGTATTCATACAAAAAACAAGGCAGATTTAAACAATATAATGTTATAGATACCGGAATATTAGTTAAAAACAGATTTTTATAAAATTTAGAAGAAACCGATTTATATCCAAAAATGAAATGCATAAATTTACCCAAAAACACAATTAGAACATTTCTATCGATCTTGATTACCTTATTTAAAGTACCAAAAGTTTTTTAACAAATGTATTCTGAGAATTATAGCTTATCTATTCCCATGGTTATTATGAATGGTGTGAGAGGTAGAGGTAGGCCCAGAAAGTTGTGGTTGAATGTGGTTGAGGAAATTCTTAGGAGGAGGAATATGAGGAGTCTTAAAAACAGGAGGGCGTGTATGAAACAGTGTTTGGGGTTAAATGAGGCAAAAGAGGTTTGCAAGGAGAGGTCAGAATGGAGGAAATTATTGAAGCAGATTTAGGTGTACAATTATGTATAAATGAGTGAAAATTTTTGACTGTGCCTACCCCGAAAGGGAACGGCGTGATGGGTATGTATGTATGTATCTATTCCCTGTTCAAAGATCTACCTCTACCCTGTTTTACACCCAAAGCAGTCACTCTTAAGAATTATTTTCTATTGTGGAGCGCCTCCTTTGATTAAACTATCGGTTTAATTGAGTATTACCTCCTCGAAGATACTGATGAAGCAACTATTTTTAATCTTTTTGTCAACGCTCTCCCTTATTTATCATCATGGTTGAATTTATAGTTGTAGAAAGTATTTTTACTTCACATTGCGAATAATTTATCTTTCTTATGCATTTCTCGCATCTTTTATTTCAATGCGTCTGACACCGATCATTATCCCTCGCAAAAAAAGGATTTTTAATGAGGGATGTATGGATTAACTTTGCAATTCCACATTGAAAAAGATTTATTTACGACCGGTTTCGCCACAGTGCAGCATCATCAGGCAGAAGCATCACCTGATGATGCTGCACTGCGGCGAAACCGGTCGTAAATAAATCTTTTACAATGTGGAATTGCAAAGTCAATTCTTCTATCTCTGACATCAAGGAATTCCACCGAGTGAGGTCTGAAACCGTCGTTTGACTTTTAATGACATAAAATGGAATTCAAAATTCGGGATGGTCAGTGTAGGTGGCTGGAGGATGTAATAAAGGGGGATGAATTGCTCAAGATTGTAATAGAGGGATTTATGATGAGCAAATGGGGAAGGGAAGAAAGAGAAAAGGTATTATGGACTGGATGATGAAGGGTAGATCGTATGTCGAGACGAAAGAGGAAATACTAGAGGGAGATAGGCCCCTGAAATTGTGGAAAGTAAGAAGGAAATTCCTTAGCATTCAACAAATTCTACATTTACCTAGAATACTTAGAATCTCATAGAATACTTATAAAATCATAAATAAATCCACCACTATTGTAGAAATCTCCCCTATATTCATTCCAATGCTGAAGTATTTTACATTTTCTCACAATTAAATGACGCTAGAGGTTAATCTCGTCAAATTTTCAAGAATACCGGGACTAGATACGGTATTACCTTTACGGAGTCACTCGAACTAAAGTGAGCGAAGTGAACAAAACTCGTACAAAGCATATGCGGCGCAGCATTTAATAAATTGGATATATCAAGCGTATAACAGGAAGATCCTTGGATATAATAGTAAAAGAGAGCTGTTACTTTGCTCTGTTTGAGCCATACCTTGAATACGCCGCGAACATTTGGGATCCTGGACATAATGATTTAACCAAACAATAATAGAACACAAAGGAAAGCTGTGCGCTTTGTTATAAACGGCTATGAGCGATTATATAGTGTTTCACAGCTCTTAGAGGTTAATTCTCTTCTAATTTAAGCCTATTCTTACACAGCCTTGTGATTTTATTTTTTTACTTTTTGGGACTGTAGATTAATATAAAGAACCCTAAATAGGCTCCGCCCAAATCCTTTGAGTTAAAAAAAAATAAACTCCGGGAATGTTTGCATTCCTGTTTTTCCTAGACTATTTTGAACTTGATTAGACTGTTTTGATGAGATGTTTTACATGTTCACTGCCTGTTATTGCCTGGATTTGTTGTAATGATTTCTCTATTTGGCTATGTAGTACTACTTCCCAAGATTATTAACCCCTATTCTGTATTCTTTGTTAATATAAAGTTCGCTAGCCAGTTATCTCGATCGCGTAGTCATAAGTACTACATTTTTATCCACCTCTCCATAATTCCTTCTGCTTGAATGGAAAATTCCCCAGCCATCTCCGTGATCGTTATGATCATTTGTTTTGTCTTACCGCCAGATCATATTTTCGACTTGGCGTGCATCATGATCATTTTTATTCTCCCTCAGTGTAGTTTCTCCATTAAGTTGGATACAGTCTACACATTATTTGGGTAATGTAATACATTCCCAAGTTAGATTTCAGTCATTAAATTATACATGAGTCATTCATGAGAGACGATACAGGTAATATGTCACCCGGGAAATTATGCTAAGCTCCCGAAAGTTGAAGGAAGCTGTCTTCTGAAAAATGCTTTTTTTAAAGAAAAAAGATGAATGAGGGATCTTTTATGGCAGCATGGGATAAAACATGATGTGTTTAGCGGATAAATTAGTTATGAAATCTGGTAGATGTCAAAAGATTTTCAGGTGTAAAATAGAACTTTCGTATTGTCTTCCAACAAATCCAAAGCTCACTAATTATTTTTTTTGGGAAAGATATGTGTAAGAAATTAAATATTGCTTCATTATTAAATAATGCAAATAGTGCTTCTTTGAATCAAGCGTGGTGAATAAAAAAATCTCTTGAGCCGTCTTCCAAATCGAAAATCTGACTAACGGAAATGCTAGAAGTTTTTGATTATCTTCACTTTTTTGGACGTTGTGTTCCTTTTCAAATTTTAGCCCTCAGGACCTTTTAGAACATGGATGGTTCAATACTGTTCTATTTTGTTTACATAATATCAATGATATTTACCTGGAGAATATATTTATTAAAAAATTACTACCTCTTACCATAGTTCACGCCTGTTTTCATGGCAGCCATTTTCTCTCAGATTTTAAAAGATCTAGAAAAAAAGATCGTTCTAAGGAATCATACTAACATCATACTTTCTCCATTTATAGCCAAATTACAAATTTAATATTTCTGTTGCACATCATTTCAATTAAACCCGAACGGTTTAGAATATCACTTAAATGTCTTATTCTAACAATTTGTAACCAAATGCATTCATATTTATTAGTAATGCAATTTCCATTGATATTTTAAAAATTTTCCCTTTTCTTTTGTTAGCTTCTACCCCACTTTAAATCTTTTTTGACGTTTTTTAAATAAGACAGATCAGATCTTACCTGTTCGTCATTAAATTCTCCCAGATTTCTCCTTTTTTAAATTCAATCAGGAGGATCATTCGAGTAACGCTTAAATCTTACTAGCAATCCGTATTTGTATACCCCTAAATGATCACCCCATCAAGGATGACGGAATTTTAATATAAAGAAAGACATCTTTCATATACTTAGAGACATTTTTCACGATGCTCAATTTTTTTTAACTTTCGTAATTTGTTAACAGATAATATCTTAGATTATTACTAACCTTTTTTTAAAATAATATTAGTCTTCGGTTCTGGCATACTTTTATCAATCGAACTTTTTTGTAATACGAAGTTCTTCGTAAATCTAACAACCCAAGTTTTTTTTAACAATCTTTTAAGTGAAATTATGCTTACATTTAAGTCTACAATGCTCAACCCAAAGGCGTGGAAGTCCCATGTCATTATTACAAGGTGTTCTGCCAAGTAGCTGGCATCTGCTGTCGCTGCCGTCGCTGTCTCCATCCATCTCTGTACCTTACCTGTTCCTTGGCCTTCTTGTATCCCCCTTCTTAACGTCATCCATCAGTGTCAGCCTTCCATTTCATCTTCCTTTATCTCCTTACACCGAGCCTTCAAGAGCTCTACCTAGTATCTCCTTTCCTCTCGATTTTATTTTCCATTTCAAATGGTGTTTTGTAGTATTTCGTTTTGGAATTGTTAATTTTTCCATGGAGAATACTCAATCCCAAAAAAATGCCACGGTCTAACTGCTCGATTAATAGCCATGCTCCACGACGGTTCTACTAAGCATTTCCTAGTGTAACTAGGTAAGATGTTTGCGAAAGATGGACGTATAGATGAGGAGATAGAGAGACGTGCGAATGCTGGAAGGAAAGTTGTAGCTAGCATGTGGAGCTTATCAAGGAATGAGTGCCTGTCTAAGGAAGCGAAAATCGCCGTGTACAAAATTGTGCTTCTCCCCACTTTGATGTATGGAAGTGAAACATGAGTATGTCAGGATAGACGTAAGAGTAGACTAAAACGCCGTAGATATGACTTATCTGAGGAGTCTTTGCGGCAAAAGAAGGATGTATAGGGTCAGGAATGAGTGGGTAATGAATGAACGTGGGTTATTTGCTCCAGTAATGGACATATATGAAAGAGTGTGGTTCGTTGTATCGGCCATGTTTAGAGAATGGACGAGAGTCAAATAACGAAACAGATATGTAAGAGTGAAATAAATGGTGTGAGAGGTAGAGGTAGGCCAAGAAAGTTGTGGTTGAGGAAATTCTTAAGAGGAGGAATATTAGGAGTCTTAAAAACAGGAGGGTATGGGGGTAAATGAGACAAAAGAGGTTTGCAAGGATAGGTCAGTATGGTGGAAATTATTGAAGCAGTGTTAGGTGTAGAAATATGTATTTATGAGTGAAATTTAGTGACTCTGCCTACCCCGGAAGGGAACGGCGTGATCGGTATGTATGTATGCATTTCCTAGTGAATGGGGACTCCATCGGATCTCCTACGCTGAAGAGAGCTTTTACATGTTGACCGGATCAAACTTTTGGGTAAAAATTTGTAAAAAAAAACAATGAAAGCATAAAAAACAATGACATGAATGCAAAAACATATCTGGAGGAGCATTATACTATTTATTTTTCTTGTTTTTAGGACAAAATGTCACGCCCAGGGCAGCAGTCACACTTAGGGAGATCTGAGGCACGAATATAAATTTAAATTTGTGATCCAGTGTGATCGCTCACTCTTTTCGGCTCATCCCTCTCCCAGTTGATATTCACATGGCCTGAAAGCACATTCCAAATAACTAATAATTGGGCTCAATGTGGAGCAACAAATTTAGAACAATTATTAGGCCAAAACGCTTTTTAGCTGGCGCCTTGTTCCCCAAGCTGACGTATTTCCTGTTATAAAAACAATTCCTAGACCTCTTCTCTCATCAAATTTCCCATTTATATGTTACCCACCTAGTAGTCTTATGTGAATTGAAAGAATAGTTAAATTCCGACTGGAGATGTAATCATATACTTCATTTCCCGGGTAAGAAAAATTTGATGTTTCAGTCACAGAAACTACATTTACGCCTGATTAATCATTTTGTGCAGGCCCATCTACCAGTTAAGATGGGCTTAAAAGTAGGAGAATAAAATTACTCCGAATTTTTACAGGCAGTGTGTCCATACCATTACACAATTTCTTTCTCGATCATACTGCCTGCACTACCTCCCTCTACCCCGTCTATTAAGCCGTTTCTTCCCCTTTCCCGCTTACCCAAAGTCCTCCACTCTATCGCGATCTTCAACATCCTCTCGTCTGTAATTACCTGTTCCAAAAACCAACACTGCCTCTTCCTGATCTGCTTTAAAAGATTTCTCTCCTCACCCACTACATGGAGAATACTCGTTCATCCATGGCACTTTTTCTACCCTCCACATCTTCATCACAAAATTCTTTGGTCCATTGTTGTCCTATATGCATAGCGTCACTCTGCATGAAATTCTTGAGAAACAATATGAGTAAGGGGGACTATATATTCTGTACCTGCTAATATTTTGCATTTATCGTTTGAAAGTAATACCTCATCAGATGAAATACTTCTTTTTTCGAATGGCGAAATACGAAACGTAACAGTCCTTTGCTAGAAACGTATTATTACAAGAATACGTATGGTAAAAGGTTGCTAAAGTATATTGTACCTCATACCTTTAATTGTATGCCTAAGACTCTGCATAATCTAAAATCCTTGGTCGAAATTAAAACAAAAGTGAAACAATGGTTAATTAGCGAAATTGTGAATATGTAGTAGCTTATAACAACCTGATATTTATAAGTGATAATAATTTTTCCTATTTTGGTTTCAATATTCCTTATAAATTTAAATGTTATGTTATTGTCATTGAATTATTTTTATGAAATTAAAATTGTAATGTAATATAAATGTAATGTAAGCAATATACCAGTAGGGTAATTTTTATTTAGACTATTAAATGTTATGCTTGTAATATGCCACTATGTAATATAATAATGGAACCTTCTGACAAGCCTTATGGCTTAGAAGGACCAAGTTTTTTTAATGCAAATAAAGGCATTCATATACTCATTAAAAAAAATACTGTCTCTTCCTAATCTGCTTCAAACGTTTCCGCTCTCCACCCACTAAATTGAAACTTAGTCGTTTGTCCAATTCACTATTGCTACTCCCCTCTACATGTTTATCATGAAATACTTCGGTCAATTCTTGTCCATTTTGCTTAGGGTAACTTTGGATGAAATCCATGTAAAATAATATGAGTGATTAAATGTATACTATTCCTGCTAATAATTTGTATTTTCCGGTTGAAAAGGATACCCCATCAGATGAAACACTTATTTTTTTCAATGGGAGAAATAAAATAGTGTCTTTACTCGAATAGTTTTATTACCAGCCTTCACACTTGAGCATGCATCTACAAATATTACATTTGCAAAAAAAATCCACTTGCATCAATCACCCCAGTGCTTTTTATGTTCGCGAAAAGGGGATTTTTTCCAATTGCACTATTCCCACTGTTACAGCCGCGAAGGCATTAGAGACTATTGCCCACCCACATTCACCCTTGGGAGGAAATAATTTCCTTTTTATTACATCACAGTATGAGTAAAATTATGTTTCGAGAATGGCAGTGCTCCTAGCGCTCTCGTAGGAAATGAGTGTGAGTGAGAGCGGGGCCCAAGTTGAGCCAAAGAAGATACTTCTTAAAGTTTTACAACATCGTAAACATATCTTAGAATTTTTAATTAGTGCATATATCGCCTGGCTTATGGTCAATTTATGCAATGAAGCATCGGTAACAAAAAGATGGCTGCAATTTACGCGCTAAGGTATTTGTTAAATAATCTCTTGCATGAACTAATTTTTTGTTGAACGACCTGCAGCAGCTTTGAAAGTATCGGCTAATATCCATTAATTTTAATGTATTATTGAAATTTACAAGTCAAATTATTTTCATATCGGTGAAGTTCACTATGGAGCAAAACTTTAATCAACCTATCATAACAAGTTATTTTGAGTGAGATGAAATCTGAGGGCTTCGCATTTCGGGAGTTCTATAATAATAAAAGCTTTTAAAATTTCTTGGTATGCTAGTGAGACCGGTGTCATAATTTTCCAATGCTTTTATATTTCCTTCCAAAAAAATTTCTCTTTTTAATGTAACGATCTAATTCAGGCCATTGTATAAATACTCCAGGGATTCGTTTTACTTAATTGACTAAGTTTATTTTGATTTTCTGCTGTTTTCGTCCCCCATTGATATTTTCCCGCAAATACTCTGTTAGCTTCGAAATATACACTCTTCAACTGACGTTTCTCAACCATTTTTTCCCTATCTTGGCCATCTTTTTGTTGTTTGAAACAGCGTTACATTGAGACATGACGGAGCATTTGTCGAACGTATAGGAATGCAACAGTTGATACTATCCACTGGTATTATTTTAATGAATCAAACAATGAGCTCGAATCATCTTCTGCAAGATTTGCGTAACCCGATTATATGACACTGGAACGTGGAGCTATGTTTTGTAATTTGATAGAAATTACACTTCCGCAGTGGGCAGTTTATTATATCATCATTTCCGCAATGGTGCGTGAAATAAAACCATAAGTGCTGCCGAATGGTAATTTTTATCTACCGAAAGAGTGCACCCAAGAACTATCTCGCAGTCTTTCAAAATTTTCTCGGGCTTCCATCCGTGTGAGTTTTTCCACATTGGCCGACGTTTTGCTGCTCGACTCGAGCATCATCCTCAGGGCAAAGGTGAATGCCCTTCGCCTCCATTCCAATGTCATGGAAGAGGACGATGCTCGAGTCGAGCGTCGAAACGTCGATCAAAATGGAACGTGCGAAAGACCGAGAAAATTTTGTAAAACTCGTACGCCTGGGAAGTACCAGATCTTATGTGCAGTCTCTTGGAATGCTACGCTGCACTTAAAGATGGCGCGATCATTGTAACGCACTGTTGCAATTCATCAAAATTACCAGTGGACAGTATTAATTATTTCCTTTCTAACATGCATTGTATTTTGTACCTGACGACCCTGAACATGCCCGGGAAGGGCAAAACAATCGACCCCGCAGCGCAGAGTTCCTACTAATAAAGGCATGCGTTACACTTGCGTGTGCCCCGCCCCTACACCAATCCCGGGAACATATTCGGAGGCGGTACGAACATCGCCTGCGGGTAGAGCAAGTAGTGGAACACGGCCGGGGGCTTGGGGGTGGCAGGGCCCGACTCCGAGTCCCCTTCCTCACTCGCCTCCTCCACCTCCGGTTGTCCCCCCTCCGACTGGCCGCCCTCTCCGTCGCTGCCGCCGGGAGGGCTTTGCCCCCCGTCAGGCTGTAGGAAGATGCCCGGCTTGTCCGCCCCCGGGCCGGCCACCGCGATAGCCACGGGTCGCGCGAAGGCCAGGCCCCCTGGTCCGACGACCGCGATCCCCTGGGGTTTGGAGACGGCGATGCCTCCCTGTCCCGCGGTGGCGATCCCCGTCGGCTGCGCTTGCGCCACGGACTTCTCGCCCGCGTTTGCAGACACGACCTCCGAGGCTTCGACCACCTCGCCGTCGCCGGCGGTCTTGCGGACGACGTGGTCCAGACCCTCCGCACCCCTGTGCTCCAATCTGAAAGAGAGAGAAGGAAATGTTAGCATGATACTCACTACGTTTACCAGTCGAACTCAGATCGATATGAACTCGGACCGATCCGAACGTTCTCAGCCAACCGACTCGGATCGCCTGGCATACCAATGCGAAATCTA
Source organism: Ceriagrion tenellum (assembly GCA_963169105.1). Taxonomy (NCBI): domain Eukaryota; kingdom Metazoa; phylum Arthropoda; class Insecta; order Odonata; family Coenagrionidae; genus Ceriagrion; species Ceriagrion tenellum. The sequence goes on from OY720637.1 coordinate 48,993,325, forward strand.
TTGAAATGCAGATTGGAATCGGTGCATATCGATGAAAGGGGGCTGAGTTAGCCCGCTTCTCATATCGATCCCACTGGCCCGTTGCATTTACCTTACCGAGCTGAACCAGCCAAATCGATCTGAGTTCTGTTGGTAAACGTAGTGATGGCCGATTTGGTGAACTTTGAGGTAAATAAATTTACAGTTTAAGGGCTTCAATGGTTGGACTGTTCCGAGATGGAGATAAATCGCAGACTAGCTTAAGCTGCCAACATCGGTGGCAGTGAAGCCCGCGTTTGTATTTTACTATCAAATAAGGGTTCGCTTTCTTTTCCCTTTTCATTACTTCTTCGCTTTTTGAATAAGCTGATTGCAATTAGCCTAATTGAAACAGTTGCCCAATTTACATCTTCCGTCATAATAATTCAGCAAACGTTTTTGATCTATACCACGAAAATTATTTTCCTAATAGTTTTTAAGCCACATCTTCATTAAAACACCACAACGCAAATTTTGTCGTTCGATCTCCACTTTTCCGAACTTCTTAGCCCGCGTAACAACAATAACGGGCTGTTGAATGGTGTTTATATAACAACTTACACAGCTCAACAACGGGTTTATTTTTATTTTAAAACAAAAGATTAGGATGGGTGTACAAAATAACTGTTTACACGCGGTTTGAAGAATAAATGCCCTTCAAGCGCACAATAATTCTAATTCTCTATGCATAAATCAAGAGCTGCTAGATCTCGGTCATCTGCAACTTTGTATGTGAAATTCCAAAAATCGTCCACTCAGAAAACTACTACAAACATTGACTCATTAACTTCATCTCAATTCTGCGCACAGCCAATGTACAAATACTATTATGTGGATATTACGGTTATACACAAGTAACAGGTTTGTTTTACGACGTGTATTGCGTCGCAGTGCGTCGAAACTTGTCTAGAGACAAGTGAAAATTAATTATTGCATGTCAAAATCTGTATCATCTGTGTTATTCCACCAGCTATTATAGTGCTCGCAGAGTTTCTATGCACTGGAGAGTTCCTCCTAGCCTAGCTGCCCATGGTACATGAGCAGCGATTGGCGGCCGGCGTCCAATCCCGTAAACCGGTTCTTAGCTCAGTGCGTGACGCGCACGAATACTGTAAGTGGCGACCCAAAAGAATCGGCGAAAACGAACGCTAAGCCTCGCCGACGCGAGGGCCTTTAGAATAGAAATACTCTGGACGAGAAACTACCATAGATATCGAGTCAAAACTTGCAGGTATTGCAATAGTCATCGCAGTGAGGTAATAAAGTAATCCCCATCGGCGCAGGTCACCGTGGTTACGCGATAAACAAACAAAACTTAAATCCTCTTCACCAACATTTTGAAAAATACAAATACGAAAATTGCGACTTATTATCATAACAACCAAATTTTTTATCGCTGGGAAAGATATCAGAATTTATCGAACCATATTTAATTCAGCTAAGAAAGCCTGGCACCTGCTACAGGATAATTTAAAGTGAGCTAAGACTGGACTCTTTTGGGTCGTACGCGGCGCGCACTGAGCTAAGAACCGGTTTACGGGATTGGACGCCGACAGCCAATCGCTGCTCATCTACCATGGGCAGCTAGGCTTGGAGAAATTCTCCAGTGCACAGAAACTGCGAGAACTATAGTCAGATGAGAAATTGATACCTTTAAATAATTATGCAATGCACACCTACCTCCGCCATGCTCTCGCGGAATAATAATATCAAGATATCAATTTCTCATCCGACTAATAGCTGGTTGTATAACACAGATGTTACAGATTTTGACATACAATTATTAATTTTCACTTGTCTCTAGACAAGTTTCTACGCACTACGACGCAATACAAGTCGTAAAACAAACCTGTTACTCGTGTAAAACCGTGCATAGTTCCTCAAATTGAACCCACATTGACTCCAGACGATTTGGATAGACTTGAAAATTTTCCAACTGCCTTGCTACCGATTTTTACCTAAAATATAGAGACATGGATTAAGCACCGGAAAGTTATTTTTCGTTGAGTGAAAAAAGCGTCACTCTCACTGGGAAAATTAATTTTTGGAGCTTCGCAAGCGAAAGAGTCACCACCTCAAGGATACCGACTGCTCACATCTGTTACCTCAAATAAGTCTTAACTTTCTTTTGTTTTTTTCATCATATTTTATGGCCGTCAAATAAAAACTTTCTGCCTTAGACTCCCGATGGATTTCCTTACATACCATCATTTTGCCCGAAAATCATTTCTGGGCGTTGATTCTGGCTCGTTCGTCGCTAGGAGGAGGTAGCTGATAACTTTAGCGGGCAATGAGAAGCAACGCTACTCCCAGCCCCATCAGGTTAGCGATCACCAAGGTTCGGGCAACTTCGGGAAGTTTGCGAGCGATTCCACTAAATTGTGTCGTTTTGTGCAAAAAATATTAACGCTGCGAAGACGAAAAAAAACAAGGAGGAAATTATTTTGCCTAACCACGCACGGAGAAGTACCCACGTAAAATCAATTCATTAAATAGCTGTTACAACCGGTATGTGCACATTTTTAATATATTTTATGTCGTTGTTATGATCTGACTCAATCAAAAGATTTTCCAACAATTTTACAATAAGTTGTATGATTGCAATATTGTAATCAATGCTTATGGGTTTGCGTAGCATTGAAATCAGCATTACACTAGTTGCGAATTAGCTGGGAGTTGTCTACAAATGAAGAAAACGGAATAATATTTTGATGTTTATCTATAGCTGAAGTACATTTGCAATTACTACCCTAGCTGGTAATCCGCTAACCCGGTATCTCAATCAAATTCAAACCAACATTTGCTAATATCGTCGCTATATGAATATTGCGACCGATAACAAGAACCTTTGGCGGTCCAAAATTTGTTCAAAATCTGTCCATTAACGAATTTTATTGAAAAGCTTACCCATCCCAATGAATTTCTCGTGCCTTGAATACTCTCATTAAAATAAGAGTCGTTTCCAACATTAATTTTAAACGCAGAGGTACAAATGTTATATATTTAGGATGTCCCATTGCGACGAGATGTTTCATTATGCATCTCTCTAACTACGTAAAGACTCTCCAACATCTCACAAATGTTTGTACTTATAGTTTAGTTGAAATATAATTTGTTATCATCTCAACTGCTCTTCATGTTCTTTTCTGTACGTTTCTCAAGGTCTTCGATAATTTCACTGTGCTCCATACCTCGCCAACCTTGGACGATTCCTGACATGCAAGCGAGTTAAGGGGAAAATGAATTAGGTTCGAAAAATATGTAACGCGCGTGGCCCTGAGGTCGTTTTATGGCACGACTTAAAAACATTGGCCCTCGGAAGGGCTTATGGCAGAGAAGGGAAAGAGTGCACTTCAGTGTCTCGAAGTTATAAATGTTTATTGTATTCTTTTTTGTCCCATTTCCTTCGATTTCTTATGGCTCCAGTTTTACCCCCCCCCCCCCCGGCTGATATATTGACTACACTTTTGTGCGTCGTTTTTCAGGCAAATACTGGGTAACTTATTAGCCGCATATATGCAAACACATTTCGCCGTTCACTTCGGAGGTCTGTAAAGTGCAATACGTTAACACTTTCTTTTTTCCTGCTCTATCTTTGAGTACCTCTTCTGCTCCAGTTAAACTTATCTACATCTCTATGCTTTCCTGAGAGACGCGCCTCTGGGTGTATGGCTGGGGATGTTACGACACCATCCGTGTAAAGATGTAAGGGATAAGCTTTTGGGAGGTAAAATGGTAACGTGTATTATAGGAGTGTATTTAGTAGAACTCAATTTTTATTGTGGTCAGTAATTGTGCGCGGAAAGAACGAGTTTTTGTACCTATCTGTTCGGCAATATATCTTTATTATTTTATCACTTCTGTCAGACCTAGAAATGTAGTGAGACGTCATGATAATATTCTCTGTGTCGCTCTGAAATACATCAGTTCTAAATTTCTCAGGCAAACTAAGCCTAGCGTGTAGTCTCCGAGTCTCTAGAGGCTCCCACCTTAACCCCTCTAAAAGCTGTGAAATACTATATACGTTTCTTCATACACGTCCTCCTGCAGGAAATACTAAAAGCTTTTATTTGATAGTATCTTCTACCACAATAAGATGCTGACTGACGGACGATTTTTATCAAAATGATTTTGCAAAAAACTTTTGGAATTATCGTACCATCATTTAGACCCGCAGGTCTCTGCCAACCTGCCAACTTTTGACGACGAGCGATAACAGGTTTTCCTTCAAAGTATCTTACTTTCTACTACCTGGTACTACCATTAGTGCCAGGGTGTGCATTCATATTTGAGGGGAGTTTTATTTTTTCTCTCCTGAACCTCACATTTTCGTCCCGTTATGCTAGATCAGAAACTCCTGGAGCGCAAAGATGGAATGCGATACGTTAAGTAATGTTTTCAAAATGCTAACCTCAGGAAAGGCGGAGAATTCCTTTAAACATGAATGCTAATAACTCTTTGGAAATGCCATGCTCTCCATAAAATCCCTATCTTCACCTCTATAAACCATCTCTAAATATTGCCATCGTTCAATTCTTCGATTTCTGTGACACGACTATTAAAATTTTCAAATCTTAGGGCAGCGCCAGTTTCATCAAAACTTTTTCATTCCCCCCCTGCCCTACCCCGCCCCATATTTTCTGTCTTCCCGACTCGAATCGAATCGAAGAATCGAATCTTCTTCACCTGGACGTTTAAAAACCATTATGAGCAATTATGCGATACTTTATTATTGGATTTGATATTTTCCATTTTAACAATTTTTTAAATCTTACTCGTCCGCAAAGATGAATTAACATGAAATTTAGAGTAGTGTTTAATACTCCTTTCTTCAAGTTAGTTCTTTTATATCCAAGTACTATGAGATTGTGCAAAAGGATTTCCTCAGGTGTGGTCGACTAGGTGCAGATACGCCTTTAAATACTGGCGAACGCTTTCTTCTTTGTTTCATCAGGGCGCTTAAATGAAGCAGTATGACTGGAATAAAAAAATTTACACTGAAACTATTCCCACCGTTGTTCACGATTAATGACAGATATGCTACTCTCCTAAATTTTAAATATATTTCATCAATTTGTCGGGCAAAAAAAGATAGCTTGTTGTAACATTTCATTCTATTCTACCTTTTAACGATTATTACTAATGAAATAGAATCTTTAAAGGAGAGAACGCTTGGCAAATTGATAGAGGATAGGGATTTAGGGACCCTTAGAAATATATGGAAGGGATAAGTTACATGATGGCGGTATACTGGTGTTATGGGGTGAATGGGAAAGTAATAGTAAAGAACCTCCAAAATCCTACCAATCTGCCCGTAGAATTCCAAAGGATGAAGAGGTGTTTAAACGGCATAAGTATTACCTCAAAGGAATTCTCATAAGTTCCAAAATGTTTTTTTGAACAATCATGCGTATCAGTAAACCCACGGCCTCTCTTTATCCTGCTCTCCTAAAGGTTGGAAATATTTTTTAAAATTTGTCGGGTAGGTATTCATTGCTGGTTTTTTAAAACATTTATTCAATTTTATCCTTTAAAGATTATTATTAATGAAAGAATCTTTGAAGGAGAGAACGCTTGGCAAATTGGTAGAGGATAGGAAATCTGTGCATCCTTATGCCTGAATCACACGATCATTTTTTCCGTCCCTTTTAAGGGATAGCTCCAATGATAGCTCAAATGGTCGCTCGAAAATGATCGTGTGACTCGAACAAAGTCAGGGATGGCTCCAGCGATAGGGATCCCTATAGCTTTTTCCATCCCTGGGCACGTCCCTTTTTCCGTCCCTGGAGGCATCGCTGACTCCACCATTTAGCCAATCAGAGTGCTCGGCCGCAGAGAGCGACTCTAACGCCACGTTCGGCTTTCAATGGAATGAGAGTAGTACACATAGAAATGATGCGAAAAGGGACGGAAAAAATGATGGAAAAAGGGATGGCCAAAATGACCGCGTGATTCAGAAAATGATAGCTCGAGCTATCATTGTCACGGTCCCTGAAAAGCTATCATTGGAGCTATCCTTTAAAAGGGACGGAAATAATGATCGTGTGATTCAGGCTTTTGAACTAGATCGTTACTCGATGGCGGTAAAGTGATGTTATGGAATAAATGAGAAAGTAATACATAGTGGAGAATCTCCAAATTTCTACGAATTGACCAGTTGAATTTCAAAGGATGAAGTGGCGTTTAAACAGCATCAATAACTAATACTTCAGAGCCATTCCCAAAAGTTCCAAAAATTTTTTGAACCAGTATGCGTGCCAGTAACGCCTCACTTTTGTTCAACGCGCCCCAATCTTTTTTACCCCACTACCTCGAGCCTCTCTCCTCTGGTTCCCACAGCTTCTTGATGTGAAGCTCCGGCAGGGCGATGGCCGTTCCTCCGGGGCCGGCCACGGCCGACACCTCCGGCAGGTAGATGATGCGGTCCTCCTTGCGCGCGAGCACGGCGAGAGATATAGGCCGGGCGACGGCCCGACCTCCCACGCCCGCCTTGGCGTGCGCCTTGGGCATCAGTACCAGAACCGTGGCGTTCGGGATGGCCCGGATCACGCCGTCCTCTGGCGGTGCCACCAGGTACTCGCCGTTCTCGTCCGCCGCTGCCCCCCCTGGCGGCCCGTCTCCAGGGGCGGCGGCCGACACGCCCACGCTCTCCTTGTCCTCCGACCCCTTGGCAGTTGACTCTTGTTGTTGGCCTTTCAACTCCCCTGACCTGATTGGAAGGGTCCAACGTTCCATTGATATCCTTTCTTCCACGAGTGGAGAGTTTTTTTTTTCAAAAAAGCGACTTCCCACAAACAGCCTCATGCACATGCAGTTGTTTTAAAGCAGATTTCTCCCCTCTTGATGCTTCCTGTTATCCCCATGCGATGATCTTTAGTGTTCTCCGGGATATTAATAAAATATTCTTTCATCGTTTATAAACTCATCAAGCAAGAATTCAGGTGGTATTCAAATGCTGTGCCTCGCCATTCAAATTTTAAATGTCACCAGTGTATCGTTTTATTTCAATTAAGTGTTTAATATTTAATAGTCTTTCATGTCTTAAAACGCTAGGTGAATCTAATGTATCTCGAAGAGCTTATCAATTAAGAGTCACCATTTCTGCATTTAAGAGGTTTCCCATATTTCTTATTCATGATGATTCTCAGAGGCATCCATTCAACTCTGTAGCTGCGTCAAGTACTGTAGAGCGCGCTATCTACAAGTTTTTTTTATATTACTTGAAATGTCAATGAGCAGAGTTTTATTTCAGTGATTAGGAAAATTTCTTGGACATAATAGTGAAATTAGGAATTATATCGGGAAACAATGAGTAGACCAAGGCGCAAGGTAACTCCCTTTCTTTTAAAGATTTTAAGGGTGTTTATTTGTGAAGAAGTATCATTCCTCCTGCCAGTTCATCTGAAGTGGTCATTTAAATCCTATAGCCGTTCCAATTTGTCAAGGTTGCAGTCCATATATTTGTGGGACAAACTCCCGAAACATTAGATACGGATTTCCCGAGAACTTACCATTAAGGTGGTGGAAAACAGACGATTGATAATTAGATCCCTTCAGTGGGCACGCTATAAATTTTTATCTTGGGAAAAGTTTACTATTTAAATGTATGCAGTGTATCAGTTTATTTTATCAACTGTAAGGAAAAATAAAACACCAAGCAGCGCCATTCGTATGTTTTTTTATTTTTTAAAGTTCATGCAAGGGTACATGCAATACTGTATTTCAATTTTTGATGGTGGTATCACAGAAGGCTAACGTCTTTTGTATCTTTGCGGAAAACCAGAGTCCATTCGTATAAAATATTATTCATATTTCTGAGTACTATTCATTCACTCGTTGATTAAATGATGAGTAGGTTATTTTTGGTAAGTCTGGTTTCTATCTTAAATAATAATAAATATATGCGGTATGGTTCATAATTTTTCCGGTAACTGTTGTGCTAACCTGTTTTCCGGATATTTTCCGGTTAGATGTGGCCAGTCGTTTAGTCGAGGCTAAACATTAAGGAATATATGAGATAAGTGGTGGGATTAACACTTCCGTTTTGGACAGGAAATATATTCAATATTTGGGAGATATAACCATCCTCAGTCAAGATCGAATACAATTTTTTTGTGAATAACATTTGGAAGTATCTAAAATGGTAGTCATCTTCTTTCAAGTTTATCGCTCCTCGGGTAGTAATAATTATTTTGATTTAAACCCGCGTGAAAAACCTCAGGTTTATTTTTTCCCTGCATGTAACTGCACATGTATATCAGTTCATATTCCATCATGGATGGTACCTTCTATCTGCATTATGATTCTTGCAGTGAATGTTTTTGTGCTCTCTTCTCATGAGAATTTCCGCCGGCGAATAGCAGTACCTTGGGGAGAGTCGGGAAATGTTACCACTGCTAGATTTTCATGTGCCCGAAAAAATACGAGACTGGTTGGAATCTATTCCAGACTACAACTACTATTAATGAAAAGGCGGGGGCTCCTCTCGAGGTCCACGGAGTTATTCAGGTAAAATCTTCAAAGTTAGCTTCCAATTCCTAGCTTTCAGTTCTTTTCCCCATAATTGTCATAGTAGATCACCGGACCCCTGGCCACGAGAACTCCGTCCTGGTGGTCCGACCTTCCGTGAACGGAGTTTCCCTCGCCGTGGGACACGTAAACACCGCGGTTCCTCTGCGACATCACCCTTCCTCCCGGACCCACGACGGCCAGGGCCCCGGGCCTGGTGTACGCCACCCCGCCTGGACCCACGATGGCCGTTCCACCCCTGCCCGCCGTCGCGACGCCTCCAGGGCCGGCGATGGCCACCCCTCCGCCCCTCACCACAACCTTGGTCACGTAACCGCTGGCAGCCATGGCGATCTCGGCCTCCGAATTGTCCTCTTCGGCGGCGTCCCTCCCGGGAGCCTTCGGGCTGCAGACGTCGGCGGCCTGGCCGTACTCGAAGAGCGGTCCGTTGCCGACGATGGCCTGGTAGGGGTCGTTGATGAGTACGGGGAAGTAGGAGGCGAAGGGCCACTGGCGGCTCATGGCCGCGGGGACGTATGGGGCCAAGCGGAGGGGAGTGGCTGCACTTCCGACTTTCCTCGCGTCCTGGGCTTCGTTGAGCGGAACGTACACCACGGGTGGGATGGTGGGTGCCAGTCCTATTCCCTTGTGCTCTCCCACGTCTTGCTGCTGTGCAGGGGGGGTCTTGCTGGCCGCGGGCTGTGGTGAGTTCCTTGCGTGGGGGACGTTCCTTGTGTGATGTTCCTTCTGGGGCCCCGTGTGCCTCATCAGTCTGTCCCTGAGGGCCTGGTCCGCCACGGAGCGTTGCTTCTCGAGCCTCAGGGTGAAGTCGGCTTTGGGCGTGGCTGAGGTTGACGCCGAGGTGGCGCTGGGCGTCGAGGCGGTGGCCGTCGTCTGGGCGGCGACCTTAGGTGACTGGCGGACGCTCTCCGATTTGGTCACTACGACCTTCGATTCGGACGTCTCGTGGTCTCCGTCATGCGGGTCACTGGCATCGGCGTGTCTTCCCTTGTCCAGAGTCCCGTGCGCCAAAGCTGCCTCTAGGAGCCTGTATAGGAAGACATAAAGCAGTCTTCCAAATGACTCGTTCATTCCTTGGCTTACTATATAAAATTGAGCTTGCTTATTATTTGTAAAAATATAAGCTTTAGTTAAAATTACCTGAGCTTTTCTCATTCCAGCGTTGACTGTAATCAGTCAATCGCAGCGTCCTTTTCGAGCCTTTATCGGAGTGTTTATTCAACACAAAATTTTGTAATGCTACATTTTGGATCGACCTTTGAACCTTCCAGTCTCTTTTTCCACGATTTAGAGTGGGAAGAGGGTTTAAAATCTTATTTCACTTATGGTTTTTCTTACCATCATCAATTGACTCCTCTCCAGTTTCTTCTTTCGTATAGAACAAAATAGGAAAATACAATATGCATTCATCCAGATTTTTTGCCGATATAGATTTAACATCTCGTTTTGTCTTCTGCGTCCTCCATGTCGCCGGTAATTCATCACTGCTGCCTTTCAGGGGACTCTCATCGGAAAGAGTCGCGAAAAATAGTTCTATCCTTTTCACTAGAGAGGATGTACCACTCATGTAAGTTATACTCGTAAGCACACTTATTCACTTAAGTTCTAATCGATATTTCAAATGAAATGAGATATTTTAAAAAGTCAAATGAGATTAATTTATGAACATGAAATAATTCTGTAAAGACTAGGATGTGGAATTATCCGTTTTACAAAAATGAGGAATTTAATGAATTCGATTCTTTCGGGCGTGACCTTATGGAAGCCAATTATGAATAATGACAATAACAACTGTGTTTCAATACGCAGAGTTTTTACTGGCACTACTAATTTCAACGCCACTGTGTCTTTATCAGGTACCATCAATGACTGCATTATCAGGTTTTTTTTTAACTTGATACGGTATTAATTTTAACTCGATCGCGGGATTAGTAAAATATTTTTTTAATTTCTCTTTGAATTTTTGGTATAAATCTTATTTCCACCCGGCAATGTTGTGTGGAGAATGTCATAATTCGTCGTATTTTTCGCTGTATTGTGTATTGTAATCAGAAATGTCTATCATAAACATATTATAATCTCAGAAAAAAGTTGTTACACGATGAATATAATTCAAGATTCAATTCCACGTGCACAGAAAGCTTATAAAAAGAAGTAAGCATTTTGGATGGTAAGTTTATCTGCTACCGTATTTCATATTTGAAAATAGTATCGAGACTTACAGCAAGTAATGCTTGAGTGCACAGGTTGCTCCAATAGTCGTCATTTTAAAGAAAATATCATAAAATCGATACGTATTTTGGCTGGTAAAATATTCCATCCAATAAAGTATTAGTTTCACCAGCGTTCATTAGGAAATACATGCGTTACAGCGACCGAGTTGACAGGGGAAAATGATTAAATAGCGTGCCACCGCGTTTTTATCAAGTGGAATTTCTTCCAGAAACCAGTTTTGGTACATTACACTTCTGCCTCAATCTGGCTCATTCTGGTTAGTCATGTCTTCCCTCATTTCATTTAAGGAAATTTCATTCCTTCTCAACAAATGAGTGTTGCAAATACAGCCGTAGAATACAAGTTTTGAAGTTAAGACGGACACATTACCAGGAACTAGTACTCGAGATCAAGAAAAGAAACAAGTCCCTTGCCAGTTAGGAGAGGTTGTGAGCAGCAGCTATTCAATCCCGTCAGGTTTTAGAGTGGGAAGGAAAAAAGGTTGAGAAAGATCAATTGATATCCCACGTCAAACAAAGCTGAGAAGATTCCTTTGGGACCGTATTTCAGAAGAGACGTAAGACAACATTCATGTATGGCGTTGTGTTTCTTGCAATCTTCATTTCAACGCCACCTGGGAAGATCAGCGGATGGGACTTTAGAAGGAAGGAGCAGGCATAAAAAAAATGGCCTTCGGATTGAGATTCGTAAGCCGTCGGCGTCGCTATGTTCTGATTGGCTCCTATCCAACTCCCGTCTCCTCATTCCCTTATTATATCTTCCCTCCGTCCCAGAATTCCATCCATCCCCGCTGCCGTTCATTCGTGCCTCTGCCTTTCGGCCACCCGCTCCGTCTTCTACTCAAGCTATATCACATGTTTTTCTGACCTCGCTAAACCTCTTCGTACACAGTTCATACATTAAATTTAGGGTTACCACATATAAGATATACTAAAACCGAAGATTTTAGTCTGCAGCGTGGAGATTTTGAATCGACAGTTTTTTTTCTCGTTGATACGAAGTTTCAGCTTTTATAAACGTGGTATCAGAACGATTAACTTACAGGGGGCATTTTCTTACAATAAGTATAGATTTTAGATACTATTTACAATTGGAAACAACAATTATCATGCTGAAATATTATTTATTCTGCTGTCTACTCTATGAATGGAATAATTTAATAGAGTCACAAAAATTGGGAATGTTTCAGCCATTTCTACTCGATGAAAACACGTAAAAATTGCGAATATATATTGAAATAAACATATAGTTTATAACCAATGGAACATCTACGAAATAAAATACTTGCAGCTTGTTGTTTCGCGCCTAACACAGACATAACACATATGTGGACCCCAGAAGTCAAGGGGTCTAAGTGACATTTTTGAAAATAATTAGTTAGGTACAGGAATGGGATGTGAAAATATTAATCTATTAGGAGGTAAAGGGATTCAAGTTATTTTCTTGGCAGGTGCTGCTATCTAGGGTAATGCCTCTTAGCTACTTAGTGGGTTGTAACAATAATTTTCAACTTTGACGTAAGTTTTCTCTTAACAATGGTTTTGTTACTTAGACCCCTCGACTTCTGGGGTCCTCATATATGTATGTAAAATCAACTTCAAAACAGTCAACAGTCATTTTGCACAACAATTGTCAGCATACTCGATGATTTATAGATTTTAAGTCCTCACCAAGAGACGCAGTGAGCATTTTCATGAGTGTATTTCGTCTGAACGATACCCTAACTCAATTTTACATGTACATCCTTGTCATTGGAGAAGGAACATTAGGAGTCATACGAGCCAGAGGGCATGCAGAGAGCAATGCATGAAGATAACCAAGGCGAAAGGGCATTGTGGAAGGTACTATTGAGGAAAAGTCATTTTTACTGGCCCATCTCGCAGAATGAAACTTTTTCGGCTGGGCCTACCCCATACAGGAGACAATGGATATGTATTTATCCTTGCCATTGCTCTGAAATAATATATGGTGTATGCAAAATAACTGCAATATTGGGACATTTACTGCCATAAAAGCCAACACATATTTTTTTAGCTTCGTTCGACGTTCACCTGAAGCAAATGACTCTCGTATTTACTCATGGAAGAGAATTATATTGAGACTTCGTCATTCACACCGTTTACTGACTTGGATACAATCGTTGGGACCTGTCACGTCATAAATCGGCTATGCATAGTTTAACCCAAACTGTTGATGATCTCATGTGATCTCATTGTAAATTCATCCTAAGGCGGAGGCTTTTCTCATGAATATTCCGAATATGAAACAAATATATTTGACCTTGCCATTTGCTCACGACTTTTATTACAAAATCGATAATATTTTTATGAAATTTAAGTGTATAGGGCGCACAGTATTATTGAGTAAAATAATCAAATCTCAAAATTGAGTGTGTTCACTGTTACTTCATCTGTGCAACTTTGTGTGTGGAGAGGTGCGAAAGACTAACTTGTACCTCGGAAATATAGCATTCTCTAACTCAGTTTGCCGTCGAGCTCAATGAATCATGATCATGAAAGTTTTTCAATTGTTTTTATTCTCGTTGGTGGAATATCTTTTTACCTCTTAACAATAAAAAAAACTTGGAAGGCGCACTTGAGCAATACCACCACAAGTCATTGATAGAGAAATTCGTCAACGCGTCGCTCAAATTCTTCATGAAAAAATCTGAAATTTTGATTTAAAGCTGAGAAATTCTATTGAATCGGTTTTTATGTAGTTGATTACTGTTTTATATCTCTATGTAAATTTCTCTCTGAGTACGGTTAGAATTTACTTCTCTCAGTCCCGAAAAATAAGCATTTTCTTTCCATGCAGTTGTAGGTGAGCAAGGAAAAATCTTTTCAGCTTTTGTCAATTAATAATTCTTTTCAATGCCTTCTTTTGACAGTTTTTAACTTCATTTTTACCTATATGTTGACTAACTTTTCAGTAAAAATTCACGAGTATATGCCAGATAATAAGGAAAACCTGTGATTATTTCCCTATGATAATGGATTTTATTTATTAGAAGTTAAATATGCTAAGGTATTTACTGCTTAGGTAACATTAAGGCTGAGATTAGTATTAACTGTTGAAATGTTTCAATTTTACAGCATTGGGAGAACAAACTCGAGGAAGGCCAAGTGCTGCCACATGTGTAAGGTAAGGAATGATGAAATTAGGAGATAGTGTTCTCTGGAATGTTAGCCCTCTGAAAACCATCAAGGGAATATAATTTAACGATAAAGATTGCCATCTCCTACACGCGGACCTCAACTTCTTTGGCAGAGACGTATTTCACTCCTTATCAGTCGCGAAGTATCCGGATTCATGTTCGAAGAGGTTGAGGAAAATAAATTCTTTTTTCAACTTGCAATCTTCTGGACGAAAGATGAACGTAACCAACTGCTGTAGTCAGGATGTTTATGCGCAGGCATGGAGACCATAATTTGGCGCCTTCAAATCACTGCTCGGGCAACATTGCTATGATTCTACAGGTATTGAGCACTAAAAGTAACTTTTACAGCATATGCTTGAGCGTTGGAGCGTCTGTAATTGAAGACTAGGTATTTCTGCCAGCATTCTGAAAGAATGTAAATTTTTATCGCAAGATCAACAGCGCACATTAGGCAGTGAGTAATGTCTAGGGCTCGGAAGTTCTTCCCATGCTAAATTTCAAATAGTTTGTATCTGGAAGAACAGATGCACACCTAAAGGATGAAATTTGTCATGAAAACATGTTCAACTCGACCGGCAGTCGAAACCTGATCTTCCAATTTCCGGTCGGATATGTTAACCAGCAGTACCCAAAAAGTCATATTAGTACAAGATAAATTTTTAAATGAGTGTTTTTTATGCACTTCGTTTACCAATCGAGCTCAGATCGGTATTAACTCGGACCGATCTGAACATTCTAAGCCAGCCGACTCGGATCGCCTGGCTTACCAAAGCGAAATCGATTGAAATATCGTTTGGAATCGGTGCACATATCGATTTGAAATCTCAGACTGTCAGAGAAAGCGGGCCGGGTTTGCCCGCTTCTCATATCGATCCCACTAGCCCGTTGCGTTTACTATACCGAGCTGAGCATGCAAAATTGATCTGAGTTTGCTTATCAAACGTAGTAATAGTCAATTTCATCCCTTTTGTGTAGTACATCTTTGCATGCGAGCGCGTGACTGTACATGTTGCTTTTACTTTCCGCAGGGAATTGAAAATCTACGCGAGAACAGACTTATTATATTTGGCTAATTAGTGGCTTTCCTCTAAAGTAAACATTCCCGCCAACGCTTCAACGAAGGATTAGTTCTGGAATGAGGAAGAGTGAGAGCCAAAATAAAGAGAATGCCGAGGATCACTCTTGGCAGGGTTAACCTATCCAGTGGCTGGATCCGTTACTTTAAAATGGCTGGCGCTCAGCCCACGCAATGGATCATGAACTCTGTCGTGGATTTCCGTGTTTAAACTAGTTGTATTATCATTTGTAGAAGTATGAGATCCGAAGGTCTGTGAC
The DNA here is from genome assembly GCA_963169105.1 of Ceriagrion tenellum. Classification (NCBI taxonomy): domain Eukaryota; kingdom Metazoa; phylum Arthropoda; class Insecta; order Odonata; family Coenagrionidae; genus Ceriagrion; species Ceriagrion tenellum. The sequence continues at coordinate 49,008,602 of OY720637.1, forward strand.
TCATCCCTCATCCATACCATATTCATAGTTTCACTTGATACAGTTTCGTTACTGCAAGACGAAATTTAGACCTATATGTTCCTGTGATATTTTTTTTCCCTGTGCCTGATAAAATCAATTAGTTAACTGATTTCGCAGGTTGACTCTATTCAGGTTCTCGTAAACTTATTGTAAGATAGTTGGAACATGTTTTCATTAAGTCAGATCGTAGAAACTGATTAAATATTATCTTATTTATGTAGGATTGTTTCAGTAAATGTGCGCATACATAATTGTATTAAATAATTAGTCGCATTGTAAACTATTTTATCTGTTATATCTCCTCGTCAATGGGTTTTTAGATGGTCATCTCTGTCCATAATGAAGAGGGAGTTGAAAAATTAGCGCTTATGCAAGCGAACTTACGCGTGGCAAAAATTTCTGGTCAAAGTCTTCTGTTTTATTGCGCATTACTTTTCAATGAGTGTAACGGTGATCAGATTCATTTGCCGGTAAGTTTTATTTTAAATGACTACTAAGTGTATTTCGGAGAGGAAATGTTTCGAGTCTCACCTCGAGATTTAAAAAAATGTATCAGAAATGTCTTAATCTATGTTAATTGCGCCAAACTCCACTCAGATTCACATGATATGATGTTAGTTTTTTGACTGCCAAGCAAGTAACATGTAAATGATTTATGGATTTGGATCCTGAAGTCTGTTTGCTAATACGTAACGGAGAATAAGTGATGCAGGAGTGGGTACTTGAGAAAATTGGAACAAAGAGCCCCGTATATCGGAGATTATAGCCGTTTGGTGTATCGGTGGTTTATTAACATTTAAAGAAGACATAAATATGATATCTAACAGGGGATAATGGGCAGAAAATATGGAATAGAGTGATGGCTAGAGTTCTTTATGAGGAGGCTAATGCCACATTGAATTTCAGTCTATTCCTTGCGATACTTTCTTCTTAATGAAGCAAAATGAAAAATCTAATGCACAGAAATGGTAAATGTTTTGAGAAATATCTGAGAAAACTCTGAAGTAAAAACAGGAGGGCAGAACAGGGAAGAATGGGGTGATTTGAGAATTTGGTGTGAATTTTCCGACAAAGGATATAGATATTAAGATTATACTTCTCCATATACATTATTTTTAGGGACTATAAACGGAAAACAAAAATGACATATTATAGAAGAGTGAAAGACCACAAGGGCGAAGAAAGCCGCAAATAAATGCTGCGTGAAATTCTAAAAAGAGATGACGGAAACTCAGGCAATAGGGTATGAAGTCATTCACTTATTTAGCGCGTTTTGGGCAAACACAGAGTCCCATATTGGGGTATTATAGAAGACTTTTCAAGAGAAGCATATGCTGGGAACTGTAGCTATTAAGTTGTAGTCTTTTATTTAGAAAATCCCTTAAGATGAAGATTTGGAGGTAGATATTATGTGGTACAACCTCTACCTAAAAATATTTACGTTACAAAGGTAAATTTATGTTCCACAGGCGATGTTGTCAAACTTGTAGAATCCTATGGGAACCACCCGACCTAATCCTATTCCAATGGTGTACTTTACGTCATTAAAAACAATCCGAAAGCATCAAATCTGGTTATAAGCATTCCGTTAGTATGCAATGGTAAGGATCGTAACAATATGTAACCACCACTAAAGCTGGATATTGCTGGGCGAGGTATTTCGTCTTTGAAATAAAATTTTAATGTGGCCACACGAGCCTTATCCCATCATGATTCACTGCAAAAAGCTGTCGTGCATTTCCTGCCATGCGCCATGCTCACGGGGGGGAGGGACTTTGATACCTGCCGCAAAAGGTTCTCAAGTGCGTTTGACCGGAACCCATTGTTGTCCCTTGCGGCGGAGGCACTCACCTCAGTTTTGCCGTGTCCTTCCGCGCCCTTTCTTCCCTCTCCGCGGAAGTGATGCCCACTGGTATCGCAGCCACCACCGCCAACAATGCGACGAGAACCAACGATATCGCCTGCAAAATTGGAAAATATATCACTTTCACGCGTAAAGGAACGCTTATTCATGAACAACGCAGCGAGCTAGAAGTATGGAATTGATTAATTCATTAAAAACTCGACGGTTTTTACCATAAACAAAAGAAAATAAATAAGAAATTGAGTAGCTTCAAAGCAAAGAGTGCTGGGTCGTGAGAAAAGAATTTAAAGAGTGGAATTTTCAGTGAAATATTGCAGTTTTGTAGCGAATATTTTCATGTAATGACTCACCTTTCTGTGTATTTGCGTCTTAATTTAAAATTAACGGCATTAAAAAAAAGCAACAAGTTTTCGGATATATGAAAAAGTTTCATGCCTGACTTTGTGGAAATGTTATTTATATATACATGTTGGTAAAAATAAAAGGCACCATTTTTTACTTGTTTGTTAGCGACTTTGTTAATGACATAAATTGTCGAAACCTTGGTCGATTTTCATTAAAATTAGTGTGGAAATTACGACTACGTTATTTTACTTTCACCGATATAGTTATCGTATTGTTTCACGAACACCAAAATTCCTAAATTATTACAATTAGTATTGTAATGGTCGAAGCATTCAAGTCCCGCACGTAAAACATGCGTGCTCAAATTATGATTTTTGCTACATTTAGACTTATTTTCAACATTTTTCGTCTTCAATCATACTCATCAGGGAGGTTTTAGAATTTATTTTTACATATTCGTGCTGTGTCCTTGAGTCTTAATGTATATTTATTCCTCTCAAGATGAAAGGAGAAAGGTACGCGGAGAAGTGAAATATAACGGGCCCCGGACTGCTAAGTGTTGGCTTACTTAAGCACGAAGAATCAAAGAAAAAAAAACATAAATTCTCCGTCTCACCATTGCTTGCATTGCCCGTTCCACCACTGAGCAACAAATGGACTAGGAGTTTATACATATGCATTCATTATAATAGCGATGTGGGAACCTCTCCTGAAATTTCTTGAGTTTTCACAGCACCGAGAACCAAGGACGATATCATTAAGAAATAAATGCATTTAAGTTGTAATTGATTCCCGTAAGTAATAATCCTAACCTAATATCTGAACTTATTTGAGGATCCAATGCTGTTAAAAGTACTTGAAGTTCATTAATTCAAGGAATTTTTATGACAACTAAAGCACTTTCACACATAAGGATCAAACAAGATTTGACTATGAAAACTTTCTATTGCTTGAGCTACTTGGGTGTGTAAAGGGCATGTAAATTTCTTGATGACTTTGACAAATTGGCCCCCGTCGTTCGTGTTGGCGTTTTAATAAAGGCAAGTGCCGAGCCTTCGATCGAAGAAAAATGAGACATTTCTGTTTTTCGGCCATAACATGCGAATTTTAGCGGTAGAAATTCCTGCCGATTTTAGTGAATCATTACATGAACCCAGAAAAAAATTACGAAAATCCAAAGTAGATCTCTTTATGGTCACTTTACTCGGTACATTTTATTGTACAAATGAGTGTATGAACTCTTGCATGAGGAAAATTTGACTGAGTAAGGCGGCAAATTGTGTGATTGGGTCCTCGATGAAATATATGCGTAAACGCAAGTGAACTGTGAACAACCTTTTCCCGGGGGGGATAAGATATGCCAATAATTAATTGTTAACGATGATAAAAGCCTACTTCTCCCCGTTTAATTATATGGAAGCGAAAATTGGGTGTACTACACTGAAAATAAGGGTAGGCTAAATACAGAGGCTGTAGATGACTGCAGTCATTCAGTCTGTAGAGACTGCTATGACTAAATGAATAGAACCTGCTCCATTTCCATTCAGCTTCTTGTGCATTGTACGATATGTTCGTTTGTACAACAATATGTACAGTGTAAAGCGGCTTTTATCATTTCATCTAGAAGAGCTTAGAAAAAGTATAACTGCGACACGAATTGCTGAGCCTGAAAATCATAAAATGATATTGCAAAATATGATTTAGTTCTTTCCCGGGGTATTATACTGATGAAATCATCTCGTGTTTTCCACCGGGTCAGGTCGTTATGGGATATTGCAAAAACTTTATACCATCTATTAGTGAGCTTACTCCAGTCTTCTCAACTTGTAAAGATCCAGACAGACTGTGTCATGCAAAACTTTGTGGAACTTCCCTAACATTGTGACATGAAAGCTTTAAGGTAGAACTTCCACGTATACTTCATTAGCAACCTAGGTCTCGACCTATGAAATCATCATCAGTTTCTGTTATCATCCTGGTGTGGACTTCATAAGTCGAAACCTAGGTCCATAATAAAGTTTATGTGAAATTATAAAGTTGCAGCCATCATTTCTGAACTATGAAGATTCTCCAAATATCAAAATGGGCTGATGATCCCCATATACCGAGTAATCTGATGCCTTACCAATAAAATCAGGCCACCTCCTTCCGTTAAACATTTTCTAGAAATTTCTGGTATTTTCTACTTATAGAATCATTTGATTGACTGTTTTTAAAAAGCCATATAAATTATTTAAGCTGTGAAATTTTTCCACGTACGTAAAATTCGGCTGTTTTGAAGATAAGAAACGAAAACTGAATTGACGTGTTTAAGTCAGGAAAAAATAGCAATGAAAAAATTTACGGCTCATCCAGAGGTATTTCAGTCACGATAATTTTATGCAAAACCTTGGTTAAATATGGTAATGAGGCACCAGAACTCACCCTACCATTACCAAGTGCAAATTACCAAGCGTGAGGAAGCAATAAAAATTTTTAACGGTTAACATGTCTTTTTCCTTAATGATGACAGGTTTGCCAAAATATTATTTTATGAGCTGTTGAAAACCTGCTGGATTTTTTAAAATACTTACGGGTGCTTTTATTCATAACAAGGAAATTGAAATCACAAAAAGTAGGTACTTACCGCTCAATAAAAAAGTGAGTGAGCTTAGTGAAAAGTTTACTCAGCATAGAAAAAGTGAACTTAACTCAGAATTTCGGAACGGGCATTTGATAAATCCCGAGAGATTTAGCTGGAATGTTGAGCACAAATCTCCTGTAGGTAACTTAAGGCAAACTGGTGAGGATAAAGTGGTTTAAACGAATATTAGTCTTTTAAGTTCGAATTGACTTTGCGAAATAAGTATATTTCAATCCACAAAGGAGGAGTTTTTGGATTCTATTTTTTTGAAGTTTTAACAAACGCCTTGAGAATTATAAATAACGTTTCTAAAGAAATAATTATGTTTATTTACTTTTCCTTCAACAATACGTGCTTGGATCTAGGAATCAATAGCAAGTCACAATCTGCACGGATTTGAGTGAAGGATTAATTTCCACGAAGTCACGTTCCAATGTTCCAATATATTTCTTTATCTTGAGCGGATTTCTTCCTTCCAGTAACCTGTCATTTCCGTTAATTTACCAACTGCCAAATGTATATAGTAAAATTCCCAAAGAATGGATGAAGAGAATAATTTGGTCTCTTCCCGGATACGGAAGACCTTCAGAAAACTGTTCACACATAATTATTAGCTCTGTATTTCAATTGCAATTAAAAACAGCTCAAGCGGTCACAGCCAAGTTTGACTCATCCCATCGGATACAAAGTATGTATCTCGAAGGAAGTTTTTTTAATCATGCGAAATTTTGGAGCAAATTTCACAGCTCATGTGGTTAAACCATTAAGATTCCACCGAATCTTAATATTTGTTTGATTTGTTTATCGCGTCGTGGATAACGCGAGACTCTCGCATTACACACTTCCGTCTTCTCCTACCCACACTTCCACGTGGGTTGACAGTGAAATACTAACCGATTACCGGCAGTCGGATCGTTTTCCTCTACACCGAGGTTTACCTACGCAGTGGGCGTAAGTTACGCACCTCGAGGCGTTACTAACCGAAGCGATTCTATTGCATTGTGCCTCGAAGTCCTGATACCTATTCATGCATCCTCTTAAGGAAGTATGAGCGAGATAGTTCCCCAATCTTAAAGGAGACCATATTCGAACCATACATTTTAATTACATCAACTTTGAGACATACGAATTAAATTTTGCAATATTAATGGTGACATAACATAATTTTACATGACAGAAATTGTATGTAGTCAAATGAAAATATCTAAGTAAGTCTTTAACTTGACTCATTTTTTCACTCGGTGCGTGTGAAACTCCATCAAAACGGAAGGTTTATTGTGATCCCGAAGAATTTACTGCGCAGACAATATGATTAATTTAAAAAAATAGTTGAAAAAACACGAATAATCACACTGTTGATTTTTTGACGAAATCTAAGTCTATTTTTTTTATTTTTTTTTCTCTAAAAAGTCTAATTTTTAATATAAGACCTCTTTGGAGTTCATACACTTACCATTTCCCATATAGAAAGAGTTGGTATTTTTTGGCAAACATCTCCGAAAGTAATGGGTTGAATTTTTGGTCTCAATGGAAGGGTGATATATTTTTATTTAAAATGAGACCGAATTCATTGATTTCTAGGTAAAATGATATGTTGCTCAAACTACCTTAAGGGTGTCTGTAATGATTTATGAGCAAGGCCTTAGGATTTTATCTCAAGGAAATGTTGAACTAGCTATGCTAAGTCATTGATTTCCCTCAACTTGTGATGGAGACTGTGTAAAGTGACTAATTGCAAGATATATACTTTGTGCATTTATGATTTAAGTGGAAAGTTTCGTTCTCAAAACAGTAATAGAGTTAAAATGCATTTTTTGGGCTATTTGTTGTGTGTGAGAGAAGAATTCGAAAAAAAATATAATTTTTGTGCATTAAATCGATATGAATGTTAAAAATATCCTAGATAACGCCAAATACGAGTGTATTTTCATTGAATAAGAAATTATTATAATAAATAAGAAAAACAACTTTGATTAGAAGAATATTATTCCATTTTTCATTTATGTCTTAAATAGGAAGCTCTTATTGCTGATATTCATGAATTTTGAAATAAGAGACATCTAATTTCCTCATAAATTTGTGGGGAGTCAGAATGTGCCAAAATTGAGTGAAAAATTGTCGAATATGGGTCTGCCGCTAAAAAATGTTGACTGATTTATGGTAGAAACCGTTCTTCTTGCAGTTGACCGAGCTTCACTGTTACGATAAAGGCAATCATCAGAGGGTTCGCACTGAGTTTTGGTGCTTCAGAGGATATGTATGGAAAATGAAATGTTCTAGAAACATACTCAATCCTCATTTAAACTTAAGTTCATAAATGACAGTGTTGCGGTACCACTTACAGGAAAATTATAAAATGGAAAAACTTGATTATTTCGTGCACACCACATCGATATAAATCTTCAAAATATCCTCCGTACCGTAAAATACGAGTGTATTTTTATTGAATAATTTGAACATTTTCTTTGAAAAGAAAATTTTATTCAATTTTTTTCGATAATATCCTATGAAGGAAGCTAATATTAATGTCTTTTACTGAAACTACACTCCTTGAATCACCTTATTCGACCGCTACAACAAAATAGTAGAATAGCTGGTTTTGGACCGCTTGTTTTTCATCAAATTCGAAAATGTTTTCCAGATGAGGGAATACATCCCATCTGCATTCGTGCCATTTGTGGAAAACTAACTTTCGATTCATCTTTTTTCATCCCTGAAAAGCCTATAATTTTAAAATTCAAACAGATTTGTTTGTGCTCGGAAGTTGAATGAATTTCAACAAAAAAAATATCGCCACCAAAATAATGAAGTGAACATTTTTCTCGTTCGCCTTTTTCTGCTTTCTGGTCGATCATCCATATCGTCGGCGTGTGAAATTTCCTTTGGGAATCTCTCTCCTCGTCCGCTGATTTTTATTCCGCCCCCCCCATTCAGTGTTCCTCCCTGCGACTCTCCTCCGAGAGCGTTAAACAAGCAGACCTGACCTTGAACTTGCTCATTTCCTCCCGTGATGGGCCGAAGGGCAGATGGGCGAGAGAGAGGGAGTGTGAAGGCCGGAACCTTGTCCCCTCTCCTTCTCCCCCAGCCCCACTCCACTTTCCCTCCATCCCCCCCAACTCCTTGCATCACCAAACACTCGCCATGAGGAGGTGGACGAAACAAAGGTGAGAGGGGGCGGGGAGGAAAAAGGCAGTTTTAGGAGCGCTGCTGCGAGAGGGAATCTTCCTTGAATAGCCCTTTGATGCGCAAGTAGATGGGCTTAATGGAGAAGGTTTTAAGGTCAAATAAACCGAGAAGTTTACTCTGGGCGCACGTGTGATTTTGTGTAATTTTTGTCCTTCCGCCGAAATGAACCGGTCTCTTGAAGTGCGTGGATTCGGTCCAAACGAGGTGGTGCAGGAAACAACTTCGGGAGGATGCTGAATCATAGTACAAATGTGAGAAATCTTGATGGTTCTTTTATTATTCTTTCATGGCAAAATGATATTCGCGTCGATGTATTGGGAGACGTTTACGCCGGTTCTACCTGATTGGGTTACTCGCATACGGGGGAATATTTTTTGGCACTAAATTTTTACATTAGCCATACTTTGGCTTTTCGATTATTTTCTGAATTTCGTGTAATTCAGAGAGAGATATTATGTGTTCATGGTGGACGTGACAGATGTTTTTGTATATTTTTAAGATTTTTGAGGAGGAATATGATTGCACCCACTCAGCCAGCCTCCAATTTTAGCTTCGTTCTGCAGTAGCATCAATATATGAGTTAAGTTTGGAATAAATGTTGGTTAACTACAGCAAGACATCCCAAAATTGACTTATTTGTGAAGGTGATACATTTTAGGGAGAATAGTTAAAATTAATACGCGTAAAACTGTGGATTTCTGCATTTAAATCATCGTCTTATCTTAAAAAGTGAGAACTAGATATTGATTTCCTTCCTTTAGAATCACTATGTATACCAGCATATATAATAAATACTCATTTTGAACCTTTACAGTCAGTTTTTGGGACACTCTCGCGCCAGTCTTCCTGTCTACAGTCAAACAAATTGACTTGTTATTAATTCCTCCTAGTTAATTTTTTGGAGCCAATTGTTTTTTATGAAAGTCTTGATGAATAATTTATGAAGTGTCAGCCCATCACCATCAGTTTGATTAAGTTTGGTCGGTAGAACCAACGGCAGATCTTGTAAATTTACCCACTGAGACCTCCTGATTATTCCCTCTAGATGTACAAAAATAAACTCATGGCATGGGTTGAATTGTGATTTAAAGGTGGATGAGGAATGGCAAAATCGAAAGAATAGCCAACTATATGTTTTCCTAGCAAAGTTTTTCGGGTCTCTGAAAGAGGAATTTTCTTCACGTTTAACCGTGATAAATCAACCGGAAACTTGGCTTCCAACTCAGACTGAAATGGATGTATATTTTATGTAACCATCCCTGTATATAACTCTAGGGGCGTATCAGGCATTAATTTGGTTCAAAGCACACGAATCATGAGCTCATTTTTTTCAGACGCGAGGGCTTGAATGGCGGCAAGAAAAAAATCGCTGCAAATCAAGGTGTTGCCCGTAGTTGACACTATTAATAATTGATGACTGAAGAAGCCCGTCCGTACTGTGAATCAACGGGAAACAACACGAGTATTACGCCATGGTGCTAGGGGAATTTTGCTATCGCAGTCATAATATCTAAGATTTACGACACTAGGAAGGAGTAGGCATTGCTGGGGGAGTTCATTCGTCCTTGAAATATTTTTCACGCGTGATTCCGGCCGGTACTTTTTCCAATCCATCGAATTACGCATTTTTAAAATTTTTGAGGAGGAATATGATTACACCCTCTAAGCTATCCTCTAATTTTAGCTTCGTTCCGCTGTAGCGTCAATTGATGAGTTAGGTTAGGAATAATTGTAGGTTAATTAGTGCAGTAATAATATCTAAAATTTACGAAACTAGGAAAGAGTAGGCATTGCTGGGCAGCAGTGCAGTGATTATATAAAAAATTTACGACACTAGGAAGGAGTGGGCATTGCTGGGCGAGTTCATTCGTCCTTGAAATATTTGCGAACGATTTGCAAAACTTCTATCGTCGAATCTCATTACCATTCCGAATAAGGAAAAAAATCCTATTGCAAATTTCACGGTAGACTAAATTAATGCAAATTGGTCATGATGGCCATGAAATATTACATTAAGCATTCTTATTTTGGGTACAAATTTGTTTTCCGTGAAAATTGGAGGCAAAAATGCATCATATCAGAAACAGAATTTGTAAGTAAGAACAGAACATCCAGTTTTGGATAAATGACTTCAAAGAGAGAGCGAATGATTTGTTCACGTATTTGAGTCTGATGAAAGTTTTATTCTTTCCCTAGAAAGTAACTTTTCTGTTATTGATAATTCACGCAATTATTCGCACTCCGTAAAATGTATATGGATATCTTTTCAATAGAATTGGAGATCCTCAGAGCATTATAGAAACTTGATCTATGACACTAGATTTTGTAAATGAGCACCTACAATGATTTGGGTGTTCTAGGCAGCTCTGATGGAATTCTATGATGTACGATTATGAGCTTGAGATTATAAATTTCGACATTAATCATGTATCAAATATATGAAGCGAATAGAATTTTGTCTGTAATAAAATGCCAAATCATTTCACAGATGGAATAGAAACTTCTCGTCTTGAAATTTTCAGCATTGATTATACTGGAAAACTGTAGTTGATTTGGAAATTCAAGAATTTTAAATGTAAATGATCTGGAAATTTTCCGAAATAACTCCCGTTAAAATATACTTGAGGTATACCATACTCATGCATTTCATTAATATAAATGTAGCCTACCATTTTCATCAAAATTCTGTAAAAATTTCACGCAGTATCCTTCCCTGCATTAAGTAAAAAATTACTGAACGCGTACCACAACCCTGGCTATGTGTTTTTCATACTTCCACAGTATTAAAATGTGTCAACTGGGCCCATTTATCGTGCCGGGAGAACATATACATGCGTAAAATGAGCTTTGATCTTTGAAACCATGCAAGTGGGTACAGATTATTTCTTTTCTACTTTTTTGGTTCTGGTAGTATTCTGCCTTTGAGAAAGTGTAATCCAACGAGAAAAAATGAAAAAAAGTATTTATGATTATTGCGTATTACACCCATCATCGATTAAAAAATACCCAGTTTACTCAAAATTTTTAATTAGTGAAACCCCAGCACTGATATCAATAAGAGGAGAAAATTCAATAGAATGGGCAAAATTATTTAAGTAATGACATTTGAATTTAGCTAAAATGTCAGCAGCTTAATAAAATAAGCTGCAAAATACCTAAACTGTAATAGTAACCTAAGCACTGGCATTGAAAAGGGGAAAAAATTCAATAGAACGGGCAAAATTGTTTACGTTATGACAACTGAATTCGGCTTAAAAGTCAGTAGCATAATAAAATAAAACTAGGCATATCCCCAGGAATTCTTTCACAGTTTCCATGGCTAAGTATTGAAATTTTATGATCCCTCTATTGAAATTGAACCTGGTTTCACCTGCGCAGAATACGTCCGCGGGAGCCGTATCATAAAAATCGAATCGGAATTTTTGCCGCCTCGCGCAAAACACACGCACCGCTCGGTACTCGAGAGAAGTGAATGAACCGGCCGCGATTTTTATGGCGGGTCGTTTTCATTCGCCGGCAACATCTCGATTGGACGCGGAATCGAAACATCACTCACCTCGACCTTCATGCCGGCTGCCTTCACGCCAACTCGGATAAAACAAAGGAAAACCTTCGAGCGTGCCTCCCTGTACGCACGCCTTCTCGCCGCCGACGCTGCCCGCTCGTCTCTTGTTCGTCTACGGAGGAGCGCACGTGTTCTCGGCGCTGACGAGGAGAGTTAGTGTGGTCGTCGGCTCCGTCCGTCTGGTGACTGGCTGGCGGCGCACTCGAAGGGGAGCAGTCGAGTGGTGTGTGATTCCTCTGCCGGCCGGCTGAACGTCGGGAGCGACTCTGACCGAGGAGAGGGACCACGAGCAGAACAACACCACCCTCTCCCACATCAGAGGCCTCGGCACGCCTCCCCACCCCCTCTCCGATTCCGACTCTCCTCCTGCCCTCCCCTCCCAATCCCCACCCTCCCCCTCGAAGCACCAGGGCCCGTTGGGCAGGGAGGGGCTCCCCCTACCGCCTCCCCAACTCACTATAATGTCAGGGAAATTTTTCCCATTGCGATTACCACTCCTCCTACTCATGGGACAGAACAAGAGTAGGCTCAGGACCAGCTTTTAGCTCATAGGCACGTGAATTCTTCTTAATTTATTAGTATTCTTCCGGTAAAGCTAGGTTTTATTAACCCTTTGAGTAGTACAAACGTACATGTACGTCCTCGGGCCTCCTTTCCATCTGGAGTACGATCGTACATGTACGTCCTGTAAGCTTGAGCTAGAGCAGTAAAGGCGTACATACACGTCTCCTTTTCAGAAGCATAGTAGCACTTGTCGCTTGATCTATGCCGGAGTCTGGTGAGCATGATTATCACTATAAAGCATCTCTGAAGAGTAATTCCATCTATATTATAAAACTAATCGGGGGTCGGGTTGGTATGGTGGCTAGAGTACTCGCCTACCACACGGGCGGCCAGGGTTCAAATCCCTGCAGAGGCGGATTTTTTTCAGAGGAACCCGATCCCTACTTGAGTGTCTTGTGGAGGGCACTTTAAGTGGAGTACTCCGTCTGTCGGATGAGACGTTAAGCCATGGTCCCCTTGGCGCCTTTCGTTAAGAGTAGGCAAATGTCGACGCCGGGTTTCTATCCACCCTTCCTCCCTTACCTATCCCCTATGGCGCAAATGACCTTAGCCGTCGGTCGCCTCCCCACATATCCAATCCTATAGTACTAATCACTGCGTTCTCAAAAAAACTCACTCCTGGCAGTCAGCCAGCAGGAAAAAACCTAAGAACTCAAAGGGTTAAATATCAGAGAATCTCCTTCTTGTATTCTACATCCTCAGGGGCCTATGTCGCTCTGGTATATCCTTTATCGGCTCAGCATACGATCTACCCTTCTTCATCCCGTCCATGAAACCTATTCTCTTTCTTCCCCTACCCCGCTTGCCCAACATTCTTCCCTCTGTCACACTCTTCAGCAACCTCTCGCTCCTTATTACATCCTCCAGCCACCTACTCTGCAGATCTCGAATCTCATTAAAAAGTCTCCTTTCCTCGCCCACCATCTCAAGCACTTCCCCGTTAGTCCTCCTCACCGTCCACCTCATCTTCTCCATCCTTCTCCACACCCACATCTCAAATGCCTGCAGCTTATTCTCGTCCTCCTTTCTGAGGGTTCACGATTCTGTTCTGTACAACGCTACACTTCATATCAAGCTTTTCACTAGCCTCTTCTTCATATCCTTGCCCTTGGTCCCCGTCATCAGCTCCCTTCTATTACTAAACGCCTCCTAAATCTTAAGCTAGTGCCATTCCCATCCGTATGTGTTTGCTACAATGCGCGTTTTCTTCTACCGTACTACCTAAGTAATTAAATTGCTCTACTTGCTCGAGTTTCTGTCCAACAACTAAATTGGCCAGTAAATTCTCCTACAATGCGAAAATGATCTCATTTTTCGAACCAAATATTGTAAATGCTGCAATGAGGTCAGTTATAAAACAACTAAAGCTATCGCTGTCAAAGTTTTTTTTTAAAAAACAACAGACAAACGAACAGATTTAAATGTAAATATCTGCTAATATTTGCTCATTCGAGCTGTAAAACTCGATATATCTAGCTTAATTGTGTTTAATTTAAATTGAAAATATATGAACAATTTTGTTTCAATCCCAATCAACAATATATCTATTTTTTTAAGATTCAAACTATCTGGCAAGTAAGAAACTCATTCTAACCAATGGTTGTAGCAATAAACTCGACGCAGATCATCTACAAAACAATTTCATACAAAGGGAAGAATATTCTTTTGGTCTTCCATCTCTTACAGCTCATTTACATTCCCTTCTAGAACCATGCATTGAAACCATTTTATCGAACTTTACACTTTTAAGTGGTTCCTCCAATAGGTATATAAAAAAATACAGGGATCTAAGGTCTAAAAAACGGAATATGTATGATCGATTCATGTGCCTAAAGAATTATTATCGAATAAACGCTATTGAACCCAAAAAAAACAAAAGACGAGAAATGCATTAGTGAACCGAGAAATCAGAAAAACACGATTGAATTTAAGCGGTTCATCCAATATATAAAACAGGGATCTAAGGTCTAAAAAACGGAATATGTATGATCGATTCATGTGCCTAAAGAATTATTATCGAATAAACGCTATTGAACCCAAAAAAACAAAAGACGAGAAATGCATTAGTGAACCGAGAAATCAGAAAAACACGAGAAAAAAATCGACTTTATTGCAAATAGAAGCGTATGTTCACCCAAAAACTTCGAATAAAATCCTCAACTAGAGTATTAATCAAAATGAACATTGTACTATGACCCTTAGAATCATGATCTAAAGTGCAAATAATATGCTAGTATGACTATTGAGACAAATTTCAACAAGATGGTATGAATTTCCACACACGTACTTTATACGTACTTCCACGTGCATTGGCTTTAAATGTCTTTAGAATCGCTGTATTTTTCCGTACAAATTTTCTGCAGAATTTTTGACGCAAAATACAGTGTTATTGCGAGATGTGGTAGTTGCGCCATCTTCGTTGTCGGAAATGGTGTCACTTAATTTTAATTTATTGGCAGCGATGGCATGTTAAGACATACGTCATATATAAATATAGTGTACTAGGATCTTCGTCCCCAGAGTCGCCGATAGAGTCGGTCAATTGGGAAATGTCAGTTTTAGGTGATACACATAAGATATCGTACTGTCTACCTTTCATTACAAACTTGTACTACACGTGTTTCGACTGTCTTGCAGTCATCATCAGGTACGACATAGACAGCCGACACTTATGATGACTGAACACATAGGCAGGTACGACATAGACATTCGACCCTTATGATTACTGCAAGACAGTCGAAACATGTGTAGTACGAGTTTGTAATAAAAGGTAGACAGTACGATATATTTTGTATATCGTTAAAATGCTGTTCTACAATACCTCGCCTGAGAAAATGGAATTTTGTCAGTTTTAGGGTCGGTAACGCAATATTTGTTGCGTGAAGCTAACATTCCAGCTGTATATACCAGCGGTAGACCATCCTTTCAAAATGTCTAACGCCACAATCGACGAATATTCTCCGTAGATTGTTTAAAATAGATAAGCACATAGTGCTTGAAAGCCATTACGTGAAAATATTGATCCCAGAAATATCACTACACTTTAGGCCTTAACAATAGATGGGAGTAGACTTTCATTCATCGTAAAGAGGTGTTAATTCCATGACTTAATGAGATATGTACAGTAAATTTTACTCTCGGAGCCCTCATACAATGGTTTGAAGGTTAGCACGTTATACACTCTCTGTATGGGCTTTTTACTTTGAAAACAGTCGTAAGAACTTATTGGATGGAAATGGGATATGATGATGCCTTGGTTACTCACTTCCCATTCAGAGGGCTCGACTCAAAATCCAGTGTCGGAGTTTCCTGTGGATTCCCGAAGCCTAATTGGGTTCTATGCTTCGAGAAATTTAAGTACAGCACCCCGTCCATTGCTTAATACGCTAAATTCTGGACCTCTCTGGTATATTTTTTAAGAGTATGCTGATGCCGACGCCGGAGTTTCCTCTCCAAATCTTATTTCTTTCTTGCAGTCGTCGAAGGTTATTCGGGCTTCCCACCGGGTCAAACTCTCCGTCTCGGCCGACGTTTCGATGAACGAGTCGTCCATCGTCATCAGCCTTCAGTGACTTACAGAATAACCTTCAACGACTACATACGCCGGGGAAGCCTTAGATCTTTCTTTCTTTCTTTCTTGCACCTCCCCTATTCCCTAATGGGGCCATAATGCTTCTCCATAATCCACCGACTGGACTCACGGGCTCATAATGGTTGGTATCATTCCGAAAATTAAGTTCAAATAGCATTTACGGTATAAATAAATCGTGTTTCGTAGCCATGACCTTTTTTCGTAAAAGCACAAAACTGTGTGAAGTTGAATGCGTTAATTTAAACATGGAGTAAGCAATATTAAGTATTACAACGTATCATGCGTAGTGTATAGCTATAGTGAAATTTTGCGCAACACGTAACAGCTTTGTGAATCACCTATTCAACCCTAGCAAAGTTCAGATGAAAGTTTGGGGTCCCTTCGGGTTTCAAGGCCCAGAATCACTGCTGAGGCAATGGTTATAAACGAGTGCTTTCGCCCGGGGCATTTTTGTTATTCATGGAATTAAGCGGTGAATATAAATGAATTTTAGTGGTCTTCAGCCTATTCCAAATCTCTCCGTGTTTGTCAAGTGACCTCTTCGTAGCACTTGCATTTAGAATTTTACATCTCTTCTTGTATTTATGTGCAATGATTTTCGTCTTATTCCATATCCTCTAAAAATTCAACGGGTTTTCCTTATATTGGTCTTTTAACCATACTTTGTTGTAAAAAGTGCAATTATATTATTTATATACAGACAAGGTATATATGCAGATAATGTAATTGCACTAGTAGCATTATTTCTGCTTCTCAAGTATCTTTATAGTTCACCTTCGTACATTTTTAAGGAATTAGAACCGAAAATAAGGTCTGGGTTGGGACATGTATTCAGCCGAGGAGATCGAAATAATCGAGGTCAGATTGGAGATCATAAGTTACATTAAAAATATCCCACAATCTCCGGCGCGATGGTTTTTGATGATAATGGTAGTTCATAATTTGTATTAAAATTGGTTCACGATTCCCGTCTTTTCCCTCTACCTCTGAAATTTAATCGGTACCATAATATTGCCCATATAAGCATTATTTGGTATAATAAACCTTCTTTTTAACTTTAAATTTTAAGGTATGTAATCTTCTCACTATTTGTACTCTAGTTACTTTCCAGAATGTGGTATGTGCATGAAATTAACCATTCATTAAATGCCTTCTGGTAAATATTGCTAAAAAATTGTGCCAATTGTGCCAAAAAAATGTCGGAACATTTATATATCCGAAACAATGATC
Organism: Ceriagrion tenellum; assembly: GCA_963169105.1. Classification (NCBI taxonomy): domain Eukaryota; kingdom Metazoa; phylum Arthropoda; class Insecta; order Odonata; family Coenagrionidae; genus Ceriagrion; species Ceriagrion tenellum. Next base: position 49,025,592 of record OY720637.1, read on the forward strand.
AAAATTGCCATCATAACTTTTTACATGAACTTTTATTATCGTGTCGCCCCTACTCTCGTGAAGTCGTCGTTCGTCGAAGTCGTATTTTCTTGGGAACTATGTAATTATTGCAAATGATTTGGTTAAATGTTTGGGTTAAATGTTTTGTAAACGCTTGAATATTAGGTTTTTGTCATTCACAAGTAAAAATTTCATCTTTTTGGCAAACTGAAGGTTGGCTACCAACGGGAAAATTCGCCCGGGCATTTCGTGGCTATAACTTTAACCTTGTTCTTTTCATCACTGATAGATACAAGTAGACGTTATATAAAGCTTGCGATGTCAGTGCTGGATATTAATCAATGTATTACTATTCAATCTTCAAAATGGCGAAATATAAAGCGAAAAGCCTAAATTTATTCTGTTGCCCAACAAAAAACCCTTCATGTTTTCTATCTTGTCGGTGTTTGGAAAAGTGTAAGTTTGGAATAGTCTACTTTCTTATTTGAAAATGGTTATCTTCACCATGATTTATATCTGTATCATAGAATTAATACCGCATCATTATAACACTTTTTGACATTGTCACGGCTGTGAATACTTAACAAAGCGTATTTTTTAATCCAGCCAGCATATTTTTAAACAAAATTACCCTCATGCCTTTGTTACACAGCCCTGGATCATCTTGAGCGGTTGCTTTCTTCTTGTCTTTAGCTCACTGGTAGATGCAATGAGTTACTTCCATTCTCAACCAGAGTACCTACTGGAGATCTGGATCATATGGCGGTTATAATCAGCGTTCTAGAGTACGTCATCACTCCACCCATACTGATTAAGCTGTATAGAAATTTTACTTAGTTCATGATTACTTTCTTTCAATGTGAGTGTGTTCTATCAAGTTACAGTGAAGAACATTATTTATATCAATGTATATATGTACAATCATAATGGGCAATGTCATAAACAATTTTTTCAAGTGTAGCCTAACTAGAAGTCAAGAGGAAAATATTTTGGCTATTTCAGTTTACATCTACATCTAAATAATACCCTGAGAGGCGCCGCATGGGCGTGTGGCAGGGGGTGTTATGTCGCCAGCCGTGTAAAGATGTAAGTTTTGGGAGATGAAATGGTGACATGTATTATAGGGGGGGATTTACTGGAGCTCAGTATTTATTGTGGTCGCTTATTGTGCGCAGAAAGAACGAGTTTTTGTACCTATCTGTTCGGCAGTGTCTCTCTCTCTTATTTTGTCGCATCTGTCAGACCTAGAGATGTAGTGAGGAGTCATGATAATACTCTCTGCGTCGCTCTGAAAAATACGTTCTGAATTCCTCAAGCAACCTAAGCCTAGCGTGTAGCCTCCCGAGTCTCTAGGGGCTTCCACCTCGATCCCTCTAAAGTTTACTTCATCTACGCTTAAAAAATACCACCCCCAGGTTGAGTAGTACCGGCAGAGTCCATACCAAGAACGCAGCACTCGACCACAATTCAAGGTCGAACCTTGACAGCTTCTCTGGCCGCTAAGCGTAAACAAGAAAGCAGTCAAGTGCGCAACTTAAGGCCATTCCATAATCAAGGAGAGCGATAGGTAATCGAGCATTCTAACACACACTGTATGAAGAAAGACACTCCGCTTAAGAATAAAACCTTTGTCAACTGAACCTATGAGAATTTATTGTTCCAACACTCTGTGTCATCTTCAGGTGAGGACACCAGCCTTCAGGACCTGAAGACAGCACAGAGTTCTGTAACCCGGGTTGTGATACAAAATTCTCGCAAGTGGATGAAGCAAAGCTATTTTATTCTTCTGTGTTGATAATTTCGATGGTGACGGGCTTCACTTAGTGAAAATCCATTCTGAATGAATTTCAAAATTACTTGGTACTTTTTCACAGTGTTTTATTCTTAGTCAACCGGTTTCGTTACATAGGCGACACCATCAGATCAGGCCACATCCACGTAATTAACCCAAGTGAAAAAGTACCGAGTAATTTTGAAATTTATTCTTCTGCGATGGATAACTTCCACAATGTCAAGTCTACAACTGTTTCCTTTGTGAATATATTGGCTGACTTATATTGATAATATGAGGACATAGCAATGATCATTAAATACTACAAAATGTGATTGAACAAGTTCTTCAGGAATTCACAATGAAAAAAGTAAGACGACTATACATCTACATCTACGTGATACCCTGCGAGCCACCGCGAGGGTGTGTGGCAGGGGGTGAAGATCACCAAACATGCACTATTGCCATGCAAGTAGGATATTTAACGAGATATGCTAGATAATAGGGTCACATGGAGCTAGATGGTTAGTATCTACATAGTAAGGAAGGGATTATTGGTTGTTATTACATGCATCATGCACTACAGACTACTCTAATTATATTTCACCTACCTATCCCTTTGCTACCCTGCCTATTGTTCTCGCTTATGGTACGCGGGAAAAATGACATTTTAAATCTATCGGCACGACAATCTATCTCTCTAATCTTTTTAATATGATCAAACCTAGCATAATACGCAGGGGTTCTCAATATATATCTAACGCCATCTGCGAACAACTCTGTTTCGAATTTACTTAAAAGGTTTAACCTAAATTTTAACCTGCGTTCTGATAGTAATTCCCATCCTAGTTCTTCTATTAAGCTCGTAACACTTATACAATTATCATAACGGCCTTTAACAAACCTAGCGGATCTCCTTTGCACGCGCTCTAATTCTTTAATTATACCTTCCTCGTGCGGATCCCATATACTTGCCGCATATTCTAAATGAGGCCTGACAAGTGTAAAATAGCTTCTTTCTCGTACTCTCTCATCGCATTTGCCTAGAAACCTTTTTGCGAATCCTAATCTACGGTTTGCTACACTAGTTATTTCTATCTACACTATAGTTCTAGAATGTGGAAGAGAGATGCTGAAAGCAGAGGAGAGAATCCTTCGTCTACCTCGGAAGCACCATCACGTGGGACGGAAGAAGTATAAAGCACACCAAACGAAGAATAGCCCAAGGTAATAAAGGGTTCTTGGCATAAAGACAGATGTCATGTTTAAAGAAGGTAGACCTACAAACGAGAGAACAGTATGTGAAAATATTCGTGTGGAGTGTGGCACTCTAATGCATCGGAAGCACGTGCCATGGAATAAAGACCAGAAAATACTACAAGCTTTTAGCGCTTGTTGTTAGAGGAGGAAGCTGAAATCAAATGGACGGAGAAAATAAGAAATGAGGAATAATGCGAAGGATTAGGAGTGATAAGGATCCTATAATACGCCATGCAGAGAGGGAGAACCTGATGAATTGGACACACCCAGAGGCATGTCGAATTTGTGAAGAAGGCACTTGATGGAAAAATAGAGAAAAATCCCCAAGGGGATAGCTAAAAGACAAAGAAATGGGGCAAATAAAGAAGGGCGTGCATAATTAAGAGTTATTAGGAAGCAAAAAAACTTACATCAGGCAGGGGATTATCGAGGGATGCAGTCACCCGAACTTCAGGTTGAACGACCACTGCTAATGTGAAGAATAATTGAAAACTTTAGGCAAAGAGTAGAGTCAAATGTTGACTTGTATAATTTAAAGAATGGCTTTGATCGCTATCCTTGCACTAAAGATATTAAGTACCAGTTCTTTCATGGCCCATGTACATCGTAAGAAATGAAGTGCAATTGTTATTCTAGCCTTGTTTCTGTACTACAGTTTTGAATCTTTTTTAATGCTCGAGGACGAGAAATCCAAGGTATGTTCCCTTTGTTATAAATGCATATAATGGTAAAATAATGTTAGTTATTGCAAACACGCCTGGTTAATCCAATGGTTTTTAGGACTTACTCGATTAAAAATTGTTTACTCAATTAAAAACATTCTACTTTTTAATTGGATGTGAAATTAATGAGTCAAATAATATTACGCAAGTAACAGAATTCATTATTTTTCTTATGAAAATATAAAAACCATGAAACAGCAACACAGAAGAATTAAAAATTAGTCAGTGTGACGGTCAGTGGACATAATTAACTGTAAAATCCATAAAAATATTTATATCAAAGATTTTTATTAGCTTTAGACAAAAGTGTTACTCACCTCATTCGCCCAAAATGTTTTTATATAAGTAATGAGTCGATTTAGTCATTAATCCTTGCGAACAGCGTTACATTAGCTAACAAAAGTTGGACCCGCATTTCAGTAGAAATCTTGTTGGGCTAACACGAGACTGAGTTTACAAGACTGATTTAAAATTTGGAGGGGTGTAATTCCTGAGTATTGAGTTAGTTTTATAAAGGTATTATTAATTCCATCGAGAAAATCCTGTTTCGGCCACGAGTGGGCTTCGGCGCTTGCTTTGGATGTATCAATCCAGCCTGGAAGTGATGGAGGAGGCGTGAAATTTTCCTCGTTCCTCTCCAAAAGTACAAAATCTGAGGAGCGTTGAACTTTGTTCCGCGCAAGGAAGTGACCCCTACTCTTACCTTTCCCCTCTTACGTATACCTCCCCTCCCAGCGCGGGGGGTGGAGTAGCCCACCAACCACGCATTTCCGTCGACACGCATCGCGGTCTGCTCTCCGATCCGCGAATGGTGATCCTGGATGCACTGGTGCGACGGTTCGCTTGCCCAGGGAGCGATGTACGATCCGTGGTGCCAGAATTGGGGGTTGGAATTAAATATCAGCCAATGCACCACAGTTCACTTCTTGCGAAAGTCATCACAAAAATGCCATACCTATACTGTGGATGTAGTAAACATAAAGTCTTCAGATACAGTCAAATATCTTGGAATTACCTTAACATCTGTTATATCGTGGGGATTACACTAGTGTCTCACAATTTTTAGAGGGAGTAAGGTGGGAGCTCCTAGAGACTTGGAGGCTTCACGCTAGGCTTAGGTTACTTGATAAATTCAGAACAGATATTTTTCAGAGCGACATAGAGAATACTATCATGACTCCTAATTACATCTCTAGGTCTGACAGATGCGATAAAATAAGTGAGATACACTGCCAAATAGATAGGTATAAAAACTTGTTCTTTTCGCGAACAATAAGCGACCACAATAAAAATTGAGCTCCACTAAATACACTTCTAAAATACATGACACCATATCATCTCCAAAAACTTACACCTTCACAAGGTTGGTGACCTAACACCCCCTGCCACACGCCCATGGGGCGGGTAGCGGGGCATTATGTACGTGTAGATGTACCGCCCCAATAATTCCATTGGTCATACCGCAACATTCTTCAGCTGTAACGTAATTTGGCCAGAGAGTGTTGAGAGTATACCTTCACTTTAAGAATTTCTCTGATTTCAATAGGCCACGGGGTAGTTTTAGGGTCAAATGGATTAAAAAATTATAAATAACATTTTATATGCGAATTAAAAGAGTGCGGTTTGGACGAGTGGTAGCCTGTTTGACTCCCGTTCCGAGGGCCGCAGGTTTGTGACCAAGCGACGAAAATTTTCTTGGCTTGCCAATCAACTTTTGCTACCCGAATTTGACCTCGCTATGGAGAGACAGCAGTCTCAGCAGAAGGCATTGATGGCACAGGTCAAGACGATAGGAATGGCATTAACAGCCACAGCTTCGGGCGATAGTTAAGTTCACGGAATCGGCCTAAGTACTGCGATGTGGAAGGCAACGGGAAACGAACACAATAGTCTCCCTATAAATGTAGCCCTGCATTCTAAATATATATGACATGATGGCATTTTTCCCAGTAAATATTTCTGAGGTAAAGTAGCCCTCTAATCGGATCTCCGAGTAGGGACTACTACGGAGGGGTACATCAGTGTGGAAGGACAGATACACACATTGGTGATATCTTGTGGAAATTGGTAACAGATACTTTCATTTCAAAAGGACAGAATTTTGACAAATTCTCATATAGTGTTTATTGTCACACACCAATCTAGGTTTTGTCAATAATGAGTCATTTTCAAGGTATCACTTGAAGAAACCTAGTTCGATGAGTTGTGATAAAAATTAAATAGATATTTGTCAATATTCTGTTATTATGGGATCAAGATACTTGTAACTAATTTCCATAAGCAATCACATGAGTATAGCAGAACTTTATAATAAAAAATCCCATCGTTATTCGTAAGATTTTTATCAATTGTACTCTTCAAATCCTGCAATTGGTCCATGTGTTATCCCATGGCCTGTAGAAATCAGACAATAGACACCTTAAAGACGATGTAATACAGTATAAACTCGGTCGATGACTGGTAATTTAACGAAGTTCTATCAATTTGAGAAAATGATATTGTAACTGTTTGTAAAGTACGTTAAAATGGAGAAAAACGTTTGATATGATAGTTAAAGTCTTGGCTTAATAATACACAGATGATTTCTTATCTCAGTTGTGCTGGAAAATTTTCTATCAAGTATTGATTTTGAGCTCAGGTACTCTACAAAGATCGCTTCAAATAATGTACTCTGTCAGAGTAGACGCTAAACGGAGTCACTCACGTCCTTTTTTTCCCGGGAGTAGACAAATGTCCACGCTGAATCCAATTTAACCATCTGCCATCCCACGAAAAAATTCTTCCTTTCTTCTTCAGTACATTTTTCCATCAAAGGACCATCTACAGCGATTCCGATTATATCCGTCCTTTCTCCTTTCTAACCTACCGTTATTTCTTTTTTCTTTCACTCGACTGCTCTGTCTCTCTTTTGTCTATAACCCACATCTTTTACATATTCTCTACTCCGTGAAAACAACAAAAGTTTTCCTTTCTCTTCCTCATCCGCTCGGTATAAATTTAGCCCTCTAGGATGGCATAAATGACAACCGTTGCAGGTAGGTACCAATTAACGAGCGTAAATATTTAAGCGTCGCACTAGGTTCTGGATTATGCCGACGTAGTGGAGTATCAAATAGTTGTATCTCCCAGTGAAAATTGTTTTTTATTCAATTAGTAACACTCTATTGCCTGTTCATTTTCCGTGCTCGCAGTTTAATCCCTTAATAATGTTATCCCATTCTCAATAAGCTCTTACGTGATTATATTTTATCCATTTTAACAAGAGTATCTACTATCACGGAAAGGAAAACTTTTCCAGCTATTGTGAGTTCTTTCCTCTGTAGGTTAATGCCTAATAGAAATTTCTGTTGACTAACAGTTTAGGATTCCATTTTTGCGAGGTCAGGGATTATTCTTCAGCTTAGCCAAGCAGCTCTTCAGAGGGATCCCGATCTCTACTTGAGTGTCTTGTCGAGGGCACTTCACGTACAGCGCTCCGTATGTCGGATGAGACGCAAAACCGTGGTCCCCTCGGAGCCTTTCGTTAAGAGCAGGCTAATGCTGACGCCAGGTTTCTATCCATCCTTCCTCCCTTACCCGTACCCTGTGGTGAAAATGACTTCAGCAGTCGGTCGCCTCCCCAAAAAGCCAATTCGATATATATATATATATATATATATATATATATCACGTCTGAAACGATTTGTGAATAAGGGTTTTCTACGCATTAGTTTTGAGTTTTTGATGGATTTTTAGGCCTTTTATAGTGGTGTTTATAAGATTTCACGATTATGGCTTTAAAAAAGCTTTTGGGTAAAATTAGGTGTTTACCTATCCCGTCAACAGAAAATACATCTAAATTTGACCATGATTATAACTTTTGTGCTACTGAATCGATGTCCCTACTCTGAATAAATGGGACTCGAATTATAATTTGCTTCACTTCCAACGCGTACTAGTTTTTGTTATTCTTCCCTCCCTTACCTGTCCCCTATGGCGCAAATGACTTTATCTCTCGGTCGCCTGACCAAATATCCAATCCAGTCCGAGCTGCTCTCAGAAAGGGATCCTACGTGAGGTTTCCAAAAATTGATTTTTTTTTATACTTTCAACAATTCAAATTAAATTGATAGGATATTATGAGCTCTAATATAATCCATGGCTTGCTTAAAGGGCACCGATGAATAACAGTTTAAAGATTTGAACCCTAATATTGACTACACAATACCATGTCAGAAAATTATTTCCTCGTGACTCAGACATGTTCCCATCAACTCCTCCCAGTACCCTCGAATCAAATTCGTTTCGCTAACTCCCCAGATATGAAGAGGCGGCGATCGGCTTTCGTAACTGGTACCTGCCGCTCGCCGAGAGGGAAGAGATCAAAATTAGTTCCGCCCACGAGTTTGGAATTCGGAAGCCGCTCGCGTGTGAGTGTTTACGAATATTCCGCCAAAAAGGAGAAGCTGAGGATGAACTTTCTCTGGAAGGGAAGATGCATTTTTTTCATTTCTTTCATTTTAATAACCTCTCATTATCGTTGCGTCTGATCACTTCCGGGCTCTCCTCAGCGTCTCGTAAAGGCAACGAGGACCCAGACGACCGAAGCGCTCGTGCAACAACCTTCACGCTCTGTGGACATTCTCGTGCCTTCCGCGGAAGACATGTGGGACCTCTCGAACCGTGGCGGGTCTAAAATACCACAAGTTCCCTCTTCATTCAAAGATGAGGCAATTTAAGGTCCCCTTCACGGATCCTTGGCTTTCCTAATGGCTATTACGGTACACTCACTTATACTTTACTTTGCATACTAACAGTATTTCCAGCTTATTGAAAATATCAACAGTGAATTTGTTAAGTGATATGGTTTCCATTTCGTTGGCTCCACCGTAAAATAAGTTAAGTGTCAATTAATTAATACGATCAACAAATACTTCCTTTCCACGATAACTTTTTCGCTAATGGGACATGAAATTACGATTAGAAAAGTCGAGGAATTTGGAAAACTAATGCTCCTTTATAATATAAAAAATGCTATATTCGCGAAAAACTGCTTGCAATGAAAAAACTCTCCTCCAGGTATTTGATAAATATGATAAAATAAAGTAAGTTTCTTATTTGTTTACTCTGTTTCAACTTTTCCTGAAAACAGCAATCAAAGCGTTTTACATTAAGTTGGTAGTTGGTACTGCGACATATAACCAGGGCACGAACACGCACACTGTCTGAATCATGAAAATTTCACCCAGACGATTTTGGGATTACAGGCAATGCAATGCAATAACTCCGCCTCATCCGGGGCCGGCAATGTATCAATCAATATTTTTTGTTAAGATCTTAGTAAATTGTTGATATATTTGGTCAGAGTCTGCTTGATACAGTGAAGATTGCGCTGAATTTGGATAATTCCTATGGGTGGGGGAGTTTTCTATAAAAAAGTATATTTGTCAGCTCATCAGAATATTTTGTACTTCAGCTCTTTTCTGATAGCCGAGACATGCCTTCATTAATGACAGTAATTCTTAAATAGCTCAATCAATAAGGTGGAATTCAGTAAATATATTGACTGTCATAGAAGCGATAAAGCCCCCTTTTCCAAGCCAGGTTAATAACACGCAAGAGAAAAAAGGACATAAAAATATTTTTTCTGAGTGAGTGACTTGATATTTTTACGAAATGCTTTTTCATTCAAATGAATTTCTGTTTCTCTTAAGACTAAATGAGACACGAATATTAATTTTATTTTAATGCCGAGAGTATATCACACTTTTGCATAATTACTCCTGGAAAAATGTTTTTCACAACTTCTAAGGCTATTGCAAGAGAGAATTATTTCTAACGAGCATTACGAAATCAAATTTAAAAGATATTTGCATACTTGACCCTTAATCATCAGGATACATCAGGAACAGAATTTTTAACTCTGCAGAAGTTCTAATTTTGTGCCATTCTAAACTCGGTGGAAAATATTTAATTACTCTTGTACGATGGACCTTTAAAGAAATATTATTACTGATGATTACTGAGTATGTTTAATTCATCGGCAGTGTTCTTCTCGTGAATCAGATGATTGTGTTCCATTATAATTTCTTGGTGGGCATTGTTCTTTTCCCTAAAATCATCAATTTCTATTGGTGGTCATTCTTATATTATAATTCAGGAAAAATTCGAATTCAGATTCTCTTGAATAAAGCAACCTTTTTGCTGAATATGTCAGAAAATATACAGCATGATAATTTTGAACACATGATAGTGAAGATACATCTTCCAAAGTGATTGTCAAGCCAAGTGTAATTTATCTGTAACTTTACCCCAGTTATTTAATGACATCCAAGAATCGTTGTGCCTTCTAGACTTATTGCTTTTACTCAAATTTTATACTGGCGATATTTGTCATTACGTTTTTTAGGGAATATTTATTTCATCCTCTGTAGAGCCCATTGGCTTTCTGCTCGAAGAGAAGCCTCTCTCCTTGCCAACTACGAATTGGTGATCTTGCCGAAAGCAGAGCCAAATAACGAGCATGCACATTAATCGTACCATTATGCCATTCCTTTTTTTAAGGTTTAATTCCGACTGTCATTAACTCTTTGAGTGCGGAATGACGTGATATCACGTCATGATTTTATTACGCTGGTGCTGATGACGTGATATCACGTCATGTGTACCGAGAGTGTTCAAGCTTTCACTAGGGTGCCTAGTGAAAGTTCCCTAGTGTAAGTTGGAACACTCACGGTACCCTTGACGTGATATAACGTCATCAGCACCAGCGTAAAGACAACCATGACGTGACATCACGTCATACCGCACTTAAATGATTAAACATATATGCAGGTGTCTTTGGAGAGATGGAGAACATTCTTTAATATTTAATTTATCATCATCACTTTACGGTCGATCATGATTTTGTATAAATCCAACTGTATTCCGGCATTCGTTCAGCCTGGCATGCATATATATTATAGCTCATTTACCTTAGACACGCGGTTTTTTTAGCATGTAATATCTTGTTTTCAACTCGAATTTGAGGGAGAATTATGATCATCGATTGTTACGTAGTTGTTTTTCAACCTTTTTTGTAAGCTAATACATATTATAATCCATTTTTTTGTTAGTGGATCAAGCTCTTCAACTAGTTAATTATGCGGGTAATTCAAATGAATCATTAGCAAGCATAGTTCCTGTAGGTTCCTGCTTCACATAAATCAGGCGTTGCACAATAACTACATAATTCTTGGAAAAATTGGTTGTTTTTTCCTCAGAAAGTTTTCAGGTTATTGGCCGACGTATCTCTGTTTGTATACAGTGAAACCTGTATTTAACGGCCATCACCAAACCCGTGAGATAATGGCCGTTTAAGGAGGTGACCTCTGAAGGGAGGGAAAATTTACATTGCTCAAGTGTATGGGGAAGTCATTCCGTTCCCAAAAAATCGGCTGCTTAAGAGTGGTGACGGCTTAAGGAAGGTGGTCGTGGATGCAGGATTCCACTTACAAAATGAAGCCTCGGCCAGTTGCACAATACATTTATTCTAATGTTGCAATATTGATTTTAAGACTTACTTTCTCCAATTACGAATTCATGAAAAGAATTATGCGCATATACCCCCCTCATAGGATATAATATGCACCACTTCTCTGGATAATTTTTCCATGAATAAATTATGTTGAACAATATTTGGATATTATATATTCCACGCTAATGGCTTTCAGAGGCCAATTGCATAATGGTCGCTTGAGTAAATGCTTTTGTTTTCACTCCAGAGGCGTATCCATGCCGAGTAAAATGACGCTGGGTTGACCGCACGTTCGGAACTAGTGAATCCGTGCGTGGAGAGGGCGAGTCTTTAGTCCTATCCTTGAAATTCCTCCACCACCGCCTCTTGGTTGGAGATCCATCTCCTCCACTCAGCTGTTTGCCTTCGGTGAAAGTATTTTACGTTTGTTTGGAAGAAAAAAAAACTTTTCCCCTCCGCCGAGGAAATGCCTTTTCCGTTCCCAAATCCTTTCCCATTTCGGTCGCAAGCGACTCGGCGAGAAGGCGATCTTCGATCTTCGGCCCACGTTTAAGACGTCCATCATTCGTAGCGGGTCCTATCAAAGAAGTCTTTGGAGTAATGACACACCTTGACCGCAGTTTAGCCCACGCGTAAAAAAAACGGAATAGGTTGCATTCGCTGCGAACACCCACGAACGATTGAGAACTGTTACCGCATGAACCCACGCGATGGACTGTTTCGATTTGGGGCTATCCAGAGTGGATTCTCCCTTCGCGCGAATGCATAACCTTTGAAGTTACGAGCCGTCTATTGAGTTCGAGCCCTTCACTTCCCTGTTTCTAGCGGTCGTATGGGACTCGTCCTACGGTCTGATGTTTACGGAAGTAGCCTCGCGTCTACGAAGCACTCGGGGCATGAACTCAGCTCTAAGGGCATGTCCACAAAGGCCTACGCATCTGGGCAGGTGTGAGCGAGCCATTGACCGTGCCAATAACGGATAGATCAGTCGCCAGCGAACGGTGGTCAGTTCAAGAGTGCCAGAAGTTGGAGAGTGACCGCCGAGTAACTATTTGAAGCTTACCTTCCGCGTATATTCTTGGGCAAGATGCCATCTGGTGCCGTAAAGATTTGACAGAATATGTTCTAAGAATTTGATACCATTAACTCGTAAAAAATAATCAGGGGATAAGTTTACTGTGAGTAAATTAGACCACTTTTATGCATACACACAATTCTTCTGGAGGATTGGTCTTGGGATAGTGAATTTAATCACCTATTGTCGACTTTATGCAGTTTTCTTTCCCTATCATAAGGGCTTGAGATTACCCCTATTGACATGCTTATGATCAGAGCCCAATGTAAATGAATGGTAACAATTTATATGCTCAACTGGCCGTGTTAGGCATACGTTGCAATACCTATTTTTCTTTCTAAGTAGGCACACACGTACAATAATGATATATTTATAATTATACAAAATAAATGAAAGACGATGACTTTTTTGTGTATTCAATTAAATTTGAAAAAAAAGATTCAAGTGCTTTCTGATGTACAGTATTTTTGATCTTACCCCTCTCGAATTCCTCGTACCTACACAGGAATTTGTTACGCACAAATGATGACATGAGTTTCCATAACATGCCTCTACTGTGGTTTCTAAGTAAATTAAATTTCTTTTGTTGAAGTTGTGCAAAAATTTAAGATTTTCGAGCTTCAAAATCCAATTTTAGGAAAAATCGAAGTACATGCGAAAATCAAATGCAAGTACTGAAAAAAAGCAAACAAAGATATCGCTGCACCAAATCTTATTCTGCGCACAAATAAATAACATATCTTTTAACACAAATTATGTCTCCCTGATGTGAATTTGATGCACATAATAGAGAAACTCGTAAACTTTTTGATTTGTTGCTTGCTTTTCATTCCTCGCTTGTTTGAGAAGCTAGCGTGCCAACACTCATTTGTTGAATCGACTCGCGCTCCACCTATTGTAAACTGGATTAATGGTTGTAATGGCCTTTTTAACGGTTTAAATGGCTGATGATGAACTCATGTCAATAGTTGATATCAAGCCCTGATGTTACGGAAATAAAACTACATTACGTCGGAAAGAGAATTATTTAAAGAAATAGATTTAAATTCACCATCTCAAGACCATTCCTTCAGAAGAATTGTTTCTATTTATAAATTAGGTGCTGGGACAAATCTACGGTTAAAACAATTGTAAATTTGAGCGTACATTCTCATTCTTCGCTCTTTAATATTTTTTCGTATTATTCATCGTGCCGAAATCGTAGGGATGAACTTTTTAGCAGGAGTAACGGTCTGAATTATGTCTGTTGTTGAGTAAGCTGAGCAACATCCCACCCAGAAAGCACGCTTAGGTCACCAAGTTAAGCCTACCTTAGCTAGGATTTTTGATACCTGATGCATTTTATAATATGCGTAATTTTGGATTTTTGCCAATAATTCATTGCCAAAATAAAGTTTTATGATGAAGAAATGTTTTCTTTTCATGATGAAGTTAGAGTATTCAATCGACGTAAATTTTCCCGGCGTAAAAAAAGACTAATTTATACGTGCAAAAGAGTTGTAGAATTGAACCTAACCATTGAAACGTTCACATTGAGAGGATGATAATCTATTGGCAAACATTTTGTCTGGCAATCAATCATAGCTAATTGCAGATAGATGTCTTAGCTCCATTTTGGCTGGTCTGTCATCCAAAATATGTCCATTTAGTCTGTGACTTTAAAGGCCGTATGGAGAAACTTATTTAGTGGAGGATTGATAACTTCAACGCCCGAATCCTGTATCATCACATTGCCTGAGTAAAATTGGTTTATTACAAACTTGAAATGGATACTGTAAACTATCCAACAGAAGCCATAGGTAAAACTAACAACCAAAGTGTATTCTATAGTCATTTTCATTTTTTTCATTTTCAAAGAAGAGCCCGGGTGAAACTATTCTTAATTAGTATGCCTTTACTGAAATATGTTCCGCGCATCATAGACGGCTTCGTTGGAGCATTCAGAGTACTTTCATCGCTGAATTCATTTATTCCGTGGTTAAGATTAACGCTAGACCATTTTGTTATTCATGGCGTCACCCTAACACAACTCCCGTGTAATATTTGCGCGTTCGCATTTTTTTCTTAAATCCTGAATTTTATTTTTAATACAGAGACTCTGCAGTCAAATTAAAAAGGAAATCTCCCACGCCCATACTTCTTTCTCTCGTAGAGTTATTTAAGGATGTCATGATTACATGATGGATCGTGTTTATCGCACCAATCAATGTGAGTGAAATATTAAAAATTTTAAGAGATGTATCCCATTTCGTACATGTGTCAACTCCTCTGCGGTAATGTTTAAACACCATTCAAGGAAGACTTTTTTTTAATTTCAGGCTTCAGGACGACAATCCATAAACCAAAACATGAACAATAAACTGGATACAGGTTCTAAAGGAAACAAATCATACGTAACATCCTCCCCACAATCAAAGAAAATAGTTTAAATGAATAAACAATGAAACGAACAAAAGCAAGATAATTATTAACACTAAACAAGAAACGAAGAATAAATCGGGCTAATCACCAAGCACAATAAACAGTGACCTCGTAAGAGGGTGTGGGTTTGTATCCCACTTCTGACACCATGTAATGTTTAAACACCATTCAGGCAAGACATTTTTATTTCAGGATTCGGGACGACAGTCCTTAAACCAAAACATAAACAGTAACCTGGATACAGGCTCTAAGGTAAACATATCATATGTAACATTTGTCTTGTTCATATCTGCGGAAGAAAGACACCGCATTTCTTTGATACGTGAAATTACATCGTACATTTTGTCTGCGAGGTGAGTCACTCGGTACAATACTCCCCCTCTCAAGATCTGCCTTTCCCGCCCCGCTCTCTCCCCACCCAAAGCGAACATTAAAGCAGTCTCCTTCTCTAGGAAAGCCATAAAAGCCAATCTTCACCAGCCATCGCCTTTATTGCCCACTCTTTTCTTTCTCTCTCTCTCTCTCGCAGTTAGGTACACCCTTTCGCCGTAGGCTTGCCGTTGCTTCGGCCAGCGAGCAGCCTGATTTCGTTCATTGCCTTCACATTGAAAAAGAAAGGAAGATAACAACGGACTTAAGATTCTCTTTCGGTCACAGTGAGAGAGCACGGGATCTGCTCGCACATTAGTTCTATTTTTTCCCCCCTCTTCTCCGAATAAGATCTCTCTTACTTTTCCTTTCCTCGGTGAGCGGTCTCGGTTTTCCTTACCTTCTTCCAGTCGTGCTGTTGTTTTCATTCTTCGAGACGCACCTGTGCCCAGTTGCCGTGAATTATATCTGAGAGGGAGGCAGGAAGCACGGGGCTCAACTCGGATGTTACGTCGTGTTTCCATCCACGGGAGCACAATGGTTTTCTGTTCCAAGTATAACACTCGGAAATTGTGCGGTTTATCCGACGACTACATTTTTAGTGCGATTAATCTCACGCAACAGCTTCGAAGAAAAGCAACAATCCTGAAATCCATGTCACGTAAAGATGTATCTTCTCCAATTGTATATAGGATACTGATGCTTCGTTCTTGTACTGGAAGAAGTTCACGTTACTAATTAAAAAGAAAAAGCAGTATGTACAACTCTGAAATTCATGCGAATAATATATTCTGCACAACAACATTTCCCAATCGTCTATGAGTCATTGATTGTGGAGCTTCGGTAACCTTGATCATCATTTGTAAAATAAACTCTTTGTTCCTTGGTCGAAAGCGTAAAGATGCCGCATAAATGAGGAGGTTTGCGTGAGAACGGTTTAAAAACCTTGTAATCACTGTGTAGAAAACCCCAAACATGAGGCGATCCTGCGGTGCTATTATTGCGTAATTTATGAGTGATAAGGTGTGATGCTGGCAATACTTATGGTCAAAGAAATTAAGCAAGCGTATAATAATTTCTCTAGCGCTGCCAACTGCTGCAATTATTTTCTTTTCTCCTTGACCTTTGCCCAAAATTCTCACCTGCATCACCCTGTTATTGTCCCTCGACGACAAAAATATTAAAATAAATATCTTATGTTAAATAGTTATTGCTAATTTCGTATTAATTGTAATTAATCAACAAGTTATGATGGGATACTAGAACATTAAAGCAATACCTATGGCCATAGGTGGTCAAATTAACAGTGATGTTTATGTTCCGAGATAAAATCTCTTTTTTTTAAATTGTCAAATGTCGCAACCTCCGAAGGGAATCTGTCTCCTCTGCCTTTAATAATTCATGAACTAGGAGTCAAGTTAAAATGGTAATATTAAGCCCTCCCCTTAATTGAGATGTAGCTTCAAAATATAAAAATTTAATGTACTCCAATCATGAATGATTAAATAGATTCAATTAAAGCCTTCCCTGTCTGGAGTTCGTCGTAATGCTGAACAGGAGTATTTTGAAGTTAATCATAATTCTGTGACATGCTTGCTTGTTCACCTGTCTTGACGTTTTTCTTGGGTTCTACCGCATATATCTTTCATATCGTGAGAGTCGAAGAACGTGTATTTTTTTGGATATCTACTCTGAGCTGTGTGCAATTAAATTCTTTGCCTTTGATCCTGTTTATAACAAAATTACTCGTATATGTACGATCCGCCAAAGGATAACTGGTTCGGCTCAACAGGTTTTCTCACTATAACTCCATCTTCTTCACATCTCTTGCCCTTAGAATCACTCAATTAAAGAAATATCTTGTTTTGTTATTTTTCTAGAATGGCCGCTTTCACTATTCAATCATCGGCATTGTGATTTGGGTAATGGATGTGATACAGGATCGTCGATCCATCATTGAATTTCCCCACATTTTTTCCACCTTTTTCCCTCGACTCTTTCTTTTACTCTCCTCCCAAGCCCACAACAACCATTTCTCACAACACTTGCTCTTTCCTCAGGATAGTCCTTGGGCTTTCCACAGTTGACTCCCTTCTTCATCCAAAATACCCAAATCTTCCTCGATTATCGCCACCTAGATCTCTCTCAGTTTTGTACATTGTGTAATGCATGGAACTTAGGCTTCACATTGAAATTATGCATCGGATTTGTTTGTTCAATCCTAAGATTGGTTGACTGCAGTCCTCCACTCATCCTGATCTAATGCTAGTTTCTCTTTCCTCCTGGTATCTCTTCCTGTGCACTGTTCTCTTTATTTGGTCCATCAACTTACGCCTGGGTCTTCCTCTGGGGATGTTTCCCTCTATTTTTGCCTTCAATTATGTTCTTCGCAAATCCATTGTATCTCAGGATGTGTCCAATCCATCTGGTTCTTCTTCATTGGATGGTATTCCATATGGTCCGTGCCTCTTTTACTACTCTGTGCTTTTCATAGCTTCTTATTTTTTCCGTCCATTTTATCTTCAACATCTTCCTCCTTCGCCAGGTTTCGAAGTCTTTTAGTCTTTTCTGGTAAGATTTTCCAATGGTCCATGCTTCGGATCCATAGAGCGCTATGATCCACACGGTTGTTTTCACAGAAAATTATACACATATATGGAAAATACTTGTAGAGTATATCTTAGGGGAAGACTATATATTCTGTTAAGATTGTTCAAGCCTCATTAAAATGTCGCTTTTGTCTAATTTTTCAGGCTGGCAATGTGCCTTGGTCAAAAAAGAAAGGGACTTTTCCAACCGGTTTTAAAGGGAGGTCTCTTTTAGTCCCGACGAGAATTGAGCCTGGAACCGACTCCAAAACTCTATCCTTTACGGAGAACACACATTGTATGAATCGGAGGATTAGGATTTCCAATTTGATAATCCGCCAAATGACTCATATGGATGGTTATTAAATTTGTAACGGGAGTATTTCAGCCACCCTTAATCATTCCACCGTCAAAACACGGTGATAAACTATAAAAAATACTTACGATTTGACATAAAAACGTGAATAGCTTCAGACAAGTAACTTCTCCTCTATGCAACTAGAACTAGAGAAGAAATTATCTTCGGCCTTGCCGAAGCTTGAATACCCTACACCACTTTCAATTTAAAAAAAAACGTATTTTTTGGTCTGATCCATCCCATTTTAGAGCTGTGCCGTCTGTGGACTAGTAGAAGCTCACGACTAAAAATTTCAGCTCGATATCTCAATTTTTACGGCAGTTGTCGAGCGAAGAGGCGGACGTAGCTAGATGGACACGTAGGGTGATGCTGATTATTTAAATATATACTTTTCCGTACCTGTCACGCCTCCTTCAATGCGCTATATTTCTGCTGTGAAAAAAATCAGTTAACCCTACCCTCGTGGTGGTGTAGGGTAAACTGCTTTTTAATATCATTTAAATAAAATATTTCATTTAAATTTTATCATTAAAAAAATAGAATATCATTTTCTTCCTATGTGATCACAATGTTAAGCAGAGTAACTCTAGACGGAAACTCGCGCTGATAGAAACTATTATGTAAATAAATTTGTAACATGTCGCCTTGTTCACTTGTTCCACTTCACAAAAGCGGAAACTTCCCTTAGCTGTGATAGCAGCGATTCTTTTCACGACTGAGACGTGAAGTAAACTGAGGGAAGCGTAATATAGGGAAGTAAATGCGTGGCTAAGCGTCTAAGGAAACATAAACTTTATCTATGGTATTGGTGATCACACCTAGATTAACTACGGTCTAATACATTAATTAAAATTTGTTTATTTTGCCATCAGTTTCTGCATTTGCATGTATTCATTTATATTTTATCACTAACAAACATTATAAACCAGTTTTTTATTTGATGATGTAAACAAAAACTGATAATGCGAAAGGGTCTTGACTTTGACATACCCATTAATGTTTGTTTTTTTTATCTGCTACAACTATAAAGTAATCATTAAGGAGAGTGAAGGGAAGAGTATAAAAAACTGTGCTAAAAGCTCTGACGAAGAATTTGCGTCAGAAATGTATTGGCAGGTAGCTTGTGCAATAAATACATACATACATACCGATAACACCATTCCCTTCCGGGGTAGGCAGAGTCACAAAGTAGTTAAAGCAAATACATATTTGCACATCTAACTCTGCTTCAACAAATTCGTCCACACTGAACAATCCATGCAAACCTCTTTAGCTTCATTTACTCTGCTTCATACACGCCCTCCTGTTTTTAAGACTCCTAATAATAATAATACCAATAATAATAATAACAACGTTTATTATCGTGGGCTACTCTTAGCCCCTGAGATAATGAAGTACAATTTTTCAAATTAATACAATTTTGAAATTCAAAAATTAGATTAATAATACAGTGATGAAACTCAATGTACAAAATCGAATTAATTATACAATGTAGGCTGGCAAAGCAAAAAATAAAAAAAAAACACATTGTAAGCTTGGAATTTGTAATATTATTAATAAAAATAATTCTTAAAATTAGTAATAAAAAAATTAGTAATTAAAAAAAAATTCTTCAGCCGTACATATTACTGCAGAGAGCACTACTAGGATAACATTTAAATACATGATTAAGCATATAAACCGTGAGGAAAAAGGTAATTAACTAAAAAAAGGTAATATTCCACCTCCTAAGAATTTCCTCAACCGCATTCAACCACAACTCTCCCGGCCTACCTCTCCCTCTCGCACCATTCATTTCTCTCTTTTATATCTGCTTCGTTATTCTACTCTCGTCCATTTTATCAACATGACCCAACCAACGAAGCACACTCCTTTCATTGATGTCCATTATTGGAGCATCTAACCCACACTCATTTATTACCCACTCATTTCTGACCCTATCCATCCAACTTTTTCCGCAGCCCCTCCTCAGATAACTCATTCCCGCGGCGTTACTCTTCTGTATATCCTGACATAACCATGTTTTACTACCATTCAACAAAGTCGGGAGAAGCACCACTTAAATTGGAAAATAAATTTGTAGGTTACTGTGCTCTATTTCATTAAATCACAAAAAGCCATCAAAGGCATTAAAATAGTTCTTGGTAAAGACATCAGTCAGGGTAAAAACTTAAATATGAATGTTTTTAAATTTTTACTGAGAAGCTCGGTCTCTCAATTAAAGTTTTTAACTTATTAATATTTATATATTTTCTTCATGATTCATACATCTGCTTGCATTTTAATATAAAAATAGATGTGATATCTACCGTGAAGAGAGACGAATGTCGTCATCTATTCTCAATCTATTTATGACCCCAGAATATCACCAAAAACGACTTATTTTACATAGATTTCCCTGTTGACACCTAGGAGAAGAAATTCACTATGAAATAACCTGTTTGACTTGATCGGGATTTGAACCCGGATCTCGCAAGTTACCGATATGGAGCGTAACCGTGTATCAAATCATTTTTTGAATGCAATAATTGATAATTGCCTCCTAACAACATAGGCTTGTTTTTTAATAGGATGTGGGAAGACCATGCGATCCAGAGAAAATTTATTCTGAGCTCTCATAAAAAGCTCTGCTCGAGTTAGAAATTCAACGTTTTGTAGGTTGCATGTATTCTCACCTGTGTCTCACAAAAAATAAATTAACCGCTCATCACTGAATTGACATAATCGCAAAAATATTCAATTAAGAAAGCATTTTAGCGCACGTTGTAGAGCTAACAAGTCCATTCAGATCCTTAGAGCATTAGGGTTTTAATAAATAACTTTAATTAATAATAATATGTAGTCGATTGCTTCGGATTTAAGTCGTTAAAACATTATTTCTGAATGGTAAACCGTATAACGTTTGCTTGTTTAAAATGATAATAAATAATAGATCTTTATTCCACTATTAGTGGCACAAACAATATTTCAATTTCCAAATCGAATGTGGAATTAGGTACCCCAGCAGATATTATCCGGTTTTGGGGTCACCACCAAATTATATTAACAGAGGCAGACACTTATTTCTCATATTTACAATCTGCATACGTTCCAGCAAACGTCACTTTAATAGACTAGAGAATACATACAAACGTCACTTCATGTGTCCAGACTATTAATAAAGAATAATAAAAAAAATTCACAGTTATATAAATGAAATAAATAGAAAACAATGCTTAGCGACAAAAACTTATACAATATATACAGCATAACATATTCATACATACAAATCAAATAAAATATGTATTTACGTACGCTATTTCAATAAATTTTCAACATCTTTTTTAGAAAATTGCCACAATTTTTCTTTAAATTTCAACTTTCTTAAAAATAAAGCTATGGTGGCACAAGTTTTTCTTTGGAATGGTCGTGAACAAAACAATTTGGGGGCAAGGTACTTGAACGGTTTTTTAAAATTTTGCTCGCTAGGCTTTGGTGTACTTTCGGTACTCTTTGGTGTAAAACTTAAAATAGTCTAAATATTAAAAAAACACCATTCGCACAGAGTCTCTTATACAACTGGTGAAGAAATCTCCCTCAGAAAAAAAGCACCTCGATCCGCACAAGATCTGAACTCGCGCGGGGCTTCGCCATTGCAGTCGTTTGCCCACTCAGGCGGCACTAACTCTCTTGATTGCGTGGGTGGTTTGATTCTAGCATTTTCCAGGCTGTGATCACCTCACTAATTCCAGAGCTTGGGGATCGTGACCGCGTGCTGTTGTTTTTGGCCCCGGGGCAACGATCTTCAGGAGATGAGCCCTTGAAAAAGAAGAAGTTATAAAAAAAAGATACAGCACTCCTTGAAACGACCCGCGATTTTTTTATTTAACCTGGGAGGGCAAAAAAAAATAGGCACGACTATTAGCTCGAACTCTGCCACCTCAAGGTCACGCAAAAGCCTTGATCTGCACGTTATTCTATAGCCTCCAAAACACGACTACCCGGAGCCTTCTGGGAGGTTGCCTCTCTTATATTTCCTCAGCGTTTCACGGTCAGAGGTCACGGCGTCAAATAGGAGGGTGCGGGGCCCACCGGGAGAACTTTTCGGGGAATCCAAATAAGACCAGCTATCGCCCGGGGTCGATCTCCTAAGGACGCCCCCATGCGGCCGGGCCACGATACTCTCCGGTCTTGGGGTTCGGGTCTTCATTCCCCTCTCCTGCGTGGGCGGCGGGAGGTAGGAGGAGGAGAAGGAAGTGCGCCTTTCGCGCTTCTTTTGTCCGCGTCATTCGCTCGACTTCGCGGTCAAGGTGTTCCGCCTCCATCGAACCTTCGTTTCTTCACCTGTGGTCGGAGAAAATTCATTGCACCGCGGGACGAGTCGGGGCTTGGGCATTGCCTCAGTCTTCCGCCGTGGGGAAACACGAACGCGACAAATTAGCCTTTATAAAACTATCCGCATTCATCTACATCTACAAAATATCGTGCAAGCCACCGCTAAGGTGTGTGGCACGGGGTGATTCCACTACAGGCATGAGGCCCTCATTCCAGCTGTAATCCGAACTGCACACGTCCCCCCGGAATTCCAGGTGCAGGGCAAAAGCAGTCAGGATGACAATATTCAGTCTGACCAAAAACTAGGAGTGTGCTACGTTGACTAACAAGCTACCATGCAATACACTACTTAAGATACGACTACTGGTTAAAAGTACAGCGAAATAAAAATAGTTCTACAGGGTAGTAAATCATGAATGAGCTATGTCATGCCCGAAATTGCATGCGAGGTTAGTAACTAATAATGATGTCAAGATATTCAACACAATAGCAAGAACCTATTTTACCTAGTCAAGGTCAAAGTATCCTGGAACTTGTTCTATCGCGATTATCATGGTCCCTTATTGGACGTGGAAAAGTCGACATTTAAAATCTATCGGTTCTGCAGTATATTTCCTTAATCTTATGCCTGTGTTCGTTTCTACCTTGGTAGTTTGGCTCAACCAAAATATCTTAGCAAATATATAGTAAAAGATAGTCTGCATCAAACTTTTGTAAAAGATTTAATGTATATTTTTCCTTTCGATCGGATAGAGGTTCCCATCCTAATTCCCTTAACAGTATGCCACCGCAGTGTGGGACCCCTGCGAAATAGGGCTTACGAATAAAATCGAGAGGGTGCAGAGAAAGGTCGCAAGATATGTACTAGGTCGTCAAAAGAAAACCGACATCGTGACGGATATGATTAAAGTTCTGGGATGGGACACTCTCGAAACAAGAAGGAGATTCAATAGGATGAGTGCGATCTACAGGATTGTTGCTGGGGACAAGGGTTGGGGTGAACTAAAAGATGCCATTGAGAGGCCTAATTATATAATTAAAAATGATCACCCATATAAAATAAAACTAAGAAGTCAAAAGACAAACACTGCCAAGTCTCTTTTTTTAACAGGGGTATTCTCGATTGGAATTTGTCTGCCTGTTGAAATTTTTGAGCCCATATCTAAATCCTTTAGGTTATTTAGAAGTAAATGCTTATTAGTCTTAAGACAAATTCAATTTTAATCATATTGTTGCAATATGTGTATTATGATATATATAAGTATTATGATAATGTTCCTTTCATTACCACCAGGAATTTGCCTGTTTGTAATGTAATTAATGAAATGAAAGTGAAATGAAAACCAGGACCCCTCGATGGGTAAATTATTAATTCCACTAGCTTAGACGCACAACGTCATGATCACTTCATAAGAGTCGTGAAATTAACTTATGACCATCAGAGATCTGCAACAACTATGTATCAACTTCACCATTGGGGTTCCCATCCCTGAGTTTTTTCTAGATACCTCGATACTGGTCCATTCAAGTATTGCGTAAGACATTTTTGGAAGGAGAGTGGCTAAAAACCGTCAAAATTAGTCTAATATATCATTTGAATGACCTCTTATCAAGCGGAGAGCTTACACAACCAATTAAGATGTCCTATAAAGAGCTGGAGAGGAAATAAGTCTAATTAAAACACCGCAAATTTCTGGAAGCAATCTTATTGGACACGATTTGTAACACGTTAGACTCCTGAAAGTGGTACTGGAATTGGGAAAGATTGGAAAGCAAGTGTAACTCAAGAGGAACAAGGGAGATCCAATCCCGGAAGCAAACTATAACGATGTTAGAATGAACATTAATAAAAGAATGAAACGATTAGCTAAGAGAATGGTGGAGTTGAGGGTTACAATAGATCAGTCTTTTGACTTAAGACGTCTTATTAGGAGGATAAAATTGGTAAGCTCTATCAAACTATAGCACTTGGAGTAAATTAGCATTTGGTATATCTGGGAATTTTTCACTTGGTCACTTTTCGACGCCCTCTTTTTTCGTTTTCCAAGCCTACATGCCTATACGACTTACTTATATGCAGTTTTTAGCAGTGATAGTTAATTAATAATATTAACCTTATTAATAAGTTAATAATTTAGTATTTACGTCAATACCAATACCAAATGCTTGTTAGGGTTTCATTATAATTTATTTCACACATCCCGGGACGAATGTTCATGTATTTCCTCATTGTAATTGATATTTTCAGGCGTAATTTTATGGAATTTGTTAACATAATGATGATAAGTGACAACTTTGTTATTCCAAATATTTTTTTTGAAACAATCTGAGTTTCGACGTTCAAAGTCATCTTTAGGATTGATTGACTATTTTGCCACCCTGTGCTTTTCCGTGCCTGTGTTGTAGGCAAATTCAGCCGCGTGATATTTTCATAATATTTTTGGATGTCTTTCACCCGTGTTTTCAGGAAACGTACTTCGTTGGTTGGGCCATCTTGAGAGAAGTGATCAAAGTCGGATAGCGAAACAGATTGATGATTGAGGAGTGAATGCTGTTAGAGGAATGGGTAGACCGAGAATTTTGTGAGTGAATGTGACAGAACAGACCTTGAAGAGGAGGAATATAAGTAGTCTTGAGACCTTCCGTTTTGAGTGGAGTTTCAACCGAACCGCGTGAATAAAATGAGTCAAGTTAAAGACTTATTTAGATATTTTCATTTGATTACTTACAATTTCTGCCATGTTAAAGTATATCATTGCACCTATAATAATACAATATTTAATTCGTGTGTCTCACAGCTAGTGAAAGTAAAACGTATAGTGCTAAAATGGTCTCTGTTATGTTAGGGAACTATCTCGTTCGCACTACCTTAAGCTACCCAGACGTCCTCTTCCGCTGTGAATCTTAATTGGTTAGAGCACTTGGCGCGGAATCGAGGGATATGGGTTCGATTCCCAGTCCAGGCGAGTGATATTTCCACTGTGAATTTCACACAATTATCGGAAAACAGAGTGAATCACCTCTCCGCTCATGAATTTGTACGTTAGTATATTTTTTTCTTTGTTTCATGGGATGCCTCTCTCACGGAGGATATCAAGTGGTTGGTTCTTTGGCTTGCTTATTTATCTTGCTTGCTACTATACTATATACTTGCTTGATACTATATACTTGCTTGCTTTATGGCATACAATTTATACGGTAGCACAACTGGCGACGATTGCGCTTGGTGCAGTAACACTGGAATATATTGAAAGATAATTTCAACATTTCTCAGGTTGCATCCGCGTCAATTGTCATTAAGCACAACAGTTTCGCCAGCTATCCTGCTGGCGTCCTCAGGTGAAGGATGGAGAGAAGGTTTTGGTCCGTCCTTATACAGGCCAAGTTAGGCGCCAAAAGGCGATCAATGCTCCGGCCAGTTTGGCGCCAAAAAGCGATCAATGCTTTGGCGCCTAACTTGGCCTATATAAGGACGGACCAAAACCTTCTCGCCATCCTTCACCTGAGGACACCAGAAGGATAGCTGGCGAAACTTTTGTGCTGAATTACAACTGACGCGGATGCAACCCGAGAAATGTTGAAATCATTTGATCAACGCCGCGGAAACCTGCGAACTAACATATTGAAAGATAGAATTAACACACTTAAAATTGGTTTAACATATTTAACTTAATTTCATCAAACACCCCAAACATTGTGACAATTGAATTTATTACTTTTCAATCTGCTAGGCAGCAAAAACAATTCCAGTGATACATCTACATCAACTTATTACCCTGCAAGCCACCACGAGAGTGTTTGGCAAGCCACCACAAGGGTGACTCATCACCATCATGAACTACAGTGAAGAAATTTACTTTCACCGACAAGCACCACATTATTGGTGTACTACAAACACAGCAGAAGCTACAAAAATAATCTATAATGAAACTATTACAGCGTGACACAAGAGTCATGCAGGGAACATAAGAAACATGGTGTTGGCACTACCTAGCAGATTTAAAAGCATGGATTAGAGTGCACATGAATCAATCAGCCACACTACCTGCCAGCTAACCTACTTCCAAGTCTAGACGCAGCCATTATGGACTCTTATCGAGCGCGGGAAAAACATCTTAAACTATCCTGTTCTACAATCTATGCCCCCTTATTTTATTCTAGTGATCTGATCTACCGTAATATGTTGGACTTCGTAAGATACTGAAAACCTGGTCTGAAAATAAATCGGTTTAAAATGTTCATAAAAGATTGAGTCTAATTTTCAATCGACGGTCTGAAAGCTATTCCCATTCAAGTTGTTGTAAGAGGTCAGTAGCACTAACGAGTCTACCATAACGGCATTTTACATATCATGTTGATCTTCTCTACACGCGTTCCGACTCTCTTTCCAAGCCTACCTCATGAGGATCCCCAATACTGACAGCGTATTCCAATTGGGGTATAACAAGGGAGATAGCTGATCTCTCTAACTTTATCGTCGCACTTTCCTATTACTCTTTTTACAAATCCCAATTTACGATCAGCTCGACCATTTATTTCCCGAATGTATTTTCTCCACGAGAGATATTAAGCTAGTTTAACTCAAAGGTATTTTACAGATTATACAGTCTCTAATTGGGTATTTTGCGCGTAACAACTGTACTGAGGGAAGTTTTTCCTTTTCCAGAAGTTCATTGCAACACATTTTTTCATATTTAATTCTAACTGCTACTCGTCGCACCACGCCTGAATTGCCATTAGGTCCTTCACTAAGAAGACGCATCATTCCCTTCAGTAAGGAAAAGTTCTGTCAAAAATCCACCAGATGGCGTCCCTCACACCCGATCGAGGCGTTTTGGTGTCAGGGGTCTCTTAGTCCAGGATAACTCTCGCTCAAGGCAACAGTCGTCGGTAAGTTGTAGCCAAGCCTCCGACGCGTGAGTACAGGCAGCGCTTATATAAGATCTGTGAAAGAAGACTGAACTAATTGCATCACCGTCCGAGCACACCATGGCCGAAAAACCATTCAGGTAGCTTGTAGAAATATACCAATTACAGATTATATCTTACATCCGTGACGGCTGTTACTTACCATTCAGGCAGAAAAAGTATTGATACATCCCCATTAGTTTAAGGTATGTCAATAATAATAACAGTTTTTATAAAAATATACCCTACATCTTGCCGTTTTCCCGATGGTTTAATTATGCTCCGAGATAAAATTTTCATGTTTCAGATACGAGCCTCCCTTGGCAAAGGTCTATTCTTTATACTATAAAAATTTCAAGTTGATGACGTAAGACTTTAACAAAAAATCTGGGGTCGGAAATCATCACAAATCCGACCTGTCGAGCGGATGTGATGCTTCGCCTTAACGCTTCCTTATCATTGTCGCTATGGATTTCCCTGTACTTTACCGCATCGTCTGATGCTTTGGGTGGAATATACTTTGGAATATGATATTCTTTTGCTGGAATACTATTCTGGCATTGAACCTTGACCGTGACATGTTCCTAATTTCTTGGATGGCACTCGGGAATATGACCTTCCCAATCGCTCTCTCTTTTTTTATCCATTAAGGATTGGAGGTGGGGAATGAAGTCAGAAAAGTGTTTTCCCACGCCAAAGGAGCGCCAAATGCAGTATTTGGAAACGGCAATCCTCCTCTTTCCAGCGAATATTTGCCCCTATACTTAAGCCTGTACGTGACCGAAGATGTTCCGCGATTTCACGCCGATCTGACGGCGCCTGGGGGCTGGACCAAGTCATAGTTATCGTCCCTATACTGCGTCTTTTTTTGTTGAGTGGAATGGATTTTGGGAGATGAACCTCTGGAGTAAAGAGGAACCAAGGTGATTTGTGTTGCGTAATCACGGAGGCATGTCACACCTTGACCCCTGGGTCGATTAATCTACCATCAAGGCTACCTATAATGATGGAGTGCAACTATTAATTTCATTAGGTGATTATTAAGTTTGATACATACTAGGCATGAAATATGTTTGTTTTCAATCATCGGAGGGCTTATACAGCGCTCAATCGATTATGATTTTGTTTGATGATATCTCAGGAATCAATAACCTTGCACACTAATTATTATAAAAAAGTTGTCGGGAGAAAAAAAAGGAAGCTGATGCGTGTTATCCAATGAGTTGAATGAGTGGTAGGAGATCTCTCTTAAGGGCGCTTTACAGGGTACATTTTATTGTACAAATGAATGTATCATAGAATGTACAATAAACTGAATGGAAACATAGCAGGTTCTATTTCCCGCTAAGTCTTTCAGACAAACATACAATTTGGAGTTCAGGTCTGGAGTCTTCAGGTCTAAGACGCGACCAGACTTCGACCTGAAGACGCCGACGACCTGAAGACGCCGACGACCTGAAGATGCCGACGACCTGAAGATGCCGACGACTTGAAGACGCCGAAGACCTGAAGATGACCTGAAGACGCAGCAGGATGGCTGGAGAAACTGTCGTCACAAAAAGACAGCACGCGGAAGGAAACCCGAGAACTGATCTCCAAATGCTGAAACCTTCATATTAAACATACAATTTGCGTTTTACACGGTACAAATTTCCTCATGCAAGATGATAAAATGCATGCAGTTCATACATTTGATTGTACAATAAAATATACCATGTAAAGCGACCTTTCGAGGGTATTCGAGCGTAAAACTTGAATTCATTTTAAACTTCAAGTAAGTTGTATTTTTTGACACTAAATGTAATGAAACTTATAGATACGCATTTTTAAATAATATTCTTTCTATATAAAAAATGACCCAAGGTCTATGCTTAAAAATCGTCTTAGCGTGTGAAAGCTATTTTTCCTTTTTGTTTAATCTTTCCCAAATATTTGCGGGGTAAGATTTTAAATTCGGTTTCCTCTTTTTTACCAGCAGAATATTTAATTTTACCATTTTCAAATTGAAATAAAAATACGAAGTCTCTCGGTAATGTCATGATGTTTGTAACTTAAGGGTAAATCAGGAAATTATAGAAAGAGATCTGAATATTCCAGCTTGATAACAACACTATTATTTACCGTCTATTTTATAAATCCATGTGCTTTTGTTTGCATTCATCAGCGAAATTTATTCCACCTTGCGGCCATTAGAGTCTGGTCTCAATGGATTTCATTTTCATTATTATCAGGAATTTTTCAATATCTTAATGGTTGCCTATATTAGATATTTTATGGTAACACTTATAAAATTATCGAGGGCAGGACAGGAACAATGAAAAGATAATACCTTCCCAAATTTCGAGGTATAATGCACCTTATTTTCAGAGCTAAACATAAAAGTACAAAAAACCGTCAATCAATAAAGGATCACCCTCACAACAAACTATAATGTAAAACCTCAATACAAATATCACCTTGGAATTAACAAATCAATATGTATCCATCCTCAGTCACTTCATTACAACACTTAATTGTTAATTTCAAGGTAATTTGTTGGTATTGAGGTTGAATACTTTGATTGTTATGTGAGTGATCCTTTATTGATGGACGGTTTTTGCACTTTTATGTATTC
Organism: Ceriagrion tenellum; assembly: GCA_963169105.1. Taxonomy (NCBI): domain Eukaryota; kingdom Metazoa; phylum Arthropoda; class Insecta; order Odonata; family Coenagrionidae; genus Ceriagrion; species Ceriagrion tenellum. Next base: position 49,055,487 of record OY720637.1, read on the forward strand.
TTCTCTGTATAGCCCTGATGATGGAGTGCATTATACCTCGTAACTCGGCAAGGTGTTATAGTTTCATTGTTTCTGACCCACCCTCGATATTTTTACAAGTTTTCTAAATTAATGAGGACGAAAGAAAGATACTACATTTAATGCCAAGTTACATAGGAGTCGATGGCCATATCGGTCTCCATATTTTGCATGCAAATTTTCTTGGTGCTACACATTCGAGAATTACATGTTTGGTCGAATTCAGGAGAGTATACTATAGGTGTATATTGGAGGAAAAAGTTTAGCTATCAATCATTATGGATACAACAGGTTTTTCCTACGTTATTCATGGCATGGGTATCCGGGTACCCACGTACAAAATTCGTAAAAAACCATACATACGTTTACAAACCTACCAATCACGCCATTCCCTTCCGGGGTAGGCAAAGTCACGGAAGTTTCACTCATAAATGCATATTTCTACATCTAACTCTACTTCAATAATTTCCTCCGTACTGAGCTATCCTTGCAAACCTCTTTTGCTTCATTTACCCCCAAACACTGCTTCATGAATGTCCTCCTGATTTTAAGACTCTTAATATTCCTCCTCTTAAGAATTTCCTCAATCACATTTAACCACAACTTTCTCGGCCTACCTCTACCTCTCGCACCATTCATTTCACTCTTATATATCTGTTTCGTTATTCGACTCTCATTCATTCTCTCAACATGGCAAAACCAACGAAGCACGCTCCTTTCATATATGTCCATTACTGATGAATCTAACCCGCATTCATTTATAACCCACTCATTCCTGACCCTATCCATCCAACTTTTTCCGCAAACACTCCTCAGATAACTCATACCCACGGCGTTTAGTTTACTCTTATGTTTATCCTGGCATACCCATGTTTCACTACCATCCAATAAAGTGGGAAGAAGTATACATCTGCACACGGCGATTTTCGCTACTTTAGACAGGCACTCATTCCTTGATATGCTTCACATGCTACCTACCACTTTCCTTCCAGCATTCGCACGTCTCTATCTCCTCATATATCCGTCCATATTTCGTAAAAACAATGATTGAATATAATATCCTTCTCTTTACCATGCATCCTCTTGGAATATACTCATGTAACAAATTTAAAGAACAATAGTGAGCTATGGCACTCAGTGTGTGGCTTTCAAAACATACAGGAAGAGACGATGCAGCGGCACGCTTACGCCTTTTGATTTTTTGGCATAGCAGCTGCTCAAATTTGATGTTGGGGATAAAAGCGTACTGCAATACGCTATTTAACTTCAGCAAATGATTCAGTATGCCTAAAACTGCCGATGAAAGAGTTTTTGTTGAAGAAAGTGCGTGTCTTCTGTGTTAGCACCTTGAACTTGCCCCAAAATTGAAAATGTGGCGTTAATAGTTCGTCATGCGAACCAAGAGGCTAAGTTAGAGTATAAGATACACAACGACCAGCATAACGATCGTGAGCCACACTTCTGGGAGTCTATTACGGAACTTCCGTCGATAGGGGTTAACGCCCTGTACCCTGGCTGTCTCGTATCGTATGGTACGATAGAGGTCGAATTTGCTATTACAGTTCCCGTATCTATATGGTACATTTACGTTCGGCTTTCTTCGGAAGGATATCGTACATTAATGACATCAGAGCAGAAGTTGGCGCTACAAGCTCCGCATGGGTCGTAACAGATGACGAACGAAAACAGAGCACCGGTAATTTTGAGAGACGGAACATGGACCGTGTGAGAGTAAAGTCGAGTTATTTATAAAAATTGGTAACTTTTTCATGATTTCATTAAGTGGTTGTATTTCATTAGTCACTTATGAAATTATTGCTGAAGCAATTGTTGGAGCAATATCACTCAAATTAATGCACGCCATCGATGCGCCCACCAGCGATACTCCTCTCGCCCGAGAGAGTTATTGCGGTTGTCAGAGAAGCGGGATCGTGCTTATGATGCTGTTATCATAAGCGCCCAGCATTTAGGAGGATGCATCGGGAGGAAAGAGACGCACAATACGCTGAAGGAACCGTCGCCACTCACAAAATTGTATTTCTCCATAGAGAATATACGTATAGGAATCACTTTCTAGCCAATAAATAAATTGCAAACAACCTCAATAGTAATAGTTTCAATACTATCGCACTCTATTGATAATGGTTTTGTTTACTGTAAACAATTGCGAGTGTTTGGTGGGTTATGCGAAGTCATATTTTTCGTGTTATTTCTTATGGAAGGACGAACATCACTTCATCGTATCTCAACTTCTCACCGCAATTCATCAAAAGATGCGTCAGTTAGAAGTGATTTCCACGATAATACTAATTTATTAATTGGACTGCATTATCCATCAATATATTTTCCAATTTCCTTGAACTAAAACCTTAAGTCAACTCCGTTAACGTACCATACGACAGCTACAGCAGCTTCGCAGTCGGCCATAGGATATCGTGCTATCGATAAGAGGTTATCGTACGATATGAAGAATCATAATAGCTTCATCGGCCTATTTTCCCCGTATGGTACGATAACTCCTCCGCTGTCGTACCTTTACTTATCGTACGTTTACTCAGGGTGAACCGTAATAGCATTTCACTTGTCGGACCAAGGATCGGATCGGATGTATCGAAGGATAGGAACCTTTTCGTAAGATAACTAGCGTATCGCCAGTTCCGTAATAGACACCCTGGAAAGAAGTAACTGTAACAGAAATGTACGCGCATGATGGAATTTTTTTGTTGCTGATGGTAACAATCGCAATACCGATCATACTCTGATATGTGGAAATCGTCGTCGTATCCATTCCATAGAGCAATAATGATTCTTTGCTGTATTTTGAGTACCATAGGATGGTACAAACGATTTGACGATTCAAACATGCGTAAAGCTAGCTAAAATAAATAATGCTGCTCCAATAAGCGACATTTGGGTTATCCAAAATCCAAACTTCGCAATATTATATAAGGCTAGAGAAAAGTTGGCAGTACATGGACAACTATATCCGTATCGAGGGCGCACATGTTTCACGCAGTCCTTACCAAAGTAAACGAGCGAAAACGACGCCATAGTTTGGTTTCTATGTGATTCAGAAACTGAACACCAAATTTCAGGCGTTAGATTTATTGGAAGAAGCTGTGATGTAAATGAAAAAACCAAGAGGAGAGAATAGTGAAGCAGCTTGCCGCTCGTCACAAGAATAAATCTACATCTACATCTACGAAATACCGTGCAAGCCACCAACTAGGGTGTGTGGCACGGGGTGATTCCACACCAGGCATGCAGCACTCCTCCCAGTTCAAAGCAGAACCGCTCACGTTCCCCCGGATGCCAGGCGCAGGCCAAAAGCAGTCAGGAAAAAGGTACGCAGTCAGACTCGAAACCAGGAGAGTGATAAGTGGAAGAACATGCTACCATGCAGTACGCTATTGCCAAAATTATTATTTACCAGAAACACAAGAATAAAACACGAGAAGAATACAAAAAAGAATATTACCAAAAACAGATAATAGTAATTTTTAAAAATAGGGACTGTAAAATAAAATGATGAAAAAAATGATATAAGATTGAAAAATATGATGAATGATGAATGCATAAGGAGATGATGAGAGCATAAAAAAGCTGCCCATACAGTACCTTATAATAATAATAATGCAGTACACTACTCAAGATATAACTACTGGTTAGTGCTATTCATGCGACAAATATGTAGATGAAGAAATATTAATGAGGATAATATTTCAGGACGTTGCCACTTGCACCATTTGTGGTCAGTAGAAACTTAACAATCGTCAAAACAGTATTAGTTAAAAGTTTTTCTTGCCAAATGCTGCGGGTGCCTCAAATCTCAAGGAGAGGCCTTAAAATACTCAATTCGACTGATTTGGGATTTATAGATAAAAAAAAACAATTGTCCTTACTGTACAAATTGGACCTCATCAGTAATTTTCGTATCACACATTTAGAATGAGTGGTGGCAAACGATGCAAAAAGGAATCCAGACTTTATTTTGTGTAATCAGAATACGGGAGGTGGATAATGTAAGCCTAAAATAAATTTTGGCAGGACACAGATAGCTATATTCGTGAAAGAACAAGAACATCGATAATAAGAACATGTGTCCTCTCTACATGGGTAAATCACTGAGATAGTAAATATCTTTCTCGGGCTTCGCACCGGGTAATGTTTTCAAAATCCGAAGTGTTATAGTGGTCACGGCGGAAATAACACGTGCCTTGAAAATGAAATAGGTTTACAGTCCATTTACATCCCTGGGTAACCATTTACAGTCCCTATTTGTAAAAATTACTATTATCTGTTTTTGATAATATTCTCCTTGAAAAGTCGTTTTCCGAAACGTCGGCGGATTTTGAAAACATTACCCGGTGCGAAGCTCGAGAAAGATATTTACACATAATAAACCGGGAAAATCTTAAATCCCTGAGATAGTGTTCGTCCTCGTTAATTATTACCGTGAAGTTGGGACTAAAAGGACCAAATAATAACCCTTTTTTTTCCACACAACGGCGTGCAAGCAACTGGCAATGAGCAATGCTGTAAAATATGCTAGATGTCACAGCTGTTTACGGAAATAACTGAACGCTGAAAAAAACACATGATAGGTGATTATTTCTTCGGCGGTTAAATAAAGAATCAGCCAGGCCGATGATCTAATTGTGTGCTGCAAAGGACCGATTAACGAGAGTGAATTCAAAGAGGTGTGAAACAGAATGAATTTTAGGCAGGATAAAATCTGATGTTCAAGTATCGTCAGTGTTGTAAATTAAATATTTTAATGTGCTTTCCCTTTAAGAGTATATCACTGAGGTAGTACATATCCTCATTATTTTTTGCTATGAAGTTGGGGCTAAAATGGATATTCCGATAGGTTTTTGCCCAGATAGTCTATTGATTCATTTTTATTCATGCCAAATTTGAATTTTACATCTCATTATAAAAGCCAAAACTCACTCAAAGGAAATAAAAGTTAAAACATTTGAATGTCTGACCAAGAAAAATAGGATTAAGTTAAGTATTTGATGCACGAGAAGAGGAAAAATACTTCAAAACAGCATGCCTGAGCAACGAACTGGGTGATTAAATACTCTTTATTTAAATGTCGATAAAAAACATGGGATGTTATTTTGTCCTCCGAGGATTTGTCTTCTTAAGTGAGAACGTTGGGTAAAAAGGTCAGGAAAAGGAGGCAGGGCTGAGTTCTTCGTGGGAATAATCCACCAGCATTCACAACCATTGCAGTCAGAATCGTGGCGTGAGCAAAAATATTTCGATTGAGGTAAAAAAGTGGAAAATGCCATGCGGATCTGAGGTTGTTAAGACTTACTTAGGGCCGTGCCAGGAGATTCCCCCAAGGCCATCCTTTTCTTCCCATCCCCAGGCCCCACGCCCCATCCGAGGCGGCTGTTTAGGTATCCCAGTCATTTGTAAATATCCAAGCGGAGACGCACCTCGCGTGCCCAGCAGACCAGTAAGGATTGATGTCCCGGGTTTCCGTGCCTAACAACTGGAAAGCATTCCTCCGACTTTTTTGCTGTGCCTTTCTTCGAAAGAATTACGCTTGGCGTTCGTTAAATGCCTTCATAAGACCCGCCGCACTTCTCGTAATATGTTCTGCGTACAGAGAATGAGTGTTTACAAAAAATATCGGAGGAGACTTAAGTTTCCTTTGTGTCAGGAGAGGTTTCGAGTGGCATACTGATACTTCTGTAGCTTTCTTGAAGTATGTTAAAATTTTGAGGTATTTTATTAAAGGGGGAAATAATATGATTCCATGTAGTGAAAAAAAATATTTTTCAGATGAATTGTTTGCCGGGAGCGAAAGCAGTACTTACATACTTCCTTTGAAGACTATGAAAACAGCTGCTCTAAGATTTTTGAAAAAATCTAGCTGCTAGATTTTACTACGACTTGGCAAGCCATAAACATAATTTATGCTTAGTTTATATTTTTTCCATTTCTTCGTATCGACCAATGATTATGAATACTTATACCAACCATTAAAAAAATAACAATAAGTTGAAATATTACTTTGGTAACCAAAAAGACGACCATGTGAAGACTGTTATAATGCGAACACATGTTCAAAAGCTTCGATAATCTTATCTGGCTAGTCCAATAATCAAATTACATTGTTAGCATTAATTTTTTTTTGTAAATTAGAGAAAAAATTTTAACTAAACCGTCAATAGTTCTTATTCGTTATAATTCGAGTATTTTCTTGACATTCATATAAGGAATGCATAGAAGTTTATTCCTTCTTTCGGGTTTTCCGCCGCGTTAGTTCATGTTGAGGTTCATGTTGGTTCATGCCGTCCTCAACATGAACCAACGCGGCGGAAAACCCGAAAGAAGGAATCAACCTCTATCAAAGCCCCGCGGAAGCCTTCATAAGGAATGCATAATTTGCCGAGCGATGACAGAGTTTTTGCGTGAACTTGCTTTTGTTCGCTTGAAACTGTGAACACATTTGCGTATACAATCGACATAAAATGAAAAAAAAACTGTGCAAAAAGTGGTTTTTAACGCATGTAAAAATTTTGCGATGCTATATAGAAGAGACGGAATTTATGATGTGAACAGTGGGTAAATCCTCACATGGAAAAGTAGAAGATAAATGCTACGTATGACACTTATACTACGCCACATCTTAAGTGCTCCGAGAGCCTGCGGAATGCAGCAGGGAAAGATTTATTTCAAGAGATAAGCAAAATTCAGAGGAAAGCCCCAAGCTTCAATGAAAAATGCGACGTGCAAACTGTAGGTAGCTTACAGAAATGGATCAGATTGAGAGCCACTAGAAGCTTGAAGTTAGCAAAGATATTATTTTAACCCCCCACAGTATGACCATAGCTCCAAAATTTGTTAACTTTCTCTAAAAATTAGTATAAATATAATGCAAAGAATGGATATTGGTGTATAAGATAATTTTTCATTGTAATATAATGCTTTGTTTGCTCTATGAATAATTTTCTTTGGAGCATACGATAGGAATAGTAACTCAGACGGAACTGATCAACACAGGAAAAAAACAATCACATTAAAAGTGAACAATCTGTTAACCAATCTCGTTTGAGGTATTCACGGTCAAAATAATGGCTCACACCTTGCAACAAAAACTACAAAATCAAGGTCATTTAATGGGAGCGATGGCGTCAATACAAAATGTTCATCCATTCGCTTAATTCAGAATGTGCTCATATACAACAAATTCTATTGAGGTAAAACGAAAACAAATTATTACTGTTACTGCATGCCGAAACACGAGATTACTGTTTGTGGATTTTTCCCTAGTAAAGCCTTCAATCAATATTTTTATCTTTTTTTCGATTTGCAGTTAACCAAAAACATATTATCAACTTGAATAAAAATTGAAGTCTACTTATAACATGTGCTTCCCCTTCAGTTTCTCGTACCACCCTAAAAAAACAAGCATTCAATCTGTAGTCCACCAATTGCGAGTTAGCCTAAATAATTAAAGATTCATGAATTAGAGATTGGTTACCGTCTATGAATACATTATCTAAATAATCAATGATTGACGAATTATTGTAGGTTTCAATACCGTCATGCAACGTGTTAATCTTCACGTTAACTCGGATAACCATTGGAAACTCTCCGTTATTGTGACGAGCACTTTAAAGTCCAGATTGAACTTAACCATCGATTGTAAAACCGACTTTGGATCTTAACCAACCGTTAACCCTAACGTGAAGTTAGACTTGACATTGTAAAACTGGCCCTAAGAGTACGAACTAGAGATAAAGACGGGTGATGACTTGCGAAAGGTGAGCGTTGGAAGACGCAAGGGTGAAGGGCTGAGAAAGAATGGAAAATTTGGTAGTCAGCTCGTGTCTCGCATGACGCATGCAAAATTTGAATGTAAGAGGATCGTTTTAGACAAAAAAATCTGTACTCAGCTCATTATACTGGGTCCTGGTGGGTTCAATTAACTAGCACTTCAAAAATAACGACTGGCAAGGTGATTTTTACCAGAGCCGAGTTGATTGAAGAAGCTCTTTTTACGCTCTGAGTAATGAGGAAATGCATTTACTCATTGCCATTCGTGATGATTTGCCGCAGGTGTGTGTACAGCCAACCATGTTTCCTTCTGCCTCAATCTCGTATACTCATTCAGCCTCGTGTATTTTTCAACGTCGGGTGAAAATGTCTTAATCATTCGCTGATCGTTGGCGTCAATTTTAGAACATGCGGTGGGAGCAGCGTGAGTGATTCAGGAGCTACTTCGCGGTAAGATTAGTCTTGAATCATCGCGAGATAATCCAGCCACAATTTTCGAGTTTAAATAGACAATTACTACGTTTACCAATAGAACTATGCTAAGCAAAAGATTGGAAAAAATATTTGTTTCCGTTTTGTCTCAATGAAATTAAATATATATCACTACATTAACCGATCGAACTCAGATCGGTTAGACCGGATCAGCTTGGTATGGTAAACGCGACCGCCTAGTAGGATCAATATGAGAACCAGGCTAACTCGGCCCGCTCTCTCTGCCAGTCTGAGATTTCCATTCGATATGAACCGATTTAATCGATATTTCAATCAATTTTGCTATTGGTAAACCAAGCGATCGGAGTCGATCTGGCTTTGAATGTTCAGATCGGTTCGAGTCCATATCGATCTGAGTTCAATTGGTAAACGCCATAACGTCATCTATCCATGGAGTCTCAAAGAGGAAACTCAACGCGATGATAAGCATATACGCAGCCGAACTCACTGTCATAAAGATTGCCATCACCAACATCAAATGCCGTCAACAAGGGTTCATAATATGCACATATTCCCTAAGTTCAATACAGTCGATCGCTGTCTACTCTTGTTTTAATCCCATCGTACAAGAAATTCATTCTGCTCTCCTTAGCTTCTTCGAAAAAGAATTTCGAATCGTATTTTTATGGATACCTGGACACAAGGGTATTATGGGTAACAAGAAAGCCGACACTGCGGCTAAAGAAGAATTGGGAGATCATGAACCCAACTCTGACCTGGTAATTCCTGACGACTTAAAAACCAAGTTACGACCCTTAGCCTTGGGAGAATGGAGAGAAACATGGCAGAAGCTGCAGAATAATAAACTGCGAAACATCAAACCTGAGATATCTGCATGGCCTTCTTCTTACAGGAACATACTTAGAGAAGAGGTCGCTATAACTTGGTTGAGGATTGGACACTGCACATTTACACATTCGTTTTGATTCACAAGTGACAAAACTCCACTACGGTGCGATGACTGTGATGCTCCTTTAAGTGTCAACTACCTGCTGACGACCTGTGTGAAATATCGGGCTACATGCGATTAAAATAGGTATCACGGGAAACTTAGAGAAACTTTTAAGATATGACCACGAAAGCCTAAACAGCATTTTAAATTACTTTAAGGAAATTGGTTTTTAAAATTTGATTTAATCCCCTTGTATATCTACATACATATATACCCATCACGCCGTTCCCTTCCGGGGCAGGCACAGTCAAAATGTTTCACTCGTTGATACATAATTGTACACCTAACTCTGCTTCAATAATTTCCTCCATTCTGACCTATCATTGCAAACCTCTTTTGCCTCATTTACCCCCATACACTGTTTCATACACGCCCTCCTGTTTTTAAGACTCCTAATATTCCTCCTCCTAAGAATTTCCTCTATCACATTCAACCACAACTTTCTCGGCCTACCTCTACCTCTCACAACATTCATTCTACTCTCATATTATTCGACTCTGATCCATTCTCTCAATATGGCCAAACCAACGAAGCACACTCCTTTCATACACGTCCATTACTGGTGCATTTAACCCACATTCATTCATGACCCACTCATTTCTGACCCTATCCATCCTACTTTTGCCACAAATACTCCTCAGATAACTCATACCCACGGCGTTTAGTCTACTCTTATCCTTGTATACCTATCTAAATATATTAAAATATATTAACTTCTTAAATTATGGAATAATTTGTTTTTTCTATACTAAAGTCCACTGATTCTTATCTTCACTAAACTTAAAATAAATATAATGGTTTTAAGCATGGTGCAAATGACCATGCTTGCACCAAAAAATTTAACGCTACTACTACTCATACTCGATTGGTAAACGTAGTAGATGAATCGGTTTTTGCCTCTTTTGCAGATATGTATTCCTTCCAAGGCCTCTTCCTTGCATATGTATTCGTTATCAATTTTTTTTGTAATTTTCATTTCATGAGTTTATCAACGCTGCGTATTTGTTCTGATCAGGGTGTCCAGGATTTCCATAAAGGTATTCGTGTATTTTTTTGTGCTGGCGCTATCTGAATAGTTTTGAGCATACTAGTCGAGAGGGCTTTCAGAACGCGCAAATTCCAAACAAAAGATCCCTTTTATTCAGGACGAGCGACGCCCACCGATTGGGAAAGTGGAGTTTATTCAGCCATTGCTTCTTATTAACCCTTACGACTTCCACGAAGACACTTGCGGCAAGATGAAGCGAATAGATACCCACTGGTTCTTATCGTAAAAATGTTCGCTCTCCTTCGAGTGTATTATAAATTATGGGGTACTACAGCAGTAGAGCTTATGGATGGTCCATTTCTGCCAACAATGGGTTCAGCAGGGCATGAAAATTGCCACTGAGCAAAGGCATCATTTTGTCGTGCGTCAAACCGATATGTGAGGTTAACTCTGTTCCACCACTATGGAATTAGGAAAATCGAAACTTAACGTTCACCAACCACTAATTATTGCTTTTCGAACCACTGAGGTAATGGAGAGGAGGGAAAAGCGGCAGAAATTCTGAGAAGGAAGATTTAAGTCTAAACGTGGAGTTATTTTCTCAGTTGTGAGATTAGAATAGAATTTCTGTGATGATTCCGTATGTCTACCCTGGTATATTAACTCAATTCCTTCGTTTTCTTCGACCAATTTTTTCCCATGAATTCCTTGTTGTATAGCCGTGGGTTTCAAAAATTACTGGAAATATTTGATGATATGGATAAAGTGAGGCCTGACTTAACGGTAATCAATGATAGGTCCACGCAATTTGGAACGATCTTGTTTCTTTTCACTGGCAAAAAATAGTCCAAAGCTGCCAACGCATCGTTATAGACTATATGAGGAAAAGTATAAAATGTACAATTAGCATTAATAAACTCTCCTCGGGCTCTGCACCAGGTTATTGGCTTCATGTTTGCCGACGTTTCGGAAAAAGACTTGTTTTCCATTTTCAAGGCGTGTAAACAATCTGACACGGACAGAGTAACACGCCTTGAAAATGGAAAACAAGTCGTTTTCCGAAACGTCGGCAAACATGAAGCCAATCACCTGGTGTAGAGCCCGAGAAGAGTTTATTAATACTTTTATTTCACCACTTGCTACACTTGTTTCAACTGAACAACAGTCATCCTCAGGCAAGACTATAAAAAAAAAAATTAGTAGACAGTTCGAAATCGTTTGAGCTTTTACTCATGATGCTGTTCTACGATATCTCGCCTGAGAAAGTGGAGTTCATTAATACTATTCACCAGGAGAAACTTAAATCTTTTATAATTAGCATATTAAACCAGAAAATGTTACTGCCACACTAGAAGCTACAGCTATTCCAACTCATCGCATCAAGATGAGCTTAGGTTTATTTTCTTACCACCATAGTGAAACATTGCTGACTCTGGTGAATAAATGTAATTCCAAGCCAGCTCAGTATCCGTCATGTAGAACCTTATCTCTCCATTTAATCTCATTTAAATTCTCCCCATATCTTATGCACTGCATCTCATACGTAGTTATAATGGACTGTAACCCTTTGGCTGGCTGCCAAGCCAACGCTTAGCAGATGATCAAGCGTTGGTTGGTCGGTCAACCAAGGTTAAGGTCAAGGTCGGTCAACCAGTTACAGGCGATGGTAAATGCGTTAGGGTTACAGTGCAAGAATTATGGGATTGAGATAAATAATTTTAATTGGAAAGTAATGAGATTTTTACTGGTAAGAGCTTGGAGCTGAATATTAAATTGTAAAACATAAAACAAGCCCCGGCCCCGGTGGCGGCGGGGTAAAGTCCTCGCCTGCTAATCCTAGGGTCGCGGGTTCGAGTCCCGCCTTGGTAAAATATTATCTGCCCAGGACATGGGTGTTTGTGTCTCGTCCGTTGTTACTGTTATTCACCCGACGTAAATTTGCACATCGTGCTGTATTCGGGGTAGTGAAGATAAAATAAATAAAAAATAAGTAAAAATAAACAGAGGAGGTACAGTGTCTTGGAGGTAAAAGGGTTTAGTGGTGGATACATGAGATGTAGTAATTCCCTGGATAAAGAAGTATTTTCAAAGGGGAAGGAATTCATAAGGGTGAGGGTCTCAGAATAGATGCCGAGAAAAGACTTCTGAAAACTTAGATATGGATGTTGGAGTTACATGGGCCAGAGACTTGATCACAGCGACGGGTGTCTATACATAGCAGGGACGGGGGGATATGAGGAAATTTCCCCACCAAGAGGTTCATCTGACCGGAATAGGGTAGGATTTGATTGTAAACTCCATTGTACCAACAAATTTATAGCATTCATGAGCGAGAATAAAACATTTGTAACAAAAATTCAAAATAATTAAGAAAGAATTTTTAAGAATGCTTCTCCAAAAAATTATTAAAAACATCTAAAAAGAGAAATATGTTAGCATCGTACTACAAAAGAAAACAATAAATATTTCTCAAGTGAAAAAAAATTAGCCTCGTACTGGAAATAATCAAATTCAAGGAAATTAGCCACACACTGATAAGACCACAACGAAAAGCGTGAGGCGCTCTTTCATGTTCCATATCAACATAATTTCATTATATATGAAGATTTTGGTATTCAATGGAATAGGGGTTTTCAATATATAATTTCTAGAAAATCTTTAAATGAACTTACGGTAAGGTGCAATACATAAATGAGGTCGCACCCCATGATTGTTGCTGTGGTCTTATCATTGTGTGACTAATTTACTTGAATAAATTCAGTTATTTTCAGTTCTGGGCTAAATTTTAATTCACTCGAGAAAATGTTATTTTTTTATTTTTTTGTACGATGTTAAGGTATTTCTTTTTAGATTTTTTAAATAATTTTTTAGAAAAACATGCTTAAAAATTCTTTTTTTCATTTATAACTTGTTAGTTCTAAATTTCCAAACATTGCATTTAACAAATGATGTGGTACGAAGTCACTCGCACGGGTGCATATACACCAGAGCTGAAATTCGCTATGAAAAAAAATCATTTGACTTGACCGGGATTCGAACCCGGATTTCCCAATAAAACACCTGACCGGCAATTTGGAGATCCGGGTTCGAATCCTGGTCAAGTCAAATTATTTTTTCATAGCGAATTTCAACCCTGGTGTTGTTAGTTCTACTTAAAAAACAAACTAGGACTGTTAACTAGAAAAAAAATTCACCAGGTTGTGAACTCGATGCGGCGACTCTGATCGACCCACGGGATGAGTCGGATGCTTTACTACTATTGCCAATCGATCAGAAAGTACTGGTTAAGGAAAAAAACTTTTTCCTTAACTAGTACTTTCTGATGAAGCAGTAATCAAAATAATGGATTAAAAAAATAAAATTCAGATGCTACCCGAGAAATACCCGCGATAAGAATTCCAAGTGCCTTAATAAGTTAATAGGTTATTTTCAAAGAAGCCATTTCTATGATAACAAACATTGAGGGAGATGTAATGCGCTGAAGTTATTTTCATTACCCTGTCATTACAAGCCACACGGGGTTTTAAAAAGAAAAAAAATTAGCAGAAGATAGACATCAGATATTGCCGTAATGTACAAAAACTTGTCATAATTAACACAGCCACTGTAATATTCCCGGATAACTCACTGACATGTTGAGATACCTGAATACTGTACGAAGATGCACTTCAGGGAATGTTTATAAAAACAAGCAAATGCGGTAATACGAATCACTATGCCCAGGTAATACACAAGAACTTGATCGTACTGATAAGAGAAAAAGTTACTCCGGTAATTTGAGCAAAATATCATTTTACTTAGATATCTATGAATTTGATCTCATTTTAAATAAAAATATCTATCCCTTCCAATGACGCCAAATATTCAACCCCTTACCACATAACTTTTGGAGATATTTGCCAAATAATACCAGCCCTTTTACATAGGAAATAGTACGTGTATGCACTCCAGAGAGACATAATTTACCAAATGAGGCATTTCAAACACTTAGATGTCGTAAAAAAAACTAACAGCGTGCAGTTTGTATGTTTTTCAACTATATTTGAAAATAAATCATATTGTCACGGTAGTAGGTTCTTGGGTATCACAAAAAAACCTTCCGTTTTGAATGAGTTTCAAACGCACCACGCGAAAAAAATGAGTCAAGTTAAAGACTTATTTAGATATTTTCATTTAATTACTTACAATTTCTGTCATATAAAAGTAAAATATTGGACCATTTGTAATGCAATATTCAATTGATGTGTCCTACAGCAGGTGAAATTAAAATGCATAATTCGAATCTGGTAAATTTTAAGCTAACCGGGACAAGCCACGGAGTCTCACTTAACGGAGTCACCCTCAATGCACACATGTGCGAATTTCCACAGAGAAAAAATCTGATCAGATCAGATGATTTTTTTCTCTGTGGAAATTCGAATCTGGTCTCTATTATGGCTAGGGAACTATCTCGCATGGTCTACCTTAACTCAGTGAAGAAAGCAATATCTGGTGCCTGAGGCGTTGACCCGATGGCGTTGTCAACGGGATAAAACTAAGTAGCACATCCAAGAATAACAATTAATGCTATGCGTGGCAAAGTGCTAATGGGACACTGCTTGAGACAAAACGTTCAAAATCGGTAGGAAGCAAACTTGAAAAAAGCTGAGATTCAACCCGTGCCAACTACAAGAAAAGTAAATATTACATTTTATTGGCACAGGAGAGGCTGTTTTAAAATAGAGACCGACACACGCCAATCACCAGAAATCCCCGACTCTTAATGTGATGAAGGAAAAAGCTGTTTTTACATGCATTGCTTTAACTCGCTTTTCCATGGATCCATGGTTACTACGTTTTTTTCCCTTACACACTTACCGCTACATTCACTCAAATTTAGAAATTATACATTTTAATTTCACCAGCTGTAGGACATATCAATTGAATATTGCATTATAAATTGTCCAATATTTTAGTTTTATATGACAGAAATTGTAAGTAATTAAATGAAAATATCTAAATAAGTCTTTAACTTGACTCATTTTTTTCGCGTGGTGCGTTTGAAACTCATTCAAAACGGAAGGTTTTTTTGTGATACCCAAGAACCTACTACCGTGACAATATGATTTATTTTCAAATATAGTTGAAAAACATACAAACTGCACGCTGTTAGTTTTTTTTACGACATCTAAGTGTTTGAAATGCCTCATTTGGTAAATTATGTCTCTCTGGAGTGCATACACGTACTATTTCCTATGTAAAAGGGCTGGTATTATTTGGCAAATATCTCCAAAAGTTATGTGGTAAGGGGTTGAATATTTGGCGTCATTGGAAGGGATAGATATTTTTATTTAAAATGAGATCAAATTCATAGATATCTAAGTAAAATGATATTTTGCTCAAATTACCGGAGTAACTTTTTCTCTTATCAGTACGATCAAGTTCTTGTGTATTACCTGGGCATAGTGATTCGTATTACCGTATTTGCTTGTTTTTATAAACATTCCCTGAAGTGCATCTTCGTACAGTATTCAGGTATCTCAACATGTCAGTGAGTTATCCGGGAATATTACAGTGGCTGCATTAAGTATGACAAGTTTTTGTACATTACGGCAATATCTGATGTCTATCTTCTGCTAATTTTTTTTCTTTTTAAAACCCCGTGTGGCTTGTAATGACAGGGTAATGAAAATAACTTCAGCGCATTACATCTCCCTCAATGTTTGTTATCATAGAAATGGCTTCTTTGAAAATAACCTATTAACTTATTAAGGTACTTGGAATTCGTATCACGGGTATTTCTCGGGTAGCATCTGAATTTTATTTTTTTAATCCATTATTTTGATTACTGCTTCATCAGAAAGTACTAGTTAAGGAAAAAGTTCTTGGTTTTCATTCTGAAATCGGAAGAGAATGTACTTAATCGATTTAAGCACCACACTATGCTTTCGAACTGGGGTCCAACATCTGTCATTCCAGTCCACATATGACTTGAATCGGTGGTCATGAACTCGGTATATTAGTTTGAACATTTTCACATCGTCTGAGGAGTTATGTTAAAGTAAGATAGTCCACAGAAATTCGTACTCCATTGAAAATAAGCAAAATACGTAAATGACCTTTATGATAGTGTCTTAAGTGTCACTGACCTTTTGCGACAACTGGGATTGAAAACGCTTTCAGATAAACGTTTAAAAATTAGACTCAATCTATAATAAATTCTCCGGCTAAACTTGGTGGAACATTGCTAAGATATTAAATGAATTCACTTTGTAAAATTCCACTAGGTATATCATCATCATCATCTGGTGTTCTGTCTGCTGACAGGTCCCGTACACCACTGTCGTCTCCATCCGCTTCTGTCCCGAGCTTCCTCCTTTGCTTCATCATATCTGATGTTCTTCATCTGATCCACC
The DNA here is from genome assembly GCA_963169105.1 of Ceriagrion tenellum. Taxonomy (NCBI): domain Eukaryota; kingdom Metazoa; phylum Arthropoda; class Insecta; order Odonata; family Coenagrionidae; genus Ceriagrion; species Ceriagrion tenellum. Next base: position 49,072,132 of record OY720637.1, read on the forward strand.
AATTTTATTCTTCTCCCACCTCTCTTTTTCTTTCCTTCAATTGAACCCTCAAGTGCCACAGTTATTATACTTTTCCCTCTCATTCCATGGCCCAACCAGTTTCCTTTTCTTTTCTTAATTTCCTTAAGGAGCGATCTTCCTTCTTTTACTTTGCTCAAAACCTCTTCATTTCTCATCTTATCTGCCCATCTTACTTTTTCTATCCTTCTCCACACCTACATTTCATAAGATTCTATTCTATTCCTTTCCCTCTTACCTAATGTCCACGCTTCACATCCATACATGAAAACGCTCCATGAGTAACATTTAGGTAGTCTCTTTCTCAGCTCCAGTTCCAGACTTTTATTGCATAGCAAGTTTTTCTTCTGGTTCAAGGCCTCTTTTGCCATTGCTATCCTTGCTTTTATTTCTGCAATGCTTCTCCAGTCGTCTGTCACCATCGTTCCTAGGTACCGGTAGCCTTTCCCTATTACACCTTCGTTTATTTTCACACTCGTATAATTTTCACAGTTGACTGGCATCACCTTTGTCTTTCCTAGTTACAATAATATTGTCACCTTGATAATGACTTAAAGTAAGTTGAAACCTAGGTCGGTGTAATACATACCTTGTGGAATTTTACGAAGTGAATTCATTTAATATCCTAGATCAAATCTGTCGTGTAGATTCAAACCAATTTATTTTCGAACTAATTTATTAATATCTTACGAACTCCAACACACCAAGGTCGATCAGACCAAGAGAATGAACTTGGGGAAATAGAATGGAGAACGAGCAAGTTTTAAAATGTCGTCTTTACCGCGATCGATAAAATATCCTAATAGCCAATGAGACTCTGAAGTAGTTTAATCTACTGGTATTGTGGCTGTTCAGTTGATTGCCCCCTTATGCTTGTTTTTTAATCTGCCAGGAAGAACTAATATCACATTTCACACGATCCCTGAATGACTTTTGTATCACGTTTATGTAGTTGCATTATACAAAACTTTAATAGTTTTTGTAACCTTGCTGAAGCTGGAGAGTGATACATGTATGCACATTACATTGCATGTTGTTGATAACTCACCCCCTGCCAAACATTCTCGAGGTGGCTTGCAGGGTAATATGCAGATGTAAATGTAAAACTAAGTGAAAGAGAAATGAAGACGAATGTTATCTGGGAGTAATGATACTGATAATTGGCGTGAGGACAAGTGCGTGACAGAATGAAGAGAGGTGTACAAAGAATTTTAATTCGTTGAATCATCTAGAAGATTCGTTGAAGCTTCCATTCGATGCTGGCGGTCCCTGGACCATATATCGGCGCCTCCTAACCTCGGATAGAATGGGCAGAGGTAACAAACTCAATAATTAACTTTACTAAATAAATCTCCAATTTACATGATAACTATGCAGGTATCCCTCATCAACCGCGGTTTTGTTAACTGTAGCCCTTGAGTATCCGCGGTTTGTGTTTTGAAGACCAGTCATCTCAATCGCGGGGGTTTTCGTCGTTCTACCGCGGTCTACGAGTTGCCTAAAGCGGCTGCCCGCAACGCAACAAATTTTCATGGTATCCAAATTTTTACCAAGCTTTGCCGGTCGTGGAATGAAATTAATTGTGCGCTGTTTTCTTCTAAGGCTGTTTAAAACTATTTTCCTTCAAAAATCAAAGTCTTTTACAAAATACCAACTTCAAGCCATGATTTTCCCACGCTGCGGAAGTATAACACTCTTTTAATAAAGTTTTTTACATCAAGCGAGAATTTACCCATGAACACTATCGCTTATATAGAGTTATTCCTGGGGCTTAAGCAACGGTATCCAGGATTATAGAGACGTAAGCTGGATATTTTATGGATATTAAGAAAGTTATTTTGTAACATTATATGGATATTGTATGGCTATCATCTGCTGCTTGGGCAGTAGGACCTTATTCCCAATACTTTCGAGTTGCAGGGGGTATTTCCATCCATGATGAAGGGGTGAGTACTTTTCTTATCTGAGTTTTTAGTCATTTGCTCCATAATATTGAAATCTGCTTTTGTATGGCCTTACGTCATCGGTTTATTCAATGGTTTATGCACCATTCAAAATTCGGCTGTATGCCACAGACGGACCTTGAATATTTGAACTCCTTGAATATTTTGACGATATTCCCATCAGTGCAAATCTTTTCCTTCAGTCCCCAAAGCCAGTTGGGGATCGGGTTGGTGTGGTGGCTAGAGTACTCGCCTACCGCACGGGCGGCCAGGGTTCAATTCCCTGCAGAGGCGGATGATTTGCAGAGGAAACCCGATCCCTACTTGAGTGTCTTGTGGCGGGCACTTCAAGTAGAGTACTCCGTCTGTCGGATGGGACTTAAAACCGTGGTCCCCTTGGCCCCTTTCGTTAAGAGCAGGCTAACGCCGACGCCGGGTTTCACGACGACGGAATTTTTTTTCACTATTTCAAGACCGGATCCCCATCCAACACGTCCCTTGCGCCAAACATTGAAATACGGTGTTGTGCAGCTACATTATTAACGTTCATATACGTCGTATCATATTGTATTAACAGTAAAATATGTGAAAGGAATCGTTTAAAAAAATTGAATTCAGTGTTATGATACCATGTTATGTAATAATAGATGCTTGAAAGCGATTTGCATCGAAATACATGGTAAACAAATTGAATCATTAAGAAGTTGAGATTCTCATCGACTGCTAATCCAACGCTGCGACTCTGCCATATTTGCCTCACCGAAAGGCCTATTATCCCAACTGCGCTTTTTTACTTTTGTATCTCCTGAGGGAAAAACGTTACTCAGGCTCAGGCTAACTTGGCTTAAACTCGAGTGTGCGTACTGAAGTTGTTATTTAAGTGACATATTTTCGTTTTGCATGAGATGTGATGGAGTCGGAAGCGTAAATCAAGTGAGGAGTAAAGCAGTTTCGTAAAACGGGCGAGACATGTAATGACACTGCATAAAGAATTAGAAGCGCTCGTCAGACTTACTCGTGGAGAATTCTGTTCTTCTGTTGCCAGGTCGCTGGGAGTGAACGAATCCACTATCAGGACAATTGAAAAATGTGATTCATCAATCCGAACTAGTGGTGAAAGTGGAAATAGTGCAAATGTAAAAGTGTCCTACTTTTCGCGAGATTGTAATGTGGAAAAAAACAGAAAAATCATTGAATATTTGAGTCTTAGACACAAAACAGAGTGCCATCAAGGACACCAATAATCCATGAAAAAACCATGCAATTACAGAAATATTTCATGTCATCTGGAGAACGCAGTGTTAACAGAGAATTAACTGCAAATAAAGGCTGGTTCGAGAATTTTAGGAAGGAATATAATCTCCATAATGTGAATATTTCTGGTGATGTCGCCTCGGCGACCACATTGATGCGAATTTGTGTCGTGATAATTTTAGGAAGCTCATCGATCACTCAAGGGAGCAAGTCTTCAATGCCGATGAAACGGGACTTTTTTGGAATAATTCTAAATTCTAATAGTTCTGCAAGCAGCGGTAGCTGCGACCAGGATATCATTTCTGCCATCTGACTGAGCGTGGGTTCTGTAAATCAGCATAGGTTTCACCCGAAAATCGCCAGCTGCATTAGAGCATTAAAGAAGAGTAATGCGGTCTTTGCTGACCTTGATTCCTGGAGCAGTTTTTTCGGACTTCGAGACAAAAGTCCGCGACCCATCCCATGGGTCTTGATTTCAGATGGCTTTCACTTTAATATATAACCATAAAAGTGCCTTCGCGGATTTTTGTCTCGAAGTCCGAGAAAACTGCTCCAGGATTCAAGGTTAACAAAGACCGCATTACTCTTCTTTTATGTTCTAATGCAGCTGGCGATTTTCGTGTGAAACCTATGCTGATTTACAGAACCCACGCTCTGTCAGAAGGCAGAAATGATACCCTGATCGCTGTTACCACTGCTTGCAGAACCCACGAAGTGTCAGGGAAAATTAAAAATCACCTGCATGTCTTTTGGCGGTCCAACCGAAAGGCGTGAGTAAGTCGCAATATTTTCATGGACTGGTTTCAGAACTGTTTTGTTGCCAAAATCGACAAGTATTTAGCCTAAAAAATCGACTTTCAAAGTGCTTCTTGTTTTGAAAAATGCTCCAGATCATCCTCGGGAACTCATATCTGCTCATCCAAACGTAGAATTTGTATTCCTCCCGCCAAACACGACATCCCTCCTCCAGCCTCTGGATCAGGGTATCATTTCTACCTTCAAAAGTTATTTTATTTGGCGAAACTTCTCTTTCTTAATAGAATGGAGAAAAACAATTCTCCCTCTGTAATGGGTCGCTGGAAAAAGTTCAGCAATGCCGAGTGCATAAATATAATCAAAGAATCACTTGAAGAGCTGAGGCCATCAACATTGAATTCATGCTGTCCGATGCTCTGGCCGGAGGCTGTCAATGATTTTCAAGGATCTCCCTTAATTGACGGTGAAGTTAATCAAATTGTTTCCCTTGCACGGAAACTAAAAGGGGAAGGGTTAGAAGACATTCAGCCAACGGATGTTGAAGAACTTTTAGGCTCACATGAAGAGTTAAGTGAGGAGGAGATGGGGAAACTTCTCGCAGCAGACAAGGAGGAGTAAGAGGCTGAAGAAGAGGAAGAAATAACATTTTTAAATGTAAAAAAAATGCTTGATATGGCCACGATATTATCAAATTTTGTCTTTGACATTGATCCCCAAATGGATCGTGGTTTGCTTCTCAAAAGAGGCTTAGATAAGTTGCTACATCCTTATAAAGAACTACGAAATAATCTAAGGAAAACAAATGAGCCAGCCGACCATCTTGTCATTCCTCAGAAAAACAAGAAACGCTGAAATGAGGAATACAGAAGGACTTTCGTCAACGGAAACCTTTCGATACCCCAGTGATCCCGACACTGTTACTACTGTTACTAACTCAACAGACGCAGATCACTAATAATTAAAGGAAATCTGAGTAATAAAAATGTAATTTTCATTCATTAATTCTTTATCAACGGATTCCCACCATATTAAAAATATTATTAGGTTATAATATACAACGTAATTGTCTTTATGTTTGAAAATTACTTAGATCCTTCGCCGGGTATAATTTACGCAACAGGACAGCGATGGAGCGACTCCATTTAGTACAAAATTTCTAGTACAGAGGGCTCTATTCGCTCTGCTCATCTTTTTTAAAGCAGTTACCGGCGCTATCGGGATACCGTACTAGAGATGGCGTCAGAAAAATGGGGGGAAATATGTCTACGTAAATGCATACGTGCATTATTATAGTGAAATTAAAGTTATGTTAATTTTTACGTACTGTATAGCTGCTCATGAAACCTAATATCTGATTCCCCATTTACGTAATGGTCACTGAGGTATATAGACGCAATGAAACCGTATCAGAGACAAGGAAATACACTTCTATATGTTGTCTCTTGGTCTCATAGCGTTGTAGAGGGTTAATAAGGTTGTGATATCAAGCTACTAGTTGGAGGGAGAATGAGATGACCCAGATTATAAGACGTAATGACCCAAACAAACATTTAATTCTTTCCATGAGTAACGTTATTACCACATGTTGAAAAATTACAGTGCATGGAACTTTGAGACCTCATTTTTGTTCTGTATCCATTGTATTTCTTAATCAATGTGCTCCAAGGTTATGCTAATATTTCCAAAAAATGACGTCAACAGCTCGTTATTGAAATATAAAGACCCTATAACAAAAACTCCGTAAAAAAATCTAATATCAATGTTTATTGCGTCAAATAGAATTTTGATGATTTCAAATTGAACTTGGCTGAGAATCAATTTCAAAAACTGTCGCCTTTTGTTTCCTCGCCACCCAACTCAAACTACCTACCCCTACCTGAGATTTCATAATTACATAAAACGTGCTTGCCTTTACGGTACTACATTTCTTTTCACTGTATTGTAAGAAAATAAAAATTTCCGCGTTAAAATACTCATTTCACATCATTTTTCTTCTTTTATGTAGCATTACATGGGCCTACCGTCTTTGGTTCATATAATTTAAGAGTTAGATGGCATTATATCTTGTCCAGGAATAACGATAGTTCCAACAGAGTATTCTACATCTGCCAGGTTTCCTATGATCAAGGTCTCTCTGATAACTTTTGGAGCATAGAATGACAAAATTTTTTCTATAGACTCAAATTTTGCTGCATTTTTCCGTATTTTAACAGTGCTCTTGGTAAATACTTCCTTTTCGGAACTGAAAACTTTTTTATCTTCTGTCTCTTTGCTCGCTGCTGTGATCAGGTTCAGGTAGAAACATGGTATTACAATTTTGCTCTACAGCTAAATTCCTTCTCATTTTTCTCCGACTTTGCATTTTAACCGAGCGATTTTTCCCTTTAAGTCAATGAATGTCACGTAATACAACAATTAGTTTGCCTTAAAAAGTTTGCCTTTCTATAAGGGGCACACTTAAGTCTACCATTTAAATGCTAAGAAATGTATTGCATTTTTCACAATTCGAAATGATTTGTACTTAGCGTGTTTTTAAACACGCTGGTAGAAACAACTGACGAAAGTCATGCATGATAAATTTAATTCCATCAAATTTGTATCGGTTTCAATTGAATAGCCGCTCAATCTAGGCTCTGAGGATATAGTGCAGTACCAGGTAAGCAGTAAAATCTTAACTGTTTATCACGAATGCCAGCTCAAATTGGGCAATATATTATATAATTTTCGAACACTAAATATCTTATGAAATCTACGCTTTTCCTAAATATGTCTAATTTATGCCTGGGAATAATCCGGTTTACTCATAGCATTCTGTTCAAAGTCCAACGGCATGTTACGTTACCTGTTTTGGAAATGCATTTAGCGTTCCACTGCTATAAATTGCTTGAACTAAAGTTTCTATTTGAGGAATGATTTTCTTAATTTTGAAAATTGATGACCACAAAAATGCAATGAAATTTTTTGTGCGTTTTAAGTTCCATGAAGATTTTCTGCCATATTTATAGGAATACGTTTGGATATAAACATAGTCGAGAAGAATTGTGAACACTTATTTGTACCCTTTAGGAAAATATGCATTTAAGCTCTAATAACTCTCACAATAAAGTTAAATTTTTGCGCTCTCCACTCATGAGTATTAAATATTTTTTGGTTGACTCTCTGATGTGACTAAATTGTAAATTTTTCCATACTTGAAAGGTGTTGTTAAGATTTCTCTGTATGGTATTTTAACGAGCAAAGTAATCTGTTTCCTTATCTTTACGATGTTTATGTCTCCTCACTGTACCATAGAAGTAGGCGTGTTTGGGAGTAGGTTATCATTTTTTTTAAGAGAGAGAGAGATGTAAAGAAATTATGCAACAAAATTGTTTGCCAAGTCTTTTTGCTTGGTCGTTAAAACTACAGCTAGGTGATTTAAAACCACTAACCACTATCGTCTCGCAAGAGGTACATGCTCGTTTCGTATGCCGGAATAGTTCCCGGAATGCAGCCATAATACAGTTTCCCAAAACTGATTGGCGATCGATAGGTCTGAGAAAAGTTATGACGGTTGCCGCGTGTGCTCGGGAGACGATGGCCCAAGCACACGTCTTCAGAGCTCCGGGGCGATTTTTAGGGTTCCAGTCCATCGCACAATGCGAGGAAGTTTGACGCACTTCCCTCGGCCGCCATGCGAAATATCTCTCCTCTCTCGCATATTTTATTCGTGTCTGTCTTTTATGATCTCTGGGCCTTCAGTTCCCCGAGCCCTCCCCTTCGTTCTCTTCCACCATTCACACCCCTCCTTCCCCCCCCCCCCAACGCCCTCAATGGCCACCTTGGGTTGGTCCTCCCACTTGGATAGTGCAGTGATTTTACATTTAAGTTATCTCCGGAAATTTGTTACCACGCATAAAATTAAGTGAACTTATACTCACTAAAAAGAAAAAACTCAATTTTTCAATTTAACCTATTTATTTAACGATTGCACTAATTTTAATGACATTTGCTACAAAGGAAGGCTGTTTTCTCCTTCATCTATCTCGTTAGTACCATCTCGTGGGACGGAAGAAGTACAACTGGTATAAAAGAAAGAATAGCACACGCTAAGAAAGCGTTCATGGGAAAAAGACAACTGCTGTGCTCAAAGAAGATAGGACTAAAAATCAGGAAACAGCATGTGAAAACATTCGTGTGGAGCGTAGTACTCAATGAATCGGAATCAGGGACCTTAGGAAAATCTAACCAGAAAAAATTAAAATCCTTTGAGACCCGGTGCAGGAGGAGAATGTCGAAGATAAAATGGATGGGCAATGTTAGAAATGACGAAGTTGACAGAAGAGTAGAAGAGGAAAGGAACCTATGAAACACGATACAGAAAAGACGAACCAAAAGGATTGGACGCACTCTGAGACACAATTTGTTTATGAAGAACATAATTCAAGGTAAAACAGAGGTAAATTTGCCCCAAGGATGACCTAGGAATAAGTTCATGAATCAAATAAAAAAGAAAGTACATAGAAAAACCTACCAGGAAATAAAGGAACTAGCATTTCATAGAAGAGGGTGTACAGCTGCTGTCAACCAATTTTTGTATTGATTAACCAATGATGATGATGACGTATTCGACGGAAAAATATATTTATTTTTAAAAGTTTAGTTCAGGCTCAAATCTACCATCAGATAAGTAATGATGTATAGCTCACGAATTTTTCCTAAGTTCCATAACTCTCTACCGAAGAATCTGTGTTGTAAGCAAGTGTGTGACCACTTAGAAATTTGCTGTCGGTATTCACCAACTGTTTTTTACACATATATTTGACTGTCTCCTAATTTTATAGTTTACATTTGTAGTTCTACTTCATATTTTAGTCATTTTAGTCTCAAGCGTAGTAACTTTTGTAGTTTATAAAGCATAATTTATCATTCAGGCTTAAGAATATGTGGGTAGATATCTGAAATCAGTAATTTTCTTTTCTTATTCTATCGTTAGCATTGTTTTAATAGATTTTATAGCTTCTATGGAGAGGAGGGAGCTGAGTTTTCTTCTCAATGCTGGAACTTAGATTATAGTATGACATTTTGAAGCCAACATCCAGCCAATTCTTTAAGTAGACCGGCTCACGAAACGTCAGACGAGCAACAATCTCGATGCGGCAAATTCTGGCAGTATTATTTCCTGAATGCAAGTCATTAAGATTCCTCGGACCATTTTAATAAAGTTAAAAATGTTTTAACTGTATGGTGACCCATCTTTTTTGCCTCATACTTTGGAAATCAGGTTTAAGGATAAATTTTATTAGAAACACTTTAAGTTTAGACGGCTTGGACGACCCCGGAGCCATTATTTGGCTAATATTATCTAGCCTTCTTTCTAGCAGTATCCGCATCAACAAAATATACAATATCAACAAAATAAATGATTGCTGATATGCTTATTACACATGTTTCATTACGAAAAAGCGTATGTGATAATAATTATTATGTTTTAAAAATATCGGGGTCACATTGAAGAACATATTTTTTATTTTACACATGTGAAAAACCATTTTTTTAAATATTAGTCGGGAAAATCAGCTCATAATTGACTTTTCTACGTCATAACCGGTAAATCTTTTGGGTTATGGGTGGACATTAACAATGAAAAAATTTATCGGTGCTGTTTTCTGTTTAGGACTTTTCATAGACTCGTATCGCAATTTCTGTCAAGTGCTTTAGTTATGGCCAGAGTGAAGAGGTACCGTTGCCACAGCTAATCTTCCGTATAACCGTACTTTAAGTTCATAGAAATTGCGAGAGTGGTAAAAAAACTTGAAGTTTACAGGGTGTAGATGGAATGGGTGCTTTGGTCGCTCGCAGAGCAAGGGACGAACGGGTGGCAGCATCCGCCTCGGCGGGGACAGGTGGGGTGGCGCAGAGACCTTGACTCGGCCCCCCAACACGTCGGCCGTTCAACTCTCCCGAAAAGAAGGAGACGATCCACATTCTCCGTCCGCATCCCGCGGTCAACCTCACTCACTCTCTCCCTCTCTTGTCGACTCCTCCCTTCGCCGACCCACCAATCATTCAACTCCGCCCAGATTTATTTCGGCACGAACCTCGAAGCATAGTGTTGCCAATGGCGTGGTTGAACGTGTACGCGCGCGCCACGAAATTAATTAATTCTATCTTTCATTTGGCTATAACTCTTCCTCACTTCTGTTTCACATAAGGGAAATTGCAAGTTTAACTGTATCGCTAATAGAATCATTTGACACAGTGCCGTGTTAAATAGCATAAAGTATTTATTTAACAAAGAACCAATCTCTTGGACGCTTTTTTGGTTCTATTTAATCCGAACAATTTTAGGGAAATCCTTAGGCCTAATAACTTGCCAAATGCTTTAAAAATATAAAGGATGGTAAATTAGCCTTCTAATTTGGAATGAAATTGTAAAAGAATAATTTGTAGTTTAAGCATCATCGGAGAATTCGTTGCGTTTTTGTACAAAACGTCATTCCTTTTTAGCACCTAGCTACATGTTCTTTGGAATGTTGACTTAAAACGCTGAATTCTGCATGAATTAAGAGTTATTATTAATTAGTAGTGGACGAGAATAAGACTTGGATTTTTTAAATTTCCTTTGTTTTTCATTATTTTGAAAATTCCGAACGCTTCCTACATTCAAGGGAAATTTCCTGCAGGCCTTTTTAAACATAAACTCCACAATTCAGTAATTCAAACATGGCGGGCGAATGTTTGAAGAAATTGCCACGAAAAAAATTCGGCCTGGACCGGGAATCGAACCACGGACCTTTGGTTTGCCGGACCAATGTGCAGACCACTACGCTATCCAGGCTTCTTAATTCCCATGGCCAAATTTTTCTCATGGCAATTTCTTCAAAAAATTCACCCGCCATGTTTGAATTTCAAATGGCTAAGCACGGCATATGTGCTGGTGAAGTATACTGACTCTTGGTTGTGGCTTCTTTGAAGTCCTCTTCTCCCTTGCGTTGCCATCTTTGATGGATCTTAAGGTCCTAAGATCTAGTTGCCTTGTATCCACCAACATTGCCATTGGAATCAGGAAGCCTGGATAGTGTAGTGGTCTGCGCATTGGTCCGGCAAACCAAAGGTCCGTATTTCGATTCCCAGTCCAGGCCGAATTTTTCTCATGGCAATTTCTCCACAATGCAGGATAAATTAACCCTCTCTCGCAAATCGTCGATTAGGCGAAGGTAGTCACTTGTTCAAATGAACCATGCCGTTCAATTATTGCAAATGAAAAGCCAAAACATTAAATTAGCATTTAGCTGACATGGAGAAATGATGAAAGATATTAAAGTCTTAAACTGTGGATGCCACCTAAAATCATTTTTTTGAGAGAGCGGGATGAAATTTAATTTTTAACAGAATTTTATCTCAAGCATACCAATAATGTCAGCAATCTCTTAATCCCCATTATGGGGCGGTAAAAGTTCCGTTATTATACTGGGAGCACGCCCCAAGGTCACTGATCGTTTCAAATTTTTTGCTGAATCAAAATTGAGCGGAAGAAGGCAGCAAAAATTTATGCACCAAAAGTTGAAAAATTTCTATTAAGAAATCTTATCATGAATGCTTCCAGCAGTATATCCATGACCCTGGATACCTTTGCGCAACGTCAATGACCTACCAGCAGTCGAGCCGTACTTTTCCGCCATCCGAGTCATTTCCTATTTTTCTCCGCTTTCCATATTGAAGGAATGGACTTCTAGAAGGAGTGGGCTGCATTCAACGACTGAAAAAGCAGTGAAGTATTGCGATTTACGTTATAAGCGCTCTGACGTGGAAATTACTAAAGGTGAGAGCAAGTTGTCCTCTCCTCTAATGCGTGCGTTATGTCCTTGAAAAGCAGACGGGAGGACGAGATTTGCATGAGTGAAAAGTAAGGCTCCAACGAATTTCAAGCTATCCGGGACTAGCCATGGAGTTCCACTTTTTACGGAGTCACCCGCAATGCACAAATGTGCGAATTTCCACAGAAAAAAAAATCCCGGTCAAGGCGGATGATTTTTTCTCTGTGGAAATTCGCACATGCGTGCATTGCGGGTGACTTTGTAAAAGTGGAACTCCGTGGCTAGTCCCGGATAGCTTGAAATTTGTCAAATAAGAGTGAACGCCTCTCTGTGTTCAAAATACGATCTTTCCTCGTGGGCAGTGGCGCTAAGCGCTCAGTAGCGACTGATTGTTACATTGTATGTCCGGCAGTCGAGAACATCTAGTCCCGTAAAGGTCACAAAAATCCATAGGGGAAGAGGACGCCTCGGTAGCTTAACTGGCTAAAGCACTCGGCAGGAAATCGAGGGATCCGGGTTCGTATCCCGGTCAAGGCGGAAGATTTTTTCTTAGTAAGGCTCTAGTTTCCCTTGTGCCATGGAAAGAAATAAAACTCATCAATGAAATAATAGAGGGTAATAGTCGAAATTTAAGACTTAAAATGGAACACTTTCTACTTTCACAACGTTCATGTAAAACTTGAAAGACTTTCCATTATTAAAAAATTGTCAAATTTATTTTTGCAGTTGTATCAAAATCATGTCTAAATGTCACTGAATCAATTGAAAAATGTTATAGTAATCTATGCCGTTATCTTAATGACAAATTAAATTCTCGAATTCATGTATAGCAATCCAATACAATTATTATTGTATTATTTTACGTACAGTGGCGGAAAAAATTAACGCAAAACGCATTGGCGTTTGAATGCGGCGTACACGGGAACTAATTGAAATCGCTTTTGCTTCGACAACTTGACAACAATGAGACAGCATATGGAAACCGGGAATATTCAAACTCTCTATGAATCGATATCGACTTTACGCGTCATGTAAATAGTCATACTAATAGGTTTAGGTTCGCGAGATCGTATGGGAGTTGTAAACGTGATGAGCTTGCTTCGACCCACACCCAGTTGAGGTTCCGAAGTCGTAGTTGATTATGTAGAGATGCTTACCATATTAAAACGTTTAAAAAAATTTTCTTGATTGAAACTTAAGAAACAATACGATGAAAGCATTATTTGTTGGGACATAAAAATTTTTTACTCTCCAGATCAAATTCACTGACAATAAAACGTATTTCCTCGTGCAGAGAATAGCTGTGGATGAACATCGTTTTAATAGGCCTCAAACTACTTCCGAGAAATATGATGCATTACAATTAACATTTTGGCGTAATATCCTGTGAATTTAAAGTAAAAGTATGGGAAATCTGGTTGAATAGAATGGTTTCCATGTGGAGAATAGTTTTCTTTACGAGAATTTCCAATTCCTTGAAACCCTACGTAAGTTTCCGCCCTCGTGCATACAGGTCGTCTCAAACACTTACATTTGTTAATTACTTCTAACGTAATATTATTTACTTTCTGAAAACAACTTTCAAAAATCCAGAACATTTTACTTGGTCCAGTTTTTAAATAAAACATTATAATTCCCTTTTTTCGTTTTATAGTAAGAACCACTGGACGCGGATTTCGCTTGATCGATGAAGTAGCCTAGAGGGAGTGTGTTCGTCTGCGGCCCAGAATGCCTGGGGTTCAAATCCTGGGGTGGCCTCTTTTAGTGCCTTTATAATTAATCTACGCGATGTGACTTTATTGCAGCCAAAACTTCGCAGGAATCCTCGGAAGGCCCAGGGATTGGATATTGATCTCAACCATGAGTGTGTGATTTTACGCATATTCGGGCTTTATAAAAGAATCAGAGCGGTCTCCTTGGTCGTCGAATGAGATGCTTACTTCCCATTCTCGGGTACTCGGCCCCACTTGATTTCTACGTCCTTTCTGTCGTATGATGCTCATACCCACTCATTCGCCAATTTACCACTCAATGAAAAGCTATTCATGAAGGAGGGAATAGACCGGATCTCTGATTGTGTCAGCTACTCGATTTAGTGACCTTACCTGATGCTACATTCACCTTTAAATTACTTTGAAATGATTTAGTAAAGAGGGCAATTATTTTTATTAGGAATTAGAGTTTGGCTCTATCTGCCGAACTTGTAAATACCGATTACTAATCTGGGTGAGTGACCAAACAAGTGTGGAATTTTCTTCAAAATATCTTTAAAACGGTATTTGAAGCTTTCCCAGCATTGTTTTCTAGGTTTGCTATGAGCAATACATTAACCGTATAGTTCAACAGTTCAACTTAGAAGATGGAGGATAATACTTAGAAGATAAGGTAAATTAATGAATCACTTAAATACCTTTTGACATATTCGCAGTGAAAATGTTTGGCTAAAATTACGCAGTTGAATTTTATGAGGAGCAGTTTTATACCCACGCGTTAGTAATACTCCGACAAAAATGCATCGCCTATCTTCCCCTGTGAAAGTGATAAAATACTCAAAATCATCTTTTCCATGTAGCAACTAAGCAGTAATTAGATATTTTCCCTATAGTAATTTGTATACCTACTCCTCATAAATCCGCAGAGTAGTCAATGGAGTGCAAATTAGGAATGTGCACCATCAAAGATTATACGATTGCTACGTTCCTAAAGAATCTATTCCTCTTCAAATGCGTCGTAATATTATTGCTTCAATGGAAGTTAAAGTTGTGAGTGCCCCCACATGAAGATATTAACAGACTTTTTACAGGGTCATGAATGTCATCTCTTAGTGGTAATGTATTTTAACGGATGTTGAAAAGGGACACCATAATGCTTTATTTAGAACGAGTGGAAAAGGTTAAAATGAATGCGTAATTCTCTCAATTTGAGCTATGTGTGCACATAATCACAGCAAAGGATCATCGAGAAATATGCTGGTATTTAAATAAAGAATGTGGATGTTTATTAGCCTTATAATCAATCAATCCCCCTCCATTCTCGATTTCCTGACCAAGTCTTTGTGACATGGAGTTGCCCACATTTTGGTATCATCTTACTGGGTTCATTTTCCATTCTTCCTCCACGATTTTCCTCAATGCATCTTAATTTAAGGTTGTTTCGTTTGAGGGGATCGAAAAACGTTTGTTTCTCGCATTTTTCTCATAATGAAAGCTGCGCTCCGTACAGCCCGCTCCATCTATGTTACATGATTGATTTTGAACCATCGCCTAGAATTTTGACATTTGTGAACTCGTAAGTATTCCTAGTTGCGGACGAAAAATGAATATTGATAAACATTTGATTAAACATAGTTCTTATTATAGCGGACATGAATTTAATGAATGTCGTTTGATAGTAGTA
This sequence comes from Ceriagrion tenellum, assembly GCA_963169105.1. NCBI lineage: Eukaryota > Metazoa > Arthropoda > Insecta > Odonata > Coenagrionidae > Ceriagrion > Ceriagrion tenellum. Next base: position 49,087,295 of record OY720637.1, read on the forward strand.
ATAAATTGTTTTTTTTTTACTTTTAAACACCAAATAAAAGTTCAGTGGGTGAAAGTCAAAGGAGGAACACCTCTTCGGGTAATTTTTCGACAGATGTTTTTGCCTTTTACAAACCTACTATCCGATTCCTCCGCCTGGGAGAAAAATGAGGCATATTTAAAGGCTAATAAGATCTTTTTTTCCTCCAAGAATTTTGGGAGAGGCCGCTAAAACTTGAACAGTATGTCTGCTTGCGCTGTCCGCTCTGCTTGTTCGTCTATCGACGCTCGTCTCAATGAAGTAGTCATCAGTAAACCTTGGCCAAGTTCCGGGTGGTGATGGTCGGGGTGGTTTGTTGTTGTGAATAACGCACAGGTTTCAAATGCTTGCTGCACCAGAAAGAAAAGGCTCGTCGCGCTTCGAAAAAATTGGAAGCCCCCGTCGAATACTTTTAAGGGCGTAAGAGAAGTCAAATACCACTTCTTTCCTGTGAGTTAAACGCCTGGCGTTCAAAACATTATCTATGGCAGAAAAGGTATCCCCCGCAACACAAGGGGAAAGTAAGCTCTTATTAAAGGCATACTATTTCCCAAATCAATATAATGCGCCCTTCATGCATTCCGATTTTGAATGGATTAGTACTGGTGAAGCTTTGTATAGACACGGGGAAAACTCTAGGGATCCTCAACTGGGTAGCAAACCTGAATCGCAATCATGGTTCTTCATAATAACATTGTTCGAGTACGCTCATGATTTCGAAAACGTGATCGTCATCAAGAAAGATCGAGTGCTACATAGCAATGGAGTGCGCTCCCAGGACCTTGTGCATTTCCCTACCAATGCGGCTTGCCTTTTGGATGACAATAACGACCATAAGAAGAAAAGAACCGAAATCCCACCCCTGGTCGAGACATTGTTGAGTTTTTCATTCTATTTCTGGTCGAGTAAAATTATTCTTATTCGGCAAATTTTATCTCTTATGTATTTAAATAATTTCATATTATCAGCCAGTCATTGCAGCTACACACTACATCCATTCATATCGCCAATATGAGAAAATTTATATAAACACCCATTTGCGTTCATTAAAAATCGAACACGGACCACTCTTTAGCTAGCCAAATACATCTGACAGCTACAACATTAACCGTTACCTATTAATTTATCTCATTAATGATATTTTACTCCAAATTGAAGTCATTTAAAAGGCTTTGTTAATTTTATATGTGCGGCGAATTTATAGTAAAGCATATAAGATAGTATGCAATCAGACGTAATAGAGTTGTTTATCCATAACTACACCTAATTTGGGTAAACTTTTCTGAATGTTTATTCGTATATCCTATATTTACTAGATAAAACTTAACAGTGGACAGCTCGTCCCCAACATATGTGATAAGATGAAAGAAATATCGGGAAAATATGCCTAGATTATTCGGTATCGATGCGAGCACATTTATTTTTATTTCGTGAAATTATATATGTTTACGTATGTTTTCATAGTTCAATCCCATTCTGACGAACTAAAGACGGATTTATATTGGGTCAAGAATGATTCATTAATAAATATCCGTTTTGAATTCAATAAATATCCGTTTAAGGAACTTCGTCAATCTACAAATGGAAAATCGTGAAAAATTACATTACGTATACAATACTTATTTTAATTAAATCTTTTTTATCGACATTTGGTGCGGATAAATCTCGATTTATATTATTTCGTTGAAACAGACACAGTACGCATCATTCAAAAAGATCCTCGGAAAGTCGACCACAATAAATATCCCTTGGTGGTAGAAGATGAAGATTTTAGCATATAGTGTACTGAATTGGGGGGATAGTGAATATTTTTTATCATCAGTCTTTCTGTATAAATGATATCATTCGACGTAAGAACCATGCTGAAACAAACAGAGATGCGCTGCGACTGAATGTGCTAATAATATGAGACGAAAGCTCAAAAATGAGGCGATTGATGACTAAGTTCTAGGCTCCGACAAATGTGAGTTCCATTGCGGATTTCAAATATTTGCGGTAGACGATGTTTTCCTCAGTGTTGCCAGTCTTTCGAGTGTGTACTGCTCCTAAAAGTTCCCAAAAATGCCGCATTTTGGCGCGCGAAAAATTTTGCGTTTATTTCTTCCGCCACTGTACATGAGGAGTATAAGTTCAGAAAAATGCAATGAGGAACTTAAAATACCACTTTACGCGATGAAAAGTGTGAAATATCTTGGTCATGGAGGGAGTAGCACTACTCGGTCTAAATCAACATCCGCAGGTGTTCACTAACTTGCACACCTTTGCTGAAGGCACCTCTCGGAATGACTCATGATCAAGACCGCACAATCGCTACGAAACCCGGGCTACGAGGTTGATTGCGGCGACTACACTTGTGACGCATCCACCGGAAGACGCAGCCGTGCATTGAGGCGCGGACAGGTGGTTGTAGTGGACTCAAGAGTGTAAGGCGGATCTGCGTCAAGGTGGCAACGGTCATTAATGACAATCCATCGCTGCGTGAGGGACAGGGAATCCGAGCCTTATCGCAAAGCGCCCCGGGGTGACCCTCCCGTCATTCCGAGAAGGTCTAGCTCGGGTGGGTCGTTGAGGTGGGGAGAAGTTCAATCAGTTTGTGTGGGGGGGAGGAAGTAGGCGGAGGATGACAAATAAGGAAGCTTAGTGGGAAAGTACGGATGGTCTCAATGTTTGGGTCAGTGCAATGCTACGGGAAAGGTGAGGGGGGTCCTCCCAGCTTGAGGGTATTTTGGTCACCCCAGAACACTAGCTCCTCTTCCATCGGTCCCTCACGCAGCGCCGGACCGAAGAAAATAGACGCCATCGTTTTCCATGTTTTTTCCATTTCCTGCTCCTTCTTCCTTACCACCTACAACCCAAACTTCTTAGAAATAATTATTTTGGCCATTCCCACCAATCCCGATGCAAAACCTCATCTGCCGCACTCCCCCGCATCACTTTTACCTGTCTATCTCTATGGAGACATCCTCAGTGAGGTAATAGGCTCCACTGTAGGCCTAAAATACCGGCTCTTATAGCCTTCCCTCCAATGCGGCGCTGGACTCTTTGACGCGTCGCTGATACTTCCACATTCCTCATATTTCACAACCAATCTGACTTTCATCCTTTCTTTTTTTTAGAAATTGCAGGATATAAGCTCCCAGAATGTCCGTTACATTTGCCTTTATCGTCAAAATATAGCCCTTGAAAATCACGACGGTATCACTCGTCTCTTCTCACTTCACCTACCCTTTTTCAATTATTAACGTTTAAGAACTCAGACTCCTGCGCACACTACAAAGATATAACATGTGGGTGGACGTAGTGAAGCTAAATTATTTTACATGGACCCATCCGACTTTTACTCGGTCCTCATTTTTAGTATTTGAATGAATAAAAAATTAAACAATGTGCACATGATAAAGCGGAGTTTATCCAGCATTGAATATTAGAAAAATTATTTATTACAACCATTACGCTCTAAATTAAAACCTTCATTTGAAAATAACTGTCTAAGGGACCAAAGAGAGAGAGAGTATTATGACAACAAACGGAAAAGAATGCAGTGTTAAAGATTTATAGCTATAACTTCTGTAATAAGGGGTTAAATCTTGCAAAACATGGTTATAAATAAAGAAAATAGAAGCCACTAGCATTATCAATCAGAAAACATGCTAAGAAAGGCCAAGTTTGAAAGATAATGACAAAATATAACGCAGCGCCGCTGCGGCGCCGTAAATCCAACAACGTAACTAAATTCGTAAATCCATATGAGGGTTAAGCAAGTTGAAATAATTAAAACACTTTGTACTTTTACACAGTAGTTTCATAATCTTTGGCGCTCTTGATTGAAAACCAAAGTATATGTGTTGAGTTTATCAGGCAGAATTTAATGTGTATGATGCGGGACCGTATTTAATTTCTTCCGAGTATGACCTTCAGAGAGCACCAAAACGATGACAATAACTTAAGTTTTAAAGTCATTAAGAAATGTATTTGTGTATTTCATTTAATAAATATTCCACTTGATTTATATCCCGAGGGTATATCATATTTTACAATTATAATATGTCAAAAGTATTGATTCAATGCTCAAAATTCAACTCAATGAATGGGTTGAAAACTTATATGATTATAGAAAGTGGAACATCATTGGATGTAGTCTTACTAGTTTGTTAAATAACATGTTCTGTAGGGGAAAGGGCAATAACCTGGAATAATTGGTTAAATAGAAAGGGTACGGTGATGATTCCAACACTTGGATCCGAGCCTCCACCGAGAAAAGATAGCGATGACAGAAGATTTATTCGTAACTCTTTTAAGTGATAGCTCGGGGTTATATTATCCCGATAAAGCGATCGCACACTTTCGAGCGAAATTACCTCAGCGCACAACTGCAGGGGAATCGTGGAGGGTAGGTCTCGCAGAAATTTATTTTCCTCAGCTTGATATTCCATTACCTCCCGCAGAGAGTCCTGCTCCAAAGGTGGAATGTCCGACCGTCGAGGTTGAGATTATACCAGATGTTTCAATTAAGTTAGAAAGTAAAACGCATACCCTGCAAAGCTTATTACATGCATTACACAATGCCCTACCGGAAGATAAGAAATGGGAATTCCACGGAATTTTGTTTACTTGATACCAGGAGAAAGTGTCCGTAGCTAGTACAGCTATACCACCCGCTAAATATTCAGTGCCCGACGAGTTCTCTTATACGTACGTAGGTATACTAACAAATCGGTATTCTCCTTTCCGGTTAAATTTTATCAAGTATACCCTGAGGGAATTATTAAGTTCGCTAAGAGAGGGTATGCCGGATGACATAGCGAAGACTTGGTTTGATGGGGAATTCTTAACTGCATATGGGAACCTCACTGATGTTCGTAACCCGTATAAATTAAGAGGGGAAAAAAAAGAAAACTGAACTGGAAATCTCAGAACCAGAACCTTTAACGAGTCAAGTGTTTGTTTACCTAGACATTTTAGCACCTCAAATACTTGCTGATGTCATGTCAAAATGTTTAAGGGTTGTGATGGGTGATACGCATAATCATCAAATTTTTACCCAACCCTATTATATGCAACTCGATAAACACGATTTTGATACTGTAGAAATTAAATTGTTGAATAAAATGGGTGAGCTACATCCATTCCCCGATAGCATAAATCCATCAACTGTCGTTTTACATTTTATTAAGCAATTAATACGCAGGTGGAGTACGTAAATTTCATTCATCGACGGGATGTCGGAAGATGTAGATCGATATCGTCGATACTTTTCACAGATCGGTGGAGATATCAGACTGGTGTACCGATCGAGTCATTATAGACAGCGCGGTAGAGGATTGGGTAATTTTTTCGGAGGACTTTTGAAATTCGTGAAACCTTTGGCTACAAAAGGAATATAGGCAGTAGGCCATGAGGTGAGGGATTCTGGTATACGAGTCCTATCAGATATCGGTACCGGGAAACCAATCAAGGAAATTCTGCAATCGCGCTCGCTGGAGGCCGTCGATAATTTGAAAAGAAAAGCTGAGGATAAGATGGCTAAAATGGCTGGAGCAGGTTTACGAGCTCCAAAGCGAGCTAGGGTGGGGTCGTTACATCAGGAGAAAAATAAAACAAAAGCACATAGGAGGTAGGCGAAAAAACGAAAGCAGTCTCGAAAGCGTCCTAACGATGTATTTGCATGAATACCTCGCGAAAAAAAGCGTAAGATTTATTAGACAGATTGTCACCGAAGTGATAACATCATGGAGATCGTGGAGTACGCCCCAGAATGTTTAGACCTGTTTAAAGATCCAAGTCTTCAATTCATCTACATCTACGTCATATCCTGCAAGCCACCCAAAGGGTGTGTGGCAGGGGGTGCTTTCGCACCAGGCATGCATGAATGATACGGTAAAACACCGTAATTACATTAAAACCCGCGTACCACATATGCAAAGCGCCAATTAAAAATCTAATACCCAAGAAACATTCTATCGTCAATCGTTCCAACATGCAAGGGATACAAACACTACTACTACACATTCAAAATATCATGCATAAATAAGAACATCAATATTTACATCATGCATAAATAAAAACGTAGAGAGTATAAAGAGAATGATTTACTATCTGCCTATTGTCACAATTCGAACTATTCATGACGACGATCACAGCTGTTATGGTCCCGAATGGTACGCGGAAAAAATGACATTTTTATACCTATCGGTTCTACAATCTATCTCTCTAATTTTATTGGCGCGATCTAATCTGCCGTAGTACGAGTACGGATGTACAATCGCGAACTATCAACCGATTTCATCCATCGATAACGTTACCGAATTACGACGATTCTCTATCAAAGATAGTGGTGATCGATACAGAGATTTGAATGGAATAATTTTGAACATTAGAGTTAAGTTGTGCAATAGCAATGGTGTGGATTACCAATCATCAGATACGGGTCAGCCTGGAGTGGTCAATAACTTGTTGCACTCAATGTTCGAGCAGTGTCATGTATATTTCAATGGAAATCGGATGTCTTCCTCGGATAATTACCATTATCGATCCTACTTGGAAACCTTGCTAAATTACGGCTATGATGCTTCGCGCACGCACCTTGTGTGTGATGGATGGGCCTTGGATACCGGTAAGGATTTAGACAAACAGACGTCTGAAAACAAAGGATTCGATGAGTCATAGATTCAATATGTGGACCCCAGAAGTCAAGGGGTCTAAGTAACAAAACCATTGTTTGGAGAAAACTTAAGTCAAAGTTGAAAATGTTTGGTACAACCCACTAAGTTGTTAAGAAGCATAACCTTAGATAGCAGCACCTGACAAGAAAATCACTTGGATCCCTTTGCCACCTAAAAGATTAATATTTTCACATTCCATTCCTGTACCTAACTTATTTTTTTCCAAAATGTCACTTAGACACCTTGACTTCTGGGGCCCACATATGTCATAAGCAATGTCAACTGCCCTCTTGCAATCTCACCGCAAATAGCATGAGATCATGGCATCCTTCTGCGTGGCGGAGGGGAAGGGTAAAATGGAGAGATTTAAGTAAAAGGATGGAGGGGAAGGTTGAGAAGGGGACGGCTGGAAGAGACACAAGAGAGCCAAGCTACTTTGCCGGGCACACACGCACAAGGCTAATAGGCAAGTGGTTTGGCTTCATCAATGCCATGCTTTACCCGTGCACTTCCTTGTCACGTGCAAGGAGTAGCAGTACGAATAAAATGCAGCAAACCGGGCGCCAGGTAGCTGTGACTCATGGACTTTCCCGAGGCGCCAAGGTTGGTGGCAACTAGAGAAGGTTCGCTCCACAATTTACAACCGGCCCTCCCCGCCTGCCAGTGTTTTAAAAGTTAGGAGGTCAGTGTCCCAAAATCGTCCGCGGCGCAGCGACAGATTCTTTCGCGACTGCTATACCTTACACATTCCCCATCTTTGAAACATCAAGGAAGTTCGTGGGGTATTTGTTTGTAGGTTGTCTCTTTCTGTGAATTTATTATGGTATCAGACCAGAAACATTCTAGTACTACATATATACCTACAAGTGTAGCTCTTTTGTGAGCTTATTTTGGTCGTAGAACTGACGCATGACAATGGTATACCTAAAAGGTCGACTCTTTCTGTGATTATTTTCAATAAAGACGGCATGCAACACAAAGATATACATTAAAGGTAAACTCTTCCAGTGAGTTTTAATAATATAAAATAAAAGCATTACAAGGGTGTACCTAATAGGTTGTCTCTTTCTGTGAGGTATTTATGGTAGCAGATCAGAAACATTTTAATATTATACCTATAATTGTAGCTGTTTTGTGAGTTTTTTAAGTAGTAGACCTAACGCATTACAATGGTATTCCTTAAAAGGTTGACTAATTCTGTGAGTTTACTTTGAACATTGACTTTATGCAGCACAAGGATATACATAAGAGGTTCACACTTTCTGTGTGTTTTTTTTGGTACCTGATCAGACACTCTTCAATGGTGTACCGAAGAGGATGACTCTTTCTATGAGTTAATTTTCCCAGCATACCAGATACATTACAGTGGTAATCCTAAATGAGTAGCTCTTTCTGCGAGTTTATTTTCGTTGCAGACTTCACGCATTACAATGGTATACTTCAAAGGTTGACTCTTCCTGTGGGTTTATTTTGTTAGCAAACCATTACTGAACAAACGAATTTCGAAGGCATGCTATGAAGAAACATTCCTCATTTAATTTATCTTTTAATAAGTATTTTACTCCATTCAACTTGTTTTTTAACTAATTCATTCTATTACAAACGTGTACGTGTGTGACTGACACATTCTGAGTGTTAGTTTTCATGTACTAAACGATCACATGAGTATACCTATACCAGTATCCATGCTAAAAATTATGAAGGCTACACTCTTTATTCCACATTAAGAAATCAATCCCTCAGCCTTATTAGCTGTTGAACGTGTGTTGAGATGAAGGATGCTATATACCCGTATACGCGAGCCGAAGTTAAAACTTTCACCATCCCATCTAACGTCACTATGATCAACAATGAGAACTTAATGGTCGGTCGAATTCCTAAGACTTTATTAGTGGTTATGGTGGATGATGAAGCATTTCAGGGTAAAAATGATAAAAATCCCTTCAGTTGTAAGCATTACTCGATGCATCATTGCTGTATCTACGTGAACGGCTCCCCTAACCCTGTGGGAGGATTGGAAATGGATTTCAGTAGCGATAAAAATAGTTTTGCCACTCGCGCCTACCGTCAGCTTTTTTCCGCATTGGGTGTTAACTCATGTACTTGGGTGCTCATGTACTAAACGATCACATGAGTATACCTATACAGTTGACTCATGCTTCAGTTTTGATAATCCTTAAGTATTATACTGCTTCGTTATTGAGTCAAGAAATGTGTACTTTTTTCGGTTTATATCAGAATTCACATTTTTCTTCTTACATTAAGGCATGCTTTACGGTTACTTATTTTCTTAAAATTTACCTACCTTTCGTCGGTACTTCACTCCACTGATAAACATTGGAATATTTTTTGTGTGGTGCCCGTGCGTAAATTGACGTAGCCCTTTACTATGTCGACAGGCGCAGTTATCGGGTATACCTTGAGGTTGACTCTATATCCGATCGAATCGACTCTTTACCGAGGCGCTACGGCTAGTAGAAACTAGAGAAGGTTCGCTCATTGACGCTTCACAATTTACAACCTTCCTCCCCGACTGGCGGGGTTGTAAAAGTTTTCAAAACAGGTCCATGTCCCAAAATCGTCCGCGGCGCAGCCACAGTTTCTTTCGCGACTGCTATACCTTAAACATGCCCCTATCTTTGAAACATCAAGGAAGTTCGTGGGGTATCCGTTTGAGGAATGAGAGGGATATGGCAGGTGGTGAGAGGGAGGAGTGAGTGGAGGAGGGTTACAGGCTCCACTACATAATGGAACTGAACCCAGTAGAGTTCCACTACCTCCAACTTCACTCGACGCCGTTGAATTTGGCGGGAGAGATATCTATGCCCACGAAAAAGAATACCAGGAGAAAACCCACGGAATGCCTTCTGTCTTAGGAAATAAAGAGTACCGTGTAGGCACTTTGATACCTGAAATCATTTCATGTCCTGAGAATTATTTTTAAGAACGATTGAAAAACAAAGTAATTGCAACAATTTTTATTAGGAGATATTTTGACGCAACTTTATACAGCAACTATCAAATGGTTGAACTAGCCACTTTCGAAGGTGATTTAAATTGACAGAATTAATCAAATTTAAGGGGATAATTTGTCGTAAAAGAAGATAAGCGAAAAAAATCTTATAACTAAAATTACGGTTCTTCGGAATCGAAAGAATTTCGGCGTTCTTCACGATGACGAAGAATTTCTCCGCGACGTTCCATCAAGTCGGGAACACCAATTCTTTGTCAGGTATTTTGCGTTGATGGTCATCCCTCACTTCTCTCCTCATATTCTTCGTCTTCATTAAACATTCAATAGCCTTGAAAAAACCTTCGTTCTTGTTCCGAGTCATTTTCAGTTGTTTCTCAAGAGCTTCACTTATTTTGAAACGTCCATTCACATATTCGTGCACTATCTGTGGGTTTACACCCGCTCCGAGTGTACTTTCGTAAACCAATGTTGCTCTACAAGCTGCAGATTGAGAGCTAATCACTCCCAGACTCATTTCTTGAACCCGAGACTTCATTTCTTCGTCAACTTCGGCTGTAGCTTCCGCCTCAAATACTTCCATCGCTGCACTAATTTTGGGATGGGCATGGCCAGCCTATTTATGAAAGAAAATACATGATATAATTCTTACTTTCGCTGCAAAAAAATTCCCCTATTTTCAATCGCTTGATTGCAAGGAAATACATCGTGATTTGTATCAATTAGACTGTAAGGGATTGGTCTCTAGAGCTAACCTCTTCAAACTATTCTTATTTTAAATCATAGACCAGTAAAAATGGTCTTCTTTTAGCTCAAAAACATATCCGCATCCAAAAATTATCTCCGCCTAAATTAGACTCACTGAAATCTGTAAAAGGTAATGTTAAATACCCCAAACACAAAAGCATTCCCATTCATACAGTTAATGGCACGTAAGCAGCTTTAATAACCTAAGAATGACTGTCCGTTAGAAGAGAATCGCTCTTCCAAATTGGAGTACATTCAAGCATTAATTTTCTATATTTGACATAGACTTATTTATCTATGGATTGCAGCATTTGATTTCACTTATGTCACAAAAAATAATCACGCTTAAAAAGGATTTCTTACACATTTTCTCTGAAGATATGAGTGCCAAAGGATTTCCTTCAATGATGAAAATCACACTGTGGAAATGTAATACCTGAGCGGCATAGTTTAAAATCAGGGCGATCATTTACGAGTGCACGTCATTCTTTAGAGTGACCTGTCGTCCGAATTAGGTGGATCGCACTCCGCAAATATCAATACCAAAAATACAGAGGCCAGATACCATTTCCGCAGCTTCTTCTTCGCCATGGTAACAGGTTTCATGCGAAGTGGATAACTCATCCACTCGCCCATTTGCTTTTTTAAATGTTCCGGCTGCTTTTCCTTCAAGCTGCAATCCTGATCACAATCCTCCATACTGCGGTTGTTTTTTTTCAACACGCCAATTCCTGATCAGTCCTCGGCACAGGACCTAAGTCCGATCTCGAAATTAAAGCCGTTCTCTGTCGTTCCCTCTTTATTGACACCTTAAGTATCCACTTGAAACCTTATATTTCTCCTTAATCGCTAATATAAAGCTTTATCGCAATGTTCTGTCGCACAACAAACGTTTCTGCTCCGCTAAGAACACCAAAATGAGCCCCTTTTACTTTTCGTTGCCTAGGCGATAAAGATTCCATTTTTGATCTCGCTGCATTGTTGCATTACCGCCCGTGGTGGCCACATATGCAGCTTCTGAGCGGTGTAGAGACCTCACCGAGGAAGCAAATTTAAAAACGTATGTCAAGCAAATGCTCTTTCATGCCTTCTAAACGAAATTAAGGCAACCAAGTCTATCGCTAAATTAAACCTATCGCCACTGAGAACCTTGAACGATGTCTTAGTTTCCTAAGCTTACATTTCATTAACATGGGAAATATTCCAAAATTAATGTTTCCTATAATAAAGGGTTATACCGGCTATCTATGATAGCCGTAATGCTGCGAAAAAAACAGTATAACGATACATTACGGCTGTTAGTTTTTCATATCTCTTGCAGCAACAGCGTAGTTGGGAATCTCTCTCAGTCCGCCGATTACAAATAGGACAATCTTTTATGCAAATTCAAAACTAATTTACTAAACTCCAACATACTGTGGTAGATCAGATCATGAGAATTAATTGAGCGAAACAGATTCGAGAGCTCACCGGTTTTAAAATTTCGTTTTTCTCGCGATCGATACCAGACTATTATGGCTGCCAATGACACTTTGAGGTAGGTTAGTCGACAGTTAGTGCAGATTAGTGACGTGCTCCCTAACTCTTGTTTCTCAATCCACCACGTAGTAATAACATACTCTTAACATGACCCCTGCTAGACTCTAGTATCTTGTGTACGCAGTTGCATTGCACCTTACATAGAAAGCTTCTGTAGCATTGGTGGCATACCTTTAGGTTAGTGAAAGTTGGGGAAAGTTACATTTACGTTTTATTGTATGCCGGTGAGAACAAAACAGCAAAGGCTCAGTAGCATTAGTTTATACTCTACGCATTAGGGGTATTTTTATCTCCCTAACGCTCATTAAATAAAATAAGTAAGCATTTTTGCTACTCAAATTTTGTTGGATAAATCTGGAATTAACCTCTGCTAAAAACTGTGGACCGTTGATTACACAGACCAACGAGGGTACGCATTCTTGATGCTATGGGCCATTATCGACGTAAGTCACTGTGCTGAATTCGAGGCTACTCATGAAAATTGGTTATCACGTTAGGGTTTTGAGATAGGGTTTTTTAACAGTACAGGGTCAAAATGTCAATTTAAGGTTTTTTTGAGCTTGAATATCTCAGAAACCAAAGTTGATCGAGTAATTCTGCAAACAGATTCGCAGCCTGCCTAACAAATTTATGGAATACAGCTATGTCGGCAGACAAGCTATTGGTTCCATGACACGTACCTTATATTTCAAATTTGTGCCCTCGAAATTATAATATAGTTGAATATAAATAAATTGATGATAGTGGCCAAATTAATACAGGATATGGTAACAAAGTTTTGTATATTTCATTCTATATATCTTTTACCCCAATTTCGAATCCTTTGGCAGATTTACTCCGATTTCGCCAAGAGCACAGGCCTGCAAATTTTAGGGTCTCAAGCACTTTTTTGATGCTAAGGGCCGTTTTCGATGTAATTTTGTGCATTAAATTCAAATATACTCGCAAAAAGTGGCAATCACGTCAGGATTTTGAAAAATCCCATGACAGATGACGTTAGATATATATTGAGAACCCCTGCGTATTATGCTAGGTTTGTTCATATTAACAAGATTAGAGAGATAGATTGTCGTACCGATAGATTTAAAATGTCATTTTTCCCTCGTACCATAAGAGAGAACAATAGGCAGCGTAGCAAAGGGATAGGTAGGTGAAATATAGTTATAGTAGTCTGTAGTGAATGATGCATGTAATAACAACCAATAATCCCTTCCTTATTATGTAGATACTAACCATCTAGCTCCATGTGACCGTATTATCTAGCATATTTCCCTTAAATATCCTACTTGCATGTCAATAGTGCATGTTTGGTGATCTTCACCCCCTGCCACACACCCTTGTGGTGGCTCGCAGGGTATCACGTAGATGTAGATGTATCATATGCTGGTGGTTTGTAAATAAATTCCCTTTGTAATATTCCAAAATTCTTTTTATTATTTCGACCTAGGATTCGACTCATGTTAAGTCATTATTAAGGAATACCTGCCAGTGATTTCAGCAGAAAACTTCGCATCCGCAAAAAAGTCTGGCCGTTTTACCATCATTAGATGTTTCATAGCCCTGCTTTGGAAAGTCCACATTGAGCCCCATCCTCGTTTAGAATAAGCGTTGGATTTCTTTTTTACATATTTCCATAGCCTGCTTGCTCCCATCGCTAGACCTAGCCTTAAGAAGGATTCAACGATTTACTTCTCTCTCGTATAAAATGTTATCCGGAAAGTTTTTTTTTAACAATTGTATTTCACTTCCCTTCCATTTCTTGATTTGCAGGCGATTTGATATGTGCGAAAGGCATTCAAAGTATCGAATATAGCAATGAAGAATGGATAAACCAAAAATATTTAGTTCCATTCACTGGTCTTTTTTTTTCATTAGATCCCAAATTGTTAATCTCGGATATACTGGCCCCGCAAATGTAGCATTTCATTGAGCTTGTTTCCGTGAGTGCCCTTCTTACCCGTAAGACGTAATAATTGAACAAACGATACGTTAGTTAATTTACCTATTTATTGTAGCATTGCAACCCACCTAAATCTACGAACTTAACTTTCCCTTTTTCATCTTGAGCATCAAATGGAAATTCATCTTGATTTTTCCTTATGCAAACCTGTTGCAAGTTGTCAATTTGCTTCAAAATATATTCTTCTTCCTCTTTGGAAATATGTTTTGTCTCTTGTACCCACCGGAAACGTATGGGCCGGCAGAAGCGTGTAGATGATGGCCGATTAGTTGTCCACAAAGAGTTTCCTACGAATAAAAATAATTGTTAGAGGCTTTCTGTAGAAACTCCATATAATTGATGATTGACATGGAAATAAATTCTAATTACTCACCTGTGGCATTCTCAGTCAATTGCAGAGGTACCAAGAAACTCGGGAATAGACTTCCATCTTCCCCGTCTCCCTGTTTCCATTTCTGTTTGTACGTAGAGTGTACGGGACTTCTATCAAAACCATATTTGCAGATGAGGGTATGTTTGAAGTTCATCCCCAATCTCCGAAGATATGTAAGATACAATTCTTGATGCTGTGTGAGTCAGGAGACTTTGCAGACTCACCTCGCACTTTTCCTCTGTGATAGTTACGTCCTCGGAGTAGGCTGCATTTTTGGCTGCTAATACAGACTTGTAGCTAGGGTATGTGGAATTGCCATGCATTTTAGATGTGATTCGAAGAAGCAAGTACTGGTTTTTGGTGGAATGGCCAGAAACAATCATGGAAAGAGCTTCCTCTATAGATAGTTCGCTATGCTTGACTTCCTTTGTTATCCATTCAGATAACACGCACCGCGCTCGTAAGGGAGTGGATGTTGTCACCCCTTTAATTATTTTTGCGACAGACTATCTCCTTTGCTTCAATAGCTCACAGATGTGGCTAACGCTAACCAGCTGGTGATGTGCTAGCCCTAAGATCCTCTGTTTTCCTTCTGTTTGCCCTCTCACTGGATTCTTCGAACAGTTTTTTCGGTCGGCCAATTTCAGCGAACTCTGTCGAGCCTTCAAAGAGTAATGATTTTCATTAACACGTCGAAGCAGGGAATACTGATATCACTGCCAACTCATTACAATTCACTCATTAGATACTCACCGGATGTACTGGGAAGATACGAGGTACGTTCGGAAAGTAAGTTCCGTTTTTATACAAAAAAAGAACAAGTACAGATACAGCAAAAAAATTTATTGCAAACAAATCTACAACTGTTACATTATTTTTGGACATAGCTCCCGTGAGTTTCCAGGCATTTGTCATAGCGTGGCACAAGTTTTTGTATACCCTCTTCGTAGAATGTTGCCGCCTGTGTAGTCAACCATGATGTAACATGTTCTTTCAGCTCTTCGTCACTGTTTACTCGTAACCGCTGAGCGCCAAGGAAAGACTTCAGATGCAGAAACAAATGAAAGTCGCTAGGAGCGAGGTCGGGGCTGTACGGAGGATGGTCAAACACATCCCAGCCAAAGCCCTGAAGGAGTGTTTTTGTCACTTTGGCAGTGTGTGGTCGGGCATTATCGTGAATGAAAACCACGCCTTTTGTCAGCATGCGCGGAACTGCGATCACAGCGCTGTCAGCGCTGCTCAGGAGCAGACACAATGGACAGCGCTGTGATCGCAGTTCCGCGCATGCTGACAAAAGGCGTGGTTTTCATTCACGATAATGCCCGACCACACACTGCCAAAGTGACAAAAACACTCCTTCAGGGCTTTGGCTGGGATGTGTTTGACCATCCTCCGTACAGCCCCGACCTCGCTCCTAGCGACTTTCATTTGTTTCTGCATCTGAAGTCTTTCCTTGGCGCTCAGCGGTTACGAGTAAGCAGTGACGAAGAGCTGAAAGAACATGTTACATCATGGTTGACTACACAGGCGGCAACATTCTACGAAGAGGGTATACAAAAACTTGTGCCACGCTATGACAAATGCCTGGAAACTCACGGGAGCTATGTCCAAAAATAATGTAACAGTTGTAGATAAGTTTGCAATAAATTTTTTTGCTGTATCTGTACTTGTTCTTTTTTTGTATAAAAACGGAACTTACTTTCCGAACGTACCTCGTATTTCTATAAAACCGGAGGAAATTTCAACTTCAGCTGGAGCCGACTTCCGAACTTTCTTCTGAAAAAAACTGTCAGAGCGTGAGCTTTGCTCCCACTTACAAAGATATTTTGAGAAAAAAATACTCTTGTATAAAACTTACTAAAATATTTTTGGCATTAACGTCCTCATTTAAATTTAATTTGTTGCTTAAGTAGTCCTGTATGCATTGTTTCTTAGATGATGTAGATTTGTTTCCACTTTCAATAAATTTTTCATGCATCTCAAGATGCGTGACATTTCTCAGATCCATTAAACCTTTAGCAATATTTTTTTAAATTAAAAAAAGTAACAAAATCTTTAAAAAAATACTCTGATTGCACCACTTTTAGCCAAAAATCCGCGGAAGAGTATTGAAACCGGAAATTCACAACACTAAAATGCTACGGGCTCTCCTCTTCAAATTTGCCTTCTCTTTTTTCCGAACGTAAAGAAAATCCAACCCCCCTCCACTTCTTGAAATAAAAAAACTCACAACTCACGTCTTTATCTGGCAAGGCACTAAAGCTGCATCCCAACTCGCCATTCAGGCAGCTATCTCGGCAGATTTAGGGAGGACGCCATCTTGAAGTGAGTCCCAACTCGTTAGGCATCATGATTTTGGCCAGATCTTTTTCGATTTGGGACCACTGTGCGACCCTCGAAGCGGCTTGCGGGTATTTTCTGTATTACAACTAGAAAAAAATTGCCCTTAAACTACAATGGCTCGTTTCTTTTCTTTCGATGGCTCATTGCTTGCGCTTGCATGGCACAACGAGGGACCAAGGTGGCGGCAGAGCCAAGATGAGCCAAGGTATTCCATTTCCGTGGTGAAATATTAGTTCCAGCCAAATTTAATCGCGTCGAAGGGTGGCGGGAGTAGTAAGACACACCTGATTTTTACCTTCAGTGCGCAGTGGTGCCTACTCGCGCACCCTATTTCTCTTCGTTCCATAGCAACTTCGTTTTCTGCGAAGTGAAGAATATAGAAAAGGGTATAATAACGTTGCAATTGACTTCGTTAACCAGACGCTCAGCGAAAATATTTCGCGAAGGATAATTAAACTATTTCTTTGTGTGGTATCTAATCCAATTTCAGGTTTGATTACTGCATGATATTTATTGTTCACTGTCTGTTTGTATTAAATCTTACCCGTTTGCTCACAGACATACTGTTGGTAACACGCATGCAAAGCACATTGGGCTAACCATTAATGAAACTAGGATTTATGAATAGGGAGGTCCTTGGATGAAAACGTGAGAGAAGTGCTGCTTCGCTCTAGTTAGACCACACCTCGAATACGCCGCGAGCATTTGGGACCCTGGTCATAAAGATTTAGCCAAAAAAATTAACAAAATACAAAGAAAAGCAGCACTCTTCATTAAAAACTGCTACAAACGAACATATAGAGTTACACAACTGTTAGAGGGATTAAGGTGGGATCACCTAGAGACTCGGAGGCTGCACGCTAAGCTTAGGCTGCTTGATAAATTCAGAACTGATATTTTTCAGAGCGACATAGAGAATATTATCATGGCTCCTCACTACATCTCTAGGTATGACTGACGCGATAATATAAGAGAGATACACTGCCGAACAGAGAGGTACAAGAGCTCGTTCTTTCCGCGCACAATTAGCGACCACATTAGAAACCGAGCTCCTCCAAATACACTCTCATAGGACACGTCACCATTTCACCTCCAAAACTTTTACATCTTTACACGGCTGGTGACCTACCACCCCCTGCCACAAGCCCAAGCGGCAGCTCGCGGGGTAGTATGTAGATGTAGATGTAGATTTCAAGGTTCCAGAAAATTAATTGATTGTAATATTATCAGCTATACGGCGCCAAAATCGTAACAATTTCGGAATTCTATCATTTTATAGTTATTTATGGTCTCTAGAACATTATGCATGGTGTTAATTGGCATTTTTGAAAGAAAGTTGAAATGGCCATTATGGCACATTGAATGGGAATACTATATTTCTTCAATGGTAGCCAGTATACTATATCCCTGCCTAATGCAGAAATTGACCCCTATTAATTTAAGCTGCCATCTTTGAAAATTTCTTCAATCACGTGGGTACCATGGTTTAAATGTGTCACATCTTCTTTATAGTAATGATCGCATATTTTAGTCATACGCTTATTACATGATCTAATGAACTAACCAAATTGAAGAGGTCTCTGAACTTTAGAAAGTTTCAGTGGCTCGTTCTCATCCTCTCCACTCCAGAGTTATTATTACACCGCCCGCAATGAGATACGAGTCGTATCACGCGACCACGAAGGCCGTTATTTCCTCTTGTATGTCCATCGCATTCTTCACACGGGCCTGTGGTTTTTCCTCTGACTCAGCGGCGACGAAACATAAGCGGTCGTACCTATCCTCAGATCGGAATATCCGAGAAGAGCGATCAAACTTTCTGTCAACGTGAGCTGCTGACGTATGATTAGTCCATTGATAGATAGAGCTGATAAGTATTCAGATGAAGGCAGCTTTTTAAATGTTCTCGATTCTTCTGCCTAGAAGCTTCTTTTTAAAAATGGCCCGGGCAGAGATTTTTCAACGGAATTCCGATTCTACGTTTGAGTTTCATAAGGAGATATTTGAAGTGCAGCTCTCCGTCCCTCGGAAGGGAAGTCAAACGGTTTTCCACTTGGATTTAATACCAGGCTTAATTTAATTCCAACCTGTAGACGATTTCAGGTCTTTGAATTGAAACAGCTGTCACCAAAACAAGTATTCGACAGAATACTTGTTTTGGTATCCCATATGAAGATTGGAGCTTTTGATCAAACGTTACATAAAATATACCAATAGCATTTCAATGATAACTTGAATCACCTCTTTCAGAGAAAACATAAGAGTACGATTAGATACTTCTCTTGCGTAGCCATATGCATCATTATATATTTTCATCCTATATATTAATATTAATAAAATTAAACAGTTACAAGTAGGCCATTGGCTTGGTGGTAACAATACAAACAGTTGAGTAAAAGAATAAACCATGAAACCTTCTACTTATTTAACCTATTTTTAAAAATAATTGATTTTTTGGGAAGGGCTCAAGTATTTTTGATGGTAGGTAGTTCCAGTCCCGTATTTTCCTATTCACGAAGGAGAACTGTTTCACATTTGTGCTGATAAGTATTCAGACGAAGGCAGCTTTTTAAATGTCCTCGATTATTCTGCCTAGAAGCTTCTTTTTTAAAATGGCAGTATATTCTAAAATTTACGACACAGTAGTAATTCATGGCGACAATTACTGGCGTTATGTTCGAGAAATTGATAGAAATTGTATTTAAGTGATAGAAAAAGATGAATAGATAAATATTGTGCCAAATGTAACAATAAAATAAACACAATCGCAGTAAATTTCCACCGTAGAAGGTCAAAAAGTATATCATTTCCAACCCTTTTCTTTCTTTATGCAGCGCCTAGTTGACGTCAATGAGGGGCCGGAATATTTTTAAGAAATGAAGCATGTGCATCTTCAAAAATTTTGCTTTCAACATGCTCATGGAAATTAAAATGCAGGTTGACTTCATTTTTAGAAAAAGAAATCGCTTCATTTAAAAACAAAAATATGTTGAATATATTTGACACTAAAGGATGTTGAAACCAGATGACTTTCTTATTATTACGTAACTCCTTTGGCTTAAATTACTGTCAAAATCCAAAATTGCTTTCACGTGCCAATGAGTTACATTGGAGCCACATTTTCATAATATGAAAACTTTTTCGTTAAATATTTAATAATTAACGCCAATATTGGTGGGGAAATTAAGTTGGTATTAAAGTCTCGAAGGAACAGATAATGATCAAATGATCGAGTTAATCACTAAGAACAAAACATATTAACATATGAACATAAATATAAAATCAACAAAACATATGAACATAAAATTTTCAGATACAATAAAATATCTTGGAATTACCTTAACATCTGATATATCGTAGGGATAACACAGACAAAACATATGTGGCGCAGCATTAAAGAGACTAGGTTTTGTTAAACGTATAATAGGAAGGTCCTCGGATGAAAAAGTCAAAGAGAGATGCTGCTCCACTCTGGTTTTGTCCATACCTCGAATACGCCGCGAGCATTTGGGACCCTGGTTGTAAAGATTTAACAAAAAAATTAATAAAGTACAAAGAAAAGCAACGCGGTTCATTAAAAACTGCTACGAGCGAAGATATACTTGTGTATACGCGTGTCTCACAACTTTTAGAGGGATTAAAGTGGGAGCCTCTAGAGATTCAGAGGCTACACGCCAGGATTAGGCTGCTTGATAAATTCAGAACTGATATTTTTCAGAGTGACATAGAGAATATTATCATGGCTCCTCACTACATCTCTAGGTCTGACAGACGCGATAATATAAGAGAGATACACTGCAGAACATATAGGTGTTAAAACTCGTTCTTTCCGCGAACAGTAAGCGATCACAATAAAAATTAAGCTCACTAAATACATTCCTATAATTCATGTCACCATTTCATCTCCAAAAAACGCACACCTTTACACGGCTGTTGACTTACCACCCCATGCCACACGCCCATTCGGCGGCTTGCGGGGTATTATGCAGATGTAGATATTAAATTATAATTCACTGTGGTACTAAAGGAATATAATGAAATATAAGTCTTCCGATAGGGAAAGCTCAACAAGTCCAGTCCGGCGATTTCCTTCCTCTTGGTGGCCTGGAACGTTCACTTGCAAACGGGGTTTTCACGGGCACACACACTATGAGAGAACTCGTGAGGGGTTTGGCGGCCACGAGCGCCTTACAGCAACCACTTCCGCTAACTAACTAGATTTTTGTGTGCAAATTATACCAGTCCACCAGCGCCTCCCAGTGGCAGCCAGCCGAACCCCGCCTGTGCGCGATTTACGAATTAAATGCTTAAGTCTAACGCAGTACCTTTTCCTGTGAACACGTTTTTTTAAGGTGATTCATTTCAGTTCAGTGGTTTGATCTTCCGCCATTCAAACACGTCTATGAGTATAACTCGTTTTTTCATTAATATGTAATATTATTGTAAGTAATCTACTGGTTAGGAAAGATATACGTATAAGACACATATATAGGATTATTCAGAAACAAAAATTATCTATACCTATAACTAAAATAATTATCTTTTTTCATCAGCTTATATTTTTCCTCTGAGGAAACCCTGAAAACAGTTTTTTCCCTCAGAGGAAATGATGCTTCACTGAACTCCTGTTGTGTTGGAAATGAATTTTCAACAATCAAGCAGGTGTGTTGTTTACCGTACTCACAAACATCTGTTAGGGTATGTTTCTACGCACTTTTTTACATTTGGTAGACGCAAAATATCTTTAAAAGTCGATACTTTTACTGCTGTTATTTTTAGTTTTGCGACATCCACGCATATACTTATCTCGAGTCAACCACCTGAGCGTCTAATATCTCTTTGATGGATCGTATCTTTTAGGATACTATTTCTTTGGAACAGCAAGCACAAGCAGCAGAAGGAAATTGAGGAGGGGATGTGTGTTGTGAGAAGCCAAATAAACGGAGAATCCGAGACTGAGGAATTGTTAGGAGATCGGGTTCCTCTCTGGCAAGAGTGGTGTGAGTGACATTGGAGGTGCGTTGGTGTCGGACGGAAGAGATAAACATGGTGAAGGGAATGTCGGTCTGAAAGGACGGTGACGCTACTTCCTCGAAAACATTCGAAAAGATAAATGGACACCATACTTTGATCAAGTTGGGAACTGGGGGAGCCGGTACGGATGTGGCAACCATGTTTATATATGTATGAGTTATTTACCTGAGAGCTAATATCCGACGAACTGTTAGCGTGATCCCACCAAAAAAATGACTAAGATGTCATTTTTTTCATATAAAATACGCATAAAAAAATATGTCTTCTACAAGTTTGAAACGGTAAAACGTTGCCTTTCCATGATATTTTCTCGCAGATTTAACTGATTATTTACTTGGTGTTCAACGGGGGAATGGGAAAGTCACGCGGAAAATTAGTTTTTTTCTGTATAGCATAAATTGCTCTTTCGTGGAAAGCGTTATTTTTAGAAGAAAGATGTTTTGAAATATTAATAACAACTTAAAAAATGCATCCTAATTTTTTTATTTTTTTAGTTCTTAGTTATTTACTGCAAAACTTGCAGTCGAAATGGGGTATTTCACTAAAAGTGGCGCTGCAGTCGGAGTCTAAGGCTATAATTGAAAATTAAAATTTTATTGTGGATTTCACAAATTGCCTGTTGCAACACCCAAGGTCCCATAGAGATAAGGAATGTTTCCCTATCGTCATGTAAAAATTACCGTGGATTTCCCAAATGCAGCCAAAAATGGATAACGTTCAATCTATGGAAATCAATGAAGGGTGTAATATATTTACAAATTCTAGTTACTGTAAATAAAAAAAGATAAGAATATATATTTCATGAGAGTATTAATAAGATATGGATATGCTCATTTATTTAATAAGAGTATGCCCTGAGTGTAAAGGTGTTTAATGATTAAGCGTTCTTTCATATGATAGAACCAATACAATTTGATTTCTCGTCACATTCAGTTCGAGTTGACTTAGACACTCGCCAACAATCCTTATACCGAAAAGTAACAATCTTGCTCGAAGTATTCTTCCAAATGCACAATTGCATATTTATTTTTTTATGTGATGAATATTTTTTCAAAAGTTTTAAAGCTTTTCTGTATTTGATCGCTTCTGAAAAATATATGATCTTTTCATAAGGCATTATTAATTCCATAGGACAAACAAACGGGTTTTTTTTTAAGCTGCCAGTTATCATTTTTCAAATCCATTTGTGCTGTTCAAAGGGACCATAAAATTGATTTACCAGATATTTCTCCCACAGTTTTATCCTTCCCTATAATTTTGTATCTAAGTCTCGAGAATTCATTTTTTTAAACACTATTGCGAAGCGTGAATAAGCTGCGTTCATTTGCTCTGTAAAAGGCCATTTTAAAAGCTCCAAAAATTAAAATAGGAAAGGGATAAGGGATTCCCTAAGCTGGGAATCAGACCAAGGACCTTTGACTTCCTGATCAGGGAATCATGGGCGGAATCATGGGCAATTGGTTTACGAATTTGCACGGAAAGGCAAAGGTCCGTCGTGACGCATGTAAAAGGCCATTTTAAAAGCTCCAAAAATTAAAATAGGAAAGGGATAAGGGATTCCCTAAGCTGGGAATCAGACCAAGGACCTTTGACTTCCTGATCAGGGAATCATGGGCGGAATCATGGGCAATTGGTTTACGCATTTGCACGGAAAGGCAAAGGTCCGTCGTGACGCATCCTTTGATGCTTCGGTCAGGAATCCCATTCCTCAAGGTTTTTATCAGTGCATTTCCTTTTCCTTCATCGCGCAAAGTAGAGAAAGGTTACAGGATAACGAGGCGTATAGCCGTGAATGAAAAAGATGGCAGTTCATTCCACTTAATCAATGGTGAAATAAACAGCTTAATTATAAATTCGGGGAAAAAGGAACTGGATTGATCAAGTCTTTCGCAAATTGCTTACTGCTGAAAGAACGAACCAATTCTTGAAAGATTCGCTTACCCTGTTCGGAAAATGGTGGAAGTGTCTCAACCATAAGCAGTTGCTACGCATTTGGGTATTCCTTTGAATCAGAAATCTCATGCTAATAGAATTAATTTGTTTACGTTTGTATACCTAGTCAAACCATAAGCCAGACTTTCAGATGCTTATACCGGAATCAGATTTGAGAATGGTTTATATTGCTGTTGTCTCGTCTTCCCTATTTATGTTGCAGTGTTTGTATTTTAACGTATTAGATCGTGAATATAGAAAATGTAATGAAGTTTTATTTATATTTTGCAATAGAAATAATCATTAATAAACAACAGCCTTACCCCTTTATATCAACTAATATTAACTGTAGTAATCGCTTGAGAACTATCAATACATTCTAGTTTCCCCCTAAAATGTAATATTAACTCCAAATAACGCATTTTGATTGTGGAAAATTGGTTGAAAAGAATTGGGGACACTGTGTCCACCACTGGTTTTCTCAGTAAAAATATTTGGAATTTCAATTCTTTTCCATATTTGAAACACGACAATGGAATTGATTAATATCATCATAAGAAATCGTTGTTGATCTGAGTCATTAGAGTACATTTCGTGTTCCCTAAGCGAAATGGGGTATTTTTGTGTCCAAATATTGGATATCAAACTTATCATGTTGAAACTAGCCAATGGCTCGAATTGACCTCAAGATTATGAAGTTACTTACTATGAGAATTACCACAAAAGCGTTTTAAATGCGGTTTTTTTATATGTAATAACTACTATTAGCTGACAGTGGACTCGAAAGCAGTGAAAGGAAACCGTTGGTTTCAAAGTAAGGTGAAAAACCCATTTATAAATATAGCAATGACAACCTTTCAAAATGAGCATTTATACCGTCGTTAAAGAAACCTAATCTGGAAATTCGCATCCAAAACTCAATATTTGATATGGTAGGTCATTTATTCTTGCTTTTGATTTTACTTCATATAATTTCTTCCGCAGCTTAAAGAGTGCTATCCATCGGTGAATTTTTATTGTTGCATTGAAGAGTTAATTGGTGACAATTTAGGAGATATATTCCACCTAAGATGGGTAGAGGGAATAAATAGAGCTGTGAATATTTTGAGTACCACTAAATCTACATCTACTTAATCCCCTGCGAGCCACAACGAGGGTGTGTGGCAGGGGGTGAATATCACTAAACATGCACTATTGATATACAACTAGGATATAAGGGAGGCATGTTAGAGAACAGGGTCACATGCAGCTAGGTGGTTAGTATCTACATAATAAAAAAGGGATTATTGGTTGTCATTACATGCATCATGCACTACAGACTACTCTAACTATATTTCACCTACCTATCCCTTTGCTACGCTGCCTATTGTTCTCTCTTATGGTACGCGGGAAAAATGACATTTTAAATCTATCGGTACGACAATATATCTCTCTAATCTTGTTAATATGATCAAACCTAGCATAATACTCAGGGGTTCTCAATATATATCTAACGTCATCTGTGAACAAATCGGTTTCGAATTTACTTCAAAGGTTTAACCTAAATTTTAACCTGCATTCTGATAGTAATTCCCATCCTAGTTCTTCTATTAAACTCGTAACACTTATACAATTATCATAACGGCCTTTAACAAACCTAGCAGATCTCCTTTGCACACGCTCTAATTCTTTTATCATACCTTCCTCGTACGGATCCCATATACTAGCGGCATATTGTAAATGAGGCCAGACAAGTGTAATATAGCTTCTTTATCGTACTCTCCCATCGCATTTGCCACTAATTTGCCCATTTGCCATTGCACACTAATAAGTAGCCAGTCAGCAAGTGCGCGCAATAGCAAAAAGGGCATGCTTGAAATATGGAATCAAGATTTTTATGCAGACAGAAAATCTTAACTATGATTAAGCCGTGTCCCAATGAGAAAACACTAGGGGCATTGTAACTCATCAAGGGTCGACGCGTCGCTCATGGATAGAGTCCATTAATGAAACAATTTGTAATTTCTTAAAATGTTATCTATAAACACGAGGACAGGAATGTTTCCTCCAATTTTCAAGAAGAAATGAATCCGAAAAATATAATTGTCATGTTTCTAATCATGCTGGTCCGATTTTGGTGGATTTTTTAACAGTAGGGTTTTTTTTGGTTTACAGCACAACTGGTTCATAAATTAGATTAGTTCCTAAGATTAGGAAGGCTTACAAACGCTCCATGCATTGTTACATCCTTGCATTTTTGTTGACGAATTTGAGGTGAGTACTTGCACAAGTATCGAAAAATTGACCTCTTGATGACTGGTTGCCAAATAGGCATTCCTGACTACCTATTAGTCATCGTATTGTGAAAGGCAATATATTCTGTGCTAGTTAGGAAACCATAGTATATCTTCGATTTGAGCACAAAATTTGTCAGTTATCATATATTGATCGAAGTTTAGGAATAATGAAGAGTGAATGGTACGCTAACGATACTTGTATTGTATCTCATCGAACCTGATAATATTGATTATTTTCCTTCAAGATTATGAAAGTTTTTCTCCAGGCTGAAACATTGTAAATATATAAATATTTATGACTTAATTTATTGATCGAAGTGTAGGAATTATGAAGAGGGAACGGTACGCCAACGATACCTGTATTGTATCACATCGAACCTGATAATATTTATTATTTTCCTTCAAGATTATGAAAGTTTTACTCAAGGCTGAAACATTGCAAATATATAAATATTTATGACTTGTTATAATATGCAATTGAACCGGATGTTTTTCATTTAATATGATAAATAATATACATTTTATGTGTTAATAAGTAAACAAAGTTCTGATTCACATTTTAGACTACTGATAACAGTTCTTAGCTTACCTATGTCATGTCTTTGAATGTATTTATCGTAGAGCTTGGGCAACTGATTTTCAAACGAGAAGGTTGTTTGCTTGGACGGCGCGAAGCATTTCATCTTAGCGCCGCATTTGCCTACCGTGTCGCCATCTCTCGAGCGTGGTCTTTATTATTTTCATTTTAACCTCGCAATAGTTGGTCGTTTTCACGTTAGAGAGGGCACCGCTACCGCCGCGACGCTATCGAAGTCCGCTCGTGGGAAGAATATCATTCTTGACAGCATATGTTGCTTACCATTTTTAAAATGTCGTTTACATGATTAAAAACATGAATTCTAAGCATAGAGACCCAACTGAGCGTTTGTTTTTAAATGTATTACACATAAAAATAGCAAATTACTGACGGGAACCGTGTGCTTTATCGCAGCCTTGATATTTTCGTTGCCATTGTTAATATATATGTAAAACGTAGGCTCTTAGTATTTTTTACTGTAGAAATGCTTTACGGACCTAACAATTTACGACCGTAATGAGCACTCAGCTTCATTTAATACCTACCTATGCTTATATTATTGAGTATCTACAAGCGTATTATAATTAAAGCTAAAGTGGTTAGGTAATTTTTTTCTCGCAATTTTCAATCGCCCTACTTTTGCATTTCTTAATTAGAAAAATTAAGGTTTCCACAAAGGATGGGTAAAATTTTAGCAAAGACTAAGCTGTAACCTCATTAAAAGTAGTATAATTTATTATATGTGCATAATCCAATACCTTGACTGTCATGATGTCATTATAATCGCTATTTGATGCGTTAAAGTTGAGGATGTATCCACTATTTCAAGGACGTACGGAAACCTCAGTTAAAATGAACTCCGTAGCCACGAATTTAATTAGAACATTTGATTTTTAAGTTACATCCATGCATTTTAGTTTTAAGGCACTCTATTAACTAATGGTTAACTTTGCAATGTATATGAAGGGAATCGATGAATTATCGAGCTTATTCAACGCTCTAATGAGATAAAAGATCACATGGTAACGTTACGCTAAGCGGCTTTCTACGTGCGACTCGACAATACATGCAAAAACAATGTGTACATAGTCCTGAAGTGATTCATGCACATTTGCCAGATTTATATTTTAATTTCATAGATCGTGAGGTAAGTTACATTAACAAACTTCGACGAGCAAGAGTTTCTTTGTTAATATTTTATTTTTAACTTTGAATTCAATGATTTAAAAATTAGATAGTCCCTTATCAAGACATATAACGATTGCTGTCAGTTCGCTGTTGTTCTGTTTTACTTTAGAAGTACAAATGTCAGCCATTTTTTTATGCGTTTCTAGTAAGGGATCAGTGCTTCTTTTTAATAGGCGTAATTTCACTTCCTGTAGTATAAATATACATTGCGTTCGTTATTTTGAAAACAAAATCCTCCATTTCTCACTATGAGCAGATATTTTCATCATTTTTTTAAGAAAAAGACGAGATATTGCTCTTATTTAACGATGATCATTGCGTATTGCCTACATCTACTTTCTACCGAGCAAGCTACCTCATGGGTGTGCGGCAAGAGTTGCGATATAACCAAACTGGCATACAAAAGGAAATTGATGGTAAATTATCGAGGGATTAGTTTAGACCTGCAATACATCGTGAGGATTTGGATTTCTCAGCTGGAATATTTATTTCGCCAATCAAACAGAATACATGGGTAAGCCGCGAGTTACTAAAAATTTTGCACCGTACAATCAAAGAGAGTAAAATAGGAGGTTGGCCGAGTAGGTTTGAAGCTACTAGAGGATCGGAGAATGCATGTTTTAAATAAGTTGGCTTGAAATACTCGGGTGGGGGTACATCTACATACAACCCTGCGAGACACGGTATGGGCGTGTGGCAGGAGTTGTAAGGACACTAGCCATTGAAAAATAATAAAGTTTGGGAGGTGAAATGTTGAACTGATTTATGAGAGAGTTTTGATTGGAGCTCGGTTTTTGTGAAGATCACTCACTGTGCGTCGAAGGAGCGATCAATTGCACATCTCTGTTCGGCAATGTATATATCTTATTTTGTCGCGTCTGTCGGACGTAGTAATGTAGTGTGACGTCGCAATGATATTCTCTGTTTCGCATTGAAACACACCTGTTTTGAATTTCTCAAGCAAGCTAAGCCTGTCGTGTATTCTCTGGCTCTCTGAATAGAGAAAGATATTAGGTAATTTCAATATGGCCCGGATGGCACCACTGAAACCCCGCACAGCTCCCCTGGAAGCGGTGTAATAAGGATTGGATATTTGGAGAGGCGACCGACAGCTAAGGTCATTTGCGCCACAGGGGATAGGTAAGGGAAGAAGGGCGGATGGAAACCCGGCGTCGGCCTTAGCCTGCTCATAACGAAAGGCGCCAAGGGGACCACGGTTTAACGTCTCATCCGACAGATGGAGTACTGTACTTGAAGTGCCTTCTACAAGATACTCAAGTAGGGATCGGGTTTCCTCTGAAAATATCCTCCTCTGCAGGGATTTGAAGCCTGGCCGTCCGTATGGTTAGCCACGAGGGGTAAACAACTCGGAGAAATGGTGTGCGCTCGTTGAGAAATGGTCGCGGGACAGAAGTGGACAGAAATGGCTAGAAATGGACAAAAATGGATGGAAATGGACAGAAATGAATAGAAATGGATAGAAATGGACAGAAATGGATAGAAATGCGGTGTACGCTTGTTTTGAAGTTGCGTACCCCTCGGTTAGCCAGTACTCTAGCCACCACAAATACCCGATCCCCAACTGGCTTTTGGGATTGAAGGAAAAGATTTGCACTGATGGGAATATCGTCAAAATATTCAAGGAGTTCAAATATTCAAGGTCCGTCTGTGGCACACAGCCGAGTTTTGAGTGGTACATAAACCATTGAATAAACCGATGACGTAAGGCCATACATAGGCCTGATGTAATAAGCAATAGAATCACTGCCAAACTGAAAGATACAACGGACTCCTCCTTCCAGCACACCATTGTTTAGCTTTGTACTCGAAAAATAAAGCGAAACATGGAAACTGTGCGTCCTCACAAATTCCGCTTACAATGTCTACGCCTTCTGCTTTATTTCCCGTATTCCTTCCTCATTTCATAGCTGGAGTTTTCCCATCCCAGGCATCACACTTCTGCGGTAGCTTTCGAAGTATATATCTACATCTGCATACTACCCTACGAAACGCCATTTGGGCGTGTAGAGGGAGTTTTTGGACACCAGACATATAAAGGTGTACGGGATAAGATTTTGAGAGGTGTAATGGAGAAGTATATTATGGAAGTCTATAGAGTGGATCTCAGTTTTTATTGTGGCCACCCGAGGAAAGAACGAGTTATTGTACCTATCTGTTCGGCAATGTATCTCTCTTACTTTCACCGCTTCAGTCGGGCCAATAGAAGTAGTGTGGCGTGATGATGATGTTCCCTGTGTCGCTCTGGAACACACCTGTTTTGAGATCCTCAAGCAAACCCAGCCTAGCATCCAGCCTTTGAATCTCCAGGATCTCCCAACTTTCATCCCTCTAAAAGCTGTAAAGCAATATATGTTCACTCGTAGCAGTTTTAAACGAAGCACGCAGCTTTCCTTTGGATTTTATTAATTGTTTTGGTTAAATCTTTCAGTCCAGGGTTCCAAATGGTCGCGGTGAATTTGATGTGTGACCTAAGCATATCGAAGAAGCGCATATCTTTGACTTTTTCATCGGACGACCTTCCGAATATACGCCTACGCATTACAAGGATAAACAACTATTGGCTATAAATTACTAGTATCTAATTAGTAATCCTGCTGAAGCAGGCTAGTAGTCGGTGAAATAATAAAAAAGTTTATAAGAAAGCAAATAATTAAATATAACTTAATACGTGGTTTTCTATTTGTAATGAAAATATTATATATAACTATGGTTCGTAATATATAGCATCTATATTTCCAAGATTTCTCAGGGTATGACTTTTCTGGCGAGTTGGGAAGAGCTGTTACAAAGCAGAGTTCCTTTTAATGTGTGGTTTGAAAAATCCATTCACCCGCGCCATGTGTCACCTGTCTAGTGGAGAACATGAAAGGGATCTTGCTTGTCGTCCATTGGCGCCCTTATGAATCAAAAAGAACGCCGAGGATTTGAATCATACCTAAGTACGCGTCGCCCATTATACAGCATTAGCTGTTTTCTCCGTTATCTCCTCCAACATAACATACTCCCTCATTCCTCCAATTTAGACGCCATTTTTCACTTAATGAGCCCACCATCCAATTATACCGGCCCGGTTATTATCTCTACCTAGAATGATTTTGCCTCCCTTATAAATTCCAACCCGATTGTGCTTCTCCCTAGCGGTCTCACCGGGTTAATGAGTCACCAAACCCGCATTTAAAGTTTCAAAATAAACGTCCGCCCTCTTTTCTGACGTTAATTCCGTGGTAATACATTTGTCAGCTCCAAGATACTTCCAAATGTGTCATAAAATTTACTTTATTTCGATCCATGGTAATCATACCATCCAGTCTGAATTATCTTTTTATCATGCAACTTTTATTTAAAAATTATTTCTCCGGCATTCTCCTCACGGCTGTAACCTCCGAAAATAATTCATCCATTCATATCGTTTTCCTTCTTTACTTTTTTCACTCCAGTCTTCCTACTTCCTGAAAACCTAACTACTTTAGCTTATTATGATCTTTGTACAAAATATTCCACAGTTATCCGGAGTTTCGAAGATATGATGTTTGAACTAAGAACTTGGAATGGTCAGAAAGTAATAAGTTCATATGTTTATGTTTTAGCACATTTTTGAGTGAAAAAAGTGCTGTCGATCGTTTGAGGATTTCAAGGAGTGATTCAGATGATTATTTTCATAGTGGTTAAATACGCGGTAAACCAACATGTATCCTCCATTTTTTTAGTTATACCTCTAATTTTTCGTCATTTAATAATTAAAGATACCGATTATGTTGTTTATTCGACTCGTATACAGTACGTAGGATCTAAGCGATAAAATTGAGCATTACATTTTGTAAAGCGAAGTAACTGGTTTTGGATTGGATTGGATATTTGGAGAGGCGACCGACGGCTGAGGTCATTTGCGCCATAGGGAATAGGTAAGGGAAAGAAGGGTGGATAGAAACCCGGCGTCGGCATCAGCCTACTCTTAACGAAAGGCGCCAAGGGGACCACGGCTTAACGTCTCATCCGACAGACGGAGTACTCCTCTTGAAGTGCCCGCCACAAGACACTCAAGTAGGGATCGAGTTTCGTCTGAAAAACATCCTCCTCTGCAGGGATTTGAACCCTGGCCGCCCATGTGGTAGGCGAGTACTCTAACCGCCACACCAACCCGATCCCCAACTGGCTTTGGGGACTGAAGGAAAAGATTTGCACTGATGGGAATGTCGTCAAAATATTCAAGGAGTTCAAATATTCAAGGTCCGTCTGTGGCATACAGCCGAGTTTTGAATGGTACATTAACCACTGAATAAGCCGATGGCGTAAGGCCATACAAAAGCAGATTTTAATATTATGGAGCTAATGGCTAAAAATTTAGATAAGAAAAGTACTCATCCCTTCATCATGGATGGAAATACCCCCTGCAACTCGAAAGTATTGGGAATAAGGCCCCACTGCCCAAGCAGCAGATGATAGCCATACAATATCCATATAATGTCCAGCTTATCCGTGTAACCTTCCATGGATATCCAGAGGATATCCGAAATTCCCGCTAGTGGATATCCATAGAATATCCAGGGCTAACATCCATGCAACATTACCCCTCAGTTATATGGATATCCATGCAATATCCATGGTGCAGAAAAACCCAAAAAACCACCCTCCCAATCGCATATAATTTTGAATTTCACACCATTTTTAGCCTGTTTATACTGAACCACCCCTATCGTAAAAACAGAGTTGCAGCATCAAGCCTTCCTGGAGATCATCTCAACGATGAATCATAAGCCATCCAAAGGGAAATACATGTTGAGATACAATACTTCATAGGTAGAACATCGTAAAGCTAACTATCGCATGGATATCATCGTAAGGATATAGTAATCATAATATCCATAGGATATCCATATAATGTTACAGGTTGGACCTAACTTCTTTTGGATATTGGTAACCATTTATGGATATCCATACAACATTGTCTGCTACTTGTGTGGATGAAGGAGAAAAGGATGACTAAGAGGAGCCTAAGAGCAAGGAGTGAAGGAAGTCATGATATTCAAACAGTTACATCCAAACGACATGGACAATACGGTTTTATGAGTAAAGCGGAATGCAGAAAAACCGCTATTTATATTTACCGCAAGTTTGCAATCTTAGATTGCTGATTTGAGTAACGACCAGTAAGGAAAATGACCAGCAGGAAAAGTTTACCAAATGGATAACAGCGCTAACATGCTAACATCTCTTTTTGAGTTGAGATCTCATTTTGCTTATACACTCAAACATTTTTCATTGGTAATTTCATGCAGGTGACAATGCTTTTCTGGCATACCAGAGTGAAAAAGATGTGCTTTCCTGGTGTAATATTATTTCCTCTTGCGCACATACTTAACTCACGAAAAGCTGCGTGAGTAGCACGTCACGTAAATAATTTTACAGCCAATCGTGTAAACGATGTACAATAAGCCCGTTCAGGAAGGGAGTTTTGACGGCCCTTACCCATAAATAATATATAAATTCAATCTCACGAGAGCGAACAAAAAAATACACGTCCTCACAATCATAGTAATCTCATTAGTATTATCTGTGGTATTATTTAATCTCATAAAATCTCAAACAACAATAACTTGCTTTTTGGTTCCAAAAGTATTAAAATGAGCGGTTTCTCTTCGCGTGTTTCATGAATTGTATGGTCTTATTCTTCTGAATTCATCCAGTATTTGATGTAGATTACATGCTATTAATGGTGGTGGCTTTATCTTTGTGGTAAAGATTGGACGCATAAATTTTGGAGGGGCCTTTTTCTCAGCTTCACAATTTAGTTTTCTTACCTAGTTCCTGTTTTCATGAGGAGTGACTTCTGGTCCATAAACTTATTTTACAATCGCTACTCAAGAATTCATGAGAGCCAATTTAGATGCGTATGGAGCACAGAAGTATTGAACTTTATTTTATTGCCCCCATTTCAATTTTCTCTCTGTGGATAGTCAATCAATATATCTGTGGGTTATGTTCAAATACACGCATTCTAGTTTGAGCTGAACCTTTCAATATTCAGATAGCTGTGAAAAAAAGACTTCAAATTATTGTGTTGTGATTTATGATGAACTCCAGCCAAGTGGTCTGCTATAGTGTAAAACCTACTAGACGATCCCTTAAGCAAAATATTTGAACCGATATATACACCAAGAACTCTGTATCTATTGGCCATGTCATATGTGTAATGTGTTTACTGTATTGATTTTTCAAATATGTCGAATACATTTTGTGTGGTCAAATTTCCTCTGTTGTGCTTGCTTACTGTCCAAACAGTTCAAATTCTGCTGGTAAGTGAAATAATAGTCTTCACCCAATTTTAGAGCGAGAGTTAATTTATTTAAACCGTGGTGCTAGTATAAGCACAGTTTAAAATTAATGGTTTAATGCCTTTGGTAGTTCCACGTTGGAGAACTTCCTTGTTTGTTTTCCATTGATCATTCAGTGTGTCATTGCATGTTCTAAAAGTTTTTTAAATAATGCTGTGGTTATACTTATATATATTCCTCCAGTTTGAGGGTATTTTAAAACAATGCATCATGTCATATTTTTGTTTACTTTCACCGAATGATTTTTCTAAATAAGGACAACGAAAAAAGTTGTTCAAAGTCCTTATATGCTATGTTTTCATCGTCGAGTTTAACTAGTTTACCTTTGTGAAACATGTTGGCATCTGACCTTAAAATAGTCCTAAATATTTAATAAAGCAGTACATTATGGGATAAATCGAATTAGTGTTTTGCGAGAGTATTTTGGAAGATTATATGGCAAAAAAACTTGTGATTGATACGTTTTAGTAGCAATACCATGAAAAAGGTATCCGTAACAGCCTCTATCACGGGTCTAACTGACAATAATTTTTTCTGTTTGCGGAAAAATGCGAACATTGTAAAAAAGAAATAAATTACACTGAGGAATGATATCACAAAATTAGAGATGTACGGGAGATCGTTTAACTTGAAAAATAAACCAAAATTTTCGATCTCGTATTTCTTTAACTGACATACTGAACTGTGTATCAAGCCCCGTTTGCCTGGCGGAACGACAAATCCTTGGTCATTCATAAATCAAGCTGAAAATTATTCCCTGACTTGTTATAGGCCAGGTTTTTAGAATATCATTTAGTTTCCCCAGCATAGATTGCTCTTTGAATCGAGTAAAACTTGTGTGCAAGATTTACGTGTCGCTATCTTGATTGAGTCAAAGCAACATTGAAAGGAAACCCAAAATTATAACAGAAAATGAGGAAATTGAACAAGTGAAACAATTTTGCTATTTAGGTAGCATGCTTACTGAGGATAGCAGATGTTGTGCAGAGATAAAGAAAAGGGTGGCAATAACAAAACAGGCCTTTTAAAATAAGAAAAACCTTCTTGCAGACAAGCTTATGAATATCGAAACTCGGAAAATGTTGGCAAAAACATTCCTTTGGAGTACATTACTCTAAGGAAGCGAGAGTTGGACCCTCCGGAAACGGAGAAAACTGCAATTTGAAGCAGCAGAGATGTGGGTTCGGAGAAGGATACTTAAGATACACTGGACGGAGATGAAAAGTAATGAAGAGGTTTTAATGGAAAGAAATGAAAAAAGAACCCTACTCAACATCATGGAAAAAAGAAATATCAAATTTTTGGGACGCAATAGATCTTTTGTCAATGTGATGGAGGGGAAGGTGCTCGGATAGAAAGGTAGAGGGAGACCAAGGTTACAGTACCTGAACGGGGCACAAGAACCGATGGGGACGGAAAATTATCGGCAGTTTAAGAGATTAGCAGGAAAGAGGGTCATTTGGTTGCAGCAAAAAGGCGAAGCAATTCTTGCAGTAGCAAAGCGGTGCAAGAATTAATGTCATGAAGCTTACCTGACCAAGAATAGATATGTCATAAAGTTAGGGATTCTATAACATTGAAAATACTTTGAAGCACAAATAAATATGCATGTCACCAAATTTGAGTCATATCCCCGAACTAAGTTACTCGATGTATAAAATTTAAATATCCATTTGCTGTCAATTGACCAAGATTCCACTTGATACGATGCGAT
Source organism: Ceriagrion tenellum (assembly GCA_963169105.1). Taxonomy (NCBI): domain Eukaryota; kingdom Metazoa; phylum Arthropoda; class Insecta; order Odonata; family Coenagrionidae; genus Ceriagrion; species Ceriagrion tenellum. Next base: position 49,122,982 of record OY720637.1, read on the forward strand.
TTTATCGCAGATTCGATATGCTACTTGGAGGCTATATAGAAACCTGTCTTATTTTCCTTGAAAGTAGCAACCGCGGTAACCATTTTGTTGCAGCAACAAGGTGGAGCCTTTAGTTAAAGAATCTTGAGGATTCGATACTCTTACACTGGGTCAATCATGCATGAGCTATAGTGAAACTCTAAAGTGTTCATATATATTCCAAAGAATTTTGGCCGGGGGAAAAGTATTGTACATGAGAGTAAAATGCTGAAGAATAGAAACAGGGTTCAGTGAATCAAACGACGGATGGGGCTTCGTATTTTCCTCAGAATACTCGAGTAATATTGGGATCACCAATGGAAAATTTCCGGAGTAGCCGGCGTCATAATCCGGTTGCTCAGCAAGGAAACCCAGGAGTATATGGCAATATACTAAGCGTTTCAACAAAATGGCCATTTTATTTATCTACGTGGTTTCAGCAGTGACTTCCAAGGGTCAATGGTGAAGGAAAATTAGCGAATACAAGACTCCTGTTGGGGCTTATGAAATAATGAGTTCTATTCTTATTCGTATCTAAGTCTTGTTCTACCCTTAGCTGTTCAAATTTCTTCAAGCGCGAACGAAAGCAGTGAAACTCCGTTTTCAATGTAGCCTCCGTTGTTTCCTTATGTAGCTTTCCACTTATTCAGAGTGAGAACTCTCCCGACAAACTCCCCTTTTTTTAAGCGAAAACTTCTTTAGCGGGGCCTGATCAAGCAATTTTTCGGTGAAGGAAAATGATAAAAAACTTACGATGGCGTTTGGAATGCGTCACGCGGTACCAGTACACATAAGTTTGTTCTGCACATGGTTGTAATATCCCATATTTGCTGGCAGTCTTTATTTTCTTTTCCATAATTCAATTAGAAATACTGGTCACACAAATTGGAAATGAACACCAAACGTAAGAAAGTAAATAAAAAATGCTCATTCTATCCACTGAATTTCGTTTTCCTTTTATATTCGTAAAATTTTCAAAAAAAAAACAATTTGGGAAACCTTCTCAAAATTTCCCGTTTTAGGTGGCCCAATCCCTTGACGCCTGACAGTGTTGTTCAAGCCGATTCTCACATACATATACAAAGAATATTAGGCTTATAAGTAATCAATCAGAACAATAAGTAACTTTTTCCTGAAAAGGTAAGAATAACCCGAGCGATATAGACATGGTTTTAAAAGCTCTCAGAAAAAATAGGGACCTGGAATGTGATTGAGTGAATGATAACAATGTAGACAATTGGAAAGTAGCATAGAAAGATATGTGTTTTATCCTGCCAATATCTTATTAATATATTAAAATCTAGTGGTGTCTGTCTGTCTGCCTGTTACTCAATCACTCATAAACCACTGAATCGATTGAAACAAAGTTTTGCGGGAAGATACTTGATACATCTGGTTCACGCATAGGCTATAGAAAAAGGACCTTGGAGCCCTCTCAAAGGGACCCTCAGAGGGGCCCTTTTATTGCCGAAAATTGGCTCTGGAGGATAATTCTTGCATGTATTGGAAACACGTAAAATATACCTATACTGAATGTACAACCACCATGGGGTCGTAAGTCACGCTGGGGCCCCAGAGGGCCCAAGGTTCCCAAAGAATACTTTCTTAAAAGCCTCATAAGCATGGAACGAGAGAACCGATTTTAGTGAAATTTTCACACATGGGATCAGTAAAGATTTATAAGGAAATTGGGACTATATGGAAGGCCTCTGGGCCCCAAGGGCAGCGTTTTGTGCCGTCTGGTGTCTTATGTGTTTGAAAAACTCAAGTCTAAACATTTTGGTTCAAATGCAGATTCAAATGCAGTTCAATTCTTTTTGCATATTTTATATATTTGTACTAAAGATAGAAGGCTATAGTTTTGGCTATTAGATGGCTAAAAGATTTAAGTTTCTTATTTCTTCATACAATTTTCTTATACGAATAAAATTTTCCTAGAAATCGCGTTTTTAATGTCAAAATCATGAATTTTACTTCTGTTAACAATAGGATATTTCCTTGGTAACCGTGGAATGAGCATTAGCTTTAGAAAGGAAATGGGGCCTTTACAATGGCGGCTGGGTTTTATATCTAGAGATAAGTGGTACAGTGAAAATCTAGGCAGTTTACTGAAATGTTGCCGATTACGATATTTTCAGGGATATTTTTGCCAAAAGTTGGCAAAATTCATTTCAATTGGACTAATTTAAGTTGGACCCATGTAAAACAGGAGAATGCCTCGATGCATTAATGCGGAAAGCCTCTGAAGTGCAAATGGCCCGTAGTTTAATTTCTATATGTTACTGCAAAAGAATGTCGAAACTCGGTAAGCATATTGTAATGCGGTTTTCATCCGCCGAATTAAAAAAAACTAAAATTATAGCTGATTTGCCTAGAAAAAATACACCTCATGAGTGAATCGCACCTACAAGCTATATGCCCTGTCTTTCTTTCATCCCCCGTTGAATTTCAATGGGTGACTTTGCTAGTAGTATTTAAGGAGGCGTTCATGGGAAGAAGACAACTTCTCTGCTCAAAGACGATAAGACTATAAATCAGGAAACAGTATGTGAAAACATTCGTGTGGAGTGTGGAACTCTATGGATCGGAAGAATGTACCATTGGAGAAGTTAACCAGAAAAGAATTGAGGCCTTTGAAACCTCGTCCTGGAGGAGGATGCTGCCAATCTTTGGAATGAACAACCAAGGAATGATATTTCCTGGATGACCTGAGCAATGGTTATGAGTGGGAAATTTCGCTCGGGTCTTACGTTAAATTAAACAATCAATAGTATTATTATAGTATCCGCATTCAGCTTATCGCATGGTTTTTTATAACTAGGGCCCATTTGTATGCGTAGTATGTCACTCATGTAGAACTTTCATCCCCACAAGAGATCAATGAACTCCACCTAATAAGTCTCAAACAATCCAGGAGCTCAATAGCGGCGTTGCAATGACACTCGACCTCCCTATTTCCCTACTTTATTCTTATATCACTGCTTTCTCTTCATTCCCACAATGATTGAAATAATCAGCCTTTTATTTTGAAATTTTACCGCTAAATATCTAGTAGCTATTAGAAAGACGCAAGGTATTTTTAAAAAAAAAGGCCCTAGACTTCGAGGACCAAAAATTGGGCACTCCATGATTGATGGCAAAAAAAGGCAAATCAGTTGTGTACTTTCATCTCTAATTTATTGCCATTTACTTCCATTAGAAAAGCATTTGTTCTTTTTTACATATTTTAAATCAATTGCAATCAAGAAATAGGGTTGAATTTTCAGGTGTTAAGACTTACAAGCTTATCCTTACGGCGGGCGCGCCCGTTTACCAAGTAAATGGTTTTGGATTTCTGGCCGAGAAAATATATAAAACGTTGTGCGATAGCTGGTACCCATCATTGTATTCCTCCAGTAGTCTTTTCTCTTCCATCGTGAGAAATTTTCAGTTAAATATCTGGTCATGTCTCAGTGGCAGAGGAGCTTTTATTGGAGACCGTCACGCGATGTGAACGAAGTAAACAGCGAGCCTGCTCGTAGACATGGCAAAGGTTCCCATGTACGTAAATATCATTGAAACAAGTCAATGTTTTTTGGACGTTTTTCAGTTTATTTAGATGAATTGAGTTTTTATTCATTGAAAATAGGCCAAAGCAATTAATTTACACTGTCATCTGATAAATATTACAATTTTGGCGTTTGAATTTATTGCCTTCCATTCTTATTCGTACATCCGAAATAGTAACTGTTCTACCCAAATGCACAAAAATGGTAGAAAACATAGTATATACCGACAAAAAATGGAGAATTTAAGTAGTTAGTAAGTACAAATCCTGCAATGACCATGGAATGCTCCGTTTTTTCCAATTTCATTTGTAAAATGCATTCAAGGAGCGTGATAATATGTACTTTATGTTCAATGAAAGTGATGAAAAAATTGTAATGGATTCGTAATGAATGCAAACGATATAAAGGTGGGTGAATTCATTTTCCAAATCCTCTTAAGGATATAATATTAAAAAATTGATGACTTATGGCCAGTTGCAGGAACGTAACGTATGTATTCAATAAAGTTATGGGACCCGTAAGCCATGGCAACCATTCAATAAGTGTTGCACAAACATTCAATAAATTCGTTGGTCTCATAACTTATGGCATGGAGTTATGAGTTCCATACGTAGACAAGATGGCGGATGCGTAATGAACCGCTTGGAGTCTTAATTACTTGATTAAAAAGTTGTTTTGAGGCAAGTGACCAGTTTGTTTACTCTTACTGACTAATTATAATGTGCATGATCAATTATTCATAGGCTTAACTTTCGTAACTTTTATCCGGCGGTGGAAGATTAGATCAAATATTCGAAGCTAGTAAGTATTGGTAAATAAGTTAAGGAACTAATAGATGTGTTCATGCAACCAGAATATATTTATGAGTTCTATAACTTTATGGATCTCATAACTATTGATTCCATAACTAAAAGTTCTTGCAACCGGCTATTAGAGAGTTATTTTTGTAGGACAGTGAATTTAAAATGTAAATTATCTATCGAGTCGAGATTAGATCGTTTTAACGACCATAATGCAAGCAAATTTTAAGCCCCACTTCCAGATATCGGCTAAGGGTTCCCTAAAGTGGGATACCAAATCTCGCGTCCCTAACTCCTTCACACGTATGCTCCAAGGGAATGGCATAAAATCGGCGAAAAGTTCTAAGTTAAAAGTGTAGTGACTTCATTTTTCTTATTTCATTCAATTAGTTGTTTATGAACTACCATTTCTTTTACAGAAATTCTAGTTTCCTCTTTCAGGTATTCATTGACCATCACATTTTATATAACTGATTGAATGAATTGATGCATCTACTTTTCATCTTCCCGTTCGACGTCAGATGTCTCTGCTGGTATTTCATGTATAACGCTGTAATGTTGTACTTACCCAACACTGTTCAATGTCTCTTTTTAAAACAGATGACATTGAATCATATTAGTGTATATATAGTACACGTCACGTGCAATCAGCAAACACCCCTTCATTGACTTGGACGATCGGTAATCCGAATACATAACTTGCTATCCACATTAAATTTGCCGTATTTTTAATTTAAAAAGTTTCAAACTTGCTGCATGAAGAAAAGGTAGTCATAAAAGCGAATAACAACATCATAAGAATTAGGTCAAAAGTAAACAATGATCTTCCATCAACTGTGTATTAGAGGTGGGAATTTCGGTTCGTTTTGTGGATTCGGTTCATGGGATTTGATTCGTGGCAATGATTCGGTTCTTTAAATCGTTCATAATGAACCAAATCCTCGAATCCGTGTGAACCTCGAATCCAACTGAATCTCGAATCCATGTGAATCTGTCGACTTACTGCATTTCAAATATTAGTGTGCGAAATAACAAACAAAAAGGTGAAATGTGATGCTCCAATTCGGAAACACAAGACATTTGACAAGGAGTTTCAAGGGTATTTACAGGGTTCTTATTGAACGATTTGGATTTGGCGGATTCGGAGATTTGCTAGCAGAATCTTCCACACAAATCGTTCATATTGAACGATTTGGATTCGGCGGATTTGAATCTTCCATCAAATCGTTCATTTTGAACGATTCGAGTGGAAAGCGTAGATTCGGTTCATGCCATTGAATCGTTTATTTTGAACGATTCATTCATGAACGACACACCTTTACTGTGTATAAATTACCTTCTCCAAGGGATGCCACATAGACTGAAAAATGAGTGGTCGATTTTTCGATGTTTATAATAGTACTCGCCACTCACTCGATTTTCCGATATTTTTACCTCTGTCTCGGCCGAAAAACATCTAGTAATCCGATACATCAGTGTTGATGTGGCATCCTAAGCTCCTCCACACGTATGCTCTAAGAGAATGGCATGTAATCGACGAAAAGTTCTAAGTTAAAAGCTTAGTGACTCCGTTTTTCTTATTTCATCCAATGACTTTTTTATGAACAACCATTTTTTTTACAGAAATTCTGGTTTCCTTCTTTCAGGTATTTATTGACCATCACATATCATATAACTGAACCAATTATGACTCGTTTGTAATGTCATCTCTAAACATATTTACACATTCACATCCCTCAAGCAATAAATAATACATTTTGGCGTAATTTATCTACTAAGCTAATACTTTTTGCTCTCCACACCAATGCAACGTCGAAAAAAAAGCCTCCTGGCTCCTATCGACGGTGATTCTGTGTAGACTCTTACATATATTGTTATCCGAGCAAATTTATCGCACTCTTTACTAAGAATCCCCTTGAAGATGTATTATGAAGGCATTGGTACGAGGGATGGTCACTTTGGTGTTAATCTCACCCACTTTTTGGATAGTTAAACACAAGATGGATGGATAAGGCGGATGTTTAGGTGCTTCATAGTCCTTGGTAGGGTGACTCCTGTAGATATCGGTGATCGATCCTGATGAAGTAGATGGGGAAGATCACTTTGGGCGGCGGCTGCACCTCGTTGCCCACTTGCTGCACCGGGTGGTCTGGGAACCCATCGGTCGGGAGGTCTAATGGCAGAGGACTCCAGGGCCACGGGACGGGCCCGTGGGAGGAGTGGTCGATGGGAACAGCGAAGACTGGGCCTATATCGGGCTGCACGAAGGGCCTGGCCCCACCGTCCATCTCGTGCCCCGTGATCGGCGTGTTCTCGCCGCTGTCGTGTTTGTCCACTTCGCCTATCCGTCCGTCAACCTTTTCCTCTTCCGGTGCCTTCTTCTCCCCGGCCGGTTCCTCTGGCTTGTCGGCATTCGCCTCCTCCGTCGTCCCTTGCTCTTCCTGAGCCTTGGCTTCCTCCTCCGAGGGCATTTCCTCCGGCTCTTCCTCCACCGCCTTCATTTCCTCTTCCGCGGCACCGTCGTGGGGGTCCTCGGCGACCTCTGTGGTTGTCGCCCCATCAGCCTCCTCTTCCTCCACCGGCGCGGGCGCCTCCTCTACTTCCTCCATTCCCTCTTCTTCCTTCTCCGGTTCTGCAGCGCTTTCGCTCTCGGCTGGCTCCTCGGTTTCAGCCGCCACTTCCGTTACCGACTCCATCTTTGGTTGGGAGAAATAATGAAAAAAACAAATGTTATTAATGATTCTGAAGTATTTTTTTTATATTTTATTATTATTTTTTATATTTTTATATATTTAATATTATATTTTATATTATAAGAAAGTATATTAGTGATTTTATTGAGCATAATACTTATATGAATGTATGAAAATAAGGCTGGTTATATTTTATTTATGTTTAAATGTATATATGTAAAGATGTAAATTGATGCTACTGGATACGATAATCCTGGAACCTGCTGATAAGCATAATGCTTAGCAGGACCATACCCAAGATATAACAAATGCCTTGTAACCCATCCAAAGGGAACTATGGACTTGTATTTTGTATTTTCAAACAAATTTTATGTAGAGTTAAAAAAATTAAAAAAATGGACGGCCAAAATAAGATATGATGAAGTGTAGGGAAGTGTAGAGAAGGAAAGGACGATATGAAACACCATACAAAAAAGAAGAACCAGATGGAGTGGACACGCCCTGAGACAAAATGGATTTTTGAACAACATGATTGAAGGCAAAATAGAGGGAAAAGCCCCCAGAGGAAGACCCTGGAATAAGTTCATGGACCAAATAAAGATAAAAGTGCATAGGAAGAGATACAAAGAGGTGAAGGAACAAGCATTAGATAAGTAAGGGCGGAGGGCTGCAGTCAACCAATCTTAGGATTGAACGATCGAAGATGAGTAATTATGCAGGAGTTAACATTAATGCTCGATAATCGATTTCTATTAACGTTTCCGGTTAACGATAAAAAAACGCTTTCAATCCACTTATTTTTCTTCGAATTCACATATTGTTGAAATTTTTGTGCTAGCTGTTCAATTTATATTTCTTAACGCCAGCTTGAAATTCATTAATACGTCATCAAATTGGTTTACTGCGTCGCCTAATTTTATGGCATCGTAGAGGAAGAATCTTAGCGGGATTATGCAAAATCTACGCTTCCAAAATTCTTGCTGCCTGCTGTGGAAAAGATTTGCTTACACAGAGGTGTCATGATGTAACTGACAATTATATTTTGACGAGAATTTTCACGAAAGCGATATTAACGATATTAATTACGTATCATGGCATTCCACGCAGGTTAACGTGGGATTAAATTGATGAGTGTTGGCAAATCCTAGATTTTTACAGGCGCAACATCCTATCTATTTGTATATTTTCTTTCTTTACTTAAGTATACGACCTACTTATTATCCCATAAAGTTAACGTATTCTCTTTCTTCACCAACTCAATAGTCTCACCTATATCACCGTGGGTGAAGGAAACATAAAATCTTCAGATGCCGTAAAATATCTTGGAATTACCTTAACTTCTGATATATCGTGGGGATCACGCATACAAAACATATGTAGCGCAGAATTTAAAAAAAACTAGGTTTTGTTAAACGTAAAAAAAAAGGTCCTCGGATGAAAAAGTATAAAAGAGATGCTACTTTGCTGTGGTGAAACCACACCTCGAATACGCAGCGAGCATTTGGGACGCTGGTCATAAAGATTCACCCAAAAAAATTAATAAAATACAAAGAAAGCAGCGTGTTTTGTTTAAAACTGCTACGAGCGTACATATAGTGCCTCACAACTTTTAGAAGGATTGAGGTTTGAGCCCCTAGAGACTCGGAGGCTACACACTAGGCTTAGGTTGCTAGACAAATTCAGAACTGATATTTTTCAGAGCGACATAGAGAATATTATCATGACTCCTGACTACATCTCTAGGTCTGACAGATGCGATAATATAAGAGAGGTACACTGCCGAACATATTGATGCTAAAACTCGATCTTTCCGCGAACGGTAAGCGATCAAAATTAGAATTAAGCTCACAAAATACACTCCTATTATTCATGTCACCATTTCATCTCCAAAAAAAATACACCTTTACTCGGCTGTTGACCTACCACCCTATGCCACACGCCCATTCGGCGGCTTGCGGGGTATTATGTAGATGTAGATATTAAATTATAATTCACTGTGGTACTAAAGGAATATAAGTGTTCCGATAGAGAAAGCTCAACAAGTCCAGTCTGCCGCTAACTGACTTGATTTTTGTGTGCACATTATACCAGTCCACCAGCGCCTCCCAGTGGCAGCCAGCCGAACCCCGCCTGTGCGCGATTTACGAATCAAATACTTAAGTCTAACGCACTACCTTCTCCTGTGAACACATTTTTTAAGACGCGACGGTGATTCATTTCAGTTCAATGGTTTGATCTTTCGCCATTCAAACACGCCTATGAGTATTACTCGTTTTATCATTAATATCTAATATTATTGTAAGTAATCTACTGGTTAGGAAAGATATACGTATAAAACACATTAAATAGAATTATTCAGAAACAAAAATTATCTCTTTGACTAAAATAATTATCTTTTTTCATTAGCCTTTATTTTACCTCTGAGGAGACACTCAAAACACTTTTTTTCCTTAGAGAAAATGATTTTTCACTGAGCTCCTGTAGTGTTGTTTAGAGGGGTTGTGGTGTGAGCCCCTAGAGACTCGGAGGCTACACGCTAGGCTTAGGTTGCTTGATATTCAGAACTGATGTGTTTCAGAGCGACATAGAGAATATTATAATGACTCCTCACTACATCTCTAGGTCTGACAGATGCGATAAAATGAGAGAGATTCACTGCCGAACATATAGACGTTAAAACTCGTTTTTTCCGCGCACAATAAGTGACCACAATAAAAATGGAGCTCCTCTAAATACACTCCTAATTTTTCAAAATTTAATTGCAGTTAATCATATCATAAATTATAAATTCGCCTTGAGAATGGAGTACGACTCCGCAACGTCGGCAGTGAAAAGCTTTTTCCGGTGGAAGACTTCCTCAATTATTAAAATGTTATTCCTTCCCCATAATTTAAATTGTTAATTACTGTATTTACTGCTTAAAAATTGAAAAAATATCTGTCACAGGTTCAAAGGGCCTTAACGAGCAATTCACTCTTAATAAAAACATGAAGACAATAAATAGAACGTTAGATTCTATTTCGTATAGATAGAGCTACTATTAGTTTTAAACATTGTCCCTTCCAAGGGTTGAAATTCTCTATGAAAAAATCATTTGACTTGACCGGGATTCGAACCCGGATCTCCCAATTGCCGGTCAGGTGTGTTAGCCAGTTACACCAGCTTCCTATTCCCCCTCGAAATTCGCCTTGAAGGAAGATGGCTTGGTGGTGTAACTGGCTAACGCACCTGACCGGTAATTGGGAGATCCGGGTTCGAATCCCGGTCAAGTCAAATGATTTTTTCATAGCAAATGTCAACCCTGGTGTATATGCACCCGTGCGAGTGACTTCGTACCACATCATTTGTTACATGCAATGTTTGGAAATTGTCCCTCCCGTTGAATATCAACGGGCATTTCGGCTAGTTAAAACATATTCGTGGAATATATATATATATATTTGTATAATAGTATCTTCCTTTATTCTGTTATTAAGTAGCTTTAAGTTAAAGTTCAAGAGTATAATCTTAAATTCGCCATTGTTTTGAATGACTGCACTCATTGTTTTTACTGCTTCACTGATATCTTTTTTCTGTTTTCACAGGTAAGTGGTGCCAAGACGCTGCGGAGGCTGAAATGCCCGACGATGAAATTGGCATTAAGTGAGTATTTTTAATGCCAAGGCCAAGATTAGATCCGTTTTCCACACCTTGAGTTTGGCGTCTAGGATCGGTGCGTGCTTGCGTGAGAGAACCTTTGGACTCCCTTCACCATTTTATATCTCCCAAAACTTACTTATTCACACGGCTGGTGACCTAACACCACCTGCCACACGCCCATGCGGCGGCTCGGAGGGTATTATGTTGTAGGGATTGGAAAATAGATTTCGATTTTAACCGAAAATCGATAATCACACTCCGATTTTCGATTTAATCGTAGTCGACTTTTTGTTTTGAAAAATCGTTTGAAATCGATTCTAGCCGATCGATTTTCGATTGTTAGCTTGCTACAGCATTTGAATTTTGCCGCCTAGCTTTGCTCCGCGCCGCGCTATTTCACTCTGCATCGCTGGTGGGGGAACCTTGGAGGAGAGGCAAAGTGCTTCGGACACCGGCGGGTTGGAGTTGCTAAGTGTAGGGCTGCGGATTTTTATTACAAGTCTTTCCGGCGGGGACTCACGCTCGGAAGTAATACATTGTGGACCGCGAGACGAAGATTCGAAATGATAATACGCCATGACATTGTGCCTTATTTGTAAACGTTTTCTCAATAAATCGCTTCAGAACATTCGTCTTCTTCACACTAGATTCGCCCAGTCCGAATATCGTCTTCTGCGCATGGGCTACTAAATTATATGTAATTTGCTTGTTACATTACCTATATGTATATAAGTATCTGCCATGGATTATTACTTTCCTGCTTACCTTATTAATATCTTTAAAATAATATATTGTAATAACAAATTTAACCGTATTCAGTTCTTATCCCTAGTGCTTCCATTAACCCACATATTGCATTTTGTTACAACAGCACATCCGTATTTCAGCAGACAATTAAGTACTTTACCATTTAAAAATTTCGATTTAGATTTTTCGATTATTTTGGGCAAAATATCGAATTTTTGGAAAATCGATTTTAAAAACCAAAATCGAAAGTCGATTTATCGAAAATCGATTCTGGATTTAAATTTCCAATCCCTATTATGTTGATTTAGATTAAGCACCCGCATCGTCAAGCTTCTCATCGTTTCTGCTCCATAAACTCTGACCCTGAACTCGTCTACTTCCATGTTCAAGGATTTTGATGATTGCACAGACTTCCCATCGCCACATCCCAACGATATTTTTGGTAAGACACGTGGACTACTATTCGTCCGGCTCCTATACTTCAGCCTACCTGGCAAGGGTTGCCCTACCACAACCCATAATTACTGATCCCACCGCTCCAGCTGTAAGCGTGGTATGATTGCATGGATCCTTCCACCTCGTCAAGGTTTTAGTCCAAGTAAATGGTTAAACAACAGGGTTGAAATTCGCTATGAAGAAATCATTTGTCTTGACCGGGATTCGAACTCGGATCTCCTAATTACCGGTCAGGTGTGTTAGCCAGCTACACCACCAAGCCATCTTCCTTCAAGGCGAATTTCGAGGGGGGTTTATACGAAAAGGTTCAGCCCTCAAGTCTACATTGTAGCACATGAGACGAAGTCGTCCTTACGAAGCCACTGTCGCGGTGGATAAACCCAACATTATCGTTATTACAACGACGAAATTGACAAACTTCCAAACATTGCATGTAACAAATGATGTGATACGAAGTCACTCGCACGGGTGCATATACACCAGGGTTGAAATTCGCCATGAAAAAATCATTCGACTTGACCGGGATCCGAACCCGGATCTCCCAGCCGGTCAGGTGTGTTAGCCAGTTACACCACCAAGCCATCTTCCTTCAAGGCGAATTTAGAGGGGGGTTTATGCGAACTAGATGTTCTACTGGTGTATATGCACCCGTGCAAGTGACTTCGTACCATATCATTTGTTACATGCAATGTTTGGAAATTTAAATGGTTAAAATCAGGCGAGCTCTTGAAGAATCAGTAAATACGACATTTCATTAAATCAAATTGAGGATCAAGTTGGTGCGGTGAACAGAGTACTGCGTTCCAGCCCCCAAGGACTCATGTTAAAATTGAAGCTTTGGCGCAAAATTTTCTATCATTGCCTAATCCATAACCGGGTGCACTTGAGAAAACGTTACTGGTGTAGTAATCCCTCAGTCGGAAGGGACATACGCAACGTTATCCCAGGCGCTTTTTGTCAAGAACGAGATAATGTCGACGCCGGGTTTCCCTCCATCCTTTCGTCATTTACCCTGCTTACCGACTTATACTTACCAACTTAAGAGAGCGTATTGGCACAAACTTTATGGAACCTATGAAATCGTTTCAGGCTTAACTTGGTGGAAATGGATTTATGGAACCTATTGATTTTCATTGTTGAAAATAATTACATGCGCAGCTTTCACACTTTCATTTTCGTCACCGACCATAGTTTCACCACATTATGCCATCATCAGGGTACATTACTGCAGATGTGTCAGCCTATGTCGCGTTTTGAAAATTGGAGAAAGGAAGAAAAGGGAAAGGGGGGATGGGCAAATTTCTTTTTAACTCAAAAGACATATATGACATCACTATACAGACGCAATCAACAAAGTTGTTTGCTTACCGAATCCTAGGCAACAGTTTTTGGCGGCGAGTCAACAATCCATGTGTGTATTCATTGTTTTGAAATGTCATGCGATCCATTCTTTGGAAGGCGTGGGCCAATCGAAAGTCACTCCCATCGTTGCCATGTACAAAGCTATCACCACACTCTTTCCATTACTAGACTTACGCTAAACTCAGCCCCAACTGAAAAAAAACCATCCTTCATAACTAAGTCATTGCGTAGAAGGAAGAAAAGGGAAAGGGGTGATGGGCAAATTTCTTTTTGACTCAAAAGACAAATATGACCACATCGATAAAAGTGGTGTTTTTAGTGTATGTGATGAATGTGGCATGCCATACTTTGGACAAACAGGTCGCAGCATTAAAACTAGGGTGAAAGAGCATCGACTTTGTTACAAAAATGATAAGGATATATCATGTTATTCCAAGTACCTGTGTAATTTTAAACAATTTAGTGATTTTTTGACGCGGAAGTCCGACATTGTAAACTCAATGGTTGGCGAATTCACTTTGTGGAAATTTCGATTCATGTTAAGAATGAAACTACTTGGTTTTTTCCACCAATATATTTAACCATAAGTCAACCGGTTTCGGCCTTCTGTAATCTTGATAATGGCCTGAAAAGGCCGAAATCGGTTGATTTATGGTTAAATATATTGGTGAAAAAAAACCAAGTAGTTTCATTCCGACATTGTATGTCCAAAGGTTACAAAATAGACGTTTATTGAACTACTAAACCTTTCCCTTTCTTTATTCCCTCCTCTTCTCTCTTCCAGCCGTCACTTGCTATCCTCGTTCCCCCCTCTTTCTCTTTTTTTTCCTCACCCCACTTTGTAAAATGTATGAACACTCAATACATTTGGAATAATTTACCTTGATAATGCCAAAATTAGCTTCAACCAATATCGGTGACGAAAATAAAAGTGTGGAAATTGTGCCAGTGCTTTTTTTTCAAATGTGGAAATTCACTTAACTGGTTACCCACTTCTCAATCGCGCGCAAATTACCTCACTTGTTCGTCACCTCTCTAACGTAGGCAAACTGCTACAAAATAGCTTCCACTCTTAAGAAGATATTTCGAGTGTTTCGCTTGTCCAGGAGCCGACTTTTCGAAGGAAAATTCGAAGGTTCCACCGACTTTCCTATTAACAATTTTCAACACATGATCAGGAATTCCGTTGCTCTTTGAGTTCAAGTAAAGTCGCTCTTCGAAAAAATGGCAGAAATGGCAGCCTATGATCTGTTTCAATATCCGAGAAACATTCCTTCAGATTATGCGCCTGGAAATAACAAATTAAACACTATATACCGGTGCTAAAGGTAGTTGGAGCCCCCAGTGGTGAGACAATGAGTTCTCATTTTTACTAACTTTACAATTATGTCGAAAAAAATTCTTGAACGATACACTTGTTTTCTTCTTCTCCTGAACCCGTATTAAGTCACGTTTCAACTGAACTGCACTCTCCATTCTCGGCTATCCTGTGCTGCCTCCCCCAGCTCTTCGTAACTCCATCCATTCATAATATCTGTCAGCATATAAATTATTCGCCTTCCTCTCCCTCTCCTTGACTCGATCTCTCCATCTAGTTTTCTTTTCAATTTTTATGAGGAAGCGTCTTCATTCAGTTTGCCTTCCGTTCCTATCACTTCCTCATTTCTCAGTTTTATCACTGCATTTCAATCTTTCCACTCTTTTCCCATAGCCGCATTTCCAAATCCTTTACATCAGACTGCCTTAAAAACCTCTATTTACAAGACTGCCTCTGCCGCACATGTGGAGATGTATACGATGCAGAAATTGTATGTTGAAGTTTTTGTCTCAACCTAAGCATTGTTGTGACATGTGTTGACGACGTGACATTTGAAATTTAAGCTAAAGTTGCATATGAATACGTGAACTTTGTTTGGCATGATACCCTGATGTTCATTAGGACCCATAACAATAATATGAGACGTATGTTTTCGCGTATATGAGAAAGTCTGCGCATCGAAAAGATTTCGGAATAAATGTCAAGTGTTACCAGGATACGTGTTGATATAGCTCAACACTGCCTGGAAGCCAGTTTGGTAACATGCAATTTGTTTGCTTTAATATGTACGAAAGCCAATCACTCAAGAGAGTCAGACGTAGATTAAGGTTTCAAACATGAATATACAAAATGCATTCAAATGTTTGGAATCGTTGCCTAGGCTACGTGTTGCCTGAATTTCCACTTTTAGTTCACCCAGTCCTTGGCGCTGCTTAGAAAAAAGCCTTCTCAGTCGACTCGTAAATGGTCGTTGTTGATTGTTGTTAACGTGAGAGAGGTGAATATTCAATAACAATTGAAGAGAGATGAAATACTTGATGCTGTGAATAATAGCTGGCTATTTTCGAGACCTAACAGTTACACTGTACATGCTAGAGAGGAAATACCTACAAAGGAACTGTATGAGAGGCATATGAAACTTCCATCGTGAGCCTTTTCTCTGTTGTGTGGATCTTTCACTGTTAATTTACAGCTATATTTTTTGTTTATTACCTGTTGAGAGCCTTGTAATCAGAAGGTATGATCTAGATAGGTCGATGTGGATGTAAACGTGTAACTTACTATTCATGCGTGGCCTCGGAGTAGATTCAAATATCTCTCCTTTATTTGCTATTGCTTTTTGATTCTACCACTCTGAAGAGTAGGAAGTGAATTATAACAAGAGCTAAAATGATAGTTATTGACGCAATTTCTTATCCATAGATGATACTGTCGGATCTTTTCCACTTTTTTCACCTCTTATTATTATTAAATTGCCGTAGAACGATATTCACGAAGTGCCAAGAAGTTAATTGTGCATTTTTGTAATAAAATTTAGAGAGTAATTTTATATACCTGTAGACCGAACAATAGTTAAAAGAGTGTAATTATGTCCCGCGTGTAGTTCTATATTTTTGATCCACTGCATTATGATTACTGGTAAGTAAAACCTGTAAGACGTGATTATTTACGATCTGTAGTCTGTAATTACATTTGAAATGCCGTCTTTCATCACTATACAGACGCAGTCGACAAAGTTGTTTGTTTACCGAATCCTAGGCAACAGTTTTTGGCGGAAAGTCAACAATCCATATGTATATTCATTGTTTTGAAATGTCATGCGATCCATTCTTTGGAAGGCGTGGGCCAATCGAAAGTCACTCCCATCGTTGCCATGTACAAAGCTATTACCATACTCTTTCCATTACTAGACTTAAGCTAAACTCAGCCTCAACTACAAAAACCTTCCTTCATAACTAACTCATTGCGTATAAGGCGAAAGAATCAGAAGAATTTTGCTTGGATTTCTTTGAAAACGCGTTAGTTTTTCTGATTTTTTTCAACTTCCGGAACTACTCTTGAAAGGTTGGTCGTTGCGCATCGTTTGCGTCGAATTATGTGACTTAGTTTGGAATGGGTACATCAGGTGCTCGCTAGGTTCGGGGTGTATTATACACTTGATACTTGAGTGGCATACGTAATCAACAGCAATGTTTGAAACATGTGAGGCTAAAAGAATTTTTGAATGATATCCCGGTAAAATACCAACAATTGTGACGAGGGTCAAAATTTTTTTATACACGATGTCTTTAATGCTGAAATTCATTAAACTAGATCCACATGGACGGAAAACGATTCGAAAATGAGAACTACGGGAAAGCGAAAAGCCAATCGCAGCCGGTGGGAGGCTAATGCCCGTATTCATAGTCGTATTCCTAGGGGTTACCTGGGTATCCCCCAGCCAGGTAACCTATCTGGGTAATCCCCTACGCTGAGCGATTCATTTACCTTACCTGGATAACACCCATCCAGGGGACGCCTGGGTAAGAGATTTGGCAACAATCTCGCGGAAAAATACATATGAACGGTTCCGCTGAATGGCTCTCGATGTTTTCGATGCTCATTTTTCACCGTAACCAAGCACGTTATAAACAATTACATAGTATCCTGTCACACGATGTTGATGAAAAATGATTGAAGGAATATGAGAGAATGTTTACAATATTACTTAAATATTAATATAATATGAATGGTGAGGAATACGAGGGTGGTTCAATAAGTACCCGTGTTTGTAAACAGAAGATGTTACTATGGAAAGTTGTTGATATTATCGTGCACTGTCTTTAGTACAGTAGTATCTATTTGACCCACGCGGGGGCAGCAGTACTGCGTTAGGGGAGCTTGGCGTGAGCTTTATGCCTTACCTAGGAAATCGACGGCCTGGGGGATAGTTAAGGGACGGCAGTCCCTTGGGTAACGACTATGAATACCATTTCTGAACGAAGGGGTTCCCCCACACCTGGGGGACACCCAGGTAATGACTATGAATACGGCCCTAAGACGCGGAACTTCGCCCGGTGATTGCCTATCTGCTTTTCCGTCGTCGGCTTTTACGGGTCGTCTTCCGTCCATGTTAATCTAGCCTCATATTTTCAATTTCGATCAATAAATAAATCGATGCTGCAGTTAATTCCGCTGTAAACAATATTGTGCCCTCCAACAACACATTCACTAATGAGAGCCGACCAAATATGTAGCACTAAACACGAAAGAATGCAAGTGTCTACTTGTCTCCGTTCCGTTGTTTCTAAAAACGAATACGATTTTCGAGCTATCATCCGTTATTCTAGGGCTAGTTCTCGAGCGAACTCCTGCTAGTTTCATACGGATCACGCCATGCGCAAAATGAACTCATTTTGGTCACGGAACGTTTTATTCAGAATTTATAGAACTTTGATTGAGTTTAGAAAAATTGGCGAAAAACAATCGGCGAGGGGCTGATGAAGCAATGACGCATCCGCAACGTCAGTGCCAACCCTGAAGTGAGGATATGGGCGTACGGTCGTAAGCCCTTTTAAGTAACTTACTTGCTTGTAGCAATTTTTAGCGAAGCGTGCAACTTTTCTTCGTATTTTATTAATTTTTTTGGCTAAATCATTATGTAAGATAAAAGACAAAAAGTCAGTTAACTTCTTTCCCCGCAAACAACTTTCAGTTGGCACTGCTGTGGCTGATTCATCTGCTCTCTTGGCACTCGCGGATTGTGATTTTTTTATATTTTTTTATGCTGTCATCTTTGATTTTACTTTCAGTCTTGTAAAAGTTGCATTGTTACATTATCAGTCTCATACTCAATGGTACTGGTGCTATCAGTGCAAGTAGACGTCCTTCATAAATGAGAATGACTTGCCTTTATAAAAAAAGTTTTTATTGGGTATTTTGCAATTGATACATATTTCATAGGTGCTACTAAATGTTATAGGGAACCATTACTTTTCTTTCCCTTCTATGCATGAGATAAAGAAATGAAATACGTGATTGGTGGCTATAATACGTGCCGTTTGAAACTAACATGGGAATAAAGTCTCTTATGTCCCGAAAACATATGCGGAACAGTATCAAAGAAACTAGGTTTTGTTAAGCGTATAATAGGAAGGTCCTCGGATGAATAAGTCAAAGAGTGATGTTATTTCATTCTGGTTAGGCCTCACCTCGAACATAGCGCGACCATTTGGAACCCTGGTAATAAATATTTAACCAAAAAATTGATCTAAAAAATTAATAAAATACTAAGAAAAGTTGCACGCTTCGCTAAAAATCTGCTACGAGCAAATAGTATTTCGCAACTTTTAGAGCTATTAAGGTGAGAGCCCCTCGAGACTCGATGGCCACCAGCTAGGCTTGGGTGTGTTTCAGAGCGGCACTGAGAATATTATCATGACGCCTCACTATGTCTCTAGGTCTTACAGAAGTGATAAAATAACAGATATACATTACCAAAAAGATAGGTAAAAAAAATCTCCCTTGATCTTTATAATGGCACCAGGTGCTGAAACCATGGTCGACAGAGATTAAAAATTCTCTGTGGAAAGTTACAATTGTTTTTCATTTTGAAATGGATGTAAAAAATCTCGTTCTTTCCGCACACAATGAGCGATCACAATAAAAAATGATTTCTTATAAATACACTCCTATTACACACCTATTACACACATTACCCTTTCACGTCACAAAACCTTATCTCTTATATCTTTACACGGCTGGTATTATAACACACCCTGCCTTACGCCCATGCGGCGTCTCGCAGGGTAGTATGTAGATAAAGACGTAGAAACTAAAAATATATTTGAGCTCCACTAGGCAATCCTACCTACCTCTCCATGAAATATTCACGTTCAGTAGTCAACTGGTAACCAAGATTCATATCTCATTCAGGTTTTTTGATCGCATAGAGGAGAATGATTTGTGGGATAAGTAAACGTTGTGTTACGTTGATATCCTTTATAAATTGACGTCATTGCGTGACGTGCCGCCCTTGGCTGAAGTATTACTCTTTCTCAAAGCCGCCTCACTAAGAAACAGTCACCGCTTTGACTGTTGTTCATTCTATACCAACGGGTTGCAATGTCCAGCTACTATCTCACGGGACGCATACGATTTTTTGTCAAATCTGAATGGAAATGTGGTAAAAATAAATTCTTCTATTACCAATTGACCGAAATAGCATAGGAAGCTGAGTCGGGATACATTATTTTCCTATTTCAGTTGAGCCCCAGTGATTATCACTACGCATCTATGCCAGGCCTACGTTGCAATTCATTCAATAGAGAATTCGTATAACAAAATATACGCGCCTTATTTTCAGAGTAAATTCAGATTAAAGACTTTTAAGTCGCCGTGATCGCTTTATTTTCCTGTAGATGGTGCTGTGTAAAGTAGTATCGTATCTTCACTATCAAGATCTCTTGTTTTATTACACTTCTCAATTGTTCCCTCAAAAGGGCTAATCATTGGGAAAATAGATAGTTTCATGCTTAACAGCCTCTTTTTGAACTATTTGTCCGAGCATACATTTTTTTAAATGAAAATAAAAGTATAAAACTCCCTCTGTAATATGCAATCAATTCACTACTTATATTAGGGTGATGAGATACTACATCCAGTGCAAGTATACGTTCTTTATATATACATGACTTGCCTTTTAAAACAAATATACAATGTTTTACATATTACTAATTGTTACCGAACGGCCAAACATTTGTTGATACGTAAATGATGAAACAGTGCTGTATCAGTTGCTGAAGAATTATTCTAAGTTGGACAGTGATACTTACATTAGGTGCATCAATGATTGTGATTTAAAACTGTGAGAAATTCACAGTGGAAATATCATTCGCTTGGACAGGGTATGGAACCCTGATCCCTCGATTTCGCGCCGAGTGCTCCAACCAATTAAGCTAACCAGACGTCCTCTTCCACTGTGAATCTCATGGGGGCTTTTAACTAAACAAATTGTCGGTATTTACTTTTAAATTCTTATAAATAATTTGAAATCGGACGTTTTTTTACGATTTGAAGAATTTATCATTATTTCATATCAATGGTATTGCAGACTTTCTCTGAAAATGCTATTTCAATTTGTTTTTCAGAACATATCTGTGAAAATTGGTGGAAGGGAAATGATTCCTATTTCGGCAGTAAATTTGAAAAATGCTGGGCGAGGAATTGTTTTTCAATATACTCACATAATCAATGATAATTGATTAACGCTAAGTAATACGTTTTCCCAAAAGTGCAGGCAATCGTAAGTGTTTTTCAGTTGATTTATTGTAATGTCCCTCTATGAAGGAAATTTCATTTTGTAATGATGGCTCAACTCAGACAACTTTCCGCAGTCATTCTTAGCATTAAAATTAGGATAAGCGTGGATCATACTTTGCGTTTTTTTTTAACCAGAATGCAGGGTATGATCCATGCGTAGTCAAATTTCATCATAAAAAAATTCTCAAATGTGAATTACTCTCAAATAATTCACTCAACCAACAAAGGATAGTACCTAGTGGGCATCAGATGCGGTAAACTCTTGTATTCAACAATTTCTACTTCTTGTTAAATTCCTTGCCCTTATTTCAGCGATATCACTCGCATATTTTGTAGTTTCGGAGGGATGAGAGAACTTCGCACCCAGCGTGATACCACCGCCTGAGCCGAAGGTGAATAAGACTACTTTCCCATGTTACACATACGACTTTTTGTCGAATATGAATGAAAATTACGCAAAAAATATTCTTCGCTGGCAACTTATAAAAGTTTAATTAATTTTCACTTTAATGTTGCATCATTTACTTCGGCAAGACTTCACCTAAGTTGGAAGCAATTTTTTTGACAGACATGGTGAGTTTTTTTCAAAAATGATTACCAATTGTTTCATAAATTACGATAATTTCACAAATGACTCGGCAATCATAAATCCAGTTGTAATCATGCCGCATGATAGTTTTACAAATAAATCCTGATCATTTGATTGATAATACTAGCTTTATGTTTCAATTTAACTGATTTATATCGTTAAGACTTACTGTTGCGTAAACAACTCGTTGGTACGGCAACCAAGTGTATGGTTGCGCGAATGAAACAGGAGGCAAAAGTGCTACTTTCTTTCAGCGTATGGTGCAAAACAAGTCTAACTTCCCGTTCATATTTGACGAAAATATCCTTAGTAGGCCTCCTAACGCACAATGTTGTGCTCATATGAAGAGCATTTAACACTCTTTAAATTCGAATTTTGTCCACCCTTGGGGTGCTTCCGATGTCTTTTACCTGCTCCGCAGTGTCCAGGTCTCCTCTAATTTCCCTCTTGTCAAATGATCTCTCCTCAACACCGCCCCTTTCGACGGCGGAGTCTTGAGCGCTCACCATCGCAATGGACCGGGGCTCTGGGAGGGGGATCGCCCTCGTGGCCACCGCAAGCAGCAGCAGCAGGGGAAGAAAGTTCTGTAATTAAAAATGAAATGGAGATATGATCAGTATCTGATATTCTTGCCGAATATAATGCTGAAGGCGTAGTAGAAGTTTTTCCGGCGGAAGCGGAGTCAATTTCTTTATGCGCGCCGCATCTGACATTGAGAGTGGAACAGCCTTGAGTTGATCGAGGCCATGTTCAACGTCAGTAGGGTTGCGGTATCTCCTTTTCATACGAGGCGATAAAGTCTGTAACATTCTCGGCAACACACGTAAAAACACAAGAAGTTTAAAGCTTTAATTTTTTTGCATGGAATCGGCATCCGAGATCAATGGTACTTTTTTACAAGTACTCCAAGAAAAGTTTTAATTGCTCTGTCGTAAATATAGCTTCATTTTTTGTCTTGATTTATTACTATCTAATCCTTGATACATGTCATTTTCGTACCAATTTTCTGCTGAGATGAGAATGAAAATTTGTTAGATTTATGAGACGGATTAGCAATTATTACAACATTGACATGACAAATTACTCAATAGCTAAGAGTTAGTAAAGGACAGTTTTACACGATTTTAATCCCTCTATGTGTAAGTTTTCGAGTATTTTGGTAGACGCTTCTGAATAGCTTTCAAATCGATTACTCTTCTCGAAATTCTGAACTCTGTCGGCTAACTATGAACTATTACCAATTGCAACACCGTTTCCATGTCCTTGACATCAATGAGAAATAACTATGAGCAAAGATTTCCGGCGTTTCTTGACGGAAGAAATTGATCGCTAAGTAAAATCGCCTAGAAATTTCAATTTTTTAAGGTTTAGTCACGACCGGGTTTATCACGTTATCATCTGGTCTATTGACTACGCTATGCGTTGAAGTAAGGCCGTGATTAATACTTCTAAAGGGGAATTTGTAAATTTTTCATTCAACCGAGAAAAAAGAGAAATTGTTGAATATTTACTTTTTGAATAAATTAAGAATAATGCATTTGTTCAGATTATTTCTATTCAATAAAAAATAATGACGATTGGAAAAAAATTGAATTACTTTTATTGAAAAAATTGAATTGACACTTAAATTTGAAATATCTTTCATGAAAGCCTTCATTAGGTTGACTATAAGCTCAAAAAATGCATCGATAGAAATAAAAAAATTTGTTAAGAATCCGTGACAAATGTTTAATATTCTGAACATAAGCAATTTTATCTGCTCCAATAATTTGAAACATAAATTTAGCAAAACATGTTAAAAGAATATAGAGTGCCATTGAATCTTTTATTTAAACCTGGCTTCATTGTACCGTCAGATTTTTACTCATGCTTTTCTCTTCAAACATGAGTTAATTTTCATGCCGAGTGGCTTTTAAGCGACTCAATGTGAGAAAATTTGGTAGCTTTCTTGGCCATCAATCGCTTCTATAACCTGAGTACCCAACTAATTAGGCTGATGGGTCATTAAACAAACATTTAAAATCACAAAACACTGATGTCAAAAATATTAACCCCTTTCGTCGAGGTCACAGAACCATTACACCATTAAAAGCGGTTGAGTGGCTATAAAAAGTTTTTGCCCAACTTGACGCTCAAAATGTGAAAACTGCTCTTAACGTAAGTCCAAATTTTTTCATCAAAAGTTCTCAACTGAGAATCAATCTTAACTAATTCACTCAAGCAATAAAGGATAGTACCTGATGTACATCAAAAGCGGTGAATTCTAGCATCCAACAATTTCTGCTTCTTGTTCAATTTCTTGTCCACATTTTAGCCAAAAAAGTAGTGCATTTCTTTGTTAAAGAGGAAAGATACACTTCGCAACCTGCGAGATACCTTAGCCTGAGCCGCAGGCGAATAAGCCAAAAACCTGGGTGCAATATCCAGCTACTTTCCTATGGTAGAAATTTCATTTATCATATCAGCTACAAGACGTGAAAACTGCTCTAAACGTAAATGTTAGTCCAAAACATATTTTAGGTTTATTTTAAGTACTTTTTATACGATCCAATTTATTGTACTTAAACTTGAAAACCAATAGCGTTGGTTTGGAATGTGTGTTGCTGTGTTGGACGGTTGTTTTTCTGCCATTCTTGTGGATTCCAAATGAGTGGGAAGTATGTTCCGGAATTTCAATTGATCCATTTAAATCGTTTCAAGATCTATCTGTAGATAATGCATGACTGTCATGTCTACATAAAATCGCGATCAAAACTTCCTGGGGTTCAGAAATATTTATAAGAATACTTGGCTCTTCCTTATTTAAAAAAATGCTATTCTGAAATTACCATAATACTTTTTGGTCATGCTGCGAAGGAATATCCACAATTTTTCGCTGTTTTTTAGGACATTTATTTTGTAATTGGAAAGAAGATACTTAGTTCAATTAGTTTGTTGACCTTGAGATATAACTAGCGAATTATTTCCATGGTTTTAGATAGTCTTCGTAATACATATTCTAAGGATTTGTTTTTTTTGCGATTCCATTCCACCTGCGAAGTTATGGTGCAGGTATAATATTACACGTATGAACGGATTTTTCCCTTACACGTCTTGATATGCATACGAGGATTTACATTTCACCGAGGGTTAACATTCCATTGTGGCTATTGATGGCAAATGTGAATCATTTCGCCGAGCTTTTACCAAGAAATGAGAAAATAACCTTTTCAAATCACACCACATCACTGATGAAATGCATGATTATGAGGTCATTCTTCCTTTTTCATTTATTACATTTATATTTACAATTTGGTACTTATAAAATTTTTTGGAAGACGCCAAAAAGACTATAGTGCGGGAAATACTATCACGTAAAAACATTTGTTATAGAGAACAGCATATTTATTCTAGCTAACGTTTGGACAGCGGCGAAATCACCTGCGTCATATCTTGTTGTTAGTATCTATGCATGCCAGCCAGATAACTTCTATCGTGCACACAAATTACTCCAGACCTCCTATATTGCACTTGATTTCGCAAATATGAAAGCAGCGGTCATCACTACGCGGGACAAGAGATGCGTAGAAATCGAGTTCCGACGAGTGTCCTCCTTCCAACTCACCTTCAAACCCTTCATGGTCCTGCCCTGGCGTCTTCACCCCTTTGGATTCTCTCTACGGGTCGTGGTCGCAACTCCCTGGCCAAAAGAGCGCCGCTTCGCCAAAGAAACAAAAAGAGTGCGGGTCGGCGGTGGCGTGGATTAATCCTGAGCGACTGACTGGCCCCTTCGCTTGCAGATCCTTGGCACTCCTAGCCGCTGCACTCGCGAGAGGGGGAGGGGAAGAGGGGCGGGCGGAGCGGCGAGGAGTGGGAGTGGGGTGACGCTATCTGATCGTGGGTGCTGCTCACCGCGCCGCGGATTTTCCCTTCGTTAGCGCGGTGGAAAGGGAGAGTACAAGAGGGGTGGGGGTGTGGCGAAATTGGATTGCCTCACACAAATCCATCCGCATCAACCCCGTCTACTCCACCGTTGAAGTCTCCGCTTTGCCCATTCCCCCATTGAAGTCTCCGCAATTTTCCCTCCCGCTCGCCGCAGTATCTCCATGCAACTCGCTCATCCCGGCTCGGATTTCGATCCTCAAGATGCCATTTAATTTCGCTTCACATCAATTGGTGTCAGTTTTTCCGTCGATTCATCTCCTTCTTCGGAAAGAATGTTTTCTTATTCTCGCAATGGGAAATTTGATACGGATCCGCGAGTCACTGCTCATCCGTAAGACTATGAGGAAACGTCGTTTATTTCCAATCGATGGGCATTATGTGATGTCGCTTAGAGAAAAGGCGTCTAAATGAGTTATTTCATGGAACACGAACCTTTAGCAAACCATTCCTCATAAACGTCACAGCTCATTCTTTAAAAATTCTTAAAATTATTCTGTAGATAACATGTATTTAAAATTAACTGCTAATAATTTTCCTTTTTTATAATTTTTATACTCGCTGATCTATCATTGTTTTTGGAAATTCATAAGTGTGGAAGGTGTTGCCAGTTTCTAAAATTATGGTGTCATCCCCGGTGCAATATGGTTGACTGTCATTTGATTACTTGCTCTAGTACGTTTTCTCAGGTTTTCAACCGAGTAATTGCTTCCATTTCCGATATCTTGAAGGCTGCTTCTGCCTATATTATAAGTATTTTGATTTCGGGATGTAATTTGTATCAGTGCGGTACAAACTGAGCTTGGAGTCAGAACACTTTGGGTTCACCCATCCTTCGATTTAGTTAAGTCAGATGTATACACCACTCAAAAAAAAAACTTACCACCTCGGCGCCGAAAAATTTCCAAGTCCCGAGTTGGCGCCATTTATACATTGCAGCTATCTGTATTTAAAAAATATAAAAATGTTTACTCAGGTAACGGAACGCGTATTTTATATGGCAGTTGAGCTGATCTTTAAGCGTCATATTGTCTTGTTGCATTCAAGCATTCAGTGTGGATGCGTAAGACGGTACGGTTTCTCAGTGCTCGGTTGATCGAGTGACGAGGAGCAATGCGGTGCGCCCCCGTCTCAAAATACACTTGTAGCATGATGCGTTTACTTGTATTCTTGACATTATGCTGCTCACGTCAGTGCTTGCGTGTGCCCGCTTCATTAGCATCCAATGGCACTCTGGCTACCTTGCGTGAAGGACGACAGGCGATGGCGGGCGACATCCATTCGCGCCCACTGAGTCCTCGTTCGACACGCGTTCAAGGAATCTAATCCCCACGTCTTATTTTTTTCTTTTCCTCATATCAAGTACTGCTCACCTGTGTACTTTCAACTTCTTCTCTGTCGTCTTTAATTTTAACTTGAAATTACTAGTTCTATCCTTCTCATTCACTCGCTATTTAATTCGAATGAGTCTAGAAACCTTTCTCATCATATAATAATCAAGAAAAAAGCAGGCCCACACCATATAATTTCTTTAAATGGCTTTCAATAACAATTAATATATTTCAATAATAATTAATAGTAAAGCATCTGTAATCCTTAATATGTGTTAAATTTGATAACTACACTCATCACAAAAACAATTTTTCGAAGATACGTTCATGTGATTTTAGCTAAATTTCATGACTATTAAACGTGTAACTATATAGAGTTCTTTTACTCTTATTCGATTGAAACTTTAACCTGAGCGGGTAGATTACTTTAGAAATAATAATTGCCTCTGGGTCAACAAAATAAGAAAATTATGACTTGGTGTCAGCATATAGTAGTGCAGTATGGACAAGAATTAAAACTGCTATTTTCCCGAAAAAATTATGATAGAGGGAGAGATGAAGAGAGCATAAACAAAAAATATAAAAAAGAGGTGATGAAGGATATGATGTTCTAGAGCAGTTACCAAATGGAGCACATTTACCTTTTTTTACAAATTTCTAACGCCCTGATAGGCTCATATTTGGGAACAAAATGAGACGCAATTCTAGGAATGGTGAGTTTTTCTTCTCTTTAAACTTAGTTTATAACTGCATCACCTTTCTTGTGATGATATTTTAACTTTACGTATGATTTCAGTTCGATTAGTCAAGTGTGGCAATTCCAGTTTGAGTTTATTTTTAACAAAAGGCGTGATTTTTACCGAGTATATTTCTTTAGTTGATTCTGTCCAAGCTAGCTCGAGAAGCAATTTTATCGTCCGCGTTGACTATCCAGTTGCGAAACTTGTTCCTTTTTCCCGGTATAAATTCCTGAGTCTATTATCGGAGTCATCTTCCTTGCCAGCAATCACGGAAAGAATACACAAGTATACCAATAGATCTCACTCTCGCAATTACACATTTCCATGCGATGAATTATCTGATGATTCCGTTTTCCTACTTGACTTGCGCTTGCTGATTGCACATCTAACTTAGAGGTATCTTAAAGTCAGGAGAAAATTATTGCGCATCGGAGAATTTTGTATTACTCCGGGGGTTAGAACGTCTGATATGTGAGTTATTATAATTTCCTTATGAAAGTCAAAACGTGTGGCAAGAGGGAATGAGCGTTTCGCTCTTTTTAGAACTTAAAGTCATCAGTTTAACCTTTTTAAAAGTTGACATTGCTTACATATCTGCGTTGGAATTTTTATTACATTTTTCCGTAAATTTACTTAAACCATGTTAGGTAACAAATTTGAAGACGAATGGTTGTAACTTTTTTGCGTTAGCTGATAGAGTTCCGCCTTGCTACGTGAAATTTTCGTTGAAATTATAGTGAGGCACTGCAAAAATGACGTGTCTTGCAATACCCGTTAGGAAATGTATTTTGGGTGCCTTTTGAGGCACTAATTTAATTAATACCTATATCTCTAAAATACTCGTTGCTCCAATCTACATCTACGTAATACCCTGCGAGCCACCACGAGGGTGTGTGGCAGGGGGTGAAGATCACCAAACATTAACCATTGACATGCAAGTAGGATATTTAAGGGAGATATGCCAGATAATAGGGTCACATGGAGCTAGATGGTTAGTATCTACATAATAAGAAAGGGATTATTGGTTGTTATTACATGCATCATACACTACAGACTACTCTAACTATATTTCACCTACCTATCCCTTTGCTACGCTGCCTATTGTTCTCTCTTATAGTACGAGGGAAAAATGACATTTTAAATCTATCGGTACGACAATATATCTCTCTAATCTTGTTAATATGATCAAACCTAGCATAATACGCAGGGGTTCTCAATATATATCTAACGTCATCTGTGAACAAATCGGTTTCGAATTTACTTAAAAGGTTTAACCTAAATTTTGACCTGCGTTCTGATAGTAATTCCCATTTTAGTTCTTCTATTAAATTCGTAACACTTATACAATTATCATAACGGCCATTAACAAACCTAGTGGATCTCCTTTGCACGCGCTCTAATTCTTTTATCATAACTTCCTCGTATGGATCCTATACACTAGCGGCATATTGTAAATGAGGCCTGACAAGTGTAAAATAGTTTATTTCTCGTACTCTCTCATCGCATTTGCCTAGAACCCTTTTTACGAATTCTAATCCCAATGTACATATCAAAATCAATGTAATTAACACTTATAGCCATTTTCGAATTCCTCTGCCCTTATCAGCTCGGAATTGATCTGAGATTCGGTATTTTAACTGTATTATAGAACACAGCGCGATTTTGAGGAGTCTGATGTTGCGTAAGAACTTTCCTCAAGCATTTTGCTCATTTTAGCTGTCTACTTAGTAACAACGTATGCTTCAGCGGAAACGATTGAGTAACAGAGTCGCGAGCAATGAATATCAATTAAATAATGTGCTCGGAAATAATGAATCATTAATGCTAGCAAACTCATAAAGGAGTATTCACGCCTGGTTTTGTAGTTCATGGCAAAATCAACTGCATGATGACATTGCCTTTTCGCTAACTTGATGGTATTTGAGATTTAGGCTATATACGTTTGAGTTGCTTAGTTGACGTGATGGTATTTAATGGGAGAACTTGTTTATTTCTCTTTTATCGCTAAAAATCATTTACACGATGACATGTTATCAAACCGAAAAGTGGCTTTTGGATGACATGGCGTTGAGGTGGGAGATGGATAGATAAGTATATCAGTGGACACTCACAGAAAGGCGATCCATGGCGACACCGGTGTCCACTGCTCTAGGAAGCTTGATTTTCTCCCGCTGAGGAAGAGTTCTCACCCGAAAGCTTCCTAGAGCAGTGGACACCGGTGTCACCATGGATCGCCTTTCTGTGAGTGTCCACTGATATACCTATCTATCCATCCCCCACCTCAACGCCTTGTTGCTACCTTATGTTTCTAAATTTATTTCCTTTTCTTTAACATATATATATATATATATTATATATTATATATATTATATATATATATATATATATATATATATATATATATATATATATATATATATATATATATATATATATATATATATATATAGGGGGTAAAAAGACGAAAGTAAAGAGAGAGTCTTACTTAGAGACGTTTCGGGTGTTATCCCTTCTTCAGTCACACACTCTGTGGTGTTATCCCTTCTTCAGTCACACAGAGTGTGTGACTGAAGAAGGGATAACACCCGAAACGTCTCTAAGTAAGACTCTCTCTTTACTTTCGTCTTTTTACCCCCTGTAAGTTTCCTCTTTAATTGTGTTTGTGGCCATTTGGCGAAGTTTTCCATTGTGTATATATATATATATATATATATATATATATATATATATACGTTGATGGATTGGAGTCAGCCATGCGGCGATGAACACACGATGTGGATAGGATGGAGGAGATAGACACAAAAAAAGAGACGATCACACTTACATCGCTAGCTTTCGGAACTAGTCCGTCTTCAAGGCGTATCACGGAACAAATGTCACATATATGTCATATATATATATATATATATATATATATATATATATATATATATATATATACATACACACACACCCAGTTTTGATATATAGTATAAAGAAATACAGTTTGGACGTTGTCTTTTTCCTCTCCGAAAACTATTCCTCACTTCCCCTTTAGTAATGATCCTCATCGTATCGTCTTTCGCGCTCACCCATACTCCAGCACGCCCCTCAACGATCCATTTTATCTATTTACACTCCTAATGCAGAAACTACTTCTCTATGAAATTTCAGAAAGCTTCCTACTTGCCTTTCAAATCCTAATTGACATTTTTTTTCCTTCTTCCGAGCTCATACCCTAAACGCCTACAATTAAACCTCTCGTATTGAACCCTGATTTTATCTTTAATGTTATTTCTTTGACCAGTGCAGAATAGAAATATTAAGAAACGTATGCTATGCGTAAGCAAAATTCAAATTAAAACTTTGATTTGACATTTTTGCCAGTAATCAGTTGGACTTATTTTGATTGGAGCCATTGATTGACGTTTATTGCAATTCAATAATACGAGAGAACCTAATAAATTGAAATCAATGCAATTTCAATTTTTTTAAATATCTTAAATGTTATTTTCTCATAACTGTGTACCCAAAAGCAATTAGCTCATTTTTGGTATCACTTACAATTTTACGAAACCCATATCTCTAAAATTTTGTCGTATTTAAACGGTACCATTGAATTAATTTTTCTGCCGAAGCTCTCTCAAATTAATTAATTCACTTTTTGAAATCGATGATAAAATTTTGGGGGATGAAAGATTATTTTTAAAGAAGATAAAAATGCAAGAATATTTTCTAAGGATTCTTTCGACATCTTGAGATAACGATCTATGTAAAACTCTCATGGTTACAACTTTAAAACATTTTTTTATTAATTTTCCACTCATTTACTCATTCACACACTCATTCACATGCTTCCACTCGATCATTCACACACCATATCCTCGCTTGCCTTTGTAAACGCTTTCCAAGAATGACCACTAATGTTTAAGGAAGTACATGAAGTTTAGTGTTTTCCACTCCACCATTCATTCCCTCGCTTATCCCAGTCAGTTTCAGCGACTTAGGTTGCGAGAATTGAAACGGATAAAAACTTTCATGAAGAATGACTAACTAATATTTTCATTGCATCATAACGAGACATGGACCTCGATAGGTTTCGTAATTACCCCTATGTACTCAACTGCGGTGCACTCACTTAATAATAATACCCAAGTTCTTCCCCAGGTTAAAGTATATTCCGCGACCAGTGACGATTCTCGTGATTTTCTGTTCGTATTTGTCAATTAATGCTGGTAATAAAGTCTGGTAGATGCATACAATAGTGATGATTTTCTCATAATTTCAAAATGTTGTGCCTTGATCCATTATCAAAAAATAATAACTTAGCTTGATGCATTACCACGTACCTCGCCTTCTAAACCACAATTAGAGAAGAAATGATCGTTTACAGAGTAATTAGGTGCTTGTCTTAAAAGACAATTCAATGCATCACCATACGAGGTGTGTTCAAAAAATACCAGGAATGTTTAAATTTCGCGCGTTTGGAGAGTCCGATTGTCAAAAAAAAAAATTTATTGTGTTGGTATCATGCCCCTGAAGTATGACACAATTTTCAGCTGTATTCATTGTTTACTTTATCTGTGGCAACCGCTAAGGTTAGACGTGTTTTCATGAGCTCGGCGATTTTCGATTGTTAAAAAAAATGGATCAAAGAATTTGTATTAAGTTTTGCGTAAAAAATGAAATAAAGTGTAACAAAGTGTGCGAAATGTTAACAAAGGCCTATGGTGAGTCTGCTATGAAAAAAACAAGTGTTTACGAGTGGTATAAGCGTTTCCAAGATGGCCGTGAAGACGTTGAAGATGACGAACGCCCCGGACGCCCCAGCACATCAACAACCGATGAAAACGTGGAAAAAGTGAAAGCAGTGGTTATGAATGATCGCCGAATCACAATCAGAGAAGTCGCTGATGATGTTGGCATATCGATTGGCTCATGCCATGACATTTTTGCGAACATTTTGGGTATGAAACGCGCGGCAGCAAAATTTGTCCCAAAATTGTCGAATTTTGAACAAAAACAGCGGCGAATGGAAGTTGCTCAGGAATCACTAAATGAAGTCAACGTCAACTCAGATTTGCTCAAGAGAGTTATAACAGGTGACGAAACTTTGTTACACTTTATTTAATTTTTTACGCAAAACTTAATACAAGTTCTTTGATCCATTTTTTTTAACAATCGAAAATCGCCGAGCTCATGAAAACACGTCTAACCTTAGCGGTTGCCACCGATAAAGCAAACAATGAATACAGCTGAAAATTGTGTCATACTTCAGGGGCATGTATACCAACACAATAAAATTTTTTTTTTGACAATCGGACTCTCCAAACGCGCGAAATTTAAACATTCCGGGTATTTTTTGAACACACCTCGTATTTTTGGTTTATTCATGACCCATGTAGATTGTGTTTGAACGATGCAATGAATTGCTGTCTTTTCGTCGATTGATTCCGTTGGGATCCAATGGAGAAATAGATTGGCCTTGAATTCTTGTACATATTTTTAACTACACTTCAAAAATTACTTCCATTGTTACGATACTTAAATATCAATACAGGTTCTTACTTTGTTCTTTATTCAATTCCGTGTTTTTTTCAACATCTCGGTGAAATGGTTGGCGCAAAAGTATGCTAAACAAACTTAAAACCACGAATGCTCAGCTTTTATTTGGAGCGATGCCCTTTTTTTATTCTTCTTTGTCTCCACTTCATCGTGTCATTATCACTTTCGCGGACTTACGAGTTAACTGTTCAATCGGCGTCGGCCTTTTGAGTGTCCGTATAAGGGAGGCGCTGTCGGCTGTGAATGCGGTCTATCAAGGAAGTGGTAACCTTGGAAATCGGTCACATAAGGGTGCAGTGACGCATTTCGTTCGTTGCGTCCATACTCGGCGATCGTCTCACGTTGTAGTTCACTCAACGCCCGTGCCCTTGCCACTCGCCCAAGGCTGACTTCCCACTGCCTCCCAAAGAATGAAAAGAAACTCTTTTCTATGGTGATTTCCGCCATATATTTAAGAACAAATGTCGCAAACGCCTAAAAAGCAGAGTAGTGAACATAATCAGCGTAAAAATAAAATTAACAAAATACCTAAACATCGAGTTTACAGTTACTCTGACTCTTTTTTGCATATGTATCTCCACATTTTACATAAGTATTTTTGAACTTAGACAAGGCGTTCAATATTAGTTGTAATAACAAGTAATATAATAACTAATTATTTCCCGACAAATGATATACGTTAACTCTTCTCGGGTAACCCCACCGGTGTATTATTTCCAATAATGCCAACGTTTCTTCTTGCTTGACAACAGCTCAGCATCAGCAAGGCGCCTCTTGTAACGTCGGAAATTTTGGAAATATTAACCCAGTGTTCCACCAGACAGGAGTTTACGAACTCTGCTTATATTTGGTTATGTTGGCAATCAAAGATCTTACTCCGAGTACGAAATAAACGTCTTTAATCAGTGGAATTCAGCTTGCAACCTTTGGCGGCGAACGCGGCAGAGTCGGTAATACGGCGAAACTAGGGCAATTAATGTCTTCATTCAATCATTCCAGCCATTTTTCACCGTCTTTGTCCAAAAAGATCGTTCAATGGACTGGAGTGTTAGCGTATTATTACAAATTACTGCGTCATGTAATATCCTCGTAATTGAGGGAGAATAGATGATAGCTACTGAAACGGAAAGAGTCGCCTTTTTTATGAGTGGTTAACTCATTTGCACGCCATAGATGAAGTGAAACTTACGCCTCTCAATTTAAAGCTTTGATTTCAAATCTCGAGTAAAAATAACTTGATTCCAGTGGGTGACTAGACAACCGGGATTATCAAAGATCATATATATTATTTCTCAAAGGTGTTTCTTTGTCGCAACGCCATAACTCCCATAATTCTTCATCAAAATTAATGATTTAAACATCGTTTAAAAGCTTATGTTCCCCGCTATTGACGAAAAATAGACAAATGGTCAAAAATTAAAGTTTTTTTTTTAAATTTAAGTTTTTGTTAAAAATTTAAAATTTAAATTTTTGTTAAAAATTTATATATTGCCATCTGTTGACAATTTAATAAACTAATATGATGGCTATGGTTACGTGCTTAAAAGACTGTAGGAGGCGCCATATAGTAACAAATCGTTTAGTTACATTGTTTACATTCTACATGTAATCAGTGTGACCGTTTACCGTTTACGTTATGTAACTTTAACCCAAACATAAATAACATATAATTGTCCATGGGAAGAAACAGGTAGAAGAGCAGAAAGAAAGAAGGAAGAAATAGGAAGAAGCTGCACACTGTGCGAAATATTCGACAGGTAGAAGAACAGGAAGAAAGAAAGAAGAAACAGGAAGAAGCTGCACACTGTGCGAAATATTCGACAGGTAGAAGAACAGGAAGAAACAGGAAGAAGCTGCATACTGTGCAAAATATTCGCACGGGTCAGCTAGTTTTAATATAGTTGCGATTCATATGCCTTTATAAAATCATGGCTAGGAAGTATAAGAAGAAGAATAAGAACTTTCGAAGTCAAGAGGCATCTTGGGAAAGAAAATCATAATGGAATGAACGAGGAATTTCATAATAAGGACATAAGAAAAACGGATCATATCATATGGCTCCAATATTATTATTATGATTTCAATAATTATATATCTTTGAAGAATTTTCTTATTTCCACCACGTACCTAATACTACGCAAACAATCCGATGAAATAGCTTTTAGAGATGATTTCTCTCCAACTAGTTTATTAATCGGAAGCTTTGAGATTGATTTATCAGACAGTGGGCGATCGGGAGAAGAATAGCTGTGTTTAAATTTTAAGTAATTGGATAATCCAAAGGCTTGGCTGTTAAAGTCAAGGATACTCAAAATACTTTAATATAATCCTTGAACTACTAGGGACACTGCATTACGTGGTATGGGATTACATAATTCAACGAATGTCTAGCAAAGTATAGTTCAAGCCAAGAAATGCTTCCTGATGAATAAAACCAACTTATGCTCAGAGAAAGTAGTACTACAAATGAAGTAGCGGTGCCTGAAGAGATTCATGCGGTGCAGCGCAATGTAACTCATAAAAATTGCTTCCATCCTTCCATCATTCTTCAATAATCTGAACATATTACCCCTTTGATAATTCTACCTCTACTAAACTTAGTATATTTTTTCCTTCAGCACTGGTAATGAAGCAAGCCTATTGGCAAGTACTCATGAATTTAATTTACGTGACAAAAATACTTTAAGACTACCAAAACTAAATTTTAAGATTATTTCATAAGAGTTTTCTTTGTTTGCAGAAAATTCCAAATACCAAAAAAAATGCAAGTAAACACTTGAAAGAAATTAAACTCTAATTATGTATTGCAAAAGATGCAGAAGTATTTTTTCCATAATTTTCATGAAGTCAAAAGTATGTTGAACTTAAATATAAAAACCCAGATGCCTTGATTATATTGAAATTGCGCATATTCTTTGTTGCTGTACTTTTAAATGATTAAATCTCTTGAGTATGCTTTGTACATTGTCTTTGGTTCCGAACCTTTTACTTTTTACCATGGATTCTCACTGATAAACATTGAATGAGTTTTTCTCACACCTTTCTTCACTCTCTGTGGCTCTTAAATGCTTATTTTGTTGTATATCGTTTTTCATGCTTAAATTGTTGTATATTGTATATTGTGAGAGCTGAAAATCCCATTGTTCTTGATAATTTTTTTTTGATAATTGTTTTTGATAACTTTTGTTTTAGATAACTTTTGTAATGCTCTTAGGGGTGATGTACCCAGAGCAAATAAAGCATTCTTATTCTTATTCTTATGCTTGCATATTTTTTCTTGTTTTGCTGGAAAATGTATGTAAATATTTTTATATGATTTTGTATATCTTGAGTGGTATGATTAATGGAAACCCCACCACATATTCCCCTCAGGGGTTTTCAAAGATTTTTGTATTTATTTTACAGTGCTATGTCACTTCTAAAAATTATCTCTCAATCTAACTATGTAGCCCTAAGAGATTGACAATTTTTTGTGATTCCGCGGAAAAACTGCTGTGAACCATTAGCGGAATCACCTGCAAATACGAAAAACCACGGTGGAAAAATAAACCACCTTAACCAAGACTGAATCCCGGTGGAAAAGAAGAAAATAGTGTTTCAAAATTTGGTCATTTATTGGTTTCTGATGATTTAATTGGCTTATAGGAAACAAGCATTGCAGAGGAAAATAAGAGGAGGAAGTCTTATATAACTACATGAGGATGACAAAGTCCATGTGGAGAGGCAGCATACTGAGCCATAATGAATTAGTAAAGATCGGATCAGAGAGAAAATGGGAAAAACCCATGAGGAAGACCGAAGAACAAGTATACACAACAGCTAAAACTGGATATGAAACAGGAGGAGCTGCAGTCCATCAATTTGAATATTGATGGGCTCACGGTTGTGATGCAATTTTCTTATCCACTCGCATTACTGCTGTGCCCATTTGAGTCAGCATTCCATCGATGTAATTTTTATTCTTAAATTTAAATGGGCGTTTGAACTGCTTTGCATATTTTATTTTTTACCTCACTTAATATTATTGGAGGTGGCCGTCGAAATTAGCTGTTACCTCTGCAAAAGGTTCGTCTTTCTATGTAAAAGATCAAATTGGACCTAAATAATACAATATTTTACCACCTACACTAAAAGATCATAAAAATGAATTTACAATCTTAAAAGAAATCCAGGAATGACTGCTTGCTCTTAAAAGTTTAGACTTTGTTTTTGGGCGAAAGAAAAAAATATAACTGATTTTTATCTTTATTTTTCTAAAAATGATAATCTTACTTCGAATCTTTTGGTTACTCATTGTTTTATTCTTGAATCAGGCATATTTAATCTAAATTTTATTTTTAGTTATCAATTAGTCAAATCGATTAGTCAAATCATTCATACTTGTAATGTGTACTGTCTTTACTGTGTGTATTGTGCACTCACGTCATGATGGTAGCTAACCACAGGAAGTCCTTGAAGCTATCAAAAAGCTCATTGTTTTTTTAACTCATGTTTGTATGCCTAATATTGAGCAATAAAATATCCATATACCTATCTCAATGCCTAATTTACGTAGAACCTTCCATTTCAACTGTTTACATCATTAAATGAAGTGAATTTTTGATTGAATTGAAAAATGAAACTCATTTTAGTGAATCGAAAGTTAAATGATTGCTGTGATGAAATATTCCAATCAAATGAGGGCCAGCAGCTAGTAGACATAGTATTTACATCACATACTCTTGTTGAAACCTATCGATTGCTCAACGAGAAATTTTTATTATGGATTTATATTCTTCTAGTATTATGTTGTGGTTATTAAACGATTGCTATGAAAGATAATGGCTTTTACTCAATCAAAATTTTACGCCAATATTTGTCTGTCAGCATGACTAAGCTCCGAAAAATAGTACCCGAGGAGGTAAGAGTCTATGCCGCATGACCAAATTGCTAGTTCTCAGCCTGCTACGCATAATATGATGTTTAACATAAAATCATAATATGCAAACGGCTGCTAACAGTACGACAGCAAGTAAAGCGGCTGCATGCCTGTAGTGTACTCGCCAGATGCCACGCGCCACTTGTGGTGACTCGCAGACGTACAACTTTGTTAATTACTCTTACCATTTTATTTATGCTCTTACCAAACGTTGGAGTGATTTTATTTCTCATCAATTGGTATTCTGCCTACTGACAGGTCCCAAACACCAAAGCTGTCTCCAATTCGTCCGGTCCTGGCCCTCTTCCTAGGTCTCCTTGAAAATCTTCTTTTAATCTTCGCTTCGTCTGTCATTTTCAACCTTCTTCCTCTGCTCTTCTTTTTCTCCTCTGTTCCCTCGAGTGCAGTATTTAAAATCCTCTTCCTTCTTAAAATATGTCCGATCCAGTTTCCCTTCCTCTTCTGTATTGTTTTTAGTAGTGTTATTTCCACTTTAACTCTTTTCAACATCTCCTCATTTCTTGCTCTATCCACCCATTTCACTCTCTCTCTCTCAAGCCTCCTCAACACCCACATCTCAAATGCATTGATACTACCCTTCTTTCTCCTTCCCGAAGTACACGTTTCGCATTCACATAGCATAACACTGCACACACAACATTTTACCAGTCTCTTCCTCAGTTCTAGGCCCATACCGCTGCATAACACATTTCTCGTCTTATTTAAAGCTTCTTTCTCATAGCTATTCTTGACTATATCTATACCTCACACTTCCAATCTTCCGTCATGCATCCTCCCCGGATATCTAAACCTTCCAACCTGCTCTTTTCTTCCCACATTTGTCGTAACATTCACATTTCATCCATCATTCACTCTCATAACTTTCGTTTTCCCAACATTTTTTTCATTCCTTAGTCTTTCATTTCTTCCTCAAAACTTATTAATGCTATAAGGTTTTAAGTTTTGGTGTCGTAGGGTATCTGAGTGAAACAAGTACGTCTCAAACCATCTTTCTCATAGCAATTCTTGACAATATCCCTACCTCACTCTTCCAATCTTCCGTCAGCATGCTCCCAATATATTTATACCGTGAAACGTGCTATTTTCTTCCCACATTTCTAATATCATTCACATTTCCTCCTTCATTCATTCTCATAACTTTCGTTTTCCCAATATTTTTTTCATTCTTTAGTCTTTCATTCCTTCCTCAAAACTTATTCTTGCTATATGGTTTTAAGTTTGGGTGTCGTAGGGATTCTGTGTCAAACAAGTACTTCTCAAGCCATTTTTCTCATAGCTATTCTTGACTATACCTCACTCTTCTAATCTTCCGTCAGCATGATCCCAAGATATCTATACCTTCTAACCTGCTCCTATTTTTCTACATTTGTCATAACATTCACATTTCCTCCATCGTTCGCTCTCATAATTTTATGTTAGAAAAGTAATACTATGCAAATTCCACTTAGAGAAATTTTTTTACACCACCCGGGTTTCAACACATCATGTCATCTTCAGGTGCAAAATACAGAGTTCCAGTCAAA
Source organism: Ceriagrion tenellum (assembly GCA_963169105.1). Classification (NCBI taxonomy): domain Eukaryota; kingdom Metazoa; phylum Arthropoda; class Insecta; order Odonata; family Coenagrionidae; genus Ceriagrion; species Ceriagrion tenellum. Next base: position 49,162,450 of record OY720637.1, read on the forward strand.
ATACAGAGTTCAGTATTTTGTACCTAAATATGACATAATGTGTTTTGTCCCGAGTCGTGTATTAAATTTTCTCTAAGTGGAATTTGCACAGCATTTCTTTTCTAGCATGGAAAAATTTCGCAATATTCACCGTGAAACCGTATGGTTTGTTAAAAAGTGCTCATAAATTTCGTTTTCCCAACATTTTTTTCATTCCTTCCTCTTTTAAAATTGGGAGTCGTATGGGTATCTGGGTGAAACAAGTACTTCTCAAGCCATTTATTTCCTCCTCCCGCATTCTGCGCTCAACGAACACTCGCGTAATCACAAAGAGTTCTCCTTTTTTATTTCTTCCCGACATGAGATAGCTATCTTTGGCTCGCCCAATCTCCCGACTAATCTTTCGCCTCCGGCGTATTCGCCCACCCTCCGCGCAATAAAGGCTTTTGCTCTTTCCCTCTTCCACCAGTAGGTCACCGCGTTCGCCTTCGATAGTTGCGTTCAGCGATGCGTCGTTTCTCAGCCATTTGCAGATAATTTTCACGCCACGGAAACCGTTTTCTCCCGACGCTTCAGCCAGGCACAAAATTAACTCACTCTTACACTACCAGGGAATATTTATTTGAGACTTTGTACGCACCTTGAAATAAGTGGAAAATACAAAACAAAGAATAATGTGAATGTCTCTCTGTTACGCACTTGATTTATCTACATTAACTGTCAATTAGCATGGTTTAAGTTTTTTTATATAAGTAATGTAATATTTAAGTTAATTTGGTTTATTTTAGTGTGTTTATGTATTGGTATTGAATTTGGTTCTATTGTTGTTTGTTGTCGAGAGGTACCGGAAATAGTTACTGAAGCAGTGAACCAAGAGGCAAGTCACTTAAAACTTTTAATTATAACTTAATAAGTTCTCAAAGAACCACGGAACTAGCCGTAATGTTACTTATACGGATTCACCCGCTAGTGATCACACAATTGTGTATAATTCACAGTGCAAAAATCTTCCGCCTGGACTGGGAATCGAACCCAGATCTCTCGATTTACCGCCGAGTGCTCTAACCAATTAAATTAACAAAATGAGATTCACAGTGATCTGGCTTCGATTCTCCGTCAAAGCGAATGATTTTACCACTGTGAATTTCACACAATTGTGTGACTAATACGTTCGTTAATTTAATTTCCACAGCTAGAGGCATAACTTTAAGGAATCCACTCAAGGAAATGAAAAAAGTGGCTTTGTTAACCACATGGGTTTCTGATTGTAACTTAGTTTTTCACTTGAGTTACTGGAAGTAACTTCGTTTAACGCATGGGTGAAGAAAGGAAAGTTTTGCCTCTGATTTCAATTATTTATATGCTTATTCCTTTTTCGCTACCGTTTATTTAGCTTTCTAAATTTATTTATGTATCTGTTTATCTATAATCATATTTCCTGCTCCCCATATTTCTGGCAATAAATTTTAAAGAGCTTTGGATTGTGGAAAGAGAGGACTTCCATCAATAGATTATTTGCTTAAGTCAAACTGTCTCCCCTTCGTCCGGTGCATCTGTGAGTCTTTCTTGTTTGAGAGACGATCATGCGACCAACGGGGTTGGAACCAGACACAAATACTGGCCCTGACCTACAACCGATCGGAAAAAAATTCAGAAAATTCGTTGAAAATAATCTACAGGGCTTGTAAGAGAAAAACATTGCAATTTTTATAGCTTTAAAAATGTGTTTTAAAATGACTTAAACTCAAGATATACGATTAAATATTTCATCGTAAGATTTCTGAGAGAATTAAATAATAAACTTTACTTTATAGCCTAAACAACCAAACATTTTCAGCAGATGGAATTAAAATTCCTTTTGCAACCACTGCAATTAAAAATTACTGCCTAACGCATTAATTGGAGTGGATTACATTGCCTTATCGATGTGAGAATTTCTGTGAGAACTACTTTCCACCTCAAGCTCTCCATGGGTGGTAAGGAATTCCAGCATAACAATGACAGTTTTTAAATCACATTGGACACATTCTTTCTAATTATTCCAATGAACCAACTTGAATAGTTCTGCTTCTCTTTGCATTTTAATTGGCACGTCTTGCTAAGAACATAGATCAAATCAGAACGAAATCCCAAATGGTTATCTCATCATCATCATTGGTCGTTCAATCCGAAGATTGGTTGACTGCATTCTTCCACCTTTCCCTATCTAATGCCAGCTCCCTTACACCTTGGTATCTCTTCCCCTATGTACTTTCCTCATTATTTGGTCCATGATCTTATTCCTGGGACATCCTTTCTGGACTTTTCCTTTATTTTACTATCAATTATGTTCTTAATAAACCCATTGTGTCTCAGATTCATCTTGTTCTTTTCACTATAGTGTCCCAGATAGTTCCTTCCTCTTCTACTCTTCTGTGCACTTCATTATTTCTTATTTTGTCCGTCCGTTCATTTTATCTTCAGCATCCTCCTCCAGCACCAGGTATAGCAACAGCATAAGTTATCTACGGAACGTAAAACATAGTGTCTCTATGAATTACGGACAAACTACTGTTCCCGTGCTCAATCATTTTTTCCGTTGACGGGAAGGAATTATTGGCAGCAGTCTCTCCGGTAAAAAAAATCGAAACGTATAATTTATTTTGCATGTTAAATAGAACTTGAGAATGCCGCCATTTGGTTAAAAAAGAGCGATCATTATCGCGTAAAACGTATTATTTACCTCTAATAAGGTTGGTCAAGATTCAGGTTCGTCATCGCGAATCGTAACGGTCTTGTGAAAACATAATGAGGAAATCGCACGCATGTTCAAAAGTCGGAAGCTTCCTGTTCCTTATTTCAAAATTCCCACGCGGAACATCAGTCAATTATTTTACTCAATATTCTCTGTTTCACAGCGGATATCAATCGGTGAAAAGCCTAAGCTCAGAAGGCGTTCATGGGAATAAGGCGGCTGATGTGCTCAAAGAAGATAGGACTACAAACCAGATTACAGTATCAAAGCATTCGTGTGGAACGCAGTACTCTATGGATCGGAAGCATAGACCATTGGAAAAACAGATCAAAATCGACTAGAAGCATCTAAAATCTGGTGCTAGAGGAGGATGCTGAAGATTAAATGGACGGAAAAAAGAAGAAATGGTGAAGTGATCAGAAGAGTAGAAGAGGAAAAGACCATACGGAAAACCATGCAGGAAAGAAGAACAAGATAGATAGGACACGCCCTGAGACACAATGGGTTTGTGAAGAACATGAATAAAGTCCAAATAGAGGGAAAAGTCCTCAGAGGAAGACCCAGGAATAAGTTCATGGGACAAATAGAGGGGGAAGTACGTAGGAAGAGACACCGGGAAGTAAGGGAACTAGAATAAGAAGAGGAAGGATGGAGGGCTGCAGTCAACCAAACTTAGGATTAAAGAGCCAATGAATTTACGGTTTTATAATTAAAATCGATTAAATCAGCAAGTGTTTAAAAAGAAAGAACGTTACGATGTATATCACCGAGTGAGATCAGGCAATAATTATACAAGCGAGAAAAAGGGAAGTAAGAATATTCTGAAATTGTTAGAATATATTCTGCATATTTCACTTAATAAAAAATAAACTGATGGCCCCCTCGTAGTTAGATAGCCCTTTCTGGCTGTATTTTTACACATTAAATGAAATAAGTTCTTGCAAAACTCCCTTGTCCAAATTCGGAAGCTGCAAAGCTCTTAGGAACCAATTAAGAAATGAATGAAGTAGTTTATTCCATTGCCAGAATAACACCATGCAGGAAAGAAGAACAAGATGGATTGGACCCACCCTGCGACACAATGGGTTTGTGAAGAACATAAATAAATTCAAAATAGAGGGAAAAGTCCTCAGAGGAAGACCCAGGAATAAGTTCATGGGAAAAGGGGAAAGTACGTAGGAAGTGACACCGGGAAGTAAGGGAACTAGAATAAGATAGGGAAGGATGGAGGGCTGCAGTCAACCAAACTTAGGATTGAAGAACGTATGAAATCGTTTCAGGCTTAACTTGGTGGAAATGCGATATATCCATGATAAAATATAACAACAATAGTAATATCCACACTTTAATGTACTACTTCAACACCAAATTACTATTTTTGTTATATTTTATCATGGTTAGGATTGAAGAGCCAATGAATTTACGGTTTTATAATTAAAATCGATTAAATTAGCAAGTGTTTTCAAAAAAGAACGTTACGATGTATATCGTCGAGTGAGATCAGGCAATAATTATACAAGCGAGAAAAAGGGAAGTAAGAATATTCTGAAATTGTTAGAATATATTCTGCATATTTCACTTAATAAAAAATAAACTGATGGCCCCCTCGTAGTTAGATAGCCCTTTCTGGCTGTATTTTTACACATTAAATGAAATAAGTTCTTGCAAAACTCCCTTGTCCAAATTCGGAAGCAGCAAAGCTTTTAGGAACCAATTAAGAAATGATTGAAGTAGTTCATTCCGTTGCCAGAATAACGCTCTAATTAAATTATCCATAATATCTAGGTCCGCTATTGAAATCTCTTTGCAATTTAAATGATTTGGAAGGAATCGGGTGGGTGAGGTAGCTAGAGTACTGGACGGACGGTTAGGGTTCTATTCCCTGCAGACGAGGATGTTTTTCAGAGAAAACCGGATCCCTACTTCAGTGTCTTGTAGAGAGCACTTCACGTGCAGCACTCCGTCTGTGGGATGAGACGTTAAGCCGTGGTCCCCTTGGCGCCTTTCGTTAAGAGCAGGCTAATACAGATTACGGGTTTCTCTCCACCCTTCCTCCCTTACCTATCCCCTATGGCGCAAATGACCAAAGCTGTCGGTTGCTTCCGCAAATATCCAATCCAACCGTAAATGATATGGTGTGATGTAGGGTATCGGAAATAGATGAATTTTGCCCGTGGTACAAATTTATTTACACAGCATTTAAAAGACTACCTTTTTAACTCGAGTGACATTAAAGGAAGAATATGCAAATTTTTTACACCAAAGTGTGAAGCTAATTGCACGATAATGGGCTACATCGCACTTATCCAGTCGGAAGTGTTATCTACACTTATCCACTCCCTCTCATGGCCTGTGACAGGGGAAGTCGCCCCCTGAGTCATTTCTGCATACACATCATGGATTACTGATGCTTGAGAATATCGTTATTTCAATGCGGCGAGCAAATGATACTATTTCTCCGCTAAAGAATCTTGTAACAACTTTCCGAGGCTTTATTACTAGTCACGGATCACAAACAACATTTTATTTCTACCATTTGGTTAACAATGGTCACTACGTTTACCAATCGAACTCAGATCGATGTGAGCTCGGACCGAATTCAACATTGTAAGCCAGCCGACTCGGATCGCCAGGTTTACCGATACGAAAGCGATTGAAATATTGTTTTGAATCTGTTCATATCGATTTGAAATCTCAGGATGGCAGAGAAAGTGGACCGAGGTAGCCCGCTTGTCATATCCATCCCACTAGCCCGTTGCGTTTACCATACCGAGCTGAACTGGCCAAATCGATCTGAGTTCTATAGGTAAACGTAGTAAATACATCTCGAAATCAACATTCTTTTCACAAAAATTAATCACTGCATGCAAAAAATTCAGCATATACCAATAGGAGGAAAAGCATTCTAAGAGTGAAACTTAAGTACTCACTATTCTCCTCGGAAAAAATTTTCCAGCTTTCTACTGTTTTCTTCTAAGGAAAAATATATTAACATTACATTTGTCATGACAAATGCGGTCATTTAGTAATTATTTAAATTGTGTTAGTTATATCAGTAATAACGTCTATTGTTTATTATTGCATTACGATCGTTCAGAAATACGAACGATGTTCAAATGTGCAAAAGCGAATTGCTGAGGGCTAATCGGAAGGTAGCTAGGGCTGAGTTTAACGCAGGTCTAGTGAAGGAAGGAGTATGGCGAAGGCTTTTTCAACGACAACAATGGAAGTGATTTTCGATTCACCCTCGCCCTACAAATATTGGATTGCATGACATTTGAAATATTAATCTATATTCAAGCAAAAGAAATGTATGTTACCGATTAGACTTCCAGGCAGTTTTAAGCAATTTTTACGCGTATCCTGGTGACACTTAATATTAATTCCCAAATTACTCGATTACATGTGTGTAGGCTTTCTCCTGAACGCGGAAACGTGCGACTCATATTATTTTAATTGGTTCTAATGAACATCAGGGTATCATATCGAACCAAAGTCACGTATCAATATACAAATTTAGTTTTACTTTCGTGATTTGAATCGTGAACCCAAATAGTAGAGTAGTAGTAGAATACGATAGATAACCCTTAAGGATGAGTCTGTATTGGGGTTATTAACAGATAAACAATGCAAAAGCAAAAGCAACGGATATAAATGATTTTAAAATTTCAGTCAATTGTTTAACGATACAGTGAAGAATTATAAACTAATCCAAAAAAAGACTCAGAGATACACAGAATGATATACAGAGGTTACAAAAATGAGACAAATACACACAGGTATACTTACTATAACAATGGTATTACGATAACGCTTAATTTAATTCGATAACTATTACATGCAGATTACAGAACTAAACCTCGATATTTTTTATGAGTAATAACCAATTTTTCATTTCCTAAAGAGATTTTTGCATATTTTTTTCTTCCTTGATGAGTGTCGGAAGGACAAGTTATAACAATGCTTTGGTTGAGACGAAAGCTTCAAAATAAAATTCCTGCATCATATATATTTCAACATGTACGGTAATGTCAGTCTTGTTAATTGATGTTTTCAAGGTATTCAGAGGTAAAAAATCTTGAAATGTGGCCATGTAGAAGAATTGAAGGTTTTTAATGGAGTGATAAAGTGAGAAGCGAGGAAGTGCCGGCAAGGATGAACGAGAAAAGGAATATTCTGAGATCATTGAGAAATAGGAAGGCGAACTGGATGGGACACGTCCCTAAGAATGATTGCCAGTCAATAAGAATATTAGAAGGAAAGATCGTGAGATCATTCCCTCGAATGCTCGTTTGAGGTGGTTGGATCAGTTAGCGTTTATGTTCTGGTCGGCGTGAAACGTTTCATACGCATGCTCATTTGTTACACAATAAGCATGATAAAAAGCGTATACTGCCGATGACAATTCTTGGCACTTTAATGCAATTAAACTCGCATCATTATGGAACTTGGCGTATATTTCGATATTATTCGATGACATACCTTTCTTATTAAATAATGGTTCCAAATGATTATCAAGGTATACTTACATACATACCAATCACGCCGCTCCCTTCCGGGGTTGGCACAGTCACAGCGTTTCACTCATAAATAGGTGTACTCTCTGCTTCAATAATTTTCTCCACACTGACCTATCCTTGCAAACCTCTTTTTCCCTAATACACTGCTTCATACATGCCCTCCTGTTTTAAAACTTCTAATATCCCTCCTCCTAAGAATCTCCTCGACCACATTCAACCACAACTTTCTTGGCATACCTCTACCTCTCGCACCATTCATTTCACTCTTACATATTTATTTCGTTATTCGAATCTCATCTATTTTCTCAACATGGCAAAACCAACGAAGCATTCTCCTTTCCTATATGTCCATTACTGGAGCATATAACCCACATTCATTTATTATCCACTCATTCCTGACCCTATTCATCCTACTTTTGCCACTAACTCATAACACTCAGATAACTCATGTCCACGGCGTTTAGTCTACTCTTATCTCTATCCTGATATACTCATGATTCACTACCATACAACAAAGTGGGGAGAAGTACACTTTTGTACACGGCGATTTTTGCCTCCTTAGACAGGCACTCATTCCTTAATATGATTCACATGCTACCTGCCACTTTCCCTCCAGCATTCACACGTCTCTATATCTCCTCATCTATCCGTCCATCCTTCGCAAACATCCTACCTAAGTACAAAAAATTATCCACTTATTCAATTACTTCACCATTCGACCTCATCATACAGTTATTCTCCCCTTTCTCCTTATTAAAAACTACTACTTTAGTCTTGTACGCATTTACCCTCAATTCCATTCTCTCTGTTGATTTACAAAATATATCTAAGAGCTTCTGTAATCCCTGTTGGCTCTCTGAGATCAAAACAGCATCATCCCTATATAGTAGAACTCGCACGTTTACACTTCCAAACAAAGCACCGTCGTTTTCACTACATGCATCTCTAACACATTTATCCATAAATACATTTAACAGCGATGGTGACATTACGCATACTTGCTCTACGCCCTGTTTTATTACAAACCAATCACTCAGAACCCCGTTAACTCTCACACTTGCCTTACTATTTTCCTACATTGCCGTCATAACATTCAATAGCTTCCCAATCACTCCATAGTCCTTCAAACCCTACCACAACTTCTTTCTATTTACCCTGTCATATGCCTTCTCTAAGTCAACAAACGCAAAATTCACTTCCTTTCGGACGGCCATACATCATCATTCTATCACTTGCTGAATCGCGAATAGCTGCTCACTACACCAATTTTATTGTGTGCGTCCATGAATTAAATACCTAGTGATTGGCTTCGGCTGTTAGGTATAAAGAAATTATCATTATTATTATTATTATTATCATCAATACACCAATTATTTGTCATTTTATTTATGTCATAAAAACTTTCAATATCTAATAACAGTATTTTGCATGAGGGATGTTATAAAATGTTCCAACTTGAAGCCTGTACGAAACTCAACTTTGTGTGGCATATCAAAAACGTGCTTCAACCTGGAATTCTGACGCAAGCTGCTCGTGGTAAGCGTGTCTATTTCCAGCGCTAGGACTTGGTGACTCAAAGGTCACAATTTTGAATTCCTCTTGATCGAGAATGTCACGCTTGGTTGTGTGGTCAGATTTAAACTTCAGCCATTGGAGTGCGTCAAATCAAATTCCGTAGAAACTCCACTTAAGAAAACTTATCCCACTATCTCGTATGAAACTTCAATGAGTCAAATACCGATATATGTATATACATTAAAGGCCCATGTAAATTGTCTTTCTGCAATAACTTATGCCAAGGCCCGCAAATAATTTACATTAGAATACTACTTACCTTGTTGGTTAAGCACAGAGAAACTGGAAATATGCCAGTATGCAACACAAATGTCATGATTAAAGGCGGAAGAATGCATCTTTTCTGGCTAGAGCGCAGATATACTTGCTCGTTTTAAAAATTCATGACACTTGCCGATTTTCAAACATTCAATCGGAACACATTTTTAAATACCAAACTCCAGGATATTCCCGCTTTTTCAATACAAATGGTAACCAAACCTGGGTTTCTCAATTTGTAGAGGCGTCAGGCGAGAGACCGGTTATCAAAATCGAAGGTAATGATGCATGAGACAGAGAAACTAATATAAAATGGGTGTAATTCAAAATAATACGTCACTTAATACAGAGACTGAGATACGCATCAAGGAGGTGGAATTCATTATGAAAAAACTTTTTGACCCGATCGGGATTCGAACCCCCATCTCCCTATCGCTGGTCGGGTGTGATGGCCAGTTACACCACCAAGCAATCTTAATTCAAATTTGAATTTTTAAAAACATTTTGGTTTGATGGGGTATCGTACCCGGTTTATCCGAATGAAAGAACAGGTATGGCCAGTCACACCACCAAACTGTATGAATTCAAATTTGAATTACCGGCTAATGGGAGTGTTAGTCCTTTACACCATCAAGCTAAGCTATTTAATTTAAGTTTGTATTTAGATCGTTTGATGATGTGTAAATACACCATGACCAGCAATGAGGTAAACCGGGTTCGAATTCCGGTCGAGTCAAATGTTAATTCATGGTGATTACACCCCCTTGGTGTATATCTTTGCACTCATGCGCATGACTAGACAATGTTTAAACATTTTCGTTCATTAACAACAAAATATGCGTTATAAAAATTTGCGCCTGCCATTTTATGTGTCTCTAATAATTCTTGCAACTTTTTGTGGAAAGTAAATGCTGTAGATCACGTAGTTTTCCCTAGGTTGAGTTTGATGGTGTATAAATACACCATGACCAGCAATGGGGTAGACCGGGTTCGAATTCCGGTCAAGTCAAATGTTAATTTCATGGCGATAACATCCCCTTGGTGTATATATTTGCACTCATGCGCATGACTAGATAATGTGTAAACATTTTCGTTCATTAACAACAAAATATGCGTTATAAAAATTTGCGCTTGCCATTTTATGTATCTCTAACAATTCTTGCAACTTTTTGTGTAAAGCAAATGCTGTAGATTACGTAGTTTTCCCTAGGTTGAGTTTCAAAGTACATGAAGTTGACAAAACTGCTAAATTTAGGGTGCGCGGCGTAGATTGTTGCATTATTGTGTCTCTATTTTTGGTTATATCATATAATAAAAAGACTGATAAAATTGCATTAAATTATCTTTAAATCAATGTATAAAATATTGCACTAGCATTTGCAGGGATCAAGGTCTAAATTTTCCAAGTACAGCGGCATGTCATTTTGACGCCGACAGTACTTATCCTATCTAGAGAATGGTTATCTACGCAAATAGATATAGAAATTCTTTAATGTTAAAGTATCTACCACCATAAAATGTCACTGATATCACTGCCACATTTATTCATTATTTCCTAAATTGTTACTTACTTTTTGTATTGCTCTCTTATTATATTCATTAGGTCTATGTATTTCAATTTGTTATATTTAGCACACTTTTGTGTAAATTAAAACGCCTATAAATTTATTTATATCATTTAATAAACTGCTGCTGAACACAGCGTAACCAATTGAAAACCCCAATACAGGTCTCTTTAGTAGTGCCTAATTTCACGAATAACACTGTATAATGAATTATATCGTACAATTTTGTTTGTACTCTACTGATTAATGTAGGTTCTGCTGAGTGTCAGAGAATCTCCTCCCGGTTTTCTACACTTTCAGGGGCCTATCTACCTCTAGTGCTTTCTTTTTTGCCTCAGCATAAGGTCTGCCCTTCTTCATCCTGTCCAGCAAACCTATTCTCCTTCTTTCGCTTACCCGCCTGCACAGCATCCTCACCTCTATCATTATCTTGAGTAATCCCTCGCCCCTTACGACATCCTCCAGCCACCTATTCTGCCGATCTCGAATTTCCTTAAGAAGTTTCCTTTCCTCGCCCACCATCTGAAGCACTTCCTTGTTAGTCTTCCTCTCCATCCACCTCACCTTCTCCATCCTTCTCCGCACCCACATCTCAAATGCCTGCAGCCTATTCTTGTCCTCCTTTCTGAGGGTCCACGTTTCTGCTCCGTACAACGCCACGCTCCACATCAAGCTCTTCACCAGCCTCTACTTCACATCCTTTTTTTTTTTTTTGGAGAGGGTGAGGGAAATGCGTTAACGCAGACCCGGGCCTAGGTGGATTGGCCAGGTACTGTGGGACTCACCCTTATAAGGGAATATCCACTAAAACCCCCCTTCCTCTTTATTTCGCCGTGTGACGGCGGCAACCCCCTTCCAATCGGACACCGTCCGCTGCTTCATTCGACGCCGGTCTTGGTGCGCCACCTCCATCCCACGGTTGACCTGTTGAAGTAACGCCACTCAGCGATTCCCCCGATGATTATACGGCTGGAGATTACTTTCAAGTCATTCTTATTCAGGATCTTTTTCTTGGGGAGTTCCCTCGCTGACTCTCCGCTCCAAATACCTCTGTGGGTGACGGTGGCCGCAAGTATCCGAAGCTCTTCCAGCTGCTTCTCTTCCCGTATCTTGTTCTTCAGGTCTTCGTTGTTGCCGTACTATATAACCTTCACTTGGTTAGCCATATCCGGGTTGACCTGGTCGCCCACCACCTGGGCGTCGATGATATATCCTACTTTCTCCTTGTAGGCGACCAGGTCTGGAACGAATTTCCCGGTCTGAGTCAGGTACGCCTTCTCTTTTTCCGTTGTGAAGCCTTTGTTTTCAAGTCTCCGCTTAACATAAGCCATAACCGCATCATGCCTCTTGATTTGCATTCCGTGTGTGCGGTGGCAGTTCTGTAAAATATGGTTCATCGTTTCCATCGCGTTGCACCCAGCCCTAGAGAGTCGGTTGTCCATACGTCCTCTTGATGTTCTCAACTTTGTGGGAGGCGCGTTGATTTTTATTTTACAAGAATTTATAAAATCTCTCCCGTTTAGAAAACGGGTGCCGTCGGTGATCCATTGATTTTGTGAGGGGGTTTGCCTTAAATACCTCAGAGCTACACCATCCAGCGATTTGTAGAGCATACCGGCCCACCATTTCTTAATTTCATCACTCCTACTCAGCTGTCTGCCTCCTTCTACTAGCAACCTGCGTTTTTCGTTTTCCTTTTCTGCTATAAAAAACTCATTTGGAGTCCTATGCTTCACAAACGATGATTTCATTAGGTTATTAATTCTGTTTAGTCTAAGAAGCGGGATATTCCATCTGAGCGAGGGGATTCCTAATCCGCCATCTTTAGGGTCGGCATGAAAGAATGCGTTAGGCGCATCCTTGGGAAGTAATAGCCATTTTTGGAGGGCCCTTCTTGTCGCACAGTCTAGAGCTCTTAAAATACCCATATGGACATTTCCAGCGACCCGCTGATACTGTAGCGAGGGTGTTACTAGGTTTCTCAAGGCCCATAATCTCTGTTGGGGCTTTAAAGGAGCCCTGGTAAGTTTTTCGATCTTCTCATTTAGTAACTTCCATGGCTCGATAGTAGTTCTTCCCTCCGCCGTGAATGTAATCCCCAGGTAGTTCCACTTTTCGATCCATTTTAGAGCAGGTAAGATTTTTCCCTGAGCGGTAAACGTAGTTCTTGGGTCGATCGCCGATTTCTTCTCCTTTGGAATGGTCTTCGAGGCTATGGTGTGGCTCTTTCCTACATTTAAAACGAGCCCACGTTGGGATAAAGATCGAGTAGAAATATTTAAAAGTTTCTGTAATCCCACTTTGGATTCGGCGAGGAGCACTAAGTCGTCTGCGAAAGCTAAAATACTCGCATAGTATTCATCTAAGTGGATTCCCAAATTTTCGAGAATACATTTTAGTATTCCATCAATCGTAAATTTAAAAAGCATAGGGGAAAGAGGGTCCCCTTGCTTTACTCCTCTTGTCGGCCTAATGCACTCTGAAGTCCAGCCTCCGTGTTCTATTTACACAACACTGTTTTCATAAGCAAATTTGATGTAGTTACATAATGCTTCGGGAGCTCCCCTGGCCATTAAAGTTTCTATTATTGAGTTATGAGAGAATGAGTCAAACGCCTTTGACAGACCAATGGATGCGAGGTATAATGGCAGATGTTTCAGCCTTTTCCATCTTAGGATGAAGTCTAATAGGAAAGTGTTTTCGCTATATCCATTTGCGTTGATGAAGGCCCTTTGCCTATCATCCAATAGGATTTGCTTTAATCTTTCGGCCAATATTTTATGGAACGTACGAATAATTACCGATGAGACTGAAATTGTCCGAAATTTACCGGGCTCGTGAGCATTTTTCTTTTTAGGAGTCATCACAGTTCGCGATTTTAAAAGGGTCGTTGGTACTCTCTTACAGTATAGAAATATGTTAAAGATGCGGGCTAAAATCCCTATTGGCACCGCCCTCAGTTGTCTTGCTGAAATTTTATCTGGTCCTGGCGCTGTTTTGAGTTCAGGGAATGCATTTCTGACTTCTTCTTCCGTAATGGGTTTCCAAATTTATACCTTTTCAGGTTCTATCTCCTGCGGGGGGGGGGGGGGTCAAGGGTAGCGTTTCATTTTGACCCCTCATTACCTCCTTCCAATATGGGACTATTCTATCCATTTCAATACTGGGAGATTCTGAAATCGTCCCACTCTCGATCATTTTCCAGCACTTAGACCTGTCTTTCTTCCATAGGTTTTGGACGGTTGCAAACTCTCGTCTTCTTCTTTGACGCTTGTTCTCCTGTTGGTTCTTTGAACCCTTAACTGTCTTCTTATCCGCACTTGATGCTAAGAAAATCCTGTTTAAATAAATTGCCACTTCAGTTACCACTTCTTCAATACTTAATTTGGGTAGTTTTGTACATAGGAAGTTTAATAATTTGGCATCATAATCACTAATTGGGAGGTTCTCCAATTCAAGGAAATATTCTTCGATAGCCGGATACGCTTTAAGAGGGTTTTTCCAGTTGATCCTCCTTCTGTTACACCTTCATCCGGGTTCTGTCTTGTTGTAGCCTCCTCTGAAGCATTTGAGGCGGCCTCCACCAGAACTTAATAACTAGGTCTTCTCCTCATTCCCCTTTTACCCTCAATAGTCCTATCTAGAAAGAGTTCATGAAGTTTAATATTAATATTATTCCTTGAGGCTTTCATTTCAGTTAATAGGAGAACCTCCTGTCTTGCCATTAAGATTTTCTCCTCTCTAGTCCACCGAGATTTCGTGACGGTCTTCTTCTTCTCCAGATTATTCCTGTCGTTCCATACTTTGTGGGCAGGGCTATAGTGTACCCCTAATCCTATTTTTGAGGGGAAAATTCTTCCGCAACCGGGGACTTTACATTTAAATTCTGGCGAGATTTGATTTTGTATACCATAATCGTTGTCCGAATCAGGCACGGGTTGTTCATGGCCAGTGGGCAGGGCAATGGGTTCGGCAGTTGAGCAATCCGTATTTCCGAGGCTTGTTTTCGAGTCTGGACCAATGCTAAACCATCCCCTTAGCTTGAATAAATTGTATAATCAGGTGTGTGAAATAAAATATCATTATTATTTGCTCGTTGCAATGAAAGGAAAAGTTACAAAGGTCGAGCATTAGAGACGCTTCTGTATAGAAATCGAATGGAAGTGGACGAGACGGTCGCAAAAATCGTGGGAGTAACCGCCCTGGGAATCGCCGAAAAAACATGTCACTCTTGAAGGTGACCCCTGGGGAAGTTCCGAGCTGGTGTCGCGACGGTCGCCGGCTCAGCCGCCCCGCCCCGAGACTGCCGTGGGGTGAAGGGGGAGGTAGGGCGAGGAGGAGGAGTCAGGTTTGGGCGGGGGAGAACTAAGAGAAGACGCAGGAGCTGGCTTACGATCCTGTCACTCGTGATCCGAATGCGAGAGCGAGACACGCGGGCATCTCTCAGCGTTCCCTCCTCAGAACCCGCGCTCGTAGCCGGACAGGAGGACGATCTCGTCGTTCAGGGGAGAAGCAATGCCTTTAATTGATATTTACCGAGAAGATAATTAGTCCGAGGAATCCTCTCTTGTTGTCCTTCCCCGCCTGGCAGGTACCCCTTTCAATTGCCCACGTGAAGGAGACGGTAGGTCGTCTTTCAGTCTCCTTATTCAGGTTGATTGGAATGTCTTCCGTGAATTGCATCGACAGGAGGAGGGGGAAGACGAACGAGCCGATTTCGGATGCGTGAGTACCATATTCACGACGGTGCCGCCCCCTATCACGGCCGCCGTCACGCGCTCGGAAAAAACCCTTTCCGACCCTCTTTTGTTTTCCTCCCGGTTGTCTGTCGGGAGCTCGAGATGGCGCTGTTTTGGTAAGGGAAAGTGATCCCCACGTATGTGACCCTGATGGAGGAATCCCACAGTACCATTTCCTTGTCAGTATGTCCCATAGGATCTCTCTGACAAATGTCCAAATCTATCTGGATAGGAATATCATTTGGCGCAGAGTTTCTGCTTGGAAAATTACCAACCTCTTTCCTTTTCTTCTTGATCTGAATCAAAGATCTGCGTGTTTTCCCTACTTAAAGCAAGCGCCGCATTTTCCAGATGTTTTTTGCATGAGTTCATCCCGTGGAAAGCCACGGAATCTACCAAACGTCTCATGTATTCAGTGTTCCGTTAGTCGTATTGTCATAAAACCAAGTAAATCATGCTGCCATATATGTTCCAGAATTCGGTAAAATGAAGAAAGAAGTTTAGAATGTTCATACAGTTTTACCTTTTTTGATTGGCCATAAATGGTTCGTAAACATTTTTCAGCTACTTACGGAGTGTATATATTAGCGTGTCAATCTATCTAATGTTCCAATTTTTTTAGGCAGGCAGTTAAATCTTCTCCTCACTCAACGTTTGTAAACCATTTCGTTACTAGATATCGAAATTTTGCCTTTTCCTTATTTTCAGTGACAACAATACAAACGTGAGATCGTTCTATCTTTTGAAAATATTTGCAATTCGAAGGCTATTTAATTTTTTATGAAATTTACTGCAATATAAGCTATAAATTACTTTTTTCAAACATTGCATGTAACAAATGATATGGTACGAAGTCACTCGCACGGGTGCATATACACCAGGGTTGAAATTTGCTATGAAAAAATCATTTGACTTGACCGGGATTCGAACCCGGATCTCCCAATAGCCGGTCAGGTGTGTTAGCCAGTTACACGACCAAGCCATCTTCCTTCAAGGCGAATTTCGAGGGGGGTTTATGCGAACTAGATGTTCAGGCCTCAAGTCTACATTGTAGCACATGAACATCTAGTTCGCATAAACCTCCCTCGAAATTCGCCTTGAAGGAAGATGGCTTGGTCGTGTAGCTGGCTAACACACCTGACCTGCAATTGGGAGATCCGGGTTCGAATCCCGGTCAAGTCAAATGATTTTTTCATAGCGAATTTCCACCCTGGTAAAAATTAATTTTTATTGAGGTGATTCCAACTTCCTCGTCTGAAAAACTAATAAAAATAATTTACAAATATTTCCTCCCTCGGGACATCTTGGGATCCGACATCTATTCCAGTAAAGTTCGTAGAGCCATTAGTGAAATTTGCTCATCCAACATTCTTAACCCTTTTAGTGCGGCATGACGTGATATCACGTCATGGTGGTCTTCACGCTGGTACTGATGACGTTATATCATGTCAAGGGAACCGTGAGTGTCCCAGCTTTCATTAGGGAGCCTAGTATAAGTTTCCTAGTGAAAGCTGGAACACTTAGGGTACCGCACTCAAAGGGTTAACTGCGCATGCCTTTGTGCCATTGGCAGTTCCCTTGGAAGTCAAGCGCTGCTTTCATTGAAATGCGAGTAGTGTTTACACACCGGGTTACTGAGGCAGTAAATACAAGCAGAGGAATCAATTCTCTGGAAATTAATGTGCATCTTAGGAATTTTGCTCATAAATATGCTAAGTGTAACACCTACTCGTAGAGCGTCAATGAAAATGAAAGGTGACTTGTTTTTTATCTTAGCAACCATGTATAGAGCGACCAGTCAGGATGCACATAAATCTTTATTGCGCGCAATCTGTATCGCTGTTGTACCCATTTCCTTTTATATTCACTTGTAGAAATTCTGAGGTGTCATTTCCTGTGTTTTTTCTGAAACTTTTAATAATCCAATTCCTGGTTTTTTGACGCTATCAAATTTCAAATGTAATTTTCAGGTTAAAAGAGCCATTGGCACTTGAAAATTGACCCATATGGTGAATTTATAATTACAAAAGACTAGAATGACTAACCCTTTGATATGTAGCCAAAACAGTGGCCAGCGAAGGTATTCCAATGGATCTGTTTTCATGAATAAATATTTTCTCCGTGCGTTTTCTTATTGGAATGTAAAATGGATGATTGCATAAGTATAGCCTTGATGAGATCTTGTTGAACCAGCTTCTGCGTTTTTCCCCGGCGTTTATTGTCATTATTTACTATAATGCCAGCTGCTATTAGCCAGAATTTTTCCATTACGTAAGTCTCAATACCGGAATCGTCATATTACGCCACATAAGATGCGTTTTTAGATACCGATATGTATAAATAAATGATAAAAATCGACCTATTTTCATGGTTTGCCTGATAGGCCCTAAATTTAATCGTACATCGAGGTATATAATCGTTGAAATTAAAGACGAAATTTTACATGGACTATTAAGTAGAAATATGTGAAATTTCAAGTTGCTAAATTTCTAGTTTTATATCATTAGCATGAAGCGACAATTGGTATGCGAATCCCTGAATGCATTTATAGCGGTATTATTAAGTGAATGAAGAGCCCTTTACCAAAGCGCCGGCTGCTATTAAAACCATGAATTTTATCCATTGGCTTACCAAACGTGCCCAAAGGTGTTTCAGGAAATTGATAGAGTCAGGAAACTTAATTGTAAAGTATTACAAAAACAGTAAAATGCAGCCATATGATTATTTTCATTAGGTTTTTCTCTTCTGCTGAGTACCTACTAATCTAGAAATTATTTATTTTTATTTATTTGCATTGATGGGAGAGAGGATTTCATCTGTCAGTTCCTGAACATGTTATTCTCATTACTGAATCCAGATGAATGAGAAAACATCGCAGAATGCAAGATCATTCATGCCCTCTCTCCACCCTAGTCATTACTAGCTCGCCTGGAGTTTTCCTAACTTTCTGTCACGCTGTGTGACTTGGAAGAAACATATAAAAGAGTTCATCTGTTGTCTCTGGTTAAGTTTCTTAACGTCTATATGCATTTTTTTATATCAATAGTACAGATTGACAACGAAAAGATTTCTCATTCGTAACTTCTAGTTTCATATTCTTCCTCGAGCGGAGGTAACTTGTGAAATGACTGCACACGGTGGACGAAAACATCGGTGTAAAGAGGATAAATTCATTTTGACCCCCTTATCGTTTCGCGTACACAAGAAAACAGCGCTGCCAATCAAGTGAAAGATGAAATTGAAAACAATATTAGGACTAAGAAATGCCGTCAGTCTCTCTACTGTTCTTGGTTGTTGTGCGCCGGTATCGATCGCATTGCTTTCTTGGCTAGGCTCTGCGCCGTATGTTCATCAGGCGTGGAAAGCAAGATATCATCCAGGGTTGTTGCGCATCTCCTAATCTCTCCGATCGCCATTCAGTCTCTCTCCTTAGACCCCTGGCCTTGACGGATTCTGCATGGAATCGAGAGAACAATGAGAATCATATCTTAACATCGCCCTTGTGTAGAGGGGTGTAGCAGTCCGAATTTTCTGTTAAAACTAAGTCGATTACCATCATGTTAACATTTTACTGGCGTGACGAATGAAAAAGTTGACTATTTTTGAGGCACAACCATCCAGACACGTTCACAAACTACAAAGATAGCACTGCCTCCAAAATCAGCACACATCAGACTTATTATTTAAGAATGGAATGTCTCTACTACAATCTCTCCTATGAAAGATATTTATTCTGTTACATTCCCTCAGAAAACGAATAACTAGGCACCCCATAGCGAAGTGAGTGAAAGATGACTCGCATTAAAGTTGTGAACTAAAACCTCCATTAAGTTCTACGGTCTTACGCCAGGGCTGTTGCAGAATTTCATGCAAGTTAATCTTGAATATATCACTCGCTATCTTAATATCTTGACCAATTCATATGACAAGACCATATTCCATGGGTATTCAGACAAGAAGACATTAGTTGAAACTACTGGGTATTAACTTCCTCCAATTGGTTCTACTAACAAAGGAATTGAAAAGAATATTTATCGATTCATAAATGTTTAGAGCCATTTTGAAAGATATTTGATACCATGTCTGTCCAGTTTTCACATTCATTTCAAAGTTGTGCCATGCGTTGTAAACTTATGTCGTGCGTCAGCTTCCTGACAGCCAGATCTACGCCGTATAAACTTATGTTTTGATGCAATCCACTAGCCTCAATCCATGTTCAAGATTTATTTAGCCTCTGGATATATTATTTTGTCCTCTACCTAGATGAAAAATTCAGCTTCTTACAACGGTGAGGAGACATTGATTTGTTTTATCCGAGGAGGTGGAATAAGATCCGATCTTAGCGCATTTTAAAGAGCAAAATACTCGGTTCATATGGTATTACAGCGGAGGCGTCATACATCTATCTCTGCAGTCAAATTTCAGTCCATTTTTGGGGAAAACAGTAGTTGGGTGTTCTTCATGGGCTCATCTCACTACCTCATTTTCTAGCTAAAATAAATCAGCCGTCTAGTTCTCGGTTTGTCTATGATCCGTGGTCCTCTAGAACCACCATCCATGAGAGGAAGATCGAAATTCGTGAAGTCATTGCGCATGGCTTTTTCGTATTTCCTTACTTCATTCTTGATGCGAAAAATGTTCATGACACCTCCGTTGTCCTCATTTCTAATTTTCTCAAGTTTTATGAAACTTCTTCCTTCCTCAGAAATTTTCTCTTGGGTATATCTAGATCCTTGTCACATCCACCTCCTTTACTCTCATTTCTGTGTAGCACGAAGCAGAGCATCCTCCCAAAACTTTATCTTGTTCTATTATCCTATATATTAAAAAGAAAAACTTAAATTGAAAATTAAAATTAAAAAATTAATGTAAAGATTTTTAATACGACAACTTTTGTGGTTTAGTTTTTTCTTGTTATAGGTAAATCTATTAAAAACACTAAAACCAATAATTTGTGCTCTCAAATTAACGCGTGGCAATTATAATTCCACTCACTCTAATTTATAGAGGGCCATTTATTTTATGACACTTTTTGGATATGTTATTACCCCGAGAAGTGACAACCCATTATAATATTAGGGATTTTGTATTGATTTATAATTTAAGGTTATCATATAATTGTGGCTTGC
Source organism: Ceriagrion tenellum (assembly GCA_963169105.1). Lineage (NCBI taxonomy): Eukaryota > Metazoa > Arthropoda > Insecta > Odonata > Coenagrionidae > Ceriagrion > Ceriagrion tenellum. Next base: position 49,182,949 of record OY720637.1, read on the forward strand.
AGATCTGCTCCGGTCTATGCTCGATTGCGAAGGATGTGGCTATGCCTATTTACTGAATATCGTGCGTAAGAATTATTCAATCTTATCCTCATTTGAATTGGAAAAGGTTTATACCTCGAGGGCTCGTTCTGCAAGGATGATAGCATCCTGTATTATAAAGCTTCCACCCACGACCCGGCATACGCACTGCTTGGCAGTTATTTGCAATATCAGCAAAGAACATCGGAAAAATATCGCCTGGTCAGGTTGACAGCAGTACGATTGCAATACCATCACGTGATATTCCCAATCGAGCGCTCATAATCTTCAAATGAACACTCAACAAATCGATAGATTTTCAATTTTAAACCGAATGGTATTTAACCTATATTTTCTTGTTTCAATTCATTACCATCTATGACTTTCCACAACGCTTTCCTTTCAATAATCCTCAGAAAATGTATCTAATTATATTTTTTCGGGATATTTATTCATCGAAATACCTGCGTCTCCAACCACTGGGGCTGCTAGTTAGCTAAATTCGTAACAGCAGGACCGAGCTTAATTTCCGAGCGTTGTAGCAATGCTACAACATCCAATGTAGCCTATCTGCACGCGTTTCAATTACAGCGTAAGAGGCGTGATGATAAGAAGGCTCTCAATTGACTACTCTGTCAGTCAAGTGACGTATCAGTACCCGGTTTTATAATTCCAGGGTATCTCTATCCGCAAGATGACGTACCCTTTAAGTAAACTTGATATTAACTGAGAGTTTTGGTTTTCTATACTACAATAGGTTGTCGGATTTTTGGAACGAGTGGTATGGATGAAAAAAATTACAAACTTAGGTTTTCATGCCGTCAGAAATTCGACGCAGAATTTCGTTATTCTACGCCATTAAATAACAAAAGGACTTTGGACAAGTAACACACTGCGAATGAGGCTTTACGTTTATATTTCATGTCTTTTTTTCGGCTAAAATGTCGTTCTCAAACTGTTGCCAAGTATTCAAGCTTGTTCCACCTTTACCAGTGGGAATATCGTGGTACAATATCAAGACTACTTTGTTTCTGAATAGCTGTAAAGCATCTTGGGAACATGTTTTTGACATAGCATTACGCGGTTAAGTGAAAATAATTCAATTTCTTGTTCATTTTATTAATCATTCATTGATTACATCATCACGACTGTGTACAATCCTTCCATTGCATTAACTCTTATCTGATTATGATTTTCGGAACATTTCGCTTGTAAAAGAGCTATGGAAAATTTTCCCTTGTCTAAGATGGTTCCATATTGTAACTGGAAAGCAAACTTGACCCACAACTGAGAGATGGGGTTCGAGCTCGGAAGTCCATTTATGTATCACATTGAATTGTATTTTTAACTTATCATTAACCCATTGAAAAGTGTGGAAGGATCACTTAATCTTATCCCCATCTGAACTGGAAAAGGTTAATACAGTCACTACCTTGAGGGTTCGTTCTGCAAGGATGATATCACCCTATATCATCATAGCTCCCACCCACGACCCAGTAAACCTGCTGCTTAGCAATTAAATTCCAATGAAAAAAGTTGAAATCATATACAGACTAGTTAGGTAATATTTTTTGCTGTGAATTTCCCCATAGTATGCTATGTACGACCCTCATTACGTACAAAGTTCATTCGTGAATTTTTCTTAGTGGGTATTATTAGAGACAACAAGAAAAAAAATTATGCTTATTATGTATTTTTTCTCGAGCGTTCGATCATCTTTCAGGGTGAACGGCCACGTTATTGGAGCGGATTGGTTGATTGACACAGGTCCAGCTGCCTCGAAAAAATGAGCGTTTTTACGTTTTCTTTTTCCGCCACTCCTGCCGTCTTCCTTTTGGCCATTATCCTCCTCCCTCCTCTCCCTCTGACCCTCCCCCCCTCTCCCCCAACCTCCCGAGTTCCTCCCGAGCCGGGAGCGGGGGATGATCACCTGCGAGGTCTCCATGGCAACAGGCCGCCCTCTCCTCTGTCTTGGCAACCGTTGCTACTCTTCTTCCCCTCGATCCCGCCCCGTCCTGACCCGCCCATTGCCCCTCCCGGGAGTGGTCGACAAAACCTGCGGAGGGCACTATAATCCCCCCCGTAAATGGATGTACCACTTACGCAGCAAACGTGCATAAATGAATTTTTATAAGAGACATATCGACCTACCTTTAAGTGCAGTCAGGCTTAACATTTTTACGAGTAATTTCGCATGTTTTTTTTAAATTTACCTTTTAGTATGCAACATGAAAATCTATGTACAATCGTGGGCTTTTAAATGAACGCTGAAGAAGAATCTATCGCGGATGAGTTTCATTAGCGTTACACCCCTCTCTTAAGACTAACATTATGGATGACTTTGTAGTTAGTTTCTTCATTAAAAGCAGCATCTAAACTCATCTTAAGTTTCCTATCCGGGGGTCTGTCTGTACTTTTGTCTGCTATCGGTGACGTTCTTGCGGCTTTTCATATGCCTTCTAAGTCAATTACTGTGTTTTCAAAAACTTTTGGTCAGTTATTTTCCTAACGTTTTTCTCGGACTTCGTTTGTAATCATAGCTGTTTAATGGACAATTTTCTTCTACCAATAAAAATACCTTACACCCTACAGCTAAAGATCTTCTTTCTTACAAATACACCCAGGCTAATACCGAGCGATATCGTTCTGCATACCTCCCCATTGCCCCATCTATATTTGTGTAATTTCAGTAGTGTGGTACGTATTTTTTTCAATCGATTCATGCTTAAATTCCTTCATAATTATCGCCATAAAGTACCTCCCACGTATCGTCCGACTTATGTTACTCTTATACTATTGAATCTTAATGATACTGATGTTTTATGACATGAATTTTTGATGAAGGAGTCAGTAAAATTCATGAATCATATCAGTATTTAATCCTTCCAATGCCAATATAATATTATTTTAATAATGACCATTATTAATGCATTAGATTCCGTTCGAGATAATAGCGCAATTGACATATGCGGATTTGTCTTAGAAAGACATGAAAAAGAAGCAATTTTTTAAATATCCTATGATTCAATGAAAGACCGCCATCACTACTTCAGCCACGCGATTCCCTTTCACAAACGGCTTTGGACGTGTTTACAAAGTGGTTTCATGTCTGCCAACTGAGCCACATTGTTGAATGCACTCTACATGAATATATACTCATTATGCTCTATACTTTTGGGAAACGTCGAATCACAGAGTTTGATTGTAATTAATTGGACTAAGTAATATCTGGCTTGATTTCAATAAACTTCTCAATACAACTCTGTCTTGTCCACTTCATTTACGTCCTTGTGACTTTTAATATGCCTACTATGTCGATTGATGTGTTTTCAAAAACTTCCCGTCAATTATTTCCCTTATGTTTTCTTCATAATTCGTTCGAAACCACAGCTAAGCTAAAACACACCAAATCTAAGTTGTTATTAAAGCTTCCGCGGAGTGGTCTTGAATCATGATGGCTGACGAGATTGCTTCCGTTGTGTCAATTTTTGACGACAGTTTCGCGAACGTTCCAGCTCGATTCTTCAGGTCGAAGTGTTCACGATGAACTTTTAGCCGCGTTATATAGCCCGGCGGAGAGTCAAGCGAGAGATTTTTTCCAAAAACTTCTCGTCAAAAAAAAAAATGCAGGAATAAAAATACGGCCAAAAATGCATCGTCAACACTTCGACCTGAAGAAGCTCGCTGGACAGCTCGTTAAACTGTCGTCAAAAAATGACACAGCGCGGAAACAATCGCGTAAGCCATCTTGGTACACCAAAGCTAATCTCAAGCGCTATTGTATATCATACCTGCCCACTACCTTATCTATATTTTTGTTGTTTGAGTACTGTTCTACGCTTTATATTCAATCAATTCATCATTTATTGCTTTGTGCACGGTCTCTTGTTTACGAGTCTCATGTTCCTCCTCCTCGGAGTCTCTTCCACCACATTTACCCAGGACTTTATTGGTCTACACTTTCCTTCCATTCACTTTTCTATTACAAATCCGCTTACATATCTAACTCCCATTCATTCCCTCAACTTGACTAAACCAATGAACCCCATTTCTTTTACTCAAATCCAGTATTAAATCATAAAATTCATTACTTTTATGACCCACTTTTTCTTAACCCTAGGCCTACGACTTTCATCACGAACAAATCTCAGCATTATCTTACCATTTGTTTAATATATCTTTCCTGGAGTGGATATAGTTAAAATGGCGAACGATGCTTGCAGACCTACATCTCGTACGATAGTGCACTGCAGATTTACGCCTCGTTAACAATGACTTTGTTAAATTTAGTCGATGCCAGCGTTGTACCAAACCATCTCTCTCGTGGGGTGATTTAACATACGAAGGGGGGATTTTACATTTCTTTTACCGGGGATGATCTAACTATATTGTATACATTTTTGTATTTCAAGTCACATGCTAGAAAGAATTATATTTTTTATATGAAGTCTGATGTTATGCTTCGGATATCAATATGAGCGTTGGGAGATGGGTGAAAGGTCACCATCCTTGATGATGGGAGGGATATTATATTATTATCATATTATAATATAAAAAAGTAATTTTTTGTTTGAAGGTAAATATATAAATTCATTTGTGATTATTATATTTATGAATGATTAATGGCCAAAAAAAGAATTATAAATATTCCTTGTTAATTGTAATTTTTTGTAACCCATCCAAAGGGAAATTACAGCGTGTAAAACTATTTGTAAACTAAATAAATAAATAAATAAATAAAAATATCGGAAAAGGAATTGGAAAATGGAGAGGACAAAAGGGACCGCATTTTGACGTAATATCTGCCAAATAGCGTCTCTTCCTATTCTTTTTGCATCCTCTCGTCTTTTTCCCGTCGTATACAATGCGTTGGAAAAGGTACCTGTTGTTCATACTCTCCTTTTTGACGATTCTCCCCTTTTCTTCCACGTCTGCTCGTTCTAGAGATACAGAGGAGCGCCGCTTTTCTGGCTTTAAACGAAGCCTGTTTTACGTAATTTTCATTCACAGGAAGAAGCGTAAGTTTAGCCGCTGATTACGTGGGTGCCATTAAGCCGATTGTGTTGTTTTCTTGGCTGCGGGAGTCGACGGTAAGGGAAGGGAGGCGCCCGCATCTCCGCCCGTCACGCAACGGTGAGAGCTCTGAAAATCATCGGAGCGTCCACTAATTAGTGGAATCACAAGAAAACACTTGGGTCGGGCTAAACTATCTCTGAGAAGTTCCTCTATACGCTTCCTCCATATCGATCAGAGTCCCGCTAGGCTGGCGATATGTTTCCTCTGAAAAATAGCGCAGGTTACCGGATAAAGTTTCATCGGAAAAAATAGGCTTCAGATATTAAATTTCGTTCTTGCACTTTTAAGACGTTTTGAGTGAAGTATTAATTCACCTATAAGTTGGTTTAACTTTAATAAAAGTAACCCATCCTTCCAGAAATAAGAGATTATCAGCCCCGTACAGAATTACTCTCCGAGATTTTGGACGGAAAATGATTATTGTTTACCCTTTTACATCGGAAATGGAAATGCCTATCATTTTACATGGGAAATGGTATGAACTGTATGTAGCATTAACAAACTACAGAGACACTTTTTTTAAAAAATTAGGTATTTATAATACCCATATCTCGTAAAAAAATTAACCGCCTGTTATTTTTATGTTCTCAACTATTTTTTTTTAATAAATGGTATAGTTACCGCCATAATTTATTCAGGATTGTAAAAATCTTCCGATGTGAAGGAGTTTTAAACGAACTACGAGAAGAAAATTAGTCAAGATAAAGATTTATGAATGATATTTTTATCTATCAACTCAGAATTTCTGTCGTCAAGTCGTATGTTATTGCATAATTAATAATGCAATATTTAATTCATGCTTCTTACAACAGCTGAAATTAAAACTCATCATTATACTATGATCTCCAATATGACTAGGGAGTCATCTCACTCAAGCTACTACAAGCCTATTGCAAAAATTTAGCCACATTAAGATGAAATCTCTTTTCCACTATTCGTAGATTTTTACATCAGTGAAGAGCCTAGTATAAGCAGAGAATCAACAGTTATGTGCTGAATATTTTTCCTCCATTCATTACTCATGGCCAAAAGTAAAATAAATAGTTAACCTACTGTAACAGAACATAAAATAACAGTTTGAACTTCGTCATTCATCTTTGGTATTGAACCAGTTGAGCCCCTAGATCTTGCATGAAACACCTTGTTCCAGCTCTGTTATTGGAGAGAATTATTACGATGGCTTATTACCCAAGTACATAACCCAGAGTGAATTTTGACAGCATCTTACATTTTCCACTCCCTGAGAAAGCACCAATCATTCATGAAGATAAAGGTTTACGGTGAATAGAAAATTGTTTACAATTACTGTTTATTTCTGAGTGTTACCTTTTCTCTTTCATCAAATGACAGACCATTTTCGCATTAAACACGCTCCTCTTGAATCGTTGCGAAATGAGGATGACACACATCTGTTTTTTGATGAGACACTTTATACCGTTGGCTGTCCATTGCGCACGTCTGCTTGATCGATCAGATCCGTATCCCTGAGGGTGCCTCACGAAACGAGCTTTCGGATTTCATTGAAACCTCATTGATTGCGGGGCCTAGGTTGCAAAATTGTACGTTTTCCGCGCCGATTGCACGTTGTGTTGAATGGAATACGTGAGGCGGCCGGAGGCGGAATGGTAGGGGGTGGAGATGCCGGCTTAGTGGAAGAGGAGTGTGGGGAAAGTCCACCGATGTGGAATCGGTTGATAAAGCATTGCACGTTCGCCACCGTCTTACGCAATAGCTCCCGTGTTTAGGCCTCCTCGTGCCTCCACCGAGGGCCAAGGGCGAGCTAATTTAAGGTCAATCGTCATACGGTGACGTTCTGACGTGCACCCGAATGAATTCACGAAATAACCTAACTCTTCAATGGCCATGGCCTTGGATGAAGTTACTATTTAAAAAAATATGATGATTTCAACATTGGCTGTCACACCGTTGTTCAACCTGATGCGATCATTTAAGCTTTTTCCTGATCATTTTTTTCCGTGAAGGTGGAGTACTTAAATATTGCTCAATAAGTACCATTTTTGGCTCATTGCTTAAGAAACATCACTTGACTACATCAGTTTTCTGCATATTTCATAGTCACCATGCTAAATCAAAATCATTTCATGTTACCGTAAATATTAACCTTTAAAAGTTGTTTTTTCTCGGTATTTTCTCGTGAACCACAAGATTTTTAATTTTTGATTTCCAGACTGAAAAGCCAAACATTTGTCTCAATCACGCTGCAACTCAGTTTTCAACTCGTCAGTCCTTCAAATGGAAGCGACAAACAGGCAAAAATGTAATTTATGACAGCGAAGAATAATTACATAAAAATATCAACTGATCATCTGTATTAGTGAAGAAAAATACATACGTAGTTATTTTCTTGCTAAATACAAACCGCTCTATGTTAACTGTGATACTATAAGGCATGTGCCGGTGTATTTGTGGCAAAACCGGGATAGGGTCTTCGCAATAACAGTATTAAGTGTATATTTAATGGAATTGGGTAAAAATGCAAGGGAACAAAGCAAAACTCTCGGATAATAGCGTACACATAGCTAAAAACACTTGTGCTATTTCTTCATGGGAATGCGTCGCATCAGTTTGTAGATGAAGGAATTATTTTAAGTCCAGATAAATATTTTAGGCTAACAATTTTTTTTGAAACCTCGTAATTTAGAGCAAAAGATTTGAACAATCATTGACATGGAACTTAGATTTTGTTGTATCAAAGGTGAAGAAGTCGCACGGGAGTTAATAAAAATAAAGCGTAGGAGATCGCTTTTTAGGTAGTTTGAGCGAAATATCATTTTACATCGAAGTAAATTAATTTGGTCTTACTTGAAATAAAAATATATCACCCTTCCATTGACACCAAAAATTCAGCCACTTACCGCATTAATTTCCGAGATATTTTCCTGAAAATACATGGGAAATGGTACGTGTATGCATTCCAGAGAAAACTTATATTAAAAATGAGGCATTTTCTACACATAGATATCGTCTAAAAATCAACAGTGGTTAGTTTGTGTTTTATCAACTATTTTTGAAAATTAACCATATTATCACGGCAGTAAATTCTTCGGGATCACAATAAACCTTCCATTTTGATAGAGTTTCAAACGTACCGCGTGAAAAAAATGAGTCAAGTTAAAGCTTATTTAGATATTTTCCTTTGATTACTTACAATTTCTGTCATTTCAAACTATATTATTGCACCATTAATAACGCAATATTTAATTCGTGTGTCTCACAGTTAGTGAAATTAAAACATATATCGGATATGGTCTCCATTATGATTAGGGAACTATCTCGCTCGCGCTACCCTAATGCGGACTACTGTGGTAGTTATGGATGACCCACGGAATTGCCATAGAACACGTCATTACGCCACTGTAAGTAATTAGAGTAATTACTCGCAATAATGTGCAACAGATACTCAATTTGAATCCAGAAAAATTTGATTTCGACGGTCAGACCTCTTGTAGCACTGAAATAATGCCTGATTACGTTGCTCCAAGCATCCGTTTCCGTAGATGCTCCAAGGCTTGCAATGGGTCTCGTGCCTTCGTAAGGCCTCGGTCGCTTTGAGACACCGTCGACCACCCCATCAAGTCTGCGATGTCTCGGGCAACCAGTTTCACCGGAGGCAGGTAGGAGGCAGACTCCGGGGTCAGGAAAGGCGGATTTTTTTTTAGATCGAGCCTGCAAGGAGTGAGAGAGAAAGAGAGGAGATGGCGGAAGGGTAGGCAGATAGAGTTAGCGAGAGGCAGGTTGCTCTAGCCCTCTCTCCTGCCTCCTGTTTCGCCGGCACTCACAGCGATTCGAACACGACCCGTTTTGCGGCGAGGTTGGGAGATGGCGGGCCGAATTATCTGCAGGCAAAGCTCTAGATTACTATGATTTAGGCAAAGTTTGTCCTCAAAAGATGCCGATAACCAAGATAATTGGGAAAAAAATAGTAGTACTACACAAAAAAATCACGAATGATTGCGTCACTTGTCTGAAACTCGATTATGGCGGTTGGAGCGCTAGCCGTAAGTCACTGAGAGCATATCTCAAATACTTTTGAAGTAAGTGAAATATTGATGTGAAGTTTATTCTTTGTAGTGAAGCATCAAATATTGATTAACATATGTTATTCAACGCGTATAATTTAATAAAGTCCGGTGAAAAGAAGTAATAGGCCCCTAAGTGAGGTGCCCAGCGTATAATGTATATAGCATATAAAGTTAGGGCAAGGCGGCCCACATTTGGTGGCTCGCTTTCTCAGTATCACGACCCCCTCACAGTCGAAGGGGATGTGTAATAGACGTGGGAATTTCGGTTCATTTCGAAGATTCGATTCATGCGATTTGATTCGCATCAATGACTCGTTCTTTTAAGTCATTCCTAATGAGCAAATCAGTGTTGGCACGTGAGCTCCTTGAACAAGCGAGGAACGACAAGCAAGCAACCAAGCAGATCGTTTAACGAGTTACTCAATCACGTGCGTCAGAGTCGTATCTATGTGGCATAATATCGCGTGCATCAGAATCACACCAATGAGACATAATTTGAGTTGAAAGGTACGTAATTTATTTGTACTCAGAGGAAGGACTTGGTGCAGTGGTCTCTCTGTTTGCTTTTTAAATTCTTACAAAGATTTTTGGATACGATTCGCTTTTTCCTATAATTGAATTTTTAAGCTCAAAAATGTTAAATTTTTGCACTACCTCAACGATAGAATATTATATTAACTTGCAAACTGCAGCGTGGGCATAGAATGGAAACTCATGCCATCATTTGAGCGTTACGGTATGGTAATAGGAATCAATTGAACAGGGTAGACGTGGGAATTTCGGTTCATTTCGAAGATTCGATTCATGCGATTTGATTCGTACCAATGACTCGTTCTTTCAAATCATTCTTAATGAGCCATGGAAGAACCAAATGTCTGCGACAAGTGATTTAAGGACGATGAATTATTTCACTGCGAAGAATCAAAAGAACCAAACTAAGGCGAAGAACCAAATCCAATCGATTCGTACTGTTGGGAAGCTATCTACACGGAGATAATGCGTGATATGAAATCAGATTTTCAAAAAAAATTTGGTTTATTCGTCGAAATATTGGGAGACTTGAGGAGCCTGAAAGTGCCTATCCTTCGAACAGCTTCAACTATGACGCCTGGAATTGCGAGCCTAAAAACTCGCCCATACTTCCTCGGCGATTGGAGAATAATTATTAAGAAACTCACGTACTTGCGATTTTCTACTTAAAATGATTCGGTGTTATAATCAATCAACTTAACATGATTGCCTCTATAAAATTATTCCTCAGTTTTTATCACTAAATTCTATATGAGACCAAAAGACTAAGGAATGTTTGGTTTGTGGTTTGTCCCAATCACGTAGCTCTCCACTCATGAACGTCGTGCTGTGGTTCAATTTGAATCAAATCAGGTTGTTCTCGATCACTCATTAATTGTGTGATTCTTCACAAACCACTCCGCTCGGACTATGAACGAGAACAGCTTGATTTTATTCATTATGAACGATTTGAACGGAGAACGTGATTCAAGTCATTTGGTTCATGCCAATGAATCGTTCAAAATGAACGAATCACTCATGATCGGCACAGCTCTAATGTGTAATTATTTGATGTTTCGATGGAAACTTTGTATTGAAGTATAAGTATAAATATAAACTATTTATCAATACGTCGTCACACATACAGCCGGGTTATGACATGGGTTTATGGTGCAGGGTTCAAAATATTGGCGAGAATTATTGATGAAAATACTGAAGGTGAGAATTTCGGTTCATTTGGAAGAATCGATTCATGTGATTTGATTCATGTCAAATACTCGTTCACTAAAATAATGAATTAAGTGGACCATAGAAGAACCAAATGACTGCAATGAGTGATGTAACGACGATGCATGATTTCACTGCGAAGAATCAAATATCAGCGAGGAACCAAGGTAAGGCAAAGAACCAAATCCAACCAATTCATGTCATTGGAAAGCTGCCTATCTGGAGATAATGCGTGACGTGAGATCAAATTTTCAAATTATATTTGTTTTTTCCCTCGAAATATTGGGAGACTTGAGGAACCTGAAAGTGCCTTTCCTTGGAACAGCCTAAATCATGATGCCTGGAGTTGTGAGCCTAAAACCTCGCCACTTCTACGTTCTGCCACGGCGATTGTAGACCTTATATTAAGAAACTTATGTACTTATGTATGATGTTTGGGTGCATATGGTTGTGTTCGGTGTTGTAGTCAATCAACTTAATATGATCGCCTCTATGAAATTGATCCTTAGTTTTTATTAGTCAATTCTATATGCGACCATAAAACTATGGAATGTTTGGAATGTGGTTTCTCCCAATCACGTTAAGTACTTTCCATTAGTTAACAGCGTGATTTAGTTAAATTTGAACCAAATCAAGTTGTTCTGGATCACTCATGAATATTGTGATTCTTCACTAATATTCACAAACCACTCCACTAGGCCTATGAACGAGAACAGCTCCATTTGATTCATCATGCAAGATTTGTTCGGAAAACTTGATTCGATTCATTTGGTTCATGGCAATGAATCGTTCAAGATTAAAGAATCACTCATGAACGACACAGCTCTAATGAATATGCATTTTTTACTTGGCATGATGCCCACATATTGGTAATCCATCATAGTACAGTACGAAACGTATTATTTCGCGTTTATGGGTAGTTATGGGCATGGAGAATCGAGTTATTAAGAAATACATGTCAGGTGCCATAAGGCTACGTACGAAAAAGACGTTCAATTTCAGTATGCGTTGTGAGAATTGGGGAGGGAAATAACATTTTTTTCATCCATTTCGTTGTTTGGATATTCGTTATTTTTTAGTTTTCGGGGTATTTAAGTTTGTGTGGGTGTTCTGGGATGTAATTTCGTTTTTTTTAAGTGTACTGAGTAGACTTATCTTTTGTAGACGGGTGTTGGGTTGCAAAATATTAGAGAATTCTTTCAATTACAGACAAGATACTTGCCGGCCGTGTTTGCCACTTTTCAACTACTTCCTTTTGTACGAGTTTCCTTGTACGACGCATGCAGCGCTTTGCATGATGGGAAATTCATTATGGAGGCGGATTTAGGATAAACTCCATCCACCCTAAATTTCACCCCCGAGAAAGGCACCTAAATCCGCTCCCCCATGGTGCCTAACGAATTGGGACACACTTCAAGATGGCGTCCTCCCTTATTCTGCCGATTTAGCTGCCTAAATGGCGAATTGGGACACAGCTTTAGGCTTAGACACTTTGCGCTCGGCAATTATTTTTTAGTTACGATTGTGGCCGCCAGGTTCCACCCCCAGGGCGCTTTGGCGAATCAGTAGCAGTCTCTCGTTCGCCACCATAGTGTGATGTTCGTCTGCAATACTCGGAGTTATAATTGAAGTGTAAATACTTCAGTAATAAACTCCAATTTTTTGCAAATTGTTTTTAAAAAATCTTGCTTTCGCTGATGGAATACTTTAGGTATATCAAACAAAGTAATGAACATAAAATACCTATAATTCTACGAATGTATTTACACTTGTCGTCAGTGATAAAATCGATGAAGAACGCAGTTAATGGCCTCATACTCTAATGGCAGAACGAATTCCGTAACATTACTCCACTTCAACTCCTATTCTTTTATATTAATTGGCTTATGAATCAAAAGGTAGGATGGTAACAAGTAGAGATGGGCTGAGTTGATCATTTTAGTGATTCAATCATTTTGATTCGAGTCACTTAAAAGATTCAATGAACTGATTCAATCATTTGATTCATTATGACTCGTAAGTCAGATTGATTTGATGAATCACGAGACTCACGTGAATCGAAAGATTCGAATGAATCAAGATTGAAGAGACTCAAAAACTCGAATGATGCAAATTGATGCCATCAATCTATTTGAATAATTGATTTAAAATAATTTCTATCGTGCTTAGAAATTTAGGAAGGCTGATTGATTTCCATATTCCACAAATTTTGGATCCGCATTAAATTGGAGATTTCGAAGTACTATAATCACGAGAATATTTAGAGAGGCAAAACTGTCATAGACTCTGAATTCAAGAAGAATAACGTCAAACTATGGACATGAAAATTAAATCACTAGCTCAGACTACACAAATTAATGTGTATGAATGTTTTCTGATCTGCAGTATTGAATTACATTCAATTAGGAGCCTTCGACTGAGCAGGTAATTAAAATTTTTATCAAGTTTACCAACTGTAATGATGCGCTGGTATTGTAACAAGGGTTAAATTTCATCATTTTTAAAATGAGCGCCTTGTCTCTAACTATGCTACACAAACATAAACTCACTGACCAAATATTAATGGATTTATGCCCATGAAGATATCTCTCTAAAATTTCATGACTAGACATAACGGATAACGTACATGTGCATATGTTTTTCCACTTAATATCACATTCAATCACACGGCAGACGGCAACACAAAATAATTGAATGATCGAATCATTTTCCCGAAATGAATCATGAGTCATTTGACTCACTTGGTGATTCAATCATTTTGAACGAATCGATCATGAACGACCCATCACTAGTAACAAGCATTTATATTAATTTTAATGCAATTTATTCCCATTCTACGACTGAGCACGAAGTAATTTCAATTTCAGGAGAGCCGACGGACAAAGTGGTCGTGCAGGTTTACATCCCGAAGTCTAACCATATGTGAGATGAAATTGAAGAAGTGTACGAGAAAATTGAAGAAGTCCTCGGGATAGTGAAGGTGAAAGACAATCTCATCATTATGAGAGGCTGGGACGTAGTAGTAGGAGAGGGGAAAGAAGGAAATAGAGTAGGATATTTCGGACAGGCCAAAAGACATAATGCCAAAGAGAAAGACTGATAGAGTTATGCAATGAGAATAACATGGTAGTAGCCTTTCAGCACCATCCGCGTTGAAGGTACACGTGGAAGATGCCAGGTGATGATTCCCGATACCAAATGGACAATATGCTTGTCAGAGACAGATACAAGAACCTATTCAAGCAGTGCAAGAGCTATCCCGGTGCGGATATAAACAGTGACCACACCCTAGTAGCTATTAAACAGCCACCTTCGGTACAAGAAAATCAAGGAGATAAAACACGAACCAAGATGGGATACGAAGATACTGGGCGAAGAAGGAAACAGAGAAAAATTCTCCGCAGCCGTCGACAGGAATTTAGGAAATGAGGATGAAATGGATATCGATGGAAAATGGGATGATCTGGAGAGGGCAATCGCAGAAGCAGGAGGGGAGCAACTGGTGAGTGAGACGGCCAACACGAAGAATCCTTGGATAAAAGATCTAAAAATTCCAGGAAAACCGACTCAGATCGGCTGGTTTACCGACAAGGACTGAAAATATCGACGGTGAACAATCGAGTCTATCAGTTGAAGCACGATTGACCACGTGTGTGAACAAGTGCAGAGTTATAAATTTTCAGTCGCATTTTGAGTGAGCAAAATTCCCCAATGAAGGAAGATTTAGATGTGTTACGATATCATCAACGTCACTTCGTCCGCCATTACTGCACTCATGAATATATTATAGATTCGGATGTTTGGCACTGTTGCCTAGGCTACGTTTTGCCTAAAGTTCCAATTTTAGTTCAGCCAGTCTTTGGCGCCATTTCGATTAGAGTCTTTTCTGTTGTTATTGTAAGTAGACGTAGTTAATTGTTGATAACGCGAGACTGTGGTGAATATTCAATAACGATCGAGGAGATATGAATTAATTTATGCTTAGAATATATCTTGCTATGTTTGTTATCTAAAATTTACTATTTAAATGCTATAGAGAGTATCTATTACAGGAAATCAGTAAGAGGTTAATGAATCGTTCATCGTGTGCCGATTGCGTTCTTTGCGAGAATCCGATTATAATTGGAATGCATTAAGCCTGTTTTGCCTAAATTGCCTAAATAAAGAATTCAGAATGCCTTGTTTGAATAGAACTAAATAATATACCAGGCTGCAAAATAGGGTATGCGTCTACGAGGATCCGAAATAGGACACTTGGATTGAAAAATAAGAATCTGTTCAAGGCGGCGGTAAGTGCATTCCTTTTTACCTAAACTGCTATGATGGCCTTTGGAAATAATCATGTAGATACCGGTAAGACGTATTTATTTACACTCTGTCGACTATATTTACATTTGAACTTCCGTGTTTCATCACTAGGCGGCACAGCTTTCCAAAAAGTTGTTTATTTACGGAATTCTAGGCAACAATTTTTGGCAACGATATCCCAATCCATAATATATATTCATGACTGCACTCTTGTTACAACTTGTTACGACACACGCCTTAGATAATAACGATTATATTTTGTTTCCCAATGACTACCAAGAAAATAGCAAGGTGCGCCACAGATCGCTGGTTCAGATCGATCTGAAATCTCAAGCTGGCTGAGAAATCTGGAGAGTCGGTCCAAGCGGGCTTCTAAGATCGATCTTACTAGCCCGTTGAGTTTACCATACTGAGCCGATCCAGTCAGATCGATCTGAGATCGATTGATAAACGTAGTGATAGAGACTTATTTGGTTGCACTGGCCTCAGGGTCACTTTCTCCAAATTTTCATAAAACTTGAATACAGCATCTTCGAGGAGCGTTTTTTAAACAGATGAAAATGAAATTGCGTTTACAGATCGTATTTACTATACTTCAGCCTTAAAAGTAGAAACTTTAACATGAGATCTTATGGAAATCGCTCAGATCACAGCAGAAAAACGCCATTTTGAACGAGAAAACATTCAGGCTTTTAATTCCAACTGTTTACAAGAAGTGAAAATTTCTGGGAAATTGAATAAAAATAAAATATAGGCATCTTACCATTTATATTTTAAGGTTATTAGAGAATTACTGCCATAAATGAAGTCAAAATATGGTAGTTCCATGCAAAAGGCGCTGCAGTTGGCTTCTATGTTCGGAAAAAATGTGGTCTTTAAATGATATCCGTGAAATAATGTGCATATTGTGTATATTAATTTTAGTTTTCAAGAGACAACCTATTTCATCGGTAAAAGTAAGATTTTTAAAATGAACAAATAAATATCTGTAATTTAGTTATTGTCTTGACTCACGTGGCCAAGCCAAGGTAACAATTAAAGACTAAAAAATTTTATTTCAGCGTCATAAGCCCAATAAAATGATGAATTACTTAGTTTCCCACAAAAGATCCAAGTACCTAATTTAAATAGATCCAAGATCTAAGTTCTTTTAATAGATCAAAGATATATGTAATTCTAATAAATGAAATATCTAAGAAATTTAAATAGATCAAAGATCTAAGCGTACTTCTTCCCAATTCATGTTTGGTAGTGAAACATGGGTATGTCGAGTAGACTAAACGCCGTCGGTTTGAGTTATCTGAGGAGTTTTTGCGGCAAAAGTAGGATGGATGTGGGTTACATGCTCCAGTAATGGACGTACATAATAGGAGTGTGCTTCTTTGGTTTGGCCATGTTGAGAGAATGGATGAGAGTCGAATAACGAAACAGATATATACGAGTGAAATGAATGGTGCGAGAGATAGAGGTATGCCGAGAAAGTTGTGGTTGAGGAAATTCTTGGGAGTAGGAATATTAGGAGTCTTAAAAAACAGGAGGGCGTGTATTGTGTACCCCTGAAAAAATACCACTGGGGAAGGAAAGCTAGTGCTAAAGCTACCGCATAAATTCGATATTCCTCTCTTTCTTCGTCTTGAGTAGTTCGAACAATTTTCTCATTTTTTGAATCGTGTAATTTAGACGATTTATCACAGGTTTAGACTTCCATAATTATTTTTAACGTAGGTTTAAGTGATGGGCCAACGAGACGCCTAAATTTTACCTTTCAGCTGTAGGATGAGGGCGAATGGTGAAGTAATTGAACAGGTGGATGATTTTGTGTACTTAGGTAAGATGTATGTGAAAGATGGAAGAACAGATGAGGAGATAAAGAGACGTGCGAATGCTGGAAGGAAAGTGGTAGGTTGCATGTGCAGCGTATCAAGGAATGAGTGCTTGTCTAAGGAAGCGAAAATTGCCGTGCACAAAAGTGTACTTCTTCCCACTTTGCTATATGGTAGTGAAACATGGGTATGTCAGGATAGACATAAGAGTAGACTAAACGCCGTGGGTATGAGTTATCTGAGGAGAATTAGCGGCAAAAGAAGGATGGATAGGGTCAAGAATGAGTGGGTCATGAATGAATGTGGGTTAAATGCTCCAGTAATGGACGTGTATGAAAGGAGTGTGCTTCGTTGGTTTGGCCATGTAGAAAAAATGGATGAGGGTCGAATAACGAAACAGATGTATTAGAGTGAAATGAATGGTGCGAGAGGTAGAGGTAGGCCGAGAAATTTGTGGTTGAATGTGGTTGAGGAAATTCTTAGGAGGAGGAATATTAGGAGTCTTAAAAACAGGAGGGCATGTATGAAGCAGTGTAAGGGGGTAAATGAGGCAATAGAGGTTTGCAAGGATAGGTTAGTATGGAGGAAATTATTGAAGCAGAGTTAGGTGTACAAATATGCACTGATGAGTGAAACTCTGTGACTGTGCCTACCCCGGAAGGGAACGGCGTGATTGGTATGTATGTATGTAAAAACTAACAAATATGAAAACGAGCTCTTTAACTTGAGTTCAGAGAATTTACTATTTTCTGGCTCGAATGAGTAATCTGAGGAGTGTTTGCGGCAAAAGTAGGATGAATAGGGTCAGGAATTGGTGGGTAATAAATGAATGTGGGTTAGATGCTCCAGTAATGGACACACATGAAAGGAGTGTGCTTCGTTGGTTTGGCCATGTGGAGAGAATGGATGAGACTAGAATAACGAAACAGATATATGAGAGTAGAATGAATGGTGTGAGAGGTAGAGGTAGGCCGAGAAAGTTGTGGTTGAATGTGGTTGAGGAAATTCTTGGGAGTAGGAATATTAGGAGTCTTAAGAAAAGGAGGGCGTGTATGAAGCAGTGTATGGGGGTAAATGAGGCAAAATAGGTTTGCAAGGATAGGCCAGTATGGAGGAAATTGTTGAAGCAGAGTTAGGTGTACAGGTATGTATTTATGAGTGAAACTTTGTGACTGTGCCTACCCTGGAAGGGAACGGCTTGATTGGTATGTATGTATATTAAGATATAAGTCATTATAATAGGTCAAAGATTTAAGAAATTCCAACAAAAGATCGAAGTAATTCAAGTAATCTAAAGAATTTCGTAAGTCATCATTTCATTATGAAGTAAATTCATCAAGTTATGGCCTATACCATTAGTTCTATCACATTCACATTTTCACCGGTCATTAATCATGATTTAGGGTTGATTGTTGAGTGACCCAAGTCATAGTTTTGCTTGAAAATTTCATGCAGAATATTGAAAACCGCTTTACTTCAGAAGCATAATTTGGATTCTGTATATCCGGCATCTATGACAGGAGAATCGAGTTTTATGCGAAATTTGTCTACGGTTTGGAGATTCTATCCGTCCGTGAGCTATCATGTCATAAATTTTATCCTTTTTTCTCCAAAATAGCTTCCTCTACGGTCATTGGTGGTGATATTTCATTTGCGGCCAAAATAATTGCCATGCTGAAACGATGAATTATGAATGTCGCTGGACATTTCGTTTTCATGACAAATTATCCAACTCAGAGGAAAGAGACCACATAAGAAAACGGAAGGCTTATTTTTTCCTTTAAGCCCCATGCCTACGCAATTCTGGGCTCCGGTTTCGATGCTGAAAAGAAGTGAAGTGATTTACTTAGCGTCACGGAGTCGCGGTACGAGACCACTCGCCGAAAGCGTCGAAATATATATCATGTCATCAAATCCGGCTCGTAATCGGTTCTGATCTTTGCTCGTTCTCAAGAGAATGCGTATTTCTTCTAGCCTCTGTTATTCCGTCCTCTTGCTGCAGAAAGGATCCGCTCTTGCGTTCGCTCGTGTTCCAAGTGCGCAACCAACAGGTTTGTCGAATATATTATATGCCTAGAGGAGGAGGACGGGCTTGTTGCGGGGTAACATCTTAATCACGGAGCAGTTGGAATTGAAATATTCCCATTACAGCGAGGGGAAATGACGAGAGGAACAAAAGAAGTCCGAATCCGGTCGAGTTACACTGGAGCGACGTCGGAATTGTCAGATCTCGTGCAGTTTTTCGTCCGATCTTATGAGAGGATTCATGCGAAATGGGAAAGTTTGCTCTGCGCGAACGCGGCGGAATAAAAGGCTTCCACGGCACAACTACCCGTTCAAGCGTTTTCATTATCAATTTTCCTCTCTTACATCTTCTCAGCCTTGTAACAAATCCGGTCATGCACACGGTCTCACATTCCAATCTGTGGTTACATCAGAGATCGATTATTAGAGCTTTCATTCCTGTTTTCAATTTATGTGATTAAGAGACACCATTTAGCTCCGATAGGTTTTCTTTTAATGACCTGCCATTTAATTATCTTACAATAAAAAATCACTGTCACTTTCAAAACTACTTATTGGAAGATACAGCTGTTTTTTTGTGAAAACAACCTGGATTCTGAGGAATAGCAATGAAATGTAGAAAAAAACCTTTCCTAATCTTTTGCCATTGATCTAACTTTTCAAAGTTTCATCATATATATATATATATATATATATATATTGTAATTATACTTTGTTGCCTTTTGAGTTAAACTTTTTCGGAACATTTAACCGCGATTTTTCCTCGATTTTCATAAAGTACAATTACGCTCGTCTTTTACTTACTCGTGAGAAAATGGTGCAGGATTATTTTTTCCAGTGGTTTATTCGGGTGTTTAGTGAAATTCTGTTAAAAATTGTAAATGGTGTACCTGACTGAGAGCATTTATTATTGAAGATTATTCATGCGCATTCATATTGAAAAAATGAGTGCGCAAGGACGTAACGATCTCTTAAGGAATGACACGTCTGAAATAATATTTTTTTTTTAATTGTCGATTATTTAGGGTGCTTTTTCAATCGCTTCCACTTTGGATTTTGCCTTTTAATATACATATAGTAAGCAACATACATATGGTAAAATATCTAATGTAAACGACTACCAGGTGCACTAAAGTCACAATGGATTGAAAAAAGTGACGTTGAGGCAGACTCCACGCAAATATACATGAATCTTTTTCCACTGTAATTATTGACTATATAGTTAACCCTGGAGAAACTCATCATTACAGTATTGAATTAGCTAACAAACGTTTTAGGGTAGGTATTCACCCTTTGCATATTGTGATAATCATTATCACAATACGCATTATCTCAGATAAAGATGAGAAATTTACCAGCGGATAAAAACTAGGATTTTACGGACTTCTAAAGACAACGACTCAGGTGATTCGAATTTTTGGAAACCTAAAGCCGACTGTTGACGTAGAGCATAAATGTTGTTACACATATTGTAACTGTCGGGGTGGCATTATTGAATTTGTTAATTTACCTCGGAAATGATCGTTGCCACCGAAGCACGCTTACCATACATTACAGGTAATTATTTGCCTCCAAAATTTGTAAAAGGGATTTGCGCCAAAAATCAAGAAAGAGGTATATATACCGCGGCGGTAAGATTAAATTAATTATCTTTTAAATAGTTTTCATTGAATTTAGAATCGATTGATATATAATCCAAATGAACGCGTCTTTCTCAAGTATTAAACAGGAGATACATATTTTCCTTGGCCCTCAACCATCTGGGCGTTCTCATGAAGATAAAGACGATTCGAATCATCCCCCTCTGTAATTTAATCCGGCTATTGAATAACGAATCAATTCTCCCATGATCGACAATCCGTCCTTGTAGGTAGTCTACGCTCAACATCATTGCTACCGCTGGATTTTATGCCTCGTTTAGTTCACATAAATACCTTTATTTGAGCTTCAGTGGCTGTTTATTTTTTCGATTCGTTTAAAAACAAGTACGCATATCTTAGATTTATGAATTCAATTGTCCTTTCGGCAAATGAATATCAGTTCCATACAAGGCAGAGAACCGTCGATAAATACTCTTTTGTAACGTGTCTGTTTAGGGTGCCGCAGCTCCGCGAAAATTTATTAGCATAATTTAACGTTTAGCAATTATGTATTATTTTTATGTATTGTTTCCAATAAACATTCAGCATATTTCAAATTTTAAAAATATTAATAGTAAACAGTTTGTGAAGAACAAAAATATTTACAATTTAAGTCACAACCTTGGAAATTGAGAGAACAACCTTATTATTGGCAGGATAGGAAGTATACCAATCTTAAGAACAATTAAGAATAGTTTTTCTTCGTATTGATAGATGTCACTTCTCTCAAAAGTTTTTATGGTAACTGCAAAATGCTTCTGAATAAGTTTTTGCGTTGCCTAAGTAACTCTGTAACTAATACATTAAAACTCCATTTTACAAGAAGAACAAATGCTTATAACTACCTTTCCTACCTCCTCAAGAATTTTTGTAGAATCCTCCTAAAACATCCAATGTACTGCAGATCATCTCAGTCCTGCGTTCTATTTTAGTGACCATGTGGGAATATCACGTGTAGCTTAAATTAAATTCTGTATTCCCGCTATAATCTGGCATTCACTATTTATCATTCAACTATCAATTAATTACTATAATTATGAATTCAAATATGATTTATATGCTAAAGTATGCTAATCCTATAATATTTAATAAATATGCCTTCATCTTAGAGGTGCCAAATCGACTAAAAATATAGAGTAGTTGATTTTTCGATATATATGCATAGTATCACTCAATTGTCTTCGGATTATATTAGTTTTCGATTTCGCGGCCAAAATACACGGAGTAGTTTAATATGTCGATTGGGACATCGACTTAAAAACGTTGAGTTTTTCATCATCATCAAGTCTTCGGATTATCTTATTAGTCGATGTTTCCGATGTCTCGGCCAAAAAACAAGGAATAGTCCGAATCTTCGATGTTGATTGGAAAATCGACTAAAAAACATCGCGTGATCCGATATATGGATGTCGATTGGCACATCGACTAAAAACATCGAGCAGTCCGATATATCGATAGCATCCCTGTTTCATCCTTTGAATGTATCTGTATGTGAATCTTTGAATGTAAATATGAATTTGAATATCAGCCTTTTATCGTACTACTTCTCAAATTTTACGTCTGCAATTTTTGTTCTTATACTCCAAAAACATTAGAGCCGTTTCCCGTCAAGTTTGGCACGCCTTTGAGCTTTAGGGCAGTTTTTTTGCTCAAACCGCGTCTGAAATGTACGTAGCAGTTAGTAAGTTGTATCTTTCCTTGTATTTTGAAGCATAAAAATATTTTAACTCACCTTAAAATTTATTTCAACCACATCGAATTTAGGTCACTACTGCAAAACTTTTGGTCCATCATTGCAATTTAATTCATGTAATACCTCTTTCTGCGGCTATAATTATCATTATAATGTATTCTACCAGCAAAGGTATGTTTTTTTGAATATCAGAGAATCTCCTCCCGGTCTTTTACACTTCCAATGGCCTATTCCCCTCTAGTTTATCCTTTTTCACCTCAGCATAAGATCTACCCTTCTTCATCCCGTCCATGAAACCTATTCTCATTCTTCCTCTTCCCCATTTGCCCAACGTTCTTCCCTTTATCACACTCTTCAGCAACCCATCACCCTATATAACACCCTTCAGCCATCTACCCTGCGTATCCCGGATTCCATTCAAAAGTTTCCTTTCCTCGCCCACCACCTCAAGCACTTCCTCATACAAATATAATTCTTACGTGGTCTCTCGTGATAGAAAAAATTGTCTCGCTGTTGCTACGTTGATTCTCTTTGTTACTACGTGTTGTTACCACGATGGAGTAATGAATGTCATAACGGGAAGATGTACAAACTAGTGTCCATATTTTCCTCCGCCCAAATCGCTCAGCTACGAGCGAAGAAGTCACTAATTCTGATATAAAAACACAATTTGCCGTAACTGCGACTTTCCTCAAAGCATTGAGGTATATGGAGAGGGCACTACGTCATCAAACTGAAGCCTAGCAATCGACATAACAACCATTTTTTTTAAATAAGCCTCTGCCTCTGGCGTTACTCGGTGAAACTCCTTCATTATGTTCCTTTTTCTCATACTCCTTCATTAATGACAAATCAAGTTCTTGATAATGACTACACACTTTATTCAAGCTAAACAACCTAGGTTTTGGTATCATCAGCTGACATGACGATGGCATGATATGCTGAAACCTTGGTCGAGTTGCTTTAAATAATGTGTGTAGTCATAACCAAGTAATTGTTTTGCATTCATAATATTATTTTACCCTGCTCTATCCTTACTTTCCTATTCATAGCACGACGGAATGGATGAACTAGCGCATGTACAGGAAGAATGTCCACCATCTGTTTGAACTTTAATGCAAGTAACTCTTGAAGCAAATATTGGTTGCTTATTGCTATGGTTTCTCCTCAGTTTTAAAATGGTTTTCGTCGGGGTTGCGGTCGATATTAATTGAAATAAATAATCAAAACACGCAAGGAAAATGCATATTAAGAAAGTAAATGCATGATGATTTCTAGTAAATCATCAATTAAAAACATAATGAGATTGAAAAATGAGTTTTTTAGCCCAGAAACGCAACATTATTACGTTCACGTTATCTGTCACTGGTCGGAATTAATTTTGAAATTTTTTAAATGGAAAATATCAATTTTCTCCACCTACCTCAACATTCCTCTAAACTCCACTTCCTCAGGCGAGATGTTGTAGAACAGCATATTTAACAATGATACTCAAACGATATCGTACTGTCTACCAAATTTATTTCAAACTCTTACAACATGTGTCTCGACTGTCTAGAAGTCATCAAAAGGTAGTCAGTCTTACCTGGTGGTGACTGCTAGACAGTCGAAACACGTGTTGTAAGAATGTTCCTTTTTCCGGGATTCATTCCGCGATGTAAGTTATAAAACAACAACATTTCGCTGGTCCTCCTGCCAGCTTCATCAGGTTAACTAAACTGATTTCTTTGTCTCGCTCGTCTTTATATATATGAGTCTGGACTCCCATTGTTGCCGGAATTTAAATTTGAAAAAAATTCGTTTTAGTCTGCTATTCAACTTGTAACCGTCTTCTCGGTTGACGTTCTCCGGTCTCTTCGCAATTTCTATAGCCTCCCTGATTAATCTTGGGTAATAGCGTATTTCCCTAGCTATTAATCTTGTCTCCTCAGAGTTGAAATTATGAGTGGGGCCGCTGAGATGGTGTTCGGCTATTGCAAAAATGCGGTAATTATTATTTTTAATTGCCCGTTGATACTCTTGGAGGCGTTTTTTTTTTTAATTTTGTTGTTTTAAAATTTACATCGCGGAATGAATCCCGGAAAAAGGAACATTCAAAACTGCATCTGCGGAAGCCTACGAGCTAATTTTACGTGTTTTGAGAGTTTGAAATAAATTTGGTTGACAGTACGATATCGTTTGAGTATCATTGTTCAACATTCCCCTCGCTATCACCCACTTCAAAGTCCTTTCTCGAGCATTTATCGCTGAATCTCTCTGACTTCTGTTGGCTTCCTTTCTCCCTTAGGATATCTATCATTTCCCTTTATTTGCTCTTTCGCTCAACCCATTCCATCCTCATTCCCTCTCTCATCATTCGCATCTGAAGATTTTCCAAGATTTGCTTTTTCCCTTCAGCAGCGTCCAAGGTTCTAAACAATATACTTCTACTACTATAAAATATCCTGTGCACCGCCACGTTGGCGTGTGGTAGGGAGTGATGTGACACCAGCCATGCAAATATGTAAGGGATAAGGTTTTGGGAGGTGAAATGGGAGTGTATTTAGTGGAGCTCAGTTTTTTTTGTGGTCGCTTATTCTGCACGGAAAGGACGAGTTTGTGTGTCTGTCTGCTCGGCAATGCATCTCTCTCATTCTGTCGCTTCCGTCAGACCTATAGATGTAGTGAAGCTTCATGATAATATTCTTTGTGTTGCTCTGAAACACACCATTTCTGAATTTCTCAGGCAAGCTAAGCCTACATCTACGTGATACCCTGCAAGCCACCACGAGGGTGTGTGGCAGGGGGTGAAGATCACCAAACATTCACTATTGACATGCAAGTAGGATATTTAAGGGAGATTTGCTAGATAATAGGGTCACATGGAGCTAGATGGTTAGTATCTATATAATAAGGAGGGGATTAATGGTTGTTATTACATGCATCATGCACTACAGACTACTCTAACTATATCTCACCTACCTATCCCTTTGCTAAGCTGCCTATTGTTCTCTCTTATAGTACGAGGGAAACATGACATTTTAAATCTATCGGTACGAAAATCTATCTCTCTAATCTTGTTAAGATAATCAAACCTAGCATAATACGCGGGGGTTCTTAATATATATCTAATGTCATCTGTGAACAACTCTGTTTCGAATTTACTTAAAAGTTTTAACCTAAATTTTAACCTGCGTTCTGATAGTAATTCCCATCCTAGTTCTTCTATTAAACTCGTAACACTTATACAATTATCATAACGGCCTTTAACAAACCTAGCAGATCTCCTTTGCACGCGCTCTAATTCTTTAATCATACCTTCCTCGTACGGATCCCATATACTGGCGGCATATTCTAAATGAGGCCTGACAAGTGTAAAATAGCTTCTTTCTCGTACTCTCTCATCGCATTTGCCTAGAACCCTTTTTACGAATCCTAATCTACGGTTTGCTACACTAGTTATTTCCCTGATGTGTTTCCCCCATGACATGTCTGTCATGCCTAGCGTGTAGCCTCTGAGTCTATAAGTGCTCCCACATTTGATTCCTCTAAAAGTTGTGAAACGCAAAATGTTCGCTCGGAGCGGTTTTGAACGAAGCGTGCAGCTTTTCTTTGTATTTTATGTTTTTTCTTGGTTAAATTATTATGTTCAGGGTCCCAAATGCTCACGACGTATTGTAGGTGTGGTTTACCCATAGATTAATTTCATCTCTCTTTTCCTTTTTCATCCGAGGACCTTCCTATTATGCGCCTGACAAAACCTTGTTTCTAATACTGTGCCGCATATGTTTTGTATGTGTATTTCAGTGTAAAACGCTTTTACACCCTCGATTATAAGACTCACTAATCTTTTCAAAATGTGTTTGGTTGAAGCTTCCCTAACCCATACCTTTCTTTGAATGAACGTCTTCTTTTTTGAAGAAATTCTTCTTAAAAATACATTAAGAAACCAATTTTATTCTGAGCACTCACTAGGTTGTTTTTTCAATATTCTTACATCGCTTAATTTTGCCCTAAGAATACTTATTTATTATTACCTCCCTCTTTTGGGAAATTTACGTCAAATTTGAGCCCATTTAGTCAACATTTGCAAACTATATACAATGTGCCATAACTATTATGAAGTGCATCCCAATGACTGACTAACAGGGAAACTAATTCGAAAGAGTCGGTTAAAATTATTATACAGATCCTCTCAGATCCAGAAGTACTTAGTAAGCAACACGAATTTCACAAAATATTTATGCTCCCTTTTCTAAGTCATATTTTGTAAAATACTTATAGGTGTCGTTATTTATAGCCATGAGAAATTGTTTAGAGATCAGTTTTCCCGGATTTATTTCAAGTATTGCTGAAGTTTTAGCAACAATGCATGAAGCTTGCTTGCTCTCCATCGATACCACGTACATTAAGGCGGGTTTTTCACGTGCAAATTGACTTCTACGAGGGTAGCGATATCTTGCATCATATCTCCACTTGCAGGGCATCGTTCTGCTCACACATTATTTCCGGTTTTACGAAAACAAATGGACGACGAAAAGTAAACAATGAATACTAGCTGACCCGTGCGAATATTTCGCACAGTATGCAGCTTCTTCCTCTTTCTTCCTGTTCTTCTACCTGTTTCTTCCCATGGACAATTTTATGTTATTTATGTTTGTGTTAGATATACATAACGTAAACAGTAAATGGTAACACTGATTGCATGTAGAATGTAAAAAATCTAACTAAACGATGTGTTAATATATGGCGCCCCCTACAGTCTTTTAAGTACGTAACCATAGCCAACATATTAGTTGATTATATTGTCAGCAGATGGCTTTGTATCATTTGTTAACAAAAACTTGAATTTTAAACCATTTGTCTTTTTTTCGTCTATATCGGGGAACATAAGCTTTAAAATGATGTTTGAATCAATAATTTCGATGAAAAATTATGGGAGTTATGGCGTTGTGACAAAAAACACCTTTGAGAAATAATATATATGATGGTAATTACGAAAAACACCTAAATTTGAGAATGATGCCGTTCGTATACAGCTGTTCGAGTATCATAGAAATTCTTGGATGTAATTAGCTTGTATGAGTTACGATAATTATGCATTATTACGTCGAGTCAAATGGGTCAACTGTGACAATAATATTATTAAATTATATGAGATAAGTAATAAGCTTACGTTAGGGGTTCTTTAGCATTTTAAATATTTTCACGTTGGTACAAATAAAGATTTACATATGCAACAATTTGTCCTTCTCGTACTAAGCTATTCGCTGTTTACATTTACAATATCCGTTTCCTGTCACATGACCAAAATTCCACTGGATGCGATATTATTGCAGAATCGATATGCTACTTGCAGGCAAAATAGAAACCAGTGTATTTTCCTTGCAAATGGGAACCACTGACATTTACCACCACTATCAACCCCTACTGCCAAGGAAGTGCGTGCTTACACATAGAAGTGTCGCTTGCAAGTGACTTCCAAGGCTACTGCCATGGAAAAGACTTTCCATGTGTACACCCTTCTTTAGAAAGCAAAATTTTCTCATCACAATTCGTCCATGTAGTCGAGATTTTTGTTTTCGATACAGCCCAATCGCCTTCAATTTTTTAAAATGCGATCATCTTCCTGTGATTCCGATGATATCAAGAGGATCTGAGAAATTGATGGTACGAAACGCTCTTGGGCATAGCTGCACACCGGAAAATAAAATGTCATACCAGCAGATTTGATGCGCGTAGTACACGGGATGTATCTATCCCCAACAGCGTCGAGATCTTCCCCGCGGCGGACCAATTGGTCTTCCGCCGCCGCCCTTCGAGGGCTCAGCATCTCCAAGGTCAAGGCTTTCCTAATCCTAGGCGTCCGTCGTCTCGGCAACGGAGAGAAGATGAGCCGGTTAAGAGCCATCTTCTTCTGCTCCACGCCGCCCATGCGTCTTTTTTTTTCTCTAGAGCCACAAACGGCCGCCCTGCCCTTGAGATCGAACATCAACCCCGAACGCTCACCGAAACGAACTTTTAAGATTAACAGATGCGTTCCGAAATAAACGAGGATCCAATCCCCCTCTTTCCCCCAAAAGCCCAGAGGGCCTCTCGTCTGGACAGGGGATATTGCGAAGGGAAAGGGTCTTCATAAAATCGCTCCCCATCTCATCCCCCCCCCCCTCTGCGATTAGTGATTCGGCGGTGGTTGAGCATCCGTCTGCGGACGGGGTTATGCAGGCACATCTCCCATTCGGAGCACGGAATCAGGACGCCTCGTATAACCACCGTCATTTTCGTTATTTCGAAAGTGAAACCACTTAGTGAGACTGAGAGAACGGGCTGTGGCTGGTTTACCAATGCGGTCGGGACCACGCCTTGCATCCCGACACATAGCGAGAAATTCCATAATTGAAGTCCTTTGATACAAACATCCTTCTCTTTCAACTGTCATTAGCATCCACTCATCTCAAAACTTTCACGTCACCGTTGTCCGTGGTGCATCCTAGGCCTCCCTTCTACGAACGCTAGTTGATTTCAGCCAATCGTTTCAACATCCATCATACTTGTGCAGTCGTAAATTATTTTGGCTCTATAATTCGTTTATAATCACTGATTACAATCCATTCTGATATAATTTTCTTCCGATGTCCCAATATGCGATGTTATTACATTTTTTTAGTGTTCAAATTGTTTCCCAATGGTCATGTCATTGGTGATTGTCACAATCCATATAAAAAATTAATTCCTCTAAAATTTCGTCTCTCATTATCTGTTGGCACATTATGAATTGCTTCTGTCGGAATGAACTAATTACCGAAATGTGATTGTAGACTATTGCCAATATTGGTTTATCATCAGGAAAAGATATCCCCTTCTACCATCGTAAACTAATAAAATCAATTTCACTCTTTGCTGCATGTATCGATCTTTGGTACAGTTTTTACTTCTAGAATACTCTCAATGATACCACAGTTAAAACCCCTAAATTTTATTGTAATTGGGATGAGATATTATTTGATTGCTAACGTAATATTCACCCATTAAATGAGATCAGTTGACGTATTTGAAGTATATAAGAGAGCTCAGCCACCGATATTTTTCAATTTCTCTGTAGATTTGAGCCCCTTTGCAGGAAGATGTCACTTCATGACAGGCTATCTTGATGTCAACCCTACTAATGAAACTTTTTCAGAACAAATTGTGATTTACGTGGAAAACTTTTGCTACTTTCCTGCGAACAAACCAGAGAACCATTTATCCGTTAATATTTTACCGGTAGGAATATGATAGCATTGAAGAGGACTGGCTATATTAGAATGGGGCTATATCGGAAAGGCCCTTGGGCCCTAGGTGTCCCTTAGTGGTCCTTATAGGGCTTGTATAATGCTGCAGAATTAAAATTTCAAACTGTTCTGGAGATTTCCATTCTAAGTCATAGATTTTGACTCCAAGTCTTAAAACTGCTATGTCTAAGATCGAAGATATTCAGATAGGTCTGTGCTTCCCCCTGCCCCCTAAAATCTGGAATTTTTGTTTCTTATCCCATACTAACGGATGAACATACGGACCAGATATGGTGAAATTTTGTACCTGCAGGTATGATATTAATTAAAAAGATATAAAAAGAGGGTGGTATTAAAATATTGTTGCACAATAGTACTGTTGAGTTTTGTCTGGCGACTTTTCTGGAAGGAATGTAAATCAGATAATGCAGTGCAGTAAGCTCAGATACAAGATTAGGGCCCTGACTGACCCTGAGGATCATTTCCAAAGTTGAATTAAACAAATTCATCGTGATAAAAATGAATGTCGTGTTAAACAGAGTTTATTACAACCATTTTATCCGTACTGGAAATGTAGACTTGAGTAATCAAACCAACATTCCCAATCGCTGAAACCCCTATTATTCAGACAGACATCTAGAGTTTTACCCTGCAAGGGCAATCAGGGTCCTAAAGAGTGTTTTGAATATCTTTCTTGGAATATCTCCCTTCGGTGGGCGCGTCAGATTTTGTTAAACAATTGGGCGCGCGGGCCACACTGGCGGCCCAAATTAATTTTTTATTGCCTAAAATTTTCAGTTTTTTGTAATTCACTTTTGCAAACAATAGATTTAGACTAATATCTATCGTTTATTTAGGTTTTTTCACTATGGAACAACATATTTATAGCCATTAGTCGAACAACGCCCAAAGTCATTGAAAAATCGTGAAATATTTTGAGCATCGAACATCTATTGTGACGGAATTTATTTAAAAAATCCAACAGTTTTAATATAACTGATTATAATATAATAATTTTTAATAGGTAAATAAATAATATACAATCTAATAATGCCGACAGAAAAATTTTACACAGTAATTCGCGTGGGCCACACGTGTGGCCCAGTTACGCCGGCTTCCTTTCGCGCGCTATATAAATATAACCCTGCCACAATCTGTAACAAACGACCATGTAAGGCTTTTGAGGACATAATGGTGTGCTGCTACTGAAACTTACGTGTGTAATATGCTATCCTATGAGAAACGGCACGCAAATAAACACTGTGGGCCATGCCTGTGGCCCACGTGCCTACTGAAGGGTTAAATAATCACAAAATACGTCTACAGATTCTGTACGACATTTTGGATATCGGCATGACTGTTATGCGAAGACTGGATCGTGGATCACCCTTGTGATCCGTTACAGGTATTTGATTTCCACTTTACGAATTCGATTTTGTGATGGAAATATTTACTTCACTCACTTTACGCGATGAGACCTAGGAGATGACGCGACGCACACATTAAGTCCTTCCAGTCAGCTCGAACTACCGCAGCCTGTTACGAAGTTCACCCGTGCTTCTAATTTTTGTTGGTCCTCGCTAACTCCATCTTTTCCTTAGTCTTCTTTGTGTTCTTCTACTAGCAGGCATCATATCCATAACCTTTATCGGCCATCTCCACTCGCTCATTTGAAACACGCGTCCTGATCGTTCTAACCTTCTCCTTTTGAAAACTCCTACAATATTTGGTTCACTGTACAGTTTTTTAAGTTCAAGATTATGTCTTATTTTCCACTCTTCCGTGATAGCGACGGAAAGTGGTCCATGAATTGTTCTTAGTACCTGTATATTAAAGACAAAAAGTTGTCTGAGTTCTTGCTTTCTCGTATTTCATGGTTGATATCCATACAGAACCATTGAAAATATTATTTTTTCGTAAAATTTCAGCTAAATTTTCTTACATAGGAATCTGGAGCCTGGAATTTGTATTGGACGAAGGTATTGTTACTAAACTTGCGCTCAGAGTAGATAAGTACCCAACCCTCCCGCTGTGTTGTTTCTTTATAGCCGTTCAATCGTACCCATGGCCATATTGACGTGATTATTAGATTTTTTTCTCTTTCTTAAAAATCGATTCCGTGCATCAATTATTTGCATTCGCATGTTTAAGTCCTGTAATATTAGGTTGAGGCATTATTATGTGAATTGGGACAATACACGTAACTTGAACGACCTTTGAAAGCTTGAATAAGTAAAATATATATTGTAAGTAAATTTCTTCAGTTTCTTTTGAAGATACTGTGGTGGAGACTCATCACTTGGCTAATCAAACTATGGCTCATAAAAAATACACCGATATAATGGTTGATGACATTTTTCACGAGACTGTGCGGCGCATTTCCAATGACATTGCCAAGGTGAATTAGTTTTCCTTTATCTTGAACCACGTTCTTGATACCTTTGGAATCGTAATGTTACGGAAGTGGTAACAATATTTTCCGGATCTAGACCGGAATTAATAGAGAAATTACTTAGGACCATAGGGCCTCGTTCATTTCAAATCTCCATAGGCTTTATTTATTCATATAATTGAAATCTACCTTAAACGGCTGATTACATTAAAGATAATAACCTCGATGATTCAAAGTTGGATATCAACGATCCGATCAATGCTATCCGATTTCGCTTACCTTAGGAACCCTTACAGGAATCCTGGAATTGTCGTGCACTTGACCCTGGTTTCGAGTGAACCTTAAGGGCTCGTGACGTGGACGACATTGCTTCGTCCTTCCCTTCGTGTCCCCAGCCAACCCCCTCCTACCCCGCCCGCCCGCCTCCCGTCTCACCCCCATCCGCCACCCAACCCCCGCCCCCTTCGCCCGCCCATTCCGGTTCCGCGGGTCGCAGTGGACGTCGCCTGAGAGGGAACACGCCCTGTCCCTCCTCCTCCCCCTTCCCCTATCCCGAGCAATCTCCTCCTACCCTCGCGTCGGCGCCTCTCGAATTTGAGACGGGCGTTGAAACTGCACTTGCCGAAAAACCGTCTCGATTTCACGAAAAAGATAGCATATCGTTTCTGGACATAGTGGTACTACAGTTTACGCATAATTTTCATGGTATACACTTTGCAAAACTTTAAATGATAGACCGAACTTAGTCGGAAAATCTTGGGATATGTCTTTGAAATTTTATTGAGAATCGTAAGCAATGAATTTCAGCGGCCATTTAGGGAAAGGTTTTCTGCGATTACGAAAAATTATTGCGGTGATAATATGATTTATTTTCACAAATAGTCGAAAAAGCATAAAAACTATGCACTAAATTTTTTTTACGAGGTTTAGGCGTTATGATTTCATCATTTTGTAAATGCAGTCTCTCTGGAATTGTTACGAAGGCTTTCCGCGGTTTCCTCGTTTATTGGTAATTTTCGGGTTCTCCCTGCCTTGCACCATTTTTATGAAGCACTATTTTGCGAGCATTCCAGACGGCTTCATATGGTCCTGATAAAGTGACTGGAATGCCGGCGAAACGGTCGCCCATGAAAATGGTACAGAACGCGAGGAGAACCCAAAAACTACCAATAATTTCCCCCTGGAGTGCAGAGATGTTCCATTTTCCATTTAAAAGGACTGAAAATTTTCGTCAAAAATCTCGGAAAGTTGTTCGGTAAGCTGCTAATGTTTTTTTTGGAATCTTTTGGAAGGGTAAGATATTTTTCTTTAAAATGAGACTGGATTGGATTTTTGGGGAGGCGACCGACAGCTAAGATCGTTTGCACCATAGGGGACAGGCATGGGAAGAAGGGTGGATGGAAACCCGGCGTCGGAATTAGCTTGCTCTTGACGAAAGGCGCCAAGGGGACCATGGTATAACCCTTTCACTGCGTATCTGATTTTAAACAAGCGTTCTTAGAAAATGTGATTTTACATTGAAAAAACGAAAGTCATATTACGATTATTTTCTTCGTATTTGTATTCTTCGTGCGTTTACTTGGTTCAATTATACTGCATTAGAGATTGCCACTGCCGCGTTCAAATTCGGGGACGTAGCATGAGAGACTTTGGGCGTCTGTTGCGGCCAAAGAAAAAGTTTTTTCAGGATCGTGGACTGAGGTCGATCTTCGCGGCGTAGCACAAATATTTGCCGATCGACTTTTGTCGACTATCGCGGTGAAAGGGTTGACGTTTCATCAGACAGACGGAGTACTGCACTTGCAGTGCCCTCCGCAAGACACTCAATTAGGGATCAGGTTTCCTCTGAAAAACATCTTTCTCTGTGGGGATTTCAACCCTGGCCGCCTGTATGGTTAGCCAGTACTATAGCCACTACACTAACCCGATCCCATTTTAAAATGAGACTAAATTCATTGATGTGTTGGTAAAGTGATATACGAGGGGCATCCAAATATAAACGCGCCTTTTGCAAAAAGAAATTTAGTTTACATTTTATAAGGAAACAAACTTTATAGTTATTTTTCTACATAGTTACCCTCCTCAGTAATGCATTTTTCCCATCGAACAGGTAGTTGGTTCATGCCATTTTCGAAGAATGACTTAGGGCGGGCTTCCAACCAATCGCGCACAACTGTTCTGAACTGTTCAACCTGTTGATCGTTTGCAAAATGCTCTCCTCCAAGTGCTTCCTTGAGAGGCTCAAAGATGTGGAAATCACAAGGTGCTGGGCTGTAGGCCAAACATTATAATAATAATAATGTTTATTGCTCCAAAAGAATAATTACAGAAAAAATACAAAGAATACATAATTAGATATTTGGAGCTTTAGGTGACCTATAAGGCGAACCTGTGTTGAGGTTACCATCAATTAGAACTACGACCATACATTGTTACATTTAGAACAAGAAAAAAAAATATATATACCAACATTTCAAATGAATTCCTTTTAACGAGTATGTTTACAAAAATAATAATTTTATTTAGCAAAATATATCTTCGATTTTTTCATAAGTAAATAGCCAGTTTTTAACATCTTTTAAAAAAGAAGCAAGATTAGGTGCACATTTGTACTCAGAAGGTAGTATGTTATACATTTTAGGCCCAATATATAAAAAACTTAGTCTGTACAGAGACAATTTGGGCCTCGGCAAGGGTGTCAATATACTGCGAAAATTCCAAAAACCTGGCCTATTTGAATTTCCTATTTGGAAGTCACAAAGGCCAGGGCTGTAGGGAGGGTGATCAAGTGTAGTCCAATTCATTTCATCCAATTTTTAGGGTTGTTAGGGCTGCAGTGCGGGGTCTTGCATTGTCGTGCTAGAGCAGGACGTCTCGGATGGGTTGACAGCGCCTTTTTGACCGATATGCAGCTCGAACCTGGTCAAGAAGCTCACAGTGGTAAGCAGCGTTTATTGTGCGGCGATCGTGAAGGAAATCAACGAGTAAAACTCCTTGAGAGTCCCAAGAAACCTCAAAAGTAAAAGGCTCGTTTATGTTTGAATGCCCCTCGTAATATCGTTCAAACTACCTTAAGACAAGAAACGCGGAAGGAGGGCCAACGCATGAAGACTGGCCCAAAGGCACTAAAGAGACTGTGGAGAATAGTATCCACGAGGGAGCGTGGGTCGTTCATCTGGCCCATCCGAGCGAGGTCTCCGAGGCGGAGAAGATCGGTCCCGCCGTCCCCCTCTCTGCTCTTGACCTTGCGGAAAACGAAAGTGGAGACCGCAGGTGGCGTGTAACACGTCCCAGATATTTATGATCTCGGAGTCATTCGTTGAACTCGCACAAGGAGGTAAAACTTGGGAGGGATTTTATTTTTTTCATGCCCCTGCTTCTGCTATTTCGTTTTATAAGATATGGTGACAACGCCAAGATTTTGCGATTTATTTAACCAGCAACACACCTCTGTAATGGGGGAGCTAACCTGCCTCTCTGAGGTGGGAAAGGGAATACGGAAGTTCCCCAAAAAATTTGCGAAACTGTCCTTCTTCTCATATCTAAAAGAAACTTATTTTAACTAGAAATGATGGTGTTGATTGGAGCACAACATTCCGTTAAGACAAAGTGCACAATATAAATTAGTGACAACAATGAGGGAAAGGGCACCCGAGAAATATGTACATCTCAAGTCATCGAAATGAGTTTTATTTCTGCTAGTTTAGCTTTTCATGTGCTAAACTTCTCTAAAATAACTGGATGGCTCCCAGAACTTTTATTTTACAAATTTTCTGGATTGGTTCAGGTTGAGCTTGTGAGATGTTGACTAGGTAACGCAGAGAAACTGTTTTTATTGCGGTTTTTACAAAAAAAGAGTGATAAAGCTGTGGGAAAAGATACAAGTCTAGAGGACCGCAGTAATTTTTATAGGAAGGCTGACAGACTTTAGTCCGTACACCCACATTTTTCCTCTAATTGACGAGTTGACATCTCGAAACATGGTGCAGAATATTTCTGAATAACTGCCAATGCTGGGATTCCAAAACAGATCCATGGTACCATCATATTAAAAATTACACTATAATAATAAATGTCGATTTTTGTTGACTTTTTGGCACTCCGTCACAAATTTATTAACTTTAAAATTTTACAGACCACAGAATATTTCAAACTTCAGCGCGACCCGGGTTTAGATGGCTAAGCATCATCTTCAGGTGATAATAAGAGTATCTCATTCGCTTATATACCACCAGTAGAGGGTAAGGGAGTGGGATATTTGTGGGAGAGGAAGAATTTGGGAGAAGGGGATGGTTATAGAGTGGCTGACAGGTGGGGGAATTAGCTGGAAGTAAACATTTATTTACAAGAATAGAATCCTATAATACCCTTAACTGAGCAAGAGTTTTCCATTGAGTCGAAACATGGTCTTGCTGGCGGATGACTTCCCCAAAATATTTTTCAACATTTTTTTTTCTCCCTCGCGAGAAGATCTAATAATCTTGTAAAATTCTCAGTAGTTTGAGCATTGACAGAGAATGAAATGTACTTGCAGTCAACTGTTGGGTAAATCGTCTGGATGAATTTTACTAAATTATACTTATGCTACTATATGTTCCCATGCCACATACCCTTAAACAGACTTGTAGGGTAAAATGTAGGTGTGGATTTCCACGTTATTTAAACAAACGATAGAAATAGCGTTTGCAGTCACAATCATAAATTCTTATCGGTTGGCTGAAATGTATTTTTCACTATGGGATAGCATTAAAACTTCATACCGCAGCCGGTGGTGTTACATCGGTTTTTCGTCACATTGAACCTGACAATGCCTGTTCATAGGCTAACAAGTCAATTGTTATCTACTTTGAATACAATCAGGTTCTGTCTCTGTATGAACATCTATTACATGTCATCACTCCGGAAAAGAGTTATGTCAGAATTTAGACCATTTTTTCAGTTAGTTGTGAAAGATTACAGCTTTAACTGTATCATTTATATCTATCAAAGTGGAAAAAATCATTACAATAGTCACATAGCCACTATACCATATGGCATTTGACATTTTTACATTTATAATGGGAAGAAGAATGGATTTGTACCGTTTCTCATGCACGTGGTATAGTAACACACGTATAAACAATTGAAACTCACAACAATCATATTTGATTTTCAATTTTTTTTTAAATGTGTTACTAGCATGCCAATGTGCACGAAAAACGCTATTCATCCTTTCCGCATACTTTTTAAAACTTACCAAATGCTTGAAATCAGGCGATTTAAATATTGTGGTTTTCTAATGTAAAAACAGAAACAACAATTGCACTATTTCGCATCGCACGCATTAAAATACCTAGTGGAATAGTTCACTGGTTCTTTTTGTTTTAATATGACAAACTTCCACGATATCACACCTGAATCTGATGAAATTTTCCATTGTTTAAATGTGTAATAGTATTTGTATATTTACACCCGTTACAGCCTAAGTCCATCAGTTGTTCAATCCTGAGATTGGTTGACTGCAGCTCTTCACCATTTCCTATCTAATACCAGTTCCCTTACCTCTTGATATATATTGCCTAAGTAACTTAAATGTATATGTTTGAAATTGAAAAAATCATTGGCAGTCGTTTCATTATTTCATCCACCTTGCATTCAGTTTGATATTTGCGCTAAGCCTTCCCACCGTTGTCGTTGCGCTGAAAATTTTTAACCGTAGGATAGAAAGCAATATTCTGCTTTATCTTTGCGAGTTTTAGTCTGGTCTTTTTCTTCTGTCTCTGGATCATGGATTCCTCCACCTTCCTCCTCCGCTCGGGAGAAAAAAAAAGACGCTTCCCTCCGTCGACCGTTGGTTCGGGAGGTATCTTTCCCTTCGGATGCTCGTCTTCCTTTTTTTTCTCCTCAAAGATGTAGCAGAGTCGGCGGAACGCAGGGAATCTTTCTATCCTCGATCCTGAGCATTTTCCGCGAGAACATAAATCCACCCGGTCCCCCCCCTTTTCTTGGTGGGAGGGAAGCCAAAGCACTCCGACCAACCATGGGACGCTTTGAGGGGACGAGGGGGGTGGGAGGTGAGGAGGCGGGAGGGCGTGGGACGCTGGGAGTGCCTTCTTCTGCCTCCCCATCCGACAATCCAGCCTCCAGAGCCGCCCCCACGCGAGCTGTAAAATGCTGCCCCACCGTCGGGTTGCTATAGGCCGGAAGGCAACAGGTCTCCTGGTTGGAAGACAAAAATGTAACAATTTCTCTCCCCTTTGGAGATGGATGGAAAATTTTGCGTCGTGACTCCGTAGCATCACTTTTGTGCTCTTTGCACCCGAAGTCTCTCATGGTGATTTTTCACGATTTAACCATTCTTACGGAGGACTCGTGCCAATGTTTCCTGGTGCTAAGCGAAATAATAATGTGCTTTTGGTGACCAGACGGCAATTTTTCGGCTTATCCACCTTCCGTTAGGCAAATTCTGGGTATAAATCTTCCCGAAGGTGAAAATATAAACAAGGCAAAGACTAAATGAGAATATTTCCACTCTGATGATGCTAAGGCTTAGCACGGAGCATACTTGAACGGTTGCTATCTCTTTTGTTATTATTTTGTCTTCTTTTCTGTACCTTTTTTTAAAGAAAAAAAATTCTTCACTCAAAGTTAAAAGTTAAAAGTCAATACATCATGATTACATGTTAGACCTGTTTATTTGTAGGAGACTGTAATAAAGATAATCTTCACCATAGAGGATGTAGATAAGTTGGGATGGGTTGTGGAAGTAATTGAGGAAGGAAACGGGGTGTGTACACTCTTGGCGTAGCCTATGAAATGTGAATGTGGGGTCCTCTAATGCTAGTAGTAAAAAACATGAAACTCTGGCTCCTCACATGAAATCAGTTCTATGGCCTGCAAAGAAAAGAAATTAAACGATTTCGAGTTTTTTGAGAGAAATTTTATGGGGAGAATAACTGTATGAAGAGGGCGATTGGTGAAATAATTGAACAAGTGGATGATTTTGTGTACTCAGGTAAGATGTTTTCGACAGATGGACGAATAGATGAGGAGATAAATTGACGTACGGATGCTGGAAGGAAAGTGGTAGGTAGCATGTGGAACATATCAAGGAATGAGTGCCTGTGTAAGGAAGCGAAAATCGCCGTGTACAAAAGTGAACCTCTCCCCACTTTGTTGTATGGTAGTGAAACATGGGTATGTCAGGATACACATAAGAGTAGACTAAACACTATGGTTATGAGTTATCTGAGGAGTGTTTGCGGCAAAAGTAGGATGAATTAGGTCAGAAATGAGTGGATAATAAATGAAAGTGGGATAGATGCTCCAGTAATGGACGTGTATGAAAGGAGTGTGCTTCTTTGGTTTGGCCATATGGAGAGAATGGATGCGAGTGTAATAACGAACCAGATATACATATAAGAGTGATATGAATGGTGCGAGAGGTAGAGGTAGGCCGAGAAAGTTGTGGTTGAATGAGGTTGAAATTATTAGGAGGAGGAATATTAGGAGTCTTAAAAACAGTAGGGCGTGTATGAAACAGTGAATGGGGGTAAATGAGGCAAAAGAGGTTTGCAAGGATAGGTCAAAATGGAGGAAGTTATTGAAGCAGAGTTAGGTGTACGAACATGTATTTATGAGTGAAACTTAGTGACTGTGCCTATCTCGGAAGGAAACGGCGTGATTGGTATGTATGTATTATATGAGTCGGGTAAAATTGGTCATTATTTAGGTTGGGAATCAACATTTTCTATCACATTTGGCTCCTGGTCATAGATTATCTCTAATATGGATGCTGAGCACCCATCCGTGGATATTCCCTGAAATCCTCAATTATCTCACTTTTACGTGCATAATTTTAAAACAAACGCAATTAGAAATTATAAAAAACTGCTCTTAAAGACATGAAAATAGCAATCATCTGATGGCATAATTAAATTAAATATATTGAGATCAAACTTGAAGGAAAGAATTCGGTCTATCTTTTCCTTGTGCCGTATTACGGGCAGAACTTAGGTAAAATACAATTTGGCTAAAAATTAATTCAAAATATTTGAGGAAGCATAATTTGATCCAATCAAACAGAGATGCTTTTAATTTTTTTGACAAGGAACTAATAATAGAAAAGGTTGTTGTTCAAAATGACGCTCTCAGTTCTTACTTATACGAATTGCAGTTTGGATTTGGTTGAAGCGTATGTCGTTTTTATCTCGGCAATTCATGTTTCGTGTTTATATATTGTCTGTCCGGATACCGAGGGAATAGAAAAGGGGTGAATCGGACATCTGGTGGTAGTGTTAATTGAAGCTGAGAACACTCAATGGATTTTAAACGATAAGAGTGTTCACAAATACCATGCACATTTCTTCGCTCCAATCATGTCTCCTCATTGACTTCTCCATTTCCATTTCAATGTATAGTAGTTCCACTTCCTGAGATTAACTTGGTTCTTTCGTCAACTGATTGCTTTCAATCCAATGTTACTCTCTCCTCTTTATCCGGGGCTCTTAGTGAATGCGCATTACAGAGTAAATTAATGGCAGATTCCACCATTCCATTAAATTTTCTAAAATATTTCACTTGCAAAATAAGTTGACGGTATCTAAGCTATTACGCTTAGTTCTCTTTGGAGCTTAATTTTTAGGGAAACTTTTGATCATGGAACTCCTCTTACGCTATATAATCTAACCGTGGAAAAAAATAGTTAAGTTCTTTAAATTATGCTTAAGGGAACGCGAAAGCTGATTTTTTTCGAGCAACGATACTTTATTTACCAACACCTTGAACTCCTTTCTCGTAAGTATTTAAACCAACGAGGATAGTATGAAAGTACTGCAAAAACTGTAGGTCAAAAAACCAACTCATTAGAGTAATGTATGGCACATCTGTCTCATAATTAAGGCCTTAGGCTGCCCAGTACTCTTTTATCACTAGTTAAAGCACACAAAACCATTTTTTCCTCTTGAGGACGGCTTATTGAGATTGATGAACTCATTCTCGTAACATTTTTAATGCTGCAAATTTCAATAATTCAGTTTTGGAAAAATCTTCTTGATGAATTTCCTGCATGTACCTGCGGTATTAAGATAATATTTTTAGAAACAATTTGTATAACTTAATATTTATAAATATATAAAATGTTATCCATCAATTGATCTCCGGACAAAGGGCAAATTTCGCCAGTTTCACGAGTGACATGTGCATTATTTGCATCGGTCTAGGAGAGTTGAATTCTTCGGCAATTTAATCCCCTGACCATTTTATTTGTTAATTTATTGATGCAAAATCTATCATTCTTAAAAACCTTGAATGAAAATCATTCTCAAAGTATGAGGATCCAGGTAATATCCTCTAAGACACCCAAATTCTGCAAAACTTAGGCATTTATTTCATCCCAAAAAGTAAGCATGTTCTACATTTAAGTTAAATATGCTTCAAAGTAGCCATATGGGATATTTGCTTCATTCTGCTTTACATTATTATCACTATTCGCTGTACTTAAGGCTAAATTATCAATTAATCACAAGTTTTTCGTCAAAATTAAGATGGGTAATGATCCTCTGTGCGCTTCGCCACCTTTCAGAATATATTTAGATTTCAAAAGTTACAGTTAAAAATTTTTCACCCATGTATCGGCGTGTTCAGTTCAAATGTGACCTTATGTAAAAGCTGCAATGTTTGCCTAAAAATCTGATTCTATTGTTACCATGAACTTTGGTTTGAAATGAAAAATTTAAGAAGCGCTTTTCATCCGCATTTCGTCTACCGCTCGCCCGTCCTAAAAGCAGTTTTTTCTACTTAGCTCGGGGTAGTTGGCTCCATCAGTCTACCATGGCTGGAGCGAGAGAATCTCCGAGGAGCCCGAGGGTGGAGTCTGCTATCGAATATAGCAAGAGATGATGCTCCCCGGTGCTAATGGCATTCAGACTTGCCCAGTCTCTTTTCTCCCCCCCCCCACCCTACACCTTCCTCATACCCCTCCCCCACTTCCCCATGATGGGGGAAGGAAGGGGTGGGGCAGAGGTGGGGTGGAAACGAAAGGGGTTTGTTCCTCCTCCTCTTCTGATCTTGACGATGAGAACTACCGAGTGGGGTGGGAACGACGCTTCGGGGAAGGAGCTGAGGGGATGGGGTCGCACATCTCTTCTGTCCCACCGCTCTCCGCCCGCCTCCCACCCCCCTGAGGAGGGACAAACCTCGCCCAATAACGAAGGGTACGTGGGATGAGGAGGATCGTCCCAGTCGGGGTATATAAGGACCCTGCCGAGCACACTCAAGTTGTCTGCAGACGTTGAGTCCAGAACTTACTCTCCAAGTCTCACTCTCACTCCCAAGAACCTCCTCATCATCATGAAGGTGGTAAGTATCTCCACGGATTATTCTTAGTTTTCTTAGTAGTTTAGTGCG
This sequence comes from Ceriagrion tenellum, assembly GCA_963169105.1. NCBI lineage: Eukaryota > Metazoa > Arthropoda > Insecta > Odonata > Coenagrionidae > Ceriagrion > Ceriagrion tenellum. Next base: position 49,225,340 of record OY720637.1, read on the forward strand.
TCCTCAAGTGAATTTTTGTCTCCAGATTCAAGGAATCACCTTGATTTCTTGGTTAACCTAACGACATGAGTCCAGTGCCCTTAGTTATATTTCCTATGAACTCTTTGTCCATACATGAGCGCATTGATTGAGATGTTCAATACCATGAAAAATCGCCAACCAGCAGTTTGGCTGTCCCTCTGGTTTGATATTTCTGTTTCTCCACAAATTTTTCTCTCTTAGTTTATAGCAACTTAAGTGAGCTTTCTATTTCATATTTAAGAAATCATCTTTATTTCTTGGTTAGCCTAGCTTTAGAACGAACTTAGTACCAAACTTACCTACCGTACTTAGTACCTAATATTTTAGCATAAACTCTACCTTGGCATTCATAATCCGCTATCATGCATGCGTTCATCACCATAAACAAGCTTCCGCCAGCAGTTTGGCAGTTTTTCTAGCTTAATGTTACTTACCACCTGATCATCATCCACGAGAGTTATAATCTTAATGCGGAGGAGCTACTTAATTCGCGGCTTTTCTGGCATTTTTTGGTACTTATACATAATGCCGAGGCCAGAGTTTGTCTAAACTTCATTTCTTGATTTGTATACTTTCAGAATTATTTGTTAGTTATAGAATTAACTGCCTAAGTCTAACTCGCTGAATCTAGCTCTATTTAAAATTAAGTAATGAACCCTTTTCAGCAGTATAAATTACAAGATACACTTTGATATGCTTTTAGAGTTGCTTGCTTTTACTTGGTTTTGGTGAATAATTACCATTTGTCTATTAGACTGGTTATATATATTTAAAGTACCGAAATGTCTCTACATTTTGCAATATTTTTCCGCACCATGCTTCATGTTGTAATTTTACAACTTCACTTTTTTCATGTGCTTTAAAGATAAACGCGATATCCTTAGAGGAGCCTTCAAAAATCGGAATAACCTAGAATATATAAATTTACTTATTTTGATAATATGCTAAAATGCTATAAGCGCAACTCTTTCTATAGCCCATTCAAGTTTAATTTCACGTGTGTGAATGTAGCTCAGCTATTTCTCGTTGAAGTCTCCAACTCGAAATTGCCAAGGAAACTTTAACGCCCGTGAATCATATTTTGCCTATGGATATGCAGACATTTAAACATCTTGTAACAGAATGCCGAGAGTAGAGTTTAAATGCAACAATTCTAGAGCAAAAACTCCAATCATTGCACTGTTAGAACTTTCTAAGCCTTTTAGTGATCCGTAGAGATTAAACATCAATCAGTAACGGTTATAAACAAAGTAGTTATATCTATCTGTGATTGTCATTATATAGTTATCTAAGAGTGGTGGTGTGTTAACAATTTCTCGTCTCCTCTCTTTCCAGCTCGCCGTTCTTCTTGTCGCCGTTTGCGCTGCCTCAGCCGCGGTTGTTGAGAACGTCAAGGTCGAACGCCACGGCGGAAACTTTGCCTATTCCGTGGAGCAGGGTGTCCCTCACCCATACGTGCCCACGCCCTATGTGGCCCAGCCCTACGTGGCCCAGCCCTACGTGGCCCAGCCCTACGTGGCCCCCTATGTGTCTCCTTATGTGGCCCCCGTGGTCGCCAAGGTGGCTGAGGGCAAGCCCGTTGTGAGCACCTACACCGCTGGGGCCTACCCCTACCCCGTTGGAGCCTATCCCTACTCCTACGGATACCCATACGGTCACGCCTCCGCCCCTTACACCTATCCCTACGTCGCACCCTACCACACCGTCCCAGTGGTGCCCAAGGTTGAGAAGGTTGAGTAAGATGGACCACAACTAGACTGCACGACCGACTCCAGTTTCATTCGGGGAGATTAAGGACTTCGCCGGTGGGCCTTCGGGGAGGAGGAGACGACATCACAGCGTGAGAAGGGCCCGCCCCTCCCGACCGACTCTCAGGAGAGAACACCCGCCGGCCATCCACCGGTCCGATATCCACCCGTGGCTGGAGTCCCCGACGACCGATTCACGGATTTGCGGAACAAACGACGCTACGGACAGCAATCCCCACTCCCCAGCAAAACCCTTTCCCGGAGGAGAAGATGAAGTCCCCTGATTTTCATGGCTCATCACTGTCATTCAAGTTCTATCGGCCACGTCCTGCGTGCCTTTAGGAATTGTCTGTCAATAAAAATTTTCCAATCATCTCAAAAAAGCCTTCTTATTTAACCTAGTCATCTTGTCTACTTTTAACTATGTCTCCTAACTATGCGTGCTTGTACAAACTTTATCAAGTTTTAGCCTTCGAGTAGAGTGCCTTTTCTATTGAATTTGAAAATTTCAAAATAATTTTAGACGGAACTCAAGCCATGCCAGATTCTTCACATAGGGTTTTGCCTCATAAAGTTGTATTTAGTCCTAAGATTCCCAACGATTATTTCTAAATTATTCCGTACTTTGCTTCCAACTTTAGGTACATTGTAACCTTTCACAGTTATCAACAGAGGGTTATAACGAATACAACTAAAAATAACTTAGCAGTGAGTTTTTTACTTCTTTTAAAATAAACCAACCTCACCATTGGGGAGCGTATTGTTGGACATTAGAAAAATATACTAGTCGATCTTGATATTTCTCGTTATTTAATAGTTGAAACTTATGCTTTAGAAGTGTCAAAACTCGGCAATCTTGGAAAATGCCTGGATGAGTATTGGATAAGTATTGTCTTTGCATTACTCGTACAAATATACCCCGATAATGATAGTAGATAATAATAGTGATAATTCCCGTTTCAACTTTTAAAAGCTTTGGAGTAAAAATAAGATAGATGGGGTTTGAAGTGTAGGTTTATATTCTTGGTGTACTACGGTTAGCCTAAAAGATCATACAAAAACTTTTTAAAAAACTTCACATATCTTAATCTACTGGAAGTGACGTGCCTTTCAATACATCAAACTAGAAGACTCACAAAACCCTATACAGAATTTTTCTCCTATTTTCAGCCTAGTTCGTATTTGAAACCTTTGAAGGATGATTGGAAATAACTCGTCTATTGAAAACTGCATTCCTAGTTATAGCGAAAGCAATCATTACAAAGTTGTGTTATTCGCTCACAACAGCGTAAATACCCGATTTTATCATTGGGTCCTGCTTAGTTTCTTAGTTGGTTGTTAGGACTAGAACAGAGCTTATTCGCTATGTCGACCCTTCAAAACTGCTGGAAACGGTATGTGTAAACATATGTTTTTGCAACATTTAGTAGAACGCGTCAGTATGATGCCGTATACTTTTAAGTCGGCCAATCCTGAGAATTTGGGCACACATTTCGATGACTGTTCAAGTATGTCGAAAAATATCCTTTGACCGCAGTTCACTTTAGTTCATCTGTTTATATGGTGGAGATAACCATGCATGTAGCAATGTAAATAATGGAAGCATTGCCCCTTTAAATTTCCTCTCGATTACAGCTATTTAATACTAGGATTTACGGCGCGGAATTCAAAATTTAAGCAAAAATTATGTGTAAATATGAGTTTTTACTCGGCATTGGACCTGAAAATTTGTTAGCCACCTTTATAATGTTATTAAACGTGTTATTTCGCGTTGGTGAGAAAATCGGTACTTAAGAAATCGAATATTTTTGAAGTATGTGTCGTCTTAAGGCTTTGTGTTAAAAAAATATAAAATTGACCAAAAACCAAATCGGTTGCCTGCAATTTTTTCACTTCGATCAATATATGTTTCTTATAAGTACACGCCCGTTAAAATTGTGCTAGGCTGTATATAATCGAAGTTCGCTCCAACCACTTTAAAAATCTACGTGTTGAGGTTTAATTGATGGTACTCTCAGAAAAACTGAGGATTTTACACACTTGTCTGGATTGTGAAAGAAGACTCATTTTAATCTAGGCTATTTGCAGGAGCGTCTGAAGAAATTACAACTTGGCTGTTTCCACATGAGGTTTTATTATTACCGACCATGGTTTTGTTACAGAGTAACATTATCAAGGTTATCATGTGATGATGTTATGATAATGTTACTCTGTAACGAAACCATGGTCGGTAACAATAAAACCTCATGTGGAAACAGCCAAGTTGTAATTTCTTTAGATGCTCCTACTATGAAGGAGTTCCACGAAGTCACGCCCGCTACCATTACCTAGGCTAATTGTCTTTATGTTTCTATTAAAATTAATTTTAGCACTTTTTGGTCATATATACGTCTACCAGAAGGACTGCGTGTTAATAATATTACGTAGAGCTACCTTTAAATACTGGTGTTCCATGGAAATCCTTGTACATCCATCGTCCTGCTAAAAAAATATAGGAGGACATATCAACACGGGTGTGGCGAACCCTCCCTCGCGCGTCGGCACGGCGTCAGACAGCCCGGCGTCAAGCAGTCCTGCGCGCGACTATTTGCAACAATGTTTTTGGCTCTTATAGAAAGAATACTTTGTGCCACCAGCGCCCGCAGCGCGAGAGCTCAGTCGTGCTTTGACTCTCGGACTGTGCGGTGGTCTTGTCTCATGAACGTGCACTTACTACATGTGAGGTGATTGGAAATATAACACGTGCACCACACTCCAGAATTATTATTTCCCCGTCACCTCCTGTATTGGTGACCCCGACGTGATGCTTTGACTCTCGGACTGTGCGGTGGTCTTGTCTCGTGAACGTGCACTTATTACATGTGAGGTGATTGGAAATAAAACGCGTGCACCACACTCAAGAATTATTATTTCCCCGTCACCTCATATACGTCCATAGCACTCAAGGCGTTAATTGCATAAGGCAAGTTAAGACTAATATTTTCGGGAGTCTGACTTGCTCAGAAATAGTGTTTTCAATTTTTTTTCAGAATAGCCAAAGCTATTTTTTTTATTACCGCGGACAAATAGGGCTAATTTTCCCTCGTGCACCATCTACTGCATATCTTCCATCTTTTAATAAGGTATGGATTCACATATCGTATAGTGTATTTCGTACATTGTGTATCTGTATTCACACAAAATTCAATTAGTGCCAATATCTTTAATTTCTTACTCATTTGAGGAAAAAATGGTAGGGTCCTTAGGAGACTCAAAAGGCTGCCTAGAGTCTTTATCCAATTATTTCCCTAGAAACGTTTAGATCGTCGTTGACGTGTTGCGTGCTGCATATGTTTCAGGAAGTGTGTATTTGCGATCGATATTAACTCGTTTACCTTCAGTTTTACTTCTGACATATTGTCGTCTTTATCCTTGTCTTTGAATCAAGGATTGCTATTAAAATTTTGCATGGGTTTTTCAATCAATGGTTTACTATAGATTAAGAATAATCTATATATATTAATTTTGTAGCGTGTCAGTCATTCTGTATCCGTTTAGTTTCTTTCACTGTCAATTTTTGACCTAGAAGAGTGAGGTTTGGTGCGTTGAATGTGAAATTTTTGGAATTTGAAACGATTTGGTAGTAGTTTTGGATTTTTACTGGGCGTCTGGCAGGGGGTGTTAGGTCACCAGCCGCGCAAAGATGTAAGATATTTGGAGATGAAATGGAGACATGAATTAAATGGAGTGTATTTAGTTAGTTTAAATAAGACCCAACAGGTCAGATGCTTGGGCGTGTGGTAGGAGGTGTTAGGTCACCAGCCGTGTAAAAGTGTAAGTGTGAAAGCACAGTAAAGTGAAGTAAATGTGAAACGGATCATTTTTGGGTTGTGTTTGCGACGACCAGATGCTGGGAAACACAGTGACAAGGGAGAAAGGCCAAAAGGGAGAGTAGAAGAGTGTAGAGGTTGAAACAAAAGAAACCCACAGTGCTCTTCTACTCAAATGGCTTTAAAAAAAACAAAAAAGGAGAACAATGAATGAAAAACAAAATTTTCACCAGGGAGCTATTTTTGGTCTAGGACACTTACCCCTAGAGCCCCAGAGCTGATAGCTCTGGGCGGGTACACTCCCCTGCTCACGGAGTGAGTAGGCTAGCTGTCTGCTAGTAGTTAAGATAAAGAGGATTACAATTGCTACATGTGGCTGAGACTGTTGGGTAAATAAGTGAACGTTTTCCATTAAGACATTGGTATTGAAATAAATATTATGCTAGCATATCATATTGATGCTAAAAGAGAAGGATCAAAAAATAAAATAAATGGCTTTTCCATTCCAAGTGAAATTAAATTGATACCATTTTTATCGATACGAAAGCTTCATTAGGAGAGGTAAAAATTTTCATACCAAGTTCGGTCGGGACTTCGTATATTTATGGATATCATGATATATAACGAGGTGAAAGGTAAAGACTAACCAACCAAATAGTTACGCGGTTATTTTTATCATGTGGACAAAAGCATAGTTTTAGACCAAGTGGGTATTTTTACAGAGTGGTATGGTATCAAAAACTTTCTTGTTGTGCACTCTGGTTGACCCTTAATTGGAGTTCCCATAACTGCTTCTTAGTTACGTCATAATTTGAATATAGATCATAAGAAGGTTGATCGACTCTGCTCTTTTTATATCTTTTCACCGTTATTAACTCTCTGAAGTGGCTTCTTAAATATTGAAGTTTTGTCTTTACTAAATTTAAATAATTTGATCGACCATTGAGATAGTATCATTTGCAAAACTACTTCAAAATTAGTAAACATTTGTTCTAAAACTCTTTGTACAATGTATTGGCCATGCATTCATATAAATTACGATTATTAGGAGATATTTTAGACTGAGATGTTGAAACCGACTCGACCTAGCTTTAATACTCCTCAGCATAAAAAATTACTCATCTGAAGCATATGGAATTAAGCCTTAATTTCATTTTTGCGCTAAAATCAAATCTACGGTAAGAAAAAGACACCCTTGAGTGTAACTTCTCTCTTTGTGATGACTTTTTTTAGTAAAGACTTAGGACATAATTAGAAAGCATTGAAAAAATAATTTTGAAAACAATTATTCACTCTTGTGTTTCCAGGCAAGAACTTTCCAAAAGCACAAAAAGAAGAAAACAAATGTATCGCTCTTACATCAGGTGGTATACTATTTATTTCAAGAAGTTTATCATCAGCATTAGCTTTAGTTTGGAATTTCAGTATTAGATAGAACTAATTGCGGTGGTTTAGTGTGGACTGCGCAAATGTCATAATATCATCGGCAGTGAAAATTGAGCGTCTATTCTATCTCGCTTCTAAACACCGATACTTATTCTGCAAATTACATGAATTGGTAAAGTAGGAGCATAAAAATTAATTGATAATTTTTTAACTGTGCCAACAAAAAAGTTTCAATTATTGGCTGAAGGTTGACTTCAGCCTTCAGTCAATCACATTTTTTCATGATGAATTCTATGAAAAAATTATTTTGAAATATTTCCTAGAACTTATATATTGCAGAGTCAAAACTTACTGCAGAACCACTAACAAGTATGCGAGAAAACCTTACACACATTTTCCAAGTGAGTTGCCGCGATATGACATGCTGGACGAATTTAAGTTTCAAAACCCAGTAAGATACAAGCTGTTTGAATTTTTTGACACTATTGATTGAGAAATTTTTAAGAATGGTCATTTTACGATCAAATACGTAATATCTCTATGAAAATTTCTTTAACTATTTTAATTTCTTACAAAAGTGATTGACGGATTGAAGCATAAATAAGCAACTTGTACTGTACAAATCGATCACCGAAGATGGTATACTGCTAATTTTTAACGGAATGATGCGTCGAAGTGCCTTTTTGGATACTTTTTAACCATTAAACTGATATAATTTTCAAGCTAAGTGCGGTTGATGTAGATATTTCTACACACTACGCTGTATCTCAATATAAATCTTCGATCCTCCACAGGGTCCCGCGCCAGACAGTTAGGTAAATAATGGATAAATGGGGAATATGAAAGGTATTTAGAACAAGGAAAGGATAAAAAGTAAACCAATTGTTTACGGCTTGTCTTATCACCTCACTAGTTGTATTTTTTTTGTTTTATTTGACTTAAGTGTTTTTGAATTATTATTTGATTTTGTTTTTATTGCTTTTTTTTGTATTTGATATAGAGTTAGAAGATAGTATAAACGTACATATTAATTTGGCAGCGTAGACTGCACAGATTTTCTTGACTTTATGGTATACGGAAGAGAAATCATACCTCCATTCTCTCTCCTAAACAACGCTACCGAGTTTGGATGTTATAGTGAATCATACCCACCTGTCTTAGTGCTAGTTTCTTGAGCATAAGTCTAGCGTTTAGATTAGCGTATTGCGCCTAATTCTCAAGCATCCGTTCTAATAACAGTTTTAAGTTAACTTCCGTACATCAAAAAATCATTATTTAGCTTGGTATAAACTGCAACATCTGGTTGTCTTCGTTACATCATTTAGTCAGTAAATTTATCTGAGTGCTATTATTTGGAGAACTATTTTCTTCGGTATACATTTATTTATTTAAAAAAATTGTTCACATACAGCAACAGCGCCAATTTATAGTAAACATATAACAAAAAACAAGAAAGAGGACAAAAACACAATAACAGCATAAAAAATAAGCAACGAGAGCCCAACATGGAAAGGGGAAATATTTAATTTGTTGACAGGTGGGATATCGCTTGGGTGGTGAAATAGTTACATGGTAAATAAAAAGGATCGATAGTGTGGGGGAGTGAATTTAGAAGGGATGGGAGGCGAAATAAAGGTGAGCGCTTGGTGAGAGATATCCTTGGAATAGGCAGATGGAGTAGAGTATGGGTGCGGGTGGATCGAGTTGGTATCCTGAAGTTGAAGAGAGAAAGCAGTTCAGGGCAATCAATGGTCGAGTTAAGGGTATTGTGGAGGAGTTTTAAATCCATTTTAAGTCTGTGGTTTTCAAGGTTAGAAATGGAAAGAGAGGACAGCACAGCGTTTGAGGACATATTACGGAAATGTGAGACTCTGTGCTTGACTATTTTGGCAAAGAAGTGAGAGATGCAATCGAGGGATTTTAGATTTGTTGGGGCTGACATAGACCGAATTGGGGAACAATATGATACTATGGGAAGGACAGTTGTTGAGTAGTAGGAATGGAGTTGCTATTGGATCTTTAATTTCTGTGAAGCGGTAAAGAATGCCTAATAGGGACATCGCTTTATTTTTTACAATCTTTAGCAGATAAATTATTATACAGGGTATAATACAATCGGGCCTAATTTTTTTATTATCATTTGTGATATTAGTACTAATTGAGTATAAATGAGTATCTCATATTGTCACGCTAAGCAAAACTCTGTTGCATCAGATTAATTTGAATCTGCAAATAGTCTTTACTTTCGCCTCTAAACTCGACACGGCAAAATGAATAAACGGTAATAGTGTTTTTTCTACCGAGTATTCTTGAAAATCGTGTTGTGTTTACTCTTTTTATGTATGTCCTTTGGAGTAGCATCATGCAGTACAAAATACTAATAAAAAAATGACGCTTAATTAGAAAATAAAAATCAAATTTTTCTGTCTTTGCGGATAATTGGATACCACGCACATCAGTTAACGTGGGTGACAACGTAAATCTTCCATACTAATTTTCCGAAAAATGCCCGTAAAAAAATTTCATTTTATCGAAATGTCCTTTACAAAATAATTATCAGCTGGAGACTAAATCGGTATTCACCAAGAACCTCGGAGACGTTTGCCGTGGAAGGAATGATATTACGATTGACTTGATAAATGCAAGTCATTAAGATTCTCATTCGCTTGGACTTGGAATACTTCAGAGAGGACATGCATTTGAAGTACATTAGGTGTGTTGGGCTTTTTTAAATGCTCAATAATAAATTTGTTGCCTGGTGGAAATTCAATAAAGCATATCGGAACAATTTCATTTCACACCTTTAAGATGTACCGAGATATCAGCTCTGGTTAGCGGCTTATATGGAGGCCATCCATCACAAGGTTGTTCAAGGACATTATACATTCTTTGCCACACCTCTCAACGGCAAGCTCTTTTTTCTGTTCTGATTTCTGGGAGAAAAATCGCGCTTTTTATTCCTATATTATTCATGTTATATCGAAATTGGTTACCTTAGTGACGACTAAGTTACTCTACAGAAAGTTCTAACGCTTTAAAATAGAAAAAATAAAATACACCAGGGTTGAAATTCGCCATGAAAAAATCATTTGACTTGACCGGGATTCGAACCAGGATCTCCCAATTGCCGGTCAGGTGTGTTAGCCAGTTACCGGCAATTGGGAGATCCGGGTTCGAATCCCGGTCAAGTCAAATGATTTTTTCATGGCGAATTTCAAACCTGGTGTATATGCACCCGTGCGAGTGACTTCGTACCACATCATTTGTTAAATGCAATGATTGGAAATTTAAAAAATGTCAAATTAGAATTGTTAACAAAGGGAACTGGATCTAAACATCAATTCATCGGAAGGTTCGATATTTTCGATAGTAGCTCGAAATATTCAAAAATACATGTTACCTGAATAAAAGTTGGTCGATACCATTGAGGTATATGGAGAGGTCTCTTGCTATGCTGGCCAATGCTAGAGACTGAAGCCAGTCCGCCATCTTCGCGGACCCTCATTTTCTTGATGCGCTTGTGAGCTAGCGCACTAATTTAGCAGTTTTCCTATTTTCCATCGATAATTTACAAAAAATACACATGCACCTAATTCTTTAACGTGGATTATTCTTAAAACTTTGTGAATTTATTTTAATTAAAAGTCATCCGCATTCCCACAGAAAACTAGGGAAAATTTAATTATTATTCATAGAAATATGTAGCCTATATATGTTTCATGAGTTACTTGCCTAAAATTGCAAACAGATGGTTGAATTTCTTGCTATACATCCGCTAATTTGTCCATTCCGTCGTTCCCTCCATAAAAAAGCAAGGAGAGAGAAGGGTTAAAAAAATACGGCCGACGTTTCGGTTGTCAGGATTCAGTTTAAAGATGTAGTGCCCTCTTCATATACCTCAATTGTATAAACTCATCAATCGGTTACTACGCCTTGCGTCGCATGCAACAGCTTGCTCTAAGACTCATTCATTGGTCGTACAATCCTGAGAGTAGTTGACTGCAGCCCTCCACCCTTCCCTATCTCATGCTAGATCCCGTCCCTCCTGGTGTCCCTTCCTTTGTACTCTCCTCTTTATTTGGTCCAAGAACTTATTCCTGGGTCTCCCTCTGGGGACTTTTACCTCTATTTTTCCTATTCTTCACAAACCCATTGTGACTCAGGGTGTGACCAATCCATCTGGTTCTTCTTTTCTGTATGATGCTACCATATAGTCCTTTCCGCTTCTACTCTTCTGTACACTTCATCGTTTCTTATTTTGTCCTTTCATTTTATCTTCAGCATCCTCCTCCAGTACCAGGTATTAAAGGATTCTAGTCTTATCTGGTCAGTTTTTTCAACGGTCAATGCTTCCGATCCAAAAATTCCCCCCTCTCCCACACGAATGTTTTCACATACTGTTTCCTGGTTTGCAATCCTATCTTATTTGAGCACATCAGTTTTCTTTTTCCCATGAACCCCTTCTTAGTTTGACCTCTTCTCCGCTTGATGTCCATTCTACTCCTTTCGTCCCACGTGACGGTACTTCCGATAGAGGTGAAGGAATCCACTTGCTCTACTTTCTCTCCACTCAGGGTGACTTCTACGTTCAGCTTCTCTCTTCCGCATACTAGGATTATTGTCATCGTCTTCTTTAATTTTATGTTGTATTCTTGGATAACTGCTGTAAGACATGTTACAAGCATAGTTCACGCGCCCTATGCTGCATACATACACGAAGACCCAAGTACCTCAGTGTAAGGGAGTCAGATATTACCTCCGAAAACGCCACTGCACACTCTTCTACAGATTACAACCCTGCAGTGCGGTCGCCTATGCGATAAACTCCACTTTCTCCGGCGGGATATGGTCTATGCAATATGGTCGCTGGATGTCGGACCCCCAGGATAATTTATTTTCTATTTAATGAGTTTTTATCAATTTTCGATTTGATGACGTAGTGCCTTCTCCATATACCTCAACGGTCGATACAATTGGCATAACAAACAAGTTTGTCATAAAAATTAAAAAGTCATAAATTGTCATAATATATGAAACAGATAATTTAAATTGAATTTAAAAATGTAGTATCTGTCTAAGCATTACAGTACTATACTTTCATCATACGAAAAGTTCTGACGGAGTGAGCAATGATAAATTACAGCCATGAACGAAGAATATTTGAGTAATCTTTCCATTCAGATGTGACGGAAAATCTTACGCGTAACACGGGAAAATTTCAATAATTACAATACAGAGCCACCATAAACACGGGTTTCGTAATCCACGTTTATGGTGGCTTTGGCTTGACTACATGAGTCAAGACAACTACTGAATTAATCATTTTTATTTATTCATGTATTTAAAATCTGCTTTCGCTGATGAAATGGGTTCCATATTGAAAAACGAAATCAAGACACAAATGTATGCAGATGATTCCACCGATATATTTTTAAGTACCACAATTGTCCTGTCATAGGAAGTAACTGCAGCGTCATTTGCATAGAACTACGACATTTTAACTTCAATACCGGCTGTAATTTGCTAAACAATGTAAAAATAAGGGGTAAGATTTCTATTTTTTGTTTAATTCAATTTCTCTTAAGTCTTTGCTTCTTACGAACCGTTTTAATTAAAAGCTCTAATGTGTTTTCTCGTTCAAATCGACGATTTTATGCTGTAATCTCAGCATCCTCCATATGAAACTGTGTTAAAATATTCATTTTAAAGGCTAATTTACTGTAAAACTAACCTGGAAACAATATTTTATTATCATTTCAGTTAATAAAGTTTACTTCATAGATGTCATATTGTAGTTTTCAGAAAATTTGAAAATGGTGACGCTGAGGAAGAGCCACCTTAAGCATTCCTCGCCGTCGGCTTGGATAGCTATGGCATGTCGGTCATCCACTTTCTACTTTCCTCCCTAGTTACGTTGTATACCATTTTTTCTAAGAATTAATTTTAATCATGCGCAGGTTTATTAGGATAATAGTGATTCATGCCCCTCTAGAGGACCAAATTGTGCCTCATTGCTCGGATTCCTTTGAAGCGCTGTAGTCTTTTCCTCTAAATAGATCACATCGAGTAATGCCTACTTTATAATACATACTTACTTGAAGAGCATCATGCAATGCATCAAACTTTATTTTAAAATGATTACGCTCGGAAAATCAAATCGGGCTGTATTTTTTATTATATTTCGTGATATTACTACTATCTATATATGAATATCTCATACAGTTACGCTGAGTAAAGCTATGATGCGTTAAATTAAATAGTTTCCGCAAATAGTCTTTAAATTCACCTCGAAAATCGACGCCAAACAAGGGCGACATTTTTCAATAGTGATTTTTTTTTTCTTTGAATGAAATGTAACCAAACCAAGTTATGTTTACTCTTTTAATTCATATATATAGAAGTAGCATTACGCAGTGTATAAGGTTTTATTTAAAAATGGTTACACTTGTTTACAAAATGGAGGTCTTAATTCTGTCTCACGCCAAAATAAAGTACTAAGCTCATCGGTTTACATGGGCGACAAAATTACTCTTTCATCCTAAATTTCCAAAAATTGCCTGTAAAAATTGACACTTTATAGGAAAAACCTTAACAAAATTACTATTCACTCAAGGCTTCATCGGTATTCTCCAAGAGCCACAGAAATGTTCCATTAGTACGTGAACTCAACGCTAAAAGATAAAGAAAAATTGAGTCTAATCTAATTTGAGTTTTGGGTTTTATACGACAATACACAAGGTAGATTTCCCAACTTCATTTGGTTGAAAAAAAATTCACTTTTTTAGGTCCATAGACGAAAGAAAATAAGTATTCTGGCAAATATCTCATGATAATTTTTTATGAGAATAATGGAGTGGTACGACTTGTAACCCCTAATAATTAAATTTTGATGAAGGAGCCAATTTGAGGACCATTAATTTATGAACACAAGAATAAATGTGAATTTTTTTTTCGGAAATATTTCAGCATAATGAACTAAATTTCACTGGAAAATCTACATGGAGGAAGTGAGGAAGTGTCTATCATCTCTTGAAAAACTTTCACTAAATTCATCCTCTGCCCTGTGAGACGAAGTAGTATACCAAGAAAATCTTGGCCAAGTACAGAAAACGATAAGCTCGAAATTATTTCAGTAGAATAGGGGAAATGGTTCTAATTTTTCAACCAGTTATTACGCCTTTATCTGTACCTGCCTACCGTGAAGGATTTTTAAGAATTTCGTGCGTACAAAAATTCTCATTGAGATGCAAGGCATCCATTATTTTCACTCTCCCAAAGTATATCTAAATTTTTGGTCATTTCCTTATAAGACAACTCTTGCCAAGGTATTTTTCACGGACTTGATTGGTAAAGTGTGTAATATTCGCAGAGAAATATTAATTTTGGAACAAAATGTACTAGCTCGGAATTAAACATTTTGTACCTACAATAGCCGTGTTTTTCTGCGCTTGTATATACTTTAAGGATTCTCCTTAAGAGGCAAGGCACCTATTATTTTCACCGTCACCAGAAATCGCTTAACTATAGGTCATTGGCTTACGAGACCTTTCTTACCTTGGTGTATTTTTGCGTGCTTGACTCATTAGGTGTGGTAAATTTCCTAGAAAAATATTATTTTTTAAACAAAATTTGCTTCTTCGGAATTAAAATTTTTACGCACAATTATCGTGTTTTTCTGCGACTAAATATATTTGAGGTAATTATAATAGTATTTTCCACAACTGGCTAGAATAAATTGGCTAAAAGAAGGATATTTATTAGTTAGAGGAAGGATATTTATGCTAAAAAATGCCACAGCATAATTCCTCAACAATTTCTTTGAATCAAACTACTTGTTTCATCTTCCAAATCAGTGAGAATCAAAACCCATCAATATTTTTGGAAAATGAGTGTATTTAAAGTAAAGAAGCTTAAAAGAAAATGATCCAGTTTCGACCACCAGCGCTTTTGTCATTGCAGATAAAAGTGAATAAAAACATCAGGTGACATTGGAATACTTGAAAGTGGTGAGCCACGAGAATGAGAGAGAAAATGAACCCACCGAAAATTTCTCAATCTAGTCCCACCAGTCGTCATGGGACGGGACGGACTCTTCGTGCGAGAGCGGCCTTCGGGGATCGCGTATCCCCCGATCGGAATGGCGAGGGGTGGTGGAGAGGGGTGGGACAGGAGGGGGTTTGTCTCCTCTCACCGAGTCGGAGCCACTCCACCCCCACCCCCCGGCTACTCCACCACCCCTATGCGACCACTCCCCCAACCCCGTGAATCAGCGGCCGAAGGGAGGGAAATAACCCCGCATGCTGGAAGAGGACGGGTTTGGAGGTCGTCGGAATAGGACGAAAGGGGATGATTTCACGAGCTTATATTATATCACGGCGAGAGAAGGGCTGAAGTTGGAATGGGTTGGGCAGAAAAAAGGGCGAGTCCATTCGCCTTGACTACTCGTGAAGATTGGCTTGCCACTGAACGGATCAAAAAACCCCTGAATATATGTATGGACTTCAAAAATTAACCCTCTATGGACGGAAATATGAACGTTAGCACGAAAGAAATACTGCTACTAAATAAAATAAAACGTTGCCTTTGGTGAATTTGTGGTGATCCATTTTAATAAATAAGACAATGGATAAATTAGTTAAAACTTTTACTAAAACCACAGCGTTTTATGTGGTTTTAGCAAAGGTTTTCACTGATTTATCCATTGTCTTATTTGCTACTAAATTAGTTTTTTTAAGTATTACTTAAGCATTTTCCAAAAAAATTGCAATTTATTTGATAATGACATATAATTTAAAATTTGATGTATTTGTATTGTATATATTTAATTCAAAATTACACTTTACATAATAATATTTACACAAGGTGTACTTCAACATTACCTTCATAACGTACCTTTTTTAACCCTTCGGCTACCAAGGGGGTAACTCAATTACCCCAACGCCACATTTCTACTGTTTTTATTTACAATTATTTTCTGATATTTTTATGCTTCCATGAGTTTGTTTTTAAAAATCTCACGATACGATTCCATGTGAAATCTTCATTCATTTATTGTTTTTTTTCTTCTAATTTCTGAAAAACTCGTTGGGGTTACTGTGTTACCCCTTTTGGGATAGTTCGTCTCAGATTAACCAGTCCGCTTTCTGAGGATCTGTGCACCACTCACAGCACAGTACCGAGATTTAAAATAACAATGGATTCTGTGTGTGCCTTCAGATGTATCAAACCGCGCCGTGGACGGCAATCGTGGTCATCACGGCGCCTTCAATCCGACGGGGCGCGGCGCTGCGCCGTCTGCGCCGTGAAATGTGCATGACACCTGATTTACTTGTTCGAGTTCCTTGACTTCTGTGCAGGTACGGAAAGAGCAGCAAATGAAAAGCCAAATGTTGTGAAATATCAGGACATCCGATTAGACCTAGACAGGACATCCGATTTGATAATTGTATGCTCCAATTGGAGCCTACAATTATATTTATGTGCTTTTTGATTAAATATATATCATATATATATTATCATTTTGTATAATTGTTTTTATTTGAGATTTATGTCACACAGAATCCATTTTTTGCATAAATTAAGCGAATAAACAAAAAAATAATGTGGGGTAACCGAGTTACCCCCCTTGGGAGAGCTAAGGTGAAAAAATACCTTGGTAGTCGAAGGGTTGAACTTTCCCAATTTTTTCTTCACGTGGCAGCTGAAACTATTTATTTCAGAGCTCCACCAGGCACGCCATCGTCAGCAAATAGTGTCACAGATTCAACTATTCATATTGTTTGATAAACCGCCGAAATAGACGCAACTTTCCACGCATTTAATCCGAAATGTTACCATTCTGTCTCTCGCAGTAAAATTCTCTTAGAAAGCTGATATTAAAATGATTTTGAAACGTAACAGATTTGACTCGCTCAATCATAGAGGGTTAATTCTTTTAAAGTGTATATATTCTAGAGGTGGTAATTCCTGAGAAAGTGAAGAGGACATTCAAAGATCACCCTCAGGTACCCCGCTTCAAACCCTACATCTTTATTATGCAGCATTGATCTCTATCCTGCGTAACTAGGGAAATATTTAGGCGAGTCGATTTAAATGTCCCCCCTTGCATGCTGTGAAAATCGCAACTTCGAAGGCCTCCAGCTCGAAAATAAGAATGTTTTACGACTTTGCGCCAAACTGAGACTTATCATCAACTCCTCAAGGACTATCATATCCCAAAATTTCACCCAATTTCACCCTTACCAATTTTGCCATAAGGTTTCGTCGAGGTCCTTTAAGTAGGTACTGTGCAAGATGTATAATTTATGAAAATATTTCACTGTATTTAGTTGTGGTATCATTGAGAGAATGAAGTATTTCTGGGAATATTTTCAAAACTTTTAGCCAATCTATTAATGAATTAGCGTAGTTTAATTACTCAAGAAAGTAACGTTAATTTAGGCTAATCTACAGCAATTCAATTCCACACATACAATAAAGCCGTATTCAATATGAGAAATCCTCGCCGTTACCATTCACTATGCCACTCGCAAAGATTGGCTAGCCACTGTACGGGTTAAAATAACACGATGAGCTTTAAATGACTTATTACCGAGTTATCAAACAACCAAGGTTT
Organism: Ceriagrion tenellum; assembly: GCA_963169105.1. Taxonomy (NCBI): domain Eukaryota; kingdom Metazoa; phylum Arthropoda; class Insecta; order Odonata; family Coenagrionidae; genus Ceriagrion; species Ceriagrion tenellum. The sequence goes on from OY720637.1 coordinate 49,242,919, forward strand.
CTATGTGGGAATGTTTTCTAGGATAAAAAACTTAAAATTTAAGGCCAAAATTGAAATCGACTGTGCATCCCTTTTTTAGAATAGTGAAATTTATCGTTTAAATGTCATAAATTCGCATTCAAAAGTATTTCATGCAGACAATGCTCGTGATGACGTATTTACCCGCTGACTGGGGTAAAGATAGTGCAAACTGGCTGAAACGACAGTTGTGTGGTAGACCTCTAGAAATAATTGATAAGCAATTCGCACATCTTTTACCAGTTGTATTTTTTTATTTCAATGCAGGAATTCCTATTATTTCATAATAAATAAAGTAATGAGTATTTTATGTACTTATTGCACTTTTGATCAAAGAAATATTGTAAAAAAGATTGAAATTTCGAATATATACTTACAAATATAAATATATATAAAGATATATCAATATATACATATATTAATTGTCGATCACAAAATACCAACGGAAAACATAAAAAACCTATGGATTTTTATACGTAAATCATAAAAGTAAGTAATTGATTAAAACTTATTAAAAAAATGAAATTTACTCACCTTTGATAAATTTAGAATTGCTCATAAAATTATTTTTGCGAGTGATTTCGCATATTTCACACATACATTTACCAGATTCAAATGAGCGTACATTTATTCTGATTGGTTTAAACTGTGTAAGATGTTTAAACTGTGTAAGATATGGCACTTTTATTTCTTGAAATTTATTCGTTCTTGAAATATAAAGTTTTTTTAAGCATGAAAGACAAATGCCTGTAGGTAATTCATCTCGAGAAGAGTCATAATCACACAAAACTTCTTTTACAAGCTTCTCAATTTTTCCATTTGGAGTTATGTTTCACATCATATTTCTATTTTTTAAATCAATAAAATTATTGTCTTTAAAACAGAATAAACACAATCTTTTACGATTATCTTGACGAGCCTAGGCGTTTGTTGGCATTTTGAATATAATTCTATAATTTGTTCAAAGTCGATATTCGCTCTTCATAATGAAAACAGTGAATGGCCGATCGCGAATTAGTTCTATGATGTTTTAGCCAAAATAGCAACAGGCTTGTTTATATCATTTTATTGATTGTTGGCATTCCGAGGTAAAATTTGATGGATGTGTAATATAGACCTACCGTAACATAAAAATATTTGACATACGTGAATGTTGAAAATTTTAACTGTTAGTAGTAAGAAAACTTGAGACAATAAATATAAATTTAAATGACTATTTTTATCATATTATTCGCTACTTATGACAATGTAATTACTCTCAAGTTAAATATTTGTAAAATATATTGAGAATATATGGTACCACCTACATAAATATACTTATATCTGATATAAAAATAAAAACTGTATAATCATCGCACAGGAATAGTTTGTTTTATATATTGCGATTGATTTTCATTAATAAATAAATATTTAAACGATAAATTTCACTTTTCTCAAAAAGGGACGCACAAACGATTTCAATTTTGGCCTTAAAATTCTAGTTTTTTTATCATAGAAAACATTCCCGCAAAGAAACCTTGGTTGTTTGAAAACTCGATAATTAGTAGTTCAAAGCTCACCGTGATAACCCAGAGAAATTACGCCTCAAGAATTGTCCAGTAAAGTATGAGATTGTATAATCTTACAGAGGCCGTAAGCTAAACAAAAAGTAAAATCTAAACTCTTTCGGTGGAGAATAGTTAAAGGAAATATTAGAATGAGTGTAATAGTGATTTCATTCAGAAACGGGTAAGATTTCGAGATTTTGAAAATTTTACACCGGCTAGATTAGGAGCCTATATAGATCCCGAGACTACATGCTGTGCTAAGATTAATTTTGAAATTTCAGATCACGTGAGTTTCAGTAAAATAAGCAGGGTAATTTTTTTACCCCGCAATTTGCCTCAAAAACTGATAGATGCAACAAAATTGGAGGTACACTGCCTAAATAATTGGTGTAAAATTTCCTTTTTTCCACGGACCATCAGAAAATATGCCAAAAACAGCGTGGCTCCTTCACAGCTGGTTAAAAAACATTTATCGAAGACATATAGTTGAAAAACAAACATTACATTTCTGTCCTCAACTACATCTTTTTTCTATCTCCTCCCCTTTCATGGATGATGTCCGTATATCATGCTCCACTCGCCTTCGCGGTGACTTGCGGCGTGATATGCAGATGCTGATGTAAAAAGAACTATTTCATACATTTCGACTTGGATTCTTATAAATTGTATTGATTAGAATAGACAACCAACTATTCAGGCTATTTGTGTTAGTAAATGTAGGCTAAAAAATTCTTCTGTATCACCAGTTTTATTTTGGGCATTATGAAGATGGAGAAAAGCAGATATTGGATTTCGATTAGTGTTAATCAATGGCTCAAAGCTCACGCTAACGCTCAGCTTTATATCCCATTCAGTTGATGGAATATAATACTTGAAGATCTCTTAACATAACAGTTTTAAAAACTTGGAATTTCAATCAAAATCACCATTGATGAATGATCGAATTTTTTCATGGCGGAGGCCAAAAGTGGTCAGGATAACAGTACACGGTCAGACCAGAAACTAGATCTGTCCTACGTAGACGAACATGCTACCATGCTGTATACTCGTCACGATACAGCTAATGGTTAGCACTCTTTAAGCGATTGATAAATAGTACTACCAGGTACTAAACTATGCATTTGGCCTAATCATGGCGAAAATTTCACGCGGGAGTTAGTTGTTGGCAGTGAAGGTAAGATATTAAGCACAAGTACAAAATCTACTCTACTTAGTGAGAGTCAAAATTTTCACAGAGCGGATCTAACGAAACCATTATGGTCCCTTATTATACGTGCAAAAAATGACATTTAAAATCTAATCATACTTAATTTCCTATAGCCTAAATTATGTGCCTGTGGTTGTTTCTACTATAATAGTTCTACAAGTTTATCAGGCCCTTTGAGAGAAGTTGAAAATACATTTGGGTGAAGGAGAACTAGTCTGGATTCAAAAGCCCTGATGATGAAAAGAAAGTCATTCCTCGTAACGCGAGCAGGTATGACCCTCCCAATCTATGGACCAGCTCAGAAACCTTCCATCAGTAATTCATGATTCACGGCAGTGATTCCAAGCTGAACCCTCGATAAGAAAATGTAGTGCTCTAGTTACCCAAACCTGCTTCATTTTATGAAAAGAAATTTTCACCCTTAGTATGAAGACGAAACTCAATAGGGTGACGTCAGATTCTCAGACGCAGTCTCTCACTTAGAATTTTAGAAATTTTCAATGAGACATGATTGAAAGGTCTGTTACTGCCATTCATTTTGATTCAATTTCAATTTTTCATCACTGTAAACAGACGTAGATTAATTGTCATAACTGAGAACATTTCTGCAGGAGGGAATCTCAAATGTCCCACAGATTCGGAGCATCACATTTACACCCTTTTATATTTTTCTCTAATTATAATAATTGAGTAAACAATAGGGAATAACTATTTCTCCGGCAAATATGCCCTTGGCCTACCACTCGGTACCCGACCATGACATGGCCAGAGTAGTGCCCAAATGATTACTTATTTTATTTAAATAGCATTATGGGCCAAATAAAATGAATTTGTTAACTCCCCTTTTGGCTAGTCATTATCATGACCCGAGGTCCGTTACTTTTTGTCATCTTCAGGTCTACCAAAGGGTCAACCAAAGACCTCAGGTCACGCGAAAATGACGCGAAGTGTCGAAACTTGGGTCGTGCTAATAAACCTTGAGTTAACGGAGTCATTTTATTTGGTCCATAATGGATGACCTCCACGAAGTAAAGCCTGAAACCTTTTTTTTGTGTTTTAAAGCAATGCATGGAGTGGTAAGATGTCCTTAACATCTTCCTCTACATAAATACATCTTACCACTCCACGATTTGGTTTATAACACAAGGGAAATAGTTGGAGTCTTTACTTTGTGGAATTCATCAATTATGGACCAAATAAAAATGACTTCGTCTACTATACTAATTCAGCGTTACTTAGCCATAGAGTTATGTCCATGAATACGACAAAGTATATGTTTCATGCGCATGAAATATAAGATGCAACACGCACAGAGGTGTGTTATATTAACCTTGGAGTAGATAACTGTTCTTCGTTCCAACCAGAAGTGTCAAAAATATGACAAATAATCTCACTCATCTCACTCTTCAACGCCTCGAGTCCGGGTGATAATGGCATGGGAGTTTGTATTACTGGGTGTGGTCGCAACCGCCTTAGTCGGGGGACAGACGGGAGGGTTGAGTCTGGCTGGTAAGATGGGACGGGGGGAGGACAGGAGGGGGTGAGTGAACAGGGGTCTTCTCGGATTTAATGCAGAATTGCGGTGAGGGGCGGCGGACGGCGAACGCAATACGACGTTAACGTACCTCTACTGTCCCTGCCTGCCATGGCAACCAGTTTCCCCTCCGACCCCCTCCCCCCCCACCACTCCCTGCCACCCTCCAAAGGTCCTCCCCAGCAGGAGCCCCTCGGATCGTCAACCCCACCCTCCGTGGAAACCGCCCACAGCCCCATCCAAACCCTCCTCCAACCTCCCATCCCCCACCGCCCTCCACTTTTCATCTCATCAAGGGTGGGTGGGGCACGGGGACACCCTGGGTATATAAGGATGTGCCCCGGATGGCACAAATCGTCCTGCACTTGTTGAGTCCAGATTATTCCTCACCGACTTCACGTCTCTCAGACAACCAGCAATCATCATGAAGGTGGTAAGCTCTTCGTTCTGCTTCGCTTTTGTTCCCGCAAGGCCCAAGGCTTTACTGAGGGCTCCCGGCTGTCTTTTAGTCATAAATACTTTGAGCTGTTTCCTCTCCACCCTCGAAAAGGGTTGAAAATATTGCTGCCCTGTGTTTCTTGAGCTCATTTTGCTTGCTACGTGCTGACTTTGCTAGTAAGGTTTGTACAAACATATTCAGTGTAATCCTGTGTAGTATTCCAGTATTCCGTATTTTCCGTATATACCCAATTTGATTTCATCCTGTCGAGACTCGGAGGCTACCAGCTAGGTTCAGTTTGATTGAGAAATTTTGAACCGGTTTCTTTCATAGCGGCACAGTGAATATCATATTGTCGCCACACTACATCTCTAAGTGCAACAGAAGTGATAAAGTAAGAGAGGCACATTCTGAATAGTCAAAAATTCGTTCTTTCCACGCACGATAGGCGAGCAATATAAAAACTGAGCTATACTGAGACAATACCACAATGCACCTCACCATTTCACCTTCCACAAACCATGTCTCTAACACGAATGATGTCCTAACACCCTCAACTTCACGCCCATGATGCGGCTTGCAGGATAGTGTGTAGATGTGTGCTAGTGCATGTTGCTGGGTCGAGTGGCAGGTACACTTAAACAGTAGGGTGAGATCGGTTTCATCCGAGGGCTCCCAGCTATTTCTGAGACATTGTCGAGTTAAACATTTCCACCCTTTAAAGAGGACGCTTACCCACATGGAGTTTAATCCCTTCGATTCAAAAACTATGTTTGCTTTCTTATCTACTTGCACAAGTATCTCCATATTATTCATGTCGAAAATTTTTTATCGTTTTTCATTGGTACCGTAATGAATTGCACTACCAACAGTAAAGACGATGGGACCAACTTCGTGAAGATCTCTCGGTTATTTCTGTTCCATCGCCTCTCTAAGCCTGTTCCGACCCCTGAGAGGTAAAAAATTTCTTTGCCTGAAGTTCTTTCTCTCTCTTGCTTCTCCTATTAAGTAGCTACCCTTAGTCATATTGTAATAAAAGCGCATAATAGTATAATTAATACAATTCATTTTGCAAATACCATTAGTGTTCTTGCCCATTCGTACGTCCCCAGCGTCTTAGTATGAGATAAAATCCCTAAAGTTTTGCTGGGTAGTCGATTGCTACAGGAATACACCAAAATAAACAACTTTAGCAAAGTTCTTCATGGAATATTAACTCGCCTGCTTGAATGTCCCACAGTTTATTGATCTCACTAAGCTTTTCATCCGTCCGCTCAAGTTGCTATGCTTCGTACATAGACCAGTCTTATCTTTATCATCTACGCATTTGGTATTTTTTTATGAATTTAGAACTTGGAGATTATACTATGGCCTTAGCTATAATTTTAGGATGGAAACGGCAGTACTTTTGGAAATGCTAAGTTCAGATATTTAGTTAAAGTCTTTAGTAAAATAATGGAAATGCTTTGACGGCAATAGAAATTGTCAAAGTATTGCGAGTGAAAATTATTTCACGATGTTTACACAATCTCGTTTACTACAACGTGTCTGTGAGATTATCTTTGCCCACATCTTTATTTGTTGTTCATGTTTGTTTTGCATAACAGACGGAAGAACTTATTGACTTAGAGAAATGTAGCCCAATAGATCATTTTCACACATTCTCGGGCCACTGCATCGGGTTGGCAATTTCCCATCAAAATATCGTCGAGCAATTGTCGAAATTAACTTCCGCACTTTTATCACTAAAATCAGTAATATCATGTCTCGTTATATTCAGTTGAACAGGGAAAAATCAGCCAGATAGCTGTTTCACGCTTTGTTTCTTGTTACCTCCAATTACAATCATAAATCAGTATTTTGAAATTTTATTCAACTAGATGAAAACATTGGAAACAAATTTTCTGTTGAATTAGTTGGCACATATTATTTTTTTATCGCCACATTAAAGAGTGGGGATAGCTGAGGCTCGTATACAACAGCATATTGCTCACCTTGTTTGCAGGAGAGATTTTAGATGGTTCCTGTGTCGGGTTTTCTAAGTTTATAATAAAACGTTTTACTTTAATTATAATGAGACGTCAAACTGAAAGTAACTGTTTTTTATCCTATCTCGTAACTTTTCATCTTCACTTGATGAATGCTTGTCTCTCAAAGAGCCAGTTTGCTACTAACTTTATTAATATTTTGGGGATATGTTTAGTATTCAGCTCTCATTTTACCGGCCGTCTGTGAAGGCTAGTGCCAATTTAATCAGCGATACAATGAGCCATATATTCACTAAAATGCACGTCTAATTTCAAGAACTCGGTAAAGTAATTGATCTCACTAATTTTGTATTTGACGTAAAATAGTCGCAACAGTCTGTGAAGGCTAGTGCCAATTTAATCAGCGATACAATAAGCCATATATTCACTAAAATGCACGTACAATTTCAAGAACTCGGTAAAGTAATTAATCTCGCTAATATTGTATTCGACGTAAAATAGTCGCAACTTGTCTTAATGTTATCGGCTGACTTCATAATTATTGTATGAGACTTAATCGGCTTAAGTACTCGGCGCAATCGCAAATTATCCGGGTTCGAGTCCCAGCCAAGGCAAGTCATTTTCCACTGTGGAATTACATGACGTTAAATTCATTTTACTGTAGAACGGCCTTAATTCTCTGTAGCATGCAGCGCCTATACCCGAGGAGGGATACAAGCCCGCGCCCTTTGAGTTTTCGAACCGACGCCTTACCATGCATGGCCACCTTGCCCCTCAACATTCCAGTCAAATTGAGGATAGATTTATAGGCAATCCCGTGGACTTGGCGTTGTTGTCTTATGTTTATTACGGCGAGGAAACTTTTGTAAACCACAGAATAGGAACGCTTCGCCACGTCCGGGTTTCAGTGCATCAACATCTGACTTCTTCATAAGAATCATCTGCTCACCTATGACGCAAGTATCATCTTTTGATGATCTTTATGGAGAGTTTAAAGTAAATATGCTGCATTTTGCAGATGACAGACGTGAGTTAAATGTTTTCGAACAGCTGGAAATTTTAAGGCAATTTTGTGACCCTAATTTTAATCTCACATACGAATATCTATTACCGGCCAATTTCCCATCCAGTCCGCCATTGTAATATAAGTATTACCTCTCTCCAAATATCTTCCTTCCCCCATCCCCTCCATTCACTGTTGGTATTTAAGGGTAGTGCTGTTCGTTTTTGAGTGCCTGATTATGATGCTCATGCATCGATGCCCGAATAGTAAGGAAGTGATTTTACTCTTTGGATTTGTGAAAGTCTCCTCGCGGTAATGAATATTATAGACTAGATGTGCCCGGCTTGCGTGGCAATGCATTTTTTCTTTCTTAGTAGGCACGCATACCAAAAGCTGAGAGACGAATTTGAGGCCCTATTCTAGAGCTGTGTCGATCAGGAGTGATTCGTTCATTTTGAACGATTCATCGGCATGAACCAAATGAATTTAATCACGTCCTTCGTTCAAATCGTTCATAATGAATTAAGCTGTTCTCGTTCATAGTTCGAGTGGAGTGGTTTGTGAAGAATCACACGATTCGTGAGTGATCGAGAACAACTTGATTTGATTCATAATGAACTAAATCACGCTGTTCTCTAATGGAAAGTAACGTGATTGGGACAAACCACAATCCAAACATTCCTTCATTCCTTAGTCTTTTGGTCGCATATAGAATTTAGTGATAAAAACTGGAATAATTTTATAGAGGCAATCATGTTAAGTTGATTGATTATAACACCGAATCATTTTAAGTAGAAAATCGCACGTGAGTACGTGAGTTTCTTAATAATTATTCTCCAATCGCCAAGGAAGTATGGGCGAATTTTTAGGCTCGCAATTCCAGGCGTCATGGTTGAAGCTGTTCTAAAGATAAGGCACTTTCAGGCTCCTCACGTCTCCCAATATTTCGACGAATAAACCAAATTTATCTGAAAATCTGATTTCATATCACGCATTATCTCCGTGTAGGTAGCTTCCCAACAGTACGAGTCTGTTGGATTTGGTTCTTCTCCTTAGTTTGGTTCTTTTGATTCTTCGCAGTGAAATAATCCATCGTCCTTAAACCACTTGTCGCAGTCATTTGGTTCTTCCATGGCTCATTAAAAATGATTTGAAAGAACGAGTCATTGATGCGAATCAAATCACATGAATCGAATCTTCGAAATGAACCGAAATTCCCACGTCTACCCTGTTCAATTGATTCCTATTACCATGCCGTAACGCTCAAATGATGGCATGAGTTTCCATTCTATGCCCACGCTGCAGTTTCCAAGTTAATATAATATTCTATCGTAAATATTGCTGTTTTCAGGTATTCCCGTCGCGTGTTTCGTTTTTCTGACGACAGTTTCTCCCCTCTTCCTGGGGGCGTCTTCAGGTCCGTTGGACATTTTTTAATTGCTATTATTTATTTCCCGTTGTTATGTACTTCGTTGCTAGTTCATCTAGGACCATAGGGTGTCTCCATTGCCCGCTCCTCGCTGTGGTTTGACCACTCTCTCCCAGGTTGAGGCAAGTGGGTATCCACCCTCCCGATTGAAATTTGATGGATATTTAACCAGCTATACTGCTTCTCTGATCAGCCTGGGAAAATAACGATTTTCCCTTGAGAGTACTCTCACTTGGTCAAATCTCCAAAGAGCACACCGAAGAGGGCCACCGAAAAGAGGAGATTCAGCCTCTCCGCAGTTGCAGAGCATGCGTGGTTCGAGCCAGGACATCAGATTGCCTTTGACCAAGTGAGAGTACTCTCAAGGGAAAATCGTTATTTTCCCAGGCTGATCAGAGAAGCAGTAGAGCTGGTTAAACATCCATCAAATTTCAATCGGGAGGATGGATACCCAATTGCCTCAACCTGGGAGAGAGTGGTCAAACCACAGCGAGGAGCGGGCAATGGAGACACCCTATGGTCCTAGATGAACTAGCAACGAAGTACATAACAACGGGAAATAAATAATAACAATTACAAAATGTCCAACGGACCTGAAGACCCCCCCCCCCCAGGAAGAGGGGAGAAACTGTTGTCAGAAAAACCAAACACGCGACGGGAATACCTGAAAACAGCAATATTTACAATTATAAGAGTCGCGGAAGCCTTCAAAGAAATAATATTCTATCGTTGAGGTAGTGCAAAAATTTAAGATTTTTGAGCTTAAAAATTCAATTACAGGAAAAAGCGAATCGTATACATAAATCTTTGTAAGAATTTAAAAAGCAAACAAAGAGACCACTGCACCAAGTCCTTCCTCTACGTACAAATAAATTGCGTACCTTTTAACCCAAATTATGTCTCATTGGTGTGATTCTGATGCACGCGATATTATGTCACATAGATACGACTCTGACGCACGCGATTAAGTAACTCGTTAAACGATCTGCTTGGTTGCTTGCTTGTCGTTCCTCGCTTGTTCAAGGAGCTCGCGTGCCAACACTGATTTGTTGATACGACTTGCGCTCCGCCTATCGTGCTGTGGATATAATAATTCAGAAACCTTTGTGGACGCGCGGACAACAACTCACTAAATTTCATTGCAATCTGATGAATGGTATTGGGACGCATGGAAGACAAACAAACGTTCATTTTTATTCATAAGATGTAATGAGTTTCTACTTTTTCAATTTGAATACGTAATGCCCTCACCAAATACCCCAATGGTCGTTACAGTTTGCTTAGCCGTGTAAGTTGTCATAATTGGTCATAATCTATGAAATAGCTAATAATAGTTCACTTTAAAAAATCTAGTATTAACGCGCGCTATCATAAAAAATTCACGCGTTCACTTAAAAAAATCTAGTATATCTATATATCTAGAACAGAGTTCGTGAAGAGCGCGTTTTACATTTCTACATCTACATCTACGTGATACCCTGCGAGCCACCACGAGGGTGTGTGGCAGGTGGTGAAGATCACCAAACATGCACTATTGACATGCAAGTAGGATATTTAAGGGAGATTTGCTAGATAATAGGGTCACATTCACCTCGATGGTTAGTATCTACATAATAAGGAAGGGATTATTGGTTGTTATTACATGCATCATGCACTACAGACTACTCTAACTATATTTCACCTACCTATCCCTTTGCTAAGCTGCCTATTGTTCTCTCTTATAGTACGAGGTAAAAATGACATTTTAAATCTATCGGTACGACAATCTATCTCTCTAATCTTGTTAATATGATCAAACCTAGCATAATACGCAGGGGTTCTTAATATTTATCTAACGTCACCTGTGAACAACTCTGTTTCGAATTTACTTAAAAGGTTTGACCTAAATTTTAACCTGCGTTCTGATAGTAATTCCCATCCTAGTTCTTCTATTAAGCTCGTAACACTTATACAATTATCATAAAGGCCTTTAACAAACCTAGCAGATCTCCTTTGCACGCGCTCTAATTCTTTAATCATACCTTCCTCGTACGGATCCCATATACTAGCGGCATATTCTAAATGAGGCCTGACAAGTGTAAAATAGCTTCTTTCTCGTACTCTCTCATCGCATTTGCCTAGAACCCTTTTTACGAATAATAACAACCAACCAATTTAATGTTATTAAATTCGTCTCCTCGTCCCCCGAACAGTTGGCAATTGTTCTCCTCGCCGTGTGCGCAGCCTCTGCCGCCACCGTTGAGCACGTGGTCAAGGTGCCGCACCACGCCACCTTCGTGCAGCCGACACCATACGTGGCCACACCATACGTGGCCCCGTACCACCACGGCGTGGCACCCTTCGTCACCAAGGTGGAGGGCAAGCCGGTCGTGACCACCTACACCGCGGGGGCTTACCCCGTGCCCGTCGGCGGTTACCCCTATCCCTACGTCCACAGTCCCGTGGCGTACGCAGCCTACCCCTACGGTGCGCCCGTGCACACCGTGCCCGTGGTGCCCAAGGTCGAGAAGGTTGAGTGAGGAGATGACGGACGTCGGCAGGACCCGAGCGACCCGCCCCGCTTGAGGAAGGCCGGGGAACGCTGCGGTGGAGGGCCGGTGGACATGAGACGAGGCGTCGAAGGAGACGCATGCAAAAGCAGCAAGAGTGAAGATTCCCATCAACATCCTTCAGATCAACGCCAGACGTCCACCTGGTCGCCATCCCCCAGCCCTTCCCATCCCCGAGCGGGAGACCCAATTTGGACATTGCGATTCCAACGGATTTGCGGAACGGATGACGTAATGGATTTCCCACAATTCCTCTCCCACCTTCCCCTTTAGTTCCACACAGCAGTCCCAAATCTCTTTCAATAATACAAATGCATTTGGCGGCGTTTTTTAGAGAGTCGAAAAATTCTTAAGAGTATCGCCCCAAGCTCTCCTTGGGTCGCCCCTCTGGAACATGTTTCTCCAATAAAAATTTTCTGTCATTAGCAAAAGCAAACTTTGTGTTTTCATTCCATCATGTCTCTCCTCTTTATATTCCTCTCTGCACTGTAACTTCACTCTAAAGCACGCTTCCTCACTATATGTCAAGAAAATAGCATCTCAACGATCTACAATTTCTCCTTGACGTCAATTTTCATGGCTTTAGTCTTCTTAATTTCATAGTTGTGGAAGTTAATGCGTAAGTGGTATGATTTATCATTTATAACTGGAACTAAATCTCGGTTAAAATAGTGTCAAGAGGAGTATTATATCAAAATAAAATGGCTGAGTACTCAGAAATACCGATCTCATAGTAAGTTTAAATTTTGAAAATATTTCTTAGCGAGCGCGAGATAATCGCTCGGAATCTTAACAGTGTAGTTCTCATGAAGGAAGCAAAATCATATCTCTAGGATAAAATATATTGATGCAATCAAAATAAAAATAAATTTGACAAAAATGCGTTTGAGGTTTCAAACTGCTATGTGATACATGCATTTCGGAAATCCAAAAACTTTTATTTTTCGAAACGAATCATCTTTTTAATATTTAACTTTCTTCTGCTGCTCAGTTCTCCACTTCCAGTAATTGCACATGTTCATTTACATCTATAGCTACGAAATGCCGTGCAAGTCACCACTAGGGTATGTGGCACGGGGTGATTTCACACCAGGCATGAAGCACTCATCCAAGTTGAAATACGAACCGCGCACAATCCTCCGGAATGCCAGGCGCAGGCCAAAATCATTCGGGGCAACAGTGCACGGCCAGATCAGAAACTAGAAGAGTGCTAAGTGGACGAAAATTCTACCATGCAGTACATTACTTAAAATACAACTGCTGGTAATAGTTACTACGACAGATAAATAGTTATACAAGGTACTAAATCATGCAAGAGATATATCATGCCGGATTTTGTATGCGAGGATAGTTTATATATATATATATATATATATATATATATATATATATATATATATATATATATATATATACGAGTAAATGGGTGCTTGCTGTTAGCAAGCAAGGGGTGTTTTTACATTATGATACTCTTTAAGTATCGAAAAATGAATGCATCATCCTTACAAAACCAATGAAAGCTCTCAAGTTTGCGTGCTACATGCAGGAAAAGAAAAATATTATGGAATTCTCGAAATGAATTTCACGGTCTATGAGGTATGGATACCTGACAGTTCTAGTACAATTCATATTATATCTCATCCGGTAGTTAACGACATTTCAAAATACTACATTCAGTGAAATGAAAGGAGTATGGAACCACTGCAAGTTCAACATAACTTTATTTGATGGCCTTTCTACGTTAGATATTCCTTTCAGTACAGCATAGGTACTTAATAAGGTCTAACATGAAAACTTTATAATAGAACTTAGATTCGAATCGACAATTTTAATATGATAATTTTCATGTTCAAATTTTCTTTTTCAATCTTCTACATGAATTGCACATGCTTCTGAATGGAAACTAAAATATCATGAAGATTGGTTTGTTAAAGTTGGTCATCAAACCTACGGTAGAGGTTAGGAAAAAGTTGATGAAATTATACTCAGTACTTAGCAGCGATGTATTAATAGCACCTGTCCATTTAATGATGCCTATATGGGTGCTTGCAATTTGCAAGCAAGGGTGGGGGGAGTGCTAGACGATGATACTCTTTAAATAAGGAAAAGAATGAGAGCTCTCAAGTCTGCGTGCTACATGCAAGCAAAGAAAAATATAATTCTCGAAAATGAAATACGCGCCTCATGAGGTATGGATACCAGACAGTTCTAGTACAAACTTATATTGTATGTTATCCGGTTATTAACGACTTTTCAAAATAATATAATCAGTACACCGAAACGAACGTGAAACCACTAAAAGATTATCATAACCTTATTTTACGGCACATAAGACGTTCTTCTACGTTAGATATTTCATTTCAGTACATCATACTGAATAAGAGCTCACATGAAGAATTTTACTATATATATTCGATCGGAATCGATATTTTTATTATACTAATTTTCATGTTCAATTTTTTTTTCTCTTCCAATCTTCTGCATGGACTGCATATTTTTTTAATGAAAACGACAATATCATGAAGCTTGGTTGATGGAAATTGGCCATCAAAGGTATGGTAGAGGCCAGGAAAAGTTTGAAGAAATTATACCCAGTATTTAGCAGGGCGAAAAATGGCATAGAGAAGAGTAAATTACATGCATTTAGGATACCTAGCTCATATATGTAAAGCTATCGATTGCAATATCTCGAAGCCGAATCGACTCTTTTAACTTTTCCGATTTTACCCAAAATCAACACATAAATATAACCCTTCCCTGAAACTGGCTCGCCTAGCTTAGTTCCAAACCTGAATCGACACTCGGCTAGGCGACAATGGAATAAATCCATAGCAACGAAAGTGAAAAAAATTCTAAAATCCCAAATAAAAGTTTAAAAATATCAGTTTTACGGTAGGTAGGAAAGAATCGATTGCAAGAATAAGATTTTTCAAACATTCAGCCTCATATTTGTGAAATAATCAGTCTTTTAGCTCAATTATTTCATATTTTAATGAACGAAAGAAAAATGGTCTACACTTAAATTTTTCGTTTTTCCCGTATAATCCCATGTGAAGCTTTCGATTGCAATAAATCGAAGCCTAATCGACTTTTTTAACTTTTTCGATTTTTTCCCAACTTGACACATGACTCCAACTCTATCCTGAAAATTTCACCCACCTAGCTCGTTTATAAATGCCCAGGAATTTTGATGAGTCAGTCAGTCAGTCAGTCAGTCAGTTTTGTAGCTTTATATATATAAATAAATATAAATAAACGAGTAAATGGGTGCTTGCTGTTAGCAAGCAAGGGGGGTTTATGCATTATTTTACACTTTAAGTATCGAAAAATGAATGCATCATCATTACAAAAAAAATGAAAGCTCGTAAGTCTGCGTGCTACATGCAGGCAAAGAAAAATATTTTGGAATTCTCGAAATGAATTTCACGGTCTATGAGGTATGGATACCTGAAAGTTCTAGTACAAATCATATTATATCTCATCCGGTAATTAACGACATTAAGGAACGTGAAACCACTGCAAGTTCAACATAACTTTATTTGATGGCCTTTCTACGTTAGATATTCCTTTAAGTACAGCATACTTAATAAGGTCTAACATGAAAACTTTATAATAGAACTTCGATCCGAATCGACAATTTTAATATGCTAATTTTCATGTTCAATTTTTCTTTTTCAATCTTCTACATGAATTACACAGCCTTTTGAATGAAAACTAAAATATCATGAAGATTGGTTGGTCAAAGTTGATCATCAAAGCTACGGTAGAGGCCAGGAAGAAGTGGAAGATATTATACCCAGGACTCAGCAGCGATGTATTAATAGGACCTGTCCATTTTATGATGCCTATATGGGTGCTTGAAATTTGCAAGCAGTGGGAGGGAGTGTTAGATGATGATACTCTTGCAATAAGGAAAAAAATGAATGCTCTCAAGTCAGCGTGCTACATGCAAGCAAAGAAAAGTATAGTTCTCGAAAATGAAATACGCGCCTCATGAGTTATGGATACCAGACAGTTCTAGTACAAACTTATATTGTATGTCATCCGGTTATTAACGACTTTTCAAAATACTATAATCAGTACACCGAAACGAACGTGGAGCCATTGAAAGATTATCATAACCTCATTTGATGGCATATAAGACGTTCTTCTACGTTAGATATTTCATTTCAGTACAGCATACTTAATTAGAGCTCACATGAATAATTTTACTATATAAGTTCGATCGGAATCGAGATTTTTAATATACTAATTTTCATGTTCAATTTTTTTTTCTCTTCCAATCTTCTACATGAACTGCTCAATTTTTTAATGAAAACGACAATATCATGAAGCTTGGTTGATGGAAATTGGCCATCAAAGGTATGGTAGAGGCCAGGAAAAGTTTGAAGAAATTATACCCAGTATTTAGCAGTGCAAAACTGGCATAGAGAAGAGTAAATTACATGCATTTAGGATACCTAACTCATATATGTAAAGCTATCGATTGCAATATCACGAAGCCGTATCGACTTTTTTAACTTTTCCGATTTTACCCAAAATCAACACGTAAATATAACCCTCACCTGAAACTGCCCCGCCTAGCTTAGTTCCAAACCTCGAATCGACACTCGGCTAGGCGACAATGGAATAAATCCATAGCAACGAAAGTGAAAAAATTACTAAAATCCCAAATAAAGCTTTAAAAATATCAGTTTTACGGTAGGTAGGAAAGAATCGATTGAAAGAATAAGATTCTTTAAACATTCAGACTCATATTTGTGAAAGAATCAGTCCTGTAACTTAATTATTTCATATTTTAATGAACGAAAGAAAAATAGTCTACACTGAAATTTTTCGTTTTTCCCGTATAATCCGATGTAAAGCTATCGATTGCAATAAATCGAAGCCTAATCGACTTTTTTAACTTTTTCGATTTTTTCCCAACTCGACACATGACTCCAACTCTATCCTGAAAATTTCACCCACCTAGCTCGTTTAGAAATGCCCAGGAATTTTGATGAGTCAGTCAGTCAGTCAGTCAGTCAGTCAGTCAGTCAGTCAGTTTTGTAGCTTTATATATATTAATAACGAGTAAATGGGTGCTTGCTGTTAGCAAGCAAGGGGGGTTTTTACATTATGATACTCTGTAAGTAACGAAAGATGAATGCATCATCCTTACAAAACCAATTAAAGCTCTCAAGTTTGCGTGCTACATGCAGGAAAAGAAAATATTATGGAATTCTCGAAATGAATTTCACGGTCTATGAGGTATGGATACCTGACAGTTCTAGTACAAATCATATTATATCTCATCCGGTAATTAAGGTCATTTCAAAATACTATAGTCAGTGAAATGAAAGGAATGTGGAACCACTGCAAGTTCAACATAACTTTATTTGATGGCCTTTTAGATATTCCTTTCAGTACAGCATACTTAATAAGGTCTAACATGAAAACTTTATAATAGAACTTCGATCCGAATAGACAATTTTAATATGCTAATTTTCATGCTCAATTTTTCTTTTTCATGAAAAGTATCTTCTACATGAATTGCACATGTTTTGAATGAAAACTAAAATATCATGAAGATTGGTTGGTTAAAGTTGGTCATCAAACCAACGGTAGAGGTTAGGAAAAAGTTGAAGAAAATATAACCAGTACTTAGCACCGATGTATTAATAGCACCTGTCCATTTAATGATGCTTATATGGGTGCTTGCAATTTTCAAGCAGGGGGGGAAGTGTATTGTGATGATACTCTTTAAATACGGAAAAAAACAATGAAAGCTCTTATGTCTGCGTGTTACATGCAAGCAAAGAAAAATATAATTCTCGAAAATGAAATACGCGCTTCATGAGGTATGGATACCCGACAGTTCTAGTACAAACTTATATTGTACGTCATCCGGTTATTAACGACTTTTCAAAATACTATAATCTGTACACCGAAACGAACGTGGAACCACAGAAAGTTACCATAACCTCATTTGACGGCATATAAGACGTTCTTCTACGTTAGATATTTCATTTCAGTACATCATACTTAATAAGAGCTCACATGAAGAATTTTACTATATATTTATTCGATCGGAATCGATATTTCTATTATACTAATTTTCATGTTCAATTTTTTTTCTCTTCCAATCTTCTGCATAGACTGCATACTTTTTTAATGAAAACGACAATATCATGAAGCTTGGTTGATGGAAATTGGCCATCAAATGTATGGTAGAGGCCAGGAAAAGTTTGAAGAAATTATACCCAGTATTTAGCAGTGCGAAAAATGGCATAGAGAAGAGTAAATTACATGCATTTAGGATACCTAATATATATATGTAAAGCTATCGATTGCAATATCTCGAAGCCAAATCGACTTTTTTAACTTTTCCGATTTTACCCAAAATCAACACATAAATATAACCCTCCCCTGAAACTGCCCCGCCTAGCTTAGTTCCAAACCTCGAATCGACACTCGGCTAGGCGACAATGGAATAAATCCATAGCAACGAAAGTGAAAAAATTACTAAAATCCCAAATAAAAGTTTAAAAATATCAGTTTTACGGTAGGTAGGAAAGAATCGATTGAAAGAATAAGATTCTTCAAACATTCAGCCTCATATTTGTGAAAGAATCAGTCCTGTAACTTAATTATTTCATATTTTAATGAACGAAAGAAAAAAGGTCTACACTGAAATTTTTCGTTTTTCCCGTATAATCCGATGTAAAGCTATCGATTGCAATAAATCGAAGCCTAATCGACTTTTTTAACTTTTTCGATTTTTTCCCAACTCGACACATGACTCCAACTCTATCCTGAAAATTTCAGCCACCTAGCTTGTTTAGAAATGCCCAGGAATTTTGATGAGTCAGTCAGTCAGTCAGTCAGTCAGTCAGTCAGTCAGTCAGTCAGTCAGTCAGTCAGTCAGTTTTGTAGCTTTATATATATTAATATATATATATATATATATATATATATATATATATATATACACACACACACACAATGGAAAACTTCGCCAAATGGCCACAAACACAATTAAAGAGGAAACTTACAGGGGGTAAAAAGACGAAAGTAAAGAGAGAGTCTTACTTAGAGACGTTTCGGGTGTTATCCCTTCTTCAGTCACACAGAGAATGCCTTGGAATGAGAAAGGCATTCTCTGTGTGACTGAAGAAGGGATAACACCCGAAACGTCTCTAAGTAAGACTCTCTCTTTAATTTCGTCTTTTTACCCCCTGTAAGTTTCCTCTTTAATTGTGTAAATACGTTGATGGATTGGAGTCAGCCATGCGGCGATGAACACACGATGTGGATAGGATGGAGGAGATAGACACACAAAAAAAGAGACGATCACACTTACATAGCTAGCTTTCGGAACTTGTCCGTCTTCAAGGCGTATCACGGAACGGACATTTGTTATTTGTTTGTTTGTTTGTCGTGTATATATATATATATATTATATATATATATATATATATATATATATATATATAATACAATAAAATACAATCAGATTTTACAGTAGTCCATTACAGGAAAAAAAAGTATACCTTAAACTAACAGACAAGAACAAAGAATAAGAAACTTATACAGTAAAGGAAAAAAAAAGAAACTTGAAACATGAAAAATGGGAAAATAC
Source organism: Ceriagrion tenellum (assembly GCA_963169105.1). NCBI lineage: Eukaryota > Metazoa > Arthropoda > Insecta > Odonata > Coenagrionidae > Ceriagrion > Ceriagrion tenellum. Next base: position 49,262,254 of record OY720637.1, read on the forward strand.
ACTTAATGGAGGCATGAATGTTAAAAGTAATTTTGAATTATAATTTTGTGGTCCTGCTAAGCCGTAGGCTTGTCAGCAGGTGCCAATATGTATCTTATTGAGTGATCGGATACTCTGCTCGCTCGTTCAATGGAAAATTTAACAACATTTTGTATATTTTACAATATTGAACATTATTTTGTTAAACATGAAAAAAAATAATAAATACATACATATGCATATATATACATATATATTCAAACATACACATGTATACATATACCTACATACGCAAATATACCCATACATGCATATATTCATACGCACTTAAGTACATATATGTATCCTCAAAGAGATTCACAATTTTTAATGTACTGAATGGTGCAATGATAGCAGAAAATATATAACCCAAGATGATTAAGAATAAACTCCACTTTCTCAGGCGAGATATCGTAGAACAGCATAATGAGTAATGAAGCCCAAAAGATTTCGTACTGTCTACTGGTACTGTAGTAGACAGTACGAAATCTTTTGGCTTCATGATTAAGAATGATGTTATACTAATACTAATGAATAATAATGATGCCATACTAATATACTTGTGGTGATGATAAAATACTAATAATGATGTTAAGATACATATTTAGCACAAATAAACACCTATTTTACCTAGACAGGGTCAAAGTATCCTATAACTGATCTATTGCAACTATTATGATCCCTTATTGTTCGTGGAAATAATTACATTTTAACACTATTAGTTCTATTAGTTCCGCAGTCTATTTCCCTAATCATATGTGAGGGTTCAGGTTTAACTGAAGGCATGTAGGTGGTTGATTCTTCACAAAGTATGACTATAACATAATATTTCTCTTCCGATCAATTAGGCAACATCGAAGTACTGCCATTCAAAAAATCTGAAAGTTTTCGTACCATACATGAAACTATTGATCAACACCAAGATATGTAGTTTCTGCGCATTTATCTCGAATAAATGTTGCTTATTTATGACATATTTGAAGTCCATTCGTAACATAAAAATCAGATTAATGGCTCTGTATGCCCCCATGACTTTAATGTTCTGCTCAATATACGTTTTTAACTTTTTGCTCTTTCGCGTGTTCCAGAAAACGATGGACTTTCTAATAAATGTGTATACGATGAGGTTAAATTACCAATTACTGAGTCTCATATTACTTGAATCCTCGTTATTTTAAGTATGGGTAATATTCTTCGTCAGGAATGAATAATGAGAGTAATTACTGGTCGCCAGTATATTTTCTGATTGATTCTTTTTTGCTCCTTTTGGAAAAAAATGCCCAAACAGTAGTACTGGAGATTTTTTTCATCTTTACCATTCTAAGGGTTTAAGGTCTAAAGAATGAAAATGTCCCCTGTTGCCGAGTCATTATGTGTGTTAGTTGTATGCATTCGTATCGACAGGCCTACATACTACGGTACTTTCTTAAAGCAAAATTTTATTGATCTTTATTGTAAATATTGCTTGCGACATTAAAATAATGGCTAATCAACAGAGTCCTTTGGTGATCTGCATTTGTTAGGCTTTTCAAACATCCGATAAAATTCCGAGGGTAATATATTGAAGCCTAAGGATTGGGTGTTGTTATTATTAGCTTTGCTTGCTGATTAAGTGAATGGTTGAAATTTTTTCATCCAGGATTCGTAAAAACTACATCTACATATTACCCAGCGATCCACCTTGAGGGCGTATGCAAAGGAGTGTTAGGACTCCAGCTGGGTAAAGATGTAAGGAATGAGGTTTTTGGAGATGAAGTGATGACATTCATCATGAAAAAGCATTAAGAAAAGCTTTGTTTTTATTGTGGCCACTTATTGTGCATGGAAAGAACGATTTATGAGAGAAAAATGTTATATTTTCTCTCATAGAAGCTAGTCCATATTCTCTGGCGCCGTGAAGGCCCACATTCCTTCAATCAGTCTCATTACAAAACATTATTTTATAAAAATTTATATTATAAATGATGCAAAAATATGGTTCATATTCTCTCAACCCAAGCGACTTTCGACAAGAAACTACTCATGTAAGATCATTAATCAGACGCTTAGAAATCATTTGAGACTACCTGCCTATTAGCTTTCGTAAAAATTCTAAACCCGGCTATTTCATTCTCTTATTGTAAGCAAGCAACCAGGGTGATCACAGCCCCTTAAGGACCCTGAACGCATAGATAACTAGCAAGATAAATGTTTCACGAAAAAAATGCTATGGTGATGATAATCATTCCACTTTGAGCATTCACATCCTTTAGTCCACTCATTAAGGTGGATGACGCGGAATTCATGGGTCAGTGAGTGCAAATTTTGGCAATTGTTTCAACCCTAGAAATACCGGAGGGGTCCTTATGACCCATTTCCATATTTGACAATCCAACACTCCTGACTGAATCGTCCCAGCTCTCGCATGTGTCTTGACTTTAATTTTTTTGCAGGAGAATATTACAACCTCATTTCACCAATAGTTTTCAATATATATTTCCTTCTACCTATTATTACCGGAGGGATAAATTTGATTGTGGGCTATCTCTCCCCTGATTTACTTGAGTTTTATCATCTTAGAATGGGATTTAACAGTCATCAATTTAAATGTTATAGACATTTTGCAGCTGGAAGTGAAGACCCGAGGGTGTTTTGCTGCACGAAGATCCGACAGACCCAAACTTTGCATGAAGATTTGACCGTAGTCCCGCTCTCAAATCCTCATGCACAACATCCTATACATTTAAATGGCAAATTACAGTACATGTTGAAATGGCGAGTTATAGTACGTTGATATTCAATTTAATTCTGGCAAATAAATATACAATGATAAATAGAAGATATTTTTGAATAAAATCTCATATTATTTTCATAAAAAACGTCTAAATTCCTTTGAAGGCTTCCGCGACTCATATACATGTTAATATTGCTGTTTTCAGGTATTCTCGTCGGGTGCTTAGTTTTTCTGACTACAGTTTCTCCCCTCTTCCTGGGAGCGTCTTCAGATCCGTTGGACATTTTGTAATTATTGTTGAACTAGCAACGAAATACATAACAACGGGAAGTAAATAATAACAATAATTACAAAATTTCCAACGGACCTGAAGACGCCCCCAGGAAGAGGGGAGAAACTGTAGTCAGAAAAACTAAACACGCGACGAGAATACCTGAAAACAGCAATATTAACGTCTAAATTCCTCTATAGAACAACATTTTTCTAAGGGGTCAAACTGATTCCTATTGGCACTAATTTGTTTGCCGCAAAGTTTGATACTGTTAGATATAAATAATTAGAAAAAAATATTGAATCATATTTTTTTCCAGTGAATTTGTACATGTGTTGAAACTCATCATACAGGCATTAGCGGGAACGATTAAAAATTGTATTCACAGCGTGTATAAAAAATAATGGCCTGATTTTAGAGTGTAATAATTACATAATAGGGGGCATTCCGAGAAGAAAATATGTATCAATCGAATGGGCGTGGTCCAGAGTTCAAGAGCGTTCGAGGCTAGAGGACACACATAACATTTGAAATACCATAGCTGAAAATTTTTTATTTAGAGAGCATTTTGAAATTTTGCACTGTATAATAGTTTATTTCCATAAATAAATATAAAATTTTAAAACGAGATCATTCTTTTTTATACATCCTGTATATTTGTATATTTTCTTTTGTTTATAACGTGTTACAGCTAGAGCTTACGGCGCTGTATTCAAAATATAGATGAAATTATAATAAAATACATCATTTTCGAATATTGGACTCAAAGTATCACCTCCGTACAACTTAGGAATAGTTTGATAATACAAAATATATATTCCCTTCCGTTCAGGACACAATCTGTGCATATTTATTCGCATTATGATGAAATATATGTCCTAACTCATTAGGTTTTGACTTAAAATAGCATGTGGAATTACCAAACAATCATTCACTTTATTTGATCCAGGCGATTGGTAGGTTTTTGGAAAACCCTTATCCTTACATAAAAATTTCTGGTACAATTCCTCGCCTCCCCTCCTATTCCTAGGTTGCTCTACCCTGACAGTGGACGAGTTAACAGATTCATGGCATAATGTAAGGGAATTTGTCATAGTGAAAAGAACAATCGCACTTTTCCACAATATTTCCACACATTTCCAATGTTTCCACTACAAGCCGGCCCCGGTGTCGGCGGGGTGAAGTCCTCGCCTTCTAACCCGAGGGTCGCGGGTTCGAGTCCCGCCTGGGTACGATTATTCACTACCCAGGAGATGGGTGTTTGTCTTAATCTAATGATATATTAAAACACTTGTAATTGGGGAAACCTGTAAGTGTTAAAGAAATTATTATTATTATATTTAATTACGATACGTTGTGTAAAAATTCCCAGAGTCATCATCAGGTACTAGGCGTGATGTGATGACTGGTTTGATTTTTTCATTTAGACAGTGGACCCCACGTAAATTCTTCACATCAACTACCGCTTCTTATTTCTTCCAGAACTTTTATCTATAGCCATTACTAATGATAACACGTTTGTAAATTTTCATCCATACCTGCTTATCAACAAAAAGGCTCCTATCACTTTAAAAACACCAAAAGGTAAGTCAAACCATCTACACAAAATTCAGATGGTTTGTTGTAGGTGAGCTCTCTGAGCTGGGGAAGAGACAGTAAACTTGCAATGACAAAAAAAAGACCAGAAGCGCGACGAGTCAAACTAGCTAACCAGCAGGCTACCAGCGTATCGCCTTAACATTGACCGAGAGAAGTGACGATACGTCCAACCATTCACCCCGACCCGCCCCGTGTCCGAAGGCCGCCCGGTCTGCGTCTCATCGAGAGCTCTGCGGCCCAGAATACAACAATAAGACGACAACAATGGAGAGGAGCCGTTCGAATTCCTTCTTCCACACCATCTCCAGCCCCACATCTCGGAAGAGTTCAAGTTTCTTCGCGCGCTGTGGAAGAGACGTGTGGAGGGAGCCCCTCCCTCCAGTGCAGAAGACGCGGTCGGCCGGATTGGCGTCCCCATGGAGACGGTGCGAAACGATAACAACGACGCATCGACGGGGCGCGTTCGAAGGAGTCGATTACCATCGCGCGCCGCTCGGCTGACTGCCAACTGCGCTTCAATCCCCAGACTAGGTCGCCTTGATTTTTCAGTAGAGATGTCCAAGATACACGCATTGCTCTTTTAGTAACGGAACAATGCGAACGACCCGGCTGTTTTAAATTAGTGAGCTGTGAAAAGGACACTCTCGCCGGATAATTTTTGTCGACATTTTGCGAACTCGTGTAGCTAGCAGATGACAGACAGTATTGATCATTCAATTCCAAAATTGTTACAACTAATATCATTCACAGAGCATTACGACGAAACATTGAAATATATTTTCTTTGTATTTCTCCGCTTAAATTGTTCATTGATAGTTTCATAATCCCTCTTCAATAATGGCGAACGTTTCTTTTTCGCATTAAGAGTGTAAAACTGAATAAGTGGCATGAAAATCATTATTTCAAGGATATAAAACGAGAGTGTCTGCACATAATTAAAGACGGTCTCGCCATCGTTTTTCACTTAAAGATGGTCTAAAAATTCTTCATTTTTATTGTTTCGTGTAGTCTGATTGAAAGCATTCTTTGTGTGAGACTTCACTTAAAGTGATTGGATTATCAATGAGTAAAAAAGTACATCGTAAATACATCAATAAACATTTTACATGAACCTTTGCCTCAGATATTTACTTTAAGTTTGAAGTTAAAGTTTTAAAACTTGGAATATTTCATTAGGCACTTTGCAATACTTCGACGAAACTAAGAACTTTTTTGTGGCCGAGGTATATACGATAGCAAAAATTAAAAGATTCTCCAATGGCCGTAAAAATGGCACCACTCGTCAAACATGCAACCACACAACACTTACTGTGTTGGTTTGCGGGAAAAGGGGATTCCAAAGCAGGGACTAACCACAGCCTCTCTACCAGAATACCCTCCTGTGATGGTTTACGGGAATGTTACTTCCTCGCCTGTGACCACCACAGACACACACACTCAACCCAGTTGTGTGGTTTGCGGGAAAAGGGGATTCCACAGCAGGGACTAACCACAGCCTCTCTACCGGAATACCCTCCTGTGATGGTTTACGGGAATGTTACTTCCTCGCCAGTGACCACCACAGACACACACACACTCAACCCAGTTGGGATCCTTTTCGAGACCTAATGAGACCCTGATAAGGATGCCTAGGTTATAACCTGAGATCCTTCATAGGGCTAATGGGACCCTACTATGGATGTCTGGTCATTACCACAATCACACTCACAAGCACTCAAATCACTCACTCACACACACACAGACGGGCCCAACTTCTGGGAGAAATCGCTCAAAAAGAGCGTGGTCAAAATATAAACACAAAGACAAACGAGGGTGAGCGTCGGATACGCGTATTTCGGCTACAAGGTGGCCCTCTTCAGCGAGCTGAAGGGAAAAGCACTTGCAACACGAGGTTGAGGTGTATACGAGTTGATAGAGTTGATAGAATTATAGGTACAGGTACAGGGAATATAACAAGTAAAGAAAGATATCAAGGTCCTATGAAAATGACTAAACAAAAGAACAATTTCCTTGAAAATGATCACTAATTTTATTTTGATCCAAAAAATTTAGAAACGCACAGAAAATTGCCTGCATTAATATGCCAAATGTTATCTAAGCTTGAGCAAAAAGCTGCTGGTGAGCATGCAAGTCAGTTCATTCAATTACATCAGGGCTTATAATCCAGACGAAATTTTGTCATTGCTCTAAATCTCTTCGGGTTGCGTTACATAACTTGACAATTCTAAACAACCTCTAAGTCAGACCTAACCTATTTACTTCAAGTCAAATAGTTATAATTCTTGGCATATATTTGATTACATTTACTGTATATTGAGACATCAAGACGTTTTTTGCTTCCTTTTTGCAGCCTAAAAACATGAAAACATTTGACAAATTTTAAGCTATCCGGGACTAGCCACGGAGTTTCACTTTTACGGAGTCACCCGCAATGCACAAATGTGCGAATTTCCACAGAGAAAAAATCATCCGCCTTGACCGGGATGAAAATATTTCATTAACCTTGATATCTGATGGAGAGACGGATCATTTATCGATATTATGCTAAATGCAAGGTCAAAAATGCCTGTATCGTTGAATCCACGTTCGACCACAAACCGCCGGGCTCAAATTCGACCATTGTCTTCTTGGAGACAGCAGAATAAGTAAAATTGGTGTCGCCATTCGGAACAGCTTGTTAAAATAAAGCTTTTAAAAGGGAAAATGGTGTGGTTAAAATTGTCTCGAGTTTGATCTTTGAGTGGAAAAAAGCTCTGGAAATCATCACATCATTCATTGCGGTATATGTTGCGCTAGCCAACGCAAATAATTGTTATGGGTGGGTTGCGCCAGTCAACGCATATAATTCTATTTACCCATCCAAAACGTCATGCTGTATATCGTCAAAATTGGGCTGCATGTCCATAACCATTCTCCACTGGTTGCTGACAGTATTAATTTGTTTTAAACTTTGCTTTCTACTTATTTGATTTACAGAAATATCCCATCAGTTCAAAAATATTCTGCAATATCTCGTTTCCCGACAAAATCTGATGCTGCTACTAAATTCCAATTCCTCTGATGAAATTTCCCTGAAATATTGGTAAAATAGTGCATTCACGAAAATCTCTTCTCTCGCTCTGAGTATCATGCGCGTACGTTCAATGATATCGGTGTGAGCCATAGTAATTCTAATTTAGAAAAAGAGCGACTTTGAAAGCAAGGAGGTACTCCCAGAATTTCTATTCGAGCACCACCGTATCGAAAATTTTAATTATTCCAGTAAATAAATACATAAATATCTATTTTCCTCTAACTTTACTTGATTTTATGTACGCCCAATGAAAATATCGTATCGGTCAAAAATCAAACTATGAATTAGTCGAAAAAAATATGCATAAAACCTGAAGAGATTTTCCAATTGCTGTGTATTTTCCCTGCTGTGATACCGAAATTTTAATAATAACTGAGCACACTATTTTCGAGCCATGTGAGTGGGACCCATGAATCCAAATATTGTAAGCGGTCACCTTCAGGGTCCGTCGAGGGTCAATTTACCCTTTGAGTGCGGCATGACGTGATATCACGTCACGGTTGTCTTTACGCTGGTGCTGATGACGTGATTTCACGTCATGGGTACCATGAGTGCTCCACCTTTCACTAGGGACCTAGTGAAAGCTGGAACACTCACGGTACCCTTGACGTGATAATACGTCATCAGCACCACAACCATGACGTGATATCACGTCGTGCCGCACTCAAAGGGTTAAGGAAACGACACTTCTTCGGGAAAAAGGCGTTTATTCTTCCCTCATTCACAATTACCACCTTCACAACCTCATATCCAACTCGCCTTCTCAAGACTGTCACTCATCCGCTTCTTCTTCTTCCTCGTGACCCAGACACCCCAGAAACCATGGCTTGGCGTCCCCATGTGACCATCCTGCGTCCATCTCATTGGTCACCAACTGCATATTGCCAAAGGCTCCGAGACCCCTATCTAAATGAAGCCCAGTGAGCTCAGTAATATTAAAAACTAGATAACAGCCTCCATAGATGAGCACCCACATCATGATCTAAGGATCCCACTGAGCCCATTTCACTAATCTAAATGACCTCATGTCATTCCTTCCTTGCGGAGCAAATTAGCAGATAAATCTAATGAAATGGGAGTGCATTGAAGTAGAAGTGAAAAATGTATCAAATATTTATCAGCCAACAAAAACAGGGACGGGATACACAAAGTATGGAATGAATTGTGGAGAAAAAAGCAAGGTAATAATCACGAGAGAAATTTAAGTTAGGAAGTATGAAACAGTGAAGGAAGCTATTATTCCAGGATCGTACGTTGTAGAGAGTTGCAGAAAATTAATATTGTAAGTGAAACTTCTGAGTGAACTGATACCATAGCTGTGCTATGCAATGACCAATGTGCTATGCACAGCTATGGTCTCAGTTCACTCAGAAGTTTCACTTACAATATCTCTGATGACGATGGAGAAGTAATCCATCGAAATGTTGGCAGCAGCCAAAGTCCTTACTCGGACGGAAACCCGAGGACAATTTATATATGGTGAGGGTATGTTCTCCTGAAAGTCTTTGTTTAATAAATGAAGACATTATAATTAGAAGATCTCCTCAGAAACTTAACATTGGATATATTTTATATTTTTTCCTCTACTATTTTGAAAAATAAATATAACTCACCACTGACATTTTTTTACATGAGCACAAAAAAACTTTCCAGTACGTAGAACATTTAAAATACCATAGCTGAAACTTTTAAATGTAGAGAATACTTCTAAAATTTTCCATAAGGCATGAAGAAAATGAGACATATTTAGAGCTTGAGCACTCATAACTATGCGCGAATTTCCACAGAGAAAAATCATCCGCCTTGACCGGGATTCCAACCCGGATCCCTCGATTTCCGGCCGAGTGCTTTCCCGGTCAAGGCGGATGATTTTTCTCTGTGGAAATTCGCACATGTGTGCATTGCGGGTGACTCCGTAAAAGTGGAACTCCGTGGCTAGTCCCGGATAGCTTGAAATTTGTCACTCATAACTAGTTAACTACTGGGATTTTCAGTCGTATGAAGCAATAATTTTGCGACATGAAAAATAAATATTTACTTCAGGCTTCTAACAGATGCTAAAATTTAAAAAAAAATAGTTTGTACACGCTCTCTATAATGACTCGGGCAAGATTCTCGCTGGAACTACCTTAACTGATATTCCCCCAACCCTCCCTCAACCGTTTTTCGTGCGTGAATAGCCGATTCCATCCCGTAATACCAGGATTCATCATTTCCTCCAGCCGCCTGCAATCTCTTTCTCTGAGCGACCTCTCACTCGGCCAACCTCTCTCCTTTTTTTCCTCTCTCTTCCAGTTCTCCACCTCGTCGGCGATTCCCGTTGCTTCGCTCAGCCTCAAAACGACCCATTACGATCCCTCCGCCGCGACCTCCTCCTCCTCCTACCAACCCACCCACATCAACCTCCCTGTCTTTCGACTCATAACAGTACACAATTACGAGCACACGATCGCAAACTCAAAGGACGAGAGACGGAGAGTTCAAGATGAACGAGACCTATCTCTTCCTACGGTTCTCCCTTCTCTTAACCCCTTCCTTTCCAACCCCTCCCTCACCCAACTTCACCCCCTTCCCCTCCATTAACTCATTCTTCCCCCATCATATCACCACCCCCACCACGCTTCCTGGCCTTTATCCTACCTCATTATTTACAGTTATATGCAGAGTGTGTCAGGAAACGCATGATACAATAATTGCTCGCGGCCAAGGTAGTGGTGTTCATTTTACGAAAAAAATTCACGGCAATTCTTCGGCTCGTGAGAATAACCCAAAAGCTATTCGGAAACTCGTCATTAAAGAGTTGGATCCCGCCCCCTGCTCAAATAATAATTTGAGAAGACTCGCTGATTGGTGGCTTGGCGTTAGGAGAACTTGATATGTGCTTGACTAAAACTTCCCTCTACAATTCACGATGTCAATCAGATGGTATCATTACACCACCAGCATAACAACAAGTAGTCATCTTTCAATTTGGCCGCATAAATTAACTATTAAACTCAAATGGCTGGTTCATACTCTGTTAATTATTACAGCGAATTGGAAAAAATTTTCATGTATGCATTTTTCTCAACAGAATCATCCTACCATGCTTGAAGTTGCTGGTTTCCGGCGATACTTTGTGAAGTTTGCTATATATTTTGAATGAATAGGGTAAACTTTGTTTTTCCACAATGAAATTTAATGGCTTACGTCTATGGTTTCGACGATTTACGTCATCATCAGGTCATCATCCTGATGATGAAGTTCATCGTCGAAACCATAGTTGTAAGTCATTAAAAGTCATTGTGGAAAAACAAAGTTTACCCTTTTCATTTAAAACGTCCTACTATGCGTTGCAATGAAGCAAATTTGATAAGCGTGAGGAAACTCTAAATAGAAAATGTGTATCTTGTTCTAACTCGGGTGAGAAATTAATTCAACCTAAACAATACTTCGGAGAGGAAATGTCTGCAGGCTTAACTTTTTAGAATTATTCCATTTAGGAACAAATAAAATGACTTTGTTTTCTCCACTTGAAGTTTATTAGCCTGACCTGGGTTTAGACACTTCGTGCCATCTTCAGGTTTGAACCTGGAGACGAAATGAAGTGTTCTGAAGGGCCTGAATATGATACGAAGTGTCCAAACCTGGGCCATGCTGATAAACCTCAAAGGGAGTTAACAAAGTCATTTTATTTGTTCCATAATAATCAGAAACTTGAAAAAGCTGCCATTTCATGAAAATTTGGCATAATATTATCCATTTAAAACCCAATTTTATTTTTCTATTGGGTGAATTTTATTTCTACTTTAATGGTTCAAGGAAATAAACACGCTTGAAGACATTAAGCCTTTAATAGTGGCTATAAAAAATGGTATTGGAAAAATATTAGAATGAATGGCTTTATTTTAATGTAAAAAGTGTTAATATTCTGTAAGATTATAGAATTTTTTAGAAACACGCCGGACATGAATACATAGGTTAATGAAAATGGACCGGAAGGTGAAAGATAAGCCATTTTATTTACGAAGAGAGGTTGGGAAAAGAGTATTCATTATGGTTTTGCTACCTTGAGGAAGAATTGGTAACTTTTTCAGGTAAAACATGAGGAGCGGCGTGGAATGGACACATTATTAAAGTTTTTTTCGTTCAATAAAGAACGATTTTCTCAGAAAATATTAATTTAAAAGACAAATAAATATGCGAACAATAGTTGTGCTTGGTACATTTTGTATTTGACGAAATAAATTGGAAACTGTACCATTATTTTCGAAGATAGTTTTGAATGCCGTAGTTTTATCTTTTTTGCATTACATTTGACCCCAAGGATGTCAAGTTGAGTAATTATTTAGGAATGAAACTTTGGATGGAATGTGAACTTGAACGGAGATCAATCCTTGAATTGATTATATCTGATGATAATTCCCCTAATCAGTCATTCTAGTCGCATCATGCACCACCTTTTCCCACTGCAAAAGTTTTAACAACCATAAGCTTTGCGTTAGCAGAAGTATGCGTCGCCCATATGAATTGACAATTCTGCAAAAGGAGATAAGAGCTTATGTTTATTCCAAAAAAACCACTGATTACACAATGTTATGACATGTATATTTATAATAATTCAATCTCTCCCTTGGTAATTTCTACGAGTGAAATGTAAATTTAGGCCAATGAAAAATCAATGTCTTCTAATCATAGCAAATACCATCGATTATTTGGCTAGAAAAATCAAATTCGCCATACAGACTGATGAGAACATATTTCCGTCCAACACAGTAGCGCATTTGAAATATTTTGTATGAAAGAGTTTCACGCGGAACTTTGTGGAAATATTGTGTATCCATATAGGTAAGAATTAAATAGCAATACAAATTTCCACTTTTTTTTAATAAAACGACGGTGTTTTGATGGGAAATGCAAACGTGCGAATTCTACTATACGTGGATGATTCTGTTTTGATCTGAAATAGCCAACAGGGGTAACAGAAGCTCCTAGATAAGTTTTGTGAATCAACAGAGAAAAGGGAACTGAGGGTAAATACGTGCAAGACTAAGGTAGTAGTTTTTGATAAGGAGAATGGAAAGAATAACTGTATGATGAGGGCAAATGGTGAAGTAATTGAATAAGTGGATGATTTTGTGTACTTTGGTAAGATGTTTACGAAAGATTAATGGATGGATGAGGAGATGAAGAGACGTGCGAATTCTGGAAGGAAAGCGCAGTTGGAGCATATCAAGCAATTGATATGCTCCAACCCTGTCTAAAGAAGCGAAAAGCACCGTGTACAAAAGTGTACTTCTCCCCACTTTGTTGTATGGTAGTGAAACGTGGGTAAGTCAGAATGGATATAAGAGTAGACTAAACGCCGTGGGTATGAGTTATCTGAGGAGTGTTAGTGGCAAAAGTAGGATGGATAGGGACAGGAATTGGTGGGTAATAAATGAATATGAGTTAGATGCTGCAGTAATAGACATATATAAATGGAGTGTACTTCGTTGTTTTGGCCATGTTTAGAGAATGGATGAGAGTCGAATAATGGAACAGATATAAAAGAGTGAAATGAATGGTACGAGAGGTAGAGGTAGGCTTAGAAAGTTGTGGTTGAATGTGGTTGAGGAAATTCTTAGGAGGAGGAATATTAGGAGTCTTAAAAACAGGAGGGCGTGTATGAAGCAGTGTATGAGGGTAAATGAGGCTAAAGAGGTTTGCAAGGATAGGTCAGTATGGAGGAAATTATTGAAGCAGAGAGTACACCTATTTATTTATGAGTAAAACGCTGTGATTGTGCCTACCCCGGAAGGGAGCGGCGTGATTGGTATGAATGTATGTATACCTTGATTATTATTTGGAACCATTATTTAATAAGAAATGTGTTTCATCGTGTTAACAATTGTTTTGCAAGTTAGGTATGTTATCGAATAATATCGAAATATACGCCAAGTTCTATAAGGTCTTAAAAGGGCTTAAAAACTTAAGGTCTTAAAAACAGGAGGGCGTGTATGAAGCAGAGTATGGGGGTGAATGAGGCAAAAGAGGTTTGCAAGGATAGGTCAGTATGGAGGAAATTATTGAAGCAGAGTTAGGTGTACAAACATGTATTTATGAGTGAAACTTTGTGACTGTGCCTACCTCGGAAGGGAACGGCGTGATTGGTATGAAAGTATGTATGTTTTAGTGCAAACCGACCATATGTTCCACTCTTCATGTCGCCTATGTAATTACCTTGAGAATGAAATCAATTGTCGAAACCATGGTCCGTTTTCATCAAAGCATTGTGGAAACATTGTTATATCATTCTTACCGATATGAAATATACTGATTTGACTCAGAAAGAAATGAAACCGAAAAAATGTTTTAACAGTTGGATGATTTTATACTAAGACCAGAAACAGCATGGGTTCTTCGGTCACGTGATTCTCTTCTTCAAACGGTATTGGATGTGTTCCATGGTTTGGGGCTCAACTGTGTGGAAGTTGATTTTCACAAATGAACAAATAACTTAAAATAATAGCAAACTTATTTTCATTGTCTAGCCGTAAGAAGCTCACCCCATCTTTGTGATGGCTTTCCAACAAATAACTTAGTTTTCTCCCACTGATTTATTTTCTTGGTACATAATGTTTCGACTCAACGGTGTCACTCAACGGTCTCTTAGTGTCTGATGATGATGCCGATTTGATACAGGTCTGATAGTACCTGGTGATGACACCGTTGTGTGGAAACTAGTTTCATCATGACAATAAATCTGTGGAAGAAAACCAATTTATTTTTCATTTTTGGAAATTGGATGTGTTCAAAATTGGCTAAATGTCTGCCTACTACGCAATTTCCGTGGATGCACCCAATGAAAATTAATATTTTAAAACTACGTCACTACTTTAGTGCCTTGTTTAAGTTAACTTCTTAAGAACTTGTAAGCAATAAGGTGAATGGAATAACTCTGGATTGTCAAAGTTGAGTTTGCATTACTTTCACAGTAATCCATTGTCCGTACGAGTAAATTTGGGAGAAAAAAATGTTATTGATCATTTTGTTGTCCTTTTCAATGGGGCCATCTTTTTCAACATCATCCCAGTTATTGGTACAAAGCACAATAAATATTTCAATTACGGTAGGAAAATATGAATCAGTCAATCCTCTAGATTGCCAATCAGAAGTTAGGCCCTAAATTTTAACCTGACCAATGTTTTGGGGTATATAAATTTGATGCCTTAATCACTTTAAAAAAATTATGGCTGTCCTTACATAACTATATGGATCAGAAGCTTGGATACCTAGAAAAATAGACTGCGGACAGATTGAAACATCAGATATGACATTTCTTAGAACTGTAAAGGGCTGTACGCGCCTAGACCTCGTAAGATGTTGTGGGCTGCCAAATGCGGGTCAGACACGACACTATCCGGTCGAAGCCAATATCCCTTTACCACCGGAGAAACTTTTACCGCCTACTTTACCACCGGAGAAACATCGGAGAAGGTTCTGGAATCAAGAGGAGTATAAATCCCGGGGCCAAGGAGTTTGGAGTCTCTCGCCCGCCCGAAATACTGTGCTTTGGCCCTCGAAAAGTCGACCTAGCCAATAAAGAACCTATCTGCAAGTTTGAAGTTATCATTTAATCGTGCAGCGGTACATAAGAAAAGGAGATATGAGGCAGAAAACAGAGGTGCAACCAGTGACACACAAATCGCAACAAATTATAAATAAATGGAAAGTGCATTTTGAGTACAAGCCTCCGGATAGGATTCCCATACTAGTTTTATCGTATAAGCCTTATGGGAGACGGTGACTACGATGGTGAAGTCACAACAGGCAACTGCCTAATCCTGGAATGTAAAAACAAGGATCACTTTCAAATGAGTTAAGCGATGGAAAGGATCAAGTGGTAAACTTTTGTGAGCTTTAATTTATGGAATAGCTTAACACTGGTTCGTGCTTGAAATTTGTAAATTACTGCAAAAAGGTTTAGTTTCTCTTTAAAAATTCAACCTTAACTTGCCAGCTTAGTAATACCCCTCAAGTTTTCCAACTTTCATCTACCACCGATGACATTATACTCAATTAAAGCTCCGTTTTCAAACGCCGCATCGAAGCTCACCCATGGAATAGTTTCCGAAGAGTCCACGCCAGAGGCAATAAAATACAATCGAGCGTCATATATTTAAAACAGCCACTTTGGCAATGATACCCCATAGTGGTCAATGCTTCCGGCAGTGGTGTAAGAGGTGGCAGTCAATGCCGTTGATGAAACCAGTAGGCATCCCACACCGTAACTTCTCATTCTTGTGAAGGTTTTTTTTTACTCCAGATGAGAGTGATGCTGATCACTGCTATTACTCTGATCGACGTTTCCGATGCGATAAGAATGAAATGAGCCTAAAAATATTGATGTGCTGGAGGATATCGGCTTGCTTCCTTCCCTTCACCATGGAGATGGATCAAGAAGCTCGCACAAACATAATAAATTCACCAGTGCTTTGCGGAAAAAACGTCACAGAATTCGTCCAGACTGGTGTTAGAGTTCACGCTATGGCTCATATAATAAATTATTTTAAGGTCATTAGCCAGTTCAAAAGAATGCGCTCTCCATAGTACACATGCGGCACGATAACGTATTTTTCCTTCACGCTGTCGCAATCGATTTACAAAATACGAACGCATATTGTTGCTAACTGTGTGCAGCATCACAAATCTTATGGCTCGTTTTACAATGCTAGATAAATGATTTTTCACAAACAGGCGTCCTTTGAAGAATGTCAATGAAATTGTTTTACCCATCAGGTTATGACAATGTTACGAGCGTGCAAACAATATAGACCCATAATCATGTCTCAGAATGCTTGAGAATACATCAATGAACGAATGCCTAATGGGGTAGTGTGATTTTTTTTCCGGAGATGCCGTTAGCTCTGACCAATAAGGAGCGTGATCCTCATGTCAGTCCCTCGAAATGAACTCTGCATTTTTCCAAAAAATCTTAGTTTACCTAATCCATGTGCAATTTATAATAGGTGCTTTGTAAATACTTTTCTGCAAGACCTTAATGATTTGGGAGCATATTGAACACCATACAGAAAAGAAGAACAAGATAGATATATGGGACACACCCTGAGACACGATAAGCTAGTGAGGAACATAATTGAAGGCAAAATAGAGGGAAAAGTCCTTAAGAGGAAGACCCAGGATTAAGATCATGAAGTAACTAATGAAGAAAGCACGTAGGAAGAGATAACAGTAAGTAAGGGAACCAGCATTTGATAGGAAAGGGTAGAGGGCTGCAGTCAACCAATCTTAATATTGAAAAACCTATGAATGAATGATCTTTTTAAGACAACCAGAGCCGCTTTTGTCGATAAATTAAACCTGAACGGTAGCCACCCGTTAGGAAGCATACGAATAGGAAATCTATCACGAGATCATTGTATTACCGCCGTCAGCTTCATGCAGCCATATGGTAGATGTAGGTTCTGACATTAAATACTCAGTCTTCCGCCACGGCGATAGGGTATGACAGCACTTAATGCAGTCGGCGGGAGAGAGGAGTCAGATGCCCAGGCATTGACTCAGACCTTATTGTACCCTCAAAAGAAAAGAATGTTTTAGCATTTGGACCATTTAATTTGTTTTAATAAATCAAGCGGAAATGGAATCATAAAACATGCCTCTACAAAATATTATAGCCGTAGCAAGAGAAAGTTTGGAAAAAAAAACTCTCGAAATAACTTTCATCTTAAATTCGCGGTTAGAAAGCCATCTGCGGCTTCATTTTTGGAAATGGTTTGGAATCATATTGCTGATATCTTCAGATCCATTAATAACTCACAATTTAAAATTTGAGAGTAAATTACCCCAAAAATTTAGATACATTTAAATCTCCTTTCTGATTTTTTTTACTTTTTGAGCAGAATCGACATTCTCTTAGGCGATAATCAAATAATAATTGAACATTTAAATGCAGAAAACGACCCAAGTAAGAGTAATTGCAATGAGAAAGCAACGATAGTTGTTTATATATAACCGTAGCTGGTCATTTGGTCAAGCGAAGGAATATGCACTTTGTGACCCCTTTCGTAATCTGAAGGTAATGGGTTTAATGGTAGAAAAAATACCAAAATTTATCCCTCTCTTTATGTTCCCTCTTGAGATCTGTATCTGCTATTGTGAGAGCACGACTATGAGCCTGATTCCCAGGAAGTTAGTTTCCCAGAATGCTTCACGTGTGATGAAACACCTAGGCCAGTTCAACCGTCCAATATAGGTCCACTTGTATTTTTCAATTTGAAATTGAAGGCAATACGATCATTGATTCGCTATGAAAATGAACTTGCCGCCCAAGTGTTCGTTTTAAATTTGAATAGCCATTTAATGCGATTGGACAGAGAGGAACGGCTGAACTAACGTGTGAAAATGATTAATTCATGACTATAGCGTACAGATTTTTGATTAGTTACATCTACATTTGCAGACTGATAATTGGTGAATGTATAGTATGATAATGGATACTAGCATGCGCTACCCTTTTGATAATCGTTGATCGCCTTATTGGTACTCCTAATACCTCACTGTATAAAGAAACTCGGATTAGTGCTACATAAAAAGAATGGAAATTTAGAAAAAATACAATGCAAACTAAAGCTTCAGTAGTTATGGCATGGTACAGCAGCAAAAATTCTTGTCATGCATTAGTGCAGACATAAATACGGCCAGAAAGATCCCCTAGTCTAATTATGAGCCCGTGTCCTCGCAATTTCTATATATCAAATTGCTTATTAAGTTGGTACGGAGGCCTCCGCGGTTATTTATTGACCGTATTCTCTTCCGGTTTTTACCGCGTCGATCCATTTTTTGGGGAACAACAGTTTCGCCTGCCTTCCAGCTGGATTTGTCAGGTCCTAAATGAAATGCAGATCATTTTCTTAACGGTGTTAGTCAGGTGCGCGCTCATTGGCCGGATGGGAATTCGAAAACGATTGTTGGAAGAACATCTAAGAGCAACCGAAAAGAAAAATTTTCGCCTTTCCGCAGTCGCAGAGCACGCATTTTCGGAACCTGGCCATGTAGTTAATTTTTACGGGTGTAAGATCATCGCCAGAGAAAATAAGTATTTCCCTCGGCTAATAAGGGAAGCTATCGAAATAGCAAAGAACACAGAGAACTTTAATAGAGAAGACGGCTATCCGCTAGCTTCAACGTTTAAACGGCTCTTCCAACAATCGTTTTCGAATTCCCATCCGGCCAATGAGCGCGCACCTGACTAACACCGTTAAGAAAATGATCTGTATTTCATTTAGGACCTGACGAAGCCAGCTGGAAGGCAGGCGAAACTGTTTTCCCCTAAAAAATGGATCGACGCGGCAAAAACCCGAAGAGAATATGCTTATTAAGTTCCTCGAATAAAACGCTCGATTTGGGTGATAAGGATGGATCAACCTTCTCCAAATTAAGACGGCTAAGTTGAGTGGGAACCCGAAATATAATCAGAATCATAAATAGTTCATAACATAAAACTACGTGCTCTTCATTTAAAGTATACATTTTGATATTTACTCTCCATATCGCTTAATTTTCACAGCTCAAATGTCGGCCAAAATTATTTCCCAACCGATACGCTTGATCATTTCAATGATTAAAGGCATGAACATTATCAAAAGATTGTTTTAACTCAAAGGATGTAATGTAACAATAAAATTTTCTATATGTATTGAAGAACCAGGTAAATACTTTTATCAGCTTATAAATTATCAAGTTTCAATTGCTGTTAACGATGATGTTAGTTGAAATTCTTGAATCATGACAAGAATTTATTTTCAAAGTCCCTGCTTCCAAAATGAACCCTTGCAGATAGCTGTTGACGCAGCAATTCTGGCAGAGAAGAAAGAAAAACTGATGATAATGCTGATGTGGTTGAAAAAAGTGAATAAATGCAACGTGAATATAACTATTGAGGAAACCAACATGATTATATAGGGAATATATCCAGTCGGAAGAAATTCACCTCAAGAAGAGACAGTAAAAATTACGGCGATCGAAAGAATATTTCACCTGGGAAGTATGGTTTCCAGTAATGGGAAGAACCAATAAAGAAATGAGCAAGGAAATATTTCGGTCATAATAAGATTTTTTCTTTCCCCCAACAGCGCTAGCTTAGAAATTAGGAGGCATTTGCTTAAATAAACATTTGGAATATGTTACTGCACGGCAATGAGGCTGGGATAATAATTTCGACATAACAAAGAAGATTGGATCAATTGAAAACCAGTATTATTAAAGAATAATAAAGACCAAATGGACGGTGAGTACGACCAGGAAGGAAGAAGTCCAACTATTTTTTGGGAGGAAAGCATATATATTTATGTATTCCTCTCCAAAAACAGCGCGATATGTGCTTTGCATCGGGTTTCCTACCGAGTGACAGGGTCCATGAGGGCTAATATTACAATACTCATCTCGATATATCATCCTCAGGGCAGACGTGTATCACATGGTCACATCGTGCACAGGAGCATCGTCATCAGAGCAGAGGATGATACTCAAGTCGAGCATCGAAACATTGGCCATCTTAACCCCGTTGGAAGCCAGACAGAACTTAAAAAAATGGTAAACCGAGAAAGTATCAGATAATATTTAGATTGATGACTACTGAAGCTATGGGGCCATTCAAGTATTGCGTAATACTTGAATGTTTTATGCGTAATACGTTTTAGGGGGTGGGAGGGTTGGGATTATCTTTCCTCGTCTTATGAAGAGGACGGTAGGGGATCTGGAACCAATGTACAGTCCGTCTTGAAACAGTATCATTCCCAAATATCCTGTTTTTTCCACGTATCCAGTGATTGTTCACAACTTCATCAGCGTACCACGTACTGTTTCGCTCTCAATGTTAATGAATGTGGTACTCCAACACTGCATAATTATGCAATAACCAGTGCTCAAAGCTTTACAATGACTTCTATGAAAATATGAAACAGCAGAAAGTGAGCATTTAACGAAGAGTAGATACAAGTATCTAACGTCTTACGTAAGACTAGGTGGGAGGAGGGGGCGTTTGGGAAAATCTTCAAGTTTGGGAGAGCGGGGAGGTCAAAAATGGCATAAAAATGGCTATTTGATATGAGTTTCGTTTCCTTATATTAGTTTTAACCCTTTATAGGGTACTGGGAAAATATTTTCCCACCATATCTGTAGGGAACGCTCTTTGGGATATATGTTTCCCATCTGCGGTAATGCACGTAGTTCGGTGTTCCTAGTGGTTATGGTGTAGTAGTACGCATGAAAATAAATAATATAACAGCATCTTACATGCCCAAGGATAGCCAAAATAGAAAAAAAACAGAATATTTTGAGTCCCAGAGTTTTGCCCTATAAAGGGTTAAGGTTTTTTCCAATCAAGATGAAGCCAATAACTATTTTAGAGCAGCACTTTAACTTCGAATTTGCTCTAATGCCATTGTGGCTTCTTAGCTGGATTGCGTGGTCCGTGAGCATTTTTCTGGCATGACTTTTCATCTCGCGATGCAGCGACATCCTTACGGAGCGAAGTGAATTTGTAGTTTCCAGCGCTTCCTCAAGTGTTGTGCGTGCTTTTGGTTTTCAGTCGACCACGTGACCGTTGGCATTTGTTTGTTTACCATTTTTCTCTGACCGTTGACCCAAGAGATCGTTGCGGTGGTCTGAGTATGTGCTTCTATACCTTTGGCAATTGTTGCAAAAAGAGAAGTATCAGGCTTTATGTGGTGGAAACAATTTATCATAATGAATGAGAGAAACGGCAGTTTTCCACTGAGATAAATTTTCATTCGACCTAGGTTTCGATTTACTACTTCATTATCTGCCTGAAGATGATTCAGTACATCGAAACCTAGGTCGAATAGAAATTTTATCTAAGGAGACAATTGCCTTTAATCGTATTTATTATGATTATTGTTGCAGTCGTCCCCATTGATGTCATTTGGTCCTTTTAAACTAATATAATATTCACTGTGAGACGGATTAAACAAAAAGCATTAGAGCTCAATAGATCAGTTTATGCATGTTTTACCGATCTGACGATTTCGTTTGATAGTTTATAGCTGAAATATGTAATTGGCAAACTGCTGAAGAAGGACATACTAATGCCCGTGATAATGATAATACACGTCTTGAACAAATATGGGAAAATCAGGGTTAAAGTAGATTAAGAACTCTCCAAAAAGATACCAACATCTACAGGAATTAGACAAGGAGACATTCTTAATACCATCCTGTTTAATATAAGTATGGACAAAGTCGTTGAGGAAGTTGCATCACTTGGTCTATGGTACAGAATGGGTGAAAAACTCATAAATAGATTATGATATGTTGCGCTGATTATGCTATCTTACTCACATAAACTGAGGACAATCGGCAGCGGATGTTGTACGGGTTTACCCTAGCATCTAAGAAGCATAATATGGCAATATCAGTTTAGAAGACCAAATGCATCATAATACCTAGACAGCCATGAAGATTGTGTTACGCGGAATTCCAGAGGGTTGCCGTCTGCTAGGAAGAGCAGCTAAGAGATGAAGAGCTGGATAGCTGGACCTCTTCAACTAAGGACCAGGTGTGGGGGAAAGGATTTCTGGAGAAACAGATCAAAGATCTATCCATCAGAGTTTAGTTTATCAGAGTAAGTTTGTAAGTTTTAGTCTGAAATTTACTGGTAAGCGACCAAAGTAGACACTTAAGAATAAGTTTATGGTAGACCAAGGCCTAATGAGATAGAAAACTACTATGCAGTTCCACAGTTATAGAAGGAAAACATTTGCTTGTCCTGGGATGCGGGGATCTGATTGTTCCTGGAAATCTTGCAATTAGAGGCTTTGTGTGTTATTTTACCGTCAGCAAGAAATACGGAGGGGTATTATAAATAAAATAGTTAAATATGAAGTTTACAATTAATATTTAATATAATGATGAGTTCTTCCAATATTTTTTCGGTCTTTTTCTCTTCGCATTTGATTCCACTTCCTTCGTATTTGAAACGAAACATCAATTTCAACATGCTTGCAGCAAATTCTGAGTCATTAGAAATTTTATGCCTCCTTCGCTTCACCTGTGTGAAATGCAAGTATTCCTTAGACTTCATTTTGCTAATTTTTCACCGAGGGATTACTTTGGACTTATGTTCAAAACGCTTGATTTCTCCAACCCCGCTATTTGAGCATCTTGCAGTTGTCTCACAGATATGATCTCTCTCCATTCAAGAGGCAAAAAGAAAACTTCTGAATAGCTTGGGAGACAATTGCGTTTCAGGCTAGCCTTGGTTCTTGCTGTGTGCGAATTTCGTCGATTACGTTCTCAGGCATCAGATGTGCAAAGCGCGGCCTCAAATGTTCTTAATTGATAGAGCAAGGCAATGCATAGATATTATTACAGTTGGAGCGAAAATTTCTCATCGTCGTCGGAGATGGTATCCCAGGGTAGCCAGAGTATTACGAGTTCAGAACGCCGACCGGTGAGAGCAATCTGTGAAATTTAGTGGAAACACCTTGTGAAGTTATTCTAAGTAGTGAAAGTAAGTAGTAAAAAGTTGTTTAAGGTTTTCTTTATGCCTCTTGAATAGAGAAAAGTTAAGTAATGAAAAAACGGAATTGATTTTTCAACAGGCTTTTATTTTCAATTAACAAACAATCGAGCTGAGAAGAAAAGTACAAATGGGAATATTTGTGTATACATTTGTAAAAACTGAAACTCCCTCCTAAAGTCCCCAACCCTATTTAGAGGAATTAAATAAAAACACAAGAAATGCCAGGAATAAAAATAAACGATTAACCCCGGTCACAGCATCACGATGTACCATAATTCTTTCCATGAAAAATCCTGTCATATATGAAATTCGATTCCTCGAGTATTGAAAAACATCAAGGGAGTAGAAAGACTTCAAAAATGCTTGCTGTCGTTTTTTCTCAAAGAAATTTTATATTCACGCGAAAATTCTGAATAAAGCGAATGAATATATTCTCCTGACGCAATCACTGAAAATGCACAGAAAATATATTTTTATTTATTTGTTGCAAGTCGTGAGTAATAATATTGAATATGAACACCTCAAATTTGATCGATTGATAGATTTTTTTTGCTCATGCTCCAAAAGAGATCATTCCTTGAGCAAAGAAAGCATTATCTTATATTAGATAACAATGCTCTTTACGTTTTTTTTTTCTTAGAGTCATCATGATGTACAAGACATCAACACCAGACCCTGTACCTCATGATGACTCCGTAAGTCTAAACGCACATTGCACTGTGAATTAAAGCCTGCGAAAAAGTGCGATTCAGTTGTTGTTCGTTATGATGAACTTCCACTCTATTAGGCTCGGATCTGTTGGGCATGATCAATCCGAAGAATCATTTTCTGCATTCTCAGCGTCTTTTCAATTCAAGTATCCGTTTCGTTCCTTCAAAATTAATAATTTTGCAATCATCCATCATTAGCTAAATGTGTTGCATTCTTGGCCTTTCTCAATTTTTTTCACATCCATTGTAATCGTCGCGATGCCTCAAAAGTGATAATTTACTTTGTCTCAAATGCTTAGTACATATTGCTAAGTTCATTTTTGCAGTAGAAAGGAGCAAAATAGTTTTTTGCGATATATTTCTTCGAAGGTGAACAAATAACTACTTCGTTCTATGAAGTTAGGACTACAAACAAGGTACCCTTATATGAAAACATTCATGAGGATTGCGGCACTCTGTGGATCGAAAGCGTGGGCCGTCGGAAAAATAAATAAAAATATTAATGCTTGTCACCTGTCGTTGGAGGTGAATGTTGAAGATTAAATGCTCGGATTAAATATGGAAGGAAGAAGTTTACAGAGGAGTAGAAATAACTAAATGGAACTCTACACAGAAAAGAAGAGCTTGATGCATTGGACATACATGGAGGCACAATGAGTTTGAGAAGAATATATTGAAGGAGAAAAAGAGAAATGGAAATATATTCCTCTATTTCTCGCACAAGATATTCTTTTCAAACCCCTTGCGACTCAGGATGTGTCCATTACATTTGGTTCTTCTTCCTGTACAGTGTTCCATTTGGTTCTTTCCTATTCCTCTTCTCGTCTTTAAACCTCTTCATTCCTGATAATGACTTATAATTTTGTCTTTCCACATGTTATTTTTAGAAACGACCCGGATTTCGACGTTCAACGTCCTCAAGTTACGCCTGAAACCACAAATTCTTAATTCCTTATTATATCCATCCATTTGATATTTAATATCCTCCTCCATCATCAGATTAAAAGTTTTATGTGAATTAAGTGTTAAAGTGTTAAATATTAAACAAAATTTTACATTTTACCACATTTTTCTCCAAATATTATTATAAAACGTTTTAGAATGTTTAATTTGTTTCTTTTGTTTAATGAAAATGTTGAATGTGTTCAAATATTGTTGCTGCTTTTTGTTTTTTGTTCTTCACTCCTAAAAGTCCGTTATTCACAAACAAAATATAACTTGAAAATTTAAAAATGGATAAAGGCTGTGTTTTCATGTTTATATTTAATGTAATTTTCTGAATTTGTATTACTAATTTGTAATTACGTCATATCACTGCGGCTTATATGAAGGGAACATAATACAAATTGCTGGTGGCTCAGTTCAGGTTTCAACCTTGGAGCCCACCTAGAGCTTTCATTTTTATGTTAAATTTTATTATATTTCTCAATTTATTGTAATTTAAATGTAAGTAACTAAATTCTATTCTATATTATATTCTAATTTTCATATTTTCTAAGTTCCATGAAGAATCCCAACACATAGACTGAATACAAAGTATAATAAACTACCAGAGAGTAATGGAACTACTGTCTGTAAAAATAGCAAGACACCTGGGTTTGTGATGCTCTATCGTTCAAATGAAGAAACCGATTTCATTGTAGTAAAATGTATAAAAGATCTTGTTTATTTCTACGTTGGATGATGTACTTTAAAAAATCCCTCTCTGGTTAGTATTTCCTGCACTTAATTTTTTCTCAAGAAAGTACCCGTTTTTTGCACGCAAAATCCAGTTGTCCAACTTGGAGCGCTTAAAATTCCCGTAATTTTCGTTCCAATAACTTGCAATTTTTATATAAGAAAGCCAAATTCATTTCTAACTGTTTAAAGAAAATAAACTGTTCATATCTTTAAAATTGAGCATGTAATCGTAGAAAACGCAAACCTCTACAAACTTCGAAACTAATGACTCAATTTAAAATTGATTGCAACTGTTGTGTGCCTTATAATGCAAGTAGCATTAAATATGATAGATGGAGTGTTGCAGTCAACCAATTTTTGGACTGAACCATCGGTGATGCTTTCGAAGTTTCGAAAACTTGGCCGATTTCGAGGTATGAAAGACAGATCCCACGAGTGATATTGGTCGGTTAAGACCCAGCGCTCGTCGAAGGAGTATTCTGAGTAATACCTGCGACGGGAGGGATATATACGATTGTTGCCACCGAACTCGACACGTTCATTTTTCACACGGGCAGAGGACGCGTCGTCGCCTCTCCGAGCCATTGGGACTTCGTGAACCAAGGGGATATCACCGATCCAAGGGGCTTCTTCAGAGCGCAATATTGTCTCCCTCGTTCTTCTTATTTTTAGAACTTCATTTGCTATTCCCTCTGCCCGTTTGATCGCTATCGTACTTCGATGGCACCACATTTCCCTTGCCTTATTCACCCGCTCCTTTGTTCTGCTGCTTTTATCGTCGTGTTTTTACAGCCAGACACAAGCACGCTCCCATGTATTCGCCAGGTTGAAATTCTCATTTCTTTCAAGGTTATGTCGGTGATTTCAGTACCCTTGTTACTTACTTACTTCACGTGATCAGGCTCAGTGGACCGCGCGATGTCAGGACCAAGACTGATAAATAAAATCATTTGTTTTTGGTGTAAGGGAAAGGACTGAAGGGTTGATTTTATTTATTGGTATTTGGAGGGAGACAAATTGTGCCTTGAAGTCACATGTCTAGAAATAAGAATTTAGAAAATAAGAATTTGAAATTTAATCTTATAAGTGTTTATTGTAAGACATACAGGTTGAAGTGTTGGAATAGTCAGGAATGTAACATCAGTCAAATTAGAGGTGTCGGGGCCACCATCAAAGTCAAAATTAGAGGTTATCGAAATAAAATTTTTTTTATCTGGCGTAAATAAAATTTTCTTTCGACGGGGCAATGTAACCCAACGCGGGCCTCCATATTCTTTTTACACCGCGTGGGAGAAATAACAATTAAACACCCACCATGTTTAACTTTTCGCGGTGAAACAATAGGGAAACGGAGGGCAGAGCCAAAGCCAACAATGATGAATTGGGGAAGGGGACGAATAGAAAAGCACGAGCGGGAATTGACAGCAGAGTTCTTGAAGGGAACGGACGTGTGGTGGGGGTTCTGTGCTATATTCCGGAGGAAGCGGACATTCACTTCTTCAGCGCGATTAATTAAATACTCTTCCCTTCTTTTGGCAATTTCCCTCCAATCTTCCCAGGCTTCTATTTGCTGTAGTTTCTATTCTTATATTATCCATCCATCTTTCCTTTGGTCTTCTTCCCTTGGTCTTTTCCCCTCTGGACTCATGCAATTTGCAAGTTTAGGATATCGTTCATCGTTCATCCGTTCCACATGTCCTATCCATTCCAATCTCCTGCTTCTTAGTAATCCTACTATGGTGTTGTCTCGATAAAGGTCATATAGCTCCTGATTATGTCGTCTTCTCCATTCCCCTATTCCCCTACGCTTTTTGCCTGTTTCCCCCATTCCAGTACGCTTGTTGCCTGACAAAACACCATCCATGTATGGCCCACTCTGCTCTTCATGTCTCTATTGCTTATCCCGTCACTAGCGATCAAACTTCTACGAAAGACATACTCTTCCATTTTTTTCCAGTTTTTTCATGTCCAAGTCACACTCGGATTTTCTGACTGATTTATTTCACAGACTACTGTATTTTTTTCTTCACGTTAGCCTTCATGTTGTAATTTAGCATAATGTTTTTGATGCTCAAAATTCTTGTTAGATCGTCTACCTTAACTGTCAAAATACTAAGTAATTGCCTAATATTTATTTCTCAAAACGCGTATATTCATGTTTTTGACTTACCTTCATTTCTTCTCTAAATTGTCTAGTTTTAAATATATAGGGTAAAAAAAGCAATGGTAAACCACTTAAAAGGTTAAATGAGTTACCCTGTAACTCTATATGAGACTAAATTCTTCAGTAAATTTTATAAATCTCTCAAGGGTCCGAATTAATTCAATATCAGTACATTCAGGACCACATACCCTAGTTTATTTTACACGAGTGAAATGAAAATTTCACCCGGTAATCCCAAATTCTGGTATTTTTTCGTCATACTTATAAATGTCAAAAGCTTCTTTCCGATTCTTCTTTCATTGAGCTACTCTGCTCACTCTACCTCTCGTACTCATTCAACAAAGTTTTGCCCCAGTTGAGTCTTCTGCATTGCTGCTAAATGGTATGATGTCCAATCGTTCGAGTCATCCATTTCACCGGGGGAAAATGCATATTGTAAAAACTGTGCTTCTTAATACCGGGATATATGCAGTGGAACCATAATTAATCGAAATACCTCCGGGACTGGGAAATACTTAGAGTTTAAGGCATTGCGAGAAACTGCAAAGTTAATTACGTCGAACTTCGATATGTCGATGCACCTCTGGGTCCGAAAAACGCTTTGAGTTGACGTTTCGAGTTACGGTAAAGCCATTCACATATGTACGATACAAAGAAGGACAGCGAAATTTCGCTCGCATTATCGAATATTTGGTCGAAAAAAAATCAAGATATCGCAGTTCAACAGTATTATTCTTTCCCGCCAACAAAGGCCGCGGCGGTTTCCGCGTCCCGCTTGCTATCTGTTCCCAGCCGAGTGCATCTCGCGGCCACTGCTTGTTTATTGTTGTTACATTTTTTCCAACCCCTTTACGATTCAAAGGGTTAACCTCCAGCGGGGCGGAAAAGAGGGGCAACGCCCGTATCTTGCCCTCTCTACCCCCCTCCCCTCCCCCGCCCCTCGCCGCCCCCACACGCCCCTCAATCTGCCTGCCCCCGCAGAGGATGAGGCACGGATAGTACCGTAAGCACGGCCATCCGCCGCCGACGAGCCCCGTTGGGATCACCTCATCTCTTCTTCCCTTCGTGTGCCCCCAGCCTCCCCTCCGTCTAACCCCCCCCCCCCCCACCACACGCGGAGAACGACCGTGCGTAGAGTATATATAAACATTCGGCACGCATTTGGCCAAAGAGTTTACCGACGCCGCTCCGACCTCTGTCGTCGCTCGCGAAGTGTCTTCTTCCTTCCTCGACCGAATCCACGTTGAACTTAAAGATTTCCCCCCCGAGGGACCATCTTCCGCATTGCCTCTCTCGCCTTCATCGCGATTCGGAGGGAGGAACGGACTATCAGAGCAGCAATCAACACCTTGACTCTCATACTGCGGGGGCTGTCTTCAAATCGAGACAGGAAACAAGAAGCCATGGAGCATACCGTACGTACCCCACGTCCAAACACCACGAATATTAATGAGTATCATGAGATTCTTCTTCTCTGGTTACAATCCTCGGAATGGTCTGCAACAGTCTTCCACTTTATCCGATCTTGGGCCAATCTTTTCACTTCACTGTGCGATTTGCAATCTAGTTCCTTCATCAACTGTCCCATATAGTCCAGTCTAGGTCTGCCCCTCTGGTTTTTTCCCTCTACTGTACCTTCTAGTATGGTCTTAATCAAGCTTTCTTGTCGGATAATATGGCCAATCCAGGTGTTCCTTCTCTTATTTAGCATTTTGAGTAGAAACCGTCTTTCCCCTGTTCTCTTAAACACCTCCTCGTTCGTGACTCTTGCCGCCCAGGGTATTTTCAGAATTTTCCTATAGCACCACACTTCAAATGCCTCCGTTCTTTCCTTCTCTCTCTTTCCAGTTGTCCAGATCTCACTTCCATAGAGCAGAGAGCTCCATACAAAAAGCCTTCAATAGCTATTTCCTAATCCTTAAATTAATGTTGCTGGCGGTGAGGAGTTTGTTTTTCGTGTAGAGGGCTAACTTGGCCTGGTTAATGCGGATAACTATTTCTTTCTTGAGGTTAAGCGGAACAATATTCGGGGTATCTTTGTGGACAGTCCATTAAGTAGAATAATAAATGTTTACATATGCAATCCACATTGGTCATAAAGTAAGAGCATAATTCGGATTTCATTCCTTTCGTATCATCATTACAAGATCATTATGCACATGCATCAATGTGATGCAAAAGTATTGTAATCCGGAATGAGCCCTGCTTGACCACTGTGGATTGTATGGATCATTTTTTTTACTATATAATTAGGTAGTTTTATGTATTTAGTTCACGTCCTTATTTTTAAGCAGGAATTTTTCAAATTACTGAATTTTCTGTTAGCAGCTTCATCATTGGTCGTGCAATCCTAAGATTGATTGACTGCAGCCCTCTAATACTATCTAATACTTGTTCCCTTGCCACCTGGTATCTCTTCCTATGTACTTTATTTGGCCATGAACTTATTCTTGGGTCTTTCTCTTGGGACTTTTCCCTCTATTTTGCCTTCAATTATGTTCTTCACAGATCCATTGTGTCTCAGTGTGTGTCCAGTCCATCTTGTCCTTCTTTCCCGTATGGTCTTCCATATGATTCCTTCCTCTTCTACTCTTCTGTACACTTTATTATTTCTAAATCCATATCCATTATAAGAATATGGGATATCCATTATATAAAATATGGGATGTCCATTACATAGAATAAAAAAATATTTACGTGCAATCCAGAGAGACCAATTAAGAGCATAATTCGGATTTCAATGCTTTTGCTTCATCATTATTGGGTCATTCAACACCAGATGATGATGATAAAGCATTAAAACCCAGATTTTGGTCTTACTATTAGACCACTGTAAATTTTAGAAGCCATATTTATATATATTATCAGGTAGGTTGATGCATTCCGTTCACGTCCTAAATATTCAAGTAAGATACTGTCAAATCATGTAATTTTTGGTTAGAGGCTTACAATCTTCAAAATCAACTTATAATCAATCGAAGATCGTTTTTCTGCAGTCGTTCTCTCCATTCACCCTTTTAAATAGCCGCTTTGTTTCTTCAAATTCTTTATTGGAGCACCTCTCATAATTTCTTCAGTGATTTTGATACTTAATTCCCATCAGTAATTATTTCCCGTTACATGTCCTCCCTCCTGTCATTTCAAGTGGATGTTGTTTCCGTCCAAGGGTCAGAATACATACTAAAGGAATTTTTCCTTTCCACCACCTCCCTTCATGCTTCTTCCGCGTCAAACATAGTAATTCAGGGTACGCAGTGTAGCTTTTTTTGTAACTTTTCAAATTTTAATTGAAGACTGGCTTGGAATTTTACCGCACTTATATACAAATTGCATAATTTTTTTAATCCATTTAATTTATATATGTAAGCGAGTTCTACACGGCCGTCGGCCGTCACTCGCATCCTCTTCTCCAAGCCTCCTTGTCTCTCCAGTCTTCATTCTCTAATTGTCTCCTTTTCATATCTTGGGTGACTTGCTTTGTCCAGTCTTCTGGTGGTCGTCCTCTCTTCCTCCTTCCGGGTGGTTGCCAATTTAATATCTTTTTTGGCCAACGTTTCTCCTCCATTCTTTTTACGCGTCAATACCATTTTAGCCGTCTTTTCCCTATTTCCTGTATGATGTTTTCTTCTACTTGCATAATTTTTCTTATATTCTCATTTCTTATTCTTTGTAGTTTTCGATTTTCTGCTGCTTCTTCTTAGAAAATCCATTTCTACGACCTCCAGTCTCTGCCTATCCCTTTTGGTCATTTCCCATGTCTCTGCTCCGTAAAGGAATATACTCTGAATAATTGTTTTATGTATTTGCAATTTTGTTTTCCTACTTATGTCTTTTGACCATAATATGCTACTCATTTTATTTATAGCGAGTTTTGACTGATGTATTCTATTTTTTATCGCTTTTTTACTGGTTCCTTCTTTTCCAGTCGTTACACCTAAGTATTTATACTCACTACAGACTTCGATGGCATTTCCTTCTATTTCCAGATTCCTTGCCTTCTCATTTATTATCATATATTTTGTTTTGTTGAAATTTACTTTCAGGCCATTTTATTTTACATGCGTAAATCATCTGCTGAAACTTCAATATTGATAAAGTCGGACCGAACTACGTCTTTGAGAACAAAGGGTTAGGAGGGGGATGAATTGACGGGGGAGTAGAGGATATACGGTTTATAGTCTTACATTGAAACTGAGGTGATAAGAGTAGCATGATGCAATTTCTCACCGAGGAGAGACAATTAATGGCTAGAGTACTCGCCTACCACACGGGCGGCCAGGGTTCAAATCCCTGCAGAGGCGGATGTTTTTCAGAGGACACCCGATCCCTACTTGAGTGTCTTGTGGAGGGCACTTCAAGAGGAGTACTCCGTCTGTCGGATGAGACGTTAAGCCGTGGTCCCCTTGGCGCCTTTCGTTAAGAGCAGGCTAACGCCGACGCCGGGTTTCCATCCATCCTTCCTCCCTTACCTATCCTCTATGGCGCAAATGACCTTAGCCGTCGGTCGCCTCCCCAAATATCCGATCCAATCCAGAGACAATTAAGTTGAGGGAATGAGTAGAAGAAATCGATATTCTGAGAATAAATTAGATATTAAGGAGTTGTTGGGCATGGTTGACAGTAAATTTATTATTTCAGTACCAAACTTTCCAATATTCTTTTATGTTATTTCTAATTTCAACCCTAATATCATTGAGGTAAAACTCTGAGGAAACTTTTTCTCTACCGTTTTTTAAACTGAGGTTTCTGACTGATCCGCATCTCACTACATTTTAGTCGAATCGATCAATGCTGCCCAGTCCCTTTAATGAACTCCCAGCCGGTTTTCC
Source organism: Ceriagrion tenellum (assembly GCA_963169105.1). Classification (NCBI taxonomy): domain Eukaryota; kingdom Metazoa; phylum Arthropoda; class Insecta; order Odonata; family Coenagrionidae; genus Ceriagrion; species Ceriagrion tenellum. The sequence continues at coordinate 49,294,837 of OY720637.1, forward strand.
CAGCATGCATTCCGTCTGGACCAGACACGAATAATCTCATCCGCCGGTTCGATTAATATTCTCGATTATACTTCATAGTATGTAACTGCTTTTAAATTATCGAGAATTGTAGATCGGAGATTATTTATAAAACTTTTTGTCGCCGCAGTTCTTCACACTTTACTCCTACCGGCGGCCAGTTTATTATGGGGAAATGAAGTGAGAGCAAGCCCATATCACAGTCATTTTATTGGTATTTACTGTTACGTATTAGTTAAGTGCTTTAAATAAGATTTCTGACCTTTCCTTGCTGCTTTAACCTCCGCATAAAAGTACTTTTTTATTTTTCGGCCAGTATGGAGCGCAAGAGCTCGTTGTGTTACTTATTTCTGCTGAGTACCCTTTCAGCGTCATGTTACTAACGTGTGAAGGTTTAAAATATCCTCTTAGTATTTATCTTTTTAAATAGAGGGAAAAGGTCCCTAGAGTTAGACCCAGGAATAAGTTCATGGACCAAATAAAGAGGAAAGTGCATGGGAAGAGATACTGAGAGGTAAGAGAACTAGCATTAGATAGGGAAGAGTGGAGGGCTGCAGTCAACCAATCTTAGGATTGGACGACCAATTATGATGACATTTGTTAATTCGTCCATTCCGTCGTGATGTCCATCGGAAAGTAAGGAAAGAGCCAAAATAACCAATATGATAGTTATTTCGGTTGTCAGGCTTCAGTTTGATGACGAGGTGCCCTCTCCATTCTCCTCAATGGGTGAAAATTTTGATGAGACATTACACCTTTGGAGATTTAAAGTACGAAAAACATATCGGACTGTGTCCATTCGTCTGAAAAATTTGTTGAAGAAACAGTGTTTTAGCTCGGAAAATATATCTGAGCCAACTCATGAAGAGATTGGGCTCAATAGAGATTCAAGATATGTCTGTAGTGAGTAGCAAATGCATTAACTGTTCGCACAATGGGTGCGTGAAGAACACAATTGAAGGCAAAATAGTAGGAAAAGTCCTCAGAGGAAGACCCAGGAATAAGTTCATGGACCAAATAAAGAGGAAAGTGCATGGGAAGAGATACCAGGAGATAAGGGAACTAGCATTAGATAGAGAAAGGTGGAGAGCTGCAGTCAACCAATCTTAGGATTGAACAACCGATGAATTTATCTTTTTATCGCATGACATAGGTAAACTCGAGTTTAGGAAATGAAGAACAGCAGCTTACATTTCGTTTTATTTAAACTAAGGACTACAAAATTGTATTAGCTCAGTAGTTGAGGAAACTCAAAACAGTTGATTTTTTAAGTCAATCATAATTGGAGATCTGTTTGTTCTGACGTTTTTGGTTGCAATACAACTGTTAGATAAAGTGCAGATCAATTTCACAGAAATAAATTCCTGTTACTACACGTTCACTCACAATAATAGTAAACATTTAGGTAAATTGAGAGCGTTCTATCGTAGCACTACTTTTTTATGTAAACGGGTGTAATAAAGTCAATCTTTTAGTACACTTATTTTATACTAAATAGCGTGAATCCGGGCATCTATCGATCATTCTCTTGTAACCGCAAAATACAGCTTCAAATATACGTCTTTTTCAAAATCTCTATAACGACTAAAATGGCTTCAGTTACCGGCGACTAGTTATTAAGGAGGCTCGCGTCTACATAGTTTTAATGGGCTGTAGAAGGTCCGAGAGAAAGGAACAGCGGCGGTGACGAAAATAGAGTAGCGGGCGTCGGGCTACTTCTACGACATCCTAGCTCGCCACTCCTTTTCGGATCACACGTCCAGAAAGCAGCGCAGGCTTGAACTTTATTCATCACCGTGAACTTAATACGAAAACAACGTCAATGTTTATTCACTGTGTGCGTAGATGAAAGACAAGCCTTTGTCCCAAGTATATTGAGTACCAGCCTTTATAACGTCCCCCAAAATATTATTAAGAAATGCATCGTACGGAATCGCTTCGAAATTCTTCTTAAAATATGAAACCACTAAGTGAAAAAATACTCACTCGCTTCGAAAAATCGCTTCGAAATTCTTCTTAAAATATGAAACCACTAGGTGAAAAAATACTCACTTTTTATAAACAGATGATGCTTCGTTTACAGAGAAAAAATTGGTGCAAATCTTCAGCTGTGGCGACCAGTCCGCTTCCGGGAGCGTTTGAAACGAACTTTTTTGTACAAATGTAAAACCATAGGCGTAGCCAGAATTAATGTCAGTGGGGGGAACAGGACACCCATCCGTAGTTGTAAATATATGCCAGGATATATGCCAGGATATATGCCAGGGGGGCAGGACCTCGTCCTGTCTGGCTCCGTGTAGCAGTTTTGGTATGAAATGTCTCTTCCTGGGGGGGGGGGGGGGAAGCTGCCCACTCCAAACTCCCCTGGCTACGCCCATGTGTAGAACCCCTTGAAGGATATGAAGGCGAGACTGGTGAAGAGCTTGATTAGAAGCGTAGCGTTGTATGGGGCTGAAACGTGGACCCTGAGAAAGGAGGACGACAATAGGCTGCAGGCATTTGAGATGTGGGTGTGGAGAAGGATGGAGAAGGTTAGGTGCACGGAGAGGAAGACTAACGAGGAAGTGCTTGAGATGATGGGCGAGGAAAGGAAACTTCTGAATTAAATTCCAAATCGGCAGAGAGGGTGGCTGGAGGATGTAATAAAGGGTGAGGGTTTGCTCAAGAATATTATTGAGGGAAGGAAGCTGGGCAAGCGGCGAAGAGGAAGAAGGAAAATAGGTTTCTTGGACAGGATAAAGAAGGGTAGATCGAATGCTTAGGCGAAAAAGGATATACTAGAGGGAGATAGGCTCCTGAAAGTATAGAAAACCGGGAGGAGATTCCCTGAGATTCAACAAAACCTATCTTTACTGATAGAATACTTAAATAAGAAGCACAAGCAGAGAAGGTCTCTGCTTGTGAGCATTCAGCATGCTGTGCCTAGGACAACTCTATTATGTAGATACTCCAGGCTCAATAACCTTTACCAATGACGCTGTGGGGGTCATCATCTTCCTCGTTCCCTTATCGAGGTCTTCAACTCATTGATCTTCCATTTCATGCATCCCAATGTATACTGCAGTGTAGGAACCGCAAACACCTTTAATGCTAAGTCAGCATAAAACGTCAACACAACTGGCCTGTGCTCCAGTCAGGAGATGTCATGTCTTTTTCAAGTGATTAATTTGGCTTCTTCAAAATTAATATCATGACTTGGTCCACTACTTTCATGTTCAGCAGCAGATGATTGTTGAAACTTATGTTTTCTTTGCATGAAACAAGAAAGTACATATTGGCTCTAATGTTTGTATTTCTGTGTAACTTTTCTATATGCCCTCTTTGTTATAACTTTAAAGTGCCTATGTTTCTTGATACATCCACCTGTTGAGAAGGGGGAGATCAGGGGGGGAGGCAAAATCCCTGGGGCCCGGGCCACAGTGATTGTTGGTCCTTAACCAGTAGAATATTTAAAATAATAATGATAAATGTATCCGTAGCTTTTTCTGAGTACTTTTCACAACCATCTGGTCTCAGCCCAACTGCCTAGTCACCTCTTGAAGAGCTACGTATCATTTAATAGAGGATGGGCGAGAACAAACTAGTGCCGTCTCATCCCCCTCCCTAACCCTTTCCCCCATTGTACACCCCTCCCTCCCCTCCTCCTCCTTCCTTCTGCCCCTCTTCAGCTAACCTCTCATCTCCCCTTCCATGCCCAGAGATCTTTCCGCTATGCAATGCGTTTTTTTTCCTCCGCCCACCTCCCCACCGGATCATGAGCGGCAAATGACAAGAAACCGTTGTAACCTCTGATGGAACAATCAACTTAATGCCTCGGGAGAAATTGGATCATCTGGTCGCAGCTAGTTCTCCGGTCACCTGAGGTGAAATGAGTGACCTCTCGTAGAGCTGTGTTGTCTATGATCAAATGGCTCCTCGTAATTGATTTTCTTAACAATTTATTTTCTTTTAATAACATTTGAAACACATTAAATGAGACAAAATATACAGGGTGTCCCATAAATGTCACGCCACAGTGACACTGGAGCTAGGGCAGCCTAAGAGGAACCGAACCAGCCTAATATGACCTCAGTAAAAGTTGCACGGTTTTCGAGATATTGCCAAATTAAAGCTTTTTCAAAAATTTCACTTTTTTTACATTTCTAGTCCCAGAATTCAATCGGATAATTTAACGTTCTCATTAGGGCCGCTCTTTTAATCTTCCAACTGTGACTCATGTGCCGACTTCTACCTGGAACAGAGGCCCGAGAGGGAGGGGGGGTCATGGGGTCCGAACAAACAAAAGAAACGCGAAAGCCACTATACCTGTCTAACTTTATCGGCTTTCAAAAAATGGGATGGATAGAGTACTTCGTTTGTTAATTTGTGGCAGTAGCCCCATCAGAGAGCCAAATTGAGAGCTATTCAAGTGAATTCTGAGACTAGAAATGTAAAAAAAGTGAAATTTTTGAAAAAGCTTTAATTTGGCAATATCTCGAAAACCGTGCAACTTTTACTGAGGTCATATTAGGCTGGTTCGGTTCCTCTTAGGCTGCCCTAGCTCCAGTGTCACTGTGGCGTGACATTTATGGGACACCCTGTATATGGGAACAGTTGTAAAAGTTAGCAATTGACGTTTATTGAAGATTTTACTCTTAGCTTATTTATGTAGGGCCGATGATCAACAATGCAGAAATAGTTCCCCACATGTAATTCTACGCACATCAATCGCTTACTGTTCCCTCCTTTTCCAGGCATTGCTCTCTTTGATTTTTTTCTTCCACCAAAATTCGAGGTAATAATTACCTGCTTATGCGACAAATATAAAATTGCATTAGCCTATCATTTCCATTCACAGCAGCTGAGAATCGACTGATTATTACTTAATAAGCACATCACCCTAGGACGTTCATGCATGACATCTATGCCTATTGCAACTATTCTGGTATCGCATAATCGTTTTCATCCTCTTAAGGAGAGTATCCGACTATTGCCAACTATCGATGGCCACACTCTTTGAGGTGAGGCAGACCAGTGAAGACTTATATTTAACTTGGTTTGCTGCTATCTGCTTTGAATTTTGAGCAAAGAAGACGCACTCCGAATGTGAAAATAGCCCGCTTGATATGTAGCATTTTATTTAGTGACCTCCAATTACTGCCGTTAGTGGCCAACTCTCTCCGGGTTGATCAAAAGCAATCAATGATATTGTATGCTAAAGGCGCCGAAAGATTAGCAAGAACACGCAATAAAATTCAAAAGTATATCTTTATTAATCGTCAAATTTCCAAACATGGCATGTAACAAATTATATGGTACGAAGTCACTCGCACGGGTGCATATACACCAGGCTTGAAATTTGCTATGAAATAATCGTTTGACTTGACCGGGATTCGAACCCGGAATCGGAATTCGTCGTTTCAATAACGACAATGTTGGGTTTATCCACCGCGACAGTGGCTTTGTAAGCACGACTTCGTCTCATGTGCTGCAATGTAGACTTGAGGCCTGAACATCTAGTTCGCATAAACCCCCCTCGAAATTCGCCTTGAAGGAAGATGGCTTGGTCGTGTAACTGGCTAACACACCTGACCGGCAATTGGGAGATCCGGGATCGAATCCCGGTCAAGTCAAATGATTTTTTCATAGCGAATTTCAACCCTGGTTTATGAATCGTGTTGGCTCTTAATTTTTTGCTGTGTTCTTACAAACACCTCAGTAATCCTCCAGGTAATTCCAAGTAAACCTCCTTGTGCGTTGATTGGGCTGACAACGATTTCCTCATTAATCCTACTGGTGTCTTCAGGTCGAAGATGTTGCTACACCAATTCAAGTAGGGATTTATTTTTCCATTTCTGCAGACACGCATTATATATTCAAACAATTATTTTAGTTAAAGTGGCATCCGATGTTCCACAAGGAAGCGTGATCGGTCCCCTCTCATTCACTATTTATATAAATCACTTAAGTTCTCGAGTTAGCAGTAAATGTATATAACATCTCTCAAGATGCGCAAGGTGCTATTCATTTTAGAGGAATAAATTGCCGACGAAAAAGTTTCACGTAAAATTTTGTTTTTACGCTCAAACCACCTTCATTTGACATTTAAAGTGATATTTGACACAATTGTTAATAGGAATCAGAATGACATTAGGAAAGAAAGGTAATCAGCTTCGTGGATACCTTCATTCGGCGCGTGATACCGTGATTCGGCGCTCCTTGAAGGAGCAATCCTACAAGGCATTAAGTTGGACGAATTGGTGAGTTTTGTAACCTCATAACCCCCCCCTGGCGTTTGGCTACGTAAATTTTTATGACTACCGAAGATTCTTGCGAAATTGAGTGGAATTTTTACATAATGCATAAATAAAATGATCAATTTTCTGCGTTGATTAACTTTGACATGACTAACAACTTTCTGGGGAACATATCTTATAAATTAATTGACGCATTCCCAAAGAACACGTTTAATGTTTCATTTTACACCCCAAAAACTTTGGGCAAATTGTTGTTCAACTCAAAGGACGAAGTGACACCTGTGAACAAAAGTGGTGTATATAAGCTTAAATGCACTACTCCCAATTGTGCTTCGATATACATTGGACAAAGTGGTCGAGCAATCTCAGTAAGGGCTCGAGAAAATAGAGCGTGTTGGGTGAAAGGATATATCTCATCAGCCTTTGCTAAACATTTAATCGAAGAGGACCATTTAAGTGACTTTTTGCCGGAAGTGCTACATGTTGAGAAGAAAGGAGCCAAACTGGACTACTTCGAACATTTCGAAATTTCGAGTGCTGCCAAAAACATAAGTGAGAATCTCCCAAATGAATGTGTTTTTCCCTCCCACTCTCCCCTATTATCCATACCTTTCCCCCCCACCACCTCCCACTGACCGTGACGCACGTCTCTGACGTCAACCAACCACTTCTTCCCCCATCCCTCCCCCTCCCCAGATCTATATATTAACTCGCATACCATGTATAATGTAGGTACCTTTGAAAATGATTGTAAGGCAGTCGAAACCTGGGTCGGGAATTAAAGTTTTAAGCGTGGAAAATCCTAAGAGTTCTCTCTTTTTAGTCATGTCAGTAGTGTCATTCCACAAAGTTACGCCTTCAACCATTAAGTTTATTTATGATTAAGTTTACTTCGATCCTTGTTTCAATGTTAATACACCATCATCAGATACGTAAAATTCCATATCTACCCCCTCCCATTCTAATATATATAATTATTGGTTTTTAGAAATATGCATATTCGTTAAATGTTCGATTAATAATTTTTATGGGGCCTACCCTCGGAAATATAGAGGATATGAAAGGTGTGGCGGAGGAATCAAAGTTTGCCGTTTTCTAATGTGAAATTATTCGTTGGCCGGGAGTGCGCACGTCAACTAATGCCACAGTGGTGGTCCCAGAATATTGTCTTGGAAACCGTCGAAAATTCCTGGAAAACTACCGCAAATTATTTGTTTCCATAGTCTACCCGTGCCAAACCAATTCCAATCAGAGCATGCTAAAAATACTGAAGGTAATATATTGTTTGATATGAAAAGTGTTCACCAAGTTAAAGTAAAAGATGGAATTTTTTGACATCTTGTTGCAGAGATTATACACCCAAGTTCCACGTAGACACAGTAGTATTCATGCAACGGATAAAACTGGCGCAGAAAGAGCTGCAGCCGTTTGTTTTAATTTTCGGTAATTTAACTGAGTATATACTTGAGAATTTGCATGGCATTTGAAGGAAAATTATTCGCTGTTTGTGGTACTTAGAACCACACTTTTCCATCCGATGGTATTAAAAAACATGAAACAATTGTTTCCCATGGTATTAAAAAACATGAAACAATTGTTTCATGTTTTTTAATACCATCGGAGATCACACTTGGACTCAGCCTAATTGAGTACTCAAGGAATAATGGGTTTTTTATTCATTGCCAAAGGTTTACGAATGGGAAAATATAAGTCCCAAGTGGACTGTGGGCGAAAAAAATCTATTCTGTCACCTGATGTTAAATCGGTTTTAAATTTCATAATCTAGTTTTAAAACATAATTTCGAAGCTTCGTCAATATCCACCTGATAGCATAGAAGATTTCTGACACAGCCACAAAAATGGTTGTCCCAAGTGTGTGAAACCAAAAAAAATTTTTTTCCCGACGTAATGTTTAATAGGTTCCATAGTTCATGAATCAAGTTTTAAAACAGGCTTTCGGAGCTTCATTAATATTCGCCTCATAACAGAAAATTTCTGACCCGGCCACAAAAATGGCTAAGTCCCAAGTGTGTGAAACCAAAAGAAATTTTTCCCCGACGTAATGTTTTATAGGTTCCATAGTTCATGAAACGCATTTTAAAACATGCTTTTGGAAATTTGTCAATTTTCGCCTCATAACATAACATCAGCAGATGATGTCGGTCCAATGTTGGCTGCCAATATCGGGCCAACATTGGCAGAGCGATGGCAATGATGGGCCGATGTGCCAATCTGAAGCCAATATTGGGCCAATATCCAGCCGATATTCATGGCTACTTGGGAAATGTGATGTCACATGTGGATAAAATATTATGTTGGACGATCTCCACAAACATCCCATTGGTACTGTGTGAAGGTATCCCGTAAGATAGTGTGCAAAAAGCCCAACCCCTCTTTTCCCCCAAGAGCATCTTACGTAACTCTGGAATGGCCCCCTATTGGGAGATCCAGTTTGGCGGTGTGCAGATATACTAGGATGCACCCCAAGTAAACCAATTGAAGGCCACTTTATACAGTGCTTTTTATTGTACAAACGAATGTATGAACTTTGTCATGAGGAAAATTGTACCGTGCAAAGCGGTAAATTGTATGATTGACTGAATGGCTGAACGGGAAATGAAATCTGCTCAAATTCCATTCATTTTCTTGTACAATCTATGATGCATTCATTTGTGCGATAAAATGTATCATATAAAGCGACATTAAGAGCTGTACATAACTCTCTGCTTTGCAGCAGAATGTTCTCTTGAATTAAATTAATTCTCAGGTTAGCCAATCTGCAGCAATCGCAGATATGCAGTTCTTTTCTGTAATATATAAGAGTCTACAATCCACTATTTTACCTCCTTGTAAATATTACCTATGGTGTAGAGGACATATCTCAGGAAATTTTATTTTATGATAGTATCAAAGATTCTGTGAAAGCTAACGAACTGCAAATAGTTGATTCAACCACAGAAACACACATATGGGTCATTTTTATATCCTACCCATTTTGCTATATCACTTTAAATATTATATGATTTCAAATTTTCCTGGGGAATCGTATTAATAAAGTTCTCTCGGGCTTCACACCTGGTTAAACAGTGGTTAACTGCCAACATTTCTGTAGCTGAGTCCGCCACCTTGTAAAATGTCAGCTTGTGCCCTGAAGATGGTGGCGGACTCAGGACCACAGAAACATTGGCAGTTAAACACTGTTTAACCTGGTTTGAAGCCCAAGAGAACTTCATTAACACCTAAAATATGCTTTCATCTGTGAAATTGAAATATGTTTAACTTCAACTTCTATCACTCATGTTTAGTGGCTAATCATATTTCAGATTTGTGCCTACCTCCCCTGATGGCCACATGCATACTTAAGCCTGAATCACACGATCATTTTTTCCGTCCCTTTTAAGGGATAGCTCCAATGATAGCTTTTCAGGGACTGTGACAATGATAGCTCGAGCTATCATTTTCTGAATCACACGGTCATTTTGGCCGTCCCTTTTTCCATCATTTTTTCCGTCCCTTTTCGCATCATTTCTATGTTAACTACTCTCATTCCATTGAAAACCAAACGTGGCGTTAGAGTGGCTCTTTGCGGCCGAGCACTCTGATTGGCTATATGGTGGAGTCAGCGTTGCCTCCAGGGATGGAAAAAGGGACGTGCCCAGGGATGGAAAAAAGCTATAGGGATCCCTATCGCTGGAGCCATCCCCGACTTTGTTCGAGTCACACGATCATTTTCGAGCGATCATTTGAGCTATCATTGGAGCTATCCCTTAAAAGGGACAGAGAAAATGATCGTGTGATTCAGGCATTAGGAATTCCATTTAAAAATGTCAATTTTTATGGCGGTGAGAAGTAGGAACAGGGGTGGTTCCAGAAAATATTTTCCTTAATAAGGTCAATTTTTGGCTATCCCCTCTCGTTTTTTGTCTTTTATTCGTAAATTCTCATGTGGTTCCTTTCTCATGAGCAAATTAGATACATTCATGTGATTACTTGCTGATTCCACAGCTTATCCATTGTCAAGATGCAAGACAGGCAACATTATTGGTTGTTCAATTCTAAGATTAGTTGATTCCAGCCCTCCATCCTTCCCTATCAAGTTCTAGCTCTCTTACTTACTGGTGGTTCCTCTTCAGTTATTTCTTCTTTATTTGTCCCATGTATTCATCCTTTTCCCTTCATGTTGGAACTCTGTTCTCTCCTTTTCCTTCAGTTATACTTATCACAAAGCCATTGTGTCTCAGAGTGTGCCCAATCCATCTGGTTCTTCTTTCCTGTATATGTTTCATATAGTATCTTCTACTTATCTTTTTACTTCTTCATTTCTTATTTTATCTATTCTTTTAATCTTCAGCATCCTCCACCTACACCAGGTGCTGAGAGCTGCTTTTTTTCTGGTTTGTCTAATGGCCCATTCTTCTGATTCATGAAGTGCCACTCTCCACCAGTAATGTTTTCACTTAGTGTTCCCTCCATCATGGTCCTATCTTCTTTGAACACAGCAGTTGCCTATTTCCGTGAATGCAAACTTAGCTTGAGCAAATCCTTGCTTGATATCTGCTGTCATACTTCTTTCATCCCAGGTGATGGTACTTCTGTAGTAGATGAGGAATCTACTCTAATTTCTAATCCACTCTGATCTAATTTCTTTCCTCTGAATGTGACCTCCGCATTTAGCTTCTGTCATTTATATACCTGGATTTCAGTCTTCTTTATGTATTTTCGTGTTGTATTCTTGGAGAACTTGGTCCCTAATATTATTAGGGAAAATTAGGTACCTACTACATCATCATTAATATTTTTTTGGCTGGTGATGTTTTTTCAGTGATAAAAAAATCATAAAAATATTTTTATTAAAAGGCTCAGCCCTTCCACTTGCTGCTCATCTTTCTGGTGCTCCTGCAGTTGGTATTTGGGATGCCCTTAGAAAGGAATGACCGAGCCATAGGTGCCGAAGGAGTGACAAGTGCAGAGAAAGGTGCCATCCATCAACAGCGATTGGCTCTGTACAATTTACTAGAATCACCGGTAAGGCCCATAAATCACAAGGCCCCCACAGAAATAATAACTAACTATTGTATTTTACATTAGGGTTAAGCATGCTGGTTAGAGTTTGATACAGGAGTATGAGAGTTCAATAGCGTACTTTCAAATTTTCTGCAGGATGATTTACTTACAAAACTTACAAAAAAATTACTGGTGCTAACACTTGAATAAAAAAACAAATTTCCAGTTAATATAGTAAGATTATTTTCACATACACCATTAAATTTTTTCTCTGGATCTCAGTATTTCATGATCACAAGGAAAACTGCTTATTTACACTGCTTACATATTTGCATATTAGATAAAAATTGAGATTCTTATTTTATAACTTGGAGCATGGATTTCAGATTGCAAAAAGCATTTTGATTTTTTAGGGCTTAAGCCCTTGAAGCACAGAGGAGATTTGACTGTATTTTAACACAGTCAGAGGAGGAGATTTAACTGATTTGATGCTCAAGCAAGCTTTGATCAAAGCAGGATGTCTTAATGCACATCTTGGCAAATATTTATTCAATATTTCTGATATTTTTTAGCTCTGCTAGCAAAAGTCATATCTTTTGCTTATATTTTCTCAAGTATCAAAATATGTAATTTTTTTCTTGTACCATTGAAACTTTTGAAAAGTATTACAAAGGAGTCTTTATCTTTTGCGAACATTATATCCTTTCAACAAAATTAGATCTTGGGAGTTTGGTTTGCACCCTATGGTTTGGAACATACACAGTTACCATTTGTTCAACAGCTGAAGCTGCAGTGTAATGGTTTGGAAGACACAGACTATCTAAACTAACATTAGTACCTCAGCAGACTTCTGTTGATAAGTTTCCAAGGCTAATCTTACGTTCACTGCTGTACCAAATAAATGAATATGTAGGAGTTTTCAGCCTTTTCTGATACTCTTTGCTCAGAAAGAAATTTTAGACTAGCAAATAGGTAGGTACCATGCAGAAAATTTAGTAGATGGTAGAAGAGGGTATGCATATTAAACTCACCTTAATAATTCTGCTTGAGGCGGTGGTCATTTAAGCAATTGAAGTTGGTGTATTCTGGCATTATTAGGTGTGCTCCAGTAAAAATCTCTTTCCTCTTCCCATGTTGTGCACAGGCTATCCAGAGTCTTTGAGGTCAAATTTGGTGTGCATCGTTTACAAGTCTGCAAATAACATCCCTTCACCATTTCTTTATTTGCATCCCTTTGTTGTCATAGAATGGAGAAATCTGAGCTAATAGGTCCTCTCCCATATATGAATGTTGTAGTTCGCAGTGTAGTTACCTTCATAATTCCATTGACACAAAGTAAAAATTCTAATGAGAAATAAGGAAAAATATTCTTCAATTTGAAGCAGTAGTGATAGCTCTATATTAGTGGCACCAAGCACTAAGGAACAATGAAGGCTGCATGCTAAGGTTAGAACCTGGCAAGGTTCATGAAAGGGAAGAAAGCTACAGCTGTACTCATTGGCAATAGCTTTTCTGAAGTAACAAATAAGTTCCACGCTGGCCTACACCCAAAGAATACCTCCTCCTTGCCTTTTCAACACATGAGTCCTCTTACTTAATGAGCCCTCATGACCCCTACCCACTCCATAATTTGGGCCCTCCCAACCAGGGCCCTCTGCTCCATATGGTCGACCCAAGCAACTAATCTTTCTGTGAAATTACTCATCATAAGATTAGTTTTATGAGGTCTACTAAGCCAAATTCTAGCATCCACTGGAAGGTGTTCCCCCTCTCATAAATCTAGTGGCTTGTGTAATTCAAATGGCTAAGAAATAGGAGGCAAAGGCAAGGCGTAAAGGACTGGTGCCATTAGATGGCCCTCCTATTCTTACAACATTACTGCTCACAGCAAAGTGACTTAGTTCCAAATGATATGAAGTTTTCCTCTCAGGTCTTTTGACTCAAAAATTTTCCAACATTAGTGCTTGAGAGGGAATGAGCTCTCCTGACACATATTTCCCATCTGTCATCAAGAAGCTAAATGAATAGTGCACATGGCCAACCAAGAAAATATGCTGGAGTAACCCGGAAAGGAAGTGTTAACATAGCTCTTGCTCGCTCTTCTAAACCAGACATGGTCATCATTTCGAACTGAAATGAAGCTTGTTCCACCAACTGCCTTGTTAAGAGAAGTTGTCAGCCAGGGGATGTGTTTATTCTGGCAGGTGTAATAAAAAGGGGGCATATTATCATCCAAGCACCAAATATGCTCATGCCTACCCTTTCAATTCAAAAGAAAAATTCTTTCATTATAGCTTCGAAAGATAAAGATGAAAAAAGTGGCTTATTTAACAGTGTGGAAAAATATTCATCAAAATGGTGATGTGACATATTTGGAGAAAAATATTTTATCGAAGAATGCAAAGTATTAAAGAGACTGTGAAACATATGTTATTCACGAGCCAAAAGATACAAGATTTCAGACTTTCGCGGTGAATAGAATACAGAAAAGCTTCTTGGGATTCCAACCAGGTAGGAAGGTCCATGACCAATATTTTGGCCGCTCACTCAAAATGTGCTGTCATAGAAGCAGTGCAAATCATATGCTCAGCACCTTCGTACTCAAGGTGAGAAAAATTCACCATTCCTTAGTTTGGGGTAGAGAGAGAATAAATGAGGTTGATACAATCATTACATTTCAAACTATGTTCTTGTGTGTTGATTGGGATTAGAAAGGTGTTGGATGAATAACAAACATATTGGTATGATCCATCACAAGTTTAGCAGAGTAATACATTTACCATTGAAGAATGCAAGACAAGTACTACATTACAGGATGTACACTAAGGTAGAGGTATAAGAATAGCTGATAGCTTCAATTGTAAATGGAGCTGCAACATTGGGATCATTGAAGGAGGAAACTGAACAAGATTTGACAGATTTTGCTTTGAGGCTTTTGGTGTAGCCTGGTAGTCGGGTGGGGAGGATCATTCCTTTTCTACTGCAGAGATGGGTTTCAGTGGAGGAGGGTGACTTGTTGGGATTGACATCCAGTGTGTACTGCAGGGTATTTTGACAAGAGATCTGCTGTCCATCATTTGATTCTAGAATGTCAAAATAACCGACAGTGGAGAGCACTTCAAATGCAGAACTCAGACCATGTATGGGGCATAAAACCTTTGATGCTCAAGGGGAGCCAAAATCTCTGCTTCCTCAGGTTACCTTAAAGCGCTAAATATATCTAAAAATATGGGCTCATTCAAAAAGATCTTTCCTTTGAACCAGGTATTATAAAAATAAGTTACAACTATTTTATCAAGTATCCCTTTTTCATTCATACAGTAGTTTATAATGCACATATTAAAAAAATTGAAACTGTCTCTTGGCTTCTTGGTAGACTCACAAAATATATTAAAATAAATACTTAGGTAGCTGAAATTTTTTAAAGAAGATCGGAGTTTTGAAAATGAGAGTGAGAAAGTAAAATACCATGAGAGCAAAAGGGTTACACAGTGTACCATTCTACAGCATTCATTAGGGCAAGGTTTATGTCAGCGGAAGTTTAAACTTGACTGAATATAATGTTCAGAGATTTTCTGGAGTGGCATGGTATACAAGAGTAATTAGCATAACCCTTCTGACCATGAGTATCCCAAGTATCCTTGAGGAAAAATAGTACAGTAGCAGTGAGTATGAAAGTTATCATGTGATGTGTGCTCCAGCCACTGAAGGAATCATATGTTTTTGCTGGCCCATGTAGAAATAGGTATAGTTAGAAGGTACTTTCTAATCCTTGGGCCACACAGGTTCCAGTCCCACCGGGGTTAAAATTTCACCAGTCTCAGCATGATTTTGTTTGTTTTGTGGTTTTTGAGGCACCCGATTAATAGTCTGAATTGGCTGATTTCTGGGTCATAAAAAATAAAGTAAGTTACGTAGACAAAAAAGTTGGAATATTAGTTTCATGGGTAACATTCATTCAAAGCAATCTTGTAGATGATTTGTACTAAGAGTATGATTCAATGGCATCTTCCACAGCTTCAAAGAGACTATATAAAATGGAAAGTAAATCCAAAAAAACATTAAAAAGGAAAAATGTCACAGTGTGAACCTCCTCATTGCATTGGAGGTAAATAAAAACATTATAAGCTGTGAAAATTGTGCATTGCAATGAAATAAAAGGGTGCAACCATTGGCCAAACAGCCAAAATGCCTCATAACTACTTCATCTTTTTATAAAATTAAATGTTTACAAAACCTTACGAAAATAATGGCGTCCAAAACTTAATCACTGGATTGGCTGCCGCATAATGGTTTTACTATTATTCATGCATTATTATTTTTACTTTCTATGAAAAAGGGATACAATCCAGATTTGGAGAGACAGCAGATATCGAGATATATCCCCCTCGGACTGAGGACAACACAGCAAGTGGTAGCTCAACCATATGAAGAAATCCCACCAGTATATTCTCCCACAAGTGGGTTGCTACTACCAACAAACTCAATCAGAGCACCATATGCTACACCCCAATTTATACGACCCGTTGATTACCAAGAGTCCTATCCATATCTGCCTCCTGCAGTGTATGCCCCTGCCTACCCCTATGTTTATAAATCGGTTATTCCTGAAGAAGTTCATTGAGTGAAAGATCTCAAAACATACCTGAACTAAGTTGTAAATTCAGCTTTTATTATGATTTAAGTAAGTGCATTCTACCACGCTTCCCATGGGATGAAGAATCTTCAAGAGATATAACTTGTTTCATAATTTTGTGTCTTCTCACATTGATGTGAGTATGAGGTAATTGGAAATGATTTGAGCCTTGTGGCTTTAGTAACCTAAAAATATGGCAGAGGATGTAACTTTAAGGATTTGTCATTATGAGTGGAGGGGAGAATAAGAAAGAATCAGCTTCTCTGTTAGCTTTAGAGCCAATATATGCACAAAAGATGATGAATGAAATTAAGGAAGAATTTACAAATACCTACTTTGTGCAGTGAAGAAGAGCTATTAAATTATGTGGATCTTGTGCAATGGAGTCTGAGTAGAGTCTTTGATTCCATGGTTGGGGCATTTGCATTTTTTTTTTAGATTTTTTATTTGCCTGTTTTACAAAGTCTTGAAGAGTTGCCCTAATTTATCACTGAATAGTACAAAATGTTTCAGCATGTTGTCTTTTATAGTTGGTGCTGTATCTTAAATTATAAACATTTATATTAATAGAGTTTCTAAGTAAAGTGATTTTTAATAGTCAAATGTATGCTGATTATGGAAATGGCACACACAGAACTTTTAAAGTACATATTTACATACAATGTTAAGTCTAAGAGGATGTGTGCCTGTAAGTAGTAGGTACCTACTTAAAAATTTAAAATAAAGTTTTCATGTGATAAATTCAATAAAACAAGAACTTGTTTACCATTTGTGTTAATTCTGTAAGAGTCCTTGTCATGGAAAATGTGACTCTGCTTTAAAAATTACAGGTGGCAGCCTACTTCATATTTTCCAATGAAACAATACATATCAACGTACTCTCAGAATTAGAAAATTTATTAAAGTGAAAAAGTGATTTTAATACTACATTCATTAGCTATTTTATTTCAAGTGCTTATTACGAGACATCATTTTAAATTAAATAAGGTTCTTCAATGCTGATAATGAAAGAATAGAGTGGCTGTCTAATGATCTATAGTAAAAAAGTTTAAAAAATATTTAAATACCTATGTGATTCAAGAGAGAATTTGTGACTATCTTATAGAAGATATTTAAGAATAAATTTTTACTTCATAACAGAAAATTAATCATGGTAATTTTTTATAAATAAAAATTTTCTACATCCTTTAAACATGAAAATTGGCTACAGCCTTGAATGAAGATGATATGACAAATTTTAAGCTATCCGGGACTAGCCACAGAGTTCCACTTTTATGGAGTCACCTGCAATGCACAAATGTGCGAATTTCCACAGAGAAAAAATCATCTGCATTGACCGGGATCCCCGTCAAGGCGGATGATTTTTTTCTCTGTGGAAATTTGCACGAGGATGATATGGTTACATGCACAAATTACCCTTCACTGAGCACTGCTGCAGTATCTCTACCGAGCTATTTTATACCGCACTGCTGAAATGCACTGCTGCAAAGCAACGAAATGGATTATGTAATGCATGCCTACAGTATCCCAAGCAGCCATGAATAATGGCTGGATATTGGTCGAATATTGGCTCTACATTGGAAACATTGGCCTGGTATTGCCTTTATTTAGCCAACATATTGAGAGAGAGACTAATATTGAGAGCCAATGTATGCCCCTTATCAGGAGCCAATATTGGCCCAATATCAGGAGCCAACATGGCCTCATGTCAGAAAGATCGCAGAAGCCAGTGAAAGTTCACTAATCAAATCCAAAATATGCACAGTACATAATCCATAATAATACTCCATTAGGGCAGCTTTTTGAGCATTTAAGTCTGAGTTAACGCTTAACTTCAATTTATGTGGTCTACAAGATGAATCTTGGCCGACAATATCAAGCAAATATTGGCTAATGAGATGAAGCCAATCTTGAATAAATAACGTAAAATGTTATAATTTCGACATCAGCCCAATATTGGTTGATAATATTGGGCTGACATTGGCTCATTGGCAATCAATATTGGGCCGATAATGGCCCAATATTGTATGGCTGCTTAGGACTTAGGTTAGGCTTACTACTAAGGCACTGCCTGGGCATGTTTGCAAAGCTATGACTGACATAACGTGAGCCCTTTCTGTCCTCTGGAGAGAAGTCTCCTCCCATAAACATAAGTGTGGAATGATTATTGATCCATTGTAACCGATAATAAAATTTCAGCTACTACTTCTTTATCCTACAGTAGAGTTCTGATTATCATTGAAGGGGGTAGCCCAATTGGATAATTGAAGAAATTTCCATGAGAAAAATTTGGCCTGGACCTGGAATCGAACCAAGGACCTTTGGTTTGCCGGTCTAGGCTGAATTTTTCTTATGGCAATTTCTTCTAAATATTCACCCGCCATGTTAGAATATTTTCGGATAATTGAAAGTGAAGGATATTTTGTTCTTGTTTAATTTTCCGGTAGTTGTGGCATCAGATTCAATACTATTTCTTCTCAAAGTTTTTTGTGCATATTGTGATGAAATACTCATGTTCTCCTTGCATAAATTTGTTTTCTTGGCAATACCATTAACCATACCATTGGCTGGGGTTCAAATCCCGGCAGATGTGGATAATTTTTAAAGGGAACCGGAACCCTACTTGCTTGTCCTGTGGAGGGCACCTCAAGTCCAGTACTCTGTGTGTCACATAACTTTGGCACATATCAGTAGCTCAGTGGACATCAAAACACTGGAACTTTGGGGGTGTCAGGCATGCATCAGCTTTGAACAGTGGCGTAACTAGGACTTGACTCTGGGGGGATATGGATCTGATTGAATAGCACACCACACCGGATAATAGTATATACGCGAAATTTTGCTTAATAACATGAATGTATTTTAGAAAAACATGGCATGACTAATTTGAATAAATTAGATAGGCCAAAGTAAAACTAAAACATTTAATTACTGCATTTCAAACAAGTAGGATTGCAGTGATACAAATATTTTTTTTTATTTTTAGGGTTCTGGGGGGGTTCTATTTCCCTCATTCCCCCCCATAGTTACGTCACTGGCTTTGAATATGCACAGACTGCAACACTGCTGAGGCCTATCAGCAGCATTTTATCTCCAAGGTTCGCTGCAAAACCCAGAATCAACCACCAGAATACTCTTAAGAAAGTGCCAATAAAGTAGAGTGAATGTGGCAAATCCTGAGGCAAGCATCCACAGCACAAAGCAATCATTTGAAAAAAAATATCAAAAATTTATCTAAATCAGGTAGACACCCTTATGAAAAAGTAGTACTGCAAGTATTGAAAAAAAGTACTGGGAAGTACACGAGTACTTTTTTCACGAATACTATTATTAGTATTGGCAGTAGTATTGGGAAGAAGCATTTGAGTACTGGAGGTAGTACTCGTGTACTAAGTACTCATGTACTAAGTACTTGTGTACATAGTACTCATAACTAGTACTCGTGCACTAGAGGTATTACTGAAAACTAGTATTGGTGGACAGAGCCGCCGTGAGCCCAGCTGGCCCGGGGGCAAGTCCAATGTGATGCTGGTAAGTGGGCTCCCTCCTTACACACCAACAATCACTGTGGCAAAGGCCCTTCCAGGCCCAGGCCCCAGGGATTTTGCCTCCCCCCCCCCTGATCTCCCCCTTCTCAACAGGCCTGTTGGTGGATGCATCAAGAAACATAGGCACTTTAAAGTTAAAACAAAGAAGCAAAGAGAAAAGTAACACAGAAATACAAACATTGGAGCCAAAATGTACTTTCTTGTTTCATGCAAAGGAAACACAAGTTTCAACAATCATCTGCTGCTGAAGATGAAAGTAATGGACCAAGTCATGACATTAATTTTGAAGAAGCCAAATTAATCACCTGAAAAAGACATGACATCTCCTGACTGGAGCACAGGCCAGTTGTGTTGACGTTTTATGCTGACTTGGCATGAAAGGTGTTTGCAGTTCCTACGCTGCTGTATACATTGGGATGCATGAAATGGAAGATCAATGAGTTGAAGACCCTCGATAAGGGAACGAGGAAAATGATAACCCTCACAGCGTCATTGGTAAAGGTTATTGAACCTGGAGTGTCTACATAATAGATTTGTCCTAGGCACAGCATGCTGAGTGCTTACAAGCAGAGACCTTCTCTATTTAACTATTCTATCAGTAAAGATGGGTTTTGTTGAATCTCAGAGAATCTCCTTCTGGTTTTCTACACTTTCAGGGGCCTATCTCCCTGTAGTATATCCTTTTCTGCCTCTGCCCTTCTACCCTTCTTCATCCCGTTCATGTAGCCTATTCTCTTTCTTCCCCTTCCCTGCTTGCCCAACATTCTTCCCTCTATCGCACTCTTCAGCAACCCATAGCCCTTTATTACATCCTTCAGCCATCTACCCTGCATATCCCAGATTTCATTCAGAAGCCTCCTTTCCTTGCCCACCATCCCAAGCACTTCCTCGTGAGTCCTCCTCTCCATCCACCTCACCTTCTCCATCCTTCTCCACACCCACCACTCAAATGCCTCCAGCCTATTCTTGTCCTCCTTTCTGAGGGTCCATGTTTCTGCATCATACAATGCTAAGCTCCATATCAAACTCTTCACCATCCTCTTCTTCACATCCATACCCAATATTCCCATCATCAGCTCCCTTCTATTACCACATGCGTACTTAGCTAGTGCTTTTCACTTCTGTATGTTTTTAATACTATGCCTGTTTTGTTCTAGCTTACTACCTACTGACCATTATGACACCAATGAAACCCAATGCTGGTTGTGGGCTCGGAGAGGAATGCAAAAAGTAAGACATACACTCTTGTATAGTGTATTTGGTAACAAATTTAGGTCAAAAATCTCAAACGTCTGTTTTTAATTGGCATCACTAGTCTAAAGAAAAAAAAAAATAATTTTCTCCGCGTTGGTTTAGCGGAAATGTCAGTGACCAACCACAGCCTCCCAACCAGAAAACCCCCCTGAAGTGGTTCACAGGAAAGTTAATTCCTCGCCAGTGACAAGTCACAGACACACACACTCAACCCACAATGGGATCCTTCACAGGGATGAAGGGACCCCATTAAGGATGCCTGGGTTATAATCACAAACACACTATCTGTGAATGCTTACGTGAATTAAATTCCACGCCAGGGACAAACACAGAGCAATCACACTCACATGCACTCAGAATATCACTTACTCACACATTTAAATGGGCCCAACTTCTGGGAGAATCAGACTCGAGATGAGCTTGGTCCAAGAGAGACAAGACAAGAAAAGACGAGGGTGTTTTCTTGGACTAAGTTAATCTTGTGTATGATTCCTTCAGAAGTTGGGCCCATTTGAATGTGTGAGTGAGTGATTTTCTGAGTGCGTGTGCATGTGATTGCTCTGTCCTTGAAGATTGTTCAGGATTTCCACCGGGTCAGGTTCTCCATTTCTGCCGACGTTTCGATGGACAAGTCATCCATCATCCTCAGGGCATGAGCCCTGCAATCTTCAATGACATATCTCACCGGGAAAACCTTTGGTGATTGCTCTGTGTTTGTCCCTGGCATGGACTTATATTTCCATAAACATTCACAGATAGTGCGTTTGTGGGCTAAACTCAGGCATCTTCAACAAGGTCCTTCAACCCTGTGAAGGATCTTATTTTGATTTGATGTGTGCCTGTAGGTTGTCATTGGTGAGGAATTAGCAATCCTGTAAACCACCTCAGAGGGGTTTCCTGGTTGAAAGGTTGTGGTTGCAGTCACTGACATTTGCATTAAACCAACTGAGCAAAAGTGATTTTTTTCTTTTTGTTGATGAGTGGTGCCAATTTATTATTGGCATTGTAGATTTTTTACCTAAATTTGTTACATTAGGAGGCCGTGGAGCTCAAGTTTCCTTGATTTTATTGTATATTAAATATTTTGTCATAAAGCATTTCATCATTGCTCTCATCTCCTGCATATGATGCTGTGAAACCCATAGATAGCCTCATATAATGTCATCATCAAGATGTCAAACTACTTTTTATCAGTGAGTTTAAGATTTTCCTTGCTCTCCCAAAATTCTCCTGTCATCAGGTGGATGGTCACATATTTTTTCAGTCCATTCTCCACTCCTACATTCCCATTATATAATGCTAATAATACACAACATGTCATGGGCAGAAGTGGGGTCTTCAATGTTGCAAACATAGAGCTTAAGGTTATCATTTTGAAACATGGGCAGTTTAATGCTTCCTACTCTGCATGTGAACTCTCTCCCACGTATCAACTTTACAGAATTAAAAGGAAATGGAGTATAGGAGGGGACAAATGCAATATGTCGGTATATTCCCAGGTGGCACATGCTGCATTTACCAACTTCTTCTTTTCCAAAAGTGATCTGTCTTCCAAACTAAAGATTATGTACTCTTCCAAACGCTCCTGGAGTTCCTATCATCAGTGGAGTTGAGTACCTACTTTCCCAGCCCCAATCATTATTCAACCTTCAGGTTAACTATGACCTTTTTCACCTTACTAAAATATATTTTGACTTATCTCCTAGTATTTTCCTCCATTTAATTTATTTCTAGAGTCACTTTTGATGCAGCGTTTTAGTTTATTTAGCTTATATCGGGGCGCTACGACGAACTGAGTGTGTATTTTTTAAGTTACTCCGTCACAGCTGAAGATTTTTTCCTGATGTCATATGATCTGATACTTCAAAAAAATGGAACAAAATTCTAATACAAAATGCATTTGGTGAGATTCAAACCATCTTCAACAAAATGTATTTAATTCTTCAAAAACAGTAATCGCAACCGAGTTGCTAGAAGGTAATTTTAACTTGCTTCAGAATTGTTGGTTAATAATTTTTATTTTTATATTGTAGTATGTGAGAAAAGCTTGCATATCTCAGGGCGAGGGTTTTATCGGAATATTGTACGACTAAGTATTAAATTTTCTTAGCCCAAATTCAACCCCTAATTGACAAAGTTCCAGGGTATGCAGTACTTTACGCGCGGCTCCCACGATTACCACTTTTGAGAGTTGCCAAATGCGCAGCAAAGGCTGATTCGGTTGGATATTTTTCATATTTCTCATAACTTCACGGTTTTCCGTTTCCGGGGTTTCCGGAGAACAACAGCTGACGACCGAATAGTTGCCATAATTGTGGTGGTGACAGTTGTTTGTGTTGTGTTTGTATGTATTTATCTTTCAGTTCTCTTTAGTTTGTCTCTATTTTTTTGGGTTATGTGGTAGGATGTGTTATGTGTCTTTTGTTCCACGGTTATGTGAACTTCCTCAATAATTTTTCTTCGGTGAGAAATTAACTGGTGTTCGTCATGTACCAAAGGCATAGGGGCTCGCTCTCTCTTGAGATGCGAGTTAAGGTGATCGAGGAGAGCGAAAAAAGGATATCGCATCGGAACTTAGCCTCGAAATTCGGCTGCGGTAAAACTCAAATCGCGTCTATTTTACAGAACAAAGAGGAGATATTGAAGGAATGGGAAGCTCTAGGCAAACGTGACTGTTTCATTCGGAAAAATCCATCTCAGGCCAAAAGGATGATAACAAAGATGCTGAGAGCCCCTCCACCTACTGTCAGGAGTAAGCATGATAGGGAGAAAAGAGCGAAAATTGATAATTTAGTTTGGGCATGGTTGCGGGATGCGAATGCCAGATGCATTCCGATTAGTGGAAATATAATTAAAGCGAAGGCTGAAGAATGCGCTAAAGGGCTCTACTACCTGTATTTTACTGCCGATGACGAGTGGCTAGATAACTTTAGAAAGCGGCACAACATCATGGCATTAACAGCTTATGATGGAAGCGGTAGCTATGATTCGAATAGTTATGTTGAGTGGAACATTGAGTCTCTTCCCACTGTTGAAAACTATGACCCCAAGAATATTTACAATGTTGGTGAAATTGGTCTCTTCTTCAGAGAGATTCCAGGGAAGACCCTATCGGAAAAAATTCAAATGTGTGATGGAGGAAAGCTAGCTAAAGAGCGTTTCACTCTCAGTTTATGTTGCAATGCCCTAGGGGAAAAAGAGCCCCTGCTCGTAGCGTCGAATCACTCTAAACCCAAGAATTTCGATGGCTTCGGGACGAAGTGGGGAATTGAGTGGCGAGTTGATGAAAATTCTTGGATGTCGTCTACAATTTTCAAGGAGTGGTTGGAAAGCTTCAACGAAAAAATGAAGCTTGAAGAAAGAAAGGTGCTTCTATTCTTGGATACAGCACCGTGTCACCTCCATAAATCTCTGTCAAACGTTGAAATACAGTTTATTGGTCCAAAGAGGCCCATATTTTTACATCCCATAGAAGAGGGCATAGGTCACTCATTTAAATTCCTTTATAGGAAGAGACTCATGAGATATGTTCTTGCTCGGATGGTTTCGGAAGAGGGGACTCCGTCCAAAAATATCGACTTAACGACTGTGATTTGGTGGTTGAGTTCAGCGTGGAATGAGGTTAAACCGGAGACCATTAGTAAATGCTTCATGATGTGTGGAATTGCGGGAAAAATGACTCAAGTAAAGATTGTTTGGGAAACAAACGAGTACGCGGAATTAGACGAGCTGTGCAAGGCTGCTAATATTGACGAGACCGTTGCTTACGAAAACATACAATGTTACATTGAAAGAGGTCAGAGGTGGGATGAAGATACTGGGGAAAATGTATTCCGTGACCCTCCTAATATCCTATCCAGCAAAGTAGTGGAGGAAGAGGAAAGCGCACAGGTCCCTCCGTATTCACTAAGGGAGTCACTAGCTGCAATAGATCGACTGAGGGTTACTTTTTCGGATATGAATTCCGAGGGTGCTTACACTCATATCTTTGACAACTTGGGTACTATCGAGCATTCACTAGAAGACATAGTCCTGAAGAGGAAGATTAAAAGGTACTAAGCCATCCATGAATCAGTATTACGAGAAGAATAAAGCGTTGACCACGACTAAATGCTTCTCTTTTTTAGGTCTTGAGTACTGCCTTTTTTAAATGCTATAAATATTGAAAAAACCAGTGTTTTCAATTTGTGCGAATGAAAGAGGTTTTTTGGAGCACACTAATGATCTCAAATCATTCGGATCAGTCCAGCAGAGCTGGTGCTAGGAGATGATATTCATAGGTAGTTTCGTAGCTACTTTTTAATTACCTGGGAAAAGAGATATTTGCATTGCAATTAAGTGGTTTAATTGAGGAATTCCGACGTATGTACATTTCCTTCCAACGGATGTAGCTGTTTTTAATCAATTTATTGTCCCCGATGACACTGGCTGTGAAGTCACACCAAGCCATTCATCGTCCAGGGGAACTGTTACACTATGTTGTCTTTTAAAAGCACATCTGTGTTAAGTAACTCTTTTCCCAGAATTTCGTCTGTTAAGCCCTGGTTACATGATACATTAACCCATACGAGTTAATGTAAGAATACATGAATGCGTGAATGAAAGTGAAAATTCATCGTGTAACCACACCAACTTGTACGAGTGCATGAACGTGTGAGCAGGGAAATAGAGCCTGTTCTATTTGGTTCATGAATTCGTTCATGAACTTGTAAATGAACACGCACGGGTTAATGTATCATGTAACCAGGCCTTTAGTTCATTCCATTTAACTAGAAATTTTTGGCATGGTGATCTTGGCAAGAATTTCCATACTTGATAATTATGTGTTACTCTTTTCTTAATTAATAACTTATTATAACTTAATGCTATATATATATTAGTACATATATTATTTATACTCAAGCAAGTAACTGAGGTGTTTTTCATTATTCATCTATGGTACTATACTTAATGTGATGTATATATGTCTGTATATATGGTAGAATATTTGAGGAAATGAATTCAGTCAAATGAAATTTGGATTGAATCAGGACTACTAAGCTTTGATGGACCTTTGAATTCTATCCAAATTCTTCTTGTGTTGAGGCCTGCCACATGGCAACTTTCCAACTTACTAAGTTAAGGAAAGTTTGACCTTGCCGAAATCAATACAGCATTGTTTTATCAAATGCTAGATGGTCATGGTTCTTTTTGTAACTAAGTCATGAATCTCATGCAATTTTAGAGCACATATAGACATCAAACCCTGTTAATATTCCCATGATAGAGTGTATATAATTGATGAAAATTAATTCAGTCTCTGATCGGAAAATGATCGGTAACTAATTATGCATTCCCGAGGAATCCTTCCTGCTAATTCAGTCTTTCTAATGACACGTCGATTTCAGTGGGAATAAGGATCTGTAAATTGTATAGGACTTCCATTCCAAAGAAGAGCGGCCACTCATGGCTTCTCTTGTAAATTTAAGTACATTGTACAGGTTGTGGTTTACACAGTGATTTTGGAACAAGCGCTAAGAGTTTTTCAAAGGATCCGTTCCACATTTTCTTCAAATGGTTGTCAGACCTAGATGAAAGGATTCGTCTTACACATTGGTGATCACAGGAAATTGCTCACCAGAAATTAGACTTTCCAAATCATTGTAGTATGTGCATCAAGCATGCTTCTTTGATATACATTTTATACAAACTGTTAAGCTGTCACATTATATCACAAAAACTTGATAGGATGCAAATAAGAATTTCTACTCTTGGTATTGCAGGGAATGGCCTAATATGAAATTATTTTTGAAAATTCTTTATGAAAAGGTGCTAACTGAATCCATATACATAATATATACAATGTACATTTGATGAACCAGAGGTTTCTGTGGTTCCTAAATATCTAATATTTCAATAAACGAATATCATGTGCTATACTGTTGTATTATTAGAGGATATATACATCATGGAGACCTGATGGCCATTCCTTTTGAATGGATGTAAATTCATAATTGGCTGTTTGTTCTGTGCAGTCTAAATTTTTGCATCATTCATTGATGTACTTTGGTTTGAAGCGGTTCTTCACAGGCTTTGTCTAAGCTTGTAATGCATATTTTTCCTTAGATTTCATTGATCAAGCAACTTCTTTCCTTTGAAGTGCATTTTTACACCCATAGTTGACTATTCTCCTTACCTTCATATCATAGATGCTATTGAGACAAGGTTATGTTCAACCAAACGAAATATCACACAAAAGAAATTTTTGGAAAATATCTCTAGAATATTCATCAAATTCCAAAATGCCAACACTTTTGTGGCATGGTATTTCTGTGATATGAATGTTAGGTGCGCCTGGACCTATCAGGCCAGCCAAAATTTAAAAAGAAAAATATACCTAGGGTTAGGTGGTTTGATGTGGGTGGGGCAGTCCGTTGTTGAGACTGATAACGTCAAGAAATAAAAAGTTCACTTGGAAAGAATATATTTTGCTAGATGAAATGTTACGAAGTTGTTAGGTATTTATGAGAATGGAGATAATGCTCAGGTAATGGAATTGTAGCAGCTCCTGACTGCTGATATTAGTGTGATGCGGGTACTTGGTGTAACGA
Organism: Ceriagrion tenellum; assembly: GCA_963169105.1. Lineage (NCBI taxonomy): Eukaryota > Metazoa > Arthropoda > Insecta > Odonata > Coenagrionidae > Ceriagrion > Ceriagrion tenellum. The sequence goes on from OY720637.1 coordinate 49,322,123, forward strand.
CTTCACATCAAGAGGGAAGGTTAAGACATGCACGCATTGCGTAATTCAAGCGGAAAGTGGACATTTTAAAGAGTTTCCATTATGATAAGTTTCTGCAATTTTATTTTGCTGGCATATATACTTCATTGCAGTTAATGGCAAACTATTGGTATCCACAAAGCATATTGGTTTGTCTTTATTTCCATCGATGAACGCATTACTTTTTCACAAATGGGATTGATCTGAGAAATTCTGTTGTGCAATGTCTTGAAAGGCCAGGTTTTTGAATTTCATATCCAGTGCATATATCCTACCCAAGAGGTGTAGTTTATCTGTATGTGATTTTTGACTCTTATGGGTGAGGTAAATTCTTAAAGCATGGTTTATGAAGATTCCACCCATGTGTAATTGAAGGTTCACTGAAATTAACCAATTTTGAATGTGAAAGAGAGATTATTTGGTGAGACATTTTTAAGAAACAATGCCGTTAAGTAATGCATTATTACTTGACTGGAATTGTGTGAAAATTGTGGATATAAGTATTTTAATAAGCTGTTTCACCAGTTGTTGGTGATGCCACTATCATCATTGTGACGAGTATTTCAAATAAGTGATAGCAGAGCTGAGCATATATTTATCTTCACTTCTTGTAACTAGGTATTCTTAACTTCGTCAGCGATGTCTGACAGTGGTACTATATATTTATTATTGAGCAATGAATGAGTTTTTCATCTAGTAACTACCCAGATTAATCTTGAATGTTCTTTGGCGTAGTGCCCATGTTGATGGCATTTTGAATGCATTTATGGCAAGACTCAGATTTCAATGGGAATGCTTACCTCTTGTGAAATGCACAAAGGAGTTTGGGACAAGTTTATCCAATTTTGATAATGACTAGATTTTCTTAATCGAAATGATAAATATGCATACGTATATTATGGAATGTCAACTTCCTCTGTGACCTGAATTGCTATTAATCAGTTGGAATCAGACTACATCATCTCTGTGTGCTTAGTTCTTTTATCTCATTATTGTAAATGTCCTAGAGGAAGTTTAATTGATGTTCACTTTTCAAATATTATTGTTAATCATTAAGTGTACTCATTAAAAGAATTATGTATAAGCATATTTATACCTCTCGTTGCATCATTTTAAATCTTCAGTGGAAGATGTACTTAACTTTAAGTATTATTCATATTTAATGACTTATGTGTGGCAATAGATATTGTGTCAGGCAGACATATTCATATATTGATGTTTATGTGTATTTTTTCTTGATATTGCTTCAATGTGATATGGTGCATGGTGTAGGTGATGTGGCAGAAATATTTATATTATTCTAGTGTTCTGTTCCAAGTCACAGATGTATATGTTCCCAGATTAATGGCTATAGAACCGTAAGAAAAATAATCAAGCAATTTGAGCGGAATAATTATTTATACATACATACATGCTGTGTAAAGGAACATTGAGAATTATCATAACTGTCTTTGTTGTATGTGGCTGATTGTTTAGTATTTTTTACCCTAATCAATTGTATTTATTGGTGGAAATTGTCTATTTATTCTGCCACACCCTACATGACCAGTTAGGGCTTGATCTTATAAAGTGTTGATGTTGGAAGAAGTATTGGTTGAGCATAATATTTTGCAGAATATTCTGCAATATGCTGTTGTTGTTCATCTCTGGTATCATTTTTATCGACCTTCTAATATCCTCTTAAAGTGCATAGTATTTTGGTGTAGAGAATGGGCTGTTGTGTGTTATTATCATATTTATTGAATGTCCATTCTTGATAAGCTTTTCTCTGTGTGTACCACCAGTTGGCTATCGGATGGAAAATTTTACATTGTGTTGTGGAAAGATGAGTGAGATTTATATACTTAGCATTATTTTCAAGTCCAAAGCCATTATTGAAAGTATTGAAGAATTTAATGGTTTAAATTTGCATTCAAAGTACTATTCAATCGAAAGGACTTGGTGTGTAAGCTTGTGTATTTATGTGTTAATGGCATGACCTTTTAAACTTACTGTAATGTGCCATACTTGAAATGATGTTAGTACAAGTGAAATTTTGCTTGTTTTTATGTCGTTCTCACAGTTTAGTCATTAAGTGCTCTCTTATCTGCCTGAAATCTTTTTTGTCGTAAGAACATATTTATTTAGAATGCAGCTGTAAGAGAGAGTGGTACTCTTGCTCTTTCTTGTATAAACTCTTTACGTTTTAGTGAGCTAGTAAATGCGTACCCATGTTTTATGCAACTCCCCTGCGTCAAGGGAAGTTTAAAATCAAAGCTGCAAACCAAATTTTCAGTTTCTCCTGAGTTACAATATGCAATTAGCTTGTTTTAAACTGCAAAATTTGCTCTGAAGATCAGATTTTGTTTCACTCTGATCTCTAATTTAAATTTGAAATAGTAAAATGAATGAAATTAATTAATGGCCCTATATCTTTTCCTCATGTGGTAGCAAGTGACTTCTGTGTTCATTTAATCCTGAACCAGCTTGATAAAGTGAATTGTCCTGCCTTTGCCTTCTTATCTCTACATACATGCAATAATTAATTAGATGAAGTTTGTAGATTTTAAGTAATTGTGGTGGATGTAGAATTATGCTCGAAAGCACCTTAGATGCAATACTATGTTTCCCTCTAGCATTTGGGAAACTCCTTGTGAGACTCAGATTTGCAATTGCTGGAGTAATTATCCAGCTTTCATGAAGTGGGGTGGTATAAATAATGAATTTGTAAAGTTTCTTTTATCTGTTTATGCAATCAGTGTCATTTTAGATGAGCAGTTTGCTGATGTGAAGTTAGAGAGACATGAATGAGGATAGAATTAGATATCAGGCTACTGAAAGTCACCTCATTTTTATCGAGGTTTCTGAGTGGATTCAATATTGAGTAACTGGTCTCAAGTTTGTGTACCAACCCAGATGGTGTCCCTTATGGCTGTCAAAGCTTGCAGTGAGAGTAATATGATTGTGATTCATTAAACTTGCCCATTGTGTGGGATTGACTTATGTAGCCATTCTCTGAATGTCTCTTGATGTGGCTTCCAAGTACTATGACTGCTTAATTTCGTGTGCTTTGAAGTCCCATCTCTGGTGCCTAAGTGTGGCTTCTATCAGGTGCAATACTTAGTGAATAACTAATCAACATTGTAGCTCCATTCAGTGACTTGAAGGAAAATTAAGTGGAGCTTTTCTTTTTTATGTTCATCCAGTTTGGGCTAACTTCATCACAATTTTTGTCATCTATAGGTTCGCAGCTTTGATTTTAACTGCTGAGTGTATGAAATTTGATAGGCCCTTCTTGTAGCAGCGTACTAAGTTACATTCCATTCATTTATGTGTAATATTATCCCATTCCATCTTGGCACATATGTACACTATTTATGTTATAGGAAGTGAGAAAATACATTCTGCAAGGCAGGCAATAGGATTTGATATAGTTTATATTTAGTGTGTTTTAACTAGTCACTTATTGAGTTGTAAGATTTTTTTCAAAACTCATTAATCCAGATTCCTAGCGGGCATTTTCCGTGCGTAAACTTTTTAGAAAAAATGATTTTATGCTCTTAGCATGTGATTATGAGTTAAAGTTTATTTCCAAGTTTCCAACCCTGTCAGTGATTCAATATTTGTCAATGCCATTGCTAACTATTGTGATACTTGATTTCATTCATCCAGAGGGAGATATTTTCTTGTGATAATGAATGAAAATATCCAGAATGGTGTCTAAAGATACTCTAGTCAAGTATTATATTCATTATAATGGGAGGCAAATTTATGGAAATCCTACTGGCGTTGCATTTGGGATGAAAGCTTTAACCTGGAGTACCTTCTTCTGTGCCTCAATGAAATCATGTGAATGAATAGCTTTCTCATTTTTGCTGAATTCATACTGATGAAAACTTTTATCTATGACTCTTGGTGATTGCTCACTCTTCACCGTTTTCAATACTGAATGATAACTAGCATTCATAATATGGAGATATGCATGTGTCATTATATTCTGGTGTGAGTTTAGTCAGACTCAGGGGTGAAGACAGTTTTAATGCCTTTTAGTTACTGTTTTTAGTGGTTAAATGTGGGGAATCAATTTTGCTGAAGGCTCAAGCCTGGTGAATTGTGCTCAGACATCTGTCATTGGTCAAGGAGCGTGCAGTGGAGCTGGTTATCACTTCATTTTTGGCGGTGCACATCGAGCGTGCTTGGAAATTTGGGCATAGCAGCAATTCTCAAGATACAGTCTATGACTTGTAGCGTGTGCCAATATATCTTCTGTGTTGCTGTCTCATCTGTTGTGGATGAGTGTTCTAGTCAAGTTGCTACTTCACCTATTATTGAAGTGTTGGATGCCTGCTGTATGTCCCATGACAAAGGCCGTGTGGTGTTGTGCATATATTCAGTGAAGTGATTGGAATTTTGTTGTATTTGTTGTGGTGAGTCCCTGAGGCACTTAGATTAGTTGATTCATTGTGCCAGCCTCCCTGCCGGTGGTTATCCGCAGAGACCAAGTGCTTTGCTAAAGGCCAGCAGATCCCCTGCAGTCACCATTTCCTCTACTTCATCGGGCTCTAAAAATGGTGAGCCCAGATACGTACTCCAAGTCCTTGGTATGGCAGAACATTCATAGTGAATATGGGAAGCTGTTTTGTCCACTTCCTCGCGCCATCTGCATGTAGAAGAATCTGTAATCCTCAGGAGATTTATTCAGTGATTGTTTCAGTATTACTTTGTATAATGGTTGTGAAGTGAAATTTGGAGTGAGCAAACACATTATAATATTGACTAATTTATTTTTACAGTAATGTTATGCCCATTTTTTTCTCTTCTATATTTTGACATCGTCTTTATTTTGGGTATCAGAGAAATGTATGTTGCTATCAGTGGTCGGTTCATTCCTCGTATTGTATTTTTTTGGTGAAGATCTAGTCCTGTGGTTGTCACAAGACAAGGGAGAAGTAATATTGATGTCAGAATGAAGAATTCCATAGTCCTGAAGTGGACTATCCCTGGAAAAATAATTCCTGTGATTCCATGTGGAATTTATTCCTTATGTGATAAATATTCAGCCTAAATTGCTGTAAATGATTAGTTTTTATGGTCACATGTGTAGAATGTTTTATGCCCAATGAATGGATTTGTTTTGCACTGATGCATTTCAAGGGTTGTTGAGGCACTGAAGGGTCATGTTTTATCGCTGAGTCAAGTAGTCTGCCCTCTAATGTGATGTTGCCAAAGAGCTACTTATTTATGAATGTATCTACCCTCTGGATGAATACCTAATTTGATTTCAAATTTTCATGCTTTTTCTAGTCTTTTTATGTAAATCTTGCATACTTAATTCATGAAAATTCCTCAGCAGAAAATTGATAAGTTTATTTATATAGCAGTAATGAATATCTTGATATAAAATTTTAACCAGAGTTTGAATGTTCCCTCCTCAGAACTATAGACCATAATATAAAGTAAATGAGAGTATGACATGATAATATTTTATGAGACATCAATTTCTCTCTGAAATAATTTTTATTTGTATACACTGTAATGCTGTCATCAGAAATATATGTAATATTTGAAATGGGTACCTCTTTTCTTATTTCTCTTATAATGCATAGTTTTGCTTCAGCTATTGCCAGGTCTTGCTGTCTCTGGGCATGTAAACAAAATTATATGCAAGTTTTATTGCATTTGATGTGGGAGATCAATGAAAGTAAATTTACATGCACATATTGACAGATTTCCTCTTATAGATTATATTCAGTGAATCATGAAGTTTTTAATGTCTTAGCCATGGCTGGTGCTTAAGCTTTGTGCAGTTATCTAAATAGTATTCGAGAGGTAGCGAAGAATAATAGTGAAATTCGGTGATTTTGTGATGTACGATTGCAGAAAGTCTATTCTGATATTCTTCTATGTCAAGGGCTGCTTTATACACCCTTGTGGTGGCTTGCAGGGTAGTAAGTAGATATTCACCTACATCAACGACTTGAGCATCATATTTGGGTTAGGTGATACCAGGAGTCTGCTTTCAATAACTAGATGAGAATTGATAGGATGGAAATGATTAACATCAGAGGAAAACTGAATATTGAATAAAGACTAGTTTTGGGTTTGAAAATAATAGTGATTTGTGAAGAATGAGTAGAAACCTGACGATTGAAGGAAAGGGATTTGATTTCATGGGATGTATGATTGGAATGTCTTTGCATATGGAGAAATTTTCTTGACAGATATGAATGGTTGATATGGTAGGAGAGGAAAGGAAATGAGAGCTGTTGAACACAACTGGCATCAGATAAAATGGGATGTGATGAACTGGTAATTGATACAGTGACATACCAAAGTCTTACATACCTGTGTCCAAATTTGTTTTCCCAGACAGTATCTTTAATTTTCCTTTTGTTCATTTGCCTCATTTAGTTAAGTATTTTTTGTGTGTGTGAAATTTCTTTGTCCCTATCTTCTTTGGTGTTGTAATTATTGAATTCTTTGGTAAGTCCTCTGGTAACCTTCTGCTTTTTTGCTATCTTTGATTAATCCATAGGTACTCATTGTCCTTTGCTTCACTAACAAGTGCTTTGATGATTTCACTGTTGATTTTGTCTGCTCCACGCCCTTAGTTTGTCTTCATATTTTTGTCTGGTCTGTTGAATTCACTTCAGTATGCCTGAGCCCTGAGAATGTTCATCCATATTGTCTTGTCCTTTATTAGACTGTGTTCCAGCACCTGTGGCCATGGTAGAGTTCTGTGGTGCATTGCGTCTATGTTTTCACCCTTAATCATATGTTCCCTTTTTGTTCCTATTCCTTACATTGTATGTTGCTTTGGTCTCCTTCTTCTCATTGACTCTCAACAACCTTCTATCAAGTCCTCCACAGCCTTCTTGGATGACTTATTTTTCTGAAGCTTCATTTAGAGTATTGCGTAATGTTTGTCTTTGGGATTTGTATTGTTTCTTCAACGAGTTCAGTAGTCTTCACCAGAATCTATTGCTTTGTTCATGCTCTCATACTCACCAGTTGCGCCTCTGCTCTTTCAGCGAGGTTCCCCTTTAACCCATCTTGTCTTCCTTCAATCTTTATGAATACATTCATTATGTAATGTTTAAGATAGGAGAAATTACAAAAACTGCAATAAGTCCACCAATGGTAGCTGTCCTTTTTCTATGACGTTGGAGTATTTATGGAATTCATGTGCATGATGTGACTTAGTTTATTTTTGTTTTTATAGTTTGGTTCTTAAGTGGATTGGGTTCTTAATGAGCTTATGTATGTCAAAAAATTTTTCCTGAACAATACCTCAGGGTGTTAAATGGTAAAAATCGTTGATACGCTGCTTCATAAAAGTGATGGATTATGGCAAAATGATTGGATACATTCCTTAATTACTTAGTAACTGGGTCAGAATTTTAATTCATTCTACTTTTCAAACTTATTTCATCTCACCAAGACCCTGAAAGCTCATCGTTAGTTAAATTGCTGTTTTGACTGAGTGGAAATAATTGTCATTTGAATCACTGGTCATTTGAAGAAGCTCAGTAGTATGTATAAATTAGATGGACCATTAGTATATAATGGACATTACAGCTTTCGCAATAGAGTCATGGATGAGGTCTGCCTTGTGTAAAGAGAGAGAGAACGGATTGAAGGGAAATAAGACGATGGAGGTAAAAGGAAGGGCCCTTGCAGTTGAGGTTTATCTTGCCTTGACAAAAGTCATTAATTCCAAGAACTTTGTTATGGACTGCGCTGTAATTTAAGCAGAGTGACCTGCTAATCACAGTGAAATTTAACCCTTCCATGCTGGAGCATTATGATGGGTAAAATTCCTTGCTGTTTCTCAATATTTATCCACCGGTAAATGTTTATGTCATTCATACGAATACATTTACATGCAAAGATGGGTAAATTACTCTAATTTTCATTTTAGGAAAGTTACCACAGTAAACTATGATAATTTTCGAAAATTACATAAATTTTCCAGTAGTTTTTGATTCTCTATTGTAAATACCTATTAGGGGATTTAATTAGAAAGCCAATAGTAAGGGGTTGATGGCATTCCAACTAATACCACAGTAATTTATTAGAAATAAAGAAAATTTAAAAAGAAATACAGCAGCCCACATGCTATTCACTATACCTACTTTAGCATGGGTAATGTTTGTTCAAACAATTGTCCAAATCAGCTGCAGTAAATTATGTAGAGTATCAGGATCTATGGAAATTACCACTAATTTTCAGGAGAATTTTCAGAAATTTTTTCTATTTTCACGTAAAAAAAACTATGGTTAAAAACTGAAGGATGGAGGAGCTGAGTGATTAATGCTTTCTCTAGGGCATAGGTGTGACTATTGAAATCATGGCCTTGGCCATGATTTTCTCAGCTGAGTAAAATATATGAGTGTTATATCCACTCTGCATTTGTTTTGAGTGAATATTATTTCCATTAACATCAATAATTTGGTCCAATATTTATGTTCACATAGGAGGCAATGGTTTTAAAGATTTCACTGTCTCACTTCATTTGCCATGGGTAAAATACTCTCTGAACTTAAATGACTGAAGTGATAAGCAGTCAACGAGTAAGGTAATAATTAGGAAGAATATTTGAACATCTAAATGACTGGAAAAAGAGAAATTAGTAGATATTTATACATCCAGACAGAAAGAATTGCAAAACTGTATTTAACTTATTTATTGGATTTTCAGGCTCTCCATTCACTACAGAGATTTTACACTACATAATATTGTACAAGTATGTATCACTGTGGTGCATTCACTTTAAACCTCTTTTCTTCTTGAGGAAATGTTGTTTTATTTATCACAGAACAGTGTATGCAGTGAAGTATCACAGTGGAATCAGCACTGCGCATATGTCATGGCACGACAGATATTTACAGAAGTTTAGGGGTTACACTTGGGTGCACTTGATTGTTTAGTATTGGTTAATTTTCTACTTGATACTTAAAATCCAGTGGCTAAAATTCTCTACTGTTTAGGAGAGCAATGTAATCTCCAACTTAAGAGGCAGTGAGAAGAATGATGCATTCTTATTATTTTTGGCCTCTCCGAAAAATTAATGGAGAGAGATTTTGATTTGCATTCCATTTATACATAACATGCCATTTCAGCATTTTAAGAAACTTTCACAAACGTCACCATATTCATGTCCTTTTTCAGTTGCGGTCAAAATTCATATAAGGGTACTCCGGAGATTTTTAATGATTTTTTTTAACTTTTGGCAGCAATTACTGCTTTGCTAGGTGATGAAAATGAGGATTATTCACATCATGATTATTAGGTTATTTGGAAACAACCACATGGGTTATAGAGGCAATATTTCAAAAGATGAAAGAGACTAATTGAATTTTATGGCACAGTAGTTACATTGCTAAAATGTCATTCATTCATTGAATGGATTTATTTGATCCTGGGACACAATACCAATTTTTAATTATGCCTGTGTGTCATATATGTATCCAAACTTAGCAGGACTTTCATGGGGGAGAAAGATTCTCACTGAGTAAGGTTCCGAGCCCAGTGTCTTCGATTTTACTGCAGAACTTGAAGAGTAAGAAGAATATGCACCTAATCCAGGTGAAGAGGAGATGAATGACTTGGAGGATGAGATTGGATTGACTTTCAGTGACACAGGGGAGGGCGACAAATGATCTCCTGTGGCCACAAACCCATCCAAACCACCTGCTCGGTAGTCCACCTTTCTGGTCAAACCATCACCACCAAGGTAAGAGTATGAGCCAGTGACGAAACCATTTGCATCAGAGGATTCGGTCTTTTTGCTGGAGTCAGTTTCATAAGAGTAGTGATAACCCAATCCATCACTTCCTCCTACCAATGCTGGGGCTGGCAGGTGATTACCTTTTGCTAAAAATCCTTTCTCAGCTCCAGCTTCATAGTCGACGCTTCTGTGAACACCGTCCTTGGCCACAAAACCAAACCTGCCCTTCACATTCCCTGCTGGATCAGAAGATTCCGCTCTTGAATGATCACCGGCATCATAGGAAAAGGAATAGGAGGCATCAGCAGGTTCTGATGAAACTTCTGAAGCGGAATAAGAAGAGGGATGAGAGGATGGAACATATGGGATGGGTGCTGATGATTGAATGCCTGATCTTAGGTTGAAATTGGCATCTGAAGGAATGTGATCTCCCCTTGCTACAAATCCTTTTTCTGCTCCTGCTTCATAGTCGACCTTCCTGTTAACACCATCTTTGGCTCTGAATGAGAAATGTCCTCTCACATTGCCTGCTGAATCTGCCGATTCTTGCCTAGCGTGGTCATCAGCCTCGTATGAAAATGAGTATGAGCCATCAACTGGGCTGCTTTTAAATGCAGTTGGGGAAGTCAGAGGGAGAACAGGTTTTGGTGCTTGGTATGTGGATGCAATATAGGTGGGGTTTTTGGCAATGGTTGAAGCTACTGGTGCTACAGGCAAATGGAGTCCCTGAGCTTCAAAACCTTTCTCAGCTCCTGCTGTGTATTCAACCTTTCTATTGATCCCGTCCTTTGCAATGAATGAAAATTGGCCTCTGACATTTCCGGCTGCATCAGCTGATTCCTGTCTTGAGTGGTCATCAGCATCATAAGAGAAAGAATATGATCCATCTCCTGGGGCCGAGGAGTAAGTGGTGGCAGACTTCACTGGAGTGTGTACTAGTGCTGGGGGAATGTAAGATCCAGTGCTGATAGAAGCTGGAAGGGTTGCAGGAGAGATGCCAATTTTCTTAAACTCAATTGACTCCGTTTTTGGAATGTGATCGCCCTTAGCAACAAAGCCTCTCTCAGCTCCTGCCTCATATTCAACCTTCCGATTGATTCCATCCTTCGCCACAAACGAGAAACGTCCCTGGACATTTCCAGCTGCGTCTGCAGATTCCTCTCTAGTGTGATCTCCGGCGTTATATGAGAAAGAGTACGATCCATCAACGGGGCTGGAAACTGAACTGACGGATGATGAAATTTCCGCGGCCTTAGTGGATTGGCTATATGAGGTGGATGGGAATGCAGGTGCGGAGTGTGTCAGCGGCGTTTCTGCTGCCACGGGTAGGTGGGCTCCCTTAGCCACGAAGCCTTTCTCAGCTCCAGCTTCGTATTCTACCTTCCTGTTCACTCCATCGGTCGCAGTGAATGCGAATCGGCCTCTGACGTTACCGAAAGAGTCGGCTGATTCTTCCCGGGAGTGGTCGTCGGCTACGTAAGAGAAGGCGTATGATCGGTCGGGTGCTGGACCTGAAGAAACCTCTGCGTACTTCGTTGAGGGAATTGGACTGGCTACGGGTGAGGAGACGGCAACTGTTGGAAACGACGGTTGGGTGAAGGTAGTTTTCTTCAAGCCTACTGTTTCAGGCGCTGAGGGTATGTGGTCGCCCGTCGCCACGAAACCTTTTTCTGCCCCAGCCTCATAATTCACTTTTCTGAGAGCCCCGTCTTTCGCGACGAAGGAAAATTTCCCTTTCACGTTCCCGGCGGCGTCAGCGGATTCCTCCCTTGAGTGATCGCCGGCGTCGTAGGAGAAGGAATAGCTTCCATCGACGGGTGAGTCTTTCGATATGGATGAGTAGGCATCTGCGCTGTACGAGTCCTGATTAGTGATGCGTACTTGGGCGGGGTGATCTAGGGCTACCGGCAAGTGAGCGCCTTTGGCCAGGAATCCTGTATCACGGCTCGCTTCGTAGTCTACATGCCTGTTGACTCCGTCCTTGGCCACGAACGAGAACTGACCTCTGACGTTACCGGCAGCGTCGGCCAATTCCTTCCTCGAGTGATCTCCCGCATCGTAGGAGAACGAGTAGGAGCCGTCCTGGTTGGCGCTGCTGTCCACCTGAGCCTGAACCGAGGGAAACGCTGATTTGGGAGCGTCGTACTTGAACAACGGCTGGAATGGGACGATGGGTACGGGTGCTGCGGGAGCGACGGGTAGGTGAGCTCCTTTGGCGGTGAACCCCTTCTCGGCCCCGGCCTCGTAGTCAACCTTCCTCTGCACACCGTCCTTGGCAACGAACGCGAAGTGTCCGCGGACGTTGCCGACAGCATCGGAACTCTCCGCCCTCGAGTGATCTCCGGCGTCGTAAGAGAAGCTGTACGATCCGTCGGCGTTGGCTTGGGGAGCTGAGTAGGAAATGGCAGAGACCGGAGCGGCGATGTTCGCTGTCACCGGGACGGCGGCTTTGAAACCTACGGGTTCCGGCGCGACTGGCAGATGGGCGCCCTGAGCCAGAAAGCCCTTTTCGGCACCGGCCTCGTAGCTGACCTGCCTATTTATGCCATCGTCGGCGGTGAAAGCGTAGTTCCCCACGATATTGCCCACTGCGTCCGAGACCTCCTGTCTCGAATGGTCGCCGGCGTCGTAGGAGAAGCTGTAAGAGGCGTCCGATGGACCGGAATCATAAGTTGTCAAGACGGGGGTCGATTCTACTTTGGCGCCGTAACCCGGGGTCTCGACGACCTCAGCCCCCGTTGCAGGGACGTACCCTGCGGAGTAGGCGTAGGCGAAGGCTCCCGGGGTCTTCTGACCACCGTAGTGGAAGATGCCTCTCACCCTGTTGGCCGTGTCGGCTTTGGCTGCGTGGGAAGACCCCTCCCCAGTGTCGTACCCGTATACGTAGTCGCCCTGGGGGTGTTGGATGTAATACTGGAGTCGTCTCCCGGCGGGCAACTTTGGAGGTTCCCAAGCTGAGACTGCGATCACAAGAGCGAGCAGCGCTAGTGCGAGACTCTGAGGAAAAGAAGAAAAAAACAAAATCTTGTTTAGAATAATTTACGAATTCCGTAATTACCGGCGTCGAGGACGCGCTTTTTTCCTGATTTTATGAAAGTATTCTACAGGTAAAGGTAGGTTTTGTTGAATTTCAGAGAATCTCCTCCTCCAGTTCTCTACACTTTCAGGGTCCTATTTCCCTCTAGTATATTCATTTTCGCCTCAGCATACAATCTATTTCAAGTATCTCAAAATTGACGAGCGTATTCGAGGCAAAAAGTTACGTCATTTTACCATTTTTTATTTTAGTTATATACCGGTTAAAGGTAGATTTAGGTGAAAGTCTGAAATAATCCTCTTGATTTTTTACAAGCGCTGGACTCCACCTACCGCTGGTAATTCTTTCTTTATTACAGCGTACGTCCAACCCTTCTTCAACCAGTCAATAAAACCTGCACTCTGTCTTCCTCGCCTGTCCGACATCTTTCTCAGTATCACGGCCTTTAGCTAATCTTCGCCCCTAATTATGCCTTCAAGCAGCCTACCTCCCCTTTGTCCATACTAATTGTAGAGAAAGAACAACCTATTAATATGAAGTCGTATATATGACCTTTTTACAAATAGAATTTATTATGCAAAGTTAAAAGAATAAATTAACGCTCTATCATAAAAAATATCAATTCTATATAGTCAATGACGACACAATTGTTTTTCCAAAATATTGCTCCTCAGAACTAAGGGCATTCTTAGCGTCGGCGCATTTTCGACTCTGACACATGAGGATAGTACAAAAATTGCGTTGTTAGTGGTTCAAAACCATTTTTATTAGAAAATATAAAGTAGCGGGCTGTTGTACAATTTTTCATCTTTGATTCTCATACCTTACGTAAGGCATTTAGTGTATTGCTGGAAGAAAACACCTAGACCCCGTTCTAAAATACATCAAGCCCATTGATTTCTGTTGAATGTTTGTAGGATTGTACAGCACTTTTCAGCGCTTAATTTCTGTGCAGTACTAGTATTTGATGATTTTTTCATTCCTAACGATAACACGGCGATGAAATGCGTAGAAATTTCCAAGAAGAAACTCCATCTGGAACGGGAATCGAACTCCGGACCACTGGAATACCGAGTCAGTTAAAACTTCATCACCTTTTTATGGCCGTTGTCATAAGACCCCCTTCCAAATATCATTTCATTGGCTGTGGGGGTTCGAAAATTGATACAGATGTAGATTCTTGTGAATCACAAGCGTCCGTATGATTCTTCATTGTTGGGGAAAAGTCCAATTTTCCTATCAGAAAGTCTGCTTTTCTGGTTATGCTATATCATACCTCTCCTTTGACCTTTGGTACATGAGTTATCTTCCTTTTAGGCAGCGATTTCTAGTTGAGGATTCTGTTTATAAATAGTTGTCATGAGCCCACCGTAAACTTTTATCCCATTTAACTGTTGTGTGACACCTGAAGTGATATCAAAAAATGATTAATTTGACCTAGTTATGCTGGGATAAATTTTAAAACGATTCACGCCTATCATTTGAATGAGATGTTCATCACTTTAAGTTATGTCATATGATCATAGTCATTAGAAATTCAGGAAGACTGTAACTAAGATATATGTGGAGTACTGATTCATTAGAGCATAATTTATATGCAGCACCTATATTGGATTCCATTGCGACATGATCTATGGCAATGGAATGCAACCAAGAATAGGAAATAAACTAGTTTTTCATTCTAAATTAACTGCATGCGAACAGTTAATTTTTTATCGATGCACTTCTCGTTTTATGCCTCTACAGTAATGTAGGTTTCGACAAATGCCTCGAAGCTATGCTCGTCTCGCATCCAATTAGAAATGGAAGGAATGACTCGCATAGGTGAACAGCATGTTTATGCTTCTGTCAAGGAGTAAATACTTTCGATGGCCGCCATTATTTAACCTTTTGGATGGTTATTTCATGTGACAAATTTTGACAATACCCGGACTAATTAGGCGCAGTTTTACCATTACGAAGTCAGCCGCGTGTGCAAATGAGAATGAGAGTTACTTAGAGGGAAAATGATTCTCCTTTTTCGAGAATTAAACCCGGATCACTCAATATCGTACGTGGCGCTTGGGATAATTCTTAATGTCATTTTTTAGCATTTCCGCCGAGTCTCATGTAATTTTTTCAGCCACTAAAGTAGTCCCCATAGACTGTAAGTCTTACTTCACTCTCACAAGCTGATGATCAACAACTGAATTGCTCTGTCAACTCTAGAACATTCAACATCCAATGCTCTTCTGAAAGTGGTCCAAGAGGAGCGCTAGAGCTGATGGAAGCGATAAAATTAGAGAGCAAACCGTGTGACACTAGGATACCTCGTAAAAACATTTCACTTTTCGTCCCTCCTGTTATCAAAAAATTAATAGGGGAGGTTTATTGCCGAAATGATAGATATGAAAATTCCTTTATGCCACGAATCGTTAACAACTGGACACAATAAATGTGTCACTCCGCCAATACGGATTTACTTTTCGCTCTCTCTAGCTTCCAATTTGTTTGTCCTCTCTCTTCCCTTCTTCTGGGGGGGGGGGGTGTTTCCTAACAATTCATGCGGCGGATCACAGAGTACTTTGTTTATGTTCCTAAGGCATGGTTGAAATACCTTTTTGCATTAATGTGTGGGCTATAAGTAGCGATGGCAAGTTAACGATGGTACTCTTGTAGAAGTTCTATCCATTGGCAAAGATTGATCTTGTGGTAATTTTCACAAAGAGCATACAACTAGCATGAAAATTTGTTAAAAATGTTGTATTTTATTTTTAGATGGAGTCAAAAAAATTATGTTTATAACATTTTTGTTGCAGTATATATTACAACCTGATGTAATAGGAGTAAAAGAAGAGGTATACATACAAAATGTAATAACTACTTAATTTTCGCACTATTTATTTCATTCATTGTGTTTAATTGCTTGTGAATCCGCAACGCTAATATTTTTTATCATCGGAGGTCACCAATCTAAGCATGTCTATTAATAGATCCCGGCGATACTCCTGTCTTATCGCCTAGTCCGCTATGGACTATAGCCTTTAGCGCTTCTAGAGATGTTTTCGCTAATTTGGATCCCTCACTAGCTCTTTATGTATTTTTTTAATACCTTCATGAACTTCTCCCGTCTGCTACCTATCCAACGCCTCCCTACTTCTATGGTCAGTACAGATAGAACGTTTTTTATGGAGACTGAGAGAGATTTTGATCCATTATTTTGAAGTTGAAGAGGGAGATGGATGACGTTTTGGAAGGAGACATGCGGAAGAGGGCGAGAGCGAGAGGAGAGCGCTAGGGAAGTGTAGAAAATGACGGAACATAGGGATTCTGGACGAAATTAGAGGGAGTGAGGTTTGAGAACTTCGTGAGAGATCTAATGGCGAACTGTCTACTGAAGAGCAAGTGAGATGGTGTTCCAAACATTTTGGATGTTGCAGTCAGGATTGTCCGAAAATTTGCGAATTAGCTGGTAGGGTTGTGAAGCAACGCACGTTTTTAGAATGCAACCGGGTATTGTAATAAACAAGTAAAAATACACTAGCGGTAACTGGAATAAATTTTCGCGATGAGATTGGCCATCTTTACTAAAGGAGCCAGTTTTATGTTACGTTTCATCACATCCATTACTCCAATCGTACGTTTGCACCTTCCATAAAATATGGGTGTAGGATATAGGCGAGTTGCGGATTTTGACGAAAGTAGACAGACTATTAGTCAAGGAATAGTGATTGAAAAATCATCCTAATTTTTTGTTTTTCTTTGCTCAATAGTTCTAACAAAATAGAAGATAAAAAGTGACAGTAATTATTTTAAATGGCATTATAAACCATATAATTGATCCTCCGCTAGCGTGGAGAAGTGGTCTACGCGTAAATTAGTCGAATATCAGTGCGATGGTTCTCACTTCATGGCCCAATGTTGAAAGCTATTTGTTTTTCATTCACTCTTGTTATTTTACCTAACCATGCTAAATGTTGGTATTTGTCGTGATATCACCCTTGTTATTTTACGCTAACCATACCAAAATGATCCAGTGTATTGCCTGAATGAGTATTGCTAAAATGGCATTATTTTTCGCGTAAAAAGAGTGATCTTTAATCTCTAGCGACGTAAAGATCTCCTTCCTTCGTTCTTGCTGATTCCAAAATGATCTAATGACAGCCGATGTAATTATCTGGCTCTTTCTTCTCTTATCGCTTATAACCTTTGGCAAGAATTTGAATGGCGAATCAAATAGAAAAATGGTAAAATTATATCCAGCATCGGGACTTGAACCAAAAACATTCCACTGGTTTTGTACTTTACCTATGGTCCACTCGCTTATGGATTTGGAGACTCGATTATGCGGTTTATAATGGAAGTAAAATATTGAACATCGTTTTTTCTTTAAGATATTGGCTCTATACCCAAATGGTGGATGTGATCCGTAAAACTATTCAGGAACTAATTATCTTCGTGCAATTTTTCGCTGAAATCCGAGATCTACCCATCGGATACTCCCCTTGTCCACATGGCAAGTACTGTGCTATTACCTATCGCTACTCAGTTCAGACAGCATCTTTCCTCTACGTTGCGGTGCCATCTATGACTGCCGAAGATAATAGGCTTTTTTCCAGAGAAATTTAGCGCATTTATTTGGATTGGCTTCACTGGTTCGGTTAATTATACTCTCAGCGCCTTTTCATTGTGTCATTCACGTAATTCATTATCTTTGTTGTCAATCCATCGCCATTTGCTATTTGAATTAAACAAGCGCTTTTAAATATCATACTGTGCTAACTCTAACGTCTGAGTTGTCGCTACTGATCTACCAACGCTTCTATGTGACAGACATCCCGTTAAACGCCTTCTTTTTCCGCCTCTGTTTTTTGGTTTAGGTTTTATGCGTAATACTCTCTTAGCGTGGCTCTGACTTCTTCTTACTGAAGACCATATTTTCAATTTTTCCCCTCATCATATCCTTGAAAAATTCCATAGTCTCGCACTCCAAAGAGCCACCAATTGGCCACCAATTGTGAAAGGGATGTGCATCAGAAGTCAAATGCGTACACGGAATCGTCCGTTTGAGAGAAGACAGCCAAGCGGGTGCCAGGCGTTATGGAATTGAGCATGAAAGAAATAGGTTTGCAGTCTCGTGTTGGATAGCTGAACGTGAGGAAGGCTGAAGAGCGGGCAGTCCCACAGGTAATGAAAGTATACCAATCTAGTCGATTTTTAATTAATTTTTATCTTAGTGAGTTGTATTAGGTTTTTGATGTAGCAGAAGCGAGTGTGTAAGCACAGGAAAAATGTAACATTATTCATGGGAGTTCTCTCTTTTCGATCACCCATCCATTCCTCTCGATAATTTAGCAGAGTTATTTCTTTCCCTCCCCAATTATGATTTGATTCGACTTCTTCCGGGTCATTATTTTTTAGGGGCGATCGACAACTGCCTTTCTATCATTAAGGAGGGGTGGGTAGGTTGGCAAGGAATGACTTATTAGGGAATGATGGTAGGGTAGAGAGAAACCCGGCTTCGGAATTATCTTGCTCTTCTCGAAAGGCGCAATGGGGACCACAGTTTAACGTCCTGTTCGACAGACAGAGGGCTTCAATTGAAGTGCTCTTCACAAGATACCCTAATTTCGAGTATAATTCCACTGAAAGACATCCTTCACTGCCGGGAGTTGAATCCGGACCCTCAAAATAGGAATCCCGTACTTTGGCAACCAAACCCTCCCGATCCCCATAAGTTGGTAATTGAACTGCCTGAACGTTAGGAATAATTTACTCTAAATGTTTCTTTGATTTAGCTGGCCATTGTCATTGATAACTGGTAGAAATATTTTCCGCATTTCCATATTCATTTCCTCTTGTATCTCTTCTGTACTGCTTCCAGTCAGTCCTTAAAAGTTACTTAACGTCTTGGTGGTGGGAGTCAATAATGAATCATTTCATTCATTTCAGAGAATTTCTTCTGTCATTTAATGGCTCTCTCCGTTATAACGCCTCCGCTGCAGAAGTTGATTAGAATTCCAGGGTAATGTGCTATCACATTTACTTACAGTGTATGTTACAATATCGCGTAATGTACTGTCATATTTACTTACAGCTTGTGACTCAATTCTCCTAACGCACTGCATTGCTAAATTTTCCGGTGTACTAACACGCTGGATTCAAGAAGTTCCAATTGGTAAAGAAAAGAGTCGATCCTTCAAAGACTCTGTGGTTTTCCTTCGCCAAAATGCACAAATGGGACGGGCGGATTGTCATTTCTTTGAACTAACGTTAGAATGTGAAAGAAGTCTTTTGACAATAGAATTGCCTTGCCACTAGGGATCAATTCGGCAAAAGGCTGCTGAATTGTCAGTAATCGCTCCAAGACAATGATGTAGTAGGTCACGACTGTTCCCGAATGTGGTGTCAAAGCGGCAAAAGCGTACTACTTCACTCGTGTTCGTTTGAACTTTTAAATGTTCCATTAAATAGAGGCCGAACTTGTGCGCACAGTGAATACCGATCCTTGTCAGTCGCTCCTTGTTTCTCAACTCTCGTCGCTGAAGGACAAGGTTGGTGGAAGATTTGTCCATCCACAAGGAGATGCACGTGACCCCAATCGTTGTAGAGTCAAACGCATTAATTTGGGAAAGTGTTTAACTTCGGAGTAATCCTCCCGTCAGTCGGCGGATTGCCGTTCTCTAAAACTGGTGGTTTATGCAGCTCAATAGCTTCGTTGGGCAGAGAGGGAGAGCGCGTAAACGCGAAACACATTCTTGCGAGTAGTTACAATTGCGATGCGAGTGTAGATCAAGGCAGGATTATCTTGCGTAAAAGCAATTTCGTATGAAATTCGAGGTTGGTTTTGACAGTGATAGCAATCAAAACTAAATTACCTCACTTGTAGTAAAGGCAAAATGGATTTTTCCACCACGACTTATCTGTGATACAACATGCTTCAACCCAACGGCCTCCTCGTCAGGTACTAGACTCCGGTTTCAAGACAAAATGCTGAGCCAATTGCGTTGAAACGTGTTGTACCACAAATGAAACTCTGGTGGAAAAATGCATTGCGCCTTTACAACAAGGACAATGGATTTCCACGTTTTCAAACCTGAAAACATTGGATATAAATGTTCTCAGTTATTTCAGCGCCACCTAGACGAGTCGATGAGCATTATTTATTTTTAACGAGAGCTCTTAATCATAAGCTTGCGTGTTACTCCTATGGTCCCTGATATTTTTCCGCAACGTTTGCTGCAAGTCGGAAAATTTTAACTATGCCCAATCCGTCTAAATCGTCAGAAACATTGTAAAATTTTGGGAAAATGGTTTTGCATATTCCACCCGCATTCCTGGGTGTCTTATCATACGTAAATGTGAATAAACTTTCGATCTAACAAGGGGAGTGTCAGATAGCCGGTTCTCAGATTTTATTCAAACTTAGTAGTTGTACAGACCGCTGTATGTGGTTTATGAATCACCCCACATATATGGTTATATAACCAACAGTTTAAACGAAAAAGGCCTTTAAAAATTTCAAAATTCCCTTTTGTACGGGCCACCCACATAACTGACAAGCTACGAAAAATTTGAATATTATTAAGAATTATGCTTGAATTGCAAAAATATGAAGAGAATATTATAAAATAATTATAGAAAATGGAAATCATGTGCATGAAGGAATAATGGAAATAAGTCGTGAAAAGATAAGGAAGTGACATAATTAGAAGGCTGCCTTCGACCGAAAAAAGAGACTAAGCATGACGTCGTGTATGCAAATGAAAAATTTGCGTCGCGCAAAAATAATATTTCGAGTAAAAATAAAAAAAATCTTGAGCGCATTGTAGGATGCCGTAAAAGAAAAACTATAAAAAGCAGCGGAAGAAACATACCCCGTATTGGAATCGAACCCGTGTCTCTAGACCGGAGACGAGCACGTCAGTCACCCGTCCAGCTTGTCAGTTATGTGGGTGGCCCGTCTGAAGGGAATTTTGAAATTTTTAAAGGCCATTTTCGTTTAAACTGTTGGTTATATAACCCTATATGTGGGGTGATTCATAAACCACATATAGCGGTCTGTACAACTACTAAGTTTGAATAAAATCTGAGACCCGGCTATCTGATACTCCCCTTGTAAGAAAGATATAGGTGTCTGATGTAAACTGCTGTTGACCTTCAAAATCTTATGTGGTTAATTTAGCAGATTATTGCGACTTTTTTGCTTCACGTTTTCCCCTTCAAAAACAGAAATGTGAGGTCACAGATTTGGCAGTGGTTGGATATTTGTGTTTCAAAGTAGCACATACCGCGATCCTTGTCTCCGTTGCCGTGGCCTTGTCTCGGGGAAGCTAATAGCTTCGTGAGTAAACTCTTGAGCTGGCTAATCATAACGTCCGTCTTCGTTGTAGGTATTGAAGAACTTTTTCATCTACAATATTTTACATTTGGAAAAGCGTATGTAGCAAATCTTCCACAACTGCGATGCATGGCAGCCTCTAATATTAAACTGATTTAATTGAACTTCAGCGTAAGTACGGTGCAGCTGGTTGCGTGTTATGGCTATTGATTTGTTTAAACTCGCCATTCTGTACCGAATGGAGAGTCTATGGCTATTGAGTTACGCAGGTGGTTGTAATTGCCCTTGAGGTAGATGGGTGGATATTTATTTTGCTAAATATATTATTTATTTTGTCGGCTAAATATTTTTTTTATTTTGTCGGCCCCGGTGGCGGCGGGGTAAAGTCCTCGCCTGCTAACCCAAGGGTCGCGGGTTCGAGTCCCGCCTGGGTAGAATATTATCTGCCCAGGACATGGGTGTCTGTGTCTCGTCCGTTGTTACTGTTGTTCACCTGACTTAAAATGGCCTCATGTTCTGTATTCGGGGCAGTGATAATAAATAAATAAAATAAATAAATAGATTTGTGAACCGGATATCGACCTTCAATCTGTGACGCGGTGAGTCACTTTCAAAACGTTTTTTTTCAGTAGATATTAGGCTATATTCTTGGATAATCACGTAAGAAGTTCTAGATCAATACTTCAGTTAAATTAAGTAAGCCACATCCAAAAGGGGAGAAAGGTGGTAAAAAATGTAATCTTATCCGACGGAAATATTAGCAATAGCATTAAGCAACTATCTTGTGGATACAAGAGCAAGGTTCGTAGATATCAAGCCAGAGTTAGTGGAAACCACTTTGGGCTTCAAAGTGGAAGCATAGGTATGACGTTCTCATATCAATACTTTTGAGTGATTTTGGTGATGTGTTAGACTTTACAAATTTATTAATCAACATTTATACTCGTGAATGAGTGACTTTTGGTGAATATTTGACCATGCTGAAAGAAAAAATGTTCTGTAGTGGCACGAGAGTTGAGAAATTGCGGCTTTTCCAAAATTCCTTAAAGAGATTTGAAGATGTCAGGAGTAGAATGGGGGAAGGGAGAATAGAAGGTGATTTGACTGGGGGGTAGAGTGAAAGTGATGCCTGAGTATTTAATATTGAGTACCTATTTAAAGAGTTCGCCCCAATGAATAGGCAAGTGACGAAATAACGCGCTAGATACTGTCTGAGTAAGAGTTGCGAAAAAAACTCATAGAAATTCGTCAATTAAAACGTACGTTGACTCTGAAAAACTTGGGAAATATTTAAATTTATGGCGAAAATATAGTATCTGTGGTTGAAATCGTAAGGAAAAATAGGTGATCTCTGAAGTTTAATGGAAGAAAAATGGAGTAAATAGAGGAGACATTAGTATTTGCGGAGAACTTGTCGACAGATAATTTAAAATTCGGTACTATTTTCTGAAAACTTGGTATAGTTGTGTCTGTATTAGCTTCAAACATTGCTGTGAAACTTCTTAATTTCTTTGCCGTCACTCTTCTACAGCAACCATTAGATTATATTTGTGATTATATGCCGAACGTCTGGGAAAGCTTTATTTTGTTTCACATTCGAAAGAATTTTTAACTTCGATCTAAAGTAAAGCATCCACGATTTACTTCCCTTCATTGCGTTGCTCTTATCATTTGATTATTAATACCCTCTTTGTGCAGAAGAAAGTATTACCAAACTCGTGTTACGCAGTTTTGGTGAGAAATACCGATGGGTGTCGCCCAAGGTAGCGGAAGCAATATGTGGAGTGAATAAAATATATATGCCTATTATAAAATGACATATCATTGTCCATAAGTTCCACCGTAAAACCTCTCTTACGACGAGTTAGCGCATGGTTGATTTCATTGTGGAATGACAGTTGAATTTTGCTATGAACCCACGGAAAAGGTTTGGTCCAGCTCTGGTTCATCAGCGTATTATCGGATATCGCGTTTATTACGAGACCTTGAGCAGCGGTCGACGGTAAAAGTATCTAGTCCGATAGAATTGTTTTATATTCTTTCACAATCACTTCTAGCAAACGATAAATCAGCTTATTTCATTTAAATTAGTAAAATTCTGCTTTAAAATTAACTACCGTCCTCCACGATATAATGTATCGTTTACCGCGATAGCCTTGAAAGCATTACCGCTAATTTCGCGGTATAAGTCGTCATTTGAGAGGGAAACGCAACAAAGCATTACTTCTGGATTAAACCAATTGAAAGAGATCTTTTGTATATATTTTAAACCAAGCGTGATCAGAGAGTTATTTCAGGGTGCCTTGTACTTGCTGGCAAAAAAAAAGGACGTTTGCGCTAGTTAAAATTCGTTATGCTTATGAAACCCCAATTATATGCCATAAATCTCATATAGTAAACAGAATTTATTTAATAATCTATATATATAAAAACGAATGTATGTCTGTGTGTCCTGTATGCATTACTACACCGTTGATCCGATCGCCAAGAAACTTTAAGAAGTTGTTGAGTACACTCTTGCAAAGGTTTAGGTATAAAATTTTTTTAAATATCGCCCTCCCACCCCCCCCCCCCCAAGGCCCTCTTAATCTTTCGAATACTTTACGCGCAACAACGCCCGGTGGGTAAGCTAATAATCCTAACCTAATTTTTCCCCTGCTCGCCTCCCTTCTGCACAAGGACCCGCTTTTTCTTGGGCCGGCCCTGTTTGGATATTTATTATTACTATATTATTTTATTATTATTTACAGGTTAAAAATAAATATATAAGACAGTTGTCACATGTGAGAGTTAAACCCCCCAAACGGAAATCGATTGGTCGATCTACAACTGAAGCACGAAAGAAAAAGGCATTACGAGTTTCAGAAACAGACGAGCAACGAGAATCAAGATTGGAAACCGATCGATTACGCACTGCTCAAGCCCGCTCAAATGAAACAGAAGAGCAACGAGAATTGAGATTGGGAGCCAATCGATAACGCACTGCTCAAGTCCACTCGAACGAAACAGAAGAGCAAAGAGAATCAAGATTGGGAGCCGATAGAGTACGCATTGCTCAAACCCGTTTACAATTGGATTTTTAAGCTTTTAAATCTTGAACCATTGCACTACGCACTTCAATAATAGAATATTTTATTTACTTGGAAACCGCAACGTAGGCATGGAATGGAAACTCATGCCATCATTTGTATGCTACGAATTCCTGTGAAGGTACGAGGATTCATTGGACTAGATCTCAAATTCTTTTAGGGCTCCGATTTTGAACCCAGAAAAAGGCATTGCAACGCATTCCGGGTACAGCTAGTAATATATAAAATGGTGTAATAGGAACAATCATGAATAATCAGAACGCAGGGGCAATATTAATGGACTGGGACGACAGTGCGGCAGTGAAATAAAATGCAAGCTCAGAAGCGGCACTTCTTCACGTCTTCCTTTTCATTCCTCCAGCCGCGCCCGTGGACAATCTAGTGGAACTATATCGACGCAGCCCTGACCTTAGCCTTGAGACTCGCGCAGATCTCGTAACTCAATGGCAGCGGAAAGACGTGGTCTTGCAACGATACGGTTTGCGCAAAGCATAATTACACGACCATTTGAAGGAGAGGCTTCGTAAGACTCTTTGCTTGTTTCCTCTTTCGCTTAAGGTGGTGGATAGATTTAGATTTGAGCTTCCATTCAATTTTTACTGACAGCGCTGACGCCTTAAAATTAAAAAAAAATTAAAATGGGATTTGACTTCAACTACAGCGGCTAACCTGTATTTCATACTTCTAATCTGGAAGTCTTATTTGGATGAACTAATATTCTAAAAAGAAACTCATGTCCTCCATTGAAACACCAAATGACATTTCTGTACGGGACTTGATTGAATTTCGGTTTGAGTTTTAAGAATTGTTCAGCTTCTGTCAATGTTCCCGAAATTATTTTCTTTATCTCCGAGCTGCGGGAAATTTTGAAGGGAAACTATCACAAATATGTATCATAAATATGGAAACGTATTAACTTGGAAACCTGATCTCAGACAATAAAAGAATGCCATGCATTGAGAAAAGATTTCAAAATCCAGAGCTCTTTTAAGTTTGATGTAACACTGCAAATGAATCAGAAAATCAGCGATGATTATTGGGGATTTTTTCTTCAATACAACTATGTTTTTGACGCTCTAAGTGACTCGTTACTTTTCAAATTTGGACCTCAGAGGAATTGAAAATATCGCTATTAATCTTACACTGTTGAACTCGGCTGGAATTGATAAATTTCATTTCTGATCAATGCTGTAAGAAGTTTATTCTCAGCTTAGGATACGTAATTTTGGACGTATTAACTGGACACCAGCATCTTTTCCAATTTATTAGTAGCTATTACCCTTTTAATCGAAGCGTTATATCGGCTCTTCTTCAATCGTTGCATGACACACTTGAATTAGACCCCTATTTAATGCAAAACTGAATTTAATCTATCGGAATAGAATGGAGGTAATTAACAATTCATACGGAATGATTTTGTAAAACTAAGCCTATGGTTCTTGGCATCTTAAAAGCTTGCTCCTCCTAGGTAGAGATCATCACACCTCAGTTTTGAACATCATTTTAACTGGTTAACTCTCTCCAGGTGGATAAGGGCGCCCGGTCTAGATAACCATTGCGAAAGAATGATGTGCGAAAAAATGGCGGATCTATTCCATTGCAGTTAGCAAAAGAAAGCATCGTGTACTCACGTTCGATAACTTCGCCATATCTCCTTTTTCTGAATCACTGGCGATGTACTAAAGAACACTTCTTCGGCGTGCGAAGGGCAGGAAGCGCGTAGTACTTTCCTCTCCCTTCTGGTGATCTGGACCTCGGACTACTTCCTTCTCCTTGGTGAATATCACGCGTTGAAGTCTCCGAGCGTTGAAGTCTCCAGAGTCGCACGCCCGGGCTGCTGTATGGGGAATTCGGGGAGGAATCCTCCGCGACACTGCAGCGTCCACATCGACGGCCCCTTATATATACACGTGCTCTACGCACGCGTTCCTTGAGGAGCAGGGGTGGGAGAGGCGGAAGACGAGGAAGAAGAGGGTGGCCCTGTGTGTGATGCTCCTCATCCCTCCCACTCCTTAACGTCTCCTCCTCCCCTTGCCGAGAGCGGGGAGGACTCTTCTTCCCCACATCTCCTCCTCCTCCTCCGCCACCACCTCCTGCCCATCACCTCTCCCGCCTCATCGCCTCTCCCGTCTCATCGCCTCTCCCGCCCCGAGGCACACCTTCCAATCTCCCCTCCAGCGCCACCACCGATCGCCCCTTGTGCAAATCCACATCTCCACCTCGGGGCGTGCCGCGGAATCTCATCCAGTTTCGTCCTTTCCTCTCGCACTTCTCTCTGCTTTTCCAACTTCGCGCGGGAAGGGCCGGTCCGCGATCTTTTTTTTTTCACCTTTCGCGTCCCTTGGTCTTGCGTTACTCTTTCTAATAACGTGGGCAAACTTTGCTTATTTCCCCTTGTACATTGGTTTATTGATTGGGATTGTAAACTTAGGTATTTTTTAGATAGAAGACTTGTTTTATAGGGTAGAATATCCCAGGAAATTTAGGAATCGCTTTTATGAGGCTGTTAGAGTACTTACTTGCTATCTAGGGGCCCTGGTTTTGGATCTCATAGTGGAGAAGAGTTTTCAGTGGAATTATTATTAATATTATGTATTTTACCGGTAAATGTAGGTTTTTTTTTAATGTCAGAGAATCTCCTCCCGTTTTTTTTTTCATTTTCACGGGCCTATCTCCCCCTAGTATATACTTTTTCGCCTCGGGATACAATCTACCCTTTTTCATCCCGTCCATGAAACCTGCTCTCTTTCTTTCTCTTCCCCGCTTGCTCAACATCCTTCCCTCTATCACACTCTACAGCACCCCTTCACACTTTATTAGATTCTTCAGCCATCTACCCTGCATATCTCGGATTTCATTCAAAAGTCTCCTTTTCTCGCCCATCATTTCAAGCACTTCCTCATTAGTCTTCCTCTCCGTACATCCTTTTTCGCCTCTGCATAAGATCTACCCTTCTTCATTCCGTCCATGAAACCTATTCTCTTTCTTCCCTGACCCCGCTGGCCCAACATCCTTCCCTCTATTACACTCTTCAGCAACACATCACCCTTTTTCAGTGGAATTTCTACTAGTAATCTTTCATTTAGAGAAGCGGGAAGGCTGATTCTGTCGTCAAGTTTTCTCCTCCAACGTCATTCCCAAGATGAACCCTTTACACCCAGTAACCGATCTCTCCCTCATGGCACAAGTAGTTTTCATTCGCCTCCCGAAAAAACCAACCTACTGGAAATGTGTAAGACATAGGAAAGAAGGAAACCCGGCGCTGACATTGGCAAGCATAGGACCCTGAGGATACCACAGTTAAATTAATATTCCATCTAACGGATGAAGTGCTGGTATTAGAGTGCTCTCCACATGGAAGCGAATACTCTGATCACTGCACAGGTTTGAATTTTTATTTTTCGTCTTTCCCAATTTTATGGTTGAGTTTTCGGCTAAGATGGACATATATATTGTTCTTGACACGAAATTCCTACACAGACAAAACTGGCAGAGTATTTAATGTATAATATTTAATGCATGAACATATTTTTTCATTGCAGGATTAATACTACGATAAGCACCACCGTTTGCTTTCCTTTACTTTCCCAATCCCTTTTCTTGAGATCTTTTACTTGGATTGTCTCTAAATATCCCTTGTCTCGTCCTATTTTTCAGTACCATTGTTAGTACGTAAATCTTAATTTTGTCTAATCTAAGGAGCTCTTAATTTCTTAGATATTTTTTAGGTTTCTTTGGGTGTTTGTGTAATATCTAAACGGAATGGTTTCATTCTGTTACATTACTTAGTTTTCATCAATTAGTCACTCACAGGTGTGGTAGAAAATATGATTCCAATGAGCTTTAGATTTATAAGAAAACTGTTCCACTGACGTAGGAAAAATTACGTAAGATCTTGGGCAGAGCCAAAATATCTTCGTCCGGTAAAATTGACATTCCAAAAATTAGGATTCCTCGAAAATATCTTGTCCGTACAAGTTTAGTTGAAGATATAATAGAGGAAGTTAATGGGATTACCGTATATTTTCGCTCCTTTGCTCTTTAATGAGTAAGAAGTTGTAATATTCGGCAATTTAAGAGAGAAGCTATATTTTTTTGAAATCCATTTAGTTTCACATACACCAACTCTTTGTTTCCATAAGTCTGATATACTCTCACTTATTTAGACGGTGTTGGTTATAATATTTCAATTTGCTTCATAACTTTTACGAGTAGAAAATGAAGAATCAAATGCATACTTTCAGGGGGCTTAACTACTATATGATGGCCTGGAGAGTGAGGAACGCATCACACGAGCTCTGAATTCCGGCCTTGAACGGGAAGGATGAGCCTAAGGACGCTCGTTCGCGTAAGGAACGTGCGTGAGGGGAGAGCCGGTGAGTACTGCTGCATTCATGAACCTCTCAATTTCCCAAACTTTGTTAGAGCAGAGAAATTCTTTAATATGGTCACCTTTCTTTCGGGGGATATACTGGGTGAATTTCAGCCCTTAATTTTTTACTGTAGATTTTGTCATGAATTTTACCATTGTCATTGTGGATAGCTTACTTCTACAAACTCCTGGAATTAAATCCGCCTCCATAACTAAGAAATATTTTATCGTCAATAAGATTAGGCATCTGATGTCCTTATACCGTCATGAATATGTATATTAATGTAGCAGCTTTTATTTTTCTAAGCATAAGATATGTTACATTAAGGCCTATTAAAACATACGCCTATATAAATATATTGCACTTAGGTTTACCTCAATTTTGAGATATTTAGTAGTTACCTTTTTTTCCAGGGCAGCGTATTTACCAGAAAAAAATACTAAATTCAGGGAGGACTTTCTGACCAAATTTATTTTTAAACACGAATACCGTTGCTCTTTTATTTAATTAGTTTTACGCTTTCAATTAAAACACGTCATTTTAAATAGTAACCCCACTAGTTTTGTTGTAATACTTGTCCAATTAAAAAGCGAACCGATCAGTTGTTAAATTTGATGATTATTTCAATACAATATTTGGACACATTTTCTGCCATATTAAGAGCAAACAATTGATACAAATTATTTTTTATAATTTATTAATCTACAAGCGTATTAAATTAGTCCAAAATAATTGTACTTCACCATGGCTAGCAAGTATGACAAACTTATTGGTGTAATCATGTTATGCCTTTTCTAATATTTCGTTACCAAATGAATGCGAATGTTCTCCACCGACTTGGAGTGTGTAGGATGAATTTGAATAACCAAACGTCCTTGGAGGGAAAGCTTTTTCCAACCACAGGGCTTTACAAAATAAAAAGAGATTTTGGCGATTCTGTGGTCAGTTTTGAAGTCTCTTGCGATCAAAACCTGCTACAGGTATCTGCTCTTGAAATGGGGTTTGCAATTTCGGGGAATGATCGTTCAATTATTAATAAGTACGTTGTGGAAGGCATATTAAACATAGATATTGCGAATGAAGCCAAATCAGAGAGGTTTGAATGGTAGGCTTACCGCTGTTCAACTTGTCGGCCGAAGTGGCTGCGTGTATTTGAGATGGCTCCATAGCACCTTGAGCGTTGGATGAGTTATTGGTCATTATCCTAGTCTCCCTTTGCATTTAATCTACGGTTTATTACATTTTAAAGCAATACACACCTTTGTCTGCAGTTGTAAAATGAAGATTAATCGAAGTGGGAGGAACTTTGTAATTAGTGAGAAGTGAAATTACTTCATCAAATATTCATCGTCCTCATCCTTGAGGATTCATCAAATGGACTTTTGACGGTCTTTTGATTGCAAACCGTGCATCCTTTCCTCTCAGAAATGCTGGCCTCCGTCTCGAGCTTCCTCGGACAATTAGTGATAACTGCTACTATGCAAAGAAACCATCACACAATGGCCACGGGCTATTATTTACGTCACATTATCTATTCAGCTGGTGGCAGGGGTGGTAGAGGACAATGGGGCCTAATGATTTATTTCTATCGACTTTGAATCTAATTTTCTTCCCGTTGAAATTGTGTCAAACTCACTGATGAAGAACTCATGACAAATTCTCCAAAACAATTTTCCCCCAGTGAGGAAATCGTATTGAATTGAAGTTATTAGCATCGTTCTCCTAAATAGAAAAAAATCTATTATATTTTTCTGTGGATTCTGATCTAATTGAAATTATTCGACTTTTCATGCCTTTTTTATTTAAAGATGTCAAATGCATTTGATGGATGACCATACCTGAAAGAATTCATTCTGGCTGATAACTTAAGTCAAAATGGAAGAATCCTCCGCCATTCCCATTTCCATAAATGCCTTAATCCAATGGGTCAGAATATTATTTGGTTTGTTTTATCAAAAGTGATTGTATAGCTTCCTGTCTGGAGAAAGTTATCCCGAGACTTCTACTTCGTTCTCTTTCAAAAATTGGGCATTCTTAGATAATTTGTCTCGCTATTAGAAGTGAAAGTTATTCTTAGAAATCATGAAATAAAAACACCGTGTTGTTTAGACATATGTATTGAACGGGAGATTAAACGTCCAGGCTCTGCATGGATGTCCCAGCGGAAGACGAAATTACGTATTCGTCACACTACGCCGATAGTGCCTCTTCTGTCTCTTCTTATTTCGCTCTTAACCTTCGAATGCGAATGCGACCCGATTTCTCACCCTCCCATACCCCCCGAAAAACATTCGCCAAACGGCTCCTCCCTCTCATCCCGTCCTCAAATTCATTCCTCGAGGAGTCCCCACACTCCTCTCTCTTTCAGCGCATGTTTGGATTCCGCCCAAACCTCAACTCAATTTTCCAGTCTAGTTCTTTCCTTTTTTCTTGTCTCACATCCTCGGCACTTCCTCGTTTGAAGAAAATCAAGTGTCGCCAAACCATGACGCACTTCTTTTGGGAATCCTTTGGGCGAGATCTCTCGCGTGCATCCTTGGTCGTTGGGAAACTTTCGTGTTTGGGAAAATGTTTGATTGTTCACGAACTAGAATCACCCGCACTTTCGAACGCATTTCTGTCTCTAATTACTATGGTCATCAGCTACTCCCTTAAAATCACGCCTGAAACCATCCAATGTGTCTTTAAAGCGCTTTTAGTTGAATGAAGCGGTGGCAATAATTACTTACAAGGGAAAAATGGAAGTAAGACAATTGCGGTGACTCATAATAACATTGATGAAAATCAACGGGAATGAGAATAGCACCAATATAAAATAACTCTGCAAAAAAATTGGCGGATGAAAGATGAAATGATAACGCAGTCCTGCAAAATTTAGGTTTTTGAATGCTTTTTTGATGCAAAGAGCCATTTTCGATAAAACTTTGGGCGCTATATCCGAATCTTTTCAAAGAAATTGCCATTAACGTCGGAATTTGGAGATATTCTACTCTAAAAGGGTCAAAATGGCAATATTTAGATCTTTCTGAGCGTAAATATCTCGGAAACCAAGGGTGATGAAGCTATTCTGCAAACGCATTCAAAGTCTGCGTTAATAAATGTATAGAGTGTAACTATGAAACCTAGAAATGCTAGTTTCCTTAACCTGTACCTTAAATTTAAAATGTGTACACTCAAAATAATAGTAAATTGAAGTATAATTAAATTGTGGATGGTTGCCAAGGAACACAATATTTTTACCAACAATAAAACAAATAACTACGTACAAGTGTACTTCCATGAAGATACTAATTTTTCTCATGCTCATAAACAAATTATTTTCTTTCTATCGATCTACAGACACAGGCAGAAACGATCAGAAACAGACTTCGAAGCATCCAAACTCAGAAAAAGGCTGTTGTGGGAGTTAGGTACGGAAAAACTCATAGTTGGAATTAGTTTCAGCCAGAATTATTTACAGACATTATCATTATAATTCGTTTGAGTGAAGATGCTGACCTATGAGACCTTTCTTTTGCCACAACTGCCCAAATACTTCCCTTACTTCAGAATGTCTGAAAAAGGGGACTTGTTTTGTGGTAAGTGGTTTGTAGAAAATAAGATGTCGTGGCGAGCAGCAGCAAATCAGTACTCGAATTGATGGTAACTTATGATGCTAAGGAAGGGTAACGGAATATATTTACTCAGTGCACTGCGGAGAAGCTTATTGCGCGCCAATTATATAACAGCAGTTTACTTTATTACGGATTGTTTGTCAGGTTTACGGGTTTCTAGCCGTTTATCATGATCTTTGATGTTAATTCATTTCATTCTGCAATCTGTGGCTTATTGTTCGTCTTCTGTGCACTCTGTTTGCTATTATGTGCGCCTTCTTCTGATAATATGGTATATTTTCCGTATTTATTCCATTTTTACGTTTTTTCCCTGCATCAGTCCACTGTAAATTAGCGATTTCTTTCCCCTCTGCGTATTCACATAATTTATTCGAAAAGCAGTTTTTTTCATAATTGAAATTATCTTGGGAGTATATTAGCCCTTTCTCAGATCAAGATTAGCTAACTTGAATTTTTAATAATTATTGTATTTGTAAATTTTGTTTTAGATAGAGAATTAATATCTATGTGGGTCATTTCGCGTCAGATCAGCAGTGAGTGGACCCTTTTTGTCTCCGATTCGAATCAACTTTTTTGTGTGGGTTTTTTCTGGCGTTAAATGAAAAAGTGTAGAAGCGTTTTTGGAAAAAAAATTTGGCAGATCTAGAGACGATCAAAATTTCGACCATTTTGCGCTTAGACCTTTTTCTTTTTGCTATTTCTCCTAAACGAAAATAGCCAGAGAAACGGTTGACATCTTATTCTGTTTGAAAAAGAATGTACAGCCACAGCATAATATCATTTTTGTAAATAAACTAAATTTTATTGAAATTGTTTAAATTTTAAAATGTTTACATTTTAATAACAAGAATAAAGCCATTTTTATTTTTGAATTTTTGTTCTAATTTTACACTTTAGTCTCTTGTCTTACCTCATAAACAAGTTTGGTCGTGGAAATTTCATAAACAATGGAGATATTTAACTTCAAAGAATGGACTACGCCCTCGTTCGCCACGAGAGTCCGCGTTAAAATGATGTGCCGCTGTACTTTGAGAATTTATATCTTGGTCCGTGTAAATGCTTGTGCAATATTTTATGCACCAATTTAAAGATAATTTTATTTCTATTTCATCAATATTTTTTATTATACAATATAACAAAAAATGGAGACATGTTACTGCAATTGGCGACACCGCACTACCTAAACTTAGCAGTTTTGACAACTTCATGAAATTTGTAACTCAGCCGAGGAAAAACTTCGAAATCTACAGCATTGACTTCTCGCCAAAGGTTGCGAGAGTTGTTAAAGATACAAAATGGCAAGTGCATTTTTTTTAAACGCATCTTTTGTTGTTTATGAATGAAAATGTTTAAACATCATCCAGTCCTACAATTTGCACTAATGTAATAAAGGGTGATGGGTTGCTGAAGAGTGCGATAGAGGGAAGGATGTTGGGCAAGCGGGGAAGGGGAAGAAAGGGAATAGATTTCATGGTCGGGATGAAGAAGGGCAGATTGTATGAAGAGGCGAAAAAAGATATACTAGAGGTAGATAGGCCCCTGAATGTGTAAAAGACCGGGAGGAGATTCTTTGACATTCAACAAAACCTAACTTTACCGGTAGAATACACTTAAAAATAACATAGAACATTACTTAAAAGATGAAAAAGTACGAATCTCAAACTTGGAAGATTCTGTAGAACTCTGCTTATTTTTTAACAGAGGTAGACTTACTATCTAGAGAAAGGTATGGGCAATAATTTTACTGATAATATTTTAGTGATTAATGCTTTGTAACAAGCATAAGTTCCTTCGTTTTTCATTTGCTTTCACGCCTTAGTTATGCGGTTTCATTTTGTTCATGTCCCTTGCTAATATTCCAAATACTAGGAAATACAGCATTTGACTGGTTCGTGTTCTTGGAGAGTTGAAACTTGACGCGTCGTCGATCGCAAGGAATTTTGGAATATTTTGTAATTACCATTAAAGCTTTGCATTCGTCTCTTTAATTTCACCTCATTGAGAACCTTAAAAAGCTCAGAACCCTGTAGGGATATTTTGTAATAATTGATTAATTGTCCTGTTTCCTCAATTTAACGAAATTCTTCTTTTACAAGAGTACCCTTTTTCTGGCGTCAATTTGCTTTAGTTGCAGGTACCCCTTGTTGTACTCCTTTTTATATTTGAAATTTTGTTGCTTAAAAATTTTTTTTTGTAAAATCTTCTCGGGTTTCGCAACGGGTAAGGCTTTGAAAGGCTGACTTTTCTACAATTAAATCCCTCATCGTCATCGGGGCTGAGACTGATTGCCGAGTTGGTCCATGCCGGGTTTTTCATATGTGTTTCTGTTTCTCAGTATACAATGGAGTATTTTATATTTGTTTCTATTTTTTCATGCAAAAATTAGTTGGTATAAAATTGGAATATTTTTAGACGGTGGCAAAGGGCAATTGTTCCTAATATTTTCTCCACGTCTACCTCATTTAATGCTATGCGTGTTTTGAAGGTCACATTTTTAAGACCAAGAGGAAATTCAAACATGGCGGGTGAATTTTTGAAGAAATTTCCATGAGAAAAGTTCGGCCTGGACCGGGAATCAAACCACGGACCTTTGGTTTGCCGGACCAATGCGCAGACCACTACGCTATCCAGGCTTCCTAATTCCCATGGCAATTTTGGTGGATACAAAGCAACTAGATCTTAGGCCCTTGCGGTCCATCAAAGATGGCAACGCAAGGGAGAAGAGGACTTCAAAAAAGCCACAACCAAGAGTCAGTATCCTTCACCAGCACTTATGCCGTGCTTAGCCATTTGAAATTCAAACATGGCGGGTGAATGTTTTGAAGAAATTGCCAAGAGAAAAATTCGGCCTGGACCGGGAATCGAATCACGGACCTTTGGTTTGCCGGACCAATGCGCAGACCACTACGCTATCCTAAGATCTAGTTGCCAAATCCAAAATTGCCATGGGATTTAGGAAGTCTGGATAGCGTAGTGGTCTGCGAATTGGTCCGGCAAACCAAAGGTCCGCCGAATTTTTCTCATGGCAATTTCTTCAAAAGACCAAGAGGGTCAAAATTTGAGATTACAAGTATAATTTCTCGCCCAGATGTTTCCAAAATAATTTGGCACCTTCTGCATTTTTCATTTACCAGTTAGGGACATCTCTGACGATTGAAGTATGTCGCACGCTTCCCTAATGTAAGAGATTTTTGTTTCTTTCACCAAAGAGCAGATTGACCCATAAGATATTGAGTGAGCTTTACTTCGAACGAACTGAGTCCTGCAAACGGCTTGCAGCTAGCATACGGAGATGAAATTAGTCTCCGATCCAAGATGTTTCTTTTGTGAAAAAATTTCGAGCAAAAAAGATTTGTATCAAGGGCTGATGAAGTTCAGTTTTCATCTTTCCCCTGTCTTATGGCCGGTCGCAAGAACATTTTGTTATAGAATCAGTAGTTGTGAGATTCATAAATTTATAGATCTCATAAAAATATTTGGGTTGCAGGAATACATCTACTAGTTACTTATTTAACAATTGTCAGTAGCTTCGAATACTTGATCTAATTTCCTAACGCCGGATAAAATTTATGAAATTTTATCCTATGAATAATTACTAATGTAGATAAAAATTAGTCAGCAAGAGTGAACTAACTGGTCATTTGTCTCAAAACAACTCTTTTATCAAGTAATTAAGTCTCCAAGCAGTTCATTGCGCATCCGCCATCTTGGCTTCTTATGGAACTCATAACTCAGTGCCATAAGTTATGAAACCAATAAATTTGTCGAATGCTTCTGCAACATTTATCAAATGGCTGTCATGGCTTATGGGTCCCATAACATTGTGGAATACATTTGTGTCGTTCCTTCAGCTGGCCATTAGTTAGGCAAGTTTGTTTCACTGCGATCTGGCCATGCAAAACATAAAAAATTCTCGAGGCGTCCTCGAAAACAACGTATTTCGGAATACTCAGAAATACCCATTCCTGCTTGACATCGCCTCCTTAAATTCCAGTGACTCCTTGGTGCCTCGTAAAATTCAAGTGCGGGCTCGGAGTAAAGACTCAAGGGGCAACGTAAATTATTCCGTGGGGAAGGATCGAACAGGGCAGGCAGTGGATTCCCAGGGTGAGCAAGACTGGTTCCAAAGCCGACTGACGCAAGAGTTATCCCCTTCGGTTCGGTCGTATATCCGCCCGCTTGGCCCAATTGTCTTGCCGCGAAGGTGCCCCTAGTTTTTTTTCTGGCGACCCTAATTTTCAAACTGTCCGACGAAATTAGAATGATGGCCTTTCCCCGGAAGTCCTCCTTCAATAGGACAGGGTTCATTGTTTGGACTACCGCATTTATCTCCCCAAGATCCTTTTTTTCCTCAAGTTTCTTTGGATACGCTAATAGAAACCAAAGCAGCTTAATTTTTACCCAATTTTTATTGTATTTTCATTTTTTTTTCGCCATAAAGATAGCTCTTGGTGGTATTAGGGGCAATTGCGGCGCATGCATGGTCTGTAGTGACTCTATGAGTGCGCTGCAGACCATTTCCGGTTATTTCCCGATGCACCCACTTGTCCAGGAGATTCATAATCATCTTTTATCCCTTTCTAAGAAGGGAATCGTTATCCGTTTTCTGTGGGTACCTGGACACGTGGGAATATCCGGTAACGAGATGGCCGACTCGGCAGCGAAGAAGGCTCTTCAAGACGAACACATTTCGTCAGTATTGGTACCGTACGGAGACTTAAAGGCTGCGTTGAGAAACGTAGCCTTTGGACAGTGGAAGGAAACCTGGCATTCCCTGACAGGAAATAAGTTGCGCACCATAAAGCCGGTCGTATCAGTGTGGCCCACATCAGTCGGGAGGACTCGCAGGGAAGAGGTCGCAATCACACGGTTGAGGATAGGGCACTGTGCCCTCACTCACTCTTACCTCTTCACCGAAGAGAAGATCCCGCCCTACTGTGAGGATTCCGGCTCTCCCGTTACTGTGAGACACCTTCTGACGGTGTGTGATAAGTACCGTGCTCTGCGCATCCGGCTGAAAATCAGGGGAGACCTAGGACACGTCCTAGGAGACGATCCTGATTGTGTCTGTCGAATAATGTTATTTTTAAAAGAGTCTGGGCTTTTTAACTGTTTGTGACCAACCATTATTTGGTGTTTTACCTCACTCCCATTTTAATGTGAGTTGTGTTGCTTTTATTTGTGTATTTAATTATTTATTTTAAATAACTAGACATGGTGGTGTTAGGTTGACGTAGGAAGAACCCTAATCACCCTAATACTACTACTACTACTAGCTTAATTTTTACCCAATCTTTATTGTATTCTCCTCCTTATACCCTGATTGTGAGGTCAATTTTGTAAGAATTTTGTATCGCGGTGTTTGCATTCTATTCTACGCTATACGTTCACTCGGATATGGATTTTCTATACACACCTCTCGCGGTAGCCAAGTATCTTAGAATTCAGTAGTGAATAGACAATCCGACTTAAAACTTAAGGTAGTTAGAGCGAAATATCATTTCACCCAAAAATCAATGAATTTTATCTCATTTTAACAAAAAACATCTTTCTCTCCCAAAAATACAAAATTATCTGCGCCTTAGTGAACTACTTTCACCGCCTGTTTGTTCCTTCCCATGCAGTTTCAGCCACCTCCCTCTCCTTGAGGTCTCTTATACATATAAACTGTGCTGTCTCTGGGGATTTTACTCTGTAATCTTGATGATGGCCTGAAAAGGTTGAAACCGGTCGACTTGTGTTTTTAGTACATTGATGGAAAAAACTACGTGTTTTCATTTATAAGATGAATAATTTCCACAAAGTTAACTCAACAACCATTGATTTTACTTTCCGAGATTTTGGACAAAGAATACCAGCCCTTTTACATGGGAAATGGTAGGTTACGCCATTTATAGAGACCTTATTTAAAAAAATGAGGCATTTCTAACACCTAGATTTCTTTTAAAAAAAAATTTAGGGTGTAGTGTTAAGGGGGCTCACTACCTCAGCTAAAATCGCCTCTGCAGACCACTTTTATTTTAATTGTCACCCAATCATTTTTTTGTGTAGGAAGTTTAAGTTTTCACATTTTTGTTAGGAAAGAATGTATCTGAGCTTTCATTGAGATACATTGTTCACTTCACTAGACATATTAATGATAATTAGTGTTTTCAGTGACCTTTTTCAGTCATTTTTCAGACCTCTTCATTGCCCTTTTTATTCACTAAAAGAAACATATCACGTAGTAAGATCACATAATGGTCTTTGGTATTTAATTTGGTGTCATCTACTTTATTATGCCTGTCACTATAAGGCCTCAGACTTTAAAATGCTAACGCATGTTTCGTGTTTTTTCGCGATCTAGTCACGGCATATGGCCGACTACCCCCACCTCCTCTGCCGTCACCCCCCCCTCTTAACTACTCCCCCACTCGACAAGAAGATTAGGACTTTCCCATTCCACTCAGGTCTCGGAGGGGAGAAGCCAGTCGAGGAGAATCTGAGAAGTAGTGTAGTGGTTTCTCAACTATTTTTGCAAATAATTCATATTGTCACCGCAGTAATTTTTTCAGTATCTCCAAACAACCTTCCGTTGTGAAGGGGTTTTGAACGTACCGCGTGAAAAAAAATTGTCCAATTAAAGACTTTTGTGGATATTTTCATTTGATTACCAAGAATTTCAGTCATGTATAAGTATGCTATTGCTTCATTAATAATGTAGTATTTTTCTTTGAAGGCTTCCGCGACTCTTATAATTATTAATATTGCTCTTTTCAGGTATTTCCGTCGCGTGTTTGGTTTTTTTGACAACAGTTTCTCCCCTCTTCCTGGGGGCGTCTTCAGGTCCGTCGGACATTTTTGTAATTGTTATTATTTATTTCCCGTTGTTATGTATTGCGTTGCTAGTACATCTAGGACCATAGGGTGTCTCGATTGCCCGCTCCTCGCTGTGGTTTCACTACTCTCTCCCAAGTTGAGGCAAGTGGGTATCCATCCTCCCGATTGAAATTCGATGGATATTTAACCAGCTCTAGCGCTTCTCTGATCAGCCTGGGAAAATAACGATTTTCCCTTGAAAGTACTCTCACTTGGTCAAAGGCAATCTGATGTTCTGGCTCGAACCACGCATGCTCTGCAACTGCGGAGAGGCTGAATCTCCTCTTTTCGGTGGCCCTCTGGTGCTCTTTAATTCTGCATTGAATTGCTCTCCCCGTTTGGCCGATGTAGGATTTACCACATATACATTTGATTTCATAGACTCCCTCATACATTGCAGCGGGAATTTTGTCCATGGGTTTTGGGATGATATCTCCAATTTTCTTCGAGTTTGAGAATCTCGTCACTATACCATACTTCCGAAGGAGCCTACTAATCTTTTGTGCCGTCCCTGCGATGTATGGAATTGTGGCATATGCAACTGGCTTTTCTTTAGGTCTTTCTTTGGTTCTGTTTATCATTAGATCATTTGCTTCCGCCAATTCCTTTTCTTTCCTTGCGGTCCTTAAAAGGACTATATGCCTAGGGTATCCATTCTCCTCTAGCGCTGAGATTAAATGTTGCTTCTCTGAGGGAAGAGATTCGGTGTCTGAAATACTCTAGGCACGATGAACTAACACGCGACGGAAATACCTGAAAAGAGCAATATTAATGTAGTATTTTATTCACGCTTCCTACAGCTGCTAAAATTAAAGCGGGTGATACGAATACGGTCTCCATTATGGCTGGGGAATTACCTCGCTCAAACTGCATTAAACCGCTGTTTCGTGTCTCGCATCGATATGTGCGCAATGTTGGCCTTAGCATGGGTTTTTGTAAATTACGCGGTAAGAAATTGTCTTTGAAACCGGCACAT
Organism: Ceriagrion tenellum; assembly: GCA_963169105.1. Classification (NCBI taxonomy): domain Eukaryota; kingdom Metazoa; phylum Arthropoda; class Insecta; order Odonata; family Coenagrionidae; genus Ceriagrion; species Ceriagrion tenellum. The sequence goes on from OY720637.1 coordinate 49,362,117, forward strand.
CTTAAGAGTCAGTTATCCCAATTAGCGCATCAGCCCAACTTCTGCAGAGTGTATGTCTTTTTTTTGTATATGTACTTTCCAGCATGTTATGAAATGACGTCACTATGGTTCTCTAACAGAAGTTCATTTCTGATAACAATTGAAGAGCAGCAGGTAATATCGTCTGCTGCGCCATCTTTTAAATGCTATTCATTCGTCGGAAAACTATCCATTTTGGTTAGTTCTGTCAGGCATGTTAATATTTTAACAGAATAATTATTTGAAATTCCACGTAATAGTGTTAATACTAGCGGATGATACTGTGCGATCAGTTGCGTGGTTCTTTGTATTTCTACAGTCCATCGAAAGTTTTTAAAAGTTGTGAAACTCTCCATTCTCACTGACGCGCATGTGCTCATGCTCTGTGTCTTATGGTATTATAATTTCTTTTGCTATAACATTCATCTAGATCTACATAATACCTTACGAGCCGCCGCATGGGCGTGTGGCAAGGAATGTTAGGTCACCAGCCGTGTAAAGAATTAAGGTGGCTGGTGAAATGGTGAAATGTATTATGGGAGTGTGTTTGGTGGAGTTCAGTTTTAAATGTGGTTGCTTATTTTGCGCGGAAATTACTAGTTTTTGTTTCTATCTATTCGACAATGTATCTCTCTTATTTTATCGCATCTGCCACACCTAGAAATGTAGTATAGCGTCATGACAATATCCTGTTTGTCGCTCTGAAACACATCAGTTCTGAATTTCTCCAGCAACCTAAGCCTGGCGAGTAGTCTCTGAGTCTCTAGGAGCTCCCATTGATCCCTTTAAAAGTTGCGAAACACTATATGTTTGCTGTAGTAGCATTTTACGAAGCGTGCTCTTTTATTTGTATTTTATTAATTTTTTGGTTAAATAATTATGATCAAGATCCCAAATGCTCGCGGAGTATTCAAGTGGCCTAACCAGAGTGAAGTAGCATCTCTCTTTTACCTTTTCATTCGAAGACCGTCTTATTATCCGCTTAACAAAACCTAGTTTCTTCAATGCTGTGCCACATATGTTTTCTATGTGTGTTCCCCACGATATATCAGAAGTTAAGGTTATTTCAAGATATTGTACTGTATCTGAAGATTTTGTTTGCTCCACCAATAGTATAGGTTTGTAACATTTGTGTGAGAACTTTTGCAGGAAGTAAACTGTTGTGCATTTACTAATATTTAATTCTAACTCCCACTCCTGGCAACACAAAAGAACGTTGTTAAGGTCCGGAAACATTGGACTTTTTTATGTCAAAATTATTTCAATATTTATGTCAAAATTATTTCAAATTTCAATGAATGTGAGTGACGAAAAGAAACTTGTAGCTACAGAAATGGACTTTCTCAGAAGGGCAGCCGGAAAATCCAGGTTTGATAGAGTAAGAAATGAGAGAATTCGAGAAATTATGAAAATGACAGCAACCATTCTGGACGAAATCAAGTCAAAACAACTGCTGTGGTACGGACATGTTCGGAGGATGCTCAAAGAAAGACTGCCTCGCACCATCATGGAGTGGAAACCGTATGAAAGGAGAAAGAGAGGAAGGCCACCTAACTCATGGAGAAGCGGAATAGCCAAAGCCATGGCGGAGAGAAACCTACAAGAAGGAGATTGGGAAAACAGAGAGGCCTGGAAATTGGATGCCGTAAAGCGCAAGCAAGCGCTCTAAAGACGGATTTTTTTTTCAAAGACGAAAAAATAAGTTATCAGAAGTGACGAAGATTCGAATAACGAATACATTCAGTCATTGAAATACAAATGAGGCATGGTCTTCAAGAGTTAATGTCCCTAAATTGAAGTCGTAATAATTTGATGAACAGCTTGTCAGTAACGAGCTGTTGTGTGTTTCATTGCGTTACTATGCTGAGACCTTCCTTGTGAAGTCTCGACATGTAGTTGGACCCGGATTTCAATGGCGCTATCAAGATGCGGTAACACACTCCTCCACCAAGTCATTAATAAAGTGATAAATCGTTATCTGTTGTATCTGCGACGCACACCTACCCGGTGATTAAGGGATCAAGGCTACGATTTCCATTCTACTGAAATGATATCTTAATACGGACCTCCGCACTTCATTTAGAATTCAAGTATCTGTCTTTAAGCTCTGAAATTCCGTGACATTCCTCAAAACTGTGTGAAAAATTTGGAAAATCCTCTTGTTTCACTGGTGTATGATCAGTTGATCGAATTGATGGTCTTTTTCGATCGATAATTCTCGTGTTTCCTTGGTGATTGATCCCATAGGTATTCAACATCCAAAACGAAAGGTCAATGTGTGCTCAATGTGTTTCTCACCAAAGACCTTCAACTCCGACCTCCAACTTGGCGTGCCTTAAAAAAATCAGGCTCTCCTACTCCGATTATATGCCGATCCATCTTATTCCCGCACCTCCGCCCATCCTCAGGAATCCCCCCCTTGGATGGGGTTGGAAAGGGCGAGGACAAATTAATATCGAATGAATTTTTCATCTCGTCCGATCATTCTACTCGAGGCACTCTTTGGATCTGTCGCTTTCGATCGGCCATACGTCTTCTGCCGATCGCCCAATCGTCGTTCCAGAAGAAAGACGGGATGAAACATTAAAAAAAAAGTTGGATCCGGCAAAAGGATGAGTTGTCTGCTGCCTGTCTTTTCTTGCGGTTCCTCCTTCGGGAGGGACGTGGACTAGCGTGTCTGGGCAGAGATACGCGTGTTCATTCCTTTCGTTCGGAAAAGGAAACTTCGTGGAACCTGATTTATTTTTCTCCCTCTCTGTGACGTGGAATTTGGTGGAGTCATGCAAATGAGACGGAAAGAAGCCTTTTATATAAGCCGGCCTACAAGCATTTCCATATACTTTGGAATCCTTACCAGCGGTGTAGTAGCCGAATGGGTGAAACACTGGCAATTCGTTCAGAAGGCAAATGGTGCGAGATAAAAAATACGGCGACTTTAAGGATACATGCCAATAATACGATACAGACGGCATTTTATGCATATTGTATAGTTCACTCGCCGCTCCGAACGAGCATTTTTCGGCGGAAAATGGTATTTTTGAGATGTTGTCTCTGTTTTTTTTTAAAGATTTTCATAGTTTTATATTTGTCAATCAAGAATCTCAGCTTCCAAAATCAAGGAGGGCATGAACGTTTGTTCGGGAGGAAGTGGATATCATTTGACGATGGGAATACGTTAATCACGAAAATGAATGAATTTATTGTGGCATAGAGAGCGACGCTAAAATATATTTATATAACCGGAGAGGATGCAAGAGAATAGCTTTTATGGATATATATTTACATCTACATATTACCATGCGAACCACCGCTTGGGCATGTGGCAGGGTGTCTCTTACATTTTTACACGGCTGGTGTTAGGACTCGTATAAAGATGTGAGCGATAATGTTTTGGGAGGTGAAAAGGTGACGTGTATTATTGGAGAGTATTTAGTGAAGCACAGTGTTCGCTTATTGTACGCGGAAAGAACGAGCTTTTGTACCTATCTGTTCGGCACATGCATCTCTCTTATTTTATCGCCTCTGTCTGACCTAGAGGTGTAGTGAGGCATCATGGTTCTATTCTCTGTGTCTCTCTGAAACATGCCAGATCTGAATTTCTCAAGCATCCTTAGCCTAGCGTGTGGCTTCTGAGACTCTTGGGGCTCCCACCTTAATCCCTCTAAAAGTTGTGATACACTATATGTTCGCTTGGAGCAGCTTTTAACGAAGCGTGCTGTTTTCTTTGTATTGTATGAATTTTGTTGAGAAATATTTTATGACCAAGGTCCCAAATTTTTGTGGCGTACTCGAGGCATGGTACAATCAGAGCGAATTAGCGTCTCTCTTTTACTTTTTCATCCGTGGACCTTCCTATCGTACTCTTATCAAAACCTATTTTCATTAATGCTCTGCTGCGTATGTTCTGTATGTGTGTTCCCACCGATATATCAGAAGTTTAGGTAGGTCAGAAGAAGTCCCATCCTTAGACCACTAGCTTAACGTGATGAAGTGGATAGCGCGCTCCCAAACGCCCCTAGAGTAGACATTGGGGAGGTGAGTATGGAGGAGGAAGAAAGAGGTGCATTGGACGGAGAGAGGAACAAACGGAGAAGTGCTAAGTGATGTGGGTGAGTTAAGAAAACTTCAACATTAGATTAGGAGGAGGCAAAGTTGGTGGTTTTTGTGGAAAACGTGGACAGATGTTTGATTAAAGTCGTGATATAGGGGAGGAAGTTGCGTTCAGCGGATATGGATGGAAAATAATTAGTTTTATGGTCGTAATGAAGAAGTATCGGACGCATAAATTTGTGAAGAAAGAAATACTATTTTTAGATAGGGTCTTTTATGTACAAAAACTTGAAGGATTTTGACACATTTCCTTTTACTCCAACCATTACCGGTAGATCATTTAATAATTGGCTGAAAATCAAAGATGTTGGGCTAGCGACGAGTGGAGAATTGATTCAATTGAGAAGATGAAGAAAGGTAGGACATATGCTGAGCTAAAGAAAGAAATATCATTAATAGATAGTGCCCAGCACGGGCTCTAGAGCATATTTAATGTCTTCCATTTCAACGTACCGTCGCCTGTAGATTGCCTTAACACTAATTATCAGTTAAGCGAATTATAGCTGGACACAGCGCAAAAAAATGGGTGCTCATCTTGGCTGGACCATGCGGTCCAATCAGTTGCCCATTAGCGTTGACAGGTCGGCCTCGAGGCGTCCTCTCCGACGTTCACTAAAGTCATCCGAAAACAAACGAAGCGAGCAATCGGCTCCAAATTTGCCCTCGCGATTCCTCATGGCGGGAGAATCGCCTCGGAAAAGGTCAGGCCGGCTGCGTTCGCTATGAATCTCAGCTCCCCATCACTCAAGGCGCGCACAGGCTAGTGCCAAGCGGATGGAACCGTGCGAGCGGATGAAATTCAGAGGGCGTCATTTCTAAATGCGTGTGTTCAAACCCCCGCGTGGCGCCGACGCCCACATCTAAAAAAAATACGTGAGCATATGTGAAGGGGAAACTAAGAGTATATATGATCCGATTTGGAAGTATTATATCTTTAAAGTAATGATTTTTTTCTATGATATTTGTTCCTAACGACTGATACATGCGTAAATTTGTGATTACAAGTCATTGTTTAAAAAAAATCGATAGCTATGTATTTGCGACGCTTTGCTTTATTACTGAACGTGGGTTCATTTATTCAGTTCCACTCTCAAGGTTACGGTATACGTGCGTTCATCATAATGAACGGAAATGATTTTTCTACTTCGATTAATAATATTTTGGTTTCAACCGCTTATCAGGGGTCTGCTGTCCATGGAATTCTGATGGATTGAGCTGAATACGGAGCCGTGCGAAAGTACGAAAATATAATGATAGTGAAAAACGCCACTTTGAAAAACAGCCGCTATTCAGCTGTTTGTAAAATTTCCGCTAGACGCTTGAAATGGTGTTCATTATTTCATCAGGCAAATGTTTTTTTCCAACTTTCGTCGAAATGGAGAGGTCAGGGGTCTACTTTGGTCCGAAGTGGCGTGGAATGAACGGGCTGAAAATTTTAAAATCATACTTAATGCTCGAACTGCGCATGCCCAGGTGCCGATCGTGAACGTGAAAATTGGGAGTGAGAAAACTTCGAAGTTGCCTGTGACGTTCATGATAGAAGCCGCTACGGATTCGTAAGTGCCTCTATAAACAATAACGACATCAAATGCGATTGAAATTAGGGTAAACGTTGCAGAAAAAATCAAACCGACAGAGAGTTGGCACCAGTATAACGAGAATGCTATGTTATCCAATGGTAAACGTCGACCAGACAGAAATTTAGAGGTGTTCACAAATGCCGGACTTATATCAGTGGTTTACCCTTTGAGTGCGACATGACGTGATCTCGTTATAGTTGTCGTTACGGTGGTGCTGATGACGTTATATCACGTCAAGGATTCTGTGAGTGTTCCAGCTTTCACTAGGGAACTTTTGCTAGGTCTCCTGGTGAAAGCTGGAACACTCACGGTACCCATGACGTGATGTCACGTCATCAGCACCAGCGTCAAGACAACCATGACGTGATATCACGTCAAGGATTTTGTGAGTGTTCCAGCTTTCACTAGGGAACATTTGCTAGATCTCCTAGTGAAAGCTGGAACACTCACGGTACTCATGACGTAATGTCACGTCATCAGCACCAGCGTCAAGACAACCATGACGTGATATCACGTCAAGGATTCGGTGAGTGCTCCAGCTTTCACTAAGAGACTTTTGCTAGATCTCCTAGTGAAAGCTGGAACACTCACGCTACCCATGACGTGATGCCACGTCATCAGCACCAGCGTCAAGACAACCATGACGTGGTATCACGTCAAGGATTCTGTGAATGTTCCAGCTTTCACTAGGGAACTTTTGTTAGGCCTCCTAGTGAAAGTAGGAACACTCACGGTACCCATGACGTGATGTCACGTCATCAGCACCAGCGTAAAGATAACCATGACGTGATATCACGTCATGCCACACTCAAAGGGTTAAGGTATATATTTATTTTCTCTCTCTGAGATACCATTATTGGTGTTCATTTACTCTCTTTATATCTTTCTGTGATATTCCTTGACGAGATGATAGGTATATCTCTGTCTTCTTCCCTGAATATCAAGAAAATATTTTCAACTTATCGATTAGTTCTTAGAAAAGTGTTTGGTTATTATCCATTTGTATATCTATGGGCATGGAATGCGGGGTCGTGTATCAGAGAAGTATTTAGAATTCATAGTATTCTTTTGCGAGGGGGCGTAACTCAAGCTTAATCTTAAGATGCCGCGTGGAAGACTATTTTCGACCGAGGAACGACTTGGCCGGTGAATACAGCCGACGCACAAAACGATGAAATTACGTTCGCCGCAGTCACCCCTCCGTGAAGTCGCACGCATCGACAGCCATGGACTAAAACCGGAACCGGAAACGATGAGAAAAACAACCAACCAATCCCATGCCTCGCGCACCCGTCTTCTCAATTTTTGTTATTTCGAGAACCGAAACCCGAACCGTAAGCTTTATGCGGTCGAGGGGCGTCCATTCTATTCTCGTCCGAGGGTTTAACCACAGGACTCAACGGGCTGCATGAAGTTTTAGGCCGTTTTCGAACTTGGCAAACGCCTAGTTAACTTGATATCAAGATATCTTGATACCTAGACAAGCAAAGTGAAATGCTTACTTGACACTTTCGTAGCCCTTTTACGATGGCAGAGACGTCATGCGGCCTTCATCTCGTAAAACATACGAAAAGCGCCATCCGTGTTCATAATTTTTGTGGTTGATGGAAGTCGATTGCTTCTTTAAAATACTTTCCATCCGTATGCGACAAATTAAAAGGGAATATGATTTTTTTAAATCTTATTGCTTATGAATAAAATAATTCTCATATACCATTATGTGGTGAATAACTATTATGCTTCGATTGCTAGGGTCTGCTGAAGTGGACGACATATCACTCACTGTATTTCACCACAGACAACGTCTTTATGCACAAAAAGGCATTATAATATTTCTTGTCTACATGAAAAAACAGGTAACAGTATTTTAATATATTACACTCCTAACAAACTACCTATAATCTTCAACCTATAAATACGCGCATAGGTAATTATGTTAAAAACAAATTACATTTATCCTAATGGTTTATTGTCCCCTTTCTTTGATGAATGCTGTGAAAACTTCTCCAATGTCAACGTTATTAACAAGTATGATGTTCGTTAGCTAAAAATAATGCTGCCAATGAAATTATGGCTTCCTTAGAGTACTTTCCATCGGACCATATTTCTTTCATATAATTTCTTTCATCATTTTTTCATTTCATTTCTATTCCTTCCAGAGTAAGGAAGATAGATTTTGTAGGTTCAATGAAGTAAACAAGGACGGTACATCTACAATGTATGGAATTATTCACACAACTATTAGGTCTTACTACAACATACATACACAACTATCTTTTATCAGTATATTCACATTTGAAAAGCCTTTCAATATAGCGAATTCATCAATTTGTCCGCAAAAAAATAATAAATATCACACGAATATACGTAGTAATGATAAAATAGTATCCATTTGAAAGTTTCTTCACTTCTATTTTCCATACAAGCCCATATTATCACACCCCGAGTTCTAACTTAAAACCTAGCAAGCATGACAAGTCTCCTTTTTCGTTGACTTAGTATCTTTCCTCGATAGCTAGTGAACAAGCGCATGGTGATGACGCGTCCATGACGTCATAGCTTTCGATTCGTACTAGGTTTCAAGGCAAGATTGCTTGATTTGCCAAGTTCGAAAACGGCCTTAGCCTCTAGAAGGACTAAGGCTTTAGGCTTGATTGAGGGTGGGCTGTTTTCTGCATATTTACCAGTGGCGTATAACGACGAGAATTCGTTGAATTAAAATTAGTATTACATGTACGCAATGATAAGATGGTTAGAATTGAAGATTTTTAATTATTACTCCTGCCGTATTACTGGGAATGGGAATAATTTCCTCATCAGTGAACATCTTTTTCCCTTGCGTTGCCATTTTGGATGGACCCCAAGGGCTTAAGATCTAGTTCCTTTTTATCCGTCAAAATTTTAATGACTATTAGGATGCCTGGCCTACGTATCCATTACCGGACCAGGCCTATTTTATCTCATGGCAAAATCAACGTAATGGGATTCAGGACGATGCGGTAATTAAAGTACTGTCTTTCTTTACCAAGGACCTGGGTTTGAGTCCCTACAGTGGGAGAGATTGTTAACAATGAATCTCTAGTCCGAGGAATTTGGTGTTGAAAGATCGGAATTTTTCCTGGTGGGTGATATGGATGTAGTCTTCTCGGGTGTGACACTGGGTTAGGCTTTCCACCAGCAACGTTTTGACAATGAACTTGCTCATTTTTCTCAGGACCAAGCTTAGTGTCGAGTCTAAGTTTGGCCAAGATTTTTACTTAAGTTGACCATTAAGGCGGCTCTTGGTAGTCGGAATTTTTTATTTGTTTTAACACGCTTTTCATCTTTTCTATAACTTATCTCCGAAGTATGCTGACTGTATGTCCTAGGTTTATATTCAGCCTTTTTCTCCACTAAATTGATTTAAATAACTCCTTTTCTTTTCAAAACTGATGTCACTTCAGTCATTACCTACTACTAAAATTTAAATATATTTCAATAAGTTTATAGAAAACGAGTAAATGGGTGCTTGCAATCTGCAAGCAGGGGGGTACGTGTTATATGATGAGACTCTTTTAATAAGAAAAAAACAATGAAAGCTCTCAAGTCTGCGTGCTACATGCAGGCAAAGAAAAGTACAATTCTCGAAAATGAAATACCCGCCCCATGAGGTATGGATACCAGACAGTTCTCGTACAAACTTATATTGTATGTCATCCGGTAATTAACGACTTTTCAAAATACTATAATCAGTATGCCGAAACGAACGTGGAACCACTGGAAGGTCATCATAACCTCATTTGACGGCATATAAGACGCTCTTCTACGTTAGATATTTCATTTCAGTACAGCGTACTTAATAAGAGCTCACATGAAGAATTTTATTGTATAAATTCGATCGGAATGGAGATTTTTAATATACTAATTTCCGCATTCAATTTTTCTCTTCCAATCTTCTACATGGGCTGCATGTTTTTTGTAAGGAAAACTACAATATCATGAAGCTTGGTTGGTTGAAAATGGTCATCAAAGCTACGGAAAAAGTTGAATAAATTATAACCAGTACTTAGCAGTGCGAAAAATGGTATGAAGAATACTAAATAACATGCACTTAAGATACCTAACTCATCTATGTCAAGCTATCGATTGCAATAACTCGAAGCCTACTCGATTTTTTTGAACTTTTACACAATATCGACACAAAAATCCAACCCTCCCCTGAAACTGGCCCGCCTCGCTGAGTTCCAAACCTCGAATCGACACTCGGCCGGGCGACAATGGAGAAATATATCCATGGCAACGAAAGTGAAAAAATGTCTAAAACTCCAGATAAAAGTCTAAAAATTTCAGGTTTACGGTAGGTAGGAAAGAATCGATTGCAAGAATAAGATTTTTCAAACATTCAGCCTCATATCTGTGAAAGCATCAGTCTTGTAGCTCAATTATTTCATATTTTAATGAACGAAAGAGAAATGGTCCAAACACTAAAATTTTTCGTTTTTCCCATTTAATCCCATGTTAAGCTATCGATTGCAATAAATCAAAGCCTAATCGACTTTTTTAACTTGTTCGATTTTTTCCAAACTCCACACATGATTCTAACACTAACCCTGAAAATTTCACCCACCTAGCTTGTTTAAAAATGTCCCAGGAGTTTTGATGAGTCAGTCAGTCAGTCAGTCAGTTTTGTAGCTTTATATATATTAACTTTATATATATTAATGTATATTAATAAAAGAGACGGAGATATGAAAGTGAAGAAAAAGATCTGGCCTTGGCTTGTAGTGGTTCAATTTACTTATTGTTTTGAACATAAGCACATGTTTTCCATGCATTTAATGTGCGTATCCCAAACTGTACTCCGCAGAGCCCTTGGAGTATCGCATGTGATTTTCATGGGCTTGATCTGTGGTGGCAGTTGTGAAGATGACGAAATCTTGAAAATCAAATTTGCCCTTTTAAGTTAGTTTGAGCGAAATATCATTTTACTCAGAAATCAATGAATTTGGTCTCATTTTAAAGAAGAATATCTAACCCCTCTATTAATACCAAAAATTTAACCCGTTACCTTATTACTTTCGGAGATATTTGCCCAAAAAAATACCAGCTCTTTTACATGGGAAACGGTGCGTTTATGCACTCCAGAGCGACATTATTTACAAAATGAGGTATTTATAACTCTTAGATGGCGTAAAAAACTAACAGTTTGTAGGTTTTTTCAACCATACTTGAAAATTAATCATATTGTCACCGCGGTAGGTTCTTGGGTATCACATTAAAACCTTCCGATTTGGAGTTTCAAACGCATCGCGCGAAAAAAAAGAGTAAAGTCAAAGACTTATTTAGATATTTTCATTTTATTACTAACAACTTCTGCCATATAAGACTATATTATTGCACCATTAATAATGCTATATTTTATTGATGTGTCCTACAGCTAGTGAAATTAAAACGTATGATTCGAATATGGTCTCTATTATGACTAGGGAACTATCTCGCTTGGACTGCCTTAATTGGCCCTCCATACTATTGTTTCATTTATTGTTGTATATAATTTATGATTCATACCTCCGCATACGTATAATGTGAAAAACTCCTCATAAAGCATGAATAGAACTAAATACTAAATATTACCTGGGGTTCCGCGAGAAACTTTTACTGCCAAAAGGGCTCCAAGGCTTAAAAATTTGTGAAACGCTGATGCAGAGTAACTACCAAGGAGGACTATATTTTGCTCATTTAAGAGTCTAAGACGTTTGCAAAGTCTCTTGATGCCAATACCTATTATCGCTTCTCTTCAATTTGGCGGAGGGCGATACCTCTTTTTTGAGGCCTGGGCGTAAACATACGTTTCATATTTTTATTATGTTTCCTAATTAATATCAACGTATCGCGCCATATAAAAAACATGCACTTACATACGTTTTTACCTTAAATTTTGAATATTGCACCGTAAACCCAAATCATAACAATAGATTATTTTAAGTCGAAAACTTTGAAATATTATTCTAGCATCATTGATAGCATGGCATGTCTGTTTAGTCGGAAGCCACTGTTTACACGTTCCAGTTTCCTTTCCATTCCTGTCCTATGACGCGTCCTGCGCATGCGCTCTAATCTATTCCGGGTGGCGAGACCCGGAATAGATTAGAGCGCATGCGCAGGACGCGTCATAGGACAGGAATGGAAAGGAAACTGGAACGTGGAAATAGTGACTAACGCATAATAACATGCACTTTATTCAAGAGTGGCTCAAGATTTATTTTCGATTTACTAGAAAATGCATTAAAATGAACGCTCAGCGACTCAAGATGAGCCCTCCATCCACCTGTTCGCCTAAATATTGATGAAGGCTTTAGATGAAAAAAACCAAGGCCCATATATGACGGGTGGAAACCTGCATCCACGCTTCAAACCTGAAGACGCTTGATGAAACGCCGGTTGAACTGTCGAACGAAGATGACTCAGAGGACATCCCGGAAAATTAGCCACGCCCACCTGCCTGCCTACCTTCGCTCAGTATTTATCATTTGACCCTCCCCGGACAAAGAGTAAACCTGCAACTCATACTCAAGGCCTTGCTCTTTATCGAATTAAATTGCATCACAAAATTTTGCCAGTCTTAGGAAATACAGTCGGACCTAGTTATCCAAGGTTTTGCCGTTTTTTTCTTCTTTATTCTATGGTTTTCCCTCAGATACACTTACAATTTGGAAATGCCGTTACCCCGTTATCCAGCCGTCTCCTTGAAGCTAACTTGAGCTCCTCCAATATGCTACGACGAGGGTAAGTGAATAAATAAATCGCAAAACTGGATAGAGGCAATAATAATCAAAGTAACTCCCTGTAATTTATTTCACTTTTATATATATCCACCCTGTACATTTAGACTCTTATCCTGTCTCTTTACAAGTCCTTGAATGCCGGCAACAAAGAAGTCTTCTGTTTGCTGTCACCGCCTAGGGGTATTACTCTTGGATTACGGAATCATCATTTTCAAAACGTCGGCCACCCAAATGATTCTATAGGGGCCCGAACAGATGAAAATCACTGGGAGACTGTGCGGTGGATTTTCCAAGCGCTCTCATTGAATTGTCTCAATGAAACGACTGATTTTGATGATGAAATGCTGACGTTTGCGACTTACTTATTGACTTACCCTCGTATTATTATAATTGATGGTCTGATATGGTTTTCTCGGTAGATATTTGATTACATGCGTCATTTAGATTAATTTTGTTCCTCCATTCTGGGGTTTTGTGAGAGTAATAAAATTATGGTAAGCTGGATAAATGCTTCGATATCCACAGTTTACATCTCTCAATAGATAGATATAGATGGACAGATAGATAAATGTATTTCTTCACTTAAAAAAATAATACAGAAAATTTTAGCAATACAACTGTGGGGCTTTAGGTAGATTAAATGGTTTACACCAGTTTTAAACCTACCAGCACTTATTTATGCGTTAAAAAGATATCATTGAAAAATATAGCAATAGCTTTTCTGACAAGACATGAGCCAAAAAAATGAAGAAATAAACCAATAAGTGAGAGCATTCAAGGATAAGAATAAGTTGCTTACAGCGTTTGAAGAATGTTAAAAATACGAGCTATTTATACATAAAAGTGTCAAAACAAATTACGCTACACTTTTTTATACAATACACAACCATGAAATCATAATACAGCTTCTATATCATGAATAGATAATAGCCAATCTCTGACCATTTTACAAGAAAAACAAATTTACTCTTTACTTCCTCAATGTCACTCGGTAAATTATTGAAAGTTCCAGGCCCAGTGAACAAAAAAACGACCTTTTGAATAATGAGAGATTTGGCTTTGGAATATGAAATTCAATCCTTCTGCGTAAGTTATAACATTTTACTGTACAAGGCCCTTCTGGCAAATTACCACTTCTTAAAAATAGAGTAGGGCATCATCAGCCAACAATCGCTGCCTTTGGCGATAACCAACTGCCTTATTCAGTAATCTACATTCGTGGCCCCTGAGAGCGGCGCTGGTCGTGTTCATCGTTTGACCTTTTGGGTTTGGTGGGAGTGTTGATCGATGTGAGCCATGTGAAATGACAGTTCGACTGACCGGTGCCTCTTCTTATAGGTGAAGGGCAGCGAGTGACAACCTCAGTTTGAAATTTTATTTCGCTGAGTGGGATGCACCCGACGGCATTCTCCTCCGCCGGCATCCGTTACAACAACGAAAATCTTCCTCTGCGGGCGAGTACAGGCGGACAACTTGCGCCCACATAGTTTTCCGAAGAGCCAAAGTTTGACTCCCTCTACGTGGGTCTCGTTTAATGTGGGTTTGAGTCATTGAGATATATTCTTTGACCTTACAACCCATGCGTCAGTCAATCAATCTTAAGAATGTGTTACAGATTGATAAAGGTTGCTCTGGCCTCAAGGTCACTTATTTCAGTTATTGGGAAAACCTATGTTTAACGTCTTTGAAGTGCGTTTCATAAACTGAGATGAGGAAAAACTAGGGTTATAGGCTATTTTTATTGCTGTTCAGCCGTGAAATTGGAGATTTAAACATGGGCTCTTATTGTGACAGCCCAAGTTACAGCAGATGAACGTAATTTCGAACAAAAAGGCATATTAAGGCTAGCCCCGTGAAGGATCCCAGGTTATAACCCAAACATCCTTAGCGGGGTCCCATTACCCCTTGCAAAGGATCCTATTTGGTTGTGTGTGTGCGTCTGTGTTTGGTCCCTGGCGAGGAAGTAACATTCCCGTAAACCAACACGGGGGTATTCTTGGTTGAGAGGGTGTGGTTGGTCCCTGCTGTGGTTTTCCCAGCATACCAAGACAGCAAATTTGGTGTTTATTGACGAAGGGTGCCAATTGTTTACGGGTTTTGGAGATTTTCTATCTTTTATTTTATTTCATATTAAGGCTATTAATGAAAACTATTTATGTGGTGCGAACATTATATTCTAGATCGTTCGTTAAAATTTTGACTTGAATCTTTATGTAAATTCAAAACCTATTAAAATAAGTTAAAACTACGAAGTTTTTAATGTTTTATGAACTCCAACATACTACGGTTGACCTGAACATGAGAATAAAATGAGGGAAATGAACTGCAGAATAGGCATGTTTAAAATGTTTTTCCCGCGGTCGATGAGAGACAATTCATTCATTGGTTGTTCAATCCTATGATTGGTTGACTGCAGCCTCCACCCTTCCCTATCTAATGCAAGTACCCTTACCTCCAGGTATCGCTACCTATGAACTTTCCTCTTTATTTTATCCATGAATTAATTCCTGGGTCTTACTCCGGGGACTTTTCCCTCCTTTTTTCCATCTAGTAAGTTCTTCACAAATCCATTGCGTCTCAGGGTGTGTCCTATCCAAATTATTATTCTTTTCTGTATGGTGTTCCATATGGTCCTTTCCTCTTCTGTACATTTTATCACTTCTTATTTTGTCCGTCAATGTCATCTTCAGCATCCTCCTCCAGCACCAGATTTCGAAGGCTACTAGTATTTCGTGGTCAGCTTTTCCAATGGTCTATGCTTCCGATCCATAGAGTGTTACACTCCACTCGAATGTTTTCACATTCTGTTTCCTTGGTTTTATTTCTATTTTCTTTGAGAACAGCAGTTGTCTTTTATCTATGAACGCCTTCTTAGCTTAGGCTAATCTGTGCTTGTTGTCCGTTGTACTTCTTCCGTCTCTGGTGATGGTACTTACAAGATAAGTGAAGGAATCCACTTGCTCTAATTTCTCTCCTCTCAGGGCAACTTCTGCGTTCATCTTACCTCTTCCATATACTAGAATTTTTGTCTTTGTTAGAGACTACAAGAGCTCTTAATGTGACGTTGAAGTAGATTATTCGACAGGTAGTGTAGATTATTTTAATTGCTCCTTAATGCCTATTACCACGTAAGTCAAATATGCCGTGTTGCATGATCTCTGCATGACTCTTGTATCACATTGGCGTGGTGTAAATGTACATTAATACAAATAGTTATGTAGCATCGGTAGCAAACCTATATGGTAGTGTATGTTGATGAATGTTACTCCTACATTGTAGTGCATATGGGTGATAACTCACCCCGACATCCTTGAGATGGCTTGTAGAGTAATATGTTTCTGTAGATGAGATGTGGATACAAAAATATGAGTTATGTATACCTCTTTCATTTTGTCACTTCTAACAGCTCATAAGTGTAGGCTTAAAAATATATCCTTCCTCAACTCACTATTATCAAATCAAGCTAGTACCTTCACGCACTTCCTTGATGTTTTCAAGTTAAACTGAAACTATGGAGTTCCTTGTGAAGTCTTTTGCAGAGAGATTGTGTTGATTCCTGTTTTTAGGGATGTAATCTGGAGTGGTCTATTTTTTTAGACCTTTGCTGCAGTCGGGATCTTCAAGTTGGAATCTTAACAACCAAGGAAGTCTTTTTTATTCAACATTTTGAAAGAAAAATGGACCACTATGAGAGACTTCGCCACGTTCCCCAAGAAAGCAGAGAGATAGACGAGAGCTGCTATTCTGAATCGAGCGACGCTATTTCCGGCTAATGCTATTCTTTGCTCCAGAATAGCGTCAGAAGCGATTCTGAATACGATGCAGCTATACGGGAAAAGGCAATGTCAAGGAAGGTTTCCATTTTCATGCTTAAACTCAACTTGGTTCAGTTTCTAATAAGTTTGCTCACTTTTCCTTCCCGTCCAGCTTGGCACATTGCCTACTTTTTATGAGAAGAATTTTTTTTGTTTACTGGAATATACGTATTGACAAGTCAATCCTGCTAATATTTTTATGTATTTTGGAACGCTATTCAATGCATATTTTGCTGAATCGTCGTTAGATAACGTGTGATAAAGAATCAGGTGGTCATTTCACTCGAGAATAGCTTGACGCTATTGGAATAACATGGGGATTAGATCGTCGCCTAAAATAGCGTCGCTCCCAGGCGTCAGTCTGCGTTCAGAATCGCAAATAGCTGCGTTGACGCTATTCTTCGAACCGAAAGCTATTTTTGACATATAGCTGTACAGCGTGACGCTATTCTTGGGAAAATAGTGTCACGAAAGCTATTTTTGGCATATAGCTGTATTGCTATTTCATTTAGAATAGCAGCCAAGGCTTCAACGCCGCCGAGTGTGGCAATGCCCTCCTGAGTGGTGGAACTTGCCGTGGCATACGGACCACCAGCAGCGTCCGGAAGAGAGCGGAAAAGCGAGCCTTACAGTACGCATCAAATCGAATTTCCAACGGTGTGGATGGATCGGCTAGGAGAGATTATCTGCTGGATAGAATGGTAGAAGTGAGGAAGATAGGTGGAGAGAGATTGGGGCTTGGAGAAACAAGTGGTTCGGAGAGGAGAAGGGAGTCAGTAGGAGAAACAAATGAACACGGAATTCCGTATGTGAGCAGGGTGGGAATTAGAAGCGGGAAAGGGAATCGGTGAACCAAGCGCTGTTAACGTGAAGATCATTTCTAATTCCCGTGAAAGACGGGGGAGGAATGGGATGAGAGAGGCAAGAAAGAGGGAGATGAGTTGATTGGAGGGATAAGGACAGTATAAGGAGGGGACGATTAGCAATTCAAATCGGAGGAGGTGGGACGGAAGAATCCATTTCGGTAATGATCCCTGCAGGTCCGATCCAAACCAGGCTTGAAAAAAATAAACGCTCCACCTTTAAAGGGAGTGAATTCAAATAGCGGCCGGATAATTTTATGCTAATTTTCCAGTCGTCATTTTGCACGTATCTCCGAGAGGAAGCATTTTTCTCAGTTTCAGTTGGACAAGGGCATCCTACTCCAGGAAAGATGGGCTAAGATTATTTCCGGGACTTGAAAGAGGATTCGAAAAAAAGTGGCTCTTTCGTTTGGCGACAGTTACGTTTGGCGACAGGCTCTTTGCCTTTCGCCAGTAGCTGAAGCTATTTTTTTGTGGTCAATTATCTTTAAAAAAGATAAAAAAGTCTCTATAGAGTCGACTATCTATATATTTTGCTTGAATTACCATAGTTTATTATTTTTAACAATAATCGACGGCAAGATTTTAATATAGCTTTGTATAATTATGGAGGTACATTCAAAATTTACGGCAGCAGAGATCATATGAATGAATGAATGAATGAATAATTTATTAATTGTCCTGGGGATATACCCCTTAAGAACAAAAGCAATTTACATTTTTTTGAGCAACATAAAGAGCAAAATCAACAATTTGGACAGTAACATAATGAAAAAATTAAGTATGAATTAATACCATTTTACAATGCTGAATGCAAAGTTTTTTGGAAATCATATCATATAACAAATTCATCTGCATACATTTCTGGATTTGCATTAATTACAACAACATGCAAAATTACAACAATATGCAAAACAATAACAACATTTAGCGGTCAGAAAGTAACATATTATAATATTTCATCTTAAAACTAGCAACAGAAGAACAATTTTTTTATGTTTTTGGGCAGGGTGTTCCAGAGATGACACGCAGTGACCAAGAAAGAATTTTGGAACTTCGTTGTGCGGTGACTAGGAAAGTAAAGATACTCAGGATCACATCTAGTGCACATATCCCTAGTGGAAGGTTTCACGGAAAACATGTGGAGCTAGTGATATTCATAACACTTTGTATATTATGCCAGAGAATTGTACAAAATTGTTCCTTTTTTTATTTTTTTATTTCTAATTCAACATTACTCGCTAATATGTTGAATTTATTAAGCTAAAATTTCTTTATGAAATTTTCAAACGCTAGGAGATCATTATCTTTTCTTGAGTGGGAAAGTGATGAGTGAATAGTATGCTTAACACTTGAACTCGTGTTTAAGTGCGATCACTCGATGCAAATCAAAGTGCGATCTCGTAAGTTTGAGACTGCTGTTTTAATATATATTCGGCGCAATCAATCGTAATTCAGTTTTTAAATGGTTTAGTCACATCTTTGATGAATTTTCAACGTGTCATTGACATTCATAGTTTTCCAAACATTGCATGTAACAAATGATGTGGTACGAAGTCACTCGCACGGGTGCATACACACCAGGGTTGAAATTCGCTATGAAAAAATCATTTGACTTACCGCGACAGTGGCTTTGTAAGCACGACTTCGTCTCATGTGCTACAATGTAGACTTGAGGCCTGAACATCTAGTCCACATAAACCCCCCTCGAAATTCGCCTTGAAGGAAGATGGCTTGGTGGTGTAATTGGCTAACACACCTGACCGGCAATTGGGAGATCCGGGTTCGGATCCCGGTCAAGTCAAATGATTTTTTCATAGCGAATTTCAACCCTGGTGGACATTCATAGTGTTACGTATATTGATAGAACCAAGTATTCACCAATTAGACTGAACTGAATTGATTGAATTATTGCTACAGTAATAATAGCCCCTATACGTTT
The DNA here is from genome assembly GCA_963169105.1 of Ceriagrion tenellum. Classification (NCBI taxonomy): domain Eukaryota; kingdom Metazoa; phylum Arthropoda; class Insecta; order Odonata; family Coenagrionidae; genus Ceriagrion; species Ceriagrion tenellum. The sequence continues at coordinate 49,381,209 of OY720637.1, forward strand.
TTGCTAAAGATGATAATTCAGATTGTCTTACTTGCATAAATCCAATATTTCACTTGAAAAGACGTCAGAACGGGGTTTTTGAGGCGTGAAACTTCCAAATGAAAGTGATAGCTGATTAATGACCCTATTGAACGGATAGGAAAATGTTTTGGCATTTTTATAGAAAAGCTGGTCTCCCCTTATTTTGTATTTATTTTTTTTCTTATAATTATGAGTTGATTACGCTTCATTTTATAATATCTACATTATCCCTCAAATAGCACCAATAAGATGAATAATATTATTTTAATTCTTCACACTTACATTAATTATTGTTAATATAATAAACTATTATTTATGTACCCCAAAAATGAAAAAAAAGAGAAAGAAATAATTCATATTCTGTTAAAATAATAAACTGAAAGTGATAACAAATTTCTTCTCAGTATTTGATCCTACTTCCTCAATTTTTAGTTTATCAAAAAAATGAACATCAACTATAATATGCATTATTATATTACCAATAATATTTTGACTAGTACCAAACCGAATAATTATATTATGAAATATAATTATGTCAGCCTTACATAAAGAATTTAAAACACTTCTAGGAGTCCAAGCATTTAGTGGAAGAATCTTTATTTTCATTTCATTATTTACTATAATGATATTTAACAACTTCACAGGACTATTTCCTTATATTTTCACTAGATCAAGACACTTATCTTTTACCTTATGTCTTTTTTTATTTTACGATATGGCGTCAAGTTATAGCAGAATTAAAAGATATGACCACTTTTATCTAATCTCAAAAGTGCCTTGGCGTTAATTCGTGTACCTACTTAGAAGTAGACCCAGGTATAACCTGCTTAAGTGAAAAATGTTTTTTTTAAGAAAGGACCTTTTGATAACCTCGTTGCTTTCGGTGATGTTATTCTAAACTGGAGCTGAATTACTCAGTTCTCGAAACCCTATTTAAAGATAATTATACCTACCTGGATATTTAGTTATTATTTGAAATTGTATCCCTAAAATATTCCTTTAAGCTAGTCATGTCCAAATAATGCATTCATGACACTACTAGTGGCATTCACATTTCTCAAGATGAGAGGATTTAATATCGATCGTTTTTTTTGCTTAAAAAATGTAATAAAAATGAGCTTAAATTTAAGATGAATCCCGAAGGTTATTGAGGAAAATGCCGCCATTGGCGAAAGCATGCATTAATGTGTCATAAATTAAGCCTTAGTTAATTGATTTTTTATGTTGATTTAACATTTTTATTTCAATTTGTTTGGACACATTGAGTCTAAGAACATTTACGAGCATAATTCTAATCAAATAAATAAAGATCAGCTCAGGGTAAGAAATAAGATAAAAATCATCGAAGAATAATATTTTTCGTCGGCGCAAAACCATTAAGATGCGAAAGAGAAGGCTAAGATATTTTTATTTACCTAATCATCTTCGTGAATTGGAGTTTCGCGGTTTGCTTTTTTATGAAATGGTATTCATGAGGCAAATGTTGAAGGTCGCCAACTTCCATAGAAGTGCATCGTGATAAATCGTTCGTTTAATAAACCCAAAATATCGAATTCTCCCCTCTCAGCGGTCGCGTCAAATTTTTTTTTCTTTCCAGGAGAGGGCGAGATGATGTTTTTTTTTATTCTTTCATTACTCCAATAATTTGGAGTGCCCTCTAAATGTCAGTCCGAAAACGAAGAGCTTTTTTTCGCGACTGAGTTTAATTCATGTTCCATATAAATCACTTGATATTGTCATAAAATTAATAACCTCGGCGCGTGAAGTCAATTAATTTTTGGCTCATTTTTTAATCGCTTCTGTTTTTTCCTCATCACTTTCTTATACTCGATCCTATGATTCGTGCGGCAGGTATGTCTAAGAATTTTAAAATGTATATTTAGGGAACTGTGTTACTGAGTTTAAAGGTACATTCCACGCAAAACAGTTCTACATAAGTGATCCCATAAAAATTTTGATTGCCTAATAGGTAAGGAAGAGAGGAATTGAAAATATCAGCAAAAGATTTTATGCACTTATATTTAAACATTTGTGAAAAGAGGACAGACTTGTGTATTTTATGGCGAACTGAGTGAATGCTTTCCTTAGTCGTATTTACTTTCCACATCCGAGTAAAAATGTTTAAAGTGAGCGTCGCTTGCTTTGAAAAACTGGTTAACTAACTTGATCTCTTTCGAGCATACAAATTTCTGAATTAAAAGTACCATTTCCCATGTAAAAGTTCGGATATGTTTTAGCTAATGTCTCGGAAAATAGTTTTGCGTGGAGCTGACATTTTTTTATCATTGGAAGGCTTGAGATATCTTTCTTTAAAATGAGACCAAATTCATTGATTTCTAGTAAAATTGATATTTCGCTCCAACTATCTTGAGCGTCATTTTCAAGCTCCGTAGACATGCATTATAGGTCTTAGTACCTTAACAATGAAGATTTAGGGCCGTATTCATAGTCGTTACCTGGGTGTCCCCCAGGTGTGAAGGAGCCCCTTGGCTCAGAAATAGTATTCATAGTCGTTACCCAAGGGACTGTTGTCCCCTAACCCTCCCCCAGGCCGTCGATTTCCTGGGTAAGGCATGAAGCTTACCCAAAGCTCCCCTAACGCAGTGCTGCTGCTCACGCGTGGGATGAATTGATACTACTGTACTAATGGCAGTACACGATAATATCAACAACTTTCCGTAGTAATATCTTCTGTTTACAAACACGGGTACTTATTGAACCATCCTCGTTTTCCTCACCATTCATATTACATAAATATTCAAGTAATATTGTAAACATTCTCTCATATTCCTTCAATTATTTTTCATCAACATTCTGTAACAGTATTCTGTATTATTGTTTATAGCGTGCTTGGTTACGGTGAGAAATGAGCATCGAAAACATCGAGAACCATTCAGCGAAACCGTTCATATGTATTTTTGCATGGGATTGTTGCCAAATCTCTTACCCAGGCGTCCCCTGGCTGGGTGTTACCCAGGTAAGGTTTATGAATCGCTCAGCGTAGGGGACCCCTAGGTGTTACCTGGCTAGGGGATACCCAGGTAACCCCTAGGAATACGACTATGAATACGGCATTAGACTTTGAGATCAATCGAAAAAGAAAACCTGTGGATTTGTACTAATGGCCGGTTGCAGAGACATATAGTTATGGAATCAATAGTTATGAGATCAATAGAGCTATAGATCTCATGAAAATATTAGGGTTTTGAGAACACATCTACTAGTTACATAACTAATTTTCTACTAGTAAATTGCTTCGAATATTAGATCGAACCTTCTACCGCTGGATAATTTTTGTGATTTTTTTATATTTTTGTAGCCTATTATAAATTCCTTATGCAGATAATAATTAGCCTGTGAGATCAAACAAACTGGTAATTTTCTCAAAACAACACAATTATCTTGTAATGAAGTCTCCAAGCGGTTCGTTGCGAATCCACCATCTTGGATTTAATTGGAACTCATAACTCCATTCCATAAGTTATGAAACCCATAAATTTATCGAATGTTTCTGCAACACTTATTGGATGGTTGCCATGGCTTATGGGTCCCATATTCGCAGAATATGTATGTGTCGATCCTGCAACTGGCCATAAGCATATCTTAATAATGGTGAACGTCGTGACTTTCGCAAGGTGACGCCTCAATCCATCACCATCATAATCACAGTTAATCGTTCTTTTCTGTGGGTTGTGTTGGCTAAATATTCCTCTGGTATTCCAAGTATGGAGGAAATGGAGTGGAAATTACAGTACCCGTCGATTTAGGAAGCTGCTCCGAGGATACGTTAGTCAGCGCAAATAAAAATAAATTAAACCCTTTCATTCAGCAAATATTGCCTCCATTATGTGCATTTTTCAAATATTTTGGTGAGCGAGGGTAAATAATAAGACGAAGTTCGATGAAAACGATTTATTCCGGAGGTAAGAAATGGTGCGTCCTAAGTTCATTAACAATCGCGTCGTGTGTCTTGTTTATTTACGTCGTTCCCTGGTGATCTCTGCCAGCTTCCTCAGGTCGATCCTCTCTCGTGGCGCTCCAACCAGCAAGCAGCAGACAATCGCCACACCACTTTTACTACTTTAGCAGTATAGGTGGTAGTACTTTTGGGCACCGGTAAGCAGAAAAAGAGACCAAAAAAAATAGGGGTGGGTCGGGGTTAGTGATGGAAAAATGTCGGTCAAAATCGATTTTTCGAGCAATCGATTTTTAATCGAAATGAAAAGCTCGACTTTTCAACAAAAATCGAAATTTGAACCAAAAGATCGATTAATCGAAAAAAATTGACGGTTCTTTTTTGAAAAAAATACAGGTGGTACAAAAAAATGTTTATTATTCATTCGAAAAACGCTCATAATACATATTTGAATAGTATAAAAAAATCCCTAAAAATCTACTTAGAATACATTCTTGAATTATTAGTAGTAAAAATTTACAAATGCACGCACATTAAAGTTTGGGCATCACCGCTTGGAACCATTCGGCTTCACTAAAACTTTTGAAGAAAGATCAACTGATTGAGATACTTTCTTGATGATCTAGGGCGTGCCTTTCCGATTTTACCGGCCCTAGAGAAAAGTCTTTCACATGGGACGGATGACGTTATCATTCTCAGCACTCTGGTCGCGAAACGGTAGGAGAGTAATTGGTACGGTATGCTGAGATCAAACGAAATGTTCAATATCGAAGTTGAAAAATCGAGTTTGGATCGAAACTTGAAGATCATGGCTCTATCTCGATTTCCTCGATCTTTGACTATTGAAACTCGATTTTCGACTTAAATCGAAATCGATTTTTCCATCACTAGTCGGGGTAAGGTTAGGTTATCTGGTGCTGTAGGTGCCACAATCGTGAGAAAAATGCACCCTGCGCCCTTATCGGGTTGTGCGTCGAGGCTCCGACGGTGCGGTGTCCTCCGAGGTGTGTTGGATGAGGATAGGCGGCGCCGGAGGATGGAGTGCTCCCACGGCGAGTGCGTAGACGGGCTAGAGACACTCCCGGGCAACGGTTGTTTCTTTGCCTCACACTCCACGTAATGCTCAGGCGTCCTGCGGAGAACTTCAAATGGTCTGTCAAAAAAAGAATAATGATGCAAAATATGCAGCTTATTCCATAAATATTTATTTTTGACTAGCAAAGGTACCCGTTGAAATCCTCAGGGGGATGAAAGGAATACAGGGCTAGTGATTAGAGTTGAGTAATTTTGATACGAAGGTTGTAGCTTCGAGTCGCTAATGAGGTGTATTTTTTTCTAGGCAAATCAGCTATAATTTTAGTTTTTTTTTTAATTCGGCAGATGAAAACAGCATTATAATATGCTTACCGAGTTTCGACATTCTTTTGCAGTAACATATGGAAATTGAACTACAGGCCATTTGCATTCCAGAGGATTTCCGCATTAATAAAACGTCGTGGTATTCTAGTAACTTTAATAAAACTTTACTATGTTTACTATGTAAAACCTTACTATGAATTACATCCACAAAGTCAAGCCTGGAACCATTTCCTTTGTGTCGTGGTATTCTCCTGTTTTACATGGGTCCAACTTAAATTAGTTCTCTTGAAATGAATTTTGCCAAATTTAGGTGAAAATATCCCTGAAAATATCGTAATCTGCAACATTTCAGTATGCGGCCTAGAATTCCACTGTAATACCTATCTCTAGATATTAAACCCAGCCACCATTGTAAAGGTCCCATTTCCCTTCTACAGCAAATGCAAATTCCACGGTTACCAAGGAAATATCCTATTGTTGACACAAGTAAAATTCATGATTTTGACATTAAAACGCGATTTATAGGGAAATTTTATTCGTATAAGAAAATCGAATGAAGAAATAAAAAACTGCAATCTATTATCCATCTAATAGGGAAAACTATAGCCTTCCATCCTTAGTAGAACTGATTAAAATATGCAAAAAGAGAAACCTCTGCACTGGAACCAAAATGTTTAGACTTGAGTTTGTCAAATACATAAGACACCAGACGGCCTAATAAGCTGTCCTTGGGGCCCAGGGGCCTTCGTTATAGTCCCAATTTCCTTAAAAAAAAAGCTTTATTGATCCCGTGTGTGAAATTTTCACTAAAATCGGTTCAATCGTTCAATACTTATGAGACTTTTAGGAAAGCATACTTTTTGGAACCTTAGGCCCTCTGGGACCCCAATGTGACTTACGACCCCATGATTGTTGTATATTCAGTGTTGGTATATTTTACGTGTTTCTAATACAGGCAAGAATTATCAACCAGGGTCAATTTTGGCGATATAAGAGCCCACTTGAGGGTATTCTAGGGCCCCAAGGCCCTTTTTCTATAGTCTATGCGTGAACAAAATATATCAAGCATCTTCTTGCCAAGTTTTGTTTCAGTCGGTTCAGTGGTTTATGAGTGATTGAGTAACAGACAGACAGACACCACTAGATTTTTATATATTACTAGATATATTTATATAAATATTAGCAAAATTAGTAAGATGAGCGCTTGTTCCAGCCTAATGATCCGAAAGCATCTCCATTTTCAGTTAGTTAGCGTTTTATGGCCTCATTCTTCGCAGTCATTTGCTATTAACTAAAAATATCAAATGCACGAGATACTAACCATTGAAGTATGTGCGCCCACACTTATTATGATTGTAACCTAGAATAAAAAATTCTTTTGAACAAGTTTTTGCAAAAGTCAAGTCATTGTAAGATGAGTAAATACTGCACCCAAAATGGGGCTTAACACCATGCAGTTTCATGTTCATGTTGCAAAAAAGTTCCGGCAGTGGTGAAATATTATTTTTTTATTTCAAACGAGGGCCGTGTGTTTCAATAGGTATGATATAAATAAAATAACTATATCGCCTTCGATGATTTCGGGCTTAGACTTGTGAAAATCTATTATGAAAAATCAAATTGTTGACTTGGAAATTTTTCCGCAGGATCTATTCGATCAACCGTCACAATGCACCTAAAGATGTCGCCTTTGTGACGAAAATAGTCGTTCAGAACAAAAATGTGAGGAAAACAGCACCAAGCCAATTTGATTTTTCTCTGGGAGAAAAATCAACAAATTCTTTTGAGTCTTCTCCATTCAAGAACTCTTATAGCTAAGTCTATAACTGAGAAAGAATATCCTCGAAATGGACTTTTATACTGTACTGCTCACTATTTTTGAGGGTGAATTTAGATGCTAGGACGTTTAGTCAACCTATCGTCAGGTCTGTTACACCAATAGCCCTTATCCTGTACCGAGAGTCGTCGCCATCGACTGCCTAATTGGGTGGTTTACTCGGCACATTTCATTGTACAACAAAGTGCGTGAACTTATTCATGAGGAAAATTGCAGCGTGTGAAGTGGAAAATTGTATTTTTTTATGAAACACTAACTGAGGAACAGAACTTTTTTCTAATTTCTTTCATTTTCTTGAAGACTTCTACATCTACATAATACCCCGCGAGCCGCCGCATGGGCGTGTGGCAGGGGGTTTTCAGGTCACCAGCCGTGCAAAGGTGTTTTTTTTTGGAAATGAAATGGTGACATGAATTATAGGAATGTATTTAGTGAGCTTAATTTTAATTGTGATCGCTTATTGTTCGCGGAAAGAACGAGTTCTTCTGCCTATCTCTTCGGCAGTGTATCTCTCTTATTTCATCGTGTCTGTCAGACCTAGAGATGTAGTGTGGAGTCATGATAATATTCTCTAAGTCGCTCTGAAAAATATCAGATCTGAATTTATCAAGCAACCTAAGCCTGGCGAGTAGCCTCCGAGTCTCTAGGGGCTCCCACCTTAAACCCTCTAAAAGTTGTGAGACACTATGTTTTAAAATTTATGATACACTCGTTTGTACAGAAAAATGTACCGTGTCCTACAGCCTCAAAGCATACGACATTAGAATAATCTCAAGATTGCCTTCTCTGAAAGGACAGATATCTGACCTCGGCCGTCTTTTGCTCTCCAACTTCGTTATTCATTCATAATTGAGAATTAAAATCTTCTCAGGAATGCAAGCGATTCATTTGCTCCTCTCTTTTTTTTCATTCAATTTCCAAGGAGCTCCGTCGTGATTTTGGGAAGGTGGAACAGGTTGTTAGAGACGTAATGGGTATGAGATGACCGTCCCGAATTCCCTTCGGTGGAAATATATGGTACCGATGGAAGTGACCGTGGAGGGCATTCCTTTGCGGACATAAGCGCCCGAATTATCTCTCGGCGTAAAACGCAGCGCGGCGCTCCCATCTCGTCGCGACGGCGAGAATGCTGGGGCCATCTCATCTTCCGCATCAGTTTCTTTCCCGATCCCGTCTCATCTTCTCCTTCTATTCCCGTCATTTCCTCTGATTTACACACACCCACTCCCCCCTCCTTCTCCTTTCATTCGTCGCCTGGAGACACATTTCGTAGCAGAACACCAAACCCTCGAGGACTTCTGTCAAAGACGAACACCCTTTGACACTATACGATTCATCTCCCTCATTAATGTTTGCCTAATTTTCTCTTGAATTTTTTCTAGACCAGACCATGTACTTACTTAATACCCCTTATAATATTGCCATATACATCAATTGCACACCCTACATAAATTGACTATCCCACCCATTGCCGGCTTCAAGACACACCTGGCGTAGTGTTTTTTCATAGACCTAAAATTAAAAGTCCGAACAATGATTGCTGGAGAGACATAGAGGTAGACATAAATATTAATCAAAATTAATATATATATATATATATATATATATATATATAGATATTAAATTAATGGAAATCGAAACAATTTGGAAATTATTCGAGACCATGTGGTTACGAAATAGAAAAGATGTATTCAACAAAAACTTACTCTATTAAAATAGGCAATGTTTGCTTCCAAGACCACTTAAAATACACCATTTTGCATACATTTTGTTACGAATTGCCTGGACCAGAGCCCCCGGCACACCTTTTCCTGAGAGGTATTCCATACTCCTTGAGCCGCTAGTTTGCCCCCCCAGCCCCCAAAACTGTAGCAGTGGTCCGTAGCCGCCCGTGGTTCCACGGGTTCTACTCAATGATTTATCTCCTAATATTTTCTCTAGCGTTTTACTATCTGTATACATTCTTGCAAGTATCACTCGTATCTATGAAGAATACAGCGTAGTTTTGAATTAAATTAATTATTTTCTAGTTTAGATCTTCTACAGGGTCGTCTGAATTTTGGTCAACCGAAGTGTCTTCTCTTTGCAGATTCTCGTGGTCATTTCTCAAATCCAGCCGCGTATTTAATTATAAAAACAAAAATATTGGCATATTGACAAATATATACCTAGGTATATTATAAATAGCATGTTGATGTAGAAACAAACATTGATATCGATACCATAATATTGGTACATCATCATTGGTCGTTCAATCCTTAGATTGGTTGACTACAGCCCTCCACCTTTCCCTATCCAATGCTAGTTCCTATACCTTCTGGTATCTCTTCCCATGTACTTATTCCTGGGTCTTCCTCTGGGGGCTTTTCCCGCTATTTTTTCCTTATGTTCTTCACAAATCCATTGAGTCTCAGGGTGTGTCCAATCCATCTTGTTCTTCTTTTCTGTATGGTGTTCAATATGGTCCTTTCCTCTTCTACTCTTCAGTAAACCTCATCATGTTATTTTTTTCTGTCCATTTTATCTTCAGCATCCTCCTCCAGCACCAGGTTTCAATGGCTTCAATCCTTTTCTGACCAGCTTTTCCAATGCTATATGCTTCCGATCCATAGAGTGCTATGCTCCACACGAAGGTTTTTGCATACTGCTTCCTTGTTTGTACTCCTATCTTCTTTGAGCACAGCAGTTGCCTTTCTCCCATGAACACCTCCTTAGCTTGGGATAGTCTCCGCTTGATGTCCGTTGTACTTCTTCCGTCTCACGTGATGGTACTTTCGAGATAGGTGAAGGAATCCTCTAGCTCTAATTTCTCTTCTCTCAGGATGACTTCTGCGTTCATCTTCTCTCTTCCGCATACTAGGATTTTAGTCTTCGTTTAACTTATTTTCATGCTGTATTCTTGGAGAACTTTGTCCATGACGTTTAGTTACCTTTGAAGATCCTCGCAGTTCACAATTATAACTGCGATAATATCTGCGAAGCGGAGCATATTAAATTTCTCCGTTTATCTTCACTCCGCTCAGTCCAGTTTCTTGCACTTCTCGCATGGCCTCCTCCAAGTACATGTTGAACAGTGCTGGTGAGAGGTTGCATCCTTGTCTCACTCCTTTGTTAATGTTACCTAATTTTAGTTAATATCGGTACATGGAAACAAAAATAACATGTATGAAAACCTACGTTACACATATCGTCTGTTTATCTGTAGTACCCTTTTCTGTTTCTTTAAACCCAAAAACTTCCAAATTCCGTGAAGGATTCGAGAAAAATTTTGTTTGCATGTTCCGTATGACCTAGACGGACTAATAGTCTTTACAATGAAAGCCCTTCTCCCCCAGAGCCTCCCACCAAGTCTTTGTTTCGGCAAATTTGATCTCCATAGGAAAAATATAGTATTATCTCCAGACGTTTCTCTTTTTGCATTTTAAAAATCGTTTTCACTCATAATAAAGACTCGAAGTTTTTAGTTTCTAATGACCAAAAGAAACTATGTTTTATTTATTATATTTGAAATTTGCATCCGCTTTGTTTATTGGATAAAACATTTATATTTGGCTCCAAAATTGTCAATTTTTGCGCTCTTTATATGGAATGTTCATTGAATTGAAGATGCAACTATGAACTGTAATAATTCTTTTGCTCTTAACACGCCAAGTATCTGTTAATCATCAAAATAAAATTACCGAGAGACCATAGTTAAGGTAGTTATATGTTCCCCAAACATCTCCATTTTTGATTAATCACTTTCACATAGTGAATGCGTTTGGAATACCACCCTGCGGGATTTTCTAGTATTGACAGCCTTCAGATGCTTTGGTTCTTGCATATGAAAAAATCTATCTATCTTGGATGGAGTAACCATATCTTTTTTTACCACCTCTAACAAGAATCGCAATTTCATGTTTCCAATCCAAAGTCGATGATTCGATCACAAGGAGATCAGGTAATTTTCCCAATAACTGCGTTGTAGGGGGAACGAAAGTTGAATTTGCGGAATATTTTATAGTAGCCTACACAAAAAAATAAACTCACTCGGCTTCTTGGGAAGGTGAGTTGAACTGACTGACCTGAATCCGCATGATTCTATCGTAACTATGGATATAATTTCTTTGAATTTCAATATTTGCACGGCGAAATAATCGCGAAAGACAAGATCAGTCCCTTTTATGATAATTTGAGCGAACTTTTGCCTGTGTTAATGGAGGCCATATTTGATTATAATTCCCAAATTGATTCAGTTGTTGAAATTATTACGTTACTATAGTAATATATTGACGTCCGGACCTTATTTTTTGTGACTTTCTCGGTGACTATCTAAGCATACATATATGAAATTAAAAGTTTACTTTTCGGTTTTAACGTTGCATGAAGGGCAACTTCACAGCCAAAGATGTTGTTTTTAGATTTTACAATGTGTTAAAATGAAATAAAAAGATTTTTAAAGAATTGAGGAAACAATAAATGTTGCATGTTTTATGGCATATTTTCATCATGATTTCCTCCTTATCCAATGTTTCTCTGAAGCGCTCGGCCGCACCAAATACCAAGAAAAACGATTTGTAATGAAGACAGAAGAATAGATGACTTTGATTTCTTACTTGTCGGCTTTTCCTGTTTACTTTTTCTGGAGAGGTCGATTTCTTTGCCAGTGCGGCCGTTGCCACATATTGGCCGTCAAATTAGATACCTAACATTTTGGTTCTTGTTCCATTTCTTTGATTCTTACCGTCATGCGTCTCCACTAATATTTTATGAACAAACTGTTTCTGCTAGAGTGGTGCTCTATCTGAATGTTATTTCTTTTTCCAGTGGCGTTTGCCATGAACTCGCTCTTACTAACTCACTTCTATATTAATTTTGCCTTCCCAAAAGCTAGTATTTTCTGCCCCATCATTCTTTCCATCTCAAAAGTTTCTAGTTTATCATCCTTTTTAAATTGCCTAATTTTCAACTCAATGTAGTGCCTCGCTGCTGTGAAAATTGATCCAAAACCCATTCACTCTGATTCCTGACTGAGTTTTATACCATCCACCTCCATTCTTGGTTGTGATTTGTGTTGTTTGCCCATCTCCGCTGCTCTTCTGAAGTCCTCCACCGTGGCAAAGGTTCCATGCTGGCTGATCTTTTGACGTTCCACACGAGCGTTGCTTCGAGAGCAGATGTAGAGGTCCCCTTCTTTGTCATGAAAATTATGCCCACGTTGAACCCTGAAAGGTCGGCCATAACGAATTCATGATTAACAGAAGATTGTAGCAGATTTCAGGGTGTTCCAGCTTTACACGTTTTTACCCTATCTCTTCTACCTTTGTATCCGTTGAAACAGCTATGGTATGTCCATTTTTTATTCTGACTTAACATGAAACCGGATATCACCACCTGTAGAGTATAATCTCCTTTCAGTTTCATCTCCTTTCTTACCCCTCCTCTCTTCGCACTCTTCCTAAATCCGCATTCCCTAACACTTGAGGCTGAGATATTCTGTCAGACTAAAACGTGCGAAAAATCAGAATGTATGAACGAACGATTGAAGTTAGAAGACTGCAAATCGATTGTAAATACTCGAGGTTGAAATCTATTATTATTTTTATTTTTTTTTTGCTTGCCGGACGATTCTGTTGGCCCGTATGTCCCCGGTATCCCAATAGGCTGCTGAGCCTGTCATCAGGTTTTCCGGACCGGACCGGACCAACAGAACTTGACACACATCCATGCCCTGGGTGGTGTAAAACCCACCCTGGCGGGACTCGAACCCGCGACCCTCGGTTTAGCAGGCGAGGCGAGGACTTTACCCCGCCGCCACCGGGGCCGGCGGGGTAACATTTAATAACAAAGTTCATCTGGCATCCTTTGTGAATCCCGAGTGGCTTTACGATTTATTAATTTGTGCTAATTTTAGGAACCTGAGCTCGAATCTCAGCCAACTATAATGATTTTTCAATCACGAATTTCGCGGTGAGCAATCCTTAGTGGGTAAACCCCACTAAAATCATCGCTGAAGTAAGTTCCTCTGCATTGAAATTTTTTGTTGCAGATTTACCATCATTAGTTAATCATAATAATGTCAAAAGTAAAACACTCTTCTACCGGAACTGACTTATCATCCTATGAGCTTTAGAGTTAAAAGCCCAACAACGTTTAAAGCGTTGAGTCGAAAAGAAAACATTCATTGTGTTTGCTTTGATTCCCTGTAACTAGTTTCCTAATGACCTTCTTTTGAATGTCTTATAGACCAGTGCATGAGTTTTAATTATGTCCCTAATAACGTAGCATATATATCGCAAGTACTCCAAAGATACAAGGGTAAAACCACCGGTTCAATTCCATGCCTACCTTCCTAGAATTTATTTCTAGGGTTTTTTTTATCATTTGATACTGTTGTAAAGTTGCAAATATTTCTTAGAAGATTTAACGGAAATTTCTTTGTTAATTAATTATATACATGTTGCCGATTCTCAGTCCCGTCTCCATTCTACTCTGCAGTGGCACATGTTTACTTTCAAGTCTCTTGAAGCCAATTCCCCGTTGATAACGTTCCTTCTACTTCTGAATCTCACTCCTTGGTTTTTCTCGCAATTTATGTTCATTCTGCAGTTCTTTTTGATCATATTGTGCCGATCTTTCTCTTTTCGCACTTATTCTACAAAATTAATTTTCTCTCGGTCTTCATCATATCAGTGATCATATTCGTATTTCTTCCAGGGTTGAAATTCGCTATGAAAAAAATCATTTCACTTGACCGGGATTCGGACCCGGATCTCCCAATTGCCGGTCAGGTGTGATAGCCAGTTACACCACCAAGCCATCTTCCTTCAAGGCGAATTTCGAGGGGGGTTTATGCGAACTAGATGTTCAGGCCTCAAGTCTACATTGTAGCACGTGAGACGAAGTCGTGCCTACAAAGCCACTGTCGCGGTTTATAAACCCAGCATTTTCGTTATTACAACGACGAAAAATGACATATTTCCAAACATTGCATTTAACAAATGATGTGGTACGAAGTCACTCGCACCGGTGCATATGCATCGGGGGTGTATATGCACCCGTGCGAGTGACTTCGTATTGGAATTTGGAATTGGAATTGGAATTTGACAGGATCTAGATGTTATGAATACTTCATTTGTTTAAATGTCTCCCTGGAGTCTATGCATGTAAGATTTTCCATTTATATATTTAAAATGGCTGGCATTTTTACTTGAAGAGGGGAGAAACTGTTGTTAATTAAGAAGCTCATGTCTAGTTCGTACCGCCGCAACAAAGTTGGTTGTCTAGAGGTTTCTCAATGGAAGTATTCGCGTCGCCTCTTATTGTTCCTACGTCATTACTTTCCGATTCATTCTCGTCCTCCGTACCCCGAGCCAACCACTGCTTCCCCTCACATCCTCGTCCACCTTGAGACAAATTCAATCTCGCTCTCTCCCAGCTCAATCCCGCGGAAGGAAAAAAATAAATCGTCTCATCTCCTCCTTTATTCGTCCGATCTCATCCTCCTCCGGCCAATGATTGCTCCTCTTCGGCTCAACCCGCGCTTCCCTTCCTGACCTTCGCTCGGCATCTCCTCACGGGCAACCCGCTAGCAGTGACGGAGACCGGAGATATTTATGTTACCTCGACGCCACTTTGGAGGGAAGACGCGCAAAAAAAATCAGAGTAGGAAGAGAGGGATTCAAGGGAGAGTGAAAAAGATTTAAAAAGAAAAAAAACCGTATCTGGGCTCCCGTATCTCGCTACCGGACTCTTTTTTGGCCTCAAATTAGCGCAATTTATTGCAGCTCGCGCCGTTTTATTTTATCGACGGTTCGAGTGCCACGTAAAAACCCAGGTGCCGAAATCTTGACAGCGCATCTGAAAGGATGCAAGGTAGGAATGTTTTCAGTAGCACTTTCATTGTCCCTCTTGGATTTGGAATTCCGTGAGCTCTTCCCCTCTCTTGGGTCTGCCAGATTTTCAGATACCTCGCCCGTTGCTCGAGGGTATAGCCTTGGTGATTTGGTGGCGAAAAAATAAGAATCTTTAGATGATGGTAAATGATATTCATTTGGTCGAAAAAGACCTTGCATCCAGTATTAATTCCAGCTCGCGAAGTTATGCTGTATCATTATTGTGAAAGATGCAGGATATTTATGAGGTAAATATTAAAAAATAAGCTATCCTCATGTTCTAGTAGTTTGAGCAAGTTATCACTGCAACAAGAAATTGATAAATTTGGTCTCGATCGATAGAAACTAATCTTGCTCTTCATAAAATACCAAATCATCAGCCCCTTACCGAACTCCTTTCCAAGATTACAAAATGTCCAACGGACCTGAAGACGCCCCCAGGAAGAGGGGAGAAACTATAGTTATGAAAACTAAACACTCGACGAGAATACCTGAAAACAGCAATATAAATACTTTCCGAGATATTGACGAAAAATGCCAGCCATTTTAAATATGTAAATGGGAAATCTTACATGCATAGACTCCAGGGAGACATTTAAACAAATGAAGTATTCATAACATCTAGATCCTGTCAAAAAATTACGGTGTTGTTTGCATTTTTTGTCAACTATTTTAATAAGTAAATCATGTACTTACCTCAGTGATTTATTCAGAATCGCAAACAAGCCTTTCGTTGTGAATTAGTTTTAAACGTTCCACGAGAAAAAAAATGAGTCAAGTTGAAGTCTTACATTAATATATTAATTTAATTACAGAAAATGTCAGTAATATAAAAGTATATTTAAAAAAAATTAATTGTACAGTAATTACTTTGTGCTTCGTACAGCTGGTGAAATGAAGACGTAAAATTCGATTATTGCCTCCATTTTGACTTGGGTAACTTGCAAGTCGTTCGAGCTTCCTTAAAAGACGAAGCGTTGGAAATATATGACTTCCGACATGAAGCCCACTTCAATGATTATATTCCACATACATCGTGGATGTGTCGACAATGATAAGCATAGATTTCTTTATCATCTATCGAGGAATTAACCACTCATCGACGACCCAAAAAATTAGATTAAGTCATTGATCAGGTCACATCTACCCAATCACTTAAGGATAGTAAGATATAAAAGAATAGCTTCTTTGGATCTATAAACGTGAGTCATATCCATATGCCCCTCAAGCCTTGTTGAAGTGTTCGAGTGTTATGTTGACGTAGATCGAGGATGTGTCTGCAATATTGTGCGTACGTTTCAACATCATCTATGTATATATATACCATATATATGTATCTACCAGTCATTGGAGACTACAAAGAGAGTAGATAAAGAATCCAATTCTCTAAATCAGTTCATATTTTATGTTATTTCTCTCCCTATTTCTTTTCCCATGTAACGGGTATTATATCCTGTGTCTTCACGGATGCCAGTCGCTTGCATGTTCATTGGCGTTTATTGCGTGGCGTGTTTGCACGCCAAACACGCCACGGCAGCAGGTTTTGGGCTGGCAGCCCTTGGAGTGGTTAGATCGGTTGGCGGCTCTGCAGGAAAGGTTTTAACTAAATTATTGCTGCGACTTGAGCATGAAGTTGTTGGGGAGAGAAATGGGGGAGTATTAACAATGACGTGGAACGATAAGGTTGTTTGAAAAGGGGTAGAACGCGGAGAGTGTCAAGCCAGGATGTAAAAGGGTGTGGTGGTGAAATTGCGTGTAAGGAAAAAGAAGGGGGAGAAGGCGTGTGTGAGGAAGGTAGCGTACCTGCAGGTGCAATTCAGTGTAATAGGCGAGGCATTGGTGCTGCCAGGAGTCTTTGAGGGATGCTTGATTTGTGTGTGGGGCTCCAGAGGGTCCACTGTCAGCGGATGTCACGTATTGTTGTTGTTCCATACCCGGGTGGAAGTTGGATTGCTGAACATTTAACCTATAACAGCTACAGGTTGGTATACACAACATGCATTATTAACCCCTAGAAGAGGAGAACGAAGCTGAAGATTTGCGACTGTTAAATTGTATAATATTGTCAATGCATAGCTCTGATGTTTGTCGAGTGTTTTGTCACAGATTGAATCCAAATAAAAAATGCTGAGAAGCTCAAAATAATATCTAAAATACGATTAAGTTACACCCAATTCTTCTGTACTCTCGGGACTGATATCCGATACCCTACTGGTCCCATACTCTTGCCATGGCTCGCAGATCAACGCATTTATGAGTGAATTATTTCAACTCACGCAATTTCCCTCAGATTACTATGGAAGAATTATTCAAATCCAAGAAATTTGTCTCTCATTTCTACATCTACATCATGCTCTTGCACGTGTTTTTCGCGAAAGGTACAATAGAATGGGCTATTCTGATCACTTGTTGGAAAAAAAATCTGCATTTAGAAGCTAAGTGCACATATAACTCCATGATCCCATCAGTTGAGAAGCAACGATCCATCCGATAGATTAGTTGGCAAATGTAAGCAAATCCCTTTGTTTTCGACAAGGTGTAGCAAATTGGCAACATAAAGGCACGGTTTATCACCCATGAAATTGCGTTTGAATGATAACTTATCACCAGAAATAATCCCTGACAATTTAGTGAAGGCATCTCTAGCTCTTTACCGGCACTAATTCAGCATTTCTGCCGAATTTTTAATGTACTAGCCGACCTTCGTCATTAGTGCTAAAAGAGAATATAACTGAAATCTTCAGGTCTTTGTGTATTCCACCTGATCACGCCTGAAACAACCCTTTTGATTGAAAGAATATGGTTGATGTATTGAAACAAATATAAACATTTTTTTCAAACAAAATTTATTGACTTAATGATACGAAAAAATATTACTCTGTTTATGTCTTTTTCTGCTTATGTCTGCTTATGCTTCCAGACTTAGTAACCTAAATTAAACTGGCACAACTATTGTATCATCAGTCAGCGTGGCATTCATGTTGTTTTTCTTCATAATTATAGTCAAAGACGAGGAAATCTGGTGGTGAAACTGGAGTTATAATTAAGACAGAACATTATCTGTACAGCTGAAATTTCCCAGCCAATATTGATGACCCAGTTTTAAAGTGGGTCAGGTCCATTATGGCATTGTTTAATTAACAGCTGTTAGCTAGGGTTTGTATGTATGAAGAACTGTGCTATAGTACGCCATAAGTACGGCTGTATGGACCAACTAGTGTTTGTTTAAATGTTAAGTACAAAAGTTTGTTCTTTCCAAGCACTAAAATTGGCAAAAATAAAGGGAGAGAAAATACACTCATTATACGCTTCACCGTTTCACCTCCCAAGATCTCATCCTTTACGTCTTTACACGGTTGGTGTTCCAACCCACCCCCCACCCCCAGCCACAGGCTCATGTGGCGGCTCGCAATGTAGTATAATATAATTATTCTAGTGCTGCCTTAGAAATTTTTTTTTTAATTTTATCATTATTTTTTTTTTGCTTGCCGGATGATTCTGTTGGCCCGTATGTCCCCGGAATCCCGATAGACTGCTGAGCCTGTCATCAGGTTTTCCAGGGACCGGACCAACAGGACGTGACACACATCCATGCCCTGGGTGGTGATAAACCCACCCAGGCAAGTCTCGAATCCGCGACCCTCGGTGTAGCAGGCGAGGACTTTACCCCGCCGCCACCGGGGCCGGGCCGGCAAATGTAGATGAAGATGTAGAGAACTGGTGAGAACCAAGTATTTAGTCCGTACATGGATGATTGTCTCTGAAGGACTGAGGGAAGCCGATTTAAGGGAAGCATATGGGAATCTTTGAATGCGCTTGCCTTAAAATTCACTTCAGTTTTAATGAAGAAGTTTGTTTTAGTAAACCTTAAGTACGGCTGCATAGGTTAACTAGCATTTTTTTTAATGTTAAGTACAATAATCGTTCTTTCCGAGCACTATAATTGACAATAATAATGCCTGAGCTCCACTGAAAAACTACCCATTATACAATTCACCGTTTCACCTCCCAATACCTGATCCTTTACATCTTTACACTGCTGGTGTTATAACCCCCCTAGCCACTGGCCCATGCGGTGGCTCGCAGTGTAGTATGCAAACGTAGATTTAGAAAACTCGTGAGAACCAAGTAATTAGTCCGTACATGGATGATTTTCTCTGAAGGACTGAGGGAGGCTGATTTAAGGGTAGCATATGGTAGCGTTTTCCTTAAAATTCGCTTCAGTGGGATCGGTACAATTCAGCATTGAGCCTTCCAAAAGTATGCGTGACTCCACTCTCGCTCTTCTGTTCAAGAAATTTCATTCTACTCTTCTTCAGTGTCTCTTCGACCACGTTATTAATTTTGTTCCCTCTTCGTCCTCCGTTCACACTCCTAATCATTCATTCTCCTCTCGCGTATCCGTTTAGTGATTCTGCTCATCGCCGTCGTGTTTACATGGCCAAACCAACGATAAGCACATTCTCATTTGTCCCTCATTTCCGGAGTATCCAGTCTTCGTTCGTTTACCGCCAACTCGTCCGTCATCCCACTCCATCTGATTCTGTTACTCTCACATTTCCCCATCCCAACGGCCGGGGCTCGAATCCCACTGGAAACAGAAAACTTTCAATGGGATTCCGATCCTTCCGTGAGTGTTTGTTGGGGCGCAGAGTACTCTATATTGCGCCAACTGCACCACAAATTGGCAAAATAAGAAATGATGGAGTTTACAGAAGGGTAGAAGAGGTAAGGACCTTGGAGGAACGCCATACAGAAAAGAAGAAGGAGATGGATTGGACCCTGCCTGAGACACGATGAGTTGGTGGCGGACATAATTGAAGGTAAAAATAGAGGGCAAAGTCCCCAAAAGAAGACTTGGGAATAAGTTCATGGACCATAAAGAGGAAAGGTCGTGGAAGGAGATACCAGGAGGTAAGGGAACTATCATTTGAAAGGGGAGGGTGGAGGGCTGCAGTCAACCAATCTTCGAATTGAACATACAGTGATGACCACAAAGTTGTATACACCACTTTGCAATGTCACTGGCGCAATGTGGACGACTCTTGTTGTCACTCCATTTTCTAAACAATTATAAAATGCCAATTTTCCCGTCATTATTTCTGCATCTGGTCACGATTAGCGCCTACCAATCCTAATTGAGGGCATCCACCGCAAATTTAGGCAACTTGCGCTACATATATGCTTATGAGATGATCAGAGATTGCGGCCCAGAGATGTCGCTATGTGTTCGTATATTGTGACATTTGCCTGATTGCTTTTCTATTAGAAAAAGTAATGCTCACATCATAGCTCTTATTATTATTTTAAATATTTAATACTGTTCATTCTAATGAACATATTTGCTCATATCGTCAGTGTAAAATCTCTAAACGATATTTAGAAAACAAGTATTTTATCATCAAGACAGTTATATGTAACTATTAATAAATATAAAAACAATATCCCAATATTAACAACAATAAATATGTTAACTCTTGTAAGATATGCATTCACATTATATAACTTGATGAAGAGGTCAAGTAATACATACCGATATCATTTAATGTTTTGCCCCTCGGTGATAGCTATTCTCAAAAGATTTGAATTCCCGTCTGTCGTTCGAACATATGATGAGTGTGAAAGTTAGGAGGTATTTTAGCCGTAGATGTTAGGAAATTTTATGTGGTTTACCGTAGTGGTTGTGTATGGATAATCGCGATAATGTGAATGATAAAACCATCGATTTAAACTTAATTTATGAAATGAGTTTAGTTAGTATACTTTGATCTGATGTAGTTGAATTATCTTTAAGAAATGGCTGACTGATATCAGTCAAATGTCATCCTATGTATCACGCAGCGCTGTTGGAACAAGTCGGTTGGAAGTTGATAGAGATCGGAAGCTGCAAGTTTGGCTAAGATAACTTGAAACAGTCAGATCTAGCATGTTTCTGGGTGGTGCAGAGGGTGTTATTTTAACTCCGCGCTTTGTTCGTAGAACTGATGCAAATTATCGAATCAGATAGATAAACATAACCGTTAATTCGTTTTTACACGATGCGTATCCTCCACGGGTAGATGCATGAACAAATTCACCGTGAAAATCGCACCGTGCAAACACCCAAAATTGCACAAATGCATCATTTGTGGTGGTCATAACATAGCTCTTGTTCTAAATTGCAGCATTTAGACCATACAAGAAAACAGAGCGAGCCACGAAGACATATCGAAAATATACAATTGACTTCTTTATTCAGAGTTTCCCCTTTCAATTCCTTTTCCTCGTTCCCTCTTTTTTCATTCCTTGTGCCCTAGCAACTTCTGCCACTTCAACTACGCTAATTACTTCTTGTCGCACGAATATCAGTTCACCTTTTATCACTTACTCAATCATGTACTTTTTCTCGTTTTGATTTCCTCAACTCTCTTTTTCGTTTCCCATTCCCAGTGTTTCTTCGCTCGACTCCCCATCTTTTTATCGCACTTTTCTCCCAGCTCCCACATCTTGTAAGATTCCAGCTCCCACATCTCGCCTCCGATAAAGTCTCATCATGCGATGCAAGGACCCAAGTTCAGCCGTTATGCAGCCCACGATCCTGGCTCCTCAATGACTTCTCCTTCGCACCTTTATACATGTTCTCTTTCACTAGGTCGCTCAAGTTATAAAACGCCTACTTTGCGAACTTCAATCTCTCTTTGGTGTATGTTATGTACTGCCGTATTTCATGTCCGGAATAAGTTTAACTGTTAGCATTATTACCTTTATTATTTCTTCCATTTTAGTCACAAAAAATACATTTTGAGTACCGGCGACGAAACAGAATACGTGGACATCACGATGTGATCCTGATCTCTTAAATATCCTACTTGCATGGCAATAGTGCATGTATGGTGATCTTCACCCCCTGCCACACACACTCGTGGTGGCTTGCAGTGTATTACGTAGATGTAGATGTTAACTCTTGTAAAGGTAAGGTTTTGGAGAGATGTTTCCTACTTAGTTTATAGTGTAGCATCAACTGTAGCTTTGGAATCTGGATTTGGACTAGCGAAGAACTTCGTGTAAAAAAACTGGCTTTTAATACTAATGTATTTTATAAACTTTATGTGGAATTTCCCAAGTATATCTTATCTGGGTGTCCTAATTTCTTTTGTGTCCTCTGTGAGGTTGTACTAATTTCCTGGGGACTCCGGCCCCTCTTGAGTAAACTAAACGTAGTAAGAGGAGGTTTACACTATCAGATTAGAGTAAACTAATAATATACCAAAATAAAAATGATAATTCCCTTTGAATAATTAGGTAAGCTGATTTGGAAACACAAAATAACTTACAGAGGGGCAACTGGTTACTTCCTTATGAATGGTAAAGGTTATAAAAAGTTTTAATGGTAACTATCAGCTGTCTCCATCGTTGTAACCGTTTACTGCTCCTTAATTTAGGTGTAATAGATAACCGATGATGAAAACCCTATCATTTCTGCCTGACGGAGCTGTCAGAAGTTTTGCGGAAGCACGCGCTTTTAAGAATAATAATCGGTGTAATTAACCGAAGATCGTTTGCTTGTAGGAGGTTTGGATGACAATGGAGGTTAAGATGGTTTGTCTGACAAATTTTTTTATGGGCCTTCTAGCCGAGATGGGGAGAAATGGCTGCTTTGGTACTTTTTTCACTTTAATATTTAGCGATATCGGAGGTAAATGGGCACTGGGGGAAATACATCAAGAGATTCGCGTTGGCAAAGTACGCGAATCGCGAAATTCAGGAGAGCGTTAAAGAAAGTGACGTCAAACTTTGCCTCTTAACTCCTTCAGCCATCTACCCTGCATATCTCGGATTTCATTCAAAATTTTCCTTTCCTCGCCAACCATCTCAAGCACTTCTTCGTTAGAATTCCTTTCCGTCCACCTCACCTTCTCCATCCTTCTCCACACTCACGTCTCAAACGCCTGCAGCCTATTCTCGTCCCATTTTCTGAGGAAATATGCTTTCCACGTTTCTGCCTCTTAAAACGCAACGCTCCATATGAAGCTCTTCACTAGCCTCTTCTTCACATCCATACCAAAGGTCCCTGTCATCAGCTCCCTTCTATTATTACACGTATCCTTGGCGAGCGCTATTCTCTTCCGTTGTTCTTTGCTGCTATGCCCGTCTTCTTCTAGCGTACATCTACATCTACGTCATACCCTGCAAGCCACCCAAAGGGTGTGTGTTGCAGAGGGTGCTTCCACACCAGGCATGCATGAATGATACGGTAGAACACCGAAATTACATTGAAACCCGCGTACCACACATGCAAAGCGCCAATTAAAAACCTAATACCCGAGAAACATTCTATCTTCAATCGTTCCAACATGCAAGGGATACAAAGACTACTACTACAGATTCAAAATATCATGCAAAAATGAGAACATCAATATTTACATCATGCATAAATAAGAGAGTAGAGAATATAATGAGAAAGATTAAATGTTGCCTATTGTCAATACTCGAACTATTCATGACGACGTTCACAGCTGTTATGGTCCCGAATGGTACGCGGAAAAAATGACATTTTATATCTTTCGGTTCTACAATCTAGCTCTCTAATTTTATTAGCGCGATCTAATCTGCCGTAGTACGAGGGGGTCAATAGTATGTTTTTTACGTCGTCAGTGAAATGATTTTCCTGAAATTTATTTAGGAGGTTAAGCCTATAATTTAATCTACGCTGTGATAGCGATTCCCATCCTAATTCTTCTAACAGTCCAGACAGTTAGGTAACTGAGGTAAACCTCCTAACTGAGGTAGCGTAGCTACCACATAAGTAATTAAAATGCTCTAATTGCTCGAGATTTTGTCCTTCAACGTTTCTGACCAGCCTCGCTTTCTTTGTCCCAGAGGATCTAATTCTTTTTGCTATCTTGGAAATATGAAACAATGTTTTAAGCAAGAGTTAAATCGAATTGCCATGAGAAAAATTCGGCCTGGACCGGGAATCGAACCACGGACCTTTGGTTTGCCGGACCAATGCGCAGATCACTACGCTATCCAGGCTTCCTAATTCCCATCGCAATTTTGGTGGATACAATGCAACTAGATCTCAGGCCCTTGCGGTCCATCAAAGATGGCGACGCAAGGGAGAAGAGGACTTCAAAGAAGTCTGGCAATTTCTTCAAAAAATTCACCAGCCATGTTTGAATTTCAAGAGTCAAATCAATACACATTTTTTCTTTCCTTATCTTTTTGTCCTATTTCTCACGGTTTTAGAGAGAAACTTAAATTTATTTATATGGAAACTTTTTTTGGGACTTAAATTCGGGCATATCATTAAATACGTCGAAATATATTTCTAAACTTTCATCGGTAAGTGAAACATTGTCAAAAGAGGTCAATTTGACCGCCATTTTCCAATATTGCGGCCTTGGCTCAGCATCCATGAGTGTTCATTTTTGATATGTTGCTAAGAAGTACTTCCTCTTCATACATGCAAAGTATTTTCTTTCGATAAATATTATCCAGGTTGAGGAGTATTTTTACTTGAAATGACTGGAGTACATTTTTATCGCATTCATTTTTAAAAGCGTTTGATTTATGATACGATCGTATTAAAATGACTATCTACAAGCGTAAGAGAGCATCTACAATTAAGTCTATATGATCTTAGGGGAAATCAAATTTCTATTAATGCGCAGCTGGAACTTTCTAAACTCAGCCTCTGCAGCCTAAAAAAACTCGTCTGACGTGGTCCTGCCATATTCAAATTCAAAGTCAACGAATAAGTGGCGCATAATAACACAGAACAATAAGGTATTATGGAGTCTCAGAGAATTATTCCGTTCCGTTTAACTTCCATTATCACTTTATGCCTGCGATTATCCCTTTACGATCACATTGCGATAATTTTGGGACCGAGCCAGGAGAAAACGATTTTGGAATCACCGAATGATATCAACTCATAGAAATCGTTTTACATGAGTAATGGTGATCCAGGTAGAATGATGGAATTATAATTTTGCATGCAGAAGTACTGATATTGAATTCCGATCCACAAAACCATACATTTTATTCAAAAATCAGGATTATTTTTATAAAATATTGCTCGAAATGAATTAAAAAAGTGCATTATTATTGAATGGATTAACATCATAAGTGAACATTTATCTATCACAGTCAATCGATTGATTGTTAATACTAACGTAACATACAGTGTTTTACAGCTTTACGGTGGGAGCCCCTAGAGACTCAGAGGCTAAACACCAGGCCTAGCCTGATTGAGAAATTCAGAACTCTTTGTGTTTCAGAGTGACACAGAGAATATTATCATGACGCCTCACTATATCTCTAGGAAGGTTCAGGTGAAATAGTGAAGGTTTAGGGCTACCTAAATTAATCCTTAGCAACCGCAGGTCGTAAAAGATTAATTTCAAGCCTTGCACACTTCCATTCCTCCGCTTGGCGTGCGTCCAACCACTCTTTCACACATAGGCAAAGCCTATTCTCTTTCTTCTTAGTCTCCAAATGCCCAAAACTCTCTCATCTATCACGGTCTCAAGCCTTGTTACATCGCTCATTACCTGATCCACCCACCTGTCCTGTATCCACCTCATCTCCTCGAGAGGTTTTCTCTCCTCAAACATCAATCCAAGAATTGCCTCGTCCGTTTCCCTCTCCGTGCATCATAATTTCGCCATGCTCCTCCACAGCCACACTTTAAACGCCTACAGCGTATTCTAGTCTTCTTTTCTCAGAGCCTCCGTCTCTACTTCACGTTACTTCACACTTCCTTTTAGACTCTTCATCAGCCTATTCGTTAATAATGGGTGATGGGGTGCTGAAGAGTGTGACAGAGGGAAGGATGTTGAGCAAGCGGGAAAGAGAAAGAAAGGGAGTAGGTTTCATGGACGGAATAAAGAAGAGTAGATCGTATACCGAGGCGAAAAAGTATATTCTAGAGGGAGATAGGTCCCTGAAAATGAAAAAAAAACGGAAGGAGATTCTCTGACATTCAACAAAACCTATCTCAACCGGTAGAATACGTAAAATAAAACCTGTGACTGATTTTTTCCATGTTATTACTAGGTATTAGTGCTACACAAATGCAAACTTACTCCTTTTAGGAATTTATTTCCGTGTAAAACTTTAAAATGCCGTCTTATTCTCGGAAAGTATTGTGCCAGCTAATGTCAGAAGAATGAATCGGTGTGCAAAATAAAAGTGTGTATGTCACCAGGTACAGGGGCGGCGTGGCCAGGACGGGAAGGCGGGGATTCCCGCCCCGGTCCCGGGTTGTGGCTTAGGCTCCGGGCCCCGGCTCCCGGGCCACGAACTAGGTTTCGGGATCGGGTCCTAAGGGCCCGGCAGGCCGGGCCCCGAACTTAGAACAGCCAGCAGACCAAACATCTCTGAGTGAAAGTACAATTTTGTCATACTGTATGTACATAAATGCCTATGAAGTTGTAATTAAATTAGGTTCAAAATTGTACATAACTAAATGACCTGAAACGAGTTTTTAACGCACAAATTTTTTCAGAAGGGGGGAGGGAGGGGCACTAAGACCGGGCCCCTCTGGACGTGCAGCGGCTCGGGCCCCTGAGCACCTACATTGCCCCTGACCAGGTATCCTGTTGTGCTATTTTCTGTGCAGTGTGATATTTAGCTGTCGTTGAGTGACAAATTGATGGAAATATGCGCTGTCAGGCGTAAAAAAATTCACTGGTATATTTTCACATCACGCTTTTGTTATTCATGCGTCTGACAGAAGCGTTCTCGTGCATCCATAAATAGTGCTGAGTACTTAGCATACTTTTTATCTCATCACGTGCTTTTACTGAGCGTGTTGAGATAAGTTTGCAATGTGACGCGTTGAAAATAATAAAATCGACGAACGGTTCAAGGCTGAGTTGGACGGCAGTCAAAATTAAGCCACGCCTCCGAGACCGTACAATGGTGATTCAAGAGTAATTATTCTTCTGAATGGACATTCTCTTGACGCACAATCACTCATTGCGTCGTGCTGCACTCTGAAAATATGATTCATGTAAGTTCATGAGGCAGTGAATGCGCGCAATATTATTTGATGAAACTAATTGACCAATACTTCAAAGGGAGACCGTTTTTTCTATACAAGAGACCAGTCCCCAAAAGCTATTTAGAAATGGATTTCCTGCTTTTACATAACTCTCATCTTGCATGGAGATGGAATATTATTTTTCTCCGCTCAGCAACCCGTCCCTTGCCGTGCAAATGTATTTCATTAACGGATTCTAGTAAAAGGTTACTATTGGCGCATTTAATGATTTTTGGCTTAGATTACAACTATTTAGTGCAAAAATAATGGCATTGAACGCACGTTTAAGACGAAAAAATAAGCACTAATGCTTTTTAGACGCGAAAGACTACACTGTATGAGAATTTACATATTTTGTGAACGTTGAGAACATTATTTTTTTCTTTGCTCTTCCATCGAAGCACTCATTTTGATTTGGGAAGTACTGTCATAGCTTGTGTCATCCTTAACTTACATTGGCCACGCTCGCACTACAAACAATTGCATGATGAAGAAGAAACCTTCGACATTCCACTTCCCTTTTCTCGTGCATAATGTTACCTTCATTCCTCATTACGTGATACTATTCTGCCGTTTCATCTTGCACGCGATCTTCAGTTTTTTTGGAGGCCTTCGACCCTGTTTTCGCACTTTTATTCCGTATTTGCCGCGTGCCAAACTCTCATTGATGTGACGACCGGGAAAATTTCTTTCGTTACGCCTCGATTAAATTTTTTTATGCTTTGCAATTGTCGCACCGAGGCACTAATTGCGCGTTTTTTTCTGAGACCTTGCATTCCTGTTCGAAATGCCATCTTGCTTCACCAGTCCTTTTAAAGAAGGAAGAGTCACCTGAAAGGGGAAGTGCGAGCATCGGACGAAGGCCTTAAGAATTGCATCGACACCTGCTCCAAAGTCCGGGCGTAGGCGAGCGGTATCTCCCGGCGACTCATCCTCGTTCTCACCTGTGCTAGGACCCCCTCCGTGGCGAGCTTTTTTTGATCTCTAGGCGTCGCTTGCTATTTCCGATCTCCTCCCTCCACTCAACAATAATTCGTCTCGAAGTAACAAGAGAAAAAGGTGAAACGGAGGGCGAGAGGGCGAGTGAGGAGTTTATTTTTTTCCGTCACCTCCCGATTGCGATCTTCCGTCTGTTCCTCATTCCTGTGTCCTCTCTTTCATCCCCTCTTCTCTGCACCACTGCCGCCGACTGTTTTTTTTTAGGTTTTTATTCCTCCTCCCTATCCATCGGGAGAGAGAGACGATCCGATTGGAATCTGCCGTGGGGCGGATGAAAAAGACTTCGCCCCTTTATTGAGGGGGCACATCGACTGGGAAAAGGACACACTCACAATCAAGAGTGCTCTGGAATGACTCGGCGCAAAGAGCGAAGAAGTTCGGAGCGAAGGACGACCCGGATGGACTTTTTTTTTTAAGGTGAAGGAGTGTCCGCTGACGCCTCCAGCGGGTCCTCCCGAGCGCCCACTTCCTTGAAGGTCTCTCGGGTTTGACTCGGAATCATACCAGTGCAGTGACGTCAGGGAAACCGCCTGAAACAATGCTCGGGCGGCTTCATGCGTCGAAACACATGTTCATCGCTTTGTTTGGAAACACCGAATAGACTCAACGTATGATGGCCAGTCGAGGTATTGATATCAGGCGTTAGTTCCTATTATCAGGCGTATAATAGGAAGGATCTCGAATGAAAATAAAACAGAGAGGTGCTACCTCACTCCGGTTAGTCCAGACCTCGAATACTCCGCGAGAGTTTAGAGCCTTGGACAGAAAGATTAAACCAAAAAATTAATTAAATAAAAAAATAGCTGCGCGCTTCGTTAAAAACTGCTGAAAGCGAACGCATAGTGTTTGTCAGCTTTTAGAGAGATTAGTTTGGAATCCCCTCGAGACTCCGAGGCTCCGCCTAGGCTTAGTTTGCTTGAGAAATGCAGATAAGGTGTGCTTTGAAGCGACACGGAGAATATCATTTTGACGTCATACTACATATCTAGCCCCGACAGAAGCGATATAATAAGAGGGATACATTGCCGAATAGATAGGTACAAAATTAGTTCTTTCTACGATCAACAAGTGACCATAATAAGAACTGAACTCACTCATAAACCTCATCCTTTACACGGCTGGTACCCTAACATTCCGTGCCGCACGCCCATGCGGCGACTCGTAGGGTATTATGTAGATGTAGATGTACCAACCTGGTAGAACAAGTTCGGTCCCTATGTTAAAATGTGCGCTGTTTCAGGTAAGAAAAAGTGCATGGACGCGTGACAGTTTAGTTTTTAGTTATTTAGTCGACTGTGTCCTTGATTTTATATCATCAATATTTATGACGTACAAGGGGAGACTACGAACGTTGCTCCTCCTTATTGAATGGCATATTTTTCTTTTGTTCGGTACTCCGAATAATGCTGGGAATAAATCCTGGTTTGGTCAAATGAGCTCTAGTTTTGCTGAAATAAATGATATTTTACTCTTCATATTTAGTGTGCCGAATAAATACTCAAGCCTTAATCTCGGCTCCTCGGCCTCAACAATGCTATCGGTCGTCAAGGGGACAGCGTACCAAAAACGTTCAATTTTCATCAATTTTGTGATTGTTTTCTCAAAATTTAAATTAAATCAGATGGAAAACAAAAATCGATTGCAAGAATAATAATGTATGTTTATTTTTCTTTCCTGTGGTCTTTGTCGCGACTTTGTATAACCATTATTTCTAATTTTAATATGCAAAAGAAAAAAGATCTACATGTCAGAAAAACGAACCTAACATGTATTTATTATGGAAACGCTTTTACTCGTATGGAGTCAAAGCGGAGTCCATTAGGTAAATAAAGAGTAACCATAAACCTTTCAAGTGACATGATGAATCATGTTACAAAGTTTTACGTTGTTCCGCGCTGTGGTTTGGTTATTATATGAGTACGCACAGTCACACTTTCACTTTGATATAAAAGATACACAATGACTCACCTTATAGTTTGAGGGTCAAGCGAAGTCAATTTATAAGGCATATGAAATATAACGAATGAAAAATAATTTATTACAGAAAAACTAGAGCTCATTTGACCAACCCACGATTTATTCTCAGCATTATTTGGCATTCCAAACAACATGAAAAAATATTGCATTCAAAAAGGCGGAGCAACGTTCGTAGTCTCCCCTTGTTAGTCGGATCAAAGAGCCTGCAAACTTGAGTATGGGGAAGGAGAACATGATGGAGAAGGATAACCTTAATTCAGGAATATGACACAGCAAAATAGGGAAGGCATAACGAGAAACTAACTCAAGAAAAATTGGGGGAGTATGTAAATCCACGTTACATGCTAAAATTTGGTAATGAAAGATGACGATTTGTACGATACTCGTTGGTCTTACGAGTAATGTACTCAGCCCGGGGATTTCATGACAAAAGTTTCGATCGTTATCCCAAATACCATTAAGCGTCAGAATATTAGCAATATGCATAGAGCTGCAAGTTTGATTTAATACGCACCAACGGTTTTTGTATTAGAGATGGGTCGGTTCCGGTACCCGGATCTCGGTACTGCCGGTTCTTGGCCCTGAGAACCGGTATCGAGAACCGATCGCATAAAGTCGGTACTTCGGAACCGGCACGGAACGGTGGAGAGGCTTTGAATTTTACGCCCAAACCCCTCAAAACCCCCAAACCCCTAAAGCAAAACATGGAGAAAGCACCTGAAGTAAAGCCTGATGTAATATGATATATCGGCCGATCATGTTAGTTTGACTTTTTAAACTTGGACTAGTTTTGTTATACTAGGCTAATAAAACTGTGGAGAAGATTTTGTTTTATTCACTGAGATTTCTTGTTTATTTGCCTCTTAAGTGAAATTATTGTCCTTCAATTCTTGGTTGTTGGTTGAAACTTTCCATTCATTCATAAAATAAGAGTCCATTGTTGAAACCGAGTATCGAGAACCGGGAACCGACAGGTAAGAACCGGACCGGTATCGAGAACCGAAAAAAATTAGGAACCGACTCATCCTTAGTTTGTATAGAATCATAGAGTAGAAGGTTGAACACGCCATTTAAGTCTCACTCGGATGTAGACCTGCGATTAACTTATCCGATGACTGAGGAAGAAGTTGTCTCAAGAGACGAGTTTGATGATGATAACTAGTAAATGGAACATGAGCTTCGTAATTGGGCGTAATTAGGACGATTTTTCTTATTTTTTCAATTTCCAAATGGCATTTGACAGAGTTAATTGAGCGGAAGTGATGGTCACCTGCGCTCTTGGAAATATGTCAAAGAGGATTGAACAGATAGAAGACTAATTCGCAACAGGTAAATCCCAGACGTTACAACTAAAAGAGGCTAACGGAGAATCGAGGTGGATAAGTACTGGTTAAAGGGAGGACTTGTTTGGGTGCTGTCATACTGAGGAGATAAGGGCCTGCACCTATGAACGTCTAGGAGAATACTGCTCCGTTCACTTAGAAGCTACACAAAGCGGCAAGTAAACTAAAAAAATGATACCTAATCACTTCCTCCCGAGCACGGCCTTACGAAATCTGCTTTACATGGCTCCTCAACCTCGATTCGGGATTCAACTGTTGACGACAGGAAGAAATACTGGGACAAATAAAAGATTTAAAAATAAACTTTCGATTGTTTAACGGAGCAGGTTTATTTTTGCTTTATTAATCATGTCTAATTTTTTTAAAAAATAATTAACTATTGTTAGCATTTGTATCTTAGCATTTGTAAGTTAACTTTTTGTTTCTCTCGTAAAAATATTCTGGACTCTTGGGCTTTTCCTATAAGGATGTCTATGTGAATTTTGAGAAGTTTCTATGGACCAGTGGAAAAAAATTTTCCGAGATGGTTTATTCTGGTGAATTATGAAAGCAGAGAACTCGATATGAAAATTGTCAGTCTGTAAAAGAGAAGGACTATCTTAGTGATGATTCTTCATTTTTTTCAAATTTTATAAATAGATTGAAAAAAGTATAATTTTTTCTCATTCGGATATGAATAAAAAAGTTATGGCAGTGATAGATTTTTTTTGTCTAATCCTTAATCACACTCGTAGCTTTGCACTCACGAACGTATGGTTGTCGGATGTGCTCATAGTGCGGAGCAGATAAAAAAATATGGAGGAAGTCTTCTCGGGTCTTCCAGCGGGATAAGATTTTTACTGCCGACGTTGCGGAATCAGACTCGTACTCCATTCTCAAGGCAAATAATTATGTTTACCGTAGACTTCAACAGCCGCTATTTAGTATAAACACATCCAGTAGTAAAAGTATAAACACATCCATTGAAGAATTAAATAAATATGGATAAATGCCCCAAGAAAAAGATCTTTTAGAACCTTTGTTCATTATTCACCAAATCGAATTGATATTCCACCAAATATGGAATCGTATTCCACCAATTCGAAGTCTGATCAAAAAGTGTTACCCCGCGATTTTATTACAGAGATTTTCATCGCGTCGCTTGAGGAGTTACTGGGAATAGTCGCTTCATTTTTAATTCATTAGAAGTGGAGTAAATTGCCATTACTTGGAAGTGGACTTGATATTCATATTCATGTCGTGGACACGATAATTTATAAGCTGTGGATTTTACGCACCTACCGGTGAACTTCTGAGTCCTTAAATCAAAGCAATACATTAAAGGAATTTGTAAAATATATTTTTATGATGTAAAAGTAATTAACCCTGAGGTAAACCTCTAAAACTAAGTTATAATAATTTGATATTTTTGTAAATGTGTAAGTGTTATTAATAGTTATTTCATTCATTCGGGCCAACAGAATCGTCCGGCAAGCAAAAAAAAAATCAATGCTTCTCGCTGAGCATACTCAAAACAATGAGGTTGAGCAATTCCGAAAACTTTCCATTTACGGCGGTAGGAAATGAGATAGGAATCAAATAATTCTATTGATAGAGCCTTTTGCATTTAACGATAACTATTCAAATATAATCTCGTCCTTAACTATTCTGCTGTTTCTCTTTGATTCAACGGCCAAGATTTATTATGTTCCCAATTTTTATGCGCTGTGTGAGTCCTCCAACTCTCGTGCAAGGAAACAATTGTTTTTTTTTATTACTGTCGCGCGCACGGTACACTTACCTTGCTTGAATTTATGTCCCAGCTTCTTTGGTGTTTCAATGGTCGATCCGCATCATGTTAACACTTCGTGGTTGCTGCTTTAACTTATCATAATAACAAGAATTATCTCTAAGAAAATAATCATTGGAACCCGTTTCTTATGATTACCGGTTATTATCTTGATCATTTTTAAGCTAATGAATAAATATTTCATTCGTAAAATATCATTATTGTTTACATTGGTGGTCGACTGATTAAATGACAACTGTACATTATTGGAAATACTTAAAATTTTATCTCAAAGTTAAAAAATTTTTACTCTGCTTACTTATGCTATTTCATAATATCTGGAAATTTCAATTTCATGAATACGATCGATTAAAATCATTTTGGGTATACATTATCGCCATATTTGTATAAACATCCTGGATGCGGACTACACAGCTAAAATAAGTCTCGAAGCTTATTGTATTTATAACAACTTCTTGCAAAACGCATAATAAACAAACCAGCTTGTTTCTAATGGCTTTGCTGGCCGGAGTTTTTTAAAAATGACCATGGTTTTTTAAAATGTCTACCAATGTGCCAAACGAACACGCTCGGCAGTTTAGGGACAATTTTTGTGCCGGAGAGACACACTCGGAAGATAAAGGTTAAAAAGAATAATTGTAATGATATGAATATTACTGAAAGGAATCAGCATACAATTAGAAAACATCAATTTTATTTTTGCGTCATTCATCATAGTTCCCATCTCTACAACAAGGCCAAATATATTTGTAATTCATGCAAAATGTCTTCGTAGTTTAAAAAATATTTTAAAATCACAGAACAGTTAATATCAAAGCTGCTTTATTGTAAATACAATCTGCTACTTATCAATAGCGGGATATAATTAGAACAGAAGAATAGGTTACAAGTACCAGTGGTTTTATATATTGAATATCTTTTTCAGTGGTAGATCATATGTGTTGGGGAGTTTATTGATAGTAAAAAAGGAAGTATATTTCCTTGGTTCTTGTGAAATATTTATGGTGCCTTTCCTGCAAATCAGGGTTGTTTTCTGAAGAAAATCGTAAGTTAATTTCTCGTGAGCTTAAAATGGGACGAATTGACCCACAATAAGCATTACCAGTTAGTGGATTGTTTTGAAAATAATTTATGAATAAACCTTTAAGCAATTATGGTTTAATTCTTGGTGTTCTTTAGGAGTGAACAGAAATAAGACTTGTTTCGAAATTTTATTCTAATAAATGTCTAGCGAAATATGCCGCGAAAAGTACTATTTGGTTCCACATTATGATATCGACAATATCGATTCGATATCTCTTGTTAATCGATATATTTATCGCACATTTTCATGCCAATTGATAAATAAATAATTGGAGTCAGCGATACTCATCATCATCAATGCATGGATTTAGTGCATAGTTATACATTTTGATTCAGCGCATCAATATTCTGGTTGAAAATATTTATCTGTGATTGGCTAATTAGTGGAGCGTTTGCACTTAATCAAACACTTTTAACCATTCTAAGTTTACAGAGAGAAACTCCAATATTCAGTACTTGTTATGTGATAGCTTTTTGTGATTTCGGAAAATTTTGATCTTTCTTTCTTTAACTGCGAGCTAAATATCATCACTATTTCGAGAAGTCCCATACCTTATCCCAAAATCATAGGATATGTTGGCACCTTGTAATATTTACGAAAATTCAATCATATTTTCAACCTTTACGTTCTCTCCTACCCAATTTCTACTGGCCCTGATAATTATCAATAAGCATGGTTCCAGAAATGAGTTTGTCATTTTCCGAAATGACAAAAACTTTCCGACAGATTAAAGTTTACGGCATGGTTCCGTGTTGCCCCAGTCGATTTAGATGTTTTCACTCCGATGTAAACATATTTAAAAACTCCGAGATGAAGAATTTTAATTTATTTGAACAATATGAGTTTGCTTTTCCTCCCTCCTTTTTCGTCTACTATGTCCGAGTTTCTCAAAGAATCGTCGCGGCATCGACCTGCTCCAATTCGTTTGAAAATATTTATAACCAGTATCCATCTACTATGACGGAGAAAACCCATTTAATGCTCATAACTTCCAATATACCCATCCATTTTAGTCCTTACCATTCCAAAATATAAATGATTATTAGTGTTCTACTTCCCTTAACGTCTAATTATATTTCATGCACAGGGAACTGTCCCGTCTTATACAAGTACTCATACAAGCATACAATCATGATTCACTCGTCATATTTCTACTTGGATACATGTGAGACAAATTCACTTATCACGAACATTGTATGGCGCCCTGTCTATATATATATATATATATTTGCCATGAAAAGAACTGAGAGTGTCTTTAAAAAATTTCTCTTGTTTAGCTCTTCCCTGAAGAGCCTCGTACATTTCTATAGGGGCAATTTTGGCCTAGGGATTATGCTGGCGTGTCGCGCACAGATGGGTTCCATCTCCTAGCCGTTGGGACCCTCGAAGGTGGCGATGCCCTCCTGGACTGGAACGTTTCCCTGTTCTCGAGCGCGGCCGCAGGGGCCGGAGCCACGGGCCCTCCTGGACCGAGGTCGATGGATTGGACTAGCGCTATCCCCGGAACAGATTCTCTGCCTGACGTGGAGGAAGCCTCCGGTATGGAGTTCTCCTCTCGGCGATAGTTCCTCTGGTGGTGGCTGTCCTTCCTGATCGGCCTGTGCGACCTCCTGCCCTTGACTCTCCTCTTGCGACCATACGGGCCCTCTCCCACCGATCTCCCGCCGATTATCCTTCCCCTGAAAGGACCCGGCCTAGCTCCGCCCCTCTCCCCATTGCTGGATTCGTCGTAGTCCCTCACCGGGAACTCTCCCTGTCCCCTTTGGCCGCTGGTATCCTGGTCGTTGCTCGCCTTATCAAACGCCTCAACTTCGAAGGAACTCACATCTGGAACCTCTTCACCTCTCCTGAACGGCCTATCGTTCACGGTTGCCGGTGGTGGAGGGAGAGATTGGTCACCTGGATCCACGTCCTCGAAGTCTTTTCCGGAGTAGTTGTTCTGGTTGTTATCCGGGCCAGTTTGGCCTGTGTCGCCTCCCCTCTGCGGAGTGTTCGCCAGTTCTTCTTCCGGCGGGAAAGGATTGCTATCGATCGGAGTGTTGGGATTCGCCGCTCCCTGCGGGAAAGTCCCGCCTCCGCTCGACGAAAGGTCAGGTATGTTGTCAAGGGTTTCAT
This sequence comes from Ceriagrion tenellum, assembly GCA_963169105.1. Lineage (NCBI taxonomy): Eukaryota > Metazoa > Arthropoda > Insecta > Odonata > Coenagrionidae > Ceriagrion > Ceriagrion tenellum. The sequence goes on from OY720637.1 coordinate 49,417,551, forward strand.
CTTTGAAGTCCGTTTCTTGAGGTCTCGGCACTGCCTGCGGGTTGGCCGGGAAAGTTGACGCAGATGGTCGGAGAGTTGGAGGTCCGCCTCCGGGTCTAGGACGAGAGGTCGGTGCCGCCGGAATAATCGTAGGTCTCGGGAAAGGATAGACAAACGGACCCGGGGGCCCAAGCGTATTCGAGGTCACCCTAAAACCAATGTTCGGACCTGCTATGTATTGGACAGTTCTCGTCCTCCCGGCAGAATCCAAATACGTATATGCGCCCCTGACATTACCGTTAGCATCCGAGGACTCTCTACGCCTATGTTCAGGTCCACCGTAATCAAACCTGTACGATCCGTCCACTCCCCTGTGTACAGATGTCCTCGCTCTTGCTGGGCCTCTGCCTCCAGGACCGTAAGAGGCCTGGAATAAGGAGAGTCCGGGGATTTCTGGATCAGGATATGACCCACGGACGTAAAACCCTGTCCTACCGCCGGCTAAATAGTCGACCACTCTCCTAACTCCTGCATCGTCCACATAAGTGTAACGACCGGAGACTTCTCCCTTCGGATCCGCCTGCTCTCGTCTCGAATACACGGGGGTGTCGAAACGGAAGTTGTAGCTTCTATCCGCGTTTGGGTCATCATAATCTGGCTCTTCCTTCTGCGGGGGTCCTCCGCCTGGCTGAGGCGGGCCCGTTTGTCCGGGTCTGCGTCTGCCCCCTGGACCGTCCTGCCTTCGAGCGATGGAGTGCCTCGATGATTCGCCGATCTGTTGACCGTCTGGTTCAGGCTTTGAATGACGCGGGCCGACGTTTACTGGAGGTCCTGGATTCTGCTTCACCCTCGGGTACACCTGCCTAGCTGGGGATGGACTCCCCTGAAAGGACTGGCTCCCAACTTGGTCCTCCGGTTTGGACTGTGAAGGCCGTGAGTTGAGGTCCTGCCTCCGGTTTATGTTGTGACCAGCCGATGGGTAGCTGTCTTGGCGGTTCTGAACCCTGGGGCCACCGGCAGCCACCAGTCTGCTGGGCTCGCCATCGCTTTGCTTGTGAAAATTAATTGGGTGATTTACTGGCTTCTCTTTCTGCTCCAGAACAGGCTGCTCAAGCTGCTTCGAGGGATCAGATGGATGAGGGGGTAGTGGCTGAGATGATGGGGTTTGAACCCGAGCGTATGGAAGGCTTTCACTGGCGACGAGGTTCTCGTGGTATTTTTGGATGGACCTCGGGCGATAAGTGGTTATTATATATGTTGGAGCTGTGGTTGGTGGGGATAATTCTGCCTGCGACGTAACTCCCAACATGAAGAGGAGTAATAACATCGCCCCCATCTTGATTTCTGGAAATAGAAAAAGAAGTTGAAATGCATAGTAACTTAAGTTTGGCGTCAAAATTCTTTCAAAAATACTACAGCGGAAGCATTCAAACTTTAACACTTCAATGGCGGTTTCAACTATTGAGTAAACGTCAGTTTTTTTAATCGAATGAGAAAAATATAGATTGCGACAGAAACAAATTGCCATAAATAAGTTCTTTTCTGAGCTACGAGGAAAATATTGTTAAGGAAACAAACATTGCTAAATATTTTTCTATTAACTTTCAAAATACTTGGCTCTTGGACATTTTATAATTGGATATAATACTTCTTGGGGTCTTATACCTTAAGTTGTGCAATTTTTGAACAGGTTTTAACATTTTTCCTGCAATTAAAACATGTAGAACGATTACATCATTTAAATTTCGGGCAGATTTATAATTCTAGGTACTTTTTCAGGTACTATCAACTTCTTACTGACAAAAAAAAGTTTACTCAGTATCTTCTTCCGTCTACTTCTCATGCTAGGATGTGGGTTAACCATATGATAATTCATCGCAGACCATGCTTTAAATGAATTCGGTTAACCTATACGATTTGCAATTCGCTCTTTCATGTCTGCGATCCAAACAAGGAACACCGTCAATGTTTAGGTTAATGTTTAGGTATGACAGCCTTACAAGGATATACACGTAAAATCATGCCGAGCACAAGAATAAAGCGATAAATGTAATGGTGGTATATACTACAATATTCGTATACTACAATACTACAATTCAGTGGTATCCCCGAAATGTCTCAGGTGCCAGGAATGTTATATAAACTCTAATTAATTTTCTAATCCAACATTAAACCCGTGATTCCCCGTAATCACTGGAACTTTTCTGTTCACTATATGGATCATATTATTAAGGCACATGTTAAATTTGGAGTTCTAAAACAGAGTGGCTACCTTTTTTCAAAGACAGGCAACGTGTAGTCGGAAATAGATTTTATCATAATTGTATAGCACACATAACTCCAGTAGCGCCTCTTAAGTTCGCATTGTACTCGAATGAAATCGATACAGTTTCATCATGATTGATTGACTGGTTAAATTCTTGGGAGAAAAGTATAGATAAGTTTGCGTACATACTGTGTTATCCGAGAACCTTACGCCCAATTAGGGGCGTGACAAAACTGCTGAAGTGCCGATACTCCATGGCGTAAGACAATGTGTGTGACGTCGGCATTAATGCCTTCCACCTATTTCCCCCACTTATTTCACAGTTTCACTGCAACTCTCCACGAACTTAAGCGTACACTTCTTGGTTGAAAGAAATTCGGATTGGTTCACAGCTGAACTATATCTTTGCACTCCTTGTGACCTCAGCACATCAGACGATATACGCTGACAGTTTATCGCCAAAGATTATATGATTCATTCATTGTGGAGGATAAAATGGAGAAAAGAATTTTCCGTTATCATAAAAACACCTCACTTGTATTTTTCCACGCTTGTTTATTTTACCTACCCCAGGCTTCAACGAGTAGTCACCATTTTTCGTGATGGAGAAATTAAAAAAAATATACAGCTATTTTAATAACGACTCCAACCTGTAGATACCTGGGTCGATAAAATGAAAAATTGTGGTGAGATTCTAGTAATATTTTTCCTGAAGAAAATTTAAATGCGCCTCAAAGCTAAGCCTAAGAATATTTCTTTTCACTTTCCGCTTATTTTTACTCGGCTTTGGCAGAGGGCCTCACTACTTTTCCCGAAAATAGGATACGACGCTAAAGCGCACAGCGGACTATAACAGATGTGTTAGCGGCTCGCTCGTCGGAGATAAAGTGAGAATTAATGGCTAAGAAACTTTGGCCCACCCCATGTGGTCATGCCCTGCTGGTTACCGTGGGCGGCGGCTTGTGACGCCTCGTCGGCAGAACGGAACAGCTATTCTCCCCGCGAGACTGAACTGAGCATTGGCGGGATCAAACTTGGTACGACTTCTTATGCGAGCGGATAAGAAACCGACGAGCGGAAATTATCCTCTGTTGTGAAACGTGTTCCGTTAATTCCGTTTCTCTCAGAAAACAATCCATCAGCTCTCTGAATTCAAAAGCAGTGAAGATTTACGTTTATCTATAAATTTGAATTAAGATGAAAGATTTCGGCCGTTTTCTTGATGAAAGAGAATACTTTTTAAACCCTTTACCTCTTTTCTTGGTATGATAATTAAAGGAACTGGCTTTTAAGAGAAATCCCTGGGTAATGATTCACTATGCAGATTGAGCGATTAAAAAAATACAGAAAAATTAAGATTCGATAAATACCACCTAAAAACCTCATTCTTTCTTCAAAGTTTAATGCCACAATTGATAAGGTACTCTTTCTTGTAATTTATCATAGCTGTCATATTTAAGTTTTTTTATTCAGATAGCGTTGCCAGGCATTATTCGTATCGCATTTCCCTTCGGTAAGAGAAGATTGTATTGCGAAAGGTAGCTATTGAGCGCAAAAAACATCAAGGGAGAAAAATGGGTCTTTCATTTGATAGTTCTGAGGTAGCAGTTTTAGCTTAGTTGCAATAAGGAAGCGGAAATGACACTCTTGTGACACGTTAGTCGCGAAAATTTACTATTTTGCTCATTTATATTAGGTCTCAAACCTCATTTTAGACGTTCTAGAAAAAAAGGCGAGTCAGTTTGTGATGACATACGACCGCGTTACACGTTGGCTATTCTCGAGCTTGGATTACATTGAAAAGAGAGTAATTCGGGTTCTTCATTAAATAGTACCAGTAATCACTAGTTAACCTACTTTTCTCTAAACTTATAGGTGGCAATAAGTTTATATATCAACTAAAGACCACTCGCCATGCCTTCTGATAACAAGTAGATGCCCATGCTCTATGAATATCGTCTAACGTGCATGGAATCAGTTACTTTAATGGTAAAACCCTGAATCCTTGTTCGTAATTAGGTAATAAGCCAATACATTACATAGTCTGAGAGATATTACTGCAGAAGTTATTGAGGTGAGCCTACAGCTTAGATCATTCGGGTTACTGACGAAGGAATATTTAAAATTTGGAGCAAGGATGGAGAGAAACCCGGCGTTGGCGTATTATTTCTTTCAATTTCAAATGACGACAAACACCATTTTGAAACTCCCTCTGGCAGATGCAATACTTCACTCTATGTTTGATACTCACGTAAGGAATTAGAATCCATGAAAAAGTCTCTTAACTTTTAATCCTACGCCTAGTTGACGACCACATATTTCGTAAAGAGGAAAAATTTGTCGGGAAAACACAGTGGCCATGAGTTGAAATGATCCATCAAGACCTTAACCTTTTTTTTAGACCTCTTTCATTCAAAAGTCCGAATTAGATTAAGACAGATCTGGTCTTAGACAGGCGGAGACAGAATGCAATTAGAATAGTTTCGGCCATTCATCATCATGTTCCCCTAATCAACGCTCTTCACGGCTTTGAAAGAGTATAAAAATATTTTGAGACGACCAGACTCCTCCGTCCTTGTCGTTTCCTCGTCCTACTTAAATCCTCTCTTCCATTCCCCAGTCTGCGCAGTTGGAATTTCAGAGAATTGAGGAAGACACAGCCCAAGGTATTACAGAAGCATTCAAGCAACATGGGGAAAACCCATAGATCGAATAAAAGAGTATAAATTATCATGCCGCATGCCTGGTGAATCCTGTTTCGTTCGCGAAAAATAAACCTACTAACATGGAAATCCCTCAACAGCCCACTCTGAAAATCCAATAAAAACTAAGTACTTAGATTAATACATCTTAAGCACCAGTAACAATGGGTCGACATTTGATACTTTTCAATCAGTGGGTATCACCTCAATCTGCTAGTAAGAAAAAGGTACATGAAAATAATAGCTTGTTTTGCGAGCATAATTTTCATCTTTCATAATTTTCATCGTTCATTTGATGATATCATGGTAGGAGTCTCTAAATAAACCAGAATTACGTCAGCCGGGAAGCAGGTTAGCTGAAATAGTTCTGAAACAGTATTTCTCAGCTCTTTTTAAGCATGATCTACCTGGAATTAGAAAAAAGTAATGATATTTTGATGAGAACTTTTGATGCATAAATCCATTGTCGTGGCATGTGAAGGTGAAGCCTGTTTCGTTCGCAAAAAATGAGCCTACCAACACTGAAACTTCGCTGTCTCAGAAATGTACCGTATTTACCTGAATATAAGACCCCCCTGTTTAGCGAGCATAATTGTCATCGTTCATTTGATGATATCATGGGGGGAGTCTCTAAATAAACAAGAATTACGTCAGCCGGGAAGCAGGTTAGCTGAAATAGTTCTGAAACAGTATTTCTCTGCTCTTCTCAAGCGTGAGCTACCTGGAATTAGAAAAAAAGTAATGATATTTTGATGAGAACTTTTGATGCATAAATCCATTGTCGTGGCATGTGAAGGTGAAGCCTGTTTCGTTCAAAAAAAAATGAGCCTACCAACACTGAAACTTCGCTGTCTCAGAAATGTACCGTATTTACCTGAATATAAGACCCCCCTGTTTAGCGAGCATAATTGTCATCGTTCATTTGATGATATCATGGGAGGAGTCTCTAAATAAACAAGAATTACGTCAGCCGGGAAGCAGGTTAGCTGAAATAGTTCTGAAACAGTATTTCTCTGCTCTTTTCAAGCGTGAGCTACCTGGAATTAGAAAAAAAGTAATGATATTTTGATGAGAACTTTTGATGCATAAATCCATTGTCGTGGCATGTGAAGGTGAAGCCTGTTTCGTTCAAAAAAAAATGAGCCTACCAACACTGAAACTTCGCTGTCTCAGAAATGTACCGTATTTACCTGAATATAAGACCCCCCTGTTTAGCGAGCATAATTGTCATCGTTCATTTGATGATATCATGGGAGGAGTCTCTAAATAAACAAGAATTACGTCAGCCGGGAAGCAGGTTAGCTGAAATAGTTCTGAAACAGTATTTCTCTGCTCTTTTCAAGCGTGAGCTACCTGGAATTAGAAAAAAAGTAATGATATTTTGATGAGAACTTTTGATGCATAAATCCATTGTCGTGGCATGTGCAGGTGAAGCCTGTTTCGTTCAAAAAAAAAATGAGCCTACCAACACTGAAACTTCGCTGTCTCAGAAATGTACCGTGTTTTCCTGAATATAAGACCCCCCTGTTTTGCGAGCATAATTGTCATCGTTCATTTGATGATATCATGGGGGGAGTCTCTAAATAAACAAGAATTACGTCAGCCGGGAAGCAGGTTAGCTGAAATAGTTCTGAAACAGTATTTCTCTGCTCTTCTCAAGCGTGAGCTACCTGGAATTAGAAAAAAAGTAATGATATTTTGATGAGAACTTTTGATGCATAAATCCATTGTCGTGGCATGTGAAGGTGAAGCCTGTTTCGTTCAAAAAAAAATGAGCCTACCAACACTGAAACTTCGCTGTCTCAGAAATGTACCGTATTTACCTGAATATAAGACCCCCCTGTTTAGCGAGCATAATTGTCATCGTTCATTTGATGATATCATGGGAGGAGTCTCTAAATAAACAAGAATTACGTCAGCCGGGAAGCAGGTTAGCTGAAATAGTTCTGAAACAGTATTTCTCTGCTCTTTTCAAGCGTGAGCTACCTGGAATTAGAAAAAAAGTAATGATATTTTGATGAGAACTTTTGATGCATAAATCCATTGTCGTGGCATGTGCAGGTGAAGCCTGTTTCGTTCAAAAAAAAAATGAGCCTACCAACACTGAAACTTCGCTGTCTCAGAAATGTACCGTGTTTTCCTGAATATAAGACCCCCCTGTTTTGCGAGCATAATTGTCATCGTTCATTTGATGATATCATGGTAGGAGTCTCTAAGTAAACCAGAATTACGTCAGCCGGGAAGCAGGTTAGCTGAAATAGTTCTGAAACAGTATTTCTCTGCTCTTTTCAAGCGTGAGCTACCTGGAATTAGAAAAAAGTAATGATATTTTGATGAGAACTTTTGATGCATAAATCCATTGTCGTGGCATGTGAAGGTGAAGCCTGTTTCGTTCGCAAAAAATGAGCCTACCAACACTGAAACTTCGTTGTCTCAGAAATGTACCGTGTTTTCCTGAATATAAGACCCCCCCCCACTTTTGAGGCTCAAATTCCAGGAAAAATATGAAGCAGGTGGGAGAGTCCACAAGGGAGTACCCAGCCATTTTTGAAAGGATGTGTGATGCTTTGCATGTTTTGTAATTGAGCAGTAAGTGTTTCTAAATGTTTCTTTGAAGGCTTCCGCGACTCATAAACTTGTTAATATTGCCGTTTTCAGGTATTTTCGTCGTGTGTTTAGTTTTTTTGACTACAGTTTCTCCCCTCTTCCTGGGGGCGTCTTCAGGTCCGTTGGACATTTTGAAATTACTGTTATTATTTATTTCCCGTTGTTACGCAATGGAGACACATTTTAAATCTATGTCCAGCAGATGAACATAATGGTCAACTGAACTAGCAACGAAATGCGTAACAACGGGAAATAAATAATAACAATAATTAATAAACTCTTCTCGGGCTCTGCACCAGGTGAGTGGCTTCATGTTTGCCGACGTTTCGGAAAACGACTTGTTTTCCATTTCCAAGGCGTGTTACTCTGTCCGTGTCAGATTGTAAACTGAATTGAATTGACCGTTGGACGGGCCCAACAATTGAGCTCACGTGCCATCTGATTGGCTGATGCTTGGATTTTGCCCTTGAATTGTTTTCTGATTTTTCCTAATGTTTTTAATGCAATTTATTACAGGTGTCCATGTATTGCTCAGATGAAAGCCAGAGTCACGATTGAAATTTATTGGATTAAGGCGTATTTCAATGGCTTCCTTAATTATGCGGTCCCAGTAGCGCGCTGAGCGGCAAAGAATTTTTGCATCTCCCCATTGAATGGCATGATCTTCATCGATGCTTTGTTCCGCCACTGCCGACTTCTGTGGTTGCGCTAATCTAAAGTGCCTTCGGTGTTCTTTCAGCCTCGTCTCAATCGTTCGACCTGTCTCCCCCGCATATATTTTTCCGCACTCGCATGGAATCTGTTAAACCCCTGGTGTCTTCAGGCCGATGGGATCCTTCGCCATTACCAGTCTGTTCCTTAATAACAATAATTACAAAATGTCCAACGGACCTGAAGACGCCCCCTGGAAGAGGGGAGAAACTGTGGTCAGAAAAACTAAACACGCGACGAGAATACCTGAAAACAGCAATATTAACATGTTTCTAAATGTTGTTTGAATGCTAAAGGAAATAAATCATTCAAAGTTTGAAGAATTTCGAATAGTCGTGTGACATAACTTTAAATATCAGTATGGGTACCCCCTCTGGCTTATCCTCCTCGTACAAGACCCCCTCCACTTTTGAAACATATTTTTTCGGGAAAAAATGGTGGTCTTATTATCAGGTAAATACGATAATTATGCTTGCTGAATTCTTTTGTAATTTATTTCACTTAATTATGTTTTAAATTAATCGGAAAATGATGGAATCGGACGAAACGAGTTGATTGTTCATGGCGTACATAAATGCTGCGCTCCGTTTTCTTTTAATTTTACTAATGGTGGGTGGAAAAAGAAGGAATTCTTGTCCGTCCAGTAGTGCAGTTCATCTCTCATATATGTTGCATTCATCAAGTTTATGGATATGGGACGCGGTCTAAATTATATCTTCCGGGTCATAGTGAAATAGAATTTTTGAATTGACTTAAACGTATAGTGTTGCCTCTCAGTCTCTTTTCTGCCATCAGTCTTTAGGAATCTGTCAGTGAGGATTTACTTTGTTTTGATAAATTTTCGTAAGTAAGATTGTTTTTATAATCCAAAATTATCCTATATGATACCTCAAAATGTGAAGTTGCCGATCTGCCAATGCGAAGCAATAAAGTCTTGCGTGCATATTCAAGGATATTGTAAGAAGAAGATTATTGAAGACCATAACTCTACTCAAACTTTTGATTGTGTGTGCACTGAATCAATCATGTTTTGCGGTGTTGCTCTTTAAAGTAATTAAGAGAATAAATGCTTATATCCTTAGGCTGACTCATTCAAGGCTTACTTCTAAATTTTTTTGACGGTCGAGATTCAAGTATTTGCAGAAAATAAATATTTTTATGCTCTGACAATGCTAAAAAAAAAAAGCGGAAACCAACTAACCAATGAGAGAAAACTTGGCCAAAAATTTGACCCTAGATATGTGATACAAATCTGGCGATTATCATTCACCCAGAAGACGATTGTATACTACATATAAAATTAACGGTTGAAGGCGTAACTTTATGGAAGGTTACCACAGACATGACGTATAAGAAAAATCTCCTAGTAAATTCCAAACTTGAAAATGATTTCAAGGCAATCGAAACTTAGGTTGGTAATAAAAATTTTTAGTTTGAAATTTACTAAGAGATTTTTCTTATTCGTCATGTCAGCACACTACGTCATCGAAGCGTCGGTGCAGTTCAACACCATAACCCGGCTGGAAACCCGAGAAATCTTCATCCATAAATATATTTAATTTAACTTTATCTGTTAATTTTGAAGCTATTTAGTCAATTTATTTGCTCGTTCAAGCATGCTAATTTGCCAGTTTTTCTACAGAGTAATGGATGTAGGACACGAAGTGAAGAATTTTTCAGAAATCCCAGATACAGATACACCCCGTAATCTGAGAAGAAAATGAGACGAAGAACTTCAGCTAGCCAATCTTCGGATTGATGACTACTGAAGATAGTGATTCTTCTTTCTCAATACCTTTTTTTTATTGAAATTTCACTTTGGAGTTTTTACGATGCATATTCGGTGCCTGTGCTCCCCTCCACCGTGACAGGTAGCTTTATCTAAATTGTCTCTCCATCTAATTGGGGAAGACTCGTGTCCTCCAACAGCTCGAGTTGCCGCTCATTGCGTCCGTGGTCGGGACGGCGCGCCTAATATAAGGACTCGGCGGAGAGTCCCGTGCTCATCAGAAACGATCCTGTTGAGGGGTGGGTACGCACCCGCTAATTCGGTGGATTCCAATGCCGACCGTAACCATGCGACGAGTTATTGTTTTTATGACTCCCGAGTCTCTCCCTCTCTCTGTCTCCTCGTAAGTGGCGAGCCAAGGCGACGCGATTCTTACCTCCCATTTCCTACCGAATCGGCGCGACTCTTTTCTTTCCTCGTTATTCCCATTGTTCTTCTCTTCGGGCCGACCGAATTTTCCCGCGGGCGGGTGAGAACCCGACGAAAGGTGGCTCTCTCCCTCCCCCCTCCCTAAAAAGATTCGTCTTTGTAATCTGGTCGGCGACGCCGCCGCACGTTGCCTTGGGACTGCCCCAATCTACTGCTTGGAGTTAGTGGATGGGAATGGGAGTCAAGCGGGGCTTGATTCCTCGTTCGCATTAAAAACTCTTAATGATGGTCGAAAATGCAGGTAACCATCGCTGCGCGCGTTCGCACTGGGATTATATGGACATTACGTTCATTACGAAGAAGACGCCTTGCAGAAGATAGGAAACATTGTCGTTACATAATCTAGTACGCTTAGGTAATTTGTGTTTGTTGCTAACCTGTGGGCAGCAGTCTCCATATCACTTAGTGTAAATTATCGTTGTGAAAAATCAGGAAATTCATGCGTATGACACAAGAAACAAACAGGGCATACATGTTGATCTCCACACGCGCTCACTTACATTGAATGGTCCACGGGCGATGGGCACACGCCTTTGCAATCATCCACCAATGAAGATTAAGGATGTTGAAAATACAAACACTTTCAGCTTGAGACTGAACACACACTTACTGGATTTGTCATGTTATAGTGCGAATGAATTCTTTCAAAGTTAAAAAAATAAACAAGTATTTGTGAATTATGTTGTACTGAACATGATGTACATACATCCATTTTCGGCCTTGACTATATTATTGTTTTGATATTGGTTGCATATTATTATTTTTCTTTTCGGACGGATCCTATATCATTGTAACTTATTTGTATCCATGATCTTTGGATAATTAAGGTAATATTATTATTATTATTATCATAGATAAAGGTTTCTCGGGTCTTCCACCGGGTGAGCGGGTCCATGGGGCCCAACGTATCGGAGAACGACTTGTCCTCCATCTTCAGGGAGTTCAGCTTCCGTCGTTCTCCAATACCTTGGGCCCCATGGACCTGCTCACCCGGTGGAAGACCCGAGAAACCTTTATCCATCAGATACGCCGGGAAAATCGTAGATCCTTCATTATTATTATTATATTCTGAACCTACGTCTGAAAGGGACTCGCAATTCGGAATAGCTCGCAATTCGGTATATCTAATGATTTAATCTATGACTCCACTTTCTACGAATTTGTATGATTTTATCTATGTAATGTCTCATTAGCTAGAGCTGGCTTGTGAAAAAGTGGACACGACGTTAGAAATCTAGGGACTGTCCTGACGAGACCCTAAGTGGCCTGTGTTCTAATAATGGTCAACATATTACGTTCCGAATAAAACTATCTGGCCGTTTAACAGGATAAATATATCTATTCTTACTTCTAGACTTATTATAGATTACCATCCATATAATTCCTCAAAATTATTCATGAGTGCTTAAATATGTGGTCATCGCAAGTGTAAAAATTATAAAGGACCTTTAAGGCATAATGAATATGTTATTGAACTGTCTTAATGACTAATAAGTTATTAGTTCTCAACCCAGGATAAGGAGAGCCAAATTAGGGAATAAAAGGATCATTAGTTACCACTCTATTCAGGAGATTAAAAATCTCCTCCTTTTAGGAAAACTTAGATGACCATATGACATTAAAGAGAAATAGGTCATATTGAATGGAAATATTTTGGTTCTTTTCAGTTAAAGATAATTTGTTTCCACCGAGTGTGGTCTGACTGAATCAAATGTAATGTCGTGATGGGCTATCTAAAGCAAGGAATATATTTTACCTCCTTTGTTGTACCATTATTTATTGTTTAAATCATGGATGTCTTATTAGCTGAGGGTGAAAGTACTGTCCGATTCTCGAGTTAATAGTCTTGCTATCTCCGTCTTAGTCTTGCCCTGGCTAAATTGTTCGTGACCTGAAGCGAGTTTCCAGCTTTTTCCTTACATTTTGAGCTAGTTTTATCATATTGTACTCCAGGCAGTATGAGAATATGAATGGCTCAATTCTTTCATTATCCAATTTTTTGTATAACCTTTGAGCTTTTGTATTCAACGTGGTTTAGATTCACTGTTTAAGGTATGAGTTTTCTGTACATACTTAGCTAAATGCGGTTAGAAAATTCAAATTCTATTCTGCTAGGTCAAGGGAAAGCGGCTTCCTCTTCCGTTTCGAGTGTAAAAATATTAATGAACGCCTTGAATTAAAAATTTTCCATTGTTTTAGAACCCATGAATATCATGGCATAGTATATTGGTAAAAATTTCATCTGATGGCTCTAAGAGGTTTTAAATTCTCTCACTAGAACAAGAGATGGGTTTGTTGTGATGATCAGATAAGTCTGACATGATTCTGTATCTACTTGGCTACCTCAATAGCTGATGTATCTACTATAAAGGTTGATGTTTATTCCTATGCTATATGCATTAAGTTTTTATGCCAGTGATTTGTCTGCGTTGCTCACCAGTGAATACTAAGCTTGCGGTGTTAATCACTGCTAAGTTATTGCACAGTTAATTCATTGGTTTGTCAATATCTGTCGGTAAATTAACCGCTTCATACTATTAATATGTATCTACGAATTGAGTGTTATTAATCTTTTCAGCAAGTAATTTTGTGTAGACAATGCCCTGTTTAGCTGTATCTTGCATTCCTCCAATCATCTTCAAAAAATGTCGACCACCTCTCCCCTGCGCTGCTGTTGAAAGATAATCATAAAGAAGTTTAGATAATAGTAGGCCTTTCATTATATGATGGGGAGTGGGGTCAAGGCCATCAGATCGCTGGTTTTCTTTTCCAAAATGGTGCGATGCAACAATGGACACAGATTATAAAAAAGAGGGGCAAAAGCGGTGAACATAAAATGCAAAACTATTGCATTGGGCGCTCCAAATTTAGCTGACAGTACGGGCATCTGTCAGGAGATTCATCGCCTGTGTGAATTTCCTTAGTTACGATTTTGTAAATAGCAGGAAGGAAACTAGCATATTGGTGTGCAGTAAACTAACTGTACATCCAGGAGTCATCCATTTGGAATATATTATTCCCCTAAGCAGTATGAGCAACACTTAGAGCGTAAACCTGACAGCGGCGTTCTAAATGAAGCTAATGGGTGAGGCAGGATAGATTTAAATTGGATGGGGTATGGTAAGCATATAATAGGAAGGTTTTCAGATGAAAAAGTCACAGAGAGATGCTACGTCGATGTGGTTAGACCACACTTCGAATATGCCGCGAGCATTTGGAACCCTGATCATAAAGATTCGATCAAGAAAATTAATAAAACACTAAGAAAAGCTGCACGCTTCGTTAATAACTGATACGAACGAACATATAGTGTTTCACAACTTTTAGAGGGATTGAGAAGGGAGCCCCTAGTGACTCGGAGGCTACATGCTAGGTTTAGCTTGCTTGAGAAATTCGGAACTGGAGTGTTTCATGAGTGACTCAGAGAATATTATCATGACGCCTCACTACATGTCTAGGCCTGAGAGAAGTGATAAAATAAGAGAGATACATTGCCAAACACATAGGTGAAAAAACTTGATCTTTCCGCGCGTAACAAGCGACCAAAATAAAAACAGAGCTCCACTAAATACACTGCCATAATACACATTACCATTTCACCTCCCAAAACCTTATCCCTTGCATCTTCACACGGCTGGTGTCCGAACATCGCCTGCCACACGCCCATGCGGCGGCTCGCAGGTTAGTATGTAGATGTATAAAAATGAAGAACACTTCCTGAGTTTACGTGCTACTTTGCAAGCCACAAAAAAACGTATGACAATGGATATTAGATCGCCTGAAGTGAAAAGGAAGGCAAAAGCTCTCAAAAAGGATCAAGACTGAAATGCCTTTTGACGGACTAGTTTCGCCCTTTTGTTTATTCCGGACCCGTTTGATTAGTATATTCCGTTTGGCATATATTAATGAATTCTGCAGGTTAAAATTGATTCCTAATTATACTGAGCATTTTACTGTGCGGGAAGCAATTATTATTTAATAAATTATGTTGTGAAGGGGTTAGTACTTTTGCTCTGGACTATGGAAAAATGGGGAATTAAGCAAAAGTAATGAGAACCACGGGCCTGATGAGACTGAGACTACACCTCTCACTTACGTTTTTGTCCGGTTCAAGAGATATGGTATACTTTTGGTGGATTCAGTTGATTTTATAAATTACACAGATTTTATTTTTAACAATTGGCATGAATTCTCTTTCCACTGTTCCGTCAATAAAAGCCGTGTGTGTTAAATATTGATCTTTTGTGAGTGAGTATAAGCCAACGCTTTAGTTGGAAATGTCATAAGCATCATGAATTATCTTTAATTTATTTTGGCTCTTTGCCAGAGTACATGAATGTAACATGGCTTTTACCTCAAATCGGCGAAGCATGCTTAGACCGAAAGCTGTTTTGTTTAGCATTTGGCTAGTAAGTTTTCCTTTCTGCAGCGTGAAAATTTTTCCAAGACAGAAAACAAAGATTAGAATTATAGGTGGCAGAGATTGGAGTCGAATTAAAGCTAACCCACGATGAACAAAATAAAATTTTGATCATCTAAAAAAAATGTTTTCCTTCTTTTTATCAAATGATAGAAGATAAATGCAGCATTAACCAGTTATTAAAGCATTTTTAATGTTTCATTTATATTTTGTCTTTTACTGAATACGGAACGCTGGATATTGGTAATAGAGATATTTTTGAGGCGTGAACCGACTACGGAATATCATGCATCAAAGGTTAAGGGAAGTTTAATCAATTATTTTGCATCTCAAAAATTAGATCTTCAAAATTGACTAAAATATTCTCTATCAACCATTGAGAAATTTGAGGTAGTCCGAGCGAGATAGTTCCCTAGTCATAATAGAGGCCATATTCGAATTATAAGTTTTAACTTCATCAGCTGTAGGACACATCAATTAAATATTGCATTATTATTTGCGCAATAATACAGTTTTATATGACAGAAATTGTAAATAATTAAATGAAAATATCTAAATAAGTCTTTAAATTGACTCTTTTTTTCCCGCAGTGCGTTTGAAACTCCTTCAAAACGGAAGGTTTTTAGTGATACCCAAGAACCTGTTGCGGTGACAATATGATTAATTTTCAAATATAATTGAGAAAATATACAAACTACACGTTGTTAGTTTTTTTTACAACGTCTACGTGTTAGAAATACCTCATTTTGTAAATAATGTCTCTCTGGAGTGTATTCATGTACCATTTCCCACATAAAAGTGCTGTTATTTTTTGGCAAATATCTCTGAAAGTTATGCGGTAAGGAGTTGATTTTTGATGTCATTAAAAGGATGAGGTATATTACTTTAAAATGAGACCAAATTCATCAATTTCTAAGTAAAATGATATTTCGCTCGAACTACCTTAAGGGGATCGGGTTGGTGTGGTGGCTAGAGTACTGGGTAACCGCCGACGCCGGGTTTCTATCCACCCTTCCTCCCTTACCTGTCCCCTATGGCGCAAATGACCTTAGCCGTCGGTCGCCTCCCCAAATATCGAATCCAACTACCTTAAGAAGAAGCTATAATTTTGGAATTCATGTATCTTTATCATCTGCAGTCAATCGTCAGCACTTTCAACTTATTAATAACTGGGCATCGCTTCAATTCGGCAGTAAAAGAGAATTACGTTGAAATGGCTTCTTTTTTTAGCGTAATTGACTTCATTAATTTGATTATATCGTGATACAAGGCTCTGAATAAGCCAGAATAGAGTCAGCCGAGAAGTAGGGTAGCTGGAATATCTTGAAAACATCGTTCTCCTGGTCTTTTTAAGTATGACTCGTCTGGTATCAGAGTAAAGTAACGATATTTTGAAAAGGGTTTTTCACAAAATAATACATTTAAGTTCGCAATCAGCGCTTCCTCTGAATGTTTTCTTTCTTTTTTTCTGAGTTATGTTGCATGTATACTGGACAATTATGCTGCTAATTGAAGGCTTTCGCGCGCGCCTGCGCTTTCTCATTGTTCTTCCTCATTTTTTGCCGTGTGCCCACGTAGCCAATCTCATTATTCCTCCTTTAAACCTGGTTCCCACACTGCGTGCGGGCTATCTTGATTAAGACGTTTGGACCTTGAAAACATCCACTGCGGAAGCGTGGCTTATGGGATTCACCCATTCCTTATCGCCCCCTGGGATCAAGCCTCACTCTCTCATATCTGTGGCTTCAAGCCGGACCGGAAGACTGCAGGGATGGCGACGGAGGGCATAAAATGTTTTCTAATTGATAAGCACTTTCCTTGGCCGAAATTTTTCCCTTGAAGGTCAGACGGGCTTTGGGAATGACACCTGAGAACAGTTCGCTGTGCTTTTCGCATGAACCCGGAAAATCCTTGGGACCTAAGGTTCTGTTCACTACCTTATTTCTAAGCGCCATAATATTTTACGTCGGCTGGTTTGAATTCATGCCGCGGACAAATGTAATAAAAAAAGAGAGTTGGAAAAAGGCATGGCATCATCACCTCTGATGCTCAATATTTATCATATCTGTTCAGGTTTTCTTAGAAATGAATCGATTGCTATTTTTCAATGTATATTTTCTACTGTAGAAAAAAGTGAAGTCTCAATCTCCGTTGAAGCTTTAATAATATGCTAAAATTATCACTATGCCGATAAATGCTCCATCTTAAAAAGAAGTTGATTTTTATCGGTCATCAAAGTTTAGCATTGTTACACAAACGCTGCCTACGTCCTATCTTTGTAAAATTTATTCGCTTTTCGTCACTGTATAACTAAGAAGCATAGCCACTCAACGTATCTGGATCCTTGTCATCTCAAACAAAATGCCGCCGCATAATATTTCTGCCGACCAGTCACGCTATATAAAAATTAGGAACATTTATTCAAAACTTTTTGGCATGCATAAAAGAACGCTTGTCTTAATAATGGACATCGGTCTTAATTTTAGAGTAACTTCAAGAATGCGATGCGGTGGATTTTTCTCTTGATTATCCATGAACATGTGCTATCTAAGTGACAAATTTTAATCCAGCATTTAGTATATGTCGATTTAGATCTCAAGATACCTGCCGACCTTGTTCATAGATACTGATATCTTCATAGTAGTTTAAGCAAGCAGCGATGAGCGCAACATTCCAAATACATAATCCGGTTTTTTGAAGCTATTCGAGTTGGAAATCTTACCGACGCAAAGGTGTGAATAATGTGGACCTGAATGAATTTTGAATCCTACGCAAAACATATTCAAAAATTTACATTTATTGGTTGAATTTTGGTCACATTTAACTAATGTGACCGAAATTTGGCCTTGTCTGGAACTACAATTTGAAAGAAAGAGGCATATAATTGATATTTTCGATAGAAAGGAATCAGTCGTAAGGGTAAAAAGTTGGTCTTCTCTAAGCGTAAAAGTTTTTCACAGTCTTTATGCAGAAAAGATGAATTATGAACTTTCTCTCCTAAATTCATAAAGTTTGCCGAGCAATTTTTGTTATAAAGATAAGTATTTTTTCATTCACATGCTATGATATGAGCTTAAAATGACTTTCATTTTCATGTATTATCACAGTAAAGTGATATCCATTAATAATTGCATTTTATCTTATCCTTCAAAATACATCGAATCCGCGGTAATTTTTTAAATTAGATAAATATCAAAATAAAAATTGAATGACATGTGAATGGACTAAACTAATAACTACATAGTAACGATAGTTTCCATTCAGCTTTTGCACAGGATATACTCAACATTAAAGTACCAAAATATGGCCTCATAAAAGTGTGAACTGAGAAATTAAATTATATAAATTTTTCTAATTTGAGATTCCCGTAGTTTTTAAAATTTCCCAAGATGTAAGTTAATTTTTTTTACTAAGTCTGCAATCTGTTATCATCTTTCACATAAGTAAATTCATTTAGTAAATTTGGGTTTTAGAAAGAATGGCCGGCGGACTTCGAGGAAAGACTGATTCATCTCCCAGAGAAGAAGAGAGAGCGTATTGTTGCGAAGACACACATAGAAGAATGAGTTCAATATAGTTCATGGCAAGCTTGTACTTTTATAATAATGAACACAAGATTGCAGAATTGCAGATCGAGCAAATACTTAAAGGATGACTTGTTAAGGAAGTTATTCCGGAATGCGGTTGCGGTGATAAGAACATAAATGCAGGGATACTCATGTTTTATCAAGATTTTTTGCTCATTTCTTAGATTTATACAATAAGTTTGAATGACTGAATAAGTTAACTCATACTATAAAACTAATAAATGTGAAAATAAGAGTTGACAGACGAGAGTGAAAACGCATCAACTACGTATGCTTGGTGCAGGCAACACTTGTGAGGGCGGATAGTTGATAACTCCAGTGGATAGCCAATGGTTGGGGAGTAATTTTTCCTGTGATATCATTTTCCTTTCAGGATCTATTCCGAAGAATATAGACAGGAACGTGGATGTGGGAGGGTTGAAGTTGTAAGGCACCTAATTATGAGGTTTAGATTCGCTGATAAACGGGCGTTGGTTGGTCAATCTTTCAAAGGGAGGCAAGAATTGGAATTTGCATTTGGAAATTAGCTCAGAATATAAGAAATTAAAGTCAACAATATCAAGAATAAATTAAATGCTAGGAAAAAAGAATAATTTTCAATAAAAAAACGAAAGTAATGAAATTTTCGAAGAAATAGTTGGCGAGGTTCATCGTAAAACTAGGAGGACGCCAACTGAGTCAAGTAGAGACAATAAATCACTCATGTATTACGACGGAGAAAAATGGGGAAGGCGGAATAGACATTGATGATGAATTTCGGTAGAGAAAGAACCTTACAGCAATAAATGGTAGTTCATGGAGCCCTTACATAAGGATTTAGAGAAAGTCATGCGACATCTTTAATCTGGAGTGGAGAATTGTGTTAGTTAAAACGTGGACTCTGAGAAAGGAAGACGAGAAAGTACTTCAAGCGTTAGGGATGTGCGTCTGGAGGAGGTGGGAAAAATATGATGGACCAAATGAAATATGATCAAGAAAATTCTTGGTATTGTGAGTAAGGAGAGAGCACTTCTGGAGAAGGTTTGAAGTAGGCAAAGTATGTGTTTGGAGCAGTTAACAAGGGGTGAAGTGTTGCTGAAGGCTATGATAGAGGAGATTTTGGGTAAGCGGGCTGGGAAGAGAGGAAATGGCTTTACTTACGGAATGAGGAAGGAGTAGAGCGCACACGAAATTGAAAAAAACGAAATAAAAACTGGAGACAAGGGCATGCGACTGTAAGGGAACAGTGTCTGTGTTTCTTCTACCTTGTTAGCCCGCCTTATTTCGAGATCACATTAAAGAATGATACTTTAGATGCATTCTGATGTATACGCGTGAGATATATTGCCTTAAAAAATACGTTTATCAGAAAATACATTAGTTCCTTTGTGTTCTACTTATCTAATACCTCAGTTGCAAGGTTTTTTTTGTAGAAGGAGTATGTAACGGACGTCTTCTTCTTTCAAAGTGGGCATCGTGCAAGACGACCTGGACTTTTTTGTGACATCTAAAACAGCATGAAATTTTTGTGGATTTCTAACCACTTTGAAGTGTTACTTATGAGAGCATTTTTGTCATTAATATGAAATACTTAGGGATGCAAATGCAAAAATGTATAAATACTTAGGGATGCAAATGCAAAAATGTCTAAATACTTAGGGATGCAAATGCAAAAATGTATGAATACTTAGGGATGCAATTTGCAGAAAATATAACAATGGAGACAGCCATTAGGGATAGATGAAATGAAGGTATAAAGGCAGTACCACTATTGAATAGCTTATTGTGGGACCAGACAATATCCAATGAAAATAAAAAGAGAATTTATTATACCATGGTAGAGAGCATAGTAACCTACAGCTGCGAAGTATGGCCTTTTACTGAAAAATCAGAAAAACTATTATTGACCACTGAAATGGACGTTGGGCGATGAGCAGCCGGAAAATCAAGAAAAGAAAGAAATAAGGAATGAAAGGATCAGAGAAATTATGAATGCCAATGACTCAATAGTGGATGGAATAAAAACACAACAGTTGAGGTGGTATCGACACGTGCAACTAATGGGAAATGAAAGACTTCCAAAGCAAATGATGCTGTGGAACCCGGAAGGAAGACGGTGGAGAGGCAGACCGAGGATAAGCTGGATACAAGGGATACAGAAAGAAATGAGAGAAAGAGGATTAGATGAAGATCTGTGGAATGATCGGGAGGCATGGAAATTGGGAATCGGAAGACGCAGAACGTCGTAAACCGATATATACGAGCATGTGGATGAAATACCACTTATGCATCGGTA
Source organism: Ceriagrion tenellum (assembly GCA_963169105.1). NCBI lineage: Eukaryota > Metazoa > Arthropoda > Insecta > Odonata > Coenagrionidae > Ceriagrion > Ceriagrion tenellum. The sequence continues at coordinate 49,438,316 of OY720637.1, forward strand.
ATATTTGGATATTTTCATTGCCTGAGATACCGATTTACAGGTACTCTTAAGATTTTCTACTCTTAACATGTTCTCTCTTTCTCCGCTATTATCTTCCCCCGAACTTCCTTCTAACCTCTACCTCCTTCACTATGTTATTCTTCCAAACTTTTTACTTTCTTCCTCATTTACTGAATGTTCTCCCCTCCGTCACCCCCTTCATCTCCAAATACCTTCACAATCCACTTCATCTGCCTGTGTAACCCTACCATTCTCATTTCCCTCATCATCATTTCAAATATTCTTCCTCTTTCTTGATAGCAAACTCTTCCTCTTCATCTTTCTCTTATATCTCCCAAGTCCCTCGCCGCGCGATATCCTTTTCTGCAAAGACCGAATTATTTCTCCTCAGTAGTATACAAACTATTTAGTACTTGATTTGCGTTACTGTAGCCTTAAGATTAGATGTACCATCATCAGAATCATATTATTTGCGTTCAACTCACTGCATGAAATAGTGGTCTCAAGAGAGTAATTCCATATATTCATATGGTTTGTATACTAAACAGAACGGAACGGAGGCAAGATTTCTTCTTTCTGTTATGACTTTGAACCTAAGTGTTTCTGCCAGTGGAATTTCTGTATTACGGTCGGAAACATACTGTTTGCGCACCCCGCATGCACGTAGATGCAAAGAAAAAGTTATTCATCCCTAAGCGGATGCTAACACCCATAAAACTTACGCCCTTTGCTTTAAAAAATAGATGCGACCAGACGTCCTTTTTCACTAGAGTTTTCAAATTCAAATCACAGTCCACCAAAATGATTTGTTTTGCTGTGAATTTTGCTCAGCCGCATTGCTCCACTCCTTCGACAAACTTGGGTGGTAACAATAATGATAGAACTTTGAGGTAACCGGGAAGGAACCAATGTCAATAAAAGTCAATATATCATTCAATGATTTTTATTTGTTCCTCAGAATCCAAGCATAGTTTTTCAGGCTCCACTGTTATTTAATTTAAGGTCTAAATCAAACATGATTCTGGAAAATGAACGAAATGGGTAGCAGGGACCCTCAATTAGTGAATGTTCTTGACGATTTAAGGTAGTTTGAGCGAAATATCATTTTACCTAGAAATCAATGAAGTTGGTCTCATTTCAAAGAAAAATATATCACCCTTCCATTGACAACAAAACTTTAATTCCTTTACCACATTGCTTTCTGAGATATTTGCCAGAAAATACCAGCCCTTTTACATGGGAAATGGTACGTGTATGCACTCCAGAGAGACCTAATTTAGTAAATGAGGCATTTCCTACACTTATATCTCATTTAAAAAATCAACATTGTGTAGCTTGTGTGTTTTATCAAATATTTTCCAAAATTAATCATATTGTCTCCGCAGTAAATTCTTCGGAATCACAATAAACCTTCCGTTTTGATGGTGTTTCAAACGTACCGCGTGAACAAAATGAGTCAAGATAAGACTTATTTATATATTTTCATTTGATTGCTGACGATTTCTGTCATGGAAAACTATATTATTGCACCATTAATGATGCAATACTAAATTCTTGTGTCACACTGCTGGTGAAATTAAAACGTATGATTCGAATATGGTCTGTGTTATTAGTAGGGAACTATCACGCTCGCACCACCTTAATAGAATTTTACAATTGTAAAATTAACGAATGTTGCAGCTATAATACCCCGTTAAAGTCTAGAATGTTAATGAACAAATATCTTTTTAAACACAGTTCATCGGCCATAAACGTTTGTCCCGTGACAAAAATTATTGTGCAATATTAAAATAAATTAGGTAAAAATGGAGCAAGAAGAATATCAAAAATGTCATTATACCTTCAACATAAGTTGATCAATTTGATCGATTGGCATTACATATATCTTCTTCAGTTTCTAACATAGCGAGGTGGGTTAGCCTGACAGTCTCGCTCATCGTAGTATTATTCGTTTTTGGAACTAATGGAACCCCATAAGATGTCTTAGGGTAATTATGAGAATCTAATAATTTTTTCAATAAAACCGCGTCAAAACATTGCAGACCACAACGTGGTATGAATTATCAATTGACAAACAACGCAATACTCTATTCGTCAATCAATCGAATACGGATGACGTAGTAATCAAAGAAATTTTAATTGCTGACATATCGACCGCTCCCAGCCGCAAAGTAGTATCTCAAAAAAATCACTCCATTCAGGCATATCTTGAATTCCTAGTCCGCAAAATCGTATGTGTAATATTTGAGCCATATAATCGTATCTGAAATTTCGTCCATAAAATCGTATGTCAGAATACCAGTCCACAAAGCCGTGTCTCGAAAAATCAGTCCAGAAAGCAGTATCTCGGCCAATAATGTAATTTTCGTTTTGGGAACTCGATTTTCGATCATTTTTTTTAAATTATCTTATAATTTTATTAATTATATTATATACTTTTATATATTATAATTTAAAACAATTGAATGAAAATCGAGTTCACAAAACGAAAATTAAATTATTTTCCGAGATACTGCTATCTGGACTGATTTTTCGAGATACGGCTTTGTGGACTGATATTCTGACATACGATTTTATGGACGAAATTTCAGATACGATTATACGGCTCAAATATTACACATACGATTTTGTGGACTAGTAATTCAAGATACGCCTGAATGGAATGATTTTTTTGAGATACTACTTTGCGGCGAGGAGCGGTCTATGTGTACCTGGCTTCGCCAAACATTTTTTTATTTTCATGATATCCATTGCAAAAATCATTTATATATGCTCCAAAATTTAAGAAAAATCATAACCTTTGTCAAGAAATATGTTCAAATTAAACAGTTTAAGTTATCGTGAGTGATTTTAAATCATTTCTAAATAAATACGTCATCACTTCATGGAATGAACAAATATAAAATTGCTCATGACCAATCCAGGCATTGAGGTTTTCTGAGCATAGTGTGCAAAACCTCATCATTTTGATATTTTGTTTGACCGAGTGTCATCATGCATCGAGAGCACACCATCATCAACGGAAATGCAAAGTATTGACTAAGGCTTGTACTACTATAGTGCTCGCAGAGTTTCTGTGAAATGGAGAGTTCCTCGAAGCCTAGCTGCCCATGGTAGATGAGCAGCGATTGGCTGCCGGCGTCCAATCCCGTAAATCGGTTCTTAGCTCAGTATGCGTCGCGTACGAATACTGTAAATGGCAACCCAAAAGAATCGGCGAAAACGAACGCTTAAGCCTCGCCGACGCGAGAACCTTTAGAATAGAAATACTCTAGACGAGAAACTACTATAGATATCGAGTCAAAACTTGCAGTGATTGCAATAGTCATCGCAGTGAGGTAAGAAAGTAATCCCCATAGGCGCAGGTCACCGTGGTTACAAGATAAATAAACAAAACAAAAATCCTCTTCACCAACATTTTGAAAAATACAAATACGAAAATTGCGACTAATTATCATAAAAACCAATATTTCTATTGCTGGGAAAGATATCAGAATTTATCGAACCATATTTAATTCAGTTAAGAAAGCCTGGCACCCGCTGCAGGATAATTTAAAGTGAGCGAAGACTATACTCCTTTAGGTCGCCACTTACGGTATTCGTACGCGGCGCGCACTGAGCTAAGAACCGGTTTACGGGATTGGACGGTGGCAGCCAATCGCTGCTCATCTATCATGGGCAGCTAGGCTTGGAGAAATTTTCAAGTGCACATAAACTCTGCAAGCACTATAGTTAATAAATTTGTCACAAAAATTTTCAGCCAGTAACTTTCTTAGGTATTGTGAAGAGGAAGTAGCATTTAAAACTATTTATTCACGCGTACACTGGTCAAGGTTCTTAGCATTTACCAATTGTTACCCATCGCCAAATATATTAATTTATTCTAACTTGTGTGTTAATCTGGAGCTTCCCCATAACCTAAGGCCTGCTTAAAATTTGAATGCTTGTAAAAAAACATTTTTAGGAATAAAATAAAACTGTACTCCCAAGATTCGAGAATGACTTTCCAGCCGATTCTCTTTTAGCCTGGAAATTGATTTATTACATAGGGGTATAAAACTAAAAGCCATTGAAAGTCAAGTCATTTATTCATTTTATTCAGAAAATACCTATTTATATTAGAAATGCCGGCCTCGGTGGCGGCGGGGTAAAGTCCTTGCCTGCTAAACCGAGGGTCGCGGGTTCGAGTCCCGTCTGGGTGGGTTTTTCACCACCCAGGGCATGGATGTATGTCAAGTTTTGTTGGACCGGTCCCTGGAAAACTTTATGACAGGGTCAGCAGCCTATCGGGATTCCGGGGACAACAGAATCGTCCGGCAAGCGAAAAAAATAGAATGAATACCAGCGAGTTTTAACTTTCGGAAAGACTGTTCAACCAAGGTTGAGCGTGATAATGGCTTAACGTAAATGCCAAGTCAATTATGCCTGCTAATTATTACATACCATTGCTCTGTGATAGGAGAAATTTTCATTTGATATGATACATCTACATCTACGTGATACTCTGCGAGCCACCACGAGGGTGTGTGGCAGGGGATGAAGATAACCAAACATGCACTATTGACATGCAAGTAGGATATTTAAGGGGGACATGCTAGATAATAGGGTCACATGGAGCTAGATGGTTAGTATCTACATAATAAGGAAGGGATTATTGGTTGTTATTACATGCATCATGCACTACAGACTACTCTAACTATATTTCACCTACCTATCCCTTTGCTACGCTGCCTATTGTTCTCTCTAATAGTACGAGGGAAAAATTACATTTTAAATCTATCGGTACGACAATCTATCTCTCTAATCTTGTTAATATGATCAAACCTAGCATAATACGCAGGGGTTCTCAATATATGTCTAATGTCATCTGTGAACAAATCGGTTTCGAATTTACTTAAAAGGTTTAACCTAAATTTTAACCTGTATTATGATAGTAATTCCCATCCTAGTTCTTCTATTAAGCTCGTAACACATACAATTATCATAACGGCCTTTAACAAACCTAGCGGATCTCCTTTGCATTCGCTCTAATTCTTTAATCATACCTTCCTCGTACGGATCCCATATACTAGCGGCATATTCTAAATGAGGCCTGACAAGTGTAAAATAGCTAAGATAAGGCTGGTGTAGTTCATATTTGAGGAAAAGATAGCTCGGAAAGTGCGCTACATGTACTTAGGCAAGTAATTTTAATTGTGTTTACAGAAACATATTCCATAAATGTATGACAGAAAGTTAGACCGAAAGGAAAATGCTGGCAGAAATAATTTTTTTTTTTAACCTTCCAGCAGGCGCGCATTTTACAGACACACGACCGGGCGCGTTGTGTACCTATGACTCGTTAACTCATTTATAATTTTCTTCACGCCAATTAAAAATCAATCAACAATTTACTTTAACAGAGATAATTTTTACAGTGGTTAAATGTAGCTTGTAGGGTTTAAATTATTTTTTTATATTTTACGAGTTTATTTTTTATTACTACGTCTTGTAAATATGTCGATGAATCTTGCTCCATCGGCGTCTTGGAGGCACGGGTGGTATATGACAAAGGCTTATGTTTCTTTTGCCTTCCGAGTAAACAAAATGTCATACATTTCTCAGGCTTCCCTATATATTTATATATTTTTGTGATTTTCTCCCGCTGAGGAAGGGTTCTCACCCGAAAGCTTCCGAGAGCATTGGACACCGGTGTCGCCATGGATCGCCTTTCTGTGAGTGTCCGCTGATATACCTATCTATCCATCCCCAACCTCAACGCCTGTTGCTAGCTTATATATATATATATATATATATATATATATATATATATATATATATATATATATATATATATATATATATATATATATATATATATATATAATATATATATATTTATTTATTTATATGCTGTTTATGCAGCTAGTGTCTTCGTTCTTCTCGCAAAATTCAAGGGAACCTTAGATTTTACTTGAGGGCAGCAGTCCTTGACGTAAGATTGGACGGCTTAGTAAAGATAGACGCTCTTGGTACTATACGTCGTTTTTGACACCAATTGCTAGATCTTTTACGAATATTCTTCTCATATACCGTTATTCATAATTTTTTTCTAATAAATAGAATCCAAAAGTGTATGCCAGCCATATTCAAGAAATTAAAAAAAATGAATGCGACCCCTTGTCGTTACCCATGCGTGATACAGAATATGCCGAATATTTTTTTATGTACTGTCGGTTGCTGCATCAATGTCAGGTATTGCAGACAACAAAATAACGGCTTTGTCAAGCTGTGGTTTGTATGACACGAGAGTCCCGCTGCTATGGAATATGAACAATGAAGTATGTGTGTACCTACTTACTTGCTTGTTTCGACTGCAATGGGTGCGATATTTCTTGATTATTTTCCGGTACTGTCCCGATCAATATTACTCTTTCATGAAGGTTTTGTAGTAATATATAGTCAGTGGACCATTTGACAGGGATAAGTTTCCTGACATGGTTTTTGAATGGCTGCATGAGGCGCTTTACTATGTCATAGGTAGACTTTCAAACTTCACATTTTCGCCAGGGTTGAAATTCGCTATGAAAAAATCATGTGACTTGACCGGGATTCGAACCCGGATCTCCCAATTGCCGGTCAGGTGTGTTAGCCAGTTACACCACCAAGCCATCTTCCTTCAAGGCGAATTTCGAGGGGGGTTTATGTGAACTAGATGTTCGGTCCTCAAGTCTACGGAGACTTGGTGGTGAGACCTGGGATCCGGGTTCGAATCCCGGTCAAGTCAAATGATTTTTCATAGCGAATTTCAACCCTGGTGTATATGCACCCGTGCGAGTGACTTCCTACCACATCATTTGTTAAATGCAATGTTTGGAAATTTCACATTTTCGATTAATTTTCTTTCGAAAATAGTATTTTTGCCATTATGGAGCCATTTTGCTTCGAAACAAGCTACTACTTTTTGTCAATACCTCATTGGCTGGCTGGTGGTGTTATGGTACAAGATAAGTCGATCTCTGACTGAACGGTTTTACCATTGTCAGGATGAGCCGACCGCCTTTATAATGAAATCATCGTCTCTTTGCCAGGCGTATAAATGCTCAACTCCCTGAGTGGCATTAGAGTTGGGATCTCCTTTATTTTCAGAGACCTTTTCTTCCAAATCGCTCTCCATACCATGCTTATGTACTTCTTTTCAATTTAAATCAGAATTATCCTCGTCGACAGCATCACTTGTTTTTCCTCTTCGTAGTCGTCCGGAAAGGACCTGGAGATGATTGTTTGTCGATTTCTATATACTGCGCCAGTTGGTTCAAAATTATTTTCTCCGAAGTAGAATGATGCCATTTTCATAGGAGAACAAGTAGTTACTTTTTCGATATGAAATTCAGGGCAGAAAAAAGTGGGGAAATGAACTAACGCTGGTGAAATTTAGAGGATCACTGCGGAACTCCGCGATACACTGAACGATTTTCTTCAGCCGGGAATGAATTTCCGGGAAAATAACAGTAAAACAGCAACTTTGATTATTTTAGTCAATTATTGTTTGCAGTAAAACAATGCTATGAGTACCTGATGGGATAGCAAAAAAGTATACGTGAAGACTTCGAGATTCCTGAATTCACCGGGCCTCGCAGTTAAATTCAAGCTATATTCGGCTAGATGTTGTGGAAAATCATCATGAATTGAAAAAAAAGAAAATAACTCGAAGCGTACAGAACACGGACTTTACCAGGCATTTCCCTTTTTTCCCTAAAAATTGCATGAAAGGAAAGAATTTATCCTGAAAACGAATGCTAATCATATATTTAGGGAATAAAATGAGGATTCCCCGAACATCCATGTCGTATCGCTATGTGCGTATCTTGATGGGCCAACCTTATTCAGCTTCTGACGCCCATCGTGGCTTCGGCCTTTCCTTGCTACTCTGTGACTGTTATGAGTAAGTTGTAATAGAGTATGCAAAGTTACCAGCCTTCGCAATACCCGCACCACTTGCAGCTTTCCCTGCTAACGGTTACGGCGCTCTGCCGGTCAGTTTTGGCACATTTTCGCCAGTATTCCACAAGAGAAACCAAAGAATAGTAATACCCTAGATCCGCTTTTACTATTCAAATCAATGCAAGGTTCACTTCTGAAAGGATTACCTTGAGAACCAGCATACTGTTGCCTGCAATCCACCACTAGGAGGTTTATGCGAGCTACTGACACACCGATGTATAAAGCAGTGTACCTATGGGGTTAAATGAGGCAAAAGAGGTTTGCAAGGATAGGTCAGCATGGAGAAAATCATTGAAGCAGAGTTGGGTGTACTAATATGTATTTATGAATGAAACTTAGTGACTGTGTCTACCCCTGGGAACGGTGTGATTGGTATGTATGTATGTAGAATGAGGATTAAATTCGGTCTCCTTACGGTAAAATTTATTTTAACGCAAAAAACTGACCTCTGTATTAATTAGTACACATATGCGCCTACCGGAAGAATAACTATCTATGCTAAAGGTCAGATATTTCTTCAGGATATGGTCCATAATATACGTAACTAGATAGGTCTTAGAGTAGCGTATGTGCTGATACTATCGGAATAAGTGGAATGGGATATTTTATCTTTTGCATTAAAACCACCGATTTTGTAATATATCCAACTATGAACCTTCCTTAGTTTTATTATAACCATACCATCATCGGGTATCTCAAGAACAAGTTGTACTCAATATTAGAAAACCGTCGAAGATCCAAGTTTTATATATTACAATGACAAACTTCCATCATGCCAATTCTTCAACTATTTAATTGGCCATTTTTTTGTGAAATTCAGTCAAATGGGTAAATGCGCTTGGGCCAGACGTGACAATTTAACATATACCTTTAAGTAAATCAGTATCCGTTTGCTTAGTATTTCGGTGGTTACTTTTCCAGAAAAAATTTAGCTTGAAACTTTCATTCATTCTCACTATTTTTACTAGAATTTTTAGATGAATTGATGGACATAGTTTTTTAAAATAAGCTCTCTTATGTTAAAACTAGCTGGCCGGGCGAATATTTCGCACCGTATGCAGCTTCTTCCTGTTTCTTCCTTCTTTCTTCATGTTCTTCTACCTGTCGAATATTTCGCACAGTATGCAGCTTCTTCCTGTTTCTTCCTTCTTTCTTCCAGTTCTTCTACCTGTTTCTTCCCATGGACAATTATATTTTATTTATGTTTGTGTTAAAGATACATGACGTTAACGGTAAACGGTCACACTGACTGCATGTAGAATGTAAACAATCTAACTAAAGGATGTGTTAACAGATGGCGCCTCCTACAGTCTTTTAAGCACGTAACCACAGCCCAAGGTGTATAGAGATAGGGCTTCTCTCTGTACACCTTGACCACAGCCAACATATTAGTTGATTATATTGTCAGCAGATGGCACTCTATCATTTTTTACCAAAAACTTTAATTTTAAACCATTTGTCTATTTTTCGCTGTCAATTTCAATGTCAATAGCGGGGAACATAAGCTTTAAAACGATGTTTGAATCATTTATTTTGATTGAGAATAATGGGAGTTACGGCGTTGTGGCAAAAAAACATCTTTGAAAAATAATATATATCATTGTGTCATGAAGAGTTGTGGTATGGCAAATTCAAGGAAAATGTTGAAGAAATCCTTGCCTCTTTTTTACCCATCTACCTGAGTGGTCTTCACTCTCTTTGTTTGGAGGTCTACTATTTCAATAGCAATTTGTTACTTTCGGAAGGTCACGATAATTGAGCCTTCAGTTGAAAGCCAGTCTCCGTAAAAACCGGTCTAATTGATACCAATGAGAATTCTATTTACAGTTTCAGCTAACTAGACAATATTATGTCCACGAATTTGCTAATTGTTGGATAACAGGCGGGAGAAATATTTCACAGGTTAAGTAAGTTTAGCCGTTTTTATTTTATTAATTATTCAAAGTGGGGTTGCGTAATTTTATGCTGAATAAATAGAGTGTTTTTTTTAGAGCTGGGAATTTGGTTCTCAGGATAGCGTTGCCTTTAATGCGCATTAGACGGGGGAATTACGCCAAGCTTCACGCACTTGAATAATGAGCAGATCTCATGCTGCGTCCATGCCTCTTTGTAAATTCTAATTAGCGCCTCATGTGGCGTGGGAGATCTTTATCCAATCCTTTACCCGAGCAAACAAAAAAACATGCGACCGCCTCTCTCCGCCACATTCGCAAACTGGCAAATTCACGCCCATCATGAGTCGAGTGACGACCTGCGCGCCAACTGTCACTCTCGACACCGAAAAACTTTGAGCCTGACATACTGATTGCGTGTAGATACTGCGATAATTTATTTTTCATACCCCCGGTGCACTTGAAATCTAATGCGCATCCCTATTCACACTGGAGATAAAAAGCATCCCCTTTTCGCCACTTAAGTTTAAGAGACCAAAAGAAATGAATTTAAAAAACTGGCATTGGAGGACAATGTACAAGCTCATTTTGTACCAGTGTTTGAGGAAAATTACTCTCGTTGGTCTCATGTCCAAAATTCCATTTTTAGACCGCTACTTGACCATGATTAATTTATCTGTAGCTCGATACTAGCATGCTATATCTCGTATCGTCCTTCGTAATTTTTCTGGCAATATTTGAGAGTCCATAAAACAGTAAGTATCTGTTGATAAGATGTACGTATTCTCATTGAATTTAAAAGGAATTTTGGCTTTGTCTTTTAAGCAAAGCTCATCACTTATTTCAACTCTTTCTTCTCTGTTTCTAATTTTTTGATATTAGTGAATTTTTATTATCACTAGAAGCAAATAAAAGCTAATTGGATAAGTTATATCGGTCAGTCTCATTGACGGTAGAGCAACATGGAAAACGAACAAAAATGTTTGCTTATACGGCACTTTGAACTGAGTAATCATCCTGGATAATTGACTTCATTTTATGGTAAATTCACCGGGATTTATAATATATAATGTAAAATATTTTCATGTTTATTGAGATATGTTAAAATATAAATATCATTATAATGGGATTAAACGAGTTTAATATACATTCCCGTTAGTTTTGCCTTGTTTTGTCTAGTGTTATAAAATGCATATAATCCATTTCCTTGATTTGAAAATAGGGTATTTTATTTACAAGATATTTACTTAGCAGTTAGGCCATTCTGTACTGCTGTGTTTTAGGATTTATGAAGAGCGATGCCTTCATTTGGTTGATATAAATCGTAAAGCTATATTTGGGTGTAGCTTAGGTATGGAATGAGTTATCGTGAATATGTATCTGCAAATCCCATGAATCTTCAAATTGAAGAAATCTCCTCTGCGGGAAGTTGAATATTCTAAATTATATGTTTGAAGAGATTCTAACTCAGTTTAGCGAAAAATATAAAATCACCAGTGCAATTGCATGTGGATCTCTCAGAACGACATATTTAAGTATTTTTAAAGCCTATGCCTTGATACCATTCTTCATAGATTTCTTAGATATTGTTTAATATTAGGGTATTATATTTTATAGACAGACATGATTGGATCATATCGAGCAAAAATGCTGCACCACTGAAAAATATGAAAAAGTTGAACATTTCAAAGATTGACGTCTCGAGGGAAATGACTGACAAGGTTGAATGATTTGCGGCGTTTAAATGGTAAATATCTGAACATCGTCAAACATAACCTGAGGTACTTATTTCTTGTACGTTAGGGAGCTATGACTATAGTCATGACTTTTACAAAGAAACTACTGCTATGAATCGAATATAGCATAGGTATAAATATATTCAAATTAATCACGCTGGTGTTGGTAGACCAAAGTAAAAGTTGATGAAAGTAAGCTATTATGCATAACGAAATCAACAGCTTTTTAGGTCTGATGCCTAGTCAGCCTCCTTGTGTCTGAACCATTTTAAATAATGGGTTCGAATCCATCATGATATTTGATTATACCTTTTCATTTGTTATAATTCTCAGATTTTGGGAAGAGGTGCGAAAATGTTTGGTTTTAATTTTTTCATGGGGGTTGTTTTCATGTGGTATAACCTGCTAAGTACAAAATGATCTGATACCTAAATTAGAGATACCGAGGAGAGGGCAAAGACGGAAACTGGTCATTCATTTCCATATTAGGGATGAGTTCTTTGTTTACCGCTATCGACTAACTACTCCTCCCTCACTCGATCCTTGCCGCAACTTCCTAGGGTGTTTCCTGTCTACACCCCAAACTGCCAATCACTCCCTTCAACGGAGACAAGAACCGACTCCTCACAACTCCGTCTCAAAGGTGTGCAGGAGCGGAACATTTTAGGAGACTATAATTTTCCCTTGAGGGTGCGTTATAGCGAGCGATGTGACATGGAATTGAAGTTTAAGACGGCTATACGCCACGACGGCCACGAGACGTGATCCAATGACAGCGAGAAAAATTTTCACTAAAATGGAACAAATTTGCCATATTTAGAAATAGACGATCATTTAGTTTATTCAGTTAAGATGGCAACTTATTTTTAAACTATGCTCTCTACACAAAATTAATGAAGCGCATATATTTTCATACACCTTCAATATCACAACTACCATCGGATAAAGCTGTATATCCAAATATCCCCATCCGTAAATAATTATAAATAAATCCAATCAATTACCAAAGGTATAGCTTAAACTTTTATCGATTACTAGCTGTTCCCAGCATGCGTTGCGCTGCCTCTTTTTCTTTCTTAGTAGGTACGCATATGCAAGTCAGACACATTTACGTGTACTTAATAAATGAGAGACAATGATTTCTTAACGAACAAATGGTGGCATGAATTTCCATTCCATGCCTATCCTTCGTGGGCGTGCACACAACAATTCACCAAAGTTTCATCACATTCTGATAAATGGTATTGGAATGCATAGAAGACGAACAAACAAATTTTCATTTAGATACCCTAACCGTCGGTTACATTTCTGATGAAATGATTTAACTTTCGTGAAAGCGTCACAATAAAAAAGTTATGATATATATTTTTTGGCCAACCACAGCTGCCAAGGCAGCGGCTCAACCGTATAGTGGGATCGTATTTGACAACAAAAGCATATATTATTTTGGACTCAGGGTCTATGGCTAGACGCTGAGATGTTGCAATTTACGGCGATTTGGACACGCCAGCGCGCCCCCACTCGTTCGAACGGCGATGAATGGAACGATGAGCATTCCCCATATGTGGGTGGAATTATGAGGGTACACAATAATTACGGCCAAACTGAATGAGCATAGCAATCTTACTTGTAAAAAAAATACGAATGGTGAGAGTTTTAAATGACAGGATACTTAAAAACTTTAAATTATCCATATTGATACCTTTACTCAATCCCAACACAATAAAGTAACTTCTTTGTCTGGCGCACGTCAACTCTGCTCCCAAAGGGTAGTATCGGAAGTGTGAAGAAGTGCGTTGCCGAGAGCGCAGGGCGTGTGCAAACAGAAAGCTTGTGCGCCTTATTGTTGCGAATTTGTCAGCGCTCCAGAGCGAATGGAGAGCTGCATTTATCATAGCAATTAAAAGATCGCAAAAATCAGGTCTCTAACAACGAACAACTGTTGATATACCTAGAGTCAAAATATTTTCTAATCCTTGAGCTCGGCGTATTTCCTTCCTGTGTTAACTGCATCCCTAAATATTCCGTTATTATATCCCCCTCTCTGCAAACTCGACATTTTTTTCTGTCATTTAAGAAGTCGAACATAATTTTTCCTTAACAATTTCTAGCCTTTCTTCCTTCATCATATCATCGGCCTTTTTGAAAACCAGTTCCTTGAAAGCAATACGGCACTAAAACCTACATAAAAATCGTTTTTGCCCTCCATCATGCTTCTAACTTCGTCTACGGTTATGTTTTTTCTTCTCTGTGTTGTTGGGACTCTTTTGGAAATCTCCTTCGTGTAATACTCATTTTAATTAGTTCATAGTGGCTGGAGATCATATTCCATTTGATTACAAATTCACTGAACCGAAACAATGGGGTTACATATCTTTCCAAAAATATTAGTCTAACAGTGAAACTTATCGTACTGTGCAAATAAAAATTGCGGAAAAACACATTGATCTTTTATCCCATATGGGTAAATGTAGTCCTTGTAGAGCCAGTAACCGTCGATATCATTAAGTGATTTTGCCTTAGGTCGTACATCAAGTACGTCTTATAGTTGTCTTGAGTCGCTGCAGATTGTGCTGATCTCTAAAACTGCTTGATATTATGTCTCCCTAAAAATGCACTGACCTGCAAAGCGTTGAATTTTTTCCATCCTCAATATTTGAAACTTTTTCATCGGGATGCTAGCCTTAACATTTGAATTTCTGTGAGATATCACCTTTCTTGAAAACCTATCATATTTTCTTAGCTGCTTCATCATGATTGTTTTTTTCATATTAATTTTGCCTCCTGGTCCCATATTATGCTTCAGCCATTTATCTCCTCTCTTGGACTCCTCTCGTTTTCTCGAGGCTTGTACTCATATACAACTCAAAGTAACACATTAATGCATTTCATGTTAACCTACTCGTTACAACCTTTTTAAAATGACATCAAATGTAAAATAATGGATATTATGCATTTTTTTGTTTTTGATTAATCTAAATACCAAATTATGATCTGATAAAATAATTGTAGATGTCTGGCAAAAAATTTATTTACCTTTGAATATGGGTTATTATAAAGTGTGTGTGGGAATGTGGGGGGGAAGCACATAAAGAATGGATCGATATATAAGAATGGATAGCTATTTGAGTAATAGTAAATTCTCCACGATTAACTGAAAAATGCCTCGATAAGGGGTCTCCCAGTATGAAATGGGAGTGATAGCTTTGATTTTACAATCTTTCTTGTAATATTGAGTGTCGTAACTAGCATTATCACATAGATCTAAGCGTCAGAGTACAAGAGGGAATTGAATTCAAGACCCTAATTTTTACTTCAAATCTCATTAGCAAAAACAGCTGAGCTTACTGTATGCGTTAGTCATGACCGTTTATTATTATTTTCAGATGCCGATCCGATGGCTGTTTACTTCTCGTCTTCACTCTTTTCCTATTGGGAAGTATGTTGCAGCTAAACGTTTTTTTCCTTAATAGTTCGGCATTGTACAATGATTTGCATGATATATTCTATATTAGGCCTTCTTTATTAACCCCACCCATTACTTTTTCCTAACGCAATTGTTTCAAGGAGACGTATTAAATGTCTTGCAATTCCTAATGAGTTTATTATTTATTCCTCGCTTAAATGTCGTCATTTTGAGTCACTAATGCTTTCCTTGGTCGTCTTCTTTGTTGATTTCCTGCATTCGGATTAATTTGACTCTATATTCGACACTTTCCAATTTCTTCCAAAATGTTCTCTCCTTCGGTCATTGGGGTGTAAATCTGATCGTCATAGGGAAGAAAATCTACTGCAAATACATTTTATAAATGACTGTTAATTTGAAAAACATTCGAAGTACATCGCAATCAAACTCGAAAACATCTTTTAGCTTTTGCTGTTAGGACCTTCTCTGGCCTTAATATTCACTCGTGATTACACACCAACAGATTAGACAGTACTTAAAAATTCACCCTGTGATGAAAATTTCCTGGAATTGTATTGCACATTGTCATAAGTTTTATTCCATGAAGAGGCATTTCTTAGAATATTCAGGAATTTGAGAGACCAAGGATAGATTGGACTTGGAACTTGAAAGCCATTAGTCCACGCTCTGGACTTGGGAACTATGATGAACTCCTCATACCTTACAATATCTTAATTTTCATCTATCTTATAATATCTCCCTTCCATATTGACCTTCAACTTCTCGTTATCTTTTTGTCATCTCCTCTATCCTTTTGTGACTTCTCTAACTTCCTCTATCTCCGCATTTCGCTGAAACACTAACGATTCCTTTTTGTCCTCTTCTTTCTTCCTTCATAATCTCCCCTCTTATTTTCACACATCTCGCCCACTAGTCTCTAATCAACGCCCATTCTGTTGCCGCAAATGACAGGCTTTGAAGAAAAAGTACCCTACAAGGTTTCGTGTTAAAGTATCCTAATTACTTTAGCCTTTATCTCTTCTCGGCGTTTCTTTCTCGTGAACTCCTCCCCTTAATACTTAGGCTCCCATTTCTCAGAAACACATTTACCATCCGTCACCGCTCATTTGACGATGAAAGTAGAGACGTGCAGCAAAAAATTGGATTATCTTCGATCTTCCGAGCGCACATACCGTCTCAATTGCCAAGTGGCCTTCATTTATTAGCTGAAAATTAGAAATGTAAAAGGGAAAAGTAAAAATTAGGAAAGAAAAATACTAGATATGGTACAACATTAACTAAGCTAACATTGGCTCATACACCTCGAAAATAATAATAGGCAAGAGGCACCTCAATGCTTTAATTTGACGAAGAATCCATGGTCAATTTACTGGTCCAAATTTATCAGTGCTATTTTTAGTGCGTTTATATGTATATGTATTTTAAAGTAATGTAATAAGTTTTTCATGAGACATGTGTTATCCTTTAGACAAATATTAAAACAATATTAGCTAACAAAAAATGACAGTGCCGCGTATCCCTACATGCATTTGTAGACATTTTTTTAAAATTTTATGAATTTTTTTACCCTTGTCAATATTTTTCTTGACTGCTCAAAGAAAGGAAGCTCATGCACGTGAATATCCTTACTTGTTTAACTTAAAACTTTCATATTATTTTGTGTTAAAATTTATTGTCTGAATTAAGGAAAATGCATTTTAAGAACATCCGTTTTGCGCCTCTTCTTCAAACATTAGAACTAAGCTATCTTGAGCGTGCTGGAATATTCAAACCAATTTAAAACCAATGTATGGATAAAATACGTGAATCTCATTTTTCTAAACTAATGTCTTTAAATGGTATATTTGTTGGAATGGGCGTTTTGGGTGCAGATCAATCAAATATTAGCGTTGCGTTTTATGTAAGGAAAATGTGTTTTAAGGACATTCATTGTACGCTTCTTCTACACACATTAGAACTAAGCTATCTTGAGCGTACTGCAATATGTAAACCAATTTGAAATCAGTGTCTGGATAAAATGCGAGAATCTCATTCATCTGAATTAATGTCTATAAATGGTATATTTGCTGGAACGGGCATTTGGGATGCGAATCAATCAAATATTATTGTTGAATTTACTTATATTCTGAGTCCAGTTATGATATTTCTATTACAATAGATATTAATAAGTTTTCCAAAGGTATATTTGCAGGAGAAGTACTGATACCATCTGTATTGAATGAGACTGATGGAACTGTTATCACGGTCGTTGAACTAAAGGGAGTGATTGTCGTTGTTGAATAAGATTGAGAGAATTATAACTCACGTTAAAACGCTACATATTGTGATATTGGTCCGCGTCATCTGTAGGATTTTTGAATAAGAATATTATAGCAGGCAACCATTATTTTCGTATAACCAGCAGATTGAGTGAATTTTTTCCGACTGATAATCTTTTCTTCGCTATTTTAGGCGAGAATTGAAAACGGTGGGGCCTCACCTTGTCACAACATTTCTTCCATCCTATTTTTGTTAATTTTTTCTAGCTTGTAGATCAAGTTAATGATAAAAACCCATACGATGTTTCTGAGGATTGAAACAATAATATCTTTAATAACCTCGGGAAAAACCTCTATTCATCAAAATTACCCATTATTTTTTCATTTATAAAAGAAATTTCTTATGAAAATGCGGTAAGTAATGATAAATTTTACTTTCTCAGTTAGTGAGGAACATCGGGAAATGGTATTTTTTGTCCACAGCAAAAGAGCCAAGAACAAATTACCAAAGAGCACGAGAAAAGATGATGACACATTTTCAGAGTTGGCCAAGTACGGCCTCCTTTTTTCAATTGAATTAAATTGGTATTTTGTGTGAGAGATGTCTTTTTGGCGGTCGACTATTCAAACGGTGACAAAAAGTTATCAGCGTCCGTGGATTGACCGTCAATTTAAAAAGAAGTTGCATTTTCAAGCTTAATGTGTGATTTAAGTAGGTTTCTATGTTTCGCTGGGTGCAGAAGTTAATTTTACAACTTCTTCAGAACATATTCCATCGTTCAACATATGTAAATGATGAAAACTGGGGGAGGACTTAAAATAATTTAAATTAAATACCAAATTCCTTTTGCAATTTTTCCGTGTGACTGATTGCCATTTTAGAACCTAAACCCTTTGTTTACAGCTCCGTGAAAGTTACAGTTTTTCTTGGCATTTAAGGGTGTTAAGATAGTTGCTCGGAAATAGGCTTATTTCCTTTCTGTGACCACATTTGCCTCAAAGTGTTAACGTCAATGTGTTACTTAAAATTCCTAAGCTTAACTTAATGAATCAAGCTAGGTAGGAGGAACTAGCATTTGAGCCAATGACCCCACGTCTAGTGTTCTGATGTTTCTTCCTAATGTCTAATATTCCTTCTCACACTTTTGAAATAATGATGCCGCATTTTGCTGATTTCCATGTCCTTCTGTGAAGTTTCTCCTCAACGTGAAAACTAGGACTAAACCAATTCATGTCAGAGTTTGCAATTATGAAACGATTATATACCTTAAATTTTGTAGTTGAAAACAATAAAACGATTGAGTGAATTGGACGCAATTGATTTAATGCTGAGGGCGTTGCAGTTTAGCGATAGCTAGATTAACGTTTATGAAGTTGATCTGCTATCTACGTGTGATAACATTCAGTTCGATATAATGAATATTGATACTTTCTTTGTTTGATTAATTAATTGCTTGATTTAGATCGTTTCAAATCTTATTAAAATCTCCCTTCAACTTGTTGCAATTTCTCATCGAAATCCACTCACCATGAACTACTTCCTAGTGCTCTGATATTTCTTCCTAACGTCAAATATTCCTTCTCCTACTCTTGAATTAATAATTCAGCATCTGGAAATGGCATTTTTTGTCCACAACCAAGGAGCCAAGAACAAATGACCAAAGAGCACGAGAACAAATATTATTATAGCAGTTAATTTTTATGAGCATAGCAAAACAGTTAATTTTTATGAGTCCTTTCATGTAATTGATGTTCATACAAAATAGCAAAATTAAAGACTGTATATTTAAACCCTACTTAGAGTATCACGATACAAAACCAGTAATGTGATATAAGATACATTATTTGAGATAATTAATCAGCTAATTTGATATTTTTGTGAATGTTTACTTAAATTTAAAAATGGAGTTCTCAAATCCTCAACCACTCGATTGCGCTAAAACTTATCAGGATTGTAGAGTATATCTAAAGAAGTACTTTAAGACTCTTGATTTAAACTCCAGAACCCCAAATACCCCATAACTTGCCCTGTGGATGATTTAATACGTCACTAAACTAGAATTTAGCCAACGATTATAGACATATGAGCTACATCTACTATATTAAAGTCAGTTGTAGATCTTAGAGATGTAGTTGGGGCTCTAAAGGTCCCTAACGCCCCACATCAGTGCTCTCTCTCTTTTCTCATTAAAAATGAACTGATCAACCGATTGCCTTGAAATATGGCTCGCAAGCACATTATGGGTATAAGAAAGACCCTAGGGCCCCAAGAGCCGAAAAAAGAGTCCGTAAAGTTTGTTGACAAAATACAATTCCATTGACTCTCGGGGGATCGGGTTGGTGGGTGGCTAAGAGTACTGGCTAACCATACAGACGGCTAGGGTTCAAATCTTTGCAGAGGAGAAAAGTTTTTCAGAGGAAACCCGATCCCTACTTGAGTGTCTTATGGAGGGCACTTCAAGTACATTACTCCGTCTGTCGGATGAGACGTTAAACCGTGGTCCCCTTGGCGCCTTTCGTTAAGAGCAGGCTAATGCCGACGCCGGGTTTCCCTCCACCCTTCCTCCCTTACCTATCGCCTATGGCGCAAATGACCTTGGCTGTCGGTCGCGTCCCCAAATATCCATTGACTCAATTACACAGCAATTCTCATTATTCTCTTCCACTAGAGAAGCATTGTAATCAGTGCTAAGGTCTCTGCATTAATTTTTAAAAATTATTTTCACTCAATATTTAAGGTTGAAACTTATACATAGCCGGAAACTTAAATGGTCAACTTAAGCCTGGTTCGTCTACATCCACGAAATACCGTACAAGACAATCATAGGGTGTGAGATACGAGGTGATTCCACCCCTGACAGTCCCTCTTCCAATTCGAACTCATCTCAGTTCAATCAGAACCGCGCACACTTCCTCTGCAATTAGGCTCAGGCTGAAAGCAGTCAGGACAATAATATGGGGTCAGACCGGAAACCAGTAGAGCGCTACAAAGACGTAAATGCTACTGTGCAGCTCACTGGTTTATACTGGTACAACTACTGGTCACTACTCACTGGTTTATACTGGTTCAACTACTGGTCATCATCATCATGTGGTGTTCTGTCTGCTGGCAGATCCCGTACACCACTGCTGTCTCCATCCGCTTCTATCCCGAGCTTCCTTCTTTGTTTCATCATTGCTGTTGCTCTTCACCTGATCCACCAATTTAATTCTTCTCCTTCCTCTCTTTTTCTTTCCTTCAAATGAACCCTCAAGTGCCATAGTTATTATACTTTTCCCTCTCATCACATGGCCCAACCAGTTTCCTTTCCTTTTCTTTATTTCCTTTAGGAGCGATCTTCCTTCTTTTACTTTGCTCAAAACCTCTTCATTTCTCATCTTATCTACCCATCCATCTTTTTTCCTATCCATTTTTCCATCCTTCTCCACGCCCACATCTCATAAGCTTCTATTCTATTCCTTTCCCTCTTACCTAATGTCCACGCTTCACATCCATACATGAAAACGCTCTATGGGTAACACTTAGCTAGTCTCTTTCTCAGCTCCAGATCTAGGCTTTTACTGGTAAGTATTATTAATGCGATGGTTTCTTTCCACATGGGTCTGTGCAGTTGTTTCCTATCTTCGAGTTCGCAGGTGGGTTCCACTGCTAGATAACATTAAATGCATCGAGATTAGCTAAGAATTCAAATCCTTTTTGGAGTTCAAAAAAATTATGGAAGAAAACCACACAAAAACTAGCGATAACACTAAAGATATTAGATCGTGAGAATGCGCTACTGTACTTAATCGCGGACAGATGAAAAAATAGGGTATAGGTGGAGAACTCACCCCCCTCGTTTTAATGACTCGTGCTAAAGAGGTCTCAGGGACGATTCTTCCCCCTCACACCCCCTCTCCACTCACCCCCCCACCCCACCGCCGAACCCGCCCGTCCCACCCTCCCCCGTTGCATTCATTGTCTTCTCTCGGGGAAAAATGGCGGAAGCCGCTGGAAGGACGATCTCTCGCTTTTATCTTGTCACTCGGATCTAGCGCCGAAAGTTGTGTGTCGAATGGCTGCCTCGGTTGTCGGCCGCTGCCGGGGAAAGAAGGGTTATTAGTGAGTGTTTGCGCGAGTGGAGGTGGAAGGAGCTTGGAGGAGGGTGGTCGAGGAAAGTGGACAAGGGTGGACACGGGCGGAGGCTTTCGGGGTCTCGGCAGGTGAGGGCTAATGTGCTCCCTGCCCCACCCACTTAATTATCGCCTTATTGCAGCTCCGCCGTTGTTATAAAAGGACTTCAGGGATTCTACGCGGGACTGAGGAAGCTCATCCTCACTTCCTCCTTCATTTTATGGTCCCCGTTGTGGTCGTGAGAGAGAAAAAGAGATGGATTTGCAAAGGCCGCTTAAGTCTTGAGACCCTTGGTGCCAAGGCCGCGGAGTTAGGAGTCGCTCATTGCCGACCGGTCATTTGGTTCCCGTGGGTATTAATAAGGGATTTGTGAATTACCCCATAAGTAAAGTTTTCTAATGCTCGGGACCTATAATTACGTCTTCGACTCGAGAGGCAGAAGAATTTCTCATGTATGGACATAGGAACTTGAACTTATACCACAATAAAAGTGAGAATTCCCTGAGTAGGACACGAAGACAAGAATATTCTCTTTACTGAAGTATTGCTCTACATTCAATAACTCCTCTTTTTGTCATCTCTATAAAACTCAAAGGCGGAAACGAATAAACCACCTGGGCGATAATGGTGTAGCTGTAAAACTCCTAACTTCGCAAACATATGAATGACTGAGGTGTTTTAATTACGAACTATCTTGTAAGAAGGATTGTAATACGCAGTTGTCCTCTATATATTTGACGCCACTGAATAAAATGTCCTCAGACATCATGCATATAACCTCTATACATTAAATGAGGATATGCATGCAGATAGTATCCAATTAGAGACCTTTTATATAAATGATGCTCATGCAGAAGGGCTAACCTAAAGACTGTCACTGCAAACCTAATTAAGAGTATCGTGAGACATAAAACTTAATATGATATGTGATATATAATCCCAAAAATACCCTCAAATGAAATTAACCTATACTCACAGCCCATCAAAAACACCAGTGGCAAATTCCAACTCTGGTTTATATACACCCGTGCGAGTGACTTCATACCACATCATTTGTCAATGAAATGATTGGAAATTAGCCCATCAATAAATATGCGGCATCATCTCTGAATTGTTAAGTATCAAGGGAATCGGATTTTTAAAAACTCTTTGATTGATTTGGCAACTAGAGCAGTGAGAACTGATACAATTATTTTTATCTGCGGGCATAACCTCATTTCTGAAGTGGTCAGCAGTAAAACTATTGGAGAGGCATTAATTAGTTTTTAATTTCTTTGATGGATCCCTTTGATTTGCCACCATCGTGAATAAATTACACCGTCAACAAATGCAGGAACTCTTCTTAATGAGTTTCTCTGGGAAGGAAAGTTTCTTTTCCCTTTTTGATGCCAATGCCAGGCAATTTACCAGAGGCACAGCTCCCCGGCCATGGCGTACTTATAAAGGTTCAGCTTTTGGAAATCAACGTCATAAGAGGGCCTTGAATTTCTGTGTTTCAGAGAGAGGAAAATTTTACAGGTTCCTCATAAAGTAAGTTTTTGCCTTACCCCCAAAATTAGAAGGTTTAATGGTAAAATGAAAATTGGATTTATATTTTTTTCCTCCAAGTTTTACCACAATTGTAATTAAAATTACATGAGATTGAAGGAAAGTATGTTCGAAATGAAAAAAATACAACCATTTAGTTCAGCAGGTATTCTAATGACTATAAAATATTTTTTCATTTGAAATTTATAATTGGAGACAACATTTGAAAAATTATTTCTGCTGGCTGCCTTTTTTATGCAAAAATGGTATTCGGTTAAATTTTTGACAGGAAAATAACTGAATTATCATGACACCCGCAACCTTGCTTCACCACAAGTTTTCTTTTGGATTGCGTACATATTTTTGAGCAGAGCAAAATCTATTCATCGATTTAATCCTATATTGCCAATAGCAGCTTCTTGCCTACTTACGTTAGACATTGCCAATGCAACGTAGCTGGCCACAATTAATTCTAATTGATGTTTCTCCCATAAAACTGCAGCATTGGTATAATCACCAGGTAAGTGTATTTTTATTTCCTTGCTACGGTTCAGGATTAATGTCCATGGTCAATGTTAAACAGGTGTTTGTTATACAAACCTATGTTCATCTAATAGTTAGTGTATGGAATATTGCCTATAAGAAAATGAGAAATATGATATTTGGGTAGAGCGGATGATTTTCGGATAATTAATTAATCTTTTAGATCGTTTTCTATATCCCGAGTTATTAAGTTGAGGAGGATGAGTTCACTTTAACATCTGTTCCATCTTTCTTCGGCGAAATAGGCAGCGGTGAATCCTCACGTTATGACCAATTTATCTTGTTTAATAAATTTATTTACTTACATGTAACAGAAATCATATCTGAAAATTAATAGGAGCTAAAATTGTCGAAGAAAGGGATTAAAAATTACTATACCCGTGCCAATTTCTATGTAAACGTAAATTTAATCTGTTAAATAATCTATTTTTTCGGATTTACATAGAATAGAAAAAATTTAGAAAAAATCGAGGCCGGTAAAATCTTCGTGCATCTATATCAGGCCCAAGATGAGTGTTATATTTCAAGCAGGAAGTCCACAAGTTTTCAAAAGTTCGTTGTGACCTTCTTCGAAGATATTTATCAAAATTACATGCGTATTCAGAAACAGATCTTTCCGTGATATGCCAAGAGTATTGGCGACTATTTCATGCAGTATACTTTGACGTCAGAAAGATATCTTTAGACCGATTTTGGGAAAGAGGTTTTTTCACTAAGGAATTTGTCTTTTCTCAAAAGAGGATATTAGTACAGTGAAAAAATAATATTTTTTAAGGGAAAAGTGGTTCTGGATGCTCATGCTTGCAGATTCTATTTCAGGGCGCGTGCTAGCAGGACCAATGGCGATTCACAAAAACTTTTTTCACTTGCCGACTTAGAAGCTGTGATCTACTCAAAATTTTGGCTTAAAGAAGGTATTTTTCGAGGATCTGTTCACGTGATTTCACTATCCGAGTTATCAGGAAAGTTACGGGAAATTTACTCATGATATTCGAAGACAACACAGATCCATTTCTTTATGCTGGATTTTCTTGCAGCCGAAGCACGAAATGCGGTAAAATGATTGCGTTTGTCAATAAGATGTTATTATGACAGAGGTCAATTTCAGTGCTCTGGTGAATGAGATAGGGTGAAAATACGTAGATGACGTATCATGACAATGAAATCATTAAATGAAATTAACTTTTAAGGAAAAGAAACAACAGGTGCACTCAAATTCTGAACGATAAAAAAATCAAAAGGCCTCAATAAAATAAAATTCGACACCCTTTTCAACGCCCAATATTCGAGGCACTTTGCCTGCTGTAATGCCCGACTTTGCAGAGAATCACAAAAATGTCTACGGATGATAAAAAACGGAAGAGCTAACACCGCACTTCTGTTTGGAGAAAATCCGACATACAAGGCGTCATTTCCTCTACAACGGTTAGTGAATTTTTGTGGAAAAATTAACTCTAATTAGCTCTTTGGTAAACATACTGATTTTTTAATTACCCTCAGCCTATTAGGAGACAGAGTATAGTTAATAGCCGAATAAATTTTCGGATAATTTTGGCCAATTAGTTTCGTACGATAAAGCACGTAAGATGAAACATGGAACCTTATATCTCGACCAAAATCATTCCGCTCCGTTAAATTCCCGGAAACTTTGGACGTTAATCTATATTTCACCATTTCAAACCACGAAAAGGTTCCGACCCTAATTTGTAACAGAGCTGTCGTTGGAATATTGAATGATTAGAGTTCGGGAGCAATGTGTGCTAACAAATAAAAATGAAACTGTTCAGCATCACCAAATATTCTATCACTGAGCCATTTTGATTCATGGCCAAAAAAGATATGAATGGAAATTTGATTCTACCATCTTTGGGTCGTCAAGTTTACTAAGATTGTAGCCGAATCGGAATGCGTACAGTGGAAAACACTTCACTATTGTAGATACCAAATACAATGAAGTTAACTCAATCTTTCATCGCCCTCCCCTACACTTTGGACGGTGAAATGGCACCGCACAAACATCTCACATCGATAAAATCACTCGCGATTGGTTCGAATTAGGGTCACGTGCCTTCTCTCCACATGGTATTCACTCCCAATATGGCGAAACTCACCCCCTTTCGAATTTCGCACTCCTTGGAGACGTTCCACCGGTTCGAGAAGATCCGGGCTGGGCAGTCACCGACGGAACACCATTCACCAGTAGGCACCCTTCTTCCAACTCTACCGACACGCAACTTATCCAAAAGTCTGTCTGTAGAAGGGTTCTCTCCTCCTCCCTCCCTCACACACGTTAAAGGCTTGACACCCACGATGTCGCTCCCGCTCCCTAATCCTCTCTCATCCCGGCAAAACTAAAAAGTTTTTTAACGTCTCCTCCGTTCATATGCTTCGGAATGTATACGAATATACTCTCGCCTACCCTTTTATATGTATGGTGGGGAGATTGGGTGGTGGGGGTGGCGTCTCAGGGGAAGTTTTGAGAACTCTGATGGGTTTTCATAGGGATTTCCGAATCCCTAAGGGGATTGGGTGGGAGGGGGTTACGTTGAGGGAAGCGGAGGGGAAATAAGGTGGGGGGGTCTTAGGGTGAAAAGGTGAGTTGTTGCCGTTTTTTGCCGTTGTTGTCATTGGATGTCGCTGAGGGGGCCCGGAGTGACTCTTTTAGTAGAGGATGTTTGTGGAGATCGTGGTTGGTGGGGCTACTGGGGTCTCGGGAGTGGGGACACCAGTGCATTTTCTTCTTGATGGTGGGGTGGGTACGGTCATCGAAGAGGGGGGGAGGTCGGAAGGGAGGAATAACACGGGATTGGATCTCCCGTTTGAGGTCTTCTTCACGGAAGGGTGACCCGGGTCGTCTCCGAAGAACTCCCCTCCCGTGACCAAAAACCCCCTCCTTCTTCCACCATCTCAATTTTTTTAAGTCTCCATACGAGGTGAAGACTCGGCCGGTTTGGAAGGTGTTAAGGATTTCAACTGCGTGGGAGAGGCTTGGAGGAGGAAGGAAGGAAGGATAAAATAAAATTTTAAAAAATTCTTGAGAACGACGGTGAGGGGAAGGCTGCGGCTGGAGGGGGGAGGAGAGGAGGAGTAGATCTACGGCCGCTGATAAAGATTTTTCAGTGACTGCTTATCCGCCTGTTTTTTCATCAAGGACCTTTTCCCCAGCTTCGGAAACAATGGGAAGGGATCAGCGTTTCTTGCACTTCCAGTTCCTTCCTTCCCTGGCGCCTCGCCGCTGTTCCTTCATCCGTCAAAAAACACGCGCTCACACCCGAGTAATGTGCATAATGCACGAGCTAACCTTTACCTAAATTCTTTCCCGAGCGATTGCGAAACTCTTTCGGATAGACCGAAAGGATTGTGTTGATTCCCAAGCGTTGCAGTCTCCACGGGCGTTGAAGTCTCCGGACGAAAGCAGACTTCCTTCGTGGGCGTGAGAATGCCGGTGCGGAAGTACGATTCGCAATTCGTTTGTCTCGAGCCCAGAATTTTCAATTGGAGGACCAATATCCTCTGTTCTTTTGTCTCGCGGCGTTCAGTTCCATTTTTATTGCCGTCCAAACGATCAAATTCGGATGCAGGGAAAGAGGATATTGCCAGGCATTCGCTCCGTCATTTGCATCGTGCGATGCCTTCGGCCTGGCACGAGTCGCAGGCTCAAGGTAACTCTCGGCGTTCCGTTGTCATTGACCTCAAACTCCGGAAAATTATATTTTCCTTCCGTTCTCGTGCAAATCAGACCCTTTATCGTGTATGAGTAATTTACGCTCTTCACATGCTGCCCAAGGAAATGAAACCTTTTTCCGTCAGCATGGTTATATGCTTATGAGAGGTCGTAATTGCTCCATTATCTTTCGTCTCCGAAGTAAGACGAAGCTGCATGCTTCTTGGTCGTTACTCATTATGGCACAATGTACGGAATCGGTGTGTTCACGTATTTCTTCTTGTCCATTATTCAAACTCATTTAAGAATGACCGCTGCTCCCGCTATCTCTTAACGCTGATGACAAGATAGCTGCCTTCAGCTTATGTCTCCCGATTTTATATGAAACAAAATGCGGAGTTACTCAGGCAGAAATTTAAGAATGGTTTACAAGAGTATATTTATATGTCACCAGACGATGCAATGAGGTCTTTGGGAGGTCAATGACTCAAGTTTTGTTTTATTAAACGCAGGATGAAGGCCAGTATATTTCCCTCATATGACTTAATGAGTCGGGTAAAATGGTGGATTGTAGTGCATTAAATATGCATGATATTGATTAAATCCATTTTATTGTACTGAATTTTTTTGACTCCCAAGGAAATGTTGCAGCGCAATCCAAAGTAATTATACTGCGATAAAATATGACTTGGGCATTCTGGGAGAAAAGTCATTCTTCCATCTAACTTTAGTACTAATTGTCTGTGGAGCTCAATTTTGAGGTCCAAACCAGGGGAATAGCATTTTTGACATTCGATAATACATACGCTTTCACCTAAAAAAATAACAATTGTTATAGTAACCAATATAGACTTCAATCTACAGTCTTACACTAGAAAACCTATATCCCCAGCACATGAAATGGTACAAAAAACGAGACATGGCTCCGAGACGCAAGTAAAGAGTTACTGGATTGTTTTCTCAACGCATCCTTTCCCAAGCACAAAAAAAACAGCATGAGGAAATAAGGTTTCCATTAGAGCTCTAATCCCAGTCACTCTGTGATGAGATCGTATTGATATGGTCGGCTGTATGAGAAATTTTAGAGGAGTTTTTTAGCCGATAAAAACAGAGTACTTTGTAAAACTTAAGAGAAAAGTCTGCTTGACTGGAAAACATGACTTTAAAAAGATTGGAGAAACACTGAATGATTGACTAACAGAAATCTTAGTTTCTTAGGCAAATCCATAGCAGCATTAAGGCATTTCTTGAAAATGATACGTCGGAAGAATATTGTAAGTCCGAAACTATAGCCAAATAAATTTGTCTAACAATGCCGTCAAGCGTGTAAGCTAAAGAGGGGGAGATGGACCTACGAAATATCTTCAGACACTTTTAAAAACTTGACGACTCAACAATCATATTAGAGGATAGAGAAAACTACATTTCTCAGCGATCAATAGGTTATATTTTGACTGCGATATGATCCGCAAAATTCCTAGAAACAAGTACTTGGTGCATTACTTGATAAAATCCTATGACATATCACTTATTCTCCAGTTACCTTCGTATGTGGTTTCCAAAGGTGGAGCTATCGACGGACATAAATGACCAAGAAGTCACGAATAGTATAGGTACAGCAAACACGTCATGATGCCTTTTTTTAAAAGCTCTCACACAAGCGGTGACACCAAGCTAGACACTGGTATCTCAATAAAAAAAAAACAGATGAGAGATGTAAGTATGTATCGCGAGGGGGTTTAAAAAAAATTGGTTCGCGATTATTACTCCCTAAAGGCCTGTACACACGAAGATATTTCTGTTGCCGGGCATTGCTTACGAAACTGTCGGCGACAGATGTCGCCGTGTGTGCGCCCATATCGCAAGACATCTGGTGGCATGCAAGGCAATCGCAAGCAAGTTGCCAGCGATAGAGCGTGTACCATTTTCCCTGCCATATCGCTACCTACATCCATAGCAACCACCACTTGAAAAAGTAAACAGCCACGAGAGAAAGCAAAATACCAGCGATTTTAATCCAGCTGAACAAATTAATTACTGCCAAAGAGTGAGTATATGTCTAAATATGCTTTGTAATTTGTCTAAATATACTTATAATTTGGCGGGTTCTCTTGAAAGAGTCACCAATATCGAAACCGGTCGTGAAAGTGCAACTATAAACAGCGAGCAG
The DNA here is from genome assembly GCA_963169105.1 of Ceriagrion tenellum. Taxonomy (NCBI): domain Eukaryota; kingdom Metazoa; phylum Arthropoda; class Insecta; order Odonata; family Coenagrionidae; genus Ceriagrion; species Ceriagrion tenellum. Next base: position 49,467,630 of record OY720637.1, read on the forward strand.
TCGTGTCGGATCTCTAGAACTAGGAGTGTGTACCGTGTGTACACAGAAGCGAAAGATATTGCTACCATAAATGTCGCCGTCCCAACATACCGGATCTGGCACCAAAATATGCGCCACATCTACACACACAATCTAAGGAGCCGTGTGTACAGGCCTTTAGTCCTGTGTGGATACCTGCACGTGTGCTTTAATAGCTAGCTCTACATATATCGTCATTCTAAAAATATTGGTTTTTCCATTTTAAGATGTAAGAAAGGGTAAGTCTCGGATGACTGAAAAATTCGAGATCACTTTTGGGGACAGATATTAGCAGTACCATTGAGATTTCAAATAAGAATTAACACAGAAGAATTGACTAGATTAAGAATTTGAGGTCACTTTATTCCATTTCTTATATCGTACGCATTTTACTTTGCGAACCCCCTCCCATTGTAATTCACGCTTGGTCTCTCGTTCCTGTGTCTCAACCTTGCCACATTGAGTTTGTCTATTACTGTCAACTGTTACTTTTTCAGAGAGTTTTATCGTTTTGATTATTACCATCAAGTATGGCACACCTTTTATGTGATTCTACTGTCATCTATTTTTTAAACCTTGTCCTAACTTAAAATAATTCTAGTTTTATTCAGTGTAATTGCCGAGTTGCCTGCAAAGACTTGAGTTGTTTGTTTTTTAATGAACAATTAATGTTTTTCTAATTTCTTCATTTGAACGGAAATACTTCAGAATAGCTTATTTTCATGGTTTTTTTAATCATTTATGTCAATCCTAGTATCCACAACTAAAATTTAGGATGCCGTTTAAATTTAATCTCATTACAAAGAGTTGAGGCGATGTACATTCTTAACGTATGCTGCTTTATAAGCCTGAAATCAATTAATTTAAACCTTATAGATACCTCTTTTAAACGGAAATTTCATCACTCGTTCTTTTTTGCTTACTTTCATAAATCTATTATCATCTTCCAATACTTATAAGCCTAGAATGACTGATGCAATCTCTAGTGCAGGTCGCTCAGGCATGAATGAACGAGGAGCAATCCCGGAAATGTAGGAGCTAAATCCAAATCAACGCAGAAGCCTAAGAAAAACATAACATTCTACAAATCCCCTTGTTCAGCCATTGTTCCAGGTAACAAAATTATGCAATTATATATGTCACCCTCAGATTATCTTGTTTTTCAACCAACTTTCCAGAATGGCAAATCAATTTAATATATATATTTTGGGTGCAGTTAAATGCTATCATTGAGAAAATTATTTCGGATGATATTTTTGAATCTGAGACAAATTTTTGTTCCAGTGCAAAATGCTGGTGTGCGACTGCTAATATGACGCGATAAGGAGTGCAAATTTATCTTTTAATTTTTATCAATATTATACAAAAGTTCTTTCTTAATTTTGTTTTTTAGAAAAAATGTGAGATACAGTGATGGATGAATTATTGTGATTGAAAGTGTAAGTCTCGGATGACTGAAAAATTCGAGATCACCTTTTGGGACAGATATTAGCAGTACCATTGAGAGTTCAATTTAGAATTAACACGGAAGAATTGACTTAATTAAGAATTTCAGGTTGCTGTATTTCATTTCTTCGTTCGTTCGTTCATTTTCAATAATCTATGCTCGAATGTAATAAACAGCTTTTAATATTTCCTGGATGAATTGGTGCTGAAAGTTGTTAAAACGAAATTCATTTGGTCAAAAGGAAAGCTATATGATAAATGATATAGAATAAATACAATCCCCCTGTTACCTATTTATCACCCTGGAGATTCAGAAAATTAATTAGCATATTAATGCTTGATGGTGATTCATATTTTTCCATAGGAATGCCTCTAGCATAAGCACTCTCATAGTATGCAGTTTAAGTACTCTCTCAGAGCTAAAGATTATAGCTAGGAACCGAAAGAATGATTGTGAGATCATACCGAGGATCACCGTACGTTTGCCTCATGAAATCTATATTATGTTTAAAATTTTAGATGCCATATTTTTCCCCTGTTAAATATAAAAAGCTAAATTATCCTGTGAGCAAATATAGGTAACACTGATGCATAGAATTTCTCTGGCGAAGATTGTAAAAGAAAGCCTATATTATTTTTTTTTTAAACATGGAAGGAAGTACTTTGAAAATATTTAATGAAATGGAGTTTTGAATAGAATTTCTAAGAAATCCTCGATGAAACGGATAAAAATCGTATATTTGTGCGCAGCAGGATTTATTTAAACTGTGGTATCTAATTCAGGAAGCGGAATATTTTTGGAGTTTTGAGAGAATTTTATTTTTCAATTGACAACTAGGGACATCATTTTTTAGAATTAATTGTGCAATATTATCAATAATAATTAGCATATGTTATCATTACAACCAAAAGTCAAAACCAAAAGAAATGCATAAATCAGCTTTTGTGAAATGCTACGTATATATAAAAAATATTATTTATATTGTAGTTATAGAAATGAATCCTCTCCAGGCTTCTATAGTTATTTCTGTGTACATTTCATTATGATGAGCATGAGGAGTATCACCTCTCCCTATATTTTCATCCATGAAAAACATGAAAAAAGCTTCCGGAAATGTGGGCTTCTAAGAAGCTTTCACCCATGAGAATAAATCCTATAAAATCAGTCTGGTTAAAACCGAATACCTGGGGCCACATCTCAGGTAGTCTCAAGTTGGGTGGGGACAACCTCGCGGACGATGAAGACATTCATTTGTTGTAATATGACGTAGTTTTAAAAGTTTAAATAATAGTGAGCACGGTTACTTTGGGGAGGGAGATCCCCGCTGCGTGGGTCGAGGAGAGAGGCCGGCGATGGGTCTCCGCGTCCATCAGGGTTAAAACCGAATATCTGGGGCCACATCTCACATTCTTTCAGATTTTTATTGCTACGTACGAAGATCTCTGCCGAAACGACAATGAAATGAGTATCAATATCCTATGAGAAAAATGGTAGTAACCGGGTCGTTTATAGTGTTCACATTTATGCCAATGGTAATGACTATAGTGGTAACTGCTATTTCATAGAAAAGCTGTTGTCAAAGTAGAGAGACGATTGGCTGTGACTATGTTGCCTTTTTGAGGGGTGAAAACGCGCGCTCCTACCAAAGTTTGACACTAAATGAAGTATGACGAACCACCTCTTTAATGAAGCTCCGTCATAATTCCTCGATGAGTGCGTCCCTTACTCAAGATGCTGTACAAAATCGTTTTGACTGAGATGACCGGCACAATCTTGGCTTTGTTTCCATGTGCAATAGTGCAAATCGACGAAAAATTGAAAAGGAGACTCATTTCCTTCGTCTATCAAGTTTTCAGTTCCTATGTAATCGTAGTCATTTATGATGCTTTTACCCACGTATAAGTCCTCCATATATTTTTTCCGCCGTTTACTTACCTCAATAGTATCAAATAGCAGTTTTTCATTTTTATTATGTTAGATTTTGTTTTTTGATTAGGTTGTAAAGACTTTACCGTCTTATAAGCTTTATTTGCTCTTCCCTTTGATAAGTCTTCTTCAATTCCTTCACTTATTTTTTTCAACCAATGAGCCCATGAGAATAAATCCTATAAAATCAGTTTTTTTAGATTGTTTTAGCTGCGTATGAAGATATTTGTCTCTACCGAAACGACAATGAAATGCGTATCAATTTCCATAAGAAAAAAATGGTAGTTACCGGGTCGTCTTTTTGTCTGAGTTACGGTGGGAAAATTTACGAACTTACATTATCTGAAGACAGAAAAAGGATGGAGAATTGTTGGATGGGTAAAAGAATCGCAACTACGGTGGGAGAGGAACAGATGGCAAAGACAAATAAACAAGACGATGCAAGTTAACTTGGACATGAAAGTGACGCTGATAGGGAATATGAATTTAAGAGAGAAAGAGGCCTGATGTAGATGAAGTAAAAAACGACCAAAACCTGTATAAATCACCGTCCAAGCATACATATCCTGTGATATTTCAGGATTTCTGTTAATAAAGGCTCTACTTTTGTTATGAAAATTCAACGAACAATTTCCAGAATTTTCTGACCAAATTTTCTCGGTATTCAGTGATGTAAATATCCCAATAACGAGGGCAAAATAATTCCTACCTATAAACTTGCGAAAATTAATTTTCATACTTATGCTGGAAAGACTTTTTGTATCACACTACCTCAAAGATACACATGCACTGAGCACAGCTTTCTCGTGGATGTTTACATGTTTTCATTTATCATTACAGGTTTGGCGCAAAAGCATTTTCAAACCGTGAAAAAAAGTTTGTGCACACGACCCTGACCAGTAAGATCTCACAATCTCCCCCCAATTGAGATAAGATGTAATTGTATTCAATGAATGCTCCTAATGATTGTTAACGCCTTTGTGAGAGTTGTTATCTCTTGCCGACAATCGCCTAGGCAGCGAAGATAACCTCTGGAACTGGGAGTTGGCTATCCTCAAAGTCTTCATGAGGGTATAATACCGAAAGATTACTCCAGGCGTGGCACTCAAAAGTTTCCTTATGGGCGCTGTGCACCTCGAAGGCCATTCACGTTAACTTGTTGGTGATCCGGCTGTCATATTAAAAGCCGCCCCAACTCCCTCCACCCCTTAACTGCACGGAGGTATGCACACAAAGGAATCGCGGGGTCCACCCGCTTAATTGCTCACTCAGCATGGCAGGTAATGAACTTGCACTGTGAGCTCTGCCAATGAGTTTTCCCCCACGGTTTTTTTTACACTCTCTATGTGAAATACTCGCACTTGTAAGAAAAACTTAGAGCTCATGCCTAGGTTCTCGAACTAAATAGTCTCCAATTATCATGGACGCCCTAGATCTTTTTAATGGCTGAAGTTTTGTCCACCGAGTGTAGAGAAATGTAAGGTATTGAAATGTTTTGTAAAAGGAGACGGAACCAAATTGGAGTTATAATTGAAACAGTAATGAACTAGGTAAGAATTGATGACTTATGTTCTGATTGTAGCTCAAGTATAAAGGCCACTATACGCAGTACATTTTTTTTTGTAAAAACGAGTGTAACATAGAATGTACAAGAAAACTAAATGAAATTAGAGTAGGTTCTATTACCCGTTAAGTCATTCAGACAATCAAAAAATTCGCCGCTTTACACGGTACAATTTACCTCCAACAAGAGTTCATACGTTCGTTTGTACGGTCGGATTCAAATGTATTGCAAAGAATCGAGCGGCGCACTTACGCTTCTCAAGGAAATTGAGTTTTACTTACGGCGCTGCTATTCTTTGCTACGCAACGCCATCTATTCATCTGTTTATTTGCACGTATTCAAATGGTAATAGTTGACCAATTTCCTATATTGTGCTAATTTTTTATTGCACTTTAGTTTTGGTTTTGATTTACGATTTGAGCATGGATAATTATTATTTATTAATCACAACTGTTACTCTAAATGATACATTACGTAGTATTTGCCGTAGGTATATTGTATGCCGGGAACGATCTGTGTTTAATAATAAAGTTTGGTATTTCAATTAATCAATACGTCGCAGCATGTCATTGTTATTCGAGCTGATCATATTATGTAATAACAAGTTAGCACGAAGCAATTGCTCAACTGTTACAATTTAAATACCTGCAAATAAACAGCTGAATAGATAGCGTTGCATAGCAAAGAACAACAGCGCCGTAAGTGAAACTCGATTTCCTTGAGAAGCGTAAGTGGCGCCGCTCGATTCTTTGCAATACATTTGAATCCGACTGTACAATAAAATGTATCGTGTAAAGCGGTCTTAACTGTTGTGTTCCTATTAAGAATATCCATTAGATTCCAGAATTCATTCTTTTCATAATCACGGCAATTGTTAACATAAAGGCAAAAAATACTCGAAGGGAATATTTCATTTAATGTAATTGGCATTTATCATTAGCAGCTTTGCTTTTTAACCTTCTGATTTTCACCTAAGACCTTATCTTGTTATGTTTCTTATTTGGCGTCTTCTAATAAAACCTGATGTTACCCATGCTAACTGTATGCGGTGAAGTTAGTGATCATAGGCTCACGCGCGCGTTTTTGCTCCCACGACCCTCGGTCACGTGATGAAAACTTTTCCTGCCTATAATGGGGAAATTTAAGGTATTAATACAATAGTAGACCTGCAAGTCTGTGCAATGAGCCGTATAGGTTGAGTCGGTCACCGAAAAATCAGAGCTGGGTGTCGAAACTGTCCATAATTTACATACATACATACATACCCATCACGCCGGGGTAGTCACGGTCAAAATGTATCACTCATTAATACATAATTGTACCCTTAACTCTGCTTCAATAATTTCCTCCATACTGACCTATCCTTGCAAACCTCTTTTGCCTCATTTACCCCCATACACTGTTTCATACACGCCCTCCTGTTTTTAAGACTCCTAATATTCCTCCTCCTAAGATTTTCCTCAACCACATTCAACCACAACTTTCTGGGCCTACCTCCACCTCTCACACTATTCATTTTACTCTCATATATCTGTTTCGTTATTCTACTCTCATCCATTTTCTCAACATGGCCAAACCAACGAAGCACCCTCCTTTCATACACGTCCATTACTGGAGCATTCATCCCACATTCATTCATGACCCACTCATTCCTGACCCTATCCATCCCACTTTTGCCGCAAATACTCCTCAGATGACTCATACCCACGGCATTTAGTCTACTCTTGTGTCTATCCTGACATACCCATATTTCACTAACATATAGCAAAGTGGGAAGAAGTACACTTTTGTACACGGCAATTTTCGTTTCCTTAGACGAGCACTCATTCCTTTATAGGTATGTTCCACATGCTACCTACCACTTTCCTTCCAGAATTCGCACGTCTCTTTATCTCATCATCTAATCTTCCATCTTTCGCATACATCGTACACGAAATCATCCATCTGTTCAATTACTTCACCATTCGCCCTCATCATACAGTTATTCTCCATAAGTTCATAATTTCCTGGGCTTTTCTGTAACAATTCCACAATTAACAGCCTGGTTTTGTTGTTTAAGGTTCGTTTATTTCATTTTTTTCTAGAGTTTTAACTCAGCCTTAACTAGCTAAAAACAATACAAAACAAGCTAGCCAAGAAACATTTTCTTGCGGGAGATAAATCATCTATGTAGGCACTACTTTCCCATTACTGATTTTGTTTCATAAGGATTTCTGCGCTAATAAACGACCTTGCGGATTCAATTGAAATGAAGTAATGGTAAGTACCTTGTTAGCAACGGTCTACCATTAATGTAGAAGCCATGTCAACCCGATCGCTAGAGTCACAAGTTCCCTCAAACGGGCACGATAGGTATCGCCACGCGTCACGAAACTAAAATCACGCAATCAGACTATCGCAGTGTGGCGATAAGGTACCCAGTCATCCTTATGCGGCAGAGAGGCGTGCATTAGAGGGCTGGGTGAATGACTTCCCGAGATAAGTTATGGGTGAATAACTTCTAGTATGTCGCGCCAAAATTTGATCCAAACCACGTTTTTAGTCTCTATTTTCTTTAATCCTTAACTACTATCGTGGTTTTTGGCCACGCACACACTATCCTCGAGTCTTTTTCGACCCGATTTTTCGAATTTCTCGTGAACAACACCTGTTTCCAGTCATCTCCCTAGGGTTTTTGGCCACGTACACACTATCCTCGAGTCTTTCTCGACCCGATTTCTCGATTTTCTCGTGAAAAACACCAGTTTCCAGTCATCTCGCTATGGTTTTTGGCCACGTACACACTCGAGTCTTTTTCGACCCGATTTCTCTAATTTCTCGTTAAAAACACCAGTTTCCAGTCATCTCGCTATGGTTTTTGGCCACGTTCACACTACCCTCGAGTCTTTTTTGACCTGATTTCTCAAATTTCTCGTGAAAAACACCAGTTTCCAGTCATATCGCTATGGTTTTTGGCCACGTACACACTATCCTCGAGTCTTTTTCGACCCAATTTCTCGAATTTCTCGTTAAAAACATCTGTTTCCAGTCATCTTGCTAGGGTTAAAAGCTTACCCCCCGGTCCAGAAGCTCGACGCTTATCGCCTGTGAATAGTTAGGCAGTGGGAAAAGGGTAACGGGAGTGGGAAGGGTTAGCGAAGCACAACCACTAGGAGGCCGACACCATGAGGCGGATTGACGTCAAAAGGACGACAACGGGCCCCCGCCTCCCCTTAGTCCCCGTAGCAGTTGAGTTACCCCAACAACGTTGGACGAGTCACCGCCAGTCTCGCTTGCGCGAAAACTTAGCGCAAATCTGTTGAGAACCGGCGAAGCCCATTGCCCAAATTCTTGGGATAGGGTGTCCGCCGGTTCCACAAAAAATGTCATCTGCACTGTCTCAAGTCCAACCGGCTCACTCCCCCCTCTCCCCTAGGATTACATTGCAGACAAGGTTACTGCGAGCGGCCGTTTTCCCACTACAAAAAAAGAACAAATTTCGTCGGGTCAAAAAAAACTCAACGATAGCAGTTAAGGGTTAACTACCACAAACATGATTTCAGTATTTTCACGCCATTTGCTGTGACTCACTGACATAAGAAACCGAAATTTTCCCTTCAAATAATCACCAGAATGATTTTAGGAGGAAATCAAATCCTTCTGATGAAAAAATCCCACCGCCTAAAGATTTAATTGGTGTCTTTAATCAAGCATATTCTTACAAGAGATAGATCATCCCTGTTGGCACTACTTTCCCATTACTGATTTTGTTTCATACAGATCCCTGCGCTAATAAACGAGATCGCGGATTCAGTCGAAATGAAGTAATGGTAAGCTTTATTCCAGGAAAAAGTACTTTAAAATTACTTTTCGTCTTGGTCTTGAAGTTGTCATTTTAAAGTCGTATCTATTTTAATATTTTTAATTTAAGGAAAAATCATCATAGCACAACCACTAGGAGGATTACCACACATCCGTTGAGAACCGGCGAAGCCTATTACCCAAATTTTTGGGATAGGGTATCCGCCGGCTCCACAAAAACCGTCATCCGCACTGTCTCAAGCTATCTTATTCATAGAGGATTGGATGCTGATCTCACAGCAGACAAAGTGTAACGATGTGTCGGAAATAGGAGAGTTTTCGGCAAATTTAGCTTCTTTCAAATGTTTGTTTGCTAAAATACCCCTCATTGAAACAGAATTCATCCGCAATTACAATTAGAGCCGTCAGGTATGATAGATGTTAATTTAAAGGTCTATAATGGGCGGGGTTACCCGCTTGAGATATATTTTTAGGAGTAATTAGGCTTGCCAACGATTTATTCAACTGCAATTGTCCATGGTTCATTATAGTAATGAAAGTGTATGAAAATAATGTAGTCATGATGAGAGGTTGAAACACGTAGCTTACATACTTCTAAACTTATTAAGTACCTTTCTATATTTACATTATATTCTCTTGTCTCACACACAGCTCCTAATCTTACCTCTTTGACCTCCATCCTCTTCTACTCTCGCTCTTGTCACAGCTCTGCTTTGCCTTTTCTGTAATTCACAGTGTGTGTTACGCTATTTTAACTTTCTTTCAGTTTCTTCCTCCCGCGTCTTCCCCTAATCTTATTCCGTTTTACTTTCAGAGCCCTTTCTCTGTCGAAGTCTCAATCAATCCATCACCTTTTTATTATTAATCCATCACCGTTTAATCAATTATTCAATTATCTTATAACCCCTAATCGTCCTAATACTTCAAAAACCTGCTTTAACACACCTTGTTGTGCAGGATTTAATTATGAGGTCTTCAAAAGTGTTTATCCTTTCCTCCTTGTAAATCAGGATCTATTTAAAATGGCTCCATTAAAGATTTGTTCCTGTCTTCGTGTTCGATTGCATTATTGATGGCGATATACTGATATTGGGGGTATCTGCGGCACACATCCTAGGAGTTTGTAAAACTCGATAAGAAGAATACGGTGAGTGATGGATAAGAAGAATAAGGTGTGTGATGGATTCATATTTGAAGAAAGAGAAATAATCGACCCTAAAAATGATCGAATGGCCTTTTGGCTTAGGCTAGTGTTGTCAGTGTCTTTTCCCTTCAGTTCTCTGAAGAGGGCCACCTTGTGGCCGAAATACGCGTATACGACGCACACACTCCTCTTTTCCTGTTTCATTCCTTTGACCAAGTTCATCTCGAGCCTGACTCTCCCAGAAGTTGGGCCCCGTTGAATGTGTGAGTAAGTGATTTTTCAGTGCTTGTGGGAGTGATTGCTCTGTGTGTTTGTGATCATAACTCAGGCTTCCTTAACGGGGTCTCTAAATCCCTGTGAAGGATCCCATTTGGGCTGAGTGCGTGTGTCTGTGAATGGTCCCTGGCGAGGAATTATCTTTCCCGTAAACCTTCACAAGGGTATTCTGGTGGAGAGGCTGTGGTTGGTCACTGACGCTACCGTCAAACCAACACAGTAAATATTTTCTGTTCTATCTTTTGATGGGTGGTGACAGTAGTTACGGCCATTGGAGAAATCTTGTCAATAAATATCTCACTGAGGTAAGCAATTTTCGCCATGACCAAAATTTGTCCTCCCCACCGTATCAGGTGAAAGTTGATCCCTGTTTGTATTAGGGTAACAAATTAAAATTGGTGTGATCTACCGGTTAAGATTGGTGTAAATGTAATAGAGTAAACATCAAGAGCTTTAAAGGCGTAGTCCTCTATCTATCATCACGATGCCATTAAACACTTGCAACAAATTTTCGCCATTTTCTGTAAGAGTTCACATTACTGCACCGTACAACACCACTCTCCATATGAAAATCTTTGTCATCAGTTCCTCACTCAGCACGTAAAGAAGTAACTGGGTTAACCCAACACCCTCCTGTGATTGAACTTTACTTCTGCTATCGCAACCTTCGGTCAAATGACTTTGAATCCATTTCTCCTTTCATCGTTGAAGAATGGATGCATAATCATAGCGATGAAGGGTAAGTTGGGAATAAGTTTGCTGTTTTATCTCAATAGCATTGAGGTAATGAAGAGATTCGAGTTTTTAAAAGAAGTATTGGCTGCTAAATTTGCGAATTTCCACAGAGAAAAAATCATCCGCCTTGACCGGGATATATACCGGGATCCATTGTGTGTCCGGCAGTCGAGAACATCTTTCATTCGTCGGCCCCGGTGTCGGCGGGGTAAAGTCCTCGCCTGCTAACCTGAGGGTTGCGGGTTCGAGTCCCGCCTGGGTAGAATATTATCTGCCCAGGACGTGGGTGTTTGTGTCGTGTCCGTTGTTACTGTTATCCACCCGACGTAAATTGGCACATTGTGCTGTATTCGGGGTAGTGAAAATAAATAAATAAATAAATAAAAATAAAAATAAATCTAGTCCCGTAAAGGTCACAAAAATCCACAGGGGAAGAGGACACCTCGATAATTTAACTGGCTAAAGCACTCGGCCGGAAATCGAGGGATCCGGGTTCGAATCCCGGTAAAGGCGGATGATTTTTTTTCTCTGTGGAAATTCGCACATGTGTGCATTGCGGGTGACTCCGTAAAAGTGGAACTCCGTGGCTAGTCCCGGATAGCTTGAAATTTGGCTAATAAATTAATAAGATGGAAATTTTGAAAAAAGTAGGGATTAACTAATATAATAAAGGATTTTAAATGCTTAAATAAAATATCTGCGTGATGATAAATTCGAACGTTTTTGGTATCTATATATTTGTCTCCCCTCCCATCCCACATGCACAGGCTGCTGGAAGAGATTGTTGCGTCACTTTATAGTGAAAAAGTGATGAAAATGAAAACGGGGTCATTTTTTTCAATGATGGATTAAGGGAGATGTAATCCAATGTATTTACGCCATGGTCTGTTTGCGTTGTGACCGAACGTGGGATGAATTAATTCTGGTGTAGATCCGTATGGTATTATTTTATTGTTTTACCTTTGCTAGGTACACAAATTCATTTCAGTACTATCAGCCGGTCTTTGTATCACCCTTACAGTTATACATACCATTTGAAGTTACATGGCGAGTCACTTTATTTCTCGCGTTGGCGCTACCGTCATGCATCAATTTTTCGAATTGCTCATTACTTTTCATTGAAGTTGCTCTTATAGCAGTTTTGTTGATACATTTTATTCTCTTTCTTTTTGCATACTTTCTTCTGCATGTTTCAATTCTGTATTCTGTAGATTCTATTTTATGTAAAATCTTTATGACCAGGGCCCCTATTGCTCGCGGCGTATTCGAGGTGTGGCTTAACCAGAGCGAATTAGCATCTCTCTTTGAAAAAGTCAAAGAGAGGTGCTAACTTCGCTCTGAATAGGCCACACCTCAAATACGTCGCGAGCAATTATGACCCTGGCCATAAAGATTTTACTAAAAAAATAAATGGAATACAACGGAAAGCAGAGAACTTCGTTAAAAACTGCAACTAGAGTAATTATAGTGCCTCACCACTTTTAGAGGGATTAAGGTGGGAGCCCCTAGAGAGTCGGAGGCTACACGCTAGGCTTAGGTTGCTTGAGAAATACAGAACTGATATTTTTCAGAGTGACATAGATAATGTTATCATGACTCCCTACTACACCTCTAGGTCTGACAGATGCGATAAAATAAGAGAGATACACCGCCGAACAGATAGGTACAAAAACTCGTTCTTTCCGCGAGCAATAAGCAACCGCAAGAAAAATTGAGCTCCACTAAATACATTCCTATAATATATGTCACCATTTCATCCCCCAAAAACTTACAACTTCACACGGCTGGTGACCTAACACCCCCTGTCACACGCCCATGCGGCGGCTCGCAGGGTATTATGTATATTTAGATGTATTTTTCTCGTCTTCGTACTCTAATCATAATGGCTGAGTTATTGTTGCTGGATAAATAAGCGAATCCATTGCTATCAGTTGGTCACTCCCAGCAACATGTTCTCTTTATTTCTTCCATAGCCACCCTAACGCATGTATAGGCATCTTAAGATAGAAGATTTGTCCGTAATGAAATGCGTGTCCTTGCACCTCATGGTAATTATCGATACCATGCATTTATTTTGCGTCAACCATTTGCAGGATTGAGAACTCACGACCACCTATGTGGAACGTTTTCTTGGTGGTTTCTCTGTGCCTGTCCTATCAGTGAAACGCTATCTTGGGCTCCGTGGATCAAGAAAAGGATCTCTTACAACTTTCCGTTTGTTCCCTATTAATGTCGCTATTGCTACTTAAGCATCACTACTGTATTTTTCCAAATATAAGCCGCACTCGAACATAAGCCGCACCCCGTTTTTTGGGGTCTCAAACAGGGACTAAATTTAATACTACACCAAAGTACAGCGTGCCAGAGTGACCTCCTCTAGTACTGCTGACTGAATTACTATAGTGCTCGCAGAGTTTCTGTGCACTGGAGAATTTCTCCAAGCCTAGCTGCCCATGGTAGATGAGCAGCGATTGGCTGCCGGTGTCCAATCCCGTAAACCGGTCCTTAGCTCAGTGGGCGTACGAATACCGTAAGTGGCGACTCAAAAGAATCGGCGAAAACGAACGCTATGCCTCGCCGACGCGAGGGCCTTTAGAATATAAATACTCTGGACGAAAAACTACTATGGATATCGAGCTGTACATATTGGTTGTTATGATAATTAGTCGCAATTTTCGTATTTGTATTTTTCAAAATGTTGGTGAAGAGGATTTAAGTTTTGTTTATTTATCATGTAACCTTGGTGACCTGCGCCGATGTGAATTACTTTCCAACCTCACTGCAATAACCATTGCAATCACTGCAAGTTTTGACTCGATATCTATAGTAGTTTCTCGTCTAGAGTATTTCTATTCTAAAGGTTCTCGCGTCGGCGAGGCATAGCGTTCGTTTTCGCCGATTCTTTTGGGTCGCCACTTTGAGTATTCGTACGCCGCGCGCACTGAGCTAAGAACCGGTTTACGGGATTGGAAGCCGGCAGCCAATCGCTGCTCATCTACCATGGGCATCTAGGCTTGGAGTAATTCTCCAGTGCACAGAAACTCTGCCAGCACTATAGTTTTGAATTTTATTTTCTCATTGTTTGATTCTTAATTTTTACTGTAAACAAGTAATACCTACAGTATTAGACATTAGAATTTTGTATATGTTTTTACACTACCTATGTAGCTGTGACACAATGTTACCTAAATTATCCTTTGATATATGAATAAATTGTGCACCAATTTGACCTTTTTCAGCGTAATTTCTTACTTTCTCCGTGGCTTAGGTGAGTATAGCTAGCAACCGCGTGAATCCAAATGGCTGGTTCGTTCAAATTCGTCATTTTTACGATTTTTAAAGAAAGTTCTCGAATTTAAGCCGCACCTCGAATATAAGCCGCACCCCAATTTTGGGGCCTCAAACAGGGAAAAAGTTTAATACTACAACTAAGTACATCGTGCTATAGTGACCTCCTCTAGTCCTGCTGACTGAATTGATAGTTTTGAATTTTATTTTCTGATAGTTTGATTCTTAATTTTTACTGTAAACAAGTACTAGGGGTTGACGAGGACTACTGAGAGAAGGGCTGTACCCACGCTTTGACCAGAATTGGTCCGAATTGACCCTTCATGGGTCCGGTGGTCCCCGACTCGAGGACGTACTCCGGCAGACCGCACGGCGTCAACCCTGAAAGTGAGCCAGGGAGATACCTAATCCCAAATTATTGGGCAACGGGCTCTTCCGGTCCACAAAGATGTGCGGTAGGTCTTTCGCGAAAGCGAGACCGACGGCTACTCGTCTCAGTTGTTTGGGTGACCAAACTAATACGAGCACTTCGGGTAGGCGGAGGCTCAATTGAGGTCCTTTTCGCCTCAATCCGCCTCATTGGTGTCGGCCTCGAAGGGGCTGTGGTTTAGCTAACCTTCCCTTCCCATCTTTTCCTCCCACCTCTTCCTTGCCTCGGGCATAAGTGGAGGCGTAGAGGAGCACTATTGCCACAAAGTTCCGAAAAGAGGCCGCCAGATGCGAGTTCACTATAAAAGTAGGGCACCTTGTTCTTGTCGCGCAATATCGCCGACAACGCGCAATATCGCCGACAGTGCGCACTTTGAAATATCCCTACCGCACTTGTCCGTGCAATGTCCGCGAGCGAAATTGTCCGCGGCGAAATTATGGCCAAATTTGTGCTGAAAATTCGGCACAAGCTATTCCAGGAAAATTTGTCAAGCGGTTTTAAATGTGGGCCGATATAAATGATTATGTCACTTAAATTACTATCTGAATGTAGTAAAATAAAAAGGAAGGTAGATAATTCACTTTCAATTATATAAACTAAGAAGTAGATTTCAGAATTTTTCTGCAACTTACCCTTGAATACTAGAATGCATGTTTCTTTCCTAAGTTCTATGTACTTACTGACACATCGTGACTTCAGAGCGGCATCTTTTCGTTATTTTCATTTATCTTGGTCCGACAGTTTCACCGTCTCTTGGGAAAAAAAGTATTTTATGACATTTTTCCGTTTGCTAATGTTTCGTAGTATTAATTGTAAGTTTATTTGAGGAATAGACGTAATTCGCCTTAAGAAAACTTTAGTTTCTTTGTCTATTCGTGCATAGTTTGCCTCAAACTTTACTTTAGAAAACTTTACTTTGCCTTTACTTTAGAAAAAGGTTGAAAGGATTCACCTTTTACATATGGTTGATTTTTATGTCCTGCAAAGCTCAGGGTGAAGGTTTTTATTCTAAAATACCTTATGTGCCTAAAAGTATGCATTATAATGAAACCAGTGTCACCCGGATATTCCCCATACACACGTCAACCATCGTAAAAATGCTCGACGAGGGTGACGAATCGTCTAAAATGGCCCGGGAAGTCCAAGCCAGTTTCGCCAGGGAGTTTTATCACGAAAGTCCTCCAAGTAATATAATTTTTAATTCATTTTATGACTTTCATTTTATTATGTTCTCTCATTTGAAGGCTGTTGGCTCATTACTCATTTCATCATCAAGAGTACCAGCTTAATGTGTAATCAATATTCTAGATACGGCTTCAGTCACAAATTTGGAATTAAATCCTAAATTACCAGTCATATTGAGCACCCAAGTCACGTTCTACTGGTTACATCACTCTACGAGTCAGACGAGGGGCATTTTCCCAGTGACGTCCCTCTAAGCCTTCACCGCCAGTAAACCGTTGCCCGTGACTAGAGAGATGGCAGGGGTTAAATTCGGATCGATTGGATTGGACATTTGGGGAGGCGACCGACAACTAAGGTTATTTGCGCCATAGGGGACAGGCAAGGGAGGAAAGGTGGTGAGAAACCTGGCGTCGGCATTTGCCTGCGCTTAACGAAAGGCGCCAAGGGGACCACGGTTTAACGT
Organism: Ceriagrion tenellum; assembly: GCA_963169105.1. Taxonomy (NCBI): domain Eukaryota; kingdom Metazoa; phylum Arthropoda; class Insecta; order Odonata; family Coenagrionidae; genus Ceriagrion; species Ceriagrion tenellum. The sequence goes on from OY720637.1 coordinate 49,483,907, forward strand.
TTCATCCGACAGACGGAGTATTGTACTTTAAATGCCCTCCACTGAAAAATATCCTTCTCTGCAGGGATTTGTATGTTTCAAGAACCTCTGCAGGGAGACCCTGGCCGCTCGTATGGTTAGCCAGTATTCTAGCCACCTTATCAACCCGATCCCCCTTTCAAATCAAGCGACATGATTACATCTAATAAGGAATGGTAGAGTAGTAATTCTGCGGGTTGTCGCAACCACGCGGAGTGGGTGAAGGAATATTGGGGTGGAATAAGTTCAGTTATTAGGGGTATGATACATCCAGAGGTAGTCGTTAACACAATCTTCAAGCAACATCGGTGTAAATGGTACTCATGGAAGATGCTTTTGGACGTACCACATAGACTTCATACTTGTTAGAGTCGGATGCAAGAAACAAGTGAAGCAGTGCCAGAGCTACCTCGGTGCAGATATCAATGACCACAATCCCGTAGTCACCGATATCCTTCTTCAATACAAGAAAATTAAGAAGGTAAAACATAAACCAAATACGACACGAAAATGCTAGCTAAAAAAGGGTGATAGAAATCTTCTCCCCAACCGTTGACTGGAAACTGAGAATTGAGGTAACACGAGCACCGAGCATGAGATGAGCTGAAGAGGACAATTGCAGAAGTGGCAGAAGAGGAACTGGTCAGCAGGAGAGTGGATACGATATAGCCATAGAGTCACTAAAAAGATAAGAGAACTAATAGAAGAAAGGAGAACCCCAGGAATGTAGATGAGGCAGTTTTTCATAAGACACGGAGGAACTAAATCAATCGAGATTACAAGAGGGCTAAGGAGGGGTGGATAGAAAGCTGTGACGAAGATAACGAAAATATGAAGAAGGTTAGAGTCCGACCGTCACTGAAAACCTTACCCGACCCTCCTACATTTTTTCCCACTCGAGAGTCTTTTTTAAGATAAAAGTCACTCTTTATCTGCAAGTACATAGCAGGCTCTCCCCTCTCCCTAATACACCTCCTGGGAACTCCGTCGGGACAGTGTCGTAGGCTTTTTCCAGGTCTAAAATAAACAGTTGAAAATTGGTTCCGCCTCTTTCCAAAGTTCTCTATCATCCGCCTCAGGGTAAACAATGCATTCGTGGGTATCCGGAGAGGCATGAAACCGAACTGCTCATCTCCGATTTTTGTCTCACTCCTTATCCTTCTCTCGATCACTCTTCCATGCATTTTAAGAGCGTGAGCGATGATTTTCATACCTCTATAATTCTTACAGACGTATATATCACCCTTTTCATTGTATATTGGGACCAACAGAAAAGTCCTGGTATCCTATCCTCATCGTACACCTTACAAACCAACTGCGCCATCAACTTCACTCCCTCCTCTCCCAGAGTTTTCCATACCTCCACCACTATCCCATTCGGTCCCGCAGCCTTTCAATTTTGCATCTACTGCATCACCAGCGCTACACCACTCTGTGGATAATGGGCGTTACATTTTCGTTAACAAACCAACTTGTTTCGTTTGTGCATACTCATACAGTCGTATGCATCTCATTTACGACATCTTGCGATGCCCCAGTTTTGAAATGCAATAATTTTAAAAAATTAATAATAACTTTATTTCTATGAAACATACAAAGTTGAAACTCGCACAATCTGTAGCAAACATATTTATCCTCCATTTAGAGAAATATAGTTGTCATTTAAGAACTTGTGTTTGAGTTACAAGGTATCAAATTCGGAGCTTTTCCCGCGCGCCGTAAATAACCGGTACTTTTTACGTTATAAATGTAGTAAAAAATATAAAAATTCATCAAAAAAATTAAAATTTGCCATTACATAACGTAGAAATAAATGAGAAAAATGATGGCATCATTTGATTTTCTGTAAGTCTTTTCGTTAACTTGTTATTTGTATCCAAACTCGAGTGCACATAATTTCTGCGCCGACGGCAGCTACTTGCTGAATTAATCCCTCTCCCTGTCTCTTATTTCCACTTAACTCCTTAGCCCCATACACGTCCATCTTTTAAGTCCTCATCTGCCTTATTTCCGGCCCTGTCTGGGTCGTGCAATCTTTTAACTCTACCAGGTGTATCCAAACTCTCGTGCACCTCTTCAGCAGCTCTTGCTTTAGTCCTAGTCACTGCTCATTTTGCTTCCTTCTTTGCACGCTTTATGCTTCCTTGTCCTCTCTCTCTGTGACTTATCACACTACTTCTTGGCCTCCTCCTTCTTTTTCACTAGATGTTGCACTTCCTTGTTCCACCACCAGGCTTCTTTATCGCGTGGATGTTTTCCACAGCAGCTTCCCCCCTGCCTTCTTTGAGAGTTAAGCCAATGGATTCCGGATAATACTGCTCGTTTTCTCACGAAAACTCATTGAGCGCCGCTTGGTCTTCATATTTCAGCTTCCACCGCTTAACTTCCCTAACCCCAGCCTGTTTACCTTTCCGCTTTATCCAAATATCATATTGAGCTAGCACTGACCGGTTTGGACTAGACACACTCTTGCCTTTTGAATTCTTCTCGGACTACACATTAGCTTTAAACATTAACTTAAGAGGACGCATCATACCCTTTGGTAGGGAAAAGTTCAGTTGAAAATCCACAAGATGGCGTCACCTGCACCCGATCGAGGCGTTTTGGTGTCAGGAGTCTCTTACTCCAAGATAACTCTCGCACAAGGCAACAATCGTCGGTAAGTTGTAGCCAAGTCCTCGGCGCGTTTGTACAGGCAGCGCTTATATATGATCTGTGAAAGAAGACTGAACTAATTGCATCACCGTCCGAGCACATCATGGCCGAAAACCATTCAGTTAGCGTGTCGAAATATACCAATTACAGATGATATCTTACAACCGTGACGGCTGTTACTTAGCATTTCGATAGAGGAGGGATTGATACATCTCCTTTAGTTTTAGATATGTCAATAATAATAATAGTTTTTATAAAAATATACCCTACATCTTGCCGTTTTCCCGATGGTTTAATTATGCTGCGGGATAAAGTTTCATGTTTCAGATACGAGCCCTCTAAGTCTAGCCCTAGGCAAAGGTCTATTCTTTATACTATAAAAATTTCAAGTTGATGACGTAAGACTTTAACATAAAATCTGGGGTCGGAAATCATCACAAATCCGACCTGTCGAGCGGGTGTGATGCGTCGCCTTAAGCGAAAAGTAAACGATTGCCTCTAAATGAGGAGAGATTAAAATATTCAACATTTAGGACGATTGAGTGGCTAAATTTGGAGTCTTATACATTGGTTCTTTACTCATGCCTAGCGAGTGGATAATTGATATGAGCGAGTTGCCTTTTTCGGGACGTAGCGAGGAGGGAATGCATTAGGTTGTCCCTCTGTGAGGGAGGTTAAGGTAAGATAGATTAAGTAGGGCAGGGAACTGTACCTGGGAAACGGTTATAACTGGCTTTCCAGTGAGAAAAGTGACAGAAATTACAAGAATGACGGTGAAAAGCGGTGAGGTTGGCAGCGAACGCATTCGATCTCTTAGTTGTCCTATACGATATTGCTTACGTTTACCTAACCCCTTTTTCATCGCGGCTACTCTAGCGGTTTTCACAGTATTTTGTAAGTGATGGTGTAGATCTGTGTCGACAGAGAAGGCTTTTCGAGTTCTCTTCCGCGTGTTTCCATTGTCGTAGACGACAGTTTCGACAGAATTGCATCTGTCTTCTTCAGGCCAGAAGTGAAGATATGTGAGAGTGACCTGCTGCCCAAGCAGCTTTATTTTCAGAGGATGTCCCAATAGAAGGGGACTTGTGCTCTGTGGCTTTATCTTTGGATCACCCTGCCATTTATATGGTTAGAACATTCACTGTTCTCGCATTTTTGTCCCACTGGGCTTATTTTATTACTCGCCAGATCCCTTATCAGCTATGTGTCACTATTTTTAATTTGTTTTAATATTTATTGCCTTGTTCTTTGATTACTTGCCGTATATCTTCTATATTTGTTGTCCTGTATATGTCGTGGTTTGTGGAGTATTTAATCTTAATAATCGATCTACTAGAATTTCTCTCCATTACTTAGATCTTCATGATGTTTGCTTAAGTCAGTAATCATGCCCATGCCGGCGTTACATGCAGGACAATGGGTCTGATATACGTCACGTATATTGTTTTTTTGATAGTTTCTGGTACAGAGCTTCTTTTTAATATGGGCGAGAGACCTGCTCTGACAACAATTGCTTTTTTTATTATGTTTTCGTGTGTGTTTTAAATGTGAAGATACAGTTTTTGTGTCCGTATACACGGGGCCGACTTTCCCGCCAATTCAGTCAGGTGCGCTGTCATTGGTTACTTCTTCACGAAAACTCTCTTCCAGGCATTGGAAATGGAGTAACTATCTTCTCTGTTGATGTTTTCCGGTGTTTTTACGATTACAATGGCTTCCCTGATGAGTCTGGGGAAGTAGCGGTTCTCTTTAGCAATTAATTTTGCCTCTTCAAATTTCATATTGCGGCAAGGTCCGCTCCTGGTATGCTCGGCCAGTGCTGATTTGCGCAGTTGCCTGTTCTTAATGCCACTTTGGTGCTCTCTCAGACAGCATTTGAGAGCTCTCGATGTCTGTCTGATGTAGGATTTCCCGAGATCCCGAACGCTTTCACTGCCATCTGAACGTCTCCGCGGAAACCTTCGAGTTCGTAGACCTGTGTTGTTATTCGCTTCTCGTCTATTCTCTCCGCATGGCCAATCCAACGAAGCACAATCCTTTCATGTACGCCCTTTACTGGGGCATCAAATTCTCATTAATTCTTCACCCACTAATTTCTTTCTCTTGGTAGAGCTTATAACGCGTTCCCGCAGCGTCACCCAAGTATACTGCTACATGTATATGCATGTTTTAATATCAGTTTTATCACAACATTTGCTGTAAGATCAGTGATATAATATGACAAGTGTGAACTAGTAATGAGCATTCTATGATTCAGTGTTTGAGATCATCCAATTCATTAAAACATTATAAACCAATGGTTATACTTCATTGATTTAAGTTGTCACATCTGTCAGCAGCCACCCGGCTGCCAATACGCTTTTTAATATCTTCAGCGCATGAATGTAAACAACCGCCTCAGGTCTGAAAGTAGGTATGTTTTTTGCGTACTATTAGGCTCACGCCATCGGTCATCACTGATAAAAGTTTCCGCCCGTTCTTTCGTTCAGTTAGGTTTCAATTGTCTGGAAAACCATTGTTTTTGTTTTTTAGGGAACTTCGACACCTTGCGCAGCTACGTTCTTCAGACCATTCTTTCTATTGGTGGGAGGTGAGACAAGGAAAGTAATGGGGATGTGTCTACGCCATTGTTAGAGAGAAAAACGGCGTCTTTCGGAAAAACAATTACTCTCCCCGTTTAAGGGTGGAACTCTCGACCTCTAGCCGATGGCTTCATTATTTTCACGTATTCACTAAAAAGAAACAGCTTCAGGTGCTCTCTTGAGCACTAATTATTCCGCTCGAGTACGCACTATTTAATGTAGATCGCTGCAGTTTTGCCGTAAATATCTCACCATGAGCTATCATACCGTACATCTCCGTTAATGAATATACTTCGATAATATAGTTTCGTAGCGTCGAACTGTGTCCACTCGACAAAACAACACATGATTTCCAATTTTTATTTTTCAATCTTCAATCTTTTGCAGAGCAACTCCTTTCAGCTTCCCGTCTATGTCATTCCCCATATCCAACAATCCCCTCTCTTCTTTATAAACAAACCTCTTCACAACGGAAAACATTTCAACAATCAAGCATACATTTCCATACCAAAATAAATTAAAGCATTTAAGCAAAATACTGCAAATTAAAACAAAATCAAAACATAAAAAATAATCAATACATTACAATTTATTCTATGTTTAAAGTCTTCCAGGAATTGCTAAGCAGACTCTTCCCACTGCAGGATTTAAAGTCAATATTTTTGATGATACGCGAAAGATATCGTACTGTCTACCTTTCATTACAAACTCGTTCTACACGTGTTTTGACTATATTACAGTCATCATCAGGTGCGACAGCAAGACAGTCGAAACTGATGACTGCAAGACAGTCGAAACACGTGTAGAACGAGTTTTTAATGAAAGGTAGACAGTACGATATCTTTTGTGTATCATTGAAAATGCCGTTCTACAATATCTCGCCTGAGAAAGTGGAATTTATTTAATATTTTTGCATTGTTAGTATTTTTTAGGGATTTCCATTCTCAAATTTGACCTTCAAGAAATATTATATACGTTTCTTTCTGCTGTATTCCACGTTTATCTGAGAGGACGGAAAGTTGGATGAACTACTGACAGTAATTAACAGTAACTACTGACAGTAAGTGACAGTAGTTCTCTGACCTCGCCTACACGCAATGAGAAGTCATTAGACGATACCTTTGTATGCAGTGCACTGAGAATTCAAGAAATATACAGTTTATACTAAATTAATTGTAAGTTAGAGACATATATTTTTAAAATATTGAGCTCCGTTCCGTACTGAAAATACAGGAAGGGGTACTACGCCTCAAGCAATGATATCCTCGCTGTCTCAATATGTTTTCACTAAGTTATTAGGATATAGAATTGGCTAGTAAGCGTATTACTTCCAGTTTTCACCATTTTACTGTCAGTGGGTTGAAATGTTGGCCCAGGTGGTCAAAGTGAAAACTGCCTCGGGCATTTTTTCGATCCACCTCGTTACACCTAATTGTATCTTTTTTTTCATTACTTCAAATCAGCGGCAATATGCCCATAAATCCATCATCATCATCCTAAACCCTTAATATATCTTCAGCATAAAGCTGAACATCAACCTAATTTATTGCAAATAATTACTATAAATAATTTAAAATGAAGATGCTTACAAAAGTCGGAAAAATGGCCTTGGTAGTTTTCACATAGCCCACCTAGATATATATGGCAGTAAAAAGGGTTAAATGAAGCAGCACTCACATTGGATGTGATTTTCACTGACAGGTGGGCAATTCATTCAATGGAGGTACTGATAATGGATTAAAAATGTGATGTTTCTAACTACTATCAATCCATAGGACGAGTTTCTATCGTTATTTGAATGAAATTTCTTCAGTATTTTCAGGCTAGATACAATAGGGTAAGTATTTGAACATATTTGGTCATAAAAGCTCATATGCCTACCCAAGTATTAGAGATATTTTGCCCACTTTCTCAAAGAATTAAAGGAACACGCGATATTTTTTAAGGGTTTCAACTGATATTGATGTTGCATTTTTTTAATTTTTGGCCCGGTTATTTCATCTTCATCACTTTAATGAAACACCGTCTCCAAATTAGTTTCCAAGCTGATTCCTCGGTGAATGGTCGAGATTCTCTATCTGTGTAGAGGTAATTTCCACAATTACGTCTTGGTTTTAAAAAAATGACCTCATTGTTGACTTAATCTCCTCAATCACGTGCTTCTTTGTGGATTTTTATTCCCATATTAATAAAAATTGCGGTTTCATTTTTCATCTCTCACGCAGCAGAACCTCTTGTTACGTATCATACATTCATTTGAACAAAGAGAGACCATTAGGTGGAGGGAAAACTTGCTCTTAAATTGATTACAGAAAAGTCCAAATTGACATGCGCAAATCGTGAGATCATCTATTGATAGCGCGGAAATATGCATTCAATTTTTTTCCACCCATCTTCGTGATACCCCGCTGGGGGAAGAGTTGAGAGTTGTGCGAATGTCATGATTAGCGCGCGGGGCATTTCCTCCCACTTAAACCGGCTTGTAGTAGTGCTGGGAAATAAATACGCGGAAAATAACTCTCTCAGTGGCTGGCTGAGTGAGTTTCTTACCTCTTAAAAACCCCGGCAGGACGTTTAATAGCCCTGAGGCCATCCCGCCCGTAGAATCAACCTGCCTGCCTTCGCCTCGCGCCGCTCATTTTTTTTCTCGCGCCTCCCTTCCGAGACAAAAGAAGGCCCCACCCCGCTGGGTCGGGCGCTAAGCAGCGACCCCTCCGGTGGAAGGCCTCGCGTAAATCTTGTCGCCGGAGGAAGGAAGATGAGAGAGAGACGGCTTGTCTGGGGGGAGGCATTCAGCCGGAGGTGTGTGGGCACTCGATCGAAGTAACAAGCGCTTGACTTTTGTTTGTCTCATTAATTGAATCTCCCAGACGTACGACTCTCGGCACGCCACCTTTTTCGAGGAAAGGAAAAATATCTATCTTTTTTTTTCCGTGGACACAATGAATGGACTTGAACCGATGTGATTGTTCCTTTGTTCGGCCGAAATGTGGGAGTTGACGGCCGAGACATGAGTGTGTGCCGTTTCCACGCAACAACGGGGTAGTTTGATTTTTCAATCGATTGCCCGCCAGCTAAAGATCGTTATCGATGATGTATCTATGCTATTATCTTTTTTTTTAGCACCTTTTTTAAAGGCTGCAAGTGGTGAACGAGTGTGCGTCTATTAAGAGGGGTTGAAGGCTGATATTGGTTCCGGAAATGCAACTGTCTACGTTTATCTTTCATTCTATTGCGATTCTGCTCGTTAAGTCAGGTCATTTCTGATGACGATACTGATATAAAAATTGGCAATTCTGAAATCAAGTCTGACATCACTGGAATGAACGATCAGAAAGGAATTGTTGTAAGTAAAACTTTGTTACATCCATAATTTATAGTTGAATGCACTTTATTATAGAAGGGGATTGGGTTGGTGTGGGGGCTAGAGTACTGGCCAACCGTACGGGAGGCCAGGGTTCGAATCCCTGCAGAGGAGGATATTTTTCAGAGGAAACCCGATCCCTGCTTGAGTGTGTCGTGGAGGGCACTTCAAGTACAGTACTCCGTCTGTCGGATGATGAAGCAGATGCAGTCGGAAGGTGAAGGGAATTTCGCCTGAAGTATCTGTCGGATGGGGCGTTAAACTCTTGTCCTCTTGGCACCTTTCTTTAAGAGCAGTCTAATGGCGACGCCGGGTTTCCATCCACCCTTCCTCCCTTACCTGTCCCATATAGCGCAAATGGCTTTAGATGTCGGTCACCTCCCCAAAATCCAATCCAGTTTATTATAGAATGAAGTCGTAGAATAGTGTCAGCAGTTACGCCATCTTCAGGTACACTCTTCACATACACAAGTACTTCAGAACTGTACTTGGTATCTGAAGTATCTGAGTACTTCAGAACTGTGCTTTGTATCTGAAGTATCTGAAGTACTTGTGTGTGTGAAGAGTGAACCTGAAGACGGCGTTACTGGAAAAACTAGTTGTACGTTCCAAAATAAATTTTGGATGTTACAGAGTTTGACTAACTATACTGTCAATCTTCAACAATTGTAACATTTAAATTAGGAATCAGAAAGAATAACAGTTTTGGTGTACAATTCATCATGACTCTAACTACAGAAAAAACATCCGAAGTATATACGATCCAACGACTAAGGAACAGGATTTAAGGCAGTAATATGACTGCAAGAGACTGAAATGAAGTGAGCCCCGCCTAAATGCAAATCAACCTTGTGTTGTAAAAGTTACTAAAATGAGGTTGTTTTTATATAATACATCCTTAATTAATATGAATCGTAATTCTCGCCGAAGTCATAAAGAGTGTAAATACCAAAATACTGAAGGTCCTCACTTTTTCTGAACGCATTTCCATTGTATTTCTGTGAATAATAGGCACTTGAAATTCTTTTCATGGCTGATTTCATCATAAATCATAATGTATAACCGTAGTAAGTGTGTAAATTTGAAGTTTGATCTTTTTTGTCATGCTTATGATCACCGTCTCCTTAGGAAACTACGCTGAAGTAAAATAATTGAAGCTATTACTTTGAAAACAGTGAAATAGTGTTAAGCTATGGCTATCTTTAATAGATACCTTTGCATTTCTAAGAGCCCGCCAGAATACCATAAATAAAGGGTTTAAACCAGGATGCTAATACCGGATTGAAACGGATGAGGACTTATGATAAATCTGTTGATTGAATTAAGGTTTAAGAAAGAGGAATGTAATCAGGATTCGAGCCAAGAAATAAAGTTGCCAGGTCATATGAGTGGTATGAACTGGAGAAGGGAATTTTTCAGTGTGAGTCTCAATGAGCAGATAAATTTGAAATTAGTTCTTAAGTTGTAGACACCATAAGGCGTCGTGACATAAATTGAACACCTAGTAACCCTTTCAGTGCCAGAGGTACATTTACGTAACTCTCAATCATTTTCCTGTGCCCCCAAGCCCTTCTTTTGTAAATGAAATTAAAATCCAGAGGTACTTTCCTGGCACATATTTCTAGCTGTCTAGTTAAACGTCTCCTCAGAAGAGTGCGCTGGGCGCAAAAATTTCCGTCTCATATTCCGAAGCTACTTTGAAAATGTTGGCCGACAAGCAACCCGTTTTAAAAAAAAATTGCAGTCGACTAAATATTTGAAAAATATGTGTCCTCCTTGTCACATATCGTTTATTATGCATTATTATTTATTATAAATAACAAATGCATACATTACTGTCATTTAAATTACATAAGATACATTTCAGTCCATTATTAAAAAAAACGTAAAAGAGTATGTGAGTATAGCAATTGATTTCCTTGAATACTCTCGGTGTTATAAGACGTATGTAGCTACGTGAAACGAATTTTAGCGAAATATATTGAGATTAAAATAGGGTGGGACCGAAAGGGTAAACTCAACAGAACTTGCCGACGTACCACTCATAATATATGGCAGGATCAAAGTTTTTCTGTTGACTTTTGTTCTCCTAAATATCGCTGCCTTTCTTTCATGTTACTCCTTCTATTTTTGTTTCAACCTGATTTTGGAATAAATTTATTATCTGGGTAACAAAATGTTGACATGACGGAAAACTGGAAGTTGTTTTTAATACGTAGAACTATTTTCTCGTGGACAGGGTGACGTGATCGCGGACGCAAATTGAACATAGGCCGAAGAATTTTGTGATCCGCGCAACAATGAGATCGGAGAATGTTAGCTATGAGGTGAAGAAGTGTTGAGGAAGACGGGAGGGGAAATACTATTTCTGCCATAAATGTTGTGGATCAAGCGTCGCTGTTCCAGGCTGGGCTCGATGGAGGCTGTCGATGTTCACGATGAATAATACATGTTGTAATCTTTCACAGACTCTTTGTAATTTTCCCCCTTAAGGCGACGCATCACACCCGCTCGACAGCTCGGATTTGTGATGATTTCCGACCCCAGATTTTTTGTTAAAGTCTTACGTCATCAACTTGAAATTTTTATAGTATAAAGAATAGACCTTTTCCAAGGGATGCTCGTATGTGAAACATGAAAATCTTTTCCCGGAGCATAATTAAACCATCGGGAAAACGGCAAGATGTAGGGTATATTTTTATAAAAACTATTATTATTATTGACATATCTAAAACTAATGGAGATGTATCAATCCCTCTTCTATCGGAATGCTAAGTAACAGCCGTCACGGATGTAAGACAGAATCTGTAATTGGTATATTTCGACAAGCTACCTGAATGGTTTTCGGCCATGATGTGCTCGGACGGTGATGCAATTAGTTCAGTCTTCTTTCACAGATCTTATATCAGCGCTGCCTATACTTACGCGCCGGAGTCTTGGCTTCCACTTACCGACGACTGCTGCCTTGTGCGAGAGTTATCCTGGAGTAGGAGACTCCTGACGCTAAAACGCCTCGATCGGGTGCGAGTGACGCCATCTTGTGGATTTTCGATAGAACTTTTCCTTACCGAAGGGTATGATGCGTCTTCTTAAGGTGCGGCCGCACTGAAGGTGGGTAGCGGGTAGGTTAGAGGATAGAGACTGGTGGGTTGCGGGTGGATAAAACCCGGCCGCACTGAGCTATGGAATAAGCGATACAGAGCAGTCCAGCTTTGGGTTCGGGCACTTTTTCAGAAAATATATAATTTGATATAAAATAAGGTACTGACTTCAGCAGAATGATAACGTCTGATTCGCTCAGGGAATTTAAAGAGGAAGGTGACAGTTTTGGTCTCATGACGCCATGATGTATGGTTGCCGAGAAAAAGTAGGTTTCTAAATTGAACAGCTTACCAATAAGTGCAAAAGTAAAACATTTGAAAAATCGCAGACCTTACAATAAAGATTACACTCACATTATATTAAACTTTCATAATTTTTAAGCAATGTGCTTTGCAGTTATTGGACCTCAAAGTTGCTCATGACGCCGTATCGCTGGCAAATGGGACGCGATTAGCTGCTCCTCCATGTCAGAGAGGGTTGTGGGTAGATGGAATTATCCAACACGACTGAAAGCCTCGCTACACGCCTAGCGACTCACGAGGTGGATTGGGTAGGTTGGAGGGTGCAGTGCGGCCGCCTACATCAGAAGCCTTGTGACGGAAACTTACCTCGCGGGTAGCTTAGGTACCCGCTATCCACTACCCTCCAGGCAACCCACCTGCACTGCGGCCGCCCCTTTAACGCTTCAACCTTGGACTATATATTTTCATCTGTATACACATACAAGAGACAGAAGTTGGAGTAAAAGTGAATGGGGAGAGAGTGGACATGCTTAGACTCGCGGATGATATAGCTGTGCTAGCAGAAAGCGAGGAAGGTCTTAAAAAAATATTGAATGTAAAGAACAGGGTGGTTAAAAATGATTACAACATGAAAATTAACAAAACTAAGACAAATGTTCTAATCTGCGATAAAAACAAAAACATAACAGCCAATGTAAAATTGGAAAATGTTACCCTCCAACAAGTGAAAGAATTTAACTACTTGGGAAGTAAAATAACGTGGGATGGAAGAAGCGCAAGAGACATAAAATGCAGAATCAACCAAGCAAAACTAGCATTCAATAAAAAGAAAAATCTACTAATGTCAAAAAGCAGTAGTTTAGAGATAAGGAAAAACTTAATGAAGACATACGTTTGGAGTGTCGCCCTATTTGGATGCGAATCGTGGACTGTAGGAGAAAGTGAAATGATCTGTTATCCTTTGAAGCATGGTGTTACAGAAGAATGCTGAAAGTAAGCTGGACAGAGAGGAAAACGAATAAAGAAATCTTTGAAAAAGCTCAAGAATAAAGAAGCATAGTAAGAATCATGAAAGAAAGGAGAGATAAAACATATTGGACATCTACTACGGCACGATAATCAAGTAAAAAGGATAATTGAAGGAAAAATTGAGGGAAAAAACTGCAGAGGAAGGCCTCGACTAGACTTCATGAGCCAAATTATAAAGGAGATACATGAGCGCTTACTTAAATTGCGATCACAAAACTTAAAAAATAATTCAATTTCTTTGGGGACACTTTGTAATTTCCATAATTCAGTATCTCTTCTTGAGTTTCATTGTGAACACCACATTCGAGGTGTGTGATGTGGTCTTGACAACCATAAACCTGCTCCATGGTGATGAGTTATTGTAAATATCACAATCATATAATTGCAGAACATACTTTGAACTTTCGCGAAAAGCTGAGAAGAGAGATGAATGGAGGTCTGCTGCCAATCAACTCAAGGGTTGAAACGGAAGAAGAAGATACATACTACCCAGCAAGCCGCCGCATGGGCGTGTGACAGGGGCTTTTAGTATACCAGCCGTGTAAAGATGAAATGTTTTGGGAGGTGAAATGGTGACGTGTATTATGGGAGTGTATTTAGTGGAGCTCAGTTTTCATTGTGGTCGCTTATTATGCGCGGTAAGAACGAGGCTTGTACCTATCTGTTCAACAAAGTATCTCTCTTATTTTATCGCTTCTGTCAGACCTAGAGATCTAATGAGGCATCATGATAAAACTCTGTGTCACGCTGAAACACACCAGTTCTGATTTTCTCGAGCAATCTAAGCCTAACGTTTAGCATGTGAGTCTCTAGGGGCTCCCAACTTAATCGCTATAAAAGTTGTGAAACACTCTATGTTAGTTCTCAGCAGTTTCAAACGAAGCGTGCAGCTTTTCTTGGTATTTTGTTGATTTTTTTTGTTTAATCTTTATGACCAGGGTCTCAAATGCTCGCGGCGTATTTGAGGAGTGGTCAGAGAGAAGTAGAATCTCTCTTTACTTTTGTCCTTCACTTTACTCTCTTTTACGATTATAACCAAATAACCTTGCATACGATGTTTCCACGACGTGATGAAAGAGTGCTGGGCCATTTAATTAAATCTGTGGAAGATTACTAATGCAAGTGCTTTATTCATCATTTTAGGAACGGTGCAAAAGTGGATTAGCGATTTGTTGACGGGCGGAGAACGGATATTATAAAAAGTCATGTTTTTGGAGATCTTATTATTGCAATGGTTTTTGAATTGCAAGTAAAGTTCTAAAATCGAAATGTAATATATTTTTTTGCTATTTCATGGAAAATTTTCTCGCAAAAATGGGTGAAGAGGAAAATAAAAAAAATGATTCAATTTCTTTGGGGACATTTTGTAATTTCCATAATTCAGTATCTCTTCTTGAGTTTCATCGTGAACACCAAATTTGAGGTGTGTGATGTTGTCTTGACAACCATTTATCTGCTCCGTGGTGGTAAGTTATTGTAAAACTGTTTTTTCCGCTGCTGCTGTTTATTTGAAGTTATTCTCTTAATCATCTTCATTATAATATTTCATGGTAAAATAGTTAAGTAAATTGGAGAAAGCACTTCCTCTATACTTTTCATTGCTATATATATGTTAACTCACGCTGATCTTTCTAATGGTATTTTAATTTAACTATGCATCTTCACATAGATTAAAGTTTTTTAATCAGACATAGAACAGAACAGAAAACAATTTTATTGTCCTGGGACAAAGTCCCTTAGGACATTGAATTTTTTACATGCCTTCATGAGGAGTGGAAATACAAAACAAAATACAAAGCCTTACAAATATAGGAAAACGAACAAACAACTTTCAAGTCAGCAGACTTCATGTCATGACTTTCAAGTCAGACAGACAGAATGAGCAAGGTAAACAAAAATGTACAATCTGTAATATCTATTAATAAGAAAAAAAATGAAAAGCAACAAACGAATATTTTATAAGACAAAGAAAACAGCAAATGATTATGGTGAACAAGTAACATGTAACAACGTCATCTCATATAATTTTGTCATCTCATATATAGGCGAGAGAACATTAGGGAGACAAAAAGTCAGCCATACTTCTTTTAAATTGAGTGACATTCCTAGAAGATTTAATACTAATTTAATCAGGCAACGAGTTCTATAATTTACAGGATGAGATGTGTAAAGTATTTTCATGTTTTATTGTGCGGTATTTGGGGATGTAAAATGTTTTTGTTACAAGGGTCGATCTCTTGTTAGTTTGGGCATTAAAAATCAAGTTTTCATATAAATAAGAAGGGGTTTTCGAGTTCAGTACTTTGAACAACATTAAGGCCTTTTGAATTGTTTTTCTCTGATTTAATTTTAACCAACCCAGCTTTGCGTAATAGGGAGATACATGCTCGTTGAAACGAATATTAAAGATGAATCGCATACATGAATTTTGCAGTCTTTGTAATTTAACGCTTAATTCATTAGTCATATCGGAGTATATAATTGAACAATAGTCAAAATTAGGAAATATCAAACTCTCAACCAACCTCTGGCGCAGTGTTGTTGGGATTAAGTGCCTGAAATACTTCATTTTGTGGAGAGTTTTGTGAACTTTATTTGAGATGGCAGTAACTTGATCGCGCCAGGCTAAGGCACTGCTCAGGCAAATTCCAAGGCTTTTGACTGTGTTCGAGTAGTCAACTTGAATATTTAGAACACTAACTTTGGGTGGGTCTTTTGAAAGGAGCATGCGTACGTTAGGAGCACTTCCAAATATTATTGATTTTGTCTTGTTGGGATTTAGTTTTAATCGATTTTTGAACAGCCAATCGCAAATAAATTTAATATCCTCGTTAACCAACGCGATGGCGTGGTTAATTTCAGAAGAATAATGACTCTATATATATTTGCAGGTCATCAGCGTAAAAATGATATTTGCAATGGGATATTTCACTAGCGAGTTCCTTGATGAAAATACAAAACAGAAGGGGCCCAAGTATTGACTCCACACGAGACGGGTTTGAAAATTGATACATTACCGTCTTCGTCTTTAACAGCTTGCTGACGATTGGACAGGTAGGAACGATACCAGCTAAGGGCAGAGTAAGAGAAATTGAGTCCACTCATTCGTTCCAGTAGTATGTCATGATCAACTAACTCAAAGGCCTTGCTTGGATCGAATTGCACCAAAACAGTTACTTTCTTTTCGTCTATTGATCGACGTATATCAATGATGATATCGGTTACCTTTAAGAGAGCCGTTTGCATGCTAAAGTGTTTTCTAAACCCTGATTGATACTCATCGAATAAATTTTGCCGCATACGTAATTCAATGAGGAAAAATCAATGAATAAATTCATCGGAACTTATCTCTATTTTAAGATTAAACCTTAATTAATGATTGGTATTTTTCGGGTTCTCATCACGTTGCCTCTACTATTAAACGGAATTTCAACAATCCAAGACCGCCCGACTCCTCATCCAATCAGAGAGCTCCCGATTAGACCCCGACGGACATTTTTCGGACTAGATATCCTATATACGAATGTAGCGGCAGACAATTCTCCAGTTCATTAGGACCTGAGGAAGCCGACGACTGGAATGCCGACGACTGGAATGCCGATGACACGGTCGTCCACAAAAATGGTGCAACGCGGGGAGAACCCGAAAAAAGAACCCGCAAAACAAGAAAATAAAGGAAGCGTTTATAACAGCGTAAGACCTTAATTCCTAGAAGAGAAAACTGACACCACGCACTTTGGAACGGATATTATGATTTTTTTGAGATTTTAAGAAAAAGAAATAACTCTGGACTATACATTTTAGAGAAAGAAATAACTCTGGATATGTTCTATGACAGCCTGCGTTGATAACCCTTTTAAATATCTATACTATCTAAAATATTGTTTACAAAACGAGCTAATAGTAATGATGCTCCGAAAATTTTCAAATAAGCCAATTTAAATGCAAATTCTCTTCATAAATTTTAAGCAGTTGCATTAAAATGCCATAACGTTCTGGGAGTCCAGTAAAAATTCCCGCGGATTATCAGTAATTCTTGACAGTCATGATCTTCGAGGGAAGGGAAGGTGTTCTTTTGCATGCAATCCTTATTCATGTCTCTCAGACTAAACTCTAGCAGCATATTTTTTATAAAAGTCCGTCTTGCTCTTCTGTGTACTCAAGTAGTTGAAAAGTATTCGTTGAATTAGACTAGCTGAAGTAGCAAGTTTGCTCCGACATCGAAAAAATTATTTAGTGTCTGAAAGGAAATCATAAAACGAGTACTATTTTGGCTTAATTATGAATTCATTCCTTTCAGGCATAACGTAGTGGAAGTCTATTATTGAAGTAATAGTGGCAATAGCAATCATGTTCAAGTCCGCGGAGTATTTTATTAGTTCTACTAGTTTCATCATCATCAGGTAACGTACCTGATGATAACGCAGTAGTATTAAAACTTGTTGTACAATAAAAAACTCTGCGGATTGAAACATGATTGGTATTGTCATTATTTATTGATTCAAAAAATTCAATGGAGGGAATTTAATATTTGTCAATCGTTCAATACACCAAGTGGTTTTGTGAGTTTCTTAAGCTTTTGAAAATGTCTTTATTGCGTGGTAAAATTACTACCATCCAAACATTTCATAAACCACACACCAACCTAGCTTTCATAAAACGCCTTATAGTGTATAGTTACCTTATAGCGAGGTAATGTTCGTTTACACACCTCATACATATTAGTTAATATTTACATAAATTACAGTTAAATAACGGTTTATTTAATTTTACAGAAGAAATCAAACGCCACATAAATAAGTATTTATATTCCAAGTAAAACAGTTTGCATGCATTTACTCGTGGATTTTACGGATGCAGGATAGGTAGAGATGTATGGCCCTGAGTTCCAATGAACGTGATATCTCCACATATCTACAGCCTCAGATTATATAAATGGGTGATATACGAATAATATGTAGCTTTTTACGGGGTTTACATCTTACGAAGGAAGGCTAATTTCTATAGCCTTCAGGAACGACCAAATGTTCAAATAAAAACATGCATTTAGCTTCAAGTGAAAACGCGATTTAAGTCATCAGACACACCCCAAATGAGAAAAATATGAGTGGGCCTTATCGCGTTCCAGCGAATGGAATGGACTTAATGGTCTCTTTACCACCACGTATCGACAATTCTTCCTGGGTGATTAGTGTTTTTCTTTCTATGTTGTTATAAAAACCCCGCATTATAAAAAATACCGCAGGTAGACCCAGAAATACTGAATTTTAATTAATGCGCAAGGAGATGAAAAACTCAATTTTATATTTTCCTGGTGTCTAGATAAAATTTTCTAAAAATAGGAACACAATCTTTTTTTAAATTGTATTTTATTATGTAACGGCATTAGTAGGTGCCTTATTCTTAGTTCTTAAAAGTAAAAATGCGTACTAGACTAAAGTAGTAGTTTTTTTATAAGGAGAATGGAGAGGATAACTGTGTGATGAGGGAGAATAGTGAAGATATTGAAGAAGTGGATAATTTTGTGTCCTTAGGTAAGATGTTTGCGAAAGAAGGAAGTATAGATGAGTAGATAAAGAGACATGCAAATGCTGTAAGGAAAGTGGTAAGTATCATGTGAAGCATACCAAGGAATGAGTGCCTGCCTAAGGAAGCGAAAATCACCGTGTACAAAAGTGTACTTCTCCCCCCCTTGTTGTATGGTAGTGAAACATGGGTATGTCAAGATAGACAGTATAGTAGACTAAACGACGTGGGTATGAGTTATCTAAAGAGTGTTTGCGGCAAAAGTAGGGTGAATAGGGTCAGGAATGAGTGGGTAATAAATGAATGTGGGTTAGATGCTCCAGTAATGGACATATATGAAAGGAGTGTACTTCGTTGGTTTGGCCATGTTTAGAGAATGGATGAGAGTCGATTTACGAAACAGAAACATAAGAGTGAAATGAATGGTGCGAGAGGTAGAGGTAGGCCGAGAAATATGTGGTTGAGGAAATTTTTTAGGAGGAGGAATATTAGGAGTCTTAAGAACAGCAAGTGTATGAAGCAGTGTATGGGGGGTAAATGAAGCAAAAGAGGTTTGCAAGGATAGGTCAGTATGGAGGAAATTGTTGTAGCAGAGTTAGGTGTACCAATGTGTATTTTTGAGTGAAGCTTATTGACTCTGCCTAACCCGGAAGGGAACGGCGTGATTGGTATGTATGTATGTAAAAGTGAAGCATTTAACAAAGGCACATATGTGAAACTTACACCTTGTAGCGAGATTGTGTTCGTTGAATTTGGAAAAAAAATCTTTTGGTTCCTAGAAAAGCTATGCTATGCAATCATGACAAGGTGCCAGTTTCAGGATTAACTAGGCTAAATACATTTATGATTAGTGTAAACAAAAAAATCGAATTCTACGAGGGTATCTTCAACGAATTTCCATGTTTGTTTCTCCGTATTCTATGTTATGGTTTCTTACTAGGCCACGATAACTGCTCGTAATGCCATTGAAAATATATGCTCTCTAGCCGTAATTCGATTCCCATATAATTTAAACAAATCGTTAGAGCTATTCACATCTGTTGCCTGCCCACCAAAGTTTCACATACAGCTATATAGCTATATATTTGGCATGTAATACAGATAGAGATGGATAAAATACCGTCATTATCATTTGAATAGCCCATCTGTAAATATGGCTGAGTCGGTTGTTTCCCTCTGTCCGCTTCTGCTCAAATGACCTCTTCAATATACATAATAGGAATATATATATATATATATATATATATATATATATATATATATATATATATATATATATATATATATATATATATAAAATATGAAAATAACTCCGAGTAAGAGAGGACTGTACAGACTTAAATTCGCCCAAAATAAATTATTATTATACACCGACACACTGTTTCTTAGCCGACGTTCGAACTCAGCATACATTCTAACCTTCATCCCGTCTATAAAACGAATTCTGCTTGTTTTGACAACTTTCAGATGGCATATAAGCGACTTAAAATGGTTTCCAAATACAACACACTACGGCAACTCGGTAAGAATTACGCCTCGCTCTGAATATCGCCATTTCATGTAAGTGTAGCTCCTTGGCTTAATTAA
The DNA here is from genome assembly GCA_963169105.1 of Ceriagrion tenellum. Taxonomy (NCBI): domain Eukaryota; kingdom Metazoa; phylum Arthropoda; class Insecta; order Odonata; family Coenagrionidae; genus Ceriagrion; species Ceriagrion tenellum. The sequence continues at coordinate 49,504,012 of OY720637.1, forward strand.
ATACTGCTGAATAAGAATCACCAAATCAAAGGAGAAACGTCTTCACCGGCCACGATAAAGTTAGCTGATGAATATATTCCACCATTACCTCCATTAAAGCAGTTCGAGCGAAACATCATTTTACTTAGAAATCAATTAATTTGGTCTCATTTTAAAGAAAAATATCTCACCTATCCAATGACACAAAAAATTCAACCCCTCGCCACATTACTTTCGGAGATATATGCCAAAAAATACCAGCCCTTTTACATGGGAAATGGTTCGTGTATAGGTAGATGAAATATAGTATGAGTAGTCTGTAGTGCATGATGCATGTAATAACAACCAATAATCCCTTTCTTATCATGTAGATACTAACCATCTAGCTCCATGTGACCCTATTATCTAGCATATCTCCCTTAAATATCCTACTTGCATATAATCCTACTTGGCAATAGTGCATGTTTGGTGATCTTCACCCCCAGCCACACACCCTCGTGGTGGCTCGCAGGGTATTACGTAGATGTAAATGTAGATGTAGATGTAATACAGATGTAATACAGATAGAGATGAATAAAATACCGTCATTATCATTTGAATAGCCCATCTGTAAATATGGCCAAGTCGGTGGGTTCCCTCTGTCCGCTTCTGCTCAAATGACCTCTTCAATATACGAACATATTTTTATTAAAAAAAGACCTAAAAAAGCCGAGAAAAATCGAGTGTATGGTCGATATATGTCTTCATTTCATCATTTTTGATTTTATAAAATTCCTAACTTAGAATGAAACAGAGCTATGACACAAATTTTCCGCCTTTTGTACGCACCACTGTGAAGTCATTGCTAATTGCATTCCTCGAAAACATACGTCAATATGCTTAACTTAACCATTTGCTGAAAGGATGTGACCGCATACATGTTAGTTTATATTTACATAAAAGTCTCATGGTTTAGTTTTTCCCTATCTTGCAATGTGGCACCTTCTACTGCATTTGAGAATTTCTTTTCCGCTGATCTAAAGGCCGCTTTACACGGTACTTTTTATTGTACAAACGAATGTACAAATTCCTTCAAGAGTGAAATTGTACCGTGTAAAGCGGCAAATTGTATGGTTGTCTGACTGAATGACTTAAGGTGAAATAGAACCTGCTGTAATTCCATTCAGTTTCTTGTACATTCTATGATTCATTCGTTTAACGATAAAATGTAACGTGTAAAGCGGCCTTAATGCTCCGTATCTCATTGTGAGGATCGAGTTCTCTCTATCTTGCCATACTACCGGAACATCCATTGCTATGGAAAACTTTAATTTAGTGTATTTTTTGTTTCATTCTTTAGAGCTCATTAAATTGTCACGAAATACATGTGAATTCTTAAGATCCATTTTCGTCATCTTGGTACTTTAAAAAATGTTTTACGAGCCAAGGGTATTCGCATCCCTAGGTAGTGTGAGAAAGAGCCTTTTTCAGGTCCTTTTTTAATAAAAATATTTTCGTATATTGAAGCGGTCATTTGGGCAAAAGCGGACAGAGGGAACCAACCGACTCGGCCATATTTACAGATGGGCTATTCAAATGATAATGACGGTATTTTATCCATCTCTATCTGTATTACATCTGTATCTGTATTACATCTATATCTACATTTACATCTACGTAATACCCTGCGAGCCACCACGAGGGTGTGTGGCTGGGGGTGAAGATCACTAAACATGCACTATTGTCAAGTAGGATTATGTGCAAGTAGGATATTTAAGGGAGATATGCTAGATAATAGGGTCACATTGAGCTAGATGGTTAGTATCTACATGATAAGGAAGGGATTATTGGTAGTTATTGCATGCATCATGCACTACAGACTACTCTAACTATATTTCACCTACCTATCCCTTTGCTACGCTGCCTATTGTTCTCTCTTATAGTACGAGGGAAAAATGACATTTTAAATCTATCGGTACGACAATCTATCTCTCTAATCTTGTTAATATGATCAAACCTAGCATAATACGCAGGGGTTCTCAATATATATATCTAACGTCATCTGTGAATAAATCGGTTTCCAATTTACTTAAAAGGTTTAACCTAAATTTTAACCTGCGTTCTGATAGTAATTCCCATCCTAGTTCTTCTATTAAACTCGTAACACTAATACAATTATCACAACGACATTTAACAAACCTAGCAGATCTCCTTTGCACGCGCTCTAATTCTTTAATCATACCTTCCTCGTACGGATCCCATATACTAGCGGCATATCCTAAATGAGGCCTGCAAGTGTAAAATAGCTTCTTTCTCGTACTCTCTCATCGCATTTGCCTAGAACTCTTTTTACGAATCCTAATCTACGGTTTGCTACACTAGTTATTTCCCTGATGTGTTTCCCCCAAGATATGTCTTCAGTGATGGTGATGCGTAAGTATTTAACAGATTCTACGCTAACTATTTTCTTTTCTTTGATATTTTCATTTCTATGATGATTACAGGGGGTTCGAGATAATATATCCGTTTTTATTGCATATTAAGTGTGCCTGTTATGGAGTTAATGCAGATTTTAATTTGTGTTAATGCTTTTTGTTCTCGGGCTTTTCATTTATGAACATCTATAATTAAAAGTTGACCATAAAAATTTGTTTTGGTTAACATCACTTTTATTATTTTAAGGGGTGCAAGATATTAGTTTTAGGCGCTTCCACTGTTACTGTGTGAGTCAGAACAAATACCGTTACAATTATTTTTTCTAATTATTTTAATAATCTAGCTTTCACTGATGGAAAGCGTAAGCTAATGAAAACTAAGGCGAATTTCCACAGGGAAAAAATCATCCGCCTTGACCGGGATCATCCCGGTCAAGGCTGATGATTTTTTCCCTGTGGAAATTCGGACATGTGTGCATTGCGGGTGACTCCGTAAAAGTGGAACTCCATGGCTAGTCCCGGAAAGCTTGAAATTTGTTAAAACTAAGGCGCTGAAGGTGCCACTTAACCTACTATTATGTATTCCATGAGCGATAATGAGCCAAATTATGAGTTCAATTTTCGTTATTATTGCTAAAACTCGAAAAATAAGCTGGTAAGATGCATCTATTTAATTTTTAATAAATTAATCTGGTATGTTTGCTTCTTAAAAACAGTTTTCCATAAAAACATTTTATTTGAGAGGAAAATACTATTATTCCTTGCGTGATTTCTTTATTTATCTGATTCAGTACAACAAAGTCTCAGGTAAAATTTATTTGAAAAACAGTCCGTAAATTTGATAGTGTGTTGATCATTTTAATTGAGAACATGATTTTATACTGTACATATTATATGAATAAAATGTCAATCATGCTCTTTCTCGGTGGGACCACTTTAAGGGGTTCGACAATATGGTAAGACTTCTTAAGGGTGTGGGACATGCAAATGGTTGGATTTTTTAAATTATCTTTATAATTTTATTATCAAGACATTCTTTTCAAGTGCCACTCCGGGCGTCACTTTTAAAGGTTTGAAAATTTATCCTCTCACGAAATCGTCAAGATTGAACATTCCCTTAAGGTAGTCCGAGCGAGATAGTTCCCTAGTCATAATAGAGACCATATTCGAATTTAACGTTTTAATTTCACCAGCTGTAGGACACATCAGTAGAATATTGCATTATTTATGGTGCAATAATATACTTTTATATGACAGAAATTGTAGGTAATTAAATGAAAACATGTAAATATGTCCTTACCTTGACTCATTTTTTTGGGTGCGGTGCGTTTGAAACTCCTTCCAAACGGGAGGTTTTTAGTGATACCCAAGAACCTACTGTGGTGACAATATGATTACTTTTCAAAAATAGTTGAGAAAACACACAAACTACACACTGTTAGTTTTTTACGACATCCAAATGTTGGAAATACCTCATTTCGTAAATAATGTCTCTCTGGCGTGCATACACGAACCATTTCCCATGTAAAAGGGCTGGCATTTTTTGGCATATATCTCCGAAAGTAATGTGGCGAGGGGTTGAATGTTTGGTGTCATTGGATACGTGAGATATTTTTCTTTAAAATGAGACCAAATTAATTGATTTCTAAGTAAAATGATGTTTCGCTCGAACTGCTTTAATGGAGGTAATGGTGGAATATATTCATCAGCTAACTTTATCGTGGCCGGTGAAGACGTTTCTCCTTTGATTTGGTGATTCTTATTCAGCAGTATTTAATTAAGCCAAGGAGCTACACTTACATGAAATGGCGATATTCAGAGCGAGGCGTAATTCTTACCGAGTTGCCGTAGTGTGTTGTATTTGGAAACCATTTTAATTCGCTTATATGCCATCTGAAAGTTGTCAAAACAAGCAGAATTCGTTTTATTGACGGGATGAAGGTTAGAATGTATGCTGAGTTCGAACGTCGGCTAAGAAACAGTGTGTCGGTGTATAATAATAATTTATTTTGGCCGAATTTAAGTATGTACAATCCTCTCTTACTCGGTTAGTTTCATTGGCGTGGGAAATTCGACATATGAAGCACCAACCACTGAACTTATTTTCTTCCAACATACCTCCAAGTCCGGAAACTGTTCTTCTTGATGTATTCTATTCAGGGCATTCAGTCGCCGCACACAGAGAGAGTGAGGAAAATTTTTGCGGTAGCTGATGCATTTGTTGAATAATTACATCTACATCTACGTCATACCCTGCAAGCCACCCAAAGGGTGTGTGGCAGGGGGTGCTTCCACACCAGGCATGCATGAATGATACGGTAGAACACCGAAACTACATTGAAACCAGCGTACCACACATGCAACGGGCCAATATCTGCTTACTGAGAAATCTGCTGAGAAACATTCTATCGTCAATCGTTCCAACGTGCAAGGGGTACAAGGACTACTACTACATATTCAAAATATCATGCATAAATAAGAACATCAATATTTACATCATGCATTAATGAGAACGTAGAGAATATAAAGAAAATGATTTACTGTCTGCCTATTGTCACAATTCGAACTATTCGTTCCGACGATCACAGCTGTTATGGTCCCGAACGGTACGCGGAAAAAATGACATTTTTATACCTATCGGCTCTACAATCTAGCTCTCTAATTTTATTGGCGCGATCTAATCTGCCGTAGTACGAGGGGGTTAATAATATTATTTTTACGTCGTCAGAGAAATGATTTTCCTGAAATTTATTTAGGAGGTTAAGCCTATAATTTAATCTACGCTGTGATAGCGATTCCCATCCTAATTCTTCTAACAGTCCAGACACACTAGCCAACTTATCGTAGCATCGTTTCACAAACCTAGCTCCTCTTCGCTGGACGCGATCTAACTCTGATATCAACCCCGTTTCGTATGGATCCCATACACTTACAGCATATTCCAGATGAGGCCTAACGATTGAAAAATAACAACGTTCTTTCACTTTTTCATCACATTTTCCGAGCAATTCTCTTGATAAAGCCTAGCTTCCTGTATGCTTGACCGCATATTTCCCGAATATGTTTTCCCCAAGATATGTCGTGAGTAATTGTGACCCCTAATTAGATAATTAGATACCGACAATTAGATAGAGTACAGATGAGAACTATTCCTCCGGCAATGACGAGTATTAATTGAGTTTCAAATGTTCTATAAATTGTTCCGAATCGTAAGATAGGTATATTCTTAAGGGTATATTACTCCATAGGAAATTCATTGATTTCTAAGTAAAATGATTTTTCGCTCGGACTACCTTAACCCTTCTCCGCACATTGCATTAGTAAAGGGTGTAAGAAGAGGCAGCGGAGAGCGAAGGTCGAAGTGTAGCGTTCCGAGGATCGCCAGCCTCGATCAGTTAGTCACTCACGCAGTTGCTCGCCCGTGAGGCGTGAGAGAACCACACTCGTCTTAAACACCGCTCGCCGTGTTCCCCGACTGTAAAAGGGACTCCGCTTAATGGTTGTGTCTCTGCGGAAGACAATGAGCGGGCCCTCCCTTCTCCTTCCTCCTTGGAGGCCATCTAAGTCGTCGGGTGGGCGGTGGGGGGAGGACAGTGCATTCTCCCCCCCCTTCCACTTCCCTTATCGCATTTTTCCATCCATCGGTCGATGGATGACCTCCAGGACGCCGCGACCGAGTCCCCGTCCACTCATCCTAATTGCCCCTCCACTTCATCCGGCGAGAGAACCCCTTTTGAGAGAGGGAAGCGCTCGCTCAGGACTCTCAGCTGGGCGAATCCCTTATCTTCTCCCAACCTAACTCTCCGCTGGGTGACGGCGCGGGAGTGTGAGGAAGCCGATTGTTTACATTCACGTTAATGACTGCGGAAAACCTTTTTCTTTTATTTTATTCCTCTACAGGTGATAATATATCACCGCTGACGAGAGACATTGACATTCGCATTATTTCGTGTTTTTCCGTTGTCGGACAGGGATCTTTATGTGTTTGAATAATTTTCGTGCCGCTTAATGAAGGATTTTTACCGACTAAGTGCCATTTTATGGCTGTAATTTGGGAACTGCCTGTCAGTTTACGATGTCATATCAGCGGTAGTTTGATTCTAGTTGGACTCATGAATCCTCGTTTTTCATAATTGGAATTTCAAGATAATATAAACCGCCCACTAGTTAGCTTAAGACAAGGATTTATTATTCTCTTCATTTCAAAAATAATTTATTGCAATTTATTGATAAAGATTTCAATTTATCTTAAAATTTCATGCAATCCAATGCATAAAAATTTTTTGTCGGATAAATCTTTTTTATAGTTCGTAATGGCTATTTCCCTAAGAATTGGCGCGAAGAAAGTTTAATCAAGTAATATTTTCATATTTGCCACAGAACATGATGAGAATACGAACATTTTTGGTATCTTTTATCATGGAAGTCAGGTCTTGAATTAATGTAAGTCTAAATACAAATGTCTCCAAAAATTTCGAAGAATCTTGATCGTATAACTGGTATTTGTTAGCGAATCAAGTCTTACTGAGTTAACGCGGCCTCTTAAACACTAACAGACTATTTTTCGTGAGAGCTCATTCGACATTCAATATCATTCTGCTTTATAATTGAATATAGCAACTAATAATAGGAAATATTTCGTATGTACAGGTTGCATACCTGTTAACATTTCTAATAGCAATGAACAAAACCACTGACTTGAATCGTGCGCAGTTATTTTGGATAAAAAAAATATTTGCTCAGAATATATCTGGTAGAGCATTATTTCCAATCTTAAGCAAATATTTTATTTCATTAGTGACGGGTGCTATTAGGTCCCTTGCTTTGTGATTGAATTAGCGCCGAAAGAACTCCAAATTAACTGACATATATCATGGCGGAGAACATCGATAAAAATCATCGTGGGCTTTATAAAATATGAGGTAAATGAAAATTGCTTATTAGGAAGAGGGCAGGTAATTAAAGATGGAGTGCTCTTGACATCTTTCCAGATTAAAGAGCAGATTAAAGAAATGTTTTGGGTTATCTGCGAAGGTTATTCTCTCCCATCGCTCTGAGGCACTCGGAAGCGCACAACTTATCGAATGGACATGGTTTCCATATCCCTTACTCTCACATTTATGATTTAAAAGAGTCGCTTTTTATCTGAAATCTACGCTGGATATGAATTAATTTTTTTTTAAAGTTGAGTTTATCTATCAACGGCAAAAGAGGGTCTCTTTTCATAAACCAACAAACTTAGCAGTTCTCGATGACGCTGTTGGATGGTTTCTAAAATGATGCAAGCGAGGAGCAGGATAGTTCCAGCAAAATACGACGCCTGAAACGTCACGGTATACAGCCTATTCTAAACATTTATTTTTATAAAAATTTAGGTTTTTGCTCCAATAGGCATCGCAATTAACGTTCCTGTTATTTTTTTAATAATTGCACTTCATGCAACCATTATGTAAATCAAATTTCAATATCTTGAATTTGAATACCTCCAAAGAGGAATACATCTCAGTTGTAGCATAGAATTGTGTACTCCAAGTTCAACACTGCTCTATTTATATTAGTCGAAGTAATAGTGGGTATACCTTTCTGCTTCTCATATATTGAGGTATGTTCTCAAAACTGATGTCACGTGTGTTTTTTACTTAAGATAATTGAATTTGGTAAAAAAAATAACTTTAGTAAAAAAAACTTAATTTTACAACGTTTACCGCTTGAATGTTACTAGTTGTTTTACTTTATGATTTCACTTATTAACAAAAATAAGTTTTCTTTTAATGAGTTATGATGACGAGAGTCATAAATGCAAGTGGTAGTTTGAGGTAACACCCTTTTTCTAGGCTGAGAACAATCGGTCTTCATGACCAATATACGGTGAATGTTTTTCCCTCGCGATATCACATCTGAAAATAACTACTTTCATTTAAGTTGGGATTTTCATTAATCAATCAAACGTCTGTAGATTATTTCCCGCTAAAATAAGGAAATATAACATTATACGTAAAATAGGCATCAATGACGGATTTTGGTTTTCAATTTTCTCACTGTCCAGCTCGGTGATCGTTATCAAGTGTTTATACATGTAACCAAAATCTCTGGATGACCTAGCCTTAGTGGCTTGACGGCCACTTTATTATAACTTCTCTCAAGGTTTCAAGCGATTCTAGTGGCTAGAATTCCCCAGCAATCCCAATAAGTCAATCTTGCCATCAGGCATCCCAGGGACTGTACTAACTGTACTGATAGAGTCTGAGGTACAAATCTAAGCCCTGAGTGACACATCTAGATGAGACGTGTACCCACGACCCCAATATTTAAAACATAAAGGACTTATACCGCGGCCGCCGTGACATTTTTGCTATATATTCATCTGGTCTTTTGTCTGCTTATAAATTAATTCTAACAAGGGAAGTGTCAGATAGCCGGGTCTCAGAATTTATTCAAACTTAGTAGTTGTACAGACCGCTGTATGTGGTTTATGAATCACCCCACATATAGGGTTATATAACCAACAGTTTAAACGAAAAAGGCCTTTAAAAATATCAAAATTCCCTTTATACGGGCCACCCACATAACTGACAAGCTACGAAAAATTTTAATATTATTAAGAATTATGCTTGAATTGCAAAAATATGAAGAGAATATTATTAAATAATTATATAAAATGGAAATCATGTGCATGAAGGAATAATGGAAATACGTCGTGAAAATATAAGGAAGTGACATAATTAGAAGGCTGCCTTCGACCGAAAAAAGAGACTAAGCCTGACGTCGTGTATGCAAATGAAAAATTTGCCTCGCGCAAAAATAATATTTCGAGTAAAAATAAAAAAATCTTGAGCGCATTGTAGGATGCCGTAAAAGAAAAACTATAAAAACAGCGGAAGAAACATACCCCGTATTGGAATCGAACCCGTGTCTCTAGACTGGAGACGAGCACGTCAGTCACCCGTTCAGCTTGTCAGTTATGTGGGTGGCCCGTCTAAAGGGAATTTTGAAATTTTTAAAGGCCATTTTTGTTTAAACTCTTGGTTATATAACCATATATGTGGGGTGATTCATGAACCACATATAGCGGTCTGTACAACTACTAAGTTTGAATAAAATCTGAGACCCGGCTATCTGACACTCCCCTTGTAAGGGACTTCATTAAATAGCTCGGTTCGGCTTCTTATTTGTCTCTCCGCCAGTTGTTGTATTTGCAATGAAGCCAAACTTCTATTCTTTACCAAGAACACGTCTATAGTATTTCGCTCACACTTACTATATCAGTCAGTTTATAGATAAGATAGTGTTCGGCCTAACTCGACGGAAGCCGAAAAAATATAGAGAATAGTTTTATTCATTCGTTAATTTGATATCGACTCACACCTTTATGACAGTAATAAATTATCTAAATTATGGTTAGAATAAAAACATTTTGTGAGAATATATCACTAGTAGTCTATTGTTTTTTATCAATGCTCAATTTAGGTAGGCTTGTATGAAAAGGATTGTGTAATTATCTCCTCTGGGACGGATTCTTAAATGTTTTGTGGAAAACGAACAGATATCTCACGCCTTGAAATTTGAAGCCCGGTATTAATTGCTTTTCCTCTTTTATTGTCGCTTTGCTTTGATAACAAATATCTTTGCTGGTTTTTGTCGAATATGCGAGTCTCTTTATTATATTTTGGAGGAAAAAGTGTAATTTTTGAAATTGTGGTCCCTTACCATTAGAAACCTTGTTGACAAATCCGTTCAGTTCCCGCACAACCCTATGAAAGCAAAATAAAAACTCATCCTGGTAGCCTATGTGTAACCTAAAATGACTCAAATCATTTACAATTGCTAGAAGTCAGTCTATACGTTACATTAAGGACTAAATAGGTGCCCGTACAGCGAGATATACCCGTGAAACACTGTGCTGCTAACTTAACTCTCTACGAAGCAGATATTTTTATCTCGACTAGTTATAAACCTAGATAATTAATTTTATAACAATAACCGCCTACGCACCAAGATTCTTATTTGTTAATCGCCTTATATCGCCTGATACACTAAACTTTATTCTTAATTTTACGAATCGTTCCGCTATTTTAAGACATCATAAGGGACAAGATCCAGAGCAGGTTTGTATAATTTTGGTCGTTTGCTGTCGTAGAGTTTTGATGCCAAGCGACCGAGTAAAATTACTACATCTCTGCTCTGATTTTTAATGGTCTTCTTCTGGTTCGTGTATTCCAAATTTTTCGGCAAAATCCCCTTTTTTCGCGATCAAGAGCACGAAATAAAAAAACAAAAATAAGTCGTCAGTGACGACATTATGCTGTGAAGGTCATGGAAAACTGCCTTACTCGCTGGCGATTCACTCCTTTGAAGCCCGATAAGTAAGCAGACAACAATGAAAGGGTTAATTTTGTCTCCGCCCTACAATATATCGCTAATCCTGATTTCAAATTTCGCTCAGTCCCCCACTTTATCTCACCTCCGTGCCTAAACCACGATGATGAGTCACGGAAAAGGCGCAATTACGCGTCAATTAGCGAATTATCCCGCGCACACCGTGACTGCGTGTCAATTTCCAGCAATGCATCCGGAGCAACTTTGATCCGAGCGATACGACGGAACAAATAATAGAAATGACTCGCGCAAGATTCACCCTCGGGGAAATTAAGCCACGTTATCATTCGCATGAATCGCTTCGTGTCCACCTTTGCGGCAGCAGATGCAAGTAATCGCCGGGATATGGCGCTTAAGGTGTTTTTTTTCGATCCATTGAGGTGAATTGGCGTTGTGATTAGCAGGTGGACTGCCTATGAGAGTCAACAGCGTAGCGGTTTTGTGATGATCTGAACGTTGTTTGGACAACCCTCATTAGTTTCATCCTGAAGTGGAACAAAATCGCCGTTTGGATAAGATGATACAAGTTCAATCGGCTATTGAGGAAATTTTTGAAAGGTATTTAAATTATGGCAGGCGGAACGTGTCTAATATTTGAAACAGAATAAATATGATCCTAGGTAAACGATGATTTCAGACCTCACTAGGTGGAGTTCCTTGATATCAGGGATAGAAGGATTAACTTTGCAATTCCACATTGTAAAAGATTTATTTACGACCGGTTTCGCCGCAGTGCAGCATCATTAGGTGATGATGCTTCACTGCGGCAAAACCGGTGGTAAATAAATCTTTTACAATGTGGAATTGCAAAGTTAATCCTTGTATCCCTGGTGATCCTAGGTGTTGTCCTAATGGTCTGTCACTTTTATAGTACCTTGAAAGTCTATTTACATGTTTCCCTAACACTACAGGTCCTCCTTATGGTACCAGTGGTTCTAAGGATTCAGTTATCCTCCCCGAGATTTAGTTTGTCTATATTTCACCTAGTTAGCCTAGGGGTTTTTGAGCATAAAATTTTACAATGATGTTGGAAAAAAATTGTGTTACAAAATAATGACAGTGAATGTTAAAATCGGAGATTTTTTCGGAATAGATCTGATAAATGATGGTGATTCTATTCTTGTCCTCCTTCAATTTTTGCTTCGTTTGTTGTTTTGGTCTGCCTAAACGCAAGCTACGCGTTGCATAACTTTCCACTGTTGTCTACTTTTTTGCGTAAATAAATCATCGTCTTTACTGTCGTGTATAATTCTCAGTAACAAGAATGGACAAGTATCTAAGAACATAAAAGTTCTGAAGTACTTGCACACGTGTGAATTATACTTGATCCGCTGGTTTCAGCAAAGCTTCTTTGACAGCTCAGTAATACGGACTGAAAATAGTTAAGATGGTGATATGGAATGTATGAGATATGTAGCACAATGTATCCGTTCCCACTTCATAAACCCAAAGATTAGCGTCAGAAATTAGACTAAAGATGGCCATGGCTATTTTAACACTCATCAATGTGACCCCTATGCTTTTGAACACTAAAGATGTGTAGTATGTAATATTTTTCTGAGCCGTTAATATTTCTGTGTTTTGAAGTGCTACTCCTTCACAGGCATACATTCAAACTAGTGGTGGTAGAGCTAAACACCGTTTTAGAATTTTTTATAACCCTGCAAAGTAATAGAGTTATTACTAAGATTACATTTTTTCCAGATATTGGAATTTATTGTGGTGGTTCCTTCAACTTTTTTCGAGTATTTAAGGTAAGGTATTCAAAATGGTGATTGCTGCATTTGTTGGATTGGATTTTTGGGGAGGCGACCGATGACTAAGGTCATTTGCGCCATAGGGGATACGAAAGGGAGGAAGGGTGGATAGAAACCCGGCGTCGGCATTAGCCTTCTCTTAACGAAAGGCGCCAAGGGGACCACGGCTTAACGTCTCCTCCGACAGACGGAGTACTCCACTTGAAGTGCCCTCCACTAGACACTCAAGTAGGGCTCGGGTTACTCTGAGAAACATCCTCCACTGCAGGGATTTGAACCCTGGCCGCCCGTGTGGTAGGCGAGTACTCTAGACAGCACACCAACCCGATCCCCCTGCTGCATTTGTATTCAGCATAAAATTTTATTTTGGTTGGAGAGGAAAATTTTTCCATTCATATTCATCAGCCCAATGATGAGTTCATATAAAACGTGTCGGGGTACCTGAAATGAGACCCATTATTTCTCTTTGAATGAGGTTCGGTCACTAAGCATCTCAGTGTAGAAGCACCAGGGTTGAAATTCGCTATGAAAAAATCATTTGACTTGACCGGGATTCGAACCCGGATCTCCCAATTGCCGGTCAGGTGTGTTTTTCCAATGATTTTATTTTATAACAGTATCGTATTACAGTACATTCATTAGCATACAAGGCAAAAAAAAAGATCCGCTCCAAAGACACATACATTTATAATACATTCTTGTTTAAAGTATTTTTTAGACACATACATTAATATATTTTTCATATTTTAGTTTTTTATCTCTTTTTTACGTAAAATACTATTAAAAGACGTTGAGCAGCCAAGCCTTTTCATGCACTGAGGAGGGTAACTGTTTATTTACTATTTTAATTTGATCGATTAAAGCCGATATTATATTTTTCTGACCTGTTTAACTTTCCACGAAAAATGCTATTATTTCTGTTAAGATCTTTTCTTGGCAGGAAATAATTTAAAATTTAGTGTTAACAAATTCTTTTCTCCAATATCTCCATCTCCGAATGTGTCGAAGTCTCTAAAAATGTTTTTAATTATTTCCCATCCCCTATTTACAACCTAGTATTTGGTGTGTTAGCCAGTTACACGACCATCTTCCTTCAAGGCGAATTTCGAGGTGGGTTTATGCGAACTAGATGTTCAGGCCTCAAGTCTACATTGTAGCACATGAGACGAAGTCGTGCTTGCAAAGCTCAGTGTAGAAGCATTGAATTCAGAGAAATAAGACTTTGGTAATAAGCAAGATGGATATTTTTAGACACGCACCATTTAGGGAGGTAAAACTTTGCTTATTAATGGGTCAAGTTGTTACCAGCCAGTTCGTAACTTGGAAACAAAGTTTAATGATGCTATTGCAGAATTGCAGTGAAACGAATGCTAACAGTTGGACTCATTTATATAGTAGGAAAATTAATGTTAAGTGTGCATTATCTCCTTGCCTTCAAAACTGAAATAAGCTGACTGAAAAATCAGGGAAATAATTATTTCGAAAAATTATTTTCGTAATATCCAAATAATATTTTATCCTTTCGTAATATCTGAATATGAACTTATCCTTCCATAAATTGTTTTTTTTCCTGTGTTGTTACAAGTTATATAGCAATAAAAAAGCGCATATCTCTCTCATGTCTGACACACCTGCATTACTGTTAATGCTTTTGCTTTCCATTGAATTTATCTTATCTCTAAATTCTTTTATCGAAATTTTATGCCGGAGCGAACAAACCCAAGGCATCTGATTAGGTTTGATTTCGGAATAGGATAAGTATTTCAATTCAAATTCAAATTCAAGACGTATTGCCACCACAGTGCTCATTGCCTTTTCTCTGTGCGCAGTTTTGAGGTAATTTATGCTTACGCTTTCATTCAATTCCCCGGAGAAGTTTAAAAGAACAGTTAGGCAACTTTTCACTGGTATGAATGAGCGTTAAACATCAACATGATGGAAAAAAATATATAGCAACTCAATGCATAGACACTAAATCAGGGATGATGCTAGTGAAACTGTGATAATTTTTGTACTTATTACACACTTTCAAATTTAAGGATCTCAAGGATCATTTTACTTCCTAGTACGACGGCATTCAATAAGGCAGCAACGTCTTGAACACATGTCAATGCTAAACTTCTCCTTTTTTGTTTTTCTTTGCTGATGAAATCGACGATATCCTTGTGCTACCATGAGAAACTGAGGCAAAGGCCAGCCCCTCCGGATTTGAAAGCGTAATTGAAATGAATTCTAGGAAAATACCACCTGAAATAATTATTTAGTCCTCAAAACGATTTCTTGTAGAGCTTCGAGTTTTTATTCCGAGGAACTGCTCACATTTGTGAGCACCTCCCAGAGAAGTAGCGTGAATCAACCAAAACCTTTGGTTCTGATGGATTTTCATTAAATTTTAATTCTTTGACCTCTCTCAGTAGAGAACGTGGTACTGTTCCGGTCCCCTTCCTTTTCCTCCGATCTTTCTTAAATTAACACTCGCAGATGCCATGCGCTTGCAAGGTCCGCGGCGGATTCGACAGTACGGAATGAATTCCCCCGAAAGGCCATTAGAGTAATTAATTTCCCCAAGTAATTACTGTCTATCCCACGCGTAGAGGAACTCCATTTTGTATTCTTTCTTCCGACACCAGTCGTCGAAATTTCCCGCCACAGTCATTTGCATAAGTATAATGAATAGTATTGCTCACGAGGCACGAGCTTCATCGCCGGCCCCAGCCATTGACCACGGCAAGGCTGTCATTATTAGGGAAATGCGTAGCTCTCTTAAATATTCAATGGCCTCGGAAGGAACTCATAGTGATCGTGAGATACCTAGTAGTCTCGGCGTGGATTTCACAAAATAATTAACCCATTGCGTCTTCAACATTCAACGTTTAAGTTAGGATTAAGGTTAAAGTGTCAGGCTTTTGTAGAGACTATTTTTGCAGGAAATACTAACCATGACACAAATCGCCAATGCTTGAACAACAGTTACCAAAGTGGCTTATGCATTATATTTGCTGAAATAGTAATATTTCAATTCCCATCTGTTATCTCATTTGTTTTCAATTCCTACCTGTTAGGATTAAAGGAACACAGTCTCATAACTCTGATATTTTATGCACTTCCAGAGGATTAGAACTAAGAAGAATAGAATTAAAAACTTGAAAGAACATCTGCAGTTGAAGTTTCTTTATACGTTTGTAATAAAAAATTGTTATTAACTCTTAAGCCATTTGAAATGACCGAGGACATAAAAATAATTATTGCTTAAACAATAAGTTTAAGAGATTTATATTCAATTCGAATTGGATGATAGATATTTCTACATCTACTTTGGGAAGTTTAAAACGATACTATATTTTTCTGACTTTTGAAATCTAATGGATTTCCATTTTAAAATTATTAATGAATAATAAATGAATCGTTTTTGCTCCAATAAAGATGTCACAAGGATTTATGTTACATAATTTCTAGCGTTTCATAATTTCATCGCAATTAATATGAAAAGGATACATGATGAACACGGCTATAATTAAAGTAGCATTATCAATAGAAATTCGAGCTTTCAGTACCCCATAATGCTAGCCTATATTGATCATTTAACCAGATTCCTGGTCGCGAAAATAATAGAAACATTGACTGAGAAAAGATAAAAATGTGTATAAGGACTTCGGTAACTTAAAACTGAAATGCTAATTTAATTTAATTAATGGAAAAGTACATAATATCGAATGGACATGATCAATATCGTTTCCCAGTTCGTAAATGAAAGCAAAATTGACGCAGCAGGACAGTATAAGGTGAATATTAGACGTTCACAATTAGGCTCACTCCATTCATAAAGTTACCTAAATAAATACTCGATTTCACTAATGTTCCTGATCATTTTCTGTGATCGATGGAAGATTATATGTCCCATATAAACATATCTATGCTTAAATACTGTTAGAGGCAGCCTTAGCAGCGTATAACTGGCTCTTCTTCGGCTGTATGTGCGTTGTTTTTCAGTTACCTCGGTAGTACTTCCGCACCTTTCGTGTAATAACTTCAATATTTCCTGAAAATATAGATGCCTTAAAGGATGCTTCTTTATTGAGACTGTGACTTGGTACTTTATGATTAATAATGTTGAGGAAATAAGAACCCATGATAGGTCTGGTGACTCGATGTCTCTGGCTGAGTTATCCGGGGTCGTGGTCTACAGTATGTGACTTGATCCGAACATAATCCCGAAGGAAACTTTGGCTGAAAGCTTGCACGAACAACAATCAATGAGGAGAGCTAAATTGACTCACTTGTATGGCATATGGTATCTCAGTTCGCTTTTGAAATTAGTTTTTAACTCGTAGTCGAAATTTTTACCTTTTAATTTTAAAAAAAGCTAAATCATCTTGAGCTATTCCTATATCTCACAATACCTATTTAAATCTGATAACCCAGAATGCTCGAGCTGGTATAAATCTTAATATCTCTTGCAATACTAAATAACAACGATCAAACGATTAAAGGTACAGTTATTTACGTTTGCACAATAGTAAAATAGAGTAGAGCACGTAATTTTTAGTGGTAGTAGTTGAAAATCGAAATGCATAAAAGTCTTTATAAATGTCCCCCATTATTTTCCGTTCACTACATTGTATATTCACCTGCGATACACATATTTACCAAAATTTTGGTTCATTTATTCTTTCTAATGCTAAAGACACGTATCCACATATTCCAGCTATATTGAATCTTGGAAATTATCCACCCTTACTATATTACTGTTGCCACTTATACCCTATACATCCAATGTGATATAATTCAGCAATCTTTATGCCTTTCATGATAGCCCAGAATGCATATTCTTCGAAATGAACTCCAAACGGTATAAGTTAATCTAGCGACATTGCGTAGAGCGTAAGCGGCAAAGAATTTTTAAAAGGATGGGCAGTTTTCTACTAATAAAGAGCAGCCACAATTGCGACATGTCCGATCCGATATCCGATGCACAAAATCGTCATTTAGTATTTCAATGCCTCTCACTTAGAGACATGCGTTAATTTTTTATGCACAGTGGTGATCTGATAATGTTTGAGCGCATTGGAACTCAGGTGGCAAATAAAGGTGTTCTTTTAAGAAAAATCGCACATCTTTTCGTCCACTTTTTCGAGAAATGTGCTTGAGCACTCTTGATATCGAATGTAATTATCTACGGATTCGTGCGATCATTTAACTTAAGTAGGTACAAATGCAGTTCCATGACTGTGAAAATGATTTCTACATTTCCTAGATTTATTAGACACGATAGACATATTGATAGTAGCTTTGAAAATCTGTTAACAAGAGTAGTGTCTCACCATAATTGTTAAATATTATTTGTGTTCTTCCTTCGATAGAGGTCTTCGCAATGAACATGAATCCGACATTAATATACTTTCTTTTGTATTCTCCATTATCATAGTATAGATTGCTCGACGTTTATATTGATTTGGTAGTGCATTTTGTTTTCAAAATGACCACTTGTGCCGCACATTCGCAGATTTCCTTGGATATGTCATGGCAGTAAATGCTCAAATAGCACATTAATGGCAGACATGTGGATGGAAACGGTTGCGAAGACCTTTCTTTGGATTTTTCTTGGGAAGGCGACCGATAGCCATGGAAGGCCATTTGCGCCATAGGGGATAGGTAAGGGAGGACGGGTGGATATAAACCCGGCGTCGGCATTAGCCTGCTCTTAACGAAAGGTGCCAAGGGGACTACGGTTTTACGTCCCATCCGACAGACGGAGTACTGTACTTGAAATGCCCTCCACAAGACACTCAAGTAAGGATCGGGTTTCCTCTGAAAAACATCCTCCTCTGCAGGGATTTGAATCCTGGCCGTCCGTATAGTTAGCCAGTACTCTAGCCACCACACCAATTGCGAAGACCTATATCGAAGGAAGAATACCTACAATCGATATCAAACGACCTAGGTGTCTCACTACTCCTACTGTGAACAATTACAAAGTTTTCTAATTTTTCTAGGTATTTGTGCCTTTTTCCTTGCCTAGGTATTCTGGCATATTTGTAATACACTAAAATATACTTTGCCTTTCGTTCCGTGACATGAAAAAACCATGTAGATTTATGGTAATTATTTTCGCGTCAGATGCGAACATGCCTTTTTATTGGCTAAAATTATGCTTAAATTTTGTGTAAAACGACGGGATTCCGGGCGCGAGCGCAATTGGATACGGCCCCAGTTCAACTCCGTGATCTCGGAAAAGAACTTCGAGCGTTTATTTTCACCCATCACGGTGGCTCGCGTCCGGAATAATTTACGCCGTGCCATTAAAATCGTGCCCCCCTCGTGAGCGGCTCGACGACATCAGCAAAGCGACGGGAATTCCGGAAATTTAGGATCACGAAGAAGATCCTCTTCTGCAGGCCATTATCCACCGATTTCTGGAAGTAGTCTGAGGTAAATCAGACAACATAGTCGCCTTTAGGTGCTCTGTTTGACAGGATATTCACCGCACTCTCCCTATAAATAGTCTCCAGGGATGACCTAAGTGGCTGACGATTCCCCTCAGAACACGATTTTTACATCCGAGGGTCGGAGGTGGGAGTCAACAAACCGGACGCATACCCCAAAGACTTAAGCAGCAGATATACGATGCTACCACGTGCCAATTGGTAGAAAATATCGACTCATTTCTGTTGGAAGTGGTCACAAAGAAACCTACCTCATAACAGCATGGAAAGAAGGAATCACTACTTTTGTGGCTAACTCTCTAGCATCTTTGTGCGCTGCAGATAGTTGGAAGGATGTTCATTGCTAGATTCTGTGGAAGGATATCGAATGCAGTACAGTAATTCCTCCAATTGCGTCGGATCTACATCTACATCTACGTAATACCCTGCGAGCCACCACGAGGGTGTGTGGCAGGGGGTGAAGATCACCAAACATGCACTATTGCCATGCAAGTAGGATATATAAGGTAGACATGCTAAAAAATAGGGTCACAGTTTATTAGTTACTACAGTAGATTATTAGTTATTACAAGTAATTGCAGTAGTTATTACAATAAAATATTAGTTACTACAGTATAGTACAGGTTAAAATCTACATAATAAGGAAGGGATTATTGGTAGTTATTACATGCACCAAGCACTACAGACTATTCTAACTGTATTTCACCTACCTATCCCTTTTGCTACGTTTCCTATTGTTCTCTCTTATGGTACGCGGGAAAAATGACATTTTAAATCTATCGGTACGACAATCTATCTCTCTAATTTTGTAATCTAATCAAACCTAGCATAATACGCAGGGGTTCTTAATATGTATCTAACGTCACCTGTGAACAACTCTGTTTCGAATTTACTTAAAAGGTTTAACCTAAATTTTAACCTGCGTTCTGATAGTAATTCCCATCCTAGTTCTTCTATTAAACTCGTAACACTAATACAATTATCATAACGGCCTTTAACAAACCTAGCACATCTCCTTTGCACGCGCTCTAATTCTTTTATCGTACCTTCCTCGTAGGGATCCCATATACTAGCGGCATATTCTAAATGAGGCCTGACAAGTGTAAAATAGCTTCTTTCTCGGACTCTCTCATCGCATTTGCCTAGAACCCTAGATATGCCTAGATTTGCCTAGATATGTGTGTTGAAGAAGAGCCACGTAATTCGAAACAACGTAAAAAGGATCCAGATATTCGTGACCACTTTAATCCCGCGATAAATCAAGTCGTTAATTTCAAAATTCGTTTTTTGCCTTTGTGCAGCTATTTCAGATAGGATGACAATGTCTTGACCATCGAAAAACGCAAGCATGTGCACATGCGGTCTATTTTACTAGAGATAAACCGGGAAAAATTTTTCGATGACCCTTGTCAGCATGCACGTAACATCGAATCAGACGTAAATCGAAGCGATGCATACCGAGGACTAATTGCAGAAGATCGACAACCCAGAAGATGTAGGACCCAATGCGTTCCGGAATTACGATACGAGTTAAATGTGCAGAAAGTAAGTTCTCTTTGTATTTTTTGCCACCGTTGCGCTGCGATCGCAGTTTCGCGCGTGCGCGGTATTCAGCCTGACCTATTGAGAAGGGCTAAACGCCCATATGAGTTAGCTAATTGTGTGCGCCTCGTGGTGCTCGTTTGAAATGGCGAATACAATATGAAATCTCACCACCAAGGTATGCTCAACAGCGGTTTTGTTTTGAATTGTGACCTGCCCTCATCTTGCCCTCGTCTTGCGCATGTGACACTGCAAATATTACAGAACTTTGGTTGGAAATAATTCATCCACCCTCAGTATGGCATGGCTCTCGCTCTTAGCTAGGCCATCAGAGGCGGCATCTTTTCATGAAGATGGAATACAAAAGCTGGTGCCGCTATATGACAAGCGCCTACAAAATGTTGGGAATGTAGAAAGGCAGTGTAAGATCTAAAGAATTGTTTACAACAATTTTTTTCTGAATATATAGGTACTTGTGTTCTTTAACCTGTCAAACGGAACTTACTTTCTGTATTTTCGGTGGTCAGTCTCTTTCTTTTGGTGGGAATTATTACTGATGAGATAATGGCTTCATCTTACGATGTTACGATCATGAAGTGGTGAGTAATGTGTATACCAAAAATAATTTTACCATATTATTTTTGGCAAAATATATTTACACCATCACCATCTAAGATATCACCAGCAAATGTATGCATAGCAATACATCACGGCGCAGTTTACACTAAGGACCCCACTATGTTTTGAGGTGGCTTAATGTGGCGGCTAAATAGCCATGTTTACCACGGCGCGACGTAAAAGATGAGGTTGAGAAAATACTTGGAAATCTTTCTTCATTTGGTTAATTTCATTGTTCAGAACTCCGAATTATCGTACTTCAACTGTATTACATTGGATTAAAGGTCTTATTTAAAGAATGTTGAGTGACTTCATTGGAATAAAAATACTAACAACAAGGCAGAATTCTAGAGTGTGAAGAGCATTATAACCGTTTGTCGTCAGTCAGACTCATTGGTAGTCACATTTAACAGAGCAGAGAGACAGTTCTGGACAATATATGGTAGCGAGAAAACGCACACTCACAAAAGGAAATGGCCAAAGAGATTACAAGTATTACAAATGAATAATTAAGAAAAACAGCCGGCTATACACTAACAGATAAAAACAGATGCGGATACAAGGAAAGACATCGGCGTGAAAAGCGGCAGCGGCTTTTTTCTGTTGCAGAGCTTTTTTTCTGTGACAACTGCATGTTCCATAGGACATTCTGTCGTAGAAAAATAAATTTATATTCTATTCTATTAAAGTAGCATTACGGAAGGTTGAAATTGTCGGACTAAGTTGCTTGTGAGGTTTCCTGCTCATCTCTGCGCTCTTCATAACTTTAAATGAACGAGATCGGGAACTTAAAAGAAGAAAGAGGAAAGAACGCTAAAAATCGGTCGTTAAAAAAAAAGGAAATTTTGGGATTCCGGTCCGCTCGTCCGTGCTGCCTCATTTCTCCCACCATCCTGGTCACGGCGAAACACATATTTCCCTCATTCCCGACCCAAGAGCCCCCGACGATTACGTCACCATCGCATCTCAACCACTCTCGTTTTCCTATCACAGAGTAGAGGGAAAAAGAACAGCTTCCAAATGAAAGCGAAAGCATGGCTACGGTCAACTTCAGCGCCAGAGTAACACCGGCTCATTTGTCTGAGTTAAACAGGCTTTAAAAAAACATAATCAGAAGTCATCGGTTGGAAAATTTGTTTTCTGCGGCTCTACAACCCACTACATTCTCAGCTAGCCGCCAACTTCAAAATAATTATTTTAAACGTGTGATTTGACTTTCGTTTTTGGGAAAGGAAAGCTACTCGCTAACATCGCTCAAGTTTTCCCGGAGACCAACAGCCACATCCAACTGCTTTTCCAGCTTTCTTTACTGCAGTGAACACATGAAAAAGCATTGCATACTGCTAGAAATTATAAATAGCAAAAAAAAAGAGTCAAGGCCGCATTTTTCATTTAATTTCGCTAGAAATGCCATGACTTTCAAAGGTTTCCACCAAATTATAGGAATTTTCTAAAGGGTCATTATTAAGAAGGCTTAATTTCACACATTTCTTCGTGATTGGCTCCTCTTTATATTCAAATTAGATGATTAAGTATTTGATTTTGTACGTCTATCAGTTAGTTATAGATATTTTGGCATGCCTAACACCATTCTTGTCAATTTAATTCTCACCAAGATCTAGATGAGTCGAACAAAAAGTTGGAAATATTGCACGTGATAGAGAATAAGCACTGCTGCAATTACAAGAAGTCATAAATAAAATTGGCGGAAGATATTGAAATTGATTCGATGATTTCAATGATAGCATTTAACGAGTAGTTTTCTGAATATCACTTAAGTAATCCATGGAAAACCAAAATGAACTAGTTTAGCAAAAATATATTACTCTCTTGATAGGTTACTTTCTTCATTCCATCGTTGAAATTTCAATATCTTCCGCCAATTTTATTCATGACTGCTTGTAGTTGCAGCAGTGCTTATGCTCTATCACGTGCAATATTTCAAACTTTTTGTTCGACTCATCTGGATCTTGGTGAGAATTAAATTGACAAGAATGGTGTTCGGCATGCCAAAATATCAATGGTTAACTGATAGACGTACAAAATCAGATTCTTAATCTTCTAATTTGAACATAAAGAGGAGCCAATCACGAAGAAATGTGTGAAATTAAGCCTTATTAATAATGACCCTTTAGAAAATTCCTATAAAATGGTGGAAAACTTTGAAAGTCATGGCATTTCTAGCGAAATTAAATGAAAAATGCGGCCTTGACTCTTTTTTTGCTATTTGTAATTTCTGCATAATTGACAGTATAAGTATGTGGAGATAAATGATGAACACTGCCTACTTTTCTTTTCTACTTCTCCTCTCTATACGATGTAATCAGCAAAATATATCGAACCAGCAAAACACGCATTCGATTGGAATATTTTATTACGCGTAATACACTTCGTCCTCCTCCTTTAGATGTAAGCATTGGCTAATCTTTCATGAACCTCTTTAGGCCAAAGGAAGCATGATGCAGTTGACAAATAAAGTTACATATTCACTGAATTTCGCCTTAAAAGGGTGATAAAATTTATTCCGTAGACTATTTTTGGCAACGCTTTTCCGAAACATAATTCCAATCAGTTTTAGCACTATCGGTTTGGCTAAGTTTTGACCAGATTATCGATTAACGTTATAGTAACAAGTAGAGCTGTGAATCCAGCTCCAATTGACACGTTATGCTGATCAAATCAGTATTTGCAACATTGATCGGTTTTCCAATCAACATAGCGTTGGTCATTTGCCTCATCATGGACGTGCAGATGAAATTCACGCTCTTTATCTCATCGCAGGAAAATAAATTTATAGCTATCCATTCAATAAAATACGAGTATTACCTTGAAGTTGTGTCAAATTCAACACTAAATTCAAAATTCAACGATCATATGTCTATATTATTTGTTAATTTGAAAAGCACACGTAAATTTACATTATAAATTTAGTTTTCGAAAGTAGGTTCCGACTGTGTGACCATAAATTTTGTGACCTGTTTATATATTTTTATTTACCATTTTACTTCCAACCAACAAGAAAGTTCATTGATACCAATTCAATTGCCATGTTCTAAGCTGCTGTCGAAGTGGTTTTGGTGACATATACACTTGAATAATACAGTTTTTACAACAATGGAGTCTTAATTTCGAGCAAAATTAGGAAAATGTAGTCCTCATTTTGACATCCAATTACCAACCTTGCCGTGAGGGAAAGAAAACCCACCATTCGGGACTTAAAACCGCGAAACCGCGAATTGTCAGAAATAATCGTTTTGGACTAAAAATCCTTCGATTAAGTGTATGATATTTGGTTACTTGGAAACCATTTTAGATAATGTAAATTCTATTGTGTCCAAGGAGTGGACAACGATCCAAAAGCCAGAGGCCAGTCGGCCGCTCATTGATCAATGTGAAAAATGGACAGAAAATATTGAAATCAGCACATGTTACTAACTTCCAACCGATATCTGTAACAAAACACTGTAACAAAAATCTGTAGCAAAAGAAATCTGTAACAAAAGTGTTGCGGTATACGTTAGCAAAATTTTATCTGCTCCGTAACAAATGTCCATTAGAAAATTTGAAATTATATTACAATGCATTAATAAACTCTAAATTAACTTATGGCTTGATTGCATGGGGAGGAGCTTATTTTAACTCTATTAAGCCAGCTATTATCTTGCAAAAGAGGCATATCAGGATAATGCTCAATAAGAATCGTCATGAGCCATCCTTTCCACTATTTCAACATTTGAAATTCCTCCCACTTAGGCATTTGTACGTGTACAAAGTACTTAAATTGTTTTTTCTGAGGAGTGGTGCTAAAATTCCTGTCTCAAATAGGCCAGGTTTATGGAATTTTCGCAGTATATTGACACCTTTGCCGAGGGCCAAATTTTCTCTGTACAGGTGAAGTTTTTTATATATTGGGCCTAAAATGTATAACATACTACCTTCTGAGTAAAAATGTGCACCTAATCTTGCTTCTTTTTTAAAAGATGTTAAAAACTGGCTATTTACTTTTGAAAAAATCGAAAACATATTTTGTTAAATAAAATTATTTTGCTAAATAAAATTATTATTTTTGTAAACATACTGTTAAAAGGAATTCATTTGAAATGTTGGTATTTATAAATTTTTTTTCTTGTACTAAATGTAAAAATGTATGGTCGTAGTTCTAATTGATGGTAACCTCAACACAGGTTCGCCTTATAGGTTACCTAAAGCTCCAAATATCTAATTATGTATTCTTTGTATTTTTTCTGTAATTATTCTTTTGGAGCAATAACCATTATTACATTATTATATTATATTTCCATTCAAATTAACTTATGTAATTATTCGTGAAAGAGCCTGACACTTTTAACTAACTTCGACAAAAAAATTAACTCGTTTTAAGCACCTTATTCAAACAACTATATCCACTATTTCCTTAATCAGGACACTTAAATCAATAAAGTCTTACGTAAATATCCCCTTTAAACACTTTTCCTCGATCAATTGAAAGTATTTAGATAAATTGTGCGTTTTAAATTGAGTTCCAGGTCGGTAAGGGAACGGCAACGTTAAGAGGCTCGTTCTAAAACCCAGGAGTTTCCCAAAAAAGAGCAGCTTGAGAAATGTCAATCTGTTAGTCATTTTCTGTAGCGCAAGGCCGAATAAAATTTTCTTGCTCTTGCAAAATAGTTTTAATTTACATCTACAAAATACCGTGCAAGTCACCACTAGGATGTGTGGCACGGGATGATTCCACACCAGGCATAAAGCCCTCATCCCTGCTGAAATCAGAACCTTGCACGTTCCCCCGGATGATGGTACCATGCAGTAAAATACAACGCAGGGCTTTAAACAGCTTCAAGTGTACAACTTTAATTGTCGTAAGTATCCAGCTTTCAAAGTCAGTCGTTTTAGAAAAAATAACTAAGTATTTGCATCCCCAATACCTCTTGGCCCAACACATTCTGTCAAAGACTTTTTATATATCTTTTCGGCTCTTTATATGTTCACACTCTCCAACCGAACCTGTCCTCTTATGTTATTTTCTGCTCGCGTTGAACCGGAACTTTGAGCGACCTTGGTACTTAAATAATTTCTCCCTCCCTCCCCCTTCCTCTTTCGCAAGATGCTTCTCTCATGTTTTTTCCCCGTCAACGTGTGTGTTATATGCATTGCGCGCGAGCACACATTATGGCTGTGAACGCGCGCGGGCTTATTATTTTCGTGGTGATGTTCCTTTGAATTCTTCCGTCGGGTTGAGTCGACCCTTTGACAAGGTCGGGCATATTATTCGAGTTCCGACGACCAGTGTGAGGGGAAACGCCAGCCGCTGTGAATTTGATGAGAATACACTGGGGAATGGTGTGTGTGTGTGTGTGAGGCTTGTGGTTACTACGTCTGGGAAAGAGGAGGCTCACTCCCCCAATGGCAAAATCCCTGGTAGGCAACATGTGCCAACTGGTGGATTCTTACTCCCCCAAAAAAAGATTCCACACCTCCACGTTAGAATCCTCTCCTGGCAGTGGACAGGGAAGCAGAGGGACCGGAATACTGATGAAGGCTGCTTGAATTTTACGATCTCTTGACGAAGGAACCGCCCTGCTATCCCAATCTGTGCTAACCACGTCTGTATTTTGGCACACTGACCGCACTGAGAATTACTGCGAAGTACATTAAATACGGAGGAAAGTGCGCGTCTCTGTAACAAACTGATACGAGTGAACGGAAAGTGGCGCATAGCTCATGGGAGGACTGGGTTGATAGCCGTTAGAGACTCGGATATTACTCACTAGGCTTAGATTGATTGAAAAATTAAGGCAGTTTGAGCGATATATCATTCACTACGTTTACCAGTCGAACTCAGATCGGTATGAACTCGGACTGATCTGAGCATTTAAGCCAGCCGACTCGGATCGCCTGGTTTACCTAGGCGAAATTGATTGAAATATCGATTTGAATCGGTTCATATCGATTTGAAATCTCAGACTGACATAGAAAGCGGGCCGAGTTAGCCCGCTTCACTAGACCACTAGTCCGTTGCGTTTACCATACCGAGCTAAAACGACTAAATCGATCTGAGCTCGAATGCTAAACGTAGTGATCGAGACTAAAAATCAATGAATTTGGTCTTATTTTAAAGAAACATCTCATTCTTCCAAAGGTACCAAACTGTTAATCCCTAACTGCACTACTTATCAAAAAACTACTTTTAAAAAATATTCTACTGGTAAATGTAAGTTTTGTTGAATGTCTGAGAATCTCCTTCCGGTTTCCTGCACATTCAGGGGCCTATCTCCCACTAGCATATCTTATTTCGCCTCTGCATACGATATATCCTTCTTCATCCCGTCCATGAAACCTATTCTCTTTCTTCCCCTACCCCGCTTGCCCAACATTCTTCCCTCTATCACACTCTTCAGTAGCTCATCACCCTTTATTACATCCTTCAGCCATCTACCCTACCTATCCCGGATTTCATTAAAAAAATTCCTTTCCTCGCCCACCATCTCCAGCACTTCCTCGTTAGTCTTCCTTTCCGTTCGCCTCACCTTCTCCATCCTTCTCCACACCCACATCTCAAATGCCTGCAGCCTATTCTCGTCCTCCTTTCTCAGGGTCCACGTTTCTGCCTCATACAACGCTACGCTCCATTTCAAACTCTTCACCAGCCTCTTCTTCACATCCTTTCCCAGTGTCCCCGAAATCAGCTCTCTTCTATTACTAAACGCCTCCTTAGCTAGTGCTATTCTCTTCCGTTTGTCTTTACTACTATGCCCACTTTCCTCTAGTGTGCTACCTAAGTAATTAAACTGTTCTACTTGCTCAAGTTTGTGTCCTCCAACTTTAATCACAAGCTTCGCTTTCTTCGTCCTACAGAATATCATTACTTTTGTTTTCTAATAATTTATCTTCATTCCGAATATCCCGCACTGCATTTCTAAAGCATCTATCAACCCTTCGAAGACCCACAAACCAACGCCTGATCACGAATCTGATTTTATCAGATGCCCTCCCACTTTGATTCCAATCTCAACTTCTTCCCATGCCTGTTTTACCATTTTCTCAGTATAAATGTTGAAAAATGGCAACAACGGGCACCCTTGCCTTACTACTCGACCTATAGTTAGCCATCCTGATTCACCATCAGCCACCCTCACCTGCGCCATTTGAGTCATATTTAAGTTTCGGATTAGTCTCCTGTCTCGCCAGTCTATCCTCATTTTCTCGAGTATTTTTGCTAGTTTATTCCTATTTACTCCGTCAAAATCAATTTTTACCTTTTCAAAACCAATAAAGCATGCGAAAATATCCTGCTCATAATCCACGTTTCTCTCTTTAAGTGTTTTCATCACCGCTATTGCATTCCCAGTTGGCCTTCCCTTCCGGAACCCAAACTGGTCATCGTCCAAGTAGTTTCTGGCCTTACTCTCCAACCTTCTATTGATTATTCGAAGTAAAACTTTGGCTGCGTGTGAGATCAAACTGATTGTTCTATAGTCCTCGCATTCTGATACATTCTTCTTATTCAGGATAGGAATCAAGACTGTTTTCACGAAGTCTTCAGGCCATACCTCTTCCTCGTTGATACAATGTACAAGTTCGAAAAAAGCTTGCCTACCTTTATTTCCTAAACTCTTTAGCAGCTCCGAAGGTATGTAATCTACTCCTGCAGCTTTCCTAGCATACATCTCTTTCAATGCTTTCTCTATTTAACTGTCGAGAATCATTGGCCCGAGGTTATCTTCATCTAGGGTTCCTTCCTCCTCTATATCTTAATTAGTTGGTCTACTATCGCTGTCATATAGCTTCCCCATGTATTCTCGCCATATTTCTAGGATATCCTCCTGATCGATTATTATTCTATCTCTATTGTTCTTAATCTTTGGTACCGTTTGCCCTCGCTTCTTTCCCGAAAGTAATTTTTCTCTAGGGTATAGCGTACCCACTTCCCCTTCCTTTTGCAGTTTCTCTAATTCCTCGCATTGCCTTTTCCACCAATTCTCCTTCCCCCGATTGGTTATTCGCCGCAGTCGAATGTTAAACCCCTTGTATTTCGCCTAAACTATATCGGTGTTGACATTTTTCCAATTCCTTCTCTCCGCCATTTTCCTAATCATATCTTCCGCAACGTACTGCCAACTTTACCCTCCTCATTTCCGCTGCTCCTATGGTTTTCTCGGCCGCTCTTAGTATGCTTGTTTTTATATTCTCCCTTCTTTCCTCGATTGTTCCTGCTTCTTTGGCTTCTCCTATGTTCTCATCCACTATCTCTTGGTATTCGGTCCTTTTCTCCCCTTTCAATGCTTCCAAATTTCACCTCCTCACCCTCCTCCTTTTATTTAGGTTTTTGAATCTAACCTCACGATTCATCATTGCTAAATCATGATCCGAGTCTGTATCAGCCCCCAGATAGCTCCGCGAGTTTTTCACAGTGTTCCAAAATCTTTGCCTAACCATAATATTGTCAATTTGGTATCTCCGAGTGACTCCCAACATTTTGCATGTGTACCTCCTCCCACGATAATCTATCAATCAAGTGTTTCAACTACTAATTTATTTCTCCTACGAAATTCAACCTCCTTTTCTCCGCGATCATTTTTTGTTCCTAATCCAAACCCTCCCACTTCATACTCATCTCTCCCTTCCCCCACTACTGCGTTCCAGTCGCCTATTACTATTAGATTTTTCTTCCCCGGTACTTTTCTGATTATCTCCTCTATCTGTTCATACACCCCATCCACCTCTTCTTCCCCATAATTGCCTGTGGGCATGTACACCTGGACCAATACGAATTTTGTAGGTCCTGCTTTTATTTATAACACTAGTATCCTGTCACTCACCTGTTCAATATTTACTACCCTCCTCCCCATTTTCGTGTTCAATACTATGGCAACCCCACGTTAACTCTCACTTCCACCACTATAGATTACTCTGTAACTATCACTCCAGTAGTCCCCGCTGTCCTTCCATCTAACCTCGCCCAGACCTAAGGCATCCATTTTTCCTCCATGATTTTAAAAATTTGACGGAATCCTTCCGGAAGCAGTATTGATTGCTCCCGCCAGTCCAGCTCTAGGAGTCATTGGAACATGCAAACTCTTCCACCACTTCAAGGTTCGAGTCCGCGGGAAAGTAATTTTCAAGATATTTGACGAAAAAATACCTGCCATTTTACATGTTTTAGAAGTAGGACTAAAATTATATAAATGAACGTTCTTCCTATGACAATTTTTTAATGCTTTGCATTAACAATTCCATTTTTTTTAAGGCTGAGGGCTCAAATTGCGCGAGCATTAATTTTAGAAATTTCTCCAGCGCTTCGAGCCGTCTAAAATTGTGGATTCAAATGCCATCATTTCCTTCGTTCTTTTCATACTCATTGTGAAAGCCATGAATGACTTATTATTGTTCCATATGGGTAATCTCTTGAAAGAAATGTTGCTTGTGTGCAGAGCAGTGACAGTAAGAAAAGTCACTTTTTCTTAGGCCGAGATGGATTCATAGTCTGTTCTTCTGAACCAACCTTCTTCCTGAACCAACTAGCCTATTTTTGTTTGCCTATCTTGATGATATGATCTGAGAAAATATTGTTTTCAAAATTCTATACTAACGGTATTATTCGGTATTTACGCCGTACGAACTTGATAGTAATTTTCCAATATATTTTTTCATCTAAATGGGAAATATACATGGTCGATTTAATGAAACATTTTATCACCTGGTTTTCCCAATGTAATTGCCTGAAAGAAAATTCCTGCACTAATGGTTGAATATTTTGCTTACACAACTATCTTTAATTTATGCTTTTTACCAGCTGATTCGATAAAATACATCTTTTAATTTCAAATTGATCTTATAATATCAATACTTTTATGGCTTAGGAGGACACTTTCATATATCATTAGATCTCTATGTGAGTTAAATGAATCGATCGAGTGATAGGCACAATTATCTGCAGAATAATATTTATGACTGATAACACGGATAGAAGTTTTTGTCATAATTTATTTAATGTCTTCGTGTAGAGACAATGATAGAGATTCTTTTGAACGGAGTTCGTGAAATTATCCTCGCACCACTCCTTTTCATCACATGCACATTCATCATTCACGTAACTTGAATTGTTTTTATTTATTAATTAGGGTAATGTTTTACTAACAGAGAGATTTACTGACTAGGGTAATGTTTTACTAACTAATTTAGAGAGTTGTGTGGGGAAAGTATTGAACTAAATTCAACATTAAGTTCTTTACAACTTGGAAAATTATAATTCAAATAATTATAAGACCATAGAGTAGCAGAGAGAAAATATTACTAATGAAATTTAATCTTTAAATGCACGACTAACCATAGTGAATCAATGTTTTACCTTATTCCAGGAAGTCTCAATCAGAAGACTGAACAACCTAGGAGCCCATAACCGACATCCATATAAAGGCCAGGCTTCATCAAATTTTTGAAAAATTATCGAATCAAATGGCTGAAACAACATGCTGTGCAATAATGACCCCAAGGTAAGTAAATTTTAAAATTTAATCTCCAACAATAGTGTTGTAACCTGATCTTAGATCTAATATGCCCCGATGAAATGTCTGAAGAAAGACTGTAACGGATTCATGACGCCTTACACCAAGTTGCGAAGCCTTTCAAATTTTCTGAGAAAATATTACTGCAATTCGTACGTATTACTCCTTTTGTAGCACTCATAAAGTTGATTATGTGGATCTTCTGAATCAGAGAAACTATTTGTTAATATTGCTGTTTTCAGGTATTCTCGTCGCGTGCTTAGTTTTTCTGACTACAGTTTCTCCCCTCTTCCTGGAGGCGTCGTCAGGTCTCGTCAGGTCAGGTTGGACCTGATGATGCCCCCAGGAAGAGGGGAGAAACTGTAGTCAGAAAAACTAAGCACGCGACGAGAATACCTGAAAACAGCAATATTAACAAGTATATGAGTCGCGGGAGCCTTCAAAGAAATTTCAGAGAAACTATTGTTTACGCAAAGCGTCATAAAATATGTATGAGTAAATGGCTTTTAAGGCTGACGCCATTGGATCAAAAATGTGTAAGCGTAACATTTCTTTACA
Organism: Ceriagrion tenellum; assembly: GCA_963169105.1. NCBI lineage: Eukaryota > Metazoa > Arthropoda > Insecta > Odonata > Coenagrionidae > Ceriagrion > Ceriagrion tenellum. The sequence goes on from OY720637.1 coordinate 49,536,204, forward strand.
ACTTTGAAAATAAAAGGAATATCAGAACGTTTCTTGCTCCATACGAAAGAGGGAGATTCTCATCAGGAGAAAAATCATTTTGGAATCGGTATTGTCCTCATGAAAAGGAGAAGGATTTAATATCTTTTGCCGACACTCACCCAGCATTAGAGTTGACCGACGCTCAATCCTGCTCAGAGTTCACAGGTGGTTTCATCCAAAAGCGTTCGAAAAACACGTATTTCCGTTGGTCTTAAGAAGTTGCAACGAAAATAATTTTATGGTTAGGGGTTACCAAAACATGAGAAATTGTATCCATGGGTCTCAGCATTGGGAAGGTTGAGAATCACTGTTCTAAGGGATAATAATCGTACAAGCTAATTGAATCTGGTAAGGTTAATTAATCTGGAACTTTATAGCGTGAGTTATTGAAAAATTTCTACATTTAAGATATTGATATATTTCATGTTGTCATATATCAGAGAGTGAATGCCAATAGTAAGAAGTTACTGGATGAAAGTGCGTCAAATTCAGTGTCTATGAAACTAAGAATGTCTTCTACAAATAAGCACCATTAGTCACTTCCTTTCTGGCTAAATCGTTAGAAAAAATTACTTTACGAATTGAGATGAGATGAAGACTTCAATCTCTCCTCCCTGGTCATAAATATAAGACCATAGATAATATTATAACTACAGTAATTATGCTTAAATATCGTTCTCGGGCTTCGCACCGGATAATGTTTTCATAATCCACCGACGTTTCGGAAAACGACTTGTTTTCCATTTTCAAGGCACGTGTTATTTCCGCCGTGACCACTATAACACTAAAATTAAACAAGATGTTGATGCCCCAACAATGAAGGTTGCGAAGCCCGAGAAAGATATTTAAATATAATATACCGGGAAAATCTTAAAATATTTAGAGTAATTATGACTATATAGGATAAAATGTTGAGGCTCATCGTTAGGCCATCGTCAAGAAAAAAGGTTGAAGTATGAGATCAGTAATTAGTCCTCAAAAATACAAAAATTTACTTCAAAACATGAAACATGATAGAACGTTCAAGTTGTTGATAACTATCATAAGTTACAGCATAATAGTTTAAGAAATATTTCATGGGCATTGGAAAAATACTCAAGGGTTATCGTAAATTAAAAAAAAACACATTACCGAGTGATATTGAAAGAGTACAGCTTTTCAAGTTCGATTCCGCTAATTTAGTCACTCAAAACCACCAAAATAGATCGATGACTAAATCCAGCATTTTCAATTCAGGAAGATCTCTTGAATTTTTGGGACTGCCTTGGTATTTTTTTCGGCTCCCGTTGAGTGAAAACCCACCACGAGGGAAGTCCTTGGCATTGCTGGCATTCTTCGGCTCTAGCGCGGCGTGAGATTGACTGCCAAGTGAGGCACAAGGATGATCACTTATCCCCCGTGATTGAGTGAGAGCATGCGGCTGGTTTTTCCGCTTATCGGGAGCCCGCCGAGTTGGATACGAGGTGAATGAAGATTACCGCCGCTAAGCGGACTGAAATACTTATATACTTGTAGTCGCGGAGTAGGTACCTACGAGCTCTCGTAAGCGAACTTGGGGAGTTAGAATCACCGAAAACGTTGAGCAGATATGAGATGTTTACAAGAATACGACGTTTCAGCCGTCAATTTTTTTCGGGTAGTTTGAGGAAAACATCATTTTACCTATAAATCAACGTATTTGTTCTCATTTTAAAGAAAAATGTTTCATCCTTCCAAAGAAAGCAAAATTGCATCCCCTTATGGAACTACTTTCCAGGATTTTTGACGAAATACACCAGCCATTTTACATAGTAAACTGTACGTTTGCGCATTCCACAGAGATCTTATTTAAGAAAAGAGGAACTTCTGACACTTTTTTCTCTTCAAAAAACTTTACAGTGTGTATTTTGTACGCTTACTCAACTATTTTTTTAAATAATTTGTATTGTAACCTCAGGAATTTTTTCAAAATCGCAAAAACTCCCTCCGTTGTGAAGGAGTTTTATACGTACCGCGTGGAAAAATGAGTCAATTTTAAGACTTATGTAGATATTTTTATTAAATTACTTGGAATTTCAGTCAATATAAGGATATCATTGAAGCATTAGTAATGCGATATTTAATTCATGCTTCCTACAGCTGCTGACATTGAAAGGTAAAATTCGCATCTGGTCTCCATTATGACGAGGGAAATAGCTGGAGAGGGTGATTGAAGTAGGTGGAGAGGGTGTTCAGTGAAGACAGGAGTCAAAATAAAAGTGAGGACATATTGAACGACAGTAGGTATGGACGAGTACTTAGTGCAAGGAGAGTGTCATTCGCTCAGGTTATTAGCTTGAAGAGGTGGATGACATATTTGATCGTCAAACATACGCAATTACTCTTCTCAAGAGATTTTCGCGCTTAAAAATCGCAACTAGTTTATATCCCTAGCCCAAAATTTGTCAATAACAGTTAGAAATGATTGAGTAGTCCTATGTCTGCAGAAGAATACTTACTCCCCATTTTCCCATTACAAGTATTTATTCTGCTTAGTAATCGCACATTGCCCGTTTAGTCGCTTTACCATTCAATAAAATGAAAACTCTACTAATGTCAAAAAGCAGTAGTTTAGAGATAAGGAAAAACTTAATGAAGATCTACGTTTGGAGTGTTGCCCTACTTGGATGCGAATCATGGACTGTAGGGGAAAGTGCAATGAAAAGACTGTTATGTTTTGAAGAATGGTGTTACAGAGGAATACTGAAATTATGCTGGACAGAAAGGAAAACGAATAAAGAAATCTTTGAAAAAGCTCGAGAAGAAAGAAGAATAGTAAGAGTCATTAAAGAAAGGAGAGCTAAACATATTGGACATCTATTACGGCACGATAATCAAGTGAAAATGATAATTGAAGGAAAAATTTAGGGAAAAAACTGCTGAGGAAGGCCCCGACTAGACTTGTAAATATTTAAAGTCATGACCTATTAATTAATGTATCGCTATTGTTGCGAAATCGCATGGTGCCTCGGCTCCCAAGACCTTTCCTGTGGTCTAGGACCACGTGGAAAGGTATTATTTGACTCTACAAGTACCTCAATCGTGGTACCCTAATTCAACCGGTGTGAAAGTTACGTGGCACAAAATCTATGGTGACCTAATTATATTTGGCGGTGTGCGCGTTCACCTAGAGTTGGCGAAGTCGTTTCCCACCTGATGAATGAGTTATTCCCAGCGATGGGAATATGCTTTCGCTTTGATAGAAAAATACAATTTAAAAATTATTTTCTGACGAATAAAGTATTATTAACCTGAGTCTAATGAGAGTTGTATGATTTTAAAACAATACGTCGTGACAAAATAAGTGTCTATTGCATAATGGACCAAATTAAATTACTTTTTTAACTTCACTTGAGGCTTATTAGCACGACGCGGGTTTCGACACTTTGTGTTATCTTCATGTCCTGAAGATAACACGAAGGATCTGAAGGACCTGAAGAGGACACGAAGTGTCAAAACCTGGGTCGAGCTAATGAGACTCAAGAGGAGTAAACAGAGCCATTTCATTTGGTCAATTATGAATAACTTTTACAAAGTAAATCCTGCAACAATCTCCCTTTTATTGCAATAATTATTCGTCGATATCTCACCTAAAAAGGGGGTATAGCCGTGTAAATTATTTAAATATTTTTTTTGTATTTTCCGCAACTTATTAATTAAATTATATTTAAATGATTCAATTATTTTATGACTCTTGTGCTGATATTGGTATCCATATAATTTATGTTTTGGTTTCCTTTGCAATTATTTTAAAATTCAATCGCTGAGCCAAGCGATTCGATATTTATCTTGAAAATCGGACCGATCACTTCCAGCAAAATCGGAGAAACCTCAGGTTCACTTTACCGTGAATTCGTGAACCCCCCCTTCGCAACTACTTGGAAGGGACCCCGATCAATACGAGTCCGCCGTCAGGAGCGCATCCCGTCGCCGGCGACTTGACGAGCGTCGATGCGGTGCGGCGCCTCGGGACACCAATCCTCCACGCGCCCCGATTTGCTCCCATATCAACTGAGAGCGCACCGTAGGCGGAATGATGCGCGCTGGTCACGTGCAGCCTGGAGTCGCTCATTATTGCCGGTGGCCGTGACTTAAGTCTCTTGAGATTGTGCCGTACCCATTTCTCGTTTGTGGTTTCGCAATCATTATTATTCTCTCAAAGAACGACTACGACTCAATATTGCAAACTACTTTCCCACGCTCCTTTTAAGTGTCTGAACGTCAGCAGAAGTTTTCCTCTCTGTCTCACTAAGGAAGTCTTTCTTTGTGGTTTTTATGAGAGAATCAATTCTCGATTGGATCAGGTTTTACGTTCAAATTTTTGGCTCGCCAGCATAGGTAACTTTCAGGTTCCAAAAATATTTATCGCCATCAGAAAAGTTTCGTGCACGAAATTTGCTAAAGGGTATGAAGGTAACTTTGGAATTATTTACTCTGTTAGTAACGTTGAAGATCATTTCGTTTCATGGGTTCGAATGGCAATAGCACGCTGGTCTTCAATTGCAATTAAAGTTTAAAATGGGGTCGAGGTTAGGGGCAAGCGAAGAAACAATTTTTAAGTGATCACCAGCATATATTGCATCATTTAATGTAAATATTGCCGTAACTGAATGTTAATTTGGCCATACTGCATAGTCAATAATCAAAATTTTAAAACTTGTCAAACGCACATTCAAAAGAATGTTGGTGGAAGACATGATATTATGCCAAGTAAATTATCAGAGTTTATTATTATCCAGGGTGACACAAAATCAGTGAAAAATGATTGAACACCTCTTTGTGTTCCAAGTACGGCCTTACCTTTCGGGCTGTGGTGCTTAGCCATCGACAAGCGACTGCTCGTTACAATATATGTCCGGCAGTCGAGAACATCTGGTCCCGTAAGGTCACAAAAATCCACATGGATAGAGGACGAAGAAACCAAGAGTAGTCTCAAAAATAAGATCGGAAACAAATGCTCCAAATCTGCACCGGACATCGACCACGTATTGATAACGTAATAAACATGTTGTCTTGATATATCTATGTTTTGACAAAAAAATGGACTCTCATGAATTTTCCTTGAACCTTTTAGTGTATCATAGAATCAAACAAGATTGCTTTATGAACTGTATGCATTTGAGTGTTGGTAAATAAAACAGTGATTAATCGTAGCTTAACTAACTAAAGTACTCTGGCGGAAATCGAGGGATCCGGGTACGAATCCCGGTCAATGCAGATGATTTTTTTTCTCTGTGGAATTTTGCTAAATTAATATCAATACATACAAAAAACTTTTGACAGATTGTGCAAATATCGGACGAAGAAGATGCTTAAAATAGATCCCATTACATTTTCTTCAGGATGTGAACGATCGATTATTAGAACAGACATGCTGAGGCACTTGTAATGTGGTGAGAACCAATAACTATAGATTATAGCATTTACCTCAATGTTAATCCCTAGGCAATAGCCATTTCCAAATTGATTTTTAAGCATGTCTCTTTGATATTTCGCTGGTAACAGGTGAAATTGCTCTGAAAGATGGTGCACTCTATTATCTTATTTTTCAGTGTTGAAAATTTCCAAAAAAAGCTATTATTTACCTTCACTACCGATTGGGTTGACAATAGTTTCCATCCTAAATCTTTTGACAATAGTTTCTAACTTAAATACACCCTTAGAATTTACTTTGCAGTGTTAATTAATCTCAATTGCATCGATTTCATCAATATCATAGAAATAGTACAGAGAAAATAAAGTCCTCTGTTGTATTTTTCAATGCAAGTTTAGTTTTCTTTTCTCATTGGTGTGGAAATAATTGGATTCCTGCATTAAATTTCGTCAGTTTCCATCCATTAGGAATAATATTTTTAGTATTATATACCATTAATTATTTTAAATGGTCTTATAATATGTAAATATCAACTCCTAAAGTAACATACCTGTAACTCAGTGACTACGCGAAGCTAATTCGTGGTGAGTCCCGGTGTAATCAAAATTGGCCAACCTCCATGCTAATAAATTGCTCGTGTGTCTGTACTACGCATCTATCAAAACCTTCTCCATTCTCCCACACAGCTACATGTCATACTCCACCTTGATCTTATCATTATTTCGTATTTTGTGGGCATGCTTTTAAATTTTCAAGTAAAAAATGAAATTCAATGCTAAATATTAGCGGCAAGAGTAACATTTATTTTTAAATCAAAACGATATTTGCCCTTTTTCCGTGATTTTTCGCACTTTAAAACCAAATAGAAGAAAGTAATCCAAACCATGTCCAATAGAACTAAATGAAGACAAAGGTTATACACCTTTTCACCCATATTTTTTCATGAAGGAGGTATCTGGATTGTTTAATATTGATTTATTTATCTTTAAATTATCCTGTAATTGCAGCCTCCAAAAATTATGTGTGTCTTTGAAAATTTATTTTGCATTGTTTAACGCCATGAATGATATGGAATCCATTGATAATGACATATTAATATGGGTAATTAAAATTCTACCTGTGGCTCAATGCCGTGCAATTTTATTTCTCTCCTCACTTGAGCATTCACGTGATTTCGAGTTTCCATATTCAAGTTGCGTCTATCGTCAGCTGTGTTGAAAAAACTGATAACCAACAGTAGATTGTCGTCATATCGGATTTTGCCGCATCGTATCTCACGAGTGGGGAAGGGCGAGAGTTATTTGGCAAACCTCCGTCGGAGAGCGCCACTGCATCTGCGCCCAAAACCCCCTCTCCGCTAATGGACCCACCCAGCACGTTCAATAGTTGGTATAGGAGGAGGGGCGGATTTCCAATACTGAATCGCAAGTAATTACACCGGCGAGATACCCCTGCCACAACCATGCTTCTATCGGGCCCTAATATTCCTCTTTGCCACCGGTGACGAAATGGTCGCCTTACGGTGAGGAATCATCCCGCTATGGACTAATTTTGAAAAAGTTCTACGGTTTAAATTTTGAATCAGTCGAGTATTTAATGCCTTTTTAACTCAGAAAATCGAGGCGTAGATTTTTGTCAGTATCTCCAGACAAATTACAGCTAAAATTTAAAAAATTCTATTCATTTAAGCTTTTTATGGTAAGAAAAAGTCAGTGATAGTGACGAGCTGAAAATTGCTCGAAGCTGCTATGTCACGCGAAACGAAAAATCGGAAAATTTTCAGCAGTTGCACTGGCCGCAAAGATGGATGAGTTTTTTATCCCGCGGTAAGTTGATGTGTTTTTTTTTCAGATTAATATGGTGACAATGCAATGGAACAGTGTAGCTTAGAAATTTCTTTGAAATACTCTTGGAAGACAATTATCGCGTTGCAGAATCAGTTCGTCGAAAGAACATAAAATCTTGCAAGGTTTTTTCGCTCCGTTTACTTGAAATGTTATAGCAAATGCTCTCTTCAACCTCATTCGTGGCCCAGGTATTTTTTAATTGGTATAAATTTATCAAACTCTGCTATATACGCCACAAATCCTCGCAAATTCTTGAGATTTGTACAAAATATCAAATAACTGTCCTATTTCAGCCTCCCCACTCACCTTGCATACCTCCCTGTGCCACTTTTTAAATTTCCATCATTGAAATGTGAGCTTCAAAGACGTCGTTTTGACGCCATCAAAGAGAATTTGGCACGGGAAAGGGATGTTATACCCCAAGAAGCACTGCAGGACTGTATGGCGAAGTAGAAACACCACTGGAAAAAGTGTATGTCTAGTACAGGAAAGTGCTTATAAGAATATAAGGACGCATAAGTTTTAATTAATCTGAAATAATCATTTTACAAGTTAATTATAGCGCCACTGAATCAGGTTGTAGAAAGAGCATAACATTTTGTAAGGTTTTATTGCTTAATTAACTTGAAATGGCGTCGAAAATTCATTCTTCAATCTAAACATTTTGATGTAACCCGATTTTAATAATTTCATTTTACCCTCGATATTTTCCAATCAAATTTATTGTTATCAACCCCGCAGATGGTTGAGGCGTGACATACTCTCGGGAATTAAAACAATATGTTTTGACTGTCATAAATATTGGTTTTAAATCTTCTTCTTTTACAAAATTAGCTTCAAAACTTCTTAATCAACATATTTTAGCACCCAAAGAACAATACAATGTTAAATAATTAATAATTAATCCTCTGAAATAACAGATTTTATTTTTCGTTATAGATCCTCCGTGAATCAGAACTACTTAGTTTCTTCATATCAATGAAGTCTTTGCCTTTGCGAAGTTTCACTCTCAAAAACCAATTAGAAGAAACTAATCCAATCCAAACCCAACAGAACTAGTTGAAGGCATAGATTAAATTCCACTTAACCCATATTTTTCATGAAGGAGACTCCTGGATTTTTTAAAATTGTACTGAATGCTATAGATATTACGTGTGTGTGCCATATTTTTGTGAATTAAATAAGAAAGTATTACCTGTCAAGACAAGTTAATTCTTATAAAAAAAGTTTATTTTCTCATCATGCTACGAAGGAGGATATTGATATCTGTAAGTGAAATCTTGAAAACCATAAATGTCCAATTGAGGCATCCATATTGATTCCTTGATGAGCAAATTGAGATGTGAAATAAAAAATAAATACCACTTTATACTTTTACTTTACTTCTATTATATAATTAGCTTGAAATCTTCTTGAACAACCCAATTTTTTACCCGAAGAACAATATTTTGTCATAATACTCCTCTGAAATAGGAAATTTTATCGTTCGCTATAAATCATCCTTGAATCAAAATTTCTGAGCGATTGGGGAAGAAGGAAGTCAATTGTAGTGCCACTGGATCAGGTCGTAGAAAGGACAAAATTTTGCAATGTTTTATTGCTACATTAGCTTGAAATGGTGTAGCGAATTCTTTCTTCAATCCCATTCCTGGCCCAAGTAATTTTCAACTGGCAAATATATATCAGTTGCACTTTTTTTGATGTAGTTTTATCTTAATTTATGCGTTTTACACTCGATGTTTACCATTTAAATTTATTAATAAAATTAATTGGTATTGATCCCGTAAGTGGTTGAGGCGTCAAATGTTCTCGGATACAAAAAAAAAAGTTTGAACTGTCTTGAACATACGTTGAAATCTTCTTCCTTTGAATCATTATCTTGAAATTTTCTTAAACAGTTTATTTTATCACCCAAAGAACATTAATGTGTAACAAAACTCCCATGAGACAACAAATTTTATTTTTCGCTAGAGATCATCTGTGAATCCAACTTTATGGCTTTCTCCCTATCAATAAAGTATTTGCCTTTTTTACGTAATTGTCATATACGATAAAAAAATACATTCAGCCGGTTTAATATTTAGTCATTGGGTTTTGTTCAATCCATTTGAATGTGTTTTGCTTGTTCTTAGTGGAAATTTTCACCGGAAATACTAAGAAATATTTTTATTTGTGTTAGAAACGGTACTACCAAAGCTCACTCTGCTTGTAGCATGATTTTTCGATCATCGCATGAGAGTTTTTAACTTTCTGATTCGTATAGAAAAATAAACAAACTTGAAAGTTTAAATCTAATTTTTGTTTTTTTTTTAGATATTTTTCATACGCCTTGTGAAAATTTACTCATATAGCACTGAAAAATATCCCATTTTGGGCCTGAAATATTGCTACCCAAAGTCGTTCAGCTGGTAGCTCAGATTAGGCGTTCACCACCAGCAGAAAGTTTTCAAATTACTCGAAAAAATTAAATGCGAACACTTAGCAGGATTTGTTTCGAAAATAATTTACAAAAATACATGGATTAATTTTGAAAATTATTAAAATTTGGCTGAGATGTATATGCGTGTTTCATTTTCCGTCTTTTGTATATTTTTTTGTATTTTGTATATTAAATCAGAAAGAATTCCATATCAAAGAAGTTAATTCTTATAAAATTGTCTTTTTTCTCATCTTGCTAAAGAAGGATATAGATATCCGACGATGAATCGAAAATTCGAAAAGGCATTGATACCGCATCGCAAGTTAATAAGCTCATCAAAATTTCTTTTTGTATGGCTTGCCTTGTAATTACCACCCGTAATATCCGAATGAGATATCCATATTGATTCCTCGTTGAGCAATATTGAGATATGAAATTAAAGATAAATGCCTCTTTCGATTTTTACTTTACTTTCATTCTATAATTACCTTGAAATCTTCTTTTGAAAACTCATTTTACAACCCGAAGAACAATGTTGTGTAATGAAACTCCACTGAAATAACAAATTTCATTATTCTCTAAAAATCATCCTTCAGTCAAACGTTCAGAGCAATTGGGGAAGAAGGCAGGGCGTCGAAAGTATATAAAGTTTTGCTATGTTTGATCGCTTCACTAACTTGAAATAATTTTTTATTCCCATTCGTGGCCCAGGTAGTTCATAATTGGCAAAAAATTATCAGGTACGCGGAGTAAAAAGTGTAGTTAAAGCTACCACACTGATCCTGTTTGAAACCCTCTTGGGCAGAATAACGGGAATCATCAGTCCTCGATCCGCAGTTTGCGACAGCTCTCCGCTCTATTCTCCAGACATCTAACGACTCATATTTTTGATCTTTCTACAAGTATCAAGCATTCAGCTTGTCACGACTGTCTTCAGCCATGACTTTCCAATTCTTTCATGTACGTCTCTCAAATCGTCTACTTTTCACTCAATATTTTAAAATATATATTTGATCGAGTATTTGTCCTTCATCCATTATTTCTATGTATTTGCTCCATCAATTTCTTTCCATTACTGTATTCTCATATTTTTTTGTGCCTTTTACGAAGAGTTCTTGCGTATCATCCATATTTCTTTTTCCATCCTTTTGCGTAAAACCAGCTTAAATATATTTTTTAAAGTACATATCAGACGATTGTTATCTATTTTCTTTAGCTTTGGTGATAGAACATTAGAATGTATCATTAGATAGAACTTGAAGTCAGCAACTTTTCATATGGAGTACATATCAGACAATTTTTATCTATTTTCTTTAGCTTTAGTGATAGAACTATAACGTAACATTAGGCAGAACGTAAATCCAGCAACTTTTCATAAAGATTACACATCAGACAATTGTTATCTTTTTTCAGTAGCTTTAGTGATATAACAGTAGAATTTATCATTAGATGGAACCTGAAGCCAGAAATTCTTCATAATGAGTACGTATCAGAGAGTTGTTATATTTTTGTTCATTAGCTTTAGTGATAGAACATTTCCTGATAATTCTTCGCTGGCTCAAAAATGGGTTAATGTCTGTGGCATAGCAATTATGAATGCAACGGAAAATAAATGCATAATTATTCTAAGGAAGAATTGTTCATAACCACTTTTCTCTACTAAGCCCACAGCTAACTATTAGTGGCCTTAGTTTTTAATTCACTTGACGTTTTCTCATCAAGACACCGACTGCCGAGGGCACCAACCATTAAGAGGCGCTTCCTTTTTTCATCAATTCCCCCGCTTCTGTTATCGGGCGTAAATCAAGGAAGAGAAACCGCATGGGCGAAACCTAATGGCCATCCTGCATCCAGTAGCCTTCACACCGCAGTAACCGTGCCATAGAGATGAAATAAATTACTAAATTATGATAATCGCGTTTATAATATGTGCAAATGTTATATTATGAGAGAATATCAATGAGAATAAGGAGGGGAAGATTCTTAGCAAGTTTGAATGTAAACTGGTATCGCTCGAAGGAAAAGGTGCAGGGGCATCTTTCGTCGAACGCCCACAATAATAACGGATCTTATACCTGTAATCATTAATGGTGATTTATCCGAAGCCAAATATATACCAGCCCTCGCAAATGTGAGCATCAATCAGGCGGCCTTCAATATTTGGCTCCTATTCTGCATTCTTGAAAATTGGAGCTTGTTGCATAAGTTATGTCGGAGAAAAGGGGCAGAATAAGCCTTAAGGGCTCCTTAGCAAGGACTTGGATTTGACAGGATTATTATTGGTCTCAATTCCATCCGAAGGTAACCCTTTCATGGAATATTTATTATAATATCAAAATCATATGATTTTTAAATATATTGAGTCCTTCCATTTGATGTCCACTTGGATTGTCCTGCAAAGACAGCTAAAAATAAAGCAACTTGCAATGATTTCATTGCCGAAGGTTTTATGTTCACAAGAATGAGTGGGAGTAGAGAACTAGTGTTGATTTTTTACCATACCTACTATAAGTACATACTAATTTTCTATGTGAAGTCGTCATCTTCATCTCTAAAAAACCTAGAGTTTTGCACATCTACCGCTCGACAATCATTGATGTGAACCTGTTTTAGATATTAGATATTTATTGCATCCAACAATGGTACAACAATATTGGCAACAACATGAATTGGGATGCTTAGGTAGCCTTAAAAGGTTATTACCTGTTAAAAGATTACCTTCTTAAAAAAAACAAAAACACACATTGCTCTCGAAAAGAGTAAAACGTAAAATATACATTGGTCAAAGAAATTGGTAACCTTGAGACCCCGACTTACAAACAAATGAAGTGAATAATGACCTTGGAAGTATTATTTAAGGATATACAAAACAATCAATGCAACAAAAAATTAATACGAGTATGGCAACCTTTCATACATTGCTTATGAAGAAGTTTTTCAATATTGTGCTGAGTGAATATCCATGATTTCACAGAACACAGAAATTTTCGGGAATCATCCTCCATTTTTATATTTGCTGGAAAAATATTGAATACCATAGGCCCCATGTATAGGTCTTTTAAATATGGTTAAATTTGGTTTACATAAATGTACATTACTTTTTCTCCTCGTATCATACGAGTACCTTTCTGGAGTAGACAATGGTGAAAAACCACTTCGAAAAGAAAAAGATCTTATATCTATAGCAATAGTGCGTGAAAGACGTTGTATTACGCGGGAAAAAAAACTCCAATTTTTGAGTTAACTGTAACTCCCGTTTTCTCTAAGAAAATCCTGGTTTGAGCGGTTTGCTCCAGCGTCCCACTCAGTTTGAAAACTAGTTCCGGTGGTTATGGAAGCGTCCAGAAATGTACTGTTAAGTGATACGTAAATTGAAATTTTTATGTAAAAATCAAACCAATATCACACATCATTGAATGCTCTGTACTGTCAATTGAATTTTTGTCAATAGAGTAAAGGAAAGGATGTCTGCGATAAAATACGAACTTATCAACTGTATTTTATAACTCTTCTCTAGAGGCTGAGGAATTACTTCGCTGTGGGCCAAGAATAATTCATCCCACCCAGTAGTAACAAAATTTAAATTCTATAATTCGGAGTTTGGTACAAAAGCAAACCACCACAGCTGCTTGTTGAAATTTTATTTTGCTATAGCAATCAAAGTTTAGAATACTAACTGCTTCATTAGCTTTTTCATATATTTGGTTTTTTAACATTCTACGACGCTAGTCGATGACCGACCGCCATTGCTTTCTCTATTCATCCACCGGCCTTCTGGTAACTGCTTTCTCTTGTTGCCTTTTCTATACCTTCTCTCCAACATCTTCTGGGCCTTCCTCTTTTTTTCTACCTCGTGGATTCCACACTAAAATTCGTATAACTTTTGACCAGTAGCTTAACTTTTATACATTATGTTCCGTTTTCCGAACATCGGGATGTAGTGATCCTACTTATTTGAATAGTTGTCAATAGTATCCATTTTAAGAGAGCATTATATTCAAAGCAATTTATCGTCTGGAGGTGACCTTCAAGGACCAGTAAGTAACTTATTCTGTCCACCTTAACTTTTAGCCATTAGCTTAACTTTTATAAATAATGTCCCGTTTTGAGAATATCAAAATGTAGTGACCCTTTTTATTTGAATAGTTGGCTATAATATCTATTTTAAGGGAGCGTTTTATTCAAAAGCAAACCGCCGCAGCTGCATGTTAAAATTTTATTTTGGCATAGCAATCGAAGTTTAGAATACTAACTGCTTCATTAGCTTTTTCATATATTTGATTTTTTAACGTTCTACGACGCTAGTCGATAACCAACCGCCATTGCTCTCTATTCATCCACCGGCCTTCTGGCAACTGTTTTTCTTATTGCCTTTTCTACACCTTCTCTCCAACTTCTTCTGGGTCTTCCTCTTTTTTTTCTACCTCGAGGATTCCACATTAAAATTTGCTTAACTTTTAGTCATTAGCTTAGCTTTTATAAATAATGTCCCGTTTTCAGAACATCAAAATGTAGTGACCCTATTTATTTGAATAGTTGTCTATAATATTCATTTTAAGCGATCGTTATATTCAAAGCTATTCAGAGTCCGAAGGTGACCTTCAAGGGCCAGTGAGTAACTTATTCTGTCCTCCTTCGGAAATGCATTTACGTGAGCTACCACCTGGGAATTAAGAGTTCCCACCCAAACGATTTAATGTCTAACGGACTCTTTACGGGACAAGACAAGGCAGTATCATGTGAATCGGGAAACCTTGATCGTGGGCGTGATTCAAATCCTTCCTCCACAAAATCGGAAGGATCCGAGCCTTTCGCATTGTAAAAGGTTTCCTTAAGTACACCGCAAGGTCTTTCGCTGGGCGGGTTGGAGGGACATGAAAAATGTTTGGATTCGCATAGCTGGAAGCTAAATTAACTCCCTTTTAGTTCAACGCAAATCCGTGGATTATAATGAATTTCTATTGACAGTGAACATTGAAATATTTCTGTGCGCTATTTGCTTGAAGGCGCTGCTCAAGTTGTAACGCCACAATTTCAGTTTCTTTCCCTTCAATTTAGACCTTTTGCACCAAGTTTCATCCAAGATAAAAGCGCAGTTGACGTAAATTCAACCGATTTGTCAACACGTCCGAATCCCGTTTCGGAATTATGAGTCCTTGACCGAATATTTCATAAAGAAAAACACTCGATGATGTACTGTCCACTTTTTTTATAACATTCTAACGTTACTACACGTGTTTCGGCACTTTAATTGTACTCGGCAATGAATGAGACTTGGTACTCTCTGTACTTGATATTGGCCAATTAAAGTGCCAAAACACGTGCAGTAACGTTAGAATGTTATTTTTTTAAAGTGGGCAGTACGACACCAAGTGTTTTTCATTTCGAATATGCTGTTCCACAACATCTCGCCCGAAACTGTTGACTTAAATTAATTCATAATGGTTGTATTTTTAAAAATCCTACTATCATGGAAAAATTGTACAATTTTCTCTTCTTTTAACCTTTTTCTTTTTTTTCTCAACTAAATCATTATCTTGAAGTAATTCCAGATTGTGCCCTTGAAACAGTTGGAGTGAACAGTTATATGCGCTAGAGTGTTTTTAACCCTTTCGAGACGGAGTAGTTCTCTCCTTAGCGTGATTGCTGGACTGAGCCCCAAGACACTCTTCTGTCCCCTCTGTACGGAGCATTTTTCAAGACGTCGGTTAAGAAGGGTCTCGCAGGTAATCACACACTCTCAGCTCCTACCCTTTTTCGACCCCTCTCAGCAGGGACTCCGCATTATCTCGGACTCTGGAGGTAGTTGGGCTCCCTCCTTCCCGGGTTTAAAACCCTCCCAGCGGCATTAGTTCGCGGTCAATTTATGATTTATTTATACGTATTAGGTACATGGATAATTGCTGCTTGCTCTTAATTTGCGGAATTTGAACTGAATTCCTGGTTTTTTTCTGTGCTTTGTCAAATTTTAAACGAAGCTCTAACGTCAATATTAACGGATTTAATGCAGCAATCATTTCCATTCCGAAAATGTGCTCCTAAAATATTCTTATTTGATTCCAAAACCTTCCACAAACCTCAATACTAAATTGGAATACCTTCTTGGAAATGCATTAGTAGAGGTAAAAATTTCATTGTTAAAAAGCTCATTGTGTTCATAGCTAGGACTACCGTGGTATTTTTTGGAAAGTACGCGCCATCGCGGGCATACAGAACTCCTGTGGAGCTTCTCTGGAATTGCATCCATCAGTATAATTAGGGTTTTCTCCGAATATTTTAATGTCCCTCCTTTCATTTGGAAAATACGCTCCACCACGGGCTTACAGAACTCCTGTAGAACTTCTCTGGAATTGCATCCATTGGTATAAATACGTTTTTCTCGGAATAAGTTAATGCCTCTCTCGTTCAAATTCCCACAATTCTTTTTTAATATGAACTTCCTCTTCACTTCTGTCTCAGTCGTTCTTGGCTTCAGACGACTTCAGACAAAATATTGAAATATATTATTCCGAGTATGCATTATCAAGTGTTGTTATCATACTAAAATCGAGATTTCAGTTAATATTTATCGTAGAATTTCGTTTAAAAATTGTAAACGCTCATAAAAAGACAAAGAATTCGATTCTTAGTTTATAATTTTTGAGAAAGGAACAAATATAAATTTCGCAAAACGACTGAATAAACAATAGTATGACCGCGGTCCCTTGCCACAAAGAGGGGTATTATACGACGAGGGGTTCGAGTACCTGTCCCCGTTTTTCGAGGGTAAGGCCTAACCCCCGCTGCGTTGGGTCCTGAAACTAAGACTTCGGGTACCCGTAACCGTCATAAAAGGGGGGGGGGAGCAAGAAGCCGAGTATTTTCGGCATTCGTTCCCTGGGTCAGGAAAATCTCTGCCGAATATTTTCGGCCTTCGTCTCCCTGGTCAAGAAACTTACTACCGTATATTTCCGTCGTTAGTAGGGAAAGGGTTAAGGTGACTTGAGTAGTGAATTTGGATCATTTAGTACTCATTGTAATAGCGTTTAAGTTATAAAAATAAATTCGTGTGCTACCTTTCATTGAACTACGTCTGTCCCTGCGGTGGAACTCATCATTCAGGTAGTAATAGAAACTATTCAAGAGTTGGACAAAGGTTTCTCGGGTCTTCCACCGGGTGAGCAGGTCCATGGACCGGCGGAAGACCCGAGAAACCTTTATCGATCAGATACGTCGGGAAAATCTGAGATCACTCATTCAAGAGTTCTATTTTCTATTTACTTAAGATATATTTTAAATATAGGTCTCGTCGAGTTATTCTAAATTTAGACGAAATTGTATTTATATGTTGTTATCGAATACAGCGTGAAGCCTTGATATTTGATACTAGTAGTTATAGCTATCAGAAAAGTAATATTTTACGTTTAGAAGAAAGTTTTCTTATGTAACCAATCATTACAAAATGTGCGCCATGAGGCTACGTATTAGAAGGGCATTTATGGGCCCAAAAAATAATTTGTATTCGATGCATTTTTTTCATTTTTATATATCCATATCGCTAATAAGAACACATACGCACAACTTCGCCCAAATCTCTGCATCAGTAAAAATTCGTCCCTAGCCACTCTAACGTAGCCTCTGATATTCAGAATCCCTAACACTGTCCACTAATACTTTTATCTTAGTATTATACCTTTGTATATCTTATAATATAATAATATCTTAGTAATAGTAGTTCATCTTAGTATCTTAGATAAAAGTAATAGTAACACTAACACTTTCACTTGTTAGTCCTATAAATGATGCGGAAATTTAGCTTGCTGTAATCATCAAATAGCGCAGCTTATGCATCCAAAAGTTTGTGCAATTATTTCGAGCCATAATCCCCATTTAATGAGCCCAATTGCTTTAAATAACGATATATAGGTATTTGGCAAAGCGCGACCACTATTTTGTGTCTGAATTTCAGTCTTTTCAGAAGTATTTAGGAAAACTTTTGGTTATTTAGTGCTCTATGCCCATCACTTTCTTAATCAATTGAACCTCTCGACACGAGATTGAATGCGGCAAAAAGATAATTTCAATTATTGTTATAGAAGGAATGACGAAGAATCACATTAACTTCTCATAGTCGTGGATACAAGAATTTGTGAGGAGTTAGAAGTTTTTGATTGGAAACAATACGGTTCATTCTTACCTATTTATCAATAGGTTACATACCTGTTTAAATGATTCCCTCCGAAACAAAACCGCGTCTCGCTTTCATGATGTATATGGTGCTCTTTATTTGTGAGGCATGTGATAAGTCGTAAAAAAACTTTTCTCCTGGATTGGGAGCCCTTAGATTCGTGTCCAAATGCTGCGGAAATTTTCAAAGGTTTAAGAGTTTCTGGAACTATCTGTAACGATCTTATGAAATAAATTTTACGATTCTAACCAAGTCTTGCTGGCCATATTTAACTCCTCTTCGATTGTTTTCATTATCTACGTGAGATATTAAGCCTGCAACTTAAAAACTGATCGTTACTGGAATTCAAGTGTTCAGGGATATACCTGGCATATTTTTGAGAAGTAAAGAAATTCGATAGTTATAACCGCGATTCATGTCCATGTTTTCATTTACTGATAAAATGTCGAAGATGGAATATTGTAGGGTTTTACATACTTTCCAATAAAAATTTGTGAACTTTTAAGCATGTTACTTTGACTAATTTGTAAATTGTTTGCAAAACATACTGCCCTGGATTTTTTAAGCCCACAGACCTCTACAACCTGACTGGTAACTGATCGTTTCTCCTGCACTAATCGTTACATTGGATTCTGTAAGCCCATAGACCTCTACTACCTGACTAGTTACTGATCTTTTCGCCTGCACTAATCGTTACATTGGATTCTGTAAGCCCACAGAACTCTACTACCTGACTAGTTACTGATCTTTTCGCCTGCACTAATCGTTACATTGGATTCTGTAAGCCCACAGAACTCTACTACCTGACTAGTTACTGATCTTTTCGCCTGCACTAATCGTTACATTGGATTCTGTAAGCCCACAGAACTCTACTATCTGACTGGTAACTGAACGTTTTTCCTACACTAATCGTTACATTCACCGTCAATCGTTGCGCTGATGTGTTCGCACCCGTGCTAACTTCAACTCTTGAAACAAATGCTCCTTTAGGCATATGTTATGTCGGCAGGAAAAAAGTAATTGCTTGTATATTATAATCTGTAACGAACACGATGAGGGAGAAACGAATCTCATTCTTTGGGCCCCTAATCAGAACACTGGAAAACAGAATAAGCAAGAAAATTATGGAAAAACTATGGAACAGTACATCTACATAATACCCTGCGAGCTGCCGCATGGGCGTGTGGTGGGGGGTGTTAGGCCACCAGCCGTGTAAAGATGTAAGGTTTTGGTCGGTGAAATGGTGAAGTGTATTATGGGAGGGTATTTAGTAGAGCTCAATTTTGATCATGGTCGCTTATTGTGCTCAGAAAGAATGAGTTTTTGTACCTATCTGTTCGGAAATATACATCTCCTATTTTATCGCTTCCGTCATATCTTGTGATGCAGTGAGGCGTCATGATAACATTCTCTGTGTCGCTCTGAAACACCCCAGTTCTGAATTTCTCAAGCAAGCTAATCCTAGCGTGTACCCTCTGAGTCTCCAGAGGCTCTCACCTTGATCCCTCTAAAAGTCGTGAGACACTATATGTACGCTCGTTGCAGTTTTTAACGAAGTGTGCAGCTTTTATTTGCATACTTTATTAATTTATTTGGTTAAATCTTTACGATCAGGGTCCCAAATGCTCGCGGCGTATACGAGGTGTGGCCTAACCAGAGCGAAATAGCATCTTTCTTTCACTTTTTTTCATCCGAGGGCCTTCCCATTATACGTTAAAATAGTCCTCCAATCGGATCTCCTGGTGGGGACTACTGAGAGATGAACATTAGTCAGGAAAGGCAAGTGTGAGAAGTAGGTACTTTAACGAACTGATGTCTTACTTCCCTTCCCAACTGTCAGGTAATTGGTGCATATTTTAAATCTACTTATCTAGTGAGGAAAAATTGCCCCCAATTTAAAGTCCTGGTGGAGGCTACTGATAGGGTTACATTAGGAAGGACAAGAACAAGTAGTACCTTGACGAATTGATGTCTTATTTCCAAACAGATCTCGCCAGCTGCCGGGTAATCTGTGAATATTTTTAATCTACTGAGGTAAAATAGTCATCCAATTGGATCTCCTGGTGGAGACAGTGAGAGTGGTACATCAGTTAGGATGGTCAAGTACAAGAAGTACCTTGGCGAGCTCATGTCTTACTTCCAAACAGATCTCGCCAGCTGTCAGGTAATCGGTGAATATTATTAATCTGCTGAGGTAAAATAGTCCTCCAATCAGATCTCATGGGATCGGGACACTGAGAGGGGTACATCGGTCAGGAAGGTCAAGTACAAGATGTACCTTGACGAGTTCATGACTTACTTCCAAACAGATCTCTCCAGCTCTCAACTAACTGGTGCATTTTTAAACCCACTTTTCCGTGAGTTTTTTTTCTCAACATGCCTACGCTAAACCATAGTTTTTGCGTCCGATACATGGCCAACCGCAGCTCGCACTGGGAAGCTTCGGCGTCGGCTTCCCTGCAGGAGCCCTCGCCTCACCCCACACGGGATGAGCTCGGAGAGGTTCGACCTTAAAAGATGGGACGACCGCGAGCGACAGATATAATTTACTTTATCAATCGTTATGGATTGGCCCGTGGGGCGGCCGAGAGGAGCCGTGGTCAACATTTTCGAGCGCTTTCACGGCCTCACAAGGTCACGGAATAATGAGGAGCGCGTCCCGCAGCAAGGTGGCCGGCGCGGACGAAAAAAATAAATGAATGCTTAAAATGCGATTGAGGAGCGCCTGAGAGAGAATAAAACGAGGAAAGTGGGCGTTCTGTTGGGGGGAGGTAGAGCGTCTTTTAAAGGGGAAGAAAGGCGGTGGACACAAAAAAAAACAGCGCAAGTAGATCTAGGAGGAAGAGGCTCCGCTGAAACCAGAAGCCTCCTTGAGTTGGCGTTGGCACTTCTTTGCCGCTGCGATTGAGAGATAGACATTTTCTGAAATTTCCACTTTCATACAATATACCATTCCTACATTTTGCATCTCCTCACAAACAGGTCGTTTACCATTAACTAATTAGAATACACCTGACTTTTCACGTACATCTACATCTACGAAAAACCGTGCAAGCCACCACTAGAGTGTGTGGCACGGGTTGATTCCACACCAGGCAGGCAACACTCATCCCAGCTCAAAGGGGATCAGATTGGTGTGGTGGCTAGAGTACTGGCTAACCATTTGGACGGCCAGAGTTCAATTCCCTGAGGAGGAGGATGTATTTCAGAGGAAACCCGATCCCTACTTGAGTGTCTTGTGGAGGGTACTTCAAGTAGAGTACTCCGTCTGTCGGATGATACGTTAAGCCGTGGTCCCCTTGGCGCCTATCGTTAAGAGCAGGCTAATGCCGATGCCGGGTCGAATCTTCCTCCCTTACCCATCCCCTATGGTGCATACGTCCTTAGTTGTCGGTCGCCTCCCCAAAATCGAATCCTATCCATCCCAGCTGAAATCAGAACTGCGCACGCTCGCCCGGATGCCAGACGTAGGCCAAAAGCAGTCAGGAAGAGAATACGCGGTCAGACCAGATACTATGATAGTGCTACGTAAACGAACATGCCACCATGCAGTTTACTATTTACAACTACTGGTTAGTATTATTACTGCGACTAAAGGATAGAAGTACAAGGTACTACTAAGTCATGCAGGATCTATATCTTGCCGGTTATGTCGTGTGGGGTTAGTAGCTGATAATGATGTTGAGACATTCAGCACAAGTGCAGTACCCACTTTACCCGGCGAGAGTCAAAGTTTCCCAGAAGGGATCTATTGCAATTATTATGGTCCATTATTGTGCGTGAAAAAGTGACATTTTAAATATTTTGGTTCCACTGTCTATTTCCTTGATTTTATGCCTGTGATAATTTCTACCATAATAGTTCGGCTCTAGCAGAATGTGTTGAACGTCCGGCAAAGTATAGTTTACATCAAACTCTCATAAAAGATTTAATTCATATTATATGCTTTTCCTCTTCAAGTTATTAGGATAAATAGAAACATTAAATTATTATAGGGACTAAAGAATAGAAGTACAAGGTACTACTAGGTCATGCAGGATCTATATCTTGCCGGATGTGTTGCTTGAGAAACATACACGGTGTTAGTTTTTTTTACGACATCTAGGAGTTAAAAATTCCTTATTTTTTACAAAAGGTCTCTCTGGAGTCCATACACGTACCAATTTCCATGTAAAATAGCCGGTATTTTTTGGCAAACATCTCGGAAAGTTGCTCTGTAAGGGGTTGATATTTTGGTATCTTGGGAAGGGTGAGATATTTTCAATTAAAATGTGACTGAATTCGATTATTTTTAGGTGAAATTTCGTTGTCTCGGGCGTGACCTCGTGGAATTCGCCTAGCATTGTAAATGATATGTTTAACGTGGTATAACTGAGTTTTCCCACAATGATTTATCACAAGAAGACGACCAAGGTAATCCCCATCTGGGAACTCCCATTGCCGAACTCCTCACTCCCCACCTCTATCTCCTCCAATTTTGAGTGACCATATATTCTCTGTCTTTACTAATTTGCCTGATGATGACGAGCTTCGTCGAAACGTAGGTTGTCTTGTAGCAATAAATCTTTGTGGAAAAACTAAGTTATACTTATCATCTACAGTTCTAGGTGAAATGATATTTCGCTCAAAATACCTGACTAGGTATTTTTAAGCGGATAATCAGAAGGTCCTCGCATGAGAAAGTAAAATAGAGATGCTATTTTACCCTGGTTAGGCCACACCTCGAATATACCGCGAGCATTAGAGACCCTTGTCTTAAAAATTTAGGCAAAAAAATTAATAAAATAGAAAAAAAATCAGCACTCTTTTTTAAAAACTGCTACGAATGAACATATTAGTGTTTCACAACTGTTAGATGGATTGAGGTGGGAGTCCCTTGAGACTCAGAGGCTGCTCGTAAGGCTTACGCTGTAGGAAAAATTCAGAACTTGTGTACTTCAGAGTGACATTGAGAATATTATCATGACGCCTGACTACATTTCTAGGTCCGACAGATACGTTAAAATAAGAGCTGCCGAGCAGATAGGAACAAAAACTCATTCTTTCCGCGCACGATAAGCGACCACCATAAAACTGAGCTCAACCACTAAAAACCCTCCCATAATACATGTCACCATTTCACCTCCCAAAAGCTTACATCGTCACACGGATGGTGACCTACCACCCTCTGCCACACGCCCATGCGACGGCTCACGGGGCAGTAAGTAGAAACCGAGGGGTACGCAACTTCAAAAACAAGTGTACACCACATTACCATTTCAGCCATTTCCGTCCATTTCTAACCATTTTTGTCCATTTTATCCATTTTTGTCCATTTCTATCCATTCCTGTCCATTTATGTCCATTTCTGTCCATTTCTAACCATTTCCATCCAGTTCTGTCCATTTCCGTCCATTTATATCCATTTCTAACCATTCCTGTCCATTTATGTCCATTTCTATCCATTTCTGTCCATCTCTATCCATTCTTGTCCATTTCTGTCCATTTCTGTCCATTTCTGTCCATCTCTGTCCATTCCTGTCCATTTATGTCCAATTCTGTTCATTTCTATCCATTTCAGTCCATTTCTGTCCATTTCCGTCCATTTCTATCAATTCCTGTCCATTTCTGTCCATTTCTATCCATTCCTGTCCATTTATGTCCATTTCTATCCATTCCTGTCCATTTATGTCCATTCCTGTCCATTTATGTCCATTTCCGTCCATTTCTAACCATTTCTATCCATTCCTGTCCATTTCTGTCCATTTCTATCCATTTCTGTCCATTTCAATCCATTTCTGTCCATTTCTAGCCGTTTCTGTTCATTTCGCGACCATTTCTCAACAAGCGTGCACCATTTCTCAGAGTTGCTTACCTCTCGGTAGAAACTAAATAACACGCCTGGTTGGCAGTGTTCTAAAAAAATTGGAGCATAGTTAGTCGTAACTGAGTAAGGGAATTCACACGCAGTCGGAGTAGTCTTGTCACTTTGAATCCGCCTACGTTCGCTTTCGCCGCTCCTCTTTCCCATCCTACTCATCCTCCGCTGACCTCCCACTCCATTTATGCGCGAGTGAACGCTCATCCCTTTGGGTCCATTTGGTCCATCCTTGGGATCTTCTTTTCTCAGGGCGGCACGGAGATAACCCACCTCGGACCCCCACCTCCCCCCTCCGCACCGGCCGACGCGACGGTGGCGCACCCATGGGCGCAGACGGCCTGCGTCGCTCTCCTTCCTCCCCGCTCATCTCTTTTTCGGACGACTCGACCTCCGGACGCCATTTTCGGACATCACGCGGATGTGCAGGGAGCGATGGCTCGGTCGACGATGAGGGGAGCCACCCAAAACCCATCCCCCCATCGCCCGTCTGCCCTCTTTTTTTTTCTTCCACCGACGATGATGGCACCTGCCTTTCTCCTTCCTTACGTCCATCGTGCTCTACCAAGCGTTCTGGAATGCAAATCAGCGACCACTGCTCACCCCACTCTCGTTAGACGACGGGCGCGGATTCTTTCTCTATTATACCAGGATGCCGTCTGTGGAACAATAAGCATTATTATAATTGAAGTATTCTACCGGTTATTGTAGATTTTGTTGAATATCGGAGAACCTCCTTCCGGTTTTTTTCTACATTTCGAGGTGTGACCTTACAGAAGCAAAGTAGCTCTATTATCTTTTCATCCGAAGGCCTTCCTATTATTATTCTATCGGTATTGTAATGGTAGTTTTTTTTAAATCAGAGAAATTCCTTCCGATTTTCTAGTATGTGAGTTTATTATCTACTGCTAGTTTTTTATTTTCCCCCCTCCCAGTACGATTTAACTTTCTTCATCCTGTACATAAAATATATCCTATATCTTTCCATTACACATGTATTAAATAAATCAGGAAAAATACTGAACATGATTAGGTATATCTCCTAAAAAATATAAAACGAATGGCAATATCAGCAAATGCTCTAAGATGCTAATAAGAATTAGACAGTAATTTTATTTAACAGGAAATGCCCATTGAATATTTAGGAATACAAAAATCCAGCTGTGAAAATATAAATCGAGAATTTTGATAACGAGTGATTTAGGCAAATGATGTTCCTGGCTGCCTCAATGAACATCTGGAAGAATAAGTAATTACTTGAGATAGGAGACTATTTTTTTATAAGTATTCTACCGGTTGAGGTAGGTTTTGCTGAATGTCAGAGAATCTCCTCTCGGTCCTCTACCCATTCAGGGGCCCATCCCCATCCAGTGTATCCTTTTTCGCCTCAGCGTACGATCTACCCATCTTCATATTGTCCATTAAACCTATTCTCTTTCTTCCCCGCTTGCCCAACATCCTCCCATCTATCACACTCTTCAGTAACCCATCGCCCTTTATTACATGCTTCAACCATCTACCCTGCCTATCACGGATTGCTTTCAGAAGTTTCCTTTCCTCGCCCACCATCTCGAGCACTTCCTCGTTAGTCTTCCTATCTGTCCACCTAACCTACTCCAACCTTCTCCACACCCACATCTCAAATGCCTGCAGCCTCTTCTCGTCCTTTCTGAGGGTCCACGTTTCTGCATCAGACAACGCTACGCTCCATATCAAGCTCTTCACCAGCTTCTTCTTCACGTCCTTACCCTATGTCCACGTCATCAGCGCTAGCTAGCCCTTCGTTAGCGCTAGTCTCTTCCGTATGTCTTTGCTTCTATATCCGTTTTCCTCTATCGTATTGCCTAATAGATAAATAATTTAATAATTTCAATCATTTTGACGTTTTTATCCTTTTTACATATTTTTTACCTTGTCATGCAATTCTTTTTTAACTACAATAATAACTCACTCAATTAGAACTTATTTACTTTATTGGAATTTTGACGCAATTAACTCGTTTACAATAATTTTTTTCCTGTAATTAATCAAAAATTTCCGGAAAATCCAGACTAATATACCAAAGGTTTTCTCTTGATCATGGCAGCGAAACATATCTCTCTAGCAATGTGTTATATGACTTAGACGTAAATAAATTAAATATTTTATTTTTTATCATTAAATCAACATCATATACTGTTATTGTTCATACATATGGCACATTTGTTTTAACTAGGTCATTCTGGTACACTTCCCGCAGGCCACCAATTGGCATAGTTACATTTCGAAACTGTATTATTCTCTCTACAGTTCTCTCTGATTTGATACCACATCCTTTTTGTACTTACTTTTTGTACTTGGATCTAAAAATGAAAGAAAACATTTTTAAATCACCTGAAATAAACGTTTAACATTAACTGTAATTAGTTAGGCTTGCCTAGTATATCGACCTCTCAGGACATTGTTTAAACATATTTCCGCATACAATAATGCCGTTTGAGACAATGGTTTTATGAAGAACATAATTGAAGGAAAAATAAAGGGAAAAGTCCCCAGAGGAAGACCCAGGGATAAGTTCATGGACTAAATAAAGAGGAAAGTACATAGGAAGAGATACCAGGAGGTAAGGGAACTAGCATTAGATTGGGAAGGGTGGAGGACTGCAGTCAACCAATCTCATGATTGAACAACCAGTGATGTTTAACCTGTTTTTACCGAACGCATGTACCTGCGCAAGTAGATGCGCGAACACATTCACCATCAAAATTGCATCAAGTAAACAAGCGAAATTGCGCGCAGTCGTGAGCGGGTGGCCATGAAATAACTCGTTCAAATTAGAGAATTTTCTGTTATTTTTCTTAATTTACACTACTACAACAACCTCGCGTTGTTTTGACGATCTTCCTTCATACGCTGAAGAGGGCCACTCTGTGGCCAAAATACGCTTATTTATATTCACCTGGGTATCCTGTTGGTGTGGCTGCTAGAGTACTGGCTAACCATACGGACGGCCAGGTTTCAAAACATGGTCTGTCGGATGAGACGTTAAACTTTGGCTCCCTTGGTGCCTTTTGTTAAGAGCGGGCTGATGCCGACGCCGGGTTTCTATCCGCCCTCCCTCCCTTACCTATCCCCTATGGCGCAAATGACCTTAGTTGTCGGTCGCCTAATCAAATATTCAATCCAACCCATATTCACCATTCGCCTACCCTTCTACCCATTCTCTTTCCTATTGGCCTGTGGCGAGCAGCCAAAATCTCTGGTGTGAGTTAATTCCCCGTAAATCGCTCAACGACCAAACACTCTTTTTTGTCTTTGAAAGGTATTTTTTTACGGATTATAGAGTATATGTATACCGTTATTACTCACGTTAAAGGTTTTTTTTTAACTCTTAGGTGACCTCATAATTGTTTTTAATCCGTTTCCGCCGTTTCCCGACTAATTCGCTGTGTTTCTTTAAAATTGTTGGTATCTTTAAGGTGGGAGCCCCACCTTACTCGGGAGCTAAACGCTAGGCTCAGCTTTCTTGAGAAATTCAGGACTGATGTGTTTATTCGGCAAGTTGCAGGGTAATGTGTAGATTTAGATGTAGATGAAAGTGGTAAAAAAATAGTAGAAAAATAAACCAATTTCGATTCGTGAATCGACATGTGCAACAATTTATTAATTCCACGTTTTTTTTCATTCTCAAGGACAGTGGTTTCGATTTGCAGTGTCACTCATCATCATCTGTAGTCATCGTTCCACTGATTTTCTTGCGTGCAGTTCTCCCTCGTCCACTCCACTTTCCGCCAACTGCTTCATTCCAACGTAATTATTCACTTTGACGTCCTTCATAACTTTCCTGATGCGTTCTTGGCTCTCCTCTATAATTTTCCCAGTTAAATTCCCCTCTCAGAATTTTTCAATAGCCTAGCGTGTCGAAAAATGTGCCCAGTAAGTCAGTTCCTTCTTTTCATATTTTTTCCATACTTTGCTCTCCAGCTCTCCGTTTGTCTCCTCCGTCAGCGATTCTTTCCTTCCATATAAATTGCATTTTTTTCTTCGATGAAACCGAAGATCATTTAGCAAAACTGAAATAGAACACTTCACGCCGTAGGCATAAAATAATTCATAAATGACCTCGTGACCGTATATAATTGTTTTAAATGAAAGTAACTTTGTCATTCTAAATATAATTTTTTTAACTCAGTTCCGATCAGAGAAATTTATGTTTGCAATTTTGATGAATTTTTGGTATTTTTACCTATATATTCCCTGCTAAAAACTTGTGTATAGTTTCCTTAAAATACTTCTACAGAATTTCTTAAAAAGTTCTGTAGATATTCCTTAAAGTATTGAAACGGCATTTTACGGAATTCCCTATGACGTTTTGAAGAATTCCTTAGGACAGTATTAAAGAAATTAGTATTCGGAAAAATATAGGGTAAAGTTTCTAATGATTACAGTACTTTATTCCCCATATTTTTTATGTGATACGTTGGAATTTTTCATCGCTTCAGAAGTCCATATGTACTTGACGGATTCCATCTGGACGAAATTTACTCATTAGGAACAATGGCCTCCAATGATGAGTAGATACGTTCGTATTTTAACAAGACGTTTTCTGAGGTCTCTGACTTGCAGTTTTGGAGAACCAGTTCTTTATCTTAATGACGAAAACAAGGAATCAAATTGTATATAGCTTATTTTGATGGGCATTTGGAGCGTATTGGATGAGCTCCGGCATTTTTGCGTGACCCACTCGATTTTTCCTTGATAGCTTGCCTTCTAGTCCTCACCATTCCTTTCAAGCTGTCAATCGAAAATTGTGTTCCACTGATCACTTTACTAACATGTTAAATAATTATGCTGTAATGACATTGACTATAGCAATTAACAATGCCTTAAGAGGACTACATTTACTGTCAAAGGGAAAAATTCTAACATTTAGAGATGACAGAATCCGGAGTGACTGAGCAAAAATACGGCACTCATTTTTCTCAACTCAAGTCTTAGGTCTAGAAACCTTTCCCGCGGACTACAACCTCGACGTGGTGGAAGTGCTTGCGCGTCCCAATGATTTCAAGAGCTGGGCTGTTTGGAGCAATTTATATTGCTCCGCGTATGGCCACCCATGTCAGATAAGTCGAAGGGTAGGAGCCAGACGAAAGATAGTTCCGTGATGGTGTCACGTGATACATTGTTGGGAAGCGGGAGTGGAAATACCCTCTCAACTATCTTACTACCGTGAAAAATGAATGTCATTTAAAGAGAAACGAAACCTGGCAACTACGGGACGCCACTTAATGGGGCGGGTGTCGGGCCCGGCATCGGGAGACGCAAGGCCTCAGAGGTCGTCATCTCACGAAATCCTTGCACAACACAGCTATCACGAGACATAAGGACCAAGGAAGATAAGAGGTTTCATGGACGGGATGAAGAAGGGTGGATCGTATGCTGAGGCGAAAAAGGAGGATACTAGGAGGTATGCTAGGAGATAGGCCTCTGAAAGTGTAGAAAACCGGGAAGTAATTCTCTGACATTCAACAAAACTTACCTTTACCGGTAGAGTACTCAAATAAAAGGTGTAGGAAACGACGTTGTCACCGTCGATCTCGATCTGTGAAATAAACTATTTTTGAAAAAGTGCTGAGGTTAGAAGTGCTTCGTCGTCATGGTTACTTCTCCCACATTTATCAACAGAATAATGTGTTCAATTAGTAAGTAAAGGCTGGGACACAATCAAAGTGTACGTGTAACGTGAGCCGTTAATGGGAATACGCGAAAAGATGGCTGACGGGAAAGTATAGCAAACGGACACAATCAACGTGTACGGGGAGTACGTGTACGCGAGAGATGGGGAACTTCCATCTCTTCCCGTGTCCCGTACACGGAAAACCAATCAGAATAGTCCTGAGAATCCGGGAATGGGAGCCATCTGTCGGCAGATTCATCCAACTGTTGAAGTTTGCTCTTGGCGAAGACAACTTATTTACTTCCACACTTGTTTACACCTGATCTCTTAGCTGCGCCTGCGTTAGTCAATTGTTACTCCGGGCCGCGTTAACGTCGATTGTGTCCGCTGACTTGCGTTGCCCGTCTCCCGTTGTCCCGTTAACGTCTCGCGTCGCACGTACACGTTGATTGTGTCCCTGCCTTAAGACTAAGACGAAATGATGACCATCCGGAACCACAGAATATTCATCAGGGAGGCAGAGGAAGAAGCAGTGGTCAAACGCAGAATATGAGCAGCGTGTGAGGTCAGAAGCTGGGCGACGGGACAAATAAAAGTGCCTCATCAGTTTATCTCAGTCTATCGAGATGTGGAAATAGAAGAGTGAGCAATTGAGAAATGAGGACCAGACGATCTAGGCAGTTCGAATGGGTATTGATTCCTTGGCGGCTCCAACATGTCTGACTGCGTGGCTATCTGATCAAAGTTGAGTGGAACTCGGAACTCAGTGTTTGGGTCTGTCTTGTTTGTCGTTGACTATTTCTCTTAACTGTTGGGTATATTGGGTAAATGTTTGTACAAATATATAACGGGTACACCCGTCTGTGGCCAACAAATGTCTCTCCTGCTAGAAAATGAGAGTTAAATTTAAAAAGTTTCTCATTTGTGGCCGTTTGTTACATTTTCAGCGTGCAATATAATAATAATAATAATAATAATAATATTTATTCTTCCATACATGCATCATTACAGTTCTCTTTTCTGTATAAGGAAGTAAATTACCCTATAAGGCATTAAGTCTGCGTTTAGGCTAATTTCAGAATCATGATTCGTGGAATGGGACACATTGAACTAAAATTTACAAAATATGAAAACACGCATGCAATAATTAAGTGCGTAAAAAAATTACCACTGTGTTGGCTTGAAAAAAAATGAAAAAAGAGCAGTTTTACAACAAATGGGATTAAAATGATAACACTTTATTCAATTTTCAATTTTCAGGTTTAAATATGGAAACGAAATTAAGTGCATAAAAAATTACCACTGTGTTGGCTTGAAAAAAATGCAAAAAATAAAGCAGTTTTACAACAAATGTGATTAAAATTATAACACTTTAATCAATTTTCAATTTTCAGGTTTAAACATGAAAACGAAATTAAGTGCGTAAAAAATTACTACTGTGCTGGCTTGAAAACATGCCAGAAAATAAAGCAGTTGCACGACAAATTTTATTCAAATTATAACTATAACATTGCTTTGAAGGCTTTTGCGACTCATGTATGCCCAACGGACCTGAAGATGCCCCCAGGAAGAGGGGAGAAACTGTAGTCAGAACAACTAAACACGCGACGAGAATACCTGAAAACAGCAACATTATAACTATAACACTTAAAATCTCTGATCATTTACAATAAGGTTTCAATATTATCAAATGTTATTAGCCATTCATGAATCATTCTTTGATATCTTTTGTAATGAACAGATTCTTTGATAGCTTTTGGCAGGAGGTTGTACTACTTAGGTCCCATATACAAAATATCCAACTATCTCCGGACGGTGTACTAAAAAAAGTCTATAGTGCTGGCAGAGTTTCTGTGCACTGGAGAATTTCTCCAAGCCTAGCTGCCCATGGTAGATGAGCAGCGATTGGCTGCCGGCGTCCAATCCTGTAAACCGGTTCTTAGCTCAGTGCGCGCCGCGTACGAATACCGTAAGTGGCGACCCAAAAGAGTCTAGTCTTATTGTTAGCTCACTTTAAATTATCCTGCAGGGGGGGCCAGGCTTTCTTAACTGAATTAAATATGGTTCGATAAATTCTGATAGCTTTCCCAGCGATAAAAATATTGGTTGTTATGATAATTAGTCGCAATTATCGTATTTGTATTTTTCAAAATGTTGGTGAAAAGGATTTAAGTTTTATTTATTTATCGTGTAACCACGGTGACTTGCGCCGATGGGGATTACTTTATTACCTCACTGCGATGACTATTGCAATCACTGCAAGTTTTGACTCGATGTCTATAGTAGTTTCTCATCCAGAGTATTTCTATTCTAAAGGTTCTCGCGTCGGCGAGGCATAGCGTTCGTTTTCGCCGATTCTTTTGTGTCGCCACTTACGGTATTCGTACGCGGCGCGTACTGAGCCAAGAAACGGTTTACGGGATTGGACGCCGGCAGCCAATTGCTGCTTATCTACCAAGGGTAGCTGGGCTTGGAGGAACTATTCAGTGCACAGAAACTCTGCGAGCACTATAGTATTTCGTAGTGGCTTATAGTCTTCTTCCTCGAGAAATAAATATAAACCAACACAATACCTTATGTGACTTTAATATTATTAAAAAATAATTTTCATATCAGGTAATAATTTAATAATTGCTACTTCTATTAGGTAATGAATCTGGAGTAGTCAACTCTTACTTCATCTAAGAACAAACCGTCTCCAATGACTGCCTTGCTTCAATTCCCAGTGAACTTCATAATTGTGAGTTTGTGCGAGAGTGAGTGAACTTCATAAAAGTGAGCTCCATAATGATTCATTTATACTTTTTTACGGCCGTTCCGACAAATGGCTCAGTGAATAGAAAATATGTTGATTCGATAGGTAAATAAAAAATATAGAAAACATTCCCATGAGAATTAAGTCTGATTGCCTCGGGCTCGTTATGTAAGCATCTAATCGGGCTTAGGCGTGTGAAATGAGAAGAAAACCACTTGCGGTCGTGCCAAAGTCATCGGAATGGAAGTGTCTCTTTGTATTTTGCTCAATGTTCTTTCATCACATCTCTAGCTGAGTTTTCCGAGAGATTGGAGCGATCGCTTCGCTAGCGCGGTTGTACGTATTATACGTATTGAGTTGATTCGATTCAAGTGACCAAGAAAGCATTTTATATATTCTTACGGCTACTATACCACATTTCTAACTGTAATCTGAATGTCACCTCTCTTCGAGAATATAAGACAACTCTTTTGAGGCACTGAAGCTCAAAATGTCGTGGCAGTTCTAAAAAAAAACACTATTACATTCTTCCCTCTTGGTTGGAGTTATTTAAAAATTCGGAGGATATTTGACTAACTTTAATTATATAGTAGGATTTAAAGATTTTGTATTACGATTTAAGTGACCACGAAAGCATTTTATATATTCTTACGGTTGCTATACCACTTATCTAACCATAATTTGAATATCGCCATTGGAGAGTAAATGATAACTGTTTTGAGGGACTGAATTTCACAGCATTATGGCAGTTCTATTCGAAAAAATACTATAGCATTCTTCCCTTTTGGTTAGAGTTAGTTAAAAATTCGGAGGATATTTACTAACTTTAATTTTGTAGTAGGATTTTTTAAAGTTTTCTTTACACAAAAGAGATTCGAGAGATAGAAAAGAAATGAAGTCAATGCATCCTGAAGCTTTATGGCAGATTCGTCATTTTACGTCATTTATTCAAGAATTCT
The DNA here is from genome assembly GCA_963169105.1 of Ceriagrion tenellum. Taxonomy (NCBI): domain Eukaryota; kingdom Metazoa; phylum Arthropoda; class Insecta; order Odonata; family Coenagrionidae; genus Ceriagrion; species Ceriagrion tenellum. The sequence continues at coordinate 49,569,277 of OY720637.1, forward strand.
TGAAGCTTATGATACCATGTTTTGCATGAGGTTTACCAACGTCATTCACCCACTTTTTGCATCGTATTGCAAAAATGTGCATGATAACTCTTCAAATGAATATGATCCAAGTTAAAACCGAACCTATGATATACATTTTCGGTCGAAGGTATGTGATCGGTGTATAAATATACCTTATGCGTCAAATTAAGAAACTCAGGATCTCTTCGAGAACAGCCGTTTCAAAAAAGTTCATTGTTAATCCTCATTGCTGAGGATCTCCATTTTGAGCCGGCTAACTTTTCTCGAGAAAGAATGCCATCAGCTGCTGCGAAATACTGGACTTTTTAAGTCCAATGACCAGAGATGTTAGAATATTGCACTCTGAAAATGTAAGAAAAAGGTAAAAATTGGCCACTTTGACAATTTAACTCTTATTTTCAAGCAGAGGAGACGTTTCTTGTCCACAGACATATGGATCCATTATTTATTTGTACAAAATTTTATGATTTTACGTGTAACTACTCAGTTCAGCGTAACTTTAAGTTTATGAAATATTTGTAATAACACTAGAATTCAGAACAATTGCTTTACGAAAAGAGAACTATGGTTGCGAAAAGCCAATTGTAGTAATACCTATTCCAAAACAGGATCCATGGTGCAGATTTCCTACAATAAGCTGAAGGGTTGAATTTCGCCGAGATTAGAGAAATGAGGGAAAAGTCGTAAATGAGTCAGGTAAGGCAGTCAGAGCGAGACAGTTCCCTAATCATAATAGAGACCATATTCGATATTTATGCTTTAATTTAACCAACTGTGAGACATACGAATTAAATATTGCATTATTAATGCTAATTCAATGGTGTAATAAAATAGTTTTACATGACATAAATTGTAAGTAATCAAATGAAAATATCTAAATAAGTCTTAAACTTAACTCATTTTTCACGCGGTACGTTTGAAACGCCGTCAAAACGGAAAGGTTGTTGTGTTTTCGAAGACTTTACTGTGGTGACAATATGATTAATTTTCAAAAATAGTTGAGAAAACACTCAAACTATACACTGCCGATTTTTTGACGAGGTCGAAGCGTTTGAAATTCCTCGCTTGTTAAATAACGTCTCTCTGGAGTGCATACACGTACCATTTCCCATGTAAAAGGGCTGGTATTTTTTAGCATACATCTCGGTAAGTAGTCTGGTAAGGGGTTGAACATTTGGTCTCAATGGCAGGGTGATATATTTTTCTTTAAAATGAGACCAAATTCAGTGATTTATAGGTAAAATGATATTTCGCTCAAACTACCTTATTACGAAGATGGGTGCTTCCACATCACCACAGACGAAAATCGCAGCCGATGGACACCCATAAGCCTTTAAACTGAAGTCGGCAATTGAAACGATATGCGCTGAAGTGTATACAAAATGGTGGGACGGTATGCAACATTTTTATAAAGCTATCAAACGAATCTCTCGAAGGGCAATACTTCGATACTTTATTTGTTCAATTAACACACGAAGAGATTTCTGTTTCCGGGAATTGCTTACGATACTGTCGACGACAGATGTCACCGTGTGTACGCCCATATCGCAAGACATCTGATGGCATGCAAGGCAATCGCAAGCAAGTTACCAGCGATAGAGCGTGTACCATTTTCCCTGCCATATCGCTACCTACTTCCATAGCAACCACCACTTGAAAAAGTAAACAGCCGCGAGAGAAAGCAAAATACCAACGATTTTCATCCACCTGAACAAATTATTTACAGCCAGAGAGTGAGTATATGTCTAAATATGCTTTGTAATTTGTCTAAATATACTTATAATTTGGCGGGCTCTCTTGAAAGAGTAACCAATATCGAAACCGGTCGTGAAAGTGCAACTATAAACAGCGAGCAGTCGTGTCGGATCTCTAGAACTAGAAGTGTGTGATTTTGTTTAGAAAACTTTTAGCTACAGTATTGGGTTTATGACATTCGTGAAGTATATTTAGAAAGGAGCAGAGTAGTAGATTTTGGAATTGATTTTTTGGTTTTGATGAATTATTTAAATATACTCTCAGTGAGTCATGTGTGATTTCATTTCATTTTCGAACGTATACTTACGTTCAATTGTTTCAACACCGTCTCGTGGCACCGTGTGTACACAGAAGCGAAAGATATTGCTACCATAAATGTCGCCGTCCAATCATATCGGATCTGGCGCCAGAATATGCGCCACAGACCACACAATGTAAGGCGCCGTGTGTACAGGCCTTTAAGGTTTTAAATGTATTCCTGTTTAGCTGAAATGTTCCTCTTTCGTCTCCAAGGCTGGAAGATGAAATATTAAATCGTAATATGAACAATATGGTGAACAACAATTAATAATCGAAGTAAAAAGCACCAAATCTTATTATAACCATGTGAAAAAGATATCTCTCTCGGTATTTCGTCACCCAATACTTCGGTTGTTGATTCACATGGTATTGCGTTTGATTTGGAATCAATTATATTAGCTACTTTAAAGCGCATATTTGTATGCCTTATCTGTTGAGGTAACTTTTGAAAATATTAAGATGCTGGTATTTCACTGATTGTTCACAGATGGCACTTAAATGCAAATTAAAGATGCAGATGCAGATTTTGTTTTAAAAAATCGTCAAATAATATATTTAAAAGGTGAAACCGCATTTAATAAAGTTTTCCTTGAGTTTTTTAGTATTTACCTTCACTTGTATTTGAGACATAATTTTTTTCCTAAACTACTGCAAAATCAGCGAAAATGCCTCGGCAATTTTAGCATAGTACCTAGAAAATCGGTTGGCACTCAAAGGGTTAATCATCACAATGGCCTTAGAAGTGGAGATATTCTAAGTTTTACTGCAGCATACTTCCCCACCGCCACAAATTTCATCTGCACGCGTGCATGCTAAAGAAGACGGACCACGACGAAGATGGGATTGAACTTGTATTCACAGATGACGTGAAAATTGTGTATGGAACACGCCATGCGTTAAACAGTTAGCAAAAGTGTAGAACAGATGCGAGATTGGAAAGCATTTTATGCACAACATGGAGACGTTAATGGGGTAAGGTCGAACTACAATCCAACATGGCAGCGAGCATGTTCTTGTATTGCGTCAAAATACGTCCTTGTAAAGCATCATAAATCTAATTAAAAGCCATGAAGATTATCAGAGGTGGAGATACTGTTTTCTTCAGTGTTTCATCTTGATTGAAAATTTTGATCGCTCTAATAAAAAAAGGACCCGCAAGTAACACTGTTTCTCTATCTCAATTGGTTGTGAAGATGGGAAAATTCGGAAATCTCATGAGAAGAATCCTCAGTCTCTTCTTAAGCCAGTCGAGTTTCGTTGTAATCCGAGTTGGCCGTAAAAATACAATAAAAGAGAAATGTCCTTGGTCAAGGCGCTATGGAGCGGTTTGTTGATACTGAGGTGACACTCAAGTTTTACAGCGGGTGGGGCATTTTCTTGGGTTGCTCATAAAAAACATCGAGTTCGAAGGAAAATAAAAACTCCAACCACGAAATGCTCCTCCCAAAGCTGTTCTCTGAAGTTCTTTTGTCCGTTTGCAAGGCATATGGTGGATAATAACTTCCTCAGCCGAACGTTTCCCCTTAAAGGAATCCTGCCCTTTCAGATAAAGCCTGAAATATTCACGAGTTTTCCCATAATTTCACGCAGTCATTTGGCGCCAGTATTCAGATTCTATTTACCTCTGATTCCAACGGCAGCTTTTAATCAATTATCCCACGCAATGTTCAATCTCTCAATGAGTCATTCGACGTGAATATCATGAGACTTTCCCACATAAATTTTTCCATAGCCTCCAAAACAGGAAGGAACACCACCCTGAGCATCATTGAAATCGAAAGAGGAATATCCTTGTTCGTGTGAAAAAGAATGGTAATTGGCGAAACGTCGAATGCTGAGTTCGTCGGGAAACGGAACTTTACAAAAGATGATGACGCAGTTCAGTGTGTTCACACGGGAAGTCTCCGTGGCCAAGATGTCATTTTGGTTCGGACTGCGCAGTTTCCTGCAAATGCCATATCTTGCCATATCATACCAATACCATGTCTTGGTTTCTGTATAGATATTTTCAAGTTTGAATCTTAACATATCATTTGTGTAAATTTCTCGGGCTCGCCACCGGGTAAGATATTCATAGGCAGCCGACGTTTCGGGTTCCGACTCAAGGCTACTGATGCGAGCTTGAAAAGACTGTTTATTTTTGGCGCTAGGCGGGGCGGGATTGGTCGAGCCCCGATTGTTGTGGTGGAGGACCGTTGACCAGCGGGGACTTAGCTCTGGCGTTCTGAATTCTTCTCAGAATTCTATTCCAAGAGCTGCTGATCGTGTAACCAGTATCCCGGTTGAAATTCTTCCTCTCCAACATTATCTCTATCGCCTCTTTGGTTAAGCGATCCCAAAATTGGCCGGATCGCCAAAGAACAGTCGTGTCATCCCAAATGATCTTATGGTCCCGACTCAGGCTATGCTCCACTACTGCTGATTTTATCATACTTAACATATCATATTTAATTTATACGCAGCCATTAGTTAATGACCGTCATTTTCTTGAATTATGACTTGGTCTTTGAATTGCATTGAGCTTAAATATTCATTTTCTCCTAATTTTATCCATAGTGATGTAACTTTCTTCGATTCTCGTTGGCAGTTGACTATATGGATGTTAAATAGCGTGGGCGACGAATTACACCCTCGCCTAGCATCATGGTTGATTTTATTTTCGTGCGTTGGGTTTCTTCTGATGTTTTTATCAACTACAATTTTCATTAAAACTATTTGTTTTATTTCTATAAACAATATTATGTCCGTATAAGGTTAATTTTTTATGACCTTGGTTTCATGTCGTATATCATTATTAAGTCTGATCACATCGGATGACGTTGCACAACAACAAAACTAAGGTTGAGAAAAATGACTTTTTGTGGATGCACTCTTTTGTTGGAAGAAAAATGGGTAAGAAATTATTTCTCAATATCCAGTGTATGCAGATGAATTTGTTATATGATATGATTTCCAAAAAACTTTGCATTCAGCATTGTAAAATGGTATTAATTCATACTTAATTTTTTCATTATGTTACTGTCCAAATTGTTGATTTTGCTCTTAATGTTGCTCAAAAAAATGTAAATTGCTTTTGTTCTTAAGGGGTATATACCCAGGACAATTAATAAATTATTCATTCATTCATTCAATTTTTTATCCATGAATGACTTTACAGCAGAAAAGTAGCGAGGATACTTTCCCTTTTTCATTCCCATCATACAGTATGCGGTAAAATAGCTGTACTAGAAGGCACCTATGAAGTTTTTAGAAACCATAATTATTTACAAATATTTGTGAATTATATGATTTTGTCTGCTTAGGTAAGATGTTTGCGATAGATGGATCGATAGACGAGGAGATAAAGAGACGTGCGAATGCTGGAAGGAAAGCGGTAAGTAGCATGTGGAGCATATCAAGGAATGAGTGCCTGTCTAAGAAATCGAAAATTGCCGTGTACCAAAGTCTACTTCTCCCCACTTTGTTGCATGGTAGTGAAACATGGGTATGGCAGGATAGACATAAGAGTAGACTAAACGCCGTGGCTATGAGTTATCTGAGGGGTGTTTGCGGAAAAAGTAGGATGAATAGGGTCAGGAATGAGTGGGTAATAAATGAATGTGGGTTAGATGCTCCAGTAATGGACACATTTGAAAGGAGTTTGCTTCGCTGAGTTGGCCATGTTGAGAGAATGGATGAGAGTCGAATAACGAAACAGATATATAAGAGTGAAATGAATGGTGTGAGAGGAAGAGGTAGGCCGAGAAAGTTGTGGTTGATCGTGGTTGAGGAAATTCTTAGGAGGAGGTATATTAGGAGTCTTAAAAACAGGAGGGCGTGTATGAAGCAGTATATGTGGGTAAATGAAGCAAAAGAGGTTTGCAAGGATAGGTCAGTATGGATGAAATTATTGAAGCAGAGTTAGGCGTACAAATATGTATTTATGAGTGAAACTTCGTGACATTGGCCCATTTCAGAGATATTGATTTACAGACACACGGTGAGCTAAAAGGCGTTATCGCCACCGAGGCTTTGCTTCGCATGAGGCATCCAAGTGATTCCCGCTCGAAGAGTGATTATAAAAATACTCCGCCGGCGGCCTTGAGTTATCAGAAAGAGATCGAATTTTTCTGTCGAGTCTCCGCGCACCGTCACCGTCCTGCCCTCACGTATCACGTCAATCCTCCTCCCATTCGCATTTCTTCTTCGGCGTTTACTGTTTCACCCGTCGACCGCAGGAGATACGAGCGAGAAAACCGACCGCCCATCCCTTCCCCACCACTGACAGCTGCCAAACGTTGATTGGCAACTTTTGGGTCTGGATCCCACTTGCACTTTTATTTTATTTTTTATTTTATTTTTTATTTGATATTTTTTGTTCCTCCATTCCCTTCAGTTCTGTGGGAGGAGGTGGAGTTGTCGGAGACGCCTCAACGACCTTCGAAGATCTCTCGCCTGATTACTCCTTTCAAAGTCGCCCCTGCGATGAATGAAGGTCCTCCTCGAAAGACTCGGCATGAGAAGTGTTCCCCCTGGGGGCAGATGCACTGCTCGGGGATAGCAGGGCGGGCGAGGACGCGGAAACATACGTCTACGCCCTCGGACGGGCTGTCTCGAAGGAAAAGTGGTTCACCATTCGTACTCTTCCCCCTTCTACTTGCATGCCTCTTTTCGAGGCGTGCAGTCGTATAAGCTCAACAGTGTTTGTACATCGTGTACTGCGTAAGAGACGGCTGCGCGTCCTCCAGGATGATGCATGATGGTCAGGTTTTAACGGGAGAGAAGTATTTTTTTAGTCCTCTTTAAGTTCTTCCCGATGTGGAGCAAAGATTGGAGATAGAAGCCACGTGAAAAATTTTACCCGTGATGTTTATGCGTGTAATTTTCGAGAAAAATACACCTGAGCCTCCCAGATAATCATTTTTTAACCTGCTAATTTTCGAAAAGTGGTTCATTATTCGTGCTCTTCCAGTTTCTACTTACAACCTTCTTTAGAGGCGTGCAGTCATAAGCTCAACATTGTTTGCACATCGCGTACTGCATATGGAGACGCCTGCCCGACCTCCAGAAGGATGCATGTTGTGATTAGTCAGGTTTTGACGGGAGGGACGGGTCTTTTTAGTCCTCCTCAAGTTCTTACATATGTGGAGCAAAGATAGGAGATAGAAGGACCATGAAAATTTTTACCCGTGTTTTTTGTGCGCGTCTTTTTCGATAAAAATACCCCCCGAGTCTTCTAGATAATTACTTTTTAACCTGCTAATTTTATAATTAAGTTCTCACTCACTGCTCAGCCCTAATTTATAAAACTTGTAGCTCTAAAGCTAGTTCTATTTACCATAAATTTCTTGTTTTTTTTACATTTTACTTAAAAATTTAAGGAACTCTTTTCCAGAAATTTGGCCGCGAACTAAAGAAAAGTTGTACGTTTTGAATCCCCCCGTTCTTGGGATTAATAATGACGATCTGATCTAAAAATAAACTTGAAGGTAGTTTGAGTGAAATATCATTTTACATGGAAATAAATGAATTTGGTGTATTTTTTAAGGAAAATATCTCACTCGTCCTAAGGTACCAAGCAGTCTGCCCCTTTCAGTACTTTCCGAGACTTTTGATGAAAATAAACAGCCCTTTTACATGGGAAATGGTACGTGTATGCACTCCAGAGAGACATTATTAAAAAAATGAATAATTCATAACACCTAGATCTCGTCACAAAACTGACAGCGTGTCGTTTGTATGTTTGACCAACCAATTTTTAATATAAACCAAAATACAAACCAATCATATAGTCTCCACAGTAATTATTTCAGGATCACAAAAAAACCTTCCGTTGTGACGGAATTTTAGATGTCGTAAAGAATGAGATTAGATTAGATTTTAGATGAGGTGAATTTTAGAGGTGATTTCAGAAGCATATTATTGTAACATTGATAATGCCGTATTTAATTCATGCTTCCTAAGGCTGCTAAAATTAAAACGTGTAATTCAAATATGGTACCATCATGAAAAGGGAACTATCTCGCTTAAACTACCTTACTAATACTTAAAAGAAGTAAAGTAGTAAGAAAAAGCTTTAGAACCATCGGCCATTGTTGATTCTTCTAAAGTTAGTACCATAAATATATATATTGGATTCGGATGTTTGGCATTGTTGCCTAGGCTACATGTTGTCGAAATTTCCACTTTTAGTTCACCCAGTTCTTGGCGCCACTTCGATTAGAGTCTTTTCTGTTGTTATTGTAAATAACCGTAGTTAATTGTTGCTAACGTGAGACCGTGGTGAATATTCAATACCGATCGAGGAGATATGAATTACTTGATGATTTGAATTATATCTTGCTATTTTTGTTATGTAAAATTTACTTTTTAAATGCTAGAGAGGAAATATCTATTACAGCAAATCAGTATGAGGTCATTGAAACGTTCATCGTGTGCCAACTACGTTGTTTGCCAGAATCAGATCATAATTGGAATGCATTTAGCCCGTTCGGCTTAATATTTAGAATAAATAGTTTAGAATAGAATAAATAATTTAGAATGCCTTGTTTAAACAGAACTTGCTTCGTATCAGGCTGCAAAACAGGGTATGCGTCAACGAGGACCCAAAATAGGAGTCTTGGATTGAAAAATAAGGATCTGTTCAAGGCGGCGGTAAGTGCATTCCTTTTTACCTACACTGCAATATTGGCCATTGGGAATACTCATGAAGTCACCTCGCATTTTTATTAAATTTCCGTATAGCGATATTCACGAAGTGCTAAGAAGTTAAGTGTGCATTTGTATAATTAAATTTGGAGAGGAATTAAATAAATCTGTATACCGGACGATATAAAAAAGTGTATGATTACGTCCCGCGTGTATTGCTACATTTATTATCCACTACATTATGATTACTTGCAAGTAAAAACCAATGTATATTCATAGCAAAACCGGTAAGACGAGTTTATTTACAATCTGTCGACTGTATTTACATTTGAACTTCCGTCTTTCATCACTAGGCGGCACCACTTTCCAATAAGTTAATAGTTTACGGAATTCAAGACAACAGTTTTTGGCATCGAGATCCCAATCCATAATATAAATTCATGGTCAGTACTATCCAACAAGTACCTTAAGGATGAGATGCCAGATCAAAAAATCATGTATAAAAATGAAAGTCATTTCTTCTCACATAATTCACAAGTGTGGTGTGGTACAGAAAATCCATAAGCTACCATTGTGGATTGGTAATAAAAAACATGTTTTCTCCACAACATACTGAGACGGAAATGTATTCAGCAGTGTTATTACAATAGGATTTGATGAAAACTATAAGGAAGCCAACTCCTCCTAGGATAGACAACCTCGCTTCTTCATATTCTTAGAAAAGACTCGATTAGTTCTTATAAAACAGCACTGAAACCATTAAAACAAAACTTATAAACCAATCTCTAGTTGGAAATACTAGTTGGTCTGGATTAAAATAAGATTGTAGTATACCAAAGAGCTTAGATATTCTAATATTTCGGGGATCGGGGTTTGGTGGCTAGAGTACTGACTAACCACGCGGACGGCCAGGGTTCAAATCCCTGCAGAGGAGGATGTTTTTCAGCGGAAACCTGATCCCTACTTAAGTGTCTTGTGGAGGGCACTTCAAGTGGAGTACTCCGTCTGTCGGATGAGACGTTAAGCCGTGGTCCCCTTGGCGCCTTTTGTTAAGAGCAGGCTAATGCCGACGCCGCGTTTCTATCCACCCTTCCTCCCGTACCTGTCTCCTATGGCACAAATGACCTTAGCCGTCGATCGCCTCCGCTAATATCCAATCCAATCCTATTCTAATATTTCTTTTGCTTTTTTAAGGATTAGGATTGGTGTTTCTATCTCATAAAGCATCGGCTTCATTGTCCAAATCCAACCCAGAAATATTAATTAATTCAATTTTGTGTGAAAAAGTAATGACTCGTGGTCTTATCCGATCCTTTTAAAGCTTCTAGAGCATCGGTTATTTCGGAATGTAAAATACCAACTCCATGAGCGATCGTCGTCTTATAAGACCCAACGAAAACGATTACTTACCTCGCATGCGATTTCCGGCATGATACACTCTTGATTGATTTTGCATCCTGTAGTACTGTCGCATTAATTATGACTAACAGTCGTATCTTAAGTAGTGGGCTGCATGGTAGCATTTTCGTCCACGTAGCAATCTCCCAGTTTCTTGTGGAACCGCGCAACGTTGTCGCCGGCAGCTTTTGGCCTGCGCCTGGCATTCCGGGGGAACGTGCGCGTTTTGGATTTCAGCTGGTATGAGGGCTTCGTGCCTGGTGTGGAATCGCCCCGTGCCACACACCCTAGTGGTGGCATGCACGGTTTTTTTTAGAAGATGTAAATTGTACCTCTTTAAGATTCATTAAGTGACCCTTTAAGATTCATTATATGGCAATTTTCAGGTGCATTTTCAAAGTACTATAAAAAATAATTCTGAGATGTATTCGGCATGAATTCCCTTGTGGTCCCTATTAAAAATTCAGTTTGTTTAAATTTCCTACCTCAGAGATGAGTCTTCATGCACTTTAGCGCAAAAAATAACTCTTGTTCAACATGCCTTTCAGATGTTCAACCTGCGCCATTAAAATGTTTCAGCGTTTTGCTTCTCATGTATTTTGAAAAGTAGGCACTCTGTACGTAGAGATGGGCTAAGTCGATCATTTTAGTGATTCAATCATTTTGATTCGAGTCACTTAAAAGATTCAATCAACTGATTCAATCATTTGATTCATTGTGACTCGTAAGTCGGATTGATTAGATGAATCACGAGACTCACGTGAATCGAAAGACTCGAATGAATCCAGATTGAAGAGACTCAAACACTCGGATGATGCTAATTCATGCCTTCAATCTATTTGAATAATTTGAATAATTGATTTCGAACAATTACTATCGTGCTTAGAAATTTAGGAAGGCTGATTGATTTCCATATTCCACAAATTTTGGATCCGCATTAAATTGGAGATTTCCAAGTACTATAGTCACGAGAATATTTAGAGAAGCAAAACTGTCACAGACCCTGAATTCAAGAAGAATAAGGTCAAACTATGTACATGAAAATTAAATCACTAGCTCAGACTACACAAAATAATGTGCATGAATGTTTTCTGATCTGATGTATCGAATTCCATTCAATTTGGAGCTTTCAACTGAGCAGGTAATTAAAATTCTTATAAAGTTTACCAACTGTAATGATGCGCTGATATTGTAACAAGGGTTAAATTTCATCATTTTTAAAATGAGCGCCTTGTCTCTAACTATGCTATACAAACATAAACTCACTGACCAAATATTAATGGATTTGTACCCATGAAGATATCTCTCTGAAATTTCATGACTAAACATAACGGAAAACGTACATGTGAATATGTTTTTCCACTTAATATCACATTCAATCACACGGCAGACAGAAACACAAAATGATTGAATGATCGAATCATTTTCCCGAAATGAATCATGAGTCACTTGACTCACTTGGTGATTCAATCATTTTGAACGAATCGATCATGAACGACCCATCACCACTCTCTACTCACCTCGCACTGTTATCGCACTTACCAAGTATTTGTGACTCTATTTGAAGTGAGAGACAAGACTGTGTTCCCTTTTCTTGCCATTTGCGGGTGGAAAACCTATACACCGATAGCCATTGCTAATCTCACTTTTAGCTCGAAAGTTAGCGCAATAATATGGCCAAAATTTGATGCATAAAAGGAGTCCTAAACTCTGTGACTTCATGTCGCATTTTGTCATGCACCTCATAGAAACGGGACACAAGCGTAATTTAATTATATTAATTTTTTACATGTATTTGAAAAAGGTTTTAAATAGGATATTTTAGAAATTCCATATGTCACTAAATTTTCACTTTCGCCTGATTCAACTATTAAAATAATGAATCTATGAGTTTATTTCCAGCGAAAAAATATGGCTACTATATAAAGTTGACTTGGAAATTTACTGGCCACATTTTCCAGTTGTGTGGTCAGTGAAAAATAGAAAATTTTTGTCGTACAAATACTAAAGGTCATTACAGAAAATGAAAAGTAAAAAATACACATGGGTTCAGTCTTCTTTATATAACTCATGCCGATTCCTGCAGCAATTTTAAACTTTTCATTATAACCTCTACTATAATTATGACAATTTCTTACAAAAAACAACATGATTAACTAAAATATTACATTGATTACATTATTGCATCTGAACCATAATTCTAAAATACTACGCAAAGTATTGATATGATATAGTAATGATATGACGGAATTTAAATGTTCTCCAATTCTGACCACAGTTTTAAAATCTGACTACCTTCTCACTAAAGGCTGGGACACAATCAACGTGTACGTGTAACGTGAGCCGTTAACGGGAATACGCGAAAAGATGGCCGACGGGAAATTATAGCGAACGGACACAATCAACGTGTACGCGAGAGATGGGCAACTTTCATCTCTTCCAGTGTCCCGTGCACGGAAAGCCAATCAGAATAGTCCTGAGAATCCGGGAATGGGAGCCATCTGTCGGCAGATTCATCCAACTGCTGAAGATAGCTCTTGGCGAAGACAACTTATTTAAGCCGTATCCCAATTCGTTAGGCATTAGGGAGGATGAGGTTAGCTAGCTAAATATTTAGATGCCTTTCGCTAAGGGAGCTTGATTTGGGACATCCTTTGCTAGTGTTGCCGTCTACCTAGCTGGAAACTAATGAAAAACATATGAGTAATTAATAAAGGACTGAATGAAACAAATGAAACCTGAAATAAAGACATTTTTGACGCCTGTGGCTACCTTCGGGTGCGTTGTGAGATTTGGAGAGTGAAATTATATTTTTTCATCCATTTCGTTGTCTGGAGATTCGTTAGTTTTCGGGGTATGTAAGTTTGTGTAGGTGTTATGGGATTTAAATTCGTTTTATTTAAGTGTACTAAGTAATTTTTTTCTTTTGTAGTCGGGTGTTGGTTTGTGAAATTCTAGAGACTTCTTTCACAACATACAAAATACTTGCCATGTTTGCCGCTTTTCAACTACTTCCTTGGGTACGAGCGGTGCGAGTTTCCTTGTACGACGCATGCTGCGCTTTGCATGATGGGAAATTCAATATGGCGGCGGATTTAGGATAAACTCCATCTACCCTAAATTTCACCCCCGAGAAAGGCACCTAAATCCGCTCCCCCATGATGCCTAACGAATTGAGACACACTTCAAGATGGCGTCCTCCCTAAATCTGCCGATTTAGTTGCCTAAATGGCGAATTGGGATACAGCTTTACTTTCACACTTGTTTACACCTGATCTCTTAGCTGCGCCTGTGTTAGTCAATTGTTACTCCGGGCCGCGTTATCGTCGATTGTGACCGCTGACTTGCGTTCCCTGTCTCCCGTTGTCCCGTTAACGTCTCGCGTCACACGTGCACGTTGATTGTGTCCCAGCCTTAACCCTCCCTCCCCCTCTTGACGTCATCATCATCTGATCTTCCTTCCGCTTCCCTCATTGTCCTTCTCTAAACTTCCGTAAACGTCCATTACTCGCCCCCTCCTCACCCACGTTACCCCTTCCCCTATCCCCTCTTACTTGAGTTAGTGTAAAAGGTTCGCATTTGCAATGTTTCCTTCCGTTTGTCTTGAAACTGACACTTTAGACGTCGAAACTGGTAGACATCATTAAAACAGTGGAACTCTATATTGTTTTTATTATGAGTGATTCCTCCTAATAATTGTCGCACCTACGTAGAATTTAACCTATCGCTGGTGCTTCATAATTTCCAAAAACGAAGAAGGTATTTTCGTCGTTAAGGATAGAGAGGTAGACCAGTGGATGGAAGGTCCGATTCTTCCGTTTTATGAGGTTTCCGCCGCGTTGTTTCATCTTGAGGACGATATTTCGCCGGCTATCCTGCAGGCTTCCTCAGTTCCGAGTGAAATTAAAAAATGATGCACCAATGATTGGTTAAGTACTACATAAGTGACTTGGACCTGAGGAAACCTGTCGGATAGCCGGTAAAATACATCGTCCTCAAGATAAAACAACGCGGCGGATACCCGGGAAAACGGAAGAATCAACCTTCATCCAAACCCCGCGGAAGCCAATCAACCATGATCACAAGAGTGAATGGAAGGTTCGGCAAGGCACAGTTGGATCTTAAATTTAAAGCGATTTTGCTATTTTGGGGCAATAAAAACCTCCCGGTTGAGCCGCGTCCGTTTTACAATAATCTCATCGGTCTAAACTTGAAATATGAATCGATATGAATTCCAGTAAAAAAACTCAATCTTGGCACAACGCGTCGAATACACCTAATCTGGAATGTTCCTACTTAATTTTTAAATCGGTGACAACGTCTGGCGGAATAAGTTATTAATGTGACATTGCCATTTTGGAGGTTTTGTGTTAACGGGTTTGATTCAAGGACTTCACAGTAGCTTTAGAGCGGCATCAAAGGAAAAAATCCTCCATAGCTGTGCACGGCTTATGCTAAACAGCTTGCATTCTCCACTGCCATCGTTTTCCTATTGACCAAATACAAAATGTTTTTATTCGAGCACATCATTTTTAACTGTCTTTAGTCGTATTTTTTGTGAAAATCTGCCCATAAAGTTATGTCATTTCTCATATCAGCTTATATAAACGATATTTTGCCACAATAAAGCTTGAAGGTCATTGTGAAACATTTATGGTCCGGGTGAAACTTTTAGGTCAATTTTTTATGTCCACTTTTGAATCGCAAGTAAAGTGGAAACTATTTGAATTTTCTGAGCAATTAATATCAATTTTTAAATAAAATTCATATCAATTTTTTAATAAAATATTTCAGCCAATATCAACGTATTCTGATCAATATTCTACTATTTCATGCCATATAAATATTTTTTTCTGACGTTTGACTCGCGAGTCTAGGCGGTACATGCCCAGCATCCTTAATTCATTCGAGGCAGATAAAAATCATTCTCCTCCCTTACTCGGGTCGATACTTGGCACCTTTTGCGATTATTATTGTTAAAGTATTCTGCCGGTAAAGGTAGGTATTGTTGAATGTCAGAGAATCTCCTCCGGGTTTTCTTCACTTTCAGGGTCCTATCTCCCTCTTGTATATCCTTTTTCGCCTCAGCATCAGGACTACCCTTCTTCATCCCTTCCATGAAACCTATTCTCTTCCTTCCCCTACTCCGCTTGACCAACATCCTTCCCTCTGTCACACTCTTCAGCAGCCCATCGCCCATTATTACATCCTCCAGCCACCTACTCTGCCGATATTGAATTTCATTCAAAAGTTTCCTTTCCTCGCCCACCGCTTCAAGCACTTCCTCGTCTGTCTTCCTCTCTGCCCACCTCACATTCTTTATCTTTCTCCATACCCACATATCAAATGCCTACAGCCTATTCTCGTCCTCCTTTCTGAGGGTCCACGTTTCTGCACCATTCAGCGCTATGGTCCATATCAATCTTTTGCGATAGTCACCCAAAAATTATTAAATTATTAATAATAATAAAATTACGTCCAAGGAACCACTCTGCCTTTCAGACATCCCAGGCTCCTTTACCTTCTATGGCCCACATTTCGAGGGAGATCAATTTTGGAGTCAAAAGACTTGGACTGAAGACTGCAAAGAATCGCCATCAACTACCTCGTCCCATACATTCCTTGATCTATTTCATGCTTCTGACCGTGTAAAACACTGTCGGACCGAAATCATGATCGAGAGAAGATTGATGTACTTACCGGATAGTTTAGAGTCTTTGTATGCGAAATAATCTATATTTGGCAGTTAAGTCCTCTTGTTCTGTCACCACCGCCATCTAATGTTAGGGAATGCCAAGAAATTCGTACCTCCCCTCAACCCCAAGAATTCAAACGTATTGGTAAGCGAGTAAACAGTCTTTCTTGTTTCTCTCCAAATCTTTCCTCCGGAGTATGTTTGCACATCTACCCGGACCGATCAGCACCCCTGTGTTCTCACCGTATCTATGCACGATTCCAACCGTGGACATTAGCACTTGATGCATTGAGCTTAGGGTCATCGTTATGTAGCAAATGGGTGATCTAATCTTCCTGTTACCCGAGGTACCGCACATAGTTAATTACTGAGAATTTCAGCCACAAAAAGAATTCTTTTCGTCATTAGTACTACGCCTGTCGATGGAAGCGAAAATCGCCGCGTACAAAAGTGTACTTCTCTACACTTTGTTGTATGATATTGAAACATGGGTATGTCAGAATAGACATAAGAGTAGACTAAACGCCGTGGCTATGAGTTATCTGAGGGGTGTTTGCGGAAAAAGTAGGATGAATAGGGTCAGGAATGAGTGGGTAATAAATGAATGTGGGTTAGATGCTCCAGTAATGGACATATATGAAAGGAGTGTGCTTCGTTGGTTTTGCCATGTTGAGAGAACGGATGAGAGTCGAATAACGAAACAGATATATTAGAGTGATATGAATGGTGTGAGAGGTAGAGGTAGGCCGAGAAAGTTGTGGTTAAATGTGGCTGAGAGAATTCTTAGGAGGAGGAATATTAGCGTCTTAAAAACAGGTGGGCGTGTATGAAACAGTGTATGGGGGTAAATGAGGCAAAAGAGGTTTGCAAGGATAGGTCAGTATGGAGGAAATTATTGAAGCAGAGTTAGGTGTACAAATATGTATTTATGAGTAAACTTTGTGAGCGTGCCTACCCCCGAAAGAGAACGGCGTGATTGGTATCTATGTATGTATGTATTAATACTGCTGCCCATACCTCTTTCCCCTTTAAACGGCTTCGTTTTGGATGGAAATTTCTCCTCTTTGTTGAAATCAGTCTCATTTAAGAAACTGAAGAAAAATCTCGCAGAACTACCTTAAAATGCGAGAAAAACCGTTAAAAACCCCTGCTGCTTCCGTAATGGCACTGGCCCTGAATTTATCGCATGCCTCTTCAGTCGTCTCTTCTCATTTACCAATACTCAGTTTTCGGAATACGAAACAATCAAATACAAGGTAGGTAAGCGTTAGCTGATGGTTTTTGAAATTATGGTACTCTGCGAACTTTTAAGATGTAGCAACTGACATGACGAAAAAGAGAGAACTCTTAGTATTTTTCGCACTTAAAACTTTAATTCCAGACTCAGGTTTCGACTGCCTTGCAATCATTTTCATGGACCCATTTTCAAGGCAGTCGAAACCTGGGTCGGGAATTAAAGTTTTAAGTGTGGAAAATACTAAGAGTTCTCTCTTTTTAGTCATGTCAGTAGTGTCATTCCACAAAGTTACGCCTTCAACCATCAAGTTTATGTAGCAACTATTTTATTTCAAAGTATAAAAAATAAATAGCATGATTTAGCACTTTCCCGGCGAATAACATTAGTGTACATTTCTTGGGCTCGCCACCGGGTAAGATAGTCATAGGCAGCCGACGTTTCGGGTTCCGACTCGTTACCCATTCTCAAGGCTACTTGAGAATGGGTAACGAGTCGGAACCCGAAACGTCGGCTGCCTATGACTATCTTACCCGGTGGCGAGCCCGAGAAATGTACACCAATCAATAGCAGTTTACATCTCATATGTTACTTTTTACAAAAAATATCATTTGTGAGAGATTATGTCCTTTAAGTGCTGGCCCTTTTTTTCGGCATAATCGTGGACCCTCTCATCGAAGTTTGTCATCGCTATCTCCACCATTGTTATCCACGGGGTATAGCCTCTCTCGCTCAACGGCATCCTTAAAATCAACCACAGCTCGGGGCTCATTGAAGTACAATTTTCTTTAAATAGTCCCACAAGTAAAAGTGACACGGACTAAGATCAGGAGAGCGTGGCGGCCAGCCAACACCTTTTTTTGTGGAGTTTAAAGAACGTCTCTACGACGAACGCATGGTGTCGCGCGGTTCGCCTCTCCATTGTAACTAAACTTCTGCTCTAGCGGAAAACTGTGAGACCAACCGCGCCCCTCTACTAAAAATACAGCTTCGCCCACTACTCGAGCCAAAATCGACAGGAAACGCTGATTCACCCAGTATATGGACAATTTCTTTCAAATACTCTTTATCACCCAAGCTAAGAAGGCGCTCGTGGGAAAAAGACACCTGCTGTGCTCAAAGAAGATAGGACTACAAACCAGGGAACAGTATGTGAAAACATTCGTGTGGAGCGTGGCACTATAGATCGGAAGAATAGACCATTGGAAAAACTGACCAAAATGGACTAGCAGCCTTTGAAACCTGGTGCTGGAGAAGGTTGCTGAAGATAAAATGGACGGACAAAATAAGAAATGATGAAGTGTACAGAAGAGTAGAAGAGGAAAGGACCATATGGAATACCATAGGGAAAAGAAGAACCAGATGGATTGGACACACCCTGAGACACAATGGGTTTGTGGAGAACATAATTGAAGGTAAAAATAGAGAGAAAAGTCCTCAGAGGAAGACCCATGAATAAGTTCATGGACCAAATAAAGAGGAAATACATAGGAAGAGATACCAGGAGGTAAGGAAACTAGCATTAGATAGGGAAAGGTGGAGGGCTGCAGTCAACCAATCTTAGGATTGAACGACCAATGATGAATAAGCCTTAATTTTGTTCTGCAATCCGCATTACTTTGTAATTAGAAGGGAAAAAAAACAATTTATGGATGGTAAAAATAGTGGTTCGGAGAGAGTTAAATCCACTTGAGAAATCTTCCAGCCGTGAAAAAGAGAGGGTGTGGCATTCGCCTCCGCGTCTGGCCGTTTAAAAGTCCCTTTGGCGGGACATTCTCCTTCTCCACTGCCTTACCAATGGGAGTTTCGACTTTGCCGTTGGCTGGGTCGGGCAGGTGTTTGGGGCGGGTCGAATGGGGTGGAGTGAATGGACTGCAAGGGCGTGGTGGGAGAGGGAGTGGCACTCGGAATGGGTCCGATACGAAATGTAAATTGGAGCGGAGAGAGGATGAGTGGACGGACTGGTGAGCGTGTGTGCGATGGAATGAATGGCATTGGAGAGCACCCAACGGTTCTGTTTGTAGCGGATAGTTATGTCATGGCGAAGGGAGAGGTCGGGTGATTTGGAGTGGGAGGGATATATATATATATATATATATATATATCGAGAGCGGAAGGGTGGCTTACGGAAGGAATTCTCCTTGGGCGTGGTCCAGCTGCTCACTCGGTCAGTCCTTTTTTGCAAAGGCGCCGAAGTCAAAACACCATTGACATTGACCCATTTTTTTTCTCTAACCGGGCGTGCCTTACTCAACATTTAAACCATTAGGCTATGTTTTCACGCAGCCGTTTTTGCGTTTTAGAACTCCGCGTAGCAAATCTGCGATCGATAAGAGACTATAATGGCTGCCATAAGACTTTAAAAAACGTTAGTTGATAGGCCGTGTAGCTGATTATTTGATTAGCTCCATAATGTTTGTTTTCTATATCTGCCGCGTAGAGCTAATATCATGTTTTGCATCCAGAACTGGTGTGTTTCAGAGCGATACAGAGAATATTATCATGACGCCCCACTGAATCTCCAGGTCTGACAGAAGCGATAAAATGAGAGAGGTACATTACCGAACAGATAGGTACAAAAACTCGTTCTTCCCGCGCACAATAAGTGACCACAATGAAAACTGAGCTCTACTAAATACACTCCCATAATTACATGTCACCATTTCACCTCCCAAAACCTTATTCCTTACACCTTTACACGGCTGGTGTCCTAACACCCCCTGTCACACGCCCATGCGGCGGCTCGCAGGGGAGTACGCAGATGTAGATGTTCCCTGAATGACTCTTGTATATCGTTTACGTATTTGCATTATACATTAATACAAGAGTTTCTGTAACATACCCATAGTGTAGCGCATGTCACTGAACGTTTGTTTTTATGTTATTGTGCATGTTAGTGATAAATCACACCCTGCCAAACACCCTTGAGGTGGCTTGCACGGTAATATGTAGATGTAGATGAAATCAGTGGCAGAGATCTTCAAAGCAAGCTACGTTGCCGTCGGAGTTTCCCATATTTTCCCAACTTTCCTCAAATAACTCATACCCACGGCGTTTAGTCTACTCTTCTGTCCATCCTGACATACCTGTTTCACTACCGTACAAAAAAGTGGGGAGAAGTACACTTTTGTACTCGGCGATTTTCGCTTCCTTAGACAGGCACTCATTCCTTGATATGCTCCACA
This sequence comes from Ceriagrion tenellum, assembly GCA_963169105.1. Classification (NCBI taxonomy): domain Eukaryota; kingdom Metazoa; phylum Arthropoda; class Insecta; order Odonata; family Coenagrionidae; genus Ceriagrion; species Ceriagrion tenellum. The sequence continues at coordinate 49,589,492 of OY720637.1, forward strand.
TGTTATCTACCATTTCCTTCCAGCATTCGCACGTCTCTTTATCTCCTCATCTATTCCTCCATCTTTCGCATACATCGTACCTAAGTACACAATATCGTCCACCTGTTCGATTACTTCACCATTCTCCCTCATCATACAGTTATTCTCCCCACTCTCCTCATCAAAAACAACTACTTGTTTGTAGTCTTGCACGCATTTACCTTCAATTCCATTCTCTCCGTTGATTCACTAAACTTAACTAGGAGCTTCTGTAATCCCTGTTGGCTCTCTGAGATCAAAACAGCATCATCCGCACATAGTGTAACTCGCACGTTTACATTTCCAATCAGAACACCGTCGTTTTCACTATATACATCTTTAACACATTTATCCATAAATACATTAAACAGCCATGGTGACATTACGCATCTTTGCTTTACTTCCTATTTATTTCAAGCCAATCACTCAGAACCCCGTTAACTCTCACACTTGCCTTACTCTTTGCTGAACACTTTTCCCAGAATGGTCAATGGCCCGATAATTATTATATTCGGTCTTTCCTCCCTTCCCTTTGTACAATGGAACGATGATTGCATTCTTCCAATCCACTCCAACAGCAGAAGCCTGTAAGCATAAATTGTATAGTTCCTACAGCCGACAAATGAGCAAATTACACCCACACTTCAACTTCTCACTGGATATCCCATCTATTAGATTTATTATTGTCAAAATAACAGCTAGTGTATCAGATATCTATTTGTAGATGTCTATTTATGGATATGTCATAGATTTCTATTAAGAGATATCTTATTGTCGTGAGAAAATCTTTCTTAATAAATAATTTTCCCCCAACATAGGTCGAACCAATTGTCGCAGTCCAAAAGAGCACTGAATACTTCTCCTGAGATTGTACATTGAAGAAGAAAATCCATGCTATTTATGGTATTGTATTGATGGAAAACATAGTCGATTTGCAAAATCAGTGCCTTAGCCCGCAAGCGCATAGGAAAGTGAGGGCCAACGGAGACGGCGGACTGGCTTCAGCATCTGGCATTGATCAGCATAGCGAGAGCCCTCTCGAAACACATGAATGATCCCTTTACTGCCGTTACCATGTATTTGACGCCCAACTTGACGCAGATTAAGGGCGTAAAAACGGCTGGATGAAAACGTAGCTTAACGGTCTGACCGAGATCGAAAGTCTGACGGGATCGTCTGCCCTCCTTAATTCTTAAACAGTTCTTCCCGTGCCCACCTGTCCACCTTATTTCTTTCACTGGTATGGACATACTAACGTCCGGAGGAATCCGCCTATTCCATGGACACGGAGTTTAAGTACCAAAATGTCCAACGTTAAATAAGAAAATTGATAAGACATGACTTTTATACGTATATAAAGTATTACTCGCCTCTAATAAACTTTCAAAAACTGTCCTGAGAAAGACTTCAGCGAATACATATTCTAGTGTTGGTCGGAAGCCCTGATTGTCAAGGGCATCGAATTCGGAACGACCGAACGGAATTTCAACGACCATGGTCCAGGACGATCGGTGAAACGATTCGAGAGGACTCTAAATTTCACAAAAGCTGTGCATAGACAAAAAAATATCGCTCCAACCGCTTCAAAATGTTTCGCCAGAGTACTCAGCTCCGAGGGGCGACTCATTTCATTGAGCATGCAGTTGTGTGAGGGGATTAATGGCGTACATGACCTCAGTTGTCGATCGGCTCTTCAAATAACCAATTTTTTAAAAATAACAGGAGAGAAGTGTCTTATGACGCATGCTTAGAGTTCCAGTGACCGTAAGAATGTTTTATTTTTAATCAGTTGATTTAAAAGATAGTTGGTTTTAATCTACACTATGTAATACAACTCGACCATGGTTTCGACACCGCGTGTCATCTTCAGGTGTAATTGTGTGGAATTAAACCAAGTGTCTTTTATTATGAGCGACATCATAAATTTCCACCCTGTTAAGCCGGAAACTATGCCTTATATTCAGTTTATTTAAGTACCTTTTTTGTTAATTAGGTACATTAAATTTACCAAAAATCACAAATTCAATAACTAAAATATAAAAGCAAACTCATATAAAAGCAATATAATTTAAATCTTGTAGAGTGCTCGCTATTTAATCAACTTTATGGTCCTGTTAAGCCATTCGTGGCTTATCAGCGGGTGCCTTTTATAATATTTAGTTGTGTTTTCATTTAACTCTAGCAAAAAATTAGCACTGAATACTATATATAAATATCAATGAAGAATTTACAAAATAAACAAACATAATTAATATGCATAACAACCATTACTTTGTCCTTCTCTTAACTTCCTTATAGAATCCAATTTTTTTAGATCATCACTCATATTATTGAACAGTTTTGGAACATAACAACTTAATTGCCTGCAGTCTTATGTGCAAAATATCTTGGAGTTTTATGTTTACAAACTTTTCTAATATCAGCATTTTGATAGCACACTCTTTTCTTTTTGTATTTATCACTGAAATAAATTTCGAAGATTGAAATATACTGCAATAACTTTTCAATCTTAAAATACAAATAACAATTCAATGTTGTACCGTTAAATTAAATAACAAATCCAGGTTCATAGTCATCATGATCACACTTATGTTATCGAATTCCTGATAAACAGTCCTTTCACGTAAACCTACATATCACCCTGCGAGTCGCTGCGGTGACGTGTGGCAGGCGGTGTCGTCAGAGGGTGGATCGAGAGCAGTAACGGGACTCCTCGCGAGATCATTCCGTCCACCCGCGCTCTCATCCCTCCTCTTCGCATCGTCTCCTAGGCACGAATTAGCCCTTTGGACCTCTCGTATTTCATTTAAATACAGGGGGACCGCACGACGGGCGGAGTCCTTTCCTTGACCTGCCCCTTGCCGGTCTGCGAATTATAGAAACATCTCACCTGGAGGGTTTTGATTTCTTATTCAACTCAACTTTTTTGATCGACAGTTTTCAATGACATTTATACGTCCTCATCGTCGGAATTATAGAAAAATCTTACCTGGAGGGTTTTGATGATGATTTTCGGGCATTTTTCAATCTGAAATGTCTCTTTGTTTTGTCTATGAATGGATATAGTCCACCAGCAGTCTCTTATTTATTCATTCTTCATTTTAAATAGGAAATATGTAAATGTACAGGAGACTCCGATTGGATTTATTGGGCGAAATCTGTAGGTGTAAAGGTAAAAATTTAGTTATCGGTGAATATCATTTGTGGTAAGTTTCCGGCCCTGGCAAAATGGAAGTGGTCCGCTCCTCCTACTTTTATTTCTTTTTAATTTATATATTAGTTTAAGAGTCCTGAAAATGGAACATAAATACAGTTTAAAGTGTAGTATGTTTTTAAATTCACGCACGGTTTTGACGATTTTATAGGTCCGACTAGATTAATAATATGCTAGGCGGGATCCATATTAGCGAGTTGAACTTTATACAGGTGATTTGGGTATCCCCGCAAGGGCTAAAAACCCCCCACTTGGTCTCAAGCCTTCGCTTATTACCTAGTGGGAATTAGTGGGAAAAAGGATAATGGGAAAGGAAGGGAAGGTTAGGGAAGCACAACCCCTGCGAGGCCGACACCATGAGGCGGATTGACGCCAAAAGGACGACAATGAGTCTCCCGCTCCCCGCAGTCCTCGTATCTGTTGGGTTCCCCCAACAGCGTCAGACGAGCCCCCGTCAGTCTCGCTTTTGCGAAAACTTACCGCACATCTTGTGAGAACCGGAGGAGCCCGTTTCCCAAAATATTGGGATTGGGTATCCCCCGACTCCCTATTACGGTCGGCGTCGTGCGGTCTGACGCATTACTTCATCGGCTAGGGATCCTCCGGACCAATGTTTATACAGGTGTTTCGGGTCTCCCCGCGGGGTCTAAAAATCTCCCACCAGGTCTGCAAGCCTTCGCTTATATCCTAGTGGGAAGTGGTGGGAAAAGGAAAAGGGAAGGGAAGGGAAAGTTAGCGAGCCACAGCCCCTGCGAGGCCGACACCATGAGGCGGTTTGACGTCAAAAGGACGTCAATGGGCCCCCGCCTCCCCGCAGTTCTCGTGTCTGTTGGGTTACACCAACAACGTGAGACGAGTCCCCATCAGTCTCGCTTTTGCGAAAACTTACCGCACCTCTAATGAAAACCGGAGGAGCCCGTTGCCCAAAAAATTGGGATAAGGTATCCCCCGACTAACTTTTACGGGTAGACGCCGTGCGGTCTGCCGGAGTACGTCATCAAATCAGGGACCACCGGACCCATGGAGGGTCAATTCGGACCAATTCTGGTCGAAGCGTGGGTACATACGTCATCTCAATACTCCTCGTCTACCCTTCAATGTTTATACAGTGTGTCTTTTTAAAACGGATATGATTCTTTTTAAAACGGATGTGGATGTGATTATATACTCCAGCATTATCTTATCACCTTGGGGTGAGGGGCGGAAGAAATGGCCGCGTCGGCCCCTCCGTGATGCCCCCCTCGCAGGGGCCACCTCCTTCGCAGATTAGGATCACTACTGCTAGATGAAGAAAATTTTGGGAGAAAATATTCTTAGACGCATTTTATCTTGAAATTTTGGACACAACGCTTTCATTTAGTGACGCAAAATTCTGATTTAAGTTAGCGGTTATTTTTTGACTAACGGCTTATCTAATTTTTTTATGCTTAAAAGAGAATATTCAGATTCTGATGGAAGCCTAATGTATTATTCATTGGAGTCTCACTTACCGGAACGTTGTGTCCAAACATTGATTACCTCAATGGAATGAAAGATACAGTATCTGGTGGAGGGTTTTGGTGCAAATTAATGAGGGAAAACGCGAGGACATTTCCTTTTCACTTATTCACGTCATGTTGACGATTAATGTGCTACCTGCCCAACTATCCACCGTGATGCGTGAAGGGAACTTCAATGGTGGAAATACCCGTTTGAAAAGCATTCCAATCCAGAAATATTTATCGGATGCCACAGAATTTAATGATATCGTTCTATTTCAAGAATATTAACTAAAATTAAACCTCGATGTACGTACAAATCCTTTTAAAACTATTTTATACCACTCTTCCCCATTCATCTCATTCCAACTGAGCGCCAAGAATTAGCTTTTCCCTTCAAAATTTTTATTTGTGTCTTTGTTAATGATGAACCATAATCATAAAAACTTTCCTAGGAATACTTTAATGAATGTTTACCCCGAATTGAATGGTTTGGTATTTACATATTCCGATGCTATCTCATTTTTACCCACTGTTATCGGAATTATAGAAACATCTTACCTGAAGAGTTTTGATGATAGTTTTCGGGCATTTTTCTATCCGCAATGTCTCTATGTTTTGTCTCTGAATGAATATAGTCAATCAGAACTCTCGTTTTCTTCATTTTACATAGTGAATATTTAAAAGTACAGGAAACCCCAATCGGATTTATTGGGCGACTAGCTGACCCGTGAGAATATTTCGCCCAGTATGCGGGTTCTTCCTGTTTCTTCCTTCTTTCTTCCTGTTCTTTTACCTATCGAATATTTCGCACAGTATGCAGCTTCTTCCTGTTTCTTCCTTCTTTCTTCCTGTTCTTCTATCTGTCGAATATTTTGCTCAGTATGCAGCTTCTTCCTGTTGTCTGTGTTAAATATACATAACGTAAACGGTCAACGGACACACTGATTGCATGTAGAATGTAAACAATCTAGCTAAACGATGTGTTCATAGATGGCGCCTCCTACAGTCTTTTAGGCAGGTAATCATAGCAACATATTAGTTGATTACATTGTCAAAAGATGGCACTGTTAATTTTTGATCATTTTTTAACAAAAGCTTTAATTTTAAATTTTTTAACAAAAACTTTAATTTTTAACCATTTTTATATTTTTCGTCAATAGCGGGGAGCTTAAGCTTTAAAATGATGTTGGAGTCATTAATTTTGATGAAGAATTATGGGAGTTATGGCGTTGTGACAAAAAAACACCTTTGAGAAATAATATATACGATAGCTGTAGGTGTAACGGTGAATAGCTCTTTTTCCTGTATGCTATTTACTAATATCATTAGTTGCTGATTATCGATAAATTCGCACCCGCCGCACGTGGTTAAGAAGTAAACACGCTCAAATATATGAATTCTTTAGTTCCGGGTGTAAAAAAGTGATGATGATACCAATGTAGTGATTTTGCAATTTAACCTGAATCGCGTGATCGACTTCTTCTCAAGCTTCAATCTTTTTGGTACCATCAATCAGCTGGTTTAAAAATTGCCAAAAGCTTTACTTAATTCGCTCCCATTTTCAAAGCTTTCGCCTATCCTACTCACTGCTCTCCGGCAAGTAGCACTGCAGGGAAAGCATATAGCTCTTATATGATTACTCAGTGGGAGCACTGAGCACTCACCACAAGCATCTGCTGAACGTAATGCCTTCCTCTGGGAGCCCATTTAGTATCCCATCCATTGGTTATCCTTGTAAGGTAGCACTCACATATGCTTATGGCATAAAGGGTCTTTTATCCACTAATTAAAGAAATGGAAGAGTAATTACTCTGGCGGATTTGATACACTAATGATTTAAAAAACCTTAGCAATTCTGTGACGAACTTCATAAAATTAAGGGTGATTTTTCCTTGTCATAAGTAAAACTGTCACTTTGCATCATGCAATTTTTGCTCACTTGGACAAAAATTAATTCCATGTTCTTCTCATCAGTTTCTGTCTACATTTCCCCATGCACCATTCCATCATTGGCAGAAATATTGGTGGAGTGCTCAAAGACATCCATTTGTTCAATTTGTTTTCCTGCTACTCTCATTATGCAATCATTTTTACCAATCCCATAGTCAATTAACTCTAATTTCATCTTTAATTCGTGAACTGAACGTGAACATCAAATCTATTTTCACTGTTGTTTTGGAGAAGTTATCTTCTATCTATCATGGGGCCCTTGGGACTCTGGGCCCTTCTTATACTGATTTTCTTTCTACGTACTATCATGGGCCTGCAGGAAAACATGATAATTCAATGCTAGAGCCATGATTATCCTTTGAAAATCAAATCTCTGGTCGTCAAGGAAATACTGAAAGGTGATGTTTGATGGAATGAAGGAGTAAAAATGAAGAGGTGGGCCAGAGATTGAATACAACCAAATCTGGAGGTGATGTAAAACTTTATTTAAAATGTGCAAATATGGCAAAATAAGGAGAGTAGGTATATGGGAATTAACATGAGAGGCAAGGGCATGTGGAATGACCGCGATTCAGTGGCTGTCAGGGAAAGTCTTTTAAAGCTCCATATAATTTTAATGTGTTAAGTGATGGTGAGCCTTAAGTGTTGCTGTGTGAGAATTTTAGCTAGAACAAGAGATAAGTGACTATTAGTTTACAATAGCAGTAAGAGAGTGTATTGAAGAATGTGAAGGCTGAAGGCATAGTTGAGATGTCAGCGAGAGATCAGTGAAATGTTGAACGGTGGCTCTAAGTTACTCATTTGTAAGTCCAGCTGGAGGAGGTGTACTTACCCTTCTGCTGTAATACCTACCATGTTATTATGATGGGTTTGAAGTTCTTTGAATCAAATTTTCATCATTTTTCAGGAAAGAATAGCCAAGGATGATTGAATTATTGTTTTGTTTATAAGTACTTGAATCAGGACCCTGAAGACAATGGTTGACTTATACATCAAATCATTGACAGAGATGGTGATTATTGATGGAAACTTGAAAAAAATTGCTGCAAACATTGAAATATAATTTTATTAAAAATAGTATCTCATATACAAAGTAAAAACAATATATTCTACCACTCTTTTAATGGAGTTATATTTAAATACTGAAGCTACCACTTAAGGCATGTACCTCTATGAAATGTGCAATATGAAATACAAATGATAAAAGGAATCATTTCATGAATAAAGAGTTGACTGTTGTTTTCTCTTGTCACCAAAAATATATTCATTGTTCCACATGGAATTGCTCCAGATAAGCTTTCTCTTCATATGGCTTTTGGAAATTATTTTTAGGCGAAGTCTTTTTTTCTTGGCTCACTATTTCAACTCTCAGCTCTCACAATACTGAAAAAGAAAACAATATTATTATGTACATGTAGGGCAAGTTATTTCTAGTGTTTTTTGCAATGGGCTAAACTGTTATTTGAGTGTAGCTCATACTATCTGTTGGGAAGAACTAGCCATTGGAACTTTTGGTGAATAATTGCAATTTATATGACCATGGTATAGCTAAGTTTGTTAAAATAATTGGGCATCTGATCTCAAGATTGGAATATTCCATGGCCATTGCAGCCTTTTATACTGGATGTAAGGGTGCTCTTAGGATCAATGCCATAGCTTTGCTCAGTTCACAGCACTATGAGCTATCTAACTCATTATTATGGCATAAGCATATATGTACTACAAGGTCCACTGATGTGAAGTCATAATAGGCTGCTTGAGTGGTCTTTTATATAGGAAGCCAACCTCATTCCATTGGTTGCCAGAAGTTGCCATTATGCTTTGCACAATCATAGATAAATAATAAAGACTAATAAAGTATCTACTCAGGAAATAATATTTGGCCTGTAACTGCCCTGAAACCGATGTAAATGCTCTTAAAGACTAATATCTGATCTGGAAATGGTCTGTTTCTGGTCTGGATATGAAACATCTTTCAAAAGCAAACCCATACAGTCCACTAACAGACCACTTCCAGATCAGATATTAGTCTTCCAGAGCACTTGCAGATCAGTTTCAGAAGAGTTTTTTTTCATAAAGTATTCTACCAGTTAAGGTAGGTTTTGTTGAATGTCAGAGAATCTCCTCTTGCTTTTCTACACTTTCAGTGGCCTATCTCACTCTAATGTATCCTTTTTCACCTCAGCATACCATCTACCCTTCTTTATCCCATCCATGAAACCTATTCTCTTTCTTCCCCTTCCCCGCTTTCCCAACATCCTTCCCTCCATCACTCACTTCAGCAACCCCTTATTACATCCTCCAGCCATCTACCCTGCCAATCCCAGATTTGATTCAGAGGCTTCCTTTCCTCACCCACTGACTCAAGAACTCCCTCGTTAGTCTTCTTCTCTGTCCACCTCACCTTCTCCATCCTTATCCACACCCACATCTCACTGCTTGCAGTCTATCCTCATCCTCCTTTCTGTAGGTCTACGTTTCCGCCCCATATAATGCTATGCTCCGTATCAAGCTATTTACCAGCCTCTTCTTCATATCTTTACCCAATATCCACATCATCAGCTCCCTTCGATTACTAAATGCCTCCTTAGCTAGCGCTATTCTCTTCTGTATGTCTATGCTACTGTCCATTTTCTTCTGGCATACTACCTAAGTAATTCAAATGCTCTACTTGCTTGAGTTTGTGTCCTCAAACTTTAATCACCAGCCTTGCTTTCTTTGTGCTATAGAATCTCATTACATCTGAGCAGTTACAAACCAAATATTTTCACATGGGTAGTAAAGCAGCCTCGCCCTTGTGTTCTGATATGGCAGTTAAATATATTTCAAAAAGCACAAATTTTGTGATGAATGTCTTGTCTCATATAATGAACACTCATTTCTCTCAAATAATGAGCACCCTTAAGCTGATCTTAAATTAAAAACAATTAAGACAAGCTATGAAATTAATTCGCAAATTAAGGTGTACCTTTAGAAAATTAATTGCATACAATTTTTGCCACTTATGCTTATGTGCATGGTGCTAATGAAAATAATGCATATTTTTAAGTTATCTGTGCTCCATCTAACATCATCATTAGGTTAATGAATAAAGAATCTTAACACCAAATGACTCGGTTCTTTGGCCATAGCATGTGGCCACTTAGCTGCAATTTTTTAGCAAAAACAAATAAATATATTGGTATGCAGTCAATTATAAAGAGCAGATAGTTGTGTGGCATACAATTATGTGTGATAAAGAGGTTGTTATGAATATTGCATGAATGAAGTCATCTTAGAATTCTAATGACTGAATTTGAAATACTACCACTAGTGAATTCTTTTTGCATCAGTGACTCCAAAAGCTAACTTGCCATTTGAAGGTGACATTTCAATGTAAAAAGTAGGCCAAGCTTGTATGTATTATTTATCAATCAGAAATTGGATTTTTCTACGATTTACACCTCTTAGTGCTGTGGGCCAATATAGCGGCTAATGTGCAGATGTTGTGCAACTTTAGTATACTAATATTATGACAAATAATTTTGAGATGATATGAAGTCTTTAATTACCATAACCTATATCAATTTATTTACAATAAAAAGAACTGCATATGGATATCTTAAAAATGCATAATATTTTTTTCTGAGATGATACATTTCACTAAATAACCCTCCACATTTCTCGTTGGTACTGCACACAGGAGGCAGCACTAACAGGGTTAAATATCATATAGGCAGCAAACATATTGAGGCTCTAGGATATATCATGTATTAGGTACCTTAGGAAAAATGGAGAATTTACTTGCATGCTCTTAACTTAGAAAATAATTAATTTGGTATAATTAAAAATATAGTATAGCATAGAAAGTACCCCTTCAAATTAGCATTTCACTCTTTCATACAGGATTAGTAAAATTTGAAATAGGTTCCAGCATGGGCATAACCACGAATTATGCCGGGGGGTGGGGGTAGGAGTAGGGGGGCAAAAAACTCATCTGTAACTGTAGATATATGCCAGGGGGGGCAGGACATCATCCTGTCTGGCTCTGTATAGCAGATTGGGTATGAAATGTCTCATCCAAGGAGGGGCAGCTGCCCCCCTGCCACCCCAGCCTACGCCCAGGGGTTCCAGCTGACATTTTCTAGTTTGTTGAATCTCAATATTTTCTAAATTAAACTATGTACATTGTTACAAATGGACTTAAGTCGATGCAGAGTTCCCACTGAAGGGGTCCTGAGCATTCGCATTCACATTAGGGTAAAATACTTCGTACTTTTCCATGATCTCATTGTAGCACAAAACATTTTGCCACTATACCACATCTTCAGGTGAAGAATATTCTGTACCCAGCCAGCCTCTGTGGCAGTGGGGTAATGGCCTTGTGTGCTAACCCAAAGATAGTTGGTTGGAGTTCAACCAGAGTGGATTTTCTCCTCTCAGGACATGGCAGTCAACATGTTGTATAAAAGAGTTAATAGCTAGAAAGTGCTATGTTGGCCAAAATTCACTCAATATAAAGATGAAATTATTATTATTTTCATCTGATGTTGCTGTAAATCAGCTAAGGGGTTACAATGAATGATGAATGAGTTAGAGGTGTAGTATATGCAAGAGGTATGGGATGAAGATAATCCATAAGAAGACAGACGTAATAAGGTTCTTTACAAGGATGAAGGCAGGTTTGAATGCATTGGTGGGAGGGCATAAAATAGAGCAAGCCATGCAGTTTACGTAACTGGGTAGCATTTTGGAGGAAAATGGGTTTAGTGGTAGGGACATAAGATGTAGAATTGCCATGGCTAAAGAAGTATATATTTTCAAAAATTAATGAGACGGGGTCTGAGTAGAGACATAAAGGAAAAGATGGTGTAAATTGTAAAATGGAAGGAATTGTTTTGTATGGGTCGGAGACTTGGTCATGGTGAAGGGAGGATGTAGAAGTACATAGACTTGAGGCGTTTGAGATGTGGGTTTGGAGAAGGATGGATAAGATAAACTGGGTGTGGCGAGGAAGACAAGGTTAGGAGCTATTGGATATGGTCAGAGAGGAGAGGAAGGTAGAGGTGAGGTTTGAAACAGGCAGAGGAGATGAATGGAGAATATATTGAAGGGAGAGGGAATACTGAAGGGGGTAACAGATAGGAGAACGCTAGGGAAACATAGAAGAGGAAGGAAGTGGGTAGGAATTATGGCCAAAATAAGAGGAAGTGATATGGAGATTTTAAGAAGGATGAAATAACCAATTATATTTAGCAGGGAAGGTGGTATGATATGCCAGAAATTAGGACATATGAGTTAGTACTGTCCAAAAACCTACCAATCAGCTGGAAGATTACTGAAAATGAAATGATGCCATAAATCAGTGAAATTTTGGGTACTATAATAAGATTGTGAAAAATTACTCAGTATTTTACTTAATTGTAATGCATTATATGTTCCACACACTGCATATTTTTGTATGGCAATTTTGGCCTCTAGAGTTATAATCAAGAGGTGTGAACCTATTAATAAATAGGTTGAAACTATATGAGGGATCCTTTAAACAATATCTTGAGAAATTGTTAACAGTTATCATAACCCGTGATCCACCACATAAGATGAGTACAGATGGAGATTGTATTACCTCCGCATGTGTTATGCCGCATTTGGCTCCTTCCCCCTTACACTTCAATTCCTATCCTTTTGTGGTCTATCCTAATTTTTCATCAGTTATTCCCACCGCACAGGCACACCTGATTCTTGTGTCATATAATTTCTAATGAGTCATCTGTCTCTCTGATCAGCCTGTATTTTCCTCATTAATTTAATATATTTTGTGTAATCCACTCAATCAAATCTCATCTCAAAGTCAGTGAAGGAATGAAAAACATCTTGGGCACACATATATTTTTTAGCATATTCATCACTGCTAAGCATCATACATTCCCATTCTACTCCAAAACATAAACCATTCATCACCCTGATATTTGTTAGTCCTGATTTCTAGTCTCCTGGTTATAATTATAAGAGCTTCCTTCCTCTTGCAGTGTGCAATGATTAACTTATAGTTCTCTAGTCTTGGAATGCATTGGCCTTAATCTTCATTTGCTCTGGAATTCATGAAAACATCACAAAGCACTGCACCCTAACTCCATCCTCATGAAGGCTGTTTATAAATGCAATAGTCTTTCCCCATTCTAATGAGACAAGATTCAACTTGAATCTATCTGTATCATCAACCTTTTTCAAGTGCATCTGCACCTGGGATGATATCTGATACACCTCTTCGTGATCACTATGTTACGTCTCCTTCAACACCCACATCATTATTGCTGCAATCTTTCCTTGTCTAAGCTCAAAACCCCTTGCACATCTCTTCCCTCACCCACTTCCATGTTTCAATCCCCCATCACAAAGTTTTTACCTCCAAGATTCCTGCCTAAGGCAGAGAGATGGATAAATTACGGTCCTTTTCGTTTCCGATAAATAACCATGGTAAATTACATTAATTTTCAAAAATTACCATAACTTTCCAGCAATTTTAATTTTCTGCAATTTGTGGGCAACAGAGGATTAATAAGAAAGCTAATAGCAATTGTAAGGGATCAGAAACGTTTGGAAAATTACTTCTGCTACATTAATGCATCAGAATTTAAGCAAGTGTATAACAAATACACCAGGCCACACTCAATTTGACTCTATTTTGTCATGGTATAAGAAATTCTACATCAGGGGATGTTAGGTTACCAGCCATGTAAAGATGTTAAGGATAAGTTTTTGGGAGATGAATTGGTGACGTGTGTTATGGGAGTGCATTTTGAGGAGCTCAGTATTTTTTTGTGGTCAATTATTGTGTGATGAAAGAACAAGTTTTTGTACATATCTGTTCAGCAGTGTATCTCTCTTATTTTATTGCTTCTATCAGAGATGTAGTGAGGTGTGATGATAATATTTTCTGTGTCATTCTGAAACACACCAATTCAGCATTTCTCAAGGAACCAAAGCCTAGCGTGTAGCCTCTGAGGCTCTAGGGGCTCCCACCTAAATCCTTCTAATAGTTGTGAAACACTAAATTTTTGTTAGTGGCAGTTTTCAATGAAGGGTGCTGGTTTTCTTTGTATATTATTAATTTTTCATTTCATTTCTTTTGAATGAATTTCTCAAAAAATTCATTCAAACCCTTCAAACGATAGCCTCACAAATGATCCCAATGTTGAAATCATAAAGGCAATCTACAAATGAGCTGTGGGTCCCTTTACTTATGCTGAAGCCTGGATGAATTTTTTGAGAATTTGGTTTAAAGATATATAAATGGAAAATCAGTATTGAAATTATCCGCAAGGTAGGTGAGTATTTCCAAAAATTACAGTCCATAATTTTCAGGGATTGCGGTAAATTATGAAAAAGGCCACGGCAATTTACAAAAATTACCAAGGTAATCTTCAAAAAGGCCCATCTCTACTTATGCTTGGTTCCTGCAGCATATCTAAGGTTCTATTTTGGCTCAGCAAAACTAGGTTTTGTTAAACTTATAATTGGAAGGTCCTCTGATGAAAAAGTATAAAAGAGATGCTACTTCGCTCAGGGATCATTTGGGTCCCTGGTCATAAAGATTTAACCAAAATAATTAATAAAATACAAAGGAAAGCAGGACGCTTTGTTAAAAACTACTTCCAGCATACTTATAGTGTCTTATAACTTTTAGAGGGATTATGGTAGGAGCTAGAGCTGGATTTACAAACGGGCTTAAAGGGCTATAGCCCAGGGCGGCAGAATTTTGGGGGTGGCAAATTTTGGGGAGGAAAGTTCAGAAAAATATGTAATCTGAATACTGAATATAGTATTCAGTTTACATATTTTTCTAATATTGAATATAGAAAAAGTATATTTCGTCACAAGGACAGTAAGTGGTCGATTCCGGGACGCGATCGTATTAACGCGCGATGCGACAGCCGACAGCTCTGGGGTTGAGGCAGTACGTCGAATGGTCGAGACTGACGCTGTGCTGGCGCCGTGAGGCCAGCTGGTCCCCCTGGTCGCCACCCGCCACCGGGTGCCACCGCCACCAAAAACAATAGTAATAGGGGGAAGGAGAACAGTGTGGCGTGTGGGGGGGGGGGGGTGGCAGCGCTATCTGGATAGCCCAGGGGCGGCAAATTTTCAAATACACCTCCGGTAGAAACCCCTAGAGACTCGGAGGCTACATACTAGACTTAGCTTGCTTGAGAAATTCAGTACTGGTGTGTTTCAGAGCGACACAGAATATTATCATGACTCCTCAGTACATCTCCAGGTCTGACAGATGTGACAAAATAAGAGAGATACACTGACGAACAGATAGGTATAAAAACTTGTTCTTTCCTCTCACAATAAGTGACCAAAATAAAAATTGAGCTCCACTGAATACAACCCTATAATAAATGTTACCATTTCATCTCCTAAAAACTTACATCTTTACACCGCTGGTGACCTGACACCCCCTGCCACATGCCCATGCGGCGGCTCGCAGGGTATTATGTGGATGTAGATGTCATATAAACCATTTGATGGAGGTTTATAGAAGGCAGAACAGATGGATGGGAGGGCACATTGAAAGGAGAGGGAATGTTGAAGAGGGTAATAGAGGGGAGAACACTGGGGAAGTGTGGAAGAGGAGAAGAAGAAGATAGGAATTCTGGACAAAATAAGGAGACAATAAGAGGAATTGGAGAGGGGTCTAATGACTAGTCATCTATGAGAGGGTACATGGAAACAATGTACCATATTTCTGGATGTTTGGAATAAAACTGTCCAAAAACCTCCAATCCCTCACGTGATTTTACATAGCTTTGACAGCTCCTCCACCTAATTTCCTGTTCCATACAAATGAAACACAAACTGACTTTCATTCCATTCACTTAGTAGATCTTGGTAGTGGTCACTGAAGTATTTCCCCCCACTGTTCACATTAATTTTCACAGACTTTGATATATCAACCCACCTTCTCCTTTCCTTGCTTCACCCATAGCACAGCTCTGACATTCCATGTCAGGTTGATCAATTCCTATAATTGCTTGAATTAATTTCCATTTTACAAAATCTCAACAACATGATTTCAAGCAACTGTGGTAGTATTCTGTGAAATTCCTTGATAGCAGTTTTTACCAGACGCTACCACATATAGGAGCACCTCACTCACTCAAATATCACCAAGGTACAAAGACGGTTGACTTTAAGTTATTCATGAGTGTTTTGTGAGGTTCATTTAGTGTATTCATCCACTAATATTGAATGATATCTCTACACCTAGGAAATGGAAATTAGACTTTCATTTTGCATTTAAACTTCTTAAAATCAGTTCAGTACTTACAGCTGCAAGCCTCTCAGTAACACATTGGAACACATCAAATGCCTCCTCACAAGCTTGTGCCCCCAATCCTGAAATATGAAACAAAATTAGTTCAATGAAAATGGCTAATTTATTGAAGTTGAATTGACAATTAGAAAGGCAACATATTCACTGATAATAGCAAAGGTAATAAGTATCAGCTGTTCCTAAAAAACATCATTGCAGTCATCCACTGAGGGGCTACCAGTCCTAATCTAGGCAGAAAATTTTTTATTGTAAATTTCTTATTCTTTTGATCAACCTTAGAGGGTGACTCCAAAAAAATACTAGTCGAAATTATTCTGAGAAACTTTAAACTTTCTCAAGGAAAATATTCCTGTAATTAAGTGGCCTTTTCCTCAAGGAAGGATATATATGTGTAGACTATGATACTGAGGAGAGAACTGTGAGGACTTTAGAAATTGTCTGTGCAATGCCTCATAAAGACATCTCAATCGTTTTAAGCCCTGATATGTGTGGTGTAGTGGAAGAGGATTATATAAAGACCTTACTTAACCAACTTAATTGTTTTATTGCTCAGTATGATTTTAAGGGTTCTGATTTCATGTCACAGTTCAAGTACCAAGGTATATGATTTTTATGACTATTAATCTCATGCATTCATGAGTATTACACGTTTTGAACCCCTACATCTCTAGTAATTTATGTTGGATGAGAACTTTATTGCAATTAATATTATCAGAGCATATATTAAGGAATTTTCACTGGGTGACACTGAAACTGCTTGAACCACCTCCACCACCCAAAATCCCATTACAATTACCAAAAAAAGTTTTTTTTCTGCCCTCTGGTGATAAAGTGTCTTTTTCCTTGGTCTATTGGGTTTGGGATTGCCTGTCACCTGTTTACTCGGCGTTTAACGTTTCCTGACTTCAGTTTAAAACACGTCCCACATAGCAGAAACATATGCCAAGAATATTCCTGGATTATTCTTACAGGGATATGGGAATGTTCAAAGCATGTTCTCAAAGTTCTCAGAATATGCCAGGAATATTCCCAGCATATTCCTCATATCCACTCAGTAGCATATGCTAGGAATATTCCTGCAGGATATTCCTGGGGGATTCTCCTGGGATAGGCACTCCTGCAGGATATTTAAATATGAGGAATATTTAGGGTAACATTTTCATCAAACAAATTTTTATATTCTCTTTTCTTTTTGGAAAGTAAGGACACTAACTCATAACAATCCGTCAGAAAAGGGAAGAAAAAAGTTAGCACATGGGGGGATAGAATGCGAGACCTGCACGTTATTAGCACAATGCTCTAACCAACTGAGCTAATAGGCCATCTGACTTAATTGGCAAAAAATGTAGTATATGTTATTTCTAGACATTTTTACTTCCCGAGACAAAATCTTTAATATTCTGAATATATAGTGACAGCAGATTCCATGTGGCAGAATATGATAAAATGGCTACAGCTAATGTATGTTGTGATAAATCAATCCTGTGTCCTTTCTTTTTGGGCCGTGTCAAAATATGTTCCAAATTCACAAGTCAAAGAAGGCAGCGTCTAAAGTTAGTCGGAGTAACTACAGTAAACCAAAAGAGTAGTCAAAATGGGAAATGAGATGGGACGAGATATGGCATACGGTGTCGTTCATTCGTTTGGTTCTCAAAACTCATACACCGACTTTAAAGAATATCCCAGGGATATCCCACTATGGTTTGCAAGGGTAAATAATGAGGAAAGCCATGGTAGAATATTCCAGAAATATCCCAGGAATGTTCGCAGAAGGATATTCTTATGCGATTCATCTGAGAACATTCAACAAATATTCTATAATGATCCCAATGACCCTGGAACCAAATAGGTATATTGAGAATCAAAATAGAATATTCCTAGAATATCCTCTGCTGTGTCGGGTAGAACTGGCATTTTTTCCTTTTAAGGACTCTTAGTTGGCGTCATTTTCTTGGCTCTAGACGACGTTCTTGTCACCTACTTTGCATGTTATTTTATGCGCTGAATACTATAACATTTAACACTGACAGTGGGATTTACTTCTATGTTAACAAATTAAAAAAGTAGGTTCCACTCACTCTCATTATAGCTTTCACTGCCTGATCACTGAACGTACACAAAATATTACAATTAAACTTGTCACATGGCTCAAACTGAAGCCCATGATCTCTTTGAAGAATAACTGTATTTATACATACTATATCTTTGATCATAAAAATTGACAGCGTATTGAAGATATTACTGAGGGAAAGTTGCAGGAACAAACTGGTTGCCCTTTTTTTAATGTTTCTTTCGTGGTTTTGCGAGTGTAAACGTACTCAAATTTTTTTTATTAATCGAAAAAGCATTATTAGAATTTTTATGGCCTAAAAACAGAAAATACTATAATTTACCTAGCCTGCCATTCCTTGTTACATGTCACTTCTTGCCCAAATTTGCAGCAATGGTATTTACATTGCTATTTCCCAACTTCATTGGTAATTTTTATGAGTATTTTTCATTTATTTTTCATCCACTCAACAGTATCTAAGTCTAAGCTCTATATAGAAGACAAAGAAATGCGGCTGACAATGGTTGATCACAATTTTTAATAAGTAACCACAGAATGTATTCCAATAAAATTGCCTCCCAACTTATAAGGCTCTCCATCTTTAATGAAATAACTATGTCTATATCAGCAGTGTATGGAGATACTTAGGCAAAACTCATCATAAATAATGTAATTTTGCTAGCCATTTGGCAGTAAGATGGGAAAAATAAAACTCCCAATGAGAAATGGCATATGGTCACATTCTCCCATTGTTTCTTGAAAAACTTATGGAAGACCAGACATGTTTCTAACTTTCCTATGTGGCTGGGTATCTAAACATTACTTTAATGTAGAAAACACAATTATATTCAGGACCTGCTGATATAAGTCGTGTGGAAAACTCAAGTAAACTCATGAGTTGAGCACTAAAAACCAAGTCATTATTTAAGGAATATGTTTATAAATATTATGATTCTCTACAAAAGTGAGAAGGGCGAGTAATGAGAAAAAGAAGGACAAAGAAGTAGTTTTATAGAGTGATGCAAAGAGTCAGAATGCCAGATAAATCATGGGTATTTGCAGGTTATTAACAGACTTGATGTTTTCTGGTTTCACTATGTAGTACATTCTCTGTTCCTTGTATAAAATGAGGTAAATTCTGTGCACCCTCTCTGCACCCCTCCTTATTTGGAAGAAATACCTGGAGTGTCTCTCTGACAGATGGAGGATAAATAGCAAGAGTACCCTTACACTTTTGATCAATCTTTTACAGCTTGATGAAGGAGAGGGAGGGAAGTATTAATGATTGATTTTATGTAGAATTTAGTGAATTCTGATTGAATGTGCTCATGAAATTTCTGTCCATGGCTTTTTTCTAAGTAATACAATATATCAAGCTGCTCATTAATTCCTAATGCTAAGCCATGCTATTTATCTAATGATAAAATTGGTGGTAGAAAAATAAATATGAACTTGGCTAATGAATGTATGCACATTCTAAATTAGGTCTGTACTTTGAAATGTAGGATCTTAATCTTGAAAAATAAGGCTGTATGACTATTTTAATGTATCCTGAAATGCTTGGACCATAAGATTAGGTAGGTTTCCTCTTCTTTTACGGCCTTGAACAATGAAGGAAACACTAGAAACATATAAGAATGTTGAAACCTGAGTTAACAAATAGCATAGGTTTGTAGAAATACATCTCTTGAAGTAAAAGGATTAATGTAAACCAGCTCATTAGGAAAAGTTTACTGTGGAGCTGCACTTTAACCATTCTGTCTCAATGTTGAACTCCTGTGACATGACAATTTATTGTGGAACATGTACATATTATGCTTATTCTTTCAATGTTAACTAGTTTTTAAATGGAAAAAATTGAGGTATTAACCTTCTGCTTGGTCATGAGGAATTGGCTGGGTAAGTCCAGCTGTGGACACAACTGCTGCATCAAGCCTTCTACGCTGCCTGTCAGTATTCTCCTCTTGCCCCCCTGAAGTGTTGAGGCTACGTTTGATGCTAGCTTGTCTGGTACATAGGTGAACAGCAATTTTTGTGGCTCCAACATAACCTCGGTCCTCTACTCCATCAACATAGAATTTGACAAGGCCATCGGGGTCTGGAAAGCCAGTGGTGTCAGCCTGTAAGGAAAGAAAAATATTTATATGTTTTTAAAAGTAGCATTTCTATGCCAGTCATTGATTTAAGCTGGCACAAATTATGGATTTTTCCAGATTTTTTTCTGTGAATCAGTCATCATTCTATTGTATATTTCTATTGCCCTCCATAAAGTGATATATGTAGTGTGGTGGTTAGAGAAGAAATTTATGAAGAGAATTAGTGAGACTCAGTGCATAAATAGAATTGTTATGCACATTTGCTGACATTCCATAGTTTGCTTATTTCACTGGGGTATGAATTTCAAAACCATTGTCATTCACTGGATGAAAATGTGTCAAATGTACATTTGTTCTAATATAAATAATATTGCATCAAGGCTGAATCCTAAAAATACTGCATAGAAAAATATGTGAAATCATTGCAGCATTTCCTAGAGGTGCACTACAGATATTTTTTTCTATCGTAATGAACCATTCTTCTTCCCATTATTTCATAGGAATTGGAATGTACTAGGATTATTACAAATACCTCCAAAGAGGGAATGAAGAACTTAGGGTCAGTAAGATAACCATGGCAAGGTAGAAATCATGGGCTTAATAATTAGCATCCACTTTGATTTTACTCTCCACCATATAGCAATGTAGTATGTAGCTGCTTGCAAACCTTTGCTACCTTTAGCATAGCCACCTTTCGCATTATATGCATGGTACCTGCGAGGAAAGCTTGCTCCTAAAAGCCCCCATGAGATTGTCAGTGGAAGAGGATGCCTGGGTAGCTTAATTGGTAAGAGCACTCGGCACAAAATCAAGGGATCTGGGTTCAATTCCCTGTCCAAGCAAATGATTTTTCCACTGTGAATTTCACACAATTGTGTGATTACTAGTGGATGACTCCGTTGAAGTTAATAGGCAGCTAGTTCGGTGATTCTTTGAAAATAGTATTTAGCCCTGTTAGTGAGAGGGAGGAGTTGTTTTCCCAAGGGTGTCTGAATGAATAGAAGAAAACCAAAGGGATTAGCTTACCATTAAAATGTTTGACTCGTTCTGTTAGTCATCTACTCTTGGGAAGCATACATCTACAACTCACATGTGACTCTTTTGCATTGAATAGGCAAAATAAAATGAATGATGAATGAACCAATAAAACAAGATCACTTGTAACTTGGTGGTATGACATTTTATCAATAAAAAATATATAACTTTTACAATACCACAATATAAAGATAACTGGCACAACCTGGGTCAGGTGACCTGAAGATGGTGCTCATGCACTGAAACCCAGGTTGAGCCAGTTTTTTTTTTAATTTGTGGGGTTGTAAAAGTTATACATTTTTATTGATGAATGAACCAACAAAATTACAGTTTTAATGAAAAACATTTATTACATCTTAGGCTTCAATGAATCACATCACCCTCAAGTGAATATAATGTAATAAATTGAAACCTAGGCAGTAATATATTAACTGAAGCAGACAATTGCATATTGTTGGTTCATTTATTATGTTCCTCATTTAATTTAATTTACTCATTTAATTCTCATTACTCCTGAATCCTTTCAAATGGAAAGGTACCTATCAAAAATCTTTTTGCCCAGTTATTTTTCTGTACTTTATCCTTGCTATATCCATCATGCTTCTTGGGCAGTATCTGAAACTGATAGCCTGGAATGAAGGTTGAATTAATCTTTGTCATAATAACTAAAGATGTGAGTGGTGAATGAGATCATTATTTAATCTTTGATATAGCTTACTCACATTCTGTCCAATTGCTTCTGAGATTCAATATGAGAAATTCTTTTAAATTTGTCATTTATACTAAATTTCAGTATCAATTGGTCAAATGAAAAGTTAGAGAATTTTTATTACAATTGGATGTGTACTTACCGCTCCAACTTTCCTGTACACGCACTGCAGAAGACACTGTATTAAAACAAAGAAAATCAAATTTGATTACAAAATTTTGACATTTTAAATGAATATTTAGGTGACACATGATTGATAAATAAATACAGATATGATAATTTATGATTCAACTTCACCGACAAGTCATAATCCTAAAGGAACAATTTGGATAAACTGGCAAGTCTATATTCTGAAGGCACTGCAGATGCGTTGCAATGTCATTCAAAAACACAAATGAAGGGGCATATTATTACTGCCTTGTTCCATGATAAAATTACTGATACAACTGAAAGTATGTAGAGACAACAAGTAAATATCATGGAGCAATATCATTTTGGTGATGATTCTAATCCTATCAGATGCAGGCTGCATTCAAGCGGCAGTGACATATTCCATCAGCTGTAGGCTAAATCCACATATGGCTGAAGCTAATCAAGTGAATCATATGTATGCTTGCATGGTTGGAATTCTTTGCCTTAACTCTAGAATGCTTTGCAGCATGTATGGTCACTTTTTATAAAGGCTCATCAAGCATTTTTTTTGGATAATATAGATACATATTTTAAAAATGCAATTTATAAACATTAAATTTTGGTGTTCAATCATCATGACCAGAAACACAGCCACTTTTCCTTGACAATAATACCTATGTGCCAAAAGAATCTTTTACCTTGGGTTGCTTAAAAATCAGTTCAAGATGAAAATGGTATAATCTTCATCCATGCTGGCCATGCCTGTCAGCAATAGTAAGAATAGTGCAGCTCATTCATTAGATATAGTTAAGAATAAAGGCTCTTGACTTATTTTTTGGTGACCAGAGTTAACTTAATGCTCAGTTAACTTGTGATGGATTTCAAGCATGTTCATTTTCTAATCCATCTGGTTGATTTGATTTATTTTCATATCATTACATTAGATGTTCTGCAGTGTATCAAGAGTTTTATATTCATTTCTTGTTATAGTATGAAAGTTCGAGATCACTAATTTGCAGAGAGGTATGAATTGATGCTTTTATCTCATTAGACTTTACACTTTTAGTCCCTAATATGAGGTAATATTTGTTTTCCGTATTTCTTTTAGTGGCAAAGCCCGAAAAAGCCTAGGGTTTTCATTTTATGTTTTTGGGAGAAAACTTGCCAAAATTTTTCAATTTTCAATATTCAAAATCATTCATTCAAGTATCTTCATAATGCATGGAGTGTCCATTGCTTCAAATTTGGTGAAAATATTTCCTTAATCCGATTTTGCCCCATAATTTATAAAAATGTCCTATATTTATATATTAACTTGTTTTGAGTAAGTTCATGGGTGTGATAAATTCGTCTATATTCAGAATGTAATGGCAACAAGAAAGCTTCATTAATAATGCAACCAATTTCCATATACAAGGCAGTACTATGACATACCTTTCGTAATTATGCTAGTGTCGTAATTTAATTTTCAATTTCATGAAATTGAATGGGTATAATAACTATTCTACATTCCTCCAATCACTTTATGCTTACCCCTGCAATAGTTTTTTCGTCGTTGTTGAAGTCAATTGCTCGACGTTCCCTCCTTTTCAAAGCACCCGGGGATGTTTCTTGCAAACTTTCAAGTGCTTCTGAAATAAAAAAAGAGGAAAATTAGGCATTCAGTTGAAATTTGATCTTACTTATTTCTAACTAAAGCTATCCATATATGTATTATTATAGAATGAAATTTTTTTGTAAATGGCATAATGTATTGCTCTGGCTAGTATTGAAAGTACTCAGAACTTTATCATAATAAATGCTTTAAGGCTATATAATACATATGAGAACTCTCTGGGTTATGACTGATACTTTTATTTTTGCTATGTTTTATTACTGAGGTGTGTAATCCCCTCATGATATCAGGGGCGGATTAAGGTTGTTGTTTACCACTTTTCGCGGCACCTGGGGGGTATGCAATACCTCTCAACGAAACGGGGGACCGGTTGGACCTTCTACGGAAAATTAAAATAAATGAAGGCCTTGGTACGTAGTTTTGGCGTGGCTATATTATATAGTAGATGTGATAAATTATTGAGTAAAGTTCTCTAATTACATTTGAAAAACGTAAGCAAACGACGTAAAGAATGCTATTCTTGTGAAGATGCAGGTCTACTGGGTTTTACACCTCGTTGATCCATGTTTCCTCGGACGACAGTTTCGGCGGCGTTTCAGTCGACTTCTTCAAGTCGGTGAAGTGAAGGTGCAGCCTTTCGTCGTCCCATATATCTCACCCGTTGGAGTCAGGTCTAACACTTGAGATATATTTGACATCGAATGGCTGCACCTTCACCCCACCGACCATTTGCTGACACCGGCATGGTTTTAACAAATTGTGAATCTCCTCCTGGTGTCTTTTGTTTTCGACGCGAGAGAAAAAAGCTTCAAATGTCCGCAGAGGCACTGTTAGTTTTCCGCTTTGTACCAGGCCTACTAGAAGATGACTTCCGTAAACAAAAGTAAGCCTTAGCTATTCCCTCTGCGACGTGTTGCAAAAAAATATAAGAATGTCTTTTTCTCACCCTCTAGCGTAAAACTAGAAAATTATTTGGCTTCACTTAGAGAGTCCTCAATTTTACTGCTATCAAAAGGAGAGGGGTCAAAATTACCGTGGGTGGACCCCTTACAGCACTTCTATGATAACACAATGAAAATGAAAGTCCTGTAAATAGGTGAGTGTTCAATTCCTAGTTCAAAAAGCAGATAAATAGCTAAAGAGGCTAATGTGGGCCCGAGCTTGAAGCCGGCCGTCCGACCCTAATGGCGAGCGCGAGAACATTCAAATGAGTCATGCTGAAATTTATCGATTGAACGTACCATCTCCGGATGAAAGGTTGACCTTCAAGTAAGGTACATCACAGAATAAAGGTAATAGGACGCAGAGTCCTAAACATGTGATCCGTGCGCTAGGAATCGAATCTTGAGACAACCGGGGAATATTTACAAGTATAAACGTAAAGAAATCTATAATTAAGAAATATAAGGCGACTAACGGAAAAATATGATGATTCGAAGTTCTCTCTTTCAAGAAAGGCATCTGACTTTTTCTGTGAAAAAATTTTAATATCGTCCCGATATTTTTTGAACTCAGAATAGCACAGCTCTGTCAAATCGTCGACTTGAATATACGCGCGTGTGCAACCATCTACTTCGATACAAGCTAATCTGCTCAAGGTGACATATGTCGGTCTACATGTTCATTACCCCATTGAATACTTACATACATACATACCAATCACGCCGTTCCCTTCCGGGGTAGGCAGAGTCACTAAGTTTTACTCATAGATACATATTTGTACACCTAACTCCGCTTCAGTAATTTCCTCCATACTGACCTATGCTTGAAAACTTCTTTTGCTTCATTTATCCCCATACACTGCTTTCATACACTTGCTGTTCTTAAGACTCCTAATATTCCTCCTCCTGAGAATTTCGTCAACCACATTCAACCACAACTTTATCGGCCTACCTCTATCTCTCGCACCATTCATTTCACTCTCATATATCTGTTTCGTTATTCGACTCTCATCCATTCTCTGAACATGGCCAAATCAACAACGCACACTCCTTTCATACACGTCCATTACTGGAGCATTTAACCCACATTCATTCATGAGCCACTCATTCCTGACCCTACCCATCCTACTTTTGCCGCAAATACTCCTCAGATAACTCATACCCACGGCGTTTAGTCTACTCTTATGTCCATCCTGACATACCCATGTTTCACTACCATATAGCAAAGTGGGAAGAAGTACACTTTTGTAAACGGCAATATTCGCTTCCTTAGACAGGCACTCATTCCTTGATATGTTCCACATGCTACCTACCACTTTCCTTCCAGCATTCACACGTCTCTTTATCTCCTCATCTATTCTTGCATCTTTCACATATATCTTACCTAAGTACACAAAATCATCCACCTGTATAATTACTTCACCATTCGCCCTCTTCATACAGTTATTCTCCCCATTCTCCTTATCAAAAAGTACTATTAAGTAAGAAGTCAGTGCATATTTGTACACCTAACTCTGCTTCAATAATTTCCTCCATACTAACCTATCCTTGCAAACCTCTTTTGCCTCATTTACCCCAATACACTGCTTCACAAATGCCCTCCTGTTTTTAAGACTTCTAATATTCCTCCTCCTAAGAATTTCCTCAACCACATTCAACCACAACTTTCTCGGCCTATACCTCTACCTCTCACACCATTCATTTTACTCTCATAAATCTGTTTCGTAAATCGACTCTCATCCATTCTCTCAACATGGCCAAACCAACGAAGCACACTCCTTTCATACACGTCCATTACTGGAGCATCTAACCCACATTCATTTATTACCCACTCATTCCTGACCAATTCCATCCTACTTTTGCCGCAAACACTCTTCAGATAACTCACGCACGGCGTTTAGTCTACTCTTATGTCTATCTTGAATACTTTAAATGAAATTCTTTTTGAATGAAATTTGAAAATTGAAAAAACTTTTTAAATGAAATTATTCTAATTCTGGATAGTAATTCAACGTCATCGATCATTTAATCCCAATTTTGGCTATCCACAGCATCGTCTCAATGCAATGCCGACTCCTCAATTTTCTCCCAGTATTTCCTTCATTCATCTTTCTCTGTTGTTTAAGATATCTGTCCTTTAGTCTTCTTCGTGAGACTTCTCCAATTTATTCAGCAGATTAGATTAAAACAATAGGTGAAGCTTACGGTATGGTACGGTGACTCGGGGGAATATGCCTTATCTACACTGCATGTGCCCTTAAGTAGGGTTTTACTTAAAAGCAGAACTTAAATGCAGACAACGGATAATAGAAATTTCTCCGGATGATAGAAATTCCGTGATGCATAGCGTCTAGATGCAAATATTGAAGCTACTGTAGCCGCAACTAGCGATCATGGAAAAAAAAATTTGCATCACCCGAGTGTTCGAGTTTCTTTTAGTGATTTCTTAACACGTAGGTATATCACAGCACAAACTAATGAATAAGAAGAATAACACAAACACAAATACTCAACTCCTCATATAAATGATGTAAGCACAAGTGTGATGCGTATGACTATCGAAACTCCTCGACATATCGAAGACAAGGCCTCGACCACATCCATGGAGAGCTATCGGTATCACCCAAGTCCATTTAATGAGGAGACCCCAAGTCCGCTTAAGTGTACTCAGTGATGAGAGGGCTTCTACAATTAAGTGAAAGTTGCAATTAAATGCTGACTTAAGTGGTCGGAGTAGAGGTGGCAAAATTAAAGCAATGCGCAGCATGCGCAATCGACAATACTTAATGCATCAGTAATGCAGTTATTACACCGAAAGTATAAATATAAGAAGCGGAATAACCACATTGGTTTATCGAGAAAAATTCGAAATGGGATGAATTTTTTACAAAATCTATACTTACTCCAAACTATCTCCAAAGAATATGTGACATATCTGTCACATATTTTCTGGGGATAGTATCCTTGGGCGGAAGCTTTGCAGGTTCCGACATCATCAAATTCGGTGCACGCGGCCACATTGTAAACCAAGAAGATTGCGAAGGGAGATGGAGCGCTAGCACCGAAAATGTTGAACAAAATGACCATCAGTTGCTCTTCCTTTACCAAGTTCCGGCATAAGAAGCAGACAGTTTCGCAAAATGCTTCGAGGCTGATCGGTGATATTTCGTAAAATTTAAATTTCCCCTCATATCTTGGGAAACATACTGTCGCCGAGAGTTTCCATTTTTTAACCCCAGGTCTCCTCATCTCCCTCTTTGGCCTTCGCGCGCCCAGCGATGCCATGTAATAGCAGCACGCAGCATGAAGCATGAACCTATAAGCGATACGAGGTGCTCGTCTCGTGAACCCAAATTAGCCACCGCCCATCTCGTACTTAGTATGCACGACATCAAAGTAGCCAATATTACGCTGTTTTGGTATAATATTAAATTCAGTCATAAAAATTACGAACTCACTGCAATAATTTTTACAGAATCGCCGAAAAAATTGTCGTGCCGAGAGGCGTGAATAACATTCGTCATGTATGCATAAAGGATGTGTGAGTATTGTATGCAATTTTATGTATTTTAGATGGTCACTCAGAATGTCAGTCATTTGAAACAATATTTTTGCTCCATCAATGTTACAATTTTTCTTCATGCTTCTTACAACCACTGAAATTCCGAAATGATCATCAAACATGTTTACCGTAGAAAAATCTCGCACAAACCAGCTGAAATGAAAATTGATGACGCCAAAGTTTTAAGTACGAAGGTTTTCTCGAAGTTTGTACATATTTATTTCATAGTTTATGGTCTTAACAGACAGGATGAAAGCCTCTGAAGGAATTTAGATAAAATAGTAAAAATATTTTGATCATCATCATCTGGTGTTCTGCCTGCTGGCAGGTCCCGTACACCACTGCTGTCTCCATCCGCCTCTTATCCGAGCTTCCTTCTTTGTTTCATCATAGCTGATGTTCTTCACCTGATCCACCAATTCAATTCTTCTCCTTCCTCTCTTTTTCTTTCCTTCGATTGAACCCTCAAGTGCCACAGTTATTATACTTTTCCCTCTCATCACATGGCCCAACCAGTTTCCTTTCCTTTTCCTTATTTCCTTTAGGAGCGATCTTCCTTCTTTTACTTCGCTCAAAGCCTCTTCATTTCTCATCTTATCCACCCATCTTACTTTTTCCATCCTTCTCTACACCCACACAATATTTTGATATGTATCCAAAATATAGGCCTTTAATTCTTAGTTTGCAGTTCACGATTCCTACGACCAATATTGATGACCACTTGATTTTGGTCTTACTTGACGCATTCGTAGTATATAATGAGGAGTTTATTTCTACGTGTGTATTGAGCTCCGTTGATTTTGATTCCGCAAACATGCGCCGTGTAGCAAAGGATTATTGCATCAAAGAAAATAAAATATGTAACGTAGATTCAATTAAATACTTAGGCGTCACCATCACTGAAGACATGTCATGGGGTAAACACATCAGGGAAATAACTAGTGTAGCAAACCGTAGATTAGGATTCGTGAAAAGGGTTCTAGGCAAATGCGATGAGAGAGTACGAGAAAGAAGCTATTTTACACTTGTCAGGCCTCATTTAGAATATGCCGCTAGTATATGGGATCCGTACGAGGAAGGTATGATAAAAGAATTAGAGCGCGTGCAAAGGAGATCTGCTAGGTTTGTTAAATGCCGTTATGATAATTGTATAAGTGTTACGAGTTTAATAGAAGAACTAGGATGGGAATTACTATCAGAACGCAGGTTAAAATTTAGGTTAAACCTTTTAAGTAAATTCGAAACAGAGTTGTTCACAAATGACGTTAGATATATATTGAGAACCCCTGCGTATTATGCTAGGTTTGATCATATTAACAAAATTAGAGAGATAGATTGTCGTACCGATAGATTTAAAATGTCATTTTTCCAATGTACCATAAGAGAGAACAATAGGCAGCGTAGCAAAGGGATAGGTAGGTGAAATATAGTTAGAGTAGTCTGTAGTGCATGATGCATGTAATAACAACCAATAATCCATTTCATATTATGTAGATACTAACCATCTAGCTGCATGTGACCATATTATCTAGCATGTCTCCATTAAGTATCCTAGTTGCATGTCAACAGTGAATGTTTGGTGATCTTCACCCCCTGCCACACACCCTCGTGGTGGCTCGCAGAGTATCACGTAGATGTAGATGTAGATACGAATCGTATTTAAACGTGTATCATGTATCTTTCAACATTGAATATTTGTGAAAAGTGTAGCAACTGATAGCCTTTTCGGCAGTTTTTTACTAGGATTTGGGCAGATATAAGCGAAATCATTACTCTATTATGGACTAATAATAGTTACGAGTGAGGGTTAGCAAAAGGAAGGAAACAGAGATATGACAAAAACAAAACATTTTTATGATCAATGGTTTTTTTTTCTTTATCTCATCTAAGCTAAATTTCACTCCAGAAAACTTTCCTTCATTTTTTTGGTGGATACAATGCGGGATACTTGAAATGAATACACGGAAATTGACTTATAAAACGCTGCCGAAGAAAATTTCGCTGCGCTTTTTTTTTAGTGGTAAATTATTGTAACACTCGAATTTCCGCGATCAAGGTACCTGAAAAATCGGTTTCCAATCATGGCACGAGCAAATGGACCCAAGCAGAAGTTTTTCCGGTTACTTTGGGGCTTTCTGAACATGTTCCTTTCGATTCAGGTCTCAGAAAAGGAACTCTTTCTTCCTTTCGTGTGTATGCTCTAAGAATGTAGCATCACTTTCTCAAGTATCTGCTGGTTATTAACGGACTTGATGTTTTCTGATTTCCCTTTGTAGAACATTCTCTGTTTCTTGTGTGAAATGAGGTAAATTCTGTACACCCTCTCTGCACTGCTCCTTGTTTGGAAGAAATATGAGTGGAGTGTCTCTCTGACAGATGGAGGATAAATGGCAAGAGTACCCTAACACTTTGAATCAATCTTTTGCAGCTTGATGCGGAAGAGTGAGGGAAGTATAAATGATTGATTTTATGTAGAACTTAGTGGATTCCGATTGGATGTGCACATGAAATTTCTGTCCATGGCTTATTTCTACTCTGCTCCAGTTATAATTAAAGAACTTACATTATCACCAAAGCTTAATTTCGGTTTTATGCAAACCATTTTGCTTCCTGCTTGCTCAGCAATAAATCCCTCTCCCTCGTTGCGTTCCATGAAGAGTGAAAGCGTCATATTAGCATTGCGAAAATATAGGCTGTCTGCGTTTCTCACTACAAACTGACCACAAAAAGAAAGAGAGACTTATCGCTGGACAGGTTGAATGGGCGTAATGGTATGGATGAAAGTGAAAGGCATCTATGATGAACGACTTGTGGCTCGATTATCTGCCCAATCCCAAAAAAATGGTAGTGGTTATATTCAATCCCTTTAACTTCCACTTATCCGTAGATGGATTCGAGGATAGCTATCCCAAGCAAGGGCTGATTATATAAGTTCGCAGCATCTGTTGTGTTGCAGATAATGTAATAAAATTTTAATGAGAACTACCAGCGCAGAAAAGAGTAAAAGAAATGTCAGACCTCAATATTTTTTTTGAAATTGTGCGAGCGTCTGAAGAAATTACAACTGGGCTGTTTCCACACGAGGTTTTATTGTTACCGACCATGGTTTCGTGTCAGAGTTACAGAGTAAGGTGGCAAAGACCTTGATAATGTTACTCTGTAACGAAACCATGGTCGGTAACAATAAAACCTCATGTGGAAACAGCCAAGTTGTAATTTCTTCAGACGCTCCTACTATGAAGGATTTCCACGAAGTCACGCCCGCTACCAATGCTTATTTTTTTGAAAGTTAAACGCTCCTGTATTCGCAGTAAATATATAAAAATTCTGAATGCCAATCTCCTTCAGAAGAGCGCAATAAGTAACACATATATATGTGAATTACTTGAATGCAATATTAATAAGGAGAATGGCTGTTTAATTAATAGCCAATCCATGTTTACGGAGGGAAAAGAATTGGGCATATTACAACGGCAGAACTCTGATAAAAAGAACTTTAAAATGCTGGATATTCCCACCCGCAGCGTTTTTCTCAGCCCAAGCTTTGTTCTGTCCTCTGGTTTTTCCACGGAGTTATCTCTGAAGTTATAAGTGACTTTTTTTTGTGCGCATATGCATCATGATGACATTATGTATCTATTGTGACCATGAGGTATGAAGTGAATATGTACAGACTTCGAGAAAGCCTTCTTTAGAGTAAATTAATTAAAATCATTGGTTACCAAAAATTGCTCAAACAAAAAATTAGATTGGAATGAGTGAAGACAAACGTAATTCTGTACAAGAATCAGATACCTCAATATAGGATTGAAGATGACGAGTCAGGATGTGAAGCAATTGACCAGTAGTGAAGTAAGTACTTAAGGTAGTCCGAACGAGATAGTTCCCTATTCATTATAGAGACCACATTCGAACTACAGTAGACCCCCGCTTTACGATGGATTCGACTTACAATCTGAGCTGATTTTGCGCGCGCTTTTTAAAATTTCAAATGTCTCCGTTTTTGTTTCAAATATCGATAGTGTTTAAAATATTGGTTTAATAATATTTCAAATAATTTTAATCCAGGATATTTCGTATGCATTGGCTCTGACGCGTACGCTGAATGGATTGGCACTGATGCTCTTTGAAACCGATTCCTCGTCCGGAAATAATGCAGATTCAACATACGATGGAATTCGCTTTGCGATCGGTCCTCCGGAACGGATTGATATCGTAAAGCGAGGATCTACTGTATACGTTTTAATTTCACCACTGTAGGACATATGAATTAAATATTAAATTATTAATGGTGCAATAATATAGTTTTATATGACAGAAATGGTAGGTAATTAAAAGAAAATATCTACATAAGTCTTTAACTCGACAATTTTTTTCACGCGGTGCGTTTGAAACTCCTTCAAAACGGAAGGTCTTTTCATCTACACTTACATAATACCCCGCAAGCCGCCTGAAAAGGCGTGTGGCGGGGGGTGTAAGGACACCAGCCGTCAACAAAAAAAAATTAAAGTTCCGCCTAGCATTTATTAAAGTCCTTAATTGTTCGGGGGAAAAACGAATTCCCAAACCTATCCGTTCGGCAAAATATCTCTCTTAATTTATCGATTCTGTCGGACCTGGAAATATAATGTGGTTCTAATATGATGTTCTCCGTGTCGCTCTGAAATATATCCATTCTCAATTGCTCGAGCAATCTAAGCCTAGTGCGTAGCCTCCGAGTCTCTAGCGGCTCCCACCCTAAATCGTTCAAAATCTGTGTAACGCTTTCTGTTCGGCCGTAGCAATTTTTGACGAATCGTGTGATACAAAAGAACCTATTGCGGTGGCAATACAATTTCTTTTAAAAAATAGTTGAGAAAACACACAAACTGTATGCTGTTAGTTTTCTTACGACATCTAAGTGGTAGAAATTCCTCATTTTGTAATTAATGTCTCTCTGGAGTGCATACACGTACCGTTTCCCATGTAAAAGGGCTGGTATTTTATGGTAAAAAAACTCCGAAAGTAATGTGGTAAGGTTTTGAATTTTTGGTGTCATTAGAGGGGTGAGATATTTTTCTTTTAGATGAGACCAAATTCATTGATTTATAGGTAAAATGATATTTCTCTCAAACTACTATTACTAGGTCCGTCCACTCTCGACGCTAATTTTTAGTGCTGTAAGAGCAAGGGAAGAGGTGAAAATGAGAAAAACGAAGGGGGAAGACTAAATGGAATGTTGAAGCCTAAATTTGGTGAAATGTCGTCATGATAATATTCTGACCTCTGTTACTTTCAGTTTATTATGATTGCAACGCCACTTTCAGCCCCTCCATATAGACATTAGAGTAGATTAAACGCCATGGTAAAGGTGGCCATCCATCTTCATAAGTACGCGTTTTTGGTCCACCTTGAAGACCGAAAGGTATTCCGCCCTGCTAAGCTAAAAGTGAATTACTGAATCATTATTAATAAATAATTCTCGGGCTTCTAGACGAGTAAGGATTTTTGTGGCTGACGTTTCGATGGATAACACGTCCATCGTCCTCAGAGCAGTAATGAACTACTATAACTATGAACTATATAGTTTGAGAGTTCATTACTGCTCTGAGGACGATGGAAGTGTTATCCATCGAAGCGTCAGCCACAAAAAATTCTTTCTCGGCTAGAAGCCCGAGAATTATTTATTCACATAATTCGCCGAAAAAAGACAAGATCGTTAATGAATCATTATTAGTTCTGAGTAACCGCATGCCTAAGTTTTCCATCGAAGCGTCAGCCACAAAAAATTCTTTCTCGGCTAGAAGCCCGAGAATTATTTATTCACATAATTCGCCGAAAAAAGACAAGATCGTTAATGAATCATTATTAGTTCTGAGTAACCGCATGCCTAAGTTTTCATCTTCGTGTCTTCAATTCTTCACCTAGACCATCTTCCAATAGATCGCAAGCTTTAGTTGATGCATCGATTGTCAGTGGCGGGAAATATTGAGTGAAGATAGATCACAACGGAACAAAAGTAATGAGATTACCTGGTAGAAGGATTTGTAGTTACACTCACCGGGCCTATCAAATGACTTTTAATTTAATAATCCGTTTTAATTCTTTTATTGAAGGTATAGAGTATTGTAGTTATTTGTTGTTTATTGGTAGTATAACTAGATTTATATCTGGGTTTGGTGCTAATTTTGACTTTCATCTAAGAAAAATTATTGCTCTATCTACGTTGAGACAACTTGGTTTGAATTTTATCTATAGGATTTAACCATTTGGTTTGTTTGTCATCTTTAACTCATGCTTTGTTCAAGGCTCTTCTTTCTATATGTGCTGGAGTTATAATTCATAATTTAGGTGATTGTCAAGATATTCGTTTTATAGGGGGGTTAGTAAATTTTTTGCCTCTAACGACTAGCTGTTTTTGTGTGTCTAATTTGGCTCTTTGTGGAATGCCTATTTTGGCTGGATTTTATTCTAAGGATTTTGCGAATTTCCACAGAGAATAAATCATCCGCCTTGACCGGGATTCGAACCCGGATGAATCCCGGTCAAGGAGGATGATTTTTCTCTCTGTGGAAATTCGCACATTTGTGCATTGCGGGTGACTCCGTAAAAGTGGAACTCCGTGGCTAGTCCCGGATAGCTTGAAATTTGTCTAAGGATTTTATTTGGAGAAAGGTGTATTTGGTCCGTTTATTTTATTAGTTATCTTTTTTATTTTTTTTTCTACTGGACTAACAGCTTGTTATACCGCTCGTTTAATTTGTTATACTGCTGTTGGGAATAATTATTTATGTTTCTAGCGGTATAAGAGACGAGGGTTGAAATATACTAAAGGGCATGATGGGTTTAGTTTTTATAGCTATTGGAGGGGATAGTTTACTTTCTTGAATTATTTTTACTTGTCCTTGAATAATTTGTGTACCAAACTGAGTTGAAAACTTTTGTTTTTATTGTGAGAATTTCTGGTGCATTAGTTGGTTGTATATTTTCTTTTTTTCTTGTAATTATAGACTAATTACAAGATACTTTATGATATCAGCGTTTTTCTTAGGGAGAATATGATTAATACCGTATATTAGAACTCGGGGTGTAAGCCCTTCCTTTTTAAATGTTGGTACTGTTTTAGTAAAGAGTTTTGGTCAAGGTTGAGATGGAATATTTATTTACTTATTTATACATAATTTGCTTCTCTACCTTTATTGGCTTCTTTATTCAATTTGCGTTATTCAATTGATTAATTAACAATTTATATATATTTTATTTTTATTATATGGATTTGGGTTTTTATGTATATATTTCTTTGGTTTAGGCCTTTACCTGTTTTAATTAAAATACCAATGCTTATGGGATGCCTTTTTTGGCTGGGTATTATTCTAAGGATCAGTGGCTGGATTTTATTCTAAGCACACGGCGAAAGCGGCGGCGAAAGGAAAACCTCCACAGATACAGTCTTTACGTTTAGTTTTTGGAATTCTCAAGGTAGAACATAACAAAATTAACTCTGGCCTCAAAATGTGTAATTTTATCAGTTTCTGTCTTTTGGATCAGCAGGGCAGTATTGTTGAAGCCGAGGTTTATATGAATATATTGGGAATATAATGCCCCCTAACGAATTAATTGGGAACTTTGTGTAGCTTTAACCATAAAGGAGGCATATTTGAGAATGCCACGCTTCTTAGATGCAGACATAGAATTTAGTTGGATGGAAGAATATCAAACAAGGAATTAGACATTTTGCTTGTTTAGAGGAGAAGCATTTTGTTTGTTTAGAGAATCTTATATGAGATTTACAGACGACTTGGAATTATACATTCTGGACTTAAAATTATGAGTAACTCAAATTCACTGAATCATAAGAAATTCGGGTATTCGGTTTACATTTCGTGCGACTCTCATAAAATTCGATTTATTGGAATTCATCCGAATGGAGGATTCGAATATAACTTCAAACTTTAATCGAATAATACTTTAGAGAATAAAATATTTTTCCATGCTCAAACATTACTGTCCAAGAATCACATTTTTTCATTCATTGAAGGAATTTTTTTCACATATCACGAAACTTCCAAATGTTGCGCATTTTAAGATGTGTCTATCAGGAAATTACAGGTATCTTTCTGTATGTCAAATTAATATTTCGTCAAGCTTGCCGGGGGCATTATTCTAGTGAATTATGTATATATTTAGTTGTTAAAATGGAAGAACACTATTCCACGACAAAATATAGTCGTCGCAACGCGTCTCGGATGACTTCGTCATCAGATGGCCGTAATGCTGGGCTTTACGCTCGGCATCCCAGCTTCTTTGGGTGCACCGGAGACAGAACTCCGGCGCACGCGTCCGTCATCGTTGAAACATATTACGCCTTTGCCTTGCATCACACTGGAAGGAATAGTGATGAAAAAACTACGAGAAGTGTGTGGAAATCGTGTCATTTCAACTCGCCATTCGCTTTTCGGAAAATAACATTTATCGCGGAATGCACTAATGATTCTAACGTATAGATTCTACAATATGTTCTTAAGTTTACCAACCTCGCTCGTTTACTGAGAAATAAAAACTCGAGTGCAAATGCTGAAACTTTACCTTGCAGAATGGCCAACTTGATTTCATCTTGGCATTCATCGATCACCTTCTCCAGTTTCTGCGAAGAGGCCGGATTCTGGGCGCACCTTTGATTCGTGTGGCCGAGGTCTTGGTGTTGTTGTTCCTGCAAAATGTGCAAAGAGAAAAATGAGTTAGCTCAGATGGCTTAATTAGCCGATGCATGGCCAAGTGTGCCGGTCTAATGAACGGATTAAATATAATCTCAAAAACATTTGAAAACGGAGGTGACCGTGATATTTCAAATGGATATGTTCCGCGAAATGAAAAAGTTTTGCATCACAATGGAATATTTAGCATATTCAAATGCATTCACTGATTTAAAGTTGCATGTTTTGTACGCGCCAAAAGTTCTGATGAATTGATTTTGTTCAGGGGATTATCATCAAAGTCTCCTTCTGATCATGTTTCCGTTAAAGTTCACTCTCTACTTTATAAACGAATGGCTTTCCTGAGCCGTGCTTTGCAACGTAACTGTCCACCGGTTATTTCCCCTCTTAAAATCCGTTCAATTTGCCGAACTCCTATCGGTTAGCTACCGCATCGAATTTTTAATTCACAGTCATAAGTATACAAAAAGTTCTCCCTGACGCCGAAGACCGCAACCTTAGATTTTGAGCTAGGCATCAGCCTCAGAAATGGATTGATGGCATGGTTAAAATCCTCACGCAACATATGTGATGGATTCTCGGGAGTGTCAAGAGCTGTTATTACAGGTATTCTTTCATATGAAAATTCAATTGGCAAAATGTTGCCCGAGTTTTAATTACTACTTACCTAATTGTTGGCACAAACTTTGGATCTCTCATTTAGTTTTTAGTCCCCAAACTTTTTACCCGCCCCACCCTTCAAGAATAATAAGGCAGACGATAAACAGAGAAACAAAAAAATGAACACACAAAGTTTCTTGATATTTCGGTGCCACTGGCACCTTGGTCGCAAGAGCGTTATAAGTGCAGTTTTATATATATATATATATATATATATATATATATATATATATATATATATATATATATATATATATATATATATATATATATATAAACAGTTTGCCAGAGGAAGGCAGACGATAAACACAGAGAAACAAAAAAATGAACACACAAAGTTTCTTCATATTTCGGTGCCACTAGCACCTTGTTCGCAAGAGCGTAGATGACTCAGACTGTTTATATATTATTTTAGTTCGTATTGTTTACAATTTATAGAATAGTGGATTTTACTTTTTTCAGTTGAGATAAATATGTGCAGTTATTGACAATTACACCTCAAATGAAAATAAAGGTGAATTAAATTATTTGTAAAATTTAAATGATCGCCGTAACTGATTGGTACTTACATGACGCGTTGAAATGTAAGATACAATTCAAAAATGTAAAAAGCACATTATTGTATGGGTGATTTTGATAATCTCTTGTCCATTTACCGCTGAGCAAGTATCATCACACCTTAGCGTCATACCGACCCCAGGGGATCTGTGTCGGTCACTTTGGAGACCCCTGGACTTAATGATGGAACTCAGATGGAATTAGATCACCTCAAAGGGGTAAGACAAGGGGGGGAGGGAAATTAGCGTATCTGCGGCCAAGGCTAACTGAGGGTCTCAATTTTCCCTCCTTTTCCGCGGCTTCAACTTTCCTATTTTCATTTCTCAATCTGTCATTTTTCTCAATTGGGTGCTTGGAATCACGGCGATGTGTATTTTCTGCCTACATCACCCCTCGTCACCTTTGGCGGCATAAATTATGCTTGCAGTCGGTTGCACTCACCCGTGAAAAGGAGTGAGCGTGGTGTCGTAAACCCACAGAAGTCTCGCACAGTAATAACCCAGTCAGAAGCAGTAAACCGAGTGGCTTCATAAAGGGTTGCATAAGATCTCTTACGGGTCCATCTCACTCCCTTTCTCTCTCTAAGGATCTCACTGCTTCGAGCAAACAAACGGGGATTTCTTGGCTAGTCCGAGAAAGAGAAGTGAAAAGGTTCAAGAAGGTCTCTCAGTTAAGTGACAATGATTTTTACTCTTTCCGATCCGCGTTACTCTTAAAAAAATGCTTTGCTTATAAGTGCTATAAACACTTTGCTTATAAGCTTAAAAAAAGTGCTTTGCTTATAACCTTTTTCAGTATCTAATAACGTTAACAGAATCATACGATACGAACTTTTTTAACCCTCTTTTGAAATGACGCTGGCTACATTACAAAAATCGAGAATAATTAGGGAAAAAGAAAATTTCCTGACAGAGGAAAATATAATTTTTGTGGTAAGTGGTAAAAGATGCTCCAGAAATCTATTTATTAATGAAATTAAGCTCCCTATTTATTCAACAGTTTGAGTTATGAGCAATTACTTACATGATTTGATTTCCATATCGAAATATCGTATTTTCCATGCCATAGCATGATTTATTATGCCATACCATGGCATATCTTCAACGCAAGCGGTCTAGCGGAAAGTAGCTAAGCGGCACAGACATAAGAGAGAACTAACCATTCATTTTGCCTTTTTCAGTCGCAAGCGAATATTCTTAAGGGATTCTCACTTCTTGTAGGAACTAAGAACACACTCATCGGACTTCTAGCAACTGATAGAGAGAAGTAACTTGTGGAATTGCTAAAGAATTTGATTTTTAATTCTTATTATATTTTGTAGCCTGTTGTAGTTTCACATTATTTGTTCTCTTTGCTTTGTAACTCCTCCAAAAACTTAAGAGGTGAGCGAAAAAAAGCACGACGACTTGTGTGACTGAATTACAACTTGGCTTTCTATGCTTCTTCTTTTCATTTTCTCTCCATGGCTGGGATTTCAGGCTACCTCGGATGTTGACATTCGGCAGAAATACAGGTCGTGATCGGGAACGAGCAAGAAAATAGTATACTCTCTGAACTTAAAGAGCATGTTTTCATATTTGTTAGTTTTTACATACATACCAATCACGCCGTTCCCTTCCGGGGTAGGCACAGTCACAGAGTCACTCATAACTGCATATTTGTACACCTATCTCTTCTTAAATAATTTCCTCCATACTACCCTTGATCCTTGCAAACCTCTTTTGCCTCAATAACCCCATACACCGCTTCATACACGCCCTCCTGTTTTTAAGACTCCTAATATTCCTCCTCCTAACAATTTCCTCAATCACATTCAACCACAACTTTCTCGGCCTACCTCTATCTCTCGCACCATTCATTTCACTCTCATATATCTGTTTCGTTATTCGACTCTCATCCATTCTCTCAACATGGCCAAACTAACGAAGCACACTCTTTTCATACACGTCCATTACTGGAGCATTTAACCCACATTCATTCATGACCCACTCATTCCTGACCCTATCCATCCTACTTTTGCCGCAAATACTCCTCAGGTAACTCATACCCACGGCGTTTAGTCTACTCTTATGTCCATCTTGACATACCCATGTTTCACTACCATATAGCAAAGTGGGAAGAAGTACACTTTTGTAAACGGCAATATTCGCTTCCTTAGACAAGCACTCATTCCTTGATATGTTCCACATGCTACCTACCACTTTCCTTTCAGCATTCGCACGTCTCTTTGTCTCCTCATCTATTCTTGCATCTTTCACATATATCTTACCTAAGTACACAAAATCATCCACCCGTTCAATTACTTCACCATTCGCCCTCTTCATAGAGTTATTATCCCCATTCTCCTTATCAAAAACTACTATTTTAGTCTTGCACGCATTTACCTTCGATTCCATTCTTTCCGTTGATTCACAAAACTTATCTAGGAGCTTCTGTAATCCCTGTTGACTGTCTAAGATCAAAACAGCATCATCCGCATATAGAAGAACTCGCAAGTTTACATTTACAATCAAAACACCGTCGTTTTCACTACATGCGTCTCTAACACATTTATCCATAAAGACATTAAACAGCCATTGAGACATTACGCATCCTTGCTTTACATCCCGATTTATTACAAAACAATCACTCAGAGCTCCGTTAACTCTTACACTTGCCTTACTATTGTCATACATCGCCATCATAACATTAAATAACTGCCCATTCACTCCATAGTCTCCCAAAACCTTCCACAACCTCTTTCAGTTTACTCTGTCATATGCCTTCTCTAAATCGACAAACGCACAGTACACTTTCTTTCGGGCACTCATACATTTTTCTATCACTTGCTGAAGTGCAAAAAGCTAGTCACTACATCCTCTCCCAGGCATAAACCCATACTGCACACCCCATATTCTGTCGGAAGTAATATTCCTCACTTTTTAGCTTAATATTTTACTGAACACTTTTCCCGGGATACTCAATAAACTCATGGCCCGATAATTATTACATTCGGTCTTTCCTCCCTTCCCTTAGTACAACGGATTGATGATAGCATTCTTCCAATCCGCTGGAAAAACAGAAACCTGTAATGCATAAATTATATGGTTCACGCAGTCTAAAAATTAGTAATTTACACCCACACTTCAACATTTCACTGGATATCCCATCTATGCCTGCAGCCTTCCCATTTTTCAATATTCTCACAGCCGTTGTGACGACCTTCTCGCTGATATCCTTTTCCATCCTCACATTCTCACATACCACTTCACAAGGCTCATCCTCAACGCCTGCTATATTATTGTACAATTCTTCAAAATACTGCCTCCAGCAGTCCCTGATATTGCTCTCGTCCCACATGATCTACACTTTTGTTTTTTACGGCATTCATTCCCCTACTTTCACCAATCTTAGCCCTTTTTACCCACTTCCAAAACAGCTTTTTATTACCTTCAAAATCACTCTGCATTTTGTTAGCTTCATCCGCACGCATTCTTTCTTTGCTCTCTTTCACAACGATTTTGCATACATTCTTTTTCTTTCTGTAGATCTCACATGCCTTAGTACGCTATTCCTCAGATGTGGCAGCAATCATATCCTTGTATGCCTCTTTCTTTTCTCTGACTGCAATTTTCACTTCTTCATTCCACCAAGCATCACCTTTCATTCTTCCTACCACTCCTTTTCCACATACACTTTCAGCACATTCCACAATCACCCCTTTTATACCCTCCCACGCATCATTTACGTTCTCGTTTCTGATATGCTCGTCCCATTCTCTCTGCTTCAACGATAGAGCATCCTCAAGCATGAAACCATACCGCATTCTTACCTCGCTGTCTAGCAACCTTTCCACTTTTACTCTCAACTGCTTACGCGCAACATTCTTCCTTGGCACCCACTTTCTGCCCAGATTCACTTTGGAGAGTACCAAATAGTGGTCTGTTCCACATTCAGCACCCCTCATCACTCGCGTGTCCCACACTAACTCTCTCAATCTCTCATCATACATAATAAAATCAATCATGCTTTTACAATCGCCCCTTTGCCAAGTATACATATGTATTCTCTTATGTTTGAACCATGTATTCGACACAAACAATCCTTTTTCCAAGCACACACTCACCAAGTTTTCACCATTATCATTCACTCGGGGGTCACCAAAAGGCCCAACCACTCTCTCAGATGCATCACGCCTCACACCAACCCACCCATTCATATCACCTAGTAAAAGTATTCTCTCACCAGAATCACAATCATTCAAAGCCTCTCTCAGTTTTTCCCAAAACTCATCTTTCACGCTGTCACTCTCTCCATCCACTGGTGCAAAGAACGCCACAATCACAACTCTCCTAATACCTAATTTCATGTGAACCCAGAGCAATCTAGGGGATACTAACTCGTTCTTCCTTACTAGCAACTTAGCTTTCTCATGAAGAATGAGTCCTAAACCTTGACTGCCGTGTACATTATCTTCAACTCCTGACCACAATGCCAGACTACCGCCATCTAACGTAAAAGCATCCCGCCCCGTACGCTTAGTTTCACATACACACAAAACATCCATTCGTCTCACTTTCATTTCATTCAGCAACTCATGCTCCTTTCCATACACTCCTCTCACATTCCAAGTACGGAGAGTCCAGTTCGTTTCCAGTCCGTATCTTGATGGGCCAACCTTATTCAGCTTCCGCCGCCCATCGTGGCTTCGGCTGTCCGAGGCAACATCTTGACGTTTAGCAGTAAGTTGTAATAGAGAACGAGGTGTGTTCAAAAAATACCCGGAATGTTTAAATTTCGCGCGTTTGGAGAGTTCGATTGTCAAAAAAAAATTTTTATGTGTTGGTATACATGCCCCTGAAGTATGACACAATTTTCAGCTGTATTCATTGTATACTTTATCTGTGGCAACCGCTAAGGTTAGACGTGTTTTCATGAGCTCGGCGATTTTCGATTGTTAAAAAAATGGATCAAATAATTTGTATTAAGTTTTGCGTAAAAAATGAAATAAAGTGTAACAAAGTTTCGTCACCTGTTATAACTCTTTGAGCAAATCTGAGTCGACGTTGACTTCATTTAGTGATTCCTGAGCAACTTCCATTCGCCGCTGTTTTTGTTCAAAATTCAACAATTTTGGGACAAATTTTGCTGCCACGCGTTTCATACCCAAAATGTTCGCAAAAATGTCATGGCATGAGCCAATCGATATGCCAACATCATCATCAACTTCTCTGATTGTGATTCGGCGATCATTCATAACCACTGCTTTCACTTTTTCCACATTTTCATCGGTTGTTGATGTGCTGGGGCGTCCGGGGCGTTCGTCATCTTCAACGTCTTCACGGCCATCTTGGAAACGCTTATACCACTCGTAAACACTTGTTTTTTTCATAGCAGACTCACCATAGGCCTTTGTTAACATTTCGCACACTTTGTTACACTTTATTTCATTTTTTACGCAAAACTTAATACAAATTCTTTGATCCATTTTTTTTAACAATCGAAAATCGCCGAGCTCATGAAAACACGTCTAACCTTAGCGGTTGCCACAGATAAAGTAAACAATGAATACAGCTGAAAATTGTGTCATACTTCAGGGGCATGTATACCAACACAATAAACAATTTTTTTTGACAATCGGACTCTCCAAACGCGCGAAATTTAAACATTCCGGGTATTTTTTGAACACACCTCGTATTCAATGTTACCAGCCTTCGCAGTACCCGCACCACGTGCAGCTTTCCCTGCTAACGGTTATGGCGCTCTACCGGTCAGTTTTGGCACATTTTCGCCAGTATGCCGTAAGAGAAACCAAAGCATAGTAATACCCTAGGCCCGCTTTCCCTATTCTGCTCAAGCTAGGATCTCTTCTGAAGGGACTACCTCGAGAGCCAGTTGTTTCTGTTGCCCGCGACCCACCACTAGGAGGTATATGCGGTGTACTGACACACCGGGTCACGAAATATGTGTAGGTACTTAAAAATGCAGATTGGGTAATAATGATTGAGAAATGAGGGTTACATATATACATATTCATCATGCCATTCCCTTTTGGAACAGGCCAATTCAAAGTACTTCTTTTTTGCCGATAGGCCTAGAAAATTGGCTCTCTCTCATATTTTCCTGCATGATACCCTTTCCATGCATACCCCACTCGCTTCTCTTACTTTCGTGCATTGCTTCAGACGCACTCTCCTAGTCTTAGTATTTCAAATATTCCTCTTCAAAGTCTCATCTACCATATTTATCCATTGACTTTCTCGGTCTACCCATACCTCTCATATAATTCAATCTACTATCATGTGCCAACCATGCTATGTATATTGAGAAACATGAAACATGTTAATGAAATTCAATGTTTTTTGTTACTTCAAGTTATAAAATATATTTTGCACTTACAACGTTAATGCAATGCACATTATGTCTATTTAACACATTTATTTGAAATAATACATTGTTCTGTCACCTGAATTTGGGTATATAGATAGGTGGATAGTATAGATGGGTGAAGGTAGGTTAGATTTCAATTGTTAGGTATATTTGAATGCATTGGAGAGCAGCGAGATATGTGAAAAATCGTCACGATAAACATAGCAGTGTTATTGAATAATTCCATCTCTTCTGAAAGGACTACCTTGAGAGATAGTTGTTACTGTTGCCCGC
This sequence comes from Ceriagrion tenellum, assembly GCA_963169105.1. NCBI lineage: Eukaryota > Metazoa > Arthropoda > Insecta > Odonata > Coenagrionidae > Ceriagrion > Ceriagrion tenellum. Next base: position 49,634,164 of record OY720637.1, read on the forward strand.
GACCTACCACTAGGAGATATATGCGGTGTACTGACACACACCGGGTCACTACTATTTGTTTCTTTTAAAAAAATGAAACATATTTGGCACTTACAACGTTATGGCAATGCAAACTTTAAATAATGGTGCTCAGTTAATACATTATTCCAAATAATACATAGTGTTGTCATCAGGATGAGGTCCATGGATCATCAGAAAGTAGTTATGTTAGAAGGTAAAATCAAATTCGTTTATGAAATTCAATGTTTTTTGTTACTTCAAGTTATAAAATATATTTCGCACTTACAACGTTAATGCAATGCACATTATGTTTACTTAACATATTTATTTGAAATAATACATTGTTCTGTCACCTGAATTGGGTGTATATATAGGTGAATAGTATAGATGGGTGAAGGTAGGTTAGATTTCAATTGTTATATTTGACCGGACAAATAGTCTCATAAAGCCCATAAGAAACTCATTAAAAACTAAAAAGTGTTAAAAACCATTTAAAAGGGAGCAAAAAGCGACAATGGCTGAAGAAGTTGCTTCCGATTGCAGTGACTTTTTTCCAAAACTCATCTTTCTCACTGTCCTGTCGTCCGTTCACAGCTAAATTTCTTTCTGTCACTTCCTTACTAGCAACTTAGCTCTCTCATTAAGAATGAGTCCTACACCTTGACTGCCGTGTACATAATCTTCAACTCCTAGGTTGCCTTCAACTCCTTTGGTAGCAAGTTCTCCTCCTCGAGTAATAACAATCCTTAGATCTTCCATTATTTCCATTCATTACCCTTTCCAGCCCTGGTATGCAGAGGCTGTCCTGTCCCTTTTCTGCCTCTTCTCCAAAAAGGTTTCATGAAACGCATTTCCCCCATCTCTTCGTTGAATTTCATCATCGGTGGTGCTCTGCTTATTAGGTCCTCATCATACTCCGATAACACCAATTTTCCATCGCTGTCAGTTCTCAGCAGCTAGTATTACTCAAATTTCCCTGCCACTTAGCAGACATTTTACGCTGCCGTCGCCCCTGATTATCCAGCAGTTGCTGAGATTGCATAAGGTTTCTAGCGGGTATTCTAACCGCTATCACTTGTCATTCTCCAACTCTCTCTCTCCCTCGCCTCCTGCTCCTCATAGGCACGAGACGGCTGGCTTCAAGCTCACCCGAAGCAGCCGGGTGGAAAATCTTTACGTGCGCCTTTTTTTAAACGCACTTTCTTTCGGGCGGGCACGCGTTGTCGCTTTCACGACTCCTTCCCCCTCATGAGCAGGAGGAGCGGGTGACGTCTTCATGCTTTGCCTCCTCCCAAACCTCTCCTCCTCATAAATTTCTTCTTCGACGTCCTCGGTTCCCCCCTTCCCCGCTCCCTCCTCTTCCCCCCTCTCCCTCCCCTTTCACGCCTACAGTCGCCATACTCTCTTTCACCTCACTTCAGCCGCAGCGGGGTTACTTTCACTTTTTTGAATTTCCTTCGTTCCCTTACCCCTACTCGAAGAAGCGACAGAGAGACTATCGTTCTGTCGCCTCACCACTTCTGAAAGTTCGACGGAAGCGATAAAATAAGAGAATCATATTGCCGAACGGGTAGTTCTTTTTTAAAATTCGTTCTTTCCACGCCAAATAAGTGACCATGATAAAATCTGAGGTACACTTAAGGTGGCTCTGGCTTGAGTAAGTGGGTATAGACAAATACCACAGTCAAAATATACCGTCATCTCGGCTAGCCGAAAAATGGAAATCAGTAGGCTGAAAGGACGCAGGTCAATATAAGTATTGTCCTTGAAGAGAAAGACAGTCAAAGAGACATTTACTGTGGAAGTATATTTATTTTGATTTTTAAATAATGAGTGATGTAATTTAATTGTAATACGCACGAATAAATAAGTATTCACATTCTAGTTTGATTAATTTGGTAGCAAGTTTGAAACTCAAAGCGGGAGGCACTCGTAGGTAACGCGAATTGTTTATGCGTGAAGTACATAACTACCAAGTAACTTTAGCATAGCAACATCCAAATATAACATATTAGCAAATACAACACCGCTCCTGTTTAGAGTTGTATGAGATAAAGGCGTTAGATTTGCTTAAAAAGAAGGCAAAAAAAGGCGGCGGTAATTTTTACTGTGCAATGTGATGCAAAAACTCGACCTGGATGAACAGTTTACGATTTTATCGCATTCCATGCGATCCACATCGAGGAAGGCTGAGGTTGGGGCGCGCCGGCAGAACGGACTTTATGCATCACGATCCGGTGAAGTGGAATAAATGTTACAGACTTTTTAATGTTTTGGTTTTTTACTAGAGCATCATCAATGTTACTTCTTGTGATTGCTCATCCTAGATTCCATAATTATTCACGAGAAAGGTATTCTTAAGTCTAATGGATATGCTTATGATAAGTTACGTATAAGTTTTTTTTGCAAATTTTGAATACAGTGCATACTGTTTATGAAATAATTCGGTAAATTGTTTAGATTAACATCATATCAACATAAATGTAAAAAGGTTATTAATGTTTATAAGTAAAATTTAAAAAAAAAACATTCAACTTTAATCACACAAAAATTTTTATTTAGTGAAATCACATTTAACTTCATCCATACGAAGCCTATTCTGAGTTTTAATAAAGAGGAATCTTAAATATATCGAATAAACACATTCTTTGGTTGGAAAAAGCAGCATTTGCTTCTCCTCCTCGAGTGCGGGGTAATTTTTAATATTACACTTAAGCGTAGTTGCCACGCTTCTTGCCGTGCTAAGATCAATTTGGCAACGTTGAAGCGCTGCTGGAGGGGGGCGTGGCTGCGAAAAGCGATTTCCCATGAGGCTTATGGGAGTGAGGTGACTGTTTATTTAGACTGTGCAAATACTAAGATATAAATTGTTGCAATTATAAGGGTGAAACTCCAATTTCCGTAAGCAAAAATTGTTTTTCGTTTGTTATAAAAATTTGGCAAAAAAAATATTGAACAAAACTTGAGAAAACAAATAGTTCTCCGCGGAAATGTGACGGAATAGTATCACTGAATTGACTAATTACACGGAAAATCATTGTATTGTTGGCTCAGGTATCTCGGGGAAAAAACAACTTATTTTTTGCAGATAAAAGGCATCTGCTCTCTTCTTAATCTATGCTCCCGACCCAGGAGAAACCACAATAAGAAGTCACTCGCATCTATTCTCATCTCTTTAATTATATTGCATTCATCCCACGCGTTGTTAAGAATTGAGTGAATCGCGATTTGTACGCTCGGAAGATTTCCTTTGTTTTTGCGTTTTTGTTTTGAATCCCGCATTCATTTTTGCGAGACTCGATCCTTTCACGCCGACTATATAATTTTGCAATGGGAAAATGTGCATCCTCAAGCAGCCTGGAGTTCGCGGGACGACCTTTCATTGTTCTCCTCGCAAATACGACTGAATAGTATCTGCGAATTTCGGAATCCGTGAAGCCGCTGTTTTTACCTAATCCGCTTCCTTTCGAGGGGTCATCGAGGGGTCGAAGTGGAATCATGAAATAAGCACGGAACTCGCATTATGCGCTTTCAACACTGCTCTTCTCTTCAATTATCTGACCAGATCACATCAAAGTGGAATATCTGTAACTGTTGTTTTCAGCCAATGAAGCTGTAAGACGAATCAATGAAGTTGGAAATAAATGGTTACTCTTCACTGTCATTCGTGGCAGATTCCGAATATTGAGCGCCTTGTAGTTCGGACCCCCTAAAACGCTGATGCAGTTGATAATACACATTGACCATTAGCATGATTGTAATGACTCAACAGGGCGCACAAAAAAATGCAAGGAAAAGATCAGGCCTCTCCATTATTGCCGTGAAGAGCAACATTTAAAGTTCTTAGGAAAATTATACCTAGTTTTTCCATTATTTTTCATGACTAGCTGACCCGGGCGAATATTTCGCACAGTATGCAGCTTCTTCCCGTTTCTTCCTTCTTTCTTCCTGTTCTTCTAACTGTCGAATATTTCTCACAGTATGCATCTTCTTCCTGTTCTCCTACCTGTTAAATATTTCTCACAGTATGCAGCTTCTTCATGTTTCTTCCTTCCTGTTCTTCTACCTGTCGACTATTTCACACACTATGCAGCTTCTTCCTGTTTCTTCCTTCTTTCTTCCTTCTTTCTTCCTGTTCTTCTACCTGTTTCTTCCCATGGACAGTTATATGGTATGTTATTTTTGTGTTAAAGATACATAACGTAAATGTTAAATGGTCAAACTGATTGCATGTAGAATGTAAACAATATAACTAAACGATCTTTTAATAGATGGCAAGTTATGGAGTTGCGACAAAAAAACACCTTTGAGAAATAAAATATACGGATCATGAAATAAAAAAGTTTTAATTGCATTGACTCACGAGATGACCATTCACCCATGTACAATCACTATGTGCATTTCGTACTATTTTCATTTTAAACCTTTTTTTGAAGTTAAGAAAAAAAAATGTGTGGAGTCGATATACCTAGAGCGAGTAATCGACATGGAAAAATCGAAACTTTTAAGTCAAATTGATGGGTAAATAGTGAAATTTGAGATTGAGATTGTATTTTTCGTCAGAAGTCGGTGATTCAACGTATAAAATGATACCTCATTTATCACTGTAGGTGCAGTATTAACGGAGCATATACGGAATGACAGAAAAAATGACCTTTCTGTAATAATATATATGATTACTCATTTTTCGAGAACGTGAACCCGTCATTTATGTTTTAAGACACGGATGTTCCTCTGTCGAAACTCCCTTGAAACATCGAGTGCGAATTTTATAAGCTTTAATTCAAATTTCAGATTGAAGAAACTAGGTTTTGATTTGAAAGATTGTAACATCCTCCTACGTCTTAATTCAAATGTTGAAGGTCCCACATGGTGGAAGGTTGACATTGTAAATACACAACTTTTATCTTCCACAACTTATTACAGAATTAACTACATATTTTGGCTGTTATGGCATTATCAGGTACGCTGAGGTATATCGGTTTTGAGCAAATGGTAACTCATAATGACACACCGGCTTCCGTCTTAATTATTCTCCCACAATCCCCCATCCTGCCTTTTTACCCGCACCATTTCTATTTTGCCCAAGTTATATTTAAAAATATTTTTTGAGCCAATGCAGATGACTTGTGGCTGGCTAGCAATACTTCTGAAATTGTTAATATGGAAATAGCGTATTAACCTTCGTCCGTATGCAGGCGTTTGACCTTATAAATCCGGGTAGCGCTTTCAAACTAAACACTTGTAAAAGTTTTAATTGTTTCATTCCTGTTTGTAGTATATAGGTTCCTAAAAGTAACACCTAAGAAAGCAAAGCGTATTCAATTAGTTCAGTAAAGTCTCGGTAGATGAAGAGTCAATGAACATACGAGATGCAATAATAACATGTTCTTAATGCATGAGTCACTAGTAGATAATCGCCTGCAGAATCAAGTGGCAAAAAACTCTAAAGGATTAAGGAACCATATACACGTTCCTCTCGTCTCTTTGTAATACTTTTAAAAGTAATTCATGCTGCGCGATTACTTTAAGATGTGAATCCTTTTTACGACTTCGTTTTCATCCAATATATTCTGGTTCTGACGTGAAGAAACTTGTTATGTATTTTTATATAAATCTTATCAGATATAATTTCACTAAAAGCGAAAATTATTCGGTTAAATTGCTAGTAATTACGGGTGAAACTTTACTGATAAATAATTTTTTCGGTGTAGCATTTAAGTCATTCATAGCCTGACATTAAATGACTCTTCGTTTGTATGAAAGAACGCCGAGGTTTTAATCGCGGCCTAGTAATTGGTAAAACTCACGAGAAATCGTTTTATCCTAAAAAATAGTTAATAAACATCCTTTCACTTGCAATTACTACTAATTAAATGAAAAAAAGTATTGAGAAAGATCTTCACCTCCTGTGGCGTGTAATGAGGAAATAGCCGGAAAGGGAGAAAAAAAAACTCTTCGTCGTCGTCTTCGTGGCTGTTGTCTGAGGGTACTCACGGATGAGAGAGAGAAGCCGAGAATCATTGGCTCCGGTGACAGAGGTCGGTGCGTCGTTTTATATTGCGCAATGAGAGAAAATCCCATCTCGGATCGGGATGCAAAATCACTCGACGCGCGCTCAGATAAACCTTTGGCCATAATTACGCACAAGAGGATTGAATATCAACCAATGAACTCGTGTGCACGGTTGGTGAAAAAATACCAATGTTGTTCAATCGTTTGTGTCTCTGGCGTAGTTGCAACTGGACCTGCATTTTCATGTTTATTTTGTGATCGCTGTTTCATCAGTTTCCCGATGTACGATGTGAAACCGATGTTTACAGAAATAATGATTGCGATGGATATCCAGAAATGCTGACATCTCAGAAATTTCATGCTGCGAACTGTGACATATCTTCGAGCAGATCCAATTTTCAGTAGATGGAGTAAATATAAGCATTTTTAAATGTCATTATGAAAGTAATATCATGAGAAAAATAAATACAAGATGTATTACCTGAAAAATTTAAAGACAGATCAACTTCCAATGAGAGACGAATGCCTGAGTATCCAAAGAAACTTCATCTCTCAATAATTGCGTACTCCTTGTGTAATCGTTAGGGAACTATATTCTCCTGTTATCGCGTTTTTACATACACTATTTCATAAAATGCATATTTTTCCTGTTATTTGAATTCAAATCATCAAACGTTACTCCTACTGCAGTGTTTCTTCATCATATAAGAGCAGACTCCAAATGTATGTTAATGTAACTCTGTTTTTAGCGTCGAATTTAGTTTCTCTCAGTTTCACAATATTTCTTGGTGTTTAGAATTTATTATACTGTGATGATAATCTGACGGTGAAAATATGAATATTCTTCTCCTCATCCTGGTCGAAGAGATGTTGATAAAAAAAGATGCTGACGCAAAATGTAAAGGCGATGCTGACAACATACGATCGTTGTAACACATTTCTTAACGTCGAACCCATTTCTGTGCGCTCACCGCACATCAACATAAAGGTATGTAAACATGTATATGCCGTTTTACGGGCTAAACATTCTTAAATATCATTGAATGTATATTCCCTGGGATTTCCTGACTCCTTTGGCTGACGATATGCGTTTGCTATCGAAAGATATTTTGATTGCGAGTTGATAAATACGGCTCCATTTTTTTTTCAACAGCTCTTTTGGTAGAGAGTTGCTGCAAATATACGGATATAACTTTAAAACCACCCCTGATTAGTGTCCGTATTATGGGAACAATAAAGACAAAGTGTATCACCTGAATAATTTAATGACAAATCAAACTTTTTAGACAAGTGAGAGATAAATGATCGAGTGTCCAAATACGATACTTATACATTTCAAGCACCAAAAAAATACGAATATTTTATCAGTTTGTAGAGAATAAAGAGAATTAAATGGCATAAAATCCAGCGGTACAAGATTCGGTGGCTTTCGCTGATCCAATATCCATTCCATTTCTAGATCTTCGTACCATTTACTCACTCGAGTGGAATAGTTATGCATGAAACTAATAACTATAAAACGCAACTAAATGCAAGGAAGGTGTATTTCAAATTTGTTCGATTGGGATCTTTTACATTCTCATTCTCTTCGATGGTTGTGGGGATCACTAAGCTGTGAACTCTACGCCGTGTGATATAAACTCACCTGAGTTGCTGAGCCAGCACCTTTCTCTGAGCCACATGTATAGTTTCGTGAAAAGACCCGGATGCCCGTTAAAATATGTAATTGCGTCTCCTATGAGACCTCTCGTGGGTTCCCAATCAGGACTCCAATTTTGCAGAATAATGCGCTGTCCATCGGGTTATCTTTTTATCCGTAAGTTTTATGGATTCGTAAAAGCAAATTATAAAAAAGAACCGCATCCATGTGTGTACTAAGTGCAAGTTTTTTCCCCGAAAAAAAAACCTTGAAATAATCAGGCGTATATCTATGATACGCGTGTAAAAAATTCTGTGAATTCTGCTGTCCATAAGGTATGGCGACCAGGTCCTTGTCAGTCAGTCGGGCATGCGGCTTTCAATGGATGCTCGACTTCATATTTGATATTGGAATATTGTTTATTCTTCCATCAAATAATGTACACAACTACATTAACATCGAATATGAAAGATTTAGGTAGTCTTTAAGGTTATTCCTGAGGTAAGACTACCTTAAAAAAAAAAACATGCGTTACCCAGACAAAAAATTGAACAAAACATTATGCGTACATGACATTATATAATACAGTCTTTAATGGACGGCAACATAAGACAAAAATACCACTATGAGTTTAGCAGATTATATTCACTAGTCTCTAATAAACAGAAGCATCAATTTTTAATTCTTAGAATAGAGTATCAATGTTTTTTTTGTGTAAACAGCCAAGTTTTAACTAAACGAAGAAACTTTGTGAAAACATTTTCTCTTTTTATAATTTCAGGCAGTGCATTGAAAACCTTTGCACCCATGTACAGAAAAGACCTTTTATACAATGTTAAATTAGGTTTACAGACATACACATTACATTCTCTTCTCAAATGGTAAGAAAACCCTTCGGAAATGAAGGGCGGTGAATAATCACTTCGAACATAAAAAGATCTTAACACTTTATATATATATATATATATATATACAAATATCTGGCGGGCAATAGTCTTAATTCAACAAACAAGGGGACTGAATGCTCATACCTCCTTTTAAAATTCATTACTCTAACAATTCTTTTTTGAATGACTTCTACATGCTTAAATATATTTTTATATGCACCTCCCCAACAAACTATACCATAATTCAGAACAGATTGTGCTAGAGCACAATAAATTGTTCATAATATATTGTATCGGACACAGAAAGAAACATACATTCCCCATTATATTTGTTCACTTCGATATCTTATTCAAGCCTCTACCGCTTCCTTTACAGTCTAAATGCGCGGAGAAACATTTTTCTCGCGGGTAAAAATGATGAAAACGATGTGGCGAGTCAAGAGGGCACGTGGGACTCGCGTAAACAAGATATAAGCATGTTAGGTATGGAGAGGGTAATGTACTGGTGTGTTTTCTTTGCGGTCTTCCTCGCTCTCTCAGTATACCTCCTTCCCCATGGTCGCCTGCCCCCCCCCCGTCTTCACCCTCCCTTTCACACCGGTGGCCGACGGAATCGCTTGACCACCGCCGCCGGTGAAAGCAGCGCGCCTCACCGCCGACGGCGAAAGCGAATGCCGCCTCCTCCTTCCATACATGAATGAGTGTACACTCTCTCTCTCTCTCTCTCTCTCTCTCTCTCTCCATGCCCTTGTCGTCAGTGCGTAACAGCGTTTAAACGGGAATGCGCCATATAGTTCTAACTGACGAGCGGGCAGCGGATATTTAATTAGTGTTTTCCGGTTCGCACGAGGAGAAATTCTGAGCCCGGCCACCCGCGGGCGTTCCTCTAGTTCAAACACCGTCGTCGGACGCGAACTGAGGGAATTTGGAGTGTCGAGAAGATTGATAAGTTCTCTCGGGATAAATTAGGAAATTTTAATAAGGTAAGAAAGGAGATATATCAAGATCTACACCCGTAAAAAATGTGTCTCTTGATAACAATATTTTAGTGGCAGTCTTCGCTAAGGTACGCTATGCATTACATATACGACGGCTGCATTGTTGCAGACTTGAAACGTCTCATAACACCTCTAGCTCATAGTATTAATAAAATTCGATACCTCTCAAATCAATTAAACCTCCTACAGAAGGCACTTGTGGAGAAATTCGTTCTGATGTTGACTACAGGGCACATAACGTGAGACCTTGGAAGACTGTCAACCTAGCACTAGAGGCTAATGCAGAAGCTTTGTTTCTTCCTTCGATATTTGGTGCCTGAGCAAAACCTGACGCTAGCCTTCACAACAGGAGTCATTTTTACCCTTATAATTTTAGTTAATTAAAGTTAGTATAGTATGTCAGAGAGAGAATGCGATTGTAAAAGATAAATGTGTTGTTTTAGTTTCCTTCAAAATGCAAATTAATTCCTTTAATTTTTAACTAATTCACTCCTTCATGTGTATCTCATCTCGACAATTTTTCCTTTAAAAGAATGTTCTTTTATTTAAAAATTAAAACAGATTAACGATGAAAAATATCAAAGGCAGTTTTTGCACACTCCACCTGGTAGTGAAAGTATTTAGTTTGGTGTCCATAATGAAACAAGTGAATGAGACGCCAATGTGATTTTTAGATCGATTGTTGTATGGTGCTTATAAGTAATCGAAAAGTGGCGGTGTTGTGACTTCCAAGTCCATAGTCTTACCAACAATTATGAGTCGTGAGCATTATGTGGCTCTATTTTAAAATTTAGTCATCCCTTTCCAATTCATTTCTGGGGCAAGTTGATTACAACGGCAGGCTATTCCTTTTATGGTCGTAATTACGTTTATTTACCTCTTTTGTGGGTCGTGTCTCAGGAAAATCTATGAGACTACGAGAGAAAGTAGCAAAAAAAAACAAATTAGACCTGATTCCATAAATTATGTAGCATATGTAACATATGTTATGCCTTACATTCATTTATAAGTGGACAATTTACATTTTTGGCCATGGTTTTTACCCTGGCCTCAGCCGCACTGTTACATAATTTGTTTTTATGCAATAATATTACACTTAAGAGAGGTTTGGGATAGAACCAATGAAAATCAACTCCCATCGTTATTATATGCTTCAAATTGTAAGCATTATGATGAGAAACATTAGGTTTTACTTGTATCTTAGCTATCTGGTAGCAAATGATCAGCATTGGTATAAAATACTGGTTCAAATGTAACGTGGTGAAACCATTCCATAGGAAATAACCAAAAGACAGTTTCCCACTTGTCAAATTTTGATTTATTTCTCGAAAACTGTTATTGTTTTGCCTATGTCAATCCTCAAAAAGCCCTAATACAGGTTTATTCGGGGGGAAAAACCTTCGCATATTTTTACAGGTCTAATTGTCGATTGCTTCTTTTTTAAGGTGGTGATTTTGAAACCTGAAGGATATCTCAGTTTAGATATCATCATCCAACAGGTTTCATGCTGCTAGCAAATTTAGGAGAACTACGATTCATATCTCAGATGATTTATTTTGCAATATGCGATAAATTTTAGAAAGTTCTCTCGTCAACTTAATGGTAGGATTTAAAAAGCCAAAAGTTAATTTCGGATGGATTTGAGTCCAATTTTTGGAAGCGAAAGGATTGATGCTTTTCCGAAAATTCTCCGTAAAAACCTGCTCGCCCTAGGGTTATTTTGGGAATAAGCGTCCTCACAAGAAAGGTGCACAATCGAATATAAATGGCGTTGGTCTCAAAAATAAAATGGTTCCGTCGAGACTTATGTCGGTAAAAATAAAATTAGGAGACATGTGAACGTAGAAGTTTATTTGACGCACAGAACAACATTCCAGATGCATGAATTGGAGAATTTGCCACCGTTGAAGAAAACAGGGTATAAGGTTTTATTCTGTTTATATCGGAAATGAATGCTCCGAGGATAAGAAATAAAATTTGAATACATCTTCGCAGAAAACTGCGCTTTAAAATGTGTAGGATTTTGACCCGCTTTCATTTAAATATAACATATCCAGTAGGTTACCATGATAGTTGAAGTGAGATTTTGTGTGACTTTAGAAAGAAATCCCTCGGAAAGGTTTCTTGTTTCCTGGTTTCTCTGAGTTGTTATAGATGAGTAGCCTGGAAATTTGTTTTTTTAGTAAAAATCTGATATTTTTCATTTAGGTACAATGGTATGTGGATGCAGGAGTTTCAATACCTTGCATGAGTGAGGCAGTGGATCTCTTTCTTGAAGTTGAGCATAAATAGTGGGATTCAAACGCATACACACTTGACTAATGTATATAACTCCGTTTGATGACCAACGAGAGCAACACGCAGGGCAGTCAAGCTCCCGATAACCCGTCCTTGACTTGAATGGTGAGTTCACCACCTTAATCAACATGGGTTAAATCTAATGTATAAATACCGTCAGTGAGGGAGCTGAATTTCCCTGGAGCGAAGGTCCTCCATTTATTGGAAAACTATATCCGTATATTACACGTATTTATACGTTTCGCTCTAAATCATGCGCCTTCTTTAAAATATGTATAACGTCCTAGACTAAATTTTGTTTCTATTTTAGTTAATGTACCTGTTGTATTAATAATTCGATGAAAATTCATTCCTATAGCCGTTAGAACCTTTTTTGATATCGATGGATCGCCTCTATGCATAAAGTAAAATGTCACGCATCATTGAGCTAGTCTCACCTCAGACTTATCGACACCTTTCACCTATGAACGCATAAATGAGAACCACTGCTGTCGTTAGGGAGAAGTTTTACTGCACACCGGTAATGATGGATGTTTCCACTGAGAGAAATGAAAATTCAGACTTGGAAAACCAGGGAAAGTCCTGGCATTCTATATCTTCGGTCATGAACAACCCTGTCAATGCATCGCTCCTTGTTTTAGGATATATCATGCGGCAACAAATATTTGAGGAGTTTATTATTTTCATTTAAATTATTTGATCAGCATTAAATAGAGTTTTTGGCTTTTTTTCTTGAAAAATGAGCAAACCATATTCATTTCAAAAACATAAACAACACGTTTACGTGACGAATACTGTGCAGACAAGGGTGAAATTCTATAAATTTTAAATTTAACAAAATATTTGAAACTATTTAGAGTGCTATTATTCGCACGTGATATTTTATATGTGTATAAATAACAATAATCGGAAATGAATAATTCGATTATTTTGAGATTAGACACCCTAAAGTAATACGGGGATAGAGAAGCGTAGGCTTCCGCTACTTATGGCCTGTTGCAAGAACATTCAGTCATGGAATCAATAGTTATGAGATCCATGAAGTTATAGATCTCATAAAAATATTGAGGCTGCAGGAAGACATGCACTAGTTACATTACATATTGACCAATTTACCTATAGCTTCGAATATTCCATCTAATCTCCTACCGCTGGATAAAATTAATTAAAGTTAAGCCTGTGAATAATTACTAATGCACACAATAAGTAGTCAGTAAGAGTAAATTAACTGGTCATTTTTCTCAAAATAATTCTTTTCTATGGTAATTACGTCATCAAGTGGTTCATTGAGCATTCGCCATCTTGACTAATTATGGAACTCATAACTCCATGCCATAACTTATAAAACCAATAAGTTTATAGAATGTTTCTGCAACACTTATTGAATGGTTACCACGTATTGGACTGAATTTTGGGGAGGCGACCGACATCTAAGGTCATTTGCGCCATAGGGTACAGGCAAGGGAGGAAGGGTGCATAAAAACTCGGCGTCGGCTTTAGCCTGCTCATAACGAAAGGCGCCAAGGGGACCACGGTTTAACGTCTCATCCGACAGATGGAAGACTTCACTTGAAGTGCCCAGAGTCATCTACATTCCGCCACAACAATTATCAAGAAATAATAGTTGTTTTGGCAGTAATCAAGTAATAATAGTAGTAACTTAATAGTTGTTGTGGCAGCATGTACATGACGCTGGAAGTGCCCTCCACAAGACACGCAAGTAGAGATCGAGTCTTCTCTGAAAATCATCCTCCACTGCAGGGATTTGAACCCGGGCCGTCCGTGTGGTTAGCCAGCACTCTAGCCACCACACCAACCCGATACCCTAGTTACTAAGGGTTATGGGTCCCAACACTTTATAGAATACGTGTGTGTCGTTCCCGCGACTGGCCATTATCCAATGTTCCAGGCGCGTAATAAGGTATTGGTATGAACGCGGGATCCCCTCGAGAAGTAGTTAAGAGAGAGGGGCGAAGGTGTTGGACTGTTACGGCCTGCTTTCTTCGCCCTTTCCGGTGCTTCGAAGGACGTGCTGGGTGGCATCGGGAGGCGCATTGACCGAGATATAGGTCGGCTACCTGAGCGTGGTGCGTGTCGTCGCTCGATCGCGAGCACAACCCTCCCCCTGGCCTATGAATCTGGATTTGTCGATAAGTGTTCCGGTGGATATCAATTACCCACCCAGGTCGGCGTTGCGCAATTCTGAAACTGGTGCCTGCGGCTGACGATGGAAGAGCGGAACCCGCTGACCAGTCGCGGGCAGACGTGTTTTTTTACCGGACCGCTTGACGTCATTCCAGCAGTCTTGACTCTTGATCTCAGGAGATTCAAATCTGGTTTTTACGCCGCCGCTTTTATTCGTGAGGATTGCGACATGTAGTCGTACGAATCTGATTATCATACGGGTAATCTACTGGATAAGATAGGTTAAAATGAGTAGTTCTCCGACTTTATTTGCGATTTTCCCATTACTGTACAGATTACTGAGTTCATTACATTACGATACAAACAATTTTATTCCTCATATGACAATAATTGTATGTTTAAGTGTTGATTTAAATGCGACCACATCTTTTAAATGTCCGTGGGGATCTAGTCGGATCTACACTATACAATTATGTAACTGCTCCATGGAGAAAATTATTGAAAAACTATTTTTCCGTTGCTGCTGTTTCGTTAAAATTGTTTCTTAATCATATACATAATATTACTTCATAGGTCTTGGTTCTCTATGGTCAAATTGAAGAAAGCACTTCTATATTTTTCATTGCCAATACATCTTAACTCAAGCTTATCTCCCTAATGGCATTTTAAATTAACTACACACCTTCACATAGATTATGTTCTTTTAATAAGACATACGTTATTCAATGAGGAAAAGTTATCGAAGAAATTCATCGGAGGGTATCTCTATTAAGATTAACCCTTAATTATCTATTGGTATTTTTCGGGTTCTCCCCGCATTGCCTCTACTTATAAATGGATTTTCAACAATCCAAGACCATCCGATTTCTCAGCCAATCCGAGCGCTCCGAACTAGATTCCAATGGACATTCAACGTGCAATAGCCAAAAAATTCCCCCGTTTATTAAGATCTGATGAAGCCGACTGGAATTCCGGCGAAACAGACTTCCATAAAAATGGCTCAACGCGGGGAGAACCCGAAAAATACCAATAAGCAAGGAACAGCGGAAGCCTTCGTAACAATTTTATTGATTTAGTTATGTGGCTTTAAATAAATCTCATTGGATGTCATAGAATAAATTAAAACTCAGCACACTTTTACAGATTTCAAGTGACCTGCAGATCACAACATTTTGCTGGAAAGTGGTCGCTATTTCCCCTTAAACTCCCGTGAATTCCCCTGACCTGGAATAAACCGCTGGTTGAAAACCCGTGGTTTATAAAGTGGTGATAATAAATCTTGTTATTCAATTTTACAGCCGATGGCCTCTTTCTTTTTCTACTCTCTTTCTTAATCTCAGCCTGCGTCCATTCTCTCCTCATCCTGTCCAGAAAGCGTGATTTTTTTAAATTTTCCTTGACGCCTCATTACCTGTTCCGACTGCCTACTCTGCCTCCTGCTAATCTACTTCTGAAATTTCCTCTCCTCGCCCAATATACCAAGCTCTTCCTTGATCGTATCTTCATCCTTTTCAACTTCTCCAGTCTTCTTGGCTGCCTAAACTCAAATGCCTGCAGCTTTTGCTTTCGTCGCGATAAAAAATATATTTGTATCCAACATGTCGACAAATGCCATCGAAACCCGTTTATTTTTAGAATTCTACCGGTTAAGGTAGGTTTCGTTGAATTTCAGAGACTCCCCTACCGGTTTCTTACTCCTTTCGGGTCATATCTTGCTCTAGAATATCCTTTTGAATCTAAGTGTCTATCATTTGTCTTGTCTTTCTATTTCATCTATCTCATTTAATCCCGTCCATAAAAGCTATTCTCTTTCTTCCTCTTCCCCTCTTGCCCACCATCCTTCCCTCCATCACATTCTTGAGCAACCCTTCCTCCAGCCACCTACTCTTCTGATCTCGGATTTCATTCAGAAGTTTTCTTTCGTCGCCCACCATCTCCAGCACTTCCTCGTTAGTCTTCCTCTCCGTCCACCTCACTTTCTCCGTCCTTCTCCACACCCATATGTCAATTGCATGTATCCTATTTTCTACCCCATACAAAGATATGCTCCACATCAAGCTCTTTACCAGCCTCTTCTTCACATTCTTCCCCAAGGTTCCCATCTTCAGCTCCCTTATATTCTCCTATCTCCGTCTAAAACGCCTGAATCTCGCGTTCTATCTCCCTCTCAAATGAATTGAAATGCTGAATAATTATGACTTAGCTTATAAGAAGCCCTTTTAACACGGGGCATGTACTTGCACAATCTGATGTATACATGGAGATGCATTTCAAAGTCATGCGTCATGTAAAGTGGTGAATAGCAAGAACGCATTCACGAATGCATGCACGCAATATGGTGAAATAGCCGTATCTATAATTCAATAATTATTGTACGCCAGATGGAGAAATACATGCGCTTTGAAATAATGCATTTCGTGTCCGTCGTGTAAAACGGGTTGAATGTCAGAGCTTCCTCGCATCAGGATTATTGGCATTGATTACTTAGCGTGTTACTTCCACTATTAAGTTAATTTATAAAGTTTTGGCATCACTTTTTAGTCGACTGACTGTTAGTTAGTTTAGACTTTTTAGTTGATTGACATTTCACAATGTCGCTAGTTATTACGTTCATTTTTACATTTACTGCTTTGCAACAGACATTTGCAAATTCTACACTAGTCAATAACATTAATGCAATGTTAATATTAAATAGTTTTCCTCTTTATTTCAGTGAATCTAAATTGTATAGAGCAAGTTAAATCAATATATGAGACATTTTTCTCCGCGGTAAAAATGCATCACCATAAAGCATTGTGAAACGTAAACGTTTTTTTAAAGCAGATAGTAACAAAAATAATTTTTAGAAACAAATAAAATAACTTATTCTCGACTATTTTTGACAACATTGCAAATTTCAAAATGACTCAATTTCATAAAAACGGTAAAAATTTATCTCCATAAAGCTTTGTGAAAACGTGAAAACTTTTTTAAAAGCAAATAGAAACAAAAATAATTTTTAGGATTTAATAAAATAACTATTCCTAAATTATTTGTAGAAATACATTGCCCATTTCAAAAATACTCATAATCTCAAGAGAATATGATAGTTAATATTACGGCTTATGAACCTCCAAGATGGACCTAATTTAAAGTTTTTCGAGGGTGCACATTCAAGGAGGTATTTTCTATTACACTATTAAGGAAATGCATTTCATTGCATATTGGAAATGCAATAGAAATTCATGATACGTTACTTGGCTGACGACTACATCCGTGTTTACCTCTTGTTCTATCGGCTAGGTATAGAAAGGTGTTTTGGACGGAAAAGGGAGCATTCATGAAAGCTCACGAAAAGTGAGCCAAGTAACGGTGTGACATCGTTTCACGGTGGTAATTCACTTACACAGTGGTGGATGGCTTCATTAATGAGCAATTGACCGCATCAAGTCGGAAGTAGAATTTTTCCCTTAAAATAGAGCAGGTTAGTCGCCCTACTTCTTGAATAAACCCTAACATTAATAAGTGAAACGATCAACTATCTCCTAAACGTAACATTCTCCACCTATAGGTAGAAGAAAAATGGCAACTTTGGGTAGTTGAAGTAAAGGAAAGTGGATCAAAGTGAGCCGCTAAAATTATGAGAGCTATGAAGTTATATGTTTTCTTCCGTAATATACGGTTTAAGAATGAATTAGTACATATTTTTATACGAAGAAAACGGACTTTAGGGATTTTAAATGAAAATTATTGAGAGCTATGGTTTCACGGGCTGATATAATTTACACGTGTCGATGAATGTTCATCGTTATATGCCATGTCTTTTGATAAAGTTTTGTACCTAATGTACATTGATTAGGACAGATAAATTAATTGGTACATATATACATACATACCCATCACGCCGTTCCTTTCCGGGGTAGGCACAGTCAAAATGTTTCACTCATTGATACATAATTGTACACCTAACTCTACTTCAATAATTTCCTCCATACTGACCTATCCTTGCAAACCTATTTTGCCTCATTTACCCCCATACACTGTTTCATACACGCCCTCCTGTTTTTAAGACTCCTAATATCCCTCCTCCTAAGAATTCTCTAAACCACATTCAACCACACCTTTCTCGGCCAACCTCTACCTCTCACACCATTCATTCTACTCTCATATATTTGTTTCGTTATTCGACTCTCATCCATTCTCTCAACATGGCCAAACCAGGGAAGCACACTCCTTTCGAACACGTCCATTACTGGAGCATTTAACCCACATTCATTCATGACCCACTCCTTCTTGACCCACTCCTTCTTGACCCTATCCTTCCTACTTTTGCCGCAGTAAATTAATTGGTGAGTTTATAATTGCTGATGACTCTCACTGGAAATAAGTTCAACTTTTTTAAATTGGCGATTGGTTGTGGCTTTTACACTAGATGTAGAAATGATAAAAATTGAGTATTTACATGCAAGAACGTATGCACGAATGCATGAAAGCGATATGATGAAATAGCCCCAGCAATAATTCCATAATTTTTGTAAGATGCATTGAGAATAACGTACGCTTTTGAATAATGCAATCCACGTGCACAATAACGTGAAGCATAAGCGTCTCTCCCCTGTTGATAAGAGAATGCATATATAATCTCGAATTTCTATGAAAACAGGAATTTCACGATTGAACGCCGTTTTTCCATTATTTAGGGCCACTTCAAGGAAAAACTGGGTATTTTAGCGGGCGTAAAGCTGTGAGAAACGTCACCATCCTTACTTTCCCGCTCGCAACCGACAAAAAAGAATTTCTTTAGCACCAAGTGTTACAGGAATGGCCCACAGGTTTTGTCGCATGGAAGTTCCCTTGGTCGCAATTCCCATTATTGCCCGGTGTGCGCATGTGAAATTTACAATAGCGAACGGTACTTCCAATACATTGAGTCTTCTTCAGTCCTCCATCAGTTCTTTGAATAATGAAATTATGATTTTTTGTAAATTTTTTGTGCATCCAATTCCAAAATTCACATCTCAAATGTTGTTAAGTGACCTTTTTCACCGCATATGAATTGTTGTGGACATAACGTGTGGAATAATTAACCATGTTTCTAACTAGGAAAATAAGTAAACTATATTAAATTGCAAGGTCGGGAGCCGTATTGTAATATTCATGTGTATTTTCATTGGTAATATAGCCATTTCCATGGGCAATGCCCCATGGAAAGTAAGCTACTAAGAATTAAGAATGCATCCCATATGCCTCAATGTATTGGAGAATTGATTTAATTTATGGACTACTGTCGGCGCAGAAATTATGTGCACTCGAGTTTGGGTACAAATAAAAAGTTAACGAAAAGACTTACAGAAAAACTAATGACACCATCATTTTTATCATTCATTTCTACGTTATGTAAGAGTAAATTTTAATTTTTTTGATGAATTGTTATATTTTTTACTACAGTTATAACGTAAAAAGTACCAGTTATTTACGGCGCGCGGGAAAAGCTCCGACTTTGATACTTTGTAGATGACGTATCGTAACGCTTTGATGAATCCCATTCTGAGGATAATTCGTAGTGAAATACATCTTCAGCATCACTAGCCGCGTGGTGGCATGGTGTGTGAGGACACCATGCCACTGAGAACGCCATCATAATGCAGAACCATTATGACGGCGTGAAACGGCGCGGATGATGTGAAACTCAAAAGTTACCTAATTTTGATTGATTTTTCTTGTCTCTTTTTTGTCGAGCTACAGTTGTTTGGGTGAGGAAGTGCTAGAGATAGTGGGTGAGGAAGGGAAACTTCAGAATGAAATCCGAGATCGGCAGAGTAGGTGGCTGGAGGAGGTAATAATAGGGGGCGATGGGTTGCTGAAGAGTGTGATAGAGGGAAGGATGTTGGGCAAGCGGGAAAGGGAAAGAAGAAGAAAAGGTTTCATAAATGGGTTGAAGAAGGGTATGCTGAGGCGAAAAAGGGTAAACTAGAGCGAGATAGGCCCCTGAAAGTGTAGAAAACCGGAAGGATATTATTTAAAATTCAACAAAACCAACCTTAACCGGTAGAATAGGAGATATTATGAGTTTCATACGTGTTAGCGTTATGGTTTGCCCCAATATTGGAGGAATAGATTAAATAAAATTTACACGTGCTGCCTAAAACAGTCAACGATGATTCTATTTCGATAAACTGTTGAAAGGCGTGTTGATTTTATATAGGTAGATTTAGTGGTAGTCATGCTGATGTCTTTCGTTTCAACAAATATATCCTCAGCAAACTTTTATGAAATGGCAATGCAATCACCATTTTTGCCATCTCGCAGTTTGGAGACGGTTGCACGATGATGGCATTACAAATATCCAAAGGAGGACACATAAAATTTGTCACAAAGCTGAAAGAGTGTTGCTCCACGACAAAAGTCCTACTTATTCAGCCATCGTTATTCAAAATGTGGCTGTTGACAATTTTATATTCCTGAGGCTCAAAAACTCCTTGAATGTTGAAAACTTGTCAAAATTGATAAGATAAAATAACGGAAAACGCGCAAGATACAGGATTCCGGAAAGCTTATCGCTTTCTGTGGTGGAAAAAAGGGGAAAAGGGTTTGTTAGGCGAAGGAGGCTGTTTTCAAGGGGATTAATGATTTTTCAATGTATGTTGTCACATTGATAAATAATTAGCCATGTTAATTTTTGCTCAAACCACGTTTTTGGTCGATTAGATCTAAGCTTATTTAATATTTAACCCAAATATAATGATTTTGTTAACAATAGTATGTCCACTGGGATCAATTTGCTCCTTTTTCGATTAGAGGTGCAAGGCATTTGAAAACGGGGAGTGGGAGAGTCATTCTCTTCAATGACTTTTCATCATTTTTTGTTACTTTCTGAGCAAAAAAAGCAGAACCTTCAGAGCTCACTGCTTTGTAAGCAAATATAAAATTTCTCCTTAAACGTCCACAGGGATCAATTGGATCCCTCGGTATTACAAAGAAAAGAAGGCTCTCGGGGTTCTTTGATGACGTAATATTGTTGTTGTTCATTATTCTGGCTACAGCGCAGCTTGCACGCGGATTGTACAGTCACTTCAAAAAGTATCGCGACACACTACGCTTGCGGTTCGCATAGGTCGGTTGTTGAAGCCCGAAGTACGTTGGCTATCCTGGGTCGTCATGGGTGACTATGAGAAACGTCTGGTACACTACGACATATATTCTACGTCAAGTGGGACTACACTTCGACAGTGCTAAGGACTTCGTTCGCGTTGGAAGGCTAACACTGAAATGAATTCACAGCGGGGAGCAAGGGTATTCGCAACTCAGAGGCATCGTAATCATACTCGGCAGTTCTCTTACGAAGAGGGAAGTGAAATAAGCGTGGATGAGTCATTTGCATCAATGATGGATTCTCCTTTGATGTTTGGTTGCATACCAACTCGAGTGTAGTTAAAAAAAAAAGTGCTTAATATATTTCACGAAGCAGGCCTGCGACACTATCGTCCGGCCTGGAAGCCAAAATAGACCGAGGGCCACCCGTTTGGATTCTATCAGAAAAAACCAATGATTATATCACCAATGATTAATCCTTTCGGGACCTCACCATTTTCAGCGATGAAAAGTTTTTCCAGAGTAATGGAGACGGAAAAATTAGCCTGTGGCGTCCAAGAGGAACTCGATAACTAAAATCAATGATAATTTTAATCGCCTTTTTACTTGTGGTTGTTTGACATATGCACTGTCGCGTTTCTTTTTTTTTTTAATTACGCTATTACTTATTTGTGACTTAATAGCGATGTGTGTTCAGTAGGTGAGCTGCTGGTAATTAAAGGAGTAAAAACGGTACTTAATCATTTTCAATTCTCTACCTCAAAATTGTTATTATATTGCATTTTTTATAAATAATCACGGATATGTTTTCACAACTTTAGGATACTATACACTAAAACAATAATACAGTCCAATGGCTTTAGTCAATATATCTCATAATTGTCCATTAAGCGGTCAACTTAAAATATCAGCCTTTGATGCCCGAAAGGCTCTCTGGTTCGCTGAGCTTAGACGATAGCAGTCCCCATTCTCCTTCATACATAGGTTGGAGCTCGTTTTCCCATGCATTCGTCTCTTCTTTGTTTTACCTCCGTGCGACTTCATTCGTATAATCACTCAATCGTTTACTCCATTCAATATTGCCTTTTTACAACATTTCCCTTCTTACTTCTTTCGCCGAATACGTCCTCAAGGCCGAGTCAAGGAGGAACTCTGTCCTCGCCTCTGAACAGGAGCACTCCCGTAATGCAGTCCCACTTTCGCCGGGCGCTTTGTCTGATGGAAAATGGAAAGTGTACCTGCAAATTCTCATAGCTACCAGAGACGATCCAGGATAGCCAACGTACTTCGAGCATCGGCAGCCGACATATACGTGCCACGAGTCTAGCGTGTCGCTATACTTTTTGAAGTGACTGTACTTCTTCCCGCTGATTTTTACCAAGTGGATTTTTGAGAAGAATCTACGCTAACCAGCTCCTCCCTTATAATATTGTTTCAACAACAGTATTTTCTAAGAGAAAGTGGATTCTTGCGCTCTTTTGACTTGACTTTTGACAGCATTCCCACCTTTTTCCATCCCTACCCACTGTTTTCTTCTGCCGGTAAATCTGTTATTTCTCTCGTGGTTACGAAATGGCACGGAGACTTCATCTTAGACCTCATGATATATTTTAGAACTGCAGATGAACGAAGATGACCTGAAGATGACAAGAAGTGTCGAAACCCGGATCGTGCTAATACATCTCAAGTGGAGTTAACAAAGTCATTTCAAATTTCCAAGCATTGCATGTAACAAATGATGTGGTACTAAGTCACTCGCACGGGTGCATATACACCAGGGTTGAAATTCGCCATGAAAAAATCATTTGACTTGACCAGGATTCGAACCCGGATCTCCCAATTGCCGGTCAGGTGTGTTAGCCGGTTACACACCTGACCGGAAATTGGGAGATCCGGGTTCGAATTCCGGTCAAGTCAATTGATTTTTTCATAGCGAATTTCAACCCTGGTGTAAAGTCATTTTACTTGGTTCGTGATGGATAACATCCGCAAAGTAAAGCCTGAAACCTTTTCCTTTATACCATAAAATAAAAAAACGGAAACCGCGCGAGATACAGGATTCCGGGAAGCGAATTGGGCTTAGAGTTAGGGATTTCTTACACATACTAGTTCCACTTTACTGTTTTTTTTATATTTTCGCTTCTGCCTTTTCTGCTCTTGCAGTGTTGGGGTAAAATCCGTGTTTAAATCCTTTAAGTAACCCGTCGTTAGAACCGAGAGTTCTTAACTGATTAAAGTTTAGTCCTTCGATCGTTACCCTTGTTTAACTAAGCGCTTAGCATCCCAGCGTACTTACCGTGTCCTTTAGGGTGGCTGGAGCGATTTTCGTTTATTTACATGTGTGCGTGAAAATGTTCACACTTGTACTCATTAGTAATCGTAATTAGTCGTTCAATCCTGAGATTAGTTGACTGCAGCCCTCCACCCTTCTCCGTCTAATGCTAGTACCCTTACCTCCTGAGATCTATTCCTATGTACTGTCTTCTTCATTTGGTTCATGCACTTATTCCTCGCTCTTCCTCTGGGGACTTTTCCCTCTATTTTGCCTTCAATTATGTTTTTCACAAACCTATTGTGTCACAGGGTGTGTCCAATCCATCTTGTTCCTCTTTTCTCTATGGCGTTCCATATTCCTCTTTCCTTCTACTCTTCCTTTCCTCTTCTACTCTTCTGTACACTTCATATTTTCTTATTTTTTCCGTCCATTTTATCTTCAGTATCCTCCTCCAGCACCAGGTTTTGAAGGCTTCTAGTTTTTTCTGGCCAGCTTTTCCAATGGTTTATGCTTCCGAATCTATCCGAATCTACACGAATATTTTCACACACTGTTTCCTTGTTTGTAGCCCTATCTTCTCCGAGCAGAGCAGTTGTCTTTTTCCCACGAACGCCTTCTTAGCTTGGGCTATTCTTTTTGGCTTGATGTCCGTTGTGCTTTTACCCTTCCCACGTGATGGTACTTCCTAGACAGGAGAAGGATTCTTATTGCTCTTAGAACATACTGTTATTGAATTGATATTACAATCTTCTCAAAAATCCACTTGGTAAAATTTTTAATGGGTACCGACGCGACGTTTCGCTCCCAGAAAGGGACCAAGGCCGACTGGTGGGTGGGGAGGAAGGACGAAGGTGACCAGCGAATTCGACGGAGGAAGGGAAAAAAGTCGACCCTGTTTCATGTCACGTTTGTGATTCATCGATATTTTTTGGAAGTAAATTATAGAGCCATACTTAATTTAGTCACCCAATACTTTGACGTGGCACTGGCGTATTTGAAATATACAGCGAGACTTTGTTTGAAATATTTATTGTGTTTTCAAACGAGACTTACTGGTCAGCCTTAAGATGTACTGGTTCGAAAACTAATGCAATAAACTATGAGCGGCTATTATCTTCAAATAGAAAGTTTTTTTGTTTTCATTGCAGAAATAAATGAGTGTAGGACTCTTTTGACTTGATCTCCATGTTCACAAATTCTCCATTTCATTTTCAAATTGTTACCATGGCTAGTATAACATCTCTAGTGTAACGTAATAAATACTAGTATGCCTTGTCGAAACTATTTTCGAGTACATATCATTTTTATCAATATAATGGTTACTTTTATTGAAATGTCATATGAATGGATAAAATCGCATTTTTTGTTCATTTTTGGACGAATCTTATGTCTTTCTCAATAAGGATTGACTTTTTTTATTTTGCTTCGTAAGTTTTTAATGTTTTACTTACGATTTTACTTCGTTATTTGCGGATATTACGAGGGGCATTCAAATATAAACGAGCCTTTTACTTTTGAGGTTTTTTGGGACTCTCAAGGAGTTTTACGCGTTCATTTCCATCACGATCGTCGCACAATAAACGCTGCTTACTACTGTGAACTTATTGACCAGGTTCGAGCTGCATATCGGTCAGAAAGGCGCCGTCAACCCATCCGAGACGTCCTGCTCTTGCACGACAATGCAAGACCCCACACTGCAGCCCTAACAACCCTAACATTTGGATGAAATGCATTGGACTACACCTGATCACCCTCCCTACAGCTCTGACCTTTCACCTTGTGATTTCCACATGTTTTGGTCTCTCAAGGAAGCACTTGGAGGAGAGCGTTTTGCGAGCGGTCTACAGGTTGAACAGTTTGTGCGCAATTGGTTGGATGCCCGCCCGAAGTCACTCTTCGAAAACGGCATGAACCAACTACCTGTTCGATGGGAAAAATGCATAACTAAGGAGGGTAACTATGGAGAAAAATAACACTAAAGTGTGTTTTCTTCTAAAATGTAAAATAAATTTCTTTTTGCAAAAGGTTCGTTTACATTTGAATGCCCCTCGTATTATTCATTTAGAGCCCATGCAAAGAAATTATCTAGTGGATATGATCTACATTCTCATAGTTTAAGAATGATGTAATTGTTTCCGAGAGTTCTTTCTATATTGATGGACTTATTAGGCATTAGTGTTGTTGTTAAGTATTGCTCAAGGGCACATTTTAAGGAAAAAACGTATTAATAACCCCTTCCATTTCAAGGGGTAATGAACTTTACAAGAAAGTAGCAATTTGTCCTCGGCGTGGCTTGCAGGAGAAATCGATTATTTCATTAAATGACGACCACTGAGAAAAATTTCCAATTAACCATGCGATGAAAGTGAAGTGATACCTCTTGAAGTTAGCTTCATAAATACATCTTGAATCTACAAGTCGGGAGAAAATGGTATACGACCGTGCACTGTTTCTATCCTTCTTGTTTTTTTTTCGTGTGGTTTCATTGCCTTGTCTCTTTGCCGTGAAGGCTTGGGCATGAGAGTCAATTTCATGAAAATTTGCCCGACGAAGGCATTTATCCTCTCCCTCCCGCTTCCCTTACCTAATCACTGCCCCGCTATAATTAGCAATTTTTTCTTCATTTAGCTTAACCGTTAAGCGTGCGTTCAACTAAGAGCGATTGATTCGAAGTCAATGCATGAGGAAAACGTTTTTGTTGAACTATGCTGGAGATGTATCCCGCCGTGCGTGAAGGAGCTGCTCTATCTGGTGTCGAAATGTTTATTTAATTCCCTCGATGAACGTGTAGCGCTCAAAATAAATATTGAAGATTTTTTTAAAATAGTGATAGTTGTTTATGAGCCAATTTGCGAGAAACTTTGCGAAATCGTTCCTATTTTTTATGTCTTTAGATAAAACTGAAAGAATTTCAGCGTACGAATTTGTTTTTTGCGCATTTCAATGGTATTTTAACACGAGACGCGTTGTATCATGGCATATTTATCGTAAAATTTCGATTATAGGTATACGTGTAGATTTTATGCAAACGAGGAATAAAAATATATTATTATTATTGAATTCTTCACTTCTCAGCCTTTTTAAGGGCTGGGAAACATTCACCTATCCCGGGTGCGAGGCACCAAAGGGATTAGGCTCAAGTACTGTTTTAATGTTCATTTAAAAGTCTTCGTACTATGGAGCACGTATTAATTTTTGCGGTTTTTTGAATTTTCATTTACAAATGTTTTTCTGTTCCTATTGTTTCCAAGCTTTTGTGCAGGTTTTTTGGTATTACACCAGTCGCGGATATTATTATTGGTACAATTTGAACGGTTTTTTGGTTCCATATTTCTTTTATTTCTTCAGCCAGAGGAATATATTTCTGTATTTTTTCTTTGTATTTAGCCTCTAAATTTTCTGTATTTGGAATGGATACATCTATTAAGTATGTTCTCCGGTCTTGTTTTGATTGAAGAGTTATATCCGATCTATTATTTGGGCGAGGACGGTCCGTTATAATACTGCTATTGTAATATATTTTGACAGCTTCATTTTCTATTACAGGCAGTGGTGTCATTAGGTACCAAGGTTTAGTTTCATGGGATACATTGTACTTACTAACAAATGCAAGATATATTTGTTTGCATATGTTATCATGTCGTTGTGTGTATTCCACGGTTGCTAGTACGCTGCATCCACTTGTGATGTGTTCTGTTGTTTCTGTCTTGCTATTGCATTTTCGGCATTTGTCATTCACGTTTGGTTCTTTCATTGTGAATTTACTGTAGTTTTTTTGTTTTAATTATTCTATCTTGTATGGCAATCATAAATCCTTCTGTTTCTGCAAAGATATCTGATGTTAACCATTTATTTGATGCCTTTGTGTCAATGTGTGGTTGCAGAAGATGGTTAGCATGCGTCCAATGTAGCGTTTTGGTTCTCCACCTCTCAAGCTTCAAACTGTCAGAATCTTTTTTTTTATTATTATTATTATGGTTTATAACATATATCAAGGTATAACGCCTATTCTCATTACTTTTGCTCTCTTATGATTTATCTTCATCAAGTGATCCAAGAGTTTTTCGTCGACTTAATTAAACATTTATGAAAATTTGCACTCAGTGACCCACGATCACTGCTTCAACCACCGTAATCGTCCGTTTATTCCCAGAAAAAAAATCCCAATGTTTTTTTTTAAGAACTCGATGACATTTTCCGATCATCATTTATTGATGTTGAACGATTTCGAGACGCTCCAAGATAATTTTATTCAGGAAATTTCATTAAATCTCGTCACGTTGTCGTAAGCAATAAATGGTGGAACGGGTCCCCGCTCCAATTTATCCATCGATCGCCTGAACGCTAACCCCAAATTTTTATCCTGGCGTTCTTAGCTTCGGCATATAAGTAACACAATTAAAGTCATTCCATTCTGTTTCCAGTTGGCTGAGATTAATAAGACCGGTTTAACAAGACTGGGCCATGACTCCAATTCCTTTTGCGCACGTGTATTGTATTGAATTCAGATACAGAACCCGTAAATTCATCCCTTTTTAAGCCAAAAAAAGGATGGGGGTTCTTTCGCGAAAGAAAGCCGATCCCTTTATAGTTAGCGGAAAAAAAGAAGATTTATGGTCCTCCAAAGCAGACACACGGATTCAATTCAAGGCGAATTTATAAAAGGAATTGCAGTTATGTTATTCTCTATAGCATTTTGACGTTTGCCAAAGCTCGGTGAGTCTTTTGCGGCTGGTTTTCTTGAAATTACGTTCATTCACAGGCCTTCATCAGTAAGTAACCTATTTTATAAAACAGGAATGGTTTTTAATGTCTTCTAAAACATTGGTTTCCGGGTTTCCTTTGAGAGCCGTTTTGATTTCGACGTCATGCGTTGTAAACCGGTTAGACCCCAATCCTTAAACAGGAATACGAGTACAGTCTAGACTCGCATTGAATTCACTTACGGTGCAGACGCGTAACCACGTCTTGCGTAACTTGATTCACAAAAAAAATAGAAACTTTTTTTGCGTTTCGGTAGTAATTAAGTGCGGCATAACTACGAGGAAATGAAAACAAAGAGAGGAAGGGAAAGTTAATTCTCAGAGAACTAGTCGGCGTGTCATCCAAAGAGGCCACACATACGTGGGAATCAGGCATCAAAGCGTGGAAATATATTTTTTTTAGAACGAGAAAGAGCTAGGAAATACAAGTCACCGTGCATATTGCAAATGCAATTTTTCTTTCTAAAGACTGATATGCTCCATTACAATTGTAAAAGACAAGAGCAGTTTTCCTGATGTATCCTAGGTTTGTATTGGCGCGCCAAAACTTAAGCTGAGCTGTAGAGTGGAAAAATGTTACTCGAGTATTTCACCGGGTAAGCAGGTACATATCTCCCGATCTTCAGGGGCTCTGAATGAAGATGGAAAAAAAGTCGTTCTTCGAAACAACGGTAGACATAGACCTGCTTACTTGGAATACCCGAGAAACATTTATCCAGCAGATTCACCGGGAAAACCCTAAGATCTTTCATGAGCTGTAAAGTATTTGCTTTGGAGTTTTGCTGTGATACCCCGGGAAATATTCTAGTTCCACTGATAGACATTATCTAGGCCTTTAAAACTACTTTTAAGCCTCTTTGAAATGAATTATAAAGTCATGTGTCAGTATAGTCAGTTAGTGCTGTCAGTATAGCGAATCAATGCTTGCGGAAATCTGTCATGCTAATATCCTTAAGTGTTCGTCTCATATAAGAGCATTCTTGCTAAAGCCAGGGCTTTGATTACACGATCATTGATCGTCAGTGAAAGAAAACATACGATTTTTTCTTGGCATAACTTCTTATGGGCTCACAGAGAGTTGATCGGGATAACAACTCATTAAGTCTTGTCTCAAAATGGTATAGAGCTTCCGGAAAATGGTCACCCACGTAATTTTAAGCCCAATCGTTGGCTTGCATATATGATGATAGAACTCCCGGCGCGTAATCTAGGGATATGTAAAAATTTCGTTGAATGGAATGGAATATTGATTTTTTTAATGCTTGATAATTTGTTGCCTATCTTATTTATTAGTCAATTGCTTTTTCATTCACATTGAATAGCGTAATTCCACAGTTTATATTACAAGTTATATTTGCACCACTGTGCAACAATGGACATAATGTGCTCGGGTTGATAGAGTACCGACAATTGAGGGAAATATAAAGGTAGCTTGCTATCGTGGCCAGTGCTGGTAGGTGTGACATGGGCGTGACCTGTCCGCCATCTTTGTTAACCCCGGGTATCCTATTGCGCTGACGGGCTGTCGCACTAAAATACAAAATTTGCTATTACTCGATATTTTCCATCGATATCTTTGTTATATTTCTAGAAATCAGCATGTATTTCCATCTTTAATATATATTCTTCTAAAATAAAATTTAAAGTTTATTTAAAATAATAATTATCCGCTGTCACGATGAAAACAATGGTGAATTCGAGTGTAACTCATAGCACTAAGTAACCAATGTATATTTGATGAGTCACTTGCCTTAAATTTCAAACAGATATTCTTGCTTAACATCCGCTAATTCGTCCATTCCGTCGTGCTATTCGAAGGAAAGTAATGATAGGGCAAAGTAAGCCTAAATGATTGATATTTCGGCTGCCAGGCAACAGTACGTTGACGCAATTCCCTCTCTCTCTCTACCTCAATAGTATCGACCACAATGTGGTTTCTGGTGAGGGTTCCTGGATACCAGGGATTTTTGAGTTTTTAAAATTATTTTTAGACCAAATTCAAATGATCAATTTGAAAATTTCTTTTCAAGTTATGAACTTATATGTGAGCTTATATTAAATAAAATCACGAATGAATTATTTTTGTAAATGGATGCCTCTCTGAAATCATTTAAATGTCTTCAAAATACCAAAACGTTGCTTAACATACCGTCGTATGACATGTCTTCTCCTTGAGTTTCGCGTGGCAAACTAATGAAGTTGAAAATCACAGCACGAAATTTACGCGCATTTCAATCAAATTGGCTGAATAATTGAATTAGGTTCATGGGATTTAATTTGACAAAATATCTGCTTACATTTTCTAAATCCCGAGATCCAACTCCAGCGATCGCAAGTTTTTCGAGTCTCTAAAGTAGCCCCTTGCCAAGGCATTTACGAAGTAGCCCATTATCAAAAGAATCGGTCCACCGATTTTTTCACGAAGTATTACAGACACTTTACAGACTCTTGGATGCAATTTCCCAATAAAGGAATAACAGATCATAGAGGATGACAAGAAAATGCGAGTCTTAAAATCTCTTCCATGCCAAAATATGAGCAAAGATATGAATTCTTCAATGTATATATCTCACGAAACTTTCCAGCCTTCGTATATTTTTCATTCTCTTCATAAAAGTTGTTAAAAATGATCCATAATACAATTGCGTATAATTCACACACTTGAGTGATCAATAAGTGGGTGAATCCGTTGAAGTTACTTCCGTGGTTCTTTGATGATGCAGAATAGCTTAAACGAATGTTCTTTTGTTGCCACATGGAGTTTTGGTTGAATATTGACCTCAATCCATTTTCGACCAAGAAATCGTAGTCAAATTTATGAGCGATTGCCATTGAAGATTAACTTCACTGAAAAATCTGAAAGAGTATCTTTTAAAAAAGAAAATATGCAGAAAGTTATCGAAGGCCGAAAAGACTGACATGTATACGTCACAATGTACTGGCGATGACATTCGTTTTTTTTCAATTCCTTATGTGAAGAGCGCATGACGACCATTAAACAAAATGTCAGCGACTCAGAGGCATGTAAAAACAAAACTAATCAGTGTCTCAATTGTCACCGTTCGTGTTTCCAGCCCCTTAAGCGGAATTATATTCATCCTTAAGATATAAATCACGTACACCAGAAATGAGTGATTCTGCTGCATGATTGGGCAAATTATAGGGTGTGACAGTTCCGTAATGACTTAGCACTCGGCCTTCAAGTGTAATCACCAGTGATTTAATCTGTCACGTGAGACAATTGGCGGAACATTGCGTTCAACTCTTTATCCTCGAAACAATACGTCGTTAGGGGCTTTGAGGCTTTGCTTGTGCGCCTCATCGTTCGGAATTGCGTTCATACCAACTTCAGGCTTCGGCGTTTAGACTTATTAAAAGAACCTCAATGTCGTCAAAGACGAATTTAAATGGATGAAAAGAACAACGGAGCCGAGAGATATCTAATTATACATTTCCATATTCCCCGTTCGCTTCGCATCGTGAGTGCCCCATTACAATTGCGCGAGACCCAAAAGAGTTTTAATCACAGTGGGATTTAGTTATTTCCTCGCGTGTGCTGTTAATAAGGTCACCTCGGGTCATCCAATAGGCCTCGTAATTGACTGCCGACGTTTCCATGAGTACAAACCCACCTTCCGCATAGTTCGGGCGGAAAAGTGTAAAATTGGCGCCTGCCAACTTGAAGGCACATGACCCGGCAACCTAATACCTGATCTGAAAAGACTCTACAACCAGTTTTAACCATCGCATAAGCAATAAAAAGGAAGTTAAGATAGGACATGGGTATGCTGAAGCCAATAAAATGTGCATTAGGGCCATATTGCATGGATAAGTAGACATGCTCTTCAGGCGCCGCAAATAATGTGTAACCGTCACATTTCCGCGGCTATTGATATGGAAATATATGCAATTAAAGTAATTAATATTAAAATGACATGTTGTATTACGTAAATTGACCCGTTTTGCGCGGTAACCATATGGAGTGGGTCATTAGCTGCATTAAAATATCCTGTATAAAAATTATTCTGTATAATTATAATATAATAATAAAAATAATAATAAAAAAAATAATAATAATAAAATATTATGATTTCTCTAGTCTCTAACCTAGATAAACTAGATTTTGTCTCTAACCATTCTGTCCCATCAGCTCACCGCTTCATCCCGACATAACTCCTAACGTAGATGTCTGCTATTTGCCTGATGTATTCCATCTTTTTTTCTTTAAGAGGATTTAATGGTTACATTTACAAAACCACATACTTAAAAACACACACAACCCGGGTTTCAACGCTTAAGCGTCATCTTCAGGTGACCTCCTTCACCTGAAGATGACGCTTAAGCGTTGAAACCCGGGTCGTGTGTGTTTTTAAGTATGTGGTTTTGTAAATGTAACCATTAAATCCTCTGAAAGAAAAAATATGGAATACCACAAAGTTACCAAAGAACTTGTATTATTTATTCCATCTTTGTTTATTCAGGTATCACTGTCTATAACTTCTCTTACTGCTATACTTTTCAAAAGGCTTGTTACTTCATAGAATGTTTCCAGCCAGGTTTCCTCTCCTTTCATCCCAGCTTTCTTTACACGCCTTTTCTCTCCAACGTTTCGGGCTTCTGCTGTGGTAATTTTCTCATTAACTGTGATCTTCTCCATTCCATGGTTACGCTGTATTTCCATTGCTCCCGATTTTCTCTGCTCTACATCTGCCAATGACCATGCCATATAGATACATGTTTTCTTTCATACATTTTCAAGGCGCTTCCTTGCTTCAAAATTTTGTTGCTGGCTGTTAGCACACTCCTCTCCGGGTAGACTTTCATCTTCCCTTGGCTATTTTGATAACTTCATCTTTCTTGTTTTTTTCTAAATCCTGTAATTCTTCCTCCTTGATAGCCAAGTTCTTTCTCTTGCGCTAGTTTGCTTCGCAAGTATAAATTTGACGGTGAATCTTGCTTCTTGATATCTTACACAGATCATACTTTGGTTTTCTTTCTGTCCGCCTTTTGGCTCTATTTCTTCATTTTTGGAGCTAAGGTTTAGCCTTATCGTCTGATCTTAAAAAAGGAGGTATTTCTCGGGTATTTTCATCCACTCAAGTGTCCAGGGAACTTCCTTACACCTTGGCTCTCAAGCGAATGACGTCAACGCTTCGAGGAGGATATTATGTAGAGGAAACTGTCCTACTGGCTCCACCACATCGCTTGTCGTTGCACTGAAGGCATTTAATCTTGCGTATCCGATCCTCTTGTCATTTCTTTTTTAATGGCTCGCGAGATTGATTTCGCATGCTCGGAAGCAGCCGCTGAAGAGAGCGCCGCCGATAGGAATTCTGCCCTCGTGGAATGCAAAGGTACCCACTGGTGGCCATTAACGAGCGCATTTTTCCTCCTGCTCCGGCCAGCGCCTTGGGTTATCCAGCTCTTCCACAACAAGTAGCGCGGCCTTGGGGTCACTCGAAGCTCCCAACTTTGGCGGGAAACGGCTTCCCTCGGGCCGTGAGTACCATCAGCGCTGGCGATCGCTTGCCGGTCAAATGCTCTGCCGCAAATTATTTTCTCTTCGCGGAGAACTTGCTCGCGTCACTGGCCCCAAATTTGCATTTCCTTTGGAGAGGTCGGTTGTTGTGATGGATCGGACCCACTATTGGGATGCGGAGTTGTTAAAGGGCTTCTATAACGTAGATCAATCATTTTTAACCAGTCAAGGACGGGTCTGAAGCTGTCACCCAATCACGTTTGCTAGGTGGAGCCAGATATCTGGCAAAGACGGCTTTTTGCCGACGGGTTTGGCATGTTTTTTTTCAGAACAAAATTCGTCTTCACCTGCGAATGACTCTCAGGACAGGAAATACCAAATTTCATTCCACTCAAACGTAAAGAGAAAACTAGGCTATCTCAATCTGCTACTGAATACAAATCGTCCGTCAATTTAATAATTGAAGTGGTATTTTCCAAGAACTATCCATTCACTTCAAGAGGTGATTTAATTTACTTGCCCTTGAATCATCTTATTACTGAAGTCTACTTATTACTCCAGCTCGATAAGAACTCGTTAGTTTAACTGTTCCGCAAAAAACATGAATAAAGGGAAACTATTTAAAATTTTTCCCTGTCATACATAGTTTTTCTTACGGTGGATGTAAGACTAATTGGCGCACGGGGTGAGAACTAGGGTAATTGGCCACTGAGAAACGATATATTTTTATTTCAAAACTGTGAGTTCACGATGATTTTTTTATATTGAACTTCGATTCTGGTACTGGAATAACAGCACATGTTGGAGCAATGGAGCAGTACTATACTTCTTCAGTTAATTACGTATTTCGTGTAATGGTAAATTTTTTTTCTATATAAATATGATGTATTCAGCTTCCTTTTCCCAGCTGAAATATGTGGATTAAAAACTGATTAATGCAGTAGCCAAATTTTCAGTACATCTTGTACTGACTCTATCTCAGGTTGAGCGCTGTAACTAAAAGAAAATATGAACTTTGTGGGTAAAACAAAGTTCTTTTCAAAACGTAGGAGATAGTAACAAATAATCACTATGACGACAACACCCACTTCTAGCAATCTTAAGCAACTGAGAGGAGAATCATCGCAAAAATAGCTTCCTCTTCTCTTTATTTGGTATTGAAGTTTGATTGGCACTGGAAAGCGCTCTATTTAGCCATCACAGTAGTAACAAAAACTGGTCTCAGTTCTCAAATCAGGTCTTAAATGTTGAAAATACTATATGTATAAGTCCACTTTCCATATATCTTTTCAAATTCTTTTAAGACCTTCAGTTTGGCAAGCTTTGCGAGGCAAGACCGCGTGAAGTCAATTATTTAGGTGCTTTATAATGCACTGGTGATTTTCTGAGGAAAAGTTGGCCATGAATTAGTATAAGAGAAACTAGAAAGCTGAAAAAAATTGGAGCAAAAATTGAAGCAATAGAAAATTAACGAAGCATGAAATTACATATTTTTGGGACAATATAGTTTACCCTTTACGCTTGGGAAAAGGTATTCACATTGGAGTTCTTTATGGATTGATTTTGGCTGAGGGAGCAAAGATAAATAACGTGGATTCACATTTATACCACGCACTGATGTGGTCAAAAGTTGCTTCTAACTAAATCCTGCAAAATAGCAGATGAAATAGATTAACGTGGAGATTCCCTAGTCGTCAATCCTTGTCAAAAATTGTACTTTTGAATATTCAATTTTCCTTGTACCTGTCATTGTTTGTTTCACATGTTTAAAATATCCATAGCAATATTAGAATAAATAATTGTCTAAAATCAGGCTTGAGAATGCGATTGTTGAAACAAAAGTAAAAGAACTTTTGATATCCATGAAAGCTTATTGGATATTTCTAGTTAGTTTTAAGCTAATAAACAGTTTGGATTTCTCAGGAGATACTCTTAACTGTACCCCAATACTGGTTAATATAATCTATTCCTCTTTCAAAATGCCATTTTCGGCCTACAATCGAAATTTCCATCACGTAGACCTAAACGAGCTAATAATTTTGCATAATCATCTTGGACCAGAAATCTAGAAATATCCTGAATCTGTCATCCATATATGATACGTGGATACAGTTACTAACTGTCATGGAAAAATCAAAATGAGGACTATTCTATAAATCACGACATAAAACCCGAAGAATTTCGAGGTTATTTTTTTGTCATCGAGTGTATAATTATTTGGGGCTATCTAGGGAGGACGATACGAGGAATTTAAGGGGGATCTAAAAGTGGATCACGTGTAGGAGGGAAAACAGAACGATATGCAGAGGACATTAGAATTAATACAGTCCAAAGATCTAAAATTAGCTGCTTGAATACTCAAATGAAAAACTAGAAAAGAACCCAAACTTCTTTAAAAGAGAAATCCAACACGTTGTGGGGTGAATTTCTCTTCCTTACGATGACCTGTTTCACCAAAGAAATTCTTGGGCTAATCCTTTCCCACTTCATTTTCGCGTATTTTCTTTGCCTTAAAAGCAGATACTTATGTGAAAGTGAACACTCAACTAGCAGAAAGATAGTTCAACGCTCTTTTAATGTATACACTGATGAATATGGTCGAATAAATTGATGCTGGCGCGTTAAAGTCTCCGATAGCGTCCATTTCTGCTTAAAAGATGAGAGGAATCAAGAAACATAAATAGATTCACTGTAAATTATGATTAAATTAACGTATTTAGCACTTGAAGTATAGTTTTTCGCAGTTTTAGCTATAATAGAATTCACTATCAAAGAAGAATCCGAGTATCACGTCACGCATGACTTTTTCCGACAGCCGAAATTGATCACGCCTGAAAGAAAGCGTCTTAATATGGAAGTAGGTACAAAACATTTGCAGTTGATTATTGAAGTAAATAACAACAAATTTTTAATTAGTACCGCATTAGAGTACCTATCATAAGCCGCAATATTAAGCACTCTATTCTCTAGAGGCTATTAGCATCTTATAAATGTACAATGTTATCAACAATTAGTATGGCATAAGTTATTGCTAAAAAATATTTTTGTTCTCATTTGCTTCGTAAAAGGTTTTTATGCTTTCAAGAAGCTTTGTGGTGCTGCATCTTTACCGTGGATAAAAATGCCTCTGGTATTAATTTAACTTACTCAATAAAATCTAGATTCACTGAAATCAAGAGGAAAAAGTATTTCATATTAATATTGTGTTTATGTTATAGACTCGCGTAGAATTTGCAAATATCTGTTGCAAAGCGGCTAATTATTTAAATATGTAAAAAGGAACGTAATAAATAGCTACATCGTGAAATGTCAGCAGTGATGCCTAGACTTTTTATATTATCTAAATATTAGAAGTGACACGAGAAGCTATCAATTATATTAATTAAGGAAACATTGACATAACGTGATCGTTATAACCTGGGGTTCCCATTCCCATCAAGTCTCTATGCTTGGGGAGAGTAGAGAGAGAATGCAGATGCCTTGATTAGCCCCTACAAATGTCGACCGAGGCATTTAGGACGGGATTAAACCCCTTTTAGCTCACCGGGTAGTGTTGCGACAGCGCGACCTCGAGGATGGCCAGGATGACCGCGAAGGTAAGCATATGCCGGCTCGTCAGCATGTTGAAACCGCCAGGAACACCCTCAGGGGATGAAGGAAAACAAAATTTCTTCTGGACGTCAGTGGAGCTGTCAGACAAACTCCAACTCTTATGTTGGCCCCGTGGGAGAAATGCAGAGCCGGTTCACTCGAGCTCAGTAGGACACCAAACTTCTCTGCTTAGGTAAACTCTTCTTTTTCCGTACTCAGTCTGCAGTTCCTCTCGTCTTGTGAATACGTCCGCCGTGAGGGATTGGATGTGTGTGGGCTGTGCTTCCACTTCGTGCGTCTTGCTGTCTTGGGCGCCTCTACTCGTGTGCTACTGAGGGAGGTCTTCGGCCGTCACCACCCACCTCCTGTTCCTCCCCTCTCCCTCTTGTCCCTCCCTATTTCCCACCCCTCCACCCCGTCCAGGTGAGAGTGGATCTGCTGGGAGTGTGGGGGTGGCGAAGAAGGAGAGGGCGACCAGCCAGTCGGAGGATTGGGACGGGGACTGGGGGGAAGGGGGAGGGGGAGGGAGTAAGGAGGAAGTAGCCTCTGAATGCTACAGAAACGCACACAATCCTCACTTCGCGGAGAGAGGGAAAATATTGTTGAAATAATAAATTTTCAGCAAAGCCGTTCTCATTGAATCTGAACCGAATCCATCTCATAAATGCTTAAAAAACAGGGGAAGTCATTCTATGAAGCATTCTTAAAGGCCGCTTAATACCGTGCATTTTATTGTACACACGAGTGCATGTACTCTGTCATGGGGAAAGTTATGCCTTGCAAAGCGGCAAATTGTATGCTAGAATGACTGGACGGAAAATAGAACCTGAAAGCGGTTTTAATAATTAAATACTCTGATGTGTGGCGGGAAATTGGCATTTTGGCAATACAAACCATATTTTTTTCTAAAAAAGCTGATTAAATGCAGTTTGTTTCGATCTAATTCCTCATATGAAGAAAAACCATAATGATGACGAAAGTGTTTGCAGTTTCAAATATAACTTGACTCCAAAAGATAAGGATGAATTACCATTATCAACGTTTTTGACTACATATCTTAAGTATTTCTTAACCCTTATAAACCAATATAATATATAGCAAGTTTATTTTGTTAAAACGTTGTATTTTTAGTAATTCCTGAGGAAGCTGGTAAACATCAGCGAAACGTTGGCACCGTATTGTAATTTTCTTTACTCTGACCTACTCTCCATCGTTACAGAAATTTATAGTACCCTGATGATGACTAGGAAGTACTTCTGGAGAGAAAATCAACTCGTGAAATGGAGAACGTACGTTTTGTAAATACATATTACTCTGAGGAAACCTTAACAAAAACACACAGTAATTACACTTAACCTCGACCCGGGTTTCAATCCATAAGCATCACCACCAAGTGCATGACGCATTGTAATCCGGGTCGTGAAGTGTATTTACTCTATGGTTTTTAGTAGAAGTTTCCTCACGGTGATAAATATAAGTGATGGCGCACCACAAAGTTAGTGAAGGTCGTGTTTGCATTCTACTGAACTAATTCTCGGCTCTTTCCATTTTCCGTGTATTGGCGTCGTGAAGTTCCTTGAATCGTTCGGCTTTTTCCTCTGCATGATGACGATATTTCTGTCTCTCAGAAGCGTTTTTTTCCTTTTTCCAGTGAATCGCTTCCTTGTCCATTAATCACCGGAACCATCCCTCAAGCGTGACCATAGGTAGCTGAAAAACACAAATCGTCTATTTTGCCTGAATGTTCTTTGGGAAGGAATGAACGTTTTGAAGAAAAAGGGAAAAATGAAGTGAAATTCGATGAAAGACCAGTTTCTTGTGCCTGTAGTGAATCGCCACTTCTTGCCGTGATCACTAGCTCAGAGAATCATTCAAAGGGCCATAGAATTATTCATTTTCGGATTGTTTTCGCTTATTTTTACACACAGTTTCTCAAAGGGATTTTGTAAAAGCGATTCAAACTTGAAACTTTGTGCCGGTAGCATCTATAACGAATCACCACTCAATGCTGTGACCAGAGATTCAGAGAATCATTCAATAGGACCCAAGAAATATAAATTTTTGAATTATTTCCGCGCAATTTCTGTGCACAGTTTTTCAAATGGATTTTGGTACAACGAACTCAGTAAACTAGAAACTTAGATTGAAGTAGATTCCTGAAAAATATGTCTCTTTTTTTTATTCTATCTTTTTTCTATCTACCAGAATAAGTCCGTTTTTCTCCAAGTGGGAAACTCTTGGATTTTTGGATATCATGCAATTTTTTCCTCTACTTTAAAATAAGTCACTTAGAGCTATTTAAACCCCATACGAAGCTCGCTACCCTGTTGTCTCGAGTAAGTACATCGTCCTTAGTTTGTGATTAGGTTACGTAAAATATGATAGAAACAACATTAAGTTGGCTTAACGAATTATAAACACATTTCACAATTTTAATTTTTTAATTTATTTAATCGTTTTATGTAATTCCTCGCACTAAACATTGCATACATATAAACTGTTAATTACATGCATGGTACAACTTTTATGTAAAAATGAAATGTCTCGTACAACCTTGCGCGATTAGTCTTTGTTATTTATACTTGTTATTTTTATTCACCAACTCACATTACTGTGTATATTATTATTTTTATATTTTAAGGAGCTAGGTGCCAGAACAATCAATAAATATTCTATTCTATTTCATTATAAACGCGAAGAATATTGTGTAACGACGATACGAGACGAATTGGGGAGTGAAGTATTTGGTATTTTCCGGGCGAACAAGGCTGATGAAGTCGTCTCTGGTTTTCAGCCGGGTGAGGAAGGTCGTAGCTGCCAACGTTTCGATGGCTTTCATTGCCATGGGTTAAGTTGGGTGTCCGTTGTCACCATTTCTTTGCGACAT
The DNA here is from genome assembly GCA_963169105.1 of Ceriagrion tenellum. Classification (NCBI taxonomy): domain Eukaryota; kingdom Metazoa; phylum Arthropoda; class Insecta; order Odonata; family Coenagrionidae; genus Ceriagrion; species Ceriagrion tenellum. The sequence continues at coordinate 49,674,212 of OY720637.1, forward strand.
TTATGCTAAGGAAATGGTAAGAAAGGCATGGGAAGAACTTGAGGTTGGAGTCAAAGTGGGAGGGCATCTTATAAAATTGGTTAGATTCGCGGACGATCAGGCATTGGTTAGTGGATCTTTGAAGAGACTACAAGCTTTGGTAGATGCTTTAGTAATTCAGTGCGGGATATTCGGAATGAAGATAAATCATAAGAAAACAAAAGTAATGAGATTCGCTAGGACAAAGAAGGCTAGGCGTTCACATACCGCCACATTCCCCTTAGCCGAATGATTTACAGGCACTAGGTTTTGGGCTGATCAAACAACTTTATGAGTACATATTTTGTTCATGTATAACCCTCTCATCATGCACCTTGAAGTTTTTTCTTTGCATATAAGTTGAAGAAGATTGGAACTAATGGGCCATCATCTCTTTCCCGCCACCCTATCACTACTTACTCAAGCTGTCTATCCTTACCAGCTGGTGTAATACAGGCTTTTCTGTCTAAGATAGTGGATGGGGTATGGGGCTTGAGTGGGAAGGATCCATATAGAGTTTAACTTGAAGGTGTAGAAGGGAGAAACCCTACTGGAAACTTCATGAATTGAGAGCAAATTTTTTTATCATACGTGCTGGGAAAATTCTGAGGAAGGTCGTAGCTGCCAACGTTTCGATGGCTTTAATTGCCATCAAAACTTTGGCACCGTCATCAGAGATTACCGTTCAGGCAGAAAAAAACCGTCGAAGCGTTGGAAGCTATGGCCTTCCTGACTCGGCTAGAAACCCGAGAAGACTTCATAAAATTTGGAAGTATTAAGCGGAATCAGAGAACAGCAGATTGGAATCAGTGGAAATTATTAATGGAAATTGATTAGACTGAGAGGTTCACCGATGAAGGTGTATTATGAAAAAATTGATAGGCAAGCTATTTGATAAAATCGCGTAAATCGTATAATATTTGTAATAAAAACTTGTAATAATAACAATTCGTAAGAAGAAGGCATCAGATTGTACCTATACATTTTTCCATACAAATCTTCTTCAAAACTATACAAGAAGAGATATGTCTAGGATGGAATTAATATTAAGCTAATTATGAGTAATTTTAATGAAGATTATTTGAGTAATAAAAGATGCGCTGATGAGCGAACGAATTAGGGAGTTGCAGAAAACCTGTCATTATTAATTATGATGAAGCCATTAGGTACTTAAGCTACACGAACATTTATACAGCAAATTAAATTTTTACGTTCTATCGCGTCAACCTGAGTCAAATTAGGAATTATACCTTACAAGCCAAATCTGCGAAAAATTTTACTCATACACGTGTGCAGGGTTCGCTTTTTCCCGAACTTTTCCAATTGACAGCAAGGAATATCGCGCCAATCGCGGGGTTGTATCGCCACCCTTCTGTATTAATCAACGTGGTGCTCAACCGGATGTGGCGTCGACCTGTCACGCCGCACCATTCCCTCGAGTAAGATTTAAGAAAATTCATCGGTAAATTCTGTATATAATTATTGCTATTGGCTGTACAAAAAGGCCTCAGGGCTCCAAGGGCCCCAATATGTATCCTCAACGATGAAAGCTTTGGAATCAGCGCAAAAATTATATTTTCTAGCTTTTAAAAATTACTTCCAATCAAAATATGGCGTTGAAAAGTTCAATATTGGATGGCAGAAAGAATGAAATGTTTCATTCTTGCAAATAGATTCTGCTTCATGCCTCTGTTTTGCGCAAAAATTTAGTTTTCAATTTCAAAATTACAAATTGATGAATGTCATGGCTGCTCGCGCAACTCGCCTCGAGTGAAGCACCGCCATAGCGTCTCAGCAGCGCTATTTCAGAGCACCCTGCCGAAACGTGCCGCAGCAGCGCATCAATAGCGCATGCATGACTGCAAGGCGCTGCCGATGCGCTTCCAACGCGTGTTCGGCATATTTTGTCCTAAATTGACGGTATAATATTTCTTGTGACGAAATAGGAACCATCTCTCATCTCGTATTCAAGAACAAACTTCCTCATTGTATTTCGGCGTACGATAATGATATTTACCTGTCTATAAATCACTACTATTATTCTTACTAATACTGAAGCGTTAAATGTTGGCTAATTAAATGGCAAAAATTCACTCACAGACTTTCATGACTTGATTTTTCCATCGTAAAAATCGACCCTCGGAGGTAATACAGAGATACTTTTCCACCAAAGTAATGATTGGCACCAGCGATAAGTATGAACCCAACTTTAGTCATGCCATACAACGGGAAGTACTTTTTTCTTATATAATCAGTTGTTCCTGTGGCATAGTAGCTAGCATGCTCGCCTTACAGTGTAAGTATCATGGGTTCTAGACACCTGTTTGGTAGCTTTTTTATGCTTTTATTGCTGCTTATATTTCAAATCTTACTAATTCTTTATATAACTCTTCATTCTAAATTCTTTCCTTGAACCTTTTGGGTATAGATAACCATCCATTCTCTTGGAGCCACTTAATGTAAACGGAATGTGTGTGCTGTAAATAGGTCATTGGCATGAGAGTAATCTGCATAAATCACTCAAGTACTTGTTTTTGTCAGACTAATGTTTCTCTTGAATATGGTGTCAGCTCCACATCAAAAAAATACCATTTGGTAGAGTGAGAGGGTACTGTTTAGGTATTTTGTGAATATGTGTCCGTGGAGTGGATAGCTGGGGTGTGTTAGACCAATGTAAATCACTCAACAAACCACCTTAGTTCACTTAATTCGGGGTGCAAGCCATTTATATTGTTTTTTCTTCCAAGTGAGTGTGCATGAGTTTGTGTGCCCTGCACATACTCAGCCAACATGCCTTTACCATGATTTGTATTATGAGAGTGTAGTAGCCACATGGGGAATGGCCAGTTTGGGTTCCTGAAGATCAGGTCAATTCGCGATTGCATTGATGAGAACACTTATAGAAAGAAACATTGAGTATAATCAGGACATTTTTGCATGCTTTATTGCTTTTGAAAAGGCTTTTGAAAGAGTAAACTGGAATAAACTAACGGAGATACTAGGGAAAATGGGAATAGATTGGCGAGACAGGAGACTACTTCGAAACTTATGTATGACGCAAAGGACGCAGGTGAGGGTGGTTGATGGTGAATCAGGGTGGGCAACTCTAGGTCATGGGTTAAGACAAGGGTGTCCATTGTCACCATTGCTTTGCGACATTTATGCTGAGGAAATGGCAAGAAAGGCATGGGAAGAACTTGAGGTTCGAGTCAAAGTGAGAGGGCATCTTATAAAATTGGTTATATTCGCGGATGATCAGGCATTGGTTAGTGGATCTTTGAAGAGACTACAAGCTTTGATAGATGCCATAGTAATGCAGTGCGGGATATTCAGAATGAAGATATATCATAATAAAATAAAAGTAATGAGATTCTATAGGACAAAGAAAGCTAGGCGTTCATATACCGCCACATTCCCCTTAGCCGACTGATTTACAGGCACTAGGTTTTGAGTTGATCAAACAACTTTATGAGTACATATTTTGTTCGTGTATAACCCTCTCATCATGCACCTTGAAGTTTTTTCTTTGCATATAAGTTGAAGAAGATTGGAGCCAATGGGCCATCATATCGCTCTCACCACCCAATCGCTACTTACTCAGGCTGTCCATCCTTACCAGTTGTTGTAATACAGGCTTTTCTGTCTAAGATAGTGGATGGGGTTTGGGTTGGAAGGATGCATATAGAGTTTAACTTGAAGGTGTAGAGGGGAGAAACCTTGATGGAAACTTCACAAATTGAGAGCACATTTTTTTATCATACATGCTGGGAAAATTCTGCACAGCATGAGGGTTTTTGGTAGGGTAAATTGTCAATTATGCCCAGCATGCATTTTTTATCACTGCGCTCAAGAGCATGTGGAAAGGATAAAATAGCACACTCGTGAAAAGTAATACATGCTCAATTTTATCGCTCTTACTTACCTCTGTAGGTAACTTACTCTGTACTTAAATTAGTTCTCGTTTCCTAGGAAAAATACCAAACTCCCTTGAGATTTGATATTTAAGGTTTGTAGGGTAGATGAAGTCCATTAGACTTGAAGGCCTTGGAGCCACAAATGCCCCAGGGCCCCAAAATGGGTCCCTATTTTGCTCTTGAAAATATTATCATGACTCCTCACTACATCTCTAGGTCTGACAGAAGCGATTCAATAAGAGAGATACACTGCCCAACAGAGAGGTACAAAAACTCGTTCTTTCCGCGAATAATAAGTGACCACAATGAAAACTGAGCTCCACTAAATACACTCCTATAATACATGTCACCATATCAGCTCAAAAAAAATTACACCTTTACACGGCTGGTGACCTAACACCCATGGGCGTAGCTAGGGGGGTCCCTGGGGGGGCCCGGCCCCCCCCAGAAGGCTCGTGGCCCCCCCCAAAAAAATTTGACAAATAGAAATTGTGGTGGCCACGCTTCACACAGCGCTGGCAACCGCGCGCCTGCGGCCGAGCCACAGCACGGCGGTGCGGTCCCTTTGGTTCTATATTTTGGCCGAAGGTAAGCTACAATTTACACTGAAGCAGCCGGGGCAGAACTACGAGGTTTGAAAATGTGCGCCACGGACAGGCACTGCTGCTTTGTTCGTCTGCTTCGTCTGGCTCCAGCGGTGTAGCTGAGGTGCTCGGCACTCGTTTCAGAAGAGTTACTATATTACCCTATGTAGGACCTCTAGTCTCTGCCCGGCAGCGCGCTTGTCTGGCTGTATCTTCCCCCCTCCCATGCCACCTCACCTCACCATTCCACCCGCCGCGCCGGCTCGCCCGCCTCAACAAGCATCGACAGGATTGTTGTTTGTTTACATCGACACACAAGCCGCGCGTCGTACGTCGCGCTGTGCTGGAGTGCTGGCGCCAGTTGGACAGTTTTTTCTTCAACCACTGTGGTGAGTGTGGTGTTAAAAGTGTGGTTCCCGCGGCGCTCCCAGTGACAGCAAACCGGTGCATCTTGCGGATTACGTGATAACGCGCGGAGTGATAAGGTAAGTTTCCAAATGAAATGACGCCGGTGTCTTGTGACAGGGAATCGGGATGATGTGAGCGTTTCATCCTGCAGATAAGGTTCTTTATTTCTCTCGAAGCAATTTAGTCAAGTCACAAAACACCTCAACTATGATATATGATGCTGCCGTTGCTAATTGCCTCCTGTCTTCACTTGCAGACGGAGCATACATCGCGCCTCGACGGCGCCGTAATCATTTTTCTTAATATCAAAACGTTGTAACTCCCTTCACGATTGAGATAAAGAAATGATTTAAGCACTAAAAACATCTTTATACTTTTATTCACATTTCATATGCAGCATTAATGGACCTACAATGTAAAATACGTAAGTTAGCAGGCGGCTACTTTTTACCTTGCAAAAATTCAATTTTTTATCCTTAAGATATTTACATCAGTATAACAACATTTTAGCTCAATTAACCACAAAAAAACATGAGCACTGTTACGAAGAAAATAGTATAAGGAACCTTTATGTAAAAGTTTTAATCCAGCATGAGGAACGGTTTGCCGACAATCGAGTGAAAAAAAGTGAAAAGAGCTGAAGTGAAAAACTATTGACACCACTAAATGAAACGTCTCTTTATGCATTATGGCACATTTTATACAGTACATTAGATTGTTAGTTGGGGGAGCCTTCGTCAGGAGCTCGGGCACCTAGACCTTTAGTGGTCCTTTGTGCCTACCCCATTTTAGCCTGCCTGCCACATGCAGACAGGGGACAAGAGCGCCACGGTGAAGGTATGAATGGTCACCCATGCAACCCTCGTCCGGGCCCAACATTGCTTAACTTCAGTGATCTTGCGGGAACTGGTGTTTCAATGAGGCTAGGCCCTTGCACTATACAGTATATAGTGCAATATTAATTTTTATTCTGCATTTGACAACAGCGCACGCCCGCCCTTATGGAGATTAACATGGGAAACGAATCTCCATAAGAATCCATACTGTCAACTAAATGTGGAAAGCACCATAGTGTTGTGCAGTTGATTATGTTTCGTGCAATGTTGTGATTTTTCCCTTCTATTTTGTTTTTCTTTAGGCGCAAAATGAAGAAAGTTTCAGATATTCGATCATTTTTCAAGAAAACTCTCTCCCCCTCCAAAAAATGATCAACGTGAAGATGATGACCCTCCCAGAGACGACCGCACATTCCCCTCCTCTGCACCGTCAATGTTTGAAACTTCAACGAAACCCGCAGATGAAAAAATGGAAGTAATCGAGGAAAGAGCATCTGAACCGACAGATCTTGGTACTTTGGAAACTGGACCGAAACAACTGAAAATTAATTTCCCGAAAACACTATTTGGTGACAGAAACAGATCATTTTCCGACGCTTACTATGAAAAACACCAGTGGTTGGAGTACAGTGTGGAAAAAGATCGAGCATACTGCTTTGTGTGTAGACTTTTCTTTACCGGGGTTGTGCGAGACCAAAACGAAAAGTTTATTAAAACGGGGTTTTGCAAATGGAAAAAAATTAAAAGATGCGATCGAAAAACACGAAAAATCAGGATCTCATTTGGATTGTCATCAAAAGTATCTGAGGTACCAAATGGCTAACGCATCTGGTACTGTGCACGCGAGAGTCGTAAATCAGAGTAAAGAAGAGATTGAAGAGAAAAAACGTTACTTGACAGAAGTAGCTGACATCATTTCCTATCTCAGTTGTCAAGGCATGCCACTGAGAGGACATGAAGAGAGCTCTGAATCTCAGAATAGGGGAAACTTTGTTGAATTGTGTAAGCTTTTTGCGAAGTATGATGACTTTTTTGCCAAACATTTTGAGCAGTGCCTTAACTATAGTATATACTGCAGCCCAACGGTTCAGAACGAAATAATAGAAGTTGCAGCCGGTCTAACTCTTCAAGAAATTGTAAAGGAAGTGCGGGAGTGTGGGTTTTATTCATTGATGGTTGATGAAGCCACATGTTACAAAGAAGAACAGTTGTCAGTAGTTTTGAGGTACGTAAGAGGATTGGAGCCCATCGAAAGGTTTCTCGGTTTCTTAAATTGTTCCACAGCAAGAGATTCCGAGTCGCTAAGCCAAATGATTCAAGATTTTTTAACTAAATACAGCTTGGATGATATACCAATGATTGGACAATCATACGATGGTGCCAGCGTAATGTCAGGAAAGAACGCAGGTCTCCAGGTGAAAATGAAAGAGATACACCCACAGGCAATTTATATCCAGTGCTTAGCTCACAAAGTAAATTTGGCCGTTGTCTATTCCTGCAACAATATCCAGTCAGCTTACTTTTTCTTCAATACTCTTGAAGCCCTCCATATGCACTATTCACAACATGGTAATCATGCCATCTTAGCAGAGATTCAAAAGAAGCTAGGTATTAAGGGTGGGAAAGAAATGGGGAGCTTAAGTAGATGGTGCTGCCGTTACGCAAATTGTAACGTTGTAAAAATTAACTCCAACGCAATCAAGGAAGCCCTTGAGGAGGAAATCAACGCTGCACGAGATGGGGGGTATGGTGGAGGCCATCGGTTTGTTGAGATCTATCGTACAACCTGAATTCGTTGTTAATCTTTTCGTAATCCATTCAGTTTTATCGGTGACCAACGTGCTGAGTAAGTATTTGCAAGGCCCGGATGCGACGCTCGCGAGAGCAAGTTCAGTTATTGCCAGCATTCAAACTACTTTGGCAGAGAGCAGAAATAATTTTGATGGTTTATGGGCCGAGATAGTAGAATTTGCGAACAATAACGACATTTTGCTTGAGCCTGTGTCTGTCTCAAAGAAAAGAAGGCAGCAGCCGCCCGCAAAAATGAGCGATTACTATGTTGAAACCACCGTAGGAAAAAGCCAGCTGACCGACCTACCATCTGACACCAACCCCAACACTCGAGATTACTGGAAAATCAATGTGTACAACAGGGTTTTGGATAACGTTATTTCACATTTTCAGCACAGGTTTGAGTCCGTTCCCCTGGCAAAGGCAGCGGATGCCTTTACTCAGTTGAACTTGACTGAAGCTGAAGATTTCATTAATAATTACAAAGAAATTTTGAATATTGATACCCATTCCTTAAATGCCGAGGCTACAGTATTGAGAAAATTATTAAAAAACAAGGAACTAGAGGTCAAACTTAAAAATGTCAGAGCAGAAATAAATGAAGATGTCATGCCGAATGTTTACAGACTTCTCCAAGTAGCAATCGGCCTGCCCGTCAGCTCGGGTGGATGTGAAAGAAGTTTTTCAGTCATGCGAAGAATCAAGTCATGGATTCGGTCTACAACCGGTCAATCAAGATTTTCAAATCTATCCATTCTTCACATCGAAAAAAAACTTGTTAAAGAAAGGGTTCCCAGCACTACCATCATTGAACATTTTTGTCAAAAAAAACAGAAAATTCCTTTAAACCAAATATTTTGTTTCTTTTCTTTGTTTTCACTTTAAATTAATATTGAAGTTGTATTTAATTTATTAGCAGATAACCATCCCAAAGTTTACTATGATCCCTCTGAAAATGTGTGAATCCTCATTGAAAATAAAAGCTATTTTATTTTCCAACTCGGTGTGATCATTTTCTGGCCTACAACAATCCCTTTCAGTATTTTACAAAAATGTCATCAGCAATTAGGCTTAATTTCAGCTCTGAGAAGGTTCAATTTCAAACATTTCCGGGGGAGAAACACCCCCTCTTGAAGTGGGGGTACCCCCCGGAAGGTGGGTGGTCCCATGCCCCCCCCAAGCAAAATTCCCTGGCTACGCCCATGCTAACACCCCATGCCACATGCCCATGCGGCGGCTCATGGGATATAATGTAGATGTGGACGTATGTTTTGTTAGTTATGAAAACTATCTGGTTTTAGGTAGATCCAGGTTAATTTTTGATTTCATTTCAATCCTGGTTTTTCATCATCCCGTGGCCCAACTCCTCCTCATATTCATATACCTTAAAAAATATTTTCAGCCTTTCTAGCCAATATTCTGTTGTAATTGAAATATTATTCTGCCATGATTGGCGTATTTTCTTTGAATCTTTTCTCAAACTTGCCATCAAATATGTTCCCCAGGCCACAACATCACATTCATTTTCTACATCTCAACTTGTGGGCTGGCTTATTTTCCTATTATATTTGGTTCTCAATTGTGCTGGCTTAAGTCATATGAAATGTCGGTAAAACCCACACTGTGTTTTGGGTGACCAGTCTGCAAGTATTTCATTAAGTAATATGAAAATATGAAATGTATGAAAACAAGAAGTTACTAACTTTCTGTGAGTCCATCTATCCACAATTATCATCTATAGAGTTGTCTAAAATGACTGACACTCAAAACTAACTAACTAACTTCAATGAAAAAGACAGTGAAAATGATGGAGAAACAATTTTTTTTCACTGGTTTATCTTGTATGTACTAATTAATATGACGTTATAATGAAGTATTTTTATGAGACAAAACCAGGAGCCACATTGTAGCAGTTAATGACCCTGCCAAGTCATGCATCAACGCTTATAGCAAATATTTACATTATATTCACTTCAATTTATTTTTCTCCTAATGTGAATCCAGATTATTGACAGTCTGGATTTTTGATGTCCGAATTATGTACACTCTACTGTATTTCCTTTCCCCTTCTCTGAAATCAATGAAAAAACCGTTTTATTTCAGGCATTGTAAAAAGCAAACATGCACAAACACTCATGCCATGAGTGGTGCAAAGTTCACCTTGGTTTCACATCCAACCCTTTCATTTATCCCCACCTCCTTAATTCTTGGAGATCCATTTTCCCTCATTTCTTTAGGATTTATCCTTGTCCCTTGACTTTCACGCAATATATGCTTGATAAAATGCATTCATTGCAGATTGTAACTCTATGGCTTACTGGCAAACCATTGCTTGATCAAATCTCACTACTTCATTAGATCCCCTCTTAACTTTATTTCCTAATCAATCTATCCTCATGTTTCCCTGACTGTTGCCTCTGAATAGAAATAAAGAAGCAGTGATGGTGGTAGGCACCACTGAGAATGACAGGTTTCTGGTGGGATGGTGCACACTATTGCTATTGCATTCTTACATGTATTCAGAAGAAATGGAAAGGAAGGTATGGAGAGAGATGGAGGTGGGAATGATGGTTGGAGGGAAGTTGATATAAGGCAGTGAGATTTGCATATGATCAAGCATTGGTTTGTCAGTCAGACAATATGAAAATAACAACATTTAATCGGGAAATGTGACAAAACAGTAAAATTCATAAATGACGATTCTATAAGCATAAAATAATAGGATACATGAATTCCTAAACATACAAACATGGTATATACAAATAAAACAAGACTGCTTGGTATCCAGCAGATGCCACCCAACAAACTGAAAGTCAAATTCTATTCCAGTCGATCCTGTAATCAGCTATTTATGATAATCTCTTATACTTATGTCATTCTTTCTCTTATATTCTCTACTTTGCCCATTTTTGGCCAGAACACTCCAATCGTACCACAACTTCTGTATCTTTTCTATCTTATTCCCTTACTTCCTCAACCAATTATTTATTTCTTAGGTATTTAAAATTGAATTGAAGATTAATTCATCGCATCATGTCAAATCTCATGGTAAAATTATATTTCCATCCCAGCCGAGATGATTCTAATAGGTATACATGTATTATCAGGATAGGGATCCACTAAAATAGGAATAAATCATTGAGATTGAAGGAGGCATTAAGATCTATGAAGGTGGTGGGAGAGGATATACAATGCACACTGTACATTAACACTAGAGCACCTGGACTTATTGACCTCCTAGAACACCTGTAGGACATCATTTTCACTCCACCTAAAAGGGAGTAACATTTTCTAACGAAAAAGCCATCTGATCTTACCAGAAGGATTTTATGCACATTTTTGTTGTTTCCTATGATACGGTACAATTTTAAGCCATTGAAGAGAATTAATATTAATTATACCACTTGCTAAATCAACTATTTCCTTGGTTGCCAGCCATTTTCTTTGTACCAATGTTGAAATATAGAACTGATTTACTACAGTGGTGGTCTATTGGCTGCTTGAACTGAATAGGAGTAAGAGCTAAGACAAGTCTGCGCTTAACAGGCTCACTGTCCACCTCTTAAGAGTCCTATTTTCATCCCATTCCACATTTGTTGCTCCTCATACATTATTTCACCACACAACAGGGAGGTGTGAAGACATTTGGTGTATGAGGAACAGAGAGATGGAGGTTGAGTAAGAACGAAGCAATGTTGTACCCTCAGAATGTTGAGCATACATGACTCCTTGACAACATGCAGAAATTTATAGCACATGCAAGTAGCGGTAACCTTGATTCAAGCTATCTGAGTCTAATTTATGCCTCTCCAGTGTTCTAGGTGTGCAGGGTAGAATGTAGATGTTGGCAAATCTGAAAATAAATTGAACATTTTGAAACTTAGTGGTCTCAGCTTTTTACACAAAATAAAATAGCATAATTATTTAAAAGTCAAGAGAGCAAATGGCTTCTACTGCTACATTAATTCACCTTTAGTTACTTCATCAGTGTGCAGATGTTTATATATGAATGGGAAATTACTTAGCACTTTAATATGTATTTTGAATACCATCGATTTTAACATTATTTATTGTATAGAAAAGATCTTGTTCAACAGATAACTCTCATTACCAAGAGCATTTCTACATAAAAAGGGAACACACTTATTGTATTCTAGATTCCTTTTCACATGGTTATCTTACCAATAAACTGGTAACATGACTTGCTGTCTCCCTTTTGAACACTGACAAATCTTCTAATCAGAAGTTACCTGCATTCTTATGATGGTATTCCTCATAGAATATGTACTCACTTGTGCTGGCTCAAGGCATATGCTACTCAGGGAAATGCCACAAATGACACAGATGAAGTTGGGGCAGCCAGTCTGGAACTAATTAAAGAAGGTAACATGAGAAGTGGGCATAAAGTATGAAAATCAGAAAACTTCACTTACATTCTGCATGGTTTTCACCCATAATAACTTTCCTTAACCCTCTATACACCGATTTTGTTGTCGAGTATGTTCAGTCATTTCACATGTTACCCCACTCGCGCGGGAGAATTAGGAACTAAAAGTTACGAATGAGAGATATTTTCGTTGCCAAGATGTAAAATTTGATGTCACAAAAGAATATAGACGTAAAGAAACCTAATCAGAGACAAAAATAAACTTTTCCATATGTTACCTCTAGGTGACACTGCGTCTTAGAGGTAGTTAAGTAGGGAAAAATGACTGACACCTCAAACTAACTGCAATGAAAACACTATTAAACCAGTAGAGTATCAATTCCCTTCACTATCATTTTCATTTTTGTTACTAGCTTACGTTAATTAGTTGTGGTTAAATTTTCTCTCCAATGTGGTTAAAATTACATACACTCTCATGTATGTTGATCAGTGTAATATTGTGCACCTACCTACTGGGAACTAGCCACATTGGACGTTTTTCTACTTACCTACAAGGAACTAGCCAGATTGAGGGACTAGTCACAGCATTACCTTTGTTAATTCCCTTTTTCTCAAAATTATTTCCTCTGCTGGAACCTCAATATCTGATGTCCTTTTTACATGCTTAAGCCATTTTCTTCTTAAATATCTACTACCAATGCATGTAGGTTTATTTTCTTCTATATTTCTGACAACTGTACACGAAGCTACCTATTTACTCTAGGCATTGTACCATGAAGCAATAAACATGCCTATACACCCACACCTTGGCTGATTGAAAGTTCATTTGGGCGATCTCATATTTTTCACCTATGACGCTTTTGTCATCAACTGTTAAACTGCTGGCAAACCAATGCATGGTAATTAGCAAATTAAACTGATTTTGTCAAATTCCCTGCCCCTACCTTTGTTACCAGCTTCATCTCTCCCATACTTATTAGCACCGAAAGATCTGCACCAAAGGCCTCCTCCCCGGTATTTTGATGACCCTAGAAGTGGAGAGCTCCCCCTTCAGAATTAACCTCGCGAAGTCTAATTTTAACCTTAACAACATTCCCAAAATTACTACCCCATGATGCGCCACAGAGGCGTGTGACAAGGGTGTTATCTCACCAGCCATTGAAGGGGGGTGATGTAGGGAAGGGGATCGGGTTGGTGTGGTGGTTAGAGTACTGGCTAACTATTCGGGCGGCTAGGGTTCAAATCCCTGCAGAGGTGGATGTTTTTCATAGGAAACCTGGTCCCTTCTTGAGTGCCTTGTGGAGAGCACTTAAAGTGCAGACTCCGTCTGTCAGATGAGATATTAAACCGTGGTCCCCTTGGCGCCTTTCGTTAAGAGCAGGCTAATGCCGACGCCGGGTTTCTATCCACCCTTCCTCCCTTACCTATCTCCTATGGCGCAAATGACCTCGGCTGTCGATCGCCTCCCCAAAATCCAATCCCGGTGTTAGGAACAGAAAGGGGAGGACAGAGGCAGGGTGTACAGACATTTAGTGGTGATCTGTATGTCAACGAAGTGTATCACGTTGGTGTCACGCTATTTTGGTTACGATCTCTAATGGAGCGTGGCAGGAAGGAATTTTTGACCTGAAAGCTCGTCAAAGGTGAGTACATAAAAGTACATTGCACTCCTAGCCTTACTGGACGTGAAATATGTCATGGCCCTATTGGCCCAAGGCTAAGCCAAGGTCGCTCCTCTTCACTTGAAGCATTCATTCTTCTGTCCTTGTCCAACGATGAGGGTAGCCTTTGGAGAGTGGATAAGTACACAAAGATACATAGCACTCCTAGCCTTAAACAAGGTGAAATATTTCATGGCCCTATTGGCCCAAGGCTAAGCTAAGGTCGCTCCTCTTCATGTGAAGTCTTCATTCTTCTCTTCTTGTCCAGCTATGAGGGTAGCCTGTGGAGAGTGGATTATTACACAAATATACATAGCAATTCTAGCCTTAAACAAGGTGAAATATTTCATGGCCCTATTGGCCCAAGCCTAAGCTAAGGTCGCTCCTCTTCACTTGAAGCATTCATTCTTCTGTCCTTGTCCAACGATGAGGGTAGCCTGTGGAGAGTGGATTAGTACACAAAGATACATAGCACTCCTAGCCTTAATGGACATTAAATATTTCATGGCCCTATTGGCCCAAGGCTAAGCTAAGGTTGCTTCTCTTCATGTGAAGTCTTCCTTCTTCTATTCTGGTCCTAGGATGAGGGTAGCCTGTGGATAGAGCGGACAAGTACATAAAAATACATGGCACTCCTAGCCTTACTGGACGTGAAATATGTCATGGCCCTATTGGCCCAAGGCTAAGCTAAGGTCGCTCCTCTTCACTTGAAGCATTCATTCTTCTGTCCTTGTCCAACGATGAGGGTAGCCTTTGGAGAGTGGATAAGTACAAAAAGATACATAGCACTCCTAGCCTTAAACAAGGTGAAATATTTCATGGCCCTATTGGCCCAAGGCTAAGCTAAGGTTGCTTCTCTTCATGTGAAGTCTTCCTTCTTCTATTCTGGTCCTAGGATGAGGGTAGCCTGTGGATAGAGCGGACAAGTACATGAAAATACACAGCACTCCTAGGCTTATTCGACATTAAATATTTCATGGCCCTAATGGCCCAAGGCTAAGCTAAGGTCGCTCCTCTTCATTTGAAGTCTTCATTCTTCTATTCTTGTCCAGTGATGAGGGCAGCCTGTGGAAATGGCGGATTAGTACACAAAAATAGAAAGCACCCCTAGCTTTATTCGACAGGATATTTTTTTTAGGCCCTATTGGCCCAAAGCTAATTCGCATCTACCTCCTACGCACTGACTGCTCTTCCGTGATGAATCTTCTTAGCCAAAGGTGATCACTGTGTAAAGAATGGATTATTTCAGTTACATATTAGCAGTTAAAAAAATCATTCACACATCTGTAAGAACACACAATAACATACACACAACAACAGATACACACAGGAAATGAATCTTGGTACCAGTAACTCAAACATAATGCCTAGGCTTTCATCCATTCCTATTTACATTTTTCTCTGTATTTTGGGGTTATGCATGCATATTTTGCACAAACACCTTTGCCATGGACTTTTTTTTATTGCTACCACCAAGGAGATGTTCTCAACTCTCAACCACATTGGTCAGACCATTTTTCAGGGGTTCCTGCTCAGTACTGGCAGATTTTTTGGGAATGGTTGAGATTGTTAAATCACACCCTGGCCAAAGGTATGAAATAACAATCTCTATTTCACACCCTGGCCAAGGGTGTGAAATACAGGTGTAAATTTACACCAATACATGTAATATGCAAGCATTAAAAATACTGGTGACAACACTATAACATACGCCTGTAAGAAAAAAATTAGCATTAGTCACGCTCGACATCCAATTTTTGCCTCCATCGACAAATTTTTCTCCCGAGTGTCAATGCTGCATTCAGATCTTGCCTTTTCTTTCATTCCAAAGTCATGGCTCCATTCATCTCATTTCATTTCTTATTAAGGAATAAAGCATTCCATTTTCATTGCTCTTCAGTTGACGGGTTGATTACAGTATTTGTGCACTAATCCACGCTGAATGTCTAACTCCATCCTGCAATGGACAACAAGGTAAGAGTATTTATTAGATCAATATGAATTTTTTAAATCTTTTATCAAATTATAGGGTTATGAAAGTAAGTATATAGATTGGTAAATTCGAGAAATTTCTTCTATATCATAATAAATGCAAAAGCTTGACAAAATATCGTAAAATTGTGAACACAAGTATGAACTTAAGATTAGAATCCATAAGTGATAACTAATGGGCGATCCAGACGAGATCCAAACGAGAATCAAAATGCTGAGTGTTTTCAGCAGCGTTTGAAGAGATTATTTAGGACATTTTTCTAAGCATTTATTTGAACAAATATAACGATATGAAGTCATTTGTACTTGGAACTACAATGCCCAAGTGTCTAATACACCCATCAGAAAATTAGAGAACCGCGTTAGAATGCCGTAGAGATCGAATGATACACTTATTCATCGCCTAGGTGAATGAGGACAAAATAAATCGTTAATTTGACTTGCTTATTTTTATTGGCGATCAAATTTGAAATTTTCTATTAATTTAAATATTAGGAACTATAGGTTTACGTATATCTTCACTAATTATATAGAATTGCTGAAAAGCAATAGGATATAAAATCTATAGACGTTTTCGACCAGAAGGGATTGGCGGCGGAGTATTCTTATCAGATAAATCAAATTAGAATAGTACCGCACGTATATTAGACGACAATGAATATTGTATCAAATGTAAAGCACCAGACATTTTCAAAACGTATTCTATATGCGAAGATTTTCTCAAAACGAAATGAATTTGCGACACTAAAATTGTAGCCAACAATTATCAAGCTCACTAAATAACACAGTTACACGTCATTTATCTTTAAGTTCGAATTCCACGCCGCAAAACCGAAGTCATTACGACGCTTTAACTAAATCAGCACTATTCAAATTTGAATCGTTTGAATGAAGTTGAATCGTTTATATGCGTCGCATGCATGATTAACTGCACCGTTAAAGTTTTAACTACTTACGCGAAGTGTGATCCACGAATTTTCTCGATTTCGCACTCAATGGTTCACGATAAACGCATCGGCAACCTTAAGAATTAAAAAAAAGTAAAGGACGACAGCTTTAGCCAAATTGCCGTACGTGGCATCAGAAAACGATTACTTTACTGTGAATGTATGAGATAATTACCAACAAGCAGCTCGAGTCAAAAAAAGAATATTCTACCCGCTCTGATACCGTGAAGAATAACATTTCCGCCCTTGAAAGACTAACAACAGCCCATACAGTTGGAAGGAGGGTAAGAGATACCTTGCAGTTGCTTCGGAAGTTATGAGAAGCAAACCAACCGCCCAATTCATACCAGTAGGTATTAAAAAATATGAAACAGACTAGAAAATAAGGCATTGACAAATTCAAGCAATCGACGCCGACCATAAACAACCAAAGCTGGACAGCAAAATTAAGGATCGCAAAAGTGTTGGCGTTGGAAATAATCCTACCAGGCCCACTTGATTCACGAGTCTAAGGAAATCGCTGAAACGGCTTAGACTTTTAATCGTGATGATGGCTACACGAGCTTACCTCACATGGAAACGCCTCCTAGCTGGACAAATTGACTCCTCAATATCCGCTCAGACAATTCGTGGCAATGTCAATGAAATGAGCTATTTAACAGCAACAAATATTCGCATCTGAAGATACTCACTGCGACGCGAACTGGAAATATAGGCCGAGCGCAGAATAACACGAAAACAAGATCAACTCCCATCAACAGGTGCGAAAGCCTAATCCTATATTACAAACAAAACCTCTCAAACAAAACGTCACAACACCATGCTTCGGTCACACTCCTTGTGTCAATGCTGCATTCAGATCTTGCCTTTTCTCTCATTCCAAAGTCATGGCTCCATTCATCTCTTTTCTTATTAAGGAATAAAGTATTCCATTTTCATTGCTCTTTAGTTGACGCGTTGATTACAGTATTTGTGCACTAATCCACGCTGTATGTCTAACTCCATCCTGCAATGGACAACAAGGTAAGAGTATTTATTAGACAAATTTTAAGCTATCCGGGACTAGCCACGGAGTTTCACTTTTACGGAGTCGCCTGATACATATTGGTATGGAATACCTACTGGTATGAATTCGCCGGTCAAGGCGAATGATTTTTTCTCTGTGGAAATTCGCACAGTATTTATTAGATGACAATGAATTTTTTAAATCTTTTATCAAATTATAGGGTTTTTAAAGTAAGTATATAGATTGGTAAATTCGAGAAATTTATTCTATATCATAATAAATGCTAAAGCTTGACAAAATATCGTAAAATTGTGAACACAAGTATGAACTTAAGATTAGAATCCATAAGTGATAGCTAATGGGCGATCAAGACGGGATCCAAACGAGAATCAAAATGCTGAGTGTTTTCAGCAGCGTTTGAAGAGATGATTTAGGACATCTATCTAAACATTCATTTGAACAAATATAACGATATGAAGTCACTTGTACTTGGAACTATAATGCCCAAGTGTCTAATACACCCATCAGAAAATTGAGAGAACCGGGTTTGAATGCCGTTGACGAAAATAATGCGCACTACTCTATGAAACTTCAACAAAAAAGTCCTCGGTGGTTTACTTGATGAAAGCCCTAAGTAATTCTGGACTTTCGCGAGAGATCTCCAGGGCGAGACTTCGATAGTAGAGTCTTTATTGGACACAAAGGGCAAAGTGGTCACCAACAGCAATAACAAAGCCAACTTGTGAAACCGGCACTTCGCGCAAAGGATGACCCACTACACAATTTAGACATTCCTTAATTTAAAGAGCCATGAAAATTCAACGTGATGGAATAACTAAGCAACTGCGTTCGATTAAAGGTAACAAGTCTCCAGGTCTAGAAGGAATACCTGCACGCGTGCTCTAGGAGTTAGCGCCAAAGATTGCACCAATATTATAAATTATATTTAGCAAATGATTATCCGTAGGCAAGATGCACCAAGACTGGAAAATAGCCAACGTCATTCCAATATTTAAAAAAAAAAGAAATAGAATTGACCAAGGAAATTACCGCCCTATATCGTAAACATCACTTCCATGCAAGATCCTTAAACGAATTAGCGTTAGTAATATTATGACATTCCTGGATGATCGGAACTTCTTACACAGCAGTAAGCATAGCCTCCTTAATGGCAAGTCCTGCGAAACACAGCATGCGCTCTTCCTTCATGCTATCCTAAAATGAGGCGAATCGAAAAAGGAAGTCAACGCGTTATTCTTTTATTTCAAGAAGGCATCAGACAGCGTTCCTCACAAAAAACTATTTCCTCACGAAAACAAAAAGTAGCTATCGGTGGTTTTAGCTCTGATGAGGTTGGAGTCAAATCCGGTGTTCCTCAAGGGAGCTAAATCGGCCCTCTTAAATTGTTACATACATACCCATTACGCCGATACCTTCCGCGGTAGGCACAGTCAAAATGTTTCACTCATAAATTAATAATTGTACACCTAACTCTGCTTCATTAATTTCCTCCATACTGACCTATCTTAGCAAACCTCTTTTGTCCCATTTAACCCCATACACTGCTTCATACACGCCCTACTGTTTTTACGACTCCTAATATTCCTCCTCCTAATAATTTCCTCAACCACAACTTTCTCGGTCTACCTCTCCCTCTCGCACCATTCATTTCTCTCTTATGTATCTGTTTCCTTATTTGACTCTCATCCATTCTCTACACATGGCCAAACCAACGAAGCGCACACCTTTCATATATGTCCATTACTGGAGCATCTGACCCACATTCATTCATGACCCACTCATTCCTGGCCATATCCATCCTACTTTCGCCGCAAATACTCCTCACATAACTCATACCCACGGCGTTTAGTCTACTCTTATGTCTATCCTGACATACCCATGTTTCACTACCATATAGCAAAGTGGGAAGAAGTACACTCTTTATCTCCCCATCTATTCTCCCATCTTTCACATACATCTTACCTAAGTATACAAAATCATCCACCTGTTCAATTACTTCACTATTCGTTGCCGAACGGATAGGTATCAAAACTTGTTCGTTCCGCGCACAAAAACCACAAAAACTGAACTCCACTAAATACACTGACATAATACAAGTTACCATTTCTACTCTCAAAACCTTATCCATTACAACTTCACACGGCTGGATGTCTAACACCCCCTGCCACACGTCCATGTGGCGCCTCGCATGGTGGTATGCAAGTGTAGCTGTAAAGGTGACTGATATTAGTTTTCTTAAAAAGTTTTCTAGTTTAGTAATCTTCGACGCTTAACTCATTGCGCATTATTAATACACGGCCTTGAGAGTAACAACTTATAATAATATACACCTATCAAGTCCGTTAAAACAAAGAATAGTTCCATTCCATCGAAACGCTGCCCATGTCAGATGCTTTTCAAAAAACGTTTTATATTAATAACTGCACTGCAATTAGGGTGAATTTTAAACAACGATAACAGCCCAATATCGCCGGCATGCCACCACTGAAATTGATTATACGAATTTTTGTGCCCCTTCGGGCCTAAGGCGGTTTGGTGGGGTAACCTTTTTTGACAGACCTTTTTATTCCCACCGTGGACATTCAACTTAGTCGCAAGTAAAAGGGGAGTTTCCCGTAACTTCCCCCCCATTTCAACCAAAACTCTACTAAAACTGCCCCACATCTTAAAACCATCTCCTTGACCTTACTTCCAACAACAGCTAAGGCTCAGCCACATGATGCCTTAAAACGTCCTCCCACCAATCTTACTGTTCATATACAACAAGGTCTTCTAATTGGGGAGTACCACGTAAGTCGTCAAGAAAGACGACCATGAGAAGTAAAATAGCAGACCTATTGGAAAAACCTTCGACATTTATATTAGTTCGCAATAGTTTTATAGATGTACTGCAAACCTAAGCGTGACCCAACTGCTATCGAGAGCGAGAATAGAGCGAGAAGTGAAATAGCAGATAAAAAGTCATTTGTCAATTTGAACGAGCGCATGGAATTGCGCCAGTCAGTCCCTAGTCATCCAAGGCCACATGGACTACTCGAAATCGACAAAGAAGGAATTTCGACAAATAAGGTATTTCATAAGGTATTCAAGAAGGTCTAATGTTAGCAGAATTGGTTAGCTGACTTACAAATTAGCATAGTTTTTACATATAAACCCAAGAGGCTGGGCAAACGATTCGGCGAATTCATCGAGATATTAGCATTAACGAGTCTCACCGCAACACGTTCTCGTACAATTTGACGTCCTCTCGCTACTCACACAACTACACCGACGAAGGGCTCCCGCCAGACTATCCAACATTGATTAAAGCTTGCCTGAAAAAGAATGCAGCCCATTTGAATGGAAAAATATGACAAAAAAGAGAAGGAACGGCAATTTCATCCCCACAATCCCCATATTTCTCAATTTATCGAAGAATTCGAGAAGATTTCTTACCCTAAAATTTGACTCTTAAATTTGGCTGCGCTGTGTTGGACGACACGATCTCAACATGGTCACATGGCGAGAAAAAAAATGGAAGGTTTTTTATTAATAGAAATTAACCAGGAATTTATGTACGAGAAACCCGCTTTAAAATTAACAAAAGTCGAGGGAAACAGGTGCCTCCCCTCCTTAATATTCTCGTGAAGAGAAGAATAAAAGCCTCTCCTCTCAATCAAAACGTCCCAATAACATGAACCGGCATCAGTCGAATCTCGACGATTTCTTTGATCAGTCCTACATAAATGGCCGGGTCCTACATAAAATCCCATGGCTGGTGGTAGAAAAAACTGGGAAAAAATTTCCCCAGTTAATCCCTTTTCAATGTGGACGTGTATACTTTCCGCAAATTCAGTTCAATTAAGTACTCTATCTTATGACCCTTTCTTGCTTCACTTAATATTAAAAATTTAACGTCCCAACAAACAAAAAAAATCGAAACCAAAAATTGTCCCAAAACAGTATGACTCGTTCCTGTGGTGACATGTTTCGGGGGAAGGACTATTGCCAGCCCATTATGTCAACTCACCTCGAATGGGATTGCTTTTTTTATGGATAGTTACAACACATCGCAAGGAAAATGCATCAAATTCCAGGTAGGAAAACAAAGAGAAACACTCGTTTTCTAATCTTCAAACATGTCTGTTCTGCAGTTGAATCGTTAAGTCTAGCTCACTTCATATTCTATGTATACTTCTTCACTGAAGAAGAACTTAAATACCGGGAAAATATTTTCCGGAGTAAAAATGATAAAAAGTAGTAAACACTAGAGGAAAATACTCAGTGTGCAATTTATCGAATTGTAGATAAAAAAGTAAAAAACATTCTCCAGTGAGCTGGCATTAATTGTATCAAGAAATTATGTTAGGACTTGTGTCGTAGATGAGACTATATAGACAAAAATTATGAATTAACAAAATAGGAGAGCAACGCATGACTGCAAGAGAAGCACAAGTAATTTTCAAGGCAGCGGCTTGACAAATATAAAAAAATTAAGGAAAAACAAAAATAAACTTTTGGTCTGTACGGAGTGAGACGGAGGGATAACGGTGAGAAACGATAGCGACGATAGATAACGAGATAATTTATACTGTAGGAAACGGAGGTCAACATGGGGTGGCTATGGCATTGAAAGCGATACTAGGGAATACGGTTGTGAACTAGCAACTGGTGATCATCAAACAGACTTCCTCGCATTGTTACGGATAAAATCCCCTACATAACAGATGACTGAAAATAGTAGAGGAAGGAAAAGGAGTAAATAAAAGCCTCAACAATTCATTATAAGGATGGTGTACTTATCACACATCGGATGCCAAAGGGAAATCAAGGCCACACCTATCACGGGTTATCCTTCTGTGAATAATCCTCCTGATTACAATCGTACAAAATAATATCGTAGTAACAGTCACGCAATTACATCATTCAGAGTTACCCTCACCCACCCTCACTAGAGCAACGCTACGCACGCAGGACCTGAAGTGTTTTTTCCTCCGATGAAAAAATTGATTGTGGTTGTATTTATGTGGTGTATATGTGGATTGTGGTGGTATATTCCTAATCAGCATCTTTAAAAATAATCTAACAAAATTTGATTTATTAAGAGATTTGAATTGAAAATCAAAGTTTTTTATTAAGGTACACCCTACGCTACCTGATACATTAAGTATTTCATACCTAGACAACGTTTCAAATTCAAACATTCGTCCAAATTTCCTGTATGATAAACGGAACTAAACGAGCGCCCAGCCATGAAGTTCACCAGTCCTCGGGAAATTAGGGCAGTCACCATAATCGCCGAGAAAAAACAAGGCTTCCAAAGAAAAAACTGATCGAACGCTTTTGAAAATTGAGCAACCACCAGTTCCTAACGTTGTCCTCCGTTTGAAAGTTAATGGTTAAATCATAAGAATACAATACATTCGCATTTGCTTGCCTCTGACCAAGGCATTCGACAGTCAAACTGCTAGACATTATTAGCATGCTTGGAAGAAAGCATGAGCCATTAGAATGCACAGTTAGAATTGCTGAGAACGAGATGTGAGTAAAAACATGACTTATCCATCACAATACACGTTGCAGAAATGAATACGAAAACATCATACTCTACAAGGCTTTTAAGAAGAAAAAAAACACGAGCGGTAAGAATGACGGCGAGCAACACAGACTTGCATAGAAAGAGAAATATCGAAGTAAGGCAAGGGAAAATCATATGTGACGATATCCTAGAGACCGGAAGAAGTAATGCAATGAGCACATCGGCGAAATGACGTAAGATAGACCTCCTCGCATTGCAACGGATAAAATCCCCAGCGTAGCAGGAGATCGATTGAATGGTAGAGAAAGAGAGGAAGTGTTGTTTTAGAGATTAAGTCTTACAATTTGTGTAATAGAGTCTCAATATATAATGGGAATGGATGGTATACTACTCACACAGGTGCCTAAAGGAAACCAAGGCAACCTATCACGGATTCTTCCACTGTTAATCCTCCTCCTGATTTTTATCGTACAGAATTCTATCGTAGCATCCTTGCACGCATTTACATTATTCATTACTACCCTAACCCCCCTCACCAGAGAAACGCTACGCACGCAGAGTCGGACGTTAAGGCACACCGTACGCTACCTGATGTATTGTTTCTCATGCCTGGGCAAGGTTTTCTGTATGAAAATCGAAACTAAACGAGCGCTCCGCCATCAAGTCCTCAGGCCAATCCACGAGAAATCAGGGCCGTCACGGCGATCTCCGCAAAACAACAAGGCTTCCAGAAAAAAACTGCTTGACAACAGGACATTATTAGCATCTTCGGAAGCAAGCATGAACCATTTGAACGAACAATATGAATTACTGAGAACATTATCTGGAAAAATAAACATGGATAATCAGGAAAAATAGACATGACAAGACAGACGCCAAAAGGACATGAACTCACACACCTATCACGGATTCTCCCTCTGTGAAACATTCCTCAGACTATTATCAAACAAAATTAAAATTGAAGCAACCTTGCATACAATCATATCATTCAGCGCTACCCTCAACCCTCCTCGCCAGAGCAACGGGACGCAAACAGGACCTGATGTTTCTTCTCCGATTTTCATTGCCCTTATGTCCCGTAGGCGACGATTTAATGTTAATTCATCTAACACCATAGCATTATTTCAGAGATTTTATTTTGAAATCAGATGTGTATTTTTGAAAAATTAGACGCATCCTACGTTACCTAGCTACGCTTCAACGCTAACATAGGCTTCAAAATCATAAGAATATTTTCCAAATTACAGGTAAATGAAGCAAAACGAGCGCTTTGCCAAGTCCACAAACCAGTCCTCGTACGTGGCAGTTCACAACTTTCGCGCGCATCTGAGACGTTTATGTTAAATAAAATAAATATCAAGCTGCAAAAGGAAACGATATGGATACGCTATCACAGCGACAGCCATAGGGCGTAAGTAGTCGTCAAAGAAGCAAATGTCATTAAGATAAAAAAAAATCAATAGTACAACCGCTGTATTTTTACTTGTCAATGACCCAAAACGTACTTAAATGCCTAGAATGAAGAAATATCCTATAGTGTATGATCCAGCCGGAAAAAAGGTTGCACAGATTCTTTTCCTAACTCAAAGTAATGCTTAGATTCAACGAGTTAAATAACAGAATGGATATATTCATTTAAAATCGCAGCATTTACTCATCAAGACCTCGCTTAACTCCGAAGAAAGGAAGCGTCTACGGAAATTAAATCTTCTAAAGATGGAAATTGCCCGGTGAATGTCCTTCCATTTTGTTCGGAAATGGAGCCTCTTCTTAAAAAGAAACAGGCTCTCTAAACACACTCAAGGTAAAC
Organism: Ceriagrion tenellum; assembly: GCA_963169105.1. Taxonomy (NCBI): domain Eukaryota; kingdom Metazoa; phylum Arthropoda; class Insecta; order Odonata; family Coenagrionidae; genus Ceriagrion; species Ceriagrion tenellum. Next base: position 49,699,105 of record OY720637.1, read on the forward strand.
ATCATCCTACGGCTTGAATCTTTTGGGCAAAAGTGAATGGCACCTCAGCCCCATTTGATTGAACTCGTGCGATCTGTTTCATGATAGCACACCGACTGTTATTTGACGCCTTCGAAAGGATGAAAGTGCATCAAAACTCAGGGAAATACTTACCGCAATTTCCATGAGGTTCCCCTTCAAAGCTCTCACTGCATTTCGGAAAACCGTCGCTTCCACACGGATAGTTTCAACTTCAAAACAAATTTCATGACCGAAGCAGCCATTAGCTGACCTGTAATAAATTGTATCAAAAATACATTTAAAATAATAAATAACACTAACATATGCTCGAAGGGGTATGTTTCAAACGTAACAATCAACAATAAAATATCAATGAAATATTACAACATCAGGATCAATATTTTTTTTAATTTTTGGCCTTCACGGAATCGATAGAAAGCATGCACGATAAAAGAATTTAATGAACGCACTACAATGATTTGCAAACCCAGAAGAAGCATAAGTGTCGCAGGATGAAATGAGCCGGATTCAAGCAATGGAGAAAAAACATTTAACGCATAAGTGGCGTAAGATGAGGAAAATCACATAATTATCGGGCAGATTTCCTAGAGAGATCATTTTTTTATAATGGAATGTGGACTCGACAAAAACTACGTAACCAAGCGTCAATGCGTGAAACGCTATTTGGGTAGCATTGGTAGAGCGAGAAAACATACAGAAGATAGATACACTCACAACGACGTAGAGATCGTCATAGTCACAAAAACACATCCTACGTGAAACATACAACCCAAGCACAAACTCAACGTAAGACATGTGTCAGTGAGGGATCGTGAACTTGCAAGTATAACACACAAATCGGCATGGACACTAATTCCGGTTAACCATGCGTTGATTTTTAAGAAGAGGCATATTCTGAAGTGACGCCGGAAGAAATTCATCGGTATCCATCTTCTTAACACGTTCATTGTGAGAATCAAGAATCACATTTTCAAATATCTTCCGCGACAAGTCACAAATTCTCCCCTTGAAACGAATGCGAGAAGACAGCAAATTCGTTTCCAAAATATGATCTAATATTTGAAATAATTCACAACACTAGCAGTACTCACCTCTTCCCCGAGAGACGGCTGGGCGGCTACTGATGTGAAATGCGGGAGAAATAATCATACAAGTCGAAGAAGAGTCACGTGACCTCGACGGCCGTGACGTCATTGAAATATGTAATCGGATTAGTCTGTCAAAACCCTATTTAGCCCATAACAATGCAAAATTACTTCATGAAACTCTTTCCGCAATTTTTAAAACGGCTTTAACCATTAGTTCCACAAATTTTGCAGCTAATTAAGCATGAGGAATAATAACTACTACTCCCAAATGTTCCACTGTCTACGAAGATGGCGCCCGGGGAGGATGTGTTTGAATATAATACAACGAAACATGTAACCTAGGTCTTTAGTAGAAGCATTATTTTATTCGACCTGGCACTTTTAATATGTATATTATTAAATTTCATGTAAAAATGTGCTAAGAGTCTCCTTGTATGATTTATCGTAAGAATGTGTTTACAGTTACCTATAATATGGTGTAGTCACTATTGACAAAATTACCTTTAACCCATTACATTTATAAAAGGACAGGTAAGCCATATACGGTTTCTTTCAAGTATTGATTTACAGATACGCCAAACCCTAGATTTAGAAGTAGTATGATCACGTTTTTCTCTCTATATTTATATCGTTAAGGAATCGTGCGAGAATACGCCGACTCCTCTCATTTCCTTTACGGTTAGCATTATTTTGACGGAGGAATTTTCACTTGTTGAATTACCTTTGACAGGAACTCTATTAATTCAATTCTGCTACTTGTCAGCAAAACAACTGGTGTTCTGAGATCGATAACGACATTACATCATGGTGTTGTTTACAAAGGTCGTCGTCTTCCTCATCTATCCTTGATCATCTTACGTTAAAATGCCTTCTCTTGTTTGCCTCGCAAGTGCCAGGAACAGCTGAAATGCATGCAGATATCATACAATGATGAATAATTTCCGACGTTCTTCTAATCACAATGTGTCGTCTTTTTGGCATGCATTTATATAACGTGCAGGTATCAAATCATCCGCTTGACATCAACACGATTTTTAGAATTCTTTCGTCTCCACGGTCACTTATTCACCACGGTGAATTTCACGAAAGTAGGACACTGGATCAGAATACTAAAGGTAGATAGGACTCTTAAAGGGTAGAAAACCGGGAGGAGATTCTCTGACATTCAACAAAGCCTACCTCTAACAGTAGAATACTTAAAAAAAAACTATATCTCTAGAATGGTTAGGAGCGACAAATACCTTCTTTTCCGAGCTGACAGGTGCAAAAATCCTTCCTTCCATGCCCCATTAGCGATTGTAACAGAAATAGTGTGACACTAACGTGATATACATCGTTAACATACAGATCACCACTGTCAACACCACTTAGGTGGTGCTGACTCTGTCCTCTCCCTTTATGTTCCCTTTACTAAGCCCTCTTCAATGTCTGGTGAGATAACACCCTTTAACTCACGCCTCTGTGGCGGCTTATGAGGTAGTATTTTTGGGAATGTTAAGGTAAAAATTAGACTTTGCGAGGTCATTGCTGAAAGGGGAAGCCCTCTACAACCAGGGACATCGAAAGACACGGGACAAAGCCAGTTGAGGCCCTCTTCTGGTGCTGGTAAGCATGGGGGAGATGGAGTTTGTAACAAAGATATGGGGGATCTGATAAAGTCAGTAAGATTTGCCAAAGACAATGAATTGGTTTGCCAGTCTTTCTAGGTGTAAGAGTCGACGATGAATACATAATAGGGACCTATGGTAATAAAGATAGAGGATTGCCCAAGTGAACCTGGTACCAGCCAGATTTAGGGTGTTTAGGCATGTCTATTGTTACTTGTTAAAAAGCCTGAAGTAAAAATCTTTGTAGACTGTAGTCAAAAGAGTAGAAGAAAATAAATGTACATGCTATGGCAGAATTTTGGAGGAAAACTGCTTCAGCATGTAAAAAGGACATTAGATATAGGTTTGCTCCAGCTGAGGAGATAATTTTGAACATAAGGGAATTGACAAAGGTAATACTGTGGCTTGTCCTGTTGTTTAGGCATGTCTATTGTTACTTGTTAAAAAGCCTGAAGTAAATATCTTTGTCGACTGTTGTCAAAAAAGTAGAAGCAAATAAATTTACATGCTTTGGCAGAATTTTGGAGGAAAACTGCTTCAGCATGTAAAAAGGACATCAGATATAGGTTTGCTCCAGCTGAGGAGATAATTGTGAACATAAGGGAATTGACAAAGGTAATTTGTCTGTGTCCCTGAATTGCAAATGCCTTGAGCCAGCAGAGGTGAGGACATAATCTATGAAGAATGTTATGACGAGAAGGTAAAGAACTTCCTGCCAGAAGATCAGCCTGGGCTCAAAAAGGGGACAATAAGTCATGATACCAGATTTTTGGTAAGATACCCATATGAAGCAGAATCTAGAATACAAAGAGTTTCTCCTTGTTATGCGGAAATGCTTTTGCTCATAAGAGTTAGCAGTTGAAATGCAAAGGAAAGTGAACTATTTGAATAATGACATCCACGAATATTCTTAGCAAAAAATTACATTAAAATCTACTGTATTCAAAAATGATAATACACTTCTAATTGGTTTCTCTTTCATATAAAAAATCTGTACATTGATGAATTAAATTAAGGTCTCAATTAATGTAGAAGAAGAAGCCATTTGCTCTAATGACTTTACCCAAATTCTACCATTTTATATTGTGTAAAAATCACAACAACATACTAAGACCACTAATGGTGGTCTCAAAATATTCAATTTAGTTACAGATTTACTGAGAACTAGAGATCTAGAGGCATAATTTTGACTCTGTCATTCAGATAGCTTGAATGAAGGTATTTGCAACTCCTGAATGCTATAAATTGCTGTACGTTGTCATGGAGGAGTATTTATAATGTATGCCCAACGTTCTGAGGGTGCAACACTGCCTCATATTTACTCAATCTCCTCCTCCCTGCTCCTCCATATGCCAAAAGTTTTCACTGCTCCCTGTTGTTTGGCGAAACACTGTATGGGGGGCAATAAATGAAGAACGGGATGGAAGAAAGGGAGCACTTGAGAAGCAAGCAGTGAGCCTGTTAAGCACAAACTTGTGGTACTCCTACCCCTATACATTTCAAGCAGCTAACAGACCACCACTGGAGTAAATCAGTACATTATTATTATGTATTATATTTCAGCAATGGCACAAAGAAAATGGCTGGCAATCAAGGAAATAGTTGTTTTAGCAAGCTCTAGTGAAGAACTGTTAATAAAGCTTGTCTTTAATGGCTTTAAATTGTCTATAATCATAGGAAACAAACAAAAATATGTATACAACACTTCAAGTCAGATCAGATTGCCTTTTAATTAGAAAATATAACTTCCTTTTAGGTTGAGTCAAAATGATCCCCCACCAGAAATGATTTTCAAGGGGGCCAATAAGTCCAGCATTCTAGTATTTATGTACAATTCACATCATACATCCTCTCATCCACCTTCATAGTTCAAATGTCTCATCCCATTACAATGATTTTTTTTCACATTTCAATGAAGCCATATCCCAGTAATCCCTCTATCTATATTTAGGAGATCATCTAAACTGGGAATGAAATATCATTTTATCATGAGATTTACCATGAAGCCATGAACAAAACTTGAATTCAGTTTTAACCCTTTTGCTGCCGTGAACGTAGCAGCTACGTTCACCCGGTAGACTGCTGTGAACATAGCTACTAGGTTCGTTGGCAAGTGGTCGTTCCTACCCATGCTACCGAACTTTCTTTTTTCGTGAATACCATTCGCCAAGTTCATTGTTATACATTGTACTAATCCCATCCCAGGAGCTTGAGTGACTACATATTGTGTTACAGGTGCAACTAGAGGAGTACTTTCTGAGCCGACATAAGTTACCGTTCACTTTTTTGCTGCACAGGGGCTAGAACGTCTCTGAGTTTGACCGCAGCGAAAGGGTTAAATACCCAAGATTTAAATAATGGCTCGAGGAAGTAAGGAAATAAGCTAGCAAATATGCAGAAGTTGGGTTAATTTTGGAGCGTTCTCACCAAAATCTGGCATGGTTACTGGAATATTAGAGAAAGACTGAAATTAGCAAAAGAGATAATCATAAATAGCTGATGAAAGGATCAGAGGATGCCTGGGTAGCTTAATTGGTTAGAGCACTTGGCACAAAATCAAGGGATCTGGGTTCAATTCCCAGACCAGGCGAATGATTTTTCCACTATGAATATCACACAATTGTGTGATCACTAGCAGGTGACTCTGTTGAAGTAACTGGTATAGAGTTTAACCTTCAATTTGTTGTGCATCATCTGCTGGATGACAAGCAGCCTTGTTTTGTTTGAAGACGATATTTGCATGCTTAGGAATCTCTCCTTTCATGTTTCCTATCATTTCATGCTTGTCTAATTCTCTCTTATGAGTTTTCCTGTTTTGTCTCATCAAAACATTAAATATGTATTGAAATTTTCATGTCAGCTGACTTGCCAATGCTTGATCACCATCAAATCTCACTTCCCTTATCTAATCCCATCCTAACTTTATTCCCACCTCCATCTCTCCCCATTTCTGCTGAATATATGTTAGAAAGCAACAGTGATATATATATATATATATATATATATATATATATATATATATATATATATATATATATATATATATATATATATATATATATATATATATATATATATATATATATATATATATATATATATATATATATATATATTATATATATATATATAATATATATATATATAATATATATATATATATTATATATATATATATATATATATAATTATGCATACCCATTATGCATAATATAACCAGAAAACTATCATTCTCTGTGGTGCTCACCACTATCACTGCTTCTTTGCTTTGTGCAGAGGCAATAGTTAGGGAAACATAATGATAGGTAGGATATAAAGTTCAGAATAAATCTCATTAAGTCAGTGATGTTTGCTGATGACCAAGCAATGGTTTGCCAGTAAGCCAAAGAGTTCCAGTCTGTGATGAATGCATTTTAAGCATATTTAGCATGAAAGACAGGGGATGAAGATAAATCATAAACAGATGAGGGAAAAGAGATTTCCTAGAATTAAGGAGGGGATGCTAAATTAAAGGGTTGGTTGTGAAACATGGGTGAACTTTACACCACCCATGGCATGGGTGGTTATGCTTGTTTGCTTCTTACAATATCTGAAAAAAAATGTTTTTCCATTGTTTTCTGAGAAAGAGAAAGTAAATAAACTAACGGGCCAAGGTAGTATCTTGGATATAGATAAGGTAACATTAAACCTACTTACATTCATGTTGATGGATGTAATATGAACCCCAAATCACCATACAAGATGAACCACAATTCCATTCGATGAGCTTAGGACAATAATGCCAATGAACAAAACTTTTTCTCCATCATTTTCACTGTGATTTCCACTGAAGTTAAGTATGAGGGCAGGTCATTTTAAACAACTCTATATGTGGTAATTACGAATGGATGGTCTTACAGAAAGTTAGTAACTTCTTTTTTTCATACATTTCATCTTTTCATATTACTTAATGAAATAGTTGCAGACTGGTTACCCAAACCAAGGTGTGGGTATTACCGACATTTCATACGCCTTGAGCCATCACAATTGAGGACCAAATCTAAGAGGAAAATAAGCCAGCCCACAAGTTGAGATGTAGAAAATGAATGTGATGCTGTGGCCTGGGGAACATATTTGATGGCAAGTTTGAGAAAACATTCAAAGAAAATACACCAATCATGGCAGAATAATATTTCAATTACAACAGAATATTGGCTAGAAAGGCTGAAAATATTTTTTAAGCTATATGAATATGAGGAGTTGGGCCATGGGATGATGAGAATGTTGTGGGCTATTTGGGCTGGAGAACATATTTGATAGAAAGTTTGAGAAAACAATTTAAAGAAATGACACCAACCATGGCAGATCAGCATCTCAATTACAACAGAATTGTTTGCTGGAAAGACAGAAAATAATTTTGAAGCTATATGAATATTAGGATGGAGTTTGGGCCATTAGACAATGAAAAACAGGAATAAAATATGAAATATATCAACACACAACCTGGGTCTGGCTAAAACCAGATAATGGTCATCAATTACAAAACATAACTGCATGTTTAACCCTTTGAGTGCCACCAATTTTTTGGTGGGCACCCCCAGAAGTGCCATGGATATTCTGATATATTTGCAGGCCTTTATTTGTAAAATTATTATTTGTGTATTACGGCGAATTAATTATTATTTTTTACCATTTTTACATGATCATTTCTGTATTTGAAAGAGGACGCTTTTTTGCTATTGAATATGAAAAAACTAAATTTTTTAGCAATGACTCATTGTTTAAACAGGTCTCCTCATAGACAACGATATATCGTCGTTGGCATTTCTGGCACATTCTGCAAACGACGATATATCGTCGCGTGGCACTCAAAGGGTTAACCCATCATATACATTTGTACCATCCAAGAGTTCAAAGTTGAACCCTATGATGTGAATGCAAAATATAAAAAAAGCAAAATAAAGAAACCTCTCAACTGACTGCTTTGTGAATATAATGACCCATTTTGGGGGCCCTCAGCGCACTTACTTCTCAGAGGCCTTCGGTCTAATGAACTCCTTGTACCCTACAAACCATAAATCAATAATAAACAAATCTCAAGAGAATGAGTTTGGTATTTTTTTGAGGAAATATATACAAACTTATGTACAGAGGAAGGTAAGAGAGATAAAATGAGCATGCTCTTGAGCACAGTAATGAAAAAAATACATGCTGGGCATAGTTGACCATTTATCCCACGAAAAACCCCATACTGCAAGACATTTTCCCAGCATGTATGATTTAAAAAATTTGCTCTCAATTAACCAAAATTTCCAGCACGATTTCTCCATCCTACACCTTCAAGTTACACTCCATATGAATCCTTCTGACCAAAACCCAATACCTCTTCCTCTATCCCTGAAAGAAAAGCCTGTATTGCGACAACTGTTAAAGATGGACAGTCTGAATAAGCAGCAATGGGGTGGGGAGAGAGATAGAGTAGCCCATTAGCTCGAATCTTTTTCAAAGTATATACAAGAAAAATGTTCAAGGTGGATTTTGAGAAAATGATACAAGAACAAAATACATACCTACTTAAAAAGTTGTTTGATCAGCTTGTAGATGATGGTTTGTTATGTCAGCTAGTGATTAAAGAAACTTGTGTTAAGTTTCACTGTTGTTTATCGTTCCAATGTCGATACAAGACTGGCTCGTAGGCCAAGGGCTTTAGTATTTATACTGAGAGTGACAATTCTATAATACGCTCTACCATTTCAGTAAATTGCCAGAACAATGTTCTAGATCAGTGGAAAAAGGGAGGAAAAAAAGCATTAACAAATAGAAAACTCCAGGACCAGGAATAGAACCTGGGCTGCCCGCTTGACAGGTGGGCACACTAGCCCTGAGCCACTGTGTCAGGCATGAAGCGCGAGAGCTACTTGTTTCGCTGGCGCACGGGCAGTGTTTGCCACAAGCTCATAACCTAGCACCAGTAAATCAGTCAGCTAATGGAACCATTTGGAGAGATATGACATTAAAATAACCCATAAAGAGACTTAATTGAGAATTTCCAAAACAAAAGACAAAAGTTAAATATTGAAATTTAACCTCTCCAGTTATTAGATTCGGATGCATGGGGGCCCCATTTTCTCTCCATAAGGCACTTCAATATACTTTTTACATCCAACCTTGGCCTCTACCTTTGTATATGCATGCTATATTTATTTCCACCTCAATGATTTTTTCACCTATGTATTTATAAGAGCCCTATGGAGGTAATGCATGAATAGCGCTCCCCTGAATGTGGGATCATCTTTGCTAGGATGGTAACAAATTCATACCATGAGACCATCAGTAAATGTTTGATAAAATTCTAAACACCCACTTGGATTAAAAATTCCATTAAATACCAGCTTCCTGGGCGGGGGTAAGTAAGAACAGGTACTTACTAAAGTTGTGATAATTATGGAATAATCAGGGAAAAAACGACCATAGTTACTAGGATATAAGAGAGAGAATGTTATTAGCAAAAGAAGTCATCAGATGACGTCCATGAATGGATTCATCAGTAAAGACATTAAGATTGGTAAACAAGGACTTAGTGCTGGGCGGCAATGACATTTTATCTGTAAGAGGCTGTAATATGATTACTGTAAAATGTAAATAGATTACTACAATGAAAAGCCATGACCGACATATTTTTTTCTAGGATAACATTTAAAAAAGATGTCTGTACTGCCAAATAGTTTTTCTTAAAAGCTTACTGATGAGAAGCGAAAGAGATAGCAAGAAATACATAAGTTTGCCAAAGATGTCAGTTTTATTTTCGAAGATAATCCTTGGACTTTCACAAGAGATGTTCTTCAGGATAACATATAAAAACACCAGTAGGTGAACTGATGGTAATTAATACCACTACTTTTATAAAACTCATATGAAAGTAATGTTTTGAGACAAAATATTTTATTAGGGTTTCTAATTCTTATAATAAGATTACTTTGAAAGTAATCTATAATTACTATGTAGTGTACATTTCATTATTACAATAACTTGATTAATTAATTGGAACTAGAAACATACTTGATAATTTAAATTTGATAAGTAGGAATTTTCTCCAAATAGAGTTATTTTTCTCCAGTATGTGTCTATTGCATAACAGAAATTTGATACAAAGTTTCTTATTATGTAAATAAACATAGTAATTTAAAAAGTCAATTAACAATCTAACTAAAATCAGTAAAGTGTGTTAAATTATCCATTTGAGAATAAGAAATTTTATTTGAATTGTGAACTGTAGCAGAGTAGGTAAGATGGTGAACATAATCATTCCAACTAACCCTTTAACGTCAGGTGTGCCGAATTGGGCACATACCGTCAGAATCATTGTGCCTCAGTAACCATGTAAGTTATTCCACTGTAGCCCGTTGAGACATTTTCGGCACGCTTGTACCTAAATTCTAGGCTATTTTGAGAAAAATGTATTTTAATGGATGGGCGTCTCCCTTGATTGGGATTTGGAAGGAAAAAATTTTTTTTCCTTCCAAGTAGAAAAATTGCTGTCCATAAAGGGTTAAAGCAATACACTCTACGGAAATTTTGACTTGCATTTCATTATAATCTCCCTGATGGGAGCCTCCCCATCACTATCCTTCAAGAGGAGGGAGAGATAGTGATGGAGACATCACAAATTGCCACCCCTACCTCCTCAGCTACACCACCACCAGCAAAGAGGAGGAGGGTGTGTGGTGAGTGACTTGTTGTTATCCCTTAAGGACATTGCAAATTACATCCTTTTAAATATTCCAGAAATAAATTGACAAGACTTATTTCTGAGGAAAATCACGCATATTTTGCGTGTGTGTGTATGGGTTCCCCACGATATATCAGAAGTCAAGTCATCATCAACTTGATCAGGATAAATTATCTGAGAACTAATCCAGGAAATCAACATTTTTACTTGACTTAAGTTCATTGTGGCCCATGATAGCCTCGCTTTCTATGCACTTTATCTTTGAGAAGCGTGAAAGCCAGCTACGATTCAAAATCTTCCATTTGTATCCAATTTCGTAAATTTATCTAAGCGATTTCCTCAAAATACTGCAAAAACTGCTCAGTAAGCTAATTATGAATAGCCACCGCCACTTCTCTCTTCTGATTCTAGTTCGGCGATGTGTAATTATTTTGTCGCGTAGGTCAACGACTTCCATGCATCTATTTCATTTTTCAATCTCAAGAGGCTGTGTGGCGGTCTTTTTTCTCTATGCCACTATAATTTCTTACTGTTTCCGATGTAAATATTGTTCGATTACTCGCAGGTTAGGGCCCCCGCGCACTGGCAACTTAAATCACCGGCAACTAAACAGTTTACTCACCCGTGAGTTGCCCGCCACCGCGCAATGCCGATTAAATAGTTGCCTCTCAGCTCAGTTTACAATGGATCTCGTGGAAGCTACTTGTGTTCTTGCGCTCATTCTGAGACCGAAAAAATAAGCAAAGGAGCAAAAAGTTTTGGGTACATCCAATAATTAGTTCCAGACTTCTTGATGGGCAATTTTATAAGCCGTTTGATAGATTGAAAGAACATTCAAATAAGTTATTTAATTATTTTAGAATGAGCATAGAAACTTTTGATCAACTGCTGGTTACCCTTCGACCTCTAATAACTTACCAAAATACATCATTACGACAGGCTGTACCACCTCAAGAAAGATTGGCAGTGACTCTAAGGTAAGGAAAATATTAATACCACTAATAGTTTAAATTATTTATTGCAAAAGAAATGGAAATGCAACGTTTTTATTGCTTTATATTAGTAGTTATTGAAGTACTCCGAAAAGCGCTCCGAACAAGGGCCGTCAAGCAACTGAATAGTTGACAGTGCGCGGGGCTGGGCAAAAACCTACGTGGTCTATTCCTGCCGGCAACAGTTTACTCACCCTCGGAATAGGTTCGGACGCAATTATTTAGTTGCGGCAACTAAAAAGTCGCCCGTGCGCGGGGCCACAGTCAATACCGTGTGTTTCATTGGAACTTCTTCAAAGTAACTAAATAGTTGCTTTGAAAAAGTTGCCAGTGCGCGGGGGCCCTTACTGTTGCACATAAACAAACGTACTACTTCATCCGATCATCTCTGTTCGGCCATGACACCTAATTTAGTGCTGCCACCCGGATTTCCTTACAGATGCCTATAGAAGTGTAGAATATTTATAGGTGGACACTCCAACGACGGAGTTATCATCCTACGACCCTTTGGGCTTTTTTCCCGATTGCCTTCTTGACTTTCAATGCACAATAATTCGCCCCGTCTTAATCGGATCATGTCTGTGGTAAAAAAATTTGTTTTGATTCAAAAATCTAAATAGTCCGTAGAGTGGAAAGATACGAGAAAACAAACGATGATATGAAGGTTCAGAGACAAACTTGAGTAACTAAAATGTCACTTGTACCAAAGCCAAACCATGGAAGAAGGAGGAACAAAAAACGCCGGAGAGATAAAAACATCTTATTGCCTATATTTTTCCTGGCCCTTTTCTCCCAAGGTATGGTGTGTGGAATTTCTTAAAGGCGTTGATGTAGACCAAGTTTTAAAATTGTATTTGAGTAGTTTATTCTCAATTTCGTATGCAATTGTGCATATTATTTGGGGTTAACAAGTGTTATTTATAGATTCAACACGAAATTTGTAGTAATTACTTTCTGTAAGCGATAGAAATGACATTTGCTGTCCGAAAAGAACGGCGGCTGACGAATTTCATTTTGAAATTACCGCCACTAGAGGATAATTGGCCACCAGAGCGCATCACTCAAAATTTATACTCAGTGGCCATATGGGAGCTGCACTTCCTCTCCTTCCATGGCCAAACTTCGCATAATAGACATTGGCCTTTAATTCACCACAATGAAAGTCTTGAAAAGATATCCATTAGATGATATGAATCACCATAATTTGCACGCTAATACGATAGATTTGTCTATAGTAAAAGATTTCGTAGAATGACCCTCAAGTAAGTAAGTAATCGTTTGTTCGTCAATGGCTAAGCTATAGGGAAATATATGAAGCTGTAAAATTTTATCATTAAAATCGTCAAACAGGGGCCTAAAATTTGTATACATACATATCTTTCAAGAATTGTCTGTAACAGAAGGGATTTTCTTACATATATATTAATATATTCCGACTCATTTCATTGCGGACGTACTATGCGCCGTTATCTTTATCTTTTGACCTATGCATATCTTGCTGAGGAAGACTGTGGTAACCTACAGGAAGTAAAACGCCCGGGAACTCCCTTGAATCTGACATCGAAAGACGAATGTAATTCCAGTTGTGATCAGCTCCATATTTCTTCAAAGAGGATATATTTTTCGTTAAATATAATCGTCAAAGTAAACCATAAAATAATTTTTTTTTAGTAATTCAATTTTATTTCGGACTTTATCACCATATTTTCCTCCATAGAACCATGAAACGATACCATATCTATGCTCTTCATTCCTTTAGCAGATAATTTTACTTTCCGTTATCAGTTTTATGCATTGAAATTTATAATTTAGGCAAAAGTCGTATGAAATACGTGTATTTTTTGGTGTGATACCTTGGTATTTACTTGGAACTCATGTTTTCGCGTTTTAGCGAGTTATTCCCAAGTCATACTGGAGATCATATTTCAATGCACAATAATTCGCCAAAAAAAAGTCTTAATCGGATCATGCCTGCGGTAAAAAAAAGTTTTTTTATTCAAAATACTAAATAGTCTGCATAGTGGAAAGATATGAGAAAATACACGATGATGTGAAGGTTCAGAGACAAACTTGAGTAACTAAAATGTCACTCGTACCAAAACCAAACTTCGAATTATAAACATAGGCCTTCGTTGCACCACACTGAAATACTTGAAAATTTGGAAAAAAACATTGGAGAGCAGAGGGAGAGATTCAAACTATACGTTTCAATTTAAGCAGTTATAGGAAGCATGGGTTAAATATTGCATTATTAATGGTGCATTAATATGCTTTGATATAGATGGACTTTCTCCTTTTAGGGGACAATTTTTCTTTCTGCAAAGAGTTTTATGGATGAACTGGTGACTTTTTGTGCGTTTTAAAAGCTATCTTTCCTCACACTTCTCATAAATGATTTGGAAAGTCCCAGCCATGCCAATTCTAAATATAATAATAATATCTCCAACCAAATTCTCATCAATATATGCCGCATCAGTAAGGTCCAATTTCGTTTGGACGTGAACAGCTCCAAACACATGCACAATAATTCGCCAAAAAAAGTCTTAATTGGATCATGCCTGCGGTAAAAAAAGTTTTTTTATTCAAAATACTAAATAGTCTGCATTGTGGAAAGATATGAGAAAATACACGATGATGTGAAGGTTCAGAGACAAACTTGAGTAACTAAAATGTCACTCGTACCAAAACCAAACTTCGAATTATAAACATAGGCCTTCGTTGCACCACACTGAAATACTTGAAAATTTGGAAAAAAACATTGGAGAGCAGAGGGAGAGATTCAAACTATACGTTTCAATTTAAGCAGTTATAGGAAGCATGGGTTAAATATTGCATTATTAATGGTGCATTAATATGCTTTGATATAGATGGACTTTCTCCTTTTAGGGGACAATTTTTCTTTCTGCAAAGAGTTTTATGGATGAACTGGTGACTTTTTGTGCGTTTTAAAAGCTATCTTTCCTCACACTTCTCATAAATGATTTGGAAAGTCCCAGCCATGCCAATTCTAAATATAATAATAATATCTCCAACCAAATTCTCATCAATATATGCCGCATCAGTAAGGTCCAATTTCGTTTGGACGTGAACAGCTCCAAACACATGCACAATAATTCGCCAAAAAAAGTCTTAATTGGATCATGTCTGCGGTAAAAAAAGTTTTTTTATTCAAAATACTAAATAGTCTGCATAGCGTAAATATATGAGAAAACACACGATGATATGAAGGTTCAGAGACAAACTTGAGTAACTAAAATGTAACTGGAGATCATATTTCAATGCACAATAATTCGCCAAAAAAAGTCTTAATTGGATCATGCCTGCGGTAAAAAAAGTTTTTTTACTCAAAATGCTAAATAGTCTGCATAGCGGAAATATATGAGAAACCACACGATGATATGAAGGTTCAGAGATAAAATTGAGTAACTAAAATGTAACTGGAGATCATATTTCAATGCACAATAATTCGCCAAAAAAAAGTCTTAATTGGATCATGCCTGCGGTAAAAAAAGTTTTTTATTCAAAATGCTAAATAGTCTTATACTTTAGCGAGTTATTCCCAAGTCATACTGGAGATCATATTTCAATGCACAATAATTCGCCAAAAAAAAGTCTTAATTGGATCATGCCTGCGGTTCATGGAAACTCCTCATCATTCTCTGCCTCTCCTCGGCCTCTCCATTCTGTTGTATCTTCTGCTCTTTGAAGTGTAGCCCCAAGTCTATCTATGTACTTTTCAACTTGGTCCTTCCACCTCATTCTTGGTCTACCAGGTGGTCTTCTACCATTGTAACGATGTGCAGAATTCTACTGAATTACCTCATTCTTGGTCTACCAGGTGGTCTTCCAGCTGAATTACCTCATTCGTAAATTGTAGGCAAAATACCCGGTCATTATTTTGAATGAATTCATCCGGTGCAACAGAAAATGTTTTAACGGTCGCAGAATATTCTACGAACTGTCATTGTTCATGATAACTCACTGAGTCCTACCTAATGTTACTTCCAAGATTCTCCGCTGTAAAGATAATACTATTGGTTTTCGAATAATGATTACAATTCAAATCTCACCACAGAAAATATTTTTAAGAAGATTTGAAATATCATCAGATTCTCAGTAAAACTAATTAATTTTGACAGAACTGGAGAAACAGCACCGAAACAAAAGAGGTTCCGACTGAGAGCTTTTTTGCCGAGGAGGTTTCAATACGAGTGAATGAGTGGGATACCCACTTCCGTAATCAGTTTTATGTATTGAAAGTCATAGTTTAAGCAAAATTCGTATGAAATACGAGTATTTTTTGGTGTGATACCTTGGTATTTACTTGTAACTCATGTTTTCACGTTTTAGCGAGTTATTCCCAAGTCATACTGGAGATCATATTTCAATGCACAATAATATTCAAATCATTTTTATTTTTGTTTATTTGAACTTTGCTATTTTATTGAATGGGAGGTGTTAAATTTCATTTTGTAGAATGACCCTCAAGGTAAGTAACCGTTTGCTCGTCAATGGCTAAACTATAGGGAAATAACAAATTGAATCAAAAAATACTCGTATTTCATACGAATTTTGCTTAAACTATGACTTTCAATACATAAAACTGATTACGGAAACGGATATCCCACTCATTCACTCGTTTCTAATCATGATGTGCTGAATAATAACCTTCAATTTTGCACTACAAAAATACGCTCAATAGCATGTGTCGAAGTATATCATAGAAAGCATTATTCGATATCATGCGTCGAAGCATAGCATCGAAAGCTCGATAACATGCTTTCACTAGACGTCGCCAGGAACTGTACCGAAATGTACCGAAGTGGTCCCAGCCGCAAAAGTTGCGACAACGCAGCATACAATTAATATGCGATATATACATCACGCAAGCTTTCTGCTATCATATTGAGATCTAGCGTTATTTTTCACATACTAAAGGTGTAGGAAGATGAGTCAAACATTTAAAAATGGAATTTATCTTGTTCAACAAAACACGTGTTATTTTCTTGAGAGTCACATTGCCAAAAAAGCACATATTTTGAATTATTTTTAAAAACTCGATACCTTACCTTACTTCCTTGGTCATTGAAACCTCAGCAGGTTTTTGGCCTCACCAACAATGCCTCCCCATTCTGTTCTATCTTCTGCTCTTTGAAGTGTAGCCCCAAGTCTATCTATGTACTTTTCAACTTGGTCCTTCCACCTCATTATTGGTCTACCAGATGGTCTTCTGCCTTCAGGGTTTCTCAGGTATTAAGTCTTGATTATTGCAGTTCCTTTTTTCTCCTCACATATCCTGCCCATCTCAACCTTCTGCTCTTAGCCATTGCCGATATATCTGGGTATATATAGGTGTCTCTTAACTCCCTGGTCTCCCTAATTCTCCATCCATCTTGGTCTTGAACTGGGCCAGAGATTTTCTATAATACTTTATTTTCAAAAACAATTAGCTTTTTCTCAGAGTATTTGGTCAATGCCCATGTTTCCGATCCATATAGCAGTACTGGGATGATTATTGAATGATAAATATTTATCTTGGTTTTTGAAGAGAGCCATTTAGATTTCAGTATTTCCATTCAAGGACCAGTAAGTCCTTGAAGCTGCGTCTAACCTATTGTTTATTTAATTTTCCTCTCTATTATCATTTGTAATGACCACTCCCAGATATTTAAATTCTGTCACACTTTCAAATGACAAATCGTCTACTTTCAGTTTTACTTGTACAATTACTCCAGCCCTTCTCGTCACTTTCATGTATATTTTAAAAAAACTCGACACCACGACATTTTTTTCCGTTAAAAAATAGATTGTTAGTTGGGAGAGCCTTCGACAAGAGCTCGGGCACTTAGATCTTGAGTGGTCCATTGTGCCAACCCCATGATTAACCTGCCTGCCCTTGTCCCCGTATACAAATAAAGAAAAACATTTTTTGTGATAACTGATGACGTTGCATTTTCGTAACTTAGTCCGAAATTGGGATAAATGCAGACCGTTTATCCTCAAAACGCGAAATTTAATTTTATTATAATGGTTGTTAAAGGTTATCAAATGGCCGTGCCCCTAGTAGTTTTGTTTTGTGGTCATCCGGGAACGAGATATTCAAGTCGCTTATCATCTTTACAGAAATAGGAAAGAAGAGGGATAATGATTAAGAAGCGGATGCACTGCCCCTCTTTTGTCGGCGGATGTGGCGACTCCTATCGCGGAGACGGACTTCCTCGCCTCGCCCAATCTTGAATATTTAAATCCCGGAGTGATCACGCATTCACTTCAGCCGCTCACTTCCAACGATTCCCAGTCTCCAGAGAACAAGATGGCGTCAACAATCGTCTCATCACGTAAGAGAAGGAAAAAAGTAGCACTCTCCTACTCGTTACTGCCACGGGCATTCTTTGCTGCAAACAGACCTTGTTGCAGCCCATCTCCAGGGAAGAACTCTTTAAGGTGCGTGGGCGACCAACGATATTTGCTCGTCTCCTCTTGTCTCGTATTTAGGTAGTCAATTGTCTCGGCCGACGGATTGGTTTACGGCAGCCATTTTTGGTGGTCGGAGGGCTAATCGTGAGTCATTGAGTGCACATTTTAAGTAACTACAACTTTTCAAGTTAGTCAAAAGAGGATTCTAGGGCCACTCTTCACTCAATTATATCTATTTATACGCTGAAAAGTACCATACTTGTCGCAATATCCATTATTCAAAAATGATATTTTAAAAACTTTTATTTCAATAAAATAATTGTCATGAATTCGATTAACAGCGTGGAATTAAAAAAAAAACTAAGCACAGGACGTGTGTAAATAAATTTTTTCGACGTGATACCTTGGTATGTACAAGGAACCATTATAATAATACGAGTCTTATGTTTTCGCGTTCAAGAGTAAATCTGTAGGTACATATTTCAGGGAATCATTTCAAAATATGTCAGGAGTCATGAGGCTGCGTGTTAAAACAGCATTAAATATCTGAGGAACCAAATCGTTAAGATGCAATTTTTGCACTTTTATTTATACATGTAACAAATAATTACGCGTATGCAAAGTATCACGCAAATCTGTACATCGATTAAGGTAGTTGAACCGCTAAACGTGTGTCATTCAGCGCTCATTTTAAGGATGTACAACTTTTCATATGAGTAAAAAACAAATCATGGAGCAAACTTCACAAAAATACATCTATTAATACGCTGATAATAACTATATTTGTTGTTATATCAATGATGCAAATTTTACATTTTAAAATGTTATCCCAATTACAGCATTATTATGGCTTAGGTTTACAGAGCGGAATTCGAAATTTAAGCAAAAATCGTGCGTAAATGCGTGTTTTTATTCACCATGATAATTTGATAGTCACAAAGAACCATTATAATGAAATGAAACTTATGTTTTCGCGTTTAGGAGAAAATCTAATTCGTGAGAAAAATGCCATCGAATCACTTCGAAATATATGTCAGGTGTTTTAAGGCTGCGTGTTAAAATAACGTTAAATTACTACGGAACCAAATCGGTTGCATGCAGTTGTTTTCACTTTTCTTTGCACATTTTAAAAATAAATAGACGTATGCAAACTATCACGCAAATCTGTACAAAAATGAAAATTGCTCCGACCACCTTAACGATGCAGCCACCCTCTAATCCTTCCGCATGCATATATCGCCCAAAATTGGCCGAAAATGTACAAATTTGCAGGGCATCTGCGTGTTTTCAGGCCTTTTTTCACAATCTATAATAGTCAATGTACGACTTTGAATGTAAAAATGCATACGTGTACTTATTTCATGCGAAATGAAAAAGATTCATTTATACATATGAAAAAATTGCATGCTATCGGTTTGGTTTTTCGGCAATTTAATGCTACGTTAATATGTAGCGCTATATATTGGATAATACATAATATTGGATATTAATTTGGATTAATTGGATATATATATATATATATATATATATATATATATATATATATATATATATATATATATATATATTGGATAATAATTTGATGACACACTTTCTCTTTTCTCCCAAAAACCCGCCTTTACATGTGATTTTCGCTTTCAATTTCGAATTCCTCGCCGCAAATCCAAGTCATGACAATTGAATGTAGTTTGAGCGAGATAGTTCCCTGGTCATAGTGGAGATCGTATACGAATTATACGTTACATTTTCAGCAGCCGTTGGAAGCATGAATTCAATAGTGCAGTGGTAATGGCACAATTAAATACTTGCATAGGACCGAAATATTTTATAGTGAAATAAAAATATCTGCATAAGTCTTAAATTTGACTCATTTTCTTCACGCGGTACGTTTGAAACTCCTTCCAAACGGAAGGGTTTTTAACCCTTTGAGTGCGGCATGACGTGATATCACGTCATGGTTGTCTTTACGCTGGTGCTAATGACGTGAATTCACGTCAAGAGTACCTTGAGTGCTTCAGCTTTCACTGAGAAACTTTTACTAGGCACCCTTGTGAAATCTGAAACACTCACGCTACACATGACGTGATATTACGTCATCAGCACCAGCGTAAAGACAACCATGACGTGGTATCACGTCATGCCGCACTCAAAAGGTTAATAATCCTGACAAAATTTCGGAGGTAACTATATGATTTCTTTTCAAAAACAGTCGGCAAAATAAACAAAATGCATGCTGGCAATTTTTTGACGGTATCTAGGCGTTATAAATTTCTTATTTCTTAAAATGATTTCTCCCGAGTGCATAAACGTACTATTTCTCACGTAAAAGGCTGAGATTTTTTGTCAAAAATCTCGGAAATTATATCGATAAGAGGCTGATATTTTCATATTTTTGGAAGTGTGAGACATTTTTCTTTAAAATGAGACCAAAATTCATTGATTTCTTGGCGAAATGATATTTCATTCAAACCAACTCAAGCGCAAATCTTTAATAAAACTCTCGCATCATTAGTGTTACCTTGTGCTTTACACAGAATAAATATATGTGCTTAAATGAAATTTAGTCCAAGAATATGTTGGAATAACTTCAAAAGTTATAAAAAATGTGAAGTCAATGGCTGATGATAACCGCACCTGCCGCCTCAATTCTGAATTGTGACGACTACAGTGAAAATGACGAATTTTCCCATTGATGCCGAGCACGGCAGCCTTCCCCGCATACCTCCGATGAACTTTCAGTTCTTCTGCATCTTTAGAGATAATTCTAATTTCAACTCTTCCATGGCTTCTCACCTGTTATACTCATTTGTGTCATCCACAGTCATTTTCTCGGGCTCGCCACCGGGTAATAAATTAATAGGCAGCCGACGTTTCGGGTTTCGACTCATTACCCATTCTCAAGGTAGCCTAACGAGTCGGAACCCGAAACGTCGCCTCCCTATAAATTTCTTACCCGGTGGCGAGCCCGAGAGAATTACGCAAATATTATCCGCCGGGAAACTGTTGAATCATCCACAGTCATTCTCTCCAATATCCCCATCTATTATTCTACGTTGTAATGTTGAACAATCTTTCAATACGTTCAATGGTATCAGGCTCAACTATGTGGAAGTTGATATTCACAAATGAAAAAACGACTTCGTTTTCTTCCACTGATTTATTTTTTTGGTACGACATGTTTCGACACATAGAGGTCATTTTCAAGTACAAAAAATTTTAAAATTCAAGCAAATATATACCTGGAAGGGTCTTGGGGGATGTTGGAGAGGGGTGGAAGAATGGGTGTTAGGAGGGGGGGGAAACCGGGAGAGAGGTGAGGGGTGGCGGTTATGGTGAGAATTAGGGAAAACCCTTAGGAGGACCGCGTTGGTGAGAAAGGTGGGGGCGGGGGATGGAAGGTAGAGGGAGGGGTGGGCTAACTTGGAAAGGGTCGTTAAGGTGGAGGTGGGTTATCAGCAGGTGTGGAGTTGGGCGGGAGGGATCTGGGTGTTCGTCTTTCGGTGAGGTTTAGAGAGACTTGTAGGAGGGGGGAAATTCTTTCAAAAAGGATGTCGTTTAGTAAAAGTACCAAAAAAATAAATCAGTGGAAGAAAACGAAGTCGTTTTTTCATTTGTGTTGAGCAATACTCAAAATGAAAACCGAAAAATGTCCTAAATATGAAATCCAAAGTCCTTGTGACCCATAGGGATTTGGCGTTTCCCATGTACAATGTCTTCTTCTTCCTTCTTAAGTCTCAAGGGGTCTCCAAGTGGTAAATGATTGTGCAGAGAGAGGGGTGAAACTAATTCAAGATTTTAAGTCAGTTACGAAGAAGGAAGACAGCTTTCAAAATTGATTACAAAGTGTAAATTTTCATCGTAGCACAACCCCTAACGTGCGTAAAGACACTTTAACTGCCAAATACGGTCTGTCAGTGGAAGATTAGAAATACACTGAAAATGTATTTTATTTTGGTTAATATGTACTTAAATTCATGGACAGAGTGAACATAAATTGATCACTTTTGATTGGAAATTTTGTCATGTCAATTAAATCCTTTCTAACAAGCACATTTCTTCAGAGGCTAGAACTTGCCAGCAGGAGAAAAGACTTTGCCGAGGGCGGGGAGGGGGTGGAGGGGAAGTCTCTAGCAAGTGGTGCGGGCCGTACCTCAGCGGCGCCGCGGTGCGGGGTAGCGGCGGAGGGAGGATCCTGGAGGGTGGATCGCATTACGACGGACCATATCTCGTAAACGCTTAGAGATAGGTAAAAACAAACAGAAATTCGGCCCGAAAGATCTTTACTTTCACGTTTTTCGAAAGGAGAGCGCTTTTTCGGCCCCAAAATACTCAACTGTAGGTCCTCAGTACTCGGGGCCCTTGGGGCACGGGTTCCCGTTATTTTATACAAGTAACCAAATTTTAACACGTGAATATAAACCTCATTTGGATCATTTTGAGACTAGGAAAACATAACTTTTCTCAATTCTGAAAAATAAGGGCTGGCCTAATGTACATTGACATCACTAAGCTTCGCAAACCATTGTAAACCGGCAGGGATGTGGCTTATGCACAGGGTAATGCGGGAGGCTCCTGAATACAGATAAAGAGATAATGATGTTATCCTCGATACCAATTTACGGGGCCAAAAAAAACGAAATTTGTCCCTTACCCTTATGAAAATAGTCAATTCCGACTATGAAGAGATCGAATAATTCGGAAAATGTGAAAGAACACTTTTTTAGCTCTTGTTTTCAAGGTATGTCTGCATATTAACGGATGGGTGTATAATTGTACGTGACAATGTAACTTATTCACAGTAACAAACTGCTTTTTTTCTCTTTTCTCTTTTTTCAGAGAACTCTATATTTAGCTCTTGCCTACAAGATATATGTCTTCGTATTTTTATGTCTTCAGCCCTTTCCTTTTCACTTTTACCACTCCGCTCGAACGTTAATGCTATTCAGTCTATCACGTAAATATCTTTTATGAAGCCCAATGCATGCTATTCACCAACTGCACCATATTTGCTTGAAAAGAAGTCAACATTAGAAAGAAAAAGTGAAAATATTCTGTGGAACACTGTGGTCTAAAATTTCATTTCTTTCCGCGATCGATAAGAGACCATAATAGCCACCAATTAGACCTTGTAGTAGGCTAGTCCGTTGGTAGTGATGTTCATTAGTTGATTTTTCTACCTAATGCTATAGTTTCTCAATCTTCCACGCAGTATAAAATCACGTTTTGCATGGTTCCCGCATGACTCTCTTACCTGTGATCGTTTATTTTGTAGCATAATTAATTAATACAAATTGTTTCTGAGGAATTAGTAGTACTAAAAATTAGTAGAATTATAAGTACACTATTGTGTAGTGCATGCTGGGTAAATGACTCCGTTTGACAAGTTTTTTCCTGGTTCTTGCTTATTCATTATTAGTCGTACTTTCGTTAACTTTATTTGGGTGCATTATAGTGGGTGTTTGGTGATAACTCACCCCCTGCCACGCCCTTGAGGTGGCTCGCAAGGTAATTTGTAGATATGGGAATGCCCCCATTCTTACTCTATCAAGTAACTCCAGTCCGAGAAAACCCACTTCTATTATTTTATCAGCGACTCTGACTAGTTTCATAGACATATTATCGCTACCATGAAGCTTCCCCTCGGGTTCCCTCGACCTTTTGTCGGTGCAAAAAATGATGTTGACTGGAGTTTGGAAACTGATTAAAAATTAACCATAGTACCTATATGAATGCAAGATATCAAACTTTTGCTAATTAAATCTTGCGTTTAATCGTGGTTGTCGATTATTTTTACAATACACCTCCGATTTTTCATCGCAATAAGAACAAAAAATAGCCAGTTTTTTATCGTTTTCCAATGGAATGCTCTTTTAAGTATGTAATAAAGAAGAAACTTTGCGTTTAAATAACACAAAACTGTTATACTGCGCAGGAAAACATTAAAATGTATCGACAAGCTTTCAGCTCTTTCAAACTTGCCATTTAGAAGCTGTTATCAATTTTATGAAACAACTTTTTTATGGATTGTACTGGAAGCGAGATCTTGATCTTGTTTAGGAGCTCATTTCTATAGCACTTAAAAATAATTACCGTAGTTAACACACATTAAGGCATCGATTTTTAACTAGATAATAAGCAAACAAGTGTTTAAGCAGACTTATGCCGGCGGTGAATCCAAACGATGCATCCCTCTCGCGAAGACGGCCGCCTAATCGCCAGCTTAAGCCCGCTAAAACACGTGTTTATTTATTTTTATTTATTTAAAGTAATAAAACCACATACAGCTATGTCGCCATTTTATAGTGGCCATATAACAATATATACACTTAAGGACATATACAAGCAAACTTAACAACTGGTTGCAAAAATAAATTATGGAAATATATAAAAAGAAGAAAATTGGGGGAATAACTACTTAGGTGAAAGATACAAAAGAGAAAGGCTTATAAAGGATTTAGATGAAAGTGCAAAAGGATCAATATGGGAAGGGAGGGAATTCAATAGAGAGGAGAGGCGGAAGAAAAGAGAACGTTTAGTGATCGAAAGTCTAGGAACGGGAAGCATGTGGAGTAAAGGGTGAGAACGGGTGGGGCGGGATGGAACTTTGAAATTGATAAAAGAGAGCAATTCAGGGCAGTCGATGGTGGAAT
Source organism: Ceriagrion tenellum (assembly GCA_963169105.1). Classification (NCBI taxonomy): domain Eukaryota; kingdom Metazoa; phylum Arthropoda; class Insecta; order Odonata; family Coenagrionidae; genus Ceriagrion; species Ceriagrion tenellum. Next base: position 49,723,588 of record OY720637.1, read on the forward strand.
TAAGAATATTATAAATAAATATTAAGTCTGCTGTGAGTCTATGAGTGGGGAGATTAGGGATGGAGAGATAGGATAGAATAGCTTTGGTGGACATATTACGACACTGTGGTAATCTATTCTTAACTATTTTAGCAAAGAAGTTGCAGACACAGTCCAGTGATGAAAGATTAGTTTGAGAAGAGATAGACCAGATGGGGCAGGAATAGGTAAGAATTGGAAGAATAATGGAAGAGAAAAAAGTTTTAAGTGCTCGGGGCTCATTAATTTCGGTAAAACGATAGAGGAGGCCTAAGAGGGACATTGCTTTAGACTTGATTGTTTGTATTTGTGGAGAAAAGTTCAATTTATTGTCAGTAAGAATACCGAGGTCCTTAGATGTTGAAACACGTTTTAGCGGGTGATTAGTCACAGTATAATTAAATTCTAGAGGGGCCTTCTTTAGGGAGATAGACATAACACTGCATTTTTCCGGGTTTAATTTAAGGTTCCAAATATCGCACCAATTTGAGGTCTGGCGTAAGGCATCCTGTAGTTCATGGCAATCGGAGGGCTTTTGAATGTTCTTGAAAAGTTTACAGTCATCGGCATAAAGTAGAGTATGAGCTTGGGAAGAGGGTATTAGGGAGGCAAGATCATCAATGTATAGATTAAATAGGTAAGGACCAAGGACACTGCCTTGAGGAACCCCAGACGTCAGTGGAGACCATGGAGACGAAAAACCAGAAAGAATGACCCTTTGACTTCTATTGCTGAGGAAGCTAGTAAGAAGATTTTTAAAATTACCAGAAATGTTAAATCGTTCGCTGAGTTTGTAAAGGAGGAGGCTATGGTAGGAGGAGGCTATGTGTTTGTTTATTAACTCGTTAAAAACCGATGTCTTAATGTGTGTTGACTATGGTATTGTATTAAATTACAATTGAAAAGAGCTCCAAAAGAAGACCAAGATCTTGCTCCGAGTACCATTCATAAAAAAAGTTCTTCATAAAATTAATAACAACTTCACTATGGCAAGTTTAAAAGAAAAGAAAGCTTGGCGACACATTTAAATATGTTTTTCTACACAGTAAAAAAAGTTTCATTATGTTATACGTAAAGTTCCTACATTATTATTTGTTAAAAAGAGCGCTCCTTCCAAAAACGACTAAAACCGGAACTTTTTCGATCTTATTGCGATGAAAAATCGGAGGTGCATTGTAAAAATCATCGATGACCATGGTTAAATGCAAGATAAAATAGCTGAAGTTTGAAGTATGGTGCATTCATATGGATACTATGGATCATTTTTAATCAGTTTCCAACCTTGAGTCTACATAATTTTTGCACCGACAATAGTCTGAATGTCCTTCTAGTCGAGTAACATCTTCGCGCTTTTTTGTCCTTCACCATTGCCGTGGTTTCTCCTCTCGTGCCATCCGATAGCATTTTTACTTTCCCGAATAGCGCACCTACTTCTCTATCTACCTGCGGCTTTCCCATTTCCTCGCATTGCCCTTTAGTCCAGTCGCTAGAGGGGTCCAACATTAAATCAGGTAGTTCTGATTTTTTTATATGTCGTTTGGGATGGTTAGAGAGTGAAACCCCAAGTTTTCATCATCCCCATCCCTCTGCGTACTCCGCTATCTCGAAAAAACCACTGAAAAACGGTACTATTTCCAGTTTTTCGCTTATAAGATCAAAACGGAGCATCGTAACCAAATTTGCTCTACATTTATCCTTATAAGGACAAAAGTACTAGAGTCTATAACTTGTTTCCACGACCAATTGCAAAGGAGGTACCTACAGAGCAGCAAATAAGAGGTAAAAATCGTAATTCCAGAAAAACTCTCACTTTTCCGTCCCTTTGGATCGCTTAAATTCTACGAAAAACTGATTTTGGTGAATATGCGTTTAAATAAGTTGTGGAGGTGTTAGTTGCCTTTAAATTGCATATCTCAAAAAGTTTTTGAGAACCAATATCAAGGGGTGGAGGGTAAAATTGAGGGAAAAAGGGAAAATGTTTTTTTTTCGAGTTGTCCAGAAGTGTTGTTTGGTCATTAATGTTCATTCATTCTACTATTCAACTACTTCTTCACTCGTATTCATGTGTATAAATGAAAAGATAAACGTCATGTAGCCATTAATGTTGCTCTTTTCAGGTATTTCCGTCGCGTGTTTGGTTTTTTTGACAACAGTTTCTCCCCTCTTCCTGGGGGCGTCTTCAGGTCCGTTGGACATTTTTTGTCCAAAATGTCCAACGGACCTGAAGACGCCCCCAGGAAGAGGGGAGAAACTGTTGTCAAAAAAACCAAACACGCGACGGAAATACCTGAAAAGAGCAACATTAATAATTATAAGAGTCGCGGAAGCCTTCAAAGAAAAGTCATGTAGCCATGTTTTGTCGTAAATCAGTGAAGTGCCGTCATAAACAAAACTTAACATCAAAGAAAATCAGGGAATAAATATGAAAAGCCACCAATGTTTATTAACGAAAATTTAATTTATTAGGATATTGTGAGTAGAACATGCGCATGAATGTTGTGAAATAGTGGAACTTCATATTACAGCCGAGGTCGTTTTGGCTGAAAAGGCTGAGGAAATTCATCAACGGAGTCTTGATTTTGAGCTAATTCAGCGAAATCATCGTCGTCTTCATCGTCCTGGTCGGTCACAATTTCGGGTCTGTTTTCGCAGGACTGCCCAGCACAATATTTACACTAGCTGGAACAGTTCAGTCCCGCTTTTCTGCAGCCTAAAAACGGTGAGGGAACACTTTCTAAGTTGGGAGGTAACAATAAGTTGGGTTCGGTCATAGATAAGAGGTTAGAGAATGGCAAGCTATGCTATCGTGGCTATTGTTAGCAGCCATCGATTCTCGCCACCCTCTCTTTCTCCTCAATATTGTCTCTATGTCTTCAAGTGGCATACTTTTGAAGGCATCAGAACTTAAGATTGCGAGGCAGTAAAAGCGAGGACACCAGCTAATGGACTTGTAAGGTTAGCATTTTGGCATAAATTGTAAAATTAAATATTAGCTACCTGTACTAGCCATTAAAGAAGAACGTTGAACTCTTGATGTACCTAAAGCCTGAATCACACGATCATTTTTTCCGTCCCTTTTAAGGGATAGCTCCAATGATAGCTTTTCAGGGACCGTGACAACGATAGCTCGAGCTATCATTTTCTGAATCACACGGTCATTTTGGCCGTCCCTTTTTCCATCATTTTTTCCGTCCCTTTTCGCATCATTCATATGTTTAACTACTCTCATTCCATTGAAAGCCGAACGTGGCGTTTAAAGTCGCTCTTTGCGGCCGAGCACTCTGATTGGCTAAATGGTGGAGTCAGCGATGCCTCCAGGGACAGAAAAAGGGACGTGGCCAGGGATGGAAAAAGCGTTAGGGATCCCTATCGCTGGAGCCATTCCTGACTTTGTTCGAGTCACACGATCATTTTCGACCGATCATTTGAGCTATCATTGGAGCTATCCCTTAAAAGGGACGGAAAAAATGATCGTGTGATTCAGGCATAAGACTCCAGCAGAGTAAGAGAATTTGAGAGTTTGTAGAAGCCTTGGTTGGTGCAATAACACCGAGTGGAAATCAACAAAGTATCTTTCATTTAAAAGTAAAGTTATCAATCATGTTCATTTCCACAAGGTATCGCCTGACATGTCAAACCTTATTTCTTTTTTTTATGATAACAAGAGGCCAGCAAAAATGAACGTGCTTTTACTTCAAAACTATAACAAATGTAGCACTGTAAAAAACGACCATAACATAGGGAGAGAAGAGTTTCAACTCGTATATGTTTCAAAGTTTATTAATTTTAAACCAAAAATTTCACTGGCTCCATTTTTGTTTGCCGCGGTTTAAATTGTTTTTCATCGGCAGAAAATCGATATTATTACTTTTGAAAAAAAACTATACTAATCTTATAAGCGTCACTTTGTTGAAGCGTTAGTCCATTAAGGGTTAGAGTGTGTACAGATATTTTGATGGCTTCACACGAAAATGAGCCAATATTTGATTGGAAATTCTCGTTTGTAGGTATATATGTATTCGATTTTTTTAACGTTTTACGGCAGTATCCGATTACTAATCACCATTTCTCTCTATTCGCACAAGGATTATAATAATTGTAAAATTGTAAAATTAAATATTAGCTACCTTGATGTACTATCTGGCCCATTGTGACTGTGCAACCTGTTGTTAAGGATTCTACCCACTTATTCCGAGACTTTATCCTGTTTCTTCCAGTTCATGCTAGGACTATTCAAAGGGATGCCCATTCATTTATATTTCATTTTTTAAGTGTTTGTTCCAATTATATCCTGAAAAATGTAGGGGAGATGCAACGACCCTGTTTTAGGCCCTTTATGATTGTAAATTCCTCTGATGTTCTTTTGTCTATTCTTCTTTTTGCAATGATTTTTTAAAAACTTTTTCAAAGCTTATGGAAAAGTCATGTTGACTTTTACGTTATGTAATTATTTCCATGGTCGACCGAGAAGAATAGTCCTTTCTGAATTGAGCATTTTCATTTATAAACTTCCGAAATTTAATTCGTAGCATAAAAAACACATAGTCAACCTTTTTCCTCCTTTGATCGATCGGTCGAGTTATTCCGTTTAATCATTTCCAAGTCTAATATAATTAATTAAATGTTAATTAATCCTCACCAGGCTACGAGCTAATTCAGCGTAAACAATTCGGTTTCCAAGCAACAATAATGCGTCTATTTGGGGTGACATTTAGATGCACCATATCCTTCCGGAAAGACCCATTGTGACTGTGCAGCCTGTTGTTAAGGATTCTACCCACTTATTCCGAGACTTTTTCCTGTTTCTTACAGTTCATGCACAGATTATTTTATCTCTGATTTGTCCTACCACCTCTTTACTGGTCGACCCACTCCATCTCTTCCTCCAGAAAGCTTATCTCTGTCAGTGACAGTCTTTCTTTCTACATTCCATCTGGTCATTTCATTCCTACTTCCGCCCTTTAACTAATTCGTTGATATTCTCCAGATAGCAGTCACTTCTGATATTTTCCCATCTCACTCTATCCAAAAAAATTTGTCTTGATAATTATATAAAGATTTTACATTTTCGTGGTTGGTTTTGCAATGATTTTTTAAAAAACTTTTTCAAAGCTTATGGAAGAGTCATGTTGACGTTTATGTTATGTAATTATTTCCATGGTTGACCGCGAAGAATACTGTCCTTTCTGAATTAGTGCACAAGCTAATGGACTTGATATTAAAAATGGTATTCGGTAACAACAACCGGGTCAGGTTGGAATCAAAGTAGGAGGGAATCTGATAAAGTCGGTTATATTCGCGGACGATCAGGCATTGGTTAGTGGATCTTCGAAGGGTAGTTGGATTGGGAAGTGGATCTTCTACAAGCTTGGTAGTTGCTTTAGAAATACAGAGCGGGGTATTCGGAATGAAGATAAATCATAAGAAAATAAAAGTAATGAGATTCTCTGGGACAAAGAATACTTGTGGTAAAAGTTGGAGGACACAAACTTGAGCAACTAGAGCAATTTAATTACTTAGGTGGTACGATAGAGGAAAACGGACATAGTAGCAAAGACATACGGAAGAGAATAGCGCTAGCTAAGGAGGCGTTTAGTAATGAAAGAGAGCTGATGACGGGAACATTGGGTACGGATGTGAAGAAGAGCTATCAGTGAGGAAAAATGTCGGAGCTGCATAAACCCAGCACGACACAAGGTCCATCATTAGTCCTGATGATGATGGCAGAGAAGGCCATCGGAACGTTGGCAGTAATGGCCACCCTGACCCGGCTAATAACCCGAGAAGACTTCATCAATATTTTCAATATATTTAGCTAAGGCCAAACTATTATGGTGGAAATGATACCAAGAATAAGATAAAGGAAATAGACTGCAGAACCGATAGATTGAAAATGCCATTTTTTCCACCTACAATAAGGGGCCATAATAGTTGCGATGTATCAGTTCTAGGATATTGTCTAGGTTAAATAGGCTTTTCCAGTAGTGCTAAATATCTTAACATGACTACTACCTACTAACCTCGCATGAAATCTCCGGAATGTTGCATATTTTAGTACCTTGTAGTGCTATTTATTTGTCGCATTAATAACACTAAACAGTAGTTGTATCTTGAGTAGTGTACTCCATGGTAGCATGTTCTTGCTCGTGGCACTCTCCTGGTTTCTGGTCTGACTGCGTACCGTTTTCCTGCCTGCTTTTGGCTTACGTCTGGCATTCGGGGGAACGTGCGCGGTTCTGCTTTGAACTGGGATGAGTGCTGCATGTCTGGTGTGGAATCACCCCGTACCACACACCCTAGTGGTGGCTCGACCGGTATTCCGTTGATGTAGAAATATCTAGTGCATGTTATACAAGTTTGTGTACAATGTTATTTAGAGGGATATTGAGATAAAATGTTATAAGGAGAGATGCTATCCCACAGCAGTTAAGACAGTGCATTTCTGCGTAAACATTTTTAATTTTATGATGCTAAAGTTTACTCGGGCATTCCACCAGGTCAAACTCTCCATCTTGGCCGACGTTTCGATGAACGAGTCGTTCATCGTCATCAGGGCATCGTCATCATGCCCTGATGACGATGTTTGACCCGGTGAAAAGCCCGAGTAACGTTTAACAACATCATACACCGGGAACGCCTTAGATCCTTCTTCATTCGTGACTTTTAAACCGATATATTGATTTCTTTAAATACTTAAAAAGTTATAATTTTTAAGGAATTGTTCGATATTTTTTTTTACTTAATTTCGAATTTACTTAGGTATTTTTCGCTAAAAAATGCATCAGTAGACGCAAAAGCAATGGAAATGTTGAATGACTCCGTCATATCGGTATGGAATGGCCGTCACGGTGAAAATTTAAAAAACGTTTTTTTCTCTCTTAAATGGAAGAATACCTTCTCAAAAATTTAATATTTTATACACTTGAAAATCAATTCATAGGAGTCTCCCATGTCATATTTGAGACAAATTGGATGCCAAGAAATTTTGTGCTTGTGACTAATTGTATGTTCAGCCTATCTTCTATTATTGAGGGGCAGGGTTTGGATGAATTGAGAGGAAAATTTATTGCCTGGGATTTTTCAATGTTCAGTTTTAGATTATTTTCTTTGCACCAGTTTGTTGCCAGCTGCAATTATGTGCTTTTCAGTGCTAATTAATTGATAGAAGTTGTAGAAATTAATACATTTGTGTTCCCGCTATAATATGACAAACTTCTGCGATATCTCGCCTGAATCTGTTGAAATTTACACAGTTAGTAGAAATATTACTTTATAATATCATTTAAAGTAAAGGTAGGGTACCGGGCATGTCTAAAATAAAGGTTTCTCTTGGACATATATTGCTTGCAATGGTTATGAATACGTCTTCTTTCCATTTTATTTCCAGGTTCACTACTGTTCATGAATGGTAGAACAACTGTCTGCCAATAAGTGGGCTCCAACCGCATGCCTTCCTGTCAGCCTCACTCCTACACAGTCTTCCATTGATCTCTGACAGACCGTCCATTTACCCTTCGAGGTGACTTCCGAGCGATGACAATGGACTTCAGGAAATAGACTAACATGCACGTATACGGTGACCAATGCGAAGAAGACCCGGGGTGTCTCTGTATCCACCAGGACTTGAGAACATTTCACGCAGTCACCAGAGTCGGCGAAGAGAAAGCTGTATTCTGCGCAGCTTTGCGTAGTTTGGGAACGAAATGTGTCGGAGAGACAATGGCAGACTCTTTCCAATACCTATCCGCCGACCCAACGGTTTCGCCATGGCCTAGAATTTTGTCCAATTCGAGATTTCCTGCTCCGAGTCACAGTCACTCAGTGTTTTTCCGCAGAAGATGAAAGGTTCGTGTGGAATAAATGTTCAGCTTAATTTTTAAGGGATTGAAAGAGTTCCATCTGACAAACTCTTACTTTAACGACGTGAAATGTACAAGAGACCTTGGGATCATATGTGCAAACTAAATAAATGTTTGTTTGACGAACGGGAAATTCAATCCTCTGAATAGAATATCTCTGCATTAAAACATCTTGTGGAAAAGGACAGTTGTTGTTTGTTATAATATGATGAACTTCCACGATATCTCGCCTGAATCTGTGGAAATTTACACAGTTAGTAGAAATATTACCTTATTACACAGTTACTGGAATATTACAATTTTCCGAAGCATCAATGGCACTTTCCCTTCCATTTTTTTTTTTTGTCCAATTCGAGATTTCCTGCTCCGAGTCACAGTCACTCAGTGTTTTTCCGCAGAAGATGAAAGGTTCGTGTGGAATAAATGTTCAGCTTAATTTTTAAGGGATTGAAAGAGTTCCATCTGACAAACTCTTACTTTAACGACGTGAAATGTACAAGAGACCTTGGGATCATATGTGCAAACTAAATAAATGTTTGTTTGACGAACGGGAAATTCAATCCTCTGAATAGAATATCTCTGCATTAAAACATCTTGTGGAAAAGGACAGTTGTTGTTTGTTATAATATGATGAACTTCCACGATATCTCGCCTGAATCTGTGGAAATTTACACAGTTAGTAGAAATATTACCTTATTACACAGTTACTGGAATATTACAATTTTCCGAAGCATCAATGGCACTTTCCCTTCCGGAATGCCATCTGGATAATATAGATGTCCTAAAACAGACTTGGACTTTTTATGATTAATCTGTTTATGGGTGCTGAGTGTCTAATTCAGTTTCTTCCACAAGAATACCATTTGAGGCTCCTTGAAGACGACGTTTTTTGACAACGGTTTCTTTGCATTTAACTCCTTGAAATTACCCATTTGCCTGATCGGTCCTTTGAGAAATGACAGCTGAAGAGAATCTCATCACACCCATCCCATGAGAGCTCCTGTCAGGACACGTCTCCCAGGAATTAGTCAACTTCAGCGGATTAATCTGAATTCTAGATTAAATGCCGTAAAGTAAATGCGTAATTATTACATATATAACCACCATCCTGGCAAAACCTAAAAGAAATCATTCAAGGTACTCTGAATTTGACGACAACATCCAAGCAGGTTATGGGTTTGAGGCGGCAACGATTTCTGCTTAATTAACGGAAATATCCATTTATCCTCAGCCACAACAATCACGCATCACTTTCTGATATTTCTTTCTCATATAAACTTTCTTATAATTTCGGACATCCTTCACATTGGAATCACAAATCTTCCTATGAGCACTTTTGGGCAGAACACAGACTGGGAGCACATTAATCACCACATAATCGACTAGATTACACCTGGGAGAATGTTTGAGGATTAACTCCCACTGAATATCCATGGATTTAGCCGAGAATCAACGAAGGATTTCTAACAATTCTCCTGAAACAACGAGCAACCTTGGCAGATATTCATCAGCAACAGCTGGTGACGGTTACCCTGGTATTATATTCTACTTCATTCCTTTCCAGGCATAGCTGATTACTTCCATAAAGTTGATGCTACCTATTTCCAATTGTCTGCTTTGGTAGCCACGTTTCAGAAATGACTAACAATTTAGATTGAACTTTCAATAACTAATGTCTGTCGCAACAAACATCCTTCATTGCAATTTGTTTCATTATGATGGTCGGGGTTTGAAAAAAATCATAGCATGATTTTTCCTTCCGTATCATCAAAAAGAAATTTCCACCCAGGCCAGAACACAGTATAGAAGTGCCTGGGTTCGAGTCGCCTTTAAGGAGGATATTACTGTTTTACTGTTATTATTCTTAATATACGATAGATATCAACTTATTTATCATTATTGATGAAAGATACCGCAATAATGCCAAAGAGGAGTTAAACGTCCCAGAGTTATTTACCCAAATACTTTTACCCAAATGGTATTTGGCAATCATGGATGGCCTCTTGAAAATGACCAAATTATGTGCCCAGCTTTATTCTATTGCATAAAAAGTTCTCTTTAGTAAAAATTTTGTTTTCGAAGGATATAAAATAAAAAATTTTATAGACATAAAAATGGGGTATATAAATCTATTCGCATTATCACAGTTGTTGAAAAATGCCTCACACATGCAAACCACCTTGTTTCATAAAAACATGCCTTTTGTTTGGAAGAGGCAATCAGTATTTGCACATGATTTTCTGCAGCATAATTATACGATGCTTAATTTTAAATTGACTTTATTTATTTACAGGATATCGAGTTGCTACGTGCCGAAATATTTCAACGCTTCGAAGTTTCAAAGAACATCTCAAATTAATGATATACTTCGTGGTCTTGAACGGAAACCTGAAAAGTATTCTGCTCTCATACTCCCGAGCCGGAAAAACACCCGTAATCAGCTTATCTACGTCTACCGCAATACATTGACCCGCGTTCCCCGGCTGGGGAGCCGTCATCTGTTTCAAACCATCATCACATGAAGGGGACGACCTCCACAGTCAGTCAACCGGACGCTACCGCAGCAGATCACTGGTGCTCTTCGCAGGCTAACTCAAGAGACTGAGGGGTGTGATGTCATCGTACTTTCCGAAATGTCTCGTGATTCTTTCTCTTAGCGGACTTCTATAATCACAATTCTGTCGTAGATTCTCGCAGTTCATTTTAATTTGGATAAAAGTGGCTGAGCACACACTTTTAGAAGGTCACAGTATGGACTTCAAAAGGGCGAAATTTTTATGTAAAAAAAAGCAGCTACTATCTGCGGGTCATCAGGGAAGCCATTGAAATTGAAAAAAGACCAAACAACTTAAACAGAGAGGATGGCTACAAACTCCCTTATACGTGGAAAAGACTTTTTGCCAAATTCAAGTATAAGAAATTCTGTTGCATAATAACCGCCGAAGATTGTTTGTTCATTTATTTATGAATTGTTGTCTCAGGACGCCTGACGAAGCCGGCAGAATAGCCAGGGGAAACTGTTGCTGAAATAGTAATTATAACGAGCAAATCCATTAGACACTTTCATTCTATAATCATGTTTTCAAATTTACATCACTTGGCCGAAAATACTACACGTGTGGACCACTCACGGAACGTGGAAAACTTATACAGTCAAGGGGTATAATAGCCTCTTGGGTTTCGAAGGTTTATTTTTTAATAATTTCGGCAAATACGGTCAAAATTTGCGCATGAGTGCGATTGTTAACTCTCCAAGTATTCTCGGTGCGATTACTATGCTTGAAATGTGGATTCATCCGGTTTACTGGTATATGTTATGATTAGGTTCATGTAATGAAAGGTTGCTGATGTATTTTTTTTACATTGGTTCATCTACTGTCTTTGTTAAAAATTTCTAGGGAAATTATTTACTGCTCTTCAATCGATGATTCAAAGTCAAAATGGAGGAAACACATTGAATCCTAGATCCCACTTCAAAAGTTTTACTTCTTAATTAGAATTACTCTTGAAGTCTCAAGTAAAGGGGTGAGAACTAGTCATTTATTCATGAGCTATTCAATTGCAAAATCATGGACCACTTGTCCACGATAGGGTCATTTTTCCGATTCTGCAATTCATTGGAATCAGTATTGCTACCTACGGACCAAAGTTTAGTCCTTAATTGTAAAAATCTGTATCAATACATGTAAGTTAAACGATTAATAGATACTATTTGGATATAGCACGCAGATAATATATATGGGATACATGGAAGCCATTCCGTATTTTGTCTTGAATGTAGATTTATAAATAATTTTACGCGGAAATCGAATAATTCCAGGGAGACAAGTCCTAAAAATCACTCCATATGGATCGATATGATGTGATTCTCTTCTGATTTCATGACAACGAGATTCCACGGACCCCTTATCTCATTAATGCCAAGAATACGTCGTCCTCAATGGGTCCCTATCGGTATTCCTTTCGACATAATTGATATAGCTACTTAATATCCATGCGCAGGATTCTCTGAAATAATTTTGGTCCATACAAGGACGAATCGCGATTATCTATTATGTGAAATCAGCCGAGAAAACTATCACGCCATGTCTCAATTAATGTCTCAGTGCTATGGAAATATTCTTCATATATCATCCCATGTACCGCTACCGCTACAATATTCAAGCCTTTAAAGTGAGAAGTTAGTGAAGGAAATCTTTCAATTCCATTCATATCAAGCAGGAACGTACTTAATACGAATCTTTCTTCCTTCGGGAGAAGCTCGGAGCAATGTATCTCGTCGCAAATTGATAGGTCAGGGCGAAACAATTGCGTCGGCGGAAAGGTATTGGTAAGGGTCTGCCATTGTCTCACCGATGCATTTCATTCCCAAACTATGCAAATCTTCGCAGAATATAGCTTTCTTTTCGCAGACTCTGGGGACTGCGTAAAATTTTTAAAACTTCTGGTAGATGCAGAGACATCTCGGGTCTTCTTCGCAATGGTAACCGTATTCGTGTATTTTTAGTGTATTTCCTGAAGATCATTGTCATTGCTCGGAAGTCGCCTCGAAGGGTACATTGACGGTCAGTGAGAAGGTCAACGGCAGACTGCGCAGGAGCGAGGCTGACCGTAAGGCATGGGGTTGGAGCCCACAGATTGGCAAAGAGTTGTGTCCCGTCGTTCATGAACAATAGTGAACCTGAAAATAATATTAAAGGAAGAGAGAACGTTGTGTTCATAACCTTTTCATCGCTAAAAACGTGCGAAAATCCCATTACATATTAATCAAAGTAAGGGCCATGCAATATTTACTTAGTCATTAAGGTTTGAATCCCAATTTTATCTCAAATATAAATGTCTTGGGGGCTAGGAGGCGGGCCTAAAATATGAGGGGGTGGACGTCTTTCGTCCGGAACTGTTCGACGAACTACGCTGCCAGGGGGCAGGGATCTGCCCCCTGGCAGGGGCCACCGAGAGGGGAGGGTTATAGCTCGACGCTGCTGAGATTATTATCCGTCAGCCGGGAATACAGCGTAACTCATTATGGAAGTGGACCCACGTGAATGGGGTTTGGTGACACAGAAAGCAGAAACACAAAGTTTACACTACGGAGATCTAGGAGCAACTGAATGTCCGACGCTCTACGCCACGCCTACAATACCCTGATAGGCAGATTTCAAGCTATCCGGGACTAGATACGGAAATCGAGGGATCCGGGTTTGAATCCCGGTTAAGGCGGATGATCTTTTCTCTGTAGAATTTTGCTCCCCGATAGGCTCTGGGAAAGTCTCGTGACGAGCACCTTTCTCTTTGCTCACCCCACAAATGTTAGCCCCGCCTCCTAGCCCCCAAGATATTTGAAAAATATTATATACTTGATCAAAAGAGCAGCAGACCTAAAATGTTTTCATTCTGTTAAATTTTTGGGGGTCAATCAGGTATTAATGTTTTTCTAAAATCACCAAAATTTGTGACTGCAGTGTAATGATTTAATATATAGCGCACTTCAAAATTTAGCAAATATGTATGTGTGTTTTAATGAGGTTTGAAAAATAAAATTCATTATAAACGAAATGAAATAAGCAATTTCCTTTTAAAGTACGGGGTGATTCAAAAGTCTTGTTGTGATTACGGAAAATCAGAACTGTTTTATTTTCTCCTATCGTGCAGATGTGTGCGGTGCTTCAATTGGAGGTCACATTGAACATTTGTAGCGATAACAAATAAAACCTGATGTATTTAGTAACATTTTCATCTTTGTTTCATGTATCTTTGTCGATGAATAGAAAACTTCTGATTTTCCGTAATCATAACAAGACTTTGGAATCACCCTGTATATTTTTGTGCCCATCCCTGTTTCCTCCTATCCCCCTCCATCTTCTTAACTGCATTAGCCATAGTGACCCACTGTAACAAAAACTGAACTCCGTTCAAAATACTCTAAAATAAAATTTACTAGGATGGAGCCTTGAGGAACACCCCTTTACACCACCCGGTAAGGTCAGGTATGCTTAATCATGTTATCAGTTATGACGGCCTGGGTTCGTTTTGATGAGTAAGATCTGATCAGGTTGTTTGAAATCCCTCCCAAACCAAAGATATGAATTTTTCTCAAGAGATTCTCATGATCCACCGAATCAAAAGCCTTAGACAAATCATAATAAATGCTAACAGTGCTGCGGTGATGGTAAAGGCCGTCGAGAACAGAGGCACAAAATAGTAAATGGCAAGTTCTGCTGAAAGACCACCTATGAATCCAAACTGAGATTTGGATAGGATATTGCTTTTGATCTAGAATGACATTATCCTCTTTTAAATTATACTTTCTGATAATTTGGAAAAAAATTGACAGTTTTGATGCGGGTCGACAATTTTCTATTGATTGAAACTCTCACTATTTGTGTAAAGGAGTAACAACTACCATTTTTAATTTATCGGGAAAAATAACAGAGGAAAGAGAAGCATTGACCACATGAGTGATAGGAGTAAGAAGATATTAATAATAATAATAATAATAATAAGGGTACGAAAGCGGACCACCAGCCTCCTCGTGGCGTACCTGGTAACTGCTCTGCCGGCCAATGGTGGGCGTCTGTGTGTGGGGCTAACCACCCCACATGCAGAGTTATCTGGTTCCCAATAAGATAACCAGATGTGCCACCCACAACCGGCCCTCTCGGATGGGGGCCCTAGTGGAGTTGGGTGTGGCAACAATTATAAACCAACAAGAAGGGAGCTCGTATGGAGTGGACGGAAACCCTAAGGGGCGAACTCCTCGCATGCTATGCTGCCAGCGAGCCCAATCGCAGGGGGTATATGGCAAGGATACACTCTTTGTGGTGTGAGATGCATCCTGAACATAACCACCTGTCGCAGCAGAATCTGCGCGACTATGCCAACCACCTGCGTAAAAAGGAAACTCCCCAACAACCGCGTGTTCAGAGAAATACACCACTGGCCATACCACCCACCCCGATACAAGCAGTCTCTCCACAGGCTGTTTTGACAGCAACTGCACCGTCGGTACCGCCGACAAGAAGGAGGAAGTATATCAGGCCGACTCGGAACTCCGAACGCGGTTGTTAAACGAAATCACTTATGATGTAGGACAAACCAAGCAGAGAGATATCCATCGTAAGGATCTCTCCACGGATTAACGTCCTGACCTGGTTGAATGGCTTTATCGACGAAATCCTAACGGACGTCGGACCTCTGGACGGTCAACTGCGTGGTGTATGCTGCTGCCAAAATAATGTCCAACTCCCAAATACTCACCTCTTGGGAGGACAAAACGGCTGGAACAATTGGAGGCCAAGATCACGCTGGTGAGACGGCCGGCTTCGAGGATTCAGTGTGTGACGAAGTACATCACATCTGGGCGGGCTTTCGCACTTAAAGTCCGCGGCATGGCACGCAGCCTCCGATTCCGCCATCACACACTGAACAAGAACGCACTGCTTACAATAAAGCAGCACGCGGCTGATAGAGTTCGGGCACTAACCACGGCCCGGAAAAAGCTCCTGAAAAGGAGTAAGGCCGTGAGGGAGAACTCAACCTTCCTCCTTCACCCGTCCCGTCTCTTTCGACCACCTCAGTTTGCCGTCGAATCTCCGCCTCCCGTTCAAGAGGTGGAACGTTTCTGGAAAGATATCTATGAAACGTCGAAGCCATTCAACGGAGACACTCCGGCACTAAACCTCTTTAAAAAGTTTTGCCACGGCCACCTACATGAAGTGGATGGACCTCTGTCAGTCACAGAGAGAGATGAGAAGAAGGCCTTCTCTGGCAAGAAGAATTTTTCGGCTCCAGGAATGGATGTCGTGAATAACTTTCTGTGGAAGAAGTTCACTTCCACCCACCGATATCTCGCCAGAATCTTCACGTCCTTTCTCTCGGGTAGAGAAGAAATTCCACTGTGGCTGACTGAGGGACGCACGGTTCTAATACCTAAGAAGGGAGACTTATCCAGTCCTAAGAACTACCGCCCTACAACCTGCCTCAACACTGTATACAAGGTGTTTACCTCCATCTTGAGCGACCTTATCCTCCACCAGGTCCAGCCGGTTTGGGAGGAGGTGTACGAGCGTTCGTGACATTATTCGCATTGCACGTTTTTGCAATACAAAGATGAGATGAAGAGCCCCAAAAAATTATGTTATACAAAATGAAAGTATAAAATGCACCATAATATAAAGTCAGTAGGATAATTGTGTCTACTGAGCTTCTTAGGCGGCGTAAGAGATAACATATAGAGCTTGGTTTATTGGCTAAGACTTCAATATTCACCTCCCAAGACAAGTTGGTATGCAGGTAAGTTCCTAGAAATGTTGTATAAGGACATTCTCAATGGACAATTTTTAAAAAAATCAAAATGCCTTCCAATAAATTACAATAGTAACCAAATTGAACAATATGTGACTTTTGTATATTTAGATTCAAAACATTATCAATGCTCCACTTTAAAATGTTTTCATTTGCTGTTGTGAAGTTTTTAATGACGCTTTTTTGCGTTGGAGCGAAAATAAAACATTATTACCATCAGCATATAGTATAACTTTAATATCAGGGATATTATTGAAAGATAATGCTAAGTCATTCATATAGATCAGAAATAAGACTGCGCCTAATATAGACCCTTGAGGAACTCCTATTGTGGTGGTTATTGTGGTATTGTGTGGAGCGGAAATTAAAACATTAGTATCATCAGCATATAGTATAACTTCAGTATCAGGGATATTATTGAAAGATAATGCTTAGTCATTCATTTAGATCAGAAATAAGACTGCGCCTAATATAGACCCTTGAGGAACCCCTATTGTGGTGCTTATTGTGGTATTGTGTGGAGCGGAAATTAAAACGTTAGTATCATCAGCATATAGTATAAATTTAGTATCAGGGATATTATTGAAAGATAATACTTAGTCATTCATATAGATCAGAAATACGACTTGGCCTAATATAGACCCTTTCTCATTCCGGAAGAGCTGGAGGTGGGTTGGGAGGACTACGAATCGAAATTTCAGACAAAGGATATGAACGTCAGCGTGCACTCTTCAGTACAAGGTAGAAGTCTCACGTACGTAGAGAAAGACAAGAGGTTTTTACATCGTGAAGAGAGTTTAATTTCGGAACAGCCGGTGGATTAATGGCATTACGTTACGTATGATGATATGTAGACCTGGGTGCGTTCTCTGGGGAACTAAAGGGTTCGCTATAGTTCCAAACGATAACTTGCAAAACTCAAGAAGGAATAAAATCGAGCTATTAGATTTAATATCGGATCAGCAATACAACGAAAGTTGTGATTATATGGCAAAGGATAAATTGATTGCAACTTCTCTCCGGTGAAGATCAAAGTGGCAAACTAAAACACGAAAACGAATAAGATCAGCGTATTGGAATAGGAGGTTGTTCCGGAAGGGCGGAGGCGTACGCGGAGGACTAAGGGACGAAATTTCAGTTGGAGGATACGGACGTCTGGTACGTTCTCCGGTGAAGACGAGGTATATGTGCCATACACTGGAGTGTAGAAACACGAGAAGGTTTTGCATTGTGCAAATGGCTTTTTTTCGGAGCAGCCGGTGCACTAAGAGCTCTAAGTTATATATGAGGAGATGTAAACCTGAATACACTCTCAACATCTACATCTACATAATACACTGCGAGCCGCTGCATGGACGTATTGGTGGGGGTGTTAGGACACCAGCCGTGTAAAGATGTAAGGTTTTGGGAGGTGAAATGGTGACATTCATTTTAGGAGTGTATTTAGTGGAGCTCAGTTATTATTGTGGTCGCTTATTGTGGGTGGAAAGAACGAGTTTTTGTACCTATCTATTCGGCAATTTATCTCTCTTATTTTATCGCTTCTGTCAGACCTAGATATGTAGTATGGCGTCATGATAATCTCCTCTGTGTCGCACTGAAACAGATCTGTTCTGAATTTCTCTAGCCACCTAAGCCTAGCGAGTAGCATCCGAGTCCCTAGGGGCTCCCACCTTAATCCCTCTAAAAGTTGTGAGTCACTCTCCGGTGAACCAAAGGAATCACAAATGTATTAAACAGTAACTTGTAAAAATTAAGAAGGAATTGAATCGAGAAACGAAATTTACGCTCGGAACAGCGAAATGAAGAAAGTTACAATGGTAAATGTAAGGAGAAGTAAACCTGCATTCTCTCTCCGGTGAAGCTCAAGTGAACACCCTTGAACACAAGAGCATAATGACAAAAAAGTTTGGGAATGCGGAGTAGGAAGCTATCCTGGAAGAGCAGGATGAGGATCTGGAGGACTCTGGGTCTAAATTTCAGTCGGAGGATACGAACGGCATCGCACACACTCAGGTGAGGACAAGGGAGAAATCCAAAACACTGATTTGTAGAAACAGGTAAAGGTTTTAAATCGCGCAACAAGTTGTATCTTGGAATTTCAGGTGAACTAAGGGCAAAAAATTAGTCTGACAAGGTGTAGACCTAAGTACACTATCCGGTGAACCAGAAGGTTTACAATAGTCCCAAACAATAAAACGTAAAAATCAAGGAGGAATAACATTGATCAATGACATTAAGGGCCATATTCATAGTCGTTACCTGGGTGTCCCCCAGGTGTGGGGGGAACCCCTTCGCTCAGAAATGGTATTCATAGTCGTTACCCAGGGGACTGCCGTCCCCTAACTCTCCTCCAGGCCGTCGATTTCCTGGGTAAGACATGAAGCTTACCCAAAGCTCCCCTAACTCAGTACTGCTGCCCCCGCGTGGGTCAAATTGATACTACTGTACTAAAGACAGTGCACGATTATATCAACAACTTTCCATAGTAACATCTTCTGTTTACAAACACGGGTACTTTTTGAACCACCCTCGTATTCCTCACCATTCATATAACACAAATATTTAAGTCACATTGTAAACATTCTCTCATATTCCTTCAATCATTTTTCACCAACATTTTGCAACAGTATACTGTATTATTGTTTACAGCGTGCTTGGTTACGGTGAAAAATGAGCATCGAAGTAATCGAGAGCCATTCAGCGGAACCGTTCATATGTATTTTTGCATGGGATTATTGCCAAATCTCTTACCCAGGCGTCCCCTGGCTGGGTGTTACCCAGGTAAGGTTTATGAATCGCTCAGCGTAGGGGACACCTAGGTGTTACCTGGCTGGGGGACACCCAGGTAACCCCTAGGAATACGACTGTGAATACGGGCATAAATCTCGGAACAGCGAAGTGAAGAAAGTTACGATTATAGGCCTAAGGAGAAGTAGACTAGCGCTCTCTTTCCGGTGAAGATCTAAGTGCCAAACTAAGACAGTGGTGTGTACGAAAATGTGTATGATCAGTGTAACGGAATAAGAAGCTCTCCCGGAAGAGCTGGAAGATGATCTGGAGGACTAAGGGTCTAAATGTCTGGAGCAGGATGCGGACGTTTGCTCACGAGGGAACAGTCCAAAACCTATCAGAGTAGAACCACACGAGTGCCACAATGGCATAAAATTTAGTCTGAGGAGGTGAATGAGTTCTCTCTTTGGTGAACCAGAAGGTTTACGATATTCACAAACGATTAATTGTAAAATTCAAGAAGTGATAACATCGAGCAAGGAATTCAAACTCGGAGTAGCGAAATGAAAAATTCTACGACTATAGGTTAGCGGGGAAATAGACTTGATCAACTTTATGTTTAAGTTCAAGGGGGCAGTCTCAAACAGTGTACAAAGTGTGCGAAGACGAAACAGATCAGCAAAGTGGAGTTGGAAGTTACCCCGGAATAGCTGGGGGAGGATCTGGAGGACGAAATTTAAGGCGGAGGATACGGACATCTGCGCAAACTCTCCCGTAAAGACAAGTGAACAGTCCCCTACACAGGAGTTTGGAAATATATGAGGGTTCCACATCGTGCAACCAGACTTTGTTTTGGTTCAGCCGGTGGGCTACGGGCGTGAAATGAAGTCTGAGGAGGTGTGAACCTGAGTGTACTCGACTGCAAACATAGTGTCTACAAAAGTACCAAACGATAAATTGTAAAAATCGAGATGGAATAGAATCGAGTAATGATATTTATGCTCGGACTAGCGGAGTGAAGAAAGTAACCATGATGGTCCTAAGGAGAAGTAGACCTGTGTACACTCCCCAGTGAACCTCAAGAGGGCAGTCTCAAACACTGTAGTTATTGTTTGTTATTGCTTGTTTATCCTGGTTTGGATGAGACGGAACCGTCCCCTCTTCCCCCAACCTAGTACATACACAAACACCCATGTCCTGGGCAGATAATATCCTACCCAGGCGGGACTCGAACCCGCGACCCTCGGGTTAGCAGGCGAGGATTTTACCCCACCGCCACCGGGGCCGACAACGTAGTGTACGGAGACGTGTAAGATCAGCATTATGGAATGGGAAGTTATCCCGAAAGAGCCGGAGAAGGATATGGATGACGATGTGTCGGTATTTTACGCAGAGGAGAGGAACGTCTTCGTGCACACTCCGGTGAAGACAAGGGGGCAGTCCTCAACACTGGAGTGCAGAAACGCGAGAAGGAATCCACCGTGCAATGAGACTTCATCTCGGAACAGCCGGAAGAGAAGGGGCCAAATATTCAGTCTGAGGAGAATTTGACTTGTGTATATTATCCGGTGAATCCAGAGGTGGCCATGTCTAGCACTGGCATGAATGAATATGAATTAGATCGGCATAATGGAATACGATGCTATTCCGGAATAGCCGAACGACGAAGGATCTAATATTTGTGCTGAGGAGGAGATCGGCGTTCATTCCCTTGTTTTTTTCCGAGGGGATATCCCTTGCACTTTCGTATACATATTATCATGAATGTAGGTAAATGGTCATCTTGGAATGGGATATCATGATCTCAAAAATGAAAAGGTTTTTGCTCACTTTACACAGAAATAATTTAATTTTCCGACCTGGTTTCGACATTACCTATGTCATTTTCAAGGTAAAAATACACGCGTATTGCAAGCTTATATATGCTTTTGAAGAGGGTCTGGGGGGGGGGGAGGAATTGGTAAAAGATGGGGGTGGAATGACAAAAGGTGACGTAAGCGGAGGGGAGGGGGTATTAAAGGTTTGTCATTCCATCCCCATCTTCAACTATTTCCTTTCTCCCCCGACCCTTTACAAAAGCATATATAGGCTAGCAATATGTGTGTATTTTTATCTTGAAAATGACATGGCTAATATCGAAATTGGGTCGGAAAATAAAATTATTTCTGTGGAAAGTGAACAAAAACCTTTTCATTTTTGAGATAATGATATCTGAAGTGCATTTCCACAAAATATCGCCGGATACTCGAAATTTAATTGGAATGGGACCTAATTGCATAAGAACTGAACGGTGATATGAAGGGCGAAGGATCGATAAATTACGCGGGAGAGACAAAAATATTCGTATGCTCTGCGGTGGCTCTGACTACAAGTTAGCAGGTCTAAATGATTAAGTGTAGAAAGAACACAGATATTCCATTCCACAATGATAATCTTGAAACATCGGGGGACGAAGGATGGAAATTTCACTGGGAGGAAAAGCGTAGTCTTCCCGGTGACGTTCGGCGCGGCTGTTCCCAACCCTGGTGTCCCTAAATTGTATCCCTTGACGTCGCGAAATTAGGAGAGTTGGGAATCCGAAGCAACTTTCTGCCGGGCGAATGAATGGTCAGCGCTCGACGGCCGACGTGAGAACTAATCGGACAGTAAGGGAACCTGCTTCTAGCTGCAGACGCCGAGGGCTGCTGCCCTGGTGTGAAGAAGCACAACAGTGTTTCGCATCGTGAAATGGCAGATTTTCTCGGAAGAGACGGAAGAGGATGGAAGCTTCAGTTTCATGTCTGGGGGGGGGGGGGGGGGTTTCTGCTCCAAGTCCGAGTTGAATGGAGATAGCGGTATTCAATAGGTCATCTGAGGAGGTAATTTTGAGAGATGGACAAGGCGGCATGGGAGCTGGATATCTCTTCTGGTTTGGTCTGGTAAGGTGGTGGTGATCGTGCAACGACCGAACCAGCTGATGGTGTGGGGACCGTTGCTTCCCTCATGCAATGGAAGTGTTTGCCAATATCTCTTTTTTTTCATCAAATTTTAGAATTTGAGATCTCGAATGTATCATAAATTACACACAAAAATTTTTCCAAGAAAATGGAATATTTTTTAATATTATGGTTTTTGATGTTCCGTTTTTTTGTTTAATTAAGATTGACAACAAATTTTAAAATATCATATGACGTTGTTAGTCGAAAAAAGTTATGAATACAATCCCTTTGTTTTCTTTGTTAAACGCTCATTTTTCCTAAACCGCTAAAAGCCAGCGGAAGACAATACTCCGCCATGATGAAATTTATGTACCCTCTTGCCCTATTGGTTGATGTATTTTTCTGCGAAATGAGATTCGCTTGGAAATCATTTAATTCAACGTGAAATAACGTGAAGAGCAATGACCTTTTTCAATTTATTTCTCCGGAATCATTGTATTTAATTTTTGATTTATTGAAATAAATACACATCATGTCAATCAGAATTTATTGGACCACTTCTTCTGCCTTTTTTGTTGTTATTGCATAAAACATGCAAGATTGTAAATCATCAAACCTGATCTCTTGTACTTTACGTGTTTTCTACACTCCTACTGAGGTTATTTTTTTCATTTGTGCTGTATTACGCGCACAATATCTTCCTGAGTCCTTTATTTGCTCTATAAGTGAAACTTTCCCAAGGGAGCACGTGCCCAGAGTGTCCTTTTACGTTCAGCTACTTTGCGGGAGGAGGATTTTTCCCATCACCTGCTTGTAAAGAGCTAAACGAAAATTCATGCATCACTCTGTTTGATGCTCGAAGGGAAATTAGTTTATTTTCCCAATCTCTTTCTATTGAAAATCCCAATAACTTTGTATAGAGAGTATTCCGGAAGAGCCAAAGGAGGATTTGGAGGAGGAAAGGAATACCAATTTAGAGCAGCCAATAAAAAGTAGCAGCCATATATTGAAAGACCTGGACATTGACATTTATCTCCCTGTAGAAGACTGTACACACATCATTTCATGAGGGTAACATGTTGAAAAATTAAAGTTATAGTTAGAATGTTCATCTACATAACCTTAGAAAATCTGTGAAGATACTCTGAATTGGCCGACTTCATACTTGGCTTGTGGCTGCTGCAGACCAATAGGCAGCCGGAAACCAAGCGATAAAGAATATCTGAATTTGTCGCTAATTGACGAGTCGCTGCTTCAAACTGACGAGAGGCCTCCGATTATTATCGATCTAACAATTCATTTTCAACCCAAATCACCTTTTTTGTCTTAAAAACAACTCGACTAATTAATTGACATTTGCCTTAATGCATAGTTATATATTCCACTCTATTAGCGCAGCTTAATTTTACCAAAAATTTTATATGGTACATATTTAAAGCATAGCAATTCCTTGATTGATCTTTGGAAAGGACTAGGTTTTACCGAATGAGCAGTCATGACGCACGACTGGGCTAAAAAGGCATGACCGGGGCAAAATTGAATGCTATATCGTTTAGAGGACTGTATTCCAACCAAGAAAACATTTTATACCATTCTGGCCTAAATTTCCTTCCATCCGGTTTGGGAAAATTTAAATCTCGTGGCTGAAACGAGCCTTCCCTAACATGCGCCATAGCCAAGGCTGGACCACGAGCACGATCACGTTCATTAATTAGCACAATTGACGATCGGTCAGTTGAACAGGAGGAACAGCTGGGACTTCTGGGACAGCTGGGAGGACTGGGACTGGGCCTACCCCATTCATTTGCAGGAGTATTGTCCTTGATAGTCGTGGACGACTGAGCGCATGACGAGCTTAACATATCTTCTACAGGTGGTTCTGGTTCATGCTCCAAAGCACCTCCTCCTGGAGGCTCATCTTCAAAACACCGTTTCTTTTTGCTTGATGAGCCTGAGTAAAAATAAGACAGCTGCGAACTCTTATCCTTTTTTGTTCCTTTGAGCTCGGAAAAAGACCATTAAGAATAGCAAAAGGGCCTAAATACAGGGCTACTACAAGACAGTGGCGTAGGAAGGAGGGTATGTTGATTTAAAAAAAAAAGAATAAATGATTACCACCTTGTGATCTTAGGACGTAAACAAAAGGCTCTTTGCATAATTTTAAACGTCTTGAGGAGTTGGGTGAGTGTAATTGCGTATCGAATTCAGTCAAAAATCGTCAATGCAATAGGTAGCTATCGGGACAGTAGAGTGCTGTACGTTATGTTGTCGTTTTAATCTCTGCCGGTTCAATTAAATAGACATCATGTTCCATGTTCCTATTCTGCATATGTCCTCCCTGACTGACGTATACACCTACTCCTCCCAGTAGTCCCCACCCGATTGGGGGACTCTTTTACCTCCGGAATATTTTACTGGGAAGAGTGTCATCACGTCTGTTATAAAGTTAAAATGCAGGGCTGCATCTTCTAGGGATAGATTTTTACCTAGTGGTTTCCACGTTGCCTACCACGTCGCAGCACTCCGACCGATTCCATGAACTTAACTCTCGCCGGAAGCTGTGGCTGTTGATGCCGGCCGATCTCGTAGATCAGCGCCATCAATGCCTTCTGCTGAGACTGCTGCCTCTCAGTGCGTCTCAGGTAGCTCAGTCTCGAGCTAGAGTGAGCGCGCAAGAGTTGGTCGGCAAGCCAGGAATATGTTTTCCATCGCTTGGTCTCGAACCTGCGACCCTCGGAATGGGAGTATAAAACGTTACCACTGGTCTAAACCGGGCTCCAAAAAGGCACCATCACTGGTGTATCTAACTAAAAACTCCAAATACTTTGTGGTAAAACCTTTGGATAAACCGAACTTTCAATTGCATGTTCGTTTAGGAATAAATATGTATTTTCATTTTGTATGCACTAGGCCAAGTTTGATATCAATGAAGTTGGGGAAATTCCGGAGACTGGCCAATAAGTTAACCTATGAAATAATTAAAACGAACTTACCGCATGTCTGAGTCGATGCAATCGTATGGTGGTTCACCTAAGGTATACCTAATTAAAATCACTTCGCTTGTCATCCAGTGTCATTGATGTGATGATATTAAATAAACTACACACATAAAGAAAACGAAAACAACACACGCGTACACATCATGCTGCACTAATAGATCGCTTTCTGTTGAAAAGAGCACACCAACAACAGATTGACAACTCTACCAGACACTACAAACAAAACTCGCCAAGACAAAAGACTACAGTGTGGCCCGCGGGGCAACCCTGTTGCCAAATCTCGTTCTGCAGCTCTGAATATTACAGAGCTGCCACTTTCGGACGTCGACATCACTAGTTCTCGTTCTTCACGCATCTAATGCTTGTTATTGTATTCCGTCACGCCTACTACTCAACTATTTCTATCTAACTTAACTCTATAGTGTACCTACAAGTTTTAAACACACGTTTCATTTTCCTGCGCTAAATTAGGCACGGTTACTGAATAAAAAGAACATTCAAAAAAGTGGTGTGATCACACACATGAATATACATAATCGCCCATTTTATTTTCTTACGCTAAGTTAGGCATGGTTACTAAAGAACCAAGAAAGTTCTTTGATTGTAGAATTGTATTTTCCAATTGTTTGTAAATTATTCAATTGCCACCCCCGAATTTGGCCTATTGTAGGGAGCAGTTGTGTATGGCAGTCCAGCTCGCATTAAAAAAAGCAAGCATAATGGTATATGGTGTGTGCGTCGACTTCGAAAATGACCCATTGAAAGGCATGGTCGTAGCCAGGATTTGTATTATGGGGAACAGGCCACCCACCCATAGCTGTAGATATACCTATGCCATGGGGGGGGAAGGACATCATCCTGTCCGGATGATGACTTTCGTATCACTAAAGGATATGAGATGGTCCTCCTCTAGGTTATGCTCCACCACGGCAGATTTATCAGGATGATACAACCTAATGCATATCCTGTGTTCTTTTAACCGTGTATAAATTGTGGGGCCTGTTTCACCAATGTATATTTTCCCACATTGGCATGGAATTTGGTGAAGGACATCATACATTTATATGTCTATGTATTTACCTCTCCGGATGGTAATTTCACTCCCAAACACGCGCATGCTCAGAGCTGTTTTCGTTCCATTCTCATGGCGAACCGTGCACACGTCTATGCAACGTTCTGAAGGAACATTCTGGCAATGTTCTGCAAACATTTGCATGTTGCATGGGACGAGTACACGATCAGCTGACTGAATTTGCAGTTTTTTTTAAACAAATATTTGTGGTATATGTAAAATATATGATCTTTGAATTGAATTCTTAGTGATTTCTGAGCATTTAAAAATTTTAATTCAAATTCAAAGATATATATTGATTGATTCAGGGTATTAACCTTTTCATATAACTAATTATGAGATGGAATTTTCTCCTGGTGACATAACAAAAATTTACTCCCCTACCTTTTTTTTTCACTTGGGCCTTCACCTGGTAGTGCAAAGTGTCAATGCTAGAACTCAGTTTGTATTTATGCTAGAATTTTGTTCAAAATTTGCTCATTCCAAGCAATAGAAGACATCATTTCAAATTCCACACTTTTAGAATATGTGACAAGTATTTGTTGAGAAAAATGCTGCAAATAGCAGTGGCCATGAGGAGAGGGTTGCTAATGAGATGAAGGATTGAGCTGAGTTGACGAGGACAGAGCCAGGACTCTTGCAAAGCAGGACATCTATGGGTGATAATATGCCTGGGTTTATTGTTTTTGCTGTAGTCACTTCCCTTCACTTGGCATTGGCTATAGCTGGCATTCATTCATTTGCTGGGAAAATCCACGTCACATATGGTTGGCATTCCTCCTGTGTGGATAATCCTCATCATGTCTCTTTGTTGCATTTGGCACATAAGGGCTAAGTATTCTACCGGTTAAGGTAGGTTTTGCTGAATGTCAGAGAATCTCCTCTCAACTTTCTATGCATTCAGGGGCCCATCCCCCTCCAGTACATCCTTTTTCGAGTCAGCATACAATATACCCATCTTCATACTGTCCATTAAACCTAATCTCTTTCTTCCCCTTCACTCTATGACACTCTTGAGCAACCCATCACCCTTTGTAATACCCGTCAGTCATCTACCCTGTCTAACCCAGATTTCAATCAGAAGTTTCCTTTCCTCGCCCACCATCTAAAGCACTTCCTTGTTAGTCTTCCTTTCTGTCCACCTAACCTTCTCCATCCTTCTCCACACCCACATCTCAAATGCCTGCAGCCTATTCTCGTCCTCCTTTCTCAGGGCCCACGTTTCATCCCCATACAATGCTACGCTCCATATCAAGCACTTCACCAGCCTCCTCTTCACATCCTTACACAAGGTCTCCGTCATCAGCTCCCTTGTATAACTAAATGCCTCCTTAGCTAGCACTATTCTCTTTCGTATGTCTTTGCTACTATGCCCATTTTCCTCTAGCATACTACCTTAGTAATTGAATTGCCCTACTTGCTTGATTTTGAGTCCTCCCACTTTAATCTCAAGCCTAGCTTTCTTCATCCTAAGGAATCTCATTACTTTTGTTTTCTTTTGATTTATCTTCATTCCAAATATACCGCACTGGGTTTCTAAAGCATCTACCAAAGCTTGCAGTCCCTTCGAAGATCCAATAATGAATGCCTGATTGTCCGCAAATCTACTCAACTTTATTAGATGCTCTCCTAGTTTGATTCCAACCTCAAGTTCTTCCCATGCCTGTCTTACCATTTCCTCTGCATAAATGTTGAAAAGCAATGGCAACAATTGGCACTCTTGTCTTACCCCTTACCCTATAGGTGCCCATCCTGATTTACCATCAGCAAGCCTCACCTGTGCCCTTTGCATCATATATAAGTTTCGGATTAGTTTCCTCTCTCGCCAATCTATTCCCATTTTCCCAAGTACTTCTGTTAGTTTTTTCCAATTTACCCGATCAAAAGCTTGTTCAAAATCAATAAAGCATGCAAAAATGTCCTGGTTATACTCTAGGGTTAAGGATATACGATAAATATTAGAGAGAATGAAAGAGTGAAAAAATACTGAGGAAGAGAAAGACAAGCTTTCATTAAATATCAGCCTGATTGGCCAAGTCGATGTCTATACTATAACATTTGACACAATTGTTGATGTAATAGCAATAAGAGGTAGTTACATCATCCTCATTGTTGTTATTGCATACATCACTATCTTTGAGCCATAACAGCATCAGAATATATACCTATTACAAAACAAATTATATTTCTCAGCCTCAATCAGCCATTCCCTACCACCTTCCTAATTTGAATACCTGCAACGTAACACATTCATGAAGTCAGTGATTACCAAGAATAGGAGGAAACTATTACACACCTGTATTATTTCAAAAATTTATTTTACGTACAATGAATATACATAGTCAATGTAAACCAGTAATCCACCACCACTGGCAGTTAGAAAGACATTATAATACAAAATTTTAAAAACTGGTACCATGTTTATACCCCAGCAAGCTCAAATAATTTCTCATATACACATTTCCAAGATAACATGAAATAGAATGATAATAATGAGGTTCCACCTTGGTCATTATCTGCAGAGATGGCTTCACATCCTTATAATATGGACATAAACAGTTCTGTGAAGACTAACTAAAGTCAATGACATCCTCAGAGATAAATTATGGCAATCTGAACTTGAATACTACAATCAAGTATTATGATGCACCCTCTGTTACTACAGATCAGAAGGAATATTTGTTGACTTGCATAGACTTCAGTTTCATTTCCCTCAAAGACTAATGTACATGGTGATAATAATTTTACCTGATTGAAGTCTATAATTATCAGAAATCATACTCATATTGATTCATATATCATGGGAATGTGAATAATTTTGTACCTCATGTTAAGAAACTAGTTTTAATGGCACACTTGGGCTATAAAAGAGCTTGAGATGACCCACGCCATGAGGAGGTATGTCCAAAATTCATATGAGCATACCCTGTGGAGTATCCAATACTTCCGTATGGATCAAGGGTTCCAGTACCCATCCCACTAGATGGCATAGGAGATCCCTGGAAAAAATAAACATGGAATTCTTACTGAAAATTAGAGAACACAAAAAACCAAAACAACTTCATTCAAGCCTGACAGCTGGGTTCATGGAATCATGGGCAATCACACCAAAAATGCACAAGAATTACCCCTCTGACATTCTGAATAGACCTCATACCAGCACATGAAGCAATTTCCCTTGTTCCAAAATGTCAAAAATTATGGTTAATAAACATTCATAATATTCTTTTTTACATGTGCATAGTTCCCATTCCAAAATTTTATTTCTTTTGAGTACAGATAAGAGTCCACTACAATGAAATTTTTCGCATGCAAAATTGGCATAATAGTCCCTATCAATGCAATTACTTTTTTGCCACTTGCAAGAGAAATTAAACTACAATTAACCCTTGGACAGTCTTCCACAGGAAATTTTATCATAAACTTGTATGAAAAAAATTGCTCCAAATAAATTTAAATGTGAAAGATAACAAAAAAGAGAATTTTACTCAATAATATTACTACAGTTGAGCACCTTTAATCCGGCACGGTCGGGACTCGAGCGATGCCGGATTAGGGATTTTGCCGGACTACGGGTGCTGTGGTAGTAACCAGCATAATTATGGGGTCCGCGATATTTTTAATGAGGGAATTCGATAAATTATAACAACTTCAATTAAGTTTGAATAAATTCTGTATATTCGACAAGTAATTCGAAAAAAAAAGAAATAAATTTCTTCTAAATTCACAAAAACAAAACGAGTCAACCGGTAGTCTCGCAAAACGGCTGAGTGAAAGGAATGCGTATAACATATAAACGTGTTGCTGGACATCAAAGAGTATATACAGTAGATAAGTAAAAATTTTACATCGCTTCCAATTTTCCTTGCAATCCTTATTCCACTGTGTTTAATACGATTCAATGAGCTGTCCACGTCGCGCCGTCAACGCTCGGTACAAAGCAAACATGCGCGCGCCATGCAAGGTAAGACACTGTCCACTCCGTGACGTCACACACTCGCGTCTCAGCAACGACGTATAATGTAGTGATGTCTTCAATTTGTTGAATAAACTCCTTCATTGCGCACAATAAGTAATATAGACAACATTGTATGCAAAAAATCTTCCGATACTCGTACTTGAATGGGAGAATTTTTGTCAGAATGGGTTACAGTTTTAGTAATTACGAAGTAAATGATTCGGCAAAGAAGTTTGTTTTCCACAAAGTACGCCTTGGAAATATTGCCGGATTACGGGTGTTCCCGGATTAGGGATTTCCGGATTAGGGGTGCTCAACTGTAGCACTCATAGTATATAAACTTGATGCTCAGTAATTAGAGCACATAGGGTGCAAAAGGAGCATCAAAATTTAAAAATTCTACTATTTCTAAGACCTTTCAAAATTCCCAACATGAGTTTCACTGATGTTCTTGCTCAAAAGGGACAAGGGAAGAACCACTATCCAACTTAAAATACGACTTGAACCAATGAAACCCAATGGGAAATAGAGAGGAATTTACTTTTTACTGATTTTACCAAATAAGTCCATAGTAATCACACTTTTTTCCAATGTGCTGCTTGGTGTAGAGGTTTATTCCCTTAGTTTCAGTAAATATTTCCCACACAATGTGTCTCACCTGAAGGAAACGACTAAGTTCCTCTTGAGTGTCAAATATCCAGACATGGAAAGGGGACCCTGGCACATGCTCTCCAGCCCACTTCACCTCAATTCTGTAGTCACCAGGTTCTGTGGGATCAAACTTGCAGAGAATTGTCCGGTCTCTATGGCTTTCTCTTTGCATCTCCACCCTGAAGGCACCTAAAATACAATATCCAGTTGAATTCAGTGGTGCACAAAACATAACATATGGCGACCAAAGAAGAGGATTTTAACTCCCCTTCCAAAATTTATAAACAACAACTTATGTAACATCACACAAGTGAATTACCAGTTAAAAATTAAACTGCATTTTTTCCAATTCCACATTTACCAACACTAAAGCCCATTTTAAACAGGGCATGCATGCACAATCGCATCAACAACATCTTAACAATTGTTTTCTCTCATGCCCTCTAAGAGACTCTGTTGACACAAATATCCTCCTAACTTTCCACTATGGTGCATTTTATTCACTATTGTCTTATTACATAATTTTTTGGGTCTCTTCATCTCATGCTTCTAAGATCTTCACATTGCAAAAACATGCTATGTTAATTATGGCATGAAAGCCTTATGATGCTCTCTGCAAACCCATTTCCATGTGTATGCTTATCATCAATTTCACTATTCATGCAACAAAATCTAAATTTGTAAGTTGAAAAGTCTTATTACAATTCTGTAAGGACTAACAGAGCTACGTTGAGACCACAAGAAATGGGTCTCAGAATATTTAACAAACGTCCTCAAAATTAAAAAGCCATTGAATGAAATGAGCAATTTAAAAAAAAAGGGTAACATTTTTTCAACAGGGAAAGCAATGCTATTCAGTTAACAAATAGCTATCTATTTGGCACAACAATTTAAATATTTATTGATTATTAAGCAAATATTGAAGATGTGTTACTAAAATGTTTTTTCTGTTACATATTTTATCTTTGCAGTGATGTATGTGATATTAAAATATTAATATTTTTTTGTGAACCTACAATGCTAATATTCTTTGAACTACTGTATTTTTCTGATGTGTTTTATATCTTCTTTCAGATCTTTAAACAAATAAATTATTATTATTATCTGATACATTTGAATTTCAAATTGCATTGAGTAAAACATTGTATTACAAGAGCATATTCATTTCAGAAACTCTTTAGAAAAATCACCAGGCCTTCAAGCTCTGTAGCCTTTCCATTTCATTAGGTATACATTTGCACCATACTTCATAAACCTTATAAATACATAAATTGAAATTTAATTGCTGTCTCACACTAAAATGCATCAAAAATGAGTAAAAACTAAAGCATAAACATGTTTTTGCACTGTTTTCATTCTGAGGAAGAGTTAAAATAAAAAAAAAGCTTGCCCTACCTTTGGGCCCTCGAACTCTGACTGTTAGCTGGCCAGCTCCAGCACCACGGGTGTCACAAACAAATCGAGACTCAAAAGTTGCCAGCACACCATGGTCAACCCCAGGACCATGAACTCGAACACGACTTGCATCAGGCCCACCACTGACCCTCAACGGGAAAGGACTGCCATTGACATGTTCACCTATTGAAATTCAACATCCATAATTAAAGAATATACTTAAGACTAGGGATGAGTCAATTCCACTTTTTATTTTATTCCGATTTAGATTCTTTCAAATCGATTCTCGATTCTGATTCCATCGATTCTTATTCATAATAACAGGTGAGATATTGATATACCAGTAGCGTACGAATATTATTTAAATTCAAGTACATATTGGCTGAAATAAAATAACAAACGATGGTTTCAGACCTCACTTGGTGGAATTCCTTGATATCAGGGATAGAAGGATTAACTTTGCAATTCCACATTGTAAAAGATTTATTACGACCGGTTTCGCCGCAGTGCAGCATCATCATCATCCGACCTAATGATGCTGCACTGCGGCGAAACCGGTCGTAATAAATCTTTTACAATGTGGAATTGCAAAGTTAATCCTTCTATCCCTAAAATAACAAAGACAACTAAGTCTCTCAAAAAGTATATTTATTAACAAATAACAAATATATCCACAGTTTATTGAGGTAGATAAAAAGTACAAATTGATAGCCTACACCCAAAATTACTTATGATGTGATAAATGAAATTTGATTTGAATATTTATCTATCTGGAATCGATGGAATCGGAATCGACTTTAGGCGATCGATTCTCGATACCGATTCTGATCCTGAGAATCGGTTGAATCGAGATTTGGATTCGACTCATCCTAACTCAAGACTTAAGCTCACATATCAGTTTGGATGTCTCAAAGCATCTCCCAATAGAAGGAAACTTGATAAACTAAACTGCATGAGAGATAATTAAATAAGAGCATGTATACTAACCAATTATACACGATAAACATCTAGTTTTACAGAAAAGTTTTATTTTGTATTATTTCAGCTCATATAATAGAAGCCTCATTATCACTATGTTTACCAATCAAACTCAGATCAATTTGGCTGGTTCCGCTCCGTATGGTAAATGTAACGGGTTAGAGGGATTGATATGAGAAGCGGGCTAACTCGGCCAACATTTCTGCCACTCTGTGATTTCAAATCAATATGAACCGATTCAAATAGATATTTCAATCGATTTCGCATTGGTAAACCAGGCGATCTGAGTCAGCTGGCTTAGAATGTTCGGATCGGTCCAAGCTCATATTGATATGAGTTTGCTTGGTATTCGATTGGTATTTGTAGTGTATGTCTCTCAGATTGATTGAGATGGCAAATCATGGGTTGATTCCAAAATTTATGGAATCTAAAATTCGAATCTCCTACTTTTATCACGTCTTGAATCCAAATCCTGCTTTTCCTTAATTATGTTTCCCATTTCCTTATCATAACCGATACATAAATTAATAATAACTAGGGATGGACCGATACCGATATGAAGTATCAGCCGATATTTAGAGTATCGGTAGAATCGATATCGTCAGTCTTTTCAGATTTTTTCAATTTTCAGATTTTTACCGCCAATTCGCCCAATGGAATATTGAGTTTGTATTATACCTAGACTGAAGTAGTATCGGTATCGGTAATGGTATTGGGGGGAGGAGAAATGGTATCGGAATCAGTAACGGTATCGGCATTTTCTGGTATCGGTCCATCCCTAATAATAACATCTAAAAACAAATTCATATACATTTGTACTTTTCCTTGTAAGTTAATGAGCCCATGAGTGTTCTAGGTTTTCTCTTTATCTAAATTCTAAAGATTTAGCTCAAAAAAAGAACAGAAATATATTTCACCACAAAGACTATTACTTTCTCAGTTAGGAATATAGAAAGATATTTAAGTGAACATAATTTTTTTTTTTTACATATTCTTGTAGATTCTCAGTAATTTTCCAATTAGATGTATCAAAACCTTTCCACAAAGTATTTTAGCTAAATTGCAGGCTTATGATGTATTTACGGCCTTATATTATATGTGCAATACTGCAGTCTATTGGAGTCTTTAGAGATGCAACAGTACGATACAGTATCAGAATCAAGCACAAAATGGTGTGACAAAGTTTCTAACCTTGACTCCAGTTAATGTACATCAAATGGTCATATTTCAAGTATAATGACCTTTTTGTGATAAGGAGAGAGAAATCTCTCTTTTCTTAAAACATTTGGCCTCATGAGTGTCTATTTCCATTTCTTAGTGCATTTTATTTTCAGCCACATTTATATTTAATGGGTTTTTAGAATGTAATTATGCCTTAATCAAACCTTAAAGAAGATTAGCTGAATTTTCCTTACATTTGCAGCACTAAACCACAACACAATGGAGTTACAAAAATTGTTTCGAGAAAATTTTTTGGCATAGTAAAAGTGAAGCTTTATAATGTGTTCCATACAAGTTAAGGAAATAACACAAGCAATTGCAAGTAATTAACAAGTAACATTAATATACCTGTAATTTTCACTTTTAAGAAATCAGAATTTTAAAGACCAGCAAGTTTTTTTTTTTCATGACAGGAGTTTGATATTGGCATTAATTCGTAGCTTATTATGAGTGATAAATAGTATTGTGCAATACAAGGAGTAATTTTTTATCTTCTCCACTATTTTCTAAGGTCAAATATATATTCTGTAGCCTCACGATACACTATTTTGTCATTCACTGACATTCATGCTTTTTTCTTGATTTTATTCCTCCACTAGCTTCTCCCACACGAGAAATTTCATTTGCGTAGTCATGCATCATAATAGATAGAAACATTAATGTACCCTTCCATTACAATCATTTAAATGATCTTCATTAAAGTGCTATCAACATGGAATTAAGATCTGTTTAAATGGTGGTAAAATATGAGTAAGCCGTTAACTGGTGGTTAAGGATGAGTTAGGGTGAATACCTTTTGTCACAGTGCATTATAAAATCTTGCTCTTGGTTATCATGCACCTACCTCCATATTTGATGGCAAGTGTGTGCCGACCAGCTTCTTGAGGTTTGACATTTAATGTAAACGTTCCATCGCCATGGTCATACAACTCACAGTATGCAACCTTGGAGGGACCGACACATTGTGCTGTGAGTTCACCTGCAAAACAATCACCAACTTTAAGAAAGTAGCCTATAATCTATCATTTCTAAGATAGAAGAATCAGAAAGTTGCAGACAGTATAAATTAAGGTTTTTTCTTTGTAAAAAAATTAATAATTTTAAAAATAATGGTATTTCTTTTTCAAGGTTCATGCTGAGCATTACTAACCTGGTCCTGCTCTGCGAGTATCGATGAAACTCCTGATTTCATTGCCTAGGACACCAGTCTTCAGTCCTTCCCCAGAACAAATAACTTGTGAGGCCTCTGTGGCCCCAGCAGAAGAGTCTCCTCCAGCTGTTAGCGCAGGTGATACAACAACCTTCAATGGGCATCCTCTTACTTGCCTGGAAAAGTCATACGTAACTTTTTAGAGCAAATAACATATTATGTACTCAAGTTTCATCGAAAGTTCTACTTGGAGCATGGATATTTGTTCCATTTTGAAAACTTAATTTTTATTTTTCATTTATTAGCATATTTCATTATTACATACTACTTCAGTAATTTTAATGTCACTATTTCTGGTTAATCTTATTTTACTTGAACAATTATATTTCAACATCAAATTACTCAGAATAATGCTTCTCCAAAATCTGGTGTTTCGCCTCATGTTTTACATTGTTATACATACGATTGGAATTTGCAATGACGCCAAATTATTATATCTCAAGAGATGATTTACTTGCTGACACCCAAAAAATCATTAAATGATTTATTTTAATGGTTTAAATTCATTTTGGTATTTGGTAGGATTTCAAAATAATGAGGCCCCTGAAGACTTACAGTCAGATTCTCTCTCACCTAGGCTAATTCTGTGTATTAACCTTACAGTTTGATTGGATTGAATCAGTCAGATTCGAACATTCGATGCTTGGAGGATGAGGAGAGAAGCCACACAAGAAATTTAGCAGTATAGGCAGAGTTAGTGGATTGAGCAGATAATGAAGAGTGGCCTCTACTAATATTAATGCCACATCTTTATTCAAAATTCACATCGTATGTATTAAATTGGGCACTGCTAATGGTCCTAAGATACAGCACAACACTAAGGATAGTTGATTAATTTTGTAAACCAACATGAGTAGGAGATAACATGAATTTCATACCTGTCTGACCACATGACATTCAGCAGGTGTGGTCCAGGAACACTGGCAGTATATGTTGCCTTGTGAACTCCATTACCCAAGTTGGTTAATCTAACTGGAACATCTGACTTCATACCTGTTAAACTGACTTCTGGCCGACCTGTGAGTAATGCAAGTAATATAATTGTATATAAAAAACAAGGCATAGGAGGAATTGGATCTCATTATGTAAAGTATTTCCACAAATCATAGCTAACGGTATGATATGTTTAGATGAAATTTTACCATAAGCAGGTATAACCATAAAAAAAAACTTAGAGATATCTCTACTGAAGGGCTCTAGGTCTGGGAGGGTGAAGCAAGAGTTGATAGAAGGGAAGTAAAGGGACATGAAGTTGAGCAATTGAAAATAGAACATTCAATAGTGATAAGAAAAATGCCACTATGCTACCTTACATAGGCTACAATTCTAATTCAACAAGATGAAGGAGATAACTTGAGTATATACTAGTGATTCCAAAATAAAGCTGATCCAAAGCAGCAGAACTTAAAAGATATCACCAGCAAAGAAAATACAAGCAAATGAGCATAGTTCCCAATGAAAAAATCTTTTGACTAGATGAGGATACAACTTATATCTCCAAACTCATGTCAAGAGTTTCAACCAGTGAATGAAAACTATTCTCCTCTCTGATAACACTTCAAAAACAAGAGTAACCTAAAATCAAGGTATGTAAATTGAGATTTTACTGTGGCCATCTCATATTATGTTCACTGACTAATTAACCACCATGAAAATTAAATCAACTCCTCAATCAGGGCAGGGTTCACAAATATCACGTATGATTTCA
This sequence comes from Ceriagrion tenellum, assembly GCA_963169105.1. Lineage (NCBI taxonomy): Eukaryota > Metazoa > Arthropoda > Insecta > Odonata > Coenagrionidae > Ceriagrion > Ceriagrion tenellum. The sequence continues at coordinate 49,760,612 of OY720637.1, forward strand.
TGGAGAAAATCTTTCACATTTAAAATGGTATACATCACGTTAGGCACCAATCACAACTAAAATTGATAAGTATACTACAGCCGGACCATTTTGACAGAACTTCTGTAAAAAAACAAGAGGGCTATGAAAAATTATTGGTGCTGGTTCCCAGGGGTGAAGATCCCCCTCATAAGCTATAGTACAAAACCCCCTCAAATTCTTATTTCCTCCTAAAATTCGGTTATTCCATCCTTGTTTTAAATTTGAATATAAATAAATTTAAATATTAGGTAGTATTATTAAAAGGCAATATTTAAAAAAAAGCACTATAGGTCAGAACAAAAATCTTTATTTTTATTTTTAAAAATCCTATCTTATGTCTTTATACGTATAATATTTTATTAACCCTTTCGTGTCTCGCGTCAGTTGTAGCCGACGTGAATTTTCCTACACAAACGAACGAATGTCGGCTCTGGCCGATGGAGAAAAACAAATGCAAAAGACTTAATGTCGGGTATGACCGACACGAGGGAAGGGAAATGACCGATGCGGAAGCAATAATCCTAGGTATGCAGTAAACCGTTGCGACCCAGTAGCCCTCCTTGCTGCATGAATCTGTGGTTAATTTATTGTATTTGCAATGATTTTTCGAGGCAATTATTTTTTCACCCTACAAAATTTTGAACTTTTTGAAATGAATTATTTGTTTTTTGTTGAGTCTAAGCAAATTTCACATGAAATTCTAGCATTGATGGTAACGGAGTTCTGTGTGGGAATCTCAATAGTTGGAGCTCTAATTAGAACTCTAAGTTTGTTAATATTAAGGCTAGAATTTCGTTTAAAATTGTAAAACACTCAGAATGACATTAGAAATTCATTTAAAGGTATAAGTTTTTAAAGTATACGGCAAAAATATTTATAAGAAAAACAAGGTTTATGCAACAAACTCACCGCGGCCTCCTGCTGAGAGAGGGGATGCTAAGGGTTGGGGGGTCGAGCCAAGTGCCTGGCAGAAGGCCACGGTGTCCTACTGAGTGGGGTTCCAAAACGGGCAAAAAGGCATACCTGAGCGATTGGTCGCCACGAGAGAGCTCCGTAGAGAGGAGTACAGAAAATTCTCATGCTACTCATAGAAGGGAAAGCATTTCCCTTTGAGAGACTTCAGCACGAAAGGGTTAAATTCCTTCTTTCATGAAAACATTTTTCCTCTTACCACCCCATGCCCCGATCATAATATTGAGAATGCCTCAAATTACGCCTGTCACTCTCATCATCCAGATTTTTAAATGTTGTTTTATTTATTTTTCTGCCATTTTTATTAAAATTATGTTTCAAAATTTCCCTCCCCCTGAAAATTTCAATGGCGCAAGTTGTGCCATGTAACCCCTATGTACACACCCTTGCTGGTTCCACTTATACAAGTACACAATGAAAGGTAAATTTTAGTATGAATCCGTGAATTATAAACTGGGCCCAAGGCATCAATTGGGTATCTTACTTTCAATTAACCCTTTGAGTGCCACACGACGATATATCATCGTTTGCAGAATGTGCCAGAAGTGCCAACGACGATATATCGTTGTCTATGAGGAGACCTGTTTAAACAATGAGTCATTACAAAAAAAATATTTTTTTCGTATTCATTAGCAAAAAAGTATTCTTTTTCAAATACAGAAATGATCATGTAAAAATAGTAAAAAAAAATAATAATTAATTGGCCGTAATAAACAAATAAAAATTGTATGAATAAAGGCCTACAAATATATCAAAATACCCATGGCACTTCTGGGAGTACCCACCGAAAAATTGGTGGCACTCAAAAGGGCTAAGAAAGATTTTAGAGATCCCTCATATTATTACCTGGTCCAGCCCTTGAGCCATCAATGACAAACTCCGCTTCTTCCCCACATCGGGCACCAGCAAGACCCCTTCCCGTCAGGACCACCCTGACAGGAGTGCCATCAGTGGTAGATGGCGTGCTGCCCACTTCAGTCGCCACACACTGCAGAGGAGACCGTGGTAGAGGCTTCCCTGCAAAGCTGAGGCTGAGTGTGTGGTCCCCAGGTTCTCTAGGTGTGAGTAGTAACCTTACTCTTCCCCTCGCTGCACCTAACGTGCCTCCCCCAACAGCTTCTAAGGCAACTGGGACACTTGTTCCTGATGGCCCCTTGAACTCGGCCGTCAGTTGACCTGGACAAAATAGTTTTCATGTCGTGATTAGCTTAAGAATAAGAAAACTTTTGGAAAATTTATCCAGTTAATTGCAAGGACTATATGAGTAAGTGGACATAAAAATTGCATTTAATTTTTTAGCATGTAAAATCCGATGTTAATTGCATAATGTAAAACATTTGAGAAATTGGAACTTTTTAAAACCAACAATTTTTCCACTATTTTAAACTTTAGGTCTTATAGCTCCATGCATAAATATAAAACAAAGCAATTCCTCAATTAGAACAGCATATAGGTCAACATCATCAAAATACTAAATCATCACAAATAAGAACACATATAAACAATTATCTACCAAGCATATAACAACAATAAGCATCATTGTGTAAATAATCATTGCAAACTAGTTTTTTTAGCACCAATACCATTTTCTATGTTAGGTGTATACTGATTTTACTCAAATAAGCCCAACCTTGCTCAGTTTTATTTCTAAACAGGCTTGAAGGGAAAAAATAAATTTATTATGAAACTATCTTTGAAATAATTTTTTTCCACCATTCGCACTTATACCACATTACCAACATCCATAAGGAAGAATTTTGATATAAAATTCCAACAAATCATTACAGCAACACATTATTATAATCATTTCAAATATATATTGTTCTAATGTCAGAGGAATAAAATGTTCCCCAAAATGATGAAATTCATTAGTGATTACAGTGGGTTCTAGAAAATTAAAAATCCAAAGATAAGCCAGTAAAAAATTATTCCAATATTCTGAATGTACAAAAGGAGGAGAGTAGGAGAGAAGATTTAGCATGGAGATAATAAGTTAGTGAGAGGCACGAAAATCTGGAGTTTTCACTTAAGGGAGGAAATTGATCTCTACTCATAATGTGTTGTACGTAAAAAGTCATGGTGAGGAGATTTTAGGTGTTAACTTTTTCTACTAGCTAAATTTGATTTGTTGATAAAATTGAGTTTCTCCCTAAGGACAAAGCCCATTTGAGTCTGCAGAAACTTTCATGCAACGTAGCTTGCTCTTCTCTTATTTCATTGGAATTCTCTTATTTCATTATATTTCTCTCATTTCATAAGAATGATCAACAATCAGAATTATGACATACTTAAACTAGCAGCAGTGCAGTGACATCCTCATCTGCCAACCCAAGGGTTCCAGGGTGGTATTACAATACACAGGCCACGATTAAAAGAGTTCATAGAGATAAATATATTCTGTTTCTTCATTGCATAAGCTGTGACCAATAAATGAATGAGTATTATTACTTTCTCTCACCTGGGCCAGCCTCAGAGGTATCAAAGGTCACCCTTTTAGAATGGTGTACAGCCAAAGGTAACCTCCCAGATTCCTCATCAACAAATGACTCCCATCCACCAATCACACGTACTTTTCTTGGGTCAGTCACTCGTGGATGGAAAGGTGATCCTAACACAAGAACGGAATAATTTACTTTTACACTCATTAACTAATCTAAAGAGCAGAAAAAATCCAAACTCATCAACAAAATTTTAGGCTTTTTTTGAGACTAGTTCTTCATATCATTTCCCATGCAAATAAATTAAAGCTAAGCATTTCTAATGAATATTTTCCTCCTAAGCAAAAGAATTCATAACATTCCATTTTACATTTAATAGAATGCATATTATTACCCCTACCTTAATACCCTTCCCAAATTTTGACACTGTGAAACATTAAATTATATTCTCAGTGCGATTCAATCAAACCAAAGGTATGTTCAGAGCAATACCTATAAATGGGACCCAAAGAGTGTTTAGTTGTACAAGTTTTTTATGCACTAAACTCAAGCTCTACTTATTTATTTAATCCCAGATTCTTCTTGGTATTTGCTTTCTTAGTCTGTCCACTTCATGTTTCCCCTTAGGAGATGGAAATAAAATGGCAAAAAATATATTTAACAATTAATTATCACAGAAACCCAAAAATAAAAGCCCAGCATAATGATTTGGACACAAAAAAATTTATCGACTATACATACCAGGAATCTCTCGGCCATCCCAGGTTATCCTGACATCAAAGGTTCCAACTTCTGTGGGGACATATGTGGCTATGAACGAAGCAGATGTCCCTGTGAGGCCATTTCTCCCACCACCATCATCACGTTCTAATCGGCATGGCACCTGAGTGGGGAAATTTATTTTATAAATATGCCCTAAACTGATAGAATTGAGATAAAATTTAACTTGATTCGTTAACATGAAATTTGATGAAATGGTAGAAAGTGTCTCACCACATCTACCACCAGCAGTGATTGTTTTCACAATCAGTTGGCATAAACTCTATTCAAATAAAAAAAATGAGTGACTATACATTCAAATACAGTAGAACCTCTTAGTAACGAAATTCAAGCGACCGAAATTTTGCCAGTTCGTAAATCGCGAGTTTGTACCTCAGAGGTTATTTGGAGGTTGCATCACTCCAGGGACAAATTAAATATCCCGGTGTTGTGCGATATATTATATATCTAGTAATTGGCTCCGACTGTTAGACATAAAGAAATTATTATTATTATGAATTCTTCACTTCTCAGCCTTTTTAAGGGCTGGGAAAAATTCACCTATCCCGGGTGCAAGGCACCAAAGGCATTAGGCTCAAGTACCGTTTTAATGTTCATTTAAAAATCTTCATACTATGGAGCACGTGTTAATTATTGCGGTGTTTTTAATTTTCATGTACAAATGATTTTCTATTCCCATTGTTTCCAAGCTTTTGTGCAGGTTTTTTGGTATTACACCAGTCACGGACATTATTATTGGTACAATTTTAACTGTTTTTTGGTTCCATATTTCTTTTATTTCTTCGGCCAGAGGTTATTATTATTATTACAGATTAGAATAGAGTATTAGAACAGAGTATCCGATCACGCATAAGATACATATTGGCACCTGCTGACAAGCCTACGGCTTAGCAGGACCACAAAAATATAATTCAAAATTACTCTTAACATTCATGCCTTCATTGAGTGTATTTTTTCCCTTTATCATGATTCTTGTTTCTTTTTTTTTGTTCTTGTCTGTTATATTAAGGTACACTTTTTTACTTGTAATAAACTACTGTAAAATCTTATTGTAATAAAATGTATGATTGTAAAAAATAAAAATAAAATCTGTTTAAGTAACTTGTATAGCAACGAATCACGGGACAAACTACAGTTGACTGCCCATGGGCCAGGGTGGCAGGGCTACCACTGTAGCGGCCACTGTGGCTGGGTAGTTTGTGTTTCACCGTTCTTCTATGAGAGGTCGCCTAGCGGCCGCTACGGAAGATTGTGGGTTGGCGGAAGTCTGTATCACTAGGCGCTTGAGCAACTTGAAGAAGAAAAAGGAGGCCCAGCTACGCTGCCACGAGTTTTTTTTCTGTCGCCTAGAGCCTTAAAATTAAATAATAAATTGAGTTCAGAGGATTTTGCCTTCTCATTCGTTCAGTGCCTCCTGTTCACTGTTGTGCTCGACGTGATAGAAGGCTTTTTGTGGACTAATTAAGCGCGAGTGATTTTTACTTCTACTGAACCAAAAAGAATCACAGCCGGTGTATTTAAATGTTATTTTTATGAGTTTGTGTTAGGATGGATGCCAAAAATAGTGCTGTTAACCACATAAGCATGCGCGACTACCCTTTTGGCCCGAGTTATCGGCCCTGTGGTTGGTCCTGTTAGAGGAGCAACTCCATTTAAGTGAAATTACCCGTGATGCCACTAAGTTTTTCCATATCATCAGCCAGCTGGACAGTTGGTACATGGCCGAGGACATTGTTATCAACTCACCGGAGGAAGGAAAGTACACGAAAATTAAGTCGGAACTAATGCGGTGGCTTTCTGCAACATGCAAGCACAGAATTCAGCAGATCCTAAAACACGAGGAAATGGGCAACCAGAGGCTGTAACAATGTCTCCACCACCTCTGAATCCTCGGGTTTAGATTGGAAACAGGGTTGCCATCATTCAGCAGAAATCGCTATCAATTGTTCTCACTCATTCGTAAGTAATAATTAATGACACTGATGGTGGAACTTGACTGCATTAAAATATCAGCTGCAGCAACATCCAACCGAATATAAACACCAGTACCGAATATACCGAATATAACTAACCAGCGATTACCGATGCACAGTCCTGCTGACGGCTCTCTAACCACGCTGATACTAAGTAACATTTGCAAGTTACCAGAAATGCGATGAATAAGAAGGTACTTTCTGATTTGCTAGTTCTCACGGAGTCTCTGATTGGCCCTTTTTGCTTTTGAAACTGCAAAAATCCCACAAAATAGACAATATTAACAATTTTTTGGCAAAATAGATCATGAAGAGGTACATATTTATTACGAGTCAGGGCCAATCTTTAATCTTGTTAATCGGGAGTTTTTGTAAAGCAGGAGTTCTCTCATTAGAGGTATTTATTAATGCTTTTACATAGGGATTTGGTGGGACCATTGGCATTTGTTCGTTCATCGGAGTCCTTCGTTTAGTGGGAGTTTGTAACGTAGAGGTTCTACTGTATGTAGTATCCATCCATAGTTCTCTCTTACCTCACTCTCCGGACCATCCACCCTGACAATAGGCTCTCCTATGGTTGTTGGAGCATCTGATGATGCAGCTTTAGTTCCCTCGACCCTGAAAGATGCTGCAACACCTACTTGAGCTGTCTGGAGACCCTCCCCTAATGCCCTGGCCACCACTCCATTTCCTTCCACAACTACAAATGTCACTGGTGAACCTAGAAGAAATAGAGGCATATGTACATATGAGAAATTACAATGGAATCCTGATTTATTTCAAACTTGTTTTAGCCTTGATTATAAATGTGAAGAAAGGGTAAGTCATATTCATAGACTTAAGGGGGCACACCTCAACACTTAATACATTAAAATAATTTCAATAATAATTTTTATTTAGGCATAATTAATTCATCTAAATAATTCTAAAAATTGCATAAAATAACTATGATGCTGCAAAGAGAAAAGACATGAAAAATGCACCAAATCTGCAGTCCAGTGTCCTTTTAGGCACAAAATATTACAAGAATAGGTTTTCATACAGAGCATAAGCTTACTTGCAGGATGCTCATGTAACATAAAACATGAATTGTGTTACTTCAGTCAATTTAGCTGAAAAACTTTACTTTCGACTCTCAATATTACTCTTAAAGTTTACAATGGCAATAATACCTGGAACTTCCTCTCCGCCATATGTGACCTGGAACCTGTACAGACCAGCAACAGTTGGGAAGAACTCAATGACATCAACCCCTCGAGATGCATCACCCCCGTTCTCCAGTCCTCTCTCCTCTTGTAACCTCCTCTCACCCTTCACCTCAATAGGGAGGTTACGACCCAGAGGACTTGTCACTGTAACATCCAGCTCAGCATAACCTGCTTCTTTTCTATTCACTAACAAAGGAAAATGAGAAAAAGGTGAGCCTTTACCCTTAATAATATCTCCAATAATCGTTATAATAATAATTTCAAATGCATTCACTACATCTCAAATAAGGTAAGGTTTAACAAAGAGTGGTAAATAGAGAACTAATGAAGTAACTGTCACATTTAAGGTCGATGAGCATATCAGCTTTCTGGGAAAAGGACAGCAGATACCAAGTTACATCAACCAAGGTGAACATCAGTGGCCAAAGGAGTTTTTTATATGAATCCTTAATAGAATATTTTAAACTTATAACATGATTTAAACATTATAAATGTGAATATTTCTAGTACAAGTTTAACATAGATACTAATAATTTCCATAACATACATACAAAGTTACAGAGATCTGTGTAACCAAAAAGGAAATTAAGATATATTCCATAAATATATAAAAATGTCCAAGAGCCATGGATGGAAATCTTTATTAATAGCTTAAATTTTTAGCCAGATAATGAACTTACCAACAAAATACTAATTCCTCATGTGAGTTGATGAAACCTTCAGTTAATGGTATGACACATTTCATAGATAAGACGACACGAAGATAAAAAATAATACATGGACTTACATTTAAAAGCTATTTTTTCATTCACTGCCACTGCCCTTGTGCTGGCATCACCCTCAATTATGACTTTGGAGGCATCAAAAACCTGGCAGAAAAATGGCGATCCTCTTACTGGATTAGAACCATGAAGAATATCCACTTTGTATGTTCCTGTAAAAATAATAAGGCTTGAAATTTCTGATGTGTAAACATTAAATGCAAAATTTACAAATTTCCCTGATGCTAATATTTTTGAAAGCTATATTTTGCATTTATATACCTACTTCAGGTTGTATTTTTGCAGCACATAGACACAGCTAACCATTCTTAAATTTTAATATTATAATACAGAAGTTCTTATACTTAAATTGTGGTTTGACATTACATAGGTATCTGAATAAATTATTTAGTTATAAATGAAGGGTTTTCAGATTTTATACTTTTTTGCTAGAGCAAATTCCAGTCATGCTGCAATAAAAGCATGAAATTAACTGCATGAGTGAGGAAAAAATAGAATTGCGAGCAGAAATGGGAAAGTTAATATTACCAGCCAAAGTTGGGGTGAATTCTGCTAGAAGGCCCCCAGCCTTCTGCTGGTAACATCTGACAGGCACTGCTGCTCCAGCTGGTCCACCAACTACAACGTCAAACTCTTCAGCTGGCCTGCCCAAGGTTTCTATGGTGAACGATGCCGGCTGGCCAGAGCGCCCTTGGTACAGTCCAAGTCCTGTGGCAGAAACTTCTTTCCCAGATGTAGCTGGGTCACGCCCCACAGCAACCTCCAGAGGTGATCCTGCAAGAAAGCCATTGAAAAGTTTCTCATTAAGGTGAAGATAAATTCCATTTTGAGAGCATCTGCATACTTCCTGAGTTGAAAGGAAAGTAAATTCCTTCTTAGACATGCAGGCAGAGTAAGTACTAGCACAAAATATTCAATACTAATCTCAAATGGGTATTGAGATTTTAAAAATGTAAAACAAACATACTCTGGGAGGAGGATGCACTTTTAAATTTAAGTTTACTTCATATTACAATGCTTTATGACCACAAGGTCACCGCAATGTATGAAATCCTTAGATTTTACAGACAATATAAAGAGCCACAGAATTATGACATAGAACATTGCAAATCAATCCTTTCTAATACATAAAAGTGTAATGGTTTCTGTCTGTTTCTCCGCAAGCAAAACCTAATGGACCAATTGAGCTGAAATTTGGCATGTAGATAGAAAATATATCTGATTGTAATGTAGGCTATATTAAAAAGCCCTCAGAGCCCCAAAAATCCCCTGGGTGGTCCATGCTAAGCATTGGGTTTGGTGCAGTGGTTTCATTTTTTGCTTTTTAAAGTACTTTCACTCAAGATAGAGGGCTGGGATTTTTTTATCGGACGGCCGAATAAATGAAGTTTCTCATTTTATCAATTGATTAACCATTATACTTCATAGTCGTCTGAAAATTATGTTTTTAGCTGAAAAATCTCACTTTTTTCTCTGAAATCAACAAGAGCATATTTCCTTGACAACCAGAATTTTATTTTCAAAGAATATTTATGCCTCTAGCATTTAACCCTTTCGCTGCGGTCAAACTGCAGAGACGTGCCAGCCCCTGTGCGGCGATAAAGTGAACGCTAACCTACGTCGTCACAGAAAGTATGCCTCTCGTTGCACATGCAACTCAATAGTCACTCAAGCTCCCGGGATGGGATTAGTACAATGTATAACAATGAACTTGGTGAATGGCATTCACAGAAAAAGAGAAAGTTCAGTAGCGTGGGCAGGAACAACCACTTGCCAACGGAACGTAGGAGCTACGTTCACAGCAGTCAACCGGGCGAACGTAGCTGCTACGTTCACAGCAGCGAATGGGTTAAATATCATGTTTTCCTGCAGGCCCATGATAGCATGTACAAAGAAAATCCATATTAGAAGGGCCCAAAGTCCTCAGTGCCCCATGATAGATTGCTGGGGGGGGATTATCAATAAATTCAATGTGTATTTACAACAAGTATACCCTTCAATGTCTATTCTCAAAGTAGCTTTCATAGGGGCACTGCATGTATGTGAGAGAACACTTATGAGTAGTAAACAATACACATAAAGGAATTAAATAGACTATACACACAATAAATGTGCAAGAATACTTGCATGAAGAGAATAGTAATAATGCTGCTGGAAAACGGTCAGCGTGTCTACTAAAATGAACACAATGTACAAGATAGGTTACCAAGTCTTCAAATGACCACGCTGACAGTATTCTTCAGGCTTTGAGGTTTTCTTACAAAATAAGTTCAATGTTTTTCACACCTGTTGAATTCCAATGGGTACCTTCCACTAGTGAATTAATATTTTTCAGCCTAGAGGTAGATACAATAAACAAATGGTATCTCATAAATACAGCATTGATAAGAAAATAGTTACCTTTGATGTGGACTCCATTTAGTTTGATTTCTATCCGGTGAGGAAGGGCTATGCTAGGATGATATGTGACCTCGTAGCACTTTCCCAGTCCATCTTCTCTCCCCGCACTAATGGCCTCAACTTCTCTGACAGCATGCTTCACGTCCTGACCCGCGGTGCGAACTGACACTGAGAGTGAGCCTTGACCCGCAGCCCTAGCATCAACTGAAAAAAGCACAAAGTATTATGTCACAAGTACCAGATTAGATGTGGCTTCTTGTATAATTAAGCTCTTGACTGTGAAAAAATAACATATTTGTTTGAAACTAAATGAGCATTTTAGTGTCTTTCAAAAAGATGGTTTAATTTCTATGATTTCAACTCTAGTTTATTTCAAACTTTACACCTTCAGGTGACACTGGGGAAGTATTTTATATTCGAATCCATATTGAAATTTCTAAATTTTTAGTAAAAAGTTAAGGAGAAGTGGATAAATTATTCACGTTGGGAATGTAAATATAAAAAAATGGAATAAAAAAAATAGATGCAATAGTTGTAATATAGCTTACATAGGTCACACAGGACAAAATTTAAAGACATGCATCAAAGAACACTTACAAAGTTACTTTAATATGGATACCAACTCACAATTTGCCAAGCTTCTACTGGATAATAATCATGTAAGTGATTTTATCCCTTTAATTTTACATGTCCTACCAAAAGGTTTAAGGATGGATGCTTTGGAGCAAATGCAAAATATCAGACAGTCCAGCAATCTTGGCAAAGAGCTACTTTTTCTGCACCCCTCCCCACTCCTTTCTGGAATAATTTCCCTTCTCTCAAGCCCCTAACCTATGTTCCCCTGCCTTTCCACCCAAAAATTAGTTTGTTCTCCACACTTCTTCTGAGTAGTGGTTACTATCAGAAAAATCAATAAATAAAAGATAAACAATTGTACCTGAAGATGCAGCAAGCCATGAAACATATTGTACATTTACAATAAATAAAAGGAAAAGACTTATTTTCAATATGAATTTGAATCTAATTTATTTTACTTCATTAGCTTCTCTAGAATGGAATGCTTGGTGGTTATCAATTGTTTCATTTCAGTTTTAACCTTTTGCTTTGTATAAGAAATGAAAATAATTATGTATCAAAAACACGAATAATTTACCTGTGAGACTACATGGTTTCCCAATAACAGCTTCACCCATTTGTGTGACTTTAGCCTTAGTTGGATCAAAGGCTTCAACCATAAAAGGTCTTGACTCAATTCCTTCCCTTCCTCCATGCACTGAGACGTAATGAGGCCCCACAAGACATGGTGTGTACTCAGTGCGCAGAACCACCTCTCCCCCTCCCCCTGCATCCTCTCTTCTACTAGTTAAACATGGTATTCGAGAACCATCTGGGCCTGCAACAAGAAATATAAACTCAAAATATGTGTGTGAAGTCAGTTGATGTATTTAGCTCAGTCATATAAATATTCCAAAGGCTAAACAGTCAACCAATTGATTGATTTATTCACCATAAAAGGACAGGATTACACTTGTATGAGTTTTGTCAAGTACCTATATAAAAACTACAAAAAAATTCTACAAAAAATTCACTCAAAGTCATATCACAAAAAGAGAAGTAAAGTAGTTTTTACATTAATATGACTTTTTTATCTCTCTATATACTCTTGAATGCTGTACAAGGCATTTTTTATGAAGTCTTTCAAAATATCTTTGAACTTATTTTCTTGGCCACTCATTGTTTTTACTTTTAAAAGAAGTTAATAAAATAACATTTTCCCAGGTAGGTAATTCAGGAGTTTTTTGAAGTATTGATATCCTGCAATGATCATTGAAAATGTTGAATTTACCTCTGGTGTTACACTGATGAACATCTGTATTTCTAGTCAGAGAAATGTTTTTGTAGCATCCATAAAGAATCACATTGTACATGTATATACCAGTGATAGTCATAATTTTATGCAGTTTCAAATATTCCAGAAAAGACATCTCTAGCTTTAAATTTTAAAATAACCCTTAAGAGCTTGTTTTTGAAGGGTAAATACCTTTTTTACATTTTCCTGCCCTGGGTTTCCCCAACAGACAATGTCCGACAATGTAATGAGTAACCTAGCCACAGATTCAAATATACCATTGTTTATTGAAATTAGAATTTCTTAGGGGCAGTAATTCACCAGATTTTTTTATAAGAAATATGGCTGAGCATAATTAAAACAGAATGCTTCTGCACACTATTGAGAAATTCTATAATCTACTAAAAAGTTTACATCATGGATTCATAGACAACAGCCACTTCTTTTCATCAAAATGAGGAATTTCTGGCTTATAAAAATGAAGTCACTTCACTGTACATTACCTAGCACTTCCACATCTACATTGCTTTGTAGGCCTGCAGGTGTCCGAAGGTCAAAGAATGCAGGTGTCCCCACGCAAACTGTCCGAGGTCCCTCTCCCTGAACCATGGTTGCCTGGCCACTTGAACCGGTGACATTTGCACCCCTCCTTTGTTGTTGCTGTCTCAGCTCCTTCGGGCCCAAGTCTTGCACTTCACACTTGAATGGGCTGCCTGTAAAGTACATTCCCAGGAGTAATGAGTACATGCCATTGTTACCAATCTTCACAAATAATTCACAGAAATTCATGTTCATAAAATAAAAAGAACCTGTGAATCCGTAATTCTGAAGAGTTTTCTTCTTTCTTTATTTAGCTTAACAATTTTCTTAAGATTAGAAGAACATCATTTAAGTGGTCAAGGTTTTACTAATGCCATGAATGACACAATATTGTAAAGAGAAAGACGTATTAGATGTTAATCAGCTCTTTCAGACTGTCAACTTATTATTATCAATAATTATATACTTCATTATGTTGAACATTTATGTATTCCAACACACACATGTAACCAGATTCACCAACTGACCACACCGTCCTATTATTGTACCTACAACCAAATTCTATATTATACCATCCTCTTTGATATTAGTATTCACATGGATGAGTGGGGTAAATCACCTATTAGCAATAACTAGTCTCAATTATACCAGGTGGTATGAACACAAAATATGCGCAATGACACCAACCTAAAGAAAAATATGGATTAAATAGAGTACAAGAGAATATGCATTTGAAACAGGTTTGTAACTTGATTAAACCTCATGTGCAATGCCTACTGATGCATTTCCATATGCAACTCATCTCCGAAATGAGACAACAAATTAGATCCAAGATTTTTTACTTCATTCAACAGTATACACCAAGGAGAATAAATTAGCCATGAAAAAAATCAATTTACTTGACTGAGATTTGAATATGGATCTCCTAATTGCTGGTCAGTAGATTCAGCCAGTGACACCAATAAGCCATCTTAACTCAAGGTGGATTTCAGCGGTTGACCATGAGAACTAGGTGTTGTGATCTTAGGAATATGTACAGAAGTACAGGAGCTGAGGTCATGTTTACTATGCCAGTCTTGGGAGATTGACCCAAAATTTTTGCTTTAGAATGACATCTTTTTAATTATAAATGTCTTGTAACTACAAGTTGAGTAATAGCTCTCAAATTTATTCCCAAGCCCCAAACTTAGCAATGAACTTAATACTTAGGTTAGGGCTAGGGAAGATTCATCAAGGGAAAGGAAGCTGCATTCTCTTTTTACCTGTTTTGTCCGCAATTATTCAATCAGTTAAAAATCCAAACTCACTAGTAGAGTCCCCAATGACTTACTCCTCTTCTTCACAAATCAATGACCCCCTACTTGGCGTGCCCTCATGACCCCTGTCCACTCACCCCATCACACACTCAAACCTGTCCCATGAGGCCCATCTCATGGTCCCTCCCCTCCAAGGAATCACTCCTCAGGTTATCAGTCATGCAGGATTGTACTGAACAGGCCTTTGTAGAGCTATGGATCCCTGCCGTGGGTCCCTAAAAAACCTAGGCCCTTCTGCCCCAACCTGCATTCTTTCATAGAACATCCCTTCCATGAAACACACATTACAATAAGGGGAATTCAGTGGACTGACTAGTGTTACTATAGGATGGCAAAATGGCAATAGAAGGGAAAATCAAATAAGTCAACCATGAGATGAAGAAATAAGCAAGGAAGCAGCATAATGCTCCTTTCACCAAGATGAAATTAAATTCAATGATAGTCAACCAGCCTTAATTTCCATAAAACTCTCTCAAACAGTACAAATCTTACCAGGAACATCCTCTTCATTGAAGGAGACTGCAACAAAATGTGGAAGTGGATGATGTGGGACAAAAGTGACATCATAAAGCCCTCGACTGGAGCATGCAACCACCTCTGCCTTGACAGTAGCGCCACCCTTGCCTTCTCCCTCACCACCACCTGGCTCTCCTTCACTCACTACCAGCTCCAAAGTACCCTCACCAGCTTCTGAAGCATCCACAGTGAAGGTCACAGGTTTTCCAACCTGTTCGAGTACCAATATTTAAGACGTTCATTAGTTAATGGCCTAAAAATTGGAATGAGCAAACATCAAGAATTTGACACAGAAATTAGCACAAGAGGGGGTTTTTTTTGTGTTTTTGTTGTTTGGGACTTCTATGGAATGAATTTCAACAACCAAATACATTTAGTTATATCACCTTCCATATAAAATCTGAAGAGATATAATTACTAGAATAAAATACCTAACTCAAAATCTTGTGACATTCCATGAAATAGGATAATCACCACAGATTAGGATAACTCAGCAACTTATATGCATGACAATTTTTCATTTATTTTTTTTTTATTTGATGGAGAATTTATAAGAAAACTGATGGTGAAATCACAGCATACATTGGACTGATGCCCAAGTATTAGGAATGCCCTTAGTACATACAGTAGAGCGCCAATTATCTGATGTCCGATTAACCAACTGTCGGATTTTCCAACGATCTGTCCCTCAAAAAGTTCTCCTCTCTCTCCCTGGCTCTTCCTTTCGTACCCTCCCCTACTCTCTTTTTCCAACCCTCCCCTCTCCCCCCACCTGTTACCACTTCTGACTGCACTCTTAGACAGTAGCAGACAAACAGTGAGTCGCGTACAGTGTTAAAGTCAACAAATTTGCTACTTTTTGCCAACAAAAAAGATTTTCCTGTAATAGGCAATTCAACTGCAACATGACACTGTTGCATTATGGTAAGTCTACTGAATCTCTGCTCAGTGCTCAATTTGTGACCCGGGCGTGCAAGTTTATTCGGTTTATATTGCTTCCGCGGACGTTTTACATTTGGCAAGTTTGCGTCGGCAAAATTATAGATTTGAAATGAGTAATTCCACGGGAAAGAGGAAGCACGTAGTATTAGATATTTCTGAGAAGTTAAGAATTATTGAAAGGGCGTCCAAGGGAGAGGCACCGGCTAATTTAGTGGCGGATTGTCACATAGGAATCACTACAGTGTGCGATATTTAAAAAAATCAACCCAAGTGGTTGAACTGTTTCAAAATCGGATGGCACGAGTGGACTTCAAAAGAGAAAAACAATGAAAGGTAACGTCCATGGCCTCATGTGTTCAGAAGTAGGGCTGGTCTGTGACCTTGACTTGTTTACATCGATAGCCGGTCGCTCTCTAGGCAGAAGGGTCGGAACTCCGAGAAGTGACTCCTTCTCTCCGCAGAAGAGGCATGAGCTGTAGATTTGGAGGACTTTAACTCAGACAAACTGTAGTCATTCAACTTTGGGTCAGCTATCAAGACGAGCTTTATATGGGAAGTAAAGAAATACGAGGCTAATTTCACCCATCGGCATAGTCCCAGATTCCTCGACATAAGCATAATACGTTGGATAATAAATAAGTTTTGCTGGGCAAATAGTAGTAAGGCATATAAAAACGGGGTGCATTGTACGTCAGAGATTAAGATTCATCACTGAATTTTCCATGAAATGATAGAGCGTCTTCAATGCATGTAATCGACAGGCATAGTTTTAGTCGGTGAAATGTTTTGGAGAAGTAAAAGGAATGAACGACTGGCCGTAAAATGTAATGTCTGGAAAACAAGTATTTCAATGGAATGTGCACCAAAGACTCATTAAATTAAGAAACTATGGAGCCAAAACTAAGGGAAAAACTACCATGAAGATGAATGGATTATCTATTTTTTTTCAATTATCCGATTGGGCTTCCCCCTCCATTACCACGGATAATCGGCGCTCTACTGTATTGTACTTGAATTAGACATCCAGATAAAAATCCTGCATATCTGAATTGATGAAACAAGTATTTATAGAATACTTCATGTTTTCAACTGTAAGATCTGTAAACAAGCTGTGCAAACATTCTAAGTAATCATATAGATAGTATATAACTTTTGATTTAATTTGGATTTATCTGGGTCAGTTCCATAAAAGAGCCATCCTTCAAAACTTATTGAATGCAAAATACCAAAAATATGATTAAATTCTACAAATGATAATTGAAAATAGAGAGCCACTTATAAGCTGGGTCACACCTCAGAGAAACAATTCAGTATTTAATTTTCATTTATCTTCACTTTATTGATCTTATTATTAATATATGTATTAGCATACTATGTAGTAGGATAAAATTTATGTTTTTTTAGGTTATATATTTTAATTTTTGCTAAAATGAATGTACACAAGCATATTAGTTTACCTTTGATGGTACTAAGCCAGTCACTTTAACTTTTCCAACATCATACACATTACAAGTAAAAGGGCTCCCTTTGGCATGTTCTCCATCGACCATGACAGATATAGTGTGCCTCCCTAAAAAGAACAAAATAATTATTTACCCATAGAGAGAGAGACAATATAGAGGTCAGCACTTTGGAAATAATTATTTCTCTAGAGTCTCCTTCACAATAAAATCAACTCACCGACTTCAAATGGAGTCAACTCCACTTTAAACTTGGATGAAGGTGAGCCAGAAACACGTGTGGGTATATCCCTTCCTGATGGGGAAAGACAAGCTGCGGAGCAACGATTGACGTCTGCTCCTCTGGGGTCCACAGTTATGATGGCAGGCCTGCCTAAAGCTGCAGACCTCAAAGCACTACCAGAAACAACAGCTGACTGTGCACCACCTACCATTGGGCTGCTCATGAGACCACCAACTGCCTCGGAGATCTTGCAAGTAAAAGGAGATCCTGGAAAGCATGATCCGTATTCACATGAGAACACATGAATGAAAGGAAGAGACAAAACATTGAAATGGTTTACAACAAGAAAGAAAACACAATTTCACTTCACTACATAAATTAATCACAAGCTTAACATTCAAAACTCAGGGATGATAATTCTTATATCTTTACAAATTTTAAAATTTTTACTTTACACATTATATTCAACTGAGAATTATACTAGGCACTATGGTGAACACACTAAATCTTCTCACATAAAATTATTAAAAAGACAGTCTTGTATGGTACGTAAAACCATAATATACCAAGAAAATATTTCATAAAACAAGTTCTTATTACATATTTGAGAATGGATATTTACCTGGAACAGGCTCCCCATTAAATCTGACGCTAAGATTATGTATGGCTACCTCTTGTGGTTTGAAATTCACACGGAACTTGGCATTTCCTTCAGACTGTACATAATTGGGAACATTACGCCCACCAACTGACACTATAATCTCCAAATTTCCTGCACCAGCTTGACTGGCATTTACTGGAAGGGCAAAGCATTTTCATTAGTAAAAAAAACAAGAGGTCAAATAATGATTCTAAAAAAATTCACATCCTTTAAAATATGATGTCATTCAATTATGGAGCTAGCCATTAAATGTCACCCACTAATGCTCATATTGCAGTGAATTTACAGCCTTAACTACTGCACATAATACTTACTGCTAAAAAATACAGGTTTCCCAACCACTCCACTGTTAATATCAGTAACCTTGACTTTGGAAGAGTCATATGCCTTGACCAAAAATGGACTGCCCTCTATGTGGTCTCCATCTATCCTAACTTCTACACTATGATCACCTATAAAATAAAATTAGCTCATGCACTCAAACAAAACTTCAGAGTTTACACTTAGGAGTCATAAAAGAATTACATTATAAAACATCTTAGAGAATTTCATGCAAATCAGCAAGAAAAATTGTAATATAAGGTACACTTATAATTTGCTTTTGGTATTATAGTTATGCAAGTAAAACTGTGAAACCTTAAACTTGCATTCTCCCAACAGAGAGTCAGTATTTTATAACGTAATATGTCATCATTATGAACTGGAAATATAATATGTACTTAAATAGCCTTAACACTCACCTACTTCTGTCGGAGTGAACTCAACAGTATGCTTTCCCCTTTGTGGTGACCCTTCGCCAGGAGTTACCTCATTTTCAATTATGTTAGCATTTACAGAACGCCTCGATGGTCCCATAACCCTTACAACTGGTAAACCTTCACCTGGAACTCCACTCAATGGTGCTTCCACAAAAAATGATGCCACTCGCCCCACTGGGACCTTCTCCAAAGGTGATCCACCAGACCAAGTCACTCTAGCTGCTTCTAGGACTTCACATGTGAATGGACTTCCTGCATGATTGAAAGTTTATAATCAGTTGATGTCCTTCATTGAAGTTATCTCCAATTCATTTCACCTACATCACAAACATAGATTTGGTGCACAGATAAAATTACTTTTTGCAAAATAAGTCAATCAATGCTGGTAGCACATATAAATATTTTTCCTGGCTGAGAATTGGAGAAACCAAAGTTCAGTATAACCCAGGTTTCCCAAGGCTTAACGGCACAGCTTCCTGAGCTGGTGCCAATTTAAGGGTGCACAGTAAAAACATTGGATTTCAAATATGTTAATAAAAATATGCATTCATGGCATCAATGCGATGGCAAAGGCATAGCTTTTTATCCATTAATCAGAAAAGCTCCTCATACCTTGAAAAGTTACAATAGAGGAGGCAAAAAGCTCATTTGCCCAGGTGAACAAATTTCTACCTCTGACCAAGATATTAGCACTAAATTCATATATTTCATCACAAAATGCAGCATGTTTGAGCATTGGCACAAATATCACTTACTTACAAGTGCATATCAGCGTATATGGCATGATAATTTTAATACAGGTACTCCCCAAATTATGACTGACTAATGTACAACTATCAAAAGTAACAACCAATTTTACTTCAAAAAATGAACTTTATACTTTTACTATTATTTCCAATGGAAATGTTAGGAAAATCACACCCAAAGTTCTGTCAACGCCAAATACTGCAATGCATGGTACAACCATTGTTACTAAGGCCAGTTCATCACAAAAATTAACTTCAAATGTTAATCATGAATTTGTTTCACGCTATCCACTTTGGTTAATGATTGACTAGGAACTGGATTATGCATTGGTTATTGTCAGTAACCATCATTTATCTTCAGCTATATGCCAATGTGACAGACGTTTACATGCAACTGAGCACCACCATTTGTCCATTGGTTAACCATTGGCGATGGAGTAAGAATATGGTAGAGCACGAGTATTATCAAGGGTCTGTTTCTCAGAGCTAAAAGTCTACAAGTTACACGTCACATGACTGCATCACATGGCCACATCATCAGATACCAAACCAAAGACTTGTACTAGTCCAAAAAAATGGCATATGTAATCAAGATCATATATAACTCCTAATTTGATGATTACAATATATTTTGAGAGGGTACCTCGCAATATTTCAAATCCAAAAGTCGCAGCCACTTTTTGGGTAAATAAAAATTACTTAAAATGTGCTGAAAAGCAATTTAATGTCCCTATGTAACTTAAAAGAACCCAAGCAAATGTGAGTTTTTGGGAAAACCTAACATCATGAAATAAAATCGTTTATTTCACTGCATTTCTTAACGGATGAGTTCTAAATGGTAGTCACTTGCTTCTCATCCTACACATCAAAAATCTCATCTTACACGTCAAAATATCATGTTGAGCAAGTTGTATCTATGTTGAAACACTATTAATGGCTTTATAACATAATATTATAATGATTCAGAGAGTTTAAACCCAATCAATATAAAATTTTCAATGCTTAGTGAATTACAATTCACCAAACCAATTTTTTTCACCATTAACCCGTTTGACTGCCTTAATCAGTTAATAATTAAGAATGCACCACTTAGGCAACTTTATCACATTTCCTTTCATGTTTAATCTTCAAGGACTGAAAGGCTAGGTGTGTGTATAAGGCAACAAGCAACGTTCTTGAGTCAAGATAAGATATATATTGATTAATTGATGATTTCTGTTGATCTTTGGATGGGAATGACTAACCTGGTACATCCTCTCCATTGAAGCGAAGCTGTACCGCATGAGGCGTGGCTTCCCTGGGAGTAAAGGATATGGCATATGTGTGTGGTCCTCGAGCTTGGGCTGAAGTCGCAACACGACCTCCATTTACAGTAACTTCTAGATTTCCTGGTCCAGCTTGACTTGTCTCGACTGAAAACCAATTTCTTAATTAATAAAAACTATTCTTATCAATTAATGCATGCACTCATGATTTATAATATATTAAACCCTTCAATGAATAGAATCCCAAGTACATAACATTGACAACC
The DNA here is from genome assembly GCA_963169105.1 of Ceriagrion tenellum. Taxonomy (NCBI): domain Eukaryota; kingdom Metazoa; phylum Arthropoda; class Insecta; order Odonata; family Coenagrionidae; genus Ceriagrion; species Ceriagrion tenellum. Next base: position 49,781,728 of record OY720637.1, read on the forward strand.
ACATGCCAAAGAAGACCAATAGGCTTAAGTCTACTAATATTCACTTTATTTTAGGGGCCAAAAAATTAGAACAATACCACTCTTAAAAGCGATACGCATTGAAATTCAAGTCGTCCTGGATCTTGTCAGCAAGACTGAATAACCATTTAGGTGTATGTAACATAAGACAAACATTATATAACTGAAACAGTAACTTATTACTTTACATAAAAAATATTTGGCCAAAAGATAACTGAACTTCAAGCAGCGGCATCACTGAAGATATGATAGTAGTATACCCATAACTAAGTAGATAAATACAGTCTAATTTGAATATGACATCCCAGTCATGACCTCAAAAGTCTCTAAGTATAGTCAGGACAAGTTTCTACACAGTATCATACATTGAAAAAAAGACCCGCCACCTTTTTAAAAGGTATTTTGTTCTCCCACTCAAGTTTTAAAAAAACTACAAAACTTATTGCAAGAAATGCAGGCTTTAATATGTGTGGATGAGACAAGTGCCACTCACCAACAAAAGTAACTGGTCTGTTCACCATCCCACGCCCAACTTCACGAACTTTGATGGCTTTCACATCATACACCTTGCAAGAGAATGGAGACCCAGGTACGGGAACAGGTGTAGCACCCGCGGAGGTTGACGCTCCATCCTCACCGCCCCTTGTGATGCTGGCCACATGGATTCTGTGCTCACCAGCAACACGTGGGCAAAACTCAACTCGGAAAGTCTGTCCACCAGTGTCTTTTACTTGTGCAGGTACTGATTGTCCGTTAGGTCCTGCGTAAACGGGGATGATGGTAGGTTCATTTTGGGGACGTGGGAGAAGTCAGGGTAGGTGGGAAATGGGACGTGGTCATATTTGAGGTGGTTAGTGTGAGAAAACTTGCCTCAGATAAGGAGATAAACATGGATTAAATAAAGTTACCTATGCAAACTACAAAAGAAGCAGGATTCACTGTTATTAGACATAAGCTTTTTTTCAACAAAAGACACCAGGGTTATACCACTGCCAATATGAGATATTAATGCAAAAATTAACTTAGAGATGCCTTTTGGTTCATTAATTGAATAATAATATTTTCTTTCAAAACATTACTTTTCTTATCTAGTGTTTCATAAATTAAGAATGTTCCCTTTCTTAAGAATATCTCAAAGCTATATTTATCTGGCTGAAGACTAATTATGAGGTGGAAATTGAAGCTTATGTAAGCCACACCACACATAAATATAACTAGAAAGGTTAGTAATAACTGACATACAAAATATATACATGAATTATAAGAGATATCCAATCTCAGACGAGCGCAGGAGGGATCTCAGAATCAATCACACATAAATGCACCTTGGTAAATAATAGTCTCAATGAAACTAATGTTTTAAAATTAAATATAAGGTTAATTTATTTGCATTTAATATTAAATTTTGATTAATGAAATATGCAAAAATGTAACACTCATGTGCCTTAGTTCAATTGGAGACATTTTTGTGACAAAAATGAAGCCTAATTCCTTTCCAATAGTTAAAAATCTGGTTCAATGAAAAACCTACCATCCTGGATTTTCCATCATTTATTAGCAAAGAAAATTTTGATAGACTTCTAACTCACAAATACATTTTCATTCTGAGAGCATAGTAATTGAATTATCTCATTACTTAAATAAATTATCATAAAAACTTTACAAGTTTAGATTACAATTAAGAAATTTCTTTTCTATGGCACGAATTAACAACTTAACATGTTCAACTTTATGTAAAAAGGTGTAATAAAGAGGTAACAACAAAGTGTTTGAGTTTACATAGCTAAATAGTATGTTTTCATGGTATTCTGTTGGTTTAGTTTTAGATTACTTATATGTATATTAGTTCATTAAGCCAGATGATGGAAAAGCAAGTCCTCTTTGTCTGTCCTGGGTAAAAAGTCAATGATAATGAAATATTATATGCTTCTATGGATTTGTTAAGATGATGAGTTAGCTGATGAAAACATTCATTCACCATTTATCCCTTGATCATTCAACTATTGCAATAAACAAAATATAGTTAAATAGGCCACACAAATCTATGCACAGGCTTCACATGCACATTCACTCTGACACAGAATATAAGGCATGCCATTGAATTAACAAATACTAATGAGATGCTCATGAAAACGATGTTATTTACAATGCAGTCTGATGGATTAATGGTCAATTTTGTGTAATGAGTCATGATCAGTGATTCAATTCTTTGAAACTAATAATGTTGAAGACGGTAAGATGGAGGCCCTGGAAAAAGAAAGGAAAAATATTTAACCAAAAAATTTGCAGAAAGAAATGTATTTCCCATGGAAGACATTTGAGCCCCGAAGCCAAGACAGTCTTTCAAGAATCACAGAAAGATGATTTCAGATATCTTTTGGACTTTTATCTTCATTAAAACACATTCCAAAAAACCTATGAAATTTGTAAGAAAATTTCAGTAGTGCCATATTTTATAATTATAAAACACTACTAAAAGAGCTAGTTTCAGATAAGTAGCTTCATTCAGCATGAATACGAATCTGTTGGCAACATTTAATCCATCTAATGAGCAAGAAGCAGAACTTCTAAGAACAAGAAAATTCTGCTTGATAATCAGATAAGTCCTGTCATAAAAATCCATTAATCCATATTTATTAATTAAAAATGATATATGCATCATTAATACAGAGGTAAATATAAAACGTATAATTATGGGTCAAAAAACTTAGTTTGCATTTTCAGAAAAACCATCAATACATATTACATATTTGGTAACTGCCTGCCATATTAAATCTTTTTGCACTTCCATGACATACTTTCAAAAACATAGCGGCCAAGATATTCTGCTTGAGGTGGTCTGATAATAAAATATCATTAGTTCATTATCCAGATACAACTCTCAAGAGATTATATATCATGATGTAATATCATTTTCCATTAAAAATTAGACAACAAAAAATAAGTAATTGCCACATCAATCCTATTCATCATTAATTAGAGTTACTTCAAGAGGGAGGGACAAAGATCAAAAGAGTTATTCAGGGGAAAAATGTATTTTTCATAAGGTTCTCCAGTGCTATTTCTTTCCTGCTGTCTTTAATTAAATCTTGCAAGGCAAAGACATTATTGTTTATGGAAGTCAACCCTATTAATTGCAGCTAGTATCACTACAGCTTGGTTATCATCTCATATGTGCTTAGGCCACAAATATATCCACGTTACTCCATGAAGATGACAAAATGATGTCTGACATTTTGACACTGACTCAAACACACATGCAGAGGAAAACAGGGGCTGTAGCAAAGGCACTTGCAAAGTTTTGACATTAATTAAGTAGCATAATATATTATAGACGTAGGAAGAGATAGATTTATAGCACCAATCAATAAGCTCTCTTCACCCAATAATAAGATCATCCTTCAGGCAGATCAATGAGCAAATGAGAGCAGGAATTGACAGCTAATGCCTATACTTCAAGTAGCATTTTCAGTAGTCGCAGTCATAGTCATTTATGTTAGCATTACCTGAAGGTTCATTTCATTAATGCCAAGAGATAGAGCAAAACATTAACACATGAATTAAGCATTAGAAAAATTTTTTCAAAGAAAAATAAGCAAACATGCACAGTGCTCAAGGCTGAATGAAGGCATTCTAAGCATTTATCACTGTTAAAATCCCAAAGCCATAGCATTTTTCAGGGTGCCGAGGACTCCCTAAAGTGTTTAATGCCAATTGAAATGAATTTGTTGGTTGAGTAGGTAGGAATAACTGAATAATAGCTATTCTTTATATAAATTTTAATTTTCACATGAAACTATCAAAATGAAAATATTTAAAGTTAAATTGTTGTAAAAATTATTTTCCAAACAGGTAGCAACCAAGCAATAGTATTCAATATAAGAACCATGGTCACAACAATCTCTAACCAAAGGGTAGGTTTTTAGACACATTTAAAGCTAATAAGTAACTACTGAACAAATAAGGTATGTGCACACTTCACACCTTAAGTCTATCCATTGCCAGTGCTGATTAATTTGAATAATTTCTCTCACTTATGATTGACTTTCTCTGATGTTTTTATAAATATAATATTAGGTGTATTACCATATAGCAGTGGTATATGCCAAGAATATTCCTGGAATATTCTCACAGGGATATTAGAATATTCCAAGCATGTTCTCAAAGTTCTCGGAATATACCAGGAATATTCCCAGCATATTCCTTATGTCCACCCTGTAGCATATGCTAGGAATATTCCTGCGGGATATTCCTGGGGGACTTTCCTGGGATATTTAAACATAAGGAATATTTAGGGTAACATTTTCATCAAACAAACTTTTATACTATCTTTTCATTAATGTAATGAAAATTAATGACACTAACTCATAACAATTCGTCAAAAAGGGAAGAAAAGTGAAGAAAAAATGGCCCCCAGGGGCATCGAACCCAAGACCTACACATCAGTAGCTCGACGCTCTAACCAACTGAGCTAACGGCCATCTGTAGCAAAAATATTTCGTGTATGTTATTTATAGACATTAATATGATAAAATGGCCACAGCTAATGTATGCTGCGATAAGTTAATCCTGGGTCCTTTCTTTTTGGGCCGGATCAAAATATGTTCCAAATTCACAAGTCAAAGAGGGCAGGGTCAAAAATTAGTCGGAGTATCAACGGTAAACCAAAAGACTAGTCCAAAACGGAAATGAGATGGGACGAGATGGCATACTGGGTTTTAAATTCGTTTGGTTCTCAAAACTCCTAGGCTGACTTTAAAGAATATGCCAGGGACATTCCACTATGTTTCACAAGGGTATATAATGACGAAAGCCATGGTAGAATATTCCAGAAATGTTCGCAGAAGAATATTCATATGCGATTCATTTGAGAACATTCTACTAACATTCTATAATGATCCCAATGTCCCTGGAACCCAGGGATATTCCAGCAATATCCCAGGAATGTTCACAGAAGGATATTCTAGTGTTTCTTTTTGAGAACATTCAACGAATATTCTATAATGATCCCAACGTCCGTGGAACCAAATAGGTATATTGAGAATCAAAATAGAATATTCCTAGAATACCCTCTGCTGTCTGGGTTGTTAAGGAGCAGATTATTTTGCTTTATAAAAGTTTCACCATGAATTGGTACCAACATACAATTTAAAATGAGTACACACTACTTAACTTGAGAGAAGCATTTTTGCTAAAAAAAATTTATCCAAGATGAATTCATTCTATGCAAATATATTTAATTCAGAAGAAGCCCTAGCAGTGATAAGTATTACATAGGAAAAATAATGGACTGGATAGTGCAGCCATTGCTTAACAGTCCAATGCTTTCACCACATCTCAGTATTTTTCCTTTTTGTCAGTGACTAAAACATTTAAATGCCTTTGGCCTGGAATATAAACTCGGATGACTACCATCATATGCAATCAATGGATGGCACCAGATGGACAACAACTGTCATCCATCATTGCCAGATGCATTAAGTGTGGTCTTATGCACTCAATTTGCAGCATAACAACAAAAAGAATATGGAAATTTTCACAAATGCAGTACAAGAAGATCATACTCAACTTTATAAATGAGTAAAAAAAATTGAAAATGTCCTAGTTTCACACTGGCATAAACAATCAGAATCCATGTACTCTGAATTGATAACAATGGGAAACCAACTAGAATGATGATGCATAAAGGTTAGATGTGACAAAATGAAAACTAAGACAGGTGAGGAAGCTTAAAGGATTAGAAAGGATATACCTACAACAATCTCACCTAGCCAAGTAAGCCCTAGCAAGAAGTAAGTGCTAATTTATGAAGAAAAAAATTGCTAAGCCAAGCAGTGCTCCGATAAACACACTTATTGGTAGATGCATCCAATGAGTATTATCAGGTGAGAATTGTCTGAAATACCTCTCAGTGCATTCAACCCCTTTCCATATCACTTCAAATACAATTGCTACTTTTTTTCTCTGTCAATCACTTTCGGCTAATTGAACACACTTAGCACTCACGTGACAGCACAGGTTAAGCAAATAAGGAATTTTACTTTTCACCTTAAAATAACAGTCAGGGATGTATGCTGAGTGCTTGAAAAACCTTGTCACCCTTTGGCAATATGTAAAGTGAGTAAATCATGCTTACCATGACATTTGAAAAAGTTAATGCCTCTTTCCTACTATCTGATTGCTATAGAGATAGGGAAATACTAATATTTCATATAGATATTTTCTCCACTGAATATTTCCTCAGAAGAGAAACAGAACTTAAAAATTTGCATTTCAATATCTTCTTCCTCAAACTGATATAATACAAGCCAAAACTTCAGTCCACTGACGTTTATGTCCCAAAATATAGCTCACCATTGTATTAAAATATAAGGAATGTTACACAGGTTGTCAGTTTTTAAGTACCTAATAAAATATCTATCTGACATAGTTGTTTTTAAGGATTTGTAATGATGCCTTCTATTGTTACAACAGTGCTAATCCCTCATCCTGTGATGGAATTTAGAGAGCCTATAAGTTGGACTTGTTTCAATAGAAAAATTTTGGCCGTTTCAGAGGTAAGTGCTGGTTTTGCAGGACCCTAAACTAAATAGAACAGTAATCCAAGTTTACCTAGTGAAATAAATAATTCCAGCAGCAATGTTAATACAGGATATTTGGTCAAACTATGTGAATACATTCACAAATGGTTAGCTACATTGTAGTGAAAATTGTGTTGAATAGATTCATCTTAAATGATAGATAGGTAACTGTCTATATAAGTAGAATTTTAAAATTCTGAAGTTCCATGAAACGCAGACTAATAGAAAGCCAATAAATGGGGAATACTGTTGGTTTGAATATCCCAAGAAAAATTCACACCTCGTACCGGTACGGCTTTCATTGTTATAAATGGAAAATGAGTTGTTGAGGGCCCCATTTATTTCTTTTCAAAATGTAATGAATAATTTTTTGTGCATCACATAATCCTAAGCAGAACACCACTAAGGGGCATAATTCTATTTCCAATATATTTCCCTGAATTAAAAATGAAGCAGAATAGTGACAGATTGCCCGGGTTCTGACAAGCCGCATTTCCTTTAAAAAATACATCTTTTTAAGAAAAAAATGTTCCAAATCAGTGAAATAGAGAGAGAGAGAGAGAGAGAAAGTTCTTCAAGATGAAATAAATGAAAGACAGATCAAAGGAAGAAATCCCTATAACCCAACAAATTATTTTGAAAAGTTTCAAATATATTTTTTCTAGGTTTGAACAGCAAATCACCAATGGCGATAATGAAAAATGTGACATATAATATTTGTTGGTCACAATAAATGATAAAGGGAATTACATAAGCCATGAACATGATTTAACCAAAGAACATAAGCAACACCTCAAAAAAGTAAAAAAATATCTACATAAAAATAAACTTAGATGCAATGATATTTGGATGTATTTACCAAGCAGGCTACATGATAATGCTTCACAATTTAAAAGTTTGCGAAACTTACATACTTTATCTTTTTTGTTAGTAACATAGAAACCAGCTACTCAGCATAAGGTTAAATGACAACAGAAGGCACGTCCCAAAATTTGCTGTTGGTATCACCAGAGCTGCCAAATTCTTCCAATAACAAACTGATTGTAAGATACTCTTAGCAATAATGCCATCAAATGGAGAGCATTTCCTGCAGTGAAATCTAGTGCCACTCTAGCCACTAGGCAGTTGATACGTTTAATCCTTAAAAATGGTGAACAGAGTATATACTTATTACAAGGGAAATTTTAAAAAATACTGTCAAGGATAAAATATTAAGAGTTAGTACCTTTGTGATGTTCTGAGGGAATACATTATGGCACACTTCTTATTGGCTGACAAATATATGGGATTAACACTGAATAATTGTCAGTTTGAATAAACATTATATCGCTGGCTTTATTAAATTACATTTATGTAATAAGTGACTTTTCTTTCCTCCTTCATGCTAGCATATACACCTGCTGTAAAAGCATAATTTTTCCAAAACTCATTGCCTATGATTTATGAGATGTTAGTTGCAAAAAAGAACAATAAAATAACAATAAAATATTTGCAGCACCTACTTCTTCTTAAATTGAGTAGTCTTAAAATTTAGTATCGATTTCAGGACAGAGCAGGGATATTGAATTTCTGACTGAAAGTTGCCACTGACTTCCAAAGTGCATGTTACTGTAATGATGGTGTTGAATGTATTACATATAGTAATTCATTTTACTGAAAAGAATGTATATTTTTGTACAAATTTTGTACAATAATGCGGTTTATTTTGTTCTAATTAATATTGAATTGTATTGTTAACAAAACTGCAGAAATAAAATGCTGTAAGTGACCAGTGACAAGAAAAATTGGCTCGGAAAATTGTTACATGATTCTCTCATGGAAAAATAGTGGTGATTGTGATAGGATGCAAATAATAGTGAAAGCCCCACATTATAGAGTGCCAAAGTAAGTTGAGCATTGTTTTGTGTTTGGCTATTATTATACCATGGAGATACAGGGTTTGAATAAATGATGGAATGATGGGACTTTAGAGCTCTCTTCACTAAGGAAGCAAATCAACTTGAGGAAATGCTCAGCTCAGGGGCATGTAGAAAGGATGTAAAAGCAACGTTAGCTTCATTAAAGATTAAATATGATAAATTGAGATCACTTGATGAATTATACCAAGAAGAACTTCTTACTTGAGGAAATAGGAAATATTGGTGAGGAGGATTTAGAGGCAGAAATGCAAAAGGCGGGAGAATACGTGTTACGGTATTTAAGGTTTAGAAAAATTGGCTCAGAAAGTTATAACAAGATTCTCTACTGGAGAAAAGAGGATAGTGCTGTTTCACATTAGGTTTTTTTGGCAATAAGGGTGGCACTGCCAGTGAACTTTGCAACACACCTTCAGCTCAAATATTCTGAAAGCATATAAACTCTTCTAAGTACCTAAATGTTTGTGGTATAACTCTATCAGGAATAAAGAGGACACTTTCATAATATTCTCATATGACTGAATGAAATTTCTGTATTTTGAGGAGCTTTTCCATGAAAATAAATATAAACTCCGGTAATTAGCTAAAAACATTATTTTTTAAAACACCATTATAAATTTACGTTTTAAACTGTCTATACTTACCCTCAATCTTAACTTCAACATCTTCTACACTTCCAGGAACATTGCTCAAAGTAAAATGAGATGCTTTTCCAACAGCAGCAGTGGACAAGGACTGTCCGCTAACTACCATATGGTGTGGATCAGCTGGAACTCGAGCAACAAAAGGAGAGCCTTAAAAAGAAGAAAAAAACAATCATTATATTATAAGAGATAAAATTTTGTCCATAACATTGGGAACTTATTGGAACTGGAAGTACACATCTTTATCTCTTAAATTGTGGCTTTGCAGAGTATACTAAACACCAATATCAGCCTTAAACCAAATAAATCAATTATCAACCTTAATGTTTTTGCTAAAATAAAAAATTGAAGTTGACAATCTTATGACTACATTTACTGGTTTGTCACTCAACATAAAATAACCTACATGTTGAGTCCCTTCAGTTATTTCCACATTAAGTGAATAAATCAATGAGTATACTTCAATACTTTGATCCCATTTTTTCTAAGTTTTTAGGATATATTGAATAAAGCAGTAGCTCTCTCAAAATTCCAACAGCTTCTCATTGATTGTGATAAATTCCACCCAGTGAGTACTATAAGAAACCATATAGAAAAGAATATAGGTATTTTTCTACAATTATTCAATTTGCACAATGCATTTCACAGCTTTACCGCATCATCAGGTAAAACTGTTTAAGGGATATGTTCATGTACAATATGAATACTGACATAAAATTCTTCTACTAAGAGACACCAGATGTCAAGTTCATTAGTGAGCAGCAATTAGGCAGTTTTGTAGAAGTTTAAAAATAATTTTCTTTTGGGAGTCAAATGAACAACATTCTTCCTTTTCACTCATGTTTCTTACAATCTAAGCTGAATCATCACATGAGAAATTCAAATCTTCTCATATTCATTCATTATCATGAACTTTTATGTACGTAGGTAGATGTCCAAAATTCTGTGGCATTTTAGTCTGGCAGTCAATTTCCATGATACATTCTAGCTTAACACAGAAAAAAGTCTTTTTCATGCGGACTTGAAGAGTAAGATTGATTCCACACCAACACGAGCGAATTATAAAAATGTTCAATGTATCGTCATTTCTAGGTATATCACATGACTGCAACAAAAATATAACAGATATCAGATTAAATATAATTTCTAACCTGGAACTGGCTCTTTATTAAAGTTTATGCTGATAACATGATCGTTTGCAATGAGAGGTATGAAGCTGACAGCAAAACGTGCATTGCCCTGTGGATGAACTTGAGTTGGGATGTTGTGACCACGTGCACTGATGGTAATCTCAAGGTTCCCCTCACCAGCTTGACTAGCATCCACTGAAAGGGACAATCATGATATGACACATTAATATAGTACATTGTGACATGATAGAAGGATGCATTTCTGTAAGTACCATAGCAGACAATATTACCAAAACATTTCCATGATAAATAACCTTTATATAAATTATTCCATGCATAATCATTAAGTCAAAAATCATAGGAGGCCTGTTCAAAGAGTAAGGAGATGGATTTCAATGAACCAAATTGAAGTGCAAAAGTGATGCATTACAAAAGAGAGAAACTTCATCAAACACAGGCACCACAATATTAAATTATCTTACTTAGTGTTTATTCCCATAGGTAGAATAATGAACCCAAAGAGATGACCAGGGATCCATTCCCAGGTGGATAAAATATACCTTTCGGACAGTTTTTCCGTAAATGTCATGAACTCGTGCAGATTTGAACCATCATCCATAAGAAATCTGTAAATCTCTGTGTTTTTTAGATCTTTTACTTAGAATTACAGAGTGGATTTTTACTGAAAAATGGAGGTACTAACTGCACTAGGTAATTTTAAAACTGAATTTAATAAATGTAATAAATTCCTCATTGAATGTTCTCCATAGCCAATACATAAATGAAGGATGTATTATTTTATTTAGGCCATAAGCTAAAGTGCTGACTCTAAAAAAGTCACCTATTTTGGCGACTCAAATATAAATTTAAGGTATGTTTCTACTTCTATAAAAAGCCAGAAAGTTCTTAACTTATACATATATACAACAGAAATATGTAACCTGGCTTATAATTCTAGTAAAAGGGGAAAATCACAAAAGAAACAGCTTCAAGGTGAATTACTTTGGAAATGAGGCAAAAGTATATAGAAATGTGAATACTCTTGAAAACATTAAAATTGCTTCCCTAGATATTTAAATGGAGAACAAAATCAATTATGTATACTCTCATGTAATTCAGAAAAGTAAAATGATATACAAGTTACATAAAATATCGAATCTTTCGGTCAATTCTCTCTTTAGATGAAATGCAAATTTTACATTTAAGATAATAAGAAAATTGCCTAAAATATTTTCAGAGCCATTTTGCTAAATATATTGTGGTGAGAATGCTACTTGACCAATATCCTGTTTGTAAAGTAGATTCTTAAAGATTAGTACATACAAATTTTTTTATGACATACATATTATGAACGACCAACTTTACAGGTGGATGGCAAAAATTAATTTCTTACCTGTGAATTGCAGAGACTTCCCAACTGAAGCTCGAGGAGGCAGGGGACCAACCACCACACGCTTGGCATCATACGCTTTGGCAACAAAAGGTGTCCCTGCCACTGGTGATCCATTGCATTCCACTGTGATCGTATGTGCCCCAACTTCACGAGGAGTGAATTCAGCCGAGAAACGTGATGGAACTGGATCATGAACACTACCAGACACTTTGACGGGCACTTCCCCGGTTGGCCCTGAACATGCAATAAAAAAATAATACATGAAGTCTGTGATTACAAAATTGCATACGCTAATTGTAAAAAAAATCAATTACCAATTAACATTATAAAGAATTAGATGCTCAAATAAATTATTACAGTTACATTGCACCACATTATTTGACATTAGAACTTTAAAAACAACCTCTGTGAATTACTACTTTCAGCATGCCGGAAATCTCCAGCACATTGATTTCTAGTGGTGCAATCAAAACAAAGATTACAATTAGAAATTTTAAGTAGCTATGATTACAATAAGTACTCCAATAAAATAAGCCCGGTGATAAGGAATAATCGACCTTACTTGACAAGGATGATATGACATGTTGTTTGTATACAACCTGGACATGATGTACTTAGAGATAGGTAAATTACCATAATTTTCATTTGAGATGAATTACCATGGTAAATTACAGTAATTTTCATAAGCTACCGCATTTATCCAGTAATATTAAATTTTCTGCATGTAAAAGCATATGGAGGATTAAATAAGAAACCCAATAGCAATAGCAACAACATTTAAGCCATTAGAATTGCTACATTTATGTAATAGAAATAAAGGAAATTTAAAAACAAGTTGACATTCTTTTGTTTGGTATGCGAAATTTTCTTTCAAACTGTTCATACCTTAGCCCCAAAAGTATTCCACAAATGTTTTGAATGTGCCTTAATTTATAATTAAGATTGTATGAACTATAAGTTAACTTTGCTTCAAGTAATATGTTTGAAATATATTGGTATGAAACATATATGAGGTAGAGGTGAATATTACAGAAAATTGTGGTAATTTTCAGGGTTTTTGATAAATTACACAAAATAAAAGGTAATTTATGGAAATTACTGCAGTAACTTCTAGAATGGCACATCTTTACACATACCACGGACAGATACTGCCAGAGAAGCACCCCCAACACCACCTACAGCAATGCTGAAACGAGCCCTTTCTCCAACAGGAATGAGCTCCAATTCGCTCAGAGCGACAGAAACTCGCTGTGTGTCAGCAACTGAGCATACATATGGGCATCCTGGAGACGAGAGAATGGAGGTATATTAGATATTATTAGGGATAGCTCAAATGTGACAGAGAAAAACAGCATTACATACTCACCAGGCACAGTTTCCCCATTAAACTTTATATCAATGAGGTGAGGACGAGCATACTCTGGTGTGAATGTCACTAAGCAACGTCCTCCTCCAACAACTTGGACATGGTTGGGTACTTCTCCATCATTTATGGAAATTTCCAATTGTCCCTCTCCTGCCTGGCTGGCATCAACTGCAATTGAAAGAGTAACCATGATTTTCCAGAAATACCAAGGATACTAGCAGCATGTTAGATGAACAATTTTGAGCCTAAATATGATACACTCAAACACAATCCTCATTAGTGTAAAGTCTGAAGCAAGGTCTGCTTTACATGCAAAGCAAAACATCATTAACTCTTTAATTATCTTTACTTAAAGTATCATTTGAATGTAACTTGACTAGAAAAATTAGTTCCATTTTTAAAAACTGATGGCTTAAATTTTGCTCCCATTATTTCATTCAAGTCTAAATGGATTTTGAAACACTTGAATCAAAGAAAATATGTTTACTGTGAAAACATGTACTAAGAGGTGGTTAGTATTTACTGCTGCTTTTCAGAACAAGCTTTATAGAAGTACCATTTCAGTTTGTCTGACTTTTTTAATGACGAATTTTAAGCTATACGGGACTAGCCACAGAGTTCCACTTTTACGGAGTCACCCGCAATGCACAAATGTGCGAATTTCCACAGAGGAAAAAATCATCCGCATTGACCGGGATGACATGTGAATTTTTTAACGACAAGTTTTTACAGTAATATGAAATGCAAACATTCTCTCGTCCAATTACAGAAATAAATTAATTATGTCTTTTCTTCATGAGCCAATTTGAAAATTTCACTGAATCTTCAATACCCAGATTTGATCACCCATCAGGCCTATTAATTAGCTTTAATTTATTAATTACCTTTCTTTGTATCGCAAAAGAAACCTTAATATTGACGAAAACTTACGACGTAGAGCCCTTAACTCTGAAATCGTGTCCCTCTATACCAAAAGGAATCACCCTTATCAGGGTCCCATTAGCCCTCGAAAAGGATCCCAACTGGGTTGAGTGTGTGTGTCTGTGGTGGTCACTGGCGAGGAAGTAACATTCCCGTAAACCATCACAGGAGGGTATTCTGGTGGAGAGGCTGTGGTTGGTCCCTGCTGTGCAATCCCCTTTCCCGCAAACCAACACAGTAAGTGTATTTGTAGTTACATGTTTGACGAGTGGTGCCATTTTTACGGCTATTGGAGAATTTTATTTTTATCCATCATACCTATCAGTAAAATTCCAAGTGTGAGTCAAAATAAAATTAACCCTTTCGCTGTGGTCAAACTGCAGAGACTTTCCAGCCCTTGTGAGGTGAAAAAGTGAACGATCGCCTACGTTGGCACAAAAAGTATGTCTCTCATTCAAATCTACACCATACACCTGCAACTCAATAGTCACTCACACTCCCGGGAAGGGATATGTACAATGTATACCAATAAACTTGGCAAATGGCATTCGTGGAAAAAGAGAAAGTTCGGAGGCGTGGGTAGGAACGACCCCTTGTCAACAGAACGTAAGAGCTACGTTCACAGCAGTCAACCAGGAGAACGTAGCTACTACGTTCACAGCAGCGAAAGAGTTAATAAAGTCAATACCGTGGTCAATTTTTACTTATAGAAATGTTTTCCACTTTAGCTCACCTCTGAATTGGCATGGTCGGCCAGCAATTGCAGGCCCAACATCAGTAACTCGAATACGTCCAGCATCATACACCTTAGCCAATAATGGTCCTCCGGGAAGTGATGATCCTCCTATTGCCACATCAACAGTGTGTGCACCAACTTCAGTAGGAGTGAATTCCACCCGGAAAGATCCTGGTCCCCCATCTTCAACCAACCTGCTTGGTACCGTGCGCTTCAATGGGCCTGAAGAAAAATTTGAAGTAAGAAGGAGATATAGAGCTACAAGGACTCATATTTACATTTTATGAATGAATGCTTAACTAGTTAGTGAGATTTTCTCTTTAGGAACATCTAAAATTACAAAGCACATACAAGATTTTCTTTGATTATATGAGCAGTAAAAAAGAAGCATTGTGTATAAACACTAAATAGAGCGTATTCCCTGAGAAATTTCCTAGGAATGAGCTGGATTTGCTCAAGAGTATTGCCAGAAAATAGTTTGAATTTGTAATGATTCAAAACTTCATGGAAACCATCACAATAATTTTATTGCACTTAAAAATAATTCAAAAGCACCACAGGATCTTTCTAAGAATGTGCTTTCAATGTAAACTAAGCATAACTGGCACAAACTGATAATATATCTAATTGACATAAGGTAACATATCAAGGAGTTACCATTCAAAGATACATTCTTGCAAATGATCTTCTCAAATGATATAATATTAAAAGGAGAAGATGAAATACAATGAATTTATGCATTCATCAACTTGGAATGGATACATAATAATACATGGGCATGCATGATAAAGAGAGAAAAACAATGTGAAGTAGGTATGAGTAACTTGTATACATTGACAGTAATGAAACCTCAAGCAAAAATATCAATTTCACACACAAGAAACAGGCCATCGAAGATTTATTTTTCACGCAGCAATATATTTTGTTGTGCATGCGAGAGGATGGAAGGAAAAGATTTTTACTCACTGGTGATGGTAGCACGAACATCTTCCCTGCGGAACCCCAGGGCAGAGAGCTGAAATGCAGCAGTGGCACCAGCCGGCACCAACCTCACAGCCTCGCCAACCACTGCCATCTTGACAAGTGGACTGCCCACGACAGGAGGGGCAGGAGGTGGAGATGGGATCTGGGCGACGGGTGAGGCTGCCATGGTGGAGGACATGACGCCCACCTTCCAAGGACTGCCTGAAAGGGTAAGAAATGAGAAAATTAAGGATATGTCAACACCCCACACAATTTTGTAGACCAAAATGTGATTGACCCTATGAGAATAAAAAATGTTTAGAAAATGTTTATCTTAATTTCACTTTTTCTGACCAGACTGGCTTGAAAAAAATTCACATCATCACAACAGAGACAATAAAAAGGTGCAGAAAATTAGAAAGAATTTTTTACCCTTAAATATTCCACTTTATTACCATACCAGAAATGTATTCTATGTGATTGACCTTTCCATCCTCCTAACTAAAAGAAAACAATGGGATTGAAAAACTATTTCTCCATATTAGTTTCTCAGTGAATCCTACTAAGGCACTGGTACTTGTACATTCTCAAAGAACACTGACGGGTGACATATTAAACCAAAAATCTGATATCTTATTTCTACCACATGTCCACCAAATTTTTTGAGAAATATGTTTCTTCAGTATTCATCGCTACTGATGAATACTACACCAAATGATAGACTTGATAAATTTGTCCAGGAACGATCCCAAGGAATAGCGGAAGCTAAGTGAAGGTTTTCGTGAAGGTTTAAGGGAGAAGAACTAAAAACTGCCGGCAAAATATCACTAATGAAATTGATACTCATGGTGCCCACCCAAACAATGAAATATGTAGTTGCAATGAATGAATCAGGAAAATTTGCTCATTAGAAAATTAGGAGACATTGGTGCTCAAATTATGAGAAATTTACTTGGTGCTCTGGTACGTACCATTTCCCATATAAAAGGGCTGGTATTTTTTGGCAAATATCTTGGAAAGTATTGTGGTAAGGAATTAAATTTTTGATGTCAATGGAAGGGTGAAATTTACTTGGTGGTCTGGCACACCATTGGAATGTATCGTCAAGATACTTCCTTAAGTGATAATCAACGAGTTTTCTGTGAGATTTTCTGGGACAAAAAAGGCGAGGATGTGCACCAAGGAGAACATCATGGGAATGGCTAGTGTGACTCAACCCCAATATTGCCTCAAAGGTTAAGTTCGCGTTTGACCCTGTGAAGAGAACGGATGCTGTATTTTGGAGGCTTTTCACAGAATATTTCATTATTTTTCCGCTTTATTCTGGAAGAGGTGGACTTAGGGACGGGTTCTGCGATTCACACGAGATGTTAAGCGCTGATGCGGAGCGGTACTGCACCTAGAGAAATACTATAAGGCTTAAAAATCAAGAGAGACGACTGAATTGTGTTTGATGCAAAGAATGAGATAAATGGCCGTATAAAACGCGTAAAAATCAATGGAATCAAATTATCGACCTTTTCTTAATTTGTCTTAATCAAATAATAGCGATAAACTTAAAGGTAAACAAATAATGGCGGGTTGTATGGAGTATAAATGGAAATAAAGGTATCTGAATGGTAGAGAGAGGAGCCGATAGAGTAAAAGTATGGGGTGCATAGGATCATTCAGGTATCATGGTATGCAGCAATAAATCAACGTGGCCAAGGGTTAACCTCGTTTCGAATGCACGCGTGGGATGCTGTCGCGGTAAAGCGACAGAAAAACAGGAGACGAGAGAAAAGCCGTAACGGAACGTTCTGACGGAAGCCGAGATTTTGCATGAGCAAAAAAAGTAGACTGCATGGCTAGCGCTGTCGGCGGCAGTCCATTTTTTCAGATTCACCGCGCAGTTCTTATTCGTGTCTCATCCATAAAAAGAAATGTTTTCCACGGCCCATTGATATTTTTCTTCCGTTCGGCATAAAGATTTTTTTGAGAAAATCTACAGAGGTTGTGAAATAACTTTTCATAGCATTGCAGCGATCTAATTATGTTGCATTGCAATGCCGTGACGATCAAATGAAAAGGCGAGTTTAGTTTTAAGAGAGCCCCGAATCCGCTACTTGACAAGAATAAGCGAAATGACAAATAGAACAAGATAAAAAATACTTCAGCTTTGCTTCTTAATCAGCCAACAAGAAATGAGTACACACCTTCATGTTAAAATAAAAAAAATCATTGATATTGGACGAAGTGTATTCTTTTCGGAGAAATTCAAGCTCGAAGGCACACAAAAAAAGCTATTTATTTCGAGAAAAGTCCAATAAATGTCCCAGAGCCTCCATAAATGTGCTACAGATACATACCACATACATTATCACCGCAGCGAAGAAGGGAAATTTAACGCGTGTTTTCACATGCCACGCTCAACTGGCTAACATATTACGGTTTAACGCAGTGGAACTTGGTTTTATGCGTCCATTACCCCGCGTGGACAGCAACTCTTTCGAGAAATCGTAAGACGTGTTACATTTCATGGAGTCTTGATCCAAATTCAGGTGATTTTCTAAATGTCAAACCAAATGTATGTGCGCACATATTTTTCCCAGCGCACTGGCTAAAATCGAACGATTGACTGGCAATATTTAGGAAACCGCGAAGAACTGAACTGCTGACATGACATTCAGCAATCTTTCTCTCACCGAGAAAATTTGCGATTAATCATCTCCTCGAAGAGAAAAATTACGACCGTCGGCCTAATGCTGAGATGTATTGTTTTTGCGTGCATGAGATACGTCTCCAATAAAAAAACACGAAATTAGAGAATACAAACATTGCGTGGAATTACAATACAAGTTGAAATTATTGCTGTTCAAGAAATAGTTTATCTGAAAAGCGTTCCATGCCATAGATCATTTAACCTGCCATTTTGTTCACAGCAGATGAACTTCTTCTCGGCAGATAACGCTGACTCAGTCATCATAGCACCTTGCTTACGTTATCTACGATACGATATTTGCGTTATTTAGAAGATAACTGAGAGTGCGGGTTTTATATATACATATTGTGACAGACAGTCGGTAAGTTTTGACGAGTGAGTTATCAATGGGAAAGCGCACCAGAAACGGCTTACGAAACCAAGTAATTGTTAAAGTAGAGATAATAAAACCGGGATAAAGTTAAAAGAGCAGAAATGGTTCCAATCATTACAGGTTGGCCACACATTGTTCGCTTAAACTACCGTTAGAATTCGCCTTGCATTAAGATAACAAGGTGGCGGATGTATTTCAGAGGAAACCCGATCCCTACTTCAGTGTCTTGTGGAGGGCACTTAAAGTAGAGTACTCCGTCTGTAGGATGAGACGTTAAGACGTGGTCCCCTTGGCGCCTTTCGTTAAGAGCAGGCTAACGCCGACGCCGGGTTTATATCCACCCTTCCTCCCTTACCTATCCCCTATGGCGCAAATGACCTTAGCCGTCGGTCGCCTCCCCTAATATCCAATCCAATCCAAGATAACAAGGTTGAGTAACTGGCTAACACATTAAATCAGCAATTGGGAGATCCAGGTTCGAATTCCGGTCGAGTAAGACGATTATTTTCAAACGAGGTTCATCTACACTAGAGTGCACAAACGAGAAGAGTCGCCTAACATATGACTCTGACCATAACTTAAATATGACCAAAGAGACTGGATGGCGAGGCCACTGGAAACACCTGGTTCTTGGCCACGCTTAGTTCGCGTGCGGATGAAGACAGCAGGAAGTGCATATTTGACGGTTCGTGAGCGGCGCGAGGATATCTGTGCAATGCCGGTCGCGTGCCAAACAAACCATTAATGGTCAGTGGTGATACACTCTTTGGGGAGTGGTAAGGAGTCCCTTGGATGACCGCACGGTCTCCCGGGGGATGGCTGGCGAGCGGCCGGAAGTGGGGAAGGGGACACTTGGCTAATAAGACACCGAGGACAAACCCAATCGGAAGTCCCCCACGGTTGAATGCCATTGACCTCCAATTCCTTCGGCGACTATCGATCGCAGATGGAACCCACACGCCCCATCCCATTACCCATCCGCTACTGAGGACTAGAAAACTTCGGGTTGCAATTAACTTGGTCCACTAGTATTTTGCAAAGTGAGCGAAATTTTTAAGGTATTTCCACCGCGATTACGTGATTCGAAACAAAAAGAAAATATCTCATCATTATTTCTTTGGTCAAAGAAATCACGATTTCACATATTAAATGCGTTCGTACCTGTTGAAAACCATTATTATGGCACAAAAAATGTAGAATATTCCACGGATACATTTTCAATTACCACTCTTTTCCAGCCATAGGAGCAAGGTCCTTCAATGTCGATTGTATTCTTCCTTCGATGCAGATCTTCGCTACGCAAACAAGTCAGACATTAATGCGCTTATTTTCGCGTATTCACTATGAAAATAGCATTAAATGTTCAACGTTTTGGGTAATTATCCTGTGAATTTGTGTTCGAAATGATGGCTGACGCCGCATATTCGCAGATTTTCTAGGGTGTGCAGTGGTTATAAATGCTTAGTTAGCACATTAATGGCGGACGTGTGGTGGAAATGGTGGCAAAGACCCACATCGAAAGAGCTACGGATATATCGAATCGACCGACCCTGAATTTATTTTATATATGGCGATATCTCACATGTCTGAGGAGCTTCAAGAGGCTTCATGGATGGGAAATCACTCGCTAAAATACTTTGCTAACGGCTTCGATTGGCAACTCCACCACTTCAAATACGCTTTCGAGAGTGACTAATCAAACCATAGCCTGACAGCCATAAATAAATCAATAGGTCTTGCAAATCGACGACCTGTACTTTATTTCATTTGCGGAGAAAAGATTTCCGAATTTCTATCTGCATTCTAACCTGCAAACCGTCTCAAGTGTCACTGCCAGGGAATGTTGGGATACTATCCAAAAAGGGAGGGAACCGGGCGAAAAGTGAGGTAGGTTGTGATGCATAGTCTGGCTCTGATTTTGTCGAGGTCATTATTGGTTCTTGGGGAGAAGACATTTTTCTTTATATATTCTCGACAGCGAACCCCTATTTTAACTCGACAGCGAACACTTTTCTTTCCCTTCTATCGGTTCTAGGGATGGTGTGATATTTAATTTGGGCATCCCATTGGATACGAAGGTTTTTGGACGGTCCTTATCCTAGCATCCAAATGTATGGGGTAATACTTCACTTACTGTCACTCACTGATTGCCACAAAAACTTAGGGAAACTTGTCCTTTTTCAAGGTTTAAATTTCAACTGTTCCAATATCTTGTTAGCCAAATCCTTCTATTCTGTCGACGAATTTTTGTCATCGAAATAGGGTTCCTGAATGATACTTTGTATTTTGATGTGAATTTTGGTTG
This sequence comes from Ceriagrion tenellum, assembly GCA_963169105.1. NCBI lineage: Eukaryota > Metazoa > Arthropoda > Insecta > Odonata > Coenagrionidae > Ceriagrion > Ceriagrion tenellum. The sequence continues at coordinate 49,802,775 of OY720637.1, forward strand.
CTGTTACTATTTTTTTGGTCCTTTTTTGTATGTTATTGTGAATTGACCTGTTTTATACATGTTAACTGCATGTCCTGGAGCCAATAAAATATGATTATTATTATTATTACCTTCCTACAGATGGCATGACGTCCAGCGTCTCTTAACTTCTAATGCCCTCCACCTCATCTTTTTTCGTTCTGAGTTCCCGTTCTCTTCCACACTATTCTCATCGCGCTATCACTGGCGTATGTTTTTGAAAACCTCAGATGCATGTTACTCTCGCAGCGTACGATCAAGTTGTATATATTACATTGAAAAGTGAGATAGGATCAGGAATTAAAGAAATCTACTCTCTATAGTGATCCGAGGGAAGAGGTTGGTTGAATGAGCACCTACAAAAAACATACATGCAGTTTCTAACAGATAGCTCCCAAGATAATTAAATTAACCATTCCTGTACTCACTGATGAATATCTTTATGCACTAGAACATTAATTATCTAACATCTTTGCTTTGAATGAATACCCAGTGAAGTTAAATGCGAGAGAACAATAGCCGAAGCTAATGCCTGAATCACACGATCATTTTTTCCGTCCCTTTTAAGGGATAGCTCCAATGATAGCTCAAATGATCGCTCGAAAATGATCGTGTGACTCGAACAAAGTCAGGGATGGCTCCAGCGATAGGGATCCCTATCGCTTTTTCCATCCCTGGGAACGTCCCTTTTTCCGTCCCTGGAGGCATCGCTGACTCCACCATTTAGCCAATCAGAGTGCTCGGCCGCAAAGAGCGACTCTAACGCCAAGTTCGGCTTTCAATGGAATGAGAGTAGTTAACATAGAAATTATGCGAAAAGGGACGGAAAAAATGATGGAAAAAGGGACGTCCAAAATGACCGAGTGATTCAGAAAATGATAGCTCGAGCTATCATTGCCACGGTCCCTGAAAAGCTATCATTGGAGCTATCCCTTGAAAGGGACGGAAAAAATGATCGTGTGATTCAGGCTTAAGGAAGCATTCATGGTTAAAAGTCAACTGCTGTACTCAAAGAAGATAGGAATTCAAACCAGGAAACAATATGCGAAGGGGATCGGGTTGGTGTGGTGGATGAAGTACTCGCCTACCACACGGGCGGCCAGGGTTCAAATCCCTGCAGTGGCGGATGCTTTTCAGAAGAAACCCGATCTCTACTTGAGTGCCCTGTGGAGGGCATTTAAAGTATAGTATTCCGTCGGAGGAGACGTTAAACCGTGATCCCCTTGGCGCCTTTCGTTAAGAGCAGGCTAATGCCGACGCCGAGTTTCTATCCACCCTATCCCCTAAGGCGCAAATGACCTTAGAAGTCGGTCGCCTCCCCAAAAATAAAAATCCAATCCAACAGTATGTGAAAACATTCGTTTGGCGCGTGGCACTCTATGAATCGGGGGTATGGACCAATGGAAAAGCAGACCAGAAAAGAGTAGAAGCCTTCGAAACCTAGTAATAGAGGAGGAAGCTGAAGATCGAATGGAATGACAAATTTAAAATGATGTAGTTTTCAGATGAGTAAAAGAGGGAATAACCATATGGAACACCGTACAGGAAAGAAGAACCAGATGGATTGGACACACCCTGAGGTAAATACTGTATTTCACCGCATAATCGTCGCAGATTGAATGCATTTTTTTCGCTAAAATGTAGGGTCCAACTATTATGAAGGGAAATAAAATAAATAAGATTGCGCCGGTATTAGTTATACGTAGGTCATTTATTACGTACTAAACTGCCTTTATTGTAAAGCTAGGATCCCATGAATGGTAGGCCTACATTAAATACAATGCATTAAAATTTAAGACTACAAATCGACACTATTTTCTTCCTGTTTAGCGCATAACGTACTTTTTAAAAAAGACAAATTTTACCTTTCACAGCAAGTGTCGCGACGAACAGAATTAACATGCGACGATTATGCGATGAAAAGTTGAGAACCAATTTTTGGACTGAAAAAGTAGGGCGCGACGATTATGCGGTGAAATGCAGTACATAGGAAAAGCAACCAGGACGAAGGGATTAAGCATTAGATAGGGAAAGGTCGAGGGTTGCAGTCAACTAGTTGTCATAGGATTGAACCGCCAATGGTGCTAATGTAGTTCATATTGATGATAACTGCTATGAATCAAGAGCGTGAAAAGTCACACAGGCGACAGTTCGTGTGAGACGTATCCCAGCAACCACTCCCGGGTAAAGGGATGAAATTCTTGCCCTCGCTCGAGACACGAATATTCAATGTAGCTCAGATAAAATGAAAGAGCCCCTAAACACACTTCAATGGCGAATCAATAGATTCGAAAGTCATGCAGAGCTGAATTAAAATAAATACAAATTCAATGAGAAAGGGAAATGCTAAACCTTCCGTTTGATGGTCTGTTGCCCGGGAAATCAATCAGGGCGATCATTACATGGCTTTCGCTGGCAGCCAACCATAGCCATTAATCCAAAGGTTCGTTTGAGAGACGAGATTATAGTCCACTTAGCACTCTGAACTCTTTATCCCCCTGGTCCTTGCAAAGTTTCTCTAACGATCATGCGGCTATCAAATAAGTCATAACGCTTGGTTTATCCGATGGTGTTCAAATTTATCGCCTGGATTTGAAAGCACAATCACGGGCAGATGAGCTCACAATCAGTTGGCCATCCTACCAAGCATCCGCAGGCATTCATGTAAATAAAAGAATATAATTTCACCATTGTCTGGGCAGAAGACATCATCCACGAAATTACTGCTATATATCTCTTGACTTCGATGTCCAAGGACTATCGCAGGCCAACCCTTTCAATTTTTATCATCCACTAAAGTGACTAAATAAACTTATTTAGCTAATATTCTTTTATATATTAGCTAATCCTTTTCCGTTGATCAATTACAACTCCGAATCAAACAAAATTTCACGGTTCCATCAGGAATCAGTGCATTGCTCTGAACATATTATTTGTTGTGCGATGCGATGCATTTTGTTGGCTAATTCATTCTTCCTCTATCTTCCAAAAGGAGCCCGATAGATTAAAATTCTTTAAGTGACGATTTTTAGCTTAAAGATATCTGTGAAGCAAAGTTACACCAGCTAGTAAGGTAGTGCGAGCGAGATAGTTCCCTAATCATAATAGAGACCATATTCTATATATACACTTTAATTTCACCAACTGTGAGACACACGAATTAGATTTTGAATTACAAATGGTGCAATAAAATAGTTTTAGATGACATATTGTAAGTAATCAAATGAAAATATCTAAATAAGTCTTAAACTTAACTAACTTTTTTCCACGCGGCACGTTTGGAACTCCTTAAATGAGGAAGTCTTATAGTGATCCCGAAGAATTTACTGCGGTGACAATATGATTAATTTTCAAAAATTGTTGAGAAAACACACAAACTACACACTGTTGATTTTTTCTACCAGATATAAGTGTAGGAAATGCCCCATTTTTAATATTAGATCTCTCTGGAGTGCATTAACGGACCATTTCCCATATAAAAGGGCTGATATTTTTTGGCAGATATCTTGGAAATTATTGTGGTAAGGACTTAAATTTTTGATGTCAATGGAAGGGTGAGGTATATTTCTTAAAATGAGACCAAATTCATTGATTTCTAAGTAAAACGATTTTTCGCTCAAACTACCTCAAGGCCAATAAAAAATCCAAATGATCAATTTTCACGAAAAATTTCCTAACCACGAACTTGCCTCCGTAATTTTCCGTACAATTGTAACTCGGGTTCAATGAGAATCCAGTCCAAGATATCACAACGCAATTGGATCTCTACCTATTGGATCTATAACTACATACTACCCTGTGAGCCGCAGCAGGAACGTATTGCAGGGGGCGTAATTCAGGGGGTGTTAGGACACCAGCCGTAATGAAGCTCAAATGATTTCGTACTGTCTACTAACTTTATTTCCACCTCTTGCTACACGTGTTTCAACTGACTAGCAGGCACCAGCCGTGTAAGGATGTTAGGGATAAGGTTTTGGGAGGTGAAATGGTGACCTGTGTTATGGGAGTGTATTTCGTGGAGCTCAGTTTTTATTGTGGTTGGTTATTATGCCTGGAAAGAACGAATTTTCGTACTTATCTGTTCGGCAATGCATCCCTCTTATTTTATCACTTCTTTCAGACCTAGAAATGTAGTGAGGCGTCATGATAATATTGTGTGTGTTCCTCTGAAACACACCAGTTCTGAATTTCTCAAGCAAGTTAGGCCTAGCGTACATTCTTAGAGTCTTTGGAGGCTCCCACCTTTATCCCTCTGAAAATTGTGAAACACTACATGTTCGCTCATACCCGTTTTTAACGAAGCGTGCAGATTGGATTGGATTGGATCTTGCAATCTCGATAACAATGTTATCGTGACTAGCAACGATGCTTTATGGCATACTTAAGCAATTGGGAGACAAGTGCCAACTAATGACACTCATGGAAATAAAACTTTAACCGATGAAATATACAGAGCCCTTTATAACCCATTAATACTCATTTAATTTCTTAGTTTCCGTCATTTATTACATCCCTATTTAATAGTTTTTCAAACGAATAGCTCGTGGCGAAGGATCAGGTAAACAGGGCGAGGAAAGCAGCCAAGAAGAAGACGTCATTGCAACCGCCTGATCATAATTGCGTTTCCACGCACGCCGTCTGCGAATTCATTCTCGGATGATTTGATCTCCAATTCACGTGAAGTGCGTGACGTAATCGAAGATTGAAACACATAAACTCTCCCAAGCAGACTTTACTCGGGCGATGAGCGAGTCAAGGAGCGTTTGCAGGCTCTGACTTCAACTTCACATGCATTAGCAAAGTTGGTATTGAGCGCCTCAGCTTCTCGGGATTAAAAAGGCATGAAGTTGAAATATTTTCAAGGTGATTCGGAATACAAGATCAAAATTAATCGATTGAGTACTTAGAATTTTGACTCTACAGCTTTAATTGACTTTTCCACGAGTGTCATTTTCACAAATTCCGAAAAATTGTCATTTGTGAGCGTAAAAAGAAAGAGACCAACTGTCGAAATTCCTTAAAACGGAAGCATTAAGGAGAGGTCTAAACAGTCTTAATTCACGACCGCCGGGTTCAACTTATGCCTACAGAGAAACAAGTTATACCAATTAAGAACAAAGAGCGTAACCACCAAAGCATGTCGTTTAAGAAGTTGAAATATTAGACCAGAAGTTGAAATATTATCGACGTAGTTCGGAATGAATATCAGAAAAAATCGATTGAGTATTTTGAATTTTAATACCAGAGATTTGATTACACTTTGCCATAAGTGTCATTTCCACAAATTCCGTAAAAATTGACACAGGTAGCAAGCACGAGACGGTGGGGTTTTGATTCCTCTCGTCTTCCCTCAGGAGCGTGCGAGTCACGATTGACTAGAGTATTAGAGCAAATTGCGTACCATTTTTGCAAACGGGGTAGTAGACGCTTGAAGGGTGACTTTATTATTATATTTTAATAACAACATATTCCAACACAGAAAATCCGCAAATAATACTGACAGATTACGCTTAAATAGTGTTAACGTATAAACGTTAACTTAAATAACGTTAACGTAGCGAATTATTGTAGAGTTCAAAGGGAATATCGACAATTTGGTAATAAAAATTGAGTTAAAGAGGAAATTCAGACCTGGTAAGTTTCAGAGCGACACACAGTATATTATTATGACGCCTCACTACATCTCTAGGTCTCACAGAAGTGATAAAATAAGAGAGAGACGTTGCCGAACCGATAGGTACAAAAACTCGTTCTTCCCGCGCACCATAAGCGACCACAATAAAAACTGAGCTACATTAAATACACTTCCATAATACACGTCACCATTTCACCTCCCAAAACCTTATATTTTTACACGGCTGGTGATCTAACATCCCCTACCGAACGCCCATGCGGCGGCTTGCAGGGCAGTATGTAGATGTAGGTCCCTCTTTTCAGAAATATCCTATCATCATCCTGCCCCATGCCGTCGGGTGTAAAAAGCACTGACCGCGCCCACATTCAGCTGACCGTCGCAAACGATTGTTGCATCAAATTATCAACCTCCGAATCTTTCTCCCAGAAAGTCACCTTTTCTTTGCATCGTTGCCTATCCCGTTCGACCGCGATTAACTGTCTCCAGCGCCATTCACACATTCACACCGCGCAGACGACCAAATCCTCCGCAAGGAGTTGGTGATGAAGGCGCCCCGAGAACGGGTCGCTAACGGCATCCGCGGAAGCATATGTGCATGTCTTTTCGCTCGCTACGGACCGATTCTCGATCCGCCCGGGCTGCAATGCCGCGCAAAAGGGGCGGACGAGGGCATCCAACGACGGAGCCGGGAGCGGAGGCACGCCTCTCTGTCCTTCCACACCGACCCTTCCAAGTTCTGCTGGTCACGCTGCTGCAAGCCCCAACACACGGAGCGCGGACGTGAAGATATTCCGCCGAGGGGGTCAGGGCAACTGGTGTTTAGGTGGTAGGATCGATTTTCATTCACAGAATTGCGTGAAATTTTGCCGACAAATTCTCATTACTGATGCCTATGTGTCTATAACTACATACTACCCTGTGAGCCGCAGCAGAAACGTATGGCAGGGGCGTAATTCAGGGGGTGTTAGGACACCAGCCGTAATGAAGCTCAAATGATTTCGTACTGTCTACTAATTTTATTTCCACCTCTTGCTACACGTGTTTCGACTGACTAGCAGACACCAGCCGTGTAAGGATGTAAGGGATAAGGTTTTGGGAGGTGAAATGGTGACATGTATTATGGGAGTGTATTTCGTGGAGCTCAGTTTTTATTGTGGTCGCTTATTATGCACGGAAAGAACGAATTTTCGTACTAATCTGTTCGGCAATGCATCCCTCTTATTTTATCACTTCTGCCAGACCAAGAGATTTAGTGAGGCGTCATGATAATATTGTGTGTGTCCCTCTGAAACACACCAGTTCTGAATTTCTCAAGCAAGTTAGGCCTAGAGTACATTCTTCGAGTCTTTGGAGGCTCCCACCTTTATCTCTCTGCAAATTGTGAAACCCTACATGTCCGCTCAAACCCGTTTTTAACGAAGCGTGCAACATAGATGTAATTAAAAATACAGCATACTGTTATGAAATATAGGCAATTCAATGCCATTTTAACATGTAGCCTCGCGGCCCATGACATATGTTTCCTAATAATTTGACAGCAGGTGTACATATTTCCTTCCGAACGCGAAATAATATTTTCTTATTACAAGAATAGTTACTAACAAATATAGAGTTGATACGCCGAGTTCAATTGTCGAAAACAACATTTTCCAATATAATGTCGAACTAATTTCGAATAACGAGACGAAAACCCTAGACAGAACACACCAAAACTAAGGAAAAATCAATAACTCCTGCATAATTTCCACTACCGCCTGTATGATGAGTGCCAACGTATGTCCTGAACCACTTAATGCGACGCATCACACTCACTCGACCGGTCGAATTTGTGATGATTTCCGACCCCAGATTTTTTGTTAAAGTCTTACTTCATCAACTTGAAATTTTTATAGTATTAAGAATAGACCTTTGCCGAGGTAGACTCGTATCCGAAATGTGAAAAATTTATCCCGGAACATAATTAAACCATTGGGAAAACGGCAAGATGTAGGGTATATTTTTACAAAAACTATTGTTTTTGTTGACATATCTTAAACTAACGGAGATTTATCAATCCTTCTTCTGTCAGAATGCTAAGTAACAGCCGTCACGGTTATAAGATGAAATCTGTAATTGGTATCTTTCGACAAGCTACCTGATTGGATTTCGGCCATGATGTGCTCGGATGGTGACGCAAATAGTTCAGCCTTCTCTCGCAGATCTTATATAAGCGCTGCCTGTACTTACGTGCCGGAGACTTGGCTACAACTTATCGATTACTGTTGCCTTGTGCGAGAGTTATCCTGGAGTAAAAACTCCTGACGCCAAAACGCCTAGATCGGGTGCGAGAAACGCCATATTGTGGATTTTCGACAGAACTATTCCTTACCGAAGAGTATGATGCGCCCTCTTTAGGAGGCTTTGGCTTGACTATGTGAGTCAAAACAAATACTAAGCTACACATTTTTATTTATTCAGTAAAACAATCCTGCTTCCGCCGATAAAAAGGGCTACCGATTGAACACCGAAATTAAGGCACAAAATATGCCGATTAAACCACGAATATTTTTTTGATGGCCGCATTTGACCGGCCTTAGGAGCCGACTGCAGCGCCATTTGCGTGGAACTACCGCATTCTGATTACAATCACGGCAGTAGTTCACTAATAACTCATAAAAATAAGTGGTAGGATAAAATGTTTTAGTTTTTCCAATATTCCAGTACTTTCCACTTCCTACAAAGAGTGTTAATTAAAAGCTTGAATATGCATTCTCATTTCAAATAGCTTTTTTCTGCTGTTATGTGAGCAATCTCCATAAGAGACAATCCTAAAATCTTCACTTTCAAGGCTGAATTACTGAAAAACTAGCCCTAAGATCCTATTTTATTTCCATACAGGTTTATAAAACGCACTTCAAACATGCTATATTCTCGTTTTCAAAGTAGTGGAATTAATGGACCTGAGCCCAGAGCCGACTGAAATGAAATGAGGTATAAGCATTATTTTCGACTATCTTAGAAAGGTTTTTTTTAATAAGCACCTTGATAGTGCAATGTGCACATTTCAAGGTGCAATTTAAAATGAGCACTCATTACCCACGGTTGCCGCTCCAACCACCTGAAATATGTTACAAATTAGTCTCATTTCACAGATCGAAGACCCCATAGCGCAGCTAATAATTTGATCATCATGAGCAGTCATCAATACGAAGATTGGTTTGCTGCAGCTCTCAACTGAGCTCTCCGCAACAAACTCAAAAGTCCACAGATTCATTCGTACTCCGTATGAACGTCATTTAGTCAACTTAGATTACATGATGAATTTATTCCCTAGTGTTTCTCCCCATTCATTTTCCATACCAATCTACCACAAGTAGGTTTTTAAACGATTATTTCTAAGAAATTACTGCTCTCGGGAATGTTAATTAAGACGGTATAACCGCTAAAACACAGCAATTTTTGTGTTAGTCCAAATGACCTCATTTTCACACCAATCATCAACAATGCCTTTAATTTTGTTGACTCACGATGATATACTCTTACATATACTCCAAATAACCTCATTTTCACATCAATCATCAACAAACAATACCTTTAATTTTGTTGAATCACGATGATATACTCTTGCACATAAGGGAAATGCATTTAATTCATTATGGTTTCTAACATTGAGGCAGATGGAAAGGGCAATACGTCGTCAAGCCGTAGCCTGACAACCGAAATAGCAGCCATTTTGGTTATCCCAACTCTTTCCTTGCTTTTCTTTGGATGGCACGTCACCATGGACGAATTAGCGAATTTAAAGCGAGAATATGCGCAATCTGTTTTAATTTTAATGCAAGTAATTATGGAGCCGTATACTGGTTACTTATTGCTATGGATTATTCTTGGTTTTACCAGAGTTTTTATAGGCATTGTGGATTATTATTCAATTAAATAAGTAAGTAAATATAAGGCGAATGCATGTTAAAGAAGTCATTGCATGCTGATTCCTAGTGATTTATCGTTAGAAAACATTATAATAATTGAAAAATTAGTGCGCAAGGCCATTGGCGCCTTATTAAAATCGGGGTTAACAAAGATGGCGGACAGGCCACGCCCACGTCACAGCTTCTAGCATTGACCACCATAGCCAGCGCCCTATCCGTCTGCCTCAATTGTTACAACAATTAACAGTCAATAAACAGGTGACAATATGTTGTTGAAACCGGGAAGGTGAGGGGTAGGCACTGACGCGCGATCTCGAATCTTCCCGAGCGTCGACACATTCGATATCCAAAACTCGCACGTACACTGCTGCGTAATATTTGCAGTCAGTTCGTGAAAATTGCTCTAAAAATAAGATAACAGCGAATTTGATGAACAGGCGTAATTTCAAAGCACGCTTCGTCACGTTAAATACTCATTATATCGGTAACAAAGTTACATTCATGTGAACTCTCACGTTATTATGTTACTCAATAATCCCCGATGATGAAAACAAGCTGTTAAGGTTGCTCCGACCGGACTATGTGAATCAAAACAAATACTATAAATACGCGTTTTTTTATTTGACTTTAAAAAATTCCGCTTTCGCTGAGAAACTGGGCTAACCCATTGAAAATCAAAATTAACTTACAAATATATGCAGATTATTCCGAAGATTAATTTTTATGACCACATTTTCCAGGCCAAAAGGGCAGGGAGCCATTTGTATGGACCGACCGCATTTTGCCATCCAATATGGTGGTAATTAGCTAGGAAATTTAATAAATAGGTAGTAACATTCCTATTTTTTATTTTTAATCAATTTTCCAGGACTTTCTGCTTCTTCTAAAACAGTTTTACTTCATCAACTTGAAATTTTTATAGTATAAAGAATAGACCTTTGCCAAGGGAGGCTCGTATCTGAAACATGAAAATTTTATCCCGGAGCATAATTGATCCATCGGGAAAACGGCAAGATGCAGGGTATATTTTTATAAAAACTATTATTATTATTGACATGTCTAAAACTAATGTAGATGTATCAATCCCTCCTCTATCGGAATGCTAAGTAACAGCCGTCACGGTTGTAAGATAGAATCTGTAATTGGTATATTTCGACAAGCTACCTGAATGGTTTTCGGCCATGATGTGCTCGGACGGTGATGCAATTAGTTCAGTCTTCTGTCACAGATCTAATATAAGCGCTGCCTGTACTTACGCGCCGAAGACTTGGCTACAACTTACCGACGACTGTTGCCTTGTGCGAGAGTTATCCTGGAGTAAGAGACTCCTGACACCAAAACGCCTCGATCGGGTGCGAGTGACGCCATCTTGTGGATTTTGGACAGAACTTTTCCTTACCGAAGGGTATGATGCGTCCTCTTAAGAGCTTACACATGCTTTTTCGATACTATTGACGTTTCTTTACTGTAATCTGAGTAATGCCTGTGAGAGTCCTAGTTTAAATCTTCACTTTCAAGACTGAATTACAGTATAAAGAGCCGGGTAACCCAATTTTTTCATTCATTCACTGGTTTTTCAATCCTTAGATTGGTTGACAGCAGCCCTTCACCCTTCCCTATCAAATGCCAGTTTCCTTACCTCCTGGTATCTCTTCCTTTGCATGTCCCTCTTTATTTGGCCCATGAACTTATTCCTGGGTCTTCCTCTGGGGACTTTTCCCTCTATTACCCAATGTGTCTCAGGATGTGTCCAATCCATCTGGTTCTTCTTTTTTGTATGGCGTTTCATACAGTCATTTCCTCATCTATTCTTCTGTACACTTCATCATTTCTTATTTTGTTCGTTCATTTTATATTCAGCATCCTCTTTTAGCACCAGGTTTCGAAGTCTTATAGTCTTTTCTGGTCAATTTTTCCAAAGGTCCATGTTTCCGATTCATACAGTGCCACGCTCCACACCAGGAAATTACATTACAAACAGTATCACATACTGTTTCCTGAAAACAGTACATGGAACATACATCCAAAACAATACATACATACAATAATCCTATCTTCTTTGAGTACAGCAGTTGACTTTTTCCCAGCTTTTTCATATCAGTTCACAAAACGCACTTCTTAGATGCTCCTCATTATTGGTCATTCAATCCAAAGATTGGTTGACTGCAGTCCTCCACCCTTCCCTATCTAATGCTGGTTCTCTTACCTCCTGGTATCACTTTCCATGTACTATCTTATTTAAATGGTCCATGAACTCATTCCTGGGTCTTCCTCCATTCCCATTTTCCCTCCATTAAAACTTTGATTATGTTCTTCACATACCTATTGTGTCTCAGGGTGTGTTCAATCCATCTTGTTCATCTTTTCTGTATGGTCTTCCATAGGGTTCTTTCCTCTTCTACTCTCCTGTACACTTCATCGTTTCTAACTTTGTCCGTTCAATTTATCTTCAGCATCCTACCCCAGTACCAGGTTTCGAAGGCTTCTAGTCTGTTCTGGTCAGCTCTTCCACTGGTCCATGCTTCCGATCCATAGAGTGCCCCGCTCCACACGAATGTTTTCACAGAATGCTTCCTGGTTTGTTGTCCTATCGTCTTTGAGCACATCTGTTGTCTTTTTCCCATAAACGCCTTCTTAGCTTGGGCTATTCTCCGCTTGATGTCCCTTGTACTTCTTCCGTCGCACGTGATGGTACTAGCGATGTAGGTAAAGGACTCCACTTGCTCTAAGTTTTCTCTCTCTTCTCGAGGTGACTTTTACATTCAGCTTCTTTCTTCCGCATACTAGGATTTTAGTTTTTGTTATATTTATTTTCATGTTGTATTCTTGGAGAACTTAGTCTATATCGTTCAGTGAACTCTGAAGTACGTCGCGATTTCCAGCTATAACTGTGATATCGTCTGCGAAGCGGAGCATGTTTATTTCTTCTCTGTTTACCTTTATTTCTCTCAGCCCAATGTATTGTGCTTTTCTTATAACCTCACCCAAGTACATGTTGAACAGAATTTTTTCCCATCAATTTATAAAATTCACTTCAGAGATGCTAGATTTTAAGTTTCCAGAATATTTGGAATAAGTGGCCCAGGGGCACGAGCTGCCTACATGAATTTATAATTGGAAATAATTTGTAAACGGTTGTTGGTTCATTTCGAAGTATACGGCATGTCGAGTGGCTGGAACTTAATCCTTTAAGGATATTGTGACGGCAACGTGGCACTCCAGCGTCGCTCAAGTCTTCACAAACTGGAATCGAGGAGAGGGTGAGTCACCAGCCGCCCACGGTTGCCACGGCGCGCAACCACCCATTCATTTGTTTTGCTCACGACGCCGCCGTCGACGGAGGACGCGGAGGCAGAGCTCTCGTCTCTCCACGTGGCCGCCGTCGCCTCTCATCTTTCCTCTGATCTCCCACCTCTCGCGTACGAGCGACGAGCTTCCTCCTCACTCTCCACAGAGAGAGAAAGACGGGCGGGAACAACAAGAGGCATTTGAAAGACCGCCGCAGCCGTCTGTCCTACATAGGAGGCCGACGTGACCCTGTTTTATCTCCTTAAGGTATACAAAAAAAAAAGGAAGGCGCACCTTGGGAAAAGTGTGTTATTCGAATCGTTTGGAAGAGACGGAGGGAAAAGATGGAAGGGCTTCTTTTTCCGGAATACCGAACGGAAACCGAGTTGCACGAGGAGAGAAAGAGAAAGGTTTTTGAAGAAAAATTTTTGTGAACCGGGTCCAGGGTGGAAACTGTGGGTAAGATTTGGGATTTAATGGGGAAGAAAAAACGCGTTGACCAAGAAGGTTTCACTCATTTGCCACATCAACACGCCCAATTATTTCTGTGGGGGGGGGGACCCCGCCGGTCTTTTCACGCCGCATGCTCCTCAAGTGAAGTTTTCCGTTTTCACCGGGAAAGAAAACCATACGAGGAAACGAAATTGATTTGACATGGAAATACAGGAAAAAGAGGTAAAATTGCGTCAGCATGCAATTTTGGAGAAAGCTGGAATTTAAGTGCATCATTTTTTTATATGAAATTAATCCAGGAAATGGCTAACGTTTACTAATTGAATTTGGTTTTTAAAAAAATTGGCGTTAAATTTTTCCCAGCAATTTCAACTTGATGGCAATTAAATAACAACAGGAATTGGAAGTTATTTATGAATAATTTTCAAGCCTTCTTGCTCATTAAGTATTTTATATTTCATCAAAATTTACACACCGCCATGCAAGCTGTCACAAGGGTGGATAGCGAGGTATGTTTTCAACACCAGTCATAGCAAGGATTGCTACATAGAAGTGGAATTAAGTGAGAAAAACAATGATTGGTGATGAGTTCTTCGGCAGAACTTGTGCCTCAATCTTTCATTGTGGCATTACAAGAATGCTTAGTACTTTTCTACATTATTTACAATATTAAATCTCCCGTCGTTGTGAATACATCCATAATGCAAAGAGTGCTCGATACAGTCCCGAAATATTTACAGTTATTACAATTTCTTTCTTCTACGAAAAGACGTCTGATTTCTTCAATTTTTTTTCCTTTGCTGTGGTTGTTAAATACACGCGCGGTGGGAAAGAATTCTTCTACCCATCTGTTCCACATGCAAGTATCTCTCTTTTTTATCGCCTTTTCTGTCATACAATTGTAGCACTGAGGTAAAATAAAATAATAATAATAACAATAAGTTAGCTTTATTTGTCAAAAGCCTTTTTTTAAGATAAGATACAACTATGTACCATGTAGAGGTGTGTTGCGTCTACGAAGTGTAAGTGTACATTAAATATCGTTTTCATGAAGAGTGTATGTACTCGTGGTGAGCATATGTTGTCATTTAAACTAAAAACAAAGTTGTATACGAAAACAGAACTATTGTCTCGCAACATAAGTTGACAAGGATTCAAAAACACGTGCATGTCCTCTTTTTCGGCCGGAAGCTCGGGATGTATAAAATTTTCTAGATCTTTTACAGGTTATTCAAATAAAAAAGACTGCTAAGAAGTTCATAGATATGTTAATTCCCATTTCCGTACCATTTGGTGACGAATATTTGTCCAGGGCGTTGACCGCCGCCAGGAGGAAGGAGGAATCGGAGCATTCATAGTCACGAATTCTCGAAGAAAAGTGCAAAACTGTCTTCCTTTCCGTAAATGAGTGTTCGACGGTCAATAAAGCGAGTCGAAAAACGGTGAAAGTTTCCTGGAGGGTGGAAGGGACGGAGAGCTCTGCCGACCGGACTGCCAAGAGGGTCTTCGGGAACCAAAAGGAGCACAAACAAATGCTATCATCGTACTGGAAATGATGCGTGCAAAGTGAACGCAAGGTTGATCGAAGAATAGGGAAAGCGCCAATGAAAAGCTAGCGATATAAGTCATCGTACGTCGCTAACTCTTCATTTGCCGGTACGTCGCAAAGATGTGTGGAAGAAACAGCAATTTTTAACCGAGTGGCATTGAACTTGTTTCCCATAGTAAATATTTTTGAAAATTTATTTATGAATAGTTCGTGAGGCGCTAGTGTGACTACAGTTTAGGAACTGTTGGGATTATCGGTGATACTCTCATTTGATTTCATTACTTTTCCAAGCAATATGCGTAAGACCATAATTAGCTTGTGTCGCAATTTAGGATACGGAGAATTACATATTATTACATATTTGACGACAGAATTTTCTCCGGTAGAAACGAAATTAAGACGCAGCTAAACTGGTATTTGCGGGGGAAAAATTTTGGTCACTCAATTTTTGGGAAAAATAGTAATTAAAAGAAATAGTTTTTCACGTTCAGAAGATATGGATTTTTAAATCGTCTATCGCCCTCATGTTGATCGGTAAAAGGTACAATTTACCTCGCCACAGAAGATACGCATGTGATCTATAAGTTCGGTTTAACTCTGAGTTTTTTTTAGCTACTTTGGAGCGTAGCGTTGTATAGTGCAGAAAGGTGGACCCTCAGAAAGGAGAACGAGAATAGGCAGCAGGCATTTGAGATGTGGGTGTGGAGGAGGATGGAGAAGGTTAGGTGGACAGAAAGGAAGACTAGCGAGGAAGTGCTTGGAATGGAGGGCGAAGAAAGGAAGCTTCTGAATGGAATCCGGGATCGGCAGGGTAGGTGGCTGGAAGACGTAATAAGGGGCGAAGGGTTGCTGTAGAGTGTGATAGAGGGAAGGATGCTGGGCAAGCGGGGAAGGGAAAAAAAGAACATAGATTTGATGAACGGGATGAAGAAGGGTAGATCGTATGCTGAGGCGAAAAAGGATATACTAGAGGGAGATAGGCCCCTAAAAATGTAGAAAACCGGGAGGAGATTCTCTGATATTCATCGAAAACTACCTTTACCGATAGAATACTTAAATAAATAAACACCGAGTTCGTAACATATTTCCTTTGGATTTAAGCTGAGTACTTACATTTAATTGACAAATCTAAGAAAAAAAATAAACTTGTTGAGGTGAGATTGCTGCACGTGAAATTTGAAATGCGAGGACTTCCGCGCACGTTTCGCTTCTTGGTTGCAGAAACTTCCGCAGAGTCAGCTGAAAGGGTTCATCATTCATTATGAATGCCGGCCGCGAGCGCCGCTGGGAGAGGTCAAGGGAAGCTTTCCCAAGAGAGAGAATATGTCCCAAGGCGAGGCGTAGGGGAAGCGAATGAATGGGCGAGTGATGAGCAAAAAACGCTCCTCTCAAAACAAAAGAATACGACAGAGGCGCGATCCACCTCTCTTGGTGGAACGTACGTGAGGAAGAGAATTGGGGCGACATCCCCAGCGACATGAATCAGGACTGGGCGGCGAGTGTTCAAGAACACCTGGGAGGCTAAAAAAATCATCACGTATACAATGATAAAGAATGCCTACATGTGCATCAGGCGTTACTTTTTTATACCCCATTTCTCATAAACAATTACATCTATATCTACGTACTACCCTCCGAGCCGCCGCATGAGCGTGAGACAGGGGGTGTTAGGTCATCAGCCGTGTAAAGATGTTAGGTTTTGGGAGGTGAAATAGTGACATGTATAATAGGAGTGTATTTAGTGGAGCTAAGATTTTATTGTGGTCGCTAATTGTGCACGGAAAGAACGAATTTCCGTACTTAGCTGTTCGGCAATGTATCTCTCTTATTTTAACACGTCTGTCAGACCAAGAGATTTAGTGAGGCGTCACGATGATATTCTCTGCGTCGCTCTGAAACACACCAGTTCTGAATTTATCAAGCAAGCTAAGCCTAGCGTGCAGCCTCCGAGTCTCTAGGGACTTGAGTCTTCTACGATCTTGTGAACGAGGTGCTAGTGGCACCGAAATATCAAGAAACTTTGTAAGTGTGTTCATCATTTTTTTGTTTTCTGTGTTTGTCGTCTGCCTTCCTCTGGCAAACTTTTATATATTCGTCACTTAAGTGATCCTAAGTGCATATATATATATATATATATATATATATATATATATATATATATATATATATATATATATATATATATATGTGTGTGTGTGTCCGTCTTAAAGCGCTTTACGGCATCCAATTTCCAGGCGCCTCTGTTTTCCCAATCTCCTTCTTGTAGGTTTCTCTCCGCCATGGCTTTGGCTATTCCGCTTCTCCATGAGTTAGGTGGCCTTCCTCTCTTTCTCCTTTCATAGGGTTTCCACTCCATGATGGTGCGGGGCAGTCTTTCTTTGAGCATCCTCTGAACATGTCCGTACCACAGCAGTTGTTTTTACTTGATTTCGTCTAGAATGGTTGTTGTCATTTTCATAATCTCTCGAATTCTCTCATTTCTTACTTCTATCAAGCCTGGATTTTCCGGCTGCCCTTCTGAGGAAGTCCATTTCTGTAGCTACAAGTTTCTTTTCGTCAATCACATTCATTTGCCATATTTCACTTCCATATGTAAGTATGCTTTTAAATATGGTGTGGTATATGTATCTTTTATTTCTATTTGATAAATCTTTGCTCCATAGTATTGAATTTAACATATTAATGGTTGTTCTACCTTTATTAATCCTATCTTTCATCGTTTCTGCGCTCCTTCCACTGCTGTGTATTTTTATGCCTGTAGGAGACAAGACCATATACACACTACATTATGCAGACACCCAGGTAATTCTAGCCCAAGATAGAGATGATATTAACTTTATGTTTAGAAAGCTAAAAGAAGCGTATAGTGCATGGGGATTGGATATCAACATGCACAAAACTAAGTATATGTGTATTGGAGGAAAAAATGAAGACATTGTGCTTGAGGATAGCAATGAAATAGTAGGGGCGTGTGATTCATATGAATATTTAGGAACTAACAAAGAATACTTTTTATTTATCGAATAAATACGATTTCATATCCAATGGCGCAATCGGATTGAACACTTGGTTCTAAATTAGTGCTCAACTGACAAATATGGTTCTTGTTATTAGCCGTCTCCACATTGAATACAATATCAGACCAAAAATAAGCATGCGCAGTGTTATTTTGCGTGAAGTATGAAAATAGCAAAGAAATAATCCATATCTAAGAGGCCATGTTGAAGGCAGATAGGAAAGGACCTGCTCACAAATACATTTATTACCACAAACAATTATTAGCCCTCCAATCAAAAGGAAGCTGATTCAGTTTTTTATTAATGCAATTAAATGGATTTAGCTGCAAGTTGATTCACCTGGGCTAACTTAGGCAAAAGAAAATTTGTAGAAGGAATATTTTGGCACATATTTCATTCCATCGTATAAATGATTCCAGCACGTAGCTCCGTGAGGATTAATTATACGTTTCCATCATTTTCCTAAGCGTTTTTTTCTCATCAAAACAGTAGGTTCACTCGTACTTAATCTGAAACTGAGCGACGAGCGACGCGGGTAAGCTGACTCATGAGGGAGCGAGCCCAGCTGCATACGACGGCCGTTGAACAGGATTTCTACGAGAGGATAGTGGAGAGAAACCATAATGACACGCTCAACGGCGTTGAAGTCTCCAGAGGAAGTGTGACCCGATTTTGACAGCGGCTACGTTCTCGATCCTTTCCCATCAAACCTTTTGTCGAGCACTTTTCAATCACAAACTCAGAATAATACGTTCTCGCAGACTTTGGCTGGAGGAGGATGCTGAGGATGAAATGGACGGACAAAATAAGAAACGATGAAGTGTCTAGGAGAGTATAAAAAGAAAGGACCATATGGAACATCATACAATAAAGAAGGATCAGATGGATTGGTCACACCCTGAGACACAATGAGTTTGTGAAGAACATAATTGAAGGTATAATAGAGAGGAAAGTAGATAACAAATGAGCTTTGGCACACGGCCACTTCATTTAGTGTCGCATAACTCACATGATGTCCTTATGATGATTTCGGTGCCTGGATATTTACTAATCGACCCATAGCATAACGGAAACAAATCTTATCGAGTCGTCGAGACCAAATTAAACATGTATTTAAATGTGCCTTCAATGAGCATCGTCTATAATGAATCGAATTCACGTTCTTATTATAAGACACGCGATTTCCAAACACGGAGTCAACTGTTTAACGATGTATCATAGCAACGACAAAACAATTGATACTCGATAAAAAGCACACAACAGCCATGGAAAATCCACCTCTGTATGTTGATGCAAAATCACCGAGTACCACTAGCGCCTCCAAGTGGCCTTCTCCGTAAGCCAAAATTCTTAGTTCCCTAAGGTGGTGACACCTGAGAAATTCTTCCCAAAGCTCTCTGCAATATATGTCCGGTTTTTTGCATTGCTTTGCCACTCTATACTCTGCTCTCTCATTGAAGGTAAAATACAGAGAAAAGTCCCCAGAGGAAGACCCAGGAATAAGTTCATGGACCAAATAAACAGGAACGTGCAAAAGAAAGAGATCCCAGGGGGTAAGAGAACTGGCATTACATAGTGCAGTGTGGAAGGCTGCAGTCAAACAATCTTCAGATTGAACGATCAATGACGACAGATTTTGGGGAGGGAATTTTCCAGTCATGCCACGAGATGGCATTAGAACCCAGACATATTTGAACAAAATTATATGGATAAAATTACCGAAGTATTGTGCCAAATTTAATTAAGAATTTTTTGCACAAAGTAAATATTTCCTACAACCAATATCACTGCGGAACTCCCACTATGCAAAACCCCATTTAGGATTAACCCATTTCTGGCCTTTTCAATTTTTAATTGTAAATTTAACTAAAGCTGGCATGGTTTGGTATAAATTCCAAAAAATTCAACGAATTCTGCTCTCTCATTTCCTTTACAGGTTTTTCCTAATTAAATTCAGTTCCATCATCAGAAAATTTCTTTTGCAACTCAATATTCTCAGCTACTACGGAGGAATTCACGCAAACAGTTCAATTTTGAGAATAAATAGAATGCTAAATTAAATAATCTGTAGCTTGCCGGCCTCACGAGTAGTCCACTACGCTATCTAGCCTTCAAGATTATTGTGGCTTTTTTCAAAAGCCTTGGGAGCGTAGTCGCAAGTATACCGGCATAGTGAGCCGAAACTACGCGGTTTGATTTCAGTCAATGTCATTTATCTACAAGCATATTTTGCATTTTCATCATTTGTATTTTTCATTCTCCATTACAAAGTCAGAGGCGGCAGTGAGAAACAGAAATCATGAGTAAAAATAACAGGGCATCAGTGTTTGTGAAGAAATCTCACTGGACACGTCTTGTGGATATCTAATTCTTTACGCGAAAGACGTCATCGGATTATTTCCAATAAAAATAATTTATATTTACTTGAAGGCAATCTCTCATGATTTACATAAACACAGATATAACCCAGGGAAAATGTTTACTTCTTATTTAGAACACTAGGAGAGGTACATGCCATTAATTCCTCATAATTAGCTAAAAAAGCGAATTTTGTTCATATTTCCCACTCGTTGGTACACATGCGCTTACGCTCTCGAGTAACCAAAGAAGGCCCTTACTGCTATCCCAAGACGGTGCCCGCGTTGAATATCGCGATGATTCAGCTGGTCTAACTCTTCAAACTTTCCCAACGCATTCACGGCAGCATGGTGAAAATTATTAATGCCTCGGCCGTCACGCACCGAGATGGAGCGCCTCCAGAATACCCAAAAATATCCAAAGAAATATCAATCTTTTCCGAAATGGCTGCCCTGGATGCCAATCACCCAGGATTATCTTTAAAAAAAAAAACGGCGAGTTTTATTGTAATAAAAAAATCAAATACTGTGATACTCAATGAAAACAGTACACAATCAAACAGCATTTTACCGATGTTGGTACTAACTTCCTAAAAATTCTCCTACATATTTTTCCCCTATTGCTTAAACCTTGTTGGGAATATACGATGGATGAATACTACCCATCAAGAGAGAAAGTTGGAAACTGACGGAGTGTCACTTTTTTTTATTCAAGAAAACGTTAGAATATCAAATCACCTGTCTTCTTAGCGATCTCTATCGCTTAGTTTTATGTTCTTATACCTGACAAAAAAAAACCCTCCTCAAAAGCTTTCTCTCGTAAGCACGTACTATTCTCCAAAAAAAGTATTTTCCCAGAATTTGATTTCGAACCATAGTTTGTCATCATGTTCATTTAGAAAGTTCTTACGGATCCAACTGTTTCCATGGTAACTGGCTCACACACTCAGCGAAGTAAATAAACTCATAGATAGATGAAGGAAGATAAAAAGATAGAGTCCTTTGAGATTATCCTACCTAGTCACCTGCATTTAAACACTCAAATCTTGAAGATTGCAGGTGAGTAATTCGAATTTCCTCGAAGTTTCCTCAACTTTTCCGTTTATTCAAGTTTTTACTTCTCCATTTTTCAACCTAATAAGGCATCCGACACACCCAAATTTAGTTCACGACTGATTACATTTATGAGAATACACTCACCAGCATCTAGGATAGAAGAAAAATAAGGTCAGTTTGTCAAATAATAGGCAAGATTGGGACACATGCAAGTAATAGGATTTCTCAGGTTTACAACCTTTCCGACCATGAAAATCTACAATGCGATTTTTACCGATTTAACAACAACGAAATGAACCGGTCGTTTGGTTGAAAAATGAAGAAATTCAAATTTGAAGAAACTGAAAATCTGAGGAAACTTCGAGGGAATTCGAACTTCACACCAGCTTTCTTCGACATTTTTTGTGCGTAATTGCGGGTGACTACGTATGGGAATTCAATAACTTTCCCCTCTGCATTATCAGACAAAGTGAGATCCTACGTAAAATAAAGTATATTTTCTCTGCACACCGGTTACTCTCAACATAATAAAAATGGGGTACAATGGGACATTCAGCGAAACTCTGCAGACTAACTGACCCATAAACTTGTGCCGTAAGACAAGGAAGAAGCACACCGACCATAACTTCCGCGGAACTTCAAAAGGTTTCCACATGAACGCACCCCGCCGGCGAAAATGACGCCGTGCAGGAATTTCTTGCTTTCAGGAAATTTTTCCGTCTGAGGTTTTTGGGGAAAGGCATCCATTTAGGCGTGAAACCATAGTGAACGGGGGCGGTTCGGGGGAGATGAGAGGGTTGGTATGAATGGAGAGGGATGCAGCGCAGAGGCGTGACCGACGGGGAAAAGCCGAGCGTGAAACGATTGCGCGACACGACTTAACACAAGGAGAGGTCGAATCGATTCGCCAGGGAGAAAAATCGACGGGACGAGACACAAAAATTCTGTCCGTTTTTTTTTGCCTCCTCCGTTATCCATGGAAACCACAGCCATCCAGTTATCTATGCCCGATCGGTCGCGAGACAAAAGGCCCACTTTCAATTCGATCGCTTTCGAATACGAGGCGGGCAAGGAAAAGTGAAAACGGAAAAGCGCAACACCCTCCAGTGGGGTGACAAACATCTGACATCTCAATAACAGTAAGGGGATGTGAGAGGACAGTTCAACGTAACGATAGGGCAATGGTCATCGAAGGAGACGGAGCTGATCACGGGTTAATTTCACTTCACTTAAGGAAGTTAGAGCGAGTTATTACTTCACCTAGAAATCAATGAATTGGTCTCATCGTATAGAAACATGTCGCACCCTTAAGAAATAATTAATTAATTCAACAAATCTATTTCCTCTCCTATAAAGAAAAATATCGCACCTCTCCGAAATAATTTAATAATTCCACAAATCTATTTTGCAGCGTGAATGCCAGATGAAGTCGGTTACTGAAGCTACGGTTCCAGTTATAAGAGTAAAAAGAGCTGAAAATCCAATTTCATCTAGGTTTATATTGAAAAAAATATAAAGCTCACTGAGGTATACAGCACATGATCTTTCGAAGGAGCAGGAAATTAAAATAAAAGATCTTTGTCCTTACCTTTTCTGACTAACAGCCATCACTTACATTACTTTCCGTCATTGTTACAGGACGTACAATCCTAAAACAAATGCAGAGACTCCAAATAAAAAATACCTTTGAAACGATATTACTCAGAATTTTTTTGTCGAGATAACGTTTTTTCCTGACAGAAAGAAACGTTCTCACCGCAATCTTTAACTGGTTTCGACAAATGGGGTACATTTCCCGGTGTGACACAATCAAGAATACGGCTAGGTTCAAGGCGATGTCCGGAGTGGAAGATCCACGGCAGTGCACATTGAATAATTCACACGATTTGACACAAGGACGCAAAAATATTCCATTGAGAGCGGGATGATGCGTGACTGCCGTTCTGGACTCGTCCGACTCGTTTCCGTTCGGTCTGCAATGTGCAAAACAGAAGAGTCGTTTTTTTCTTCCCTTCACTTCCAAGAAAGTCCTCTTCCGCGGTTCACATTTATGGGTCAAGTTCATGAGAGACTACAGACATACTGCCCTCGAATGCTTTTATCACACGTCTAGATTACATTGATATATTATAATTCGTACAAAGTTTGTCTTGCAGTGAGAGCACTGAACTTTGGAGTAAATTATTGCGGGATTGAGCCCCGATTTTGGCACGAATGCTGAGCTCTCGGACTTCGCCTCCAAGATAACGCGGACATCAGCAAAGAATTTCACACACCAGGTGAGTATGTGGAATGCAAATACATTTGTATCACTTCAAAACCATCGATAATATTTCCTGCCGGAATTACTTCGCTTTCTCAAACCTTATCGTTAAAGAGATTTGGGCTTTGGAAGGCTTAAACGCCCAGATAGAATTATACATTCGATCCCATTAATCAACTTCAAATCAATATGAATAGACAATTGAAGAAATTGCCGTGAGGAAAATTCGGCCTGGACCGGGAATTGAACCACGGACCTTTGGTTTGTCGGACCAATGCGCAGACCACTACGCTATCCTGGCTTCCTAATTCCCTTGGCAATTTTGGTGGATACAAGGGAAATAAATCTTATCTAATCTTATTTAAAGTCTAAGATCTAGTTGCCTTGAATCCACCAAAATTGCCATGGGAATTAGGAAGCCTGGATAGCGTAGTGGTCTGCAAATTGGTCCGGAAAACCAAAGGCCCGTGGTAGATTCCCGGTGCAGGCCGAATTTTTCTCATGGCAATTTCTTCAAAAAATTCACCCGCCATGTTTGAATATTTTCAAATGAATAGAAAATGGCTAGGGAGAGTTCTGTGTAGAAGCGAAATGAGGTAGGCATTATTCAAGGTATTAAACTCCAGCACAACCAGATATTTTATGTATCATTCCTATTGTGGCGATTGTCAAATTGATTGCTTTCGGGTTTAGAGTCGAACTTTGCAGTAAATACTGATAAACACATGGCGGACCTAAATACAACATGAAAATTACCATCATTACTTGGGTCATTGAAGATTTTGCCTATTAAACTACATAAACCTTTCGAATTCCATGTATAGCATCCGATAAAAACGAAGGAAAATTAGTTATTCAAACGTAAACGTAATTCCATGGCTCTATAGTAATATAGGGAAAGAAGAAGAGAACTATGGAAAAGTATTTCGGTGTCCGAGAAAGGCTTTAAGATGAAAAAGGACCTATAATCATGCAAGACGTAAAGAAAATACTATGTAACAAATTGACTAATTGCATCCCATTGGAAAACTACTATAAGAATTAAGTTTTCGTAGGCGGAGAGAAATTTAGGTCCAATCTTCACTTACGTACTAAAAAGAGCAAACAATTATTTTTGAGTTCAATGTTTGTCTTTCCATAATTACATGATGACCCAAGCGACGACAACAGATAATCAACAATCAAGAACGGTAATTCCAAAGTAGGCATACTTGATCACTAAGCGAATAATAACCTTTAAAAAAATCCCGATTAACGAGAATGTGTCTTTACAGAAACAATTTCCACCAGACGCTTGGCGTATCTTATGAATCTCTCCCCGGACCCCGGAACAACAGGTTTGACAGGCCCCGCTGAGCACGGCTGCCTATTTGCACCCTCTTATCGCTGGATCGGTCACTCAAAACCGGCGACCAGTTCCGAGGAAGGCACTCTTGAAGGTAACTTCTTCCCCTCTCGGGTCAGAACAAAAACGCGATATAAAAAAAACACGACGCCTCGACAGCTGAGTATTCTGAGCGAGGTAAATGACCGCATAGCAAACTGACAACGCACCTCAAAGCATAGCAAGAGTGACTGTTTTGGGATTGTGCTGAAACACTGTTGAGAAGTTCCTCTTACTGAACCTAAACGCTGAAGAATGAAAGTTGGGCGATGATTTTCACTTCACAAGGAGAAATGCATCATTTATTATCATTGAGCAACCTACCTGAATGTGTGTACTGATCTATATAAGCAAATTGTATAATCTCCTGCCAAATAATGTCAAAGAATCTACCCATTTCAATTGGTATGAAAGACTGATTCTAAAATGGTTGTTGACATTTGATGATATAGAAACCTCATTGTAAAGGGTCAGAAAAATTCATTATATAATAAGATTTCTGTATTTTCAATTGCATCTGTAGTACAGTTGCCTTATTTTAATTTTTGTAAGTTCTTAATCCAGCACAGTGGTAATATTTCTTTTTTTACGCACCTATTTTGTTTTTATATTTTTCACATTTTGTTAATCATGGTTTGAAGTGTTCTTTTCCGCATTAATGATTTTGAAATTAGCCTAAACACAGGCTCAATGCCTTATAGGCTACATAACTTCCTTAATACAGAAAAAAATATTTGTAATGAAACATGTTAGGAAGAATAAACATTATTAGTACAAACATTATTATTACATTAATTAATAGATTCAGGTGTTGTCCTTCACCTGACTTCCCTTCTCAGGGGTCATCCTTAATTCCACAAGCATAACTTGCTCTAAGCGAATGAAATATAAACCATTGACTGGAGGTAATACGAAGGGACGTATTACGCATCGAAACCATAATTTATCCAGTCATATCAATCGATTATAAAGGTAGAAATATATATGACAGTAATTTCTTTGAAAGTCTCAGCATGTAGGCTGAAATGTCATGACTCTATTCCACTGCTTGTGAAAAATCCTAGGAGAACTAATACTTCGGAAAACCTGACTCCGTTAAAATTACTTGAACACCTGGAGACCAATATAAATATTGCCATTTCCAATATGAATTTAGAAACATGTCATGAATCACGTTGGGGATTCGGTTTCAGGTCTAAATAACGTAGAAGTGAGAGCAATACTTACCGCGATAAAATAAAAAAATTACCTATACAGATCTCTGCAAACTGATTTTAATTCACAAAAACCATAACATACTGAAAAATTGGTTTAAAACTTAGCTTGGTGCTAGGCAGGGTTGTTATTTTTTTCCAAAATTAAAAAAAGCCTTCCGTCACTACTCCACAAAACAATTTAATCTCCTCTTGAATCCTTGCACGAGCGAGCAAAGTACAATATGATCCCTCGCCATCCTATTGCTCGCCGTTTATGGCGGCGCCTGGCGGAGGAACAAGAGGGGTCGGTGACTCACTCGCCGGCCGCCGATTCCCGGTCGCCGGCCGCGTTCTTGCGGGCGTTGAAGTCACCGGCTTCTTCCCACACGCGGCGTACACACTCCTGCAGGAGGGTCGCCCACGCGGGCCTTCTAGCCTCCAGGCGGGGGCGGCTATCGTCGCCACACGGGGAGGAGGAAGGGTGCTTGAAGCAGCGGAGCGGAGACGAGGCGAAAGAGGAAGGCGGAGGAGGGAACGAAGGCACACACGGTGTTGTCAGATATATACCATTATTCAAAGGTTAAGAAACGCGATCCATTTTTCAAGAGCGTCCGACCGAGACTACTCCATCTCTGCCGAAAAGTTTACTTGCCCCCATATGGCTATGACACGGGTGAATCTTTTTCCTTTCTTTCCGCTTCAGACAGGGAAAAATCTTGGAGAGGAAATCGCTAAGCCTGTTGGATGAGCCAAAAATAGCATAAATAAAAAAAGGCCCTGGAAACGCTAAAATAATTACTGTGTAGTGCATCCGTCGAGGTCCAACAATTATAAAAGGATTTTCATTATCTGATAAGGACTAGATATTTACATTACAACTCAACCTATCGTGACTTTATGTATTGAATGACCGTGATAAGGACCACAAGGACTCTATTACTACCGCGTTACCTAGGTAGTTAGAAGTTAGCAGTTTAAACTATTTGAATTACGGTCAATGTTGAGAGATAGCTTCGGGGAATTTTTATGGATGTGTATGATTTGAGTCCCGATGCGATATTTTTCAAAAATAACCAACGAGTAAAAAAATAGATTGCTACCATTTGGCGAAACCGTAAAACACCAATCAATTAACAACATAACGTTCAGCCGATAACGGCTTTTGGACGGAGCACTTAGGACATACTTCATTACAAATATTTTGTTCTATAAAGTTCTGAGGAAGTAGTAGGCGTAAAATATGGCAACATTTACG
Organism: Ceriagrion tenellum; assembly: GCA_963169105.1. Classification (NCBI taxonomy): domain Eukaryota; kingdom Metazoa; phylum Arthropoda; class Insecta; order Odonata; family Coenagrionidae; genus Ceriagrion; species Ceriagrion tenellum. The sequence goes on from OY720637.1 coordinate 49,830,154, forward strand.
ATCGAAACTTGTGTATGACTAATGACTTCCGTGTTCTGAGCATTATGAAGTAGATTCTGCAACAAACTTAGCGTTCATAGAGTTCCCAATCTTTAGTGCACCTACTCTTCGCTGAATGAAAATAATCCCCGAAGCAGAAAAATTTAGCACTGAAGACACTAACTGAATCGTTGCGTAATGTATCTTTAAAAAGAATCTCGGGAATAAGAACTAACAGTGGTTGTGAAACTGGAAGTTTCTATTGTTCTTGCTGGGCGTTTACGCAGCGTTGAAATCTTCACCGACCTAAGAGATTACTCATCGCATTAATTAGCATCAATCTCAACGCACCACACCAATGTTGCTTTCTTCCTACGTCTGAGCCGCACAGAAGACATATGCTACGTTGAGGAAACAGGAAATTTCTTCCATTAGTCTACTCCTCGGCGCAGATCCTAAAATCATTTTCACTGACTTTCAATGAATAAACCAGCTGCTCAATTAAATAAAATATGAATCTAAAATTATAAACGTAATCATGAGAAAGAATGCTATACTTTAGAACAATTTTACACACGGTTTCGTCATTTCAAATAAATATTTACTTTTGTCTGATGAAATATTAAACATTTTATTTCCTTAAACAAAGATGAAAATAAAGACTGGAAGAGGAATAAAATGTAATCAGAATCAATGGGTATTTAATATTCCAGTGAACAAAAATATATGATTAGACTTTTGAGATGCAACATTTTAATTAAGTTTGAAGGAAATCTTTGATGGCAATCATGCTCAAGGGCAATGAATAATTATTGCAGCATTTTTAAATAATTCACTTAAGATATTCATTGAAGCAGAACTAACTTTCCGGAAAAAATCGGGAAAAGGAATAGTTTTTGGAACTGAAACCACATTTTAAGGCTTTTGTAGCCTTTCTGGAGAACGTTTTGAGGCATGCTTCTCATGGAATAAAACAAATAACTGTATTTAATGAGACACTGAAGTAAAAAATCGATATAACACTTTTAAATATCTACTGATGGCACAAAAGATATAAGATGATCCCCACGTTTCATGAACCAAAAGTGGGAATCGTATGGCTGGTAAGACTGCAGTCTAGAAACAAGTATATGCATCCCAAAATTAACAAAAAGGAAGATAACTGATCACATGCAAAGACAGGATTGGGAGAAAATGAATAATTCCAAAAAAAAACTCTCTGTAATCTATTACTTTCTAGCGGTAAAATGCACTTTTAAAGGAGTACTAATTTCCCATGCAACATAATGCAAGCAAGACTAAATAATTCTTTCATAAGCAGTCTCTAAAGAAACTATTTCCAGATGAGAAAAAATGGGAAGAACGAAAACTTAATTTAACACTAAGCACTCGAATGTGATTGCCTATATAAAATCGATCTTGATGCAAAAAAATTGTAATCACTATCAGATAGATAGGGGATGCTGGAAGGTATATAAAAATTTGCAGTTAATAATTTCCCACTGAAAGTATGATTTTGAGCAAGAAAGATATACATTCTTATCTGAACATTTTCATGGCTGGAAATGATAATTCAACCAAGAAAACGGAGACTTTTCCGAGGACAAAAGGCACAGGAAATGATCAACTTAGTTGAGGGGCGTAGCAGATGATATTCAAGCAACCGCCTCCTTATCAGCACACGATATTAACGGCCTCTTCCAAGACACATAATGAGTGGGAGAGAGTACTTGGTGTTCGCCCTTTCACTGTTGCAGCCGATGAAAAGGGAGTGTTGGCAAGACCAAGGTCGCAGCCGTGTGATTGGCTCGGAGTGGGAGAGCTTGCAACGATGCCATTGGTTCGGTGAAGACCGCGGAATGTCGTCACGCCCTAGTGCAACCGATCCAGCGGCCACATCCGGTGGCAATATCGCTCGCTCCTATCGGAGAAAGGACCAAAGGCGCTTTTTTCGCTGGCCCGGGCCGCCGGTCAGCATCAAAGCCAAGAGAGACACTGGGGACTGAGGTGGACATAAGAAATTGTCTTTACATCGCTCTAAAAGCAGTGGTGGGCAAATGAGGCCCGATGTGGGTCTGCTCCGGGCGGCACTCGCGTAAAATAACTTTCCCAGCACTGATGAACATTTTCAAACACTTTTCAAACCGTTTATTTCCAAATTACATCTGATTAAAAATTACTTTCCATCCTGAACGAGTGAACTGCAGTCATGGATCTGCCAATATTACCAAATAGAACAGCTACTAACAAACGAAATAGATTTGACAAAATTATGAGCGATTTTTTTAGTAAGAAAGCAATAACTTATTGATAATGTGTATTTTTATTTCAAAATTAAAAAGAATGGAGTTATATCCCTATGCCTAATTTTTAAACTGTGTACAAACAGGTTTGATGGTCCCCAATGAATGGCGGGCATTGGCAGACCGCCCACGGGCGGCTACGCAACTGTCTATAGGCCGGATTACGATTGGCGTCGATGCGATCACCAACATCAACTGCAAGAATACTACGTTTGTATTTAACATGGCGTTGAAGAATGCGTTGCAGGTCCAACACTTAAATCAACTGTTGGCTAAAATAAGTCCTGTGTCCCAAACACACACGAATGGCATAAACGCATACACAGTGCGTGATACTTACGTGGTTATTCAATTACCGTCCTCGTTTTCCATTCATCAAATTTTCGCGATCGTCACGCGAGTAAAAATCGACAATAATATGGTTATAACATTGACTAAGGCAAATAAATTCATTCCGTCCAATAGACAGCACATAATTTTATCGTAATCCACCAAAGATGCACCGATCGCCTAAATGTGTGTCTTCTTAGGAGTAACTGTTTACAAGAGGCAACGCAATCAAATAAGGATGAATATTGCAGACACAAGCTCCGACAAGGTATGAAAGCTGATGGTAAACAGAAAAGGAGAACTGGGCTTTGGAGTTCACGTTTCATTTTGACGCCATTCGTAACCTAGCTTCGACTGTTCGGAATTTCCATTTTCCTCCCCGTCGTTGTGAAGCAAAAACTTAAGGAAAAAGGCACGGCAGAACCACCCGAAGACAGCCAAATTCCAACAGGGCAGCCAACTCTTTGCTCTCCAGGGAAGGGCGACTATTTTTTCCGGCTTAAAAAAAACACTTGCGGAAATAGGAGGAAATTCCCGGAGAAACTCTAGTAACCAAGACGGCTCACCTCAAGTTGTGTACCAAAGTACATGCCCTATAAACGAGAAAGTTGTAGATCTTTATTACCGAGCATGAAAGTGGCCAAGCATGCAATAGTATGAACTTACTAAAAAAAATCTCGGTATAAGGTCAAAATGGATAGATCAAAATTCAATTTAATTTCTGATCTTCTTGGTTATATCATCAATCTCACTATCGAATACCCTTGGTACAGATGGAGTTCTAAAGCAGTCCTCGAAGGGTCAAGCATAAAAGTCGGCTCGTTCATGCGTCACCTATTTAATTTTCATGACATAAACCAGAGACAAGCATTCAGACTGATGGTTCGGATCATAAAATCGATCATTAGGCCGTTGCAGCTACACGATTCGCACAGCTGGGTCAACAAGTTATCTCACGAAACAGTGATCGCATGTGATTCAAATTTGCCGGCTGTGATGTAAGAGTTGGGTTTAAAGTTCTCACAAATAGGGATGTGTTGCATAAGTGGTCGTTTGAAAATCGCATCCATAATAAATAAATTGACATGACAAATGTTGTGTTAAGCTAAAGACAGGCACAGTTATCCCTTAGTTGACGAAAGAAGACGGTGCAAATTTAAATTTTTGAAATACTTGATTCTCTCCCCAGAAAATTTTTTTACTCATTACGCCTTTTTTTACACAACGCATTTCGACGTCAAATCGCCATCCGCAGGTACAATATCTTGAAGGGTCACATCCTTCATATAAAGTACTTAAGACAGTGATTGCGCATACGGAGCAAGAGAAGTCCAAGAAAACGAAAAGGTGGGCTACAAGGAAAAACACGTCACAGAACGAGAACACGGTTCAAAAAGCAACATTTCATGCAGTACAACCAGATGAATGGCGAAAACTCGGCATTTTGATATCATGGAATTAGAAAAAATATTTGTGTGAAATCTGAGGGAAGAATAACACAGACCAAACGGGTATGCCTTTACGATGATAAGGGCCACTTCCGAAATAATTTTGTCCGCTGAATCCGAATCTACACGCAAAAATTGCCTATCACGTCAGGATTTTTATGTATTAGAAGTTTAAATGGTCAAAATGGCAAGTTTTAGGTCTTTTTAAGCTTGAATATCTTTGAAACCACAGTAGGTATCTAAGACTTAGTCTGTTTGAGATCGATTCTGCATGTGTAGATCTGTAGATCGATAGAAAGACAAAAATTCATTAATGAGCGTACGAAAAACGCGTATCTTCATTTTGTACACTTGCATTTTATTTGTTTTCACCAATTGTGTTGCTTTGCAACTATAAATAACGTTATTGCAATTCAAGTTTATACTACAATTTTCAGTGTATACATTTTAAATTATGGGAGTCATGGGAACAATTGCTTTTCTAGGTTTTAAAGTTGTATTCTTTGCATTTTTTAACACAGAATTCGAATCCGCTCGCAGAATTACTGTTACATCTTTGGTTTCTCGGGTATTCAAGCTCTAAAATGCCTGAAAATTGCCATTTTGACCCTTTAAAAGTTTAAACATCCCAAAATCCTGACTCAATACGCAATTTTCGCAAGTAGATTTAGCGCACAAAAATACAACGGAAATGGCTCCTCACATCAAAAAAGCATTCAAATTCCCAAAAATTTGCAGGCCTGTGTAATCGGATGACCCACTGAGCCAACCGATTAAACTCCTGAAGAGCCGACGCAGGGCACCATCTGATTGCGACTAATCGAGTCGAGCAAACAGCTGCTCCTTTCTTTGCCAAAGGCCGCGTCCAAGGAAATAAAGAGCGGGGTCAGTGGGCACTGGGTCTCTGATGCGACGACCGCGGATGATGTGCTCCACTTGGATTGGATCGAGCGGGCCCTGGCAGCAATGGAGCGCGGAGACTACGGCCGTTTAAGAAATGCTCGAAAGCGGATTGGTTTGTCTCTCGGCATGGCTTTCGAAATCGGAGAAACTGTCATCCGTGAAGGGATCACACAACACACAAGAAAAGACACACGCGTGCACTTGATCTAGCTTTTAAAGCTCCGGCGGTGGTCTTTCCAAGTAAGGGGTCAAAAGCCTCGACACACAAAAGGTTTTCTTTTTGTTAATACATTGAGAAAAGAGAGAAGAGAGCAAGCACATCCCGAGGGGTACGCAACTTCAAAAACAAGTGTATACCGCATTTCCATTTCAGCCATTTCTATCCATTTCTGTCCATTTCTAACCATTTCCAGCCCATTCCTGACCATTTCTGTCAATTTATATCCATTTCCGTCCATTTCTATCCATTTCCGTCCATTTCTATCCATTGATGTCCATTTCTGTCCATTTCTAGCCATTTCTATCCATTTCTGTCCATTTCTAACCATTTCCAGCCCATTCCTGACCATTTCTGTCAATTTATATCCATTTCCGTCCATTTCTATCCATTTCCGTCCATTTCTATCCATTGCTGTCCATTTCTGTCCGTTTCTAGCCATTTCTATCCATTTCTAACCATTTCCAGCCCATTCCTGACCATTTCTGTCAATTTATATCAATTTCAGTCCATTTCTATCTATTTCCGTCCATTTCTATCCATTGCTGTCCATTTCTGTCAATTTCTAGCCATTTCTATCCATTTCTGTCCATTTCTAACCATTACCAGCCCATTCCTGACCATTTCTGTCAATTTCTATCAATTTCCGTCCATTTCTATCCATTGCTGTCCATTTCTGTCCATTTTAAGCCATTTCTATCCATTTCTGTCCATTTCTAACCATTTCCAGCCCATTCCTGACCATTTCTGTCAATTTCTATCCATTTCCGTCCATTTCTATCCATTTCCGTCCATTTCTATCCATTGATGTCCATTTCTGTCCATTTCTATCCATTTCTGTCCATTTCTAACCATTTCCAGCCCATTCCTGACCATTTCTGTCAATTTATATCCATTTCCGTCCATTTCTATCCATTTCCGTCCATTTCTATCCATTGCTGTCCATTTCTGTCCATTTCTAGCCATTTCTATCCATTTCTGTCCATTTCTAACCATTTCTAACCATTTCCAGCCCATTCCTGACCATTTCTGTCAATTTATATCAATTTCAGTCCATTTCTATCTATTTCCGTCCATTTCTATCCATTGCTGTCCATTTCTGTCCATTTCTAGCCATTTCTATCCATTTCTGTCCATTTCTAACCATTTCCAGCCCATTCCTGACCATTTCTGTCAATTTCTATCAATTTCCGTCCATTTCTATCCATTGCTGTCCATTTCTAGCCATTTCTATCCATTTCTGTCCATTTCTAACCATTTCCAGCCCATTCCTAACCATTTCTGTCAATTTCTATCAATTTCCGCCCATTTCTATCCATTTCCGTCCATTTCTATCCATTGCTGTCCATTTCTGTCCATTTCTAGCCATTTCTATCCATTTCTGTCCATTTCTAACCATTTCCAGCCCAATCCTGACCATTTCTGTCAATTTCTATCCATTTCCGTCCATTTCTATCCATTTCCTTCCATTTCTATCCATTGCTGTCCATTTCTGTCCATTTCTAGCTATTTCTATCCATTTCTGTCCATTTCTAACCATTTCCAGCCCATTCCTGACCATTTCTGTCAATTTCTATCAATTTCCGTCCATTTCTATCCATTGCTGTCAATTTCTGTCCATTTCTATCCATTTCTATACATTTCTGTGCATTTCTGTGTATTTCGCGACCATTTCTCAACAAGCGTACCCCATTTCTCAGAGTTGAATACCCCTCGGCACATTCTAAGTTTGAGACGAGAAATGAGAGGCCACTATCGAGTCAAGAGAGTTTTTCACAAAGGCAAGATAGCGAACTACATTAGAACACGTGAATACGATTGAATTCATGTTTCAGATTTTCCTCACGGGCGGAAAATATGAGGAAAAAAATCACCCAAAAACAGTTCCATATCAGCAGGGCACAAAGTAGGAATCGGTTCTAAGTTAAAGCTTGAGACGAGAAATGAGAGGCCAATGTCGAGTCAAGAGAGTTTTTCACAATAACGAAGTAGCGAACTACATTAGAACACGTGGATACGATTGAATTCATGTTTCAGATTCTCCTCACGGGCGGAAAATACGAGGAAAAAAATCACCAAAAAACTGTTCCATATCAGGAGGTAGGAATCGGAATTCACTTGTGAAAACCCCAGCGATGTCAGGATTCATACCTGGATCCCCTGATATGGGAAGCAACTGCTCTTACCACGGCACCACCAGACGCGATATCCGCTTCCACATGCCAACTGTACACAAACGTCCCGGGGATCCGTAAAGTATTCCGCAAGGTGGCGATTCAGTTAAACTTAAATACTACCCTGATTCAAAACTCTAAAAAACATACCCTGATACAAACGCAAAACCAAGGTGATGGTTTGCAGTAATGAAGAACAATATGAACCCCCAATAATGAGAATTGGAGGAGAGAAGCTAGAAGTAATAGAGGAATTTGCCTACTTGGGAAGCAGAATGACAAGAGATGGTAGAAGGCAGAAAGAAATTGTGAGGAGAATACAACAGGCCAATATTGCATTCTATCTTAGAAAGAACCTACTCACCAGCAAGAACATTAGTTTGGAAATAAGGAAACGGATGATGAAAGCATTTGTTTGGAGTGTGGCCTTATACGGGAGCGAAACATGGGTAGTAAGAAAACAAGAGAGAAGGCGGCTAGAAGCCCTAGAGATGTGGCTCTACAGAAAGATGTTGAAGCTCAGCTGGAAAGATAGAGTCACGAATGAAGAGGTACTGAAAAGAGTTCAAGAAACCAGATCCCTGTGGAGACATATCCAAACAAGAAGAGACAAACTCGTAGGGCACCTTCTAAGACACGACAACATCGTTTTAACAATAGCAGAAGGAGCTATAGAGGAAAGGAATCGCCGGGGACGACCAAGGATGTCATTCATGCAGCAGATTGTGAATGATATGGGTTGCACCACATACACAGAAATGAAGAGAAAAGCAGACAGAAGAGAGGAATGGCGTACTGCTGCAAACCAACCCCAGGGTTGAACACTGAAGAAGAGACTACCCTGATATCTTGCAAAGGAGTGTGAGGCAGGGGGTGGAGGAACACCCGCTATTGAAAGAAGGGAATAATTATGCTCGTTGGAGCGCTAATTGTGTGTCATTGAGTGCACATTTTAATTGTTTTTCAAGGTAGTCAGAAAAAATTAATGGAACGAACTTCACACTAAGTGCACCTATTTATTCGCTGGAAATAACGCATAATAAATGATGCAAGAAAAACATGTCTCAATTGTCTGTTAAGATTATTTGTCTCAATTGAAGCATTTTTATTAAGAATTGTCTTGGGTATTTTATAGCGCTGAATTCAAAATTTAAGCGAAAGTCGTGTGGAGATACGGGATATTTATTCATCATGATACCATGATATTTGGGACATGTTTGATAACCATTATAATCATATGGAACGAATATCTTTCGCCTTTAGAAGAAAACCTGTACATATGTCATTGAATTTTTTCGAAATACGTGCCAACTGCCACAATACTACTTGTAAAAATAGCATTTAGGTAATACTACTTCTAAAAATAACATTGAGATAGATCCCTAATCATAATAGAGACCATATTCGATATACCATACGTTTTAATTTCACCAACTGTGAGACACACGAATTAAATATTGCATAATTAATGGCGCAATTGAATAGTTTTACATGACAGAAATTGCCTGCAATCAAATTTGAAAATATATAATTAAGTCTTTAACTTGACACTTTTTTCCACGCGGTACGTTTGAAACTCCATCAAAACGGAAGGTTTATTGTGATCCCGTAGAATATACTGCGGTGACTTTATGATTAATTTTCAAAAATAGTTGAGAAAACACACAAACTACACACTTAAGTTATTTACGAGATCTAAGTGTAAGGAATGCCTCATTTTTAATATAAGATCTCTCCATATTGCATACACGTCCCAATTCCCATATAAAAGGGCTGGTATTTTTTGGCAAATATCTCGGAAAGTAATACGGCAAGGGGTTGCATTTTTTATGTCGATAGAAGGATGATATATGTTTCTTTAAAATGAGACCAAATTCATTGATTTCTAAGTAAAATGATTTCTCGCTCAAACTACCTTAAATAGCCAAGAGGCCAAATCGGTGATATGCAATCATTTTTCGCTTTTATCAATAAATATTACTAATTAGTAGACGTATGCTAAGTTTCACGTGAGTCTGTGCAGAAATTAAAATCGCTCCGACCACCTTTAAAGAGATCAAGAGAGGACAAACGGATAAGCCGAGGTGTGTTTTGGTGGATTCGTGTCGCCCTCTGCGATCTCGCAGTCGCGAAATGCGCTTGAGTAGGAGAAAATTCTAAATCATATTATTTTCGTAGTTCATATGTTTTGTTTTTCTGTTTTCATCTGTTTCATACATTTGGATTCAGGGTAAAATAACCCTTATTATCATCTTAATCTTAGGGTAAAATAATCATCTTAATGATACCCTATAGGTCTGGTAAGCAGAACTGGTCTAGTCACTGAAGCCTTCGTGTAATTTCGGAGAAACCACTGTTCTTCTCTGAGCCACCATTCCCGGTCATCTGAGGTCGTAACTACACGAAATGCGCAACCTCCCAGGCAATTTACCAGTAAAACACCAAATTACCAATGGGAAGGTTAGTGTACACCTGACTTATTACAATAGACGTGTAAGAGGCAGAGGACTGTTCAAAATTATAAAGTCCTGAAATGCAGACTGTGAGTCATAGCTCCTCAATTGTGCCACTTGGATATAAAACGACGCGACACGTGTTAACCTCATAGTTTGATTCATTTCAAATTGAAGGGGATTACAAAAGTGTTTAAAAAATATTAGGTAATGTTATCTCGGATAATTGATTTGTCATTTTCTGGATGTTCACCTCTATCGGTTGCCTTCATTATTTTTCTCTGTTCTCTCATCAATTTGATCGTAATTTCCCATTCGGAGTGTCTTGTCTCATTGTTTAACGGAAGCAATTGCTTCGTACTATAAGAATAAAATTTCATAAAAATAAGAAAAACATTCTTAAATCGGGTAAAATTTTCATTCATATTTTTATACCGATTTTCACTTTTATGGGCCACTAAGTAATTTGTTTTTTACTGTAATTAGGTAGTATTTTGAGGCTTTGTTTTACTCAGAAAGTTGGGAACCTATTTATTGCATTGTATATTTATAATAATGTACAGAGCAAAATAGTCCTAATATTGGCACAAATGTTTATTTTAGTTATCATTCGTTGAATGCATTCAGTTTGTAAATGCTTTACTTCAAAATCATCAGAGAGTCCTAATGATACATCGTATTTATGTCCCATTGGACATGGAGCTAAAAAAATATTTATATACACTCATGAGTGGGCGAATAAGATCTTCCTCTGCCTGTTTTCAAATGCCTCGTTCAGACTATTATTGTCCGTATCAGGGTAGCAACTCCGCAGGCATTCACACTACATTCGTAAACTCAGTATTGTACTTACCACCTACACCAGGGCATCATGGCGAGAAATTAAAGAGCAAGCGAGCAAAATGTGGAATACCAAATTCATGTGACATTTTGAGGCTTTCGAAATGATATTTTTCACACAAATGACCCATTTCCATGCTCATTCATTTAAGTACTCTCAACTGCCTCACTTCGATGTTTGACTTTTCCATTACCCTTGTTCATTATTTTCTGTTTCCGCCCGCGTAACTGTGATTTACCACTATAAAGAGACTGTACTGGGAACTATAAAGTACCATGGTCCGAACGTGCATTCGCACTACGATTTCAGAGTGCCATCGGACGGACCATGGTATATACGATATTGGCGTGAACGGGACAAAATGCTCAAGCCAAGCCTAAGGAAGGATCCGGGCATCGTGCAGTAAACACATGAACGACGACATGCGGAATAAGAGGAAGAGAGGGAGGGTTGTGCGAATGGCCTGATGGGAAGGATGGGGGAGGAGAGGAGACTTCGCTGGCTGCCGGGGAGTAGGTCACCGCCCCACATAGCAGCGAGGACGTCGCTCTCTGGTCGTGGCTCGAAGAGGGGTACGCGTTTCGTAGGTGGGTTGGGGGCTGAGGGGGGCAAAGAGAAGGGGTGGGGGGGAGCACTGGTGGTGAAGAGGAGTGGGATGGGGGCAAAGAGGAACTTCCGGTCGAATGCCAGAAGCGTGGAGTGGAGGGGTGTGAGTCCTTCCTCAAACACTCACTGACATGCCGCTTATGCAGCGTCGCCACTAATGAAGCACCTCGCCACCGCCGAGCTGTGCTGACCGGCAATTACCAAGCTATGCGAGCCGTTATATACCAAGCTATTGTCAGGGCTGGAATACGATCCACTTTTTCTGACGCGACGGAGTTCAGTAGCCCGCCGTTCTTCTGTCGAGGAAGAGAGCATCACGGTTGACGGCGGGCTCAGTGCCAATTGTTGACCGTTTGCGCGAAAGGAGTTACAGGCGCTTGCGAAATTGCTGTTTAAGGTAGTCCGAGCGAGATAGTTCCCTAATCATAATAGAGACCATATTCGAATTACTTATAATTTTTTTTTTTTTTTAAATTTCACCACCTGTGGGACATATCTATTAAATATTACATAAATAATGGTGCAGTAATATAGTTTTATATGGCAGAAATAGTAAGTAATTAAATGAAAATATCTAAATAAGTCTTTAACTTGACTTATTTTTTACGCGCAGTACGTTTAAAAATCCTTCGAAACCAAAGGTTTTTTGTGATTCCGAAGAATTCACTATCGTGATGGTACGTTTCATTTTCAAAAAAGTTGAGAAAACATACAAACTACACATTGCTAATTATTTGACTAGATTTAGCTGCAAGAAATACATCATTTTTTTTAATTAGCTCTCTCTGGAGTGCGTACAAGTATCATTTCCCATGTAAAATGGCTGGTATTTCTTGGCAAATATCTCAGAAAATAATGAGGTAAGGGGTTAAATTTTTGGTGTAATTGGATAGGTGAGATGTTTTTCTTTAAAATGAGACCAAATTCATTGATTTCTAAGTAAAATGATATTTTGCTCAAACTACCTTCATTTCATATATTATGGAGCCTCGCGTCGTATGCGACAGAAACGTGGACGCTCGGAAATGACGACGAGAATAGGCTGCAGGCATTTGAGATGTGGGTGTGGGGAAGGATGGAGAATGTGAGCTGGACGGAGAAGAAGACTAGCGAGGAAGTGCTTGGAATGGAGGGCGAGGAAAGGAAACTTCTTCATGAAATTCGAGATCGACAGAGTAGGTGGCTGGAGGATTTAATAAAGGGTGATGGTTTGTTCAAGAATGTGATAGAGGAAAGGATGCTGGGCAAGCGGGGAAGGGGAGGAGAGAGAATAGGCTTCATGAATGGGATGAAGAAGGGTAGATCGTATGCTGAGGCGAAAAAGGATATACTAGAGGAAAATAGGCCCCGGAAAGTGTAGAAAACCTTGAGATTCTCTGCCATTCAATAAAACCTACTATTACCGGTAGAATACTTTTAAAAAAACCATCAAAGTATAAGTACGCAAAAAAATATTGACAAATATTGTTTCAAGGAGGTTAACTGTTTCGTTGTGCGGTTTAATACTTAGATGGGCAATCTAAAAGCGAAATTTCCAAACATTGCATGTAACAAATGATGTGGTACGAAGTCACTCGCACGGGTGCATATACACCAGGGATGAAATTCGCAATGAAAAAATCATTTGACTTGACCGGGATTACGAACCCGGATCTCCCAATTGCCGGTCAGGTGTGTTAGCCAGTTACACCACCAAGCCATCTTCCTTCGAGGCGAATTTCGAGGGGGTTTATGCGATGTTGGGTTTATCCACCGCGACAGAGGCTTTGTAAGCACCACTTCGTCTCATGTGCTACAGTGTAGACTTGAGGCCTGAACATCTAGTTCGCATAAACCCATCGAAATTCGCCTTGAAGGAAGATGGCTTGGTGGTGTAACTGGCTAACACACCTGACCGGCAATTGGGAGATCCAGGTTCGAATCCTGGTCAAGTCAGATGATTTTTTCATAGCGAATTTAAACCCTGGTCTAAAAGCGAAACTTGGTTAATACAAGCACGGATTATTCTCTGATTGGCTACCGCCTACCGTAGCCTAACTTTGGCAAGGTTCACTCAGTCGACGTCTCACCCCGGTGTAGGCTCCAATAAAATATAAAAAAACAATCGCATTATGGTCAATATTTTTAAAAGCTACTTATGTTTGAAATTAACTTGCCAACCATGAGTCGCTTCATGATGCATTCGCAATGCTTCGTGAACAGTATGTCATGAATCTTCGATTGTGATCCCGCCATTAAAAGTCGAGTGATATGGTCGAGCGTATCACGGCTCGGATGTTCAAATCCCGGCTTCTTATCCCAAGAACACTGATTCGAGCCCCATTCCAGTTAACTTTAATTCACAAGTACCCCGATCATGGCACCAAAGTAGATCACTAAGATGATGCGTCGAGAGCACTTCCTGTACAGCATTTCATACTTTTAAATGGACGAGGATAAATATCTAACGTAGTTTTAACGGTGCCTACCGCCAACGCCAAATACTATTTCTATCTTCGTCCTAGCATACTCTTCTGCAGTCAGCGCAATTTCGTCCTCTTCTCCGCTTTCCCAAAATCCTCTCTTCAACAGGAGCCGTCCATGATTGGTATTTGTCTCAGGTTATTGTTTTCAGCAAATCTACTGACTTGGGTAGGTTTAAATAGAGGAGAGTAAGAATCTTCTCCAATTTTACCTGTGAATGTCCCTATCAATCAATAATGTTCCTCTCTTCATTTCCACGTGCATCCTACCCCTCTTCATCCTGCACACCAAACCTATTCTCGACCTTCCCCTTCTCCACTTTCCCGACATCCATCCTTTCCAAACATCATCCTCTCACGGCCTTCAGCAAACCTTTAATACTTACTACGTCTAATCAATCACCTGCTCTGCCTCATCCAAATCTTCTCCAGAGGCTTCCTCTCATCATTTATGTCAAGCGCTTCCGCGTTCTTCTTCTTTATCATTCACCACACCTTCTATATCCTCCGTCACCCGCATGTCTCTAATATCAGTAGCTTATTCTCGTCTTCTCTCAAAAACCCACTTTGTGCAACGATACACACCATGTTGAACTTTTCCCAACCGAATGATTGCATCCTGAACCGTGATGTAATATCGTTTAAATGGAATAAAACACACATAAGGGTTGCTATGTACATATTATAAAGGAGAGATAGTTGTGTGGTTTTAGGAGAGGAATCTGATGACTATACGAGAGACTGTACGAGAACTTTCTCAGTATCTCCAATTGTAATTAAACGGAAAAAGGATTGAACTGAAAATAAGAGCGAAGTTTTATGAAAGAGTTTAATCCAATCGCTTCGACACGATAACCGATAATGCCGTAATTAGCTCCATCTAATTGCTAAACCCTATATTCGCGAGCGCTATCCCTATTCTAACTTCTAGGCTACCAGAGTGGTATCAGAGATATAAAATAGCCACGTACTCATTACTCAATCTATGCAGTCACCAATTCCCACGCAAAAAAACTATGTCATATCGGATATATTAACATCCCAGCAGAAGCCCAGTTATACACTGCATGTTGAGAATCTACTTCTGTTTGAAATTAACTTGCCAACCAAAAGTCGCTTATTGAAATCCGACAATAAATTAAGACTGGCCATAAATATCTCCAGGCTTGCTCTAAATACAAAGACGAGAGACAGAAAAGAATGCAGCCACTACCTATCCGGAAAGGCGTGACATCATCTTCAGAGTTGAACGGCTATTGCCTTAAAGCCATTCACAGGTGAGAGCAAGGTGACCTATCGATCGATGACTGCATCCCAAATGTTAACAATTGGGGACCTTGGAATGAAGATTATTCGACGGGCGCTGGGTAACGCCCCTTCCATTTTACTTACGTCACCCACCGGCGCGCCAAATTTTCGAATGACATCAGATGATGATAAACATGAACAATCTTCTGGAATCGTTTTCCAATGCACCTTTCAACCCATTAGAGAAACATCTTCATTTGTAATAAGAAGCCGTTTGAGCAATGGTCAGAATATACTCAAGTCAAATATTAAAGAAATTCAGCGGTGAAAAAAAAAATCAAGAAAAAAATATTGATTTTAACCTACTAAAACATTTTAGTAGAATAAATTCAACGAAGTCCGGCGAGATTTTTTGGGACATTTTTGTAAAACAGCATAAAACTGAAATTCAAACATGGCGGGTGAATTTTTTTTTAAAGAAATTGCCATGAGAAAAATTCGTATCCACCAAAATTGCTATGGGAATTAGGAAGCCTGGATAGCGTAGTGGTCTGCGCATTGGTCCGGCAAATAAAAGGTCCGTGTTTCGATTCCCGGTCCAGGCCGAATTTTTGTCTAGCAGTTTCTAAAAAAAAATTACAAAACTGATTAAAACTTGGAAAGGTCCGCTGTCCACAAGTTTTAATCAGCACAAAAATTGTTTCCTGATGATGGCGCATAAGCGTCGTTCCAATAAAAAATCCAGTGTACATCGCCAAGTCTTAATCAGTTTTATTCTTGTAGAATATATTAGAATTAGCCCACATCAATCGGAAACATAATCCACGAAAGATGAACTAGTTTGGCTTTAAATAAATCGCTGATTTCGTACTTGAGGACTTTTTTATCAAACCAAAGGTCCGTGGTTCGATTCCCGATCCAGGCCGAATTTTTCTCATAGCAGTTTCTAAAAAAATATAAAACTAATTAAAACTTGGAAATGTCCGCTGTCCGCTGAAAGTTTTAATCAGTACAAAAATTGTTTCCTGATGATGGCGCATAAGCGTCGAAACGCGTCGTTCCAATAAAAAATCCAGTGGACATCGCCAAGTCTTAATTCAGTTTTATTCTCATTCTTGTAGAAATGTATTAGAATTAGCCCACATCAATCGGAAACATAATCCACGAAAGATGAACAAGTTTGGCTTTAAATTAATCGCAGATTTCGTACTTTAGGACTTTTTTTATTTTAGTATCCGAGGACATTCCAAGATTCAAGCTCTCAGCTAGAGACGCAGCGAGCAATCCTTCTCAAGATGCACAAAATTAAAACTTTAAATACCTACACAATATTCAATGCTTAAAGGTTGACTACACCCGGTAAAATAATTTAGAGGTCCCTGATACATTGCTTTCAATAATTTTAAAGACGATTTGCTGCGATAGGGATAGCCGAGTGTTTAAAATTACATTGAAAATACTCTTGGAGGAATGATATGCCTAATGTGACAGGAGAAGGAAGGGAATCAGATTGTCATCTCTTTCCAACAAAATGTATCGTGCGAGGATGCCACGCGAAGCACGTCTTTCCTTGCCCAAGCCGAACCTGACGTTATTCAAACAATGTTTCTTGTGCAAAAGAAAAACGTAAAGTGCATAATTTATTACTGTTTCGCGTTTTAATTTAAAAAATCCAAAACACAACAATGAAATAAATGCCATCTTCGTTTTTTACTGAAGAATGTCCACAGGATGTTTTTTTTATAACTGTAATATAATTTAATTCATGTGCTATGATTTCAAAAAGCTTTATTTCCGTTTAATATGTGTGCATAACCCATTCTGTGAACGATGGTGGCCATAATTCAGGTTTACCCTCATGACTACATGAAGTTAATCCCCGATTCCCGGGTAACGCCCTAGCGTAAAGTGTATAATTTATTATTGTTTCATGTTTAAATATAAAAATCCTAGACACAACAATGAAATAAATACGATCTTGGTTGTTTACTGAAGAATGCCTAGAGGATGTTGTTTTATAACTGTAATATAATATATGCTATATACTATATAACGCTTAAATTGTAATGGTAATTATTATTGTTCAAGTTATTATGGAAACAGTGAATTCCACATTCCTGGTTAAATTCGAGCCAGCAGCCGCGGTTGTAGGATTGGGGAAAAAGATCATTATTAGTTCATAGTATTTTTTTCTTTTTATTACTATTAATTAACAACCAGTAACCAATCCCTTCGGAAGCCACTTCATCCCAAGGCACCGGTCAAAGAGTGTTAGGAAAATATTCTCCAATCACAACGCAGACCGTTAATTGTTATAAAACATCGGCTGAAGTTTTGCAAGTGATTAACACTGAGTGAGGGTTCAAATAAACCATTCAACGATATAATATTATGTTGTACGCATATCGGAGTAATAAAACATTTTAATTATATTTATGATCCACGGAATGAAGTCACCAAAAATATGCACTCAGGAAGATCTACCCTTGTAAATACGAATCATGACCGAGTGCGGCTCATCGAGAAACGGGGTCGCAATATTCCACATAGAAGGTTAAAGACAAAGAGCGTTAGGCATTCAAAAATCAATTCCAAAGAGAATAAAATTTATACAAAAGGCAGCGAATATTGCCAACCAGTTTCACATTTAATTTTCTTTTCCAAGAGCAGAGGACGGTCTTCAGCGGGACTAACGGTGCTTTTCATGCGAGCTCCATCGTGCGGGTGAGTAAATCTCAAACCGAAGTCCTTATATGAGGGTTAGCCGGCGTTTCAGTGAAATACGATTGGCTTTGAATGCAATGGAATGAATTTTCGTTCCCACAAATTTAAATACAACACGTGTGGTGCATTATATGGCGACGGTAACCAGTAATCACTCCCTTCGGAAGCCACGTCATCCCAAGGCACCGGTAAAAGTGTTTTGAGGAAATAGTCTCCAGTCACAAAGCAGACCGTAATTGTTACAATACATCGGCTAAGTCTTACAAGCGATTAACACTGAGTGAGGGTTTATTTATTTATTTACACAGATCAGGACGAATAGACAAAGGTCAGGTGACACTGTAAGGTTACCTCAAAAGATACCACGCGAGGCGAAATATAAACAAAATCATAGATAACCAAAAACATCGTGAAACATACACGGGGAGTGTCAGATAGCCGGGTCTCAGAATTTATTCAAAGTTAGTAGTTGTACAGACTGCTGTGTGTGGTTCATGAATCACCCCACATATAGGGTTATATAACCAATAGTTTAAACAAAAAAGGCCTTTAAAAATTTAAAATTTCCCTTTAGACGGGCCACCCACATAACTGGCAAGCTACGAACAATTTGAGTATTATTAAGAATTATGCTTGAATAGTAAAAATATGAAGACAATATTATAAAATAATTATAAATGGAAATCATGTGCATGAAGGAATAATGGAAGTACGTCGTGAAAAGATAAGGAAGTGACATAATTAGAAGGCTGCCTTCGACCGAAAAAAGAGACTAAGCCTGACGTCGTGTATGCAAATGAAAAATTTGCCTCGCGCTAAAATAATATTTCGAGTAAAAATAAAAAAAAATCTTGAGTGCATTTTAGGATGGCTGCTGGACGGCCACAAAGAAAATGGCCTTTAAAGTGTTTGTTCGGCCAATCCTAGAGTACTCGGCGATAGTATGGGACCCATTTGAGGAAGGTCACGTTAAAAAACTCGAGAAAGTTCAAAGGAAGGCAGCGAGGTACGTTCGGAATAGGCGTAATAGGGCTGAAAGCGTGACAGAGATGATGAGAGTCTTAGGATGGGAGAGTCTACAGATCAGGCGGAAAAGAAGTAGAGCTATCGGGTTGTGTAGAATAATTAAGAACGAAACAGCATGGGTCGAGCTTCGAACAGAACTCGAAGGACCATCCTTCATCGACAAGAATGATCATATGTTCAAAGTAAAACAAGAGATCCCAAAAAACAAATGTTAAAAAATTCTCACTCCTCAACAGGACAATTATTAAATGGAACCAGTTACCTTGAGAGTTGTTATATCCTTGACTACAGGCATTCAAAAATAAATGTAATAGAAGCATGCAAAAACTTTGATGTGCACCATTTATGCACTTTGATCGGTGATATTAATATGTATGTCTATCAAGGGGAGTGTCAGATAGCCGGGTCTCAGAACTTTGAAAGCTTTGCATGTCACGGGCTCAAATAATCCATTCAATGACCTTGAAGCCAAAGAAAACAATTTATTTTTAAAGGTTTTTTCCTCCTCCGCGAAAATTTGTATATTTATCATTATTTTAATTTGGTGTTCATATTCAACCAGACGATTAATGTGTTTATCGTAGAGCCCTTGTCCGAACTTCCCGATTTTTGGCACATTTTTCACTTTCTCTCATATTACTTGCTCACAATTAGGTTCACCAGGTACCTAACTCTTCCTGTCTCTCCTGGTATAGCCCAAAATGTTTTCACGTGCCTTCTACGATACCCAGCTTTCTCCCTCCTTACACCCTCTGAAACATACCCTCTCCTCCCAAAACGTCTGCTAACCATCCCATCTAAAATTCCAGAATCTCACCCAACAACTTCTTCTTCTCTTTCAAAATATCCAACATTTCATCGTTCGTCTTCTTCTCCACCCAGCGCAATCTCTCATTTCTTCTTCAAATTCGCATCTATTAGACCTGCACAATATATAAATTCTTTCTTAGTAGTGTCCAAGTTTATGACTCACAGAAAATTATCACGTCTCTTCATTACGTCTATCCTAAATGTGCCCCTAAAAATTTGATTTCTCTTCCCATAAACTTCCTAAATGGAAATTCCCGGGGATTGGATTGGTGTGGTGGCTAGAGTACTCGCTAACCATACGGATGGCCAGGGTTTAAATTCCTGCAGAGGAGGATGTTTTTCAGAGGAAACCCGATCCCTACTTGAGTGTCTTGTGGAAGGCACTTCAAGTACAGTACTCCGTCTGTCGGATGAGGCGTTAAACCGTGGTCCCCTGGCGCCTATCGTTTAGAGCAGGCTGATGCCGACGCCGGGTTTCTATCCACCCATCCTCCCTTATGGCGCCAATGGCCATAGCTGTCGGTCGCCTCCCCAAATATCCAATCCAATGAAATTCCCTTCATGTATTTCAAATTTACCCGGTACTTCTTCACAGATTTTTGTTCTTGGCCGACCGGTTTTGTCACATGGGCGACATCATCAGATGATGTCCTGATCGCCAGACAATGTCGTCTATACGACGAAACCAGTCGACTATTGATAAAAATCCATGAAAAAGTACAGAGTAATTTTGAAATATATTCAGAATGAATATTTACTATGTGAAACCTATCACCATCGAATTAAAAAATTCTCTTTAAGCAATGACTAGGTTCCCGATCCATACAGTGCTACGCCACAGTTTTAAACAGTCTCGTCTTTATGTATCTGCTCAGAGCTCCCCTCATCAGTATTCTCTATTCGTTACCGATTTTGATTGTAAGTTTAAAACAGCTCGAACTTTCCAATATATTTTTCTAAATAGAGACTTTTACGATACTGAAAACTAAAATAAAGGCATAAGAAATAATATAATTTAAAAAATGCTATTTCTAGAGGCATAAAACCGAAGGTAACTTAATAGTGGCAGTCCCAATTTTCAACGGGAGAAGCTGCAGAAAACATAAGTTATTAATGCTAGAAATATATTCACGCAGATATTACACTGGTACACAGTGAATAATAATGCAGTAATGTTTGCAGGAATGCAATTCACTTCTCATACATATTTTTGCAGTACTTACACGGATGTTTTTAAACGAAGAGTTTGCTTACCATGCAAGAATAATGTCTTTTGCCCACTTCGAGCTGATCCAAGCGAATCCTTACCGACATACGCATTAAAAATGCCAACAGACCGGGAAGCAGATCGTGGAATTCTCGGTTGTCTTGTGGACAACACTTTCCATGGCAATCGACCGGAAGAACGACAGACCCATGAGTGGCGTAACTGCACTGGTATTGGGAAACATCTATTTGCAAATCCCTTCTCCGCTAATAAACGAAGAAAGAGATCATTTGATCGTTGACTTGTGATATTAAAGTCGAATGAGGTAAGTTTTAAATATGAAATTCGAGGATTATTTGAACATTCGGGTGCCTTATAGTGTCATTAGATTCGTTTTCTTCACTTCAACGGTGTTTGTGAGAGGAATTCTTTCTCTCAATACAGCAGAGAAAACGCCCAGTGACACGTCGAGCCGAATTCCTTCGACAATTATGTCCACCTGCGCATTTCAACACACGGAGTTCCAAAATTCGACTCGAGGCTGGTAGTGAAGCAATACATAAAATAGAAATAGGACCCATTATTACGTCAGTATCGCCTAGCACAACAGCGAAGCGCCCCAGTTCAACCTCATCAACAAATTTTGAGGACATGGATATAAAATTTTTCCGAAAGGTATATCCAAATATTCCTCGGTCCAGACTTTTCCAGAGCTGCATATTGCAGGTTAAAATGACCGTTTCAAGGTGTAATCGCATATTTTGAGTTAAAATTTTATCCATATTATTTCTGCTTCATCGTACGACAGTGTAAAGAGAAATAAGCTGTTTTAGACTATGGTGAACATGGAATTCCCAACCAAACTAATCAGACTGGTATAGATGACCTTGAAGAACACAATATGTAAGGTCAAAATAGAAGGGAACCTCACCAGGGAATTTGAAATTGATCAGGGCTTGCGACAAGGCGACGTGCTATCCACCATTCTTTTCAATGTGGTACTGGAACGGGTGATGAGGAAAACAGAAGTCAGCAACCCAGGTGGTACATTGTTCAACCGTGTATCGCAAAATCTAGCCTATGCTGATGATGACAATATGATATCAAGAAGACTAAAAGATCTCGAGGAAGGACTGGAGAGATTGGAGATGGAGGCAGGAAAAGTTGGCCTAAAAGTGAAATCTGCCAAAACACAGTACTTGTTCTCTTCCAAGAAAAGTACTACTGTTCGAGATAAATCTATAACATTAAATGGGAATAAATATGAGAGATGTAACAACTTCAAGTATTTGGGAGTGCTGGTGACAAAAAATAATGAAATACATGAAGAAATAAAAGCCAGGATTGCAGCAGGCAATAGGGCTTATCGAGCTTTATTGAAAGTGCTCAAGTCACGCAACCTCAGTCGGAACTTGAATACAAAGATTTACCGGAGAGTGATTAGACCTGTGGTCATATATGGTTCAGAAACGTGGACCATGACCACGGCAGAAGAAGAGCTACTTAAAAGATGGAAAAGGAAAGTACTATGAAAGATTTATGGTGCTACAAAGGAAGGTGGACAGTGGAAAATACGGAGAAACAGAGAACTCGAGGAACTCCACAAACATCCTAACATAGTGACAGAAATTAAGAGCAACAGATTAAGGTGGTTGGGACATGTTGAGAGAATGCCTGAGGATAGGATGGTGAAAAAGATATTTCGTGGTCATCCTGGTGGTAGAAGATTGAGAGGGAGACCCCGGAAAAGATGGTTGGATGATGTAGAGGTTGATCTGAGAAAGATGGGAATTAAAAGATGGAGAACGCATGCCGGGAATCGTGATGCCTGAGCTAACATCGTCGGAGAGGCCAAGGCCTTACAAGGGCTGTAGCGCCGAGGAGTAAGTAAGTATTTCTGCTTCATAATTAGCCGAAAGAACCTGACAGTAAAAAAGTGAAACCATAGACTTTGAGTAAGGCTCGAAGTACTGCGGTACAACATATGTACCATATTTAGCAGAGCAAACTTTCTACAACAAATTTCTCGTTGCTAACTATACACGTACTACTATTTTCCGAGAGCATTTAGAGAGAAAATGAGCAACACTCGTTTTACGATACATATTTATCATTATAGCTCCTTGAAGAACGCTATTTAACGTGTGAAGTGAACTTCTCACTTTTTTCTAATTAAAGAAATCGGACAAAGCGTTTCGGTGGCGGTTCTTGAGGTGATTTGATCAAAAAATTATAGCCTCATAACGAGCTAAGGAGCCATATTTTTCAAATTATGCTGGCAGTAATCCCTTAACACTGAATTTAGAATATCATACACATTTATACGAGGAAGTTCCTTTAAATCTGTTGAGTGATTTAAAATATGCAGGAAGCAAGACTTTAAAATGCTAGACAGCTTCCAGTCAATCGCCAAAATGATATATAGTTTCTTAAATAAAATAACGGTTTTAAAAACACATCACAAAATAAACACTATACGTAGAAAATCCTTGAACTCAAACCATTGCCAACGTAATAAAAATCAAAGGCAAGGATTGTTCTCATTAAATAAGCTAATAAAATTTACATCTTAAACAAAATAACAAGGGGTGATGATCAAAACGAACAAACAGGGACCCAAACATTGTCCCTAATAAAATCAAGTACCGGTTGGATGTAAAGCAATTTATAATTCGATACATTCAGAGTCAATCAATTTAGCAGCACAATAGTTATTATAATGGTCAAATTTAGACGCATTTCCTGTTGAAGGGATAGGTAAACACCTAATTATACTCAACAAAGTAAATTTCATTTTTTTTAAACCATAACAGCAAAATCTTATCAATACCATCATAAAGGCCTGAAAAACCCATCAAAAATTCAAAACTAATGCGTAGAAAACCCTTATTCACAATCCACTGCAGACGTTATATAAATCAATGACAAGGATTATTATTATTACTATGTATTCTACCGGTAAAGGTAGGTTTTGTTGAATGTCAGAGAATCCGCTCTCGGCCTTTTACACATTCCGGGGCCTATCTCCCTCTAATATATCCTTTTCCGCCTCTGCATAAGATCTACGCTTCATTAACCCGTCCATGAAACCTATTCTCTTTCTTCCCCTTCCCCGCTTGCCCAACATCCTTCCCTCTATCTCACTCTTCGGCAACCCATCACCCTCGACTACATCCTTCAGCCATCTACCCTGCCTTTCCCGGATTTCATTCAAAAGATTCCTTTCCTCCCCTACCATCTCCAGCATTTCCTCGTTTGTCTTCCTATCCGTTCACCTCACCTTCTCCATCCTTCTCCTCACCCACATCTCAAATGCCTGCAGCCGATTCTCGTCCTCCTTTCTCAGGGTTCACGTTTCTGCCCCATACAAAGCTACGCTCCATATTAAACTCTTCACCAGCCTCTTCTTCACATCCTTATCCAGTGTCCCCGACATCAGCTCTCTTCTATTACTAAACGCCTCCTTAGCTAGCACTATTCTCTTCCGTTTGCCTTTACTACTATGCCCATTTTCCTCTCCTGTGCTACCTAAGTAATTAAACTGTTCTACTTGCTCTAGTTTGTGTCCTCCAACTTTAATCACAAGCTTCGCTTTCTTCGTCCTACAGAATCTCATTACTTTTGTTTTCTTATAATTTATCTTCATTCCGAATATTTCGCACTGCATATCTAAAGCATCTACCAAAGCTTGTAGTCCCTTCCCCCTACAAAAACGACTTAAATCTACAACAAATTATAATTCGAGTCACATTTATTTAGACTTAATCAATTCAGCAGCACAAAAGTTAGTTTTTTTGAAGTGTTTTACCGTTTAAGGTAGGTTTTGCTGAATGTTAGAGAATCTTCTCCCGGTTTTCTACACATTCAGGGGGCAATCTCCCTCTAGTATATACTTTTTCGCATCTGAATACGATCTACCCTTCTTCATCCCGTCCATGAAATCTATTCCCTTTCTTCTCCTTCCTCGCTTGTCCAACATCTTTCCCTCTGTCACACTCTTCAGCAACCCATCACCTTTTATTACATCCGCCAGCCATCTACTCCGCCGATCTCGAATTTCATTCAAAAGTTTACTTTCCCTCGCTCATCATGTCGAGCACTTCCTCGTTAGTCTTCCTCTCCGTCCACCTCACCTCCTCCATCCTTCTCTACTCCCACATCTCAAATGCCTGCAGCATATTCTCGTTCTCCTTCCTGAAAGTCCACGTTTCTGCACCATACAACGCTATGCTCCATATCGAGCTCTTCACCAGTCTTTTCTTCACATCTTTACATAGTTCATCAGCTCCATTCTACTGCTAAAAGCCTCCTTAGCTAACGCTATTCTCTTCCATATGTCTTTGCTGCTATGTCCGTTTTCTTCCAGCAAACTACCTAAGTAATTTAAATGCTCCACTTGCTCGAGTTTGTGTCCTCCAACTACAATGGCCAGTCTCGCTTTCATTGACCAAGAGAATCTCATTACTTTTGTTTATTATTACGGTCAAATTTAGATGTACTTGCCGCAGAAGTGATAGGTAAACAGCTAGTTACGCTCAACAAAGCAAATCTCATTTTTTAAAAGGCATAAGCGTGAAAATTTATAAATACCACAAGCTCCGGAAGTGGCGGAATAAACAGATACACGATTCAATGACGCAGCTATTTGCACGACGAGAGGCTTCGAGAGGAAATCCGACCCATACAGTGCCGGGCCACAGTTTTAAACTCTCGTATTTACGTCAAAGCTCAGAGATCCCCTCATCAATTTATTCTCTTCGTTACAGACGATGACGATAAGTTTTAAACATCCTGAACTTTCACATATATTTTTTCGAAACGGATACATAACGATATTAAAATCTAAAATATAATGTATCAGAAAAAAATAATCGATTAATACTGATATTTCAAGAGACATAAAACCGCAGGTAACTTAACAGTGGCAGACCAAATTTTTGACGGAAGAAACTGCAGTAAAAGTAAGTTTTTAAGTTATGATTTAACACTTTCCCGGCGAATAACATTAGTGTACATTTCTCGGGCTCGCTACCGGGTAAGATAGTCATAGGCAGCCGACGTTTAGGGTAGCCTTGAGAATGGGTAACGAGTCGGAACCCGAAACGTCGGCTGCCTATGACTATCTTACCCGGTGGCGAGCCCGAGAAATGTACACTAAGTTTTTAATGCTAGAAATGTACTTGCAGCTATTGCACCAGTAGGTACCCTGTAAATAATAATTCGGAAATGTTTGGCAGGAATGCAATTCGCTTCTCATACGTATTCGTGGGGTACTTTTGCGGGTGTTTTAAAACGAAGAGAAACGAAAACTTATAAATACCACAATTTTGGGAAGTGGCGGAATAAACAGAGAAAAAAACCAATGACGCAGCTATTCGCACGAGGCTCCGAGGCTCCGAGAGGGAATCACAGACGCGAGCTCGTCCTCCCAAATATGGACCACCGTTGACCCCAATATCCCACTCGACCGTGAGCAGAGGTGTGACCCAGAGGCGAAGGTGTGCTACAGGAATTTTGACCTCCATTAGCGTCCGGCACATATTTTCTCTCTGTCTCTCTCCCCGCACGATTTAAGGACCGTCGGCGGTCCGAGAGAGTTCAACGCCCGAATGATGCAGTTCTTCGAGTCGACGTAATGAAAGCCAACGCACCAATGGGGGAAACCCAAATCGATGTTCGTATGCAGAGAGACGGATGGGGGAGAGGGGATGGGTAAAACGGGGAGTGATAGGGGGGGGGACTAAGAAGGGAGGGGGTAAGGAGGGGCACGGCGGCGGTGACGACTAGGGTGACATAACGGTAAGGCGGACTTACTTTCGCGCGTGAGGTAATTGAGCGAATGAAATCTCTTCGACGGCCAGTACAAAAATGGAGGTGTCACGGCATTTCTTCCCCGATTGAAATGATACGCGGAATCTTCAAGCTGCCAAAACGAAATAATAAGAAGCAGGTATTTATCATCAACATCAGCATCAATGGATATTTTACCAGCTGACTGGTAGATTTTTGGACAGTCGTTTCACTCAACTAACCCACTTCGGAAACAAGGTATAATCTACATCTACATACAACCCTGCGAGCCACCGCAAGGGCATGTGGTATAAGGTCACTAGCCGGGTAAAGATGTATGGTATAAGGTTTTGGGAGGTGAAATGTTGACGTGCATTATGGGAGTGTGTTGAGTGCGGCTCAGTTTTTATTGTGGTCACTTATTGTACGCGGTATGTACCGAGTTTTTGTACCAATCTGTTCGGCAATGTATCTCTCCTATTTGATCGTTTCTGTCAGATCTAGAGATGAAGTGAGGCGTCATGATTACATTCTCTGCATCGCTCTGAAACACACCAGATCTGAATTTCTCCAGCGAACCAAGCCTAGCTCGTAGTCTCCGAGTCTCTATAGGCTGCCACCTTAATTTTCTCAAAGTTTTGAGACACTATATGCTCGCTCGTAGCAGTTTTTAACGAAGGGAAGAGATAATTATAAATACACCAGTTCTGAATTTCTCAAGCAAGATAAGCCTAGCGTGTAGTCTCCGAGTCTCTAGGGACTCCCACCTTAATCCCTCAATAAGTTTTGAAACACTACATATTCGCTCGTAGCAGTTTTTCACGATGATTGAGAATAAAGAAAATGTATGTCCTAAAACGAAAGTAAATTTGCATTAGCACGGTAAGGACACTAAGTCTATTCATAAGAGTTGTTTTGCAAATTACAATTTAGAGGTGAAACCGGGGACAACAAATATATCATTCGTGAGGAGATGCACAGAAACAACTGCATAATTCTTTTTACATAATGCTGTAATTCCATGAAGTACAGCCTGAAGCATCTGAAGTAATTTTATCACTTTACTACGCAATACTTGGTTGCCATCAGGCCTCTCTTCAGTTCCTCACACCGCCTGCCACTCCTCATGTCAGGGAAAATTCCTATCCCATTCCTTCATCTTCCACCCCTCCACAGCTTACTCCCCTCTCCAGCGCATGATAGCGGAAAATTATCTTTAAAAAAATGGGCGTTTAAAATGACGCTTATTCAATGACATTTTATGGCGCCGGAAGGTATTGAGGTGCAGGTTTCCGAAATGTAGAGCTCATCAAAATGAAATGTCAAAAATTTAAAAAAATCATTCATCATCGTGACTTGTCTCATTTTTGCCTCACTCTGCAAACCCTTTTCTTTTCACTTAATGCAACTCTTAAAATCCGAAGAGATAGAGCACATTCCGGAGGAGAAATAGGCAAAATTGACTCCTGTGTCTCATTTTATAGCCCATACATGTCGCTTTTTGGAAATAAAAGGAGGCGGTGATATTAAAACCACAAAGCCATCAAAATTAGTGCTACAAAGACATCAAACCATAGGTGCCTAATTCAATTCCTTTTGGGACTTCACTCTTTACCGTATCATTCCACAGTTGTTTCTACTCCAAATGCTACGTACATTCATCGGCTATAGCTCGTGTGATGTGGTTGTTGCATATACGATACAACACAAGGACCAATAACGCAAATTCTATTATTTTTATGATAGTTCCACTGAAAATTATGTTCTGGGACGTTATCATGGCAGGTTTAGAAGAACCACACGATCTTCAATTAGCTACCGAGATCTCTAATATAAACTTATCTATAGAAAAACATGAATTCATTTATACGATAACAATCCTTCTTGATAAAGCACATGTTACGGAGATGATTTCTACGGTAACTATGGGAATGTTGTTCAGAATGCGATGATGACATTCCGAGTAAATTTAAGACATCAAACACAATATTATCTCCTTGTTGCACAACCATTGATATAACCTTGTACGAGAGGTGAAATGGAATACTAACAAGAATTTAACGAGTAAATACATACCATACATGAAAATATTAACTCACAAGGGGTATTTTAAACCTTCACCCAATGCTACAGACTTACAGATTCCTTAAGATCCTGCACGATCCTGTTCAATTCTAAAATGGCAACTTAAAATTAAGTATGAAGTTTTTGGAATTCTTCATTATAAGGACTTTCGAGCGAAAATCTTATTTATTCAGAAGCCCTCCGTACATTAAAAGCGAGTATTTCTTCGAAATAATGGCCATCATGAAGCCTATAACTCGATGAGACACCCGAGGCAGCTTCCTTCACATCATTCGCCGAGAAACTATCAAATCATTCATTCAAGTATTATTCGCATATTATACGGAAAATATAATTGCACATTTTCAAACAATAGCTAGAGTACCGCAGACAATGACCTCTTAAAAATGCTTCTCATTCCACAATTTTCATTTTGCAATATGACATTACTTGATCAGAATAGAGAGACAACCATAATCATTTTCGTCGGCCTTTCCTTCCAAACCTCTTCACTTTTTATGAGAAGAATTTACGCGAAAGAAGACCACTAAATCAAGCGAAGCATTATTATATCCAGGTAAACAATCATCAAACCATACAATCTTGACAGAAAAGCTAATTGAGGTCAGTCATAAATAATCCTTAAAAAGTAAAAGCCTTCAGGTGGAATCTCTTAGCCAAAAAAATTATTTCCCGTCCGACCAACGTCCAAAAACGCTTGCCCCTGCTCTTCAGCTCTTCCTCGAGGAAACAAATGACGGATTTAAGTAGGGGGAAGGGTGGGGAAATAATGAGAATCCGATGGACCGGTTCATGGACGAGAGATTCTGCGGCGAGGGAAACAGGCAATAATTACCGCCACGCCTTCTCGGAGCCCGTGAGGGCCTCCTCGCCCCGTCGGCACAATTTCCGACCCCACCCTTCGCCAAAAGCTCCGAGCGCCACGCCCACTGACTTTCGATCCGACGCCCAAAATCCCGCATCTGGACGCTCCGAGACGTTTGGAATCCGGGGCAACGATCGCGTGCGGAAACCACAGGTGGATCTCGGATCTCTTCTGCGCGTTGACGCTACTGTTATCCAAAACGTGGACGTACATTGCTGCGAACTGTTTGCAGTCACAGTTCTTACGAAGAATGCGAATGTGAACAGTTGGCGTTTTGCGTCCACAGTTCTTCTTACGAAGAACTTGTCATTGTCTGTCGTCTTATGAAGAACATTGTCTCTTACGAAGAACTGTGAAGGGAAAACGCCAACTGTTCACATTCACAGTTCTCGGGGCTTGACTGTGATTTTTTAAATAGAGATTCCACCTGAAGGCTTTTACTATTTAAGGGTTATTTATGACTGACCTCAGTTGGCTTCTCACCCAAGATTATATGATTTGATGATTGTTTACCGGGATGTAATAATGCCTCCCTTGATTTAGTGGTCTTCTTTCCGGTAAATACTTCTTAAGACAAGTGAAGAGGTTTTGAAGAAAAGACCGAAGAAGATGATTCGGGTTTATTCTCTATTCTGATTAAGTAAAATGATCTTGCAAAATGAAAATTGTGGAATGATAAGCATTTTTGAGAGAACGTTGTTTACGCTACTCAAGAAATTGTGAAGATAACTGATTATATTTTCCCTGTAATACGCGAATAATACCTGCCGATTGACGAATGATTTGATATTTTCTCGGTAAATGATATGGAGGACTATTGCCGGGCGTTCCAACAGGTTAACTGTCTCATATTGGCCATTATTTCGAAGAAGGACTCGCTTCTCACCCGCGAAGGACTTCTGAATAAATAATATTTTCGTTCGAACATTCTGAGTACCTACGAAGAAAAGGCGAAAACAATGACCTTAAAAAACAATTTCTCACAGGAGAACTCTCTTCTCGTTTTTCTTGATAGGTTCTGAAAGTATTAACATAACGCGAAAGTATGCACGCTATGAAGGTACTTCATCACTCCCCAAGGTCGCTCAGTGATCCCACATCCACGATTGAATAAATAGGACGACGGAAGGGTTAAAGGATGATGGAAAGCTAAGAACGGCGAAAGAGGGGAACATTTTCGGTGTAAGGGAAAGACAGCACAAGCAATTACTAAGCAGGCGATAATGATACTAACTCTGCATGATCTAAATACCCGTATAACTGACATCATAGAGCACACAACAGGTTCAATCAATTTTCAATTGAGCCAATGGTTTCGAAGTTAGCAGAGGTTTGCGTTGTCTACAATAACATGTTCAATTTTATAGATATAAACTATTTGTTTACTGCAAACGGATAGGAATATATTAGGCTTTCATACATCAAAATTGCAAGTTATTGGAACGAAATTTACGGGTATCCCAAGCGCTCAAAGTTGGACAGCTGGATTTTACGCGCAAAAAACGGGTACTTTTTTGATTAAAAATTAAGTACAGGAAATACTAACGGGCAAAGAATTTTTTAAAGTACATCACCCAACGTAGAAATAAACAATCTCTCTTACAAATTTTACTGCATTGAAATCGGTTTCCTCGTTTAGACGATGGAGCACCTCAAACTCAGGTATGTTGCTTTTTTGTTACAGACTAGTAGGCAATTTGGTAGTCAGGATGGAGGACAAAAAAATGAAGACCCTGATACTGAATAAGTTTTGGGAATGAGCGTTAGGCTCTTTGTGCTCCGTTCACGTCTTTTTCGAAAGAACGAGAATGACCAGATTCCGGCCTGTTTTGATGAATAGAATCAGTGGAAATTTTTTCAAGACGCAACAACTAAAGTTTCATGCATTTTGGGAGAGATTGGAAAGTGGACCGTTAACCACGCTATTGTAGGCTATCAATGCCCGTGCCTTAAAAAAATCCCATCACAAACTTTGAAACGACATCATGATGCCCGTATTGATATTTTCTCGAGCGCTTGAGATGTGCTCATGTTTGTGTTCCTTAAACGGCCATAGAGAATCGGACCAATAAAAGCGATTAAGTCAGAAGATATACACGTGGCCTATTTTTTTGGGGATCTGCAACTGATATAGAGGTACTGCACGGAAGCTAGCTACGATTTAAACTAATCACTATCAACTAGACGGAAATTGGTAGAATAATGTAGATCACAGTGAAGTGTTATGGTCAAAATATGACTAAGATACGAATTCCAAAACCTACCATCTGATGATGCATAATCCTCACTCTCTGTTAATAAACTTGATGATATCTTCCTTAAAACCGATCTTCAACATATCCATAGCACACTGAACTCAATCATTGACTGCCCTGACCTTTGTTTCCTTGATAAATTTCAGAATACCCTCCCGACACACCTGGACTCACGCACTGCTCCATATCCCTACTCCCAGATTATCACTTACCAAACACACTCATTTTTCGCCTCTCTTCTCTTGTGAATACCCTTCCGGAGAACACTGACCCTTTCACCTTATCTTCCAGCGTCTTCACTTCACTTTAAAATGGCTTTGTACCAACGAACTTAATTAAAATTTAGAATACAGTTATTTCTGAGCCAGCCAAAATTTTAACGGACTTACAATGTACCGGATTTTCTCTGTCATTTTTCGCTTCTCTTCACTTGTGAATACCCTTCCGGAGAACACTGACCCTTTCACCCTATCTTCCACCGTCTTCGCTAACCTAGCCATTTGCAATTCCCAAAAAAAGCAATTTTTACTATCTCCCCAGGTTGCATTTTTACTTGTTACCTTCTTCTTGTTATGCTTTCACGTTTGCGTCCTTTTTTGTTTGTTATTTGTTTACTGTAAAATGGTTTTATGGTGTATGTGGTCTTTTTGTCAAATACATTGTCAAATAAAATTAAAATCAACGCTTCGGCCATTGTTTGGATTTTGAAAGCGAATTATGAGCATAAACATGAAACATGTGCAGCACGTCATAATGAATAAACAAACAATACATGTGATTCATCATTAGCTCCCGGTTATGATGAAACAACAGTTGGTTAAAATCATTTTAAATTCGTTTAAAAGTTTTCTTAACGGCGAAATAAGTATTTTAAAATTCAAAAACCTGATACGGCAAGGTTTGTTAGCTGCGAACACAATTATAAATTCATGATATTGAGGGAAATTAAAGAAAGATGACGCACATCCATGAGTAAAATAGAGGGTATTGTGGAGATACGACCTTTATTAAAGCTTTATAAGCATTTTATCAGTTCAAACTGATCGATTTGATGTTAATTTACCGAACTATATTCGTTATTAATGTTTTATTACGTTCAAGAGAGAGATATTCAACAGCTTTGGCTGTTTACCTATAAAAAAATCACCCCTTAGTTCCCGGGCAAACTTTCACCTTATTTACTTTCGGTTGATATGCAACATCGCATATCAAAGTAACAGAAGCGGAAGCTATGGTGGGCCGATGACTGTTTTCACGCTCCAGCCTGTGGGATTTCCCCCAGACTGCTCGACGCTTGCGGCGTTTAACAGTTCTCAAGGCATCCGGGAAAGCGGGCTGCCATGGCTGGGACGAAGTTAAATCATTCTCCAAAATATCTACTCGCATGGTGACACAGTGGGAAAAGGAATTTTGAGCCCGAAGACGGGAACCTCTGCAACAAGAATTCACTGGAACAAAACAGTTGTTACAAGGCTACCGGTCTATACATACTTAAACGGAAGAGAGGAAAATACCTTCTTTTTAAACAACAAGTCTTTAAAGAACAAGTCTTTTCAAATATCCAGGGCCCTTTCTCCAAAAACCATTTGCATCTTCATCAAAGCGCATGTGTCCTACTCTTCTTGATTCATTCCGTAAAACTTATACTCTCTCTATTATCCCTTCTCCGCTAGTTCAACACCATCCTCTCTATTACACCCATAAGGCACTTTGAGCGAGATAGTTCATAGTCATAATAGAGAACATATTCGAATTATACGTTTTAATTTCATCAGCTGTAGTACACATGAATTAAATATTGTATTATTAATGGTGCAATAATATACTAATATACGAGTGAAATTCTAAGTAATAAAATAAAAACATCTATACTAGTCTTTAACTTGACTTGTTTTTTACGTGCAGTACGTTTAAAAATCCTTCGAAACCAAAGGTTTTTTGTGATTCCGAAGAATTCACTGTCGTGACGGTACGTTTCATTTTCAAAAAAGTTGAGAAAACATACAAACTACACATTGTTAATTTTTTGACTAGATTTATCTGTAAGAAATACATCATTTTTTAAAATTAGCTCTCTCTGAAGTGCATACAAGTACCATTTACCATGTAAAATGTCTGGTATTTTTGGCATATATCTCGGTAAGTAGTACGGTAAAGGGTTGAATTTTCGGTATCTTTGAAATGACGAGATATTTTTCTTTAAATGAGACCAAATTCATTGATTTCCAGCTGAAATGATTGTTCGCTCCAACAAACTTAAACATCCCTTCACCCCTCATTACCTTCTTCAACCAAATCTTTGCCTCATCTTAATCTAATCCAGAAGGTTCCTCTCGTCACCTATCATACAAATCAATTCTTCGTATGTCTTCCTTTCCTTCAACCACAACATTTTTTTCGAAATTATTCATATCGCTAAAACAGTGTTTCACCTCCATGAGGAACACATTCCACACAAGTTTTAGGCCCTCCCGCAGCTTCCAAATTCGGAGTTGTTCAACGAAGCGGAAATGCCTTTCCCAAAACGTTTGCAAAGCCCCAGGCTCAACACATGAGCTTCTCCCGATAGAGAAATGACAATAGGAGGTTTTTGAATAGCCAGCCATGAAAAGGGTCGAAAAGCTGCCGAAAGGTAAATGGCCCGTAAAAACATCATATCTGTCGACTTCCTACTAGGGGAAAAACATACAAGTTACAAACGACTAAAATCCGAATGAAAACAGCAGGAAAGGTCGCGATTTAAAAATTAGCGCGGTTCAACGGAAAAGAGCTCACGTGAACGTGAAATAATCTCAGCGAGAATAAAAGCCACTTTTACCAGGAGTTATCAATGGTAAAAACGATCAAGTGTTGGCCACGAATAAAAAAACAGTATTGTTTCCAATCCCCTCCGCATGTATAACAAGGTCCGACCTAACCTAAGGTCCAAACGGAGGGAAACTTTGTCCCCTTAATAATATTTGCACCACTCTCTCCACTTCCTGCCGTCATCTACAGGCCATATGCCACCATCCATACATAGGTCTAATTAAATGAAATTTATGTTCATTTCTCGCTGTTTTTATTACTACACACTATTTATGCTTTATAAAATGTACTTTAGCATGCATTTTGGAGTGTCAAGAACAAATTAATTGGATATAAGTACAGTCACTTCATAAACTATCGGGACACGCTGCGGTAGCGGTTTGAAAAATTCTGCTGTCGAAGCCCAAAATACGTTGGCTATCCTGGGCCGTCTCTGGTGACTATGAGAACTTGCGGGTACTTATTGCGAGCAAAATTTTCATCTAAGCTTCGTTTTACCTTCAAGAGAACTAACTCGCCCGTTTGCTTCATTCGATATTACTTCTTCAGCACATTTTCGTCTCTCACCGTTCCATATTCGCTTCTTTCCACCTCATAGTCTTCAAGGCCGCTTTTAGGAGTCAGTCTACCCTCGTCTCTGAATGAGATCACTCCTAGAGAATGCGGTCCTATTTCACCTGGCCCAATGCCTCAAGGATATTGAGAATTTCACCAGTAAATCCTCATTGCCACCAGAGACGGCACAGGATAGCCAACGTATTTCGAGCTTCGAAAGCCGACCGATTACGAGCCACTGGCGCACCATGTCGCGACAGTTTATGAAGTGACTGTACATTGATTCTATGTAAATAATTTCCTCGGATTTCGTCGATTGTTTTACTGCGATGTCCATTGAAATCTCCGCGCTCCATTTTTCGGGCGGAATTCGGTCTAATTAAATGAAATTTATACCCATTTCTCACTGTTTTAACTACTACCCACTATTTATGCTTTATAAAATGTACTTTAGCATGTATTTTGGAGTGTCAAGAACAAATTAAATGGATATAGGTACATTGATAAAAATGTAAATAATTTCCTCGGATTTCGTTGATTGTTTTACTGCGACGTCCATTGAAATCTCCGCGCTCCATTTTTCGGTAGAAATTCGGTCTAATTAAATGAAATTTACACTCATTTCTCACCGTTTTTATTACTACACACTATTTATGCTAAATACGGTATATCCTTCTCATACTTTTGAACACTGGAAATAAGTTGAATTGCCCACTCGCTGACCTCAGTTTCTCAGGAAATGAAGACACGGCATGAAGCAACGCATCGAAGGGTAAGAGCAGCCAGTTTTTAGACTTCCTAGACATGCGAAAGATTCTTTCGCAAACGTTTTACGCCTCATTAACTGCGTATATCGAACGCGATAATGAGAGACTTCCGTTGAGGATGCACACAAGCTATCTTAATATGCTCTCTAAGATGAACGACATTAAGAGAAATCGAAAGTTGAAAAGGGAAGCAAAAGGAGAAAATTAGTCGAGAGGGGTGTGCTGCTGGTCACAAACGTCCGGGTGTACCGGAAATTAATAGCTATGAGTAATTTCATTTGTCAAAGAAAAGTAAATGAAGATCTTTCATAGGCGCCAGAGTCTCATAAAAAGACATCCAGAGGGCATAGCCGTAAAATGAAACAGAATATAAAATACCATTATTACCAGAAAATGAGGGTCATTCTAAGAAAAAAAAAGTCTCTAGAGGCTGCGGCAGCGTTATTAGCAGTGAATGAGACTGCTCGTAAAATCTATGCCAAATTCACAGAAAAAATGCCCTACAATAAACTAATCCAAAAATTTGAAAGATCGTAAGATTTAGGGGACTATGTATAAAGCAATTGCTCAATTGTTCGGGAGCTGAAATATTGGCCTGAAATATGCATGGCAAAAGGGATATTGGGAAGTATAATTGACCAACCTATGATAATAATATTATGGCCAAAGATGATCGACTTAAAATTGGCCTAATTCATTTAGTGGTACCAAAGCTATATGTTTCCAATCGATACATCCTAAGAAAGGTAATTTTCATTACAATGTGGTGAAGGATGTGTTGGTCGGAAAGGAAAACTAACAAGGATGAGCTATACACGGAGGGTGACGTAAGGCGACCTATACATGACATCAAAAAGATGAAAAGTAGGCGACTGCAATAGGCGCTGAGGGTATGAAGATCGGAGTTGAGATAAGTTGGACGAGGGCTGAGAATAAGAAAGAAATATTATCGGCAATAGGTAATAGGACCCTGCACATTTAAAATCTCGAGTTTTTTTACTCACTTAAACCTCTTGACTCCACCCCACTTGAACCTGACTTAATAAAAGAACTACACATTCATTAATTAATCATAGTATAACATTGTCGTCGAATTATTAAAGAGCAGGCTTCTATCAAGAAACACAAAAATTAGAATATACATAGCAATTATTCAACCTGTTCTCTTGTATGGGCCAGAAGCGTGGACATTAACGAAATACACGCAGAAAAAGTTGTTAACTTTTGAAAACAAAATATTAAGAAGAATATACGGACCAAATTTTGAAACAGGGTTAAAAAGAACAAAGAGCTTAGAGAACTATAAAGATGGCCTGATATTGTGGCAATGGTTAGAAGCAGGAGGATTAGAAGAGGACAGAACTATAAAAGAGTGTGGAAAGGACATCCGGAAGGAAAGCGACCACCAGGGAGGCCAAGAATAAGATGGGATGACCAAGCAGCAAATTACGTGAGAAAACTACGTGGTGACATTGAGATGGCGGAGAACATAAGAGCTTGGAAGTGGCTTGTTGACGAGGCCAAAATCAGCAAGGATTTGATTGGCCACAGGAGTAAGAGTAAGCATGACATTGTCATCATTGAATCATTTTCCTTAAGAACGGTCAACAATTAGGGGTTGCAAGCGCCCGGCAACTAATTGAATCCCGGGTAAAATGTGGCTCGCATCACATATCTGTTGCCAACTTCGAGTCCAGACCAAAATAACGAAGAAAAGCAAATGAATTGATGTTGAAGGCCAGCACGCGCACATACCCCTTCGCGACTGCATCATGGAAAAATTCTCTAGGTGGGTGGGTAGGTTCGCTCGACGTTTTGTCCAGAGTTTCCCGCTGTCAAGGATTGAGGGGGGGAGGGGAGAGAGAGAGAGGCACGCGTGACCTTGAGACACGGGACCGCTCTCGTCGCATCGGGAAAAACTAGAGCGTCGCCGCCGCCATCGACGGACACTCGACTTGCCTTTCCACAACTAGAGAGGCGACAGCCGCCAGCATCCACCTTTTCTCCCGCCGCAAATGTAGGCTCTTCCAATCGATGGAAAAAGCCAAGCCACTTTCATGAATTGCTCTTCCGGCGTCGTCAATTTACCCTCACGCAAAAATATATCCAGCTTCCGAAACAATCTGAGTGAGCAATTCTAAGATTGCTGGTGTGGTCCAGATGGTAGAGCTGATGACATAATAAATTGTAAATGATTTAAGATTTTCCCCGGTGCATTATCAAAGAGGCCATCGAGATACGATTGTATCCGCATAATTTTAATAGAGACACCGGATTCCAACTGAGTAATACCTGGTGGCCTGTACTCAAATGTATTAAAAAGATGAGAAAATGATTAAACGGCCAGCGGAACACGTCAGCCAATCATAGGGATCGCAACCTTCATTGTTGGGGTATCAACGGCCAGTTTAAAATTAGTGTTATAGCGGTCACGACGGAAATAACACGAGCCTTGAAAATGGAAAACAAGTCGTTTTCCGAAACGTCGACGGATTTTGAAAACATTACCCGGTGCGAAGCCCGAGAAAGATATTTAAACATAATACATCGTGTTTACTTCATTTTCCGTAAAATTACAACCGCGGTACAGGATCGATCCAGGAATTACGGTTTATAAAGACATGATGTCCACAACTCATATCGAGATACAGTACAACCATAGTAAACAAAGAGAGTATATTCTACGGTATCCGGCGAGATGGTGCAAAAACAAATAGATAACAGAAGTTTCTTTCTTTTAAATTCAAGCCATGAGATTTGGAGACTAGCTTTAGGGTTTCCTTCCGCGTGATGTCTTTTGGTGACAACAGTTTCTCCAGCCATTCTGCTGGCGTCTTCAGGTCGAAGTGACGATGCATCTAATAGTCCGTCTTTATATATCTGTCGGGTATATAAGGCCTTCAACCTGAAGACGTCAGCAGGATGGCTGGAGAAACTGTTGTCACCAAAAGACATCACGCGGAAGGAAACCCGAAAGCTAATCTCCAAATGCTGATACTAATTTCAAGCCAAGAGAGTTTAAAATGTAAGTTTTTGCTCGAGTATAGTGTACTTACTGGAGGAGATACTCAGTTCTTCCATGTTAATTTTCACTCTATTTCCCGATTAAGGTTATGTGCCGGAAGCTCTTAGCCAAAGCTGCAGACGAAATGTATTTTTCTCATAGAACTGTACATTTAGAATAAAAGAATATCCACAAAAGTCGATTATAATGAACTTACAAAATCGCGAGGAAAAAATTATTCGCGCGTTGAATGTTCTCGATAATAAATCACGATCGGAGTCATTGCAAACTTAAACGACTGAAATCATGGGATAGCAGAGTAGAAAATGTGCCCTCTTACACCCAATAATAACAAAGAATACTCCTTGCTCATCCAATGGCATGCAAAATATTCACTGTAACTAAGTTTCCTGCAGTTAATGTAAGAGTGCAAAAACCAAAATCACAAACTTTAAATAAAAAATAGGAACTTTTAATGGAATTACACTTCTACAACGACTGGAAGATAATATGGCTGTAAAATATTAGTAGGAAATGAACCTTTTCGCTAGATAATCGTCAGTGGTCCATTGATTTTTTAAGTAACTTAGATCGATCGAATCAAATACTTGAATAAATAAGTAATCATTTGAGTGAAATGGGTCACTTCTCTTGAGATACAGAAATTGATCCGTATTAGGACGAGTTGGTTGACTTGACTTGGAGTTGGTTGATCCGTATTAAGACGAGACAGGTTGAGAGTTGGAAAAATATTTTAACATAAAAAGCATAATTGGAGACATTGCAAACTTAAACGTATTTAATCATGAGACAGCCGTGTGTATATGTTCGATTACACCCAATAATAACAAATAAGGGACAGTCCAGGCTCAATAAAGAAACTAGGTTTTGTTAAGCATATAATACGAAGGTCCTCGGATGAAAAAGTAAAAGAGATATGCTACTTCGCTCTGGTTAGGCCACACCTCGAATACGATGAGAGCATTTGGGTCCCTGGTCATAAAGATTTAACGAAAAAAATTAACATATTACAAAGAAAGGCAGCACGCTTCGTTAAAAACTGCTACGAACGAACATATAGTCTACTTAACTGTTAGGGAGATTAAGGTGGGAGCCCCGGAGAGAGCCTCGGAGGCTGCACGCTAGACTTAGGTTGCTTGATAAATTCAGAAATGATATTTTTCAGAGCGACATAGAGAATATTATCATGACTCATCACTACATCTCTAGATCTGACAGATAGGATAAAATAAGACAGATACACTACCGAACAGATAGGTACAAAAACTCGTTCTTTCCGCGCACAATAAGCGACCACAATAGAAACTGAGCTCCTCCAAACACACTCTCATAGGACATGTCACCATTTCACCTCCAAAACTTTTACATCTTTACCCGACTGGTGACCTACCACCCCCTGCCACACGCCAAAGCGGCGGATGGGGGGTAGTATGTAGATGTAGAATGCAAAAAATCGGCACCAAAATATCGGCATCGAACGATACCAATAGCCCGAATCGAACTGTCACGTTAAAGCGCCGGATGTTAGGAGATGTATATCATGTCTCAAGGTCCAGGCAACTCAATCTCACTCGGAGAGGGTTCGATTTCGGGGCGGGGGAGGAAAGAGCCACGCCCTCCCGCCCCAAACGCCGCCTGGCCTTGTCTCATCTCAGCGGCCGCCCGAGAACAAGCCACTTTCCACTGGAATACGTTCGCGTGTACTTGATTCTCAGTAATGCAGCAGCGATGTGCACTGAAATCTCCGCGCTCCTTTTTTGGGGCGAAATTATTCCTGGCCAAAAAGAAACTTCAAAAACATTCATAAAGTTAAGAGGAATACGGCTCCCTGATGTGGATGAAATGAAGATCAAGTGGATTGGTAGGGCCAGAAACAAGGACGGGTATAGAATAAAAGGAGAATGGCAATTGAATCAGTATGATTAAGAGAAGGTCCAGATTTATATGACTCATTTTGAGACAAAATGAAGTCGTCAGTATCAGAATTGAAGGAAAAATAGAAAGGAAAGCTTCACAACGGACAGCAATGGATAAATACAAAGGCCAACTTGAAAGGGATATGAAGCAGAAGAGCTACAAGGACATAAGAAGTTTGCGGGGTAAACGGTTGGATGAAGAGCCGCAGTCATCTAATTTCAGTATTATATGGTGAATGATAATAGCTGGCTCCCAACTACCTACGATGATAACTCTAGGAAATTATAACGCCTCATTTGGCAATATGGAAACATCTCGATCTCATTTTTATAACCTCACTTTTCAAGCGTAAATAAATAAAAAATTGTAACAAAACCCACCAGACAATCAACTCTGCATATTAACCAAAAATACGCAGCAAAAAATGATACCTCGAGGTATTAAAAAAATGAGGTTAACATATTCAATTGAACTTAGTCACCTGCAGTTATTGTAAAAGTACAAAATACTCAAATTAGATAATTTAAATAAAAAAAATAGGTGCCTTCTACGGAATAACTGCTCTACTACGGCCTGACATTAAGAGAGGTGTAAAATGTTATCAGAAATTTACCCTTGTCGCTATATAATCGCCAGTAGTCATTTGATTACTTAAGTAATTCTGATCGATCGACTCGCGAATTCATAAATTTAGCGCATTGGGTTGCTTCTGTCGTGATCAAAAATTTGGCACGCATTAGGACGATTGAAAGACGTGAGTTGGAAATCCCTGCCGGGATCGTTATAATTTCTTTCATCAGATACCTACAAGTAATACGCAATAGACGCGCATGACTCGACTGAAATTCCAACGCTCTGGCATCTCAAGACTCCAAGCATCTCTCGTTAAGACTGCTGTTGTTAAAGAACAGCTGTAACTGAAGTCAATGATGCAGGACGTAATCACTTGGGAGTGCTACACGCCATCGTCAAAAGATAGTTTTGCAGTTACCTCTTAAGTGGAAAATTGAAATCAATGTTTTTACATTGCCACACACAGACATGAACAGCGAGCCACGAATGAATGCCAGGGAAGGCATTGAGCCCTGATTTTACCTCGATAATACCTAAGGGAACATAACAAAAATAGAATGTATAATCACGGATGGGTAACCACTCAATAACATTTAATTAATTTCACGGCGTTATCATCCGAGGGCTTAAAATGTACCGGGATTACGAGAATTTAAAATTCAAAGCCTGGCAACAAGTCTAAATTGCGACTCAAAAACAGAAAACTTATTAAATTGTCATTGAGTAACACATAAATGTTTCGGAATATGAAAGAAAACTGTCACTCCAAGGACATAACGACAAGGGTGCTCGAATATCAACAATATGCAATGCCTGTTAAGAAGAAAGGACAGAGGTTATTTTCCTGAGGATTAATTTCTACTTTCCTGATTAAGAATTCTACACCTATCCACCAATGTATTTACCAGCGATTAGCTTAAAATGGCGTTTGGTACTAGGTGTTATATCATCAGCGTGCAATAGGATGATAACTATGCAAACAGGAAATAGAAGGATGGAGAGGAAAATAACAGATATATTTAGAGAAAATTATTTCATGAAATACAGTAACCTATGATTAAATAACTCAAATTGCTCCATTAATTTGTTGATATTTAAGAATCATGGAGTGACAACAATTATAGTTCCCCACTGAAGATAAGTGACATTGAAACATCAAACGAAAACCACCAGCAAAAGACCTAGACTGTGATCTTAATTCATTTGCATCACTTTGAAAATTGGTGAATTCCAAAAGATATTGATATGTTACACCC
Source organism: Ceriagrion tenellum (assembly GCA_963169105.1). Classification (NCBI taxonomy): domain Eukaryota; kingdom Metazoa; phylum Arthropoda; class Insecta; order Odonata; family Coenagrionidae; genus Ceriagrion; species Ceriagrion tenellum. Next base: position 49,872,781 of record OY720637.1, read on the forward strand.
GGTGAGGGAACAGTTAACACCAAGATCACCACTGGTATAGCGCCATCATCTGACTCTGCAACACAGAGAGGCTAAGATCGAACGAATGAACTTAGAAGAGGAATTTAAGTGTCTTATTTCCCTAACTTCTCCTCCAAGAGGTATGGAATCTTCTGGGTAGACCTGAAATAATTTTTTATCACAAATATCACAAATCATGACGTAGGTGAGAGAGAGCTTAGTTGAGGCCTCATATTCTCAAGGCAGTTTGAGCGGTAAAATTTTATAAAAATGCGAATTTTGTATCAAATCTCTGTTATTTTTAAAGGTAAATCAATTGCTCATCGCAGTTATTTTTTCAAAACCCCAAAAAAATCTTGATTTTTGAAAGGCATTTTGAGCGTATGGTGTGAAAAAATTTCATTTATTAATAAATTCAACGAAATTTGCCTCATCATGAAGAAGAATATCACACCTTTCCAAAGATACAGAAGTATCCGCCACTTACCGCTCTACTTTTCGAATAAGCTATAAGAAATACAAGCTCATTTCGAAAGGAAATAATACGTGTAAGCAATCCAAATTATATATTTGATCTTTTTCCCTTAGATGTTAACGCATGAGTGTAGTAACAAGACAAGGCCAGTGTTTTTTGAATGCACCCCCAGTTCCGGACATCCACATTTCAAAAATCCTTCATAGTTGTGGTCTCAAAGTTGTGGAATGACTTACCGAAACAAGTGAAAGACAGTTCACCGCCGGAAATATTTAAGAGTAAACGTTTCAGACATTTACTTTCCAGTGATTCTTGATCAGTGATCATGTTATTCATTTATTCGCTTATTGATACATTTGCTGTTCTTTTTCTTGTCAGAAGATGCAATTTATTTTTTGTATTACTCGTTGCGAGATCAAGTTTTTAATTTTATATGTCTGCAGCCCGTTTTCACATCACCAAAGAAGAAAAATCAACTATTTCACCATGGAACTACTTAAATATGTACTCAGCAATCTTCTCATGAGTTTTTATTGATTAATTTTCTTAAAAATTTTTTGTTCCGTGTTGACTAAATACTGTATCATTCTTTTTCTTAATTTTGTTGTTCGATATAGTGTAAACAGACACTTGTTCTATGGGAGTAAAACTCCTAGAATTATAAGTAAATTGATTATTATTATTATCTAATAAAAATGAAACTAATTTTTAAAAATAGGGAAGTATCTTACGCACAAATCTCCTCGGAAAATTATCACAGCGTAGTTTGCATCAAATCTCAGCTATTGTTTTAAATAACCAGTTACTCATCGCTGTTATTTTTATAGAATTGCAATTTTATAAACCTTAGTTTCAAAGGTATTTCCAGCGTACGGTATGAAAAAATGAGCCTACTAGGCACTTTAGAATTTCCCGTAAGTCGTCAAATGACGAAAATAGCAGAGTTTTCTTAACCAAAAACTTTAGGATAGTAAATAAATAGTTACGAGGTTCTGCTTCAGCATATGCATTTCAAAACGATCGATCTTGCATATTATGAAGTCTCATGTTGATGATTTGAGAAGTTTTTGAAAAAATAGCGTTCAAAATGGAGCTACCGTTTTCCGAGCGCCAAAAATCGTGCTTTTTTCATACAAAGCCAAATTAAAAATTTATTGATACGGCGAAGAATCGCTGATGGTAGTTACAAAACGTTGAAATAAATTTTCTTTCTTTTTCAGTTTATTTCATTGCTATCGATGGATAAGTTATTGAGATAGAACACTTCTTCAGTATCTCGACTTTTTGCATGGACAGTAGTTTCAAAACTTAAGTACACACATTAAGCTTACTACTGAGAACTCCAGCCGGCCAAAACAATATGATTGCGCCATAAATATTATAATATTTACTCTATTCGTACTACAGATGCTGTAATAAAAAAATAAAGGAAATATTGTGTCTGTTGGGACAAGGGAATCATCTCGTTCGAACCACCATTAAGAGGAGTGCCACAATCCTCGCGTGCTTTGCTTCAGCCATGCCGGTTAAGGCGGCGCCTTACCCAGAGGTGCGTGTTCCAGAGTGGCGTATAATTTTCTAGCCGGCGAATACCTGAAGGAATGAACCCAGCCAACTTCTCCCCGCCCACATTCTCTCTCTCTCTCTTTCTCCTTGAAAGGCTCACCGCGCCCCTCCGCCGCACACCCGCTCGAGTCAGCGTTCCCTTTGTTCTTAGTTAGGGGAAGACGCGAATAGCTCAGCTCGGCAGCCTTCGCCTTCCTCCCCGGCGATTCCGTTCGCGCGGTGAGAATGATGATGAAATGTAATACCTATCACCTGAAGCATGTGCCCCATCATATGGTTACTATGACTACACGTCAGTTAGGGTAGTTCACGAGGGGTACGCAACTGAAAAAACAAGTGTGCACCGCATTTCTATCTCAGCCATTTCCATCTATTTCTAACCATTTCTCTCCATTTATGTCCATTTATATATATTTCTAACCATTTCTGTCCATTTCTAACCATTTCTGTGCATTTCTATCCATTTATGTCCATTTCTAACCATTTCTGTCTATTTCTAACCATTCTGTCCATTTCTAATCATTCATAACAATTTCTGTCGATTTCTGTACATTTCTATTCATTTCTGTCCATTTCTATCCATTTCTATCCGTTTCTGTCCATTTCTATCCATTTCTGTCTATTTTTAACTATTTCTGTCCATTTCTGTCTATTTTCAACCATTTCTGTGCATTTCTATCCATTTCTATCCATTTATGTCCATTTCTAACCATTTCTGTCCATTTCTAACCATTCTGTCCATTCCTAATCATTTCTAACAATTCCTGTCCATTTCTGTACATTTATATCCATTTCTGTCCATTTCTATCCGTTTCTGTCCATTTCTATCCATTTCTATACATTTCTAACCATTCTGTCCATTTCTAATCATTTCTAACAATTCCTGTCCATTTCTGTACATTTATATCCATTTCTGTCCATTTCTATCCGTTTCTGTCCATTTCGCGACCATTTCTGTCTATTTTTAACCATATCTGTCCATTTCTAACCATTTCTGTCCATTTCTGTCCATTTCGCGACCATTTCTCAACAAGAGTACACCATCTTTCAGAGTTGCATACCCCTCTGTAGTTCATAAGGTAGGCGAAAAATCATTTTACTTAGAAATCAATGAATTAGGTCTCATTTTGAACAGAAATATCCAACCCTTCTAATGACACCCCTTGCCTCATTACTTTCCAAGATATTTGCCAAAAAATACCAGCCCTTTTACAAGGGTAATGGTACCTGTATGCACTCCAGGGAGACATTATTAACAAAATGAGGTATTTATAACACTTAGATGTCGCCAAAAAACTAACAGCGTGTAGTTTGTATGTTTTCTCAACTATATTTGAAAATTAATCATATTCTCACCGCAGTCGGTTCTTGAGTATTACAAAAAACCTTCCGTTTTGAAGGAGTTTCGAAGGTACCGTGCGAAAATAATTAATCAAGTTAAAGACTTACTTAGATATTTTCATTTAATTACTTACAATTTCTGTCATATAAAACTATATTATTGCACCATTAATTATGCAATATTTAATTGATGTGTCCTCCAGCTGGTGAAAGTAAAACATATAATTCTAACATGGTCTCTATTAGGACTACGGAACTATCTCAATCGGACTACCTTAAAGGTAGTTTACACAAAATATCATTAAAACCAGAAATCAATGAATTTCGTCTGATTTCAAAGTAAAATAGCTAACCCTTCCAAAGGTACTTAAATATTAGCCCCTTATCGAACTACTTTCCTAGATTTGTGACGAATTATACCAGACCTTCTACGCCGGAAATGGTACGCGTATGCCCTCCAGAGGGACTGTTTTTTTAAATGAGGAATTTCTAACACATAGATCGCAACAAAAATTAACAGTGTATAGTTTGTAGGTTTCCTCGACAATTTTTGAAAATAAATCATATTGTCACCGGAACAATTTATGAATAATCGCATAAAACCTTCAGTTATGAAGGAATATTAGCCGTAATGCGCAAAGAAAATGAGTCAAATTTACGATTTATTCTTCCATTGTTCGTTCAACCCTAAGATTGTCTGACTGCAGCCCTCCACCCTTCCCTACTTACTGCTAGTTCCCTTACCTCCTGGTATCTCGTCCTACGTAGTTTCCTTTATTTGGCCCTTGAACTTATTCCTGGGTCTTCCTCTGAGGATTTTTCCCTCTATCTTGCCTTCAATTATGCCCTTCACAAACCCATTGTGTCTCAGGGTGTGTCCGATTCATCTTGTTCTTCTTTTCTGTATGGTGTTCCACATGATGTTAACTTTGCAGACATGTGGAACACCGTAAAAACTTTAACCCACCCGGGTGGCGGCGGGGTAAAGTCCTCGCCTGCTAAACCGAGGGTCGCGGGTTCGAGTCCCGCCTGGGTGGGTTTTTCACCATCCAGGGCATGGATGTGTGTCAAGTTCTGTTGGTCCCGGACCCTGGAAAACCTGATGACAGGCTCAGCAGCCTATCGGGATTCCGGGGACATACGGGCCAACAGAATCGTCCGGCAAGCAAAAAAAAAAAATTTAATTTAATTAATTAGAATTTTAGTCATACAACAGCATATCACTGCATCGTATCCAATTCAATATTTAATCCATGCTTCCCAGAGCCGCATACTTAGAATATGATCTCTATTTAGACAAGGGAGCAATCTCACTCAAACCTAAAAGTTGAGGGGTGATGGAAATATACGCGACGGGGTGAAAACATATGTTGTGTGCTGATAGTGGTGGCGGAATGTCCAAGTCTGAGAAAGGTTTCACTCTACCTGACTGAATACGTAATTAGAAAATGTAGGGAGCGGTTTGAGTCACTAATTAAGAGAAAAAGGGAGAAGTAGCTGAATTATGATTAATTGGATAAGGATATGTTCAAGAATGAAAACGAGCAAAAAATAATGAGTTTCAAAATGGAAAAATAAAAGTGTCGCCGCATGAATGAACCGTCACGTAAGGGAGTTCTTTAAGAAATGTTGAAAAGCTAGCACCAAATAATAACTGTGGAAATAAATAAATCCATTCATGTTCAAAGTTTTATCGTAAGAAAATGAATGGGCTGAGCGCGTCTGATTATTGAACGACAATGATGAACTATGGAAGATGCACGTGAAAGCAATCAAGTTTACATACGCATTTTCACCTGGTCGTAGCATTCGTGGACATGAGAGCACCACGGATTGAAAGCACAACCCAAAGTTTTCATCGCAATATTACAGAGAGAATGATTTTCATTCGAAACTCACGAAAAATGACTCAAAACCAGTGACCTTACTTAACCGTCTCGAAGGCGGCTTGCGGGATACAACGCAAATCTGGTTACGCCTCTCTTTCTTCTGAAATATGTTTTGAATGCTGAACGAACAACTCGGACGCATTTGGCGCGAACATGACAGAGGGCAGAGCCGTGCCGACGTAATAACGGTACAAATATTGGCATTGGTGAGATGAAACGAGGCAAATGAGAAGAAAAGACTGGATATAACTTAACTTCCGTCAAAACCGACACAAGTATACTGAATTGACCAGAGACGTAATTTGCTGCTATGGCCGACAGAAACGATCGCTGACAATATTTAACCAAATACAACGAATTTAATTTCCCGCAGAACATTTTTGAAAGGGCCATGTCACTAAATAGTTGCATATCTATTGTTTTCTTAAAGCAATCAATATGGTCAACGCAGTAGCTTCGACAGAAACACAAGCTGGTCGAGTAGGCAGCATTAGGAATTTGAATATGGAATACATATACTATGCTTTAAGATGCTCGCAATTGGTATTTTCAAAAGCAGGAATAATCCCTAAGTCCAGATATTTCCGTCATTAGATAAGATCAAATCTAATAAAGTGAGAATAAAGGCTGGATAGTACAGGGAAATTTGAATGCCTAATTTCGTGAATTAAATCAATGAAACATGAGGTAAACCCGTTTTACTTGAGCCGCTGTTAGCTACGTGACATTATCCAACATAATTTACCAACCTTATATTTGATGAATTGTGAAGTTATCAGCATCAATAAATGAGGGACCTAGAATGAATATGGGTGCCTTCCTTCTTGGCAGGAGAGTGACGGGGGTTCAGATTTGAATTTTAAATGCCCGCGTCACACCTGCCATACAAATGAGGCAATTCCACCCGCTCAATGTCGCTCACTGTCGTACAGTAAACAACCGACACCTGAAGATATTTGCGTCAATAGTATACTCAGGTGAGGGGTTCATTGCAGCTTCTTTCTCACACTCATCAGAATCAGGAATGGTGGCGAAAACATCAGAATCAGGAATGGTCGACGCTAGCCCGTTATTTTATCGAAAGACACCGCGGAGTCCATGAAAAATGGTCTATGAAGACAATATTAAAATTGAGGAAGACGTCACCGATTGAGAACATGACTTCACTGAAGCAATACCCGGACGCAAGCCATCAATAACATTCAAACGACGCGACGCATAACGGCCACATCAACAATAGACACCCTGCCACATATTACCATAAATTTCCTCAATCTGTCAAACTTCACCATTATAATGGCTGAGTAAGCCGTTGAAACGTTAGTTTGTTGGACCCTATACCGGTGAAAAACCATGAAAACTCTATTTTCCCAACCGTGATTTCAACGCTCGCAAGTCACAACCCAGGAAACGTATACCTTCCTAATACTACAAAGACAATGGTTCCATTGTCTCGGTTCGAAGTGCTAAAACTGATGACACGCGGCTATTTTATTTAGATGGCTTCCTCGGTACGCAGGTGACAGTCTCAATCCGAATGATTAGAGTAATAAACAGGAAAATTCCTTCACAATGGAATGGACTCTGCGGTAAATGGCCATGACTCAAGGCGCCGGAATCGTAAAACTGGCGATCAGCCGATATGACTTACTTCACGAACTAATGGTACTTCTCTTTGAGGGCATATAATCGTGAGGGCATCCTCGCGGGAAGGATAAGTAATCAGCAGCCCTCACCGCGAGCAAACTACCTGAGAAAGGTGGCGGGGAACTAAAAGAGATGACTAGGATGGGCCGAAACCAGTCGGCACAGAAGGAGCACATTGTAGGAGTAGGGACAACAATGCATACCCCGTCGGTCCTCGGGTGGCTCTTAGTCTTCCTCCTCCGCAGGTGGAAAACACTCCTAGAGACCGCTGAGAGCGATGGCAAAAAATCCACGGGTGACTGGAACAAGAGCTCGGACAACAAGGCGCGCCCTGAGCAACACCATACAGCAACAACGAAAGATCCTTGGGGTCAGTAATATCCCTTCGGTCACAGCAGCACACGAGTTGAAACCACACGCTGGTGAGCACTGAATGCCCACGGCTCAGCAGAATATCCGCCAGCGGCCGCCTGGAACGGTCGACCGTGGGCCACGCGTTCACCGACCCACCTGAGACCCCCTCGCTTCACTCACCACACATGCATACACCTCGCTTTCGCGACGCTTCTCTGAAGCAAACCTCGGGAGACTGCTCTGGACTGCACTGCCGACGGCCGCAGAGGAGGACGCCGCGGAGGCGGAGGGACGGTAGGGGAGGGCCAACGTCATCGGCCACCACGGGAGGACCCGACGGGGGAGGGCCTTCCGCGCATGCGCGATGAAGGGTTTCCCCCCTTGAGACACGCTCGAGAGGATGAGCTGAGGGGAGGGGGCAGAGAAGTAGGACTGCGTGATGTTTCGCCCAGCACCACTCAGTGCACCGATGATGAAGCTGTGAATCGATGCAGAGGTATTTCAAACATCATTACGACGAATCTCCGCAACCTACCATCTGGTGATGTCTTGCCCTCACTCTCTGTTAATAAACTTGATCATATCTTCCTTGAAACCGATCTTAAACTTATCCATCGCACACTGAACTCAACCATTGACTGCCCCGACATTTTTTCCTCGATAAATTTTAGAATACCCTCCCGACACATCAGGACTCACTCACTGCTCCATATCCCTATACTCCCAGATTATCACTTACCAAACGCTCCCTCATTTTTCGCCTCTCTTCTCTTGTGAATACCCTTCCGGAGAACACTGACCCTTTCACCCTATCTTCCAGCGTCTTCGCTAACCTAGCCATTTGCCATTCCCAAAAAATGTCATTTTTACTATTTCCCCAGGTTGCATTATAATTTGTTACCTTCTTCTCGCTATGTTTTTACGTTTGTGTCCTTATTTGTTTGTTATATGTTCACTTTAAAATGGCTTCATGCTGTATGTTATCCTTTATCAAATTAATAAAAAAAGCAAATAACTTACCAGTAACTGCATGCTTACATGGAAGAAGTTAATACACCAAGGATGAATACAGGAAAAAATTCATGAGAGGTGTTTCCTTCGTAGAAGATACAGGTGTACCAACGAACTTAATTAAAATTTGGAATACAGTTATTTCTGAGCCAGCCAAAATTTTAATGGACTGACAATGAAGCGGATTTTAGTAATAATCAATCCAAGATTGTGGAAATAATTTGAGCTTATCTTCTTTCCATAAACTTTACACGGAAGAAAATCACTCTACTCAGATATTACGACTATTCTTACGATTTGTTGAATCCTTTTCTTTATTATCAAATAATCTCTTAAGACGAAGCAATTTCACAGCGATCGTAGTCTCAAAAATGGGCCGATAACTATCGCTAATGAAATATGTTAATACAAATAATATTTAAAACCAAAAAATAGCTTAAAAATATAACTTTCGGCGTCTAAATAAAGATATTTCAAAACTGGAAAAAGTATCTGGTCGCCACTCAAAATTCCCTTCAGAAGTCCGAAAAAAATCACACACACAAAAAAATGTAAAATGTTGGGAAATATGATACATAAAAAGAGTATACTTAATAGAAAAAGGACGACGAACTCAGGAAAAGATACCATTGTTATACTACAAACGTGAAGATGTTTCAGAAAACTCACTGATTTTTTACTATGCTGGCATCAATGAAGGCCGCTAGTACACTTCAACAAGATGCCATGCAAACCACCACAAGGGCGTGTAGCAGAGGACTCCGCTGACGCAATTTCGAATGCAAAATTAAACACTCCAGTCTACATCATGCATTTGCTTGTCATTGTAGTTTTGAGTCGAATCCCATTACAGCATTGCATTTCTGCCACCTCCGACGATTCTTTCCTCATATCTCCTCATCATGTTCTTATAATTGCAGCATTCTCTTTGCGTGAGCTCACCAGAGGATCAAAATCAATCAAGTCGGGTAAATTACAAATATGGCACCGTAAATCAATGTGATTTTATCCGTTAAGCCTTGAGATACTAATTTTGATGACGCTGTTGGCAAAATATCATTATTTCGACTGACGTAGCGGATGACATTTTACAATATCAAGGTGAGTGTGAACTCACTTTTCATTGGATTTACGTCTCCATACAATGGTGTGAACCACGAGGTCCCTCGTTTTTTAAATTGTATTTCCTTACCCATTCACATTTCTGGAACGCAATCGTCTCACCTCATATCCTTAGATGGCATCCTGAAGAAAAAAGTCCCTAAAACGCTTTCTTTATTAATTTTATATTTTTTTAATTTTTATCTTCACTATCCCGAATACAGCACTATGGGCCAGTTTACGTCGGTTGGATAACAGTAACAACGTACTAGATACAAACACCCATGTTCTGGGCAGATAATATTCTACCCAGGCAGGACTCGAACCCGCGACCCTCGGGTTAGGAGGCGAGGACTTTACCCCACCGCCACCGGTAGAGTTAAACAATTGGGTAAAGTTTGGATTATAATTTAAGTTACGTTCATGTCGAGTAGTAACATCGGGTATCATCAGCTAGTGCCCGTAACTAGGACAGACCGTGAATGAAAGACGGTAAACCAAACAGTGACGCCGTCAAACTCAACGTCCAAACATATATCTAGTGGCCCGCTTTACACAGTACACTTTATTGTACAATTGAATGCGTCACGGAATGTACAAGAAAATGAATGGAATTAGAGAAGTTTCTATTGACCGTTCAGTCACTCATAAAATCATGCTACTTGGCGCTTTTAACGGTACGATTCTCCACATAAAAGAGCTTATGGATTCATTTGTAAAATAAAATGTACCCTTTAAAGCGGTCTTAAGACTAAGTTGGACGGGAAGTAATTAGAAGAAGTAATTATCTTAAACCGAGTGTATATTACATCTTTCATGTCGATCTCATAGAACATGATCAAAAAATTATGTAAATACAATGATAAACTTACATTTGCTGATACATGATTGCATAACTCATGAAGGGGAAAAGACCTAATCTAGCTTTGATTTATGAACGGAACGAATTTAAATTATACCCAGCTTCGAAATCACCCCTCTTCTAAATCTATTGGGAGCGAACTAAGGAGGACATGATAAGCGAGGCTAGAATACTGGCGTCTCCTAATACTATATACACGGCGATACATTTCAGCAGCAAATATTCGGGTAAGACTGAACTTCAAAGTACATGATAATCAAACGAAGCAAGAATTTTTCATGTCACAGACGACCAACATAACGAGAGAATCCTTGAGACTTCATTTCGTGGGATTTATCATAATTCATGATTGAAATCAAAACTTGTATTTTATTTCGTGTTTATTTATCTGTAGGGCGTCTCTCACTGGTTCCACTGGCTTCTGCCTTTCTCAACGTTCACCTAAACTTGGTCATCTACCCTTCCTTCCTTTCATAACAAACAAGAAAAAAAAGAGAAGATTTATGATTTTTGCGCCTGATGATGCCGTAAGTCAAATTTACGATTTGAATAAAATGGCAAGCATTCGTTGAAAAATAAAAGTATTTCATCACAATCAAGGTGACAAATATAACCTTAAAAAAATTCAGTCTCTCGGTTGGATTCATTAGCATAGATACGGAGAGGGAGAGCCATGCATTGGAAGGAAGGGAGTAAGTCATTCCAATTATATGACTTGTCATCATTCAGTATTGATTTCTCAGCCACGACTGATAATTGCGATTCGTTGAACAGTTAAGTTAAGAACAGTTAGTCGAAAACTTAAACACATACATACCCATCACGCCGTTCCCTTCCGGGGTAGGCAGAGTCAAAATGTTTCACTCGTTAATAAATAATTGAACACCTAACTCTGCTTCAATAATTTCCTCCATTCTAACCTATCCTTGCAAACCTCTTTTGCCTCATTTACCCCCATACACTGTTTCATACACGCCCTCCTGTTTTTAAGACTCCTAATATTCCTCCTCCTAAGAATTTCCTCAACCACATTCAAACACAACTTTCTGGGCCTACCTCTACCTCTCACACCACTCATTCTACTCTCATATATCTGTTTCGTTATTCGACTCTCATCCATTCTCTCAACATGGCCAAACCAACGAAGCACACTCCTTCTTAACTTCTGAAAACTTAAACACACTAATTATAAATCGGCGCGAAAGGAAATGCAATGACTACGTCTGAAGAAATTCTTCCAATTAGAAGCGAAACGGAAGAAGGAACGGCGGTGCATTCACTGTTTGACACTCGCTTCCGGCCCTCAGGCAACATCCAACTATATCAGACGCAACTCGAACGTTAAATATACTGACGCTCCGCCCACTCTTGCTATTCCACTGTTCTCTTTTCCCCCTAACGGCAAATCCATAAACGGTACATATTTCCACTGAATAGAGCCCAAAATCCGCGTTTCGAGCCAATCCGCGCAATCACAACTTCACATCGGTCACCCTTAGCTGCCATTGATCCCCTGAAGACGTCGAGTTTGATAGCTAATCACCAGATAATTCTTGCACAGTATCCACAAAATAACCATAATGAATTTCGCAAGCGAAAATTACGCAAAACAGATTTATAATTAAGACATTTGTATTTAATATTCTTTTCGATTTTGAAGAACCAGCTGGGTTGGACAAAACCTGAGACACAATGGGTTTGTGAAGATCATAATTGAAGGTAAAATAGAGCGATAAGTCCCCAGAGGAAGACCCAGGAATAAATTAATGGACCAAATAAAGAGAAAAGTACATGGGAAGAGATAACAGGAGGTAAGAGAACTAGATAGGGAAGGGAGGTGGGCTGCAGTCAACCAATCTTCGGATTGAACGACCAATGATGATTCTTCTCGGTGTGTATTATCTTGAAGTCCTCATAATTATCGTGCCTATATTGAATAATACTCCGTCGCTCCTTCTTTTCTCTATCCTTCCAAATATGCGAAGCACTCTCACCTCCAAAAAAAATTAAGAACCCAACAAACGCTGAGAAGATGAACGATCACGTCGAATAGGTTGTGTATAGACTCAGTCAATCGTTTACAGCACACTCTGGTGGATACGCTAGAAAATCAGTGCCAGAAACACTGTACGAAGGTCAATAATAAATAACTGAAGTAACGAAATATTGTAGGTGGCAAAGAGCATGGTTGACCGCAAATTGAAAGAGCACAAACAAGAAGGGATAGAAAATTTAACTAATTTGTAAGGAAGGAAGAAAATGGGAAAGGCTACAAAGATAGGAATTAAAAGGAAGATAGCGTTGTCATAGGACGAGATGCAACAAGTATGTGAATTGACGACGGGGATCTCAAATCTAGAATGAAAGTGCTGACGAAGTGTATAAGATGTAATGTAGCATTGCATGGTACAGAGACGTGGACTCCGAGAAATGAGGAAGAGAATAGCAGGCATTGGAGATGTGGGCGCATCCAAGAGAATAGAGGTGTGTGGGACAGAAAGGAAGATAAACGAGGAAATGCTGATAACGGAGTGAAAGCAGAGGAAATTTCTGGCGGATATAATACAGAAAACGTATATCGAATGCAGCCTCGAATTCGTAAGATATTCCAATGTTCATGGCGAAACAAGACTGGAGTTATGAGGAAAAGTTAAAGCTTAAAGTTAAATGATCAACAAGTTGGAATGGAATGATCACTTTATTAAATAGAACTATACGCGAATGACGAATGACTTTCTGACAAAAGCTAAGATTGCAATAATTTGAATACATGAATAGTGAGAACAATGACTTCAATTTACGGAGCTAAGAATTGTATGAATTAAGTAGGTACAACTTAACAGCCAAAACCAAATAAAAACAGACGATATAGGCCTTGATAAGAAATTTCTGTAACTTAAAACATGCGTAGAAGGATGGGTTCACACTGGCTAGTTACTTCCCAAAGTTTCTTCGGCAAGAGACGGCGGGGGAATTCAATCTAAAGAAATAATTTTACTAGATAATGCAGGGCCAGATTCGTGGCCGTTTACCATGGCCACGATACGCTTCTTCACGCAACTTGCCGAGACTTTTCAAAAGCTCTGCAAGCGGACTTGCAGAAACATTTACAACTGCAATTTACGTCGAAAGTCGCTTGCTGGATGTAGCTTGCTTAGCAAACTACCAAGCGCAAATCAAACCCACCTTAATGGTAACTAAGGAAACTAGTTTCTAGCAGAGGCAAGATGGATCCTGTTTGGGGAACGTGTGGCCACGAAAATCGCAAATACTATGAAACAGTGCTTTCATACCGGGACGCAATTTAATCACTCTTTAGGACGCTGAGTAGCAATAAGTTGCCAAAGTCGCGTTACGCAAGGTGAGAGGAGTTAGAAAATGTCGAGGGGCGTCAGGAGTAGCAGAGGAAAGGGAAGTACCCAACGACCTTTTAAGGACACGAGGAGGCGTAGGAGGATTCTCGCGCAGGTACGTCCGGGAAGAAGGGCGAACGCTCACGATCAATTTGAAAACGGTGGAATGTGGCGCCGGCAGTCACGGCAAAATCAAAGTACTCATGAACCACCTCGAGCAGATTGCGGGATTTCCTTCCCTTATTTACATTGCGAGCTCGTCACCACGGTAGTGACCGCGACAGCGGTGACTCTCCAGATGTCGAAGACGACGATTATTGCATTCGGTGACATAACGAACAGGATCGCAAGATACGAGAGGAATACTCAGCCACGGTGAATACTGCACGGATTACTGCCAAGAGCAGAACACTAAAAATGTAAACGCCGTATTTCTAGGCCGCACCCATTGGACTTACTGCGATAATTTGCGGAAAGAACGAGCTTTTGCACCTATCTGGTCGGCAGTGTATCTCTATTGTTTTATCGCTTCTGTCAAACCTAGAGATCTTGGGAGGTGTCATGATAATGCTCACTGGGTCTCTAAACACACCAGTTCTGAATTTCTCAAGATTAACTCAAAAATCAAAATAAAAAATAAATAGTCTATCTGCTGTCCCATTTAGACTCGTTTCACAATTAGACCTCAAGATTGGGTCCCCAGTTCTGTCTCGGCGGTGAGTGATTTAAACCAATTTTCCCAACGTTCTAGCTGATTTAGCGAAGATGTATGGCTCTCCTATCTCCCTCTATTCTAAATACATTTCCAATAAAGTAAATACAATATTTTATTCAATAAAGCAATTCAGGGATCTAATTCCAGCTTCTCTGAGAATAAAATTGGCTAAAACCCTCATAATGCCTCATATTGACTACTGTTATCTCGTCTTTTCCGCTATTACTAGTGAACTAAATCAAAAACTGCAAAGGTTGCACAGCTGTGAAATAAGGTTTATGTTTAATATTCCTGCTGACAAACACGTCACGCCACACTATGACACACTCGGGTGGTTTAAAATAGACAAGCGCCGGGAATATCAAAAAAATTTATTTATGTACAATCTAATCAACACAAAGCGTCGCAGATACTTGTATAATAAAATTATTTTTAACATTAATACGCGGAAAATATTGACGAGAAACACAGGACCATTGTTAATCCCAAATTTCCGTACTGCTGTGTACGGTGGATCTTTTTATGTAACTTCTTGTAGGCTATGGAATGCCTTACCGAAAGAAATAAGGGCACCAACGAATGTAAATTTGTTCAAGAAACGCCTGTACACACGTATAATGTAATAAACTACCATGCAAATCAATGAAATATAAAATGTATTGCATTTATTATTTAACGCAGATGAGTGAATCAGTTAATTTCGTTTATATATATATTACTTATATGTATTCAATATTTGTATATCATAAGGCCTCATTTTAGTTTGTTCGTTTTTTGTCTTTGTAATTACTAAAATTTGTTAGTGAATCAGTTAATTTTGTTTATATATATTACTTATATGTATTCAATATTTGTAGATATATCATAAGGCCTCATTTTTGTTTGTTCATTTTTTGTCTTTGTAATTACTAAAATGTGTTCAACTGTTAACAGCTGGCGCTTAGGATTACTCATAATGTTAAAACAATGCCTTGGCAACCCTCTGCTATTAAATTAGCATTACAAACGAGACTGTTGATTATTGTTTGTTTTATAATCTGTAAATGTTCCAGGGGGGTAAGTCTGTAACTTTTGTCACTTATTTTTGTCAATAAATTACTCGACCGTGTTGTTTCAAATTGCTCCAAATAATAGTGAAATTATTGAAATAATGGAGGCTATTGCTGCTCCTTTGTAAGTATAATATATTTATTTGAGATTACTTAACCCAGACCTACGCTTTCTTTTCAAAGAAGGTTCAAGGACATCGCATAGATAACGAGCAATGTCTTTATTTATCCGGAAAAGTTTAATAAACACTGGATCTGGCAAGTCAAAAGCATTATGAGTGTCTCTCAAACGTTTTCGTTCCACTCAAATTCGCTTAACTTCTTCTACATATATATCTCCCGAAGAAGAATTATTCTCTGATGGTTATGAATGAACCGCGCCATTTCAAAAAATCAACAAATGACTATCGCCTAGCGATGCTTTATCGCCTATAGATTAATTTTACCGACGCCAATCCGGTTGTACGTAAAATAAACGACCGCAGTCGCTTAATTGTCGCCCCGGAAGTCGATTATTCACTTTACAGACTCAAGCCAAGCGCTTATATTGTCGACGTCGTCAAAATTGTCGACCGTCGCTAAAATTGTCGACCGTAGAGGTAGATAAAATTTACAGACTTGCAAACGTCGATAAAAGACCACAGAAGGAGACAAAAAGCGTTTGTCGACGGTCGACAAGAGTTACAGACTTACCCCCCAGGAGACAGATTGTCCCAGAACTTAATTGATTGTCACAGTATAAATATATCTCTCAATCTAAAATATATCTATCTATTCCCGTAGATCCCTCCCTTTCACCCTCTCCACTTCTAGCTTCCCCCCTCGCCGCACAGTTCGGTGCCAGGAACTTTTGCAGACGGTATATCGCAGGGCATCCGACGGCGCACCTCGTACGGCGTTCAGGGTGGCCGGCGGAATGGATACACTCGAGCCAGCGACAGAGAAATGACGAAGGATTTGGAGGAGGGGTTGGGTTAGGCGAGTGCGCGCTTGGCAACATGGCCTCTGGCCGCGCGGAGGGGGGGAGGGGCAAATCTGGATTCTCCCACTCACCTCATTTCCCCCCCTCCCTCTAACCCCCTCCACCGTTCCCTTCCCCTCGCACGCTCCGCGGTGGTGACTGAGTGTGGGAAGAGAGCCGGGGAAGAAGAATGTGGCGAGTAGGAAGGAAGGAGGGTCCACCGTAAGACTCGTATACTCCTCCGATTCCACGTGAAAAGGGGAGTCTTCCCGTCGCTATGGCAGCGGGAGGATAAACAAAGCAGTCACGCCCTCCAACTGGCGTTTTAATCTCGCAAATAATTAAGAGCGGGCATTTCTATCTCCTTAAGGTAGTTTGAGCGATACAGTTCCCTAGTTATAATAGAAACCATACTCGAAGAATACGTTTTAATTCAAATAGCTGTTGGAAGCATGATTTAAATACTACATTATAAATAATGTAATGATATATGTACTTGTATACGACTGAGATTCTAGGTAATCAAATAAAAATATCCATATAAATCATTGATCTGACTCATTGTTTTCACGCGGTACGTACAGAACTCTGTCACAACGAGAGTTTTTTTGCAACTCTGAAAAAAATTACTGCGTCGACAATATATTTTTATACATAAATAGTCGACATAACACACTATCTACACCTTGTTAGCTTTTTCACGGGATCTAGGTGTTAGACATGCCTCATTTTTTAAATTAGGTTTCTCTGGAGAGACTAACCTATCATTTCCCATGTAAAAGGGCGAGTATCATTTGTCAAAAATCTCCGAAAGTAGTTCGGTAAGGGGTTGATATTTTTTTATCTTTGGAAGGGTGAGATATTTTTCGTTAAAATGAGACCAAATTCATTGATTCCTAGGTGAAATTGTATTTTGCTCAAACAGCCTTCAAAAAGGTAACCCCGTAGAAACATATAAAGCTATTTTTCTAACCAAAGCAAAAATTGAGACGAGGAGAGTGCATTTAAATCAAAGGCTGTCCACATTTTTTGGGATTATTCTCCCGGTTAAGGTTGGTAAAAATGAAATTCAGAGAATCTCCCGGTTTTCTATGCTTTCAGAGGCGCATCTACCGCTGGCATTTCCTTTTCCGCCTCAGCATACGATCTACCCTTCTTCATCCCGTCCATGAAACCTATTCTCTTTCTTTCCCTTCCCCGCTTGTCCAACATCCTTCTCTCTATCACACTCTTAAGTAACCCATCGCCTCTCATCACTTCCTCCAGTCTTCCTCTCCGTCCACCTCATCTTCTCCATCCTTCTCCACACCCACATCTCTAAATGCCTGCAGCCTATTGTCGTCCTCCTTTCTGAGGGTCCACATTTCTGCTCCATACAACGCTACACTCCATAGCTGTCACCACATGTAACTAAATTAAATACCCATGGCCCCTGAAATACTCATGGAGCGTTTTCATACATGGATGTGAAGTGTGGACATAAGGTAAAAGGAGTCAGCATTGGAGGTAGGAAGATAAGAAGTATAAGATTCGCAGATGACATGGTTATATAAACAGATGATATGCAATCACTTCAAAGGTTGATAAAGGTTTTGGAAGAAGGGATGAAGGAATATGGGATGAAGATAAACCTAGGAAAGACAAAGGTGATGCCAGTAAACTGTGAAAATTATACGTGTGAAAATAATTGAAGGTGTAATAGGAAAAGTGAAAAGCTACCGGTACCTAGGAACGATGGTGACAGACGACTGGAGAAGTATTGCAGAAATAAAAGCAAGGATAGCAATGGCAAAAGAGGCCTTCAGCCAGAAGAAAAACTTGCTATGCAATAAAAGCTTGGATCTGGAGCTGAGAAAGAGACTAGCTAAATGTTATTCATGGAGCGTTTTCATGTATGGATGTGAAGCGTGGACATTAGGTAAGAGGGAAAGGAATAGAATAGAAGCTTATGAAATGTGGGTGTGGAGGAGGATGGGAAAAGTAAAATGGGTAGATAAGATGAGAAATGAGGAGGTTTTGAGCAAAGTAAAAGAAGGAAGATCGCTCCTAAAGGAAATTAGGAAAAGGAAAAGGAAAGGAAATTGGTTGGGCCATGTAATGAGAGGGGGAAAAGTATAATAACTGTGGCACTTGAGGGTTCAATTGAAGGAAAGAAAAAGAGAGGAAGGAGAAGAATTAAATTGGTGGATTAGGTGAAGAACATCAGCTATGATGAAGCAAAGAAGGAAGCTCGGGACAGAAGCGGATGGAGACAGCAGTGGTGTACGGGACCTGCCAGCAGGCAGAGCACCAGATGACGATGATGACCTCTGACGGACGTCTACGATTCCTCAGGTTTCCACTGACGATTTTCCAAAATTTCCACCAATTTGTTAGTTTGTCTGCCAATCTCCGTGTGTCACGGAAGAATATGCATACATCAATGAATACATTTCACTGTGGGTGTGAAGGAGGATGGAGAAGGTGTGGCGGCAGGAAAGACAAACAAGGAAGTGCTTGATATGGTGGGTGAAGATAGGAAGCTTCTGAATAAGGTCAGTAGGAGGCAACGTAGGTGGTCGACGGGGCTAACGACTGCTGAAAGGCCGCAATAGAGGGAAGGATGTTGTGCAAGCGGGGAAGAAACAGAATAGATTTTATGGACAAGATGAAGAAGGAAATATTAATGGACAATAGGGCCCTGCACACACATAACTCCATAGGATCTTCACCCCTTCAAATTCAATCCCACTTTTACCGGTAAAATACCTTAAAATTTAGATACAAGTAAGTACATAATGACCACATTTTATCTAAGCCTCATAGTTTGAAAATTGTTCGCTAAGGAGTTCTGGTCCGGAGCTTTCACTTCCCTCAGCCCTTACGACTTTACGACCTGACCTTATAGAAAAGCTTCAAAGTTAACACTTCTAAAAGTCACATCATCGACAACCGAGCGATAGTCATCAGCGAGAACATACGTTGGATGGGAGAGAAGATAAGGTTTGCCGTAATATGCCGTGATGGTATCACGGGGAGGTCAGTTCCGCACTCGCCCGTCACTTTCCCTGGTAGGTTTAACGCGCGAAATATCGCACGAGCCGACAACCCAAACGCGCTTCTCTAATTGATATCCGGAGACGTATATTTACGGACAACAGAATTATAAATACTATATCGCTAAGCAGATATCCGTATTGATTGGAGTCACCAAGTATAGTCAGCTAGCAAATTTAGTCTTTCCAGACTTTTTCTAAGTTGTTTTGGTATTATTCCGGTGGCTGAAACTACTATGGGTACTATCTCGACCATGTTCATCTTCCATAATCTTAAAACCTCAGGTGCTAAATCCTGGTACTTGCTTTTTTTTCTCCGGCATGGTCTTTTCCATATTTTCTGTCAGAGGATTTCTGACAGAGGAGGTCTTGCTATATCTATGAAGTACACAGATTTA
This sequence comes from Ceriagrion tenellum, assembly GCA_963169105.1. Classification (NCBI taxonomy): domain Eukaryota; kingdom Metazoa; phylum Arthropoda; class Insecta; order Odonata; family Coenagrionidae; genus Ceriagrion; species Ceriagrion tenellum. The sequence continues at coordinate 49,892,538 of OY720637.1, forward strand.
ATTAATTTTCTACTAATGTGATGTCTGGTCTATTGTGCTGTATTCATCTGTCGGTAATGATAGCAAGGTCAAAATATAGTTTGAAATTTTTGTTTTCAAGTACGGACTCAGGATTGCAATTATAATATGGAGGACAGTTCTTGTCTATTAGTTGTTTTTGTTTGCCAATTTGTTGATGCATAATTTTTGACACTAAGTTATGTCTTTGTAAATAATCAGTGCTGGCCAGTACTTTACATCCTGAGAGTATGTGTTGGATGCTTTCTGCACTTTGATAGCATCGCCTACATCTGTCATCAGTTGTATTTGGGTCTTTGAGGATGTATTTGCTATAATTTTTTTGTATTTACAACCTGGTCCTGGATTGCTATCATAAAACCCTGGGTCTTCATGAAGAGTTCACCTAATACCAACTATTTATTTGATGCTTCCTTATCAACATTTTGTACAATATGAACATTAATGATGTCTTCCACGGAGTGCCTTTTTGGCCCACGAAGCCAGTAGTGATTGCTGATCTTTTGTAATATTATGTGAGCCGAGGATACCTCTTTGGAGATTTAAAGGAGTGCAACTCTTGTCGGCAAGACGTATAGCACTGTGAAGTTTTGATGTTATCTTTTTATTTAGGAAAAAGTACTGAATGGAAGAGATTTGAGTTATTATTATTATTACAAAATAGTCCTCCGCCCAGCCAACCATCCCGTAATAGACCTTGATGGGTATTCTTCCCTCTCCCCATTCTACGATTACTTCCTAAAGCTCTCCCATCTTGTATTTCCACAAACCCCAATCCACCCTCCATTACTATATAAACCTTCGCAATGCCTTCTTTAGTTGTCAGTGAGCACCTGATGATGATGCAAGGCATAGAAATCAGGATCGTGCAGTAAACTGATCTGTGAACTGACCAGTGGAGTGTGAAAGTTAATTTTACTAATTCGAATTTCTCTTCGCATTTGCAAGTTTTTTTTTAATATGACCTAGATAGTGAAAGTATCTTCTCATTTTCAAAACCTTTTTAAAAGTACATATTTGAAAGGCATATTCGAGTCTTTTATTTTCGCTTTTCAGGCCCCAGCGATGGCAATTATTTTACGTTATCTCAATTATTTCAGGATCCACACGGTGATAGTCGTTTGTACATATCAACTATGTGCGTGTTAATGATATGGACTCCTATCTCAATCATTAAAAATAATGTCAAACGACAGAAATCAATGGCCGATCCTAAATCTCCAAGCATTAGATGTGAATCAGATGTACCACTTAAATCTTCAGCGAGCATAAGGTAAATTAACACTTCCTACGTCTGATGTCAACAACAATAATGATAATAATAATATGTTTATTTGCCAAGGGATCAGTTACAGAAGGAAGTAATTATAACAGATATAAGGCACGTCAATATGATAATACATAAGATAGACAGATACCAAGATAACGCAACAAGTTCATAAAGCATATCATACATACCCAAAGAGCATATCATGGGCAATAATAAAACGCTAAATAAGTTACAAAATGTTACGGAAGATTCACAAAAAAGAAACTATTAAATTTTCTTGGTGGTATTGTCACTCATGTAGTCGATAACAGAATTATATTGATTTTTCAATAAAAACTCTTTTATTTATAAACTAAATACTACCTAAATATAAAGGGAGATGCAATTTTTCTCGTGAAATCATCATCAAAGTAAAATAAAATTGGGTAAAAATCAGAACCATCCTCACAGCTATAACAACAAACTCAACCCGCTGTTTTATTCCACGGAATAAGTTCGAGTAAAAAAATCCCTAACGCACGAATATACCTCATATCAATCGAGTATACATTTATACATTTATACAGTATACATTTATAGTAAATTTGTGGTGTGGTATTAATTACACCAAATTAGTCGCCAAATAGTCACGGGAACAACTGATCGAAAAACATTTTTTTTCACGAGAGAGATGTAGAAATTGGAGGCTTCTGTATTAAAATTTACATTCCCTTTTTTATCCTCACTTTGATCGCCATGGCCATTATGACATAAACAGTGCTCAAGGCTGTCGCAAATTATATTTCATTTCGAGCTGACCTCGATGAAATTCCTCCGCCGTGCCTTTCTTTTTGAGGATGCGAATATACTTTTCATTAAATCATCCAGAGCTTCATTGTTTTTTTTTTAACAATTCTTACATTTGGATGGCTCAATTCCCTTTCGAATGAATATTCAAGGGACGGTGCCGGGGCTTAATTGTTTCCACGCGCGAGCAGGCCTATTGCAATCCTCAGGGAGGGTCCGACCTGACATGGGTCTCGCCCGGCCCCGAGGTCGCTCTCGCAAAAAGGAAAGTTCAGGCGAAGGAGAGCCTTTCTGATGAGAAGGGGGTTTCTTTCCCACGCCCTTTAGAATTGGTGCCCACGCTAAGACAGCCGGGACATTGCTTGAGGTGAGAGACAAGAGTCAAGGAAAAGTTTCATCAAAGGAAGTCCGCGCCTGGATTGATGAGGGTGAAGGGCTCTCGTGGAGTGAGTCGGCAGCGGAGACAGAAGGATTTTGCACATGAGCTGCACTGTTGCTGCTGCACCAGGGCTGTGCAGTATTTCAAATAATTTGAAATACGTATCAGATATACCTTTGTATTTTGTGTTTTAAATACACGACCTGAATGTATCTAGTATTTCGTATTTCAAATACGTTTGGAGCAGTATTTTGTATTTATAATTCTCCTCGGCCGGTATTTGGCCCAACCCTGGCTGTAAGTTTAAGTATAATGACCTACTGGGGATAGGCAGTATTTCAAACACAAGAATTATTTTAAAATACATATTTGAAATACAACTACATTTTGTTTTTCAAATGCACGACCAGAATGTATCTTGTACTTCGTATGTCAAATACATTTGGAGCAATATTTCATATTTCAAAAACTCGGCCTGTGTTTTACCCAACCTTAAGCTGCACGATGTATTTATAATACTCCTCGGCCGGTATTTTGCCCAACCCTGGCTGTAAGTTTAAGTATGACCTACTGGGGATAGGCAGTATTTCAAACACAAGAATTTTAAAATACGTATTTGAAATAAAACTACATTTTGTTTTTCAAATACACGACCAGAATGTATCTTGTACTTTGTATGTCAAATACACTTGGAGCAGTATTTCATATTTCAAAAACTCGGCCTGTGTTTTACCCAGCCTTGAGCTGCACGATGGCGAAACATTTCATACATAGCAAGTTATTGCCGTAAGGTGAGCTGATGGGACGAAAATCTCTCCTTGTTTTGTTTCCAGATTTTTCCTTCGGGAGGTGAAGTCATGTATAGTCAATTCATAAATGATCACGACACGCTATCCAAGCGGTTCGCATATGTCGGCTGTCGAAGCTCGAAGTACGCTGGCTAACCTGGGCCATCTCTGGTGGCTAGGAGAACTTTCGGGTGCAATATGATGTATATTCTAAGTCAAGTGGGACACAACTCCGACCGTAGGGATGGCAATTCCCATGCCTCTCCATATGAGTCATCTTCCCGTGTACTCGGTATCAGTAGTTTACACGTATATTAGAGTTACCATTTTATCTTCGTCTGCCACGTCAATAGCTTCCCTAGCCAACATTTCATGCGATCATAGACTGCCCATATTTCTAAACGGTAACTGCGCTATCATGATGAACAAGCATTATTATTATGATATGCAAATTACGTCTATTATGTATGTACACATTAAATATAATGCGGGGGTTCAACTTACGAGTTAATCATTACTGCTTACGGTAGTTTGAGCGAAATATCATTTTATCTAGATATCAATGAATTTGGTCTCATTTTGAAGAAAAATATCTCACCGTTCTAATGGCACCAAAAATTCAACCCCTTACCACATTACTTTCGGAGTTATTTGCCAAAAAATACCAGCCCTTTTACATAGGAAATGGTGCAAGTATGCCCTCCAGAGAGACATTATTTACAAAATGAGGAATTTCTAACACATAGATGTCGTAAAAAACTAATTTGTCGTAAAAAACTAATTTTCGTAAAAAACTAAAGCGTGTAGTTTGTATGTTTCCTCGACTATTTTTTAAAAATAAATTATATTGCCACCGCAATAATATCTTGGGTATCACAAAATACCTTCCGTTTTGAAGGAGTTTCATACGCACCGCGCGAAAAAAATGAATCAAATTGAAGACTTATTTTCATTTATTTACTTACCATTTCTGTCATATAAAACTACATTATTGCACCATTAATAATGCAATATTTAATACATGTGTCCTACAGCTGGTGAAACTAAAACGTATATACGCATATGAATATGGCCTCTATTATGACTAGGGAACTATCTCGCTCGGACTACCTTAAATGCGCTTCTCAAGGACGGCATTGGAGCATAGTTTTTTTCTGAAAAACATTTTGCCAATCACGAACTATATTTTCTGTGTACGAATTGACACAGAAAACAATGATCAACATATCCCCAGGAGTTTGAAATGTAACTAGTAAACGCTAAGGTGCGCCTAGGGACACGCCATCACTTCTACATCCCCCTTCCGTGTTAATCGCGCTCCGAGGGACAAATGGAGCATTTGAATTCTCTCCCCATGCAACACAGTTCCTGCCGAGGCACGCCTTAGTCCATTGCGAAACCTTCCTGAAAGAATGTTGCGTAATTCGAATTGACCGGTTTCCACCGGTTGAATATCAACATGGCAAACATATGTTTTTGCGCATACCTGCTGCGTCCACGCCTTTCGTCTGCCAAACGTTAGAAATATATATGTTTTCGGTTTTTTTAACGCACAACGACGTTACTCGATGCCTAACGCCACTGCTTTCTATTCATCCATAGGCCGTCTTGCGACTGCATTTCCCTGATTGTTTTTTCTATATCTTATCTCCAACTTATTCCAGGCCTTCCTTATTTTCTACATTGTGGATTCCATGTTAAAATTTGCTTAAAAATTTGAGTGGTATGGACGTGATAGTACGTCCTTCTATTTTTTCTGTGAAGAACGATTGACTAGGACATCCATGAAAAATCGTCATTCTAATACAGAACATATATGGCGCAGCATTAACCCATTAATGCCGAACGGGTCGTTTTCGACCCAATCAGAAAAAAAATCAGTCTATGACAATGTATCGCATTGGAGCGCTTTGACATTTGCATGGACAATGTTGCAGAAGGCTTTTTTTTAGGGATTCGTACCATTGATTGGGCATTATTTCAACTGCAGTCTTTGGTGTGGACGGTCACATTCAGAATGGAAAAGGAGCGGTTTTCCAGTCGCGCTAAATCGTAAGTAGCGTAATATGTAACAATTATATTTGCAATTTTTACACATTTAAGAGTAACTAAAATATGAGGATATACGTGTATGCAATTTAATCGTAATATTTTGTTTCACGGTAGAGTTACTGCTTTTGATAGAAATAGTGCGTCGGTGACGACCCTTTCGGCACAAGTCCGCAATATGAATGCTTTCCCGTTTTTAGAGCTGAATACCACATATCGGCTAGTAATATACATGAATAAATGGGTTTAAAAAAACTAGGTTTTGTTAAACTTATTATAGGAGGATACTTGGATGAAAAAGTGAAAGGGGGACGCTTGGTTTAAAACTGCTACGAGCGTACATATGGTGTCTCACAACTTATAGAGGGATTAAGGTGGGAGCCCCTAGATACTCGGAGGCTACACGCTAGGCTTAGATTGCTTGATAAATTCAGAACTGATATTTTTCAGAGCGACACAGAGAATATTATCATCACTCCTCACTACACCTCCAGGTCTGACAGATGCGATAAAATAAGAGAGATACACTGCCAAACAGATAGGTTCAAAAACTCGTTCTTTCCGCGAACAATAATCGATCACAATAAATATTAAGCTCCACTAAATACACTCCTATAATTCATGTCACCATTTCATCTCCAGAATCTTACACCTTAACACGGCTGGTGATATAACACCCCCTGCCACACGCTCATTATCATGACTCCTCACTACACCTCTAGGTCGGACAGAAGCGATAAAGTAAGAGAGATACACTGCCGAACAGAGAGGTACAAAAACTCGTTCTTTCCGCGAACAATAATCGTTCACAATAAAAATTAAGCTTCACTAAATACACTCCTATAACACATGTCACCATTTCATCTCCAAAAACTTACACCTTTACGCGGCTGGCGATCTAACACCCCCCGCCACACGCTCATGCGGCGGCTCGCAGGGTATTACGTAGATGTAGATTATTAAACGGCAGCTTAACGTAATGCTATGGCAGTAGTATTTCTGGTAGGCATACATATGACCACAAAGTGCCGAAATAAACTTTAATACTAAATAAACGTTCGTTAACCTAAATTTAATGGATTCTTCTTTCACAATCCAGGTAAGTGTATATGACCACGAGTTTTTTTTACACGTCATCTACTACTGTGTGGGTTATTATATTATATTTCTCACTTTCTCATCTGTGATTCTTTCTCGTCTCGTCATCCTTTGCTCAAAATCGTTGGTATCCATGTTACCGCCGAAGATTTCAAGTGATTCTCACGAGGACGTGAACCAAGTCAAGAATGCGGATCTCTTAATGGACAGATAAAAAAAAAGCCTCGAAAGTTCTGCGTCATAACCGGCATTTCGATCCAACGCCGGAGTCGGACATTGACCGTATTATTTTTGTGAAGCAAGAGCCTCGACAACAAACAGTGATTTTAAAATGCCAGACTGATGCCGATTCATATATCAACATTACTTGTAACCAACTCGTACGGACATTTTGCCGGAGTACTTTCCGTATCACGTTGGATTAATGTTCCGAAACGGAGGAAAGTGCAATATATTTTAAAGTCGAATTGTGAATAATTAGTAATTATGTTATGCATCAATGGTTATTATGAGTTTACATATACTCTTGTTACTTACGTTTACAGAGAGAAATGTGTAAGATATTATTATGTAATTATTTTAATAATATTTGAATAATTGATGCAAAAGTTGTATCTCACATTTTAATTAATGTTCTCATGATAGAATGAGAAAACGAAACACCTTGTGAAAAGCAAACTACGGCTCAAGGGGATTAGAAAAATCTGTGAATGCCATTATTTTTGTCGGAGAGTCTTATGTTTTCCAACCTTTTTATGCAAATGTAGTACATTTTTGTAATATCACCAATTACTGCGTAAACTTACCAAGAAATTTCAAAGATAACCTAAAAACGATACGCAGTGTTTTCTTACACTTCTTTTCTAGCTGTAAACATGTCGAGCGCCAATAAGCGTTCCAAATTGCAAGTATTCAGCGCGTGCAAATTTAGCAAACGAATCACAAAATAACTTTCTTTATTGAGGAACCTGACGAAAGGCTACTACACAACGTGCAGATAATTACAAACGCCCCCCATAGTAACCAATGCAGAGCGCATAACAAGTTATTTAGAGCTCAAACAAATTTGACTCGCGAGACATAGACACGATTTGACACGAGCTGCACGTCAACACAGTAAGTCATGAATGCAACATCACAACTTACCCCTTTACTTCGAAAGAAAACGAGAAGCACAATGAAGGGTTAAAATATTCTTGAGATGCTAGAAGACCAGCAATCCCAGATATGCCAAGGCGGAAGCTTGCGAAAGCCAATAGCGTTGGCTATGGGGCGGGAATGACCCCGGAGGACGAAAGCCGAGACACACGGTGAACTTCGCGAAAAGCCATTAGGGTGACGCGGTTCAGTGGTTTTGACAAGAGTGATACGAAGCCACAATCTCATAATTGAGGTACCGCCAGTGCTATACTCTGAAGAAGCATCCGTTAAATTGCATTTCGATTACTGCTGTTTAGTTTATAATGATATCCCAGATGAACTTGATTTAAAACTTCAACGCCAATTAAATTCCTGTGTAAGATTTGTGTTCAACCTTCGAAGAGATGTACGTATATCGCCATACCTCAATGAAATCGGATGGATTTCCACTAAAAAACGACGAAAATATTTCCTCGCTGCGTTCCTTTACGTATTGTTTCTTTATAAAAATCCAGAATATTTACATAACCTTTTTAAAACTAAGCCTAAAAATACTATTATGACTACAAGATCAGATGCTAACTTAATCTACTATCCCGCTCATCGCACAACTTCTTTCCAGAAGTCATTCCAGGTTGTAGCATCCAATCTCTGGAATAATCTACCAGATGATGTTAAAAATACTCGGTTTTTGAAATCGTTCAAGGCAAAAGTCTACAACTTATTACTTACTGCCCCATAAATACTTATTGGTTAATTGAAGAAAAATGTGTATCTCTTATATTTCTTCGGTTGTTAATTGAAGAAAAATGTGTATCTCTTATATTTCTTCGGTTGTTAATTGAAGAAAAATGTGTATCTCTTATATTTCTTTGGTTGTTTGTTCTTTTCATCATGTTACTTATTGCTATTCCTAAAACTTCTTCCTCGTTGGTTCTGTGATTTGTCACTGGAACGTTGTGTATCATATGCTTTTCTTTGTATAATGTTGTTGTTGTTGTATTAGTGTAGTGATGACATGATTTCTTTGTAAAATGAAACTCTTTTGTTATATTTTCCTGTTAGTTTATCGCTCACAATGTGTAAGTTGAGTTGATTTCATGATTTTATGTTTAATTAATTCCATGTTAAATCTACTCTAAGAATTTGTATAAGTAAATTGTATTTGTTCTTAGAGGACAAGTCTCCTAGAACAATAAATATCTTTCTTTCTTTCTTTAAGGCCAATGCGTGGTTGTAACATACATCATCACATCGCCATTTTCAATGAACCAGCCAAACATTCAGTGAGAAAAGAAGATGAAAGAGCAACAAAAGAGCAAATATCCCACTGTTTCATTTTAAATTACATAATTTCAAAGACTAAGGTGTATTCTTTGCAATGACTTAACTTTATATTCCATTAAGCTTCTACGAAAGGTTCTGCAACCTCGTCATTTAGGAGATTTTTAGCGAAAAATGATTTCCGTTTATTTGTGTATTTTGTTCAACTTTAAGCCCTACTGCATACTTTTAATGCTCATGAGCTATGAAATCACACAACATATGAACCAATAAAAGGAGAGTCTTTATGCCAAATTTCAGCTTCCAGACTGATAGGATCCATTAATGGAATATTTACCGGCTTTTTTTATTTCAGCCCATTGTGCAACGTGGTGATTGCAACCACATTGTCGTTGGGGTGAAGGGAAAGAGTTTTGGCCATGGCGAACGACAACAAGGCAGCATGGCCGACTATCTGATAGCCCACGAATCAATGAGTCACTTTGGAATCTTTAATTTAGCTACAATCAAATATGAACCACTTTACGAGAGTTATAGGTATATCACCAAATCGCTAATCTAAGAGAATCCATAGCTGATCAACCAATTAAGGTAGTTGGAGGGAAATATTATTTCACCAAGAAATCAATGAATTAGGTCTCATTTTAAAGAAAAATATCTCATCCTTCCAAAGACACTAAAAATTCAACCCCTTACCACACTTCTTTCAGAGATATTTGCCAAAGTATACCAGCCATTTTACATGGGAAATGATACGTCTATGCACTCAAGAGAGAGTTTATTTATACAATAAGTAATTTATAACACCTAACTCAGGTCAAAAAATTAACAGTGTGCAGTTTTTATGTTTTCTCCGCTATTTATGAAAATTAATCTAATTATATATATATATATATATATATATATATATATATATATATATATATATATATATACACAATGGAAAACTTCGCCAAATGGCCACAAACACAATTAAAGAGGAAACTTACAGGGGGTAAAAAGACGAAAGTAAAGAGAGAGTCTTACTTAGACAAGTAAGACTCTTTACTTTCGTCTTTTTACCCCCTGTAAGTTTCCTCTTTAATTGTGTGTGTGTGTGTGTATATATATATACATATATATATATATATATATATATATATATATAGAAGATATATAAAGATAATATAGATAAATATAAAAATTTAAAAAAAATACGCTACAACACAACGTGCAGAAAATTACGAATGTCTTGCATAGTAACCAATACAGAGCCTACAAAGAGTGATGTAGATTCCAAGCCTTGGAGACGATTTGCACGTCAAGACGGTTAGTTATGAATGTAATGCATACACATTGTCCATTCTTTTTCAGAAGCTTCATGAAGTGGAAATTAGAGATCACCTAACCAGATGTTTGATCGCAAAGTCGATGCCTCGGAAGAAACCCAACCCTTTCTGTCCTTTGACTTTCCACACCTTTCAAGCACGGCCTTTCGATTTCGACAACAGCTACCACGGAACAACTAGGCGAACAACGTGCAGTGGAGCTTCTAGACGTCAATGGATAAGGATCTCAGTCCGAAAAATTCGTCAATATGCCACGAAGAGTGTTTTAATAAAGTTGCAAATGGTTTGAAGAAAGAAACAAAGCGGAAAGAACGCTGGCGTCTCGCGGAATTCCTGGAATTCCAAGCACCATTACGCAATGAATTGGAAAAGAGAAGAGATTGACCTAGTATTGATTGCAGAAGTCGGGGGTGAGTACGTCCGACTGATATCGTCCTTCGAGAGCCAAACGAAAGTCCAAGGTATCGAATAGTTCAAATATCAACGCACCTCAACAACTTCCAAATAAGATAATGACCATTACTTGACGAAAAATATTGAGACACGATCGCCTAATTTACGCCATCGGCCAAGAAACTCAGAAAAATTCATAACTTCAAGCACAGCGAAAGCGTAGATAACCATCACTAAAGATATATTTCAAAATGTGGATGAAATTTGGTTTAACATAAATAACGCAACACGAATATCTTGCCATACTGGAAAATAGACTGATGATGAAAAAAAGTAGGTTCATGAAAGTGCTTTACTCAGCGAAGTAAGTGCCTGGATAATAATACTAACCCACTAATTTTCAGATTGGTTAATTTTTCAAAGTAGAATTTCTAATCACTGCGATTAAACATTTTTGACACTAGGTTGCCGGGAAATTATTCAGAAATGATAGAAAATCAAATTAACATAAAGAAAATTTTCTTCAAACTGATTTACTTAGGGGGAGCTTGCTCGAAAGGTAAGCACTAAATATATGGCGGTTGAACTAAAATATTTTGGTGGTTAAACTTATAGAATTGTTTGAAATATTCCAAAACATGAATATTAAAAGACAAATGAACCACTTAAGATGATCAATAGTATGATCGTGCAATTATAGATACGGCGTAATCAATAATGAAAAGTGACATTGGCGCACACGTCTGCAAAGTGTGATGGTGTTTACAAAACATACACCGCGCTAGACATTGTTACACTGCATATAAATAGCAACCATGGCGAGGACGGCAACTTCACCCAATATTATTTAACCTGTGAACTTAGGAGTGAATTCAAGAGAAAAAGTTGTATATTAACACTGACCCTTCTGAGCGACGACAGGTCAATGCCTTCGAACAGCTCGAAATTTTCAAGAGATGAAATGAACCTAAAGGAAATATCATCCGAGGATGTCTCTTCCGCGCAAATAACTCGTAACTGTCGTAAATTTAACATTTCCCTCAATCTTTTCCATCACAACCTTTTTCCTACTCATCCTTCACGTATTGATTACTCTAAAATGGAATTGTCACACTTAAATCTTAACTTGGGTTTCAATGGGCTATTTTTTTAAGCCGTAGTTTCCAAAATCACCAAAATTATCTGCTAAGACATATGAAACCTCATTCCTGGACAGCGTTCAAAAAATAACCCTATTAAGCGAAAAAATGGCGCCATCGCAAGTAAAAACTTCACGTTGACGAGAGAAAAAGAAATCGGTGGCGAGCGTAGGTTGAGCAAACAGAATTTCCGAGTGACGGGACAAGCTCGGTAGCTGAGGATCGAGAGACTTGAACGAGTGACTCGAGTGGTTGCCGAGGATAAATATTTACACGCGAGAGAAAATCAAAATCGGCCCAAGCAAGGACGCCACGCGGTCTTTTGAAAGGGAGTTCCAAACAAGGCAGGAGAAACCCTTTTAATAGGAGGAAAAGTCCGAAATCTTTTATCACATACATATTCAGATTTTTCTGAAGGTTCAAAGAGAGCGCACAAGATCTACTCAAAACACCCAGAAAAAGGAAAAAAAAGCCAAGGAGAGGGAGGGGAAACATTGGCAGAAAAAACTTAAGGTCGTACATTCAATACGAGAAAATGGTGTTGCGCGAATTCCGCAAAAGTGAGCAGTAAAACTTCGGTCCCATTCTCATTTTTTTCAATTTTTTAACGAAAATTCCAAGGGCACAGCACATCACCTATTTGTAATAACCCAAACATGGAGGCGAGAAAATTAACAGGCAAAATATCAGACGAAATAACTAACAGCAGGTAAATAGTAGCACATACAAAATACATATAAATAAATACTACAAATAAAAAATCATGCTAAGAGCATTGGCCTTGAGATAAATGCATCAAAAAACAATATTCTACTACAGAAAAGAGGGAACAGGGGCTCACAGATAATGCTTGGTGACCCCTTTGTGTGAGTGGACCGATTTATACACTTAGGGGTGGAATTAAATGCAGATGGCACAGAAGAGGGAGAAGTCCGGAGAAGAATGACACTAGCCAATAAAGCGTACTTTGCGATGTCACACTTAGATCAAAAAATGCCCATCGTAATAGCAAGTTAAAAATATCCAAATCAATTATAAGACCCATTGCAACTTATGGATGTGAAGCATGGAGGGTGACAGAGAAGACGAAAAGCATACTCGATAGATTTGAAAGGAAAGTGCTTAGAAAAATTTTAGGACCCATCCGGGAAAACAATATCTGGAGAATCAGATTCAACCATGAATTACATGGTATTTTTAGAGAACCCCCTCTGTCAAAATACATCTGACTACAGCGATTGCAGTGGCCCGGGCATGCGGCTTGAATGGACAACAAAAGGATACCAAAGAGAACGCTAGACAGCCGAATGTACGGTAAAAGACCACTAGGAAGACCACGCAAACGCTGGGAAGATGAAGTACAGGCTGACACACGGAATCTCCTAGGACTACGACTGTGGAGGAGAGCGGCAACTGACAGAAAAGCATGGAGGCAGAAGTTGAAGGAGGCCAGGGCCCAAACTGGGGCTGTAGCGCCATAGGAGAGAGAGAGAGAGGTAAATAGTAGCACGGAGTAGGACCTAGTGAGTGTAAAAAAGGCTACAAGATTGAGAGTTGAGAAACACTGAAGAAAAAATGATTTTCACCGGGAGGATGTTTAAGCAATAACTCGCTCAATCATTAAAATCGGAGATAAAATACTTTCAAAAGTCTCTGCAACAAAACTCATTGGTAAAAGTACACAAAATTCTTTTGAGTTAATCATGTCAATCTTTTGGCGATAAAACACTTGGACTATACATGCTTTGTGACGCACGGACTATTCAAGCTGACGATCTGCAAGAAATAAAAATTTTAGGAGTGGTAAAGAATATATAAACTTATTTTGAAAGCATTATTCTTACACAGCATTTTAAGTACATGTTAGAGAGACTTAGATTTACAGTAAAATGGCGAGAAAAACAGCATATTTTTAGGCAAGCGAACACACAATGAGAAAACTGGATGCTGGGTGAGATTCAATAGACATGTAACCTCCATTACGTTTTTTATCAGAATTCAAGGCTTCTATCAAAGGTGGGCTCCTAATTTTGTTGCACAGAATGATAAAAAGTCAGTCACAATCTTTTGGTCAGTGTTGAGCCAATAACTCATTGGACACCGAGAGCAATCTTACCTTAGAAGTGAAAATGACACATGCTATGATCAATTGGGGATGTTATTATTTTCCATATCCTTTCGAAAATTCTAGATACCAGACGAAACTCAGAAATTGACAGTAGACTGGAGATTTAGACTCCAATGAGAAGAATCTGAGATTTCAGGCCCAAAGCTTTTCGCACAAATGTGCGAATCTCCACAGAGAAAAAATCAACCGCCTTGACCGGGATTCGAGCCCGGATCCCTCGATTTCCGGCCGAGTGCTTTAGCCAGTTAAGCTACCGAGGCGTCCTCTTTCCGTAAAAGTGAAACTCCGTGGCTAGTCCCGGATAGCTTAAAATTTGTCTTTTCGCACAAGATGAGCTACTACCACTACAGAAAACATACCATACGATGGGTTTACTATCACATTAGTACGTATAGAATAGGTTTATGAATGCGATCAGTAATAGCTGGTTGACCGTAATGCGAACATGATACTATAATTCGAATGCGATAATGCGAACATGATGCTACGTTTTAGGGGATATATATTCAGTGAGAGTGGTAGGTCGTCGATGGGCGAAAAACTCGTTAGAACGCCGGAAGATATCCCGTCATCCGTACCGATGTCGAGGCAGTATCGAGATTTACCTATATTTCACTTGCTCTTTTAACAATACATTTGCATATATGTATACCGGAAAAATTCTTGAGTTATAGTTAATAAATAAACATAGCTATCACTTCCGACGTTTCGCCAAAATTTTTCGCATCTTCAGGGCACTTACAACAGTATAATTGCACCATCAAACAAAGTAAATGTCAACTCTAAGCTGTTGATAAATGACGTTCAAATTATCTTAATTAACTTATTCCTTTACTGATTAGAGCTTTCATTTAAATTGTTTGATGGTTCAATGTTGCTGATTTCAATGTCCTGAATATGCCAAAAAATACGGCCAAACGTCGACATTGATAGATAGATAGAATATAAATGTATTGACCACAAATCAAGAATGTACTTGTATACATATATACATATATGGCCAAGAAAGTCGACACTAATAAATAAATTTGTGCTTCGGCAACAACCCGATCAAATCGATATTTTCACGGAGTTGCATCTCGTCATTTGCATCGGATCTGACGATGGCGCACCCACCGCCTAAGACGGGCGTACGGAAGGTATCCAACCGAAGAGAACCCTCAAACACACTTCAGCCTTACCCATGAAGATAACGATTTATTAGGCCTCGATGGAAAGGAGCGTTGGGTATAACCTATTGGTATGTATGTATATGAGTATACTCTGTGCTTCTGGACTCCAAAGGGTTCTTCCCCAGAAGCACGACCACCGGTTCCATGGAGTTATCGCGACTCTTGGTATGCAGGCAACGTACGTTTCAGCTCGTGACTCGGAGTCTGCGCGCATTTAAAAATTATGAAAGTTTCCTCTATCGTAGCGCCGAGCGCTTGGTGGGCGAGCGCTGACTGCATCACCCGCAGGTATGGCTTACGTGTCCAAGGAACTGCATTCCATCGCGTTAAGCCGGAGCCGAAGAATGTACGGGCGCTTCCGGACTGCAAACACATCCAGCCGAAAGAGCCGTGAGTGTTTGGATTACAATCGCTTTAAAATGAATGTAATCGAATAAATCTCTCCCACATTTACGATGTCGCCATTTTAAAAACTGCGACTATAGGGAAATATGTCTTCGGAACTTTATTTCAGCCCAAAGTTTAGGTACAGATAAACCAGGAAAAAGTGGGTAACATTTGTGAATAAATGAAAAACAAATAATCAAAAATTGTATGTTGAGGATAACTCACAGTTTAAGCAGTGTAAAACATTTATATATTACAGATCTAACTGATGAATATCCTTGTAAGGATCATACACTTGGTTCGTCGGTTATCTTTATAATCAATACATTTCTCAAGGTCAGTGCTAATGCACATACACTTTTCACCCCAATTTGTGCGCGAGTCGCGCGATTAATTCAATATTTTCGACTAAAAATATACTGCGACTTATTCTCGAAGATATACAGTACTTGATTTTGGAGGAGGAAATGCGATATGAATATGAGTGGCGAGCTGAGAGAATGAAAGGAAGACGCGATAATTTATATCGAAAGTTAAAGGAGAATATCGTATATAGCATCAGCAGCTATACCAGTGGATAACGGCATCTGAAGGACGAACTTAATACCATCAATAGTTATCAACCATATTTTCACCCTCAACAGAAAGTTCGATATTTAACGCAATGCTGCCATACGCTTATACCTGCAAAATATTTAGATATTTAGAGTTTAACGCCATCAAATTATTGACCACATCCTTTGTATTACTTCCTTAAATTTCTTTGAAGGCTTCCGCGACTCATATACTTGTTAATATTGCTGTTTTCAGGTATTCTCGTCGCGTGTTTAGATTTTCTGACTACAGTTTCTCCCCTCTTCCTGGGGGCGTCTTCAGGTCCGTTGGACATATTGTAATTATTGTTCAACAACAATTATTATAACAATAATTACAAAATGTCCAACGGACCTGAAGACGCCCCCAGGAAGAGGGGAGAAACTGTAGTCAGAAAAACAAAAAACACTCGACGAGAATACCTGAAAACAGCAATATTACTTCCTAACATGTTCACTTTTCGCACTTAACCTAATTCGATAGAAGAATTATCAGAATAACAAACTACGGAACACATGACAGTTTAGGTATTCAGATCCCGTGCGATTGATAATCAAGTTTAAGGAACACAATATGATCATGATGGTTAAATTATCATCTCTCACTTTCATTCTCTCCGCTCGCCACTTGCTATCATATCGCATTTCCTCTTCCAAAATAAAATACTTTGTATCGTCGAGTACGAGTCGAAGTCTTATTTTAGTCGAAAATATCGACTTAGCCGAGGTGAAAACAAATCGAGGTGAAAAGCGATATTTGTGCGATAACACTTGCCTTGGAAAATGTATTTATTAGAAAAAAATCAAAGAAACAAGTATATATGTCACTGCTTGATACTCATAAAAAGCTTAGAAAGTAAATCTAATGCATTTATCGGGGAATACTCTCCGTGGATCGTCCGTAACATACACATGGTTTTATGCGGTCGATACGCGGAAATGCTGACTCCGAATAAACGCCATATCAAGTGACTTGAGAATAAGTCGAAGATAGGTCTTCATTGGCCATATAAAGGATGAAATTTTTCATCTCAAACTGGAGAGAGTATATGGTTATTGCACAGCATCCGGGACTGTTCACCTCAAGCTCTAGCCAAGGCTTAGCTGTGGATCCTGGCCGCAGCGGTAGAGGCCGGCGCCACGGGGTCGCGTCTGACCTTCCGTAACGCCGGGTAAAGGAATAAAATCTTGGAATAAGATGGGAACGATCTCGAGGCAAAATGATTGTTGGAGCAAGAGAGAGGCATGCAGATGGAGTTTGAGAGAAAACAGGTAGAGAAATGGGCGTAGAGGTCAATGGCCACGTGGCAAGTAAAATGATCTCATAATGAAAAGATGTAACGTAAGAGAAATTGAAACAATAGACAATTCTATTCTGTTTTGGGCGGAATCGATCCAAAGTAGGTGACCCGGGAAGCAGAAGTGAAATTAATATTATCCACATCAAGTATTAATAAATGAAGTTCCTTCCAAATTTCATCAAAATCATTTATTAAGATATTTAAGAAGGCTTTATAACGGGAGAGGAAAAGACGAGGGATTTGATGGAAAGGTCACTCACAAAAACACGAGAAACGACGAAGAACTCCCTACCGTGAGTAAATAAATAGAAACTACAGATGAGAATGATCAAAATAGGTTTATAATCCTACTAACCCACTGAAGAAGGCATTTTTATATCAAACAATCTCTAGATTTGTATTTATACTCATATTTTTTATTTGCATTAGTGATTTTCATTATTCGCCATCTTTTGATTAATTGTTTCATCATGGTCCTAGCTCATAATTTGTTTCCTTCAGTGTCTTGAGCATCACATTCTCATTTAGCCGGCCTCGGTGGCGGCGGGGTTAAGTCCTCGGGTAAAGTCCTTGCCTGCCAAACCGAAGGTGGCGGGTTCGAGTCCCGCCTGGTTAGGATATTCACACCTCCCTGGGCATGGATGTGTGTGTTCGTCCATGTATTAAATACCTAGTGATTGGCTTCGGCTGTTTGGTATAAATAAATTATTATTATTATTATTTAAGCATATTGAATAATATTTTTAATTTGTTAGCATGATTCTTTTTATTTTCGGGAAGGGGAAGAAAGAGAACAGGTTTCATGAGCTGGACGAAAAGGGGTAGATCGTATGCGAAGGCGAAAAAAGATATACTAGAGGGAGATAGGCCCCTGAAAGTGTACCAAACCGGGAGGAAAATCTCTGACATTCAGCAAAACCTACCTTTACCGGTAGAATACATAATGATAATAATTGGGTCGAACTCGGAAATCTAATACGCAAAATCACACTAGTACGTATGTTACAAGCTAGGAGCCCGAGAGGCAAGCGTTGTACAAAGAATTCCCGAGGATGGACCGCGCCACGTGAGCGAAATTGGGAGCGAGCGTCCCGGGAGAGCGAAGGAAAGCTCAAGATCGCTCGCCAATGAAAGGAGAGAAATGAATGGCAGAGAGGAGAGAGTTGGGAGGATGCGGTGGCCAGAGGAGGTGAAAGGGATTCGTGACTTACGCCCGGAGATTGAGATCAAAAGGGGTGAGGGGGGGGGGGTTGGAACGCCGCTCCACGCAAAAATCTCCCGCTCACGAAAACTCGCGCGAAGCATTGAAGCAGCCGCCTCCTTTCCAAATGCATTTCTCACTCCCGAGATTCCTCGCAAGGAAACAGTCGTCACGCACCAGGAGCTGCACGCAGATTCCAGCTGTTATAACAACTAAGGGTAGACGGGGAGTATTGAGATGACGAACGTACCCACGCTATGACTATAATTGGTCCGAATTGACCATCCATTGGTCCGGTGGGACACTGATTTGATGACGTACTTCGGCAGACCGCACGACGCCTACCCGTAAAGAGAGTCGGGGGATACCTAATCCCAATTTTTGGGCAACAGGCTCCTCCGGTTCTCAAAAGACGTGCGGTAAGTCTTCGCAAAAGCGAGACTGACGGGGACTCGTCTTACGTTGTTGGGGGAACCCAACAGATACGAGAACTGCGGGGAGGCGGAGGCCCATTGTCGTCCTTTTGACGTCAATCCGCCTCATGGTGTCGGCCTCGCGAGGGTTGTGGTTCGCTAACCTTCCCTTCCCATTATCCTTTTTCCCACTAGGGTATAAGCGAAGGCTTGCAGAAAAAGTGGGGGTTTTCTTAGACCCTGCGGGGAGACCCGAATCACCTGTTATAACAACTGACGAAGGTTCGAAACAAAATTTAAGAAAATTCGGATTTACTAGGTTTACTTGCGAGTTCTATTCTACATGTTCGTAGTAACCTACATGCATAGGCTAGTGGCAGGGGGGTGTTAGGACACCAGCCGAGTAAAGATGTAAGGTTTTGGAAGGTGAAATGTTGACGTGTTTGGGTAAGGATGTGAAGAAGAGGCTGGTGAAGAGCTTGATATGGAGCGTAGCGTTGCATGGGGAAGAAACATGGACCCTGAGAAAGGAGGACGAGAATAGGCTGCAGGCATTTGAGATGTGGGAGTGGAGAAGGATGGAGAATGTGAGGTGGACGGAGAGGAAAACTAACGAGGAAGTGCTTGCGATGATGGGCGAGGAAAGGAAACTTCAGAATGAAATCCGGGATAGGCAGGGTAGATGACTGAAGGATGTAATCAAGGACGATGGTTTGCTGAAGAGTATGATAGAGGGAAGGATGTTGGGCAAACGGGGAAGGGGAAGAAAGAGAATATGTTTCATGGACGGGATGAAGAAGGTAGAGGCGAAAAAAGATGTGTAGAAAACCGGGAGGAGATTCTTTAACATTCAACAAAACTGACCTCTACCGGTAGAATACGTAAACAAAATTATGGGAGAGTATTTAGTGGAGCTCAGTTTTTATTTTGGGCGCTTATTGTACGCGGAAAGAACAAGTCTTTGTACCTATCCGTTCGGCAATGAACCTCCCTTGTTTTATCTCTTCTGCTGGACCCAGAGATATAGTGAGGCGTCATTATCATATTCTGTGTCGCTCCGAAAAAGACCAGTTCGGAATTTCTCAAGCAAACTAAGCCTAGCGTGTAGCCTTCGAGTCTCTAGGGCCTCCACCTTAATCCCTCTAAAAGTTGTGAGACACTATATATTTGCTCGTAGCAGTTTTTAATTAAAAGTGCAGCTTTTCTTAGTATTTTATTAACTTTTTTGGTTAAATCTATTCTGCCGATTAGGGTAGATTTTAACGGACAATTCCTACCACTACACCGTTAGAACAATCAACGAGTTCTCGTTCACACTACTTCCACGAAATCTACCTTAAGGTCAACAAATTTCTATTAATACTCTATAAATTGCTTACCGTATGAACACGAGTACAAATCAAGCTGTATCTCCATTTTCTCAGCAAACATGAACGTACCTTAGACTTATACTCGAGTCACTACTAGAGGTGACTCTTTTCTGGGTCAGGTTTTCAGCGTATCCACTGCATAAGACAATTTGCATCTCTATAACTTAAATACCCGCCGAGAAATGCTTAATATCTACAGGATATTTTGCAATGTGAGAAGATAAACACTTATACTTTTGGTGCTACCATTTTGCGATACTAATTCAGCCCATTAAGTCAACTACACTGCACAAATATTACATTTTAGTCGATATTTTCAGCCCAAAGAGAAGACTACGACTTTTACTCGAGGATATACCGTATTCATTATCTGTCTCTTCTCCGCTTACCCAGAATTTCCTCCCATACTGGGCTTTCAGAAGTACATGGTCTTTTTAAGTACCTTCTTGATGCATATGCTCTGCGTCTGCCACTTCCTATTCTCGACCAGAAACTTCTATCTTCCCCTCCATGTCTAAGTATACCGTTTATCTGGCTATTAGGGAGATGAAGTAGAAAGAAAAATGTCCACGTAAAAGTTTAATCACTGCTCGATTTTGTTACTTGTTAGTCAGTAGTCAGAGTCAATGATCGTTTAAAATGTTAGAAATTACATTTTTGCAGCAATTAGCGCAATCACTTTGCAAAAATTTACCTTAGAAGAATAAGGATGATAACGAAAACTGGAGGTAATTTTTTAAATTTGTCGCAGCAATTGTTTTCGTTTTAATTACTATTCAATGAGATTTCTAAAGAGGTTAATGGAGAAATAAAATTTGAGATTTAAAGCTGGATAGTGATTTGACAAACGTGGACACCTTCCGTAGGTAAGCTAACTCGCCTCTTTTTCTTCTGCAGAAACTGCAGCCGACTGAAGATAAGTCAATACAGTTGGCGAATACTTCACAGAACATTATTAACCAACAAAAGAACTAATTTTCACCACAAAATAAGCCGAGAACGTGCCTTCGCTTCGTTAGCCAAAAGGATGCACATCGAAATATATCCAGAAAAAATAAGCACAAATATGAAAGTACTCGAATATTCCAATCATCGGAATTGCACTAATGACATGCGCAGTAACGCACACGGGAGCAAAGGTATGCACAAAATAGGTTGAAATTTCCGGGAAAATATCATTTGACTTGACCAGGAATAGAACTCGGTTCACCCAATTTCCGGTCAGGTGTGTTAGCAATGACCACACACCTGATCTTCAACTGAGACATGCAGGTTTGAGACCAATCAAACTATTTTTCTCGGCGAATTTCACCCAATTTGGCGTATAAAATAGTCACGTAAAACACCCTCTTGGAAAAAAATTATAAATGAGATCATGGGATGAAGGTCTTCGGATTGAAGCACGTCAACTGGCGGGCGTATAATTAATATTCAGCTGATTAACAATAATTCAGTAATGCTTACTTGAGGGGCCAAAGGTATCATTTGAAATGGAAAAATGACATAAACACAAGCATGCGCTTCTGATAGTAATTGATAGATTCTTCGATTTCTTTAGGGAAAGGAAAACCAAGAGACAGAAGAAATAATGAGATTAATACTTCCTAATACCAGGTCTTCGATTTTAGTACAAGTCATAACCATGCTGAATCCTATCTTAATGAACCAATCCAAAAAATAATGACGAAAAACATGGTCTTTCAATTCAGAATCCCGGGAAACCCAGGTCCGGCGACATCAACCCCTTGTTAACTCTAACGCAGCAGATCGAAAATCACTACACCATGAGCATAAATTATTGCTTGTGATAAAAAATGGATATACGACCAATCTAAGTGATTAAAGATTCGATATACCTAATTTTATCCCTCAAAATTTAGATTACAGGCTGCTATACAATATTTTGGTCCGTTCCGCTCAAAATTATTGGTAGTGAAACAATTATTGCAACCAATGGGACCACGTCGGATTTAATAAAAGATCTTCCGACCGTGAGAAAAGCACCGCTTCGTCCTCGCGCGGCTCCATAACTTTACACCAAAGAGCATTCCGGCTCACGATCTCTTCCGGCAAGTTGGTTACCTCCCAGTAAACGACGGAGTTCTCCCAAGCCTCCCAAATGAGGGGAAGAGTTATTTCACAGGCAGCGGGACTCGGTGAGCAGATTGGAAAGGCCGACGCAGCGCCGGACGCCCCGTTAATACGACCCAATTTCGACGAGCGTTTGAGCTCGGGCGTCCTTCAGGACCCCAGACTTGGGTTCTCGACGTGGCATGGGTCATAAAGCCAGCTACTCTAACGTTTATTCGACGTTATTCAGCTCTTGCTGCGATTAATGCGAGCGTCGGAATTACTCATAATGACGCAATAATACGAATCAACGTTGTTTTGAGACCCCTGCATCAATGAAACCACTGTATAATTAGTAGAATCGAGGTATTTTCTACGAGGGAACAACGAGTCAACGTCTGGTTTTTATAAGACAAAAAATCTACTGTTTAAAAACTCCTTTATATACAGTAGTATATATTCCAACTCATGGGAAAAAGACAACTGCTGGGCTCAAAGAAGATAGGACTACAAACCAGGAAACAGTATGTGTAAATCGTCGTGTGGAGCGTAGCACTCTATAGGTCTGAAGCATGGACCATTGGAAAAGCTGACCAGAGCAGACTAGAAGCCTTCAAAATCTGGCGCTGGAGGAAGATGCTGAAGATAAAATGGACGGACAATCTTAGAAATGATGAAGTTTTTAGAAGAGTAGAAGAGGAAAGGACCAAATGGAGGTCTATACAGGATAGAAGAACCAGATGGATTGAACATAACCTGTGACACAATCGGTTTGTGAAGGACATAATTAAAGGTAAAATAGAGGGAAAAGTCCCCAGAGGAAGACTCAGGAATAAGTTCATGGAGCAAATAAAGAGGAAAGTAAATAGGCAGAGATACCAGGAGATAAGGGAACTAGCGGAAGGGAACTTATATACGGAAGGGTTGAAGGCTGCAGTCGACGAATATTAGGATTGAACGACGAATGATGATGATATCTTTCACTTTCAAGTTTCATCTTGAATAAGGTTGTCTATTCCCTCGCCAGCAAGTCTGAAGCAAGCTGCTCAGATTCAATCCATGATATGACCTAATTCATTTTCGTACAACACGTGATCCACACAACTATTTTACAGAGGCTACACTCTGAAAATGAACTAAAGCAGGTATATGAAGAAAGATATCCAACACTCATTTTTTGAGGCAAATTGAATATCACTTCTCTCTCACACCTTTAAAATGCAAGTATTGCAGGTCTTAAAAAAAAAATCTCACACAATTTTAACGAAGTGTACGACTTCATTCGACATAAGACGAACTATAGTTACGCCTGTGCACGCATCAAGGTGTCGGCGAGCTTAAAATTGGCTCGAATCAAGAGCTCGGTCGGTAGCTTGGCACGGACTGCTCGTGGCACGCTTGAATCAAACTTGCGAGAATAATGCTTGATGTGGCAGGAGGAAATCAAGCTTAGCGAAAGCTTACATGCTATCTGGGTTATGAACTCCTGGGTAGGTGCTCAGTATCTTAACATGAAATATAGATAGTAATTTCGCATGCAATCTCCGGCATGATATACTCCTGCATGTCTTAGTACCTTGTAGCGCTATTTATTTGTCGCATTAATAATACTAACCAGTAGTTATATCTTTAGTAGTGAGCTGCATGGTAGCATGTTCTTCTAGGTATCACTCTCCTGGTTTGTGGTCTGACTGCGTACCGTTGCCCTGACTGCTTTTGGCCTGCGCCTGGCATTCGGGGGAACGTGCGCGGTTCTGATTTGAACTGGGATGAGTGCCTGGTGTAGAATCACCCCGTGCCACGGACACTAGTGGTGGCTTGCACAGTATTTCGTAGATGTATGTACGAGGTATTCATTGGGCTAAGTCTTGAATTCATTCAGGGATCGATTGCAACCAGAAAAAGGCATTACAACGCATGCCGGGCAAAGCTAGTTAGAGATAAAAGTTCGAAACATCACGCCGCGTGGTGAAGGAAACGTGTCAAGAATGTCACGCGGAGTGGTCGTTTCACTTCTCCGGATGGCGAGCGTAGTAGTACTCCGCGAGTAAATAATTCTCCCGTTCAAGAAATGAGGGAGAGAGGGGTGGGGGGTTTCCGAAAAACAAATGAGCGCACGCTCGAATGGAAGCGAAGGCGATTGTCAGAGGGGGGGGAGGGGAAGACGGTGTTAGGAACGGCACTCCCCTGGGCCCTTCACAGAGCGAGCGAGAAGGAGAGAAAGAGAGAGGGGCTATAATCGTCGACGGCCCTCCCTTTTACAGGCAGGTAGGTATATACACGCCGACGTTTCCTGAGGAATGCGGAGAGGTGGTGGAGGGAGGGAAGAGGTTGAGAGGGAGGGGTAAGAAGGTGGAGAGGGATTGTCCCGGGCACTCCCGGAAGGAACGGTGAAGTTAGCCCAAGGGAGCCAAGGTCGACCAAGGAAGGCCTCACAACGCCCCACAATCCACGCATATTTACATGTTTTTTTCCCCCTCTCCTCCAGCCCCATCCCCCGTGAACGCTCCCTCCCCTCCTTCCCCGACAGCATCCTTCCACTCCACCTCGATGCTTCCACTAAACTATGTTTCGCTTCTTACAAAACAACTCTCGAGTCTTTCCACTGTGTTTCAAGGTGTTCAACCAGTCATTGTTGGTGTGCTCTTGGCAATGGCAATTTCTACCAAGCTCCAACCGATTTCAAAATCTTTTTCCCAGGGTTATCCAATCCTGTCACAAATCATTTACGTCCTTAATTATTCCCACCTAGAAATGTCAACTATTTTGAATCTGCAGTATGTCTCGAGAAATGATAGTGGCGACAAAATATACGAAATACACTGTATAATGGATGGGTACAAGAATTTCTTCTCTCAGGCTCTATTAGTGACTTAAATGAAAACAGAGCATGACCCTGAGTCACTCTGCAAACACATAATTCACCACAGTCCACTACCCCTTTCTTTTCCATGTTCCCTCCCCTTGTCGAGGCTGGAGTAATAATATACCCTGACATAATCCTCAGATGCAGCTTAAGGGATATTCATATACACTCCTCTCTTTCATGGTGTCTAAGATGCCTCTTCTTTTTCCATTTCTTTCCATACTGCCCAGCATTCTACCCTGAATCACTCTCTTTAAGGTAGTCCAAGCGAGATAGTACCCTAGTCATAATAGAGACCATATTCATATAATACGTTTTAATTTCACCAGCTGTAGGTCACATGGATTAAATATTGCATTATTAATAGTGCATTAATATAGTTTTATATGACAGAAATGGTAAGTAATTAAATGAAAATACCCAAATAAGTTTTTAACTTGACGCATTTTTTTCACGTGGTGCATTTTAAACTCCTTCAAAACGGAAGGTTTTTTGTGATACCCAAGAACCTACTGCGGTAACAATATGATTAATTTTCAAATGTAGTTGAGAAACATACAAACTACACGCTGTTAGTTTATTTATGACACCTAAGTGTTAGAGATTTCTCATTTTGTAAATAATGTTCCTCTGGAGTGTATACACGTACCATTTCCCACGTAAAAGGGCTGGTATTTTTTGGCAAATATCTCCTAAAGTAATGTGGTAAGGGGTTAAATTTTTGGTGTCATTAGAAGGGTGAAATATTTTTCTTTAAAATGAAACCAAATTTATTGATTTCTAGGTAAAATTATATTTTGCTCATACTACCTTAAAAGCCCCTCTCTCCTCATTAGAAAATTTTCTCATCTTCTACCTTCTCCTGATTTTTCCCACACACTTCTTCAGGTCTTCTACTCCACTGCCAAATTTGCTCTATCTCTATCTTAACCTAAGGTATCCTCTCCATCCGTCTCTGAAGAAGCATCTGTATAATCTACAAATGAGGCTCACCTAGTTTCTTCAAATATGCTACAATTTATGCTCGCAAGGTTTAATGACACAGTTTTAATGGACAAGCATCTCTGCACCAAGGTACAGCCATAGAGTAAAAAATGTAGAATTCCCACAAGTCGCAAGGGGCCATAAATGTCTTAGTTTGCTGGTTGAATGTCCAGAGGCATTGCGTAAGATACCCACTTCCTTCTTTTAACTAATTCAGTGGTTCATATTGGATCTTCCACACCACCTTGTGTATGACTATGAGAAAAACAATGGTACTTACCTTGTATGACACTAGAGGTTGTGGGAAAAAATAATGTACAAAACTGGCAGAATTAAATGAAGAGTATGACTATAATACTGAAATGGCAATGAGTTGGAGAAAGTCAACAGACAACTCATGATGGAGAAAACGTCCTTGCTACAAACTCGAAAGTTAAAACTAAAAGTTAAAATAAAATTTGGAATGGGAATAGAGATCAGACAGCACCTGTTAATGGCTTGGTTCGATTTATGACAGGGATTCTGATAGGTTTCAAATTTATTGCCAGCATCAAGGAAATAATTCAAGCACCTCGCAAAATGACCGTGTCAGACATAAGTGGCAAAATAAAATTAGTCTTCTCACTTATTAGGCTATGGGAGAGAGGACTATTTATGATCACAAGGACAGATGGAAACTAACGCAAACAAAAACTTATCTCATTACCACAGATTTCTCCTTCCACTGTTACTCTATGAGCCAGCTTTAACTAGTGGCCTTTCCAGCTACTTTTCCTTATAAATAGAGGCTTGCAGAGTGTAACTAAGATGTAAGCAACCTGAGAACATTCATCATTTTCCACTGTATGGTAGTATAAAAACAAATATGATTTCCTCATTTCCCTGACAAGGTGTGATTTTAAAGCGAAAGGGAGCTAAACCATTTAGACTCAAATTTCCACTGAAGAAAAACAATCCAATCTGCTATTTTCCTGGCAATTTCTATTATCACACAAACTTATACAAACATCTATCTGACTAGTGATGTTGAACCAAGGAGGAATTTTTGCATGGCACCGAATTGGCAGTTTTCAACATGAATGACATTCACTTTCAAGGCAAGTTTAGATGCTTTCTGAAATTATACTGGGAAGAACTTGAGCTACCACTTGCAAATGATTTCAAGGTAAAGCTAGAAGTGTGATGAAATACCATTTTACTCGAGAATAGCTAATTCATTATCAGTTGCTTAGTACCTTGCACAAATTATGAACAATTATGCATTTCAAAGTGTTCATAACATAAACATGCACATTGAAATATCAATATGCATGCAAACACTTACCAGGGACTGTTTCACCATTGAACTTCATCTCAATCACATGAAGTACAGCTTCATGAGGCACAAAAGAAGCAAGGAATCTCTGAACGCCCAAGTTGCGGACAGAACTGGTCACGTGCCCACCATTGACCAAGATCTCTAGGTTTCCTGACCCAGCATTGGATCCATCAACTGGTAATGATAAAGGTGATGGAAATTATTAGCAATGATATTTTAAGGTAGGCGATTGATACCATCTTCATTTTTATTCCCAATAATACCATATAATTATACCTCTTTTAACCATATAATTACACTCTTTTAATACCATATAATTATACTATTTTCCAGCATCGCAAGAGAAGAAGATACACCTGGAAGGCCCCAGGAGACTGAAGAAGACAACAGGTTGATTAAATTTTAGTGAAATCACGTTTTAGGAACCAAGTGAAAGACTACAGGAGCTACCCATCTGCAGACATAGATAGCGACCACAACCTGGTCCTGATGAAAAGCTCACTCAGATTTAAATGTCTTAAGAGACAGGAGGTAAAACAGAAATGGGAAATAGAAAAACTGAAAATTGAGGGACTCGCCAGACAGTATGCACAGGAAACGGACGATCTTGCTGAAAACTTCCAACATGGCAGCGTAAAAGAGGAATGGGAGAAAATTAAATCCGGTATATACAAAGCAGCAGAAAAGATAGTAGGGAAAACTAAACCCAACAACAAAAATAAATGGATTACAGCAGATGTTATTCAGCTTATCGAAAACAGAAGACTACACAAAAATGCCCTTGATGAACAAGGAAAAGCTGAATACAGAAGACTGAAGAATTTAGTCAACAGAGAAGCTAGGAAAGCAAAAGAACGTTTTCTTCAGGAAATGTGCAGGGAAGTGGAAGAAAATATGCAGAAAGGAAAAACTGATATAGTCTACAGGACAGCAAACAAATTTTTTAACAGACGGAAAACAACAATATCGGGCACAATAGAAGATAAAGAGGGGAAAGTGCTGTTTGGTGAAGATGTGGGGAAGAGGTGGAAAGAGTACACTGAGGAATTGTATGACATACCTCCTCTATCATAGAGTGTAATAAGAAAGGAAGAGGAAGTTAACGAAGATGACAAAGGAGACGACATCCTGCTTGAAGAATTTGACAAAGCCCTTAAAGACCTACAGGAGAACAAAGCAATGGGTATTGATGAGATTCCTTCAGAACTAATCAAGAATGCTGGTAAAAATATGAAAACGATACTGCTGAAAATGATTAGGTCCATATAAAACATTGGAGAGATACCAACCGACTTCCAGAAATGCATCATGGTTCCTATACTGATGAAGGCGGTAGCTACAAAATGCAAACAGTACCGAACCTTAAGCCTAATATCGCATGCATCAAAAATCCTCATAAAGATAATCCTGAGGAGAATTGAAGGAAATATAGAGGATATGCTGAGTGAAGATCAGTTTGGATTCAGAAGAGGATCAGGAGCAAGAGAGGCGATTCTGGCATTGAGGCTTCTTATTGAAAAACAAATGCAGAGAAATAAAATTACTTATATTGCCTTCATTGACCTGGAAAAGGCATTTGACAATGTTATCTGGAAAGAGATGTTCAGAGTGCTGAAGAAAGCAGGCCTAAAATATAAAGACATGCGGGTGATACTCAGCTTATATAAGAATGAAATGGCTGTGATAAGGAATTGTCATCAAAAGCAAGAAGCAAAAGTTAAAAAAGGAGTGAGACAAGGATGTGCTCTCTCTCCTTTTATATTCAATGCTTACATCCAGGAAACTATAGACCAAGTTCACGAAACTCCTGAGGTGGGGATTAAAATTAATGGACAGAAGATAGATATGCTGCGTAACGCAGATGATATTGCTGTGATCACAAAGACGAAAGAAGATCTAGAAAGGATGCTCAACACAATGGGTAGGATTTCTGTAATCAGTATGACATGAGAATAAACGAACGCAAAACCAAAGTGATGGTTTGCAGTAATGAAGAACAATATGAACCCCCATTAATAAGAATTGGAGGAGAGAAGCTAGAAGTAATAGAGGAATTTGCCTACTTGGGAAGCAGAAAAACAAGAGATGGTAGAAGGCAGAAAGAAATTGTGAGGAGAATACATCGGGCCAAAATTGCATTCTATCTTAGAAAGAACCTACTCACCAGCAAGAACATTAGTTTGAAAATGAGGAAACGGATGATGAAAGCATTTGTTTGGAGTGTGGCCCTATATGGGAGCGAAACATGGGTAATAAGAAAACAAGAGCGGCTAGAAGCCCTGGAGATGTGGCTCTACAGACAGATGTTGAAACTCAGCTGGAGAGATAGAGTCACGAATGAATAGGTACTGAACAGAGTTCAGGAAACCAGATCCCTGTGGAGGCATCTCCAAACGAGAAGAGACAAACTCGTAGGGCACATTCTAAGACACAACAGCATCATTATAACAATATCAGAAGGAGCTATAGAGGGAAGGAATCGCCGGGGACAACCAAGGATGTCATTCATGCAGCAGATTGTGAATGATATGGGTTGCACCACATACACAGAAATGAAGAGAAAAGCAGACAGAAGAGAGGAATGGCATACTGCTGCAAACCAATCCCAGGGGTGAACACTGAAGAAGAAGAAGAATATCTCTTCATCTAAGGACATACAAATATCAATGTAGAATATTTGCAGAAATTTGGCTGGAAGTTTGTATCAGGACTCCAAAAGATGAGCATATATTTCAAATTGATCCTTGCTTGTTAAGCATCTTAGAAATAGCTAAAGAGTTGGGAAAAATATATTAATTACAGTCAAGAATATGATCTTAATGAAAGAAGTCAATAATAATAAGAATGTTGATGTGCCTCCAATAATATAACTTCTGATGACGTCTTTACTTTAAATAGTTTGCAAGGAATGTTGATTGCCAGGCAGCTACGTCTTTACTGTATTCTTTTATTTCCAGTTATCATAAGATTTATTACCTGTTCATACTTATGACTTAATTAATAAATGGAGAAATAACTTATAATAAATGGAATTCAGTCCTTAGTAAATTCATGTGATATTCATCCATATAAACCTTGAAAGATTAACAATGATTTGGTTCGACAGCTCACTTCAAAAATGCATAAAATGCAATGTTTTTCTCTTGTTTATATGGATGATTTTATCATTTTTACCCCTAAGCTTTGCTATATTTTTAATCCTGTTTCTATAAAAAGATGAAGAATATCAATAAAATTGTTAACAAGGCATACTCATTACACGCACAGAGAGATAGGCAACTGATTATAGTGCAGAAAAGGGTTAAACTTCAGTGCATAATTTTGATGGAGGAGACAATGTTTGGTTACATTGATCCAAATGAAATGAAAATTACAAATTTTATGGTAGAAAATCATGATTTGGCAATTGAAATTTTGGAAAAAGTGAGTCAAATGTACCGTAATTCTTTAACACACAAAATAATGAACAGGTCATTTAATCTCTGCCGGCATTATGAGACAATAGTGAAGGGAAATGAGATAGAATGTAAACCAACCTCATCACCTCGCTAAGACCGGCTAAGTTTCAGAGAGCTTGAGTCACATTTCCTAATTAACTCTCTCATTCATCAAGAGATACATGCCACCTACAAAAGACTTGGAGAGCCTTCTCCTCACCATGACTGATGTTGATCTATTAGTCCTTTGGAATGACACATGAAGACCCTGTGCATCATTGATTCTTTCATTTAAATGTTATGGTATGATTATTAAAACATTTTATATTCATTAGAAGAGGGAGAGCGCTTCTACAGGTACAAACTGCAGAATTTTCAAGTAAACAACAAGTGAAAAAAACTGGGTGGGCAACTATAGGTCATGGGGTAAGTCCAGAGTGTCCATTGTCACCTCTGCTTTTAAAGATTTATACTGAGGAAATAGTACGACAGGCATGGGAAGAACTTGAAGTGGGAATCAAGGTTGGAGGGCATCTGATAAAGACAGTTGAATTTGCAGATGAACAGGCATTGACTAGTCAATCTTCGACGGAACTACAAGCTTTAGAAGATATTAAAGTATTCAACAGCTCAAAATTTGGAATGAAGATAAATCATTTGAAGTAATACAATTTTATTGGATAACGAAATCGAGGCTATTCATCATTATTGCAGGCACAAACTTGAGCATGTAGAAAACTTTAATTTCTTGAGCAGTGCACATGAAGAAAAAAGACACAGTGGCAAAGACATAAGTAGGAGAATAACTGTGGCTAAGGAGGTGTTTAATACTAAAAGGGAGCAGATGGGGAGTTTGGGTAAGGATGTGAAGAAGAGGCTGGTGAGGAGCTTAGTATGGAGAGTAGTTTTGTATGAGGCAGAAACATGGACCATCAGAAAGGAAGATGGTAATTGGCTGCAGACATTTGAGATGTGGGTGTGGAGAAGGATGGAGAAGGTGAGGTGGACGGAGAGGAATACCAACGAGGAAGTTCTAGGTACGGTTGCAAGGAAGGAAAACTTCTGTATGAAATCTGGGATAGGCAGGGTAAGTAGCGGCAGGAAGAAATAAGGGGCAGTGGGTTGCTCAAGACTGCAATAGAGGGAAGGATATTAGGCAAGCAGGGAAGGGGAAGAAAGAGAATAGGCTTCATTGACATGAGGAAGAAGGATAGATTGTATGCCATGGTGGAATAGAATATACCAGAGATAAATAGGACATAGAAAGAGAAGAAAACCAAGAGGAGATTCTCTGGCTTTCAACAAAACCTACCATTTACCAGTAGAATTCCTAAAAAAGTTATAGAATTCATAAAAATACTGACTTCTGGGCACCATTTTAGCAATTAGAATACAAAACGGCAACAAAGACATGGAATTTGGGAAAAAAGTACAGTGAGATGCCATTCTGATAAATAGCATTCCCAATGTTTACTTCAAAACTGCAGCCATAAATGTTGAATTTTACTACCCAAGGAAACAACTCAAGGCATCAAAATTGATTTAGAGATAGATATTATTTTTTGTTCATACTAAAGACTTACTTTCAAATTCCACGGGCTGGCCCACAATACCATTTGGAATGCGACCAACTTGTATGGCTGAAGAATTGTATGCATATGACCTGAAATGGAAGGTAAGAATTTTTTATTGATAATAATATTTTCTCTAAGTAATTGCTTGCTTAAGAAATTCATATTCATCTGATAACTTAAGTAGTTGTTCACCATTGAGGGTTAAGGCACACATAAGGGATTACATTTAACATGAGACCTGAAGAAAACAGAAACATGCATAGAGGAATATCTATGTCTGTAGCAATGAGAATCCTTTCAGTATGAGTTACTTGTTTACCATGAGCATTAAATAACTGTCCTTTGCAAAATTTGAAAACATGAACCCTTCATCCACTTTTTATTAGATTAAAACACTTGAGACTAATAAAACGTGCAGTTGTATTTTTAAAAGAATGTAAAGAAATCAAAACTTTGCCAGAGCATGATAGTTTACAATGCATAGATGTATAAACATATAGTGATACCATTGGCTTTGACTGTTTTAAGATCATATTATTTCAATGGATTGCTTTATATTTCTCTGTTATCCATGATGAGGCTAAAAATAATGTTATCAGTTGCCACCTTGACCCCTCACTTAATGAGAACATTTGCAAAAATTGACCACTTTGTATGGTTCAATTGTCAAAAATACAATTACTCCACAGTATAACTCTCTACTATCCTACGTTCTTAAGATTTTAGTACATGGAATTTCAGGCAGTAGTAAATATTGGATTTTTAGGGGGTCCAATTGTTATTGTCATCCATTTAACATATATCCCAAATTCTCAACACTACAAAAAAAATGTCCATGTCTATGTCAGCTCTGTACCTGCTAAACTTGGGTAGGCAGGCTTGATAAGTACCACCACATTGACTGTTGCTCATGTAAATTTTCCACTTGACCAGTGGTAAGGGTAGGAAGGTTTCAAGCATTTATCAGCTCCAAACTTACTATGTTCCCAACAGAGAGAATTTCTCCTCCACAGTCAAGAATGGATAGTAAAAAACAAGTAAAATCTAAGAAAATAAGGAGATCTATGTTACCTGATGACCTAAGAAGAGACAATGATCAGTTCAGGGTAAGGTCTGAATATGAGGTTTTTCTGAAAGTTCATCTTTTCCTAGCTTTGTTATCTCAATCACAAATGACTTCATGAATACAGATCCTTAAACAACTTGGGCCTTTTGGGATTCTAAATAACTGAACTCCTGAATACCATCTCTATCCTTCGTTCTTCCATTTCACAGTGCTCTGGTGATAGGTCATGGACTCAAAGATTATATTCGGCCTTAATCAGGATGACTTACCTGAATGGCGAGCCAGGGATTTTTGTGTCCCCAATCCTCACATCAACCAAGTGTTCACCAATCTCCGTTGCAGTATATTGGGCTGTTATTTCACGATTGCTTATCGAAGAATGTATTATTCTCACAGGAACAGTTCTCCTTGAAGGTCCTAGAAATAATCACATGATTTCCATTTCATTAGTAAGGACTTTATGGGATAGTCCAAGAATAACTGGGTGAAAATAAAGAGCTAGGTTGAAACCATTTCCAAAATGATGCATTTTAGCAGACAATTGTAATAGCTCAAGCATATAAATCACATAATGTTCAAGGTATGGCATTAATGATTTTGAGAATGGGGAAAATTGTCATCCTGGATTAACCCTCTTAGTGCTGACCCCTGCCAGCGGTTCTAGTGAGAAATGCGGAGGGTAACTAGAATGAAATGTATCACTCTAGGAAAATAAATATTATAAAGTTATTGTTTAAAATATCCATATGCAGTTTTTCTTATTGCGTATGCATTGAATTAGGTAATAATAAAAAAATGCTTATACTACGTACAAAAAATAATTGTAATTATATTTGTGTGCAAAAGTTAAACAATATTTTGCCTATGAGCCGATATATCAGCCCGCCGCACTTTACGCCTAAGATGCCAAAGCTGATATATCGGCCCGCCGCACTAAAAGGGTTAAAGGGTCTATTTCCTGGAGAAAAAAACTTATCCTATATGCAGCCAATGTGATGTAATGAGATATTTAGGGGGTATAATAAAAAAAAATTAAAATCAATATTCATTAACATTAACAATTGATAGGAAGAAAACGGAGCTTCGTCATCTTTCAGATTAACTACTGACCAAAACTTTTGACTTAGAAGTTATAAACCTCAGCTGAGCATTTCATTATCCTGAAATAAAGTAAGCAATCTGGGACAAGAATATTCAACTTTCTCAAGAGAATGTTGTCATAATGAGATACAGGAAAATCAATGTCACAGCTACATAAGTGGGTGAATAGAGCAAGCATTCTGAATACTATTATCATTACCTGTCACTGTGACTAACACTTGAGACGCATCTATGCCACTGGGCAGAGTTATAGTTAGAGCTGATGAGCGGTGCAGTGGTGCCAGACGGATTCCATCACCGGTGACAACCGTATCATGAACCTTGCTGGAAATGTTGAGGCTCACTGGGGGAGATGATGGGCGATAAAGCCGCTGGTGAGGAGCATCAACTTCATCCCCTCCACCTGCGATGGAGTAAAAAAGCAATGGAGATTGGTCAGCACTAGCATAAAATTTCTAATGATATTCAACATCAAATGAAAAATTCTCATTGATAATTTAAATCATAACACAAGACGTCCAAAAACCAAATTGATTCAAAATAATTTTTAAAAAATACCTCATTATTTTCATGGCTTTATTTTGTGTGCAAACTAACCACAAAAAATATTTCTATTCCTGTACTCCATATATGTATACACATTCTAATAAAAAAATTATCATATACTTCTCAAATTTCAAAATTTTGATAAAAACGGTGAGAGACAATAAAAAAATAACTCACCATCCCTCCGTTCAACAGCAATGTTTGCCAGTGATTCCAGGCTTCCATAGGAAAGAATTGATTTAGTTTTAGCAATAGCATCCCAGGAATCTCTTCGTGCATTTGATGAAGACAAAATAGATGACACTGAAAAATACACAAAGCTGAGAGATAAAAGGTGAAAAATAAAACATTATTTTCCTACATGTTTTGAAACTCTGTATTTATGAGAAATTCCAGTTGCAATCAAGATAGCTGTGATAAAGACTACATGCAGATTCTTGTCTGCAACTGTCAAGAAATGCAGATAGTACATAAAGCATATGGTTCAAAAGCAAAAAAAAAGATTCATACAGCGTTAAGCTGTATTTTTTCATATGTATACTAAGCTATTTTATTATTTCTAACATAGCTCCCTTCCAAAATGCATGCCTATATCCCTATCAGTTTCATAGATAAATATGAGTCATTTTTCAACTGTGTTGACTTTAATGTATTCTTGAAGTTTGTTTTATCACATACTATTTTCCATTCATGAAGATGAAGCAAAGCTATAAAAAATCATCAATGAATTTGCAGCTGCAGAGAGAAATGTAGTATAAAGATATGTTAAGTGTAACATGGCCCTTTCAGGCCCATTTTTCATGCTAACTCTGCCATTAATTTATTATGTGATAAAGGATCTAAGAGCTTGGACTCAGGGATTGGGCATTCAGGTAAGAAAGCAAGTTTAACACTACAAGGGCTTTTGCTTTACCACCAAAAAGAAATTTTTGTGCGTGAAATAGTTTTAGCTTGATTCAACCTTTCATCATCATGATGAAATAGAAAGGCACATAATGTATTTCATATGGAATTTTATAATTTAATCAGTTGCTACGGTCATATAAATAAATCCACACTTAAAAATTTAAATAGAAAGTTGTACATGGCTGATGAAAATTTTGGATATAATATCTCACCTCGAACATTGGAGGATGTGTCAACAGCAGGCTCATCAATGTTATCTACTGACCCCCTGCGTCCTGACCAAACAGAACTACGGAGGCGTGCTGGATCTGGTGAATGGTGCTGACCAAGAGAAGATGCAGAATGCTGCTGTGTCACATGTGTGCTGAACACCCTCTGTGACTGAGGAGGACTTCCTCCATTGAGCATGGGTGAGGATGGCGATGCTCTTCCTCCATCAATAATGTGAGTGCGTGCCAGACGCTGCTCCATTGTCTTTGTTGTAACTGAAGAAGTCGATGTGGTCATCTTTGATGTCTCTGAACAAGGGAAATACCGAAACAAACATAATTTAACTCTGTCCGAAATTATCTCCAATTTTGCTAAGAAACGATCAGGATGTATTCACCATCATATTTCATTCCCATATAGTAGGGAAGACCATTCCTATGTGACTAAACAATCATGGAGAGATACCTAATAAATTACAGTAAAGCTTCATTATCTTATTCTGTAAGTCAGGTACATACATGAGTATGTTTTAAAGCATGAATAAATGAACCAATACAAAATTCACCTTCATTGTAATAAGAATCTGTGGACACTCTGTTGCCCAGAGGAGATGAAAGTGACACCTTCATTGCCATGGGTGAAGAAGCTCTCGCTGTTATATTGTATGGAGAACTGCTACGTTCAAGGCTTCCTCCTGAAACTAATGCATGTGTTAAACCATGTACGACAATCTTTAAATAAAAAGGTTAAAATATACATATAATCTAAAATTGAGATTTCTTTCATAATAAGTAATACTGAAATATTTGATTGCTAATTTGGGATTTAGTTTCTTGAATTGGATAATACTATCACATACATAAAAACGAACCAGAGTGTGATCCTTATCCAAATTAAACAATTAATTTTTGCAAGCATTGCACAATATCATCTATAATAAGCATTTTCATTCCCTTCAACAGAAAAATCCCCACAACTAGTGATATACATACAACTGCCCCACCAGCACACAAATGTTAGTTTCTTGTAATTATGATGTAATTTGGTAAATTTAAAAGTTGAAGGCTTCACTTTTTGGAAGGTTGACATTACAGTAAATCAAACTTTGTGTCTTCCACAGTTTTATTATTATGAACACAACCGGTTTTGCCAGTACGCCATCATCAGGTATACTATTTGGTACACCTGAGGGTTTGAGGGTGGAAGTAGGGCTCATATCTTTTTATCTCCAGGTGCCTCCTCCCTTGAGTCAGACCAAAGGTGATCAGATTCAGCTGGAGAGCTATAAGGATGGGAACTGGGTCAGTGTAACTGGTAACAAAGGAACTTGTACATCAGGTATAGCATCAGTATACCTGATGATGGTGTAACTGCTGAAACTGGATTTTACTCATAATAATTATACATGTAGAAGACACAAAGTTTGACTTACTACAATTATATGGTAAATGTGTGCAACTTTCATACGCTACCATAACATCCTTAATGGCAACTTGTCTAGTCGTTTGATAAAATCACAAAAGTAACATTTCCCATATACCTCTGTATAGTCATTGAAAGACCCAGTTCCCATCCTCATAGCTCTCCAGCTGAACCTGGTCACCTTTGGTCTGGAACAAAGATCATCCCAGGCTGGGATGAAAGGGAGCAGGATTTGAGAGTGATGGAGTAATAAGTGGAGGAATATCCACTTTTCCTTTGGCATCCTTTGCTCAGTGATTTGTCTTAGAAAGCTGGCATGTTGTTTACCTCTGTACATTTTGCAGTTTCTAGCTTTTGTACTTCTCTCTTAAATATGGGTGTGTTTGGTGTGAAGTGGGGCACTGGATCTGGTTGGATATGTGACATGTATACTTACCAAAATGTCAACAAAGATCATCAGAGTAAAGACTGATGTCCAATAAGTGAATTTGGGATGAAGTTATCCAGTTTTAATGTGTAGTCAATAATTAACAACTCCGAGTTGTTTCTGGAAAATCCAGGGAGATCATAATGACTGTGCTGCAAACTGATTGATTGTCTAATCTCAGGCAGACCATGAATGATTTTGTTCAACAAAATTTTATTGCCTCATTTCTGTCTCATATTTCTTACGTGTTACAAATAGTTGCACTTATGTTATTTTATGAACTGTTACACTTACGTTATTTTCCATTTGTGAGCTGGTGCGTTGCACTCATATTCTACTTCTCAAATTGAAATGAAAACTTAAATAGATTGTTCACTGCTACAACTTATTGTTAAAAATTATAAATAAATTTTTATACATGATCATTCGGCACCTAATAACATCCCAAATTATTATTTCTTATTTCCCAAATTATTCAAACTGGAATGAGTTTACTATGAACTTCTAAAGTAATAACCAATACATAGAGTCACATAAGCATACATAAAGCCCTCCTTTCTCATCCTGTAAATGAACTTA
Source organism: Ceriagrion tenellum (assembly GCA_963169105.1). Classification (NCBI taxonomy): domain Eukaryota; kingdom Metazoa; phylum Arthropoda; class Insecta; order Odonata; family Coenagrionidae; genus Ceriagrion; species Ceriagrion tenellum. The sequence continues at coordinate 49,931,281 of OY720637.1, forward strand.
AGCACTAAGACTACTATGTATGAATTTTAGATGACATGATTTGCACCACATCACCACCACCAACACAGCAAGCCATGGCAGCAGAAACCGTAGTTATTTACTATAAAAAGGCCATCCATACACTTTTAGTCTCCCTCCTACAAGCACAAAAGCAGGTGCCATGCAGAATTTCAAAACTATCCATGAGCAAAGCAACATCAGGAATATATATGAAAATATAAGTAAAAATGCAAACAACAATTTCTATAAACCACCATAATATTGTCACACTGGAATGTTTAAAGCATTCTTTAAAGACTGATGAGTTGTTCATGAACTCACGCTGAGCTACACAAAGGAAATGTGGCATGCTAAGGCATAAAACACATAATGATATGGAGAGCTCCCAATGAGCTATTATTACTATCACAAACAATAAATATGATTTCACAAACATACATTTTATTGCTACAAAATCATACATAATAAATCACGCAGCATCTAAGTTAGTTTAATGGGATGCAAATCACATTCTTAGTAAAAGCCCCCGAAAAACAGCACAAATGTCATGCGCAAATTGTTAAACATGGTTATAGACGTACAAATAAGAAGAACATTAATACAATAGCATACAATATCATTCCAATCATTCTTGATTAAGGGTAAAAAAATACACCCAAGTGAAAGAATATCTTTAAGCATTCATAAAAATGTGTACATAATAAAAGATGCCCTAACTAAGAACTAGCATGCTAAGCATGTGGCAAAAGAAGGTGGATGAGGTACCTCAGATGCAATTCATCCAGCAAGGGCCAATACATAACCATTGCATATTGCATGATGAGTATCTCTAACTATAATGACACTCAAAGCACAAGCATATCGTCAATAAAGAGTTCTGCTTATGGTACTGATAACAGAGTAGAAGAATGCACAAATGCATCTTAATATGTACCTATAACAATGTGAGTCACTGCAAGAACTTGAGGTGGTGGTATTGTGACACCAATAATAAAAAAGAGGAACAAAGAAAAATGGTATAAGGATGAAAAGCAGTGATAAATGAGTGGTTTTTTTATAGAAATATGTACAGTCTCAATCTGCTCCTGCTGAAATCTTGAAAAGTGCATGGGAATGAATAATAATTGACCTTATCTGTTTGATTAATTTCCCTTTTTTCCATCTCAAAAATATAATGTCAGGGTAAATTAAGATACAGATGCACTGACAGATCTATTTTTCCTGACTCCAATCAAGTCCCCCTCATGAATTCACTCCTTCACTTCATGTATAATGTTTTTCGCTAAGTTCACATACAAATTTTCACCAAAGGAATACTTTTCACAAATGAGTTTACCCTATTTCCTGGCCCATAAGACACACTTTTTTTACTCCAAATGAGCTCTTAAATCAGCCTGACTCTTATGAACCGAGGGTATAACTTCGTCCTCTAAGACGCAAGCTGATTCCCTGGGAAAAATACGATTAAATATTTTTTCCTACATCAGGCATAGAAAATGGTTGCCTTCATTACAAATGTTGATAATAACACAGTTTTGAGCCAGTAGAAAGCAATAGAGCTTGACAGAGTCCTTGGCACTACTTCCTAAAATTCCTATATAAATGGTATGATCGTAATTGTAAATTATACATATGCGTGTACATATACAATGTAGCATATGTTTATTGTTTGTATGTTTACTATGTAACATAAAGTAGTTAAGTTTCATCTCACATGTGGTTCTGCTGCAAAACTTGAATGCATTTTGCTAACGGGGAAGTCGCCCCTCTGCTAATACAGTGTCTCTTGTGATATACTCGGAGTCTACAGGCACTCCAACTTTAATGTGAGTGTCCTTCAATGCATAATACATTCCATTCTCATTGATGTGGATATCTGCTTTAACTCGGATAAACTAAGTATTGTATAAAAAATTAAAATACCATCATGGGATCTAAAGAGAGAAGATTGTCATACAGTATTGCATTTAAACTTGAAGTGGTGAAATATGCTTCATAATACAGAAACAGAGCAGCTGTATGGCGTTTTGGCCCACCTCTGACTGAGAAGATGATATGAGAATGGAGGAAGCAGAGGATGGCTTTAGTGAATGCAGATTGGAGTAAAAAAACTTTACGTTCACATGCTCCTAAATTGCCTAAGCTTGAGGAACATGTTAAGAACTGGATAATAAATCACAGGAATAACAGGATTTCTGTCTCAACAAAAATGATCTTAATTTAAGTGAGAAAATATGCGAAAGATATGTCTATTGCCTATTTTTCAGGGACAACATCATGGTGTGAGAGATTCATGAAGAGAAACGGTCTGTTCATGCATACCTGAACCATAGCACAAACACTGCCTCTTGAATACCAAATAAAAGTTGTAAAGAGTTCCACTAATGAAATCGTGTTTATTTGAGTGTGATCGGTTTAAGGCTCATGTAACGGAGTCAGCAAAAATTCTTGCTACTGAACTGAAGATGCATCTTGCTGTGATTCCTGGTGGATTGATTTCTTAATTGCAGCCTTAAGATGTTTCAGTCAATAAGCCACTCAAGGGATTTATGTATGAAGAGTGGATAAATTGGATTGAGGCACCAACTAATGATGTCACTCCGACGGGAAGAATGAAAAGGCCGTCAATTTCTAGTGTTTGTGAGTGAGTGAAATAGACCGGGCAGAAAGTAGAAAGGGAGGTTATTATAAAGTCTTTTTAAAAGTCTAGGATTAGCAATGCACCAGATGGAAGTGAAGATGACATTGTGTAAGAGGAAAGTAACAACTCCAGCGAAAATAAATGCATACATGATTTTAGCAGCAGTGATGGTGAATTTCTGGGATTCTACAATGAATAAACACTGATATATTTGCAATTTTTAAATGTGACAGTTTTATTATCTCTGTATAAAGTATTATCATTACAATACTTCGATCCTCTTTAGTCTGGTTGATGTGTTTTTCATTAATTCCAACTTTATAAATCACAGTGTGTCTTATAGGCATATTTACCATAAAACCCATCCTGATAAATCACTGTGCGTCTTATGCACCGGTGAGTCTTATAGGCTGGGAAATACAGTACATCCAAAATACTTCCTCAAAAAGACAACTCTAAAGCATTCTCCAATTTATTATGCCATCTCAGGTTTGCATATAATCTAACCATTTTCAAACATGCCTTTCCAAGTCTTCGCCAGGTAAAAATATTTGGTCTGCAATTGCTCTGAAACTGATGTTACTGCTCTGAAAGACTGAGACTGTAATTGGTCTGCAACTGGTCTCAACTGGAAACATCTGCAGACGTATTTCATATCCAGACAAGTTCAATCCAGCAATGGACCACTTCTATAGCAGTCACTGACCAAATATTTTTATCTGGGTTCAGTTCAGCTAATTACCGCCAGTAAAATATAAAAAGTGTACTCATAAACTATCCCAGGGTATGTCAATTCTACGAGCTCCATTCATTTTATCTAAGCTCTACTTCAATAAATACAATTAACTACGGCTATCCAATAAAATACAAATTTAGGGTAGCCACACACCAAAAACCATTCCCAGGATGAGTTCAAGAAAGAGCAAGGAATCACACAATTGCTATAATTAAAATGTCACAAGATAGACAAAAACATAGAGAAAAGAATCCTAAGAACTCTATAGGATGCTGGTACTTAAGGAAATGAATAACCCATTGGTAATCAATTAGGTATCCAATGATTAGTAACTTGATAATATGAAAAGGTTGGCAAAAGTTTTTTTGCAAATGTCTGAAAGAATCAAGCTTGGACTATCAGACATGAATGATGAGATATCAAAAAGTTAAATGGATTCATATGTTGACAGTTGAGGCAAGAAGAATATAAAATATGTATTAAACAAGCAAAAGCACACATAAATGTACATAGAAAATTTTTCTGGAGCATGCATTTCCTCTTCAGTTATTTTAATGATTATAGGCAGCATATCATAATGATGAGACTACAAAATTCAATAGTTCAGAGAGTATCAACATATTTAAAACAAATCATGACATGAGTCTCAAGTCTATATGTTTCTAGGGTATCACTTAAAAAGCCAGGCCTTCCATCTAGAGCTAGTAGTTAGGTACCTCTGGGGTTAACGTTAACAGACACCCCTGAGGTGGTGCGTTGATTGGATGAATGGTTCTGCAGGTGACCCTTATGCCAGCTGTAACGTGATTCTTCTTCAGGTGGGGAATATGAAGAGCCTTGCATCAAGGGTGAACCACGCTGCTTCCCATTTGGACGCGAGTAAAGTGATGAATCTTGATAACCATTGGCCTTCCCAGAAAGGCCTAAGCCATTCCGTGACCCCATACTTGCTGTTCCAATATAGCCAGCTATGTGATGATTCAGCCCAAGGATACAGCAATCACAGAAAATTGTTGCAAAAAAATATCTAATGATTTGTTTCTTTGAGAGAATGTCAACTCTCTTTAAAAAATATTATGAAAGTCGAAGTTTTTTTGCTGCAGAATTATCAACTTCGTTATTGGTGGTTATTATTGTAAATCACTTGCATCAAATTAATTAGTATGAGAGTAATTTATTAATAAATTAATCAACTTTAACAGTGGGACAGAGCCTTTAAATCCATCCCATTTTTTAAAGGAAGCACGTGAAGAATGTAAAGAAATTGCAACTTGAGAAGTAATTTCACCCCCTATTACAGATCAATTTCATTGCATTTATACTTGATTTTTAATGCTTTTTATTTTCAGAGATATCTGGAGAGAGTATTTAGCATTTCACTCTAGTTTGCTCTGCATTGTGTGAAAAGAATGGACAAATAAAACAAACAAAATATAGCAATGCAAAGGTGAAAAACATCTTGGAGGAAACACAAAGTTTCCATACCAATTGCAATGACTATTTAAATAAATGCTCTAAGCTCAGATACTAATTGAAATGTGATTATAATTTCAGTACATAGTGTCTTGTATTAAAAAGACAGGTGATATATTGTCATTGATGTCATGAAGCGAAAGAAAACGTGAAAAATAAGATAATGAAACTAACACAAATGAAGTTTTGTTGGATAAACTCATTATTCGACTTAAATTTTCAAGTTTTTATTTATTTAAAATTTTACTGATCAGACAAAACAGACTTTCAACATAGTAACTTTCAATAATTGCTCAGATAATTCAGGCTGTACTGTACATTCATTCCTGAGTATGGGAGAAGGGGATATTTTCAGCTGGCAGCAGAATTTGGTTTCCTTAATTTTAGATTAAGAATAATTTTCCTAAATAAACCCAATTAATGAGTATTTATTCATTATTTAAAAAATAACTATGATTTCCACCCTCAGAAGTGAAAGGCATGACAAAATGGATGGCATCCTTAACTTTTTAGGCAACAGATATTCAAGGCTCAATCCTGAAGTTAAAGTTAAAAGAAAATAGTTATGAAAAGGAATTATAAGTTATCAAGAAGATTACATTAATTAGTAAATGGAGAATATGTTAGCAACTGTGGAATGAGTAATGCATTTTAATAATGAAGTTAGACCACCATTTAGATTTTAAAAGACTCTAAATGTTTTCTTAAATCTATTGACATTATCCTCATGCTCAGCGATGAACTTACCATCAAGGTTGCGAGGAGAATTAGGACCACTACCACCATTGGCACTAAGGTATGACGTGTCAGTGTGTCGCTTCTCACTAGAGAATGTGTCAGTCACACGCTTTTCATTCAAGTATGAATCTGAGGTCCTTTTGTCACTGCTAAACAAATTGTCACTTGACTTCTTCTCAGACAAGTAAGATGATTCTGTGGATCTTTTCTCTTTTCCATCTTTCTTGCTGCGTCGAGAGCGGTGTGATCCAACTCTTACACTAAATGGAGAACCTGAAGGAGAAAAAGTTAATACATTAACACATGATGACCATTTATATGGATAATGTTGACATTGTGACAATGCTACCATGCTTATAATTAGTTTTTTCTTTACTTGCTATAATAATCTTGTTTTCCGCTAACTCTGATGCTCATCTACCTTCAAATGACCCATACTCATAGCTCTGTATACAACAGGACACACATGTCCAAGTGGTTGACAATTTTGCGAGCAGGCTCAGCTCAGTATGTTACCTAATTAGATTAATTTGCAAAACAGTACCATTGTACTTACTAGGTTGCTAATGAAAATTCTATTGTGGGTTTCCTTTCCTTAAGCTCTTAAGGTTTTCCACATTCAGAAGAGAGCTGTCCGCGTAATAGCTGGGGAACCTTATCGGGCCCCATACTGGCCAATATTAGTAAAGCTTGGTTTACTTCCACCTCCATGTAGGTATTTATAAATTTACTGGTGTGATGTTTATTAAAAATCATTATGATAAATTTGAGAAAAATTATGAGGTATATGGTCACTTTACCAGAAGTCACTGTAATTTCCACATAAATGCTGTTAGAACAAAAAGTAGTTTATACTGGCCCCCGCACCTGGGAGTAAGACAGTTTAATATACTGCCTATGGAAATTAAAGAAACCAAAGGGATCTTATCATTCAGGAAGAAACTACTCCTTTTCCTCCTAATGAAAGGGTTCCATTCGATTGATGAGTTCCTTGGTGAGAAGAATAACCAATAGTGCAGTGTATTTTTATGCAAAGCTCTAAATCTTGGCGTATAGTATGCCACTGTTGATATATGATCATGTGGATAAATAAAACTTATTACAATTATTATTTCATCAGGAAGTAGTTAAATGAGCCTATTACTCATAACAGTGCACTCACCCTTGATATCTGATCCATTGAAGTAAACATATATCCTGTACTTCCCAGCCTCAGGAGGAATGAATGTAACCCTTGCCAAAGAATCTCCAAGACGCTCAGTTCTGAGAGGGATTGACCTCCCACCATGGACCACATCAAGGCAAACTTCACCAAGTCCTCCAGTACCACTAGAATCCACAGTGAAGCTCAAAGGTTGTCCAGGATTTCCAGGGGTATCAAGACCACGGAGCTGTAAAATTAGCAGAAAAATATGAGATAATATGCACAGAAAATAAGATGAGAACTACAGAATACAGAGATTAAAAATTATCTCCTGAACAATTTATCTAAGCTATCATCTCCATCATTCATCATGAAATCAGCCTCTTTAGGATACGGGGCATATGGTGAGTAACTCTGGCATAAGTAAATATTTTATACATGAAAGAGGGTGAAATTCACAATGAAAAAAATTAGAAAATCATTGGACAAGACTGGGATTCAAACTCAGATCTCCCAATTACTAGTCAGGTATGTTAGCCAGTTAAACCACCAAGCTATCTTGATTCAAATTGAATTTCAGTGGTGGGTTTTTGCGAATGAGTTCTTCTCCAACGCAGTATACAACTGTAAAATAGAGATAAGAACAACTTGTTCATTTAAACCTCCACGCAAAAATTTACCTCAAATTGACATGGCATGATGGTGAAATGAAGCCATATGATTTTTATCATTGTATACTTCATCCTCTGAGGAGCATATCTTTCTACAGCAACGCATGACTGTGTACCCCATCATTAGTACCAACACAAGGACTGGAAACTTAGTAATTATGTAATGTTGGCCATATGGGGTAAATATTTCAATCAGGTACAAAGACCATAAAAAATTGTCTTCACAGTAGATACCTCTCATGGATCTTTGGCCAGGCATATTATAGAGAGCAAGAGCAATAACTTACAACCAGAGATACTACACTTAGTTCCCAATTAACCACAAATGGAGACATTAGAGCGATGAAAAATTAGCCTCAGCCCAAAAAATCCATCCAGTCTCAATGCTCCACTCTCATCGTTCAATCTTATCCCTCCCCACTTTCCTCATCCAATGCCCACATTTGGAAATTACACTGCATTATCTTGTACTTGATGATATCAGTAATGATGACAAAACCAGCATTCTCATGAAAAGTTGAAAAAAAGAAATCAGAGGATAAACAAAGATGTATTCATTTGATTACTGATATAATCCAAAAAGATTTCACTGTATGATAATACTCCTTTAATTGGGCATTTTTCTTTGAGTTACCTCATATTTTATTGTACCAAAAAGCTAAGGACATAATTCTGAATAAAAAATGCACCTATTCTGAGTCATTTACAACTGATTTACTGTTACTGATTAACTAGATCCCACTCTGCCAAAGATATACTTTAACAAGGTTGCTCATATTTGGCCTTATTCTGGAAAAGATTTTATTTTTTACTTGGGATTGTACCTGGGTTCCTGATTTCATAATTTTGAAATTTCACTACATGGCACACTGTGGCACATACTAATGATGGCCTCTGGTAGACTCCCAAGATGGACAGTTTTGCTTTGCAAGAATGAAAATTCACTTGAAATCGTTTTCCATTTTGAGTTGACCCAGTAGAAAACAGTCTGAAAATTTATGATTTATCCATGTTTGCAATGGATACTTATTGATTAATTGCTTGTTTCAAACTTAGATGAAGACATGGGAGCCAGTTAGATATTGTCTTTAGACTGAGAGTACCATGATGAAAATACAGGTGAGACCTCTTTCAAAATATCCAACTTGAATCCAAGCCATGAGGTTTTCTAGCTCTACAAGAAATCTGTAGGAATCCTCATCTCATCGAAACTCATAAATGTATGAGTTTCACACCCATTTGGCAAGGCACAAGGTCGGCTCCAACTTTCCAGGCCAAACAAACTTTCAGAATTAACGCAAAGAGCAAGCTTAAAGTAGTACACATATAAAAAAAAACCCCAGATAGCACGGATCTGGTTATTTACACAACATTTACTTCAACATTACATAAACAACACAGAAACATCCCTCTAACGAACAAGGCTGTATACATCAACATTATGTAAACAACGGGGCAACTAAAGGGAAAAAATGGCATCAAAACGCTGCAACGAAAGGGAAACATGTTTACCAAACGTGATACAACACCATCTACAGGCCGGACAGCGAACTACTTCGAAGAGAGCGGGAAAAGTAGTGACCTCTTGTAGCCACATATCGCACTACATGGGAACTAGATAATACTTCTGCTTAATGGTTGGATTAATGGAGGTTGATTCCCTTTTTCTGGTTTTCCGCCGTGTTGAGGACAATATTTCGCCGGCTATCCTGCTGGCTTCCTCATGTCCATGTTTAGGTACATGGACCTGAGGAAGCAGGACAGCTGGCGAAATATTGTCATCAACATCAAGCAACATGGCAGAAAACCAGAAAAAGGGAATCAACCTCCATCTAAGCCCCATCTTAACCTCCATCTAAGATGTAATGAGCGAATAAGTGTGAATGATAATGAAAATTGATGGTAAATGAAGGATGATTGTCCTAAAAAGAACAGTTTAAAATGACAAGCATTGTAAAGAATCGTGAAAACATAGAATGCAAGATGGCGTCTAGGCATGAACCAAAGGAACGGCAGAGTGACGAACGGGATTGCACGTGGGGACGATAGTGAAGTTACCCAGCGTTCAATGAGCGCTGGGCACAGCGAAACATCGACCCCAATTGACCCGAACAGACGACATAGATACGGATTAATTGAAAGCATGCTTACATGCGTTAATGTTATATTCCATGAAAAGTATCAAGGTTTAATAATGAAAGAATGCATTATGTGAATCATATAACAAACCAGAAGGCGAATATTTTGTTTGTGAACGGAAAAGACTTGAACACACTCCAATGAATGCATAGTGGCAGTTGAAATACATTTATTGTCCATGAATAATTGCACTGCTCAGCCGAATATACAATAATCTCAATACATTATACATGAATTATGACGAAATTGATCCAAAATGCAATAATTAGAGGATGATATGGTCGGGAGTAGGGGTAGATCAACCACTGCTCAACGGGTTTATGTAAAAAATACCTCAACGCTGTGTCAACAGTTTCCGTCAACACTGTTTCCTTAGTGTTGACTTATTTTTTATATAAACGAATCCGGGTGTGCTAGCTGGGACACAGAGCAGAATACATAAAATATTCATTTTCTTACCTCAATACCATTGGGGTCAAAGACAAAGCAGGTGAATGGTCCACCTTGTATATGTCTACCTCCATGTGTCACTGCAATGGTCCATTCACCAGCTTCATCCGGCTGAAACGTTGCTGTGTGCACACCTGAACCTCTCTCTGCCACTGGGCAGCCGAGGGCTCGACCACTGGGTGAATGGGCAGTCACATCCACTTCACCGGCTGCAGTCCCACCATTCGAATTGACCTGTATGGAAACACCCAAACCAATATTTAATCAATTCACACATGAAAAAATATTTATGATAATTGAGAAGAGGACTAAACCTTGATATGGTGGAGCAAAAAATTTTCAAAAGCACGGATGACTGTGATAATGGTAATAACCTTCATTCATCAATAATGTACAAATACATACACTTATCGCATCAGTTAAGATGGGGGAATGTACTTATAAAAATATCACCTTTGAAAAACTAATTTCAAAATATTTCCTTAATAAGTACACAAAGTTTGACATCGACCTATCTTCAATTGTATTTCTACACCCATTACAGCTAGCTAATCCAACTATTGGGTCATAGTATAGCATGGAATGAAAATTGCAAAGTCTGGTACACACTCTTATCCAATTCTTTCTTTTATTCATGTCATTTGAACATTTCCAAAGTGTCTCAAATACTACTCTCAAAAGGCTATTACATTGATGGTATATTTGCTTAAAAATCAATTTCAATTTCTGTTGAAAAAATATGGCTCAAACATGAACTAATTAACTCTCTTCAATAACTTTTCCAGCAGTTAATTTCAGCTGGAAAGGAGGTTTTGTGTTCTTACTGCCTTATTACCTCAGGCCTCACCTTACCTTTTCACCAGAGGCAATTAGATATAATTCAGGGTCATCTTAAATTCATTAAAAAACCCCACTACTCCCATGTACATTTAATAAAATCCATGAGAAATCCTTCCAAAAAACAAATTTAAAATAATGCACCAACAAAAAATTCAATTAATCGTGCGGAAACTTACAAGAACTTCAACAATAGACCCAACAGCACAGGGGTCCATCCCTCGAGACTGCACAGTGGAAAGTTCTGGAAGCACACGAATGTCGATGGGGCATCCTGTCGCTACCTCACCCTCATTTCGGATCACCAATCGATGCATGCCCACTTCAGTTGGAGTAAAGGACCCCCTAGCACCACCAGGTGAAGAAGATAAGCGGATCTCTTGTCGAATACCAGATGGTGATTCCACCTCTGCTGTTACTTCCTTCAAGTTCACGTCATCTAGTAAGAAGTTGACCCTAAATGGCATCTGAAAAAATTATGAATAAAACATGAATGGAATAAATTTATTTCAATTAAGAACTAAGAATGAATTTCCAGTATTATAAATAGAAGAAATAAATACATGAGGTGATCATAGTGCTTTAATTACATGGTTATATCAGTTGAAAGTTACAGATGAAGACTTAGCTAAATAGGCCACTCACGTATTTGAGAATTGATGATGTTACATTTCACAAAAGTGGATTGGCCGCACTTAATTACATTACAGAGTAATTATTCACAGTGACATACAAAAGTTCATGGGTATAACTTTAGATAATGTCATTAATGGTCTCTCTCCACTGTCAAAAACTATCCTGATACTTTAATCCAAATCTTAGGAGTCTAATAGTGATGGTTTGACATGAACAAATACTAAATTCATCATTATTCCATCAATTTTTGCTTGATGAAAGATTTTCTTTGATTTTCTTCAGATTTAGAGAATCAAAGTTTTTTAAAGATTTTGATAATAAAACAGTATAAAATTAAAGAATTCTAAAAGTTCACTTAAAAACTATATATTACACATGCAAAATAATTTTCAAAGATTAATGTAAATACACATGTACAATATCAGAGGGTAGTTCTTTAAGATAAACTATTATTGAAAGTATAATTTAGTGCATTGATTTTGATGAATTCTCATACTGAAGTTCATTTCAGATAAATCAATAGTTTCATTGAGGGACAAGAAGTTGAAAAGAGTCAAATATCATACCGGTTCATTGACTCTTCCTGTATTTGAATCAACAGAAACTGATATCCTGTCTGATGGTCTAGGACGAGGTTTGATCCACTGGAAGTGTGCAGCATAAGCCATTATTCCTAAGTGTTCCACATTTCGATCAGCCATATCTTTAGCTCGCAAAATTGGCTCCACACCAAGGCGTTCGCCTCCACGGATACCTGTAATTATTTTTGTCAGAGCATAAAATAAAACCAATGACTATCTTAAAACTAAAATTATCATATTGATTTCAATGCCAACTTTTTAACATGATATGCACCATTAAAGAGTATGGAATAATTTTAGGTAAAAGAACTCTCCAATGGCCGTAATTAATGGCACCACTCGTCTAAAGAAAGAAAAATAATGTTCAATTTCAAAGATGTTCAAATGTTCAAACTCATATAAAAATCAGTTGAAAGTTGCTTTAAGTTCAAAAACTCAAACTCACACATGTGAATAAGCGAATGAGCAATTTTATGAGTGTCTTAGAGTATGATAGCTCTGTGTTTGTTTCTGGGGTGGAATTAATTCCTATAAACATTCACAGATAGAGTGTTTGTGCTTATAACTCAGGCATCCTTAGCCCTTAACCCTTTAGCACCGAAGTCTCTCGAAGGGAAATGCTTTCCCTGCTACGAGTGGCATGAGAATTCGCTGTACTCCTCTCTATGGAGCTCTCTCGTGGCTACGAATCGCTCAGGTATGCCTTTTGCCCATTTATGAACTCAACTCAGTGTGACACCGTGCCCTTCTCCCGGGCACTCGTCTCAATTCCCCAACCCTTAGCAGCCCCTCTCTCAGCAGGAGGCTGTGGTAAGGTTGTTGCATTGACGTTGTTTTTTTAAAAATAATTCTTTGCTGTATACTTAAAAAGCTTATACCTTTAAATGAATTTCTAATTTCCAAACATTGCATTTAACAAATGATGTGGTACGAAGTCACTCGCATGGGTGCATATACACCAGGGTTGAAATTCGCTATGAAAAAATCATTTGACTTGACCGGGATTCGAACCCAGATCTCCCAATTGCCGGTCAGGTATGTTAGCCAGTTACACCACCAAGCCATCTTCCTTCAAGGCGAATTTCGAGGGGGGTTTATGCGAAGTAGATGTTCAGGCCTCAAGTCTACATTGTAGCACATGAGATGAAGTCGTGCTTACAAAGCCACTGTCGCGGTGGATAAACCCAACATTGTCGCTATTAAAACGACAAAATTGACTAATTTCCAAACATTGCATTTAACAAATGATATGGTACGAAGTCACTCGCACGGGTGCATATACACCAGGGTTGAAATTCGCTATGAAAAAAATCATTTGACTTGACCGGGATTCGAACCCGGATCTCCCATCTAGTTCGCATAAACCCCCCTCGAAATTCACCATGAAGGAAGATGGCTTGGTGGTGTAACTGGCTAACACACCTGACCAGCAATTGGGAGATTCGGGTTCGAATCCTGGTCAAGTCAAATGATTTTTTCATAGCGAATTTCAACCCTGGTGAATTTCTTATGTTATTCTGAGTGTATTACAATTTTTAACATAATTCTAGCGTAAATATTAACAAATTTAGAGTTTTAATAAGAGCTCAAACTATTGAGAGTTCCACACAAGCGCTCCTTTACTATCAACGATAGAATTTTGTTTGAAATTTGCTAAGACTCAACAAAAAACATATAATTCACTTCATAAAGTTAAGAATTTGGTAATGAAAAAACGATTGCCTAGAAAAACCAATGCAAATACAATAAATTAACCGTGGATTCATGGAGCAAGGAGGGCTACTAATGATGCGGAGGGTCGTGCTCACTTGCCGAGGAAAGGGTCTGGGCTGTCCCTAAGCTGGGTTGCAAGGGTTTACTGCATACCTAGGATTATTGCTCCTGTATCAGTTACTTCCCTTCTCTCGCATCGGCTATACCCGACATTAAGTCTTTTGCATTGGATTTTCTCCATCAGCCAGAGCCGAGATTCATTCGTTTGCATAGGAAAATTCACGTTGGCTATACCTGACACTAAGCGCGAAAAGGTTAAATGTCTTCATGCCTCTTTATCCCTGTGAAGGATCCCATTTAGGATTGAGTGTTTGTGTCTGTGAGTGGTTACTGGCGAGGAATTAACATTCCTGTAAACCACCACAGTGGGATTTACTGGTAGAAAGAGGTTGCGGTTGGTCACTGACGTTTCTGTTAAACCAACACAGCAAATATAATTCTTCTTTCTTTTGATGAGTGGTGCCAACAATTATAACCATTGGAGAAATTTGTTACTTTAACTTGTTACATTACCGGGCAGTAGAGCTCAAGTTTTCTTGATTTTCAGAAGTATGGTCATTAAAAAGTCTTAAAATGGATTGGTAAAAGGACTGCCTATATTGAATATTGATTTTATGAGCAGAATTGATGAAAGACAGCAATACGTCACAACTTGAAAATCAAGCACTCAATAAAATGGGCTCACTTTTCATTGTTTGCTCATAAGTTTTATGGTTCAATTGCATTTGCAAGTCAATGTGAATAGAAATCACACATATCTTCAAAAATTGGAGAAACAAATTCATTTTTGACGATATACTTCACTGTTTTTCATATGTAATATGTATTTCAATATAGAAAAAACAGGCATAGAAATACCAAAAATCATATGAGAAGAATTGTATTTCTTGAATTACCTCTACAAAATTAGCTTCACATAGTAAAACATAAGGCATAGTTTCCAAATAATGACAGGAGAAATGAGCACTGAAAAAGGCAAAAGCTAGATACTAGCACTATAATCTCCTTGTTGTAATACAGAAATTATTTTGAAATACAATAGCACCATTTCTTTAGTTTTAACATTTAATGGCATGATTATTATTTTTTTAAATCATGAAATTCATGCACACAAAATATTTTAGACTTGAAATGCAAGTGGTACAGACCTAAATTGAGATTTGACTCCCACTGGGAAGGGTCACTTGATAATTTGTCATATCCAGGAACTGGTCCTCCAAGAGATCTAACCAAAGAGCAGAGTACTTTGCCATCATTCCATTCTCTCTGTAAATAAAAATGTATGAAAAATATTACAAATACCCTTTTTAACTTTCAAATAAAATGAAAACTATGATAATTCAATGTCTTACAAAAAACTATAACTGCCATTGCACAACCTTAATTTCATGATATGACTAGAGTGAACCTCCTTTTAAAAAAGATTTGAAAAATAAATAAAATTTGGAATTTCAAGAGAGAGAGGCATTTCAAATGACTTAAAGGAGTTCACAACTGAGACACTTAAATACTGAAGTAGAATTATGAAGTATTGGCTTGTTTGAGCATTTAGATGAATAATATGCAAACCGATAGACTGTAATTGGTATTAACTAGAGATGGGATGTTCAAATAGTCAAATTCTCGAATACCCCAAATAATGAGCTATTTGCACTATTCAATATTCGAGAACACAAATTAATAATTTCACCCTCTCGAATATATTACACGAATCAACTGTAATGTTTGTTAAATTTGCAGTCATCGGTTGCGTCTTACATGTTACAAAGCCTTTGGTCCACCATATTTGGCTGGTACAAATTCATTAATTAGTATTTCAAACAAAATTTCATCTTTCAAGTTAAGTAAGTATAAATATAAATACTCCACAATAACTTCAGGGGAATAACATGAAAAAACAAATGAATGAATATTCAAATGCTCACGAGGTTGGTTGGTCCTTTTTCTGATTCCTCGTTGCATGATGACATTTACATTTTACAAATTCAATTTTTAAAATAATTGTGACTTCTTTATTTAATTAAAGGTTTGTGATTAACGTAGTAAAATACTATTAACCTTTATCTTCCGAGCGTGTCTCTCCGGCACAAAAATTATGTCCCTAGACTGCCGAGCGTGTTCATTTGGCACATTGATGGACATTTAAAAAACACTGGTCATTTAAAAAACCCCGGCCAGCAAGGCTTACGACTACGGAAAAACTCAGGAAGGTAAAGGTTAATAATTAAATCTTCCACATTCTTATAATCTTATTTTAAAAAACACCCATGGAGTGTTCGATATTCGAGTGAGATATTTCGAAAAAAATATTGGATATTTGAACTCCAAATTGGATATCGAGAAAAATGCTATTCGACCCATCTCTAGCTATTAACCACATATAAAATGTTAAAATAGCAGAAACATCTATCTGAAATTTCAAAACCATACAAAATACGATTTAAACTCTTATCGGATTGATAAAATTGAACTGGACTTCAGAAGAGAGAGAAAAATTTGAACATTAGGATTATAGCCGCAAGGTCGCCAGCAATAACCATGCTTAAAGATAAATCCATGGGTTTTTTGCATGAATGTGACTCAAATGTACAAGAATTAACTTGAGTTTAGCAATCAGGTAGGGTACCTACAGGTACCAAGTACTTTTGAGTTTGAGAGTAACATAAATTGGATGGGATAAATGTTTTATCCTGTAAGCAAACTGAAAATGTAGGTACTGATATTATAATTAAGTTTACTGTCAGCCATAAATCACTTTTTTACTTCTTACCGTAAAGCTTTTGATTCCACTGGCATGGGAAGGAAGCTGAGAGTTGACCCATCGCAGAGTAGCATGGAAGCCAGGGGAATCTTCTTTCATGAAGTACGATAGATAGGTCATTCCCGATAATTCATCCAGGAATGGTGACGCCAGATATTCTGGTTCAAGGACCATTGGGATGCCAAATTCCCTGCGTGCCAATTCCATGGCTCGGCGGCAGTTGCCAACACTAAATGATAAGAGAAAAACAAATGACCAGGAAAGTTCATTTTCAGCAAAATAAAGTTTTCTTAAGAAAAAAATCTAGGCCTCACTCAGGAAACATTTAATCCATGAATATTAACAATTTTGGCGAGAATTCTAAAAAAAGTGAAACAAAATATTTTAACTGTTACTTATAAGAAAGTTTCAAATCACATAATGGTAAGCTGAACTTACTGGAATAAATATGCCCGTCAAGTTGCATAAAGTGTCGAATACCTATTCATGACTTTATAACTTGAAAAATTTTTAGTGCTATTTAAAGCCATCCATGAGAAATAAGAAAAAGTATTTCATTAACAAACCAAAGAATCTCCACTCATACTAAAAAAATCTTTTCTTCAGCTGGAGCTTTAGGAACCTGAACCAATTTACCATCAGACCATAAAACCTCATTTTTATGACTTCCAACCAATATTTTACACCCTTAAAAATTTCACTGTTCCACTTCAAAGCATTTATTTTTATTTATTTTTTATTTTAAATGACAAATTAAGTAGCCCTACTGAATTCCAGAAAGTCCAATGGATATCAATGATGTATCCAAATTTAATGTTAACTATATTTTTCATGTTAAATAAAAATAATACGAACTGACCTTCAGCAATTGGCGTATTCATTGACTCAAGAAGATAAAAATTGATTTTCATAGAGGGAAATTGAAATGAGGAAATGTGAGGGACAAGACACAATTGTAGGTTTATCATGTTTTGTTAAGGATTGAATAGCTTTGTGAGAAAATGGTAACAGAGGCTGGGAGTATTGGTAAGGGAATTGGCTAGCTAAAGAAGTAAGCAGAAGGACGAAGAGAGACACCTTGGGAGAGAATGCTCCGGCAAGGGCTAGTAAAGAGAGAAGCGTTGTGTCGGCTAGAAACACGAACAATTTGAAAGGATAAGAGTAGACTGGAGGCGTTAGCTATAAGAGCGAACAAAAGGACGATGGCAGGATGACAGAGACCATAGGGCAGAATGCTCAGGCAAGGGCTGGTAAAGAGTGCAGCGTTGAATGGGGCAGTTACCTGAGTTATTTGATTGGACGATTAGAGTAGACTGAAGGCGTTTGATTGGCGAGTATGGTGGAAATGGAGAAATATGACATGGAATGAAAGGAAGACAAAAAAGGGAAGTGTCGCGTATGGTACATGATGAGAGGACACTGCTGGGGATATTAGGAGGAGGCATAATAGGTAGGGGAAGATGTGATAAGGGTCGAAGGGTTACCTAAGGCCGTGATAGAGGGAAGGATGTTGGGCAAGTTGGGGATGGTTAGAAAAGGAATAGACTTAATGAACGGGATGAAGAGAGGTAGGGCTTATGCCATGCTAATGAATGACATAGCGTACGAATGATTGTAATTATTTGATGGATTATTAGACGAGTGTGTCAAATATAGGGGAAGTAAACTATGGCGACTCGCAAGGATTTCAAGGACTTGTATATAGGAGTTAAATAATAGAAGGGGAGGTCGATGGAAAAAGAGTACGAGAAAGGAGCAAGATCATTCGACTTCTCCATCATCTTCCTCCTTCGCTTGAGAATATCGATTGAGCAACATATATATCGAATCCTGCGATCCTGAGGAAGAAAGTTAGGAATGCTTTTGGTTTGACGTTTGTTTTTAGCGAAACACAGTATTTTACCGAGGTTAAGAGAGAGGCTGAGGAAAGACTATTGTGGAGGTATCATTTCCATTGGGACTTGTCTCTAGGGTAGAATATCTGACGATGATGATATTAGTCGTGACATCACCTCCATCACCGTTGTATGGTGCAGAAACGTGGACCCTGAGAATGGAGGACGATAATGGGCTGCAGGCATTTGAAATGTGGGTGTGGAGAAGGATAGAGAAGATGAAGTGGACGGAGAGGAAGACTAACGAAGAAGTGCTTGAGATGGTGGGCGAGGATAGGAAACTTCTGAAAGACATCCGGGATAGGCATGGCAGATGGCTGAAGGATGTTATAAAGGTCGATGGGTTGCTGAGGAGTGTGATAGAGGGAAGGATGTTGGGCAAGAGGGGAAGGGGAAGAAAGAGAATAGGTTACATGGACGGGATGAAGAAGGGCAGATCGTATGCTGAGGTGAAAAAGAATATACTAGAGGGAGAAACACCCCTGAATGTGTAGAAAACCGGGAGAAGATTCTCTGACATTCAGCAAAACCTACTTTTACCGGTAGAATATTTAAATAATCACCTCCATCAACACTTACCTCAATCGTTCGACTATCAATGGCAATAGCGTACCGGGGGGATGGCATGCGTGTGCCTTACCTGTCCCGGGAATCGATTTCCCTCCAGTGCGAGAAGAGGCCAGGGCGGCAGTAGTCGAGCAGGGCCGAGAGAAGGACTCCGCTGTTCCAGTCGGTGGTGAAGTTGCTCACCCTTCGCTCGGGGATGACGGCCTGATGGAAAAGAGGAGGAGAACATAAGGAGACCGAAGTAGTAAATATAAAAGCTTACCTACATTCATCAATTTTAATAAGGTAGGTATATTCATCATAGAACTGCTACTTCGCTATGATTAGGCCACACCTCGAATAAGTCACGAGCATTTGGGAGCCTGGACTGAATGGTTTGACCAAATAAACAAATAAAATACAAAGGAAAGCTGCGCACTTCGTTAAAAACTGCTACGAGGGAACATATATTTTCTCAGCTGTGAATTTTTCGCGGGTTTCCGTCCGGGTAAGATGCTCCATCTTCTCCAACGCCGACGTATCGATGATTGACTTATTCATCGTCATCAGGGCCGTTCATGCCGGGTGTCGAGGAGCCGGTTAATACAGTGTCACTCAGGTCAGGTCGATTGTGATTGGCGGAGGAGCTTTTACTTTTCCCGCCATTTTCAAGATCGGGTTCCAGGTCCTACTTAACTTGAAACCTTCATCACGGTTGACATTATTTCTATCAAGGCGGATTTCTATTGCCTCTTTGGTCAGTCTGTCCCAATATCCTTTGGACTGGCCGATAATTTTGGTCTCTTCCCAACGGATGGCATGGTCGAAATTGATGGCATGTTCACCGACTGCAGACTTCGCTGGTTGACATAGTCGGAGGTGCCGTTGATGTTCTTAAATTCTCTTTCCAATTGTTCGACCAGTCTTACCAATGCACACCTCTTCGCACTCGCATGGTATCCGGTAAACGCCAGGCACTTTCAGGCCGGCAGGGTCCTTTACCCGTACTAGCTGGCCTCTTAATGGCTAATTCTGGCTCCACATGTGGGACACACAACATCTTCAGGTCCGACAGATGCGATAAATAAGATAGACATAGGCAAACAGATGGGTATAAAAATATGCTCTTTCAACGTGCGATTAATGACCGTAATACAACCGGAGATCCACTCAATACTTCCATAATACACTTCACAATTTCATCTTCCAAAACCTCATCCTTTACACCTTCACACGGCTCGTGTTTTAACACTACCACTCACATGCTCATCCGGTGGCTTACATAGTAGCATAGAGATTTAGAATTCTGTTTATGTTAGACTAAAATATTTAATGGAAATGGTATAAGCACTGTCCCATGTTAAAGCTTATAAGGGCAGATTTTTTGAACAGCTGAATTGTAAATAAATCATAAGAAATTAGCAGTTTTACAACAAATCGTGCTTAAGCGTTTAATTTAACAAATCATCGACTACCCTTGGCGAAATATAGCGGAAGGTTTGCGTTTTACTGAGATAAAACCACATTTTTCACGAAAAACTTTAATGTTACATTGCGCTCCGGCTCACTTAGGCATCACCAAGTGTGACAGTCACCTGATAATATATATAATAATATAATATAAAAATGTTTATTGCTACAAAATATGAAATACAGAAAAAAACAAAGAATGCAATATTAAGATATTTGGAGCTTTAGGTGACCTATAAGGCGAACCTGTGTTTAGGTTACCATCAATTAGAACTACGACCATACTTTGTTACATTTAGAACAAGAAAAAAAATATATATACCAACATTTCAAATGACTGTGAACCCAAAATTGCGGTGGGAGCAAAGCTTTTCGTGGAAAAATGCTGTTTCATTTTAATAACAAGGAATATTTTACCAACAAAAGGCAAAAAGATGAATTTAGAGGCCTTTCATAAGTAACCAGTTGTAGTAATACGAAGGAAGGGAACGGCTGATAGGTAGAGGATATTAGCGTCATTATGGTATTAAGAGCTGGCTCATGAGGTAGGAAGAATCGGGAAAATAGAGAACAGGGAGAAAAAAACTTCGGTAAGGGCATTATCTCACTCTTAAGGTGGCTATAGCTTGACTATGTTACTCAGGACAAATTCTAAATTACATATTTTTCATTTTTCAGTTGAAAAAATCCTACTTTTGCTGAATACATGGGTCATTCATTGCAAAACCAAAATTAATTAACAAATTTTGCAGATTATTTCACGACTATATTTTGAATAAATACATTGTTCTGGCCATTAGTACCGACTGCATAGAACTACCGCATTTTGACTTCAATTACGGAAGTAATTCGCTAATAACTTTTAAAATAGGCGGTAAGAGGACTATTTATATTATTGTTATTCTATTTTCCACGACTTTTCCCTTCTTATAAACAGTTTGAACTCATCAACTTGAACATGGTTTCTTGTTCAAATTAACATTTTTCTGGCGGAAAAAAATACCTATATATTACAAATCATATCATAAATAAATAAAAATTCCCCTATTAAACTTTTGAAAGGGGCCCCTATCAATCGAACTCGACCTCCCTCTGTAAATGCCGGTCGCAAGAACATTTAGTGATGGAATCAATAGTTTTGCGATCCATTAAAATATATAACTCATGAAAATATTCGGGTTGCTTGCTTGAAAACATTTACCGGTAGGTATAATAACTTATTTACTAACATTTGATTGCTTCGGATGCTTGATCTCCTACCGCTGGATAAAATTTCCGAAAGTTTATCCTCTGTGATATTACTAATGCACATAATAATTATTCAGTAAGAGTAATAAAACTGGCCATTCTTTCCAAAACAACTCTTTTATCAAGTAATTAAGTATCCAAGTGGTTCATTGTGTTTCCACCATATTGGCTATCCATGGAGCTCATAACTCGATTCCATAAGTTATGAAGATAGTTATGAAACTGATGAATTTATCTAATATTTCTGCAACACTTATTGAATGGTTGCCATGACTTATGGGTTCCATAATTCTCTCACTGGTCGTTCAATCCTAAGATTGGTTGACTACAGCCCTCCACCAATCCCTATCTAATGCTAGCTCCCTTACTTCCTGGTATCTCTTCCTATAAAATTTCCCCTTAATTAGGTCCATAAACTTACTCCTGTGTCTTCCTCTGGGGAGTTTTTCCTCTATTTTACCTTCAATTATGTTCTTCACAAACCCATTGCGTCTCACGGTGTCTCCAATCCATCTGGTTCTTCATCTCTGTATGGTCCTTTCCTCTTCTATTCTTCTGTACACTTCATCACTTCTTATTTTGTCCGTTTATTTTATCTTCAGCATCTTCTCCTGCACCAGGTTTCGTAGGCTTCTAGTCTGTTCCGGTCAGCTTTTCCAAAGGTCCATCCTTCCAAGCCATAGAGTGCTACCCTCCACACGCATGTTTTCGCATACTGTTTCCTGGTTTGTAGTCCTATCTTCATTGAGAAAAGCAGTTGTCTTTTTCCCATTAACGCCTTCCTAGTTAATTCTATGGAATAAATATGTGCCGTTCCTGTAACTGGCCATAAGTGAGCCACAAGTAGGACGACTTCCAGACTAAAATCCAATCGCTCCACAGGTAACGACTGCATCGTGGTTCATTCGAGAGTTGATTTTTCAAAGGCTGGTTGGAGATCCAAAGAAGATAATCAGCTCGGCGTGGATTTCGTGAATATTTCCCCTTGGAGACGCTTGACGATTGTAATCATTTCTCGAGAAGGGCGAAATACACCATGTGAGAAAAATTCGTCAGGTATAAATTTGGAATGGCCATGCGGAATAAAACATATGCTATACATTCGGAGCAAAAAAACACGTGTGACGGCAATTGAATATTAATAATAAATTCAGGTGACTGACTTTCTAGGACAAGCAGTGACGAGATCTGACCGCAATAGAAACTGATTTTTAATTAGAATAGCAACTGTCTGATCCATTAAAAAAAATGTATTCGATGTACAGATGGGAAGCGCGTCAAAATCCGAAAAGCGACCTATATCCACGTCACGCCACACAAGATTTCTAGGTCCGACAAAAGCGATAAAATAAGGGAGATACACAGCCGAAAATGAAGGGACACAAATTTGCTCCTTCCTCGCAAAATTAGCCGCCATAAGAAACACTGAGCTCTGACGAAAACACTCCCACGATACACTTCACAACTACACCTCCCAAAACCTTGTCCTTTACACGGCTGGTGTCCAAACACCCCCAGTCACACGCCCATGCGGCTGCACGCAAGGTGGTGTATAGACGTAGACGAAGAAGAATGTCTAGGCATAAATACGAATAAATTGTTAAATAAATATACCTAAGTAAAATACACGTTAACAAAATATTTTTTAAATAAATTTTTTGCAGTAATCCACATGGTTTATGTGGATTTTTTTGTCTGGGAAATAAGCGAACTGATACATTAACGTTCGAATTCACTTGCCAATCAAACAGTGCATACAATTCGACCAATGCTTGCTTAGTTTCCTAAACACAATCACTTCCAAAGTTATTATAATGTATTCTACCGGTAAAGGTAGGTTTTGTTGAATGTCAGAGAATCTCTTCCCGGCCTTTTACACATTCAGGGGCCTATCTCCCTCTAGTATTTCCTTTTTCGCCTCTGCTTAAGATCTACCCCTCTTATGGCCGGTTGCAAGAAAATTTAGTTATGGAATCAATAGTTATGAGATCCATGAAGTTATAGAACTCATAAATATATTCGGGTTGCAGGAACACATCTATTAGTTACTTAACTTATTTACCAATAGTTACTAGCATCGAATATTTGATCTAATCTTCCACCGCCGGATAAAAGTTATGAAAGTTAAGCCTATGAATAATTGATAATGCACATTATAATTAGTCAGTAAGAGTAAACAAACTGGTCAGTTGTCTGAAAACAACTCTTTTATCAAGTAATTAAGTCTCCAAGCGGTTCATTGCGCATCCGCCATCTTGTCTACTTATGGAACTCATAACCCCATGCCATAAGTTATGAGACCGATGAATTTATTGAATATTTGTGCAACACTTATTGAATGGTTTCCATGGCTTATGGGTCCCATAACTTTATGGAATACATATGTTACGTTCCTGCAACTGGCCATTAATCCCGTCCATGTAACCTATTTTCTTTCTTCCCCTACCCCGCTTGTCCTCCTTCACAGCCTAAGATCCTTCTTCATCCTTCCCTCTGTCACACTCTTCAGCAACCCATCACCCTTTATTACACCCTTCAGCCATCTGCCATGCCTATCCCGGATTTCATTCAAAAGTTTCCTTTCCTCGCCCACCATCTCAAACACTTCCTCGTTAGTCTTCCTTTCCGTCCACCTTCTCCATCCTTCAATATACCCACATCTCAAATGCCTGCAGCCAATTCTCGTCCTCCCTTCTCAGGGTCCACGTTTCTGCCTCATACAACGCTACCAAAGGAGCAATGATTATTTGTAGAAAAGTGAACATTTTTGGTAAATTACATCCTCACATTTTGCTAAAGAAATACCTTTTATAATAAGTTAGAGCAATGATGGCTGATTCAGCAATTAATAAATGAATGCATAAATGCATTTACGATAAATGTGTGCTCTCTAAATTAAGCGATGACGCGCGTTACGGTGCCTTCAAATCGATCGCCTCAAGAAGGCGATGGAAAGGCAGTTTCCTGTACCTATTTAAGAGAGAGAGAGGTTTCACGCGCGAAAGAAAAAAATATCCCATTAGCGAAGCGGGAGGACCTTAACTGTTCTCTCGCAGCACTCAACGGCCATTTTTATTACATTGCATCATCGTCGCCAGGTCAATGAACACATTCGGTTTTCTCCGAATCACTGCGCCTGGGACGCACGACCTTTCTCGCCCCGTGCATGACTCCGACAACGTACGGAGAGAGGGAAAATGCCCAATCCATTTGAAAATCCGCTTGAAGTGCCACTCACCGTTTCTTCTTAGGTCATGATTGCCATTGCTTGCACTCTATTCAACAATGGATCACATTCTGCGAAAGTCGGACGTTAAGTGAGGATAGAATGATGAATTAGTTAAACTTGACTCGTTCATATTCGTGTGAAGTCTTCCGTGGCTTGACGGTGTCGAAGAAACGGTACACTACCGAACTTAAGGTGGCTTTATTCCAGATTTATCCCAGATAATTTAAGATAATAAATAAGAAAATAAAAAAAGATTTATTCCAAATTCCAGGTTATCTTATGGGTCACTTGTTCCAGATTTTTGAAAAACTTGAATATAGCGACTGTGAAGTGCGTTTTATACACTGAGATGAAAATTAAACAGTATTTCGGGGCTAGTTTACAGTAATTCAGCCTAGAAAGTGAAGATTTTAACATGAGCTCTGATGGGGATAGTCCAGTTAACAGCTTTAACATGGGCTCTTATGGGGATAGCTCAGAGTACAGCTTCAACGTAGGCTCTTATGGATATTGTTCAGATTACAGCAGAAAAATGCCGATTTCAATGAGATCTTAGGCTGTGAAAAGGGCCGAAATGCGAGAAGTCAAAGCCGTACCTACGCAATCGGGATGTGAGTTCGATTATTTGGCCAGAATAACGTTTTCTTCACTGAACATTATTCACATTCTTGTTTCACTCAGCTGTTTGCTCCGCTATGTTACCTTCACAGCTGGTACCGAAGTACTATGCATAATTTGGGAACTACAAGCATCTACTAAAATCGACGAATCCTAGAATCCACGTAAATGGTACTTAAAATGAAATCTATCAGACAAGATAGAGTTCGCAAGAATGGGCAAAGAAAGTTCAAAAGTTTAATTAAACAAATTTGCAACAAAGAGCATATCCATGAAAATTAGCTGCGAGTCCAAGGGTCACTTGTCCCACATTTTTGAAAAACTTGAATATAGCGACTGTGAAGTGCGTTTTATACACTGAGATGAAAATTAAACAGTATTTCGAGGCTAGTTTACAGTAATTCAGCCTAGAAAGTGAAGATTTTAACATGAGCTTTTACGGGGATAGCTCAGTTAACAGCTTAAACGTGGGCTCTTATGGGGATAGCTCAGATTACAGCTTCAACATAGGCTCTTATGGATATTGTTCAGATTACAGC
Source organism: Ceriagrion tenellum (assembly GCA_963169105.1). Taxonomy (NCBI): domain Eukaryota; kingdom Metazoa; phylum Arthropoda; class Insecta; order Odonata; family Coenagrionidae; genus Ceriagrion; species Ceriagrion tenellum. The sequence continues at coordinate 49,957,406 of OY720637.1, forward strand.
AGAAAAATGCCGATTTCAACGAGATCTTAGGCACATTTCCAAACATTGCATGTAAAAAATGATGTGGTACGAAGTCACTCGCGCGGGTGCATATACACCAGGGTTGACATTCGCTATGAAAAATCATCATTTGTTACATGCAATGTTTGGAAATTTGTCAATTTCGTCGTTTTAATAACGACAATGTTGGGTTTATCCACCGCGACAGTGGCTTCGTAAGCACGACTTTGTTTCATGTGCTACAATGTAGACTTGAGGCCTGAACATCTACTTCGCATAAACCCCCCTCGAAATTCGCCTAGAAGTAAGATGGCTTGGTGGTGTATTATTGATAAAAATATGTATTTTGCATTACAAACTGAAATAAATATATATTGAACTAACTGGCTAACACACCTGACCGGCAATCGGGAGATCCGGGTTCGAATCCCGGTCAAGTCAAATGATTTTTTCATGGCGAATTTCAACCCTGGAGATCTTAGGCTGTGAAAAGGGCCGAAATGCGAGAAGTCAAAGCCATAACTACGCAATCGGGATGCGAGTACGATTATTTGGCCAGAATAATGTTTTCTTTACTTATCATTATTCACATTCTTGTTTCACTCAGCTGTTTGCTCCGCTATGTTACCTTCACAGCTGGCACCGAAATGCTATGAATAATTTGGGAACTTGAAGCAGCCACTAAAATCGACGAATCCTAGAATCCACGTAAATGATACAAAAACGAAATCTATCAGACAAGGCAGAGTTCGCAAGAATGGGCAAAGAAAGTTCAAAAGTTTAATTAAACAAATTTTCAACTAAGAGCATATCCATGAAAATTTCATGAAATAAAAACCTAAATGATACCAAGTCAATACGGCTCAGCTACTGAAAAATTCCGTACTAAATTGTTACCTTTTAATACTTAGTAGGCTGGTTATTTGGGGAGGTGACTAACAGCTGAGGTGATTTGCGGACAGGAAGGGTCGGTTGGGAGGGTAAGAATTATTGGGAAGTGGTGGGAGGGTGAAGAGAAACCCAGCGTCGGCATCAGGCTATTCCTAACGAAAGGCGCCAAGGGGACCACGGTTTAACGCCCCAACCAACGGATGGAGTATGTATTGTACTTGAAGTCACTTTCCACATAGCACCCAAGTCGGGATAGGGACTCCACTGAAAAAGCTCCATCATCGCCAGGATTTGGACCCGGGCCTTAAGACTGAAAATTCGGTCGTCTATTTCCCAGTAAAATAATGCAAACTAGTTTCATAATTATACACCATGTAAGTATTGTGAAGAGCGACAACATCGCAACGCACACATTTATTCAGTTATTCCTGAATCACACGACCATTTTTTTCCGTCCCTTTTAAGGGATAGCTCCAATGATAGCTCAAATGATCGCTCTAAAATGATCGTGTGATTCGAACAAAGTCAGGGATGGCTAGGGATCCCTATAGCTTTTTCCATCCCTGGGCACGTCCCTTTTTCCGTCCCTGGAGGCATCGCTGACTCCACCATTTAGCCAATCAGAGTGCTCGGCCGCAAAGAGCGACTCTAACGCCACGTTCGGCTTTCAGTGGAATGAGAGTAGTAAACATACAAATGATGCGAAAAGGGACGGAAAAAATGATGGAAAAAGGGACGGCCAAAATGACCGTAGAATTCAGAAAATGATAGCTCGAGCTATCATTGTCACGGTCCCTGAAAAGCTATCATTGGAGCTATCCCTTAAAAGGGACGGAAAAAATGATCCTGTGATTCAGGCTTTACAGAATGCACTGATCAACTTGAGACATACAAATATGATTTAGCTTGAATTACGTATCAAACTGGAGAAAATAACAAATAAAAGCATGCTTAACTTACATAAGTCGAAAGCTTGACGTTTCAGCACGAAAGACGTAAGTTAAGATTAACTTAGGGGTATCCCACCATCCACCTATTTACGAAACCAAACTCCACGATTGAATATCTCAATGGTTTCAGGCTCAACTTTGTGGAAGTTCATTGTAATAATGAAAAAAGAAAACTTTGTTTTATTTCACCAATTTATTTTCAGACACTACTAGTTTCGAAACACCGGCGCCATCTTCAAGTACCTATTCATGACGCCGACGTCATTTTCAGGTACTACTAGTTTCGAAACAGCGGCGCCATCTTCAAGTACCTATTCATGACACCGACGTCATTTTCAGGTACTACTAGTTTCGAAACAGCGGCGCCATCTTCAAGTACCTATTCATGACGCCGACGTCATTTTCAGGTACTACTAGTTTCGAAACAGCGGCGCCATCTTCAAGTACCTATTCATGACGCCGACGTCATTTTCAGGTACCTGAAGATGACGCCGCTGCGTCGAAACCATTCGTACTTGAAAATAAATTGTTGGAATAAAAAAAATTTTCTTTTTTCATTATTCCACGGTTGATGATGAACAACCGTTGAGAATAGTTTATGGGGCACAAATAATTCGGTATAAAAACCATTAGCAAGATGGAAAAATAAAAGTTGACGGTACGATGAGATCTTAATAGCAGTTACATTCTCACAATCAGGTTCATAACGAACAGTTTTGAACGTACTCGTGACATAATGTGTGATCGCCAAAGTTGCCGATATTTTTGATAAAAAAACCCACATATTGCGCTATTTGCTCGGGGAATATTTAAATGAATACATCAGATTTAAAGGAAAGAATTGCAATCATTATTTACATGAGAGTGCAATTTTCATTGGGCGTATTCCATTCTCAATGATTCGGATTGAAAATTATAATGTAGCTTATTGATATGGCAAGCCTCTGCAGGAACTTCAATTTAGGAGAGCAAATAGTCGATTTTATACCATAACTTAACGTTGTAAAAGCTAAAGCTTAATCGAAGCATACAAACGTGTCTCATTTTTGATCGAGGAAGTGGAGCAATTGATCGTTCGCTTGAATAATTCGTCGAGTGAAAGGGAAAGTAATTTTTGGAGGGGGCTTGATTTCTTTTACACCGATTAACGTTCTCCTTATTTGCATGACGCTTCCTGTGCCAGATGAGGAGATTATTTTACAGTGAAGTTGAAACATGGCTTGTCGCAATCTAACCCATATACTTGATTGATTCGGAAATATCTAATATAAAAATATCGGAAAACCAACGTTTCGAGTGACGGATGATATATGGCTTAAATAATGCGTTTGGTCATATTGTTTGAGATCACTTTCACATATTCATTTTCTCATAGTTTAAATTATGGTTTACAGAAAAAAGTTAGTAAAAGACTTAGCGCAGTAGATAAGTTAAAGTTGTAATTTATCAAGAGTGAACATACATACGTAAAACGTGATTTTTTTTAGTATTCTATCAGCTGATTGGTAGGTTTTTGGACAGTTCTATCCTAACGTCTCAATTTCATGCACATCACTTCTTTGTCGCTCCTAAGGATGACGCACCATTAAACTCCACTTAAATTCCTCACATTGTTTCCCTCTACTTAATGGCCGGTTGCAGGAACGACACATATGTATTCAATAAAGTTATGAGACTCATAAGCCCTAGCAACCATTCAATAAGTGTTGCAGGAACGTCCATTAAGTTTATGAGTTCCATAAACTGTTCCATAACTCTTCGGACCAAATCCGTGGGGTTAAATTCTTATGAGTTCCATAAAAATATAATATGGCGGATAGGTAATCAGGTGTTTGGAAGTGCTGTTGCGTAAAGATAAGATTGTATTGGACGAAAAAGTGCGTGTGTTTAAAGTTAATGGATGGAGTAGAGTTATGAGTTTCATAAGTAGCCAAGATGGCGGAAGCGCGATGAACCGCTTGGATTTTAACTACTTGTAAATATAGTTGTATTGAGACAAATGGCCAAGTTTGGACACTCTAACTGAATAATATATTATGTGCATTAGTAATTATACACAGGATAAACTACTAAACATTTTATACAGCGAAGGAATATTAGATCAAACGTTTGAAGCAATTTACCATTGGTTGATAAGTTATGAAACAGGTATGTGCGTTCCCGAAAAGCAAATATTTATATGAGGTCCGTAACTTCATTGATCTCATAGCTATTGATTCCACAACTAAACGTTCTTGCAACCGGCAATTATGTAATATCTTTTTTTTCTATTCGACCGCAGTTTTTCAAGGTTCGCAGAACTGCTTTGAAGGCGTCAGAGAAAAAGATCCGTCACCAACAACTTTGTTCAACGATTTAGTCTCAATTTTAACCAGCGACATGAAAGTGATTCCCATGCGAATTGATGCAATCCGCGACCGCACGCGGTCCATAGCGAGCCGGATTGTCGCAATGCACACATCGCTTGGGCGGGCGCCTCGACGCTGAATACTTGATCACGCGACGGAGAGAGGGATTGCAAAGAGCCGATTAGACGAGGTGTCAGTCAGCGGGGCGCGTGCACTTTATTGGCGAATGCACACGAATCCCTTTGGACGGAGAAGAAGAGGTGCTTGCTAACTTCACGAGAGATAATGAAGGGGGAATCCGAGAGGGGATAAGTCCACTCAGCACGGCAAAGACTTATAGAAACTTTGGATGGGACACTCACTGCTTTTATTATATCAATTCAAGGCGGTTGGATCGGAAAATCAACGTATTTTTCGGTGGAAACTATTACAAACCTAAGAATATCCCGAACTTCAAAACCAGGGTTCCAATGCTTAAGCATCATCTTCATGTGAAATTAAGATGATACTAAAGTATTGAAACCAGAGGGGAGTAGAATGCAATATTGTAATTTGAAAAATTCCCCACCTGAAATTAAATTTAGCAATGGAAACCCACTAAGTTTCAGAGGAATGCGTTCAACCCTTCCTTGCGCAGGGCATTTCACACCTTCCATTGCCCATGGGGGTATTCCAAGTACCCCATAGTGAGCTACCAAACTCAATACGCTTCAGAAATGAAAAATAAGTACGATATTATTTGTAATTACTAGCTGTACATATCATTGAACATAAATCTTATGATTATGAGTAAACTGTATAATTTACAATGAAATTTTCATATTTATTCAGTTACATGCCTATATGATTTTGATATAACTGCAAAAATTAATTTGACAATGTTCTTAACGCTGTTAATCTATAAGATTTTACCTAAAGATTGTGAAAAAAACGCTACATAATAAGTCTTTACAAATGTACTTTTACAAGTAATTATAGCATATGATGATTTTATTTTATCTTTCCTATGTACCTATAATAAGATAATAATATTCTACGCTTAATACATTGTTAATATTTGAAAAATGAAAGCCATATCAATCATTCAATGCCAATTTTACCCTGAGAAAAGAATGTCAACAATATTTCATACTGATGTATAATAAGGTGGTAGATTATAATTTGCATAACTTCATTTCACAAAACAGAGAAATAGAAATTTCCAGAAGTATGTACGATGATGAGTTTTTAAGTATCATGCATCCTCATCCGTTGCAATATGAGCATCGCTAGTCATAATATACAAATTACATGCTTGAAAACATGTTAAAACATAGAAAATCTCATTTAGCTACTCAACCTCTAATTCTAATAACCTTAATTCTAATTAAGTTGGTATATTTACAATAACGTAAACTATATTACATAAAGTAAGTCAGACAAATAAATGTAATAATAATTAATTGTATTTGTTAGTCTGGTTGATATGCGTAATGAATAATCTACCCACAGATCTATGATCTAGGAAAATCACAAAAATTTCGTTTTCCAATCACAGCCTTCGATCAGAATTCGTACTGATGTAAAAGTAAAAATTTAACGAAAAATGAGAAAACTATGACAAAGATGCGTTCCTTGTACACTACCCGATTTACTGTACCTTAAGGTCAAGATTTCATTATTGGACAACAATTTTTCATTTAATATCAAGTACTCTTTAATTTTTACGATTTTTCAGCATGGAACTCATAATTCCGATTCCATCCTCAAACAAACATAACAAATAGGAATGACACACTCGAGAATTACCGGGAATGCCGGATGTTTGCGCACCTTGAAGTCACACGGGTAGGTAATGCATTTGCGAAGTCACTGGCTCTCACAATATCAATCTGTACTTGGGAAAACCCTCTCTCTTCGTTAGAACGAACCAAGAAAAGTACCACTCGGAAGTGTGGGAAAGAAACAAGGGCGGCTGATGACGACTAATTAAAAGGGGTTATTGAATTGAACTATACACACCTAATTTAAGTGAGAGCAATTGCATGACAGGGTCATTAATTTCATCCATTCTCATACAGGGCAGAAACACTAATATTTTGAACTGATATCTATGGTAAGACTGAAAGCCACTCACACGAAACACTCCTGTATGAATGGAGTTAAGGTAGTCCGAGCGAGATAGTTCCCCAGTCATAATAGAGACCATATTCGAATTTTACGTTTTAATTTCACCAGCTGTAGGACACATCAGTAAAATATTGCATTGTTAATGGTGCAATAATATAGTTTTATATGACAGAAATTGTAAGTAGTTAAATAAAAATGTCTAAATAAGTCTTTAACTTGACTCATGTTTTTCTCTCGGAGCGTTAGAAGCTCCTTAAAAACGGAAGGTTTCTTGTGATACCCAAGAACCTACTGTGGTGACAGTATGATTAATTGGCAAATATAGTTGAGAAAACATACAAACTACACACGGTTAGTTTTTTGACGATATTTAAGTGTTATAAATACCTCATTTTGTAAATAATGTCACTCTGGAGTGCATAAACGTACCATTTCCCATGTAAAAGGGCTGGTATATTTTACAAAATATCTCCGAAAGTAATGTAGTAAGGGGTAGAATATTTGGTGTCATTGGATATGTGAGATATTTTTCTTTAAAATGAGGCCAAATTCATTGATTTCTAAGTAAAATGATATTTCGCTCTGACTACCTTAAGGGGACGGAGGAAGACAAAACCCTAATTAACTCCGATTTGGACGATAGACACTGGTATCTACATTCCTTTTTCAATCGAGTAAACACTGAGAGATCTTAAATCGATATGTTGGATTACGTTATAATATCATTATGCTGTCTTTTTTCACATGAACATGGTAACAGTGGAAAACTGTCCCATCTACAACGGCGGTGATCTACCATTTTTGAAAGAAAGCTTCATAAATATAACTCATTCAAAATGGAAGGGGATCGTACATCAGAGACTTCACTGCAAAATCTACCTACGATAGAGATTTTCTTGGAAAATGGCTCGGTAGACAGGATTTGGCGTTTTCCATCACATAAACCGCAACACCATAGAACGATTCAAAGTGAACATGTAATTTTTTAAGTAATTCATTAGTTTGATAGCTAATGCACCAGCAAATTCAGCTGAGGAGAGACCTACAGAGTACATAGCCACATAGAGAGCTACGCCGCGATCAGAATTGTAGTCTCACGAAGGGAGACAGCACGTATTGAAAATAAGATAAACACGGCTACAAAGTAGCAGTCCATCTTCAAAATCATTTGTGTTCCTAACAAGATTAAACAGCGATCAGTCAATTACTTCTTTCTATGTAATCACCGATAGCAATTAATAATTTTCGATTGAAGGCATCAAAGTTGGAACACTTTCACGTACCTGTAGCCATGCCAACATGAGTTTCTTCGGTGGGAATTTGGATCTTCCGATCTGGTAGCGGACGATGAGCGACCAGATAAGTCCCAAGATGAGCTTGAGGTTTCCATTCACGATGTCAACATTACCTGCAATGAGAAGAGGAAGGAAAGAATAAATCACAGACGCATTAGATATCGTAAAAACCAAATATTTTTTCGTTGGAACATTTCAGTTTAGGAGGACAGAGTCTCTCAAAACCTCTTTTTTTACTAATTATATAAAAGATCAAAACATTAAAATTTCCCGAGATCACTTTTACTACGGCTACTTCCTTATAAAGACACGCTCATGGACACCATGAGGAGTATTACACAGCATATGCTAATCCGTAAATAAACACTCGCTAGTAGAGAATAACAATATGATTCGATTACTGACAAACTATAAAATATGGTATCAATAAACTTGACGACATCAGACGTTGCTTTGTAGAATAACTTAACATTGGTGTCTATATTGAAAGTTATGCAGTAATTTTCTACAATCATTAAATTTGTACGACGCGTTTCACAATTTTACTGCATGCGCAGTAAGGTTATGAAACGCATCATACAAATTAAATATTTGCAGAAAAACACAAAGTATTCTTTAAAATTTTACTAATGGTATCAATGAGATTCATCAACTTCCCAAAGAGTATATTCAAGAGACCAGAAATGTCATTAAACACGGAATACAATTTTTATAGGACACTTAAACTAAACTCGTGCGAGAGACACAAGTAATGCGATGTCTACTTGCCTGTTTTTCTGGGTACTCCTTCAAAAGTGAGAAAATAAAGGAATTTTAAAAGTCGGAAATTTCACCACTGAGCTAGCACACTGGCTTAAAGACGAGGGAACGTCAGCTTCATCCGGTAAGCTGCCGGAAAATGGAGAGAAATTTGGACGAACGTTTTCTACAAAACGATTGAAACACCCAGCCAAGTTTTCATTTCTGAACGATTGAAACATCCTCAAGGGGCATCGCGTTGATTTCATCTTGAGATATGAGAGTAATAATAGTAGCAAAGCACGAGTTTCGTGTGATCGTCAAGATTCATCCTCGAGCTTATCGCGCCTTCCGTCCATTTGAGAGAAACTGACCATTAGAACCGCACCTGCGAGGAACATAAATAACTCTGATGTCGGCGATACCATGGGATCACTTCTCAAAATGGAAGGTCAGGGGTCTTTCTCGAAGACACTCAACCAGGAATTTGTAGAAGGTCAACGTGATATCACCAGTAGCACGGGGTCAAGAGGCAAGAACGAGGGACCGTGTAAAAGCACAACTTCCCACTATTCCGAGCTGTTTCACAGTTCAAACATGGCAGCTGGCATAGGTTGGGACGAAAGAAATAAGAATAGGTAGCTCCTAGGTCTTGGAATAGATAACACGGAGCAGATATCTACGGTTATCACGATAATCATTACAGCAGCGGAATAAATTCAAATGCATTCACAAGCTTAGATATGGATTTTTCCGATTTATCATAAGACACCCTTTCGCATGACAGAATGAATATCTTCGATTATTCTACGTAAATTAAGTTACGTCCTAATGTGTATCCCTTCGCAGGATTTTCGAACAAAAATGTTTGTGATAAAAGGACTCTTTTTGATATAGTAGATAAGAGATTTTTATATCACAATACATTATCGAAAAAAAACACTGTGCACAGTGTATTGGAAACGATCATGAGGAATAGTCATTGAATACGTTAGTTCAATATTCTGAAAATAGGAATATAGAGAGAATAGCTTAAGACTAGATAATAATAATAATAATAAATTTATTTACAAATAGTTTACACGCTGTAATTTCCCTTTGGATGGGTCACAATAAATTTACAACAAAAAGGAATATTTGTACTTATTTTTGGTCATAAATCATTCATAAATATAATAATCACAAATAAAAATATATATTTACCTTCAAACAAAGATTACTTTTTTATATTATAATATAATAATAATTTAATTCCTTTTCAGGGATTACAGAGTGGTAGTACAATAGATAGCCTCTAAGGAATTACCTGTGTTGGGGATACTGACAAATAAACCATGGAAAAAGCGATAGCAAAAAACAAAATGGTTTACAATTTTCGATAAAACGTTTACAATACAGTGAAGAAACTAATTCAAAATAGAAAAAAGACTCAGAGATATACATAATTAAATAGTGGTTACAAAAAAGAGACACATAAATACAATATCGGGTGAATTTACTTCCACAATGATATTACAATATCACTTAATTCATTATATTTAATTCGATAAATATTTCATGTAAATTACGAAACAAAATCTCGATATTTTTTTATAAGTAATGACCAAGTTTTTACTTTCTTAAGAAATTTTCTTACGTGTTTTTCTTCCTTAATGGACATGGTGAAGCTTTCTCTTCGCTTCGGTTCAATCGTAACAGTTTGAGACTCACGAGGAGAATATAACAATACATATTCACTACGGGTGATTGAAGACTGTGAACGGGCAAAAAAACGGTTGCAACTTTTTCCTAGCACAGCTTTATGAACTCCGACACAATATAAGCGAGAGGTTGATTGTACATAACGCGACTGTTTTTTTCTTTCCGACCTCCTTCTTCCTCTTCTCTCCGTCACTCACGGCTTGAGGTCAAACGCCACCTGACGCGCGCATTCGTGACGGGGTGCAGTGCTATGCGACCCGGGTATAAAAATGAATGATCAACGGAACCATCGCTATGACTAAATCTTTGATTTCTCACTGCATTGCCATGCCTCTTCCAAACACATAAAAGATATGTTTAGAATATCCTAGAGCAGACGGAAATGTAGAATTTAATAAATTTGTCCAAAAGGAAATTGAAAAATATGTACTGTATCTGGTCTACAAAGAAAAAAGGGTTGTTTAATCCAGCCCAAACACCGGAAAAAGTTGTCAATACGAGAACCAATTGCGATAATTAAAAGTCCATACGACAGTTCTTCATTTAAAACGTAGGAAAACACGGTGGAGTGATACAAGACGTGCGGTCTATAAGTTGTTAAATCCTACTCTCTTCGTTATAAATCCTCTACTACCCTAAAATTCTGTTTTTCTCCATGCTGGGCTACGGCAGAATAGAAATATGGCTGGGATCTTTGTTTGGGAAATCACTGGAAATCAACTTACTCGATTATTAAGCCACGCTAATCGAGAGACGTTAAATGAAACGTATCTATCGAATATGCGCTGTTCCTTAGGGGTAGAATAGAATAAGTTTATTTCAATGCTTCAGGTTTAAAACCCCTAAAAGCACCAGAGTAGTTTATTGTGGTGTGTATGAAGTTTATGCATACTAAAGAACAGCATTTGCTACAAAAATATGACAATAATTCTAACATTTAAACAAGAAAACAGATATGGTGCCATTTTTAGTGTGAGTATTTACATAATTGTTTAATAAAATACTACAATAATTTTGACATTAATACAAGAGACCAGATATGTTGCCATTTCAGTGTATCTACATAAATAATTGGTGAAACAGGATACGCGGACATTGAAAATATGTACAACATCTGGTCCACAAACCAAAAATGAGTTGTTTAATCCAGCCAGCACACCGGAAAAAGTTTCCTATCCTCTCGAGGCCTAAGACAATTTTAGAGGTGCTTCTGTCCCCACTAACTAGACATGATTTCCCTCTAAACGTACCGTATGCTAGTAGTTTTTCGATGTTGTAGTTGGACGCAAACATACTAGGATCTTTTACATCATTTAGGATCAAATAATGTTGTATGGCCAAAAATGTTTAGGATTTTGGAAAAAGTTGGGCTGAAATACAACGATAGAAGAATAATATTTAAAACATACCAAAATGAAACAGCCTTAATTAGAAATAAGAAAAAAGAAGATACAGTTATAATAAGGGAAGGAGTGAGACAAGGCTGTCCTCTATCACCAATAATTTTCAATGCATACATCCAAGAAGAAGTCGATAAAGTAAGGGAAAATGTTGATGTAGGAATCAAAGTAAATGGGAAGAAAATAGATATGTTACGATATGCTGATGATATTGCCATAGTTGCAGAAAAGAAAGAAGATTTAGAAATTATACTTTACGAGATGGAACGAATTCATAGAGACCAATATGGAATGATGATAAATAAGCAAAAGACTAAAGTGATGGTATGCGGTGCTCAAGACTGCTGTGAGCCTGTAAGGATAACAATAAATGATGAAGAACTAGGACAAGTTACAGAATGCAACTACTTGGGAAGTATGATAACAGAAGATGGAAGGAGTAAACGAGAAATTGAGATTAGAATATAACTAGCAAAAATAGCTTTCAATGATAAAAAGACTCTACTGACTTGTAAAAATGTTACTTTGGAAGTAAGAAAGAGGGTTATGAAAGCTTATGTTTGGAGTGTGGCCCTTTACGGGTGATAAAGTTGGACTATCGGGAATCGTGAAAAGAGCAGATTAGAGGTCCTAGAAATGTGGTGCTATCGAAGAATGCAGAAAATCAGCTGGCGAGACAGAATCACCAATGAGGAAGTGCTGAGAAGAGTACAAGAAAATAGAAGTCTCTGGAGACAGATACAGACAAGGAGACTTAAACTAATAGGTCACATTCTACGATGCAATGATTTCATAAAATTAATAGCTGAAGGTTTTATTGAGGAGACAAATCGCAGAGGACGTCCTAGATTAAGCTATATGAAGCAGATCATCAATGACTCTGGATGCGTCTCATATGGTGAAATGAAGAGGAAAGCTGAGCAAAGAGCGGAATGGCGTGCTATTGCCAACCAACCCATATCCAATGTCCTCTATCACCAATAATTTTCAATGCATACATCCAAGAAGAAATCGATAAAGTAAGGGAATATGTTGATGTAGGAATCAAATTAATGGGAAGAAAATAGATATGTTACGATATGCTGATGATATTGCCATATATATAATATGCTATAGATGAGCTATAGATAACCGAAGAAGAAGAAGGATCAAACGCATACAAGTGTGATCTTTTCCTAAAAGATCACAAATGATTACATTAATTTTAACGCACTAGGCATAGCGTTCCATATAACAGAGGTCAATGGAGTCACTCTTCTTGAAGAGTGCAGTCTTTTCGTTTGCCCTATCGATACAGTTCGTTTTCAATGCCATAAAAAAGTAGCAGAAAAATATTTTGGCAGCGGGAGTTCAATTTCCACCTCCGTCTTGTGTAGGGCATGCCAACGTATTGACGCCAATACAAAAATTTGGCATCGATCACATTCTGATTTAACCATTACCCATTACTCATTTCCTTCAATCGAGTGAGTTTCACGTCCACGGTAATGGTGATGCCATCGACACAAGCAAGGCAACCTATACATGATATCATCATCTTTGTTTATAGAATCCTTTTCCACAACCCTCAGCCCATAGCTTTCCATGGAAGGGAATTTCCAAAGGGAACAGCTCCGAGTGTGTAAAGTTTAGATTTTTAAAAAGTGGAGCATACCTCAAACATCATTTCTACAGACCAATTAACGTCTTCATTACCCTTATAGCCCTCAGATTTTATTGAACCATTGATTTTATGACTCAAGGTAACTTCAACCCTCTCGTCCAGTCACATAACGCTTCCTCACATCTCTAATGATTATTTATTCGATGTTTTTCCGCATGAATTAAATAAAGGCATCGCACTCATTATGTCAACAACAGCCATACTATCATAAGAAATCTTCATATATAGAACTGAATTTCAAGGACAAGACTTGACCAATGTGCTGAGTAAAGGCTGTCTCCGTAGAATAAGAAGTAAAACAGCTAATAGCTACAACATGAAGCAAGGGGAATGAAAACTAAAATTCCCTGACAGAATAATGCAAATGATAAATATATATCTCAGCAATATATGCCACTGATTTTCGTACATTAGTACATTCTTATTTTTACCAATAATCCGTGCGTTCATACATGATAGTGAAATATGTATTATAAAGTTGCAACATGGCGACCTCGATTCTTTAGAACGTCTCTCCGCTATTTTTTTTACCATGTTTCTCCCAAGACGTCACTTTCCGTGAGACCTCCTCGATCTAGACGAAGGAGAACGATACTTTATGGACGATGTGCTTCTACAGAGGTGCACGTTAGGGTTGGGAAACCGGATTAAATAAGCTCCTCCTCTATTAAATGTTTACAACGTGCGTTTCTGCAGAGCACCAACGTTACACATTTGGACGAATGCTTCTCATGTATGAGTAAAAGAATCCGTAGCGATCTGAGCAGTTATACTGCTTGCTTTAATGTTTTATGAATAATTTATTCAGTTTACCTCGAATAGATTCTACTTTTTAAAGGCTTTTACAATGCCCAGTAGCACCTGCTGCCATTCAGGGGTCTTTCTTTGATTTGCGTTTCTTCACCTACAATTGATAGCGCAGAAAATCGTTAGAAATAACAAATAGATTCATTAAAATGAAATAAAATTTGGAACTGACTCTCACAGCGTTTCTGAAAAAAAAGTAATACTGACAGAAAAAAATTCCAATTATCCACAGAAATAAAATTTTACTGCGACCTAGGTTTCGATGTTTTTACGTCATCATCAGGTGACAAATGAAGTTAAGTGCACGCAATATACAGTCATTGAAGAGGAAGGGGGGAAGGGAGGTGGTGAAGTGGTTGGGAAAACCGAAGGGATAGGGTACCGGAGGGAGGGGGGGATTAAAACGAGGCATTAAGAGAAACTATGCGGCACTTAATGCTCACTTTGAGATAGAGATTCGCTTGTATTGCCATGCTAGCATTAAATATAAAATTCAAAGATTCCTGCAATAAATTCCACTTTCTCAGGCGAGATGTTGTAGAACAACACTTTCAAATGATTTACAAAGGATATCATACCGTCTACTTTATTTAAAAACTCGTATCACACGTTTTTCGACTGAATATCAGTCATCATCAGGTACAGCTAATCTTCCAAATATCCAGACACATGTATATATAGACAGATACATTACCCAATTAAAAGTAGTGGGGAGTCAGGAGGAAGGATAGGAGGAGAAGAAGGTTTAAATCATACTTGGGATAGGTTCCTTTGTTTGTCCCAACAAAATACGTCAACATATCTGACCTACATCGCACTGTAATCGATGAAATTTTTCATTTCTGCGTCATGCATAAATTCCACCCAATATCGAAGGGATCTACGGATTTTAAATGAAAAAAATTTCAATGGAAAAATACTGTGATACGATATGCCCTTGAATGTCTTTCCTCCGCTATACAAGGCATCACCTACGTTAATCATTGAGGCGAATGCCTCTATCTTCAGGGGTCTCCAAAATTTTCAGGGGTATTTCGTTGATTTCCGTTTCTTCAGCTACAATTGATGCCGCAGTAAATCGTTAAAAATAAATAAAATAAATAAAATAAATAAAATAAATAAAATAAATAAAATAAATAAAATAAATAAAATAAATAAAATAAATAAAATAAATAAAATAAATAAAATAAATAAAATAAATAAAATAAATAAAATAAATAAAATAAATAAAATAAATAAAATAAATAAAATAAATAAAATAAATAAAATAAATAAAATAAATAAAATAAATAAAATAAATAAAATAAATAAAATAAATAAAATAAATAAAATAAATAAAATAAATAAAATAAATAAAATAAATAAAATAAATAAAATAAATAAAATAAATAAAATAAATAAAATAAATAAAATAAATAAAATAAATAAAATAAATAAAATAAATAAAATAAATAATATGCCCATTTAAGTGACAAAATTAGAAATTAACTCCCATAGCGTTCCAATATAAAGAACTGATACCGACAGAAAAAAAATTTCAATGGAAAAAAATTGTGTGATACACGATATGCCCTTGGACGTCCTTCCACCGAGATATAAGACGTCTCAAAGGGGCTTCAAAAATAAAGGTGCAGTCGCCTATGCGAAAGGGTGTGGCAAAAGTAGTACTCCCCCGGCATTCGACAAGAGATTATGGCTGTTTCTGAGTGGACGAGGAAGGAACAGAAGGGTGCACGATAGTGTTGGGAAGCAGGATAAAACAAGCTCCTCTTCTATTAAATGCTTTCAATATGCGTTTCTGCATAACACCTACGCTACGCATTGAGGCGAAAGATTCTTCAGGAGTCTTTTGTTGATTCCCGTTTCTTCAGCTACATCTACACCTACGTAATACCCTGCGAGCCACCTTGAGGGTGTGTGGCAGGGGGTGAAGATCACCAAACATGCATTATTGACATGCAACTAGGATATTTAATGAAGGCATACTAGATAATAGGGTCACATGGTTAGTATCTACATAATAAGAAAGGGATTAATGGTTGTTATTACATGCATCATGCAATACAGATTACTCTAACTATATTTCACCTGCCTATCCCTTTGCTACGCTGCCTATTGTTCTCTCTTATAGTACGCGGGAAAAATTACATTTTAAATCTATCAGTACGACAAAATATCACTCTAATCTTGTTAATCTGATCAAACCTAGCATAATACGCAGGGGTTCTTAATATATATCTAACGTCATCTGTAAACAAATCGGTTTCAAATTTACTTAAAAGGTTTAACCTAAATTTTAACCTACGTTCTGATAGTAATTCCCATCCTAGTTCTTCTATTAAACTCGTAACACTTATTCAATTATCATAACGGCCTTTAACAAACCTAGCGGATCTCCTTTGCACGCGCTCTAATTCTTTTATCATACCTTCCTCGTACGGATCCCATATACTAGAGGCATATTCTAAATGAGGCCTGACAAGTGTAAAATAGCTTCTTTCTCGTACTCTCTCATCGCATTTGCCTAGAACCCTTTTTACGAATCCTAATGTACGGTTTGCTACACTAGTTATTTTCCTGATGTGTTTCCCCCATGACATGTCTTCAGTGATGGTGACGCCTAAGTATTTAATAGATTCTCAGCTACATTTGATGCCGCAGAAGATCGTTAAAAATTAATAGAATCCCCTTTAAAATGAAAAAAAATTGGAAATGAACTCCCACAGCGTTCCAATAAAAAGAACGGATACTGACAGAAAAAAATTTCAATGGAAAAAAATAGCGTGATACACGATGTGTCCTTGAACGTCCTTCCTCCGCGATATAATTCACCTCAAAGGGGCGTCAAAAATAAAGGCGCGGTCGCCTTCGCGAAAGGGTGCGGCAAAAGTCCCGCACCCCCGGCATCCGACAAGAGATGATGGCTGTTTTGGTGCGGACGAGGAAGGGAAAGAAGGCAAGGTGAAGCCTGAGGGTGGAGTAGGAAGGAGTCCGTCATCTTCCGCGCGCGAAGGACGAAGAGGCGACCGGATGCGAGGCTAATTATGCAGTCCTGCGTCTCCTCGAGGGGCGAATCGTCTCACGAATGGGTGGGAGAGGAGGAAAGCGGGGGTGGGGAGGATGAGGGGCTTCCGTGGGACGCATACGTGGGGGTGGGATGGGGCAGAGGGAAGGAAGGGGACTGAGTGACAGAGGAAGAACTCGGTGGGATGCCTCGAATCCTCCTCCTCCCCTTTGTTCCGGTTCGTAATCCTCGACTCTGAGCCGTGCGCGCTGTGGGAGGCACTTCCCCTTGTCCGAGAGGGGAAGTTTTATGATCCGAATCTACGCAGGGCGGGGAATCAGGCGCATGCAACCAACTAGGAGGCCTGGACATCGGAGGGCGTCCGCTTCAGCTGAGCCCGAGCACAGCGTCTGAACGCTGTGACGCATCAGAACTATAAGCTGATGCATGGTGTTGGAAAAGAAAAGCTATGCAAATTCCACTTGGAAAATTTATAGCACGACCTGGGTTTCAACATGTTGTGTCATTTTCACCTGAAGATAACATAATATGTTGAAAGGTAAAGATGACATAATATTTTGAAACCCGGGTTGTGCTAAAAATTTTCCAAGTGGAATTTGCATAGTTTTTCTTTTCCAACAATGAAAAATTCCACATCATCCAGCCTGAAACCGTACGGTTTGTTTGATGTATGGTGCTTTACAGTCCCGCATTTACGTTATACAGGGTGTTTCAAAATAAATGGGGTTTTAAGGTATTTTGAGCGAAATATCATTTTACCTAGAAATCAATGAATTTGGTCTCATTTTCAATAAAAATATATTACCCTTCCATTGACACAAAAAATTCAACTTCTTACCACATTACTTTCCGAGATATTTGCCAGAAAATACCAGCCCTTTTATATTGGAAATGGTACATGCATGCACTACTGAGAGAACTTATATTAATAACGAAGCATTATCTGAGCCACCACGAGGGTGTGTGGCAGGGGGTGAAGATCACCTAACATGCACTATTGACATGCAACTAGGATATTTAAGGGAGACATGCTAGAGAACAGGGTCACATGCAGCTAGATGGTTAGTATCTACATAATAAGAAAGGGATTTTTGGTTGTATTACATGCATCATGCACTACAGACTACTAACTATATTGCACCTACCTACATCTACATCTAAGTGATTCCCTGCGAGCCACCACGAGGGTGTGTGGCAGGGGGTGAAGATCACCAAACATGCACTATTGCCATGCAAGTTGGATATTTAAGGGAGAAATGCTAGATAATAGGGTCACATTACTAGACTAGGTTTCATTAGGTCTATACGCCCTTTGTGACATCAATTGTACAGCTTGGCAACTAAAATATCTCATATTTGTAACTTTTAGTTCCCGATTCTCCAATGAGAGGGGTAAAATTTGAAACGACTGCACATGGTGGACAAAAAAATCAGTTTACAGAGAATTAACCAAAGCATTCTCACTTTCGCGTCGGCTTCAATACGCGTCTTCCTCCACTACGATGTGTGCTTATCACCGCAGTGGTGATCGGAAAGTACCCAAAACAGATCAAACATGCATCTATTTTTGCCTTTCTGGGAATTGCGTAGCCAATCAGGGACGAGATTCCCGACGGAGGCTGCGCTGCAGTCTTGAGTTGCCCATCTGTCAACTTTCGAATCAACCAGTTATGTCGGATCTGCATCAAGCAAGTAACGCTTTCTGCTCGTCATCTGTTGCTTGATCATGTGATTCGCTCCCAGGAATTCTGGGTCATCTTTTGACAGCTGTGAGTTGATGAGTTTTCGTGGAAGCGTGTCCTTAAAATCGTTTCCGTTGGAGGAGAAAAGTATTGAAATAATGAGGGATAACCGTGGGAATTCCCACAGAGAAAAAATCATCCGCCTTGACCGGGATTCGAACCCGGATCCCTCAATTTCCGGCCGAGTGCATTAGCCAGTTAGGTTCAATTGCATTCATTTCAAAGTGTGATTTCAATTACAGTTTCAATCAGTTCAAATATTAGTTTAACAAATTTACATCTACAGCTACGTCATACCCTGCAAGCCACCCAAAGGGTGTGTGGCAGGGGGTGC
Organism: Ceriagrion tenellum; assembly: GCA_963169105.1. Lineage (NCBI taxonomy): Eukaryota > Metazoa > Arthropoda > Insecta > Odonata > Coenagrionidae > Ceriagrion > Ceriagrion tenellum. Next base: position 49,976,409 of record OY720637.1, read on the forward strand.
TTCCACACCAGGCATGCATGAATGATACGGTAGAACACCGAAATTACACTGAAACCCGCGTACCACACATGCAAAGCGCCAATTAAAAATCTAATAACCAACAAAAATTCTATCGTCAATCGTTCCAACATGCAAGGGATACAAAGACTACTACTACAGATTCAAAATATCATGCATAAATAAGAAAAGCAATATTTACATCATGCATAAATAAGAGAGTAGAGAATATAATGAGAAAGATTTACTGCCTGCCTATTGTCAATACTCGAACTATTCATGACGACGATCACAGCTGTTATGGTCCCGAATGGTACGCGGAAAAAATGACATTTTATACCTATCGGTTCTACAATCTAGCTCTCTAATTTTATTGGCGCGATCTAATCTGCCGTAGTACGAAGGGGTTAATAGTATGTTTTTTACGTCGTCAGTAAAATAATTTTCCTGAAATTTATTTAGGAGGTTAAGCCTATAATTTAATCTACGCTGTGATAGCGATTCCCATCCTAATTCTTCTAACAGTCCAGACACACTAGCCAACTTATCGTAGCATCGTTTCACAAACCTAGCTCCTCTTCGCTGTACGCGATCTAACTCTGATATCAACCCCGTTTCGTATGGATCCCATACACTAACAGCATATTATATAATTTAGAAGAGCTACCGACGCGTCCTATTCCCCTGTGGATTTTTGTGACCTTTACGGGACTAGATGTTCTCGACTGCCGGACATACAATGTAGCAATAAGTCGCTACTGAGCGCTTAGCGCCACTGCCCACGAGGAAAGATCGTCTTTTTTGACAGAGTTTTGAGGACGCCTCGATAGCATAACTGGCTAAAGCACTCGGCCGGAAATCGAGGGATCCGGGTTCGAATCCCGGTCAAGGCGGTTGGTTTTTTCTCTGTGGGAATTCGCACGTGTGCATTGCGGGTGACTCCAAGTGGAACTCCGTCCCGGATAGCTTGAAAATTGTCAGGGACAACCGTCTTCATTTCTATGGCACTATTGGGGTGTGAAACGTTAATCTCCACAACTTGGCTCGCGGTATTTTTCATCCAATTCAAACAAACAGGTATAGAGTGCCCTGCGACCAATAATCCTCACAAACATCGATTTTCTAGATGGGTGGTTTTCGACTCGAAGGAATGTTCAGAATGGAGTGTTTTCCGGAATGATAAGTTCAGTTGACTTTTTCACGTTATTCTAACGCAATTCTGTAGCGACTGTCTGAAGTTTTCGAGCTTTGAAGACATAAATCTCAACCAGCAAAGCTGCCATTGGATTCATCATTCATTGCGTCGCAATGAAATGTATGCCAAATTCACTGAATGATGCACACATTCCATATCTAAACGCATCTAGTTAGAAGCTTTGTCTCGAGGAGTCGATGCGTTTCGTTATGGACTTAGTGCATCATTCAATGGGTTAGGCATAACTTTATTGCCATAAAAGCAATAATAAATCCAATGGCAGCTTTTTCAGGTGAGGTTTATGGCTTATAATCATGAAAGCTTCCGACAAAAATGCATTTCAGAACGCGTTTTACATTTTGTGTGCGTAAGATGGAGTGTGTGAAAGTATCAAAGCAACGACTAATGTGGAGATTGGACGACGCCCAGTTCCCAAGTCCTGAATGAATGCAGGATGTTCCCTTCACACAGGTAGTCTCTCAAGTTTTCCGCAAGCGTATGACGCCAGAGTGGTGAGTTTTTGATGAAGAGGGAATTAAGGCGCCCCCTTTCGGATTGCGTGCGTGTAAACTGTAACCTATTCCCACGTATTGGCATCGACCGTGACCCACTAAAGTTGCATGGGAAGGAGACGGACTGATTTCAAAGCATTGGGAGGGGAAGCTGAGATGCCTCGTGAGAATCCAGATCCATATCAGAGGGGTCACTTAACATGGCCTTCAAACAATAGCCCGGCAAAAATGTGTATCAGAATGGAGCGAAAGAGTGGAGCTTCTATCCTCGACAAAGTGGCAAGATTACAGATAAGATTAGGAGCATTGGCGACCCCTTCCGAGTTAGACAAGATTTTTTGAGCTGGTTTCCCTTTCAGGCTCAACTAAGAACAAGTTCCCACGTACGAGCCGGTCACCCAAAAAAGTGACTAGGAAGAGGCGGTATTCACCAAATATCACTTCATTTACATCTACATTTACCGGCAGATTACATCTACATCTACGTAATACCCTGCGAGCACCACGAGGGTGTGTGGCAGGGGGTGAAGATCACCAAACATGCACTATTGCCATGCAAGTAGGATATATAAGGTAGACATGCTAGAAAATAGGGTCACAGTTTATTAGTTACTACAGTAGATTATTAGTTATTGCAGTAGTTAAAACAATAGAATATTAGTTACTACAGTATAGTACAGGTTAAAATCTACATAATAAGGAAGGGATTATTGGTAGTTATTACATGCATCATGCACTACAGACTATTCTAACTATATTTCACCTACCTATCCCTTTTGCTACGTTGCCTATTGTTCTCTCTTATGGTACGCGGGAAAAATGACATTTTAAATCTATCGGTACGACAATCTATCTCTCTAATCTTGTTAATATGATTAGATTGCGCCAATAAAATTAGAGAGCTAGATTGTAGAACCGATAGGTATAAAATGTCATTTTTTCCGCGTACCATTCGGGACCATAACAGCTGTGATCGTCGTCATGAATAGTTCGAGTATTGACAATAGGCAGGAAGTAAATCTTTCTCATTATATTCTCTACTCTCTTATTAATGCATGATGTAAATATTGATGTTCTTATTTATGCATGATATTTTGAATCTGTAGTAGTAGTCTTTGTATCCCTTGCATGTTGGAACGATTGAAGATAGAATGTTTCTTGGGTATTAGATTTTTAATTGGCGCTTTGCATGTGTGGTACGCGGGTTTTAAGGTAATGTCGGTGTTCTGCCATATCATTCATGCATGCCTGGTGCGAAAGCACCCCCTGCCACACACCCTTTGGGTGACTTGCAGGGTATGACGTAGATGTAGATGTACACAACACCCTGCGAGCCGCCGCGTCGGCGTGTGGCAGGGGGTGTTAGGTCACCAGCCGCGAAAAGATGTAAGTTTTTGGGAGATGAAATGGTGACATGTATTATAGGAGTGTATTTAGAGGAGCTCAATTTTCATATATGTCGCTTATTGTGCGCAGAAAGAATGAGCTTTTGTACCTATCTGTTTGGCAGTGTATCTCTCTTATTTTACCGCATCTGTCAGACCTAGAGATGTAGTGAGGAGTCATGATAATATTTCCTGTGTGGCTCTGAAAAATATCAGTGCTGAATTTCTCAAGCAACTAGCCTAGCGTGTAGCCTCCGAGTCGCTAGGGGCTCCCACCTTAATCCCTCTAAAAGTTGTGAGACACTATATGTTTGTTCGTAGCAGTTTTTAACGAAGCGCGCCGCTTTTCTTGGTATTTTATTAACTTTTTGGTTAAATCTTTTTTGGCCAGTGTCCCAAATGCTCGCGGCGTGTTCGAGGTGTGGCCTAACCTGAGCGAAGTAGCATCTCTCTTTGACTTTTTCATCCGGGGACCTTCCTATTATACGCTTATCAAAACCTAGTTTAAAAAAATCACATGGATATTCTAATTTAATTGCTGAAGATTTCACTCGCTTAAAAGTACACCATTGCACCAATTTTAGTACGATATTTATCTCGTGCTTCTTACAACTACTGAAATTAAAACGCACTATTTAAATTCGTTCTCCGTTCTGACTGGGAAAATATATCGCTCAAACTGCCTCAAGCTCTGCTAACATATACGGTAATGATCAGATTTTGAACGGAATACAATCAATATTTTAAAAATATTTACTGACATTATTTGTACCCCCCTTAGCTATAGCTGGGTATTAGATTTTTAATTGGCGCTTTGCATGTGTGGTACGCGGGTTTTAATGTAATGTCGGTGTTCTACCATATCATTCATGCATGCCTGGCGCGAAAGCACCCCCTGCCACACACCCTTTGGGTGGCTTGCAGGGTATGACGTAGATGTAGATGTAGCTTTAAATATTTTTAGTGTAATTTCGCATTTGCTTAAAATAATTTAGAGTAATTTTGCATTTTGAAATATTTAAAGAGACACCACAATCTATAACAAAATTACTCATGTTCGTCTACTGACTCAAAATTACTCATAGAATAGAATAGAAAACAATTTCATAGTCCTGGGGCAAAGTCCTATAGGACATTGAATTAGTTTACATGCGTTCATGAGGAGTGCAATACAAAAACAAAATACTAAGTCTTACAAAAAAAGAAAACAAACAAACAACTTTCAAGTCAGCAGAGAAAAGTATAAAATGAGCGACGTAAATGAGAACGAAAAAAAACAGACGCAATATACATAATCTAAATAATGTTTTAAAACAAAAATTTACAATCTGTAATACCTATTAATAAGAAAGAAAGAAAAGCAAACAAACAGGTATTTTATAAGACAGAAAAACAGCAAATGATTATAGTGAACAAGTAACAATATCATCTCATATAATCGTCTTCTCATATAGAGGAGAGAGAACATTTGGGAGACAAAAAGTCAGCCATATTCCTTTTAAATTGTGAGACATTCCTAGAAAATTTAATACTATCAGGCAACGAGTTCCATAATTTACAATATGAGATGTGGAAAGTTTTTTCGTATTTTGTTGTGCGGTGTTTGGGGATGTAAAATGTTTCTGTTATACGGGTCGATCTCTAGTTAGTTTGGGCATTAAAAATCAAGTTTTTTCTATAAATAAGAAGGGGTTTTCGAGTTCAGTGCTTTAAATAACATTAAGGCCTTTTGAATTGTTCTTTTCTGATTCCATTTTAACCAACCCGGCTTGGCGTAATAGGGAGATACAAGCTCATTGAAACGAATATTAAAAATGAATCGAATACATGAATTTGTCTTTGTAATTTAACGCTTGATTCATTAGTCACATCGGAGTATATAATTGAACAATAATCAAAAGTAGGAAATATTAAACTCTCAACCAACCTCTGGCGAAGTGTTGCTGGGATTACGTGCCTGAAATACTTCATCCTGTGGAGAGTTTTGTGGATTTTATTTGATATGGCAGTAACTTGGACCAGGACCTTGGACAGCACCAGGCTAAGGTGCTGCTCAGGCAAACTCCAAGGCTTTTGACTGAGTACGAGTAGTCAATTTGAATATTTAGAACACTAACTTTGGGTGGGTATTTTGAAAGGAGCATGCGTACATCAGGAGCACTTCCAAATATTATTGATTTTGCCTTGTTGGGATTTAGATTTAATCGACTTTTGGATAGCCAATCGCATATAAACTCGTCAAAGCAAGTAAACAAATTAATATCCTCGTTAACCAACGCAATGGCGTGATTAATTTCAGAAGGAAACGTGCCTGAAATACTTCATCCTGTGGAGAGTTTTGTGGATTTTATTTGAGATGGCAGTAACTTGGACCAGGACCTTGGACAGCACCAGGCTAAGGTGCTGCTCAGGCAAACTCCAAGGCTTTTGACTGAGTACGAGTAGTCAATTTGAATATTTAGAACACTAACTTTGGGTGGGTATTTTGAAAGGAGCATGCGTACATTAGGAGCACTTCCAAATATTATTGATTTTGCCTTGTTGGGATTTAGATTTAATCGACTTTTGGATAGCCAATCGCAAATAAACTCGTCAAAGCAAGTAAACAAATTAATATCCTCGTTAACCAACGCAATGGCGTGATTAATTTCAGAAGGGTGGGACTCAATATAAATTTGTAGGTCGTCAGCGTAAAAATGATATTTGCTATGGGATATTTCACTAGCGAGTTCCTTGATGAAAATACTAAACAGAAGGGGCCCAAGTATTGAACCCTGTGGAACTCCACATGAGACGGGTTTGAAAATTGATACATTGCCGTCTTCGTCTTTAACAGCTTTCTGACGATTTGACAGATAGGAACGATGCCAGCAAAGGGCAGAGTAAGAGAAATTGAGTCCACTCATACGTTCCAGTAGTACGTCATGATCTACTGAATCAAAGGCCTTGCTTATATCGAATTGCACCAAAACAGTTACTTTCGTTTCGTCTATAGATCGACGCATATCATCGATTACCTTTAAGAGAGCCGCTTGTGTGCTAAAGTGTTTTCTAAACGCTGATTGATACTCATCGAAGAAATTTTGCCGCGAAAGATCATACTGCCTAGCCTTTTTCTTCTTTGGTGATCCCAAGGTACATAAAATATTGGCACAGATCAAACAATTCAAACGCCTAATCCCAATAGAAGTACGAAAAAAATGTGCAAATACCTTGCTGGTTCCACATATGGACTATTGTTCCCTTGTTTTTTCCGACCTAACTGGTGAATTATATCAGAAGTTACAAACATTGTTAAATTCTGGGATTAGATATATATATGATATAAATATCCGGGAGCATGTCACTCCTTACTACACAAAGTTGCAGTGGTTGAAACCCCAACAGAAAACTAAATTCCTGCTATCTGTGTTTGTGTATAAAATATTGTCAACCAAAACACCTGATTATCTTTATAAAATGATTATATGCCACCAGAGTGAAACTTGTAGAATAGTAAGAGTTAGAAGACGATTTAAAATTCCAAATTGCCGAACTACGGTGTACCAATTGTCAACCTTAAACTCTGCCATAAGAATATGGAATGAAATACCGGACGAAATTGTTAACTGTAACACTGTAAATCAATTCAAAATGAAAATGTTTGCTTATTTACTTGGAAAATATAATTGTAATTAAAATACTGTAATACTATACATAATTAATACTGTAAAATTGTATTTTCACTTTTTCTTTGTTGTTCACTGCTGAGACTTAATTGTAAAATGTGATATGTTCCATAGGACAAGGTCCTAGAACAATAAATTTATTATTATTATTATTATCTTCAGCGCCACCCAAAGCTACTTCATTTGTTCCGATTTGTTTTCTTACATTGTATTTATAAGTTGAGTTATTCAAGAAGAGTGGCGATAAAATAACAATATTAATACGTATTAGATGTTCTTGGAGGGAAATACGAGGAAGTTGAAATCTTAGATGTAGAGAGAATACACTACAGCGGAAACACCAATCACTAGAAATCATTTCTGACCCTGAAACCTTGGAATTCCGAAGATTCGTACTTCGTCTTACCACTTCCGAACAATTTTCAAACTATTAACAAACACATTGAGAGACAATCGTGATGAAAAAAGATGCATTCAAATGATATCAGGCACTGTAAATCATATCCTTTCTCAGTTCATTTTTAGCCTAGAATATCACAATTTTTGACTAAAAACAAGTTTAAAACATAAAATTCCCAAAAAATACTTTTGAGGAGTGGTTCTACGACGCTTAGCTTTAAAAGACAGCCCTGTAGATTCCTTTACTTCGACTGAAAGTTCGCGTTTCATATAGTATTACATAAAGCCGTCCGTTAAGTTGCTTGAGCGTGATCAGTACTAAAACGCATCAACTTCGGTTTACTAAACCCAGAAAGCACATATTTCACCGAGAATTATTGAGACAAGCCTTAAAATGAACAAATGCCTCCTTTGCATTCTTCGTTTCTCCTCCGCAATCAAAACCTACAAATGACTTTGGAGAAAAGAAAACTCCATTGAAGTATTATTCCATTGCCTAACATGACTTTCTTCTAGTTTCCTCCCAATTCCTGTACAACTGTTCCCAGCAGAAAAGTGAGGACATCACTTTGAGAAAATGAACCTCGGAATCAAGGAGACTGCTACAAAAAAGACAAACCAATATGGAGGATTAAAGAAAATATAATTCAGTATCCGCAGAAGGAGGGCAAAGTTGACTGCCTTTTAAAAAGTGTATTGTGATGTTGAAGCATACTACAGTCTAAGTGACCAGTGAGAGAAGCCGATTATTACGATCGCCATGAACATCATTACAAGCTTAGAGAAATCTTCTCTTCCTCCAACAGAGCAAGAAATTCCTTGATGGCGAGGACTATATGTGACTGGAACAGTTTGCCTTGTGAAGTATTCAATGAATTTCCTATAGATCTCAATGTGTTTCAAGAGAGGATTTGCGCCATATGAAGACACAAAACTAGTTGTATGTAATAATTTATTTCAATTGAACGTAAATGAAGGAAAAATAGAGGGAAAAGCCCCCGAATAAAGACCAAGAAATAAATTCATGGACCAAATAAAGAGAAAAGTACATAGGAAGAGATACCGGGAGGTAAAGGAACTAGCATTAGATAGGGAAGGGTGGAGGGCTGCAGTCAACCAATCTTAGGATTGCACGACCAATGATCACTGATTACATGATTTATTTTCCCTGCTATCTTGTTTGCATGTTAACGATTTTTATGTGCCTTGATCAACTCCCTTTGCCACCGTAAATGTAAAATTCCTATCGCAAACGTGCAATAAAGTTATATTCAATTCTATTCTATTTGAAGAGAAGTTGATAATTTTCTATTGTGACGGTCATAGACTCGATGGCATTGGTCTCCACAGGGGAATTTGCTCCTAGGGTAATCATCATTGGTCGCTAAATCCTATGATTGGTTGGCTGCAGCCCTCCACCCTTCCCTATCTAATGCTAGTTCCCTTACCTCCTGATATCTCTTCCAATGTACTTTTCTTCTTTAATTGGTCCATGAACTTATTCCTTGGTATTCCTCTAGGGGCTTTTCCCTCCATTTTGCTTTCAATTATGATCCTCACAAATCCATTGTGTCTCAGGGTGTGTTCAATCCATCTTGTTCTTCATTTCTGTATGGTGTTCCATACGGTCCTTTCCTCTTCTACTCTTCTGTACACTTCACCATTTCTTATCAACATAGTGTTGTCGTTGGGTTGACTCTATTGGATTACTTGAGGTTTTCTCGATACCAAGGAGAGGAGTAAGCGTTCGCAATAACATTTTTCTCCCAGGATAGCTGATACTAAAGCGTCGGCGGAGAGTCACATGGGTCTTAATCCGCGCGGCTGTTATGGCAGGTGGGCGGGATGGTTTCCGAGCCAGGTGGATGATGCGCGCGCAATATGGACACCGATACGTCCTCATGCGTACAGCCAATTTCCTTCGGCGGAAGCCACCCATTATCCCCAGAACATCTTCTCCGGAAACTATTGATTGGAAAACTATCAGAAGCATCAGTTAAGCAGGCGGAAAAAACTTCGGTATGAATGATGCTATATATATATATATTGCGACCTCTTTCTCCTCTCCTTACAACCGAGAAAACACTATGTAAACCACGAAAGTCAACCGAACTACTAACACCATATTGGTGCTGTACAACAACCGTATATATGTCATTACTTAGGGGAATAGCATCTTGAAACAATAAAATCAGACTTTATATAGGCCATTCGTTTGTTTATAGAAAAAATCGAATAGCCATTTGGCATTATCAGGTATACTACACCCTTGGTAATAATGCAAAAGCATGGAAACGAGACAAATTTCTTATTTAAACTACTGAAAGTTTCGAAGTCTGCATTTGTTTCTTTATCAACAAACGACAAAATAATACGCTTATATGTTGAGCAATGTCGATGCTGAGTCAATGAATTTCTGGCTTATTTATGGGAGTTGATTCAATCAGATCCAGCAAAGCGTTTATTGTAATCATTATTTATTTCCGACACAGTTGAATAAGATTTGCAATCCAATACGTCATTACTGGTTCTCTTCACAGCAACGTACAGGATTGTTTGGTGTAGTGGTGAGCGCAGCGGATTCGTACGCAAGGGTCAGGCGATTCGAGGCTTCCGAAGGCCGTTTTTTTTGGCATTCCTATCAGAACGCAGGTTAAAATTTAGGTTAAACCTTTTAAGTAAACTCGAAACAGAGTTGTTCACAGATGACGTTAGATATATATTGAGAACCCCTGCGTATTATGCTAGGTTTGATCATATTAACAAGATTAGAGAGATAGATTGTCGTACCGATAGATTTAAAATGTCATTTTTCCCTCGTACTATAAGAGAGAACAATAGGCAGCGTAGCAAAGGGATAGGTAGGTGAAATATAGTTAGAGTAGTCTGTAGTGCATGATGCATGTAATAACAACCAATAATCCCTTCCTTATTGTAGATGATGTAGATACTAACCATCTAGCTCCAAGTGACCCTATTATCTAGCATATCTCCCTTAAATATCCTACTTGCATGGCAATAGTGCATGTTTGGTGATCTTCACCCCCTGCCACACACCCTCGTGGTGGCTCGCAGGGTATCACGTAGATGTAGATGTACACGCATTTCAGAGACCATGACGCAACTTAGGGCTTCAGGTCACACAAATCCAACGTATGTTTAACATGCTGTGGTGGTTGCTGCCCCTCCCTCCGAACTGACAGAAGGTGAATGTCAGTCCCATTTGGGGAACGAGCCATCATCGTAGATTCTCCGAGTTTAATCACTTTAAATCAGATGATAGGCAAATTCTAATTACACCTTGTTCTTGGAACACAACGCGATTATACAGGGAAAAAATCTAAAGAGAACAAAATTGGACAAAAGAGGTACAAGAATTCATGAAAGGTGCCAGTGCTCTAAGAAAGCAAAATATGAGACGCATGGTGCCAGAAGGTGTTGAGAAACCTGAGGCTCATTTTATTCTCCATCACGTTTGCAATAAAACACGAAACTCATATTTTATTTTAATGAAACAGCTACAAAAACAATAATGGACTTTGAGAAGTGTGAGGTCGTGGACAACCCTCAAGAATGGCGATTATGTTAACAAAAGAGTCCACGATTGTTCCATAAATTCCTACTTGTATATCTTTATTACGAGTTGGGATTCCATGAGTCATTGAAACGGCTTCATAAGAGTCTGGATAACTTAAATCTATTAATCATAATAGAACAAAGATTTATGCCACAAGACTGAACAAGAGTGGAACTATATAATACACTTATTTCGGATGTCTTTGCGATGGAAATTAATAATCAATATCGCTTCGTGCTAGGTTTATTTCCCTTCAAACTCGAAAAAAGCGCCTCTATCCCCTCTGATTGTACACACAAGCATTGTGGCTCACGTACTCTTTCGCTGCCTCTAAGAATGGAAATGTAATTACTTCTGCAGGGGTCTCGAGAGAAAAAGGGAAAATACAGTCCCCGTAGCACTTAATCATGGCATATGCGATGGAAATTAAATGCTCTCGCCAAAATACGAGACATGATTGATTACCAAAAAATAAAATCAACGGAAATCACGGGATTTTTTGCGTTGCACCTCTCGAATTTGAAGAGAATTATCATTCTATGCGATACGAATGTAAAATGCTCGTGCCTAAATTCATGATAAGCAACATTAGACGATGTAGAAGGTCTGTGATACTGTTTCTAACCTACTGAAAAATATGGAAAAAACTGCTCCCCCGTTTTAAAAGACTCAATTTTCAGCATTGTCATTGTTCGAAGCATAAAAAAAACACACAGTAAGGAAGAAATCAACATTTAGGAATACTGAAGAGCCGGGTTCACCTGAGTTAACGTGGGAAATTTATCGCACTTAGAATATCAAGTTTTTCAAAAGCTACAGAAGATCAATACTCACAATATTCGTTACCAGCATGATTCATCAAGCTTAAGCTTTATGTGCTGCAGCTCTCCACTCAGTAATCATTTCACTCTTTCGCATCTTTCCTTCCTATTGCCATACTTTGACCGCCGTCAGAGTTCCTTTACTCTCTCACATCTTTACTTCACTTCAATAATCCTCCTCATTCGTTTATTCTCTCAATTTTGCGTCCAAAAGGCAACCGTGTCCTGAAATATGACCCAAAAGTTTGCATCTTCGTCTTCTTAGAATTTCCAACAGCCATATTTTCTCTCCGACCCTTCGTGAGACTTATTCGTGTGCGATACCCTCCGTCCATTTGATCTCAATCATTACTGGATACCATCTCAAATATATAAGTTGCTTCGGATCTCCGTTCATTGACTATTTTTGCCAAACGCAACTTTTAATTCATTTCCGCAAATGTATCCGCCGTGAAAATTATTTCACAGGCGTGAGTGGGTTCATCACGTTACTAAAGCTCATGTTACCATGACATTTTTTTTGTCTCAACATTTACCTATTCCAATAATATTTGAGCATTCAATTCTCATTATCTGTAATAAATTATAGATTTCTTTCTTAAAATAGTGAAATTTTCCAGTATTACGTACTTAAAATAAATACAACAGATTATTTATGTAGGGGAACTTATACTTAAAACATTGTTTGGACTTGACTCTAGATAATCAATACAATAGATAAGCAACGAGTATTTCGTTTTTATAATACAATGCTGTTCTTCTTTTATTATGCGCAACTGTATTAACGTATGATTCCAACGTGTTACCGGCGTTGCTGCATTTTTTACGTTTTTCATACCAATGCTGTTGTTATTATATCCAATGTGCGTCTTTGATAACGGCATGCAGCTAGTCCATAAATTCATAAAATCCAAGTTCTTACTTTCTTAAGCGTACACGTAAGACAATGCATCCTGGCTTCCGAAAATTTATCAACGACCCGCAGAGCTCGCGGAATGTCGGTAAATCGAGAAGAAACCACTCAACGCCTAAACATTACAGCGGGTTCGGGCAGAGGGGGTAACGTCCCTTAATTAACGCCCAGCTTGCTCTGTCGAGTCGTACGCCACATCCGCGTGAACATGAAGAAGAGCCAAGCTCGACAAAAAAATACAGTAGCCGTCCTAATTGCCACTGCTTACATGATGCTATTTGCGGTAATTATGGGGTAAATTAGGCGGCAAAGCATCTTGCTCTGGATCGTTGGACCGAAACTTTATGCTCTGCCGTGGGCAGAGGTTCATCATTAGTTGCAGAAGAGGGTATTACGAAATGACATACCAAGCAGATGACTCAATCGCGAATTACTCTCGAGTTCTTAAATTTGCAACTACCACTTATTTTGGAGTCGAGTCCTAATACGTCCGGCAATGACACAAACTCAATTTCCACAGATGAACATTTCGATAGTGAGTCATCACTGAGAGTGTATAATCACTGTGAAACTGTAGCGGTAAGTTTTAATGCCGATTTATAACGGCTACATCTAAAGGTTTGTCACCTCTCTCTTTCTCTTATGAGACCCACATGGGTGTTCGTACGACTATAACACTCAAAAACGAGGACAGTTATATAAACCAGCCTCTTACCATGATTACAAGTTTCACGAGAATTTTTTCATAAATACCATTCTCAATGCCGACGTTTCGCCAATTTTTTAGCCTCTTCATAGCACTGAATAAGTCAAATTGAACCATCAAGCAAAGTATGTATCAACTCTAAGTAGTAAAGAAATTAACTTTAAATTTACTTCACTAAAGTAATAAACTTCATTTCTTTACTACTCAGAGTTGACATCTTATTTGTTTGATAGTTTTTTTTACTGATTTTAATGCCCTGAAGACGCCAAAAATCAGATGAAACGTCGGCATTGAGAAACATATTTACTGACCAAAACTCAAGAATATAAACTGTTATTTTAATATGTAGACAGTGCATCACCAGCACAGAATACTTAACATATAATTATTCTTTAGAAGAAATTGCCATTAGAAAAATTCGGCCTGGACCGGGAATCGTACCACGGACCTTTGGTTTGCCGGACCAATGCGCAGGTCACTAGTTGCCTTGTATCCACCAAAATTGCCATAGAAATTAGGAAGCCTGGATAGCGTAGTGGTCTGCGCACTGGTCTCGCAAACCAAAGGTCCGTGGTTCCATTCCCGGTCTAGGCCGAATTTTTCTCATGGCAATTTCTTCAAAAAGATTCACCCGCCATGTTTAAATTTCAAATATAATTATTCTGCCGGTCGGGATAGATATTGGTAACCGTTACCTCTTGGTATGCATAAACTCTTTCCCTGTCTTGTTCTTTTGAGAGATTCATCGCAATGTCTTCTCGACTAACATTCCCACAAAGGCTATTTATAAAGCATGCTACAAGATCATGCAAACTTTCGGGTAAGTGATGGTGTCCTCTGACATTATAGCCATAATTTGAAATCTATGATGCTCTACACACGGGCAGGTGCCACTTCATCCAGCAACCAGGCATATATTCCGGTCAACTTGACAATCCCAACATTCAGTCTAGCAGATAATGGACGACTCGACCATCGAAGCGTCGTTCAGTGCGGCCGAGCGCCTAAAAAGTGGTCAACAGCCACCAAAATCAACTTTGAAATCTAGGTATTATATACACTAGGTATTATATTATAGGAGGCTGTTAATTACTATAGTAGCGCCGCCGGAAAATCCATATGAGATGAGGGGAGGGATTCTGATGTGACTTTAAATCAGCGTTGAAATGACATGTGTGCAGCCCACTCGTTCCCCGGACGCAAATCTAGAATTGAAAGGCCAGATTCGAAGTTACACTGTAATGCGCCAACAACTTCGATTTAAGTTTTGGAAAATCAGTTCCCTCTCTTTGAGTAAATATATTTGAAATGTACACATAAAAAGTTATATAACAAGCTTATTATAGTATTATGAATCTATAGCAAACTTAGAGACACCACTGCATAACATATTTTGGCCACCTTTTTGGCGTTTGGCCCTACCGTGCGTTGGGAACTATGCATTGATAAATGATTTAGTACTTTCTAGGCGAATATTATGTGTGACATTATGTGTTTTCCCTTATATCGGGTCTTGGATGGTTACGTCTGACTGACCACTGCTGTTACCTCTTTCTGCTTTTATTTTTGAAATTAACGGTTTCCATCATTGATTTATCGAGTACCCCGAGTCCCGATTTGAGTCATTGGGCTGAAGATGTATTTCTACGGCTTTCTTAAATAGTTTTAAAGTAGATGCTACTTTTAAATAAGGTTTTAGCATTTCTAGACTCCTTTGCTCCTTAAATCTCGCAAAAGTCTAGCTTGTCGTACAGTTGGAATGGCTAGCACATCTAATTTGGTTCTTGAAATTCTTAGAGTTGAATAAAATTCATATCTGACCCCGAGAGCACGATAATAATCCTTTTATCAAATATGCTCTTCATTCATCTGGGACGAATAATTGTGAAGGACCATTTCATGTCTGTTCATGTATGCATGCCTCTACATGCGATATTACCACAGGAGACATTCCTCAGTGCCACGGGTAACGTTAAGATCAGGCGATTTCCTATTCTATATTAAAAAAAACATAAGTTTCCCGAAATGGCTGAATTCCATATTCCTTCTCCTAGACACTTCGAGACCGTACTCACTCTAATACGTGTAGGATTGTCTTTTGTAGTCGAATTCACCACAAAAATCTTAGGAAGTTTTAAACGTAATGCGTGAAGAAAATGAGTCAGGTCAAAGACTTATAGATATTTTTATTTATCAACGTAGAATTTCAGACATATCAAAGTATATCATTGCACTATTTATAATTCCATATTTAATTTATGCTTCCTACAGCTGCTGAAATTAAAACATATAAATCCAATATGGTCTTCAATATGGCTGGGAAACTATCTCGGTCAACCCACCTTAGCTTGCCAAGAAACCAAATTGGTAACATGCATTTTTCGCTTTTTTTATACATGTCATTAATAAGTACGCGCGTGAAAAGTTTCACGTTAATATGCATATGAACAAAAATCCTTCCAACCACCTTAAGGTAGTTTGAGCGAAATATCATTTTACCTAGCAATCAATGAATTTGGTATCATTTTAAAGAAAAATATATCACCCTTCCATTGGCATGAAAAATTTAACCCCTTACCGGATAACTTTCCGAGATATTTTCCAAAAAATACCAGCCATTTTATATGGGAAATGGTACATGTAAGTACTCCAGAGAGACCTTATTTAACAAATGAGGAATTCTCTACACTTAGATCTCGTCAAAAAAATCAACAGTGTGTAGTTTGTGTGCTTTCTCAACTATTTTTGAAAATCAATCATATTATCACCGCAGTAAATTCTTCGGGATCACAATAAACCTCCCGTTTTGATGGAGTTTCAAACGTACCGCGTGAAAATAAATGAGTCAAGTTGAAGACTTATTTAGATATTTTAATTTGAATTCTTACAATTTCTGTCATGTAAAACTATATTACTGCACCATTAATAATGCAGTATTTAATTCAAGTGTCTCATAGTTGGTGAAATTAAAACGTGTATATAGAATATGGTCTCTAT
Organism: Ceriagrion tenellum; assembly: GCA_963169105.1. Lineage (NCBI taxonomy): Eukaryota > Metazoa > Arthropoda > Insecta > Odonata > Coenagrionidae > Ceriagrion > Ceriagrion tenellum. The sequence goes on from OY720637.1 coordinate 49,992,579, forward strand.
TATGATTAGGGAACTATTTCATTCGCACTACCTTAAGTAAATGTGAAACAATCTATACCCTTTCAACCGCAGTGACAGTCTTTCAAGAACACAACTGTGTGAAATTCATGATGGAAAATTCATTCGTCTGGACTGGGAATCGAACCCAGATCCATCGATTTCGCCGAGTGCTCCAACCCGTTAATCTACTCCGGCGTTCTCTTCCCCTGTGAATCTTATGGGGGGCTTCACGGAGCAAGCTGTCCGCGAAATCGAGGGATCTGGGTTCAATTCCCAGACCAGGCGAATTATTTTTCCACTGTGAATTTCACACAATTCTGTGATCACTGGCGGGTGACTCCGTTTAAGTTACTGCGCGGCTAGTTCCGTAGTTCTTCGAGATTTTCAAGAAAGAGCGTCCAGTCCCAAAGTCGTTCCAAGCACCTTTTCCACGAGCTTCCGCGACGTCTGTACACGTTGACAGAGGGAACGAGGGGAATGGGGAATAAGGAATATGGCGACAGCGCGAAGCGCATGTTTGCCATGCTTCTGCGAATATAACGAGTGTCGACGGGTTTAATCCACACGCCGGTTGGGTGACCTCAGCGCCACGAGCGATGGCGTCGCTTTCGCGGCCGAGGACACTCGCGATCGCCTCCTCGGGCCGTGGACGAAGCCGCGGAGACAAGCGAGTGAGGGCGGAGCTTGAAATGCTCGGTTTTACGGCCAATGAGAAGCACGTCGTAAAATACACCTTGACATTCAGCCATTTCAATCTGAACGTCACTCGGCTTGATGGATTGGCAGTTTTTTTAAATCAATTAAACTTCATGCTTTCGAGGAACCAAACAGGCACGTTTTTCATGTATGTACTCCATGTACAGTCACTTCATAAAGTATCGCGACACACTATGCTAGCGCTTTGTATAGGTCGACTTTCGAAGCTGGAAGTACTTTGGCTATCCCGAGCCATCTCTGTTGACTATGAGCATTCCCAGGTACAGTATGATATTTATTGAAAGTCAAGAGGGACACAGCCACCAGAGATAGTTCAGGATGGCCAACTTATTACGAGCTTCGACATCCAACCTATACGAACCGCTAGCGTAGTGTGTCGCGATACTTTATGAAGTGACTGTACATGATAAAGAATGGGGTTCAAATGTACGGAGAGAATCACCTTAGGATAAGTCTAATGAAGTTTATAAAAATTTCTCGGAAATTACACCAAGACAGGCTTTCCCTGGCCAACTCTAACATACTACGGTAGATCAGATCATGAGAATAAAATTCCGGAAATAGACTGCCGAACAGACAGGTTTAAAATGCCGTTTTTCCCGCGATTGATATGAGACTCCATGGCTGTCATAAGACTTTGAAGTAGGTTAGTTGACAGGTGGTGTGGCTGATCAACTGATGGATTCCCAAATGCAAGCTTATAAATCTGCCGCGTAGAGCAGGCACCATGTTTTTACCGTTTCCTGGATGAATCCTGTATCACGTTTACGTAGTTGCATTTTTAGATTAATTTCAATAGCTTCCGTAGCATTTTTTAGCATACCTATGCATGTTGGCGAAAGTTAATTTGTACACTGTAATGCAAGTTGGTGAAAAGTCACACCCTGACAAAACACCATTGAGGTTGCTTTCAGGGTAATATGTAAGCATTGATGTTTTGACAAGCCACTCCATCATCGTCCTCAGGGCAAATAGCTAAGTGCAGAGGGTTAAGATCGGCCGGGTATATCATTATTAGCCGGGTAACCTGGCGCATTTCCGACTATTCTTCATTAATGTCATCCATCGGAAAAGCTTATGATGCTTCAAGTCTAACGTAGACTTCATCTACATCTACATCTACGTAATACCCTGCGAGCCACCACGAGGGTGTGTGGCAGGGGGTGAAGATCACCAAACATGCACTATTGACATGCAACTAGGATAATTAATGAAGGCATGCTAGATAATAGAGTCACATGGTCAGTATCTACAAAATAAGAAAGGGATTATTGGTTGTTGATAGATTTAAAATGACATTTTAAATCTATCGTTACGACAATCTATCTCTCTAATCTTGTTAATATGATCTAACCTAGCATAATACGCAGGGGCTCTCAATATATAGCTAACGTCAGATGTGAACGAATGGGTTTAGAAATTACTTAAAAGGTTTAACCTAAATTTTAACCTGCGTTCTGATAGTAATTCCCATCCTAGTTCTTCTATTAAGCTCGTAACACTTATTCAATAATATAACGGCCTTTAAAAAACCTAGCGAATCTCCTTTGCACGCGCTCTAATTCTTTTATCATACCTTCCTCGTACGGATCCTATATACTAGCGGCATATTCTAAATGAGGCCTGACAAGTGTAAAATAGCTTCTTTCTCGTACTCTCTCATCGCATTTGCCTAGAACCCTTTTTACGAATCCTAATATACGGTTTGCTACGCTAGTAATTTCCCTGATGTGTTTCCCCCATGACATGTCTTCAGTGATTGTGACGTCTAAGTATTTAATAGATTCTACGTTACATATTTTGTTTTCTTTGACGCAATAATTATTCCGGGGAAAGCCATTCTTTTTCCAAAAATTCATAATTGCGCAATTCTTCAAATTTAATTCTAGCTGCCATCTATCACACCAATCATCAATCGCATCTAAATCCTTAGCTAAAGACTGTCTGTCCTCTTCATTTCTAAAAAGCTTGAGGAAAACGCTCAGGAATTGACAAAAACTTGGTAAGTTTTACGTAAAATATTTATTGGACGACCGGTTTCGTCGAATAGTCGACATCAAGTTAATTTAATTGAGAAGAAAAAAAGTATATACAAAACTCTGCGATAAAGAAAAGAAAAACCTTTTCGACACTATTTGGGACAAAACGATCCATTGAAAATAGTGATGGAGGGGGGAAAATACGAATGATTACAGTGGAAAAAATAATGGCATACATCAGACACATCACTAAGGATATCAAAGTTAATAATTACGCAAGAATGAAGCGATTAGCAGAGAATACATTAAGGTCATTCATCATATGATAAAAACATTGATGAGATGGATGGCTATAAATGAATAGGATCATGATGATGAAACTCCACTTTTATACCCGGTACCTAATAACAGAGTTCACATCTCTCGCAAAAATTAGGGGGAGAAGAGGAGCGGATGATTCTACAATTAATTGGGTCTATTTAAAAACCTATTGTCTGGGACATATTCCGAAAAAAAAGTAATCAAGAAGCATTTTATGCAAATGAAGAGTGAAAGGTGATTACCAGATGCAGTAAACCCACTGATCATGAAAATGCTTTACAATTGCCACGAGAAAAAAATCGGCATTGATCTGGATACGAACCAAGAGGCTTTGACTTTCCGGGCCAATGCGCAGCTACACAGGCTTCCTGGTATGCGTGGAAATTTTGAAAAGCCTGGGTAGCGAGTTGTCTGCGCATTGGCCCGGAAAGTCAACGGTCTAGGTTTGATTCCCGACTAACTAGGAGATTTAAATAGCAGAATTTAATAGAAAAAAATTAATTTCACGATTTGGATGACTTTTTTCGGCACCTTCATACACATAAAACAGTGAAGAGCAATATGCTCACCAGTAAAATCAAATGATAAGCAATGTTGAAGGTTAATGGCCAGTGAAGTTCAACGATGACTTTTAAAAGTACAATTAGTACACTTGTTTTCCAAATTGAGCCGTCAAAATAATGCTCACTTCGTAAAGCTACATGGACAGCGCTCGTAGGCTAAGTAGTTCACTAATAATAGTCAAACCGAGATAATATGTCGAAAGAAATGTACGGCGGTGTGAATCATGAATGCATCACCGGAATCACCGGAAGCTGTAGCATTTATCTTTATGTCTCTTTCCGGGAATATGGATCAACAAGGGGGTTAATAAGAAGTAAGAAAGCAAGGCCTTAAGGTGAAGATGAATTTAAAGAAAATCAAACTTAACAAATGGAATCTTAAGCCAGTGCAATCCTTAAATTGCGCCGACCGTACAAAAATTAGACGGAATAATGCATATATTTTGTATCCCTTTCCGGGGATTGGGGTCAAGCAGGATGCTAATAAGTGAAGAATGAACAGCCATAAAAAATCACGGGTGAGGGTGATGGAAGCCCCGAAGACACGGCCTTCCTGGCATTAACCATGGAATTTTCAACGATGTCTACAGAAATTTGAAGGAAATAAAACTTAAACAATGGGAATCTTAGCCAAGGTAATCCGCGCCGACCGAAAAAGCCCCACACACAAAAATCAGACGGAATGATGCTTATATTTTATTTACTATATTTTTTTCGGCAGACTTCGCCTTTTATTAAAAGCTGCGAGAAAAATGGCATTTTTTAATCAGGTAGAAAATACTACTTTTCCCCGTGTTTCATCATTTATCGTTTTGAACGCAAAGTAATTTCAAGAAAAATTCAATTTGCGAGAAAAATATCACGACTCTGGTGAGGTAAAAGCTAAAAGGCAAGAGTCTGTTTTTCACGTCATTTAGAGGACATGTTTTTTCATAATTATCCGGAATATTAAGTTTAGAATATCCGGCGATATTTTGTGGAAATGCACTACAGTTCATGATCACAAAATGAAAAGGTTTTTGCTAATTTTCCACAGAAATAATTTTATTTTCCGAACTGGTTTCGACTTCAGCAATGTAATTTTCAAGATAAAAATTCACATATATTGCAAGCTTATATATGCTTTTGTAAAGGGCCGGGGGAGGGGGGGTTGGGGGGGGGGGAGGAAATGGTGGAAGGTGGGGATGGAATGACAAAAGGGAACGTATTCGGAGGGGAGGGGGGGTGAAGGTTTGTTTTGCGCTGGCTGAATTGACGTAAGGGTTTAGAACATAGAGGGGGGGTGGAGGTTAGATTGGAACAAGCTTTCACAAAATTGGTGAGTCGAACAACAAAGATAATAACGGCGATGAGTGTTCGGGACACAGATAATCATTGACAATGGTTAAATCTTTGTTTTTACAAACATGAAATTTCATATTGCTCCATGAAGTCGAGCTTTTTCCCCTTGCATTGAGTATGTAGTACAGTGACATTAAATTTGGTGTAATTCTCATTGTCTAAAAGATGTTAAGCAAAATTTGACTTGGAGTCCCCTTTTTCACAGCACTTTAAATATTCCTTTATCCCGGTATTGATTGCCCGTGCAATGTACGGTCAGATTCAAATGTATTGCAAAGAATCGAGCGGCGCCACTTACGCTTCTCAAGGAAATTGAGTTTCACTTACGGCGCTGTTATTCTTTGCTACGCAACGCTATCTATTCATCTGTTTATTTGCACGTATTCAAAGGGTAATAGTTGACCAATTTCCTCTATTGTGCTAATTTGTTATTACACTTTCGTTTTGGTTTGGATTTACGATTTGAGCATGGATAATTATTATTTATTTATCACAACTGTTACTCTAAATGATACATTACGCAGTATTTGCCGTAGGTATATTGTATGCCAGGAACGATCTGTGTTTAATAATAAATTTTGGTATTTCAATTAATCAACACGACGCAGCATGTCATTGTTATTCGAGCTGATCATATTATGTAATAACACGTTAGCACAAAGCAAGCAATTGCTCAACTGTTACAATTTAAATACGTGCAAATAAACAGCTGAATAGATAGCGTTGCATAGCAAAGAATAACAGCGCCGTGAGTGAAACTTGATTTCCTTTAGAAGCGTAAGCTCGATTCTTTGCAATACATTTGAATCCGACTGTACAAAGCAGTACAGTTAGGTGTATCACAGGTCAATGTATACACTCTGCTATTCAACTTACTATGTACTCAATAAATAGCCAAGAACCCAAAATGATAACCTGCATTTTTTTGCCTTTATCAATAGACGTAATACTAATTAGTACATGCATGAGGTAGCACGAAAATCAGTGCGTAAACGAAAATTGCTTCGAATACCTTAAATGATAGGCCCAGATTTTACAGAGGACGACGCACAGTAGCGGTGGCCCTCCCACTCACAAGCGGCGACCACCGAAAGGGACACGCACATAAGTCCTCCGCAAAGGTCACTCGACCGTTTCATACGCACACACACAAAACCGCATTTTCGCTCGCACTGCCGGCGGAGTTGCCGAGCCATTTCAAGTTCGCGCTGACCTTGGGAGGGGCGGGCACGCGACGACCTCCGGCGAGGGTAATTGACAATAAAGAAAAAATAACATCACCCACTGGCGGGCACCGAGACCATTGTTGTGGAAAGGTTCCATCAATCCCTACGGATAAGAATCGAGAGAGCCTCGGTGCTGCAATTCGCAGCTCGGCGCCCTTGGGGAACTTAATTGGGGATTTGATTACGCGACGCGCTGCACAAAACAGGAAAAATCATCCACCATTATATACTAACACCACAGGACGGAAGAAAAAGATTTTAACGAAACGTTTTTTTAAGATTCTTAAAGATCAATGGAGCAAGTCTGATCATAAACGTAGGAGAGCACGCTCTGGAACAAGTAGAGCATTTTAATTTTGGAGATAACGCTAGGAGAAGACGGATATAGGAGCAAAAATAGCATAAATAAATAGGATAAAAAAAGCAATAGGAAGGCATAAAGAGGAGAGTAGTGCTAGCGATGAAGGAGCTCAATCAAACAAGGGAGCTGATATAATAGAACGTATCGGCACAAACTTTGAGGAATATATGGATTTCCATATTTGAAAAAAAAAACACTTGTACCTACACTTTCCACAATTTTATTTTCGTCAGCGACCATGGTTTCAGCACATCATGATGATTCCAGGGATCACAAAATGATCCCTGATGATGGCAAACTGTGCTGAAACTATGGTCGGAGACGAAAATAAAAGTGCGAAAATTGTGCGAAAGTGTTTATCTTCAAATATAGAAGGGAACTGGGGATCGGGTTGCTGTGGTGGTTAAGGCTAACCATACCGGCCAGGGTTCAAATCCCTGCAGAGGAGGATGTTTTTCAGAGGAAACCCGATCCCTACTTGAGGGTCTTGTGGAGAGCACTTCAAGCACAGTACTCCGTCTGTCGGATGAGACTTAAAACCGTGGTCCCCTTGGCGCCTATTGTTAAGAGTTGGCTAATGCCGACGCTGGGTTTCCATCCACCATTCCTCCCTTACCTATCCACCATGGCGCAAATGACCTTAGCTGTCGGTCGCCTCCCCTAAATCCAATCCAATGGAAGGGAGCTGTCGACGGGGACCTGGAGCCTTATTCAGTAAGGGATCGACGCGGTCGAACCTCGGTAAATCCGTGGATGTGACGTCCAATTCCCCGAAAAATCTCAACTTTCGAATGCTCTCCTTGGAATTTTTCATGGCTCTGACGTCAAAAATTCGTCACTGTCGAGACTCGAAAATTCCGAGGATATATCCTCATATTTTATCCTCATATTTTTTATTTATCCTGGGTTAGATGGGACAGAACCGTCCCCTCTTCCCCCAACCCAGTTTACATACACAGACACCCATGTCCTAGGCATATTCTACCCAGGCGGGACTCGAACCCGCGACCCTCGGGTTAGCAGGCGAGGACTTTACCCCGCCGCCACCGGGGCCGAGGATATACAGAATAGACCCCCTGGAGTACGAATATAAAGAGGAGGCTGGTGAGGGATTTGACACGGAGTGTAGCGCTGTATGGGGCTGGAACGTGGACGGTGAGAAAGAATGAAGAGAATACGCAGAAGGCTTTTGATATGTGAGTGCGGAGAAGGATTGACAATGTGCAGCGGACTGAGAGGAGGATAAACGAGGAAGGGATTTGTGTAGTGGAGTAAGGAAAGGAATCTTTTGGATGAGGCCTTAGAATGGGGGGAATGTTAGGTGGCTGGAAGGGGTGACGATGGGTAATTGTTTACTTGAGGCCGCAATAGAGGGAAGGATGTTGGGCAAACGGGAAGGGAAGAAAGAGAAGAGGTTTTAACCCTCAACTGCTATCGTCGAGTCTTTTTTGACCCGATGTAATTTTTTATTTTTTTGCAGTGGTAAAACGGCCGCTCGCAGCAATCTTGGCTACAATATAGTCCTAGGGGAGAGGGGGGATCAGGACAGTTGAACTTGAGACAGTGCGGGTGATGGTTGTTGTTTACGAGAAATTAAAAAAATCGGGTCAAATAAGACCCGAGGATAGAGTGTACATGTCCAAAAACAACGATAGTAGTCACGGGTTAAGGACTGGACGAAAGAGGGTAGGAAGTGCGTGGAGAGGAAGGAAGAAATCATAAAGGTAGATTACGAAACTAGGCCCTCCACGCGTTAAATTTTGGTTACTTTTTCTCGAGCTTCTAACAAAGCCTACATATAATCGGCAGATTTCTGTAATGTAATGTAATGTTCCTCTATCAGCTAAAAAAGTGGAGATATATACGACATTTTATAATACGGAACAAATCTTGAAATACGACTTAATACATTGCTCGGATTCATGGGTGAATAAATAAAGCACCGATATCAACTCTTTCAAAATTTTGAGACAAGAGACTTCGGGGAGCTAGGCCACTAAAAGAGATTTAAATTCCTCAAAATTTTGGCTACACGAATACCAATTTTGTCTTGAAAGACTGTTCCGCAGCAACGGCATTCCATGAATGCCTTGTACTAATGAATATTGCTCTTCGTTTGAGACCTAGTTAACAAAGGCCTTGCACCAAAACGCCGGGATCGAAAATTAAATATTTCTCCATAGGTGACGGGCTTAAAACTGATGCTCGTATTGTTTTCGTGAAACATATCCACGCGGAATCTACCTCGGGTTCGGAACCATCAAGCAAATAAATCATACGGATTTAATGGATGGACACCTTTCAAAGTATATTTCAAAGCTTGAACGCGGCTGAGTCAACGAAGATTGCAACGCGATGGTGTTTGGACCGAAGATGGAAGGACAAAGACCGCTCGCTGGAAATCAAAAAGGTAGTACGGAAAATGCAAAAAGAGGAGTCAGACATCAACAACTAAAGGCAGGGACACAATCAACGCGTACGTGTGACGCGAGACGTTAACGGGACAACGGGAGACGGGCAACGCAAGTCAGCGGACACAATCGACGTTAACGCGGCCCGGAGTAACAATGGACTAACGCAGGCGCAGCTAAGAGATCAGGTGTAAACAAGTGTGAAAGTAAATAAGTTGTCTTCGCCAAGAGCAATCTTCAACAGTTGGATGAATCTGCCGTCAGATGGCTCCCATTCCCGGATTCTAAGGACTATTCTGATTGGTTTTCCGTGTACGGGACACGGGAAGAGATTAAATTTGCCCATCTCTCGCGTACACGTACTCCCCGTACACGTTGATTGTGTCCGCTCGCTATACTTTCCCGTCAGCCATCTTTTCGCGTATTCCCGTTAACGGCTCACGTTACACGTACACGTTGATTGTGTCGCAGACTTAAGACTCAATGAAAGGTAAAAATGAATATGAGCTCCGAAGTTTAACTGAATCCGTAATAAGTGAATCTAGGGGGGTCTTCTTACTTAAGCGTGTCATAATTCAGAGGTGTTTTAACCCTCTCAGTGCCACCGAAATTTGGAGGTACCAGCAAAAAGTGCCAGCATGAATTTGGGAGTTTTGTAGCACCTTATGAAAAAAAATGAAGTTACTATTATAGACATGATGTAATTTTTTTGCTAAAAATGAATTAATTGTTGTTTACAATATTCTGATACATTTCATAAAGGATAAATGTAATTATTACAACAAAATTAGTTTGAAAAATAATTTGTGCTCGAGCCGATGTATCGGCTCATGGCACTTTTCGCCTGTGGAGCAAAAGCCGATATATCGGCCTGTGGCACTAAGAGGCTTAATTAGAAAGTTTTCTCTTCCGTTTTTCCTCCTATGTCTACCTGGGTAGAAGAAAAAGGTATTCACTTTCGTACGTATGGTATGTTTTCTTGGTAAACGCAGCTGAAGGTCTAGAGTTGCTTTTTTTCCGTTTAACACCATGGCGTCGCGATGACTGGCCGCAGTTGACTTCGTCATTTAGCGAATACGGAACGATCGCAGTAATTTGCACGGCAATTTATGAGAACGGGGTGCAGATGCCTGAAGCGAACAAAGTCACCATTCAGAGTGGGTGAACTTGACTGTCCTACAGAAATAAGCGAGGTCTCTACCATCCCCTCATGGTCACAAGGCTTCCATTCTGGCAAGTCATCAATGTGCATCAAAATAAAGTCAAGAGGAACCACAAGTAAACACAGCCATCTGGACTAAAATGATCCCATAGCCAAGGCACATTAAAAGGCGAAAGATATCGCTCCTCGATAGGCACTACTTTGCATCGAGCAATGCTAGAAACCATCAGTCAATATATTTGAAACATTCAAATTACACGAGGAAGGTCAATGGGTGCATTTAACACACGTTCACTGGTTTTCAGCGGCAGACATAATCACCATAAGTCAGTTAGCCCTAAGATCGGATCAGTCCAGACCTCCACTTAATCTTGACTCACGCTCACCCCTTCATGTCTTGAAAGCTCTTCGGTTTTTACGTCCCGTTTTATCGCGATAGCGTATTCATCTCTCGTCACACTCGAAGGACTGTCCATTTCCTTTCTCTTGTAAGTCAACATCTACGTGATACACAAGAAGCCACCACAAAGGTGTACAGCGTGGGGCAATCCGACAACATACATGTAATAATCGTCAAACGTAGAGTTACACTGTAAATGGGTATTTTGCCAAACCTAATGTAAAGTTGAATTAAGCGGCGTTAGTGGAAAAGACTTCATGTGAAATACCACTCCTCACTACAACTTTAAACAAAAGGGATAGACACTGCACTCGTAGATCACGGAGATAATTTATAGGAGCTCAATCATTCTTACATGAATTACATGTACATGTACATAGATGTAATAACCATCAAAAATAGAGCCATACTGTTTTTGGGTATTTTGCCAAACCTAATGTAAAGTTGAATTAAGCGGCGTTAGTGGAAAAGACTTCATGTGAAATACCACTCCTCACTACAACTTTAAACAAAAGGGATAGACACTGCACTCGTAGATCACGGAGATTATTTACAGGAGTTCAATCATTCTCACATGCATAAATGAAAAGAGAATTACCAGGCAAATCAAATCAAATTGATTGGTACCACGTATAGCAATTGAAATTTGAAGGGAAAATAAAATAATAAAACGAATATGAACATACATGTGACGATACCTATCGTTAACATTGATATCATAGGTAACACTGATAATTGCCACTGTGGCCCATAATGGCATGCGGTGAAATGGTATTTCATGCTCAATTCAATCTCAGTGTATACTCTGTGGTTTCAGGCTTGATGAAGTGGAATCGGAACTTAACTGAGTATGAAAAAATGGGCAACTTTCACTGTGATAAAATTTATTCTGACCGGTTTCGCTTTTTACATTTCGCTCACCTGAAGATGCTGTAAAAAGCGAAACCGCAGTTTTTAAATAAATTTTATCACAGTGGAGGTTGCCCATTTTTTCATACTTAGTTCTATCTCAGTGAATCAACCCATACGTTCTAACTTACCGCAGTAGCATGGAATTCTTCATTAATTTTCAAAGCGTCTTAAAAGAAGCAAATCGGCTCAAATTTACTCATGAGGTCAAGTCTGTTTTTACAGCTAAACTGTTAAAATGCTTCCCCTTCCAAGTCTTTCAATGGCCTTAACACATTTCTGGACTAATTGTAATATCTTTATACAAGCCTGACTGCTAGTCGCTGCACGTTATCTGATTCCAACATCAAGCCTGCCTTATAAGTACCGGAATACTAGCATCTACCTGGGGCCATTGAAAAATAACAACACAATCATACTCCTTGCTTGTTCTCCGCGTGTGACCTATTCATCGTGTAGGATATTCTTTTTCGTGTAGCTTTTGCCTCATGTTTTTTAACTCTGCAATCCCTATGGTCAACTGCTTCGCGTCTGATTTTATCCCAGCGTTGGACCTTAAGGATATACCTTCCACTCTAGGTTTTGGAAAGCAAATTAATCTCTTTTGGTAACAAATGTTTGGAAGTGATTCATGTTTGGAAGTCACGTTTTCTTTAGAATATCGCATAGAAGACTCTACTTCGACTATCACAAAGTCTGTCAGCAAAATCCACGATGGAAAAATCATTCGCACTCATTGGAATTCAAACTAAGACCTACCCGAATCCATGACGAGAGCTTCATTCTGCTAATCTTAATCCTCTAATCTGCACAGGCTGTCCCGATATGGAAGACAAAAGCATCAACAGGGCATTTACAAAACCAAAGACATTTCATAATACCATGCAAATTTTTCAGGGCTGTACAAGGGGTGAAAAGCGGAAAAACATGAAAAATGATTGAAAGTAACAGGTAGCATGCCTAATTGAAACCACTGACTAACGCACATATAGAGATTTTGCTTCCCTGGACGAGAGTACTCAAAATTATATCGTGATAAATGAAGGAATGGTAATTTTATAAAATAATATTATCGATATCCTGGATTAAATACACATGTTCACGAAATATGTCTTAACGCCTAATTAAACCACATATTACGGTGATTAATACAATACCTCAAAGACACTTGAACGCGGGTTGAACCGCAGAACATAGGATTAGTTTATATTAAGACGCTATTCTCATTAAAAACGTTACGGGTCTATTAATAACGTCAATTCTAAATTGAAAAATACATTAAGTTTTGCTCAAAATACGAAATGAGAATCCGATGCAAGTCGTTCCTATAGTAAGGGAAGTAAATTAATATCACTTTCTCATGAGACCAGAGGAAGAACTTATCCTTGAAGTGATGAAATAGAGGATTATGAGAAAAATGAAAAATACTGCCCAGTTCCAAAAAAATGAAAAATAAAGCCCTGCTCTTCCCTGCATCATCAATATCTCTATTTGAAAGAGTAAAATTGCAAATTAAGTATTGAATAGAAAGCTTCAAAGCTGAAGTGGTATCACAGCAGCGTTGAAGTCTCTAAAAAAACACATATTGTTCCGGAGACATCGACGCTTGCATCTGCCCTCCGGGAAGAAACTTTAAAACTTACATATGAAAATAGCGCCCAGCGTATATTTACCAACAAAATCTCTTGAGACCAAAACCAAGTATGGTATCTATAATCAATCAAAATCAATTCTCACTGAGGTGGAGCTATAAATAAGCTATTTCCAATGAAATATCATGGAAGTTCAACGCGACAGAAATCGCGCAAAAGCAATAAAGGTTGGTAGGTATTCCCTCACGTCAAACAATTATTTCATTGAAAGTAGACAAGTTTTGTTTTAGGGTTTGACAGCATTAAACATGAGTAGCCCAATGGTAATAGCACAAGTTTCTAAAATCAATTCCCAAAGCATTGTGTTTCGCAGGTGATGTGGGGTCGGGCAGCAGTTTACCGCTTCAGAGGACGTAACTCTACCATTCAGCATCCCCGTATCTTCTCAAGTTTAACGCGTGACCTCAGCGCGTGGGAAGCGATTTAACGGTCCTTACTTGTTTGCAGATCCCTTCGCCTCTGCATTTGTTTTTTGTGCCGAGGCACATTATTTGCCTTCGAACACATCCACAGCAACACGGAAGTGAATTCAATCTGAAGTGCGTTTTCTGCAGGCGTTATACCTTTCAACGTTAAAAAAACCTGGGGATATCAGACGAGATATACTCCAGATTTAGTTCGGGGGTAAAATAAAATAACTGCAGGGTTTATATATAAATAAAAATATATATCCATTCTACATTTATAATTCCACATGCATTCAAACTCTCTTTTCGTTATCCTTGTAGGAAATCTAATTCGTATTTGAAAGGACACTTCCGGATATGATGAATGAAATGTAGTTTTTCTAATAAATGATATCCTACAAAACTGAATTTGCGTTCAGTCAAATTCCCTGTGATTTCAAAGACACCAAGTGGGAAATGAACACGATAAAACATTTCGACAAGATCGGAATACAAATTCAGTTCTTTGGGGAGCCGCGTCAAGGGAATCCTGATAATAACTGATTATTTCTGAGTGATGGATTTTTACCCATGAAATATATTTCAAAACAAAGAATCTCTAACGAAATAACTAGAAACCAAAAGAGAATCGAGAGCGAAAGACTTTACAACGCTGAACCAGACATCAAGGCGATGAGACTGCCGCGCGATCTGCATCCCTAAACGGCCGGAAACAAAAAATAATGGGTCCGGAAATGACGCTCTAATAACGAAAGCCAGCCTTTCTGTTTGGTTGGGTTAATGAAAGTAGTAAGTATTTGAATTTAGGGGACTATTTCAACCGTAGAATGACTATTTAATCTAGGGTATTAGACAAAGGAAATGGTTCCAGGCTTGACTTTGTGGAGGTAATTCATAGTAACTTAAATTAAACTTTGTATACTCCACTACAGGCTTAATAACAACACCCGGGTTTCGACACTTCGTGTCATCTTCAGGAGCAAATATAACATCTGTCACTCTATATATACAGGTTTGTGGTAGGGGAGGGGAAGGAATCTGGGAGAGGTGGTGTTATTAAACCTATACAAAGTACAACTTGGAGTATACAAAGTTTTATTTAAGTTACTAGGGTATTAGGTCGTAATGTCCACAGACAACGGGTGCCAGTACCTTTTATTTCTATTTCTCTCGACAATTCCCAATAATTTTCAGGAAATTTATGGAAATACTTAAATATTCAACATCAAATATGGCACCCATGAAGAGAATTAGATCTTATGGAGAATCACCTGTCCTCTGGTTCATTCGCAAGTTTAGACAATGGGCTAGATAATACAACTTCTGATTAAAAGGTTTAGCCCAGTCGGAAAACAAGGTTAAAATGAAACATCATCTATTTTCATTTTTAAAAATCATCTGAAGTGGGGAAAAAGAGTCAAAATCAACACGCAGGCAACCAACCCTCAAATGCCATACTCACTTCTCATTTTCGCTCGTAAAATACGGTTTCATACACAAAAAATTTTATAACATTTGTGATGATTATAGCAATAATACATCTACGCAGTTAAAGTCCCAATGACTGCTAAGTTACAGGGTCTAATAAAAAACTTCATCACTGGTTGAGCAGTTATTTCAATGTAGTCACTCGCTAGTGATCACACAAATATTCGAAGTTCACAGAGAAAAAAATCGTTTTCCTGAGCTGGGATCCAGATCAGACGCCTCGATTCGGTGCCAAGTGCCGCCGACATCAGTGCAGGCGAATAACTTTTTTTCCCTGTGAATTCGACATTTCTAAGTGACACTCTTTATGCATGCCCATTGGTTCACCTCATAAATACCAGCCTGCAATAACGGTCGGACGACAGTTTTAATCGGACCTGACGCAGGCTCGCCATATGACCTCAACGATCAGAAATACGAGCAATTGATACAATTCTCTGAGTTCATGGCGAATAGAACACTTTTCTGGAAGTTTGCTACTCTCGCAGATAACACGAACTGAAAACTGCCTTGAATATTCTAAAGCTATGAGCCAAGTTTTTTTTAGCAGCGACCTAATTCTGTAATTATATAATTTGTTCATATTTCATCGCAGTTTCGTATTTTTTTTAGAGAGAACAACATGATATTTAGCCTGGTCATTTATAAAAATTATGACTAGGTTTAAAATGGTAGGTAAAAAAATAAATAGGTTTATATAATAAAATATGCCAGTTGTTTGGTAACTGAATATTTTAAAGAAGGCGCGAGAATAAGAGAACCAATCATTAACGCATATTTTATGGAAAAATAAAGTTGCTCACCAAAAAAGTACCACCACTGTCTCTGTAGGGGAAAATGGGACACTTTTCTGAAGATATACTAATCTTAAGTCTCGGCAATTATCGGCAATTACTCGGGCCACGCTCTAGTTTCACAAAATCTGAGGAGAAACGAGTATTTCTCTCCCTCTTTTTGAATGTCCATTAGTTCACCCCATAGATACCAGCCTGCTATAACAGTCGGTGGACAGTTTTAATCGGGCCTGACGCAGGCTCGCCTTGTGACCTCAACGATCAGAAATGCGAGCAATTGAAGCAATTCTTTGAGTTAATGGCGAATTAAACACTTTCACTGAAGCTTGCCACTCTCGCAGATCATACGAATAAAAAACTGCCTAGAATATTCTGTGGTTATGAGAAAGTTTTTTAGCAGCGACCCGATGAAATAATATAATTTGTTCATATTTCATCGTAGTTTCGTAGTTTTTTTAGAAAGAACAACATGATATTTTGCCTGGTCATTTATAAAAATTATCCACGCTTAAGTACTGATGATAGCTACTACATAAGTAAAAAGCAGAAACAAATTATAGATGTTTGGAGAAAGAAGGGAAGGTGGAAGGAGGAGTGGGGAATTGGACCCCAGTCACTAGTAATACATACATGTCCTTAAGCCCGGTATTTCTAGAGCTAAAGGTCTATTTCAACTTTAAACTAATAACCGGTCAGCAGTACATTTTTTGCGTGATAATCCTACAGAGACTCCTTGTTCAGCGGGGGATGAAGAGGTTCAACGTCCAGAAAGAACTTCTTCCTTCGTCTCACCCCACGTTGAATACGAATTTATAGCCACCCTTCAGTGGCCGCACCATTTATGTATGGCTCGGAGGAAGGGGGTTCAATCGGTCATCACTCGAGGGATTCTGAGAAGAGATGCCCTCGGCGTGAGCTGTGGCGTGCGAGCGCCTTGCCCACTGCGAAGGCAGAGGGGCGCCCGGTTTCGTCATCGACGGCCGGGCGGGCGGTGGGAGAACGGCTTGCGAGGCCGGGCGACCTCGACAGTGGGCGTCTGGCGTAACTGATTGCCGGCCATGAGAAGGCGTAGGAGGGAAGTCTATTGCCATGCCATATGGACCTGGAAAGAGTTCCGTTCATCGACAATCGTCTTCTTAAGCGTCAGTGCCGGATAATTATCCCCCCCCCCCTCGCCAGCTGAACCTTAAGCCGTTGAGAACGTTCGCTATTGAAAAGACCGCCGATACAATGTTTTGAGGCGAATAATTAGTCGTGTCCATGATTTCTCTCGTTTCTGCGTTTGCTTCCATCCCGATTATCCTTTCCCATTAAATCTGATTGGGAATGAAACTGGCACTCCGACTGTTGTGTGTGGTCTCATCACGTTATTGGTGGGCTCGTGACAAAGCTAAAGAAAAAAAAATTCTGCACAATATTGAATATTCTTGAACTTCATGGACATTGCATTGTCTACAATTAAATCCGACTAGCTGACCCGTGCGAATATTTGCGGCTTCTTCCTGTTCCTTCTTTCTTCCTTCCTGTTCTTCTACCTGTATCTTCCCATGGAGAATTAGATGTTATTTATGTTTGTGTTAAATATACATAACGTAAACGTATACGGTCACACTGATTGCATGTATAATGTAAACAATCTAACTAAACGATGTGTAAACAAATGGCGCCTCCTGCAGTCTTTTAAGCACGTAACCATAGCCAACATGCGTATTAGTTGATTATATTGTCAACAGATAGTAACTGTTCATTTTTGATAATTTTTAACAAAAACTTTAGTTTTAAATATTTTAACAAAAACTTGAATTTGAGACCATTTGTCTATTTTTCGTCAATAGCGGGGAACATAAGCTTTAAAACGTGTTTGAATCATTAATTTAGATGAAGAATGATGGGAGTTAAGGCGTTGCGACAAGAAAACACCTTTGAGAAATGATATGTGATCCTTCGTGCTCTTCGAACCTTTTGGACAGTTAACAATGGATTTTTTAGCAAAATTAGAGGCCTTTACGACAGTTGATATTATTCCGACGCTAGATACATACAAGTGGATATCTGAAGTCAATGGATTCATCAGTATGTCGTATAAATATCCAATTTGCATAATTCACAACAATAAAAAATTTCATCCCTTATAAATTTGATATATTTATTATACCTTACGCCACTACGTGGGTAGGGTCTATTGATTTTGTCACATCAGGAATATAACGCATTGAAGGGGGCGTGGCAGGTATGGAAATGATCAGCATCACCTTACGAGTCAATTTAGCTATGTTCGTCTGTCTGTCTCTTCGCACGAAAACTGCGGTAAAAATCAAGATATCGAGCTGAAATTTGGGTCATAAGCCTCTAGTAGTCCACAGACAGCACAGTTCTAAAATAGTTGGATCGGACCAAAACCACGTTTTTTTAATGGCAAAATAAAAGTAGTGTGGGGTATTTAAGTTTCGGCAAGGCCGAAGTAATTTATCTACTAGTTTTTTTTTGTCAAATCAACTTATACGTGCATGAAACTTTGCAGGCAGCTTCTTCAACTTATTACGATTCGCGCGCATTATGGTAGGCAAAACTACAATCGTTGGAGATAAAATCAATTTAAAAGACGCAGACTGCTTACCATTGGAGAGAGACAAAGCATACCTAAGACCGGGATTGCGATTAAAGCACTCTTACGCAACGGAAACGGATGGTGATAGCCGCTAGGCTTGACGCTCATAAAAAAAAGAAAAACACATTACGACAAGCGCACAAAGGCTTTGCCGTCCAAGGATGCTGATCTAAGGTTATCCATCATATCGTGTCAACTCCGTTCTTTGAATATTAAGTGAAACATGCAGGTAATAACAGAAAATGCAGAACAATTTTCATGGTACTATGAAAAAAATTATAGCCAATCTCTTCAATTGATAAATTTAACAGTATTTTGGGAATTATAACTTTACAAACACAATCGATAGCACTGCACTGTGTGAGCAAAAGATCAGTTACAGACAATCATGAAACAAAGATAAAAAAACATTGTGGTACTCCAGGACTTTACAAGGTTTAAAATGCCAAAATTTTCATTTTTCCTCGAAAATATGCCAGTTGTTTGGAAACTGAATATTTTAAAGATGGCGCGAGAATAAGAGGACCAATCATTAACGCATATTGTATGGAAAAATGAAGTTTTTCAACAAAAAAAGTACCCCCACTGTCTCAGTAGGGGAAAATAGGCCTCTTTTCTGAAGATATACTAATCTTAAGTCTCGGTAATTATGAGGGCCACGCTCTAGTTTTACAAAATCTGAGGAGAAACGAGTATTTCTCTCCCTCTTTTTGAATGTCCATTAGTTCACCCCATAGATACCAGCCTGCGATAACAGTCGGTGGACAGTTTTAATCGGGCCTGTCGCAGGCTCGCCTTGTGACCTCAACGATCCGAAATGCGAGCAATTGAAGCAATTCTTTGAGTTCATGGCGAATAAAACACTGTCATTGAAGCTTGCCACTCTCGCAGATCATACGAATAAAAAACTGCCTGGAATATTCTGAGGTTATGAGAAAGTTTTTTAGCAGCGACCCGATGAAATAATATAATTTGTTCATCTTTCATCGCAGTTTCGAAGTTTTTTTTGAGAGAGAACGACATAACATTCTGCCGGGTCATTCATCAAAATTATCCACGCTTAAGTACTAATGATATTAAGCTACCATCTAACTAAATAGCAGAATAGAACTAAATAGTAGATATTTGGAGAAAGAAGGGAAGGTGGAAAGAGGAGTGGGGAATTGGATCCCAGTCACTAGTAATATTATATATGTCCTTAAGCCCGTTAATTCTAGGGCGAAAGGTCTATTTCAACTTTAAACTAATAACTTTGCACTTACCTCAGTATTAGTGTAAAGAATGGAACCGTAGAGTATTTTGTAAAGGGCAATAATAATTGTAAAACGCCAAAAAATTGCACCGCTACCTCATTCAGGCATAGTCCTGCAAACCTTAAGTTCACAAACCAACAGACAGTGGCTAATTTTGGTACTCCTAACTTACCGAAAAGAATCAGATTTTCACAGGGAAAAGCAGATTTATGAGCTAACATCTCATTTCCAGTGACTTTTCCAGGTCCATTTTAATTCTTGATCACTTTACACGCCTGGGGCAACCCTGATAAAATTATATCAGATTAATTAGAATTCTTGTTTAAATTGTCTTTTAGAAATCTTTTCGGGTTTACCAGCCCTGCGTTATATTTACCATTGTTAATATTTCAAAATTTATGTATGCAGTATGTGCTTTTTCAGCTCTTAATCCTAATCCCTGTCCGTCTTGCTCATTACCCATAAGATCAATGTTTGAAATGACTGTTCAAAGAACTTTGACTGTCCATATTTTTTCAGTATGCAATAAAATAGTTACTTTTAACGTCTTTTCTATAGATTTGATGCTCGTCTCTCATTTTCCGTGGAAAATGACGAAATGAATAGGAATCGGGTTTAAAACGCAATTGTGTAATAATGTGCTAGACTCTGCCGTAATTCTGATATTTGGCAAAAAAAATCCATATTCTGTGGTTTACGATCTTTATATTGTATTAAAGATGTTTTGAAACGTGCTTCCAATTTACGATTCTAGAGATATTACGGTCAGATTCCAGAGATAATCTGGTCACTATTTGTTAACCCTTTGAGTGCCACGCGACGATATATCGTCGTTTGCAGAATGTGCCAGAAGTGCCAACGACGATATATCGCTGCCTATGAGGAGACCTGTTTAAACAATGAGTCATTACAAAAAAATTTATTTATTTCGTATTCATTAGCAAAAAAGCATTCTCTTTGAAATACAGAAATGTTCATGTAAAAATAGAAAAAAAATAATTATTAATTTGCCGTAATAAACATATAATAATTTTATGAATAAAGGCCTACAAATATATCAATATACCCATGGCACTTCTGGGAGTACCCACCAAAAAATTGGTGGCACTCAAAAGGGTTAAGGAAACATTCAATAAAAACTCGATAAAATTGGAAATTTTCTGTTTTATGTGTTGTGGAGATTTCTGGCCCTAAAACTCGCGAAGTTTTGTTTTAAAACCAGAGGTGACGTGATTGTAACTCCCGCAACAGAGTAACGTTTGTTTCTAGGCAAAATCAGGTTGAAGAGATTGGACGTTATGACCTTAACAATAACCCAGGCCTTCAAATGTGTTAAAGCCGTAAAAGTATGAAACTATTCGAAACGGGGTTGATATCAGAGTTAGATCGCGTGCAGCGAAGAGGAGCTATGTTTGAGAAACGATGCTACGATAAGTTGGCTAGTGTGTCTGGACTGTTAGAAGAATTAGGATGGGAATCGCTATCACAGCGTAGATAGACAGATAGATATTGTTTATTCTTCCATCAAATAATGTACACAGCTACATTAACATCGAATATGAAAGATTTAGGTAGTCTTTAAGGTTATTCCTGAGGTAAGACTACCTTCAAAAACAAAAACATGCGTTCCCCAGACAAATAATTGAACAAAACACTATGCGTACATGACATTATATAATACAGTCTCTAATGGACAGCAACATAAGACAAAAATACCACTATGAGTTTAGCAGATTATATACACTAGTCTCTAATAAACAGAAGCATCAATTTTTAATTTTTAGAAATAGAGTATCAATGTTTTTTTGTGTAAACAGCCAAATTTTAACTAAACGAAGACTCTTTGTGAAAACATTTTCTCATTTTATAATTTCAGGCAGTGCATTGAAAACCTTTGCACCCATGTACAGAAAAGACCGTTTATACAATGTTAAATTAGGTTTACAGACACACACAGATTAAATTATAGGCTTAATCTCTTAGCTAAATTTTGGGAAAAACATTTCTCTGACGGCGTAAAAAACATACCATTAACTCCCTCGTACTACGGCAGATTAGTTCGCATCAATAAAATTAGAGGGCTAGATTGTAGAACGAATGCCATTTTTTCCGCGTACCATTCGGGACCATAACAGCTGTGATCGTCTTCATGAATAGCTCGAATTGTGACAATAGGCAGACAGATATTTCTCTTTATATTCTCTACGTTCTTATTTATGCATGTATTTTGAATCTGTAGTAGTAGTTTTTGTATCCCTTGCATGTTATAACAATTGACGATGGAATATTTCTTGGTTATTAGATTTTTAATTGGCGCTTTGCATATGTGGTACGAGGGTTTCAATGTAATTCCGGTGTACTACCGTATCATTCATGCATGCCTGGCGTGGAAGCACCCCCTGCCACACACCCTTTGGGTGGCTTGCAGGGTATGACGTAGATGTAGATGTATTCGCTGCATATTTACTCACACAAAGATGAATCTTTATTGGCATTAAAAATGCACTTCAGAATTAGTTTTGAAAATTGCCAAAGTGTGAAATGAACCGGATTGCTTTTCGTCAACAGTCACAACGAAATGAAACATATGCGAGATAGAAAATAATGTGGACACCGTATTCTTTCCTATTTCGCATCCAAGAGCCTCAAGTGCATCCACCCTCCTTCAAAGCGGCAAGAGCGTAAATACTTCACAATCCCACATCTGCGAGACGCTGCTTCAAAAACACTCCACGCATCCCGTTAATCGAGGATTGAGCGTGGGCCACCCCGGCAGAAACCATGAAGATTCAACTCGAATCGTACCATAAAGAAAAGGTCAAATAGCACCTGCTCTAAGAATTAACAAAGAATATTAAATTATACCAGACTGAATGGGATGTCTTTGACTGTTTGAGTTCGCCGTGTCCTTTCCCATTGCGGTAATACCAGCTGCGGGAGCCACGTGGATACAAGCAGATGACTAAATATCTTAATTACGGCATAGTCTAGCTGTCTAGCACATAATTACACAATTGCGTTTTAAAGGTTTTAAGTTAGATCGTTCGGTCTCCTAAGGTTTTAAAATATTGATGAAACTATCTACTCTGCTTGAGGTTTTCTTTGTTTTAATGCAAAGGTGTATTTGTCATATAGAGTGGAGTGTATTACATCTTTTGTACAATGGATAGTCCGCATGTCTTTGCTGTCTTTTTATTTCTTTTATTTTGTGACCAATGTACTTCAATATGAGACTAATAAAAGATTATTAAAAAAAGGAAAAAAACAGATTCCTATTCATTTTGTCATTCCACGGAAAATGAGAGATGAGCATCCAATCTATAGAAAAGACGTTAAAAGTAACTATTTTATTGCATACTGAAAAAATATGGACAGTCAAAGTTCTTTGGACAGTCAGTTCAAACATTGATCTAAAGGGTAATGAGCTAGACGGACAGGGATTAGGATTAAGAGCTGAAAAAGCGCATACTACACACATAATGTTTGAAATATTAACAGTGATAAATATAACGCAGGGCTGGTAAACCCGAAAAGATTTCTAAAACACAATTTAAATAAGAATAAAGATATAGAATGAAATACCTTCGGAAAAGAACATTATTTTGAAAAGTAGCCTGGCGTAGAAGAAGAGATTATCAGCTTTAAAATAATTTGCTGACTAGTTTTGGCAGAAGTCTAACAAGACTACATAGTTATTTTGGTTAATCAAACCAATAAATGCAAATCAATATTATGAAATACACAAAAATTATGAATAACATTTTAAAAGTTCAATTTTTCATGACCCACGCTCAGCCACGTCGCCCAATCATTCGGGAAAATGCCCTTCTTTATCAGAGAACGAATCTTAAAGCGCCAACTCTTTCATAGATTAATAGAGGCTTAAGGTGGTGCGAGCGAGATAGTTCCCTAATCATAATAAAGACCATATTTGAATTATACTTTTTGATTTCACCAGCTGTGAGACACACGAATTAAATATAGCATTATTAATGGAGCAATAATATAGTTTTACATGAGAGAAGTTGTAAGTAATTAAACGAAAATATCTATATGAGTCTTTAACTTGACTCATTTTTTTCACGCGGTACGTTTGAAACTCCGTCAAAACGGAAGGTTCATGATCCCGAAGAATTTAATGCGGTGACTCTATGATTTATTTTCAAAAATAGTTGCAAAAACACACAAACTGCACACTGTTGATTTTTTTGACGAGATCTAAGTGTATAGAATTCCTCATTTTTAATATATGGTCTCTCTGGAGTACTTACATGTACCATTTCCCATATAAAAGGGCTGGTATTTTTTGGAAAATATCTCGGAAAGTAATCCGGTAAGGGGTTAAATTTTTCATGCCAATGGAAGGGTGATATATTTTTCTTTAAAAAGATACCAAATTCATTGATTGCTAGGTAAAATGATATTTCGTTCAAACTACCTTAAGGTGGTTGGAAAGATTTTTGTTCATATGCATATTAACGTGAAACGTTTCACACGTGTACTTATTAATGACATGTATAGAAAAAAAGCGAAAAATGCATGTTACCAATTTGGTTTCTTGGCAAGTTAAGGTGGTTTGAGCGAGATAGTTTCCCAGTCATATTGAAGACCATATTCGATTTATACGTTTTTATTTCAGCAGCTGTAGGAAGCATAAATTAAATGTGGCAGTATAAATAGTGCAATGATATACTTTGATATGTCTGAAATTCTAACTTGTTAAATAAAAATATCTATAAGTCTTTGACTTGACTCATTTTCTTCACGCATTACGTTTAAAACTTCCTAAAATTTTTGTGGCGACTTCGATGACAAAAGACAATCCTACACGTATTGGAGTGAGTACGGTCTCGAAGTGTCTAGGAGAAGGAATATGGAATTCAGCCATTTCGGGAAACTTATGTTTTTTTTATATAGAATAGGAAATTGCCTGATCTTAACGTTACCCGTGGCACTGAGGAATGTCTCCTGTGGTAATATCGCATGTAGAGGCATGCATACATGAACAGACATGAAATGGTCCTTTACAATTATTCATTGATTTCAAGGTGAAATGATATTTCGCTCAAAATACCTTTATTCTATTAGGATTGGAGATATAGGTAGGGGGTTGGTGAGTATAGAGCGACAGATGAATAGGACGGGAGAATGGGTAAGGGGTGGGAGATACGAGGTCCGTGTACAAGACGGAGCCGTAGGGTCAAGGCCAGAGTGAAGACGAGAATTCCTTGCGTAGTGGTCACCGATAGGGAGGAAGCGGCCATTCAATCATGCTGGAATAAAACGAATAACGCAAGCTTAAGGGGGCTCACTACCTCAATCGCCTCTGCAGACCACTTTTATTTTAATTGTCACCCTATTATTTTTTTGTGTAGGAAGTTTAAGTTTTCACATTTTTGTTAGGAAAGAATGTATCTGAGCTTTCATTGAGATACATTGTTCACTTCACTAGACATATTAATGATAATTAGTGTTTTCAGTGACCTTTTTCAGTCATTTTTCAGATCTCTTCATTGCCATTTTTATTCACTAAAAGAAACATATCACGTAGTAAGATCACATACTGGTCTTTGGTATTTAATTTGGTGTCATCTACTTTATTATGCTTGTCACTATAAGGCCTCAGACTTTAAAATGCTAACCCATGTTTCGTGTTTTTTCGCGATCTAGTCACGGCATATGGCCGACTGCCCCCACCTCCTCTGCCGTCACCCCCTCCTCTAACTACGCCCCCACTCGACAAGAAGATTAGGACTTTCCCATTCCACTCACGTCTCGGAGGGGAGAAGCCAGTCGAGGAGAATCTGAGAAGTAGTGAGCCCCCTTAAGAAGTTAAGGAGGGAGGAAAGGAAAATATTGACAACATATCCGATACAAATAACATAGATAACCTGCAAGACAGTCAACACGACAAGAGCATCATATGTTAGTGAAAAGTATCGTGAAGCATAAAATAAAAATTATGTCATGCGTTTAACACATAATATAAAGTAAGTTAGGAAAATAATAGCAAAAAATTTGAGTTGCCCATGTTAAATAAAAATATCAATTATCCTGGTTTTCCGAAACCCAGCGGCCCGAATCCCATTCGTGGTATAGGTGACCGTACTGAAGGGTTAAATATACGGTTTCCATGAAATGAATGAGTAATACGAGTATATTCATTAGAATGTACTCGACGGGACCGCTTTGATTCTCACAAGCGTTGCGAAAAATAAAATATTCCAGGGAAACGCACTCGTTCAGAGAGGGCCCCTGACATTACACGATCAACCGGTCGCGCTTTCTCCGGTCGTCGACGAGGTCAGACTCGACAAGTGTCCGATTAGATTCGTTCTCGCCTTCTGCTTCCTCCTTGCCCCATTTCACTCTCACTCAGAGGAACGGGAGAGCTCAAAAACGCTCACCTCTTCTGGCTATGGATTTTCGCTCCTACATCTACATATACTTATTACCCTGCAAGCTACCACAAGGGTGTTTTGCAAGGGGTGACTTATCACCAATATGAACTAGAGAGAAGAAATGTACTCTCACCAACATGCACCACATAATGAGTAAGATACAAATGGTACAGAAACTACCAAAATAATCTGTAATGTAACTATGAAATCGTCAGAAAAGTCACGCAAGGAACATGCAAATCATTGTGCTCACAGATTTCAAGCTATCCGGGACTAGCCACGGAGTTTAGCGGTAGCTTAACTGGCTAAAGCACTCGGCCGGAAATCGAAGGATACAGGTTCGAATCCCGCACAAGGCAGAAAATTTATTCTCTGTGAAATTTCGCACAATGGCGCAGACACTACTCGTCAGATTCAGAAACATACACAAGAGGGGATATAAATATATCAGCTACACTAACTGTCAAATAACATAATTCAAAGTCTTAACGTGTAGCAATTATGATCTCTTATCGATCGCGGGAAAAACTACATTTTAAATGTTTTTGTCCTTCAATCTACTTCCCTTATTATATTCTCATGATCAGATCTACCGCAGTATGTTGGAGTTCGTAAAATTTTAAAAACTTCGTCTGAAAATTAGTGTTCTAATTTTACATAAAAGACTGACTGTAGTTTTCAATCGACGATCTGAAAGCGATAATACTCGTGAATAATGAAACACGAGATGTTCGAGATTCGAACACGTCGAGTTCCCACTGAATAACGCCCTCGAAACCCAAGACCTTCGATGCCAGTCCATTTTCGCTTCGCACGCACTGATGGCACGCCCCTATTGACTCATCATCACTAGGACACGGATTCGGATGCCATCCCGTGTGAGGTATAGCAATGCCTCGATTGAGGAGTACGAAGTAAATGAAGCTGGTCACCGAAGCGTGAAGACACTTCTGATGCGACGTGGGGATCACACATACAAAACCTGTGCGAAAGCATGTAAGAACCTAGGTTTTATTGAGCGTATAATATGAAGGTCCTCGGATGAAAAAGTAAAAGAGAGATACTACTTCGCTCTGGTTAGGCCACACCTCTAATACCCCGCGAGCATTTGGAACACTGGTCATAAAGATTTAACCAAACAAATTAATAAAATGCAAAGGAAAGCAGCGCGCTTCGTTAAAAACTGCTACGAGCGTACATATAATGTCTCACAACTTTTAGAGGGATTAAGATAAAAGCCCCTAGATACTCGGAGGCTACATACTAGGCTTAACTTGCTCGAGAAATTCAGATCTGAAGTTCTTCAGAGCAACACAGAGAATATTATCACGACACCTCACTACATCTCTAGATATGAAAGTAGCAATAAAATGAGAGAGATATATAGCCGAACAGATAGGTGCATACAAAAGCTTGTTCTTTCCGCGCAGAATAAGCGATCAGAATAAAAACTCAGCTCCACTAAATACACTCCCATAATATACAATACACGCCACCATTTCACCTCACAAAACCTTACATCGTTACACTGCTGGTGACCTAACACATCCTGCCACACGCCCAAGCTGTGGCTCGCAAGGTAGTCTACATCTACATCTACGTCATACCCTGAAAGGCCCCCAAAGGGTGTGTGGCAGGGGGTGCTTTCGCACCAGGCATGCATGAATGATATGGTAGAACACCGACATTACATTGAAACCCGCGTACCACACATGCAAAGCGCCAATTAAAAATCTAATACCCAAGAAACATTCTATCTTCAATCGTTCCAACATACAATGGATACAAAGAATACTACTACAGATTCAAAATATCATGCATAAATAAGAACATCATTATTTACATCATGCATAAATAAGAAAGAGGAGAATATAATGAGAAAGATTAACTGCCTGCCTATTGTCAATACTCGAACTATTCATGACGACGATCACAGCTGTTATGGTCCCGAATGGTACGCGGAAAAAATGACATTTTATACCTATCGGTTCTACAGTCTAGCTCTCTAATTTTATTGGTGCGATCTAATCTGCCGTAGTACGAAGGGGTTAATAGTATGTTTTTTACGTCGTCAGTAAAATGATTTTCCTGAAATTTATTTAGGAGGTTAAGCCTATAATTTAATCTACGCTGTGATAGCGATTCCCATCCTAATTCTTCTAACAGTCCAGACACACTAGCCAACTTATCGTAGCATCGTTTCACAAACCTAGCTCCTCTTCGCTGTACGCGATCTAACTTTGATATCAAGCCCGTTTCGTATAGATCCCATACACTAACAGCATATTCCAGATGAGGCCTAACGATTGAAAAGTAACAACGTTCTTTCACTTTCTCATCACATTTTCCGAGTACTCTCTTGATAAAGCCTAGCTTCCTATATGCTTGACCGCATATTTCCCTAATATGTTTTCCCCAAGATATGTCGTGAGTAATTGTGACCCCTAAGTACTTAACAGACTCGGCGTGAATAATTTCCGTATTTTTAATTCTGTAAGCCCTACCTGACCTATTTTTCTTTTTCCAAAAGCTGACTGCCACGCACTTTTTTATGTTTAGTTCCATCTGCCACTTTTCGCACCAAGCATGAATAGCAAGTAGGTCGATTGTTAACGAGTCGCTATCTTCGGAATTGCTAATATCCCTTTACACAACCGCGTCGTCTGCGAAGAGTCTAAGCTTACTTTTAACGACGTTGCTAATATCATTTATGTACAAGAGAAATAAAAGTGGACCAATTACACTTCCCTGAGGAACACCCGATGTAACGCTAACTGTGTTTGACATGATGCCGTATATGACAACCCTTTGTTCCCGCCATTGTAAGAATTGATTAATCCAACTAATAATGTTTTTATCTATTCCATATGCTTCTAGTTTTGAGAGTAACTTAACGTGAGGTACCTTATCGAAAGCTTTCTTAAAATCGAGGAATATCGTGTCAACTTGAACATTATTTTCACCCGAGAGCAAGATGTAGTAGGTAGATGTAGATAAATACCGCCCAGTGTGATTCCTTAGCATGTCCAAGTTGTGCTTTTAATCTCGGCAGCGTATCGGATAGCTTTGTTCGACTCTCGTATATTCGAATATTTGACGTGATGTAAGATACTCAAGGTCCGGGTCGATCGGCTGATTGCATGGCCTAAACCTACGCCTTTTCCTCCTCGGCGCCCACATTCATGCCGTTTCCAGCCGAGGCTGGAGTTCTTCCAAAAGAAAATGTCTCCCCATCCATATCCACAAGGCGAGAAAGGAAAGAAATAACGCTTTCGGAGATTCTAAGATGACAGAACAGTTGTACGGGGAACGCGTTGAGATGTGAGGGCATGTTGAAGATGGTGCTCAACGGTAGAATGATGAGCAAGGGTTAAAGAGGAAGGAAGGCGAGAGGAATTTGGAGGACTTATGGAGAGGCAAAATTAAAAAAAACGAATACAGTATAATATCGATAATCTGGAATTTCAAACCCCGGAAGTATATAATGTTAGGAAGATTTTCAAGAATTTTACAAACCTCGTTCTTCATGTTGCGTCATTGCAATGACGGCTATTTGGCCGTTAAAAGAGCCTCTTTCAAGCGGTGTTGGTCAACTGCACGGATTTCAGCGAAGAAAGTCCCTTACTTCACTTCCTGTCCACTTATTCCGATTTTCGAGTGTCTTATTTCTTTTTGTGAAAACATACGCTGATGATCACTTAAACGGTGATGGTTTATTCTTTATATCTGAGGGTTGTTGTGATAAAATTGTACTTTTTTACAATACCAACTCAGCTTCTTATCTGATGACTAAGTACAGTTTTTTCAGTCATACTGCCCTCTAAATCGCAAGTAATCTAACCTCTAGATATCGTAATTCGGGAACGCATCCGGTCTTTCATACTCCTGATGATCTAGATGATCTTCTGCTGTAGAAGATGATCTATCTTCTACAGTAGAATGAAATTCGCCATGAAAATATAATTTGACTTGATCGGGACTCGAACCCGAAATTGAAACAAATGTCCGGTTAAGTTACTGGCGAACAAACTTGCTCGGCAATCAGGAGACCCGGGTTTATTTCCAGGTCAAATCAACGATTTTTTTCATAGCGAATTTTACCCTTTTTGGTCTCTCTTTTAACCTGTGCGTGTCTGCGTACCACATCATTTGTGAATTCGCAATGATTGGAAAATAGAGAAGCAAAGAGTTATATCGAGATGCAACCAAAAAACGAGGTCGTTCGCGCCGTAAAGGACAGGTGGCTAGTAAGTTTTGGAAATAATCACAAGAGAATGGAGAAAGGGAGTGAAGCCACCCTAAATTAGGCTCTCTACACCATTTCTCCACGTCGACATTAGCCCCCTCTTAGAAAAAGGGACCAGGGAGATTTCAATGCATCGTATCATCCATTTCACCACGCAGAACACTGACAGAGATCTTCACACAACACCGAAGAGAAGATCGGGGTTCCTCGGGAATTTTTCCGTCATCATCGGTATCCGAACCGTCCTCAGGATGGGAAGCAGTACAGTACCCAACTGTATAACCCTATTGACAAGCACAGGGGTATGGGAAGCTTAAGAGAGGGCAGAAGACAAGAAATGTGCAGGTGTGACGGCGCCTGTCTCTCCTTAATAGATTCAGTAGGGGTTGGTCTACGAAGGGATCCAACAATGGGGAAGAGATGGATAGATATGAGCGACAGTACAGGTAGGTATACGGAAAAGTGGGCCTGTACTCGGATGGGTACAGTAGGGCGGAGAGGTAGATATTTCCTTTTCGTAATTCCCTCAGCGATTGAAGAACTCCACGAAAAAATCATTCGACTTGACAGGGATCCGAACCCAACGGGCGAACAAACCTGACCGGCAATGGGAAGCTGGCAAATTTCAACCCTTGGTTACACCCCTGCGAGTGCCTTCGTACCATATCATTTGTAAATGCAATGATTGGAAATCCCTCTGTGACTTATTCTCATGACAAGTGCCGCGAGTAACGTATCATGAGAAGGAAGGAAAAGGTATGAGGGAGGTAGTTAGGAAAATAAAGGAAAAAAATGAAATGTCTAAACACAACTCCAACTTTCTGCTTCTAATACCAAGACCTCCCCGGCTTTCCACGTTCAGTCTCCTGAATGGTACCCGAAACCAACAAATATCCTCTTTCATGGTGCGTCGACCACCTTATACTCTCCTCGATACCGGGGCCAGACCGCGACCAGTACGAGAAACAACAAAACAAAACAGGAGCCAAAAAGGGACGCCTGAACATGGCGCCTGCATGCCAACGTCACACAGGAAATATACTATATTTCTACGGCATGAGCAATTCAGCATAAGGGCAATTAAAAAACCAACCCTCTGTTGGTAGAATACCCGGTAACGTAGATGACATTTATACGTATATTACCTTCAGAGTCGCCGCAATGGTGTTCAGCAGGTGCTTTTATGACATAAGTCATGACGAAGGGAGGGAATAGAGAAAAGGAATTGAGAATGAAAAAGGGGCGAACAGTCAAATGTGATTTGGCGGATTAGAGACTCGGGGTTTGGTTGTAGCCACTGATGCTGGGTGAACGGATTAACTTTTCACTAACTGTATAACGTTTTTCTATTCACATGTCACTTTAGTCAGATATAGAGATACAATGTGATGATACAATAATATTCCCAAGTCAACCTGAAACTTATATCTCAATCTAAATATGAGTACATATGTTATATTTTTTACCATGTTGCTGTAGCTGACTTGGCAGAATAGCCACGACTTACACGTTTTACCGTACGGGATATGTCTAGTAATAAAATAAAGATTTAACTCCGAATCAAATATCAGCCGGCTAATGACTATCAAAACGAATAACTAAGTAATCTTCGTTAAACATACTCAAAATAAGAATTAACAAGTGGAGAATATTTTGATTCCTTGCTAAAAGATTCTTCAACTTGCTGGAAAATCTCAGTGATAACTTTTCACATAAAATTGCCACCCAGATATCGCAAGTTCCAGAAAAATATATTCCATCCGTAGGATAATCAACGTTTAATAAATTGCCGTATTCTACATAATACGTAAAAAATGTACAATGGAGGATAGCTAATGACAAACAGTCATATCATATCTTTCCTTGTAAAAGCAAGTGGAAGAAAGGTTTTGAGGCTCAGATGCTTGATTCACATTCACGAGAATTACTCAAGGAAAACAACTTTACCAGAATAGCGCACCCAGTAAAGAGAGAAAGGAAATCAACTGCTATATCTACTTTGATTGAATACACTTACGCGAGAGACGCCCAGTTATTAAATTTTCTTGTACAGAGAAACACAAAATATCTTGAGTTATGATACTTCAAAAAGGATACAAATAATCGTTTAAACTTATTACCTATAGGGATTAATAAATACATTAGGCACTCCAGACGTGCAGCAACCAATGATATGTGCTTATGATATTGAAATGAACATAAATGGATAGATATCGACCTTTTGAAGTAAATGAAATGCATTGAAGAAGTAGATAACTGATATCTGATAAGGCTTCCCGTGATCCATCTTGGTGGATCACGGGAAGCGTTCATCATGAAATATCATCATGAAACATCATCACGAAACACCGCGGAAGTCTTCTTCAGAAACTGGCTAACAGTATTTTAAAAGAAATAGGTAAAATAGTTCGAATGGTAATCAATAAAAAACACTAGACGATAGCTATAAGATGGGAGACGGCAAATCATAGATCAGCTTTCACAGAATACTCGGTACACGAGAGAATATCTTCACGAAGGATCCTGTCGGAGACGAGTCCCTACATTTTGAACCCAGAAAATGCGGTCGTTTCCTTATTACGTGACTCATATACTATTTGATTAAAATTGAGACTACCCCGCCATATGCTTTTCCGTTCTGCTGAGCAAGCTGAGACAGCCCACGGGCGATGGTTCCTTCCTGGTTGAACGATCCGCTCGGAACGGATATGGCGAGAAACTTCACTCTTCTATACGCTCGACACACTTAACGGATCTCAGAAGGTGGATACATGCTGATTGTCATGTTTTTACCACGCGTAGGAAGAATTTGATGCCAGAAAAAGTAGTGTTTATATGGACGACTTCTCACAGATGTCCTTTCTCTTCGCTGAGTCGACCGTAAAAACGGCTAATTTAAGTTTCCTCCGTTCCAGCGACTATATAGGTCTGTGCCAAAGTATATTTAGCACTCCTTTTTCCCTCTCTCGCAATTACTACGAAGTTAGATACACCTCGGCGAATGACAAAAAATGTATTCCACCGATTGCACCGAGATGAAAGCCATGACGAAGCTATCACAGTCGGGAAGCCTTGAGAGAACTGGCTGTAAACTCGAAGAAATAAAAGAGTAACGCGGGCCAGGAGATAGGATGGGAATCAAATGATTCGATCCGCGTCACTCGAGAGAGGAAGAATACGGAAATGGTTTCCCTTCCTAGGTAAGTCTAGTTTTGGAATCGAAATGTTACAACAATTGCATCCGAGAAGTATCATCTTTCGTCACTGAATCCTGAGATTGGTCGACTTTATAAATATTAATAATAATAGTAATTTTTTCTTCATTTAATAGTCTTCCATTCTAAACCTCCCCTTTCCAATTATCTAATTGTATCTTCTGCTTCATAACCAGTTTTGGCTGTCCTACGTATTTTGCCCTCGATTTTCCTTATAAGGCTTCCCCTTTTACTATGTCAGCCAGACGAAATTATGAAGAAGGCCTCCGTGGAGCTTCATGATGACACTTCGGAAGGTTTCCAGTGGTTCACTGCGTTGAATGCCTAGAATGGACAAGAGTAAACTTTCCAAATATCATCGAATTCAATGTCTAAGTGCGGCCTATCCATCAGGATTTTGTCTAGTTGATACGTCTATACAGTTTTTACATTCTGAAGGCTTCCACGACTAGATAACTTAATTGATATAGGGTATTCCGAATTTTCCGCCACGTTGGTCCATCATGCAGTAACGACAGCTGAACTGGGTGGACCAACCCGGAAGACTTTTGATGAACGTATCCTTTTTATTCTTCAGTACACCTCGCTTCCGATTCTCTCCATTCATTTGATCTTCCGCATCCGCCACCAGCACCCAGTTTCATGAGCCTCCATCGCCTATTATTTCTTCAATTTTGTATTTCCAACCATCCTAATCTCAGTGCTGCTGAGCTCAACCCTCCACACTTAAGTATTCTCGTACTGCTTCCAAGTGTGTTCTATCGATGCTGAAACTCAGTTGCTTATTGTTCTCGTTGGAAGACCTTTCTACTTATTCCAACAAGCAACTGGCAGATATGATGCAAATCACTGCGTGTGTATCACGAATATTGAAAAATGCCTGGTGATGAAGAAATCGGAAAGAGAGGCCAATTATCCTACTGAACCTTCCATTTTCCCTCTCACTTATATAATAATCTCCGCAGAAGTTTTATTTTCACCAGCTGTGAGGTACACGAATAAAATGAATTGCATTATTTATGGTGCAATAATATAGTTTTAAATGATGGAAATTGTAAGTAATCAAATGAAAATATCTAAATAAGCCTTTAACTTGGCTCTTTTTTTCACGCGGTACGTTTGAAACTCCATCAAAACGGAAAGTGCATTGTGATTCCGAAGAATTTACTGCGGTGACGATATGATCATTTTCAAAAATAGTTGAGAATACACACAAGCTACACACTGTTCCTTTTTGTACGAGATTTTGGTGTTAAAAATTCTTCATTTTGAAAATAAGTCCTCTCTGGAGTGCATACACGTACCATTTCCGGTGTAAAGGGGCTGGTATTTTCTGGCAAATACCTCAGTAAGTAGTGTGGTAAGGGGTTGAATTTTTGGTGTCATTGGAAGGATGAGATATTTTTTAATGAGACCAAATTCATTGATTTCTAGGTAAAATGATATTTTGCTCAAACTACCTTATTGGAAGATTGAGCGTGATCTCACTTCATGTCAAATGCGATGAATTTGGATTCATTATGTATAAAAATATTTCATTATTCCAACGATAACAAAGTAACAACCACACCTTATTACTTCATTAGGTATTTGCCATGAAAAACCAGCCGTTTTCCTCGGGAAATGGTACACGTATGCACTCTTGAAAGACTTTATTTAGAGATAAGGAATCTCTGACACATAAATCTCGTCATAAAATTCAAGAGTAGTTTGTATTTTTTATCAATTGTTTGTAAATAATGCATTTACTCTATGTAGTTACTTTTACGAAAAAAATCTTAAGACGATTTTTTATTATCACCTCTCCTCTAATAATTACTACTTTTCCTCTCATGGACTTTAGGTCAAGTTATTATAAATAGTTGTATTATTTATTAGTATTTGCCAAAATGTCACATGTAATTAATGCATCATTATAGCCAAATTGAAAATAATTAAAATTTTAATTTTTAATTTTGGACAAAAAAATCCAAAATTCGCAAATATCTCTCAGAGAACAAAACATTTGTACATACTATATAATCTGTTTAAGTGTTCAAAACTCAAAACTAAAATGTAACTTATTTTCTGTGTAGCTCTAATGAATATTCATTAAAATGCAACACGTTGGCAATGAGAGATAAATTATAAGACCAATTATAACCTGACCAAAACACACAAAGAGAATAGGAAATAATTAAAATGATCTTCGATTGTGAACACGCTTTCAGCGTACGGCGGGTAAAAATGAGTTAAGTAAATCCATTGTCCACGAATATTAAGTTAACTAACGAGAATATTAGCAGCGATACACAATACAATGCTACATAAATGCTACAATATTTAGTTTGTACTATTTACAGCTGCCTTGGGTTATTGAAAAAGCTGACCAGAACATACTGGAAGCCTCCGAAACATGATGCTGGGGAAGGATAAGGAAAATCAAATGGACAGACAAAGTTAAAAATGATGTAGTTTTCACAAGAGTAGAAGAGGAAAGGGCCATATGAAACACCATAGAGAGAAAAAGAACCAGAAGGATTGGACACACCCTGAGACACAATGGGTTCGTGAAGAACATAAGTGAAGGTAAAATAGAGGGAAAAGTCCCCAGAGAAAAACCGAGGAATAAGTTCATGGACCGGCCCCGGTGGCAGCGGGGTAAAGTCCTCGCCTGCTAAACCGAGGGTCGCGGGTTCGAGTCCCACCTGGGGGGGTTTTTCACTACCCAGGGCATGGATGTGTGTCAAGTTCTGTTGGTTCGGTCCCTGAAAACCTGATGACAGGCTCAGCAGCCTATCGGGATTCCGGGGACATACGGGACAACAGAATCGTCCGGCTAGCAACAAAAAAAAAATAAAAAAATAAAGAGGAAATTACATAGAAATAGTTACCAGGAGGCGAGAGAACTAGCACTAGATAGGGAAGGGTCGAGGGCTGCAGTTAACCAATCTTAGGATTTAACGACAATGATGAAGACAGCTGCTTCATTCAAAAATAAAATTAGACAATGATATCGTACATGCTTTAGAAAAATCTCGCTCAAACTACCCAAAAAAACCTAGGGGAGTCCAGTTCCCGCGTTTTTCCGTTGCGGAAGTGTGAAAAAGATGAGCCGGGAGGAATCCGCGTGGGCAGACCGGCGGTGATGGACATTCTCTGTCGTGGGTTTCGCCGGCCGCAGGTCGGTCGCCGAGTGGTCATTAGCCGTGGGACGAGCGCGGCGCTTCCTAATCGGTCGTTGGCCGCTCCTCTTCCACCTCCTCCCCCCCCCAGCCCTCCCGGTGCTGTGTGCACCTCTCCTCCACGGACGAATGAGCGATAAAACCATTTCGAAGGATAAAACCGAGTGAGCAAGCAAGCCAGCGAGCAGAGAGCGTACGAGGAGGTGATTGGCCAAGTGTTCCACATTTGAGAACAGAGCGAGATGTCGCTCGCGAACACAGACCGTCCAATTCGAGGACTATAACCATAGATTATAATAAGATTCTTGAATGTTTGTTCATTAACAGATTTAACTCAAGGCCATCGTTTCGCCAAATATATTGGTATCCTCAGGGCATTGAGCTCAATATTGAAACATGATAATGACATTGAACTTAATATTGATCCATAATAATGGCATTGAACTTAATATTTAGCCATAATTATGGTTTGCCCTGAGGATGCCAATATAATTGGCGAAACGTTGGCTGTGAGTTAAATATATTTATGACCAACTATTCAAGAATCTTATAGTTAACTATATTATATTGGCCGAGAAAGTAATCATTGATTACAACCATTGAGGGAGATGGCGAGGCCATGGCGTTAAGAAAATGTAGCCTGACAACCATATAGCTCCTCCCGTTCTTTCCATTGATTAAAATTGAAAATCACGGACGAGTGGGCGCATTAGCAGATAAAAAGAATTAAACAATGCAACTACACACTACAGTAAATTTGGCAAACAAATACCTCCCGAGAAAAAATGCCAAGTGCGTGTATGGATATAATTCAACGAGTACCTTAACCTTAAGGTGAGCTGAAGGTATTATATACATAACTGCAAAGAAAAAAAACAGCACACGGCAATGTACAAGCTAATCGCTATTGTAGCAGTTGATGAGGAAGTGAAATGAAATTCATGAGCAATTACTCAAAATTGCGCTTAAATTATGACACACCTCTCTTTAGTAACGTATTAAAGATATATTCCTCGAGACAGGCTATAAGAAAAGAGAAAAAGAGATACCATAATGTACTTAAAAATATAACTTAGTAATATTGAATTAAATTATTGAAAACACAACCTTTTTACCGACTTTGAACGTCTTTATTCCTATGATGACACCCAACTTTGACACTTAGGTCGTGTTTTCAATACATTTACGTGGAATTACAGTTTTATTTTCTCATTTTAGCATATATAATAAGTTCCGTATATTACACAAGGGACGAGAGATAGTTTGATACAAAATATCAATTTTACTTCCAAGGCTAATTATTTCATAACCATTCAGATAAAAATCCATTAAAAGTGTGACACGGTTTGCTGTAACCTGGAATAAAAGGAAACCGTGAAGCTAGAATTAAAGGCAAAAAGTTTCACTGAGTGCAAACTAAGGGTTACACTGGAGTAATTATATATGTAGTAATGTGTGCAGCAACGGTAAAATATATTACACTTCATATGATGCTCGATTTCAGGAGGAGCAACACACAAGTACTGAAATAAAAGATCGTAGACGTTCGCGGCGAATAATATTAGTAAAATCTTCTCGTGTTTGGCACCGGGTAAGGCTATTAAAGGCCAACGTTTTGACGAGAAACTCTCTCATCGTCATCAGGGCTAAGACTGATAAGTTGCCATCCATCATGATGACGATGAGAGAGTTTCTCGTCAAAACGTTGGCCTATAATTGGCTTACCCGGTGCCAAACACGAGAAGATTTTACTAATATTATTCGCTGCGAAAGCCTACGATCTTTAATAGCCTTACCCGGTGCCAAACACGAGGAGATTTTACAAAGTACTAAAATAGTCAGCGTAGCATACGAAACATTTATTACCTAGCAATTTCGAATTAATTAAACCACATTATCCTATAAATTTCTTCTCGAAAAAATGCAAAATTATCCGGATTTTTATATGGAAGAGACGTATTTAGACTCAGTTTTTATCTGTTTAATTTTCTGCTAATATTTATTTTATATATCTTTTGGTATGTATGCCAAACTTCTCTCTGACGCAGGCGCATGCAAAATAACATGCCCCGACTACGATTGGTGGTAATGGTAACGAAATCGACAGTTTCTACTGATGTTTCGACTGAATGTGTCTAGTTAAATACACAACCAAAGGAAATTAAATGTTAAAAAGTATTTCCCAATTGTGTGAACTTACGAATAGTGATTTTTGCTCCTGAAATGCAACT
The DNA here is from genome assembly GCA_963169105.1 of Ceriagrion tenellum. Classification (NCBI taxonomy): domain Eukaryota; kingdom Metazoa; phylum Arthropoda; class Insecta; order Odonata; family Coenagrionidae; genus Ceriagrion; species Ceriagrion tenellum. Next base: position 50,031,428 of record OY720637.1, read on the forward strand.
GACGGTCAGAAAAGTCATTCGCAATAGTATATTCGCATGGAGTGGACCTTTCATCTACATCTACGTGATACCCTGCGAGCCACCACGAGGGTGTGTGGCAGGGGGTGAAGATCACCAAACATTAACCATTGACATGCAAGTAGGATATTTAAGAGAGATATGCTAGATAATAGGGTCACATGGAGCTAGATGGTTAGTATCTACATAATAAGGAAGGGATTATTGGTTGTTATTACATGCATCATGCACTACAGACTAACTATATTTCACCTACGTATCCCTTTGCTACGCTGCCTATTGTTCTCTCTTATAGTACGAGGGAAAAATGACATCTTAAATCTATAGGTACGACAATCTTTCTCTCTAATCTTGTTAATATGATCAAACCTAGCATAATACGCAGGGATACATAATACGCATAATTTATTACATTTTATAAGGATAACGTTCAAAGCTCTTCTATTTTTTTGGTGGGGATACAAATCTTTTTTCCTCTCCGACTGAACCTCCCATTTATGTAAAATATTCACGACAGCAAACAGCTTTGGACTTGGAGAAAATTTATGCGGGTGCTTTTAGAGCACCGTTAACGCTCGCATCCAGGTAGAATCACAAAGTATACAAGTTATTTGCATTGGTATACATTGGCGCGCAAAGTCAACGGTGGGTAATATCATTGGGGTCTCCACAAGCAAGGAGTTACAGTTAGAATAGGAGTGGCCAAATTGCTTGGGTTAAAAGTAGCGGGATTTGCCTAGGGACTCCTTTCTCCACGCAGTGAATACCTGAAGACAACAAGAAATACACTGGAACCAATGGCATTATGTGTTAATAGATCACAGAGCAAGCACAGTTCCTGAGATATGTTTATAGTAGTTTGTGATGACATATTTTATGCTTTTCTGGAAAATGAGTCCGCAATGAAAAGCAACTAACAGTCTTGGGATATTATTTGTGATAAGAATGCTCACAAAAGGTCATGGAAAGTAATGATTCAATCATGGAAAGTAATGATTCAATGTTTGTGAGTACAGCACCCGTATGCATTAATTTCAGTATTATACCGGCAGATTGGTAATTTTTTGGACAGCACTTATTCTGAAGTCCCAATGTCGAGCATATCGTTCCTCTTACCCTCCTATATGTGATCCGCCATTAGATCCCTCTTGCATTTCTCACATCGTCTTCCTCTTCTTATTTCGTTCAGAATTCCGTTCCTATTCCTTCCTCTTCCCCAACGTTCTCCTCTCTATTACTCTCTTCAACATCCCTCTCCTTTCAATACGTCCTCCATACGCATCTTCTGCCTCCTTTGAACCTTCACCACCAGCTCCATCTCCTCTCCAATCACATCCAATACCTCCTCGTTCGTCCCTCTGGCCACCCAGCTCAACCTCTCCATTTTTCTCCACACCCACATCTCAAACGTCTCCATTCTACGTACATCCTCCCTTCGCTATGACAGAGTCTCCGACCCGTACACCACCAAGCTCCATATTAGAGTTTCCGCCATCCGTTTCTTTACGTCTCCACTCAGATCCCCCTTATCAATTCTCTCTTTTTTGAAAATGCTTATTTAACTCGCACACATAAGATAATAAAATATTTACTCAAAGATCTGGGAGTAAAAACTATAGCCAACGTTTATAAGCATTAATGGCCAAAAATATACCAAGAATTCAGCTCTAGATTTCATATTTAAAATCATCAACAGGTATTGCAGGTCCCAAACAACAAAGATGTCTCCAATTCATCCTGTCCCGGGTATCTTACTTGGTTTCCTTGTAACTTATCTTCACCTCTTCTATCATTCACAGCCATCTTCTTCCTCTTCTCTTTTCTTCCTCCACTGTTCCCCCGACTGCTGTATTTATATACTAAACATAAAAAGTGCGTAGCAGTCAGATTTTGGAAAAAGAAAAATAGGCCAGGTAGGGCTTACAGAATTAATAATACGGAAATTATTCACGCCGAGTCTGTACTTAGGGGTCACAATTACTCACGACCTATCTTGGGGAAAACATATTAGGGAAATATGCGGTCAAGCATATAGGAAGCTAGGCTTTATCAAGAGAGTACTCGGAAAATGTGATGAGAAAGTGAAAGAACGTTGTTATTTTTCAATCGTTAGGCCTCATCTGGAATATGCTGTTAGTGTATGGGATCCATACGAAACGGGGTTGATATCAGAGTTAGATCGCGTACAGCGAAGAGGAGCTAGGTTAGTTAAACGATGCTACGATAAGTTGGCTAGTGTGTCTGGACTGTTAGAAGAATTAGGATGGGAATCGCTATCACAGCGTAGATTAAATTATAGGTTTAACCTCCTAAATAAATTTCAGGAAAATCATTTTACTGACGACGTAAAAAACATACTATTAACCCCCTCGTACTACGGCAGATTAGATCACGCCAATAAAATTAGAGAGCTAGATTGTAGAACCGATAGGTATAAATTGTCATTTTTTCCGCGTACCATTCGGGACCATAACAGCTGTGATCGTCGTCATGAATAGTTCGAGTATTGACAATAGGCAGGAAGTAAATCTTTCTCATTACATTCTCTACTCTCTTATTTATGCATGATGTAAATATTGATGTTCTTATTAATGCATGATATTTTGAATCTGTAGTAGTAGTCTTTGTATCCCTTGCATGTTGGAACGATTGAAGACAGAATGTTTATTGGGTATTAGATTTTTAATTGGCGCTTTGCCTGTGTGGTACGCGAGTTTTAATGTAATGTCGGTGTTCTACCATATCATCCATGCATGCCTGGTGCGAAAGCACCCCCTGCCACACACCCTTTGGGTGGCTTGCAGGGTATGACGTAGATGTAGATTTAAAATCCCCTTCCCTCTTAAAACATGTCCGATCCAGTTTCTCTTTCTCTTCTTCATTGTTTACAGTAGCGTTCCTTCTTCAATATCGTAAAAGGAATGGTTTAATTCAAAATCGTCAGGCTCTGATGTAGATATCGGGAATTTTATACTGCGTGCAATAATGAGGTATGAATTATTAATTGTATTCAATCCGAAATCAGTTGGACGGTGAGTTTATGACTCGTCTGGCATAGAGGAAGACGGCAAGTGAAACTTGCTTGGGTTAAACTGGAACCGGTTCCTTCCTCAATGAGGCCGGATTCATCGCCTGGAGTTGCACTAATATTCATCACCGGTTTAAACATTTAATATCAGACTTCTTTTAGGTATAATAAAAAAACATGCGACCACAGAGAATAGCGAACTGCAGGGCAATTTTGATATATTTCCTCATTGCCGACCTCGGTGATGACGTGGAGAAGTCCACACCGGCTAATACGAAGGTCGCGGGTTCGAGTCCCACTCGACTAGAAAATCGCCACTCAGGGAGTAGTATCATCTTCGTCCGAGGTAACTTCATACCCGATATAAACAGCCAGTAAAGTCATGTAGGATGACATTTTCTCCCTACGAGTAATTAAAGTAATTTCTTCTCGGGTTTGCGTCCGGGTTAATTGCACCATCTTCGTTGGCATTTCAATGAAAGACTTATTCATCGTCATCAGGGCCGTTTCGATGAATAATCTTTCAACAAAACGTCGCTGAAGATGGAGCAACTAACCCGGACACAAACCCAAGAAAAATTTACTTCGGCCGGTAAAGTTGTTTTCAGGTTTGTGAAAATGAAAAAAATTATAATTCAACTAGAAGTAACAGAAGCGAAATGTAGAACTTTCATGGATTTTCGTCAAATAATCCAGTCTACCGTGTAAAGTTACTTTCTTAACAGTCCACTCGGATGCCAGCCAAATGGACGATCAAACAGCCAAAGCGATACGTATCCGCAGTGGAATTTCGCACTATGTGCACTTGCTGGAGAGCTGGATAGGGGTATAGGTAACATCGTGACTTTTCCCTATATCCTCAAAGTATGTTCTTTCATTATCTCTATCATCTCAGGCTTAACTTTGTGGAAGTTCATTTCGTATGAAAATGAAAAGCTTTGTAATATTCCACCAATTTATTTGATGGTACAACTAGTTTCGTCGCAGCGGCGACATCTTCAGGTACCCTTACATCCCATGCGGCGACATCTTCAGGAAACTAGTTGTACCATAAAATAAATTGGTGGAATATTACAAAGTTTTTCATTTTCATATGTTCTTTCATGTTACTCCCTCCGACACACCGCGGTGGTAATTCCTCCATTGTTCTTCTTGTAGATGTGACGCTTTACCATTTTTTTTCTGTTTACGATAATTTTACAACCGTTTCCTTCACAACTAGACAACCATTCTCCGATCCAATTTATTGATAGAGTAGATGGCGTCTAAACGCACGGAAGAGAAGCCTATTTTTGTCTTCAAGAGTGATCCACCCAAGATGGCTATCGCACGAAACTTGCCCACAAATTTAATAAGTATAAAAATACATTCTTGGAATTTATTACCGATTAACATTTTCAGGAATTAACATGATTATTTTTTCGGGAAAATTCCGCAACTAACACGTTTTCCTTGCGTAAGCTGTACAATTGATCCACTCAATATAGCCGACTGCGTATTTAAATGGTTTAATGATTCCGCCTTTGCCATCTTGCTTCATGGTTATATCTATTCTTTTCTACAATCAACATTTAATGCAACCTCTGACGTTCTTACCGCGTTTCGTTCTGCAATTTAAAGCAGATTGCATTCGAACGCTAGAGAAACTTTTCCTAGAATTTAGGCATATATTGAATATGGAGGACCAAATAAAATGACTTTGTTAACTCCACTTGGGGTTTATTCAGCGCGACCCGAGTTTTCACACTTTGTCTCATCAGATCTGCAATCTGGGGAAAGACCCGGGTCGTGCTAAAAAACCTCAAGTGGAGATAAGAAAGTAATTTTATTTGGTCCATAATGGATAATTTCTACAAAGCAAAGCCTGCAGCTATTACCCTTATCATATATTGAGGATTCAAACAAATTTAAAGGTAGTTACCGAACATTTAAACCGACGACTCATTTTGCAATTCAAGAACCTGCGTAAAGACCGCGAAAAGACCGCTCACCATCATAGGCAATATACCGATTCCACTATTCCTGTATCGTCCCCAAACTTCCGTTTCGCAGGGATTACCATTTCTCTGCATCAAGTCCCAATAATGCTCTTTACATCTTCCTCTCACCTTTAAGGCATAAATAATCCTAAACTTATCTCTACTCATTCCTTGTTCGTAATTAATTTCCCCCTTAGCGACCACCTACGGTATTTCCTCAAATATCTCTTCATCAACGCTTAGAATTTTCGTTTTCTTTCAAAATTAGCTCTTAGCTCATTTAGCTCAATAATTGTATAAGTGTTCCAAATTTAATAGAAGAACTAGGATGGGAATTACTATCAGAACGCAGGTTAAAATTTAGGTTAAACCTTTTAAGCAAATTCGAAACCGATTTGTTCACAGATGAAGTTAGATATATATTGAGAACCCCTGCGCATTATGCTAGGTTTGATCAGATTCACAAGATTAGAGAGATAGATTGTCGTACCGATAGATTTAAAATGTCATTTTTCCCGCGTACCATAAGAGAGAACAATAGGCAGCGTAGCAAAGGGATAGGTTGGTGAAATATAGTTATACATGCCCGGTGCGAAAGCACCCCCTGCCACACACCCTTTGGGTGGCTTGCAGGGTATGACGTAGATGTAGAGTAGTCTGTAGGGTATGATGCATGTAATAACAACCAATTATCTCTTATTATGTAGATACTAACCATCTTGCTGCATGTGACCCTATTATCTAGCATATCTCCTTTTAATCTTAAATATCCTACTTGCATGGCAATAGTGCATGTTTGGTGATCTTCACCCCCTGCCACACACCCTCGTGGTGGCTCGCAGGGTATTAAGTAGTGTAGATGTAGCTCATTCCCTTCAATATTTTTAACGGTTTATCTTAAATGGATGTCCATGCGTTACAGCTATATTTCATCGAAACCTCTAAAGTCTAATTTATGATTGGCACAAAATTGAAACAAAAATCATGAACTGGAATCAAGTTCCCGTTTTCAGTTTACGATCGGCAGTTAACTGGAACCTGCGTCGGCAATCATTATCTGTCTTCGTAGATCTACAGCTGCACAACCAATGAAAATATTACCGCTATTGATGCTAGCATAGAAACTATACACTTAGATTTTTAAATTACGATGTATATTTATACAGCGATAATGATTGCAAATATTTACTCTGCTTTAATAAACCTTATAATAGAATCAGTTGCTTGTTAGTAGCGTACAAGCCGTGAAACATCGATGAATTCAAAAGCCCATTATTATACACGGGGCACGTAATTGCACATTCCGATGTATGCACGTCCGTGCATTTCAAACTGCGACGGGTAAAGCGGTGAATTACAAGAACGCATACGGGAATGCATGAACGCCAGATGGCAAAACAGCCCGGGCTCGAATTCAATAAATATTGCACACCAGATTGAGAAAAACATGCAGTTTTCAATTAAGCAATTTTGTGCCCCGTGTAAAACAGACTAAAAATATTGATGTTGAACAATCGAATCTATCAGTTGATGCACGACAGATCCGGTGCGTGAATGAGTGCAGTTGGAAATTTTCAGTCGTATTCCGAGTGAACAAAATTACCCAATTGGAGGTAGAACTTATTGTAGATTGGAGATATACGGCAATAAATTCCGTCTTCTAATGGCAGGAACAATATAAACTGCTTTAAAAACATTAAATCAGAGAAATTAGACAAAAAACAATGAACTAGGATCCAAAGTTTCTGACATTCGTAAATATTAGGGTTTTGTACTTGCCCCATTGGATTCCATTTCAGCTTAAAATGACTTTGCTGATTTTGCTATGATACTGACCTGCGGAAGAGAAGAAGAAAATTATAGAATTATATAATCACATAAATTTTGTAATAATAACGTTTGCATTGAATGAGCAAAAATATTTCACTTGATCCTCATTCGTATCACAAAGTCAGAACTAGGAATAATACCCACAAAAGTATAGAATAATGATTTTGCATTGAAAAGAAATCTTATTAGAGGCACTCATTCTGCTATGCAATACTGAACTATTAAATGCATTGAAATACGAGATACCGTATTTGGCAGGAAGTAATAGGGCATTAGGGTATAAGATCGGCTTTTATAGTACTCAGTAATAGTCCTTGGCATCTACAGATGGTCTTGCCTGGGTTTTATCTCACCAACAACAATGCTGACCTGGTCCGACACGATCACAATGCGATATTGTCTCCTATTGAGGTGAATAAGGAAAGCTGAATGCTCGCATGTAGAAATGCTTTTTGGTCTCATGGGAAGTCGCACTACGGCGAATTAATCGTAACTCAGCTCGCAGACATCGACAAAAAGAGAACGCCGACCCTCCAAGTGTGAAATCCACATGAATTTGGTTACCATGGTCGCAAAGCATAGGTTGCAGCCACGATCATAGAACACCACAAACATATTCCAGGATCGTAGATACAACACTCATTAAGAATTTTTCCTATAAACCAACATTCGTTGATGGAGAAACATTATATTTACGAGAAACATACGTAGGGGGTGTAACTCAGTGGTAGAGTGTCTACTTCGCATGCTGAAAGTCCTGGGTTCAAATCCCAGCACCTCCATATTTCTTCCCGCGTACCATAAGAGAGAACAATAGGCAGCGTAGCAAAGGGATATGTAGGTGAAATATTTCTAGAGTAGTCTGTGGTGCATGACGCATGTAATTACAACCAGTAATCCCTTTCTTATTATATAGATACTAACCATCTAGCTGCATGTGACCCTGTTCCCTAGCATGTCTCCCTTAAATATCCTAGTTGCATGTCAATAGTGCATGTTTGGTGATCTTCACCCCCTGCCACACACCCTTGTGGAGGCTCGCAGGGTATTACGTGATGTAGATGTAGATGTATGTTTACACGTTAAGCTTTTCGAGACAAACTGATCTCTCCTTGCTTCTCTCGATATCTCCCGCAGCAGCCATTTGAGAACGTGGTGTTGTCGTGAAGTCGCTTGCGGGTACATTACAGAGAAAACGCATGCCACGTATACGGAGAAGTTAATCAAGTACTGAACAGATTACCTTCACATGCAAAGCTAACCTTCCATTTAAAGAGTTCTCTAATTAAACGACCTATTTACTTTAAATATATATCTCAACTGAGCTGTTTTGTGGGAGCTGACGACAACTCTCGAAACTCACGCTGTCAATAGATCTCATCGGTCGATTGTTAGATCGACTTCGGCAGGGGTATGCTGTGATTGGTAACAAATTTTGCCCGCTGGATCGCTTTCGAAGCAAGGTTGAGCCAAGTTACGCCGAGTTTAGTTGTTGTTAACGAGAGTTAAGGCTCAAAAAGAGAAAGAGGAGGAAATTCAAAACACCAGAGTGGTTTTAAAATGTTCTATCTACAACTACTCATTACCCTGCAAGCCACCACAAGGGTGTTTGGCATGGGGAGACTTATCACCAACATGAACTACAGTGAAGAAATTTACGCTCACCAACATGCACTACATAATGGGTATGCTACAAATGCTACAGAAATGACTAAAATAATCCATAATGTATCTAGATCTGCTAGGTTTGTTAAAGGCCGTTATGATAACTGTATAAGTGTTACGAATTTAATAGAAGAACTAGGATGGGAATTACTATCAGAACGCAGGTTAAAATTTAGGTTAAAACTTTTAAGTAAATTCGAAACCAAGTTGTTCACAGATGACGTTAGATGTGTATTGAGAACCCCTGCGTATTATGCTAGGTTTGATCATATTAACAAGATTAGAGGGATAGATTGTCGTACCGATAGATTTAAAATGTCATTTTTCCCTCGTACTATAAGAGAGAACAATAGGCAGCGCAGAAAAGGGATAGGTAGGTGAAATATAGTTAGAGTAGTCTGTTGTGCATGATTCATGTAATAACTACCAATAATCCCTTATATTATAAAGATACTAACCATCTAGCTGCATGTGATTCTATTGTCTAGCATGTCTCCATTAAATATCCTAGTTGCATATCAAGAGTGCATGTTTGGTGATCTTCACCCCCTGCCACACACCCTCGTGGTGGCTCGCAGGGTATCACGTAGATGTAGATGTATGAAAACGTGACACAAAAGTCATGCAGGGAACATGCAAAACTTGGTGTCAGCACTACTCGGCAGATTTAGAAACATGCATTTGGGTGGATATGAATTAATCAGCTACACTACCAATTAACTAACTAACATATTTCAAAGTCTTAACGCAGCCATTATGGTCTCTTATCGATCGCGGGAAAAACGCAATTTTCAACCTTTCTTTTCTACAATCCACTTCCCTCATTTTATTCTAATGATTTTACAGTGTTCTATCGTGATGATCTGGCAATTATGATCTAGTAAACTGCGCCTTAGCGATGCTGCCTCTAAGAGCGGCACCCACATATCTCGGCTAGAATAACAGCGGCCTGAGATACCCGAATGGTCACATCCAGTGTACACAAAGAATATTTCCTTCTACGTTCATGTTTACATTCGCTCACGGAGAAAGGGGGAAAGGAAGACTTAACTCCGCCACCTCCCTCATTTCTAAGAAGCGGTGCTCACTAATCAGGACGGCAAATATCCCTTCCCACTGGCGACGAGCTAAAGGCAGGACTCCTCTATGATGCTTCTATTCAAAGGAGGGAGTCGCGCTGACGTCACCCTCAAGCTATTCCCGCCATTCGATGATGGCGGACGGGCGCATCATCGGCGGTGGTGACGCGGAGCCATCAGGAATTCCTCCCAAGGTGCCGCCCGCCTTAACACACCCACCCCCACCGCCCCCAGCCGGGACGATGAGAAAAAATGAACAAAACACGCTGCCCTCTCCGCACTCAACGAAAGAGACAAGCCTGAAATGGCCCGAGGCGTGTTTGCGAGGGAAAGAATCGCATTAGAAACGGTTCTCCGTGGAATCTTTGTGACTCCCTTATTTTCCGTGGAAAGGGAACGAGAAAGGCTTCGTTTTGACTCCCCGTCCTTAAGTGGACATATTTCTTTTCTGAGGACGTACGTGGGTTCAGGAAGGTCACGCTTGCTGTGGTACGGGTCGTCTGTGGGCTGGGAGGGAGCAGTTATTCAGGACAAAATACTTCCAGAGTCAGTTTAAAAATCCTCGCGTTTTAAGAACTAGAATGTTACATAATCTCGCTGCTCGTCGAAAATTCAATTACTTTAACAGCATACTGAGCACTTATGGCTGATTACATGGTAAAAGCGCTTATATTCATAAAATCCATAACTACAAGCTTGAAAAGGTGAGTCCTTTTTAATCTGTAGGAGAATCATCATGAACATAATTTGAGCAAAATCTATGGCAATACACATATTACAGTGATTTTTTATTTAATTATTGTAGTATACTTTAACATTTAATTAAGTAAACTGACCTTGAAATTGCATTTTTTTAATAATTCCTAATTCATGGGGTAAAAAACCAATTGAATTAAGTATTTTTATTAAAAATTTGGAAAACCTGAGGACTTCAAATATGCCAATAGACAAGAGCCATTTCCGTTTTCGGAATCTGCAGTAGAAGGATTTGATTGGATATTTGGGGAGGCGACCGACGGCTAAGGTCATTTGCGCCATAGGGGATAGGTAAGGGAGGAAGGGTGGATAGAAACCCGGCGTCGGAGTTAGCCTGCTCTTAACGAAAGTCACCAAGGGGACCACGGTTTTACGTCCCATTCGACGGACAGAGAACTGAACTTAAGGTGCTCTCCACAAGACACTCAAGTAGGGATCGGGTTATCTCTGAAAAACGTCCTCCTCTGCAGGGATTTCAACACTGGCCGTCCGTATGGCTAGCCAGTACTCGAGCCACTCCGCAGTTGGAAGTCTTAAATGCAGCTTATTGTTAGTCATCGTTTTCAACATCAATTTTGGATGTGTTCCACGAATATAGGAAGTTTTAAATGAAGGTTTAACTATTACAAATGAATACTAACTCTTGCGCAGAACTACACCACTACACCCGCAAGATTCCTTTCTTCTGCTATACAAGATAATTAGCAAAATATATGATTCAATCCAAGGATGCATTATTTTTACAGAAGTCTGGCTACACGACAGGAAATATAGCGTCTACAAAAAAATCATACAAAACTCGTGAATAACTCTCTCCTTGGGTACATCATTCAATTTAAGTAACGCATGAAATGAAATTTTGACATTTTCGAAGGAAATCGGCTCTGTATTGGATTGAAACGCTCATTCATTTCACTCAATAAAGATTCAACCATTGTTTCAATACAGAGTGGCTTCATCAGGTTAAAATATCAAAGACTATCTATATTTTGAGTTAACATCAGGAGCTCGAAACCAATCACGAATCGTTTTCATGGCTTTACGCCAGAAAACCCTTGGTGATTTGACTGACGGACGAGACAATTTTTTCGCAAAAGAATGGCCACATAAAACATAACAATAACACTAAATCATTCCCTTATTGTTATTCCAGACATTAGATTTTGTTATGCCATAACAACTTCAGAATAAAACACGACCCAAGTTTCATTATGGAGTTTTTGTGGAAGATCAAAGTCGATATTCACCACCATGAATTAGTGACTCTCAAAAATATTGATGCATAATATATACATTTGATTAATTCGAGTGAAATTTTGACAGAATTTAATCATGTTTTCTTAGCAATAATATTTCAATGGGTTAAGAAAAAATATTAATTCAAGTTAGTGTCGAGAACATTCAGATGATAAACATTAAATGAGTCACTACATATTCAGTTTCCCTTGGGTTAAAACCTTCACTCGGTATTAAGACTAGGAAGAGCCAATGGCTCTTATGGTTGGCAATAATTATGCTCCATGTAGAGCCACTAGCGCCAGATGTGTCATAAGGTAGAAGTTAAGCAAAATGCCGTTTTCATTACGATGTCACCTTAAAATACCATTTGATCTTTCGTAACATTTGAAGACGACATCTCTTAATGATAAATGTCCATGACGATCTACACCAAAGTTAACATTATTCGATGCATCATTGCTGAAAGGTGCTACACTAACATGTATTTTTTTTAAATTTATTTAATTATAAGTAAACAAACACGGTCCCTCTAAGCCATAAGGCTTGTCAGAAGGATCCAACACATATACATACAATGCGACAAATAAAAAAAAAGTATATAAATTATAGTTGTAGAAGTTGCGCCTAAAAAAACAGGTCATCCATTAGACATTTGATATCAATGAAGAGTCGGTATATGAAGTCGATAAATATAGCCATAAGGTAGAAGTAACATTGTAACATTAAAAAAAGTTCACCTTCTGTCTACTCGAGTCCATTTCACACCACCAAAAAGTCTGTATCTACATCTACATCTACGTGATACCCTGCGAGCCACCACGAGGAAGTGTGGCAGGGGGTGAAGATCACCAAACATGCACTATTGACATGCAACTAGGATATTTAAGGGAGACATGCTAGATAATAGGGTCACACGCAGCTAGATGGTTAGTATATACATAATAAGAAAGGGATTATTGGTTGTTATTGCATGCATCATGCACTTCAGACTACTCTAACTATATTTCAACTACCTATTCCTTTGCTACGCTGCCTATTGTTCTCTCTTATAGTACGAAGGAAAAATGACATTTTAAATCTATCGGTACGACAATCTATCTCTCTAATCTTGTTAATATGATCAAACCTAGCATAATACGCAGGGGTTCTTAATATGCATCTAACGTCATTTGTGAACAACTCCGTTTCGAATTTACTTAAAAGGTTTAACCTAAATTTTAACCCGCGTTCTGATAGTAATTCCCATCCTAGTTCTTCTATTAAATTCGTAACACTTACACAATTATCATAACGGCCTTTAACAAATCTAGCGGATCTCCTTTGCACACGCTCTAATTCTTTTACCAAACCTTCCTCCATTAGGGAGCACACCAATAAATCAGCTACCCTACCTGTCAACTAACCTACTTCAAAGTCTCAGCGCAGTATATATAACATAAAAACGTATATAACAATATTATACTGCAATAATTAAATGATAGATAATTGTAAATTATTTACCGTCAAATTTTTAGCTAATGAAAAATTATATTCATAATTATTCATCTACAAATAAAAATGAATTTACATTTTAAAGTATGTAGCTCTGGTTTTATGTGAATAATAGCTTTTTTACCATGAAATGTGCCAAGTCACGCACAATAATATTCATTAAATCAATACATATTGTTTCCTATCTCACCCCCAGAGCTCATGGGCTCATCCGAACGAGGAATCCCTTCAAAGTTTCCACAAATAACACTAGCAAATTGATGCGCAATGACGTAATTCCGGTTTTGAAAATTAAAGAAAGGTAGGGCAGCGATGAGATCATCAAGATGGCCCAAACAACAGCTTGAAAGAGGCACTGTTTTTCATGAAAATTACAATTTATTTCACCGGAGCAAGCACACGACTAGGGTGATTTAAATTCGGTGCCTCAAGAAGGATAACGAATACGATGGAAACTATCCAATTCGTCTCGGTGCGCTAATGACGGAAAAGACATTTTATTCCTTCCAATGGCCCCGAACTCAACCATGCACGGGACGGCAGTGCTGAAGGCATCTTGGCAAACGGGTCGAAAACATACCAAACCCTGTTGTAAAACCGCTTTCCAAAGGTTATGAGGCCCTCTGTCGAGGGCAACGTGTAATAGTTGGAACGTCCTTGGACACCGCAGCGCGGACGGTGGAATTCTCCGGCGAGAATGTACACAATGAATGACAGAATCGCAAAGGGGACAGACGTAAGTAATGAAGATGGAGAATCTGCTAAACAACCAGGAAAAAAAGTGGCGCCATCAAACGCCAAATATTTATAACTATTCAAACATATTTGAGTGCGTCAAAGGTATCCTCAACATCCCGAGGGACAGTGAAGCAAGGGCTGCTTTAAGCAGAGAATGAACATAAAAATCAAAATATGATTTTTCTATTTTTTTCTAATGCCATTAAAAATGACACAACAACCGTTTGCAAATTATTTGCGCATTGAAAAATCACTGAGCCAGATTCCAGAAACAAGTGTAATAATTAGTGTTGGACAACGAGTCTCATTGAAGTGAAGGCAACGCCTATTTTTCAAAATAATGTGAACAAAAACTACTGGAAACACAAAAATACAAATTACTAAGGGAATATTCCCTTATTTATGGCCAGTTTGCAAGAACATTCAGTAATGGAATCAATAGATATGAGATACATTAAGTTATAGATCTCATAAAACTATTCGGGTTCCGGGAACAAATCAAATGGTTACATGACTAATTTACCAATAGCAACTTAGCTTCTAATATTCGATCTAACTTTACATCGCCGGATAAAATTTATGAAAGTATGGCCTATGAATAAAAGCTAATACACATAATAATTAGCCAATAAGAGTAAATTAACTGGTCATTTGTCTCAAAAGAACTCTTTAATCAAGTAATTAAGTCTGCAAGCGGTGCTTATCCGCCACCTTGCTCACGTATGGAACTCATAGCCATATACCATAAGTTATTAAACCAATAAATTTATCGTATGTTTCTGCTACATTTATTGAATGGTTGCCATGGCCAATGGGTCCCATAACTTTATGGAATACGCATGTGTCGTTCCTGCAACTGGCCATTAACCAATTAAATTTCTGAGAAGTCGACGTTGTACCCATACAAGGGCTTTTAACATCCCCATATTTATTCCTACTTCGGAAGCCAGTACATGGCTTTCCATTACGGTTCCTCACCTACAAAGATGTAAACCATCAAGGCAGAAAGAACAGTGATTAAGAACAAAGCAGAGCATATTTAATATATAATTTCGAGCGAGAGTCTCAAAATTAAAAACGTAGGAATGTTCTCCTTTGAAAACGCTTCGTTAAATATGTTAAGACTAACAGGATTATTATTAAACTCTCAGTCCCTGATTTAGATTACGGAGCTAAGACCGCTTGATCTCTGCCTAGCATGTCTGAATTTGTTTATCAATTCTTCATAGGAACTATCTTAAAGGCACTGAAAAAGGAACAATTTGGTATACTTGTATTTCTATGAGAAAAACTTCTCGCTTCCATTGAGTCCTCGGAGACGTAATCAACTGATAAGACGCTTTCCATAATGCTAAATTTCCTGCGTTTAGCGGGCTGTTATCTTGACTTTATGGTAATCCATGAAGCGCATCTATGCTAGCTAATAGAAGGTTGTGAATACAATTTTTTCCAGTCGCTAATAATCTCTTTGTTCTGCAGTGAGCTTTATCTATTATAGTAGTATCATTATATTGTAATTAAGTGTTGTATTATTATGTTATTACAACTTTCGAGTAAGTACGTACAAGAATACTACACTAAATCCGCCTCCATACTCATTTTCAGTAACGAGGGCTGGTTATAATGGAGTTAAACTTCTACTCAACATTAGCACCCAAGAATCCTACTTCCATTTATTCCGTAAACATCAGGTAAATCAATCAATCCTTACCCAAGAAAATATGCCAGGTTGTGGTAAGTTAGATAATAAATTCAAACTTAAATAGTTTCTTTTCTAACGTAGAGAGTTAATGATTACTTATTTAGAAGAAAAACACTAGGCCGGCCGATGTAATTTCTTCGGAGTTGATAATCATTTAATTTTGCAATCCGGAGTTTCGGTGAATTATTAGCTATAATTAATGGCGAAATGGGAGTACAGATATTTTCCCAGGCTTTATTGAGAAAAGATAAAAAAAAAACTTCGCGAAGATAATTGAAAACGCGATTAGCCAGCGGGAAAATGTGGCATTGTTTTTCCCCGAAGTCTAAGAGCTTAGCTTTTCTGACACAATGGCGTTGATCCTTCACGATTCTCATCATTACAATGGTGTCCGGAACAATTTAACTTGTAGCTTCTAGGTACATCCATCTTCAGAAGAGAAAGAAAAAAACATTTGCACACCTCCGCACTTCATTTACATTCAACCATGGTTACGGCACATTTTGCCATGTGCCGTAACGTCAACGTGCGTCACGTCAACGAATCGGCATGCTTGATGACGTTCACGTACGCCAGGATAAGTCACGTCACGTCCTTCACCGTGTCTAAATCATGACAGAATTTAGATAAAGTGTGGGAGTATAGGAGTGTTCTTCTCTTCTAAAGTTGCAGGTTAATGGTTATTTACTGACGAAAAAGGTTATTTTCAGACGAAGTTTTCAATATCTTACGAACTCCAGCATTCTACGGTAGATCAGATCATGAGAATACAATAAGAAAAATAGATTACAGGACGGAGAGGTTTAAAATGCCGTTTTTCCCGCTATCGATAAGAGATCATAATGGCTGCGTTAACACATAGAAGTAGGTTAGTTGACAGGTAGTGTAGCTGACTAACTCATATGCATGTTCCAAAATCGGCCAAGTTACGTTAACACTAGTTTTGTATATTCCCTCCATGCCTCTTGTGTCACATTTTTATTGTTACCTACATTATAGATAATGGTAGTAGTTTCCGTAACATTTGTAGTATAAATACCGATAGTGTGGTTTTTATTGGTGAAAGTAAACTTCTTCACTGTAGTTCATGTTGGTGATAAGTCACCCCTGACAAACACCCTTGTGGTGGCTTTCAGGGTAAAAAATAGATGTACATGTATGCGTCAAAAGTTTCAAAAAAGTAAGTCCCAACACTGTATCATATATCCTAAGTATATGTTCAGTAAAATTATATATGCGCGTGAATTCATTTTTATCCTTATCCACTGATAATTAATTTTTAAAGAGGCTACACGACAGATTCATATCCAGTAATCTCTTTATCACTTTTACGGGTATGGAGAAAGAAAGAAGAAAATGATTGATGAATTAGGTTGTCACTCAGGGCGGCAGGAAGGAAGTTGCAGGTGCTTAAAGAGTTTGAGGTGAAAGACATTAATGAAAAATTCGTGGGAAAACGAAGGGAGAACTGGAGAGAGCGCATAATTGCACAGAAGATATATTTCTAATAAGACAAGATATATATCACTGCAGAGCTATCAAAAATAAGAGGAAGAAATTAGAGCGTTTCGGGAAAATTATTTTAAACCATGCATAGTTCTCACGACTTTCATCTACATCTACATCTACATCTACGTCATACCCTGCAAGCCACCCAAAGGGTGTGTGGCAGGGGGTGCTTTCGCACCAGGCATGCATGAATGATATGGTAGAACACCGACATTACATTAAAAACCCGCGTACCACACATGCAAAGCGCCAATTACAAATCTAATACCCAAGAAACATTGTATCTCCAATCGTTCTAACATGCAAGGGATACAAAGACTACTACTACAGATTCAAAATATCATGCATAAATAAGAACATCATTATTTACATCATGCATAAATAAGAAAGAGGAGAATATAATGAGAAAGATTAACTGCCTGCCTATTGTCAATACTCGAACTATTCATGACGACGATCACAGCTGTTATGGTCCCGAATGGTACGCGGAAAAAATGACATTTTATACCTATCGGTTCTACAATCTAGCTCTCTAATTTTATTGGCGCGATCTAATCTGCCGTAGTACGAAGGGGTTAATAGTATGTTTTTTACGTCGTCAGTAAAATGATTTTCCTGAAATTTATTTAGGAGGTTAAGCCTATAATTTAATCTACGCTGTGATAGCGATTCCCATCCTAATTCTTCTAACAGTCCAGACACACTAGCCAACTTATCGTAGCATCGTTTCACAAACCTAGCTCCTCTTCGCTGTACGCGATCTAACTCTGATATCAAGCCCGTTTCGTATGGATCCCATACACTAACAGCATATTCCAGATGAGGCCTAACGATTGAAAAATAACAACGTTCTTTCACTTTCTCATCACATTTTCCGAGTACTCTCTTGATAAAGCCTAGCTTCCTATATGCTTGACCGCATATTTCCCTAATATGTTTTCCCCAAGATAGGTCGTGACTAATTGTGACTCCTAAGTACTTAACAGACTCGGCGTGAATAATTTCTGTATTTTCAATTCTGTATGCCCTAAATGGCCAATTTTTCTTTTTCCAAAAGCTGACTGCTACGCACTTTTTTATGTTTAGTTCCATCTGCCACTTTTCGCACCAAGCATGAATAGCAAGTAGGTCGATTGTTAACGAGTCGCTATCTTCGGAATTGTTAATATCCCTATACACAACCGCGTCGTCTGCGAAGAGTCTAAGCTTACTTTTAACGACGTTACTAATATCATTAATGTACAAGAGAAATAAAAGTGGACCAATTACACTTCCCTGAGGAACACCCGATGTAACGCTAACTGTGTTTGACATGATACCGTCTATGACAACCCTTTGTTCCCGCCCATGTAAGAATTGATTAATCCAACTAATAATGTTTTTATCTATTCCATATGCTTCTAGTTTTGAGAGCAACTTAACGTGAGGTACCTTATCAAAAGCTTTCCTAAAATCGAGGAATATCGCGTCAACTTGGACATTATTTTCACCCGAGAGCAAGATGTCATGAACGAAGAGGGCCAATTGGGTTTCGCAAGATCTACCCTTTCGAAATCCGTGTTGGTTATTTATTAACAATTCCTCCCTATCTAAATGACTCATAATGGAGCTTACGATTATGTGTTCAAATACCTTACAGGAAATGGATGTGAGAGAAATAGGCCTATAGTTACTAGGGTCTTCCCTGTCGCCGCTTTTGAATATAGGTGTGACATTTGCTACTCTCCAGTCCTTAGGCACTACATGATCTACTAAAGATTTGGTAAATATTAATTCTAAGTAAGGCGCTATGTCTGATGCCATTGTTTTATATACGCGAGCAGGTATTTGATCTGGACCGGGGGATTTGTTGGGGTTAATATTTTTTAGCTGCTGTTCTATGCCGCGACAATTTATAATAATTTCAGGCATACATGTTTGGGAACGAACTGGCTGCGGATCGAAAAGATGTGGTGTATAAGTACTGAAAATGCTTTTGAAGAATGAGTTTAACGAATTGGATTTTTGTAGACTGTTGGTTATCTTTTCCCCTTTGATATTCTTAAGCGTGTGTACTGTTGATTTATTTCCTTGAGTGTCCCTAACATACGACCAAAATGCCTTGGGATTATCGTTCAATTGTTCTCCCAGTAATTTACTTTTGAAATCAGCTAACGCCCTTCGGCACGCTTTTTTTGCTAAGAGTTTAGATATTTTGTAATTTTCGGTGACTGTGTATAGTTCTTCAGAGGATTTGTTAATTTTTGCCCTTTTTAACCTAGCATGACATGTTCTTTGGTGCTTTAATGTTTTTCTAACCTCCGCGTTATACCACCTAGGCTCTGCATTGGCTCTTTTCCATTTACTTGGTATGTATTTGCTAACTACTGATCGTGTAACGTTGAGGAAAGTATTCCACAAAACCTCAGTATTACTGTTGATACTTATTTTTTTAAAATTAGTAAATGACTTTTGGAACTCTCGTTTCATACCTTCGTAGTCAGCCTTATTATATAAGTAGATTTTTCTTTGTGGATTATGTTTCTTGATCATGCTCACGGAAAAATTAGCTTTAACTATCTTGTGGTCGCTTATTCCCTTATCCGTACCTATGTTTACAACCATGTGTGGAATATTTGTCGCTAAAAGATCAAGTGTATTTTTCCCTCTAGTTGGAGCAGTGACTAATTGATGTAGTGAGTGAGATGTGAATGTATACAGGAGTGACTCACAAAGGTCTTTGTCTTTCCCCCCAGTGATAAAACTGTACGTGTCCCAGTCTATGGACGGAAGATTGAAATCCCCACCGATTATAATATGACAGTCGTTTTTTTGAGTGGTTAATTTACTGAGTTGACTTTCTAGTTCTAATATTGAGGTTATATGGGTATCTGGTGGTCTGTAATATGCGCATACATAGATTGTTTTTGCTTTAGGATTTTGAATGGAGCACCATACGCTTTCTACCTGGTCGTCGGAAAATGACTCCCTCCTACTAATATAACAATCCTTCACTGCAATAAAAACTCCTCCCCCGGTCCTTTCCACTCTATCTTTTCTATAAACTGTGAAATTTTTTGGGAATACTTCATTATCTGCGATTTCGTTACACAACCAACTTTCCGTCCCTATAATTAAGTCTGCGTCAGTAGTTTCAATTAGATGGTAGAAGTCAGCTACTTTATTCCTTAAGCTACGGCAATTTACTACCACGACAGAAAAGGATTTATCAGTGAGCGTATTCCCGGAATGTGTATTCTCATTACAACTCGCTTTCTTAGGTATATTCAAAGTTACATTACTGCTATTTTTTGAAACTGGCCTCTTACTGTTCTCTTTAGACTTAACACTTTCTTGGATATTTTTTCTATTAAATATTGTTCGCGATGGTACCTGATTCGACCCATTAGCTGACCTACTCTCTGCCCTACCCTCTATCCTAAAAAAGGTCTACAGTGATCGAGTATGCTACTCGCTACACAGCTAGCTGCCTCGGCCGTGTAATGGACACCAGAACGGTTCAGAGGGGTCCGACACGATCGGATTGCCGGCCGAAGGTCGACGAAGGAGGCTCCAATGTCCGTGCAGAAGCGACGCAACCTCTGGTTTATGCCCTCCACTCGGCTCCAAACCAGGGGTCCACGATCGATCCTCGGGACAAGAGTACAAATTGCAAGCGTCATGTCAACCCCTTCGTCGCGACTTACCCGCTTCACTTCGGAGTCCAGTTCCCTGAAGGAACGCAGGATCTCCTCGGATCCACGGTCCATGGCGTCGTTAACGCCGACATGGGCCACAATCTGCAGACTTGAGCACTTCGTGCCCCGGACCGCCGCACCAACCGCCTGCGTCACCTGCGGAACACCGCCACTTGGAATGCACCATGACGTTACACGGTGGCTTATACCCTCATGGCCTGCCCTTTCCCGCAAAGGGACCATAACACGGCGGACGTTACAACTACCTATCACTACAATCCCCCCCTTCCCACTCTGACGACTCTTCCTAGGTGCCGGTCTCGGAGTAGGAGTAGGCACGTCAGGCACCTCGGAATTTCCATCCGAAAGCAACTGGTACCTGTTCGAAACGGGAATGGGAGGTGCCAAAGCATCTCCTGAACCACGCTTCAGAGTGACCTTACCTCCACTCCTCCGAGACACGACCCTCCAGACCTCCTGTTTACGGAGTTGTACTGCCCCTTCATCGGAAGACGGACCTTCAGGCAAACTCTCGATCGTCCAGCCACTGTTAGCAATCGAGCGAACTCGTGCAGCCCGTAGGGCGCGGCGAACTTTCGAAGAGCGACCCAAATTTCCATCCACCTTCGGGACGCATACCACTCTTTCAACCTTAGACTGGAGTTCCCGCAGGATTCTCTCCAACTCGGCGATGCGGGCTCGGAGAACCGCACACTCGCCGGCGTTTTTGATCATCCCAACAGGTGACCTATTCGAAGACATCCTAGCACTACTCGCAATGAACTCCCAAGGAAAAAAGCTTAACTACAAAAAGATGGCTATACTCAAAAGAACTGAGCGATCCTAAGCTCGGTCACAATGGGCAAAGTAACAACAATACTTCTACGAAATAACTTTTACACAGACCTCACACCTGGCAAAGAGCTAACTAAAATACGAGATAAATAAGAACACAAACTCTCTAGCACAAAAGGTAACTGACTTTCACTTTTAGGACGCTAAAGATAGGGGAGGAAGGACAGGTGATGTCACGCAAGTGAGCTATGAGGGGTTGAAGCACTGACGAAGCACGCGAGAAAGATCTGTGTTTTTGGATTCAACCTAACTAAATGATATTATATTAAATAAGTGCAAAAGTAGTAATTAAAGAGGCTTTAACTGGCTATATGTATAAATTACAATATCAGTCGATGGTTTTACAAACGGTCTTAGGTAAAGGTTTTTTAATAACGTTATATATACTATATAAAAAAGGGAGATGGAGAGTAAACTATTTAACGACTAGAAAAAAAAACTATCAATCAACAAGAAAAGAAATGTAGTTAACTATTCAGTATCAGTAGACTAGACGTAAAACTAAAAGTTCAAAACAAAAGTTCAAAACTACTAAAGTTAAAACAACTTCACAACTAAAATAAACAAAGAGTTTTCAATAACGATGATAAAAAGAATATTATAGACTCAGTAATAAAATATATGTACTTAAGTAAGAGTTAGGTTATAATAAGTTCTATTCTAATAAGATTCTTTTACTACCCGAACACCAGAATCATAAGCTAACGATATGCAATAACAATTTACGTACAATAGTATGAAAATATACGTGAGGATAAACAACAGAGATAACAAACTACAAAATGAAGATATGATAATAATTTGGCTTCTACTTATCACTACCAGCAAGCACTCTCGACAGACACACTCAGCGCACGAACCGGGATAACACGGCAGTGAAGAGATTCACTCACACACACAACTCACTCTTAACTAACACTAACAGAAGACCTACTATATAACGACCGAATAAGTGAAAAACGATACGATACGTGAATAACTTGGAATATATAACTAGGAGAAATAGAATTCACTACGGCTAATATATATATCACTACACTAAGGTTGCAGCTTCAAGGTACTGAGCAGCAGGTGCACAGCGAGCAGGTAGGCAGCCGGGAACCGGATTAGGGAGCGCTCCGAGAACACGTCCGTACCCTTCAAGAGCAGGCGAGTGAATGAGGAAAACAAAACCTCAAACGTAGAAAGTTCAAAAATAAACAAATATAACTAGTCGCTTAGTATAAAAAACTACTTATGTTTCCATAGATTGATTTGATACGCAACTGGTTTCATCACATAAGCCAAATAATCGAAATCGCGTTGTTTTGCCTATCTAACGAAATCGGTATGACATTCAATTATTTAGTGAAAATATAGGTACATAGGATATTCATTAGATAAGCAGTAATTAGCACAGAAATCCATCAGATACGACAAAATTCAAATGAATACATATAAGATTATACGATTGTCTGTTTCGGACATGATTCCGTGTGAAACATGATTTTATGTGAAACAGTTAACGCATGTTTGAAATAACAGAACAGCATTCTATAACGGCTGGAGTTTAGACTCAAGGATGGCCGAACACTGCAGATGTTAGACATTTAAAAACCTCTCATCCCTGCTCACATAACACCTCACAGAGTCCTCCGACGCCTCAAAGATTAACCTTCAAAGTATACACTTCAGAGGAAAAAAAACCTTGGCTGGATGCTTAGGAGCAGCGGGAAATAATTGAGCACAAGAGGAGGAAAGCCAATCTACTAAATGGGAGCACCTTTGAATGCTACCCCGCTATTTTATCAACGCTTCTACATAAGTGGCTTCAACGCCATCACCTTCCCTCTTCAATCCCTATCTTACATACAACCCTCCGTTACATATTAAACGTGGAAGTGAGCTCACTACACCCTCGTGATCTCTGCCCCACCCCAAAGTCATTTCCCGAGATAAATATACCTAAGCACAGTACATCTACATCTACGTCATACCTTGCAAGCCACCCAAAGGGTGTGTGGCAGGGGGTGCTTTCACACCAGGCATGCATGAATGATACGGTAGAACACCGACATTACACTGAAACCCGCGTACCACACATGCAAAGCGCCAATTAAAAATCTAATAACCAACAAACATTCTATCGTCAATCGTTCCAACATGCAAGGGATACAAAGACTACTACTACAGATTCAAAATATCATGCATAAATAAGAACATCAATATTTACATCATGCATAAATAAGAGAGTAGAGAATATAATGAGAAAGATTTACTGCCTGCCTATTGTCATTACTCGAACTATTCATGACGACGATCACAGCTGTTATGGTCCCGAATGGTACGCGGAAAAAATGACAATTTATACCTATCGGTTCTACAATCTAGCTCTCTAATTTTATTGGCGCGATCTAATCTGCCGTAGTACGAAGGGGTTAAAAGTATGTTTTTTACGTCGTCAGAAAAATGATTTTCCTGAAATTTATTTAGGAGGTTAAGCCTATAATTTAATCTACGCTGTGATAGCGATTCCCATCCTAATTCTTCTAACAGTCCAGACACACTAGCCAACTTATCGTAGCATCGTTTCACAAACCTAGCTCCTCTTCGCTGTACACGATCTAACTCTGATATCAACCCCGTTTCGTATGGATCCCATACACTAACAGCATATTCCAGATGAGGCCTAACGATTGAAAAATAACGACGTTCTTTCACTTTCTCATCACATTTTCCGAGTGTTCTCTTGACTAAAACTCATTTAGAACATAGGCGCAGAATGACTCCTCTGTTGACAATGCACTGGAATACGACAACATGAGAGACGAATTTTTTGGCAAATAATTGATCCGGGGAAACTCGCAAGGAAGCTTCCTGTATACTCTCGTGCCGATGGCAAGCTCTGTCTAACTAATTTCCTTATGAAGTGGCTTCATAAGTGGCTTCAACGCTTCTGGCTTCCCTCTTCAATCCCTATCTTACATACAACCCTCCGTTACATATTAAACGTTGAATTGAGCTCACTACACCCTCGTGATCTCTGCCCCACCCCAAATTCATTTCCCGAGATAAATATACCCAAGCACAGTAATACCACACTTGAAAACTACAAAAAAACAACGAAAAACGCCGCGTGGAATTGATGAAATTTTCTATGGACAACACGCAACTTGCATTCACTTCAATCACGAAAATGTTATTAATGGATTTGAACAACTAATTCCATCAAATGCTGCTTCCGGTGTCTCGAATTTCAACCTCCTTAATAGACTTCAGAAAAATTTTCAGCTCAGCAACTTATGCATACATACATACCAATCACGCCGTTCCCTTCCGAGAACAGTGGAATTTGGATGTGATTGCCAAAAAAGTAACGGGATATATAAATAGGAGACGGCGCAAAAAATAATTTTTTTAATGTTCGCATATCTCCAAAATTCATACATTCATACATATATACATACGGACTTAGTGACTCTGCCTTCCCTTCCGGGGTAGGCAGAGTCACTAAGTTTCACTCATAAATACATACGTATTTGTGCACCTAACTCTGCTTCAATAATTTCCTCCATACTGACCTATCCTTGCAAATCCCTTTTGCTTCATTTATCCTAATACACCGCTTCATACACGCCCTCCTGTTTTGAAAACTCCTAACGTTCCTTCTCCTAAGAATTTCCTCAACCACATTCAACCACAACTTTCTCGGCCTACCCCTACCTCTCGCACCAATCATTTCACTCTTATGTTTCTGTTTCGTTATTCGACTCTCATCTATTCTCTCAACATGGCCAAAATTAATCAGTTCGAAAAACGAAGCCTTAGAACGTGGATGTAGAACTCCCTTTTCTGGCGTAATTTAGCTTCTTAAATAACTTTTTTTGTGTACAAACACAACTGACTTCCAAGATATTCGTCTATTTTACCTCAATATTTACGACAATGGGTGAAATCATTTCTCGGCACATCCAATTTTAATTCCCAGGGAGAGGCAGAATATATTAAGACAACGCATGACTACACACATACAAAGGAATATATAAGTTTAAATATATACACATACAAGACGTATGTGGCACAGCGTTACAGAGACTAGGATTTTTCAAGACTACGGTAGTAACGGCCTTAGATAATAAAGAAAAATAGAAGTGCTACTTCGCTCTGCCTAGGCCACACCTCGAATATCCTGAGAGCATTTCGGACCTTGGACAAAGATATTTAACAAAAAAAATACAAAGGAAAGCAGTGCACTTCGTTAAAAACTGCTACGAGCGTACATATAGTGTCTCACAACTTTTAGAGGAATTAAGGTGGGAGCCTCTAGCGGCTCGGAGGCTACACGGTAGGTTTAGGCTGAAAAACATACTATTAACCCCCTCGTACTATGGCAGATTAGATCGCGCCAATAAAAATTAGAGGGATAGATTGTGCAACCGATAGTTAAAAAATGTCATTTTTTCCGCGTACCATTCGGAATCATAACAGCTGTGATCGTCGTCATGAATAGTGCAAATAGTGACATTAGCTAGATTGTAGATGTCTTTCGTAATATTTTTGACGTTCTTATTTATGCATGGTGTAAGAATTGATGTTCTTATTTATGCATAAGATTTTGAATCTGTAGGTAGTCCTTGTACCCCTTGCATGTTGGAACGATTGACGATAGAATGTTTCTTGGTTAGTAGCAGATTTAAATGGGCGCGTTGCATGTGTGGTACATTGGTTCCAATGTAGTTTCGGTGTTCAGCCATATAATTAATGCATACCTGGTGTGGAAGCTCCCCCTTTGGGGGGCTTGCTGGGTATGACGTAATGTAGGCTGCTTGAGAAATCCAGACCTGGTGTGTGTCAAAGCGACACAGAAAATATCATTTTGACGCCTAACTACAGGCTAGTCCCGATGTACTCAAATTTGGTCACCTTAAGATATTGTAACGGCGCCTATGTGTGTTGTGGGCGTCGCTGGGTGACGAGATGTTTGTTTATGTTGATTCTTGGGGGGATTGAAGTGAATCAGTTCTGATAAGATATCGTTCGTTGAAGTGTTTTGAATTAAGTGCTGCTGGATTCTAAAGTGTTGACAGCTAATTTCGATTTGAACCCGTAACAATATTATACAAGCCCGATGTATCTGCTTCTGGGGTTGGGATTTAAAAGTGTGAAGGCAGTAAGGGAGCGACAGTGGGTTTTCCAGAACTCCCCTCCCCGTAATCCCCCTCTCTCCCCCGTTTCGAAAGATCCGCGCCTCCCATTCTTCCATATGTGGCGATGACTACTCTCCCACTCACACGAGTCACACACTCGACTAGCATCGTCGTACAATCCTCTTCCCCCCTTACATTCAAGCCCCTCCCTCCCCCCATCACGCTCCCTCCGCCCACTTGAGTGTGTCGGGGGAGTTGGGAGGGGGGGACGCGATGGGGGGAGCGACCAAAGCACCTCGGGGGATGTTGAGGGGCAGAAGTACGGAAGATGCAACCCTATTCAGGCGACGCGTCGCGACGCATCACACCCGCTCGACCGGTCGAATTTGCGATGATTTCCGACCCCAGATTTTTTGATAAAGTCTTACGTCATCAACTTGAAATTTTTATAGTATAAAGAATAGACCTTTGCCGTGGGAGACTCGTATCTGAAATATGAAAAATGTATCCCGGAGCATGATTAAACCATCGGGGAAAACGGCAAGATGTGGGAATATTTTTACAAAAACTATTTTTATTATTGACATACCTTAAACTAATGGGGATGTATCAATCCTTCTTCTATCAGAATGCTAAGTAACAGTCGTCACGGTCGTAAGATGAAATCTGTAATTGGTATCTTTCGACAAGCTACCTGAATGATTGTCAGCCATGATGTGCTTGGACGGTGACGCAAGTAGTTCTCTCACAGATCTTATGTCAGCGCTGACTGTACATCTACATCTACGTCATACCCTGCAAGCCACCCAAAGGGTGTGTGGCAGGGGGTGCTTTCGCACCAGGCATGCATGAATGACATGGTAGAACACCGACATTACATTAAAACTCGCGTACCACACATGCAAAGCGCCAATTAAAAATCTAATACCCAAGAAACATTCTATCGTCAATCGTTCCAACGTGCAAGGGGTACAAGGACTACTACATCTACATCTACGTGATACCCTGCGAGACACCTCCACAAGACACTCAAGTAGGGATCGGGTTCCTCTGAAAAACATCCGCCACTGCAGGGATTTGAACTCTGGCCGCCCGTGTGGTAGGCGAGTACTCTAACCACCATACCAACCCGATACCCCGACTGTACTTACGCGCCGGAGACTTGGCTACAACTTACCGACAACTGTTGCCTTGTACGAAAGTTATCCTGTAGTTAGAGACTCCCGACACCAAAACATCTCGATCGGGTGCGAGTGACTCCATCTTGTGGCTTTTTGGCAGAACTATTCCTTACCGCAGGGTATGGATGCGTCCTCTTCACTCCCCTCCGCATCTAGGTGTCCGTGAAAGAGGAGGGGGGGCGTGTATCCTCCCCTTTCCACATAGCCAGCGCACCTTGAATCTCAAGTGAGGAGCAGGTTCACATGTAAATATCCACAAGGGGGCGCGCACATGTCAAGCCCTCGTTGAAGTTTTAGATCGGTAAACTATGGCCAACGCACCAAATGACCTACCCAGTACATGGAGAAGATAGTGAGTAAACGTCATTCAACGGGAAAAAAATGATTGCTAAGCGATTAGACTCGTTTGGGCGACATGATTTAATCATTTTTAATAGCTTTTATTTAACTTCACGTATGTGTCAGAGTCAAATTTTGTAATCAATTTTTAACTACTTTCCTGACTAGCTAGAGATCTGAAATTTTGCACATAGGTTGCACATAGGCAAAATTTGTTATCAATTTTTAACTACCTTCCTGACTAGCTAGAGATCTGAAATTTTGCACATAGGTTCATTTCCGGTGACAAAACAATATTTATTCGTAAAAAAGACGAAAATAAAATGAATATTAAAGAAATATGATTTTTTAAAAATCGCTTTAAGCCTTTTTTGTTAAATAAAAGAGATTAAAAAAAAAACATTTTTTTAAATATTTATTTTATTTTATGTTTAACATAATATAAGAAGAAGAAATTAACGTGCTCTGCTTCGCAGATGATATCGCAGTCATAGCTATAAATCGCGAAGAGCTTCAAAAGTCACTAAACGCAATGGACCAAGTTCTCCAGGAATACAACATGAAAATATGACGAAAACTTGAATCCTATTATGCGGAAGATAAAAGCTGAATGTAGAAGTCACCCTGGGAGGAGATAAATTAGCGCAAGCGAATTCCTTCACCTATCTCGGAAGTACCATCACGTGGGACGGAAGAAGTGCAACGGACATCGAGCGGAGAAGAGCCCAAACTAAGAAGGCATTCATGGGAAAAAGACAACTGCTGTGCTCAAAGAAGATAGGACTACACACTAGGAAACAATATGTGAAAAAATTCGTGTGGAGCATAGCACTCTATGGATCGGAAGCATGGACCATCAAAAAACTGACTAGAAAACAATAGAAGCCTTCGAAACCTGGTGCTGGAGGAGGATGCTGAAGATAAAATGGACGATTGGACACACCCTGAGGCATAATGGGTTTGGGAGGAACATAACTGAAGGTCAAATAGAGGGAAAAGTCCCCAGAGGAAGACCCAGGAATAAGTTCATGGACCAAATAAAGTACATACGTACAAATACTGTACAAAGAGGGAAGTTGATAGGAAGAGATACCGGGAGGTAAGGGAACTAGCATTAGATATGGAAGGGTTGAGAGCTGTAGTGAGCCAATCTCAGGATTGATGGACCAATGAATGATAAGAATGCAATATTGTAATGCCAGATGTCTTCCCAAGTTGCCTCGGTTGTCGGCATGGGTCGAAGAAAAACGTTATGCGTGCTTTTTTATAATTTAAAGCTGTAGCCAGCGGTTTGTTTCAAAATGAGCGATTCAAATGAATAGCATGACCGTTGGAAAAAGGTTGCGCCAATTATAATATAATGATCCAAAACAGGTAAAAGCCGGCCAAATATAATAGAAGGCATTAAAAAATGAAGGTAACTCGATATGAATGTTCATATGGTCGACATGATAGGCGATCTTGATAACGGAACAAGTTGTGTCGAAACCCATGTAGGTGTGGTGGAAGACAATTTAGAGGAAATTTGACTAAGTATCATTTATTTCGTGAATATGTTATGTATCCTCAAGTTTCACAAGACATCACCAGATACGTTGAACTTCAGCACGATAGAAACATAAAAACCAATATATGTAGTAGTAAATAGCCATTAACAGGTAGAACATTTTGTACCAGGCGACGGATACGTAATACGACCAATCGTGCCTATATTAAGTGAACAATCCTATATTCATCGGTTTCCATTTTCAAAAATGCTGCTTTGCTCCATCGCCAGACACGGATGACTTAATTAAAAATCGTAAGCAGGAGTAGAAAGCAGAGCCACACAACGATTTGAACCAATTGAATAGTGAAAAGGACGGAAAAATGAAGTATGAAAGATCCTTCCCTTGAGTTATAGAAAACGAAAACTGAAGTGTTTATATCCTTGTCAACGCACAAAAGGTAAAAATAGGAAATTAACTAAATTCTTGCCGTAGCGTGGCAAAACTTCCCACATATACCTACATACGCTGTCCAGTCTTAGCGCACTTAATTCATACACAAGCACATGAACTAATAACTTACGTAGGGAGTTACGAGAACGTTGGTTTTACCGGAGAAATCAAGACTCTCACACTAAAACTTCTCAAGAATCTTAAAATATACAGCTCCATTTAACTCTTCGCCAAAAATTAGTGGATTGAAGAAACTGCGACTGAAATAGTGTAAGCAAATACTTCATTTCACGGTTTCTTCCAGCGAGTTTACAGATGGGGTTGTAAATTTGTTGCTTACCATAATAACTTGTTCACCAACACGAATTCCAGGCATTAAGTTGAACAATATCAAGGCCATTTTTCCGTCTTGGCAGAATGATTATAAGATGGCTTCGTTTTGTGCCCTTACCCTTAACTGATTCATGGACCGGAGTGGAACAGATGACGCACAGCTTCGGTCTTAATATTCTCAGAACGAATCATAATATTATCCATTGTTAACATTAAGTAGGCAGGCTTGGCTGCATTAGTAAACACCGAAGTATTATCTAGTAGTATTAGCCATAAAATATTTTCGTTTTTACGCTTTAAACTGGCATCATTTTAGATTACAAAAAAATAATAGAAGATCTCAGAAGACTACATCTACATCTACGTCATAACCTGCAAGCCACCCTAAGGGTGTGTGGCAGGGGGTGCTTCCACACTACGTATGCATAAACTATACGGCAGAACACCGAAACTAAATTGAAACCAGCGTGCCACACATGCAACGCGCCAATTAAAAATCTACTAACCAAGAGATATT
Source organism: Ceriagrion tenellum (assembly GCA_963169105.1). Taxonomy (NCBI): domain Eukaryota; kingdom Metazoa; phylum Arthropoda; class Insecta; order Odonata; family Coenagrionidae; genus Ceriagrion; species Ceriagrion tenellum. The sequence continues at coordinate 50,062,430 of OY720637.1, forward strand.
CTATCGCTAATCGTTCCAACATGCAAGGGGTACAAGGACTACTACTACAGATTCAAAATATCATGCATAAATAAGAACGTTGAAAAGATAAAGAAAAAGATCTACACTCTAGGTAGTGTCACTATTGCACTATTCATGACGACGATCAAGGCTGTTATGTTCCCGAATGGTACGCGGAAAAAATGGCATCGGTTCTACAATCTAGCCCTCTAATTTTATTGGTGCGAACTAACCTGCCGTAGTACGAGGGGGTTAATAATATTATTTTTACGTCGTCAGAGAAATGTTTTTCCTGAAATTTAGCTAAGAGGTTAAGCCTATAATTTAGTCTACGCTGTGATAGCGATTCCCATCCTAATTCTTCTAACAATCGAGACACACTAGTAAACTTATCATAGCATCGTTTAACAAACCTAGCTCTTCTTCGCTGCAAGCGATCTAATTCCGATATCAACTCCGCTTCGAATGGATCCCATACACTGGCAGCATATTCCAATTGAGGCCTAACGATTGAAAAATAACGACGTTCTTTCACTTTCTCATCACATTTTCCGAGTGTTCTCTTGACTAAAACTCATTTAGAACATAGGCGCAGAACGACTCCTCTGTTGACAATGCACTGGAATACGACAACATGAGAGACGATTTTTTTTGGCAAATAATTGATCCGGGGAAACTCGCAAGGAAGCTTCCTGTATACTCTCGTGCCGATGGCAAGCTCTGTCTACCTAATTTCCGTGTTCGTATTTAAACAAATCAGTTATTGAATCTGGGCCAAGAGTTTTAATGGAAGGAGAGGGTGACGAATAGGAGAGAGATAGCGATTACAGCTGCTGTTAGAACAAACAAACGGGGAAAACCAGAATTTTCCCAGAAAACTCCAAGGATAAGGAGGTAAACAAGCAACTTGTTTGGTAAATTATGATAAAAAGTTAGCAAGCGACTTTATCAGTCATTCTCAACGGCAACGAGTTCAAAGCCGACGGTAACGACGACAGGGAAGCAATTTTGGTTTAAAAAAAAGGCATTCTGGAAAGCATGGCCACTTTTGGTGAAATGAGCGTTCTATATCGGTGTTGAAGAATCATTACGTTCCACTCAAAAAATGAATTGAATTTATGCAAAATAATCACGTACTGGTCAGTTGAAAGGATTTGCACATTCGTCAAACCCTCAGAAATCATTGAATGAACAGAGCAGGTAAAATTAAAAAAAAAAACTCATATACTTCCTGCGAAGGCTCCTCTTGCTTTCATCCTAATATCAACTTTTAATTACCAATTTCATGACGGGAAATGTGCACACCATAGGTACAACTATGCACTACATTTCAATGAGAGACATCTAAGCTACACTCTCTGAAGTAAATAGTGAATAGATTTGGACTGAGTATACCTACAATAGTCAATATACAAAGCTCTGGATTGAAGTCCAAAGGTAAAAGCCAACTGGCACGGGACAGAGAACATATATTACTCGAGATATAATGCTTACTAATTCACCGCAAGGTTTGGAACGCTAGTGCCCACGTCATGAGCCACCAAACCCAATCCCACGGCGGAGGAAGGCACACTTTGCCCTCTTTTTTAAGAATTTACCTGCGATCAGAAGATACATCTACATCTTACGTCATACCCTGAAAGGCCCCCAAAGGGTGTGTGGCAGGGGGTGCTTTCGCACCAGGCATGCATGAATGATATGGTAGAACACCGACATTACATTAAAACCCGCGTACCACACATGCAAAGCGCCAATTAACAATATAATACCCAAGAAACATTCTATCTTCAATCGTTCCAACATGCAAGGGATACAATGACTACTACTACAGATTCAAAATATCATGCATTAATAAGAACATCAATATTTACATCATGCATAAATAAGAGAGTAGAGAATATAATGAGAAAGATTTACTGCCTGCCTATTGTCAATACTCGAACTATTCATGACGACGATCACAGCTGTTATGGTCCCGAATGGTACGCGGAAAAAATGACAATTTATACCTATCGGTTCTACAATCTAGCTCTCTAATTTTATTGGCGCGATCTAATCTTTCGTAGTACGAGGGGGTTAATAGTATGTTTTTTACGTCGTCAATGAAATGACTTTCCTGAAATTTATTTAGGAGGTTAAGCCTATAATTTAATCTACGCTGTGATAGCGATTCCCATCCTAATTCTTCTAACAGTCCAGACACACTAGCCAACTTATCGTTTCACCGTTTCACTCGCAAGGAAGCATCTGTATACTCTCGGGCCAATGGCAAGCTCTGTCTAACTAATTTCTGTGCTCGTATTTAAACAAATCATCGTTATTGAATCTTTCGCATCGTTTCACAAACCTAGCTCCTCTTCGCTGTACGCGATCTAACTCTGATATCAACCCCGTTTCGTAAGATAAATGTCGCAAGAACTAAATCAGGAGAGAGTTAGTCGAAAGGCGATGAACAAAAGAAGAAATGAAAAACGGTCGGATAAGGAAAACAAAGTCAGATGTATTTTGGTATATTAAATTTAAGGATGATTTTTATCATAGATGAGTGAGGAGAAACGAGAATATTTTCAAAAGTCCCTCATATTTCATTGCGTTCATCTGACTACAATTTGTTTACATATTGGCACTCGACACAATACTCGCAAACAAGTATTTTTCGTTATTTCATCACACTTCTTCTCCCAATCAGTCATGTCGATGTCCCATACCTATTTATTTCCGAATCACAAAACAGCATAAAGGCCTTTTACATTGGTGGATATCGTAAATGAATTAATTACATATATAATCACAAATAAAACTTGAGCAACCAAAAATCGGGTAAGTACAAGCTACGTAAAATACAAGCACAACTGCAGATTGGTCACACAAGTAGTCGAAGGTCGAAGAAATAAGATCACGAACAGGATATTTAACTGCAAAGGAATTAAAAATGATCGAGAATCCATACAACGGGATCTTTAAAATAGGAAAAGCCAGGATGTAGGAACACATTGTACAATTGTACAGGGTTAATGAACCGGAAAGTACGAGAGAGTACTAATAAAAGAAAAGAATGAAAGGAGATCATTATTTCGCCAGGCCAAATATAAAATATTACTATGTAGTTTAGGGTAGGAAATTTGTTAGCGGTGATGTAAGTACCAAATTTAAAGGGTGAAAACATCTGTAAACTAGCAGCTATTCATGGATGTGGAAGATATATCCGAGAATTATTCGGAAGGCAAAAGGTGACTAAAGTTGGTAGAATAAGGAACGAAAAGAATGATGAGTTTGGGTTCATCAGTTTTCACTGCTATTTTTTATCGTAACAAATGGAGGAGAAATTGAATGTTTTCGAAATATTTCCGATAGTAGGATAGAGAGGATAAGGAATATTTTGGTTGCGCGGTCGTGAAGAGCGATTTTTTCATCAAAACGTGTGCCCATGTCGGAGAGGGAACGGACAAATCTTTCCCAGCATCAACGCAAAGAATTATGCGTTTAGGTTCACGAAATTTTCGCTGCTAGTTTTTTTATACCGCGAGAAATGATACAGATATACAGTATTTTAGATGAGGAGGCTAGGGCCTTAGGAGATATTTTGGTGACGCGGTCGAGAAATGCGATTTTTTCATCAAAAAGTATACCCTAGTCGGAGAGGGAACGGGAAAAATCAACTTTCCCGAAATAAACGCGAAGAATGATGTTAGAGTGAATGAAATTTTCGCTGCTAGTTCTTTTAGTGGGCGAAATGGTAGTGAAATAGAATCTTTTTGATAAGGAGGCCAGGGCCTTGGGAGACATTTTAGTTACGCTGTCGTGAAAAGCGATTGTTTCATCAAAACTTATGCCCTAGTCGGAGATGGAACGGACAAATCTTCTTTCCCCGCACCTACAACTCACACACCTGCCCCAAATAGCCAAAATATTTTGCGATCAGGGGAGCGATTGTTAGGAAGACGATGGATGAGATTGGCGACTAAGAGACACTTAAAAAGTTCGGGTAGAGATGGTGAGGGCGGAGACCAGGGTAACTCTCCGCCACCGGAAGCGTCCATTGTCCGACGTCACGTACGCTCACGCGGAGCATGCATAAGCGACCACCTCTCCCTTGGGCGCATCTGCCACGGCATGAGAATGAGATGGCTGAGTGAGATCTCCTTTTCTCACACGCTGTGGGAAGGAGGAAGAGGCCAGGGCACGAGGGGCCGCCACCCATTGCAGACTCGCCCGCGCTTCAGACAAGACTTACGGACAAATGTCTCCCGACACAAATCCCCCAGCTGCGAGACAAAAAAGCTACAGATGTATAGGGAGACAGGAATAGCATTCTTGGCGTGTCTTGGCCTGAAACCGTCGTGATCCTAGTTAATCAAGTATATCCAGTAAAATGAAATATCCATAGGTTTACGGCGAATTTCATCCTTGTTCCAATTATCATGTGAAAAAAATTTTATTCGCGCATATAAAAGCAGCATGGTTTCATATAATAACCCATACCATACATTTGTGCCAATCAGAATGTCATTAAGTAATATATGCTTACCAAAAATAATGAGGTTTGACGCTTTTTGGGCACAAGTTTCCATAATGTGATAAATTCAAAAGAGGACACCAGAAGATTAAAATAAGCCTTTACCTTTAAAAAAAATACAAAACTTGGGTTTTAATCTTTCTACTGTATTCCTATTGGTATTGCACTAAATAATTCATAATTTATAGATATTTACCGATATATTTAAAATAATTCACATTGAGTAACTAAATACATCCTGATAGGTCCATTGCATCATTATATTACTAACGGGTTGATCTTTGATAAGTGAACATTGAACCCTACCTCTTGACAAAATCTACCACAAACCATGATCAGGCAGATATGACTGTTGAGCGTCAGATGAACATTTCCATAAGTTTTAAATGACTTACCGCGTAGGCTAAGAGCTACCTTAACAGCAAGGCCGGGAAAATACACAGTGGGATATGTATTGGCAACGTAGGAAGAGGAAGTGGGAAAACATGTACCTATGCTTGTTAGGTTGGCAGTGTCGACGGCTAAAGGGGGAGAGGGTAATGGCAAAAGGTCGCCTTCCCCATCACCAGAGGATGTGCAAACAATCTGGCCACTCCTCCAATGACGAAAAATGCGACGCCGGGGTATTTAGAGGGGGGGAGGCGCCCGAAGTGGAGAGGTGGGGGGCGCCATACCACTACTCTCAGTCGAGACGACACGCGTGACCGTTCTCACGGCACGATCCCCACCCCACCAAAGAAGAGGCGAACGGGCACGCATTCTTCCAGAGCCCCCTTCCATTACCAACACGCGTAATATTTTTTTCCACTTCACTTCCCCTCTCCAAGGCTCCAAGTCAGCGCGACAGCAGAGTTCGTCTCAATCCCCTCTGCGGTGCTCTCGGCTTTCTAACTGGAGCAACGCGACAACTAGGGGGGGCGTGAGCATGAGTGATACAGGTACCAAAGCCAGCAGGCGACCCCGCGCCATTGACCCGGAATCCTGGGCATCTGTGACTGCGGCGAGGAAGTTGACGCCCGGGAGTCAAATGGGTCGCGGAAGATTGGGTGCCCACCGCAGGGGCGAGGGCTCGATTCCCATCCGGGTCCTCTGCGCCGGAAGCGACAGGCGGCGATGACTTACGTACATGAGCCACTGCAAGTGCATCCGTGAGATAGGGAACGCAAAACAGTAACTGCGGGTACCGTTTTGCACTGAAGTACACTTTTAAAATCGCTTGAAGAGGGCTGTATACCATGACCAAAAACGCTTCATCCGAGGGGTATGCAACTCTGAGAAATGGTGTACGCTTGTTGAGAAATGGCCGCAAAATGGACAGAAATGGACAGAAATGGTTAGAATTGGACAGGAATGAATGAAAAGGTCGGAAATGGATGAAATGATCGGAAATGGACAGAAATGGATAGAAATGGACAGAAATGCACAGCAATGGATGGAAATGGACAGAAATGGATAGAAATGGACAGCAATGGTTAGGGATGGATAGAAATGGACAGAAATGATTATAAATGGACAGAAATGGACAGAAATGGATAGAAATGGACAGCAATGGTTAGGGATGGATAGAAATGGACAGAAATGATTATAAATGGACAGAAATGGACAGAAATGGATATAAATGGACAGCAATGGTTAGGGATGGATAGAAATGGACAGAAATGATTAGAAATGGACAGAAATGGATAGAAATGGACAAATGGTTATTAATTGACAAAAATGGAGAGAAATGGACATAAATTAATAAAAATGAATAGAAATAGACAGAAATGGATAGAAATGGACAGAAATGGATAGACATGGTCGGAAATGGAGAGAAATGGATGGAAATGGTTATACATTGATAGAAATGGCTGAATGGAAATGCGGTGTACACTTGTTTTTGAAGTTGCGTACCCCTAGGCTTCATCAGACGCTATAACGGATTTATTTTACGGCTGTTCTGGGATGTAAAGTGTATTACTGTTAACACAGGGCTCATGAATTCATTCAATGGTTGTTCAATTCCAAGACTGGTTGACTGCATCCCTCCACCCTTCCCTATCTAATGGTAGTTCCCTTACCTTCTGGTATCTCTTCCTATGTATTTGCCTCTTTATTTAGTCCATGAACTTATTCCTCGGTCTTCCTCTGAGGAGTTTTCCCTCTATCTTGCCTTCAATTAAGTTCTCCACAAACCCATTGAGTCTCGTTTAACACGTTTAAATGTGTGGTCCAAACCATCTGGTTGACTGTCATCAATTGGCCGAAGTACCGTTTATAAATGTGCGATGAATAATAAGGCAATGGTAGTGAATGGTGTCCAACGCCAAAGAAGATTCTCAGCGTCTAATTCGCGGGTTTATGCATACATTTCTTAATTAGTTGGCCCATTATCGTTTTCACGCTATGCAAATCTTACGCAATGATTTACACCACTCTAAAAAAGCTTGTCGACTTTCGTAATACAACTTAATGGAAAATTCGACAATCCAATAGACTATCCAATTTCAAATCTTCTTTCAGTCTCTTACTATATCATTGAGAAATACGTGAAGAGTTCATGCCATATGTTTGTGATTGATACGAGACGTCTACCTGAAGCTTAGAAGGAGATTTGAACAGAAAAAAATACCACTAAACCACGACGATATGTTCTAAGGGTGAAAATAAACATATGACTAACCACATGGCCACAAAAATGTGGCGGATGAGAAGTCAGAGGCTCAGAATAACAGCTGTCGAAACTTTTTCGACATCGGTTTTTCGACAGTTCGAAACGATTTCTATGCGGCTGAAAGTCAGCGACTTTTTTCAAAAATTGAGATAAAATTCGAGCGTAATTACAAAATTTGGTCGAAAGAGATAATGACGAAAAACCACATTAGCGTGATAACCAAACCGATGAAAACAAGAAAAATGAAGTCTTCAGTGTCAAAATCAGGCAATCGAATTTTGCGGTAAAATCTAGCAGACAGTAATCCCATCAGTGAAAAGCCTCGGATAGTTTCTGTTCAATGTAGCCCAAAGCCAGTTTTCGCTACAAGTAAAAAAAAAGCACAAGTCATATCGATAATTTAAATTTCCAAACATTGCATGTAACAAATGATATGGTACGAAGTCACTCGCACGGGTGCATATACACCAGGGTTGAAATTCGCTATGAAAAAATCACTTGACTTGACCGGGATTCGAACCCGGATCTCCCAATTGCCGGTCAGGTGTGTTAGTTAGAAGACGTGCTTACAAAGCCACTGTCGCGGTGGATACTTCGTCTCATGTGCTACAATGTAGACTTGAGGCCTCAACATCTAGTTCGCATAAACCCCACTCGAACTTCGCCTTGAAGGAAGATGGCTTGGTGGTGTAACTGGCTAGCACACCTGACCGGCAATTGGGAGATCCGGGTTGGAATCCCGGTAAAGTCAAATGATTTTTTCATAGCGAATTTCAACCCTGGTGATCGATAATTCAGTTGAAAGTTGTATGTTTTAGAAAACGCTATTACACGGACAATATGCTACGTGACATCTACTACGCATTGGGTCTGTTAATTCATCATCATTAAGAAGAGATTCAAATGATTTTCTAGAACATAAAGTCGAAACTGGAAAGTTCGCGAGTAAGATGAAAATAATCTTGCCTCGTTTACTAATAACAAAGTCTAAATCAACTGCTTCTGTTTCACGCATGTTATATCCGTTTGGATCAGCAAGCTTACTGGCAGGCATAATTGACTTTCATATCTCAACATGCTTTTCAGCCATGAGCCAAGGATTCGAAAATATGGATTCAAACTACTATCATCTATAAAATTTGATATTCAATTTCTTCAAATCGAATTCAAAGCATCCAAAATCGTTTAAGGTAGTGCGAGCGAGATAGTTCCCTAATCATAATAGAGACCATATTCCAATTACACGTTTTAATTTCACCAGCTGTGAGGCACACGAATTAAATATTGCATGATTTATGGTGCAATTAAATAGTTTTACATGACAGAAATTGCAAGTAAGCAAACGAAAATATCTATATGAGTGACTTCACTTGACTCGTTTTCTTCACGTGGATCCTTTGAAACTCCATCGAAACTGAGGGTTTAATGTGATCCTGAAGAATTTACTGCGGAGACAATATGATTAATTTTCAAAAATATAGTTGAGAAAACACACAAACTACACACTGTTGATTTTCTGACGAGATCTAACTGTAGGGAATGCCTCATTTTTAATATAAGGTCTATCTGGAGTGCATACCCGTACCATTTCCCATGTAAAATGGCTGGTGTTTTTTGGCAAATATCTCGAAAAGTAATGTGGTAAGAGGTTGAATTTTTGCTGCTAATGGCAGGGTGATATATTTTTATTTAGAATGAGATCAAATTCATTTATTTCTTGGTAAAAATGATATTTACCACAAACTACCTTAATTTAAGGTAGTTTGAGCGAGATAGTTCCTAAGTCATAATGGAGACCATATTCTAAGCATATGCTTTAATTTCGGAAGCTCCACGAGTAGTAAGCATGAATTTGATATTGCATTATTAGTTGTGCAACAAAATATTTTTACACGACTGAAATACTAAATAAATAACAAAATGTCTGTAAAGCCTTTAGCTCGACTCATTTCTTTCAGGCGGTTAGTTTAAAGAACCACAATGGACGGTTTTTTGTGATCCTGAAAAAGTTACTGTGGTGATAATGAGATTAATTTTCAAAAATAGCCGAGGAAACATATTAACTGCCACTGTTATTTTTTTTACAAGACCCAGGCGTAAGAATTTCTTCATTTGTTAAGTAAGGTCTCTGAAGTGCATAAGCGTACCATTTTTCCATGTAAAAGGGCCGGTATTTGTCGTGAAATTTCTCGGAAAGTAGTTCGATTATGGGCTGATATTTTTGTATCTATGGAAGGATTTGTATTTTTCTTCAAAATGGGACGGAATGCATTGATTTCTAGGAGAAATGATAAATCCATCAAACTACTTTAGCGCTTCTTGCAACTCATTCACTTTCATCGGTTCCTCGCATTTTCATATCGATGAATTTGCCAACACTCTTTCCCTCATTCCACCAACCAATGAAAAGCACAAAACTTCCTGGTGCCAATGTCGTCATGACATTAAGGGAGGAAGAACAGAAACTGATTTGCTGGCCGATATTTATTATACTTACATTACAATACACACGTTCTGAACCCGGCGGGAGTCGCGGGGAATAAGGGAGGGAATCGCGGGTCTTTGGAAGGCGCAGACCGGCGTGGGAGGTGAGGATGGTGCGGGTCTTGCGAGGGCGCAGACCGGCAAGGGACAGGTCAGGGAGAGCACTCCCCTGTCATTCGGATCCCCTGTATTTATATGAAATACGGGGGTCAAAAGGGCGAATTGGTCCCAAGGAGATGATGCGAAAGGGAGGGATGAGAGCGCGGGTGGACGGGATGATCTCACTAGGAGTCCCGTTACTGCTCTCCATCCACCCCTCGCGACACCAAATACCCCGAAGTCCACGCACCCCGAGCTCTGTTGATATTTTATGCGCAGCGTAATTTCTTTTCTGTTTTCGTTTATTCGTTAAGATCTTTTCCCATTTTAATTTTCTTGGCAAGTAACGTTAAGTAATCCTATTACGGCACTAAAAATGAATGCCACCATATTGACACACATTCAACGTACCTGGCATACATGGGCACTGCATTCCGACAAATAGGCCTTTAATACCACCTGTTCCGGTAGAGGTGTTTATTTCCCTTTCAATTAATTAACCTTCCAATGAATCCACGCATTACCGCAATTTCCACACTTATTGACCACACTACAAAGATATTTTTAATATTTGCAAATGGAATGGATGTTACAGTGTATAAATATAGTGAATTACACAAATACTTATGAGTTTCGCATTTTCGAAGGATATGGGAAATGATGTTGAATGACTTCAAGAGGTGTCGAAAGTGCATAACTTGTATTACCAAGCACACCGTAACTGTATTAACATTTTCATGTCCAAATTATTTCAATTGACCTCCTAAAAGCGAATTTTGGGTTTCATTAACTCAAATGCATCCTTGCATCACGAGTCGGTAACCAATGATTAGATATGAGGCATATAATCATATTTACTTCTTGATATAAATCAAAGGGAATCGTTTATTGTAGTTGGAGAGGAGTTGTCAGCGTTACGTATCTAACAGAGTTAGTCACAAAAGGTACACATATTTTTTATTTTACTTCGCACATGAGTAAAATACATACCCACAACTGCTCCATTTAACAGGCGAACGCATTATTTTCCGCTCAAGTCTCATTTTCTCGCACATTAGGTATAAACGAAAAAAAATGAATGCATGATTCCTACGAGCTGCGGAAAAATTGTATCCATCGAATTATTGGCTAGTTACGACACAAAGAGTTCTCCATTTACGCGTTAAGTGGGTCATGGACCTTAAGCTTTCGAGAGGAATGTCATTCGAATTATTATTCTGAAAAAAGTAGAAACTCCCATGAGAAAAGCGGATTCCGAGAATGTATTATCCCACTTCTTCCCGAACCAACCGCCGCAGATGTGACCATCTGTCCCAAAAGATTACTCCAGCTTGTTAGTTTTACACGATGAAATTCCGTAATAAACAGAGGAGTTTTCCCAAAACATAACAGTTTACAGTAATTTATAAGGCTTTAATAAATCAACGTCTACTATCGTGTACGGGGGAAAACAAATAGCAAGAAGCATTCAACCTTGGCTGCCTACAAACACTGCCGTAAAAAAAATATGAGCGACCCTTGGCGCGAATACGAGCCACTATTTTCAGGGATAACTCATTCGTTCAGAGAATGACAAGATTTCGAAAGACGTGAGAAAAAAATCGCTAGTTAGGTTGCTCTTGCATTTAAAGGTATAAATTTCACTTAACTGCAGCTGTGAATTTGAAGAAATCACTGACACTCCTATGCTTTCACTTTTATAAGCCACGGTAGAAATGGGAGAAGTTTATTTCATCATCATCCATCCACTAACGATTCACATATGATATATCTTCGCGAATAATACTTGATTTTTATTCTCTCACATGTATTTTGGCCTTGAGCAGGGGCGGGGTGTAGGGGGGTGGCCACTCCTCTCCATAATTTCTCGCGAAATAGGAAAAATGGTGGTCATAAGGTATTCCATACATCCCGCACTCTCGGAAAGTATCAATCCGCCCGGCCCCCAAAGAACGATGACCTTAATCCGCCCTACTGGGGTGTTGTGTTTGAATCGCTCGAGTTAATCTCGATCACGTAACTAAGGATTCACGTGGTACAAAATCGAACAGTTCGAGATTTGGGTGTATTTGAACGACTTGTAAAGGTCACATGCATCCTTCTCAACCAAGTTTTCCTCGTGGTATAATTGTTAATGAATTATTATATCCAGGTTAGAGGCACAATTAACCACGTAACAGACTCTCAAGATATCCATCCGAGTGATTTAAACTTCTTAAAATATCGAACCGTTCGTTGTTATACCACCCGACTCCTTAGTTACGTAATCGAGATTAACTCCAGCGATTCAAACACAACCCTTCAGGTCTCGATGTAAGATATAATTGATGGTAAGGGTAGCAACAATCGCATTCTATTTTTAATTGACAGAGAAAATCGTTCTCTGCAAGACGTCATTCTCCTCATGTGGGGCCCTCCCGTGATTGCTGTTTGCAAAAGATACCACGCTAGAAGAAAGTAAGCCATACGACAAATTAACAATGGGTATTTAGAAAATACGATATGTAATACACATAGTGCATCTACATCTACATCTACGTGATACCCTGCGAGCCACCACGAGGATGTGTGGCAGGGGGTGAAGATCACCAAATATGCACTGTTGACATGCAACTAGGATATTTAATGGAGACATGCTAGATAATAGGGTCACATGGAGCTAGATGGTTAGTATCTACATAATAAGGAAGGGATTGTACAATAAAATGTAGCGCGTAAAGCAGCTCGATGATCGATCGTACCTGCTGTATCTATTATTCAAATCGCAAATAGTCAATTGGATATTGACATTATATCATCCGTATTACAGATGAACTTCTCCGTTCCCGATGAGAACAATCTGCTGAAAATAATTCAGATACGGTGCTCATAATTTCCTTTTTTTTAAATGAAGCTGAAGTATCACATGTCTCGTATATGGGAGTAATGAAATATTTTCGACTCCTTGGATATATTTTAGGTGAGACAGAACATTGTCTAAAAAGAGAGTAACTCAAAGCACCAAATGGCGGGCAGATATTCTAACAGTTTTGCAACATGCGTAGTCGTTGATGAAATTTGTCGAAGAGACCGCATGTTACAACATTCGACCATATTCTTTTTTTCTCAAAAACCTGCGGTCAGGTCAAATCCGAACCCAGAATCTTGCGTCAGACAGACGCACAGAAAGCGAGACTCAACTGGAAAGATTGGGCATATGTATCCCTTAGAAATAAACAAATGTGGAACTAACAAAGAATGATAAAACCATTGGCCAAATTGTAAACAGCATATTTAAACTTTACGTTTATACTTCTTAACAAAAGTTATTAACATGCTTCTGCTACTTAAAAATGACTATTAGACACAGCAAAAAGGAAATTTAAAATTGGGGAAATTTCAGCAGAGTAATCTTTATATCGCACCTTCATCTACACCTACATGCGATAAAATAAGAGAGATACACTGCCGAACAAATAGGTACAAGAACTCGTTCTTTCCGCGAACAATAAGGGACCACAATAAAAATTGAGCTCCACTAAATACAGTCCTATATGCCATCTCCAAAAACTTACACCTTTTCACGGCTGTCGGCCTAACACCCCCTGCCACACGCCCGTGCGGTGGCTCGCATGGTAGTATGTGCATCTACATCTACTTAATACCCTGCGAGCCGCCGCGTAAGCGTGTGGCAGGGGATTTCAGGACACAGGCCATGTAATGATGTAAGGGATAAGGTTTTGGGAGGAGATTGGCGACGTGTATTATGGGAGTGTATTTAGTGGAGCTCAGTTTTTATTGTGGTCGCTTATTGTTCGCGGAAAGAACGAGTTTTAGCACCTAATTGTTCGGCAATGTATCCCTCTTATTTCATCGCTTCTGTCAGACCTAGAGATGTAGTAAGGCGTTATGATAATATTCTGCGTATCGCTCTGAAAAATATCAGTTCTGAATTTCTCAAACAAACTAAGCCTAGCGTTTAGCCTTCGAGTCTTAAGGGACTCCCACCTTAATCCATATAAAAGTTGTACAACACTATATGTTCTGTTCGCTCGTAAGAGTTTTTAACGAAGCGTGCAGCTTTTCTTTGTATTTTACTTTTTTTTCTAAATCTTTATGACCAATGTCCCAAATGCTCGCGGCGTATTCGAGGTGTGGCCTAACTAGCACACAAATGCCATGCCTACACTGTGGGTGGCGTAAATGTAAAACCTTCAGTAACAGTTAAATATCTTAGAATTACCTTAACTTCTGATATATCTTAGGAACACATGCTTCCCCAACCTTGTGCACTAAACACACGCGCTGACTCTTTACACACCTCAGATATAAATCTTTCCTGGCAAGAGAAACAGTTTTTCTCAAATATAATGTAAAGTTTCGTGGCATTAAAAATATGATGAAATTCCCCCGAAGTCCTTCAGTTTTTTTTACATTTACTACTGCAATTTTTTTCATGGCTTAAAATCTAGATCTTGGCATTCTAATAAGAGTTTATTCTTCATATATTTCAGAATCCTAGTTCATGGTAACCGCAGTGTTATTAATTGACCAATGCTTAAGAGTACAAAAATGATTCAGTCAATCAAAAAACTAGATAACAATTCGAATGAATTTTTATTCACATAGCTTAAATGTTTCTGAATTTTACCGTCAAATTTCGGTGGAGTTTATATAAGTACGTCTGCATTTCTTCAATCTCTAACATATAAAGGCTCATATGAAATATACTCATCTATTCAGCTTACTGAACATAATAACAAATGAAATATACGCTTACTCCAACACAACACCAATGGAAATTAATCCTACACAGAAAATACACCCAATGTAAATATTATGTCTCGGCTGCACAAGAGAGGTATCATCCGCACAATAATGACAAACCCCTACCAGCTGCGTTCCATCACGTGGCAAACGTAATGGAATCAATGGTAAGAAACTATAATTTAAAAAAGAATATGATGACATAAAATACTTTAAGTTTTTAGATGATTTACTTACAAGGGGAGACTACGAACGTTGCTCCTCCTTTTTGAATGACATATTTTATATTTTGTTCGCAATGCCGAATAATTCTGTGAATAAATCTTGGTTTGGTCAAATGAGCTCCAGTTTTGCTGAAATAAATTATATTTAACTCTTTATATTTAGTGTGCCGAATAAATACTCAAGCCTCAATCTCGGCTCCTCGGCCTCAACAATGCTATCGGTCGTCAAGGGGACAGCGTACCAAAAACGTTAAATTTTCATCAATTTTATCATTACCTCAAAATTTTAATTAAATCAGATGGAAAACAAAAATCTATTGCAAGAATAATAATGTATATTTGTTTTTATTTTCAATGGTTTTTCTTTCCAGTGGTCTTTGTCGCGACTTTGTATGACCATTATTTCTAATTTTAATACGCAAAAGAAAAAAGGTCTGCCTGTCAGAAAAACGAACCTTACATGTATTTATTATGGAAACGCTTTTGCTCGTATGGAGTCAAAATGGATGCATTAGGTAAATAAAGAGTAACCATAAACATTTAGAGTGACATGATGAATCGTGTTACAAAGTTTTACGCTGTTCCGTGCTGTGGTTTGGTAGTGACACGAGTACGCACAGTCACACTTTCACTTTGATGTAAAAGATACACAATGACTCACCTTATAGTTTGAGGGCCGTATTCATAGTCGTTACCTGGACGTCCCCCAGGTGTGGGGGAGCCCCTTGGCTCAGAAATGGTATTCATATTCGTTACCCAGGGGACTGTCGTCCCCTAACCCTCCCCCAGGCCGTCGATTTCCTAAGTAAGGCATGAAGATTACCCAAAGCTCCCCTAACTCAGTACTGCTGCCCACGCGTAGGACAAATTGATACTACTGTACTAATGGCAGTACACGATAATATCAACAACTTTCCATAGTAAGGTCATCTATTTACAAACACGGGTACTTATTGAACCACCATCATATTAATCACCATTCATATCACGTAAATATTTTTATAATATTGTAAACATTCTCTCATATTCCTTCAATCATTTTTCATTAACATCGTGTAAAAGTATAGTATATTATTGTTTATAGCATGGTTGGTTGCGGTGAAAATTGAGCATCGAAAACATTGAAAACCATTCAGCGGAACCGTTCATATGTATTTTTCCGCGAGATTGTTGCCAAATCTTTTACCCAGGCGTTCCCAGGCTAAGTATTACCCAGGTAAGGTTTATGAATCGCTTAGCGTAGGGGACCCCTAGGTGTTACCTGGCTAGGGGATACCCAGGTAACCCCTAGGAATACGACTATGAATCTACATCTACATCTACGTCATACCCTGCAAGCCACCCAAAGGGTGTGTGGCAGGGGGTGCTTTCGCACCAGATATGCATGAATGATAGGGTAGAACACCGACATTACACTAAAACCCGCGCACCACACATGCAAAGCGCCAATTAAAAATCTAATACCCAAGAAACATTCAATCTTCAATCGTTCCAACATGCAAGGGATACAAAGACTACTACTACAGATTCAAAATATCATGCATAAATAAGAACACCAATATTTACATCATGCATGAATAAGAACGTAGAGGATATAAAGAAAAAGATTTACTGTCTGCCTATTGTCACAATTCGAACTATTCATGACGACGATCACAGCTGTTATGGTCCCGAATGGTACGCGGAAAAAATGACATTTTATACCTATCGGTTCTACAATCTAGCTCTCTAATTTTATTGGCGCGATCTAATCTGCCGTAGTACGAAGGGGTTAATAGTATGTTTTTTACGTCGTCAGTAAAATGATTTTCCTGAAATTTATTTAGGAGGTTAAACCTATAATTCAATCTACGCTGTGATAGCGATTCCCATCCTAATTCTTCTAACAGTCCAGACACACTAGCGAACTTATCGTAGCATCGTTTAACAAACCTAGCTCCTCTTCGCTGGACGTTCTCAGGCGAAAAATTTAATTTCCTAAATTATGAATACGGGCATGAGAGTCAAGTCTATTTATAAGGCATATGAAATATAACGAATGAAAAATAATTAATTACAGAAAAACTAGAGCTCATTCGACCAAACCACGCTTTATTCTCAGCATTATTTGGCATTCCAAATAACATAAAAAATATTGCATTCAAAAAGGCGGCGCAACGTTCGTAGTCTCCCCTTGTTAGCATCGCTGGTCAATTCTCGCCTACACCGGCTCTCATCTCAATGTCTCCAATTTTCAAGAGGCTCGCTCACTACGCTCGCAGACATTTCAAGCGAAACGCACATCTTTCTTACGAACTCAATTCAATCCACGTACTCCACCTGAGTTGGATCTCAAATGAACGCGGCGCACTTGGAATGACGCAGGACTTGAGCAAAATAAGACCTCTCTTTAAATTTTTCGCCTTGAGAATGCCTTCACTCTCCGTAAGATAAATCCCACTCCGATTATGAAAAATCGAGAATATTTTCAAAGTCGCTTTCCCTAACATGAACCTCTTGTATCTCTACGCATTACAACGCATAGAGAGTACTTATGTTTCGAACAATACGCATTATTTACTTTTACTTCAGTGGTTCAAGAGTGAATTATTGGTATTGGTAATAATTTGGTGGAATTCCTTCATAGTGAAATGGTGAAGTACTTAGCTTAATGATCTTTAGAGGGAAACTAAGTAATTCATCATTTAATTATTCCAGAGTGAGTTAAAAAACTAATTATATTTCTCCCAAAATACAACGTAAATTTTTTAGCAATCATTGGGGTCAGGCTGAGTCAAAATTAAAATTACGCCTATCCATATCAGCTCCACTTTTCCAAATTTATCGGAGGTTTATTTTTAACTTTTTAGAGAAAAATTACTGTAAAGCACTGTTAATAATCAATACTTCATTGGAAGTTTCTCATGACACCAGGTTTTTCATACCATTTGAGGGCTATCAAAATTTCGTGGTAGTCCTTAATTTCTCTTCTTTAATTTAAGTCTTCAATATACCCATTACTGTCACCATATTTATACTCAATAGTCAGCTCAAGAGCCTTCAATGTTACTTTTCTCAGTTTGATTCAATGTTTTGGATCAGCAGATATCTCGCCACACGTTTATCACGGTGAACCTTTCCTCTGCTCAACGTTCCTTATTTCTACAGAGGCATAGTGGGGCATTTTAGGGCCAGGGGGAACAAATTTACCAACTTTTCGGGACACCGGGACATATCCATCAAAATGAGACTATCCCGGCTCAACCGGGACGCATAGTAAGCCTACTAATGAGATATGTCTACATATGTGATGGGGAGATATTAAGATTCCCGAGCCCACTCTTCCGTCTGAATCCCAAAGAATGAACTACCGAGAGATGGTTTGCGAGATGCGGAAGTCGAACAGCGATGAAAGAGACGGAGGGGCTATTCGAAGTTAATGGGAGGCGAGAGAGTAGGGTGAGGGAAAGGATGGAGATTTAAGACAATGGCAAAGGGGAGCAGCGGCTGGGAAAAAGTGTTCGCCGATCGACCCATCCGATTCCCATGGCTCCGTCCTCCACGGACCACTGAGCATATGCAAGCCGTCGCCGCCGCCGCCGGCACCTCAATCCAACCGCCGCTCCCCACATCCAAAGGGAGCCAAAACCCCAACACGAGGTCGCCTATCCACTCCCACAAGCAACACTCCCATTATTAACCACCTAACGGCATAGTTCGCCTCATTTCCCTCCGCTCATATTTTTTGCCGCTCACCACGTTGGAGATTGTTCGTCTATGCTAGCCAATTTTTTACGACCATACGTGGAAACGTTAATTAATTATAAACCCGGTTCACAACGGCGATCCGAAAAAATAAACCAAGGACGTCGCACTGGAGTTCTGCCGGTTGCACAAGTGATCACCGATCCTTAAGCGATTCCCCTCAATGATTCCGATGAGTTATCACCTCGAATTATATCACTCCGACAACGCGCACAGAGTAGATGCCATAAAGATAAAACACGATAAATTGGAAGCCATCGGGAACAAACAATCTGCTACGTAATTACGTCTTTGTATACCAAAAAAATGTAAGCAAAAATGAGCAAAATACAGTACTGGAGATTTAATTTCGCAAAATTTATTTATTTTTTATTTATTTGAAAAAATTGTTCACACACAGCAATAGCGCCAATTTATAGTAAACATATAACAAAAAACAAGAAAGAGGACAAAAACGCAATAATAGCATAAAAATAAGCAACGAGAGATCAACATGGAAAGGGGAAATATTTAATTTGTTGACAGGTGGGATATCGCTTGGGTGGTGAAATAGTTACATGGTAAATAAAAAGGATCGATAGTGTGTGGGAGTGAATTTAGAAGGGATGGGAGGCGAAATAAAGGTGAGCGCTAGGTGAGAGATATCCTAGGAATAAGCATATGGAGTAGGCATTGGGTGCGGGTGGATCGAGTTGGTATCCTGAAGTTGAAGAGAGAAAGCATTTCAGGGCAATCAATGGTCGAGTTAAGGGTATCGTGGAGGAGTTTTAAATCCATTTTAAGTCTGTGGTTTTTGAGGTTAGAAATGGAAAGAGAGGACAGCACAGCGTTTGAGGACATATTACGGAAATGTGGGACTCTGTGCTTTACTATTTTGGCAAAGAAGTGAGAGATGCAATCGAGGGATTTTAGATTTGTTGGGGCTGACATAGACCAAATTGGGGAGCAATATGATGCTATGGGAAGGACAATTGTTGAGTAGTAGGAATGGAGTGCCATTGGATCTTTAATTTCTGTGAAGCGGTAAAGAAGGCCTAATACGGACATCGCTTTATTTTTTACAGTCTGAATGTGGTCGGAGTAATTTAGCTTTTGATCGGTTAAAACGCCTAGGTCTTTCATGGTTGTCACTTTGTTTAAGGGAGTTGAGTTAATTGGTGGTATTTGATTTATTGGTGGAATATTGAGTATTGGTGGTATAATTGGTGGCAAAATGGCAATTAACATTTTAAAAATGGCTCAAAATCTCAATCAATGTCAAATCTTCTACCAGTATCTAATGAAGTAATCTAGTTTTTTCACACCGTAGGACGAGTAATGAGAGAAAGATGACTGTCCGACGTTTCATTGCAGCTAATGAGGAAATTTGACCACTGCTTTGAATTCATCAAAATCCTGCATATGGCTTTGAAATTTTTCACTCGAGCACGTCTTATTTTATCAAAGTAGAATGCCAATGGATTCTTTCGCTGGTTAATAACAACATTCTCAGCACTAACATATGAATAGATTTACTTTTATTAAATTCATTTCCACTGCCCCGAAAGCATCACAACTGATATTCTACATCGGGTGTA
The DNA here is from genome assembly GCA_963169105.1 of Ceriagrion tenellum. Classification (NCBI taxonomy): domain Eukaryota; kingdom Metazoa; phylum Arthropoda; class Insecta; order Odonata; family Coenagrionidae; genus Ceriagrion; species Ceriagrion tenellum. The sequence continues at coordinate 50,082,473 of OY720637.1, forward strand.
TTATCAACTACAGACAAACACGAACACCATCGTCTCGAGTGGTGAAAAGAATTCTCAATCATTTATGGCTATTTAACTATTTTTATGCATTTCCATCACCAAATTATTTTATTCTTTACATTTGTATGTTTTGCTGACAACGAGTATGCTGTAACTTCCACAAGTCTCTCGTATACACCTTTCTGAATAAAAAGTCGCTTGCCCCACTCAAGGGGTCAATTAATGTGATAGTTAAGATAAAAATCCAGCTCGTTACGTCAGTATTTCTAGATTAAGTGAGGAATTTCAAAGCCGATGGTAGAAAAAACGTATTCCAGTGGATTAGTGCATATGCGATAAGTGACAGGGAAGCTCACTTCTGATAAGCCCATCAAGGTGCTATGGTTTCAATTAGCGCGGAAAAATTCAGAACTGAAAGAATTGCATTGATTGAAAATGGGCTTAAGGAAGTGAAAGAGTCAAAGTGTATAAATGCCTATTTTGAATACAAAATTTACAGGTACTGCCTGAATAGGTTGGAGTGATAGATAACTAACTCTAAAAATTAACGACTTAATGGTATTCGGCGAAAAGAAGAGGAAGGCAGCCATGTGTCTAAAACTTTCGCTTTCCCTCGATACGAAACTATAAAGCGTTCAACACCTTTCAGCTCAACGAGACATCGTCAGGTACAGAAAGCACCTATACTTTTGTAATTTCTGATGATTGACTGAACTGAAACGTGAAGTTCTCTCAATAATCATAAAAATTGCGGAAAAATAGAGGTTTCGACACGTTGACTACTGTCCAGGTTCTCCTATACTTCCACCTCCATTGTCAAAAATTATCCTTTCCAAAATCAATATATGTTTCAAGAGTTACTTACCATAAATCACAAATAGATGATGAATATTCTTACCATACATTAATTTATTCGCTTATTCTGTCGTGCTAGTCAAAGGAAAGCAAGGATAAGGCAGGGATATCCGATGTGGCTGTTATTTCGGTTGTCAGGCTACAGCGTTGCGTTGTACGAGGGTTAACCTAAAATTAACATCCCACATTTTTCTCTCAAAATCTATTTACGCCACAAATATGAAATTCACATACATAAAAGAATGCAGTTTTAGCTTTTCACTGATTTTTTTACATACAATCCTTCAAATTCTACTCATTTCCTCCAGGGATTCGTTAGGGCAAGTATGCTCGGTGGGTATCCGTCCCCACTCTGGCTGTGGAGCTAGGTTTTCACTGCGAGAATCGCCTCATTGTAGTCCGAAATTGTACTGTGGAAAAGTACTACGAGTCATTACTCAAAATGGATTAGAATAGAAGAGAAATTACGAAGCAATTTACATTCTTACGTGTATTTCGCTTAAGGCAGTCCGAGCGAGATAGCTCCGTAATCATTACAGAGAGCATATTCGAATTATATGTTTTAATTTCACCAGCTGTAGGACACATGGATAAAATATATTGCATTATTAATGGTGCAATAATATAGTTTTACACGACAGAAATTGTAAGTAATTACATGAAAATATCTAAATTAGTCTTTAAGTTGAATCATTTTTTTCGCGCGGTACGTTTGAAACTCCTTCAAAACGGAATGTTTCTTGTGATACCCAATAACCTATTTCGGTGTCAACATGGTTAATATTAAAAAATAGTTGAGAAAATATACAAACTACACGCTGTTAGTTTTTTACGACATCTAAGAGTTATAAATGCCTCATTTTGTAAATAATGTCTCTCTGGAGTGCATACACGAACCATTTCTCATGTAAAAGGGCTGGTATTTTTTGTCAAATATCTCCGAAAGCAATGTGGTAAGGGTTTGAATTTTTGGTGTCATTAGAAGGGTGAGATATTTTTCTTTAAAATGAGACCAAATTCATTGACTTCTAAGTAAAATGATATTTCGCTCTAACTACCTTAAGCCAGACTGGTATTTTCGAGCCTAATCTTGCAGTCTGTCCTCTGCAAAGGTCACAAAAAACAGGCCCATGCGGCGGCTGGCAGGGTAGTATGTAGACGTAGACAGCGGGCAGGGTTGAAGGGGAATGGTGGGGAAGGTGGGGGGGGAGGTCGCTGAAGGACACCCTTTCCTCCGCGTGTCACGCGACGCGTAAAATTAGGAGCGGAGCAATCACCGCCTCATCATCAGCGTCATCTCCTCCCACCCCCCACCCCTTCCCAATTCACCACCCTCCACAGCTCCCTCGATCCCAATTACCCTCGGGGCGATGGCATGTCAACCTCCTTCCGCGAACACATCACCTCATCACGACTCCAACTCCATCAAACGACCCTCCCCTCCCGACTAATTCAGGCGCGTCACCGACAGGAGGCGCCGTCCACGCGGCCCGCCACGAGAAGGGCCGGTCGAGCCCCCCCCCCCCATCGTCGTCGTCGTGGCAATCAAACTTTCAACAGCTGTAAAGGCCGCTTTACACGGTACATTTTACTGTACAAACGAATGTATTATTGAATGTACAGTCACTTCATAAAGTATCGCGACACACTACGCGGTTTGTATTGGTTGGCTTTCGAAGCTGGAAGTACGTTGGCTATCCTGAGCCATCTCTGTTGACTATGAGCATTTCCAGGTACAGTATGATATTTTTTTAAATTCAAGAGGGACATAGCCACCAGAGATAGTTCAGGATAGCCAACTTATTTCGAGCTTCGACATCCGACCTATACGAACCGCTAGCGTACTGTGTCGCAATACTTTATGAAGTGATTGTACAAGAAACTGAATGGAATTAGAGCAGTTCTATTTCCCGTTGAGTCCTTCAGACTATCATACAATTTGCCGCATTACATGGTACAATTTCCTTCACGAAGAAATTGGAACATTCGTTTGTACCATAAAATGTACCGTGCAAAGCGGCCTTGAGAGAGCAGTAAGGGAATCTTAATAGCTGCCGCGGTTCCGGCATGATATAGCTCTTGCACGATTTAGTACCTTGTAGAACTATTTATCCATCGCAGGAATTATAACCAGTAGTCGTAGAGTAAATGAAATAGGTATTTGAAATTGTGGGAAATATATTGATGCCATTATTAGCTACAAACTTCGCACACAATTTCCGGCAAGATAGCGCTCTTGCATGATTTAGTACCTGTAAAACTATGTATCTGACGCAGTAATTATAACCAGTAGTCGTAGAGTAAATGACATAGGTATTTACAATTATGGGAAATATATTGATGCGTTTCTTAGCTACAAACCTCGCATACAATTTCCGGTATGATAGCGCTCTTGCGCGATTTACTACCTAGTAGAACTATTTATCTGACGCAGTAATTATAACCAGTAGTCCTATCTTAAGTAGTGTACTGAATGGTAACATTTTCGTCCTCGTAGCACTCTCATAGTTTCTAGTCTGACCGCGCACTGTTCCCTGACGTACATACCATGCTGCACCACGTTCCACGGAAACGTACCACGTTCCACGGAAACGTACCACGTTCCACGTTAACGGTGACTATCCTGACTGCTTTTGGCCTGCGCCGGGGATCCGAGGGAACGTGCGCGGTTCGGATTTCACCCTATTGGTGACCTGCAGGGTAATTTAAAAAGCCATTTTTTTCTTCGTACAATAAGGGACCAAAATAGTTCCGATAGATCAATTCTAGGACACTTTGACTAGGTGACATTATTATTATTATTAAAAAGTTAGGTTTTGTTGATTGTCAGATAATCTACTCCCGGTTTTTCACACTTTCAGGGGCCTATCTCCTTCTAGTATACCCTTTTCCTCAGGTAATGACTGCGAAATATATTAACATCATTATTAGCTACTAGCCTCGTATGCAATTTCCGGCATGATATAGCTATCGCATGATTTAGTACCTAGAACAACTATTTATCTGTCGCAGTAACCATAACCAGAAGTCGTATCTTAAGTAGCGTACTGCATGGTAACATGTTCGTTCATGTAGCACTCTCATAGTTTCTGGTCTGACCGCGCACTGTCATCTTGACAGTTTTTAGCCTGTGCCTGGCATTCCGGGGGAACGTGCGTGGTTCGGATTTCAGCAGGGATGAGGGCTTCATGCCTGGTGTGAAATCTCCCCGTGCCACATACCCTAGTGGTGGCTTTCACGGTATTTCATAAATGCAGGCATGAGTCTAAATACGATTTTATGGGGGTGTCTAATTACGAATTGGAACTACGTTTGATAAAAATATTTCACAATTGGTAAATCGCGGACATCATTCTGTCAATATGATTTGCTTATCTTCAATGAGTTAATGACTTCAAATTATAAAGGATAAATTTTTAATGATGCTTACTATCTATCGATAATAATAATTTCTTTACAGGTAACACCTTACGCCAATTATTACCGATTCACTAGGCAGACAAACACACACAACCATGCCCTGAGAGGGAAATACCTTACCTATTCAGGATTCGATTCCGTAACCCTTTGATTGGTAAGCTAGAAACTTTACCCCACCACCAGCGGGGCCGACAAATAAAATCAGTAAGGTGTCCAATTAGTTGAATCAAATTAATCTCTGATAAACCACACTTCAGCAATCGAATTTACTCCGTCCACGAAAGGAGAAGGAATGAGGAGAAAAATGAATGATTCCCAATAGCATAAATTTTTTTAGATGACAAATGATAAATAATGGTGAATGATATGCATGTGTTGCACATATAACTATTGCCCTGACACAAGAAATAGCTAGCTAGCGAGACAAACTCATTCACAGAGTCCTTGAATCGGTCATCGCCTAGGACTCACCTTTCTGTGTCGTTATTGAAATATATGTCTCGTAAATACCCACCTTGAAAGATGGAATTTTTGCACCAATAAAATTTCATGGTGTATTCCCTTCTTTCGTCGCTTCTATCAGTTCTAAAGATGTACTGCGTGGACAAAATGAAGTCCTCTGTGTCATCCTGAGGCTTACTTGATTTGAATTTTTCAAGTAATCTAGGCTTAGGGTACAAGCTCAGGGTCTCTAGCAGCTCCTAACCTTTTCCCTCCGTCAATTGTAGTACACTATCCGTTCCCTCGCAGTAGTTTTAGAGGAATAATGCGGCTTTAATTGAATATTTTTATTTTTACGAAGTAATCCTCTCCTTGTAGGGCCCCCCAGTACACACGGCGTTGGCATTCGAGATGCGGTCCAACAAGAGCGAAATGGCCTCTGTAATCGCGGATTATGAAAGCGAACGCAACTAGAATGTTGGTATTGGAAGCGAGGCATTAGACAGGCATTTCCGGTGCGTAGGTAGACCCCAGATCGTCACTTCTGCCCCCTGGAGGCGTAGCTTCGGGGCCTCCGGTGGGTGTACGGCGCTCTCCTGCCCCCAGCTCGGCTCGAGAGAACAACCTCACAAGCAGGTCCACGCAACGCATCCATGTCAGGGTCAAGCTTTTGCCCCTCCGAAAGCGACGACATTCGCCAGGGGACAGATGAAGACTTGGAATAATGTTGTCATCGTTTTCCCTCCCATTTCCGAATGTATTTCAATTCCCTGACAATTTGTTGCCTAGCAAATTGATGGAGCAATTTTTTCTGCACAGATTTGCGAGATCTTTGGTTTTGTCCCCGTTATTCATTATTTCAATAGATAGAAGTGAACAAACTACTTCAATCCGAATTTATTTCTTAGTAATTCAAGCCAATATTAACATGTAGGCTCATGGCTTATGACATACATCTCGAAATAATTCGATTGCACGCGATACTGATTATCTTATTATTACCTTTCACCGACATTGGTATTAGTTACATTTGGTGTTTGTTCTACCAGTCAGATCGGGTTTTAATAGACTGTCATTTTTTTTTTATTATTTTGTATTATTTTGGAATTTTTGGAATTTTATTATTTTGGAATTAACAGCGAAAATATATTTGCCTGGCCTCGGATTCGATCTCCAGCCCCTTGATTTCGCGCAGAGTGCTCTAACCAGTAAAAATACCCAGGCATCCTCTTCCACAGGGATATTCATCGAGGCTAAGTCATAAATTATCCCTTCATTTAGAAGCCATTAAACTAATAAATTTATCCCAATATAAAAAAAAATGTCGCTGATTTTTTCGCAATTCGATACAATAGACCAAATCGTACGATTTTTGCGACTTAATTTCATATATAATTGAATATTCTTTTCAACGCGAATTTCTCGCAAATATCAGCAGGTGACCACTTTAAAGTTACTCTTAACCTAAGTCATACATTCTCTCATTTTTTCATGACCATTTTTACCAATATATTCCTCCCAATATTAAAAAAAAATATCGCTGCCTTCGTTCGCGATTCGATTCAATAGACCAAATCATATGACGTTGCAGACTTCATTGCATACACAAATGAAAGATTTGTGCTACGCGAATAACTCAAAAGTTGCAGCAGGTGACTTCGTTAAAGTTTAAGTGACCAGCTTTGTCGTTCTTTGAATTTTGTTTATTTATACCCGGATGGGTATGGCCTTTTACCGTCTTTTCCTTCGCATATATCTTCTTCCAGCCCCGCGTATTTTCCTTCTCTCTTCACTCCGTCTGACGTAACTCTTCCTCCCCATTTCCCTGCTTTCCCAGAATTCTTACCTCTAAAACGGCCTTCAGCATTCCACTTCCTTTAATGACTTGCTCCGACAACATGTCTCGTCACATTCTGATTCAATCTATCCTTTCTTGCTCACTTTTTTCATCCTCCTTCAGTTTCCACTTTTTCCCATTCTTTTTTGTTTTCCCTATCTCCTCCCTTCCATGGGCCCAGTAGTCGAATCTCATAGGCAATCTATCTCTTTTCACTCTTCCTCTTAGTGGTCTAGGTTTTGACAATACATAACGCCACTTTCCACATCAATCTCTTCATTAATATTTCCGTAAAGCTCTACTTAATACTATACAGACTAATTCTCCCTTTTTAAGAGACGTATTTCTTTAAAAATTGAAAGTAATTTGAGCAAGATAGTTCCCTCGGCGTAATAGAGACCGTATTCAAAGTATACGTTTTCATTTCTGCAGATGTTAGAAGAATTAATCAAATATTGCATGATTAATGACGAATGATATATATTCATAAGACTGAAATGCTAAGAAATTAAATTAAAATATCTAAATAAGCCTTTAATTTGACCCATTTTTATCACGGTATGTTTAGAAGGCCTTGACAATGGGAGTTTTTTTGCGATCTTGAAATAATTACCCCGATGACAATAATATTTAATGTCAAAAATAGTACTGAAAACATACAAACAAATTCCTCATTTTTTACTAGTCTCTCTGGAGTATACACGCATCACTTCCTATGTAAATGAGCTGATATTTCCCGAAAAAAATCTCGTGAAGTACTGATTTGTATTATTCGGGTTCTCCTCGCGTTGCACTATTTTTCTGGACAACTGTTTTGCCAGTAATACAGTCGGCTTCATCAGGTCCTAATTATTAGGACCTAGTAATCAGTTCCTAATAGTTAGGACCTTTTAAAGCCGACTGAAATGCCGGCCAAACAATCGTTCAGAAAATGGTTCCACGCGGAGAGAACCCGAAAAATATCAAAAAAACAAGAAAACCGCGGAATCCTTCGTAACAATCTCGCAATGTATTTCGCAAAGGGGGGCTGCTAAATTGGCATCTTTGGAAGAGTGAGATATTTTCGTTTAAAATGAGACCAAATTCGTTGATAACTAGGTGAAATAATATTTCTCTCAAACTACCCTTACTTACGATTCGAAGTATTGAGCACTGCAGCAGAAGTCTCAGATCTGGAGCGATACACATTCCCAAATCCCCATTCTGCTACCAAATGCTTCATTGTTGGTTTCTTCCGCTGAAACTCGAATTTCTCCGAGCATTGGAAGCTTTTCTTTAAATATTACCGAGATAATGAAACTATCTCCTCATTCTGAACCTCTGTTTTAATTTTCACATTTGAAAAGCATATTCTAGCCATTTCGTTTCATATTTTAGCCTCCAGCGATGGCAATTGTTGTACATTAACTCAATTATTTCAGGCTTCATGTCATGAGCGTTGTTTATACAGATCTATTATGTGCGTTTACATAACATGGACTCATTTGTCAATGAATAACAATGATATTAAGAGAAAAATCTCAATTGCCTATCGCTAATCACCTAGCTTAAGAGGTGAACCAGATGTACGACTTCGCATCGACAGCGAGCATCAGGCAAATTCACACTTCATACGTCTGATGCCAACTGTCTATAACCTTACGGAAGATGGAATTTTTCTTGTAAAACCATCATCAAACTAAAATTAAGTTAGGTAGAAATAAGATCCATCCTCACAGCTGTAATTTTCGTCCATGCCCTTTATCTCAAAGTTTACTACTGACCTGTTTTTATAAGGAAATCTCGTTCTTTTGAAATTAGATCGTCCGTAAACACCAGTGGGCGAGAGGAGCATATACAGTCGTCCACACGACATTCTCCATTTCCTCCTAATGAAACAACTTGGAATACAAATATCGTATTTAGTAGTAAACAACGCCGGCATAACTCATGGAAAGCAGCGCAGAATACTGAGTAGAGACATTATGTTGAAACCAAACGAGGGTCAACTGGAGTGGATATTTAAGTTAATCCTAAGGGGAAAAAATTGGAGAGCCGTTTAGGGGCATAAGGGAGCGGAATAAAACCAAAGCAATTGATCAGGAAATAGGTTTCTCCGACAATATGGCGCCGTAATTACTCCACGTCGAGTCTCCCAAGCAAAGAGTGCTTTGGCGGCGATGCGCATAACAAGAGCGGCCGTTCGCGGCGGGCCGGTCTCTCACACGTCAGTCAAATGCACGTGCTGCGCGCAGTGCTTTTGCTTGCAATTTGCTCCATCCGATACGAGAACCACCACTTCAAAGGGCGCGCTCCTTCTCTCCCCACAGCACACTGGATCCCATTGGGCGTCTCATTCGAGTGTCTTTTTGAGACTCGCCGACACGTGGGCTTAACTCACCGACGCGTCCCAATTTCTGGATAAGGAGACACTCCTCCGTCGGATGCAACTATCAACGGACTACCCTTAGGTCTCAAAACACGCTCAGGAACCGGTTTTCCAAAATCTGTCCCCAGAATCTCCGTCCCACCCCCTCCGCCCCACCCCAGTGAAAGTATTTATTTCGTAATGCCCTTGTTTGCTTGATTGGACGGAAATGTTCATCTGATGCTCAAAAGTTACAGCTGCCTGATCGTGGTTTGTGACAGATTAGGTCAAGACGTAGAGTTCAACGTTCACTTACAACGTAAAAAATTCAATGAGTTTGTCTTCTTTTTACTTTATTCCGAGAATATTTTAACTGAGGTCAGTCTAAATTAGGCCCAACAAGCTCAAATAAATCTAAAATTTAGCTCATATTCTATTATCTTCTTTTATGAGTAATTTGGTCTAGAAGATAAGAGAAAATGTATTTAAACGGGGGCGACTACATGACTCATTAATTCTAAACTTAAAGAGTAGGCGCTGTGGATTTCTCTTAATTTTTCAGTGACCTCGCATATCATTATATAAATAAAACCATCGTGATTCCAATGAATAATTTGCAACTGTTTCTAGAGCTAGTTTTACTAAAATATAGTTTCTTCAAGATGCAACAGGAAAAAAAAGTGAAAATAATAAATGACACACTCATAACATATTTTTACTGCTACGGCAGAGTAATTAGTCAAAATTTTCTTAATTTTAATAAATGAATTACAAAAATCTTGGTCAAAAAATTACCTAACATGATTTGATTGATTTAAGTGAATCCTCAATGAAGGAAAAAAAAACAAACACGAGATTTGGGGAATTTAAACTGCTTTATAGCCATTTTATATAGCATTTCCCGGCCAGATGGAAAACGGAAAAGTAAAGAGTCAATACGTTCCCATTTCGTCTCCTGCTTACGAACTCGGGACTAAAAGGTCCCGTTTGAATCCTTCCTTGACATCTGGAAAGGAACATGTTCACTGCCAGAGCTTACTCTCAGTCCAAAACTGACACAATGCGTTTCACTTTATCATTGTGAAAATGTCAATGGTATTTAAACTGCTTCGTGCTGGTAAAACTCTGCCCTGAAAGCAAACAAGCTTTCGGTTCCCCGGTCGTCTTAAAATGGCAATGAAACTTATCCGCAGTGCGAGGGAGGACAATGATAAAAGTCTTATATGGCGACGGGCACATCTCGCGTGCCCGGCGATATCTTTCCTCTTTTTCCACGACCACTCGGCGGGAATGAGTAATAACTCGGATCCCATCCAAGTGTGTCATGGGCACGATGAACGCGCGGAGAAAGAATTACGAGGGAGACGGCAAAAATGTTGGTTAAAATATTCACACACACACGCACACCTATGGACGTCAATACTGTCACACAGTAGTGAAAAAGGTGAGGACCTTGAACGATTTCGCACGGCTCATATTCGCATCTCCATGAAAGGGCCGGTCACAACAGTGATGACCGATTTCTTTTCTTCAATCGATCATTTTTGACCTCCGTGTCATTGCATAGAAGCTGGAACCATCTTCGGGTCGAGCTGCAGGCTATTATGTACAAGAATCACATACAACTTTGAGAAAGACCATTGTTCAAAGGCTTGGACCCTATTCATGTCACGTCAGGTGAAAATTTGTCTTTCATTGCAAGATATTTAAAAAAAAATCTAGTAAATTTTTATCTGGGGCGAGCTATGAGTTTTACATCAACCGTACAAATATATATATTCCATGACAATTCACTTAACCCGCTATGGACGAGCGAGTCAAATTAGTCACGTTTCAAAATACTTGAAATCTCTGCTTTCTAAGGGGCTTTTCTATATAGTTGCTGTGCTAGACAGAATTGTAACGCTTGGGATTGAGTGTGTGGAATGTTGTATGAATAGAGTACCATGAAGTAGTATATTAAAGTGTGGACATTACTATTGTTGTGTTATATTTTATCATGGATCCTACAAACAACTTTGCACAATATTGAGGGAGGAAAATTCTCAGTTCATATCACTGAAATGTATTCAGTTTGAAATTCTTTCATGAATATAAGGAAATCCAACCGAAAAAAAAGGAATCGCATTGATCGGGACTCGAACCCGGATACCATGCAGTTGTGCCGACTGCTTATGCTAATAAGACATCAAGGCATCAAGTTCTCTAAAGCTATTATTTGCATGCTCAGCAAAGATGTTCTTCGCGAATAATTTTTCTCCAGGGAAATTTTATACATGAGTGATTCAAAGAGTGACTCCGACACAAAGAGTGTAAGAGTCCGTAAGCGTATTGACGCAATAAATTCATGCCGGCTAGAATGAATTTTCTGGTGAAATTAATTTGATACTTTTTGGTGTAACTTAGCCATTATCAAGTGCTGACTCAAGATATCATGCAAAATATCCGTCTACTGAAGGAGGGGTAACGTCGAAACCTGAGTCAATGCAATAATATTAAGTAGAAAATTACCATGAGTTATTTTGATTTGGAATATTGGCACTCACAACGTCTAGTCTGAAAACAAATGGGTTTGCACAAATCGATGCTAGGTCAATGCATTGCAAAATAGGCTGTTACATATGCCGTCCAGGAGGACAGCATACAGATATATCAATGCAACACGCGATGTTCCTCCCTTGCGGACCGCCGCCAGGAGACATCGTGAGGAACGATCCGCGCTCCATATTCCGACAGACGGGTAATGTCTGAGTCTTGAGCGATCGCTGTCCTCTGAGCTACTTTGCATATTGATGCTGCCATTCACTTTTCCCCTTCTTGCCTCCATTATCCCTTATTTGTTTTCTCCCCTTCGCTGTGCCGGCCTGTGCACCACCACGCCCTCTACGCGTCATGAGCGATTCACGCATCTTCCGCTAGGCTTGTGCGAAGAGTCGATTCATCGAATTCATCGACGATGATTTTAGTCAACGCGTTGCGATGAACCGTGTCGATGACAATGAATATCATCGATCATCGACGTCGATGAGTCCATGAATTCACCGACGTCGATGTGTCGAAGAATTAACTGACGTCGATGAGTTGATAAATGAACTGACGTCGATGAGTCGATGAATTCACCGATGTAGATGAGTCAATGAATCGCCCGCCCGTGCCTATCCCTACCTTTCCGTCGGCGATGAACGAATTCATCGATTTATCGAGGTCGGTGAGTTCATCGACTCATCGTCGTCGATGACAATCATCGAAACCGAATCATCTCGATGATTTTTACACTCATACACGATATACACTCATATGGGCAAAGTCGTTCATCGCACAAGCCTATCGTCCGCCGCGCTCGACGAGGCAAGCAATGTCCAAGTGGTCGACGAAAATGATGCCTCCCCCGTACACCCGGCTGGCGAACGTGCAAGATCTTTGAACAGAGGTATAGATGTTAAGGAATTAACGAAAGCATTGTAAGTTTTACGTCGAATATTAATTTGACGACAGGTTTCGTCGAATATTCGACATCATCAGGTCTTGACTTGGCCAGACGATGTCGACTATTCGACGAAACCGGTCGTTCAATAAATACTTAAGTAAAACTTAAAAATTTTTTGCTTATTCCTGAACATCATGGGAAAGTTTTTCACAGCACTGAAACTACTGAGTTTGGGAAAAGGTGTAGATAATAAATTATTGTTACCACATTGTTACATGTGGGCAATTTGTCTGGAGATAATATTGAACAATCTAGTCAAATAATAAATGAAGAAATGGATAAAACGTACTAATACAATAGTATAACGAAGAACGAACTTATATTATGTTACTTCAAAGAAAAATAATGCGTACGTCGTGATAAATTGCGTCAGATTCGAAAGATTTTTCACATTTTCGTGGACATATTTACATTATTTGGGCAGTGTTCAAATAGTTTTACTGGTAGATGCATCGAGTTCTAGTCCAGTAAGGTTCGATTTGAATATGAATTTTTTTTACGTACGTCCCTTGTGACTGGCACATAATCTTGAATTGGTGATTATATTTCCACAGCCTCAGCTTGCCTCGAAGGCTTGTTTTCTTCACGCTCTTAACCTGGTTCTTCACACGCTTTTTCCTCGTCAACTCTTCTGTGTGTTCCACACCAGCCCAGCCCATTTTCCTCCGCAGCTGTTAAGTCGAACATCTTAGAACACTAAAGCTGTGTCCCAATTCGCCATTTAGGCAGCTAAATCGGCAGATTTAGGGAGGACGCCATCTTGAAGTGTGTCCCAATTCGTTAGGCATCATGGGGGAGCGGATTTAGGTGCCTTTCTCGGGGATGAAATTTAGGGCAGATGGAGTTTATCCTAAATCCGCCTCCATATTGAATTTCCCATCATGCAAAGCGCTGAATGCGTCGTAGAAGGAAACTCGTACCCAAGGAAGTAGTTGAAAAGTGGCAAATGTGGCCGGCAAGTATTTTGTCTGTAATTGAAAATATTTCGCAACCCAACACCCGACTACAAAAGAAAAATTTACTTAGTACACTTAAAAAAAAACGAATTTAAATCCCAGAACACCTACACAAACTTAAATACCCCGAAAACTAAAAACTAACGAATCTCCAAACAACGAAATGGATGAAAAAATGTTATACCACTTTCCAAATCTCACAACGCAAACGAAGGTAGCCACAGGCGCCAAAAATGTCTGAATTTCAGGTTTCATTTGTTTCATTCAGTCCTTCATTAATTACTCATATGTTTTTAATTCGTTTCCAGCTCGGTAGACGGCAACACTAGCGAAGGATGTCCCAAATCGAGCTCCCTTAGCGAAAGGCCTCTAAATATTTAGGTAGCTAACCGCATCCTCCCTAATGCCTAACAAATTGGGACACGGCTTAAGCATTTCAGTTACGCTCTCCTTAGTCGTCATTAAAACGCATTTTGGAAAGCACGAATATTAATCAAAGAAATGCGGCAATTCGTTAGTACTCCCTGACCTATCTCAAGAAATGTTCACCAAACAAAGCCGCGTAGTAATTCAAACTAGCCTCTTTGTACGTCAGCTTGCTTGTAATTTTGGTCCCGTAAAATAACTTAAAAATTTACATGGCAATCACCATGTCCCGTGGAAACGCACAGTAGTAATTACTGCCGCTATAAAGCATTCTCAGAAGATGCCAACGGCCATTCCACTGTGATCTGCCTGTTTGCTGCAAGAAGAGAGGATTGCGGTGACATCAAGCCCTCGGCTCATGGCCAGCAGAGACCACTTCAATAGCATTGGAATTGTTCCAAAAAAGTCGGATTTTGACTTCAACTTTGAACCCCGGCATTGAATGTCGACTTTTCGACAATAAAAGTCGAACTTAGTCGGCTTTTTCGACTTGAGCTCGAAGTCCGATAAGTACCGTGCACCCTTTTGCCGTCTTGCAGTTCAATGAAATTTTCCCATAGAGCACTCTTGAGCGAAAACAACGATTTTAGATGCCACAAGATTGAACAGAAAACCACGAACCGACGTTGAAACACAAAAAAAGCCTACTCTTGCCACCGGCACGACAGCAAGGCGTCGGGGTTCGAGTCCCGATCAAGGCAAATGATTTTTCTTCGGTTGGATTTCCTTATAATTCATGAAAAAATTAAACCTGAATGCATTTCAGCGATGTGATCAAGGCATTAGCCTCCGAAAATATTCTACAAAGTTCTTTGTAGGAGTTTCTTCACATCCAGACACTGAAGACGCCCCGACGAACTACTTATATCCATACTACATATAATCTACGGCGAGATGAACACATTACCTCTTATTTTAAAAGGCTCTCCTGGCTTGATCTTAAATCAAGGAGAAAATATAACATGGCCTGCTTCATGTTCAATCTCCTCAAATATGGGAGCCCTCAGTATACAATGGATCTATTTCTCCCAAGTAGTAAATACACTAATGTTGTTACTAGACAAGACCCCTGTTTTTTATATCCCCCCAGTTCCGGACAGCTACAGTCCAGAAATCGTTTACAGTTGTTGCCTCAAAGCTGTGGAATGACTTGCCTTAACTGGTAAAAGACAGTGCATCACTGGTAATATTTAAGAGAAAGATTATCACACACTTACTTTCCGGAATGCTGACCATGTAACTCATTTATCAGTTCATTTATGTGATTAATGTCCATTGTTGCGTAAGAAGAAGCAATTCAGTTCCTTTTTTTCTTTTCATTTGTTAAGCTAAATTTCCTTTTTAAAAGTTGTGTTATTTGTTTATTGATATGTTTAATGTTAGTTTTTCTGTTAGAAGAAGAAAGTCAGTTCTTTTTCTACATTGCTAAATGATAATGTTGTATATGTCTATTGTTAGAAATTCATATGATAACTTCCCTTTTTTGTTTCCTGATTGGCTTATTGACATATTAATTGTCTTGCACACCACTTTATTTCATTTCTATGTTCCAAAGGAGTTAACTCCTAGAACAATAAACGAGTTTATTATTATTATTATTATTATGAATTCTTCACTTCTCAGCCTTTTTAAGGGCTGGGAAACATTCACCTATCCCGGGTGCAAGGCACCAAAGGGATTAGGCTCAAGTACTGTTTTAATGTTCATTTAAAAATCTTCGTACTATGGAGCACGTGTTAATTATTGCGGTTTTTTGAATTTTCATGTACAAACGATTTTCTATTCCTATTGTTTCCAAGCTTTTGTGCAAGCTTTTGTGCAAGCTTTTTGGTATTACACCAGTCGCGGATATTATTATTATTGGTACAAATTTATTATTATTATTATTATTCAGCGATGCGGAGTGAAGGACACATTATTTACACCGAGGCAATAGCTAAACTCTGCCTTCAAATTCAAGCTATCGCTATTGTGTTACCACAGCGTGACGTACACCCCCTTATTGGTGATCCAATTCACGTAACAGAGGAAAACCTCTAGGTCAATTCCATTTAGGGTCGCAGTCGAGGAGAGTTTTGATTTTATTCCATATAATGTGTTATCCCAATACGGTTTCGCCACCAAGGCGTTATTTCAACCGAAGAGCAAGCCAGTTTTTCCTTCAAGCTCATGCCTATTTTCTTCATGGTGAGCTGCAACGAGGAATCCACGATCCAGGCCACAGGAAAGTACTAGGCGATTTATATAAATCTAATTCTATAAATTTCCCGCGACACTCTCGGCCTGGCGAGAACAATTCATTTAAGTTTCAACCCGCGAACCCACCTTTTCTTCTTATTATTAACTTAGGATGGAGCGGTATTCAGAGGGACTTTATGCCAAGCAAATCCAAAACTGAAGACCAATGATATCTATCGGTAATTGTAACTCAGGTGAAACAGTTCTTGAGAGCACATTCGATCTGTTTGATTATTTTGTACACCCAAATTGCCACTCCATCAAAACGAATTCAAGCAAGGTAAGAGGGGACCTTAAATGTACATGATCTGCAATAAATTACAATTTGTAGAGAAAAATTTGGTCAAAAATAAATTTATTCCGTCCCATGACAATAGTTGATAATCGCTCTGACATTGTTAAAACTTTTCTCCGCCATCAAAAGGTCATGGTGCCAGATGTAACAAAAACTTGACTCACATATTAGATTACTAGCTGACCAGTGCGAATTTTTCTCACAGAATGCAGCTTCTACCTGATTCTTCCTTCTTTCTTCCTTTTATTCTACCTGTTTCTTTCCATGGACAATTATATGTTAATACGTCTGTGCTAAAGATTCATAACATAAACGTAAACGGTAAACAGTCACACTGATTGCATGTAGAATGTAAACAATCTGACTAAACGATGTGTTAATAGATGGCGCCTACTACAGTATTTAAGCACGTAACCATAGCCAACATATTAGTGGATTATATTGTCAACAGATGGCACTGCATCATTTTTTAACAAAAACTTAAATTGTAAACCATTTTTCTATTTTTTGTCAATAGCGGGGAACATAAGCTTTAAAATGATGTTTGAATAATTACTTTTGATGAAGAATTATGGGAGTTATGGCGTTGCGACCAAAGGCAACACCTTTGAGAATTAATATATATATATATGATAATGATAAAGGCATAACAAGAGATATTTCAGGCTGATGAACTCATTTAGCTCCTCATGGGTCACTAAGTACAAATTTTAACTAATGTTTAAGTGATTCGTAAAATATACATGAACCAGAATTCCCCTAAATGCATCTAATGGTTGGAACTCACCATCGACCAGAAATGGATAAGAAAATATATTATAAATTTCTTTCCTTCATTGGAGCAGCTACTGACTAGATTTTTCCGCGGTATAAGAAAATTAGACGAAATTGTGCAGAAAATGTTTTTTTTTAATCTTTGACTCGTCATAACACCTTGATATATGTATATAAGCAAGAGCTATCATTATAAGAAATATGAAGTGCATTTTGCGCTTAGTAGACAATCTTAACATATGGGATCGCATTATAACGAAATGTAGACCATGTGCCATTAGGCCACGTGTTAAAATAGATTTGAATTTCCCAAAAATAAAACACTCAGTATAAATCATTTTTCACCTTTATCTATGGTCATTAATAATGAGAACACGTACGCGAAGTTTGAGACAAATCTGTTCGGAAATAAAATTCGCTTCCACACAGTTGTAACGACTAATGTTACATTTTAATACTATAATTAATTTAACACATAAAATTTGTGAAGGCCTTGGCTGGGTTTCATCACTTAGGAACGGTTGTTTATAAATAAAAGATTTTAGGGAGTGATTGTTGTCTGATTTGTTCTGATGAGACTTATTTTGATTTCGAGAGAATTTTGGAGAATTACAAGGCTATTGTGTGATTTTTACGTTGAGTTTAGTTGTCTTTTGGTTGTCTTAGGGAAACATAATATAATCTTTATTATTCAAGGCGTGCGTTATAACCAGTTGACGCAAGAGTGAAGTCATGGCGATTGAAGTACGTTGAAGATACCATAGGTAGCACATCGCATTTCCTCATCCAATTCGGCAATATTGTTCACTCGAAATTGGACAGAAAATTTCCCTTCCTGCAGTTGTTTACAAATCGTGTCGATCTTGTTCCAACAGATAGATTCGATTTTCCAGGATCGATATTTCCAGT
This sequence comes from Ceriagrion tenellum, assembly GCA_963169105.1. Taxonomy (NCBI): domain Eukaryota; kingdom Metazoa; phylum Arthropoda; class Insecta; order Odonata; family Coenagrionidae; genus Ceriagrion; species Ceriagrion tenellum. The sequence continues at coordinate 50,100,458 of OY720637.1, forward strand.
CCGTGTTGAGAAACCAGGTGATCTGAGTCGGCTCGATTAGAATTTACAGATCGGTCCGAGTTCAGATCGATCTGAGATCGGTAGGTAAACGTAGCGATAGAGTACCGTGCAGATAAAAAGGAAACTGGAAGTAAATCGAGCGAAGAAATAAATGGAAAAGTCAAAGAAAACATTTTATTCACAGAGTGTTTATTCAAACGAAAAAAAACCTCATTGAGATGATCTCAAATGGCAGAATTTAATTAATTTAACATCACTCTGTGAAATGTGTAGTGTAATTATCCGTGGTGTCCTGTGGACTTAGGTCCGCATTCTCCAAAATTGCCTGGCGCCCTGAATAATAAAACAAAGCCAAAGTGTCTTGCTCTATCATCGAGGCGCTAAGCAGGCTTGGGACGCTTTAGGCGTTTAGTGTTATACAGTTCAATAAGTCCTTCACCCTAAGCTCCGCTGTCTGAGAACGGAACGATTCGCTGTGCCCGCGAAAGGAACGATGCTCCGGCCTCGAGGCCGATCACCGCATTCTGCAATGATGACGCCGGAGAGCACCCAGCGTTACATGGACAGCCCTCGTCACGGGCAGCGCTCCCAAAGGGAGAGGGATACGGTAAAGTCCGTCTCGCTGATAGTACACATCATTTAGAGCAGGTCCTTGACCTTACTCGAGCCATTAACCCGTTCGAGACGTGAGATATCTACTGCTCCTCCGAAAAAAATATATTGTGGTGGTTGGAGCGTGAATCGTTAGTCGCTGAGTGCAGATTAAAATAACTTTTCAAATGAGTCGAATAAAAATTCTTGAACCACACTCCTCTGAACTAAATCCATTTACACATTAGGAAATAGCCGTAACTGTTGATATATAAATGATGCAGAAAGTATATTTTAAAATTTTCGCCTCAGTTAACTCATTCTTACGACTTGAGTTAATGGCGCGGAATTCTAAATTCAACCGAATGCCGCATATAAATGCGTGATGTTACAAGAATGCATAAATGCGAAATCAATTTACACATCGGATATAACCGTACACGTTGTTACATAACTGATACGGGAAGTATGTTTGAGAATTTTCGTCTCGGTTAACTCATTCTTACGACTTGAATTAATGGCGCGGAATTCTAAATTCAGCCAAATGCCGTATATAAATGCTAGTTTACTTGGAAACAATATCACCACTAAAAGATACGTTTCCACGTTGGGGGAGAAAATTTGTCCTCATATCTTCGAACGATTTCAGAAATATACGCCGATTGCCATAAAGCCGAGTGTTAAGTCAGCATAAACACTTTGCGTGCTGGCCTTCATATTGAAGGTCCTTTCAGAAAAACTGAGGATTTTACACACACTAACCTGGATTATGAAAGAAGGCTCCATTAAATCTGGGTTTATGACCTTTTTTGTTTACTATTAAAATTTATTTTGGCACTTTTTTGGCATAGGTATGTCTACCAAGACTGCAGCCATTGCATTACGTCCAGCAGCCATTCAATAATGATATTCTATGGACGTCCGTGCACGTCCATCGTCTTCCTCCGAAAATATAAGAAGACATATATCTACGTCTACGTTTACACCTACATTATACCCTGCGAGCCACCGTATGGGGTGGGGCAGGGGGTGTTAGGTCACCAGCCATGTAAAGATGTAAGTCCATCGTCCACGTCCATCCACGTCCACGTCCATCGTCTTTCTCCGAAAATATAAGGAGACATATATCTACGTCTACGTTTACATCTACATAATACCCTGCGAGCCACCGCATGGGGCGGGGCAGGGGGTGTTAGGTCACCAGCCGAGTAAAAATGTAAGTTTTGGGAGATAAAATGGCGACATGTATTATAGGAGTTTATTTAGTGGAGCTCAATTTTTATTGTGGTCACGTACTGTGCGCGGAAAGAACTAGTTTTTTTACCAATATGTTCGACAGTGTATTTCTCTTATTATGTCGCATCTGTCACACCTAGAGATTTAGAGAGGAGTCACGATAATATTCTCTGTGTCACTCCGAAAGAATTTCTCAAGCAACCTAAGCCTAGCGTGTAGCCTCCGAGTCGCTAGGGGCTCCCACCTTAATCCCTCTAAAAGTTGTAAGGCACTGAATGATTTCAGGCTTTCCCGGTGAATGCTATGGAGGTAGATTTCTCGGGTTGCCATCCGGGTCAAAGGAGTTATCTCCTTTTCTCAGACTAAAGGAGATAACTCCTTTGACCCGGATGTAAACCCGAGAAATCTACTTCCATTGTAAGACACTATTTGTACGGTAGTAGTAGTTTTTAACGAAGCGCGCTGCTTTCCTTTGTCTTTTATTATTTTTTTTGTTAAATCTTTATGACCAATGTCCCTAATGCTCGCGGCGTATTCGAGGTGCGGCCTAACCAGAGAGAAGTAGCATCTCTCTTTGACTTTTTCATCCGAGGACCTTCCTATTATACGTTTAACGAAACCTAGTTTTTTTTAATGCTATGCCACATATGTTTTGTACGTGTAATCCCCACGATATATCAGAGTTAAATAAGATGGTTCCGTAAATGAAAATGACAAACTTTGTAAAATTCCACCAATTTATTTTCTAAAATTCTTTTTCTTTTATTTACTATTTTATATTTTTATTTTATTTTTATTTTATATTTTTATTTTTATTTTATTTTTATTTTATATTTTTATTTTCTAAAATTCTATTTCTTTTATTCTGTAAAATAAATTGGTGGAATTTTACAAAGTTTGTCATTTTCATTTACGAAATGAACTTCCACAAAGTTAAGCCTGAGATGATAGAGATAATCAAGACGGTTCCGCTGAATAATGGTGGTTAAGAGTGGTGGTCTTTTGATAGGAGTGGTCGTCAAGACGGGTTTCACTGTATATTATGGTACCATTAATAATGCAATACTTAATCTGTACTCCCTAAAGTTGCTGAAATAAAAAAATTGAAATCAAATACGGTCACCAATATGACTTGGGAAATGTCTCGATCTGGCTACTATCAACAACCCTTTTCCTCTCATTATCACTTCCAACCACTTATATGTATTACCTCGTATTCATTTCATCCACAAGTTTTCTGCCCTCATCCTCCATATCGAGCATTTTCTCGAGTTGTCATTTTTTCCACGCAACGCAGCTTTTCCATTCCTCTTCCTCACCCTCCACTATAATGCCTGCAATCCACTCTCAAATCGTAGAAGACCAATAAAAATTATATGGCCATCAGATTTTCCACTTTCATCTACATCTACATCTACATAATACCCCGCAAGCCGCCTCAAAAGGCGTGTGGCGGGGGGGGTGTTAGGACACCAGCCGTCAACAAAAAAATAAAATAAAATAAAAGTTCCGCCTAGCATTTATTAAAGTCCTTAATTGTTCGGGGGAAAAACGAATTCCCAAACCTATCCGTTCGGCAAAATATCTCTCTTAATTTATCGATTCTGTCGGACCAGGAAATATAATGTGGTTCTAATATGATGTTCTCCGTGTCGCTCTGAAAGATATCAATTCTCAATTGCTCAAGCAATCTAAGCCTAGCGCGTAGCCTCCGAGTCTCTAGCGGCTCCCACCCTAAATCGTTCAAAATCTGTGTAACGCTTTCTGGACGGCCGTAGGAGTTTTTGACGAATCGCGCAGCTTTCCTTTGTATTTTATTAAGTTCATGGACTAGGTCTTTCTCCGCCGGATCCCATATGCTCGCTGCATATTCAAGGTGTGGCCGGACGAGTGCGAAATAGCACCTCTCTTTCACTTTATCATCCGAAAATGTTCCCACAACACGCTTGACAAATCCTAACTTCTTCAGGGCTCTGCCACAAATATTTCTTATATGTGTCCCCCACGATAGGTTCGAAGTTATCGTAACTCCCAGGTATTTCACTTCATCTGTCGCATTTCTGCTAACGCCATCCACAACATATAGATGGGGATAGTTGGACGACCTACGCAAGAAATGCACCGCCGTGCATTTGCTCAGATTAAGTTCTAGTCCCCACTCTTTGCTCCACGCATGAACGTTGTTTAAGTCCGATGACAGAAACTTTGCGATATCACACGACGACAGATGTAATCGAAATTAGACATTTCAAAATATGCAATTCCGCGCAGTGCGCGATATCTCGCGTCGCTTTTGCGACGAAAATTAGAATCGGAATTCGATAGTCGAGTTCGAGTGAGGTCGCTTGGGCGCCGCGCCGCCGCGGTGAGGGGCAGGCAGGATTTAACGGAAAGCGAGCGGAGAAGGTAAAGGGCACTTTCTCTTTTCCCCGCCGGCGCCACATCACTCGGGTCACCAGCAACCGGCGCGGCGGCCTCCACAACGCTCACTTCCCGCTAGAGATGAGCATCAACAGAAAACCATCGATAGTTGGTATCAAAAATATATCGAGGCTAGACTATCCATGACGATCGATCTAGAAACGTCAATATTTGAGTCATTGGTGTAATATACATAATACTGTATCCTTATCATTTGCATAAGCTGTTACCGTAATGGCAGAAAGTGGGTAAAATTAATTTTTGTGTGTATTAATTGTGTTAAGTCAAGATGAAGGATCAGATAGGACCTAATGAATACATTTTAAACTGTGGAACTTACTTAGTAACGAGTAGATTTTGACATTTAAGGTAGTTTGAGCAAAATATCATGTCACCAAGAATTCAATGAATTTGGCCTCATTTTAAATAAAAATATATCACCCTTCCATTGAAAAAAAAATTCAATCCCTTACTACATTACTCTCCAAGATATTTGCCAGAAAATGCCAGCCCTTTTACATGGGAAATGGTACGTGTATGCACTCCAAAGAGGCCTTATATTACAAATCAACAGTGCGTAGGTTGTGTGTTTTCTTAACTATATTAAAAAATTAATCATATTGCCATCGCAGTAAATTCTTCCGGATCGAAAAAAAAAAACCTTCCGTTTTGATTGCGTTTCAAACGTACTGCGTGAAAGAATTGAGTAAAGTTAAATATCTATTTAGATATTTTCATTTGATTAGTTACAATTTCTGTCTAGTTAAACTATATTGTCGCACCATTAACAATGCAATATTTAATTCGTGTGTCTCACAGCTGATGAAATTGAAACGTACGTAACGAATATGGTCTCCATTATGATTACGGAACTATTTCATTCGCACTACCTAAAGTAAATGTGATACATTCTATACCCTTTCAACCGCATTGGCAGTCTTTAAAGAACACAATTGTGTGAAATTCATGATGTAAAATTCATTCGACTGGACTTGGAATCGAACCCAGATCCTTCGATTTCGCCGAGTGCTCCAACAAGTTAATCTACTCCGGCGTTCTCTTCCCCTGTGAATCTTATGGGGGCTTCACGGAGCAAGCTGTCCGCGAAATCGAGGGACCTGGGTTCAATTCCCAGGCCAGGCGTATGTAACGAATATGGTCTCCATTATGATTAGAGAATGACATCGCTCACACTACCGTAAGTGCCAAAATAAAGTGGACAATTTAAGTAAAAGAACGAACTTTCTGCCCTGCAACTAACGAAAATAAAGACTATCAACAAATAGGACGTAATGAATCTAACATAAAGACGACTGTAAAAAAAATTGAAAATTTTAGGCCAACACAACACAAACTACTGGTGTAATTTATAGAAGGAAAGCTCGGAAAAAAACCATCGTCAGATCGAAATCGCCGGTAGGAGGTAAGGAAATTTTCGGCAGGAGGGAAGCCATTGTCAGCGGCGTACTTTTTGGAATCAGCACAGGAATCATCGCGAGGATTAAGAGATTAGAAGCAATTGTAACCACAGAATGTTTCTGACTTGACAGGTTTCGATTGTTGCACATCGTCACCCAGCCTACAAGAGACCTACCTTTTGAAGATGACGTGAATCGGAAACGATGAGATCCAAAAAATTAAGGAAAGAAAGTAAGGAAAGGATGTAAAAAAATGTTGGCGAACAGTTTACCGAGGAATTATGGTTTGCAAGAGCAGAAAAACGGAATCGGAGAAAAGAAACGAGAATAATCTGCAGACGTTAGGGAGTGGAGTAGAATTGATCGAGATGGCGTGGCGGGCGGAAAGGAAGACAAACGAGGAAGTGACGGTTATTTTTTTATTGCTAGGCTTAGCTCGCTCGATAAATTCAGAGCTGGTGTGTTATAGAGCAACCAATAGACTATTATCACGATGCCTCACTACATCTCTAGGTCTGACAGAAGCGATGGAACAAGAAAAATACATGGCGGAACGGTTTGGTACAAAGAATAGTTCTTTCCGTGCACAAAAAGCGACCACAATAAAAAGTGAGCTCCACTAAATACACTTCCATAATACACGTCACCATTTCACCTCCCAAAACCTTACATCTTTACACGGCTGGTGTCCTAATACCCCCTGCCGCACAGGGTATTGTGTAGATGTATTTTTGGTGAGGAGAGGAAACTACCGGATGAGATTAGGAGGATGCGAAGTAGGGGGTCGGTGGATTTAGCGAGGGACGAAGGGTTGCCTATGTCCATAAGGGAGAATGTGCGGTAAGTGGATAGGGGAAAGGATGAGTTGAATCTGAAGTTGAGTGGTGGGAAGAAAAGAGGCAGGACGTACGCTGAGATGAAACTGTAATTTGTTCACTGTGATGGCGAAAAGAGACGTTAAGTTCAAGATGGAATCCATCCACTTTTATTGGCCCGACTTAAATCAATCAATTACCAAAAATTCCTGATACCAACTAACTGACCGAATTATAGCCGGTTGCAATAAGAAAAGCATAAATTTAGTGATGGAATTCACACATTATAGTCCGCTCACGTAAAAATACGTGCTTCCGCCACCAGCGGTAATGGTCCGGTCTGTTATATAACATGCAACGAATGAAAGTTTCATTAAAATTATACATTAGTTCTGGAGTTGTGTGAATTTAATTGCACACATGTACCTTCCCAACAAAAATGCAAAAAATGGCCGGCCCCAAGGGCTAGTCAAATTGAAAAGGCACCGGATCAAGAAGTGTAAATAGATATAAGGTCCATGAAGTTGGGGACTGACAACTCATAAAAATACTCGGACTGCAGGAACGCATCTGCGATAACCGTAACTTATCTACCAATAGTTAATTGCTTCAAATGTTTGAACTAATCTTCTGCCGCTGAATAAAATTTATGACAGTTTATTCTACGCATACTGAATAATGCACATAATAATCAGTCAGCATGAGTAAACGAACTGGTGATTCTTCGCATAATAACTCTTTTATTCCGTAATTGAATCTCCTAACGGTTAATTGCGCTACCGCCATCTTCATCTACATCTACATCTACGTGATACCCTGCGAGCCACCACGAGTGTGCGGCAGGGGGTGAAGATCACCAAACATGCAACTAGGATATTCAAATGAGACATGCTATAAAGTAGGGTCACATGGAGTTAGACAGTTAGTATCTACATATTAAGGAAGGGATTATTGGTTGTTATTACATGCAATATGCACTACAGACTACTCTAACTATATTTCACCTACCTATCCCTTTGCTACGCTGCCTATTGTTCTCTCTTATAGTACGAGGGAAAAATGACATTTTAAATCTATCGGTACGACAATCTATCTCTCTAATCTTGTTAATATGATCAAACCTAGCATAATACGCAGGGGTTCTCAATTTATATCTAACGTCATCTGTGAACAACTCTGTTTCGAATTTACTTAAGAGGTTTAACCTAAATTTTAACCTGCGTTCTGATAGTAATTCCCATCCTAGATCTTCTATTAAGCTCGTAACACTTATACAATTATCCTAACGGCCTTTAACAAACCTAGCAGATCTCCTTGGTGATCTTGGCGAATTATGCAGACCATAACTCCATCTAGGCGTGATTAATCAAGCCAAGGCAGCTTTTAATAAAAAGAAAAGGCTATTTAGCTTCCAGAAACGTTATTTTTCGTTTGAGAAAATTCCTACTCAAGATATTTGTGTGGAGGGTGTTGCTTTATGGGAGTGAGGCAAGGAAACTTGCCATGAATGGAAAGTAAGAGAATAGAGGCCTTGGAGATGTGGTGCTACCGGAGAATCCTCAAAGTATCTTGGATGGAGAGTGCGGCTAACGAAGAGATACTACGAAGAGCTGATGAGGAGCCGTGTCCGAGGAAGACAATGAGAGAGACGAGACACCATGATAAGCCACACTATAAGACACGAGGAACTATTAGGAACCACTGTCGAGGTCTCACTTCAGGGTAAAAATCCCAGAGGAAGACCCAGAAAGGAATACGTCGAACAGATTGTAGAGGATATGGACTGCCATTCCCATTTTGATTTGAAGAGACTGGCAGATGATCGGGCGGAATGCAGAAGGATAATGACTGCTGTAAGCCAATCTACGGATTGCTGGCCAGAGAATAAAAAGAACTCCATTTAATAATTCACGAAAAAAATAAATGTATCGAACACTTCTGCAACGCTTATTGAATGATTGGCATGCCTTATGGGTTCCATAACTCTATTGAATACATGGGTGTCGTTCCTACAACTGACCATTAGTCGATTTCCGGCCATGCCAATTCCGGATTATGCACGCCGAAAGCTGCTAAAGGAGATCCGACGGGTGAACATGAGTAAAAAAGGGAAAGTCGCCGAAGAACGACAGCCCTGGGCTATCACGGCAACAGCCAATGATAAAAGAGGCGTGACTGACTGACTGACGAACGCAAACCACTCCGGAAAGTAATTTTTTAAGGTTCAAAATTGATTCGGAAACCTATTCATACCTATATTCTATAAATGAATAGGTCTAAAGTAAACTAAAAGTCGCTCTCACGTGTTCATAAGATGCTTTTAGGGACGCTTTCACGTCAAAAACTAGATGGGCAAATCCCAAAAGAGAGGAATATAGAATAAACTGATGGCAAAATATCCGTTATTTTCACCGATTCAACTTCACACAAGCAGTTTACTCAGTATAGACCCATCATATGTAAAAGTTGTATTCAACGGAAGCAGTGTAATTGTACACGGTGGCTTCAAATTGACAGATGGGCGCATCATTTGCTGTGCGGGAGAAAGTGGAAGTGTTCCTTTCCCTCTCGGACTAGGTCACAGGATGGATCGGCTGAAAGTGAACCCCGCGATACGGCCGCGTCACTTTCTTTGGACACCATTTCTCCACCTCAACCCCAAAAGAAGGTTATTTCTTATAGTATCAGTGATATTATGTGCAGAAAAATCTACTGTTTTATCAGCAAATGAATTGAAAAGTACCCAAACACGATACAAGACAGGCAATTTATATACATGAAATATCAATATGGTACGAAAGGGATAAAATAAAAACTTCAAAAGCAAAGGTCAAAGCAAAACCACGACAAAAGAGAATTTTTTCGACGTTCTCATACATACCTTATGAAAATTAAACTAGAGCTACATCAATATTGATAATCAACTTGAATGAATAATTTTAAAACAGTGCATCTATAAGAAATAAGGGTATTTTAATGACTCCGCAGAGTAGCATTGCTGAGGTCGAATTAGGCGAATCAATTCCTATAAAAAAAATGATCACAAATGAGACAATCCAAGAATTTAATCGTTTTATCGAAATTAAATTATTCCCTCTTTAATCGCAAGTACAGAATTTTTCCGAGGCAATCATTTCATAATCATTCTCTCATTCGAATTATTTAAAGATTGTATGCTAGACTGAGTATATTGTATTATCAGAAATATACCTTCAGTGCATGGTAATGCTACCTGAAAATCTGCTACATGGGTTTCCTTAGTGCAATGTAAAATAACTCTCCAACTTACTTGCTTATGCGTGGCGATAGGGCATTTCTCGACTTCTAAATAGCCTAAACAATTGTTTTAAACTAACAAGGGGAGTGTCAGATAGCCGGGTCTCAGATTTTATTCAAACTTAGTAGTTGTACAGACCGCTGTATGTGGTTTATGAATCACCCCACATATAGGGTTATATAACCAACAGTTTAAACGAAAATGGCCTTTAAAAATTTCAAAATTCCCTTTTTATACGGGCCACCCACATAATTGACAAGCTACGAAAAAGTTTAATATTATTAAGAATTATGCTTGAATTGTAAAAATATGAAGACAGTATTATAAAATAATTATAGAAAATGGAAATCATTTGCATGAAGGAATAATGGAAATACGTCGTGAAAAGATAAGGAAGTGACATAATTAGAAGGCTGCCTTCGACCGAAAAAAGAGAATAAGCCTGACGTCGTGTATGCAAATGAAAAATTTGCCTCGCGCAAAAATAATATTTCGAGTAAAAATATAAAAAATCTTGAGCGCATTGTAGGATGCCGTTAAAGAAAAACTATCAAGACAGCGGAAGAAACATACCCCGAATAGGAATCGAACCCGTGTCTCTAGACCGGAGACGAGCACGTCAGTCACCCGTCCAGCTTGTCAGTTATGTGGGTGGCCCGTATAAAGGGAATTTTGAAATTTTTAAAGGCTTTTTTTTGTTTAAACTGTTGGTTATATAACCCTATATGTGGGGTGATTCATGAACCACATACAGCGGTCTGTACAACTACTGAGTTTGAATAAAATCTGAGACCCGGCTATCTGACACTTCCCTTGTAAAATCTCAAAACGGCCTTTATATTAAAAATAATTGAGCGCAATATGATTTAGGTCTTTTTCTTCAATTTCCAGTAAATTAGAAGAAAACTAAATCACTTCTGAACTCCTCTCCAGAATCATCAGCAGTTGCTTACGCTACCATTGTGAAAAATCAAACTTACAAAAATCCATAATGTTTTACCGCACCAAACTACTGTACTTTAAATAATAACACTAATGCTGGAGTATTTGAACGTTATCGATGTTATATAATTGAAGCATTCTGCCACCATTAGATAGCTTTTTTGCTTTCCAAAAAAAAACAAAAGGATAGCTTTTTTGCAAAATTTTGTTAAGGGATAGTAAACTACGAGCTAGCACTTTAGGGAATGGATTTTGTTAAATGAAATACGGATGTTAATTATTTCCCACCAGGTTTCCACTCAGAAAGTCTTTCCAGGAAATTACAGGAGATTTGAATTAGGTGTACTAAATTGTTTAAGTTCTAAAAGTATCTCAGTCAGTTACAATAAAATGGTATGAATGTGATACTTGATCAAGACACTCGATGCGCAGAAAATACATTTTTTGGAATACGACACAAGTTATTTTTAATCAGTTTGAACACTAAGCGTAAAACCATAAGTCCGCCAGTTCAATTTTTAACAGACCTGGGTAAACAATGAAGTTAGGTACACAGCAGTGAGAATACTTTTCAAAAAGCCTTTCGGGCGTAGAAAAAAATACATGAACGTAGTTAAACTTCCACAAACTTTACAAAAGATATTTTATTACAAGAAAATACACCGTATGTGAGCATACTTTAGAAAGAATCTCCTTGGATAAGATATCGTAAAAGAAAACAGACGCATGCGGCGCTTCAGAGACGTGACCATCCAATCCTCATACAACGGCACGCGTTTGTTCGTTACCGTGTATATGACGCAACGCGTTGGTTCACGGTAAAAACACAAGCCGTGTCTCTTTTTTCGTGGATAATTGCCAAGTTCTAGCACAATCAGGCCTTCCGCAAGACGTCGGGAGAGTGCCGTGTCGAAATATCTGCGATTCTGTCGGGGAGGATCACTCATTCATAAAGATTGGGAAACGACGATTCTCGGAGAGGGAAGCTGTCGCAGACGGCCCTGCCCCGACCCCGACCTACCGCCCCCCTCCGCCCCAACTCACTCCACCCAACATAAACCAACCCCCTCCACCTTTAACTTTCCCTCCCCTCCCAACTATCCTCAACCCACCCTTTGCCACTCGATTACCGAATCTCTACGCGCGCCGGAAGGACAGCGAGTGGACTGATTAAGATGCATGGTCAGATGCTGACTGATCGATTTATATTCAGACAAAGTTCAGATTTATTCATACATCTACATCTACATCCCTTGTTTGCCCTCACTTAGAATACGCTGCCAGTGTTTGATACCCTCATGTGTTAGGCTTAAATACAGAGTTACAGCGCGTGCAGAGAAGATCAGCAAGATACGTGAAAGGCAGTTATGATAGTCTCGTTAGTGTAGCTGTGTTAGTGGCTGTACCGTCAATTGAAAATAGGACTCAATCTTTGATGTAAATTGAAAACGGATTTACTTTCAGACGAAGTTTTCAATATCTAATGAAATCCAACATGCTACGGTAGATCAGATAATGAGAAAAAATAGGGAAAATTGATCAAAGAACAAAAAGGTTTAAAATATCGTTTTCCCGCGATCAATAAGAGACCATAATGGCTGCATAATGGTTGAGACATTGAAGTAGGTTAGTTGACAGGTAGTGTAGCTGATTAATTCATATGCACCCTAATGCATGTTTCTAAATCTGCCGAGTAGTGCTAACGCCATGTTTTGCATGTTCCCTACATGACTTTTGCGTCACGTTTTCATAGTTACATTATGGATTAATTTAGTAGTTTCTGTAGCATTTGTGGTATACCGATAGCGTGGTGCTTGTTGGTGAAAATAAATTTCTTCACTGTAGTTCATGTTGGTGACAAGTCACCCCGGCCAAACTCCCTTGTGGTGGCCCGCAGGGTAATAAATAGATATAGACGTAGATGCATCTTTTTCTCCCCGGATGTTCATGTACTTAGGGCGAAATTTCATTTCACCTAAAAAACAATGAAATTCGTCTCATTTTAAAGAAAAGTATCCCACTCTTCAAAAATACCAAAATATCACCCCCTTACCGATCTATTTTCCGAGATTTTTGACGAAAAATACCAGCCCTTTTACATGGAATATGGCACGTGTATGCACTTCAGAGAACCATAATTTGAAAAATGCGGATTTCATAACTCCAAGATCTTGTCAAAAAATTAGCAATGTGTACTTTGTTAGTTTTCTCATCTTTTTTTGAAAATAAACCATATATTTACCACGTTCATTTTTTCAGAATCGCCAAAACCCTTTCACTGTGATGAAGTTTTAAACGTTGAGCGTGGAAAAAACGAGTCAAGTTAAAAAGTTACAAACATCCGATTACGATTGGATAGATTGGAGATTTGGGGAGGCGACCGACGGCTAAGGTCATTTGCGCCATAGGGGATGGGTAAGGGAGGAAGGGTGGATAGAAACCCGGTGACGGCATCAGCCTACTCTTAACGAAAGGCGCCAAGGGAACCACATTTAACGTCTCATCCGACAGACGGAGTACTCCACTTGAAGTGTCCTCCGCAAGACACTCAAGTAGGGATCGGGTTCCTCTGAAAAACATCCGCCTCTGCAGGGATGTGAACCCTGGGCGCCCGTGTGGTAGGAGAGTACTCTAGCCACCACACCAACCCGATCCCCCTCCTATTCCGACATAACAACGTCTCCCACCACGGCCTTCAGCATCTTTTTGCCAAAACATTGTTTGTTGATAAATGTTAAAGGTGATTTAAGGACTGAAACGAATTTGACACGGAAAGAAAATAAAACTTAACGTAATGGATAGGATTTCAGCCCTTGATTCGACTAGTCGGAGTAATACCTACTCAGCTACGCCAGACAGCAACATCCACATAGGGCTGAAACACTCAATTTCCCTCATATTTAAATTGGGTAGAAGTTATGAAGGGCCAAAATTAACTTTTTGTACTTTCCTGGTATGTATTATCGTAGATAAAGCTCACGCCCTACAGAGAGTACAAGCAGATATCTCATTATATCACTTGGGAAATGCGACATTTACTGTCATGAAGCGCGGTGCACTAATGACATTCCTTACTATAGTATTTACTGAATGCAGGGGATTGGGCCGGCTGTTAAGCACGCAAGACAAACGTTGGTACACTGATCTTTTGGGGATGGTAGTGATAGTAATTTTGGACTCCAGATCGGATTAAATGCACTTTGCGACTCCACTGAACCGTAACTCTTTTTGCTACTGGAGATTATAATCTGGTGAAGCGAAACCTCAATTTTTTAAGCAGCGTCAAGTGGAGTGAAGTAGTCCAAACTTATTCTCATGGATACATACAAATATTCTGGATGTTTATCTTCTGAATATGTCTCGCCTTCGAAAGCACGGACCATTGGAAAGGCTTATCAGAAAATACCAGAAGCCTTCAAAACCTGGTGCTGGAGGAGGATGCTGAAGATAAAATGAACGGACAATTTAATATATGATGAAGTGTACAGAAGAGTACGAGACGAAAGGACCATATGAAACGCCATACAGAGAAGAAGAACCAGAAGGATTGGACACACCCTGAGACACAATGGTTTTAAGAAGAACATAACTGATGGTAAAATAGAAGGAAAAGTCCCCAGAGGAAGATCCAGGAATAAGTTCATGGACCAAATATAAAGGAAAGTACATATTAAGAGATACCAGGAAGTAAAGGTACTGGCATAAGATAGGGAAGGGTGGAAGACAGCAGTCAACCAATCTTAGGATTGAACGACGAATGATATGAATTGATGATGGAAGTATTATACACTCTAATTTTCAAATATCAATCAAAACATTATTTTGACTTCAGTTTACGGCTCAGAGATCGAAATTTATGGAAATATCATATGTAAATACGTATTTTTCACTCGGAATGATCCCGGATAATGTTTCAAATTTATGGGAAAATCTGTACATATAATATCAAATTATTTCCAAATATATGTTAGGTGAAATATAGCTACCTGATATACTATACTTCTACTATACTACAATACGATACTTCGAATTGTCAAGAAACCAATTCGGAGACATGCTATTTTGGACAGAAAAAAAGGACTATATAATGGACAGAAAAAATAAGACATGATGAAGTTTGCAGAAGAGTAAAAGAGGAAAGGACTATATGGAATACCATACAGAAAAGAAGAACAAGGTGAATTGGACGCACCCTGAGGCACAGTTTGTTTGTGAGGATCATAATTGAAGGCAAAATGGAGAGAAAAGTCCCCAGGTATAGAACGCAGGAATAAGTTGATAAACCAAATAAAGGGGAGAGTACATAGGAAGAGATACCAGGAGATGAGGGAACTAGCATTGGATAGAGAAGGGTGGAGGGCTGCAGTCAGCCAACCTTAGGATTGAATGGCCAATAATGATGATGTCTCGTCTGTCAGAAATTAATTATTTAATGTTTCCTAACCTTATTTTTATAACTCATTAGTGGATGTTCTGGAACTTTTTCAATTTTAAAGGAACCGAAATCTGTGCAAACCACGCAAAATTTTCACTGAACCAATAACTCCTTCAGACTGTGATAAACGGAAGGATGTTGGGCAAGAGAGTAGGTTTCATCTACATCTACATCTACGTGATACCCTACGAGCCACCACGAGGGCGTGTGGCAGGGGGTGAAGATCACCAAACATGCACTATTGCCATGCAAGTAGGATATTTAAGGGAGATATGCTAGATAATATGGTCAAATGCAGCTAGATGGTTAGTATCTACATAATAAGAAAGGGATTATTGGTTGTTATTACATGCAACATGCACTACAGACTACTCTAACTATATTTCACCTACCTATCCCTTTGCTACGCTGCCTATCGTTTTCTCCTATAGTACGAGGGAAAAATGACATTTTAAATCTATCGGTACGACAATCTATCTCTCTAATCTTGTTAATATGATCAAACCTAGCATAATACGCAGGGGTTCTCAATATGTATCTAACGTCATCTGTGAATAAATCGGTTTCCAATTTACTTAAAAGGTTTAACCTAAATTTTAACCTGCGTTCTGATAGTAATTCCCATCCTAGTTCTTCTATTAAACTCGTAACGCTTATACAATTATTATAACGGCCTTTAACAAACCTAGCAGATCTCCTTTGCACGCGCTCTAATTCTTTAATCATACCTTCCTCGTACGGATCCCATATACTACCGACATATTCTAAATGAGGCCTGACAAGTGTAAAATAGCTTCTTTCTCGTACTCTCTCATCGCATTTGCCTAGAACCCTTTTTACGAATCCTAATCTACGGTTTGCTACACTAGTTATTTCCCTGATGTGTTTCCCCCATGACATGTCTTCAGTGATGGTGACGCCTAAGTATTTAATAGATTCTAAGCTAGCTTCGTGGGAAGGACGAAGAAGGCCAGATCGTACGCTGAGGCGAAAAAGGATATGCTAGAGATAGATTGGCCCCGAAAAGTGCAGGGAACCGAGATGTGATTCTCTGACACTCAGAGAAACTTACCCAACGGGGAGAATACAAAAAAAAAATATCGCCTTTGACATGAAATGAAATGAGCACTACTCGGCAGTGGATTCGACTGATGTGAAAATATTAACATTTTTCCCTTTCACACATGTCAGCGCCACTTGGTACCGTGTCGTCCGAATACCAGATCTCCGTCGATATCCGATTTGCATTCAGAATCCAACGGTGCGGCCCATCTGCGGGGCGTCCCACGCGCGCCCCGGGGCGGCCCTGCCCCGCCTCGGCGGTCGCCTTTCCTTTTTCGTCCAGTCGTGTGGGTTCGCCGGAGAGAGAGGAATGGAACGCCGAGAAGACACGAAGGCGTGCAGAAGTGAAGCGGCGGTGGAGGAATAGAGGGGGGTAGAAGGCAGGAGGGCACAGTAACGAAGGGCGTTCCTCGGACTCTAGAACTCGTAAGCCGGAAAGGAATACAATCCTCCAGTATGATAAGCTATACCTTGATAACCAATCAGCCGATTGATATAAAGTGAAAAATATTGTAACATACATACATACATACCAATCACGCCGTTCCCTTCCGGGGTAGGCACAGTCACAAAGTTTCACTTATCCGGAAATATAATTTTTCAAAGGTGTTTTTTTATCGCAACGCCATAACTTCCATAATTGTGTATCAAAATTAATGATGCAAACATCATTTTAAAGCTTATGCTCCCCGATATTGATGAAAAGTAGACAAGTTGTTTAACATTAAAGTTTTTGTTAAAAAAATGATACAACGCCATCTGTTGACAATATAATCAACTAATATGCTGGCAATGGTTACGTGCTCAAAATACTGTAGGAGGCGCCATCTATTAACTACTCGTTTAGATAGATTGTATACATTCTACATGCAATCAGTGTGACCATTTACTGTTCACGTTATGTATCTCTAACATAAACATAAATAACATATAATTGTCCATGGGAAGAAACAGGTAAAAGAACAGGAAGAAAGAAGGAAGAAACAGGAAGAAGCTGCATACTGCGCGAAATATTCGCTCGGGTCATCTAGTAGATACATATTTGTACACCTAACTCTGCCTCATTAATTTCCTCCATACTGACCTATCCTTGCAAACCAGTTTTGCTTCATTTACCCCCATACACTGCTTCATACACGCCCTCCTGTTTTTAAGACCCCTAACATTCCTCCTCCTAAGAATTTCCTCAACCACATTCAACCACAACAATCTCGGCCTACCTCTACCTCTCGTACCATTCATTTCACTCTTATACATCTGTTTCGTTATTCGACTCTCATCCATTCTCTCAACATGGCCAAACCAACGAAGCACACTCCTTTCAAATATGACCATTAGTATTGCATCTAAACCACATTCATTTATTATCCACTTATTCCTGACCCTTTCCATCCTAACTTGTGCCGCAAACGCTAATCAGATAACTCATACCCACGGCGTTTAGTCTACTCTCATGTCGAAAATATTGTAACAAAAGGTAATATTTTTTTGGGTTTCCAGAGAGAGACGCGGAGAGAACACACTCATTTAATAAAATAAATGTGCAAGTTCATTCGATATGGAAGAGACATCTGTTTTGAAAAATTAAATTTGGACTAGCATTCTGACTCATCCTAAAAAATAATCTCCACTGGTGGGTAATATGGTGACCCTTTCAGATAAAGAAAGACACAAGAAGAGATAGTATGATATAGTGGTGAGATAATTTTACTGAAAATAGTGACATTATCCACAGAAAAACCGGCTCCTCCGCAGTTTTTTCTAGCACAATAAATTTAGCGTTTTTAGGGCACAGATTTATCATATTTAGAAACCGAAAGCTTGCGGAAACTTCGCAATAATCTAAACATTTGGGTAGAAATGGGATTGGACACACTCTGAGCCTCAATGGGTATGTGATGAGCATAACTGAAGATAAAAGTCCCCAGAGAAAGAATCAGGAATAAACTCATGGACCATATTTAAGAGGAAAGAATATAAGAATAACTACCAAGAAGTATGGTACCTGACTATAAATACGGAAGGTTAGAGGACTGCAGCCAACCAACCTTGACATTGAGCGATCAAACTGCTGAAACTTGGGCAATATTTGGGAAAGGTGGAGAAATGATAATCCGGACGATATATGGAAGCGGGTATTCCTGGCATCAAAATTAAAATGTGCCATGAAATGTGACGCAAACCGTATTGATGGAAAATTTTTGAACTGCAAAAGCATTATATTCAGAAAGTCAAGTTTTACTCTCAACTATGGCGGCTGACGTTAAGTTACTCAAATTAATTTCATGCACTCCCTAAAAGTTTACTCATTTCTCTGACGACGTAAAAGACATAATATTAAACCGCTCGTACTACGGCAGACTAGATCGCGCCCATAAAATAAGGGAGATAGATTGTAGAACCGATAGGTATAAAATGTCATTTTTTTCCGCGTACCATTCGGGACCATAACAGCTGTGATCGTCGTCATGAATAGTGCGAAGAGTGACATTAATTGGACTGTAGATCTTTTTCTTTATATCTTCTACATTCTTATTTATGCATGATGTAAATATTGATGTTCTTATTAATGCATGATATTTTGAATCTGTAGTAGTAGTCTTTGTATCCCTTGCATGTAGGAACGATTGACGATGGAATGTTTCTTGGTTAGTCAATTTTTAATTGGCGCGTTGTATGTGTGGTACGCTGATTTCAATGTGGTTTCGGTGTTCGGCCGGATAATTCACGCATGCCTGGTGTAGGAGCACCCCCTTCCATACACCCTTTGGGTGGCTTGCAGTGTATGACGTAGAAAAGTATACTGAGCATTCATTTCTTGAAATAATGGATAAGTTCGAAAACAAGCTCCTCATTTCAAAACAAACGTACGCACATCTCCAGCAAAAAGGATAGCTCCTCTACCATATTTCAGTGGGGCCACAACGTAATTTGAATATGATTAAATCATATTATGAAGGGACGAATGCTGATGAAGAACAAATGATACGTTTCTATGGAACACTTATCTATTTCATACGAACCACCACTGCCATGATGTCTAATTCGAATTGGTCATGGATCAAATCGCCAAATATGTTCCTGGTCTCGAAAGAAAAATGAGAGGTGAACCAGCAGTGTGGGGAGCAATAGAAAAAATAATAGTTATAACTTGTTCAAATATTAACCAAGGGAAGTAATTCGCAATGAAAAAAATTATTCGACCTAACCGGGATTCGAATATGGATCTTCCATTTGCCGGACAGGTGACAGTTATCCAGTTACACCACCAAGCGATCTTTCTTCAGTGCGAATTTTGACGGAAGTTGAAGCGAGCCAGGTTTTTGGCATCAGGAGTTCACGTTGCAGCACTGGAGACGATGATCGTGCTTAATAAGAAACTGATGCGTGGTGATGAACCCAATTCTGTCGACTTTTATCCACCAGCTGGATAATTTTCCATGTTGTACATACCTGAGCGGCAATTGTCTGATCCGAGATCGAATCACCGTTAAGACTAAAAATATTTTCATTGCGAATTTCATCCCTTGGTGCGTATACACCCGAGAGAGTGACTTCGTACCATCATTTGCAATGGTTGGAAAGCAATGAACAATTAATTGAAGAACAGCTACATTGTATAGTGCGATGGGAAATGGCAACCTAAGCATTATTGGTGCACAAGGAGATATTTGCTTATATAAAAAACGTCGATAATCACTGCTGAAAACGAGATAATTTCACCAAAAACTAAATCGAAAACCTAATCAGATTTGAAATGTATCATATATATTATTACAGAAAGGTCTTTTTCTGTCATTCCGTATATGCTCCGTTAATACTGCACCTACAGTGATAAATGAGGTATCATTTGAAACGTTGAATCATCGGCTTCTGACGAAAAATACAATCTCAATCTCAAATTTCACTATTTACCCATTAATTTGACTTAAAAGTTTCGATTTTTCCATGTCGATTACTCGCTCGAGGTATATCGACTCCACACATTTTTTTAATTCTAAACTTCAAAAAAAGGTTTAAAATGAAAATAGTACGAAATGCACATAGTGATTGTACATGGGTGAATGGTCATCTGGTAAGTCAATGCAATTAGAACTTTTTGATTTCATATCATCCGTATATATTATTTCTCAATGGTGTTCTTTTGTCGCAACGTCATAACTCCCATAATTATACATCAAAATCAATGATTCAAACATCGTTTTAAAGCTTATGTTCCCCAATATTGATGAAAAATAGACAAATTGTTTAAATTTAAAGTTTTTGTTAAAAAAATGATACAACGCCATCTGCTGACAATATACTCAACTAATATGTTGGCAATGGTTACGTGCTTAAAAGACTGTAGGAGGCGCCATCTACAAACACATCGTTTAGTTAGATTGTTTACATTCTACATGCAATCAGTGTGACCGTTTACTCTTTAAGTTTACGTTATGTATCTTTAACACAAACATAAATAACATATAATTGTCCATGGGAAGAAACAGGTAGAAGAACAGGAAGAAAGATGGAAGAAACAGGAAGAAGGTGAATACTGTGCGAAATATTCGCTCGGGTCATCTAGTGGTTAATATTAGTATTTCCAAGTTTCCATAATCAATGTTTCAAAAATTAACGCTTACCCTCCGGTTATTCTTGTTTTTGTTTTATTGGAGAAACCACCTGGCATGTTGTAGGAAGTGAATAACAGTACGACGAAAACTTTCCCCCAAAATGATTATCAAACGTAATGTGTTCATTGACTTTGTAAGTTATGCAGTAATCTTTTGGATACTGTAGGAAACGCATATTTTTCACGAAAAATTAAAACAGCACTGCGAAATTTCACTGCAAATTCTGTGTTTCCGGTACAATAACAACAAAAAATGATAGGTACATTTTGGGCAATTACGCATTTTAACGGGTATGTAGTAGGGTGGATCGAAAAAACAGTTTTTTTCGAAATCGATCTGCGGCTAGTGTTTCAAGTTTGTGGTTAGTGGTCCTTATAATCCATAAAAAATTCCAACTCGATCGCATTATATCTTCAGGCTGCGCTTCTTAGTCAAAATTTTAAATTTTTATGAAAAAAGTTAAAATTTATAAATTTTCCTGGTAGTTTCTAGATGTTCCCGGAATGATTTTTATGGTAAATTATTACATATATTGTTTGCATGTTGCTGAATATTAGCGACTGAGTGTTTGAATAAGTCAAAATGGTTTGATAGTTCGTCAAAAATCGTCAAAAAACGCCAAGTATACAGAAATGTTACGGATGTGAGGTAGGCAATAGTGCGCTATAATAACTCAGCCCCACCGACTTAAATTTACTAAGAACGATAGGGTAATAGGATAGGAAGTAAAATGCAGCTCTTAGTTCGTTGACTAATCGACTATGACACAAACTTAAGGCACTAGCCGCAGACCGATTTCGAAAGAAACGGTTTTTCGATCCACTCGTATGTAGTCATCGCGTCACGCGGCTCCATCTATTCTCGCCTGTGGTCAAAAATGCCCTCGGGTACCCAAGACAGTTGGATTCGCTCGTCGCTTTCACAGGAGGGAGCGATCGACGACGACACCGAGTCTGAAGATCGGCGTGGACGTCATCGCTAACTCACTCTCTGCCCGGGTTTCGATCCGCGACCGTGCAGCGGGCGCGCGTGTTTGCCTTGACCCTTTACGCGCCGGTTTGCCGCCCAGGAATCGCCTCTTGACGGACAGGCACGCGAATGCCGCGGCATAGTACGATTCCAACACTCTCGCGCGCCTGGAGGAGGAGCGGCCGACACTGCGCAGGCGAAGGCCATTCCCCTCAACCCACCCCTTGCGAGTAGTTTGAGCTAGGCTTGTGCGATGAGTCCATTCAGTCGTCAGATTAGAGGAAAACTACGTAATTCATCATTTTATTATTCAAGAGAAAGAAAAAAAAACTAATTATATTTCTCACAACATAACACTTTTTTTTAGCGATCATTGGGGTCAGGCTGAGTTAAAATTAAAATTACGCCTATCCATATCAGCTCCACTCTTTCAAAATTAATGTAGGTTTATTTTTAACTTTTTAGAGCAAAATTACTGTAAAGCACTGTTAATAATTAATACTTCATTGGAAGTTACTCACGACACCAGGTTTTTCACACCATTTGAGGGCTATCAAAATTTCGCGGTAGTTCTTAATTTATTTAAGTCTTCAATACACCCATTATCGTCACTATGTTATTTCTCAATAGTCAGATCAAGTGCCTTCAATGCTACTTGACTCAGTTTGATTCAATGTTTTCAATCAGCAGATATTTCGCTACACGTTTATCACAGGGAAACATTCCTCCGCGCAACGTTCCTTATTTCTACTGAGGCATAGCGGGGCTTTTTAGCGCCTGAGGGAACAAATTTACCAACTTTTCGGGACACCGGGACATATTCATCAAACTGGGACTATCCAGGCTCAACCGGGACGCATAGTAAGCCCTAGGCTGGTGCGATTAGTCGATTCATCAAATTCATCGACGTCGCGTTGCGATGAACCGCGTCGATGACAATGAATGTCATCGATCATCGACGTCGATGAATTTACCGACGTTGATGAGTCGATGAACAAACTGACGTCGATGAGTTGATAAATAAACTGACGACAATGAGTCGATGAATTCACCGATGTAGATGCGTCGATGAATCCATCCCCATTAGATGATAATCATTTGTGCTGCGTCGCCCGTCCGTGCCTACCCCTACCTTTCCGTCACTGATGAATGAATTCATCGACTTATCGAGGTCGGTGAGTTCATCGACTCATCGACGGCGATGAATTCATCGACTCATCGTCGTCGATGACAATCATCGAAACCGAATCAGCTCAATGATTTTTTTCATCGACCCTCGATGGGCAAATTTGTCCATCGCACAAGCCTAGTTTGAGCAAGATAGTTTTGCAGTCACAAGGAAGATCATAATTTTTTTTAAGTTTTCTACCGGTTAATTTAGGTTTTTCTGAATGTCTGAGAATCTCCTCCCGGTTTTCTACACTTCCAGGGGGCCTATCTACCTCCAGTATATCCTTCTTTGCCTCATTACCAAACTGTCCTTCAACCAGTATGGTAAACTGTTTTAGTTACCTATCTCACGCAATAATATACAGTAAGTCCTCGATTTACGTCGGAGATGCGTGTTGAAGAAGAGCGACGTAAGTCGAAACAACGAAAAATGGATTCAGATATTCGTGACCAGTTTAATCCAAAGATCAATCAAGGGGTTAATTTCAAAATAAGTTTTTTGCCTTAATCCGGGAAAAAATAGCTATTTCAGATTATGTCCTATTTTTCAAAAAAACGCAAGCATATGCACATATGGTCTATTTTATTCGCATTAAACAGGGAAAAATTTTCCGACAACCCTTGTCAGCATTGACGTAACATCGAATCAGACGTAAATCGAAACGACCCATACCGAGGACTTACTGTACAATAATAGGCTATGTTAATCTACATCTAAATATTACCCTGCGAGGCATCGGATAGGCGTAGGGCAGGGGCGTTTGGACGCCAGCCGTGAAAAAATGTAAAAAAAATGAGGTTTTCGGAGGTGAAATGGTGAAGTGTATTGTGGGAGAGTTTTAAGTGGAACTCCGGCTTCATTATAGTCACTTATTTTGCGTGGAAAGAACGAATTTTTGTACCTATCTGTTCTGCCATGTATCTCTGTTATTCTATCGCATCTGTGGGAACTAGAGATGTAGCGAGGCGTCATGATAATATGCTCTGTGTCGCCCTGAAACACCTGTTCTGAATTTCTCAAGCAAAGCCTAGCGTGTAGCCTCCGAGTCTCTAGGGGCTGCCAACGCAACCCTTTGAAAATAATCATTCAATGTATTAAATGATCACTTCCTTAAAAGCTTATATAGCATCACACAACACGCATTGCATATGACCAGCCAAATACGCGTCAACAATACAAATGCATGATTTAGGTTAGTTATAATCCACGATTATAGAAAATACTTAGGCCGTTTTCGAACTTGGCAAACGCCTAGTTAACTTGATATCTTGATACCTAGACAAGTAAAGTGAAATGCTTACTTGACACTTTCGTAGCCCTTTTACGGTGGAAGAGACATCCTGCGGTCTTCATCTCGTAAAAAATACGAAAAGCGCCATCCGTGTCCATAACTTTTGTGTTTGATGGAAGTCGATTGCTTCTTTAAAATGCTTCCCATCCGTATGCGACAAATTATAAGGGAATATAATTTTTAAATCTTATTGCTTATGAATAAAATAATTCTCATATACCTTAATGTGGTCAATAACTATTATGCTTCGATTGCTAGGGTCTGCTGAAGTGGACGACGTATCACTCACTGTATTTCACCGCAGACAACGTCTTTATGCACAAAAAGGCATTATAATATTTCTTGTCTACATGAAAAAACAGGTAACAGTATTTTAATATATTACACTCCGAACAAACTACCTATGATCTTCAACTGATAAATACGCGCATAGGTAATTGAGTTCAAAACAAATTACATTTACCCTAATGGTTTATTGTCCCCTTTCTTTGATGAATGCAGTGAAACCCTCTCCAATGTTGACGTTATTCACAATTATGATGTTCGATAACTAAAAATAATGCTGCCAATGAAATTATGGCTACCTTAGAGTACTTTCCATCGGACCAGAATTCTTTCATATAATTTCTTATATCATTTTTCCATTTCATTTCTTTTCCTTCCAGAGTAAGGAAGGTAGATTTTGTAGGTTCAATGAAGTACACAAGGACGGTACATTTACAATGTATGGAATTATTCACACAACTATTAGGTACCAAATCTTTTATCAGTATATTCACATTTGAAAAGCCTTTAAATATAGCGAATTCATCAATTTTTCCGCAAAAAATAATAAATATCACACATGTATACGTAGTAATGATAAAATAGTATCCATTTGAAAGTTTCTTCACTTCTATTTTCCATACAAGCCCATATTATCACACCCCGAGTTCTAACTTAAAACCTAGCAAGCATAACAAGTCTCCTTTTTCGTTGACTTGGTATCTTTCCTCGATAGCTAGTGAACAAGCGCATGGTGATGACGCGTCCATGACGTCATAGCTTTCGATGCGTACTAGGTTTCAAGGCAAGATTGCTTGATTTGCCAAGTTCGAAAACGGCCTTAGTACTTTCCCACTGTTGATATTCTGAGTGCACGACCCATTTCGCCGATTTACGGCATTTTCCGCCAATGTACTATGCATTTCGATTAATTATGAACAAGAACATTCACACCTACAACGAAGTGAAGTTTACACGGGTATATTTTATTTATGCAGGATTTGAATATATTTTGCCATGGTGCTTAGCATTTCTCTTTCAATTCAACCCCAGTAAGTTTAGAGGAGAAATGTTTACGGTCGCCATACGTTATAAAAAAAGAATAATCCTTATTTTTATCACATAAAAAAGGCGTCATGAAATATTATTATATGTTCACAACATACTGTGTAATGCAGAAAAGAAAAATTTGCGGTTATCCACAGAAATAAATTTTACAACAACCTAGGTTTAAATGTTTTCACATCATCACCAGATGACAAATAATGAAAAACATCGAAACTTAGTTCGCACGAAAATTTATTTCTGAGTATGATTGCAAATTTTTCATTTCTGCATCATGCAACAATTCCACTCAATAACATAGGAATCTTCGGATTTGGTATATAGGGTTATGTTAGGTCAAGTAACATTTGGCGTTTGAATATGCACATTATAGGTATAAAAATAATATTTTCATTATATGAGTACAATATTTGATAAGTTTATTCCATTTTCCATTAGCATTAGCAAATCCAAAATGTAAAAAAAGACGCCGTTTTCACTTTTCTGAAATTCAGTTTCCTAAATTTTTACCTCACCCTTATGACAACCCTAATAATGGTACATGATGAAGTTACTCGGACACGGAAAATTGTGCTTAGCGACAAAAATCTGGGAAAAACTGATTTACTCCATCCCACTACGACTTCTCCACTTCCTACGCAACGTCACAGGTTTGTGTGGTCGGGTAGCGGCAGGTGGAGTTGTGGGGGGAACGACGCGACGCCTCTCCGCTATCCGGCAGGCGGGTGTGGGCGGAGTCGGCGATGACGTCGGGCCGGTGGCATTTTCAAAAGGACTGAACTCGTTCCGTTTTCGTATTACCCACTCGAAACTCCTTAAAAAGTATTAAGTGTGAAGGGGGAGGGGGATAGGGGGAGGCGGTGGGAGGTGATTTGGCGCGTGGGCCGCGCTGTTTAGAGGCCTTTCTACTCCACGGCGGCCGAATGTGGTATCTGTCTCTACTTCGGCGCTCGTCCACCGCGGCGCTCGGGTGGCTCAAGTTATGTATTACCAAACCTCCGCTTCTCGTCTTCTTCCAGGAGGGAAACAAAAGCATCTGCAGGCAGTTTTCCTCAGATTCAATTATTACAATGGCAAAAAACACTTGTCAGGCCTCATTTAGAATATGCCGCTAGTATATGGGATCCCTACGAGGAAGGTATGATAAAAGAATTAGAGCGCGTGCAAAGGAGATCTGCTAAGTTTATTAAATGCCGTTATGATAATTGTATAAGTGTTACGAGTTTAATAGAAGAACTAGGATGGGAATTACTATCAGAACGCAGGTTAAAATTTAGGTTAAACCTTTTAAGTAAATTCGAAACCGATTTGTTCACAGATGACGTTAGATATATATTAAGAACCCCTGCGTATTATGCTAGGTTTGACCATATTAACAAGATTAGAGAGATAGATTGTCGTACCGATAGATTTAAAATGTCATTTTTCCCGCGTACCATAAGAGAGAACAATAGGCAACGTAGCAAAAGGGATAGGTAGGTGAAATATAGTTAGAATAGTCTGTAGTGCATGATGCATGTAATAACTACCAATAATCCCTTCCTTATTATGTAGATTTTAACCTGTACTATACTGTAGTAACTAATATTCTATTGTAATAACTACTGCAATAACTAATAATCTACTGTAGTAACTAATAAACTGTGACACTATTTTCTAGCATGTCGACCTTATATATCCTACTTACATGGCAATAGTGCATGCTTGGTGATCTTCACCCCCTGCCACACACCCTCGCGGTGGCTCGCAGGGTATTACGTAGATGTAGATGAAAATCGCGAGTAGGTGATGAAAAAATAATATTCTACGTGCAAAAGCTTTACAATCATAAGCGGGGATTTCTGGATTAACGCGCGCGTGAAGAACTTCGAGTCAATAACAGAGTGTAAGTTAGTGATAAATGGTTACCATTAGACTACTATTTGTCTACTCTATAAATTTAAAATATCATTCAAGTTATCAAAATTTACGTCTTTCGTGCTGGAACATACTGACGTCTGGCAGAAATCTCTGGAATTTGTTATTAATTTGTTAATTTATTCTCACAATCCCGAAAACAGCACAACAAAGGCCTTTTTTTACATCGGGTGATTAACATTAACAACACACGAACAACAACACCCATGTCCTGAATGGTGAAATATCACCCGCGATCCTCGGACTGGCCAGCGAAGACTTAACACCGACGCCACCGGGACCGACGAATGCCAATACTGTAGCTCGTTTACAACGGATAGCATGCCGTCAATATATCTCTTGTCGATAATTTATTGAATTCATCAATTCCGGCCATCTTCTCACGACGAATTATCATGTTTCCAAAGAATAACATCAATCCTCATGGACGTATATGTCTATTTTTCGGTCATTGTACAGATATATCTCCCTTCCCCACGAGCCGAAAATGGCGCACGCCCTACATCTAAATCTACGTAATACCCTGCGAGCCACCACGAGGGTGTGTGGCAGGGGGTGAAGATCACCAAACATGCACTATTGCCATGTAAGTAGGATATATAAGGTAGACATGCTAGAAAATAGGTTCACAGTTTATTAAATACTACAGTAGATTATTAGTTATTGCAAGTAATTGCAGTAGTAATTACAATAGAATATTAGTTACTACAGTATTGTACAGGTTAATGCTAGAAAATAGGTTCACAGTTTATTAGTTACTACAGTAGATTATTAGTTATTGCAAGTAATTGCAGTAGTAATTACAATAGAATATTAGTTACTACAGTATTGTACAGGTTAAAATCTACATAATAAGGAAGGGATTATTGGTAGTTATTACATGCATCATGCACTATAAACTATTCTAACTATATTTCACCTACCTATCCCTTTTGCAACGTTGCCTATTGTTCTCTCTTATGGTACGCGGGAAAAATGACATTATAAATCTATCGGTACGACAATCTATCTCTTTTTTTTTTTTAATATGGTCAAACCTAGCATAATACGCAGGGGTTCTTAATATATATCTAACGTCATCTGTGAACAAATCGGTTTCGAATTTACTTAAAAGGTTTAACCTAAATTTTAACCTGCGTTCTGATAGTAATTCCCATCCTAGTTCTACAATTAAACTCGTAAAACTTATACAATTATCATAACGGCATTTAACAAACCTAGCGGATCTCCTAGCAGACGACGAAGTTGACCATACTTCACGAATGAAGAGCTTTACGGGTGGCCATGCTCGAGCGACATGAGGAATCTCTCTCACGTGCTCAGAACTGCGGTGCACAGAAGAAGAGGCGTGGGTAGATGAATACCGCAATAGGGATGCACTCTTATTCCTTTGTTCTCAACACTTGACAATAGGTTACGAAAGCCTGGAAACTAACATTTTATCCTGCCAAGTCACTCGGCTGAGGAGGGGAGTAGCAGAGGACGGCGGCACAAAAATCGAGTCCTCTGCCGTCACTCATCCATATGGTTTTTAAATTAGCGACTGAAACCTTACCTGAAATATTAGGAACGTCATAAGGTAGAGTCATTAATCGTGTAGAACATAATAGACCCTTGAGTCTCGGAGGCTACACGCTAGGCTTAGGCTGCTGGAGAAATTCAGACTAGATGTGTTTCAAAGCGACACAGAAAATATCATTTTGACGCCACACTACATCTCTAGGTCCGACAGATGCGAGAAAATAAGAGAGACACTTTGCCTAGCAGACATGTAGAAAAGTTCCTTCTTTCCACACAAAATCAGTGACCTTAATTAAAGCTGTTCTCTACTTAAAGCACTCCCATAATACACTTCACCATTTGAACCCCCAAAACATTATCTATTACGCGAATGGTATTTATATACTCCGTGCTACACGCCCATGTGACGGCTCACAGGATAAAATGTAGATGTTGATGAAGTCAACAGAAGTCGAAACGACTTTTATCATTGGTGATTTCAATGATCGGCGTATTATTATTATCAGTCCAGGGTTCCTTTCCGTGTCGGGCAGTTGACTCTCCCATAATCATTTGCTCCTCTTCGGTTCTAACGGGATGGCCTTATGGGAGATACACTTTTCCGAGAAGAAATTGAATAAAAGCTTTTAATATTGCCCACAAAGCATTCTTCCATCATGATACCAGGCAGAGTCTTAGAGAAGTATCTCCTAACATGAAATCCAGGACTAAAGTTCCTCATCAGCCCCTTAAAACTGCGAAGGAAACGTTTTTCTGAAGTAAAAATAATTAGATACCCTGATATCACGCATTTATTTGGAGAACTTAATTTTTTTACCTTTGAGGAGCTATTGTACTTTATGGAGTGTTGTGCACTAAGGAGCCGAAACATAGTCAGGAGGAAAGGGGAGGAATTTCTCGAGGGTTTTGAATTATGGCTATGGAGAAGAATGGAAAGATTAAAAGGGAATGATTAAGTTATAAAAGAGGAAGTGCCGGCAAGGATGAATGAGAAAAGGAATACTTTGAGGAAGACATAAGAAAGAGGATGGCAAACTGGATGGGACACGTCTGGAAAAGAATATTGAAAGATTTAGGGGAAAGAGAGGGAGAGGAAGACGAAGAAATAGTATGCTGACGGATATTATGAATAGAAGCAGTTACGAAGTGCTGAGGATGGCAGCACATGATAGACGAACATGGAGGGAGCAGTTCAATTAAAACCTCTCTGATGACAGATTCACCTAAGCAGATAATTAAAGATAATTAAAGTTGCTCTTCCTTTTATAGCAGGCGTTTTAACATACCTATGTAATATTTCATTGCTAGAAGGTAAATTTCCAACTTTATTTAAAATCAGTAAGGTTAAACCCTTATTCAAGAAAGGAAATGCAAATGATGTCAATAATTATCGACCAATAAGTTTATTGTCTGGATTTTCAAAGATTTTTGAAAAGATCATGCATAAAAGATTACTTAAATTTTTAAATGCAAATTCCATCATTGATATAAATCAACATAGGTTCATAAAAAACAAATCTACCTCTTCTGCACTTTATGAATTTTTAACCAATACCCTGGATGCAATTGATAGAAAAAAATTAGCGATAGGAGTCTACTTGGACTTAACAAAGGCTTTTGATATTGTAGATCATCAAATTTTACTAAGAAAGCTAGCAAATTATGGAATCATTGGTGCTGCTCATTACTGGTTAAATTCATATCTCAAGGACCGGCAACAGCTAGTAGAAGTTTCATATCTAACCCATGAATTGAAATATACCCAAGCTTTCTACTCGAAAAAAAAGACAAAAAATGGGGTGCCACAGGGATCTATCCTTGGTCCTTTATTGTTTTTATTATATATAAATGATTTACCCAAAGCTATACCAGATGCAAACTCTGTGCTTTTTGCAGATTATACTAGCATATTATTTTAAGCTTCCAATATCACTTATATGATATAAAAAATTAATAATGTAATGTTTAACCTTGAATTATGGCTCGATGAAAATAATCTTGTCTTAAATACTGAAAACAGTCTGCATGAATTTCAACAAAATTGAACCTCCACCAGTTAAACTTAACAATAATTTATCTTTTGTTGAAACAGTCTCTCTTTTAGGTATCCAAATAGATACATCTTTAAAAAGGCACTCACACATTGACCTACTGTTGTCTAAATTAAGTAAAGTTATTTTTCAATTGTGATTTTTAAGAGCAAATTTAAGAGTACGTGTCCTGATATTCTTAAATGTGTATATTATTCAAATTTTCACTCTTTGTTGGCATATGGTATTATTCTCTGGGGAGGCTCAAGCCAAAGCAAATTTGTTTTCAAATTGCAAAAAAGGGCTATCAGAATAATATTAAATTTACCCAGGAGGGAATCTTGCAGGAGTTCTTTCTGAAATTTAAACATACTGCCAATGCCAGCACTGTATTTTTTTTAACTAATTTTGTTTATTAGAAAAAATATTTTAAATTTCGAGCTAAATCAAGATATCCATGCTTATAATACAAGAACTAAATGTAACATCCATGTTGAACATAGAAGGTGTGAGAGTAACAGCAAGGGTCCCTACCATCATGGTGTGAAATTGTTAAATAGTCTTCCTAATGTAATAAAAAAGGGTTGAATCTATTTGTATTTTTAAAAGGAAACTCAAATCCTTTTTATTAGACACTCCAATTTATTCCCTCGAGGAATTTTGTGACCATTGTAAAAACTTTGACTAGTACTTTTGTATATGATTTTTTTACTTGTATGACATATTCGATATGATTGACAAGTTCATGTTTGACGAGTTCTATGTCTTTTGTAGACCTGATGGGACAATAAAGCATTATTATTATTATTTTTTGTTTAGAGGAATATATGCAGCGGACCACCTAACTTTCCCCATACCATAGATTTATCAAGAAAATAGTACTGAGTCAACAAAACTACTGGAATAAACACATTTAGCAGCTAACAAATAGAGGGAACAAATTATAAAAGGAAATGACAAAAAAATTCCGCTCCTACGATCGCGGCCGTTGTTCTTATTTTCCCATTATATTCTCCGGGAATGCAAATTGAAAGTCAGGAAGCATTCACGAGTGCGGATGACAATTCAGTCAGAAGTGGTGGATAGTGGATATAAGTATAATCTCTCCGGTACTATTGGTGCTAAAGAAAAACGGTAACGGGTTGTTGAGAATTCTACAATATTCCACGCCCGGTAAATGCAAGCATGTACGAAAATGTTTACATCTACATGCCTATTTATATTTCCATATCAACTTGAAACGGTAAAATTTACATTTATTATGGCCAGTTACAGGAACGACACATGTGTATTCTATAAACTTAGGGGACCCATAAGCCAAGGCAACCATTCAATAAGCGCTGCAGAAAAAGTCGATAAATTTATCGATTTCTTAACTTTGGCATGGAGTTATGAGTTACGAAATTAGCCATGATGGCGGATGCGCAACGAACAACTTAGAGACTTAATTATGAGACAAAAGAGTGTTTTGAAATATATGACCAGTTTGTTTACTCTCACTGACTAATTATTAACTGAATTAGCAATTAAACATAAGCAAAGCTTTCGTAAAATTTTTATTGGCGGTTGAAGATTAAATCAAATATTCGAAGAAACTTACAATTGGTATGTAAATTATGAAACTGATAGATGTGTTCTTGCAACCCGAATATTTTAATGAGAAGCATACTTAATGGATCTCATAACAATTGATTCCATAACAAAACATACTTGCAACCGACCATTAGGCGTCATTTTCCCAGGGAGATGAATACGAGAGAAGTGCAAGGGCATTGACATTTCTCATTACATTCTGTTTCACAATTTTAACGCCGCCGATGACAGGAACATGCGGGCCTGTATCGCTCCACCACTCCAGCCAAGAGATGCCAAGCCGACAGGGCAGTGAACCAATTTTTCATTCAATTTTTCGCTTTTTTTTCTTATTTTTTTGAATTCACGTTCGCTTCCTCGTGCAATAGAGGGCCACGATTTTTCCCAAGCCGACCAGAAGTCACGTCGCGAAGTCCCCAGATTCCATCCCAACCTCGGGGCTTCCCAGGGTCTCGGCATCCCTCTCCCTCCCCTCCGCTTACGGGAGCGTGAGCGATGCCAAATGAATGGGTTGGAAACACTTTCCCGGGCAAAAAAAGTCCCACCGGGCCACCATCATTCCCATATCGTCATGACACGGGCCCGGGCGTCGACGTCTTCACTCTCCAGAGTCAGTCAATGACCCGGACTAGGAGGAGAACACGATAAGACCTAAACTCACGGTGAGGGCTCCAAGCCGCTGACAGAAATATTCCATTTTACGAGGCAGGCACGCTCCCATTTTACCACAATAATGTGAAAGCGTTTCAAACCTTGCTCTACCATGGCACGAACGTGGATTCACAATACGAACTCAGCCTACCATCTTGCGGACCATTGAGAGGCCGCTTACTATGGTGGACAATGCTAGAAGCTGTAACTAAAAATCATCATGTATTTACTTCTTTAGTGTGGATTTTCCTTAGCCAAATTATTTATTTATACTAATATAAATCTTGGGTGTTAAAATAACTCAAAATGGAATCCTGGATATAGCAATTAAAGGAAGAAATTTGCGAGGAAAAAGGGCAATATCCGTGTTGAATGACATTTTGTGGAACCTAAGTATAACGAAGCTAATAAAAAAGTATATACAATTCATTTGTAAGAAGCATAATCACGGATGGGAGTGAGAATTGGCAGATGAAGGATAAAACTAATCAAATGCTAAATGTTACGAAAGTGGATTACAGGAGACGATCTGCGGGTACATCCATACGGGAAAGAATCATGGTTGAGAGAATAAAAAATATAATGGGAGTTACCCACACATTAGTCGATGATTTTAAAAAGACACAACTTGTGTAGTATGGTCACATACAACGTATGACGAACGAGAGATCACCTAAGCAAATTTTAATGTGGAAACCACAGGGTAGGAAAAATGAGGAAGGCCCAGAATTCGTTGGAGAGAAGGCATAACCCAATTTACGATTAGCTTGACCAGTTATTTCTCGAATATGTTTTCTCCACAAGAGGTAATTTGTCAGCTTAACACCGAGGTATTTTAAAGATTCTACAGTATCTAATTAGGTTGGCAGTATCTACTTGGCCCCGGTGGCGGCGGGGTAGAGTCCTGCCTGCTAAACAGAGGGTCGCGGGTTCGAGTCCCGTCTGGGTGGGTTTTTTGACTACCCAGGGCATGGATGTATATCAAGTTCTGTTGGACCGGTCCCTGGAAAACCTGATGACAGGCTCAGCAGCCTATCGGGATTCCGGGGACATACGGGCGAACAGAATCGTCCGGCAAAACAAAAAAAGGTATTTTGTACGTAATAATTGTACTGAGGTGTGTTTTTCCTTCATGCGTACGATGGCCATGTGAACGGGGCGTAAGGAGAAGTAGGCACAAGCGAGAGTGAATCAACGCAAAAGGGGAAGGGCGGAAAACGATGCCGGAAAGGGGACGGATACCTACAGGAAAGAGGGAAAGTTATGACAGGAGCAAAAAGAGAGACGAAGGGAAAGACGCGAGAGCAGAGCCTGCCCCCATTCACTCTCACGAACTCGTGGGGAAGAAGTTCTTTCAAAATCGTCACCGACATCCCCCCTCGGGAACACCTGCAAGCGACACGGGAGGAGGACGACCACGTCTCCCAAACAGACGCTACCCTTCCGCAGGAGAACAATGCACTCGCTCAACTGCCAGACGGCAGCAGCGGCAAAACAGTCCGACCATTCGGAACCCGTTCCGAGATACACACACACAGCTGAGTCTAGGCGAGGAAAAACAAGATCATTCACCCACACTGGGGATGAAACCCCATTATTCAACCTAGTCACTAGAGAAGAGGAATGCCCTTTTCCATGATGCGGAGGCGAGGCTCGAAACACGTGCATTCAAGACCGACGACGACCCTTGGAATGTATCTTAGGATTTCATTGGTAGATAGATAGATATTTATTGCTGATATGCCTTTGATACAGATAAGATACAGGGACAAAAATATATAAATTTTGCATGTGAGCCTTAGGTAGCTCTATAGGTTTCCCTATTTGGAGCAACCATCAAAAAACATTTGGTGCACGAATGTGATGCAAAATATGTGACAATACATTTGGTTTTTGAGAATAATTATTTAGTAATTGTAATAAGATTTAAGAGAAACAAAAAAAACAAAAAATTTAAGTTTTTGTGCCGATAGCAATATTATGCATATAAATATTGCATATGGTCGATGGCGAATACAAATTATTTTACAAAATAAAT
The DNA here is from genome assembly GCA_963169105.1 of Ceriagrion tenellum. Taxonomy (NCBI): domain Eukaryota; kingdom Metazoa; phylum Arthropoda; class Insecta; order Odonata; family Coenagrionidae; genus Ceriagrion; species Ceriagrion tenellum. The sequence goes on from OY720637.1 coordinate 50,135,781, forward strand.
ATTATTACATCAAAAGTAGTTCCACTCTTCCAAAAGAAAGAGAGAAAATCCATACCTTTACTTTTTACAAGAAAATTAATACAATATAGAGATCCTTAACATTAGGTAGTAAGTTATTATACACTTTAGGGTCAAAGTGCACAGAACATTTTTTGTATACAGTACTTTGAAACTTTTTCCATCGATGTTGCATCCTTCTACGGCCACCCCCAATATACGGCTTATCATTCAAGGCAGAATTAAAGCCACTTCTTATAAAGAATGTCCGAAGGACCTTGTAAATATACAAATGCCTTAGAGGGAGCAGCTTTAGACCGCAAAACAAGGGGAAACTGGGCTGGTATCGGCTTTTTTTCGAGATAATTCTAATGATGCTCTTTCGAGCAAAGAAGGCTGAGTTTATAGAGTTAAGGTAGGCACCAACCCAGACGGTTACTCCATAGCTAAGCTTTGAATTGACCAACGCATTGTAGAATTACTTAAGAGTAACTGAATTACATTTATTGCGGATGAAGTAAACTTTTGCGATACAGTGACCTAAATATTAACTGACGAAGCCTAGCTGATGCTGCCACTCTAGGTTATGGTCTAGTTACTCCCAAACATCTTAAAACTTCAACTCTGTTGAGTTAGCTAATACCTAGACAGATGGCGAGTACATCGTCCAGTGACTCCACAAGTTCCCACGCGAATGAAATAGTTAGCAACAAGTAAATCAACAATATGGTCCATTTGACCAATAACATAAAAGTTAGGATTTTCTCTATGGGAATACTCTTTTCAAATCTCATTCATATTCTACATCTAGCCATAGGCATCACAGAAAGATGTTGTTATAATATTGGAGTTTCGTCTCCACTAAAGACTGAAATCTTTCCGCATTTCTTATTTTCGCCACCATTTATAGATATCGCTTATTAGAACAAGTTCGTAAATTAGGACGCAAATCTGTGACTACACGTGAATCGCCCGAAACACCCATGTTAAAAATGAGTTTTGGACCAGACAAATACATTTAAGGTAGGGCGAGCGAGATAGTTCCCTAATCATAACAGAGACCATATTCGATATGTACATTTTAATTTCACCAACTGTGAGACACATGAATTGGATATTGCATAATCAATGGTGCAATTAAATAGTTTTACATGACAGAAATTGTAAGTAATCAAGTGAAAATATCTAAATAAGTCCTTAAGTTGACTCATTTCTTTCACACGGTACGTTTGAAACTCCATCAAAACGGAAGGTTAATTGTGATCCCGAAGAATTTACTGCGGTGACAATACGATTAATTTTCACAAATAGTCGACAAAACACACAAACTGCACCATGTTGATTTTGTGACGACATTTAAGTGTAGAAAATGCCTCATTTTTAATATAAGGTCTCTCTGGAGTGCATACGCGTACCATTTCCCATGTAAAAGGGCTGGTATTATTTGGAAAATATCTCGAAAAGTAATGGGGTAAGGGGTAGAATGTTCTGTGTCATTGGATAGGCGAAATGTTTTTCTTTAAAATGAGACCAAATTCATCGATTTCTAAGTAAAATAATTTTTCGCTCGGACTACCTTAACTTTGAAACTCTTCATAATTGTCCTTCACGTCACCGTCTTTGACTTAAGACGCTCGTTCACACGAAATATTTGCCTGTTAAACCCGCGTGGCCATTCAACCCGCTCCCAAGGATATTAGAAAGTCATCCATGCCTGTATTGTCCAGCTTTTTTTTTGACGAGAAAACCGTCATAGCCGGGCGACGCATGCATTATCGCCTCTTTCGAAACAAAGAGAGCGCAGAATATTCCACTGTGTGCAGACAAGGCACACAATGAGACGCTGAACATTTATGTCAACACAGACCGCTCGGCTAGTGACAAGGAAAAGCGAACGTTAGACATCAAGTGCATGGCGCAGCCGGCCATCCCAAAGACTCACAGTGCATTCATTCACCAATGCGGAGGGAAATTAGTAAAACTGAACACTGTAAGACACATTGATGACCCTAAATGCCTTTATTTCGTTATATATATATATAGCTCTTACTTGAATGAAGGCTTAAATTATACTCGTTTATATCGGAGGTGCTCAAAGAAGGTAGGACTACAAACCAGGAAACAGTATGTGAACACATTCGTGTGGAATGTGGTAGTTCATGGATCCGAAGCATAGACCATTGGAAAAGCTGACCAGAACACACTAGAAGCCTTCGACACCTAGTGCTGGGGGAGGATGCTGAAGAAAAAAATGGACGGACAAAATACGAAATCATGAGGTTTACAGAAGAGAAGAAGAGGAAAAAACCATATGGAACACCATTGAGAAAAGAAGAACCTGATGGATTGGACACACCCTGAGACACCTTGGGTTGGTGAAGAATATAATTGAAGGCACAATAGAGGAATCCCCAACTGGGAAATCCACTGGAAAAAGTCCCCAGAGGAAGACCCAGGAATAAATTCATGGACCAAATAAAGAGGACCAAATAAGGAGAGATACCACGAGGTAAGGAAACTAGCATTAAATAGGGCAGGGCGGAGGGCTGCAGTCAACCAATCTTAGAATTGAACGATCAACGACTAAATGTCAGGGATTTCAAACATTTTTTAACAGCGTACCATTTAGGACCTGTTTCAGAAACGATACATACTTATCCAATTGGGTAATGACATCTATAAGTCAATCGTTCAATATGCGTTGCAGAAACATCCGATAACTTTTTTTTTATTCCAGGCATGAGTTAACAATATGTTTTCCATGATAAATGGTTGAGTCATGAGCAACATTTGAAAACAATATGGTGAATTTGTATTGAACAGTTAAAAGATGTAATTATATATCAGAAGATGTTAAGTTCACTGTGACCTTCTATATTAAGTCCATAATCTTAAATACAAGACAATTAATTTTGTCGAGAAAAAATTGTCGTTTCACGACACTCTATATGGCAAAAATTTACGCACGGTTAGCGGCGTCGTAGGATGACATCGGGTACCCGGCTGAAGACCCCATGGACCGGTATCACCGCCAGTAATACGAAGCATTTCCTCGTGGAATTGAGTTGTTATCGAAAATTGACAAAAGCTATCCTTTTTAATTCCTTGAAAAATAATGAACAACTTGATTTGCTCCCTGCAGTAGAAATACATGTAGAACAGAGAAACAGCACCTAGCGGTGACGTTAAACAATTAAGATGCGGTTGAGGATCAGGAAGATTTTTAAAATATGTATATTTGAACCAGCAAAGACACAAGTAAGAGAATATCGCTAGCTAAGGAGGCGTTTAGATATAGAAGGGAGCTGATGACGGGGACAATAGATAAGGATGTGTAAAGGAGGCTGGTGAAGAGCTTGATATGGAGCGTAGCGTTGCGTGGTGCAGAAACGTGGACTCCCAGAAAGGATGAAGAGAAAAGGCTGCTGTCATTTGAGATGTGGAAGTGGAGAAGGATGGAGTAGGTGAGGTGGTTGGAGGGGAAGACTAACGAGGAAGTGCTTGAGATGGTGGACGAAGAAAGAAAACTTCTTAATTAAATTCGAAATATTACGAGTAAGTGGCCGGAGGATGTAATAAAGGGCGAGGGATTGCTGAAGAGTGTGATAGAGTGAGGGATTTTGGGCAAGCGGGGAAGAGGAAGAAAGGGAATAAGTTTCATGGACAGGATGAAGAAGAGTAGTTCGTATGCTGAGGCGAAAAAGGATATACTACAGCGAGATGGACCCCTGAAAGTGCAGAAAACTGGGAGAAGATTCTCTGACATTCAAAAAAACCAACCTTAACCGGTAGAATACTTTTTAAAAATATTTGCCTCAGTTAAATGAAATTATCAGAGCCTCCATTTGTGTTTCATGCATGTTCCTCATTCACCGTGACTGGCGCTTCCTCTCGCCGGCACATTCTATTGCAAACGAAAGTCTACGATGGCCTCCAGGAAGCACACGCCGGAAAACGGCCGATCGTAAACCCGGAGTCCCATTCGCGGACGACGCTCGAATCAGTCGAAAATCGTAAAGACTACTCATTCTCCCGTCCATCAAAGAATGTCTCTTGAGATTCCAATTATAGCAAAAGAACCTGGAGCCCTTCTGCCTTCTGTTCGGAGAGGAAAGGTAAAGTGAAGTGAACGGACGGAGGGGAAGGCAGGGGAAGGTAGAGAAAGAGAAGGCTAAGAACGAGGCAGGGGAGACAAACTACTTGGCCAGGCACCCATACACATGTCCAATAGGCAAGTGGTTTTGCTTCATTAACGCCATGCTTGACCCATACACTTCCTTGTCACGCGTAAGGGGTGGTAGTGCGAATAAAATGCAGCAAACCGGGCGCCTGGTAGCTGTGACTCAGGGAGTTTACGGAGGCGCTAAGGTTGGCAGCAACTACATATACATCTACGTCATACCCTGCAAGCCACCCACAGGGTGTGTGGTAGGGATCAGTATATGGGATCCGTACGAGGAAGGTATAATAAAAGAATTATAGCGCGTGCAAAGGAGATCTGCTAGGTTTGTTAAAGGCCGTTATGATAATTGTATTAGTGTTACGAGGTTAATAGAAGAACTAGGATGGGAATTACTATCAGATCATCAGAACGCAGGTTAAAATTTAGGTTAAACCTTTAAAGTAAATTCGAAACAGAGTTGTTCACAGATGACGTTAGATATATATTGAGAACCCCTGCGTATTATGCTAGGTTTGATCATATTAACAAAATTAGAGAGATAGAGTGTCGCACCGATAGATTTAAAATGTCATTTTTCCCTCGTACTATAAGAGAGAACAATAGGCAGCGTAGCAAAGGGATAGGTAGGTGAAATATAGTTAGAGTAGTCTTTAGTGCATGATGCATGTAATAACAACCAATAATCCATTTCATATTATGTAGATACTAACCATCTAGCTGCATGTGACCATATATTCTAGCATGTCTCCATTAAATATCCTAGTTGCTTGTCAATAGTGCATGTTTGGTGATCTTCACCCCCTGCCACACACCCTCGTGGTGGCTCGCAGGGTATCACGTAGATGTAGATGCAGATGTAGATGCAGATGTAGATGTAGGGGGTGCTTCCACATCAGGCATGCATGAATTTTACCGCAGAACACCGAAACTACATTGAAACCAGGGTACCACACATGCAACGCGCCAATTGATAATCTACTAACCAAGAAACATTCCATCGTCCAATGTTCCGACATGCAAGGGATACAAAGACTACTACTACAGATTCAAAATATCACGCATAAATAAGAACATCAATATTTACATTATGCGTAAATAAGAGCGTAGAGAATATAAAGAGAAAGATCTACAATCTATCTTATCTCACTATTCGCACTATTCATGACACTGATCATAGCTGTTATGGCCCCGAATGGTACGCGGAAAAAATGACATGTTATACCTATCGCTTTGACAATCTATCTCTTTAAATTTATTGGCGTGATCTAATCTGCCGTAGTAACTACAAAAAGTTCGCTCACTCACGTTCCACTGTTTACAACCTTCCTCCCCCGCCAGGCAGGGTTTTAAAAGTTCGGAGGTCCATGTCCTAAAATCGTCAACGGCGCAGCGCCAAGTACTTTTGCGACTGCTATACAGTCCGTTACCTGCGATAGCAAAAGGGTGATCTTTCACGTAAAAACTATTGAGAAAAACCTACTGCTCCAGATTTTAAAATGTCCTTAAATATTGATGTATCATTGAACTTCCTATTTTTTGTATTGTGTAATGCTCTGTCTATATTTTTCTGGCTGACTAATGAGCTGTAACGATTTACTGTAAATAATACATAACCTCATTTAGTTACATCTGTTAACCGTCCGCACACAATGTTCTTGCCTATGAGTGCTTTTTTTCTTTCTTTTTAAATGTAATTACTACGTTTAATTATTTTTCCTTATCAACTATTGTGTTAATATGTCATTGTAGTTTGTAATTAGGTACCTCATGGGCCAGTGGCTCACGGAAATAAACGAAATAATAACGATAATAGCCTCCCACTCAAAAGTCTCCCCTGCCCTACCACCCTCTCCTTTCCTCTTTGGAGCCCTAAAGGGTGGAAGAAATTGCAAAGGGATGATGGGCTGCAAGGGGAAGAGGTCCTCCGTCCTAAAAGATCTCCGTTCCTTCCTTAATAGGCGACGGGGATGGAGGCGGTCGCCGCGGGAACGTTTGAGAGGCGTGGGCCAGGAAGAGTGGGCGATGAGGAGTGGCGCGGCAAGAGGAAGGGGTCCCAAGAACGCGACATCCATTTCTAAATATATACTGAATCTCCACGAGAGGGCGATAAGGGAGGGGGGTGTGGCAACGGGCGAGAGCACACCTGCCATTTTTGTGCATATCTGTGCATAACAGTGTCCAATGCAAATGTAACTTCGCGGATTATAGCTCGTTTTTCTGTCTTGATTGTGACACAAGAGCATAAGTTCGAAAAAATAACTTTACATAAGCTCAGGGTTGGAATCCACCGTGTCTTCGGGCCGCGGATGTGAGCATATGCATGTATTGGAAGGAGTTCTTTAAGTCATATGGAATTCCATGTGTAATGATGAGAGCGGAAGGATACGTGCGCCAATAAAATTGCAAGGATGGATAGTAGAACCGATGGGTATGATGCGTCATTTTTTCCGCGTACCATTCGGGACCATAACAGCTGTGATCGTCGTCATGAATATTGTGCAAATTGTGACATTAGGTAAACAGTAGATCTTTTTATTTGTATTTTCTACGTCCTTATTTATGCATGATGTAAATATTGATGATCTTATTTATGCATGATATTTTGAATGTGTAGTAGTAGTCCTTGTATCTCCTGCATGTTGGAACGATTGACGATAGAATGTTTCTTGGTTAGTAGATTTTGATGGGCGCGTTGCATGTGTGGTACGCTGGTTTCAATGTAGTTTCGATGTTCTGCCGTACAATTCATTCACGCCTGGTGTGGAAGCACCCCCTGCCACACACCATTTGGGTGGCTTGCAGGGTATGACGCAGATGATACCATTCCGATCGTTTACTCAAGTGTTCGTCCGCCTTGGACGTCCAATTGTGAAGGACTAATTAATGCCTGTCCATGTACATAAACCTCTACTTGCGACATCGCCACAAAAGACGTTGGCCCGCATTAACACAGGGAACGTGTGATCAGTAGCTTTCGTTATATACCGTTAAATATACTAGTTTCCCGAAAAACCCGAGTTCTATCTTCATTATACTCGACGCTTCGAGAATTTACCCTGTCTTCTAACACGTGCATACTCGAATGCAACACAGTGTTCGATGCAAATGCAACACCGTTGCATTCAGCTCTTTGTGACTTAATACAAGTGACACAAGATGAAAAAATTGTTACATAACTCTACATTAGCTCATGTTAAAATCTTTAGTGTGTTCGAAACCCACTCAATAAGAATGCCATTTCTGTGCATATCTGTGTGTTACCTACATTGTTCAAGACAAATAGACTTCGCAGAGTAGAGCTCATTTTTCTATCTTGATTGCGACAAAGGAGCATAACTTACAAAAATCACTTTACATTAGCTCAGGGTTGGTCGACTCTTCCGGCGACGGGTGTGATCATATTCGTGCATACTCGAATGTAACACAGCGTTCAATGCGAATGCAACTTCGTTGCGTTCAGCTCTTTGTGGGGTAATACAAGTAACTATCACAGGAATAAGACTAAGGAAATATACTTCAGAAGCGATAGATTTAACATGTCATTTTTTCCACGTATAATAAGGTACCATAGTAGTTTCGATAGATCAGTTCTAGGATACTGACTAGGTTGAATATGTTATTTCAGTTGTGCTTACCTTAACAGGATTACTAGCTAATAACCTCGCATGCAATCTCCGGCCTGATGTACTCTTGCATGTTTTAGTACCTTGTAGATAGGTCGCATTAATAATACTATCCAATAGTTGTATCTTGAGTAGTGTACTGCATGATAGCATGTTCGTCCACGTAGTACTCTCCTAGTTTCTGGTCTGACTGCGTACCGTTGTCCTGACTGCTTTTGGCCTGCGTCTGGCATCCGGGGGAACGTGCGGGATTCTGATTTACACTGGGATGAGTGCTGCATGCTTGTTGTGGAATCACCCCAAGCCACAAACCCAATTGGTGGCTTGCACGGTATTTCGTAGATGTAGATGATGAGACGCAAGAGGAAAACTCAATTATATAACTTTACACTACCTCCCGCTACAATCTTTCGTGTGTGTCGAAACCAACTCAATAAGAGTATTCTCTGTTAATATAAGGTGATCCCTCGAATGCTTTCTCAATTTTATTCAAGAATGGTCCATAATTGTGTGAAACAAAATGACCCCAAAAGGCGCAGAGCAGCAAAGAGCGAAGGGAGGGCACGCTGTAGAAAAAAAAACTTTGAAGAAACACTGTAGGTCAGTCTCTAGTGGCGGTGCTCAAGGTAAAGGAGATACGGTAGGGCAGTCACAACCATTAGGAACGGTTTTAAATGGTTCATCATTATCTCACGGAAGTCAGAGTACTTTAAAAGGAAGCAGTAAAATCGCGGAGGTTGGCTGCGGACGTAGGTGGCCGGCGTGAACTCTAGAAGGACGATTCTCTCCTTCAGTTACACCTCCATAAGGTAAGATCGTATCACTATAGACTCGCTAAAGTCAAAAATTGATTTCAAAACTTTGGTAATAAGCTTTTGTACAATCTCTGCAATTGCAAGGTAACATTTTACTTTTAATTAGGGTAATTTTTATCGGTTATGAATTGCGTTTCACGAATGGGGTCGTTCTCAAGTGTCGTAAGGAATACGCACAGACTCACTCGCTCAAGGTTGACCATCAAAAGTTACGTTCTTGGTTTATATACTGATGCTTAGATTCTCGTGAACCGACCACGCCAAGCCGATTCATGATCAGAATTTTTACAAAGAGACCTTGAGCCGAAGTAGTTGCGAGCCTATCTTGCTTAGCGCATGTGAGGCGTCTAATCAACCGAGAGGACAGGGAATTCGGGGTTATCTATGAAGCCAAATGAACAGATGTCTCCTCTACCTTCTGAAAAGTTTAAATCTTAGTCCGTGATTAAATTTTTCCGTCACTGACCTTAGTTAGTCTATGCACTAGTAACAATTATTTAATCTCACAAATGTTTTTTAAGGTTACATCAATGTTTTCAATTTAATCCAATTCCCAAGTAACTCTTAAATCAGATTAAAGCCTTCTATGCAAGAAAAATCATATGCGCATTGAACTGCGGTTGATGGCATCGCTATTCAGTCACCGTGCCAAGTGCTCAGAACCGAAAATGACATTCGAGTACATGATGCCCTCAGTGGTTTCAAAGGGTGAAAGTTTTTATACTTGCAGATTTTTTAAAGGGTCATCCACTACGATGACAACACTGCACACCTGCTGGGCTGGAACTTATCGCAGTTTCTTACCTTAACCTTGATCTCAAGCGCGATCCTCTTTTCCCTCCCCGACTGACGATCCCACACGTCCAACGCACAGACTGTCACAGTCCCCCCACACGAGAGCCAGTGATCCGTGGGCGAATCTCTTCCTTGCCTCGCGAGCGGTTCTCCCACTCCACGTTTCGAACGCATGTGCCTGGTGTACGTCCTATCTTTCAACGGGGCACATATACTCATCACTTTCTAGAAGAGATGGGAGGAGGGCCATCGTGCATACTGAAGGGGGCGGGGAAGGAGGAAATAGGGAGGGGTAAATACTCTCGATCGATCGAAGACTGTCAAATGTTTCAAATTCGAATATACAATGAGGCTGATACCGAGTCACCGGTTTTATGACCGCAATGAAGACAGGTAGAACGGATAATGATACGAAGAATTACGTTGCATAGATGGAGGAAGTGATCCGTTAATTGGGGATTGAGGTTTCAATACTGAACAGAAATCTTTTGAATCCAAATACTTTACTACGGCAATCGGTTAATGAAGACGAAGACAACTTATCGCATATCAATTGGCAAATGAGCTAGCTCAATCAAATTCAACCCATTTCTGTATGCTCATAATTAGGTTTACCGAACACTCCCAAAAACCACTGTAAAAATATTCGTACTTTCTACGCAAAATAAGTGGCCATAATAAAACTGAGCTCTAGCACTACACACTTCCGTGACACACTTCACCATTTCATCCCCCCAGAACCTTATCTTTTATATGGCTGGTGTCCCAACTAACCCTGCCACACGCCCATGGGGTGGCTCTCAGAGAATCATGTAGATGTAGATAGTAAAACAATGTTTGGGAGATGTCTATATCCTTGTCTCAGAATCCTTGAAGTCTAAAGAAAGCCATTCAGAAGTTCGCTTTCCTCGCCCCTCAGCTCAAAACTCATTCGCGGGCAATTCGTTGGTTTAACTACTATTAAATAAATTTATTTAAGAGGACGCATCATACCCTTCGGTAAGGAAAAGTTCTGTCGAAAATCCACAAGATGGCGTCACTCGCACCCGATCGAGGCGTTTTGGTGTTAGGAGTCTCTTACTCCAGGATAACTCTCGCACAAGGCAACAGTCGTCGGTAAGTTGTAGCAAAGTCTCCGGCGCGTAAGTACAGGCAGCGCTTATATAAGATCTGTTGATAATAATGAATAAGATGAAAATAAAAGAAGACTGAACTAATTGATCACCGTCCGAGCACATCATGGCTGAAAACCATTCGGGTAGCTTGTCGAAATATACCAATTAAAGATTATATCTTACAACCGTGACGGCTGTTACTTAGCATTCCGATAGAGGAGGGATTGATACATCTCCGTTAGTTTTAGATATGTCAATAATAATAATAGTTTTTATAAAAATATACCCTACATCTTGCCGTTTTCCCGATGGTTCAATTATACTCCGGGATAAAATTTGCATGTTTCAGATACGAGCCTCCCTTGGCAAAAGTCTATTCTTAATACTATAAAAATTTCAAGTTGATGACGTAAGACTTAAACAAAAAATCTGGGGTCGGAAATCATCACAAATCCGACCTGTCGAGCGGGTGTGATGCGTCGCCTTAAGGAATACTAGTCAAACCTGATGGAAGAGTAGTTTTGAAAATTCTCAAAGCACCCATTTCTCTAATAGGTAACCCTTATTATTTCAGGAGAGTCCCGAATAGGGAGGATATGTCAAGGGTCATGCTCTTTGGATTGGAAAGCGGTCGCCGACTAAAATGTACCACACGAAGGCTGAGAGAAACTTGCAAATCTCAGGATCGTTCTCTTGGGACACATGACGGTTGCTAGCCAGATTTACTTAAGGATATCTCCACAATCCAAAGAGTTTTTATCAAGTGCCCGAGTAACATGAGCAAAAATGCATACCTTCAAAGAATTAATTTTCATAAATATAATTCTCTCCCACTTTTTATTTACCTCCAACAATATCAGATTATTCGAGAATATTTCTTCAGCTCTTAGGGAAGAGGTTTCAATGTTAGTCACATAAGGGGGCGAAACATGAACATTAACCAACTTAAGACAAATGTTCAAATCTGCGATAAAAACAAAAACATAACAGCCAATGTAAAATTGGAAAATGTTACCCTTCAACAAAAGAAAGAATTTAACTACTTGGGAAATAAAACAACGTAGTATGGAAGAAATGCAAGAGATATAAAATGCAGAATCAACCAAGCGAAGGTAGCATTCAATAAAATAACTCTACTAATGTCAGAAAGGATTAGTTTAGAGATAAGGAAAATCTTAATGAAGACCTACGTTTGGAGTGCTGCGCTATATGGATGCGAATCGTGGACTGTCGGGGAAAGTGAAATGAAAAGACTGTTATCCTTTGAAGAATGGTTTTACAGAGGAATGCTGAAAGTAAGCTGGACAGAGAGGAAAACGAATAAAGAAATCTTTGAAAAAGCTCAAGAATAAAGAAGCATAGTAAGAATCATTAGAGATAGGAGAGCTAAACATATTGGACATCTATTACGGCACGATAATCAAGTGAAAAGGATAATAGAAGGAAAAATTGAGGAAAGAAACTGCAGAGGAAGGCCCCGACTAACTTCATGAGCCAAATTATGAAGGATATGAATTGCAGAACATACTTTGAACTTAAACGAAAAGTTGAGAAGAGAGATGAATGGAGGTCTGCTGCCAACAAACTCAAGGGTTGGAACGGAAGAAGAAGAAGGGGCCAATATATTCAAGCTGAATTTAATAAAAGGAAAACAAACGCAGACATGGTACGAATTGCGATGTGGGAGGCTAGAACGATATTCAACATAGCTGGAAAAATGGATGGATGACTAACTTACACGATAGGACTTAATAAAAACGTAGTATAAGGGAGAATATCCCATAAAAATGGTATCATCAAAAGAATAAGGGGATTCAGAGATTATGGAGTCATATTGAGAGATTTGTTGCATGTAAAGATTTTTTCATTTAAAGAAAATGAGAAGACTCATTGCCCATTTTAAGTACCTTGAATGTATAAATACTTTACAAACGCTTTCTCCATGCAAGAAAAATCTTATAAGCGTCCAGTTAAATGGCATATATATTAGTAGAAGAAAATTGAGTAGCGAGTCAATATATTGTACTGTGGGAGGTACATACATAGATTCTGTGGGAAGAAGTTTTGGAAAATACGGGGCGGTACAAGTAGAGAGGGACTTTCTCAATAAATTAATTTACTGGTTGGTCATGATTTAGATATTTAGTTGAAATACATAGATGAGAAATTTTAATTTTTTGCTCTTCCTCTGAACCACGACAATAGATTAAAGAAGAGGCAGGATGGAACCATACGGTGCAATAGCACAGGGGAAAACTGAAGCCAAATAAATGCGCGATCGGCCATATTAATGGATTCATTGTGCAGTTTATATGCAAAAATATAGATATTGGTGGCGTGCTAATTGCGTTATCGAAGTGATTCAACTATAAAACAGCAAAAAGGAAAAAAATACTCCACAAGAGAAAATTCTTTATCAAGTCACGGACCGATTGCTCGCGACAGTCGTGTTAAGGGGATTATTTCTCAAAAAAGAAAATAAGATTCACTTTCATACGTCAATACGTCACCCACTTTCTTTTTCAATCTGTGGACGTGACAAACAGCTTTGACGAAATGTTTGCTCCCCTGATTCCACCACAGAAACGATATACACGTCTTTCACGTGTCGTCCAATAAGACATGCGCGGTCAGACTCGACCCTTTGAAGTGGATGCAACGACCGCTGAATTATTAAGACAAGTAGTCATCAGAAAACAATTTTCCCGAATCTGGATCAATATGAGCAGGTATTGGAGAAAGCAGGACTAATCCGCTACATGTTTTAAGGTGAGTCTGGCCTTAGTAAAACTTATAACAAATTTTCTGCAAACCTGAACATATCACCTTTGAAAATGCGTTTAATAACTGGGATGAAAATAAATTTGGGTTTCCACATCTACATCTACAAAATACCGTGCAAGCCACAACTACGGTGTGTCGCAAGGGGTGATTCCACACCAGGCATACAGCACTCATCCCAGTTCAATTCAGAATCGCGCACGTTCCATGGAATGCCAGGCGCAGGCCAAAAGCGGACAGGGCGACGGTACGCAGTCAGGCCACAAACCGGAGAGCGATACGTAGAAGAACATGCTACCATGCAATACACAAAGCACGCGGACGCGGCATTGACTTGAAATAATAATTTCCAGTCGCTCTACCAAATTTGTAGATGGAGCGATCAGAATTTAGACACCAACGGCAAACGAAAGCACTATCACTACAAATAAATTTAAGTTAGTTTGAGCAAACTATCATTTCACCTAGAATTTTATGAATTTGGACTCAGTTAAAAAAAATATCGTACTCTTCCAAAGACACCAACACATCAGCCTCTAACCGAATTTTTCAGAGATTTTTGACAGATAATACCAGCCCTTTAACATGGGAAATGGTAGGTTACGCTCTCAGAGAGACTTGATTTAAAAAATGAGGCATTACTAACACCTAGATCTCGTAAAAAAAATTGAGAGTGTGTATTGTGCAGGTTTTCTCGAGTTTTTTTATGAATCATTTTGCCACCACAGAATTTTTTTAAGAATCGTAAAAAAACTTCCTTTTGGAAGGAGTTTTGAACATACCACGGGAAAAAACGAGTCAAATCAAAGACTGATGTGGATATTTTTATTTAATTACCTAGAATTTCAGTCATATTCCTGAAATTTTATTGTTGCACAATTTATTATGTAGTATTTAATTCATATTTCCTACAACTACTAAAACTAAAACATATAACTCGAATATGGTCTTTATTACGACAAGGGAACTGATTCACTCAAGCTACCTTGACCGAAATTAACTGAAAAATTTCCTAAAACCTAGACGACAGTCGCAATATATTCCGTTCTAAAAATACATCTTCCTTATGCACCCGTTATTCAAACAAGAGTAAACAAAAATGAGCCCGAATACAACGCCCCCGTCAATGTCAGCACGACCTTAACAATAAGACCTTGGGAATAAAGCAGGCACGCCTTCGCCATGGGAAACAACTGGTGGCAGAAGTCTCGAAAGAACTCAGGAGACCACCCGGATTCGGTATCCATTGGAAATTTCAATGCCGTCGGTTCCCATTCGCATTGAAACAGAGATATTCCACAATGGGAAGAATGACTAAAGGATAGAATCCGTATTCACAGACAGTTTGCGTAATTTTTCACGGCTATATATCCACATTGCGAACAGTTTTAACATATTCGTTAATAATTTCGTCCATCAATAAAAATCCAACACGTGCGATTTTCCACAGAGAAAAAATCATCCGCCTTGACCGGGATTAGAACCCGGACCCCTCGATTTCCGGCCGAGTGCTTTAGCCAGTTAAACTACCGACGCGAGACGACTTCGACGCGAGGCGACTTCGACTTCGAGGCGACTCGGCCGGAAATCGAGGGATCCGAGTTCGAATCCCGGTCAAGGCGGATGATTTTTCCTCTGTGGAAATTCGCATTAGTGTGCATTGCGGGTGACTCCGTAAAAGTGGAACTCCGTGGCTAGTCCCGGATAGCTTGAAATTTGTAAAATCCAACACCCCTCACTTATACTTGGGAGGAAAGTTTGACGGTTTAAAACTGTACTTCGCATTTTTTTGCCAGTTTTGCTAAAATCAGGATAAATTGTTCCATATTTTTACAGAAAAATATAACAACAATAACTTTTTATAGGAAGGATAGTATGCGGTATTCTCATGAAATATAAATAAAAAAGTTAGGAAAATAATAAAAGGCAATAAATGACTTTCAATCAATGATTTGTGACAGGATTGGAATTTATATTTAACTAGACGGAGGAAAATAACGGAGATTACCTTTTAATCTGATTTGTTAAGTTCTTTTAACTGTGCGTTATAATTTTCCTTTGGTTACTTCAAGGAACCATAGTGGGTCCCAGAAATGTTCCGTTGTTGTTATGACCAGCAAATTGAGTGATGCGTGTTGATTGTACACCATCACGAAAGCTTTTTAACGCAATTGAGAAAAGAGTCAGATGAATACTCTTCTTTTAAGATTTCCTTTTCACGTCATCTTTGTGTTATTATTAATGCTCAACAAACGTTCTCGTCAGTATTTCAAATTCCACGTTCACTCTTGCAGTCACTCTGTGATAAAAGATTTACTAAAATTGATTACATCTCCAAGCGGCTATTCGTAATACTTCAGCAGTAAAATACTCAGTATTTGAAAATTTATTGTCAAAGTTTTGGTCATCAGACTTCCTAAGGGGCGGTTGGAGCTATTTTTTGTACAATTTTCCGTGGAACTTTTCACACGTGTTTTCATCAGTGATATCCAAAAAAGGAAAAAATTGCTTCGCCTTGATTCGGATTTTTTGCATTTCAATAATATTTTAACACGTAACCTTTCGGCACATATCATATATATTTCTCATCAATTCGATTGTATATGATTATGCAGATGTTCATCTGAACAAGAAATTATACATTTATTTTTATCATAAATGTGGCAAACCAATATAAAGTATCCATGCCGAGTCTGATACTCGAAAACACACTTCCATCAAATTTCGTCTCTTTTTCGAATACTCTACCGAAAGTTCTACTCATTACGAGCATCAATTAGTAGAAAAATGTTATTATAATAAAGTTTCCATTTCTGTATGATCGATGAGTCCCAACTAAGTAGCATTTGTATTAAAATAAAATGTGATCAAAAAATAATTCTCGATTTCAAAATTTTATAAAATATGCACTCAATGACCAATGATTACCGCTTCCGCCTCCTTAATTGAACAATATAGTGAGAATGCGGTACAATAATAATTAAAATAGGGTTATATCCCCGACTACACACACTTACAATTACATATTTAATTAAGTTAAATACATAATTAAATATATTTATCACTATGTTCTACACACGGATATTAAACCGACCACAGTGTCACGAACGCGGAGAAAAATAACTAAGCCTAAGATGACTATCGGTGTGCGTCAACGACGAAAATTAGCTAATGAAGGTTGATAAGCACTAAATACAAAGTACGGAATCAGTTTTTATAGCTATACTATACTGAATCTTAATTAAAATGAATATTTAATCACTACATATAGCTACAAATCTACATACAGTTATCCCCACGAACTCAAAGATATATAAATATGTATTTGGATAACAAAACCAGAACATTATTATTTACAACTATTTTTTATGCTGAAAGATCCAGTTCACGATTTCATGCTTCTTCCTCATTGTCGTCCATCTCTAAATGCAACTATTTACCGCCAAGCACCTCAGAATCATGGCAAAATTTCCCTCAATTTACGAACTTTCCGCCAAACTCACTTCGTATTCCAAACAAGACTCACGGATATGCAAGGAGCATAGTTAATTGGGGGGTCGGACCCATAATTAAATTAGCTATTGGTGCGTCGTCTACACGTGCGTAATAAATAATAGGGCGTATTTAAATATATAATTAACAACTGTGTGTAGCCGGGGCATATCCTACCAGTGCGAGTTAAATGATCGCCTGAAATCTTTTAGGATGGCTTTGGTCATTATAGATTTCACCCATAATAACACGTGCCGAGTGACATTCTCTGCCTTGTGCTGGCACAAATATTTCGAGAAAGGGGCTACATACTCAATGAGAAGCAGATTTTAATTTAATAACGTTTCCGAATTATTTCAAAGGGCGACTCCTTAAATTCCTGGCCGCTACAGGTGATTCGGGTCTACCCGCAAGGTCTAAAAACCCCCCGCCAGGTCTGCAAGCCTTCGCTTATACCCTAGTGGGAAGTAGAGGGAAGAGGAAATGGGAAGGGAAGGGATGGTTAGCGAATCACAACCCCTGCGAGGCCGACACCATGAGGCGGATTGACGTCAAAAGGACGACAATGTCTCCCCGCAGTGCTCGCATTTGTTCGGTTCACCCAACAACGAGCCTCCGCCAGTCTCACTTTTGCGATGACTTACCTGACCTCTTTTGAAAACCGGAGGAGCCCGTTGCCCAAAAAATTGAGATTAGGTATCCCCCGACTCCCTTTCTGGGTAGGCGTCGTGCGGTCTGCCGGAGCACGTCATCGAATCAGGGACCACCGGACCCATGGAGGGTCAATTCGGACCAATTTTGGTCAAAGCGTGGGTACATCCGTCATCTCAATACTCCCCGCCTACCCATTCATTGAGAAGCAGTCTTTAACTTAATAACGTTTCTGGAACATTTCAAAGGGCGACTCCTTTAATTCCTGGCCGCTACAATGCCCACGAGACCGCGGAGAAATCGCTTCTCGGGCGCACATCCCCGTAGAAGACGCTGTGTGCAGAGGGGCGAGCGGGCCACCGCCAACCACAGACGGAGAACGGCTTTCCCTTTCGGCGGATGCTAAAGAGATTAGCCTTCGTTTGCCTTATCGCCCTTAGGCGACAGTTGAAGCCGAGCGAGAGGCCCTCCCCGCCCTCTGCACATTCCCCACACCTAATCGCCGAGAACACTCACGTGGGGTGAAGCACATTATTATTCGTTCCGCCAAGAGTACGAGACTCGGGGCTTATTGTGAGGCCATGGCTATAACCATTTCGCTTCGGAAAATCGACGGAATGACACGCCACGCGAATCTAATTGCTTTCCGATGAGGAAGATGTGATGGGCTCTTACAAATTCTACGCAAACCGGTCTCTCGCGCTGAACTGACTGATCCCAAAATGTGAGTGGCATAGTGGCCGGGAGAGTGAATCTAATAGACGAGGGCCGGCGGTTTTTTTTTTGGAAAACTGAGGAATTCCGCGAGCCCATAACTGAAACACCTGGCTACCCTCACGATCTATGCAAAGCAAAAGAGATAGTTCTGGGCGAATCTCCAGATTTGGAAATTTCCTCAAAGTTCCATTCCTTCTTCTTTTGAAAGGAGATGGGCTGTAATTCAGTCAAGAGAATTCAGCCTTAAATAGAATATGAAAAAAATCACTGGAATTCAGCCAAAATTTAATGTGGCATAACGCATGTACTTTCATTTACAACAACATTCAATTTAAAATGGAACTAAACATAAAAAAGTGCGTAGCAGTCAGCTTTTGGAAAAAGAAAAATTGGCCAGTTAGGGCTTACAGAATTAAAAATACAGAAATTATTCACGCCGAGTCTGTTAAGTACTTAGGAGTCACAATTAGTCACGACCTATCTTGGGGAAAACATATTAGGGAAATATGCGGTCAAGCATATAGGAAGCTAGGCTTTATCAAGAGAGTACTCGGAAAATGTGATGAGAAAGTGAAAGAACGTTGTTATTTTTCAATCGTTAGGCCTCATCTGGAATATGCTGTTAGTGTATGGGATCCATACGAAACGGGGTTGATATCAGAGTTAGATCGCGTCCAGCGAAGAGGAGCTAGGTTTGTGAAACAATGCTACGATAAGTTGGCTAGTGTGTCTGGACTGTTAGAAGAATTAGGATGGGAATCGCTATCACAGCGTAGATTAAATTATAGGCTTAACCTCCTAAATAAATTTCAGGAAAATCATTTTTCTGACGACGTAAAAAACATACTTTTAACCCCTTCGTACTACGGCAGATTAGATCGCGCCAATAAAATTAGAGAGCTAGATTGTAGAACCGATAGGTATAAAATGCCATTTTTTCCGCGTACCATTCGGGACCATAACAGCTGTGATCGTCGTCATGAATAGTTCGAGTAATGACAATAGGCAGGCAGTAAATCTTTCTCATTATATTCTCTACTCTCTTATTTATGCATGATGTAAATATTGATGTTCTTATTTATGCATGATATTTTGAATCTGTAGTAGTAGTCTTTGTATCCCTTGCATGTTGGAACGATTGACGATAGAATGTTTGTTGGTTATTAGATTTTTAATTGGCGCTTTGCATGTGTGGTACGCGGGTTTCAGTGTAATTTCGGTGTTCTACCGTATCATTCATGCATGCCTGGTGCGAAAGCACCCCCTGCCACACACCCTTTGGGTGGCTTGCGGGGTATGACGTAGATGTAGATGTAACGGATAAGGTTTTGGGGAGTGAAATGGTGACATGTAATAATGGGAGTGTCTTTATTTGAGCTCAATTTTTATTGTAGTCACTCATTGTGCGCGGAAAGAACGAGTTTTTCTACCTATCTGTTCGGCAGTGTACCTCTCGTATTTTATTGCTTCTGTCAGACTTAGAGATGTAGTGAGGCGTCATGATAATATACTGTGTCGCTCTGAAAAATATCAGTTCTGAATTTCTCAAGCAACCTAAGCCCAGCGTGTAGCCTCCGAATCTCTAGGGGCTCCCACCTTTGTCCCTCTAATAGTTGCGAGACACTATATGTAAGCTTGTAGCAGTTTTTAACGAAGCGCGGTGCTTTCCTTTGTATTTTAGTAATTTTTTGGTTAAATATTTATGACCAGGGTCCCAAATGCTCGCGGCGTATTCAAGGTGTGGCCTAACTATAGGGAAGTACCATCTCTCTTTGACTTTTTCATCCAAGGACCTTCCCAATACATATGGATGATAGATTTTCGCCAGAAGGTGGCTAGGTAAGCGAAGGTTTTCTGCAAAATGATGAATCTGGTAATTCTTCACATGTAATCCAAGGGGAATGTACGGCTGAAGTTGACGTACTATTCTTATTTCCGTTATTGGGGTAATCCAACGAATAAGGCAGGCCTTAACTGGAGCGAATAAAAATCCTAGTTTTATTCTCAGTTGTCTTAGCCATGACTTCGCGGAATTTACTCAACATTGCAAAAGAAAGTAAATTATATTTCAGACTACCCGGTTTTCGAGTGGCACGTCCCGGGTCCGTTAACCCGGGTCGTCTCAAATAAAATTTACGTGGAATAACAACTTTCCTTTCATTTACAATCCTCCCGAGTTTTTTTTTTTTTAATGCGCAGGACCTTTTCCTTATTGGCCATGGATGGAACTGCTCAAAATTTCTCCCGTTCACGCGGCTCATGACCGCCAGGGCGCCCAGCTGATTCAACGTAATATTTGGAAATCTCCATTTCATTGAGCGTCGACCCATGGAGACAGCGGGGGATGAAGCGCTGTTTACGTTTTCAGCCGGTTTCCTGGAGAAAGTCATAATGGGCGATGACCAAATGCGATTAACGCCTCGGTGCGATAGAAAGTTGCCCATTTCACCGCCTCCTCTTGCATTCGGTCTCTCGCCGACCGGACTGGTTCCTCTCTCACGGCTAACATTTTTCACGACTGATTCAGACGGCATGGGCAGGAATTAAATGAGAAGTGAACTTTGATTTACGAGGTAAGGCACTTCACATATCATACAAAAGGGCAGAGAACCCTTAACGATGTGGACGAATAGACTTAAGCAACTTTATAACGTTGAAATGGCCAAGGAACACCATGAAGAAAGCGCTAAAACCAGCGACAGGAGTTATGCCAGCGCACAGAGGTGGGGAAACTTCTAACGGACTGTGATGTGTAATTTCACGTGACTCACACCAGAGATGTGTAATTTCACGACTTGTGATTATTTTCGCCGTGATCTTTTCTTCAAGACTCGGTTTCGAGATACAATCCACCACTTCAAAGCTCCAGGAGAAACATCACTCCGTGTTTCTCCTCACTAATTCGGTGAAATAATACCGCACAGATTACTTCCTATTTATAGACGAGTTAACCCCTTTTACAAACAAATGGTCACATATGAGCAATTGGACGTGATATAACATGCCGAGAAAATATATACCGCACCAGAACCCAACTGCAAAAGTATGTCCTGATGATAACAGCAGCGATCACTAATAGCTTTGAAGAATGTTGATGCCATCCAAAATCACAACCAAGAAAATAGCCACAAGATGCAGGAACTATGACTGCGTAGGACTTATAAAACCCGGAAATGTAGCGAAAACTTTTCACATCCATTTCACATCTATTTGATAGTACTAAATCCTTGGCATGAAAAACATCGTTGATACCAAATATAAACTATCTGTCGATGTAGCACACTTAGCACATGCATTCGCTTGCTGATCGACTGTGCCTTGTTATTAATTTTTTTAACCAGCTGACCTTTATAAAATGAAAATTTTTTTAAAGACACAGTTATGGTCTAACGAACTTCAAAAATGATGAAAGATTTTCGAACACTCGAAGCGAAATATCCGTGTTTCGTTAAAAACTCTCAAGTGGCGGATATTAACGATCAGCTATCCACAAACTAATTAATATTACCTACACCACTGTCAAATGCGCATATGTACTTAAATTCACGAGAAAGAAATTCCCAGACTCTAAAATCAGGAACTAAACAAATTCATGGAATTCATAGCCTGCTCTTGACGAAAGGCGCCAAGTAGACCACGGTTTAACGTCTCATCCGACAGACGGAGAACTGTACTTGAAGTCCCATCCACAAGACACTCAAGTCGGGATCAGGTTTCCTCTGAAAAACATCCTCCTCTGCCGGGATTTGAACCCTGGCCGTCCGTATGGTTAGCCAGTACTCAAGCCACCACAGCAACCCAATCCCCACGTGAATGTGGCTATAATAGAAAAGAATAGTCTCGTTTTGGAAGTGATTGTCAAATCGACAACTGTCTTTGCGTGAACAAAATATCACGGCTCCTTTTATTATGTATTCTCAGATCACGAAGTTCACACAAGGAAGGTCTGAGAACGATTGAATTTTCGAGGCTTTACGCCACGCCTACTGTACCCTGCTTGGCTCTTGAAAAGTCATGTGACAACTAACTTTTTCTTCGCTCCCCCCCACAAATTCTAGTCCTGCCTCCTAGACCGCAAGAAATTTGAGACAGTAATAATGTCAAGTTCTCGGGAGGTGGAGGCGACGTGACTCACCGATGTTGACGAGCTTGACTCCGTCGGCGGCGATGGCGTCGAGGGCGGCGGTGACGTTCTCGAGGCAGTGGTGGCGGTTGGTGGGGCGTCGGTGGACGGCCGGCGTCTTGAGGCGCCGCTTCTGCAGCGACTCGACTAGCGCCACGAGGCGCGTGCCGTCGCACAGGTCGGCCGACAAGTCCCGCACCTCGATGCGGCCGGCCATCTCCGTGGCGACGCCCGGCGCGTTCCTCAGGTGCTCGTTCACCCAGTTGCGGAACGTGTTCGCTTGGATCTCCACCCAGAGGTCCTCGTGGCCCTTGATGGCCATTCCTCGCGCCGCGTGGCCCTCTGGGCTGCGGGCCATCATGCCCACCTGATCGAGAAGAGAGAAAGAGAGGGGAGGATATCAGTAATGACACCGGTAAGTATATTCAACGATGTCCTGTGAGATATGGTGGAACATAAAGGCAATTTTTAAGTGACTGGAGCGCTAATCGTGATCCACTGAGTGCAAACTGTAACAACTTTTCTAGTAAGTCGAAAAACATTTCTGGACCACACTTCACTATTAAGCCTGCTTTACACGGTACATTTTATTGTACAAACGAATGTATCATAGAATGTACAAGAAACTGAATGGAATTAGAGCAGGTTCTATTTCCCGTTAAGTCATTCAGACAATCACACAATTTGCCGCTTCACGCGGTACAATTTCCTTCACTAAGGAATTTGCACATTCGTTTGTACAATAAAATGTACCGTGTAAAGCGGACTTTAGCCGATCTGCTCATGCGGTGGAAATTCATTCATGTTGACACATGAAAATAACCATTCATGTTGATTGATAAAAGAGGCAGGAATGATATTCCAAAATTTCCCTCTTAATTAAAACATTGCTATTACAGCGCGGAATTCTAAATTTAATCCTAGAGTTCTGACGCCCGGTTTCACAGGGCAACAATACAATCATTCTGGTGACGCAGGCGAAGTAATGAACTCCGCAGTTCATCCTCTTCAGTAGCTTCCTATTTTATGCTGCTCCTCCGATATAGGAGCCAAAAAATCTTTTCGTGCAAGCACATTGTTACTTAAATCTACTTTCGGCCCCACAGACCTTATGTCACCACTCGTGTCTTCAAATAGTACTGTTTGTTATGCCACGTAGAATATGATATCCTAAAAATGCAAATCAGTAATATCTGAAATATTATGGAAAAAAATCTTCTCTTTGTATCCATACATATTTTGCTCCAGTGAAGAGAAATAATGCCCTAGTCTACCCATTTTAATTATTGAACTATATTGAAAAAATGCTTAAGTATCTTTTCTTTTTGCTGAGATGTTGAATAAATATTTTTAAATTCACAAAAGTTGATACTTTGACATTATTTAAGAAAAGTCTGATATCGTTTTGAAAACTCGAGTATCCCGATATGCCGAGGAGACCGACGTCTCCACATGTATCCCAAAAATTGAAGTCACTACTGCCGGGTTAAGAGAAAATCACGCATCGATTCGTGTTTTACACTCGGCATGATACCATTATATTTGTTAGCCAGTATTAAATAATACTACATAGCGTATTTTATAGTAACTTCAAAAGGTACAGCGGAAATGTTATAACATGGAATGGAAGTTGTACGGAGGAAATCTTCTTCTCTTCTAAGGGTTATCCTTGTTGTTGCAGCCACGACTTCCAACAATCTCTTCATTGTATGAGGTGCATCCCATTTCCATCGCCAATACTTTTAGGTACGAAGTTCTCGGTCGTCCTCTCTGTCTTTTGCCTAGAATGTTTCCTTCCATAATATTTTGTATGAAGTTGTCGTGCCTAAGTAAGTGTCCGATGAGCTTTGGTTTTCTTGTTTTAATTGTTTCCAATATTTCTCTTTCTGTATGGACTTCATTTAGTACTTGCTCATTAGTTTTCCTGTCGGTCCACCTAGTTTTTGTAATCCTCCTCCAAAACCACATTTCTGCAGCTTCAAGTTTGGTCATTTCTCTCTTCCTTAGTGTCCATGTCTCGCATCCATATGTTAGCACACTCGATACAAAGCTTTTCAGGAATTTCTTCCTAGTCTCAATACTAATGCTGTTATTTACTAGGATACTTTTCTTTAATGATAGGCTTTCTTGGCTAACGTTATTCTTCTTTTGACCTCTGAGGAGCAGTTGTTATGATTCTCTAATATGCTACCCAAGTAGCAGAACTCTGTCACTTCCTCCAGTCTCACTCCGTCTATACATATATTCGTTATCATTTCTCCTCTCTTTCTTTCGACCACCATGATTTTTGTTTTCTTGGTGTTTATTTTAAGTTTCAGTTTTAACAAAATATTATTTAGAATCTTGAGCATTCGACTTAATTCCTTCTCTGAGTCAGCTACTAGAGCTATGTCGTCTGCGGAGGAAAAAACAAGTAGTAAATCAGAGGGCAAGGCAGCCTTCAGTAAAGTCAACCAACTACTTTCAGCCAAAGAATTCAATATATTAGGCCTAAGTAGGAGATTTGCCAAATGTTTTATTTCGGGCGTTGTACTCTATGGAGCCGAAACACGGACAGTCAGGAGGAAAGAGGAGAAACACTCCTAGAGGGTTTTGAAATGAGGCTATGGAGAAGAATGGAAAGATTCAAATGGAGTGATAACGTGAGAAACGTGGAAGTGTTAACAAGGATAAATGAGAAATTGAATATTTTCAGATTAGTAAGAAAGAAGATTGCGAACTGGATGGGACACGTCCTCAAGAAAGATTGCCTGCTGAAAATAATATTAGGAGGGAAGGAAAGATTGAGGGAAATATTAGGAGAGAAAGGCGAAGAAGTAATATGTTGACTGATATTAAGAATGGAAGGTTTTACGAAGAGCTGACGGAGGCAGCACAGGATAGACGAGCATGGAGGGAGCAGTTCAACTGAAACCTGTCTGAGGACAGATTCACCTTAGAAGAAGATTGTTTCGCGTTAATGACAAAATATGTGAGTATAAATTTGAACCAATGTGAAATATATACCATGTGCCATTAGGCTATGCGTTAAAATAGCAAAAAAATATGAATAATCCAATTCGGTATAATGAAATTTTTCCACTTTCATTTATACATAATACTATTTAGTACACCCATGCGAAGTTTCACGAAAATCTATGCATGGGCGAAAATAGCTCCGAACACTAAGTAAATAAGACTTAGTAATGCCCTCGTTGAGCGGGATAAAGATAAACGGAGAAGAAATAAACATGCTCCGCTCTGCAGATGATATCGCAGTCATAGCGGGAGATCGCGATGATCTTCAAAGATCGCTTAATAATTTGGACCAAGTTCTCCAAGAATACAACATGAAAAAAAATAAGACGAAGGTAAAAATGCTAGTATGCGGAAGAGAGAAGCTTAAGGTAGAAGCCACCTTGAAAGGAGAGAAATTAGAGCAAGTGGATTCCTTCACCTATATCGGAAGTACCGTCACGTGGGACGAAATAAGTACAATGGACATCAAGAGGAGAATAGCTCAAACTAAGAAGGTGTTCATGGAGAAAAAGACAACTGCTGTGCTCAAAGAAGATTGGATTGCAAACCAGGAAACAGTATGCGAAAACATTCGTGTGGGAGCGGGGCACTCTATGGATCAGAAGCATGTATAATTAGAAAAGCTGACCAGAAAAGAATAAAAGCTGAAACCTTGCGCTGGAGGAGGACACTGAAGTTAAAATGGACGGACAAAATTAGAAATGATGAAGTGTACAGAAGAGTAGAAGAGGAAAGGACCATTTGGAACACCATAGAAAAAGGAAGAACCAGATGGATTTTACGTACTACCCTGAGAAATAATGGGTTTGTGAAGAACATAACTGAAGGCAAAACAGAGGAAAAAGTTACGTTAGGAATAGGTTCAGGGGCCAAAAAAGAGGAATGTCTATAGGAAAAGATACCAGGAGGTCAAGTATCTAGCATTAGCAGGAGGTAAGGGATTTAGCATTTCCCAGATTTCCCGGAAAATTTCCCCTTGCGATTTTTTGTGGGTTTTTTTTTTCAATCCCGTGTTTATTTCAACCATCCAAGGACCCTACAAGACCTGAAGGCCAACATCCTGGCAGAAATTGCCAACATACCCGCTGCTATACTGGTAAGAGTCATGGCAAACGCCAGAAATCGTCTTATTCAGTGTATGGACAATGGGGGCGTCACCTACCTGATATGATTTTCAAAACTGAGTAAAAAAACTTTAGATATGTACCTACATTATAAAAAAAATTTTTAAATTTGATTCATAAAATGGATTTTATTGCGTTTTGAAAAAAGGAAGTTATAATGCCGCACCCTGTATAACATCGAGGTGCTGATAACAATGGCTGTCACCTCTCTACGCGGCCAAAAAAATGGTCACTTAGAGAGGTGACCGGTTACAGAGGTGGCTGCGGGGGTAAGTCTCCCCACATGTCCTTAAGTGGGTACAGTAAGGAAGGTCTCGAAGTTTCATATGGCACGAATCAAAGATGGCCTGAATTCCACCATAACCATGACCCACGGGGTTCATCAATATTTTCCACGCACGGAGCAACTAAAACGCCTGCTCGAGATAAAACGGATTTCCCACGTCAGAAGAATCGCCATGGGATGACAGGCGTTGAATTTCTGATCTCGAAGGCGAAAAACATTTGCTGAAAATCAACACGTGCGCGCTAGAGGGACGGACGGAGGGAATTCGACCTTTCGCGAGCGAGCGAGCATGCGTGGGGATTGTTCGCGATCGGACGGGCGCCAAAAACGCACGCGTAGTCTCGCGTGGGAAGATGCGTGCGACCTTGGCCGACGACGCTTGGGCACTGACACGAGACGGCCTGCGGAGCACCCTCCCCCTGGCGGCGGGCTGGGAAACTCTCGTGGGAAGGAGGGAAAAAGCTCGCGGCGGAATTGCGAGCTATTTGCCGTGTCCCAGTTCAAGTACACTGCCCCGATCAGTCTACCCCTCAGTCAGTAAGGGTAGACGAGGAGTATTGAGATGACGGATGTATCCACGCTTTGACCAAAATTGGTCCGAATTGACCCTACATGTGGTCCGGTGGTCCCTGATTCGATGACGTACTCCGGCGGACCTCACGACGCCTACCCAGAGAGGGAGTCGGGAGATACCTAATCCCTATCTTTTGGGCAACGAGCTCCTCCGGTTCTCAAAAGAGGTGCGGTAAGTCTTCGCAAAAGCAAGACTGACGGGGACTCGTCTAACCTTGTTGGGGGAACCCAACAGATACGAGTACTGCGGGTAGGCGGAGGCCCATTGTCGTCCTTTTGACGTCAATCCGCCTCATGGTGTCGGCCTCGCAGGGGTTGTGGCTCGCTAACCTTCCCTTCCCATTCCCTTTTCCACTACTTCCCACTAGGGTATAAGCGAAGGCTTGCAGACCTGGTGGGGGGTTTTTAGACCCTGCGGGGAGACCCGAACCACCTGCCCCGATCAGTATTCAGTTCGTTGACATATATTAAAGGTCGTTGCGTTCAACTTATTAAAGTTTCCAGCCTACTCAAGCCCACTTCGCACCACTCAATTTTCCTGGGACAAGAAACGAAAAACGAAGACAATTTTCCTAGGACAAAATAAACGAAGGGAAAAATATAGATTAAATGTCTTACGAAAGTTTCATGAGGACTAATTTTTGCCGGACTTTCAATATATTTAGCTAGAGCCAAACTTATGGTAGAAACGATCACAGGCACAAGATTAAGAATATAGACTGCAGAACCGATCGATTTAAAATATCATTTTTCCACGTACAATAAGGGACCATAATTAATTAAAGGCACACACACATTAAAGACACAATTAAGACACACTAACTCCGCCAAAATAACTTCACGTCGTAGGTTGAAAACGTCCCCACAACTGGAAACACTTTGGTCATTTTAAAGGTATTATTTAGAGGATACCAAGCCAAATGTTAAAATGAGAAGTACATTTGTACTTAACAATAATTGAATAAGCGTACAACATATTCGCCGTTGCATACACGAAGCGATGGGCGCGTTAAAAGTTTACTATTCTATGAATAATATCTCTCTAGTAAGCACAGCTGAGAAGTATCTCACAGAAAACGACTTCTTTGTCACGTATACCTGTCAACTCAATGCAATTAGTGACTGATATTTAGGTATCATTAGAAAGATGGGATACTTTTCCTTTGCAAAGTAACCACATGCACTGAACTGTTACGAGTAGTGATACAAACCTCAAATTACCATACGTTCGAAGACAATTTTGTGTAATAATGAGACAGTAAAATCATTCTGACCACATCAAAACATTTTGCAAACTCTAAAATACCACGGTCAATAAGTTCAAGAGTATGACAACAAGGATATCAGCAGCAGGTAGGACCGGCTTAAATATTGATGGAGACGGTTAATTAAGACAATTAGAGACCAAAAAAGCTTAAAGACCAAAATGTAGGGCAGCAAGCTAGCTAATCTCCGAATTGACGCATTTTAACTATCAAATTAACCAGCAACTTCCGAAAAGACGTCAAGTATACACTCCCTACTTTCTGGAGCTTGATATTTCCCAACCATTGCCTTTTTGCATAATCGATTTACATTCAGTTTCTCCAAATTTTGTGACACACAGTGGGGGAGGGAATCCATCATGTTTTCGAGGAAATCCACCTCCTGCCACACATCTATGAGGAGGTTTATGTGATTAATTATAGATGCAAATGGGGTTTGGCTCATGCTAAAGAATATGAATGAACAACTTCCGCAGGTGGGGAGATATTTTGGTCGGAGATTTTGCCAACCAAATTGAACGAAGGAGAAAGTACATCAGTTCCCACTGGATCTTTTGAGGCTGTAAAGTAATTCCAAAGGACGAGGCTTGACGTAATACATGACGTCCATTTATTTGAAATACAATTGGGCCTTGCGCCCTTGTAATGGATGAGGACACGGCCTATGTGTCCCATACCCAGTCATGGAGACTACCACATGAGAATCGCCATAGAATGTACGTGAGGAGAGATGGTACATTTAGAATTAAAACAGTCCCCTCAGTGCATTCCAATGCCACAGGTATTTTCTTGGGAAGAGGTCATGAGATCTGAGATTCAATGTAGGGCAAGAACACAAGCATTTTTATATAACAGCCTTGCGTCATGCGACGCAACATGGTGACAATAAAATCATTAAAAGTCACACGATTTTTTTCCATATAAGTAGGTAACTAACCAAGTGCATTTCTAGGTCACGGCAAAGGATGAAACCAACCATGATTGAAAACCGTTCACACGATCATCGCGATTGCACAGGCTAGGAACACCAACACGCTTTGACCTGGCAGTGAAATACATATATCCTTGCCAGAGAGTACTTATATGCTTTAGAAACAAGTTGATAGTTTCTTTTTGCTTGTTTTATTGTTTTTTCATGGTTCTTCTTGTATTTTTGTCTTCTTGGGGCAAGCACCAAAGAAGGACGACGCTTACTATGAAATCAAGAACCCCAGGAAGTAATTACATGGATGGTAATGTTAAAATTCATGGAATATCAGGAGGTAAGAAAAAAAATACTCTTTGTAAAATCGGCTAGTGATCCATTAATTGAAATCCAGTGTCGTATCATTACACTTACTATACTCTTCAAGTAAGACACACATTCGCATATTTCTTTGCTTCAATCTAGCCCAAAACTATTTCCACCTCATTTTTCGACAGAAAAAGTTTTTTGGGCACAAAATTTTCGTCACGTCACAAAAATCGTGACAAGTTGGTGGTAAAAATTTCCTCCTTGAGGTACGCACCAAAGATGGACGGAGCCAATCATGAAATCAAGGACTCAAGTCAGTATTGACACCGATTACAGTTTTAAAATTGGCGGAATCTCAGGGGATAAGAAAAAATGACTTTATAGAATCTACTAGAGAGCCATTTACTGAACCCCAGTTTTATACATCTACAATTACAATACTCTTAAAGTAACACACATACCTGCATATTCCTTTGCTTTAATCGAGCACAAAACTCTTCCTACCTTTTCTTTTGAGAGGAAACGTATAGTGAGCACAAGATTTTCACCTCACCACGTCTAGCAAGGGGCCGAGTGTGTTATAAGTGAGGCCGAGGCAGGGTATGGTATAAGTTGAATCAAAATGGACTGCATTTCATTTGATCTAGCCCTAACTCAAATTTATGGAACTGTTGTAATGCTTAGCAGCTTACAACGGCGACCATCCGCGTAATAATTGGGAGTCAACTTTTCAGATGACCTGGCTTTAGTTGAGCCAATTCCCTGTATTGTACGATCGGGAACAGTACGGGGCCTTGGAAGATGAAGCTCGCACAAATTTTGATCCCACGGTCGACGACATCAGACAACATGTTTTGGCCACCATATACCTGGTCTGGGACCCTTATTTGGGAGGGGAGATAAAGCAATTAGAAAAAGTTCAGCGTTTAGCCACAAGATTTGTAATGCGAAATTTTAAATGGAAGGCTAGTGTAACGGAGATGATGAGGGTATTGGGCTGGACATCACTAGAATCGAGGAGGAGGAAAGCACGTCTCAAGTGCATGCATAAGGCTTATATTGGTGATCCTGCATGGAGGGATATATCCAAAATGTTAAATAAGCCTAGTTATCTGGCGAGAACGGACCATAAATATAAGATAGAGCCTCCAAGGCAGCTTTCAAATTTATTGAAATATTCCTTCCTGCATCGGGGGATAAAGGATTGGAATGAGTTGCCCAAGAAAGTGCTAGAGCCCTTCCCAAGTAGAACACCGTTGTTTATGACGAGATTGAGGGGAGTTGTACAGTGAGGGTTTTCCCCCTATATTTTTCTAAGGTAATAACTTTGCTTTTTTTGTATTTTGGCAATGTCTTTGTTTTAATTTTTACATGTATGTATATTGATATTTGCTCGGTGCATGCCGATCTGTGTTACCACCGGACCATATGGTCTACTTGTAGCAATTTCTTAATAATAATAATAATACCGAGCAGCTCATGAGAATGAAACGGAATATGGTGATGATTTCTCGGTGGTGATGGCTTTGCGAAATGACTTTGTGCCGATGATAGGGAAATAGTTTACTGAATCTGAGTCAGTAGTGAACAATCACAAATGAAGAGCACGTTAACGCTTAACACACGAGAGAAAAATTATGAAACCTGATTTTTATTCGACCAATATTTATTATTATTATTTTTAAAAAATTGCTACAAGTAGACCATATGGTCCGGTGGTAACACATATACCGAGAAAATACCAATATACATACATGTAAAAATTAAAACAAAGACATTTCCAAAATACAAAAAAAGCAAAGTTATTACCTTAGAAAAATATGGGGGGAAAACCCTCACAGTACAACTCCCCTCAATCTCATCATTAACGTCCGTGTCTTCTTTGGGAAGGGCTCTAATACTTCTTTGGGTAACTCATTCCAATCCCTTATCCCCCGGTGCAGGAAGGAATATTTCAATGTGTTTGAGAGCTGCCTTGGAGGCTCTATATTATATTTGTGATCTCTTCTCGCCAGATAACTAGGTTTTTTTAATCTTTCGGATATGTCCCTCCACGCAGGATCGCCAATGTATGCCTTATGCATGCACTTGAGACGTGCTTTCCTCCTCCTCGATTCTAGTGATGTCCAGCCCAATACCCTCATCATCTCCGTTACACTAGCCTTCCTTTTAAAATTTCGCATCACAAATCTTGCGGCTAAACGCTGAACTTTTTCTAATTGCTTTATCTCCCCTCCCAAATAAGGTTCCCAGACTGACGCCCCATACTCTAAAATGGGCCTAACAAATGTCTTATAGGCAAACTCCTTGGTTCTCTTACAACTTTTTCTAAGGGTCCTCATTAAAAAGTATAACACATCTAAAAGCCTTCGTTGTAATTTTTTCAATATGTGGCCCCCATTGCAAATCCCTATTTAAAGTCACCCCAAGATAATTACAGACACTGGCTTCCTTCAGTAATTCGTCCATAATGAAATAATTATTTGAGATAGCTATTTTTCCTTTCCTGAATCTTATGAGTTTTGTTTTACTTGCATTTATGACCATGCCGTTTTCATCCGCCCATTTCTCCAAATTATTTAGATCGTTTTGTAAAATATCGCCGTCATCGACTTTTTCCATTGCTCTGTAAATATTTAGTCCGATAGACCCATAAAAATCACAAGAGCGAAATACCGGCGTTCTCCTCCTTTTGTAGTACTTCCTTCTATAATAGTCCTTCTCATTTTCCTTAATAGTCCTCCACTGTGACGTAATAGTCCCTCTCATTTTGTAATAATTTTTTTTCAGAAAGGGGCCAAAAACACTATTAGATAAAATACATTTATAAAGGTGGAGAAACATTTGCACACGTATACAGAAGGAAACTGGGTGAAGATTCGAGAAACGAAGAACTGAAGTGGATTGTACTGCACGAACTGCGTTTAAAGAGAGGAGATTGGTAACTAATTCCTGCTAGGAGCATAAACGAGTAAAGAAAAGGTGTTAGAACCCCGTCTGAAAAAATAAACATAGTTCTTGGTGTTCGAATTGATTATTTTGCACATCACCGTTTAGTATATAACCTTTGTCTTCATACAACAATTTATGTCCTTGGCAAGGTTAATTTGGTGACCTCAAAGATGCTAAATCATCGCCATAACGAACTAGCTACCTGCGGTCAGTGATTTTGTTATTTTTTAAGACGAGGACAAAATTTGGGACATAAAACGTAAAATAGCAAGCGAAGCATCCACTAGCCAGATATAGGCTTTAAAACTATGAGGGAAGATGGGCAGTCTTACAATAGAGATGTATGAGGCACCCCCTTACTGGAGAAATATTCTCAATAGGTAAAATAAAAAATGTGATAAATAATTTACTTCCACCATGAGCCATAGAATATTTACAGCCATTGATAGCGATAGACAGAAGGATTTAATACTCGGAATGAAAAAGACCCCTCGCGTTGAGTGCTAAACTTAGGCTGACATACAGAGAGTTAAGTCGGGAAATAAGATAACGTTTTGCTTTCAGATATAGAATTATTCTGAAATCGTGACTAAGCTGAAAAAAAACACCAGCGAGGCTATAAAAAGAGCGAACGTAATTCTGAGAGAGAGAACGGATGCGTACATAACGTACCATTGCGGCCATAGAAGGACGATTCGACGCTTGGAATAATTGGGTGATAAAAATCACTTGATCGATGCCTC
Organism: Ceriagrion tenellum; assembly: GCA_963169105.1. Taxonomy (NCBI): domain Eukaryota; kingdom Metazoa; phylum Arthropoda; class Insecta; order Odonata; family Coenagrionidae; genus Ceriagrion; species Ceriagrion tenellum. Next base: position 50,169,268 of record OY720637.1, read on the forward strand.
ACAGTGATTCACGCTCTTCAACTTCGCCCGCCGACGCTGTATCAACAGCCAATCGACCGACGGAGGGATCATTTAAGTGCACGCTAAAAATCTGTGGGGCACCGCTTACGCACGAGATGCGATCATGAGTCACGGCCTCCGGGTTGTTTGGACGGAGCGTAAGAGCGCCATCCAGCCGATCCGAACCGAGTTGCTCCTTCCTAAGTCATGCAACTGCCCCTTTCACTCTTCCCTCCTTATAAACTGGAGACCTGCCCGCATATCAAAAGGGAATGTTGCCGCGCGGTGACTTGAACGGGCGAGTAGGTGAGCAGGTGACATCGAGCTGCAGAGGTGCGGCCGAGAGCGTATGAAACTCATAAACTGCACCGCAGAAAAGAGTTAGATCCATTTGAAAGTAACGTAGACTCGGCGCCTTAAAATAGGAGGATAATAGCACATCCAATAAAATAGAGCAGTATTAAACTTCTATGCCACTTTGTCTTCTAAAGAATGTTTGCAATGAACATTTGATTCAAGATAATTTGAGCGGGAAGACTTCATCTGTAAATCAATCAACTTGGTCTCATCTATATATATTAAAACGAATGTAGGTCTGTCCTGTATGCATTACTACACTGTTGATCCGATCGCCAAGGAACTTTAAAAAGTTGTTGAGTACACTCTTGCGAAGGTTTTAGGTATACATTTTTTTAAAATATCGCCCCCCCCCTCCCCCATGGCCCTCTTAATCTTTCGAATACTTTTCGCGCAACAACGCCCGACGGGTAAGCTAATAATCCTAACCTAATTTTTCAAATACTATTAAATTTAAAAATACGATCGTTCTGAAATTTTGCCGAGTATTAGTTCAAGGCAGGAGGAAAGTTGTAGGCTACTTTAAAATGATCTCAGGGCCCTTAGGTGGTTCGCTGTACGTATCGGGTTTTGTGCAGTGGTTTCATTTTTTACTTTTTTAAATTATTTCCGCTCAAGATAGAGTGATGGAATTTTTTTATTAAATGTCTGAAAGAATGAAGATTTTAATTCTTTCAATTAATTATCCTATTCACTTCATAATTGACTGAAAATTGCGTTTTTAGCTGCAAAAACACATATTTTTCTGTGAAATCAACAATACCATATTCGCTTGACAACCAGATTTCGGTCATTGCTGTTGGAATTCATATTGCTTAGTTGAGCCGATTAGGAATTGGGATTTGTGCAGCGGTTAATTATTTCGCTTTTTAAAACAACTTTAACTAAAGATAGAGAGTTGAAATTCATTTTATCGCTTACCCGAAAGCATGATGCTATTTCCATGACGCATTTTCCTTGACAACCAAATAAACAAACAAAAATAAACATTAAGTCACATCTTAATTAACGAAAATGAAATTCTGGATAGCTACTCAACAAGTAAGTACTCGAATTATGTACTTAACTATAATGTTCTTTTAGCCTGGCTGTGCAGGTAGTATGACTACAGTAAAGGGTTTCAAAAAAGTGTCTCTCTACTCTAGATTAAACAAGTTTTACAAATTTTATTGTTTTTATTTACCATGTTATTTTTTATCATTCTGTCAATTTTTCAGTCATTTGACTTATAATTATTATTGTTCATGGGAGATATTGTCACATTGTTTACTTACTATTGTCTCTCAATTGTATAGATGCTCTGCAGAAGAATATATTAATTTAATAAAACAATTACTTGAAATGTAGTCTGTTATCACAACTACTTACTAACTCCTCACCTCTTATATAAAGAGTTTTAAAGAAAGTATGATCTCTAGCAACGCCGGGTAATTCAGCTAGTTTAAAATAAAAATATCCTAGCCTTCTAAAAACCCCTAACTCAACTGCTTTTCAAGATTTTTAACCAAATAGACCAGCCCTTTTATGAAAGTTTTCTTTCTTCATTATTTACAGTGACCTTCCACAAATTTGAGCCTGAGACCATTGAGATCAGGTACGTCTAAGCACTTCAGAGATACTTAATTTAAAAAGAGAGGAATTTTTCAACACTTAGGTCTCGACAAAAAATTAACACCGTGTTCATAGAAACGCAAAAAAACCTTCCATTGTGAAAGAGTTATTAATATACCAAGCGAAAAAAATTAGTCAAGTGGAAGACTTATGTAATTATTTATATTTTACTACTCAGAATTTCAATGAAATGAAATATTGGTGCTGTTTGGTAAAGTATAAGTGCTATCAACGACGTACGATTATCAATTAAAGTGGTGTACGATGAGGTTCTTTCTGTAGCACGCGTGGAATCTTAATTGCAAGATGTGCCACTGATTGTATTTTTATTCCTACGGTTCATAAATACTACCTTTCTATCGGGAATTTCGAAAATATCCCCCGTAATCACGCGTCTTTCGTAACTGCGAAACTGATCATCCGTGCAATCGGGCCAGCTTTAAGTTTGCTACGGTTGTTGGGGTTCAGTGAACCTACACAAAATAGAAGAGCGAGAGAGATATCTCACTCAAAAAAAATATGAAAAAATATGCCCAACTTAACGCGGCGACTTTTCCCCAGTCATTCTGATTGACAGATTTTGGTCAAATGCGTGTTTTTTTCCTCAAACCACTCCCACGTAAATGTAATTTTGACAAATAATGGCAACAAAGGTTAAAATGATTCATTTGACTTTACGGAAAATTATTCATCAACTTATCAATGAAGAGCCTTTGTATTGAATCTGCTAGGAGGCACAGTATTTTGGTACTACATATATTCTTTCACTGGCGCCACGACCGAATAATGATAAAAGTAATTTCCATACACAGTTTTCTCGGATCCTCTTTCATTCCGCGATAATTTTCACTTCGAAACAGTTTCCAAACATTTTTCAAAGAACTACGGAACTAGCCTCGCAGTAGCTTTACAGGAGTCGCTCTCTAGTGAGCACACAATTGTGTGAAATTCACTGGGGAAAAATCATTCACCTGGACTGGGAATCGAACCCAGACCCCGGGATTTTGCGCCGAGCGCTCTTAACCAGTAAAGCTTTGCAGGCGTCCTCTTCCCTTGTGAATTTAATGCGACTTTAAGAAGAAAGTTGTCCTCACAGGTATAGTTCGTGTAACGCCAGAGGTACCCGTACGCGAAATCGACTGATCTGGGTTCGATTCCCAGTCCTGGGGAATGATTTTTCCACTCTGAATTCCACACAGCTTTCCAAAACTACAAATTCACGGCGGGTACTGCGAAGATACTATGCCATGAAGCCAGTTTGAGTTAAGGTACGTTTTCATGAACGCGTTCCAGACGAAGAGACGCGAAAGCGAGATCTTCAGTCAATCAGAAGCCCGGATTTCTCCGCGTGAGTTCGCGTACATTCGCGTAGAGTCGCGTCGCTCGAGTTGAAATATTTTCAACTTTCGACGCGTGGAATAACAAACATGGCTGCCCGGCGAAGTGCAGGTTCCATGGATGAAATCACGGAGTAGGATCCACTACTCCGTGGATGAAATGATCATCTCCGAAATTCGAGAGAAGTACACGTACCTGTACAATTATAAGGACTATCGATACAAGGATAGAGACCTAACGGAGAAGGCGTGGAGGGAGAAAGGAGTATCTATTGGAGTGGAAGGCGAGAACAACTTTTATTTCCGATGATTCTCAAATCTTACATGTGTTGATGCATTGGTGGTAATATCATTTTGTTTTACAGCTAAAAATGTGTCGGCTCGGTGGAAAGCCCTCCGGGATAAGTATGCGAGGGATAAAAAGAAGCCCAGAAGTGGCTCAGGTTAAGCTCTTACGCGTAGGTTCGCTTGCATGCGAACGGTTCACGCGAAGAAATGACGCGTCTCGTCGCGCGCGTGCACGTTTGACGCGTCCATGAATATGTAGCTGAAATGAAACAGGTTCAGCGGAAGGATTTCGCTCGAGTTGAAATATTTTCAACTTTCGACGCGTGGAACGCGTAGTCGGCCCCGGTGGCGGCTGGGTAAAGTCCTCGCCTGCTAACCCGAGGGTCGCGGGTTCGAGTCCCGCCTGGGTAGAATATTATCTGCCCAAGACACGGGTGTCTGTATCTCGTCCGTTGTTTTTTCCTCACCCGACGTAAAATGGCCTAATGTGCTGTATTCGGGGCAGTGAAATAAAATAAATAAATAACGGAAGGTAAGAACAACTTTCATTTCCGATGATTCTCAAAGCTTACATGTGTTGATGCATTGGTGGTAATATCATTTTGTTTTACCGCTAAAAATGTGTCGGCTCGGTGGAAAGCCCTCCGGGATAGGTATGTGAGGGATAAAAAGAAGCCCAGAAGTGGCTCAGGTTAAGCTCTTACGCGTAGGTTCGCTTGCATGCGAACGGTTAATGCGACGCATCACACCCGCTCGACAGGTCGGATTTGTGATGATTTCCGACCCCAGATTTTTTGTTAAAGTCTTAAGCCATCAACTTGAAATTTTTATAGTATAAAGAATAGATCTTTGCCAAGGGAGGCTCGTATCTGAAACATGAAAATTTTATCCCGGAGCATAATTAAACCATCGGGAAAACGGCCAGATGTAGGGTACATTTTTATAAAAACTATTATTATTATTGACATATCTAAAACTAATGGAGATGTATCAATCCCTCCTCTATCGGAATGCTAAGCAACAGCCGTCATGGTTGTAAGATAGAATCTGTAATTGGTATATTTCGACAAGCTACCTGAATGGTTTTCGGCCATGATGTGCTCGGACGGTGATCAACTAGTTCAGTCTTCTTTCACAGATCTTATATAAGCGCTGCCTGTACTTACGCGCCGGAGACTTGGCTACAACTTACCGATGACTGTTGCCTTGTGCGAGAGTTATCCTGGAGTAAGAAACTCCTGACGCCAAAACGCCTCGATCGGGTGCGAGTGACGCCATCTTGTGGATTTTCGACAGAACTTTTCCTTACCGAAGGGTATGATGCGTCCTCTTAACGCGAAGAAATGACGCGTCTCGTCGCGCGCGTGCGCGTTTGACGCGTCCATGAAAACGTAGCTTAAATGAAACAGGTTCAGCGGAAGGATTATCGGAATCGAAATGAAGTGTATTCGGCGAGTTCCCAGGAGTTCTCCATTGTATCGGGCGAGTGTTACCTCGTCACCCACATTCTTCGTTCGAACAAGAGTTCAGTCCGCGGCAGTCTTGCCCAGAGGGGACGCGTGAAACCTGAGACAAGTCTCTCGGTTCGTATGCAATTGGAACGCGTGAGGCAACCATCCACCACCACGCGACACATGTTAATCAATGACCGGGCTAGTTGGATGTGCGGTGAAGTGTCTAGCCTCAATTTGAGTTCGAAATTACTCCCGCTTCATGCGTTCGTACTTCCTGTCGAGCCATATATCTTCGATTGTATGACACCTTTCCATCGTGATTAACGCAAATGACGCAACGTTGCCTAATGATTGATTAATTTACGCGGTGTGCCTCACACGCGGTGAGCTGAGTAGCCCTGAGTCTTCAGTATGCACTAAGCTACCATTACTCAGCGTCATGGCAGGGCTGAGTTTACATCTAAATCTACTTATAACCCTGCAATCCACCACAGGGGTGTTTGACATGGGGTGACTTATAATATAGTAATTTAATTATAATAGAATAATAATAATAATAAACTCGTTTATTGTTCTAGGAGTGAACTCCTTTGGAACATAGAAATGAAATACAGTGGTGTGCAAGACAATTAATATGTGAATAAGCCAATCAGGAAACAAATAAGGGAAGTTATCATATAAATTATTAACAATAGACATACACAACATTATCATTTAGCAATATAGAAAAATAACAGAATTTCTTCTTCTAACAGAAAAAAGAACATTAAACATATCAATAAACAAATAACACAACTTTTAAAAAGAAAATTTAGCTTAACAAATGAAAAGGAAAAAAAGGAACTGAATTGCTTCTTCTTACGCAACAATGGACATTAATCACATCAATGAACTGATAAATGAGTTACATGGTCAGCATTCCGGAAAGTAAGTGTGTGATAATCTTTCTCTTAAATATTACCAGTGATGCACTGTCTTTTACCAGTTTAGGCAAGTCATTCCACAGCTTTGAGGCTACAACTGTAAACGATTTCTGGACTGTAGCTGTCCGGAACTGGGGGGGGGGGATACAAAAAACAGGGGTCTTGTCTAGTAACAACATTAGTGTATTTACTACTTGGGAGAAAAAGATCCATTATGTACTGAGGGCTCCCATATTTGAGAAGGTTGAACATGAAGCAGGCCATGTTATATTTTCTTCTTGATTTAAGATCAAGCCAGGAGAGCCTTTTAAAATAAGGGGTAATGTGTTCATCTCGCCGTAGATTAAAGATGAATCTCACACAGGAGTTTAAAAAACGCTGCATCTTAATATTCAACTCCTCAGTTAAGTCATTGTACACGAGACTACAGTAGTCTTGGTGAGGAAGAATGAGTGAGGTAACTAGTTTCTTTTTTAACTGAAGTGGCAGTAGATTTCTATGGATTTTTAATTGATGCAGAAGTGCATTTATTTTGTTGGATACCCTCATCGTGTGTTCTTTCCAGGAAAGATTCATGGTTAATGTCAGCCCCAAATTTTTCACACTGTTACTGAACGGTATGCTCACTTCCTCGACCATTATCATTGGCAGTTCTGTGAAATTTATATTCAATACTATCTTGCTGTTACCCATGATAATGGATTTAGTTTTTATGGAGTTTAACACGAGGAAATTACTTTGAAGAAATTTACTTTCACCAACAAGCACCACACTATCGGTACACTACAAATCATACAGAAACTACCAAAATAATCCATAATGTAACTATGAAAACGTGACACAAGAGTCATGCGGGAAACGTGCAAAATATGGTGTTAGCACCACTCGGCAGATTTAAAAACATGCATTAGGGGGCACATGAATTAATCAGCTACACTACCTGTCAACTGGCCTAATTCAAAGTCTTAACGCAGCCGTTATGTTCTCTTATCGGCCGCGGGAAAAACAATTAGCACCTTTCTGTTCTACGATCTACTTCCCTTATTTTATTCTCATGATCTGATCTACCATTGTATGTTGAAGTTCGTAAGATATTGAAAACTTTGACTGAATATAAATTGATTATAAATTCACATAAAAGATTGAGTCCAATTTTCAATCGATTCAATTCGTTTACAGTAAAGTAAAACGTACAAAGTATTCTGCCCCAAGAAGTACATGCACTTCAAAGATTTATATAATAAAAGGTTTTATCTCGCCATTTCGAGAGGCGCAATTTCGAAAACATTCGGGTCCTAGTGTCCTATTTGGTGATATGCGCATTAGACAAAGGAATTGCACGAAATATTCCTCTCGTTTAGTTGCATTAGAGGAATCGAAATTTTCACCGAAAACTCCCAAACTCCCAATAATCGATTTGTTAGCCACCACCGAGCCTTAGTTGGAAGGGCAATTCGGACATCCTTGATCGAATCCTGGTCAAGTAAAAAAAAATTTTTCAGGAGAATTTCAGTCACTTTGGTGTTCATCTTTGCACCAGTTCGCGAGCTTGGAGAGATAGTGATTATTCTTACGACAGCATCGCGCAATGCAAATGACGGCATATGCTAAAAGTAAGAGACTTTAAGTTACATATATTTTTTGAACTGGGTCAATAGGATACATATGGGAGCCTTTTCATTCAATGAATTATATCGTTAATACAAGCATGAACGACGAAATAGTCAACTATGTAAGGTGCTACTTTATAGAATCACCGCATCATCGAAGGAAATACTCAGTACACTTTGTACGCTCCACAAAAAATTATTAAAATACAAGAATATTCGATTTCGCCAGCTATGGCATACTATGATACTATTTTGAAAATGTAGTAGTAGTCTTTGTATCCCTTGCATGTTGGAACGATTGACGATGGAATGTTTCTTCGTTATTAGATTTTTAATTGGCGCTTTGCATGTGTGGTACGCGGATTTCAATGTGATTTCGGTGTACTACCGTATCATTCATGCATGCCTGGTGTGAAAGCACCCTCTGCCACACACCCTTTGCGTGGTTTGCAGGGTATGACGTAGATGTAGATGTAGATGATACGTCCCAGACATCTCGTGAGTCCCGCAACAAGACATGCGTCTTGGACGTGTAACTTGAATGTATGACTGAGGTTTCCATAGCTGTCGAACCAGTTGCACCCTCATTGCCTTAAATATTCTGCAGGATCCGGTAAGTGTACTGTGTATTTTTCTTTCATAAACAACGGAGATGGGGTCAATGAATTCAAAACTCGAAATAAAAAGGTACGAATCACCGAATGAACACCTTACTATTTGTAAGGAACGTAGGGGGTAGAAGATAAAATGAAAGGGAAATCCTCTCTCGCGTGACCAAGCGACAAGTCTATCAGCTCACTAAAAACAGGATATGAAATAGAAGGGCTACAAGGAAATGACAAGTAGCAACCAGAGAAGAGACTACAAGAGAATACTGGCTAAGGCTATTATACAACAAAAAAAATTCTCGAAAAGGAAAGGGGGTGTGGATAAAGTAGCTCAACACATGGGTTGCTTGTCTGTCGAATAATTTCTATTTGTTACAAAGACTCCATTTATCTACATCTACATACTACCCTGTGAGTCGCCGCATGGGCGTGTAGCAGGGGTGTCAGGACACCAGTTATGTAAAGATGTAAAGGACAAGGCTTTCGGCGTTGAAATGGTGGTGTGGATAATGGGAGTGTATTTATTGGAGCTCAGTTTTTATTTTAATTGCACATTGTGTGCGGAAAAAATAAGCTTTTTTACCTAACTGTTCGGCAATGCATCTCTCTCATTTTATCGCTTCTGTCAGACCTAGAGATGTATTAAGGCGTCATGATAATATTCTCTGTGTCGCTCTGAAACACACCAGTTCTGAATTTCTCAAGCAAGCTAAGCCTAGCGTGTAGCCTCCGAGTCTCTAAGGGCTCCTACCTTAATCTTTCGGGAGAATATGCAATTTTACTTATTCTCCCGATACCAGAAATTTTAAATTAACGTAGCCCTCATTTGGGAAATTTTGCCTCCTGACAAGTTTTGGCAGGTTTTTACTAATGCATCAGTAATCGTTGTTTCATTAACCTTGATAGGGTACAGTGTAATGCAAGTAGGTGACAACTCTCCCCTGCCACACACCCTTGAAGTGTCTCCCAGGGAATTATTTAGACGTAGATCGATTTAGATGTATGAAAAGCACAGCATATGTGCGTCGCCCAATGGATACGGCTTCTGCTTCAGTGCGAGGGAGAGGCAACTTGCTCGCCGGAAGTCTGGTAGAAGGTTGCGGAGGAGAGGAAGCAGGTTCATAGTGTATTGGGGCGGGGGATTGGGAGGAAGGCTGTAGACAGAGGGGGAGCATAAACCGAGACTACAATACCAGTGACAGTCAAATTTTGTGTCTTTAAGCTTAACAGGCAAAAGTACTGAACAATGATACTCAAACGATATCGTACTGTCTACCAAATTTATCGATGACGACTGCTAGACAGTTGAAACACGTGTTGTAAGAGTTTGAAATAAATTTGGTAGACAGTACGATATCGTTTGAGTATCATTATACAATATGCTGTTCTACAACATCTCGCCGGAGAAAGTGGAGTTTAAAAGTACTGAAGGTATAACATATATTGATTTCCAGATAAGAAAGCAAAAGCATATCAAACCTGCAAGGAATAAGACATGTTATGATTCCTGTCGGACACATAGCAGATTCGTAAGGCAACCTTCTGCGGAATTCAAACCAAATATGCGAGGAAAAAAAGTATGTTGAAATTAGCTACACCTCACAGATACCAAAAAAAAAGAAAGCAAGCAATCGCCTACATATACATCCACATACTATCCTGCCAGCCAACACAAGGGCGTAAGACAAGGGTGTGTTAGGACACTGGCTGCGTAAAGGTGTACAGGATAATGTTCTGGAATGTATAATAGTGAATTATATTATGGGAAGGTATTGCGTGGAAATCATGTTTTATTTTGGGCACTTTTTGCGCGTGGAAAGAAAGAGTATTTATACCTATCTGTTCGGCAATGTCTCTCTCTCTTATTATATCGCTTCTGTCGGACCTAAAAATGTAGTGTGGCGTCAAAATTATATAATTTGCTTCACTTTGAAACATATCTGTTCTGAATTTCTCAAGCGAACTATGCCTAGCGTGTAGCCTCCGAGACTCAAGGGTCTCCCACCTTATTAAGTCTTAGAATAAATAAGAACGTAAAAAATATTAAGAAAGAGATCTACAATCTAGCTAATGTCACTATTTGCACTAATCATGACGACGATCACAGCTGTTATGGCCCCGAATGGTACGCGGAAAAAATGACATTTTATACCTATCGGTTGTGCAATCTATCTCTCTAATTCCATTGGCGCGATCTAATTTGCCGTAGTACGAGAGGGTTAATAGTATGTTTTCAGCCTAAACCTACCGTGTAGCCTCCGAGACTCAATGGTCTCCCAAACAGTCTAACTATACGATGTGTTAATAGATGGCGCCTCCTACAGTATTTTAAGCACGTAACCATAGCCAACATATTAGTTGATTATATCGTCAACAGATGTTACTGTATCATTTTTTAACAAACTTTTATTTTAAATTTTTTAACAAAAACTTTAATTTCAAACCATTTGTCTATTTTTCGTCAATAGCGGGGAACATAAGCTTTAAAACGATGTTTGAATCATTAATTTTGATTAAGAATTATAGAAGTTGTGGCGTTGCGACAAAAAACACTATTGAGAAATAATATATACTAGCTGCCCCGTGCGAATATTTCGCACAGTATGCAGCTTCTTCCTGTTTCTTCCTTCTTTCTTCCTGTTCTTCTACCTCTTTCTTTCCATGGTGTCAATTATATGTTATTTATGCTTGTGTTAAAGGTACATGACGTAAACGGTAAACGTCACACTGATTGCATGTAGAATGTAAACAATCTAACTATACGATGTGTTAATAGATGGCGCCTCCTACAGTATTTTAAGCACGTAACCATAGCCAACATATTAGTTGATTATATCGTCAACAGATGTCACTGTATCATTTTTTAACAAAATTTGAATTTTAAATTTTTTAACAAAAACTTTAATTTCAAACCATTTGTCTATTTTTCGTCAATAGCGGGGAACATAAGCTTGAAAACGATGTTTGAATCATTAATTTTGATGAAGAATTATAGAAGTTGTGGCGTTGCGACAAAAAAACACCTCGGAGAAATAATACATATGATGATGATGGGAGAAGATGGAAATAATATACCGAAAGGATGTCAAACGCGGTCGTTGAAATTCGTCCTCAGCCGACTCTGCAAGCCGGCAGACAGGGCGACGCTTATGCGTGTTCCACAGGTGAACTCGCGTCTCGGTTCTCAAAGGGCGGGCAGGAGTAAGTGGAGTTGGGAGGTGTAGGAAGAAGAGACGTGGGGCGGGGAGGGAGGTTGCGTCTGCTCTTCGAAGGCCTCCATGCGGGAAGCGGGGGAGGGAGAGGGGGGGGGGGAGTACAGGAAAGGCAGTGGGCCAGGAAGTTCCCATGCGTCAAAATAAAGGACCGTCGGACACGGACAACAGGGCACAAAAGAAGGCAAGACGGCGTAATGGGAAAAAAATCAGACGTTGATAAGGAAGATCTCAATCTAATGTTTACGATGTGGCCTGGGAGCAGTCACAAAGGTGGGCAGCAGCCATAGAACTGGACTACAGTGACGAATTTGTTATTTTAAAAGAGAATATTTGTGTGCTTACATGTAGCATTTAAGTACTTGAGCTCTCATCGATATTTATCGATATATCACATCGATACCTATGTTAATGAACTCTGCGAGGAATACAGTTGAATATTTGCAACATCAGCTATTTTACACTTGTCAGGCCACATTTAGAATATGCCGCTAGTATATGGGATCCGTACGAGGAAGGCATGATTAAAGAATTAGAGCGCGTGCAAAGGAGATCCGCTAGGTTTGTTAAAGGCCGTAGTGATAATTGTGTAAGTGTTACGAATTTAATAGAAGAACTAGGATGGGAATTACTATCAGAACGCTGGTTAAAATTTAGGTTAAACCTTTTAAGTAAATTCGAAACTGATTTGTTCACAGATGAAGTTAGCTATATAATGAGAACCCCTGCGTATTATGCTAGGATTGATCATATTAACAAGATTAGAGAGATAGATTGTCGTACCGATAGATTTAAAATGTCATTTTTCCCGCGTACCATGAGAGAGAACAATAGGCAGCGTAGCAAAGGGATAGGTAGGTGAAATATATTTAGAGTAGTCTGTAGTGCATGATGCATGTAATAACAACCAATAATCCCTTCCTTATTATGTAGATACTAACCATCTAGCTGCATGTGACCATATTATCTAGCAAATCTCCCTTAAATATCCTACTTGCATGGCAATAGTGCATGTTTGGTGATTTTCACCCCCTGCCACACACCCTCGTGGTGGCTCGCAGGGTATCACGTAGATGTAGATGTAGATCAGTCCCAGAAATGGGCCACAACTGGGTTAAGTTGATACGGCTGATTAATACAGATTATGGGTTGGTGGAAATAACAATTAAATGATTGCCCTTGTCAATTGACCAGAAGTCGAAAAAATTCCAAACTTCTATCTATAGCTTTCTAACCAGTACTCAAACATACAAATTCTTCCTCGAGGAGTTACAATATACCTTTAAAAACAGATTTGAATTAAATAAGGTATGATTTGTTTAAGATCGTCAAATCATGCTAAAAGGAATCCAAGGAGGGAGTCGACAATACCTAAGACTAAATAACAGATTTTCCCGATAAACGAACAAACGGAAGTAAAATATGTCAAATACGCAAAGATTGTGAAGCAGAGTCAAATCTTAAAATAGGTTGAAAACTTAGTCTTCTCCTATAATTTGGGCGTTCATTCATAATGAGACAATTTTCAAGTTGAGTAATTTTTACCCAGCAATCCGAACTTTGACCGATTAAAACTCATTCGGCCATTTCAAATTGTCCTCTTTTCAGGGATAAAAGGATTAACTTTGCAATTCCACATTGTAAAAGGTTTATTTACGATCGGTTTCGCCGCAGTGAAGCATCATCACCTAATGATGCTGCACTGCCACGATACCGGTCGTAAATAAATCTTTTACAATGTGGAATTGCAAAGTTAATCCTTCTATCCCTGATAACAAGGAATTCCACCGAGTCAGGTCTGAAACCATCGTTTGTCCTCTTTTCCTTCCACTCGCATTCGTAACTCCATTTAAGCCAATCAGTTAGGAATCCCCTCTTGAATCACTATTGTTCGGCAAACCCATTCACGCTTCCTCACGTCAATGCTATATATCCCTCCTTGGCGGATTATTTGGGGAGGTTAGGTAGTTGAGGACACTTGCCTCATTAAGGGCGAGTAAATATCATAAATTAACCTTGGAGGGTTTTCCGACACAACTCCCGGCAACCCGTGCCGCAGGGGAACCGATTTTTCACTTTTTAATGGTGAGAATTGTTTTTTTTTTAAATCCCATAAAAATGGTAAATATCGATATATTTTCTTTATAATATGCTTCCTTTATGAACACTTAGCGAGACTAAATCATTAATACATTGCCGTGTATAAGTATAAACCTAAATAACGATTATTAAAATATTGGAACGCTCGTGGGGATCGGGTTGGTTTGGTGGCAAGAGTGCTTGCTAACCATACGGACGTCCAAGGTTCAAATCTCTGCAGAGGAGGATGTTTTTCACAGAAAACCCAATCCCTACTTGACTGTCTTGCGGAGGGCACTTCAAGTACAGTGCTCCGTCTGCTGGATGAGACATTAAACTACGATCCCCTTGGCGCATTTCGCTAAGAAGTTCGTTTATCTCCACCCTTCCTCCCTTACCTGTCCCCTATGGAGCAAATGACCTTAGTTGTCGGTCGCCTCCCCAAATATCCAATCCAAGTGGAAGGCTCTTGGTGGATATGAAAACACGCCAGGCACGTGTGAAATTCTCTCGGGATTCCCACCGGGTTAAATTTCTGGCTGCTGCCAACGTTTCGATGGATAACACTTCCATCGTCATCAGGGTAATGATACCCGGGCCGCCTGCGTTCTCCCTTATATAGGTTCTTGGACGGTAGCATCTGACTGACCATTGTTGTTTCTTCTTGCCTCCGTCGATCCTGAGATATTCCACATTTTTAGTTCTCTGGTTCCGGAAGTGACTGCCAAAGAAAAACTCATAGCCAGAGCTTCTGTTCCGTACTATTCTACGGTCGCGGGGAAAATATCAAGAATCTTGAATAAACATAACATGCAGGTTAATCATAAACGACCAAAAAAATTAAGAGCTCATCTCTGCCGAGTGAAAGACGATTTGGGACTCAAGAACCCGGGAGTTTACCAAATTCCATGCCAATGTGGGAAAAAATACATAGGTGAAACAGGCCGCACAATTGAAACGCGCTTAAAAGAACACAGGAGATGCATTAGGTTGTATACATACATACATACCCATCATGCCGTTCCCTTCCGGGGTAGGTACAGTCAAAATGTTTCACTCATTAATTCATAATTGTACACCTAACTCTGCTTCAATAATTTCCTCCATTCTGACCTATCCTTTCAAACCTCTTTTGCCTCATTTAACCCCATACACTGTTTCATACACGCAATCCTGTTTTTAAAACTCCTAATATTCCTCCTCATAAGAATTTCCTCAACCACATTCAACCACAACTTTCTGGGCCTACCTCTACCTCTCGAAGCAGTCATTTCACTCTTATATATCTATTTCGTTATACAACTCTCATCCATTCTCTCCACATGGCCAAACCAACGAAGCACACTCCTTTCATACACGTTCATTACTGGAGCATTTAACCCACAGTCATTCAGGACCCACTCATTCCTGACCCTATCCATCCTACTTTTGCCGCAAATACTCCTCAGATAACTCGTACCCACGGCGTTTAGTCTCCTCTTATGTCTACTCTGACATACCTATGTTTCATGTTTCACTACCATATAGCAAAGTGGGAAGAAGTACACGTTTTTACACGGCAATTTTCGCTTCCTTGGACAAGCACTCATCACTTTCTTCCCAGCATTTGCACGTCTCTTTATCTCCTCATCTATTCTTCCATCTTTCGAATACATCTTACCTAAGTACACATAATCATCCATCTGTTCAATTACTTCACCATTCGCCCTCATCACACAGTTATTCTCCCCACTCTCCTTATCAAAAACTATTACTTTAGTCTTTAGGTTGTATCATCCTGAAAAATCCGCCGTGGCGGAGCATAGTCTGAAGGAGGACCCTCCTTTAGTGACACGAAAGTCATATGCAAGGCTAATGGTTATTGGGAAAGGCTATTTAAGGAAGCCATAGAAATACATTTTCGGCCCAATAACGTAAATCGAGACTCGGGGTACTCGATAAATCAAGGGTGGAAACCGTTAATTTAAAAAATAATAACGGTAAGAAGAAATAACAACGGTCGGCCAGATGTAACCGTCCAAGACCCTAAATCCTAAATAGGGAGAACGCAGGCGGCCCGGGTATCATTACCCTGATGACGGTGGAGGTGTTATCCATCGAAACGTTGGCAGCAGCCAAAAATTTAACCCGATGGGAATCCCGAGAGAATTTACATAATATTCGCCGGGAAAGTAACAAAATCATTTATCACGCTAGGCACGTTTACGTGTAAACTTTCCGGCAATTCTTTAAATAACTCATCATGCTTCGGGTTTCTGGCTTTTGTACAGGGAGTGGGACTTTGACGAGGAGGGCAAAGCAATTAATGGGGGGGGGGACGGGGGGGGGGCTCGCCGTGCAAGAAACCTTTATTACAAGTTTTAAAAGTTTACGTTGGGCAACGCACCCCGTTTCTCGGGTGACTCTCCATCGTTGTCGCTCCGAACGTTTTTTTTCTCCCCCCTCGCACTATCCCAGAAAGCAAGAACTCTTTTCCCCGTTCCTCAGAGTGCTCCACTTCCTCGGCGTGGTTGCGCAAAAAAAAGTGCTCTCCAAGTGACCTCCCGGCCACCGCAAACACTCCTGTCTTCGGTCTAGCTCACTCACTCTCTTATCCATTCCGCGTCCCTACACCGCCGCGGAATTCCCGTCCGTGGCTCGTGACCGGCGCACGCTCTCAGTGCACCACTCCTCTCTGGCACGCTTCCTCAAGCCGATGCGGTACATCCCATCTTGGTTGGTTATTTGTGAAGGTTAGGTAGTTGAGGTCAATTCCAAAATTTGGGACAGGTTGGTGGGCTGGTATTAGTTGTATTGTATAAGTGAAATCTACCATTTAGGGCAAATTTTTATGGATTACTATAGATTTTTACAGACGTGGACACCTATCTGCCAATACAATTTCTTTCTTCGATCAGTATGCGTCCACCCTCTCTTTATTCCGAACATAAAGCATGTATCTCGTCTTCCTAGCGCATAAAATGTATTAGGTGTATGTAGCGTGTCCGCATAAATTGTCAGTTCGTATGTTTGGGAAGAACATTGTTGTGGAAAGGGGGTGCAAAAAGTAACACTAGAGTATCCACCACGTAACATAGCTTTAACTGGATGAAAGAGACATTTGACTATGAGGAAGAGGTCACTTGCCCCATCAAGGACCGGTAGATGGGTTGGTATTAGTTGACAGATAAATGAAATCTACCATTTAGAGTAGATTTAAACGGAATACTGTAGATTTTTACAGACACGGACATCTCTCTGCCCATATAATTTATTTATTCACTCAGCATGCGTCAAACATCTCATTATTCCGAACATAAAGCACATAAGCTCGTCCTCTCAGCGTAGAAAGTGTAGTAGGTGGGCCACATGTCCGTAAAAATTGTCAGTTGGAATGTTTAGCGAATTAGGAAAAAGAGGTTAGAATTGTGAATGAAGAAGTAATGCTTAATTTTTTCACATAAATATAATATAGTACAATTTTATTTAATATAGTACTATATTACCTTGATGTGGAACAACAAATCATTACTTTTTCATTCACAATGATCAGTTTATTCCACAAAGTCACGCCAGAAACCACCAACTTAAAAAGGTTCGAAAATTCACACTAGGGTAGTCCACCATTTAACATAGCTTTAACTGGAGGGAAGAAACATTTTTACAGGTCCGGGCCCTTATCCCCTTCTGTAATTTCTTTCTTCGCCTCAATATTCATCCTGCATCTCTTCATCCCATCCATATAGCATTTTTCTTTCTCTCCCGTCTCCGTATTTTCACCAACCCTTCTCCTATTATCTCTTTGATCCAACATATCTTCACCTCTTAACTCTCCTACACCAGCGAACCGTAGATAAAACGTTTGTATTGGTATTCAAACTTCGTTTAAAGAATAAGTCATCATTTCCACAGGTATAGAGACGATTCGTTACGGCTCTCCTTTAACCCGGAGAGCTTTGTGATGAAACTGGATATCGGGATCAAGAGCTTTAACACGCACTTTTCTGGTCATATATTCTCTATGCGTGCCCAAATTCTCAATTCTTGCAGCAGAAATATATATATCAAACAAGACAAAGACGTAAATTGGAGCTCCTAATTTGAGTTTCGACTATCTATCGACTATCATACTGACCATCACTTTAATTAATGACAAAATAAATCATTGTAATCCGATAATTCCCAATCGAGGAATTTGGAAAGTCGAAATTAGTCCAGTACCGGCTCATTTTTTTTTCCAGGAATGCATCGGCGAAACTGTGAAAGAAACTTTCCTCTCTGCCCTAAATGTGTGAATTTCTGGATACTCAGCGCCAAAAAAAAACTATTTCAGCTCACTGAACGCCTTTTATAGGGTGTAAAAACGATGCAAGCCAAAAACGGTCGTAAGAACTTGATTCTTTAGACAATAAAGCGATACATCGACGATAACAAATGATAGTAGTTAGTAAAAAAGACAATGTTTTTGGTTAGCTGATTAGACAAAATTATTCACCTTTCCTTCGGTAAAAAATATATTTATTCAGTTGATGGAGGAATCGTCCAAGTGATGGTTCAATCATTTTAAGGAATTAATTGCCTATCCCGTGACATCTGTCTTTTTCAAGGTTCTTATGGCCCCAAAGGCCGCGGGATGAGTGTAGGGCAGAAAAGGTGAAAAGATCAGAATGAAAAGGGCAGATATAATGAATACTGAGTCGGGAAAGAGAAAAGATAGCAAGTAAAGCACTCTAGATGAGACTTTGATCTATTTTTGTCGCTATCATGAATGGAATCTGAAGTATGGGCCCTAAGTCCTCAGAATGAAAACCCATAACTTTCGAAAATAAAGTTCTAAGCAAGATTTGTGGACTAATTCCTGAAGGAGATGGCTGGAGGATAAGAAAAAACAGAGAACTGAGAGAAATTTATACCGATCCTCATATGATGGCCGTTATAAAAAGCAAACGTTTAAGATGGCTGGGACACGTATTAGGAAGAGCAATAACAGTATGGTTAAACAAGTTTGGGATTGTAAACCTGAAGGGAGAAGGCCTTGAAGACTGATGAAGATAGACAAGAGTGGAGGCGAATCGTTGGCGAGGCCAAAAACCAGCTTGGGTTTGTGCAGCCACGGGAGTAAGTAAGAAAGTCAATTTCATGAATGGTAGAAGGAAATGGAGCTTCACACCTATCAGTTCGGAATTGAGAATTAGAGAATAAACTCCACTTTCTCAGGCGAGATATAGTAGAACAGCATAATGAATAACGAAGCTCAAAAGATTTCGTACTGTCTACTGATTTTTATTTCACCTCTTGCTACACGTGTTTCGACTGACTAGCAGTCATCATCAGGCAAAACTAATGAGTATAATGCATCATCAGGCAAGACTAATGACTATAGTTAGTCTTGCCTGATGATGACTGCTAGTCAGTCGAAACACGTGTAGCAAGAGGTGAAATAAAAAGTAGTAGACAGTACGAAATCTTTTGAGCTTCATTACTGAGAATTAGAGAGGTAGATTGGAGGACGGAAAGGTTTAAAATTACTTTTTTCCTTGTGCCTTTCAGGAACGCAATAGATATGATCCAAGCCGCCAATAATGTTGAAGCTAACGATATGTATCGATGGTTCTAAGCTCTTAATCGGTTTAATATTTCATTTCTGAATGGGATGCTTGTGTATTTTAAGTCCAGTGTGCCTACAATTGCGTCATCAATATGCATTAAAGCATGGCTAACCTTTAACTAATAGTCCCCGTGATTTTATAACACAGTGACAGCACCTCATTAGTAAAACGATATTTGGTGACTGTAAATACGCGTGAAATTTCCTGACGCGCTCCTTAACAGCGTATTCCGTAAAATTGCGAATAACAATAGAGCTTTTAACGGTTAGTTCATGCTTGATGAGGTGTCACCCCCAGACCAGAAACTATTGAGGTAGACTCTAAGAGTGTCTCGTAAATGTATGCTTTTAATGTAGTTTGAGGCAAATATCATTTTACCTAGAAATCGATGAATTTTGTCTCATTTTAAAGAAACATATATCACCCTTCCATTGACATAAAAAATTCAACCCCTTACCACATTGCTTTCGATGATATTTGCCATAAAATACCAGCCCTTTTAGATAGGAAATGGTACGTGCATGCACTCCAGAGAGACCTTATATTAAACATGAGGCATTCTCTACACTTAGATCTCGTCAAAATATCAAGAGTGTGCAGTTTGTGTGTTTTCTCAACTATTTTTGAAAATTAATCATATTGTCACCGCAGTAAATTCTTCGGGATCACAATAAACCTTCTGTTTTGATGGAGTTTCAAACGTACCGCGTGAGAAAAATGAGTCAAGTTAAAGGCTTATTTTGATATTTTCATTTGATTACGTACAATTTCTGTCATGTAAAACTATCTTACTGCACCATAAATTATGCAATATTTAATTCGTGTGTCTCACAGATGGTGAAATTAAAACGTATATATCGATATGGTCAATATCATGATTAGGGAAGTATCTCGCTCGCACTACCTTAACTAGCAGATAATTCTCCGATAACTTTCTACGATATCTACGGTGTTACCAACAGCTGCATTACGAGGCAACGTTACCGTAGTTATCTATGACATTTAATGAACACGGTTAAGCCATCAAATCACTTCCTCGAACGAATTTCGGAGATGACGCCCTCTTTGAGGAACACGAGCACGAGAGGAGATGTCCTAAGAAAAAGCTTCTATCCGTACGCCGTCTAAGCGCAAGGCCCGGCCAAATAATGTTTCCACAGAGGGCGTGTTATCTTGTTTGTAGTCGACTTCCATTTGGCTTCGACTTGTCCCTCTCAAGACGTTTTAGTGCGACGCAAAACAAACACAGGGTACGAAACCCATACCTGACAATGAGCGCTGACGTAATGTTCTTTTCCGCTCTTCCCCGCCTCACTTTAGTTCGCCTCATGACAAAGAAAAATACTGGATTGGATACTAGGGAGGGGGCGGGCGTCCGACATCTTAGGACATTTACGCCATAGGGGAAAATTAAGGGAGGAAGAGAGGAGAGAAACCCGGCGTCGGCACTAGCCTGCTCTTAACGAAAGGCGCCAAGGAGACCACTGTCTCATCCGACAGACGGGGTACTGTACTTAAACGCCCTCCACAAGACGCTCAAGTAGTGATCGGGTATTCTCTGAAAAACATCCCCCTCTGCAGGGATTTGAACCCTGGCCGTCCGTACGGTTAGCCAGTACTCTAACCACCGACCCTAACCCCCAAGAGAAATACCTGAAGGCAACAGGCAACAAGATTTTCAACTAAATTCCATTGTTAGCGTGTTATTCGAGTGATGTACTGGGTACGACGGTCATCCTATGCAATGGAATATTATGACGACACACGGAGGACCAGTCATTCTTTTTAAAAGTGTTTATGGGGAATCTCGCGAAAATAAGACGACTATTATTGAAGAAATACCACGGAGTGCCATAAAATGCAGCATAAGATGAGCATGGTAGTAAATACGTGAAAACATCTAACAGTATATGTTTGGATATAAAAAAATAAGAAATTTGGTATAACTAAATTTCATTATGTTCCATCTTCAGATTTTTGGTGAAAAACCAACAGAAAAGTCTCCCCAAAGCAAAAGATGAACTTCCGATTAAATAAAGTGGTAAATAACACCATCACGCAAAAATGTGATTTTCTACAAGGATTGCTTTAAAGGATAGCAATATTTTTAAAAGTATGCTTATAACTAAGTTAAATTATTTTAACTAAGAATTGCGAAGAATGCACGGCGGAAATTTTGGTGTTAGCCTAGGATTCTTATTGGAAGTATCAGGATATTCCTTTTTTTTATAAGAATGAGCCTCAATTTCCATGCTTTAGGTCCCAGAAACGGAAACGGATTATCACTTAGTGTCATTACAGAATCTCATGCTTTCTCAATTTAGGATCATACTTCACAGTACCTTAGATTTCATCCTTTTTCCATGTTTTACGGGTGCAGAAAAAGACAGATAGTTAAAGCGTTCACTATAAAAAGACTACGGATGTTTTACAAGAAGCTTGGAATACAAACTAGGAACCAATTTGTGAATAAATTCTAGTGGAGCGTGGCAGGTACTATGGATCGGAGGCATGAACCATTGGAAAAGCAAACCGGAACAGACTATAATCCTTCCATACCTCGTGCTAGAGAGGATGCTGAAGATAAAATAGACGGACAAAATAAGAAATGATGAAGTTTACAGAACAGGAGAAGAAAGGATCACATGGAGCACTATACACAAGAGAAGAACCAGATGTATTGGACACAATTTGGGACACAATGGGTTTTTGGCACAAAATTAAAGGTAAAATAGATGGAAAAGTGCCAGGAGGAATATCTAGAAATACGTTCGTGGCCAAAATAAAGAGGAGAGTACGTAAGAATACTACCAGGAAGAAAGGAAACTAACATTAGATCTTCAACGATCAATTTTAGTCAATCAATTTAAGGACTGAACGACCAATGATGAGGAACAGCCACTTCCAAAGCTACATTCACTAAAATCTATCGGCGCGTCGGCTAAGTCTTAAGGTATTTTGAGCGAAATATCATTTTACTGAGAAATCAATGAATTTGGTCTCATGTTACAGAAAAACATCTCACCCATCAAATGACACCAAAAATTCTACCCCCTTACTGCATTACTTTCTGAGATATTTGCCAAAAAATACCAGCCCTTTTACATACGAAATGGTACGTGCATGCACTCCTGAGAGACAATATTTACAAAATGAGGTGTTTATAACACTTAGATGTCGTAAAAAAGCTAACAGTGAGTATATTGTATGATTTCTCAACTATATTTGAAAATTTATCATATTGTCACCGCAATAGGTTCTTAGGAATCACAAAAAACCTTCCGTTTTGATGGATTTTCAAACGCACCGCTTGAAAAAAATGAGTCAAGTTAAAGACTTATTTAGATATTTTCATTTAATTACTCACAATTTCTGTCACATAAAACTATATCATTGCACCATTTATTATGCAATATTTAATCCATGTGTCCCACAGCTGCTGAAATTGAAACGTATAATTCGAATATGGTCTCTATTATGACTAAGGAACTATCTCGCTCGGACTACCTCAAATGATGATGGAAAAATGAAAATTATTAACACCCGTATAGGGCCCAGCGATTGCATATCCTTTCGCTAAGAGTCTATAGAAATTTACCGGATAATGACTGTTTTCCTCTCCCAGTGATCCCAAACGCAGCCCAAAAGAAACAATTCCTGTTTTTTGGACATATAGTTTCCCCAAGCCTCGCCTTTTGGCGGAAGTGCCGTGTACAGCGAAGAAATGAAAGAATACTGAACACGACGCTCTGCTGAAAGTGTAACCAAGAATGCACCAAGGAGTTTTGCTCGTTCTTACGAAATCCTAATGAAATAATCAAAGCAACGTCGCGTCGTGCTGAAACAAGGTCAATCTGAGATGGGAACTGGACCTTTCAAAAATTCTTTCTGACGAAAAGAGAATGAAGCTTGAGAAACTGCATTTCTTCAGCGTGACTCAATGGGTTCCGACGAAGACGTTCTGTTACTATCCACGAAGCAACAAAATTTTACACGATCGACATCGCATATGCATCCGACTTTGGTATCGCTACATGTCAACGATTGAAATGACGCTCGCTTTCACCGAGTTCTCAGGTGACGACGCGAGGCACATATGCACGAGGCTACCACGCAGCGGCGAGAACATTTTTCTGAGAGAGAATCTGGGCTTTCCGCCACCTCCTCTCTCCTCACTTTCCAATCGTGCCAGGCCATTGATCTTCACTTCATTGCTTGCACGTCGAAATAAAAAATATTAAGTTACATCCATGATAAAATACAATTTTAAATGATACTTCATGATAGATGCTAAAAGTCAAATAGTTAAAAACTGATACTATGGTTTTTTCTTATTGGTAGCTTCCTTGGCAAGTTATTTACCCACATAATCTTTCTATACCGATCTACAATACCATAATTTTACGATTCTAATCAAAACAGAGCTTTCAACCACGAAGAAAAATCACGAATTCCAACCACGAAGAAGAAGGTTTATGCTTGGCATTGAGATTATATTATGGTATTGCCTAACTTTGACCGTAAAAAATGGGACCGTCAAGCACGACAATGCCTAAGCTAAGAGAGCCTAAAATGACTATGATATTGTAACATTAAATATGGTCAAAAAACGAATAACAGGAGTGGAAACACTACTATAAAAATGAAATTATTCAATTTAGAGCCATAATATACTCTGAAAACTAAATATTTATCCAACAAAAGAGATGCTCGTAGCCTGAACATAGCACACTTTAATTAAACTTGCAGGTAACTAATATTTGATGTTAAAGTCTTTTCACGAAATGGAAAGGTCATATAAAATTGAAATTGTTAACATTTTAATACGAAAAGATGATTCGCTCTTCGGCAATGTCTTATAATTTTCACCGTTTTTTCGATGGTAGATTTTTTTACCAAACACGTCTATTTACGATGCCCAAGGCAAAATAGTAGTGTCAGATTTGTGTCAAAATAGTAATATCAATATTTACAACCCCACAACGTCAATATTTACAAGTATGGCGTTTTGAAGACAGAAAAGATTACGGACGGGATTTCTTACCCATCCGTAATCTTTTCTGTCTTCAAAACGCCATACTCTCTCACTATTTGCCGTAGCAAAACTATCCAACGATCGTGATGAAACTAGTTAAGAACGTGGCACATAGCTCAAAAATTACTTCGGCCACTGTCGAATCAGACCCATTCGGCGGACACAAATATAACGATCAGATGGCTAGGAATACAGGACACAAACGATCACAATTTTTGTATACGAGGAAAGAACTAATTTGGATGGCATACTAGGAAAATAGCCAAACTCCTTCGGGTCTTCTGGGGAAAAAGGTGCTCCAAAATCTCTTGGCAAAGGAGGCAGTAAAAGAATTACCCAAAAAATCCCTAGGAGAGTGAAGAATGTTGAAATGTAGTGAATGTAAGCAGCGTAAGCAAGTTCACATACCCCAGTTACGCTAACGGCAATATCATCGTTCCTTTGTTTTTGGCGCGATCTTTTGAACCTTATTTTTGGTAATCTTTGGTATCTAATTACAAAAAAGGAAAATGTTCGTTGTATTGTTACTAAAAAGGAATAAAGACTGTCCAGTTTTTCTTGTACGTAAAGGAAGCTTTAATAAAGAAGACAGCTAGATAAATACTTCAGAACAAATAAAGAAATGAGAGATGGAAATATTATACAAAATTCATTGCAAAATAAATAAAGAAAGGAAGGCCTCGGGAGAAGATTCAGAGTAAGTAAAAAAAGGAGAGAAGGCAAGAATTTTTTAAACAATCCATTATAAAGCAAGAATAGAAGATAGGGCAGTACACCAAAGTAGACGTATATCAAATAACTCCATGACGATTACCGAATAACTTATACCCTCACAAATGCGTCGAAAACTAAACGGAATACTTAAACCTTTTTTTTGTAAATTAGATTAAGTTTAAAGCGGTTTGAGCATGTTTTATCCAAGTTATAATGGTTACCATGTTCAAATTATGTTTTTTTTTCAATTTCAGTAGCTGTATCAAGCATGGCTTGATTATTGCAATGATTATAAGGCAAAATTATTGTTTATAATGGATGGAATTCTCAGTAAATAAATAAATATTTCTACATAAGTCTTTAACTAGACTTATTTATTCACGCCAAGGTCAAAACGCCTTCAATACGAAAGGTTTTTTTGCGTTTCTGAAAAAATGACTGAAAAATGACTGTGCTGAGTAATTGATACAATTTAAAAAATAGCTGGGAAAATACAATTACACACACTACACATACACACACACACACACTATTAAATTCATGACAAGATCTAGGAGCAATAAGTTGCTTTGTTAAAAAAAAAACCCTCTGGGGTGCCTATGCGCACCAAAACCCACAGAAAACGGCTTCAGAATTTTGGCAAACATCACAAAAAATGGTTCGGTAAGTAGCGTTTATTTTGTACCTTAGTAAATATGAGATATTTCAGCTCAAAATGAGGCCAAATTCATTGAATTCCATATCAGATGATATCTCGGTCAAGCTACCCCAAATTGAGAAGGACCCTCACAGCAAGAAATCTTTTCATTTATGTGAAGTTCCCCCAGGTGCCGGTGGGAAAACCCAGAGCTCCGTGGGAAGATAACGTCACCAAGATGCACATGAACTGCTTAGGGCGAGGAATTGGAGGAGCGTGGCAGGGGATAGGAAGGAATGGAGAGAGAAAATTGAGGCGGCCAAGGCCCGATTAGGGCTGTAGTGCCACTGGAGAAGAAGAAATGTTCCCCCAAGAGAGAAATGGAGGAGCCTGGGATGCAGGCTTGATGTCTGCCACCAGTCATCTCCCCTCATCAGTACAACAAAAATACGAGGATGATCACACCGCCCATCACGCAGTGGCTGCGCATTTTACCTTCAGCCACGGAGAGCGAGGCGCTGGCATCGCTTGACCTGCCGGTCGCGCGGCGCCACGGGGCGAAGGCCGGAGACTTGAACGCGCGACGCACGCGACGGGAACAACCTCGCAGGGCGCAATGTTGTTGTTATGCGTGACAGGCCGAGCGTTGACGGTGACGTCAAACCGCGAGCTCCCTCCCTGCGTTGTCGCTTTTCCTGGACCTCTCCCTCTCTTCGCCTCTCGCGCGCCCACTGACGTCTCTGGATTCCAGGAACGTTTGGCAACGACGCCCTTAACCTTACGCTGTATCATTGGAGGAGTCATATCGATTCCAATGCGTTACTCCCCAACTAGGAGAGAAGAGTGCAAAGACAGACAATCATCTCTCGAAAGACATCTAATATCAGGTGCCACTTGACTGGACTCACCTCATCCACAGCCTAATCTCCATTCGAATTTCTCTTTCAATACGCAGAAGCGAACACATGTTCAATCACCATTCGCGCACGTTTACCAACACAGAGATTCGGATCGCGACATGAATCAATTTCAAGCCAAATTCGGAGAAAACAATGCCGGATGGTTCTCGGACAGCTTCGGTATTCATTCCTATTTTAAAATTATGGCTCGAAAAACTTTGGTCTGGCCCGGGAATCGAAGCACCAACCGACGGGTTCCCGGGCCAATTCTCACACCACAACGCTACCCAAGTTTCTCTACTATAACGGGAATTTTTGGAGTATCTGTGTAAACTAGATTTTGCGCACTTGCGGTCCATCAAGGATGGCAGCGCAGGGATGAAAACGTCTTCAACAAAGTCATAACTCGTGAGGTTGAAACCCATTCCAGCACTACCTGACAATGCCAAGCTGCATATATGACGCCTTCTTATAGGCTCAACATCGCCGTAATTTTGAAGGACGAACATTATTATGAGTCGTGGCTGCAGAGAGGGTTGAGGATAGTAAGCTGTTAGTGATCACCTATTTCAATATGTCCATCCTAAGTCAACTCAGCCACGACTCACTGCATATAGCTTAGCGGTTATTTTAAAAACACCACTATCTTCTCATTTCGCTCACGTGGTCTAAAATTACATACGGTTTCCATCCTCTTCCCTTATTGCCCAACATTCTTGCTTCAACCATTCTTTTTTTACAGTACATTTCCTTTCATTTTAATCTACAACCACCTCGGACTCGGAGTTTTCAACACCATCTTCCTTTCCTTCACGAGCGTATTAAAACCTTTTTATTTCGACCTCCTCTCCGCCTGAACTCATCTACCCCAACTCTCTACAAACCAACGTTTCATAAAACCATGATCGGTGTTAGTTTTATTTCGATAAAGACCCCTACGAGTCAAACAAAATTTTATTGCGCGCAATTTTCAAGTCTCTTAACGTAAAGATCTTTTTGAGATATCGTTCCCTCCACGTGAAATAAACATTGGACCAAACATTCCTCCCAAATACCGGCCAGTCACAAAGCCTCTCCACTAGCTCTAATATTTATGAAAAAAATTCAAATTCATTCTCAGGCTGGTAAAAGGGAGAATGCCCACATAATTTTATCGGGTGAATTCCGCAAAAGGAATCGAATCAATTCTTTGAGGAGAAGAGCCTTTGATGGACAAGTGGCCAAACGTACCACTCCTCGTGGTACCCGATGGAAACGAAATCATTTTCGCCTTCCACGAACAGAGGGAGTCGCTTGCTCCAACGATTCAACCGACCCTTGCGGCGGGGGGTTACCGACGGAAACACGCTTCCTTCGTAGTTTGTTCAAGATAGTTGGAGCAAGATGGTTCCCTAGTCATAAATAGAGACCATATTCGATGTACACGTTTTCATTTCACGAACTGTGAGACACACGAACTAAATATTGCATTATTAATGGTGCAATAAAATAGTTTTACCTGGCAGAAATTGTAAGTAATCAAATGAAAATATCTAAATCTACTTGACTCGCTTTTTTTCACGTGGTACGTTTAAAACTCCTTCACAAGGGAAGGTTTTTTTTTCAATTCTGAAAATGTTACTGCAGTGACAATACAATTAATTTTATAAAAAATCGAGAAAACATACGAACTTCACAGTGTTGATTTTTTATGACATCTAAGTGTAGAAAATGCCTCATTTTTAATATAAGGTCTCTCTGGAGTGTATACACGTACCATTTCCCATGTAAAAGGGCTGGTATTTTTTGGCAAATATCTCGGAAAGTAATGTGATGATTCGTCCGACAAATTAATCCTTACTCCCGTTAACATTATGTTACAGATAAAAGTTCCTTAGTGATATAGACTAGCTTGTGAGGATGGTAGTAGCAAGTGACTTCTAAGGCTACTGTCATCAAAGCTACATCCATGTGTAAAGCCACCTTTAACTGAACAATTGATTAAGTTTATTACTTAAGTATGTATCAATATTTTCTCGAAATAGACTGTAATGGTAGCTAAATTTCTTTGAAGGACCTGAAATTGCAATAATCATATACACATTATCAAAAGGATAGGGGTTTGGCTAGCTCCATAGGGCTAATTTGTGACGACCACGTTTCTAGAGAAAAATTCAGAGATAAAATAGAAGCCTGTCTATTTCAGTTTGAAGTTGGTTTGTGTTCTATCACTACCACTATTGGCCTCTTCCGTCCTGATAATACGTGTATACCCATCGAAGGGCTAGTAGCAAGATGACTTCTAAAGCTACCGTCATAGAAGTCACATCCATGTGTAAAGCCACTTTAAGCAGAACAATCCTTCCTGCGTGTGAACCCTCTAGTCTTATGACCACCAGGCGCACTATTAAAATGGCCACAAGAAATATTCACGGCAACTTTTGCTTCGCGAACAGATTATTTAATAAAATGAATACCTCATTTATTTCAGGAGTGAAACATGGCCTTTCATCGGCTTATGGTTTTTGGTCGCTAGCTCATCAGCATCCCAATTACTGATATAAAAGGGTATGAGAGTAACCTCTACGTGTGATCGATTAAGTACGTTATAAAAAGGCGTCTGCAATCATTCAAGTCAATGAGAACATAAATCTTTGGAAGAGTTGAGAAGCGACGCAATCATTTGCGGATCGATGTCCTATCCTTTTGGTTTTTTGCTCCGCTCCACCTCGAGAGAACAGGCAGGAGATTAAAACCCGTTTTCTAAATGCATACACATCGCCGATTCCAGACGGTAACACATATGTTACAACATACATTAAGTGTTGAAAAACTCGACTGGTAGATATATACTGACTGCCGTGTTTTTTCCAGTGGCAGAATATTTTAACAGGACATTTTAATCTCTCGCACTCTAGGAAAAAATGCATACCTCAAATGCATTGGTAAGATTCATAAATTCAAAATTCAATAGTATGTATTTTCATTATCATTTATCACATTTTGGCTGCATGAAAGATTGTTTATTTGAATAAATTCATATAAAACTTTTTTTCACAAAATAAAATGATTTTTCAGGATTGAGAACTATCACATAATTTCAGAGGCGATACACTCAAACATGCAGTAAATAAATGATTATTTTTCCCTTAAATACAGAGAATTTCATCTGAAAACAACAAAAATTCGTTCCACCTAAAAGATAAACCCAACTGCAGGTTTAAAATATTTTCAAATAAAGCCATCACATTCTTAGGGCATTTTTGCAAGTAGACCTTTTTGGAAGCATACTTTACAACTACTTTACTACCTAAACTACCAAACCATAAAGAAGAACTGAAACTATTCCTGTCAGCGAGATGACACATCGTATCCTAATATCAGGATGAATGTTGAAATAATGAGCATCATTCATTCATCCGGTCAAAATGCAATGAAAACGACTTAACAGGTTAAAACGTTTCATCATTTCGGACGTGATTTTTGCAATAGATGAGCAGTTGGGGTAAGTCCATCAGACAAAGAAGAACTTCTACACTTACGGTCCCTATCATATATTAAAACCTCACCGGCATATACGGAACGCTATCAACGGAATATTCTGGAGAGTAAAGAATCCGCCACAAGAGGGAAATAAAAGAGTGAGATGAATATTTAAGCGTTGCCATTTTCAAGGCCGTCACGATGCCAAAAGCCGGTATTACGACGTTCGCATAATAAAATATGCTTGGACATCCCAGGACCTACGGGCACTCGCTACTGTAGAGCCTGACGTCAGGCATTGGAAAGCAGAGGAAGGAGGTGCAGTGGCGCCGGGGATGACTACAGAGGATCCATAATTAAAGAGTACGATCATATACTTTTCCACAGAATTTTATTTCGGGTGGTACACGACTTCGCTGGAAAACTGCGTACCTTTAGGCCGCTCGTACACGCTTGTTCTTCCCCTCTCGTAACTCCAGCGTTCTGTAGGCGAGAGCGATCAAGTCCTTTTACAGTTACATTATATTGAGGCTGTCAGCTCTGAGAGGCAAGCCTAACCCCAATAATGTTCATAATGTATCTATGATTATTGTATTTTCAAGTCCTACAACGAAATATAGCTGCTACAATTAGAGTCTATTTCGAATCGATTAATAAACATACTTTACCACTGAACTCTGATCAATTTTTCTGCGTAAGGTGGCTTTACACATGGATGTAACTTCTATAACAGTAACTTTAGAAGTCACTTGCTACTAGCTTTTCAATGCGTAAGTACGTATTTTTAGTACGGAAGGGGCCGATAGTGGTATTGATAGAACACAAACCGACTTCAAATTGAAATACACAGGCTTCTATTTTACCTCTGAATTTTGCTCTATTAACGTGATCGTCACAATGTTGCCCTATGAATCTAACCAAATCCCTAATTTGTTGATAATGTATCCATGATTATTGCATTTTCAGGTCCTTCAAGGAGATATAGCTACCATTACAGTCTATTTCGAGAAAATTATTGATACCTACTAAACTACTGAATTCTAATCAACTGTTCAGTTTAAGGTGGCTTTACACATGGATGTAGCTTCTATGACAGTAGCCTTAGAAGTCACTTGCTACTAACATTCTCACAAGCTAGTCTATATCTCCAACAGTGCATTCAGAAGAAGGGTCGTTGACGCGAAACCCGTACCTCATAATATTAGACTGAGTACCATTTTTTGGATGCTTGCTAATACTATAGCTTACCAGTATCGCTATAAGCATGGCAGCTATCATACTCGCTGAGCTACTATCTATCATGATTAATGCAGCAACAGTTTGATACTTGCAGCCACTAGGACACTAGAATATAGTAATTATCGATCAAATAGATCACCATTTAATCAACATTCGTTTAAAACCTCACCGATGCGGAAAGCTATCAACGGAATACTCTGGAGAGGAAGGAATCAGCCACAAAAGGGAAATATAAGAGCGAGATGAATATTTGAACGTTGCCATAATTTTGGCATGTTGAAATGTTGCCATAATGATGAAAATAATGCCTGAGCGTATTCGTTCGTTTATATCGACGCCTCCTTTACGTCCTCTCGGCTATAGTAATTTTCAGTTAGATGAAATCAAGTCGGTGATAACGTTTTGATCACCCGCTACCAATGGTTGCTGAATGTATAATATCAGGCACGCGCAAAGATAAGAAAGAAAATACCAAATTCTAGCAAGTTTTATTTTAATGATCCTCTGGAACCTTCTAGGGCACTTCAAATCATGCAAGATTCAACACACAATATCCAGTACCGGTTAGCATACAAGGTTTTGGGTGGTAAACCGTATGAAACGTGCTATACTTTTTGAAAACTGTTATTCTTTTATATTTCAGGAGGGAGGCCGCTTCAGCGGGTTAAAGGAAACGATAAAGCCGAATTTTTCACTTTCACCGCACCGATTGGGGCAAAGAAAGGAAGTGGATTGGGGGGGGGTGGGGGGTGTGATGGGCCCTCGGTAGCCCCGCCCACTAACATCCCGAATGGGCAGACACAATGAAGATCGGTGGAGCAGCGGTACTTTAAAATGATTTCCCAATTTGGACACACCTATCCCGTGAATTTGTGTGGGGCGATGATGAATTCAACGACAAAAGCTGGCGCAGACCATCTGAAAGCGACTTACGCGCCGGGAGATCGAACGGTTCGACGCAGTTTCCCAACGAGACATCCTCAGTGATGCCAACCGGTAACAATAACAAGCATCATGCGTAAAATAAACGTTTTGGAAGACCAATTGAGATAATTTCTTAGTATATACCGAAAACTTAAGACTAAGAACCACTGAATTTCCGTATAAAGATAAGCTATTCAATTTAGCATGATACAATAACAAGCATCGTACGTAAAGTATACGTTTAGGAAGACCAATTGAGATAATTTCTCAGTATATACCGAAAACCTAAGGCTAAGGACCATTGAATTTTCGTATAACAATAAACTATTCAATTTATCGGCCACATCATGTAAAAAGCACGCACTAATACGAGTATTTGTCGCTATTACGACGCAAAGTATAAGATTTTGTTACGCTCGCAGCTGGAAAAAATACTATTCTAAGACTGCCTCGACAAATTCCGAAAGCAAAATCTGAAAAACACTAAACCTCGTTTCGCAAAAACTTAAGGCTTAAAAGCATTACCGTTAGTAAACACGATGTGAGTTTGCAATTACGAGACAATGTATATCAGAGAGGATGAGAGAGCGGCCTAACACTGTTCCGAAGGCAAGAGAATTGATTGATTTTAATGACAGTGCATAACAGGTGATGTGGAGAGTTGACATAATTACAATATCCAAGCAAATTCATTTCGCGGGATTCTGAATTAATAGGAACCTCAAACAGAGGGAATATCACGAAAGCCAAATTATGGACAATTTCCGCCCAAATTATCCATAAGAAGGGATCCTGTGACAATTTGCAATTAGCATTTCTCATGGAATATCTCTGAGCTAATCAAGTTGACAAGTTTGCATGACTACCACAATTTCATGGTCTAATATACCACGTCTGACGTGGTCTTCGTAGTTTATAAAAAATAAGACGCGGAGTGGTTATACGGCACCCTGGAACATTCCGACAATAGATAACTCTGCCACGATGGACAATCAAAGTAAGACCTCACCAAAGGGCAGATGTTATTTGAAAGGAAATTGAATGAACTAAGAAAAATAGGGGAAAAAGATAATTTTCGTCGGACACCTGTTCGTTCCAGCGGCACTATTAGTTGGGACTCATTATGTTCTAATGATCACTAGAATAGATATTTACGTGCGATATATTCGAAAATAAATTGCGTCCTTGAAAGAGGAACACGGGTAGCAACACTAAATACACAGAGGTAAAGAAGGAAATATAAAATAATTAACCGATCTCGACAATTATTATTAATGGAAAGAAACAAAAGACAGGAATTAGTCGAAATTGACCACTGATAGAAAATACATTACGAAAATTAAACTTGCACTCTTTCAGAGTTTTAACCATTCCCACAGCCAAAATATTCATTAAAATGTTTGGTTCTATAATATGCGGAAAATAGAAGAGAGCCGAAAAAGGGCAATGTTGCACTTTTTCGGCTCTCACATTATTATCACACAATATATTGCACAAACGCTGCGTGAATAAGAAATATTTAGTCATTATTTTTTATCCAATCGGTAAAAAGTTGGGGAAGTTGTGGCAGAAATGGTAACACCAATCATCATCATACAATTATCGCATGATTAGATATGTACGTGCTATATATTGGATAATAAATTGTGTAATTGAAAGACGAATTCAAGTGGCAACACTTATGATACAATTGCACTGAAGGATAGATTAAATGGTAAAAATGGGAGGAGACATTGAGAACTTCTCTGGGAAAAATACCTAAGAGTAGAGAGACCCCTTTGAATTTAAATACTTCCTTCTCAATCGGATGATCAAGGTGATATCGCCACCGTAACATTCGGATCACGAGGGAATCGCGTCGAGTTCACGGACATTATGACGTCTATCGCCTCCGGGGGTACATACTTATGCATCTTCAATCCCAGGAGCTTCATTTGAGTGCTGGGAAATCGCACCAGGAAATCATTTTGGTTGGGTGTCAGAGATTAAGAATAATGTCCGTTGACGGACGCAAAAATTGATCATTGTGTTTTAATCCACATTCATTTTTGTACTCCAAGACGAATGCGATTTGTCGGGAAGAAATACATGGAAGCAATCACAGCAAAACGAGTAGCCTACTGCAGGTTCATGTACCTAATTCGGCCATTACTCCCTGGCAAATTACAGAACTTAGTCGATGGGGATGAGACATCAAGATATACACTAATAAAAATCAGGAATATTATGCAAATGGACAAAATCCGCACTGTAGCTCAGTATAGGCTCATACCTTTCAGTAAAGAATACTTTTGGTTCTGTTAAGAACGAAAATAATTTTGATTTTACACAAGGGCCCACAAAATATAATGATATAACAGTTAGCATTTGGTTACCAGGTAAATAGAATGACAGATGAAGTCTTAA
Organism: Ceriagrion tenellum; assembly: GCA_963169105.1. Classification (NCBI taxonomy): domain Eukaryota; kingdom Metazoa; phylum Arthropoda; class Insecta; order Odonata; family Coenagrionidae; genus Ceriagrion; species Ceriagrion tenellum. Next base: position 50,203,651 of record OY720637.1, read on the forward strand.
GTCTGTTTTACAAGGGGCACGAACCTCCACAATTTTAAACAGCATTTTTTCCTCAATCTGGCGAGCAATAACAGTTGAAGATACACCAGGGGCTGTTTCGCCATCTCGCGTTCATGCATTTGCGCATGCATTCTTGCAATCCACCGCTTTACACGATGCAGTTTGAAATGAATGTCCGAATATACATCAGCTTCAGCAAGTACGCGCCCCGTGTATAATGGGGCTTTACACATCTTATTCAAAGAAATGATTCCGCCTCTAAGCAAGCGATCATCCATTAACGTCTCGGCCAGAAAAATCATTAACAGCTCATTATAGAGGGAAACTTCGGAATACGAAGCAGAAATAAACTGAAGTCTGAAAACCAAATGATGATCAGTGATCTGGACATATGTTTACGACGACAACGCAACACTCCTGAGTACTGAGGATCGATAGAGCTCGAATCGACTCCAGAGGGAATGTTTTGGTCACCACCTGCCCCGAAGCGACCATCTCCCTCTCATTGTTGTGGAATTCGAACCACAAGCAGATCTGGGGGAGGGGCAAGGGGAGGGAACAGTGGCTCCCTTCGTTGACGGCCTCACCGGGGGGGACCAGAGGGAGTCCTCACAATCGGCCGGGTGGGGCCGAAGGTCTTCGGGACAACTCCGTAAACAAACACATCTGTTTGAATGTATCCACGCAATGTACGAATTAAAAACAAATGAGGATGCTCAAAGTTTAGTTCAACTAAAAGAGATTGTGCTACATCCCTATCGGAAACTAAATCGATCCATCATGGACCTTGAAATCTTGACATCAAGGCGTAGTTTACAACCATGATCAAATCTTAAACGTAAGTTCGGCATCGACATTAACCCAACTACTGCGAAAATATTTCAGTAACACCAGCATACTATAGATATTCGAGCGCGATATATTCGATTATAAATTGAGTCATTGTAAGAGGAACGCGGGTGGCAACACTAAAGACACAATTGTATAGAAGGATAGATAAAATAATTGACCGATCACGACAAATATTTTTAGCAAATAGACAAATATTATAGCAAATACGTTACAGACATTAAACTTGCTGTCTTCGAGAGTTTAAATCATTCCTACCGCAAAAATATGCCGTGAAGTAGCTGGTTTCATATCGAGCGGAAAATAGAAGAAATTCGTAAAAAAATCCAGAGGTACAAGCGGTGAAAGAATAATAAATTTTCATTACCATTATTTTTATCCAATCGGTAGAAACTGGAGAAGTTGCTGACACCAAAACATGAATTATTATTCATATAAAGTGAGCAAAATAGTTACTGTTTTTCAATCCATCAGGTTTAAAATGTAATTCCTCCACGGAAAATTTGGCTATAGAGGCACCTGTGATCTATAAATAGATAAGTTATTCGGTAACTAGCCCAATTCGTTGAGGTACTGCGTGAAGTTTTAATTTCTGTTATCTGGACTGTAATACTCGTCTCTCTGACCTGCATAACTTATCTAATGTCCAACATTTGTGAACACACTCAACCAATTTGCGATTTTGCCAATCTCGGTAACCACTAGCTGACGCCTTAGGCTAGCAAACCACGGGTCGCGGGTTTGAGTCCCGCCTGGGGAATTTTTTCTCTAACACCTAGGTCAGAGTAATACATGTCTGATTGACATTATTGGATATATTCCCCTACACAAAGGACGAGAAGTGCCATACCGATGGTGATTGGCCTTTAATCAACCGCGCTCGAAACATTCGTAACACGCAATACAGTCAATTCCACTTTCTCAGGCGAGATGTTGTAGAACAGCACTTTCAAATGATACACAAAGGGTGTCGTACTGTCTTCTTTATTTTCAACTCTTACTACACGGGTTTCGACTGACTATCAGTCATCATCAGGTACAACTAGATAATGATTTAACAACTTAATCTGTGCCTGATGATGACTGATAGTCAGTTGAAAACCGTGCAGTAAGAGTTAAAAATTCAGAAGACAGTACGATATCCTTTGTGTATCATTTTACGTAATACAGTGCAAATTATAGTGTCATGAGGTATCCTTTCCGCTATTTCAACATTTGAAATTCATCCCACTTAGGCATTTGTACGTGAACAAAGTACTAAGATTGTTCTTTTCTGAGGACTGGTGCTGAAATTCTTGTCTCAAATAGGCCAGGTTTAAGGAATTTTCGCAGTATATTGACACCTTTGCCGAGGGCCAAATTTTCTCTGTACAGGTGAAGTTTTTTTATATATTGGGCCAAAAATGTAAAACATATTACCTCCTGAGTACAAATGTGCACCGAATCTTGCTTCTTTTTTAAAAGAAGTTAAAAACTGGCTATTTACTTATGAAAAAATCGAAAATATATTTTGCTAAATAAAATTATTTATTTCTGTAAACATACTTGTTAAAAGGAATTCATTTGAAATGTTGGTATATATATTTTTTTCTTGTTCTATATGTAACAAGGTATGGTCGTGTTTCAAATGGACGGTAATCTAAATACAGGTTCGCCTTATAGGTTACCTAAAGCTTCACTAAATATCTTAATATTGTATCCTTTGTATTTTTTTCTGTATTTCATATTGTGGAGCAATAAATATAAATATTATTAGGAGCAAACACGCCGCCTGCCATGCGCTCATACAGTGGTTTCTCGGTTACATCGCATCTGTGGACGTATGACTGGACTGCAGTGCTTTGGCATTTCACTTTCTTCGCTCGGCATTCGGCTCAGCAGCTCACAGAAGGGCAGAGAGCAGTGGGACAGGTGGGGAAGGCCCCTACAACTCACTCACCTGGTTGAGCCTGGGCTCCTCGCCGGCCGCCGACGCCGCCACCGCAGCCATCCCGACGCTGCTGTTCTCCAAGTTCTAATGGGAATCCTCGCCGGTCGCCTCCGCTCTGGGGAAGGACGAAGCGTATCCGTTATGGCCGAAAAGATTGGGGCGCGTCCTCGGCACTGGTGCAACTCCCTGGTCCACTACGGCCGAAAAACTCTTTACACGGGTGACAAGTGCGGGGACGATTTGAAAACTAAAACTAAGAAGGCAAGAATGAGAAGAAACCGCGGTCAAAATCCGCACCGTAGACTGTCCAATATCTGAGGGTAAACACAAGCTCACTGCGACGCAACAGTCAAACACTCTTCGCTCACAGGCACACGATACAACACGGCGAGCGCTTCGCGTTCGGGGGAGGGAGATTGACAAGGTGAGGTTGGTTCTGCAGCGTTACGTCTCTGCCTACGGACTGGATTCGAGGAGGAAAGGTTTTTCAATCCAGCCACTCCGGAGATTGCATTTGGAAAGGTGCGGAGGAGGTACGGAGGTGGGAGGGGCCCATGGCTGTGGGCCGCAGGAGGGGAAAGTGAAGGACTGACTGAGCCGCCTTGGGCAGAATGCGGGGCTCGACGGTGGAGGAACGAAGGGGGGAGGGGAAGTAGCTGGTTGTGTTCAGGAGGGGATCGGAGGGAAGAGGGTTCGAACTTCGAGCCGCGTCCACCAGAGGACAGACGGCGTCGGAGGACTTCCGAAACTCGTGCGTAGGTAGCAGCACCCGACAGTCCATCCTGCTGAGCGAAACTGCGCGATTCTTGGACGTAGGTAATAGCAACGCATGTGACTGCTACGCAGCTATGAATTGGATAACAATGTTGCGCATATCGGAAAGAATCGTCGAATTACAAATATCAATGCCGTTCATATACACACTTAGTCTATCAAAGTATAAATATCAAGTCGGAAGTATACTGTTGGAATATGCTGTTAGTGTATGGGATCCATACGAAACGGGGTTGATATCAGAGTTAGATCGCGTACAGCGAAGAGGAGCTAGGTTTGTGAAACGATGCTACGATAAGTTGGCTAGTGTGTCTGGACTGTTAGATGAATTAGGATGGGAATCGCTATCACAGCGTAGATTAAATTATAGGCTTAACCTCCTAAATAAATTTCAGGAAAATCATTTTACTGACGACGTAAAAAACATACTATTAACCCCTTCGTACTACGGCAGATTAGATCGCGCCAATAAAATTAGAGAGCTAGATTGTAGAACCGATAGGTATAAAATGTCATTTTTTCCGCGTACCATTCGGGACCATAACAGCTGTGATCGTCGTCATGAATAGTTTGAGTATTAACAATAGGCAGGCAGTAAATCTTTCTCATTATATTCTCTACTCTCTTATTTAAGCATGATGTAAATATTGATGTTCTTATTTATGCATGATATTTTGAATTTGTAGTAGTAGTCTTTGTATCCCTTGCATGTAGGAACGATTGAAGATGGAACGTTTCTTGGGTATTAGATTTTTAATTGGCGCTTTGCATGTGTGGTACGCGGGTTTTAATGTAATGTCGGTGTTCTACCATATCATTCATGCATGCCTGGTGCGAAAGCACCCCCTGCCACACACCCTTTGGGTAGCTTGCAGGGTATGACGTAGATGTAGATGTATACCGATTACCTTTTATTTGTAGCATGTTGGAAGTGGAATCGACGTTAAATGCGGCAACAGAGAAACTTTCGGTGGAAACAGTAATTTTCGGACTTCAGGTCGAGTACTAAATCAATTCGCCATGAACCGTGAACCTACGAAACTGTAACATCACAATTGTTTATTTTATAGATATTTGTTAAAAAACCTAACGTCGCTAGGACATACAGTACCCTCCGTAAGATATTGATGTAGTCTATTTCGAAAAGCACCATAGAACTTTGAAATCATTGAATTTTTTTAAACATTGCTTGACAATTCCAATACTTCAATATTAAATTTTATTATTCATCTTTTAGATACTTTTGAGTGCCCCTGAGTATTTCTGCTAATCCAATTTCAGGTGGCCGTTGGTTTTCAATGCAATGTTTTATACTAACTTCGAGCCGCGTCCACCAGAGGACAGGCGGCGTACATTAATGTTATTGTTTCGGCTTGTCTTTTACACAATCGGACTATAATGAAATCGTCTTTCTTATTATTATGTATGCTTTTGAAAGTATTTTTTGTTTAATGCCAATAATGAATTTCTTTAATGGAAAACGGTCTCCTCACAAGTATTTGGCCTTTGAGGCTGCCTTGAGCCCATTGATATTTGTACACAATGCTGTACCAAAACTGTTGAATAATAAATTATTCTTCTACTTAGTTAGGAACTTAGTATTCTTCTTTGGAATTAAGAGCCGTGATTTCCGAATCGCTAAAGAGGATTTCTTCTTCCCTTCCAAGATTCAATCAACTCATCTAAGAAGTAAATTAATGAAGATGAACTACAGACTTTGTCTCTGAATTTTCATAGACTTCAGGGTTTACATTGGGTTGTAATCCCGTTGTTACCACGAGAGATCGATCATGATGCAATGAAAAAAATTTGGATCATTGAGTACACTGCTGCCTAAAGCACTTTGATATTTGTACACAATATTGTATCAAAACTGTTGAATAATAAATTATGAAGAGACGTGAAGATGAAGAGAACCACTTAGCAGTAGACAGTTATAAATTAAAAAAAACAAATCAATTTAAATACCTACGAGTTACATTGACAAGCAATAACAAAGAAGAGGCTGAAATACAAAATGGAATTACAGCAGCAGAGAGATCATATTGGATACTTATAAAACTCTTCAAAAACAAACATTTATTAAAAAACACGAAAGTACGGATTTGTACAACAATAGTCCAACCTGTGATACTATTTGGTTCTGAGACATGGTCTTTTACAAAAAAGTCACAAAAAAGACATTACTTTTGAGAATAATGTATTAAGAAGAATTTTCAGACCAGTTTAAGAAGGAGACAAATGGAGAGTAAGACAAAACAGAGAATTAAGAGAACTATACAAATAATCAGACATTGTGGGTGTAGTAAAGGAGATTGAGATGGCTGGGTCATGTCCAACGCAGAAGCGAAGATACCATGATAAAACAAGTAGCGAAAGGAGCACTAGAAGGTAAAGGACCCGTGGGGAGACCAAGAATGCGCTGGACTGATTAAGTGAAGAAGGACCTAGAGAAGATGGGAGCAGAGATCGAGCTGGCAGAAGACAGAAAAGCATGGAGGCGCTTGGTTGGCAAGGCCAAAGACCACTTAGGTTTTCAATGGCCACGGGAGTAAGAGTAAGAGTGCACTGCTCACGGGTACATGTAAAAACTTTTTGGCTAATCCCTTACTTTATTACTATCCTGCGGTAAATGCCTAAATTAGTTAGTTAGGAACGTAGTATTTGATATTCATACCCAAGCATTCAAAACAAATATCCAAGCAAGTCTAGAGGCCGCTTTACACGGCAGGCACATTTTATTGCACACACTAATGTATCATAGATTGTACGTGAAAATTAATGGAATTAGAGCAGTTTCTTTTTCCCGTTCAGTCATTCGGACAACCATACAATTTGCCTCTTTACACGCTACAGTTTTCCTCATGACGGAATTCATACATTTAAGTACAATGCTACCTGCCAACGAGAAAAGACCCCAAGCCCCAGAAATTGCTATGAGAGTCCGTTAAAGATAATAGGACAGTTGAAATACAATGATTTGACTTGGAAAGAAATGAAAAGTAAACAATTATTCCTCTATTGACAAATGAAATGCCAACGTATTTATGAGATATTGCCATAATAAGTCATTTTGACCGAAATCAGATGAATAATACAAGTTCTTTTTTTAACTTTGTGGTATTCCATTTTTAGATGATTTAATGGCAACTTTTACAAAAACCACAACTTAAAAAAACACACACACACGACCCGGGTTTCGACGCTTGAGCGTCATCTTCAGGTTTTTTTAAGTTGTGGTTTGTGTAAAAGTTACCATTAAATCATCTAAATCACCCGAAATCAGATGCTCCCATCCAACTTCAAATTTAGAATTTCTCTGTCGCAATCTTTGTTAGGGGTTGAAGACCCAAGCCTTCAAAACAAATATCCAAGCAAGCCTAGAGGCCGCTTTACACGGCAGGTACATTTTATTGCACAAACGAATGTATCATAGGTTGCACGTGAAAATGAATGGAATTAGAGCAGGTTCTTTTTCCCGTTCAGTCAATCGGAGAATCATACAATTTGCCTCTTTACACGCTACAGTTTTCCTCATGACGGAATTCATACATTCGTTTGTACAATAGAATGTACCTACCGAGTAAAGCGGCCTTAAGAGAAGCATCATCACAGGTTTCCAGTCATCAATCTCCACGTTGGGCCCAAAATGTCGTACGAGGATTTTTTTAAGTTCACCAACCACGATTCCATACGCAATTGAGGACATTGTCATTACTGTTTAGAACTAAATTAGGATTTAGAACTAAATATTAGTAAATGCATCACAGTTTACTTCCTGCGAAAGTCATCACACGAAAGCCATACTTACACCGTGGGTGGAGTAAAGATAAAATCTTCAAATGCAGAAAAATATCTTAGAATTGCCTTAATTTCAGATACATCGTGGGGAACACACATAAAAAACATATGCGGCACAGCATTAAAGAGACTAGGTTTTGTTAAGCTTATAATAGGAAGGTCCTCGGATGAAAACGTAAAAGAGAGATGCTACTTTTCGTTCTGGTTAGGCCACACCTCGAATACGCAGCGAGCATTTGGGACCCTGGTCATAAAGATTTAACCAAAAAACTGCTACGAACAAACATATAATGTTACACAACTGTTAGAGGGATTAAGGTGGGAGCCCCTAGAGACTTTGAGGCTGCATGCTAGGCTTAGGCTGCTTAACAAATTCAGAACTGATATTTTTCAGAGCGACACAGAGGATATTATCATGAAGCCTCACTACATTTCTAGGTCTGACAGATGCGATAAAATAAGAGCGATACTCTGCCGAACTGATAGGCACAAAAACTCGTTATTTCCGCGCACAATAAGCGACCACAATAGAAACTAAGCTCCTCCAAACACTCTCACAGGACATGCAACCATTTCACCTCCAAAACTTTTACATCTTTACACGGCTGGCGACCTACCACCTCCTGCCACACGCCCAAGCGGCGGCTCGCGGGGTATTATGTAGATGTACTGTAATACTGGGGCCGCACTTCATCTCAGGATTCTCACCGAGTATGATACCGACGTTTCGATAGATGACACTTCCATCATCTTTGAAGTGTTGATTGCCTCTAATGTCCTCGCCGATATACCCATTCTTGTGGATCAGGCCCCCTAGAATACCTGGAAATACTTCATCCGTTTAAGCCAGTGTTGGCTCTTTTGAACTGTTTTTTCTTCAAATATAGCATTCTCTAGTTAATGTGGACCACTAAAGTTTCATCTACATAGAGGCAGTTTATCACTCGCGACACGTACTAATTCGTCGCTGGTCATTCTGTTTATTCGTTCCTTCCTTTTTTGTTTCAATTTTAAGTATCCAGTCATATATATTACCTGTTTTACACAAGTTCCTCACACTTCATCTACTTTCTCAGCCTAACAGAATTTTTCCTGCAGTCATTAGAAGTGTTTCAAATATCTAGCCTCTAATAGTCGCCTGGTCTTATTGTACGGGTGTCTTGCATCGTTTCTGCTATGTATGATGTAATAGATCCATTTGCTATCACCGTGGTTCTTGATTTTGTTTCCAGCCTCAGGAATTTCTTCCTCCAAAATGTGTCATTAAGGTTTCCGGTGTGCATGAAGTTTAGAGGGACCAACTGTTGAAGATTTCGCTACGGACCCAAAATATCACATCACATAAAGTTCAATTGCGATAGACATAACGAAAGCAGGTTGAGAGAAAAGTTCAATACTAACGAAATGATACCAGGAAATATACACTTATGGCAAGTGAGGACACCACGCCGATTTATTTTGTACATTAGCTACCACAGGCTTTAGAATACTAAACCTTGCTTGCGATGTAACACCTCTGCCATGCACTCACCAAAACTGGTTTACTTAATTACTACTGCATTAATACCCACCGTGCATATTTCACCAGAACCCCACTTACCTGATACTCCAATAAAAAGAATTCACGAAGCAAACCGGCTGGAACTGTGCCTTCTTTTTTTATTTAATGTGCCATAAGCGACAATAGATTAAAAGGGATTTTAATGCATTGTATCTAGCAAGGAGGGCAAACTGAAACGGAAGTATGATCGTGAACGCATATGGGCGAAGTTGAAACAAGAATAGGGGTGCATGGGAAGGATACTTTTGCCTTGTAGGCGTGGCTTTCCAGTCAAAAAACGTAGTTGTACCCGAGGGTTTGAAGTTAAAACGAAAACTAAAAACGTCCATCAAAATCGACAGCCAGAGAAAGGCCAAAACTGTGTCGACTGTAATCCCGGACTTGGTTATAAGATTCAACCCTAATGACGCCTCCATTTTACTTAAAACCTCCTAGATTTCTAGAGAAACAATTTAGTTATGTTTAGCGCGCAATCATTTGAACAGGAGGCCACGAGTAAGGCATTGAAGTTGGTTCGGATAAGTGCCACGAGACCAGTGGCGTGTGTCATACGTGTGCTGCTGCCTCTCTTGGTGAAAATTGGAAGCTTAAGAGACCGGTGTGGTTACGGGAGCGGGTTCGAAATCGATGATTACAGTGTACTTCCTCCGGAAGAAATACAGTCAAAGGTGCACAAAAGCATTATCACGATCCTGGACTGTTTTCCTCGTTTGATGTTGAGGTTATCGACAGATAAACGGGTGTTCGACAGGGCGTGGTGGCCTCTGTGCGGTGGGTTGCACATATCCATTCGAAACTGGCACTGATGCGCGGTTTCGCCGATTGGAGGGCGTAACGTCGAATTCGTCCGCATGCAGTCTCTCTCTCTCTCTCTCTCTGCCATACGGACGTTCAATTACTCCATTGAATAATGCGAGGTGATGGAGTATTAATGAGGAATCACAAATTTCATTATCTGAGTTCATTAACCTACTCATTCATGACCGACCTGGCTTATTTATGCAATTCCAAGGTTGTCATTCAACATTCGAATAGGTTGGTAATAACGAGCAATCTCATGCATGGAAGGAGCGTGAATCGTTTATTTGGCCATTTAGAGTGAACAGGTGCTAATTTGGATAAGGAAGCAGTTTAAAGATGGAGGAGTGAATAGTAGGAGAAGAAGGGATATACCGAAGATTTTTTTATGTTGTTTCCATATTAATATTTGGAATAGTTAAAAATAATGCAGGTCTATAATTGATTTATCCTTCTTTACTTCCTAATGTCCTTAATTTTACTCTCCCCAGATAATATACACCACAGCGTTACATTACTTTCAAGCCATGCATCGCTGGGCATAACGTAGATGTTGCTATCGGATTAGCCTTAGGAAAGAACCTATTCTAACAAGAAAGGAAAAGAACAAAGGAGATAAGAATTAGATGAGATAGATGAAGATCACGTTATTGAAGAAAGACGAAGATGAAATTAATGGAGAGAATCAACAATACAGAAGTTCTACGAATCATTAGAGAGGAAGGTAATGGCGCACTTTGTGTCGTAATGGTTTACTAAAAACAACTATGGAAGAGGAAACGAATGGAAATATCTAAAGATTAATACCAAGAGTAAAATATACTCTGAAAATTGAATGATTGAAAATGAAAAGGACGTGAAAGCGAAAAATTATGTAGGAACGAAGCGGTTGGCTGAGAGGAGAGCGGAGTAAAAAGCTGCTGCATAAAAATCTTCGGATTGTCAGCCGTTATTGTCATAGGGCTATGGAAGTAAATGATAGCCGTAAAAATTAAGTTTCTTGAGAGAATGAACTGGTTAGCTGGAAGGAAAACACGCCTAGTACAGCAGAAACCCCGTCTGTGGATTGGTGTCTGGACGTGATATTATATGTGGACCCCAGAAGTCAAGGGGTCTAAGTGACATTTTTGAAAAAAATAAGTTAGGTACAGGTATGGGATGTGAAAATGTAAATCTTTTAGGTGGTTAAGGGATCCAAGTGATTTTTTTGACAGGTGGTGCTATCATCATCATATATTTTATTATAGAAAGGTCTTTTTCTGTCATTCCGTATATGCTCCGTTAATACTGCACCTACAGTGATAAATGAGGTGTCATTTTAAACGTTGAATCACCGGCTTCTGACGAAAAATACAATCTCAACCTCAAATTTCACTATTTACCCATTAATTTGACTTAAAAGTTTCGATTTTCTTACATGTCGATTACTCGCTCGAGGTACATCGACTCCACACATTTTTTTTATTCTAAACTTCAAAAAAAGATTTAAAATGAAAATAGAACGAAATGCACATAGTGATTGTACATGGGTGAATGGTCATCTGGTAAGTCGATGCAATTAAAACTTTTTGATTTCATTTTTATGATATTCGCTTACAAAAATAGTTTGTAAACATTTATGAACATAACTTGCTCATGCATACATCCCGTTCAATGTTATAGAACAATCATCCGTATATATTATTTCTCTAAGGTGTTTATTTGTGGATAGGCCATATCTCTCTTAATTTTTTTATCAAAATTAATTATTCAGAAGTCATTTTAAAGCTTATGTTCCCCGCTTTTGACGACAAACAAAAAAAAGTTTATAATTAATGTATTTGTGTAAAAAATTTGAATAAATGATCAAAATTCAACAGTGGCATTTGTTGACAATAATATCAACTAATATGTTGGCTATGGTTACGTGCTTAAAAGGTTGTGGGAGGCGCCGTCTATTAACAGATCGTTTAGTTAGATTGTTTACATTCAACAAGCAATCAGTGTGACCGTTTACCGTTTAATTTTACGTTATGTATCTTTAACACAAACATAAATACCATATAATTGTCCATGGGAAGAAACAGGTAGAAGAACAGGAAGAAAGAAGGAAGAAACAGGAAGAAGCCGCAAACTGTGCGAAATATTCGACAGGCAGAAGAACAGGAAGAAAGAAGGAAGAAACAGGAAGAGGCCGCAAACTGTGCGAAATATTTGACAGGTAGAAGAACAGGAAGAAAGAAGGAAGAAACAGGAAGAGGCCGCAAACTGTGCGAAATATTCGACAGGCAGAAGAACAGGAAGCAAGAAGGAAGAAACAGGAATAGGCCGCAAACTGTGCGAAATATTCGACAGGCAGAAGAACAGGAAGAAAGAAGGAAGAAACAGGAAGAGGCCGCAAACTGTGCGAAATATTTGACAGGTAGAAGAACAGGAAGAAAGAAGGAAGAAACAGGAAGAGGCCGCAAACTGTGCGAAATATTTGACAGGTAGAAGAACAGGAAGAAAGAAGGAAGAAACAGGAATAAGCCACATACTGGGCGAAATGTTCGCACAGGTCAGCTAGTCTAGGGTAATGCCTCTCAACTACTTAGTGGGTTGTACCAAACATTTCTAACTTTGACTTAAGTTTTCTCCAAACAATGGTTTTGTTACTTAGACCCCTTGACTTCTGGGGTCCTCATATGTGATTAATGCCAATGACTTGAGCAATAAATCTTATCTATAAGAAAGAAAAGTGTGAATGTGTGGTCACTTATAACTACCAAACCACCTCACGGAATGACGTAAAACTTTGTAACATGATTTCTTAAGTCACTCAGAAGGTTTATGGCTACTTTATGTTTGCCTAATGGTCTCCGGTTCCACTCCAGACGAGTGAAGGAGGTTCCATAAAGAATACATGTAAAAGTTCGTTTTTCTCGCAAGCAGATCTTTTTTTCTTTTTCATATTTAAATTATGAATAATGGTAAAACAAAGTCGCAACAAAGATCTTGAAAAGAAAAATAATAATAAATTCTTATTCTTGCAATCAATTTTTATTTTTCGGCTGATTTACCATAAATTTTGAAAAAAAACTATCATAAAGTTACTGAAAATTCAGCGTTTTTGGTGCGCTGTCCCCTTGACCACCGATAGCATTGTTGAAGCCGAATCTAAGATGGATATATGGTGAATATAGGCCCAGAACGAATCAATTGAGATAGAAAAGTCCATAGAATCCATAAGAAATACATTTTGCGCGATATGTATCGATATATTTCGATTGCTATCATTAGTAGGTAAATTTGATGTGGTAAAACAAATGATGTGGTACGAAGTCACTCGCACGGGTGCATATACACCAGGGTTGAAATTCGCTATGAAAAAATCATTTGACTTGACCGGGGAGATTCGAACCCGGATCTCCCAATTGCCGGTCAGGTGTGTTAGCCAGTTACACTCAACATCTAACATCTAGTTCGCATAAACGCCCCCCCCTCGAAATTCGCCTTGAAGGAAGATGGCTTGGTTGTGTAACTGGCTAACACACCTGACCGGCAATTGGGAGATCCGGCTTCGAATCCCGGTCAAGTCAAATGATTTTTTCATAGCGAATTTCAACCCTGGTGTATTAGTAGGCAAGTTTTTTTTTGACACCCGTTGAATTTCAATGGGTACCTTTCCCTAGTTTATAATATAAGATTCGTAGATGTAGGCACATTTAACCACCTATTATGCCGCACTAGCAATGACAGCTAAGTACTGCGACGAACGTCGCGGAAAAACGAATTGACACAGTGGGAAAGGAGTCCAAAATGACCAATACGGAATGATTTCCAACAGTCACACTATATTTAATATACTAAATTACAATTATGATTACACGACAATGAGGCCCGCAGGCTAGCTGCCGAAACTTGACGAACGATGCCTACTGACGAGGTGCACACTTCGGTGGCCGGCAGGGGAGAGAGCCGCTGCGATGAAACGTCCGGTCGGCGCATTCAAAAGGAGGGAAGGGAGCTCTGGATCAGTGGAGAAAGGGGAAGTAGGGGAACTGTTCGTCCAGCCATTGGTTGAGACGGTGGCGTAGAAGAGCACTATTGCCACAAAGTTCCGAAAAGAGGCCGCCAGATGCGGATTCACTAAATAAGTAGAGCACCTTGTTCTTGTATCGCAATATCGCCGACAACGCGCAATATCGCCGACGGTGCGCACTTTGAAATCTCCCTACCGCACTTAGAACATCTCGCGTTATGTCCGGCTAGCGACGATGTTCGCGAGCGAAAATGTCCGGGGCGAAATTATGGCCAAATGTGTGCCGAAATTTCGGCACAGTACTTCGGTGTAACAGGGCATTACTATCGACTAGACGGTATCATAATATTGATCTTTTCCACCCTCGGAGAATACCTATTTGCATGTTATTTGGTGACATCGTTGTTCATCGTACGAATTTTTTGTAGTGTATTTTACGTATGACTGGCAAACTGTCCAAGCTGATGAATTTTATACCATTATCCACGAAAAATATTATGATTCGAGTATAATAGTAATGAAAACCGTCGAGGACAACTAAATCAGTTGCCTAATCAAATTTTAAGGATTCATTTGAGAGTATTAGCCACATCGATTTAGAAATCTTTTTATTTTTTTCTTGTATTCTGTTTCTGTTAATTAAATGAAAAAATACAGCACAAACTAAAACTATCAATTATGTTAAGGTTCTCAAAATATGGAGAATGCTACAAATGGAATTCTTTTCAAGGTAATGTGTTGATTACTTTGCGTGATATTATTTGGCGATGTCTACTAAGAATTTTTTGGAATAGACCTACTCCATAAGTATTCACAAATTTTACAATCAAGAATCGTTCTTTCGTAGTCAGTAAAAAAGTATTAACCCTTCGGCTACCAAGGGGGGTAACTCGGTTACCCCAACGCCACATTTTTCCTGTTTTTATTTACAATTATTTTCTGATATTTTTATGCTTCCATGAGTTTGTTTTAAAAAATATTACAATACGATTTGATGCGAAATCTTCATTCATTGATTGTTTTTTGCTTCTAATTTCTGAAAACCTCGTTGGGGTTGCTTTGTTACTCCTTTTGGGATAGTTCGTCTCAGATTCACCAGCCCGCTTTCTGAGGATCTGTGCACCATTCACAGCACAGTTTACCGAGGTTTAAAATAACAATGGGATTCTATGTGTGCCTTCAGATGTATCAAACCGCGCCGTGGACGGCAATCGTGGTCATCACGGCGCCTTCAATCCGACGGGGCGTGGCGCTGCGCCGTCCGCGCCGTGAAATGTACATGACACCTGATTTACTTGTTCGAGTTCCTTGACTTCTGTGCATGCATGGAAAGAGCAGCAAATGAAAAACCAAATGTTGTGGAATATACAGGACATCCGATTAGATAATTATATGCTCCAATCGGAGCCTACAATTATATTAATGTGTTATTTGATTAAATATAAATCATATTTATTATAATTTTGTATAATTGTTTTTATTTAAGATTTATGTCACACAGAATCCATTTTTTGTATAAATTAAGAGAATAAACAAGAAAATACTGTGGGGTAACCGAGTTACCCCCTTGGGAGAGGTAAGGTGAAAAAATACCTTGGTAGCCGAAGGGTTAAAACTGGAACACATTGGAATGGATTTTACCAAAATTCATTCTATTATTATGGCAATGTGTGTGAATAATGAATACCCTTGTAATTTTCATTCGATTCAAACAATTCTAATGATTTCCTCAACCACAAAAACTGTTATAACCCACCAGGTTAACTGCCAATGGTCTGAAGGAAATGATTACAAGAAAATTAGGTGGTAGAAACTGTTTTCAAATATTTCGCTGAATTTGCCTGAGATTCTTCAAAAAAACTAATAAAAGTTTGCATTAAACAATAATATCATTAGATACCTTCATCTGTCAAAGGTTAGGTTTTAGATTTAGTTCATCCAAAATGGGTAGCAATACGTTACCCGCTACGAGAGTAAAGGATTGTGTTTTCTAGGATATCGTGTTTAATAGAAAAATACACTGTCCTTAGATATAATATATCACATTTACCTGTTTATTTTTGTAACGTCCTACGGTTTAATTCTCTCGTGTACACAGCTTATTAAGAAAAAACTACCTGGCAAAAATTGCAAAAGTTTCAAATTGACATAGCATTAGATGAATATTATTAATAATATAATTTATAATGATAGCAATATTATGTAAATACTGAAAAAGCGCCTTGAATTGAAAATGCCAATGCTTATCACTTTGGCGTTTCCTTTACTTATCCTGATTCCAATAATTAATGAGGAGAAAAGCCGCGTTCGGAATATTAAGTGTTAATTTTGGTGCTGATATCCACAATTTAAGTATCAAAGAAGTTCCGGGTATGTATTTAAAATCAAATTTAAATTAGTAATCCCCATCTCCCATTTTCCTTCAAATCGATTCATAACTTTTGCAATGCCCGTCACTATTTTACGCACGTATTATGAAAACGTTCTCAGGCTATAGGTGTTTGCATTCGTCTGTTGATGTTGTCATTCACTGGACATAAATTGACCCGAATGCTCTATATTCTGGACAGTGAAGACAAAATAAAAAAAACTAAAAAAATGTTAAAATGAAATGTCGAAAAAGATCAATAGACAGTTATATAATTCCCATAAATCACGGTTTGAAAAATGTTGGAAATGAATATCGTTCCCAGAGCAAAAATAATATACTTTTTTAAATCGAAAAGGTTTTGCTTTACTTTGCAAAATGAAATATCCTAAATCATTGTACAAAAATGTTAACAGAAATAATGTTTTTGCCCCTAGCTGCCCTTATTAGAAACAATTTATTAATTTAAATTTTGATGAGATGTTCCATATTTTTTATTCTTAACACTCAATGCCCCAGATTTGTTTTATATAAAAATTAACATCGAGGTTTTGAAATCATTTAACATAACAAAATAGAGCTGTATATCAGTATAAATTCCAAATTAAATGCAATTATTGTCATTCGCTAAACCCTATGCTATAGCATTACTATGATTTCCAGGCCAGTTGAGCAGTTGAATTTTAATCTCAGTATTTAAGAGCTATATTGATGACAAAATTTGGGGCACTGTTATGCATAATGTAGCACTCTCGAATATGAATGGTAAAGATAGCTCTTTGTTTATTTCGAAATCTCATGGTTCATTGCTAATGCAAGGTTTGTTTATAATAATTTTAAGTCAATTAATCTGAGTGAAACCAAGCTCGTATTCGATTATCTCATATAATACCGTAAATATGTTATTACTTAACATCTTGACAGGAATGCCACACCATTGAACTTTTCCTTTCAAACTCTCTTCACTTCCTCTTGATGTTATTTTTAACAACTTAAATTTCATTACTTGAAACCTTTATTTATACTCTTTGTTACTCGCACTCTATTCCCCTTATTTTAAATCTAAATGCCTTTGAAAATTTGAAATTTCACTCAACAGAAAACACATTTTTAATTATTTTCTGTAGCTTATGATATCAAAAGAAATTGAATGATTAAACTGGGGTTTAAAAATTGCTAGAGTAAGGTGTGTGTAAAAACAGTTGTAGAGGCATTTAAGTACTCTCTTCTATGCAGCACAATGTATACATACGTCATTTCCTAATCATGTACTTGTTATGTTTTGGATGATATTCACCTCGTGGCTATTTCAGTGTACTACGTGTAAGAATCAGCTCATTTGAATTCCGATATTACTGGACAAATTCTCGTTCCATGGGGTTCATAGTTCTCTCTGCATAAGCTCATTTGATTGGAATGGAAGGAAAGCATGATTCTTTGCCATCATCTTTGGGCATTCATCATTGGTTGTTCAATCCTTAGATTGGTTGACTGCGGCCCTCCACCCTTCCCAATTTTATACTAGTTCCCCTACTTCCTCGTATCTCTTCCAACGTATTTTCTTCTTCATTTGGTCCATGAACACATTTCCTTGACCTTGGGTTTGGGGACTTTTCCCTCTATTTTGCCTTCATTTATGGTCTGCACAAACCCATTTATAGCCCATTTTACAATCTGATTTGGTAAAATTTGGAGATCCCATCCTCGAATGTTCATGCCAGTGAAACTAAACTTAAATTTACTTCATAATACGCGCTCGCCATCAGGTCACTTCGTGAGTTCTTCACACCCTCTGTCTCTCTTTGTGTCGTCCTAATGCCTTCTGAGAGGAAAAAAGCATCGATTCCATCGAAAAATAGAATAAACAAGTAGGTGATGCAGACAGGAAGCCACTACCTTAGCCGATGTCCATTAAATCGAAAGTAAAACAGAACAAAAGCAAGAATGGACAGAGGCCTCAGCCCAAGAAAAGGAAAGAAAACTGGATGTGAGCATTAGATTCATTTTATTTTAACTACTCGCAGATGAAGAAATATTCACGGGATTTCCACCAGATAAAACAAACGGTTGCATCTTCTGGCCATCGGAAAAGCTGAACAATAAAGACTACAATCCTTTAAAACCTGGTGCTGGAGGAAGTTGCTGAATATAAAATGGATGGAAAAAATAGGAAATGATGAAGTGTACAGAAGAGCAGAAGAGGAAAGGACTATATGGGACACCATAGAGAGAAAAAATAACAAGATGGAATGGGCACACCCTGAGCCACGATTGGTTTTTGAACAACATAATTGAAGGTAAAATAAAGGGAAAAGTCCCCAGGGGAAGACCCAGGAATAAGTTCATGGCCCAAATGAATAGGAGAGTGCATAGGAAGAGATCTCAGGAGGTAAGGGAACTAGCATTTGATAGGGAAGGGCGGAGGGCCGCAGTCAACTAATCTTAGGATTGAACAACCAATGAAGGTAAGAGCCTTTTATTAATGTTTCAATCGGCTTTCACTGATATCAGCCCGGAATAAGACGGCAACAGTCGTCTGCTTGTACCGGTGAGGAACCCACGAAAAATGTCACCAGCCTTCTTCGTGGGGAAGTAGCCACATCTTTTATCGTACACTAGAAGTATTAGATAAGAAGGAGACGTCAGGAATTTTATTCTTACCAAGAATCTCAAACGCCTCCCGTCTACGCACGTCTTCTCTCTGCAATCACCTTATTTGCGACTCATACGATGCCACCCACTCTTTTCGAATTTTCCCCACATTTTCATTATCTCACACCTCTGACTCTCTTTATTTGTAATTCGCTTCAAATGTGCTTCTTTTGCTTCGGTTATTTTACAACTGGCGTTCCAACCACGTAACCATTTTCCTCCAATATACTTCTCAGTGGTGGAAGAAAAAGGATTAATTTAGGGAAATTTAATGAGCCAATCGAAATGGATGTAGTTAGAAAGAAACGGATGGAGCAAAACGAAACAACCTCTCTGTGAAATCATTCGCGTGGAGCGTGTCACACTATGGATCTGAAGCATAGACCATTGAAACAGTTGGCCAGGAAAGACTAGACGCCTTCGAAACCTGGTACTTAGGGAGGATGCTGAAGATAAAATGGACGGAAGAAATAAGAAATGATGAAATGTACAGAAGAGTAGAAGAGGATAAGTCCATATGGAACACCATGCAGGAAAGAAGAACATGATAGAAAGGGCACACCCTGAGACACAATGGGCTTGTGAAGAACATAATTAAATTCAACAGATTCAGGCGAGATATCGTGGAAGTTCTTCATAATGTAAGAGAAACAATTGCACTTTTCCACAAAATTGTTTTAATGCGTACAACGCGTTTCGGCTCACAGAGCCATCATCAGGTACAAGACCTGAACAAGACCTGTCTTGTACCTGATGATGGCTCTGTGAGCCGAAACGCGTTGTACGCATTAAAACAATTTTGTGGAAAAGTGCAATTGTTTCTCTTACATTAACATAATTAAAGGTAAAATAGAGGGAAGAGTCTCCAGAGAAAGACCCAGGATTAAGTTCATCGACCAAATAAAGAGGAAAGTACATAGGAAGAGTTACCAGGAAGTAAGGGACTAGCATTAGACAGGGAAGGGTGGAGGGCTGCAGTAAATCAATCATAGGATTGAAATACCAATGGTGATGATGAATTATACTATTCAGGTTCGTGAAGTATTCCACTTGGCCATCTCACTCTCATGTGCTACCAGACTCACTAACTTCTCGAAAATCCTCTTAACTTATTCTTTTAATGATTATTAACATCCAGGCCTTTCATCATTTACCTGTAACGCTCTCATAATTGTCTGCAGACCCTTGGGTGATTGGCTAATCAGCCCTTGGTCATCAGTCGATTCATTTGAGTTTATGTTTGAACACAGCTTAGATTAAAGCAATGTTCCGAGCACAGTGATCTTCATCAGAATTTATCAATCCGGTATGCAGCAGCTCATCACTCTACTCTCCTCCAAGCCAATCATTTCATTCCTATAATGTTCTCCTAAACGTCCTTCATAATTTGCCAAGTACGTTTCATTCTTATGTAAAATTGCATCACACATAATCTGGGGGGAGGAAAAGGCAAAGGGTATCAGGGTGGAAAGAAGGGGAAATCAACTTTAGAGCTTTCGCCTGTAATGGTGTCGTATAATCTACTCCTTCCAGAGATTTTGGAGCTATTGTTTGGAAATCCGAATTTAGCGGTTGGCTTACTAATTAAATATTTGACTCGTTTACGAAATACATTTGAACAAAACTTGCTGGACACCCGTTGGAGCCAAAATGCTTTAATGCAAACCCCGGAAATAGCCTGCCGAGAGAAAATTTCCTTTGACGAGGTTCAAATGAATTTCAACAGATACCTTTTTTCGTAGATTCCCGCAGGTCATTTAAATTTGGATAAAAGTGTCTTTTTGGATTTACTGCGTTATAATTACTATTTCAGCAACAGTTTCGCCTG
The DNA here is from genome assembly GCA_963169105.1 of Ceriagrion tenellum. Taxonomy (NCBI): domain Eukaryota; kingdom Metazoa; phylum Arthropoda; class Insecta; order Odonata; family Coenagrionidae; genus Ceriagrion; species Ceriagrion tenellum. The sequence goes on from OY720637.1 coordinate 50,224,212, forward strand.
GCTATTCTGCCGGCTTCGTCAGGCTTTTGTTCATCAGGCGAAACTGTTGCTGAAGTAGTAATTATAACGCAGTAAATCCAAAAGACACTTTTATCCAAATTGAACAGATACCGTTTAGAATAAAATTTTTTTTAAGATTTCACTCAGCGGTTAGAGTAAATTGAATGTTGTGACACTAGTAGGGAATTATTCATCCAAAGGAAAGTGTCCAAGAGGAATCATTCTTGGGCATTATCGTGAAGAAGGAGAGTAAAAGCAATTGTCCACTTAGATAAATTGTTTTCATCAAAATGGTTTTGTTATTTGTGCCTGATGATGATGTAGCATATCGAAACTTAGGTCAAACAAAAATTCATTTAAGTGGAAAATTGCCCTTGCTCTCATTCTTTATGGTGAATTCTCTCCAACACATCAAGCGTAATACTTCCCTTTTTGAACTTTGGCATTATGTTGTCATTTTCTTGCTACACCTTTCTCCATTTCTATTGCAAATTTTTTGTCAATATATTACCATGAATTATGTCAAACAGCAATCAAAATTGCCCCAAAAGAGAAAAAATATGTTACCCCAAATAAAATTTACGTCGATATCGAAGTATTCCTTTCTGTCTATAAACCGTGCAGCATAGGGTTGTAGATAAGATAGCAAAAGTGGCATTTCTCTTAAAGTTATCGACCAGTTAAATGTAAATTTTATTGAAATTCAGAGAAATTCTCCCGATTTTCACACCTGAAGAGCCTTATATCCTTCTATTAATCTTTACTTCATCTCCGCGTAAGGCTTACCTTTCTTTATCCCGGCCACAAAACCTTCCTTTTTCTTCCCCTTTCCCACTTTCCCAACATCCTTCCCTCTACCATGGCCTTGAGCAACCCATCGCCTCTCATCACCCCTTCAAGCCACAGGATACGTTCAGCTACTAACACTCCAAAAAATAGCCGCACCTTCACAAGTAATCCACATCTTCTGCTACTATGGACCCAAGAAAAAGATAAACACGACCAAGTCATCAGAACAGTAGACCACGTCTTGGAAAATCTGCCCACACCTCTGGACCCGAGAAAATTCACCATCATTTTGGCAGGAGATTTCAATGTTACGCTGACAGAGAAAGATAGATCCTCCACCACCTCCAGGAAACCAAAATTGATAAGATCCTTTAAAAACCTTATCTGCAAGTACACCCTTGAAGACGTCTGGTCAACCAAGCACCCTAATGAGCCTGGACACACCTTCCACTCTCCCAATGCCACATCACGCCTAGATAGAATATGAGTCAATAAAGAAAATATTCTACGGATAAACTCGATAAAAATAATAACGTCCTTCTCAGATCATCACGCACTCCGAGCAGAAATAGATATTGGCACAACAATAATCCCACCACCGTACTGGAAATTCAACAACGCCCTACTCCAGTGAGCCGATTTCAAGACATTCATGACAGACATAATCTCCTATTACAGTACAATTACCGCAACAAAGAACCCATTACATCACTGGGAAGCAATCAAAGAAAAGATCAAGGAATATACCGTCTTTTATAGCAAACTGGCAAGGAAACCCAAAACAAAAGAAGAAGCCACATGCCGTCCTCCCTACATACTAATAATCCAGTCCAAATGCTCACACTCTTCACCTACCAAACCAAGCACTCTTTCGTTTGTCCTCCTTCCCGTCCACTGCACCTTCTCCACCCTCTTCACACCCACATCTTAAAAGCCTATTCTTGTCCTACTTTCTTAGGTACCACTTTTCTGTACCATACAACACCACACTTCATATGAAGCTCTTCATCAGCCACCTTATATCTTTTCCCAAGACCCCACTTATTGGCTCTCTTCTATTACTTAACGCTTTCTTCGCTAACGCTGTTCTCCTCCTAATGTCTTTGTTACACTGACCATTTACACCAAGCGAAATACTCAAGTTATTAAATTGGCCTACTTGCTCCAGTTTTTTTTCCTGCGATTTTTATGAGCAGTTTCGCTTTCCATGACCTAGAAAACTTCATTGCCTTTGCTCCTATGGTTTGCCTTCATTCCAAATACCCCCCGCTGTTTTCCTAATACATCTACTAGAGCTTGAAATCCCTTCTAAGAACGGCCGACTAACACCTGGTCATCCGAGAATCTTACCGACTTTATTAGCCGGCCTCCTACGTTCATTTCCATACGTATCTCTTTCCAGGCGTCCCTTACCATTTTCTCAGCATATGAAGACTATACCCCACGTTCCTTTAGACAAGTGTTTTCGTCACCGCAATTGCATCTCGAGTTGCCATCCCCTTCCTGAACCTAAACTGGTAATTTCCCAAGTAGTAATTAGTTCTACTCTCCAGCCTCATGTTAATTATTCTAAATGAGAATAGTAGTGAAACATGGGTATGTCAGGATAGACAAAAGAGTAGACTAAACGCCATGGGTATGAGTTAACTGAAGAGTGTTTGAGGCAAAAGTAGGATGGATAGGGTCAGGAATGAGTGGGTAATAAATGAATGTGGGTTAGGCACTCCAGTAATGGACATATATGAAAGGAGTGTGCTTCGTTGGTTTGGCCATGTTGAGAGAATGGATGAGAGTCGAATAACGAAACAGATATATAAGAGTGAAATGAATGGTGCGAGAGGTAGAGGTAGGCCGAGAAAATCCTGGTTGAATGTGGTGGAGGAAATTCTTATGAGGAGGAATATTAGGAGTCTTAAAAACAGGAGGGCGTGTGTGAAGCAGTGTATGGGGGTAAATGAGACCAAAGAGTTTTGCAAGGATAGGTCAGTGTGGAGGAAACTATTGAAGCAGAGTTAGGTGTACAATATGTATTTGTGAGTGAAACTTTGTGACTAAGCCTACCCAGGAAGGGAACGGCGTGATTGGTATGTATGTATGTATCTTTAAAAAAATGGGATTAAAACCCGTCAATTGATGACTCGCGGTAATTGGCGGTAAGTGACATGATGATTCCCGGTGTTAACTGGATGAGGATTGCTGGGCCCATTCAAAACCAGCCGGGTGGAGTCTAACTTTTGGACGCTCTGCACATACACAATCTCAGCTCTAGCAAAGGAATTGTTTGTAAGCTTAACTTGATGGAAGTTACCCGTCACGGAAGAATTTGTGTTACTTAGTCAACTCCACTTGTAAGATTTTATTGACAGTACCCAGACTTTGCAACTTTTAGGTATTTTGAGCAAAGCATAATTTCACCTATAAATTAATGAATGTATTCTCATTTTGATAAGTAATAATTAACCCTTGAAAAGATACCAAAGTATCAGTACACTACCAAACTACTTACTGATACTTTTATGTGGGAAATGGTACATGTATGCACTCCAGCGAGACCTCATTTTAAAAAAAATCATTGAATGTGGTTGAGGAAATTCTTAGAAGGAGGTATATTAGGAGTCTTAAAAACAGGAGGGCGTGTATGAAGCAGTGTATGTGGGTAAATGAGGCAAAAGAGGTTTGCAAGGATAGGTCATGTAGGAAATTATTGAAACAGAGTTATGTGTACAAATATGTAATTATGAGTGAAACTATCTGACTACTACTATATCCTACCCCGGAAGGGAACGGCGTGATTGGTATGTATGTATGAAAATTGATTTAGAGGAAAAATTTCCAGTTTTATCGATCAAAATCACAACAAATACTCCTAAGATACGGTAAACACTTTAATTTTTTATTTCAAGATTAGTGAGCCAAAAGTTGAGGGAGAGAGAGCCTGAAAGTGGGAAACATCGCACTTTCTCCATTCTCCTTCAACCACAATCTCAAACGCCCACAGCCTAACCTCGTCCTCTTTATTCAGGGTCCATGTTCCTGCCCCCATACAACGTTGAAATTTATATTAAAGTCTCAATCAAACATTTTATCATCATTAGTCGTCTGCTTTCGCAGGTCCTTGGTGCCTCCATCTCTCTCTGTCCTATGCTCTCCTCTTCAACTCTCCGTAACTCCCTCCATCCTTCAGATCAACAAACATCTTACTTTTCTTTCTTCCTCTTTTGCGGATTCCATCCAGCATTCCTTCCAGTACATCTCGTAACAAACATTTCCTTCTCAGTGCATGTCCCATCTAGCTCTTCTTCCTATCTTCAATGGTCTTTAAGAGCTTTCTTCCTTCTTTTATTCTCTCCAACACCTCTTCATTCCTAACCCTATCAGACCACTAGATGTTGAGTACTTTCCTTCAAATCCACATTTCTAAACTCTCTATCCTTTTTCAATCCTTTTCTGTCATCGTCCACGATTCCTCACCATACAAAAACAATCTCCAAATAAAACACTTTACGATTCTCTTCTTCAGTTCCAGCTCAATTTTACTAGTTAGTGTAGCCTTTTTCTTCTTAAATACCTCCTCAGCCATACCGATTCTAGTTCTAATCTCCATTTCACTCTTCCAATCCTGCGTCACTTCTGTTTCCAGGTACTTGAATCGTTTTATCTGCTCCATCAAACATTTATGCATCGATTATTATTTGGAGTAAGTTGTGAGTTGTACAGAAAGGAACAAATTCAGTATTTTCCACATTGCTTAAACTGTCCGTACACATTAGTTTTATATGTTACATCTCGATAATCAATGGTGATATTCCATTAAAATGAACTTCGTTTTTAATGTAGTATAAATGTACATTCTGTGATTAGTGTGAATATATTTTAGATAAATATCTCATCCTCCAATGGCGCTTCCACTGGAGAAAACGTGCAGTGCTTGCCGTTGAAAAAAACATAGCGCTGCGAACGAAAATAACTTTAATACCTCAGCTATACCAAAAAGAGCGTTATTTCTCCTTGGTCTCTCTTGAAGGGTTAGAATAGAGAATATAGGGTGTGCTCGCCTCCGGCCAAAGACTGCGGATACCATGTGGTGTGGTCAGTTAGGGTGAAAAACAGCAAGGCCTGAAGAAGTGTACTCCAAACCGTGTGTCGTGGAACGCAACTGTGGCGCGAAATATTTGATGATATTTCCAAGAAAAAATTTTTTGTGCTCGTGAATTTTTCAGCAACATAGTCTTACCAAAATGTGAATAAAGCTCATCAAAAAAAGAATGTAAAAAATTATTTACCATAATTAATTACTCTGTCGGTGAACTATAGTCATTAAAGGGCACTTATAGATTGAGCCAAGACTTTTACGGTTTCCACTTGTAGACCTTTCATTTCCTTCTACATCTGAAAAAACAATATCTTGTATTATTTTGTATACGAGCATTGAGTGGAGGGCATGGACCAGTACATAATCAGGGCAGAGAATATTTGGAACTTCCGAAATGCGACGTTTAAGAAAGGTGTTGAAGATTTAATGCACGGATAAAATAAGGAAGGAGGAAGTGTACAGAGGAGCACGAGAGGAAAAGAACCTATGAAACACAGTAAAGAAAAGAAAAAATATATAGATCGGGCACACATTGAGGCAAAATTTGTTTGTGAGGGATATATTGAAAGGGAAAATAGAGATGAATGCATAATAAATTCTCAGGCTTCACTTGGTGGAACAACACTGCGATGGTTTGTAAATAAATTCACTTTGTAATTTTCCGCAATGGATTTAAATATTCCGGCCTAGGTTTCGACTCAAGTTAAGTCACTGTCATGGTGACAATATTACACCACGAACCACTTATATACATTGCCAGGGTGTAGTGTAGGGGAAATGGGGGAGGGGAAGTTGAGGATGGGGAAGCAGCTAATTGGGCGGAGAGTGGGTGACTGGTCCGAATAATGGGGGGAGAAGATAGGATTGAGAATTGTTGAAGGATTTACATCATGGGAGGGGGAGAAGGAAAGATTAGGTCAGGGAAGGAGAGTGGGAAGGAAACAATTCATTTAACTCAAATGTTGATTTTTTTGAATGTAAAATTATTTCCAAATTTTCTAGATAATCCAGTTTGTACCCCTTACATTGTATGTGTAGGACTTCTGGGATGAAGTCACTTCCTTCGTAATGTAATATTGTCTCCTTGATAATGACTTAACTTGAGTCAAAACCTAGGTCGGAATAATAAAATCCACTGTGGAATAGTACAAAGTGAATTTATTTACAAACCATAGAGATGAATGACCGAAGAGGAAGGCCAACGGGTAAATACACAGACGGAGCAATAAGGAAGTGCACACAAGAAGAACTAGCCGGGGGTAATGGAACTAGCATTATATCGGGACGTATGGAGGGCCGCATTCAACCAATCTTAGGATCGATCGGCTAATTATGATGAGTTTGAACACATATATGCTCAATAATAATTCACATTTGTGGAGAAAATATTTATTTATATTTGGTGTGCCGCAAGACGAATTCCCCCTTCTTTAATAATGGAATAGAATAATATATTCCCCCCTCATTAAATATAAAGTAGGTAGATTTCAATTAAACAAAAAAATTGGGACGCATTAGGTTATAAAGATTATTATGCTGTGTGGGGATATTCAAGAATTTAGTGCAAAGGAACACAACAAAATATTTCAGTTTTATGTGGTACTATACACAATTTACATACATTTTAATAATTTCCTTTCAAGCAAACAATTTAATGGACATTTACTAATAGTATTTTTATATTATAATGTTCAAATAACCATATTTAAACTTTTTCAAATAAAAATTAACTTTTTTTTCTATAACAACTGCCTTTGGAAGTAGATTACAGATTTTTGGTGCAAAATAAATAAAACTTCTCTGAAATAAATTCTAATGTGGCCTAGGGGGTAGAACATCGAATTGAAAGCGATGGCTCCGCTTAAGATGCCAGGGCGATGTGCCAGTCAGGTTCCCCCTGCGAAAAGAGTTTTTTAAACACTTTTTTTCCTTAAAATACCTTAAGGATGGAACTTAAAAAGCGTGGAAAAGTGGAAGTGTGCGATGAAACCTATTTCTGAAGGTAACCGTTCTTAAAATTCTTTTTTGTAACACCACAATAGGTTAAATTGTGCACTTGTAAGTGCCGCACCAACAAACTATTCCCAAATATCTAATCATTGCATTGACTAATAATGTGGTACGAAGTCACTCGCACGGGTGTATATACCTACACCGAGAGTTGAAATTCGCTATGCAAAAATCATTTGGCTTGACCGAGATTCGAAATCCAGATCTCCCAATTGCCGATCAGGTGTGCTGACCACTTCCTTCGGTCCGGGGTAGAATCCCGGTTTAGTCAAATGATTTTTTCAAGACCAATTTCAACACTTAAGATGTAAGGTTTTGGCAGGTGAAATGGTGACGTGCATTGTGGGAGTGTATTTAATGGAGCTCAGTTTTTATTACTGCCGCTTATTGCGCGTCAAAAGAACGAGTTTTTGCACCATTATGTTCGGCAATGTATCTCTCTTATTTTATCACTTCTGTCAGACCTAGAGAACACGTTCATTAAAAACACACCAGTTCTGAATTTCTCAAGCAACCTAGGCTTAGCGTGTTGCCTCCTAGCCTCTAGGGGCTCCCACCTTAATCCCTCTAAAATTGTGAGTCACTATATGTTCGCTCGCAGCTGTTTTAAACGAAGCGTGCTGCTTTTCTTCGTATTTTATTAATATATTTGGTCAAATCCTTATGACCAGGATCCCAAATGCTCGCGGCGTATTCGAGGTGTGGCCTAACCAGAGCGAAGTAGCATCTCTCTTATACTTTTTCATCCGAAGACATTCCTATTATGCGCTTGAGAAAACCTAGTGTTTTTAATGCTAAGCCGCATATGTTTTATCCTTGGGGTAAACCAGTTCCAGTTTGTCGAATGGTAAGAAAGTTTGGCCGATCTTTGGCAGGGACTCTGGTCTTTTGGGAAGAAGCTCACACTTCAGGAGGATAATAATCTTTATAACCTAATGCGTCCCAATTTTTTTTGTTAAATTGGAATCTACCTACTTTGTATTTAAGAAGGGAGGAATATATTATTCTATTCCATTATTAAAGAAGGGGGAATTCGTCTTGCGGCACACCAAATATAAATAAATATTTTTTCCACAAATGTGAATTATTATTGAACATATATGTGTTCAAACTCATCATAATTGGCCGATCGATCCTAAGATTGGTTGAATGCGGCCCTCCATACGCCCCTATATAATGCTAGTTCCATTACCCCTGGCTAGTTCTTCTTGTGTGCACTTCCTCATTGCTCTGTCTATGTATTTACCCGTTGGCCTTCCTCTTCAGTCATTCATCTCCATGGTTTGTAAAAAAATTCACTTTGTAATATTCCACAATGGATTTCATTATTTCGACCTAAGTTTTGACTCAAGTTAAGTCATTATCAAGGTGACAATGTTACATTGCCAACGAAGTGACTTCATCCAGGAAGTGCTACACATACAATGTAAGGGGTACAAGTGGTTTACTTCAAGAAAAAAACACTTGCAGTCATGAACACAATAAAATTACTAAACAAAATCCAGGGGCGAGTAACCACTTCATGGTTTTAGCAGGGAGGCGCTAGTGATAAAGGGATGAGGCAAGGGGGGGGGGCACGAAAGGGTGAGCCAGGGGGAGTAGGTGATGGATAGGGCGAAGGATGTTGCGAACTTCCTGCTGCGAGGTCGGGCGCCTATTGATTTACTCGTCTTACACAATAACACCATACAGGATTAAGGGCAAAGTGGAACAAGTGACGCATAAAATCAATGCTGTTCATCGGCGCGATCTCCCATTCACGGCTGCAGTTATCCGTACCTGTTCACGGTTTTAATTTCACAGTCGCACTGCACAGTGCTTTCCTATCATGCAACACACCATTCACTAATTCAGTGTCATGCCAGCAATATCGTCGCACTTCAACGCTCCACCGGGAGAGTAGTGTGGTGAGCGTTGTGCAAATATCGTATCTTGCCACGCGGTTAGTGAACACTGAAAGAACCAGCCTGAGTTTATCTTAATCCATTTAGTAGGTCGAGCCCGCCGCACGTTATTACTTGATGTGATCTTTTGCGCGATGAATGGGTGAAATTTCCATTTTAATGGACGTCATAATTTTGCTGATATCTCTTCTTTAATGGGGTGTTGCTGAACGTTCGCGGAAAAGTAGAAAGATTTCTCGGGTAAAATATATCTTCACTCACCACGAAATTTAATGCTTCAAGAAGTATGCCGGCAACGCGATTTTTGTACGCGTGTGCTGATTATGGGCGTTAGAAATTAACACGAATAGTAACTGCGTAAGTACACTCCATTTTCCAGGGATAAATTGTTGCTCTTATCACAAAAAAAAATGTCGTGAGCATGTAATATTCAAAGGATGTTCCTTATGCGGAAATGTAAACCACTGGAATGATTGTATCAATAAAGCTAACTGCGCATAAATTATCCTTAATGCCAGGGTTCATCACCACTGATTGAGTTACTCCGGAGAAGAGATATTTAGCATTGGCCTTTTTTTAAAGTATTCCACTGGTGGAAGTAGGTTTTGTTGAATTCCAGGGAATCTCCTACCGTTTTTTCACACTTTCAGGGGCCTATCTCACTCTCGTATATCCCTCTTCACCTCTGCACACGATCTGCCCTTTTTCATCCTGGCCATGAAACCTATTCTCTTTCTTCCTCTTCCCCGTTTGCCCATCATCCTTCTCTATAATACATTCCTGAGCAACTCCTGAGCCTCTTATTACATCCTCCAGCCACCTACTCTACCGATCTCGAATTTCATTGAGAAGTTTCCTATCCTCGCCCACCATCTTAAGCAATTCCTCGTTAGTCTTCCTCACCGTCCACCTCACCTTCTCAATCCTTCACTAATGCCCGCAGCCTATTCTCGTCTTCCTTTCTGAGGGTCCACGTTTCTGCGCCATACAACGCTACGCTCCGTATCAACATCTTCACCAGCCTCTTCTTCACATTCTTATTCAAGGTCCCCGTCATCAGCTCTCCTTTATTACTAAAGCATTTACCTTAAATAATTAAAAAAATCAAGAAGCAACAAATCCTTATCAAGTTGATGGTAACAGCAAACGAACAATAAAACCTTACAATCGTTTTTCGAAGTTTTGCGCCGTTACAAGTTCATGATTTATTTGAAGTTAATATCTTCGATCAGAGAAAAAAACGTCTAATTCACACCCATTTATACTACAACGATAATGTTTTATCAAGATTATTACGAAACTTAGAAGCTAATGTTAAAATAACTAATAATTAATTCAAAATATCAAATAAAGTTTTGAAAAAGAAAGAGATTGGACCACTGAAAACGAGTTTTTTTCGGTACACAGTATGCTCTAATTTGTCATAATAAAATATAAATTATGGTAATTTAATGATGTATTCAACCTTTTGCATATTAAATCACCCATAAAAATCTATTTAGTAACAGCTTTCATAGGTTCACTTGGAAATAAAAGAAATATAGGATGTTCATTTTATTGAGATCATCTGCAATAAAAATGTCGCGTCATTTAGAAGGCCATTCTCGGAGCATCCGAATACATGAAATAAACGAATACATAAATAAAGCGTGGATACGAAGCCAAATAAATGTAACCATAGAAACCATCTGTGTGATACTTAAGGGACTTTTTGCCCTTATACTTTTGCAGAAAACATTTTTCGAGGAAGTGTGACCCATAACAATCGATTCCTCATAACGAATACCCTTAAATGTCAACATTTCGGTAGATCGGTTAACAATTTTTTGATAAAATCATTGCATAGGCCACATACATATACATATATGCCATAAATTGGCACTATATTGCTTACCTCTCAAGAGATTTTAATGATGTGTGAAGATGTGTTACAAACAAGGCTGCGTTGAGAGTTCATAATACTTAACCTCAATAACAATTATATCGATATGAAGCGAAAAAGGCTCAAAATCCCAACAGCTACATTGAAATAATTCTTCAACCAATGCCACAACCGTACATTGTAATTTATCGGAGAAAATTTTTCATATCGCCCCCAGTGGCGGCGGGGTAAAGTCCTCGCCTGCTAACCCGAGGGTCACGGGTTCGATTCCCGCCTGGGTAGAATATTATCTGCCCAGGGCATGGGTGTCTGTGTCTCGTCCGTTGTTACTGTTGTTCACCCGAGTTAAAATGGCCTACTGTGCTGTATTCGGGGCAGTGAAAATAAATAAATAAAATATTTCTTGCATGATACGCGTCGAAATATTTACGATACGAGATTGCTCTTTTCTCTATTGTAAACTGGATAAAGTTAGAGAGGTTGAGCAATGACATTTGCGTTTGTGGTGCATAACATTTAAGCGTGGCCAATTCGACACTTATCGTTTCTATGTTCTTCACGTATCTTCGGTGACGATAGTCGTAGTAATTTGTGGAATTCTGGCATTGCTAAAGAATAAATTACTGTGTTCATTCCACATTTTTTTGTTCTTCGTACACCATATACAAGTTTCAAAATTCGAACTCTCTGACAATGATGTTGGCCCATTGAAACCGGTCAGTTTAATATAGATATTAATGAGAATTTTGGAATTCTTATAAGCATTCTACCGGTCTAGTTAGATTTTGTTGAATGTCAGAGAATCTCCTCCCAATTTTCTACGCTTTCAGGAGGCTAACTACCTCTCGTATGAAAAGAGAACTCTGTCTAGTATATTCTTAATCGCCTCGGCATACGATCAACCCTTCTTCATCCCGTCCATGAAACCAATTCTCTTCCTTCCCCATCCCCGCTTGCCCAACATCCTTCCCTCTATCACACTCTTGAGCTACCCATAACTACATCCTCCAGCCACCTACTCTGCCGGTCTTGGATTGCATTAAGAAGTTGAAGTAGATTGCATTACATTTAAATTGTGGCGCACCACTACGGCGCAGTGGAGCAACATAAACGGTATTTAGAAAATGTTGCTACTTTGGGCGATTCAAAAAAGCGAGTTTGACGACTCATCTTTAGCAAAAATATATATTTTACAGCAGGTTGAACCTTTATATTTCAATCATTCAAAGCAGTTTAAAATGAATTATATGATGGACAATGTTCATGCGTGAGAATTTATCTTTATTCATGATAGCATGTAAATATTATGTTAACATTACAGTCGTAGTAAGCACGAAATTATAATGTCACGCAGAAACAAAAACTCTTCAGCAATCCCTCGACCCTCATCACATTCTCCAGCCAACTACTCTGCCGATGTCGAATTTCAATCAGAAGTTTTGTGAAATATGAAGAAGTGATATATTTTCAATCTAAGACATATGCCCTGATTTGGGGCGATAGCAGATTTCTTACCATAGGTTCGTACTCATCCCAAAAGAAATGTGCAAATTTAGCATAGAAGAAAAAATGATAATGATTATGCGTCGTCCAGAGGAAATTAAGTTTTAATCTAAATATTGCACCTCGGACATTAAAGTTTATGTTTCAATCCGGAAAAATGCCAATCGTCAAAGGCATTGTATGCTAACAGGAGAGATGGATTGAGAAATTAACGTGACACATATATAAAATTGATTCCTCATTTTCAAAATTGGAGAGATGCGTAAATAGCACGTAACATGAAAATGCTCGCGTTCTGCACTCTGTCTTAAAGGCGTGTGTCTTAGGGAAGTCTGAAGTGAATGTGAAAAAGCCTTCGGAGGACCGTGCTGGAGTCAATTGACGATGAACACATGGACGAAGAGGATCAGAAAAGAGGAAGTGTACCGAAGAATAAAAGAGGAAAAATCATATGTAGCACAGTCTAAAATACAAGTTACTGATAAAAACGTCACATTTTAGGAAAAAATAAACTAACTTGTGAGGAATATAGGAAGGGAAGATAGAGGGGAAAGCCTCATGTGGAAGACCGTGAGACAAATGAATAATGCCGCAGAAATGAGAGACAAAACTGGAGTGTTCAAAGGGGATAAAGGACTTTGCCGGGGAAATGGTCGAATATAGAGGTAGCATTGCTGGATAGGAAACAACGACCGAAAATAACCGTATTATGTGTTGTTCTAAATGGCTCGAAAACGTGAACTGGTTTGGGTGGTTGCACGCCAATTATTTTTTCCTATATTATTTATTTTCAGTCTCTCTCTAATGGCAACATCCAGAATCCAGAAGTGACGTTGAAGAAGGATTATTCAACGCGAAGTACGCGAGGGACCGATAGAGTAGCAATTAAGTTAGTCCGAGCGAGATAGTTCCCTTGTCATAATAGATACCATATTCGAATTATACGTTTTACTCTCACCAGCTGTAGGGTACATGAATTAATTATTGCATAATTAATGGAGCAGTAATATAGTTTTACATGGCAGAAATGGGAAGTAATCATATGAAAACATATAAACAAGTCTCTAACTTGACTCATTTTTTTCGCGCGGTGCGTTTGAAACTCCTTCAAAACGGAAGGATTTTTTGTAATACGCATGGACCAATTGCGGTGACAATGTGATTAACTTTCAAAAATAGTTGAGGAAACATACAATCTACCCCCTGTTAGTTTTTTTTTTACGATATCAAAGTGTTAGAAATTCCTCACTTTGTAAATAATGTCTCTCTGGAGTGCAAACACGTACCATTTCCATTGTAAAAGATCTGGAATTTTTCATCAAATATCTTGGAAAGTAATGTGGTAAGGGGTTAAATTTTTGTGTAATTAGAAGGGTGATATATTTTTCTTTAAAATGAGACCAAATTCATTGATTTATACGTAAAATGATATTTCGCTCAAACTAACTTAAGGTCCCGAAGACGGCCAAATTCTTGCTAGAGGTGGAAGGGTAGATGAGTAAATTAAAATGCATATGAATGAAAACAGCAGTTAGTACATGTTGCATATTAATGGATGAGCACTTGTCTATAGAAGTTAAAATCGCTCAGTGCAGCGTTGTTTTACGCCAGAAAAATTGGATATTCCAGGTTTCGCTCATAGATTAGAATGTGAGCCGTGGGAATACACTGTTGACAGCCTAATCTGGCGTATTATGATAGACAAACAGATAGATAACAATAACTGCATACATGAGAAGTTTTTGCGGTAAGAATTGGTGGAATAGTTAAAAAAAAAGAGTGATTCATAGAAAAGTGAACGTAGTATTCACCAGAAATGAACACTTATAAATGGAATATGCTTTGTTGGTTTGGCATTCAGTGAAAATGGATGAGAGTAGGACAATGAAACAGAATTACTGCAGTGTTATGAGTGGTGTGAGAGGAAGTGTGAAGTGGTAACGGTAAGTAATGGATGAGTTAGGAAATGGAGAATGTATAGAGTTGGAATAAAAGGCGAATGGTGGAGTATGTTAGAAGCAATGCATGAGTGTGTCAGTGGCGAAATATGTATGCAAGCACAAGACAATACGGGGTGGGGGGGAAGTATAAAGAAACAGATATTTTCCTATACCTCACTGGAATAACTAAGTTTTTTCCTCTACCTATCCTGAAAAAAGATCGAGTGATGGACATGTATATACAGTGGAACCTGATTCGGCGGCCTCCTCCCTTAAGCGGTCACCTCTCTAATGGCCAGTTGCAGGAGCGACACACGTATTCTATAACCTTATGGGACCCATTAACCACGGCAACCATTCGATAAGTGTTGCAGAAACATTCGATAAATTTATTTTTCATTACTTATGGCATGGAGTTATGAGTTCCATAAGTAGCCAAGATGGTGGATGCGCATTGGACCGCTAGGAGTCAACTTCATTGTTGACGTTAGTCATTTTAATTTCATTTTACATCACGTGGCTATAGTCGCCATATATCAGCGAAATAGAGAATAACCATTGTGGTGTATGGAGAGGGCACTACGTCATCAAATTGAAGCCCGACATTAAAAATAACAACCATTTGTTTAATCCTTCTCTCTCCTTACTTTCAAATGGGTAGCACGACGGAATGGACGAATTTGCGGGTGTAAAGAAAGAATATCAACCGTCTACTTGCAATTTAAGGCAAGTGACAAATTAAAAATATATAACTTTCTTAGTGCAATGGATACTACTCAATTTTACCCTAGTTTTCAGCGGGAAATCGGATTTTTAAAAATATAAATAAATTTAAATGGAAGGAAAATACATGGAAGGAAATGCATATTAAAGGAACAAGTGCATGCTATTTTTGGTAATTTATCGATGGATCGTAACATTGCAAAATTAGTGCGTCAGTTTGCAAGCCCTATAGAAAAATGAGGGTGAACGAAGATGGCGGACTGGCTTTAGCTCCTAGCATTGGCCAGCATAGCAAGTGCCCTCTCCATGTACCTCAATGAAAATAACCATGAAAGAGAACAATTGAAGGGATACTAATAGAAAATTTGTCAACGTTATCATGATTACAGGGCTGTAAACATTTAGTTATACATCTACATCTACATACTACCCCACGAGCCGCCGCTTGGACATGTGACAGAGGGTGATAGGTCACCAGCCGTGTAAAGATGTAAAAGTTTTGGAGGTGAAATGGTGACATGTCCTATGAGAGTGTGCTAGGAGGAGCTCAGTTTCTATTGTGGTCGCTTATTGTGCGCGGAAAGAATGAGTTTTTGTACCTATCTGTTCGGCAGAGTATCTCTCTTATTTTATCGCATCTATCAGACCTAGAAATGTAGTGAGGCTTCATGATAATATTCTCTGTGTCGCTCTGAAAAATATCAGTTCTGCATTTGTTAAGCAGCCTAAGCCTAGCATGTAGCCTCCAAGTCTCTAGGGGCTCCCACCTTAATCCCTCTAACAGTTGTGTAACACTATATGTTCGTTTGTAGCAGTTTTTAACGAAGCGTGCTGCTTTACTTTGTACCTTGTTAATTCTTTCGGTTAAATCTTTATGACCAGGGTCCCAAATGCTCGCTTCGTATTCGAGGTGTGGCCTAACCAGAACGAAAAGTAGCATCTCTCTTTTACGTTTTCATCCGAGGACCTTCCTATTATAAGCTTAACAAAACCTAGTCTCTTTAATGCTGTGCCGCATATGTTTTTTATGTGTGTTCCCCACGATGTATCTGAAATTAAGGCAATTCCAAGATATTTTTCTGTATTTGAAGATTTTATGTTTACTCCACCCACGGTGTAAGTATTGCTTTCGTGTGATGACTTTCGCAGGAAGTGAACTGTGGTGCATTTACTAATATTTAGTTCTAAACCCTAATTTAGTTGTAAACAGTAATGACAATGTCCTCAATTGCGTATGGAATCGTGGTTGGTGAACTTAAAAAAATCCTCGTACGACATTTTGGGCCCAGCGTGGAGATTGATGACTGGAAACCTGTGATGATGCTTCTCTAAAGGCCGCTTTACTCGGTAGGTACATTCTATTGTACAAACGAATGTATGAATTCCGTCATGAGGAATACTGTAGCGTGTAAAGAGGCAAATTGTATGATTGTCCGAATGACTGAACGGGAAAAAGATTCAACATGCTCGCGGCGTATTCGAGGTGTGGCCTAACCAGAGCGAAGTAGCATCTCTCTTTTAGTTTTTCATCCGTGGACCTTCCTATTATACGCTTAACAAAACCTAGTCTCTTTAACTCTGTGCCGCATATGTTTTGCATGCGTGTTTCCCACGATATATCTGAAGTTAAGGTTGCTCTTAAGTAGGTTCCCCTTGACTTGACTTTCATTTGATTTATACTGGGTTGGATTATGTTCCCCTTCGCCTATTTTCCCCCAACCAAGTGCTCTCACTGGTACAGATGTTTCACATTTGACAGAGTTTTAATATAATACAGAGTTTCAAATCATTATTCTAGGTTCACAGTCAAGCCTGCTAAAGGCTGTAATCTACAGTCAGTTTAAGTTCCTTTTTCTTTGTTTTTTTCACAGACATTAGCCCACATTTAAGCACATTATTATCTGGATGTTCTTGGCACTGATCTTTCGTATTCCCAAGGAACTTTTCTTTTCCTGCCATGGTTTCCTGTGTGGGTGCAGCAGGTGGCGTCTTGAGATGGAATATATAGTTTAGGATCCGCCTCTGCATATCTTGCCAGGTTTTTCGAACAGTTAATTGTTTAAATATAAATAGACTACATTAGAACATAACATTCCTCGACTACGTGAGGCAAAAAAAATAGTACTATATTCCTCCTTATCTGGAAATGGTCTAAAAAGTCCTGCTTGCGAGGCAATAATTGCGTGCATTAGCAATTATTCATAAGCTATAATTTCATAAATTTATGAATATACTATATTCATAATATTCATACATATATATAATATTCGAAGCTATTGACCACTGGTAAATAGGGTATGTAACTAGTAGATGTGTTCCTGCAACCCGAATACTTTAATGACATTATAACTTCATGAATCGCATAACTATTGACTTCATAACTAAATGTTCTTGTAACAGGCCATATGAGACCGATTTATTCCCACGTGAAATTTTCCTCCCTCCGGTGGTCACCTCCTTAAGCGGCCATTATTTCAAGGGTCCAGTGATGGCCGCTTAATGCAGGTCTCACTGTATTTATTTGCTACTTCACGCATACTCAATATTATTGCGCAAATTTATAATCGTAGATGCATTGCGTTTGTAATTGAAACCAAAAGATAAGGCTAAAATAATACCAATTATGCACGAACGTATTTATAATGACCCCTTACTCGTTGCCATAACACCGACTGCAGTGCCATTTTGATGGAATTACCACGTTTATACTTCAATTTTTGCAGCTATTAGCCAAAAATTTGAAATAATAAGGCGGTTTGATTTGCTTCTTGAAAAGAGTTTTTTTTTTCAGAAAACGGCATATTTTTTACATATAAAAATACCATTTTTCCTCGCGTTTCTGTATTTCTTCCACTGAACACTTAGATATTTCAAGTACCTTCTCTTTGCGAGAAAATCCCGCCCAAAGGAAACATTTTGTCACTCATATCAGATAATGGACATATTTTTCTATAAGCATTCAGGGTACGAATTAAACGACAGCATGTCCATTCTTGGTGGAACTTAATTTTATACTATGAAACCGTTTGGGTATTCAATGTGACCTGATTTCCAGATACTTCAGCTTTTAAAGCAATGAATACCAATGAACTGTCGATAGATTTCCAGGCTCGAAGTTCCAAGGATCATATGTCAGAGCAGTCCAAAATAGCTAGCACATAATAGGTCTCTTAAGCCCGCACAGGAAGGGGCTCGTACTTGCACAGTCTGATGCATGTACGAAAGTGCATTTCAACTGCATCATTTAATTCTGTGAATCATTCTGTGAGATTGTTTCAATAAATTGCTGTCGCAACATCACTCATGGTTCTTTTTATATACTCAAAAGTTATCACGGTGTCAGGACTCACAAAAAGTGCACGTTTTTAAAAGTCATTTGGGGCGAGAACGATATCCCATAAGAATGGACACAGTCCTGAAACGTGTCTTTAAATTAGCAGTCTTCTTTTTTGCGTATAAGCAGGGCAAGTGAGGACACGTTTCAGGACTGTGTCCATTTTTATGGGATATCGTTCTCGCCCCAAATGACTTTTAAAAACGTGCACTTTTTGGGAGTCCTGATACCGTGATAACTTTTGAGTATATAAAAAGAACCATGGGTGATATTGCGACAGCAATTTATTGAAACAATCTCACAGAATGATTCACAGAATTATATGACGCAGTTGAAATGCACTTTCGTACATGCATCAGACTGTGCAAGTACGAAAAAACTTAGTTATTCCCGTGAGGTATAGGAAAATATCTGTTTTTTTATATTCCCCCCCCCCCGTATTGTCTTGTGCTTGCATGCATATTTCGCCACTGACACACTCATGCATTGCTTCTAACATACTCCACCATTCGCCTTTTATTCCAACTCTATACATTCTCCATTTCCTAACTCATCCATTACTTACCGTTACCACTTCACACTTCCTCTCACACCACTCATAACACTGCAGTAATTCTGTTTCATTGTCCTACTCTCATCCATCTTCACTGAATGGCCAAACCAACAAAGCATATTCCATTTATAAATGTTCACTTCTGAATACTGTATAATAATATCTGGCGTGACGTATATCCTGTGATTAACCACAGGATATACGTCACGCCATATCATGCAATGAGAAATCGTGTATGCGATTCGAGACTCGATGTGGTAGGGGCTATAATTATGCAATATATAATAAATTCTCAGGCTTCACCAGGTGGAATAACATTACGATGATTTGTAAATGAATTCACTTTGTAAAATTCCACAATGGTTTTTATTACTCCAACCTAGGTTTCGACTCAAGTTATGCCATTATCAAGGTGACAATATTTCACCACGAACCACTAAAATACATTCTCAGGACGTAGGGGAGAGGAAGTACAGGATGGGAGAGCAGCCAATTGGTGGAGAGTGGATGACTGCTCCGAATAAAGGCCTGGTTACACAATACATTAACATGTACACGTGTTCATGTACAAGTTCATGAACGAATGCATGAACCGAATAGAACAGGTTCTATTTCCCTGTCCACGCGTTCATGCATTCGTACAAGTTGGTGTGGTTACACGATGAATTTTCGCCTTCATTCACGCGTTCATGCATTCGTACATTAACTCGTACGAGTTAATGTATCGTGTAACCAGGGCTTAAGGTGGGGGGAAGAATGGATTGAGTATTGTTAAAGGATTTGCGTCATGGGAGGGAGGGGGGGAGAGAAAGGTAAGATCAGGAAAGGCGAGTGGGAAGGGAACATTTCATTTAACACACACAAATTTTGATTTTTCGAATGAAAAACTATTTTGAGATTTTCTAAATAATCCAACTTGTGCCCCTTACATTGTAAGTGAAGGACTTCCGGGATGAAGTCACTTCTGCGGTCTTCTTCAATTAGGTGTTTGGCAGATTGGGAGCAAACATTTCCGTTTAGTAAAGAAACCTTATTATTATGCAAATATAATTAAGTAATTATGCAAACCTTAACAACGCAACATGGAAGGCACTGGCTACATTCCATGAGTTGACATTCACAACTCTAGAAGGAATTGGGTCTCTTTTACCGTTTTGGATAGACTAAGAAACTCTAAAGCCCGTATTCATAGTCGTATTCCTAGAGGTTACCTGTGTATCCCCTAGCCAGGTAACACCTAGGGATCCCCTACGCTGAGCGATTCATAAACCTTACCTGGGTAACACCCAGCCAGGGGACGCTTGGGTAAGAGATTTGGCAACAATCCCATGCAAAAATACATATGAACGGTTTCACTGAATGGTTCTCGATGTTTTCGATGCTCATTTCTCACCGTAACCAAGTACGCTATAAACAATAATACAGTATACAGTTGCAAAATGTTGATGAAAAATGATTGAAGGAATATGAGAGAATGATTTCAATATTACTTAAATATTTATGTAATTTGAATGATGAGGAATACGAGGGTGATTCAATAAGTACTCGTGTTTGTAAACAGAAGACGTTACTATGGAAATATGTTGATATTATCGTGTACTGCCATTAGTACAGTAGTATCAATTCTTCCCACGCATGGGCAGCAGTACTGCGTCAGGGGAGCTTTGGGTAAGCTTCATGCCTTACCCAGGAAATCGACGGCCTGGGGGAGGGTTAGGGGACAACAGTCCCCTGGGTAACGACTATGAATACTATTTCTGAGCCAAGGGGCTCCCCCACACCTTGGGGACACCCAGGTAACGACTATGAATACAGCCCTAAGACCTCAAGCAACTTTTATTTTTCTAATTTTCATTGATATTGCTATATTGAGAATCATATTTAAATGGCAGGGATTCATGGAGACAGGAATTATTGGAAAAGTGGTTCTACCGAAGACCGGTGAAAATTGTGACGATAACCACTGATGAGAAGTAAAAAGAAGAGTTAGAGAGAACGATTTCCAATGACAACAATGAGATTCTGAAAGTAATAAGGAGAATTACTGAAGGAGAGTGAAAATGGGATATAGTAGGTAAATCATGAAGGACACCGGAGTGTTAACTACGTTGGAATCAATCGGTTAGCCTGCATAGGACGGTGAACTGGGGACCTGCAAGCAAAACAATCTTCCGACTGCTGACTGCAAATGATGAAACAATTTCAATGATATAAACAACGAAACGAGTCATCATTGGCCGTTCAATCCTATGATCGGTCGACTGCAGTCCTCCACCCTTGTCTATCTAAAGCTAGTTTCCTTACTTCCTGGCAGCTTTTCCGATGTACTTTTCTCTTAATTTGGCCGGAGATCTTATTTCTGGGTCTCCCTCTGGGGACTTAACTCTTTACTTTACCTTAACTTATCAATTATATATATATATATACTATATTATTATGTAATTAATATTATATATGTATATATAATATTATATAATAATTATATATGTATATATAATATATATAATAATTATAATATAATATAATAATATAATAATAATATATATAATATAATATAATAATTATATATGTATATATATATACTATATAAGCGAGTTCTATACAGCCGTCGACCGTCTCTCGCATCCTCTTCTCCAAGCCTCCTTGTCTCTCCAGTCTTCATTCTCTAATTGTCTCCTTTTCATACCTTGGGTGACTTGCTTTGTCCAGTCTTCTGGTGGTCGTCCTCTCTTCCTCCTCCCGGGTGGTTGACCATTTAATATATTTTTTGGCCAACGTTTCTCCTCCATTCGTTTATATTTTCTGCTGCTTCTTCTTAGAAAATCCATTTCTACGACCTCCAGTCTCTGCCTATCCCTTTTGGTAATTTCCCATGTCTCTTCTCCGTAAAGGAGTATACTCTGAATAATCGTTTTATATATTTGCAATTTTGTTTTCCTACTTATGTCTTTTGACCATAATATGCTATTCATTTTATTTATTGCGAGTTTTGACTGATGTATTCTATTTGTTATCTCTTTTTTACTGGTCCCTTCTTTTCCAATCGTTACACCTAAGTATTTATACTCACTACAGACTTCGATGGCATTTCCTTCTATTTCCAGATTCTTTGCCTTCTCATTAATTACCATATATTTTGTTTTGCTGAAATTTAATTTCAGGCCCGCCTTATTGTATGCCTCTATCAATTTCCTCATCATATATTCCGCATCGTACTTATCAATATTTTACCTTTTATTAATCAACAAACCCATTTTGTCTCAGAGTGTGTCCAATCCATCTGGCTCTTCTTTTCTGTGTATTGTTCCATATGGCCACCTCTACTCTTCTGTAAACGTAATCACTTCTTACTTTGTCCATCCATTATATCTTCAGCATCCTCCTCCAACACCAGATTTTGAAGGCTTATAGTCTTCTCAAGTCAGTTTTTCCAATGGTCCATGCTTCCGATTCATAGAGTGCCACGCTCTCCACAAATGTTTTCACAAGCTGTTTTCACAAGCTGTTTTCACAAGCTGTTTTCTAGTGTGTAGCCTCATATGAAATGGGTATCGAACGCGAATTTGAGATATTGGCGAGGAAAATTCCCACCAAACAAGGACTGATCCTACCGCCGCCGGGTGACAGAACCAACGCGGAGGGAGGCTGGGGGGTGATCCGTGTAGGGGTGTCGGCCGTGGGAGGCGGAGGCTATTGGGGGTTGGGGAGGAAAGAGGTGCGAATAGGGCGGGGTGGTAGTCAGGGAGGGAAAAGGGAATAGGGAAGTGTTATAGCGGCTGGTAAGAAGAGACGTGGAGAGGGGGAGGTGGGGCGGGTGAGCTATTAAAGAGGGAGGAGGGGAGGTAGTGAAGGGGATGGGGGGGTGGGGACTGTTGCGTATATGGCGACGTCACGTGACCGACCCACTCGTGGAGAGGCGGCATGTGTCACGTTGGCGCCGAGATGATGGGGAGACGGTTTGCCCTCCCATACCCTCTCCTTCCCCCCACCCTAACTCTAACCCCCACCCATGTCCCTTTAAATGCAGACACCTCTCCCGTCCGATTGGCGACTCCACGGGTGCCCGTCGAATGCCTAATTGCTCGGCTATGCTCCATTCGAAAACCCCCTTGTGTCTCTCTTTCTCTCTCTTCCTCCCACTTGGAAACTATAGGCCTCTCATCGTCACCAAAGGTGGTCTACCTAGGCTTGTGCGATGAGTTGATTCATCGAATTCATCGACGATAATTTTAGTCATCGCGTTGCACCGATGAACCGCGTCGATGACAATGAATAATAATAATAATAATTTATTTATACCTAACAGCCGAAGCCAATTACTAGGTATTTAATACATGGACGAACACACACAACCATGCCTAGGGAGGTGTAAATATCCTACCCAGGCGGGACTTGAACCCGCGACCTTCGGTTTTGCCGGCGAAGAATTTACCCGAGGACTTTACGCCGCCGCCACCGAGGCCGGCAAAATGAATGCCATCGATCATCGACGTCGACGAGTTGATTAATAAACTAACGGTAATGAGTCGATGAATTCACCGATGTAAAAAAGGGTTCTAGGCAAATGCGATGAGAGAGTACGAGAAAAAAGCTATTTTACAGTTGTCAGGCCTCATTTAGAATATGCCTCTAGTATATGGGATCCGTACAAGGAAGGTATGATTAAAGAATTAGAGCGCGTGCAAAGGAGATCCGCTAGGTTTGTTAAAGGCCGTTATGATAATTGTATAAGTGTTACGAGCTTAATAGAAGAACTAGGATGGGAATTACTATCAGAACGCAGGTTAAAATTTAGGTTAAACCTTTTGAGTAAATTCGAAACAGAGTTGTTCACAGATGACGTTAGATATATATTGAGAACCCCTGCGCATTATGCTAGGTTTGATCATATTAACAAGATTAGAGAGATAGATTGTCGTACCGATAGATTTAAAATGTCATTTTTCCCTCGTACTACAAGAGAGAACATTAGGCAGCGTAGCAAATGGATAGGTAGGTAAAATATAGTTAGAGTAGTCTGTAGTGCATGTTGCATGTAATAACAACCAATAATCCCTTCCTTATTATGTAGATACTAACCATCTAGCTCCACGTGACCCTATTATCTAGCATATCTCCCTTAAATATCCTACTTGCATGGCAATAGTGCATGTTTGGTGATCTTCACCCCCTGCCACACACCCTCGTGGTGGCTCGCAGGGTATCACGTAGATGTAGATGAGTCAATGAATCCATCCCTATGAGATGATAATTATTTGTGTAGCGTCGCCCGCCCGTGCTTGTTCCTATCTTTCCGTCGGCGATGAATGAATTTATCGTCTTATCGAGGTCGGTGAGTTCATCGACTCATCGAAGGCGATGAAAACCTCTACTCATCGTCGTCGATGACAATCATCGAAACCGAATCATCTCGATGATTTTTGTTCATCGACCTTCGATGGGCAACTTCGTTCATCGCACAAGCCTAGTTCTACCAATGCAGACAAGTTTCCTGAGACCTCCGTGCCTGGCTTTTGTCTGTAGAGCCGCTAATCAAGGCATATATCTAAGATTTAAAATATATCACTTCATTATATTTCACAAAACTTCTGATTGAAATTCTATATTGCCAGAGTAGGTGGCTAGAATATGTAATGAGGGGCGAGGGATTGCTGAAGAGTTTTTGTTTCTGCATGAAATTATAATTTCGTGCTTAATACGACTGTAATGTTAACTTAATATTTACATGTTAGCATGGATAAAGTTAAATTCTCACGCATGAACATTGTCCATCATATAATTCATTTTCAACTGCTTTGAATGATTGAAATATAAAGGTTCAACCTGCTCGTAAATGAAAAATGAAAAACGTTGTAATATTCCACCAATTTATTTTACGGTACAAGTAGTTTCGTCGCTGCGGCGATATCTTCAGGTGCAGGCGGTCTTCATCATCTTCAGGTACGAATATCCATTAAAATCCGTCATCCGTAAAATAAATTGGTGGAATATTACAAAGTTTTTCATTTTTCATTTATGATAAAATGAACTTCCACAAAGTTAAGCCTGAGACGATAGAGATAGTTCAATCTGCTGTAAAATATATATTTTTGCTAAAGATGAGTCGTCAAATCTCGCTTTTTTGAATCGCCAAAAGTAGCAACATTTTCTAAAAACCGTTTATGTTGCTTCAGTGCGCCGTAGTGGTGCGCCACAATTTAAATGTAATGTAATCTACTTAAACTTCTTAATGCAATCCAAGACCGGCAGAGTAGGTGGCTGGAGGATGTAATTATGGGTAGGTCAAGAGTGTGATAGAGGGAAGGATATTGGGCAAGCGGGGATGGGAAAGGAAGAGAATTGGTTTCATGGACGGGATGAAGAAGGGTAGATCGTATGCCGAGGCGATTAAGAATATACTAGACGGAGTTCTCTTTTCATACTAGAGGTTGTTAGCCTCCTGGAAGCGTAGAAAACCGGGAGGAGATTCTCTGATATTCAACAGAACCTACCTTAATTGGTAGAATGTTTATACAAAATTCTAAAATTCTTCTCAATATCTGTTTTCAACTGATCGGTTTCAATGGAGCAATATCATTGTCTGAGGGTTCGAATTTTGAGCCTTGATTATGGTGTACAAAGAACAAAAAACTGTGGAATTTACACAGAAATTTAATCTTTAGCAATGCCATTATTTCACAAAGTTACTTCGTCTAATGTCACCAATATATGTTCACATAAATTACTTAGACTCTTCCATTATGCGTTCAGAAACTGGTTTTCTTAATACTAATTTTGCTAGAATTGATGACTCACGGGCTATAATGCGAATACAACACGTTTTGTGGAAGGGTTACATAATATTCAATGTGTTCGAAATTCAAAGTAAAATTGGATACTGTTGTACGAGGTATTTCAATACAGTTGGATTACACTGGAGTATTCATTCAATATATCCTTGAATACGTAACAGATATACAATATTTGAAATAGTACTGGAGGTAGGTGGTAGATATAAAGCAGTGTTTTCCAAACTTTTTCGAGCCACCGCCCCCTTTCTTCCACAAACCTTTACCCAGCGCCCCCAACCATAAGCTTTAAAGAACTACACGAAAGAATGAAAAAGACTACACGAACAAAGAATGATGTTTATAAAAATAAAGCAAAAACAGTTGCGATTACATTATTGTTGTTTTCAAATCAAACAGAGAAATAGTTTACTCATCCTTGGACATGTATATTTGGTAAAAGCCCAGCCTCCTGCGCCCCTTACATCTACATCTACGTCATACCCTGCAAGCCACCCAAAGGGTGTGTGGCAAGGGGTGCTTCCACACCAGGCATGCATGAATGATACGGTAGAACACCGAAATTACATTGAAACCCGCGTACCACACATGCAAAGCGCCAATCAAAAATCTAATAACCAACAAACATTCTATCGTCAATCGTTTCAACATGCAAGGGATACAAAGACTACTAAGCCGCCTTAAGTCCCCTTAGATAAAAGCACCGTCCTCCATGAGGCGGTAGCGCCCACTTTGGGAACTACTGATGTAGAGTTTAGTTCAAGAAATACAGGATGTAAGATGAGGTGGCCGGGAGAGAATGCTGGGTAAGCTGGGAAAGACAAATATAATGATTGGAATTTTCATGAAATGATGAGAGGAAGATAATTCAGAATTGCAGAAATTAATTTAAAAAGGAATGATCACTGAAGTGCGTTCATCAGGAAGGTTTGGATGAATACGTGGGCTTAAGTGAAAAGAAAAAAAACAGCCCATACCTAGCGTGAGTCGGGCATTATTTAAAGTGGTTCATTGAATAGACTTTACACCTTCAGGAGTCACTTCGTGGAAGAATTTAAAATTTGTATCCATATTGAAAATAAGCATTGTAATTTTTTACAGATATTTATTGTAAACGTAGAGCGAATTTCGCAGCTTGCTGCACCTTCAGGTTACATTGTTTTTCTTTTTTTAAAAGATTAAAATTTATCTTTATTATTAGATTGGCGTATTTTTTAACATGAACAATTGTACCTGAAAATGCATATGCTGCAAAATGCGTTATATGCTTTCAAATGATATATGTGGAAAGGTACAATACTTATTTTCAATATTGATTCAAATAAGCTTCATTGAAGCAGCAAAGAAGAGAGTACCACGCGAATCCGTATATTTGTAAGTCCCTACTACTTAAATGTGTAATGAATATAAAGCCCTTTATACTAGGGGCACGAAATCGCACAGCGTAAAATTCCATGTTTTTCTCCATCTGGGGCGAAATATTAATTCAATTAGAGCAGAGAGTTATGTCGCCATCTCGCGTTCATTCATAAGCTCTAGCTTCCTTACATTTCATAGCATTACATGACGCAGTTGAAATGCACGTCCCTACATACATCAGATTTTGTAAGTGCGTGCCAATCGGCCTTAAGAGATCTATTTCTTGTAAGCTACTTTGGAGGGTTAGTGTATATAATCCTTGGATCTCCGAGCCTAAGAAGCTATTAACAGTCCATCAGGCAATGGTATCAATTGATTTAAAATCTGAAGTATCTTGGAATCAGATCAGATTCAATACCAAAACGGCTTCATAATCTTGTAGGAACAGTATGTTAAAGAAGTTTGTCCGCATACATCTGGAGTATTTTGAGGAAATAACTCGTGAATCAAGTGCTATTATTTTTTGGTAATTGCTTTACTCCAGCAAAGGAGAGGAAACATTGGCTCGGCATATTCTTGACGCGCGTTACCCGGAAAACAATTGTGACCTGGACATTAGGACCTTGTCCTGATCTATTAAATATGAGTTGACGCCATTAGGAGTTGGCTGACTGTAGCACGCTTCGTGGAAATTGGTTGAAATGGCGAATGAAACTGAAAATCCCGCCGCCAAGGAATTCTAATCGACGGTATTTTTTTTATTCATGATGATACCCGCCCTCACACAGCGCATGAGACAACAACTATTACCAAAATTCGGTTGGGAGCAATTCAACTGCTCTTAATACAAACCGGACCTCGTTCCTAGTGACTTCTATCTTTCTTTGCATCTGAAATCGATTATTGGTGGCAAGAGGTTTAACAATGACGACGAGATCACAGAAAATGCTGTCACTTCAACAAATAAACAAAAAACTGACAATGAACCCGGAAGACTCAGAGTGGAGGGGCTCCTCGGTGGTTGGGCCCAGGGTCGAGAGATTGAGGTAACCAGCCCCTTTGGATCAACCCTCCTGACGCCTTCCCCTTCTCAACAGGCGATGTTCGGGCCATAATAAACGGGAACTCGTCAAGTAAAAATGAAGACTAAAAATGAATGAAAGATCTTTAAAAAATTATGAATAAATGAGGTGACGAATAGAGAAAAATATCCTTACAGATCCTGAAATTAATAATATAAATAATAAACTTGAATAGCATTACAGGTGACAACTTTTTATGCAAAGGGAATACAAAAGCATGAAATGAGCTTACAAAATGTTGTGTGGAAAAATTGTATAAATATTTTTTGCACAATAATTTTTTTTACAATAATAATATGTACTTTTTTTCTTTGCCCTGTCAAATGGAACTTACATTCTGGACGTTCCTCGCGTATACGAGGGCTGTTAAAAAAACGGGCATTTTTTATTTTGCGGTAACGGATAGTTCAAGAAACGTATGGTTGGCAGCGCTGCATTTTTCGCTTCCTCCCGAGTAGCCATGGTTTTCTACTTGCTAAAATATAGTTTAATATCCATCATATACCTCTATAAGTGGAGACTGTTATAGTCACCTTGATGATTTTTTCATTGCCCGAGTTTCGGGGATCAACATTGCCGCATGATATTTTGCATGTAATTTTGAGTTTTTCTTGGAAACTGGAGATTTTGAATAAAGGCTTACAAAGACATTGCTCTTGGTTGTACGCAGTGTTGTGAATGATTTCCCTAAGTAGAAATCGGTTGTCAGTCAGCTCAAGACGACCCTCAACCAGGATGGCCTCTGACGTCAGCTGATGGCAGTATCACTCAGAAAATCGAAAATCTGTTGCGTGCCAACCGTTGTCAGGCGGTCGGAGAACTTGCTGGAAGGTTTTTAATTTTGATTAGGTAATATGATGACATTTTGACCAAAAAATTCAACATGCATCGAGTTACAGCAAAGTTTGTTCCTACGTTTGATATCAGCAGAACAAAACGACCTTTTTTGACCACGACATTGCGCCCGCCACTAATCCTTGTAAAAATCGTGAGATTTGTGCAAAAAATCAAATTGCTTTCATGTTTCAGTCTCCCTACTTACCTGGCCTACCCCGTATCACTTTTTTAGTTTCTCTTAGTCAAAATTAGCGCTTCAAAGTCGTCGTTTTGACGCCATTGGCGATATTAAAGAGAATTCGCCACGGGAAAGGGAGGTGACATCCAGAGAAGTACTCCAGGACGGTATAACAAAGTGGAAACTACCCGGAAATAAATGAATCTCTAGATAACGAGAGTACTTATCAAATGTATAAAAATGAATGTCTGTTTGTTCATCTTCTATGCGTTCCAATACCATTCATCAGATTAAGACGAAACTTTGGTGAGTTGTTGTTCGCGCGCCCGCGAAGGTTTCTAAATTATTAAATCAATTGTACAATAGGTGGAGCGCAAGTCGTTTTTACAAATGTGTGTCGGAACGTGAGCTTCTAAAACAAACGAGGAACGACAAGCAAGCAACGAAGGAGGTCATTTACGAGTTGCTCAAATACGCGCATCAGAATCGTATCAGTGAGACATTATATCGCGTGCATCAGAATAATTTCAATGAGGCGTAACTTGTGTTACAAGGTACGTAATTTATTTGTAGGTAGAATAAGATTTGTTGCTGTGGTCTCTTCGTTTGCTTTTATTTAAATCTTGCATTCGATTTTTGTATACGCTTTGTTTTTTCATAAAATGTGATTTAAAAGCTCGAAAATCTGAAATGTTTCACTTCTTCAACGATAGGATATTTTTCTTCGAAGGCTTCCGCGACTCATATATTTGTTAATATTGCTGTTTTCATGTATTCTCGTCGCGTATTTTAGTTTTTTTGACTACAGTTTCTCCCCTCTTCCTGGGGGCGTCTTCAGGTCCGTTGGATAGTTTGTAATTATAGTTATTATTTATTTCCCGTTGTTATGTATTTCATTGCTAGTTCAGTTGACCATTATGTTCATTTGTTGGACATAGATTTAAAATGTGTCTCCATTGAATTGTCATTTTACATCTATGTCCAGCAGATGAACATAATGGTCAACTGAACTAGCAACGAAATACATAACAACGGGAAATAAATAATAACAATAATAACAAAATTTCCAACGGACCTGAAGACGCCCCCAGGGAGAGGGGAGAAACCGTAGTCAAAAAAAACTAAACACGCGACGAGAATACGTGAAAACAGCAATATTAATAAGATAGAATATTTTATTTACTTGGAAACCGCGGCATAGGCATTGCAACGCATACCGGGAACTGCTTATAAGGATATCAGGACAAGTGAGGAATTATTACGCTAAAATAATTTTTGCGTCAATTTCCGTTTATTTCTGAACAACCCTCGTGCATCGAAAAGGAGAAAAGAATGAGCACAAATTGGCCGACGCGGAGATTACTTAAAGCTGCTGTTGACAGAGCCGTGAAATAAAAGGAACGCAGAAGAGGGCCAAGGACAAATACGAGGCCAATGACAATTGATGGAAGACGTCTGCTTGAGGGAAAGAAATGAGAGGAAGTTGGCAGGAAACAAGATAGCTTAGAAGGAGACTACAAACCAATAATGGCACTGGGATTGAAAACCTGTGATGATGATGCTTTCGCATCGGCTGCGCTCAACTGTTACTGGGAGAAGCGGGTCTTTATTGACGCGTGCGAGGAAAGAGGAATGATAAATGATCAAGGCGGACAAGTTGAATTAATAATCCGCGAATCGCAAGATGCTGCAGAGGGCGACTTCAAGCGCCTCCCCTCAGATACGTTCGTCTCCCCCCGTCGCGAGGACAACCGAGGGTTAATGGAGTCGATCCCTCTAGAATCTTCCCTTCCCATGCCACCCCACTTAAACCTCCTCCCACATCCACCATCCCCTGGCAGACATTCAGAAGTGAAGACAGACATTTCATAAATTTTACTTCTAGACATGGGCTCAGCCAGCCGTAAAAAGAATTAGGATAGAGCCCAGCTGCGCTTCATTGAACGGCGTTCAAAGTTTAAATGCTCGCTCACAAGAACTTAACAAGGCTTAACGCGGGACGAATTCTACGTTAAGGCCTCGGGGAATGCTGTTAACTACTTCACAACGGCTTAAGATGGCGCCGTTTGACTTGTAGAGGCTTCAAGTTGAGCCCAGCTAAACTTTGTCTCAATTCTAGCCTGTGAAAAGGTCGTAGGGAGCATCGATAGCCGTGAAGGAATCGACCTCTTCCGTCAAGTCATGCGCTTTCTAGGTCAGGGGAATCAAAATGTGAAGAAATATACACTTCTCAGTTATAAAACAATCTTTTGTTGTATCAGCATAAATGACATACAATAATGATGAATAAAATAATGAATAAAAATAATCGATATGTCTACAATTTCTCAGCTGGAATGAACCTCGGGTTGTGTTTGGAGACAGAAGTGGGCATCGATACAATCTCTTATTGCTGGTGAGAAACTCCGGGTGCCCACGCTGACTTGCCTACTGCGCGGCAATTGAAGGTTGCCGTTGTTGAAGCTTGTATTACAGCATTTAAGATTATGGCCTATGTTTTACTTTAGCCATGGTGACGTTTCTTCTCACAGATAAGTAGAGGATTACTTCGTGGTGAAAATGTTTGCCTGATTTCGTCATTTTTAAAAAGTAAATTCGGTAATTTTTTTGCTATTTTTATTTCATATCGTGAATAATGTCGCTAAATTTTACTTCCACTTTTCATCAATAAAAGCAAAAACAAAAGCTCATTAATAGCATATTTTCAGTGAAACATCATCTTTTATGTTTACATAAGTACAAAAAACACGAAAATTATACATCTAACGAAAACTCGTACATCTATGCATGAATTTCCAACTCGCAATACTCCGCTCACGTTGATAAATATCCAAGAGGTATAGAATCGAGTTTAGGATTTTATTGTATTTACTCGAATCGAATTTCCACCGTTAACTTCAAATGGTGTAATTCCACATGGTTTCTTCGATTATTTCGCGATTTTGTTTTACGGTAATAATTATGATGATAACACTTAACTTTGTTATTCCACATGTCTTTATTTTCTACGACCCGGGTTTCGACGTTCGACGTCATCGTCAGGTCCGTCCGTTCAAGATGACGTCGAACGTCGAAACCCGGGTCGCAGAAAATAAAGATATGTGGAATAACAAAGTTAAGTGTTATCATCATAATTTTAACAAAGTCCACAAATTTACGCCTGATATGACCAATTATTAAGGTAAATAGTTTCGCGTTTGAGCCAAATTAGTTAAATTTCGCAAAAACTTCGCGATTTTTTGCATTGCGAAAAACTGATATGTACAATTATAAAGAGATTGTCACTTGGAGTGACTAGTGCTAACTTAGTGAGGGACTATTTTTTTGCGGTGGGCATGGACATAAACCCACGTAAATTTAATATTAGAACTGACTTTAAGTGCTGAAGTGATATTGTTACTACAGATCTGTATATCTGCAAAGTAAACTTTTCCTATTTCTCAGCCTTATCTTTTGAAACAAAGGAAATGGTTCCAGGCTTGACTTTGTGGGAGTAATTCATAGCAACTTATATAAAACTTTGTATACTCCACAATAGGTTTAATAACACGACCCGGGTTTCGACACTTCGTGTCATCTTCAGATGCAAATAAAAGATCTGTCACTCTATATATATATACAGGCTCGTGGTAGGGGAGGGAATCTGGGAGAGGATTTGAAAGATGACACGAAGTGTCAAAACCCGGGTGGTGTTATTAAATCTATAGTGGAGCATACAACGTTTTATTTAAGTTACGTATTTTCTGAATTTGGAATTCAATAACCCAGAAAAATTTAGGAACAATCAGAGACTCGACACTAACCGGACGCTCTTGTTCGAATGTAAAATCAGTGGTTTAGAAGCATTGGAAATGTGTTCCCAGTTATACGTTTTGTGACTTTGTTTCAATTAATTGCGGTTGCAACATCACTCATGTTTTTTTAAATAAATTAAAAGTTATTACAGATTCAGAATTTATATAAAGGGCATGTTTTTCAAGTCATTTTGGGCGAGAATTATACACCATAAGAACGGAACCAGTCTTGAATCCTATCATAAAAATTATATCCTCATTATCTCACCCTTAGAACTCACCCAGGTAAGTGTTTAAATTACGTTTTTTTCATACATGCAGGTCAAACGTGGTGCTTTATCACTGGATATAAGTCGCGCTACATCTTGCAATTTTACACACTAGAAAAATTACAAAAACTAGGTGGACCGACAGGAAAACTAATGAGCAAGTACTAAATGAAGTCCATACAGAAAGAGAAGTATTGGAAACAATTAAAACAAGAAAACCAAAGCTCATCGGACACTTACTTAGGCACGACAACTTCATACAAAATATTACGGAAGGAAAAATTCTAGGCAAAAGACAGAGAGAACGACCGAGAACTTCGTACCTAAAAGTATTGGCGATGGAAATAGGATGCACCTCATACAATGAAATGAAGAGGAAGGCTGAAAAAAGGGATTGTTGGAAGTCGTGGCTGCAACAACAAGGATAACCCTTAGAAGAGAAGAAGACATCTTGCAATGAGAAATCATCTGAGAGATTCGAGACGCCGTGATAGTCGGGGTAGTAATAACGAAAACCTTTCAATCGTAACATGGAAGGCACAAGCTGCATTGCATCAGCCGACTCTAGAAAGAAATTGGGTCTCTTACAGCGTTTAGGGTATACTGGGAAATGCTAACACCTTAAGGCATTTTTATTTTTCTGATTTATATTAAGATAGCTATATTGAGGCTACATGTTACTATTTGTATGATGTATTATTATCTCATGTTATGGGATATCAACTTCATGTACGGTTTAGGAATATGTTTACTCAACATGAGTAAATTAATGTTTCTTGTAACCTTTACCACCTATCGGATTTACCCCAATAACCGGGATGATTGTGACAAAATTCTGAGGTAATCCCAACATAGGTTATACTGAAAGGAAAAAAGTTGATAACTATTTAAAAAAATGAGTATTTTAGTGACACAGCTTTAATCACATGATCCAAAGGTATTTAAGTTTTGAAATAATGCCAATCGTACAAATTAGACATCCTGAATAGTTGCACAAAGCACGATAGGAAAATTACCAATGTATTTATTCTCTGCATTCAACAAGGAAATCCTGTTAAAAGAAGAAAATAAAATCACCGTCTAATGATTCGGAAATAATGAAATTAATTATTGTTTGGCAATTTCATATTGAATATATAAGCTCCAACATGTCAGCGTTGCCCCGGAGCGGGATATTGGTATTACTCCGGGAAATAATTGGGAGGATGACCACCGTTTGAGACTAAGCTACTCACAGAAATGTAACTTTAACTATACAAAACTATTTGCAGCAGATGCACTTTCTAGGGATCTTATATTATTAGACCTAAACCGATGAATTCAAAATATACCGTTTTTCTTGTAGAAGCTCGTCCTTAAAACGAAAATTTAAAAATTAAGCTTTTCATCAACACTAGAGGACCACCACCGTCACTCAGTACAAAGACACTGAGCGGTAATTGCCGCGAGACCCACAAGAAAGTAGGACTACGCAGGAGCTAATATCTCTTAAGAATTAAGAAGTACCGAGAGTGTTGGTATTGTCCAGGGCATCGCACTTTTTCCAGACTTCCCTACTAATTTCTTTTCAACCAATGCCGCCAATCCCTCAGATAAAATAAGAGCCAAAATTCCATTCTCTTGACCGACATCTGGAGTCATGAGAGTTCATGTCCCAAGACAAGAAGCCTCGTGACAGGATAATACCTGATGGAGTGACGCTAATTTATTGTTAACCCACGAATATAAGAGCCAGAGCTCTGATTACCTGAGAAATTATGCGGAGAAGATTTTACAGGAAAAACTATGAGCCTTATCCCTGGAAGATATCATCTTTGGAGGCATAAACTGATGTAGGTTACTTTATTTGGGCTTTGCAAATTGTTCAGCCTTCGTTTCGCATGTTATCAATACATCTCATTGGGTATTGTTTTGCCAATATCCTTGGCCGTCAGAAAATGCTGTAAATTCTTACTTGACAGCACTAGAGTGCATTGGAAACATATTGAGGTGGAAGAATTTTAATGGTCGCGTACACTCTTAATTAATTTTTTTCCTAAATAAGACTTTTCCGCCAAAGGTAAATTAAAATTGGTTAAGGCACCGGGAACAGAAGAAAATATGGAGCCCCTTAAAGTTATTATTATTATTTTTGTTTATTTACCCTGGGTTGGATGAGATGGAACCGTCCCCTCTTCCCCCAAACCAGCACATACACAAACACCCATGTCCTAGGCAGATAATATTCTACTCAGGCGGGACTCGAACCCGCGACCCTCGGGTGAGCAGGCGAGGACTTTACCCCGCCGCCACCGGGGCCGAAATAAGAAAATAAAAATAAGAAAATAAGAAAAAGACCGGAAAAGTACACTATAAAAGTTATGGTATCAGGTGATAAATACCACACATAGAACTTAATCTGAAATGCAATGCTGTGCTTGGAATAAATTTTTGATGTAAGAAGTATTATGAATCCAACCCAAACATTATAAATCTTGAAATTTCTTTGAAGGCTTCCGCGACTCATATACTTGTTAATATTGCTTTTCAGGTATTCTCGTCGTGTGTTTAGTTTTTCTGACTACAGTTCCTCCCCTCTTCCTGGGGGCGTCTTCAGGTCCGTTGGACATTTTGTGATTATTGTCATTATTTATTTCCCGTTGTTATGTATTTCGTTGCTAGTTCAGTTGAACATTATGTTCATTTGCTGGACATAGATTCAAGATGTGTCTCGATTGGCCGCTCCTCGGTGTGCTCCGACCACTCATCTCAGGTTGAGACAAGTGGGTATCCATCCTCCCGATGGAAATTTGATGGATATTTAACCAGTTTAAGCAGTAGAACTGGTTAAATGTCCATCAAATTTTAATCGGGAGGATGAATACCCACTTGCCTCAACCTGGGATAGAGTGGTCGGAGCACAGCGAGGAACGGCCAATGGACACACATTTTGAATCTATGTCCAGCAGATGAACATAATGTTCAACTGAACTAGCAAAGAAATACATAACAACGGGAAAAAATAATGACAATAATCACAAAATGCCCAACGGACCTGAAGACGCCCCCAGGAAGAGGGGAGAAACTGTAGTCAAAAAAACTAAACACGCGACGAGAATACCTGAAAAGAGCAATATTAACAAATTATAAATCTTGATTGAAAGGCGCCATTTTCTAGCCATATTTCTAGTATTTTACGTCAAAGGAATCCAATACCCATTTGCTCTGACAGCAAAATGAGCGTTCTCAAAAGAGCCAAACACCTGAATTGGGGGAAATTCTTAGAGACGTCTAGGTATATGCATCATTCGCTGAGAAAATATCAGATCCTTCATAAATCAATTCTGTCATCTGAATTTATTAAGGAAACGATGAGGCGAGAAGCAAATCCAACTATTATGATTCCGCTAATATCGAGTCCGACTTTTACGGATTCCAACACATGTCGGTTTCAAATGAGAAAAGGGCGTACAAGGGTTGGCCAAAAAGTAATGCCCCACTTTAAAATAAACTCACTGATAATAGAAACCCGTGCGTTGAAACGGTCATCGATGAACGCATCTCCATTGGTCGAAAAGCCATATCAGGTTAACAAGGCGTTACCGTATCTTACATCAGAGTACTCTGACCAATATTGCGGACTCTGCAGGGTACAGACTGCAAGATTAGGCTCGGAAATACCAGTCTGACGTGGAAGAATGTTAATTAACTCTTAATTTCCCACCTTTTCTAATACTTTTTGAATAATGATGCTAAATACTTTACCACACTACTACTTTGTAAGAAGAAGAGGCGATTAGCATAGAAAAAAACCAGGCTACTTAACCAGAGTTAGGACTGATACCGAAAAGGCATCCACGCACTGGTGAATCGCGGGAAAAACGCAGTAGAACTTAGAGCAGATTATGTGGAAGAATAAAGTGAGTTGATACAACAACATTTTTTTACATTCGTGAATTTCATTTCTGTGGAATGCATAGTTTTTCGAAAAATGATGGGCATTACTATTTGGGCAACCTGGGTAATTTTCTGCCACTACCACACTGTTATTATTGAAGTATTCTAACGGTAAAGGTAGGTTTTGTTGAATAATAGAGAATCTTCTCTCGGTTTTCAACAATTTTAGCGGACTATCTCCCTCTAATATATCCATTTTCGCCTCTGCATAAGATCTGCCCATCTTCATCCCGTCCATGAAACCTATTCTCTTTCTTCCCCTTCCCCGCTTGCCCAACATCCTTCCCTCTATCACACTCTTCAGCAACCCCTCACCCTTCATTGCATTCTTCAGCCACCTACCCTTCCTATACCGGATTTAATTTAGAAGTTCCTTTCCTCACCCACCATCTCAAGCAATTCCTCGTTAGTCTTCCTCAACACCGACCTAACCTTCTCCATTGTTATCCACATCCACATCTCTAATGCCTGCAGCCTATTCTGGTCCTCCTTTCTCAGGCTCCACGTTTCTGCCCCATACAACGCCACATTTCATATCAAGCTCTTCACCAGTCTTTTCGTCACATCCTTACCCGAGGTCCCCTTCATCAGGTCCCATCTACTACTAAACGTCTCTTTAACTAGGGCTATTCTCTTCCGTATGTCTTTGCTACTATGCCCGTTTTACTCCAGCGTGCTGCCTAAGTAGGTAATTAAACTGTTTTACTTGCTCTAGTTTGTGTCCAACTTTAATCACAAGCTTCGCTTTCTTTGTCCTGAAGAATCTCATTACCTTTGTTTTCTTATGGTTTATCTTCATTCCAAATATCCCGCAGTGCATGTGTACAGCATCTACCAAAGCTTGCAGTCCCTTCGAAGTTCCACTAATCAACACCTGATCATCCGCGAATATAACCGATATTATCACATGCCCTCCTACTTTGATTCCAACCTAAAGTTCTTCCCATGCCTGTCTTATCATTTCTTTAGCATACATGTTGAAGCAATGCGACAACGGGCACCCTTGTCTTTCCCCGCGACTTATATGCCCACCTTGATTCACCCTCAGCCACCCTCACCTGCGCCATTTGCGTCATATATAAGTTTCGGATTCGTCTCCTGTATCACCAATCTATTCCCATTTTCCTGAGTAACTCCGTTACTTTATGCCAATTTTCTCTGTTGAATGTCTTTTCAAAATCAATGAAGCACGCGAAAACGTCCTGATTATGCTCTATGTTTCTCTCTGTAATCGTTTTCATTACCACTTTCGCATCCTGGGTTGACCTTTCCTTCGGGAATCAAAACTGGTCATCGCCTAAGTAGTCATTAGCCTTGCTCACCAACTTTTTTATGATTCTTCGAAGAACCACACTGTGACCTCCAACAATTATTTTACGAGTGAGGTATACCTTTACACTTTAAAGCACAGCGAAATGCATTTCATATGATATACAGGAGACCCTTGAGCAAAGTGAGGGGAAGGAGAAACTAGTTGGTTAAGCAAACTTTATTGTGCACGAGTGTCATTGAAGGACCCATAAATCTCTCATCAATGAATGCCAAAAAGAGCAGTTGATGGTCCAGTAATGCTCAATGGTTCAATTTTAGTAAAAAAATTTTTTCTCTAAGGTCGTCTGATAACCCCTTAAAATACTTTTCATGATAAAAATAATGAGTATCACGCTTGTTCCAGGAAATATTGACGGATATAGCAAACAGGATAGAAAAAATGAGTAGTCGATCGTATTCAGCCCAGATGGATGAAAATTAGCCTGAGGAGCTGGGGCAAAAAGAGCAGCTAAGACACAATAAGATTTGCGTGGCTAAGCACTGGTGATGTATGGTGTATTTGCTTTAAGTACAATGATCTGCTTTGAAAAAAAAATGGGAGGAATGAGATAAATGATTCCTTTACTGTCTTAAAGATCATGCCCATCGCGTCAATAGGAGCAAAAAAGTAGGAGCCGAGACTATCGGCCTGAGATTTCAATCAACTCGTTTTAAACCATCAAATCTCATCCAAGTACCGAGTAATCTAAATACTTGGCATTGATGAATCATATTTTATTCCATGATGAAAAAAGATTTAAACTCAGTAAAACTTGGTGACCATTCTGCAGCGTCGATTAAAATCTGCATGGATCTGGGCTAATTGCACTCCATTACACCAGGACAACTTTCAATTCAAGCAAAACACTTTTGGTACGATATCCTCTCAATAGCCTTAATCATGGTGAGCTCACGAAAATTTACAGAAA
The DNA here is from genome assembly GCA_963169105.1 of Ceriagrion tenellum. Classification (NCBI taxonomy): domain Eukaryota; kingdom Metazoa; phylum Arthropoda; class Insecta; order Odonata; family Coenagrionidae; genus Ceriagrion; species Ceriagrion tenellum. The sequence goes on from OY720637.1 coordinate 50,263,426, forward strand.
AAAGAATTGTCTCTCATATTATTGGCGAGCTATAAAAATCATTTCGTCTAAATATTCTTAAACAGGAATGATCAATTGCTCCTTATATAATAGTTTCAAGTTCCCAAAGTCTTGATAAGAGGAAAATAGTTTCTATACGATTGGGAAAGGATGTGTTATTGAGGCAAAGTGATCTACTTACGAATAAATCCTTCGGAAACAGCTAGGACACAGAAAAACTCACCTTATTCGAGCTGCTGTCCATCGGTCTCGGCTTATCGGCTCCTCAATAACAAACTTTTCATTCAATACAACGAATATGACTGATATGTAGTACATAAAAAAATAACACGTCTTCAACCATGCGCACTCTACACCTAAAAAGTCACAACTAAAACAAACGAATGACGATATCCTCCCGCTTCATTTAGCGCCGAGAGTGACTCTGGAGCTACTGGTACGTGATAGGGATATGGAAGGTGTATCAAATATAATAACGTCAAAGAAATGAGAGATTGCACAAATGGTAATGTCAAACTAAAAACAAAACTTATATGATCAATAATTTTTCCTTTGCATTGCTATGTCTCGAGAACCATTTCATGTCTTACTTGAGAAAGATTTTTGGGGAAATATCAGGCCTTGGATTTCTAAAACCATGGGTGCATGTCATCAGAAATTTTTACATGACTAATGCAGAAAGCAGAGGAGAATAAGACGAGGATATAACCGTATTTGACAGCTCAAAGGACTCTTTTTCTCAAAATAACTGTTCGTATAATACGCCGGAGTCTAGCCAACGAATGTAAGTAAATATAAGTCCTACCGCAAGCTAAAGTTATCCCAAATGCTCTAAAAACTGTGAATTTCAATTCATGTTGTCAGGACTACCCTGCTATTATTGAAAATACTATAAGTTTTTTAAACTTCGATGTTGCTACCGTCATGACTGATTTTAGGGTTGAGAGATCTTTTTTTCGTTTGTTTGTGCTCTATCAGAGGAGGCAAGAGCGATATATTGTACATGTTGACCTGTAGGGGTTCATGATCACCACATTATAGAGTGGGTCTTTCTTGCCTGGAGGCGCTGGTTATTAATAAAATATTACGCACTTTTGGGTGTACCGTGCTTTGGCATGGATAGCGTAAAATTTATCTCTTCTCGTCACGTCAAACTGAAAATGTATCCCTTTTTCGTGCCCGTGTATCTTAAGTATTTACCTTAAAATGTGAAAAAAATGAGACATATTCCCAATAGGATCTGAAGAAGGCATTTTTTTATAAAAGCTGTGGACAAGAGCAATTTTAAAGACATTTATGTAGAAATTTATGAATTGAGATGTTTTAGTCCTTAGTTTAGGAGTAAAATCATTCGAAATTGCGCAGTAATTTACATTGATGTAAAAATGAGACAATTTGTGTGACTATTACCTACGACTGGAATAAAAATAGAGAGATAGGCACATTTATTGCACAGGTGATTCATAACTTTAACTTAACTCGATATTTTTATTAAAATAGGAAGCCATTTTACCTTAGGCTCCTTCTAAAAATGAGTATGTTATTTTAGCTTATTCAATAATCCCACTCGTTTCATGAAAAAATGTCATTAATGCCCATTCACAACACAATTAACGGTAAATATATTGCAATTCAACGTCTCATATATCATAGTCTAAGAGGAGTTATGAGATGAGAATAAAAATCATGTTAAGAGATGAAAAAAACATTTTTTTTTCAAAGGGCTGTGTGCTAAGAATCGATGGTGTTCACATTTATTACAGCATTTATGCATTAGATTTTATTATCTGAAGTACCTGAGGTAAGTGAGAACCAATAACAAAATATTCTGTGCAAATTGTACTCAAGTACACTTCACCGTACACTTGCCCATGAAGATAGTAAAGGTAGAATCGAAATTCACTCTACGAGATTTTATGGCGAAGAACCTTTCTAAAGCCCCATCCCAACTATACGGCGTAATAGAATTGTTCCGCATCATTCAACATCTAATTTCATATATGCATGCCTAAAAAGATGTCAATTTAACTAAACCAACTCCATATTGGATCACAGGCAGCGGTTGGTATCGTTTGTAAATTAAAGCAAGTACGGGGTAGTGATCATGCTTAAGTTGAAATTGATTACAAATTCGCGATTGTGATTAAAAAGTTGTTCATGTTGAAAAAACGTGGAATTGAGGCACAAAAATACGTACAGGGTCTTAAAAACTAGATTAAAGTGACCAAACCTTGTTTGGTTGTTAAGCGACTTTTAGTTAGGTGAGTTAAAGTTTAGCAAATCCAGCCATACCTTGTGGAAATTGAGAACAGATATCGTGATCTCAAAGTAACAGATACTTCATTAAAATCCGCACAATTTTTGATTTTCCACAAATTTTTTCAGGGGAGATAAAAAATCTAACTTCGAAATCCGAAAAGCTGTAACATTTCTCTTCAAAGGGGACTTGCGCACTTTATTTCGAATTTGCCTCAGGAACAAGTGACAACATTAGTTTCCTCTAGGTATTGGTGACTGACCGCTAGTTTGAAATGAATGCAACTAGTACTGCTAGTAGTAATAAAATAAACCGTCTGTTGCCTTTGATTATTCTTGTAAATAAGTAGACCAAGAAGGGCACTCAAGCTGTTTAAGGCCGAATAATAAATGAGAAAAGAGTACCCACCAGTATGTCACTCAGAGAAAGGTGACACGCGTCCCAATATCTCCTGCTACACTTTCTAATCGCCTCTTACAGGGCACAACACAGACAACAAATTTAGTGAAACAGCGGTCAGAAACAAAAGGCAACTTCGGAAATGAGCCCTGTTCTTTTTGTGCTTCAAAAAAAAAAAAGTATTCAACGATATCCCCCAATCCTTCCCTCTGCTCCACCCCCCGCCCCTCTGAATGGCATATACGAGGTGTGTTCAACAAGTAAGGTGACTTTTCAAATTTCGCGGGCAGCATACATTCGATTTGCGATGTTTTTGTTTTTTTTTGTGTTGGTACACATGTTAAAAACATTTTTTTACAGTTTCAACCATATAGCATATTTAGTTTGTTATTGACAGATACAAATGATAGACGTGTTATGGTGTGCTCGGCGATATTCTGCTATAAAAAAATGGATCAAAGAATTTGCATCAAATTTTGTGTAAAAAATGGAATTAAGTGCTCCAAAATACTTAAAATGTTGACAGTGGCATACGGTTAGTCTGCTTTGAGTAAAAAATATGTTTTTAAGTGGTACAAGCTCTTCCAAGATGCCCGAGAATATGCCAATGACGAACCTCGGTCTGGACGCCCCAGCACGTCAACAACAGATGAAAACGTTGCAGCAGTGAAGAATATTGTTTTGAAAAATCGTCGAATAACTATTAAAGAAGCTGCTAAGGATGTTGGCATATCTGTTGGCTCGTGCCATGCAATTTTTTTGCATGTTTTGGGCATGAGACGTGTGTCAGCGAAGTTCGTTCCGAAACTGCTTAATTTTGACCAGAAGAACCGTCGCACGAGCATCGCTCAGGAGCTGTTGAATGACATCAATGATGATCCTGATTTGCTTAAAAGGATCATAACTAGTGACGAATCATGGGTATATGGTCATGACGTCGAAATCAAAGCCCAATCGTCCCAATGGAAGTACCCAGGAGAACCAAGATCGAAAAAAGCACGCCAAGTTCGATCAAATGTCAAGGTTTTGCTCACTGTTTTCTTCGATTACCGTGGCGTAGTGCATCAGGAGTTATTACCACAAGGTTGCACGGTCAATAAGGAGTATTACCTTGAAGTTATGCGCCGTTTGCGAGAAGCAATACGAAAAATACGTCCGGAATTGTGGAAAAACAATTCATGGCTTTTGTATCACGATGATGCACCTGCTCACTCATCGTTGCTTGTGGGAGATTTTTTGGCCAAAAACAACACCACAATCATGCCTCAGCCACCATATTCACCGGATTTGGCCCCCTGCGACTTTTTCCTGTTCCCAAAACTGAAGAGACCTATGAAAGGACGGAGATTTGCAACGATTGAGGAGATACAGACTGCATCGCTGGAAGAGCTCAAGGCTATACCAAAAAAATCTTATCAGAATTGCTTCGAGGATTAGAAAAAGCGTTGGCACAAGTGTATTATATCTGGGGGGGATTACTTTGAAGGGGACAACTTGAATATTGAAGAATAAATAAATATTGTTTCATAAAAAAATAAAGTCACCTTACTTTTTGAACACACCTCGTAAAGCTCTCTTCTGCACTTCAAATCATTGTATCTGATGATTAAACTTTACGTCAAAACGCATTGTAAAAATAAATTGCTCAGAGGACATGTATAAATTTTTCTTCTTACCTCAATAGAAATTTAGCGAAATCTTTTGATTTCCATTGATATTGCACCTTTTATTTGTATGGGCATTCTCGTGCAGCACTGTGAGACTGGAGCGAACGGTTTTTGCTAGAATCACCATCGCACTTCCTGGAACTCGAATCAGCTTTGATGATGCATCGGCGTAATTGGACAATTTCTTCGTCTACCGTGCATTTCCGCATGCAGATGCTACCGGACGTTGCTCCCACGGTTGCCTGACCATTCAATCGGGGGTCTTTTTTCTAATACAAGGTTCGGAGAGAGACTAGACTGGGCAAGTGACCGGAATCTTCTGCATCAACATTTCGTTCCTCAACGTCGTTATCACATAATTTTTATCCCATTTGAGTAGTTTTCCCTCATTACTCCATTCGGCGAGGCGACGCGGACAGAGTGGGGGGGTGCGTTAGAATGAGAGCGAGGGGCGCAGCGGCCCGCACAATCAGCCGCGCGATTGTTAGCGGGTGGGATAATCGCAATGCGGATAAATTGCACGGCCTGGCCGGCCATCGGTCGCGACGCCTTGTCCAAGAGACGTTTCAGTCACAGTCCAAGGTACTAATAACCAGATCATGACACGATCCTATGATGCACTCTAATTTCTCCATTTTGGGGCGGGCTCGACATTCCGACGGCCTTTCTTCATTGAGAGACCAAAAGGGTTTAATCTTGTTCAATGTAACAAATTATATCTTAACATGAAGCTCATTTTGAACTTAAAAATATGAAAGGAGTAATCTGGAAACTAGGAGCTTTCACTTGGTGGAAGGACCTCATAATAAACAAGATAAAAATTTGTGATTTCCACAATTTATTAAACTCTAGCGACCGGTTTCGGCTGTCACGCCATCATCAGGTTCGACATGCAGATATAACTACTATGTGACAAATAACAATAAAATATGTGACATTAATGTCAACCTGATGATAACGTAACAGCCGAAACTGCCGCTAGTGTTAAATAAATTGTGGAAGTCACAAATTTTTATCTTTTTTATTATAAAAGGAGTAGGTAAGCTGTATGAGATGTGTTTTGGTCTAAATTAACGATTAAATATTTCTAACGACAAAACAAGAGGAGAAATTATCTCTGCATGTCAATAAATCACTTACATTGTCAATTATTCATAATTAACAATATTGATCAATTTATAATTAATAATAATTAAGCATCAGTTGTTGTCAAAATAATAACTTCAAGGACAAATTTCACTCACAAACTTACTAGGCAAAAAGGGGACACCGTCTCTTAGAATTTTAGATACTTAACGATTTCTGCGCTAGTTTTCTCCACAAATATGAAATTAAAACGGATATATGTAAATTATAATATTTATTTTGTACCAATGGCACCATAGGAAGGAACATAGAGATGCTTATCCACCCAAAAACGGACAACAACAAACTTGGAAGCTCACTGGAGCCATGCCTGGGTATAAGGAACTTGTTACAGTCTAACATACAGTAGCGACATCCATTGCTGATTTCCCGAAAGTAAGATGCGCTTTAAATGGAAGCGCCACTATCAAACAGAAAGTAAAGTACTCCTCCTATGCAGTACAATGCAGAGAATATGCTATGGATTAAATTTTTAAAAGATAAATTCTTATAGTTAAGTGAAAACTACACAGATTCAAAACAGTAACATAAAAGCTCCTACATTACGAGTACTTCTCTTGTGAATAATTTAATTTCTCCAAAGAATTAGTATTTTACTTGAGGCGTACTCAGTACTGGATATGTTTTTACATAGCACAGCAATATGCACCTCTAGAAACTCTCACCTCTTGCGAAATGGGAGTAAAATGATATCTCTTAACATTTTCAGAAAGAAGAATTTTTAAATAAAAAAACTTTGTTATTTATTTGTACAACGCGTTTAGATGCTAACAACGTCATCATCAGGTACAGTATAAAGTTATACAAATAAATAACAGAGTGGACATTACTGAGTATTTTATTTTAAAATTAATGATTATGATCCACAATATCTAGCTGGATGCCGTTGAATATATTTACAGAAAGACTTTAGGGGTAGTACTTGTAAGTCCAGTTTTAAATGAGTATTTGCGTGCTCGATACCGCACGGGATCAACTGAGCTCCGAGCTGCAGTTTTACTGCAATTGTTGCCACGACCGTATTATGCTAAAATGTGTTTCATCCGGTTCGGCTGTCTGTCGCCTCGCCGCGATGTCACCTGGGGTTCTATGTTTGAAACCACTCGGAATTATTCAATCTCTGTGACTAACGAGTCACGTGGTACAACAACGAACGGTTGGAGATTATCGTGAGCCTCATTCACTCAACTGTATAACTTTAGTGTCTAATATATAGTTTATCGTGTATTTACTCGGGGTATTCGATTTTATAGACAATATTGCCGCAAAAAAAACGAGATCGATAGGGCTACTTGAGATTTTTACGAGTGGTTTGAATGCATCACCATCTCCAGCCATTTGACTCCTTCGTTACATACTTGGAATCATTCAAACACATCCCCTATAGTGGGAATTAATCATGACGCACGGATCGAAAAGAAAGTAATTCAAAACTGCATTCTTGGTCGAATAAAAATAGAGGTGGTTGGAGCCACAATCGTGAGTGATTGAGTGCACATATCGATAAATTTTCCAGTAAGTCGAAACAAATTCTTGAATCACATTTCATTTAAGCAAATCTGTTTGTTCGGTGGCAATCACGATTCATGCAGTGATTGAAATAATGCCGGAGTTACGTTTTGTTAAATTTTATCATGAATTAAAACACTGTTATGACAGGTTTTTATGCGTGGAACTTGAAATTTAAGCAAAAATCGTACGTAACACTTGTATTATACTCTGCACAATATCTTGATACCTGTTAACCACCGATTTAATGATACTTTGCGCATGATTTTGCGTTTATAAGAAAATCTGTAAGTATTTATTTGAATTGTTTCGAAATAAATGTCGTCTGCCTTACTCTACGTGTTAAAATTGCATTGAGTTGCCATGAAACCTAGCTAGGTTAGCTAAAAGTAATTTTATTCACTTTTACCCGTGCGTCATTCCACGCCACTTCAAACCAGAGTTGACCCTTGACCGATCAGATTTTGACTTAAATTTGAGGAAACGTTCGCCTATTGAAAGAATCAATACAAGTTTCGAGCGTTTTGCAAAATTTTCAAAAACAGAAAAAAATTATGGCAGTTTTTCAAAACGCGATTTCAATTTCCATTAGACTTGTGTAATCACATATTTCATGAAAGAATCAATGCAAACAGATGTTCAGTGGCTTGTTTTAATACTTAAAGTTTTGATTAAATTAAATTTGAATTTGAAGAAGCAATTTAACTATAATTGGTATGAACATTTTATAGTTTGAATGAATACTCTGGTCCGAAGTGGCGTGCAATGACCCCCGTACATATAATTATTCTGTACATGTATGCAAAAATTTCACCCAAATCCGTACATAAATGAAAATCGCTCCGATTACCCAAATCAAAAACTGCATTTTCGGCAATGATAGCAGTGGTATAGATATTTTGCGGATGCGTCGACGTCTCGGCTCATTTGCATGATCAGTCCTCTTACATCCCTTATTTAAGTTATTCAAATTATGCAGTTCAACTTTAATTAAATATAATCAAAGATAGCTGGTTCTACACTGTGCGAGCAACATAAAATGAAAGGAAAAACTCTTTGAATTTCCACACCAAGCGTCATTCTATGTTAAAAGTGATGCACATGCGTTCGGATCGCAGTCGACCTTATAAACCATGAGCGATTTATTCCATTTACATTTATTCTTGCATTCAATATTGGACATAAATTTTTTCCACAACATCCAGGACGGTGCAAAATACTAAGACGCACGGATAGCGAATCATATTTTACTTAAAAAGGCTTATGATGCATAAGAATTATAAAGAAACGGCTAAATTCTCTGGGTCGCCCTAATAGTCAAAAACCGCCCATGTGAAACCGGCCAAATCTCGAGAGCATCACTCCGACGAAATTTATTCTGAAACGAGGACAAAACTTTCATCAATAATGGGCATTCAACGTGGTGGATCACTGGAAATCTTACGAAATATCATCATAAAACACCACGGAAGCCTTCTTTAGAAATCCTCAGGGTCTTTACCAAGGATAAGACTTTGATTTCCCTATATGTTCAGCCATTCGCTTGTGACGTGATATTCGCAAAACACCATCCTGTCTCCCGTTGAGAGGAAAGTTTCATGTCTCACATTGGGGCTGGTTTCTCGTGCCAGTAAATTGATAAGAATGGGTCATGACGCAGTATCCTATTTCCACTCTTCACCTTGTATGTTGTAAGTTAGTGATAACAGTTCCAGTTACTTACAGACAGCATCACGGTGGGTGGATTAAACATAAAATCTTCAAACACAGTAAAATATCTTGGAATTACATTAACTTTAGATATATCGTGGAGAACACACATACAAAACATATGCGGCACAGCAGAAACTAGGTTTTGCTAAGCGTGTAATAGGAAGGTCCTCGGATGAAAAAGTACAACAGAGATGCTACTATGTTCTGGTTAGGCCACACCTCGAATACGCTGCGAGCATTTGGGACCCTGGTCATAAAGATTTAACCAAAAAAATTAACAAAGTACAAAGTAAAGCAGCACGCTTCGTTAAAAACTGCTACGAACAGTGTTACACAACTGTTAGAGGGATTAAGGTGGGAGCTCCTAGAGACTCGGAGGCTGAACGCTAAGCTTAGGATGCTTGAGGTATTGAGAACCGGTGTGTTTCAGAGCGACACAGAGAATATTATCATGACACCTCACCACATTTATACGTTTGACAGATGCGATAAATAAGCGAGATACTCTGGCATACAGACAGGTACAAAAACTCGTTCTTTCCGCGCACAATAAGCGACCACAATAAAAACTGAGCTCCTTTAAATACACTCCCATAATGCATGTCACCATTTCACCTCCAAAACTTTTACATCTTTACACGGCTGGTTACCTACCACCCCCTGCCACACGCGCATGCGGTGGCTTGCAGGGTAGTACGTAGATGTAGATGCTTGCTACGGACCGGGTCACGAAAACTGACTTCGAGGAGGCGAAGGTAAAAAAGAGTCTTGCTGCTTACCCAAAGTTACTCTCGAAGGCGTTTCAATATGGCATGCAACCCAACAATTTTTACCGAGAAGATAGCAACCAACTCCATCACACGAGGGAAAGTATTTCCCAAAAAAATGCCGATTAACCAGGCAGCAGCAGCTTGAGCTAATCTACGTAAAGATGACCTAAAATCGGCACCGCCAGGTAAAACGCAGGTGGTATTACTATCAGTAATTGACAATTTGCGCAGCGGTAAACTCTAAAATACAACCTTAACCGACCTCACATTATATGTATTCATAACTAGAGAGATGGAAAGTGGAATTGACGGATTTAAAGTGGGATATTTCCCACGATCAATGGGAGACCAAACAGATGCCAATGAGACATTGAACTGGGTCTATCGATAGATAGCGCAGATTACTTGTGGATTTGTTCCCTACTGCCTGATTTTGGCCTGCTAAGATCATGTACTGCATGTTTCTGGTTTCACTCACGCATTTCTGTGGATTTGGGCTGTTGGAAAATACATTTATATCAATAGTTTTTCTACTATTGGTAGCCTACCTATAGTGTAGAGCATTTAGTTGAAATATCACCTACAGATAAAAAATGAGCAGGTTCTTGTCGATGCACAAACAGTTGTCTAGCATTCATTCTCTTCTATTAGGGAATGGTACCGAGCATGTTGGTACCGAGCACTCACCCTATGCCACACACGAGGTGGCTTGCAGGGTATTATGTAAACGTGGATGAAGATGCCATGAAACACTTCAAGACTACCACGAATAATTGAATCTGTTCGCGTGATAAGCACCTCCATCACTTTTCACCCATCCTCTGTAAAATTATGCACCACAACGCAAGCTGCCATGAGGGCATGTGAAGGCCTCGGGGCGGAAATGAAATTAGATGTCAAAAGTATATGCTAATGGAAGGAGGTATAGAGGGAGGAAAGAAACGATATCAGTAACTCCTATTTTCACAAATTATACCTTTAAAATCATAATTCCTTAAAAATATTATTTATGCTTATTTTTCATTCGTGATATTTTTCCGATTATACCGTATACATTCTGCTGGATTTTGTCTCTCCATTTGTTCTTAATGTATAGTTGTAAATTGCGTGTTGAAGGAAAGAATTGTTCAATTCACATTTTGCACAGTGAATCTCTTTTGTTTTCACATTTTTTTTGCCCTAAAGACATATTTTTCACTCAGCTGATTATTCTATCAGCTGATTGGCAGGATTTTGGACAGTAGTAATTCTAACGTCCTGATTTTACCATGTTTTTTTTACCTCCTAAATGTGATTCGCCATCAAATCCCGCATAAATTCCCCATCTCGTCTTCTTATTTCGTCCGGAATTCCTATGCGCTATATAACCTCTTCCTCTCTTCCCCAAGTGATTCGGCTCCCGCCGCAGGATTGCAACTTCCGCCCTGGTCTGCAAGCTTTCGCTTATGCCCGGGGGCAAGGAAGAGGTGGGAGGAAAGGATGGGTAGGGAAGGTTAGCGGTACCGCAGCCCCTTCGAGGCCGACACCAATGAGGCGGTTTGAGGTCAAAAGGACCTCAATTGGGCCTCCGCCTCCCCGAAGTGCTCGTGTTAGTTTGGTTACCCCAAACAACAGAGACGAGTGACCGTCGGTTTTGCTTTCGCAAAAACCTACCGCACATCTTTGCGAACCGAGAGAGCCCGTTGCCCAAATATTTGGGATTAGGTGTCTCTCTGACTCACTTTATGGGTTGACGTCGTGGGGTCTGCCGAAGTACGTCCTCGAGTCGGGGATCACTCATGGAGGGTCAATTCGGACCAATTCAGATCAAAGCGTGAGTACATCCCTACTATCAGTAGTTCCCGTCAACCCAGCCTCTCTTCCCCAGTGTTCTCCCCTCTATTGCCCTATTCAGCATTCCCTCTATTTTCAAAATGTCCTCCATCCGTCTCTTCTGCCTCTCCAAACCTCCGCCACCAGATTCTCCTCCTCTCAAACCACATCCAATACCTCCTCGTTCGTCCCTCTCACCACCCTTCTCACCCTCTTCATCATTCTCCGCAGCCACATCTCAAACGCACCAAGTCTACGGAGTATAATTACATTAGCCTACCTTGTAGGCATATCACCGAAGTGACTTGTGTTAGGAAGACAAATTGCGATAAAATATGTATTTTTTTGTATTTTAACGACGAAACTGTACCTATGTTCCATGCGCAAATTTCAATTTCCATTTCGATGGTTTATACGAAGTAATTACATATTTATTCCCCCTAGCTTTCCATTCCTGCAGATTATTTTGTTGTCAAATTATAGCATAAATATATGAAGTCGCATCCTGAAATTAAAAATCACAAATAACTGTTTTCTGCGCTGCTTAGTCTCTCCAAGTACGAAGGCCAATAACTGCTCATTATACATTGTGCTGATACTGATCATGCGCGATATATCATAGGAATAAAGGTCCTGTACCATCATTTCTTTGCTAAAAAGTTTTGGTATCCGTTCTTCCACTGAGCTAATTGTTTTTCTATAAGCTGGCTTGGTTGAAGTTAATTGCTAAGGTTTTCCTATAAACTGTCCTGGTTTGCATTGTTCAGGAACATAACTCACTAGCATTTTCGAAGCTAAGTTTGGCTTAAAAATTGTATGCTAAGAAAATTATTGGAAATGTATCTGTAATTAGTTAAAAAAAAGGTATAAATTTCATTCATAACACATTTGGGTTGTATTAAAAGAATATTCAAGAGGTTTGGGATTGGTTATGTGAAGTAGTGGATGACCAAATGATACCATTTAGGATACCAATGAAAGGGATGATATATGCTCGAGGAAAATTATCATTTTACTCTCAAAGAGAAAAATTAACCAATAATAACCTACTAGGTTACCAGTTTTTCTCTTTGTCAAGTGGCGAATTGAAAGATTACCGGAGGAGTACCTTCCAGCTCACCCTGAAAAGCTCAATTCTTTCCCAGTCTTTTTTCTCCGCTTCGGATATGATTTAGGATCCCTAATGATTGAACCACCTTCGTCTCCTTCATATCATTACCTGTGATTTCCCCGCGAAATTTACACACCCTAGAGAAAAATATAAAAATGCACCTATACCATGAAAATAGAATACATTCTAGTGCCACTTACCTTTCAAGAGGTGGAGTCCTCCCCAAATGCTTTGAATGGCGATGGCTGACGGTCACCAGCTTTTAAAATCAAACTAGGTCATTGTTTAAGATGTGAATTCAAAAAATTTAAATCTTTAATCGCACTAAAAATATTTATTGAAATTTTTCACATATGGATAGATTTTTATCCGTGACCCATTGGTCTCGTTCGGTGGTTGGCTGCCTCTCATTTTATATAACACCCGCTTTTTCATACGATATTTGGAGCAAGATATAAACTTTAATTATGGACATACTATTAACTAAATATCTACCGAAGAAAGAAAAACTCTTGCTTCTATTCCTGAGTGTAGCAAATGTAGCAGAATGGCATTAACGAATTATATAATCTCCTTTTTTCCTAGAATCAGCCTAGGAAGGTAGTACTGTGGTTTGATTCTCTCAAGGGGGAACTAGAAGGATGATTCATCTAGCGTGATTATAAGTCAAATAAACTAATCACTAAAAATATAAAATTTGTTGAGGAAAGTAGGATATTTTTTAACCGACATAGGTACTAATCTGAAATAGATGCACAAAAATACTTAACAAAGATTATATGGCTCATTAGCATTAGGCACAATTGATAGAAAAATTAGTTATCGTATCATTTAGAACTTGGGTTAAAATACAATGGCATACAATATTAAGTATAAATAACCGAGGTGAGTCATTTAATCTTTAACGCATCATTATGTTTAAGACAATCGTAAAATAATTAAATATATATGCAAGCCAGATACAAATGAATGACTGATTTTGAAAACTTACGAACTTGGCGGGGAATCGTGCCAATTCATAATACGTTTTCGGGAAAAAAAACATGAAGCAGCCCTATTATCAATTTACTCCGTAATTCAGTAATATTTGATGAAAAATGTGTAAAAACAACCTTTGACACATACATGTAACTACATGTTTTTCTCCTAGAGTGCTATAGTGATCTCTTAAACCAATCCGAGATGAAATATTTGTAGATATAATCGCTTATTAGTGCCAGAGAAACCCATACAGTACTTCTGCATTGTAGGAATCTGTGAGCATCAAGAGGTAACCAGTTTTACTCTCTTAAAACAATGTTATTTACATGTCGTTGTTGATTTTAAGTCGCAAATTGCGTCATGATTATTTACCAAAGTAAATAAAGAGATTGTTAACAGATTAAGTTGTTCGAGAAGGCAACGCTGGATCCTTTCAAACCGAGAATGAGATAAGCTGCACCGTCATCCATCCACGATGCCACATTCTCGGGGTTGGTTCAAAAAAATAATTCCTCGGGCATCATCTTTCCTAATTTTCGTTTCTTTCCAGTTGTCGTTTCTTTTTTAAATAGCACTCATTTTTTTTGGTTAGAACACACAAACACACATGGCCACAAAATGCCCATTACCATGACAATGTAAGTTTTTTCCTGAAATGCTCTTTATTGTCAACTATCAACAAACACACATCGGTACTAGTGCAAACCGTACACTCCGGCATTTTTCTTTTAGGGCGACAAGCATTCACACAAACCAATGCCACCCAAAAAAATGATTACTTTTATTACTCAATATTTTTTGTATGTACTTTTTTTTTCAATCCTTTCCCTGCAAGCCTTCGTCGAAAAATTCCTGCAGCCGTCTACTCTTGAAAACTCTCTTCCTCTTCAAGACACGTGGCTCGTTTAATCCTCCCGTCTTCTCGCCAAGGCAAAAGCCGAGGCATTCGTGCACGTCACTTCCTCCGCTGTCGCCGAACACACGTCAAAGAGTCACATGCACTCACGTTTTCCTCCCTCTGCACCGCGGCACCAGAACTAACCAACACCCCTCCTTCCCGCCACCTCTTTCCCTCGACCCTCTCAGGAAATTTCACAACATCCGACTTCCTCCCGAAACATTTTTAAAGTCTTTCTATATACCGCATGTAACCGCATCAACAAAACGTCTCTTTTTTATATATATTTTTTTAAACTTTTATCTTTTTAAACCTCTCTTTTATTTTTCTCTGTCCGTCACGCCTTTTTTAAAATGTCTTGCATGTCGATTTTTAAAACCTTTTCAATGTATTTTGCGTTAATTTTTTTTCGCTATCAAGTCAAAGTTTTTTTTTGTGGTCGATGAAGAACCAGGCACACTCTTCACTCATTATAGCATCAATTTCTGCAACGTCTCTTTTCACGAGGGTTTTTTTCATAATATGTGTATATATAACGTATTTTTATATATATGTATATATAATATTTCATATACTCTTATGTATTTTGAAGTGTCTGTGTCTGTCGAAATGTGTGTCCCATGTCATGTGAGAGATTTGGTTTATGTGTTTCACCTCTTGCAAATGCTCTGTAATTAGTAAAACAATTGGGTACGGTGCTTTAAGTTAACAGCTGGTGAAATGAATGTTTTTCCTAAAAAGATAAACTTTTTCAATTAAAACGCGCTTTTCATGTTCCTCTGTGTGTCTGTGTAGATTGTTTGTGTATGATGGCTCAACGAAAATGTCGCCTACCTGCGTGTATTCTCATTGTTCAGCTCTAATTGTACTCTTTGTGTATTTACTTAGTTCAGCTCTAATTAAAAAAATGTCCGAGTCTCACCAGGCCAGGGCTCATCTAGGAGAAACTCTGATCTGTTATGATAATAACATTTTTTGTGATTTTTTGCATCATTTTCAAAGAAAAATAAATCATGAAAAACACACTTAATATGATAACATGGCTTCATAACTCTTCACATTGGACTCTTTTTTTACACGTCCAAGTGCGAAAATTTCTCCATCCCTCTCTCAATATTCGTTCCACACACGCCTCCTTCTCTTTTTTTTTTGTTTCAGAAGCATACTTCAATCCATTCGCCTTCACTCGAAGCGTGACTCCAATTGCATATAAGTGCCTTTCTCTGCAACCAACGGTACCAGCCGTTCTTTTTCTCACCACGCATTCAACTCTCACCCCCTACGCTTTGCAACTGACGTCGCCGAAGTGACAGGGTGAACGAACATAAACACCTGCACACCATTCGCTTCGATTTCTAAACTCTTGTCTTCCGTTTTTTTCCCTGGTCGTCGACCTTAAAGGAAGCTACTTTAGTACTTTGTCATACCTGTTGCTATTACTTTTGCCCCGTAGATTGCGTCGTACGAATTCTCTCCGATCGAATCAGCGGTGAAAAAAATGTTACTCGTTGGTTTTTTTTCCTTCCAATCAATCGTACGCAAGGAATAGTAGTGCATCTGCAAATGCGAGAGAGCATATGATAGGAAATCATTTCGTCAAGTGTGGCGGTCTTTGGGTGAGGTCGTTGGATGAAAGAAATTCGATCAGATTCGCGCATGCATTCAAAATATTCCTAATTAAAAAAAAAAACTTGCTGTATGGCATCGGCTTCCGGCTTCCTGTAATACTTTTTTTTACAACGCTTCACATTGGAAACAAGTCACATCCGAGCCCCTTTTTAGTTTTCCTACGCATGGCAAATTTTATTTTTTTTCAGGCGGTAATCCATTTAGGTAATTATCTATTACTCACAACCTTATGATTACTGCAAAGGTATCTTTTTAAAAGGAGAATCTGGTGCATTCTGAAGCTTATAAAGAAGAAAAGGCCACTTATTAAAATTTATGTCTAACATTATATTGCTCATTGAGAATTCCTGCATTACTATATTTATCGTTTTCATTTTTTTTTCAAGCAAATCCATTTTTAATACTGGTATAGCACTATATGAGGTGAGATACCATTCGTAAATTGGGTGTTCTTGGACTTTAAACTGACCAATTTCAGCTATAACCATACATTATCATACATTAGAACTTCGTGTCATACATAGGCATAGCTATGAAAAACAGCGCACTATCAAACACACATATATATATATAAAAAGAAAATATATCACTAAGACATCTAAAGTTTACATCATACGTGATTTCAAACTCTTTTTTAGCACATGAGTGAGCGACAACAAAGAGTAATAATTACTATGTACAATAGTTTGGTCATTACGGTCATAACTTTGGTGTTCCTCTATAAGTTTGATTTTATTAAATATTTTTTGAGACAATTCATCTTATAATTTGTACATATTACCAAATATCTTCTAAAATTGCAACTAGAATTATTAGAAAATGGGTTTATTTCACTGAAACTACGTCACAGCCTAAAATCTAGTTGAACACGTTGAACAATCGCCATTTATATCGCGCTTTTTGTCTTAAGAGTAATGAACCCGGTGATTTCGCTTTTTTTTTCACTGATATAATATGCATTTTGACAGTTTTGAAGTGCCTTAAATCCTAACTTCATTCATAATATCGCTCATTCATCACCTTGTTACAAATTTTTTTTTAACTGATACAAAACTAAATGCCATAGTTTTTTTTATTTCTCACGTTCATTAGACACCTGAATATTTTTTGGGACCGCCTTCCGCATTATATTTGCGAAATTCAATAAGTGTTCAGAATTATTTGGGTTAAAGATTTTGCTTTCTTTACCCCCAAAAACAGTAAGTTTCACATTGGTTGATATCAAAAATAAAGCAAATACAAGAGCCACACTTATGTCCTTCCGTGCTTGATTCACTCATTTTCGGCTAAATGCTTCGCTAAAATTGTTTCTGTTTTCTATGTCCCTCACTTGGAGATGCATTTTCTTTGACATACAAAAGCTATCAACAGCCTTTACACATAAGTACTGTCTCCAACGATAGATATTCCGTTTACCAACACTGTACACTCATATCATTCACTAAGCTTGAGGCATCATACAAAGATAAGTGAATTCAATTAAAATTACGCGGAAGAACGAATATCCTGCTAATTTAACAACTGTTAAAAATAAATATAAAAGATATCCAAGCATAAGTTATATCCATTTTTTAAGGACAGCATGCTTGCCAACATGTGTTATAAAGCATACATATATATATAAACCTTTACGACGAAATAAAATGCTACCGTTGCCAGGAGGTTTGATGCATGGTATAATTTTTACGCGACCAAACTCACGACAGCAGCACTAATAAGGCAGAAGTGATAATTAATTTTAGAAATTCCAATATCAGCTTCGTTCAATTTCCTTATAATTTATGATACACAACCACCACTGAAACCTCTCCCTTGAAAATATGGGCCGTCATAATTGAAGCAGTCAAATACAATAGTTTGCTCATTTCAAGTCACTTTGTCTGAAGCAATAATATTGGCTATCATTCATTCAATAGAAACTGGTAAGTCATTGGAATGATTGGCTACACTGAAGTCCAAATTGGCGAGGAACCTTGGATAGTTGGCAAGGATTGCTGAGGAGTAAGCTTTGGCGCGTTATATTGTTTCTTAGATAGTAATAGCACTCTGTGATGTTTTGCATGAAACAGGTGACTGGAAAAACCTCATCACGATTCGAATATGAGGCAATGAGGGTTAACCGATGGCTCAACAACGGTTTCTTAGCACTGGGGAAAATATTCCTGAATCCACTAACGGTCATCATTTAAAGTAAGTGCTAAATACAGCTTAACAGCACCGTAAACGCAGAGGTACCTTCTCTTCCTATTTACTCAGCAATTATCTGTCTCCACTGCCTTGGGATGATGGAGCGAAACGGTTTCCAGAGAAGAGACTTGAAATTTCATTTTTAAAGGAGAGAAAAATCGACTCTTGCCAATGGGTACAGATATTATTATACAGGAAAGATAAAAAGTTGATGTGATTATCATTGATAATTGGAGAAACCTACGACCGGGCCCAGGGCAAACTTCTACTCTCTTGTGGATTTACCCGAGTAGACCAGAGAATAATGACATATGCATATCAACAGAGGCAGCATGCAGCGTAATCGAAAAGTAGCGTGGTAAAAAAAAAGACGCAAGCGTTACCCGGGACAGAGACGATTGGGCCAAAAATTTCCGAAACGCACGTTAGTTATCGATTGGGAGCGATGTTGTCCCAAAAGAAAAACGACACGGTTCTCTTTAAATCTTGATTTTTTAGGACAGCCCGCCGCGATGGGAGATGCATTACCATCACCACCGCCATCTCGTCCTCACCTCTCTCTCTCTCTCTCTCTGTGGAGCTGATGAATTATGAATCCCAATTTACTCGATATCGAAATTTGACGAGGTTTTCTGACGACGCATTCCACTGGTTGGTGGCATGATGGGAGCGGGGGACGGAGGGGTGGAAGGAGTAGTGAGGGCATATTTGCGGAGGGGAAAGGAGTAGACGGGGGTGGGACGAGGCCGAAAAATTTCCACCCTGGGTGACTGGGAGGAGGAAGAGGATGCAGGGAGGAGGGAGAGGATGTAGAAGAGAATAGAAAACAATTTTAATGTCCTGGGGCAAAGTCCCTTAGGACATTGAATTAATTTACACGCCTTCATGAGGAGCGCAATACAAAAAACAAAATACTACGTCTTACAAAAAAAAACAAACAAAACTTTCAAGTCAGCAGAGAAAAATATAAAATGAGCGAGGTACATAAAAATAAAAAAAACAGTCTCAATATCAATAATCTAAATATTATTTTAAAACAAAAATTTACAATCTATAATATCTATTAATCAGTAAAAATGAAAAGCAAGCAAACAGATATTTTATTATTAGCTCGTAGGCTTCCGCGGATGCAGTATTGAATGTTCCTTTTTCCGGGATTCATTCCGCGATGTAAGTTTTAAAACAACAATATTTCGCTGGTCCTGATGAAGCTGGCAGGAGGACCAGCGAAATATTGTTGTTTTAAAACTTACATCGCGGAATGAATCCCGGAAAGAGGAACATTCAGATATTTTATTAGACAGAAAAACAGCAAATGATTACAGTGAAAAAGTGACAAGTAACAATATTATCTCATACAATCATGTCTTCTCGTATTGAGGTGAGAGAACATTTGGGAGACAAAAAGTCAGCCATACTCCTTTTAAATTTAGATGTAGGGAGGAGGGAGAGGATGTAGGGAGGAGGGAGAGAGGATGCAGGGAGGAGAGAGAGGATGCAGGGAGGAGAGAGAGGATGCAGGGAGGAGAGAGAGGCGCGGAGGGTTAGGAGAGTTGGATTGCTTCAATTTGGGCTTTGGGAACGAAACACAAGTCTGCTAGCCACCGGTGTGTGGCACCAGCCCTGCCCTCGGATTGAGGGGGGAAATGGGGGGGGGGAGGATGGGGTGTGGCAAAAGGCAAATGAGTTCGAATGAACGCGAGCGGGGAAGAGAGGGGGAGGGTGGCGGAAGGCAAAGGAAGGAGACAGGCAAGGCGAATGAATTCAAAATGGCGCGAGTACAGGGTGTGGAACGTGAGAGTGAAGACAGCGCTCCTCTCTACTCTCTGTGTGTGCGTCTGTCCCCTCTGGTGGTGGGTACCTGTACCCTGCCGTCTGTGTGTGAGCGAAACAGAGGAAGGGAGGGAAAGCCTGGCGGGCTCGAATTGAAATGAGAGGAGAAGGAAGGCGATTAGCAAAGCCCCTTCGGATCGTTTGGGGCGGGGGTTGGGGGGAGGGAGGCTGGTTTGGAGCGACGAAGTGCGAAGGAGATGATGGGAACTGGAGAAATGAGGGCGGAGGGTGCACTGTATCGACTAAGCTCAAGACGGCATCGGTGACCAGATGTCCCTGCCGAAAAGAAGCCGGGCTCTTGAACTCTGTGACCTGGAATCAAGAAATAATATGGTTCCCAGAAGGGAGATAGGTAGGGTGAGACCAAAGGTAATGCGATTAAAGCCGTTATCTTAAGCTAAACGTGGTGAAAATTCACAGTCACAGTAAAATAACTGTCTATTTTCACTAATTTATCTCCAACAACTCCTGTTTCCTCACGATTATGACATCAACAGATCCACACCAGAGAGATGATGCCAGCTGTGCGACTTGCCGTGCATTAAATGAAATCAGGGAACACGAACACAGTTTATTTATTTTGTGACAAAGAATATACGGGGCAGTCTTTCTTCTGATTTCATTGTGACAACAGACAAAAAGGGTGCATCCAGAGAGAATTTTTGAAAAAGGCTAGCTATATACTTATGGTACTTGCCATATTATGTCGAAGGATTAACTTTCTCTCTGAAATTTGTTGCTTATGATTTCATTTGGCCATTAGGATAAAAAAATGAATTTTAGCCGTAAGAAGTAGATCAAAGAGTTGAACAACAATTAAATTGGGAAACTTATGCGTTTGAAAGACGCTCAAACTTCAGAAAACCCCCCAAGATGTAGGATTCGGTATTTTCGGATATCAACGGAATTTTACCACATGGAAAATGCTAAATTATCCAGTGGCGTATGAATAGGGAAGTATTATGAATGCCTCGACATTAAGTTTACAAAACTCTTCAATGGCTTTTATGAATGAAAGCTTTTGTATATATGATTTTTTGATGATACGAGTGTGTACGGCGGTACATTTTATAGCTAAAATGTTTGGAACAAGAAGGATTAAGAATTAGAACTGTGATACGCAAGGAAGTCTCCCACCACAACGAAAATTCTAAGATTATTCACACCACTTTTATTAATTTATTAATGTGAATGATGGAAATTTCAGACTTTTGGAACAAATTATCTTAAAGGATGTGTCAGGTCAAAGAACTCAGCACTGGGGTAGAGTAGGAAAAACAAAACTGCATGAATGGGTAAGATTCGCAACGAAAATAACATTTTCCAAGACTGGAATTTGAATTCTGGTCTCCCAAATCCACGCTGAGTTCTTCGATCCATTTCACTCCCCGGCATCCTCTCCCCTTGGAAATGCATCAGAAATTTTAAAGCATTGCATATTCTCACGTGCTCCAATGACATTTTCAGTGAAGGAGGACACTGAAACCAGATAGGTCACTAAAGTTTTCGGTGAGAATTGGGAGATCTGAGTTCGAACCTTAGAACAGGAAAATAACCAAGCCACAGTGAATTCATTCAAATTTCTTTTGCGGGCGAGCGACTCATGTCTCAGCTTATTATTCCTTGAATTTTCCTTTCTTTCGCCTTCTAAATTTGACCAGTCTGTTCTTATTTGCTTAAGCCTAGGTTGTCTCTCAATCATCTCTCAAGTTTTTCCATACAATGTCTTCCAATATGGTCCGATATATCTTTGTAATTTATTGCTATCCATCCCACTTATGTGGTCATTCTATTAATTATTCCGTTCTAGCAGCCAGCTGTGTTTTCGATTTGATACTTTGTTTTCATTGATTTGGATAGGAGATACTAAATTATCTGTTTGGTTACCTTATGGGTAAAAGTGACATGAAATGGTGGATAAAATTGAGAGGGTAGGTAAACATTTTGGAATGAAGATAAACTTCGGGAAAACTGAAGTAGTGAAGGCAAGAAAAGAGGAAGGAGATCTAAATGTGACCATTGATGGAAAAATGCTAGAACAAGTACCATCTTTTTGATACCTCAGAATTGGTATAGTATGGAATGGAAGTTGTACAGAGGAAATAAGAAGTAGAATATCCCAAAGAAAGGCAGCCGTCAGTTAAGTTTTGCAACTATTTTCAGCCAATTAAATCAACATAGGCGTGTAGGAAAATATATGCAAAATGTTTTATTTGGAGCGTTGTGCTTTATGAAGTAGAAACATGGACAGTCAGGAGGAGATAGGAGAAATACCTAGAGGGTTTTGAAATGTGACTACGAAGGAAAATGGAAAGATAAAAATGGAGTGATAAAGTGAGAATCGAGAAAGTGCTGCCAAGAATAAATGAGAAATGGAATATTTTGAGATTAGTAAGAAAGAAGAAAGTGAACCGGATGGGACAAGTCCTCAGGAAAGATTGCCTACTGAAAATAATAATAGAAGGGAAGGAAAGATTGCAGGGAATATTGGGAGAGATAGACGAAGAAGTAGTATGTTGACTGATACTATGAATGGAAGGAGTTATGAAGAGAGAGCAGTTCTGTTGAAACCTATCCGTCAACTTAGAAGAAGAAGACCTAATGGGTACGGACAGATGTGGGTAAAGTGATAAGAGAGGCTCCACAGGAAGTAGAATAGTGGCAACGCCCAGCCGCGAGGAAGAAAGACGAGGGAATTGTGCGCCCCTGAAGACAAACCCCTGAACTAGCGCTGGAAAGAGATGGACGTCAGTGAGATAGCAGGACGATTGGGCTCATTCCTTCTTTCTGCCTTCTTTACCACCGCCTTGGAGGTCGAGTTGAGTCTCCCCACAAACTCACTCGCCTTCCTTGCCTTCTCATGCACTCATTCATTGCTCGTCCCTTTCTCGACCTCCGGACGGTAAGACCTCTCCAGAGGTGGTGGCCGGAAGAGGGCCCTCAGAGTACACAGGAGAGCCACCATAGCGAGGAGGTTGCAGGGGCGCCATCCGATCGAAACCGAGGAAGAGGTCAAGGCTTGGATGTGTCAATAACATCTTATCCGCTCGCGCCCCCTTTCTTTCTTAAATTTTTTTTTCTTTTAAACGTGAAAAGATGAAATATGAGGGGAAAAATGACCATGAGAGAGAGAGGGAGAGAGAGATGAGGCATCTTAGCTGTCTCCACTCTTTCAAGGGTTCCAGCGCCATCTAAGTCCCCCCTCTTTTCTGCTACGCTCTCACTCGGAGGAAGACAGGAGGAGGAGGAGGAGGAGGAGGGAAATGTTATGCAAAAATAATACGACAGAAGGACAGACTCCACTCGTGCCCATTGTGGCCAGTCTTCGACGTGGAATCTGCTCCCGCCCCCTCTCGTCAAGAATAGCGAAATTTCCTCCCCAGCCGACCCTCAAGAAACACAGCCTCCACTCTGAGTCGCAGAAACGTTCCTCACCCATGAGTAGTGCCAATACGGCATAAATCTCCACGATTACCCTGCCCCACCTTCGTGCCGCCTAAGGATTCAAAAGTTGAAGTCGACTTTAGTCAAACATCGACTTTTTACCCAAGGAGTCGATCGTTTCGAGCTCGACTTTTAGTTCTCAAAATCGAATAAAAGTCGGCTACAGTAGTGGAATTTCGACTTAGATGCCACCGAGGATTCAATTTACTGAATATTCATTCATTGAAAATTTTTACAAAGAACACTTGTTATAGAACGACCTAAACCACCTGAAAGTTTAATATTATTTTTTTTTAAAGCTTAAGCAGTGTCGGGAGTGAAAGTGGCACAATTTTCAGACTTCTAGATGGGCCATAGTCTACCTCCTTTGGTTGTGGGATGAGTGTGTAGTGTTTTAATCACATCAATAGTGTCTTGTTTAACTTATCGAAAACATTTTTAGCTATTTGAATAGCTCGTTTTTCATTTTAATGACTGAGTTGAGTCATATCCATCGAGTCTCAACTATTTTGATTTTTTAGAATAAAATCATTGTTTCACGCACAATTGTTATGCTGTTTATCCTGACCCAAGCTATTTTAATCTAAGAGCAATTGTATCATTATCGACTTGTATCAAGTATCATAAAGTAGCAAGTTGTTTTTTCCATTTAGTCTATATAAGCGTTTTAAATAATTTTTCGGATTTCAAGCAAAAGTTGGACAATTTCGACGACAGTCGACTTTTGCGTCGATTACTCGACGTTCTAATTCGACCAAGGACAAAGTTGGAGTCAAAACCGAAAGAAGACGTTTTGGAACGATTCCAATCCCTAGCGCGGTCACGATCCTGGTGGTCACGAATCAAATATTGGCGATTCACCGGCAAACGATGATGATGGAGTCCTCTCGGGCTCTCCAACCCGATCAGGAAGGCTTCAGCCGACAACATTTCGGCAGCTGGATCCCCAACCCTGATGGCAATGGCAGACTTAACAATCAAAACGTGTGCATTAACCACTATCCTGAACTGTAGGCCAAACCTGGAAGACTACATAAGTGTTTTCTTGAATTTTCCGGAGACCACCATCATCTGTATAAAAAAAAACCTGACACGGAAATATTTGGTTTTTATGCTTTCGATTGTATCAGGCACCCACCCCACTCTCATCACTTCATTTCTCCTTCCTCCTTTTTTATGTTCAAGGTACACTCATGTTACTTTTCACCATTATGCTTGAATACTGTTTGTTTTTCCGAATGACCACTCCATGCCCGTCTATTACATCAATACATGTACCCAGATACCATCAGAACCCATGTTGGCTCATCCTGTATATCACCTCAAACGCTTCGGATTCGAGGATATCTGAACTTCGTCTCAGTTACCGTGTTGATGGTTTTGCCGAAAGCATCGTAAAACCAAGTTTATTCTTACTTGGTACTCTCTTCAAGAGTGAAAGGAAAAACTCACGGTACAGAACAATAGGTTGGTATATAATAATGCTGATAGCTTGGGAAAATTTCACCCACGGGGATGATTTTCTACGACTTTGTAATGCGCGCGAAGGAATATGGTTTAATTATACTAAAATGAGACACTCAAAATTTTTAATTGGATGCCCAATGAATTTTTTGGTAAGACATGGAGCTGTTTTCTATGGCAATGATAATTTTAAGATAATAAAAACAATTACTCCGTGAGTTTAGGAGCGAAAAAGAGGGCAATGGGTGGTGTCATCTTGTCATATGAGACGTCATTTGCTTACTCTACACTCCCGCCCTCTCTTGAAAGAATGACGAGTGGGCACAGATGGCGAGGCAGATCTAAAAATGACCTCGGGGTCGGAAAAATCACGCAAGATGACCAGCATTTTTTTAAATTTTGGAGGATTCATTAACTCTGACCATAATACTACGCTTCTCACAATTATTTCTTCACTCAACTCCAAAACTTGAGCACGGTAATGACTGTTTTCTTTCAGCAGCGCTGAATTCTATTGTTTCCCTGCGTATATTTGGCTGTGGGGAAAAACATTCCATTTGGCCAAGCTGCCGCATAAATCTTCCACTGACATTTTGTAACTATGTGAGAATTTTTTTCGATGTTCCCTAAAGAAAACTCTCACAAAATTTGAGAGTATATTGACCTATAAATTTGCACGAGTGAAGTAGATGCACATGTGCTGTTTTCGGTCCGTCGGCCGGGCAGATTTTTTTGCACGTGTTTTGCCTCGAGGAGAAAAAAACCCAGGTCGACTTGATTTCCTCCAAGTTCCCGGACTACCTGGAGTGCAGCTCGAAAGTAGAACAAGAGGTAAACGACAAGGCACGGGGACTGAGTGCAGGGGTTCATGGAAAGTGGAAGTCTTTGAATGGACATTTTAATAACTTCTTTAAGTAGGAGAAAAAGATTCTTGGTACATGATTCTGTTAGTTACCTCAGTGTACTTGATGGGAATAACTATACATGTTGTAATATCCGTGAAGAGATTTTCCTATGCCCTCTATATAGGTCATATACCCTCTATAATTTGGTCATAGGCAAGAGAAAAATTTCAGTATATATATTTTCGCAGCTCTTTCTCTAGCAGAGTGCAGCTGCTTGAGAACAGTGGGATTCGGAATCATGAAACCACCTCGACATTGATGCCAAAATGGCGCGACGAAGTAGGTGCGCTTCGCCTTCACGATGGTGATAGAAGATAACCTCTCTGTGCTCTGGTATACAAAGAATTAATGGCGCAAGGTGTGCAGTACGCGAAGGATGTATAACGCAAAGGTGGTAGCAAGTGAAGGATGCATAGGGTGTAGGATTCGAATGGAGAAGGATGCAAAGTGTGTAGAATGCGTAGGATGTATGATGCGAAGTGTGTAAGATGCGAATGGTGAATGATACGAATCGTGAAGGATGCGAATTGTGTAGGATGCGAATGGTGAAGGATGCGAAGTGTGTAGGATGTGAATGGTGAATGATACGAATGGTGAAGTATGCGAAGTGTGTAGGATGCGTAGGATGTATGATGCGAAGTGTGTAAGATGCGAATGGTGAATGATACGAATGGTGAAGGATGCGAATTGTGTAGGATGCGAATGGTGAAGGATGCGAAGTGTGTACGATGCGCAGGGTGTATGTGTAGGGTGCGAATGTTGAAGGATGTGAATGGTGAAGGATGCTAATTGCGTACGATTCGGATGGTGAATGATGCGAAGTGTGTAAGATGCGAAGGATGTAAGATGCGAATGGTGAATGATGCGAATGGTGAAGGATACGAAGTGCGTGGCATACGAAGGATGTAGGATGCGAAAGGCGTAGGAAGACAAGGAGCAGAGGGAGATGGTTTTGGCGAACAACAGACGATAGACGAAGGTGGGTTGAGAGGGGTGTTCGTGGGAATGATTGCAATGTCCTTGGAGGCTGGATGGGGGCGTCGGAGGGTGAGGTGGGAGGAGCGGTGGGCGCTGGAAGGCGTCTCGTTTCGCCGGACGACGTCGATCGCCGGCTCCCATCAAACCCACTCCCTGGCACTAAGCGAATATAAACACAAAACGCCCACGAGTGCTTTCGACCGCATAAACTGCGGGGAGTGAGGAAGGAGGATGCGGTCTTTGAGGTAAGACCGCTTGTTTCCAATAGCGTCCCACAGATAAAGTTACCGTGAAGACGGCGCCCCAGGGCGGATGGAGTCCTGCGATTAGACATTATGAACCGGAATTGAGTGATCCGATTCAGTTACGTGCTCCGAAAAACAAAATGCGAGCGCTCGCGGACGAATCAGTTATTGGGTCGGTGAGAATATTTAGGCCACTCATTTTAGTTGCTCGACTCCCCCGCCAACGGATGAGCATGAAAGAAAATGGTAAGCTATGGAAATCTATGACGGCAATTTAGAAACTCCAGAAAAATATCCCGTATTTCTCCGCATGATCTTCGCCATCGCATAATCGTCGCACCCTACTTCTTCAGTCCAAAAATTGGTTCACAACTTTTCATCGCATAATCGTCGCATGTTAATTCTGTTCGTCACGACACTTGCTGTAAAATGAAAAATTGGTCTAATTTTGCACTCGATCTGACATGAATTTCTACCTGCCATAGTGTCAATTTGTAGTCTTAACTTTTAAATGCATTGTATTTAATGTAGGCCTACCATTCATGAGATCCTAGCTTTGCAATTAAGGCAGTTAAGCACGTAATAAATGACCTATGTACAACTAACACCGGCGCAATTTCATTTTTTTATGTCCCCTCATAATGGTCGCACCATAATTTTTTTGCGAAAAAAATTGGCATAAAATCTGCGACGATTATTCGGTGAACAACGGTATGCCCTTTTTGAGATGAAATATAAATGAGGGGAAAGTATAAGAATTTAAGAAAAATGGAAAAAGCAGGGAGAAAACATAACAAATACAACATTGACGATTTTACCTAAAGTCTGCATGCTTATGATGGTTTCTGAAAAACTCATTCCGTCTCCTTCCAAGGCTAATAAAAAGAACGGGAATATTAAGTTTTGTCTCAGTATTTCAATACGGAATTAACGTTTCAGTAAGTGGAGGTTATGAGACACACCCAATGTCTATTAGCGACTATACAAGATAATTAACATATTCATCTTAAATCGTACTTCAAAATATCATTGAATATTGCGTTCTCTAATAAAGCTAAATTAAGGAACCCGTTGTGACTCGAACCATAAAATTATGCATTGCCTTGTTAATTTATATGAAGAAATTTTATGTTACTTCAAGTATCACGAGGAGCTAGAACGACAGATTTCATAATGCGCATTTATTACACTGAATATTAAGATCATGTAACTGCGTGTAATAATCACAGAATCAAATCTCTGAAAAAATATAATGATACTGTACAAAATTTCAAATGCATGCAGGATTTGCAGCGGGCTCTATGAATCTGTGTTGAGTCTAATCGCACATCATCGTATATGAACGGCGTTGAATGGATCAAAAAAACCTACCTTCAATGGAAGAGAACTAAGAAAACGTTTAAAACTTCGTCAAAATGGAAGATTATTTTGTGATTCTGAAACAAGTCCTGCTGTGAAAACGTGATTAATTTTTTTCATTTTTGAGAAAACGTACCAACAACGCACTGGTAATTTTTTGACGAGATCTATGTGTTAGAAATTCCTCATTTTTCAAATAAGGTTTCTCTCGAGTAGGCGCACGTAACGTTTCCCATGGCTGGCAAAATGGCTGGTAGGCGTTTTTCGTCAAAAATATCAGAAAGTAGTTCAGGAATGGGTTTACATTGTGGAATCTTTGGAAGGGTGAGACATATTTCTTAAAAATTAGACCAAATCCATTGATTGCTGGGTGGAATGACATTTCGCTCAAACTACCTTAAAAGAGTTAGCGGTGTGGGGTTGGATAATGAGAGGGGGAGGGTGGGAGAGGTGACAGAAGGGGTGGAAAAAGAGGGAGAGAGATAGGGGAAGGGCGGGTAGTGGCTCGCCTGTGAGTGAATGGATGCCTGGCGGTGACGTAGACTCGTCCCGGGAGGGTAAGAGGCTGGGGGAGAGGCTGCGCTTCCACGAGAGGAGCAGGCCCTGGTAGTGAGGCCGGCTGTGTGTGTGTGCGTGAGGGAGTGAGAGAGTTGAGATGGCTCATAATTATTATATGGATGAAGGAAGGAAGGGTTAATGGAGGGGACTTAGCGCGCGGGTAATGGACGCGGTGGGAGAGGTGGAAAACTGGGCGGGGTGGGTGAACGGTGAAGGGAAGCGGAGGGTTGTAAATGTAAAGGAATTGGGAAAGGGAATTGGGAAGGTGGGGGGTGGAAATAACTGGGAAGGGGGGCCTTACGCGCGAAATGATTGCGCTAGCGGAGAGACTTAGTGTGAGGAAAGCGTTGGGCGAACGGCTGTCTTGTCGCCTCAGGGTGCGTCACCAGCGGCGAGCTGAGGGCAAGAGATTCTTTGCACACAATTCAGAAAGGTCTTCCACATCGTAAACAGCCAATAAAAAGTTTCAAAAGGTACTTCGCAAACTACCCACTCAATAATAAGGGTGGGAATTGAAAAGGAGTCGGCCTTTATAAAGTTAACTCCCATCGCTCCTATATGGGTGTACCACGTAAATGAGAACAGAAGGTATGAAATAATTTTTCCTTAAGAAATTTTTACATTTAACGGATGGTTTCTAGATCCGATATCAGAAGGAATACAGGAAAAAGAGTTGATAGTTATGGGGAAAGTAAAGACATATGGAATACTTACAAGCCTGTAGAAATATTTAAGAATCAACTGAAGAACACTTATTCAATCAAATGAAGGGAACCCTATAAAGACTTAGTTCTGAGTTCAATTAAACGAAAGAATAAAAGCACAAATTAGTACAAATATTTTAATAAATAATATTATCTCATATTTTGGGAATATTGACAGAGCCTACAAGTTCAAGACTTTAAAAGATGCAACAGGATGAAGGAACATAGACCGCCGGCAAGTTATTCAATGATAACTGAGGCAAAAAGCAAGAGAAATACAAAAATAAATTAATTTTACGGAATCAGACACCGCGAGAATGTTTCGGTGGATTTCAGATGACGAGCACAGCACTTGAAAATCCAGATTAACTAACCTATTGTCACAGAATGATGGTAAAATCTGATCCTATCAGCATTCATTAACATGAAATTTTAATACGTTACGAGGCTGCGAACCAGGTTACCTTCCTTTGTGATGGTACACTGTCTCACCGCGCTCATAAAAGGGTAGCAAGAGCACTCTCGATTACTCGCGTCAGATATGAACCGATTGTCACTCTCTGTAATGCAGAGGATCACCATAATCTGCGAGGTTATTTCCAATCATTGCATTAAAAAATGATATAGTACGAAGTCACTCGCACGGGTGCAACTACACCAAGGGTTGAAATTAGCCATGAAAAAATCATCTGACTTGAGCGAGATTCGAACCCGGATCTTCCAATTGTTTTGCAACAGGCTAACAAACCTGACAGGCAATTGGGAGTTCCGGGAACGAACCCAAGTCGAGTCCAATGATGTTTTCATAGCGAATTTCAACCATTGGTGTTGCGAGGTTATATTTCAAGTTTGTCAATCGGCGAGGGGATTTACAACAAAAAAAACTAAACCGACCCTCAGAGAAATCACTCTCGCATTATCAAGGAAGGGAGATTACTCGTCATGAGCAAGGTGACCGATTTTTGGGAGGCTCCACAGCTGGGAGGCGAAGAAGAGGCGTTGGCGCCCCCCGGAGGAGGGGAAGCGGGGAAGCGGGTAAACCAGGAGGGAGTCGGACAAGTGATGATGAGTGAGAAACGGCGGGTTGTGGATGGGATTACCGCGAAGAGAGAGAGACGGAATAAAAACGTTGAAAGGGTTGCAGGAAAGAGGTTTTGAGTGGGTTTTTTTTCCGCCCATTTCATTCCTTTTCTCCCCCTCGGGGCGCCGGTGATCTCTCATGAGCGTCAGAATGCGGAGTGGATGGACGAATTGATGTGCCGAGGGAAGAGAGAGAGAGATCCGCTTTAAAAGGGGCGCGAAGGAAAAATTTTCGAGGCCTATTGCCGCCCCAGCGTGTGAGGCGGGGCGGGGGGGGGGGGGGCGTCGAGGAATAGCGGATTGTGGGACAGGCCAGAGGATTTGGATGAGTGAGAGATTCGACGGCATTTGAGCGAAAGAGGGGATGAGGAGCCGTGTGAGGGTGGCTGGAGGAGGAAGTGAGGTCGTAAAGGAAGCGTGAGGGGGTGAGAGGGCGTGCGGGGAGCGGAATGCAAACAAATGAAGGATGCGAGGGCGCCACCGGAGGAGAGCGAGCGCGGCGAGGAGCGGAACGAGCGGTACCCCGGGTGCGAGAAGGCGCGGCGTCGGTGGTGGTGGACGCGGGAACACCCCCCCCCCACGCTTTGAAGCGCCCGGAGTGAGGAAGGACAGACAGATATTACCGAAAACCACCCGGGATATGAGCCCACGACACGCCGCACTTTATACTCGCCCTTCGGATGAGTATAAAGTTGACAGAAGATATAAGCATCACGGTGACGAGGAGATAAAGCAGGAAATTTTTCATCACGACACTTGAACATCAAAGAATTCGAGTGAGCAAACGTACCACCGTGAAATCGCTGAGGGACAACGCTGAAACCTGACGGACACGACTAAAGATGACAACCTAGTCAAGTAACTAAACGCGGATTTTGCTATTTTGGAGACGGTAATACGTCTCAAATAGGTGTGTGACGAAGATGAGATTACGTTCCATGGTTTCAGCCCCAACTATGTGGAAGTTGATTTTCACAAATGAAAAAATAACTCGGCTTTCTTCCACTGATTTATTTTCTAGCTACAACGTCTTTCGACACAACGGTGCCATCACCAAGCACCTTTTGACACCGCTGCGTCGAAATATATTGTGCCTAGAGAGTAAATCAGTGGAAGAAACCCAAGCTACATTTTCCTTTGTGAGATGACATTCTGAATTTTTGAAAATCTCACCGCAAACCATCGCTCTATATATATAAGTTAACTTGGTGAGTGAGGTAAAACTTAGTTAAGGAGGAGTCAAAGCGGGGTTGGTACAGATATTGATGGGCAAAGGGTTGGTTAAGACCGCAACGCAGGGGAGGATGATCAATGAGCAGTAAAGAGGACGAGATAGAATAGGTCTAACGGATGAGATGAAGACGAGTATGACGTAAGCTGAGAAGAGGAAAGACGTTGTGCAGGAAAATAGGAGTCACTGCCTCGTAAAATCTAGAGAAATTTTGCTCTTTTCCATTTAAACCCACCTTATCGGGTGAAGTTCCCTAAAAACATTAAACAGAGAATTAAAAACTTACAGATCACAATGAGGCCATGCTTTAGGTTTTCCTCTGTGCTCTGATTGGCCCATCCTTACTTTGAAGAGTTGAAAGATCGAGACTACTAGAAATCCAATAGAGAAGACTTGATAGCAATGGGCATTCACACGACCTTTGAAGTTTCTAGCAATGGATGACGTCCAACAGACGGGACAACTATGAATACGACCTCTGAGTTTGAGTCATAAGGTATGATGTATATCAAAATTAAGAAAAAATCACAAAAGAATGATGTTTTGTTTTGCAACATCGAATAGACTTCAACTCTCTATCTATATCGGTAATAAGATCTGAAATGAGGATTTCATCTTTTCCATGCATAATTTCATTGCATAACAATACACAATGATGTTCCAAATCGGATCATTGTAGACTTTCAAACGCTGGATTGGCCAAAGGATGCTTAACTTCACGAATAAATTTAGCGTTATATGTAAAGATTACTCGGGAAGATAAAAATGGAGGCAACCCGATAAACTTCTTCACAGAATTTAAAAAAATTATGCTGCTAGGATTAGAGTCAAGCTACTTTTGATGAGTCACATCTTCTTACGATGTATAGCGAATAGAGACCTGCTAATCTTGGATACGACTCGCTCGTCCAAGAAAATCGTCCAGGTTTGACCCCGGGACTACTCTGCCAGCGGAGGCGAGCCACGCACACCACTTGGGTCACCGGCAAACCTTTCTCATCTAAAGTATAGATTGAAACGAGCTCTGACCGCTACCCAGCGATTGTATCCGTAATGTTTTCCCCATCGTCCCAAATGTTTAGGATTGGCAAAGAGTTAAAAAGAGCTCCGTGGAAGGGATATGAGAACCCTTTTTAATACATTTAACCCTAGTAGGGGAGAGGGGGGGGAGGAGCAGAGCGGGGTGAGGGAAAGGGGAAGGGGGGGGTGTGGAGAGCTATGGGAGGGGATGTGCACCCACCGCCCCCTTTCCCCCCCGACAAGCCTCCCCTCCCCACCCCCCACTCCGTCACTATTGATCTGGCAACAACACTGCCTCCTCACTCCTATCCCAGAGGGCGCCGGGGTGGGGAGGGGTGAAATGGGGGGGGGGAAGAGGTGAGGGGAAAGGGTGGCCGGGTAGGGCGGGGTGGGGCGGTAGGGAGAGGAGTGGAAGGGGATGGGCTATCAGGGACACGTACCTTTTGAGGGAGGTGGAATATCGGTGGAGGGTGGCGGGTGGGGGGGGTCTCAGAGAAAAAGAGGGTGAAGGCTTCGGTGGCAGAAAGGTGCATGATGAAGTGCCGAATGAGGAGAAGGGCCCAAGGTGGCAGAAATGCGTCCTCCGTGCCGTGACTGAGTCGTGCAAGGCGAGCGGGTCTTTCCCGGGTGCACGGAGCCGAACCCGAGCGTGTGTGCGAGGGGGCGGGGCTCCTTCGTTCTTCATTCTGAAGAACAATTTGGCTCTTCTCGCTGACAAGTTCGATTTTCTTCGGCTTGATTTGGTGTATATTATTCACGACTGAACCACTAAAACAGCTCCGTAATTTTAATAATAGATTTGTTAGTAGTTCATCGGTTTCATCGGAAAGGCAACGTTGTCAAGTCAGCCTCTGGTGATGTCGCCTTCGTAATGAAACAGGTCGAAATCTTATAAAGTTCTCGCAAAAATTAGAAAGTAATTTTTGTAACTCTTCCTGATAAGCCATATGCTCGATGATTGAATGGATACTCATCCATTATCACTTGGAATCAATTCTATAATTTTATCATCAAGC
The DNA here is from genome assembly GCA_963169105.1 of Ceriagrion tenellum. NCBI lineage: Eukaryota > Metazoa > Arthropoda > Insecta > Odonata > Coenagrionidae > Ceriagrion > Ceriagrion tenellum. The sequence continues at coordinate 50,297,342 of OY720637.1, forward strand.
ATATTTCCCACGATATATTTTTGATTTCCGCTTTCCGCTTGTCATGGTATCTTTCGACAGCACTACATGGAAAATGTTTCATTATAGACAATTTTAACCGAACGATTAGTTAAGTGTCCCTTATCCTTTTTTAGTTCACGTTATATTTTACGATTGAGGCTTGCACACGAAATAAAAGGATAAGTATTCAGGCTAATAGGCTTCTTTGTAAGATACATTTATGTGAAAATCTTACGCCACTTTTAGTACGTTAGTTCAAGTGGAAATGAAAACCAAGTAGGAGATTGGATCAGAGACGAGGCAGAGCTTAGAATAATTGTACAGTAGAAAGCCATATGGAGCACTATCAGGAAGACTAAGTCCAGATGGATGGCATACACTTTAACACACATATCCACGCAAAACAAGTATCCGTGCAAGTAATAAAACGCTACCCATAATCGGAATTTTTAAAGGCAAAAATAGAAGGGAAATGCCCACTAGGAGGACTGAGGGACAAATAAATGCGCCAAATTCAACGAAAGATGAAATCGAAACAGCATTACTGGGAAATAAAGGAGTTAATATGGACAGGTTAGAATGGAGAGCTGCGCTAATCAGATCGTATCTTGACATGACAGAAGATGAACAGTATATTATATTATGTGATTGATTGAAGGCGAATCGAACTCATATTTGCCAGAGATTGTGAAAGATAACGCTTGTTTGAGGTGGTGATGTGTGAAAATCGATATGAGAACTGGCTTTCTTTCACGAAAAAACTGACACGCATAAAAGAACCGGAGAGTCTTGGTTTCATTCATAATAACCGGCGTTTGGTATAGATTGTGCTCCTTTAATATGGTTGGTCGTCATCGCAATCTTCGAGGTTTTACTCCGATAGCACAAATCCTCCATAACATAGCAGCAAGGGAGCTCCCACATGTGTCGGAAGAACCCAGATGGATTGTGGGCGAGTGATGGTAGGGGAGGAGACAGTGGGAGGTCTAAGGTGACACGGCAGTGTCGTTCACGCCGGGAATCGTTCGAAGTGAAAGATTCAACGCCGAGGAGGAATGGCAGAGGTCGGAAAGGGCACAAGGTGACCCCAAACTGCTTGACGGAGGGGCGTGGGAGAGAGGGATGACAAGGCTTGGGAAAACTCGAGGAAAGGATTGTAGAGACTGGAGATTTCTGTAAGAATCAGCAGTTTGCAAAGAGTGGGGGACGGAGGCAAAAAAATCTTAGGATTAATTCAAGATGGCAGTAGATTTCTAAACATCCTATCTCGATCGTAAATAATGCAAAAAACTCCGACTGAAATATATTTCGCATACCAGCATCATTTGTGACTCACCATTACAACATTCAAATGACCACATTGAAGACATCTTAGGATGATTTCTCGTAGAATATTCTTTTCCTAGCGGCATCAGAGTGCTCTAGCTAGTGGAAGATCCTATTCCGTCCACAGCAATGTAGTCCTAACCATATAGGATAAAAATATTGGATAAAAATGTAATTCAACTGGGGAAAAATAACTAAGCTGTATTTAAGGCTGCTAAACACGATCTTCGTCATTAAATAATTCGAAAAATAAACACGATGGGTAATTATGGGATGCAGTCACCTGAGATACAATAAGGGAGCATCATTTGCTGTTTTATTTAAAGTTAAGGTGATGGAAATCAGAAGTTCAACGTCATTAAACGTCCAAATTACACGCGTAATTACGACAAGGGGTCAGATATCTTAGTTAGGGATTAAAATGCATCCCTTTAACCCTAGGTTGAAATAGATCATCTGAACGAAGTAAAGATGGTGAAAGAGGTTTTCAGCCGTGTAACTTTTCGACATATACGTGATCTTCGATGGTTTTATCGATGGAAGAAACACTTTATACTCTCCGACGCTGATTATCGCATGAAGGTGACCAAAAGCTCTTCGAGTCGGCTGATGACGACAAGGGGACCAGGGTGAACCAGGGAGCGATAGTATGCCCCCGCACATTTCAGCATGTATCTATGGAATGGAGAGAGGGTACTAAGTCAGAGATAGTGTGACGACACTGTAGCAGGATTTGCCTTTCCTAGTGTTTTCCAAGTCTCCCATCGTCTAGAATAGGCACTCCACAGCAAGTGCCCCGCTCAAGGAGTATGTTGTAAACCTTAACCACCGCAGGGAGCTCCCCAAAATTCTCTGAACGCTCCCTTGAGGGAATAGTCGACACATCACAAAAAAGGCGAAAATGGTCTCATGTTCACTCAACAACGACTGAACTTTTCCATGTTCATCACTGTAACATTCACCTTAGACGTGTCATATATGGCGATCTTTGCATTGGCATTCTGCGGGCTATGAATATGAAGACATGCTCCAATGAGACATTTGAAGTAACTTTCCCATCTCATGAACATTAATAGCCAGATTCTGAACTAAAGCAAATATAAATAAGCCGGAGGGCTGCTCAGAGTAAGAGGTGAAAGTTAGCACAGCAATAGGTTTACGGGTATCTCATAAGTCATTGCGTACAAAAAAAATCCAGGTATCCTCTGGTCAAATAGGCGTACAGTAGATACCCAATAGCGAAGTTTTACGACCAGTCACTACCACTTGAGAGAGAGAGAGAGAGAGACTGAGTACGGATAGGGAAAAGAAGAATAATTAGCATGGCATTTAGTTTAAAAACCGTTTGACGTATGTGATTCGTACATTTTCTTCTCCCAGGCACGCAGGCACCTCATGCGCACTTTGCATTATTCCTAAATACAGTCCAATTAACGGGTAGTAAGTTTGGCGAAGCAGTTCACTCGCAGTTTTTTCTCGATTACCAAGGCAAAAGGTAAGGTTTTAAATCAATCCAAGTGCGTAAGTTAGAGTGATGACTACACCTTCGGCATCAAATGCATCTAGTGTATTTAACCATTCAAGGGCAACTTATCATAGCATTACCAATAATGATTCCCAAAGGTGCCGAGTGATCAATTGATCATATGGCATCGTGAAACATCTCCGAAACCGGCACTTTCTCCACCAGAGAAAGTTACACAGACATAAATCGCGCCATCTTGATCCTTTGAGGGTAAAAAGGATATGCAGTAAGCTAACGTCGCGTCGCAAAAATATGAAAACATAAGTGTAGCTCATGGTAACAGAAAAATATATACATATATGTCATCAATCAAGTGACGGAAAATCATTCAGGTATTCAACAACGGGAAGCGAAAACAAGTTCTTTGTAGCTGATTACCACTGTGGACGAATGGGAAATGTTGAGACGGCTAGTTGATGCAACAACAAGTAACACGATGAATCCAAAGATCCCTAAATCTAGAGTAAAGGCCTTTTAAGGGACCCCACAATGATTATTATCAATGTGATGGTGGTCCTATACCGCAAATATTCAAAAGCAGCTGCTTTCAGTTAATACCCGGGTTTTGCAAGGCGTGTACTGACCCAGGTTATGTTTGGCATAACGTTTTAATTGTTGATAACACTAACCTTGGGCACGTTCAGAATAATGCTGATGGATGTTTTTTTTCGGAAGAACTCAAGAGTAATTCCAGATAAAAAGACTAGGACGAAAAAAATAATGCTGATGCATGGATTTTATATGTTAGAGCAATACCATGCGCTATGTTATTTTAGGAAAATTTAAAATTATATATTAATTGTTGTGTACTGAAACATTTTCTATGAATACAATTGTAAATCTACTACTGCTGCTCAACTGAGGGAAGACGGGAAGCTCTACGCTAAAAAATTTAAATAAATTTAATATTATTAAGAGGCTTTCATTTTTAAAGTGATGGTGCTGACACCATTTGGTAGCCCTGGAGGCTAATTCTTATCCAAGACGATTACCAGGGACAATTCTCAATGACCTCAAATTGTACCTGCAACAGAGCATCATTGTCCCTCACACTACGATCAATTTTATTATCATTCCTTGTATGGATCAACACAATAGCGCGATCACTCATCCTAACGCCTCCAGAGCTAAGGTTAACAAAAAAAGAACATTCCGCGGAATTATATTCTTCAGTTTAATCAGTTTTCGCTCACACTTGATTCAAGTTCATCATCCTTCTCCCTAACAATGCACAAACACTAACATTAGAATTGGTTCATACATAAGGCTCAATATAAGTATTTGGCATGCATTCAGTTCTGTGAGGCCAAAGTTATCACTTTCCCCTCGCATTTAGAAAGGCATTTTGATACGGGAACATTAGGGCTGGAAATTTGTGGAATATGTGCAACATGGAAGCTCTTTTATCACGGCCTTTTTATTTTTTTGCTGTTTCCCGATAAGCCAGCAGTAAACATCAGGTCGCGCGCGCTTTTTTGTCTCGTGGCTTCTCCTTGTTTGACTGATTTTCATTCGTATTAACCATGCAGCCCGTCGTTTAACTGAATCACTCGAATTTCAGCGGGGTTTCGGCTGTCTTTGCAAGATTATATTCATTCAACAGTGGAAAAAAAACTGAGATGTCGGTAGATTTGTGAATAGCATTACCATTGAAGTGGTTTTATGGCCCTTCCATGGCTGAGAGGACGGCTACAGGAATTAAAAAATTGATCGCCACATCTCATGTAATCCTGAAACAAAAGCAACAAGGAAAAGAAAAGACATATGGATATCTTTAGTTCAATGTTCAATGCGAGGGGTTGAGACAAAATATTTATATATGTATATATCTATATATATATATTTATATATATTTTATGCATAGACTAATATGTAACCCTTTAATAAAAACCGCACTAGGCAACCTTTTATTCGTAGCTCTATGTATATTTGTTTTTATTTTTCCCAACTTTACAAAATCGGATTACGGAAAGCACACCGGGTCTTCGGACCACAATTATTCGAAAGCTTTAACAGGGTGTAATGCTGACCTAGTTACCCGCGATACCCACATAATAACTGGCACTTCTACCGTAGTTTTTCGAAGGGCACTCGGTGTAACTGTTTCGGTAATGTCTTAATAAGGCTTAAATGAGCTGGAAGCTTCAGGCCACAGCAATTCACACTTAACTGAACGTCGACGGGAATGCATGCAGGCGCTGACAGTAGCCATAATGCTCTCAGCAGACTCGCGCAAGGCAGACAGGATGTTGAATGGCATTGATTCCTCGCTCTCCGAGTTAAAACACATGTTCAGGCATTCTTGAGCCGGCTCTCTCACACACTTTTAGATACACAAAGTCGCGCTCACAATTAGTTGAACGCAAACATGTACTCTTTGGGTGAAAAATCATGAATGAAATAAAAATTAAACCCGCCCTTGAAACCGCCACACACCGAAATCCTAAGTTGGATACAAAAGGCCACCACTCAGTACACCGAAGAACTCAACATTCTCATTCTTGGTCAACACAAAACATTACCTATAAGTCGCGCGTTCTATAACCCTACTTAAGAACACCAATCGTACATTGGCGCGCAAATATCTTCCTCTGGGTCCTCTAAAAAGAAGTTGTACGTTATTTCTGTTTCTTCTGAGAAAAGACTATACCTAAAAGTCACTACAGATGTAAAGTTCGGTGAAATTAGAGCACTTAGGCTTTATTGGAATTAGAAATTGACCCTAATCAGGTATCCTCCCACGATTTTTTTTAAACAGCGCAATATGGTTTAAAGGCATTAGTTTGAACGGCTACATTAAATTACATCTCACTACAAATAATTAACCTACGCGACAATTTTCCATCGTATTACGTCACTCTCAAAAAATTCATCTCTAATTACGAGTTTCAATCTATAAAAAAAACTTCACCAATGTTATCATTTCTACTTTCATTATTTGAAGGGGGATAGTCCAAGCCTCCTTATATTGGAAACATCATTACGGGAGTATTACCCAGTTTAAGGTTAATAAGACTGAAATATCTTTAGCATTTTCTCAAGTTTACCTCGAAAAAGTTTTCCAACTATCGGTTTACAGGTTACCGTAGCTCCTAAAAAACGAGATTTTTAGACGCCACACAAAAAATATGTCTTATTTGCAAGTTATTCTGATAGGGGTGCCCATCACGACTGAAAAATATTTTTGCCTTCGGAATCAATTAACAACTCGACTTTAAAATTAAACTGCTGGACTCAAAGAAGCAGATATGCGGTGATACGATCAAGTTGATTTTTCAGGATTAAGAAAATAAGAAATGTGAAATAAGATAAGAAACCAATAAGATTGTAGAAGCAAAGGCGTGTAAATATTTATTTCCATCTAAGAACAAAACCAAAAGCTTTTAAATTATCAATAATTTTATCAGACAGCAAAAAGTAGTGGACAGGAGTATTCTTAGTTGTGATTAACTTATTCCCAAATTCTCATTCATGTTTTTTATTATAAGAAGAACAAAATTTAAAAAAAACTGATCAAAATGTCTTACACAGTAGGTAAACGTATGTCCTTCCTCTCCCACTGCACGGAGATTTCAAGTGAAAATCGAGGCGCAAATATGAACGGGGGCATTCGAAGAAATGAAAAATGAGAGGGCACCCCATTGCTTTAAGAGCCCGCACACGTCCTCCTCTCCCTTGAGCAGGAAGTGATTACGATCTGGTCCAGAAGAGAGCTCACGTCTCGGTGTAATTCTTCCGGCCACGTCGCTGCCTCCCAGCCGTCCAGAAAATGTATCGCTTCCCTTTCGGGGTGAGGGGGGGGGGGGGCTGATGCATCGCCTTCGGAACCGAAAGCAAACTTGGCGACTCGACACTCGGGCCAAGTTGGACGTCGGCCCAGACTCGGCATCCTGACTGCACCCCTTGCACACGTGATCTCCCATCGAGAGCGTGGCGGCGGCCTGTGGGCTGCACCCGCTCTGAGGGGTCCACGCTTGCATTTTGAAGTCTCAGGGAGGGGAGGGGGCGTGAGAAAATTTGGGCCCGCGATAAACGACGCGCGTTCTCGTGTTTTGCACTCGGTAGCACTTCTAAGATGAAGCTCTGACGCCTATCCCTCTGCCTCCCCCGTCTGCCCCGGCCGAAGCGGTGACCTTGTGATCCCAACTCCAAGCAGAAGGAAGGTCGACACTCCAGAGAGCTGTTCTTGAACCAAATATATTGTACGCGGTGCACAAAGGATGTGCTCAACTGGACTGAACTCCGCATCTCATTCGCGAATTCCAATGTATCCCGAAGAGTGAACGTTCCAAGCTTTTCTCAGCTCTCGCTAGCTTGTAGGTAACCATGACTGAGAAACAAGTTTGCTCTGTCAGTCGAGCATCAAGGGACAAAGATGAATTTTCTAGGCTACCTCTCTTAACAGTGAGGTATAATAGCGCTGGAAACAGGCTATTTTAACTTAGAACGAATTACCGATTACAATGAAAATTATTGATTTGGATTAAAATGCTGAAAATAAAAATCATGGGTCTAAATATTCTCTAAAATTAAAGGGCATAGAGAGAGGTGTGGCAGAATAATTTTCAGGCAAAGACATTTATCTGAGAGATAATGAAGCTTAGTAAATCGTTGTGGATTTTAAGTGAAACCTCTCCGAAAGCAATCAATTCACTGCGTTTATGCACTGTATAATTGAACTGAGTAAATGAAGATAATAATAAGATTCTTGAATATTTTTGGTCATTAATGTGTTAAACTCAGAACGAACGTTTCACCAAATATTTTGGCATCTTAAGGGCCTTGAGCTTAATATTGAAAACTAGCAAAAGTAACAGAGACTTTGTCACAGTTCAATATTAAGCTCAATGCCCAGAAGATGTAAAAATATTTGGCGAAACTTTGGCTGTGAGTTAAATATATTAATGATCAAATATTCAAGAATATTTTTACTATCTATATTTTATTGGTCTAGAAAGTTATAACTGACGAGTAAATAAATTTAACACGACAGAAATTAAATGCATACATTTTTAAGAAAAAGAGGGTTAGGATGCTAATTTTTAAATCGCTCGCCAAAAGAGGTTCCAGAATTCTTCTGGGAAATGAAATAAATAATAAACACTGTATAAAGACGTATCAACTTCGCAGGTGAAAATTGTCGCACTACTATAAAGGATTTCTTCGCATATGTCGCACGCATTGAAGGTAGCGCAAGCAGGCCCCGGGCAATGCGGTAGAAATTCAACAGAGGAAGTTAGATAGATATCGTCACGCTCCTTACTGAACCCGTGAAGAGATTACTGTTCCCTCTTTTTCTCATTTTCGTATTTCGTTCTGTCTTATTTGGCGTCCTCCTCGGCTCAGCCTCGAGCGATAAAAAGACTTCCCGTCATTTGCTGCAGTTCGTGCGGAACAGTGCTTCCCAGAGTGCAACTACGTTTTCACATTTCTCTTCGAATTCCGAGATATTTTTTGCGTCTTGTAATTCTGTAACGTTCCTGCACCAAGAATAAATAATATTAATCACATTTTTCCCCGAATTTTGGGTCATCCGTTTGCGGTAGCAGGGGACGATGGGAGGCAGAGTATCTTTTTTCTTCACCTATATCCGCGCAATTAATACATGAAGTGAAAAAATTTCAAGCTTAAATAGGGCTGCGCAATAAAAAACTACATTAATAGAAACAGACGTAGAATACGAGCGATGTGCATTTGATGATGTAGCATCCCTGCAGTTTTCAAATACTATCGCAGCATCCGATACAGACGGAGCTATTATTTTTCAACAGAATGTTCCGCAGATCATGCGGTATTTTCCCCCACGATCACTAATAATGAACCCACGTCGTTCCAAGAGTTGCTTTGGCGAATCACTTTCCGACATGGCCGGCAGGGTCTAAAATATAAGGAAGCTTCCTCAAACCTTCGCGCAATTTGATTAGCCACGTGACGAGGAATCAGAAGAGAGTTTTTTTTTTTTTACCGTACCGCTCCTTTGAAAAAGGTACATATTTTTCATCCAACTTATGGTGTCTCACTGAATATGAATACGATTTTTCGGTTTGCGATTACAAGATATAATGGTGTTTCCTATTTTTTTTTTTTTTGGAGTTCGTTAAGCATGAGCACTAAGGATTGGTATGCGTGCTGATGGCATTTCGAAAGTGGGTGAATGTCGTGTATGCGTGAGTGTGTTTGCGTTCTTGTCGATAGTGTGAATACATAGGTACGAGTGTGTGGAAATGTTCTCTTCGACACTTCATCGATAATTTACTTCTGGTACTTTGGTGTTATCTAGATGCCTAGAGTAAGTTAAGTAAGTATTAATTAATGGTAAAACGTGCAACTGGACACTCGCCTGTAAAACGAAACGTAAAAATATTTGGAAAAGAAATACTCAAGGCTTTTATATCTCTTTTGTGGTACTAGAACTGGGGTAAAAGGGGATATAATTTTAAATCCTCATTGGAGGAGGCACCTTTATGGGGGTTCAGCCAATCAGGAGGCGTTGAACGATTCGCAATTGCTAAATGTTTTTATTTTTTATAATGCTGTGTAAAGGAGGCGGGCGGTTTTGCTCAGGGGAAGGGTTCATGAATGATGCATTTGGGTGGGTAAACAATATCAGGGGTGTACTGGTGGCGCCAGGAGAAGTGTGGGTGGCGGTCAAAGACAACTTTGAGCCCCCATAATTCCCTCTCCAAATGGCGGTCGTTTTATTTGCATATTACTAAAACCAACTCCCCCGCTTTTTTCCCACCGCCTAGGAAGAGAGAAAATATAATTTTGAAAGAGAAACATAAAGAAGGGATCCACTGCTCGTAAAATGCACATGTTATAGAGATAAAAACTGCATTTTTTTCCTCGAGCTTCGCCCCAAAAAGACAACTTTTTACCTTTTTTTAAAGTTAATTCATTTTGATCTAACGTTATAGAGAGAGAGAGAGGACTGAATGGGCCACCAAAACACCGATACGAGATGAAATCACCCTTTCCCTAAAAAATCATTGTGTTAATTAAGACGTATTTTGTAAACTATTCCTCCAAAAAACCTTTGGAGTTTGTGATATAGTATTTTTTTTACTCTAAATCTCTGTGTAATTAAATGTATTTTTTTCCACTACTCTTGGGTGTAATGTGCGTGTGGGAGTGTCTTAGTTGACTCCATTCTTCCTCCATAGAGAAATTAAAATCTCTCACAAGATCCTCCCCCAGCTTTACCACCAGCCGTCCTCCAAAAAAACAAAAAAAAGACAGATGAATCTAACCGATCCCGAATCACCTTCCCCAATCTCTACCATTCAACGCTTTCCCGTTAAAAATTTTTTCTCGAATCGCCCAATCCGTCTATACCTTCCATTCAATCGATACAGGGCTCGCAATACATTTTACATGTATGTATATAGATATATATAATATTTTATATATATTTTAAATTTGTAACTTTTTTTGTTTCACCATAGCACTGCAATTTCTTATGTTGACGGAGAGGGCGAATTATTCTCTCTATCAAAACACGGGCACTTATTTCCACCTTTTATGCAACATCTTTTAGCAACAATATTTTTTTAATTCTTCCACTTTTTCTTGTACCGGCCACCAAGCCCAAACATCCGCAAACTATATCTCATTAATGTTTTATGTATATGTTTAAATATACATACAATCACACAGAAACACACGTTCCGATATCAATACATATCCCAACCCCCAGTTTTTTTGTGTAACCCATAGAACTTTGACCCCCGAATTATTTTTCCACCGGCCAACCAACCAACAAGAAGACCAAAAAAAAAAAGAACAACAGCCAATGCAAGACTCGCATCTTTCCCGACGCCATTTTGAAAAACCACCCGGATTTCTATTCTGCGATCCACAACACAACACAACACTGCCCTGAGAAGCCTCCGGAGCACGCATGAATTATAACAAACGATGCCATTCTCGCTGCACACGCAAGAATTCTTCCCCGATCCCAAAAAAACATAAAAATAAAACTCTCACAAATCTCTCCCAGAACCACTCACATCTGGAAACGAAAAGGGAGAAAATGAATTCTTCCGACGCACATCCATCGATGCAACAAATCCTTTTTGTTGATACTGCCCGCTTTAAAAAAAAATCTTCACGCCACCACCCCGAGACGCACGTAGCATTGTGCGCCAGTGCACGAGCATCAAGCTGCCGCACCACCAATAGACACGGGCGTCGATCCAATCCTCTAGCAGAGAGACCTCCGCTGCGCAGTTTGACTATTCCTTATCATCACTCCGACTCATGCTTGCCCCCATTTTTTTCCCTCTTGACCTCATCCAGCATATTCATCCGTCGCGTCGGCTTAAAGAACACAACACAACAACAGAAACCCACCACCCTCATCGGCCGCCGGCCCTTGTCACACACGTCTCTTTACATTTTTAAAACCCACCCCTCACGACCTCCGGAAAAAAAACCAATTCCAAAGTTCCCTAAACCCCCCATTCTCACTATTATGTGTACTCTTAAACGAAACTGAGAGATAAAGTTCTTCTCGCTAGACATAACAACAGACCTTGCAAAACTAATAGTCTCCAACAAATCCCTCCTCCCCAAGACGAGCGGGGGCTGCCGGAAGTCGGAGGCGAGGCCTCCGCCCCCGCCGTGCCCCCCCTGGCGTCGCCGCCGCCTCCGCCGCCGGCACCGCCACCGCCAGAGGTTATTGACCGCAGGTAGTTGCTCCTTCCGCGTAGGCAGTGGAAGCACACCCCTCTCCCGGTGTTGGTGACGGCCCGGTCGCCGGCCGGCAGCAGGAAGTCGGAGGAGGAGAGCGCGGGAGGGGCCGAGGGGGGCGCGCCCGGGGCGGTGGGTGAGGGGCAGTGGGTGTAGCAGCACCGGCGGTGGTCCCCGTACGCCGAGTTCTCCAGCTGGATCTCGATCTCGGGGATGTTTGGATCTGCAAGAGCAAGAGGATGGAGACGGGCAGGATGTAGTCAGAGTGCCGGATGTCAAAGAATACTCGACGGACACGCAAACACATTACAGGAGAGCAGTAAAATTGGACAAGAGGGGTCTGGAATAGAACCCCTTAAAGTTATACTCATTTCAAGCTGAGGAAATGCGACTGTCGCCAAAGATTCCTTCAGGACCTTTTGAACGACACGAATACACTCCAGGACTTTATTATCATATTCAGGCAATCTTACAATGTCATATTCAAGTGTTAATTATAAGGTGACAAGGTGGCATGAGTAAATTTTTAGACCGAAATAACTGACGAATTTTACTACTACTTTCTTATAATATTTTCACAAATTTAGGGCAGAATTTCGCATTGATAAACATTAATCTTCCATTGAGATAATAGTACAGATATTTTTAGTGACAGCAGACGGACAACTTCTTCCGATGTATATAAGCTCAGTAAAGCATATCCTGAATGTAGGATGTAAAAAATTTACCAATTTAAATTCGATAATTTTGATACACTCTCAGAAAAATTGTAGGATATCCTCATTAAGTTCAGGTTTGATCATTTAAAAAAAAAAGTGAATTATTTGACCCGAACGTTCCAACAATTCAAGTGTTGGGTGCGTAAAATTCCCTGTCTGAGGGCAACATTCTATAATGCCAGCCATTGACCTTCAAGAATAACCCAGCCTTAAGCGTAATCGTCAGATGCAAAGATAAATTTGGGAACTTAAGTCCTTTAAACTCGCCAAAAAGAAGATATTTCACGAAAAAGGAAACGTGTAGGTTATATTCTGAGAAACTGCTTCACGGGTAGGTTTAATAATTTATTAAGACAATATTTAACAACCCTCAAAAGCTCGACCACACTTCAATCTGCAACCTCCCCGCATCACACAAAGAGAGTTTAATGCCAAACTTTCCCGAGGATTTCTAACGATAGCGATTTTCTTGAGTAGCTTTAAGTGAGTACAGACGTCGGCACAAGTACCTCTACTTCGCTCTAATTAGGCCACATCTCGAATACGCCGTGAGCATTTGAGACCATGGTCATAAAGATTTCACCAAAAAAATTAATAAAATACAAAGGAAAGCAGCGTGCTTCGTTAAAAACTGCTACGAGTGTACATATGGTGCCTCACAACTTTTAGAGTGATTAAGGCGGAAGTCCCTAGGGACTCGGAGACTACACGCTAGGCTTAGGTTGCTTGACAAATTCAGGACTGATATTTTTCAGAGCGACACAGAGAATATTATCATGACTCCTCATTACATCTCTAGGTCAGACAGATGCGACAACATGAGAGAAATATATTGTCGAACATATAGGTACAAAAACTCGCATAATAAGTGACCACAATAAAAATTGAGCTCCACTAAATACACTCCTATAATACATGTCACCATTTCATCTGCCAATAACTTACATCTATACACGGCTGGTGACCTAACACCCCCTACCACACGCCCATGCGGCGGCTCGCAGGGTATTATGTAGATATAGATGTAAGAGTAGAAGTAGATTGCATACTCATCACATAAATACAAGTTTTGGAGGCGTCAACTACAACATTGGATTTTCAGTTGGATTCATTTATATAAAATAATTGTAGTTAACTGTAGACAGTTTGCAGCATTACCTTAGCGTTACCTTACGTTTGAAGGTTTACTAAAATATTTTCAAAATATTATACACGTGCTCATAGCTTAAGATCAACTGGCCAACCGGCAAAAGGGGCTTCAACAAAATAAAAACGAGCTCGATCGCGGAAAAAATAGTCTAAGGATTGGTTGAATTTGAAAAATAAAAAAGGGTAAAAATATACGTCAATAGATTTTACCATGTCATTTATGCTGAAGATAAAATGGACTGACAAAACAGGAAATGATGAAGTTCACAGAAGAGAAGAAGAAAAAAAGGACCATATGGAACACTATAGAGAAGGGAAAAACCAGTTAAATTGAACACTCTCTGAGGAACAATGAGTTTATGGAGAACATTATTGAAGGTGAAATTGAGGTGAAGGTGAAATTATTGAGGGAAAATTCCAAACATTCACAACCCTCTAGACGGAAAGTTTCTATTTGAAATAACCTGGGAAATTTTACACCTCACAAAAATAAGTAATTCTCTAGGATTTAAAAGAAATATATCATGTGAAACAAGAGCATCATGGACCAAATAAAGAGGAAAGTTCATAGGAAGAGAAACCAGGAGGTAAGGGAACGATAGATAGATAGGAAAGGGTGGAGGGCTGCAGTCAACCAATCTTAGGATTGCACGACAATGAAGATGAGCTTTTACAAAATTATACCGCGATAAAATTATCATTGAGCCCAAAATTTCGATCACTACTGTCAAGTAAGTTACGTGGAAAAGTTCAGGTTCTAATGGTTCACCCCGAAAGAACGTAAAATCAATGATGTATCACATCCTCTATGAATAATTATCATCACTCTGGGCCACTGATCGTCAAAGTTGGCAAAGAAGTCTTCGCAAGGATCTTTCGACCTGAAAGGCTGTGATTGCTCACCACTTCCAGTACTACCGCAAAAAATGGCCAAAACGTGTCAATGTAGTATTAACACCTAGTTGAATAAGCTCGTTATTGAGGCCTCTCTAGTGTTGGAATTTTAGTATATCATGGCCCAATGCCCGTGCATTCATCCGGTTTTATTAATAATCTAATCAGTATCCACGTATTCAGTGTTAGCTAATAAGGACGTTATTTTCACTTCAAACATCTCCGCAGTTTGCACCTCACCCGATGGAAAGTTTCCATTTGGAATTACCTGGATAATTTTACGCCTTACAAAAATAAGCAATACTCTAAGATTAAAAAGAAATGTATCATATAAAAAACCAAAAACTTATGAATTAATTGGTACCGCGTAGTACAAGGAAGAAAATGTGTAAAAGTAAATAATTCTAACCGTTTATTCTTAGATTTAAACGAGATTAAACTTGGAAATGTACGTATAAATATATTCTCCACAGCTTAAACGATACTGAGTAATGAAAATGAAATACACCACTGTCCCGCATAAATTATTGCAAAAGACTTACACTGGAATAAAGCTGAAGCAAAGACAAAAATTTTAACTATTCTGAACCGTATTAACTATCTGGCAAAATCAAATATTTCATATTTGATGACTATTTTGGTCGTTTTCAGACGATAATATACAATAGAACCCATCGTAACCTAATTAAGACCTTAATCAAAAAGAAGAGAAAAGGTTACATGATTGAAGATGCCTAAAAATATGAAATGGAGTATTTTTTCTTTCTATATATGTATAATATACAATAGAATAACCGAAAATAACAATAGAACCCACCAATACTTATTCAAGATTACTTATTATTACTTACCTCAATCAAAAAGAAGAGAAAATATTACATGATTGAAGATCCCTAAAAATAGGAAATATTCAAAATATTCCGCTATCAACCATTAACTAATCAGTATCTACTCAATATCTTGTGGTGTTTTATGTTCCGTTGAATAGGAAAACCTTTAATGCTGGTCCTCCTCGAACTCTTGCCTTGCATGGGGATGTGAAAGTGAACGTTTGGAGATCAGCTTTCGGGTTTCGTCTTCAGGTCGAAGTAAAGCCGACCAATGAAAACGTCAACCTGAAGACGCCAGCAGGATGGCTGGAGAAACTGTCGACAGAAAAATATAACACGCGGTAGGAAACTCGAAAGCTGATCTCTAAATGCTGAAGCGCCGCGGAAACCTTCATGCTAAATGTGAATGTAATCCATCGGATTTATCATTAAAAATCTCCTATATGGATAATTAACCTTAGCATTCATTGCCTATCATCCACTTTATGGATATGCATTCAAATCCAACTAAAAGAGCCAGGGAGTGAATTGATAATTCAGGAGATAAATCGTGATTTTTAGAGAAAACAGACGCGAAAGAGGATATCAATTGAAACAATTAAATATTTCTTTCTTTCAGCAATCCCATTGCGAAATGTTCATCCCTTTATCTCGAGGGAGATTAGTTCCAAAAAGCAAAAACCAAAACCTCTGAATACAATCATAAGGTCTATTAGACTAGACAAACTATAAACTAAACTAGTAAAACTAAACAAACCTGAGATAAAAACAAACGATTCAAATTGATGCTCGTCTGAAGTCTCCTAGCACTAGAAGTAACGGACCTTGCGGTATTTCTATTAATACCACCCGGGTTCTATGTAACCTCTTAATCATATTATGTTTTCTAAAAAAATTTGGCATTTTTAATTGAAATACTATGCTGTTTGTTTCGGAAATATTTTTTACTTATTATTGCATTTATTTTACAAGGAAAAAGGCTTTAATCAACGAGCTATAATTTGTCACTTCAACGTATAAGATGTGGCATATGAGGTCTCGGGACAGGGTCTTCATGCAATGTCTGGATCTGTCAGGTTTTTTGCGGTAATTCACTACTGGGTATTGCCGTTTGGCTGCCGATCTGTCAATAATATTTCTACGAAAGATGACAACACTCCATTTTATAATGAAAAATCTCAAATAAAACCGGGGAGAGATAGTTTGGGATCAATATGACCACTTTGCTACTAAAAAGTAGAAGATAATATACATTAGAAACTATAGCGTTTAGAGATTCTTATTTTCACATTATATCCATCTACAACAAAATTAAATGTCAAGAGATACTTTCAGTGTAAGGGCCCAATGCCGTCCTTAAAGCCCTGGGTCTTTTCAAAATGCCCTTTGTCTTTCCAGTGCAACCATGTACCTCCTCCAAGCTCCTCAGATCACCCGTTAAGAGTTAACTTATAAAAGCAGGGTTTTTGGCCTCAGCGTCAATCCTGGCTGAGGCCTTACTCCTGCTCTCCAGGACTTTGTCATGGCTCCAATGGGTTTGCCCAAATATCCTGTTATACTCCAAAATGCAAGTACAACGATAAACTACAACTACCAAATGGTCTTTATTTCTGACTCACGGGGACCTGGGATCGTTCTTACATAGCTTAACCCTTCGAATGCCACACAACAAAGTATCGTCTATATAAAATATCTGAATGTGCTAAAATTTGGATTTGGATTTTTGGGGAGGAGACCGACGGCTAAGGTCATTTGCGCCCTAGGGGACAGGTAAGGGAGTAAGGGAGGATAGAAACCCTGCGTCGGCACTAGACTGCTATTAACGAAAGACACCAAGGGGACCACGGTTAAATCATCATCTCATCCGACAGACGGAGTACTGTACTTGAAGCGCCCTCCACAAGACACTCAAGTAGGAATCGGGTTTCCTCTGAAAAACATCCTCCTCTCCAGGGATTCGAACCCTGGCCGCCCGTATGGTTATCCAGTACTCAAGCCATCACACCAACCCGATCCTCCAATTTGCTAAAAACGTGCACTTCGAGCGAAAAAATGTGCATTTGCAGAGTATAGTTGAAAAACTTAAACAGCGTTTTTTTTATTCATTATTTTAGTCGATGTGAGCATTTGAACGGAGAATAATTCAAGAAGAAAGAGTAACAAACAAGCAAATAATGAATTTTTTTCTAACGACATGCAAAATCCCCTAATTTCCAAGGCAATTCAATGGGTACACACCGAAAAATCGGTGGCACTAATAGGGCCACCTAAATAATCATGTGTATTAAATTTTGTTTTATTCTATATAGGCGTTCGTAAGAGGATAGCTCTCAAATGCGCATAATTTTAATTCTGTGAGCAGGTACGTAGAGAAGAAGACAGTTCAAATATGAAAAAATGATATCATAAATGATTTAATATACATATTTTTTCTCACTTTTAATTTATCATGTATCTGTGACTAAAAGTAATTACAGCCAAAATATTCTTGTTCGACTTATGGCCAGTTGCAGGAACGACACATATGTACTCCATAGAGTTATGAGACCCATAAGCCATGGAAACCATTCAATAAGCGTTGCAGAAACATTCGATAAATTTATTGGTTTCATAAATGGCTGCATAACTTATGGAATGGAGTTATGAGCTCCATAAGTACCCAAGATGGCGGAAGCGCGATGAACCGCTTGGAGTTTTAATTACTTGATAAAATAGTTGTTTTGAGACGAATGGCCGGTTTGTTTCCTCCGACTGAATAATTATTATGTGCATTAGCAATTATACATAGGATAAACCACTATAAATTTTACCCAGCAAAGGAATATTAGATCAAACATTGGAAGGAATTAACTGATGATTGATAAGTAATGAAAGTGGTCGGTGCGTTTGTGAAACCCGAATATTTGTACGAGGTCTATAACTTCATGGATCTCGTGGCTATTGATTCCATAACTTAATGGTCTTGCAACCGACCATTAGAATCATAAAATTAGCTAAAAAATCCTTCAGTTTAGTAGTTTTCTTGGCATTTTCATTTCTTTAACTACGAGTAGTTTGACTCTACACAGTCTTATCAAAAACAATAAATTCAAATTAAGGTTTATGATTAAAAAGATTACTTTGCACTCCTTCCTTCGAATTCCTTCGAATTACCACGTTCCCGATTCCCACGGTGATAACAATAGCTTTATGAGCTCAGATTTTTGTTTGGCTAGAGGTAATAAAACTGAGAAAAAATTCGCTCCCGGGAAAGAATCACACAATAATTGGAATTCCTATTTTGCGTCGACCATCAATAAGCATTTGGCGATTGCCGTGCAGACAGGGCGCGGACGGTTCCATGGTTAATCGCTCGCTTCTATCACGGTGGCTCACACGGATTAGTGGGTATAAAGCCGAGGCCGACGTGGCGCGGTCTTATGAATGAATAATGACGACACGCCGCTCCCTCCCCCCCCCCCTGTTTTATGGCCCCGGCTACAAATCCAATAAATAACGTGACAACTTTTAAAGTTGAAACGCACGGCTTCAAAAAGGCAGTCTTCACGCTAACAAACCGCACATGATTATTACATGCGCATGCTGAATTCCTAGCAAAATTGACTATTTTTTCCACCTTCAAATTCTTACCTAGCTGAAATGTATGACTTTGGTGATGCTTAGCTTCCAAATTTGCCCAAAATTCCGCGGACTAAGAATTTAAATCTCTAATGTAGGTTTATCGCATCATAGGGCAATTATGTATGTGCTTTAACTGTTTAACTAACCTTTCACTCTGCGTAAGGTAATCTAATAATCTACGACAAAATAATGAATGTTTGTTTGTTCGTCTCCTATACGTTCCAATACAATTCATCAGATTACGATGAAACTTTGGTAAGTTGTTGTGCGCACGCCTGCAAAGGTTTTTAAATTATTAATTCCATTGTGCAGTAGGTGGAGCGCGAGTCGTTTCAACAAATAAGTGTCAGCACGCGAGCTTCTCAAACAAGCGAGGAACGACAAGAAAGCAACGAAGCAGACCGTTCACGAGTTACTCAATCACGTGTATCAGAGAGAGATAATGTCGCGTGCATCAGCATCATATAAGTGAGACATAATTTCTATTAAAAGGCAAGTGGTTCATTTGTACGTGGAATAAAATTTGATGCAGTGGCCTCTATTGCTTTTTTTTAATTCTTGCATTCGATTTTTGTATAAGCATCACATTTTCCCTACATTGGATTTTTAAGCTCAAAAATCTTCAATTTTTGCCCTACTTCAACGATAGAATATTTTATTCACTTGGAAACAGAGGATTAGGCATGGAATGGAAAATCGAGCCATCATTTGTACGTTACGAATTCCTGTGTAGGTACGAGCAATTCTTTGGAATAGGTCTCAAATTCATTAGTGCCTGCTTTGTATGGGTGACCCTACATAGAAAGGAAAAGAGGCACTGCAACGCATGCCGGGCACAGCTAGGTTTCTATAAAATAAAATATTTTAATATATATATATATATATTTAATAATAAAAAAAATTGGATATGAATCCAAGGTTAGGTAATGAATTTTACTCATTGGTACTTACTGATATTCTGATCAAAGATTACATTAAATGTAATTGTTTTGGCTGGTTTCAATGATACTATTATATACGATGATATGAATTTCTATGTGCTAATCATCGATTTCTCGAGTGAGCACCTTTAAATGTCAAGTTATATCTACATCTACATAATACCCTGTGAGACGCCGCATCGGCAAGTGGCACGGGGTGTTAGGTCACCAGCCGTGGAAAGATGTATGTTTTATGGAGATGAAATGGTGACTAGTATTATAGGAGGGTATTTAGTGGAGCTCAATTTTTATTGTGGTCACATATTATGCGCGGAAAGAACGAGTTTTTGTACCTATATGTTCAACAATATATTTCTCTTATTTTGCCGCATCTGTCTGACATAGAGATGTAGTGAGGAGTCATGATAATATTCTCTGTGACGCTCTGAAAACATCAGTCATGAATTTCTCAAGCAACCTCAGCTTAGCGTGTAGCTTCCGAGTCTCTAGGGGCTCCCACCTTAATCCCTCTAAAAGTGGTGAGAGGCACTATACGTACACTCGTAGCAGTTTTTCACGAAGCTCGCTGCTTTCCTTTGTATTTTATTAATTTTTTTTGGCTAAATCTTTATGGCCAGGGTCCCAAAAACTCGCGGCATATTCGAGGTGTGTCCTAACCAGAGTGTAATGGCATCTCTCACTTTTTCATCTGAGTATCTTCCCATTATACGCTTAACAAGACCTAGTTTCTTCAATTCTGTGCCGCATATATTTTGTATGTGTGTTACCCACGATATATCAGAAGTTACGGCAATTCCAAGATATTTTACTGATATAAGATATCCAAGATATTTACATGATGTAAGATTTCGTTGTGAAAAAAAAATGAAGAGCATGTGACATATAATATTACGCGTTTGCAACTCACTTAAAGACAAACGCATATACCAACAGTCGAAAAATGTGTTGGCTTTGGCCAACCTAGTAGAACCTAGACTCAAAACAATGCTGCGCGCAGAAAGTTAAAAAACCTAAAACATTTTGCTTCGTCCAGAAAGAGCATAGCACTTTTTAAAGCGAAACCTGCATAATTCTGTTTGAAACCTATAAATGGATGTATACATGTAAAATTGGCGCAGTATCAAATAAAAACTTAAAATACTTAAATAACTTCTGACAAATTGTGAATGGAATCAAGATGGAGGCTAAATCTGGATTATTTTTTAAGTATTCTACCGGCTGTGGTAGGTTTGTCAAAATTTAGAGAATCTCCTCCCAGTATTCTAGACTTTTGGGGGCCTATCTTGCTCTAGTATATCCTTTTTTTTGCTTCAGAATACGATCTTACCTTCTTCATCCCGTCCATGAAACCTATTCTCTTTCTTCCCCTTCCCCGTTTACCCAACATCCTTTTCCCTCTATCACACTCGGGTTCAAACCCTCGCCCCTTATTACAACCTACAGCTTCCTACTCCGCCGATTTCGAATCTCTTTAGGGTGTTTCCTTTCCTCGCCCACCATCTCAAACACTTCCTCGTTAGTATTCCCCTCCGTCCACCTCTCCTCCATCCTTCTCCACACCCACATCTCAAATGCCTGCAGTGTATTCTCGTCCTCTTTTCTGAGGGTTCACGTTTCTATAGACTAGGGATAGACTATGGATATAAAGACGGAACTGAGGGCAAGTTATTGGTTTTAATGCCATGAATAACTGAAGTTGCTAACAATATTGAGCCAACATTGTTTACTTTCTCCTTTAAATGCATCTGTCAATTGACAGGACTCAATGGAACTCTAGCCTTCAGGCATTTCTGTTTTCGGCGAGGTTCTTTATTCAGGTACGTTTCTCCTCTCATCATATCTGTCATCACTTTTCTTCTTTCTTCAAATATTTTCCTTCTTCATACTCTCTTTCAATGTATTTACCCTTCTATGACGCCTTTCTAGGAACAATATCCCCGTAATATGTGACCCATCCAATTATCCTTTCTCTCCTTCACACTATTCAATATAGAAATCTCCTCTCTGGCCCTTTTCCAAGTTCACTGCAGTCATAACATTTACACCAAAGGAGCTTCACCTTTCTGTACCTTATGCCAAAGCAACTTGATGATAAATAACAAATTATGACTCTTTTCCACAATACTCTACATTTTAATGTCGATCGAGAACTGGTTCGCTTCAAGTACTCATAATAATCCGAGTTCAATCATTATCAGGGCTCCAAAAGCTTCGTGTTCTAAGGGCAGGAAAGAGCTAAGTTGGTCACATGATTATTGAAATAAAATCATTGGCGCGGACATGTGGTAGAGGCCTCAATAGAGCGTTACTAGTATTAGTAAACGGACTTCTGCTCACGGTGAAAAATCTCATGGATATGATTGATTTTCTCAAAATTCTCAAATCCCAATTCGCATTACTTCAGATCATTAAGATTGACTTTGGAGAATAATGACCAACCGCGGCACATTAGACAAAATAGGTTGATTTCCACCAATATTTACACATAACATTGATCAAAATTTATCACTGTTTTCAAAGACAGTGAATTCTCTGAAGTATAAGAAATAGCAGTTTTCTCCGCTTCAACAAAATACAGATGTAAAGGTTATCAAATGAAAAACTAGCAACATTGTGGAATCAAAATGGCATTAACTTCTGAAATATCCCTTCTTCAGAACGTCCAATGGTTTCAGAAACTTATTCGTGTAAAATTTCTTTATTATTTCGTATCTGCTGTACGATGCAACGCTTAAGGATTCTGAACCGTTTGAATAAGTGCCATTCTCTTAGAAGCCGCGTATTATTTTATCTTAAAACTGCCCAAATCGCTGATAGAGACATACGCCTACCTTCTTCACCAATTTCTCGTTAAGATACTCTTAAAAGGATGTGAAAGCAATATTCACGCACTAAGTGGGCAAGATTGATAGAATAAACTTTATGGTCGAAGGCGTAACTTTGTGGAATGTTACCGTAGACATGACGAAAAAGAAAAATCTCTTAGTAGATTCCACACTTAAAACTTATATTATCAACCTAGGTTTTGATTGCCTTGCATCTATCTTTGAAAATGATTGCAAGGCAATCGAAACCTAAGTCGGTGATAAAAGTTTTAAGTGTGGAATTTACTAAGAGATTTTTCTTTTTCGTCATGTCCAAGATTGATAGACATAGGTACATAATGATAACTCATCTCGGTGGAAGACCCAAGAAGACTTCCTCCATACTTAATGATAACTTTAACTTAACCATAAAATTGTATATTTTTGTTGTTAAATATTTTGTATATTTGTATATATTGTGTATTTGTTTAATTGTATATTTTTTGTGGCTAAATATTTTTTTGTGGTTAAGTAAAAGTCATCATTAAATATGTCCATTGAAACATACCATCAAGTTAACAAAGATTCTGTTATATTCGGCAAGATTGATGTCTGATCTCTATTATTTGGGTTTAACTACTTTTGTTTCACCTCACAAACTACACATTTCTTAATGTCTCTGAATATTTCATATAATTACTTAAATGATCTTATACTAGAGCACTTATAATTCCTATCTATTTCCTCTATAAATTTCATTTTTTTACCCAGCCTGAGTTCATTGCATTCCTCGGAAGCTCGGTTAATCTAATTCACACTTTACAGTCCTAAATATTTCTTAGTTCTCTCTTAGTTCTCCACATAATTCTCACTTTCTTCAAGGATGGATACACTACTGAGGAAATAAATATAAAAATAAATCCGCAGAAATTCTTTGATCCTCAGGTCAACATAAATTTTTTGGTTAGCACAAATTTGAATGTTGACATTAAATAAAGTGCTTTAACCCAAGTCCTAATTGGGTGCAGTATTCATTTTTAGGAAAATTTCCAATGAATGTTACATTCTGCCATCACTACGAAAATGTTTCGATGATTTTCGTTGAAAACAATCTTTCTAGATTGCATGGACACCTTCAGTTGTTTATTCGGCATGATGACCTTGAATTTCGACCTTCTTTCCCCTGTGATTACACCAAAAAATACTTGAAATGGAAAGAATGAAAAATAGTGAGGGACATTTCCTGAATAAAATAATACATTAAGCATAATGCATTTTTTTATCTCTTTAGAAGTGAGCCATGTAACAGAACTACACACATCTGATAGTCAGTTTTTTTAAATCACGGAGATTCAGTGTATTTGATAAATCAAACTAGTGGAGGCGTACATATGCGTCCAGGCATGGACAACTTCCGTCCTCATAATAGTCAAATGCTGTCAGAACAGGCAACGAAAAATTTTATGATACGACGCCAGTAAAACTGAAATAACAACCCTTTACGACTGGCATTTCTGATAAGTGAGGAGAACTTTTAGAATAATGCAGCCATCACCCTTAAGATGAAAAATCAGGATATTGTTTAACACTGTTGCGCTGAAAACCTTATCTCAAGTAAGATCAAAAGAAATTCTCAAATTTCTAAAGCGATCGATAATATACAATCGCTAGTCAAAATGAGCCCAGTGCATTCTGATGAAAGTATGTTGGCTATTTATGGGAATTCTTTTAGAACTTACTGAAGTCTCGGCACAGGGGTTCTCTAAGAAATAACGTTTTTAAGAAATCCATACAGAGCGAAAATGTACTTCTTGGGTAAGAATATATAATGAAGAAATGTGTCATGCGTCAAGTCGACGCAGAAGTAAGGAACTGTCCAACATACAGCTCAACCCCTATGGGCTGTCAGCAAAACCTTGATTAACCCTAGTTTGTTTCTCCCGCTAACTTGCAACCGACTGGTCTTTACACTAAGCAGATTCCAAGGGTAACAATATAGGTATCGGAAGTAAAAGTAGGAGACAATTTCTCTGGATATTGGCACATCCCTCAGGAGGTTGTAGTATAAGATGCAACATTTAAAAATTTGCAACCTTTTTCACATTGAGTTGTGCCGAAAATGGTATAGAGGCATTGAATTTTCTATGAGTATTCAACCTCGTTACTTTTCAATAAAGTACGGAAGGAGATAAACACATCTTTAAAATATCGGTAACCAGGATATCATCTTCAATGCTTTCAAAACATCCCAATTCACTCCAAAATATATAAGAATCCCAAAGCATATAGAGGGTTTAATAATATTTAAACCTGTATTCTAGAAATATTCTCGGGATTTGACATAAAAACTCACAGCGGAGCGACTGCATTGGTTTGTACGTAGATTTACCAATTAATTCCAGCACATAGATTCCAAAAATTTCTTCAAATGCAACAACCGTGTTGTTTGTACGCCAAGAGAGCCAAAGGATTCAATTTTTGTCGCGGGGAAATGTATGAGCTAAATAAATCTATAATGTTTCGGTAACTAGGTTATCATCTCCAATGATTTCACAACATCCCAAATTACTGCAAAAAATAAATAATTCCCAACGCATATTGAGGGGATAATATGTATATGTTAACCATTATTCTGTAAATATTCTCTGCATTTGGCATTAAAACTCTCAGCTGAGCGAATACATTGGATGGCACGTAGTAATACCAATTAATTCGATTCGTATGGATTCCAAATATTACTTCAAATGCAGCAACCGTGGTTTTTGCACGCCACAAGAGCCAAAGGCTTCAATTTTTGTGACGAAGAAATGTATGAGATAAATAAATCTCTAATGTTTCGGTAGCCAGGATATCATCTCCAATGATTTTTCTCAAAATCCCAATACAATGCAATAAATAAGTAATTCTCAAAGCATATAAGAGGGTTTAATTTATATCTTTTAGCCTGTAACCTGGAAATATTCTCTTCATTTGACATAAAAACTCGCAGCTCAGCGAATATATTGAATGGCACGTAGTAATACCAATTAATTCGATTCGTATGGATTCGAAATATAGCTTCAAATTGAACAACCATGGTTTTTGCACGCCACTAGAGCCAAAGGTTTCAATTTTTGTAGCACAGAAAACATGAACTGAGCGAAGTGCAATTCAAATTCCAACAAAATCAAAACTGAAAAAATAAAATGCAAGTGAAAGGATACCTGAGGAAAAACACTCGCGAGGTAACACGCGCGATTGAACGCTGGGACGGAGCCACGCCGCGTGCCAGCCCGCGGTGCACAGATGGAGATGATCCGTGCGGAGCGAGAACAAGGACCGTGCGTCCAGAAAAATGATAATTGAGCCCTCGAGGAGAACTTAAGAGTGGGAGGTGAAGGAGAGGAGGCAAGGGGGGGGGGAGGAGACGTCGGATGAAATATTCTCGATTCATTTCTTGCCCTCCCCCCCCCCCCCACCACCTTCGCAGTCGGTTGTCGGTTGTCGGAGCAAGCAGAAGTGGGGGCGAGTGCGGGAGGATGACGGGAAAGGGAGGGAGTGCTTTCGGTGGGGGGCAATTAGTGGGTGGGAAGGCGGGGTTTCCGTGGGTGTTCGGGGGTGGTTTTGCGACGAACTGGATGGCGAGTGTCTGGAGGGTTGAGAGATGCTCTTGGATTTGGGGGGGGGGGGAGCGGTGGTGGAGGTTTTTTCAAGGGGGATGAGGAGAGGGGGCGGAGCGGAGCGGGGCGGGAATTGGATCGATACCGGGCCCTCGGTGGGGGGGGGGGAGGGCGGCAGGGGGGGGCGGCGTCGGAGGGGGGGGGCGGGGCCCCTTCCTCCTAGCCCCCTCCACCTCGGATCCACGGTTCGCGCGACCTTACCCCGAAGCATGCAGCCCCGTGGCGCCAAACCAGCCAACCATCCTCCCTCCACCCCCTCTCCCTCCGTCTCACACCACCACCACGCCCTAAAATCACCCCCTCCCCACCCACCTGGGAGGTGGAGCGGGGTGGAACGAGGGTTGGGGGGCTGCAACACCCTTTTCCCCACGGCTAACCACCTCCCACACCGACTATAACAACGGGAGAAAAACCATTCATCCCCGTTTTAAAAAAACTCTCCATCGGAGTGGATTAACGTAGTTTGTGTGAGATATAATTTCACCAACGAATTGGCAAATTTTGGCTCATTTTAAAGAACAATATCTTACCCTTTTTATGATACCAGCAAATTAGCCCCTTATTGTACTCCAATCCGAGAAATAAGCGAAAAATACCAGCCACTGTCCATTGAAAATGGTTCGTCTATACACTCCAGAGAGAGATTATTTAAATAAATGAGGAATTTATAAAACCTGGATCTCTTAGTAATACTACCCATGTGTAACCTGTATGTTTTTCAACCAGTTTAAACAATAAATCATGTAGCCACCGCAGTATTTTTTCTGCATCACAATAAAAGTTCTATTGTGAGGTATTTTTGAACGTACTGCGTGACTAAATGAATCAAGTTTAAGACTTTCATGTATATTTTTATTTCATTGCTGAGCCTTTGTGTCATACAAAGGTATATAATTACTCCGCTAATATTAAAATAATTACTTCATGCTTCCTACAGCCGCTGACATTAAAATGTAAAATTCGGATATGGTCACCATTATGACTAGTGAAGTATCTCGCTCAAACTACCTTAAACATGTCAATCTTTGAGAGATATCTGCCCCTCAAATAGCGGCACTATCGGATTTCACACCGGTCTGAACAGACGGCATGGTGGAGCACTTGCCTGCTAAGCTCGATGGCACAGGTTCAAGTCTATCCTGAGTAAATTTTCTCCTTATCAATGGCAAAACATGAATAGACTTAGATTAAAAATTATATGGATGATTGTATCTTATAATGAGCATCCAAATCCATGACTTGTGTGTCCCAGAATGCCACCAATTAAAAGATTATATGTTTACCTTGTTCTACAAATTCATCACACTAGAAATGGATATATACCAGAGGTCGAAGGTAATTTCGTTTTAACATGAGAAACGAACTGACTTTTACGATGCCTAAAACCAAATTTATCTTGCGTGAAGATGATTTTTATCATTGGTGCCCAAAATATTTAATTTAGTGCCTAGGATAGTAAATAAGATACAAATAGAGAGTGATATTTGTTAAAATAGTTTGAAAAAAGCCCTAAGTGATGCTACAAAGTTGACGTTTTTTCTGACCATGCATTATTTAAATTAAGGCCTGTTATTGTACTGCAAAAAGGAAAATATGACATTCATGACAACTAGTGACGACCTAGAAAACCATCATAAACTGCCATAATTAAATAATTTTCACTATCAATAAGCGATGTACTTGAAACGGAAGTCTATACAGTATTTTTTAATCTCATAAATTTTCCGTCAGCCATCGTAACAAGAGGTTATCAACCGGTGAAGGTAGGTTTGAATGGAAGAAGGAATACCGATATCAATCTTTAGGTGGCTGGCCCCGATCCCGAAACACGGCATCATTCATCTCATGTATAAAAGCAATTTCATTATTTTTACTTCCTCCTTTGCCCACTTCCAACCCTTTATCGAATCGTGCTGTAATTCTTTGCCTCTTACGATCTGTTTCACATGACAACTCAGCCTCGTCCGGTGGTTAGTTAAGCGTATATTAAGAAGGTCATCGGATGAAAAAGTGAAAGGAGATGCTACTTCGCTCTGGTTAGGCCACACCTCGTATACCCCGCGGGCAATTGGAACCCAATAAGATTCAACCAAAATATTAAATAAAATACAGCTGCGCGCTTCATTAAAAACTTGTACGAGTGAACATGCTGTCTTTCACAGGTTTTTGAGGGATCAGGTCAGGAGCCACTGCTGCACGTTAGGCTTCATTTGCATGTGAAATTCAGAACAGGTATGTTTCAGAGAGATATATAGGGTGCCATGTTGACAACACACACATCTCTTGGTCTGACAGCAGCGAAAAAATAAAATTAATGGATTGCCAAACATGAAGGTACAACAATTCGTTCTTTCCATGCGTAATGAGAGACAATGATAAACTGAGTTCCATTGAACACTCTACCATTATAAACTTCACTTTACCTCCCAAAATCTTATCGTTAACACATTCATACGGCCAGTGTCCTAACATATTACATAGGAAGGCCCTCGGATGAAAAATTCAAAGAGAGATGCTAATTCGCTCTGGTTAGGTCACACCTCGACCGTCGCCGCGGGCCGCGCATTTGGGACCCTGATCAAACAGACTTAACCAAAAAATTACATAAAATACAAAGTAAAGCAGTGCATTTCTAGAGGGATTAAGGTGGGAGCCTCTAGAGACTCGGAGACTACACACTAGACGTAGGCTGCTTGAGAAATTCAGAACTGATATTTTTCAGAGCGACATAGAATATAATATCATGACTCCTCACTACATCTCTAGGTCTGACAGATGCGAAAAAATACGAGAGATACCCCTTTCCACCCGGAGATTTTTTTCTTGCAATTTCATAATTTTACTATGATCTTCTAGGATGTTAAGGGATCTAGTTTAAGGGAAAAATAACAAAAAAATACTATCGCAGTTATTCTCTAAAAAGTACGAATACGATCAATAAGTAGGCGTCACCAGGATAAAAATTAAAACGAACCCTCTCGATCGTGTGGGCTAGGGTGAAATGGGATACACTGCCGAACAGATGGGTACAATAACTCGTTTTTTCCGCGAACAATAAGCGACCACAATAAAAATTGGGCTCCACTAAATACACTCCACCATTTCATATACCCAATACATGTCACCATTTCATCTCCCAAAAACTTACACCTTTACACGGCAGGTGACCTAACATCCCCTGCCACACGCCCATGCGGCGGCTCGCGGGGTATAACGTAGATGTAGACGTAGAACATCCCCTGCCAGCCGCCTCATAGGCGTGTGGTAGGGTAGTATGTAAGTGTAGATGTGGTTTTCTCTCCTGAACCATCGCACTGGGTACTTTCTCGTTCATTTCCCTTGCGCCCGTCGCAATTTCTCCATTCTCCTCCACGCCAACATTTCAAACGCTAATTCGCATCCCCTCTGCTCAAGAATCCAAGTTTTCACCCTACATAAAGCCACACCCAATATTACACTTCTCGCCCTTCTCCGTTTAACATTCTTCCACACGGTCCCACTCATTAGTTCTCCCCGTTTAATGAACGGATTTTCCGTTAACACAATCCTTATACCCCACATCCCCGTATCTTTTGTAAGATGCGCCCACTTTACTTCAGCGTACTAACGAGGTAATTTAAGCGCTCTGCTTGTTCCAGAGTTGGCACTCTCACTTTAATTCGCCACCGGTAACTGCGCAAAATAAACATCATTTTCCCTATACCACCCTTTCCAGGCCGAATGAAATACAATCATTTTTAGCGAAAACTTCGATCGCTAAATCAGCGACAGAGTTATCCACATCTACATACTGGGGATCAGCTTGGTGTGGTGGCTAGAGTATTGGCTAACCTTACGGACGGCCAGGATTCAAATCCCTGCAGAGGAGGATGTTTTTCAGAGGAAACCCGATCCTTACTTGAGTGTCTTGTGGAGAGTGTAGTACTCCATCTGCCGGATGAGATGTTGAACCGTGGTCCCCTTGGCGCTTTTCGTTAAGAGCAGGCTAATCCGACGCCGGGTTTCTATCAACACTTCTTCCATTACCTATCCCCGATAGCGCAAATGACTTTAGCCGCCGGTCGCCTCCCGCAATATCCAATCCAATTCATCTACATACTACTCTGTGAGCCGCCGCATGAACGAGTTGCTGGGGAGTTAGGACACCAGCTGCGTTAAGGTGTAAAGGAAAAGTTTTGGGAGGTAAAATGTTAAAGCACATTATGGTAGAGTTTATAGTGGATCTCCGTTTGTGGTCACTTGCTGTTCGTGAAAATAACAAATTTTTGTGCCTATTATGTCTGTCAATGTATCTCTCTTATTTTATCGCTTCTGTCGGACCTAGATATGTAGTGCGGCGTTAAAATGTTACTCTCTGTATGGCTGTGAAACACACCCGTTCTGATTTTCTCAAGCAAAACCTATGCCTAGCGTGTTGCCTCAGAGTGCAGTCATTATATCCTAGCCAGCCAACAAGATGGTGTAGTAGAAAACTCGCCAGGACTCTGTTCGCCAGTAAATTCTAAGATTCCGGGCTCGAGTCCCACCAGAGAGGAATTTTTCGAATTGTAGTCAACTTTTTCTCTATGCAACCTGCCTTCTTGCGCAAAAACACTCTCATTCAAAAACAACTCTCAACTGGCAAGTAATAAATTTGATCATTCATAGCGAATAATTATTTCGCGAAAATCTCGAGAATATTTGTTTTCAATGCAGGGGAAGCAGATATTACTTCTTCTAGCTCATGATGGCTGGTTCCAGTCCCGAATGAGTGGAATTTCCCAAAAGGGAGCCAGGAGTAGTTTGCGAGCTCATTTAGAGAAAAGACTGCATAGTAAATAGGTCGATCGATTTAAAATAAATCCATTACTAAGCCTATTATTCTCATCAAATCAAAATCGTCAAAATGATTACATACAAAAAAAAGTGATAATAACGTGTCATAGAAACCAGATTCTTATGATACAAACAATGCATACAAAATACTGAAAATACTACCGCTTGAAAAGCTTTTGACATACATTTTAGTTTTAGATAATTATTTCTCTAGTAAATTTAAGAAATTGAAACAAAATGTACATAAAATGGGGAAACGGAATGTGGACCCCTATGAAGTCCCTAAGTATATTAATCAATGTGGTGCAAACAGAATGGTGGTAAGTGTACCTAGATTGTTTAACCAATTACCAAGGGACATGCATGGATTAAATACGTATACAGAGGTTAAACGGAAACTTTGGGAGTATTTGTTGGAGGACTGATATCTAGGGAGGTTGAGAGACTGATTGTGTGGCCACATATTTATACCGCTCGGTGCGAATATGGCAATGTGAGCGTTTTATTGTTTTATTTGTTTTATTTTAATTTTTTACATTGACATTAGAGAGTACCTTCTGATGAGCCTGTTGTGGCTCAGAAGGTCTCCTAAGGTTTAAAAATATTCATGAAAGTATCTACTTTGCTTGACGTTTTCTTCTTTTTTTCATGTGTTTTAATGCAAAGGTGTATATGTCATATAGAAAGAAGTGTATTACATCTTTTGTACAATGGATAGTCCGTATGTCTTTACCGTCTTTTTATTTCTTTTATTTTGTGACCAATGTACTTCAATATGAGATTAATAAAGAATTATTATTATTATTATCAGTCAGTCTTTTCGATCGTAAAAGCTTGGTGTGTGGAGTGAGGGGTGCACCCTATTTGGTGAAATACTCCCGGAATTTCGGGAGCACAATTTTTCTTGGTTGGTGAAGTGCTCATTGAATATGAGTTCTCTCTGGTGTTATCATTTGTGGACACCAGTATCGTGTTTGAGACTTGTTTTCTCCTCCTTTTTGAAAACTAAGTCTTTGTTTACATTTTGGCTGGAAACAAAAGAGCAGCGATAAACTCTTTTGGCTTTAATTTAATGATTTAAGCCAATTTTCTCGTCTCATCTGGGATCCCTACTACAATGAAATGTCTGAGATGTAGTGACTCTCTCCCTGCGGACGGGGACTACGTGGTATGCAGTTCCTGCCAGGGTACCATACATTACGAATGCGCCGGCGTCAAGGAGTCCACTTATCGATGCATGTCCAGGAAAGCAAAGGATGCTTGGAGATGTGTGCCTTGCCGTCAAAAGAAGACATCCTCATCAGAATCAGGTGACGAGAAGTTAGACATTAATATAAACCTGTTGGAGATAACAAAAAATCTATCCAAACTTGGGGATAAACACGACAAACTGTACGAGTTATGCTCAGGTTTTAGTGATAATATTAGTGAAATTAAAAAGGTAATAGATGGTTTAACAACAGATCTTAAAGAAAAAGACCTAAAAATTGAGCGTTTAGAGGAGAGACTGTGTCAATTGGAACAAAAAGAATTGATTAATGACATCGAAATTATCGGGCTTCAGGTGGACAGAGGAGAGGATTTGATTAAGATTTAATGAAAAAAGCATCCCATCTTGCCTCAACAAGGACGATACGCTGTCTGTGCTTCTCTGTAGACGGCTGAAGGCGAGAACTTGACCTGGTTGTGCAAGTGCTAATACACCAGAACAGCGATTGAGTGAACTGGGCTCGATACTCAATCAAGCCAAACTATCCCTACTCGATGAAGGAATAGTTATCGTCCATGGAGCACTCTCCTTGTTTCTGATCTGACCGCGCACTGTTGTCCTTACTGCTTTTGGCCTGCGCCTGGCATCCGGGGGAACGTGCGCGGTTCGGATTTCAGCTGGGACGAGGGCATCATGCCTGGAGAGGAATCATCCCGTGCCACACACCCTAGTGGTGGCTTGCAAAAATATTTCGTAGATGTAGATCAGTTTCCACCCTTTAACATGTCTTACGAGTCAAATGCAGTTATAGACGCCATATAATCAGCGCACGTTTAGGAAAATTTGACCCAGAATCAACAGAATCGATTTTTATCCAGTGTAACTGAAATAATACACATGAAGTGGTAAGAGTTATTTATTTTATCGACCCTTAATTAAGACAGCCGATTAACCAAGAGAACAATTGAATTGCGGGACCTTGGGTTGTTTAAATGAATATCACTGAGGGATTGAATATGTCATTTATTTGCTCGATCAACATTTCACCGCACATCTCGCCACAGGCATTGAATGGCGAGCAGGGTCTTGGAGAATAAACAATAAAAGTTCTTTGTTAACTTTGTGGTATTCCATTTTATCTTTCAGAGGATTTAATGGTTACATTTACAAAACCACAACTTAAAAAAACACACACGACCCGGGTTTCAACGCCTGAGCGTCATCTTCAGGTCAACCCTGAGAGCGTCATCTTTCACCTGAAGATGACGCTCAAGCGTTGAAACCCGGGTCGTGTGTATTTTTTTAAGTAGTGGTTTTGTAAATGTAACCATTAAATCCTCTTGGAGAATATTTAAGGTGAAATTGCACCAATGCTCCGTTCACTTCCATAATAATACTTCTGAAGGTCAGTTTGGTAGAATCATACATCGTTCACAACTTCCAATCAGACCTGTTCCCGGCCAACCATGATAATGTAAGCGAACCGCAATTCCTTAAGGTAAAATATACATTACCCTATTTCAATACAAGTGCATGTATGAGGGGCTAAAACATATATCCAGCCGGAAATGATTACCTTAAAGAAGGAAGTGTTGAGCGAGTATGTAACGTAAGACGCCGCATGTAATTGAGATAGAAGCTATTTTGTTCCGACGAACATTCACTGGAAAGTTTCCCGTATCCTCGCTGAATGGTAATCACAGAGAAGAAACTGGCAGAGATCCAACCCTGTCTTGCGGCAAGAATAGCCTTCTCATAATATTCGCAGCTATTACGTGAAAAAACTAGAAAATACCTGGTGTGAGCACTAAAAAAGATATGCAACAGTGCAGTCAGAGCAATTAAAAAGCCATTATGTGGAAAATCAACAATCATTGAAAAACTAGGTGTATTTCCAAGATAAAGAATTTATATCCAGGTGTGGGTACATTGGTGAGTTTTTTAGATCTTGTGGAAAAAATATATTGAATACTAGATGACCCGAGCGAATATTTCGCACAGTGTGCAGCTTCTTCCTGTTTCTTCCTGTTCTTTTACCTGTTTCTTCCCATGGACAATTATATGTTATTTATGTTTGTGTTAGAGATACATAACGTAAACGTAAACAGTAAATGATCACACTGTATGTAGAATGTAAACAATCTAACTAAACGATGTGTTAATAGATGGCGCCTCCTACAGTCTTTTAAGCACGTAACCATTGCCGACATATTAGTTGATTATATTGTCAGCAGATGGCGTTGTATCATTTTTTTAACAAAAACTTTTATTTTAAACAATTTGTCTATTTTTCATCAATATTAGGGAACATAAGCTTTAAAACGATGTTTGAATCATTAATTTTGATGAATAATTATGGGAGTTATGGCGTTGCGACAAACAAACACCTTTGAGAAATAATATATACGGATGTGTGGAGTCGATATACCTCGAGGGAGTAATCGACATGGAAAAATCGAAACTTTTAAGTCAAATTAATGGGTAAATAGTGAAATTTGAGATTGAGATTGTATTTTTCGTCAGAAGCCGGTGATTCAACGTTTCAAATGATACCTCATTTACCACTGTAGGTGCAGTATTAACGGAGCATATACGGAATGACAGAAAAAGACCTTTCTGTAATAATATATATATATGATCCTCGAAAAAAATGCTAAAAAAGATGAATCTATGAGAAATAAAATTGGAACACCTATAAAATCAGAAAGATTAATCTGAAACTCTACCTGAAATAATAAGAATAGCTATGAGACAGGGCACAATATGTTCAATGACTGATTAGAAACAATATACGGGAAGAAGTTCTTGAAATACGGGTACAAAGGGAGTTGCATGAAATATTCATTCTGTTAATGATGACCAAGTCATTGTTCCAAGAATGGGATCACCCGATAACTAATTCATGCAAGTCTTTTATCTAATTGTTAATCTCACATTAATCACACTTATCACGAATAGTTGTAAATTTGTAAAACCACTCAACAGAGGCAATTTAGCACCTTTGAAAAATCACAGGGAAACGAGCAGGATGTCTACTGCGGGGCAAAATACGCTAGGTCTTCCATTTTTTCTGAAAAAGAGTAATCTGAGAAATAAAAATATTTGACGTAGTAACGTAGATACCTACAAAGATGGCAATATTTAATTTTGCGTTCAATTGTTTTCCTTTTTTCCTTGAAACCAAATAGAAAAAAACATGTAATATTTTTGTGAACGATGGAAACCGAAAGGTCAGATGTTTCATTTCGTATTATTTGGTTCAGAGAAAGGTGGAATGCCTAAAAGAATAATATGAGGTACCTTCCGTACTAATCCTATTGTTTATTAGGTATGAAAAATTGTTGGGAAATGAGGTAGTATGAAAAAATGTCTCCGCGGACGGCTCCATGAGTTCAATAACCACAAAGTTCTATATTTCTAGAACTAATCGAAGCGTCTTACAAATTGAACGAAGATGGCCACACTCTCGCTATTCATTATTATTGATATGCCGTCAGTAAATCAGAGTTCGACGATCTCAATTGAGCATAATAATCTCTCGATTATCCCAGTGCTAATTTACAGTGACTCCGATTATCTGAGGTGCACATTTATTTAGCTAACTACATCATATAGCCAGCTGCGCATACATTAAAGCTCAATTTTTTTTAATATTAATAAAATTTTGGTTGCTGCAATACCATTTCAAACGAATAATAAGCTGACTTGGTGTGATAACTTCAATCGGAGAGAAAGTGACTCAAAATGTCTCCGGCCGGGGCCGACACGCCCAGAATCTCATATCCGCAACCTCTGCCTTGAGTATAATCCGGCGGTACACGAATATGTTTGCGACACCACCTTGGCCGGCGAGGACGAAACCCGAACCATAGACCGACGGAGCGGAGGAAGGCAGACGTCAGCTCCTTCGATAGCCCATCCTTTCCCATGTTTATATAGGGACATCCTATGGCCCCTCGGTGTGCGCCTTGAGCTAGGCTGTATTCTAGGATTTTTTTTATTTCGAACTTTAAGACGCCTGCCTTCAACGACAATATAGACGAGCCAACGGTGCTACCGCCGTCCGTACCTTTACCATTATTATTATTAAGTTATCTAACAGTGATGGTTAAGGAGAGGGACTAATTCAGTCACTGGGTTTATCTCCACTCTTCCTCCGTTTCCCATAAATTCTTTCCCTGACCAATTTGCCCATCTTGTATATGGACGTGGGTACCTGGTATTTGCAGACGGTACAGTTACTTATGAAATAAGCGAAGACGCAGGCTTAGTATCCCTGTCATCGGATCTTAAGTACGTTCATTCGTGGTGCCAGGAGTGAGGGTTAGATTTAAATCTTAGTACATATACCACAGTCCACTTCATGCGACAGTCATCACAAAAATGCCATACCTACACTGTGGGTGTAGTAAACATAAAATATTCAGATGCAATAAAATGTCTTGGAATTTCCTTAACTTCTGATATATCGTGGGGAACACCAATGTAGAATATATGCGGCACAGAATTACAGAAACTAGGTTTTGTTGAACGTATAATTGGAAGGTCCTCGGATGAAAAAGTTAAAGAGAGATGTTACTTCGCTCTGGTTAGGCCACACCTCAAATACACCGCGAGCATTTGGGATCCTGGTGATAAAGATTTAATTTAAAAAAAATGATCAAAGAAAAGCTGCACGCTTCGTTAAAAACTATCACGAGCGAACATATAGTGTCTCACAACTTTTAGAGGGATAAAGGTGGGAGCCTCTAGAGACTCAGAGGTAACACACCAGGCTTAGCTTGCTTGAGATATTCAGAATTTGTGTGTTTCATTGCATAGTTGTACAAAACATAGGTGGCACAGTATTAAAGAAATTAGGTTTTAAGAAGCGTATAATAGGATGGTCCTCGGAGGAAGCAGTAAAGACAGATGCTACTTCGCTCTGGTTCGGAGCACCACACCTCGAATACGCCGCGAGCATTTGGGACCCTGGTCATAAAGATTTAACCAAAAAAATTAACAAAGTACGCTTCCATGAAAACTATCACGAGCGAACAAATAGTGTTTCACAACTTTTAGAGGGTTTAAGGTAGGGAGCCCCTGGAGACTCGGAGGCAACACGCTAGGCTTAGCTTGCTTGAGAAATTCACAACTGGTGTGTTTCAGAACGACACAGAGAACATTATCATGACGCCTCATTGCATCTCTAGGTCTGACAGATGCGACAAAATAAGAGAGATAATCTGCCGAACAGATACGTGCAAAAATTCGTTCTTTCCGCGCATAATAAGTGACCACAATAAAAACTGAGCTCCACCAAATACATTCTCATAATACACATCACCATTTCTCCTCCCGAAACCTTATCCCTTACAACTTTACGCAGATGGTGTCCTAATACCCCCTGCTACACGCCCATTCTGCAACTCGCAGACTATTTATCTACATCTACATTATATTCTGCGAGCCGCCGCGTGGGCGTGTGGCAGGGGGTGGTAGGTCACCAGCCGTGTAAATAAGTAAGTTTTTGGAGGTGGAATGGTGACGTACATTAAAGGAATGTATTTTGTGGAGCTCAATTTTTATTGTGGTCGCTTATTGTTAGCGGAAAAAACGAGTTCTTATACCTATCTGTCAGGCAGTGTATCTCTCTTATTTTATCGCATCTGTCAGACCTAGAAATGTAGTAAGGAGTCATGCTAATATTCTCTATGTCGCTCTGAAAAATATCAGTTCTGAATTTATCAAGCAACCTATACCTAGCGTGTAGCCTCCGAGTCTTAGGGGCTCCCACCTTAACTCCTCTAAAAGTTTTGAGACACTATATGTGCGCTCGAAGCAGTTTTTAACGAAGCGCGCTGCTTTCCTTTGCATTTCATTAATGTTTTTTGGTTACATCTATTTGACCAGGATCCCAAATGCTCGCGGCGTATTCGAGATGTAGCCTAACCAGAGCGAAGTAGCATCTCTCATTGACTTTTTCATCCGAGGACCTTGGCATCATACGTTTAACAAAATTAATTTTCTTAAATGCTGCGAATGAATGTCTCTATGTGAATGAAGATCTCTACAATACGGCGCAAACGATCTCAGCTCTCGGTCTCCAACCGCGGATAACCAACCAGCAAACGAAATTTAAAATAAACTTAATTCCTCGGACACAATGCCTCCAATGACTTCTACGGGTGGAGATTCCTTCATACTATACGGTAATATAGGGTAGTCTCTCGAGGAAAGGTCGTATAAGTAAGGAGTCAGCAATTCTTGACCAATATTTCGGAACGTAATTCATTCCATCATCAGGGCTACAAAAAAACATGTACACTGAAGGTCAGCCACAACATATCTTCACCACAAAAAGATATAATCTCGTTAATATTGCTCTTTTCAGGTATTCTCCTCGCGTGTTTAGTTTTTCTGACAACAGTTTCTCCCCTCTTCCTGGGGGCGTCTTCAGATCCGTTGGACATTTTGTAATTATTGAACGCGACTTTTTTACTCTGTAATTTGTTGGGCGTGAACAATAATTACAAAATATCCAACGGACCTGAAGACGCCCCCAGGAAGAGGGGAGAAACTGTTGTCAGAAAAACTAAACACGCGACGAGAATACCTGAAAACAGCAATATATAGCAACAAAACAGCAACAACAAGTATATAAGTCGCGGAAGCCTTCAAAGAAGATATAATCTTCTTTACATGTAGCTTTATATTGTGCACTATGTTGTGTTTTTGTTGAAAGACTTCTATCGTGGCTCTTTTTTGGTTTTGTGTACTTTGTGACGTTCAGTTGTCTTCAAGCAGGGGCATGTGGATGTTTGTGAGGGCACATATTTTGCATGGCAGATCATATAGACATCGGTCCGATGAATAGAGGCAGGGGAGTGTTGCTTGATTATGTTTGTCATGCCAGGTAGTCATGGATGGTCGGGAAGATGATGACAGAATTGCAGCGGCAGAGTGATTTGAATTCGGGTTCTTAATGTGATTCTTTGGAATTTTTCAGTGTTGTTTTATTTGATATACC
Source organism: Ceriagrion tenellum (assembly GCA_963169105.1). NCBI lineage: Eukaryota > Metazoa > Arthropoda > Insecta > Odonata > Coenagrionidae > Ceriagrion > Ceriagrion tenellum. Next base: position 50,336,535 of record OY720637.1, read on the forward strand.
ATTTTTTTTAACTTTTATATATTGGGTTGTTCTGAGATGTGTTGTGGTTGACCTTCAGTGTACAAGTTTCTATGTAGCGCTGATGATGGAATGAATTACGTTCCGAAACGTTGGTGAAGAATTGTCTTATTAATTGTACGACCTTTCCTCGAGAGAATTCCTATATCAATGGAGGTCGATATGGTGAACAATGAGAAATGCAGTAATAGTGTCAACTTTTTACTGTTCCATGTGGTGAATAAGTTGGTTCCGCCCCGAACGCATCCCGATGCTGGAGCCGCTCACTTCTCAAGTGCTCTGCGGCGGAAGGCGAATCCACTTCGCGTCTTCCGACCTGATTACACTAGTGCGTGCGTCGCGACGTCTCGGCATGGGACTCATTCGAGCCCTTTATTGCCCTTATGGCGGCAGATTCCCCTCGGCCCCCCGTCGAAAGGGCTCGTTGAGGCGACCAGAGGAGAGAGGGAGCGAAGGAGAACTTCCCACTCTCACTGGTGAAAGACGCCGTATTGGTATAGCGAAACTTGGTTGCAATCACCGGAGAAGAATAAGAAGTTACTGAGGGTAAATGGAGAGTTGGCGAGTTGGAAAAGTTTCAAAGCAGCTTTTTGTAAAGACCTCTGTAAGGAAGACTCGGCCGCTTTATATCGCGCATAACTTGCATGATTTCCACTTCATTGCACCATGCTCTCCACAAACGAGTGCTGCCACTATTTGCTACCCCTATACAGCTCTGGTAGAAGCTGGTGGCAGACGAATATGTAGGCTGCAACATCAGAGATGGCGTTAGTTAACGGTCACTCTTCCCTAAGGAGCCATTCAAGTATTACGCAAGATATTTTTGAGGTTGGGGGTTGGGATCATCTTACATTGTCTCATGCAGGAGGGGCAAGAGGGGGGGGGGTCTGGAACCAATTTACGTAAGATTTTTGCCCATCTTGAAATCCAATTATTCTGAGTTCTTCTCCAAATATCCTGTGATTTTTCACAACTGCATCAGCTGTGGTACTGTTTCGCTCTTAATATAGATGAAAAAGGTATCCATGATAAAATATAACAACAATCGTAATATCCACACTTTAATGTACTACTTCAACACCGACCACGGTTTCGACATACTATGTTATTATCAAGGTCAAATAATGTCCCTTGATAATGACATAGTATGTCGGAACCATGGTCGGTGTTGAAGTAGTACATTAAAGTGTGGATATTACTATTGTTGTTATATTTTATCGAGGATATATCGCATTTCCACCAAGTTAAGCCTGAAATGATTTCATACGTGAATAAGGTAGTCCAGCATCTACATCTACATCTACGTGATACCCTGCGAGCCACCACGAGGGTGTGTGGCAGGGGGTGAAGATCACCAAACATGCACTGTTGACATGCAACCAGGATATTTAATGGAGACATGCTAGATAATATGGTCACATGCAGCTAGATGGTTAGTATCTACATAATATGAAATGGATTATTGGTTGTTATTGCATGCATCATCCACTACAGACTACTCTAACTATATTTCACCTTCCTATCCCTTTGCTACGCTGCCTATTGTTCTCTCTTATAGTACGAGGGAAAAATGACATTTTAAATCTATCGGTACGACAATCTATCTCTCTAATCTTGTTAATATGATCAAGCCTAGCATAATACGCAGGGGTTCTCAATATATATCTAACGTCATCTGTGAACAACTGTGTTTCGAATTTACTTAAAAGGTTTAACCTAAATTTTAACCTGCGTTCTGATAGAAATTCCCATCCTAGTTCTTCTATTAAGCTCGTAACACTTATACAATTATCATAACGGCCTTTAACAAACCTAGCAGATCTCCTTTGCACGCGCTCTAATTCTTTTATCATACCTTACAACTGCGTAATCATACGATATCCAGTGCTCAAAGCTGCACGATGGCTTCTATGGAATGGTGAAACAGCCGAAAGCAAGGATTTAATGAAGAGTAGATACAAATATCTAACGCCTTACGTAAGACTGAGACGGAGTGGGGGGCTTGGGAAAACTTTTGTCTTACATAGGGGACGGGGGGAGGTCAAAAATGGAATACATCGTCTTACGTAATACTTGAGCGGCCCCTAACCAGTGAAGGCGAATCAAAAAGTAATGAAAGGATTAATGCACAGCCAAACCAGAAACCAGGGTGCCACGTTGAAGAACATGCCGACATGCAGCATCAGTACCAAGACCCTTCCACTGATTATCACAACCAAAACGACAATATCATGTACACTACAAGACATCAGTTAATGCAGAAAGTAAAATAATGCGAAATATCTCAAGAGGAGGAGGTCGCCAGTGTTAAGGATAAGTTAATAGATGCAAATACCAAGTCTAGTATACAGAGCCACCCTCCCTCGTCTTTGTGCATTGACATCCATTCTCACACGCAAAATTGTTTAGCTTTACAGGCACAAGAAATCAGAAACAAGTATCAACTATCACCCTATCAGAGGGCTTTGAAAACTTAAAATAAACAATGAAAGCATAATGAAAAGGCTTCGCATAGTCATAATTAACACCATTGTAGACATCTAGCATGGCTATCGATTCTTAATCGTGTGAGGAAAAATGACACGGTAGATTAAAGAGGCGAAGGGGGATGTGAAACGTGGAGGCAAAATAGTCTTTAAACTAGACAGTTCCATTTTCCATAGAGTCAAGGATAATTTATACGTAACTTAATTCAATACTGGAGAACAAACTCATTACAGCATTCTCAAAACTGAACGTTTCGTATTCGTAACACTGGAAGTATTCAATGATTCCTATCATACGACCCAACTAAACAATTCATTTTCTGACAGGCGAAACCGCAGAAACAATGTGTCACTTTACTGTGTTCACGCAAATATAATAATTAACGCTTTGATGTTGAAAAAAATGGCCCAATTTTATATTCTTCAGGCAATTTTCCATTCATTCCCATATCTATTTGAATCAAGTGTTTGTTTACCGCCACAGATATTGATGGGGATGACTAACCTAACAGATAAGAAGACTATTTATCGACAAACTAAGCCGTTTTCGAGAAAACAGGCGGATAATACCGTGCCATCTCGGTGAAATTCATGGAAACGGTACACTTTCAGGGATATTAACTTGCGTTGTCCATGGGAGTATAATTTGAAAGCTGATGGGCTGAGATGATTCTTATGATTTAATTCTAAGCTTTATGTTCTATTCTTATGGATTAGGTACAGTATTTATGAAAATATCCAGTGCTTTCATTTATTTACTACAATAACTATTACTCGCGTCGAGAAATACATCAAAACTATATGGTGGGGGAATTGGATCAAATGGGTAGAAAAGTACCTTTCGGGCGAGGCTGAGTTCAATCGTTTACATGACTCTAGAAGCCTGATGCATGCACCTACAACCGTTTCAAATACCCTGCATAAGGTTTCATTGTAAAATACTGACAGAAAATATCTTTCACGCGACAAAGGACAAATTATACACAGTATGCTTAACCCTTAGCGGTCCAACGTTGAGCTGAGGTCGACACAAGAGAGCGCTGTAATTATTAGTTTATTAGATAAATAAGGCATTTAATCACAGCGCTCTCTTGTGTCGACCTCAGCTCGACGTTGGACCTGATACTAGCGCTGGGACTGTTGAGTCTGACTCGATGTTGGACCAGATACTAGCGGTCAGACTGTCGAGTCTGATTCGACGCTGGACCGCTAAGGGTTAATCAAGGGCCAAGCTCCCGCGTTGGAATTCACTGATGAAGTGTACACTCTGCTAAGGTATTATGTTTTTTGAGGCATCTGAGACTCACTGTAGGTTTGGCTGCCATTTTTTGACAAAGTTAATGACCGTACAAATACCGTCTGATATCACTAACGTGTAAACTAAAGAAAAATTTATAAGAAAATTATGGAAACAAAAAAGATGACTTGGCGTGATTCGCACTTGAGACTTACGTGAGGTTTCAATGAAAGTAGCTCCAAAGTCGGCTCAAATAAACTGAAAAAGTGTTTCTCTCACAAAATATTTTTGTCGATTTCCTCCACACACTGATTTTTGATCTTTTTTTATAATATCAAAGACATTTCATCATTGGAAGCGGTATTTTTTTCACAATAATGACGAAAAAGACTAGCGGGCAGCTAGCCTCCTCACTCCGTAAGCAGGGGTGTGTACCCACAGGGGGTAAGTGTCCTAGTCTAAAAATAGCTCCTTGGTGAAAATGTTTTTTGGTTTCATTCACTGCTCTCCTTTGTTGTTTTTAAAGCCATTTGAATAGAAGAGCACTGTGGGTTTCTTTTGTTTGAACTTTTACACTCTTCCACTCTCCCTTTTGGTCTTTCTTCCTTGTCACTGTGTTTCCCAGCATCTGGTTGTTGCAACCACAACCCAAAAATGATCCATTTCATCTACAAATAACTTACACCTTTGCACGGCTGGCGACCTAACACCCCCTGTCACACGCCCAAGCTATAAAAATCCAAAACTACTACCAAACCACGAAGACAGAGACTCCACATTCAACGCGCCAAACCTCGCTCTTCTAGCTCAAAAAATGACAGAGAAAGAAACGAAACGGATACAGAATGACTGACACGCTACAAAATTAATGTGTGTAGATAGAAGGATTACGTGATTGCTTTGACTATGTCGCGGCGGGACCTTATTCAAAAAACGTCAGAGAGCAGGAGAAACTACTACCTAGAGATGTGAACGACATTTCAGCGCCAATGAAAATGCCTGGACATCACTTCATATTCAAGTGTCCCACAAAATCCGGGATGAAGGGTGGGCGGGCGGGGGGTGGTGGGTGGATTTGTGGGGTGAAAGGGGGAGTTGCCACGCGTCCATCCCACCCCACCCTACATAATTGTTGACACGGCGAATTTTCCAAGGGCTCACTACCCCGGAGTAACGAATTTAATCCCCGGATCCAACTTCCAACCCTCGCCCCCTATTATGTGGTGTCCCCTCGCTCCGGTTTTCCGGGCCGAGGCGCTACCTACCGCCTCCGGTCCGCCCCAGTGGCACGCGCATGGTTGGGTGGGCGTGGCACCTCTCTACCCACTATAACCTCTGCCCAGCCTCTTCGGCGGCACCCACTCACACACAGACACCTTCTGCCGCACGCCCTAGCCTCGCCACTCCCCTCCCCCCCCTCTCGTTCCCGCCACCGCAAAACCTCCACCGCCCCCATCCCCCCCTCCCCGCGACCCTTTTCCCGTCCTTCCCCCATCCTCTCCCACTTTTCATACCCTCACTTTCTCCCCTGCTTATCCTTCCTTCACCACTACGAAGCCCTGGCTGCGAAGAGCAGAAAGAAGGAGAGATGGTCCATCGCGGGATTCAAGATGCCCGACGAATGCATAGATAGATGTTTAGATAGATAGATATTCATTTAATCAATGTACAAAAGGACTTACAGTCCTACGAGAGTACAATACAAATATTGGAGTATGTAAAAAAATAAAGTAAGTTCAGTTCCATCCGAAAATAAGAAAAATGAGTCAAAAATTAATTGCACCATCATGAAAACAGAAAAATAATAAAGAAAATAATATAACAACATAGCCAACAGGAGTCCAGAAACAAAATATTTTCGGGCATGGTGTTGGAAGGTTTTGAAAGAGATGCAGTTAGTGACTGTGGATGGTAAACTGTTCCGCAAAATGACAGAAAATATCCAGAAAGCACCTCTTTCTTTATCAGTTCGGTGTTGAGGGACTCTTAGCATATCTGTATTCCTGAGAGGGCGACTGAGAGGGCGACTGAGGGCAACCTATCGGTTCGGCACTGTATCTCTCTCATATTATCACTTCCGTCAGACCAAGAAATGTAGTGAGGCGTCATGATAATGTTCTCTGTGTCGTTCTGAAACACACCAGTTGTGAAACACCACAGTGTTGAGGGACTCTTAGCATATCTGGATTCCTCAGAGGGCGACTGTGAATGGTGTCAACAAAAGAAAGCTATTTTTACAGATAGGAAGGTGTCTTGGTGTACATTATCTTTTTTAAGAGTAACACAGCCTGGTAATCACGTCTGGGGTTAATTTTCATCCAGTTTAAGGAAGCAAGGTGTCCAGAAATGTGGCAATCACGAGGCAGGTCAAGGAAAAATCGAGAGCAGGCATTTTGGAGACGCTGGATACGATTTACACATACAACTAACATGCCATCACAGACCAAAGCCCGATAATCAATAATAGAAAATGCGAGACTCTCAATCAGATGTTTTCTGACATTAATTGGTAACAAATGTCTATGGCGTCGCAATTGTTGGAGTACGGACAAACCCTTTTTACAAATACCATTTGCATATGGTTCCCAAGTTAAGTGCTTGTCGATTACAGTACCCAGGTTGGTAACAGTATCAAAATAAGGAAGGGTCATATTTTTGACTGTCACAGTAGTTAGATTATGAGGCAGTTTCTTGAAAAGCTTAGGATTCCCTATAACAATCACCTGGGTCTTACTACAATTTATTTCAAGATTGTGACCTATTGCATACTCCACGAGCCGATAACCTTCGCTATTTATAATAGTAATGGCCTCAAAGCACTCTTCAGGTATGAAGTCAACATAATGATGAATGCATAGCGAGAGGCAATGCTTTATTTTTCCGCGGCTACTTTCAGATACGGTGGAACTTGGATAATTCGAACCCTAAGGGGCCAGTGACAAAGTTCGAATTATCCAAAAATTCGTATTTCAAAAGTTTTCCAGAAAGGAGATTAAACAAACAAGTTATTAATTAAAAAAAAACTTTTATGAAATAAAACCTGAATTCTACACAATATCGACTTATTTAAACCACACAGCGTCCAAATTCGATGAAAAACACAAGCTCTACAATAAATGGATTAATTACGCCATTTTGAATATCAAACAGAAAATTATTGTAGTAATGTACTTAACCAACAATGTAATAGAGTATAATCAAATTCCGTTCAAACTTCGTATATAATGTATGACGTTATTGCCTGTAAATAAGTTTCAACATTGTTTGATGGTACCTGTATCATGTTAGAAAAAGTTCGAATCATCCAAGATAAATTTTGAATCAACCACGATTATTTTATATTGTTTATATACAAATGTCTAGGGACCAGAGAAAAAATTCGACTTAAAGAAGATTTCGAATTAAAGAAGTTCGAATTAGCTACGTTCCACTGTATTGCCAAACTAATCTACATCTAGTTAATATTGCTGTTTTCAGGTATTCTCGTCGCGTGTTTAGTTTTTCTGACTACAGTTTCTCCCCTCTTCCTGGGGGCGTCTTCAGGTCCGTTGGACATTTTGTAATTATTGTTACAAAAGCACTACTTTCCGATATATTAAACGAAAAATACCAGATCTTTTACAAGGGAAATGGTATGCATATGCACTCCAGAGAGATATAATTTAAAAAAATAAGGAATTTCAAACATCTAGATCACGTCAAAAAACTAAGTTTGTAGTTCATATGTTTTTTCGACAATTTTTTAAAGGGAATCATTATGTCACCGCCGTAACTTTTTCAGGATCACAAAAAACCTTCCGTTGTGGAGTTTCAAACGTACCGCACGAAAAAAAATAGTCAAGTTAAAGACTTATATAATTATTTTTATTTAATTACTTAGAAATTTCAGTCTCATAAAACTATATTATTGTGCCATTAATGAACAAATATTTTATTGATGCTTCCTGCTGCAGCAGAATGTATTATTCGAGTATGGTCTCCATTTTGATCAGCGTTCTATCTCTCTCAAACTACCTTTAGTCACTAGCATTGTAATGTACTATTATGTCCTCTCTCAGTGGAAGCATCTCAAACTACAGAGGCGTCCTATACCCCTGAGGGTTTTAATGTTTTCGGACCGGAGGGATCCGGGTTCGAGTCCCAGTCGAGTCGAATGATTTCGTGTAATTTCGTGTAATTTCGCACTCATCGCTCAACATTTACATTTCGGAAACAGGAGATAAAAATTCCGTTAAAATCATTGCCGTGATGTCCCTAATGCCGGTAGACGGACAATGCAAACTGGCAGTTCAAATGGTTAATGCGACGGCGGCCACTTTGATGGAGACGAAGCGGGGAGTGTTAGCTTTGCGCTCGGCGGCAAATGAGGGACGACCCTCCTCTCCTCCTGTAATCATCGAACTTTGACCCTTTTCCATTGAGCCCCGACTGCCGGGAGCACCAACCCGCTGCACCTTTCCGTTCCGATACCCTTTCAAGCGGAGCCCTGGTGCGAAAGAGGGTGTACGAGAGGGAAGTAGATTGGTGCGGGAAGGGCCCGAACAGGGGAATAAAAAAAATCGGCCCTGTACCGCATCCGTGCCTCCGCCGAGAGCCTAAAAAAAACTAACCGTTCGATACGACCGGCGATACTTTGTAATGGTGCTCAGGATTTCAACTGCTCAACATCTAATCGAGTCGAATTTTCCACTTAATGAACTATGAGATTCCCTCTCTGGATCTTACGTTAATTATGTAAAGCTAAGTGGTACTATCGTCAGTTATGGTTGCCTTGAGAGGCGGATTGAAACTAGTCTTGATCTTCTGGAGAGTGATTTATTCACGAAGAAAGCCAATTGAAAGTATAGTCATCTGCACTTCGTTGTCTTATCTCTTCAAGCTACCCATCACGAATGATATGTTTAAATAAGCCATTTTATGGCACCGCCTCACGCCGATCAGTCTTAAAACGGCCTGTTGCCTTCAGACTAAGATCTTTATGTGATAATACGCTGACATGCGCTCCTGAATTAGAATCATTCCATACCGTCGATGAGAGAAATTGTGAAGGAAGATCTCGGTCAGTGCCAGTATATATCGAGAGGATTTTTGGTCTATATCTGCGGTAGACCACCTAATTATGATAACAGTTCATCCTGTATCCGTCACACTCCTCCCCCTCCAAATTCTAATCTAGTTTACCGTCCATTGTCTGTTTAGGTTCCATTCAGTTAAGTGTTCATAGCAACATTTTTACCCATTGCTGATTATTAATTGATTTAATGTAGTCATTTGTTCAATATAAGGGGCCTTTAAAGAGGAAGCTCCTCAATACCACTTAAATAAAGATGGAATGAATGTAAATCTAAAATATACGGTCATAAAACTGAGCTTCCACGTAAACTCTAACCTGAAATGGAGCAAAAAATGGCAGCATATCCGAACCAGAGTTCTAACCATGCGACCTGATGGGAAAATTCTCGGAACACACAGAGTATGTAACACAGACGGCTGAATGTGATGCATATACCTGAATTATTCGAGTTTTGTCATTATAAATTGGAGCTTCGTTCTTCTTTAGTCGAAATATTATGGACAGTTGGTCAGCTAAATGTGAAAATCTACAGGTAAATTGTCGCATGAAGCCCCGTCGGATCCAGACTTCGAGGACCTGGACTCGGGACTTCTGTCCTCTCAGGCCAAAGCCTTCGTGTGCCACACCCTAAAGTTGAAATGGAAAATTATATCACGTTGATATTAACCTTTGTTCTCGCAAAATATTTTAATATAACGAATAAAAGGATATTTCTGAAACAATTTGCATATTAATTCAATGAAAAATGTCCAATTGTTTTTGAAAAACAAAATAATAATGGGTCCAACTTACCCTTGTCGGTACCAATAGGTACAACTTAAAGTTTGGTACTTCTAGTGTTAAGAGGATCTTCCGAAACAGTCCTTAATGACTATCTTATGGCCAGTTGCAGGAACGTAACATATGTATTCCATAAAGTTATGGGACCCATAAGCCATGACAACCATTCAATAAGTGTTGCACAAGCAACTTATTGGTAAATTTATTGGTCTCATAACTTATGGCATGGAGTTATGAGTTCCATAAGTAGCCAAGATGGCGGATGCGTAATGAACCGCTTGGAGTCTTAATTACTTGATTAAAGAGTTGTTTTGAGACAAGTGACCAGTTTGTTTACTCTTACTGACTAATTATAATGTGCATTATCAGTTATTTATAGGCTAAACTTTCGTAACTTTTATCCGGCGGTGGAAGATTAGATCAAATATTCGAGGCTAGTAACTATTGGTAAATAAGTTAAGTAACTAATAGATGTATTCATGCAACCCGAATATATTTATGAGTTCCATAACTTTATGGATCTCATAACTATTGATTCCATGACTAAATTTTCTTGCAACCGGCCATTAGTCTAACAATTCCACCTTCATTATTCGCTCCTCAATCATAAATGTGTTTCGTTAATCCTTACTCGTCATGGCCATACAAACGTTCGTTCCTCTATGTATGTACGTACATTGCCGGATCATTTATTCAGCAATCTTTCAAAACCCATTCATTCATAAAACTTATCTTTATGCTTTTGCCTCTAATCCTTCCTAGGTACCAAATACCCACTGCATTCCCCAACCATCATGCTTAACCTGGCATGCCAATAAGGCGCAAACGAGTACTCCGCAAACTCCAATTTTTGCTTTCTTAGACTGAACTTGATATATTTATCGTAGTACCAAACACAGTCCCTCCAGCCTTTGCATACCTTTTAATTCATTTACCTCAACTTCCATTTTTCAGTAACATTTGCACAAAGCTACTTTTACTCTTACTCCAGCTTGTAACTGGATAGTACAAATACTTAACATGTTTATCTATATTGCACGAGAGGTGGTTGATAGATTATAATGCGTGACAAAACTAACACACACATGGCTATTACTTCTTTTCTTCTACACCAACTTATCAAGACTTTTGACCCATAAAACCCGAGGATGGCCTGATACACAATTTGATGAATAGCCTTTACAAACGAACGTCTACATACCAACCCATGAGCCACCGAATGGGCGCGTGACAGGTGAAGTTTGGAAACCAGCCGTATATGAATGGGTAAAAGATAAGGATATGGGAGGTGAAATGGTGAATTATACTATGGAAGTGTTTCGAGTGAAGGAAAGTTTACATTAAGACCACTTACTCTACGTGGAAAGAACGATTTTGTGTACCTATCAGTTTTCCAAAGTATCTCACTCATTTGGTCGCATCTGCTGGTCTAAGAAATGTAGTTTGGCGTCAAAATCTCCTTTTCTACTTCTTTCTGAAACACTCCTGTTCTAAGTTTCTCAACCAAATTAGACCTAGCGTGCAATCTCCGAGTCTAAATCGGCCCCGAACCTAATACTTAAGTTAATATAACCTAACTTAACCTAATACTAAAAGTTATGTAACACTATACGTAGCCTCGTAGCAGTTTTTAACGAAGCAAGCAGCTTTACTACGTACTTTATTTTGTACTTTGGTAAACTCTGTTTGTTTTAAATTTTAATGGCATTACTTTATGTAAATGCCGATGCAAGAGTGTTGGCTGTACTTATACGAAGCACAAAAGATTACAATTTGAAATCTCTTCAACGCATCACAGACTCTTCTGTTAGATGTGGACATTCCACGGGTAATTTTCATTGAGGTTGGCTATTATTTCCAAGCGGCCATCCATGCGCTTCATTGATTTTCGAGGCAATGAGGAGAAATTGTGCATACAGTGAATTGAAGAGAAGGCTGAAGTTCGTCAGGGCTTGTATGCCCTCTCTCGCACGCCTACTTGAGAGGCAAAACGGTTGACGAGAGGGATTTTGGCGGTCGATAATTGAAGTGGTGAGAGAGCAAATGATTTCCAGAGAGGATGAGGGAGAGAGAGAGAGAGAGAGCTGGCGGGGATTAAGTGAATTCTCGGCTCATTCGAGATTTTTAATGTTGCTCCGGCCATCGCACACTGCTTTCCCTTCAATATTTATGAGTCACCGCGGTTTCCATGACGTTGTAGCTAATGGATCGCGAGAGACGGAGAGCCGATGGCCTCTGATGGGATTCAAAGCTAAAGCGAAGTGTTTACTGCATTTTATGAAGCGGATTTCCTGTATGCAATATGAAAGCTGAGTTTTACAACATGTTCGGAAAAAAACCTTTGATGGAATTAACGGTCATCAACGGAATTTAAAGGTTTTAAAATGAGCCGTGAAATATATCCTCTTTTCCGATTTGGCAGCGCTGAAATGGCGGGTGCGAGCAGTTTCCACGCCTCGATTACTTTCAATCAAATGCGGAGAAAAACGTTTCATTCCTGTCATTGGCGCTTTTATACCATCAAATAGAAAAATGTTGAGCTCATAGCAATCATTATGATAATAACATGAGTTCGTTTCCAAACGAGATTCTCTAGGACAAAGAAAGCGAGGCTGGTAATTTAAGTTGGAGGACTAACTCGAGCAAGTAGAGCATTTCAAATACTTAGGAAGTACGCTAGGAGAAAACGGACATTGTAGCAAAGACATACGGAAGAGAATAGCGATAGCGATGTACCTTGACGGCCAGCAGCCAAAAGAAAGATGTCGCGCAAAAGCTAATGGACTCTGCGCAGAAGAAGCTTTTGGCCAGAACAAGTTCACTATCGCGAAGGGGTTAAGTTGAAAGTGATTTTTGTACTTGGAGGACTTCGACTCTTGACTTTTAAACAGCATGATTACGCTGGCGACCTCATTGAACCTGCTTCCTTCTGAAATTCCATTCCCTTCTGAGGTCCTTCGATAGGTCACATAGGTACACATGTCCGTACAATCGTCCGCACGTTGGAAGCCTGCTATGGTTCATCTATGTCTACGTATTACCCTACAAGCTTCCTCAAGGGTGTTTGGCCGGGGGTGATTTATAACCAACGAGCACTGTAGTCTTAACTTTAACTTTCATCAACATGTTCAACACCTTAAGTATGCTACCAATACTATAGAAACCATCTCCATTGTTGTATTTTTTAATTTAATACAAATGGTTTGGAAGGCTATTTACCAAATGCAATATGAATGGTATCAATGCCACAGAAACTATTGAACTAATCTATAATCCAACTATATGAACGAGATGCAAGAGCCATGCAAGGACCATGCAAAATATGGTGTTAGCACAACGTGGCAGATTATGAAACAAACATTAGGGAGCAAATCAACTTATCATATTACGCTACCAGCCGACCGCACTATTGTCGTGTGAATGAGCGTTCGGACCAAGGTAAACCATAATTTCTTAACGCTGACACTTACAGTGGAAAGAACTGGTGTCGTAAGCGGAAATCAGAAGTGATGAAAAATGATGATAAATAAGTCAACCATTACATTAAAGCAGATGATGATAATTTGATGAACAAGCATAGAAATGCGTCATATGATTGAAAAAAACATTTCGAGGCCTCAAAATGGCAGAGGAACATTATATTCATAATTTTATTCGCTTGCTCTTCGCTTGTTCGTCACGATGCCTTGGTGACTGGGTTGAGGGTAACTTTGAGTCAACGACAGCGGCGAAAATTTGTGCCGGGTGACTACAATGGTACAGTCACTAAATATATTATCGGGACGCACTACGCAAGTGATTCGTATAGATCGGTTGTCGAAGCTCGAAATATGTTGGCTATCTTGCGCTGTCTCTGGTGATTATGAGTACCAGCGGGTACACTTTTCAATATCCTTGGGTCAGGTTAAGATATACCGCTCTGGGAGTACTCTTGTTCAAAGGCGAGGAGGGACTTGACTTAGAAATGTATTAAATGGTGTACCTGAACATTCTCATGGCCGCCAGAGATGGCCCAAAATAATCAAAATATAACAAGGCGACCAAAACGAACCGCAGGCATGGCGTGTCGCGATAGTTTACGAAGTAACTGTACGTGCGTTAGTAATCAAAAATAGGCAAGAGAGGTAGAACAGTTGTGAGCCGAGGAGGACCGAGAGGGGCTCGTAAGGATGGAAACTTCGAGAACCCGTCGAAGGTTCCAGCGGGACTATAGGCGAGATATAAATGCGTGGCGCACACAAGAGCAGGCGGTCGGCTATCAGAGTGTGCTCGGGGGAGCAGAGTTGCCAGTCCGCGGAATATGTGCTCAAGGGTGCGGCAGTGAGTGGGGTGCCTGCGGAGCTGTTGCGACGGCACAGAACGTGCGATAACTAGCTAGTATGCTAGCTTACAGACAAGTGGTTAAAATCACCCATAGCCATGACTATACCAGGGACCTTACTCTTGAGGTCTCAATGAGAAACGAGTCGAAACAGGACCGCAGGTAATTTTGAGTCGTTACATTTTTCAAAGCGCCTCTGATGGCTGCAATTTACAAAAGCTCCTTACTGAACAGCTTTCTCCCCTCGTTTCGCCGGACTCGGACAGTTCCGTAGCCCATGTCCCAAAAATCGTCCCCTGTGCAATACCCAGTTCTCACCTTGGCAGATGAACGAGGGTTCCCCCGCATACTGCGTCGGGTGCCCCGGCACCCGGTCCCCGGGAAGCACGAACGGGCAGCGCTGCTCCACGGTGTGGCACACGGCGCGGCACGGCAGAACGCGCTCGCCGTCCGCGGGCCGCGGAGGCCGCTGGTCCGCCTCCGACTCGCCATGGTGCCGCTCCTCATCCTGGTGGTGTCGTTGGTGATCCGGATGCCGGGAGTCGGCGGTGGTGGGGTGCGGAGAGGGTAGGAGGCCGCGGGGGGAGGAGGCGGAGGGGGCGGGCGCAGGAGGCGAAGAGGAGGTTGGCGAAGACGACGGCGATTTTAGGGGGCCGGAGGAGGAGGGGGGCGCGAAGGGATCGGACTCCGCGTACAGGGGCAGCAACGATGAGCACACCCAGCGACGATACGCCGCCTGCAAGAGAGAGAAACGAAGGAATTATTCACACATCGAGACATATCGCACGGTAACACAAGAGTGAAGGACAAAGAAAATACCAATACGAGATAGTTCTCAGCGTAAGTCGGTGGAAGCGATTCATGATACAAGAGTTGTCCAAAAATTAATATCCCATATTTTTTTAACTCCCATTTATCAGAAATGTGTGCATTGGAACGGTCATCGAGAGACGCATCTCTAATAGCCTCAAAGCCTTATCAGGATTTCACGGCGCTACCGTATCTCACATCTGAGTGACCGATGTTGTGGACTCTACAGAAGACAGACTATATGATCAGGCTCGCAACTATGAGATGGCGAAAAAGAAAAAAATCATTTTCATAAGTTTGCAAGGCAATCGAAACCTAAGTCGACAAAAAATGTTAAGTGTGGAATTTACTAAGAGATTTTTCTGTTTCGTCTGTCACGTCATATCCACCAAGTTACGCCTTCAACGATTAATTTTATTCGTAAATATGATATTTAAAAATAAACACTGGTTAAATTTTCACTCTTTTATTTTCGTCATCGGCCATGGTTTCAGCACAGTATGCTATCATCAGGTTCATCATACCCTCATGATGGCATAATGTGCTGAAACCACGTTTGATGGCGAAAATAAAATTCGGGAATTGGGCCAGTGTTTATTTTCAAATGTGGAAATCCGTAAGTTCCACAAAGTTTTGCCCGTACGCCCCCTCATGATCGACAGCAGACTGCAGACTGACACAAGCTACATGTGTGAAAGGACGAAAATTGCTTAAAATAGAATTTAATATCTATAAATATAAAATATAATCTATTACGTCATAATCATCTAATTATTGAAATGAATTTTGAAAAGAAATAATAATTAATTACTAGTGGAACGTACCCGTTGAAATTCAACGGGTGCAAAACACATTGAACTTATTTTATACTATCGATAACAATCGAAATATATCGATATATATCGCGCACAATGTATATCTTATTGCTTATATGGATTCTTCTATTTCAATTGATACGTTATAATGTTGAAAGCGCGTTATATTGCAAAAAATATAATAATATGTATCTGAAACTAAATTGGTATCAATTAAATATCCTGAAATAAAGGTTTGCCCTGCACCATGGAGCAAGTGCGTGACGTCAAGATGGCGGATCGCCTCATCCCCTAAGAGAAATATCAAGGGCCATTTTTTAAAACCAATTTTAGGAAACAATAGCAATATTTAGGAAGTAAGATATGCCGTCGCATGTTCTCTGATAAATTCTGTGCATTTTGGTACCTCATTTGTAGAGTTTGGTTGCGTATAAGTTGAGAAAAAGGTATATATACAGTAGAAATAATATATATGATTATAACATAAATATTTATATAGTAAAACTCATTTATCGTCCTTTCTAATGCATTTTGAATAATCAAACCACGCGCTTTCCCACATTACCACTTTGGACGACGAGGAGGTGATTAGCGCACTAAAAACCTGGATTCATGACCAGAGCGAGGACTGGTACCGACAGGGCATATACGCCGTAGTGTGCCACTGGAGGAAGGCAATAGAAAGAACTTGAGGAAAATGATGTGAAAAAAATGGATTGAGTAGATATAAAGTCATTCTTTCTTATGCGCCTATTTCACCATTGTGGAATAAATAGCTTTTGAGAAAATAATGTGGGAGATTACTTTTCTGGGAAACCTGCGTAATATTATAGCAAAGTCCCCAAATGTCCATTGGATTCTTGCTTCGATACAGGAATTTGCAGCGTAAACATTTCCACCATTAATGTGCTTAATTTGGTGTATTTCCCGTAAGCATAGTTCAGGTACTGATTTTAACCTCGGTAATTTTCGGAATCCGATTTTATAGAATATTAAGAATAAAATGCGTGTATATTTGTGGAAATCATCTTGAATATCCAATATTGACCTGCCAGGTCTATCACAGCTTGACCTGATCCCGGTCAGCCGTCGCTTTTCAGAGTTCCCGCAGGGTATTTACAACTACCAAGTTGTAAATGCCCTGCGTAAAATACTCGGGCTCACGAAGTCCCTATGGTACACATCACCCCTATAGGCATCTCCCACCTTTTTTACTGTTGCCCATATTCTACCACGCGGACAGGGGTTGGACTTGTGGGAGACTGTGGACACGGACCATCAAAAGCATGGACAATGAAGAGAAAGGAGGTGAATAGATCGTAGGAATGTGAAATGAAATCCCACAGAAGTAGAGCAGGAAAAACCAAAACGGACAGGATAAGGAAGAAAGAATCAGGGAGGTTCAGGAGGAAACTCTTCTGGGAAGGATTAAGATATCTTGGCTGAAATCATTGGGGTGTAAAAAGAGGATTGAAACTTTCAGAGTGCCGCGGTAGATACATAAAATACAAATTTTAAAGAAATGGCCGCTAGAAAGATCACAGGATAGATAGTTGAAAGGTGTGGAAGAGAGCGTAGCAAAACGGAAGGAGAATTGGAGAACAGGGCCGGAGGATAGAAAAAAGTGGAAAGGCTTATGTAAGAAGCACACCAGGTGAGTGTCTGGAAACTTCAATAGAGGATGATGAAGTATAAAAGGACGAATACTTCTCCATTCCGTCGCAAATAGGAGTCTCCTGCTTTTTGTATGAGGAATATAAACCTGACATACTTAACCTCAACGATATTTAGTTACCCTGATGACGACTGAGAGTCGTACGTTGAAACCTCGACACCTTTCTCAAATTTTTTCAACCCGGTAGGATTCCCGAGACGAATTTACGCATTGTTCAACGTTTTTCTTGAGTTGGCATTGCTTTAGTATTCGAAACGATTACTTGCGCTGCATTTCTGTATTTCGGATACCTCCATTCCGCAGATTTCCTTCATCTACATCTACGTAATACCCTGCGAGCCACCACGAGGGTGTGTGGCAGGGGGTGAAGATCACCAAACATGCACCATTTCCTTGGTGAAGCCAGGACCATAAATGCTCATAAGGAACGTTCATGGTGGTGGAAATAGTTGCGGAGAACCATATCAATGGATCTACGGATATATTGAATCCAACGGTCCTATATTATAGCATATAGTAATGCCAAATAAAAGTTTTAATGACGATCAATATTTAACGCTTGGCGTCATCATCGGAAGGATAAATGGGAAATTTTCATGAAGTAATCAGTTTCGGGCGAGAGTTTGTGGAACTACATTATTGAATTGGATGGAGTGGAACTGCATAATTGGACAGCTAAGGATATTTGCGCCATAGGGGATAGGTGAGGGAAGAAACCCGCCGTCGGCATTAGTCTGCTCTTAACGAAAGGCGCCAAAAGAACCACGGTTTAACGTCTCATCCGACAGACGGAGTGCTGTACTTGAACTGCCCTGCACAAGATACTCAATCAGGGACCGGGTTTCCTCTGAAAATAATTCTCCCCTGCAGAGATTTGAACCCTGGCCGCCCATGTGGTTGGCCAGTAATCTAGCCACCACACCAACCCGATCCCCAACTGCATCATGAAAAATGAGAAATACTCGAGGTTGTACTGTCCACTTTTTGAATTCTGAAACTTCACGACACGGGCTTCGGCACTTTGTTTGGCTATCCCCAGGGGCAGTGTAAAATTCCAGTTTTGCAGAGATTATTTATACATGATTCTCAGCGGAATGGGGGAAGAGGAAAGGGGTTTTGGGATTCGCTGTTGGGAATTTTCGGTATTGAGGTGGAATGGGGAAGGGGAGAAAGAGGAGGAAATGGAAGCATAACGGTGGGCTGGTTAGGTCATCGGGTGGCTAATAAGATATCGGGGAGACTGTGAAATGGGCTAAGTATGCCGGGTTTAGAATTCAGGGTTCCCGTTGCATGACATGAGGAATGTGTTTCAATAAATCAGAGAAAACCAAGTTTATTTCATCAGTATATGTAAAGGTTCGATTTTCCTAATTGCAACTTGAAAATCTTAACCAAAATTAGTGCTTGAACTCGGAGGCCACTTTATCAAGAAAGAGCATATCGTTAGAAGTATGCCAGTCAATAGAAATCTGTGGATAGTGGTAGGTTTAGGAATAAATACCCCATTACATATGAGGTATCTTTTTCCACCAGAAATGCTACAATACCGATGATTCGCCATAATTTGAAAGTCATTTCATATCAGTTGTGCCATCATTAAAGATGGGAAAATATTGCATTTTTTTAAATGAGTGACGTTCAGAGAAATGTTATTGGTTTAACAGAACATTTACATAGAGTAGCGGTCGCAGTAGTGTTGCGAGTGTCGCAATACGCCACTCCACTGTCCGCCACTTGATTGCAGCTCTATGTGTGAGGAGCTACCAAAGTTTTCGTCGAACATTAGGATGATAGGGACGATGAGGACCTTGGGAGCGGTGTAGTGGTTGGAAAGCGACCAAGTAAGCAGTGCGTTTTACGGTGACCGGTTGTGTTATGTTAATGTATGGTTGTTTAATGTTATGTTATGTATTAGAGAGGATTGAATATTAATTGTGGACCCCAGATGTCAAGGGGTCTAAGTAACAAAACCATTGTTTAGAGAAAACTTAAGTCAAAGTTGAAAATGTTTGGTACAACCCACTAAGTAGTTAAGAAGCATTACCCTAAATAGCAGCACCTGTCACGAAAATCACTTGGATCCCTTTACCACCTAAAAGATTTATATTTTCATATCCCATTCCTTTACCTAACTTATTTTTTTCAAAAATGTCGCTTAGACCCCTAGACTTCTGGGGTCCGCAATCGGTATTGTGGTTATCCTCGGAAACGGCGTCACTCCTTTTGGACCGCCCTGCATTATTTTCCTTCAATAGAAAGTAAATAGGGTCTATTCTCAGAGTAAAATTTTACTTAAAATATTTCATTATGATGAGTAACCAGTTTCCTTATTGTGTTTTGCTTTGTATTTTACTAGCAAATTATTGTCTAAATGCACGCATTATGTGGTTATAAATTAATTACGAGATATAAATGGCAGTGAAGGCTTTTCCGGCTATCTTCCGCGTATTTCCATTCTTATAGACGACAGTTTCTATAGTATTGCTGCTATCTTCTTCAGGTCAGAAGTGATGATGCATGTTATTGTGTCTGACTTTTATAGGGGCCGTTTTTTCCGCCAATTCAGTCAGGTGCACTATCCTGACTGGGAGCGCTGGAACCTGACTGGATCGGTGGAAAAAACGGCCCTTATATTAGATGAAAACAAACGCCTGTATCTTCGCTTCTGACCTAAAGTAGGTAGCTACAATCCTATCAAAACTGTCCTCTACGACAGTGGAAATACGCGGAGGAGAGTCTAAACAGGGTCGATTTATTCGATATGTTGCACCATCGATATCTCGACACGAAGAGGCGAAGAATCGAGATATCGAACGACCTTGAGTCTAAAAAGCCTACACTGCCATCTCAACGACTCCGCAGAAGCCTTTGAGCTCATACGGGACAAATTTACCGAATCCTAACCCCACCATTTTGTTAACACCACCCATAATTTACTTAACGTATTTCATCCGTTGTCCACCACAGCAATTCTTCCCGTCCAGAGCTCATTCTACGAGTATCATAGTTGTATGGTAGACTGTCATGAGTCACATTGTATCCAATAAGTGTGCCACTCCCACTTCATAGCGTTTGCGGTAAGCACCTCTTCTCTCCAGCTATTTGGAAGATTTGCTCGTCGGCGATCCCATCCGTCCATTTGATCTTCACCATTCTTCAATCACACCACATTTCCACTGTTTCCAATCATCTCTGCTTGGCTGATTTTATCGTCTAAGCTTCACTGCCTCATAGCAGCGGTGTTAATGGGAAAACTCAACAACCGGAGTACGAAAAAAAAACTCGAGACCCAGACTCGACTTAATTCCCGTTCTTGAAACTTTCTTACATGATGACGTTCTTCGGGTAAAATTGCGGCGATGAATGCACAAAAATTGCCATGGGGTAAAACTGGAATATATTACAAATTAAAACAAGGAACTCAGGATTCCCGAGCCAATGTGAATACCGCAGCGCTTTCCAGGCTTCCTGACGAGACTTTACGTCCTTAAGCCATTTCCGCGAATTTTACCGTCGTAATTCAATACGATCAACATCGCCATGTACGGAAATAGGCTCGGCGTTGATGCTGGAATGGAATAGCTATTCTAGTAGGTCACTGGTTGTGTATTCTTAGAAGTTTCATTTGCCCTCAGGTTTCCACTCTTGCCCGACCGCAAATACACAGCATCTGGTTCCCTAGTTTCCTCCAAAAATTGCCACTAGGAAGTAGAAGGGCAGCTAAGTGGAATACGCATTAACCCAGTAAGGCAAAAGGTTGATGATCTGGGCTGTAGTTTTCTCGCCAAAACTATTAAAATTCCTGATTTACCTCTTTAAGTTTCTTTTAGACTCTCGCTCAGCCAAATTAAAGCTGGATATAAAAAAAACAAATCTAACGGAGTGAATCAATTATTTATTATCGGCCTTTGCAGAAGTGCTTCCTTACAAGCACAATTTTTATCAATATTTAATAATAAAAAACTGTTACTTTGTAATTATTGTTGTTTTATTAAAAAAAGACCCGGGATACGACGTACAACGTCATTTTCTGGTAAGACTACGTTAAGAGACATGTTCATAGTTACCTGAAATACTTAACGCCGAAATGACGTCATGTACGTTTGGCATGAGCGTCGAAACCCGGGACGATTGTAAATAAAATGCTTTGTAATCTCAAAGTTAGTTTTTCATGATAAAATGAATCGATTCCGAAAATTTAAGCCTGAAACCTCCGACTGTAATTTCAACAATATCTGACTGTTAATTTTTACGAGATTCATTCCGCGATGTATGTTTTTTTTTAAACAACAATATTTCGCTGGTCCTCCTGCCAGCTTCATCAGGTTAACTGAACTGCTTTATTTGTCTCGCTCGTCTTTATATATAAGTCTGGACTCCCATTGTTGCCGGAATATGAATTTGAAAAAATTCGTTTTAGACTGTTACTCAACTTGTAACCGTCTTCTCGGTTGACGTTCTTCGGTCTCTTCGCAGTTTCTACAGCCTCCCTTATTAATCTTGGGTAATAGCGTATTTCCCTAGATATTAATCTTGTCTCCTCAAAGTTGAAATTATGAGTGGGGCCGCTGAGATGGTGTTCGGCTATTGCAGAAATGCGGTAATTATTATTTTTAATTGCCCGTTGATGTAGAAATAGAAATGGAGGCTGTAGAAATTGCGAAGAGACCGAAGAACGTCAACCGAGAAGACGGTTACAAGTTGAGTAACAGTCTAAAACGAATTTTTTCAAATTCATATTCCGGCAACAATGGGAGTCCAGACTTACATATAAAGACGAGCGAGACAAATAAAGCAGTTCAGTTAACCTGATGAAGCTGGCAGGAGGACCAGCGAAATATTGTTGTTTAAAAAAAAAAACATACATCGCGGAATGAATCCCGTAAAAATTAACAGTCAACACTGCATCCGCGGAAGCCTACGAGCTAATTTCAACAATATCTGTTTACACGCCAGCATTCAGAATCAACTCATCCCTCGAAAAAAAAAACTTTCTTCGAGCAGAAAGGCAAGGCAATATTTTAATAGCGGCGAAAATATTCCACATAATCGACTCAGAGGCAGTTTATTTTTTAGAAAATAAAATAAAATGAGATGGCTCCGTGAGAATGGAAGTTTATTTCTGATCGTCAATGAGCAGAAGCTCACACCTCCATTCCGCACGCGAGGATGAAATAAACTCGGATTCCCCGCTAAGATGGACCGACGTTCGCTCCCCCTTAAAGTTTCGACTTGCTTCAGAATGATGGCCGTAAGGGAAGAGTTGCGGGGGGGGAGGGAGATATGAGTGGGAGGGAGGCCGGGCGATCTCGGTCGGCCGCAACCGCGCGCACGCACTTCCATCGGAGGAAGGAATCGGGTGTTAGAGTGGGCGGGGCGAGGAAGACCATTCCCGCACTCTTGTGAGAGCAATTGATTCGGACAAAGAGTACCATTATACTGGTCCCCCTCTCAGGATGGTGTGAGGGGGGTTAGGCAGAACTGGGGGGGCGGTGAAGAGGAAGGCACCCACGCGGCCGAGATTGTAGGCGGCCGGGAGTGCGCCGACAGGCACACACAAGGCCAAAACTTTGGAAAAATATTTTCATTGGTGATACCTATAGATAATTAACCCAGGAGTAGGTTCATTGACAAAATAAGATCTTAAATAAACCTCTAGGTGGGGATCGGGTTGGTGTGGTGGCTAGAGTACTGGCTAACCACACAGGCGGCCAGGGTTCAAAACCCTGCAGAAGAGGATGTTTTTCAGAGGAAACCTGATCCCTACTTGAGTGTCTTGTGTAAGGCACTTCAAGTACAGTACTCCGTCTGTCGGATGAGACGTTAAACCGTGGTCCCCTTGGCGCCTTTCGTTAAGAGCAGGCTAATGCCGAAGCCGGGTTTCCATCCACCCTTCTACTCTTACCCATCCCCTATGGCGCAAATGACCTTAGCTGTCTGTCGCCTCCCCAAAATCCAAACCAATAAACCTCTAGGTAATTACATTAAGTACATTGGAAGAGCTGCAAGGAAGTAAGAGATCTAGCATTAGACACGGAAGGATGGAGGACTGCAGTCAACCAATCTTAGAACTAAACGACCAATGATGATTTAGATAAAAGCGAAAAAACACCGATTTAGTTTTCTGGTCGTTCAATTCCATTCCAAATGTAGCCTTGTGGTACATGACATATGAGTGGTATTACATCTACATCTACCAACTACCCTACGAGCGGCAGAATGGGCATGTGGCAGGAGGTAGTTAGGACACCAGGCGAGCAAAGGTAAAGGTTTTGGGAGGTGAGATGGTGAAGTGCATTTTGCTAGTGTTTTGAGTAGAATACAGTTTCATTTGTGGTCAATTATTATGAGTGGAAAGAACGAATATGTGTACTTGTCTGGATGGAAATGTATCTCTCTCTCATTTTATCACTTCTGACGGGTCTCTAAATTTAGTTTGGCGCCAAAATAAAACTCTCCGTGTAGCTTTGAAATATAATTAAAATAATAATAATTATTATGTATTCTACCGGTAAAGGAAGTTTTTGTTGAATGTCAGAAAATCTCCTCCCGGCTTTCTACACATTCAAGGGCCTATCTCCATCTAGTATATCCCTCTTCGCATCTGAATAAGATCTGCCCTTCTTTATCCCGTCCATAAGACCTATTCTCTTTCTTCATCTTCCCCGTTTGCCCAACATCCTTCCCTCTATCACACTCTTCAGCACGCCATCACTCTTTATTACATCCTTCAGCCACCTACCCTGCCTATCCCGAATTTCATTCAAAAGTATCGGTGCGTTTATTACTCGTTCATAACGGAAGGTTTTTAACAATTCTGTAATTTTACTGCAGTGACAATGCAATTAATTTGTTTTAAATTGAGAAAACTTAAGAACTACACGCTGTTAATTTTAGACTTTTTGAATTTATGAGTTAGGTATTACTTGTTTTTCAAATGAAGTATCTATGAAGTCCGTAGACGTACCACTTCCTATGTAAAAGGGCTGGTATTTTTCGTTAAAGACCTTGGAAAGTACTTCGACTTATTAAAAGTAGTCTACCGGTCACAGTAGGTTTTGTAGAATGTCAGAGAATCTTTTCCCGGGCTTTTACAATTTCCAGGGCCTATCTAGCTTTAGTTTATCCGTTTTCTCCTCAGCATACCATCTACCCTTCTTCATCCTATCCATAAAATCTACTCTCTTTCTTCCTCTTCCCCACTTGCCCAACATACTTCCCTCAATCACATCTTGAGCAACCCATCGCTTTTTATTACATCCTCAATCCACATACTCTGCCGATCACAAATTGAATTTAGAAGTTTCTTATCCTCACCCACCATCTCAAGTTTTCTTCCGTTAGTCTTCCTCTCCGTCCACTTCACCTTCTCCATCCTTCTCCACACCCACATCTCAAATGCCTTAGCCTACTCCCGTCCTCCTTTATGAGGGTCCTCACTTCAGTTAGGCCACGCTTTAGTATATCCTTTTTCGCCTCAGCATACGATCTACTCTTCTTCAACTTGCCCATGAAACCTATTCTCTTCCTTTCCCTACCCCTACCCCGCTTTTCCAACATCCTTCCATCTGCCACATCTTGAGCAATACCTCGCCCCTTATTACATATTAAAGTAGGTTTTATTGAATGTCAGAGAATCTTTTCCCGGGTTTTTACAATTTCCAGGGCCTATCTAGCTCAAGTTTATCCGTTTTCTCCTCAGCATACCATCTACCCTTCTTCATCCTATCCATAAAACCTATTCTTTCTTCCTCTTCCCCACTTGCCCAACATACTTCCCTCTATCACATCTTGAGCAACCCATCGCTTTTTATTACATCCTCAATCCACATACTCTGTCGATCACAAATTGAATTTAGAAGTTTCTTATCCTCACCCACCATCTCAAGTTTTCTTCCGTTAGTCTTCCTCTCCGTCCACTTCACCTTCTCCATCCTTCTCCACACCCACATCTCAAATGCCTTAGCCTACTCCCGTCCTCCTTTATGAGGGTCCTCACTTCAGTTAGGCCACGCTTTAGTATATCCTTTTTCGCCTCAGCATACGATCTACTCTTCTTCAACTTGCCCATGAAACCTATTCTCTTCCTTTCCCTACCCCTACCCCGCTTTTCCAACATCCTTCCATCTGCCACATCTTGAGCAATACCTCGCCCCTTATTACTTCCTTCAACCACCTACTCCGCCGATCTCGAATTTTCTTACGAAGTTTCCTTTCCTCGCCCATCATTTCAAGCACTTCCTCCTTAGTCTTCCTCTCCGTCCACCTCACCTTCTCCACCCTTCTCCACACCCACATCTCGAATGCCTGTGGCCTTCTCTCAATCTCCTTTCTGAGGGTCCACACTTCAGTCAGGGGTATATACTTTGATATCTTTGGAAGGGTGAGATATTTTCCTTTAAAATGAGACAAACTTAACTGATTTCTCGGGGAAATGATATATTCCGCCTCAACTACCTTAAACGCACAACGTACACACCATTCGCCACACAATTCTTTTTTCCGCTTGGTTTGCCGACCCCTCTCCATCTCTCTCTTTCTCTCCACAATAACACACTGCAGAACAAACCTCCACAATGCCCTCCACCCCTTCCCTTCTCCCCTGCCCAACGCATGAAACCACACCACCCCATCCCCTCCGATCCCTGAAAGGCGGTGATAACCCTTATCTCGGAACGGCGCTTCTCGGTGTCGCCTGTCAGCGAAAGATATCCTCCGAAGTAGTCGCCCAGATGAGGCGGTGTGGGGAAGGATGGATGTGGAGGGAATTGGTGGTAGATGGTAGAGCAGAGGGGGATATGGCATGGGCCGTCGTGCGGGATGGTTGGCGTGGTGTCTAATGGGTGAACACTTCTAAACAGTACGAAGTTCACAAAAAATGGTAAAAATGAGACACTACCCTATCAAATCTACTAGGTAAAGACAATGAAGGAAACAAGTTGATGACTCGTCACCCTTGAGTATATTACAAGGTGATTGGTTGGTTTTTGTGCAGTGCTTAAACCTAATTTCCCCATGTGTGAAGGCTTCCTCGGTGCTCCAATGATATAGGCTACATTTTAGGGTTTTCATTTAGACCTGAAGACACCTGCTGGGACGCGGGAAATACAATTGTTATCAAAAACAACAACGCAGTGAAAACCACAAAATTAGTTCATATGACTTCCCCATTACTGGGCCATCTTTACACTGCTCCTTACTTGCTCGACTTTCTTATGGTTTATTATCTTTGTAACTTTTAAAGACCTCCGAAAAATTTACACTTCACTACGACCCAGGTTTTGATGGTAAAGCGTCACCATCAGGTGATTAAAGAGGTATCTCTTTCCCTTATGTATTACCAATAGAAGAAATGGGAATAATGGCGAGAGGACAAATTTGCGAGAAGGGGAAGGTTAAACAATGGCGGATAGCATGGGGAATTGACGGGAATGAAACGTTCACTGACATGACTAGAATCTTGGTCACCATTTCTTTTCAAAATTTCGATCTTTTTAGAAGTATTTAGCTCACGTAGGTCATCTGTTAAATGCAGCACATTCACTGCTGTGGTTGCAGTTTAAAAGAGAGCCATATTTAATTTTAAATTTTTATTACAACACAGAGATAAAACACAAAAACACGGCCCGGATTTCAATACATTAGTATCATCATCAAGAGCAACCAAAGGTTTGTTTGTTTGTTTACCAGACGATTCTGTTGGCCCGTATGTCCACGCAATCGCGATATCGCAGCCTACTATCGCGATCGCGATAGTAGGCTGCTACGCCTGTCAATCAGGTTTTGCAGGGACCGGACCAACAGAACTTGACGTACAGCCATGCCATGGGTGGTGAAAAACCCACCCAGGCTGGACTCGAACCCGCGACCCCCAGCGTAGCTCGCGAGGACTTTACCCCGCCGCCACCGGGGCCGGCGGCCGGGGACTGAAAATGTATAAGGGATTGAGATACCATTTTAGTCACCTGATATTGGTGCTTAGCCATAGAAACCCGGGTCATTTTGAAGTGAGAATGTAAACTGTGGTCTGTGAAAGTTACAAAGCTAATGCATTTGTGGTGGAGTAGCTCAACGTTAACAAAGATTGAGTTTTATTCTTTCTTAAGGTATTAGACTACTTCTTCGTCTCATAGAGTCTTCCAAAATCCGGTTTGGCAAACGAAAGGTTTGTCGGTGGTTCAATTCCCGGTCCAGGTCGAATTTTTTTCATGGCAATTTCATCAAATTTTCACCTGCTATGTTCGGACATTTTCAAATGGCCAAGCACGGCATAAGTTCTGGTGAAGGATACTGTCACTTGGTGGTGGCTTCTTTGAAGCCCTCTTCTCCCTTGTGCTGCCATCATTGATGGACCGCAATGGCCTGGGATCTAGTTCGATTGTATCATCCCAAATTGCCATAAGGATTAGGAAACCTGAATAGCGTAGAGGTCTGCGCATTAGTCCGGCCAACCACAGGTCCGCGGTTCGATTCCAGGTCCAGACCGAATTTTTCTCATGGAAATTTCATCAAAATTTCTTCCTAGCTTATCTAGCATTCTTCCATCATATCATTGGCTTTAACAAGATCTTACAACACAAAGGATACAGCGGTAGGCTTGACTTTTAGGGGGCTGTCCATTGCGGAAAAATAAAATAACTTTGCTGACTCCACTTTTAAGAATCACGACTCGGGTTTTGACACCAGAAGATGACACGGTGTCGAAACGTTCAGGATAGTAAATTCTTTCAAGTGGAGTTACGAAAGTAATTATATTCTTCCGTAAGCTCTTAAGGCGTGTTTACACGATGCATGTAGCCGAGCATGTACGTGGCTGGACAGATGCTTGGAGAAATGCTTAAAATTGTACCGGAAAATTTATGGCCACGCGTGCATACATTTGCGTAGTTTTGGGCGTTTACACGGTGCAACTTTAATGGTGAATGGGTAAATGTATCCACCCGCACTGATAAATGCATCGCGGAAACACGGCTTTACCTCTTAATGTGTCCTGCATCTGTCGTCTTCGAATCTCCGCCACTACCCTCCTTTCCTATTCCACGATATCGTTGTAATTCATCTTCCTCTCTGCTTAATTCACCTTCTTCATTTTTCATGGATTTCACGACTCAAATGTCACCATCTCCTACGCATACGCTCATGCCGCAATTCTGTAAGTTCCGAAGTACAAAGCGTTTTTGTTTACGACACCTCCTAAATTTTACTACTGATTCGATGGGGGACCAAGAAAAGCATTGATTTTCGAGATTGACTCGTGACTTTTCTGACGAGTGTTACAATAAAAAAAGCTGAAGTAATAAGGGGCTGGTTTACCATCGAGCAAGTGAGATAACGATTGTTGGCATACATGAGACACACTTTATGTCCATAGCAGACGTAGGTTGCACCTCTTTAACCATAGACAATTTAGTTCATATATAGGGGTAGTTTGCCATATGCGAATTAATTCCTTGCTATATCAGTTGACTGGTTGATGCTTTAGACTCAACAAGAAAATGCAAAATGAAGATGGACCTCATTTACTTCATTGTATCAGTGGTGAGAAGGATGGGTCCCGAAGCAATGAGTATGTTTCGACTTAACATACATACATACATAGCCATCACGCCGTTCCCTTCCGGAGTAGGCACAGTCAAAATGTTTCACTCGTTGATACATAATTGTAAACCTAACTCTGCTTCAATAATTTCCTCCATTCTAACCTATTCTTGCAAACCTCTTTTACCTCATTTGCCCCCATATACTGTTTCATACACGCCCTCCTGTTTTTAAGACTCCTAATATTCCTCCTCCTAAGAATTTCCTCTACCACATTCAACCGCAACTTTCTCGGCCTACCTCTACCTCTCACACCATTCATTCTAATCTCATATATCTGTTTCGCTATTCTACTCTCATCCATTCTCTCAACATGGCCAAACCAACGAAGCACACTCCTTTCATACTCGTCCATTACTGGAGCTTTCATCCCACACTCATTCCTGACCCTATCCATCCTACTTTTGCCACAAATACTCCTCAGATAACTCATACCCACGGCGTTTAGTCTACTCTTATGTCTATCCTGACTTACCCATGTTTCACTACCATATAGCAAAGTGGGAAGAAGTACACTTTTGTACACGGCAATTTCCGCTTCATTAGACAAGCACTCATTCCTTGATATGCTCCACATGCTATCTATCACCTTCCTTCCAGCAAAATGTAGAATATGTGGTATCATGGAGACAAGCGCCGAAGAGCAGGGATTGAGAAAATTTTGAGAAGATGCGCTAAGTGAAAACGCTACCAATAAGTAAAGGCAAATCTGTAATTACTGTTTCTTATATCATCCCCGATCAAAATTCAATGACTGAAGAATGGATGATTAGAAACAAAGCGGAGGAAGAAATATGGAATGTTTCAAATTAATTAATCGATATCACGAATAACTGAAGCGTGACGCTGGAGAGATGACGGAACAGTGAACAGAGTCAAGCCGACCTCATTAATTGATGGATGTTAATTTTTTTCGAAAAAGTAAGAATATTACAATTTTTAACTCTTCTTATCTCCGATCAAGGTATACGAAGGGATTTAAACATGCTGCAAAATTGTAAGTTTCATTACATACTCTAAGAAACGAACCTAATATGTATGACAAACGGATAACGGCGATGCTATTATACGACCATCGTGAGATTGAAAGGCCATTCTCCTCTTATTCATTCATTATCAATTAATTAGAGGCAGAAAAGAGGTATCTACACTCAGGTATACTAAAAATCATCTCAGAAATTTCAATTTCTATGCGCAATTGAGAACCATTAGAACATATTTTCAATTTATACCTCTTACTACGAATTTTCGTCACAAGATATGACATGACTTTTACGCAATTTTCATCCCGAATGGTCAAGAAAATAAGAGAGTTTTCAATGTACCCATGTATAAAGATACAGGCGAGAAGGTACTGTTTTGAATTAAAATTTCTCGTCCACAGATGAGAGATAAGTGAGCAACGCGTGACAACTCAACGCCTCTTCCACTCTCGCCAGGCTTGATAGTTGAGTGTCCACTTCATCATGGTGAAGGACACGGTTACACCGCAGACTCGGCGCGGAGGAATTTTTTAGCACCCTTCCCTTTCGTAATAACGCGACATAGTGGAGGGATTTGCATAATTTCAGCGGGTATGTGCGCGACTGAAAGTGAATTGCAATGCAGGAAGATAGGAATAGGTTAAAATTAATTGTTTAAAGCTTTTGAGATAAATTCTCAACTTCTCCAAGTTTTTTTTAGAGAAATATTTACTTGCATTTCAATGAAGTGATATTGTTCCATGGCTTGAGGGCCAACTATGTGGAAGTTGATTTGTACAAATGAAATAAATAACTTGGTTTTCTTCCACTGATTTATCCTCTTGGTACAACAAGTTTGTACGTAATGTTGTCATCAACAGGCACATAGTCATACATCAGGTACTTATTCTTTAATCAACTTAGACAAAACTTGATATGAAAAAGTTAAGAATATTAAAGTTGAAGACTATATAACTTCGAAAATAAAAAATAATTTGGTTTTCTTCCACTGATTCTTATTCTTGGTACGACATGTTTCGACACAGTAGTGTTGACATCAGGTGCCCTTGTGCATATACATCATACACTTGATGACACCTTTCCGTCGAAACATGTACCAAGAGTAGAAATCAGTGGGAAAAAACCAAGTTATTTTTTCATTTTCGAAGAGCTATTGTCTTCAACTACAATGTTCTTAGCTTTGTCATTCAATTTTTGACTCTACCCTCTTAGTGGTACCTTCTATCAGCGGTGTAATCGAAGAAAAGTAAACGGTAATTTAGTAAAATGAATAATTTTCAGAAAAAAATGTATGCAGTTATTGTTTTAGATATCAATTTGTAATTAATTTTAGATACACCATCGGCGGCAGCCCCGGTGGCGGCGGGGTAAAGTCCTCGTCAACTAAACTGAGGGTCGCGGGTTCGAGTCTCACCTGGGTGGTTTTTTTCACCAACCAGGGCATGGATGTACGTCAAGTTCTGTCGGTCCGGTCCCTGGAAAACCTTATGACAGACTTTAGCAGCCTATCGGGATTCCCGGGACATACGGGCCAACAGAATCGTCTGGCAAAGAAAAAAATACATTGAAATGGTTAACGATGAAACCATTATTTTATATAATCTGAATTCAGTGCCATAAAGTTGAGTTATATCCGTGTGAAAGACCAAGTATCAGCCCGTCGCACTTAGAGGGTTAAAAAAAACGGTAGGCTTGTTTTCATTCATCCATTTATCATTTAGACTTCCTACCTGGTGTTTGCTAGGATTAGGACGGTCTCATGTCAACATTCCAACTTCTTTGATCACACTTTCCCTCACAAAATGGCACACTCCTAGGCCCCTTCTTTATTCTACATACTCTCTGACGCTCCTAATTTCGTCCATATTTCCTATCCTCTCTTTTTATCTTCCGCGATTTCTGAGCATTCTCCCCCAGTATAAACAATATATTGGTAAATGGCGCACATTCAAGTACTGCTACATAGTAAAGACAAAGACTGGTTACGGCATATTTACAATAGTTAGCACAAAAATTATGAGAATCTATTTACGAAATTGCTCGTGGACCAGAAAATCATAGAGTTTACTCATGATGTGTCCGAAGTATTTACAAGTTCTCATTTCATGAAGTATGTCGTTCTAAACAGCGGTGGAATTGACAAAGAAGGATTTTTGAAACATATAAGTTCTATGTGAAGTTAGGCACACGTCGGAGTATTGCTTTTTGTGACCCTGGCATTCGTTTCAGGAGTATAACGAAAGGGGTCAAGGAAAATATAAAGGCGAAAAGCAGATATTTCCGTCTAGCTGAAATACACAGCATGAGGAAAACTGTAGGCTATTTAAAAAAAGATCTCAGGTCCCCAAAAGGTACCAAAAAGGGGCTCTATGGTGGTCTACGCTACGTATTTGGTTTTGTGCAGTAGTTTCATTTTTTCTTTTTAAAATTACTTCCTCTCAAAGTAGAGATCTGGAATTTTTCCATAGAATGGCTGAAAGAATGGAGTTGTTTATTATATCACCCATTATTATCATTTCCGCTTCGTAATTGCCTGAAAATCGCGTTTTTTTGCCGCAAAAACGCACCTTTTTCCTTAAAAACAACAATAACATATTCTCTTGGCAACCAGATTTCAGCCTTAAATGCTTTTTAAAGTGATTTTGCTTAGTTAAGCCGATTCGGAATGCTAAGCATTGGGTTTTGTACAGCGGCTTAATGTTTTTTTGCTTTTTAAAACTGCTATCACTCAAGATAGAGGGTTAAAATTTATTTTATCAGATAACCGAAAGCATTGTAGAGGGGTGGCGTTGGCACGATGTGGAAGAAAATAAATGAATCAGGGTGTTACCATTTCTTGGATGGTAAGCGATACAACTACACAGTAACACATTACGGGAGCATGTGAACAGGCAAAGGCGAGTTGCCGTGCAACACATATGTGGCCGGAAGTAATACAACGCCACATAGTGGTAATCTCCAATACTACTTATTAGAGAGCGGCGCTCTACAGCGCCCATTATAAACCTACAAGCATGATGCTATTAATATAAGTAGTCTCATGCCCGAAAGAATGAAGTTTCTCACTTATGGCCGGTTGCAAGAAAATTTAGTTATGGAATCAATAGTTATGAGATCCATAAAGTTATAGAACTCACAAATATATTCGGGTTGCAGGAACACATCTATTAGTTACTTAACTTATTTACCAATAGTTACTAACTTCGAATATTTGATCTAATCTTCCACCGCCGGATAAAAGTTATGAAAGTTTAGCCTATGAATAATTGATAATGCACATTATAATTAGTCAGTAAGAGTAAACAAACTGGTCACTTGTCTCAAAACAACTCTTTAATAAAGTAATTAAGACTCCAAGTGGTTCATTGCGCATCCGCCATCTTGTCTACTTATGGAACTCATAACTACATGCCATAAGTTATGAGACCAATGAATTTATTGAATGTTTGTGCAACACTTATTGAATGGTTGCCATGGCTTATGGGTCCCATAACTTTATGGAATACATATGTTACGTTCCTGCAACTGGCCATTAATCATTCGATTTTCTTTTACGGATTTTCCTTGACAACCAAAGACACCAAAAATAGTCAAAGTGTGATCCCGTGCAACGCCGGGTGATTCAGCTGGTATTCAATATTTCTTCCTCGATGCCGGTATCCTCGCATTCCTCTTCCGATTTTAAGATATTTATAGAGAAATGTCTCAAAAAAATTCCGTCTCACCACGCTAAAAAAAATCTCACAAAAATACCACACCGCCCAACATTTCCAGCAGTTTATTTTTTTTTCAATTCCCACGACCGCTGACTTACAGGTGGGTAAATATTTTGGACGAATGACGCAGGAAATTAGCCTAAATCTATTTTCCACTCGGTCGACGCAACGGGGAGAGAATATGCGGGAGTTGTAGAATGTTACGGGAAGACGGATCAATTGTTTCATCGACGGCCCTCTCCCCCGGCTCCGTCACTCGCCGTTCCCCTCGGCATTTATGCGTGGCCCTGCCGTTCATTAGGGCGGACGTTGAAACCGGCGCACACCCCACTTCCCTGACATTTCCATCACAATCGCAACACGTCCACACACTGACTCTCTCTCTCACACACACACACACGGGACATCCACCTGAGGAATGCCACGCGGTCGATAAAAGGTCACACAAAAATGTCAAAATCCCGTAATGATCGCGAATTCGATTGACTAATTCCGGAAAACACGGGCCATTTTTCGTCGGGCTGTGATCGACACAAAGTGGCTTTAGTGGGGATTTGTTTTCATTTGCGGAGCATTTGTTTGCGCAATGCCTGTTACCACGAGCAACGATCGAATTTGAAGTTCTCACACCGTGCAAACTGCTGCATGGACGTCTCATGGACGAGAAAGGTATACATAACAGGATTCATAACGTATAGGTGTGATAAATATATATGTATAAGCAAAAGTGCCATTGTTTTCTTCTGTCCATGTCATTAGAGAATATTTCTAAAAATGAGATTACCAATAAAATCAATGGTTGGCGAATTCACTTTGTGGAAATTACGATTCATGTTAAGAATGAAACCAACTTAGTTTTTTCCACCAATATATTTAAACCCCAAATCAACCGGTTTCGGCCTTTTCAGGCCATTATCAAGATTACAGATTACAAAAATCAAGACTACAAATCTTGATAATGGCCTGAAAAGGCCGAAACCGGTTGCTTTGGGGTTTAAATATACTGGTGGAAAAAACTAAGTTGGTTTCATTCTTAACATTAATGAGATTACGGCTGGGGCATTTCACCATGGCCATAGCAATCGGAGCAGCGACTAAGAAAAACCAGTTTACTTTTCAGATCTGTACCTCCCAATCTTTAAATTATGCACTATCATACTTAATAAGGCAATATTTTCTTTACATTCGCAACCTCCTGTGCTGGAAACTTCCTTTTTCAAATTTATGTGATAACAATGTTTGTGAACGCCTTTTAAAATAAATATCTATCAGTTTAACTTCTAATATTTGATATCCACTTAAGTATGAATGATAATATTAAAAATAATTCAAAACACTAGTAGGTGTCATAATAAAAAACTTCCATGAGTGAGTTCCGAGTGATGTAGCAGTTTTCATCGCATTACATCCAAAAAGTGAAAGTCATAACGTCAAATCATTATACTTCATCATAACGTCTGGCGTACTTAAAATTTACTTAAGTAAATATTTTGGTGCAGTGATATCTATTTTAATCGATTGCTAATGAATGAAATGGTCGTCAGCGGCTCGTAAGAATGTTCATCAAGCTAAAGAATGTTGTCTACGAAACGAAAAAGTCTCAATCGTACAGCTGAGAAATACTTTTCTGATTGACAAAGTTGTAACAAAATTGCCTTGCGTACTACGGAAAGAGCAATGCAAATTGAAAAATCCAAATTCCTCGGTAATTTTTTCACACAGTTATATTTTGAACGACCGATTTCATCGCATGGGTCTCCTGGAGATGTCGCCTATGCGATGAAACCGGTCGTTCAAAATGAAACTGAGTTAAAAATTACCAAAACACCTTGATTTTTCATGATGGATACTCAAAAAGTGAAGCCCTAAACCAACGATTTGAGCAATGTGAATTGTTTGCCATTAAACTCATTTATAGTCATCCAAAGCATGAGCAATAGTAATCTCCAATTTTTATCTTAAAAATGTGACGTAGTTGCAGGTACCTCTCAACAATAATTTCTCGATAGATGTCTTATTTATTCAACATAAGGAGGTCATTTTTTGCATTTGAAATAAAAGAATTTTCTCGCATTTGAATTTGTACCCAAGTGGACTCGGGGGAATTTATACTCTAGGCTTCTAGTAAAACGATTCAGTTATGCAAGGAACTTTTGGGAAAGGACTGAACACATGGTGAAAACATGTTTGAGGAAATACTTTATCTACCCACTCGTTTTCTACAGTTTTGGTCAAATGACCATCAAATCCAATTAGTGAAAAGCATCGGGATTTGCAGAACGCCCAATCAGAACGGTTGATTAAAGTAACCAACCTCTATGCACTGTATTAGCGAAGGTTGGTGTTGGGCTCACGGCCAACAATAAGCTCATGTTCGCCGGCCAGCTAGACTTAGACACCAGAGCCTCCCGGCGCGAAGTGTCGGTGCAAACTGACCACATATTGGCTTCCAGGTAGTGAGCCTCAACTATGTTATTGCGCAAAGGAAATGGTTCCAAGCTTGACTTTGTGGAAGTAATTCATAGTAACTTAAATAAAACTTTGTATACTCCACTATAGGTTTAATAACACGACCCGGGTTTCGACACTTCGTGTCATCTTCAGGAGATGAAGTCATCCTGAAGATGACACGAAGTGTTGAAACCCGGGTCGTGTTATTAAACCTATAGTGGAGAATACAAAGTTTTATTTCAGTTACTATGTTATTGCGATTTGTTTATTTTGCTCATGCTAACTTAAAATAGAATATGATTAGTCGGGGGGCACGTGCTACTCAACCTGCTCGTATCGTACAAAATAAAATGCCTCGTTTTATTCTGGGAACTAGCACCAGAGAATCTTCATTCCCTTTACATAAAAATCTAAAAGTATTACCTCTTCGTCATGTATGTTAGTATACATTGTTAAGAATCTTTCGTAACCAAGGAGGTCAAAATTGCAACCCGTGTCCTTACGGTATTAGATTAAGAATTATTCATTATTATACAAGAACTAAACCCAATATTGAAGTCTAAAAATATTTCTATGGCATCATTGTCCCTTCAATTTATGAAAAAAATGACAAATGAGATTTCATCAATTTGGAATAAAACTAATTTCCTCAGAAATTTCAAAATTTGGTTGCTTCATAAAAATGATTTGGAATATCTGCTAAAAACCATGGTGTGATTCTTGTATGGTATGAGTACTTATTTTATTCTACCGTGTGAATCTTGTAATTTATTCAAATTACAAGTTAAACTGTTAAAAGAGAGCATATTGATGTTATCTAAAAACCAAAATTGATTTTATAATTATTTTCGTGAATATTATCTGCTGAAGTACAGCCGGTTAATTCAAGGAATGGCAACCTCAAAACAAGAAATCATTTCTCCCGTGGTGCCTAATTTCACTCCCATTTTTGATTTGTTAAAACACGGGTTTATTTATTTAGCTGAAATAAATTATATTCTATTCCAAATAGAACAAATTTAAGAGAGATCCGTCCGGATTGAACCCGTAACACAATACGGAATGAAATTAGGAGGTGAAAGTGATGGGTAGGAATGGAAAAGATCAAGTTACTTGAAATAAAAATTGAAATCGACTAATCCTTTCATTCCATCAGTGATTTTGCTACGAGCAGACAACTCAACACGCTCTGAAACCATTCTAGAGCTCGTAATAAAACAGCATGGGTACCGCAATTGATATCAACTCGTATTGGAGTAAATAATAAAGAAGCACATGTGCTTGTAGGGTGTAGCCGTATGGCCGTTTGCCATAAACATAATCATCCTAGACTAGGAGTGCTCCTCCTGAATATTGAGCGGCTGTGGAACAAGGCCAAATGGAGGAATAAAAGCGCAGGGGACTCTACCAGGCGGAATTCGAGGTTTAATTTGGCTCAGTTTATGTGGAGTGGAGACCATGGCGAGAGAGTGAAGGGCTATAAAAGTGATCATTGTCATTTCTCACTAGAGTGGAATAGATATTGTACATCTTTCCCCTATTGGATGTTTGTGTGCATCGTTATTATTAGGATCACTTGCCACAAACATACTTTGGTACTTGAATAGAAACACAGAGGCCATCCTGAAGCCAAAGAGCAGCGAAGCTTCTACCAATGCTGCTCCGTTCTATCCATCGAAGACATTTTGAGTGCAACAAACTCACTGTATCAGACAATTCGATCTATGTTCACTCTTTAAGTTTCCTGTTCGTCCCTAATTCGAAAAATCGGATGGCTAATTCAATAACTTATACCTTGAAATTTCCAAAAAAAATATACCATTCGTCAAAGCCCTGATCTAAAAATATCGGAAACTTATATTTTTGCTGAAACTTTTCTCGGGTTTCAAGGACGGATTCAAGGGCTTCATTTATGCCAACGTTTCGCTCATTTATCCTGATGACGACATCTGAAAATGGAATGTTGGCAAACATGGGCTCCTGACTTCAATGTCCGACTGGTACCCTGCCACCAGGAGAGCTGAATGATACATCGGCAAGAATGGAGACCTTAAGGCGACGCATCACACCCGCTCGACAGGTCGGATTTGCGATAATTTCCGACCCCAGATTTAAAAAAAAGTCTTACGTCATCAACTTGAAATTTTTATAGTATAAATAATAGACCTTTGCCAAGGGAGGCTCGTATCTGAAACATGAAAATTTTCTTCCGGAGCATAATTGAACCATCGGGAAAACGGCAAGATGTAGGGTGTATTTTTATAAAAACTATTATTATTATTATTGACGTATCTAAAACTAATGGAGATGTATCAATCCATCCTCTATCGGAATGCTAAGTAACAGCCGTCACGGTTGTAAGATAGAATCTGTAATTGGTATATTTCGACAAGTTACCTGAATGGTTTTCGGCCATGATGTGCTCGGACGGTGATGCAGTTAGTTCAGTCTTCTTTCACAGATCTTATATAAGCGCTGCCTGAACTTACGCGCCGGTGACTTGGCTACAACTTACCGATGATAATTGCCTTGTGCGAGAGTTATCCTGGAGTAAGAGACTCCTGACGTCAAAACACCTCGATCGGGTGCGAGTGACGCCATCTTGTGGATTTTCGACAGAGCTTTTCCTTACCGAAGGGTATGATGCGTCCTCTTAACCCGGGAAAAACCCTAGAATAATTTTAGCATAGTATTTTCCGGGAAAGCACCAGATTTATTATATCACTCACTTTCGTCAGTCTCACTTGGTGGTATTCCATCATTAAAAAAATTTTAAGATGTCAACTTTTACTAAAACCACTCGATTTATTAAACAACGACCCAGGTTTTGATGTGCATTCACATCATCTTCAGGTAAATGGAGGCCGATGTGCAGGCCTTTTATAGTAAATATTACCTGGTGGGGAAAGGGGGGGGGGGGAAAGAACAATGCAGGAAGCAACTTCGCCCGACATCTTTAATCCACGGACATAAAAGTGATTTTACTATGACACCTCTCCATTTTGCAACTGACAGGCGTAAGCTGAATGCTTTAGAACAACTAGAAATTTTTAAAAACCAAGCTTACTGTGATAAATTTCTTGTTAATGAATGTATGCTCCCTGCCTATTCCCCCATCCTCAAAGCTTTAATCTCCATCCACTTCGCCCTCCTAGCCCCCGTCACTACCCTCCAGTGACCACCCTCTTCCTGTATTAGTTCTTTCCCCCCCCTTTCTCCACCTGGTAATGTTTACTATATAAGGCCTGCACATCGGCCTCCATTTACCTGAAGATGATGTGAATGCACATCAAAACCTGGGTCGTTGTTTAATAAATCGAGTGGTTTTAGTAAAAGTTCACATCTTAAAATTTTTTCAGATTTATTATATTTTTCTTATGTCTTTAAATTTAAATGATACGAACTGTAATTTTCTCTTCCAGTTACTATAAACTCCATCTATATCACATGTTTAAGAAAAATGCCACCAAAGGATAGCGGCTATTCTGCTCGATATGCTATTTTATCAGGAATAATAAACATTGAATATGATTCGGTGATATTTATATGCTGGCACATCGGACGATATGTTCTCATTTATATGCTTTAAACGACATTCATATCACACATTTAGGAAGAATTCCACCATAGGATAACGGCGTAGGGTGACCACATCAAAGAAAATGGGTTGAAAGTCGGAATATGCAGCTATTAGGAAAACGAAGCAATTATGCAAGAAACTTTTGGGAAAGGACTGACACATGGTAAAAACATGTTTGAAGAAATATTTTATCTACCCACTCGTTTTCTACAGTTTTGGTCAAATATGACCATCGATTCCAATCAAGGAATTGGAATAGGACCAATAGGACTATCATCGTAGGCTTTCATCCGGTTTATTGTCAATTCAGTGTCTTTACACGCATCCACTCCCTGGGATACGTTTTTTCCTTCAGGGCCCAGGTCTCTGGAAATCTTCACACTCCTGTCTAATTTTAATATTTGTGTGTTATCCACTTCTTTCCTCCCTCTTTAGGCGATGAAGTAATTGGTGTTATCTTTTTTCCTCTCTCATATCATCTTGTTTAGTTTATGGTATCCAGTTTTTCATAGTACTTTTCTGAAATTATTTATCTCGGTATATCTTTGGCTCTACCTGTAATTCATGTGATAGCTCCGGATTCAATAATTTCAACAAATTCAGGCGAGATATCGTGGAAGTTCGTATTATTACAGCAGAAACAACAATTGAACTATTTCACAAGCTATTTTAATGCGCGCGACGCGTTAGTCGCATTTTTCTTTTATCCATATCACACGGTTTAGGACACCTCAC
Organism: Ceriagrion tenellum; assembly: GCA_963169105.1. Taxonomy (NCBI): domain Eukaryota; kingdom Metazoa; phylum Arthropoda; class Insecta; order Odonata; family Coenagrionidae; genus Ceriagrion; species Ceriagrion tenellum. Next base: position 50,376,814 of record OY720637.1, read on the forward strand.
CCTAGGAATCTCGGTTTACATAGTATATCATGTAGCATTGAATAGGGGTGGGTTGAGAGGAGAAAAGAAAGGTAGGTTTTAAAAATACCACCGTGCAAAACCAAAGACTACACCGTTACTGATGTAAATAATTCTCGATATCCTATTCCATTGAGGAAAAATAAAAACTGCAGTACGATTCGGTGTCTGTAAGTTGGCACGACCGGTGGCATGCCCTCAATCTTCGACCGTTTACTCGTTCTACGTAGTATATTACGTAGCATTGAAAAGTAGTGGGCTGAGAGGAGATAAGAAAGGTAGGTTTTAAAAATACCACCGTGCAAAACCAAAGACTACACCGTTACTGATGTAAATAATTCTCGATATCCTATTCCATTGAGGAAAAATAAAAACTGCAGCACGATTGTGGGATGTCTGTAAGTTGGCATAACGGGTGCCATTCCCTCAATCTTCGACCGTTTTCTCGTTTTACGTAGTATATTATGTAGCATTGAAATGTAGTGGGCTGAGAGGAGAAAAGACAGGTAGGTTTTAAAAACACCGCCGGGCAAAACCAAAGACTACACCGTTACTGATTCAAACGATTCTCGATATCCTATTCTATTGAAGAAAAATAAAAACTGCAATACGATTCGGGGATATCTGCAAGTTGGCACAACGGGTGGCATGCCCTCAATCTTCGACCGTTGCAATGGAGGGGAGGGGCGTGGGTGGGTGGATGGATGAGGGGGGAGGCGGGGGCATTTAAATTCCAGGGGGGCGACCCCTCCGAGGCTGACAAAGCGTGTTAGTCCACGAGAATGCTCTTCGTTTCGGCCGAGGTCTCGTTATTACCGTGATCGCCATAAAACTGAAGCGAATCCAAACGTGCTTGGAGGACTCAGGGAGACAAGAGTGAACGAGAGACGTGGAGAGCCAAAGAGGGTGGTTGTTTGGGGGTGGAAGCGGGGTGGGAGGGAGAGTCGGGAGGGATGAAAAGGGGAAGGGGTCGAGTCGGATGGGGGGTGGAATTGGGTCGCCGCAGGGGAGGGTGAAGGGAGTGTGGGATAGAGGGGTGGAAATCCCGTGCCACACCCCCTCGACACATCGTAATACTCATTTCATCCCCTCCTCCCCTTCCCTCCCCCGCCCCGCCCACCTCCACCCTGGGCGACCAAGGCGCCTCAGCGGGACTTAGAACTATTTGACTTTCGGACCTGATTCGCCCCCCTCCTCGCCCCATTGCCCCTCCCCACGCCCCATGGGGGGCTCGCCCTTCCAGAGCCATCCCCGCGCGCCAACATCCACCCAGCGGCCGCAGTCGTTTCTCAGGACTCATTCTCTCCCTCTCTCTCTCCACTCATCCCTTTTATTCTTCCTATCCCGGAAGACCTCCTACCCCCCACTCCGCCCCTTCCCTACCACTCAACGCGAGACGCAAATTTCGACTCCCCTCCCCCCCCCCCCCGCCTCCGCCCTCCACGCCAGCCGACGCCCCCATCCGAACTTTCTGACGGTGACACTCCGGGTTTTTTGACACCCAAAAGTGATGGGAAACTTAAGCGTAAGGGGCGGATGAGGAGGGAAAAAAGAGGAAAAATCGTGTCGCTTGCTCTTTATTTTTTTCTTTCCCCATGTATGCTGCTCGTCTTTGCCCAAATGAGGTTGTAATGCACCGATAAAGTAGCAAGGGCATTAGAAGAAGAATAGCAGAAAATTGAAGAAAAGGAGGGTAAAGAAAAGCAAAGTAAATTTATCGCTTTCAACAGCAATAACTTCAAACGTTGAATTCACATTCCATCCACATGAAAGCCAGGTTGCCTCGAGGAAATACCTGTGATTAGGCGACCTTCATCATAAACATGGACATTTCCAACATGAAACATGAATTGGTATATTCTATTTGCAATAATTATCTTATACATCATAAAAAAGTAATTGAATTAATAATAAAATAATGATAGTGCCATCAACTTCACCAAGTAGCATTAAGTTTAAGTGCTTTTTTATAAAATGAATAATAAGTAATAAATAATTATTATCAATATATATTAATTTTGTAGCGTGTCAGTCATTCTGTATCCTTTTTGTTTCTTTCTCTGTCAGTTTTTGAGCAAGAAGAGTGAGGTTTGGTGCGTTGAATGTGGAATCTCTGTCTTCATGATTTGGTAGTAGTTTTGGATTTTTATAGCTCGGGCGTGTGGCAGGGGGTGTTAGGTCACCAGCCGTGCAAATGTGTAAGATATTTGTAGATGAAATGGAGACATGAATCAAAAGGAGTGTATTTAGTTAGTTTAAATGAGATCCAAACGAGCGGCTACTTGGGCGTGTGGCAGGGGGTGTTAGGTTACCATCCGTGCAAAGGTGTAAGTTATATTTTTGGGTTGTGGTTGCCACAACCAGATGCTGGGAAACACAGTGATAAGGGAGAAAGGCCAAAAGGGAGAGTGGAAGAGTGTAAAGGTTGAAACAAAAGAAACCTACAGTGCTCTACTATTCAAAGGGGAACAGTGAATGAAAAAAAAACATTTTAACCAAGGAGCTATTTTTAGAATAGGACACCTACCCCCTGCGGCTCACGGAGTGAGCAGGCGAGCTGCCTGCTAGTAATATATTAAATACAGATAATATTATAACATATATATTATAATTAGTTGTATTATATATTAAATATACAATATATTAAGTATATCATAATAAGTTTAAGTGCAATTTCCCTTTCTGAGCCATAATGAATGAGTTCCATCATGTTTCGCCTGTCACTGTTGAATATGTTTAAGAAAGAAAAGTATAAAACATTTTTAAAAAATCTAAAAATATCTTCCTCAGCCAATATCAAAAACTTCGCCAACTGTGGCAATACTTTACAACTTTTCGTATTTTTTATAGTATCAGGCTACATATCATAAACTTTTAGACCCACATAAACAAAGGATTGTTTGAAAATGGTTAAGTTTGGCTTGATTAGTTAAACATGTCCCCTTCTGTAGTACTGTAATCCACAGAGTACCTACTGTAATAGAAGGGAGTTAAGGACGGGGACCTTGGGTAAGGATATATAAAAGAGGCTAGTAAAGATTTTGAGAGTGGCATTATATGGGGCAGAAACTGGGATCATTAGAAAAAAGATTAGAACACACAGCAGAAGTTTGGGATGCGGGTGTGGAGAAGGACAGAGAAGGCGTGGTGTGCGGAAAGGAAAATGAACAAGGAAGGATTAGGCGTGGAGGCATGGTAATATTACTTTCGATTCTACTTAAGGTCACCTTTCCATTACGTCTTAATCGCATCATAGCACAATGAAATAAATTACCACAACAGAAGAAATGAAACAATATTCAGTTTACAAGATGTTACAAAAATTCTACACTTTCCGTAACTTTCACTAGCAAATTAGAAGGCCATAAAAATACGATAGCGCAGTTTTACTAGGTATTTCTAGTTATGGGAACTAGTGATACGTGACCATACCTGGAAATAAATGCCCGAATAATTGTCCTCCTCAGCCATATTTTATTTGACCAAAGGTGAATACAATCAGTATTGTTTTCTTAGCACAATTATCGTCGTATACTAACATAATTTACCTAAATATCAGGGTTTTCAAATTTCGGAGACATGGAAAGATGTTAACAAATTCTTCTTTATAAACAGGAGTGAAATTCTAACATTAAATCACTGGCTTATATACGTGGTTTGGCTAAAAAAATTACAACAACATACACGTTCTTAGCATTAATTAAATTCTTCACTGGTATCCTTATAGTTCAGTTCAGATATTGACATTGTGATAATTCACTCGGAGTTTTATTGATAATAATTCAATTGCTTCTCTTCACGTTTCAGAAATTGAAAAATCCTCATATATGAAGATTAAAACATGACAGAAACAGCGCTCATAAATACTTAGCAAATTGTATTCACCGGGAGTCTATCATGTCCTGTCAATATTATTCAATGTCAGTGTTGAATATAAAACCTATAGACTTTTTTGGGACTTTTTGTGGAGTTAAGAATATTTTCTTTTAATTTTGTGGAGGTTCTCATTTATATCAAATCAATGGATTGTGGCGTTGTGGAACGTCGAGAAGGAAGAACTCATAATGAGGACGATGTTCAGTTCTGCTATGCTTTGATGCTATCTACCGGATTCGACGTTTCAAGTGTCATTTTCAAGGCAAACAGGAAGAAAAATTACAAATTCAAACCTATTATGTACTATCTCAAGTAAGAGTGGGTGGGGGAGGGGAAACGGGGGAGAGGAGGAGATGAGTAATGGAAGTTCACGGGTTTAGAGAAGAACAATGAGGGAAGCGGAAGGAAGATCAGATGAGGATGACATCAAGAGGGGGAGGGAAGGTTAGTTACCCCCTTATACTTGAGTTAGTATAAAAGGTTCGCATTTGTGATTTTTTTCATCTGTGTGTCTAGAAAATGACGCTATACACGTCGAATCCGGTAGACAGCATTAAAACATAGTGGAACTGTTAATAGCTTATATTATCAATTATTCCTCCTCGTCGTTCTAAAGTGTAGCGTCTCAATCGATTGGTTGAATATAAATAAGGAAGTCCACAAAAGGAAAAGAAGATAATCTTAACTCCTCAAAAAGTTACAAGAGAAGTCTATAAATTGTAAATCCAACACTAAAGTCGAATCACAATGATAAGACATATTTGAATTTGATTTAAATATCCCCCGCTAAATTTGATCCATTCAATTGGAGTACGAAGACGCGTGTCTGAACCTGGAAAATAATTGAAAAAATAACTTTTCTCAGGTATCATATACGTTTAAAAAGGAGAAAACAATTTCAGCACCAAAATCCGACACTAAAATCGAATCACAATGATAAGACATATAGACATATAAAACCTATAGACTTTTTTGGGACTTTTTGTGGAGTTAATAATATTTTCTTTTAATTTTGTGGAGGTTCTCATTTATATCAAATCAATTAATTGTGGCGTTGTGGAACGTCGAGAAGGAAGAACTCATAATAAGAACGATGTTCAGTGCCGCTATGTTTTAATGCTATCTACCGTTAGATTTGACCCATTCAATTGGAGTGCGAAGACGCGTGTCTGAACCTGGAAAAAAATTAAAAAAAAACTTTTCTCGGGTATCATATATGTTTAAAAAGGCGTATACAATTTGCTTAGTATTCGTGAGTATCTGCCGAGTTTTAAATTTCATATATGTGGGTTTTTTTATTTCAGAAACTTGGAAATAAGCAACTCAATTATTATCAATAAACCTCCGAGTTAATTATCACAATGTCGATATCTGAACTTCTGACCCGGAAGGATACCCATGAAGAGTTCAATAATTCAAAATAAGAACTAATTATTTCCCGGCGAATGCTATGAATAAATTCTTCTCGGGTCACACACCGGGTCAATGTATTCATATTTTCCAACAATTCGGCAAGCTCCTCGCCTACCGTCATCAGAGCTGTGATCAGGCCGAGTTATTACTTCATATTTATGTAATTTGATGAAGTTAAAAGTATTAAAAATGGTTGCGTAAGCTCCTATACAGCCAAAAGTAACAGTTAACAGGAATTAGCAGATATATGATGGTAACTGAAATTTTGACCCAGTGGCAATCAAGTGAAGTAATATGGATAAATGTTTCTCTGGTGTGGCACCGTGTAAGAGGGACCAAAGATCCCACCGTTCGGGAGATTGACTTGATCTTCATCTTCATCTTCAAAGGGTTCTAATCATCAGAACCACCTGAAGATGGAGATCAAGTTGATCTGCGAAGCGTCAGGATCTTTGGACCCTCTTACCCGGTGCAACACCCGGGAAACATTTATCCAGCAGATGGGCCGGGAAAACCTACGATCTTTCATCACGTGAAGTATTCACTCAAATTGAATCGGTCATTTGAGAATGGTCATGAGTCCAACGTGTATTTTGTGCTGTGCTTGTTGGTTTCTGGGTAATTATGCATATTTAACTGTACCTGTTGTTCCAAATGTACATATATCCGATGAAAAAAAGTATCAGATCCATTAGGAAATCCTTGGAAGAGCTCTTGAGAGCCCTTGGAAGAGAGAGAGAGTAAAATGTTTTCCTCAATTATCTCAAAACAGGAATGAGAGGACTTACGACCTTTCTCAAATGACCAATTCAATTGCTCGCTAGGAAAGTAACAGATCCTTCAACGTTCTTACAATATTTTTGGTGCATAACTGATGGAGTTTCACGTGTCTCAAGTCGATCTCCGAAACGTCGGGATATTTGGACCCTCTTACCCGGTGCAACACTTGGGAAACATTTATCCAGCCGATGGGCCGGGAAAACCTACGATCTTTCATCACTTGAATTGTTTACTCAAATTGCTCGCTGGGAAAGTATCAGAACCTTCAACGTTCTTACAATATTTTGGTGTGTAACTGATAGAGTTTCACGTATCTCCCTTCGCTGTGGAGACGCAAAGTGCCAGTGCGCCGGCGCTGGGACGACCCGGTTGGGATACGGAGTTTCTTCAGCCACCCTCAGGAAGAGATGAAAAAAATATTTCTTCCCCGAAAAAAACCTCCACTCTCTCACCTTCCCCCGTACCTTCCCCTTCCGCCCCTCTCCAAATTATTTCCTCTTCCTCCCCCCTCTTCCTCCTCCCTCTACCTCCGAAAATAAAAATAAAATACATGGCCAGGTACCCCTCCACCCGAGCACCGCATTGTCCTATCCCCTACCTTCCCGTCCCACCTTTATCTCCTCCACAGCATCTTCCAACTTGCAATCAAAGAAATCGTCATCCCCTTGTGCCGGAAACGAGGAGGTGGAGGCGGAGGAGGACACAAGGCAGGCGGCGGGGGGATGGTTTAGGTGGATGGGGGGTACAGTGGGCGGAGCAGGGACAGCGGCGGCAGCACGTTCTTAAACCTCTCGAAGAGGTGCACCCTCCTCCCACTCCGTCCTCCGGTCCCCGCGCTTAAGTGCACCTCATCCCTATCTCATCGTCTCCAACCTCACACCACTCACGTTTCCCAGAACCCAACCCACCCACCCCCCGCCCTCGTTTATTACTCCTGGACTGGAGGTGTGGTGCCATGAAGGGCGGAGATGGGAAGGAGAGTGGGGGTTGTGAGACATTTCTCTCTCCTTTGGGGGGGGGGGGGAGTCACGGGGTGGACTCACACCACTCCCTCCCCTTTGGACTCCCCGTCGCAGACGCCACAAACAAAAATTCAACCTCCCAATGCCGCAGAAAATCCTCAGTAATACTCCATCCTTGAAACCAAGTCCGACGCTAAATTCACCGATATAAATAAAATAAATGTACTCTAATATGTAAACTTCGGGCTACAAGAACCTTCGTGAAAATATACTGCTGTGATCTAAAAAAAAGTTAAATTTAATAATATACATATAACTTCAGTTTAAACCAGGAAGAATCAGTCGAAATCCATGATGATCAAGGTCAATCTGTCGCACACGCCACAAGTAAAAATTCAACCTCCCAATGCCACAGAAAATCCTCAGTAATACTCCATCCTTGAAACCAAGTCCGATGCTAAACTCACCAATATAAATAAAATTTACCCTAATATATAAACTTCGGGCTACGAGAACCTACGTGAAAATATATTGCTGTGATCTAAAAAAAAGTTCAATTTAATTACATACATATAACTTCAGTTTAAACCATGAAGAATCAGTCGAAATCCATGATGATCAAGGTCAATTTGCCATTTACCAGCCCACAATGCCAGTGTTGATCCCTTATTAATTCAATTTCTGACTGGTCCAAGGTAAGCCTAGCTTTTTCTAAATAAGCTATACTTTTGCAATTGATCTGTGGTGTGACTGAAGGGTGGGGTCGTGGGACATTTCGCTCCCCAAGAGAATTCTCTGACATTCAACAAAACCTACCTTAACCGGTCACGTAGAGGACTCACTTCCCCCGTTCAACCCCACGTCACACACTACCAACTAAATATTCAACCTCTCACAATCCCAAGGAAGAATCTCCTCAGCACCTCGTTTATTACTCCTGGACTGGAGGTGGTGGTCCATCCTTGAAACCAAATCCAACGCTAAATTCACCGATATAAGTAAAAAGCACTCCGGTATATAAACTTTGGGCTACGAGGAGCTACGTGAAAGCACATTGATGTGATTTTAAATGAAGTTAAACTTTATTATGTACTTATATCGTATTTCACCGCATAATCGTCGCAGATTTTGTGCCAATTTTTTTCGCTAAAAAGTAGGGTGCGACCATTATGAGGGGAAGTAAAAAAAATGAAATTGCGTCGGTATTAGTCATACATAGGTCATTTATTAATTACTTAACTGCCTTTATTGCAAACACCTGACCTCCTTGAAACCAAGTCCGACGCTAAATTCACCGATATAAATAAAATGCACCCTAATATGTAAACTTCGGGCTACGAGAACCTACGTGAAAATATATTGCTGTGATCTAAAAAAAAAGTTAAATTTAATTACATACTACATACATAGCTATGCGATGAAAAGTTGTGAACCAATTTTTCGACTGAAAAAGTAGGGTGCGACGATTATGCGATGGCGACGATTATGAGGTGAAACACGGTAACTACAGCTGAAACCAGGAAGAAGAATATACAAACTAACTGACAAAGACTAAGGAGGAAGTTCTTAAGATGGTGGTAGAGGAAAGGAGACAAAGGAGAAATTTGATATCGGCAGAGTATATTCATAAATGGTAGGCCAACATTAAATACAATGTATTAAAATTTAAGACTACAAATCGACACTATTTTATTCCTGTTTAGCGTTTACCGTACTTTTTCCGGCCAGAAATGAAAAGTTGACACACAATTATAACCGATACATAATGGAAAACATGTTTGGTAAATTTATGGTAAATATGGTACATTTTTCCTTTTGCAGCAAGTGTCGCGACGAACACAATTAACATGCGACGATTATGCGATGAAAAGTTGTGAACCAATTTTTGGACTGAAAAAGTAGGGCGCGACGATTATGCGGTGAAATACGGTAAGTTCAGCAGAAACGAGGGAGAATAAGTTGAAAATCATGATAATCAAAGTCAGTCTATTATTCACTATCCTATTGAGACTAACAAGACTAACAGACAAAGACTAAGGAGGAAGTTCTTAAGATGGTGGTAGAGGAAAGGAGACAAAGGAGAAATTTCATATCGGCAGAGTAGGTGGCTGGAGGATGTAATATCCTCCTCAGTCCAGGGACATATCCAGCATTATTTTTGGAAGATTCTTCATACTTACGTTTTGCGTTGTAAGCCATGTTTGCAGAGTTAATATCTCTGCCACTAAAGCTTCTTAATGATGCTGCCACTTGTCAGCAAGTGGCATTGCCAATATTTTGCGTTGATGAACAGGAAAAAATTCAAGCGTCTGTGTATTGTATACAATACGCCAGGACCGAGGAGGATATGGGGCGATGAGTTGCTCAAAAATGTGATAGAGGGAAGGATGTTGAGCAAGCGGGGAAGAGGAAGAAAGAGAATAGGTTTCGTGGACAAGATAACGAAGGGTAGATCGTAGGCTGAGACGAAAAAGAATATATTAGAGCGAGATTGGGCCCTGAAAGTGTAGAAAACCGGGAGGATAAACTCTGACATTCAACGTAACCTACCTTAACCGGTAGAGTTCTTAAAAAATGTCAGTATTGATCTCTTATTAATTCATCATCTGACTAGTTCAAGGTGAAAAATAACTTTTCCAAAATGAGCTACACTTTTGCAACTATTCTGGCTTTATTTATGGCTCAATGGTTTTCTGTTTGTTCTTTGGCTCAACATTTTTCTGTGGTCTTAAGCACACCTGAAGCGGATCCACAGATGTACCTTTGGATTGCCTCTGACTCACGTTGTATTTATGTTTCTTCTGGTTCTAATGTGAGGGAATCATTGTTACCAATTATTAAATAAGATTTAAGATTGGTTCCTTGAGGCATAATAACTGGGTAATTCATGGTTAGAGTTACGGGTCCACGGAATATTCTTTCACATTGGTGACGTATCTCCTCATCCAGAGTAACATTTAAGAGTTAAAGCTGAGAACCATTCTCCAGTCTCTTATTCGTCACGAAAGTCTCAGATGAGGAAAATTTCGAAGGTTTTCGACTCCAAAGTTTAAAATTACAAACAGCCCGCATGGACGCACTTCGACTTCATTGGGCGGTGATCATGTCCGATTAAAAATTATGTGAAGAATGGAAATGAAAATTAAATGAACCATTCATTTCTTCCAAACTGGATGCATTTCAAATATTGTTGCCGAGTACAATATTGGCATATACCACCGAATATGGATTTTAAAAACTGGAAAAGTACCAATAGAATCTGTTTTTATGAATACTAGGAAGTGCGCAAGAATTATTGGTAGTATAATCACATTATATGCTCTCCAATGTTGGTTAGGCCAAACAGAGAACGGGTTATGGGCAAATAAGAAAACATATTTATGTGAGTGGAATGGACATTGTGATAATAATATGTAAGCCAAGAAAAATTATTAATGCCAAAAATAAACATGTAGCAATCTGTAGGCCAAGAAAACTATCGTTGAATGAGATGAAAAAGACTCAACAGAGGAGGAAAATTGGAAATCCTAAAAACAGCAGGGCGTTTAAGAAGCTACGCATGACTCCAATGAAAAAGAGAGAACTACGTACGGACAGTGTATTGTGGAGGGTATTTGATATCGCCTTCTCCAAAAGGGTGTTACGTCACAGTGAGCAAGCATGCAAATATAATAATAGCCAATCAGCAAAAGTTGAAAATATTAGGACAAGAAATGAAAACACTCGTGCATAAAGCATTTCTTCCAAGCTGAATGCATTTAAAAGAAGGTCACCGAGCACTTAAAAAAATATATTTTATTGAAAATGAATCCAAAACGGCAGAAAAAAACTGCAAAAATCTCAATCAAAGCCTCCTTTGTGCCCTGGAGAACGGGCGCATTTCTATATTAATCATTGTACTTGTTCGCTTATGCTGGCGGTTAAAAGATTTATGCAAAAAAATATGCGCTCTATCATCGAATGACACACTGATGACCGCCCTCCACTCGCACCAGCACGAGCACATCCTTCGACCGCCTAGGGAAACCACGGAGAACAACAAATTCTCAATTCTCACGCCCCTCCTCACCCCACACTTCCATCCCCTTCCCCCCATTTAGCCGCCGCCCCCCCCTCCTCCCCGCCCCAATCCCAAACCCCGTCACCAATAGCTGTCTCTCTCCCCGCTAACAATGGTCCCGGCTCCTCGTCCACTCCCTAGCCGTCCGCCGCCACAGCGATCGTTATATGTGCCCACACGGACAGTTGCATCACTCGCTGGGTGGGCAGGTGAAGAGGACTGGGACGGACACGGGAGAAAGGCGACACTCGCCAGTCTTTTTATTTTTCCCGCCAGATTTTTTTCGCGTCTTCTTTTTATCCTCGAGCCCTCCCTTTCCTATCATTGTTTCATTTTCTTTCTTCTTCTTCTTTTCTCCCTCCTATTTTTCTGCTCGCCGCGGTCGGATGGCTCCGTCGGTTATAATGACACGAGGCCGGCAGACGCCGTCCGCCCAAACGGGGAACGACGAAGTGATTTAAAGGCGTTTAATCGCTACGGTCGGGTTTCCCGCGGAGGACAACAAATTTTTGGCGGGCGGGCGGGCGAGCGTGACTGCAGTCAAAAACTATCGGAAAACGTTTAAGACCCCACACACTCCCACGCCGGCTTGAAGCGTTACGGCTCCGTTACCTTTTTTTCTCCGAGAAATTTGAATTGAGGACGTAAACAGTACGCTTGTTAGCGGATAAAAAGTTGGATGTTATGCAAGGAGGCAGCGTTCATTTATGTTAACTAGTCAATAACGTTGATAAACATGACTGGTACAGTAATTTGATGCCATTTATTTGGAGTAAAATAACTTAATTTTGGAGGATGCCATATTACTAAATATTATACTCTAATTTATGAAGATCATCATAATACAAACGTCTTAAAAGGAATCGAACCACTTCCCTAATTAACTACTACTATAGATGTACAGCATTGTGAGAATTAATGAAAAAACTTTGATAAATAAAATCCTAGGTAATGAATTAAATTTACTATTTTAAACAGATTGTGAACACCATCAGCACGGCAAATTTATTATCGAAACAAAAAATTCTGTGTAAAACCCTTTTAATGTTAATAATATAAAATGAAAAATGCGAATACTCGTAACAATTTGATTACAGTACTATAATCAAACATTATAACGGTACCATGATCTGAATTAATACCTACAAATGTCTCGTCAACAGTCTGATATTACATTTTAATGTTTTTTTATAGATAACCCCGCCCTAATGGCAAGACAGCTTCGCAATGAACCGAATTCAACACGATCTCGTGGGGGTGAGGACATAATTTTCTCTGCTGCATTAACGGGATAAGAATGATGAGTAAGTGGAAATTTAAAAAAATCATTTGGTGTTGGCTCGTAACGGCTTAACTGGTAAAATTCGACCATAAAATGTGATAGTTAGGACAAATTTATTTGAGTACTTTATCGTCTGATTAGTAGGGCTTTGGAAAATTCATATCCTAACGTCTCGATTCCTGGCACATCATCCTTTTTTCTCCAATAAGTGAATCAGTCTACGTTTGACATCCTTGTTTGACAAATCGCTTGCACTTTGATTTAACGCGATAACACTGAAAGCTTTAGAAAAAACTACTGTGGGAATTATACGTGTCAATATTCTTTTAGAGATATATCGTTCAGGCTGTGTTAATTTTATTCCTAATATTGCTATTGCAAATATTTGAAATATTATATGGAATATATGTTCCCTCTCGTGTTATAGCATAACTGACCAAATTACTGGCACATAATTCGGTTTTTCTTCAATAGGTGAATCAGTCGACATCCAACGTGGATGTTTTCCCGTCATTAGAACGCCCTTAAATTCCTCATATTTTTTCCCTCTTCGGATTTTATCCAGGATTTAGCCAAGGGATATCAAAGCTATTTGGCGTATTTGTATAGCATTCTTAGATCGTCGTAACCTTTGCCTCTCTTTCGGGAGACAGCTTGGTAAGAATCCTTTTACCCATTATCTTCCGATGACTGCGGGGAGACCACCTCAGATTCATGTCCACCCTCTCGTTCCTCTCCTCTCCCCCATCCGACTCAATCGGCTCTCCTTCGGTCATCCAGACGCCCCCACCGTCATGGGCGAGCCCGTTGCCTCGCCTTTCGGACCCACAGCGATTTCCCCTGCCGGCGGAAAACCCCCAATGGATTCGCTCCCGTTCGCGGGAATTGCGTTCCCCTTCCACTCTCGATGTCCCATCGAGGAAGCAAACATGGGGGCCCCTAAGAGTTCGGAGAAATTGAAAAGAGAAAAAAACGTCCCCGAAAGATTGAACGTAAGCTACGCGCCATTCCGAGGTTTCTGACATTATATTCGGAATGATTCTTTCATCTTTGCACTGTTAAATTCTTAAAATTCTTAAAATTGAACACAGATGAAAATTAGAAATGGGAGTATTCATGCATGAACTATTAAAAACTGAAATTCCTTCCTACATTTTTCAGCCTTATTTGTGTAATTTGGTTAAAAAAACATGAAATACCAGAAATAAAAACAAATAATTGTACCCTGTCACAGAACCACTAGTTACAAAAACTCTTTCTATGTAAAATTATGTAATTTATGAAATGCGATTCCGCGAATATTTAAAAATATCACGTCAACATAAATGTTTAAACAATGTTTGCTGTCTTTTCATCTCAATGAAAGTTGATACATAGGTAAACATCTTGAATTCGATGTATGAATATATTGTCTCTTTGATCACTATAATTATTAGTTTGAAATATATGAAATAATAATTAGTTTGAAATCGATAATATTTATTGTGAACAAGTGCTGTGAATGTGATATCATTTTTGTAATTGAATGACATGTTTTGAATGTGATTGTTATAATTTATTTGTCTGAGTTTTAACTTTGTAATTACGTACTCCTGCTCCAAATAAAATTATTCCTAGAGCCAATAAATATCATTATTATTATAACATCAGTCTAGATCAGTGCTCTTTTGGTTTTCCACACCTTTTTCTTACCAAATGTTTATTTAAATAAATTCGTGCACACTTATATACCCACAAAGCCGTCCGCGTAGCTGGTAAGAATTCTCAAGAGAGCAAAATTCTTTCCGTTAGACCTAGAAAACTGACTTGGAATTAAAATATTTCCCCCCGGCGGCCTTACATTAGCAAATCTACTGCCATAATCATGCACTGTTCTATAAACGCTCTCCTTATTTTAAAGGCTCCTGGGGCTTATCTAGTTTACAGAAGAGTATAAGAGAGAAAGACCATATAAAGGACAATACTAAAAGGAAGAACCAGACGGTTTGGACACACCCTGAGGCAATGTGGGTTTGTGAAGAACATAATTGAAGGTAAAATAGAGGAAGAAGTCCCGAGAGGAAGACTCATGAAAATGCTCGTGGACCAAATAAAGAAGAAAGTACAGAGGAGGTAAGGACACGTGCATTAAGGCCGCTTTTCAGGGTACATTTAATTGTACAAATGAATGCATAAACTCTTTCATGAGGAAAATTGTACCATGTTTAGCAGCAAATCCTACGATCATCTGAATGACCGAACGGGAAATAGAACCTGCTCTTATCCCATTCATTTTCTTGTAAAATCTATGATAAAATCATTTGTACAATCAAATGTACCGTATAAAGCGATCCTAAGATAAGGAAGGGTGGAAGGCTACCGTCGACCAATAATGGTATTAAACGACCAATGATGATGGCATTTATCAAAAGTCTCTCTTTCATCACATTCACTCATGAATTTCTCGATCTACCCCATCCTGTCGCAAATTTCACTCCACTCTTTTAATTCTATGTATTCATTCGACCCTCACGTGTCTCTCAACACGGCCTGTATGGAAAATCAATACGTGCAATATAATTGAGTAATAGCAACTATATCCGATTTTTAACGTCAGAATTTAGTTAAAACATTGAAAACCTTGGCATATATTTGAAAGCGATACGATTCCAGCCCCTGATAAAAACAGACGGTAAGAAAATTTAGGTAAAGTTGACAACGGATTGCCATGATGGAAAAATACCCATTCCCACTTGATCGACAACGTTGAACTCGACTCGCGTTCTGACGAAAAATGTTACTCATCTATTCATGAGGCAAATATTGAAGGCATAGAGACTTGAGCCGTCAAAGCTTTATTCAACAATCAGTTGAAATAAAATACTGTTAATTATATAAAAAATTGTATAGTAAAATCAAAACAATTATGCTTCGTAAGAACAACACTTAATTGCAAGTTTCGTCTATTATGATTGGTGTATTTTTCTCAACGTGGGTCGATTGATTTTCTACTGATGGCATATAACATATAATGAATGAAATTTCGGATTAAATAAGCTCAACTCAAACCATAAATGTCTTAGAGACTGTTAAAATACATACCTTTATTTAATTTATTTTAAGCTTTTAGTGTGATCGCGTTAATATGAAATCGCAAGCAAGTGTTTGCGTATTCAATATTATGTCCTTAATATTCTTTCCAGAAATGACGTATTTTGAGGCGAAGGACGAACAGCTTTGTAGCAACCATATCAAATTGTATGGAACAAGGCATATTCTCTAGTTTCCGAGAAGGCTTGTGCGATCGTATATTGTATATTTTCTCTCACATGGTTTATCAAACCAATGCAGTGTCCAGTGTAGGTCGCGCCCACTTCTTTCCGGACTTCCAGGGGATTTATCGACACACTTTACTGATGGCATGGGAATGAAAAATAAAACCCTTTCTGTATTACACATGTTTCATTGGCCCCCCCCCCCATTGGGCCATCACTTCTAAGCATTAACAATTTTTTAATGGCAAATAACGATTTTATAATGGCATCTAAATTATCAAAGTACTTTCTTAAATTAAATTTCTTCTGATTGATTTTTGTTTTGAAATCAAAGATATGTTTGACTTAGTATTTATTCTCATAGCATCATACCCGATAGAAAATTTAGCCGGAGTTACATCGAAAGTCAACCTGCTGAATGCCGTAAGTCTCAGCACTATCCACAAATATAACATATCTGAGAAATCATTTAAAATGCTCACTAGAAGAAGAATATTGAAAATCACAAGTGCATTAATTGAAGCGTAAGATTGACGTTGGCAAATCATTATCTAAAAGCCATTTCCAAATCAATGAAAATTGTCTAGCCCCTTCCCTCACATAGGAATATATTTGTTTCGAAGACATTTGAATAAAATTACTCTTTCATTTTTGGTGGTCCGTCTAACGTTTCTGCTAACATGGCATTGCGTCATTAATTATATGTTTCCAAAAAATTAATTTACTAACAATACTTAAGCAGTTGAAAGAACCTTGGGAGTTCAAGAAAAAACAGTTGGAAATTTTCCTGCTCATGATGCCGAAGGCATTATATCTGATGCGGCATTCAAAACTTTTTTAATATCGAGAAATCGCGTTAATTACGAAACGAAAAATACATTGCTTTTTCAGAAATTCCTCTTGGAACTCATTAATTTGTTCTCTGTCCATTCAATTTTAGAAGGAAATGTTTATTAGCCCCATGGCTCTGAGGCTGACTCTCACGATAGTTAAAAATATTTTTGTGGCTTCTTTATTTGTCAAAGGTGGGTTCCTAAAGTAAAAGTAAGCGCATGGGAGCCAGAGTTGGGCAGCTCCAGTTTTTTAAGTAATTAATGACTACAATTTCCAACAGAATTATCATGGCTGCCTTCAATGTGGGCATAGGAAATAAAGAGAATTTCGCAATGAATTTTGAAACCAAAACTCATTGCAAAAGTTACTTCTTTTGCAGGTTGTTAAACACCGAATTTTCAAGTGTGAAAAACTTACTGAATGCAACAATACCAGTAAAGTTTTGCTTCAGTAGCAAGTAAAATGCAGTTACTTCTATTCCACTCGACTCAATTAAAGCTACCTTATAAGGTGTTTATTTAAGCGAGAGAGAATTCAGTGACAAAAGGAGAGTCCTTTCGAAAGGCTTTCGCAAAATTGTAGCACTACATTCGCAGCGTAATGCAAGGGAAAACACTTTTTGCTGTGGAGAAACAATGAGATATTTTCTGGGTAGCAATTAGAATGATAGGGAAGAAGAACTGTCATCGAACCACTTACACAATATATATCATGCGAATGAAGGGAGATGTCACAAAAAATTGTGCCTTAAGCTGATTATTCAATTATTAAGGAATTGGTAATGACGTTACAACATCTTGACAATAGTAACTATACGTCGAAACATTGATATGCACAAAGAAAATAATAAGAACGTGAAGAGCGATAAGTTATTTCACGTTAAGCGTTTTCATAAAGCCTAAAACTTAATTTTGTCAAAAAGATTAGGCGTTATGGACAGAATGAGACGTATGCTTAGGCGAAAAAGAAATTATTATAGGCAGCAGGGGCCTGCGCCCGTAAAAACTTGAGGAGTTTCATTCCACTACATTGAAGCCTACCTTAACCGTTACATTTCCCTATAAATCAAAAATATTATATTTTTAAATCAAACTTGGACTGCTGGTGTGGTAAACTATTGGCAGAAAGCATGAATAACCATTAGAACTGCCGCTTGAGTAATTTATTTTAGAGTGCATATGTAAAAATATATAAAGAATGAATACTATTCCTAATGAAGATATTTTTGCAGTTTTATGATGAAAGTGTTATTTCTTGGAAATATTCTACATCCATGATGATGCGGGTAATAGAACGCGGTAGAATTCTCCACACTAATTTTTCGGATTCCTGTGGTATCATAGAACTAAACTGCCAAACACCTACCCGAAATGTCGGCAAAACTTTAATTTGAGCCGTAGAGTAACAAAAAATAGTATTGAAGTAAAATATGTGTAATTTTACTCCCACCAAACTGGTTGCAGTTTTCTATTATTATTTTACAGTAAGACGGCTTTCAGTAACTAAAACATCGTAATACGTTTGTTATCTTGTACCTAACGGTACCATAATCTATTAAAAGCATCATACTGGTACAATAGTGAAGAATAGTACAAGGTATTTTACATTATAATACTGCATACAAAAATTTAAAGCTTCTACGAAGTGAAGCCTGCTGCAGTCAAGTATATTGTCTTGTAATAATTTAGTGGTCGCATTACAGGGTAACTACATGGTAAATACCCACTGTCAGTACCGTTTCTTTCTTCCGACAAAACCACGATCCCCAAATAATATGTACTTTTACTCGCACTATCATTGTAGCAGTTTTCCTGGTACGTAATCAGTAAGACGGGTTTCAGAAATTAAGACGTTGTCACATGTTTGCTGTCTTGTATCTTACGATACTATTATGTACTAAACGCGTCCTATAGATCCAATATTGAAGAACAGTACAAAGTATTTTACGATATTATGCATACGAACATCAGTAACTTAAACTCAGTGAAGCCTGCGACATTCAAGTTCATTGTTTCGAAGTAATTTAGAGATCGTAGTACAGGGTAACTACATCGTAAGTGTCCAGTGACAGAACCGTTCTTTTCTGCCCCCGATAAAATCAGGATCCTCAAAAAATCTATACTTTTAATCTGTTAAACACGTCATATCGGTACAATATTGAAGAATAGTACAAAGTATTTACCTTTCTATGCATACGATATTAATAATTTCTACGAAGTGAAACCTGCTCTAGTCAAGTTTATTGTTCTGAAGTAATTTAGAGGTCGCAATACAGGGTAACTACATGGTAAGTATCCACTGTCAGCACCGTTTCTTTCTTCCCACGACAAAACCACGGTCCTCTCCTTTGTCCTTGGCCGCGCCGGAGGGAGCAGAGCCGCTCCCCGACCCCACCCTCCTTATTTCTTTCCCTCTCAGCATATCGCCCCCTCGAGCAACCCAACCCATACCACCCACCACGCTTCCACTTCACCCAAATCGCCGCTATCATCCTCCCACCCCCCTCTCTCCCCCGCCACCCCCTTCATCCCCCTGGATGGGCGGGAAGGTTGGATGGATGGGAAAGTGGGGGGTGGGGTGGGGGGAGTGTGCGGGAAGGAGACAGTGGAGACGGCAGCCAAGAGGGAAGGAGGGCGGGAGGGGTCGCAGTATGGAGAGAGAGAGAGAGGAGTCGGTAATACCCTCCCTTTTCTTCCCTTTCAGCGATGTGATGTGGCGATCGAGAGAAAAGGAGGCGGGGGAGGACCTCCTACTCCTCCACTCTCTTATGTGCTCTGAGTGTCAGTGTGCTCGAGTGGGAGAGCATCACTACTTCCCCCCCCTTCTCCCGTACATATTGATCCTCCCCTTTCCCCATTCCCAGCACACCACCCTATCCGCTCCCCCTCGTACAACTTCTCCCAATACCATCCCACCTCCGCCCTAAATTTCTACTAGGGGTCTCCTCCGCGACCGTGAGGATTGAGTCCTGCTAACCCTTTTCTGAGCTTTGTTGAGGCCATAACCCTGTGACTCTACATCTACTCCCCAATGACATGGGTCATTTCTAGACTTAATGCGGCCGATTTGCCTATGATTGAGGTCCAGGGAATTTGTATACCTTACCATAAGACGGCTAAAAATTTTGGAGTCATCTTCAGTAATGTACTTTGTCTTGGAAAGATCATATTTTGTATGTTTCAAATAAAGTTAATGCTACTCTCCATCAACTGAAAATTCATAAAAATCTACTGCCCATCCATGTAAGAAAGCAACTTCTCCACCTTAATTTTTCCGAACTTTGATTACTGCTATCTCGTGTTTTATGATCTCACAGCAGAACTTAATATTAAGCTTCAGCGCCTGATGAATTCCTCTGTAAGATTCATTTATGACTTACGGAAAGATGGACATATAACCCCTTATTTAAACAAACTCTCCTGGATGGACACAAAAACAAGAAGCAAATTAAAATTGGCCTGCTTCATGTATTCCCCATTCAAACACAAAGCCCCACAGAACATCATTGAATTTTTTCTCAAGAGAACCATTTTGCCAAATACAGTTATCAGAGCCGACCCTAACTATCTACATATCCCACACTACAGATCCTCGACATTTCAAAAATCATTTACCGTTGCCACCTCTCAAACTCGGAACAACCTTCCTAAAACAATCAAAGATTCCTCATCACTGCACACATTAAAAATTAAACTATGTTTATATCTAACTGCCCAATAAGTTATCCTTACCTTTTTCAATGATTTATAACAAGGGATAAGCTGAATTATTGTTGTATGAATTCAAAATTTGTTTTTAAAAATTATTATTGTATATTAATCTATATTGTTTAGTATCATTGTTGAATATTTTTGTTTCAGTGTTGTTTATTATTGTTCGAATTGGATGTAATATCTGAGGAACAGTAAATTACATATATCATATCATATCCCGAACCTGACCAGGTGAGGCTTCGTGATTATCCCTAAATTATCATTGGTCGTTCAATCCTAGGATTGGTTGACTGCAGCCCTCCACACTTCCATTTCTTTACCCCATGGTATCTCTTCCTATGTACTTTTCATTTGGTCCATGAACTAATTCCTTGGTCTTCCTCTGGGGGCTTTTACCTCTATTTAGCCTCAAATAATGTTCTTCACAAATTCTTTATGTCTAAGGGTGTGCCCAATCCCTCTTGTTCTTCTTTTATGTATGGTGTCCCATATGGTCCTTTCCTTTTTTTCTCTTCTGTACACTTCATCAATTCTTATTTCATCCGTCCATTTAATCTTCAGCATCCTCCTCCAGCACCATGTTTCGAAGGTTTCTATTCTTTTCTGGTCAGCTTTTCCAAGGGTCCATGCCAAAGAGTGCTACGCTCCACACGAATGCTTTCATCCCAATGATTATCCCTTTTTACTATCAAATTGTAACATGTAAATTGATGACTCATTTCTCATCAACATTATGGCGATCAACTGCTTAATGTAGACATACAGTTTGAGTGCAGAAAGTTTAAATGCTACAGAATATTTTTTATGGACTTTACTGAACCTTATCTACTGTAACCACTTCTCTTCGTCTCTGAATATATCCTTCCTCTCATCATCCCGTCCATAAAACCTACTGCTTCCTTATCACATATTTTCATCACCTGCTTCCTCATGCTTCTTTCTCATCATCATCATGACCCACTATTGCTTAATTTAGACATGCAGTTTGAGATGAAGATAGTCGAAATGCTACAAAATAATTTTTACAGACTTTACTGATGCCTATCTACTGTAACCATTTATTTCTTCGCCTCAGAATATGTCCACACACTCATCATCCCGTCCGTAAAACCTACTCCCTTGCTTCTACTACCCTGCCACGGCAACGTTTGCTCCTCTATCTCGTTCTCCAAGCTCTATGTCCGAAATTACCTGACCTAAGCACTCAATTTTCCTCATCATTGGTCATCCAATTATAAGATTAGTTGGCTGAAGTCTTTAATCTTTCCCTGTCTAATGCTAGTTTACTTATATCCTGATAGTTCTACTTATTCACTTCTTTCGTTTTTATTTTTTCTATACATTTACCACTTGGTCTTTTTTCCTCTATTTATCCTTCAATTACGTCATTCAGAAACCCATTGTGCCTCACGATGTGTTCAATTCATTTGATTCTCTTTCCTGCATCGGGTTTTACAGGGTCCTTTCCTCTTCTATCTTTCTGCATACTTCTTATTTTCATATTTGCTTGTCCATTTAGTCTTCAGCATCCTCCTCCAAAACTAGGTTTTTAAAGATATTCGTCCTTTCTGGTCTGCTTTTCGAATAGTCCATACATCAGGCCCGTAGAGTTTCACGCTCCAAACGATTGTATTCACATATTGTTCACTCGTATGTAGTCCTATCTTCCTGCAGTTCTTTTTACTGTGCACACTTCCCTAGCTGTGGCTATCCTATGACCCTTAGAATACCTTTATACAACACTGTTATTCTCAAAAAGGATGACATTACCCTGACAGTCTACCAAGGAAAAGTTAACAAGACTGTAATTATCTCTCCATGTTTCCGGGATTTCTTCCACGTTGGTTGTTTGTGGGACAACAGTTTCGCTGGCAGTCCTGCCAGCGTCTTCAGGTCGAAGTGTAGTGAAGCACGTTGGCCGTCCTTATATATCGTCGTTTTCCGCGTTTTTCTTAGTGCTGCTCTGTGATTGGCTGAGGCGTGAATCGCCCTTTTCCAAGCGCTGTGTGGTGGATATCCGTCCTCTCTGTTGAAATTATTCGGTTCCTTCATTATTTCTATTGCCTCTCATATTTGTCTAACCCTCCAACCAACAACCAACGCGGAAGAAATCCCGGAAACATGGAGAGACCTACATTCCAGCTCCGCGGAAACCTGAGAAACCAGACTGTATTTATGATGAGCTCACTAGATCCTGATGTTGATACGGGAACGGGTACCAAGAGGAAACTAAAGACAATCACATTCTATAATGCAACAACGTATGGAGTCGTTGTGGTGGAACAAGAAATATTCGTTATGCCAGAAACACGAAGGTGGCCATTGCACGCATTCAGTAACACACTGGATCTCGGAGCAATCAATGCATAGATATTATACAGGTGTTTCGGCTCACGCCGCAGGATTACAACTTCCGCCCCGGTCTGCAAGCTTTCGCTTATACCCGGGGACAAGGAAGAGGTGGGAGGAAAGGATGGGAAGGGAAGGTTAGGAAAGCCGCAGCCCCTTCAAGGCCGACACCAATGAGGCGAATTGAGGTCAAAAGGACCTCAATTGGGCCTCCGCCTCCCCGAAGTGCTCGTATTAGTTTGGTTACCCAAACAACAGAGACGAGTAACCGTCGGTTTTGCTTCCGCAAAAACCTACCACACTTCTTTGCGAACCGTTGCCCAAATATTTGGGATTAGCTGTCTCTCTGACTCACTTTATGGGTTGACGTCGTGCGGTCTGCCGAAGTACGTCCTCGAGTCGGGGATCACCGGACCCATGGAGGGTCAATTCGGACCAATTCAGGTCAAAGCGTGAGTACGACCCTTCTCTCAGTAGTTCCCGTCAACCCAGATAGATATTATACAGAGAAGTTACAAAGAAGTAACATTTCGCGTCGGAACTTCTTACTGAAGTTGTCCGAAGAACTTACTGAGGCGAATATTGTGGTACGCCAAGCAAATACTAGTGTCTCATGTGATGTTCAACTTCATACGAAAAAACGAAAAAAGTGTCAGGTACAGGTACTTAAAATGTAAAAGAGACACAAAGAGCGCAAAGAGATGCAATGCTTGTGATATGATCATGTGTAAGAAATGAACAGGAAGAGAAGAACAAATTTGGAAATGTTTTAATTGTTTAAATTGAAAAAAAAAGTCATTTGACTTACTTGTACAATTTTCTTTGAACAATCAAACCACAAGTAGTGGGACAGTATTTTTTTAAAATACGTTTAACATTGCGTACTTTCTTGCATTTACTCATTTTGGTTGTATTTAATACTCTTAAACAATAATTGAATACATTTATCTCAAAAAACCAAATTTATAACAAGGGGTCATTTTTGACCCCCTACCGTTCTTCTAGGTAGTGAGCAAAGTCCGGTCCTTCTAGTGTTACTGTGTGTTGCACTTTTTCCGGCCCATGTGATGATACTTCGGACCATGAATATATATTATGGATTCGGATGTTTGGCATTGTTGCCTAGGCTACGTGTTGCCGAAATTTCCACTTTTAGTTCACCCAGTCCTTGGCGCCACTTCGATTAGAGTCTTTTCTGTTGTTATTGTAAATAGACGTAGTTAATTGTTGCTAACGTGAGACTGCAGTGAATATTCAATAACGATCGAGGAGATATGAATTAATTGATGATTAGAATATAATTTGTTATTTTTGTTATTTAAAATTTACTTCTTAAATGCTAGAGAGGAAATATCTATTACAGGAAATCAGTAAGAGGTTAATGAAACGTTCATCGTGTGCCAACTACGTTGTTTGCCAGAATCCGATTATAATTGGAATGCATTAAGCCCGTTCGGCTTAGTTGAAGAATTTAGAATGCCTTGTTTAAACAGAACTTGCAACAAAAACTTGCTTGCTTTGCAAAACAGGGTATACGTCAACGAGGACCCAAAATAGGAGACTTGCATTGAAAAATAAGAATCTGTTCAAGGCGGCGGTAAGTGCATTCCTTCTTACCTACACTGCAATGATGGCCATTTGGAATACTCATGAAGTCACCTCGCATTGTTATTAAACTTCCTTAAAGCGATATTCAGGAAGTGATAAGAAGTTAATTGTGCATTTGTGTAATTAAATTTGGAGAGGAATTAAATATATCTGTAGACCAAACGATATTAAAAAAGAGTATAATTACGTTCCGCGTGTATTACTACATTTTTTATCCACTACATTATGATTACATATAAGTAAAAACCAGTGTATATTCATGGCAAAACTGGTAAGACGAGTTAATTTACAATCTATCGACTGTATTTACGTTTGAACTTCCGTCTTTCATCACTAGGCGGCACCGCTTTCCAAAAAGTTGTTTGTTTACGGAATTCTAGACAACAGTTTTTGGCATCGAGATCCCAATCCATAATATATATTCTTGCTTCGGACGTAGGAGAAGGAATCCACTCGCTCAAGTTTCTTCCCTCTCGGTGTGACTTCTGTATTCAGTATCTATCTTTTACATAGTACTACTTCTTATTTCTCCAGTATTTTAATGGAGAATTCTATTTGTTGTTAGATTTCAATGATAGAGGGCTTATATACTTAAAAATTTTTACAGGTGCAGGCCTCTACACGGATTTTTTCTTCATATGCGCTTGCATCCTAACTCTCTTCAATCCAACAAGAAAGCCAGTCATGAGGGCTCAAAATTCCAAATGAAAATAAAAAGTACAGGATAAAAAGTACTTTCACTACCAATAGCAAAATGCTTGGGTGATTGCATGACAACGATTTGAAGATATCTGGTAATGTTTTTTTTAAATCAATCAGTTTAAGAGGGCGTTTAAATAAAATACGAGGCGTCCGTGAGCGCATTACATTGTATGTAGCTAATATGATGTCATAGGCAATACAGAATCTTCCATTTGAATACATTTTTTTCGTTCAAAAATACTCTCTTTTCCCAAAAGGTAGAATGACCAACAACTCTTAAACTTAAATTGTAACTTAAAATGTACTACACTTAAAAAGATGTTTATACATTGCATTTTTCCATTTCCATAACTTAACTCATAATTTTTTCGCAAAAAAGATATTTTTTTCAATATTTGCATCATAAATTAGGAACCTCAAATGAGATATAATTACCCATAATTTCTGTATTATAAATAGTTCGAGCAAGGTTTTTCTCCAGCCAATAAAATTACCATATACGATTTTATTTTCGATCCCAGCAGCTGTAAATTATTATAAAGTACCCACATATTGTAATATTATTGGCCCAA
Source organism: Ceriagrion tenellum (assembly GCA_963169105.1). Classification (NCBI taxonomy): domain Eukaryota; kingdom Metazoa; phylum Arthropoda; class Insecta; order Odonata; family Coenagrionidae; genus Ceriagrion; species Ceriagrion tenellum. The sequence continues at coordinate 50,402,237 of OY720637.1, forward strand.
ACACATTGTTTTATACGACTCTAATTCTAAGTAACATACTAAAAAATGTATGAATAAATGATTTAAATTGACTCATTTTTTTCCATGCTTTATGCTGGAAACCGCTTCACCACTGAATTTTTTTGGGATTTTATTAAAAGTTTTACTTAGAGTAACAAGTTCTTCTTAATAGATGAGAAAATATAACAACTGAAAACCGTTAACTTTTTAACACGATGATTGTGTTACAAATTTAGCATTTTCTTAAAACAAAATCTCTCTGGTGTTCATTGCTGTCAATTATAACATGGAAAACGGCATTCATATTTTGGCAAACATCAGGTAAATAGCATACATTACAGTAAAATAGTTTAGAAAGAAAAAACGAATTAAAAAAAGTCTCTGCATTAAACCCGCATGCATGCTGCTGCTAGTTACAATATGAAATGAAAGTTATAATCTAGCTAATGTGCTTAAGAGCAAAATTCATTTCTCATTGTTAAAACAAGGACAATCTTGTATATTACCTGACGATGTTGCACAGCGACGGATCCTAGGTCGTGAAAATAAAGATCTGATGTGGAAATTACGAAGTGTCTCAATCTATAATCCATGAATTCCATTCCGCATTTCGCAGTCAAACGTGCTCGGTATTAGAGTTACTGGGTGAATGATCCAAGCAATGGAAGTACTCACGAAGAAGACAAATGAATTGGAAAATTCTGACAAAAGATTTGAAAAAAAATGCGTTAAAACTCTGATATGGACCTGCTGCGTTGCGTGATTCGGAAACTTGGGCCGTGTTCCAATCCGATATTATGCACACTTCGCACCCTTATGTGCTCTTTTCGATTGTCATTTTCCGGATGTGACGTCGTATAGTGCGGTTCCAATCCGTTAGAGCGCATCATGGCTAGGGCGCTAGTGCACATGGAAGGTAAGTGTATGACGATGCGCCCTTTTGCGCCCTAAGAATTTCCCATTCGTAAATATTGCGAATTTCCAATGCGATGTCTTGCGATAGATTACAATTCTGAGTGACTAATGGATGTTCTTCTGATATACTAGGGACAGACGAAAGGATAATACAATTCATCGGCCTGCGGAAGAAATACACAGACCAACTTACGGGTCGAGGCGGTTCTGATATAGTTCCGACATTGGACACTGGGAGACATTGGCGCTGGCTACCTTAAGAGCAGAAAAGTGCGTGAAGTGCAGGATAGGGCATAAGGGCGTAAGTGCATAGGGCGCACCCTACGGATTGGAACACGGCCTTGGTCTTCAAGCAGCCCGAAGATTGGAGGGTTTTACGATGGAGTATGGACACTGGTGGAGAGGATAAGCTGGGTGAAGGGGAAGTCAAACGAAGGCATAATGCGGAAGAGGAAAAGAACTCGGGGTGGGACTCCCGAGGGTGGAAGTAAAAGTGGATTGAGGGCGTATTAAGGAGTAAAAGGGGGGAGTTGAAGTGGGGGGGGGAATGCAGGGTCAGAGCGGGGGAGGGGGAGGAGAGCAGAGGAAGGAATGAGGGGCCTTCGACGGGAGAGAGATATGAAGAGCTTAAGCGACACTTTATGCGGGACAAACGGATTTTTATGGAGAAAGATTGGGGATGACAAGCGAGCATCAGGAAGAGGAAGTGAATGGATGCTGCTCGCTTGATAACAATAAAATATCGCGGAATATCTCTGACGGAGAAATTCTCACCTGAAGATATTCATTCACTAAGTACTGTACCCTAGTATCTGTGTAAGCTGACTATAATAGACTAGAAGCCTTATAAACCTGGTGCTGGAGAAGGATGCTGAAGATCGAATGGACTGAAAAAATAAGAAATGATAAAGTGTACAGAAGAGTAGGGGAGGAAAGAACCAAATGGAACACCATGCAGAAAAGAAGAACAAGATGGATTGGACACACCCTGAGATACAATAGATGTGTGGGGAACATAATTGAAGGTAAATTAGAGAGAAAAGACCCGAGAGGAAGACCCAGAAATAAGTTAATGGACCAAATAAAGAGGAAAATACATAGGAAGAGATACCAGGAGGAAAGGGGACTAGCATTAGATAGGGAATAGTGAAGGGCTGCAGTCAACCAATCTTAGGATTCAACGATCAATGATGAAAAGACAATGATGATGAGTATGCCTGTAGCCATTTTAGCCCCCTTCATATGAACAACGAAACAGGCTGCTTTCGTTGTTCGTAGGAGGTGGGCACGAATGGCTGCCGGCGAACGTACTTAGGCATTGACACATAGGCAAAGGAGACTCGGAACTACTTTGTTCCATAAAGTGGAATTTGGGCTTCTGTTGCAAAAAAAGTAAAGACCAGGTTTCTTGATTCACTACGAGATCAAATTAATTGTGACTGGGCTTTGAACCAACCCTTTCCTAAAACCCCGTCCTTACTCTTTTCCTTTTGGTTCGGAGCCACTCCTTCTTTCGCCTATGGACTGTCCTACGGGATAAAAATGTAAAGTATAGGTGCCCGGGATTCGTACGGTGAATCCTTTTCCATCAACTAACTGTACCCCTGTGTTTTTGCCCTCACATAATTAGTTAATATATAGGGGATCGGGGTAGAGTGGTGGCTAGAGTACTTGCCTACCACACGGTCGGCCAGGGTTCAAATCCTCGCAGAGGAGGATGTTTTTCAAAGGATAGCTGACCCCTACTTGAGTGTCTTGTGGAGAGCACTTCAAATACAGTACTCCGTCTGTCGTGATATGACGTTAAACCGTGGTCCCCTTCGTTAAGAGCAGGCTAATGCTGACGCCGGGTTTCTATCCACCCCATCCCCTAAGGCGCAAATGACCTTAGAAGTCGGTCGCCTCCCCAAAAATCCAATCCAATCCAATAGTATGTGAAAACATTCGGTTTGGAGCGTGGCACTCTATGAATCGGGGGTATTGACCATTGGAAAAGCAGACCTGGAAAATATGCAAGGGGGGATCGGGTTGGTGTGGTGGCTAGAGTACTCGCCTAGCACACGGGCGGCCAGAGTTCAAATCCCTGCAGAGGCGGATGTTTTTCAGAGGAAACCCGATTCCTTCTTGAGTGTCTTGTGGAAGGCACTTCAAGTAAAGTACTCCGTCTGTCGGATGAAATGTTAAGCCGTGGTCCCCTTGGCGCCTTTCGTTAAGAGCAGGCTGATGCCGACGCCGGGTTTCTATCCACCCTTCCTCCCTTACCTAACCCCTATGGCGCAAATGACCTCAGCCGTCGGCCGCCTCCCCACATATCCAATCCCAATTAGTCAATATACAAAACGTTAAGGCCTGCTGCGAATAAGCGGTAAAATACAATGATATTGCCATGAGAAATAATCGGACTGGACCGTGAAACTAACCACAAACCTTCGGCTTTCCGGTCCAATGCGCAGACCACTACGCTATCCAGGCTTCTAATACACATAGTAATTTTGAAGGATACGTATGAACTAGATGTGAAAGCCCTTGCGGTCCGTCAAAGATGGCCACGCAAGGGAGAATGGACTTGATTGAAGCCACAGTATAAGGATAGTACCCTACACTGGCGGTAAAGTCGCGCGATTTTTTATCACGGCAATTTCATTATAATTTGTTAACTACTACGGACGAGCGAGTCAAATTTGTAACGTTTCAAAATCACTGAAATATCTGCTTTCTAAATGGGCTTTCTCCATTTATTTTCTGCGTTAGACAGAATTGTAACGCTTCGGATTAGGTGTGTGTGGAAAGCTGCGTCTCTTTCGACGGTTTGTCAAACAATTTGAAATGATGAATGTGTGATGCCATTCACTGACGATTGCGTGCCTGGTGTAACTCTGAAATAAATAGTTTCAGCTGTCTTTTGAAGAAAAAATTGGTAATGGTTAAACATCGGTACATTATGAAGGTAATGTTGAAGTATGCATTGTGTAGATATTATTATTTAAAGTATTGTTTTAAATTAAATATATACATAACAAATACGTCACATTTTAAAATAAATGTTATTATCAAATAAATTTAAACTTTTCTTTAAATGCTTAAATAGCTATCACAAAAACTGATATATTAACAAAATTTCATGCTCATGTTTCATAACTCCATCCATAGAGAATTAAATATGATACAGATTTTAAGGCAAGTTCGAATGGCATTTTATATGTAAGGCCTTATAAAATTTCCTTTGACAGTAAAATTCCATGTCTTAACATTTTTACGAGGCGTGCCACATTTTACAGAGTAAAATAATACACCACTAGTAACGCATTAATTGCCCAAAATTTACGAGTATGAGAAAACGTTGCTAACCTAAAGCTTACACGCAATGAATGCTCAAGATAAAAATGACTGATAACTAGGAATAGAAGATATTTCATGGAGATATTGAAGTCCATAATAATTCTGTTCAAGATCATCTGAGTCATGGCTAGAGGCAATAAGGAGCACATAAGAATGTAAGAGCTGAAGTGTTGATCTAAGGCAAAGAAACAAATAGCGACGTAGACACCAATAGGGGCTATTAAGATTTTGAACGAACGTCATGACAGACACTTGCACGGAGATACCTCCGTATATAAAAAAGGACGCAAATACACACCTTTGAGACAGGGCAGTGTGATTAGTTTGTACAAGTTTGAAGTGAAAGTAGTTAAGTATATATGCTACAAATATATCACATTTCAAAATAAATGTTATCATCAAGTGAATTGCAATTTTTATAAAATGATTAAATTGCACTTGTAAAAAAACTAATATATTAGAAGTATTTTTTTCATGGTGATGTTTCATGATTCCGTCCATAGAGGCTTAAGTCGTTCCACATTGAAAATAAGTATTGTCATAACTGCAGTTAGAAGAAATGAGCAACTTACATTGTGATTATATTATGAGTGCTAAAATGATACATTTATATCATTATATGTAAACGTTTGCTAATCTTCCGTTGGATAGCAGTCTGTAAATGCAAAAAAAGGAAGGCTGAAGTTTTGGATAAAAATCGGAGTATCTATTTAAATATGTGGGATTTTCGACGTATAGAATGAAAAAACTTTATATTTTCCAGTTTTGACACCTTTACTGAAAATCGACAAAAAAAACGTCAATCGCGGATGCGATCGTGGAGGCTCATGTGTCATTTGGCACGCATCAGCTCTATTCACGAGATGGCATGATATTTTCTGCCTACAATGGTATACATTATGGGTCTAAAAATAATAGAAAGTACTTGTTGCGAAATGAGCAGCGCACTAGAGCGAATAAAAAGCATCCTAAAATGATTTTGATGCCCAGAAAAGAAAACAAATGAAAAATTCTAGGTTGGCGACTGAAGCGTTTTAATTCCAGATTTTCAAGGCTAAAAAAAAAATATGTTCGTGTATTCACTGGTTTTCGAAGTTTCCAAGGTCAATGTTAGACACACACCGAGGCTTGCGATGCTGTTCCACGTCCTGCTATGGCGTCTGGAGGCGAGACTACTTTTGAGTCCTTTCTTCCGGCGGCGATTTCATCCCTCTGCCTCTCCTTATCGGGGCCATCCTTTCCATATCCGCGCCTTCCCCCGAAGCAACAGCGGGAGGATTCCCTTGGGGCAGGCTCATAGTTGGCGCCCCCCTCTCCTTTAGCACACAAATACATATATATATATATATATATATATATATATATATATATATATATATATATATATATATATATCTCCGCCCTCCCATTCCCTCGCCCAGGGCCTCCCACCGGGGACCGCGGTGGAAACCGTGGCTCGACCGCGGCGAATAATCCAAAGCAGGGGCGGCGTTTTCGCCGGTTCGAACATCCAACGCGCGAGGAGGGAGGTTGACAGGATGATGTGTTAGCCGGGTGCGCGAATTCCGTGGGCATCAGAGGCATAGAAATGACGCCAGGGGGCGGGGAGAAGGGGGGGGGGGGGAGAGAGAAGATACGGGGAAAGAGTATCAAAGCTTGGGAGGGGAATCGCTGTGTCCTCTGTCCCCCGAGGGTTTAATCCCCGCTAGATGGCACTGCTTTGCACGATATCATCGTTCAGTGAAGGGTCCTTTGTCCCAGGAATACTTCACATGAATGAAAAGCCGGGTTTGGAGGGAAGAGAGGCAAATATAAACATTCTCCGAAACTTTGAAGAGTTGACATATATGTAAAAATCTAGGAGTGGTCAATAAGTGCATTCCCGTCCTATGCCGGCTGCAGCTAGGTGTATGACTGTGCTATTTAATTTCATCAGAAGCTATACTCATAAATGATACAAATACGTAATTGTCATAGACAAATTTATAGAGGTGCATAGCTAGCCAAGTAGGCATGATAACCCATAGTTCTAACATATATACCTATACTGGGACATAAAGTTGATCTTCATCGGCACTAGGGATGAGCATCGATAGGTAACCATCGATGTTGAGAAAATATTGGTTATGAACCATCGATGACTGACTATCAATGGCGAAACCAACAATATATTGAACGTTTTATTACGGATTGGCTTTGAAGTTATTGTTACAACAAATAAAAGTCAAAATCATCTACTTTCACACCAACAAATTTTCGTGTAAGTTAATCCTTTAAACAAATTGTTTAGCAAAATTTTAGCAAAACACTCAATGGACACACTCGAGGAAAACATCGATGGTTACCATCGACTAAGACCATCAATAGTGTGATAACCTCGAGGGGAAACTATCGATAGGGAAAACATCGCCCATCGGAGATTGATATTTATGAATGAACGACCATCGATACTCATCCCTAATTGGTACATATATCTCTATTAAGCCTCGATCGAATATTGTGTACATATAGTGGCTTAGGGTATTAGTTTTTCCAGCAAACTCCGAGAACTATATACCACAACAAAGCTCATTTATTAAACTAAATAATTATGTACCCCGCTTTTCCGAGATTACAATCTCTTGTAGGAATAATAACAATTGTGAATTTTATGCAAACACATTCTTTTAACATAAAAGTGGTATCAACGGGGGGGTGGGGGCATACGGCTTACGGCATAAGAGGAATACGGTAAAATTCCTCGCATTCACTTCCCGTTCCGTAGCAAATCGTAGATCGTTTAACTGAACAAACGAATGTTATCATGACCTCACTTTAGGGCATATAATATTCTCAGTTTGGGAGGAAATCCTTGCTACTAGCGTCCAGGAGGCATAGTTGCCCTCGAAAGTGCTACAGAATTAGGGTTGAATCGTGCAGAAAAATATAACAAAGTTTACCGTGAGAAACTCTTTGACACAGGGAAATTTGTCTCTTTAGAGCAAACAGTCAAACAGCCTCCGGAAATTAGCGGCTTCAACTCCGGCCTCTTACACAAAGCATTTCATATCTCTTTCTACGAAATAAATTGTTGATCAGCCGATGACTCCGATTAGAAAGCTTTGCAATCAGGTAAGATCGTAAGGTGTAGTATGACGCATTAGAGAGGGGTTGGTTTTCACGAAAAGAAATTTGAAAATGCGGCTGGAGTGGAGTAATTATAATCCCATTATGTCCTTTATCTCCTGACTTTTATAAGCGCCCCCTTTGCAATAGTAATTGTAACTTATTTGGTGCGTTGAATCATCGCCAGCAATTGGAGAAAGATTTACAATGGGTGAGCACCACACGAGCAAAATATTGGCTAATTTAGGCACGGTCAAATATTTTTTGGTCATTGGGCAGTATGAGCAACCACTAAAGATTCCGAGAGCAAAATTATTTTTTTAGATAAGACACTTTAATTTTAAGATACTCTTAAAACACGCGCTCTTTCTTGGAGGAAAAGGAATTAGAGTTAAATTAATAATACGAGCTTTAAGGTTGCTTTGTATAAAGGTATATTTGCTTATGTAGGTATATGTATATATTACAAAATTATAATTCAAAATTAATTTTAACATTCATGCCTTCATTAAGTGTATTTTCCCCTTTTTCATGTTTCAAGTTTCTTTTTTTTCTCCTTTTTTGTATTCTTTGTTCTTCTCTGTTAGTTTAAGGTATACTTTTTTTTCCTCCTAATGAACTACTGGAAAATCTTATTGAATTAAATTGTATTGTATTGTATTGTACAAAAAAAATACAAAAACAAATTACAATTTAAAAAAATATATTACACTTTGTATATTTTGGATAGTGAACCAACTTTTGTATTGTAAACTATTTTTTGAGTTGCTTTTGGATATCTATTGTTAAAAAATGTTATGAACGTTATTTCATGTTATTCATTTCGTTGAACTTATATCCGATCACTGAATTTAAAATATGGCACCTGCTGACAAGCCTTTAAAGGCTTAGCAGGACCAAACTGTCTTATTCCTTATATATTTGTTATTACTTTTGTAAAACTTGTAAACTTTGTAATAAAATTATTATTTAAAAGTGAAAAAAAAGCGATTGATTGGCAATAGTCCACCAAAAACTTGGTAAAAAAAAGCAGGATCTGCTATATTTTTGGAAAGGCGAGCTAAAGAAATGCGACAATTTCAATTAGAATATTGAGCAACTACAACCATTGAGTGATTTTTGGTGTACAAAATTAAAATTAGTGAAATGTTTTTTATGCATTAATCATTAAACTGAAGCATTAATGAAATCCCATTGAAAATACGAAAATTTTTTAATAAACACGAGCATAAAGTATGCTGATGAGAGTTAAGCCGCTAAGATTATAATCTATATGGATTCTGGTCGAGAAAAAGTGGGAACTGCTCACGAATGATCATATTTCTCTTTAAACCTAACCTCTAAGTAACTGAAACAAAAATCGAGTGTGGCCGCATTTAAGGTTGTTTAATCGAGATAGTTCTCCAAGCACAATTGTATGTATTCGAAGTATACGTCTAAAAATTAGCAGCTGAAGAAAGGATGTGCGTAGACTTGAAGCGTTTGAGAAGTGGACGTGTAGAAGGATGGAGAAGGTGAGCTGGGTGGAGAGAAGGACGAACGAGAAGGTATCGGCTACATATGGAGAGGAGACGAAGCTACTAGCGTAGGTTTGAAGGAGACAGATAAGATGGCTGGAGGAGATATTAAAAGGAGAGGTAATACTGAAGAGGGTAATAGAGGAGAAAACACTGGGAAGCATGGAAGGTGAAGGAAGAGGATATGAATTCTGGATGAAATAAGAAGAGAAAGATCACATGAGTATTATAAGAGGGACATATTAGCGAATCGAGTACAAGAGGGAAAGCAGAACGATGTACCAGAAAGTGGGACGTAAGAATAAGTACAGTACAAAAACGATCCGTTGTGAAGGAGTTTTAAATGCACCGCTGGAAAAAAAATGAGTCAAGTTAAAGACTTTTAGAGATATTTTTGTTTGATTGTTTAGAATTTCAGTCATTTAAAAGTCTTTTGCACCATTAATAATGTAGTAATTAAGACATGCTTCCTACAGTTTGTGACATTAAGAAGTATAATTTGTATACGGTCTCCATTTTGACTAGGGAATTATCTAGCTCAAACTCACTTAAAACTTAACCTCTAAGTAACTTCAACAAAAATCGAAAGTGGCCGTATTTATGGCAGTTTGTGCGAGATAGTTTCTCCAGTAATAATAGAGACCACATTCAGCAGCGCAGCATACATGCAGCAGCTGAAGAAAAGATGTACGTAGGCTTGAGGCGTTTGAGAAGTGGGTGCGAAGAAAGATGAATATGGTGAGCTGGGTTGTGAGAAGGACGAACGAGGAGGTACTGGAAATGGCTGGAGAGGAGAGAAAGCTGGTAGCGGAGGTTCGCAGGAGGCTGAAGAGATGGATGGAGGGCGTATTGAAAGGAGAGGGAATGCTGAAGAGGGCAATAGAGGGGAAAACACTGGGGAAGCGTGGTAAAGGAAGGAAGAGGATATAATTTTCTGGTCGAAATAAAAACTGGGAGACGATATGAGTCATTGAAGAGGGATATAATGGCGGGCCATACGTAGTTGTGAAAACGGATTACGACATTTACTGTCCAAAAACCTACCAACAGCAGGTAGAATACTTAATGATGTAGGTAGCATGATTTAAATATTGCATCATTAATGGTACAATAATATACGTTTATGTAACTCAAAGTATAAGTAATAAAATCAAAATATCTATGCAAGTTTTTAACTTGACTCATTTTTTCGCGCGGCGCCCTTAAATCTCCATCACAACGGGAGATTTTTTGCGCTTCTCAAAAATTACTTTGGTGACAATGAGACTTATTGAAAAAAATAGTCAAGAAACCATAGATACTGCACATAATTCATTTTTTGACGATATATAGGTGTTAGAAATTCCGCTTTTTTTAAATACGGTCTCTCTGGAGTGCATACACGTTATAATTGCCCGTATATAACGGCTGATATATCCGAGATTTTTCGAAAAAATCTTGAAAAGTAGCTCGGTAAATGGTTTCCATTTTTGTATCTTTGTAATGAGTGAGATATTTTTCTTCAAAATGAGATTAAGTTTATTGATTACTGTATGTATACGATGGCATTGTGCTCTAACTACCTAAACAGCTAACATTTAAGTAACTTCAACAAAAATCGAGTGTAGCCGTCTTTAAGAGCCCTGAAAATCGCGAGACAAAACTTTAAAAAGTCCGATGGAACAAGCAGACAAGGAGCACGGTAATTAGGAGGGCGAAGTGGGACGGGGGGAGGGGGGTTAAAAGGGGGTTGGTTTCGCGGCATCGGCGGAAGAAGGAGATCCTTGAGAACATTGGTGAAGGGGATGGGGGTAAGGGTGGGAGGGTGAGGGGTTTGAGATATAATGGTCGGTGAATAGAGGCGGTGTGGTGGTTGAGGGCACACAATAGAGTGAAGGAAGGGGTTAAGAACTGTGCGGAGGGGTGTGGATCTCACAGCGGGAGTAGGAGGACAATGACAAGTGGAAGTACGTACCTGTGGAATTCTCTGCCACTCATGTAAGAAGGGAAAGCTCTTCACATGTTATCCCTTTCACCCCCCCTTCATCTATGCATGAATTTACGTTACATATGTGCGGACAAGTATGCTTGTGTTTGCGCGTCTATATTTACGACCCGCACGCCGTCGACTTTTGCCCATGCATGCATGTATGTGTGTTTGGATGCCGTTCCCAAGCTCAGCTCTTCTCTATGTCACACTTTTCCATCTTTTTTCCGTCCCTCGCTCCGTCTCCTACCCCTCGCTAACCCTCGGAGCAACTCTAGAGAGCCTTCACGGTAAGAACGAGGATGAAAAAGGAACTCTCGGAGGCGAGGAAAGGAAAAGAGAGCCCGCTGTGACAAAAGACCGCCAGCAAACTGCCACGCTAAACATTATTCGTGTCGGGGAAAATTTGTTTCCCCCGATACTAGTCCGTCGTCCTCAAGTTGCTCAACATTTTCTTATATTTCGGAGTCAAACCCTCACACTTAAGCTAATTTCAAGGCGGATGATTTTTTCTCTGTGGAAATTCGCACATTTGTGCATTGCGGGTGACTCCGTAAAAGTGAAACTCCGTGGCTAGTCCCGGATAGCTTAAAATTTGTCAAATTAGAGTGAACGCCTCTCTGCGTTCAAAGTTCGATCTTTCCTCGTGGGCAGTGGCGCTAAGCGCTCAGTGCGACTGGTTGTAACATTGTATGTCCGGCAGTCGAGAACATCTAGTCCCGTAAAGGTCATAAAAATCCACAGGGAAAGAGGACGCCTCGGTAGCTTAACTGGCTAAAGCACTCGGCCGGAAATCGAGGGATCCGGGTTCGAATCCCTCATCAACATTACATATAATATCTGTATTATTAAATATCTGTAATAATAATTGTAATGAAAATATCTAAATAAATATTTAACTTAACTAATTTTTTTCGCGCGGTACGTTTGAAACTCCTTCAAAACGGAAGGTTTTTTTACGATACCGAAGAAGCTATTTTGGTGACGATATGTTTTTTTTTAAATAGATGAAAATACATACAAACTACAAACAGTTAACATTTTGACGAAATTTTGGTGATGAAAAAATCCCTCATTTTTTTAGCAAAAATTTCCATGATTTAACCTCATTTTTTAAAATAAACTCTCTCTGAAAGGCATACACGTACCATTTCCCATGTACGAGGCCTCGTAAGAGGGTTGATAGTTTATGACAAATATCTCGGAATGAGGTGTGGTAAGGGGTAGCATTTTTGGTATTTTTAGAAGACTGAGATATTTTTTCTTTAAAATGAGGCCAAATTCATTGATTCATAGTTGTAATGATATTTCGCTCAAATCACCTTAATACTTTTGAAGCATGGGAACAGCTTTAACGGCTGCCCTCTTCATCTAATAGAGTGGTTTTTAAATATTGATATAAATTCAACAGATTCAGGCGAGATATCGTGGAAGTTATTCATAATGTAAGAGAAACAATTGCACTTTTCCACAAAATTGTTTTCATGCGTACAACGCGTTTCGGCTCACAGAGCCATCATCAGGTACAAGACCTTGTACAAGACCTTGTACCTGATGATGGCTCTGTGAGACGAAACGCGTTGTACGCATTAAAACAATTTTGTGGAAAAGTGCAATTGTTTCTCTTACATTATAAAGATTGATATCAATGAAAATGAAGGTAGTAATGAAACGATTTCAAAATCGTATACTTTAAAGTAGAATAAAGATGAAGAATCATATCTAATGACAGGGATAGAAGAATTACCACTGCAATTCCCCATGGTATTAGATTTATCGACACGAGCGGATTCGCCGCATAGCAGCATCATCAGGTGCATTTACAATATTTTCCCCTCTCAGTGTTTTGTACTTTTGTTTCCACTCTCAGCGTCTTGCAGTGTTAATTCTTATATCTCTGATATCAAGGAATTCCACCAAGTAAGGTCCGAAACTGTAATCTACGTCTATTAACAGTCCAGAAACCATGTTATTATAGCTATAGTTTTGAGATGTTAGTTCGACTAGGTATCGATCCTAGTCGTAAAGATACACCGCGCCGTTACATTTTCCACGTACACTATAGCATTGGCTGTTTCTAAGCTGTAACTTAACCACATACTCATTTAAACACAGAATTTGCTCAGCATAACCCATCGACGCACAATGCGCTCATGTATGCTAGCGTGGTCTCAGTTAAGAATTATTTTTAAGGTATGGCGATCATAAATAATGAGAGAATGTAAGAGAGCATTTAAACAGTAAATATATGATTTTTTTAACCATGATGAAACCATTATAGCTAATATTGAGCTGATATACTGATAGCCGCATTATAGCTAAAACTGAGTGCCACATAAACGCTGAAATATGGGTGAAGAAATTCAGGGCAAATACGAATTTTTATCGATGGCCCATGATGAGAGTTTCGCAATCATGTCCAGAACCACGGAAGAAAACATTCAAGGAATATTTCCTTAGCATTTTGGAAATAAGAATTAGGATATAGACAGAAGTTTTCCAGCGGCGGAGATAAATGTATTCATTGCAACAGAGATACCTTTAGTTTGGTTTTCTTCTCCACCATTCGAGATTATAAAAGATATTTTATGAAGAAGAGTTAACTGAGACGACCCCCTAACACTTAATTTGAGCAGGCAATCGATTCAAAATAATTAAAATCTTAAAAAAATAGCAAAACTTTGCAAACTTTACCTCGTTTGTGTGAATGATATTTCGGTGCAAATGATAATACAGTCAAATTCAACAGTTTCAGCCTAAACTTTGTAAAACTTCTCCATCATACTCAGAAATTAACAAACTTTGACAGTTTTACGTAGAATATTTATTGAACGACCGGTTTCCTCAAATAGTCGACATCTTAGTGAATCCTGCCGTCGAATCCTGGTGGTATCCTGGCGTGGAATACTCAACATCCTGATGATGTCGACTATTTGACGAAACCGGTCGTTTTATAAATATACTACGTAAAACGTAAATACATCACAAGCTTGAGAAATCCATCGCTTTTATGATATCTTCCATATCATTAAGGTCTCTAGAACAAAGTAAACTAGGTTTGTGATTAAAGTTGAGGACACAAACTCGAGCAAGTAGACCAATTAAATTAATCAAGTAGCACTCTATTAGAAAACGGACTTAGTTCCAAAGACATACGGAGGAGAATAGCGCTAGACATGAAGGCGTTTAGTAATAGAAGGGAGCTGATGACGAGGGCACTGGGTAAGGATGTGAAGAAGAAGCTGGTGAAGAGTTTGATATGGAGCGCAGCGTTGTATGGGCAGAAACGTGGGCCCTCAGAAAGGAGGACGAGAATAGGCTGCAGCCATTTGAGATGTGGGTGTGGGGAAAGATGGAGCGGGCTAGGTGGACGGAAAGTAAGATTAACGAGGAAGTGTTTGAGATGGTGGTAGAGGATAGGAAACTTCAGAATGAAATCTGGGATAGGCAGGGTACATGGCTGAAGAGTTATAAAAGGCGATGAGTTGGCTGGAGAGTGTGATAGAGGGAAGGTTTTTGGACAAGAGGGGAAGGAGAAGAAAGAGAATACGTTTCATGGACAAAATGAAGAGGGGTAGATCGTACGATGATGCGAAAAAGAATATACTAGAGGGGTATGGGCCCTTGAATGTGTAGAGGACCGAGAGGAGATTCTATGACATTCATTGAAACCTACCCTAACCGGTAGAATACTTTTTTTTTAATCGTTAAGGACCGAGAATATGGTTTCGGCTATGTTTTTAGCAGTTATATTCATTAGTCTACAACCTTTGCTCTGGTGTTCCATGTATATGAGTGATTAAAGAACACAAACTCGAATAACACGCCACACAAACGCGGTTGCTCTATATCCCAAAACAGTTTGCAGTTAAATATTAATGGATCTATGATATTGGCAACATAAATTCACTAAATATTTGGAACAAAGGATAGGAAAGTGGGCACAGTGGTAAGCGGTGTCATGCGGAAGAAAGAGAATTTTATTGGGAGATCTAAGAAGAGGAAGTGTCCTCCACGGACCTGGGAGTGTCTTAATAATTTTTGCCTCGGCGATGAATGCCGGAAATGAGGTCATGAGGTTTAGTCAACACGGCGAGTGCTTGCTTGTGAATGCAATATTATTCGCGGCCGCCGCCTCTCTTAACTCCCGCTGGGAGGGAGGCGGAAGGGAAATTTGCCAGGTAGGGCAAGGGAAGGTTTCATTTATCGCGACGAGGGTGAAGATTGTGGGGGGGGGGGGTGCGGGGTAGCGGAGGTCTGGAGATTAGGGTTGGGAGTCCTTCAGTCAGTGTCATAAACCTTGAGGAGTGAGCGAATAAATCGCGTAGGCATTATTGGCTTGCTCTGTTTCTTTTTAATTTCATCCTCCTTGTTTCATTCTCCTTCTGATATCATCTCCGACAAAGTAAACAACCTTGGAAGTTGCAATGAATTGTATGGAGGAAATGCAATGGACGCAAATTGAAGAATAGCTCACGAAACAGAGACTTCATAATGAAAAAAAAAACTTAAATTACGTTCGAAGAAAATAGAACGACAGATATGGAAGCTGTGCGAGAGAATAGGTGGGTAATTTGGACCAAAATTTTTAGAATGTTCCTTTTTGTCCAATTTAATGGACCTTAAAGCTCAATTATTTCCGTTTTGACGCACATACAACGCATAAAATTTGGAGTCAATAAACCCCCAACAACCCGTGCCGCAGGGGTGCCATACTTTCAATTTTTAGGTTTAAAGAATGCTTTTTTTCTAGCTAATCCACTACTAATGGTAAATGTTGATATATTATCTCTGTGATAGGTATATCCTTTCATTATGAACGTTTTTGGGAATAAAACAAAAACAAAACAATACGCCAGCTCCTGTGGCGATGGGGTAAAGTCCTCGCCTGCTAAACTGAGGGTCGCGGGTTAGAGTCCCGCCTGGGTGGGTTTTTCACCACCCAGGGCATGGATGTTTGTGTAAGTTCTGTTGTCCCATTCCCTGGAAAACTTGATGACAGGCTTAGAAGCCTATTGGGATTCCAGGGACATCTGGGCCAACAGAATCATCCTGGATGCAAAAAAAATTAAATTGCCATTCATATTACGTCCAATGATCGCACTTTGTATTTAAGGATATGGACCACTGGAAAGCTGAAATAGAATAGAGGTTCTCGTCACTTGGCGCTGAAGGTGAATGTTGGAGGGGCCAAATGGACGGATAGGATAAGAAGCGACAAGTGTACTGATGAAAATCATAGGAGAAAACCACATAAATTACAATTAGAAAGACCAGAACCAGATGGATAGACCAGGATACAAATCGCAACTAATTTATGAAGAGCAATATAGAAGGGAAAAACCGTCGGGAAAGAGTGCGAGATAAATGAATAAGCCAACTAAACGGGATACGCAACTGTAGAGCTGCATATGAATTAAGGAGTTGGGACTGGGTAGAGAAGAGTGATGACGGCTGCGGTAAATCTGTTTCAGGATGAAGTAACTAAAAGTGATAAAAGCTCGCGAAAGATTCCTGGAAACAAAAACAGGGATGAACTTCGCGCTTTGTTCTATGCCAACGAAGATAACAGTCTCCTTGCGGATATTAAAATTCGACCGGCATGTTTCTGAGGGATGGTACTCAAGTATGCAAATACGATGTCTTAAAGCATCAGCCTGTGCTGGTAAACCAGCAATAACGTAGCAGTATTTCCTTCGAGCAATTTCCTATTTCATTCTCACCAAATTGATTTTGTTCAATGCTTAAGGAACTGTGATCAACGGCAGAATGAGAGCAAATATTTGAGTATTTTTTTCCATTTTTATCGCGGTTTTAACCTTGGAAAAATATATTTGAAATATAAAAGTAAAAATCTTATATTCTCAATAGATAAGCACTATCTCCTAATAGTAGCTGACGAAACAGGAGCATCTTTGTCAAATGAAACCACTTGAAATTAAAACATGTCATTAACACCCAAAATACTAAAGCCGTTGAGCTATTAACTTTTGTAATGATTGCTCATGTTTAAAAAAAGGAAACTCATCAAAGTCGAGCTTAATTTTGACCTCAATTACTGAAACCGATGTATTTCTTAATATTTTATAAGAGTTTCAGAATATAATACGAAAGGCTAGAAAGAAACTTAAATGAATATCTGATAATTTAGAGCAATAGTTTATTTGAACTGCAAGAAAAACCGCAGCCTTGCCTTACGATACGAGTCATGATAACACGAGTAGAACTGTGACCATAACTGTAACTAAGGCCATAACCAGACCGCAAGGAAATACTATAAGCCAATAATGTTGCCAAGCAAAGAAGCCGATATTTATAATGTAAGAAAAACAATTGCACTTTTCCACAAATTGCTTTAATGCGTACAACGCGTTTCGGCTCACAGAGCCATCATTAGGTACAAGGCAAAGTTGTAAGAGAGTAAATCACATATATATATATCTTTTCAGAAGAGGGGGCGTAGTGGGAGGAGACTAGAGGAGGAGTGGGAAGGAGGAGGTAGTGGCGGAAGAAAATTGGGAGAAATCAGGAAAAACCAAGGGAGGAAAGGGGAGGGAACGGACTAAACCGTGGGAGAAAGGCCAAGAAACGGCAAAGGGGGAAACTTGTAAAGAGGGGGGAAGAAGGCAGGGAATAGGCATGTCATCAGAAGGTAGGGAAGCGGCGCTAGGGAAAAGGAGGGGGAAGAATGCACCTGAGGGTAATTAGGAAAGGGGGGGGTATGAATAGGAAGGGATAAGGTGGGCACCGCCCGGTTAAGGGTTAAACCGATATGTCGTGAAAAAATAGCGTTAACATGCGTTAGATAAATAAAATTAGTGTGAAAACAATGTAGATGGGCCTTGAATTTATCACGGTACCTGTCCTGTTTCTAAAATACTGACATCATGAAATCAACCACGCATAGATAGCTTCTCTGAAACGGGTAATACGGAACGTATCATAATTCAGGCATCCTGGTATTCCAAGAGAAAGATGAAATTCCCTTCAAATATATAATGAATTCTCATCGATAATTTACCCATAAAATAGCTAAATACAACTTTTTCGGAGATTTGTATCCAGAGACTAACATTTACTTGGCACATACACTGGTGGTAGATTTCCCTTCTAATGTTTCAAGCCTTTCATGGTATAAGCAAAATCCTCCCGCTGGATATGAGAGGGTATTTAGTGTCCATCGGTGCTTGAGATATTTTACATCGCATCGATCAGCAGACATAAAATTAAGTTCACATAGAAATTTCATTTAATTATTTTTCTTTAAGGGCATGAGCATTATACACGCATTAGTCATCAACTTCACACTCGCCAGGTTAAACCGATAATTGTGAAGAAGCAATGCAAATAAATAGTATGTTGGCCGACCGTTTTTTTTAAAATCATCTGCGTTTTTACACAAAAAAGTAACCATTTTGAGGCCAAATGACGAATTGATTCAAAATTTAGGCCGAGGAACATACATTTTTCCCACTATTACGTCCATCTCTCACGCCAAAGCAGTTAAGGAATCACGTTTCGATAAGGGGGCTACTCATACAATTCTCCGCGTCGATTTTTATCTGCTGAAACCTATCGCTTTTAGGCAATTTACCTATAGGAGTCCGGCCGGGGATCAAGCGGACACATATTTCAAGGCACGTTCGGAGACATCTCGACCTCGATATCACTCTCCCACTCCCTCCTCCCTCACCCCCTCCACTCACTCCCGTCTGCAAGCCCAAGCCTCAAATTTCTCTTAAAAAATTTTTGAATATTCATTCAAATAACTATATTTAAGCCCTAGACACTCGGGCTTAGTATATTTTCATGCCTTGGAGAATAATCCACTCTTAAATTATTATTGTCATTCCAAATTATATAGCAAATAGATAAATGCTTGGCGGCAATGAAGGTTATGTGCGCATAAAATGGTCTGATCACATAATTATTGAAAGAGGAAAAAAAATATATATAAAACGGATGGATAAGTATAAGTTACACTATAGAAATTAATTTTGTCTTAAATATTCTAATCATTTACTTATAAATGATTTTAAGGTTTTGGGTAAGGGCTCAAATAGTTCATCAGGCAGCCGGTATTTCAATCATGTATAGTACCCCTATTTAAAAACAAGTACTTGGCCGCGTTATTTTTTTGTTTCCTTGGTTTTATTTTATATGTGTGATCATTTCTACCTATTTCATGAGGTCTCTCCATGGTTCCATTTAATTCTTCCCAGCCCTTGTTTCCTGAGACAATCCTGCATACTGCACAGAGCCTGTTCATTTTTCTTCCAGTTTCAAGAGAGTCCCACTCCAAAACTTTTATCATCTCCGTCATGCTGTCAGTTCTCTTGCGTCGACCTAACACGTACCTGGCGGCCTTTCCTTGTACTCTTTCAATTGTTTATTAGCCCTAACTCGTGAGATTCCCACGCCGTGGTGCAATATTCAACAATATGCCTTACAATGTTTGTGGAAGCCATTTCATTTGTAGCCCTGTTGCTTCCTTTAGGATTACGCATGACCCAGTGGAGCGACTTATGGGCTTTTCCGACAATGTAGTCAATGTGAAACCCCCATCATAGGTATTTGCTCAAGTATACACCAAAGTATTTGCAATTGCCCCAATAATTGGCAAAAAATATGGTAGAAGTCATCTGATGGACACCAAACTTGCCAAATTACATTTTTAATGTCTTTTTGTAACTGGATTGTAATTTATGTAATGGACTGTAATTTATGTAAGTGAATAACACACCTAAATGGCAATCGGGAGATCCAGGTTCCAATCAAAGTCATGTCAAATGATTATTTATTTTCATGGCGAATTTCAACCCTTGGTGTTATTGCACCCCTGCGTGTGACTTCGAGCAATTTCATTTCTAAATACAATGATAGGAAATTTGTAATTTCGTCTGAATGATACAATTGTTTATTTTTTCAATTTTCCTAACGTTTAAACCAAGTTAGCACCCACTTTTTTCCTATTCTTTACTCTTGCAAACCTCTTCCACTCGTCTAATAACCTCAAACAAAAATTATTAAAAATAAAATTACTAAAAGCGAGAGGTAGAAAGATGAAAGTACCATTTTAAATTAAAATTATTACTTTTGCGTTCAAAGTAACACAGAGTTAGTTCTGCAATCATTAGTCTAAGAGAAAAGCAATTGACAGAGGTGATTCATTTTCCAGCGTTATTCAAGCAGTTGCAAAAATTGCTAAACTAAACGAAAAATGAATGCCTGTACCAAGTAAAAAGTAACAGTACATGTGATAGGAAAGCCAGAATCCCGGCACGGTCCATTTTTAAGCACAATTTACGCTAATGAACGTATCAGGCTATTAAACGAAATGCACCACCACTGGACAGCAAAAGATAAGGTTTTATGGCACCGCGGAAAGGGAAGAAATTTTCATTGCCTTCGCCCTTCAACCTAAAAGCCATAATTTTCCCGCTGAATGGAAATAAAATTCGCCGCACCTCCAGCTTGCAGTGCCCTCTGGATTTCGTCCAGATTTTTGGACACAGTAACTCACAACAGCGATTGTGGCTACACAGGAATTCACAAAAAAATTATCGCGTGAAATTTTGATATTCTATATCATTCATTAATAATATAACATGACGTTCAGAATTCATTACCAAAGTATGGTTTTTTTCCAATATTTTTTGCATTTATTTGGAGGTGAACACGAAGAAAACTCTTTTGTCCTGTAAAAAATACCTGTGCCCTATCAACCTTTATAACGAAAAACATACTCCTAAACGACCGCGGTTAAAATAAAACTTTTGTCATGTAGAAAAACATTATTCACACTTAGAAGAGAATAAGCTACAGTCATTTGAGATGTGAGTGTAAGAAGTATGGAGAAGGTGAGATGAACGGAGAGGAAGACGAACGAGGAAGTGCTAGGTATGGTGGACGAGAAAATCAAACTTCTGAATAAAATCCGGGACAGGCAGAATGCGAGGCAAACTTTAATGTGGTCATTAAAGTTTGGGGACAAAAACTCGAGCATGTAGAGCATGTTATTTATTTATTTATTTATTTATAACAGAGTCCCATGCCTCCCTCATATGATCGTCTGGGCTACATGTTCTCATCGTTGCCTTGTAGTCTTGGATATTCGCGTCCACTGATTTTCTTGTGACACAATGTCCTTAATATACCCTTTGCACAAATATAGCAATTATGTAGAATTAATAATGTTGCCTCAGGATTGATGTGTTGGAACTAAATAGTAACGAAATACGAACTTTTTTCTATTTTCCACCGATATTTTATTTATAATTAACTTACGAAAGATCTACGGGCCTACAAATGAACAAGTAAGGTGGAGAAGAAAGAACAATAAGGACATAAGGGACCTTTACAAGAATGCCAACATCATAAATGAGATTAAATGATGAGGATTGGGATGGGCAGGACATGTGTTAAGAAAAGAGGACGGGTGTGTGTTGAAGGAGGTTTTGAGAGGAAATCCAGAAGGAAGACGACCCCGGGGAAGACCATGACAGAGATGGTGAAACTATGTAAAGATAGATTTGGAGAGGGTTAGAGCAGCAGAGGAGGATGCAATGGACCAAAAGAGACGGAGGGGATATGTTGATGCGGCTAAATATCGACTTGGATAATAATTACTCTGGGAGGATGAGAGTGAGAGTAAGCAATTTCCCACAAAGAAACGTTCTCGTGATAATTGTTTCACGCACTGAAGTAAAACGAAACCGGCTGAATCCAACATTCCCCCGAGAAAAATTGCAAACAGTTTCTCTATCTCCAAAGCAGGCAACGCAATCGATCGGGAACATTTCCTCTTTATTAGTAAGGCAGTTATTGATGGTAGATCACAAGACTACCACTTTCACCGTGGGACGACCATTTCTCGAGGCCTCGTAGTCACCTTCCATTGCCGTTTCCTCGGGACCCTTTCTCCCACACTCGCCGGGTCTGCACACCGCAGACGCCCGCCCCACCCATGCTCCATCGCCCGACTCCCTTCCTCTGAGCGAGAGTCGTGTATTCCCTTCCACCAGCCCCTTTGAATGTGCCGGCGACATGAAAGGCCTGCCGAGGTCGCCGTCTTCCACCCCTTCTCGCTCCTGGAAGGAGGAGAGGAAAACCTCCTCCTCCCCACTTCGATGAAACACCCCTTTCCCTCCCCGCTTTGTAGTCCTCCCTCCCTCGACAACCACTCTCCACTTTCCGCTTCAACCATCTCTCTCAAACAAAATTTGAGTGAAGCGGGAGGAGTCTCAATTCCATCATTTTAGCAGGGTAGAGGCAACCAGAAAGCCCATGAAACCACGTATTTTCACCTCCCTCCGCGATTTTAAAGTACATTTTCCATGCCTCGATGAATGAAAATAGCAAAAAAATTTAAAAGGTATCGCTTTTGTAAAAGAACCACATATACTGCCTAACGGCCTGAACCTGTGAATTCATGTACTGTTTTGAACTTTGAACTACTATGCATAATGCTGTTTCAAATGAAATATTTTTTCTGGGCCCTGATGGTACTAGAGTAACAGGTATGATGTAGTACACCTAAAACTTACAAATATATTACTCAGGGCTCAGTACAGGCAATCCTTCTACCAATGATCTGAACCTAATGCAAATACATCCTTCAAATATTCCCTTTAAGAATGACTCGCCTAAACTTTAATGGATCGGTAGTATACTTTGTGTAATTTTCAATGCATTCTTAAATAAATTATCATTGAGTAATCGTCACTTAAATTGAAATGTTGAAAGAATGTCAAAGAAAATAAGTAACAAGATATACACAATGTGGTGGCTAATTTGACAAAATGAATGGTCGCATTCCCAGGAACAAGCTGAAATGTTTCAAAATGTGTTGGGTGACTGTATACATTGTTTTGCACTTTTTACTGCTCTGCATAATGCTGTTTTAAATGCTACATTTTGTTATGGTTATGAAGGTGACTTAACTAGAGTAACAGATAAGATACAACTAAAACCTACAGAGATATTTTTCAGGGCTTTGTACAGAGATATACATGCCCATGAATTGTATTCTTGGCAGTGAGACGCATTTATTATAATCATTCACTCAACCCCGATCTTTTTCATAGACCTTGCGTTATTTTTGAGGAGTGAACCCCCAGAAATTACGTGACAGCATTGAAAGAAATCGCGATATGGAATAACAGAAGCGTTGAATATACCAATCTTATTTATTTAAAAATGGATGAATTGAATTTCTTCGAAAAATTCTTAGTTAAAAAAAATCGGAAAAACTTCACCAAAAAATTTGCATGCACAGAATCGGGTTCGAAACTATGAATAATTCAAATGTGACTCTCGACATCGTAATATACATATCATGGGATAAGAAATTAAAAAAAAACATGAGCTACCCATCATTACCCAGACATTAACAATCACTTCGGAGCCAGAAGAAGCAACTGTGCCTCAAAGACAACGCTGGGTAACGAGTGGACGGTCATGTAACTGATTTTGAAACGCTCTGGGGTGAGGAACAGATGTTAATAGCGTTATCGTTACAAATGTTCAGGTACTTAGAATGATAAAACTTTGCCATCATCAGCAGTAAATACTACTGAAAACAGAATTGGTTCATGCGAAATAAAAGGATGCGTGGAAATACTGTTTAGGTAGATAAATAGGACTAACAACTTAGAAATTAAGCAAACGTGAGTCATGTGAAGAAAGACTACATGGGTTCTGGGGAATTAAGTTAAGAGATTACGAAAGAACACAAGAAACGAAGACATCGTAAGCAAAAGAGCGTAATGGTAATACGTTTATAATCATTGGAGTAAATATAAAAAGACAAGATGAAATCATGGGCTAAAGCATGTAAATTACGTTTGGACGGAGAAATTCACGAAGTCCGCTGTTCTTATCCGCATTGAATGAGGATGAAATACAGGAATGCAAACATAAACCTTAAAAAATCTCACGGACTTTGACAAGGTGGTAATGGATAAGGTTCCAGAGATATTCGGAGATAAATGAATTATCTCACAAATGTCGATAAAACTAATGGTAAAAGCCTCTTATGCTGAGTAAGAATAGAATGTTTTTAGCCTAGCAGCACAACTCTTTATGGCAAAGTATCTCAAGCCCCAGTGAAATTTTATGAATGAATAGGAAACTTCGGGAAATAGTGGTGGAGAGACATGGACAAGATTCGGAAATACAGGTATGAAGTCAAACTTAGACTAATGCTTGGCATGATTAGGGGTGAGTCACGGTAAGAGATAGGTAAACAGGGTAATGACGCAAGGTAAAGGGATAGGAAATGTACGAAGTAGGCTGAGAAAAAGGAAACTAGAAAGAGAGAGTTTTACGCAGGATTTGACAAGAACGAATGGTCCACTAAGCCAGTCCTAATGAGCAAAACACTACTCAGTCATAATTATGATTGCCACTTCCCGTTTACAGACACTACTGAAAAAATCTTTTCGGAAGATAAAAGAAAAAATGTGATTTAATAAAACCATTGTAAAAAACTACAGGCAATTTGAATAAATTAAGCATGCATGTATTCATAGACCTGCCAGTTTAGCGCCGTCATTCCACAAAAGAGCCGTTGTATTCGCCAGCTCGGCCTTCCCTAAAAAGTGAGAACTCTTAAAACAATTTGTTGGCAAAGCCAAATTAAGAACTCATGTTATACTTCAAACCGCTTAACTTGAAAATAAACCATGGGATATATAAAATAAGGACAATTAATAGAGTACAAAATTAACGATTTTATCAAGATGAAAAGGATATATCAATTGGAATCACTTGTACGAAAGAGACAAATATTTTTGTTCTGCTGACTTGAAAATTAATGCACTATTTTTTAGGTTCCAAAAGCTTATAGATCCAGGTTGAAAAATTAAAATGCTAACTTAAATTTTCCTTCCTACTTTATCAGCACTGGGGATTATAAAATAGTAGGTTTGGATTTTCTCATGACAAGCATGTATTTTTCCCAAAAGACGGAGAAATAATCGAATACGCTGAAAAGGTATTGCATGAAGTAAAACTAGTGTCCACAGGCTAATAAAGTCTTCGTTTAAGAAGAGGTTACGTCCGGTGATTCAACATCTACATTATACCCAGTGGACCGACGCAGGGGGGGTGTAACAAGGTGTTTTACGGCACGATCCTCGAAAAAAACGAACCGTTGAGTTGTCCCTACCAGCTCGGGTGTGTATCTCTCATATTTTGACGCTACAGCCTGTGCTACAGATTTAAGGCATAGCCAAAATAATACTCTATGGGTCATACCTAAACCAGCCTAACCCGAATTTTTCATGTAATTTTAGTATATCGATTGGCTTCCAATGCAATCAATGAAGCAATTCAGTAGTGAAATTCTCAAACGAGCATTATAAGCTATAATACGGGTGCTGGTGCCAGATGCAACACCAATACGAAAATAATCATGAAAAAAACAACTACCCGCGGGCAGTCTCAAGACACAGTAAATAAACAGTCACCTCACTCCCAAAAGCCCCATGGGAAATCGTTTTTTCCGCAGCCACGCCCCCCTCCAGCAGCGCTTCAACGTTGCCAAATTGACCTTAGCACGGCAAGAAGCGTGGTAACTACGCTTAATTGTAATATTAAAAATTACCCCGCACTCGAGGAGAAGAAGCAAATGCTGCTTTTTCCAACCAAAGAGTGTGTTTATTCTATATATTTAAGATTCCTCTTTAATAAAACTCAGAATGGGCTTCGTAGGGATGAAGTTAAATGTGATTTCACTAAATAAAAATTTTTGTGTGATTAAAGTTGAATGTTTTTTTTTTAATTTTACTAATAAACATTAATAACCTTCGTACATTTATGTTGATATGATGTTAATCTAAGCAATTTACCGAATTATTTCATAAACAGTTAGCATTATCATTCAAAATTTTGCAAAAAAATTTATACATAAGTTATCATCAGCATGTCTATTAGACTTAAGAATACCTTTCTCGTGAATAATCATGGAATCTAGGATGAGCAATCACAAGAAGTAACATTGATGATGCTCATGTAAAAAATCAAAACATTAAAAAGTGTGTAACATTTATTCCACTTCACCGGATCGTGATGCAGAAAGTCCATTCTGCCGGCGTGCTCCAGCCACAGCCTCCCTCGCTGTGGATCGCGTGGAATGCGATGAAATCGTTAACTGTTCATCCAGGTCGAGTTTTTGCATCGCAATGCACAGTAAAAATTACCGTTGCCTATTTATGGGTTCTTTTCAAGTGAATCCAACGCCTTTATCTCATAAAACTCGAAACAGGAGCGGTGTTGTATTAGTTAATATGTTATATTTGGATGTTACTATGCTAAAGCTACTTGGTAGTTATGTAGTTCACGCATAAACAATTCCCGTCACCTACGAGTGCCTACCGCCTTGAGTTATACAATTTCTACCATATTTGTCAAACAAGAGTGTTTGTACTTATTTATTAGAGCGTATTACAATTAAATTAAATCAAATCACTCATTCTTTAAAAATCTAAATAAACATACTTCCACAGTTAATGTCTCTTTGACTGTCTTTCTATTCAAGGACAATACTCATTTTGACTCGCGTCCTTTCAGCCTACTGACTTCCATTTTTCAGCTAGCCGAGATGACTGTTTATTTAGACTGTGCCCAAGATTTGTTCGCGGATTTCCACACTTTCTGTGTGAATGATAGCACTTCTTAAAATACTTCGCATCCTCTCAACACTAACGCGTCACTATAAAATGCATCGAAAACGAGCGAAAATTAAAGCTCACACGAAATGTACGGACGCAGTCCCGGAATCAGCGCCACAATTAAGCTGAGACTGATACTATCACTTGGACAATCTCCTCACCCCCTCCCCCCCCACGGGAGAAATTAAGTTTCAAAAACAAGTGCCCTCCGAACGGCAATAATGATCCCTTTGGCTAGCCGTGTAATGGGCTCCGCGTTTAAGGAAAAGTCCCCAAAGGGGGGGGAGGGTGAAAGGAGGAGGAGGGAGCGGGAACGATGGTGTGGGGGCATGATGGGGGAGAGGTGGGCGGTGGAGAAGGGCTCGGCCCGCTGGAATTCGGAGAGAGAGAGAGATCCGCAGGGGAAGGAGAAAAGGGTCGAGGGAAGGAGACGGCGGGAGCAAGGGCGGAGTAGGGTCGCTCAATTAACTCTCACGCCGGAGTGAAAGCGAGAGCGGTGTAGCTCTCAAGCCCGTCGAGGGAACGGGGTCCGCACGGGGTAGGGGGAGGAACCGGGGGGGCGGCGGGGGGGGGAGAGAAGGCGCCCTCCATTGTCCGAGTCAGCCCCGCGGCACGGGCACCTCCTTTGTTTAAAGAGAGCGAAATATTTTCGGGTGCGGGGAATTCGGATGTTGGAGGCGGGGAGGGGGGCGATGGGGGAGGGGAGGTGGGGTGGGTAGAAGGGGGTGGTGACAGCGAGAAGAGGAGAAAAAGGAATCCCTCGATTTAGGGGCTCGGCGGCAAATTGGCTCCGAGGACCTTTAAAAACGTCCTACTGTATCGAGTTGAACTCGCTCCCCCCCTCTCTCTCTCGTCTTCCCCCATCATCTCGGAATAATGAGCTCGACCAATCGTGAAGTCATCATCTCTTAACCAGCTGAAGTTGAACGGGGGCGTTTTACAACGGCATGAATACATGCGCCTACTCGGCCCGAGTGGATCAGCTTGAGCCTTAAAGTGATACCATCAAGTGGGCATAGAGTAAATCTTCCTCAATCTTTCCACTTGTGCCTCCAGGGAAACGGTAACGAATATTCCGCCATACATATAATGCACTTCTGCACTATTCCTTTAAACAAATGTGGAAATCCATATAAACATTGTTGAAGTCATAAATTTTCCCCTTAAGTTTTTTCCTTTGAGAATTTCTTGGTTGGAAGCCATTTCAAAATATCCTGGGTAATGTTTTTTGGCTGTAATATGAAGTAAATTTGATGGTAACGAGGGAAAAGGGAGATTGCCTAATTACAATCAAGTCGTAAATAGTATGTCCTTAAGGAATAAATTCAAATGGATATTCAAATTTCAATGAACCGGAGATAAATTACTATATTTCATGTCTAAGTTACAACATGTGTATACTAACTGCATACATCCACGGGGCTCTAAATGCTGTGAAAGAGAAGCATATAATAAATAAATAGATTTTATATATATATATAAAATATATTTTTATTGCATATTATTGCACTATCGTCCAGTTCTGAGCTATATTTAAAGTTTCAAGTCTCTAGCTCATCGAGAAGTTAGTTTAAAATCGATTATAATATGCGCACCAAACAGACAAACAAACACAAGACAAGAAATCGAGTTATTAAAAACGTAGTAATGAAAAAATACCTGTACGCATAGCGAAAAGCATTCCGTGGTACAAAATATGGAGCAATATCCGTATTTTTATGAGTGTTATCTCAAAGTTAAAAATGGGCAATTATATAAAGGTCACGGTCACATAAAAAAAACACTATAATTATCATTAAGACGGTCGGTTATTCCTACATGAGTATCAAATATAGGAAAACCTCCTTCTCAGTATGTTATCTTAAGTAAAAAATGCATTTTCATTGCAAGAAAACTTGACACATTACCTCCAATTGAAGGGAGATTATGGCGCCGTCCAAGCGGAAAAATGACGAAGCGTGCGCCAAAAAGGAAGCGTCTCGGCATGCGCAAGTTTTTCTCGACAACTTGCGAGACCGAGAACGATAAATTTTATGGAACGATTGGAGGGAAATAAAGTATACATCTTGCGCGTTCAAGAAATAAAAAAAAATAATGAAACACAAAAATTAGCATATTTTCATTTCTTTCGCCGAAGTTTATTCAGATGGGCCTCCGCATGGCAGCTGCAAGCGTCGTCGCTACCCCAACTTTCCCTCCCTCCGCTCCCCCCCTTCCCCATCTCAGTCGACGAAATAAGAAGAAAAAAATCTGGCAAGGATCCAAAGGAGACCGTTTGCGGGAATTCGAATGAATCGCGCGCTCGTGCATGTGTGCGGACAGCGGGCACGCGAAAACATTACAGCGTAGGGGTCGGGCGGATTATTTTGTCGGCGACTCGGAGATGGGAGGCGCGTTGAGGAAAATACGGCTCCGGACGATCGCATTCGCCCCTCCACCTCCAAAAATCAGCGTGGCACACGAGCACATCGCTGTCAAAGGAGAGTCATCAATCAGGATTATCCGTCGCCGGGCATTCGTCGCGAAACTCACGAGAGAGAGAGAGAGAATTGGAGAGGGGGAGGAAGGGGTGACAGACGGGGAAGTATGTTGGGTCCGAGGAAAAGATTGCTCGTAGGGGCGAGTGATTTTGCTTAGGTGCGACAATATGCTGGGTGTTACATCATCTCCTTATTTATTCATCATCATTGATTTTTTAAATTTATGTTTCATTTTCGTCATGATTTTATTTTACAGTCCCTATTTTTTAACGTAAGAAAACAAAAGTAATGAGATTCTCTGGGATTAAGAAAGTGAGGCTTGTGATTAATGTTGAAGGACACAAACTCGAGCAAGTAGAACAATTTTATTACTTAGGTAGCACACTAGAAAACGGGCATAGTAGCAAAGACACGCGGAAGAGAATAAGCGCTAGCTAAGGAGGCGTTTAGTAATAGAAGGGAGATGACGACGGGTAAGGCTGTGAAGAAGATGCTGGTGAAGAGCTTGATGTGGAGCGTAGCGTTGAATGGCGCACAAACGTGCACGCTCAGAAAGGAGGACGAGAATAGGCTGCAGGCATTTTTCATGCGGGTGTGGAAAAGAATGGAGAGGGTTATGTGGACGGAAATGAAGATAAACGACGAAGTGCTTGAGATGGTGGGGGAGGATAGGAAACTTCTGAATGAAATTCGGGATTGGCAGAGTACGTGGCTGGAGGAATTAATAAGGGGCGATGGGTTACTCAAGAATGTGATAAAGGGAAGGGTGTTGGGCAAGCGGGGAAGAGGAAGAAAGAGAATAGGTTTCATGGGTAGGATGAAGAAGGGTAGATCGTATGCTGAGGCAAAAAAGGAGGACGATAGGCCCCGGAAAGTGTAGTAAACCTGGAGGATATTCTCTGACATTCAAAAAACCTACCTTTACCAGTAGAATACATTAAATAAAAAAAATTTTATTATTATTTTTGTAGCATTCTCCGTCTCCATCCGGGACGGTCTCGTGGGTTGGTAGGCGTCAAGAGGGACGATCCAAAGGGGCAGGATATCACAATTTCTCGATCCCTAGCCGCGCCGCCGAAGAACCGGCGGCTAGTCTGCCCGGATCGGGGGCTGTGTATGTCAAGTGTAGTGTTGTCTCCAAATTTGCTCGTTCAAATTTCCTTCTTCTGATAATGAGATGTTACTTTCTCCCCATATGTCTAGAAAAATTTTCATCGTCTACGTTATGCTTTTTCTACGTCAATTCTTCATCGCAGTTTTCTCTTTATTTCCTCTAGATATTTTATCTAAATTCTTCTCTCCATGGACCAGGTTGATTTTATCATGTATGGTGGTTTTCCCGCCACCAGGGCGAAGTTGGCGAGTCTAATTCTTTTGCTACTGAAGGACGAATTCATAGGAAAACCGGCATATAAACCATATATAACATTATAACGTGCACTTAAGAGACCTTATGTGGTGGATCCATTGAGGTATATGGAGAGGGCGCTTGCTTAGCTGGCCAATGCTAGAAGCTGAAGCCACACTGCCATCTTCGGAAAGCCTCGTATTTCCTATAGTGCTTGCAAGATACCGCACTAATTTAGCAATTTTACGGTGTTTTCCATCGATAACTTACTATAAACCAGAATATAATTACTTATTTCAAACGAATTCTCGATAAATAAATTGATTACATATATATGAAAACGAATAATAATCCACATTCCCGTTGAAAACTATGGTGAACATTTAGAATACATGGTTGTATTGTATGGTTGTATGGTATGGTTGTATGGTAAACATTTAGAATATATGGTTGTATAATATATATTAGCCAATAAATGTTTCAAGAGTTAATTGCCTTAAACTGCAAACATATGGTTGATATTCTTACTATACACCTGTTAATCTTACTACACAACTGTTGTTCTTCATATACATCTGTGGATTGGACACACCCTGAGATACAATGGGTTTGTGAGGACATAATTGAAGGCAAAATGGAGGGAAAAGTCCGCAGAGGAAGACCCAGGAATAAGTTCATAGACCAAATAAAGGGGAAAGTACATAGGAAGAGATAACCAGGAGGTAAGGGAACTAACGTTAGATAGGGAAGGGTGGAGGGCTGCAGTCACCCAATCCTAGGATTGGACGACCAATTATGATGGCATTTGTTAATTCGTCCATTCCGTCGTGATATCCATTGGAAAGTAAGGAAAGAGCCAAAATAACCAATATGGTTGTTATTTCGGTTGTCAGGCTTCAGTTTGATGACGAGGTGCCCTCTCCATTCTCCTCATTGGGTGAAAATTTTGATGAGACATTACACCTTTGGAGATTTAAAGTACGAAAAACATATCGGACTGTGTCCATTCGTCAGGAAAACTTTTGAAGAAACAGTGTTTTAGCTCGGAAAATATACCTGAGCCAACTCATGAAGAGATTGGGCTCAATAGAGATTCAAGATATGTCTGTGGTGAGTAGCAAATGCATTAACTGTGGCGGCGAGGTACGTTTTTTCCCGCTGACCTATAAGCCTTGGGTTTGAATCCCGACGGAGGGGTTTTTCACTACCTAGGGCATAACTGAGTGGGGTAAATTGGTCATAATCGGTAAAATATGTTAGCGACAATCATACTCTTAATAGAGTCCCCGGCCCCGGTGGCGGCGGGGTAAAGTCCTCGCCTGCTCAACTGAGGGTCGCGGGTTCGAGTCCCGCCTGGGTGGGTTTTTCTCCACCCAGGGCATGGATGTGTGTCAAGTTCTGTTGGTCCGGTCCCTGGAGAACCTGATGACAGGCTCAGCAGCCTAGCGGGATTCCGGGTACATACGGACCAACAGAATCGTCCGGCAAGCAAAAAAATATATATATTACGACTTTGAAATACGATACATTTCACTTAAGGCATAGGTATTATTGCCTTTGAGTGTTTAAATCTTCTCTCTCTACTGTGAATTTGGATTACTGGTGAAGAATTTGCCAGTATAGAATGGGAAGGTTCTTACTTACTGCTGAAGAAATCGCCGTAAGAAAGATTACATTAGAGAAAAAAATCCATCTATGGATATTTAGTGGTTTCCAAAGATAGAAAGAGACCACAAGAGATTTTCACACACCGAATTAGAGATTTCAAGAAAGAGATCGACGCAACAAATTTTAAGCTATCCGGGACTAGCCACGGAGTTTCACTTTTACGGAGTCACCCGCAATGCACAAATGTGCGAATTTCCACAGAGAAAAAATCATCCGCCTTGAATTCAGACATCTTTCTCGGCAACAAATTCAACGAACCGCCGATTGACCTACTTTTATTTCCATCCTTGTAAGACGAACATTACTGAGGAAAAATATACTTGCAATGTACTACACAACGTATGGAGTCATAATTTAATTTTTCAGTATGTATTGCAGTCGTATAAGAAAAATCGTGAAACGCTCCATTTATAAAATGCCGCAACCAATATTTCAGATAGTAATTGGAGGTAAAAGATCTTTTTAAAGACAAGTTAGAGATAGCTGCTTTGATAGTTGTCTCCTGACTGGTTACTCTACCAACCACAACCAAAACACTAACACCAACAGTCCCAAGAATACATTCCAAGCAAGGAATCACTCAGATTCCCGCTGAAGGTTACCAAAAAATTATGCCGCACATTTCATGCGATAAATGACAATCATAGCACAAGGGTTTGATCTGTTTGCACTTAAACAGACACATACTGTGGTGAAAACGTAGAAAGCATCCCCTTGGGGGATGTTGGAATATACTCAACACCTTTCAAACTTACATGTAAAATCATCAATATATCTTTTCAAGGCACTCTAAAATGAATCGCAGGAATAAGACTTAGCAACAGAGTAAGGTTTACTCAAGTAATAAAAAATTCTTCCTAGATTAAAAACAGAGCATCATAAACAGAGATTCAAAATACGCAAGAGAGATTTAAAACATAACAGATTTCTATAATACATAAACAGATCTATATCATTTGTTGATCGGCATTATATCCTTCATTAACTCTTCGAGGCCCTCCATAAATGGGTAATGCTACATAATATGCTAAGAAAGAAAATATAGTAAACATAGTGAAGTAGAATGCATGCATCTATGACGGCAATATAAAATACAAGAATGTTTGAATAGATTTATGACGACAACCATTTTAGGTCAGGTGAAGAAAGATAAATACATAAAGAAACAAATAAATAAATCATAAACAAGAAAACAGCATAAGATCAAGGGCAGTGAGGATCACGTCAGGAAAGATCGAAATTAAATTAAAGCTAGGAAAGAAAGAAAATAAATCAGAAGTAGAGGAAGAGGCTAGAAAAGAATGAAGGAGGCAGAAAAGTAAACAGAAAAATAACATAAATACATGAAAGTTTGATGGAATGAGAACCCTATGACATAAGTAATACAAAGGGGAAGCGGTTTTTCTTCTTTCCTAGAATAGTTTAAAAATGCAATGCGATATGAAATAATTTTAACATTAGATTTTCAACATACTAGCTGACCCGTGCGAATATTGCACACAGCATGCAGCTTCTTCCTGTTTCTTCCTTCTTTATTCCTGTTCTTCTACCTGTTTCTTCCCATGGACAATTATATGTTATTTATGTTTGTGTTAAAGATACATAACGTAAACTTAAACGGTAAACGGTCACACTGATTGCTTGTAGAATGTAAACAATCTAACTAAACGATCTGTTAATAGATGGCGCCTCCCACAACCTTTTAAGCACGTAACTATAGCCAAAATATTAGTAGATTATATTGTCAACAGATGGCACTGTATCATTTTTTAACAAAAACTTTAATTAAAAAGTTTTTAACAAAAACTTTAATTTAAAATTATTTAACAAAAACTTTAATTTTAAACTCTTTGTCTATTTTCGTCAATAGCGGGGAACATAGCCTTTAGAACGATGTTTCAATCATTACTTTTGATGAAGAATTATGGGAGTTATGGCGTTTCGACAAAAAACACCTTTGAGACAATATATATGATAACGCAGCAATCTGAGAAAAATACCCGTATTTTGAGATCAAGAATTATCAACTAGAAAATCAAGGGTATCTTCGAGAGAAATCCACGAGAAATGGAAACGTGAGAATAAAGATTTTCATTGAATTGAAATAAGTTTCATCAGCTGCCGGCAAGAAGTATCCTTTCCATTGGCTCTGAGAAGGAATTTTGAAGGATTTAAGACTAAATGAGATTTGCTTAGGAAAAAACCGCTTCCTGAGCCAACCCTGTGAAGAAAGAATTAGCAATTACTTTAATAAAACAAAGCTCCTCGTCTCTTCCGGGAGAAAATGGTGGGTTGTGCGATATCATTAAATGAAAATGAGGAAAGAATAAGAATTGGCTCGAGGCCAGCGCCACCATAGAAGTCTCCATTTCTTCCCGTCCCGTTTTTAAGAAAATCCAGTGA
Source organism: Ceriagrion tenellum (assembly GCA_963169105.1). NCBI lineage: Eukaryota > Metazoa > Arthropoda > Insecta > Odonata > Coenagrionidae > Ceriagrion > Ceriagrion tenellum. The sequence continues at coordinate 50,436,652 of OY720637.1, forward strand.
CACAAGCGTGAGGCGAAATTACTAATAGAATGAGAGGGAAAAAAGCGACGGCGTCAAAAAAATGAAATTAAATCCCTATCCTCGGTCTCTTGCTTCAAGCCGAAAACAAATCCCACATTTTGAAGGATTAGCCTTGTCTCTTATCCGAGAGATACCGGATGTCTCCGAATGACATCCTTCGGGGATATTTTCGTGCGTGATTGATGATTACTTTGCCTTACGACGCCGGCGCCTCCAGAACTCATCCCTTTCCTCTTCCTTGCTCATCGCCTGCTCTTGAAAACGAAAAAAAGGGCGAGCAAAACTCATTCTATGGAATGTATACGTCTGTCGCAATTCAAATTCTTACTCCATAGGGCTTAGCTTATTAGTTTAATATATCTCCGTTTCTCTTTGACTTTTCCATGGCTGAATCCCTATATCCGTTCGGTGCTGTTTCATTTACAATTCTCGGGGGAGTACACCTTCGTAATTGAAATCAACAACCGATCTTTGGCTTGGTGGTGTAACTGACTAACACACCTGACCGGCAATTGGGAGAATCGGATTCAAATCCCGGTCAAGTCAAATGACTTTTTCATGGCAAATTTCAACCCTTGGTGTATGTACACCCCTGCAAGTGACTACGTTCCACATCATCGTTATTCAGTGCAATGATTGGAAACAACAAACTAATCAACTGGAAGGAAACTATCTTTTTCTGGCTCATGCTCGCTCCAGGCAGTTTAATTACTCCAAGGCATGGCGGTCGCACAAAATAACTAAGAAATACCTCTGCAATTCGTCTTTAAGAGACAGTTATTTAGTCGGAACCGTATTTATTGCCTCTTAAAGTAGTTCAGGAGTGTAATTCTAGTAGGAACTACCTTTTTCTGGCCTACTTATAGCCTACTTATGTATTTCCTACTTATGTATTTCCTACTTATGTATTTCCTAAGAATATTCCATTCTTTTGGGCTGATTTAAATAAGAAAAAATATTAGTTTACCAAATGAAAGCCTCTCCCATGGGCTAAGAGCTTGTCGTGATGGAAGGGATTGTGTACTCCGATGACCCCTAATGCTGACCTGGTGGGAGTAATGCTCCTTAGGAATTTGTGTCACCCATAGGGCCACCCATGCCCGATACTGTAGGTTGAAGGTTAGAAGATAGACGAACGGTAGTTTGCGCAGCGTCTGTTCCTCAGTGAGGTGGCTGTAAAAGGCATCGGACCCCAGTGGGGCGTCTTCTCATGTGATGGTGTCACAAGAAAACCACCATAGAGAAAGCCAAGGAATGCCACTCAACTAATAAAAACCTTGAAACCATGGCCATCCATAGGAATGAAAACGGAAGGATCTGTCACAATTAAGAACTTTAGGATATGTACTGTCCCAAAATTTACCTTTCAGGTGGGGGAATTGAAAAAAAAATAAAAAAAGTTACTGTGTTACTGGTTTTTAGGATGATTGAGCAATCACTGCTCGTACATGAAACTCTGATATTACGTTCTGATGCTTTCAGTTTGCTTCTAAGAAGTTTTCTTTCTAGAAAAATTACCTGTGCCTAATGTTCAATAAACGACTAATGCTGTGCACGAGAACGTTTGACCATGTCTCAGATAAATTAAAAAAAAATCCTCATGGTGAAATACCGATCTGTGGCGGAAAATGGGTGACATAGAGTAAACGTGTAATGGCTGACTGCCGGGAGCAACGCGCCGCTGAGAAGTTTTGTTTTCTGTTGGGAAAAACTCCCGCAGAAACTCTTGTGATGCTTAAAACAGCTGATGGGGATAGTGCCCTAAGTAAAGCACGTGTCTGCGACTGGTTTTTGCGTTTCAAGAATGGAGAGATGTCGATTGAAGACCAACCTCGTTCTGGGCGCCCGTCAACTTCAAGGACGGACGACAATGTTGCAAAAATCAACACCCTTGTTAGTGAAGACCGTCGCCGAACCATTGATGAACTTTGTGAGATGTCTGGAGTGTCATGGAGTTCAATTCAGAGGATTTTATCCGAAGATTTACACATGAGAAGGGTTGCAGCCATTCTTGTCCCTCGCCTTCTCACTGACGACCAAAGGGAGCGTCAACTTCAGGCCTCTCTTGAGCTGCAAGATCAGTTGAAAGAGGACCCAGATTTTTTTGTTAAGGTCATAACTGGTGATGAATCGTGGTGCTATAGATACGACCCAGAAACGAAGCAGCAATCAAGCCAATGGAAGACAGCTGACTCCCCCGGTCCAAAAAAAGCACGCCAAGTGAAGTCGAACATTAGGACAATGCTCATTTGTTTCTTCGATTGCAGAGGTGTTGTGCACGCGGAATTTGTTCCTCCGGGCCAGACGGTCAACCAGCAATTTTACCTAGAGGTTTTGAGGAGGTTAAGGGAGAAAATTTGGAAGAAAAGGGCGGATCTTTGGCGCACAGGTGATTGGTTCTTCCACCATGACAACGCACCTGCCCACACCGCGCTGTCTGTGAAGCAGTTTTTGACCAAAAACGGCATGACGCCAATTTTTCACCCCCCCTATTCACCGGACCTTGCCCCTGCGACTTCTTTTTATTTCCTAGACTCAAAAGGGACATGAAAGGAAAACGTTTTGGGACTTTAGAAGAGGTGAAACAAAAATCGCTGGAAGGCCTAACGAACATTAAAATAAGCGAATTTAAAAACTGTTTTAAACAATTGAAGAAACGATTGGATAAATGTGTTACAGTTAATGGGGATTACTTTGAAGGTGATCAAAATTTGGTGTAAAAATATTGATTAATAAAAAAGTTATTACGAAATTCCCGTTATTTTTGGGTCCCCCCTCGTATCTTTGAGTAACCGTTAGGTTGCTACATACACTAGACTAAGCTTAGGTGGTGTCACCACTTCCAGTGACCTCTGCAGTAGACGGCAGATTTAAAAAACAAAATATAGAGTGCCTATCGACAAATATGGAATAACTTATCGAGATAACTGAATAATTATATTTTCAGTTTTCCCACGAATATAAGAAAAAAAATCGAATATTTTTGGTATTATTCAATCTTCAAATCAAGCACTTGAAGATGATGTAGTGGCACCAAAACTAGTTAACCGAAATCTTTTACAAGAGAAAAGCAACTAGCCTTTTTCTTCGATCATTTCAGAACGGTTCCACCTCATCACACCAGAATCTCCATTTAAATAACTTACCAAGGACTTAAACAGGGCATGAGTAAAAGTTAGGGCATGGTTATGCCTTTTCCATGAAGCTATGAAGGTATACTCCTGCAACATGTCACTTATTTTCCGGGATATAACTTGCCAGAAAATCAATTTGACTCTGTGCCGTGCACGGGTTTTGCCATTTTCAATATTTTTCATATAAGCTGTCTCATGCAGAATAGCAATCAGCAGTAGGAATGCAAACAAAATTACGATCATTCGGAGAGTTTGTGGTTTTCAAATATTCTCCTCTTGGATAACCGCCTGATCCATGGAAAATTGTGGATTCCGCGTACAAAAAAGGGCAACTCCCTCCGGTGAAGCAAATACAGTCAAGCTAATCCGAAGCCAAAATAGGCCAAAGTTCATAGAACAGGACTTTAAAACTCACTTGCTCAACATCAAATGCAAAAAGTACTACATCGACGGGTAAAAAGAAGAAAGGTAATAGTAATCCATTACTGGTAACAGCGTGATTCGGACAAAGATCTACTCTGTCACAAATGAAAAAACGACTTCGTTTTCTTCCACTGATTTATTTTTTCGGTACGACATGTTTCGACACATAGAGGTCATTTTCAAGTACTTTAGTGGGTACTTGAAAATGACCTCTATGTGTCGAAACATGTCGTACCGAAAAAATATATCAGTGGAAGAAAACGAAGTCGTTTTTTCATTTGTGAATATCAACTTCCACATAGCTGAGCCTGATACCATTGAACGTATCTATTCTGTCATTTAGCCTAAGATACTCATCTGCGTATTTCAGGATGGTCATGGTGAATGGAAGGCAGAACTTAACCTACACATAGGTATTAAATGGAATTGAAAGTCGCGATTATTTATCATCAAACTCATTTCCTATCACATGAAATATAGACAAAGACATGATTGTTGTGGCATACAGATTAAAGAAGATTTTGCTGAAATACAGAGGTGGTCATTGGCTAAATATCCGCTCTAAATGGGGATAAAGTTAGAATTGAACTTAGTTTTTAATTTATTGCTCACCGACAAGACATATGGGAATTATGGCGAATTAAGAAAAAAAAGAAAGAAGGGATAAATACAAAAACTGTAATTTCAGGTAAGAATGTAAACCAAAGTCCACAAATCAATAGAGGAAAATGAAAATTTGAACGACAGGCGATTGTACAAAGTTATATTATTCGAATATGGAACCACTCTGTTAAGAAATCAGCCCGATTAAATAACGAATGAGAAAAGACTTAAAACATGGAATTGCTAAACGATACGTTTACCTCAGGATGTCAAAGCAAATTTAACAAGTGCTAGAAGCGTAGCTCGAGAGGGAATTTCAATCTCTTAAAGAGACAAATATCCAACCGTTTTCCATGGGGTACAAAAACTACTCCGGGGTGAGGAGAGACTATTGGAAGTTTCCCTTTGTGACACCAGTGGCACAGTGCCTTTAAAATTCAGACTTCTCCTTGTCTGTTGCCGAGAGTGGCTCCCAGTCACTATTTTAATCGACACAGAGAGCTTGAGGTGGAGTGAGAGAGTCATAGACGGAGGGAACCATGGAATAAAATGAGTGGGGAAAAAACTGGAGTATCAGAGGGAGAGAAATGTTGGATAATGGGAAATAAACTCCCTCTTGCACGTTCCACGTCCCTCTCAGAGGAGGCCCTCCCTCTCTCCTCCACTCTAGGCTTTGAGACTCGGCAGTGGGAGAGCAGTGTGTACCCCGCTCGGAAGCTGGACCGCGAAATCTGGAACGACTCCAAATAAACTCGAAGTCGGCCGGTTCTTTGAAAGCGGTGCCCCCAACCTATCCCCACCTCTACGACTCCCGCTTTCGCCTGAGCGCCCCGCGACGGGGCAACTTCGGAGGCAAGACTGGTGGGGAGGGGAGGGGGGGCGGGAGTAGGGAGGCGGGGTTGCCCCTCCCACCCGCCCGCCCCCCTCGCCGCCCCCATATGCGCCCCCCACCTCCTCCTTCTTAAACCTCATCCCACTGCCATCCAGCATTCGTCGCAGAGACAGGCCCTTTCAAGTCGCCCTAAAACTCCATTCATTCACATTCGGTTCAATCGAGGATTTCCAGCTCCGACTCTCTCCGAGTTAAGACTTGAATTCGAATTGAATCCTCGGGTCGGACCCGAAAAAAATTGAAAATGAAAAAAAAGAAGAAGGTTGTCATTTTCGTGTCCTCATGTCCTCGTCTCTCGCCCACGTACTTACACGAACGAAGAGGTGCTGCGAATTTCAAATTTCGCCGACGATTCGGAAAGAATTCCATTTTTGAGCCGGTTTAATGGTTCCCTTCTATAAATTTCGACGAGCTCAATGATAAGAGGTTATTGAATAATGTGAGTTACAAAAAAAAACCTTTTCCACGAATTGAGTGAGCCCTTTGAGTAAGGCTATGATAACCTCTCAAAATAAGAGAAAAGTAAGAATTAATTGAAACTCAATGATCTGAAGAAGCTGAAATAAAAAACGCATATTGAACTAGTTTGAATAATCTTTCACTTCTAGTATTTTGCCGAGACAAAGATAACTAAAGGTATTAATGTAAAATATTTCAACTCGGAGGAAAGCATTACGTTTTGTAGTTTTGAACAATCACTTCTTTTAACTAAATGTTCAATTGTTCAATGTCAGCCATTCCTCAGATTTTAATTTCCAGTAGTTGCAACAAAGTGAAGGCTTAACAATAGGACAGCCGAGCTTCTCTACCACCCTGGAACAGCCAACGGAGCCATTTTGACTCCGTCGCTAGTATCATGTACTTGGGTAGCTGAAATGAAGAAATAACTTTAAAATCATGATTTTTATTTTGTATGCATAATAATTCACTCATATTTTAGCTAATTTAAAATTCCATGCACACACATTTAAAAAAATAGTTGGAACTTTGAAATGCCTTTCTCCTGGTTTAAATCCTCACAGTCAGAATCACCGTCACTGTTAAGTGAATCATCTTAAACTCCTGATTGATCTTCAGATATTTTGCTTAGAATCTTATTAATGTCTTCAGGTTGTAGGCGTCGCTTTAAAGACATCGCCGGAAAAGAAGCTCGTATCTCTTGCGAACCGATCTAGATTTAACGGCGAAAGATGAAGACTCAGTGATGAAAATCCTATTTGGACAATTTATTTGCCAGCGTGAAGCGATGTAAGCTGTTATCCATTTATTTGAGCAATTGAGTTTTGAAACTCTTAATGGATACAGAGTAAACACAGTCATAACATGGTTGTAGTATGTCGGATTCTTCAGCTTCTGTCGTCATTTCAAAGACATTGTCGTGTAATGAATGCCACACATGTGTTGTGATATTGTAAATGGAAGAAAAGAGCAGATTATCGAAGTGACTTAAATATACCCTTGATCGTAAAATGTAAAGAAGCAAATAAATACATAGGTGTTTGATGTTTGTAGCAAACTCGACGCTTTAAAAACTTAATGGCATTCACGGTCCTTAATGGAGCCAAATTGGCTCCCGTGGCTGTTCGAGGTAAATTACCATTTTTCTGAAGAAGTACTCGCAATAAGCCACAGATATTTATCCTGCGGCATTTTCATGAAAGTTAATTAAAAGTCAGAAAAAGTAATGATTATCAATGCATAAAGAACTAAAATATAGCTCTCGAAACTGTAAGAGGAGCCAAAATGGCTCCTTCGGCTGTTCTAGTGTTGAATAATATTCATCGGGTCGTCGTCAGATTTGTAAAATTTGAACATTAACTTTGGAAATTTCTTAATTATTTAAGTTTAATTAAATTATTTTGAATTAATTTTTTAATATATTAATAAACAAATTAACCTATATAAAACTAGGCGTACTTTGGAGTCCCATCCATCTTCTAGTACCATGGTCGGTGCCTTACTTGCCTGTTTTGGGTGCCAGTCAACAAAAACGAGGTGTCTGACATTTTAATTTTTTTCAATTCCTACCATAAACCTCGTAAATTCATCCAATTTGCGCTTTCTATGGCGAGATTATTTCCATATTCGCCCCATCAATCCAGGGCTAATACGACAAACGAATATTCAAAAATTCTTGCTCACTCTAAACACCTCTTTGATTCCCAAATGCCTAACCTCGCCGAGAGCCACCGACACCACGAGCCTCATTTCTCAGATTCGGTGATACTCGCCAGATTTCCAGATCCCAATGGTTGCGAAACGCACCCAATGAAGCCTGTATTCCTCTCACTCCTTCATGCAACAAATCATCACTTCGCAGAGGTCCTGAATCAATCGGCACACACCCACAAGGCACCAATTGGAACCCATCCCTTGTCAACAAGCAGAAGCAAAAAAATGCACCGCAAGAAAGAGCCGTCTTCCTGTTTACAGAGCGGTTGGATATACCACACACGGAGAACGCTAGGAATGGCTGTAACGTTTACAGACATCACTACCTCGGTTGAGTAGCGGAAATGAGCTGCGAATATCACTGCAAAGAAATTCAAGGCTAACTCGGAGAGCATTTGGCCGGCACTGGCCAGAGAGGGAATGAAAAATGCATTTTCAAGAAATGTTACATTCACGTATCCATTAAGTAATGGCCAACTAAGAAGCCCGTGTTTGAGAAAAAAGACATTAAACAAAAAAATGGCGGAAAGAGAAGTAAAATGAGATGTGAGCCGATATAAAATAAAATAATTCCATGAAAAAATAAGCAAAAATTAAGTAAAAGCAGTCATAAATACAGGATGTTTACCAGAAAAATAAAAATCACTTCTGTTCTCAAGTTATATATGCATGCAGTGACAGATTTCAGAAATTCTGAGTAAACGGGGCAAGAAAAATTGGAAATTTAGCTTTATCAAAGAGCGATAAATGTGCAGAGAGAATCACTAACGAAGAAATCTTACGAAAAATATAAGAGAGATGAAACGTGAAGAAACTCTGAGAAGAAGAGACATATGCTAGCTGGACACATTTAGCGATATAGTTGCCCATTGAAAATTGTAACAGAATGAGATTTTAATAAGTAAGAATTTAAGCGGTCTACTAATGGAAAGAATTAGGCTAATAATGAAGTAACGCAAGAAATCAGTTCTTGTCCGGCGTATCTAGCCGGTGCAGTCTTTACAGGTTGTCTACCAGTTGAGACATTTGTTGATCGACGTTGCAATGGCTACCTTTGCTATCGTCTTCAGGGCATGGCTGTTTGGGAATTCTGTATTCTAGACACATGTATACCCACGGCTTCAATAAATTCATAACTAATTAGTAGGCGTTAAGTTTATCCCTTTCCGCAAAGATAATTCGGAGGAAATTTTTCTGAACTTCGCTCATTGTCGCCAGTGTCACTGTTGAAGTTTTGGTTTCCATCCGGATTTCAGAATTTTTTTTTTTCGACCAGTCTCAGTAGCCGTTGGATTGGGTAAGTCGTCTAGCGTCGCCAAACAAGCTGCAATTGCTGTGTTCTGCTACCAAGGATTTTTCCGGACGGTCCAGTTGGCCATTATCAGTTTTTTTGACAATGCAATCGTGATCCAAACTTCATAAAATAATGGTGGTAGAAAAATGATGAACTACCTGAAATATAAACTGCACATGCTTCAAAATATCCAGGGGAAAATATATGTGCTTGTACTGGAATTTGAACCCAGATCTTAACATTTTTCCCTCTAACCAATGAAGCCACCTAGCTGCCTTATTCCATTATGAATATCGGTACTAACCTTCGACCCCGGTGCCGTCAGGGTAAGGTCCTTGCCTTATAACCCAGAGTCGCGGGTTTGAGTCCCACCAGGGTCGATTTTCTCCTTCCAGGACATAGTTATTCGTGTGACGTAAAATGAGTCATATATAAGAGGGAGCTCGACGGTCATAGTATCGCTCAATGCAAATGACATTATTATATTACTATTATTATTATTATTATTATTATTATTACTAGAGATCTCGATTCGAATCCCAGACAATGTCGATGATTTCTTCTATTGTGATCTCCGCAGACCAGCTTTTTAAATCATAAATAAAAATAAGGCCTTTATTGCATAATAGCAAGGATAGCAATGGCAAAAGAGGCCTTCAGCCAGAAGAAAAATTTGCTATGCAATAAAAGCCTTGATCTGGAGCTGAGAAAGAGACTAGCTAAGTGTTACTCATGGAGCGTTTTCAACGTATGGATGTGAAGCGTGGACATTAGGTAAAAGGGAAAGGAATAGAATAGAAGCTTATGAAATGTGGGTGTGGAGAAGGATGGAAAAAGTAAGATGGGTAGATGAGATGAGAAATGAAGAGGTTTTGAGCAAAGTAAAAGAAGGAAGATAGCTCCTAAAGGAAATAAGGAAAAGGAAAGGAAACTGGTTGGGTCATGTGATGAGAGGGAAAAGTATAATAACTGTGGCACTTGAGGGTTCAATTGAAGGAAAGAAAAAGAGAGGAAGGAGAAGAATTAAATTGGTGGATCAGGGGAAGAACATCAGCTATGATGAAGCAAAGAAGGAAGCTCGGGACAGAATTGGATGGAGACAACAGTCGTGTACGGGACCTGTCAGCAGGCAGAACACCAGATGATGATGATGATTGCATATACGCACCCTTGGTTCTTCTATGCCACATGACTTGTCAGAAAGTTCCATAATATTCATACAGAGGCATATTACAAGTCGAGAATTTTTTAAGCAGATTGTTATATAACAGTTTGTGTATTTTTAATTGTAATACAAAAAAATCAGCATAATGGCATTGAAAAAGTTACCTAACCTGTATCTAAAATAAGGAAAACTTAACTTAAACCCTGGAAAATGCAGCATCATGACTATTTCTCTGAAAACAAAACCCCTGACTTTCAACTACACCATTAACTCAACTCCCTTAAATAGAGTGACAACCATGAAAGACAGGCGTTTTAACCGACCAAAAACTAAATTACTCCGACCATATTCAGACTGTAAAAAATAAAGCGATGTCCCTATTAGACCTTCTTTACTGCTTCACAGAAATTAAAGATCCAATAGCAACTCCATTCCTACTTCTCAACAATTGTCTCCTTCCCATTGTTTCATATTGCTCCCCGATTTGGTCTATGTCAGCCCCGACTAATCTAAAATCCCTCGATTGCATCTCTCACTTCTTTGCCAAAATAGTCAAGCACAGAGTCTCACATTTCCGTAATATGTCCTCAAAAGCTGTGCTGTCCTCTCTTTCCATTTCTAACCTCGAAAACAACATACTTAAAATGGATTTAAAACTCCTCCACAATACCCTTAAATCGACCATTGATTGCCCTGAACTGCTTTCTCTCTTCAACTTCAGGATACCAACTCGATCCACCCGCACCCATATCCTTCTCCATCTGCCTATTCCTAGGCTATCTCTCACCAAGCGCTCACCTTTATTTCGCCTCCCATCCCTTCTAAATTTACTCCCTCATCTTACTATCGATCCTTTTTTATTTATCATTTAACAATTTCACCACCCAAGCTATGTCTCACCTGTCAACAAATTAAATATTTCCCCTATCCACATCGTGCTCTCGTCGTTCATTTTTACGCTGTTATTGTGTTTTTGTCCTCTTTCATGTTTTTTGTCATAGGTTTCACTGTAAAATGGCGCTACTGCTGTATGTGAACAATTTTTTTGAAATGAATAAATAAATAAATATATCTTTGGCATCACCATAACGGATTATTATAAGAGATTACAAATTCCTAATTTCGCTAATTAACCATTCTTTGACCTTTTTTTTAATTTCCGTCAAAAGTATTAGATTACGTAGTTGCAAAGACATACAATTGAAGGTATTTGGTACAGTATATTGTGGCGCAGAAACAAATGAAGGAAGGGTATTCTTTTCGGCGCCTCTTTTTATCTTCACCTCTCAGAAATCGCCTGATGGTGACTACTTTTCATTCCTCCTCCGTGAGCTGCTGAGAGAGCTCACGTTTCGCCGCTTTAAAACCGCACCGCCCGTGCTTCGTTTCAACAAGCACGCACGGCACCCGTGGTCGAGTTTGCGACGTGTTTGTGGATTCAGCGTCGAAGAATTGACGGAGCGAGAGATGGAGAGCACGCCGGAGGCATTAAAACTGGGAGAGACGGAGGCATTTTCGCGTCCAGTTCAACTCATGACTGATTTTACTTCGCAATCATAACGTCTTCTTCTTCCTCTGCCTTTGATGTTTAATCGGGAATTTGAATTCAGATTCATTTCATTCCTCCACATTGAAATTTCATATAAATGCTGGTGATGCCATTCCTCCGAGTCACAGCGACTATGATTAAAGGAAATATATCTCACAATGGTCGTGGCAAGAGTGAATTGCCTAATAAACTTAGGAAATTAACAAATGATGAAACAAAAAGATGGTTTGATTGTATTAACCTCCCATCTTAAATGTATATAAAAGTTCAAATTTGAATACAACGGAACCCGATGATGTACATCGCGCATGAAATATTTAGGAAACATGTTCACACTTCATCATTCTCATCTCTTAGAAAATGCTTCTTCGGTTAAGCAACATTTAACGTCCTCCCTCTGAAGTCCTTATTTTCTTATGTACAACCTAAATATGTAAACTATCCCCGTCGGTTCCATTTTATGCTCTTCCACCTAAACATTCAAGCCCCGACTTAAATAAAACTTCATTTATTTCACCTTACTATGAACTACCTGCTTAATAGTCAGTTGCACGAACGACACATATGTATTCTATAAAGTTATGGGGCACATAAGCCATAGCAACCATTTAATAAGAGTTTAATAAACATTAGATAAATATAAATATTGCTGTTTTCAGGTATTCTCGTCGCGTGTTTAGTTTTTCTGACTACAGTTTCTCCCCTCTTCCTGGGGGCGTCTTCAGGTCCGTTGGACATTTTGTAATTATTGTTATTATTTATTGTTATTGTTATTATTTAAAACTAAACACGCGACGAGAATACCTGAAAACAGCAATATTAACGAGTATATGAGTCGCGGAAGCCTTCAAAGAAAATTAGATAAATATATTGGTTTCATAACTAATGGCATGGAGATATGAGTTCCTTAAGTAGCCAAGATGGCGGATGCGCAATGAACCGCTTGGATACTTAATTACTTGATAAAAGATTTGTTTTAGACAAATGACCAGTCTGTCTACCCTTACTGACTAATTGTTATCTGCATTGGCAATTATTTATACGATAAGCTTTCGTAAATATTATCCGGCGGTGGAAGGTTAAATAAAATATTCGAAGCTATTAACTATTGGTAAATAAGTAAAGTAATTAGTAGATATATCCCTGCAACCCGAATATATTTATGAGATGTATAACGTTATGGGTCTCATAGCTATTGAGTCCATAACTAAATGTTCTTGCAATCGGCCATAGGCCGATAACCCATCATTACATATTTTATAAGACAAATACATATATTGATTATCTTCTGGAAACTGTGCTTCAGAAATTATTCCTCTCAATTGTGCGAAATTTGCAGTGGAAAAATCGTTCTAATCATTCCAAATACGGTGTATCAACCTCCTCATCATGAACAACCAAAGCGCAGAATGACATTAACCAGGTTCTGGCTTTTTAAATCGGTCACTCGTTTGGGACATGACAAGTTAGCTTATCACAGAGTACCGACCCCCGCACGGACAGGAAAAATATTACCGTTCTCTCACGAGGTAGGCTTCCTTCAAAGGGGCGTGGTGGATGGAGGAAAGAAATTTGGGAAAACGAAAGGGAGTTTCGAAGGTCTGCGGAGGGGACGTGATGGGATGCCGCGTTCCGTGAAATGACGCGTGGGTATCAATCGATTCCGGGAAGTTTGGCTGAAGGGACGGCCGCGGAGGGCGAGAGGCTACGGGCGAAACACTCGTGAAGAAGTCGTCGGCTTAACTGAATGAGTCGCGGTCGAATGTGCAAGCCATCTTTGCAAAAAAAAAGGATTTATTCGGATGATAAACCGTTTCATACATTCCCGGCTAGAACAATAACTCACACACCACTCATTTAAGGTAGTCCGAGCGAGATAGTTCCCTAGTCATAATAGAGACCATATTCGAATTATACGTTTTAATTTCACCAGCTGTAAGACACATCAATTAAGTATTGCATTGTTAATTATGAATAATATACTTTTATATGACATAAATTGTAAGTATTTAAATGAAAATATCTAAATAAGTCTTTAACTTGACTCATTTTTTACGCGCGGTGCGTTTGAAACTCCATTAAAATGGAAGGTTTTTATGTGATACCCAAGAATCCACAGCGGAGACAATATGATTAATTTTCAAAAACAGTTGATAAAACATACAAACTACAATCTGTTAGTTTTTTACGTCATATAAGTGTTAGAAATAACTCATTTAGTAAATAATGTCTCTCAGGAGAGCATACACGTACCATTTCCCATATAAAAGGGCTGGTATTTTTTGGCAAACATCTCCGAAAGTAATGAGGTAAGGGGTTGAATTTTTTATGTCATTAGAAGGGTGAGATATTTTTCTTTAAAATGAAACAAAATTCATCGATTTCTAGGTATAATTCGCTCGAACTACCTTAATTATCAACTTCAACGCGTTCAATGGCGGCATGTTTGAAATGTCTTTAAAGTTTCAACTAATCTTAGTATCTTAAAGTTGTAGACTGTTTAACCGTCACATAAAAATGTCATTTATCATACGAGTGATCGGAGATTTCTATAACTGCAATTCAGACGAAATTATCAATTTTATACTCTCTAATAATTTTATTTTATTTGCTACTTAGCATTAAAAGCGTATCTCACATGCTTCACGTATACACTTTCTATCTTTGTGTGCTGACATGGCAGCAAAATACATCAATTATCATAGTTTCTATGAAATTGGCAGCTTATAGTGACGCACATGTTCGTGAAAATACACTTTCTGACACGTTTAAAGTTTCAGGTAATAGGTACGTTAATTATCAGAGAATCCAAAAACTTTTGTCTGGTTGGTCAATCCCAAAATTGGTTGACTGTAGCCCTCCACCGTATTTAATGCTAGTTCCATCCGGGAATCTCTTCCTACGTACTTTCCTCTTTATTTGGTCCTATGGTCCTTTGGTTCTATGCTATTATTCCTGGATCTTTCTCTCGGGACTTTTCTTTCTATTTTGCCTTGAATTATGTTCTTTACAAGCACATTGTGTCTCAGTCTCATTGTGACTCAATTAGGTACGATGAAGTTTACACTCGGGAAAATGTTGGGTAAGCGCAGAAAATGGAGGAAAGTAGGATGATTTTGAGAATAAAGAATGTTAAAACAGCTTAACGAGGCTTTATGAATGGCAGAAGGACTGTGCATCACAAAAGTTAGAGGTGACCCTTGCAAGAGAGCGGGAAACGTAGAGACATTGCCAATCTACAGTTGTATCACAATATAGAAGAATACCTTACGATGACACCAAATGACAACTTGTGATAGGCGATCACATAGAAATTTCAACGGTTTGGCTGAGGAAGACAGAATAAGATTAATGACGGTCAGATCAATCTTATCCGGAAAGGGGTTGAGAGTGAAGTTGGAAGGGAAAAGTGAATAGAAATCACAAGTGAAACTCTGGGGAGAGGGAAACCCCTAAGTAATTTTGAGTAGGGACCTCCAGGGTCAGGAGTCATGCAGTCGGGCAGGGGGGCAGGGTCGGGAGGGTCTGTTCAGAGCGTGGAATGCCGTGTCCTGAAGTCCCTTTGGATCGAATTCATATCCTCACTCTCCACGTTTGAATACCTGCATAAATATGGCCATACTACGACGAACCTCCAACGAACCGACGATTACGGTTAATTTGAACCCCAGTTGAGAATAGTAATAATCAAAGGAAGAAAACTAAGTCCAATTTTCAGCATGGAGCATTTCTAGCTATGACCATAGTCCATTATACACCATTTTACCTATTTCCAAAAAAATTGCCGGCATAAACTCAATATTGCCGACGCGCCAACGGAGTCTTGTCACAAGATAAATCGGTTAAGTAATTTACATGACAATAAACATGAAAATCGTGGTAAAGTCAAATGTTACGTATTTTAGCAAGTGTCGCACGCAGCACATATAAATACACATCTGTTGCATTCTTTAGGTAGGACGTGTAATAAATGGCCAAGGTTTTTGCATAAAAGCCAAGAAAATTTATTCCCAAGATGTTGAGCTTCTTTCCACATCGTAGATGCATAATAATGGATGCATGGCTGAAATAGCAAAATTTTCTCTTGCTAGGAAAAACGTATAGAAAAACTATGGATCAGAATCAATAAGTATCCGATACAAACAACGAATTGCAGGGGGAGTACTTTTGTTAAAGACCGGTAATGTAATCAGGTTGGATAAAACCTGAGAAAGAGATTGAATCGAATGGAGAGTCAGAATTATAATTATGATAACACATTAATTCACTCCATTAGATAAACAGAAAAATAAACAAAGCGGGTGAAATGAGGCACTCCAGATGAAAAGTTTTTTATGTTGCGGTTGCCAATCCTTGGATGCCAACTCATTTATTGGCTGATGCAATAAAATATAAACAAATTTACGGAATGCAATTCGACATAATACACCAAGAGTGTCCCTTCATGGTATAACTCTTTCATCTTAACCCACAGTTATATAGTAAATTACAGTTGAAATATATTGGATGCAAAAAATCATTAAAATTGTCAATTGTCATGAGCATGGTCATGGTCGTGGTCAATTTACTGCAAAGAGTACAATTGAGAAATGTATACGGCATAAATGCTACTGGAAACACAGAAAATTACATGCCATATAATATTGACGCGAAATATTCTAGTCGAGGAGTGGGGAATGGTATGCCAGTAGAATCAACAGATATCCCAACTTTTTCACATAATGCTGAGAACGAACATATATAACAAAGGAGATGTTGAACGAGGTAGTCTGACATATTAGTTAGAAAGACTCATTCCTCCAAATACATTAAAACCACCTACTTCTGTGCTCTATGGAGTATAATTTTGGTAGAGATATATAAAATTCGAATCAGATATGTCTCAAATCAAAATCAATCGAACAAAACAAAATTTCGGCCAAGGTAGGATCCTAGCAGCTAATAGAAATCCACTTCTTTGCTCTTGAATTTCAATAAGTTCACTTTTATTTGATTTACCGCTATGTTACTTTTACCTTTCGATGGGGCAACATATTAGAGCATGAGTGATGATTGGCTTCATTACTGGCTAGTAAAATAATTGGCTTTCTGTATCATTTCATTGGAAGACATAAAAAAATGAAATATTATTTAAAATCCAATTTTTACAAAACAATAGATATGTAAAACCAAATAAATAGTAAACTTTTGCTATTCCCTCTGATAAAGCATTTTCTCACCACTTCTACTAACCAAAAATATGCTGTTATATTAGAATTCACCCAATTGGCAGACAGGAAAGGGATAAGACAGGAGTTTTTCCGGTCAGTACGGACAATTTTAGAGTTAAGGCTGGGACACAATCAACGTGTACGTGTAACGTGAGCCGTTAACGGGAATACGCGAAAAGATGGCTGACGGGCAAGTATAGCGAACGGACACAATCAACGTGTACGGGGAGCACGTGTACGCGAGAGATGGGCAACTTTCATCTCTTCCCGTGTCCCGTGCACGGAAAACCAATCAGAATAGTCCTGAGAATCCGGGAATGGGAGCCATCTGTCGGCAGATTCATCCAACTGCTGATGATAGCTCTTGGCGAAGACAACTTATTTACTTTCACACTTGCTTACACCTGATCTCTTAGCTGCGCCTGCGTTAGTCAATTGTTACTCCGGGCCGCTTTAACGTCGATTGTGTCCGCTGACTTGCGTTCCCCGTCTCCCGTTGTCCCGTTAACGTCTCGCGTCACACGTACACGTTGATTGTGTGACTGCCTTTAGCCAAGTATGCGTCAAAGTTTAGCCGTGATTGTAGCAATAATAACTGCTTACGCTGGTAATTTTATTCAATAAAAGACAAATGTGCCGGCGCAAAACCACTTAGGTTAGTAATAATAATAATTCGAGCGTAGAGGTCGCCGTAATATAAAACCACTGAAAACGTTTGGGAAAATATGTTGCATGGTATTTATCGATATAACTTTTGGACTGCAGCTGCGCCAAAAAATATTACATATATGTCTCCAGTCCCCTTTTTTGATAAAACATACGAGTGGCCGAGATAAATGATTACCTGGTGCATCTGTCAATTTTAACACCCCCATCCGTCTCATTTGACTAGTTTGTAAGTAATTCCAGCTCAGGTGCAAGATTTGTGCGGTAAATTTGCACTCGGTTTCACAAATTTTACATTTATACAGCGTGAGCATTTGTCGACCCACCTACCGGCTTCGTCATACAACATTGAAGAATGACGTGCGAAATTAAAATGATGCGACACAATGGAAATAAAAAACCAAGGCTAGTAAGGTAGTCGAAAATCTCCCCTCACCACAAAACATGAGTTGATCATTAAAGTTAATCCTTAAAAGCATTCTAAATATCATTTCTCTCATAAATCTACGTATATCCCCACCTTCAGCTTTCCAAAAGTATTCTATTTTCACGGTTTTCAACTAGTTCATCAAACGCATCCTTCAACTGAGGAATTTCAAGTCTCACGCAAATACGGTGAATAAATAGGTAGAATTTGTCACGAGACAAGTATTGGCCTGAACCGGAAGTCGATTCCAGGGCGGTCTGTCGTTCAATTCCCGGTACAGGCCGATTTTTTCTCGTGGTAACGTATTTTTTTTACATATTTCATCGCCATGTTTGCCGAAGGCTTGAATTCCTCACAAATACATAATGTAGGAAAGAGTGCTGGTTTAGGATATAGCAAGGGATATATTACTGTAGAAGTCCTCTTCTCCTAGTACCTTTTACCAGCACCTTATCCCATAGTATCCTCCAAAACTGGCAAGTTAATTAGGAAGCCTGATAAGCGTAACGTTCTGCTCCTAGCCCTGGATTTCCGGTTCCGGCCGATTTCTTTTTAGTGGAAACTTCTGCACACATCTTCAACTACTCGCCTTTTTGTCGTCTTATTTCAATGTCATCCACTACACACCATTTAATAGCTACCTTGATTGTCTTCCTCTCTCCCAAAAAATGATACCTCTAATTCCCTATCGATAAGTTTACATTATACGCCTCTTCTCTTTCCTAAAAGACCAAGTTTATGGGCCATATAGATCGCTTTATTTTTTTTATTTAGACCTCTTTTTTTCGATTTAGTTTGGTACATTTTTAAAATCCTCGCGGAGGCTTCATTTTATGTAACTACCTATCTTATTTCTCTCAAGGTGATAAATCTAGTTCCATCTAAAATGCTAAAAAGGAGAGATATTTAAACTTATATTCGTAATCGTTATTCGTTAATTTAATTTAAAAATATTCCAAAGAGTTACATATGATTGCACGGACGACAAGGAAACTCCTCATATTCAAGCAATGAGATTTCCATCTCCTGAAGATTACAGATTCTCCTACATGATGCGAGGACATGGATGAAACCTCTTCCCATATACTCTGCAAATGTCCAGCCATACCAAGGACTCGGAACAGGTATCTGGTCACACCATTCTTGGGACCCAATGAAGTTGGGGAAATTCCTGTGGGGAACCTGCTTGCCTTAAGCCAAGCACTCGGACTTCATGGGTAACCGCCGATTAAGGTGGCTGCCACAATGGACCAAATTGATCTAAGTGCCTCAGGGACTCATCAGCAGTATCTCCAACAGGAGTTCTAATCCAATCTCCTCCCCTGCATGTGAAAGATGACCTCAAAAATCAGTGTACAGTACTTGGGTGCATGACACAAATGTAGTTGGAATGACAATCTGG
This sequence comes from Ceriagrion tenellum, assembly GCA_963169105.1. NCBI lineage: Eukaryota > Metazoa > Arthropoda > Insecta > Odonata > Coenagrionidae > Ceriagrion > Ceriagrion tenellum. Next base: position 50,455,610 of record OY720637.1, read on the forward strand.
CCAAATTTCATTTGTGTGTTTTGCTACAACTGTGCAATCATCAAGACTGGTTTCACGTGGCCATACTTTGGCTGACCATGGCTGGACAAGTGAGTTCTTAGCCTATACTGGAAATGGTGGTGGCCCAAGGCATGGGTAACATTGGCCCAAGTCACAGGACGAGGTCAAGGGGGGGCAGCATGGGGCTGGAACAATGGACCACTTGGTCTTATGCCTTAGAGACTCACCAGCAGTAATTCCACCCAAATTTCTAATCAAATGTACATTAAATTGTTTATTTTTCTGCAAAAGAAAAATGCCCACACCAGGTTTTGGCACATTACAGGGAAGGGATAAGGATGGAAATCAGTCTTTAATATATGAATATCGGACGAAGACGACGAATAAGTAAGACTAAAATCCTAGTGTGAGGAACAGAGATGTGGAATGCAGAAGTCACCCTGAGAGGAGAAAAATTAGAGCAAGTGGCTTCCCTATCTCGGAGGGACCATCGCGTGAGACGGAAGAACTACAGCGGACATCAAGCGTAGAACAGTCCTAGCCAGGAAGGCGTACATGGAAAAAAGACAACTGCTGTGCTCAAAGAGGATTGGACTACAAACCAGGAAACAATATGTGAAAACCTTCGAGTGAAGCGTAGCACTTTATGATTCGGAATCGTGAACCGTTGGAAAATCTGATTAGAATAGACTAGAAGCCTTTGAAACCCGGTGCTGAAGGAGGATGCTGAAGATACGAGGGTTGTTTCAAAAATAAGGTTCCCAACGCTGCAACATTGCCGCGCGTGATGCTAGGCAAAATCTGACAACACCGCCGTGTTCGCCGATTGTCCCACCACCGATCCCAACGACAAGCGCCTGTCTGCAACGCTCTGTACCGGCCTGACAGCCATCCGCGATGGAGCCCGTCATCGCCGTCACCGCCAGGTGTGAAATTCGTGCGGTCATCCGATTTTTACACGCAAAAAAGTTACCACCCATAGAGATTCATCGCTAGCTGAGTGAAGTGTATGGGGAAACGTGTATAAGCATTCAACATGTCCGCAAATGGTGTAGGGAGTTCACCGACGGCCGCACGGACATCCACGATGAACAACGAAGCGGGAGGCCGTCGATCTCCGACGAAGTTGTGGCGAAGATTGAGCGAATCCTGCTCGAAGATCGGCGAATCACGATAAGTCAACTGGCTGCTGAAATTCCTGAGGCTTCTGAAGCTTCAATTGACAGGATTTTGAATGAAAAGCTAGTCTACCACAAGGTGTGTGCGCGCTGGGTGCCGAGGGTGTCGAGGAGTTGCAAGAAGAAGTTTCCAAGTTTCTCAACGGGTTGGCGGCAGATTTCTTTGAGGCGGGAATGCAAAAGTGGATTACTCGTCGTCATTAAAAATGCGTAGAAAAAAATGGCAACTATGTAGAAAAATAGCTTAAAGATCAACGTTTTTAATGGTGTATTCGTTTTTTCAAATAAAAAAATCCTTGTGCCTGGAAAAAACGTGGGAACCTTATTTTTGAAACAACCCTCGTAAAATGGACGGAAAAAATAAGTAATGATGAAGCTTACATAAGAGTAGAAGAGGAAAGGACCATATGGAACAAAATAGAGAAAACGAGAAGAACGAGATGGATTGGACACACCATGAGACACAATGGGTTCGTGAGGAACATAAATGAAGGTAAAATAGAGGGAAGAGTCCCCAGAGGAAGACCCAGAAATAAGTTCATGGACCAAATAAAGAGAGTAGTACATAGGAAGAGATACCAGGAGCTAAGGGAACTAACATTAGATCGGGAAGGGCGGAGGGCTGCAGTCAAAGAATCTTAGGATTGAACGACCATTATGCGAATGAATCGGACATCTCTCAACGAGCCCATGATTATGTCAGTTCTTCGATTTCTCCAGTTACCTTCTTTCGCCTTCCCATCCAAGTTAGAACCCCCTGGATTGTCCAACACTTCTCCCAACCCACCACTTCCATAATTTTCAATTGTAATCGTGAGAAGGAGCAGAGGGATCAAGGGTCCACACATTGGCGGACATCCTCCCACCTTCCTCGAGCAACAATGCCCGTCCGCATTCCTCGTTCGACGGAGGACATCCTCCGGTTTCTTCGCTGTTGCCCCCGCAGTCAGCCGGGGGGTCGTGGTGGTGTTTGCCGTCTTCAATCCCCTCCTCCTCCCCCCCGGGAGGCGTCTTCCGACTCGGAGAGACCTCGGGGCGGCTCCGGAATTAGCGGGGGCGCGCTCAAGGGACGGAGGGAGGGGCCGCCGCAGTCGACCGGGGAAAGACCGCTTTCCACCCCCGCGCGCGGCGATCGATGCAGGACGCGGGGACCCCTCTTCCACCCCCCCCCCCCCCGTGGAGGGGTGTGGGGGCGGGAGGGAGGGGGCGGATTCCCTCAGGAGGGGTGGAGTATGGTGAGCGGGGTGAGAGGGGGCAGACCCAGTGACCTCCTTCGCGGGAGAGAGAGCCTGCCTTATATGTGAAATCCCTTCCCTACCCGTCCCACGGCGCCCGTCCGCTCAGACGCCAAAACCCCCCGCATCTCATCTTTGCAACCCCCACCGGCTGTGCTCCCCAACACCCCTTGCAGTATGTAGACCTACATCTACATATCACCCAGAAAGCCGCCGCAGAGGCGAAGGGTGTTAGGTCACCAGCCGTGAAAAAGAGAACTAATTGGCAGGAGAAATGGGATAGAGAAAGTAAGAATGTAAGTTGCATGTTAATGGGTTTCAGTGTCTAGGGGCGGACAAAGTAAATAACTCAGTTGAAACATTCAGATTTGGCTTTAAAAAATGAAACTTCTACAATAATTTTAGTAAATCTAGATTTAAATGGCGGCTATTATCATGGACTCTTTGCTCATGAGATATACTTCCACACACAGCATTGGACGTGTTTACAAATTGTCTGCATTTCTGTAAACGATGCCATTATCTTAGACACAGTCTAGCTCTCCTGTATTGCAGTAATATGTGGACCTACATCTACATATCACCCAGGAAGCCGCCGCAGGGGCGTGGGGCGAGGAGTGTTAGGACACCAGCCGTGAAAAAGAGAACAAATTGGCAGGAGAATTGGGAGAGAGAAAGTAAGAAGGTAAGATGCATGTTAACGGGTTTCAGTGTCTAGGGAAGGACAAAGTAAATAACTCGTTTGAAATATCCAGATTTGGCTTTTAAAAAATTAAACTTCTACAATGATTTGAGTTAAGCAAGATTTAAATGAGGGCTACTATCATGGAGCTACCTTGGGAGCATAATTTCAATAGATAACAGAGGCACCTCTGCAGTAAAAAGAAGTATAGCCTTGGCAAAGAAGGCATATGAAAATAAAAAACATATTCTAGGAAATAGCCACATTAAAGTAGAAACAAGGAAATCTTTCGCGAAAACGTTTGTACGGTGCACACTGTTATATGGCTGTGAAAGCTGGACGCTGAGAAAGATGGAGAAGTCGCGATTGAAAGCTATGGAAATGTGGATATGGAAGGGGATGACAAAAACAAGATGGACTGACAGAAAGAGCAAAGAAGAGGTGCTGAGGGAGACAAAAGAAGAAAGAAGGCTGATAAAAGAGATGGAGCAGAGGAAGGTTAGATTCATTGGTCATGTTCTTCGACATAATTAATTTTTAGAAAGTATGATGGAGGGAAAGGTGCTCGGCAAGAGAAGCAGAGGAAGGCCAAGAAAGAAGTTCCTCGATGATGAACGAAGTACTTTGAGATTAAAAACATCTGCTGATTTGAAGAGAGCTGCAGTTCACAGGGACACATGGCTGCAGAGACAAGTCTTGGACTTTAGATGATGATGATGATAATTATTATGGACTATTTGCTCACGAGATATCCCTCCACACACAGCATTGGACGTGTTTGGAAATTGTCTACATTTCTGTCAACGATGCCATTATCTTGGAACCATTCTAGCTCTCCTGTTTTGGTGGGAACAAATTTTATTTTATTTTATCGTCACTACCCCGAACACAGCATATTTGGCCAATTTATACATACATACATACCCATCACGCCGTTCCCTTCCGGGGTAGGCACAGTCAAAATGTTTCACTCGTTGATACATAATTGTACACCTAACTCTGCTTCAATAATTTCCTCCATTCTGACCTATCCTTTCAAACCTCTTTAGCCTCATTTACCCCCCATACACTGTTTCATGCACGCCCTTTTATATCGGGTGAATAACAATAACAACTGACGAACACCCACACACCCAAGCCCTGAGTGGTGATAATTCCTCCCAGACGGGAATTGATCACACGACCCTCGGTTTAGCAGGCGAGGACTTGACACCGTCACCAACGGGGGCCGGTTTCTCATGTTTTGTGGGAAGATAATTTTTTTACATATCAGTCTGGCAGTGTATCTCACTTATTTATTCCCTCCCATCATTTCCAAAGATAATGCGCAGGGTTCATAAAATATCCTCACTGCCACTCGGAAACTCGCCTGGACTGAATTTTCCATGTACTCTTAACCTAGCACGTAACTTCCGAGTCTCCAGTGGCTCCAAATCTTGGCCTTTCATTCAATGTTCTACATTTTCGGATCATTCATGCAGCTTTCGACGAATCGTGAGGCTTTTCTTTGTCTTTGTATTAATTTTGCTATCCCCAGAGCGGCGGATATCGTCACATTCCATGGAGAAAACTAAAAAAGATGAGACTCTCATGCTATATAGCCACAATATACAGTAATTGTGCAAATTTATGTATCATACATTCCTTTTACAAAAGGGGAGACGTATAGTGATGACCCGCACTATTGCTAAGTCCTATACGGCCTAAAACCTAACTTAGGGTTTTCCAAAGATTTTCATGAAATACTCGTTTATGTGCTACGAATATTTTCTTCTTCATTTAAGACACCGATGTAAATTTCTAAATATTCACGTTTTTTCTCAATTGGCTTTCTGAATTGGAAGCATAGGCGATTGTAAAAGCAGACTAAAACAGAATAGAAGCCTTCAAAACCTGGTGCTGCAGGAGGACGGTGAAGATAAAACGGACGGAAAAAACAAGAAGTGACGAAATTCACAAAATAGTTGAAGAGAAATGGACCAAAAAGGAACAACATAGAGAAAATATGAGCCAGATGGAATGTACACACCCAGGGACGCTGTGGGTTTGTGAAGAACATAATTGAGGTAATATAGAGAAATAAGACCCCAGAGGAAGACCCAGTAATAGACTGAATGAAGAAGAAAGTACATAGAAAGAGATACCAAGAAGTAAGGATACTGGCATTAGATAGGGAAGGGTGGAGGGCTGCAGTCAACATATCTTAGGATTGAACAACCAATGAATGAGTGAATGAATGGCGTTGTATATCCGGCGAATACTCATTGCTTGGTTCTGCCGTGTGTAATATTCTGCAATCATTTTGAAGGGCTTTGGGCGATAGCTGTTCATTTATCAACATATAAGATAACGAAAGAAAGAAAGAATCATATATATCGTAAGAAATCGGAAAAAGTTTTTTTTTTAATTTCAGTGATTTTCCCTGCCGGAATTGTATTCGTATTTGATACTTAGAATTACTACCCATTTCTTCGCATTGTTTTTTTGGTCATTTGGATACTGCTATGCCTGGGCATATAAATTTACGAGAGCACTCGAAGTAATGGGAGTTAAAAGTGAGGCTGAAATGCATTTCAACTCTGTACTGTATAATGCCATCTTCCCTGGACAGTTCATACAAAAATCTACCCTTTTGTAATGCCCTGAAGTGAATGGCACATCTTAATGTATTTGCTCATGTTGTTCATGTATGTTTGATAAGTTGTTAAATCAACATAATATAATGAGTATTGAATATATTTTTGGCACTTTTAAAGAAGTACATTTGCATATAGTATCGATGTTTGTATGCAACATTCTAACCTGTTCTATAAAATGGAAAATAGGAGTAAAAAAATGGGGGTGACACAATTTTCCCTGAAAAAAGGCAAAATAGCGTCACCTTCCCAAGGAAAGGACGATACACTTATTGACTTTTTCCGGAGATTAATGAGCGACTCCCGGAGAAAACCGTTCATCATGGAGAAAGGAACCTAAGAACGAAGAGGACGAGAACCTGACAGAAAAAAGAGATTCCCGAGCACTAATTAAATAAGTATTATTTTAGGGTTCAAAACAAAGATACCTAACGTTCTTCGCATTGTTATCACCGTATGGCCCTTCACAGGAGCATTTTTTTATTTTACATTCGAAATACGATATCGGTCTACGAAATTAAGTAAAACTTATAAAAGTTAAGTATTTGCAGTCGGCTCTCAGCAAATCTGTGCCGACAATGCATTTTTTGCCAAACTCTTCCAAGGAGTAGTCAGCACAAACTGCTTTAAGATTACAAAACCGCACAAATTAGGCACCTTTGTTTTGTCCTGGACGATTCATCACGAGGTAGCCTTTATCTCTCTGCCTCCGTTGCAAAGGACACAGGCCCAGGCCGAACGGCGCGCCGCCACGAAATACGCCGGAGGGGGAGTATAATAGGGGGGGGGGGTAGCAAAAATGTAGACGTAGGTGAAAGTGAAGAACCCCCCTCCCCTCACTCTCCTGTGTGCCCTCCCCTACTTCCCCCCCCCCCATCCCCCCCGAATTAATTGCGAGCCGTGCCGCGCACGGCCTTGATGCGAAAACGAGATAGCCTGCGGTTTTGAGGGGTCCCCGAGGGAGGGGATGGGGAAAGGGGCATAGGCACTCTCCTTTCAGCGCAAAAATAATCACGTGCTCTTGTCGAATCCTCTTTTCACTCAAGAATCAATTTTCTTTTTAAGTTTTCGTTATTCTTCTTTTTTTAACCTCCTCCTCCTCCTCTGACGTTTTGACTACGAGATGCACGACTCGGGGAGGTGGGTGAGAAAGAAGTGGGAGGATCTCACCTCTTTTGGCGCCACCAAGCGCCGGAGGGCGACACTGGGCAGGAGGCGGGGGGAACGAGAGGGGGATGGAACGGGAGAGAGGTGGGCGGGGGTGGAGGGGAGGCATAGTGGGTGGGGGGAGACGGGAGAGGGATAGCATAGGGGTAAGGATTTGGCGAGATAGTGGGCGGGGTGGATGGGGAGAAAGGCGTCCTTTGTGCAATTTCTCACTTGGAGGGAGAAAAATGTCCTCGGAAGTGCTTTTTAAACTTTTTCGGCGCACCTGGAGTTTCTTTTCTCCCCTCTCTCTACACCCCCTTCCCATCCCCCAATCGATAGGGCTCGGAGAAACGTGTTATACCCTGACGGCTTATGCCACAAAAACGTCCCCGAGAACGCCATAAGAAGGTATTGGAGTGAGCTATTTGCCGCTTAAGGGCTGTCTACATATTACGTCACACCCGGTGCCCAAGATGGGAAAGATGGAGAGAGAGAGAGAGAGGGAGGGAGTCACTGGAGTGACATTGTGCGGGAAGGATTAGGGGAAGGAAGTTTCAGGACACCGGGGGAATCTTGGGGATTTCGGGTGGTAAACATGAGAGGCTAAAAACTTAAGTTCCCCTCATTATAGATCGAAGGGAACGACATATATCAGAGGTGATGCATCACATCGCGCGAAGGCATGGGGAAGTATATATAAATCCATATTATCCGTGTCGGTCAGAAACAATCGATTCAACCCAACAGTGGCTTAGCAAGTCAGTAATAATACATTACCAACGCAGAGTATATAAAATGAACTCAGAAAAAAACATGATATATAGTCGACGCTATACTCTTGGTGAAGAAGATAGACAAGGAATATGGATGTGATAAAAAAGAAAACCTGATGATTTGATACAGTACTGTGCTATACGGTACAATACTCTGCTATAATATTGTCAGCTAATTGAAAAGTTGAATAGTAATTTATAATTGTTACAAATACAATACAAACAACTTTCATCGATTAATATCTTCTCAAAAAGGCGAAGAAGTCAATTTCGCATAAATGCGAAGAAAATACTTAAGTACTCCCTTTATGACGAATTAATCCAAACGCGGAATGAATGAATTTTTTTTTACGCGCTTAATTTCCTTTGCTTATTTACACTTGAATTTCGAAAATTGAATTGAGAGTTATAATTTTATTCACATTTGTTGTAAAACTGCTTTGTTTTTTGCATTATTTCAAGCGAACACAGTGGTACGCACCGTGATTTTCTATTCTTTCGTCACCGATTTGCTCATACTTGACATCTTTTTAAACTTTGAGGTGTACATTGTTTTTAATGTTTCTAAATTAGGGCATTAACACCATGAATCGCTAGTTCTGAGCAAAATGTTTGCATTAAATATGGACTCGGAGTAGATGTACGTTGAAATTATGTTACTGCAGCTAGAACATATTAAATTTAAATGTGAAATTTCAAACCTAATGATGCTGACTAATAAATAATATTTCTTGAAGGACTTGAACCTTGGTACATTTTCTCCCTGAAAGCTATCACAACGCTTGTTGGGTAGAGGGCAAACAAGGTCACAGGTGTGTTGTAGACGTTGGCAGTTGCATGCCAGGAGGCAACCCCTGGGGACATGATACATATTAGTGGGTCAGTTAAAGTACACGTGATGAGTACTGATTGATATCTAATTCAGTTACATGTGATATTAATTTTTTCAGACGTCATAAAAATAAATTTTGAGTCGATGGGTCTATTTTGGCACCCATATCACATTGTGGTATGAAAGAGTGTTACGAGTTTAATAGAAGAACTAGGATGGGAATTACTATCAGAACGCAGGTCAAAATTTAGGTAAAACCTTTTAAGTAAATTCGAAACAGAGTTGTTCACAGATGACGTTAGATATATATTGAGAACCCCTGCGTATTATGCTAGGTTTGATCATATTAACAAGATTAGAGAGATAGATTGTCGTACCGATAGATTTAAAATGCCCTTTTTCCCTCGTACTATAAGAGAGAACAACTAACCATCTAGCTGCATGTGACCCTGTTATCTAGCATGTCTCCATTAAATATCCTACTTGCATGTCAATAGTGCATGTTTGGTGATCTTCACCCCCTGCCACACACCCTCGTGGTGGCTCGCAGGGTATCACGTAGATGTAGATGTAGAAGAGGAAGATTGTATTAGATTGTATGGGTGGGCGAGAACCCTCTGGAGCTCTCATGGCACTCAGACACCTATAGGTCTTTTTTACCCTCCCACATTTAACCTGCCCGCCACTTGCAGACAGGGGATAAGAGCACCACGGTGGAGGTATAGATGAGGGTCACCCATCCAACCTTCTCCGGGCCAAACGTTATTTAACTTCGGTGATCTGACGAGAACCGGTATGTCAACATGGCAAGGCCCTTGCCCATGAAAGCGGTAACTTGGAAAATTCCATATGAACTTAGTTGACGACTTAGGTTTCGACTTATGAATTCATCAGTAGGTACATACATTAATAACAAAACTACTCACATACATAGTCACAAAGTGGGTGAAATCCGGCGAACTACAACATACTTGTAATGCAGTTAGCCTTCTGCCCGCGAGCTCTGTGACTGGAGGGCATCTCAATGCAGGTTAACCCCTCATTGGCTAACTACATTACAAGTATGTTGTAGTTCACCGGCTTTAACCCATTTTGAGGCCATATATGTGAGCAGTTTTATTATGCAAATACCTGATGATTACTACATAAGTCGAAACCTAGGTTGTTAATATAGTCTATGTGGAATTACTAAGTTACAGCTTTTATTCCACAATGCTAAGCAAGTTTAACTAAGTTTGACCTGATAAAACCGTGTCTTACGTTGTTAGATTGAAAGATCATGCATTGTATTACTATGTCGTAAGCGTGAATATGAAGGCAAGAAATCGTCAAGCTTACACGTCAAGGGCGGTTGATACAAGACAACTCATCATAAATGAATGTGTGAACCAGATTTTGAAAGGGTTGAGGAAGACACACATGGAATCATAAGCCTTTAGTAAGCGCTGGCAAAGTAATAATTGACAAACCTAATGAATAATTAACACCTGAATCGCTTGAAAAAAAAAATCATAGTTTAACCAATGGAAGCAGTTAACGTAGCCGCATCGCGAAGGCACAGGTTAACGTACGGTCGGAGCCCCTAGAGACTCGGAGGCTACACTCTAGGTTTAGGTTGCTTGATAAATTCAGAACTGATATTTTTCAGAGCGACACAGAGAATATTATCATGACTTCACTACATCTCTAGAACTGACAGAAGCGATTAAATAAGAGAGGTACACAGACGAACAGAAAGGTACAAAAACTCGTTCTTTCCGTGCACAATGAGTGACCACAATAAAAACGGAGCTCCAGTAAATACACTCCCATAATACACGTCACCATTTCACCTCCCAAAAACTGACATCTATATACGGCTGGTAACCTAACACCCCCTTCCATACTCCCATGTGGTGGCTAGCAGGGTAGACGTAGATCAGTTTGTAAAAAAAATCATGATATCAAATCCAGCCAAAATAGCAGTGGAGACTACTATACGTCACCATTTAACCTCCCAAAACCTTATCCCTTAAATTTTTTCACGGCTGGTGTCCTAACACTCCCTACCATTACGTCTCGCGTACTACCTCGTAATATCTCGTACTAACGCAGATTAGATCGCGCCAATAAAATTAGAGAGCTAGATTGCAGTACCGATAGTATAAAATGTCATTTTTTCCGCGTATCATTCGAGACCATAACAGCTGTGATCGTCGTCATGAATAGTTCGAGTAGTGACAATAGGCAGACAGTAAATCTTTCTCATTATATTCTCTACTCTCTTATTTATTCATGATGTAATTATTGATGTTCTTATTTTTGCATGATATTTTGAATCTGTAGTAGTAGTCTTTGTATACCTTGCATGTTGGAACGATTGAAGATAGAATGTTTCTTGGGTATTAGATTTTTAATTGGCGCTTTGCATGTGTGGTACGCGGGTTTCAATGTAATTTCGGTGTTCTACCATATCATTCATGCATGCCTGGTGTGGAAGCACCCCCTGCCACCCACCCTTTGGGTGGCTTGCAGGGAATGACGTACATGTAGATGTACCATACGCCAACTTGGGGGCTCGCAGATTGGCATGTAGATGTAGATACCGTATTTCACCGCCTTATCGTCGCCATTGCATAATCATCGCAACCTACTTTTTTAGTCCAAAAATTGGTTCACAACTTTTCATCGCATAATCGTCATATATTAATTCTGTTCGTCACGACACTTGCTGTAAAAGGAAAAATTTGTCAAATTTTGTACTCCATCTGACATACATTTCTACCTGACATTCACAAATACAGAGTAGGGGAGACCGGGGCTCTATTCGTTAATTTTTCATTTCAGGCCGGAAAAAGTACGGTGCACGCTAAACAGGAATAAAATAGTGTCGATTTGTAGTCTTAAATTTTAATGCATTGTATTTAATGTAGACCTACCAGTCATGAGATCCTAGCTTTGCAATAAAGGCAGTTAAGTACGCAATAAATGGCCTACGTATAACTAATACCGGCGCAATTTCATTTTTTTTTATTTCCCCTCATAATGGTAGCACCCTAATTTTTAGCGAAAAAAAATTGGCATAAAATCTGCGACGATGATGCGGTGAAATACGATACTTCGCTCCACGAGTCCAAGACCACGTGACCCCGTCGCCATGACACCGTTACCACACAGGAGGGACAAGGCGGGCAAGAGATAGTGTGTTGTGTATGTGTATGTATGAGAAAGAAAGACAAGCCGTGTGGGGGCGAAGGGATTATTATTATTATAATGTATTCTACCGGTAAAGGTAGGTTTTGTTGAATGTCAGAGAATGTCCTCCCGGTCTTTTACACATTCAGGGGCCTATGTCCTTCTAATATATACTTTATCGCCTCTGCATAAGATCTAGCCTTCTTCATTCCGTCCATGAAACCTATTCTCTTTCTTCCCCTACCCCGCTTGCCCAACATCCTTCCCTCTATCACACTCTTCAGCAACCCATCACCCTTGATTACATCCTTCAGCCATATACCGGCCTTTCCCAGATTTCATTCAAAAGTTTCCTTTCCTCGCCCACCATCTCCAGCACTTCCTCGTTAGTCTTCCTTTCCGTCCATCTAACCTTCTCCATCCTTCTCCACACCCACGTCTCAAACGCCTGAAGCCTATTCTCGTCCTTCTTTTTCAGGGTCCACGTTTCTCCCCATACAACGCAAAGCTCCATATCAAACTCTTCACCAGCTTCTTCTTCACATCCTTATCCAGTGTCCCCGTCATCAGCTCTCTTCTATAACTAAACGCCTCCTTAGCTAGCGGTATTCTCTTCCGTATGTCTTTACTACTATGCACATTTTCCTCTAGCGTCCTACCTAAGTAATTAAACTGCTCTACTTGCTCTAGTTTGTGTCCTCCAACTTTAATCACAAGCTTCGCTTTCTTTGTCCTAGAGAATCTCATTAATTTTGTTTTCTTATAATTTATCTTCACTCCGAATATCCCGCACTGCATTTCTTCTAAAAATCTACCAATGCTTGTACTCTCTTCGAAGATCCACTAACCAATGCCTGATCGTCCGCGAATCTAACCGATTTTATAAGATGCCCTCCCACTTTGACTCTAACCTCTTTTGACCCCAATTTGACTCTAACCTTGACTTTGACCTCATGTTCTTCCCATGCCTCACCATTCCCATAAATGTTGAAAAGCAATGGCGACAACGGACACCCCAGCCTTACCACGCGACCTTGAGTTTTTCACCCCGATTCACCATCAGCCACCCTCACCTGCGACCTTTGGTCATATATAAGTTTCGAATTAGTCTCCTGTCTCGCCAATCTATTCCCATTTTCCGTAGTATCTCCTTTGGTTTATTCCAATTTACTCTGTCGAAAGCCTTTTCAAAATCAACGAAGCATGCGAAAACGTCCTAATTATACTCTATGTTTCTTTCTATCTACATCTACATCTACGTCTTACCCTGCCAACTTCCCAAAGAGTGTGTGGCAGGGGGTACTTCCACACCAGGCATACATGGATTATACGGCAGAACACCGAAATTACATTGAAACCAGCGTACCACACATGCAACGCGCCAATTAAAAATCTACTAACAAAGAAACACTCTATCGTCAATCGTTCCAACATGCAAGGGATACAAAGACTACTACTACTACAGATTCAAAATATCATGCATAAATAAAAACATCAATATTTAACTCATGCATAAATAAGAACGCAGAGATAATAAGGAAAAAAATCTACTGTCTAGCTATTGTCACGATTCGCACAATTCATGACGACGATACTTAATTTAACTTGGAAGTATATTTAGTGAAATGACTTACAGAAGTATATCTACATCTACATCTACGTAATACCCTGCGATCCACAACGAGGGTGTGTGGCAGGGGGTGAAGATCACCAAACATGCATATTGCCATGCAAGTAGGATATATAAGGTAGACATGCTAGAATATAGGGTCACAGTTTATTAGTTACTACAGTAGATTATTAGTTATTACAAGTAATTGCAGTAGTTATTACAACAAAATATTAGTTACTACAGTATAGTACAGGTTAAAATCTACATAATAAGGAAGGGATTATTGGTAGTTATTACATGCATCATGCACTACAGACTATAGCCTATTGTTCTCTCTTATGGTACGTGGGAAAAATGACATTTTAAATCTATCGGTACGACAATCTATCTCTCTAATCTTGTGAATATGGTCACATACATATTACATTGTACATACATATTACATTGTAAGCCACCGCAAGGGTGTTTGGCAGGAGATTTGACCGATATGCACTACAGTGCAGAAATCAACTTTCACCAACATGCACCAAACTAGTACGAGTGTATTAGTTGATTAGTACATGCCAAGGGTAAATATCTTTTAGTGTTCTCATCACCGCTAGGGCGAAGGGATAGCGAAGGAAAAGAAAGCGGAGGAGAAGGAGGATCTGGGAGCACGAGGGGGGGGGGGAAGTGGGAGGTAGGAGGGGCCGGGGGTCGACTTGTCGTCGTCACGAGGAGAGAGCCCTTCAATTAGTGGTTCTGGCCGAGCCCTCCAACCATCAGCGGACCCCGGCGGAAGGCCGAATGAGGGAGAGGTTTGGGTGTGGAGGAGGAGGCGGAGGAGGGAGAGGAGGAGGAGGAGGAGGAGGAGGAGAAGGAGGAGGTGGAGGAACCCGAAAGAGTATTCGCGGGGCGGGGAGGGGCGAGGAGAGGAGTTTTTAAAGAGGACAGTTGGGAGGAGGAGGAGACTTCAAGTGCGTTGAGTCAGCTACTTTTCATATCGCGTCGACGCCGTGCTGTGTTTCGTTGAGCGTTCGGGGGGGGGAGATGGAAGAGGGGTGGGTTCACGGGGGTGGGTGGGAAGGTTTTCCAAGATGAGAAGGGAGGGGAGGTTGGGTGGAGGAGATGAAAACAGGGATGGAAGGGAGGAAAGGGGAGGTTTGAGGGAGCAGGGGTGGGATGGAGGAAGGTTTTTTGAAGACAGTAAGAGAAGCCGGGGATAAATGAATTTCCTGTTGCTGCTAGCAACGCTCACAAGCGGCAGGAAATGAAGCCGTATGTGCTGGCTCAGTTACAGAATCCTAAAAAGGAATTCTAACAAGCATTTTCCCCCAGTTGTGCCGCCAAAAATGGAAGTTTAATGTACACAGCGTAAGATTGATGCTCTAGGGATATTTTTTTTCTGAGAGCTTCCAGCGTTCTTATTTCACGCGCGAAACTTATTAAAGCCGAACTTCTTGGGGAAAAAATATGCTGAAGTATGGAGCGGCATGTATTAAAATATCGTCCCTCAGCCGTTAGGGTTTCGGGAGGACAGAATTGACCTCTGCTTGAGCCAGTCACCTTTTCGGTTTGTCTGACGGAGGGGCCGAGCAAAGATATCCGTTGAAAGGTGAATACTGGTGATAATATACGTTTTTTGGTAATTGCATATTATAGAGATGCAAAAAACTGTTAGTAGCGACCAGTAACACATTTTCAAAGGGAGAATAAAGCTTCGAAACAAAAGGAGCCTTTTTGCCATCACTCTGGGAGATATCAGCTATTCTCATGGCTCATTTTTCTTTGGCCTAGGCCACGATGAGCGCCAATGTATAAACATACATTCCAATCACGCCGTTCCCTTCCTGGGTAGGCAGAGTCTCGAAGTTTCACACATAAGTACATATTTGTACACCTAACTCTGCTTCAATAATTTCCTCCATACTGACCTATCCTTGCAAACCTCTTTTGCTTCTTTGACCCCCATACACCTCTTCCTACACGCCCTCCTGTTTTTAAAACTTCTAATATTCTTCATCCTAAGAATTTCCTCAACCACATTTAACCACAACTTTCTCGGTCTACCTCTACCTTTCGCACCATTCATTTCACTCATATGTTTCTGTTTCGTAAATCGACTCTCATCCATTCTCTCAACATGTCCCAACCAGCGAAGCACACTCCTTTCATATATGTCCATTACTGGAGCATCTAACGCACATTCATTTATTACATAATAAATGATAATGAACGTAAATGTGTGGCAATAGGACGATGAAATGAAGAACAGTCTGGGCAATTGGTACATGAAATAGAAGTGTGGCAGCTTTCATTTCCTGAGTAAAGTATTCTAAAGAATGGACTAAATTGACATATTACCTCATTAAAAACGCTTCGCGCGCTTCGTAAAAAGCTGCTATGAGCGAATATATATTGTTTCTCAGGATTTAAAAGGGTTAGGTTGGGAGCCGATAGAGACTCAGAGGCTACACGCTAGGTTTAGTTTGCTCGAGAAATTCAGAACAGGCATATTTTAAAGCGTCACAGAGTATGTCAATCTGACTCCAAAATATAATCATAGGTCTGACAGAATCGATTAGATAAGAGATTTCCGAACAGAAGGGTACGAAAATTCGTTCTTTCTGCGCACAATTGGTGATCATAATAAAAACTGATCTCTATTTAAAACACTTCCATAATGTACTTCACAATTTTATCTCCCAAAACCTTATTTTTTAGGGACCATAATAGTTTGTAAAAGATCAGTTCTAGGATACTGACTAGGATAAATATGTTTTTTCAGTAGTACTCAATATCTTAACATGAATTGTAGATACTAGCTTCGCATGCAATCTCCGGCATCATATACTCCCGCATGTCTTAGTACCTTGTAGTGCTATTTATTTGTCGCAATATAAATATTAACCAGTAGTTATATCATTAGTAGTATACTGCATGGTAGCATGCTCTTCTACGCATCACTCTCCTGGTTTGTGGTCTGACTGCGTGCGTATCTTTGCCCTGACTGCTGCGCGGTTCAGCTTTGAACTGGGATGAGTGCAGCATGGCTGGTGTGGAATCACCCCGTGCAACTCACCCTAGTGGTGGCCTGCATGGTATTTCGTACATGTAGATGTACACTTTAGACGGCTGGTGTCTCAACACACCCTGTCACACGCCCATGCGGCGGCTCGCAATGTTGCATGCAGATGTAGATATAAATGAAAGCGTTTTACTTTAAAATTTTTGAAAATAACGACCACAAAGAACAATAACCCATTCTCAAGAAAACTGTCTGTGACAAAACTTCGAGGAAAAAAGCTTTAAGTGCTTGTGAATCCGTGATATACATATAATAAAGTGACGGAAATGACTTTGGATTGGATGATCAACGAAAGGCTATTTCTCAGTTGTAATCCATATTGAGCCTGAGAGAATTGTGACAGACTCGAGAGAAATTTTGTGGTTCATTAACCATCATTATTACTCTCATAAATTTCGTTTTAAAAGCAGCAAGTAATGCTGTTTTCTTCAAATTGTGACATAATTCAAGGAAAATTATCGCAGGCGAACTGTCCAACGCAGTTTGTAGTAAATATCATAACTTGCGAGGAAAAATTTGCATTTCACCCTCTATATTATGACTTACCGTGCCTGGGCATATAGAGCGCGCTATTTACGGATGATAATGAAGCGCGATGGACTAAAAGACTTACATCATCGCCACGTTGGGAAGGGCCACTAAAGCGCAGAGATAAAGAATTTTTAGGATTTTTTCAAGGTTATTTCTGGCCTACAATTTCATTTTTTGGGTGAAAATACCAGTTATTTTGTAATTTCACATTTTAAAGAAGTGAAAAAGTAGGAGAGCAATCATTAACGCATTCCTCGTGAGCGAGAATAAAGTTTCCAAACAAAACGAGCGCTGAACCATCGCTCCGTTGGAAATCAGCTTCTTTACCGATGGCTCATTTTTTTTAGGTCTCGGCCATGATGAGGTCACGAATCAATCGCACCAATACTGAGGATAAACTAGTAAAGAAATAGTCTTCCGCCTTGCCGAACTTAAATACCCTACATCACTTTCAATTTTGATAAAAAAGTGGTTTTGGTCCGATCCAACCCAATTTAAAACTGTTCTGTCTCTGGAATACTAGAGGCTTACGACCCAAATTTCAGCTCGATATCTCAATTTATACGGCAGTTATCGCGCAAAGAGACAGACAGACAGGCAGGCAGACAGACGGACATATCTAGATTCACCGCGTTTACCAATCGAACTCAGATCGATTTAGCCGGTGCAACTAGGTGTGGTAATCGCAACGGGCTGGTGGGATCGATATAAGAAACGGGCTGACACGGTCCGCTTTCCAGTCCGACATTTCAAATCGATATGAACTGATTCGAATCAATATTTCAATCGATTTCGCATTGATAAACCACGCGATCCGGATAGGCTAGCTTAGAATGTTTAGTAAACTTAATTTTTGAAGGCGTAACTTTGTGGAATGACTCTAATGACATGACTAAAAAGAGAGAACTCTTAGTATTTTCCACACTTAAAACTTTAATTCCCGACCCAGGTTTCGACTGCCTTGCAATCATTTTCAAAGGTATGATAATGATTGCAAGACAGTCGAAACCTGGGTCGGGAATTAAAGTTTTAAGTGTGGAAAAGACTAAGAGTTCTCTCTTTTTAGTCATGTCGGTAGAATATTTAGATCGGTTCGAGATCAGATAGTTCTGAGTTCGATTGGTAAACGTAGTGAATGACTCGTAAGGTGTTGCTGATCATTTCAATATATATACTTTTCCATAACTGCCACGCCTCCTTCAATGCGTTACATTTCTACTGTAACAAAATCAATACACCCAACCCACATAGTGGTGTAGGGTATAATGATATCCCATCCTTAGCGTGAGTAGGTAGAATAGAAATGAACTTTGAAATTAAACCCATCCATCGCACTCTGAGTCCAACCATAGACTGCCGTGACCTTGTTTCCTTACATAAATTTCAGAATACCTTCATGAATTACTAGGACACACAAATTGCTCCATATATCTTTTCTCAGACTATCACTAACCAAGCGTTCCCTTGTTTTTCGCGTCCCTTCAAAATTCTATTCCTGATAACCCCGACCCTTTCATCTTACCTTCCAACACCTTCACTAACCATACCATAAGTAATTCCCAAACAAAGTAACTTTTTCTCCCCATTTTGGAATATTATTATTTGCCATCTTCTCCTTTAAGCATGTGCGTTCGTGTCCTTTTTAATTAGCTATATATTAACTATAAAATTATTTCTGTATGTGACCTTTTTTCAAATGAATAAAATAAATAGAACCCGAAAATTTATTTCTGGGGAATGAATAATTTCTATACCACATAATAAAGCTACACAACCTCATCCAGTCAAAGTATAAGATATTCAGCATCCCTATATTCTAATATCAGCAGACTGAACAAAAATTGGTACTCCTGATTAATGGAAAACAGTCATATTTTGACAAGGAAAAGCAAATTTTCCCCCCTATTTATAATATTCTCGACTTTATGAAGTTTCTCAGGGTTTACAGATCTGAAGGAACCAAGAAATTACTGGGAAAAATATATACCCCTTGTAAAAAAACAACTATGCTGTAAAGTAATTTATTAGTTATTAATTAGTACATTGAAAGTGTAAAACATGAATATACATTATGGATTCTCGACTGGTCGCCAAAACTGCTGCCTAGGATTCCGTAAAAAAAAACTTTCTTGATTGAGTCGCCGTCTAGGGATGAAAGACGGCAGTTCGAATGTAAATAAAGACTACAGATGGTAAATAATCACGTCTAACCTGTTTTACTTACCAGTAATCATAAAGCGGTGGATAAAAATGTAGTAATACACGTGGGACGTAATTACACTCTTTTTTAATACAATCCGGTCTACAGATATATTTAATTCCTCTCCAAATTCAACTACACAAATGGACAATTAACTTCTAAGCAATTCGTGAATATCGCTCTACAGTAATTTAATAATAATACGAGGTGAAGAAAGTGGAATGAATTAGAAGACGGATACAAGTATCTACTATCAGGATTTCAAAACCAAGATCCGACAATATCATTTATGGATGAGAAATTTCACCAATAACTATCATTTTAATAACAAATGAAGGAGAGATTGTTGAATCTACTCAGAGGCCACAAATGAATAGTAGGTTACACATTAACATCCACATCAATCTATCCAGATCAAACCTTCCGATTCCTAAGGCTCTCAACAGGTAATAAACCAAAAAAATGTAGCTATAAATTAACAGTAAAAGATTCACATAGCAGAGAAAAGGCTCACGATGGAAATTTCATATGCCTCTTACACACTTCCTGTAGTAGATATTTCCTCTCTAGAATTTACAAAGTAACTGTTAGGTCTAAAAAATAGTCAGATATCATTCACAGTATAAATTCGTTCATATCTCTTCAATCGTTATTGAATATTCACCACAGTCTCACGTCAACAACAATTAACAACGGCCATTTACGAGTCGACTGAGAAGACTTTTTTCTAAGCAGCGCCAAGGACTGAGTGAACTAAATGTGGAAATTCTGGCAACACGTAGCCTAGACAACGATTCCAAACATTAAAATCCATAGTACATAATCATGGTGTAAACCATAGCACAAGAATGCGTAACCAGGGACGCGGAAGAAAAATAAACATTGAACAACGAAAAAGGGGGATGGAGAGACAGCCGCGAGTGAGGGGACGAAAGACGGTGTTTTGAGTGAGTGTTACGTTGAGTTTTTCTTTGCGAATTTGAGTAGTAGAATTTTATGTGAAGAGAAACGAGTGTCATAGTGTATTACAAAGATTTCTGTGAAAAATGAAACGAGTGTTGCGATATATTACGAAATATTCCGTGACAAATAAAATATAAAGTTACACCCTTTTAGACAACAAGTACTTCCAGACCTGTAGCAACCGTCAACTTTGAAGCTTCTCACATGACGGAATGCATACTCTTTTTAGACAACCCTTTCTGGGCCTCTCGTGTCTACCATTTGAAACCATAGCGTGTCAACACATATCCTTCGTCACCGCGAACGCTTGCGATGCCGTGATTACCTTTCTGGAGGCTCTGATGCCTACCACTCAAAGTGGTCCCAATGCTCACTGAATAATTTAGCCCAGCTTCCCGCCGCCGCAGCGGCCCCGGGTCTTCACAGTTGCACACCGCGGGCTCGTCAAAGCAATCGCGTCCAATGCTTCATCCTCTTCGCCGCTGCCGACGCGGCCCGGCCCTCTCGCCACCGATCCATCTGCCGGCCCTCAACACTTGCACACACACCTCCCCCCTCACCCTCTAGCCCCGGGGGTCAGAGCCCCAATCTCCCACCCCTGGAGACCGAAATCCCTCACGCCAGCTCGCGAATAATTTAGCCATATGTCCGTTATCACCATTCAGATTTTACCGGATTTAAATAGGATTCGTAAATTTTCTCCAATCATTGCATTTGACAAATGATGTGGTACGAAGTCACTCGCGCGGGTGCATATACACCAAGGTTGAAATTTGCCTAGAAAAAAAAAATCACTTGACTTGACCGGGATTCGAAACCGGTTCTCCCATTTGTCGGTCAGGTGTGTTAGCCAGTTACACCACCAAACCATCTTCCTTCAAGGCGAATTTCGAGGTGGTTTATGCGAACTAGATGTTCAGGCCCCAAGTCTACATTGTAGCACATGATACGAAGTCTTGCTTACAAAGCCACTGTCGCGGTGGATAAACCCAATATTTTCGTTATTAAAACGACGGAATTGACAATGTTCCAATTGTTGCATTTAACAAATGATGTGACACGAAGTCACTCGCATATACACTAGGGTTGAACCATTACACTCGGTGTAAGGACAAGCTTTTCAATATCACATTTAAAAAGAAAGTTTAAGAGGAACAAAAAGCTGTTCGTTTTTCGGTGACCTTTCATATATTACCGCCTAACTTATTTTTCTTCAACCAATCTTCAAGTGTTATCATGGAAAATCAGATCAAATTCGTCAAGGACTACACACATACATACCAATCACGCTGTTCCCTTCCGGGGTAGACACGGTCACAAAGTTTCACTCATAAATATATATTTTGTACACCTAACTCTGCTTCAATAATTTCCTCCATACTGACCTATCCTTGCAAACCTCTTTTGCTTCATTTACCCCCATACACTGCTTCATACACGCCCTCCTGTTTTTAAGACTACTAATATTCCTCCTCCTAAGGATTTCCTCAACCACATTCAACCACAAGTTTCTCGGCCTACCTCTATCTCTCGCACCATTTATTTCACCCTTAGATATATGTTTCGTTATCCGACTCTCGTCCATTAATCTCGCCCAAGGACTTTAATAACTTAATTCACCGTTGTGTCAGGGAAAAGATAAACAGTCGAGGAAAAAAGTTACGACTTTAATTCCAGCACTTGTTACTCAAGACGGAGTTACTAAAAGGTTAACTTCTACATGTAAACGTGTGAGATCAATATTTGATACAAAAGTTTTTAAGAGTAAGGCTCAAACATATAGTTAGAGATGTCGAACATGAGATAATAAGCAAAATTTCTTGCCATATGTTTCTTTTGAACAGGCTATTCCTCATTATCAGTCAAATATCCAGAAATAGGATGATTAATAACATCTGTTCTATCCAGCTCCTTTTAATTCCCTTGGGCCTTTGTGGATCATATGTTGTATAATATTAAAAGTAAACAGGATAAATAAGAGCGCTTGAGCAAGGGATTGGGCCCAATCAGTAACGTTGAGGTATTCCAAAGTGCACAACATTTCGGCTGGAGTAAGGATGAGATGAAATTTATGCCTGACAGTAGTAGCCAAAAATTCCGCAGAGAACTTTCGATGATTTTCTTTATAAACCATGAATTATTTTTGCCTCTTTGCAATTCCCCCTGCTGAAAAACATAAAAGAATCGACACAAAATCGCTGCCATAGCTTACTACAGCAGCTTAATTGGAAAAATCTATTTTTAAGAAACTGGAGACGTAAATACAACAACAACTTTGAACAAATCACCTATTGCAGTGATCGGTAATCTAAGGCGCGCGTACTACAGGATGTCAAGCGAAAGGTTTGCTGGTGAGACACCGAGAAAACGGCGATGAAATTAAACCGACAGTTATTTAATGCCCTACTTTTTTATTAATTCTAAAGTAAGATTCTGAAATTTATTATTCAGTGAATGATTTAGTACTTTCCCGGCGAATATTGTGTAAAATTATCTCGGGATTCACGCCGGATTACATTTTTGGCTGCTACGTTTCGATGGATAGCACTTCCATCGAAACGTTGGCAGCAGCAAAAAATTTAACCCAGAATAAATCCCGAGATAATTTCACACATTATTAGTCCTTACTACAGTAAGTATTGGCTATAATTATGTATTTGGTCTACATAATTATGAAATCGAAGTAACATGAATCGCTGTCGTCAAAGCGATGCATTTATCAGGTATTCCTATAATGATAACTTTCATTCCATTTTGTCATATTACTAAATTACACTCATAATATCCTTATTCTCACGCAACATCGGCCCCGGTGGCGGCGGGGTAAAGTCCTCGCCTGCTAACCCGAGGGTCGCGGGTTCGAGTCCCGCCTGGGTAGAATATGCCGAGGACATGAGTGCCTGTGTATGTAAACTGGGTTGGGGGAAGAGGGGACGGTTCTGTCCCATCTAACCCAGGATAAATAAAAATATGAGGAAATGAGGAAATTCTCCAATAGGTCAACAGTTTAGGCTTACACCCGCCCGGCTTGTAAGAAAGACTCAAATAAAATTTAGCACACGTATATACTAATTTAAACCAACCTATCCCCTCCGTTTTGGGTATTGTTTGATTCTGTAAGAATTTCAATCCGATGCCCACCCAATTTTATTTTGATTTTCTTGCAAGTAACATGACCAGGAGTAAACACCTGCAACCAACGTCTGATTTAGTGAATGTGACGGACTCATAGATGTGATGACTTCGGGAATATACTGCATCCTCTTTGAGAGCGGAAATACATGAGAGGGTGAAACGGGAAGACACCTAAATGTATCCTTCTCGGCTGTTTCTCATACATATGAATTTTAAAGAATGGAGGGAAAGCAGTTATCTGAAGAGAAAGACGTTTCGAATAAGATGAGGCGAGGCAGAAACAATGGGGAAATGACGAGGACAGCGGTGAGGGTATTCCAGCGAAACTGCGACAGCGGGAAAATGATTCGCGCAAAAATCCAACGCAAGTCCACCTAACCGGAGGAATGTTCCAAAATGATTGAATGCCTGAATGCGAAAGGCAGCGCTGAAGAGTTATGTGCCCCACTCTGGAGAGGAGAGAGATGGCAAAACTTCCCGCATTCCCTTTAAAATGTCTTTAAAAATAGACGCGGGACGCACGGCACGACCTCCTCCTTCATATCGACTGTCACTCGCGGCTCGCAACGCGAGATGGCGGGCCGATCGCCCGGGCGGATGAAGGCGCGCCCCAAGAGTGTGGTGTGGCGTCGCCGTAAATGTTTGAGCGCGGTCGGAGCGAAGGGGGGGGATGAGGGGGGAAAGAGAAGTGTATCGGAGGAGGAGAATTAAGAGGGGAAGGCGGGAAGGGGTGGGAGAAACAGGGGAGGAGAGGTTGGAGGAAGAGGACTAGGGTGTGGGAGAGAGAATTTGATTGAGTGATGGTATATTGTCGTCGGCTACGCGGTGTCCACGAGGGGAGAACACAGCTTTGAGAATGGTACAAGGGCGAAATAACGTGGTCTCAGGAGGATGAAGAAAAAATGGATTTCGCAATGCTAAGATGATAGCCGAAAGTGGGAATTTAATCACGTATCCTCATGGAAATTAGATGCAAATGAATAATTGTAGTTTTTTTCTTGTTTTCAGAGAGATGGAACAAAATGTTATATAAATTTGGTAAGAATGCGATAGAGGGAAGGATGCTGGGCTAGCGGGGTAGAGGAGGAAATAGGTTTCATGGACAGGATGAAGAAGGGTAGATCGTATGCTGATGCGAAGAGAGATATACTAGAGCGAGATATTCCCCTGAAAATGTAGAAAACCGGGAGGAGATTCTCTGAAATTCAACCAAACCTACCTTAATCGGTAGAATACTTAATAAAATTTAGTAATGGAATTTTTAGTAAAGTATTTATTCGCACATAAAAATGAGGAGAATGCCAAAGACTAATATTGCATCCAAATATGTACATATTTTCGGCGAATATCATGTTTTTCTCTCCGAAATAATCTCTCCATAATATCGACCACAAGATTACATAATTCCACACCTTCTCCCAAGAAAAAAAAACTATTTATTATGACTGTTAGCCTTTTGCTTTTTGAGAAAGTCGTAGCTAGCTTCTCTTAATCATTTAGGATATGAGAACCCAAAATAAACTACACAAAGAAATATGTGAGATTTATTTAACTGGAGATATTTTTTGGAGACTTTAAAAAGAATGCAATTTACCCCTTTACAAAGCAGAAAAGAGACAAGGGAAACATCTAATGTGGAACATTTTTCCTTTTAGCACATGCATTAGAAATTTTGACCAGAACTATCAACAGTAAGATGGAATGAAAGATCAATACGGTTTCAGGAAACGTATGGGAGCGAGAGAAGCTATTTTTAGCTCAAGGTTATCGTAGAGATTAGGCAGCAGGAAGCATAGGACCAACCAACATGCACTTCTTTTACTGACCTGGATAAAGCATTTGAGGATGTATATAAGCACAGAATACCTTCAACAGTGAAGAGCAGAAGATATTCACCGACAGAAGGGCTGCATGCAGGCTACATATTGTCGCCCGCGTTATCAATATATGCATTGAAAAGTCTAAAAATTAAATAAAGGGAAATTTATAAAAACATACACATGTACAAGGAGGAAAAAATCAGCATGCTTATGAAGTTTTGTTGCGGCAATTCTCCCAGAGAGTAACGATAATCGAACGAGAATGCGGAATTGTATCGAATGCTACTTTACGATTATTCCTAAGAAAGCCAAATTTAAAGTTCATGGAAAATTAATGGAGGAGAATATTTGTCAAGCTTGGACGTAAAAAATCGGAGGGAATGAAAGAACTTCGTTATCAGGGAGAGGATCAGAGCGATGGAAAGATCAAGAGAAATGTTGACAGCAGAACATTCCACGCAAAGAGTTCATTTTACCAGAAGAGGAGTACGCTGGCAGCTGATAACATAAGCCGGGAGGTGTGGGGGCGATTTATTGTAACATATATTTTGAGCCGGCGCTTGTATGGAAGTAAGTTTGGTGTATAACAATTGTCATAACAATTGAAAAACAAATGAGATTGGCGACAATGGAGATTTGGTGATATCGTATAATGGTAAGGATCGTAGACGGAGAGGATCATATGTGAAGATGTCTTTTAAAGGGTTGTTGAGGAAATAAGTACCTACAACGAAAACGTTGCAATGAATGAGAGAGTAACTTCATGGACACATTTTGCAACACAACAGGATGTAGCAGATTATATTGGCAGTAGAAATGAATGTAAAGGTAACAGAGGAAGACCGAGCATAGAATTCATCAAGTAAATGAAGTTGTAATAATTTAGGACGCAAAAAATGGATGATTATTTTACAATGGAGTGGTTAGCAAAGAGGAGAGTTGAGTGGAGAGTTGCTGTAACTTAGTCTTTGGATTGATGACTACTGATAAATATCGTATTATAGCAAACACCTACCTTCTCTCACACATCCTACTTTAAGTCTCACGTCAAATTATGCTAAGGTAAAACCATTGATTAAAAAAACAATATCGATCCCTTTTCCTCAGTTTTATGCAACGTTAACCCTTTGGTTGCGGCATGACGTGATATCACGTCATGGTTGTCTTTACCCTGGTACTAATGACGTTATATCACGTCAAGGGTACCGTAAGTGTTCCAGCTTTCACTAAGGAACTTTCACAAGGCCCCCTAATGAAAGCAGGAACACTCACGCTACCCATGACGTGAAATGACGTCTTCAGCACCAGCGTAAAGACAACCATGACGTGATATCACGTCATGTAGCACCCAAAGGGTTAATGTCTCTGAATGCTCTACTTTTACTTGCTTGATTCGATTCACCTACATAACCTTCCTATTTTCTTGAGAGAAATAAATTTGCAATCATCATTTTGTTACGGCACAAAAACCAGGCTGGCTCACCATTCGGGATCTCTCTCTGTGAAAACGTATAGAATCGTAACAACGTGTAAAAATGTAAGCAACGTTTACTGATTACAGTACGTCTACATTTCACAAAGTCAAGTGACATACCAATAAGGGTAATTTACTTATTTCACCCAGTCTTAATTCCACGGAGATCGCCATTCGCATATTCAGAAGTTAGGTAAATCTTGAATATATAGTAAACACATTGAAGGTTTAATAAATATTATAGATTTTATATAGTACTTTAAATACGTAAATATAATATATAGTACTTTATAAAGTACTTTGTATATAGAGCTTTATTCCTGGTATAATTCAACAGTAAACTCGTACTTAATATGCCAAACGAAATTTAAAAATATAAAGAGGATTATTGAATATGAATTATGAACTACAGTACGCAACCATCATTTGAGTTCTATACACCTTTTCTCGTTACATTCTCTAATTTTTTAACTGGTACCATGAAACGACTCGGAGTTGATTTACATGAGGATGAGAGAGATGAGGGCAACAGATTTTTAATGATAAGGAAAGAAATAAAACTTGGTAGTTTTCCACACGGTTTATTCGTCCTCAACAGGTTTCAGTGACACATTGCCATCGTCAAGAGGTTAAAAAAACCTCTTGATAATGGCGATGAGTCGCTGTAACCGGTCGAGGACGAATAAACCGTGTGGAAAACTACCAAGTTTAATTTATTTCCTTGCCATGGAAAAGTTCCACGAAGTGAGTCCGTCGACGATTAACTTTTTTCAACCGATTTTTGTTGGTTGGCATGTATTGTATTAAATGGAAGCACACAGCAAAACCCAACACAACAAGCTTGAATTATATATAAACTTGCAAAGAAATCACATCACCGCGGGCGATAAATCAGGTGTCTCTCGGCACGGGAATACCTCCAAATAAGATACGGTTGGATAGGAGTTATGCAAACGACCCACCGTGATCCGTAAACCACAGTTATCCCACTGCTACTTCGCGGTCGATGCAAATCATTCGCGTAGAAATGCACGGGCCCGCCGAAACCACTTCGTCGTCGACGACGCGGGATGGCGTTAGGGGGGGGGGCGGGGGAGAGACGGGGGAGGAAGGGGTGGGGGGTGGGGAGGGGGCTGTAGGTGGAGATGGATAAGGGAAGAGATGAGGCGGCGAGATAGCATTAGTCGTCATTCCGGAGAGAGACGTTCGTTTAACTAAACCGCAAATGCTCTCCGTGAACCGTCGGCGGTGAGTTGGGAATGGAGCTGGGCAATTAGGCGATTGTCTTCAGCGGTTTATTCATCGGAATACTTTTACCTATGCCGCGGTGGAATGCTCGGCCGATAGACAAATGCTGGAATTAAACCGACCAAACCAATCCTTAATAGAGATAACATATTTCGCGAAAACGTCGCGAAAGAGATTTGCGATTTCGCGACACACAATACACTTTTTTTCTCGAATGTACGTTCCTAAATCGGCATGCATTTTATTGGATGAGGGTAAATGTATGTTTTCATGCATCCCATTTTGTGTTTTGATCAGATGTGCCCATCTCTATCCACTTCCACAGAAGTCTACGTTGGGACCATGAATATATATTACGGATTCGGATGTTTGGCATTGTTGCCTAGGCTACGTGTTGCCGAAATTTCCACTTTTAGTTCACCCAGTCCTTGGCGCCACTTCGATTAGAGTCTTTTCTGTTGTTATTGTAAATAGACGTAGTTAATTGCTGCTAACGTGGGACTGCGGTGAATATTCAATAACGATAGAGGAGATATGAATTAATTGATGATTAGAATATACTTCGCTATTTTTGTGATCTAAGAGTTACTTTGTAAATGCTAGAGAGGAAATATCTATTGCAGAAAATGTGTAAGAGGTTTACGAAACGTCCATCGTGTGCCGACGACAATGTTTTCCAGTCTCTTATTCTAATTCGAATGCATTAAGCCCGTTTGGCTTAAATAAAGAATTAAGAATGCCTTGTTTAAACAGAACTTGCTTCGCACCAGAATGCAAAACAGGGTATGCATCTACGAGGATCCAAAATAGGAGACTTGGATTGAAAAATAAGAATCTGTTCAAGGCGGCGGTAAGTGCATTCATTTTTACCTACCCTGCAATTATGGCCATTGGGAATACTCATGAAGTCACTTTACATTATTATTAAATTTCCCTATAGTGATATTCACGAAGTGCTAAGAAGTTAATTGTGCATTTGTATAATTAAATTTGGATAGGAATTAAATATACCTAGACCGGAGGATATTAAAAAAGTGTATAATTACGTCCCGCGTGTATTACTACATTTTTTATCCACTACATTATGATTACTTGTAAGTAAAAACCAATGTATATTCATGGCAAAACCGGCAAGACGAGTTTATTTACGTATTTATAATCTGTTGAATGTATTTACATTTGAACTTCCTTATTTCATCACTAGGCGGCACCACTTTCCAAAAAGTGTTTTTTTTTACGGAATTCTTGACAACAGTTTTTGGCAACGAGATCCCAATCCATAATGTATATTCACGGTTGCGACAGTGCTGCTTAAGGTGGCTGGACCTATTATTGTTTATGTAAAAATTTGCGTGAAACTTTGCATTCGTGTACTTCAGTGGAGTGAATGAGAAAATATGAAAAACTGAAGATGAAAACGAGTATTATGTTGCAAATGAGTTAGAATAAACCGAAGACTTTTTCTTTCGGCACAGGAAATTGAGACTTCTACTTCTATTGGGTGGGTAACTCAATATGGTAATTCGGTAATGAGATACATCACAGCAGAGCCGTCATCACGCAATAAGTCTCCTGATGGGATATTTCTTCATACATATGTGAGTTGCATAAAACGTTGCATAACGCAAGCTCCGTCGATGTGAAACGTTTCGTTAACGAAGTGTACGTTATCAATTCGGTATCTAGGTAATTTAATGCTATTTAAAACGCTATTTAAATGTACAGTGCCGCTATGTTTCTAATTCTGTCCATCGGTTTCGATGTATATGGCGTCATTTTCAAGAAAAACGATTTTTTATTGAAAATGACGACGTACTTATTTCGCGCGAAGTATGACCTACTCTAAGTTTTTTTATAATTGTCCCAATCATTTCTTGTAAAATTTTCGGGTAAATTCTCGCTATTTCTTAAGAGGGGGTGATTAGATGAATGGAAATACACGTATTACGCGTATCACCCGGTCTTTCATAAATTTGTGGCTCATCACATCTTTTATTTATCTGTTTTATGATGCTGTCGTAGAAAATTCTGTGACAAATGGGCAATTTTTCAAGATAAATTAATTATTCTTGAAAATTTTTCAATTTGTCTTGGAAATATAATAAAATAGACGCCGAAACCGGTAGACAGCATCAAAAAAATGGTAGAAATGTACTTTTATTATGAGTTATTCTTTATCGTCCTTCCACTACGTAACCCCAATTCGATTCACAGCCTTATGGCTATTGACATCTATTTTAAAATAATTTTATAGCATTTGTGCATATTTTCTCGTGAACGCAAAATAATACGTTCAATATCATTATAATGGTGGATAACAAATTTCAAGTTGCCATGCCAAGTTAAAAAAATACGTTTTTCACATAATTCGCGTTAATATTTCGGATTCCGCGCCGTGTCCAAGTGAAAACAACCCATTAATTGAGACGAATTTTTAAAATATGACCCTCACATCGTTCATTGCTACAAACACGGTGATTTACTTCTTTTATACGGATGATAAAAAGTGCAATGCGGCCCAAGATTTATTTTCGACTTATTTAAAAAAGTTATTAAAACGTGCTCACAACGACTCGTGATTAGCGTTCCCATGACCTTCATGTATTCTCCAATTAACAATTTAATATGGTGTCTACTTAAGGAAATTCACGACCTCATCTTTAAGGAAAATGTAATCAGCGTAAACGGGTGTTGATCTTAATTTTCTTTCTTCTGCAATTTAGTGATGGGAATTTCAGTGCGTCTTATGAATCCTTCAATGGGTCGGGAAAAACTGTAGATGAAGGCTCCTTGTGTTTCCACGCGCATTGGAGTCCAGTCATAGTCACACATTAGATTTAAAAAATACCTTTTCAATGAGAACAAATTCCCAAAATATGAGATACATTGCACATAAGTGGTACCAGTACCCAGCAACAACATATTTAAAAAAATCAGCATCCGTGAATGCTGTACCACAGCCGCCACTCTGGAAAATGGAGGTCGAATTTCCATTTTTGACCATACTACCCTAACCACTTGAAACATAAAAATGTAATATTAGCAACAGATTATTATAAAATTTATGTTTTTAATTTTTTATAACTTATGTCTATATGTCTCGGATCTCGAGTAAAACGGAAAGTACAAATAAAAAGATTGCATTGTTTTAAAGTTTGGAGTTAAGCATGAACACTACATCTAATAATTACTGGCTCTGTGGCCAAAATTTCTACAGCTTACTCCACTGTCTTCCTAAAGTTGATCAATGGCGATGAATTAAGAGAGAGTGATTATCATATCGCAGTCGTTCCTGGAACTGTGACTCGGCTATCCGGCCAATGGCAATTTACACAATGTTAAAAAAAATAAGGAAAAGTCATAGAAAGGGTCTTGGCGTCCTGGATAGACGAAACTTTAATCATCTATGGAGAAAGGAGGGATTTGGTAATGAGTTAGGGGTTAAGGCTGATGGATTAGAGCGCCATTGGTTTTGTCATCGTAAGAATGTTGGTTTCATGGAGGGAAATATGACATTGTTTTGAGGAATGAAGAAAGGTTTGAATAAAGGTGGAAAGTCTTTTAAAGTACTTGCGGTCAACTCGTACCAGGGAGCCCACAGATATTTCTAGAAAAGGAGATGGTATGCTGATACCATTTCTATCCATGAAGTTCAGCAAAAGGCCACATACGGCCGATCACGGAAAAGCGTAATACGCAAGAACCGAGACTGCGGTGCAGTGTAGAACCAGGAGTTCATCTCTACGCAGAGGTCTCAAGGTGTTGTAGATGGCTTAGGTTCTCTTTATTCGGTTGAAACGTGGCCCTTGAGCTAATTCAAGTCAGTTATTACAAGATATTTGCAGAAAAAATTCATATGGCTCACTAAAAAGTATCTTCTAAAACGTGGATTTCAAAGGATAAACACGTGAGAAATACTTTATACATGAGAGAATGACATCATAATCCACCGCTGTGTATTCCTTTTTTCTCCTTGTCAGGCGGAAAGTCAGATCGGTTCATGAGAGTGGTTGGAACAGGAAGTTTGGCCACTCAACTCAATAAATCTTCAGTTGATAGGTCCACCATCACCTGATTGGTCCGATTTTACCTCTCTTCCTCTATCGTTCTGATTATCGGTGCCCAGGTGTAACGGTATCACCTGATTGGTTCGATTTTTTCGCGCTTCCTATATTGTTCCGAGTACCGGTGTCCAGGTGTAACAGATGTGATAACCCTTTGTCCCAGTTTTTCCCTATTCCTTTGATTTCCCTCTCCTCCAAACCAATCTCTAGCGCCTCCTTGAATATCCTGTCCCAATAGTCGGGGACTCCGCAAAGTATTTTTGTTATAAAAATTTGACTGTGGAGCAGTTCTCTAGGCTGCACATAGCCTCCGCCGACTTCTCTGGTTGTTTCAGCAGTATTCACTGTTCACATTACTTAACCACGTTCCAATGGTCGAATTTTAATGCAAAGTTAATTATCCGTAAAAGTCGTATCTCCTTCATATGAAATGTAGAGGCACATAGAGACGTCATGCTTCCATTTGAAACGTTACACCCATTTTATTTGGAAAAAAAGATTGGAGTTCTATTTTTACCGAAGAGCAAACTTGTTTTAAGCCTTTTGAATCATACCAGAGTGAGTGATTAAACGCTAAACTTTACAGCCTTAATTTTAAGAAAATTACCAATAATTTTACAATCTTATTTACATCTACATCTACGTGATACCCTGCGAGCCACCACGAGGGTGTGTGGCAGGGGGTGAAGATCACCAAACATGCACTATTGACATGCAAGTAGGATATTTAAGGGAGATATGCTAGATAATAGGGTCATATGGAGCTAGATGGTTAGTATCTACTTATGGCCAAAATGACTTCTACTTCTTATCATATAATATCTAGATCCCTTTCTTTAGTCTTCCAAAGAACCCAGCAAACTCTTTCCATTCTAGGAATCTGCGATCGAAAGAGGGACAAAGACTACAAGAACGAGGCATAGCTTTTAGAAGTTGATGGGCTCAACTATTTGACCCCATTTAAAAATCATTTTCAACAACAAAGCCTTGCAAAGTATACAGACAACCACGTAAAATTGATAAGGGAGAGTAAAATATTCACTCGAACATTAATGAAATATATAGCCTAGACATCACTCCCTTCTACTTTCGGAAGTTATCGTCACGTGTGTTGCTTATGACGATAATTTCACCTCCAGCCTAGGTAGCGGGTTGGATAAATTTGCGTTTCATTTTTGTCGCTATTCAATACAATTAGTACATAGGTAGTCTTATTTTACTGATCACTAGCTATGTCAAACGATCCTTTGCAATGTCCAGTTAGAGGGGTATTTGTTCTCCTGAATAATTTTGTTTGGTGTTTTCAACACCTCGACGGATTCTTAGACAATTTGTGTGAATAATGATTGTCTCTTGCGAGCATTTGTGATAGTTTTATTCGATTTGGGATTAGGATTGATACCCACACTGATCAGCATACCAAAGCGTCAACTACACACCAGTGCTATACATAGTGGCCAAAACGTGTTGCAAATTACTTGAACCAGATGGCACCTCCAAGACTGGAAGAGAAACTGTTCTCATGAAATACAACATTGGCGACGGTAATTCCAGACAATAGAGTAAGCTATCAACAATTTAGCGTGGGTACCTCTTATGGCTATCTAACGTAATATTATTGATAATAATTGGCGTCTTATAAGCTGGGATCTTCCTTCAAATACTGGTTCCAAGATAACCACTGCTACCGGCGATGAAGGTTGCATTCTCCACCGTGGTAAAAATAGGGGAAGTTGAATATAATTTTCGCACTCTCTTCATTCCAGCTTCAGACGCATCAAATAATTCACTATTATAGCCAAAGTTAGCACTGAACTAACATTATTCTGATCCGGATACTGAATAACGAAGCGGCCAACGTCTTGCATTTAGTTAGGAGGTAAGTTAGCATTGCAGTTAGTTCGGACATGTCAATACTAGAAGGCCAGCGACCAAAACGCCTCTCAAATCCATTCAGTAGATCGTTTTTACAGATTTTTTTATATTAAAGAGAGCATATTGATTATTATACGTATTTTACGTACAACATTTTCAGCCATATACAAAGCTTGCCAAATATTACCTTTGGAGGCATACGCCATAATACCTCTATCATATGGATCACAGTAAATTAATGTAAAAAACTCTTAACTCAAAATCTATAGAAATACTTAAGGCATTCACGCTGACTTAGCGTAGTTGGCGATTGGAAACATAAACATGAAAACTCTTTTGGCACCGGTAGTAAGATCTCTGGTGTCCTATCACCAACAAAGAATACATCAAAAAAGAGAATGCCTGTTACCATAAAAAAACTTTAAATATCCGTCAAAGTCAAGTCAACGAAATAAATACGTCATTTTGCGGAAAATATTGACCGGTAATTTATTAAACCAAGCTAAGGTGTATCTTGGGAGTGACCTTTATTACTCCGATTTCCCGAGATCCCAGAAAACTTTCGCCTGTTATCCTATTTCCAAAATATACACTTCAATAAAGTATTTACTTATCGAAAAAATATATCACAAGACCGACTTGAATATTTTAGATTCGTGATTAACGGATTTCGTAGGCAAGAATACCCTTGTTAAACACCCTTAGATCTAAAGGTACTGACGATTCAAAATTATGGAGTCAAATGGGTATATACAATGGGGGAATTTTATGAAGGGCATTTGAATGACGACTTAAGTCAAAGGTATCATGGAGGAATCATTCCACGTTAAATATTTCCCCTTTTCCTGACATAAAAAATATCTAAAAACGAAGAACATGGGCGTATATGAGGCGTGGAAAAATATTAGAGCCCATGCTGTTAGGAATTAAGATAGTGTGAGCGAGATAGTTCCCTAATCGTAATGGAGATCATATTCAACATATACGTTTAAATTTCACCAACTGCGAGATACGCGAATTAAATATTGCATTATTATTGGTGCAATAAAATAGTTTTACATGACGGAAATTGAAGGTAATCAAATGAAAATATCTGAATAAGTCTTCGACTTGACTCTTTCTTTCATGCGGTGCGTTTGAAACTCCTTCAAAACGGAAGGTTTATTGTGATCCCCAAAAAATTAACTGCGGTGAAAATATGATTAATTTTCAAAAACATTCAAGAAAATACACTAACTACACACTGTTGATTTTGGATGAGATCTAAGTGAAGGGAATGCCTCATTTTTAACAAAAGGTCTCTCTGTAGAGCATACACGTGTCATTGCCCATGTAAAAGGGCTGGTATATTTTGGCAAATATCTCCGAAAGTAATGTGGTAAGGGGTTGATTTTTTAGTGTCATTAGAAGGGTGATATATTTTTATATAAAATGAGACCAAATTCATTGATTTCTAGGCAAAATGATGCTTCGCTCAAACTACCTTAAGGCTGGGTGTAATTTCTTTACACGGAAACACCACCCATCTCCACGTACATAGTGTTTAAATATAATCCAATTGAGACGTTCAACCACGATAACAAGTATGTTTGTTGATTAATGATTGATTCCCGAAGTCAAAATACACTTAAGATGTTTTTTTCGAGCATGAAAACTTGATAATGTACTCATCCCCTCAAAATATCTATTTCTCCCAGATGTCAACATCAGGAAAGAAAATAATGAATATGTACTTACATTATAGATGTTACACTCAGTATCATTCGTATATCTCAGAGAGCATGGCCTGGATTTAGCTTACCTGGAACAAAAATTGAAAGAGAGGTTACATGATGATCTATAAACAGACATATGAGAGAGTACGAGAAAGAAGCTATTTTACACTTGTCAGGCCTCATTTAGAATATGCCTGTAGTATATGGGATTCTTACGAGGAAGGTATGATAAAAGAATTAGAGGTCGTGCAAAGGAGATCCGCTAGATTTGCTAAAGGCTGTTATGAATTGTATAAGTGCTACGAATTAAATAGAAGAACTAGGATGGGAATTACCATCAGAACGCAGGTTAAAGTTTAGGTTAACCTTTTAAGTAAATTTGAAATCGATTTGTTCACAGATGACGTTAAATATATATTAAGAACCACTGCGTATTATGCTAGGATTGATCAGATTAACAAGATTAGAGAGATAAATTGTCGTACCGATAGATTTAAAATGTCATTTTTCCCGCGTACCATAAGAGAGAACAATAGACAGCGTAGCAAAGGGATAGGTAGGTGAAATATAGTTAGAGTAGTCTGTAGTGCATGATGCGTGTAATAAAAACCAATAATCCCTTTCTAATTATGCAGATACTAACCATCTAGCTGCATGTGACCCTGTTCTCTAGCATGTCTCCACATGTTGATCTTCACCCCCTGCCACACACCCTCGTGGTGGCTCGCAAGGTATTACGTAGATGTAGATACGAAATATTCCTATGCTGATCGAATTTTAATAGAGCACATAATATTTACTCAAAAAACCTTTAAATCACGTCTCTTATAAATAGTAAAAGATAAATATAAAGATGTAAAGCTTTGATTGTATAGACTCGTACAGCTGAGGGACAATAAAGGATTTAAGATTTCTTTTCTCACGTACAGAAAATGACAGCGTGTAAAAAACAATCTTACTCAATTTTACTTTTATTATTTTGCTCAGAAAATCAACCATTATCGACCTTTGCCAAACATCTTCTAGAATGCGGTCATGAGAGTAATATCCACCCGAAAATTCCACACAAGGCGGGCAAAGCCCCCAGACTTGATGCCTAGGAACAGCCGGAAATTCATCAAGGCCAAACCTATCAGTCAGTGACATTAGTCAATGAACAATTATATTCTTGGAATTCTCTAATTCTCATTGTGTTTTCCCAACCCTCCAGACAAGACCCTCCCCTCATGACTCACCCAACAAGCCAGTGCTCCCCACCGTCACCCGAACATCCCAACTTCTCCCTCCCATAGAGGCATCCCTCCTAAGCCCTCTTATTCCACTCCAACCTTCCTCCCCCACTCACCCACTCCCTCTCCCCCCTTTCCTCACTGGGTCGCTGACTATGACGCTGCTGCCCAATGCCCCTTAACCTCCCTCCACCTCCTCCCCCTCTATTCTCTCACCCCTTCTTACCCGTTTACCTAGGATTTATCATAGTGCAAATAGTGAGATTAACTAGACTTCTTATTTATGCATGATATTTTGAATCTGTATTTGTAGTCTTTGTATCCCTTGCATGTTGGAACAATAGACGATGGAATGTTTCTTGGTTAGTAAATTGTTAACTGGCGCGTTGCATGTGTGGTACGCTGGTTTCAATGTAGTTTCGTTGTTCTGCTGTATAATTCATCCATGCCTGATGTGGAAGCACTCCCTGCCACACACCGTTTGGGTGGCTTGCAGGGTATGACGTAGATGTAGATGTATCAAGAGAATACTCGGAAAATGTGATGAGAAAGTGAAAGAACGTTGTTATTTTTCAAACGTTAGGCCTCACCTGGAATATGCCGCCAGTGTATGGGGTCCATATGAAGCGGGGTTGATATCGAAATTAGATGGCGTGCAGCGAAGAGGAGTTAGGTTTGTAAAACGATGCTACGATAAGTTTAGTGGTGTGTCTGGATTGTTAGAAGAATTGAGATGGGAATGGCTATCATAGCGTAGATTAAATTATAAGCTTGACCTCTTAATACTATTAACCCCCTCGTGCAACGGCAGATTAGATCGCGCCAATCAAAGTAGAGAGATAGATTGTAGAACCAATAGGTATAAAATGTCATTTTTTCCGCGTACCATTCGGGACCATTACAGCTGTGATCGTCGTCATGAATAGTGCGAATAGTAACATTAGCTAGATTTTAGATCTTTCTATTTATTTGTTTGGTTTTATTTTATTTGTGGTTTGGTAACTGGCTAACACACCTGACCGGCAATTGGGAGATCCGGGTTCGAATCCCGGTCAAGTCAAATGATTTTTTCATAGCGAATTTCAACCCTGGTGTATATGCACCCGTGCGAGTGACTTCGTACCACGTCATTTGTTTCATGCAATGTTTGACAATTGTATTTAATCAGCAACACAACGAAACACACTCTTTCCACTAACCCACTCCCAATGAATTGAGCCTACTATCATACATATCCTGACTTACTTGTATATCTATCTCGTGCCGCTGTTAATAAATATAGTTGGCAGGAGAACTCTCCCCTGCCCTACGATTATTCTTCCCCAATATAAACACTCATTTCGTTCCATGGGTTCAGGCTCAATTATGTGGAAGTTGATTTTCACAAATGGAAAAGTAACTTGATTTCCTTGCACGTATTTATTTTCCTGGTGCAACATGTTTCGACACAGCGGTGTCCTCATACGATACGCTGGTACCTTTGCAGAGTATGACTTCAATGTAGAATAGTTCGAATTGTGAAAATAGGCAGACAGTAAATCTTTTTCTTTATATTCTCCTCTTTCTTATTTATGCATGATGAAAATATTGATGTTCTTATTTATGCATGATATTTTGAATCTGTAGTAGTACTCTTTGTATCCCTTGCACGTTGGAAGGATTGACGATAGAATGTTACTTGGGTATTAGATTTTTAATTGGTGCTTTGCATGTGTGGTACGCGGGTTTAAATGTAATTTCGGTGTTCTACCGTATCATTCATGCATGCCTGGTGTAGAAGCACCCCCTGCCACACACCCTTTGGGTGGCTTTCAGGGTATGACGTAGGTGTAGTTCGAATAGTTCGAATTGTACCTCAAGCACCAGATTTACAAGATGTGCCAGATAAGGTACCTGATGATGACACCGCTGTGTTGAAACATGCTGTACCGGGGAAATAAATCTGTGGAAGGAAACAAAGTCACTTTTTCATTTGTAAAACACATCCTTTCTTGCAAAATAATTATTTTATGACTAGTTTTGTTACATCGATTTATGTTCTACTCAAATAAATGGTACCTACTTAGGATAAATGTGCTGTAACATAAGTTGCTGATTCACACTCCGCTGTTACTCTAATATGAGCCCAAGAAAGTGATTATTTTTTTATCTTGATCTCGCGATATTTTTAGTAAGTGAAAAAGATACTCGTAAAATTGCTTAACTGGAGGAATCCGA
Organism: Ceriagrion tenellum; assembly: GCA_963169105.1. Taxonomy (NCBI): domain Eukaryota; kingdom Metazoa; phylum Arthropoda; class Insecta; order Odonata; family Coenagrionidae; genus Ceriagrion; species Ceriagrion tenellum. The sequence continues at coordinate 50,494,419 of OY720637.1, forward strand.
AAATACGATTGATAGAATCAGAAAAAAATAATTTATTGAGATATTGCAGTGTACGAGGATCCCATGAAGGAAGAGAAGGCTGAATATATACCACAACCTAAGAGTAAACTTATGTTTACCGACGTTATCAACCCATGAATTTGAATACAATGCTGTTGATTAAAATTAAGCCCAATAGTAAAAGTATTTTAACTAATTCCGAGTTCCACAGCGAAATGGGTATTCTTGAATTCTGCCGTGTACATCCGACTCGGAAAGTATTCTAGACTGAGTGGCAATGGTTTTGTGGCTGAAGGAGAGTAAGTGATAATTTTTTTATCTTTATCTCGCGATATTTTTAGCAAGTGAAAAAGATACTCGTAAAATTGCTTAACTGGAGGAATCCGAAAATACGATTGATAGAATCAGAAAAAAATAATGATTTATTGAGATGTTGCAGTGTATGAGGATCCCATGAAGGAAGAGAAGGCTGAATATATACCACAACCTAAGAGTTAACCTATGTTTACCGACGTTATCAACCCATGAATTTGAATATATACTGCTGTTGATTTAAATTAAGCCCAATGGTAAAAGTATTTCAACTAATTCCGAGTACCACAGTGAAATGGGTATCTTGAAATCTGCCGTGTATATCCGACTCGGAAAGTACTCTAGACAGAGTGGCAATGGTTTTGTGGCTGAAGGAGAGTAAGTAGTTCCTGTTCGTTTAATATATACTGCTGGTCTAAGATCATTATGAAATCAATTCTCTCCAATTAAAAAGCCCAACAGTGGTTGGTGTTAACAATGATGCATGTCTACATTTAATTGGTGTTGATGATGATGCATGTCTCTATCACATGGTAAGCAGTGGAGAAATTTTTATCAAAAATGAATCAGTAAATTTATAGAATTGGACGAGAGGAATTTTCGGACCTTTGTATTGTGATTCAATTCACAAGTCCGCAATACCCGGCAGCCGCTGAGTGGATTAAATCATTTGCGGGAAAATTGGATTGAACCGCGCTATTCTCATTATATATCAAATGAATTATGCGGCGGCGATGCCGCTCTCGGAAGCGGTGGAAGGTCTTAAACCCTAGGCACGAGCTGCGTGGTCGAGGCGCAAGAGAAGAAGAACGAGGAATTGATAGACCGGTCTCCTGTCGACTATCTGGAACAAACGAAAACAATAGCTATCTCCTAAAACTTTCTCGCGATAAAAATGAAAGAATGTGTTCAATTATACGTTTTCTTCCGAGTATAGCAAAGAATGGTACTGATAAATTAATTTTTGAGGATAAATATTCCTCCAACTAAAAAATCAGGCATTCAACTAACGTCAAAATAGCCACAAAATTATCAAGGTATTATTTTAGCAATAAAATTAATGGCTGAAAGCGTAGGTTTGTGGAAAATTGTCACAGATATTACGAGAGATATTATAGTATATTCCTTCCCTTAAAAGTTTATTAACAATATTCCTTGAACAATTTGAAATTGTGAATGCTGCTGCCAATAAAATTGCGTAACTTCTCAATGAATGTGTTTTTCCTTCCTGTTCCCCTCTATTATCTATAGCATTCCCCCATCACCTCCCATTGACCAAACCTGACCGTAAAGCACGTCTCTGACGTCAATTTAAAACCATCACTCCTCTCCCGCGTCTCTTCTCTAAATATTGACTCGCATGTGATGTAAATGTACCCTGATAATGGTTGCTGTGCAGTCTATACCTAGGTTGGCAATAAAAATTTAAGTGTGGACTATACTAAAATACTTTCCGCCATGTATTATTTAAAAAAATAATTTACCTTATAAAATCATTACTCTATGTCAAAAATGATGAATAACGACATAAAAATGATCAAAAATGCCTATTTATCGAGTCAAAGATTAAAAACTATCTAGTTCACCAATACCAGTAAATACTTGTAAATTACTGTCGATGATGCGATTAGATGTAAAAGGAAAACAGTATTATTTTACTCCACCAATAGCCACCCGCTTTTACATCAGTAACACAAACGACACTCATCCAAAGGGAGTGAAAACTTTAACCAAATAAATATAATTTCCGCTTCATGGCCTGCCTTCTCGTATACTGTGCATTCACATTTTGACGCAGAGTAAAACGGGCGTTGCAACTTCGATATTTAATTCACCTTGCTATGAATCTAAAATGGTTGGTGAATATTCTTGTATTTCATCCGCTAATGCGTCCATTCCATCGGGATACCTTAAGGACAGAGTAGGAATTGCCATAATTGCTATTATTTAGGTTGTCATGCGACAATTAGGTAACGCAGAGCGCTCTTCATCTACCTCAACGGTCAGATCCATGAATAAACACATGGATTGTTAAATCGTCGCCAAAAACTGTGGCTTAATTCCGTAAACAAACAAAATTTTCAATCGAGTCGCCGTCTAGTGATGAAAGACGGCAGTTCGAATGTAAATACAGTCTACAGATACTAAATAATCACGTCTTACCGGTTTTACTTCCCAGTAATCATAATACAGTATTTAAAAAATGTCGCAATACACGTGGGACGTAATTACACTCTTTTTTAATATAATCCGGTCTACAGATATATTTAATTCCTCTCCAAATTCAACCACACAAATGCACAATTAACTTCTTCGCACTTCGTGAATATCGCTCTACGGCAATTTAATAATAATAATGAGAGGTGAAAAAAGTGAAATGAATTAGAAGACGGATAAAAGTACTATAAGGATTTCAAAACCAAGATCCGACAGTATCATTTATGGATGAGAAATTTCACCAATAACTATAATTTTAATAACAAATAAAGGAGAGATTGTTGAATCTACTCAGAGGCCACAAATGAATAGTAGGTTACAGATTAACATCCACATAAATCTATCCAGACCATACCATCCGATTCCTAAGGCTCTCAACAGGAAATAAACCAAAAAAATGTAGCTGTAAATTAACAGTAAAAGATTCACACAGCAGAGAAGAGGCTCACGATGGAAATTTCATATGCATCTTATTACACACTTCCTGTAGTAGATATTTCCTCTCTAGCATTTACAAGGTAACTGTCAGGTCTCAAAAATAGTCAGATATCATTCACAGCATCAATTCGTTCATATCCCTTCAATCGTTATTGAATATTCACCACAGTCTCACGTTAACAACAATTAACAACGGCCATTTACGAGTCGATTGAGAAGACTTTTTTCTAAGCAGCGCCAAGGACTGAGTGAACAAAGTGTGGACATTGAGGCAACACATTACCTAGGCAACGGATCCAAACATTTAAATCTATAATATATTCTCATTGTGTAAACCACCGCCCAAGAATACGTAACCAGTGACGCGGAAGAAAAATAAATATTGAACAACGAAAAAGGGGGATGGAGTGACGGCCGCGTGTGAGGGTGTTTTGAATGAGTGTTACAATAAGTTTTTCTTTGTGAGTGTGAGTAGCCAAATGTTCTTTGAGGAGAAATGAGTGTTATAGTGTAGTAGATATTTCCTGTCTAGCATTTACAAAGTACCTGTCAGGTCTCAAAAATAGACAGCTATAATTCACAACATCAGGTAGCTCATATCTCTTCGATCGCTATTGAATATTCACCACAGTCTCACGTTAAGAACGATCAAAAACGGCCATTTACGAGTCGACTGAGAAGACTTTTTTCTAAGCAGCGCCATGGACTGCGTGACCTAAAGGTGGAAATTTAGGCAACACGTAGCCTAGGCAGCAATTAAAAACATTTGAATCCATCATATATATTCCTGGTTTACGCTTTCAATTTACTAATAAATTACTTTACAGCATAGTCATTTTGTTGCAAGGGGTATATAGTTTGCCCAGTAATTTCTGGGTTACTTCAGATCTGTAAAGCCTGTGAAACCTATTCAATCGTTAATGAAGATTCACCACAGTCTCAGTTAACGACAATTAACAACGGCTATTTACGATTAGACTGAGAAGACTTTTTTTCGCCAAGCGCCAAATTTCGCCAAGGACAGAGTGAACTAAATGTGGAAATTTAGGCAACACGTAGCCTAGGCAACAATTCCAAACAGTTGAATCCATTATGTATATTCATGGTCAGAACGCTGGCATCAGTGCACCTCCTGCCCACCCCCTGTTTCTTTTTGCTCACCCAGGTTATATAGATAGTGTCGGGAAGATAGAATTTGACTTCGGGACATGGGCTACGGAACTTTCACAGTCCTCCGAAACGGGGGAGGTAGGTTGTTAAGCGTGAAGCTTTTCTAGTTACTGCCAACACCAATGCTTCTCTTCTACCTGTGTAGAAGTCAAAGAGCCTCCCCTTCCCCCAGGGGGCGGCAGGCCCCACTTTGGGAATCACTGCTTTAGACGGAATCGTTTGAGTCACCGCGGCGCGGTCATTACGACTTTGACTTTTGATCGACCCGGTCTTTCTCACTCCTTCCCCTCCCTCGAACGATGAGCCTTCCCTTTTGGCACCGTCATCAATTCCAAGTCCTCTGCGGAACCCTTTCCCACCGCTCTCCTCTGCTCTCTTCACGCTCCTTGACCCTTTTTTCCCTCCCCTCCAGCCTCCCGCACATGCACTTCCCTTCCTCTTCCCACGCACGCACACTTCTATCTCGCCAAACGCCGCCGCACGAGAAAAGACTCTCGCGGTCCAAAGGCAGCGCTTTAATTGAAATTGGTCAGCCCTTGTGTGACCGTGTAATACCTTTTCCACGTGCGGAGTCATTAGCGCGCTATTAAGCCCTCCAACTCCCCCCCCCACCCCCCACCTAGCCCCTTTGGCCGCTAAAAATCGCGGGTCTCCGCTCTTATTACCCAGAGTGATCCCATTAAATCCTTCCCATAGTGTGTGGAGGGAAGACCACGGAGCCGAACGATTTAATGCGCCTCCCGGCTAGGGGGCGGAGCTGAGGACGGCCGGGTCAGATTGCATCGCCATCGACGCCATCATTGAGAATTGGGAAGGGGTGGAGGCCGGGGGAGTGCAGCTGTATACCTCTCGCTAAAGTTCCTGGCGCTGCCCGGAATTTGATTTCGGGACATGGGCTACGGAACTTTCACCGTCCTCCGAAACGAGGGCTGTAGGTTGGTAAGCGCGAAGCTTTTCTAGTTACTGTCAACACCAATGCTTCTCTTCTACCTGCGTAAAAATCACCCGGAGAGGAGAGAAATTAGGGCTAGTGAAGTCCTTCACCTATCTCGGGAGTATCATCACGTGGGACGGAAGAAGTAAAACGGACATCAGGCGGAGAATAACCCAAGCTAAGAAGGCGTTCATGGAAAAAGTGAACTGCTTTGCTCAAAGACGATGGGTCTACAAACTAGGAACAAATATGGGAAAAAATTCGTGTGGAGCGTGTGGAGCGCGAGCGTGTGTCGAGCAAGCGTGAGCGTGCTCTATAGATTAGAAGCATGTACCATTAGAAAAAGAGACCAGAAAAGACGAGCAGCTTAAAAACTTTAGGTTAGAGGAGGATGCTGACGATTAGATGGACGGGAAAAATATGTAATTAAGAATTATGCAGGAGAGTAGAAGAGGAGAGGACCATATGGAACACCACAGAAGAAAGAAGAACTAGATAGATTGGACACACCCTGAGACACAATGGGTTTGTGAAGAATATAATAGAAGGCAAAAGAGGGAAAAGTCCCCAGAGAAAGACTTAGCAATAAGTTCATGGACAAAATAAAGAGAAAATTACTGAGGAAGAAATACTAGGAGGAAAGGGAACTAGCATTAGATATAGTAGGATGGAGAGCTGCATTAGACCAATTTTAGGACTGAAACACCAATGAGTGAATGAATGCCCAATGCTTTGGGAATTGGGATGACTCACAACTACATGCCGTCCCGTCATCTCAATAGGAGACCTAAAGCTAGGGTGCCAAGTAGGGTCAAGGCGAAGAATGATTGCAATCACTTGCTCAATGGCTTTGTGCTTTAGCTATTTTAAAGAGGTTTGATTTCCAGTTTTTACCCTCTCTCGTTGCCTCCCTCTCATCCCCTTCGTCCTTTCCCTTCACCCTTACCACTTCTACCTCCCCTCCACGCCGAGCAGGCTTGTGCCAGGAACTTTTGCGACCGTAATGAACTACATCGCGACTTGCGCACAACACGCAGGTGGGTTTAGTACTAAAATACTTCCTTTGTTTATTTACGATAGAAGCAATCTATCAAAATTCCATAAATTGGATGGTTTTCTGTGGGTTTGAATGTGGAGCGTTTCCCAACATATAAACGCACTTATTTTCCAATGGCTTCATACCCTGAGCATTAGGCCGAACACTTCAAAACAGATTGAAAGCAGAGTTAATTGCGCAAGGAAATAAAAGAACGTCGATATTCGCATCAACCGCAGACGTCATCTATGGGTAGCGTGAAAATTTTAATTACTCATTGCTGAAAATGGTACGCATGTATCCTGAATAAAGTCGATAAGTTTAATCAAAACTTTCCGCCGCAATTGCTCGCAACAATTAAGAAAAATATTTCAATGATTCAGCATCGAATTTCGATAAAATTAATGCCATTTACATTACGGTGGCACTTATATTTCTGAATTGAGAAAATTTATGTCATCCACCTCTAAAAATGATCATTGTGGAGTGAAAATCAACATGTAATAGTTTCGTCACAGTTTATTTTCGGAAGCCCGTACCTCAAGGGCCCTGAATATTTAGAAACTAAATACGCGTTCTTTGCATGGAACAAGCTATCTTCCTCTTTAAAATGTAATAGTTAAGGCCTTTAGAGCAAATTTTCATTGGATTTAATTAAAAATTTCTGCGTTTCTAAGAAATGGTCCTGCACAGCTCGAGTCACCCCTATCGTGTACCACACAGCACCGCTGCACCACAGTGGAATTGCCCGGTGTATTCCCTTCCCTTAGAGACACCAGCCCTATTCCCCCTCCCTGTACCGGCAAGTGGTGCGTCATCCACCTCCCTCTGTTCAGATGAATGGCAGAGTGCGCATTTCCTCTTGAGCTCCGATATGAGCGGAAAGTATAATTTTAAGTTACGTATTTTGAATTCATTCGATAAATTCACGCGAAAAATTCCGCCGCAACCGCGCGTAACAACTAAGAAAAAATAATTCAATAATTCAACACTGTATTCCGAAGAATTTTATGTCCTGTAGATTTAAGAATGGATATATAAAATAGATACATTTATTTTTAAATTATTCATGCTCTCCCATAAGAACTGACCGTATCAGAAATTGAAACCGGCTCCATGAGATACTGGGAATCGTGTTTCAACCACCGGAATACCGCCTCTTTTCGGTAAATATTCAAAAAATCACCGGGGTGAATAGGAAAATGCACATTCAAGGAAGTAGAATTAAAAACTCTTCGGAAGTAGATAAAAATGACCACTCATGTCCCAATGATACTCTCCACTTGAGAGCTGGTTTCAAAACATGTGTATCTAATTCAGCTGGCATGACAGTATTTTTCGGCAGTAGTGCTGTCTGCAACATAAATTGCTTCCTGCTAATTGTCAGGAAAGAAAGCGCACATTCACCGTATCAGTAGGTGGCATCATAATCAAAAATTATAAATTGTTAAAATATTCATAAAAAATGGCATAGAAAATTTGCATGGCCAATTACATTGTAACTTTGTCTATTGATTTCGTTCCCTGACGGCTCATAGATAAATCTGTCTTTAAAAATCATTCACGTTATGAAAAGGCTTTGGAGTCAATACATTTTCTTTAAGTGCAGCACCAATATATTGTTGCATGAAAATAATCCATAAGTAGATCTCTTACTGGCTATGAGAAACAAGTTTTAAAGAATATGATTTGGTTTTTTTTCGGCGTATGATACTAAATAAGTTTTCTCGGGTTTTCCACCAGGTTAGGTTGGGTTTTCCATCAGGTTGGCCGATGCTTCAATGGCTACCTCCGCCATCGTCCTCCGGGCCTGAGGACGATGGCGGAGGTAGCCATCGAAACGTCGGCCAACAATTACCTAGCCTGGTGGAAAACACGAGAAGACTTTTCAAATTTTAAAGAAACTTCCAATTTGGTTCTTTGGAGATTTATAATGGGGAAAAATTGCTTAACATATGTTATATTCTCTGCTCGATTTTTCGTCAGTAAATCTTCATTAAAAGGTTGTCATCAATCGGCTTAAACCACCAATTTACGATTTTTTTCACGATAATAACCATGTGGGACCTGAGGAGCAGCGGCCAAGTCTCACGCGCTCTGTTAAACCAATCAAGAGACTACGAGAGGGCATAGAATTCCACATCTTCACTCTTCCTGTCAACCCCATTCAAGGAGTTTTTGGCCCTTCGACGTCGGGAAGCTGCGTCAGCAACCCTGATGAAATTCGTATTCGCAAAAAAAAGACAGAGATGAACGTTGATGGGAAAGGAACAGCAGATATAGAAGACAGGGGTGAGCGGAACAGGAGAAGGATAAAAATCCGTAGAAACTATGGTAACCGCACCAATTCCCAGAAGGGTAACGGGTAACGAAGAAAGGTTAGTGTTAAAACAATAAGTGTGAAAAATGTGCGGTGGAAGAATGTTGGTAAAATAGGGCAGGGAAAAGAGAGTAAGATGTCAAAGGACAGTAACAGCTTTTGGAGTGAAGAAGGAACAATCCCGTGGACGTCTATAAGAGAGAAATCATTTTGAGTTGCACATTAAAAATTATAACTCACTAATCATAATGAAGATCGTGTTTCTAATTACATATATGCTTTAATTTCAGCAGCGTAATTGAATATTGTATTATTAATGGTGCAATGATATACTTTTATACGGCTGAAATTCTAAGTAATTAAAAAACATCTATATAAATCTTTAACTTGACTAATTTTTCTCACGCTGTTGGTTTAAATCTCCTTCATAATGGAGGATTTTTTACGATCCTGAAATAATAACCTGCAGTAACTATGTAGTTTATTCTCAAAACTTGTTAAATAAATAAACAAAATACACATTGTTAATTGTTTAAGAGATCTAGACGTTATGATTTCCTCATTTTTTAATAACGCCTCTCTGTATACACGAATCATTTCTCATGTAAAAGAGCTGGCATTTTTCGTTAAAAATCTCGGAAAAAGTTCTATAAAGGGCTAAAACATTTTGGTATTTTTGGAAGGGTAAGACATTTTTCGTAATAATGGACCAAATTTATTGATTTTTAAGTGAAGTGACATTTTGATCGAGCTACCTTGGGAAGGTGATTTCCACGCTTGAAAATTCATGAAATCCGATTTAACCAAATACGGCCGCGCCTGGTAACCTTATTTTAGACCGTTTACTCGCCTAGAAATCCATTTTTAGGTCGTTAGGTTTTACATCACAATGCTCACAGATTTAAAAAATCCTGTTTCCACTGTTGGACTCTTGAATGATGGAGCTAAAACTTATTTCTTATGGCGTTTACTTGATGACGGTCTCACTGGAGAAAATAATTATGAAAACATTAATGACTGGATAGAAATAGATCATGTTTGCTGTGATGGTTGGCCATCATAAGAAGCAATGCAAAAATGTACATTGTAATAAATCGTAGATATATGCTTTATATTTGAATCCAGAAATTCTCTAGTACATAAAACTCATACAATATCTGTAGTCGTGTAATACGACAGGTTGTCGAGCACTTTTCTCGGCAGATTAGGAAGAAAGCTCTGCCTTCTCTCCAAACTAAAAAATAAAACCGCGGGATCGGCACCACGTATGTCAGAACAAACAAAACTGGATCGTTTCACCAAGTTTTTTGACAAGTATTCACTCCTTTTAAGATCTTTTTACACTATGATTGTATCAGTGCTGAAAATCGACCTGATATCAGCGCTCTCAGCAGCAACGAATAGATCCGATGAAAGAATCGAATTCGATCGACAAAGCGGAAAACAGAAATGAGTCAGTTAATTTTTTCTATCCAATTCTATCATTCTAAAACCAATGGGAACATGCCAAAAATGCATGATAAATTAGCGGTATCCATTCATCTAGGGTGGTACAATAAGTAATGTGAAAATGCAACCAAGAACTGAAATCATGACCAAAAAACACCAGCTCCGAGGCATCAAATTTTATTTTCTCCAATTTTGGTACCGAGTTTTGGGCCCTCATTTAAGTGCAAATATATGCACTGATTTCAAGCTGACTTAAGCGTCGTGTGAAGCAGCCTTAGGGGTCAGCCACGTTGGAAACTGCTATTCAGGCAGTGACGGAAATCATAAAAGTATAGTGTTAAAAATTTGTTTGGTTGATGAAAGCATTTTATGGCTCGAGTTCTGGGCGCAATATTCGAAATTTAGATGGCATAACGCTTAAATAGGTTGCTTTGAAATATTATTCTCAGTGTATCACATTTATATTAGTTAGCAAGTGTTGACTCATTGATAAACATATTGTTTCCAGTTTAGGAGGAAATCGATTCATATAATCTCGATTTCTTAAGAAATAAATGTCATGTGCCGTAAAACCCGTTTCAAACGATATTTTATCCAGCACAAGAAAAGTATACTATCAAGTAGTATCAAGTCAATGCTGAGGACGTAATACATTATAACTGGTACAGTTTTAGGAAGTTTCACACGTTCATTAAGCTTGCACTGTCGGGGAAGCAGTATTCTCATTCATATCTTCACTAAAATATTATATTAAGCAATCAATGACGGTAGGCGACCAATACAGCACTCGGGACATTTTTATAATTGTTGATATCGTAGCCTTTATATCACTAGAGCCGATGATAGGAATAGATGGCACTGATTTCAGAAAGTGAAAAACGCAGGGCGTCTGCAAAGTGATTGTTGGAGGGCAATTAGGTCCTACTTGGAGGGAGAGGCCTACTAGTACCGTAACAACAACGCTATTACGTAGCTCGGCCGTTATACTAGCGATTATTTTTGTAAGCTAGAATGCGGTTCTACAGGGTGCTGCAGCATAATTTATTGATATGAATTTGGCGTCAGGAAGCAGGGTTCGGCCGTTCGAGGAAGCGGATGGTCTCATTCGAACGGGTGGGTCGGGAGTCAAAGACAGCCTTTTGCAAGCGCCCTCCGCCCCTCATTATCTCCTCCAATCAACTTCATTTTCCCTTCCGAAAAGTTGAGGTGGACGGATTGGAAGACAAACGAGGAAGTGCTTGAGATGATGGGCGAGGAAAGGAAACAGCAGAATGAAATTCGGGAGAGGCGGGTTAGATTGCTGAAGGATGTAATGATGGGTTGCTCAAGAGTGTGATAGAGGGAAGGATGTTCGGCAAGCGGGGAAGGGGAAGAAGGAGAACGGGTTTCATGGACGGGATGAAGAAGGGTACATAATATGCTGAGGCGAAAAAGAATTTTGTTAAAGGGAGATAGCCCCCTGAGAGTGTAGAAAACCGGAAAGTAGATTCTCTGACATTCATCAAAACCTACCTTTACCGGTAGAATACTTAAATAATAATTTTCACCCAGGAGATTCATCCCCTCATCAAATCAACAAGTTATTCTGCCGCACACGATATATCACACCAAGGCTACGTCGCATGCTGCGATATATCGTATGTAGTGACTTTAGCGTCATCTACTTCAGGCGCAAATTAAAAAAGATCTTTAAATAAGACGATAATACAAGAAGAGATGAAAGTTGCCCATCTCTCGCGTACACGTACTCCCCGTACACGTTGATTGTGTCCGTTCGCTATACTTTCCCGTCAGCCATCTTTTCGCGTATTCCCGTTAACTGCTCACGTTACACGTACACGTTGATTGTGTCCCAGCCTTTAACAATGGTCAACCGTCTCGATGAAGAACCTATGTATAGAGGCAACGAAAACGAACTCTTTCATTCTCCTGACGACGTTCTCAGTAAGCAGAACGAAACGTTGAGTCAATTTAAAAGCGGGATACCCCGAATAACTTAAACATAGTAAAGAGTCGCTGGGAAAACCTTCAAACAAAGATTACGTATGCAGGGCTTCAAGAAATTTTGTAAATGATAAAAATCACCCAACCACCTTGAGTTAAGCGTTAGTTACAGCGAATAACGATTTGGAGTCCAGAGCAGGGATGGAAATCGATACGAAATGAAATACATTTAGTTTTGACCCAGAGAGAAACTAAACTAGGAGGCGTGAGATAAATTTCCTTCGGGAACGAAATTAAAAACAATGGGGGTTTTGTTTTGACTCTGGATGAAACTTCACTCCCGGGAACAAAATTAAACTATACTAAACTCCTTTGCACCCAGTTCAGCTTTATCCTCAACAGCAGAGTGGAGGGTGTAAATATCAGATAGTTTTGACCCATGTATAAATGTCTGTGTAAAGAATTACAATAAAAAAATACAAATCCATACCTACTAATAGCTACTTGCTAACTAATAGCTCTTGAATTGCTGCTCATTGTGTGGTGCGAAATTAAATTTTTTGAACATGAAGCACGTGATCATGCAGGATCGGGACTAAATTATTTCGATTTTGAGTTTAGTTTCGTCCTTTTCTACATCTACATCTACAAACTAACCCGCTAACCACCGCATGGGCAAGTGGCACGGGGTGGTTGGTCACCAGCCATGTAAAGATGTAAGTTTTTGGGAGGTGTAATGGTGACATGTTTTATGGGAGTGTACTGAAGAGGAGCTCAGTTTTTATTGTGGTCGCTTATTATGCGCGGAAAGAACGAGTTTTCGCACCTAACTGTTCGGAAGTGTATCTCTCTTATTTTATCGCATATGTCAGGCCTAGAAATTTAGTGGCGAATCATGATAATATTCTCTGTGTCGCTCTGAAACACACCAGTTCTGAATTTCTCAAGCAAGCTAAGCCTAGCATGCAGCCTCCGAGTATCTAGGGGCTCCCACCTTAATTCCTTTTAAAAGTTGTAAGACACTATATGTACGCTCGTAGTAGTTTTTAACGAGGCGCACTGCTTTCCTTTCTATTTTATTAATTTTTTTTTGGTTAAATCTATTTGACCAGGGTCCCAAATACTCGCGACGTATTCGAGGTGTGGCCTAACCAGAGCGAAGTAGCATCTCTCTTTTACTATTTCATCCGAAGACCTTCCTATTATACGTTTAAGAAAACCTAGTTTCTTTAATGCTGCGCCACTTATGTTTTGTATGAGATAAAACTATTGACCACTGACTATTTTTGATTTTAGTATCGTTTCGATTGCCATCCCTGGTCCAGCGACGCCAATTTGAAGTTGCGTAAGGCGGTCGGGAGAGGCGGCCGCCAGCCTACCCCGGAGCACCTGCCTCTCCACGTGATACAGCCCTCCCTCCTCTCTTCCTCCACACCTCCTGTCCTTCCCCTCTCTACCCTCCACGCCCCCTCCCCTCCCACCTTCTCCCGACTCTCCCCTATTCGGCGATTGTCATATTTTTTTCATCTCTCTTCTCCCGGAATATTGCAGCGGATCCTGCGTAATCCACGGATTCGCCCGACCGCCCGCCAAGGGGGGCAGTGCTCAACGCAAGTGGATGGGGTTAGGAGTGATGGGGGGAAGGAAGAAGTGAGAGATGATGAGGGGAACGAGAGAGATGAGGAATGGGATTTAAAAAAAGAAACGGCTGAGAATGAAGCAGAGTGGAAAATCGCAGGAGATGAGGGAAATAAGGTGATTATCATGAAGATAAATCACTCCTTTAGAAAACCAACCCCTACGTTAAGGTGTTTAATTGATTTTTATAATTTACCCGCATCTCCAACGTAATGCTTCAACCTCTACGACGACGTTGAAATCTAAATGTGTGCAGAAGCATGAAACATTCTGACTCATAACTCCACGATGAGAGTTCGACCAAATGAATTTCTATTAGACAGGCAAGAATCCTTCTACTTGTGTTTAATTAAAGTAGATGGCGTCTGATTGGCTTCCGGGATATCTCCACGGTTGTTGGCTTTACTAGACAACAGATTCGCTAACATTCAATTGACGAAAGCTGTTCGACAAATGATCGACTCCGCGGAGACCTTCTCACTAACCAACAAAGTAGATCATTGCGCCCAAGAACAAGTAAGCGTGATTGGTCATTAATTCTAAGAGCAGAGCAATAATTTTTCGGAAATTATTTTCATAAAGCTCTATTATAGGTAAACATTTGCGGTGTTGCAGCAATTCTGCGGCTGGTAACAGCATTTTTTAGGAATTTACTGCAAAACTGATGAATTCAATCTGGCCCATTACGTATTCCCACACGAAAGTCTATAAGATGGGACATATATTGGATAATTATGGACATATATTCGATATACTTGATCCATATATGATGATTAATTGCATGATCATGTATATGATGTTCATGATACATTGCATAGTCCATATTTGTTACAAATATGAGAAATATATGAGTTTAACATGCATGTTTTGCCAATATATTTTCCTTACATGTGCTATAAATAACATTTTAATTTGTTTTTAATAAATATTTTTAAATATAAATAAGTCAGAAAGTGGATATTTAAATACAGTCGAATAAAATTTAAGATTATTTAACATTTCACACAATTATTAATTATAATTAAGGAAGCGAAAATTGTGTGTACAAAAGTGTACTTCTCCCCACTTTGCTATATGGTAGTGAAACATGGGTGTGTCAGGATAGACATAAGAGTAGACTTAACCCCGTGGGTATGAGTTATCTGAGGAGTATTTGTGGCAAAAGTGGGATGCATAGGGTCAGGAATGAGTGGGTCATGAATGAATGTGGGTTAAATGCTCAAGTAATGGACGTGTATGAAAGGAGTGTGCTTCGTTGGTTTGGCCATATTGAGAGAATGGATGAGAGTAGAATAACGAAACAGATATATGATATTAGAATGAATGGTGTGAGAGGTAGAGGTAGGCCGAGAAAGTTGTGGTTGAATGTGGTTGAGGAAATTCTTAGGAGGAGGAATATAAGGAGTCTTAAAAACAGGAGGGCGTGTATGAAATAGTGTATGGGGGTAAATGAGGCAGAAGAGGTTTGCAAGGATAGGTCAGAATGGAGGAAATTTTTGAAGCAGAGTTAGGTGTACAATTATGTATTAACGAGTGAAACATTTTGGTTGCCTACCCCGGTAGGGAACGGCGTGATGGGTATGTATGTATGTATTAATTATTATAGGTTGAGGAAGGTCATGACTTCAGATCAAGTAAGTTCATGATTTCTTGAAGATAAACTTGCCATTGTATTGAAGAAGAAAGCACTTACTTAAAAGAGTATACAACGTCAGCAATATAGATGTAAATAATTTTCTCCTTTGTCTTTCCATACTCATAGTACCTTTTTGACCTCTAAAATACTCTCCCTTTACTTTCTATTGTATTTTTCTCCTTTCTATTGGACAGCCTTAAATATCCCTTTACCGCTCATCATAGTTCTGAGTTCTAATGGATGATTTTACCTTAGTATTAAAATCATATTTCATACATCCACCACCTGTCATCACAGCGACTTATGGCCCCGTATAAAATCCCACATATAGTTCTCTTATATGGGTTCCCGACAAGCACACTAACTTAAGTTTTAAGTTATTGAAACGTTTTTGGTTAGCGCGCGCCACTTTTGTTTGCTTCCGTAACTCCCCAACCGGCAACTTACGAGAGTCGCGTCTGGTCGTCCGCAAAAATAATGTTCGTCACAAACCTCCATCTAGTCGCGGAGAGACCAATTTTACGTCTTTGTAGTTCTCCGGCTGACAGGTGGATACACGGGAGACTCAAGACTCAGACTCAGAGACAGAGACAAAGGCAGAGACTCAGACAAGCGCCCTGCTTACCCCATTGAAACCCCATCGGCTAGTCCCTGGCTGGAGATTTCCACGAGTTTTCGCATGCTCAATTCTACTTTTTTTTAACGGTTCATAATTACCAAAACAATCGTAGCACATGGTTACATCTATTAAGGCCACTAACCTATGATTAAACCAATAAAATTATCCGAACAGTCAATTTCCACCAACAACATTATTTTAGAATGAACACTTTTGAATTTTGTGATATAAGTTTCCGAAAAACTTTAAAAGTTAAAGAAAATTTGGATCATAGTTGATGTTTGCATTTCACAGCGTAGAAATGTGATAACTATACTGCGGTACATAACTCAAACAACTCGAGGAGGGACCGGAAGTCTGAGAAGCGGGTTGTGGTAATGTTTGAAACTCAACGGGTCAAAAAAGCAGGAAAAAATTTAAAATTACAAGACGAGCGTTAGAGGAATTTCCATGCATGGGTAAAAAGTGGAAAAAAGCTGATGGCTGATCATATAAGATTCCATCTTTTTCAAAACCAATGCAGCACTCACCAGCAAAATTTTAAAACAATTCGACTCATTTTTTTCACGACGACTGAAAACGACTTGAAAACCGAATTCTTTCTGTTATTCTGCAAAACTTCTAGGGCAAGTAATTTATATATTTAAAGTAATAGCTGAGTATTAACACAAATTACCCAATGTGAAACTTCTGACAAGAGCTTGGCTCTAAAAAGTCTATTAATTTTAAATAAAATATTGCTGAAGCACACAGTCTTCTTTTATCCCATGAAAAACTGTTAATATTAATTGGTAAAGAGCTTGAAAAGTTTTGGAGTCAATGGCTGTTACTTTTATATTTTTGGAAAGGTGAGAGATATTTTTGTCTTTATTAAGAGGTCAAATTTATTGATATTTATAAGAAATTATATTTCGCTCAAACCATCTTAACATGCACAGCCACGTATACGTACAAAGCTTTATTAAGGACTGAATGAAAGGACATGTAGTTCGTACGTAGCTTCCCTTAAATTTACTTAAATTCACAAGCCAGGATGGCTTGGCGGAGTATTCGACTACTGCAATTAAAACCAATAGGGGAAGCTAGATTGGAATCCAGATATGTCAAATGCTTCTTCGCGACAAACTTCATCCTCTTTGGTGTATACATATGCCGGATAGCATTTCCCAAATGCGGCACGTGCATCATAAAAGAACAAACATATGTGGCACAGCATTAAATAAACTAGGTTTTGTTAAACGTATAAAAGGAAGGTCCTTGGATGAGAAAGTCAAAGTGAGATGCTACTTTACTCTGGTTAGGCCACACCTCGAACACGCCGCGAGCATTTGGGAGCCTGGTCATAAAGATTTAGCCAAAAAAAATTGATAAAATGCAAAGGAAAGAAGCGCGTTTCGTTAAGAACTGCTACGAGCGTACATATAGTGTCTCACAACCTTTTGAGGGATCAAGGTGGGAGCCCCTAGAGACTCGGAGGCTTCACGCTAAGCTTAGGTTGATTGAGAAATTCAGAACTGAAATTTTCAGAGCGACATAGAGAATATTACACTACATCTCTAGGTCTGACAGATGCGACAAAATAAGAGAGATACACTGCCAAACGGATAGGTACAAAAACTCATTCTTTCCGCGCACAATAAGTGACCATAATAAAAATTGAGCTCCACTAAATACACTCCTATAATACATGTCACCATTTCATCTTCCAAAAACTTACACCTTTACACGGCTGGTGACCTAACACCCCTTGTCACACGCCCATGTGGCGGCTCGCGGGGTATTATGTAGTTGTAGATGTAGATGTAGAAAAGGTCGAGCGTGCCAGACGGCCTTGGGGTATACGTATTATCATAGGTACTGGCGGACCTTTGAGACCCTTCTAGATAATAGCAGAGTTGAATCATACGGATTTGGCTTGGAAAAAATTAAAAAAACACTCTTTTAGCGATCGTATAATTTTAATAAAGGCCTCCATCATGGATTCTCCTATCACCCGATTCATTTGCCGAAAAACGTCATTTAACATGTTTGAAAATTAGCTGAAATTATTTCTGCCGACTGCGTCATTATCTCAGACACAATCGTAGTCGTAATATCGCTAAAAATCTAAAAAAAAAAACGAAAAAATCTTCTGATATATGGAGAACAGTTATTTGAAATGGTTTATAATATAAATAAATTTCGCTGCTGAAATAAGTACTGGATAAGGAGAAAGGAATCTGAGCTCTGGGACCCACGTATCATGGAGCATCATTTAATACCAACTGGGCTTTCACAGTCACCACACTTCTTGAATTATTTTGTTGCATTAAGAGTAAATTAACCACAGGCACTCTTGATGGCCAATCATTTCTTGTTTCATTGATTATCATTTCACAGAAGATAAATAATAGCCCTCCATAGTCATATTGATGATCATGATGTCGAACTAACCTGGACTCCATCAATCAAGGCGAGAATGGATAATGCCTATTACTGTTGCATATCAATGACAATTTAATAAAGTGGTATACATGTCAATCAAAGAATATCAATCGCAGGATGATTAGTAAGTTCAACGGTTCAACTAATTTCTCCGTTTTGCACCTGCTAACGAGTCACGTTCGTCGTAATTTCCCCTCCATTGCCCAAATTTCTTTGAGTAAGTTTGTTTATAAAGTCATCACACAAGTTTTGTAATAGAATTTTTAACTCACTATACACGCATTACACATTTTCCATTTAAACGATAAAACCGCAGTCATGAAAGATCGTGAAAATCGTGAAAAATCGTGCAAAATCGTGAAAGTCGTGAAAATGTCAAAATTGGAGAGGAAATTTTCTCTAAGTGCAGTGATGAAAATAAGAAAATTATGACATTTTAGCGCTTTAAAGCACAGGAAGAAAACTTTTACGTTGATAGTAGATATAGTTAAGCAATGGGACCGATATTTGTGGCATCTACATGCGATTGAAAAGATGAGAACGAATTCTTTCACATCGAAAGTAGATGGGCAAGCAATGAAACCAATATTTGCGGCGTATACATGAGATAAAAAAGCAGAAGGTGAATTCATAGTCGTTAAAAGTGGATAGTTAAGCACTGAAACCGATATTTGTGGCATCTACAGCAGACTATTAACAACTTTGGAACAATAAAGTAGATGCAAAGACGGGAGAAGGATCTTATGCACATTACTTCGTTAGACGTTTCGTTAAACACGCTATATTTGTCGATCATCTCATTTTACTCCTTCGAGTTTTTGAGAAAACAAATAACTTAATCACGTCATGCTATGTACTGCACTACCCGTTGCAAGACGTTCGGCTAACGCAGGGACCGATGCGAATAGATGTGTCAGCACAGGCAAAAACGTCAAAAATTGAAGAGAGAGGAAAATTTGTCTCAGAGGGCAGTATAATGTTTCCTTTATCCGAGGCATGGCAGTAACTCGATACCACATCGGACAGTCAAAAACTCGAACATAGAGCGATAATCCTGAGCAAGAATAAATCACGACAAAAATAAGATCTAATACAATGGTTCCCAAAGTGGGCGCTCGCCCCTATGGGTGCTTTAATCTTAGATGGCTGCAGGTATGCGCTGGAGGCTGGGCCCTTACAGGACATACATGTCCGGGGATGAGTAGACAATCTCTCTGTCGGATTTGAAATAAAAAATAGTTTTATCACGATTATTTTAATTTTATTTATATAAACATCTTGCTTTGGTCATGTAGTCCACAGTTTTAAATGTTATAGTTTGGGGCGCTGGGTAAAGGTTTGTAGAAAAAATGAAATGGCGGTTCCTCGAAAAAGTTTGAAAATCACTGATCTAATACTACTTTACTGTACTTTATTTTTTTAAATGGTTTGAACAACAATATTAAATGAATGAATTTAAATTTAGACTTAGAATTCATGGATAATTATGAAGTTGTTAGGATGAGTTAAACTTTCATGGCTAAGCGAAAATATACGGACCCGTACTTCGGATATAAAGAAACTCAATTCACTAGGACTGGGTTAAGTGCGACTACAGTGAATCAATATTTTTAGCCAATTTTATATTTTCTCAATTGATTTTAAAATGGCATGAGTAGGAAAAGTAGCGTGATTTTATTTAGTAAGATACATGTATGATACCATTTTAAAATTGGCATAACATACGCAAGTTTTTGAAGTTACTATCTCATTTAATTTCTAGTATTTTTTTCACGGCAGGCGGTTAAAGTCGAAGTTGTTTTTTTTTGCTGCTAAGTTAAGTCAAGATTAATGCAGTATTTTTCCTCCATACAACGCTACCTTCCACGTGAAACTCTTAACCCAGCTTAAGTTTAAACTCTTACATAAAGTCCTTGTCATTAGCTCCTTCCTGTAAGCTGGCCATCTCTTTCGCTTCATTTATCAAACTACTCTCCTTAAAAATGTAACTGTAACGACCTTAATATGTTTCAAGATAAAACAAATTTTTAAAAGAGGTAACTTCAAAAATAGCGAAATAATGTCGTTGATGAGCAGACTAAATAATGTATACCTATATGTACCCAACCATTTGATTGTATTTTCTATCAGCTATTACCAATGTTAATAATATTTGTACTTTTTGATAGATTACTCATTGTTTGCACTGTAATTATATTTATAATTTGGGTAAATATTAAAAACAATACAATTGTAAAATTGCCGGCCTCTGTTGGCGGAGGGATGGAGTCTTCGACTGCTATTCCTGGGGTCGCGGGATCAAGTCCCGCCTGGGTGGGTTTTTCACCATACAGGGCATGAATGTATGTCGAGTTCTATTGGCCCGGTCCCTGGAAAACCTAATCACAGGCTTGGCAGCCTATGGGGATTCCAGGGACATACTGGCCAAAACAGAATCGTCCGAAATGCAAAAAAGATGCTCCTACTGATGCGGACATTTTCTTACAATGTGCAACAGTGGCAAATCAATAGTTCCACTTGTTCCAGCTTGTCACCAATCTATTTTTTTTCTAGTGTCACTTTATTTATGCTCAAAAATCACATCTCTTTGTTTGTCCATGATTAGTCCTCATTTTGTATTCCACGCAGTGATTTTATAGATGCTGATGGAAGAGACCTATTGAGAGGACCCGTTGATTGGAAACTTCTCCGACGTTACATTGTTTTAAATGCACCGAAGAGTTGACTTCTATTCACCGTTTGCCATCGTTGGCACTCCTCTTCCTCTCTGCTCGACGTTGGAGGAGTCGGAGGAAAGAGAGAGAAGGGAGACGAGCCTCGTGAGCAAAGAGAAAGGAAGGAGTGAGCGATAGAAGGATCCCAGGCCTTTCTGAAGACGCCGATTCCGCTTTGTTCCCGAACAGGTATTATGCTCCTTCCTCCCGCGTTCCATTTCCCCGACAGATTATGGGGAGCACGGGGTGGGGGGGGGAGGCGGTGGCTCGTCAAACGATGCAGCGAGATACGTAGGGGGCCCTCTCGAGGTGGTCGGGAGGACAAGAGCTCCGGAGGACTTGGGGATCGGAGACGAGGAGGGCCCTCGAGGGGCCTTAATCGGCCTCCGACTGCAGGGATCAGAGGCGAACGGAGGCGGCACACGAAGGGACGGTAGAAATGAAGGGGTGGGGGCGACTTCATCTGGGAACAACATCGGAATATCTTGGCGACATCGATCGCGACACGGTGGCGGAAAAGGAGGGAAATTGGGGCTTCCAAAGCTCTAAATCAGTTGCACTAGACCTCGCCAAACCTCATGACGAATACACAGCAGACAATTTCGGGGCAGGAAGAGTTTAATGTGGCGGCGAAACCTTGTGGCAGTTGCTTGCGCGAAGCGCAGACTTAAGGTGTGAAGGGATCCTAGGAAAGAGTTCGTCAGAAAGGAGGGAAAGCTGGAATCCACATAGAAACTAAGCCTTGTACTTTTTCACAGTTATTTATTGTAAACACATAACGCGTTTCGCAGCTTGCTGCATCTTCAGGTATAATTGCCTACCTTTTATTAATTGATTGTAACGATAAAAATCTTAAGCTAAGAAGGAGGGGATAAACTAATTTTTGGATGGAAAGGCGTGGAAACAGGTTAGGGGCTTGTGAGAAGGAAAATTATTCCGGAAAGGAGTGGGGAGGGGTGCAGAATAAATAGCTCTTTGCAAAGGTTCTCGACTCTCTCTGACAATTTCCATTTGCTCCGAAGATCCTTCTTTATACCTTTTAGTAGAACATGTAAAATTTCGGGAAGAAAATCACTTACTTTATTATTATCCAGCAGATGCTTGGTAAATTGTGACTTGGTATCCGTATTAAAGTAACTTCGTGAGTGTTCTTTGATGCGTGTATTGAAATTTCGTCCAGTTTGACCTGTGTAAGCTATATTGCAAGTATTTCCTTTAATTTTGTAAACACCCGACCTGAATAATTTCTCCATTTTGTCCTTAACTTTCTACTAAAAATTTTGAAAGCGTTGGGGGAGTGTGGAAGGCTGCCTTAAGGTAAATCGGAATGCGGTTTGAAATCCTATAAGAAATTTTTCAGAGAAAAGGAATGAACCACATTTTGGTCTTAGACGGTATTACTGTTTGCGTGTGGGAAATCTGTTTTGTGACCAGGGATATGTTTTGAGTGGACAGTGCATTTTAAACAGTACTGCCAAAAAACTGCATTAAGCTTAAAAAAGCAGGAAAGAGCAATATGTTTCGCGACAATGTGTACGAACTATCCGGTTCAAAATATGCTGATAGATTTCATTCGTAACCTGATGTGGAGGCCCAAGTTAACTGCAGAATTAAGAGACTCATAGGTCTAAGAGAGCTAGATTTAATGACAGAGAGAGCGTTTTGGGGCTGGCAATGAAGGTTTGAGTGCTTGGTACTCAAACACCTGGATTACCTTACTCCCCCAAGCGAAGCCAGCTCAAAGGGGATGGCCCCTTCGACCGACAAGGGCCTTCTTCGCTAATCCCACCGTGTTTCACTGCTACTATGACTCTTAAAAGACACTCATAGCACGTGAGTGGATGGTAGCAGCGTTACTTTCCGTAGATTCATTTAACCACTGAATAAACACAACGTGCTGTGCGTACTCTATTATATCTATTGGGGCGAATCAAACACTTGAAAGTAATAACCTTTGCTCGTCCTCTGCTAGCCCTTCCGTATGACCTTCTGCCTCCTTGACTGGAATTATTCCACCGTGATACATCGTTTCATACATCCGTCAACATTTACTTTTTGCAAAAACAGCATAATGGAAGCGGTCCTGGGCGCAGCACTCAGCCGAAGAGTCCAATTTCCATAGCTAGCTCCGGAAGGGGGAGTAAGACAATCTCTGCGCTTGACTACCGCGGTTCTAATATCGCCATTCTTCACTAACGACTTCAAAATACTCCATCTAATATTCACATGAACTTTCTGTCCCTCTATGATTCATGATCCAATTGTTATAAGGACTCCTTTGATGGGATGCGAACAATACCAGTATATTTTGATCCGTATTTTTTCAGATCGTAAACATAGTCACAATATGTACCCCTGGATCTTGCTCGTTATTTTTTTGCCAAATATGGAGTTCATTTACATACATACATACATACCCATCACGCCGTTCCCTTCCGGGGTAGGCACAGTCAAAATGTTTCACTCGTTGATACATAATTGTACACCTAACTCTGCTTCAATAATTTCCTCCATTCTGACCTATCCTTGCAAACCTCTTTTGCCTCATTCACCCCCATACACTGTTTCATACACGCCCTCCTGTTCTTAAGACTCCTAATATTCCTCCTCCTAAGAATTTCCTCAATCACATTTAACCACAACTTTCTCGGCCTACCTCTACCTCTCACACCATTCATTCTACTCTCATATATCTGTTTCGTTATTCTACTCTCATCCATTCTCTCAACATGGCCAAACCAACGAAGCACACTCCTTTCATACACGTCCATTACTGGAGCATTTAACCCACATTCATTCATGACCCACTCATTCCTGACCCTATGCATCCCACTTTTGCCACAAATACTCCTCAGATAACTCATACCCACGGGGTTTAGTCTACTCTTATGTCTATCCTGACATACCCATGTTTCACTACCATATAGCAAAGTGGGAAGAAGTACACTTTTGCACACGGAAATTTTCGCTCCCTTAGACAAGCACTCGTTTCTTCATATGCTCCACATGCTACCTACCACCTTCCTTCCAGCATTTGCACGTCTCTTTATCTCCTCATCAATTCTTCCATCTTTTGCATACATCTTACCTAAGTAAACGAAATCATCCACTTGATCAATTACTTCACCATTCGCCCTCATCATACAGTTATCCTCCCCATTATCTTTATCAAAAACTACTACTTTAGTCTTTCACGCATTTACCTTCAATTCCATTCTCTCCGTTGATTCACAAAACTTATCTAGGAGCTTCTGTAATCCCTTTTGACTGCCGGAGATCAAAACAGCATCATCCGCATATAGAAGAACTCGCACGTTTACATTTCCAATCAAAACACCGTCGTTTGCACTGCAAGCGTCTCTAACACATCTGTCCATAAATACATTAAACAGCCATGGAGACATTACACATCCTTGCTTCACACCCCGATTTATTACAAACCAATCACTCAGAGCCCCGTTAACTCTTACACTTGCTTTACTGTTGTCATACATCGCCATCATAACATTCAATAACTGCCCATTCACTCCATAGTCTCTCAGAACCTTCCACAACTTCTTTCTATTTACTCTGTCATATGCCTTCTCTAAATCGACAAACGCACAGTACACTTTCTTTCGGACACTCATACATTTTTCTATCACTTGCTGAAGTGCAAAAAGCTGGTCACTACATCCTCTCCCAGGCATAAACCCTCACTGCACACTTCATATTTTGTCGGAAGTAATATTCCTCACTCTTTCGATTAATATTTTATTTAACGTTCCTTATCATGCGCTGCCCTCTACCCTCCGGTACTTTACCACCCCTTTCCACGCTAGCCTTCTCCCCCTTCTCCCCCCCCTTCTCCCCCCCCCTAGGGTGTTGCTTATTTTTTATTTTTTCTCGGATTTTCGATTTCAACCTCTCAAACTATGCTATTTGGTAAGGAAAGGATATCCTAAAAAATTCGGATCGATTAGTTAACATTTAGAGGTCGCTCAAGAGGCATAAATGCAGTGACGTTCAATTATCCCTATTGGAGGGAAAAAAACATTATTTCTAGAGGTAACGCGCCAGGTTAGAGCCCTAAAGGACAAAAATTTACTCCATTATTACGTACGTGCGACCGTTCTACGCGAATAAAATATTTTAGTGGGGGCAACTGCCGAGCGCTCCACACACAACGCCGCGCCGGGTGCGCGCGGGCCGCAGTCAGCTGATTCCTCGTCCTGCGCCCTTCATTCCCTCTCGCCTTCGCGAGATAGGGTCAAGGGAGCCATTTCCCGTGAAAAAATTCAAAATAAGCAACACCCTACCCCCCCCCACCCCCACAGAAACCCTGAATGCGCTCAAGTAAATTTAAAACTGACTAATTAGGAAAACAAAACATTATTATTAGTAATACATATCACAATCTCACATACATGCATACCGATCACGCCGTTCCCTTCCGGGGTAGGCACAGTCACAAAGTTTCACTCATAAATATATAATTGTACACCTAACTCTGCTTCAATAATTTCCTCCATACTGATCTACCCTTGCAAACCTCTTTTGACTCATTTACCCACATACACTGCTTCATACACGCCCTCCTGTTTTTAAGACTCCTAATATTTGTCCTCCTAAGAATTTCCTCAACCGCATTCAACCACAACTTTCTCGGCCTACCTCTCCCTCTCGCATCATTAATTTCATTTTCATATATCTTTTTCGTTATCCGACTCTCATCCATTCTCTCAACATGGCCAAATCAACGACGCTCACTCCTTTCATATATGTCCGTTACTGGAGTATCTAACCCACATTCATTTATTACCCACTCATTCCTGACCCTATCCATCCTACTTTTGCCTCAAACACTCTTCAGTTAACTCATACCCATGGCGTTTAGTCTACTCTTTTGTCTATCCTGACATACCCATGTTTCACTACTATTCTCATTTAGAATAATTAACATGAGGCTGGAGAGTAGAACTAATTACTACTTGGGAAATTACCAGTTTAGGTTCAGGAAGGGGATGGCAACTCGAGATGCAATTGCGGTGACGAAAAACTTGTCTAAAGGAACGTAGGGTATAGTCTTCATATGCTGAGGAAATGGTAAGGGACGCCTGGAAAGAGATACGTATGGAAATGAATGTAGGAGGCCGGCTAATAAAGTCGGTAAGATTCTCGGATGACCAGGTGTTAGTCAGCCGTTCTTAGAAGGGATTTCAAGCTCTAGTAGATGTATTAGGAAAACAGCGGGGGGTATTTGGAATGAAGGCAAACCATACAGGCATGGCAATGAAGTTTTCTAGGCCATGGAAAACAAAACTGCTCATAGTAATGGACTGCTCTGTTCTAGTACATACATACCATTCACGCCGTTGCCTTTCGGGGTAGGCACAGTCACAAAGTGTCACTCATATATACATATTTGTACACATAACTCTGCTTCAATAATTTCCTCCTCACTGACCTCGCATTATTAATATTATTCTTATATATCTGTTTCTTTATTCGACTCTCATCCATTCTCTCAACATGGCCAAACCAACGAAGCACACTCCTTTTTTATCACTATCAATCGTTTAAATTTTAATCGTTCCGATATTGTTATGGTAGAGGATGCCAAAAATTAAACGGATGGATAAAATAAAAATGAAGTGTACAGAATAGAATAAGAAGTAAAAACCATACGAAATATTGCGCAGAAAAGAAGAGCCAAATGAATTGGGCTCATCCTGAGGCACAATGGTCTTTTTAGGAATGTAACTAAAGAGAAATCGAACGAGAAGTCCCTACACAAACCTCAGTGGGTGCATATCATCATCTGATGTTTTGTCTGCTGACAGGTCCCGTTTACCACTGCTGTCTCCATCCGCTTCTGTCCCGAGCTTCCTTCTTTGCTTCATCATATCTGATGTTCTTCACCTGATCCACCAATTTAATTCTTCTCCTTTTCTCTCTTTTTCTTTCCTTCAATTGAACCCTCAAGTGCCACAGTTATTATACTTTTCCCTCTCTTCACATGGCCCGACCAATTTCCTTTCCTTTTCCTTTTTTCCTTTAGGAGCGATCTTCCTTCTTTTACTTTGCTCAAACCCTCTTCATTTCTCATCTTATCTACCCTTCTTACTTTTTCCATCCTTCTCCACATCCACATTCCATAAGCTTCTATTCTATTCCTTTCCCTTTTACCTAATGTCCACGCTTCACATCCATACATGAAAACGCTCCATGAGTAACACTTAGCTAGTCTCTTTCTCAGCTCCAGATCCAGACTTTTATTGTATAGCAAGTTTTTCTTCTGGCTGAAGGCCTCTTTTGCCATTGCTATCCTTGCTTTTATTTCTGCAATACTTCTCCAGTCGTCTGTCACCATCGTCCCTAGGTACCGGTAGCTTTTCACTTTTCCTATTACACCTTCATTTATTTTCACACTCGTATAATTTTCACATTTTACTGGCATCACCTTTGCCTTTCCTAGGTTTATCTTCATCCCATATTCCTTCACCCCTTCTTCCAAAACCTTTATCAACCTTTGAAGTGATTGCATATCATCTGCTAATTCTACCATGTCATCTGCGAATCTTATACTTCTTATCTTCCTACCTCCAATGCTGACTATGGGTGAATATATAGAACAAATTAAGAGGAAAGTACATTGATCTAATACCACGGAGTATTGGACCTAGCATTACAAAAGCAAGGATGGAGGATAACAGATAACGAGTCTTAACACTGAACAACCAAAAAAGAAATAAATGAAGTACGTCCTTACAAATGAACATTTTCTTGAATTTACAGGTCTCGCGGTTCACTTTTCATTGTTCTCAAGCACAAAAGTTATCCCGTTTGTCATGAACTCACGTAAGTAAGAATGTACCCACGTATGTCATTTTCTTGTTCTTCCTGATTCGAAAATGACGTGAAACGAATCAGGAAGCCTCGCCGACATCAACATACGACCGCGGAAGCCTGTGCAACGAAACTCACGCGTATCTGACTTACTAAGGGATAATCATTAATTAAGGTACGACAGTTAATCTGATCATTCGACTATCGCAACTTCGTAAAGTGATTTTTTTAGGAGTTAGCTCAAAGCCAGTGTTAAAATATGATAGCTTCCAGTCGCTAAATAACGGGATACTAGCTGACCCGTGCGAATATTTTGCACAGTATGCAGCTTCTTCTTGTTTCTTCCTGTTCTTCTACCTGTCAAATATTTCGTACAGCATGCAGCTTCTTCCTGTTTCTTCCTTTTTTCTTCCTGTTCTTCTACCTGTTTCTTCCCATGGACAATAGTGTGTTATTTATGTTTGTGCTAAAGATACATAACGTAAACGGTAAACGGTCACACTGATAGCATGTAGAATATAAACAATCTAACTAAACGATGTGTTAATAGATGGCGCCTCCTCCAGTCTTTTAAGCACGTAATCATAGCCAACATATTAGTTGATTATATTGTTAACAGATGGTACTGTTAATTTTCGATGATTTTTTAAAAACTTTTTAACAAAAACTTTAATTGAAAATCATTTGTCTATATTCCGTCAATAGTGGGAAACATAATCTTTAAAATGATGTTTGAATCATAAATTTTGATGAAGAATTATGGGAGTTACGGCGTTGCGACCAAAAACACCTTTCTTAAACAAAAACTTTAATTGAAAACCATTTGTCTATTTTCCGTCAATAGTGGGGAACATAAGCTTTAAAACGATGTTTGAATCATTAATTTTGATGAAGAATTATGGGAGTTATGGTGTTGTGACAAACAAACATCTTTGAAAAATAATATATATGATAAACTGACGAGATTGTATTCAGTGCCATTGGGTCGACACCTCCGTCAATTAACTAAGCAAGTTATTGCAATTTTCTTTAACCATAACCTCCTCCATATCATTATGTATGAAGAAAACGACGCCATATTTAAAGCACAAGTCTGAATGTTAACATCTCACTTCATCTGAGATGAAAAAATGGTACAAATAGAGCCCATTTTCTCTCTTGGACACTTTATTTATTTAGGTGTCTAGTTTCAGCGGCAAAATTGTCCTACATGTAACTGAAATGATAAAATGCCTATAAGTATTAAGGAATACATTTTCCTCGCTAAAACTCCACGTTGTAACTGCTGAAGTGTTCACAAATGAAAAAACGACTTCGTTTTCTTCCACTGATTTATTTTTTCGGTACGACATGTTTAGACACATAGAGGTCATTTTCAAGTATTGGTACATGGTACTAGAAAATGACCTCTATGTGTCGAAACATGTCGTTCCGAAAAAATAAATCAGTTGAAGGAAACGAAGTCGTTTTTTCATTTGTGAATGTCAACTTCCACATAGTTGAGCCTGATACCATTGAACGAATGCTGAAGTGTTCTTTTTTGTTTTGAATAATCGATGAAAACCGATTCACCCTCATTCAAATTACACAACCCATTGAAAATATCGGACCCATGCAAACGTAGACAACACTATCATAGATGAGAAATCGAAAATGTAACTTTTGCTCGCAATAAAGCCCCTCTAAGTTGCTACTCCTCAACATTTTTAGCTGAGGATCAGCTATGTTCTGGAGTCTGGTGTAGAGCAGAGTTTTCTAGATTGCATTCTCAACACTACTCCTTTACAGCACTTCGTAGTAATTACATGGCAATCCAGAGGGCTTTGATTTGGAGTAGACGAAAGGGTCTTTCGCAATGCATGAACTTTTGTCGGATAAACTTGAAGAAAGACAGGCTCCATTCCGAGGTGAATAGTTTTGTTTTGCGAGGCAAACTCTCTTCCCCGAAATTCTTCAATGAAATAAATACGTGGCGAGCTCAAGGCCGTCATAATCATCTAGCATTACGTTTAAATTGATTCCTTTAATCTTGATCTGGAGTTATAATCAGCCATACGAAGCGAATGATGTGATTTATCCGTTATGAACACAGCTATTATGAATAGGGGAGTTCATCATAAGGGAAAGTACTGCACTAAAAACAAACCCTGATTTTAAGAGCAAACATGTACACATTCAATTTAAAAAAATTGCAAAATAGGATTGTCAAGACTATTTATAGCGTGAACATAAAAAAGTAATAGCACTGTACAAGTGATTCCAATTTACCAGAAATTAAATATCTTACCACTAGAAACTGTTTGACTACACTTAAATTGTTAACAATTATTTTAGCGTGAAATATAAGAACTATGGCAACAATAGCATGGCATGGAGCTCAGAAGAATAAATATTTACGATGTGCCAAAATTTAATAGCATGCATGGCGAAAGGAGACTGTGAGCCGTGGTGCCAAGGCTATTGAATATTTGGTGGGATAATCTGGCACAAGCTAATGGTGTGAGTGATTTGAAATGGAAAGCAAAGAAGTCTTTGTTTTAAGTGGATTTTTGATCCAAAAGGATTCAACTTTCGTGTCAATATTTTCATTTATAGTGTCTGTCTTTCTCTTTATCGTATCTACCAAGATGCATCACATGTGCGTACGCACTTCCTAACGAGCAATTTTTACTCAAGGGGAATGTATTTATCTTCTAAAAATGATTGTATGAAAAGTAAAAGTATAAAAGTAAAGTAAACAATGACAAAATAAGAGAACGTCAGACCCAGAGAAATTTTTCATCACGTAATAACAAAAATTAGGGATGCCATAAAGAGAACAAGAATCCTTTTGCGAATGGTGAAACGATTCGGATGATATAATTTGGCTAAGGGGTATATCATTTTTTAAGCTAGTAAATAGCTTCCAAAATTTTGACAAAATCGATTTGACAAAAATCCTAAAAAAGGTAATATAGGCCAAAAATGATAGGGATGCAACTCGTGATGATGAATAATTTGCTACATTGTGGAACCAGCTGATCGATGACTACTTATTTGCCCTGCAGTTCGACTATTCACGTGGTTCCTCGTTCATTTACCCCGCGACTTAGCTCTCTTTGAGCCGCGAATTCGAATACTTGAATACAACGTGTGCAAGTCTGAGAGTCTTTTCGAAGGATCCACGATTCTTGGAATCCTCCGCTAGAGAGAAGGAAGAATAGGAAATCGATACTGATTGTTCCCGGAAACGTGACATTACGACTGCCTACTGCAGGAGATTCCCCCTGATGATCCTCTGAAAACAAAGCCATTGATTGGTCAAGAGCAGCCAATGAGCTCCCTCCCCACTCTTGGATAGTTCCTCCATTAAGTAGGTACCTACCCGGATGAGAGCGCGCCTTTTCCTCGGCATCACATCACAAATATCTCTGCACGACATAACGCTGAGCATTACGATAAATTTATTTTTCTTGATGACGGTTACATTGAATAAAACAAAGGTTTCGTCATGACGATTTGATTTACGATAAAACAAAAGAACAATAACTTTTGAGTGATAATTACTGCCGTTCATTAAAGGTTTATTATTAGATCATAAACCAATAATATAATAAATGCACAAGAATCACAAGAAAGTTATGACGAGGTAACATTTCGTAAATATAATACACGCGTTAAATATAGTCTAAAATACATGCATTCTGATGTACGAATATCTAGTCATAGAAACACTGCCGGGAAGAAAGTGATAAATGCTTTCCACACGAAGAACAAGACTGACTATTGACGGAGGCAGAAAAGTTTGAGGGCTCACATTTCATTGCCGTGCCGCGGAAAATTCCAGCGTAACTCCATCTATCGGATAAGGCATTAAACTATGAGCCAAGGTCTATAACATCAACGAAGTAGCCACAGATGACGCTGAATTATATGAAAAAGTATCCTCCACAATTTTTAGTCTGTTCCATTAAAATAAAGTTTTCACACAGCTCAAATAGGTAAGGTAGAAGATTGATTTGTGTATTTTATGAAAGTACAGAGATGATTGAGTTGAGAGAAGACCGAAAAAGTCATGGAGGTTAAAGGTAATGGTAAACGACAAGGCAAAGGCAAACGACAATTCATTTTTCAATATGTTTTCGAGGTAATCGAGCAATTTACCTCCTTTCGAACTGAATGAAAATGTGCCTCGGGAATTCCTAAAGAAACACCCAATACATGCCAACGATGGTCCATCTCGGAGCAGCACCATCGAAGTTGAGGAAATATCGATTATGAACCATCGATGATATTTAACTTTTTTTTGCGGAATGGCTTTGAGGTCAATGTTACAACAAATTTAAGTCAAAAGCGTCTACTTTCGTACCAACAAATCTTTATGTAAGCTTACCGTTTAAACACATCGTTTAGCAAAACACTCAATGGATACACTCGGGGAAAACATCGATAGTGTGATAACATCGAGAGCAAACTATCGATGGGGAAAACATCGACCATCGGACACCAATCATTGATATATCTGAATCATCGACCACCGATGCTTATCCCTACTTGTATGCAATGTGATTAGGTAAAGGTGAAAAAATTACCGGTTTCCCGGCAATTAAAAGTTATTTCAACACATTTGATTATAGTACTTGGCATTTATTTTGAAAAAAATGAGACGACGTATGTACCCAGTTTCTTCAAAACGCGAAAACATACGTTTTATAGGATTACGATGGATCTTAATAATTAAAAAGGTAAAATACTGAATGCAAAACACGTATTTACGTACAGTTTTCGATTAAATTTCAAATTCATCGCAATAACACGTGAAGTACCAAGAGGTAAGAAAGAGGTAAGAGGGTGATACGAAATCTTTCGCTTACGTACATACCAATCCCGCCGTTCCCTTCTGGGGTAGGCACAGTCACAAAGTAATCTTTCGTTTCTCATTTAAAAATCTACTCCGTTGCTCGCGGAGTATTAAAAAAAACTCGGATGGTAACAAAAACAAAACAGCATGGAAAAGACAATACATTCAACTTTGACGAAGAACCCGATTGATTGCCCAGAGATGATCAACGTTAAAGTTACGTAATGGCATCTCATGGATGAAAAATAGAACTTTAAACAAAGGAGGTTAACTAACGGGTGGTGAAGAATACAATATTCTGCATCCATGCATACATACTCATAGAACCGCTCCCTTTAGGGGGTAGGCGACGTACCAAGAGATGGACTCTCGCCGCTTCACCTGGAACCTAGCCTCGGTAACAATAATCCCTTTCATTTTATGCAATTTTGGTTAAATCTTTATTTAATATGATAAATGTCCATTAAATGTTGCCTGCTCTTTTAAATTACTCTTCTCGTGACAATAGGAAGAAAAGATTTAAGAGCGCGCTACTCGGGTGAAAAATCAGAAATCTCTGGCTTTGTTTTGAGCTAATTTAGCAGAAAAGAAATATGAGGTAATAGTCCTCACTCGTTTAATATTTCATGTTAACTTTCACTGACACCACATGAATAAATATCAAACAAGACCTGTGTTTCGACAGGTAAGCAACAGCTGAATGCGAGTACAGAAATCGGAAACTCTCTTATATATTTAAGATTAAGGAAGGTAGGAAGAAAGGAGAAAAGTGAGGAGAATGGGGCAAATGGGGTTTTCACAGGAATTTGTAAACGATTCTTTGCATAACTGCCTAATGGTTTGGGGAGAGGGAGCGGAGCAAACGCTTGGTTACAACACATACGTTAGGATCACGAATAATTATTTAAATTACATGTAGCTCTAGGATATTGAGCTCACGTCAAATGCTGATGGAATACAAAATGTTTGTTAACACTAAACTTGTTTCACCTTCACTTGGGAGGGACTCAGAAATTCCCGATCCAAGAGTAACTCTCATTCTTACATGCATAAATATGAGAAATGCCGCTACCTTTCGTGGTAGGAAGAGCCCAAAATTCTCAATAGCAGGTCTGAATTATTTTTGTTTCAGGGTTTTTATCACTTTCTTCACTTCCCCTATCGTTGGAACTGGTACTGGGATTGTATCTGTCTGAGGTTCTTGCCATTGGTGACCACACTCCTCTTCGGCTACTTCTGGTACTATGTTCTCTGCAGTGACATTTAAAAGTTCACTAAAATATTCAGCCCATCGTCCTAGGATTAGTTCCTTTCCCCCAATCATATTTCCTTCCTTATCTGTGCAAAATATTGTCCGTGGTTGAAACCTTATTCCTATATAATGTATTTTAGTATAGAATTTCCGCACTTCCTGGGCGTTGTGTTGCTTCGTAATCCTGTTGGATTACGGAGCTGGAGGAGCAACAGTAGAAGCTACAACATATCGGAAATCTCATGAGAGGTGAGCGGTTAATTATGATGGTAAAGTGTTTGCCACATGTGCAAAACTTACTCTACCTAGTGGAGACCATAGTTTCATAGAACTGACCTATCACAACTATTACGGTCCTGTATTGTATGTGGAAAGGATGACATTCTAAATCTACCGGTTTTGTCATCTATTTCCTTAATCTTTTTACATTACAGTTACAGGTACAGTAAGTAATTATTAGTGATACCTGAACCCTTGCCGCACACACTTGCGGTGGCTTGCAGGGCATTATGTGGATGAATAAATGTCTCTCTCAAGCGGGACGAAGTGCGGCATAAGGCTTGCCAACCTTTAGAGCGAAAATTATAATGCGGCGCAACAGGGGAATGAGAGACGACTGCCAAAGCGCGGCCGTTGAGAGAAGCTTTCATTTCCACACCGAGACTTGAAAAACTTTGATTCTCGGATCACGCAACTGCAATCACCTTCTGCACATCATGATTTCTTCCCTACACCCGCATCCATTCCTTTTATTTCGGCCGTGTTGAAGTTGGTGGGCTGTGCTGCAAGTCGGAGGCGGAAGGGGTGGGGGGGGGAGCATTGTTGGGAGAGGGGGTGCGAGGGAAGGAGGGAGGAAAGTTCCGCAGAAGTGCTCGACCTGGGGAGGTGGCGGGAAGGGGAGCAATAGGCGGGTTTGGGAGGCTGTGAGGAGCGGTGTGGGAGGCACGTGGGATAGGGAGCAGGTTGAGTGGGAGGAGGACTCGAAATTGCGCTTACGAATCGCGCGCAGTGATCACGGGGGTGCATGTGACATGCGCACACTGGCCCTCGCCTCGAATATCCCGCATTGCCCCCTGTCGCCCCCACTACTATGCACTCCACCACCTCCCACGCCCCCTTCTCTCCCCTCGCTGCAGTCCGCCCCCCCCCCGTCATCTCCCCCCAATTCCCACTCCTCATCTGTACTTACGCCAGCTCCGCTCCTTCCCGACTCGCGTACTTTTCGTCCGGTGGAATAAAGCAGTATATGGGATCCGTACGAGGAAGGTATGATAAAAGAATTAGAGCGCGTGCAAAGGAGATCCGCTAGGTTTGTTAAAGGCCGTTATGGTAATTGTATAAGTGTTACGAGTTTAATAGAAGAACTAGGATGGGAATTACTATCAGAACGCAGGTAAAAATTTAGGTTAAACCTTTTAAGTAAATTCGAAACAGAGTTGTTTACAGATGACGTAAGATATATATTGAGAACCCCTGCGTATTATTCTAGGTTTGATCATATTAACAAGATTAGAGAGATAGATTGTCGTACCGATAGATTTAAAATGTCATTTTTCCCGCGTACCATAAGAGAGAACAATAGGCAGCGTATCAAAGGGATAGGTAGGTGAAATATATTTAGAGTAGTCTGTAGTGCATGATGCATGTAATAACAACCAATAATGCCTTACTTATTATGTAGATACTAACCATATAGTTCCATGTGACTCTATTATCTAGCATATCTCCCTTAAATATCCTACTTGCATGGCATTAGTGCATGTTTGGTGATCTTCACCCCCTGCCACACACCCTCGTGGTGACTCGCAGGGTATCACGTAGATGTAGATGTAGAAAGCAGCAGTTATTGTGCGGGCGGCGACCCACACATGTGAGGTCACTTGCACCATTAAAGGATTGGTGGATAATTAGGGCACCGGGGGAGGGAAGAGAGATACAGAGAGAGACGGAAGGAGGGCAAAGGTGAAACCTCATCGCAGGAACCCTGGCTCAACTGCACTCTTGTCACCTGTCGCTTGGCCGACAATTGCGTCGAATTGTTGCTGTCACGGCAATTTAGCCTCTCTCATTCGGTGCTCGATTAGACGAGCTGAGATTTTTTTTCTCACCACACCTACTCCTGTGTTACCCAGTCTCGTCATTGATGTAAATAATTTATTATTTTTGTTTTTTTAAGGTTGCAGCAAAACGTTAGCTTTCGTATCGGCTGGTTTCAGCCTATTTTTTTCACAAACTTCTCATTGTATGGTTCTTTTACCGCTGTGTGTATTTTAACAATGATTTGAGTCCAATTATCCCCACGTGTTTTGCACATACGCAAGTATATTTTGCAGCATTGGGTAGTAATTTCTTTATTTGCCAACACATAATGCTACCTTGTAAGCCGTACTGATATGTGACCTAACATTTCGGGGACTCGTAACGAGATTCATTTTTTTCAATGTCAAGAAAAAATCTTCAGCGGTTTAGAGGGTAGAATAGACTTTGACAGCTCCACGTCATATGAAATATTTATCTATCCCAGGAAAAATATAAAGTGATTGATCTCAAGTGTTGTTTTGTAATATTAACGCGCATTCAAAAATATTTTTACTGTTCAACAGGTACAAACGTACTGCTTTTGAGCTTGTAAATAGCAATGGCTTTATATCACCAATCCTCGTAAAAATATTATGAAAATTTCAAGCATCTTAACGTTTGCTCAGATTATTACGCAGGTCCACAACAGTATGCTCTTCTGACTCTAAGGGCCAGTTCTGAACGTATTGTTGTGCGATAAATCCGAATCCGTTGACAAAAATTGCCTTAAACTTCAGAATTTTGAGATATTATAAAGTAATAGAGTCAAAATCGCAAATTTATTAATATGCCGAATAAAAAAATGTATTTTTTACAATTCAGGCATAAATTTCAAATTTCGTGCCGTAAATACAAGTCTTAACAATGCTTGAATTAGTACCAAAAAATTTGCAAATTATTGTTCTAGCGTCATTTATATTACTGCTTGTACGTCCATGATAAAATATAACAACAATAGTCATATCCACACTTTAATGTACTACTTCAACACAGACCATGGTTTCGACATACTATGTCATTATCAAGGATACTATGTCATTATCCATGATAATGACATAGTATGTCGAAACCATGGTCTGTGTTGAAGTAGTACATTAAAGTGTGGATATTACTATTTTTGTTATATTTTATCATGGCTATATCGCATTCCCACCATGTTAAGCCTGAAACGATTTCATACGTTCGTAATGCTTGTACGGTTATTTCCAACCAAAAATAAATTTATCGACCTGGAGAGTGGTCCAAGAATTATTTCTCGACTCACTTGAAAAGTTATTAAAATTGGACTCGTGATCATGAGTAGCCTTCCAACCACCTTAACCTCCTCCAAACGTTTTCTCTTCTCCCTCGTCATACCAAATCTTTCTATTAATGACAATAAACTGATAAAGTATTTCTGCAATGACTCTAGTTTCGGAGATACAGGAATTGTGAGGCATAAATCGGTTAGTCTTTGCAGGTTCAAATAGGTCTCGTGAGATTTTTTGGACTACATCAACTGTTTTGATAGAAAAAACAGTGCTAGAATACGTGGCTATGCTATTCTAATTAGCTCAAGTAAAAAATGTTGCGGCTGTATTTTATTAAGCTCTAGCGTTCGTGGCTCTCGCTACATATTTTCTCACAATGAATTCCGAAGTCAATCCGTCTCCCATCGATAACGCTCATGCCAACCAGCCAACAGTCTAATGTCGCATATTATACACGAACTCATAGGTAATATTAAGATAACCAAAATCCTACAATATGATGTAATTATTTCTCATAATCTAATATATAAAAATGAACGTTTGTTTGTTCGTCTTCTATGCATTCCAACACCATTCATCAGAATACTATGAAACATCGGCGAATTGTTGTGCGCACGCCTGCAAAAGTTTCTGAACTATTAATTTAATTGTACTATTGGTGGAGCGCGAGTTGTTTCAACAAATGAGTGTTGGCACACGAGCTTCTTAAACAAGCGAGAAACGAAAAGCAAGCAACGAAGCAGATCGTTTACGAGTTGCGCAATCACGTGCATTAGGCATTAGAATCGTATCAGTGAGGAATAATATCATTAGCATCGTATTAGTGAGGCATAATATCGTGTGAATCAGAATTATATCAGTGAGACATTATTTGTGTTAAAAGATACGTAATTATTTGTAAGTAGAATAAAATTTGGTGCAGTGGTCTCGTTGTTTCTTTTTATTTTTGCATTCGATTATCGTATACTTTTTTCTTTTGCCTAAAGTTAGATTTTTGAGCTAAAAAATCTTGAGTTTTTGCATTAATTCAACAACAGAATATTTTATTTACTTGTAAACGGTAGATTAGGCATGGAATTATTGAAACTTATGCCGTCACTTGTACGTTACAAACTTCTGCGTAGGCACGAGGAATTCATTGGAATAGTTCTCAAATTTGTTTTTGTCAGCTCTTTGTGTGTGTGCCTACTTAGAAAAAAAAGAGGAATTGTAACGCCATTATAAATCCGGGCGTAAAATGAACCTAAAAATCCATAGCAGTGGAGTAGAATAAGGAACGGCTCCCAAAATAAAAATATTCACCTGCGCTTGTCGCTCAAAATCCCATATATTCTTTTCAGTCAGTTGGTCTTGATAAAGAAACCAGAGTGTATGCGGTCAGTCACAGCTGAAAGATTTATTTCTCTTTGATAGGCCCGTCACGTTTGGACAAATTAGGGAATGGATGGCAAGGAGAAAAAAGACGAACGCCAAATCTTCCACCTCGGGCATTCAAATATGCGGCGACTCAATGGGCAGCCACCCAACCGCTACCTAAACCCAAAACGGACATCCCAGCCTTCGTTTCCTCTGGCCCTCGTTTGGATTTCTCCCGGGCGAGAGGAGAAGGCCAAATGCACGGACGATGGCTTCTGCACGACCCAGATGCAATAATCAACGGCGACACTTATTTTCCTGAGGAATGAGCGCGCAATCAATCTATCTTCGTCTCTCACGCCACGACCTCTCGCGAAAAAATCCGCTGATCCGAGTCCGATTGAGCGAATGGTAGCCTTTCGAGATCAACAAATACATCTCCCTGAACCTAACCAATCTCCAGTATTTCATTATTACCATTATTAATTTTACCTCAAAATTTTTACTAGTGCGGCGGCTAACTGGAAAACATTCCCCCAATATAGAGAGGGATTAAAAAAAATAATTATCAGCATGACTTCACAGAGAGGGGAAGGATACAGTTTTGTCCCACTCAGACGTGAAAAATTAGAAAATTAAGAAGGGTAACTGAATATCTAACTTTCAAAATTTTTGCAACATTGTGTTCATTACCAATACACAAAAAAAAGAAAATGTAAACCTTAAGATCCTCCTTACCCTTTGATATAAGGAAGCGTGATTTAATTTGGGTACCTATATGAGAAATCAGCTAACTTAGCTGGCAGCTTTGAATAGGCTTCAAAATGCTCATGCATGGAAAAATTTGCTTAAAAAAAAGAAATGTACTCTTATTTTTGTCTTAAATTCACTTTGCTTGAACAAAATTAGATTTCTGCTTCATATTTCCACCCTCTCTGACCAAAGCGACTTTTTCGAGGTTTATTACAAACCCCTAATGGTGATAATCACTGAATCATGATGCGTGGACTATTTATTGTGTTTTGTCTTTTGTCCTGTCATATTCACCTCCCTTCCCCTCCTAAGCGAAATATCATTAATTATCTTCCGCATCAATATTTATCTTCACTGAGTTCACTGAGTGCTATAACTTCACTGAGTCCCTTACATGTTTTTGCCATCCCTTCT
Organism: Ceriagrion tenellum; assembly: GCA_963169105.1. Lineage (NCBI taxonomy): Eukaryota > Metazoa > Arthropoda > Insecta > Odonata > Coenagrionidae > Ceriagrion > Ceriagrion tenellum. The sequence goes on from OY720637.1 coordinate 50,534,042, forward strand.
TCTTCCCTGATGCATTTTTCCTTTCTTTTCCATATTTAAAAAATGATATCCCCACTCTACACACAAAATAAGACATGATGAAGAGTACAGAAGGGTAGAAGGTGGAAACGACCATATGAAAAACCGTGCAGAAAAATAGAAAATGCTGGATTGGTCACACCCTGAGACACAATGGGTAAGTGAAGAACATAGTTGAAGGTAAAATAGAGGAATGACTCCCCGGAGGAAGATCCAGGAATAAGTTCATGGACCAAATAAAGAGGAAAGTACAGTGGCGGAAAAAATTAACGCAAAATTTTTCGCGCGCCAGAATGCGGCATTTTTGGGAACTTCTAGGAGCTGTACACACTCCAAAGACTGGCAACACTGAGGAAAACATCGTCTACCGCAAATATTTGAAATCCGTAATGGAGCTCACATTTGTCGGACCCTAGAACTTAGTCATCAATCGCCTTATTTTTGAGCTTTCGTCTCATATCATTCGCACATTCAGTCACGGTGCATCGCTGTGTTTGCTTCAGCATGGTTATTACGTCGAATAATATCATTTATACTGAAAGACTGATTATAAAAAATATTCACTATCCCACCCAATTCCCAAGGGATATATATTGTAGTCGACTTTCCGAGGACCTTTTTGAATGACGCGTACTGCGTCTGTTTCACCGAAATGATATAAATCGAGATTTATCAGCACCAAATGTCGATACAAAAAAGATTTAATTGAAATAAGTATAGTCTATGTGATGTAATTTGTCACGATTTTCCATTTGTAGATTGACTAAGTTCCTTTAACGGATATTTATTAAATTCAAAACGGATATTTATTAATGAATCGTTCTTGACCCAATATAAATATCGTCTTTAGTTCGTCAGAATGGGATTAAACTATGAAAACATACGTTAAATATAATTTCACGAAATAAAAATAAATGTGCTCGCATCTATACGGAATAATATAGGCATATTTTCCCGATATTTTTTTCATCTTATCACAGGAAGCTTGGTGACGAGCTGTCCAATGTTACGCTTTGTCTTGTAAATGCAGAATATACGAATAAACATTCAGAAAAGTTTGCCCAAATTAGGTGTAGTGATGGATAACATATGTATGATTGCATAATATCTTATATGCTTAGCTATAAATTCACCGCACATATGAAATTAACAAAAAGCCTTTTAAAAGACTTCGGTTTGGAGTAGAGTATCATTAATGAAATACATTAATAGGTAACGTTAATGTTGTAGCTGTCAGATGTATTTGGCTAGTTAAAGAGTGGTCCGTGTTCGATTTTTAATGAATGCAAATGAGCTTTTATATAAATTTTCTCATATTGCTAATATGAATGAATGTAATGTGTAGCAGCAATGACTGGCTGATAGTATGTAATTTTTTAAATACAAAAGAGATAAAATTTGCCGAATAAAAATAATTTTAATTGACCAGAAATTGAATGAAAAACTCAAAAATGTCTCGACCAGGGGTGGGATCACGGTTTTTTTCTTCTTATGGTCATAATTGTCATCCAAATGGCAAGCCGCATTGGTAGGGCAATGCACAAGGTCCTGGGAGCGCACTCCACTGCTATGTAGTACTCGATCTTTCTTGATGATGATCACGTTTTCGAAATCATGAGCGTACTCCAACAATGTTAATATGAAGAACCATAATTGCGATTCAGGTTTGCAACCCAGTAACAACTACTGAGCTTTCTTATGTCAAGGCGAATTTATGATGATGTTTCGTATCCTTTCGGTGAATTTATTTGCGTCCGTATGCGTTACTGTGAACTAAGTTACCTTTAAAATGAGTGGTGGTATTGTCTACGAACGTTAAAAATAACTAAAGGATAGGAAAAAGCATACTACTCTCCCGGGAATACAAACAGAAAGAAGTAGTTCTCAGATTTCACCTCATCAGCCCAGACCATTCCAATCAAATGCTATTAGTTCCCATTATGCATGGGTTTGGAGGCCAGCCACCTTTAGTCTGAGTTAAAGCAACGAGCAATTTTGGAGGACTCTTGAGGATCCCTAGAGGTTTCCCCGTGTCGATACAAAGCTCCACCAATACTAATCCATTCAATATCGGAATGTATGAAGGGCGCATTATATTGATTTGGGAAATAGTATGCCTTTAATGAGAGCTTACTTTCCCCTTGTATTGCGGGAAATACCTTTTCTGCCATAGATAATGTTTCGGACGCCAGGCGTTTAACTTACAGGAAAGAAGTGGTATTTGACTTCTCTTACGCCATTAAAAGTATTCGACGGGGACTTCCAATTTTTTCGAAGCGCGACGAGCCTTTTCTTTCTGGTGCAGCAAGTATTTGAAACCTGTGCGTTATTCACTACAACAAACCACCCCGACCATCACCACCCGGAACTTGGCCAAGGTTTACTGATGACTACTTCATTGAGACGAGCGTCGATAGACGAACAAGCAGAGCGGACAGCGCAAGCCGATATATTTTTCAAAGTTTTAGCGGCCTCTCCCAAAATTCTTGGAGGAAAAAAAGATCTTATTAGCATTTAAGTATGCCTCATTTTTCTCCCAGGCGGAGGAATTGGATAGTAGGTTTGTAAAAGGCAAAAACATCTGTCGAAAAATTACCCGAAGAGGTGTTGCGCCGTCAACTTTCACCCACTGAACTTTTATTTGGTGTTTAAAAGTAAAACTCCATGACACAGAGACTTGGTTAGGAAATCGAGAATGGTGGGGGATGGATCGATTATAAGGCTAATAAACATCCACATTCTTTAAGTAAATATCAGCATATTTCTCAATGATCAATTGCTGTGATCATGTGCGCACATTACTCAAATTGAGAGAATTACGCATACATTTTAACCTTTTCCACTCGTTCTAAATAGAGCAGTATAGTGTCCCTTTTCAACATCCGTTAAAATAAATTACCACTAAAAGATGAAATTTATGATCCTGTAAAAACTCTGTTAATATCTTCATGTGGGGGCACTCACAACTTTTACTTCCATTGAAGCAATAATATTACGACACATTAGAAGAGGAATAGATTCTTTAGGAACGTAGCAATCGTATAATCTTTGATGGTGCACATTCCTAATTTGCACTCCATTGACTACTCTGCGGATTTATGAGGAGTATACAAATGACCATCGGGAAAATATCTAATCACTGCTTATTTGCCACATGAAAAAGATGATTTTTAGTATTTTATCACTTTCATTGGGGAATATACTCGATGCATTTTTGTCGTAGTATTACTTACGCATGGGTAAAAAAATGCTCCTCATAAAATTTAACTCCGGCATTTTAGCAAATATTTTTCAATGCGAATATGTCAAAAGGTATTTAAGTAATTCATTAATCTACGTTATCCTTTAAGTATTATTCTCCATCTTATAAGTTGAACTGTTGAACTACACGCTTAATGCATTGCTCTTAGCAAACCTATAAAACAATGCTGGAAAAGCTACAAATACCGTTTTAAAGATATTTTGAAGAAAATTCCACCCTTCTTTGGTCTCTCACTCACATAAGTAATCGGTATTTACAAGTTCGGCAGATAGAACCAAACTCTAATTCCTAATAAAAATAATTGCCCTCTATACTAAATCATTCCAAAGTAATTTAAAGGTGAATGTATTACCAGGTAAGTTCACTAAATCGAGTAACTGACACAATCAGAGATCCGGTCTATTCCCTCCTTCATGAATAGCTTTTCATTGAGTGGTGAATTGCCGAATGAGTGGATATGAGCATCGTACGACAGACAGGACGTAGAAATCAAGTGGGGCCGAGTACCCGAGAATGGGAAGTAAATATCTCATTCGACGACCAAGGAGACCGCTGTGATTCTTTTGCAAAGTCCGAATATATGTAAAACTTACACACTCATGGTTGAGGTCAATGTCCATTCCCTGGGCCTTCCGCGGATTCCTGCGAAGTTTTGGTTGCAATAAAGTCACATCGCGTAGATTAATTATAAAGATACTAAAAGAGGCCACGCCAGGATTTGAACCCCAGGCATTCTTGGCCGCAGACGAACGCTCTCCCTCTAGGCTACTTCATCGATCAAGAGGAATCCGCGTCCAGTGGTTCTTACTACAAAACGAAAAAAGGGAATTTAATGTTTCCTTTAAAAACTGGACCAAATAGAATGTTCTGGATATTTGAAAGTAGTTTTCATACATAAAATAATATTACGTTAGGAGGAATTTAGAAATTTAAGTGTTTGAGACGACCTGTATGCACGAGGGCAGAAACTTACGTAGGGTTTTAAGTTATTGGGAATACTTTTAAAGAAAAATTTTCCCCACATGGAAACCATTCTATTCAACCAGATTTCCCATTCTTTAACTTGAAATTCACAGGATATTACGCCAAAATGTTATTTGTAATGCATCATATTTATCGGAAGTAGTTTGAGGCCTATTAAAACGATGTTCATCCACAGCTCTTCCCTGCACGCGGAAATACGTTTTATAGTAAGTGAATTTGATCTGGAGAATAAAAAATTTTTATGTTCCAACAAATCATGCTTTCATCGTATTGCTTCTTAAGTTTCAATCAAGAAAATCTTTTTACACGGTCCAAAGCTCTAAAAAAATATGGTAATAATCTCTACATAATCAACTACGAATTTGGAACCTCGACTGAGTGCGGGTTGAAGCAAGGTCATCACGTTTATAGCTCCTAGACGATCTCGCGAACGTAAACTTTATTAGTATGACTATTTACATGACGCGTAAAATCGATATCTAATCATAGAGAGTTTGAATCTTCCCGGTTTCCATATCTTGTCTCATTGTTGTCAAGTTGTCGAAGGAAAAGCGATTTCAATTAGTTCCCGTGTACGCCGCATTCAGACGCCAAAGAGTTTTGCGTTAATTTTTTCCGCCACTGTACATAGGAAGAGATAGTAGGAGGTAAAAAACTGGCATTAGATAAGAAAGGGTGAAGGGCAGTTACAGTTAACCAATCTTTGGATTGAACGACCAATTAATGAACCCAAATCTCTCCACCACACACCCTTGTGGGGCAATGAAGTGTTAAAATCTAGGCGTTTTAATGACTTTTGAGGTGTGTATCAGACAACAATCGGCTCACCTTCAACGGACTTGATCATGGATCTAAATTTGCTGCAGGTTGGTTTCTATGTATTTAAGTCTGAAACTGGATTCATAAAACAAATAATGTGCCTATTCAACGGGACAATTTTTTAGAGAATGAATGTGAAAAAAACACTGCTAGTTCGTGAAATACGGCCGCCATGACAGCTGAGAAAGTCCTTGAAAATATCCAAGAACATACTTGGCTGAACCTCAATCTAGGTCATAGGAATTCATGTATGAATACGTTCATGGCGGGGAAAAAAGGGGGAAAAATGTTTAAAGACTAGACGACTGATTCATCATATAGGTACCTACAGGAACTAGTTGACTCTAGATTATTACGGAAATGAGAAATCTTTCGTAGATAACGCATGAGAGCATTAAAATATCTTCGATCTCACTGACTACAGAATCAGAGCAATAAATGCTTTGCTCAATTCCCAGAAACAATTACAGGAAGTTATTCATTTCATGAAATTGTGGAATTCATGTTAAGCGATATGAAAGGATAAAGTTAAAACCATTTCATTAAGGAAAATCCGCATCCACAATATATCTACTAGCATTAAAATGTATTTATTTATACCCCTTTCCCTAAGAGTGCAACATAGAGAGTAGGAATGGCCCTTAAGGCTGGACTGGTAGGAATAGTTCCTATTCCTGCTTATAGATCGTATAGATCACTATATTATATTATAAAAATGGGTAAGAGCCGGACGAATAGTATTTCACAAGATAGTTGCACGTTGAAAAGACATTAAGGAAACGGGAGTCCAAACTATGAAACCCTCAAAACTATCAACACCCTGAAAATGAAGGTCATGAAAAAAATGAAAATAATTAATGGGAGTTAAAAAACAGAAGCGGCTTTACTAGGGGGACATATACGGTTACAGCCGTAGAAGACGGAGACCATACATATGGATGTAAAGAAAAAGCTGGCAAAGAGTATAATGAGTGCGTCTCAGTTTCTGGCATAAACGCGGACTCCGAGAACGGGGGACGAAGGTTGGTAGCTGGCGAACGAGATGTGGGTGTGGAGAAGGACCAAGAAAACGCGGCGGACGGAATGGAAGGCAAACGACGAAGTGCTTGGAGCGGCAGGTGATTAGTAGAAACATTTGTAGGAGACTGGGACGAGGCTAGGATGTGTTTTAAGGACGTGAAGAGGGGCAAAGGGTTACTAAAGGCCGCTGAAGAGGGATGCTGGGTAAGCAGGGTAAGGGAAGAAAGAGAATAGGCTATATGGACGGGATGAGGAGAGGCAGGACGTATGATGCGATGAAGAGAGAAAATTTATGTTACGTAAAAATATCGCCTTTAATATCAACAGTGGTCAAAAATCAAGGACACAATTCGAATTTCAATGCCGGTCAACATCGTTAGCAGATGCTTAATAACAAATTGGTATTAGAATTGAGAGAAATTCGACTTCAATTCTAACCTCGGTTTGAGGAAATTCTAAAATGAGAGAGCAATAAGCAGATATTTCCATTTGAACCTAAATATTTATGCTGATGGAGGCAGGTGGCCATTTGTGCAATATTCCTGAGTAAAACATGGTGAAAAAGGTGGCAGTCGGGTTATAGCCGACAGAAGTGAAACCTTAATTAATGAATTTAACTCATTGGTTGTTATAGGCTAAATATATTTTCTAATCTCAAAAATTGAAATACTGAGTTGTTGGTTTATATTTCCCAGATTATATTACTGATCATACAGAAAATATGGTGATGAACAACTGATACTTTAAAAAATCCACAATTTATACCAAGATTTGCAGTAAAACGAATAGACCATAAGTTTTGGTGTAAAAATTTCAATTCCGAGTCGTATTTGTTAAAAGAATGGAAACTGTAGTCTAACCCTAATGCCACTGCCCATTTTTATATATTAATAGCGTTCATTCAGTCACGTTTCACGTATTTATTTTTCCTGGAAGCGTCTGAAATTATTTTTCAATCGCTTAATATATTTATTCCTTACACCAAATGCTATTCATCATTGATTGATTCATTATAGGCATATATTTTCCCTGTAATATTGTCGGTTGTCAAAGGAACGATTAAACAAAAACGTGTAACTCCGAGCAGTGGCGTATCTAGGTTTGGTCCAAGGGGGTGGGCAACTGAAGGAAATACCCCCTTGTACTAAGTGGTACCCTCCAATAATTTCGATTTTATCTAGCGTAAGTTTCGCCCTAATGGGAGGGGGGGCCACAGCCCCCTTAGACCTCCCTCCCTCATAGATCCGCCCGAGACTCCGAGCAAACTTATGAATATTTTTTCCAAAAACTTGACAAATTCGAAAGAAAAACAGAATTTCATTGAAAGAATATAATTTTGTTGCATATTCGTTCGTTTGGCGTTCATGTGGACTCCTTACAAGCAGTGAATATAACCTGAATATGCAAAATAAAGAAAGCTGCAAGAAAACGAGCCTGATTCATTCCAATGCTATCATTAATTTATACATCCTTCTCCGTACAGAAATTGTTAGGTCAAGCCTCGCTTAAAAAGTTTTCACTTCAAAAATTACCCATCACTTTAATATTGACGTCGATGATCACCTAATTTCCTAATTAGAATTGCAACGAGTAATTTGTTTCCACCTTAATGCTAAACTTGAACAATTTGAAGGTATATCGACCGATGATGAAATCAGGAATCGACGACATACAAATGAAAGCTCAAAAGTTAAGAAATCATTACTGTACACGATAATCTTAGGATAAATTTGGTGAACCGAATTCTGTGCTCACGAATAAATGAATTCGACCTATCATAGTAAGCTCTCCCCATATCCACCCTCGGTTCGACAGTTTTCTCCGTACAGAAAGTGTTAGGTCAAGCCCCGCTAAAGAAGTTTTCACTTTAAAAAAATCATTCGTCACCTTGATTTTAACCGGTGATCGAAAGGAAGAACCTAAGTGGAATTACACGAATTAATTTGTTTCCACCTTAATACTTAACTTGAACTATTTCAAGGTATGTCGACCGATGATGAATTCAGGAATCAAACAGCGCATCGATGGAAGACCAAAAGTAAAGAAATCGTGAGCGTACGCGATGATCGTCCGTTCTGCGCTCACGAATAAATTCCTTGGACTGTTCATAGAAAGCTCTCCCCATTTCCACCCTCGGCTCGGCATTTTTCTACGTAAAGAAAGTGATAGGTCAAGTCCCGCTAAAGAAGTGTTTCACTTTAAAAAAATCATTCGTCACCTTGATTTTAACGCCGGTGATCGAAAAGAAGAACCTAAACGGAATTACACCAATTAATTTGTTTTTGGCTAAATGTTTAACTTAAACTATTTCAAGGTGTGTCGACCGATGATGAAATCAGGTATCAAACAGCACATCAGTGGAAGACCGAAAGTAAAGAAATCGTGAACGTACGCGATGATCGTCCGTTCTGCGCTCACGAATAAATTCGTTCGACTGTTCATAGGAATCTCTTCCCATCGCCACCTTCGGCTCCCGTCCTCGGAATAAGCAGAGCCGGTTTAATTACTGCCACTGCGGGCCCATAAACCACATTCCCCGCTTCTACTCCCACCCACAGGAGTTAAGGCGATCGGCGAAAGTGGAGGAGGGAGGAATCCCGTCGGAAAAAGGGAGGGTGGGGGGGGGCGGGGATTGGGGTGGCTGAGGGGGGAAAGGGGCGATTCTCTCGCACACACGGGGCGACTACGATAATGACAATATACACGGCATCGCGCCTCTTCCCTCTCCGCTAACGACCCAGGGTTTAATGGATCCATCTCCCTACACCTCTCCGGCGATCACCCCTCGTTCCTCCTCGCCCGCTCGAGTTTCTGCAAATGTTATTGCCGAAAGGGATTTGAGGGGTTAGATGGGAGGGGAAGGGGATGAAGGGAAGGGGCGGCGTTGGCCCAGGGGTGTCGGTCGGTCGTTTTCTCGGGTGAGGCGGTGGGGCCTACAGGATCAAAGACGATCTCAAAACCCCCGCCCTCTCTCGCTCTCCCCACCGACTATTCTACTGAACCGAAAACACTACGCGGGTCGGTCGTCATCAGGCTTGCGAGATTGGGCGACTCATCGCAGGCCAGTATAAACGCCAGAGAAGACAGGATTAAACAATTGGCGGAATTTATTTTTAGCTATTTATTTATTTCTACCAGCCCGAATGCAGCAATATTGTCCAATTTGGTTGGTGTTTTCCGGCGATACTTTGAGGAATTTGCTAAATATTTTGAATGAATTGGGTAAATTTGCTTTTTCACAATGAATTTAATGACTTACTTGTTAATTTATTGAATTCATTGGGGAAAAACAAAATTTACCCTATTCATTAAAAAAAATTGTCCAATTGATCAGGTAAATAACTACATAGGCTGGTGAAAACTCTAAATCTGAGTTAAGTCAAATTTTTTAAACGATTATTAATTTATTTTAACCAGCCTGAATACAGCTAAGTATACCACTTTAAATCATCTGAATAACAATAAAGGCTGGCAAAACTCTAACATGGATTATTTCAGTGAGATTTTCCGATGATCAAGCTTTGTTTTGTCAGTCAGACAAGGGGTTACAGTCAATGATGAATGCGCTAGAGGTGTAGTACGAGAGGTAAGATATGAAGATAAATCATAAGAAGACGGATATAACGAGATTCTCTTCAAGCAAGAAAGCAGTTCTCTTTAACAGGGTGGGAGGGCACAAAATAGAGCAACTCGAGCAGTTTCTGTACGTATTTGGGAAGTATTTTGGAGGAGAAAGGGTTTAGTGATAGGGACATAATGTGTAGAATAACCATGGCTAAAGAAGCATTTTCAAAGTGGAGGGAACTGATGAGGTGGGGTCTGAGTAGGGGCGTAAAGAAAAGGCTGGTGAAAACTCTAATAAGGAGCATGGCACAGTAAGGGTTGGAACATTAGTCATCGCGAAGGGAAGATGTGCGTAAGCGTTTGAGACGTGGGTGCGGAGAAGAATGGAGAAGGAGAGCTGGGTGGTGAGAAGGACGAACGAGTAAGTATTCGATATGGTTGGAGAGGAGGGAAAGCTAGTATCCGAGGTTCGGAGGAGACGGAATAGATGGATGGAGGACGAACGGTAACGAGAGGGAATGCTGAAGAGCATTCCCTCTCCAGCGGACATATTTTTCCATGAATAGAGGGGCTAACACTGGGGTAGTGTGGAAGAGGAATGAAGAGAATAGGAGTTCTGGGCGAAATAAAAGAAATAAAGTAGCGTAGTAAAAAAACAGCGTTAGATGCATCGTTTTATTTGATTCCAGACAGCGAACACACTTTTCCATGAGTATCCAGAGTAAGAATAATACGACATATAAAACCCTTTACGGTAGAACCACCTCAAGATAGTTGAGGGACATATCGAACCACGTTTCAAGTTCCATGAATCACGCCAAAATAATGAAGATAACGCGAGCCACACATACCCAGCGGTCACACGTCTCAATGAAGCACAATTGAGGCAATTCAAACTATAAGATTCAAATATTGTGTTCACAGCTATTATATTAAATATTTCACACATCTCTAATGCTCACTTGAATGCGGTTCAACGCCGAAAGCAGTGGGATGCTTTTACCATAAAGCTATCTCAAATAAATTATAAAAAATATTAACATAGTTATTGCAAAATTATTATTAAAGTAGTTATGGAAAAATTGAATTCGTAACGACGGGAAAAGGGATGTTTAAAATGCAAGAAGAACTCTTTCCACGAAGAATTATGGTAATGATGATGGGGAAAAAAATAGCAAAAATAATTCTAACTGTATTTCCTACATGCCAAATATCATGTGTGTTCATTTGAGTGGCATGATAGGATATTGTATTGTAGGTACCGGGAAACTGTTCTCTTTTCTAAGATTTCTCGCACTTTTTTTTAACTTACCAAACGGTTGAAATTAACTATGAAATTATTTTTTCATAGCGAATTTCAACCCTGGTGTATATGCACCCGTGCGAGTGACTTCGTACCACATCATTTGGTAAATGCATGTATGTAAATTTGTCAATTTCGTCGTTTTAATAACGACAATGTTGGGTTTATCCAACGCGACAGTGGCTTTGTAAGTACGACTTCGTCTCATGTGCTACAATGTAGACTTGAGGCCTGAACATCTAGTTCACATAAACCCCTTAAAGGAAGATGGCTTGGTGGTGTAACTGGCTAACACACCTGACCGGCAATTGGGAGATCCGGGTTCGAATCCCGGTCAAGTCAAATGATTTTTTCATAGCTAATTTCAACCCTGGTGTATATACACCCGTGCGAGTGACTTCGCACCACATCATTTGTTAAATGCAATTTTTGGAAATTTACCAAACGCTAGAAAGTTTTAAGTGCCCAAGTTCAAACAATTGTTCAAATTGCCAATGCAAGCATTAATATCTAGATATTCTTTACATACTGTCTTCAAAAGAGAGTAGTAGAGCGTGGAGCATATCAAGAAATAAATTTACGTCTAGGAAGGCGAAAGACGGCATATACAAAAATGTACTCTTCCCCATTTCATTTAATGGTGGTGGAAATTGAGCATGACCGGATAATGATGTGAGTAAGATGAATGCGCAGGGCGGAATACTGAAGGAGTATGAATGAGTGAGTCGTGAAATGAGGTGAAATTTATGCTCAACTGATTGGATTGGATTTTGGGGAGGCGACCGACGACTGAGTTCATTTTCGCCATAGGAGATAGGTAAGGAAGGAAGGGTGGATAGAAACCCGGCGTCGGCTATAGCCGTCCTTAACAAAAGGCGCAAAGGGGAGGACGGTTTAACGTCTTATCCGACAGACTGATTACTGTACTTGAAGTGCCCTCCACAAGACACTCAAGTAGGGATCGGGTTTCCTCTGAAAAACATCCGCCTCTGCAGGGATTTGAAACCTGGCCGCCCGTATGCTAGTCGAGTACTCTAGCCACCACACCAACCCGATCCCCCCTTGCATATTTTCTAGTTAACGAAATTTTTGTTCCGTTTAGGACTCATAATCTACATTTTGAATTATAAAATTTATTATTTCACATTACAACGGAAGGAGAATATAAAATTGAAAAATAGATTAAAAATAAAATGTGCTATGCCACGAATCGGTTAATAATTTATGGCTCGTAAACCATATTTATGCTCAACTGATTGGATTGGATTTTGGGGAGGAGACCGACGACTGAGTTCATTTTCGCCATAGGAGATAGGTAAGGAAGGAAGGGTGGATAGAAACTCGGCGTCGGCATTAGCCTGCTCTTAACGAAAGGCGCAAAGGGGACCACGGTTCAACGTCTCATCCGACAGACGGAGTACTGCATTTGAGGTGCCCTCCGCAAGACACTCAAGTAGAGATCGGGTTTCCTTTGAAAAAATCCTCCTCTGTATTTGAACCTGGGGATTTGAACCTTGGCCGCCCGTATGATTAGCCAATACTCTAACCACCACACCAACCCGATCCCCGCTCAACTGATTCACGTATCTGATTGAAACGTGCTAAGTTGGTTTGAATATGCTAAGAAAACGGATAATAGTCCAATGACGAGGAACTTCATGACAGGGGAGTGAATGTTAGTGTACATTTCTCGGGCTCGCCACCGGGTAAGATAGTCATAGGCAGCCGACGTTTCGGGTTCCGACTCGTTACCCATTCTCAAGGCTACTGATGCAAGCTTGAAAAGACTGTATAATTTGGCGCTAGGCGGGGCGGGATTGGTCGAGCCCCGATTGTTGTGGTGGAGGACCATTGAACAGCGGGGACTTGGCTCTGGCGTTCTGAATTCTTCTCAGAATTCTATTCCAAGAGTTGCTGATCGTGTAACCAGTATCCCGGTTGAAATTCTTCCTCTCCAACCTTATCTCTATCGCCGAGAAATGTACACTAATGTTATTTGCCGGGAAAGTGTTAAATCATACAGGGGAGTGAATGGTTTGACAGGAACTGTTAGACCAAGATAGCCATTGGTGAGTCGGTGGGAGAGTCTTTTATGCTAGAGTAGAAATATTTGGATCAGAAAGCAAACAAGAGATGAATTTAGATGAATGCAAGAATGTTATACAAGCAATAGAAAAATGCGATCACAATGTATTATGGAGGAAATGTTGAAGAGAGATTCTCGGACCTAACCTCAACAAATAAGCTCTTTTAATATGCCTAATCCGATAGGTAAAGGTGAAATGGGTGAAAAAATAAACTGAGTATTACTGTTAATATTGCTGTTTTCAGGCGTTCTCGTCGCGTGTTTAGTTTTCCTGACTACAGTTTCTCCCCTCTCCCTGGGGGCGTCTTCAGGTCCGTTGGACATTTTGTAATAATTAATAATTACAAAATATCCAACGGACCTGAAGACGCCCCCAGGAAGAGGGGAGAAACTGTAGTCAGAAAAACTAAACACGCGAAGAGAATGCCTGAAAACAGCAATATTAACAAGTATATGAGTCGCGGAAGCCTTCAAAGAAATTTGAGTAGTACTGTGTATGCATCAAACAGTACACCCTAAAGATGGAGAGAAAAACTGTCTTTTTTTTCGATTATCTCTCACGTCCGAGTAGAAGGTTTAAATGTATTTGGTGAATTGGCAGCAAAGAACTTCCGAGACAAAAAGTAACTTCCCACAAAAACGCATTATGGCGGCTAGCATAAGGTAATATTAAAAGCGATATATTTCTAAACTTAGAACTGGAAACAACAATAAAATTTGAGAACATTTTTCAATTTCATAGCAGGAGATAGCCATGTGTCCTTTTGAGAGCTTGCTCCGGAGAAATTAAGTCGTTGATCACTCCCAAGGATGGCCTTATATCTCCCGTAATGTAGTCACGGGCACGTGCTACATCAACATCGTACAATGAAAGAGTATGCACCTTATGATCATTTACGTATGTTTTATGTTGCGCTTATAGATTGTGTGTCTCGTCAATAGAACAAGATCCTATATATTAATTTTGCGATTTAGTTTTAAAAATGCATCTTCACATCCTAACACAATTGATTCCCCCCCCCCCCCCCTGCCACACACTCTTAAGGTGGACTGTAGGTCATTATGTCAATGCATGTTTGTAACTAGCTGTCTATGGAGAACTTAAAAAAAGTAGTTTTATGCAATTAACTTTTATACATTATCATACTTATGAATTTGTTTCCCACACACTGTACTTGCATGATTTAATACTTATATGCATTATTGTTGATGTAGTTTCGATGATTATTAACTCGATGTGATTGGTAAGGCTAACGTATAATTTACAAAGGAAGCATGGCTGTCTAGGAGCATTATAAATTTTGTTTACTGCTTAGATTTCAAATTATGCTGATTCATTTATTGCTATCATTAAAATAATTACATATTAGACCTGATGGTAGAAGGATAGGTAGTAGACAGAAATAAATTTCCCATAACATTCCCGCAAAAACGCCTTAAGGCGTCAAACATAAGATTGTAACTAAAGCGATACATTTCTAAACTTTTGACTAAAAACAATAATTTAATTAGTGAAAATTTTTCGATTTTATAGCTGGAGACATCTTTGGCCCAGTTAAAGACCAAGACGGATTGAGAATTCGGAAGAACAGAGAGTTAAGAGACATCTATACATACCCTGATATAGTGGCAATGGCTAAGAGCAGAAGATTTAGATGGGTAGGACATGTGTGGAGAAAAGAGGAAACTACAATAATCAAGAATTTATACCTGAGAAACCCTGGAGGCAGAAGACCACCTGGTAGACCAATAATGAGGTGGAAGGACCAAGTTGAAAAGGACATAGATAGACTAGAGGCTACACTTCAAAAAGCAGAAGATAGAACAGAATTGAGAGGCATTGTTGGTGAGGTCAAAAACCTGCTGAGGTTTCAATGACCAAGGAGGTAAGGTAAGGTATAGCTGGAGACAGCCATGTGTCCTTTTGAGAGCTAGCTCCAGAGAAATTTAGTCGATTCTACGTTTATCACTCCCTAGGATGGCTTATATCTCCCGTAATGCAGTCACGGGTACGTGCTATATCAACATCGTACAATAAAAAAGTATGCGCCTCATGGCCAGTGAAGCGTATTGCATATAGAGCATACAGGTAGTATGTCTCGTCAAATGAACTATATCTCGTTAATTCTTCCAGCGAGTCTGTTTTAAATGGCATTTTTACACCCCGTCACACACTCTTAAGATGGATTATAGCATATTATGTAGATGCATGTTAGTAGTCCATGGGGGACTTTAAAACAAGTTTTTTTTGCCATTCTCCTTCATAAATTTTCATTGTTATGAATTTATTTCCCGCACACTGTACTTTTATGTTTTTATGCGTATGCATATGCAGTTTTGTAATGTATTTACGATGATTTTTAACTCAATGAGATTGGTAGAGCTAGCACATTATTTATGAATGAAGCTTGGCTGTCTTGGGCGAGTAAATACGTCGGTTACTGCTTAGGTTTCAGTATACTTTTTTACTAAAAATTATTAACTATGGTAATGTTCAAAACGATATACGTGCCTTGTACATAAATAATAACGTTCTGTTACCTAATATGTTCTTTACTTTATCTTACTTTGTTAGTACAATGACAAGGAAGACTAGTTAACTGCCTTAAATGATGTCAACACAAGATAAACTTTTTTGTTGTGCCTAAAATAAATAATAAGTATGGTGAGCGTGATAGGTAGTATGTTCTCCCAAAATTATTAAATACACATTTTGGAGAGTTGGTGAAAGAAAAGGAAGAAAATGGAATTAGTTTCAAAAAAATTGTAAAAATGGGTCTGCAGAGACAAATGTTAATGTAATTTTAAAAGACTATTTTTTATCAAGGTGCATTTCTATTGTTGTTGCTTTTTGTCGTTATTATTGTAGTTATCTTTTTAGCAAGGTGCATTTCTGTTGATGTTTTCTAACTGTAACTATAAGAGCATGAGCTGCTATAGTGTGTTGGTAAAAGAAGAAAAAAATTACATTATTATATTTAATTTCACATATTTCCCGTCGACAGGCATGTGCCTGACGGAACATCGATGTTTATTTGTTGAAAAATAAATGAAATGTTCGAATTGACAGTAGGGTCGTCATAGGTCTACGTTAGGGAATGTCTAGCGGCTTATGTACAAGTTAGGCTCCTCCATTTGTATCAAATTTGAAGGAATAACATATATTCATTAATAAGCCAACATAAATGTAAAATCGAGGATTGAAAGGGGGGGAGGACAGAAGCAGGGCGTAAGCATCAGGGAGGTATGGGGGGGTTAATGTCGCAATGGGGGTTGAGGGTGGTGAGTCTGCAAGTGCCGTGGACTGCTCCGCAGACTTTGCGTGAGGATAGAATCGGCGCCAGCGACAAGACGGACTGACGTCACTGGGTTTCGGAGGGACACCCCCACCATGAACCCGCCGTATCTCGACTGGGGGTGGGGGGACAAAGGAGGGGGAGGACGAAGGGCAAGAGGCAGACGGCAGATGGCCCCCCACCCCACTCAAAAACCCCACTCACTGCCTCCGTCAATCCCTCTTGCTCCTCCCTTGCCGCAACACCCCCTGCCAAGCGTTATCTTCAGTAAACTGCGAGCGTGGGCGTGCGAGGAGCCCCGGTCGCCTGGGCGATGGAAAGGGTTGAACGCTAGAGCTGAGCGGAAGAATTAAAATAACTTTGTGAACTCTACTTGTATGATTTAATAGACACGACCCGGGGTTTCGACACTTTGTGACAACTTCAGGTTGACGATGACACAACGTATCGACTTGAAAATAACTTGAGATAGTTTGAACGAGAGAGGTCTCTAGCCATAAATGTTGTAAAATTAATGGTGCAACATTTAATTAACATTATATATATATACAATATAAAACTTCGTCAAGGGGGAAAATAAATATAAACATATAAAAAGCAATCTCACGATTTTAAATAATTATGTGGGTCGCCCGCACCTTCATCAGTGATAGAATGAGGATTGAGGAGGAAGATTTGTCCGGTGCTCACCGGCATTCTAGGCATTCTAGGCTTCACAAGGCTGTGACTGAGGAAGGGCTAACACCCGAAACGTTTTTAAGTAAGACTTTCTTTTTACTCTCGTCTTTTTACCCCCCCCTGTAAGTTTCCTCTATAATTGTGTTTGTGGCCATTTGGCGAAGTTTTCCATTGTGTTTTATATATATATATATATATATATATATATATATATATATATATATATATATATATATATATATATATATATATATATATATATATATATATATATATATATATATATATATATATATATATATATATATTTTGTTTTTTTTTTTTCGTTATTTTAAGAGTATCATCACATGCATACTCCCCCTTTGCTTGCAAACTGCAGGCACCCGTTTACTCGTACGACTTTAATGACTGAAATTCTATGTAATTAAATAAAAATATCTATATAAGTCTTTAACTTGGCACATTTGTTTTGCACGGTACGTCTTAAACTCCCTCAAAATGGAAGGCTTTTCTGCGATTCTGAAAAAACTACTGCGGCGGCATTTTGATTTATTTTTAAAAGAGTTGAGAAAACAGATGAACTACACACTGTCAATTTTTTGACGACAGTTGAGTGTTAGAAAATTCCTCATTTTTTTTTAAATGAGGTCTCGCTGGAGTGCATACATGTACCATTTCCCACATAAAAGTATCAGTAAGTAGTTTGGTAGTGTACTGATACTTTGGTATCTTTTAAAGGGTTAATTATTACTTATCAAAATGAGAATGCATTCATTGATTTATAGGTGAAATTATACTTTGCTCAAACTACCTAAAAGTTGCAAAGTCTGGGTACTGTCAATAAAATCTTACAAGTGGAGTTGACTAAGTAACACAAATTCTTCCGTGACGGGTAACTTCCATCAAGTTAAGCTTACAAACAATTTCTTTGCTAGAGCTGAGATTGTGTATGTGCAGAGCGTCCAAAAGTTAGACTCCACTCGGCTGGTTTTGAGTGGGCGGCCCCTTGTGCCCAGCTATCCTCATCCAGTTAACACTGGGAATCATCATGTAACTTACCGCCAATTACCGCGAGTCATCAATTGACGGGTTTGTATCCCATTTTACCAATCACGCCGTTCCCTTCCAGGGTAGGCTTAGTCAAAATTTCACTCACAAATACATATTTGTACACCGAACTCTGCTTCAACAATTTCCTCCACACTGACCTATCCTTGAAAAACTCTTGGTCTCATTTACCCCCATACACTGCTTCACACACGCCCTCCTGTTTTTAAGACTACTAATATTCCTCCTCCTAAGAATTTCCTCAACCACATTCAACTACGATTTTCTCGGCCTACCTCTTCCTCTCGCACCATTCATTTCACTCTTATGTATCTATTTCGTTATTCGACTCTCATCCATTCTCTCAACATGGCCAAACCAACGAAGCTCACTCCTTTCATATATGCCCATTACTGGAGTATCTAACCCACATTCATTTATTACCCACTCATTCCTGACCCTATCCATCCTACTTTTGCCTCAAACACTCTTCAGTTAACTCATACCCATGGCGTTTAGTCTACTCTTTTGTCTATCCTGACATACCCATGTTTCACTACTATTCTCATTTAGAATAATTAACATGAGGCTGGAGAGTAGAACTAATTACTACTTGGGAAATTACCAGTTTAGGTTCAGGAAGGGGATGGCAACTCGATATGAAATTGCGGTGACCAAAACACTTGTCTAAAGGAACGTGGGGTATAGTCTTCATATGCTAAGGAAATGGTAAGGGACGCCTGGAAAGAGATACGTATGGAAATGAACGTAGGAGGCCGGCTAATAAAGTCGGTAAGATTCTCGGATGATCAGGTGTTAGTCAGCCGTTCTTATAAGGCATTTCAAGCTCTAGTAGATGTATTAGGAAAACAGCTGGGGGTATTCGGAATGAAGGCAAACCATAGGAGCATGGCAATGAAGTTTTCTAGGTCATGGAAAGCGAAACTGCTCATAGTAATGGACTGCTCTGTTCTAGTACATACATACCAATCACGCCGTTCCCTTTCGGGGTAGGCACAGTCACAAAGTTTCACTCATATATACATATTTGTACACATAACTCTGCTTCAATAATTTCCTCCACACTGACCTATTCTTGCAAACCTCATTTCCCTCATTTACCCCCATACACTGCTTCATACACGCCATCCTGTTTTGGTACAATTTTCATTTATGCACAGACTTTATTGCAAATTTTCACACGCGTATTCGTTAGTAAAATGAACAGATAAGTGAAAAAAAAATGCATGATACCGATTTGGTTTCTTAAAAATTTTTGTTCCATTTTTACACGCAGCCGGATGGCACTTGACAAATATTTCGAAATATTTTCATAAAACACATGCACACATATTCTCCCAATCGGAAAAACATACCTTTAAACTTATTGTAACGGTTCCTTTTAAATAGCAAGCTATCATAAACAATATAGAAAAAACTCAATAAAGGCCGAATAAAAAACTCGCATTAATATATGGTTATCTAAAAAATTAAATATTACACGATTTAATACGAGGCATAACAATGCTTTAATGGAGTTGAAATCTTTTCAATATAACTATTGTAGAATTTATATCACAACGTGTATGGCTATTGCTAACGTATAAATTGATGTTCTTAAGAGAAGTGTGCACCAAACACCTTGAGACAATACTAAATATGTGAAAGTTGACCTCCGTAGCCTCAAATGCAACAAAACAAAAACAAAAAGCTTCAATGACCACTCGTCTGAATAGGCATCAGCTAGACACTAAAGTTACCCTGGAAGCCAGCTGTGGTGGTTTAGGGGTTCTTTGCCAGTCACCAAACACAGGATACACATGCAGCCAAGCCAACAATACTCAGTTGTTACTTACTTTCACAAAGCTCTTAGGGGAGCCACGTTAAGAATGCCGGGCCGTGGTCATGATCATGATCCGCTGTTTATGTGATTCTTTACAAGAACAGGATTCCGAACCAAAGAAAAAACTGAGCAATCACACTTCACAAACACCCAGTGCAGCACTTGTGCACTTGATTATATTCAACTTCGGACATATAACTAAGCCCAAAAAGCGAAGTCATCAAAAGACAAAAAAACTAAATTTAAAATAGGGACGATACAATGAGAAAAGGAAAAGATCAGTGTTTTAGTCTTCTTTTAACTTATCTACAGATAAGACCTTTCGAAATTTCTTTGTTCCCTCCTCACCAACATCTCAAATCTGTAGCCATTTCCAGCCTTCTTTTCTCGGAGCACAAGTTAGCACTAGAACGCCCACGGTGGGTCATTTTGACCCAAACATGAATTTAAATTAATTTCTTTGTTCCATTTTGAATGAGAACAGGATTTCCTTCCGTGACTTTTAATCATTTCAATATGCTTTTATGTCCACAAATTTTCATTTCCCTGGAATAATCCATTAATTATTTTTTTTTTAGAATTTACCTAGAACGCACATACGGATTGTTTTGATCCAGACATATGTTTGCACTGTTGTGCACTTTGCTTATTAATAGCAACTAAACTTTGAAAAGTTATAGATAAGTATAAAATAATGTGAAAGGTCTTCGTACTTTATTGAACTATGCCATTTCATGAAAGGATAATTTAAAAAAATTGAAAAAATTATTAACTGATACTGATGCCGTAAGTAGATATACCAATAAATCATTAATATTGTAAAAATTATTAGTGTTTTAATGTCAAAATATCAATTTATGGAAATAAAAAGAGTTGTATTTTGTAGAAAAACTGTTAAAATGGAAACTTTATCGTGAAAATTGAGGAATTACTTCATTTATTACGATGTGTCAAAATGACCCGCTTAGGGCGTTGAATGATGCTGAAAAGTACGGGCGTCTTAGTGTTAGTAAGCCACTCAACGCTACGTTCCATATTAAAATGCTCTAGCTCTATCTTTTCCATTTTGTAAAAATAAAAAGGTATGAAATTCCACTCATAATTACTGTTTCTACTTTTTCAGAGATAATCGGTAGAGTAGTTCAGAGTATAGTGATCATACATTATCCAGTAAAGGAAAAGAAAAACTTTGTAAAGCCCACAAGAAACTAGTGGACTATGCAATTATACAATTTTCCTTAACTGGAACCGGGACATTAGGCATGACTAATCCACTTGGTTAAAACTCACAGAAACGGATGGCTTTCATCCAATGAAGGCAAAAGTACTGTCACCTCCAAATATCGGGTCACACAGTGAGAGCTCCTACCGACTTCGTAAACTGCCGATATTGACGTTTGCGTATTGGATGCGCGTTCCGTTGACAACTGGGATTCTGATTGACTATAGGCTTGTGCTACTTGAAGTTATTTTGCATTTTCTGATAGATCTCAAATGAACTTCAACCACAAACTTCCAGCAAATCCTAGCAGTCCCAGGCAATTTCATGTATGAAAGGACCTGTACTCGCACGGGGCTGACGTCTCGACTCAGACAAACGATTGTAAATTAAACGGGCCGGGACAGACCTTACGTGGGGGTACAATAAAGATAATTAAATAAAATAATGAGGGGAACAGGAAATCAAAGCGGGTGGAACAGGTGGGAAAAGGGCAAAAGAAAATAATTTAAAAAGGGAAGACTTACTCCCGCTGCCACACACCAACAGACACGCCACTTTCTCGACACACCAATTTCCGTCAGCCGACCCACCGCCGACGAGACTAGCTTCACCAAAAGTCCGATGTGTTTCGACCGCGTCCTCCTCTCCTGCGAAGCACACACTAGTACCAAAAAGCTGGCGCCCTCTTTTGCCATACACAAACACAAACAAACGAAGTACAAAATGCGAGACGGGAGTAAAAAGGGAGGGAGGTTTAAAGGTAAAACAATTAAAACAAAGAGGAAAAAATTTAAATTTAGGCCTGTTCCGGCCCGAAGAGGACCCGTGAAGCTTTTTCTAGTTTAAGCTTAGAGCGCTCTGTATTTCTTACCCGCCCAATTCGCCTCATGTCGTCGTGAATTGATATCTACGCAAAGGGAGCAAATAATAACATTATCCTCTCGAAGAATTTTTTTAACTTTAACATCCATTATTGCTGAGACCCATAGACAAAAACAGAAAAAAATGTGCAAAAAAATTCTGTTTTTCCTACTTTTAATAAGCGACTCAAATTCAAATTCATCCCTTAAATGTAACATTAAATGTGAACGCAATGCTAGGCAAAATTTTAATTCTGCCAAGTATGTAGCATTGATATAGAGATACATGAAATCGTACTCATCAAATAGCTGCTAATATTGAAAGGGACAAGTCTGACTGTGAAGACGAATTATCAGCGTAAATACAAAATATTTATTCGCTACTTTCATGACTTAATCATATGAATAGTGTGTTCCGACTACAGACCGATGGCATATTTAAAGCAATGGTAATCTCTTTATGAAATTAAGAAAAGAAGCTAGTTTTGAAGGACTAGAATTTAGTTTAGTTGCCAAAACTTGCTGTGATTATTAGTACTTGAGGATTGGGAAGAGCGCGGAAGAAACTTCTAATTATAATGTATTGGTGGTTTAGGACATGAGGAAAATGCGATGTAAATGAGGTAATGAGGTTGTGATCAGATAGGTACTTAAATCATAGCCACAGTACCTTCGCTTGCTATTTGGGCTACTTGAAGGCGTAGAACAGGGTGCACTGAACGGGAATATATGAAGATCCTTTAGATGTTAGTAATGGCCAGAAAGGGTGAGTGACACACAGTATGTTCCGTCTATTAGGAATGTCTAACGTTTGGAGCAGCCGTTTATTTGGGACAAATCTCAGGAACAGATCCAGATGAAAGAATATTCCTGCGTTATTCATCTTTCCCTTACAAATGATAGAAGTCTCTCAGAATATGACCAGTGGGCGCAGGTTTGGGTTGCCGATGGAGAATCAGGATGGACCATAATGGGACGGGGAGTGTGGAGTGGTTACTCCTATCGCCGCTGCTCTTTACCATCCATCTAGATGAAATGGTAGGGAGGCATGGGGAGAGAAGGAGGTAGAAATAAAGGTTGGAGGAGAGCTGATAATGTCAGTGAGATTTGCAGATTACCAAGCAGCGTTTTGTCATTCAGACAAGGAGTTACAGCCAACAATGAATACGTCAGAGGTGCAGTGCGAGAGGCAAGGGATAAAAATGAACTCTAAAGAACGCGAAAGTAAAAAGATACTCTAGAAGCAAGAAGGCAGTTCTGAATTCAAGCGTCGGATGGTAAACAGCAGAGCAAGTCGATCAGTTCACGTTTCCGAGAAGTATTTTGGAGGATAATGGGTCTAGTGGCATGAACATAAGATGTAGAATTACCATGCTTGACCCATTTCGGCCCATTGTAGCCATTTGGCTAAATCCTGAATGGCCGAGTGTATGACGCTATGTAGGAGGAACCGCGAACTTCATCGCAATCAACTTGTCAACACTGCGTTGTTCAAGGCCACGATTACCAAAATATTTTACAAGAGCACTTCAGGTGATCATAAGTACAATTCAAAAAAGTCATCAAAATTGCAAACAAACATTTTTCTGGGCGGAAATGGGTTAAAGGAACATTTTCAAAGCGGAGAGAACTTAAGAGGGAGGATCTGAGTTGAGACGTAAAGAACACGCTGGCGAAAACTCTAATAAGGAACGTGGCACTGTAAGGTTCGGAGACTTATTCATTAGGAAGGGAATATATACGTAGACTTGAGGCGTTTGGGACGTGGGTGTGGAGAGGGATGAAGAGGGTGAGCTGCGTGGTAAGAAGGACGAACGAGAAGGTATTGGATATGGTTGGAGAGGAGAGAAAGCTAGTGGCGGGGGCTCGGAGGTGATTAAAGAGACGGATATGAAGGTCGTTTTGAAAAGAGAGGGAATGTTAAAGAGGGTAATAGAGGGCAGAACATTGGGGAAGCGTGGAAGAGGAAGGAAGAGGATAGGAATTCTGGACGAAATAAGAGGAGGGAGATGATATGAGGACTATAAGAGAAATCTCATGGCGGATCCCGAATGGGAGAGAAAAGAAAATGACATGCCAGAAAGAAAATATTGGGATAAGTACCATACAGAAACCTACCAATCGGTTGGTAGAATACTCAAAATAATCATCTTTTCAGCACGACGTGTGCCTTATAACTTTAATACAACTAACCTCTCTGTGAGAGTTCTAGTCTTGACTCTATATTCGTAAACTTAGGAAATATTTATACAGTTATCTAATATATAAGACTGAATGTTTGCTTGTTCGTCTTCTATGCGTTCCAATGCCATTCATCAGATTGCAATTAAACTTTGATGAGTTGTTGTGCGCCCGCCCTTGAAGGTTTCTGAACTACTTAAACCATTGTGCAATAAGTGGAGCGCAAGTTGTTTCAACAAATGAGTGTTCGTACGCGAGCTTCTCAAACAGGCGAGGAACGACAAGCAAGCGACGAAGCTGATCGATTACGAGTTGCTCAATCACGTGCGTCAGAATTATATCAGTGAAACATATTTTTGCCTTAAAAGGCACCTTTTTTTAAATTTTAAGGTAATTTTTGAACGTAGAATAAGATGTGGTGCAGTGGTCTCTTTGTTTGCTTCTTTTTTGAACTATTGCATTCAATTTTTTTTTACGCTTCGCATTTTCATAAAATTGGATTTTTAAGCTCGAAAATCAAAAAAACGTGCACTGATTTTTAAGCTCGAAAATCAAAAAAACGTGCACTATTTCAACAATAGAATATTTTTATTACATAGAAAACCGCAGCATACGCAGGGAATGGAAACTCATGCCATCATTTGTGCGTTACGAATTCCTGTGTAGGTACGAGGAATTTATTGGAATAGGTCTTAAATTCGTTTACGGACCGATTTTAAACCCAGAAAAAAAGCATTGAAACGCATGCCGGGCACAGCTAGTTAAGTAATATTTTGAAAAGAATGATTAATATTTGAGAAACAAGATATAAATGCGATTACTTGCAATTTGGGCACATTAGTATCTCTATTCTTTATCAGCGAGTCTTTGATGTATAGATTGAAATACCAGTATCTACAAGTGCTGGGAAAGTTCCACTTAGAAGTGTAAAAATACGCGAAGTTCATTTTCGGCTGTATCCGGAGACGGCCACGCCCATCATGTGAACCGATACCGTGCATGCATACGGAATAAGATGTTACAAAGGTCCCCAAGAGATTATGCAATAGAATTTCGTACTTGCGTTAAGGTAGCCTATCTGTCAGGAAGTAAGCGAAAGGAGTGTTGGCGGGACAATACACTGAACTGGAAGGCTCCAAAAAAGGATTCAAGTAGTAAAGATCCCAAAAAATATTTTTCATTCATATTCTAAAAAAATATAATTCGCTGTTGTATTTTAGGCTAAAAAGTGTCATAAATTGAATTAAATAATTATACGAAGTATTTTTAACCAGTTTACAGGAATAATAAACATTGCCAGAACATTGGAAGAGATGTTCAGAGCATAATGAACCCATTCTAAAACTTTGACCTTAATATTCCTGTATTTCCTTCAAACATTTGTATGCTGTATTTCCTTCAAAAAATTCTTGAACCAGGTGAAAACTGGAAGCTTTTTTCGATTGTGAACTTTCGCCAAACTAAATGCCAGATTCGTCAGACAACAATGCAGGCAGTTATCGCCCGAAGAATTCAGCAGAAGGCTCGGAGAAAATTGGCGATTAAAAGAATGCTATATATTTATACGTAGAGAAATTAATTGATACAAATGTGATTTATTCTTTGAAAATTATAATTTTACAATATTATATCAGAGTTTATAATTACCATAGGTCATAAGAAAATGGTTAAAAAGTGAACGGTTTCATGTAGATGAATGTTAATCCAAATCATTAATGATCTATTGCAAACTCAAACATACGATGTACTATCTCTATGTCACACAAATTTACGGAGAGTCTTTTTTTTTATATGCATCAGTTTTCATGGACGGGGCACGTCAGCTTCAACCATCATTAGGTCCTCTGAATAAAAACTCAACAAGACTCTTAGTATCAAAATTCTACAAATAAAGACTCTTCGTATTAAAATTCTATCGCGCCCTTCTCCAAGAAATATGAAAGCTTACTGCAGAGTACGCATTAGATATAACGGCTGTGATACGACGAAATATATCAAGGAATTGAAACTCAGAAATCTGCTGGAGTACTCCGCAAATTACTCTGGTCGGTGTACGCTCAGTTATCTTTGATGTTCAAACTTGCTTAGATGAAGAGACGCAGCCCGAAAAAAAAAATATGTGACTAATTGTTGCACTCGTGGGCGATGCGTCAGCACCCGAGCGAGGCATCGCTTTGTATAGCTCTTCGGCTTACATTCAAGCACACCTGTTCTGAGGTAACCACCTTCATGCATCTCCCGCTTCCAGCGAGGGGAAAAAATTAACACCCAAGAGATCGATACGGGAGAGTGAAGGATGTAATAAAAAGGAGGGCGGAGGGAAAAACGTAGGGCGAGAATGCTTTATTAAATTATCGCCGGCTCGAGATGGACGGGGCAGCGGTTGAGTAGCGCGTTGGCGTATCGGAGTGTTGTGTCGGCAGAGAGGGGCTCGGGGGGGGAGGGGGGGGGAGACGTATTGTGATGCGAAGGGTTGGGGGAGGGGGGTCACTATGGAGACCGTTGCCAGGGGAGGGGGGAGGGATTGGCGGGTTTGAAAAGAGGTGGAAGGGAGGGGTCGCCCTCCTCGAGGGAGATATCCCGACGGGCGATAGCAGCTCCACCTGCCGTGTTGCCGGGAAAACATTAAACAATGTAAACGAAAAGACTGGCCTGTTTCCCCCCTGTACACGAACAAACACGCATCGTGGAGCACCGGCCAACACACACATATGGCTCTTCAAAAGGACTTCGAGGCTCGGAGGGCTGTTGCTGGCACGCGCGAATCTCCGGCGAAAGCGCCGACTGAGAGCAAAGCCACCCATGCAGCGCGGCGGAGTGGGTGAATTATTTCGAGGGAGGCATCGGTCGACTATATGGCAATCGACGGATTTGAAACACCATCTTTGAGAGTAGAGTTTGTCGGAGTGGATCAAATCGGCAGTGGATAGAAGAAAAATACGCGCGCACTTGAAAATCAACTGGGATAATATTAAAACGTCCGGACTTTAGGTGCAAAAATATCAATACAGAGTGAAACAGTTATCTTTTACCTTTTTTTAAAACATAATTAATTGGAACAGGATTAAGAAATAAAAGTATGAGATCATAAAACTTTAATAACTTTGCCTTTTTAATTATTAACTGCTTTTGTTTAAGTGTTAATCACATAAGAAGCTACATAAAATGCCTTAACTTTTGCGTTCTTAATTTTAAATTAACGTCATTTCACTGACAAACGCAGATGAGTGATCCAGTTCATTGGGTTGGGCACACCGTTCTGGCCCTTAAATTTCATTCGTGTTCAAGTGGTACATAAATACCCAAAACTGTCCGCGTGATGCAGAAAGTGGAATGCAAAGCAGTGAAGCAGACTGTAAAATGCCAAGTGACTAGAAACTTGCCTTAATCAACCATCAAAAATTTATTACTACACAACCAGTGATCGACATTTCACTCATAAATATTACATGATGAGATATTTATGTCAAACTTTCGTAAGTTATCATTCAGTGATATGTTGACAAATCACGGGTGAAGACTTCCTAAGGCTGATGAGTGTAAGGGAAGTGATTATTTCCCCGAGCGTCATCACGTTCTTTCCAAAACCAAACTTGCTCACTTCTTTGGTATGTTTGTGATTGCGCTGATTGTTTCAGCGTGACACGGGGACGGATAACCGTGAATCCATCCCAACTCGAAAGAAATATTGTAACTTACATCGGATTTTGAAGATTTGAAGAAAATTCTCATATAAACACTGTGTTGCATGCACTGTTATGCAAAATATATGGAGAATTTGTTTGAATGAATTGAATAATGCCACTTTGTGGGAATAAACGTGCTTGGAATTCACTTCGGATTGTGGTAACCTATTTCACTATTTAAATTTGCTACTTTGGAGGCCATTTCCCTTTACCAAACGTAAAATTTCCCTCATAAACGTATCCCACCGTCTGTAACGAAAATGTAATTGCTCTCAGTTTAACAGAAACAATCCTTGAATAAAATTCAAGGGATCGAATAGTTAAACTTTTCTAGCTCCACGCAGCAATTTTTAGGATACTCCTCACAATTAGGGGAATCATATGATGCATGGTCCACAAACCAAGCATTGATTAGGTGGATAATCTATGGCAAAAAAATAAAAGCTATAAGCATTTACAACTGATTAACTCAAGAATTAATCTAACCCTATTATAAGGAAAAAAAATCAAAATTTCCAATAACTGATGCATGACTTGCCAATTCTTTATCGTTAAGAATCTCTTCTCTTCAGCTTGAGATGAACAGCTTAAATTCAACACTTCAAGAAATATTAGCCATAAAATTAGAAGTAATTATAGGACTTCAACGTCAACAAGTGAATATGTTAGTGGGACACTTAAAGCGGGCAAGTGAGTAAAAAGACAAATGAAAGCAGACTAGAGTGGTTTGCGCATGTCGAAGGGAGGAGTGGTGAGTACGAGGGAAAGAATAAGCAAATACTGAAGGCATTACGGAGGAGAAGGGTAGGAAGACCCAAATTAAAGTAAAAATGCAGGGTTATTCTTGCATTAATTGCAATTTCTGTCCCTTTTAGGAGCGCTCTTATACATAAAATTGCCTCGTACATTCGGCTCCCAAGCTTATCAAACCCCGGAAATATAGTGTGGATATGGAATGATGTATCGTCTGTATACTCAGAAGTGAAATGTATATAAAAAGTAAACTCGCATTGAGGAAGTGAAATCAAGAACGTATCCGAAAGGAACGGGGACAAATATGGCAATGCCATTGTGTGAGGTTGGTTGAATCATAAACTTCAATTCCTACAAGAATTTCGTTATATTACTTTTAGCGATAAAGATGTAATAATTAAGTCAACACAGTAGCATAGATGAAAAAACAGAACAAAACAGAAAATTAATTTTGGTTTGGTTTCTAAGAGTGACTTAACTAGTTAAATGTTACTAACAAGGTTCATCTTAACTTGGACCACAAAGATCACAACTCACCCCATAGAGAACACTTCTGAGAAATGGAATGAAAAGAAAGAAGATTATATTAAACGTGTGTGTTTTTTTTACCTATTATGCGAATACAGGGAGCCAAACTATTTGTTTCGCCGACTTTAAGTTTGAGACAGGTTCATGTGAAGTCTTGACAACAAGCTATGTTTAATTGCTCTTCTCAACTCAACTTGCATTTAACTGGACATCAAAATACCATGTTTAGCAACTTCTTCGTTGAAAATGCATAAAAAATGAGGTCCGATCTACCATTTGATTTTATTTCGTGAATTCAATGGAAACTTTTAACTTCAGAGTGGTTCATTACTATATTGACTAGTTATGTATGACATATTTATTTTTAATGATAGGGGAACGTGGCCAGAGCAATAACCACTGTATTATCTATGATTTTACACTTTCCCGGCGAATAAAATTTGTGTAAATTTCTCGGGCTGCCGAGAAATTTACACTGTATTATCGTTTGATTATACTTATGTTTCTGTTGTAGTTTCATGGAGATCAGGACGCCTCCATTTACCTTTAGCGTACTGTACATTTACTTTAAAAATATCCGATCTTATTTACCGCAATCATACGTTCATAGTATAAGGAAATGTCATTTGACTACAAATACGGGAGCGTAGCATGAAAAAATGTTTTATATTCTCCAGAAATTTTTCTACTTTTACTCCTAATCCTTTCAGCTTTTACTTCTAAGCAAGAAAAGATATACTAGATAGAGATAGGCCCCTGAATGTGTAAAGGACCGGGAGGAGATTCTCTGACATTCAACAAAACCTACCTTTACCGGTAAAATACATTTTTAAAAATATTTTTTTAAATATTAATATATATAAAGCTACAGAACTGACTGACTGACTGACTGACTGACTGACTGGCTCATCAAAACCTCTAGGGTATTTCTAAGCAAGCTAGGTGGGTGAAATTTTCAGAATAGAGTTGGAATCATGTATCGAGTTGGGAAAAAATCGAAAAAGTTAAAAAAAGTCGATTAGGCTTCGATTAATCGCAATCGATAGCTTTACATGGGATTATATGAGAAAAACGAAAAATTTTAGTGTAGACCTTTTTTCTTTCGTTCATTAAAATATGAAATAATTAAGTTACAGGACTGCTTCTTTCACAAGTATGAGGCTAAATGTTTGAAAAATCTTATTTTTGCAATCGATTCTTTCCTACCTACCGTCAAACTGATATTTTTAAACTTTTATTTGGGATTTTAGAAATTTTTTCACTTTCGTTGCTATGGATTTATTCCATTGTCGCCTAGCCGAGTGTCGACTCAGGTTCGGAACTAAGCTAGGCGGGCCAGTTTCATGGTAGGGTTATATTTATGTGTTGATTTTGGGTAAAATCGAAAAAGTTAAAAAAGTCGATTTGGCTTCGAGATATTGCAATCGATAGCTTTACATATATGAGTTAGGTATTCTAAATGTATATAATTTACTCTTCTCTATGCCATTTTTCGCACTGCTAAATACTGGGTATAATATCTTCAAACTTTTCCTGGCCTCTACCATACCTTTGATGGCCAATTTCCATCAACCAAGCTTCATGATATTGTCGTTTTCATTAAAAAAATATGCAGTCCATGCAGAAGATTGGAAGAGAAAAAAAAATTGAACATGAAAATTAGTATTAAAAAAATATCGATTCCGATGGAATATATATAGTAAAATTCTTCATGTGAGCTCTAATTAAGTATGCTGTGCCGAAATGAAATACCCTAAGTAGAAGAACGTCTTATATGCCGTAAAATGAGGTTATGATAATCTATCAATGGTTCCACGTTCGTTTCGGTGTACTGATTATAGTATTTTGAAAAGTCGCTAATAACCAGATGACATACAATATAAGTTTGTACTAGAACTGTCTGGTATCCATACCTCAAGAGGCGCGTATTTCATTTTCGAGAATTATATTTTTCTTTGCTTGCATGTAGCCCGCAAACTTGAGAGCTTTGATTTTTTTTCCTTATTTAAAGAGTATCATCGTCTAGCACTCCCCCCACCCTTGCTTGCAAATTGCAAGCACCCATATAGGCATAATTAAATGGACAGGTGCTATTAATACATCGCTGCCAAGTACTGGGTATAATTTATTTAACTCTTTCCTAACCTATACCGTAGGTTTGATGACCAACTTTAACCAACCAATCTTCATGATATTTTAGTTTTCATTCTAAAGCATGTGCAATTCATGTAGAAGATTGAAAAAGAAAAATTTAACATAAAATTTAGCATATTAAAATTGTAGATTCGGATCGAAGTTCTATTGTAAAGATTTCATGTTAGACCTTATTAAGTATGCTGTACTGAAAGGAATATCTAACGTAGAAAGGCCATCTTTAAAGTTATGTTGAACTTGCAGTGGTTCCACGTTCCTTTCATTTCACTGACTATAGTATTTTGATGTCGTTAATTACCGGATGAGATATAATATGATTTGTACTCGAACTGTCAGGTATTCTTACCTCATGTAATTCATTTCGAAAATTCCAGAATATTTTTCTCTGCCTGCATGTAGCACGCAGACTTGAGAGCTTTAATTGGTTTTGTAAGGATGATGCATTCATTTTTCGATACTTAAAATGTAAAATAATGTACAAACCCCCCTTGCTTGCTAACAGCAAGCACCCATTTACTCGTTTATATATATAACACAACTGACTGACTGACTGACTGACTCATCAAAACCTCTAGGGTATTTCTAAGCAAGCTAGGTGGGTGAAATTTTCAGGATAGAGTTGGAGTCATGTGTAGAGTTGGGAAAAAATCGAAAAAGTTAAAAAAGTCGATTAGGCTTCGATTTATTGCAATCGATAGCTTTACATGTGATTATACGGGAAAAACGAAAAATTTTAGTGTAGACCTTTTTTCTTTCGTTCATTAAAATATGAAATAATTAAGATAAAAGATTGATACTTTCACTTATATGAGGCTGAATGTTTGAAAAATCTTATTCTTGCAATCGATTCTTTCCTACCTACCGTCAAACTGATATTTTTAAACTTTTATTTGGGATTTTAGAAATTTATTCACTTTCGTTGCTATGGATTTATTCCATTGTCGCCTAGCCGAGTGTCGACTCAGGTTTGGATCTAAGCTAGGCGGGCCAGTTTCAGGGGAGGGTTATATTTATGTGTTGATTTGGGGTAAAATCGGAAAAGTTAAAAAAGTCGATACGGCTTCGAGATATTGCAATCGATAGCTTTACATATATATATTAGGTATCCTAAATGCATGTAATTTACTCTTCTGTATGCCATTTTTCGCACTGCTAAATACTGGGTATAATTTCTTCAAACTTTTCCTGGCCTCTACCATACCTTTTGATGGCCAATTTCCATCAAGCAAGCTTCATGATATTGTCGTTTTCATTAAAAAAATATGCAGTCCATGCAGAAGATTGGAAGAGAAAAAAAAATTGAACATGAAATTTAGTATAATAAAAATATCGATTCCGATCGAATATATATAGTAAAATTCTTCATGTGAGCTCTTATTAAGTATGATGTACTGAAATGAAATATCTAACGTAAAAGAACGTCTTATATGCCGTCAAATGAGGCTATGATAATCTATCAATGGTTCCACGTTCGTTTCGGTGTACTGATTATAGTATTTTGAAAAGTCGCTAATAACCGGATGACATACAATATAAGTTTGTACTAGAACTGTCTGGTATCCATACCTCATGAGGCGCGTATTTCATTTTCGAGAATTATATTTTTCTTTAGTTGCATGTAGCACGCAGACTTGAGAGCTTTGATTTTTTTTCCTTATTTAAAGAGTATCATCGTCTAGCACTCCCCCCACCCTTGCTTGCAAATTGCAAGCACCCATATAGGCATCATTAAATGGACAGGTGCTATTAATACATCGCTGCTGAGTCCTGGGTATAATATCTTCCACTTCTTCCTGGCCTCTACCGTAGCTTTGATGACCAACTTTGACCAACCAATCTTCATGATATTTTAGTTTTCATTCAAAAGCCTGTGTAATTCATGTAGAAGATTGAAAAAGAAAAATTATACATGAAAATTAGCATATTAAAATTGTCGATTCGGATCGAAGTTCTATGATAAAGTTTTCATGTTAGACCTTATTAAGTTTGCTGTAATGAAAGGAATATCTAACGTAGAAAGGCCATCAAATAAAGTTATGTTGAACCTGCAATGGTTCCACGTTCCTGTCATTTCACTGACTATAGTATATTAAAATGTCGTTTATTACCAGTTGAGATATAATATGATTTGCACTAGAACTGTCAGGTATCCATACCTCATGGACCGTGAAATTCATTTCGAGAATTCCATAATATGTTACTTTGCCTGCATGTAGCACATATACTTGAGAGCTTTCATTGCTTTTGTAAGGATGATGCATTCATTTTTCGATACTTAAAATGTAAAATAATGTACAAACCCCCCTTGCTTGCTAACAGCAAGCTCCCATTTACTCGTAGGTATATAAAGCTACAAAACTGACTGACTGACTCATCAAAACTCCTGGGGCATTTCTAAACGAGCTAGGTGGGTGAAATTTCAGGGTAGAGTAAGAATTATGTGTCAAGTTGGAAAAAAATCAAAAAAGTTAAAATAGTCGATTAGGCTTCGATTTATTGCAATCGATAGCTTTACATGGGATTATATGGGAAAAATGAAAAAGTTTAGTGCGGATCTTTTTTCTTTCGTTTATTAAAATGTGAAATAATTGAGCTATAAGACTGATTCTTTCACTTATATGAGGCTGAATGTTTAAAAAAATCTTATTATTGAAATCAATTCTTTCCTACCTACCGTAAAACTGATATTTTTAAACTTTTATTTGGAATCTTAGAAATTTTTTCACCTTCGTTGCTATGGATATATTTCTCCATTGTCGCCGGACCGAGTGTCGATTCAAGGTTTGGAACTCAGCGAGACGGGCCAGTTTCAGGAGAGGGTTAGATTTATGTGTCGATATTGTGTAAAAGTTGAAACAAAATCGTTTAGGCTTCGAGTTATACCAATCGATAGTTTTACTTATATGAGTTAGGTACACTATGTGCATGTTATTTAGTCTTCATTATACCATGTTTTGCGCTTCTAAGTACTGAGCATATTTTCTTCAACTTTTTCCTGGCCTCTACCGTAGCTTTGATGACCAATTTCAACCAACCAAGCTGCATGAAATTGTAGTTTTCGTTAAAAAAACATGCAGTACATGTAGAAGATTAGAAGAGAAAAATTGAATATGAAAATTAGTATACTAAAATTCTCGATTCCGATGTAATTTATATAGTAAAATTCTTCATGTGAGCTCTTATTAAGTGTGCTGTAATGAAATGAAATATCTAACGTAGAAGATCGTCTTACATGCCGTAAAATGAAGTTATGATGAACTTCCAGTGGTTCCACGTTCGTTTCGGTATACTGATTATAGTATTTTGAAAAGTCGATAATAACCGGATGACATACAATATAAATTTGTACTAGAACCGTCTGGTATCCATACCCCATGGGGCGCGTATTTCATTTTCGAGAATTATACTTTTCTTTGCTTGCATGTAGCACGCAGACTTTATTTAAAGAGCCTCATCAAATAACACTTCCCCCCCTGCTTGCAAATTGCAAGCACCCAGTTACTCGTTATAATAAAAACTCCTAATCTCGTTAGAGAGTACCAAAGGGCTTGAAGGGTGTACGAGGAAGAAATATTCCAACCCCCCCTACCCTCCCGTCTACCCCTTCCTTTGCATCCTCACGTTATCAACGCTCGGATGGGATAGGCGTGGACGCCGCCCACTCGTCACGGAGTGTAAGCTCGGGGTGTACCGTGCCATAATACTTTGTGGCCACAGCTCTGATTGCGTTCATGATGCTCGACCGGCGAGAGCATCCGCGAGTGAGTGAGTGAGTGATAGCCGCGGGGGCGATAAGAGGCAAACAGAGATGGATGTTGGGAAGGCCTGCGGAGGGGATATGAGACACTGTTCTGGGTGGGCGGGGCTGGGGAAAAGAAATGGTGTGAGCCGCGGGAGGCGTGATGGGGCGCGTCGGGGCGGCAAGAATCATCATTGGGGGAGGATAATTAACGGGTCGATAGGCGAAAGGGGGATGGAATTGGTGTAGGGAGGGAGAGGATGGGTGGGGAGCGAAGGAGGATGAGTGTCTGGCAGGGGGAGCGAGCAGGGTTCTACCACCGCGTAGGCACTTGACAGGGCGTGAGAGTTCGAGGGGAGGGGAACTAGAGCGGGAGAGGGGGACTGATAAACTATTTCGCCCGAAGAGGGAGGCGTTTTCCACGGAAAGGGGGGGAAGGCGTGGGGTGTGGGTGGGAGGGACGGAGGGGAAAGTAAGGAAGGCAAAGGGGGAGGTTGGGAGGCGGAGAGAGAGGGGCGAGACGAGGTAGGGCGAGCGAATGGCTCGGAAGAACATTCAATCTCCGAGGTCTAATTAAAAGTTGGATGGATCGAACTAATTCCGGGGAAAAACGCGACCATTCACGCATAGAAATGAGCCCGAATTGAATCGCTCCCTTTTATTTATTCAAGCTAACGTTTGTGTAGGGGGGCCTCCACCATTCCGGGTGGGGTGAAGGAGGGAGGGAGGGAGGAAAAAAACAATCTAAAATAAACACCAGTGGAGCGTTATGATCGTTCGCGGTGAATCCTCGGTTTACCGCCTTTGTGAAATGCCTCGAACGTTGGATTTGAAAATGCTAAGGAGAGGAGACGCCTCGGCACGGCTCGGCACTTCCTGAAATTCCGCGTGAGCAGCCCTGAAGCCCTCGATTAATTTGAAAACATCTTGCTAAAGCTTAGATAATGGTATTATCGTGCGTCAGTCTTTCAGCTCCTTCCAGCCACCTTCATGCCTTCACACTCTTTACACCCACTAAATTATACATGCCCTTGAAAGTCTCTTCTTTATGGGGGGTCGTGTAAATATGACAGAAGCGTAGATTGAGAGAGTCTTTAGTCTTGAGGCAACATTAAGACCTTAGTCTACTCATTAAATTATCTCTCAATTAAAATTATGCAATCAAATATATATTTAAACTTAAACTTGCAGCATTTTTATTTAGCAGAATTAAAATGAACAAAATGACCTACTTTTAATCTGATTCATCATTGTCCTAATTAATTGATTAGCTCAAAATGTATGATGTAAGAAAGAGGAGAAACGCCCAGAGCTAGAAATAAAATAGGCATATTACAAAGGCAGTGTGAATCTACTGACATCAGGCATGAATTGATAATTTTTACTGTTTTCATATTGACGAGAATATTTTTTAGCCAGCCGCATAATAATAATATCCTCTCTAAATTGCTATGGCATAAAATACGGACTGACTTAATGAAAACAATTGAAAGCTGTGATGATAAAGCCCACAAAATCCTGACGCCTATGTGCGGTTCACCAGTTTGTTGACCGTTCGAGTAGAGGAGGGGAAGAAGCTTTATGGCCCCATATTTGGGCCAAACCCTTCCCCTAAACCCAAGGTGAGGGTTTCGTTGCAGGAAATTCCCGAGCCCTTGCCGCTTTATGACGCCAGAGATCACCAGAGGGGAGAGTCCGCCTCCTGTGCGTAAAAAAAAGCCCCCTTCCGCCGGTCAGGGGTATGTATCATGCCAAAGAATGGGCGAAGCACAGGAGCAGTCTTGTGGGAAACACAATTCTGAGCAAAGGGTAAAACCATAATTTACTGCCTCCTTAATTCGATGTGGTTTCTCATAATTTCTGTGCTGCGAATGTCATGAATAGTTATGTTTCCTTACAGCCCATACCCATTTTACCGAGTTCCAGATTTCTAGACCTAGAGCGTATCCATATTAAGAAGAATCCACAGCAGAATTTCCCGCGGAAAGAGATTCCAAAGTCACCCATGTGAAAAGAAAATATATCCGCTCTTATTTGACTCAATCATACGCTCATAGTATAAGGAAATGTCATTTTACTAAAAATGCGGAAGCGTAGCTATTCTAAGGTGACCTAAGATCTTACCTAGTATAGGTATTTTGCATAGAGTTCAAGGTTATGTTTAATTTCACATACCCTATTTACATTAATCGGCGAGTTCCTGCCCATATTACACATTCTGCGCGATTAAAACACCAAATAGAGTAGTATAATCGTACACAGGGTGTTCCTCAAGGCAAACATAACGATACCGAAGCTCTGAAGGATAATAAGAGAAGAGATACTGCGCACAGGAGGTGAGTTTATATTGCATACTATAGTTCTTATCACAGATGCTATTGACACCCGCTTGAAAAAATCTGACTTCGTCATTTCATTTGGTTTAGTCTATTATTGGACGCGATCGAAAACTGAAGTTATTTGCCACACGAAGGTTTAATGGTCGAGTGAATAAAGGTGAAGTAATACGGGGATCGAGGTTAGTCTATAAAGAAACACAGCATTGTCAATAGCTGTTAATGATAGGCGCCAAAGGGACCACAGTTTATCATCTCATCTGGCCTACAGGGAGACTTGTCAATACCCAAGAAGAGAGACTTGTCAAATCCTAAGAAATACCGCCGCATAAACTGCCTCCAAACTTTTCACAAGGCGTACACCTCCATCTCGAGCGACCTCACTCTCCACTCACCTCCTGCCAATGTGGGAAAAGGTGTAACAGCAGAGGGGATCAACGCGTAGAATCGCGAGATTCTAGGAAAGGTTACTCATTGGTATGCCAGGATGCCATCCAATGTAAGCGAAGGCTACCTGGGTGGACTACAAGGTCTTTGGCACCTCTTTGCTCGAGCTAGCATCATGAGGCAAATTAGCATTAGCATCACATGTTGATGAAAATACACCCAAACGTTGTGTCCTGCATCATAGACCTGTTACCACTCCGGAAAACAGGTCTCGGTCACGATAAGGGAAATTTAAGCACAGTAATGGTGGCTCATCGTTTAAGACGGTGGCAGAGCAGATACTTGAAATGCAATAAGACAAAATAATTAGGAATAAGGATTCCAATCAAGGGCCGGAAAGCCACAGCAAATAATTTAGGTATAAGAAGTAAGTACTCCAGTCAACACATCACCCCAATCACCAAAATTCCCAATCACCAACCTGAATGTGAATAATGAAAGGTTTGAGTAACAATTGTAACGTGTAAACAAGCGGGACACGAAAAATCAATCTATAAGATATAGCTGCATTTGATTGAAAGGAGAGAAGAGAGAATTTCCAAGGTAAGCATTCACCACGATCTTATTCCAATGATTAATAACTCATTCTTACACTTCGATAATGCAATTCATCCCAAAGCGTTTGTTCAATCGATAATAATCCTTCGGCATAGTCATGGTCGGAAAAATTAGAAATGTTCAGCCCTCGAGTCCATTTCGTTACTGTTGGATATGCTGCTTTTCATACAGCTTAGGTCTGACCTCGAGCTCTAACTACCAACATAAATGAAACCAAGAGAGAGGCAATGAACTTGAATCACTATGATTTATCACGACAAACAGCTGGTTGCTGAAATTAACTGAGCCATTTGAATTTCATAAGCTTGAGTGACAAATTATTTTTTACGTTAAGTAATTTTTAAACTTTAAAAAGACAAAGAACCTCATCAACTTTCAAGCATGAAAGAAACGGGAAATTTCACTCGAAAACACGGATATAAAGGTGAATGACTTGGCATGATGAGGCATAAAAGCGTACGTTTTAATTAAAGCGAGACAAAATAGTTAAATTTGGCTTTGTACCAGAAAACAGGTCTGCAGAGCAGAAAATGTTTCACATTCATAGAAAAAATTATATATCCACGGAAACACATGATGTTACTTTAAAAACTTGTAAAACGATAATATACAACGATGAAAAGCCAATATTGTGACTACCCATGGCACATATATTGAGGTGAAGTGTCGTATAATTATCATAGAAAATTTTAACATTTGATAACAGAACTAACCTATAGAAAAATTTCGTCCGTGAGAATTCTCTCAAAACATATTTTATGGACTTTTTATATTCTATGGTTCTTTTACATGAACGTTTGTAAGACAGAATTTTATGAAAGTAATTTTTGTCTTGCTCCGTAAAAGAGGAAAGCGTAATAAATGATAAGATTTACAGAGCAATAAATTCAATTTTTCACGCGACAGAACAAAATACAGAATCTTCGAGTAGGCACACTGAAAATAAGCGAAAGCAGTAGTGGGGAACTAATCCTCTTAATTTTCGGAAGCTGAAGGAAAACCTGTAT
The DNA here is from genome assembly GCA_963169105.1 of Ceriagrion tenellum. Taxonomy (NCBI): domain Eukaryota; kingdom Metazoa; phylum Arthropoda; class Insecta; order Odonata; family Coenagrionidae; genus Ceriagrion; species Ceriagrion tenellum. The sequence continues at coordinate 50,573,433 of OY720637.1, forward strand.
ACGATCATGGTGGTTGGGGTCTATTTACCAAATATTAGCGTAAACATGACGTTCTAGAATGTTTCGTCGTTTTCACTGAGGTGTTATATTGAGTTAATGGGGAGATAACAGTAACGATTTCAACAAAAATATCAGTAGTATTGAGAGACGGGAATACTTATTCGTATTTTGCGTATGATTAAAACAGTGGCTGTTGAAGAATCAGAAAGGAGGCAATGGGTTGGAAGCTAAAGCAGAGCTAACAGTTGTCGTCAATGCTTTTTCACATTTACTCAACAGTAATTGTATATTCCGCACGGAAATAATAATATTTAGGAATAATAGCAGAAGGACAGCTCATTATGTCGGCCAGACCGCTGAGGGCCAAAGAATTCCAGGCGTTATCATATGCATCATAAACGCAATGCAAGAAAATTGGACCAGGCCAACTATAAATGATAACAAAATTAAGGTTGTGAGCGAGATATTCCCATGGTCAGAATGGAGACCATATTCAAATTTTAACTATAGCAGCTGTAGGCAGAATGAAGAAACTATTGTAATATTAATGGTATAATCAGGCAATTATAGGACTAAATTCATCAGTAATTAAATCAAGATATCTATGCAATTCTATAAATTGGCACTGTTTTATCAGATGGAACATTAAAAACTCCTTCTCAATGGAGGGTTTTTTTGTGATTCAGAAAAAATACTGAAGTGGCTAAACGAGCCTTTTGCGATTTTTAAAAATAGGTCAGGAAACCTAATAACTACACCGTTAATTTTTTGACAAGATTTAAGAGTTATAAATTCCTCATTCCTTAAATAATGTTACTCTGGAGCGGATAACCGTTCCATTACCTAAGTACAATGGCTGGTATTTTTTGGCGAATATTACGAAACGCAGTTTGGTAAGGGCTGATATTTGGGTATTTTTGGAAGGATGAGATATTTTTCTATGAAATGAGATCAAATTCATTCAGATTAAAGAAATGAATTCGTTTATTCGAGGAAGAAATTATATTTTGCTAAACTACCTTGATGGAATTTTCTAGGGCAAGGAAAACGCTGGTGACGAAGACATTAGAGAGACGCGATTTGGAAACAGGATGGACAGTGTAAAAACGAAAGCAGAAGGACAGCAGACATAGCGTAAAGATAAAAAGGAGAATTGCGTTTGCAAAAGCAGGACCCCTCATTTGTGAAGAGAGATTACAAGAACTCTGGTCAGGAATGCAAAATATGCGGAACGATGATGCGCTTATTGTGATGGGTGAGACAAAGAAACTGCAGTGCAATGAGAGGAGACAAAGGAGGTGATTAAATTGAGTTATATGATGTTTTCAGATAATTTAGGGTATAAAGTTAATAAGATGAAAGAGAATATTCAATTTACATGGGATAAAGAGAAGCAAAATATATGCTGAACTGAAAATATCCTGTTGTTAATCAAAGGACGCAGGGCTATCACAGGTTTTTAAGAAACAGGCAAAATGTTTCATTTCCGAAGTAAAGAATATTACTACAAAAAAGACCCTTTTTGTAATAAGAGAAGTAAGTAATGTATTATATTTTTTACTAGTAAAAATCATAAAGGTGAAGAACAGTGTGGAATATTGAAATATGATGAAATAATGGCTTCTCTATCGGCAAGTACTTAAATGTTGAGTATAATATCGTACTTTGAATTTTTAGTGCTTTTAAGGGTAAATCACACAGCATATTGCTGATTATTCATAGCAATCGTTTTATTCCATCCCATAATGGTGGCTGAACTCAGTTAACAGACTCCTTAAAGTCTTCTTACAGCTTCCAAATATAATTAAAAATGTTTATATAAAACAATAAAACTTTTACTATTTTCGCACTCTGTGTTGAAACCTGGTAGGTGAATAATAAACAAGTGTAAAACTAGAAAGTTTAATTGTTTAATTAATTTGATGAAAAGTTTAATTGTTCATTATGAGGATAACAAATTTCCACAAAGTGACGCCTGATGTTACTTCTTGTATAATTAAAAATGCCTCTTAAATACAAGAAACATGTTCTATAACATGGTAACACATAATTATATTATTCTGTGAATAAAAAACATGTATTAATACTTAAAAAATGAAGTGCATACAGTAATTCTCCATCTAAACTACTTTAAACGGTCTATGATATCAATTCGAAATGACTCAAATTGCCGTAGTTTGCCTGTCGCGTTTCACTTCGAAAATTGCAACGTAGTGCGAGTTCATAACCTGAGTTAAAGGGAGAGTCAACTCGTTCGTGATTACGGGGAAATCCCGCTTGCTTTTGAAGCAGCCCCAATGAAAGTTTGGCGGAGAGCGCGTCAATGGAGGAGAGATGCTAGGTGAGTCCACACCGTTAGTTCTGGGAGAGTCTGCACTTGGTAAGAGGTCGATGAACCTTCAGTCGATGGAGCAGAGTCCGATTTCGGGGAAACGGGATACTCGGACCCAAAAACACCCCCCACCACTTCTCCTTTCCCCCGCTCACCCAGACACACACGGAGACTTTCCCGCCGCCCTCTGCAACCACATCCACCCTATCGAGACCCTTCAATCCTTTCACCACCTACGTCTCTTCTCTATCCACCTTAATTCACGCATATATACGTTCAAAGATGATAGGACTACGAACGAGGAAATAATATATGAAAACATTCGCGTTGAGCATGTCACTATACGGATAGGAAACATGGACTTTTGGAAAAACAGACCAAAAAAGACTAGAAGCCGTTAAAAAATCTGGAGCTGGTGGAGGCTGCTGAAGATAAAATGGACGGTAAAAATAAGAAATAACGAAGTATACAGTAGAGTAGAAGAGAAAAGGACAATATAGAACACGATGCAGGAGATATTTAATGTTTCAAGACAGCAAGCTCCCTTTATAAATAATATTTAGCTCTTTCATTTTAATTGAGCTGAAGTTGTCATTACTATGTATCACAAATGCATATGTATACAAATAAAGACCTCTACAAAAAAAACACGAAAAGCAAAAAAACACTAGAAGCCCTCAAACCTGGTGCTAAAGGAGGATGCTGAAGATAACATGGACGGTCAAATAAGAAATGATGTGTACAGAAGAGTAGAAGAGGAAAGGATCATACGGAATACCATACAGAAAAGAAGAACAAGATAAATTGGAAAAACCCTGAGGCATAATGGGTTTGTGAAGAGCTAAACTGAAGGAAAAATAGAGAGACTAGTCTCCAGAGGAAGACCCAGGAATAAATATATAGACGAAACGAAGAGGAAAGTACATTGGAAGGGCTACCAAGAAGTAAGAGACCTAGCATTAGATAGGGAAGGGTGTAAGGCTGCAGTCAACCAATACTGAACGACCAATGATAATCCTTTCCTTCTCCAAGTCGTATTTCAATGTTTTGCGTGCAATCTAACATTCACTTAGAGCTCTCACAACAGGAAAGTATATCCATTCTGGTTTTATTACTTCACTCTCCAAGTAATATTAGCATACAAGTTGATTAAAGCAAGATGTGCGTCTATTTCTTAGAAATAAGGGACAGATACATGTATAGAACTAGAGATAGGCATAATAACAAATAGAGAAGAGACTTGGTGAAATGTGCAGACGTCATAGCCATACGTACAACTGCAAGAAGATCCTGATACCATACTAACTGAAATGGGTTACGTTATGCGAGAAGAACTCAACATTAAAAGAAGTAATAAAAAACAAAAACCATTGCGTGTGACAATGAGGAACTTATTAAAATAAAAATCAACATTGTCAACGAATAACTAGAACAAGTGAACGCCTTCACATCTCTATTAAGTGTATACACTTAGACGAAAGGTACAGCAAAATTAAGAAGTAGACACACCGAAGCAAAAGGTGCTTTCAGCAAAAAGATGGAATCAAATCCTACAAAAATAACAGCCTAGAAAATGGGAAATGGTTTCTTAACGCATACGTAAGTTGTGTTGTCAAGTATGGATACAACATTAGGACTTCAGGGAAAGAAAAGGATATTAAACAACTCGTTGGAGGCGCGGTGCAACAGACGTATGCTGATACTGAAATGGCCCGAAATGATGTCTCATGATGAATTAGTAAAGAGAATGAACGAGAAAGCAACATTATAAAAGTATACAGTGAATAGAAAAGTCCAGCTCATAAGATATTATTTTTGCCAAAATGGACTCCTACAGACTATATACTGCAGGAAAATTTCCCTTAAGACATTTATATGTTTATAAAGTTTTACGTCGTGTTTACCTAAGAAGTGGTAATAATGGCTTATTATTGTACAATCCTTCTCGCTACACCCTACGTAGTGCACGTAGTTAGCACGTAGTGCCTAAGCTAAACATGGTGTTATTCCAACGATGTTTCTTGTACATAGGACATAAGTGTATAATTTATTACCTGTTTATGGTTTTAATTCAAAAATAATAAGCAGAACAATGAAAAACATTTGATATTGGTTATTCACCAAAGAAAGTCTAGAGGATGTTTTCTTGAAACTGCAATATTATCTGATACATGTACTGTAATTTCAAAATGATGTAATTCGTTTGCATATGTATGCATAACCCATTTTGTAAACGATGGTAGCCATAATTCAGGTTGACCTTTATGGCTTTCTAAAGTTACTCCCCAATTTAACTAAATATAATATGTTGTACACATTTTTTTAAAGGCTTCCGCGACTCATATACTTGTTAATATTGCTCTTTTCAGGTATTCTCGTCGCGTGTTTGGTTTTTCTGACAACAGTTTCTCCCCTCTTCCTGGGGGCGTCTTCAGGTCCGTTGGACATTTTGTAATTATTGTTATTATTTATTTCCCGTTGTTATGTATTTCGTTGCTAGTTCATCTAGGACCATAGGGTGTCTCCATTGCCCACTCCTCGCTGTGGTTTGACCACTCTCTCCCAGGTTGAGGCAATTGGGTATCCATCCTCCCGATTGAAATTTGATGGATATTTAACCAGCTCTACTGCTTCTCTGATCAGCCTGGGAAAATAACGATTTTCCCTTGAGAGTACTCTCACTTGGTCAAAGGCAATCTGATGTCCTGGCTCGAACCACGCATGCTCTGCAACTGCGGAGAGGCTGAATCTCCTCTTTTCGGTGGCCCACTTCGGTGTGCTCTTTAATTCTACATTGAATTGCTCTCCCCCTTTGGCCGATGTAGGATTTACCACATCTACATTTTATTTCATAGACTCCTTCATACATTACAGCGGGAATTTTGTCCTTGGGTTTTGGGATGATATCTCCAATTTTCTTCGAGTTTGAGAATCTCGTCACTATACCATACTTCCGAAGGAGCCTACTAATCTTTTGTTCCGTCCCAGCAATGTATGGAATTGTGGCATGAACCTAGACGAACTAGCAACGAAATACATAATAACGGAAAATAAATAATAACAATAATTACAAAATGTCCAACGGACCTGAAGACACCCCCAGGAAGAGGGGAGAAACTGTTGTACACACTCTCTATCGCAGTAATTAACAAGCATGAACAAACATTTAAAAAAAAACAAAAAATGTGAACAGAAAAACATCCAGAGAGGAAGACCCTGCCTTGAATGCGTACAGAGGATCATGAAAGATGTAGGATGCAGGAATTATGAAGAGGTACAAATGAAGGCGGTGAAGCGTGAGGAGAGACTACCGCAGAATTGCGGCGATACGACAAAATTTCTCATTCCAAACATTCATAACTTGTGCGAGTGAACTGTGCGATATTCGAAAAAAATATCATGGGAGCAAAATACAAGGCTGCTGAATTTGATATAAGAATTGTATGAGATGAAAGTAAAAAATGAATGCAAATGAACGTTACGCGGCCAGAGTAGAATTAGTATAATTAAGCATGAAATCACGCGAAAGAGTTGTTACTGTATTCATTTGAAGGCGTTTTATTATTATTACTTATTTATTAGAGAAAGAATTAACGAAAGAATAAAATAATCAAAGTTAAAGAATTTGGGGAGCTTAGACGGTGAAATTTAGAGCACAGCAAGGAAAAAATATATCTCTCCAAAAAAAAAAAGAATTTTTCCCCCAGAAAAAGCTTTGCGGATGAAATAGCATCGAATTATGAATCTCAGAAGCCCGAAATGTCATTCAAAAGATGACGTTAAAACACGTTATGCACCCAATTGGAGTGTCAAAGACAGGATATAACAACAGGGCATCTGGTTGTTTCTTCAATTCTTCTAACATTACAGGAAGCAGTGAGTAACAAGGAAAATTAATGGAAGCGATGAGTTATTAAAGATGAAGAGTAAAAAACTGAGAGTAATTATATAAAAGATTCTCCAGCGACTGTAGTTAAGATCGATTCTCAACTCAAGATGCCACATTGGCGCTAGAATAAAAAAATTGCTAATGGTGAGGCAAAATTTCAGCTTTTCAGAGAGTTTGCTCAAAAGCCGAATTATACTTCATTGATGGTTCACCAAAATGGGAAAGGTTTGACTGCTTTGAGATGGTGTTAGAATAGCATTCCATACGTTTATAATCTTGATAATCTTGAGGGAATTTACTGTGAAGAACTTATATTGAATATGGTTGGAGACGTGAGGAGGCTAGTGGCGAAGGTTTTGAAGAGGAGGAGGTTCACCAAAACGGGAAAGGTTTGACTGCATGCTTTGAGATGGTGTTAGCATAGCATTCCATACGTTTATAATCTTGAGGAAATTTACTGTGAAGAACTTATATTGAATATGGTTGGAGACGTGAGGAGGCTAGTGGCGAAGGTTTTGAAGAGGCAGAAGAGATAAATGGAAGACGTATTGAAAGGAATAGGAACGCTAGAATGCTAAAGGAGGTATTGAGGAGAGACCACTGAGAAAGTGTGGAAGAGGAATGAAGAGAATAGGAATTCTGGACGTCATAAGAAGAGGGAGACGATATGAGGAATTCAAGAAGGATCCAATGGCTTGCCATCCATAGTAGTGAAAACGGATGAGGATAAGTACTGTCCATAAACCGACTCAGCTAAAGAATACTTGAATGACTGATACCGAAGAAGATGAAAAATATGAAAAACTTACACAAATATCCCATTTAAGAAATTAATCGGATTCATATGTTTTCATTCTTTTTGTTAAGCATGTGAAAAAAAACCAAAGGCCCAAAAAAGACTCCTTACGCATGTATTTTTATCTAATCAGGCTGGAAATTAGTTCTTTCTGCGTGGAATTTAACTCATGCCTAAAAAAAACCACTAAGCTGTACTCTTGGGTTCCTTTTTATTCATGTGATATTTCACACCGCCTTTGAATGCCAACAGAATATTTAATATCATCGAGGAATGATCCATAGCTCAACACAATTCTCCCAACCTCGCTTCAGATTACTATATTCACATCCTGCACTGTTTATGACACTTAATTATAGTCCTAACTCCTTGTAAATTCATTTAACTACCACATTGTACCCATACACAGCTCATTAATGTGGTTAGCAAAAAAATTCCACTGCAATTGATCTAGTTCCTGATTCGAAAGCCTAGGAAATAACCCTTGAAGAAACAGTCAATAAATAAAGGGTGTTCACGATGTTTCATTAGAAGTGGAGCATGAATAGATTTTACTAGCTAGAGTACAACCAAAGCATAAAAACATGGTGCTCAGTATTGTTGGACTATTTTATTAATATTAAGAAGCACACTAATAAATAACCGCCGGAACGTAGTAATTAAGAAGTCGATATCAGGATAGCAGAGATAATGGCTGAGCCTTAAAAATCAGTCTTCCATTATTTAGTGCCATGCAATTATAATTATATAATGCGCTATTTAAGCAAAGGTGGAAAAGTAAAAAAAAAAATAGTACGTAATAGACTATACAAAATTTGTATTATATGGTATTGTTTATCGGTAACTTTCAGCAACTTCAATCTCAACCCAATCAACAGCATGTAGAGAAGAAAGAGGATAAAAAAGGAATAAAAATGGATAAGAAAGGGATAAAAAATATCTAGTGTGAATGAATGTGGACCGGAAATAGATGAGTATTATACGTGTCCATCAATGGATTTGTCATGTTGAAAGGATGATAGGGAGTTATTTACCGAGTAGATGGTAATAAAATAATAGATGGATAAAATCGAGAGAATTCGGAAAAAGTACTTGTTAGAACTAGAAATGCGACTTAAGTAAAGGAGATGGGGCAAGTTTTATAAAAGAATGGTGTGGTAGAAAACCAGCTACCAAGCACAGCACAACGAATTATGATCGTTACACTCAGACTTTCACGAATGGGGTACGACGATAGGTAAGTACACTTATGCACTAAACTTAAAAAAAAACTCTGCTCCGGCATGAATCTGCATCACTAATGCCCTGCTTAAAAAAATCTCTGACACTCTCTTGAATCCCTAGAAAAATAAAAAGGGAGATGAAAATGAAAGGAGGCTTACGCAGCGAGACAAGAACGAGCAGAAACGCGAGGAGGGGTCAAACAGAGATGGCAGCACTAGAGAGATGAGGTTTGAAGACGAAAAGAAGAGAAGGAAAAAAAAACTCGCGCTCATGTGTGTGGAGAAAAAAAGAGAGCTGGCCGGAGTGTTTGCGGACGGACAGGAGGAATATGTGAGAGAGGGAGAGAGTGGGCGCAGCGGAAAGGAGGAAAAAAACAAAAGCGTAGCGATTCCGTGGAGGGCGGGAAAAAAATGAACAGCGGCGGGCGAAAAGTGCGATGGGATCCATATTTGATGGGGTGCGGGAGTGTAAGCGGACACCGGGGAAGGGATATGAATGGAGGCGGCGAAGACGCGGAGGGCGGGGCGGAGAATCATCGGCGAGGGGGCGGAGGTGGAGAGGACGGCCCAGGCGCTGGGGGCATTGGGGGCACGCATTCGGGGGAGGGAGGGTGGAGGCAGGAACGGGGGACGTGAGAGGTCCCGGCGGAGGTGGCAGTGGTCGATATTGGCATTAAGAGCAACGTATCGGAGGGCTCCGAAATTTTATTCCCAGAAATAATCACCGCAAGACTTAACACGGACATCTCGTTCCACACACCTACATATATATATATATATATATATATATATATATTTTTCTCCATGCTTTCGGGAAAGCTATATACATAAACTCAAGTACGCATGAGAGTCACAACTTGGAAGAGAAATATTACACAAATCTGCTCAAATAAATCAAGAGAAAGGCGATGGAAATCTGGTATAAACAAATTACTGAAGTCAACGTCCTCATACCGAAGTGATTTCGCTGAGATCAATTACACGAAATAGCCGCAGCAGCACTGAATTGGAATCGGGCAAATATTTAAACACGTGGTGGGATAGCATAATACGTGATGATACCAGATGATAAACAAAGACATTTTGGTAATTCAGGAGGTAAAAGAGAAATAAATTTCAACTTCCTTAGCCGTATCAAATTTTGGTCGACACACCTTGGTAAACGAGCTAAGGAAACAAACATTTTGTCAAAAGAATTTTGCAGTTACCACGAAAAAGAAAAAATTTAGCGGTGTTACCTAAAACCTTTCCTCGGTCTAAATTTGAATAAATTAACCTATTTTTTAGTCTCGTGAATTATAGATACTACATACGTTCCTTTCCTATACTGGATAACGAAAATAGAATTCAAAATGCAATAGGATAACTAGTTTTCTCAGGATAAGATTGGAGAATTGGCATCCCATTCTGAAATAGGCTTCATACTGAATTTCAATCATACGTAGATAGTTAATCAATCATCTCACAGCCAAAATTTACCGAGGAAATAGCAAAATGGTACTATATAAGAAATTTTCTGGCTTCATTTGGCGGAACAACATTGCGATGATTTTAAATGAATTCACTTTGTAGTATTCCACAAGGTATTTATTAATCCGACCTAGGTTTCGACTTAAGTTAAGTCATTATCAAGGTGACAATATTTCACCACGAGCCACTAATATACATTGTCAGGGTGTAGGGGAGGCGAAGTAGGGGAGGGAAAGTACAGGATGGGAAAACAGCTAATTGCTTGAGAGTGGACGGCTGGTCCGAATAAGGTGGGGGGGGGGAAGAAAAGATTGAGTATTGTCAAAGGATTTACGTCATGGGAAGGGGAGGGAAAGGTAAGGTCAGGAAAGGAGAGTGGGAAGGGAAAATTTCATTTAGCACACACAAATTTTGACTTTTCGAATGAAAATAGTACTATTCCCTTGCAGCCTTTCATCCGCATCATTTGTCATCACAGCAATCTGTTGAGGAAAAATAGCCGCATTGTTTCCACTTTGCAATAACGGGCTCCTAAGACACAATTTTGTTTTGATAGTAAGGTTGTTTTTCTATTTGCCAACTCACTAAAGACATGAAAGAGAACCAGAATAAAATGATTGAGTCAACGGTAGCAATTACTGGATGAAATTAATTCTCACAATTCGAATGTGCATAACTGTAAAATGGACCAAAGCACCCTTCTCTTAAATGCCCCAGGATAATTGCCGGCTATGCAGCTAAACCTTCGCAGCCAGCAGAAGCCGTGAGCTAAAAGAGATCACTGAGTTTGATCCACGAGAAACGTCGGTGGATGCCGATTTGAAACTTCATTTAAAAATAAATAAATCCTGGAACAAAATTAATGTCAGGGGGAAAATATACCGATAAAATGTATTTAAACGGAATTGGTCTCTCAAACTGTAAGGCTGAATCTGAGCCGAAAAAACTTAAAAATTGTTCCCAGATATATGGAAAAAGATTGAAAAATTTTGGAATAATATAAACAAATAATGTATGAAATAGGGAATGGAACAAGAGACCGTTGTGGTTACGACTAATAACGACAAGAAAAGATAATTTCTACCTCTGTAGCAAGCATAAAAGATAAGCGTTGATATGATAGAAATCATACAGTAGTATTTGTACATAGTTACCTTTGTCACCTAAATAACTATAGTCCTATGGTAGTGTTATCAATTCAATGCCTGTCATGTAACTGGAAATCAACGAGCTCAACGTGTATAATAGTTTAGGAGGAACATTAGTCAATAATGCTAATAAAATAATTTTTTAAGAGATAAAATTTTTCACTAGTTCGTCAAATGAGTATATTATATTGAACAATATTGAGTTTTGAAATGTACTGCAGTATTTTTCGCTAGCTTTCTACAATCATATATCATAAATTGATGGAAAAAATTCTACCTTGTTTTTACAAGGTAACTGTGGATAGTTTTAGAAAAACATTCGAAAAAAACATACCATGAGGTAATAGTTCATCAAAAACATGGCTTCTGCATTAATGAATACGTGCAAGTTGGCATAGTTATAGTAATGTATGGATAATATTTCTTAAGGCATTCACATTGAAATTTAATAGATATTTTACTTTTACTCGAGACACAATTATTTACAGTGTAATAACCCACGCTTCGTTCTAAAAATAACAATATTTCTGATATTTTTCACAAGCTGCACACTTTTTTTTAGATGTATGCGTAGCCTAATTTTTAAAAATTCATAATACAATGCCATATTAGTGGATTTTTTGCTGTCAAAAGTTTACGCTCCAGCACCCCAGCAAAAACATTCTACACGCTGAAATAGGAGTGATGACAACATATAAACCATTGAGTATTTTAAATTAAGCACGATGATTTCCGAGGAATACTGAAGCATATAATGTATAGACACCAGCATTTGTGATTCCTTTTGCAGGACCGCGGAGTGTCAACGTTAATTATGGACTGGAAAATTAGGTCTCTGTTTTTCAATGATAAACCGAGTCGCGCTATACAGAGAATCATTTATAACGATTTGAATAATTCACATCCGATACAGAAGCACACGTATCTGGATGAAGGTGAATCGACAGAGAAGTGAAAGAGTGTAAAGTTGACTGATATGCGAAAAAACCCAGCAGAGAAACTTCTTTTTAGATCACTAACGAAGGGATTCGTTTTCATCCAAGATTGCATTTCCTAGGAAGTATGAACAATGCAGACGAGCCACTCCGTCTTTTAAACATACCAGATGCACATTAAAAATGCATTGACGAAAACATAGAGACATATATAAAGGTAAATAATTTCTTGCATTGATTAATTTTAAACTGTCAATATCAATTTAAATAATCAAATATGAACGAAGATAAGGGTAACTAACAGTTGCGTTCACTAATGGGAGAATTTAAACCATTGCGAAGCCTGAAAATTTAAATTTGGAGTTGTAATGGCCATTTTTACTAGTTATTTAAAATTAAATTAATTCAGCGTTGTTGATCACTTTGCAGCTTTTTTCACATTTCTACAGCTTTGCCCTCTGAAAAGTAAAACTTCATTATTTTTAATTTTTTTATAAGTTGTATCCCGATTTTCATCCCGACTACAGCCTTGACGTGGAGGAAGGGCTTGCAAGTTTCAATGACCCCTAGATCTGGACTAACGAGAGCAAGTTATACTGCTCCCGGTAGGACCACCCATGCCAGATAGGTCGAAGGGTAGGAGCCAGACGAAAGGTAGTCCCGTGATAGCGTAACATGGCTCACCCACATCGATGGAGGAGATAGATACACAAAAATCTGTGCCGTGATACGCCTCGAAGATGGACCAGTTCCGAAAGCTTGCAATGTAAGTGTGATCGTCTCTTTTTTTGTGTATCTATCTCCTCCATCCTATCGACATCGTGTGTGTGTATGCATGTATGTATGTATGTATATATATATATATATATATATATATATATATATATATATATATATATATATATATATATATATATATATATATATATATAGAAGATAGGATAGGATATATGTAGAATATCGTTCAACTAGAATTTCATACACCATAGGATATATATGCAGCACTCCTATAAAACCATCTCTAAGTCATATTGCACGGAGATATTATTGGACAATAGGGCCTCAAATCATTGCTGTCAAAGTTCCTTCATTGCGAATGAACTGACGAACCGATTGCCATAAAATTTTTCATGAAGGATCATGTAGGATATAGGGCAAATGAAAAAAATCCCAAGGACCTATATAAAACAAAAAATAAGCCCTCCCATTTTAACCATAGTTTGTTAACAAAGTATGATTCAATCGGGTACTTATACCCCAGATTGCTCATATTCCTGTAACATATTACTGCCTTCTTTACAAATATTTTTAGAAAAAGGATGTCTCATCCCCGCAACCTACCCTCTGATGCTGTCTTGTCCTCATTCTCCGTTACCAACCTTGGTAATATATTCTTTACGAGTGATTTAAAACTCATTCGTAGCATTCAGACCACAACCATTGACTGACCCGACCTTGTTTCCCTGATAAATTTCAGAATACCAACCAGACTCATCATGACTCATTCATTGCTCCATGACCCTACTCACAGACTGACACTCACCAAGCGCTCCCTTGTACTTCGCCTCTCTTCTCAATTCCCTTATTGAATACATCGACCCCTTCTCCTAATCTTCTAACGCCTTCGCTAACCAAGCCGCATGCCATTCCTACTCCAAGTAAATTTTTTACTGCCTCCCCATGTTGGGGTATTACTTGTTAACCATCTTCTTGTAATTATTTATGTACTTTTGCTCTTTATGTTCGTTACATGCTCACTTTAACATTTAGTCATACTGTATACCATACATATACTGTATACCATATACCATAATGTAAAATGTATGTATTAAAATAACTAAATTAATAATGCCACCATGAGAAAAGCCTGGAATCAGGGCAAAGGTTTCTTTTTGGACCTTAAAAATAACTTTATGCAAGATTTAGGGGTAGAACCTTCACTGAGCCGAGAAAAATAAGAAGCTTAACTTTAACCAAGTTGCTATATCATGGATCAGTGCAATTATTTCTAACATTTTCGCGTGATGCCGGGTCCCTCTGCTGGTGAATTATGTTGTCTTGCAGTGGTAATGCGCGCACTTAGCTTCCATTTCCAGTGCTCTATATCTTCAGCATTATTGTTAAATACCTACCCTCAATCTAATGTATTTACCAATATCTCACCAGCGCGATGGCTCGACACTTTAATAAACCAGTGCCCCAAGAGTACTGAGAATTACACCGGTCATTGAAGTTACTGACAATGAGCATTTAAATGATTCGCCTACTTCGGGCATACAAGTTAATTGTACAGGATGGTTTCACATACAGCTTTGTTAAATTGTAAACTCTTTGCTTGTGTAGTGGAGATTATAGAATATTTTCCTCGTTTCAGCCGACATCCTATCTTCGGAGGATCACATTTCCGAAAACAGCAATTTTGCTTCAAGCACTTTGGTTGATTACTTGTTTATTTGAATAGGCGACCGACAACTGAGATCATTTGCGCCGTTGAGGTCAGGAGTACAGGTAGGTAAGGGAAGGATCTTGTAGGAGTGAGGAGAAGTGTGGAAAGAAACCAGGCGTCGCCATTAACCTGCTTTTAACGAAGAACGCCATTGGGATCACGGTTTATTGTCTCATCCGACAGATGGAGTACTGGACTTCCATTCACAAGACTCCCATGTAGGAATCAGGTTTTAAAACAATGTTCAACTCCAACGGGATTTGAACCTTGGCCATCGTTATGCCAAGCCAGTATACCATCCATCATACAAACCCGATCCCTCTGTCAAGTACTCGCTCTCGGCTCGCCTTTAATGCAGTATACCGTCATCATATGGACTACCAAAGTTTAATTCATCCATTCTTAATTAAACAAGAAGAGTTTCAAAACGAAGAATGTTTTCCGAAAATTGACTCGAATATGAATGTTGAAAATTATAAAAATTTGAGAAAACATCCCTAATCTTAGCATTCATTCTTACCGATTGCAATGCCAAAAAAAGGTCATTATTATCAGATAAAATTATTAGACGCTGAAGTGCGATTTGAAAAAATACGTTTGAAAAATACATTTGTGGGTTAGATGCTCCAATAATAGACAAATGTGAAAGTAGTGCGCTTCGTTATTTTGGCCATATTGGGAGAATGGATGAGAGCCGAATAAGGAAACTGATATATAAGAGTGAAATGAATGGTGCAAGAGGGAGAGGTAGGCCGAGAAAGTTGTGGTTGAATGTGGTTGAGGAAATTCTTAGGATGAAGAATATTAGGAGTTTTAAAAACAGGAGGGCGTGTAGTAAGAGGTGTATGGGGGTAAATGAGTGAAAAGAGGTTTGCAAGGAGAGGTCAGTATGGAGGAAATTATTGAAGCAGAGTTAGGTGTACAAATATGTATTTAAGAGAGAAACTTTTTGAATGTGCCTACCTCGGAAGGTAACGGCGTGATTGGTATGTATGTATGAACAATTTAAGGCTACTTACAAAAGACGGGTCAAGATTTAAAATAACTCTCTAGCACTCGGTCACGAGAAGCCTTTGTGTATAATAACAATAAAAGACTCTATTGTGTTTCATTATTGTCAAATTCTCGAGTTCATAACATGGTGAGAACGAGAGGCAGACGCACATCTAGGACCCCGTATACACGACACACCACTCCGCGAAGTTCAGCGCACGAGTAATGGCAGTTGGATCTCCCTCGGCCAACCCATACGAACCCCTCCACACGCCACTGCTATCTCCCCCTCCTCCGAACTGCCACTCTATGGGATGCAGAAAGAGTGGAAAGCGGAGAAAGGATATCCCTACAAACACACACAGAGACCCAGAATTTTCCTCCGCATCCGAGGGAAATCGGTCCCCAACGTCAGATGAAGAGGCGCGTAGACGTGCTCGGTGTGAAGGCGAAAGGGGGATGGCTTCCTTTTGGCCGTTGTCCTTATCGTAGGGCATCAACACGGGTTGGCGGCAGGGGAGGAGGAGGGCAAAGGGCAACGGGAGGGTGTATGGGGATCGGTGTAAGGGCCAGGTCACCGCAAACGGTTTGAAGAGAGCCCATGGGGTTTTTTCCGGCACGGAAATGGGGATCGCGGGAAGGGGGGGTTTGAGAGGGGTGAAGAAAGGGAGAATGCAAAAGGAAGAAGCAAAAGTGGGAGGGGAAGAAAGGGAGAGGGGGAGAGAAGGGGGAGAGGAATGGGGGGGCGGGAGAAGGAGGGAATTGAATTCAATGACTTTATTAAAGGATAAAAAGGCCCGCGAGCGAGAGCAAACAGCGGAGAGGAACGAGGACAGAGTTAACCATTCGTATGAAGGAGAGAACTGTGTGAGGGAAACGAGGGGGTTACAGGGATCAACCAGCGAAGTGTGCAACGGGACGATGACAATGAGACACAAATTGCTTAAAATCTGCGAACTCTCGACTGCAGCCTCAGGGTTTTACTAAACGACATGCTTTAAGAAGGAATCTTTATCTTCGGCATGCGCGATAAACCTTGATTTCATCACGTACAAGCTGTGCTGACACGCGTTGAAATGCCTCTTTTTCTTTCTAAAAAGAGAAACTTATACAAAGAAGACAAATTTACACGTACGAAACAAATGAAAGACAATGATTTTCTGTAGTCCAATGAATTCATCGTACCTACATACGAATTTGTCACGCACAAATGATGGCATGAGTTTCCATTCCATGCTTATGCTGCGGTTTCCAAGTAAATAAAACATTCAATCATTGAAGTAGAGCAAAAATTCAAAGATTTTCGAGATTGAAAATCCAATTTGAGGAAAAAGCGAAGCGTATACGAAAATCGAATGAAAGAATTCAAAAAAGCAAACATAGGGATCATTGAACCAAATATCATTCTACGAGCCAATAAATTTGCGCACCTTTTAACACAAATTGTATCTCACTGATACGATTATGATGCACGTGATTTACTAACTCGTAAACGATCTGCTTCGTTGCTTGCTTGTCGTTCCTCACTTGTTTGAGAAGCTCGCGTGCCAACACCCATTTCTTGAAACGACTCGCGCTCCACCTATTTTACAGTAGATTTTATAAATCAGAAACCTTCGCAGGCGCGCGAAAAACTCACCAAAGTTTCATCGTAATCAGACGAATGGTATTGGAAGGCATGGAAGACGAACAAACAAACATTCATTTTTATATATTAGATTATATAGTAAAATGTCTAATTCCGAATGGTTTAAAAAT
Source organism: Ceriagrion tenellum (assembly GCA_963169105.1). Taxonomy (NCBI): domain Eukaryota; kingdom Metazoa; phylum Arthropoda; class Insecta; order Odonata; family Coenagrionidae; genus Ceriagrion; species Ceriagrion tenellum. Next base: position 50,590,423 of record OY720637.1, read on the forward strand.
ATTACTTGATCATCGATCATTCTACAAAAATGTATTGGCATAAAAATGATGATTTTTAAAATCTGAAATGGATTCCCTCATCAGCAGTGAAATGACATCTTTTCATATAACTTTTAATTTCAACGTCCACCAGAAAAATATTGTACAAAAACTTGTAAAATAAGCATTATCTATAGGGGCACCTAATATATTTTTTCAACTAAGCATATCGATAATATTAGACGAACATTTAGGTTAAATTAACAGACTTCCGGTTTTCGAAGGAGCGTATGACTGACGTACTGTGATGAATGTGGAAACGTTGCTAAGGGAAACGTTGCTAAGGGAAACGTTGCTAAGGGAAACGTCTGCTGTTTACCTCATTTATCAAGTTTATTTTATAATTATCAAATTTAGGCATTTAGTAATCATTGCTAAATACTTTAAGCCTGAAAACAATAATACCCTTCTATTAGATCACACATACAATACTTGTGCGGCATAGCATTAAAAAACTAGGTTTTGTTAAGCGTATAATAGGAAGGTCCTCGAATGAAAAAGTCAAAGAGAGATGCTACTAGGCTCTGGCAGGGCATCACCTTGAATTTGCCGCGAGTATTTGGGACCCTGGTCATAAATATTTAACCAAAATAAATAATAAAGTGCTAATTAGAGCAACGCACCTCGGAAAAACCGGCTATGAGCGTACATATAGTGTCTCACAACTATTAGAGGGATTAAGGTGGGAGCCCCTAGAGACTCGGAGGCTACACGCTAGGCTTAAGTTGCTTGAGAAATTCAGAACTGGTGTGTCACAGAGCGACACAAAGAATCTCATTGCGACGCCTCACAACAGTTCTAGGTGTGACAGATGCGATAAAATAAGAAAGATACACTGCCGAACAGATAGGTACAAAAACTCGTTCTTCCGCGCACAATAAGCGACCACAATAAAAATTGAGCTCCACTAAATACACTCCTATCATACATGTCACTATGTATTTCACCTCCCAAAAACTTACATCTTTACACAGCTGGTGATATAACACCCCCTGCTTCAAGATCATACGGCGGCTCGCAAGTTATGATGTAGATGTAGATCAGTTCGTTAAAAAAATCATGACATACTATGCAGCCGAAATAGCAATGGAGGATGGAGTCAGTATAATTAATAGTTTTTGTTACAGGGTAATGATTCGGTTAAACGCTTTTTCTTATAAAGTTTTACCCATTGGAGTGTTTAAATGAAACTGAAAAAATGAGATAGGTAGCACCAAGGCCAAATATACTAATTTCAGTGATTATTAAACAACTTAAGAAAAGGTTACTTCGAAGGGCAGGTCATCCTAAAATTGTATAATGCCATGTAAGTACGCTCAATAGTCACATGCAAAAGTGAGCAACATGTCAACACCCAGGAATAACATTTTTCGCTCAAAGATACGGATTTGTTTGACTCGTTTTAGGACATTCTCACTTTAGCCGAAATATGACGGAAAATGTGCATTTATCGAAAGGTTAAAGGAGAACATTGGCTGTTAAACTGTTCTGGGATGAAGAATATCCTTCATCTTTCCCCCCCCATGATTGTAAATGACAGCCATTTGATGAAATATGGCAAAGAATATGAGAATATACCAGAAATTCAATTGTAAATGAAATACGTGCCATTTGGCGTTAAATACATTATATTTCATTTTCACATAAAACTGTTTAAAAAAAGTTTAATTGCAGGTTCAAGGACTTGATGTTGATGTTCAAGGATGTGAATTCCGTTATTCTTTTGTTTTCGTGCCTTTTAAAGTGCTTTTGATATTTTATCATGCAAATTCAGTCTTGTCTGGTCTTGTCCGAGTTGTTACAGACCTTACCCAACTTATCAAAGCATATGGAACCAACTGGAGTAAGAAACCTCAGCAAAAACTATAAACCAAGGTACTTCGCCTTACTAATCCTGATATAAACATTTGTTTCATTTCGTGGAGATAAAGCTAACACTGGGGCACAAAAAATATTTTTGCAGATACCGAAAATATATGGCATCTGCGGAGACTGATAGCTTTGGTAATATATCCAATTCAATCCAATCCAAAAAGACAAAGAAAAGCACTTGATCAGTCTTTTAATATATTCTTAGAGATTGCATTATCTGCTTGAGAAATTCCGATCAGGAGTGATTCAGAGCGACACAGAGAATGTTATATAGGCCCCTCACTACATCTCCAGGTCTGACAGAAGCGATAAAATATGAGATACGTTGCCGAACAGATAGGTGCATAAAACTCGTTCTTACCGCGCACAATAAGCGATCACAAATAAAATTGAGCTCCACTTGATGCACTTCCATCATAAACGTCACCATTTCACCTCCCAAAACCTTAACCCTTACATATTTCCACAGCTGGTGTCTCAACACCCCCACCACACGCCCGTTGGGCTGCTCGCAGGGTAGTATGTACATGTAAATGTACATCAATCACACATATGCAATTGTTTTTACGTCGGTCAAACTGGCTGCAAATTTAAAATAAGAATTTCCGAACATTAAATTTTTTTTTTTAAACCATGACAACAGCTCTGTGTTTGCTAAGTACCTGTTTGACCAAAGTCACATTCCTAATTTTAATCTCAATATTTTCTATTTTTGTGACAAAGGTGCCAAAATAGTATTTTTTTTGAAAACTTTGAAATTGTTTTCGCTTTTAAAACAATCTAGTCATAGGGTTTTAAATGATTTTATTCCGGAAAAATTGTCGCCGCTTTTTACTGTGTCTCTCCCTTCCTCTTTTAAATTCTGACGCTGTTGGTTTAACATTTCCCGTGTCCTCGCTTTGTTAACCCCCGCCTCTCTAGTAATATCCCCCTCCCCCAACCCCCTCACATCCTCCTTCTTACTTCCTTCCCCGTGTAGTACCCTGTATATATATATATATATATATATATATATATATATATATATATATATATATATATATATATATATATATATATATATATATATAAACAATTAAAGAGGAAACTTACAGGGGGATAAACGTCTCTAAGTAAGACTCTCTCTTTACTTTCGTCTTTTTACCCCCTGTAAGTTTCCTCTTTAACTGTGTTTGTGGCCATTTGGCGAAGTTTTCCATTGTGTGTGTATATATATATATTTTTTTTTGTCGGTTTGCCCCAGTGGCGGCGGGGTAAAGTCCTCGCCAGCTAACCCGAGGGTCGCGGGTTCGAGTCCCGCCTGGGTAGAATATTATCTGCCCAGGACATGGGTGTCTGTGTCTCGTCCGTTGTTACTGTTGTTCACCCGACGTAAATTGGCCTAATGTGCTGTATTCGGGGCAGTGGAAATAAATAAAAAATAAAATAAATATCAAGCCGCCAACTCTGTACGCTGTATTTGGCCTCTGATGATGATTTGTATAAATTGAAACCGGTTAGGCTTGTTTATTAGTAATAAAACAGTGTGGAATATTACAAAGTTATTATTAATATATCATGTCGAAATTCCACCACGTCAACTCTTCAACTACCTTTCATATGTACATGTAAAGTTTTTTTTCTCTTGAAAATCGTATTTTTATGCAATTAGCCATTGATTTAGGAACGGAAGTTAATGGTTAAAAAGACTCTTAAAAGATAAGGTTCAGTTCAACCAGACATTGAAGTCCTAGTCTTCGGGGTTTTTTTTTATATTGTCTGCAAACTGCGTGACTTGAAAGGATGGTAGAGGACGATCTCTGGGCGGGGTCATTAAAAGTGACCACGGCGCCGCCTAGGCCGGAAAAGGGCCAAGGGCCGCCGCCTTCTCCTCTTAGGGCAATCGTACGCATGCGATACGTGGGAGGGCACGAGGAAAGCCTTGCGCGGTCGAAGGTTTACGACCTCCGGGCGACAATGGGGGGTGGGGAGAGGGGAGGCCGAGGGAGGGCGGTGGGCGGGTAAGGGGGGGGGGGGGGAGCGTCGATCGGCACCAATGGCCACCCACCCATTCTCACTCCAACAGAAAGCACTCCCAGGACCTTCCAGCGCTCACCCCGGCAAACGGCAATAAAACGCGAAAAAATCGCCTCCATGAACTAAGTCATGTCCTGGGGGCCTCGCTATATTGCCATGCATCGACGCGTGAAATTCGAGGAATATTACACTGCGATGTCGTGCTTGATGCAATATTAGGTCATGAGTTTTTATTTTTTTATTTTATAATTCAGAGTTACAGCATGGCTTGAGAATAAAAAAGTCTCATGCTTTCTTCTCTACGTTTGTACAACACGCTTACTACAGAGGTCCTGGAGTTTGAATAGTCATCTGCGCGAGTGGCGGGTTAATTCCTTGGATCATAAAAACCACAACTCGGAATTTAACACAAAGCAGAGTAGACAGGAACTAAAAACCAAGTCCAAATTCGACTGCGGACAAATATATGAGTGAGGTACAGTGAAAGACGATACACGTAATAAACTCGCTGGTATTTAGAAATGGAAGTGTTTTTCTGTTTCAGGACAGTGACTCCGATTTTGAAAATAAAACTGGGACGGATATAGAAGGTAAAAAAGCTATACGCTACAGCATGACTTTAGATCAATAATTTACCTGTCTCCTTAAGCATTGCATAAATATCAAATATATACGATGTCCTATAATTACATAAAAAATTACAAAAATGACGCTGTCTCCGGATTCCTTCATTATTGAAACAAATAAAAATATATTGAAATATTTCACTATTAACGCTTTATTCCATTGTTTTCTTACATTCATGCATCAAAAGTATCATATGTATTTAAATCAGAAACACGATGTTAAATTTTAGGTTGAAGTTCATTCTGAGATTGAGAAAAACTGGGTAAATTTCCTACAAGTGACGCCGCTCCGTAAAAAACTCTGATGGATGCTCAAAAACACCATAAAGAATGCTTCAGGTGAAAAACATAACGTTTTTTATTTTTTCATAAATAAGCTACCGGCAGAAAATATTGCGGTAAATAAAAAAACAATTGCTGGTCAGAAAATAGGGACAAATTATAATTTTTACTGACCTCGGTGAAATAATTAGGTCATAACGACTGCATGAAAACAATGATTTAGACTATTGTTATAACTTCCAGTGGTTCATAACAAGAAAGTTCTTAGGAGTGAAACCATACCACTACAGTAGAACCTAAAACATGCGTGTACTACAAACTGGAGAATTTTTTCTTTTTACTAAATACTTTTGACGGGCGCAGTATAACACCTGTAAATTCGGCAATATGGTGAGGAGTCTCATACTTTTATTACCGATTTCACTTACCACCATAGGATCATTAGTATTCTGGGAAGTGGGATGGCGTATAGTCTTACCTGTAAGAACAAGAGAAAAAATGTTAGTGATGCCTATGTCACCTTTGAAAGTAGATAATTTAGATAAAGGTATATATTATACATCTTATTAAGTCAAAAACCCATAAATAAATTCAAATAACCTTTCAAATTATTCACAGGACTTTTACTCTGCCAGGAGAAATTAATTCGAAGGTAACTAAGAAATAAAATATAATTTGAAGCGAGAGAGTGTTGCTTAAATTGTCTATTATCATTAGGATCGTATTAATAGAAATAAAGAAACTTTATAGAGAGAAATATAAATTAATTTTCCATGGCCATCAATTTAATAGTGTAAAATGAATCTGCACAAACAGCTCCTTTAAAATAATCTGAGCACAAATATTAATGAATTGTGAAAGATTTTAAAATTAATAAGAAGAACTTTTAAGTATAAAAGATGGCTTACACTCCCTCCGTGCTATAGTCGCTGAAAGCTATTTCTAATATAGCTGATTTGGATTAAAATCTCTCGATCCTTACATAGGCCTAATATTACCAGCTAGGTTATGAAAAAATTTACAAATACTGAATAACTGACTGCATCTTTAAAGGCTGACTTCATCATTTATGGCATAAAATTATCGATGATATGGAATAGAGCTTTCGTGAATTAAAGTAACACAGACTCAAATGATTCAAGTGAAATGATGCAGCTCGATATCAATGCATCACAGCTAGGGAACAATCATTGGGTAAACAGCATTGATGATTGTTACCCTACCCTACACTACACTACACCCGACGAAATGTAGCCTAGAAGTCAGGTGTAGGATTAAAGATATTTGATTCGCAAACCATCAGGAAAGATAATTTCAATCACTTGAGGGTTAATGGATATAAAGGAATGAGGTTATCACCCCAAGATCGCGGCATATTCCAGAAACACGCAATATGGGTTTAAAGTCAAATTTTAATGTTTCTATATTCTTTATCAGGATGTTAAGACCAGTTAAAATATTGTAAGAAATCTATGTCAGTGAGTAGCGTTCCCCAATGCTTAACCACTCACTCAAAAGTCTTAGGTCCTGCGTATTACACTAGCATTTCAAGATTTTCCAGATGTCCGGAAAAAGATTGGAAATTCTATTTACACATTTCCCAATGGAGCACGTAATGGTCACATGTGCCCAAAGTGAAGTGTATCTGTGTCCGCATATGTTGTTGAGTATCACAACAGCTTCGTCAGCTATCCTGCTGGCGTCCTCAGGTGAAGGATAGCGGCAAGGTTTTTGGTTCGTTCTAAGCTTCTCGAATCTCCTCATCTTCCTGTGAATCTCCTCCCCGTATAGGTGAGTGATGTTTGTTTGCAGGTTTCCGCGGCGTTGATCAGATGATGTCAAAATTTTTCCGCGTTGCGTCCGCGTATGTTGTTGAGTATCACAACAGTTTCGCCAGCTATCCCGATGGCGTCCTCAGGTAAATGATAGTGAGAAGGTTTTTGGGAGATTTACAGGAAGATAAGGAGAAGCTTAGTGCGAATCAAAAAACCTCGCTATCCTTCACCTGAGGATGCTATCAGGATAGCTGGCGAAACTGTTGTGATATTCAACAACATTCGCGGAAGCAACCCGGAAAAATGTTGACATCATCTGTGTCATTCTTTCAAGAATTTTGTTCCTTGACTGCATTGTTTATCACATACTGACTTGAAACACATCTGAACAATACAGACGTGTTTCAAGTCAAGTTATGAACGGAAGCTTTTGAAGTCTCCCTCATACGACATGCTGACGGTTTCAATGTTCACAAGAATATAAACTTCACCCGTAAAAAACTGTCAAGCAAGCAGTGTTATGGTTTAAGTAAAGTTCATTGGATAACAATAAAATTCAACTTCATACCACGTTCATTGACCATGAGAAAAACTAAACTCCACTAAAAATATATCCATTTTACACTTCACCATTTCACTTCTTAAAACTACCTTATACTTTACACCTTTAATTTGCGTGTAGAAGTGTATTTTTGCCGTTCTTTCTAAGGAACAATAGAACCTTCCTATCAACCAAGGGACAAAAGAACTTTGTTCATTGTAAAATGAGAGATTTTTGCATAAAACAGGTTAAAGGATATCTATGAATTCAAGAGAAAAAGAGCGAAAAGTTTTCAAGTTTCCTTCATCTCTGATTCTTTCCAAGAGGAGGATTGGGACTATGTAGAAGGTAAGTATTAGCTTCTCTTCTCGAGGCTAGAGTTGCGGCTTTCAGCCGAGTTGTCTCTAAGAATCCTGTTTCCCTCCTGGAAGCTACTTACACAGCTCTGGTGCAGTTGTTTGTCCGATAGATGGCACATAAAACGGTAGTCCCCACAGCGTTTTTAAAACTCCTCTCAGTGATAGTAAGCTATTGCCGGCACCGAGTTTTTCTCCACCTCAACCCTATTTATCAAACTTAATTGACATCAAAGACCTCAGTTGTCCCTCGACAACCCTGATAAGCCATCAACCATGCTGAGTAAATATTGATTCATTAATTGCTTCCTTTGAACTACTGAGCACGCAAACATACTCGTAAAATATTTATCCGTAGCAAATAATTTCGACAAGTGGGTTAATGACAGAATTTCATTCGAAATACTGCTGCAAAGGCTTTAGAACAAGGCCAATATCATGACTTTTTAAAATTCAATGCTGAGAAAAGTTGTTCCACCAAATTTAAGATAATCGCTTGGAGCTTAATGAAAAGAACTAAACCTCTCGAATGACATTTAAAAATATTTCATCTGCGTTTTATGAAGATTAAATCGGGATCAAAGGTCGAGGCTTTCCTTTATAAAATTAAAAAACCTACCCTTCGATACCATCTTGACATGTCATTGAACGTAAACTTAAAACTATATCAGTAAGAATATTTTAACGCTAATTACTATATGTCTCAATATAAAGTGACAATTTTGAGAAAGTATAGTATTTTAATTTCTCTGGCAGTACGCTAAAAGATAATGCGCATAGCAGCAAAGACATAAGGAGGAAAATAGCGATAGCTATGGCGGCTTAGAATAACTAAGGGGAGGTGATGACGGGAACTTCGGTTAAGAATTTGAAGAAGAGGTTGGTGAAGAGCTTAGTATGAAGCGTTGCGTTCTATGGGAAAGAAACATATATCCTCAGAAAGGAGGACAAGAATGGGCTGCAGGTATTTGAGATGTGGGTAAGGAGAAGGATGGAGAAGATGAGGTGCCCGGAGAGGAAGACGAACGACGAACTACTTAGTTTGATGGGCGAGGAAAGGAAACTTCTTGATGAAATTCGGGATAGGCAGAGTAGGTGGCTGGAGGACGTAATAAGGGACGATCGGTAGCTCAAGACCCAAGACGATAAGGGGGGATGTCGGGCAAGCGGGGAAGGGGGAGAAAGAATTTTTATGAACGAGATAAAAAAGGGTAGATAGTATGCTGAAGCAAAAACAGAAATGCTACAGGAATATAGGAGCATGAAGGTGTAGAAAATTAGGAGAAGATTCTCTGGTTTTTAATAAAACCTACCTTTTACTGGTTGAATACATAAAAAACTAAAATGACAGGCATTCATTCAGGAAATCACAGAAGATAGGTATCATAATTTTATGATGGAATATAAATTTGAGTATACACTTATTATTTATCTCGATTATTCTACGTTGCCATCTTAACATTCCACTCCGATTTCCCTTCAGCATGTGTTCAGCTATCGATTTTTATTTTTGGGAGAGATGCACTTGATACTATATAAGAGTGCGCCCTTAACTCCAGTGAGCATACCTTTTCACCAGTATTCGAATTCGGGCCTCCAAATAGCCTGTCAGGTAAGTAAGCCATTTACAAAGACTGATTAACCCTTCGGCTACCAAGGAGAGTAACTAAATTACCCCAACGCCACATTTTTCCTGTTTTTATTTACAATTATTTTCTGATATGTTTATGCTTCCATGAGTTTGTTTTTAAAAATCTAACAATACGATTCCGTGTGAAATCTTCATTCATTGATTGTTTTTATTTCTTCTAATTTCTGAAAAACTCGTTGGGGTTACTGTGTTGTTACCCCTTGTTTGGGATAGTTCGTCTCAGATTCACCAGCCCGCTTTCTGAGGATCTGTGCACCATTCACAGCACAGTTTACCGAGATTTAAAATAACAATGGAATTGTGTGTGTGCCTTCAGATGTATCAAACCGCGCCGTGGACGGCAATCGTGGTCATCACGGCGCCTTCAATCCGACGGGGCGCGGCGCTGCGCCGTCTGCGCCGTGAAATGTACATGACACCTGATTTACTTGTTCGAGTTCCTTGACTTCTGTGCATGTATGGAAAGAACAGCAAATGAAAATCCAAATGCTGTGAAATATCAGGACATCCGATTAGACCTAGACAGGACATCCAATTAAATAATTTTATGCTCCAATCGGAGCCTACAATTATATTTATGTGTTATTTGATCAAATATAAATCATATTTATTATAATTTTGTATAATTGTTTTTATTTAAGATTTATGTCACACAGAATCCATTTTTTGTAAAAATTAAGCGAATAAACAAAAAAATACTGTGGGGTAACCGAGTTACCCCCCTTGGGAGAGGTAAGGTGAAAAAATACCTTGGTAGCCGAAGGGTTAATTGACTGTATTTGCAAAGCCTTAGCCAGTTACACCACAAAGTTATGCGAGCCAACTGCGCAACCAATAGGCTCCACCGCCCGAAAAGTCGGTGAAAATGACTGACACACTGACCGGCATTTGAGAGACCTGGGTTCGAATCCCAGTCAAGTCATATAATTTATTAATTGCGAATTTCATTCCATCAGTACAAATCTTTACAGCCGTGCGCGTGACTACGTAGCAAACTATTTGTTCAAAGGGGAAATCTCGATAATTAGCCCGTTTTTCCTTTATTTCGCATCCTGGTTCGTTTCAGCCGGAATGGAAAATTCTGCCACGAAGGTGGAGTGTGTGAAGTGGTCGAGGGTAACTATATCAAGCTGATTTGTATTTATTATTTCATTATACTTGGTAAAAAGACAGCTCCTTGGTTTAAAAAAATGGGACCACAGGAAAACAAAGAGTTTGTGAAAAAATTTGTGAGGAGCGTGGAAATCTATGGATCGGATGAATGAACCATTGGAAAAGCTGACCAGAACAGACCATGAGCATTAAAACATTGGAGCATACTGGAGAAGGCTGCTGGAGATAAAATGGATGGATAAGTAAAAAAATGATGAAGTTTACAGAAGAGTGACAGAGGAAAGGACCATATAGAGCACCATACAGAGAAGAAGAATCAGATAAACTGGGCACAGAAAGAAGAACCAGATGGATAGGTTTATGAACAGAAACGAACCAAAAGATGAAATTTTCCAAGAAAAAAAAACATTTTACTTGACCAGGATTCGAATCCAGACCCTGCAATGGCCGATCAGGTGTGTTAGCCAGCTAAACCATCTCTGGATTCAACCCAGCATCTAGAGTCCACATTGAGGCACAGAAGAGTCGTGCTTACTCTGCCACTGTTGACTCGAGACGCCAACACCTAGTTCGCCTAAACCTTAGTCAAAATTCAACTTGAAGGAAGATAGCTCAGTGGTGCCACTGGCAAACACAGCTGACTGGCGATTGGAAGATCCGGATTCGAATCCCGGTCGATTCAAACGATTTGTGCCTGACAAATTTCATCCCTTGGTGTCTATGTACCCGTGCGAGTGGCTTCGTACCATATAATTTGTATCAATGACTGGCAATATAATTAACAGAAAAGTAGAGGAAGGAGAGAATAGTATAGAGAATAAAGAGAAGAGAGAAAAGAGTAGAGAAAGATCCAGGAATGTGTTCATGGACCAAATGAAGATGAAAACATAGGTGAAATGTTGACGTGAATTATGTGAGTGTATTTAGTGGAGCTTAGTTTTTATTTTGGTCGCTTATTGTGCGCGAAAAGAACGAGTCTTTGTATGGGACAGATGGGACTGAAGAAGTACGGCGGAAATCAAGCGGAGAATTGCTCACGCTAAGAGGGCGTTCATTGGAAAAAGACATCTGCTGCGCTCAAAGAAGATAGGTCACCAAACCTGGAAACAGTATGTAAAACATTCGTGTGGATCGTAGCACTCTATGGATGGAAAGTGTGGACCATTGGAAAAGCTGACCGGAAAATACGAGTAGCTTTAAAAACCTCGGTTAGAGGAGGACGCTGAATATCAAATATTTGGGTAAAATATGTAATTTAGAAGTTTACAGAAGAGTAGGAGAAGATTCAGATGGATTGGACACACCTTGAGGCACAATGGGTTTGTGAAAAAAATGACTGAAAGTAAAATAGGGGGAAAAGTCCACAGAGAAAGATCCAGGAATAAATTCATGGACCAAATAAAGATGAAAAAATGGGTAAATTATTGACATGAATTCACTTGCTATGCGCAGGAAGAACGAGTTTTTGTATGGGACACATAGGACTGAAGAAGTACAACGGAAATCAAGCGGAAAATAGCCCTAGTGAAGCCAAGTTTCAGCCCAATAACTTAAATCGAGACTCGGGGTGCTCGATAAATCAAGGGTGGAAACCGTTAATTTAAAAAATAATAACGGAAAGAAGAAACAACTATGGTCAGTCAGATGTAACCGTCCATGACTCTATATAAGGGAGAACGCAGGCGGCCCTGGGCATCATTACCCTGGTGACGATGGAAGTGTTATTCATCGAAACGTTGGCAGCAACCAAAAATTTAACCCGGTGGGAATCCCGAGAGAATTTCATGCATAATATTCGCCGGGAAAGTACAAAATCATTTACATAGGAAGAGATACCAGGAGGTAACGGAGCTAGCATTAGGTAGGGAAGAGTGGATGCTGCAGTCTACCGATTTTGGGATTGAACAACCAATGAATGAACTCTTGCGCAGACTCGTTGGTAGATTGTTCACTGATCGACGTGACAGTTCCCTCCGATCACTGCTCCTCTTTTCTTCTTCCGCACGCGCCGGCACATTTTCGTCCCGTACGCTCTCTGGCCTCGCCCTGCTTCCATCCGGTCAACGAAAGGCGCCGCTGCAGCGGACAGAGGACAATAATATTTTTTCCTCAGACTTTTTTCCGTTCGCTTTATTTCTCCTTCGGCACAATCCACGGGCGCGCGTTTGTGGGTCCTCACCACTTTCTCCTCGCGCTCCCCCGCCGGCTATTCTTTCATTGTGTGGGCGGACCGTTCTTCCCTCCATCACTTTGTTGTCCGTCTCCCTCTGTGTGTGTATGGGCGCGGGGGTGACTCACAATCCATCCGGGTGTGTATTCGGGTTGACGGTTCAGTTTGCTGCTATTTTTTTCTCCATTTTTCATGCGGGAAGGGATGATGAAAATATAAAAAAAAAGAAGGAAGCTCTGCGGAGAAAAATATAAATGCCCTCCCCGGAGCCGTTTGGGGGGGGGGAGAGGGAGAGTTTTCTCTTTTTCTTTCCGACCGTTTGTTTTCCGGCGGCCCACGCCCTTCCCATACTTCGTGTTGCGGCCGAGCCACTCGGTCGTGGTTTCGAATCTGACCACAAGGCGCGGGTCATTACGTTTTTAAAAGCCGCTCCGCTGTCGCGCAAATGGCCGCTCCTCGGAGTACGGGAGGCGTGTTGGTGGGGGTCCAGGCGAGTGGATTCCGCACCGGAAACGGAGAGGGGGTTGTAAAAAGGGGCTCCCTCTTTTGTGCCAGCGGACGGCTACGCTTTTAGTAAAGTCAGCAGGTGATACAACTTTTCCATCACCGTGGCCTGTATCAATGTAACCAATTAACGACTATAACCGTTACTTACGGTAGCTTAACCCTTTGAGTAGCGAGTTTCTTTCGTTCGCCCTGACCCCGAGAGGAGAAATTGGAGCAATGCAAAATGAATTTTCATCCAATGATGATGATTTATTAATCCATGAGGTTTGTGCATTTGAAAAATTGTATCACTCCAAGAATTGAAAATTGCGGATAGTAATAATAATATGAATAATAACCCCTCTCGAGTCCTCGGCCATTATGACGGCAGTGAAACCCGATGCTTGCCGAGGACTCGGAGGGGAACGTTACCAATGTAACACATAATAATAATAATAATTTTGTGAATGGGTAGAAACACCCTATATAAAAATACACATGCTACAGATTATGGTCGTATAACGTTGGTTTAGGCTTTTCACGCAAGGGTACGAGCTAACTCCTCCCAAACCTTTTCGTGCCTTTCTAATCCTTCAAATTTCCGATCTACTAAAAACAGGTTATATGTCCTTATTGGGGAACTGATTTCCCCAGCACCCCAGATCCTGGCACGACTCGCCTCTTTCGACTTTTTCTTCCTCTTAAGCTATCTTCCTCTACGTCCTCACGGAATGAAGCAACGCGCCAGATGAGACAGGCATGAAGACAACAGCGCAGCGTATTACTTAAGCTAGGGGTCCCAGGCTAGATGATCCGACCTCCCCGGCTGAGCCATGGTGTTGCCTCTACGCGGTAGGATCAGCCGTTAGGTTGGCTGGTCCGGGCGGCTGATCCTAGCGTGTAGAACAGGCATAAAACTTTCGGTTTTTCTAAAATAAAATAGACGTCGGTAGTAAACGGATGTTGTACCGAAGCAATGATGAAAGTAAAAGAAAAATAGTAAGGAATGGATATTGTAACTTCGAAAATTGCTAGAATTTGGCAACAGTCCTGTTTGTAGAATTTTCTGCTCAAGCGTCCGAGGCACTCGATATCTGAACAAAGTTGCGTGAAATTAAATTAATAGTGAATCATCACAGCGTAACAGGTGTGAGAATTGTGATGGTAGTTATTATTATCCAATAATAGGAAATTCCAGTCCAAAAGTCCAGGTGAAGATTGTCCTTTCAGTCGCTCAATCCTATTCGGCATGGGGCTTTGCATGACTGGGGCTTTGCATGACTGGGGCTTTGCATGACTGGAGTCTGATGCTGTAATAAATCTGGTTCGATCAAAATCGAGGGTGAAGGCAACTTTGAAGGGAGGATGGACATCAGAACAACTGAGCCAACTGATGCACAGCGAATGATATCAACAACACTGCCCTCACTCAGCGATCTAGCAACAATCTGGTTGAATAATCTCGTCCATTTGTCATCTGCGTACTCGTCCTCCGCAAATATAATACCACTGATCAATCAGCAAATCAGAGCAGGATAACAAAAGGGGATATTATTCACGAATCCGATGATTAATATCAAGCAAATATATGATATCACTATGGATAAAAAATATATATCTATCCACAAGCACTGAGTTATTATTGTGTACAGGGAAATTCTGCCATTAAGTTAATCTCCAACTATGATAGCGGTAAAATGTTTGAAATTCTGAGACAAGTCTCTAAGGACATTGCTAAGGAGGGTTTTTTCAATAGTGATAATTTAATTCTCGTCAATTATTAATTTTTTTATTAATTATTAAATTAAATTAAATTAAAGTAAATTAAATCGTGTGCAATGACTATCACCATTACGGTATCAATAACTCCATTTCCTCTTTTTTCACCAATAATCTCGTTCCTGGCATTCATTTAACACCAACAAATCTAAGTAACGGCCTTCTACCACCCGTAAATATTGTACCTATCCACTTCATTCGTCATCTCGTCATCGACAACCTTCCCTTCAGCGTAACTTCAAGACATTTCCAGATACAATCCTGTTTCTCCAAATGAAATGATCCGTACCTCTCTCTAATGGCATGTCACTGAATCAAGAGGCGCTCTTGTCTGTGAAACCAGGCATTTGAAATATGTAACTATATGCTTAATCTTTCAGTCAAGTCTTAAATTACTAATTTAGTTTTCATCAGTTACAAAAAAGAGAAATCATATCGGCCTAATAACTCTCTGATGCCTGTAGGCTATTTACTAAGTCGCTTCACTTGATTTTTAAAAGCTTGTATAATCAGTTCCTTCCTCTCCATCTCATAATCAATCTAACTTTTCGACTTTTTTCGAGCTGCACTAAGATCAATGCCTTACCACACATAGTACATGAGTAATATCTAAAAACTACTCATAGCTTTTGCAATTTCAATCCTGTTGACTGCCATTTATTCACAAGTTTGGAGCTAAATAGGGCGACAACAAATTGCAACTTTTTTCCCAAACTTCTTAATGAAACCAAATTAGAATTTTATTCCGGGGACTGAAATTATCAATGAATGGTTCGTAAGTCCATGAAGTCTAAAAGAAGATCTTATTCGGCATGCTTAAACATTAGATCCGCCTTTTGCAACCATAATAAATGATTATTATTAACGAAGAGTACTACAATTTGGCTATTTGATAGGAGGTAACAATTAAGAAATTCACAGCAGACGTTTAAATGGTCAGCCACAAACAAAAACTAAATCGATAGAAAAAGTAACGAAAACAAAAATCCAACTAGTTCTTCAGTTCCTTTTTTTTGCCACGACCGAGCTCAAGCAGTTCTGCAGGTAACTTTCAATCCAAAAGTCCTGTTGAACAATTAAAAATTTTTTACAGCAGTTCTTTGCAACGGACATTTCACCTGGTATTGATGGTCATCTCTCCCTACATGGTTAGGATTTTTCCACTTCCACTTATCATGTATTGAGTAATTCAATGAGAATTGAAATACCCTGTTCAACCGATAACTCTCTGATGCTTGTAAGCAATACACTAAGTCGGTGAGAGCCATATCCATTCCTTACACATAAATTTAACGGTCCATTCAACTCAAATATTTCTTTATGTAACTGATAGTGAATTGTACTATTGTATCATCTGAATGAACTTAAGCTTTCTATCGTATAGACTTTATCTGCCGATTGTTTTTATTTCAATTGAGGTTCAATTCAGATTACATTAATTCAACATTAAGCAATTAAAGAAATGACGATCAAGAATAAAATTTCCCCTTGGACTTCCGAAAAAATCCAAATTTCGAGGTTTAAGTTAAATACAATACATTCCCAATTGAAGGAGTACAACGATGACTAAAGCATATGCTCCCGTATAGACCACAAAAAGGAGTCGTAAATGCTTCACCGCGTGGAATCTTGTTTTATTTTAAGCAAACATTTTCACCGAGCATGTCAAGGTACCCCATGTTCCGCGAAATACAAAATTAATGCAACCATTAACCGCGCTGAGGTTTTTATCTCTCGGCGGGGAGATAAAAAGTGAAACAGTGCGATATCGTCGGCTTAGTAAAAAAATAAGGCTGGGAAGGGGCGTGGGGGAAGAAGAGCTTTCGATAAGCCATCGCATGCATCGAGGCTTCTGCTCTATCATCGCTTGACTCGGAGCGGGCGTTAAATATTCTCTCGGGATTTGCGAAATGGGGAGGAGGGAGAAATGGGTAGGGGAGTGGCGGGGGTAGGAATGGGGTGGCTGTAGAGAAAGAGGGGTGTGTAGGGAGGGAGAGGGAGCACTAGAGCGGACGTGCATTAGCCACACACACTCACACACACATACAAACATGCGCATTGTGAGGCCAATCTGTCGATTTCGCGGTGCGCTCGCCAAAATCACGCCTCGGCGGGGGTAATATTTCGCGGAAGCGCTCGCTCGATCTCACGCTTGGCGGAGCAATATCACGCGGCGCCGAAACTTGGAGCATATTAACCACGATTAACTGGACCGGCTAGGAGACCGCGCGCGCGCTCGACCAATATAAAAACTGCGGAATGTAAATAAGTTGGGGATGCATGGTGTCACAAACGTTACTGTGACACGAATGAGGGAGCATGTTCTGGATTCCAAAACAAAGCAAACGAACAGTTCTTGGGTTTCCTAACGGGTGATAGAGGTACGTGGAACCGATATTTTGAAGACGTAGTCTGCGCTATCGTCCTCAGGAGCAAAGTTCAGCCGTCCCTTTTTAATTCCATCTTCCGATGAATTGCCGTGAGAATAATTCGACCTGGACCGGGAATCAAACCTCACATCTTTGGTTTGCCGAGGCAATGCGCTGACCACTACGCTATACAAGCTTCATAATTCTCGTGGTAATTTGTGGTGGATACAAGTGTACTAGACCTTATTTAAATTAAATTTTTAAGATATATTTTTATTACATATTTTTTTACTGATTTCCGTGCGGGCCGCTGCGTAGCGTCTGTATTTAGGTTATAATTTGGTCGATGCACTTAAGAAAAGATGCATTTTTTCCTCCGGATGACTACTCGGGGGTGATGGTGTTATAATTAGAAAGTTAGAGATATCTTTTTTCGTCACTCCAATTTTTTCTTCATATTCCTATATACCTCTATCATAAATTCTACTGTCTCTCGTAAAACGTAGCGGAATAGCATCTTAAATGACAAACAAAAGATTTCTAACTGCCTGTTTTATTACCACTTGGTGCTACAAGTGCTCCGACTGCGACGAACGCATGTTTAGTACCATGAGGTAATAAAGTGGGCATTTGGGACAAAGTGGACAAAATCTTTCTTTTGTCATTTACCTCCCTCATACCCTTCCCTTCCTTCTCGTGACACCCTATGATAATAGGTGACTCGCGGCTCTTCTCATAAGTGTAAGTCACTATGATAATTATAAAAATAACATTCCTACCTCTCCTTCCCACCTAAACCATTGGAGTACATGCGTATTTTTCTTTACCCCGTACACGTACCGGCGCCCACATCTATCCGTTGTTCCGACTCTTTCTCTTCGTTCGATCCCTCTTAGTCCAACCACGCCCAGAGATAGTCGGGAGAGACAGGCACTGTCCCACAGGGTGATCAGCAATCCTGATTATTC
Organism: Ceriagrion tenellum; assembly: GCA_963169105.1. Lineage (NCBI taxonomy): Eukaryota > Metazoa > Arthropoda > Insecta > Odonata > Coenagrionidae > Ceriagrion > Ceriagrion tenellum. The sequence goes on from OY720637.1 coordinate 50,608,466, forward strand.
ACCCTAAGGAAGACGGTAGACTATGCCTTCGAGACGTCGGTGCTACAAACCACCGTCAATCGTTTGAAAACCCGAAAACTCTCCATTCTAAGCATTCGTTGGGAAAGTCTGAAATCTTAAAAAAAAACCTAACGGTCGTACAACAAAAGAACAGGTGATCGTTAAAAATGTATTTACAATGTGGAAATTCTATAATGAGTATTATATATAGTACAGTGGTAATGAAACGTGGAGGATATATATGGCTCATGACATCCTTTTCTAGGAAGATTCAACTTTTTTCAAAAGAAAAGAATAGGAAGATTCGAATTTTTCCTACTTACTTCCTCTACAACCGAAGAAGAAGATGATCTTCGCGTTTGACCACCTCAGATCCCAATATTGCGTACGTTCATGGCTGATTTCAAAATACTCATTTAGAAATTCACATTAGCTCAATTCCTCTCCATGAATAACGTCCAAATATTTCCATGTATTTCACTAATATGTTGCAAACACTATCATACTCGTAAAACAAGCTTATTGAAGTCCTAAATCTTCAGCGATTCTTACATTTTCCCACCTTCTTCAGCTTGATGCAGTTATGTTTACATTGTTGCCTACCATGTCCTTTTCGCTCCCTCACATCTTGATCAACCCCTTCCACACGAGCCTTCCTCTTCTTCAACTTATATTTCGCGTGTGAAAAATACACCAGGTTTTAGTACCACTATAAAAAGACCTGTATTACATGGATAAGGGACGTATATCCCACGAGTCAGGCAACATTCTAGGACGGAGATAATTTTTCAATTTTCCACCAATACAAGATATCAAGCTCTCAAATTATTCTAGACTTTCGGTTTGATTAAATAGTAACTAGAGATTGCTCCGGAGAAATAAATGCAGAGACGATTAGCGTACTAAATATGAGGAAAGACACCGCTCCAATGACTGACACACAATATTATTATTAGAGTTACCTACCAATTGAGATTGTAAATGGAAATGAGAAACAAAATCTATATTTTACCGGAAAAGTACATAGTCTCCTATTTCAACAGCCGTGGACGTATCTCCTTGTCTGTTTGGCATGAGTATTCTTGAGTAGTACGCGGTGGTGACGTAGAGGAAGCGCCCGAGCCCGCTTGTCAATTCTGTTGAGAGTGTCTTTCTAAATGCTTTGGCTGAGGCTAGATGCATAGGGCTTCCAAAATTGGACAAACCTCGGCCATATTTAGAGAAGAAAAAGTTTGCCCAAGGACACCCCTGTGCTGCTAAAGCACGATTTGTCTCCTAGAGGCAGTCATTTCAGCTAGAGCTTATGTCGTTCTTCGTCTCAGCATATGTCCTACCTCTCTTCATCCCGTCAGTAAGGCCAACGCTCTTTCTTCCCTTTCCCCGCTTATCCGCCATCCTCCCATCAATAACTTGGCTATCATTTTCTCTTTTCTCTTTGTTTCAACCACCCACTCCTACTCCTCCACTTTTTATTCATAACTTTCCTTTACTCAACCGCCGCCGAGCCAAGTGCTTCGTCGTTCGTCTTCATTTCCGTCTAAAACACTTCCCCTATTCACCTCATATCCATATCTCAAACACGCACCCGATTTCCGGAGTGGAATACGGGTTTTGGGCCGTACTAGTGATACTGATGAAAAATTCAATGAAAAGTGGGACACTTATCCTTCGATGGCTTCAAAGGCAGGCATTACTCTAACAAGGGGAGTGTCAGATAGCCTGGTCTCAGATTTTATTCAAACTTAGTAGTTGTACAGACCGCTGTATGCGGTTCATGAATCACCCCACATATAGGGTTATATAACCAATAGTTTAAACAAAAAAGGCCTTTAAAAATTTCAAAATTCCCTTCAGACGGGCCACCCACATAACTGACAAGCTGGACGGGTGGCTGACGTGCTCGTCTCCGGTCTAGAGACACGGGTTCGATTCCAATACGGGGTATGTTTCTTCCGCTGTTTTTTTAGTTTTTCTTTTACGGCATCCTAAAATACACTCAAGATTTTTTAATTTTTACTCGAAATATTATTTTTGCGCGAGGCAAATTTTTCATTTGCATACACGACATCAGGTTTAAGTCTCTTTTTTCGGTCGAAGGCAGCCTTCTTATTATGTCACTTCCTTATCTTTTCAAGACGTATTTTTATTATTCCTTCAGGCACATGATTTCCATTTTCTATAATTATTTTTTTATATTGTCTTCATATTTTTACAATTCAAGCATAATTCTCAATAATATTCAAATTTTTCGTAGCTTGTCAGTTATGTGGGTGGCCCGTCTAAAGGGAATTTTGAAATTTTTAAAGGCCTTTTTCGTTTAAACTATTGGTTATATAACCCTATATATGGGGTGATTCATGAATCACATACAGCAGTCTGTTCAACTACTAACTTTGAATAAAATCTGAGACCCGGCTATTTGACACTCCCCTTGTAAGTTGGAAGTCGCAGATATCCCCTGAACGGTATGCATAAAAACCTCGCAACTGAACTTTGGTTGCATATAATCCAGGCGATAATCATCCTAGCGACAATGGCATAACTGATCCGCCAAGGGTCGATGGCGGTTCTAGGAAGTATTCTTGGGGGTGCGGGAGGAATTTGTGATTGTGCATGAGCGGTTGCCTACGCGTACCATATGTTTTACATTTACTCATAATTGCGCCAGTATATTTTTTATGCCAATTGTAGATTTATAAAACATAATTACCTGAGGGCTTGTTAATTCCCATCTGCCCTTTCTGTGATGACTCCAATCTATAGTCAAGGGAACTCCAACAAGGGAAGGAAGCAAGGTTCAACGACTCATCTGTTTGCGTGCACCTCTGATTATTTTCCCTTACCCGCCACCTACGTGTACTCACGCCAATAACCTGGATAACTGGTCTCAGATAACCTCATCAGTACTCGGAAAATGTGGAATTGTGGTGATAGAAGGCGACATAGCGGGACTGACGTATGAAAGCATAGATTTAAATATAGCCTCCAATATAATCATATTTACCTCGAGAGATAACAAAGTATTACAATTACAGGTAGAAATTATAACCTTCCAAGAATAAATTGTAAAACCTAGTATAATGTAAATAAATAAATAAAAATAATAATAAGGTCAAGGAAGCGTGAAGCAAGCAATTTATTACTCAACACGCTTTCTTACCAGTCTCTAATCCAAGTAGTGATCTAAATTACGAGAGGAAACTAAGAACTAGACCTTTTAGCTGTCAGTAACCCTGCAATGAATTAACACTTTGATATCCTCGAAGGCATTGTTGATCTTAAAATAATATATTTGTCTTAAAAATAACCGTACATTCCACAGTAATACCAAAACGTCAAGTCTACTTATTTGAAAAATGCTGTTTATATAATTGAAAGAGATATTAGAAACTCTATTCACGGAATTTGTGGCTTCGATAGGAGACGAAACCACCGAAGTATCGAAAACATGTTTAGAATTTCTACGGAATGGAATCACGGAACGTATTCCATACAAACTCTAACGTGAGTATAAAAGGTCCATTGGTATAACCAGGAAAGAAAGCGGGAGCTCAGGAGACATAGGTGCTAAACTTATTTAAAACTTTCCTCGTATTTAAGCAACAAAACAATAAAAATTGCCTTATTTCAGACCTACGTTTTACAAATGTTTAAGTTTCAGTATCGTAGACTTTAAGAAGGCATTTGCTTTACGTATGACAAAAGACATTAAGTATGTCTCAGCAACTCTGCGTCAAATTACGTAGGTAGATCAGATCGAATTCGCAAGCGAGATTGATTGGCTTAACAATCAAAACCTGATACCATTATGAGCCTTCTCATTACAGTTTACAAGGGTAATCGCAACCTGTTTAGCGTTTTTTTCCTGGGGTATAAAGCTCCAAAGTACAATTGAAGGTGATTCGTTTCATATTTGGAAATAATAAAGAAAGAGGTCAAGAGGTAAAAGGTAAAGAGAGAGAGGGATTAGAAATAATAAAGAAACTTTCAGGGCAATAGAAGTTTTTACACAAGACCATTGTTTCCAATTCTCAAGATAGCTAGTGAGTAACACTTGCTCTCCAAACAACCTAGCCCCACAAATCGCAGTTGTTAGCACGGAAGCATAAAATTTTCAGACGCAGAGCTAACGCAAAAAGTACAAAAAACAAATAAATCTGAAGTTGTCTAGCTTTTTAATAAACCCTGTTGAGTGAAAAAAAACAAATTAGTCAGCATTTAACTCTAAAATAAGCTGTTTGGGGTCAAATGGAATTTCCTTCCGTAAACTTGTGATATAACACAATAAGCATATAATTGTAACTATAACGATTAACTGAGTTGAAATCCACCACTTAATTTGGAAATTTCATTCAATTTTGTGGAATGTACACGGTAACAAGTGTTTTTCCCTCTGTCAATGAGCAGCGGCTCCACTAAGTCGCACATGAATATGCTTAATTTAAATATAATAATTAATCATAAAAAAATGCATACAATAATGGAGTAAGATACAGAAAAATCCGGTTGTATATAATACAGCCGATGACAGGATCCAAATAATATATATTGCCGGCAAGGAATATTGCTGATATCTTTGATCATACATGCAAGAGGTAGACCGTTTTAGCTGACAAGAAGAATATATTAATTTTGGGAAAAATATTAGCTGTTTTGTAGCAATAAAGAACAGCAAATTTTCAAAAAAGTCTGTAAAAGAGAAAATTAAATTTTCAGCCGAAGTGTATTCAATTAAATTATAATCGCTACTCAAAATTTAGCTTCTTAGAGATAATAGCATCGTAAACATGGATGTAATAAAGGGAAACAGCCAATATTATTTGGCTTATTAAGATTTAATGGGAATATAATGATCTGATAATCAAACAGCACTCCATCTCTTTTGAGAAATCAACAAAGATTATTCTATACCTTTAAAGTATGATCTATCAAGCCATAACATTTATTGCGCCGAACATTATCCCAACAGCTTTTACTCAATTTTGACAGCCGGGTAAGATGGCAGAAATATAGAAAATCCTGAGTGCCTATCAGCCGCGAATATGGTCGTAATCAGAAATAAGCATGCGAGCTCCATAAGCTAAAAACTTACAGATGGCTTCAGCTATTAAATAAAAAAGAGATATTTTCGCCAAAGACGCTTCAAGTTACATCTTATATAGAGCTATTAAATCCAAAAAAAGAACCCTTTGCGGCCAACTGGAAGGAACGAAACGTGCGTAGTAAACTTCGGGAAACGGGAGAACAGAAAAACGGGGAAACACGAAAACAGAAAACATCCTCAATTATTAAGCATACAACGGAACCCTAAAAAGAAGTGACTGACCGCAGAGCAGAATGTTCTCCCAGTGTGTAAGGATGGGAAAGGATTCTAGTAAATTTAAATTAGTGATAACTGGAGCATCCCAAGGTTCTGCGCTTAGGCCTAAACTATTTTTTATCTACATAAACATGTTTTTAAATTACAATTTCAAGGATATGCCACAGTTTTTGCCGATGAAGTGGCCTTGTACTACAGTGGATGTAGCTCAAATAGTATACCTGATGATTCTCAAAAAGATCTAAACTGTTCACCTAAATGCTTTGATTTAATGGCCTTGATCTAAGAGACAAAACTAAATTTATGCTATTCCAAACATTACATGTAACAAATGATAAGGTATGAAGTCACTCGCACGGGTGCATATATACCAGGGTTGAAATTGGCTATGAAAAAGTCATTTGACTTGACCGGGATTCGAACCCGGATCTCCCAATTGCCGGTCAGGTGTGTTAGCCAGTTACACTACCAAGCCGTCTTCATTCACGGCGAATTTCGAGGGGGGTTTTATGCGAACTATGACTAGAACTTAACTGTTTTTTGTGTAACTGGCTAACACACCTGACCGGCAACTGGGAGATCCGGGTTCGAATCCCGGTCAAGTCAAATTATTTTTTCATAGCAAATTTCACCCCTGGTGTAAATTTATGCTTTTTTATCTAAGTAATTGTAATAAATTAAACCCTAATTTAACCTATAATGTATAACTTAAAGATTTCTAGCAAACGTGAACTATCGTCTACATTTCTCTGTGATCATGCTTATCCACTTGAGCTCATCCCATCGACACGAAGAATATTGCCTCTTTTCCTCTCTCTCTTATCATCTCTTGCCCGCTTCCAAAGATACCTAAAACCTTTTTCTACAAGTACACTCCTCGAAACACGACTAGCATTTTGTCTATCGCACTCAATTCTGGGCAACGTGATAGCGCAAGAGGGCTTTAAAGAAAATAAAATAATATTTTTAGAGCCACTTGTCTCTAATAGCTTTGATTTTGGTGGAAGAGAGAAGGTAAAAGAATGATTAAACAACACGGAACCCCCTTATCCTTCACTCAACAGTGGACTAAAACTGACGGAGCCATCAGCACGTGAGATATGAAAGAAAAAACCGGAGCTGCGCAGCCTTCCTCCCTCCCTATCAGCCTCTTGACCAAGCTTTCATCTCCAACTCCCGCACCACATCTCACGACAAGCTCCGTCGTTTAAAAATTATAATGAGGTTCCATAAAAAAACGGAAAGAGATCTTCATTCTTGTAAGGAGAGGGCAAAAGAGACGGGTTTGGTGGGGGGGAACACTTTTATTCCATTTTATATAACACCTTTTGGCCCCGCAAGATTGCAATGGAAATTTAATCTCCATGTTGCTCCTTCCACCCCCCCTCCACACACCCCACTCATCACGAAGCGAGGGAAATGGTCCGCTTTTTGATTCTTGAAAATTTCATAAGGAATGGATCTTTTTTTTTTATTCCCTCCCTTTTTCCACCTTTTGCTCCCTTCCTCTCTCCGCACACTCACTTCTCTTTTTCCGGCAGGCTTCCCTGGGAAGAGGATTCGAAGCGCTTTGTTTTATTCATACCGGCAAAAGGGGTGCGGGGGGGGGGGCGGGGGACTGAGGGGGGGAAGGGGGAGGGAAACGATGATGACTGAGCAAGGGTTATACGGAGGTCAGTGTTGGTGCGGCAAATCCGCCGCGGTTATTACTCCATTGATAATTTAAGCGCGGGAAAACATTCGAAAAAGTAAGCCGTGGCCGGTAGGTTGGCAAATCCCTTGCGGTAATTAGGGTTTGATGGGAAGGGAAAACGGGAAAAAGGGGAGGGAGGCGACAGGGTTTTGGAGAACGGTGGTGCAGGGGCGGCAATCAAGGGTCGGAGAGGGTTTAACAAATATGAGAATATGAGAAAATCCTTCGCGACGCTAGGGGAGTGGGGGTGTAGAATTATTTTTTCAATGTCGCGGACATTATTTAACGGATAAATATCGACAGGAAGAGTAGCATGAATTAATCGAAAGATTCCACGTTCAGTTTTATTTTCCGCGCGAATCCCCGTGGTTATTGCTTTAACCGTTCTCCATTTCGTTTCACCTCTCGCATTGATGAACAGTTGCGACGGGCGATCAAGCGAAAAATCTTTTTTGATTGACGCAGCGTCGAAAGTTAATAGCCATTGGAACCAGCTTAAACCATATTTCTACATGAGATTTAAAAGAATCAAAAGTTTCATCGAACAATTTCCGTGGATTCGTCACGGTAAAACGCTGCACAAATTCGATTTTTATCGCAAATTGGATTGATTTAGCGAGCAGGTGCTTCGTTAATTTGTAACAACTGTAATAATATTCCTCAAAGAGACTTTGCATAAGGCATTGTCATGCATAAAAAATTGCAAATAGATCGAATACTGCGCAGATATAACGAGCATTTCAAATAATGATTGAGCTGTAAATTAGATTAAGCATAGCCAAGCAAAAATACAATAAACATATGCATCTAATAAATGTCCCAAACGATGCGCTGATGATCGGTTAATCTATATCCCTGTCATCAAAGAAAATAAATTAGCGATAAATCACCAGTAATATGATGTAATATTCTCATTATTAAGTACGTTGGCAAAACAAATTAAATGACGCCGGAGTGATAACATCAATTGAAATGATTACGCTGTTATATATATTAAATTTATTTTTAGAATCCTCAAAATGCATTCTTTCTTTGGCAGTACAGAAATGCAAAAATCCTTGGTATTGACGAAAACTGAAGGACAAATAATTTAGAATTTTTCTTAACTTAACAACAACGCTAAAATATTGTATGAACAAAAGAATTGTATAGAATACTGTATGAGCAAAAACTAATCTGTCACTGTAATGAATAAAGATAGACCTATTATCATAATCAAGCTTAGTGTTTTAAAACTTAGTTTAAGCACTGTTCCCAACAATTTTTAGCCTAACAGAGCAACAGTTGATAAATTTATTCGGCAAACTAACTTCAATTAATATTTAAGCTACTGATATAAGTGTCAAGTGATATGTTCTAATTCTCTTTCACGCAATATTGAATGCCACTGATCTTTTGAGCGTTTTTTACAGAGTTATACTAATTTATTGCTGGAGAATTTAATAATTTTGCGTCAAAAGCCGATAGGTTTACAACCAAGGGTTTTGTTTGATATTTCGAGGGGTAAAAAACAGTAATAATATGTTACACAGAACATAAAAACGTGCTAGAATTTCGTCTGAGTGTCACTTGCATTAGTTATATCTTCGAGATAGGTTGTTTTATCGTGAGAAAAAACAGATATTTCGCTGCGGCCGGTACAACACGTCATTTGCCCTTTAGCCCAGATCCAGGATATTCCTCGCTGTAAAAGCTGAATTCGTGGATCGACCTGAGAGCTTTGCCTTAATTAGTTTTGGCCTACTATGCAAGTTAAAGTACAATGCTTAAATAATAAGCCAAAAGTTACAAAATGTATCAATTGACCCCTATCAACGACCATACTCAGCGAAACGGTCGATGATCGCCTAATTCAGGTTTCACTATACGTGTACATTAAATTAATAGGCATTGAAATTTTTCACTAGAAACTGAATTATGAGGAAATAAACGCCTTCTGCATAGGTTTTAATAAAACCGTTGCTTCATGAATATTTCCTTTTTCTTCAAATCAGCCGCCCGTTCATTTGCAGAATATGTATATGAGTACGAGAAAGAAGCTATTTTACACTTGTCAGGCCTCATTTAGAATATATCGCTAGTATATGGGATCCGTACGAGGAATGTATGATAAAAGAATTAGAGCGCGTGCAAAGGAGATCCGCTAGATTTATTAAAGGCCGTTATGATAATTGTATAAGCGTTACGAGTTTAATAGAATAACTAGGATGGGATTACTATCAGAACGCAGGTTAAAATTTAGGTTAAACCTTTTAAGTAAATTCGAAAGCGATTTGTTCACAGATGACGTAAGATATATATTGAGAACCCCTGCGTATTATGCTAGGTTTTATCAGATTAACAAGATTAGAGAGATAGATTGTCGTACCGATAGATTTAAAATGTCATTTTTCCCTCGTACTATAAGAGAGAACAATAGGAAGCGTAGCAAAGGGATAGGTAGGTGAAATATAGTTAGAGTAGTCTGCAGTGCATGATGCATGTAATAACAACCAATAATGCCTTCCTTATTATGTAGATACTAACCATCTAGCTGCATGTGACCCTGTTCTCTAGCATGTCTCCCATAAATATCCAACTTGTATGGCATTAGTGCATGTTTGGTCATCTTCACCCCCTGCCACACACCCTCGCGGTGGCTCGCAGGGTATTACGTAGATGTAGATATGTACTCCAGGAAACTGAAACCCTGTCAAACGACTTAACGACCAGTTTTCAGCGGAACCGTCGGTGGTCGCTTGACTATACATCAATAAATTATAACTTTTAAAAATAATATTTCGATTGATACATGTGGTATAGCTGTATTTTGAACTAGAATACATTTTTCTTACGCTTAATTTGAAGTTTACATGCACTCGTATGGACTAATTATGCGGTCAATCGCCCAAAAGTTGCAACGTTAGCTCTTAATATGTCTTATAAAGCTTGTGCAGTTTTTGGACGCATTCTCTTAAGTTATAGAAGATTCAATTCTTGTATTTGGTTGTTTTTCGTATTAAGTATTGTAAAACGGTATGATGAGCGATATAACGCCAACAAATCGGTAAATCAATTCCTAATTTAACTTAGAGACTTCTAGTTATATTAAATATTTTATCCACAGTTTTTTAATATCTTGAATTAAATTCGAATGACTAAAACGGACCTTAAAATTGGGTTTAATTAACACTAATCCAATGAAAGTCACTTTGAAGAGGACGAATGAATGGAGTCATGTCCCAGAATGTTCAGAAAGGTTACGGACATGTCACTAAGTCGGCTTCTGAAAACTTTGATTCCATGAGAAATGAACTTTAAAACCGAAAAATCGCAAAACGAGCAAATTTCAAATATCAAATAAAGCAAAGTACAAATATATTACACGATTCAGGTTTGGTTTCTTAAATCAAAATCAGGTGAGTACATCAAGTGTGCAATATCATATATAGGAAGGTGACGGGAGTGGAGAGGATGGTCATTGGTCAGCGGAAGGGTGTTGGGAGCGCGGTCAAGGGTCAAACGGTGGGTAAAGGCAGGAGGAAAGGTTATGCTTACAAAGAAACAAAACGTGGTGAAACGTCATTTATCATCAGAACATCATATCATCACACTTGGTATACTCACCTGATGATGCAGTAAAAATCGAAACCTAGGTCATGAAATAAATTTATACTTGTGAAATTTGCTCGTTTGGTCATTTGTCAGCAATGTTTCGTATCCATAGAATATGGCCAAACCCTTCAAAATTTGTAAGTTTTAAAAATTGACGGAATCACCAGAGAATTTTCTCGAACGCAAAATAGTAAATGAAACGCAGATCTTCTACTATGTTCTGGACTGAAATGGACTATTGGGCCGGAAAAATCTTTGGTAAATGAAAACAAAAACAGGAAATAGCCTCTAATAATGAAAAGATTGTACTACATAATAGGGGATGGCAAAATATACTAAAACTAGTCCTGTGCGAATCAGGAATTTTCATTTCGAATCGAACCGAATCGAATCTCCAAAAAGAAATTTCGAATCGAATCGAAACGAATTCTTTTTAAATATTCGTTAGCGAATCAAATCATCCTAAAAAAATTCGCTTCTACATACATTCGAATTCTACATAAAATGCAAAATTTATGCGGAGTTAAAGTAATATAGATTTTTACTATATTTCAGGGCCTTACATTAGCTTATACATCTGTATAGTGGCACAAAGAATAGCAAAGAATAACGTGTGGTCGTTTAAATTTTTGTTTCGCGTGAGTAAAACCTCTTCTAAACGGACGGCGCGCAATTAGGGGATGAGCGCCATGTTTGAATGCGTGTAACGATTCGAAAGACGAATCTATCGGATTCGAATATTTAGAATCATTCGATTTCGAAGCATCCCGATTTGCAGGCGAACCGAATCGAATTAAGCCTGATTCTAGTAGATTCGATTCGATTTCGAAGCATTCGCAAAGCACTAACTAAAACGCTTTAATCTAATCCTATTAGTCGTACGAAAGAAATGTGACGATTTAGTCATACATAGTGCAGTAGAATATGGAAAAAAAGAATATTATCTTCTACAGAAGAGTTTTACTTTTATATGTCCGAATTCCAAGGAAACAAATAATGGTTTCAGGATTCATTCAAGAGTGGCTCTCGTTTTTGGAGATCTGCATGCATTTCACATTCAAATGAATGACATTCACTTTCTGGCAAAAGAATTACGGACTTTATTTTTGTCTGAGGCTTGAGTTGAAGAAATATTGCTCAGGTAAGCCCAAAAGCTGGTGATGTTTGCCCAATAAATTGAGACTCTATGCTACTCGTGTTTTTCCAATGAGATCTATCATTAGGAAAATATAATCTTAACTTCATCTCAGTCGATGTCATCAATACTCTATTACTGTTATTTAAGAGAAGTGTTTGGATTTCTTGGTTTGGTTGAAAGCATTGATACCAGCCGAATGGTAACCGAAACGTCCCTGCGCCCTAACGTTCCTCCACCAAAAGAGCTCGCGCCCAAACGGCACGGCCAAATAACCGCTCCGAAAGGTTCCATTCCCATTTTCTCTTGGCTACTTATCGAGTATTCGCTTAGGTTGAGAATTATTGGAGATCAGTTTCTTAACCTACCCTGGTATTAGAAGAGATAATTTAAACTTTTACAGCATTACATGAGTTATATTTGAATTAAGTTATGCATTTCCGCGGCATAAAGAGCCCATTATTGCACTATGCAGACGACAGTTTCGTTTCTACACAAGACTTGACTTCTGTCACACAGTAGTAACTGATGAAAATTCTATACTAGAGGCATTAAAAATGTTAATTAACACATGATCGGTGACAAAAATTAGAGAAATGATAAAAATAAACCAACATTAGTATTATTTGCACTATAAAAATAAATATTAGGTTATGAGAATGACTATCTATTGCAATATTACAGCATTAGAACACGAGAGACTAATTTAGATTTACATTTATCGAATTATTTCACTGGCTGAGACATAAAAGAAGGCTAAATTATTTTTAAAATAAAAATATCTGGAAAATTAGACAAAAATTAAAATAAATAGTACATAATACGTTATCTTTAACGAACTGTGAGAACTCAAAAAAATGTAGCGACCCAAAGAACGGCCAAGTAAATGAATTTGATGAGCATTAAAAAAGGACATTTCTAAAAGTAGAAATGCTGAATTATTCTTCTCAAAAGAAGCAAGAGAGTCTATTTTTAATGTTATTTACAAAACAATAACTCGTGAAATATGTACATAGCAGTAAACATTTTACGCAAACCCTCCATTGCCGATTTTCAAAGCAGTTTACGCAAAAGAATTCTATAGATAAAACATTTTTATGACTATTTACTCAAATCATAGGATTAGGTATTAAGTAGTCGTAGAGAACAAAAGGCAATAAATAAAGTTCCCCTAAAATTTTCAGGGGAGCCCGTCCAATACTCCTTAATTATTCATATTTATGATCTCCCTGGGGCTACTTCAACGGAGTTTACAGACCCATCAACAGTAGAATACACGTCAGGAGATGAGACACTCCATCTGCTTGATTAAGATTAATAGGGGCAGACCCTTGTCAGGGATTATTTTAAGGTCTCCTTAACCCACTCACCTCTCAGGAGACGATGGTGATCATCTCAGAAATGCGGACGATCACTGGGTCGAGATACGTGCGATTATTGTGCTGAGTACTCAACTCTACGAATAAATCGCTGAACATATTTAAACTTCCATCATGTAAACATTGAACAAGTAAATAAAATGAAAATTTGCAGCTGAGTTCGGCAAATCAACATTACCTCACTACATAGTATACACTAATCTCGTACATCTGAATTCGGAGATTGGGTAAGTCTAATGACTACAGCACTAGCTTCCCATACAGAGATCCCGGGTTCCAATCCCATCGCCAAGGGACATTTTTCAGTAGAAAGCCGATCCTTCTTATAACAGAACGTTTAACCGTGGCCCTCTTGGGATCTTTTGCAAAAAAATAGGTTACTGCCATCGTCGCGTTTCTTTATCCCCAATGGTCCTTACCAATCCACTCATTTTTTAAGGTCCATAGTAACCTTAAACTTCTCAAATAGCCAAATCGAGCTACAAGCCCAATGAATAGTAATTGAATCAGTGGCTTCGTACGTTTGCAAGCGGCAGAAGTTTACCTTGGGAAATATATTCATTTCTCTCTACTGCTCCAGGTAGAGGTAGAAATATTCACCATATCTACGTTTGCTGAGAGTTTTTCTGTCTGTATCAAGAAATATGCTAAAGTATTCCCCAGCAGCAAGGCATGTTGAAGTCAAAATTCAGGAATTCATAACATTTAAATTCTGATCTACCGCCTTTGTGTCAGATGAAATTTCATAGCATAGAAAACTATCACTGTTTAGCAAGTTAAATACTTAACTACGCAACTCCTCCTGATAGACTCCCAATTTAAGCTCGTTGATTAGATTGAGCATCTCTCTGGTGAGGAGATCAGCAGCAAGGAAAAATTAATAATCAACGGCCATGGGTGTAAGCCGAGAGGATAATCAATTATATCTGTATAAAAGGAGTTTGTAAAAATCATATTAAATCACTTATCAGCTGAATAGTAATAGTTGTAATGAAATAGTAGTGAAGAAATAGTGGACGCCAAACACAAACTGTGTATTTCGTCAGGAGAGTCGGGTTTTTGATAAATCTCCATCCTCATACGGAAAAAAAAGAAAAATTTCGTGGTTCGCATAGCTTTTATGTAATGCGTATTTCAAACTCGATTATTTTGTAAAATTAATCAAAATAAATGCACAATTAAACTGATGAGAAAGGTTTTAATAATTCTATCGTTAGATTGCCTCATCCGGTGGATTTGAATTTTTGAATCCCGACTTAAAAAAAGAACGAGAGTCAACTTACTACGAAGGCTGAATGACTGACGCTATTTCGCTTGGATGGTCAGGAACTCTATATCAAGATATGTCAACCTTCTAATCTTACTAGTTAGTGCATTCAGCTGCCTTACTTCATTTTACGAGAGGCGAGTACGAAGCGAAGAGTGGCGAGCCTTGGTCCTGACACCGCGTGGACCACTGAGCCTGATCCCGTAAAGTAAGTAAGCAAGTCAGCTAACAAATATCGCAATCATTTATGCGTAAACAAAAGTGAATTGCACGCATTCTCGGGGCAGAGTCGCGGGGCAAAAGTGACGTCCTTGGGATCTCGCGCTCGTGTCCGGCAAAGGGACGCGGACTCTCGCCCGTCCAATAACACGCCCCTGACATACCGAGCACAGAAACCCCTCGGCCGTGCTCCCTCGCCCTCCCACAGAGAGTGGCACCACTCTGTCCTCCGCATTGATCCTCCCCCTCACTCGACTCTCAACCCACTCTCTTACACCTTGCCCTCGCTCGCTCACTCCCAGAGGGTACCTTTCCTCCTCCTCCATCTCTTCCACGACCCCAGCAAGAGCGGGGGAGAGGGGTGGAGACTCCACCCCTTCCTTTGGCCCCCTATCTCGCGCGACCCCCGTGTAGACTCCACACGCGCCTCCTCTCGCACGTGCTGGGTCTCCAAACTTCAAACGGTGAGAAACCAGGACATTTCATTCCTCGGACAAGTTGCTTTCCGTCGCCATACACTAATAAAAATAACGCTACAACAGCGAGAATTCAGCTTATATTACCAATAAATATCACTGAGTTAAGCTTCACTGTGCAGTTATTCTTACAATAAGTATTTCATATCATTGGTGGTTCAATCCTAAGATTGGTTGACTGCATACCCCCCACTCTTCCCTATCTAATGCTAGTTCCTTTACCTCCTGGTATCTCTTCCTATGTACTTTCCTCTTTATTTGGTCCATGGACTTATTACTGGGTCTTTTTCTGAGGACTTTTCCCTCATATCTTTTTCTATGTGTCTACCTATTTATTTGGTCCATGAACTAATTCCTAGGTCTTCCCCTTGGAACTCTTCCTTCTATTTTACCTTCAATTATGTTTTTCACAAACCCATTGTGTCTCAGGGTGTGTCCAATCCACCTTGTTCTTCTTTTTTCTATGGTTTTCCATATGGTTCTTTCCTCTTCTAGTCCTAGTCTCCTCTTAGGTCCTCTCATCCTCTACTCATCTGTACTCTTCATTTCTCATTTTTTCCGTCCATTTTATCTTCACCATTTATAAAAAGTAGGTATATAGCAACAAGTATTTATTCCCATTGATTTTCTGAGACTTTTCGACGACAATTTACATGATCATATACGTTTTTGTACCTGAAGATTCGGCAAGTAAAAAATTAAATATTATGAGGGAAAATCGCAAAGAAGAACCAGTATAATATGTCAATAATGGATAACAGCTATTATGGATGAAAATAATTATTCATTCTTAGGCAGAATCGTGGAGGTGAGGTGGACGGAGAGGAAGACTAACGAGGAAGTACTTGAGTTGGTGGGCGGAGGAAGGAAGCTTCCGAATGAAATTCGGGATAGACAGGGCAAATGACTCAAGGATGTAATTAGGGGCGATGGGTTGCTTAAGAATGTGATAAAGGGAAGGATGTTGGGCAAGCAGGGAAGAGGAAGAAAGAAAATAGGTTTCATGAACAGGATAAAGAAGGGTAGGTCGTATTCTGAGGGGAAAAAGAACATACTGGAGGGAGATAGGCTCATGAAAGTAAAGAAAACCGGGAGGGGATTCTATGACATTCAACAAAACCTACCTATACCGGTAGGAAATTTAAGTAAAAATAATAGGACTAAAAGTTGAAAGTTTGGCCATGGGAGCGATTTTAATCCGGAAGTTATGTTCTGCGCCAAGAAAGACAAAAACCTGGACGCCCACGAACAATGAACGATTGACCTTCTAAGAGATTCTGGTTTCCTTCTTAATGAAATTACCTCCCTTAATCCCTCCCAGTTGCTTTTAACCACCCTAACCCTCTCCTTATCCAAGATGACACACCGGCTTTCCCCAATACTCCACCCTCTCCTTTTCACCCCAACCTACCCCACCCACATCATCTCCTCTCAGACTCAGTGGTTTTCCGAGTATGAATGTTTGTTAAAAATATTTATTTGGTCTAATTATCACCATTTAGTCCATGAAAAAGTTCGGGATAGGCAGTGTAGGTGGCTGGAGGATATAATAAGGGGCGATGGGTTGCTTTTGAATGTGATAAGAGGGAAGGTTGCTGGGCAAGGGGGAAAGAGAAAGAAAGAGAATTGGTTTCATGGACAGGATAAAGAAGGGTAGATCGTATGCTGAGGTGGAAAAGGATACACCCCTAAGATAGGCCTTTTAAAATGTAGATAATTGGGAGCTGATTCTCCGATATGCAACAAATCCTACATTTACCTGTAGAATAATTAAAAAAGGTTTACACCAGTTTCCTTCCGTAGAACGCAACTCAAAGAGTATTCAATGGGAATAAAATCTCATTTATTAATATAAACCCGGTATATTATTGCGTTATTCCGAGATACTAAGCAATGACGCCCTTGCATATTAGAAATTTTATAACTTTATTCCAAGTTTGCAACTCCGCAAGGACATTAAGATCCGAGTCATCACAAGCGGAAGATCTAGGTATATACCAGTAACTTACTAACTACAGAGGCATTCTACGAATTAGGGTAGGTTTAGATGAAAATCAGCTTACCACTAATGATTTCTCTAATTACTGCAAGACCATTAATCCTTCCCTCTTCAGGTGAATGTACGTCCTAAATTCTATCTGCCACTCAGCCACAAAGTTACTCATTTTTCTTCTTCCATGCCTACCCGTTAACCTCTCGTCATCCTTGTATTTCTGTACCCTCCAACACTCAACTCAACACTCTGCATCTCCTTAATTCATCTAGATTAAGGAGAATTAAGTAATCAATGGGTGCTCAATAGATGGCTAGTTATTTCGTATGTCCTCACTTCAGGAGAGAGAAAAATAGCACCTCAACCTTATTAGGCTGATAAAATCCTGCCCACCTCCACAGAGGAATGATTACAAACGTATAAAGCTGTCCACAAATTTATTCTCTGTATTCTTCATGCAGGGTATAGTTTTTTTCTTCCCCCTTCAAATCATACGATTTTTCACCTTCCTCCTTCATTCAGATTAACCGCTACTATTATTAGTGACCAATTGTTACTACAACCTAATATTTAACCCAAACCTATTCTGGTTCACTCACGTCTTGACTGACTAATTTCATCAAAATGGCATTTACATTCTAGGGTAGAATGTTCACCCCAGTGAGCAAAAATGAAGAATTTTTGTTGTGCACTAAATTCAGTGTATTCCACAGGAATTCCACATTCCACATTCTTCATAAAACAATGCTGGAAAGCAGTCACGCTAGCTATTTTCCTTGGATATGCCCAGATGGATCAAGTACTGTGCAAATGTATTTTTTTTGCAGTGTTACATATGTTATTTACTGTTTTCTCAATATTTTTATTGTTGTCAGTTTTAAAAATAGCTTGTTTTTCTTATATTTTACAGTTGATATTTGTCCTTTGTTGTTGGCCTCGTGCTGTTTTCAGACGAAATGAACTGGTAAATGAAGAAATATCCTTAGGTTGAAGTATAATGAATTTAATGGATATTTGTACTTTGCAAATAAGATTCAATGGCAGTTTGTACACAGTTAATCTATGAAGAATCCATCGGTAACAATTCGGTCTCATTCTAGATTATACCCGGCATTTTCACGTCATATTTTCCCAGCGGCGACGCAAGTCAGCGTGCGCGCGTCGGCGATTGGCAATTGAGCGTGGACGACGGAAATCAGGGATTCCTGTTTTGAAATCCAAGCCTTCGGGGCGAGAAGGTCGTCAATTTCACCCCTTGAACGCAACCGCGGCTGTAAAACGGGAAATTTACGAGCCTCCGCGGGAAAACCTGGAAGATTTTCAGACGTGACGCTTTAAGAGCTTTTGCTTAGTGCAACCTGATTTAGCCTGAAGTTCATTGGCAATGAGTGCCAACCGGAGTTAGCGGAGCGCAGTGTCTCTGGTGAAAGTTTTGCTGCTCCGCTCCACGAGCCTTCGTAAAGCTCCGCTCGTGGCGTCTTTAATTCCCACTTTATGCTGCACCCGGGAATTGTGTTCCGCTTATTAGTCTGGCTGAATTGACTGCTCCATTTTACCCATCTCGACGGTCTCATAGACGTAACACAGATGAGTGAACGACTTTGTTTTTAGGCGATGCGATGATCCTTTCTGTATTTTGAAATTTACCTTGCTAGGCCGTAGGGATGAAGAGCTGACATAGGATCGAATAGAAAAGCACATATCATTTGAAATTATGAAAAATATATTCGCCAAATTCTTTGGTTACATTTGATCCGAACAAATAAGTTGGTATACTTACTTTCGCAATATTATTTTTCGCCTAACTACTTCGCCTATCGCCTAGTTTTTCCCTTGTTTCTGAAGACGAAGAAATATTGTTTAAAAAATCAGGGTAAATTAAGAAAAAAGTGATAAAGTCGGTTAGATTCGTGGACAATCAGGCGTTGATTAGTGGATCTTAGAAGGGACTGCATGCTTTCGGAGATGCTTTAGATTACTTAGGTAATACGCATGAAGATGCATTTTAATTTTATAGATAATATACTAGAAGAGAACGGACATAGTGGCAAAGACATATGAAAGAGAAGAGCGCTAGGTAAGGAGGCGTTAGGTAATAGAGGGGAGCTGATGACGGGGAGCTTGGAATAGGATGTGAAGAAGAGGCCTGTGAAGAGCTTGATGTGGAGCGTAGCGCTGTATGGGGCAGAAACGTGGACCCTCAGAAAGGAGGACGAGAATAGGCTGCAAGCTTATGAGATGTAGGTGTGGAAAAGGTTGGAGAAGATGAGGTGGACGGAGAGAAAGACTAACGAGGAAGTGCTTGAGATGGTGGGCGAGGACAGGAAACTTCTGAATGACATTCGGGGCAGGCAGTGTAGGAGGCTGAAGGATGGTATAAAGGGTGATGAGTTGCTGAAGAGTGTGATCGAGGGAAAGATATTGGGCAAGCGGGGAAGAGGAAGAAAGAGTATGGGCTTAATGGACAGGATGAAGAAGGGAAAATCGTATGCTGAGGTGGAAAAGAATTTACTAAGGTGAGATAGGCCCCTGAAAGTGTAGTAAACCCGGACGATATTCTCTGACATTTAGCAGAATCTACCTTTACCGGTAAAAATACTTTTTTTTAATGTACATGTAATACTTTATATGCTTTACCTATGCAAATGACCGGGTAGTGAGCCAGAATAACATTATTTATGCCGAAGAGTATGCTAAAGGTACATATCGACCGAAGTGAACACAGAACTGAAGTACCATGCATATCAAATATTTCAGGAGTCATACTTATGTATCTAAATAATTAGAGGTTTTTATGACTTTCAATCATTAATTCAGTAAAGTAAGATCGGGAAACGGCCTATTTACATCAACAGCTATACATATCTAACTGTTGTTTCACTTTTAAATTAAAGAGTGATTTCTAATGGCGGATAAAGACGGATCTTAATTTCTTTTCCCTCTAGGCATGGACTTGACTGGGTTATTCTCCAACGTTCACGTGGCATATTCAAGTTTTTATTGGCCCCGTTCATTGAGGACCTAAATGTATATTCCCTGAAGCTTTTTGAGGAGTTCTAGCGTAAAAATAAATATATATTCTTCAATTCTAATTGAGTAATGATTCGCCAATTCACTTTTTAGCCGCCGAATAATGCTATCTTAAGCGTATTCTTATGAGTATTTGTAAATTTGTGAGCTGGGATGAGATTGATTTTAATATTGAA
Organism: Ceriagrion tenellum; assembly: GCA_963169105.1. Taxonomy (NCBI): domain Eukaryota; kingdom Metazoa; phylum Arthropoda; class Insecta; order Odonata; family Coenagrionidae; genus Ceriagrion; species Ceriagrion tenellum. The sequence continues at coordinate 50,628,748 of OY720637.1, forward strand.
ATTAATATTTTTTCCTATCCAACCAACTTAGCATATGCAACTTTGCTACGTGTAATAGACAGCAGTCTAATCGAATAAAAAATAATTCCCAGCCAATCACGTATGAACCTCTACGTCATACGTATTACTACTACTACGTATTATATGTATAGGAGATCTTGTATAATTTTCTTCACTATCTTGTTAAAAGTTGTGTGAAATTTGCCGAGAATTGAAACCTATTATGCTGGCTGAGCCGAATAATAACGCCGAACGCATCGGAGACGTTTTATTTAATTCAGTCCACTTTTAAAATGCACAATATACTTCTTCTTCACGTCTTGTTTTTGACGACCACAAATAAAAGACTGAGATGTGTCATGACTAAAAAAATTACTACTGAAACTTTTTGCTACTAAAACGGCGTCAGCCTCACACAATTCTAAACATTCCTCCACATCACAGGCGAAAGGCAAGGACTGAGCCCTTCTGCAGGGGACTTTTCTGCCACTCCTTTGCCGTGACAAATGAGCAGCGCCGGGCGCTGGATGCCGTAAACATCGACGGCGCATTCGCCTCGGCTATGTCAGACAAGAGATACATTCACTGCGAGAGGTCGCCTCATTCGCGGCGGAGGCAAAAACCCGTAAGGCCCCCATTGCGCGGGGGCAGGAAATCGCCGCGCCGCCACGTGGCAAGGCTGGGAACTAATGCGCGCGAGGCCGATGGGAGGGGCGTGGGAGTGAGGGCCGTACGATCCAATTTGCGGCTCGTTTAAATACGCGCGTCGCTTCGCAGGTGTTTCTCTTGCCCCCACCATCCCTCCCCGGTTTGCCCCCCCCCCGAACTCCTCGTCTCCCACTGGGCTGTGACGCCGCCTCACCTGGGGCACGGCCTCGCGTGACGCTCCCGCCGTGATTTGGGAGCACGCGTGCCAACAGCGGAAGCCTTGATTCAACTATGTCGCTCTTCGGATAGCGACGAATGAATGAAGCGGTAAAATGTCAAAGGTCACATGATTGGACCGAAGTCAATTCCCCGTAGCGTGAACCCTTCGGGATTTAATACAGAGATCCTCGGGTCACAGACAGGTGACATTCATCCAAAGGTTCAGTATTGATGTCGCACTCCGTGAAATATTAACAGGTGCACAGATGAAACAATCTCCACGCTGAGTTTTGAATTTTCACTAGAGACTTTTTAGGCAATGGAGCATTCAAATGTACTCTTTCCCAAAAGCTTGTGGGAAATGACTCCATATGGACGCAAAATAAGTGTGTAAATAATTCATTCAAATAAAGTATTCGAATCTCCACCATCTCAGCGGCCCCACTCATAATTTCAACTTTAAGGAGACAAGATTAATAGCTAGGGAAATACGCTATTACCCAAGATTAATCAGGGAGGCTATAGAAATTGCGAAGAGACCGGAGAACGTCAACCGAGAAGATGGTTACAAGTTGAGTAGCAGTCTAAAACGATTTTTTTCCAATTTAAATTCCGGCAACAATGGGAGTCCAGACTCAGATATATAAAGACGAGCGAGATAAAGAAATCAGTTCAGTTAACCTGATGAAGCTGGCAGGAGGACCAGAGAAATATTGTTGCTTTCTTAAAACATACATCGCGGAATGAATCCCGAAAAAAGGAACAGTCAACACTGCATCCGCGGAAGCCTACGAACCAAATAAAGTATTCGGTTAATTTTCCCCTACTACTGACAAAAAGGCGAGTTTTTCAAAAATACTTAACAAGGTGTGTGCAAGTCCCGAATCGAGTAGTTTTCTCACAAAGCCCTTGGTCGGATCCTGCTGTTCTAGCACTTTCTACCCTGAGGCTTGACGACTTTCAGCTTCATTTTCATGCTAACCCAAATGAATTGGCTGCAACGATCTCCCTTGCCAATGAATATGTCTCAGCTATTTGTCCTTGGTCCCATGGAAATTTATTGGTTTTATTTTATTCCAAAACACAGGCAATCATATTTGGTAACGCTAAAATTCTTAGCTAAATTAATTTTTTCCTTCTACCCTAAGTTAACGTGGGTGACGCCGATATTGGATTTAGTAGCACTGTTAGAAACCTTGGTTTAAAGTTAACTAATAATTTCTCGTGGAATTATCACATAAATGAAATTTCAAATCTTAATTCAGAGGATTACATTCTCAGCTCTTAAATTCTTGTGAAATATTTGTCCTTGAATTTCATCAAGACGAGCATATCTCTCACCACCTTCACAACTTGTGATGGCTTAAAACCTCTTATCGGAGGAAATATTTACTTGGGTCATTTCTCTTCACTTTCTTCTGCAATAAATATCCATCCTTTCTTTTTTCCATGTATAAATCCAAATCAATCTCTGTTCATAGAACTACTACAGCTGACCCCTCCTACCTCTTACGCCCAATACCTCGGATAAATACTTACCTTAAATATTTTTTCCTCTCTGGTTCTGATTTCTGGAATTCATTTCCGTTAGCTATAAAAAATTCTTCCTCTCTGTCTGTTCCTTTTAGGAAAAACTATTTAATTATTACTATTATGAGTATATAAGTATATAACTAAACTTTGTATCTTTTTATAGAATTGTATGTTTACATGTCTGGAAAATTATGGTTTGTTTGTTATCTCTTTCTGATTTATATTATATTTTCCACTTTGTATTTAGTATAAATTATCTGCGGCTGCGAAATTGTTGTTTTTCATTACTGTGGGATGTTGGCCAGATATTTTTTGCTCTTTTTTCGTTAAAAGCAGAATTTGATGTGTATTTTCTAATTTGATTTTATTGGGGAAATCCAGGGCATAATAAAAGTTATTCTATTCCAAGGCTATCATTCACGTGAACCTGGTATGGTACAGATGCACCAAATTCTTGAGAGTTAACGCATAAATTTTAAACCGTAAGTATTTTCCGCATCTCATTACTTCTTTGAGATTTTCATGCGCGGAATAAGCAAAGTATTCTACGATGAAAAAAAACCATTGAATTCACGAGGTACGGAATCCTACTGGGGGAAATCACTGGGGGAAAAAGGAAACTAGTTTTGCTTTGTTAATTTACAGTCCACATACTTACTCTTTTTACGTGAAGCTTTTCATGGTTTTAATAAAATTTGCTATCAAGTAATTTCCTGGAAAAAATGTAAATACTCATTGACTAATAATATTTGGAAAAAACAAATATTTTATCGCACCTGGTCTTATTTTGGGATAAGCCTAAACTAAATCAAATAAAAAAAGTAGTCCAGTTTTTTATTAGTTAGTAGATGCTTCTGATTTATTCCCCTCCCGACACACCAGAACTCACCCATTGCTCCATATCCCTACTCCCAGATTTTGCCGAATTTTCGGCACAAATTTGGCCATAATTTCGCCGCGGACATTTTCGCTCGCGGACATCGTCGCGAGCCGGACATAACGCGAGATGTTCTAAGTGCGGTAGAGAGATTTCAAAGTGCGCACTGTCGGCAATATCGAGCATTGTCGGCGATATTGCGCGACAAGAACAAAGTGCTCTACTTTTATAGTGAATTCGCATCTGGTGTCCTCTTTTCGGAACTTTGTGGCAATAGTGCTCCTCTACGCCGCCATCTCAACCAATGGCTGGACGAACAGTTCCCCTACTACTCCCAACTCCTGCATCGGTCAGCTGACTCCCCTCAATCGCCGGCCGCATCGGCACAGCGCGGCGCTCGCCTTCTTTGAACCTGGCTGTCACCGGGGAAGGACGTATCTCCTTGGTTCCAGTTGTGACTTGTGTTCGTCTTGTATAGACCAATTTAACGGTATTTAGCCTACGGGCTTGCTTTCTATTGTAATATTTGTGGTTATATAATTGCTTTTACTTGAAGTTAATCAAACTGGCTAAGGTTATTGTCATTTTTCTCTCGTTTCTGCCCACCAATCGCAGATAATTCACTCGCGACGTCTAGTTTCAGTGGCTTGCGTTGCAAGATTATCACTTACCAACTCTCCCTCATTTTTCGCCTCTCTTCTCTTGTGAATTCCCTTCCCGTGAACATTGACCCTATGATCATATCTCCCACCGTCTTCGCTCACCTAGCCATTTTCCATTCTCAAAAAAGTAATTTGTACTATCTCCCCATGTTGGGCTATTATTTTTTACTTCTAGTTATTCTCTTTTTACTTCTATTCTTCTAGTTAGTTCTACTTCTATCCTAGTTAATGTATTTTTACTTCTATTCTTCTAGTTGTGTTTTTTACGTTTGTATCCTATTTTTGTATTTTTTTACGCATGTGTTTCAAGAGTTGATTGCCGTTAATTTCAAGAGAAATTTATGCCAATGTAACTTTTTAACTCTCTTGTGGAAGTTGTCACGATAAAGTGAATTAGAACCCGGAAATTTTTTATATATGTTCACTGTAAAATGGTTTTATTCCATATGTGAGCTTTTTGTTAATTAAATAAATGAGTCAAATTGATAAATCCAGGCTCATTCGTCCAATGGCATTGACAAACCTGGATTCCGATTTTTTGTTTGTTTTTGTTTGATTTTTTCCTTGAATTCCGTATAAGTTTCTATGTTTACAGATGAGTCAACACGTCGACCCTTTCGACCCCCCTGTAAGTACATGCCAGTGAGGTACATGGAGAGGGAACTTGCTTATGGCCAATGCTAGAAGCCGAAGCCAGTCCGCTATCTTCGTAATCCTCATTTTCCATAGCACTTGCAAACTGACTCACTAATTATGCAATGTCACTCTGTTTTTCATCGATGGCTAACTAGAAACCAGCATCCATTGAATTGTTTATTAATAAAAATTGATAATAATCCACATTCCGGGTGAAAACTAGTGTAATATACAATGGAATCCTTACAATAAGTAGCGAGTATGTGTTTCAAGAGTTAATTGCCATAAATTTCAAGAGAAATTTATGCCAATCTAACTTTTTAACTCTCTTGTGAAGTTGTCACGATAAAGTGAATTAGAACCGGAAAATTCTTGTTACATAATAATTTGTCATCAAATTATGGAAGCTGTGGTGTGTAATTGGGACAGACTCATTCTGCCAGGACAATTGATAGTTTTGAAGGAGTTAGTTCACTGTAAATGTATAGCGCTAGTTTTGAAATCACAGGTGGGAGCCCCTAGAGACTCGAAGACTACACGCTAGGCTTAGCTTACTTGAGAAATTCAAAATTGGTGTGTTTCAGAGCGACACAAAGAATATAATCATGACGCCTCATTACATCTCTAGGTCTGACAGAAGCGATAAAATAAGAGAAATGCAGTGCCGAACAGAGCGGTACAAAAACTTGTATTTTTAACGCACAATATTTGACCACAATAAAAACTGAGCTCCACTAAATACACTCTCGTAATAAACGTCACCACTTTACCTCCCAAAACCTTATCCCTTGCATCTTTACACGGCTAGTGTCTGGACACCTCCTGCCACACGCTCATACGGTGCCTCGCAGGGTAGTAAGTAGATGTTGTATCAGTATAGATTGCACAGATACCAAGTGAGGCTCGGGTGGACGGGGAGAGAAGAGAATGGGTGGTTTGGTCACTGAAGGTGGCGGTTGGAATTTGAAACGTGGGCGTGGAGGTGACAGGAGAGGGTATTTCCAGAATAAGGTGTCGGAGTAATGGAGGTGTTGGAAAAGATTCCCGGTTGGATTTTCACCCAAGTGAAGGAAGCTTCCAGTAGTTGAGGGTATTTTTCAAGCACCATGTCATTACTGACTTGCCCTTTTCTGAAATCCCTCCCATCGCCAGCTTTTCCAGTTTAAATAATTTGCACCCTTTTCCTATCAGGTGGAGTATTTCCCGGTTGAACTTTCTGGTTTGTTCCTCCTCCAGCAGGTGTTCCGAAAAGCAATACGCCATAGTCTCTGCTTTCTTGACAGTAATACAATGAGACTTGGATAATTCGAACCCTAAAGGACCAGGGACAAAGTTCGAATTATCCAAAAATTCGAATTACAAAATTTTTCCAGAAAGTATATTTAAAAATCCAGTAATAAAAAAACACTTTAATGAAGTTAAACCTTGATTCTATACAATATCTACTTATTTAAACCAACGCGCACAACCTGATTCCGGGAAGCCAGCGTTTTGATATACAAAAAATGTGGAGGAAGGAAACAGTCGGCATCCTACTAGCCAGCCTAATAACATCGGCTAAAGCGTGCACAGTGATTTATTTATTTTTTGTCGTTAGTTTGAAGCAAGCTAGTTGTTTATTTTACGTCACTGGTGATGGATTCCTTACTCGACGTTGTTCGATGGTACCTGTATCATGTTAGAAAAAGTTCGAATTATCCAAGATAATTTCGAATTAACCACGATTATTTTACATTATTTATACACAAATGCCTAGGAACCAGATAAAAAAAATCGAATTAAAGAAGATTGCGAATTAAAGAAGTTCGAATTAGCCACGTTCCACTGTACTTCCGATGTATTTCTTCATAGTTATTTCCATTCCGGTCATCATTCTGATCAAATCCATCTTCAACTTGTCGCAATTATTTTCCCATCCGTAAAACGTCGCTTGCTGATTTTTTTCTCCACGCGTTTGTAATCATGTTTCAAATTATGCCCTCAATTTATTCATTTCCTTTCAAAAATAATATCACGGAGAGCAAAGTAAGCATTAACGTCTAACTTATTGTTCCACTTCTACCTTCACTGATGGTCCGCCACATTTTGCCGCGGTCAGGTACTCTTCAATAAGTCTGCAAACTGCTATTTAAAAAAACAACTCCTGCGCCCTTAAGCGCACTTTGAATTCTATTTTAACGACATTGTCAAATTTGAAGAAAAACCGATTAATGTCATGTTATTGATAATATATTTGTTAGATTTGAAAGCCATATATATTTTTTTGAACTGGCAAACAGGTAATTTCACTCAATCCTTGGCTTCTAACCATATTTTTTGATAGCACAGAAATAATTGATCAGACGTTCATAAATTAGAACAATGCTACTGAGCCATTTCATGAAATCTGAGATTTTTTAAACTTCAAATATAACTTGTTCCTAAAATTGCCGAGCTTGATATTAGTCAACGATAAAATAAGGGTGTCAGAGGCTTTATAGCAATTTTTTTCTAACCAATTCACGCAATAGTTATCAGTTAAGTGATTAGCAGAAAATTTACTGCCAAGAGCTCTGACTATTCCATCGATTTAAAACTGCTTCTAAATCCTGTCTATTGTTGATCACTTTTCATAGATCCATAATAGCAGTTGCCGAGGACTTGATATAAAAAAGCTTAACTCGCACACTAAATTTACAACGTTTTGATTTTAATGTGTAATCATCTTCAGGGCTCCTTAGGAATTTTTACAAACAATGAGACTATTAAACAAGCTTGTAGGGACCCGTAACTCGAGAGGAGACTTGCGCTAAAGGGACCTGTGAGCTGGGGTGGGTCCAAATAAGTTCTGTGAAGGTATTCCATGCTAACCGTAGTTTCACCATACTCAGCCCTTGACCCCTGCGATTCATATTTATAAGAATACCCGAGGTCAAGGATTCCAATGCTTTCAAAATTCTCACCTGCCGCGTATTTCCTCGTTGTGCATGAAGATTTAACGAAGAAAATACCAGGTAAAATTGTCGTTCACTTAAGTTGCTGGGCGACTTTTTCTAGAAATTCATCACTAGGGAATCAAAAATTCGAGGAGTCGAAAAATTTTTAAGCATTCAAAAATTTGAAAAAAAAAAATGGTTTCTTGCTGGTGAAACGTGGTCAACTACCTTAAAATATCGCAAAAACTAAATTCAGCCTCAGGGAATTTTAAAAAATAGCTTTTAAAGGGTTACAGTTGCTGGAAAGAGTACCTACAAGTAAAGGAGGGAATAAAATATTCTTGCTGAAGAGCCTAGGGTAAAGCTTTCACGCCACTGGGCAAAAGGATTACAGTAACAACATCTACTCTACATCATACACGGCAATCGTAATACAAAAAAACATTTCTACATAGTTAGGCAATCACATTAATCTATGCAAGCAAATGTACTTTTTAGTATTTATGTATTATTCCCATTATTATACTTACTACTTAGTTCCCATTATTATACTTACTATTAAGTTTTATTTCATGGCATATTTTTATAATAATGATCTAAATATTAACTTGTTACGCCTATGCACACACTGCCATTCTGTCAAGAATAAAGTAAACAAGAAGCTTTAAGTACCCTGGAATTTTCTACATGAATTATATCAATTACATAGTCACTCAACTCAACTCTAGAAGAAAAAGTCCCCAGAGGATGACCCAGGAATAAGTTAATGGACCAAATAAAGAGTAGAGTACATAGAAAGAGAAACCATGAGCTAATGTAACTAGCATTAGTTAGGGTAGGGTTGAGGGCTGCAGTCAATCAATCTTGGGATTGAACAACCAATGATTGGGACTCAGATGAATAAATCTAGTTACTCATACATTTTGGTAAAAACTCAAAAAGAAACTAAGCTATATAATCCTCATGGACACCATCAGCAAACAACAAGATCAACGCTCCGACTCGTATTTTTTATCATAATTTGGCATCGATACCCGGGTCGGGGGAAAGTTGTGAGGGCGTCGTATATACACACGAAAGCGCATCGGCGGTGAAGTTCGTCCCGCCGGGAGTCGACCGGGCGGAATACTCATCCCACCCCCCTTGGTCGCCGCCGCCCTCCCGAACCAATTACGTGATGTACGAGTCCTGGAGCGCAGCGGCTAATGCGGCGGGATTAAACAAATGAAAACCATTTGCGTGACTCCGGTGTGCTTAGCGCTAACACCTTCGGCGCGCGAAAGCGATTTGATTTGTTGGCCTGATTTCGCGTGATAGTCGCACGCGGAAGGATGAGGAGAACGAGGAGGATGGGGCAGTGTATACGTGCCGTGTAACTGGCCGTGCTATACGAGTACACGCGTGCGTACTTCAACGCCTCCCTCCCCTCTCTACACCCACCACCCGCTCCTCCAAGCGAGAGCGCCGGCGGTAATTGCTTTGACGACGCTCGGACACGGAGCGAGAGGGGGAAAATCGATCACGCCGGAAGTTTCTGTTTGATAAACGCGCGGCGGTCGTCCGGGACACGAAAGCAATGCAAGAGAGCGTGCCGCTAACAACAAGTGGCGTGGTTAAGAAAAATAAAAAAAATGATCAAAAGTCGGATAAGCAGACGCGGCTGGGAGGGGCGGGAGAATTATATGGCTTGGAAGGAGGTTACGGGACACGTCTGCATGGTGTCGAGCCCAATTTGCGACTCTTCCAAGTGTGCCGTCCTCCCCCCCCCCCCCCTCACCGACCCGGAGTCACGTGACCACCCCGAAGCACGCCAACCTGACCCCCTCCCCCCTTTCCCACCATCTGCTCGCAAAGGAAGTCACGCGCGGGTAACGGTGACCACCATTCCTCCCCCTGAAAATATTTCCGGAATCGTTTTTAAAAATGCATTCCTCACGCTCGTTCCACCATGACCTGGCAGTTTATCCGAGCTGTTGGGGAAGGTAAAGTCGAGGGAAATGTCACCTCGCTAAGCGTTTCAAGTGGAATACAAATTTGGCGTAATATCTTTCGACGAATCAGTAATGGTTCAAAGTCACGATAATCCTTAAGGCATCGAGAAATCATGCTACACGTTCAGAAGTTTCAATAATTAAAACTAAGAGAGCTTAAACGTTTAAATTTAAATTTTCCTTCAGTTTTATCATAATGTTTATGAATATATTTTCAAGTTCTACGTCGTTTTTAAGTGAGAAGTGGTAATACTGGTTTGATATTGTACAATCCTTCTCCCTACATCCTATGTAAAGCATGTATTTCCTTACCCAAGCCGAACCTGACGTTACTCAAACGATGTTTCTTGCACATAGGACCTAAAATGTATAATTTATTACCTGTTTTATGGTTTAATTCAAATATCCTTAACACAACAATGAAAAATATACAATCTTGTTTGTTTACGAAAAACAGTCTAGAGGTTTTTTTCTTCAAACTGTAATTTTATTTGATACAAGTACTGTAATTTCAAAATGCAGTATCTTCTTTATATATGTGTGCAAAACCCATTCCTTGATGATAACCATAACTCAGGATTACCTTCACGGCTATATAAAGTTACTTCCATATTTAACTAAAGATATTATATTGTAAGCATGTCATGTTCACTGTCGGAGTAATAAGATATTATTATTAGACAAAACAAAAAATACAGTCGTTATTTGATTCAAAGTGAAAGTACACATATTCAGCACATAAAAATGAAAATAACAATTTGTAATGATATTATGACTCATTACCAAATAAACTCCCGTGATAATTTGATTTTTATATTCTAAGTTTTCTCTTAAGCTCCACTTGTAGCCATAGCCGTGAATCTTTCCTCCATAATTTTGCATTAGGGTCGCAGAGATCAAAAGACTAATTGTGTTGTCTGGATTGTTATTGAATATCCACCACAGTCTCACGTGAGCAACAATTAACAAAGTCTATTTACAATAACAACTGAAAAGACTCTAATCAAAGTGGCGCGAAGGACTGGGGGAACTAAAAGTGGAAATTTAGGCAACACGTAGCCTAGGCAACAATTCCAAACATCTTAATCCATAAAGGCTTGTGCGCACTAGGCTAGTAATTTAGTTGAGTACCGAGTAATTGATCAACTAAATGTGTCTGAACAACAAAAATTTAGTCGAGTGGATTAGCAAGTTATTTAGTCGAGTCGATCCATTTCTCTCTATTTTTGTCGTACGAGTAGCGCCCCCCACCACGCGTCACTGATCACTCGTTCATCGGCTAAACAAGTCCGAACCCGTCGTTTTAGTCGAGTTGATTAGCTGCCGCAAACATGTCGTTTCTCTGGAGCAAAGAAACAACTTTAAACTTTGTTTCTAAATATGTACAACATGAACTCTTGCGGAATGTTAAGTCCCTACATTACAGAAATAAGAAAATGAAGCAATCTGCACACATGGATTTGGAAAATACAATGAACATACCTGGATTTGGTGAGAAGGATATAAAATTGAAAATTATAAACATCAGGTTAGTGCATACTTTTATAATTTAATTACAATAGCATCTGCGTTGCACAATAGGCTTCTATTACGATTGTTTTTAGAAGCACTACCTAACGTGATATAAATCATTTTAGATCGAGCTACTCGCAGGAGTTATAAAAAATAAAGGAGTCCAAAACTTCAGTCAGGAGCAGGGACTGACACAGTTTACATTCCTTCAGCGTTGCAGTTCCTTCATCTTGCAAAACATTACTCACTTGCCAACTGTAATCGACCGTAGTGCGAATTATTTTTGGAGGGTAGCGAGTAATTTAGCTACTAAAATCCTCTCCAATAAACTAAATTACTAGCCCAGTGTAAATGGACCTTACTTATCATGTGGCACCACAGTACTGCTGCCAGTATATGGGATCCATATGAAGCGGGGTTGATATCGGAATTGGAGCGCAAGCAGCGAAGAGGAGCTAGGTTTGTAAAACGATGCTACGATAAGTTTTCTGGTGTGTCTGGATTGTTAGAAGAATTGAAATGGGAATCGCTATCACAGCGTAAATTAAATTATAGGCTTAACCTCTTAGCTAAATTTCAGGAGAAATATTTCTCTCACGACATAAAAAACATACTATTACCCCCCTCGTACTACGGCAGATTAGATCACGCCATTTAAAATAGAGAGATAGATTGTAGAACCGATAGGTATAAAATGTCATTTTTTTCCGCGTACCATTCGGTACCATATCAGCTATGATCATCGTCATGAATAGTGCGAATAGTGAGATTAGCCAGATTGTAGATCTTTCTCTTTATATTCTCTACGTTCTTCTTTATGCATGATGTAAATATTAATTTTCTTAGTAATGCATGATATTTTGAACCTGTAGGAGTATTCATTGTATCCCTTGCATGTCGGAACGATTGATGATGGAATGGACTGAATGGTTGATGAAGTTTCTTGGTCAGTAGATCGTTAATTGGCGCGTTGCATGTGTGTTACGCTGATTTCAACGTAGTTTCGGTGTTCTGTCGTATAATTCATGCATGCCTGGTGTGGAAACACCCCCTGCGCTACACCCTTTGGGTGGCTTGCAGGGTATGACGTAGATGTACTTTGTACTTGGTTAATTTCAATGATAAAACCACCACTAAGGGTAATGAAACATAGTCCAAGGTATAAACCGAGTGCTGTGCGAAAAATCTATTCTCCGTAAAAGCTTTCCCGATCCATTTTACGAGCTCCACTCCCATTCGGGCGATAAAAAGGCGACGACGGCGGGGGCTGTGGGGGTGGGGTGGAATGGGTTACTGGAGGTGGCGGGAGCGAGGCGAGCCTGAGAGAGGCACACACGGTGACACTCGCACACAAATGTTGAGAGGGACGCTCGCGTGGAAATTACCTCACTGGAGAGAGAACGAGAGAAGAGGGAGGTGAAGGCACTGCCCGTCACGGCCAACAAGAACCGAAGCGACGGGTGGACGAACGGACGAGGTGGCCGGCCGGCCCTTGATTCATCAGACGCGCGCAAATACTCTCGCTCTCTCTTTCCTCAGCTGCGTCGAGAGCACATTTTGAAGTCTCCTTCGCCCGTCCCTCCGTCCCAAACACGCTCAGAGTAGGTACACACGATGCAAGTAGAGTGCCGAAAGTGACAATTGCTGAAACGTGGGTGTAACACCAAAACCTTTCGCTTTTTATTCGTTTCCGGGATCCGTCGTTAATGGTCGCTTTTTTCACAATGCTTCGCCTCTCTCCCTGGTGGGGTACCGTGTTTCACGGACTATAAGACGCACTTTCTCTTCAAAAAATTGCTTACGAAATTCAGGAGCGTCTTATGCTCGAAATTAATATAAAAATATCCAGTGTTTGATTTAAAATACCCGTTAGTCAAGAAGAAGAAAGTTCAGATGACGATTTTCAAGGATTTTAACCACTAAGTCATTTTAAGAACCTCAAAGTTACATATTGTTATTTAATTCCTACGTTCTGAAACTCACTCAGCGATCTTTTACCAATGATGCATAAAGAAAATATTGCTCAGCCTAAGAAGTAATTTATTTAACGCCTACTGAAAAATAAAAACTGTGATCTATAAGTGGCCTGAGTGGAAATAAATAAAATAAAGAAAAATAAATTTTAATGAATTCTCACCAATTTAAATTTGCGTTTTATAAACGGAATAGTGCAGCTAGTCTAATAATAAAAATGGTAAAAATGTTATTCTTTTTAAAAATGGCTTAAAAATTATGGTGCGTCTTATAGTCCATAAAATACGGTAGTCAAGGTAAGGAATTATCGTTGAAATTTTGGCTGATATCCTATGCTATAACCTACATAGAAAAGCTACTGTCCTTACAATACGAAACTTGCTAAAAGTGAAGCAATGAATTGGTGAATTTTATAATGTTCATAAAATATTTCCACCAATAAATGGAGATACTTAAGGTTTTACTCCATCTAGGTTATACGGATAAATAGATGGACTGGGTCATTTTTTCTTGAGCAGCGCAAAATAGCCGTTACGAAATAGCGGTATTAGGAAAAGATTTCCATCAGATGTCAGAAATTACTTATTTAACACATATTATCATTTAAATAGCACTTCACAAGTAGGCAGAGTTCTAAGCCACGAGAGGTGACACACGATCTGTTGGACCGAAAGTAGCTACAAGAAGCTATGTGCTTAAATAAAGTTAATTTTTTGGCTCGTATACCGGAGGACCATTATATGACCAAAATATTGAGCTCCTAATGATGAGAAAACTGAGAAATTTCACACTTTACCTTCGTCACCGGAAATAGTACATTGTCGGTCTGTGAGACTGGGTGTCGCACCTTCAGAGTTAATGTGATATTTTTACGAGGGCTAAACGTTAATTAAACACACCTCAAATACCCCGCGATCATTTTGAACCTTGAACAAAACGTTTAGCCAAAAAATAATTAAAATACATAGGAAAGCTGCGTGCTTCTTCCAAATCTACTATGGACAGTATGGAGTGTTTTACAGCTTTGAGAGGGATTAGGTTAGGAGACGCTTGAGACTCTGAGGCAACACGCTAGGCTTAGTTTGCTTGAGATAGAACAGATTTGTCTGAAAGCGACGCAGAGAATATCATTTTGACGCCATACTACAATTCGAGATCCGACGGAAGCGATAAAATAAGGCACATGAATTGCCGGACAGATAGGAACAAAAATTCGTTCTGTCCACCCACAATAAGCGACCATATTAAAAACTGCTCCACTAAAAACACTCATAAAACATTTCAATATTTCACCTCCAGGAATATTTGCACATTTATACGGCTTATGTCCTAACACTCCCTCCCACACACTCATGTGACGGCTTTCATGGTATTACGTAAATGTAAATGTATTTGGATAGGATAAATATTTAGTGTTTAAATTTAATGCTAGTATTGGAATTTTCATTTTTCTTTCGGCATTCAGCCGCGTCGCTGCTTTTCTAACGTTTCTCCTCCTACCCTGGAGCCGTCTTCTGGTTGAAGATGCCAGCGCTCTATTTGGCCGGGTTAATGCAACAGTGTCGGTCGCGTCTGATTAGCTGCCAGTTTTTGCGCCAAAAACACTTATGGTGACATTTTTCATTCTTCTCCCCCGATGTACGTCAGTACTCTCTTCCATGTTGTCGCTAGGTTCTAGTCCTCTTCTCTATTCATGTTGTTAGGATATTGGAACCAATAGCAAGGAAATATACCACAGTTCACTTCCTCCGAAAGTCTACACAAAAACGCCATACCTATTCTGTGAATAGAGTAAACATGAAATCTTCAGATACAGATAAATATATTGGAATTACCTTCATTTCTGATTTATCGTGGGGCTTATACATACAAAACATATGTGGTACAGCAAAGAAACTAGGTTTAGGTAAATGTATAATAGGAAGTTCCTCGAATGATAAAGTCAACGAGTGGTGCTACTTCTCTCTGGTTAGGCCACACCTTGAATACGTCGCGAGCATTTGGGACCCTGGACATAAATATTTAACCAAAAAAAAGTTATAAAATACAAAGGAAAGCAGCGCACTTCGTTAAAAACAGTTACGGGCGTACATGAAGTGTCTCACAACTTTTAGAGGGATTAAGATGAGAGTCCCTAGAGACTCGGTGGCAACACGCTAGGCTGAGGTAGCTTGAGAAATTCAGAACTGATATTTTTCAGAGTGACACAGAGAATATTATCATGACTCCTCACTACAGCTTTAGATCTGAAAGACGTGACAAAATAAGAGAGATACACTGCCGAACAGATAGGTACAAAAACTCGTTCTTTCCGCGCACAACAAACGATCACAATAAAAATTGAGCTCCACTAAATACACTCCTATAATACATGTCACCATTTCATCTCCCAAAAATTTCTTCTTTACACGGCTGGTGACCTAACACCCCATGCCATACGCCCGTATGGCGGCTCGCAGGGTATTATATAGATGTAGAATACTCACTCGCAGTGGAAATCGTTGACAAAAAGTATTCATCATCATAAGTCAACGATCCTGATATTAGTTTGTCGCAGACCTCCACTCAATTCGCCTATCAGCTAACCTCTCCATATTTACGTATTTCTTCTCCTTTATATATTTCATTACTAGCACTCTATATCTCAAACGAGGCCTTCTTCAGGCATTCTTCTCGTTGACCTGTCCCTCGACAATTGTCTTCATCAGGCCATCATGTCTCATGATGTGGCCGATTCTGTTGTCCCGTCTTCTTCTTAGGGTTTTCAGAAATCTTTTCTCCCACTCTCCTGAGGATTTCCTCATAACTTCCTCGATCTAACCATTTAATTTTTATCAATCTTCTGTAGCACCACATTTCTAGTATATGGGATCCGTACGAGGAAGGTATGATAAAAGAATTAGAGAGCGTGCAAAGGAGATCCGCCAGGTTTGTTAAAGGCCGTTATGATAATTGTATAAGTGTTACGAGTTTAATAGAAGAACTAGGATGGGAATTACTATCAGAACGCAGGTTAAAATTTAGGTTAAACCTTTTAAGTGACTTCGAAACCGATTTGTTCACAGACGACGTTAGATACATATTGAGAACCCCTGCGTATTATACTAGGTTTGATCATATTAACAAGATTAGAGAGATAGATTGTCGTACCGATAGATTTAAAATGTCATTTTTCCCGCGTACTATAAGAGAGAACAATAGGCGCCGTAGCAAAGGGATAGGTAGGTGAAATATAGTTAGAGTAGTCTGTAGTGCATGATGCATGTAATAACAACCAATAATCCCTTTCTTATTATGTAGATACTAACCATGTGACCCTATTATCTAGCATGTCTTCATTAAATATCCTAGTTGTATGTCAATAGTGCATGTTTGGTGACCTTCACCCCCTGCCACACACCCTCGTGGTGGCTCGCAGGGTAGTACGTAGATGTAGATGTAGATTTCGAATGCTTCCACTCTTTTCTTCTCAGAGGCAGAAAGTATTAGAAATAATTAACACTCGACTGCTCTTATTGGTGACTTGAGTGATCGCATGAGATGACAAAATAGGTATTTCATTGCTTCTACTTACGTAAATTGTTTAAAACAATTGGGCATCACCAACTACAGTTGCACATACATATTCCATATAGCAGGTGGTGTTCATCTATCATTATTAGAAACTGGGCTTCATGCAATAAAAACACCGACACAGACATGGTACAGAGAATTTAAATCTCGACCGAAGAGAGCGAACTTCTCAGCAAGAATCACGTACTACAAGGCTCTTTAAAATATGAGAATATCCACGAGCTAGCAGCTCATGGAACTAAGCTATTTTACAAAGAGCATTCCTAGCGTACCTTACCTTATACCATCAACTGGATTCTATAACTTTCATGATGCCAAATACAACAATTCATGATGATGATTTCAGCTGGTACTAGCAGATTCAAATTAACAACCATCTCTGCATCGGCCAAGTTCCGATGCAAGCTATGTGGTTACATCTTTAACATAAATGTTTAATAATAAAAACCCTTAAAAGATTTTCCACGGAAAATCAGATATAATCACATAGGCGTTTTAAAATATCACCGGCTCAAGTTTTTACCCGTTAATTTGAAAAATCGTTTATAAAATAATTCAAAGCACTATTCCGATCGATGCAAACACTTATTAACACTGGAGTTCTTTCTTCTTTACAGTAATTAACATATATATTAAAAATGATATCCAAATACATGATTCCATGCTATCAGGTAAAGTATGATGGGACTACTTCATGATTATTCAATTAGGAAATTGACTTAAAATTGGCTAATTTTTTCTGAAATGTATTATGTTTATTTAACTTTTAAAATTCTTATTAAAAGGGTAAAATTGTTATTTAAAATAAATTCCTAAAATAAATGCAGTAAAATATTTATTTTGACGTTTATAGTAGTTTACAATCAGAGTTGTATCTGGAATAGTAACTCTTCGTCACATTCTGATTTACTTTCACGGCATTTTGCGTCCAAAGTCCTACGTGATAACTGTTACAACAAAATAAATACAATAAGTTAAATCGTAATAAGATATCACTTATTGATGGTCTGTAAGATTTTCAAAAATAATCATTAGGAAAAACAACAATGCTCAGCAAAATTACCATATTTTGACGAATAGAATAGCTTCACGTTTTTCGCACAATGCTGTCACGCAAGATATCACGTAGGATACTCAGGTGTCCCGTGTAACTTTGCTACGAGTCACTGACGGAATACACAAAGTATTAGGGTTAAAACGACAGCAAGTGGATAAGAAAGCTTTACTTGGTAGTCATTGAAATGATGAGAAGGCTACATTGCATGAATGTAGTTTGAGCTAATTATCATTTTGCCTAGTAATCAATGAAATTGTTCTCATTTTTAAAGGAAATATATCACCCTTCGATTGACATAAAAAATTCAACCCCTTACCACATTACTTTCCGAGATATTTGCCAAAAAGTACCAGCCATTTTATATGGGAAATTGTAAGTGTATGCACTCCTGTGAGACCTTATGTTAAAAATGAGGCATTTCCTACACTTAGATCTACTAAAAAAATCAATAGTGAGTAGTTTGTGTGTTTTCTCGACTATTTTTGCAAATCATTCATATTGCCACCGCAGTAAATTCTTCGGGATCACAATAAACCTACCGTTTTCATGCAGTTTCAAACGTACCGCGCTAAAATAAATTATTCAAGTTAATGACTTATTTAGATATTTTCGTTTGATTACTTACGATTTCTGTCTTGTAAACTATACTACTGCACCATTAATAATGCAATATTTAATTCGTGTGTCTCACAGTTATTGAAATTAAAATGCATATATCGAATATTGTCTCTATTATGATTAGGGTACTATCTCGCTCGCACTACCTTCAAACCCTTACCCGGTGCCAAACCCAAGAAGATTTTACAAATTATATTCCCCGGGAAAACCTTGAACCTTTAATTATCTCATAATGTGGTTAAGTTAGGTTAATTATCAATAATAGAGTCAATATTCAATTCGTGTGTCTCACCGTTGGTGAAATTAAAACGTATATGTCGAATATGGTCTCTATTATGACTAGGGAACTATCTCGCTCGGTCTACCTTAAAAAGCAGAAATTCTCAAATTTATGACCTTGAGATACTTTGGTATACCACGGCAAGAGTTAATTTATCATTATAGCAACTGTTATAAGTGCAGGAGTATGCTGATTCCTCTAGTATACCCTCTGTATACTAGAGGAATATACACACTGTACTCCCACTCTGTATAGTATACACTCTGTACTCCCACTCTTCTCTCATCTTGAACCTCAACCCTGCATTTTGCACAGAGCTTCCTTCAAAGAACGCCCTTCCCTTCCCAACCCCAGTCGCTCTTCCACCCCCATCCCCTACGCCCACAAATATCCCCCCTCTCTCGCCCTCACGAAACCCCGCCCACCCCATCTGGCGTCACCAACATGCACGCCACTCGGCTGCCATCCCTTCACCTGCACTCAGTCCCGCACACACCACGTCCAATCTCGGTTTTCCCTTTTTTTCACCGTTTTCTTTCCTTCTTCCCCGCCGACTCCCACTCGCATGCTGATCTCTTCCGCATTGCACGCATAAATGTCATCTCCCGGCATTCCTTCCCAGAGCTCGAATGTTTTTGATTCAAATATCCTTTCAAATAATGTGCATATTATACCGAACAAGCATGGCAAATAAATTTCTGATCACGCGAACATAGAGATACAGTTAAACTTGTATTCAGCGGCCACCACTGGTCTCAAGAGATAATGGCCGCGTAAGGTCGTTGGAGCAATTTTCTTTTATGTATAGATTCGCACGTAATTTTTCACAAGTGTACATATTGATAGCATTTATATACATGTGCGGAAAAAATTGCATGTCACCGATTTGTATTCTTGATAATTTAATGAACTGTTTTATGCGTAGCCTTCTGCGACTTGACATGTATTTTTAAAAAATTCAATAACATATTTACAAAGTATCTCCTAAACTTGAAGAATACGTTATGCGTCGTTATAATTGATCCTAATGAATGTCAAGGTATCACGCATTTCGCTTAAATTTCGTATCCCACCCCATAAATCCAAGTCATAACAATACTGCCTTGCTTAGCTAAAAGACAGTAACTGAATCATTGTTGGTTCTGAGTTATTGCATAGTTTTCACCTTGCGAGTCATCGATTCTTCACCTAGTCCATCTTCGAAGATATAACAAGCTTTAGTTGATGATTAGATTACTGAGTGAAGATAAATCATAAGGAAACAAAAGTAGTGATCCATTTCAAGATGAAAAAGCAATTGTAACTTTCCACACAGAATTTTTTAATCTTTGCCGACCATGGTTTCAGCTTCTAGTGCCATTATCAAGATAATGGTACTAGGTGCTGAAACCATGGTCGGCAAATATTAAAAATTCTGTGTGGAAAGTTAAAATTGTTTTTTTCATTTTGAAATGGATATATATCGCTTCCACAAAGTTGAGCCTGATACGCTTTTATATAAAAGTTGTGATATTCTCTGGGAGAAAGACTTAAAGATATGTACTGTTATCTGGCCTAGAAAACTGAAGTTTATCCATATCTACGTACTACCCTGCGAGCCGCCGAATGGGCGGGTGGCATGGGATGTTAGGTTACCAGTCGTGTAACGATGTCAGTTTTTGGGAGATGAAATGGTGACATGTATTATAGGAGTGCATTTAGTGGACCTCAATTTTAATTGTGGTCACTTATTGTGCGCGGAAAGAACGAGTTTTTGTACCTCTGTTAGGCAATGTATCTCTCTTATTTTTGTCGCATCTGTCAGACCTAGAGATGTAGTAAGGAGTCAGGATAAAATTCTCTGTGTCGCTTTGAAAAATATCAGTTATAAATTTTTCAAGCAACATAAGCCTAGCGAAATTTTGATGAAAAATTACCAAACACAAGGAGGTGACCGCTTAAGGCAGGGAAAATTGACTGCTTATATGTATGGAAAATTCATACCGTTCCCGTAAGAATACCAACGCTTATAGAAGTGATCGCTTAAGGAAGGTTCGTTGTAATTTTCCACATGGTTCATTGTTGTCTTCTAATAGATTTCAACGACTCCACATCATCTTCAGGAGTAGGTCGTGTGAATCGGTCAAAACGTCGAAACCGACCAGGTCGAAATATATAAATTGTAGAAAATTCCAAAATATTCTTTGATCCTCTTCATGTATTATGTGCACGTATTTCAAAATCAAGCCACATTAAATAGCTTCTTATAGGCAAATAAAAGAAGAATGATAGTTCTTTGAAAAAACCCGGAGCAGGAGCAAACAGCTGTAAAAAATTAGTGTGCAATGAACTAGGTGAAGTGAAGCGTGTGTGTAAGAAATGTAGAAGTGACAAGTAGTAAAGACTAGTGAACCACAGAATGTATAGCTGATATCTGAACTTCGTGCAAATTTTACGATTGAAGCTCCATTATTTACGTTCAATATCTGTCTTCAGTAGAATTCATAGGATTTTAAGTGATGCAATTTTGTTTTTTTGTTAAATTTTGTTGATTTAATATAATCTCCGTAAAATAAATGTAAAATAAAACTGGTCTTTATTTGAGTATTTCTGTTGAGAATACTTAGATAAGCAATTGTCTCCGGCTTAACTTTTTGGAAGTGCGTACAATCCATGATTAAAACATTTTGTTTCCATCCACACACATTATATTGTACATGCGACCCGGGTTTCAGCAGCTTCGTGCCATCATCAGGTCCTTCGTGCCAACATCCTGATGATGGCACGAAACTGCTGAAACCCGGGTCGCATGTACAATAAAATTTGTGTGGATGGAAACAAAGTTGTTTTAATCATGGAGGATACTTAGGCCTTGTTATAAAAATAGAACGAGTATTCTTTCATTGATAATTGTAATAAAACTGTTTAAAGGAAAAGTTGTAATTTATATTATTAATAAATAATTACCTAATATATTCGAGTGAGAAAAGTACAGCATTATTGAGAATTAACGAAAATTAACAATATGGGTCCAATGGACCCGGCTTGCCCGGATACGTTATTTCTATAAGGTGCCATGATAAGGGTTAAGTGAGTCAAAACAATTATCTCCGCGCCATGGTTTACACTATCTCTATAATCTACTGTAAGTGAAATACAAACCCTTCACTAAAAAAGATCTTCTCCTAGTACAAACGGTGAGGCATTTGAATAGCTTGCTCTTCGTTTAATGCACACCACTCACCTGCCATGCTTACCTTCACCTGCACGTCTTTACGTCAATCAGAATTTTTCAGGTTTATTTTCCTTCACCGACTCCCACATACATGTCGATTGCTTCCGTGTGCCTGTGCACGACATGCATACATGTCCCCCTTGAATTCCTTCCATTACTCCAATGTTTTTTCCTTTAATATCCATTCAAAGGGTTTGCATATCATTTAGGAGTAGCAGTAGAAAGCTTTTAATAGTTCAGTGAGCCGACAACTGTGGTCATTTTGCTTCGCGTAATATCAAGTTACGAAACTTATTGCCCTATGAATCTATTTACCCAAGAGTGCCAAGAGTGAAGGCAAAGGTTAAATTATCAAAATTATAATATTTCATTTAAAAGACCAGTTAATTATAAAAACGAGATGAGATGTTATCTCCAGCTAAATCATTACCGATTTCAGTATTTCATGATCAACCCACAAGATAGACAATTATTAAATGATTCCACGTACAAATGATATAGTACGAGGTAACTCGCTTGGGTTTACATAAACCAAGGGATGTCATTCAGCATGAAAAAATCGCTTGAATTGACTAGGATTCGAACCTACTGGTGAGATGTATTTTCCAGTTACACCACCAAGCCTAGCAAATCACATTCTATAAAAAGATGACGCGTAAAGAAGAGATCTCCCATCGAAATGCCTAGTGGTATGGAAAACCTAATCTTGTGTGATACATGAGAACAATGTACCACTTGCAATTAAATATTTCTCATCAATTTTGAGACAACTAATACGGCCGTTAGCAGCTGTAACAATTTTTAAAAAGGGAATCATACATCGGGCATGGAGAGTAATAGCATTGATTCTAGAATTTCCATTAGGGAGGAGAGTGACAACTAATCCAACATTACCTACTTTTTCTTAGGAACTATTCCACGATGGCGAGCTCAATTAGGCATCACCAACTACAGTTGCACATACATATTCCATATAGTAGGTGGTGTTCATCTATCATTATTAGAAACTGGGCCTCATGCAATGAAACAACCGTCACAAACATGGTACAGAGAATTTAAATCTCGGCCGAAGAGAGCGAACTTCTCAGCAAGAATCACATGCTACAAGGCTCTTTCAAATATGAGAATATTCACAAGCTAGCAGCTCATGGAACAGAGCTATTTTACAAAGACCATTCTTAGCGTACCTTAACTTATACTATCAACTGGATTCTATAACTTTTGTGATGCCAATTACAACAATTCAAGATGATGATTTCAGCTGGAAATAGCAGATTCAAACTAACAACCATCTCTGCATCGGCCAAGTTACGATTCCAGCTATGTTGTGACATCCTTAATATAAATGTTTACTAATAAAAACCTTTAAAAGATTTTCCACGGAAAATCAGATATAATCACATAGGCGTTTTAAAATATCACTGGCTCAATTTTTTGCCCGTTAATTTGAAAAATCGTTTATAAAATAATTCAAAGCACTATTCCGGTCAATGCAAACACTTATTAACACTGGATTTCTCTCTTCTTTACAGTAATTAACATAAATATTAAAAATGATATCCAAATATATGACTCCATGCTATCAGGCAAAGTATGATGGGACTACTTCAAGATTGGTCAATTAGGAAATTGACTTTCAAATTGCTACGGAAATTTATTATATTTATTTATTTATATTAAAATCACTGTGGAGCTTTGAAATATTTTGAATATTTCCTTATTGATAAAAAAGATTTGATACGCCTACATAATAGTAAGGTAAAAAAGCTTTAAGCTGCATGGATGAAAAAATAACAAGCTATGCACGAGACAGGTTAATAATATAAGAGTTTCTTAGAACCAATAACGGAAATATTCCGCGATCGAATTTATGTAAGCCTTTTGTCGATTTGAGTAATATCTATAATTATAGATTCCCTTTAAGAAGTATATTCCATTGAAAGCTCAAATATTCATCTAAATCTCCAAGCTAAGCACACTTCAATGAGAGAATAATTATTTTAATTAGCCCTTTCAATATAACGACGTCAAATCTCTCGAAAAAGGGAAAAATTCTTCAATTGATAATCAGAAAATGCTTTAATTGTTTAAAAATTATTACAGTTATCACATGCAATGAGAGAGATTGATAAAGCTTATTTAGGGACATTTGATTGACTTCTCATGATGTTCCTGTTCTAGCTAAAAGCATCAAGAATATTTCTGATACGTTACTTATGGGTTAATTTAATTCAAAACGCACGATTCTAATGACGTCTGTCCAAGCAACTAAAGATGGCTTTTTAATCATTTAAATCAAGTTAATTTACATAGTTTAACTAAATGGTGATTTGATATTCTCTGAAGAATTGTGGCATTTTTACTAATTCCAGATTTACTAAGGTTTCTAATTTTCCAGGCGAAATTTTAAGATTCAGAGATCTAGGTTTTCGCCCCGGGTTAAAATATGGATTTTCACTGTTACTCTTTGAGCTGAAATAGAAAACAGCAATCCAAAACTCAAATCGTCTCATTTACGTCGTAGCAAGTCCTCGATATACGTCGGATATGCGTGTTGAAGAAGAGCGACGTAAGTCGAAACAACGTAAAACGGATCCAGATATTTGTGACCACTTTAATCCCGGAATAAATCAAGGCGTTAATTTCAAAATTAGTTTTTTGCCTTTATCCAGGAAAAAAAATTATTTCGGATGAGATGATTATGTCCCAGCTATCAAAAAACGCAAGCATATGCACATATGGTTTATTTTACCAGCAATAAACAGGGAAAAATTTCCGACGACCCTTGTCAGCATGGACGTAACATCGAATCAGACGTAAATCGAAACGATGGATATCGAGAACTAACTGTATCTTTCACATTGACAATATACAACTTGTACTACGTATTGTTAGCCTTGAGGGTAGTGAGTCCTCGCCTGCAAACCCTAGAGTCACGAGTTCGTGTCCCACCTGGGAGGATAACTAAAAAAGTAGAATTTTGCTGTTAGTGAATGTTCTAAATTGTTGGTCATTAGAGTGAAATATGATGTTTCTACACCGTAGTCTGCCATTACCCTCAAGAATAAAATGTTTTCATCAGAATGATGTTATGAATTTAAGCTCTCTCCTTGGCTTCTAGTCAACTACGATTCCTTTTTGCTCTTAAAGACCTTTTGGTGTGAAAGCCTTTCCCGCTCTTTATCAAGTAATCTGTGGATTGTTTCTCGGCGCTGATAAGGTAGAAATCTTTGTCTCGGTGAACGTTTTGCTTATCCAGCCTGACCTTTACAGCCTCCTTTACAATGCGGTCCCAAAAGTCTTATATGAGAGAAAGAAGTTTGATTCCGGCAAAGTTAACCCCGTGGATTTTCCGGGATGGGAGAGCCTGATACATTTTCATGTAATTTATGGTGCTTTACGTTTTTGTCTGGATTTGTCCCGTTTTTCCAACATTAATTTTGTTTTTCTGCAATTAAAGCTTAATTTATGTGAGATTAGAGAAACTCAATGTGAATTCAGTTGCCCTTTAAAACATTAAATTACTAAAATACCACTTTAATAAGGCAATTGAAAAGATGTAACGTAGCTTGTCATTTACAATCACCTTATGGACACTATTAGTTCTCACTGCCGATTTAGTTGCTATTTGGGAAAGAGTTTACTCCTTTGCACATTTTTAAAATATAACTTACCATCTCAAATGTGATACAGCATACGGTTAAACTTAGGTGGTTTCAGAGCTGTATTTATTACAAGAAAAATGTTTAGACACGAAAGGAGAATACTTTCCTTCGAATCAGGTTGCAAGTAATGAATTATAACTGTGCGACAAGCTAAGTTTATCCTTAATTTGATTAATCGAGAAGGATTTCCACCAAGGGCTTCTTCACGCCTTATTCCGTTGCAAATTTCAATAATGATTCGACAGCTAGTGTTGACCTTGGTGCGGTGGCAGCGGGGTGAAGTACTAGTCACTAAGGATAGAAAGAGCTCTTTATAAAGGATATTCACTAATATCTCAAGTACTGAGTCCTATGCAATTGTTTTCCATTAGTGATTGTTGATTCGTTTATAGTAAAAATGGACCAAGGAGCTATCCCAGTCGTTGTGAAAAAATCATATGTATAATTAGAAAAAATAGAGGCGGATCTTTAAAACAAGTGATTTACTTTGAATGCATAACAAGGACCACGAAGTTTTCGATATAATCTTCTATTCAGTATGGAGAGTCGTGGGCAGTCATTTTGAGAGTGCAAGTCAAATTCGACCAAATTTCCAACCCAATTTTTCCGCGCGGCAAACATAATTTTTTTGTGAACACATAAATTGACATCTTAACAATCAATTTGTAAACTAAAGTGTAAATCATATAAAACTGACTGAATATAAAATATTATGACGGTTTTTTGTAAAAACGTTTTTGTAGATATTATTTATTAGCCTGTAAGTATAACTGCGATTGCCAAACATATTTAAACAATTGAAAGACACTATTATTAGATGCGCATTCTTTGTGCGCTGGGCCCATTACATTGCCTGAAGATCGTTTTACGAGAGATCTTTATTGCGCAATGTAATTTACGTATGTATACATAAACTACGAAGGAGAAAATAAACATTGGCCGATTTTTTTGTAATTTCAAGGCAGAATTTACGAAATTTCTATGCATTAAATTGCTCAATTCAATATCTCGAGTTAAATGTCCTAAACAATTTACTGTCTTTGTTTTTTCGGAATAAAGCCGGATTTTATTCTCCAGGATAGTCCCCGAAACTTAAAAGCGCCCCATTTAAAGGTGAAAATAAATTTGGGAAAAACTAATTTCGCGTGGATGAAAGAAGCCACCGGCTTGCTACGTTTGGCACGCATGTTAAGGGTTGCGAACCCCTAGATCAGGATCTCTGAGTGCACTTATAATAAAGAGTAAGAGTACACAGTTATCCTTTAAATCTCCGTCTCCTTTGCTCCTTCTTCCGGCCCCTTTATTCAGCCTCATCTCACCCAAAACCCCACGAGCAACCCCATCAGTGGCAAGAGGAGGCAGTCGCGCCCTCCCCCCTCCTTTTGCTTGTAAGCCCCCGACCACCAATCTCCTACGCCGTGCTCCCACGGTCAATCCCCAAAACCTCCCCGCCAATAAAACCGCGCTCCGAGCCGGTAGAGGGATGTTGTGTGCGGCCCATGGGACTCCGGGCGGGTCGTCACACAAGAGAGGGAGGGCGTCAAGATTGAGGGGGATTTTCCTCCCGCCCCGGAATGGCCAAGAGTGCAAAGCGAGCGATGATTGGGCGGACGAGGGGGATTGGAGTGCGGAGCTGCGGCCGAGGACGTAAATGTGATGCCCATAAGAGAAGTGTGGGGGGTCCAGATTCCCTCGACGAAAGCATCCGGTTTGCAGGTGGGGCGACTGCCAAGCGTTTCGGAGTCGACCCGCAAGGTGCGATTTTCGTGTACGTCCAGATTTGAGCGAACATTTGCAT
Source organism: Ceriagrion tenellum (assembly GCA_963169105.1). NCBI lineage: Eukaryota > Metazoa > Arthropoda > Insecta > Odonata > Coenagrionidae > Ceriagrion > Ceriagrion tenellum. The sequence goes on from OY720637.1 coordinate 50,655,920, forward strand.
GATTGTACTTATTAGTAATTAAAAATAAACGCAAGTGGAAAAATTGTATGTTACCGATACCTTAACAACGTTCATTCGTGGTGCCAGGAGTGGGGGTTAGAATTAAATATCAGCAAATGCACCACAGCTCATTTCCTGCGAAAGTCATCGCACAAATGCCATAACTATACTGAGAGTGGAGTAAACATAAAATCTTCTGATACAGTAAACAATCTCAGAATTACTTTAACTTCTGATATATCGTGTGGATTACACAAACAAAACATGTGGGACAGCATTAAAGATACTAGGTTTTGTTAAACGTATAATAGGAAGGTCCTCGGATGAAAAAGTCAAAGAGAGATGCTACTTCGCTTTGGTTAGACCACACCTCGAATACGCCGCGAGCGTTTGGGACCCTGGCCATAAAGATTTAACAAAAAAATTAATAAAATACAAAGAAAAGCAGCGCGCTTCGATTAAAGGATTAAGGTGGGAGCCCCTAGGGAGACGTTGTACGGTCCATTCGGTCCATTACGGTCCATACGGTCGGGGTACTTATTTCCATGCTGGAATTCTTTAGGAGAATTATAGAATTGGTAACGCTATCTTCATGACCCATTTTAAGCGCAATCGTTAAGACTTTATTTTGGTGTAACATTTCGCCTCCTATTCTTTCACAGTTCCAAGTTTATATTTCTTTGTCAGGCTAAGACGCATAGTTCGCGAACTCATGATTTCCTCCATCGAATTCCCCTCTACGTACACAGTTCTTTGTTTGGCTTCCTCTCCCATCAGCTTTAAATGCTCCCATTTCTTTAATCCTATACACGCATTAGTAACTAAATATAAATTGTGTACCCTTTCGGCCCAGTGCAATTTCTCTCCCCAAAACTCAAACAATATCGTAGGGCACGAAAGATTGCTGGTCACCTGCTAATCTTTTATGTATTATACTCAGGTCCTGGCCTATACCTGGGTGAATGTCATCCTATTTACCTGTAGTAAAACTTGATTGAAGAAAACTCGGGATTGAGATATGAGAATCGCATGATGTTCACACAATGGACCAATTCTAATCTATTGTGCCACTTCTCCCTTCACATCTTCAATGATACCAAACAACGCTAGCAAAATTACGACTTTGAAATGAGGTCCAAATTCCTTAAACGATGATGGTGGATTTTGTAAATGATTTTGAATCTTCAAATGTGACTTCAGTCCAAATCTTTTAAACAAATAAAAGAGACTACAAGGAAAAGTGGGTTGAGAACGATAATTTTAATTGTGCTTTTCTCTCTTGATACAGAGGGCTATCTGTTTCCCTGGATATTATGCGGTCCGAAACGTTAGTACCACCAATTAAAGATGTGTTGGAGGACTCAGAAATAAAGGTCATCCAATAGCCATGACATTGAAAGGGCATGAAATCAACTGAAAGCAGCGTTTCAGTAGTTCAGGAGAAACTGACATACGGTCATCACCATCGATAACAAAAGTATAGTGAATTAGGATAATGGCAGACATCACTTTTGCCAAAACAAGCATATACCTGTTATAAATACACTGATACAGGGTCATTATGGTCATTTACAAAGTTTAAATGAACTTGGCAACTGGCAGGCATCACTTTTGCTGTAACATGAGAGTACGTGAGACTTTAGCTGAGTGAATAGTCGAGTATGCCTCTTTATTTTGCATCCTTTTACAAATAAGGCACGGATTTTTCTATTTTTCAAGGTAGCTTACTTTATTTTACCAGCATCATCGTGTAATCCATACCTCGGCGTTAATTCCAAAACCATCACTTCAGAGACAGAGCTGATGATGAATCCGAAATTTGCGGGAAACTGAATTCCCAGTCATTATCGCCGATTACAAAATAAAACCATTTTAGAAAACGGTAGACATCACTTTCGCGGAAGTATGTGTCAGCATCAGTGTTTCAATCCTAAAACTGGTTGATAAAAGCCCTCCTTCCTACTCTATCTAATGCTAGTTTCTTTACTCCCTGTTATATCTTTTAATGAACTCCCCTTTCACTTGCGTGTGTTTATGTCTTCATATGCTTATATGAGAGAATTTGACCGAAGAAATAATACAAGTATGCCTCATTTTTACGCAACTTTTTTGTGTCACACTTTAGGCTCGGATTATTTACCTTCTTTTTTTTACAAGCATCCATACGTGATTCTACGTTGACGTTCAAGTACTTTAAACGAGATTTTCCCCTGTTTATAACGGAGGCCAGATTCGAATTATATATTTTTACGTCGTCAGTTATAGGAAGAATTAAGTGAATATAGTAACATTAATTGTGCAATAATGTACTTCTTTACGACTGAAATTATTAGTAATTAAATTATATACACTTATAAGTCGTAAGCTCCACAAATGTTTTTCACGCGGTACGTTTAAATCCAATGCACAACGGGAGAATGTTTGTGATTCCGAAAAAAACTACCGCTTTAAGTAAATGATTTATTATGAAATATAATAAAGAAAACATACCAACTAACCCCTCTTTAAATTTTGACGAGATCTAAGCGTGAGATATTCCTTGAATTCCTAGAATTTAGTCCCAATAAAGGGCATACGTATACCTTACCAAATGGAAAACTGCTGTTTTTTTTAAGCAAATGTATTCAGTAAGTAATGCGGTAAGGGGGCTATATTTTGATATCTTTGGAAGGGTGAGATATTTTTCTTTTAAATGATACAAAAATTATTATTTTTCAGGTGAGATAATATCTCGTTTAAACTGCCACAAGTCCGAGGACTCCACCTCAGAATTATAGCAGACGATGAATCCGAAGTTCGCCCGCAGCTCCGGCGAAGGGCAAGGCGATGACTGTGGAAGGGAACTCGGGTGGCGGAGCACACGAAGTATGAGAAGGCGCCTCGAAGCGACCGCTGCCCTCAACTCCAGCCCTCCCCATTTGACACGTCCCCCCCCCTCCACCCTCCGCGACGTAATTTCGCCCTTTTTCGGCCTCCCAATCCGTCACGGAGCCGCGCGCGATTCCGTTCCCGTCAGCGGCGGAGGCCCCGACACGGCGACCCTCGGAAGGCCCTTCGGGGGAAAAGCGCCCTCTTCTTCTCTTCCCTTTTCATCCCTCTCCGATCGAAAAGAGTAATTCTTACGGAGAAGGGGGTGGTTTGGGCGAGGGGGGGGAAGAGGAGGGGCACCACCTCCTCCGAGTCGTATACTGCCTGACTGACCCTCTGACCCTGTCTCTCTCCCTCCGCGTGAGGGGGGGGGAGGGGCAGGGCAAGACCAGGGAGGAGACGGGGGTGTATACGGGGAACGAAATGAGAAGACCCTTCCTTTGTCGCCAGTATCCCTCCCCGCTCAAAACCGCACCCACACCCTTGTAATCTCTTCCCGAATCACCCGACGGCATCCCCACACCACGGCGCGGCCCCCACGTCCCTGCACCCCCGACCGCTCTTCCCTGCTCCCCCCCGCTCGCGTCCCCTCCCCGCTTACCCTGCTCCCGCCCCGGCACCCAGGGCCGGGCGCACCTCGGAGGCGCCGCCTGGCAGATCGATAGCGCGGCTCCGCCCCTCCCCCGCCCTCTCCGCATCCCACTCCCTTCCCCACCCACTCCCCCCTCTATCAGCCCTCCTCTCTCACCCCCTCTCCCTCCCCTCTCTCCAGCCTCGGGGCTGACTTTACTGTCTCGAACAGTGTCCGCGCGAAAAACGTTTCTTTCGTCCTCTTTTATGTATTTATTACATTTTTTCCTTCTCTCTCCTCCCACACTTTGTCAGTTCCACGGGTACACGTGTCCTACAGCGAATAAGGTAAGCGGGAGAGAGGGAGGAAGAGGAACTAGGGGTAGCGAAGGTCTCACGGTGCCGTCGCGTTTCACCATCTTTTTCGTCGTGTTATCTTTTTTTTTTAAAAAAAAAACCCGTCGGAAAAATCAGGAGGGAATACTTTTCGCTCTTAAAACGATGAATTATTAATAATGTTCCCGGAGACCCCTTGCGGGTCTTAATGAAAGGGTTGAGAACTGAGATTCAAACGGTTTTGCCAATTTGTCGTCGCCTTTGTTCTCCGGTATCACCCGAACCCAGGGACTCCCCTATTCCCTCACTCATTGCTCCTGATTTTCTTGAATTTTTTCCTTAGACTCAAGGCTTCTTCAAGGTTTAAAGAATGCCCTTGAAGTTTTATCGCCGCCAGATGGGGTGTTTGATTATCCCCAATTTGTGCGTGTGAACCCTTTATACGTTCTCATGCACTGGTGTAAAAGCAATAATGATTGGGTATTAAAATCCCCAAATCATTCAGATTTTTGCGGTCCTTGCTCTTAAAGGACTTTTTTTGGGGTTTCCCAAGTCAGGATGTGGAAAAAAAACAACCATCTATCTCCTTTACCGAAAGGTTTCTGAAGGATAATGGACATTACATTTATTGCTCATCAAAATATCTACTATTTTGAAGGTGAGAGGTAGAGGGTGTGAGAATTAGTCTGTATGCTGTACTGGCTGTATGTATGTACTGTTAGGCTGTTAGTATGTACTGTTGATTGGTGTCAAAGCAAAACTTATTAGGTATAAAAATCGTCAAATCATTAAGATTTTTGCGGTCCATACGCATAAAGGATTATTCTTTTGGGATTTCCCGAGTCAAGCGATGTAAAAAAAGCATCCTCTCCTTAACCGGAGAGCTTGTCAAGGTCAATGGGTATTCATATATTGCTAATCAAAATATTCTGTTCTCATTTAGGTACGAGGTGGAGAGGGTGAGAATTAGGTTGATAACTATTTGGATTCTATTCTTTTTTTGAAACAACTAATATATTAACGGAGACGAAGGGCTAATTATTAGTAACTCATGGCTGCCAGTATTTTCTATAAAAAAGAAAAGTATCCATAAATTTCTACACCCATTTTCTCCCCGTCCGCTCTAACCTGCAATATAACGCATGTTTTGGTGCGCAATAAAAGAAAAATTCATTCACTAGCCCTTAGGAGGTCTCCGGCAACGAAAAAGAGGAGTAATGCTTTTCAGCTCCGACGCGGGTAATCCTAAAAGCCCGAAACCTACAGAGTTTTACACCAAGTAAATGAATATATTTCCCTCCTAGGTATACACAGGTAAATAAGATAGAATCGTAAGATTATTTATCCGCTGTGGGTCTAAATTTTAGCGATTGTTTGATTATTACACTACGGGAGAATATTGTCTTCCGTTGGACAATTGATTGAACAAAACTAACATCCAGCATTAGTTAAATTTCTGTGAAAATCCTTCGTTGTAACCATGTTTACACGATACCCATGCCCATGGGGATGCGCCACGTACGTGTCAGGAAAGATGCGTGAACATGTGCTCCAAATGAGAACGGAGGCTATTTTATTGGCACGTGTTCATGCATTTGCGCAGTCTTGCATCTTTATGCGATTCAATTTTAATTGCGAATGTATTCACAAATCCTCTCGCGCAGATATAGAGAGCGTGTAACCTCGGATTTTTACACGAGGAGTCGAGGAACTTTCAATATCCCTGCTAAGATGCTCTCTTCTATGTCTGATAACGTATCGTGTCCCCAGCCGTGAATATCTTTAAAGTCTTGAATTCTGAATTTGCGATTGCGTCAACTTTGTGAGACTAAAATGTAATCCACCACCATGCAAATAATAGGTATTTATAATTGATTTTATAATATACATACGATCACTTTTCATGGCCAAATTGATGCCTCTTAAATTTAATGAAGGATGAATGAATTAAATTGAACGAGCATATGTGATAAACTTTACCAGACTATTCACATTTCAAATGTTATTGTAACCGACGAAAAAATCTTTACAGGTCAATTCTATCTATATTTTAAAAATTAATAACTAATAATACGGTATTTTCGTTACATTAACCCTTTTGGAGATGTGTATCCAATTTCCAGCTTAAGCGAGCGTGTAACTGATAGCACCTTGGTTTTGATGCTCGACGACACACTTTTTCATGGACTAAATCGTTATAATCAGACCAAATAAATATTTTTAACAAACATTCATACTCGGAAAACCACTGAGTCTGAGAGGAGATGATGTGGGTAGGGTAGGTTGGGGTGAAAAGGAGAGGGTGGAGTATTGAGGAAAGCCGGTGTGTCATCTTGGATAAGGAGGGGGGGTAGGGTAGCTAAAAGCAACTGGGAGGGATTAAGGGAGGTAATTTCATTAAGAAGGAAACCCGAATCTCTTAAAAGGTCAATCGTTCATTGTTCGTGGGCGTCCAGGTTTTTGTCTTTCTTGGCGCAGAACATAACTTCGGGATTAAAATCGCTCCCATGGCCAAACTTTAAACTTATAGTCCTATTATTTTTATTTAAATTTTCTACCGGTATAGGTAGGTTTTGTTGAATGTCATAGAATCCCCTCCCGGTTTTCTTTACTTTCAGGAGCCTATCTCCCTCCAGTATATTCTTTTTCCCCTCAGAATACGACCCACCCTTCTTCATCCTGTTCATGAAACCTATTTTCTTTCTTCCTCTTCCCTGCTTGCCCAACATCCTTCCCTTTATCACATTCTTGAGCAACCCATCGCCCCTAATTACATCCTTGAGTCATTTGCCCTGTCTATCCCGAATTTCATTCAGAAGCTTCCTTCCTCCGCCCACCAACTCAAGCACTTCCTCGTTAGTCTTCCTCTCCGTCCACCTCACCTTCTCCATCCTTCTTCACACTCACATCTCAAATGCCTGCGGCCTATTCTCGTCCTTATTTCTGAGACCCCTTGTTTCTGATCCATACAACGCTGTACTCCATATCAAGCTCTTCACCAACCTCTTCTTTACATCCTTGCCCAAGGTCCCCCTCATCGGTTTCCTTCTATTACGAAACGCCACCTTAGCTAGCGCTATTCTCTTCCATATATTTCCAAAAATCACGAACATATCTTGAACAAACAAAATTCTCTTATGCTCTGATGAACTAAGTAACATATTAAAATACAATTTCGTGGATTCAAGTACATTTATACATAATTCAAGCATATTAAATAGTCTAAGTCCGATATAGTGACGGTTCCGGAGACTTTTCTAGCAAAGTTAATGGGCTCAGAAAAAAGTTGTCCGGAAAGGGAAATCAAGATAAACTTTTTAATTTGATTGAGAAAACGAAACAGACTTCTATGTTTTCATTTATCAATTTAAGTTTCTTCAACCAAATTAAACTTTCTTGATTCCCAGGAGATGAAATTAATTTCCTTCGGACGTTATGCAACCGTTTTGCTGTTTCCAAGCCAAAAGGTCAAATAGTAAACGATATCTTCCAATTAAAATATTCCATTCCATGGAGATTACCACGTTCACTACACTAAAACTAAAGTACGAGCGAAATTTAAAACGCATTAATACGAATGGATACACTCATGTGCCCACTGTTTACCTCGGTCCATTCCAAGATACGCTCGCAAGATTATTTTTTTAAGACTTTCACTCGCAAATTTATCGGTTTTTATTAACTCTCTTAGATTACTCACTCATCTAGCACTTAAAGTTTTCATTACATAACTACCATTTAACGTCAAGACTCTATTGCAGTTGAAAGACACTGATTTGGCTAAGAAAGATATGAAAATTCAATATCGGTTAGAGTCCATAAATGGCTTTTTATGGTAGAAAGTCATTTTATGGCGACTTTTTTTATTAAAAGTGTTTAGAATTATTTCTATTTTTTACAACAAAGTTCATAAAATTTAGTTTATATTTGTGTATTTAATATTATGGTTCCTAACCCCAACGGAAAAAGGGAAAATATCGACCATTGTAGGAGCATATTTTTGTTAAATATGGATATGTAATTCTTAAGCATTATTCATCGCTTAGTATTTCTCTGTTAGGCGACATCAGCCTGAGAAATTTAAATGATGGCAAACCCAAAGCAGGTTTATGCCACAGAGGTGTCTGAAGCTCCACAACTTACTTCTCTTCATTTGTTTAAATACCTTTGTATGTACCTATCTGAGTAATATATATTATTATTATTTTGTTCACGATCGTATGATTTTAAAAAATGCCACTAGGTTCTTTGGTGACATGATTAATTCTCCCGGACGAAAGTGGACGTTTTTATAAGTTTACCGCACTCCTGTCAACTGACCCATTATCTTCCAGACTCTCATAGCACGACTATACCGACGAAGAACGCACCTTATATTCTTGTCCAAGGCTGCAGATTCCTTAGCACTCTTTCAGAGCCCTTTACTTATCGTTCAACTACGCAAAAAAATACTTTAACCAGCAGTTAGGCTGAGTTCAAGCACTCAATTAAAAATGACATCTTACAGCATAATATCACAGGCAAAAAAGATTACTACCTTTATCATTTAAGCATCACTTTAATCTCTTAGGTGAGTCCAATATACAAAAATTATTTTTGTATTATGTCTGTCCCCAAGTACATGTCATTGTTAGTAGCCAACCAATTAAGATAGGAGCATAAGTGATCTTATTGGTATCGTTTTGAATCATAAACGTCCCCAACTCTTGGCCCGATTTATTACTTAAGGTTGTCGTATTACAATTACTACACCAGTAAAGCCCATTCTTTAACATCCAGTCCCCACCATCAAAGATTTAAATCTCTGTCATTACAATCAGCATCAATCATAGGGAGCTTTCCAAACACCTTAGGCATATTAACGAACATCACAACAGATAGAAATACAAGAGCGCAAGATGAAACAGACCACTGGAAAGTATTTGAACTGGTGTTTCCAAGATGACAAAGCAATCGCCAAGAACAGTAGTTTAAATGTATATTCACGGTTTAAACCGAGGTTTTAGCTCAATTAAATTCTATGCATATCGATGGTTATATTAAAAATAATGTATAACTTTTAGTGATTACATCAAATTTAATCATAGCAGTGTAGGACTAGAATATACGATCGTATAATCATTCGATATGGTACAACGTGAGGACGATATTTTGACACTATAATTGAAGAGACAAAATAGTATCTTAAATTTAAAAAAAATATCGGGTCATTAATAATTTTATGAGAGTTCCATCACATTTGACTAGCCAGCAAGGTGTTCCGGTATCTACCAATAAAAATTTCCCCAGCATCAATAGTGTCGTCCGCCAGCGCAGATCAAACTAAGGGCGGAAATTTTTCCGTCTACGCTGCACTAATGACGTGACAGCGAAAATTGGAAAGCGCCAGACCTGGAGTAGTTTTCAACAGATCGGCGCGAATGCGCAATCGGAAAGCACCCATAATCTGCCCTACTAAATTTTTATCCTTTCGGTTTCCGAAACAAAATTCCTCCTTTTTCAAGCATTCCTACGACGTTTGTGTTGGTATTTCATCTCATGCATTGTACTCTTCTCATTCTACTCAACGAACACATCTGAAAAGCACCAGTTGAATCCTTATTCTCTGTCCAGAGCTCGAGTGGCTGGACTGACGCAACGTTCCATATGAGCAATAAATTTACAGTCAAAGATGATACTACGTGGAATTCAGCCATGCTATATGTGTATAAGTAGATGATGAAACTTTTTACCTACTCAAAATACTGCATTCATAATTAGTTCTCCAATTTATCTTAAATTTAATGCGACACTAAAGTCGTTAAAATTGAACAACTAGTAAGAAATTGTACAGTTTGTTTTCTAATGATCATGTTCAGCGTCCATTTTCATAAAGGATGGCCTGTTTTTATTTAACCCGTGATGCTATCACGGCACACCAGGCTCATTAATTCAAAAAGCTCTTGTTGAGGTAAACTTGAAAATGACGCATAAGTCGTGGGCAATGACCAGAGTAGTAATGTGAAAAACATCGCGAGGAAGAGTAAATTGTTTTCCTCCACTAAGTTTAACATTCCATGCGAGGCTCTACTATATTTATAGAGAAAGTAGAGAGGCACTAAACGATAGATACCTAACTTTATAGGGCATCACTAATTGTATTTTTTAAATTTATCCTCGGTTGGATGGGACAGAACTGTCCCCTCTTCCCCCTACCCAGTTGAAATACACAGACACCCATGTCCTGGGTAGATAATATTCTACCCAACTCGAACCCGGGACCCTCGGGTTAGCAGGCGAGGACTTAACCCCGCCGCCACCGGGGCCGAATGAGACAGTTGGCCCAGCAATATGTTCTTAGGTTTCTAGGGCTATGCCATGAAACGCTACGAAAGATAGCAGTTTCATCGATTTTCACGCAATCACACATTTCCCTTCCTTTTTCACGAGCCTGACTCACTGTGCGCCGACGTTCCGTCGGCAGCGTGCGTGAAAAATAAAGATGAAGCTTGCTCTCGAAATCCGGCTCCGGTTTGCATACGATGCCACACGGAGATGAGGCGGGGAAGGGACGTGAGGGTTGTGGCACTGGGTGCGCGTATGAGAACTTGGGGGCCCGACCAGGGAGGGAAAGCGACACGAGAGTCCCCCCCACTCTCATCTCAAACGGAGGAAGAAGGCGCGTTGATTTTGTCGGGCGAAAGCATACAGCACCCAGATCCACCTTCACCCCAGGAACCGCATGTCGCCCAAAAAAGTCGCAAAACTCAGGAGAAAAGAATTTTAATCATTTTCCATGCTTCTAGATATCATCAAGCATCACTGTCGAGAGTTTGGTAAGCATCTTTTATCTTGAAGTGCCGACAATGACGACTCACTTTTTTCTAATCTTGTGTATAGATGCAGGAATCGTTAACAATCGTCATTGGCGAGCCAAGAGAGTTGAATCCATCTTACACTTGAAACTCACACTTGAAAATTATTATGTAAAATTACACATATTTAAATCATACTTCCTCTGAAACAAAAACCAGTGACCTCGACACGTAATCCATCTTGTAAATTGCTGATGGTGATGATAGATATGAAAGAATGTATACAGCTCTTCGAAATGTGATAAACTGCATCAAAGATAATGCACCTCAAGATTCCATGCCTGCATACCGGGAAATCTATGTTTCGGTGTTTCTTGTAATCCTTGCACCATTAAACTTGTGTGAAAAAATCTCTCATTTTCTGATAATATTAACGGGTAGGAAATTATGGCTAAATTTATGTGCTATTTAAGGGACGTGGAGTGATTTAACAGCCTAAGAAAGTGCAACTCTATATCCCCCAGGGTTGGAACTGCTATAAAAACTTAAAATCCAAATCTGAATTTTAAGCAAAATTTTACTTTAGACATCTGCATTCATACTTCACAGTCCACTTCATTGCACAAGCTCAATTCCAGGTCACAATTAATCAGTGTGATCTAAATTGATACCCAATATGTTTCAAAACAATCTGCATCTATATACATCTCTCAATTACTTCCTCACTCCAGGAAAAATCCATGTAAGATCACAATCATATTCATTTACATTTGGATTACTCACACTGATCATTTTAAATTTTTTCACTACCCATTTTTCCAACAATGTTAAGTTGCTGTGAAGTTCCCTCTATAAATTTTGTAATAATTCATTTTTTCTTGATTCATAAATTCACTCCCTCAGCATCAATTTGTTGTAATATAATCTCTTGACATCAAACACTGTATCCCTTTTCTTTGAAATTCTCATTGATTCTTAACCCACAATTTTCCTGTCACACTTTTCCGCAGTCAATTATGTCACTACATCATTTATCCTTTTACTGCTCCATTTGAGTTTCTCTCATAAAGTCCCTATTTCCTGAGACATATCCAACTCTTCCATTTTTCTCCAACCTACTTTTTCTAAAGTTGTGAAAGCCTTTATATTAGGAGCTTTAGGTCGAGACTTTTCCATTACTGAAAAACCACAGGGATAAATTACAGCACATTAGTCTCCAAAAGATAATACAATTTAATTAAATAATTAATTTTCATTAATAAAGCCTTTATGCCAATGGTTCCTAAATAGTGGGGAATTCTTTTATGGGAACACTTAAATTATAATTCAGCAAAATGTGAGATTCTGCAGGTTATCGATCAAATCTGTAAAATTGAGGTTTCCTTCAATTTTTCTGTGGCACTCAATGAGTTCTTATTAATGATATTGCTAAAATTTACTCGCCGATATTTGCATAATTTCAGTTTAAAGAATTATATAATAAATTTTTAGTTCACATTGGAAGAGGGGGAATGATATTCTGAACCATTTTGAAAAGTGAAATCAGCCAAAATGTGAGAGCCACTGGTTTCCCCCTTCCATCAAAGCCCTTTTCACCAACATTTTTTGGCCAACTTTAGCGAAAACGTATTCATTCTCACCATCAATTCACACTTCAATTTACAAACACTAATTATCGAATTTTGATGTAGAAACTTCCTCCTTCGTATTTATTTTGTCTTTTCTGATTCAATAGAATCCATCTATCTGTGAACTGCCCGCGATTTGCATGCGCAAAATTACAGAATAAGCGTTATAGTATTTTTTTTCTAGAAGTACAAGTTAGCGTAATAAAATACATGGCCAATTGGGGAAAATATCTGGTATATATGTTTTGGGTGCAACGCTTACCAAAATGCATTGCATTCAGTCTGCATTGGCAGGGAAATCGAGTGAGGATGAAACAGCTTACCTGCAATAAAAAAAATATTCACATTAATCATGATTACTACAGCTACTTTCCTGCATACGAAGAATAATACTAATAAGTAGAGATAACTTAATAAGTATACTTTATCTGACACTACAAAATCTTTTGATCATAGAGTGGAAATACTAGTATCCTTCGGAACAATCAAGGTTGAATTGCTTCCTACCAACTGCCAACAAGGATAAGTAAAATTAATTTTTTCTGAATGAAGAACCAAAACTACCAATATATTTCAAAGGCCAGTCCCAGAAACGCTTCCGAGAATACGGTAGTGTTTATCACATTGAAATTCCAGTTAATGCCACATTTACATTCATTGTCATTTTGACTACTTTTATCCATGCTTCAAACTCACAGTTAAAATACTTTGAGTGCAACCCAAAGTATCATTTACTGCGCGTTTGCGTCTCTTAGTACGTGATAATTTGATAGAACGAGGCACTTTATCATTCCAGTGACCACTAGGTACAGAGCATTCATAGCAAAAATTAAGCTCAACAAAGAGAAAAAGAAATACATTCAAACTAAAGTAATGCAACTTAAGCACATTCGTGATTTATTTACGCATTTCTAAGAAATTCAGTTTATACGTTTATGAGATAAAAAAACCTGTCGGGACTCATTTGAAGGGCCATAAAACATTCCAATTTATATACGTTCCCAACTCCGTGCCGTTCTATCATCGGCGTATGGGAAAAGTCCATTGAAGCCCTGAGCTAAATCCAATGAAAATAATTGAACAGTCAAATTCCAGAAATTCCGCGAGAACACATAAAACCCTCAAATCATGTTAATACAATATCCAAATGTAACTGTTTCTCAGGTGATTGAGCACGATTGGTATGGTTTGCTTTTGTAAAAAATGATCCACAAGTTATTTCAAAATTATTCAAATCAGGAATAGACATATAAAGTTCTGGTAGGCTGGTAGTGGTAAAGTCTCTGGTAGAAATTAATAATTTCTGCCTGAGTAGTGAATCATTTTTTCACATTCCCTGAATCACTTCAAAAAAATGCTTGGAAGCAGGAGATGCAACTAAGTCGCAATATTACGCCACGATTTCGTCAATAAATCATTATGTGATCAACCGTTCGGAAAACATGATATGTTGGCACCAAGAGCATATATTCCTTTAGTTTTTTTCTGGTATTTTTTATGTTTCGTATGGACTATAAAAATGATTAGTGTAAGGCATCCTTTAACTTTTAAATCCACCACCTCTGTTGTCATGTGCCTTAAAAATATTTGAGGAGTACATTTGGCACACCAAGAAACTAGCAAATGAATATTTCCACTGACCGAGAAGGCAGAAAGTTGAATGAATAAAGGTCTATACAACATTAGAAGTAATTTACTGGTGCAAGTCAACATGATTTGTACAGCAGGGTATATTCTTTACAGTAGAATGGATATTGAATACAACATTGCGCCGTATTTTTTAAATAATATATATATGACTGGAAAGTTTTTACGTATACCGATACCTGTGAAGTTATGTCATAAAATTACAGATACATAAGTTAAAGAAATATTTTATTCAATTTACCAGTGAAAATGTGAATTTGTGTCTTTGTTTTGACTCATACAGCCTCCACAAAATCCCCTCACGGGAATTTGCAGGTGGTTCATTGAATATGTTAAAAATAGCACTGATTGCGCGCAAGGGCACATAAAAAGGATCTGTGATAAAAACCCTGGAGTAGATTAATCCCTTTTAAAGATATTACAAGAAAAATTACACATACATAAGTAGACGGTTGATGGTCCCTTTCTGCGATAAACTGTCCTTGTTTAAATGATAATATTCAGAACTTACGCCCAAATAACATCTACAATATCCCAAACAATAGTAGAATAACTTAACAGACTTCTGAAATTGTTTTTCGGCACAATTTTAGCTAGGCATTACCACAACGAAGGCTACAACCTCAGCTAGTTAGTTGGCATAATAAACAACTATTACTGCAAAATACTAAAGACTTTAATTGATATCATTCCGCAAAAACATTAAATGTTGATTTCTCTCTTCGGCTTAGTTTGAGATTTTGGATCAAATTACAAATTATTCAATAACTATTTTCAAACAACAACAAATGCTACATCTCAGAGAATTGTAACGAAGTGTGACACTCGGACTAAAGAGTAGAATTACCTAAATTATGAAGGTCAAAATGAAAAATTTGATATTATTTTACGAAATTTCCGATGAAAATAATGAGAGAGCTTCTTTCATAAATGATTTTTCCGGCAGACGAAAACCCTGTTACTTTCATGTCATAATTTATTTCTCTCGTGATTTCTTTTGAAAGATTCGTTTCCGGAATGGATATATTGGAACAATGTCTATGACGGATATTATTTAGTCAGCAGAGAACCCTACAGGAAACGTCAATTTGCTACCCTTCTTCAAAGTCAAAAAGTGTGACTGATAGACAAGCTGAGGGGTATGCGGACAGACTCCAACACATTCGTGTGTATTGATTAATTTATAATACTAAACTTATATTTCCCACTAAACTTGCGTTTTCTCCTCCCAGGTGGCTAACATCTAAGTGTTCCCTCATCGCCCTATTAGTTGCCATCCAGCCCACAGAAGCAATCAATCCCATCAGAGATGCTACTGACCCTTTCAATATTTCTCTCTTCAAGCGGCCGTACACAAAAACTATCTATTTAATGCCACTGGAGACCTTGGCGCATAAAAAGCCCTTATCGTAGAAGTGGTTCTCAATGTCTTAAAAAGGGATTAATCTACTCCAGAGTTTTTATCGCAGATCCTTATTATGTGCCCTTGCGCCCGATCAATGCTTTTTTTTAACATTTTCAGTGAGCCACCTGCAAATTCCCATGAGGGGATTTTCTGGTGGCTGTATGAGTCAAAAAAAAAGACTCAAATCCACATTTTCAAACGTACTGTGAATAAATATTGCTTTTACTGATGAAAATAATTGGCTACTCGGAATTACAAGTTTGAGATAAAAATTTTGAAGATAAATCCAAGATTTTATCAGTAATTAACATTTTTCTCGACTATATGAGCTAATTACGGCGCCATATCCATGGAATGAACGCCCTTTTCACTCCCATCCCCGCATTTGTTTGTCAGTAACTCAAAAATAGAATAAATATTGCCTACATTTCATTGCCTTTCACATACTTAGAAGCATTCATTTCTTACTAAGAGCTTTTCGAGAAAATGGCACTTAGGCAAGGCAGAAGTAATATTTTACCCATGTTTCTGTCATTACCTCCATTAGCACACAAGGTAAATTTGTGAATATATTCCGTCCAATGGTGTATTTTTGTCATTTATGTAAAACAAGGAACTCGTTTGCCTATGAACAGCTGGAACGTGAATAAATTGACTTTTAATTTATTTTGCGATAAAACCATCCGAGGCAATCTTTCTAGTATCACCTCCAAGCTACTTTATCTTGTATTCATTACACATAAATACTTTTAAAGCCAGCAGTAGTTGGGAAAGTGAACGCAGCTGAGGAAATCTGAGACATCAGAAAAGAATATGTAAACCCGCGTAATATTTGCTAGTATATCATAAAAAAGGGATCATGAATATAAAGAATTGAGTACATAATATTATTAAATGCATTAGGCATGGTACATAAAATCTGCATAATGATATGTTTCGGTCCATGCGCCCATATTTTCCTGAAATATACTACTATTCAAATCGAGTTTCATTATATCAAGATTTTAGAGGCAATCAGGTGAATAGGATATCCAAATTGCTGTTTCCTTGTGTTGAGTAAGGTTGCAATAATTGCCTTTACAAGTAGGTTGACTACATTCGTATAACGGGTGTTTGGCCTACAATGGATCTACCTGAAGGATTTTGAGGTCCTTATGGGCCTATGGCCGTTTGAGTGCTCTAAACTAACGGAATTAAATTTTTCATAATAATCTGTAATCCGTTTTTCCTGTGAAAAGCGGACAGAGAGCGTTACAGACAGAATAATTCCCATTAATTTATCGATATACTTAATTTTTTTGATGATGGGTGATGTGGAGCGAGGAGTAGGCTTTCGGGAAGTGAATGAGGCGACGAACTACTTCGCAAAAATCTCTAACAAGCTCATTAAATCCATTCTTTAGCTTTGAATCACCAATTTCGCAGCGCCTCTCTCATCTCTCTCTCTCTCTCTACTTCCCCTTGTACCCTCTCCACAGCGCTTGCGAGTGGAAACAGACGAAGGGCGCGGAGCGATGCGGTGGGCGATCGTCATTATTTTGGAGCTCGCCCGATTCCTCACTTCCGCCCGCCGTTTTTCGCCGTTCGATTTTTTCCGAAAGCTGATCCGGAAGGTGTTTTTTAAGTGAACGTTAAAAAAAAAAACGTGCTGAAAGAGCGAGCGTGGGATTGGGGCTTCTCACAATCCGCTGTCGGCGCTTTACGATGGGAAAGGCCCGTGCGTGGGGGTTGCTGGGTAGTTAAAGTTCGATCGGCCTCTAACGGATGCCAGAGCATTTTTATTTTCTCTTCCTCCTACTTCCTCGAAAAATCGCTCATTTGGACCGGGATTGGTGGAGGGTGGGAAGCGTGAGAGAGGGAAAGTATCAGGATTTTGGGGTTTGAGACTCGACCGTAGAATAGTGGTACGAGTTTCGCGCCTTTCATAAAAGAGTTCATTAAAAGGCACGAGTCTATCGGATAAAGTAGTTTTTTAAGTGGTAGGTTCCTGTTGATACCTGACACCTCGTACCGTCTCACTTGAAAATCTAGCAGTGAATGATAGGAATTTTTTCAGTACGAACATTTACACTGCCCCCCAAAAACCATTAACTGGAGGAGAAGTCACGGGACAAGGAAGCAGACCAGTAATTCGTACTAGTAAGGAGTCTTACTAGTGATTCAACTGGGATTCATTGAGGAGAATTATGGAAGAGGGTCAATCCATTTCAAATACCAACTCGATCCACCCGCACTCATACTCTACTCCATCTGCCTATTCCAAGGATATCTCTCACCAAGCGCTCACCTTCATTTCGCCTCCCATCCCTTCTAAATTCACTCCCCCACACTATCGATCCTTTTTATTTACCATGTAACTATTTCACCACCCAAGCGATATCCCACCTGTCAACAAATTAAATATTTTCCCCTTTCCATGTTGGGCTCTCGTTGCTTATTGTTATGCTGTTATTGTGTTTTTGTCCTCTTTCTTGTTTTTTGTTATATGTTTCACTATAAATTGGCGCTAATGCTGTATGTGAACAATTTTATTAAATAAATAAATAAATCACCCAGGCAACGTTGCTAAACATTTTTTATTTCCCTCGATTTTTTTCCATGTTTCCTATTGGTAGACATGCAAAAACGTTAGTCAAACTCTTTCTGTAAAAACTCGGATAAAATTAATCATTCGTTACTTTTTAACACCATAAATTTTTATGAAGGAAACAAGACTCACTAATAATATGTTAATTCTGTGTTGAATACTTACATTACTACCTGCAATGTAAGTTTTAGTCCTGAGAATGTACTCCTTTTTTTCTAAAGCTTTTCAATATAGCAATGAGTTAAAACACTTATTTTAAGAAAAAGTATTTATTATAGTATTGAGTATTGTTTTTGTTGATATATTTATATATCATTTCTAGTTTTTAATCTGTTTTAGGTACAAGTATAAGGTAGGCCAAAGTAAAAAAGTATTAATTTTTAATATAAGTTTATTGTTTTAGATAAAACTAATTGTTAATGTAACGATTTAAACAAGCCGTTGCTTTCTAACTTGGCACTGCACGAGCGCGTAGAAGGGTAGCGTTTTTTACTGAAATTCACTGCTCTATTACTCTAAATGCAGTCGAGTCTCAGTCATAATTTTTGTGATATATTTCTATATGTATAAAGAACATTATGAAAAATTTTCACTTGCTTTCATTCAGTCCCTTTTTAGATACTGACCTGAGAAAATTGACATTAAAAGACTTTTGGCCATTTCTGAAAAGTTCTAGAAAAAAAGGAGTACATTCTCAGGACTAAAACTTACACTGCAGGTAGCTATGTAAGAATTCAACACAGAAATAACATATTATTGGTGAGTCTTGTTGCCTTCATAAAAATTTATGGTGTTAAAAAGTAACGATTGATAATTTTTTTCTGAGTTTTTACAGAAAGAATTTGATTAACGTTTTTGCATGATAGAATAATTAAATAAATGTTTACCTAAAGTAAATTTTATGTTAAACGCACTGGTTTTTAAATTATTCTGATATATTTAAAAATAACTTGGCAATTAAACTTTCTGCAAACCACATTTTTCATTAAAATTTGCCCAACCACCATTTTAAAAATGGCTGCCAGAAAAAAACTATGGCCTATAAAATTTTTTCAAATGGTGTTTTGTGACTGTTTACCTATAGGAAACTCACAATAAAAAAATCAGAAAAATAAAAAATGTTAAGCAACAAATTTTACTTATATTGGGTGATTTTCAATGGATTGACCAAACAGTAAAATACGATAATTCAGATACTAATTCTCTCCACTTAAGTTTCATGTGATTTGCAACCTTTGCAACAAGTTTATTTTTCCGCACCCCTGTCCACTCCTTTCCGAAAAAATTTCCCTTCTAACAACCCCCTAACTTATTGCTGTAACCCCCTGCCTTTTCACCCAATAATAAGTTTGTTCTCCAAAACCCCCCGCATCTTAGCGGTGGCTACTATCGTAACAATCAATAAATAAAATATAAGCAATTGTACCTGAAGACGCAGCAAGCTACGAAACGCGTACTATTAACTGTTAATAAATAACTGTGGAAAAGCATAAGGATTGTTTTCAATACGGATTCTAATTTAAAATACTTTCACAAAGTGACGCCCGACGGTGTAAAGTATATTCCATTTTTAAGTTAAATTAAAAATTTAGTTAATCTAAAAAATTTATTTGTAATAATTATGCTATACAAATAATAAATATTTTAGTTAAGCTAATAATAAATTAGCCATACCGGGAACTATGCGAGGCTGTATACCGCGTAGATAAATGATGAAGTGAGTTTTTCGCAAACTATTTTAATCACGCGTTGACTATTTCTGAATACATGAGCTGAATCATCAAAATTGGTAAAATGTGAAGCCAAATAAACTAGTAAAAATTTCTTTTGGAGATGAATCCCAGATCACGCACGTGTGGCTTTTATGAGAAATTTTATATTTCCTTATTGCCGCTCAAATTCGTAAACAGAGAGAGAGAAATTTAGTATTTCAAGTCTTCAAAATTTCCAGATAAATAGAGGACCTAACTTTCTCCACTGATTTCATCATTTCGCTGCCTCCATATAAAGTTTTTTCACGGAAACATTTCAGTGACGAGCGGACAACAGGAATAGGTTTGCAGGACTGGGGTATTCAGGGATGCCAACATTTAGTAGAGGGGATGCAGCCTTAAAACTCGAATAGTTTTTTTACGATAAGGATCATTTAACCAAGGTGTTTCATTTTTATCTATAAAGTACTTCAAAAAACAATAAAGAGCTATATACTTGGAAAATCTTATTTGCTACTCTGACAATAGCAATGCCAAGTTAAATAGATGGCGTTAAAAGGAAAGTACATCTACATAATATCCAGCGAGCCGCCGCATGGGCAAGTGGCAGGGGGTGTTAGGCCACCAGGCGTGTATAGATGTAAGTTTTGGGAGATGAAATGGTGACATGTATTATAGGAGTGTATTTAGTGGTGCTCAGTTTTTATTGTGGTCGCTTATTGTTTGCGTAAAGACCGAGTATTTGTACCCATCTATTCAGCAGTGCATTTCTCTTATTTTATTTTTTGTTTGAATTTTGGTACCTATATGTTCGGCAGTGTATCTCTCTTATGTTGTCGCATCTGTCAGACCTAGAGATATAGTGAGGAGTCATGACAATATACTCTGTGTCGCTCCGAAAATTATCAGTTCTGAATTTGTTAAGCAACCTAAGCCTAACGTGTAGCCTCCGAGTCTCTAGGGGCTCCCACCTTAACCCCTCTAGAAGTTGTGAGACACTATATGTACGCTCGCAGCAGTTATTAACGAAGCGCGCTGATTTCCTTTGTATTTTATTAATTATTTGGTTAAATCTTTATGACTAGGGTCCCAAATGCTCACGGCGTATTCAAGGTTTGGCCTAACCACAGCGAAGTAGCATCTCTCTTTGACTTTTTCACCCGAGGACCATCCTCTTATACGTTCAACAAAACCTAGTTTCTTTAATGCTGGTAATCTAAGGTAATTCCAAGATGTTTTACTGTATCTGAAGGTTTTATGTTTACTCCACCCACAGTTTTAAATTTTAATCCAAGAAGGTTTTAATTGAAATATTTTAACAATTACGTGAACACCTAACGGAAAAGATGTGCGCAAGGAAGTGAAGTTAGCAGATATCATTATAGAAGAGTCAGCAAACATACTTATCACCGAGAATAATACATTTTTTACTATGTCCTCCCCAAAGGGGAATGGTCTAATGGGAATGTATGCATGTAAGAGGGTTTCCAAAAAAGTAATTACCCAAATTTATTTAAACTCTCTAGTATGTCAGTTCCTTAAAACGGTCATCAAGAGACGTATCTCCATCGGTCGTATGGCCTTATCAGATTATCACGACGGAACTAAATCCTACATCTGAGAACTTTGTAAATGTTTGTGTAAATGTGAAAGTTTGCGAACTTTGTAAATGACAGACTGCAAGATCATGCTCACAAATGCCGGTCTGGCATTATCTAAAAATATGAAAGAATATAAATTGCTTTGTAATTTCTCCTCTTTTTTCTAGTTCATTTTGAATAATAACACTAAGTTCAACAATACAACTTTGGACGATGAGGAGAATATTAGCGCAGAGAAAACCTGGCTCGGTAACAAGAGTAAAGATTGACACTGACAGGTCACACACCCTAGTAAATCACCGAAGGATGGCAATATAACTCGAAGAATATAATATGGAAAAATATAGAAGGTAGATAAAACAACATTATTTTATATACGTATGTTTAATTGTTGTAGAAAAAATGGTTTTTGACGAGACAAATTTGGAGCATTACCTTTTGGTCAGTCTCGTATTTTCTAAACTTCTTGACCTCTATGATGGAAAACCCACGAGAACACTGTTCCTTTACCACTGTATACCATGATGTAATCAATTTTATATCTCTCCACATCCCCCGGCTTGTTCCATTGTACCTTTGGTTGAGGTGATGTTTAATCCATGTTTTTGTTGCAGCAAATTTACTTCACCTACAAAACTCTACTGTATTCTCACCATAGTCATTTCTCGTTCCTAGGTCATTCCGTCTCACATAATATCCTTCTCCCACAACTGCTTTCCAGTCGCATATTACTAAAACATGTTTAGTTTCCGGGACTATCTCTTCTAGTTGTTCATATACCGCATCTATCTCTTTCTCCCTGTGTTTACTAGTGGGAATGTTCACCTGGACCGATGCAAAATTCATTAGCTGCGCTTATACTTATACCACCATTATCATATCTCTCACCAGTGCAATACTTACTACCTTTCTCCACTATTTTGAATTCCATGGCACAGTTATCCCGCATTGAGGTTTATCTCTCCGACTATATATTACCCTATTACCATCACCCGAATAGTCACCGCTGCCCTCCATCTTACCTCGCACAACCCCAAAGCATCTACGTTCCATTCCTCAATTTCCTGTTTAATTTTTTATAATTTTCCAGCAGTCATCATTGTCCGAATGTTCCTATTTCTTTTTCAAACGGTACTTTCCTTCGTTTCTATCGTTCCTAAAACTAAGCTCTCTTAGTCCTTCTATCCTTTGATGACGTTGTAGTGCTAGGATTTCGCATGATAACGGCCGCGGACGCCTTTTCTTTCCCGGCTGCCGGGTACGACACCCGCCCTAGTGGGCGGCGGAGGGAGGAACAAATAAGACGAGGAATCTCCATGGTATAATTTTTTTATATTTTATCCCATTCCTCCCGTCTTGCTTAAACAGGTGAAAAATTCAAATCACATTGAGTTCATTAATCCGAGTGAGCAATAAGACAGCTGCAGGTTCAAGCGACTGCGAATAAATCCATGCTCGCTGCTCATTCGTTTGAGAAGCAAGGCTTTAATATGCTAGAAATGAAGTAATAGTAACTGAAGTACACGGAAACCTCTGGAAATTCTATCGCCGGTGTCCCTACTACAGAAATTGAGCCTAATGAGAGTCACTTTTATCAAAGAAATACATAGACATTATTAGAAACCATCAGTTCTGAGACTGGTTACCTAAACCTCTTCACTCTACACTTTTTTCAGCTTACCGCAATTTTCCGCTTCAAAAATCCCTACTTTGATATACTTTATAGTTTTCTTTACATGCCCTACCTCGTGTATTTATTAGAATTTATAAGATCGTTTGTTCCTATAGTATTGTTTGCACAATTAGGATTATCATAATGGAACACCACACAGAAAAGAAGAAAAGGATGGATTGGACAGACTCTGAGGCACAATGGGTTTGTGAAAAACATAACTGAAGATAAAATAGAGAAAAAAGTCCCCAGAGGCAGACCCAGGATTGTGTTTGTGGAATTAATGAAGAGAGTAGTACAAAATAAGAGCTACGAGAAAGTAAGGGAACTAGCATTTGATAGGGAAGGGTGGAGGGCTGCAGTCAACCAATCTTAAGATTGAAAAACCAATGATGAAACATAATTATTTTAAATATTTGTTCAAGAAGTATGTGTCCTATAATTCCCAGAGTTTTCAAATGAGATTTTTATCTTCACCTCGTTGTAGGTGATTATCTCAGTGCGTTTCCTTTTCACCGATCTTCGGTGAAATTACACGTTAATTCTTTACATTATCTTCCTCATGTCGCATTTAACATCCAAACTCCATAACCATGTAACAGCATGTTCTACTTACTCCTCGAATGGAAATGTTTCATTGAAACATAAATGCCAAGCGCTGCAAGTATTTTCTTAATACCTAAAAAATGGAAAAATGGATGGAATATAATATATACGCTTTTTTTACGTGATAAGAAGTGAAAAAATACAGTAAAAAACCTTTTGACTTATTTTATTTTTAGTTTCTACAGTCAGTCTATTTTCACGGCTCATATTCGAAAAATATGTGAAATTTCAGGGCCGTATTCCGCACAGAAATCCATTTTAACAGCCGTGATTAACAAACTTTAAGAAATTATAAATAATGGGACGAAAATAAGTTGCAGGCTTTTGAGATGTGGGTCTTGAGAAGGAAATAGATTGAGCGGTGGACGGAAATAAATACAAATGAGAAAGTGCATCATTTAATAGGTTAGGAAATGAAACTTCGGGGAAAAAATCTATGACTCAATGGCTTGTGAAGAACATACTTGATTGAAAAATAGAGGGAAAAGTCCGCAGGGGAAGTTCATGGATCACATAAAGAGGAAAGTACACAGAAAGAAATACGAGGGGTATGGGAGCTAGCATTAGATAGGGAAGGGTGGAGGGCTGTAGTCAACCAACCATAGGATTAAACAACCAATGAGATTAAAATCTCGAGGATTTTTCGTAACTTTTAACAAACCCAGTTATTAACGGGTTGACTACTTTAATGAGTGAATGAATGCATAGATTATATTTCCAATCACCTCTAGAAATTCGTCCTGAAGGAAGATGGCTTGGTGGTGTAACTAGCTAACACACCTGACCGGCAATTGGGAGATCCGGGTTCGACTCCCGGTCAAGTCAAATGATTTTTTCATGGCGAATTTCAACCCTGGTGTACATAGATTATAATTAGTACTTGTAAGCGTTTTACAGTGCAGAAACATGGACCCTTAGAAAGAGGATAGAATTGGTTGCAGGCATTTGAGATGTAGGTGTGGAGAAGGATGGAGAAGGTCAGGTGGACGGAGAGGAAGGATAAGGATGAAGTGCCAGAGATGGTGGGCGAGGAAAGGAAACTTCTGAATGAAATCCGGGATTGTCAGAGTAGATGGCTGAAGGATGTAATAATAGGCGATAGGTTGCTGAAGATTTTGATAGAGGGAAGGATATTAGGCAAGCAGGGAAGGGGAAGAAAGAGAATAGGTATCATGGACAGGAGGAGGAAGGGTAAATCATATGCTGAGGCGAAAAAGAATATACTAGAGAAATATAAGCCCCGGAAATTGTAGAAAACCGGGAGGTGATTCTCTGAGCTTCAATAAAACCTACATTTACCGGAAGAAATACTTAAATAATAATAATTATAATGGAGTAAATAATTAAAACGTTATCTCTATAGAATTGGAAGAAACCGCTACTTTCAGCATCGTAAGTACACTCATCGGATGGGCCGCCCCAACGCAGTGGATCCAAGATAGGCCCTTGCGTCACTCCCATACCCTCGCTTGGCGTCCTCTCCCTCAAATTCCCTCTCCCGTATCTCAGAGATTCCAGAAATGTATCCGGGCGAACGGAATCGGCGGAGGAACAGTGAGCAAGGTGGGAGGGTGGAAGTGGGGAGGAGATGGGCCGGGGGGGGAGGGGGCGGGCGCTAATAAAAAGCTAAGGCGAATGAATAAATAAACGCCCCATCTTTTTCTTTATTCATTTTTTTCCCTCTCTTCCTGTCTCTCTCTCTCTCTCCCCGTGCTCCACAACTGCGAGAGAGGATCCCCGGGCTTTTACGGCGGGCGCGCGCGGAATATACACACTCACCGTTCTCTCCCTCTCACAAACACGCACGCGGGGAGAGGTACAGCGCCATCAATTGGCGGCGGCGGTGGAACGAGGAGGGAGGCAAGAGGGAAAAAAAATGAAAAGCATCACGCGATTGAAAGGGAAGAGGAGAGAGAAAGCGCGAAATAGCGAGAGACCCCACGTGTATACCAAGTGTAATTTGGTACTCTATTTTTTTCTGTCATTTATTCGCAGTGGTATGAAAATGTATTATAAGTTTTAAAATTTCGAATATGTTAAAGAGTGACAGTTTATTGTTACCATGCTATAACGTTGAACAATGTCATGTCCGAGTCTGTAGGTACATCCTTATTATTACTTCTTTTTTTCTTTTTGAATTATTTTGTAAACTGATATTTAATTCTGAAATCAAAGATTAAAAATAGAAATTAAAAATTTATATTCTTACGGCCAAGGTTTATGATATCCCATTAAATAATCCAGAACGGCTGTGTTGGTAACAGTAACAATGAGTAAATCTTGACGAATGTAAATGGTGACAAGTGCAACTCAAGTACTCATTTTTTTTGTCATTTGTTCGCAGTGGATTGAAAATGTACTTAAAGTTTTATAATTTAGAATATGTTAAAGTGTAACGCTGTAATATTACCAATCCATTATTTTGAAAAACGTCATTTCCATGTCAGTAGGCCATTTTTTGTTTTAGGTTTTTTCTTTTCGAATTTTTTTTGTAAAATTATGTTTAATTCTGCTATGGAAAAATTGAAAATAGAAATGTAAAATTGTTATACTTTGTAATCTGGTGTTCTTTGTTAATGTACAAAATCGTCTCCTGGGATTGTATAGCCTATGGAAATTAACGGTGTTGTTATTATTATTATCGCTTAATGTTGTTTTCTTGTCCACTAATTATATATTCTTTATCCCCCTTCACGGGTTTTCAGAGTTTAGTCAGTAATTCAAATAATTAGATGATTAAACTTTTTTTTTCCATTATGCCTACGTTTCGCTTTATATTTAAAACATCATCAGGGCTATAAGCGAAATTCTCAACGGACCATTAAATCAGCACCATCAGATGATGAAACAATGAATGCAAAAAATCTCTTAATTGGGAAAAAATTGTTTTGTATCTATGTGCTTGTCATGTTCTCTATGTTTCTGTTAATTGTGTATTATAAAGTATCGGCCGGGGGTGGGAAAAAGAAAAATTGCTGATTTAATGGTCCGTTGACAATTTTTCTTATAGCCCTGATGATGCTTTAAATATAAAGCGAAACGTTGGCATAAAAGAGAAAAAAAGTTTAATCATCAAATTATTTAAATTACTGACCAAACTCTGAAAGCCTGTGAAGGGGGATAAATAACATATAATTATTATTATACAAGTAAATATGTGCACATGGCTTCCCGTGCATCTATCTGTTTTCATCCGCCACGCTCCTGAGCGTTTCTCTTCTCTCTCTGCCACGCCCCCTCCCCCGTAGCCGCGCCACTTCATTCACTTCCTCCTCCTTCCCACCTTTCCATCATCCCTCTCATTTATATTTATCCTCTGCTCCGCTACAGTCGAGTGCCTTCAACCCTTCCCACCCCCCCCAACCATTCCACCAGCATTTCACCTCTCTTTTCTCTCTTTCCCGAACTCTTGTTTGTATCTCTCTCTCCGACCCCACACACGTTCGTTGTCGGGCATTACTCTTTCGGCCTCCTCTTTATCAGCGACCCTTTTTCTCCCTCCGCGCGGCGGTTTACGTCCCCGCGCGACTGGCTTAGTTTTATGTACTCCATGCTCTTCCACATCACCCACAGTGACCAATCGGGTGTGTTTTGTTTCTAGCGGATCGGAGATATTTGAGTTCAAATGTCGCTTCTCCGAGGAGCGTTGGAGGTCACCGATGGGGATTCTGCGCGAAAATCAATGAGATAGTTTTCACTTTAATTCCGTAATCTTACCCAATGAATAGAGTGAAGCTTGAGTACAGTCTGCGCAGACACTTTGAATCAGTAAGGACACTCTTCTACATAGAGCAGGATAAAATTAGCAATTATGGTCGAGGAATTGTAGACGATTACGCTTTCACTAGTCTTATGTGGGGTGCAAGGATTGGTTACATTGCATAGTATATAAAAAATTAGAGGACCATATGGAACACCCTGGAAAAAACAAGAACAAGATGGATTGGACACACTCTGGTGTTTGTGAAGGCAAAATTAAAGTCCCAAGAGGAAGATCCAGGAATAATTTCATTGACGAAATAAAGAGGAAAGTACATAGGAAGAGATACCAGGTGGTAAGGAAACTAGCGTTAGACAGGAAAGAATGGAGGACTGCAGTCAACCAATCTTAGGATTGAACAACCAATGATGATTAAAACAATAAGTAACGTCACCAAGACGAGATGATAATATATTGCTGAATATGGAAAAAGAGGATATTATGCCTCATGGCGAGCTAGAGTTAAAAAATTCAAATTAAGAAGAACGTTTGAGAGGTTTATTTCTATTTTTCCGTCCCGTAAATTAGCAGAGCCTCAAATTACAGACTTTATTGCTAATCCAAGTATCTGGAACGGGAAAGAATTACATTTTTAGGAAGTTTTTCATAAAAAGTCAATAATTTCTTATTAAATGCGGTTCCAAAGCAAAATTATATGACATTTTAGTCAATTCATTTATATTTTCCAATTCATTTATAACCATGTCCTACTTTTCAATGGACTAATAAATTATGAATTTTCTTTCCACAACGTGCTCAAATTGTGGCACAGAGTGCATGACACTGGAAGGAGTTTCAACAATGCAGTACAAGAATTCTTGTCTTGCTTAAAAAAAACTTCATTTCTCTCTTAGGTATGTATCTTGCTGAGCGTTACCACATCAGTGAATTAATTCCAAAAATTTGACACCGGTAAAGGCAGGGAGTACACTTGTATGGAGTGCACTACTGTATGGAAGTGAAATTTGGAATATGGGAATATTAGAAATGATTAGACTTGAAGCTGCTGAAATGTAGATATGGCGGAAGATGACAAGAACTAGCTGGGTGGAAAGAAAAACAAATCCGGAAATTTTAAGGGAAGCACAAGAAGTGAGAAGGTTATTAACGAAAATGGAGAAGAGAAAAAAAAATTACAGGATATGTCATCAGACACAATGCACTCTCAACCAGCATTCTTGAAGGCGAATGCTAGGAAAGAAAGGAAAAGGACAGCCCAGAAAGAAGTATTTTGACGAGATTCAGAAGAGAATAGGATGCAGAAACTACGAGGAATTGAAACAAACAGCGAGTGACAGAGAAGGGTGGTTGAATCCATAAGGCACCTGCCTTTAGGAAGTCTTTGAAGGCAGGGCTACAAACTTGGCACCTCGGAAAATTAAGAAATGTTTCAAAACTACTATTCATAAGAACCTGAAATTACCAACAAACAATTGTACCCATCCCTCACTCTACTGCCAATATGTGCCCTACAACGCTCTCCCTTCCTCCCCGTGACCAACCTCCACTGTTCTGCATGCCCATTTCTCTCTCAGCATTTCCCAACCAAATTCAACCATGACGGAGCAACCAAACTCCCACCTCCCATGCAGCTTCCCACGCGCGTGGGTCACTGTGGTTAAACTAAACAGATCCCTCCCTTTACCGTACCATACCTATGTCCACTCCTCTCCCAGCAATATGTATATTCACACGCTGAAATTTCGATATAAACCATCTAAAGATTTACCTCTGTTATGAAACTGGTATTTTTTTATTTATCACAACGAAAATGTGGAATGTCGAAACTACTTTTCAGTACTTCCTTTTATTTTTATTTATTCGGAAATTTTAAACGAATGTACACTCAGATAAATGGTAGGCAATATGATGAAATATAATTTTCCCTTCTAAAAATTGTCTCGTTTTCGCGGAAAATAGCCGGTGAGAAACCTATTCTCACAGAAAATTGCATGGTAATTTCATCATGGTATCTAACTATTCTTTTGTCACATAATTTATAAGAGAAGATAATAAGTCAATTCGTAATATGTTGATTCAATAGAAATAATAGTAAATTCGCCCTCACATGCTAGGAAGAGGGTTTAAATACATCATTAAAAAGTCAAGACATAACGATAAATACGTCAGCATATGTTAAATATTGTATCCTTACATGAACTTATATAAAAACAGTTTAACTCTACATGAGAACAATGTAAGCAAAATGATGGAGTTAATTATTATTTTGAGTCAAAATGCGGTGTTACCCCTTCCAGGTAATGCAATTATAGAGGCCATGCATAATATACAGATTCATAAGAGATGTGTTGAAACTGTTCCATAATGTTACACGCAAAGCACTTGCGGTGTCTTTCCGATGTCTTATGATTTCTCACTGGGAAACCCCTAGTGGTTGCTTCAATCAGTAATAGCGACCATATCATATATATTATTTCTCAAAGGTGTTTTTCTGTCGCAACGCCATAACTCCCATAATTCTTCAACAAAATTAATGATTCAAACTTCATTTTAAAGCTTATGTTCCCCGTTAGAGACGAAAAATAGACAAATGCTTTAAAATTAAAGTTTTTGATAAAAAATTTAAAATTAAAGTTTTTGTTCAAAAATGATAGAGTGCCATCTGTTGACAATATAATCAACTAATTATGGTTAAAATTAGCTGGTTATGTTTGCGTGCTTAAAAGACTGTAGGATGCGCCATCTATTAACACATCGTTTAGTTAGATTGTTTACATTCTACATGCAATCAGTG
This sequence comes from Ceriagrion tenellum, assembly GCA_963169105.1. Classification (NCBI taxonomy): domain Eukaryota; kingdom Metazoa; phylum Arthropoda; class Insecta; order Odonata; family Coenagrionidae; genus Ceriagrion; species Ceriagrion tenellum. The sequence continues at coordinate 50,685,861 of OY720637.1, forward strand.
TGACCGTTTACGTTATGTACCTTTAACACGAACATAAATAACATATAATTGTCCCTGGGAACAAACAGGAAGAAGAACAAGAACAGGAAGAAAGAAGGAAGAAACAGGAAGAAGCTGCATACTGTGCGAAATATTCGCACGAGTTAGCTAGTAATAGTTATATTTTTTAAATTTTAGCAGTTGCAAAAATTGTAAAGCAAATATTTTGCACTAATAGTGCAAAAAATTGCTGTGCATGACTGATGATCCCAGTAATTAAGTTTATATATCTGCGCAAAACTCTCACTTAACTCAATTATACGCCGTTCGGCGAAAACACCATGAAAAAGAAGGGTTGTTTTTTTAGATCCGGTAAACATCACTGCGAAGTGTAATTTATTTATTTATAAATATATTTGCAAACAAATGAAATCAATGCTTTGTCAAATTTATAATGATATCTAAGCATTAGATACTGGACAATTAAAAATTACCTGTAGCTTTTGGGCAAATATCTCGCGAAGGAGTGATTTAATTATAACATTTTGATATCATTGAAAATGTGAGATGATTTTCTTGCAAATGAGACCAAATGATTTTAGGTGTTTGTCTAACAATATTTCGATCCTTTCTTACGATCCGATCCAGAAACGAGCACCATGATATTCGCCCTCAGACAACCATGGTTTTTGACATCTTTTGACTACCAAATGGGGTAACTTGGTTACAAAATAATCTGGTCATCCCAAGGGAGTTCTCTCCGAAAAAATTATTGAAACTTACGAAATTTCCTTTGTAATTAAGTTCTAAAATCATCCAAGAAACATTACTAGGAAGCATCCCATTACAAAAATGATTCAAAGGTTCTGCGAATGAAAATGGTACCTGGGTTTAATCTCTTTACTTCCCTTGGTAGTCTGAGGGTTTTACTTAAGCAGAGACTATTTAGTCACAAGGTAAGATACTGTATGTTAGTAAGCAATTACCCTCAGGTGAAATACAACGAATCACTTGTTTAAAAACGTAGCAGGTGCGTATGGCTTGTGGCGAGGGATATTTTGGTGCTCGAAGCACGAGTTTTCACTCTCCTGCCGCCCACGAAAAAATCCCGAGGGTCGAAGAAAGTGAAGACGAAATTCGCCCTTTAACCCCTTCATTCCCCAACGCGCCCTCTCCCTCCCTCCGACCCCTTTCCTCCACCCCCCTCTCCGTCATCTCCCTCATCCTCCCTGCCCACCTGCGTTCCCCCCTCTCCCTCCGCTGCCTTGCCTCTCCTTCCCCAATTACGCCTACCTCGCCCCTCCGAATTCTCGGAAGAGGGTGGAATTCCGTCGTCTGCCAGACCCTGAGCGAAGCGATGCGTGAGGAGGGAGCGGAGAAAGTGGTGAGAGAGAGAGAGTTACGAACATCAGCGTCGCCATCAACAGCCCTCACCTCCCGAATTTAAGGTAGTTAGGGCGATATATCATGTAACCTAGAAATAAATGAGTTTGGTCCCAAATTTAGGAAAAATACTGCATGATTCCTAATATACCAAAGTATATTCATCTAACTTAAACACTTTCTGAGATAATAAAACATTTAAGGTTTTCCCGGCGAATAATATTTGTATAATCTTCACGGGTATCGCACCGGGTAAAGGCAGGGACACAATCAACGTGTACGTGTGACGCGAGACGTTAACGGGACAACGGGAGACGGGGAACGCAAGTCAGCGGACACAATCCACGTTAACGCGGCCCGGAGTAACAATTGACTAACGCAGGCGCAGCTAAGAGATCAGGTATAAACAAATGTGAAAGTAAACAAGTTGTCTTCGCCAAGAGCTGTCTTCAGCAGTTGGATGAATCTGCCGACAGATGGCTCCCATTCCCGGATTCTCAGGACTATTCTGATTGGTTTTCCGTGTACGGGACACGGGAAGAGATGAAAGTTGCCCATCTCTCGGGTACACGTACTCCCCGTACACGCTGATTGTGTCCGTTCGCTATACTTTCCCGTCAGCCATCTTTTCGCGTATTCCCGTTAACGGCTCACGTTTCACGTACACGTTGATTGTGTCCCAGCCTTAAGGCTTTTGAAGGCCGACGTTTCGACGAGTAACTCACTCATCGTCATCATGGTTTAGACTGATTGCCGAGTTGGTCCATGCCGGGCTGATCAAGGGCCAGCCTGTATTTCCCATATTTCTACTGTCTCGGGAAAAATAGGATGAATTTTACAAAAGTATAATATCCAGACGATCCATAGGCCTATAGAGAAAATTCGAGATCGGCTCTTTTTAGAGTAAATGACAGCCTAGGTCTCGGAGTACCTGGAGTGTATAGTATCTCTTGTGAATGTGTCCTCGCATAATTCGAGAGACATTACGTACGGTGGAGGCCAGAATTAAGGAACACAAGAGGCATATAAGACCATTTCAACCCGAAAAATCGACCTTGGCAGAGCATAGTCTCGATTATGCGCACTCAACAAATTTTAACGGTACCAAAATCCTTTGCCGTTCAAATGGATATTGGGATCGTTTAACGATAGAAGCAATCAAGATAAATTTTAGAGGATAAGAAGCTGAATCGAGACTCTGGGAAAAGTACCAGCAAAATATGGATACCGTTACTCAATAAAAGAAAACGGTCACGGAGACAATTCGAATTCAAAACGCCTTGAACGAATTCAAATTAGCCAGATATCAATGGCTTTTCAAACGCAGCTATGAAAAACCCGCCATGGACCAATTCGGCAATCAGTCTCAGCCCTGAAGACGATGAGGGAGTTACTCGTCGAAATGTTGGCCTCTAAAAGCCTTACCCGGTGACAAACCAGAGAAGATGTTACACTTTCTGAGATTTATAAAGACTCTGGGTACATCCTCCGCAGGGAATGGAAACCGTTAATTCAAAAAATAACGGAAAAAAGGATTCAACAATGCCCCCCGCATTAGACGGATATATAAGCGCAGGAAGAAAGTCATACACATCTTATTGCTCTGAGGACGATGGAAAAATTTTCCATTGAAACGTTAGCAGCAAAAATTCTTCCTCGGCTTGAAACCCGAGAATTATTTATAAGTATAATTCTCCGAGAAAGAACTGAATCTTGTACTTTTCTGAGATATTTGCAAAATAATACCGACCATTTTACTTGGGAAATGATACGTGAATGCACTCCAGATTGGTATTACTTTAGAAAAAAGAGGTAATTCTAGCATCAAAGTCTCGTCGAACAATAAATATTGTGCAGTTTGCATAATTTCTCAGCTGTTTTCAAAGATTTCAAAGTTTTCAAAGAAGAACAGAGTTACAGGGGTATTTTTTTCAGAATCATAAAAAAACTTCCTTTAAAGAGTTTTAATCGTACCCCGTGAAAAAAATTACTCAAGTTAAATAATTAAATAGATACTTTTTCTGAGACTTTTAGTCACATAGAAATATTACATTGCACCATGAATGTTACGATCAGTATTCCATGCTTCTTACAACTGCCGACATTAAGTCAAAAATATCGAATACAATCTCCAGTATGACGAAGGAAAAATTTTGTAAAAATGACATTATAGTTTTTAGTGCTGGTGAGCTTTTGAGAACATAGTGTAGCACTGTTCAGCGCAGATAATTGGACTCATGAGGAAATGGGGGAGAATTGGAGTCCGTCCGATATATTAGCGCAGTTTACGGTTATAAATGCACCCAATCAGTTAACACATTCAATGTCGATCGGAGAACGGAATCAAGTGACCGAGGAAACCATGATGGGATTTTTGAAGAAGTCATACCATCGTGAGAAATTGTTTACTTCGTGAAATTCAGAGTATCTCCTCCTGGTCTGTACATATTCATATGACCTGGACGAAAAGAGATGAAGAAGAATAGAATTAACCTCAATTAAACTCGGAAATAAGCTTCCTCGGTCAGACAAAAAGATAAAGTTAAAGAAAATCGAGAAATTATAAATGAAAAAGTGGTAAAATTCTAATCAGCAAATTAATGAAATATAATGACAAAAATGCTTCCTCAGGAAGTATATATATATATATATATAAATAGTATAAAAATTTAAGAATATTATAAACAAAACATTGCATAGCCAATGAAATGACACATGTATTTTAATGAGCATCACAGAAATGGCGATATAGTATCTTGCTTATCTAGAGAAGAGGGACTTGGTGATCCGCGCGATATTGCCACCGGAACCAAAGTCGAGGGCAGCTTAAATGTAGGCTGCATTGTCCTCCTATTCTGTGATACGCATACGATCATTTGCCAAGTGTGAATGGAAAGTTCTCTAAAATTATCTTTGTTTATAATAGCAAAGTAACATGATCAGGGTAATGATTCATCGAATGAATACTTCGTATATTATGGGAGCAAAAAAAATAATTTTTCTGACAGATGCGGGATTTATATTTTCAGTGCGTTTTTCCTAAATATGACCATTTATGCCTTGTAAGAACATTACGATGCCAACTTATCAACCCACTGATTTTTAAAAACACAAATGCTCTGAAATATTTCGAGATTCCAAACAAATATCTCGGAATTTGCCATTCTTCATCGCCATCTCCAGAACCTTCCGATGAATTTATATTGTTTAGCTTAGTTATTAATCATTCTAATTTGACGATTCCATTTATATTATTCTCAATGGACTTATGGTAGGGTAAATAAGTCGTTTTCAGGATTGCCAAACGCGATGTAACCAGGTTTCTTGAATACATAACTGAATGAAGAAAAAGCATCACTTTCCTCCCGCACAATAGGACAAAAAAAACGAACTTCCCGTTTAAGTGTGGCAAACAACATTTATCTCGGTATATCCTTTAAAATCTGGGACTTAAGTTCATACGATAAATCCCTTCCACTTTGTTTTCGGAAGTGGTGTATCTCAAATGTGTCCGAATGATCCTTACACTTGAAGTTGGAAAGCAGAACAAATGAGGAAGTGGTGCTTGTAATGCTGCAGGGGTAGAGGAACTTTCTGGAGGAGATAAGGAGCAGGCAATTGGAGTGGTTGCAAGAGGAGGGGCGGAGGACTACTTAAGGTTGTGATAGATGATGTAGTGATGTAGGTAGTTATTAGTAGTAGTAGATAGTAGATGATAGATAGTAGATGTATGTAGATAGAAGAGAATGATGTAGGATATGCGGGGAAAGATTAGGAAAGATGCTACGGCCGGAATGAAGAGAGGTAAGATATATAGTTATATGAATTAAGACATTGTGAAAAGAGATATGGACTGCGCCTGTTTCAAAACAAATAGGACTTATTCTCTCTCAGCTTTTGTTTTACCTTATCCGGTAGATAATCCTAATAATCGAAATAATTTCATTTAAGGACCAATATTAGATTGGTAGGAGGCGTGTCACAAAATACTCAGCACCCTCAGTTCTTTCACTTTCACCCTCACCCCAACACAAAATTCCTCCAAATTTCATTCTTCATCTAAATCTATATTATATCTTGCAGGCCAACCAAAGCAGGGAGAGCATTATCACCAAGATGTACTAAATATTTGTCGTGAACATGTACCTTAGTTTGATAACATTTTTGTAAATGCGTGACATGTTTTGAATGTGATTGTTATTATTTTTGTCTGAGTTGTAATCACTTATTCCCGCTCCAAATTCCTAGAGCTAATAAATGTTATTATTAGTATAGTCAACTCTAACCCAAAATAGGTAATGAAGCCACCATAATTGGAACAATAGATAAAACATGTTATTTCCTATCAACAAGCGATATTTCACCTTCACGCACTGCAATATCGGTACGTCACCAATGTCAGATAAAGAAACCGTGTATACGTATTCAGCATTTGCATATATGGAAAGAGATTCAAGAGTTTTTCCAAAACCATATACGTAGTGCTGTTAGCATTATGTAGTAGATAAAGATGGAAGCATTTCATCTACATGTATGAAATACCATGCAAGTCACCGCTAGGGTGGGTGACACGGGGCGATTCCACACCAGGCATGCACCACTCAACCCAGTTCTAATTAGAACCGCGCACTTTCCCCCAGCCGCTTGGCGCAGGCCAAAATCAATCAGAGTAGCAACGCTTGGTCAGATGAAAAATCAGGAGAGCGCTACGGAGTCTAAAATGCTACCAATCAATATTTGTAATGTTACATTTATGGTTAGTTTTATTAAATACTACCTGTCGATAAACCTAGTCATAAGCCTCATTGGCCCTTCCCCAGGTAAATTCCCCCGCCTGAACACCCACTCATCATATTCAAGCCACCCATCACGCTCGATTCTCGTCCGTGCAACTGGTTAAACCTATCCCCGGCCAACCGCGCCAGCATCCCGCCAACTCGACTCGTCTCCCTTCCATCCTCTAATCACATGATCCACTTCCCTCCCTTCCTCTCCATCCTAAATTACTTCCCCAAGCCCTGACCTGACCACCGGAGGGTGCACTCCCGCAGCACCAGGTCAGCCGAGTCGGCCTTCACTGATCACACTACCTGCCACCATTCTCTCCGGCACTCTATTGAACGGTCCTATTACTCCCTGTCCTCACGTACTCCGCGTGATGTTTTCAGATCCAATCCGCTTTCGTTTTCAATCAGAAAATAGATCTCCGACTTCACAAGACTAATAGAATTAAAATAAACAATTCCCAATAACGGCGGATAAATCTGTCGACCAGATCTCGAGTTTTTGAAAAAAATTATACTCGAAACGAAATTATCGTGACGTCCTCTTCTTAGCCACTTTCAACATGCATCATTTTAAGTCAAAAAAGAATTATATGCGTATTTTAACTTAAAGGACTATGAAAGTCATCAAGTAAGCATTATCTCAAGTGAGACAGACAAGAGCAGAGTTCCTCAAACTCCTCTAAATGCTTACTATGAGGATAGAGTGGTATCCAACGAGCTCTACCTATGTCTGTGGAACGCAGCCAACTTCCAAAGTTAAGGCATTCATAAGACCTACAAGCATTACATTTGTGATAAATTGTAGGACAAGGACCACATTGAGCAAGATGTGCGTCCACATAAGTGTGCCCAGATAAGAGTGTCAACTTATAGGCAAAGGTAGAACGCCTAGAGCAATCATGAGTTGATAGGTGATCTACATCTACTCATTACCATGCAAGCCACCTCAAGGGTAAATGACCGGAGGTAAACTTAAAGAAATTTACTTTCACCACAAGCACTACACTAGTGGTACACTACAAATTCTCCAGAAACTACTAAAATAATTTATAATGTATTGATGAAAATGTGACACAAGAGTCATGCTGGATGATATGTCGGTAAGAGTAGATAATATGAATCGTGAATTACAAAGATGTTGTTTGTGACGGGAATTTTTTTTCTTTTTTTCAGGAGAGTTACAGATAATACAGTTAATAAACAAATTTTATTAACATTTTTATATTTTTTTAAATTTTTCTCCCAACTGAGAGCGCCACTAGCTGAACAATAACGCAAGGTAATAAAAAATCATTGAATTTACAACCCTTCTTTACAGGAAACCGCATAAAAAAAGGAAAAAGGTATTTCCAAATTACGGTATTGTACGCCTTATGCGAAGTTCAATGTCAGAAACAATGTCATCACTGGCGGCACACGTACATTCTTCTCGAAACTCTCAAGCAGGCCTAGAGCAATCATGAGTTGATGGATATTATGCCGGTCAGAGAAGTAAGTATGAAGCATGAATTACAATAAATTAGTTAGTGACAGGTGAGTTTAATTATTTCTGGAGAGATAAAATAATAAACTAAATGAAGAGATTTTATTAAGATTTTTAAATTGTTTACATTTTATCCCAACTGAAAGCGCCACCAGCTGAACAATATCGCAAGGTAACAAAAAGGCATTGAATTTACAACCCTTCTTTACAGGAAACCGCATAATAAAGGAAAAAGGTATTTCCAAATTACGGTATTGTACGCCTCATGTGAAGTACAATGTCAGAAACAATGTCCTAACTGGCGACACACGTACATCCTTCTCGTAGCTCCCATTAAGGCCCTTTAGTTTGATCCCTCACTCACCTGAACAACTTTTATGCCTCGCGTCTTGGCACACCCTGCCACGCGCCCTTCACAGGGCATCGCATAGGTGTGGTAACCACCGTCCCTTTCGACCGAGGGGGGTTGTAACGGGGGGGTCGCCGCACCCCTCGGACCTCGGCGCCTCTTCTCTGGGCACCCGCCTTACATCGGCGCCTCCTCCCCGGTCCCCCCCCTTCCAGCCTCCCCAGTTCCCTTCCCTGCTCTTCCCGACAGAGTCTGTATTGATTGCCGGCACGATGTGGTTGCTCCCAAATCCCACTTTTGCCCTACTTTGGGGGAAGGTTTTGTGAGGGTGGTGGGGGGGGGAGGGAGGATTACTGGGGTGGACGAAGGGGGTGAAATTGTGGGTTGGGATCGGTGAGGGAGGTCGTAGAGGGAGGGGTGGGGGGGAGTCGAAGTAGGAGCAGTATTCCCAGGTGGTTTTAGAGTAAAGGAGGGGAGAGGAGAGAAAGATAGAATAGCGGTTGGTTGAAAGGGGGCGGGGCTGCTTGGGAAGAGGACACAAGAGGGGTGGCCGTGAGGGAGATTCGGTGAAGAAACGGCTTGAGAAGGACAGCAGGAATATGTGGATGGAGGCCAGTGCGAGGAATGTCTCGTTGGGAACGGGTGTTCTGAAGGAAAAGGTACCAATTAGATGGATGCTAACACTAGGTAGCTTTGCTTCTGAGTTCTTTTCTATGTATGTATTTGTCAATTTTTGATTCTGCATTAAATTAAAATTTCGTGCTAAATACGACTGTCATTTTTTCATAATGTTCACATGTTAGCATGACTAAAATTAAATTCTCACGCATGAACAAAGTCCATCATAAAATTCATTTTAAACTGCTTTGAACGATTGAAATATAAAGGTTCAAGCTGCTGTAAAATATATTTTTTTCTACTAAAGATGAGTCGTCAAATCTCGATTTTTTTAAAGCGCCAAATGTAGCAACATTTTCATATTTCCGTTTATGTTGCTCCATTGTGCCGTAGTCATGCGCCACAAATTAAATGTGATGTAGTCTACTCAAACGTCTTGATGCAATTCGAGACCGGCAGAGTAGGTGGCTGGAGTATGTAATTATGGGTTGCTCAAGAAAAAGATAGAGGGAAAGATGTTGGGCAATTGGGGAAGAGGAAGAAAGAGAATGCGTTTCATGGGCAGGATGGAGAAGGGCAGATCGTATGCTGACACGAAAAAGGGTGTACTAGAGTGAGACTCGAGTGTTGCTCGGAAAAAATTAGCTCGACCCTTTCTAAGATTAAAGTTAGGAGTTGATAGGCCTTAGAAATGCATCAAAATTTTAAAAATAGTAAAAATTAAAATCACTGTAGAGTTCCGAATATTTGTCTAGGAAGCCAAAGGAAACGCATATATTTGTCTTTTTAAGACAAAAACATCACACGTGTGACCAATGTATCAGCATTTATTTGAGTTGAAGTTCGGAGCTGCGGCACGCCATTTTGCGCTTACTTGTATTATTTGAAGTGTTATAACCCTTACATAATATCATCACTGAAAACTGATAATGGCATATAAAAGCTCTGCAAATTGCTTTTCCTCAGAAAATTCTTCCTTTTAGGTAAAAATCGTAAAAAATCGTAAACTCGAAAGTGGTCGAACCATGACCTTGGTTGAGTTGGCGTGGAATCATTCATGAGTCAAATAAAAAGTGGGAAAATAAAATTGAATGAAGAGAACGGCTTGAAGATCGGCTGCTTGGTAACATAAAACTAGGGAGATGAATAGGGTGATGGTCCGAACCATGGACCATTCGAGAAGCAACTCTGAAAATAAAAGAGAATCATTCGAATCACGTCGTCGGTAGTAAATGCTAAAAATAAGATGGACGGATATAACGAAAATGAAAAAAAGGGCAGAGGAGTAAAAAAGAATTAAATTAGAAAGAATTATGGAATGTTTTAACGAAAAAAGAGGAACCAAATGTATTGGGCGCACCGGAAGGCACTATTAGAAAAGCTGACCAGAACAGACAAAAAGCCTTCAAAACCTGGAGTTGGAGTATGCTGGAGATAAAATGGACGAACAAAATAAGATATGATGAAGTGTACAGAAGAGTAGAAGAGGAAAGGAACCTATGGACCACAATTAAGAAAATAAGAACTGGATGGATTGGACACACTCTTAAGGAGCCAATATATGTTTCAAGAGTTACTAGCCTTAAACTGCAAAATATGGTTGATATTCTTACTATACATTTGTTAATCTTACTGTACAACTGTTATTCTTAATATACATCTGTGGATTGGACACATCCTGAGGCACAATGGGTGCGTGAAGAATATAATTGAAGGCAAATAGAGGGAGAAGTCCCCAGAGGAAGACTCAGGGATAAGTTCATGGACCAAATAAAGATGAAAGTACATAAGAAGAGATACCAGGTGGTGAGGACCTAGCCTTAGAAAGGAAGGCAGCAGTTAACCAATCGTAGAATTTAACGACCAATGATGACACCCCTAAGCACAGTGGATTGGTGATGAATATATTGAGCGGAATTATAGAAGAAGTCCCAAGAGAAAGGCCAAGGGATAAATTTAGAGACCTAATAGCGTGTGGAGATCGTACGAGAATACTACCGGGGAATAAAGGAAATAGCATGAGATTAGATGGGGGCAGGGCTAGGATCAACCAATTTTTTGATTAAACAACCAATGATGATGAAGAGATTAACAGGTTCAAAATATACTTTTTCTGAAGCATGATAGGGGGCCCCAATAGATTGGATCGATGTAACGAATTAGGCTAAAGGTAAAACCAGGTAGTTTTGTTTCTGAGATATTATCTATGTATTTATTTTTCAAACTTTGACCCTGCATTTAATATTATGCACTTAATATGCCTGTAATTTTTCCATAATGTTTACTTGTTAGCATGACAAAAGTTAAAAACACCCTAATAATGAAATCTTATTGCACCATAGCGTGCCTGAATTTAAACCAATAGTTCCCGTGATTGATGAATGCAGAGTCCATTCCGCATGAGTAGGTAGGTACGTGGTAGAAACCTTACTTCAAGTTTAATATCCCAAAACTTACATTACTTTGCAGTACAATACGTAATTACAGTACATCACTCTAAAATAAGAGGGATTTACGATTAGTGTAGTTAGGAATAAATAATTGGGAGCAGTCATACCCTGCCGCACACCATTGAGGTAGGTAGCGGGGTATCGCGAGGTTGTAGAGGTATCGTAATTAAATGAAGAAATCGAGGTATTGAGCATAATATTCCCCTTATTAGCAGGCAGATAAGAAGAAAATATTTGCGGAAAATGGAGCAGGAAAAATGGAGAAAAATCGACGGCGTCATTAGCCCACTCTTAACGGGAGGCGCCAAAGGGACTCACGACTTGACTGTCCCATCCCACGGAGATGCTCTCCACATAGCACCGCAGTGACGACTAGGATGCCTCTGTAATATGCCTACAGTTGCCTTGATCCGAGCGCGTAACCTCTGGATGGAAAGTCAGTGGTCTAACCGACACCCTATCCTGATCCCTGGTACGACTCGGAAAATTACAAAAGTGGCAATGATGATTCACGCTGACAACTCACTTGGTTGTTGGGAGGTGAATCTACTGAATTATTGTTTGGGAATGCGACGGACATCTGAGTCATTTGTGCCATTGAGGCCTAAAGGAGCCAAAGAGGACCTCGGTTTAATGTCTTGAGTTACGCGGATTGCTGAACTTGAAGTGCCCTTCACACGACACCCTTGTAAGGATCGGGTTTACTCTGAAAAACACCTCAGCCGGGATTTGAATCCTAGCCATCGGTATGATAAGCCAGTATTCAAGCCACCACACCAAGCCCCGTTAGTTACTCATGGAAAGCATCGTGAAATTGCAACATTAATTAGCCCGTAACTACCACAGAAAAATCAGGGTTAACAAATATGGCCACCGCCACGCTATAGCTTCTAGCATTGGACATCATAGCAAGTGCTCTCTCCATCAAGCTCAATGGACAGAACAAATGAGCGTCTGCCTCCACAGTTGTAACATCCGGCAATCATCTCATCCAACAGTTTCATCTCCTATATTGGCACGTATACTGTTTTTCTACGACCCTAGAAGAGACTTTTTAATTTCCCTGTCTTATTAGCTCGCATTCTTACCATTCTCTGGATTCAGTCTCTCATTATGGCATTCAGCGATCTTATGCGGACAATGGCCTTTCATAATGTGCTCAATTTTTTTTGCTTTTTTCAAACTTCAAACCGCGTCTTCCTTTCCTCCCTTTCCTTGAAAAATCCAGCCAGTTCTCAAAACTTCGCGATAAATATTGCTCACAAAAGCAGCAGATTAACGGAAACTGTTAAAGAATCACATGCTACATCCTTATAAATATATTTTCGGCGATAATTATCAAATGAGGAGAGGTTGAGACAATTCAACTATATTTTATCGACGTTACTGAGCGAAAACGTAATTTTTGCACGCCAAGATTATCACGGTGTTCGATAATTAACCCTTTTCCTCGCGTGCCTTACTTGTGACATTTGTTTTTGTTTAAATATTATCTTATTGTTTAGAGCCCTTTAAATAATTATTTTAAGGGTTGAAAAATTCTCAAAAATGGCTACAATATCCATGTCCACAGCAAAAGAATATTTTAAATACTAATTCAATAAGTAACACACATTGCGAGTATAGTAAAGATCAATCAGAGTTGAATTATTAGGCATTTTATTTGCCCTATTAGATTGCAAAAGTACACTTAATTTAGCATACTAGCAACAAACGCAAAAAGGAAGCATGGATTTTGAATAATTTTTTTTATACTGCCACAGTACTATCTCCATTGCCTCGTTTTTATCGTAGTATCGTAGTTTCGGGAAATACTCACTTCCAGTACTTCCAAATGAGAAACTAAAACGTATTTTCATCATAAATTTTCAGTGTGTTTCACTTTCTTTTACCGAATGAAGAGGATATGGCATCAATTAATGCACGACAAAGCCGGTGGATGTGTCAGGCGAAATCTCGCTATTAAAGAAATATTCCATTAGTGTTGAAAAAATCAAAGACTGTAGATGGAAATTTTCGCCAGACATACAATTTATCTTTGCTGACCGACTTACATACTAATGTCAGATATTCTTTGGAAAATTGAGCCCAAGGCTGAAAAAAAATTTGCACGTAAATTAACCTTTATCCGGCTATTTGTCCAATTACGGTTTAGGGTTTTCCCATAAATTCTTCCTCGCTATCAAATTCTAAAACACGTACCATGTGTTGCAAAACGTCAATGACTCGAGCTGATTGGCAATTTATAAGCACGTTAAAAGTCTCAAATCTAAGAGGTCAAATACTATCAAAACCGTAACATTATGAACACCCAGTCCGCATCAGAGACTTCAATGACCCACTATGACATAAGACGGACAACTAACTTGAGGAAATCGTATTTTTTCGGCTCAGATCCTCATAATGAAGTAACAGAAATGATGCTTGGTTCATATTTCTTTAATTTCGCCTTAATTTAAACATTGTTATGACTACTTAACATAGATTTACAGCAAGGAATTCAAAATTTAAAGCAACTCATCTGAAAATATGTGTTTTATACTAGACATGACAACTTGATAATTTTTAGTCGCCATTTTGATAGAAAAAATGTACTTTTACGCGTTATAGAGAAAATTCAAGCATATTTATTCGAATTATGTCAACATATAGGTCATGTGCCAATATAATACTCGTTAAAATGGCATTCAACTTCTAAGAAACCATGTCGGTTACATACAATTTAAAAAAAATTATTCTTAACTTATTTATAATTGTTAAACGTGTGTAATGTTTCACTCACATCTGTACAAAAGTGAAAGGCGCTTCGACTGCCATAAGTTTTTCATGCCCAAAGTGTCAACGAACCAAGCACTTTAGAAGCAGGCGAGGCACAGGAGAGCTCCCTCTTCCTCTGTATCTCTCACTAAATCAGAGGCGGACTTCCCAAATCGCAAATCCCCTCGGGAACTCAAGAGGACGCCCAACTTCCGCCCGTCGTCGTCAGTTTTTGCCGAAAATTGATTCACTTCCAAGAGAATTCGCCCTAATGGAGGCTCAAAAGATGCAAACTGGCCGATTCTCCGACACCCGGACATCACAAGTTGATTAAGAGCTGTTAAAGCTGATATGATGAGGTGTTGGAATGGCAGGACGAATTGTGACAGTTGAGTGAGAGGGCATAAGTAATACCCCATGAGCATAAAACTGCGTGGAACATGACATCTTCATTAGCACATCATGCTGTGAGTCGCTTGACGCGTACATGAAGAGGCATCTCTGGATCCCGATTGGGTAAGTTCGCTATAATAAAAATAAGGGCATGTGATGAATGAATTCTAAACATTTAATTTCGCATTACAGGCACTGAGAAAGGAAGACGAGAATGGTCAGCAGGCATTCGAAATGTGGGCGTGGAGGATTGAGAAGTTACGGTGGATGGAGAGGAAGACGAGCGAGGAAGTGCTTGGCATGTTGGGTTCAAGTATATACTAGCCAAACTTTGCACTGTAAACATTTGCCTGTACCGCAAAATACTGTAGAATCTTGAAGGGATATCCATCGGATGAACATAAGAACCATCAAATGAACCTAAATATTATAGGTCTTGATTGTCTTGTATAATTTTTTTTGCAACTTAGCACCCTGAGTAACCGTTTGATCATCAATGGCTACAAGAAAATTTGCCTAGGAAAGCTATGGGAAAATATAACTAGCTGCCAAAATTTCACCAGAGAAATCGTCGAACTGGGGCCTCAGATTTGTAAATATATACCATTTCTGCGAATCATTTGAAAAATGGGGATTTTATTTTGTATCTATCAATATATTCCGAGGCATTTTATTGCTGACCTACTATATGCTTTTAACTTCATCTTTTGACTGCAACATATCTTGTTCAGGGAGATGTTGGTCACCTATAGGAATAAAAAAACTCATTAATTTCCTTATAATTGAAATTGCTAGACGGAAGTCATTCCTCTATCATCTCATTTTACCATGTAGAGCTAGGAAAAGACTAAAGTACAACTCCTATGCTCTCCCCCTCATATGACTCAATTCTTCTTTCCATAGTTATTTTTTAGGATTATTGATATGTTTTTAGAGTTTTGAAAGATATCCTTCTTCACACTCAATCATGAATATGGGTTCATGGGAATATGGGGAAGTCCTGGTGATGGAAATTCCAACATTTACATCTCAAATCTAATTTCATCAACATATTTCTCTAAGGTAAGGTCCACTTCCGGCAGTATGTGATTAACGCCAATCTCTTGGCCTGCTGAATTATCAGTTTCATCTAAACTCGCTGATATATTCTGCTTTTCTTTTGCTATTAAACCCTCATCAGTTCCCAGCTAGTCACAGTAGTGAACGGACGTGTCTGCTGCTACCGGCCTCTGGCTTTCGAAACGACCTTGTACTTCCTCTGTCTGCTAAGAGACCTTTAAAATGCCGAGAAGTTGCATTTCCTGTGACCAATTGGTTAATCGATCGCAAAAGATATTAATTTTTATTAATTAATTAATTAATTATCATATTTCCTGCACCACCTTGACGGATAATGATCTACGGGCGCTCGAAGATTCACAGCAATCATGGTGTTGTGACGTTTGCGCTTCTAAAGCTCGGTCGAAACGCGGGGATGAAACCCCGGTTTCTGGGAGACCCGGAACCCCGGTGAGACACTCGGCAGAAGTGCAGTTGCCACCCAACTCCTCTGATTCCATGGCAACGATGCTGATAGATCTTCTAGAACGAGTGAAGTCGCTACAGGACAATCTGAGTGAGTTCAAGACGAAACTCTCTTCTCTGCAAGAGTCATCGTATGAACATTCGCAAGCGCTTACCCTCATGAATGAATCAATATCAAAAATTCATGGTCGATTAGATGCAGTGACTGATGAAAACTTGGCTTTAAAGACACGTGTCGCCCTTCTTGAGGCTCAGTTAAATCAAGTGGAGCAAGATTCACTGAGGAATGTTATATAAACTCATGGTATTCCTTATAAAAAAAGCGAAATAGTTGAAGCGCTTGTTTTCCATACAGGGCTTGCTCTTGGAGTCAAACTGGAGGCTCATGATATTAATGAATGCTATCGGCTTAAAACTAGGTCATTGACTACCTCCAATGTTAAGCCGTCTACTATAAAGGTCCGTTTTACGCGCAGTGAATTGGCTAGAGAGCTTCTGGAGGCTCGTCGAGTCAAAAGAGACCTCACCACTAAGGATCTAGATTTCGGTGATGACACTGCCCAAACTGTTTTTGTAAAAGAGTGCCTTAGTACTACTAGTCGTAAAATCTATGCCTTGGCGAGGGAATACAAAAAAGTAGGTAAACTTAAGTACCTGTGGATTTGGAATGGGAAGATGTTTGCAAGGGAGGTTGGGGCAGAACGACTAATAATTCGTAGTGAGTCGGACTTGCAGTTCCTGAAATGACAGAGGTCAAATTGTGCATGTGAGGGCAACATGGCCTGTAATCCTGTGCCCTCCAATGTCACCCCTAATAACTCCCGGCCTATTAATATGTCTTGTGTATTAAACCTGTGCCATGTTAATGCTAAATCTATTCCAGCGCATACTGATGAATTTCGTTTCTATTTTTCAAACAAGGATTATCATGTGATCTGAATCGTGGTTGACAAGTTACATTACTAATGATGTGGTAGGGCTTCAACGATATCAACTCGCTCGTCACGATCGTGTCGGTAGAGTTGGAGGTGGTGTGTGTGTATACATAAAGGAGAAACTTAACTTTAAAATTATAGAAATGTCAAATATTGCTCATTATCAACCTGAATACATTTTCATTGAAATAACTGCTCCAGAAGGTAAACTTTTGCTTTGTGTCTTATATAGACCACCCAAAATTAGTTATATAATGAAAGAATTTGAAGACGCTATTTCAAAATACCTTTCTACTTGTTTTAATGTTATATTATGTGGTGATTTTAATGTTGATATGTTGAAACACACTTATGAGAGTATGTACTTGAAGAATTTTCTGTATAGTTATAGTCTTTACCTTATGCCACTACAACCAACACACAACCTGCCTGGAAGTAACACATTGCTGGATCTAGTTATTGTTGATGATGTGTCTAAGATTGTTGATTTTGGCCAGTGTTCTGTAAACTTTCTGTCTGAGCATGATTTGGTGTATGTTAAATATAGGTTTAAATTTCCTAAATGTAAGCCTCCACTGATCAGTTTCCGTGATTTCAGCCAATTCGATCTCTCGAGGTTTGAAGACGACTGGTATGCCTTACCATGGCAAAATTTTTTTACAACCCATAATATTGAGGAAAAAATAACGCAGTTTAATTTTTTTGTTACTAGTCTGTTAGAACTTCATGCTCCAATGAAAAATGTAAAGGTTAAACGGATGCCTGCTCCCTGGATTGCAGGGGAGATTAGAGCTATTAAGGCTCAACGAGATCAAACACGTAATGTGTTTCAAAGAACAAAACTTGTCTCTTGTTGGGAAACATATAAGGAATTAAGAAATAGAGCAAAGAAGATGCAAACTCAGGCAAAGAAAGATTATTATGTCAAGTGTTTTGCTGACAAAACCAGCTCACGCTCAGTGTGGCAAGAAATTCGGCGCTTAGTACTTGGGAATACTCGTAAAGCGCAGGTTAATATTAATTTTCCGTTGAACGAACTCATTTCATAGTTACCCCAACTGCTGGTAATACTACTGAAAATATTGATCCTTTGTTACATGAGGGACAAAGTACCCCGATTCATGTCCCGGTAATTGTAGAGAATTTCGAAGTCAAAAGCGAGTTATTTTTTCATTTTACCCCCGATCTACTACTTAAATATATATCAATGATAAAGTCTAACGCATCCGGTATTGATGGAATTAGTGTAAAATTTATTAAAATAATTCTTCCACTTGCATTACCTAAGATATTAAACATTTACAATTGTTCCCTGAATTATTCTACTTTTCCCGCATTATGGAAATTTGCCCTTATTAGACCTATAAAGAAAAATTCTAACCCAACAGATGTCTTATTATCGCCCCATATCCATATTATGCGCCCTATCCAAACCTCTTGAGAGATCTGTCTATAATCACACCATAGAGCACCTTTCTCGCAATAACTTGTTAGATAATTATCAATCAGGTTTTCGCAAAGATCATAGCACGCAGTCCGCACTAATCAAAATTACTGATGATATTCGTCATGCTATAGATAATAGAAAAATAGTCATACTCGTTCTATTTGACTTTTGTAAAGCTTTTATCTGTGTAAATTACGACATTCTCTTGGCAAGATTACGCTAGCTGAAGTGCTCTAATGCCGTCCTAGCATGATTTAAATCATACCTCTCTGATCGCCAACAGGCGGTGAAGGGTTTGGAAGGCGTTTCTTCTGATCCATCCCCATTGCCTAGCGGAGTACCTCAAGGGTCCATTCTAGGGTCATTGTTATTCAATATTTATGTCCATGAATTATCAAATGTGATTCGCACCTGTCAGTACCATTTTTACGCGGATGACCTACAAGTTTATGTAGAATGTTATTGTAATTGCATTGGGGAAACAGTTTCATTGCTTAATAAGGATATTCACGCTATATGTGCATGGGCATCGGCCAACGACCTAAAACTGAACTCTCAAAAAACGAAACCAATAATAATAGGAAGTCCTTCATTTATAAACTCTCTTGACTTTGATTGCCTCCCTAAAATAACTGTTGAAGGAGGACAACTTGATTATGTTGATGAAGTGAACGATCTCGGTGTTGTTATAAATAGAACCTTGACTTGGACTCACATGTTCATAGTATTTCTAATAAAGTTTTGAAAAACTTTATCAGCTGAAGCAATTCAGACACCTAATAACTTTTCCGCTACGCCAAAAGCTGGTAACCTCTTTAGTTTTACCACACATAGATTACTGCTCGCTGGTGTTCACGAATATATCAAAAGAACAAATCGCCATTCTTCAATGATTACAGAATTCTTGTATACGATATATATATGATATCTCACGCGATGAACAAGTCAGCCCGTATTATGAGATGTTAAATTGGTAAAAATTGAAGAAAGACGTATGCTGCAAATGGGTGTATTTATTTTTAAATTATTAAATGTAAAGATTCCATTGTATTTATACTACCAATATGTATATAATAGGGACAAAAAAAGCGAATGACTAGAAATAATTCGAACTTAATAATACCATGCCATAGAACAACTACTTATAATAAATCATTTTATGTATCATCGTGTAAATTGTGGAATTCTCTTCCTCAGAATATAAAGACGCTGACATCAGTGTATGCACTCAAGAGAGGTCTGAAAGAGTACTTATGTTCTAAATATTAATATATAAAATGTAAAATTTACTTATTTCTTTGTTTTATTTTTTGTAAATTGTGTAATATTAGTGGCTATTTATACAAAACATTGTAGGTGTTATGCCTTTAATCTTTTTATTTTTCCAGACGTTTTTTTGACATTTTTCCAGAGACAATACCAACCTCTAATATTATGTCTCCTGCATGTCATTATGTAGCTATTACTTTATTACTTTACGTTGTTAGTAAATCTTATCAGCAGCTTAAAATATAAACAAATGTAAATGTCATGTACTTGTGCTCCATGGGATTATATGGTCTCAGAGTAAATAAATTTTATCTTATCTTATCTCTTTAAACGGAGCATAAATTGCTCATTATGACAGGGCAGTTTTTTATCAATTTGGCGTGCAATAAGAATTGAATAAGAGCATGGGCTATTTTACTGTTTTTCGTGCATACATCAGTGCACGTGCTCTTGCATTTTTCCGCT
This sequence comes from Ceriagrion tenellum, assembly GCA_963169105.1. Taxonomy (NCBI): domain Eukaryota; kingdom Metazoa; phylum Arthropoda; class Insecta; order Odonata; family Coenagrionidae; genus Ceriagrion; species Ceriagrion tenellum. Next base: position 50,705,700 of record OY720637.1, read on the forward strand.
TTACAAAACGCAATTTGAAATGCACTTCCGTGCATACATCAGATTGCGCAATTACGTGCCTCTTGTAAAATGTCTTTAGAGAATATCAGAAGAAGGCAGAGTAGGTAGTTGGATTAGTAATGAGGGGCGATAAGATAGTGAAGGCAGTGATAGAAGGAGAGATGTTATATAAAGAGTGAAGGGGGAGAAATATAACGTTTTTAACAGGATGAGGAAGGGTAGGACGTTTACTGAGATGAAGAAAGAAATTGTGTTTGTACATAATTGTAAATTGTTAAAACTTGCCACGCTATAAAAGCCTGGATCTGGATCTGAAAAAGAGACTAGCTAAGTGTTACTCATGGAGCGTTTTCATGTATGGATGTGAAGCGTGGACATTGGGTATGAGGGAAAGGTATAGAATAGAAGCTTATGAAATGTGGGTGTGGAGAAGGATGGAAAAAGTAAGATGGGTAGATAAGATGAGAAATGAAGAGGTTTTGAGCAAAATAAAAGAAGGAAGATCGCTCCTAAAGGAAATAAGGAAAAGGAAAGGAAACTGGTTGGGCCATGTGATGAGAAGGAAAAGTATAATAACTGTGGCACTTGAGGGTTCAATTGAAGAAAAGAAAAAGACAGGAAGGAGAAGAATTAAATTGGTGGATCAGGTGAAGAAAATCAGCTATGATGAAGCAAAGAAGGAAGCTCGGGACAGAAGCGGATGGAGACAGCAGTGGTGTACGGGACCTGCCAGCAGGCAGAACACCAGATGATGATGATAGGGCCCCGCATATGAAGAAAATCTAGACAATTTACACTCATTTCCGAATTTATCTACCTCAACCGGTAAAATACTTTCAATATGACGCTATAAATACGATCTGTCTAAGACGAATGGCGCATTATTGGTCAGGATTGAAAGAATCTGGGAAGTAAAGATCCCGCTTGTTTATTTCAGTGCTGAGGGATCTGGTTACCTATCCGTGAGGGAGGATGCTGAACGCTTAAATTTCACATTTTGAATTACTAATTGAGGCCTTTTCGCCTGAAAAGTTTCCCAATATCCTCAGATTAAAAACATTGTGCCAATTCCCACACAATCTAAACAACTTTTACTTAAACACAAAGAAATTAACAAAGATCACCCAAAAGCTTTCATGCAAGGATGGAATACAATAAGGATATTGGTGGTAATATTTTTTGTCAATCAAAAATCTTTTTTTTTCTGCAAGTCTACCAGAAAGACTATATTGAGATATAAATAATTTTGCCTGCGCATAGATAAAGAACTGTATCTCAAATCCTGATGCACTGGAAGAAAGATTCATCCACTTTGATTTAACAAACAAAAGGAAAAGAAAAAGTAAACCGAAAAGGTACTTTAAGTAGTCATTAAATTGAGTTTAAAAAAATACATTAAAAACATTACAAGCAATGCACATTCCCTCTCTTGTACGATTCAAATAAGTCTTTGAAATAATTGGTCTTCTGCGCTCACATTTCCACGGTGCAAAGAGTGTATGCTCTGACCTTCGCAAGCTTAAAAAGAAGAAGACCACAAATTAATCCCAGCTCGCTGGAGTAACATTGAATTTTTAATCACCAGGGAACATAATAACTCGGCGCATGAGCTTTGCTCAACTTTTTTTCACGGCTCTACGAGCGATGGTAATACAATGAAACGCCTTCAAAACAAAGAGAGCAAGTACATAATAGCAAAGGTATTTTTCACTTTCCTCTCTTTTTTCTACGAAAGCGCAACAAACGCGGAAGGAAGGACGGCAAACAAAAACAATAGGAATAATTTCCCCACTGATTGCAGCGGGCGGAAGGGAAATCCTTGCCAAGCTCTCGGAGGAACGATCTTTTTATTTCTCCAACTCGGCGGGTCAGTATCAGCGTCGCTAGCGACGCGGGGAGGAAGAAGGGAAAGTGGGCAGGCGGCCAATGGAATGGAGCAAGCATCACGCCCCGCCGTCGGGGCACATCGTCTTTAGGGAGAAGGCGGACGGCTCGTGAGCCACACGAGGTCGCCTATTGATTTATGAAGATCACGCTTGCCGTGTCACTCTCTCGTCTCGGGAGCTCGCGAAAGCGATCCTTGACGCCCACTATCCGCGCGCACGCCGAAAAAAGAGAGCGGCAGTCACCCGCCATCCTTCCCAGACGCGAACTCAAATCTTGGGACACTTCTTGACGACAGCGGGACATCGTTCCAACTCCAGAAACGATTTTTCGATACAACGAAAATTAGGAATCATGCCTTACAGTCATCGTTTGGTGATTTGAATCATTTATTTGCCCCCTAAACAAGTGGACGTAAATATATAGCCAAATACACTCCTTAGTTCACGAGATTTGACCAATCCAAACTAAACTTTTTTTCAACTAAAAATAATTTCACTCGAACTTCATTCATATGACCCTAGCTGAGAAAGCCATCTTTCATCTTGTTGGGACAACATCCAGCGTCAAGAATACAGAAAGGAAAAAAATAACATACTAGCTGTGCCCGGCATCCGTTGTAATGCCTTATGCTGCGGTTTCTAAGTATATAAAATATTCCATTGCTGGAGAAGTACAAACATTTAATATTTTCGAGCGTAAAAATCCATTCTACAAAACATCCATTTCAATGCCTAATACTGCGGTTTCTAAGTATCAAAAATATTCCATTGCTGGAGTAGTACAAAAGTTTAATATTTTTGAGCGTAAAAATCCAACTTTAGGAAAAATTAAAGCGTATATGGAAATCGAACGCGACAATTCAAAGAAAAGCAAACAAAGAGACCACTGCACCAAATCTTATTCTACGTACAAATAAATTACGAACCTTTAACACATATTGTCTCCCTGACACGATTCTGATGCATTTGATTGAGAAACTCATAAACGATCTGCTTCGTTGTTTGCTTGTCGTTCCTCGCTTGTTTGGAAAGTTCACTTATTAACATTCATTTGTTGAAAAGACTCTCACTTCACCGATTGTACAATTGATTCAATAATTCAGAAACCTGCGCTGACGCGCACTACAACTCACCAAAGTTTAATCGTAATCTAATGAAGTGTATTGGTACGCAGAGAAGATGGACAAACAAGGGTTCACTTTTATATATTAGATTGCTTTCATTCCACTGGCAAGAGTACAAGAATCGTTTCGAAAGAAAAACTCGTTGCAGTTTTTCACGGATAATTGTTCAATGCGACCCATATCGACGTTTGACATTATTTTGAAGCCAAATTTATACATACCTTGATAACTTGGACAATTGGCTTGCCAAAGATGTAAAAAATATCGAAACCACTCGCATTTATCAAGGGAAAATTGCTAGAGTAAGTTTCACTACATCATTTCTAAGACAAAGTTAATGAGAGTTATTACTTTGCCATGAGATGCCATTGACGCACAATATATATATGCTCCGTATCCTCACAGTGTCGAGTCAGCGGGTACTCTATATTTTATTTTCGTTCGTGAATTACAGAGATGTGAAGTTAGTGTTACACTACCCCCAGACACGCCTATTTTTTAAATGCTTTTAAAATTACGTTATGTTTGTGCTAAGAATTATGTCGAACTTTCAATGAAATTAGCCACACAATGATAATACCACAACGAAAAGCGAGGGGCGCTCTTTCGCATTCTATATCAACATAAATTCATTAAATATGAAGATTTTGGTATTCAATGGAATAGAGAGCTTCAGTATACAAGTTCGAGAAATCTTTTAATGAACTTATTTTGGGGCACAAAATATAAATGAGGTCGCACCCCATGCATTTCGCTGAGGTCTTATCATTGCGTGGCTAATTTCTTCGAATTGAACTTAATTATTTCCAGTACTAAGATAAATTTTCATTCACTTGAGAAAATACCATGTTTTTCTTTTTATTACGATATTAAGACATTTCTTCTATTAGATTTTTTAATAATGATTTTAGAAAAGCATGCTTAATAATTATTTCATCATTTTTTTACTTATTAGTCCCACTTAATAAAATGTTTTAAAACAACAAGTTGTATTATAAACACTTTATTAACTAAAACAAGTTGTTTTATTAACACTTCATTTTCTAGGACTAAAAAACTAGCACTGTTTTCTAAAAAGAACTCGCAAGCTTTTGGACTCAATACGACGATTCTGTAAGACCCAGGATACGAGAGTCGGATGCTTTACCACTATCCCAACTCGATTCATAGAATAAAATTAATGGTTGAAGGCGTAACTTTGTGGAATGACACTACTGACATGACTAAAAAGAGAGAACTCTTAGTATTTCCCACACTTAAAACTTTAATTCCCGACCCAGGTTTCGACTGCCTTGCAGTCATTTTCAAATGTACATTATACATGGTATGCGAGTTAATATATAGATCTGGGGAGGGGGAGGGGTGGGGGAAGAAGTGGTTGGTCGACGTCAGAGACGTGCGTCACGGTCAGTGGGAGGTGGTGAGGGGAAAGGTATGGATAATAGGGGAGACACTCTCCCCTATTATCTATTATCCACTACATACAAGTATATTGCATTAAATCAGTGACTAAAAGCTCTCAGTTAGATATCATTCGAAATTGTACAGGATCAACGAAGGGCGGCATCATAATTAGTGAAATATGAGGCATGATTCTCCAAGATTACAACATAAAAATAAGTATAAGAAAATAATAGTATGCGGAAGAAACGGGCAGAATGTAGATGTCACCCTGAGAGGAGAGAAATTAGACTAGGGGATTCCTTCACTTATCTCGGAAGTACCATCACGTGGGACGGAAGAAAACCACGGACATCGAGCGGAGAATACCCCAAGCTAAGAAGGAATTCATGGGAAAAAGATATGTGCTGTGCTCTAAGAAGATAGGACTACGAATCAGGAAAGAGTATGTAAAAATATTCGCGTGGAGCGTGACAATCTATGGATCGGAATCATGGACCATTGGAAAAGCTGACCAGGAAAGACTAAAAGCCTTCGAAACCTGGTGCTGGAAGAGGGTGCTGAAGATAAAATGGACGGACATAATATGAAATGATAGGTACACAAATAAAATACAATACAAAACAAGAGATTACACAAAAGTATATGAGGGATGGACCATATGGACCATGCACAATGCAGAAAAGAAGGACCAGACGGATTGGACACACCCTGAAAGGTATAGATTTAATTGGGGAGACACTCTCCCCTATTATCCATACCTTTCTCCCCACCACCTCCCACTGACCGTGACGCACGTCTCTGACGTCAACCAACCACTTATTCTCCCACCCCTCCCCTCCTCAGATCTATATATTAACTCGCATACCATGTATAATGTACCATTGAAAATGATTGCAAGGCCGCCGAAACCTGGGTCGGGAATTAAAGTTTTAAGTGTGGAAAATACTAAGAGTTCTCTCTTTTTGGTCATGTTCATAGATTTCAATGAATGAAGTGGTCAGTAGGTAGGGTAAAATTAAATGGTAGCCTTGGATCCATGGAAACTCGAGTTAATGAAAAGCATCCAATAAGAGGTACTCTGCCAAACTGGTTGATAAAAAATCCTTTTCTCCATATATCAAGAGGGATTACAGCAAAAATGGCGTAAAACAAACATAGGTCGCATCGTTAAAATGCAATTCACCTCGGTTCTTTCCCAATCCTCCACCTTTGTCACTCCCCAGCCATGGCTGGCGCACTAACTACCCCTGCCACACGCCCCTGTGGCGGTTCGCAGGTTTGTGTGTAGATGTAGGGAAGATGAGGGATTGAGCCATGTGCCAAGTCGAAAAATAATAACTCAAGCGTCATACCCTGGAGCGCTGGTTGCCCCGGGAGTCAAATCCTCAAAACAATTCCAACACTCCTCTTCCTAACCCTCTCCCTGCCGCCTCGCAACGCCTTGGACAGCCCATCTCTTACTTGTTAGCCGCTTTATCTCTCTAAGGGAGGAGGGGAGAGTCGGGGGACGGTGGACAGGGGGCGTTATAGGGGAGCGGGGGAGGAGTGGACGCGCGCATGTTTCTCCGGCTGCGTTTTTGATGATTCGGCTGGCCAGGCAACACTTTAAGGCGCCGGGACTCACCGAATTTTTGGCAGAGTATCAACGCCTCATGACGAAGCCACGAGAACCGCCGAGTTTGTTATTAATTTCGAGTGCCATAATCATTTCTTCCCGATGTATTCTCGCATAAATTCTCAAATATAGCCCCCACTAATGTAAACACTTGACTAGAACCTCGCCATTAGCGGCAGTGGCCGCGGAATTTTTATGTGCCCGCAGGAGCGTGAATTTCTGCGAGGTGCGTTAAAGTCATCATTAACAAATCATAAGGGAGCCCAGCCTGCCCGACGGGAGGGATTCAAAATTCTTCGTATTTTTACGTTAAATTTCATTTACGAATATGTCACTTACACGCCTATATACAAATGCATACATACTTATTTCAACAGACTTTATCACTCATAATCATTGTATTATCAGTTAATTTCATACTGAATGCTAATTTTAAGCTTACCGATAGGTTTCCAAACATTGCATTTAACAAATGATGTGGTACGAAGTCACTCGCACGGGTGCATATACACCAGGGTTGAAATTCGCTATGAAAAAATCATTTGACTTGACCGGGATTCGAACCCGGATCTCCCAATTGCCGGTCAGGTGTGTTTTTCCAATGATTTTATCTTATAACAATGTCATATTACAATATTATATTCATTAGCATATAATTTATAACAATATCATATTCATTAGCATACAGGGAAAAAAAGATCCGCTCCAAAGACATACATTTATAATACATTTTTGTTTAAAGTATTTTATAGACACATAAATGAATATATTTTACACATTTTAGTTTTTTTATCTCTTTTTCTTCACATAAAATACTATTAAAAGACGTTGAGCAGCCATGCCTTTTCATGCTCTGAGGAGGGTAACTGTTTATTTACTATTTTAATTTTATCGATTAAAACCGATCTTATATTCTTCTGATCTGTTTGACTTTCCACGAAATTTGCTATTAGTTCTGTTAAGATTATACTTTTCTTGGCAGGAAATAATTTAAAATTTAGTATTAACAGATTCTTTTCTTCAATATCTCCATCTCCGAGTGTGTCGAAGTCTCTAAAAATGTTTTTAATTATTTCCCATTCGCTGTTTGGTCCTTTACAACCTAGCATTTTGTGAACTACATTGTCTATCCTTCTACATTTAGGACATACTGGGCTATCGCAAAGTCCAAGTCTGTATTTCATTTCTCCCATTACGATACAATCACGTACATTATACGTGTTATCCAGTTACACCACCAAGCCATCTTCCTTCAAGGCGAATTTCGAGGGGGGTTTATGCGAACTAGATGTTTGACGAAACGAAACGACGAAATATGTTAATTTCGTCGTTTTAATAACGACAATGTTGGGTTTATCCACCACGACAGTGGCTTCGTAAGCACGACTTCGTCTCATGTGCTACAATGTAGACTTGAGGCCTGAACATCTAGTTCGCATAAACCCCCCTCGAAATATGCCTTGAAGGAAGATGGCTTGGTTGCCAAGAAAATTATAATCTTAACAGAATTAATAGCAACTTTCGTGGAAAGTCAAACAGGTCAGAAAAATATAAGATCGGCTTTAATCGACAAAATTAAAATAGTAAATAAACAGTTACCCTCCTCAGAGCATGAAAAGGCATGGCTGCTCAATGTCTTTTAATAGTATTTTATGTGAAGAAAAAGAGATAAAAAAACTAAAATGTGTAAAATATATTCATGTATGAGTCTAAAAAATACTTAAAACAAAAATGTATTATAAATGTATGTCTTTGGAGCGGATCTTTTTTTTGTCCTGTATGCTAATGAATATACCGTAATATGATATAGATATAAAATAAAATCATTGGAACAACACACCTGACCGGCAATTGGGAGACCCGTGTTCGAATCCCGGTCAAGTCAAATGATTTTTTCATAGCGAATTTCAACCCTGGTGCTTACCGATAGGATTCTCAATAGCCAAGAGGAATTCATTATGTGCTTCAGAAAGCACTTAGAGTTAAAAATATAAAATGACGGAAGCGCATTTCCCGATTCCTGGTATTCAGATGGATGTCTAGTGCAGAATATCAAAGAAAGATGTTAACAGCATTTCATGTTGATTTGATTGAAGTGCTTTACTTCTCATTTGGACGTGATTCCCATTAAGTTATGCTTTTATGGCACATGTATCGTTCCAATTCACTCACTATGTAGCCACCGGATGTCTTCCCATTGAAGACTTACCATCACAATTTTCTCAATCCCTTTCTCATTGATCGTCGTCATACCTCATTCATTGGTCGTTCGATCCTCAAGTTGGTTGACTGCAACCCTACACCCTTCCCTATCTAATGCTAGTTCCCTTATGCCCTTGTATCTCTTCCTATGTACTACCTTTCTTTATTTGGTCCATGAACTTATTCCTGGGCCTTCCTGTGGGGTCTTATCCCTTATATTGCCTTCAATTTTGTTCTTTACAAATCCATAGTGTCTCAGGGTGTGTCCAATCCGTCTGGTCCTTCTTTTCTGCATTGTGCATAGTCCATATCGGTCGGGCAGACCTAAACCTTCTCCACATATCCCAAGCCCGTACCAACCAATACCTAAATTCCTTCCCGATTATAGCATCCAAGTTTTGGAATTCATTACCCCCCTCAATAAAATGCTCCTCCACTCCGGAATCTTTTAAGAGGAAATTGTACGAATATTTAAAACAGTAGCACTGTTTTGAAATGTAAGAATCTTTGTGTTGATTAATTTCATTTTTGTTAGAACCTTTGTTTTCAATTGTTCTTGTGTTTATGCTATGCTTATTTCATAATTATTGTATTTTGAGCTGAATGTTTTCTGTACTTATGTTTTTCTTTTTTGCTCTTATGGGTTTCCAAGAGCATCAATAAACCATTCATTCATATGGTCCATCCCTCATATAATTTTGTGTAATCTCTTGTTTTGTATTGTATTGTATTTGTGTACCTATCATCTCTTATTTTGTCCGTCCGTTTTATCTTCAGCACCCTCTTCCAGCACCAGGTTTCGAAGGCTTTTAGTCTTTCCTGGTCAGCTTTTCCAATGGTCCATGATTCCGATCCATAGATTGTCACGCTGCACACGAATATTTTCACATACTCTTTCCTGGTTCGTAGTCCTATCGTCTTAGATCACAGCATATATCTTTTTCCCATGAATTCCTTCTTAGCTTGGGGTAATCTCCGCTCGACGTCTGTTGTACTTCTTCCGTCCCACGTGATGGTACTTATGAGATAAGTTAAGGAATACCCTGGTCTAATTTCTCTCCTCTCAGGGTGACATCTACATTCTGCCCGTTTCTTCCGCATACTATTATTTTCTTATTCTTATTTTTATGTTATAATCTTGGAGAATCATGCCTCATATTTCACTAAATATGATGCCACCCTTCGTTGATCCTGTACAATTTCGAATGATAACTAACTGAGAGCTTTTAGTCACTGATTTAATGGAGACTTAATCTTCAAATGAAGCTAATACACCTATCGATATCATATTTTCATTTGAAGCCTAAATTAAGATGCTTAAATGGAGCCCCTTCATAAAGCTGTATACCACGGTCGAAAACATTTCTGCTGACATTTACCCACTTTTATTTTACGATTCTGCTTAGGTACATCTACATCTACGTGATACCCTGCGAGCCACCATGAGGGTGTGTGGCAGGGGGTGAAGATCACCAAACATTAACCATTGACATGCGAGTAGGATATTTAAGGGAGATATGCTAGATAATAGGGTCACATGGAGCTAGATGGTTAGTATCTACATAATAAGGAAGGGATTATTGGTTGTTATTGCATGCATCATGCACTACAGACTACTCTAACTATATTTCACCTATCTATCCCTTTGCTACGCTGCCTATTGTTCTCTCTTATAGTACGAGGGAAAAATGACATTTTAAATCTATAGGTACGACAATTTATCTCTATAATCTTGTTAATCTGCTCAAACCTAGCATGATTCGCAGGGGTTCTCAATATATATCTAACGTCATCTGTGAACAACTCTGTTTCGAATTTACTTAAAAGGTTTAACCTAAATTTTAACCTGCGTTCTGATAGTAATTCCCATCCTAGTTCTTCTATTAAGGTACTTAAAGTAAACCCGTTTTCACAGGATTCTGTAATAAGAATAAATATTTACAATAGGTATCGTACCTATTTGCTTTTTGCTTCCTACATAACCTTTTTTTATCGCGGAAGAAACGTGAATTTGTGAAAAATTATGTGATTGTATTGACGGGTACGACATATATTCCTTCAAATCTTTGCACTTATTGGAAATGGGCATTCTTTATGCCTAAGTAGGATTATTCAAATGTTGTAAATTGTGTATTATAGCGTCACTGCAAACATTCTCCTAAGCCTTATCAATGCATTTTCCCCTGTGCCATCAGTGGCGCTGTTGTCCAGAGCGGAAAGTGGAGCGGAAGGCAAAGATCTCTCCTAGGCTGTGGCAAAACCCTCAGCTAAAAGGGCGTTTTCGACCGAGGTATGAAGTTATCTCAAGAGATATAATTTTTACGCTCACGGCTATCTTACCCTTGTCTATTCTATATCTACCCTTACTTCTAGCTTGATGGAACCGAGTCACTAAAAGGAAGCAAATTGCATGGCATACTGAAATACTGAATGACCATATAAATTACCGAGTGACTGCCAGTGTGAATATTTTCACCGTGTAATGATTGACTGTCACCCATACTTGATATAGGCGTTCCAATTCTCAACGTATATGTGGGACGCGCGGTTCATACAAATACTTTGTGCGTAATTTTTAATTTGTCCATTATTATTTAACTGATGATGATGAACGCAACAGCTATGCTAGAAACCAGATGAAAGAAATTCGCGGACTAGTCTTTAATACTTGTAAAGTAATAGAAAACCAGAAGAGAAGGTACAATTTGCACCAATGCTGCAAATTGTACCTTCTCTACCTTACTGTCTATAGTAAAATTAAATTAGGATATACAATATTTGTGGTATTACCTCCCTCTGCAAAAACAAAATAAATTTGATGGCTGTCCCACTCTCGAGCGTGCAACATAATATTGACCATGCGGAAAGCATGGATTGCATTCGACTCGTAAACGATCTGCTTCGTTTCTTCCTTGTCGTTCCTCGCTAGATTCATAAGCTCGTGTTTCAACATTCATTTGTTGAAACGACTCGCACTCCACTGATTGTTACAATAGATATAATAATTCATAACTTTCGCGGGCGCGCGCACAACTCACCAAAGTTTCATCTTAAACTGATGACAGTTATTGGAACGTATTGACGCCGAAAAAACGAATATTCATTTTTATATATTAGACTAGCTGTGCCCGGCATGCATTTAGATGCCTATTTCTGGGTTCAAAATCGATCCCTAACCGTTTTTGAGACCGATTCCAATGAATTCCTCTCATCTACACAGGAATTCATAACGCACAATTGATGGCATGATTTTCCATCCAGCCTATGCAGCAGTTTCCAAGTAAATAAAATATTCTATCTTTAAAGTTGTGTAAAATTTAAGATTTTTGAACATACCAATACAATTTTAGGAAAAAGCGAAGCTTGTGCGCAAATTTAATGTGAGATTTAAAAAAAAAGCAAACAAAGAGACCACTGCACCAAATCTTATCCTTTGTAAAAATAAATTACGTATCCTTTAACACAAATTATGTCTCACTGATATGATTCTGATGCACGCGATGTTACGTCTCACTGATACAATTCTGATACACGTGACTGAGCAACTCGTAAGCGATCTGCTTCATTGCTTGCTTGTTGTTCCTCGCTTGTTTGGAAAGCTCACGTTCCAACACTCATTTGTTAAAAGACCTTCGCTTCACCTATTGTACAATGGATTTAATAATAAACAGAAACCTTTTTGGACGCGCGCACAGCAACTCAACTAAGTTTGGTCGTAATCTGATGAATGCTATTAGAACACATCGAGGACGAACAAAGAAACATTCATTTTTATATATTAGACTAGCGGACCCGACAAACGTTGTCCTGCCTGCTATTAGCGGGTTCAGAAAATGTTTTTTTTTATACTAGAATTTTCGACAAACTATATACTAAGTAACCTTTGACATTGAGTTTGACATTTCAATCTTTCGTTTCGTCAAAACAACGCCAAGCTACGACGCAAGTGCAACGACTTGCGCATGTATTGATACGTACGTCAAATAACACAATCCGACATCAACGCCACCTATGGTACACAAACATAACTATATATTATTCTCAGTTGGTCAATTATTCATGAGCTTCTCAGGTTTAAGTGGCCAATTATTCATGAACTAATGATTTTTTCCTTTTAAAAATATAAGGGGGTGGTGTGGGGGGTGAAATTTTGGGGTAATATGTTCTGATATGCGAAAAATCTTAAAAGATTTTAAAAAAAATTCCTAGAATCCGATCGCAGCGCCACCTACCGGCTCCAACTGTGAATCTAAACCATCCAGGGACCCACTCAAACACACACAACAAATTTCATCAAAATCGGTCCAGCCATTTAGGATGAGTTCAGTGACATACACACGCACAGAATAGAATTGAAAAATTGGAAATCAAGACATAATGTGGTGGGCCAAAGTCATCCCTGAGAGCAGCAATCCAATTTCTCGTTGCGTCTCTCATTGCCGGCTGACGAGAGAGAGCTGTCACTCACGTGGCGCCCGGCCACTCTAAGACAATAGAATGCGCCAACTTACGCGCAAACCTTTTACCCAAGGATCACCATACGCAAGGATCCTTCGCCTCCCCTTCGCACGGAACCGGCGAATCGCGTGAATAGGAGGGCGGAAGGAGGAGAAGAAGGACGTGGGATGGAGGACGTAGGATTTTGGAGGGGAATATCCTTTCGAGCATTGCTTTGCCACTCGCGCGTGGAGTTGAGGAGGGGGGCGTGGTTGGGGGGGTGGGAAAGTGGCGCGGCAAACGGTCCCTCTCTCCCTGTTGATATCTCTCGCCGGCTTTCAGCAGAGCCTCGGGAGGAAGGAGAGGAGGATGCGAGGCTTCAAGAGCGGAATAAAAGAAATCTCCTCGCTTCCCTTTGAATGCAATACGAGGAGCTGTCTTGGTGGAGCCGCCATCGAGTTTTACGTCCTTCTATTTTCGCCGCGGCGGAGCTGTGACGTCTGTCTCGGGCAAAGCTCGCAATTTTAATGAAGGCCGAAATCCAGAAGGGCTAAAATAATATCTTAGAGGCAACAACGCTTTCAATTTAATTAATCCAATTAATAAAGTGAATAGTGCACCTTTGAGTAATGCCTTAGCGTAACTGAAGCAAAAGAGGTACACAAGGATAGGGCAACGTGGAGAAAATTACGGAAGCAAGAGGCAGCTTTAGAAGCCTATCACCGGCAATTAAGCCCTTGGACTTAAAGGCCGTGATGTGAGTCTTGCTTGTAGCAAAAGGAGAAGTGATGGGGTTGTGAATGAGTGAGTAAGAATTTGGAATAAATGCTCAGGTGGCGGATATTATTGAAAATAGCGTTCTTCGTTACCTTGTCCACGTCCAGAGAATGGGTGGGAGTCGAATAACGCAGTATATTTAAGAGAGAGGAGAGAATGATAGAACAATGTGCTGTCGAGCGAAACAGCTGAACCCGCAACTGCTTCGGTCAGGCAACTGTTTCAAATAACTGTTGCGAACAACAGATTAATTCCGTGTTTATGCCGTAGCCTCATCGTTACGCTCTGTGCTATGCAGAGGCCACTGATAGCTGAAGCTAATTTTTTCGCCTGTTCTGTTCTAGTTGCACTAGATTGCGGTTATAAGATACAATTGGTAGGGTTTGAGTCTGCTGGGAGCAGTATGGATTCATTTGGCCAACCTGTGTCCGTCCATCTTAGCAGACACAGTAAAAACTCTGAAATATCTTTCACCAATCAAAATAAAATTGTCGCTTTATAAAAGTGAAATATCTATAAAAACATAAGAATGCAAAACTACTAGCAATTTTGTAATAGCAACGATCGAATGCCGGTATTTCGGCGTGCCTCCTGCTGGGTATATAACAGAACTGCCTCGTTTGGGAACTCTTCTGGTTGCAAAAAAAATTCCATCGAAACTGTTGCGCTCTTGTAGTGCCAAAAATAATCGGCCTAAAAGTAATTGGAGGTTGATAAAAATATACTCGCTACTGAGGAAAAAGAAGTTTATGCATGGGGCAAAATGGAGAAAGTCGCAGGAGCAGAGTCGGCTTCAAAAGCGTCATGCAAAGTCAGCTTCTCTTCAATTGAGAATTACAACCTCGGATATGTTTGCGGTAAAAATGTTTGAGCTGAGTCAGAAATGAGTGGCTGATACCAAAATGTTTAATGGATGCTCCGTTTACCACAGAGTGGTGACGTCCGGTCTCACAGACCGACAGTATGAGATTTTCCATTTCAAGCTCATAAATAGCTTCCAATTTTATAATAGTCCTCGATATTATAAGCCAAATAATCACTTCGTGTAAGTATAACGCTAAATATAGCTGCTTTTGACCTAATAGACCGTGCGTCACCTTTCATGTCTTCAAATACCACCTATTATGTGCTATTCTATTTAAAACATGATATGCTGAAAATGCAAATAAGTAATATCTGCCATAAGATGGAAATGAATCCACTTTTTACAAACCAATACAATGTGACGACTAGTCTGCTATAATGAAGAATAATGATGACCTGGAAGTACTTATTTTACAATATAATCTGAAAAAAAAATATTTAGTATCTTCACTTTTTGGGGTAAAAACTTCGGATTAATATTCTGAAATTCGCGGTTTTTTGTCGCTATTTAAAGATCATTCAAGAAAAAACTGATACAATTTTTTTTTTAAACATCCAAGTTCTAACCAGATCAGGAGACCGACGTCCATACTCATGCCACAATAATTCACATAACTACCGTAATGCTAATGGAAATAAAAAGAGCGTCCTTTTTTGGTTTGGCCACGTCAAAAGAATGGATAAGACAAGAATTTTGAAGCATATTTATGGTAGAGGAATGAATCGTTTTGGAGGAAGGAAGCCACCGAGTAATTCAAGGCTGAATGTGGCAGAAAATAGTCTTAGTTGAAAGAACATTGTATTGGACAGGAGTATGGAAAATAAGAGAGAGTGTAGGAAGTATTGCATACATATGGCACGAGCAAAAGTTTGCAAGGTTAGGTCAGGATAGAGAAAGTCGCTAATGCAGATTCACCTGTACGGAACTATCATCGATAATCTTTTGACTGTGTCTACCACGAAAGGGGCCAGCATTGCACTTATTTACGCATGCAAGAATGGGAGTTATTCTTGAAGCGAGAATTTTAGGCATCCGGTCAGAGTAAGGATGAAACATTTCGACCTTGTGATTCTGGTAAGTTTAATGCCCCCGCTTACTCATACTATCTTTTGACTTATTCATGAGGTTCTAATTTTACCGCCCCTACATTGTGGAGGAAGAATAAATGGAAACAGATGTCCTCTAATAAAGGTGTACATTCGTTCGATGATTCGATACCAAAGTTCTTCTAGTCCTTACGAAAGACAGGCTTTAGAGACGGAAAACGAGACGATTTATACCTAGTGATAAGACAAACATTCAGAAGAACTAACCTTCATTTTAGAGTTTCCCAATAATCTACCTGAATTCTTACATATATTATAAAGTTAGACGTCGAATATCGAATGTTGTAAAGACACCACTAGGTAAGTAGCCATCTAACGAAGATATTTTGCCAATCAATCTACTGACGAATGATTGGAAATTTGTCAATTTCGTAGTTATATAAACGAAAATGCTGGGTTTATCCACCCCGACAGTGACATTGAACGCACGACCGTCGTCCCGTGTGCCACAATGTGGACTTGAGGTGTGAACATCTAGTTCGCATAAACCCTCCCCTCAAAAATCGCCTTGAAGGAAGATGGCTTGGTGGTGAAACTGGCTAACACACCTGACCGGCAATTGGATGGTCCGGGTTCGAATCCGGGTCAAGTCAAATGATTGACGATTTTCAATCCTTGGTGAAGATGTATTGGTTGAAAAATAATGATTTTTAACACTAAAATTAATCCTACCTACCTTAATTCGAGCATGTATTATAAATGGGGTAAAAATGGGGTAAAAATATCACTAGATCATTGGTCATCTAACGAAGATACATTGGTTTAAAAATGATAAATTTTATCGCTGAAACACATTACTTAAATGCAGGACGATGGCAGTTCTTCGCATAACTTTTTTAACTAAATTTTTGCCCGAAAAGTATCGTTCAAAAACTTGTATAACTCGCAGTACATATTTAAACACCTAATACATTTTTTTCAGCTAAAGGTACCGATAGTCTAACATTACAGTATTTAAGTTTAAATAACATACATCCGGTTTTTGTCGGAGCACACAGGCGACTTAATTTGATCAATGTGGAAACGTTGCCAAGGGAAACTTCTGCTGTTTACATTATTCACCAAATCTTTTTTTCAATTTATATTAAATTTAGACATTTAATATACACCGCTAAATATTTTACAGCTGAAGACAAGTACACTCTTCTCTTAGTTCGTTATAAAATTATGATCAAACTATGCCGAAAAGCAATGGAGGCTGGAGTCAGTATAATTACAGTTTTTTTGGCGTTATTAATACTTCGGTTTAACGCTTTGTCCGATAGGATTTTAATCGAAGGAGTATTAACATAAAATTTCAAAAATATAAAAGGCAGCACTCAGGGTAAATTTACTCATTACAGGAAATTTTGTTCATCTTAAGAAAACAATACTTTGAAGCACAGGTTCCTCCGTGAATGAAAACAATGTTTTATTCCACACTTTTTCAAATTCATTCACAACCGACCATGGTTTCAACTCATATGTACCATTTTAAGAATGTTTATAATTTTGAGAGGCAGGCCTATATATACCACAACGGAAAGCAGTGGCGGGGGTTGGAATGAAGCAGCAGGGAGGAGGTTTGGACGGAATAGAATAGAATAGAAAACAAATTTATTGTTCTAGGACAGGACCTATGGAGCATGCAATCGATACAGAAAAAAACAAGCTCTGTGGTATTAAGAAAAAAAATCTACAAGTCACCTTGCTTTAACAACACGAACCATACAAACATAATATGAAATCAAATACAATGACAGATTTTACAAAGAAAATTATCAAGTCAAGTCAGTATAATATATAAAAATATACAAGAACCTTTTAATGAATTTCACTTAAATTTTTTGAAAGAATGAACATGGATGGAAGGAAGTTAAGAAGTGCTGAAACCATGGCCGGTGGTGAATTTGATTTAAAAAAAAGCTGGAATATCACATTGTTTTCATTCAAGTACGCTTGAAGTGAAAGTATTCTACCATGTAACGATTGAGAATACTAATTACTAATGCTAAGCCGTTTAGAGCCTCCTTGTTTAGCCATTACATTTCTCATTCACTCTAATATGTGACGAACATTATCACATATTTATCCTCCCATTAATCGGTTTTCAACAAAACCTGAAATTTCTGATTTTTCTGCCCAGAGATGCGAATAAAAAACCTTTCCAGCAATGGAAAGGTTTATATTGGTGTGCTATGGATATCCAAACACCGACTTCCGTTTTTTTTTCAAACTGTTTGCAATCACTGGTCATGCAACTAGCTCTAAAAATTCGAAAAAAATTATTTTTAAGAGCAGGCGTAGTTTGAAAAATGTTCTTCACGTTTGTATTACTAAAAACAGCGGCTACATTGCGAGCAAACATGCCATATTTACCACGCCCTCAATGTGTTTTTACTCGTTACCACGCCCTCAGTGTGGGACCACGTTTCGCTATTTCTCGTTATTTCTATCGCTATCTAAAACACAAAATGCTGTAGAAGGGCATTCCTCGTAGTTACGAGCCTTAAAATGATTTTGATCGCTAAAAATTACTCATTTAAATTAGGAGACGAAAATTTAAAGGGATAACATCTTGTTATCGCCTTCATCAGCGCAACTGATAACAGAAAAATGACGATAGTTCGAGCTCTTGTGTTGAGGAAATCCAAGATTAAGCCCCTTAACTCGTGAATTGACTCAAGTTAGTTGTCAGTACCTGGTTAGTCACAAAATGGAGTCCTCGATATGAAGTATTGAGATTAAAAAGATAAGAGACAAGTCACGTAAGACAGTTTTCAAACCTCTTAGCCCCGTTAGCTTTAAGCTCATTAGGACTTACTACCCATACCTCCTTGATAAAGTAGAGGGCTTCGGCAGGAGCACGAAAATTACTACAGCTACCGCTAATACTGCGACTTTTCCTTCCGGATATCCCCAGGAGACGAGGCCATAGCGACGCCCATAAAATCGTGTACCGCTATGGGGTCCCCGAAATATGACGTGGGGCCGCCATTTTTACGAATATGGGGTAGGTTGTTAAAATGAGAGGGATGAAGGGGTGGAGGGATGGGGGCGCCGGGGTTAGGGCCGTTCTAAAACCAAGCACTTACACTTTATGGGTTCTCAAGTCCCACAGAGGAGGGCGGAGGGAGGCTGTGCGGGATCTGGATGGATGGATGGATGGGGATAAGGGAATATGAGGAGGAGAGAGGCAGGGATCAAACCAGGAAAAGAAGTAAGCTGGGAAACAGCTCCAGTCAACATTACCGAGCGCCTAATACTCACTTGCTACAGTGATACGATACAGAATCTTTTTGAAAAACGCTGGAAGCAGACAGAAGCAAAAATGCTACCCACCTACGCAGTTTTGCAGTCGACAAATGGATGAGTTCTTGTCCAGAATGTAATTATTTCAAAGCTTAAAACATCAATGATACTTCAGATCTGCTATTTTACCCTAATGGTTTCAGGGTTTTGGATGGATGGTTTTGGAAATGGAGGGTTTTGTTTTATAAATATTATTTTATATAAAGGGTATCAAGAGTATGTTTAGTATCAAGGGTTTAGGCCAAATTTAAAATGCTAGTTTTTACCTTTCCGACGTTTAGGAATATACTTTATTCCATCATCGTCATCATCATTGGTCGTTCATTCATAAGATTGGTTGAATACAGCCCTCCACCCTGCCCTATCTAGTGCAAGTTCCCTTAACGCCTGTAACCTCTTCCTATGTACTTTCCCATTTATTTGGTCCATGAACTTATTCCTGGGTCTTCCTCTGGGGACTTTTTCTTCTATTTTACCTTCAATTATGTTCTTCACGCACCCATTGTGTCTCAGGGTGTGTCCAATCCACCAATGTATATTAAGAATAACAGTTGTATTGTAAGATTAACAAATGTATAGTAAGAATATCAATCATATGTTTGCAGTTTAAGGCTAGTAACTCTTGAAACATATATTGGCTCCTTAGGGCCATATATTCTACTATGTTTTACCATAGTTTTCAAAGGGTATGCTTATTAGTATTAGTTTTGATAAATAATCAATTTACTTATCGAGAATTCGTTTGAAATATGTGAATATATTCTGTTTTATAGTAAGTTATTGATGGAAAACACCGTAAAATTGCAAAATTAGTGCGTAATCTCGCAAGCACTATGGGAAATATGAGGGTTAACGAAGATGGCAGTCTGACTTCAGCTTCGAGCATTGGCCAGCTAAACATGCGCTTACGGAAGTTGTGTCGAGATCCTCAATGGTTCCACCACATCAGGTCTCTATTTGTATGCTATAAGTCCCCTGGGGGACTTTTCCCTTTAATTTACTTTCAATTATGTTCCTCATAAACCCATTGTTTCTCAGGGTGTGTCCAATCCAATTTTATTTCATCGTCAGGACTAAAATATTAACACACAGGATATCAAAATTATTCATAACAATAATCATGAATATAATACATGAATATATGAATATAATATACCTACATACCAATTATCCAGTACGCATATACCCACATCAAATGTTATTTATCAACCCAGCAGAACGTTTGAAGTAATGGCTATTATAAAGATAGTGTATTCCACTCAACCTTCTTTAGCCTAAACCATCACCGTTATTCCCCGTCCTCTCCATTCCCTTTGTCCTCCTTCCCCCATTTTCTAGGCTGGAGTTTTCGAAAAACTATACAGCGTAAAATAGCAAGAGTGAAACTCCAATAGCCGTTAACAAAAACCTTTCTGGGAAAGTAATTAGGGAAAATGGGATTAGTCATTGAAAGTTTTACGGTGTTCAAGTGTAATTTTGTGTAATACGGAGTAAAAGTGAAACCACATTCACACAAAATCCTCTACCTTGGCCAGTGTTGTTCTGAAGTGGGTATAACCTAGTTCAAGTGAAACACTATTCGGACACATACAAGCAAGTGGTTTACGGAGATGGGGATAAGGGAATATGAGGAGGAGAGAGGCAGGGATCAAACCAGGAAAAGAGGTAAGCTGGGAAACAGCTCCAGTCAACATTACCGAGCGTCTAATACTTACTTGCTACAGTGATACGATACAGAATCTTTTTGAAAAACGCTGGAAGCAGACAGAAGCAAAAATGCTGCCCATCTACGCAATTTTGCAGTCGACAAATGGATGAGTTCTTGTCCAGAATGTAATTATTTCAAAGCTTAAAACATCAATGATACTTCAGATCTGCTATTTTACCCTAATGGTTTCAGGGTTTTGGATGGATGGTTTTGGAAATGGAGGATTACTCTCACGCCAGGAACCGACATAACACAGGAACAAACCTTTTTGCTCACGGGACTGATAGACCCGATTGCTCCGTGAAGAACACACGCACTCAAACACAATTACTCCAAGGAAATGGAATTGCTCACTTATGTCATAAGTGCCAGGTAGTTGTTTGGCAAGTATACTGGGTTGTATGCCACGTCAAGGAACCACTCAACAGGCAAAAACCACATTTACACAAAACCTAGTCAATACTTGCACTCTCTACCGTCTGGTATTTCTCTGACACGGGGTTGACGCCTTCTTCAAGAGAAATACTAATCCCTTTCCCCCTGATTATTATCCCTGAAAGGTTTTTGTTTAAGACTATAAGAGGTTTTACCCTTATTATTTTATAAAAGCCGCAAGAGCTCGTTTCTTCATTACTATACAGCGTAGTTGATATATGTTTCTTGTGGAATGAGAATCACTGAAGTGAGAATTTTTACAGAGGAGAAATCATTAGCCTTGACTAGGGCTCGAACCAGCATCCCTCGTTATCGCGCGTCTACAGAGGCGTCCAACCTCTCCCTGCAGTGAATTTCTGACTGCTTTGAAGTGTGGGTAATAAGTGAATGTGGATTAGATGCTCTAGTAATGGACATTTATGAAAGGAGTGTGCTTCGTTGGTTTGTCCATGTTAAGAGAATGGCTGAGAGTCGAATAACGAGACAGATATATAAGAGTAGAATGAATGGTGTGAGTGGTACAGGTAGGCCGAGAAAGTTGTGGTTGAATGTGGTTGAGGAAATTCTTAGGAGGAGGAATATTAGGAACCTTAAAAACAGGAGGGCGTGTATGAAACAGTGTATGGGGGTAAATGAGTCAAAAGAGGTTTGCAAGGATAGGTCAGTATGGAGGAAATTATTGAAGCAGAGTTAGGTGTACAAATATGAATTTATGAGTGAAACTTTGTGGACAAATATTTCAGGACTGCCGTACGTATAACGCCATGGTTAGCAGTCCAAAGCGTGCGCTTAGCGCCATCGTCCTCTGAGTTACAGTCGAGCATAAAATACAATGAGGTGTTCGCTCTTTTGATGAATTTTGAGGATCCTGGGAGTAGCCACGGTATTGACCTTACCGCGTCACCCTAATCGCTTATCTGCTGGACTGACACGTAAGGTATCCAATAGCGGTCAATAGGATGATAAGAAAAACTATCGATCCTCGCCTAGGATGTTTATTGATGAATCTGCCCACTTCCAACAGTGTAACAGAAAAGGGGTAATATATTTTACTATCATAATACACCATTGAGCTGGCTTACCCAAAATTTGGATGAGTTCTGGGGATAGAGTACTTCAGGTTGTTTTCGCAAAACTACACAATTTTTACAAAGAATTATTCGCGTACCAAAGAGAGCTCCCAAAAAAAAGAAGAATTCTGGGGACAATAAATGCAAAAAATGACACTTTTAAAAGGGAAGACACGAACAATTACTCTAATTTCTTTCACAGTAAACATCTAATGACGATGAGTGAAAAAAGTGCATGTACCAAATAGATCCATCGAAAATTGCCTCAATATACCACTCATCAAACGCCTCTAATGCCTCATTACCTTATTTCAGCCACATTAGTATCTTAGTCAATCGACAATCACTTGCTTTATTTTTTTTACTTTATCTTTACTAACCAAAATACAGAGTATTTTGGCCATATTATATTAGATGAGTAATAACAGCAACAAACGAACACAGTAACTTATGCCTAGAGTGTTTATAATTCCACCCAGGCGTGAATCGAACCCGCGACCCTCGATTTAGCATGCAAAGACTTTACCGCGTCACCACCCGGACTGGCTAGCGGCAAAAGTTAAAGACTAAACAATTTAGCGAAGAATGACCTCAAGTCATAAATTGCACGATTCGACTCAATCTACTCTCATTTATTTTCATTGGGTGCAGAACCTGTGGCAATCATCTAAGTCTTGGACCAGTAGCGTGAGAGGAAGGCCCCGGAAAAGATGGCTAGGTGATGTAGAAGAGGATCAGAGAAAGATGGGAATAAGAATATGGCGAATGCATGCAAGAGATCGTGATGACTTGTCTAGCATGGTCGGAGAGGCCGAGGCCCCAAAAGCGCTGAGGAGAAGTCGATATCAAGCGGGGCGGTGAAATTCCACGGAGTGCAGAAGTCTCGCATTTCCAAAATTTCATGATATCAGACAATGCCTCTCAAATTTCCAATGCCACCATACACACCTCACTTCAATACTTAAATATACTATATTCCTCTCGAGTATTACCAATAGATCAATCTTCTATCAATATTTTTTATTAAATTATTCATACGTCCTTATGAGTATTTCTACACCAATATCTGCATACTACCTTGCATGCCGCCACATGGGAGTTTGGCAGGGGGTATTAGGACACTAGCCGTGTAAATACGTAAGAGATAAGATTTTGGGAGGTGAAATGGTGACGTGAATTATTAGATTGTATTAAGTGTAGCCCAGTTTTCATTGTGGTCACTTATTGTGCGCGGAAAGAACGAGCTTTTGTACCTGTCTGTTCGGCAATGTATCTCTTATCTTAATTGTATCGTTCCTGTCAGACCTAGAGATGTAGTGGGGCGTCATAATAATATTCTCTGTGTCGCTCTGAATCACAACAGTTCTGAATTTGATGTGCAAGAAAAATTACTTTAGTTTCCATGGCAGCAGTTGTGATTCTACTTAGGTCTAAGTTCGTACCTCATTAATAATGACATTGGATTATTTTGCTCCTCTTCGCATTCTGATATAATATCTTGCCCACGGCAAAGCAAGCGGATGGAACTCTAAGCATTTTGATGAAACCAAGTAATGTTTCAATCCAAGTTACATATTAAGCTTTACAGTATATTCATGTAAATATTAATGGAGCAGTACAAGTTTTCCTAAAGTTAAACTAACGATGCAATATAAATGGGGGAATTTAGAGAAGGCACTCAAAGACTGCCTGGAGGAGAGGTTGCCTATTTCAAAACATAATTTGATTAATACTCGCGCCGTAGGAGCCTCTGAGACGAGACAAAAACAGCATAATTACATCCAGATATCCAAAAGAACAAAGTTAGACATTGGGAGGGACTATACGTCTTCTTTTAGCTGAGAAAAAAATTGTCCAAAATACAATAAGACTCATGCGGAAGCATCCCTTTGAATAAGCTTTTTTTTCTTCCCCGAAATTAGTTCTTACCTATGAAAAAGCCTGTGGAAGAGCAATAAAACTTAACAACCAAAAGCATATAGTTTCATTTCATTATTTGTTCATCACTATTCATATCGAGGTAAGAAATATATTTTTGTGGTATTTTATAGTTAACTGCTTGAAAAAATTGTTACAAAATCTCAAAACTCCGGAAAAACTTACGGTATCAATCCCATAGAGTAAATGTCCGATTACTCCAAGTTGTATAAAGAACAGACTAACATAATTTCTCTCCTTAAAAAAATTATGAAGGGCTTTATTTTAATTAATATTTAGCCAATAGTTTAACTTCAATTTTGAGAGGCCAAGAAAGCGGTTTGACCAATTTTTAGTGCCAAGAATAGGATATATTTTAAAGAAACATACCTTAAGTAACATTTACTCGGAATAAAATCGGAAAATTACATAAATACAGAACAAATTCTGCACCTGTAATGGCAGTCACCCGTATTAATACAAATCAGTTGATTTCTATATCAACCACCTAAAAAGACTTCGGTGTACTACTATCTCTGATCAGAGGGTTAATTATCCTCTATTTTTTATAACAGGTAACTGTTAAGGTGATCTCCTGGCCAGTGACATATTTTATCGGGTGAATAACTTCTGGAAAGATGAATTTCTAAATTCAAAGAAAAGTTAAATGCTAACAATTACGTAAATGAACCCCTCTAGAGGCTACATCGAATTTCTGTAGGCACAAGCGCCAGCCGGACGGTAACAGAAACGGAAAACTACATGCAAAACATAGTGAATGATGAAAAAGAATATGAGAGTAGCAGATAATGTAATTATAAAAAAGGAGTTATAATTAGAGGAAGTTACATCTTTTATAAACTGCAATGGATCAAAATCCCTGAAAAATTGCATAAAAAATACTTATTTTCGCGATTTTTATAGTAGAGAACTTAAATCGATCATTTTTTTAATAGTGCTCCTAGAAATCTCTTATTTTTATCAGGAGCATAAAACTAAAACATAAAAAGGAAAACTTTTCAGCTTATTCTATTTAAAAATTAATTCAGTCGACATGGCAGGATGCGAAACAAACAAATCCTCCAGATGCACACACGACGAATGAATTTCATACATGAAAGCAATCCCGGCGGGCCGGTTGAACACATTAGACACATCGCTGACATGTAATTCACATCTGTCCTCATCCCTCTCCTATTCCCCCTATTCCACCGCTAGAGTCCTAACACCCCCTGCGACATACCTTTGCGGCGGCTTTCAGGGTAATATGTAGACGTAGATTAGCTCACCTCTCTATTCATTATTTGCGCTAGGAATCGGAGTTTCAGAGGTAATGTATATTGTGCTCCCAAGTAGTGTTAATGGCAAAAAAAAAATTTTCCGTGCACAGTAGTTCAGGCGCCGAATAAGAGATAATGTTCTCAGGTTATGCTGGTTCACTGACACTCGATGACTCGAATGATTCAAATCCTGCCAGAGAGCATTGCCTTGCATTTTTGCTGCGGCTCACTTAGATCTCTCTCGCTCCAAGTGGTTTAATACAGGTAATTATATTTGCTTAGCAGAGTGCACATTAGCTTTTGATCTCTCAGTTAGAATTTCACGACATAAAATGTAAATCTTTCAATTAAATAGTTCTTTTTCCATTCATTAAGTCTTTGTGTCTGTAAATATCTACCAATGGGAAGGGGGAGAAAGAGAATAGGCTCTAAGGATGTAACTAAGAGAGATAGGACGAATTCTGGGAAAGAGACGGTGTAAGGCGATACAAACGTATGGGGGTGCATGGTTGCTCAAGAAAAGTTGACGAGAGAAACACAATGAAGTATCTATTAGATGCAAGAAGGTAAAGAATCACCAATGGGAGTAAAGCTTCAAAAGAAGAAATGTTAGAGAATAGGGACCTACGCCTGCCAAAATCTAGAGGATTTCCAGTCTCTTCCAATAAAGGTCGTGCGAGCGAGATAGTTCCCGAATCATAATAGAGACCATATTCAAATTATACGTTTTAATTTCATCAGCTGTAGGACACACGAATTAAATATTGCATTAATAATGGTGCAATAATATAGTTTTACATGACAGAAATCGTAAGTAATTAAAAGAAAATATCAAAATAAGTTTTCAACTTGACTCTTTTTTTTCACGCGGTTCGTTTGAAACACCATCAAAACGGAAGGTTTAGCGTGATCCCGAAGAATTTACTACAGTGACAATATGATTAATTTTCAAAAAATAGTTGAGAAAACACACAAAGTACACACTGTTGATTTTTTGACGAGATCTAAGTGTAGAGAATGTCTCATTTGTTAAAAGAAAGGTCTCTCCGGAGTGCCTACACGAATCATTTCCCATGTAAAAGGGCTGGTATTATTTGTGAAAAATCTTGGAAATGAATGAGGTAAGGGGTTGAATTTTTTGTGCTAATGGAAGGGTGATACATTTTTCTTTAAAATGGGACCAAATTAATTGATTTCTTTGTAAAATGATCTTTCACTCCAACTACCTTAAGCGTACCGTAACCTGTGGATTATAGTTATGCTATAGACGGGATATATATTAGATATATACGGTTTTCTTAGTTGTAGCTGTTGAGACTTTGGTCAGAGAAAAAAAGAACTTTGACACCTCATGCCAACATTGCGATTCGAATAAAAATCTTCTTAGGGTCAAGATTAAGCGCAGAGAAAATCTATTGATGAACCGAAAAATTATAGGAGATATAAAAAAAATCTTAACATTTTTTTAACATGCCTTGCAAAATACCTCAAAACGATTGAATTTATATTGAGGTCGATATAATGATAGGTATAATGAAAATAAACCTCACTAGTTTGTGCATAGCCCAGCATATCAATCACAATTCAGCGTGAGGGTATACAAATCAAATGTACGTCCTTTAATTGAGAGTACGAGAAATTTTCACTCCTTGGGGTGCAATTTTATGATTTTCTTGATGCAGAAAGGGATGGCTAAAGGGAAACCGACTGCTTCTCCTTCATCTCCCTTTCATTGAGATCACCAGAAATCATAATTTCATAGAATGAAATATTATGTTTGTTCCAATTTCAGGAAAGTACAGTTGAAGTGAGCGCTGCTATTCCAAATTAAAGAGTTAATTTTCGAGTCGCAGAATTCTCTCTGACTCTTCCAGATATGAAAGCAATCATAAAATTACACGAATAATTATAATTTACATTAATATATGATAATTTATATACTACCCAGAATACAATTTTCAAGTGTCAATTTCTTGGTACATAAAATAGAGATGCTTAAGTTTGCCTCTTAGGAAAAACTGAGTTGAGGCTACTTTCACTTTAATAAAGGGCCATTACTGAAATGACTTTAAAATAGTATAGCACACTAATTAACAAATCAAATGCCTAATCAAATAACTATCAGCCAAAAGAGTAGACAAAAAATAATAACTACTTTACACAATGATGTTAAATATACATTCTGCATCTGACTGAGTGAATAACCATTGTAAAACCATTTGAATTAAATAAATGTTTTAGGCTATTATGTTACTTGGTGGTAGATTTCACCTTTTTGGGATCATATATAAAGGAAAACGTCTTTTAAAGAAATTTTTGATTGGTTTCAAAAGTGTGACATAATATATATCTCGTAAACTATGTGTTCTTCGCGAAGATAGAAACTGTTTGTTTCCACTTCCAGCATAAAATAGCCTGAGTACTGAGAATATAGATAAATAAATGTCTTAATGGTAACGAATTTAATGAAACGAATGACAGTCCTGAGATTTATGTGCAATTATTCTTATAATTCTATTTACTATTAATTAAAGAACGTTTTCGTACTAGTTCATCCTATCATGTTGCAGATTAGGGTTATGATCCTCGTATTTATTGGAATTCAAGGTCATTCTATGAATTTCTGTGTATATATCCCCCTAATGATGAAGTGTAAAGAACGCAACTCAAGGACGATAGTGAGGATAATATGATTCAACGAGGAGAGTTTGCCGCTCTGGAAAGTGATTCAATATTTCTCAAGTGGCTCCTTGAACGACTAACTTGCAGTTATTCCTGCCAAGCATACTAATATTGAAAAAGGTAACCCCTTATTTGCAGTAACATAACTGAATGTGATTTATTCCATCCGTAAAGTGACTGCCATCATTACTTCGACTGGTGAATTTTTATCATGGCCAATAATATCCCTAAAAACGGGTATATTTATCATCATCAGGAGTAATCAGTTTTCTTTTCATCAGAAAATGACGGCTGCAAAGAGTTTTCCATGTACTGGAAATGATAAAGGACATTATACTTTTCGATCAAATGTCGTCAAAAAGGGCAAAAGGGTGATTGAAAACGTCAGTTAACGTGGCGCCACACATTGGTGATGACACAAAGGTCGATGCGGTCCGCACGTCAGGTAGGCGAAGGTAAGATGTCCTTCAATTACCGTCGTTGACAACTTCCAGGAAATCCAAGCAGGGATTCTATCACTGCAGGAAGCCATCTTATCCATGCGAGTCGCGATGTTCGTAAAATTTTTCTTTGGACAAAGATACGATGATTTTTATGTTCGTCACGAACCCTGACAGAGGGCACGAGGTTGGAAAGAGAAAGTATATTGGCAATGACTACCTGAATTTATTTTTAACCTTTTAAATGAACAGCGAATTTTCCGTAGGGTGCTGGATCCTTTAAACAAATCTTGAGTTGCAATTTATCACCCACTCTGCGCTCGTTACCGAATTAAGGGCTGTTTACACGGTTACACGATGCTTAGTTCAGCTTTGAAAATAGAGCTGGAATCAGTATAATTAAAATCATGTCCCATAAAGGGTGTTATCGTTTCTGACGGAAGACTTGATATCAAACTTCAGTCCTAAAAATAGGTATTGCATCATTATCTATTTACTATCCAATTCCTGGATCATGCGACCAATTACAGTCATTCAGGCGTATTAGGAGCATAAAGTAAGCTATTCCACGAAGTTTTTCTTTTGGCATTACAGTTTAAGAGAATTGGCATCTGAAGGTGAAGAAGATGCACAAATTGTGGTAAGCTATGTGGTAAGCCGGATAAGCTATTCATTCGTAATACGCCTAGCATTTTAGAAACCATGTTTTCCATTCCTTCATTATGTAACTTAATTATATTGGCGATATTATTTTGAGTTTCTCAGCACTTTTATGTGGGTAAAATCTGTGACAAAACTCTCAACAAATTTCAGAGCTATGCATTGACACTATTATATAATTTGCTTGTCGCAAATCTTCAGTTTCGTTCTCCTCATCTAGCGGTTAATAATGCTTGTCATGGATACCAACGTGTGACTGTTATTATTTAAATGTTCAACAATCCATCTCCCACCCGGGAAATGGAACAACAACAGAACGTGGTACCCGCTGACAGTGGACCCTCTGGAGCCTCACACATAAATCCACCATCCCTTGGAGAGAGTCCTTGCAGCACCAATGCCTCGCCCATTACACTGAATTGCATCTGCAGGTACGCCACCTTCCTCACACGCCTTCTCCCACTTCCTTTTTTCTTACAAGCAGTTTCACCATCACACCCTTTTACATCCTGGCTCCCCGCGTTCTCCCCCTTTTCAAACAACCTCATCGTTGCCACCTCATTGTTAACCCTTTAATACGCTGAGTGACATAGAGGTAACATATACAAGAGTTTATATTTTGTCTCTGATTCTAGGCTTCTTTACGTCAATATGCCTTTGTAACATTCATTGTACGGCTTGGCAACGAAAATATCTCTCATTCGTAACTTTTAGTTCCTGATTCCCCCACGAGAGGGGTAACATGTGAAATGACTGCACATGGTGGACGAAAAAGTCGGTGTATAGGGGGTTAATAATCCCCCCCCACCACTCCATACTCAAATTGCTACAAAACTTTTAGTTAAAACCTTTCCTGCAGTGCCGCCAACCGATCGAACCACTCCAAGGACTGCCAACCCAAAACCTTCCAGCCAAAAACGCCACGCAATAAACGCCAATAAGCACGCAGGCGACCGGCATTCGTGAAGGCACTGGATATGACACCCATTAGAAGTAAATCGACGGTGAAAAAAGATTTCTCATAAAAATATAATATAACTGTATTCACAGATCGTATATCAAATGGATAGGAAACATGAATACTAAATTGATTGCAAACAACGATTAAAAATTCTCATTTTGCGTAACGACCGTAGATGATACCCGGAGGATTTATTTTTTTTTAATTTTGCAAATAAAAGTAAAAGAATTACAAAAATGAACTCTAGTGTACCGCCCACTCTTTGCAAAAAAACTAGATAATTCTGGGACAACAAACTTACAATACGCAACTAGGAGTAAATGTGGAAACAATATTAATAACCAAAACTGCTTTGTTCGTAGTATTTATGAGATCAACCAATGAGTGTGGAGGCATCATTCGATTTATTATTATTATTATTAAGAAATTGCTACAAGTAGACCATATGGTCTGGTGGTAACATAGATACCGAGAAAATACCAATATACATGCATGTAAAAATTAAAACAAAAACATTGCCAAAATACAAAAAAAGCAAAGTTATTACCTTAGAAAAATATGGGGGAAAACCCTCACAGTACAACTCCCCTCAATCTCGTCATTAACGTCAGTGTCTTATTTGGGAAGGGCTCTAATACTTCTTTGGGTAACTCATTTCAATCCCTTATCCCCCGATGCAGGAAGGAATATTTCAATGTGTTTGAGAGCTGCCTTGGAGGCTCTATCTTATATTTGTGATCTCTTCTCGCCAGATAACTAGGTTTTTTTAATCTTTCGGATATGTCCCTCCACGCAGGATCGCCAATGTATGCCTTATGCATGCACTTGAGACGTGCTTTCCTCCTCCTCGATTCTAGTGATGTCCAGCCCAATACCCTCATCATCTCCGTTACACTAGCCTTCCTTTTAAAATTTCGCATCACAAATCTTGCGGCAAGACGCTGAAATTTTTCTAATTGCTTTATCTCCCCTCCCAAATAAGGGTCCCAGACTGACGCCCCATACTCTAAAATGGGCCTAACAAATGTCTTATAGGCGAACTCCTTGGTTTTCTTACAACTTTTTCCAAGGGTCCTCATTACAAAGTATAACACTCTAAAAGCTTTTGTTGCAATTTTTTCAATATGTGGCCCCCATTGCAAATCCCTATTTAAAGTCACTCCAAGATAATTACAGACACTGGCTTCCATCAATAATTCGCCATCCATCAATAATTCGCCATTCCATCAATAATAATAAAAATTTAATTTATGATGACATTAAGTGTCAAATAATAAGTGCTCGTAAATAACCACTTCGTGTCTTTCTCAAGTTTTCTTTGTTCACACCCAGTCAAAGGTTTGCTTGCTCCAATTGACAAACTGGTTCATTTTCATAACTACTTTACACTAGCCACAATGGTAGTTTTCTCGGAAGTAATAATGTTAAATAACAAGGTGCATACTTTGTAATTCATGGACGTGACCGAAATCATGTATGTTTACCGTGAAAAGACTTAATCAAAAATGCTTAGATAAGTACTATAAAAATGCTATCGTTAATATTAATTTTAAAAATTATGGCAGCAAAGAAGGCGGAGAAAAATTGAATAGCTTGACACCAGGGTTGAAATTCGCTATGAAAAAATCATTTGACTTGACAGGGATTCGAACCCGGATCTCCCAATTGCCGGTGAGGTGTGTTAGCCAGTTACACTGTGTAACAGGCTAACACACCTGACCGGCAATTGGGAGATCTGGGTTCGAATCCCGGTCAAGTCAAATGATTTTTTCATAGCGAATTTCAACCCTGGTGTATATGCACCCGTGCGAGTGACTTCGTACCATATCATTTGTTACATGCAATGTTTGGAAATTTGAATAGCTTGAGTTAAAAATATTCACTCTTTGGGTCGATATTAGCATAAAATGCCTAGTGTTTATCATTAATAATCTTATAATCGTGTTTAAAATTACAAAATAATACTACGTTCCGATTTTAAGACATGCATTTTTCTCAATAGGTTTTCTCTATCTGCCTCCTGCGTTCATCTAAGAGTCGGGAAACTTGCCTGCATGCTTCCCACAAACCGTATCTTTGAAACCGCAATCGCCGCGCTCGTTCATGGGGGAGGCTGGATGTGGGCTCGTGACTTTAAGGCAAACCGGCAGCCAGAAAGCCCAAACATCGCGGTGAATTAAAGCAAACCAAAAATCCGACCAGCAGAATTAAGCCAGACCTCAAAGACCCCCTTAGTCGTCACCCTCTTAGTCGCGTAAGCCGGCTGGTGACAAAACGTTTTGCCGTCCTAGTTCCTGGTGCCCCTTTTATACGGTGGCTCGCTTCGGGGTTTTTAAAACCCCTTCAGCACACGCGGGGCATCTGAGGAACGCCAGATAGTTTTTAAATGTAATTCTTCAATTGATTTTTGGCCACAAACCCATACCCTACATCCACATACCATCCAATTTCAAATGTTATCCTTAGTTTCTTACACGCGAGCACTTCTGTTATTTGTACAATAGGACTAGTCCAATTTTAGTACATCATTACACATAATATAAACGGAGTTCCTGAAAGAATACCCCTCTTTAGAGCATACAAAAGCATAAATCTACCCCAGCAATTAATATAAGCAATATGTATGGTATCAGCTATAAAATATTTACTACAGATGCAAAATGTATTTAATGTAAGTTAGTTTTTATAACGCATTAAAATTTGTAAATGTTCACATTTTAACTAATACATCAATAATTTTATGACTGATAAAATGTTTTGTAATGTAGTTTTTCTGATCTCTTTTATCGATATTATTGCTTTTGGCGATTACCAGCGACCGGTGATCTGCCGGGCCACATTGTTGGATCTAGTAATATATGAAGAGTACTATTTGTGATAGCAGGCCCCTTTTTTCTACTGTTATATGGTTTGGCAGGAAATAGAATCTTCGCTAGATAACCGTGTTAACGTATCGAAAATATGCTCAGTAACTATTACAGTAGAAATAGAAAATCTGTAGAAAGAGGATTGAAGAATGAAAGAAAATGTCACCGGGTTGTGAGAGAGGATAAACTCTGCCAAAGATTATGGACGAACTAGCGAAGATATCAATAAACGAAATAAAAACTTCGCTTAGGGCTTTCCATACTGGTTTATCAAAACCGGCCAAGGTTTAGATGAGTGATGTCAGTATCACGGTGAAAATGATAATAAAAATCATCGACAATGACATCATTTGTCGAAATCATAGTCCAAACTGTTACCAGAGTGGAATGTACAAAGCGAGGTTTTATTTAATGAGTCAATTTCACACAAATTTCATCCTGAAACTTAGATTTTTATAAAATATAAAAACAGTTTGATACCCTGGAGAGGTGGAAAGATAGAGGAGCAATATCTAGAGGAGCTAATCGACAGCGTTCATAGACCAATACACTTAGATGTATAGGACTAGAGAAAGAAAAAGTTAAGGACAACCACGGAACGGAGATACTGGATGGCAAAACAGAGAAGACATTACGAGAGATAGACGTAAGATAAGCCGCACAATCAGGCAACATACCTACGGAGAGCCTAAAAGATATGAGTAATAGGAATTAAGGGATGACGATCGTTCACGAACTCATTCGCCGGATGTGCTAGGAAGGATTATGACCCAAGGATTCCCTAAAAATAATCCTGATACCCATTACAATGACGAGGAAAGAGTTAGAATGCAACGAGTATAGTGACATTAGTTAAATTCATTCGCGGTAAATGTTTTTCACCTAATTCATAAAGAATAATACTTCTGACTGTATTCAACTTCAACTTGCCTTAAATCAAACTTCCCTGTGGTGTGATACCTGGAAACTTAACCTAAACCCTGGAAAATGCAGCATCATGACTCTTGCTCTGAAAACAAAACCCCTGACTTTCAACTACACAATTAACTCAACTCCCTTAAACAAAGTGACAACCATGAAAGACCTAGGCGTTTTAACCCATCAAAAGCTAAATTACTCCGACCACATTCAGACTGTAAAAAATAAAGCGATGTCCCTATTAGACATTCTTTACCGCTTCACAGAAATTAAAGATCCAATAGCACTCCATTCCTACTACTCAACAATTGTCCTTCCCATAGTATCATATTGTTCCCCAATTTGGTCTATGTCAGACCCAACAAATCTAAAATCCCTCGATTGCATCTCTCACTTCTTTGCCAAAATACTCAAGCACAGAGTCCCACATTTCCGTAATATGTCCTCAAACGCTGTGCTGTCCTCTCTTTCCATTTCTAACCTCGAAAACCACAGACTTAAAATGGATTTAAAACTCCTCCACTTAACTCGACCATTGATTGCCCTGAACTGCTTTCTCTCTTCAACTTCACGATACCAACTCGATCCACCCGCACCCATACTCTACTCCATCTGCCTATTCCTAGGATATATCTCACCAAGCGCTCACCTTTATTTCGCCTCCCATCCCTTCTAAATTCACTCCCCCACACTATCGATCCTTTTTATTTACCATGTAACTATTTCACCACCCAAGCGATATCCCACCTGTCAACAAATTAAATATTTCCCCTTTCCATGTTGGGCTCTCGTTGCTTATTTTTTATGCTGTTATTGTGTTTTTGTCCTCTTTCTTGTTTTTTGTTATAAGTTTACTTTAAATTGGCGCTATTGCTGTATGTGAACAATTTTTTTAAATAAATAAATAAACAATGATACTCAAACGATATCGTACTGTCTACCAAATTTATTTCAAACTTTTACAACACGTGTTTCAATTGTCTAGCAGACATCATCTAATAAATTTGGTAGACAGTACGATATCGTTTGAGTATCATTGTTAAATATGCTGTTCTACAATATCTCGCCGGAGAAAGTGGAGTTAATTCATAAAGGTTTGAAAGTGGATGAAGTTTAACAAATTAGGCGACACCTTGTGGAAATTGGTTACAGATATCACGATGCTAAATGATAGAACAATGCTATAATTCCACACAAATCATTACCATACATTACCACACATACATTACCGACCTAGGTTTTCACATTACTATACTAATCTTGAACATGACATAGTGTTGTCCAAATATTAGGAAGAGGTCGTGTGTGGCAATAAAAATTGTGTAAAAATATAACCAAGTTCTATCATTTTGCGATCATGATATTTGAGAGTAAAATTGATTTTGAATCGGGCTAAGACCAGTTTAAGTTCAGGAAGGGGAGAGGAATTTGGGATGCCATTACAATGATGGAAAGAGAAAGAAACAAAGTAAATGACAAAATATTTTCGCCTGTGTTTTGAATTTGGAACCTGAGTTTAGCAGAGCTAATTGGAAAAAGAAAATTAAGGCACTCAAAAAAAATAGAAATTTGTAGGCGAGAGAAGAGACTCATAAAGCTTCCCACTTCCATATTTACCAGCTTCCTACATATTGTGACCTTTCATTTTGTTAAAGGTCTTGGTATAAGAGTCACTGACCGAAAATCAAAGATAATTGAATAGAAAGAGATAATGAAAAGGGTTTTAAGGCGTTGAGACGTGCATATTTGGTCAAAATATTTAAAAAAAACCAACTCAGTGCTCCACACGTTATGGATAAAAAGATCACAACAGAACACTAATTGTCCCATTCAGAGGTCTGGCCAATAACTTTATGTCGGAACGTGGACTATAAGAGCCAAGGTAATTACTTCTGGCTACCTTCTATCTGCCGAATGCTGACCGAAAGTAACATATACTCGATCACAGGGTGGAACTAACGCGAGGCTCCGACGATGAAAAATCACAAGTCACAACAATGTCAAAACTACTTTTTTCTCTTTTTGTGATACAACATTGAGTGAATTTTTTTGTAGAATTGTAGAATTTTTTTGTAATTTTTATGTCCTTGACGAAACCTATACGAGTGTAATCTTGTCCTTTTAAGGTGAATTGAAAAATAAAATAAAATAAATAAAAACCTAAAAACAAACAAGTGTACATTTTGCAACTCACTGACCCCATGAAATCATATATGGGTTACATATAATTTTTGCCTCCCAGTTTAAAACAGTATTCTGCTCAATCACAAAAATACGTTTCACTACGATGAAAAACCGCTAGGAAAGAGTTGTACGCGATTGGTTGATGTGCGGAGAGAACTCCTGGATGGAGAAATTGAGACGCAAGGGAATCGCTTGGCGTTTGCCCTAAGGGTTCTTGGGCGCGATCGGCAGTCAACTCGGTCCCCACCGTCTTCCCCCGAGACTGAAAGAGCAATTTGATTGCTAGCGACAGACCACTGCAAAGGGACAAGTGAAACACATTGAAGCAAGAACACAACGGCTTATTTTCGATCGTCCGCCCGGACTTGCTAAAGAACCTGCTCCAAACTCGGAGGTCTCAAGCAGAGGTTCTAAGAAAAATTCCGGCCACATGACCTTCAGACCGATGCGACATCATAGTTTTAAACCGGTTACATAAAACGACAAAAAATTAGGAATGAAAAGGGATGCGCAGACAAATCAGTAGGAATTAAACTTGTTGCAAAATTTAGTGACCTTCAGCTGCGCACAGAGTGGCGTCAGGGAGGGGAGAGGTTGGACAAGAATCGGTAATATATAGGAAAAGACAAACAAAAATAGTGCGATTTCTCTTTGATGCCGTGATTTTTAAACCAAAAGGTCGTACAGACGGTGTAATATAAACTTTCTCCCGTAAATGAGTCTCATTACCTTCAATGCATTCAATCTGTTGTCTTATTTTTGTACTTAGCGGAAAAGTGTTTATTTGCTTAAACTTCCTGATATCGTTGGTATTAAAACAGTAAAACTATTGTTAAGGTTCATTAAACGATAATTTCTGATAAAATTTTGCAAAATAAATAATGCCTGCAAGGGGTAATTATTAACCCATCTGGGTCCAACTACACAAAAACACGCCTCAATATTTTTTTATTAATAATAAGAGACAAAAAAGTCACAACAATGTAAAAGCTACTTTTTTCTCTTTTTGTGATACAAAACTGAGTGAATTTTTTTGTAAAATTGTAGAATGTTTTCGTAATTTTTATATACTTGACGAAATCCATACAAGTGTAATCTTGTCCTTTTAAGGTGAATTGTAAATAAAATAAAACAAATAAAAACCTAAAAACAAACAAGTGTACATTTTGCTACTCACTGACCCCATGAAATCATATATGGGTTGCATATAATTTTTGCCTTCCAGTTTACAACAGTATTCTGCTCAATCACATAAATACGTTTCACTACCGCTGTCCACATTTCTGCAGTCATATTTGCTTAACGCATCTTGATTCGGTAACATAATGAGGTTAAGAGAACAACCTTTTCTAATTGTCTAAGGGTTTAAAATTGTTTCGCCATTGATTATACAACCAGGTAAATTCTGACATGTACCCGGTATTAAAATTTTTTGCTTGTTGAGAACACACCTGCAAAAATAGTAAATCATTTTCTCAGATGTTAACACAGAACTGTGAATTAAGCTGCAGCGTCTTCAAAACTCCTGTCTGCGTTTTGTTTTCAACATCCGCAACGATTAACATGACACGCTTTATTATGAAAAAATTAAATGGCTGAAATTGGATTAACGCCGAAAACTGCAAAAGGCTTTTTACGTGTTCGAGGTCCTGAAATCCAAAAACCCCACCTATTTGTATGAAAATTTTGTATGTAATGTAGATACAGGAAAAAGATCAACTCGTGTCACTCAGTTATTCTTATTCCCTAAATTCCATTCCTTATCATTTGAGCACTCTTTCCTAATTTCCTCCTGCAAGTTATGGAATTTTTTACCCGTAAATGTTAGAACCTCGATCACAATTTCGATGTTCAAGAGAAACATGACTGATTACCTATGTAAAATTGCTTATTTTTGTGTAATATTTTATGTTATGGCATGTATTTATTTATTTTTTCTATGTTCCAGGGGACTTATAGTCCCAGAACAATAAAGACTATTTTCAATAAATACTTCCGTCGCCTGTATTACCACTCTTTTCTACCATTTTCTTCAACCCCCGAGGCAGATTATCCATTACGTGAGATGTTTCGATGAAGATTGCTTTAAGAGTCGAGAATAACATGGTAAACTTCAAGTATGTGATTTTCTTCGAAGACTTGAACATTTAAGTATCGTGATAAGATTCTTGTGTCGACTTGCTTCGATATCTCCGCGCATTAGGGTTAAATAACTGGCACATAAAAGAATCTGGCGATAAAAGAATTTCTGCAAAAGCGTCATTTCAAGCCGAAAGGAAATGAATTCTTTTTTAAATGGGCAGCCGCTCTCCTCAGGACTTTTACAAAATAATACCATTTTTTAGGCATCAGGAAGCCACAGCAAGTATAAGATCCTCATCCGTATCGTATTTTTTTATTTTGTGGCAATATATTTATTATATTTTACCGCATGGTCACATTTATTACTATTATTATTATTTAAATATTCTACCGGTTATTGTAGGTATTGTTGAATGTCAGAGGATCTCCTCCCAGTTTTCTACACATTCAGGGTCCTTTTTTGCTCTAGCATATTGTTTTTCATCTCAGCATACGATCTATCCTTCTTTATCTTGTCCATGAAACCTATTCTCTTATTTCCCCTTTTCCGCATTCTCCAGCAACCCATCGCCCCTTATTACACCCTCCAGCCACCTATTCTACCGCTCTCGAATTCCATTTAGATGTTTCCTTTCCTCGCCCACATCCTCGTTGGTCTTCCTATCCGTCCACCTCACTTTCTCTATCCTTCTCCACACCCACATCTTCAATACCTGCAGTCTATTCTCGTCCTCATTTCTCAGGGGCCACATTTCCGCCACATATAACGCCACGCTCCATCTCTTCTTTACCTCCTCTTCTTCACATCCTTACCCAAGGTCCCCGTTATCAGCTTCCATATATTACTGAACGGCTCCTTAGCTGGCACTATTCTCTTCTGTATATCTTTGCGACTATTCCCGTTCTCTTCAATCGTACTATCTAAGTAATTAAAATCCTCTATTCTGTCGAGTTTGTCACAGTCATGATTAAATAAGACCAAAACACTAGATGGAATCAGAAGTAATAGCTGATTTATATCAATAAGTGCTATGTAATAACATGAAGAGGCCAGCACATTAGCTCCTTTACAATTGTGAGTGCTCGACAAGAAATTTCAAATATTTTAAAATTCGTGATACGAACTATTTTTTCAATCCCATGACTTTCCAATTCATCTCACGCTCTAACTTAGAGAAGGATTTTTATGTATTTTGAAGAATGATAATTAGCGAGGCTATGTAAAAATCATCGGTTGTGCGTAAAACAGATTCGAATAGAATGGGTAAACACGGTCTGTTTGGATTGCAACATCCAAAGTGAAAATATTTGTTATTACTGAGCTCACATTTTAAAAATCAATGAATTCAGAATTTTTAAATTCTACCCAAAGCCAAAGGTAAAATGATGCATCAGCCAAAGGTTGACTACGCTGGGTATGTATGATGCCAGGGTCTCATCACTGTACAAAATTTAGGCATTACAGAGCTACTGCGAGTAATATTTAAAAAAAATAGGAGTCATAACTATAATAATGTGGTAATCTACTCTCAAACTACTAATTCAGACCTAATCTCTGAAGCACACTCTACTGGTTACAATATTTCTGCAGATAAAATTGCATAGTTACTACAGTGGGGTGTTCCCTAACAATAAACAGGTTGAACAATTTCACACCGTTAAAAACTGACTACTGTAGTCAGCACCATTCCTTCTCTGGAATTTTCAATGTTATCAATTGTTTCCGACAGGAGCAGCCTTTGCTCTTGATCGCAAATGAGAAGTAACTGAGCCTTGAACATGAAAGGCGCTCAATTTACTGAATCACTCACTTGGTCGAGCGCCTTAGTCCGGTGAATGATCCAAATCCATGACAATGGAAAAGCAGTCACTATCGACGCCAGAAACCACAAGAATATTCAGCTTTCTAACGCATTAAGACTTGACAGAATCGTGGGTTCGGCGCGCGAAAGCATTCACTGGAACAACCAGATGCGAACGGCTGTAGGAAACAACGGATTCGAAAGGGTTGCATGAGTCAGCCCATCTCTCCAAACGTACTTAGAAAAATCCGATAAAGTGACGTCACTCGCACTTTGTGAACATTAGTTGGCGCCCGGTTGGATAAACAATGGGTGAGATTTGCATCAAAAAGAGTATACACCACGTCAGATGGAGACAGACTTAATTTTTTTTGCGAACCATCGCCTCTAGAAATAGAAAGGAAATGAACGCTATTCGACGAAGATAAGGAATTCATTTAGGGTGCTATTAGGATAGGATATAAATGAGCGATACACTCATTGGAACATCTGCAGCCACCAGACATAAGCTTGGTTGGTAGCAGGTCCTCCATTTAACAGCCAACCGCTTCACTCCTAAATAATTTTTCACTCTGACGCCCTCCATAATATGCTTGACTGCGGTACACAACCACGCATTGATGGGAAACAAATTTCATTACACAATGAACATACCATCTACCAAAGTTAAGAGATCGGTTACCATGTAATATCTATTTCAGAAATACAGACTGCTTGGCGAGATGACTGTGGAATTTCTACGTAATAGAGGAAATACACATGCTAATATTCCACACGGTTTTAATTTGTAACCACCTTCTTTAGATACGAGAAAAAAAACTGGCCATTTATAAGTAGACATCTAAATCAATATTTCCGATTACTTTGTTCAATTTTTGTTCAGGGAGAAAAAACCATAGACATTTTAAATGAATCGATGGATGGGAACAACGTGTTTCAGGCAGCAGAATTATTGGAAGACTATGATTCTTTAATACCATAATACAGTTCATTACTGAGGGAGCTACCTCCGTCAATCCAGAGTGCGCTAGTATTTTTAATTCACGAGGGTCACTGTAATCCCATAACTGAGTGCAATAGTGATTTTTTTTGTTATTTTTTGTCTTCTATTACCTATATTTTCTTTTGGTTGATATTACTATTTACAATCGTTATATTATGCCTCTATTCCATTGACACTGTATTTATTTACTTTTTCTCTATGTTTTGTTTGGAAATCTCTCCTCCTAAACTTCCCCCTTACTCTCTTTTCTGAGCTTCCCATAAGATTACGGCCTTGCATAATCATCTTCTCCCATGGATCGATTCCGCTAATTTCGTAGCTCCCCACGTGCAATTTTAATTTGCGATGGTCGTTTCCAAGCAAATAAAATATTCTGTCGCTGAAGTAGTGCAACATTTTAAGATTTTGAGCTTTAAAATCCAATTTTATAAAAAATTAAAAAGCTTACGATAATCAAATGAAAGAATTAATAAGCGAAGAAAGAAACCACTGCACCAAATGTCCACCACCTGCCCGTACAAATAAATTACCTACCATTTACAAATTATGTATCACTGATACGATTCTGATGGATGTGATTGAGCAACTCATATACGATCTACTTCGTCACTTGGTCGTCGTTCCTCGCAAGTTCGAGAGCCTCGCACGCCAACACTCGTTTGTTGAAACGACTCACGCTCCACCTATTTTACAATGGATTTAATAATTTCCAAACTTACCTTCGCACAACAACTCACTAAAGTTTCATCGCCATCTGATGAATGGTCTTGGAACGCATAGAAGACGAACAAACACACATTAATTTTAATATATTAGAATATGATTCACGTTCTTTCAGATATTTCACTATGGCGCCTATCCTTCTATAGTGGGTCTCATCCCATTAGTCTTTCATGCGCATGCAGGCGATAGTGCGTTACCAAGGCCCTCCCTCCCTTCTCTAGCGCCCGTCAACACCACCGCTGCGGCACCTCACAATTTTCCCGGAAAGCCCACCGGCCTTGTGGAGGCAACGAATGATCAAATACCCGGAACAAGGAAATCAAGAGCCCCGAAGAATACACACACGGCGGGGATACGTCAACCCAGACGCGGAATGGTTCAAAGGGTTAAGCGAAGAGCTTACAAAATACGGAAAAAAAGAGGTCCCTCCCCCTTTCACTCCCCCCGGACGAGGCGAGAGCGAAAATAATCAAGTCGGGAGGCGCACCAAGCATCGCCCGGCGACGGCCGCTTCACACACACACGTCCTCTCCCTATTTCTCGCTCGGCTCAAAGGGCATCCATCCGTCCATTACGCCGCCAAACCCCGAGAGCACTGGCGCCTTCTTTTTTCGCCCCCTTTTGCGCCGCGCGGAAGGTCCGGAGGCGGGAGAGGAGAGGGGGGGGGGGTGGCGGGCGGGTTGACGCGGTTGAAAGGGCCCCCGATGATGGGTGGCAGTGGATGAGGGTCCGCTTAGTTCACGCCAATCACACGGGAGGGCGCGGGCGAGAGAGAAAGGAAACATGGGCCGCGCGCCGTCCCTAAAATTAGTCCGGCTCTTTAAACGGGGAAGGAGGATTCGCCTTCAATTTTCTCCGCTCAAGAGCCCCTCCCACTAGGCGAGACGATTTTTCCTCAATGAGAGCATCTCAGCCCTGCCGATAGTAAAATGTGTTTTCAAAACCTTTGCACCTACAATATATAAAACCCATTACCACTGGCCATAAAAAGGATGGACAAAATGAAACCATTTCTCAAACAATTTAAGCTCTTGCTATTGGTCTAAAGAAACTATAATAATGTGTTCATGCATATTCAAAATTTTGTGTAAGTCTACTAACAACTTCTAACAATTTCCCTTAAGGCGACGTATCACACCCGCTCGACCGGTCGAATTTGTGATGATTTCCGACCCCAGATTTTTGTTTAAGTCTTACATCATCAACTTGAAATTTTTATAGTATAAAGAATAGACTTTTGCCAAGAGAGACGCGTACCTGAAATACGAATAATTTATTCCGGAGCATGATTGAACCGTCGGGAAAACGGCAAGGTGTAGGGTATATTTGTACAAAGTTTATTATTATAATTGACATATCTAAAATTAATGGAGATGAGCCAATCCTTCTTCTGTCAGAATGCTTCGTAACAGCTGTCGCGGTTGTAAGATGAAATCTGTAATTGGTATGTTTCCACAAGCTACCTGAATGATTTTCGGCCATGATATGCTCGGGCGGTAAAGCAAATAGTTCAGTCTTCTCTAACAGATTATATGTAATTGCTGCCTGTACTTAGGCGCCGGAGACTTGGCTACAGCTTACCGATGACTATTGCCTTGTGCGGGAGTTATCCTGGAGTAAGAGACTTCTGACGCCAAAACGCCTCGATTGGGTGCGAGTAACGCCATCTTGTAGATTTACGACAGAACTAGTCCTTACTGAAGGGTATGATGCGTCCTCTTAAGGCGGCTCCAACTCTTTTCTTCCTGATTTTCTGTTTTTTTCCAGATTTTCTAAAAACCTGAATAAAACATCTTTGAAACGCGTTTTATAAACCTAGATTAAATTTAGGTTTACAGGATAGTTTTACGGAACTACAGCCTTGAAAAATGAGATTTAAACATGGGTCCTTTTGGAAATTGCTCAGATTTCCGCAGGAAAACGTCAAATTGACCGAGTCAGCATACTCAAACGTTAAAAAAAACTGTTTAAATTAGCGAAAATTTCTGGGAAACAGAATAATAATAAAAATTTAGTCACCTTACCACCTATATTAAATCTATTAGCAAGTTCATGCTGTAATTGAAGTCAAAATGCGGTTGTTCCATACAGTTGGCTCCAGTTCCATATAATAAATGTAATCAATTAAAATATATGCACAAAATTAAACCGTTTCTCAAACAACTGACCATTCTGACCATTGGGCCGAAGAAATTTGACTATAGAGTTCATGTATATTCAAACTTTTGTGAGTATAACAGTATAATTACTTTCCTTGATGTAATCCCAGCGAGATAGTTCCCTAGTCATTATGGAGACCATATTCGAACTACACGTTTTAATTTCACCATTCGTAGGACACATGAATTAAACATTGCATTATCAATGGTGAAATAATATAGTTTTACATGACAGAAATTGTGAGTAATTAAATGAAAATATCTAAATAAGTATTCAACTTGATTCATTTTTTTCGCGCGGTGCGTTTGAAACTCCTTCAA
Source organism: Ceriagrion tenellum (assembly GCA_963169105.1). Taxonomy (NCBI): domain Eukaryota; kingdom Metazoa; phylum Arthropoda; class Insecta; order Odonata; family Coenagrionidae; genus Ceriagrion; species Ceriagrion tenellum. The sequence continues at coordinate 50,749,619 of OY720637.1, forward strand.
AACGGAAAGTTTTTTGTGATACCCAAGAACCTATTGCGGTGGCAGTATGATTTATTTTCAAAAATAGTTGAGAAGACATAAAAACTACACGCTGTTCGTTTTTTTACGACACCTGAGTGCTATAAATTACTCATTGTGTAAATAATGTCTCTCTAGAGTACATAAACGCACCGTTTCCCATGTAAAAAGGCTGGTATTTTTTGGCAAATACTTCCGAAAGTAATGTGGCAAGGGGTTTAATTATTGGTGTCATTGGAAGGGTGATATATTTTTCTTTAAAATGAGACCAAATTCATTAATTTCAAGGTAAAATAATATTTCGCTCAAACTACCTTAAGGCGGCTCTGGCTACAGTCATTCATTCCTGATTTTATGAAAACCTGAATCTTTGAAGTGCGTTATGTAAACTGACATGAAAATAAAATGGGTATCCCGGCACGTTTTCCTGTGATTCAGCCTTGATAGAGGAAATTTTAACATGGGCTCTTAAGAATATTTTAGCAGAAAATGAAATTTAGCCATTTTACCATCTATATTTTAAAGCTATTAGCGAGTTACAGCCATAATTGAAGCCAAAATGCGGTGGTTCCGTGCAAGAGGCACTGCAGTCGGCTCCTACGGCAAGACAAATATGATCATTAAAAATATATCCGTGGAATAATCTGCATATTTTTTTATCTTAGTTTGGCTTTTCAATAGGTAGCTCATTTCATCAGTTGAAGCATTATTTTTAAAACTGAATAAATAAAAATAGGTAACTCAGAATTTGTCTTGACACGCGTAGCCAAGTCAGAACCAGCTTAAGGTAGTTTGAGCGAAATATCATTTTACCTAGAAATCAATGAATTTGATCTCATTTTAAAGAAAAATATCTCACCCTTATAATGACACCAAAAGTTCAACCCGTTACCGCATAACTTTTGGAGTAACTTTCCAAAAATAAAAAGCCCTTTTACATGGAAAATGGTACATTTATAGCTGTCGGTAACCTCCCCAAAATACAATCCAATCCAGTGGTACGTTTATGCACTCAAGAGAGACATTACTTACAAAATGAGTGAGTTATTACACTTAGAAGTCGTAAAAAAAACTATCAGCGTGTAGTTTTTTTTACATTTTATCAACTCCTTTTGAAAATTAATCATATTGCCACCGCAATCGGCTCTTGGGTATCACAAAAAACCTTCCGTTTTGAAGGATTTTCAAACGCACCGCGCGAAAATAAATGAGTCAAGTTAAAGACTTAGTTAGATATTTTCATTTAATTACTCACAATTTCTGTCATGTAAAACTATATTATTGCACCATTGATAATGCAATGTTTAATTCATGTGTCCTACGGATGGTGAAATTAAAACGTGTAGTTCGAATATGGTCTCCATAATGACTAGGGAACTATCTCACTCGGACTACATTAAGGAAAGTAACTATACTGTCATACTCGCAAAATTTTGAATATACATGAACTCTATAGTCAAATTTCTTCGGCCCAATGGTCAGAATGGTCAGTTGTTTGAGAAACGGTTAAATTTTGTGTATATATTTTAATTGATTACATTTATTGTATAGAACTGGAGCCAACTGTATGGAACAACCGCATTTTGACTTCAATTACAGCATTAACTTGCTAATATATTTAAAATATAGTTGATTTCTGTCATATAAAACTACATTATTGCTCCATTAATAATGCAATATTGTATAATTCATTCGTGCAATAGCTCTTGAAATTAAAACGTATAATTCGAATATGATCTCTATTATAACTAGGACACTATCTCGCTCGGACCACGTTAAGCATAGAGAGAAAACTTTCGCGAATGTTAACCCTCTACGGACAGAATTAAGATGCATCTGCATGAAAAAAATACTGCTCCTATATTAGTTTTTTAAAAGTGATATTTAATAATTTGAAAGATTGCAATTTATTTGATAATACATTTCTTTTTAAATGTGACGTATTTGTGTTGCATATATTTAATTTAAAGTACTACTTCACATAAAAATATTTACGCAAGTTGTATTTCAACATTACCTTCATATCGTTAGTATCTCTTTTAAACTTTCCCCATATATGCCTTCCCCCCAAACTTTCTCCATATGACAGATGAAACTGTTTATTTCAGATCTCCACCAGGCACGCATCGAAAGTAAATAGCGTCACACATTCATTCGTTCAAATTGTTTCACAAACCGCCGAAAGAGACGCAATTTCTCACACACCTAATCCGAAGCGTTAAAATTCTGTCTAGTGCAGCAACTAAATCGAAAAGCCTCTTAGAAAGCAGATATTTCAATGATTTCGAAACGTAACAAATTTGACTCACTCGTCCATGGAGGGTTAATATCGTTGAGCAAGCGAATTAATGTCAGATTTGCTCTCGGTTTTTTTAAGGTGACCCCAACCTCTGGGAAAATGCCTCAGGGGTGACCTTAAGTTCCTATTGTGTTTCTTTTTGTTCTATTATAGTTTTTGTGCACATAGCAGGAGCAATAAATGTATTATTGACATAGCGTATAAGTATGCGAAGAACTGCAGAGGGGTGTGAGAATGGTTTTCATGCAACTTTCTCTGCAAAAAAAAATTAGTCAAAGAGGAGAAGGAAAATGCGTTGAAACGGATTTATAGATTCGACGTTGGGAGTTTGGATCTGAAATAACGCGCAGTGGGTTAGAATCATTACTAATCCGATGCATATTTGTTGAAAGCAATTTAAACATTCACTCTTGATTTCCTAGGCTTATCACAGTTTCACCAGAGCCTCGTCAGCTGTCACTTTTCACAGTCTCTTGTCTGAGAGATAGTCCGGGAGGAACCGCTTAAAGGATAGAGACATTTAGGCTGAAATGGTTAGGGCATATAAAGAGGATGGAAACTGACAGAAGGAGGAAGATACATGAGATGGAAATTCAAAGGAAACGGCCTCGAGGAAGACGGGATATATGGTTGAAAGCAGTTGATGGCAGGGAAGAGACCTTTAGAGAAAGGGAAGGGTTGGCGAACAGTAAAAAGAGAAATGATGGAAGGATAGAGAAAATTGTAAAAGCTATTATATGAAGCAGATCTGTTAAGTGGCTGGAAAATGGCTGGAGAGGTGATTGAGCAAGGGAGGTGACTGCGGCTGGTTTCACTTTAGGTTATTGCTTTATTCTTAACTGCGATGAAATCTTCATGTTAGTAGAAACACTGCCATTCCACAAAAATATACTTTATCACTTACAACCATGATCACCTTATGATTACACGCAGCATCGAAACCACTTGTGATTAAATATATTTTTTGTGATATTGCGGTTTTTCCTTTGCTTTTACCAAATCATGTGTACATTACAAAAACGCGAAATCAAAATTAGTTTTTCAGTTGAACTTCACGACGAACGCAAATAAGAAGTGGAAAACACTTTTCAAAGCATTATACCGGATAGGTATTTGAGTAGTATGCTGACAGTTACGGCGTAACCAATGTGACCACACACTTGAGGTTTACGAAGTAAATAGGGGCCTGAAAATTGTATCTTTGGATTGACGCCAACATTTTACTTCTTTTAAGCCAGAGATAAAATATATGAGGCAAACAAGAGAATCAGGAGGAGGAAATACCTTAAAATTGCTATGAAAAAATCGGTCTGGGCCAGGGAATGAACCATGGACGGCCTGGAGAGACTAGCCAGGACTATGCGCATGCCACTATGCCACCTAGGCTTTCTAACTCTCATGACAATTTCGACGGACGCAAATTAACTAGATCTTAAGCCCTTGAGATCCATCAAAATTGCCAATACAAGGGAGAATATGGTTCAAGGAAGCCACAACATAGGGATTATAACTGTGAATAAGCCTGGCTCGGCTATGTGTACCGGTATTCAAGGGGATTGGATTGGATTTTGGTGAGGCGATCCACAGCAAAGGTCATTTTCACCATAGGGGATAGGTGAGGAAGGAAGGTAGGATGGAAACACGGCGTCGGCATTAGCCTGATCTTAACGAAAGGCCTCATGGGGACCATGATTTAACGTCTCACCTGAAAGACGGAGTACTGTAATTGAAGTGCCCTCCTCAAAATACTCAAGTATGGATTCAAGCCTGCCGCAACTACGGCGGTGAAATATGTAGAGTAAAAATCGGCCTGGGCAAGGAATCGAACCAATGACCTTTTTCATGACAACTTCATTGTTTTTCACCGTCATATTTAAAGGCAAGCTTTGATACCGGGATACATGATGTGGCCGTAGAGATATGCCCTTTCCTCTAAAAAAGGTTCTCCTATCTATACTCACAAGAAGATTATGTTCACATTAGACCTAAACTATACATTATGTTACCACATATTCTAAAATGCCATAAAAATGAGTTAACACTCTGAAAATAACTCAAGGAATGGCTGCGTGCTCTTTAGACTTTGTTTCTAGATAAAAGAAAAATTTATTAAATAATTATTTTTTCTTTTTTGCCTTCAATTTTTTAAAAAAGATGATATATTTTTTCACTTTTTAGGTTCTTCATTGTTTAATTATTGAATCTGATATGTTCATCAACATTTAGTGATTAGTTGGACTTTATACCATTAATACTTGTAATGTGTATTTTAGTGTGCATTGTGCTCTCAAGTCATAATTGTAGTATCCCACAAGTCCTTGAAGCTACCTAAAGAAAATTTTTTTTAATTCATGGATGTATACCTAATAAGTACTACTGTTCGAGATAGATCTATAATATTAAATGGGAATAAGTATGAGAGATGTAACAACTTCAAGTATTTGGGAGTGCTGGTGACAAAAGATAATGAAATACATGAATAAATAAAAGCCAGGATTGCAGAAGGCAATAGGGCTTATCGAACATTATTGAAAGTGTTCGAGTCACGCAACCTCAGTTGGAACTTGAAAACAAAGATTTACCGAACAGTGATTAGACCTGTGGTCATATATGGTTCAGAAACGTGGACCATGACCACGACAGAAGAAGAGCTACTTAAAAGATGGGAAAGGAAAGTACTAAGAAAGATTTATGATGCTACAAAGGAAGGTAGACAGTGGAAAATACGGAGAAACAGAGAACTCGAGGAACTCCACAAACATCCTAACATAGTCACAGAGATTAAGAGCAATAGATTAAGGTGGTTAGGACATGTCGAGAGAATGCCTGAGGACAGGATGGTGAAAAAAATATTTCGTGGTCATCCTGGTGGAATAAGATTAAGAGGGAGACCCCGGAAAAGATGGTTGGATGATGTAGAGGCTGATCTGAGAAAGATGGGAATTAAAAGATGGAGAACGCTTGCCGGGAATCGGGATGTCTGGGCTAACATCGTCGGAGAGACCAAGGCCCGAAAAGGGCTGTAGCTCCGAGGAGTAAGTAAGTATGTATACCTAATATTGAGCAGCTATAATGTCTATCTAAAACTTAACAAAAAATTCTGCTGTGAATAACGAATCAGCTGGAAGTGGATCCTAATTATCTTCGATCGATAAAATACACGGATGATTGAGAAAATTGGACCAATAGAAGATACAAAGGAAAATGTGGGCTAGGGTCTCATGGCAAGCGCTTTGAACTAAACATCTTGACCTTTACCCTCGCATAAGATGGGAGAGAAACTACATTCTAAAAAGCAAGATAGGAATTTTACGTTGTGAAACTCTAAATAAATACCTCACTTTAAAGCAACGTAGACTGTAAAGAGAATTATTAAAAACTTTTATAACTCTGGCTCGTTTGGGTGAAAGCTGGAATCGGTTCATGATCAAAGGAAAGTGCCATTCGAGACCTTAAAGTCAAAATTCTTAGCAAGAAAGAAGATTAAGTGAAAAAACCAATAATTTTCTCAACGCAACTACTTAAGAAGGCAAATTTATGCGAGAACGCCAGGAAAACTCGATGCGAAAAACAATTCAAACATAGACTCCGTTTACAGATATGATGATCATCTCAGAGGGACAAACATAGGAGCGAAACAAACATATTCTATGGAACCAGAAGGCACAAACAGCACCTCATCAAAACTAGTACAATGGGTAAATATGTTGATCATTATATTCTCGAGTAAGAAGTTGCATGCTGGGTGAATTTGTCCTCGTCATATTAGTTTGACTCCCTTCAAGCAGAACGCTCAGAAACAGGTTGAGAAAAATTATTGCCGTTTAGAGATTATGTCGAACTAACTGCTGCCACCAGCATGAAACATGCCTTAATGACAGATAGAGAGGGGGGTTTTCTCTAACTGTCAGGTGAACGAGGTCTAGTAAGTCATAATAAAAACGATGAACAGTTCCACTATGTTTTGATGCAGTCTACCGGTTTCGACGTCTGTAGCGTCATTTTCAAGAAAAACAGTAGGAAAATTACAAATGCGAAACTTTTATACTAACTCAAGTAAAAAGGGGTGAGGGAAATGGAAAAGTGGGAGAAGGAGGGATGAGCAATGGAAGTTTAAGGGCTTAGAGAAGGACAATGAGGGAAGCGGAAGGTAGGTAGGTAATGATGACGTCAAGATGGGGACGTAGGGTTACTAAGAAAGAAATCATATTTGTGGTCAAAATTTTAGAACATTGCAATTCCGTCTTATCTTTTAAAACATTAAAATCAGGTGGAATAGAAAATTTCGCGATTTCTGAAATTTCAAAAACATCCAGTTGAACACCATTGTCAAATAAATGTAAAAAAAATTGAGATTATTAAAACTACACTTGAGTCCAGTTTCTGTGAGGTGCTTTGCAAAATTCGACTCGAAATATTTCAGTTTAAAACTCCTTTTATGTTCATCATTTCGATAATTTAGATCTCGAATTCATGATGTCATCATCATCATCTGGCTTTCCTTCCACATCTCTCATTGTCTTTCTCTAAACCTCTGAACTTCCATTATTCATCCCCTCCCCTTCCCCTACCCTCTCTTACTTGAGTTAGTATAAATGGTTCGCATATATAATTTTCCTTCTGATTGTCTTGGAAATGATGCTATAGACGTCGTAATCGGTAGACAGAATTAAAAAGATGATGTAACTGTGCATCGTTTTTATAGTGATTCATTCCTTATCTTCGTTCCACAACGTAACGCCACAATCAATTGATTTGAGGCCTAGTGACTTCACATACGACAGTGAAAATAAGTAGAAGTCAGAGATAAGTTACAGACAAGTGGTAGAAAAAGCAATCGTTACTTTGAACAGCTGCAGAGTGCGATGCACCTTTTTGGGAAGTTATCACATACCCAATACCACAGTCGGTGCAAGAAAGAGTTTATTCCAAAACGTTCCCTCGGGAATCTGGCCCAACTTACACTTATTTCAATTCGTCACCTCGTCCCTGAGAAGGTACTTCTCGTTTCAATTACAGTATTATGAAAATACTTTGGCTCTGCATCAATTCAGAGAGATGATCCCCCTACTTGAAATCGTTATCGCCCCAGCCTACAAGTAGAAGATAGTAAGTACGGAGTTACCTTAGCCATCGAAGCAAGTTCATAAATAAAACTACTACACAGAACTTTATCCCATTTAGAGAGAGAAAACGCCGACACGGATTCTTTAATTAATTCTTAACTTACCCGAGTCCCAGTATGAATATTTTTACGGGTGAGATTGATGAAGGGGTGACGATCTTACCTGAAATTAAAGAAAAAACGTATGAATTGCAAACAAAGAAATTTTAATATTAGTACAAAAATGAATTATAGGTATTCCTGAATGCATTCTTACATAATCTACATTTACATAATACCCTGGGAGCCGCCGCATGGACGTGTGGCAGGGGGTGTTAGGTTACCAGCTGTGTAAGTTTTTGGGAGATGAAATGGTGACACGTATAATGGGAGTGTATTTAGTGGTGGCCAGTTTTTATGGTGGTCACTTATTATGCGCGGAAAGAACAAATTTTGGTACCTATATGTTCGGCAGTGTATCTCTCTTATGTTGTCGCATCTGTCAGATCTAGAGATGTAGTAAGGGGTCATGATAATATCCTCTGTGTCGCTCTGAAAAACATTAGTTCTGAATTTCTCAAGCAATCTAAGTCTAGCGTGTAGCCTCCGAGTCTCTTGGGGCTCCCACCTTAATCCCTCTAAATGTTGTGAGACACTATATGTACCTTCGAAGCAGTTTTTAACGAAGCGCGCTGCTTTCCTTTGTATTTTATTAATTATTTTGGGTGAATCTATTTGACCAGGGTCCCAAATGCTCGCGGCGTATTCGAGATGTGGCCTAACCAGAGCGGAGTAGTATCTCTCTTTGACTTTTCTATCCGAGGACCTTCCTATAATACGTTTAACAAAACCTAGCTTTTTTTTAATGCTGTGTTACATGTTTTGAATGTGTAATCCCCACGGTATATCAGAAGTTAAAGTAATTCCAAGATATTTTTCTGTACCTGAAGATTTTATGGTTACTCCACCCACAGTATAAGTATGGCATTTGTGCGATGACTTTCGCAGGAAGTGAACTGTGGTGCATTTGCTGATATTTAATTCTAACCCCCACTCCTGGCACCACGAATGAACGTTGTTAAGGTCCGATGACAGAGCTTCAAAGTCCGAGTATTTGCTCATTTCACGGTAGATAACTGTATTGTCTGCAAATAATCTTATTTTAATGCTACCTCTAGAACTTATATCATCAATATAAATTATAAATAAAAGATGGCCGATCACACTTCCTTGAGGAACACCAGATATGAATTTTACCATATCAGAGCTAAAATCATTAATAATCACTTTTTGTTTTCGATTACTGAAAAAGTCCCTTATCTAATTCAATATTTTTCTATTTTTTCCGCATGATTGCAATTTATACGTTTTTTGAGAGGTACCTTGTCGAAAGCCTTCTTGAAATCAAGGAATATCGCGTCGACTTGCTTTATCGATTCACCTGATTTTATCATATCATGAAGGAAGAGCACAAGCTGTGTTTCGCAGGACCTGCCCATACGAAAGCCGCGCTGACTGTTATGTAAGATGTCACGATTATCCAGGAATGTCACGACAATGAGTTCGAGGATCTTCCATAAAAGTGATGCATGCGATATAGGTCGGTAATTTCCTGGTTCACTTTTATTTCCTTTTTTGAATATCGGAGTGTATAATACCACTCTTCGAGCAATTTCAATTATTAAATTCTCAGGGAACAGTACATCAAATACGAAAAACTAATCAAAGGTTCCATGTATCGCATTATAAACGCATGTGGTTTTTAATGCAGATATTTGATTAGGTGATTTATGGCCAGTTGCAGTAACGACACATATGTATTGTATAAATTTATGGGACCCATAATCCATGGCAACTATTCAATAAGTGTTGCAGAAAAATTCGATCAATATATTGGTTTCATAACAAATAGCATGTTCTTATGAGTTCCATAAGTAGCCTGAATGGAGCCTGCGCAGTAAATGGCTTGAAGATTTAATCACTCGATAAAAGAGTTGTTTTAAGATAAATGACCAGATAATTTACTCTTACTGACTAACTATTATGTATAGTAGCAATTGTTCATAGACTAAACTTTCATAAATTTTAACCTGCGGTAGAAGATTGGATCGAATATTTGAAGCAATTGACATCTGGTAAATAACTGATGTAACCAGTAGATGTGTTCCTGCAACCCGAATATTTTTATGAGATGTATAACTTTATGTATCTCATAACTAACTATTGCTTCCATAACTAAATTTTCTTGCAACTGACCATTATTGATGCAAAATTACATCGACCATTCAAATACATTTTCTGTTCCGCCAAGTATGAAGCCATACAAAAAGTTGCAAAGAATACAAAAGCACCAGCTTTACATCAGTTGGATGGTAAGCGTAGGGAACTGTAAGATACCAATGAAAAAAGAGACTTATCTGAAAGTTCTTTCGTTAGCCTATTTGGAATACTCACAATCCCTGTAATAATTCTGATATCATATACGACCATAGTGCACTGTTCAGTGAGGCTGTACATAAAAAGCACAAGACATGCGAGGTACGAACCCCACTACCAACGACTAAAACGCTGCGGCCAACAGGCTAATGTCCCTCTGACCGCATCGCACGAAGTCAGCTAATGCAATGGATTAGAGAGGCTGTGCTTTCCGTGCGCATCGCTCCCTGCACACAGTTTGCCACTGGAGACGCCTCATTAAAATGAATAAATACGACCCTTTTCGGGCGCATGATGCCATTATAACCGGCAGCCCAGTTTCGTGAAATGAGGTTCTGCTTTTGCATCGCACGTTTGGTCATTTTGCCGGAAGGGCGAATGCAAATGCAACACTGACCGCACAAATAACTGAGAGGTACTAAGTACAGAGGGGAAGTGGCGCCCTATATTTGAAAACAACAAGCAGTTTTTTCCGGTTGTCAGCTTTTGAAGCGGCTTCCGGTATTTATGTTAAAGCTGGCAAAATTTTTCAGTCGACATTCATCTGACAAGAGTTCCAGGATGAGCAAGCATTCCAAATGCGCGGAAAAAACGGATTTTCAAACAGAGTGATGTAAACATGGAAAATCATGTACATCAATGCAAGTACTTCATCTGTATTTGCAGTAAAATAATACTTACATTCCACCTGAGTTCAGATGTGTATCCTGAATCATCGCTTTAAGGGGTAAATACGCCACAAGTTAACATCAGGTAACTGGGATCGTTATATGTACACGAGTAAAAACATTTCTGCATAAGAAATTTATAGATATATATATATATTATAGATATATTTGTGATTACGAAATCAAAACGCTTCAACGTTATATTTACGAAAACGTAAAATCGTAATAAATAGCTTTTCAAATACATTCAGCTGATTAAATTGCTAACAATATTAGTTTACAAACACAATAGTAGCGCGGACATGTGACTAGAGGGAGTAAAAATGATGAGTATCATAATTTCGAAATAATATTACACAAGTCATTGAATCTTGAGTTTTTACCTGTGCTAATATGCATAAATATTCACTAAATATGTTACTGATGTCATCACCATCATCAGTCTTGGTCTGAGATTGGTTTGAAGCAGCCCTCCACTCAATTCTCCTATCAGCTAATCTATATAATAATATTTGCGTATTGCTTCTCTATCATATGCTTCATCACTTTTTCCATGCATCTCAAACGAGACCTTCCTCTGTCATTATTCCCGTTGACCTGTCCCTCGACGATTGTCTAGATAAGGCCATCATGTCTCCTGATGTGGCCGATTAAGTCTTCTTCTTTGAGTTTTCAGAATTTTCTATTGGAGCCGCTACGACAAGTTTTTTCAGGTTGCTGACGTAGTGGCTCTAAAAATAGAGGAAATGCTCATTCTCTCTTCGGTTGGGCGAAAATAAGACATTTGTAACGTCAGAGAAGAGCAATGTAGCAGCGTTGCCATTACAACTTATATTTTAAAATACAATTCTCCGGCCTCACTTTCAATCGCATATTCCTGTTAAGTGGTTCAAACATTAGACAGTATTTCTTCAGATTGCTAAAGTTTTCAAACTTGTAGGGTGGATATCAATGTGAACATTGCTTACGGACTTTAACAATGCGTCGGCATAAGTTCCATGCCACTCAATTTGGGTCTAACACTAGCAGAATTAGCTTTGAAATATTGACTTAAGGCTTGTAAGTTCATAAGAATTTCTTTTCAATTTCCATTGGAGCGAAAGGATCAAGGACTCATGTCCCCAACTCTTTCGTAGTAGAACATGAGTGTCGCATGGATACTATGCCAACTTCATCCTCAAAACATTTGAAAGGCGGCTTAACACATAGATTTTGACTTCAATGGAAGTAGCGATTGTAGCGATGTCTTAAATCGTATTTCACCTCGTCGAGCTTCATTCTGTTTACTTATAACTTCCGATTTTTCCCAATTCAATCGTGGTCTAAAGCAAGCGATGAATATAGTCATTTCAAAAATTGCACAAATGTGTGTTCGTACACGCTCTGTTCAAGTCTCACAGGCAGTCGTAGGCTCAAATAAATGACATAGATTACACTGGTTGTGAATTAATACAGCGTATCAAGCACGAGGATAATCATAATAATTATTATGTTCTAATAATAGAACATTCACTTAGAAAAAGCATATCTTAGGGGTTCTTTATCACTAAAAACATTTTCCAAGTACAAGTAAATGTTTACGTTTGCAGCAATTAGTCGTCATCCTTAAAATCCACTCATCGTTAACATTTTCAATCGCCGTATGCAGAATTTTATCGCAGAATCAAAAAGCTTCTTCTTCTTTGGTTATCAACCCATGGGTTGGTTGGCAATAGCACGCCATTTCGCTCTTTGCTCAGCTTTCCTCTTCATTTCATCATATGAGACGCATCCAGAGTCGTTGATGATCTGCTTCATATAGCTTAATCTAGGACGTCCTCTACGATTTGCCCCCTCAATAAAACCTTCAGCTATAAATTTTATAAAATCATTGCATCGTGGAATGTGACCTATTAGTTTAAGTCTCCTTGTCTGTATCTGTCTCCAGAGACTTCTATTTTCTTGTACTCTTCTCAGCACTTCCTCATTGGTGATTGTCTCGCCAGCTGATTTTCTGCATCCTTCGATAGCACCACATTTTTAGGGCCTCTAATCTGCTCTTTTCATGTTTCCCTATAGTCCAGCTTTCACACCCATAAAGGGCCACACTCCAAACATAAGCTTTCATAACCCTCTTTCTTACTTCCAAACTAACATTTTTACAAGTCAGTAGAGTCTTTTTATCATTGAAAGCTATTTTTGCTAGTTGTATTCTATTCACAATTTCTCGTTTACTCCTTCCATCTTCTGTTATCTTGCTTCCCAAGTAGCTGTATTCTGTAACTACTCCTAGTTCTTCATCATTTATTCTTATCCTTAGAGGTTCACAGCAGTCTTGAGCACCGCATACCATCACTTTAGTCTTTTTCTTGTTTATATTCATTCCATATTGGTCTCTAGGAATTCTTTCCATCTCGTTAAGTATAATTTTTAAATCTTCTTTCTTTTCTGCAACTATGGCAATATCATCAGCATTCGAAAAGCTAATTGCAGGAAAATAGAAACCAACCTATTTCCCTAGCAAGTTCAAACTCCCGTCCATTCAGGTAAATGGAGAGCACGCTACATCATCAGACCACATCCCAATGGCCATCTTTCGTTAGGAACTGTCGTGGAGAGGAAGTCGCAATAACTCGACTGAGGATAGGCCTTTTGCGCCTTAACCCACTCGTACCTCTTCACGAAAGAACGATTACAAGCATGGTGGGAAGTTTGCGACTGTCCTTTGTCAGTGAAACACCTCCTAAAGGAATGCGATGGGTACAGGGTTTTCCGTGAGAAATTTAAAATTAGGGGAGAGCTAGGTATGATCCTAGGAGACAATCCCGATTCTCTTATGGCCAGTTGCAGGAACGTAACATATGTATTCCATAAAGTTATGGGACCCATAAGTCATGACAACCATTCAATAAGTATTGCACAAACATTCAATAAACTCATTGGTCTCATAACTTACGGCATGGAGTTATGAGTTCAATAAGTAGCCAAGATGGCGGATGCGTAATGAACCGCTTGGAGTCTTAATTACTTGATTAAAGAGTTGTTTTGAGACAAATGACCAGTTTGTTTACTCTTACTGACTAATTATAATGCGCATTATCAATTATTCATAGGCTAAACTTTCATAACTTTTATCCAGCGGTGGAAGATTAGATCAAATATTCGAGGCTAGTAACTATTGGTAAATAAGTTAAGTAACTAATAGATGTGTTCATGCAACCCGAATATATTTATGAGTTCTAGAACTTTATGGATCTCATAACTATTGATTCCATAACTAAATTTTCTTGCAACCGGCCAATACTCGGGTAGTTAGATTTATAAATTTTACTGGGCTTATAAGTATACAATGAGTAATTTAATTATTGACAGAGTATTATATATAAACGTTTTATAAAAATATATTTATATCTATTGACATATAAATTATTTTGATGATGTAAGTGCGGTGCGATATGACCCTAGCCGTCGATGCACCCCAAAAAATCAACTACTACCACTGATGTATCCTGACAACCGAAGTAACAGTTGTATTGTTTAACTCTGCTCTTTCCTCACTTTTTTATGTATGGCATGACGGAATGGACGAATTAGTGGATGTAAAGCAAGCATTTCCACCATCTGTTTGAAATATAAGGCAAGCAACTCTATAAACATATATTCGTCACTTACTCCTATGGAGTCAACTCTATTTTACAATAGTTTTCAGCGGGCATGCGGATGTTTTTTAATATTAATAAATAAACGAAATAAGTAAGGAGAATCCAATGTAAAGAAGTAAGTGCATGCCGATCTCTATTAAGTTATCGATGAAAAACGAAGTATAATCGCAAAATTAGACCGTTAGCCAGCAAGCGATATAGGAAAATGAGGGTTAACAAGGACGGCGGACTGGATTCAAGCATTGGCCAGCATGGCAAGTGCCCTCTCCATACCGCCCGTCGATTACTGACAATGTCATAGAAGTCCGTGCTTGCCAGTCGAAATGTTGTCAGTGTGAAAAAACCGCAAGGCTACTGTCATGGAAGGCATTTCCACGTCTAAAGCCGCCATACAGCATAAAATCAAATGTAATCGAAAGACTTCATTGGATTTAACACGACAAATTTTATTTTAAAATTTTTGTCACATTAAAAATTGTTGTGACGTGGGTTTACGTCGCAGAATTCGAAATTAAAGCAAAAACCACTTATAAAGACGAGTTTTTCATTCGGCATCATACATTAACACTTATGAGGAACCGTCATAATAATTTTCAACGAATTGTTTCGCGCTTATGAGAACATCAGCACATAGATAATTATATGTATTTCAAAATATATCCCAATTGCCATAAGGCAACGCATCAAAATAGCATTTAAAATTTCCAGAAGCCAAATAAGTAACGCACATTTATTTTCGCTTGTATCAATAAAGTTAACGTATGCATAGTTTAATAGTCCATTAGTTAATCTAAGATGGCGTTCAGGAAAAAAAGACAACTGCTGCGCTCAAAGAAAATAGGGGTACAAACCAGGAAACAGTGTGTGAAAACTTTCATGTGGAGCTTGACAATCTATTGATCGGATGCATAGACTACTGGAAAAGCTGACCAGAAAAGTATAGAAGCCTTGTAACCTGGTGCTAGAGGAGGAAACTGGTGTTTAAATATGAGGACAAAATAAGAAATGAAGACAAGTACAGAAGAGTAGAAGAGGAAAGAGCCATTTACAATACCATACATGAAAGAAGAGCAAGATGAATTGGACACACCGTGAGACAATATGGGATTGTAAAGAACATAATTGAAGGCAAATTAGAGGGTATAGTCCTCAGAGGAAGGCCCAGGAAGAAGTTCATGGACCAAATAAAGTGGAATGTACATATGGAGAGATAGCAGGAGCTAAGGGGACTGCATTAGATAGAGACGGATGAGGGCTGTAGCCAACTAATCTTAGGACTGAACGACCAAACAATGAAAAATGCTAACTTTAACGGAAATCTGTACTCAAAAGAACATTACTCCACCAATCTTAGGGGAGATAACCGCAGAGGTAGATTTAACTGTACACTCATCTAGTAATCATGCCTCATATGTCTTACTAGTATTCAAAATCGAGTAAAAATTTTAAAATATATCTCTAGTACCCAAACTGCTTCATTTAATCTAACTTCGCCGCCAAGATGTGGCTCGGAATTTAAGACTCAAGACGAAAACTGGCCGATACGGATATAGCCGGCCCCATAATATCGCACGAGTGAATGCCTCGCTCGCAGTGTTTAACATATTTGGAAGACTCTCGAAACAAGGCTCACTCGAGGGGGAAAACGACCGCTCTCGAGAGGCCAGGCCCGTCGAGACGAGTGATTGCAGCAATCGAGATAAACGTCACGTCTGTCGAGGGGGAGGCGGGTGGGGGAGTGGCCTCTCGAGATGGCCCGGCCAGTACCACGTGCCTCCTCCCACAGCCTCCCTCTCGGATGGGTGAGGCCCACAAAAACGGGGGCAGCGTGTTCGAAGTGAATGCTCCATATACTTGTACCCCGGCCAAAAGCCATGAGGAATGCCCCCTAAATGCTGAGTCGGTTACGAATATAATCCTATTCGACGAATGTTTATTTTCGCATAAAATCACAAAATTCATTGCAAAAACAAAACAGTTAGAGCTGACCCAGCTAATAGACTTCCGCCTCATCAGGGACTGAAACATTTCTCTGGAAAAATAGTAACGGGAGCGCTATTGTCCTGGCAATGGCTTGAAGTGGTTCCAACGGGAAAGGACGATAATGTCATTTCATTTGTTTTCTGGATACTTATAGATAAATAGGGAAATACTATAGTAAATGACATAACATTTATGCACGTTTTAAAATGACGGGTATTTTTCGCCAAAAATCTAGGGAAAAAGGTTCGGCAAGGGGCTAGTATATGGTAATTTTGGAAGGACGAGATATTTTTCTTTAAAATGAGATCAAATTCACGGGTTTCTTGGGGAATAGATGTTTCTTTTAAAACACTTTGCGCACGGCGGAAAACCACCGTCAAGCCCCTAACAATAGCAACAACAAAGTGATTGTATTTAATAGTCAACTGTGAGAATCTCAAAGCATTGCATATTGCCATTGGATAAGTTCTCCAAGATCGGGAATCGGAACATAGCAGCTCCAAGGGGATCGGGTTGGTGTGGAGGCTGGAGTACTCGCCTACCACACGGGCGGACAGGGTTCATATCTCTGCAGAGGCGGATGTTTTTCAGAGGAACCCAATCCCTACTTGAGTGCCTTGTAGTGGGCACTTCAAGTACAGTACTCCGTCTGTCGGATGAGACGTTAAACCGTGGTCCCCTTGGAGCCTTTCGTTAAAAGTAGATGACGCCGGGTCTCTATCCACCCTTCCTCCCTTACCTATCTCCCATGGCACAAATGACCTTAGCCGTCGGTCGCCTCCCCAAATATCCAATCCAATCCATAGAAGCTCCGAGCAAATGTTTCAACCATGACGTTCATCATTTGGTTGTTCGATCCAAGGATTAGTTGACTGCAGCCCTCTACCCTTCCCTATCTAATGCTGACAAATTTTAAGCTATCCGGGACTGGCCACGGAGTTCTACTTTTACGGAGTCACCCGCAATGCACAAATGTGCGAATTTCCACAGAGAAAAATCATCCGCCTTGAACATTTTGATCTTTTTTTTTCTCTGCGGAAATTCGCACATTTGTGCATTGCGGGTGACTTCGTAAAAGTGGAACTCCGTGGCTAGTCCCGGATAGCTTAAAAATTTGTCAAATAAGAGGGAACGCCTCTCTGTGTTCAAAGTACGATCTTTCCTCGTGGGCAGTGGCGCTAAGCGCTCAGTAGCAACTGATTGTTACATTATATGTCTGGCAGTCGAGAACATCCAGTCCCGTAAAGATCACAAAATTCCACAGGGGAAGAGGACGCCTCGGTGGATTAACTGGCTAAAGCATCCGGCCGGAAATCGTGGGATCCGGGTTCGACTCCCGGTCAAGGCGGATGATTTTTTCTCTGAGGAAATTCGCACTATCTAATGCTGGTTCCTTTACCTCCTGGTATCTCTTCCTATGTATTTTCCTCTTTATTTGGTCCATGAACTTATTCCTGGGTCTTCCTCTGGGGTCTTTTCCCTCATTTTTCCTTCAATTATGTCCTTCATAAATCCATTGTGTCTCAAGGTGTGTCCAATCCGTCTGGTTCTCCGTTCCTGTATAGTATTCCATCTTAACTCTATCTTAACTACGCTCAGTCCAATTTCTTACGCTTTTCGCATGGTCGTCTCCAGGTACATATTGAACAGTACTGGTGAAAGGTTGCATCCTTGTCTTACTCCTTTGTTAATTTTAGCATCTATCTGACTTCCGTCTTTCATTCGCGTTGTGACGACTTGCTTACTGTATATGGTAGATAATGCTTCAGTCGTCCTAGTCCATTCCGAGTTTTTCGAGCTGTCTGAACATTTTGTTCCACTTAACATTGTCGAAGGCTTTCTCCAGGTCCACGAATGCGACATACAGTGGCTTGTTTACATGCATCGCATTCTCCACTATTACTCTCAGGCCGAGTATGGCCTTTCTGGTACCCCTGTTCTTCCTAAATCCAAACTGGTTTCCTGAGAGGTTTTCTTCAATTTTTCTTTCCATTCTTCGGCTTATTATTCGTGTGAGTATTTTGGATGCATGTGACACTAGACTCAAGGTTTGGTGCTCCTCTCATCCCTCAGTCCCTGTCAACTCCGGTATCACTATCATTACTCTTCTTTGAAAATCCTCGGGAAGTGTTCCGCTTTGATAGATATTTCTGATTTTCTCGTATATGTTATCCTTGGCTTTACTTCCGAGCGCTTAGATGATCTCTCCATTGATGTTGTCTACTCAACTATGACACAACCCAAGATTCTCAAACCCACAGGGAGTTTCTAATACGGTGAAGACTTTTGAAACGGTGGACAATTAAATGGGACTGAAGAGCAGAAGAGAACCAGTCTTCAGACTGACGAGGATATAGGTAGATAGCTGTCTCATACAGCTATGATCCATTAATTATGGCGTATGTCAGGCACGGCAGTGATTCTAAGTACCCGCTGCTTATATGAATAGATAAACTACCACCACGCGTGACAAGGAGTCTAGTGTTTTTATTTTTTCACAATCACTATAAGCATCAAGTGAAAGAAGCATCAGTATAAATCATCACCTTAAATAACTCTCGAGAATCACTTACGCTAATAACAACGGGTTAAAATACCTCACTTTGATTGGCATTTATCCTTTATAATGACACTATTTCAATAATTAGCGCTCCCTAATGTATGGAATGTTGCTAATGTAATAATTAGGTATAATAAAACATTTTAAAAATAGATTTAAAAGATACTCAAGATAGATAAGTTACAAGTCCAATAAACAGCGAAATTTACGTGAAAGATAAGTAGCCCATGTTTGCCTTTAAGATTTTAACCTTGATTTTCTCAATCTCTGGTCGCTTTTTTCGATTGATTGAATTTATTTATATTCCTGACACACGCCATCAGAGTTTAGACTCACAGCAAGAGCTATGAGGAGGATGTCGTATCCATCGGTGAACAGAAGACCTTAACCAATACGGAGACAAAATGCACTTGACAAAATCCGTTATATCTCATAAAAAAATTTGTATCCGTTACAAAATTGGCAAGACTGACGCTTAGGATAATCATTATCAAGGTATGCCACTTGCAGTGACAAATCTAGATGTAATGTTCATTTTTTTCTCCTAGGTTGGCCCATATAGACACAAGCCACTGTCAAAGATAAGAAAATTCCGGCGAAAGTCATGTCTACGTTGATTTCTTACGCCAAGTTCTTATATTTGATGGCTTTAAAGGGGATCTGGAAAATGTTTTCATCCAAGGCGATGAAGTCTGGAAAAGCAGCTGAGCAAAAGAGATTGGAAGCAATAAAGATGCGCTGTTACCGAAGAATGATGACGATTGAATGGAAGGAGAGAATCACTAACGAAGAGGTGAATCACTTACAGGGGGAAGGAGATAATCACTTAGATCAGGAGAAAAAAAAGTTACATACTGAGAACTCTGCAAAGGAGGAGAGAAAACCATATTAGACACATTTTGCAACACAAAAGCCTAATTAAGACAGTTGTGAGAAGAGAAATAAATGGGAAAAATTATGGAGGAAGACCAAGAATGGAATACATCGGCAAATTATGAATGACGTCTAGGAAAATAAGGTTGAGTGTTGCTGCAAACCAATTTCCGGACTGACGACTACTGAGGATGAAAGGGAGTTTCATAACATTCGACTAAATATGGTATAACAATGTGAGAAAATGTGAGCAATCTACACAGCGATTAGTTCTGTCGGGTGGAGTGAGCAGGCAAGCTTCCCAGCGCTCGCCACTTTATGAGTTTCCAAGCTTGCAATTGGACAAAAATGTGATATCAAGTTGGGCAGCGGGGATGGTTACGGAGGGACTCCATCGCATCCCGATCAGGGACGGCTGCCGACTCAAAAGACAGTCGATCCGCGCGCTTCGCCCCTTTAGATGATTCCACCGAATATGGGCATAAATATTGCCCTTCCTGACTAATGTACCCCTCCGAGCAGTCCTCACCCGGAGATCTGATTGGGGGACTAATTTACCTCCGGAATATTTCACTGGGAGGTGTGCTATCATGTCATGTATACACATAATGCAGGGCTGTATCTCCTAAGGAGACTAATTTGGCGGTTTCCTCTTTGCCTTCCACATCGCAGTACCCCGGCCGATTCTGTGAACTTCACTCTCACCCGAAGCTGTGGCTGATGATACCGGTCCGATTTTCTTGATCTCCGCTATCAATACCTTCTGTTGAGACTGCTGCCAGTCAGTAGTTGGGTCAAATTCGGGTAGCGTGCAAATGTTGGTTGCCCAGCGAGGAAAAGTTTTCCTGCGACCCTCGGAGCAGGAGTTAAACACGCTACCACTGGTCCAAACCGGACTCGAATAAATATCATTATATTTTGGTTACTTATTTCTCAAACATGTACTCTCTCTTAAATATATGTATGTATTACTATTGGTAACCTTCCTGCGTCATTTTCCTCGCTAATTTGACCTAATATTACAGTATGTTCAATGAGAGGAGGGAAAATACACGAGGCGGAGATGTATTCTACCCAACATAACTGACTTTAAGATAATACACTTCTTTATAAGAAGCAAAAATTCCTGCTAACTGCATTATAATGATGCAAAGCCATCGGACTGCCCTGCATTTGGAAAGATAAGTTACTACAGACGTCGATTAAAGACAAAATGTTACAATTTACTACAAATGACGCCGCAGTTGGTGTCGATGGCTATTAAATGTGTTCAATAAAAAAACTTTTTGTGGAATAATCTTAAATGTTTGCACAAGAATTATGGTTCCCAATATCTAAAGAACTTCTACTGTACAATCACGGTTTTATAAACCGTTTGAACATAGCTGGACTTGAGTATTTGTATTGACTCACACAGTCACTGCGGTAAGAGCCCTCTATATTGCGCCAACTACACTGTTAAGTTGAACTGGCGCTTTGTAGAGGACTCTGACGGTTGAAACCTCCTTAACGCTCCCTTTCGTCGACTCTGAGGTTCGCTACCGGCCCACGGAGTTTCTCCTTTCCCTTCACACGAGCTTTCGGAAAGATTCTCTCGCCCTTCTCCTCGTCTTTTCGAAGCAAAAGCCCTGCGAAGCAGCAAGCAACACCCGCCACAGCCTTCGTCACGAACCGACGGCCTGCGAAGGAACGCCGATTGAGGAAAGGGTGGGGGTGGAGCTGTAGTGTAGGCTGTGGGTGATGGGGGGGAGGAGGAGTGGGGGTGGAGATGCGGGCGAGAGAGAAAGACGGGTGGAGGGGGGAGAGAAGGACCGCACTGGATGTGCCTTTGTGGTGTTTTGAGAGTGGGATTTTCCGAGACGTGCTTTGAAGCCGAAAGCCTCTGATTTTCGCTCTCTTCTTTCGCGCCGGCCTTCTGCTCGGATACGCCGACTCAACGGTCCAATGATCCCGTGCAGCGACGGGGCTTGATTATTTGGGGAAGTGGATGAAACTGCCTCGACCAACGGAGAGGAAGACAATTCCCCCGCTTCCTCTTCCTAGGGTTCGTTTAGATAGCCCCGGAGTCTCTCTTCCCAACGGCCAGACTCCGACGACCAGCGGGGGCCAGACTGCTTTGTCGACTTTTAACGCAGCTTTATTTAGGAGCTATCCTCCCACGTCGTCCTATTCTTGATTTTACAAGTAGTTTCAATTCACTATCAGAAAATCATTCTCCTGGATTCAAATAAGGGTTTGCATTCAGTGAAGCAAACTCTGATGACAATTTATTCATCATAATTTGATAAGCCTTTTGATTGTCGTCTGATGACCCAATTATTCAAAAGCGAAGGATTATTTTTCCAGCGATTTGTAAAACTTTTATAGCATTGTGGAGCTATCCACTCACGTCACCATAGTCTTCATTTTACAGGCAGTTCCAATTGGCTATCAGAAAATCATTCTCCCGGACTCAAATAAGGGTTAATATTCATTTTAGCCAACTATGACGACATTTCGTTTATCTAAATTTGTTAAGTTTTATGAAAGTCGTCTGATGATACAGTTATTCAAAAGTGAAGAATTATTTTTCCAGCGTTTTAAAAAATGTTATAGCATTTTCAAACTATCCTCTCACGCCACCATAGTCTTGATTTTATAAGTAGTTCCAATTGGCTATCAGAAAACCACTCTCTCGGATCAAAATAAGGGTTAACATTCATTGTAGCCAACTCTGACAACAACTTGTTAATCTTAGTTTGCCAAGTTTTTTGAAAGTCGTCTTATGGCACAATTATACAAAAGCAAAGGATATTTTCCAGCATTTTTAAAAAGTTACAGTAATTTGGGGCTATCCTCTCACGCCATTCTAGTCTTGATTTTATAAGTAGTTCCCACTGACTAATAGAAAATCGTTCTCCCAGATTCACATTAGAATTAACCCTCAGTGTCGCCAACTCTGGCGACAATTTGCTAAATCTGGAGCTTTTTCATTATTTTATAATGATAAAATTATGCTAAGGCAAACAGTGATTCTTCTATTGATTTTAAAATTATCTTAGCAAACTGTCGGATTTAAGATTAAATTACACTCCAGAGCACATTAGTTTGAAGCGATACTTAATTAAAGGATCTTAACAGATCTTGGGCTAGGCCTGTTATTCCTACGAACTCCCAGTGAATTTTGTGCATAAAATTGGAATAATCCAAGCATATTCAGGATCCACGAGCTACTCATCTCGACCTTTAAAGTATACAAAAGCTGCGAAGGTATAGGATGAGTTAGAGGATTCGGAAGATTACTTTTTACTTATCGGGCATTTAGATTAATTAACCAGTATCTTAATTAAAACAAAATATTTTCTTATTTATCATAATTTTAATTTTTGCGTTCTGCATTGGTTAACCCTTCGGCTACCAAGGGGGGAAACTCAGTTACCCCAACGCCATATTTTTACTGATTTTATTTACAATTTTGCGCTAATCCTGAATTAAATTATTTGTGTAGAAAATATAAAGTGTTAACCGCAGACCAATTAACAAAATGGGTAATTATATTGGAAAATTATTACAAAAAAGAGTATAAAATTCCATGTAAAAACACACATTGCATGTCAAAAAGAAATTTCCCTGTATTGGAAACGTACAGATATTGCAATTCATACGGTAAAAGATTAGCAAAATACTATGTACCACACACTTTTAATTGCATGCCAAAACACCTTGATGATCTTAAAGGTATGGCAGTAGTGAAGAAAAAGGTACATGCATGGTTTCTTGATGAAATTTATACATTTTTGATTGGTTACGTTTTATATATTTGGCATGAATACCTGTATATTTAAAAATGTGGAATACCTAAATCTGGCTATGTTTTATGTTCTCAAGTTGTGATAATATAAATTGTTGTGACTTGTTTTTTTTTGTTTTTTGTACACACCATTTTTTTTATTTGTCGCATCGTATGTATATGTGTTGGATCCTTCTGACAAGCCATATGGCTTAGAAGGACCGTGTTTGTTTACTTATAATTAAATAAATTAAAAAAAATTATTTTCTGATATTTTTATGCTTCCATGAGTTTGTTTTTAAAAATCTCACGATACGATTCCATGTGAAATCTTCATTCATTGATTGTTTTTCTTCTTCTAATTTCTGAAAAACTCCTTGGGGTTATTGTGTTACCCCTTTTGGGATAGTTCGTCCCAGATTCACCAGCCCGCTTTCTGAGGATCTGTGCACCATTCACAGCACAGTACCGAGATTTAGAATAACAATGGAATTCTGTGTGTGCCTTCAGATGTATCAAACCGCGCCGTGGACGGCAATCGTGGTCATCACGGCGCCTTCAATCCGACGCTGCGCCGTTTGCGCCGTGAAATGTACATGACACCTGATTTACTTGTTCGAGTTCCTTGACTTCTGTGCATGCATGGAAAGGGCAGCAAATGAAAATCCAAATGTTGTGATATATACAGGACATCCTATTAGACCTAGACAGGACATCCGATTAGATAATTGTATGCTCCAATCGGAGCCTACAATTATATTTATGTGTTATTTTCATTATATACATACAGAAACTTTGAGGATTTTTCAAGGATGTATGTCGTTGATAGCAGCACCCGTAAAATGGCTAGTAATGGAGAATGCAATCATGTCCACTCTTGGAAGCAATCGTGAAATTTTGTGCTTATTTGCAGTGAGTTTAGAATGCGCTAGAATAAAGAAAAGCTCGTCAGCCCACGCTTCGGACGGCTTGAATATTTATGTGAAGATAACGTAAATTCGAATAATACCGTAATGCGATATGTTATAAGGAATGTGGGTTCTCTGCAGTTAAGAAACTTTATTAACATTGTTTTCATAAAAAGAACTATTAAATGAAATCAGTATTTAAAGAGGCATGTTATTTCAACTTAAAAATGGCGTCTGCAGGTAATCACGCCACAGTAGTGGAAGCACCATCGAGTAGCTTCGTGAAAACGTTGTTCTGCCTCATTGCGGCGTATAGCTTTCGTTAAAAAGCAATAGTTCGCATGCCTACGCATGTCTGGCGGCAATGTAAGTACGATTAGTTCTATTAATTGTGGAAACATTATAAAAGTGGCGGATTGGAGAGGAGCTGAACGGGTGGCCGACCTCGTAATTCCTGGGACAATCGAAAAAATGATATATTTGTAGCTTGTTTTTTCTACTGTTATTCAGTGAAAATTTCTTTTTAATTGCAATTAAAGCTAATTTTTTTATGGCAATAGTCTGGCAAACTGGTTTTATAACTTCACCGAAGATAATAACGCCAGTTTGTACAGTTTGGATTATTTTCCTTATATTTCACCAAATACAATTGATTTTGTTATTCCTGAAAAATTATTAAATAACTAACATGACAAGTTATTTACAACAAAATTTTGGAATTAACAAATTATTTCATAAAAATTTATAGCAAATTAACTGAATAGGTGGCGTTATTACCTTCATTAACCCTATATTAAGAATAAAAAGTGTAGTACCCACTGCGCAATATTTACGCTGCTTTGTATCGTTTGTGATCATGACCATGGTTTCGTCGAGAGGTTATATCACATGATAGACTCGGTTTTTTACAGAGAAACCATGCTAGTGAAACATAAAATACATAATAGAAATTGCAGTGATAGCATTTTTTTCTTTTCTTTCTTGAGCTAATGATTTCCCCATTTATTTAACCCGAGACAAAGTTAGTTAACCATATTTACTATGATGGTATATTTTGAGTCACAGTCGTCACTCATTCGATCGTATTTCCATCCATGCTTCATGTAATGAGTGACTTTAATAGCTAAATACATTGGCCGAGTTATACAATACTGAAATCGACTTTTACATGACATTTAGCTCAGAGCTCGCCGTGATACACATTGATATCGTTCAAGACGGTAGGAAATGAAGACTTAAGCCACTTGTTCGGAAAATGCATCGGAAATTAGGGCGTATTTTTTACTTTTAACTATAATTTTTTTAGATGGAAGATTAATGGCTTGGTGGGCCGTTCGAGACTTCCGTTGGTGTTTGGGGAGGGAGTGAACATAAAATAATAGCCGGGGCGTTGAAAATCACTCCACTCTTTTATTCGCTTCCCTTCCGCTCCGTGGAAAGCGATACACTTGAGCACACTGTGTGTTGGCTTGGCACCAAGTGCGCCCGCCCACTCTCCCGCACCCACCCTACCCCCAGCACCGCTTTTCAAAGCCACGCTCAACTGCGGAGCCGCACGCGAGGAAATGGAATTCCGCCCCACACACTCGCTCCTCTTCGACTTTAATTTTATTTTTTCGTAAGAAAAGGAGGATAAGAAAATAAAACGACCGTCTCTCACTCTACATCGAGAGAAATCTCGAGATCGTTTTGGTGTGGGGATGCCAGGAATGTGAAGATGTTTGGGGGGGGTGGAAATTTTTCATGGGAAGGGAGATATGAGGGGTGGGTTGAGGAGAAGTCTGGCTGGTTGAGATGAGTGAACTCGGCCCCCAAAGTCTTATTATGTTGAGGCGAGGGGTACCTATCTCTCCGTATATATATTTATACATAGTGAATATATATATATATATATATATATATATATAATTATAGAGGAAACTTACAGGGGGGTAACAAGACGAGAGTAAAAAGAAAGCCTTACTTAGAAACGTTTCGGGTGTTAGTCCTTCCTCAGTCACAGAGAGAATGCACACTATAATAAGTAGAAAGATAGTGGATATATATATATATATATATATATATATATATATATATATATATATATATATATATATATATATCCTTTTTATCTTCAGCTCATCGATTTAAGACCGCGCGTGCTTCGGCCGCTTGCGCCCCCTCTCCCTCTCATCACTTGTCTCATTCGTTTCCGTTCTCCTCTTTTTATTATTCCCCTCCCTGCCTCTCTCATCCTTCTCACGCTTTCTCTTTTATCCCTCATCCTCCACGCGCAGATCACCCCACGCCATCCCCCCCGAGTAATAAAAACCGCAAACTGCATCGTTTAGCTGCCCAATGTGTGCGTAGTCGCGACTCCAGCTTCTTCGTCGAGGCGTGGATTCCCGCTTGTAAGCCGAGCTAATCATAAAAACGCAACACGTGAACCGCTTTGACCCGCCGCCGAGCCGCGTCGGGGGAGGGGGGGGGGGGGGGATAATGGCGGAGGAGTTTTATGGACGGGCTGAAATTAAAGCCACGTGAGAATTCATTTGGTCATCATGGTTAAGTATGATTAATTAGCCATAAAAATCCCCTAAAATCCTGCTTGAGTGAAAATTGAATTGTTGCGACAAACGGAGGTGATGAATTATTTTGAATCGTCATTGAGACAGAAATCGAATTCCACGTGACATCATTGGCGTATCTACATCTACAAAATACCGTGAACGCCACAACTAGGATGTGTGGCACGGGATGAATCCACATCAGGCGTGCATCTTCCATTCCAAATCAGAACCGCGCGCTTTCCCCCGGTCGCTAGGCGCAGGCTAAAAGCAGCCAGGATAACAATGCGCGGTCAGACCAGAAACTAGGGGAGTGCTACTTGAACAAACGTGCTACCATGCAGTATACCATTTAAGATACAACTACAGGTTAATATTCTTAATGCGACTTATAAATAGTACTACATGGTACTAATCCATGCTGGAAATTTCTTGCGGGGTGAGTTGTTAATAATGTTGGTAAGATATTTGGCATATGTTCTAAACCTACTTTACCTAGTATCAGAGAACTGATCTATAGAAACTAATGGCCCCATATTGACTGTGGAAAAAATTAAATTCTAAATCTATCAGCTCAATCGGTTATCTAGGGGTGAGTGGTGAGGGAAATTCATCCCTTGTGGCTCTTTACTGACATTTTAAAACTTAAAACACTTGTTTATAAATAAAAGTAAAATATAATACAAAGAAAAAAACTATTGACGATCCTCAGATTCTATAATTACCGTTAATCATATATATTTACTGAGGAATCTTTCCATATTATCCGGAGAACATCATCTAATAAGCGAAACACTTTGATGTTAACGTAAAGGATTTCATTGTGAAAAAGTAAGAACTTTGTAAATTTTATTTTAATTACTGATTGCCGGTGAAATGAACAATTTTTATGGAATCAAAAGTTATGAGGTACATAAAGTTCTAGGCTACATAATAATATTCAGATACCATGAACGCACATATTAGTTTAATAAGTTTTGCAAGTTTCATAAGCGATAAATTCCTGTTTACTATATATTTGTTCTATTCTCTTACGGCTGGATGGATTTTTTGAAGATTTATCCTCTTTAAAATTGCTAATGTTAATAATAATTTGTAAGCATGGGTAAAAAAAATTCGACATCCTTCGTTAAATAACTCTTTTATCGAATGAATTAGCCTTCAAGCGGTTAATCGCCCATCCGTCATTTTCCATACTTATGGAACGTGCTATTCCAATCCACAAGATATGAGACCATTCATGAAACCAGTAGATCAATCGAACGTTTCTGCATCATTTATTCCTTGGCTGCCTTGGTTTATGGGATCCATACATTATTTAATACAAATGTGTCGTTTGTGCGACCGACCATGAGAAAAAGAATCTGATTTCTTTTCCGTAAACTTAATCTGCCAATTGTGATTTGATATTATGCATTATGTATATTCTCTAAAAGGAAATGAGACTATCAACACACCGCCCAGTGAGACTCAAACTTTGACACTGCGCGGGCCAATTTTGTCATCCAAGTTGTCTCTACTTTCCATTGTTTCGCAGTCATTTTATATAGCAATAAAACGCCATTCGATAAGATTTTTTTCCTTAAAATCCAGCGAGAGGAAAGCTTCTTTAATTCTTAGTGTCGAACGCCAAGATGGATTCGTGAAAATCGGCGCTGCTCCCTATGTGGACGGCGAATATTTTTGGCAACAAGCTGCTTGAATGTGAGGCCTAATTTATTATAACGCCTTTATCGATTCGAAATCGAATCGAGATCGAAAATCGAAATCGATTTTCCTCTTCAAAAGAAACATTTTGACGCCTTTTTGGTAAATTGAGATCTCCGATGTGACATTATAGAAAGCATTTTTTGAAAAATGAAAAACTCAGACATCGTCCTATCCATCTTCTATTACTAAACACGACGCCAGATTCGACGTTTAAATTGTTTCTGACTAGAAACTATTCCTTCTAGATAAATGTAAAAATTATTATTATTGAGAAAGAGAAGACCTATGAATTGCTTTTTTTAAAGAGATTTAGCTGATTGCAGGACTTTCAAAGCATGAAAGAACCAATCCACTTAGTTACAGCTAAAAATTGCACACATTTATCTTTATTAATCTGAATTCTCGAAATATCGAAGCTGGAAAAATTAGGGTTCTAGATAAATCCTTTTAGATGAACCAGATTTTCACGTAAGCTATATATTTCCTAACGTACCTTGATATTTCTCTAATGCCCCAAATATTCTTCCATAATTTCCCAGCTACTACCACACTCATCATAACATTTTACTTCCCCATATATTCATAGCATATATTCATAATGATTCTGTGGAATAATTTACAGCAAATCTTTTTGTTCTGTATTCTTCCACAGAATTATTATGAAAATATCTCCTTTCAAACAATTAGCCTCATTAAGAGCTAAAATATTTTTTTCACTTTGACATAAGTTATTCAGCATATCAAAGGGAAATTTCGATAAACATTAAGGAGTAAGTTGTGATTTTTATACGTTTATGAGTAAAATTTAGCAATCACATTACCTCCATTAAAGCTCATTAGTGAATCATTTACTTGGTTGTCACTTAAGCCTATTAATGTAAAACTTTTATTATGGCGTATGAGGTAGAAGATATTTTATCATTTTTCATACTCAAATCATTTACACCACGTAGCCATGAGCAGTTTTTACCTCTAATTGGGCAATTTTTATCACTCGGAATGCAACTGAAAATGTTCAACTCTGAACTTGTTTACACTACGGTTCGATCGTGCTTCAACCGTTGGATTCCAGGTAATCTGAACTCAGATCGACTTGAAACTGTTCGATCCAAACTCAGATAGATCTAAAAATGATCGAAAAATCGTTGTTTACACAACGAGTCGATCGTGCTTCAACTGATAAATTCGATTGATTAATAACGATATTTCCAGTCCGTGTCAATAAACCAGGCGATCTGAGTCGGCTTACTTGGAATTTTCAGATCGATCTGAGTTCAGAAACGTAGTGTATGTTGACAAATGAGTATTGTGGCTGTCAATGTAGAAATGGTAATATTTACAGGACTTTATATTCTCCATGAGACAATGCATGTATTTTAACGGCAAGGAGCGTTACGTGAATTATACACATACGTCAACTTGGAATTATCTCTGAGTTCAACGCGTTCCCAGAAAAGCGTTGAGTTTTGTGTGAGGGCAGGATAAATAATCGGGGAGACGGTTGATAATTATCAGAGGGTCATTTGTTCCAAGAGACAGCATCTGCCATACATTTTAATTCTCCCTCCGAATAAATTGTTTGAAAATTCAAAAGGATTTTCAGCACTGACATATTTCACGCGCTATTGATTATTTCAATATCTTTCACTCACAACTCAGGAAATCTAGAGATTTATCAAAAGAAATGGCCACTTAGCACTCGGAAGTCATGGGCAACTAACGAATTTCCTTCTGCATTAATCCAAGATTGAGTGGAAAAAGAAAAAATTCAGCCAAAGTTAGAAATACCAAAGGAACATTTTTGGAAATGAGCAATCGTTATTGTCATTTTGGATAGTTATTAAGTGGAAAAACTTCCCTACACACAGCTACACGTGGATTAAATATCATGTATTAATGATACGGTTGGCAGTACTAAAGGAAATCATCGTCATACATTTCGCTAATATCATAAATATCCACATAAGCTATGTACTTCTTCAGCTTTCAGGAGTATATTCAGTTATGATTTGGCCTACGACGCGACTACGAGCATGCGATTATTGTTAAAGGTTCGCAAAAAAAGGCTCTGGATGCGCCAAATTGTATAAAATAGTGTATTTAATTTTAGGTTAATAATTTTAGATAATTCATACAAATATATTTGAAGTATTTCTCTGGAAATTAGCTTTAAAATTATCCAGTTGAGTGCAAAAAACATTTTTGTATACAAAATGTCCAAATATTTTGAATGCCCAGCAGAAAGGGTAACAGACTTAAATTTAAACAAAAATTATCTCAAAGTAATGCGAAAAGCAACACACACGCCAACAGAGTAAGTTCAGCACACCAAGAAAAATGATGAAGATAAAAACGGCACTGAAATATGCATGCTTCCTGCAATGAAGAGCCTCAGGGAAATTTCAGACGACGGTCATCCAGCCAATTTTGATAAAAATTTGAGAATTTCTTTCGACGAAATATTCCCACAATGAGACATATCAATTGCTCCTCGCACGTGGACAACATGTATGTTCGTATTTATCCCGAGAACTCCAATTTCTTTTGCATGATCTGATAAATTTTAAGTAGCAGTTATAGAAATAAAGGCAACTCACGACCTTAATATTTATGTACACATGGCGGTTTTTTCATTTAATTACCTCAATGAATGCTAATGTAAATATTTATGATAGAGTTTCAGGCGTAAATTCGTGGAAATATACAAAATATATACATACAGGTAAGAATGAAAACTTGATAGTAAATTTTCTTACTGTTTTAATAAACACTGACTATGGTTTCGACACTTTATTTCATTATCAAGGTCCATGACATGACAATAATAAGCGTCCTTGGTAATGACAATAAGTGTCTAAACCATGGTTGGCGTTTATTTAGGCAGTGTGGAAATTTACCATCAAGATTTCAGTTTGACCAGTATAGATGTAAATATTAATATTGCTGTTTTCAGGTATTCTCGTCGCTTGTTTGGTTTTTTTGACTACAGTTTCTCCCCTCTTCCTGGGGGCGTCTTCAGGTCCGTTGGACATTTTGTAATTATTGTTACTATTTATTTCCCGTTGTTATGTATTTCGTTGCTAGTTCAGTTGACCATTATGTTCATCTGCTGGACATAGATTTAAAATGTGTCTCCATTGCCCGCTCCTCGCTGTGGTCCGACCACTCTCTCCCAGGTTGAGGCAAGTGGGTATCCATCCTCCCGATTGAAATTTAATGGATATTAAACCAGATTTAAGTTTCTCCTGGTGAATAGTATTAATAAACTCTTCTCGGGCTCTGCACCAGGTGATTGG
Organism: Ceriagrion tenellum; assembly: GCA_963169105.1. Classification (NCBI taxonomy): domain Eukaryota; kingdom Metazoa; phylum Arthropoda; class Insecta; order Odonata; family Coenagrionidae; genus Ceriagrion; species Ceriagrion tenellum. The sequence continues at coordinate 50,781,430 of OY720637.1, forward strand.
CTTCATGTTTGCCGACGTTTCGGAAAACGACTTGCTTTCCATTTTCAAGGCGTGTTACTCTGTCCGTGTCAGTTTACAATCATTTAACCAGTTCTACTGCTTCTCTGATCAGCCTGGGAAAATAACGATTTTCCCTTGAGAGTACTCTCACTTGGTCAAAGGCAATCTGATGTCCTGGCTCAAACCACGCATGCTCTGCAACTGCGGAGAGGCTGAATCTCCTCTTTTCGGTGGCCCTCTGGTGCTCTTTAATTCTACATTGAATTGCTCTCCCCGTTTGGCCGATGTAGGATTTACCACATCTACATTTTATTTCATAGACTTCTTCATACATTACTTCGGGAATTACAAAAAAACTAAACACGCGACGAAAATACCTGAAAACAGCAATATTAACAAGTATATGAGTCGAGGAAGCCTTCAAAGAGTTGTAAATATTCTTCGTAATCTATCTTATGCATCAATGCATGTGCAATCCATTCTTCATATTTGTATGCATGATGTGAATTTAACTCTAAACATGATCGAAGCATTGCCTATATATTTTATTTTCGATTCAAATAGCAAAGCTTAAATATTTTTAATAATGGAAGCTAATTTCAGCACATATTTTAGTTACTATTAAGAATGTTTAAAAGCATGTTTTCTCACATTTTAATGTATTACATGTTTAATTGATTGCAGTCCCACAACAGATACGTAATGATACGTAATATATGTAAGGTACGATTGAGGGATACGTAATGGATTATTTATACATTTTGAAGCAAACTTGAAGACATTTAATTCATCCTAATTATTCGACTAATGATTGCTTGGAAAACTCATAACACGTAACAAGGGGCGGAAAGTTCGTCCCGCCTGATGAGCATTTTCCCTCTCGCGACAAAGAGGGGACGGAAAAAGACATCTCAAATCATGATTTCTTCCAAAGAAGTCGTCGCTCTGGAAAAGGGCGAACGCGAGGGTTGTCTCCTCGTGGCCTTTGGGTCAATCGCGCCCTCTAGCGGTATGGAAGGACGCTTTTCCTCGGTGGCGTCCACCTTTGTTCCCCCGTCCAACTCGGTTCTCATTTCGCTCGACCGCCGAGAAGACGGCCCCCACGTGGAATCCATGGGAGGAGTGGGAGTGGGGGCAGCCTCCCATCCACTTGATCTGGACCCCCGAGTCATAATGAGAGCAGGACAGGATCCAGGAGAAGGGGCTTTCTTTTAATCCCCGGCGTGTCTCTCCGTTCATTGGCCTGGCGTCGAGAGAGTGAGTGGCGAGAATTTTACCCTTCTTTTCTTCCCAGAGGAAATGCTTCATCAGAAGAGGATATTATTTTCACGAAACCGCATTTCTCATTTTTACCCACATCGAATGAATAACCGATTACAGATCAGATTAAGTTCTTATTCCATTCCAACTAAATCATATTTTATTATTTAATTCTATTTCTTTATTGAAACCCACAAAAAAGCTCATCTATCCTTTATTGGCGTATAAAAATAGACCGCAAACCACAAAAGGCAAAAGAAAATAATCTCTATGCAGGCTCATGGGAGGCGGTTTCCGGCAGACGTCAGACCTCTACCTGATTGATTCATTTTTAAGTAAAAATTCAACCGTAGAACGGAATGAGATAATAAAAAATAACAAAAAAGTGAAAGGCAAAATGAAACACATATATAATAAATAACAAGAACAAAATATGCCAGTTAAGGAAATAACTGTTTTATCAGCGTAGCGATAAGTATATAATTAGAGAAGATTTTTTTTTAATCGAAGGAGGATTTGATCCTATGGGGAAAGACTGTGCTTTAATGCTAAGTACGTTGAACAGCGGTAAAAGAACTTAGATAGTAATACTAATCACGCTATCTAAATAAAAAAAAATGTTTCATTGAATGAAACGTGTATCAGGAGCGAGCTATGCAAATTCAGAAATATGAAAATAATTCGCCAGAGCGTGTGTAAAGCGTATCATAATTATGACGGCAAATTGTGAAATATGAATACAGAACAAAAGATGTAACTGGACATATTAGAAGCATGGAGTTTAAAATACTCCAGATATTGCTAGATATGCGGCGTTTTGGCATTCTTTTTTTTCATATAAAAGACATGAACATATCAAATAATCAATACCAGTAGTATTGACACACAAATTCAGCAAAAACAAAAATTGTGGCTCTTTTATGAAATATTATATATCTTATACTTCCCACATAATTGACAGGAGGGCGAGAAAATAATTACTGCACACCGCGCAATACTCTTATACACAAACTATAGTTCTGAGAAGAGGGTCTTCTAATCAGCATTTTGCTCAGTTCACTTTAACTTCCAGTCAAAGATCGTTCCGCAGATTTATTTACGAGGCGGCATTATTAAATATTATTTTTCTTTTAATAAATATTTTTTTCTTTCTTTCTATCTTTCGTTTTCTTTCTTTCTTTCTCAATAAATTTTCTTTCTTATAAAATAAAATTAAAAAAATAAAACTTTCAATAAAAAAATTTAAAGGCGGCATAAATAAATATATATTAAAAAATTTAAAAAATAAATAAGAAAAATAAAAAAAATTAAATAAATCAACAACCATCATAACAGAATCCGCTCTACACACCCTTGTGAAGTATTATCTAACAATCCTCTTGTGCAGATGGGTTATTTTGTTGATAGAATAGACCCTTTATCTGAGATAACGAGATAATTATGACATTTTGTCGTCTTTCATCGCTGGTCACTCTACTTATCACGTAAACACACAAAAAAGGTGTATATATGTTCTTCGAAATTACGGAAATCCTTCACTTTGAGTTCTTTAAAAAAAAATCTTCAAACTAAGGTGAAGTTTGAGAACATGTTTATCATTGCTAGAGCATTCTTTTTACAACTTTGGATATTAAGGCAAGAGTTTACATTAACTCAAATAAAAAACTGCGGTAAATTTGTGGAATACTGATAAAATGAAAAATTACAACTCTGGGATTTCAAAGCGCAGCTTAAGCCTCAGAAGTCAATGCAAAAGGAGCAAAAATCCTCGATTCATTCAAAATTGATTATAGATAAGCTCTTAACCGTATTCTCTTCGTATACAGAAGAGGTGAGGGAAAATGAAAATAATGTGAAACAGTGAGAGACACATTGCCGGTAGTCAAGGGGTGATTCTTTTTCGAAGACGCATTCTTGGCCATGTAATCGGTTCATCTACCCACAAAATCGACAGGAAGTCAGCGCAGAGATTGACACAGCCCGTTTCCCAATGTTCATGTCGCAATTCCCCGGTGCCACAGTGCTACACACCCAATACGTGGACGACAACCCCCTGGGGGTCCATATCCTCGGCCCTAGTGGACCTTCCCACTGATCTGCTCCTTGTTTCTTCGTTTCAGGAGAGTACGGAGAGTAACGAAGTGTATGCCATTTTTTAACCTTTAATAAGAGTTTAAAACAGTGCCAAATTTACATTGAAGGACCCCAATGATGCAAACAGCGTTTTTTGGAAATTATCACTGGCTTACATGTAAGAATGAACCCTAGCAAAATTTAACTTTACCCCATAACTGAAACCGTTGTCAATGTATTCAAAAACCTGATAATTGCACTTTTCTTAGTTACCCGATTGATTTTGTTTCAGAGAGTAGAGGGCTTACTATAAGAATCATCGCAAAATATTAATTTCCGAATAAATGAACATTTATACTTAACAGTAACAGCCATTGAATCGATAAAGATGTCGCTATTAAAGAGCGCAAAAACTCTCGCGCATCGTTTACTAACGCTTATGGACTCTAGAAGGTTTGTCACTAAGCAAATTTCTTGCTAATTAGTGGTTCAAATTTTCACTTCACCCAGCACCAATCCAGCCCAGAATCCAGCCCAGCCCAGAGGGCTACAGCCAATCAATCTCAGGGTTGGACGACAAATGTTGACATTTGGATAAGCGTAAAAATACGAAAACCGGATTGAATGACAGAAAGTTATATTAAAATAAAACTTTTGGTGATAAAATGGAATAAAACAAAATACGAACAATCCCACTCTTATTTAGAATCAAGGTTATCGTCAAAAGGGTCACTGAGAGAGGCCCTGAAACCTTTGAGTAAACTTCTCAATGTCGTTTACGCTCAAAGGGTTAACCCACGTGACATTTCTGCGAGCGATTATGGAAGGATCGGAAGCTTTAAGAAGTTAGTCATTAATTCACGAAACAAGAGGGTTCACCCTCGCTTAGGCCGTTTTCGAACTTGGGAAATCGAGCAATCTTTCCTTGCAACCTAGAGCTCATTGGGCGGATATGACGTCAAATTCACGTCATGCTTCCTATGCATTAAGTTAGAATTCGGGGTGTGATAATATGGGCTTGTATTGTAAATAGAAGTGAAGAAACTTTCAAATGTATACTATTTTATCATTTATACGAATACTTGTGTGATAATTTATTAAGTTTTTGCGGAAAATTGATGACTTTAGTATATTTTAAGGCTATTCAAATGTAAATATACTGATAAAATATTTGGTATCTAATATTTCTGTGAATAATTTCATAAGTTTCAGATGATCCACCCTTGTTTACTTCATTGAACCTACAAATTCTGTTTTTGTTGCTCTGGAAGGAAAAAAATGATCTCGTTGAAAGAATTATGGTCCGATGTAAAGTACTCTCTGGTAGCCATTTCATTGGCAGCATAAGTTTTAGCTGACGAACATCATCATTCCCTAATAGCGTATCAGTTGAGCATTGGAGAGGTTTTTACAGTATTCATCAAAGAAGGGGGACAATAAACCATTAGAGTAAATATAATTTGTTTTCGGCTTAATTGTGCTAGTTACAACGCACGTATTTTATCAGTCAACAGTTAAAGACCATAGGTAGTTTGTTTGGAGTGTAATACATTATTATATTTTACGTGTTTTTTCATACAGGCAAAAAATATTTTAATGCCTTTTTGTGCATAAAGACGTTGACTGTGGTGAAATATAGTGGGCGATATGTCGTTTACTTCAGCAGCCCCAAGCAATCGAAGCATTATCGTTATTCAACATATTATGATATCTATGAATTATTTTATTCATAAGCAATAAGATTTAAAAAATCATATTCCATTTAAATTTGTCGCATAAGGATGGGAAGCATTTTCAAGAAGTAATTGACTTCAATCACCCATCAAAATTATGAACACGGATGGTGCTTTTCATAAGTTTAACTAGTTGAAGGCCGCGTGATGTCTCTTCCATCGTAGAACGTCTACGAAAGCGTCAAGTAAGGATTTCACTCCGTCTGCCGAGGGATCAAGATAACTTGATAGCAAGGTAACTATGCGTTTGCCAAGTTCGAAAACGGCCTTAGAAAAGGAAATACTCACGCCTCTCCTTCCCCTCTCTCGTTGTCCCTTTCCATCCCTTCCCCTCTGAGACCCACCTCCTTCACCCTCACCCTCCCCTTAAACTGCCACTCTCAGCCCACCACCCTCGAAAAATGAAAGAAAAAGGCAACCAACACACGGCGAATGAAAGAAAAAAAGAGAACATCGGTGAGGAACACGGAAGTCGGCGTCGGAGGAAATACAAGGGACACGGAGGAGGATTGTTGCGGCGGTAGGAGGGGGGAGGGGCAGAGAGAGTTGACACGTTCATTACTCTCATCTTTTCTGGACCACTCCAACTGCAAAATGCCTCCCCAAACCCATGCAACCCTGGAATTTGGGTTTGAGTAAAGAGCAGCATGGGCGAATTTCAAAAGTCCGCGTTCGAATCCCGGTGGTAAAGAATACTTAAATCCCTTACTCTTTCCGGAGGTGGTTTTTGGAAAATATTGTTTGTATCCCGGTGGTAAAGAATATTTAAATCTCCTATCATTGAATTTAACAAATAGTTCAGTGAGTGTCTTACGTAATGCCAACATTCACATGATACATGAATGAGACTTACTTATCCCCAACGAGTTGGGACCACCGGGTAATGAAACGTGGGTCAATATCGAGATATAGAGTTTAGTTGAGAAATAAGCGAGTTTATTCGACTTATAATTGGCCGTGAATTTAGACTTAGAACTACCCTTGTAGACAAATACGTATGCTACCTTATACCTACATACGGAGCCAATTGGCAGGCTATCGAATCTATCAATGTAAAAGAATTCCTGTGTTACTGCCACCATTTTTCTCTTGCCACCAGAAGTACCCTGTTGCAAACGCAAAGAAGTCTTCCCTAATTTTCGTACTTTGCATTACAATAACTCTTCCTGCAATATTTTTAAAATAGTTTAAGGATATCAATGTCATATTTAATAGGTAAAGGTATTGGAATAATTACCTATAGTTATGTAAAAAGATCAACAATTAACTAAACAAGTTTTAACATTTAGTTAAGAATACAGTCTTCATGGAGAGTTATTAAGTGATGAGGTCAAATGGGTCTGTGCAGATAATTTCCTCATTTTCTGTCGAAGTCCATTACGGAGGAAATCTTTTCAAGAGCAATCTATTGACATGACGGGGACAGCAGTTTTCGAAATGGGGTAGGAGAGGAGGTAGCAATTCACCTTCCGCCGTCGCTCCTTCCCGCCAACCAATCCCCACCCACTTCCTGTCCCTTCGTCATTTCCGTCCGCCCTCCGCATCCCTCGACCTCCTCCCCCTCATCCTTCCGCAGAGTCCTTCATTCGACCGAGGTCCTCGTCCCCGAAATTCTCCCCACTTCGACTGGGAAAAGGGGGTATTCATTTGACTCGGCACATTTGACTCGGCGCATTTGACTCCCTCTCCCGCCATTCTCCCCGCAATAAAGAAAACCACCAGCGCCACTCTCCAGCCAGCGGACCGAACACTTCCGACTGTGTCTCTGCCCCCCGCTCCCTTAAAAAGTGGGGGAAGTTGGAGGCAGAGAGGGATGGACGTCCCAGCCTCCTTGAGGAGCGAGAATAAGGAGGAAGACGAGGAGAGAGAGAGAAAAAAAATGAAATAATAATATAATAAATCGCCAGCAGCCCTCCCAGCACGAGATCTCCCCATTTTCGCATCCCCTCGCTAACTCATTTTTCCTGCGCAGTCATCTGCCGCTCCTGTCAAACCCCGTCTTGGGAGAGGCCCTCCTCTTCCTCCCCCCCCCGTATTCCCACCTCCCGACCCACCCCTTAAGCCTTACACCCCCGCTCCTTTGTCATCCGTCCCTTTCTCTCACCCATCGCACGTACAGTGCCACCCGCCCACCTTCAACCGCTCCCCACCCCACACTCTTCCCACCTTATCTCTGCCCTTCCCCCCTTTTCCGAGCAGAATGTCTCATTTTTTATCCTCCCGTCCCGAGACGCTCTCCAAAAAAGCCCCCGGTCCTCCGCTCCCCCACTTTCCCCCAATTGCGCGCCCGGACCTCATTTCGCACGCACTCCTCCGCCTCGAGCTCTCTCCCCCACGGTCGAGGGGAGAAGGGGAACACAGGGGGGGCGGGGCGCTGACGGTGGGCCGAGGAAGCGAGAGGGTTTGCAAGAGAGCATCTGCTCCTCCTCCGACGATCCCCTTCCAGGGGGGCGTTAAGGGGCCCGTGGGACCAACCCCCACCTCCGACACCTCCGCCCCCGCGCCCCGGAGGCCCCCACGCGGCCAATCAGTGGTGGCGACAATAATGACACTCCTCGCCGCAGCCACCACGCCACTTGGGCACCACCACTCCCCCCACCCCTCCCCGCCTTCTCGACCTCGTCCTGTTCCCTACTCCGCCCCGCCGTCCGCGGCCCTTCACGTCGCCTCCGTCGAGGAAAAGGGTTCCCCCCTCTCGGGCCCCACAGGGTAGAATGCGGAGGCAGTTGCATGGGGAGCATATATGACGGGGGGCAGGAGGCAGCGGGGGGCTTTGGTGTCCGTCCTCATGTCCAGCTGAGCACCCACTTTCCCCCTTCGCCCCTCCTCTGTCTTCCACCCCGCGAATGACCATGCCCCACCCCCCCTTACAATTCCTCGCCTCTACTACGTCGTAAGACGGTCACCTTCCACGTTCCTCATCCAAACATCGAGCTGATTAAAGTCAGCGTTCCAGGATCATGTATTCAGTCCAAAGTGGAGGGTCTATTTCGTTATTAACTTTCAATATAAGATAATGTCTGGCTGAGAAGTTGGCTAAGGAGGCTTCTTAAGCAGTGATCAGCCTAAAGACATTTAATTGTGATTAGTGTTGTTCAGTCCAAAGTCACTCCTATCCATCTTTAGTATATGCAGGCCCCCATTTTAGGTTGCGGTTTTCACAAGAGCTTGGTATGTGACGGTTGAATGGGTTCGATCGTCAAAAATTGCAGTTATCCTTGAGAGGTTTCTCATGACACTAAAATCATCAAGAGTCGCTGTATTATAATATAAAAAAGTAATCTTTGTTTGAAGGTAAATATATATTTTTATTTGTGATTATTATATTTATGAATGATTTATGACCAAAAATAAGTAAAAATATTCCTTGTTGTTGTAAATTTATTGTGACCCATCCAAAGGGAAATTACAGAATGTAAATTATTTGTAAATAAATTTGTAAATAAATTATGTATGTGCATAGCATTTCCGCAAGTCAAGTTGTTGTATGGCATCTTCGTTTCACAATAAAACTCATTCCAGAGTTACTTGGTGGAACTCCTTCATAATCAATGAAAAACAAGTACTTAATTATGAATTCACACTTTATTTAAATAAACACGGACTAGATTTCCAATGATCGAATGCGAATGAACGAATGATCACTTCGTAAATCCGGATATGAAAACAGATCACCTTGCATACTTTATGGATACAAAGCCATTCCCTTGAAATCCCTGGGTATAAAACGAATTCCGGATTTTCAGTAGACCAGTTAACTTTCATGGCATACTCCGAGAAACCCTGCTATTTGTGTATTTGAATCAAATGCTTCATCTCCAGACGCCGGCTTTAATGCAAACACGATCATGTGATCAACATATCCCGACACCTATGCTGTGTTTCTTAAAATGAAGTGTGGAATCTTACTTAACCTAGTACTGATATTTCATTCATTATGTACTTTCCTCGCCCATGCCAAAGCCTAAGAAATACTTCAACTGGATGTTCTTGTTTGTATTACGGCATCTGGGGGGTGAAACATTTGATTCAAACAAACATAAAGTAGGATTGCTCTATTTATGCTATGAAAGATAACGGGTCTTCTGAAAAATCCGGGCATTGTTTCAAATACAGTGGTTTCAAGGGAATAGTTTTTTATCCACATGCAAGGTAATCCGTTCACACTCAGGACTTACGAAGTGATCATTCGTGGGAAAGTTTGGGAAACCCTGTTTGAGCAGAATGTTTGGGGTTTAAATTTATAAGATTAACAGCATTGCTGACATCCTGGGGATTGAATTATCAGTTTGTGTCGTGTCTTATTTATATTATTGCTCTTGTTTCAGTTGCCAAAATGATGAAATCACTATTCGTTATTCTCATTTAATTTTAATTGCTAATATTATTGGAAGAATATATGCAACAATATAAATTTGTCCGGATTCGGTTATGTAACATAGTGAAATCTTTTCAAACATCAAGTGACCAATATGGCATGTAGGTATTATATTATGACATCTACAGGTTATGAACGACTTTCAAAAACGTGATGCTTACATTTACTTCGATAAGAAATATATATTGTCGGCCCCGGTGGCGGCGGGGTAAAGTCCTCGCTGGCTAACCCGAGGGTCGCGGGTTCGAGTCCCGCCTGGGTAGAATATTATCCTGCCCGGGACATGGGTGTCTGTGTCTCATCCGTTGTTACTGTTGTTCACCCGACGTAAAATGGCCTAATGTGCTGTATTCGGGGCAGTGAAAATAAATAAATAAATAAATAAATAAATAAATAAATAAATATTTCCTTGAATAGGCCATGTTTTGTCAAAATGTAATATCTTCTTTACCCCCTTGAGTCGAAAGAGCTTACACCAAATGTAAAAGAGGTAGGCTAAAGATGAAAGATATCAATTGTTTAAATGCTCATGATGATTAGAGTACTTTCCAACCTCTGAAAAGTCTGCATTCCTAAGTAGATTTGAGCAAAAGATAACCAAGCAGAGAAGATATAATCGAGGAAGATATTACCAAAACATCATTTTCATGAGAAGGATATATTACCAACGGCAAACGATCAAAACTTTTATGGCCTCGAAGGAGAGATAAGATCCCTCATAGAACCCTTGACTATCTGTCTCAAACCTATAAAATGGGAAAGCGCTTTCCATTGTGAGTTGAAATGGATAACATAATGTTCCAAATGAGACATGAGGCTAATACCCTTGAAGCATTCATGGCTCAATCGCTAAAAATACACGTGCAAAAGTCTTTGCGTGCCCGTATGGACATGCCAGGAGATTTTGTTCAATTTTGGCACGTAATTCCATTTCCAAATGTGTATGCCTTTATAACATATTTAAATTTGCAGGAGCGATAATCATGGGTAATTGAGAGCTTATTTTAATAACGTTTTAAGTAAGTTGAAAAAATTCTCGGACCAAGTTCATTCACAGTTCATTAGTTCTGTTTATCCATCAGTTAGAACTCACCAAACAGACTGTTCTGGCAATGATCCAAGAACTATATTTCATGTTTTCCTTCCTAAATGCTTTTTATGACATGAGTTCTTAGCATAGTAATCGATATTTAGAGAAATTTATATTGAAGCCTGTTTTTCTAGCATTTGCCTCGGTGTATACCTTGATATGATTCCAGGTACATTTGCCAAACTGAACGGAAATTTGCCATAAAAATCAAGGCACACTGAACATTTTTAATTACCAGCTTCATTTCCTACGTGTTTACAACACTTTTATTACAATGGAACTATATTAGTGATTTCAAAACAGACAGTTCCCATGTATAGTGCATGAGAAAAAAATCTAAAACAGTGGTCGGCAAACTCATCAGCCAACAGTGCCAAATATCAACAGTACAGCAATTGAAATTTCTTTTGAGAGCCACATTTTTTTAACTTAAACTATATGAGTAGTTACATCGTTCTCAACTCAATTAGGGTACTCTTAAGCTGGACTTTGTTAAAAACGTCCTCAATTTGACTGAGGTACGTTCGCTGAGGTAGACTCCATAGTTCCATAGTTTGAGGCTCAACTATGTAGAAGTTGAATTTCACAAATGAAAAAGTAACTTTGCTTTCTTTCATAGATTTATTTTCCTGGTACAAGATGTTTCGAAACAGCGGTGTCATCATCAGGTACAAACTAAAAAAATATTCGGTGGTGCAAATTACCATATAACGAGTTAATTTCAGAAAAAATAGGCAACCTATTTCCAAAAGACCAATTTATAATTGCATTTTACAACAGTAAAAACCTTAGAAATTTCCCGATTTTCACAAAAGAAGACAAAGTTCAACCATTGGAAAACCATAGTGGTGTATACAAATTAAAGTGCAACGACTGTAGTGCGGCGTATGTGGGACAGACAAGACGCAATTTCCAGAAAAGAATATCAGTACACAAGAGGTGTTTCCGGAAATGCAATCTTTCCCAGTCCCACTTTGCCAAGCACTTGTGGGAAGAAAACCACAGCAGCGATTTGATACCGGGGATATTACATATAGAGAAACAAGGCAGGAAGATGGAAAAAAAGGAGTTGGAAATTAGAGGGAACTTGAAGAATCTCTCCATATTTTCCGGGATTTCTTCTGCGTTAGTTGTTTGTGGGATAACAGTTTCGCTGGCTGTCCTGCCAGAGTCTTCAGGTCACTTCGACCTGAAGATGCTGGAAGGTCGACGTGGCAGGACAGCCAGCGAAAATGTTATCCCACAAACAACTGACGCAGAAGAAATCCCGGAAAACATGGAGATATCAGCATTCCAGCTCAACGGAAACCTGAGAACCAATACTGAAGAAGGGTCTTTTACTAAACGATATCCTTTTTGAAAAATTTTCCCCCTACTGAAAGTGTCTCTATCCCTCACGGAAAAACTGAAACCACTGACCCTTCCACCCCACTCCCAACATGCTGATAACCCACAGCTATCTTAGCCCCTAAAACCATGAAGTTCCACACCGCGTCAAACCCCCGGTCCTCTAACGGGTTTTCCATATTCCCAGCCCAACCGCCATTCCTTACCTCCCCTCTGGTTTTCCCTCCTCACCTCCCTCTACCACCTTCCCCAAATCCCTTATGATATACACATATCAATCACGCCGTTCCCTTCCAGGGTAGGCACAGTCACAAAGTTTCACTCATAAATACTTATCTGTACACCTAACTCTGCTTCAATAATTTCCTCCATACTGACCTATCCTTGTAAACCTCTTCTGCCTCATTTACCCCCATGCACTGCTTTATGCACGCCCTCCAGTTTTTAAGACTCCTAATATTCCTCCTCCTAAGAATTTCCTCAACCACAACTTTCTCGGTCTACCTCTCCCTCTCGTACCATTCATTTCTCTCTTATATATGTCAACCCCAGAAGTCAAGGGGTCTAAGTGACATTAAAAAAAAATAAGTTAGGTAAAGGAATGGGATGTGAAAATATCAATCTTTTAGGTGGTAAAGGAATCCAAGTGATTTTCTTGACAGGTGATGCTATCTAGGGTAATGCCTCTCAACTACTTAGTAGGTTGTACTAAACATTTTCAACTTTGACTTAAGTTTTCTCCAAACAACGATTTTGTAACTTAGACCCGTTGACTTCTGGGGTCCTCATATCTTTTTCCTTATTTTACTCTCATCCATTCTCTCAACATGGCCAAACCAACGAAGCACACTCCTTTAATATATGACCATTACTGGAGCATCTAACCCACATTCATTCATGACCCACCCATTCCTGACCCTATACATCCTACTTTTGCTGCAAACACTCCTCAGATAACTCAGACCCACGGAGTTTAGTCTACTCTTATGTTTATCCTGAAATACCCATGTTTCACTAACACACAACAAAGTGGGGAGAAGTACATTTTTATACGCGGCGATTTTCGCTTCCCTAGGCAGTCACTCATTCCTTGATATGCTCTACATGCTACCTATCACTTTTCTTTCAGCATTCGCAGGTCTCTTTATCTCCTCCTCTATCCGTTCATCTTTCGTACACATCTTACCTAAGTACACAAAATCATCCACTTGTTCGATTATCTCTCCATTCGCCCTCACCATACAGTTATTCTCCTCAGTCTCCTTATATGATATATATGTATACACGGGGATAGGGTTGGTGTGGTGGCTGGAGTACTCGCCTATCACACGGGCGGCCAGAGTTCAAATCCCTACAGAGGCGGACGTTTTTCAGAGGAACCTGATCCCTACTTGAGTGTCTTGTGGAGGGCACTTCAAGTGCAGTACTCCGTCTGTCGGATGAGACGTTAAGCCGTGGTCCCCTTGGTGCCTTTCGTTAAGAGTAAGCTAATGTCGACGCCGGGTTTATATACACCCTTCCTCCCTTACCTATCCCCATACACCAATGACCATAGCCCTCGGTCGCCTCCTCAAGTATCCAATGATATATATACATCTGTAAAAAGTTTTTAGTTTGTACCTGATGATGAAACCGCTGTGTCGAAACATGTTGTACCAGGAAAATAAATCTGTGGAAGGAATAAAAGTTACTTTTTCATTCGTTGACACCTTTCACCAGGTATAAGAACTCAATCTTGTTTCTTCCTATATTTTACATCATTCCTGCATTTTTGTCGTGCATCCCAAATGTTCCTTCAATTAATCACAGCAAGAAAATATACACTATTCTTGGGCGCTCTTTACAAATATATGTTTTGTAGATATTGCATAAAGGTAATGAGCACAGATATATCACAATTGAAAAATCGTCAATAATTTGATTTACAAGTACTGTTGTTACGCCTCATACTCACGAAAGCATGGGAAAATGAAATCATTATTAGGCACCATTTGAAACCACGTGAAATAAAAATTTAATTTAAGGATAAAACTACTTTAAACGAGGGAGAGAATGGATGCAGGCGACTTAGAGCACAAAAATAAATTTAAAAGTGACAGAATATGACTGTTAACCCTAGAGTGGTGACGCACGGTTTCACAGCCCGAGAATATAATATATCTAGTGACGTAGGCGAAATATGAAATGTTGCCGTTGAAGCTCTACATTAGCTTTCCATTTTACACTACTCCTCTATTGTACGAATCAAATAATCACTTTGCGTTAATACATCGCTGCATCTAGTTATTATCGGTCCTATAGGCGGTGCGTCACAGATCCTGTCTTGAAAATATCCTATTTCGCTGTACTATGTAAATGAAGGTGTAATAGGAAAAGTTAAAAGCTACCGGTACCTAGGAACGATGGTGACAGACGACTGGAGAAGTATTGCAGAAATAAAAGCAAGGATAGCAATGGCAAAAGAGGCCTTCAGCAAGAAGGAAAACTTGCTATGCAATAAAAGCCTGGAACTGGAGAGGCTAGCTAAATGTTATTCATGGAGCGTTTTCATGTATGGATGTGAAGCGTGGACATTAGGTAAGAGGGAAAGGAATATAAAAGAAGCTTGTGAAATGTGAGTGTGGAGAAGGATGGGAAAAGTAAGATGGGCAGATAACATGATAAATGAAGAGGTTTTGAGCAAAGTAAAAGAAGGAAGATCGCTTCTAAAGGAAATTAGGAAAAGGAAAGGAAACTGGTTGGGCCATGTGATGAGAGGGAAAAGTATAATAATTGTGGCACAATTGAAGGAAAGAAAAAGAGATGAAAGGAGAAGAATTAAATTGGTGGATCAGGTGAAGAACAACCGCTATGATGAAGCAAAGAAGGAAGCTCGGGACAGAAGCGGATGGAGATAGCAGTGGTGTACGGGACCTGCCAGCAGACAGAACACCAGATGATGATGATGTAAATTAGAATATGCTAAAGTTGTGGATAAAAATTACTGACGTAAAATGGGAATGAATATTTATTTTATTACACTACCTTGTGACAGTTGTTTTTCTTTAATGAAGAAAAACATTGTCCTAAACTATCCATTTTACTGTATGTCCTAGATTGAATAAAAGATCTTTTTCTTTGTTTGAAAGATATTTTCTCTGTCTGTTGTGAAAGTTTTGAATAGCTATTTTTAAATTCGCGATTGAACGTCGCTATTTAGAGATAATTCAAGAAAAAACCGATATCATCTAATAAAAAATTTCATATTTCTCATCGGTCTAGGAGACCGATGTCACCACCTATGTCCAAATAATTCACGTCACTACCGGAGGGTACCGTTCGCTGGATAAGAAAGGCGTTCTGGAAGATTTAATCAAGAATAAAAATGAATAAAGAAAGAAAATGAATGAATGGAAGGTGGAGAATGAATTGGAGAGCTGCAGAACACCAACATTTGGATTGAAGACTGTTTATGCTGATAGGAAAAAATTAAATTTTCCTAAAATTCAGATTGGCACCTTGACCTAGAACCGTTTCTTTTACTAGAAACATTTCTTTCCGCTTAGAAGCTGTCTTTCCTGACATGCTGCTACATTTTTTCCATCGATCGGAACGAGTCATGGCGCGGAACCGGGATGCACAATACACCCACACCACGCCCCCTCGGGGGTCAATTCGCGAAATCGTCCCCACTTCCTCTCCAGGAGTGCGACACAATTTTCGAGGGACGGGGGGGAAGCAAGGGGGCGCAAGAGGTGAACAACGCCCGAGAAGTCGCACTCGTCCATCGGAGCCAGCAGTAAACGAGTCGTTATATCCCCTACCTCCGTGCCTCTCCAATTTCCTCACCTCTCCACTGCACATACGCCCCTCTGAGGACCTCTCTCTCTCGTCTCGGCCCCTCGCTCGGCCTCCACGCGGACACCCCTTGACCCCAATCCCCGTGGCCGACGCCGCTGTGACTCGCAAACACGCCCCTGCCCCACAAAATTGGCAGGGCCGGGGCTCCGCCGCCCCATGACCATCTCTCACACTCCTGGGCCCACTTCCTCTTCCCATGTACGGCCAATCGCACCACTCAGATGCCTGGTCCCAATCACTCCTCACGCCTCACCAACGACCGCTGGATATCCACTCCGGAAATCATGATCACCCTGTTCATCGGACTGCCATGCCGTCTTCCTAGAGTCATCTTACTCTGCTGTGGCAAAAGTCCAACTATATTTCAATTTATATAATAAACTTTAACCTTCAGTATACTATCGAACAATTTGGCTATGTTCAGTAAACTATCGGTTAAAAGGTTATCTCCTAAGTGCCTTTAGAAATTTAAAATATACGCATCCCAACTTCGCTCCTACTTTTCCCGTACCAATAATGATTTCATAAACTGCCTATATATTTTGAATCACAAAACTGTAGCATTATTTGAAAAATCCTCAAGATTGCATTATAACTGCAAACATAACAGCATAGAGAAATAGCGAAAAAAGTCTCCAGAAATATACCTTCAAAAGAGAATATATATTTTTTTTAATATATAATAATTCTAGGTGTAGAGAAGGAGAGATGGACGGAAACGAAGATTAACGAGGAATCAGTGAACATCACTCTTCTCTCTGATGAAATGGCGTGATCTATCGATGTTACTTATCATGTAGGACTTAAATGGCACCCTTGTTGTCAGAGATAATATATATAAATTTGACAGTAGAAACAGTTTGTGTTTGGTTGTGGATTTTCTGCCAGCGAAGTTAGTGACGATGACCGCTTGTTATCAGTTTAGATTGAGTGAAGTCTGTTGATTGGTCAATAAAGCTCACCATAATTATGTGTGGCTGATTTAATACTGCACTTGAGGTATATTAAGTCGTTTTTATTTTGAAATACTTCTTAATTTGAGCAATTCGACTTAATTATTACAATTCAAAGCTTTGGATCTGTCGCTGTTTGTTCGTGAAACTCATGTTTTGCATAAACTGTTGACTTTATCATGATTTAACGCGAATTCTTTAACTCCAGGTCCTAAGATTCGTCTCCAGTTTCAACCTAAGATCGTTCAGAGATCCTCATAAGATCGTTCAGAGGAATCTTCTACTCTTTTCTAAACTTAATCATTTCTTAATTAGTAATTAGACCCCCTGAAATTGTTAATACATTGAGGAATAACCACAGTTATTCCTGTGGGTGTGGAGAAGGATGGAGAAGGTTAGGTGGACGGAAAGAAAGACTAACGAGGAAGTGCTTGAGTTGGTGGGTGAGGAAAGGGAGCTTCTGAATGAAATTCAGGATAGGCAGGGTGGATGGCTGAAGAATGTAATAAAGGGCGACGGGTTGCTCAAGAGTGTGATAGAGGGAAGGATGCTGGACAAGCGGGGAAGGTGAAGAAAGAGAATGGGCTCCATGGACTGGACCAAGAAGGGTAGATCGTATACTGAGGCGAAAAAGGATATACTACAGGAAGATAGGCTCCTCAAAGTGTAGAAAATATGGAGGAGATTCTCTGACATTCAACAAAACCTACCTCTACCAGTAGAATAATTAAATTATTATAGTAATTATTTTAAGCTTTAACCTTCAGTATTCTATACATCAATTTGGCTATCTTGAGTAAACCATCAGTTAAAAGTTTCTCTCCTGAGTCCCTTTCGAAACCAAAAAATCTCATTAGAGAATGCTACTTTTCCTATCCTCGTACTGTTTTCATCAACTGCCTCTACATTTCGAAACACAAAACCGTTGAATTATTTAAAAATCCTCCTGATTACGTTATAACCACAAAAAGAACAGCACCATGAAATAGCGAACACATTCTGCAGAAATATACCTATAAAAGATTATGTATTTTAAAACTATACATAATATCTCATATTTCTGTAAAAGAAACTAGAAATAGCTAACGCGATCTGTAGAAATACACCTTTAAAAGACCATATATTTTAACAATGGATATTATCTATATCATTTTTCTTTCCCTAAGAAGCCATGCAAGATACGCATATAATGCGTTATATATCCGTAAAGATATATGGACACTGTAAACTTTAACATTTTGTAGCAATTTTTTACGAGACTAATTCTGAAAAAATAGGGAAGGAGGTAGCATATATGAGAATTCAGAAAAAAGATAGGAAACATAATCTGAATGGACACGAAGAATATTCATGAATTCTACAGGAAATAATAGTGAAGAGGAGCTGGCGAAAAACAATTTCAAACGATTTGAGTAGAAGTTGGAAACTGGATCACTCATATTAAGCGACGACGCCTTACATTCAGTAGATAGAAAACAATACGAGGGTGTGCTAAAAATGATATTTCCATGTATCTTAACTAACAACTCTTTGAGATTTCCCTGACACATTTAAGTGACCATATTGAGTCCTATTTTGATGTTTATTTAATATCAGATGTAAGTTTAACATACAATATTACATAACTACTGAAGCTCCAGCAATGAGCATGTACGATTGTACTGTTATTCGTAGGTTTGGTCGTGTCGAGAGAATGAATGAAAGTCGAAAAAGTTAACAGATATACATTTTTAGACTGACAAGATTAAAGGGAGATGCGAAAGTTATGAGTGAAAGCGATAGAAGAGACTCAAAAGCGGAGTAATATTATGAGTTTCAAGGATAGAAAATCCCACTCGAAGCAATATTTGAGCTTAATAAAAGCGAATGCAGTTTGCAAGGATAGGATATCATGGAATAGGCTATTAAAAAGCAGCTAGTTGGGGCTCTAGGTTCTTTTCTAGGATTAACGACCATAGCAAAATTATTTGATTTTGCCAAACCCTAAAAATTATGGCGCGATGAGTATTTACGTTCCACATTTTTCAACTTCCACTTAGTTTATGAAAATTTAAGAAGTATTCACTAAATGGCCACTTGCAGTCTCTAAGTTCTATCCTCCTTATACAACGTTTCTTGACTCATTTGAACCCACTAGTGTACTTGTAAGTGCAAACATTTTTACAAGTTAGAAGTTCCCAGGTGTACTCATTGGCATCAGAAAAAATATTGATATTCTGTAACACTCTTGCAACAAGTATTTTTATATTCACTCACAAAAGGTTGGCTTTTGTACGTAATTTTCGAAGACTTGGTGATTTTTGTCTCCCGTAATAAGTTACTTAAAAGTCAAATAAATCTATATTCTTTTCCATGGATGTACAGCCAGCAGAGACACGACGCTCTGGTTCCGCTCTAAATTCCATTGGAATCGGACTGAGTTTTCGGAGTTCGATAGTCACGACCTCCTTTTTGACCACAAAATAAAAAAGTAGCTCACAAATGAAATAGTGTATCAGTTACGGCTTTTCCGCGTGTCAGGAAATTTTCAAGCCGGAAAAAAATCTCATTTTTGACGAGCCAGCTGGACGGGCTATCGTCGAAAACGAACCGATCTTGTATAGGGGCCTTAAAATGGTACGATTACTTCAATTTCTCAGGTAGTATGTGTAAGTGCAGTGGAAGTATGAAATTGTCGAACCTCGCAGAAAGTATTTTTGGTCATATATATGAGGATCTCTGTACGATCTAAGGTTAAAACTGGAGACGAATCTTAGGACCTGGAGTTAAAGAATTTGCGTTAAATCATGATTAAGTAAACAGTTTATGCAAAACATGAGTTTCACGAACAAACAGCGACAAAACCAAAGCTTTGAATTTTAATAATTAAGTCGAATTGCTCAAATTAAGAAGTATTTCAAAATAAAAACGACTTAATATACCTCAAGTGCAGTATTAAATCAGCCACACATAATTATGGTGAGCTTAATTGACCAATCAACAGACTTCACTCAATCAAAATTGATGACAAGCGGTCATCGTCAATGAGTTCGATGGCAGAAAATCCACAACAAAACACAAACTGTTTCTACTGTCAAATTTATATATATTATCTCTGACAACAAGGGTGCCATTAAAGTCCTACATGATAAGTAACATCGATAGATCACACCATTTCATAAGAGAGAAGAGTGATGTTCACTGATTGCCGCAGTGATACTACATGAGCATTGGTTTGGGTGTACAGTTAAATACTTTTATGATATATTGGTCAAATGTCAAGCAAATACAGTTGGGACTGAATTTATCCGACTCCAATAATGTCATTTTTTTGTCCTATATTACATTATCGTACATAGTCTCACTGCGCAGATAATGTAGATATTATCACACACAGGTGTGTTTACAATGATGAACCCTCTCCTAATAAAATACTTGTAACGTCTTTGTGATTAAACATCGAGGAATATCTCTAGTCTTAACGGTGCAATATCGAGTCAAGTGACATTCTTCGACTTGCTTTCTGAATTTGCGATTTGTTCTCCACTATGTTCTGTATTATTTATGTTATAAAGGATTCTTCACATACTAACCTGGCATGGACCTTGAAATTCCTATTAAATCATTCCTAAAGCTCTTCTTCTTCTGGTCATCAATCCGTGGTTTGCAGTAGTCGTTTTCCGTCTCCATTCCGCCCAATCCTGGGCCAGCCTCTTCAACTCCAAGTAAGACTGGCAGCCCATATCCTCTACAACCTGTTTGACATATTCCTTTTTGGGTCTACCTCTCGCATTTTTACCCTGAACTGAGCGTTTTATAATGCTCATTTCAGTTAAATCAAAACACTTTTCATTTGGAAAATAAAGGATTAGTGAGGTAAAAAGACTTCCATTTGATTTAAAAGTCGTCAAAGTTTGAACACTCTAAACAATCTTGGAATACAGATATTAAGAACGAATTATTAAGAAAGAACTTAATTTATTAAGAACCAGAATTAAGAAAGAAGAATATCATAACCTTCACAAGGTTCATCCCAATTTGCAAACTAAATCTCCGACGTAACAACTGAATTGATCAGAAAAGCGTAGGTCATAGGATCATTTCAGCCAAATAGAATAAGAATCTAGCATTTTGACAGATTCAAAAGTTGTTTCACTTGGTGGAAGATGGAAATTGTAATAAATCAAACTTTGTGTCTTGCATAGTTTTATTATTAAAAGTACAACCGATTTTGGCACTTACGCCATTATCAGGACGCATAATTGTGGCGCTTCGTATGCCTCCTAACTTCCCAGAACCAACGGACCCCGAGGCCAGGCGGACTCCCCTTAATATATTTAAGGGTTATCTCTATTATAATAATAAGGGTTATGGCGTCAAACGACTGTTATCCTCCCTCATATCCATCATTTGTCATTCTTGGAAAATAACCGCTAAGACATTTGTATATCTACAAGATCCTGCGAATATTTTATGCCAGAAGTGGAAATATGCTAGGAGTTGATGGCAAATGTCATCTCAAGTCAAATAATTATTTAAACTCTTTACTTCCAAATCCTAGAGTATCCTTATATAATCATTTGCTTTTCGCTTGTATGCTACCGTGAAGGGAACATGTTAATATTGATGGTGGCTCAATTGAGGTCTTGACCTAGGAACCCACCTAAGGCTTCGTTGCTATGGTTAATTATTTTTTAATAAAATATTTTGCAGATTGGAAGAAAATAAAATTCCATTCTATTCTATTTTATATACCCGCGCGGCCACGAGTGTACCTGATGATGGCGTAACTGCCGAAACCGGTTGTAATCTTAATAATTAAACTGTAGAAGACACCAAGTTTGATTTACAACAATAGGATTATGATGCCTCACTTCGATGGTCGAGAGAAAATAAGTATTCCAATGGTTGTATTGGAACTGCTTCTGAATGCAACTAATTGCAGGGTCTAAAATGAGCACTTGCTCTTTATTATTACCCAATTGCCGAGAAATGCACGTATACACATCGATGAAAAGCATTGCAAAAATGAGCGAATAGCAAACGAAGCTCGAGAAGGATATATTTAGTAATATTTTCTGATATTAATAAAATGAAAATTTCAGTTCACATTTACGTAAAGCTATAATGAAATAAATTGTACGCAGACACACAAATACATCAATCAACATTGGCTTTCCACCCAAAGTCTTCGCGAGCAGAGGATCAGGCGCATTTCAAGTCGTCATAAATAGCTGTTGTTGTTGGCCGTTATGGTTGGTGTAGTTGGCCGTTACTTAGAACAAACTCCATTGGTACATTTTTATATCCCTACTAATTCAAATGAACTTATATTTTTGAACTTTAACTGAGAGTAATCGATTCTTTTCATATGCTTCTACTCCATCCCAATGTTGCGGCATCTATAAATTTAAGAGCTTTGTTTTTCTTCCGGTACGAAAATTACACTTCTGATGGCACCAAAGCGTCGAATTCGGTAAAGTTGATTCCCCTTGGTCTAGAGCGGTGAAAACATCTTGGAAAATATCAAGGCTTAATAAATAATACACGTAAAAAGTGGATATAATTGGCTGAAAGTCGAGTTAAAGGTTTTCTTATAGTTGGTGTTGTTGGCCGTTACTTGGTGGAAGCGATTCATTATAATATTAATGAATACACTTCATTTTTCCACAGTTTTTATTATTCATTCACTACCTAGGTTTCGACACTCAGATTATCATCAGGTGACTACATGTCTGTACCTACTATAGTCATCTGACTACTGTAGTCACCTGATGATGACCTGAGTGTCGAAAACTAGGTAGAGGGGGAAAAATAAAAATTGTGAAAAAATCAAGTGTATTGGAGGAAAAATCAAGTGAAAAAATTAAGTGTCACTGATATTATATTACAGGTTTTCAACGTGTAATTTGCCGCAATTCCAGGTTAGGAGTGTTTTGCGTAATATTAGCATGTCATGTACACGCAAATTTCATAATAAGCACTGTTTTATAATGTCGTCTTCAAAAATAGCAGAGAAAACATCTTTTGCGAGATTCCCTTGCTTCCTAGAGGAGGACTACTCAGCTTCTGTGTATAAAAATATAGGTCATTTACTAAACGTGGTTCTTTTAACCCCAATCAACACGGATATTTCCACTTTGGATGCCATATCAAGTCATACATTGTTGCAAATGATATGACCATGAGTATATTTAATGGATTCAAATGTTTGGAATCGTTGTATAGCTAACGTGTTGCCTAAATTTTCACATTTAGTTCACCCAGTCCTTGGCGCTATTTAGAAAAAAGTCTTACCAGTCGACTCGTAAATGGCCGTTGTTCATTGTTGTTAATGTGACACTGGTGGGTATTCAATTACGATCGAGGAGATATGAACTACTTGATGCTGTGAATAATAGCTGACTATTTTTTAGATCTAACAGTTACTTTGCAAATGCTAGAGAGGAAAAATCTACTACTGGAAGTGTGTAAGAGGCATATGAAACTTCCATCGTGAGCAGACGCCGACGGTTGCCAGACTCTGATTCTAATTTGAATGCATTAGGCCCGTTCGGCTCAATTAAAGAATTAGGAATGCCTCGTTTAAACAGAACTTGCTTCGTACCAGGCTGAAAAATAGGGTGTCTACGAGGACCCAAAATAGGAGACCAAACGATATTGAAAATGTGTGGAATTACATCCTGAGTATGGTACTACATTTTTATCCACTGCATTATGATTACTGGTAAATAAAACTGGTAATACGTGTATATTTACGATCTGAGGACTGTATTTACCTTTGAATTGCCGTATTTCATCACTAGGCGGCGCCACAATCCACAAAGTTGTTTGTTTACGGATATCTAGGCAACAGTTTTGACGACGAGTCAACAATCCATACGTATATTCATGGGTACGACGCAGACCAGGCTTCTTAAATTTTTTTGTTACCCCAAACTTAACGATAAACGTTCCTTCGCGTTTACAAATATTATGGACTCGACCACTTATTCTATAAAGCAATCACTGATATATGTAAGTAAACCGCTGACTGATCTGAGAATCAATGTTTAGGATCTGTGATGTTGATGAAAATTATTAGCTCACGAATCCATTTAAATTCTTAAATTTTGCCTAAAATATCTTATTTCCGCTCCATTACATTGTTAACAAGCGTATCTTGCAACAGTTTATCTCGTCCTCATGTTCATACTGACTTTGCACTCTTTCATTATGCACTGCAGGTGGGTAAAAAGGGCTAAGAATGGTGAAGACAGGGAGATGAATGCGGTAAAGAACAAAAGTGGAGAGATCGTGTGGGATGAGGGCAATATTAAGGACTGATGGAGGGAGTATTTTGAATTATACAATAATGTTGCAGGCGCTGAGGAGGAGCCTTGCGAAGTAGTATGCGAGAACGTGATGATGGAAAAGAATATCGTTGAGAATGAGGTCATAACAGTATTGAGAATATTTAAAAATGAGATAGCTGCAGGAGTAGATGAGATATCCAGTGAGATGTTGAAGTGTGGGTGTAATTTACTCATTTTTGGGCTGTGTGAACTATATAATTTATGCTTACAGGCTTCTGTTGTTTCAGTGGATTGGAAGAATGCAATCATCGTTCCATTGTACAAAGGGAAGGAAGGAAAGACCAAATATAATAGTTATCGGGCTAATGGTTTATTGAGCATTCCGGGAAAAGTGTACAGCAAAATTTTAATCACAAGAGTGAGAAATATTACTTCTGACAGAATATGGTGTTTGCAGTGTGGGCTTATGCCTAGGAGAGGATGTAGTGACCAGCTTTTCGTGATTCAGCAAGTGGTAGAAAAATGTATGGGCGTCCGAAGGAAAGTGTATTGTACGTTTGTTGATTTAGAGAAGGCATGTGATAGGGTAAATAGAAAGAAATTGAGGAAGGTTTTAAAGGACTGTGGAGTGAATGGGCAGTTATTGAATGTTATGATGGCGATATATGATAATAGTAAGGCAAATGTGAGAGTTAACGAGTTTCTGAGTGATTGTTTTGCAATAAAACAGGGCGTAAAGCAAGGATGCGTTATATCACCATGGCTGTTTAATGTGTTTATGGATAAATGTGTTAGAGATGTATGTAGTGAAAACGACGGTGTTCTGATTGGAAATGTAAACGTGCGAGTTTTACTATATGCGGATGATGCTGTTTTGATCTCAGAGAGTCAAGAAGGATTACAGAAGCTTATAGATAAGTTTTGTGAATCAACACAGAGAATGTAATTAAGGGTAAATGCGTGTAGGACTAAAGTAGTAGTTTTTGATAAGGAGAATGGAGAGAATAACTGTATGATGAAGCGATGAAGTATGAAGGCGAATGGTGAAGTAATTGAACGAGCTGATGATTGTGTGTACTTAGGTAAGATGTTTGCGAAAGATGGACGGATAGATGAGGAGATAAAGAGACGTGCGAATCTTGAAAGGAAAGTGGTAGGTAGCTTATATAGCATATCAAGGAATGAGTGCTTGTCTAAGGAATCGCCGTGTACAAAAATGTACTTCTTCCCACTTTGTTGTATGGTAGTGAAACATGGGTATGTCAGGATAGACATAAGAGTAGACTAAACGCCGTGGGTATGAGTTACCTGAGGAGTGTTTGCGGAAAAAGTAGGATGCATAGGGTCAGGAATGAATGGGTAATAAATGAATGTGGGTTAAATGCTCCAGTAATGGTCATATATTAAAGGAGTGTGCTTCGTTGGTTTGGCCATGTTGAGAGAATGGATGAGAGTAAAATAACAAAACATATATAAGAGTGAAATGAATGGTGCGAGAGGTAGAGGTAGGCCGAGAAAAAGGTGGTTGAATGTGGTTGAGGAAATTCTGAGGAGGAGGAATATTTGGAGTCTTAAAAACAGGAGGGCGTGTATGAAGCAGAGTATGGGGTTAAATGAAGCGAAAGAGTTACGCAAGGATAGATCAGTATGGAGGAAATCACTGAAGCAGAGTTAGGTGTACACTTATGTATTAATGAGTGAAACTTGGTGACTCTGCCTACCCAGGAAGGGAACGGCGTGAACGGTATGTATGTATGCTTCGATGACACGTGCAAAAAATTTCTACTAAACGCGAAAGTATACCTTTCATATTACTGCAATCGTTTCTATTAAATGACAAGGCATCGTGCCGAATGAAAAACACGTGGTTTTATACGGGTTTTGCCTTGACTTCAAATTCTCGCCATAAACACAAGTCATTGTTGTCGTTGTCTCTCAAAAGGCCAGACTTTGTCGCTGTCTTTGTAGTCAATTGTCTGTTTCTCAGGCTGTTTTTTTTCATTTCCCCGTAGGATTTACAGTTCATGATTGACATCACACAGTTAAGCAAGGATATTCTAGTTTGTTCTTTCCTTTCCTTCCCCAACACTTTTCCTTCAATTATGTTCTTGATGAGCTCGTTATGTATTGCTAAATGACCAACAAGTTTAATTTTCCTGGAGTGTGGATTGCTTGGAGAAGCGTCCTTTTTTTCACGTACTTCTTTCGAAACTTGCTCATTAGTTTTCCTCCTGACCCAACTTGTTTTAGTCATTCTACTCCAGAACCACATTTTCGCTGCCTGGATCCTGTCTTTTTATTGCCTGTTTACTGTCCATATTTCACAACCATGGGTGAGTACACTCCACAAGAACGTCTCTTCCTCGTATCTTTACAAGTCTTTTCCTTCTTTACAAGTCTCTTCCTCGTATCGATTGAGAGGTGGTTTTTACGAAGAGGTTACACGCTTCCTTTGGAAACCTAGTTTGGCCGGGGTGATCTTTCACTTAACATCTGTTAAGCTTGTATATTCATTTTTTATTTGACTTTCCAAGTAGCAGAACTCTTTTACTTGGTCAATGATTGGGTTTTTCATAACTTAATTTTACCCTTAAAATTGCAGTTTTAGTTGTCCACCACCATAGTTTTCGTCTTTTAAATGTAAATATTTAATTTTAATTTATTCATATCTTTCCCAAGAGTCTCCAGAGCTTGATACAACCCAAGTCATAACAATTCTTTACATGAGACAAAGTATTTAAAACAAATTCTTGAATCATCATCAATTAATCACGTTTGTTTTTTTTTCAATGTTTAAAATGATTTACTTAAGAGAAATGTAGTCCACAAATTTCTTTAGTCTTACTTGAAATGTTATCCAAATGTGCACTCAAATACTCACGGTTCGTACTCCAACCGCATTAACACAAACACACCCAATTATTCCAAACGAAGAACAATTTTTCTCATCATGAGAGGTTGCTTTCTAGGAGCCTTTAGCAAAACTAGGTTTTGCTAAGGGTATACCAGGAAGGTCCTCGTATGAAAAAGTAAAAGAGAGATGATACTTTGCTCTGGTTAGGCCACACCTCCAATACGTTTCAAGCAGTTGGGATCCTGGTCATTAAGATTCAACCAAAATAATTATTAAAATACTAAGAAAATCTGCACGCTTCGTTAAAGACTGCTACAAGAAAACATGCGAGGCGTGCTCAAAAAGTAAGGTGACTTTATATTTTTATGAAAAAATATTTATTTATTCTTCAATATTCAAGTTGTCCCCTTCAAAGTAATCCCCCCCAGATATAATACACTTGTACCAACGCTTTTTCCAATCCTCGAAGCAATTCTGATACGCACTTTTTGGAATAGCCTTGAGCTCTTTCAGAGATGCAGTCTTTATCTCCTCAATCGTTGCAAATCTCCATCCTTTCATAGGTCTCTTCAGTTCTGGGCACAGGAAAAAGTTGCAGGGGGCCAAATCCGGTGAATATGGTGGCTGAGGCTTGATTGTGGTGTTGTTTTTGGCCAAAAAATCTCTCACAAGCAACGATGAGTGAGCAGGTGCATTATCGTGATGCAAAAGCCATGAATTGTTTTTCCACAATTCCGGACATTTTTTTCGTATTGCTTCTCGCAAACGGCGCATAACTTCAAGGCAATACTCCTTATTGACTTACTCCTTATATACACTATACTCCTTATAACTTTGTGGTAAGAACTCCTGATGCACTACGATACGGTAATCGAATAAAACAGTGAGCAAAACCTTGACATTTGATCGAACTTGGCGTGCTTTTTTCGATCTTGGTTCTCCTGGGTACTTCCATTGGGACGATTGGGCTTTGGTTTCTATGTCATAACCATATACCCTTGATTCGTCACCATTTATGATCCTTTTGAGCAAATCGGGATCATCATTGACGTCATTCAACAGCTCCTGAGCGATGCTCATGCGATGGTTCTTCTGGCCAAAATTTAGCAGTTTCGGAACGAACTTCACTGACACACGTCTCATGCCCAAAACATCCGATAAAATTTCATGGCACGAGCCAACCGATATGCCAACATCCTCAGCAACTTCTCTAATAGTGATTCGACGATTTTTTTTCAGAGCGAGGTTCGTCATTGGCATCTTCTCGGCCGTCTTGGAAGAGCTTCTACCACTTATAAACATTTTTTTTACTCAGAGCAGACTCACCGTATGACACAGTCAACATTTAAATTGTTTTGGAGCACTTAATTCCATTTTTACACAAACTTTGATGCAAATTCTTTGATCCATTTTTTTAATTGCAGAAAATCGCCGAGCACACCAAAACACGTCTAACATTTGTATCTGTCAATAACAAACTAAAATGCTATACTGTTCAAACTGCAAGCAAATGTTTGGGAAATGTGTACAAATACAACAAAACAAAAAAAATCGAAAATCGAATGTATGTTGCCCGCGAAATTTGAAAAGTCACCTTACTTTTTGAACACACCTCGTATATTGTTTCACAACTTTTAGAGAGATTAAAGTGGGAGCCTCTTGAGACTCGAAGGCTGCACGCTCGGCTTACTCTGCTTGAGAAATTCAGAACTGTTGTGTTTCAGAGCGACACAGAGAATATTATCATGACGCCTCACTACATCTCTAGGTCTGACAGATGCGATAAAAAGAGAGACACTTTGCCGAGCAGATAGGTGCAAAAACTCGTTCTTTCTGCGCACAAGAAGCGACCACAATAAAAACTGAGCTCCTCTAAATACACTCCCACATTATGCGTCGCCATTTTATCTCCCAAACACTCTTACACGGTGTCCTAGCACTCCATGCCACACGCCCATGCTGCGGCTCGCAGGGTAGTATGTAGATGTAGATATAGATGTAGAACACTTGAAGCTGATTTTCGGAATTTTGGCTCAAAACCAATCGTTATTCAACGGCTAGATAATCATCACACAAAACTCACTACTCAGTTTCTCTCACAACCCCCTGAATTTCAAAACCTGTGATTTCGGATGCAGGTCAGGTAAGGTCTATCTAGCGTGTCTCAAGTTAGAACCTTATATTAAATTTTTATTATTTTAAATATTTCCACACATTTTATGTAATATATTCCCAATGCCGACCAAAGAGGCAATGATCAACGCAGGGATTTTAGGTTTGAGGTCCACGCAAGTGGAATATTTAAATTTAAAATATATAAATTTGTGAGTGTGATACGCCTGTTGAGTAAATTCAACAGACGTCTTCATAGTCTCAATTTTGCTTTCAATAAAGGGTCTTCATCATTACATACTAACTGAAATAATGAATCAAAAACAAGTATTTGGTTGTGATTCCTTCCTTTATATAGTGTGAAATCTTAACATAATATAAGACACTTTCCCTTGTGTCAATCGGTGTAACTCCTTCATAATGAGTGAAAAACAATACTTGGTTATGATTCCTTGCTTTATAGTGGAATCATAGCCAGGTACTTGTTTTTCCTTGATTTATAGATTATGGAATCATAACCAAGTACTTGTTTTCCTTTCATTATGAAGGAGTTCCACCGATTACCGTAAGAGACAGTGTCTTACATTCAAACTGAAATAATCAGGAGTGCAACATCAAAAAAAAAATTATAAGTTCAATTATTAATTTGTATCGTTAGATTTTGCAACAATGCAGGTCTTATGAAAGAGCTTTCGAGTCCTGCTGCGTCTTAGTTTGAATTACCCGAGATTTTTCCACCATTTTTGGCAGCTTAATCACAAATAATAGCTTGACGAATTTTTTTAGGAGAGTGGAGGAATAGCAATATAAAGGTACCACAGACTTACAAATCAAGCTATTATTCCTCATGATTTCGTCTGCAATTCTGTCTGAAGCAAAAAGTCGAGGTTAACAAACAAAGACGCAGCTGAACCCGAAAGCTCTTTCAGAAATAAATGTCTGGTAAACTTTCGCCACCAACGCGGATTGTCTTGTCTGGGAGCATTCGACCTAAACTAGGACGTCCCGATCGATTCGAGGTCCAGTTAAATGTTGTGCCTTTTGGTCTTGGCATCTTTTCATCTTTCCCTCCAACACTGAGGTCGTTTATTACATTGTGCATTGTCTACTCCTCTTCTCCAACATTTGCATGTTTGTAGATAAAATTAAGAAGGCATTTTTAACTTTGAAATTTTGAAATGAAAATCCCTACTTCGACACAAATTGCTTCAGGGCCAAGAAAAAAATAACACCATATTGGGAAGAGAACACTGGGACAAATTTCTTCCAATGGCGATCAGAGAAATTGAAAAGCGTCCCCATCTGGTACGTGGAAGACTAAAATCTTAGTAAGTGGAAGAGAGAAGCTGAATGTAGAAGCCATACTGAGAGGAGGGAAATTGGAGCAAGTGGATTCCTTCACCTATCTCGGAAGTACCATCTTTTCGGTCACAAGAAGTACAAAGGCGTTCATATGAAAAAGACAACTGCTGTGCTCAAAGAATATAGGAATACAAACGTGGAAACAGTATGGAAAAACATTCGTGTGGAGCGTGGCTCTCTACGGATCGGAAGCATGGATCATTGAAAAAGATAACCAGTAGAGACTAAAAGCCTTCGAAAACTGGTGCTTGAGGAGGATGCCGAAGATAAAAGGGATGGACAAATAAGAAATGACGAGGTTTACGAAGGAATAGAGGAACCATATGGGACATCATAGAAAAAAAGAAGAACCAAATGGATTTAACACGCCCTGAGACATAATGGTTTGTGAAGAATATAATTGAAGGGAAAATGGAGGGAAAAGTCCTCTGAAGAAGACCCAGGAATAAGCCGATGGGGAAAATAAAGAGGAAGGTACATGGGAAGAGATAGCAGGAGGTATGGGAACTAGTATTAGATTGGGAAGAATGGAGGGCTGTAGTAAACAACTCTTACGATTGAACAACCAATGATGGTCTGATATGCCAAGAAAAGATCTAAACCCAGCCGGTACTTGGCCCTCTGTCCTCATCTCGTCCTTTTCATGCGTACAACTTGCGTTTCTCATCTCTCAATCACTCCCATTAGCATTCACCGCTTTCTTGTCTTTCCATTTAGAAGAATTTGGGGTAAACGAACTTAACCATTCAGTCCACTTGAGAGTCTATAGCATGATCGATCACTATGGCGATAGCTTTTCCTCATTCCTCTCCCTTCGATCTATTTCCGCGATCTAAATCGTATTTCGCATATTCGTCAACTGTCAGTCTATCATGAATGAGCTTGGACAGTAATTGATGGGTCTCTAAATGCAACATGTTGAAAACTGAGCTGAAGCGATGATCGCTTAACGAGAAACGAAAAATATATTTGAAGTTAAAATTATCAGGATGTAACTCAATCGCTTCAATGTAACCTCTTGATATTTCTTACAGTTGTGCCCAACTACAATCACCTCGCCGTAGAGATGAAATTCTTCGCCTTATTAAAAAAACATCAACCCCCTTTCAGTATTTTCAGAAAAAAATTCACTAATCGCTCCAATGAAGTGTTGAAAAAGATAATGCTTTAAATTTACTAAAAGTGAGTACATTTTGAAAACTTATATATCCATGAGCAATTCTTCTGAAGGACTGGACTTGGGATAATGAGTAAAATCACCAATTTCCAACGTTACGCAGTTTTACCACTGTGCAACCATAAATATTTTTACCATTTATTTATATTTCACTCAGTCTGTTCTGCCCATGAACTCATATCAATAGTTTATCTCAAGATACATCTACATACTACCCTGCGAGCCGCCAAATGGGCGTGTCGTAGGGGGTATTAGGGCACCAGTCGTGTAAAGATGTTAGGGATTAGGTTTTGGGAGGAGAAATGGTGACGAGTATTATGGGAAAGTACTTAGTGGAACTAAGATTTTTATTGTGGATGCTTATTGTGAGCCAATAAACGAATTTTTTCACCTGTCTGTTTGGAAATGCATCTCTCTTATTTCATCGCTTCTGTCGGATCTAGGGATGAAGTGAGGCGTCATGATAATATTTTATGTGACGCTCTGAAACACACCAGTCCTGAATTTCTCAAGCAAGCTAAGCTAGCGTGTAGCAAGGTAAAAAATCTGTGTCAAATTTCTTATACATTTATAAGGATGTGATTTCAATTACCCTTATAAAATAAAGCCCAAACGGAGCGGAAATAAAATAGCAAAGCGTTTGCAAGAGGTGATTAAACTCACTATCCCAAGGCCAAGCCTCCAGAAAAATGGTGATTATATACATTAACCCTCAGTGAGATCTACATCTCCACCTACATCTCCAGTGAGATCTTTCCGCCCGATGCTTCATCGCTAGAACTTCAATGATTGGTTCGATGACAGTATATAACACCCAGTTTAGAATGACTCCTGTAATAATTCATTACTTTTATCGCCACCAAAAGTTGGTTTTCGACGCCCGGAGAGAATTCTAGTTGAAGAAAACAGTTATCTGACATCTAAGCCTCTTCGTTAGTAATTCGTCAATTTTTGCATTCATATCTATTCTAGAAATAGCCCTACCCTCTCTAATAAGGTAATAAGCATATTATGTCACACGTAGTGCTCATTGTCAAATAAACATTGAAATATGATTCAATAGATATTTTCTTTGGACAGCTAAAGCAACGATATCTGGGGAATTTAGAAGAATCGCGCAGAAGCGAATGGCATGAATGACCGTTTTAAAATAGTTGCTACATACCTAAACCCAGGTGATTTTACAATGGTGATTTATGAGGAAAGAATCGTCACAGATGCAGCAAATTTTGTTAAATATGAGTGAATCTCAGAGTTTTTTAAAAATGTCCTCTTTCCCTTCCCCCTCCCTTTCTTCTGGCGCTAGAATCTAAAGTCTAATCAGGGTCGTTCGATTCGATACATCCATAGCTCCATCGATACGGGTCATCGCAACAACTTCTACCACACTTAATGTGCTTATACTCTCATAGTATACCCAAGGAAATTGCGATAATGTGGCGTAAGTGGTCATTTCGAATACAAAAATGCACAAAACAACAAAAAAAAACAGTAAACAACTCAATGATATACTTATGAAAACTATACCAAAATAAGAACATTTATGGCGGATTCGTTTACGCTGCAAAGACCTGTATCGAAAGAATAATACTATCGATATTCAACCACCCTGAAGTATAATTAAATACCTGAGACGTCATTTCCTCTTATTTCGTGAGTACGCCTGGTTCGTGCATAGGGAAATGTACACTTAATTCACGACTTTCTAACTAACTAAAACTAATTCCCCTTCCCTGTCCAGTAGAATAATTTTTTAATCAAGCCAATGAAACATACACAAATATATATTTCGTATTAAAACTTTGACTCGGTAGCTAGTTTTACATAGGAATCCCTGCCTGTCAAATCCTTATCAATTTCACGACAAGCCACATCCTATTGGTCTTCAATATAAAAATTGTCTCCATTTTTACACAAGCAAGCTTATCGAGACTATTTTTTTTTAAGTATTCTACCGGTAAATGTAGTTTTTGTTGAATGTCAGAGAATGCCAGGTTTTTTACACTTTCAGGGGCCCATCTTGCTCTAGCATATCCTTTTTCGCCTCGGCATACGATATACCCTTCTTTATCCTGTCCATGAAACCTATTCTTTTTCTTCCCCTTCCCCGCTTGTCCAGCATCCTTCCCTCTATAACATTCTTGAGCAACCCATCTACCCGTATTAAGCCCTCCAGCCACCTACTCTGCCAATCTCAAATTTCATTACGTTTCCTCTCCTCGTCCACCATCTCAAGCACTTCCTCGTTAGTCTTTCTTTCCATCAACCTCACCTTCTCAATCTCACCCACGTCTCAAATGCCAGCAGCCTATTCTCGTTCTCCTTTCTAATGATCAATGTCTCTGATCCATACAACGCTACGCTCCTTATCACCAGCCTCTTCTTCACATCCTTACCCAATGTCCCCGTCATCAACTCCCATCTATTACTAAACGTCTCCTTAGCTGGCTCTATTCTTTCCCATATTTCTTTGCTACTATGTCCGTTTTCTTCTGGCGTGCTACCTAAGTTACTATTTACGAAACAATTTACGATGGTTAACTGCCACAGAAAACGAACAAAACTTTTTACACAAAGATGACTATGAATTTGCTTAAAATTATGTAAAAATAATGTTATAAATTATATAAAATAATATATATCATTTCCACAAGATTCCAAGGAGAATTTTTCATAGAATGGAAAGGTATAAACTCCGCTCTTCCCCTCAATGGCACAATTATACATTGCATTATGTCCATACATCAGCTCTTCGATTTATATCTTCTTCTACCTCGACTTTATTACACTGCTAGCCACCCTAAGGGTGTCTGGCTGGGGATGACTTATCACCAACATAAAAAGAATGAAGAAACAAACTTTCACCAACATGGATTCCAATATGGGTGTGC
Organism: Ceriagrion tenellum; assembly: GCA_963169105.1. Lineage (NCBI taxonomy): Eukaryota > Metazoa > Arthropoda > Insecta > Odonata > Coenagrionidae > Ceriagrion > Ceriagrion tenellum. The sequence goes on from OY720637.1 coordinate 50,815,774, forward strand.
TACAAATGCTTTAAGAACTACTAAACATAACCTATCATGAAACTATACAAACGTGGCACAAGAGTCATGATTGTAACATGAAAAACATGGTGTTAACACTACTCGGCAGATTTAGTGACATGAATCATGGGGCATATGGTAAATCAGCTGCATTACCTGTCAACTAGCCTACTTCAAAATCTTACCGCAGCCATTATGGTCTCTTATCAATCGCGGGAAAAACGACATTTTAACATTTCAGTTGTACAATCTTTTTCTCTTATTTTATTCTTATGATCTGATCTACCGTAGTATGTCGGAGTTTGTAATATATTGCTAACTTCGTCGAAAAAAAAGTGATTTCCATTTTACATAAAAGATTGAGTCTAATTTACAATCAACGGCCTGAAAGCGATTCCCATTCAAGTTGTTGCAACAGGTCAGTAAAACTAATGAGATTATCAAAACGGCACTTCGCGTATCTTGCTGATCTCCTCTGCACGTGTTTTTACTCTTTTTTCAAGCCTACCTCATGAGGATCCCATACACTGGCAGCGTATTTCAAGTGTGGTCTAATAAGTGAGAATTAGCTGATTTTTCTAACTCCATCGTCGCACTTTCCAAGTACTCTTTTAGCTAATCCCAATTTACGATTACCTTGACCAGTTATTTTCCGAATACGTTTTCTCCACGAAGGATCATTAGTTAGTTTAACTCCGAGGTATTTTACAAATTCTACTTTCTCTACATGGGTATTTTGTACGTAATAATTGTACAAAGGGGAGTTTTCTCTTTTCCAGACGTACATTACAACACATTTTTTTCAAATTTAATTGTAGCTGCCAATCATGGCACTAAATTCGAAGTCTAATTCGATATTTCGCTCATTTCAACAAGGGCCGTTGGAAATTTTTTCTCAGTATAATGCAAATGAAATTGAGCATATGTCCATAAGTTTGCATTTTTGATAATTTAGGTGTATTAATTCTACCATAAATAGCATTTCAAATTTATTTGTTTTTGAATAAAGGTAAAAATGAGCTTATAAATCTACGCCTTGTTAAATAATAGAATTAAATTGGTCACTAATATCGGGTTCCCCTTTACGTCGTTTCGATGTAATTTACTTTTATTCAGCACGCATCTCCGACGCAAATTGAGGACCTACTGTAATCAGATAGAATTGTTCGATACTCAGAGGCATTAGCTCACAGTGAATGCGTTTTTTTCCAAGAAAACTCACCGCGTCTGGACGCGTGACTCTGGTTCCCATAAGGGTAGAAGCTGAGAAATGTAGAAATGAACTCACCTGAAAAGATAAGAGAAAATAGATTTAGAATTCAAACCTGGGGATACAAATTATTTCAGCCCACGATAAGAAAAATCAACAATACACTGAATCCATTCTAATTATAAATATTTGATTACATGAAATTGCATACACTATGCTGAGAGGTGAAAATATTAATCAATTTGCAATTTTTGCCTTTTTTGCTTCGTATATACCATCCTTAAGATACCTCGAAAGTGTTTTAACATCGAATTGAAGTTCCACGGAGGAAACAAGAAGTAGAATATGACAGGGAATGGCAGCCTTAAGTAAAGTCAACCAAATAATTTCAGCCGAAGTGATCAATTTAAGCCAAAGGAAAAGATTTTCCAAATGTATTATTTGGATTGTTATGATTCATGGAGCCGAAACACGGACAGTCAGGAGGAAAGAGGAGAAATATGTGAAAGGTTTTTAATTGTAGCTATGGAAAAGAGTTGAAAGGTTAAAATGGAGCGATGAAGTGAGCAAACAGGAAGTGCTGGCAAGGACGAATGAGAACAGCAACATTTTAAGATCAGTTAGAAATGTGGAGGCGAACTGGATGGATATCAGAAGGAAAGATCGAGGAAAAGAGGGAGAGGAAGACGAAGAAATAATATGCTGACGGATAATTATTAATGGAAGTAGTTGCGAAGAGGTGAGGGCGGCAGCACAGGATCGACGAGCATGGAAGGAGTACAATTCAATAGAACCCTGTCTGAGGACAGATTCACCTTAGAAGAAGAATACTAAGTTATAGACTAGATGAAAGCCACTCAAAGAAAATGAAACGGTACATTATTCAACCAGAAAAATGTATGGCATGTAGACACAGAGAATACAGCTTCCGTCCAAGACTACATCTGTAGGTCAGTTGAAAGGAATGAAATTAAAGAGCTGAACTTCCGCGCTCGAGTTGGTTCTCCGATTTGTATGTCTCACACAACATTATTGATCATAACATTAACAAGGCTTTTCAGAATATCCTTTGGGATTCCCCTTTGGGGTTCCGCCACTAAAATGAAAAAAAATGCTCAGACAGAAAAGGATCGAGAAAGTCATGAAAAAGTTCCATTACACACCTACAGTAAACCTATTTACACAGAAAACAATATCTCCCCAGCATCTTGCATGCATATTCTAGAAACTGTCCACTTCATCCACAAAAATTTTAACTTCTTTAAAAATAATTATGATTACCATAACTATAACACTACATCAAATAAATCTTTGCACATGAATTGCCACAGAACCTCAAAAAGACCCATTGTATTAAACACATTGGATTCAATCTATACACTTAACGTCCGTTATCAGTTAGATGAATGAAAATCAAAAAATTTAAACCAAAGGTAGAAGATATGCTTCAGGAAAACTTGTTTTATAGCACTAAAGAATATATGGAGCACACATTTTTGTAATATTGTGTAAATTACTGTTTTTCTGTATTGAAGTGTTTTTTATGTATTTATTGTGAATTATGCTATGTTCTACATGTGTTTTATGTATTCCATATTTTTAATATTCCTCATTTGATGTTCTATGCTACACCATGGTGTGTATTCTTTTTATTTCATGTTTTCTTTATGACGACTCCATGCAATTGTATTTGCCCTCGGACAGTAAAGTTCCATTCTATTCTATTCATGTATGGTGGTCAAAGAGGCGATGTTACACGCCCATAAGGCCAGTGAAATATGTCATTAAGGCTTTTGAAATACCACGACCCAAACTAGAATGATGATTATTGACTTAATTATAAATACAGTTTTAGCGCATCTATGATGATTTCCATGAGGAAATATAATCTACCCAAATGGTACATTGTTCGGCAGCCAGCATTCAAATATACGTTCCCATAAAATTTGAGAGGCAATTCTTCTTGTCACACAGCCTTTAGTTAAGATTGCCTTTCATTTCACCGCAATTTCTCTCGTGGGTTACTAAACAAGCCTAGGAAGTTTTTTGTTTGCCTCCCATTCCGTTTTCGTCAATGAAAATGAATATGAATGGAGGTTAATAGTCCCAAGACACCAGTTTCATCCTTGATTTCCGACGTGTATAGCGGGAGCCGGCCTACCTATTCGCTCCAGATATCGCGGACAAACGCTGAGCGCTTCTCGGAAAGATGAGACACGCTTAATGGCTCACATACCCCGAGGCGCACGTGAACACAACTCTAGGATAGCAATAGGGCGCTCTGACGTAGCTCCGAGTACTCACACAGTCAACTCCCTATCTGGAGCCCACTCCAACGTTAAGACTTCGTCTCAGGTTGGATACCTCAGAACCTTCTCTCCGAATTTGCTATCGTTTCCCAGAAGCAGCAAAACTCCCGACACGAAATGATGTCCCCGGACAAAAATTCGCCAAAAATCGCAGCGAGGCGGCATATTTCCATTTCAAGAGAACTTTCCCCTTTTCATTTCATTCATCGTCGTTTAAATTATAAATGACAGCTCTCATTTGCATGTCAATAGGCATATCTATGTATTTTATAATAACAAGTATTTTTATTTAAAAGTTTGAAATTATACATAGTACTTCCTATTAGCACATGGGACCTGATGGAGTAAGATGGATTTTGATATTGGAATTTGTCATTAAAAGTGGGTTTGCGATTTTTTAAATTTTAATTGTGATTTTTAATTTGTGATTTTAATTTTTTTAACTGTGAGTTTTGTAAAAGTTTGAAACATTTTGTCCTTTGATTCATTTTTGAAATTGAAACATTTTATCCATAATGTGTAAAACCAGGTGATATTGTATCATATTTCATTGACAAAGTACCGCCTGAAGAGTCTATTGACTCAGGCGGACTTTGTACAGCTGCTGTAATTTTAATTATGTAGTTTTAAATCCTTTTGTAACCCATCCAACGGGAAATTATTGCAATATATATTGTATCAAATTAAATTTATGGCAAATATTGTACTGAATTGTAACATATTGTATTAAATAAATTTAATTTAATTTAAAAAAATTACATTACACAATAATATGGATAAAATAGGAACCCATTTCAGGTATTGCGTGCTAATACTTCAAAAATCGCAATAACATGTTGAGTTGAATAAGTTCAGTAATAAGCTCAGACTAATTACGTACATGGATAATATATAATCGATAAAGATGAAATAAAGATAAAATGAAGATAAAAGAATTTTTAAGAAAAAATAAACTAACCACTAAACTATATCACTTTCGTTCACACGCCAATTTAAAACGCAATCGAACTGATATTAAAATTACAGATTTTCCATTAATTCACTGGGGATTATATCTATTAGAATTAAAGTAATATGAACTAAGCATGGCAGATTCTTACCTGAAGCAAATTCGCAAATTTGATATCTAATGCGACTATTTGAATAAAATAAAATGGGAAGATGAAGGTCTTTCTTGAAATAAAAACGCAAAAAATATTAAGTATACGTTATCACACACAAAACCGTAGATATAGGAGAGGGGCAGAGAACGCGAAAGACCATCTTTAAAATCTAAAAGTATTTCGATTGGGATACGATAACGACCATTTCAAAGGAAAGAAGGTCAAGCTTATTACTCCCGCTGATATATTACTTTTAATACCAAAGCAAAATTACGTACGATAAACTGATTCGGCCTTCATATTTGTCACGCATTTGATTATAATTTGTCAAAGAATATCATGAGGGAAATGGATACATACACTACAGAAATCCATTCACGAAAACTCTATGAGTCAATAAGTCATGAGACAATATAACAGTCATTTATATCGATAAAGAGTAAAGGAAATAACGGTGATGGGAACACAAAAAATTAACAATGGAAACGCAGGTAGGTGGCGTGCAAGATACCTGAATCCCAAGGAAAAGAGTGCGACAGCATCGGGAGCCGAAGACGCGGCTTCACTGCCCACGCCTTAGTCCACTTTTTTGCGTCCGTTTTCCGTCCTTTTACTGTTTGTAATGTCATACACGCGAGGGAGTGGGCGGGACTTAACGTAAGGAGGAGGAGCTTTCTTTTTTTCATAATAATTTCTTTTAATGTAAACTAACCATGCCGTGCATGTTACCCCACCGTGAATATAGTACCCCTTGAATTAAACAAAGAACATATCTGGATAACCAACACAAAAAAACTACTTTTTACTTGGGTCAAAAATTTGATGATAAAACTCTATTCTCGCATGTTTGCAGGTAAACCAAGAATTAGCTTAGGTCCAATGTAAGGGAATGATCGCTTAAATAGAGTCCAGTCTGGCTTAGGCAAACTATACATAATTAAATTCAGCGTATCAGGCGATATCTTGTGGAAATGGAGTACAGATGACATGTTCTCACAATAAAAGTTTTTGTTCGCTTTCCACAGAAATTTTTTTTCCCCGACCAAGGTTTCGACAAATCTATGTCATTTTCAAAAATGACATAATTTTCTCGAAACCTTGGTTGGTGAAAAATAAATACTGTGGAAAGTGAACAAAAACGTTTGTTGTGAGAACATGGCAAACGTATACATAGTTGTATTTTTAAGCTGGTACACATTAGGGTTTGTAACAGAGAGAAGACTAAGAATTTTAGCCAAGATTAGCGGATTGCTACATAAAATGAATCGCATCTACAGATTGCGTGGCTTAAATCCGTGAACCAAGGAGAGACAGAAGTGTGAAAAATACTAAAAACAATCTCCTTGGTAAAATTCGTTTTTGCTATCGAGTTATCCAAGGAAAGGAAGGGACTATCCGATCTTGTCCAAGGAAAAATACCAAACCTTCAATATTTAAGATAACCTAAACATTAACAAAATTATAAAGCCCTCATGTGCATAAAAATTTGACAATAAAATTTTTAATGCTAGACACACCACAGAAAGACGATTTGCCTATAACCCCGGGGAAGATTTTAGATTACACCTTTTTTTACAATTCAGTTATTCAATTGCTTTCAATGTATCTGAATTTTTATAAAACCTTTTACTTAAAAACTTTCCATTTTTTTAACAATAATCCACTAATTTATAAACGAAAAGAATAAGAAACCGCGGATATGCTTGAAGAAACGTTTTTAGCAGTGAGAGAAATTTAGAATAGCTAGGACGGCTAAAATTAACAACTGCGGCATTTAGTATACACCTACTTCAAAAATAAATCAATACATTTCAATAATATATACACCTGAATGCCAAAAAAATATATCCCTCGAATCTCCCGTTTTCATTCAAATAACTAACCTGCCATTTTCGATCGCTTCACGATGCCAACCATAAATCACAGGAACAATATGAATAACAAAAACTTTTACAATTTTTAGAGCACGGTGGAGCATCAAACGTTAAAAGAATTGACAGCTGAGGTATAAAACCGATTAAGAATATGTATGGCTGATCAAAAATTTAGAATGACCCTCGGATGTCAGGCCATGATTGGCCGTGAAACAATTTCACTTAGCTCCGCGTGCGGCGCTGCGGCCGGCCGAGTAATCGAAAGGGAAACCAATAATTAACGGAAGAATGGCGTATTTACGAGCATCAATCAACATCAAGCATATCAGGGTGAAAGAGTCCAATAGTTCGTGATTCGGCCACCAGGGGGATCCGGGTGGCGAAAAAAAAACGCGCGTGCACAATGAGTGAAGGGAATGGTGAAAGGATGAATTAATCGAGGCGTTGGCGAGGAAAATGGTGTCGAAGTTGGTCCCATGGGAGGCAGCTGAGGGGGGAGGGAGAACTCCGTTGGTGCTTGGTGCCGGCCTGAGCACCGGAGAAGGGGAGGTGAGGCTGAAAATTCGGGCCGACGCTTTCATGAAGGACAAAACGTCGCGCGCCAACGGTGAGTTTTAAAGGGGGAAAGCTGAGCAAACTACAAAGGCCAACATACGGGAAATGATGCATATATGCAGCTCTATTTTACAAAAGCTTAACACTAGAACCACCGAGGGGTCATTTTGACCCCGGAGGTTGTGTATGTTTGATTGTCACTCTTAGAATTTTTTAGATGGGGTCATCATATGTATATGACTATTAATCTTTTTTCATGCCTAATTGGATGCCACTTAGGTAAAAGATAAATATTGTTATTTTTCTGAGGTACAGGACCTCAACCCCTCGGGCCGCCAAGGGGTCAAAATGACCCTCCGTTTTTGTACATCGTTTTCTTGTTTGCTGTTCATGGTGTCTGCCTCGTTGTACATACAATGGTATGCACCAATTCCTCTTCCCTTGGTTCCCAAAGATGATAGCTAGCAGCCGGACTGGCACCAGCTTGTCTAGACCGCCGATTGCATGTTGTCGAATTTTGTCTCCCAAATTTTTTTCCTTGCATTGTCTTGTCTTTCACAAAGTATCAAATGCCATTTATCGGTTCTTTCCCCGGTTTCATTTTGTATACTTTCTGGCTGCAGACAAAGGCATTCAGCGACGCACATGTAAGCTGTTGAGCCGTGTCCCCCTTACAAATTCCACCCTTACCTTGTGTAGTCATTTACAAAATATAAAAGTGTGGTTTCCCTCATCCATCCCTGGTTTTATTTTACATGCCCTGCAGTAACAGATCAGTAAAATGAAGAGGGGTCATAATGACCCCTTGGCGGTCGGAGGGGTAGTAAAACCTACGGCGGTTCTAGTGTTAAACAGTAGGTCCTCGATTTACGTCGGATATGCGTGTTGAAGAAGAGCGACGTGAGTCGAAACAACGTGAAACGGATCCAGATATTCGTGACCACTTTAACCCTTTCGCTGCGGTCAAACTGCATGGACTCTCCAGTCCCTGTGCGGCGAAAAAGTGAACGATCATTTACTTCGGCACAGAAAGTATTGTTCTCGTTGCACTTGCAACTCAGTAGCCACTCAAGCTCCCGGGAAGGGATTAGTACAATGTATAACAATGGACTAGACAAATGGAATTCGCAGGAAAAGAGAAAGTTCGGAGGCGTGGGTAGGAACGGTAAGAACAACCACGTGCCAATGGAGCATAGGAGCTACGTTCACAGCAGTCAACCTGGTGAACGTAGCTGCTACGTTCACAGCAGCAAAAGGCTTAATCCAAAGATAAAACAAGGTGTTAATTTCAAAATTTTGTTTCTCGTCTTTATCCAGAAAAAAATAGCTAATTTAGATGGAATGAATGTCTCAATAATCAAAAAAGGCAAGCATATGCACATACGCTCTTCTTTATTAGTATTGAACAGGGAAAAATTTTCCGACAACTATTGTCAGCATGGGTTAAACATCGAATCACACGTGAATCGAAACGACGCATACCGAGGACTTACTTGTACATCGATACACACTTACAAGCCTTTTGTTACAATTAAGGTTTTCAATTTCATTCGATGCATCTGAATCTCTATAAAAAGTTTTACTCCAAAAACAGCCCATGATTTCACAGTTGAAATCTGTCATGAAAAAAACATCTAACTTGACCGAGATTTGAACCCGGATCTCCCAATTGCCGGTCAAGTGTGTTTTTCCAATGTTTTTATTTTATAAAAACATCATATTACATTACATTCATTAGCATATTCAAAAATGGTCATTATACAACGTAATAAAAAATAATAATAATAATTTCTCTATACCTAACAGCGAAAGCCAATTACTAGGTATTTGATATATAAATGGACGAGCACACACAACCATGTCCATGGAGGTGTAAATATCCTACCCAGGCGGGACTCGAACCAGCGACCGTTGGTTTGGCAGGCGGGGACCTGCCGCCGCCACCGAGGCCGGCGCCCATAAAACCCACTCCAATGATATTTACATTTGTAATACATTTAATAAAATTATTTTAGACACATATATGTATATATCTCTTTTTTACATAAAATAATGTTAAAAGACGCTTAGCAACCTTGCATTTTCATGTTCCGAGGAGGATATCTGTTTATTTACTATTTTCATTTAATTGATTAGCCAATCACATCACCAAACCATCTTCCTTCAAGGCGAATTGCGAGGGGGGATTTATGTGAACTATTGCGATACAATACGGTACGATTCGATGGAACGATCAAGTCAAATGATTTTTTTCATGACAAATTTCAACATTTTTTTGTATATGCCACCGAGCGAGTAACTTCGTCCCACATTAGCTGTCAATGCAATGATGGGAAGGTCATGATTGGCCGTGAAAAAATTTCACTTAGTCCCGCATGCCGCTTCACAGATGGGAGTAGGATTGATCAAAAATATTAGCAACTCGCATTTTATGGCTAGAGAGGCAAAATAACCATTTAGACAATGAAAAAAATCAATATAAATTAGGATCTAGTGAGTGTTTTCATTATTTCGCAAAAAAAATTGCACTAAATAATAATAGAACCTTGACGCGGAGACCCAAGGTAAAATTTCCAATGACGGCTTGTTTCTTTCCGGAAAACATTTAAGGATTTGGAATAGCTTAGTTGGCCCTTCAAAGACAAAGCATTCCCCAAAATCCAAGGACTTTAAATTTTACTAAATGTTGGATTTTACTATTCTAAAATATAGTCCACGCAATGAGTCTTCGTCGCGCCAGGAATACAGATGAAATTACTAAGGCCCAGTATCCCCTAGAAGAAGAAAAAAACCTTCTCCCTTTAGAAACAAAAATACATTGTAGGCTATAAACTTTAACTTCCATCAGTTTATCCTCAGTATTCCTCTTCCGGGTTTTATTTCACCAACATTGTCATGGAAGTGATGATAAAAGGCTCAATGACTCCAAGTATCCTAAATTAATCTGAATAGGTTTGGAGCGCAGAATCGCTCTCCCATGAGCCACTTTAAGAGCCTATACCAACGTTTCCTGGCTTTTCTGTACACTTGATATTAATATAGAAGGATTTTATTAGCCATCAGAGTTCCGCAATCTCGAAAACAAAACCAAACCTTATATTTAAACCAATGAAATTTGAGAAAAAGATAAATTCTGTTTACAAAGTGGATTCTACAGATCGCTCAGTAACGCTTTTTATCGATAGAGAACATTGTTAGAGGAAAAATCAAAAATTTTATGATTAAGTGCTTTGAATTCTGCAAGGATTTGATTAATATCTTGGCTCTTCTGAAACACTTATGCCGGAAAGATGTGACGCAACACAAATGCATATTATCCTATCGAGTGAATACGTGTGCCATTTCCTATGTGAAAGGGCAAGCATTTGTCGTCAAAAATCTCGTAAAATAAATTGGTAAAGGGCTGACATTTTGATATTATTGGAAGGGTGAGATATTTTTTTGTAAAATATGACCAAAATAATTGATTTCTGGGTGAAGTGATATTTCGCTCAAACTGTCTTAAGAGACCTGGAGAACATGTTATGCTGGAAACTGATACGAAAATATGAATGAAAAATAATACATGAGAACAAAATATTTCAAGGATATTGGGACTAGCCACTAGGACTATCACCTTCACGCAGTCACCCGCAGTGAGTAGATAATCCTCTGGGGAGGAAGACACCTTGGGTGAAACCTTGGCTAAAGCTTTCGGCGCGATACTGAGGGATCCAAATCCGAGTCAAATGTCATTAAAGCCAGTCATTGCGGTAGATGTAGAGGGCATAAAAATACCATGTTGTAGCCTGGGAAACTAAATAACAACCATATTGCTTATCCCAGCTCTTTCCATACTTTCCTTTGGATAGTTCTAGGGAATATACGAATTAGAGGATGCATAGGAAGAATATTCATCATCTGTTGTAAATTAAAGGCTAGCCACTCTAGTAACATACTCTAGTTACTTGGAGTCATGGAGTCTACTGGAATTTTATGTAGTTTTCACCGAGAATGCGGAATATTATTAATTTAAATAAATAAAAATATTTGTGAGGAGAAGTCTTCATAAAGAAGTAAATGCTCACTGATTTTTATCAAGTTATCGATGGAGAACATCTTAAAATTAGCGTGTCTGCCCACAAGCACTACGGTGAAATCGGAGATAACGAACATTTTTAAAGAACTACGGATATAACCGCGCAGTAACTTTAGTAGAGTCACCCGCTACTGATCACACATTTGCGTGAAATTCACATTGGAAAAATCTTTCGCATGGACTGGGAATCGAACCCAGATCCCGCGATTTAGCGCCGAGTACTTGAAGACAACTTGCTCCTTAAAGTCCTCATGAGATTCACAGTGGAAAAGAACGCCTGGGTAACTTAACTTAGAGCACTCGGCGCAAAATCGAGGGATCTGGGTACCATTGCCAGTCCAGGCGAATGATTTTTCCGCAGTGAATTTCACGCAATTGGATGATAATGAAGATGGCGAACAGTTTGCGCTCACATTACAGAATTCAGCATTGGCCATCATTTCTCACGCCCTCTCCATCCATTTCAATGGTTTGAGTCAAAGTAAATGATTTTTCCTTTCTAAAATTTTGCAAACATATGAGAAAGAGAAAAAGATTGGCACATGGTCAAAATCACCATTCGTGCATAAGACAATAAGAATTTAATCATGAATAAATCTGAATGTCACCGGTATAAAATGTACTAAAGACTAGGAAGTAAATACGAGAATTTCTTCATTTTCTGCCAAAAGACGAGGGATAGTTTGATTTCCACATACCAACAGATGTTGAAGAAATTTTATTTTAAGAGAAAAACATATTATTTGGATGCACTAACTCCAACTGCTAAATCCCGAGCGTCAGAGTATTCTAAAACGAGATGTTGGAAGAGGGTGAATTACATTGTTGCAATAAAATCTCACCACACGATTAACGTAAATGACCGCTTTGAGTTACCACCCACTTTCATAGTTATATATTCCTGGTTCGTTCTTTTACTTGCATAAATTTACCTAAATATCTACTCAATTCAAGTTGTGTGGGGCAGAAACGCGGACCCTCAAAAAGGAGAACGAGAGTAGGCTACAGACTTTGAAGCTATTGCTGTGGAGAAGGACGGAGAGGAAGACTAACGAGGAAGTGCTTGAGATGGTGGGCGAGGCTTCTTCATGAAATTCAAGATTAGCAGAGTAGGTGACTGGAGGATGTAATGAGGGGCGATGGGTTGCTGAAGAGTGTGATAGAGGGAAGGATGTTGGGCAAGCGGGGAAGGGCAAGAAAGAATAGGTTTCATGGACGGGATGAAGAAGAGTAGATCGTATGCCGAAGCGAAAAAGGAAATAGTAGCGGGAGATAAGCCACGGAGAGCCTGTAAAACTGGGAAGAGATTCTCTGAATATCAACAAAACCTACCTTTATCGGTAAAATACTTTTTTTAATCTACTCAATTAAGGTGAAAGAGCAAAAAAAAGGGTACAGAATTATAATACATATCGGGCCCATATTTATTTAAAGGTGCTGGATAAATAGTTCATTTTTGATGTGCACAGGCAATATACGCTCATGAAATAGAGCCGATGTAATTCTTATGTGTTGTTATTATGGTTTAAACCCAATTTCGGTAATGACTTGTCGGTTGTTTTCATCCTGAATTGGAGAATGTGGAAATATTGACTAAGCCCGAAAAAAATTGACTTGAAGGTATCCGCTACATACTTAATCATGGAAACAGGGTTCTACTCAATGAGTAACGGCGGTTACTCCTGCTCGTGAAGAAGTCCAGAGCTAGTCTTCCTCCAGCATAATGGCTGGTGAGCCTATTGTTCACTCTACGGGTGTCTACGGGTCAACGGTGGTGACATATGCACTTTACCCATAAATAGCCACTTTACCCTTCAATGGCCACTTTAGCCATAAATAGCCACTTTTGAAGACCCCAGTAGGATGACAGAATAAACTATCTTCATCAATGAGATACGCCATACGAAGGCACTCCCGAATGCCGCGGGGCATTACGGAGAAAATTCCTTCCCGAAGCGCAGTAAGAATGCTGAGACGTTCTAACTCAACCCAAGTTTCCCATTGGAGGAAAATCTGTTCATATGTCATCGAAAATGAATAAGACAAAGACTGAAATACTAGTATGAGGAAGAGTGAAGCTGAATGCAGAAGTCACCCTGAGAGGAGAGAAATTTGAACAAGTGGATTCCTTCCCCTATCTCGGAAGACCCATCACGTCGGACGGAAGAGGTAAAAAGGACATCAAGCGGACTATAGCCCAGGCTGGGTAAGCATTCATGGAAAAACACAGCTGCTATGCTCAAAGAAGATAATACAAACTAGAAAACACTATCCCGTGAAAACATTCGCGTGGACGGTGACACAATGAATCGGAAGCATGGACCATTGGAAAAGCTGACCAGAAAAGTCTGAAAGCCTTCGAAACCTGATCCTGGTGGAAAATGCTGCAAATAAAATGGACAGACAAAGTTGGAAGTGATGAAGTTTACAGGAGAGTGGAAGATGAATGGGCCATATGGACCACCATAGAGAAAAGAAGAACCTGATGGATTGGACACACCCGGGGAAACAATGTGTTTGTGAAGAACATGCTGAAGATAAAATAGAGGGCATAGTCCTCAGAGGAAGACCCAGGAATATGCTCATGGACCAAATAGAGAGGAAAGTTTATAGAAAGAGAAAACGGGAGGTAACAGTACTAGTATTAAATAGGAAATGTTGGAGGGCTGCAGACAACCAATCTTTGGATTGAACAACTAATGAAATTCGACATCCTCCTAATCTCTCCATTAATTTTCTACAGTATGTTCTCCTTATTTTCTACCACACCTTACACCCATTTGTAAAATGCATGATATGACAATGCAGTAGATCTATAGCATGTGAAAGGTATTACAGCTCGTTAGCAAAAGTGTTAAGCGTAGCAATGAGGAAAATTTCAAAGTTAAGCATTGTTAAACAATACATCACGTTATATTCCACACTTAAGTTCACTCAACACCTGAGTTGAGAGGATCAAGTCTCCACTAAAGGAATGTTTTCTTTAGCTTTCGGTGAATGGTGCCACTTGCATCTTTATCTGGACACAAATCTCAATCGCTTCTTACCCACCCTCTCAACCTTGATCCCCAAAGGTCCAGGTTTCGATACATACTTTATGATAACACACTCCTGCTGCGCATGATGAACAGGTGAACGCGATTATCGGAGAAACTCGGCGGTGACGAAAATGTTTAGGACATTGGAATGTGTTTCCATTCGGGATCGCAGGGGTGATGGAATACCCAGAGGGCATTAAAGATATCCGTTTTCGGTTTCCGTGCGTGAATATTTAAAGCAGAGCAACGAATCGATGGAGATATTGAGTTATCCTTTTCGGAATTTAAGAGGGGGGTTTACGGGGAGTGACGCGCGAGGACACGGGGGTGAGGTGGGCGGAGGCGCCGGGCGTCGCGGCGGCGACGGTGACGACAGAGGGAGGGGGTGGAGGAAGGAGGCGCGCGTGGGGTGGATAAAGGCAGGCGAAATACGCACACGTCGGGAACAACCACCGTCTACTGTCTAACCGGGCTGATGGAAACAATGCTCACTCGGCTCACCGAATCGATCGCAGCGGGAAATATTTTGCATCCCATCGCGAAGACACGAGAGACAATGAGTGCCTTTCTTCAAGACAAAACTCTGATGCAAAGATATGCTATATAAAATAATAAGCCGTGATGAAAAGCAGAGAAAAACTTTTAAATCTTCCAAGTGAATCTATTTGGTCTACTTCCTATAGAAAAGCCATGAAATAAGAAGCAGTTGTATAAAGGTTATTTAATTCAAACAAGTGATGGAGGGTACGCCAAGAATTGGGATTCGGAGAGCAATTTCGCATCAGAGAAACCTTAATGCCTGACAATTACTGATTTATACTCCAAGTTTTTTGTACAAATCACAAGAACGTAAAAAAACACTGAGATTCCTGCGATACTGAGAGGAATGTATGCATGGTGCAGAAATGAAAATTTTGCAATATTGCAATATTTTTTGCAATATTGCAATATATTTGCAATGTTGTCATATATTTTCAATGTTGTCATATATTTGCAACAATTTGCAATATTGAAAAATTTATCCACAGAAATAAATTTTACTACGACCTAAGTTTCGATGTTTTTACATCACCATCGAGTGATGATGATGAAAAAGCATCGCCACATGATGTTGATGGAAAAACAATGAAACCTAGATTGCGGAGTAATTAATTTCTGTATAAAATCGCATTTGGCCCCCTGACGATGATGCTCAAACATCTAAACCTAGGTCGCAGTAAAATTTCTTTCTGTGGACAATTGCAAATTTTTCATTTCTGCAACAAGAACGTAACTCAGACAAAGGGAATGTACACTTCGACTGAAAACCCCATTCTATTTCTGGAATCTGGCGTAGCCTAGGATAGACGCTCGCTTTCTTCTCAATTACCAGAACCGGACAACGCTGCAAATTCGTTGTAAGGGTTCAAGAGAATGTTTACAGTGACGTTTTTATACACAATGTTCAACATTTTGATAATCCTCCATAGAGATGAAGAATTTGTTCCTAGATTAAGCGCAAAAATTTTTAGCGCTATGCATAGTACGCGTCATGGTGATCACCTGATGCACGACAAATTCACGTTTCTTCGGAGGTCAAAATATTTTTGTTGACAGCAAAAAGCAAAATTTTACAACGTTTACTGTATGTATTTATTCTTAAATTTGAGGCTTGCACAAACAGATTGACTTCTAGTAACATAGCAGAGTAGTAAAATAAAAGAGCGAAGACGTCTGTGGAAGTGCTTTTGGCCGTAGTATAAGACCCTCTAAATATTGCTTCAGGGCTGATGTGGTAGAACTTAGACGTGACGAAAGAAGAACTTTATTCTTTTTTCAACCGATACAAGCTTAACACGACTGGTTTCATTGTTTTCCGCGTTCATTTGTTTCAATGTTTCAAGGCTCAATGATGATGTAAAAAATTGATACTAATATCATAGAAAATTCATCAGTGGAAAACTACTAAGAGTTTTACCTTCGTCACGATGCATACATTTGTGTAGATTTCTCAGTTTAAACCCTTGATAAGAAATCCCATGGCAGGCACTTATAATTACCATGTGGATCATTTTCTCTTGTATGCAGAAAAAAAAACAAGATACTCTTACAGCGGAAATCGAACTTACAGCTTTACATTCATTATTGCGAGAGGGTGTGGTTCAGTGCCGAATCACATGATTAAACAACTGCCATTGCAAAGTCTACATTTAGGATTAGCAGTGGAAACTCCAAGATATAAAGGAAGCAGTTCACTCCAGGTAGATTAAATTACACGGCTGGAAAGACGTATTATTACGAATAAATGAAGTTTCAGTTACGCATTTAACTCACATGGTTTTCATGGTCCGAGGCAGTGCGTAATGAAATTGAAGTTCGACACTCAATTCAATAGCTTTTAATAGAGATGGTAGGTTAAGAACTATAGTATGAAATCTTTTGCTGAAGCTAAGAGGAAGAAATAGGATGACAAATTATTAAACTCTTAAATTTTTTATGTGAATTAATAATAGATTCTTACAACAGACGTAGGCATGATAAAGGGAGAGAAGAGGCTGAGGATAGCTAGTGTCGGCCAAAGGCGTGGTCAACGTGGACAAAAGCCACAAGCGGCCGATCGAAGAGAAGGCCATTGTGCAACATTTTAATGAATGAGTAAAGGGGAATAAAAGTATGGAAACCGGAGAATACTACTATCTTACTGGATATACTACCACTCAAAATGACTTCCTTTATCACATCACAAAAATATGCTGACACTCATAACTAACCTCAACAATTTCCACCGTAAAAACGAATTACTAACGAGATCGTTCATTAGACTTCTTGCCAACAAGCCATTGAAAGGAACTGTGGCCATGATTGCACTCGTGTTAACCGTTTATACATCCATCCTCTAGAGTTGAGTGTAGTGGGAACGGACAACATAAAAATTTTCCCTCGTAAGACTTTACTTTGTTTTGCTCGTAAGCTTTGAGACAACTTATGGATTAAAAATTGAGTTTCTTGCTTGAAAACGACAAAGCCAGAGGTAATCCTACAAATCCCCTCCAGTTATTGGGCAGTTTAAGAAATCATCATCAGTAAATATATACTTTATTAGAGGTCAACGTATAAAATTCTGTAAGAATAAAGAAAATATGCAAAATGATGTAAATAACAAGGTAGACGGCTACGACCATATTGTATTGGACAAAGGAAATGTTAAACTTTAATGAGGCTCTGCCAAAACAGGGAATGAGACATTCTACTAACCTCTGGTTATGATACATCCCGAGTGTTCTGCGAAAATTTTGGATCCAGTAAAGAAAGCTTTGATTCACAAAGTAAAAAATACAAAGCAAAGCCGCAAACTTCGTTAAAAATTGTCACGAGCCAGTTACAGCCAATGAAAGGACTAGGTTGAGAATCGTTGAAGACAAGGACACCATGATTTAGGCTTAGATAACTTGAAAATTTCAGATTATGCGAGATTTCACGGGACTCGGGGGACATTATTATATCTCCCCTCATCTCTGAACTGTCTAACTGAAGATAGCCATCGAACTTACAGGAGCGACAAAATAAGATAAATACATTTCCGAGCTGATAGGCTCACAATTTTCACTTATTCCACGCACCACTTGTAGTTTTAGTAAAAAAAAGGGTGACTCTATCAGAAATCACATCGCCAACATACAAATAACCTTTGTCCTCTCTTCATTCCTTTTCCTAATTCCGTTCCCTACATTGACTGGTGTCATAGCACCCCCTACCACACGCCTCTGCGCCCCATTGTTATAAGTATCCCACTATGTGGTATCAAGACTACAAATCTATGCACTTGAGCACCCGTTGGCTTCAACTTTTCCTTTGCATTAAAAAAAGTGACTTTTTATGGCCTGAAAAAAGTAATCTTGAACGAAGCAGATGCTCCAAGCGATCAGCAACAATCAATAAAAGTCTAACAAAAATAAAGAAATCCGGCCATCGAGAGAAAAAATGCAACGAAGAATAAAAAAACCACGCCCCAAAACGAGAAAAAATGGTTGACGATATCAATGTGTGACGAGGATGACAATTTGTAGGGGAAGAAAGAGGGCTTGAGTCGTTGGAGTAGGCTCGTCGAATGAATGGATCCACCGGTGTCAACGCCGAACTATCGACATTTAGAAAACGTTCGTGGCCTGTCAATAAGAGCCTGAACAATGGGTCTGGGGAACGGGGGATAGACTGCAGGAGATGGAAGGGGTGATGCAGCACAAGGGAAAATAACAGAGAGGGTTCGAAGAGAAAGAAGTATGCGAAAGATACTGGGTGAGCGACTGAGAAATACTGAAGGGATACCACCCTACCAGCCTTTCGACATACATTTTTCATCTTCAATGAACCTTTATGAGTAACCTGATTGCCATGCTTCACTCATTTTATTGTGGTGATATACCAGTTGTGGATCTGGAGAAAGCCTTCGACACTGTTGAGTGGAACAAGATGTACCGACTGCAGGAAAAACTCCGAATAAATTACGACGACAGAAGAATAATCTACCAACTATACAGGAGGCGAGTCTTCACAGTGCGATTGAGAGACGGGAGACAAATAGATGTTAAAATTAATAAAGGAGTAAGACAAGGATGCAACTTCTCACCAGCACTGATCAATGTGTAGGTGAAGAAGGCTATAAGAGAAGCACACGAAAATGCACTGAGCGGAATAAATGTAAATGGAAAATACGTTAAAATATTTCGCTTCGAAGAAGATATAGCAGTCATTGCTGGAAATCGCGATGATCATCAAAGATCACTATAACCCATTGGACTAAGTTCTCAAGGAATGTAACATGAAAATAAATAAGTGGACGACAAAAACCCTAGTATGTGGAAGAGAAAAGCTGAATGCAGAAGTCACACAGAGAGTGGAGAAATTAGAGCAGGTGGATTCCTTCGCCTATCTTGGAAGTACCATCGCGTGGGACGGAAGAAGCACAACGGGCATCAAGCGTAGAATAGCCAAAACTAAGAAGGTATTCATGGGGAAAAACAACTGCTGTGCTCAAAGCAGATAAGAAAACATACCAGGAAACAGTATGTGAAAACATCCGTGTGGAGAGTGGCACTGTATGGATCGGAAACATGGACCATTGGAAAAGCTGACCAAAACGGACAAGTAGCCTTTAAAACCTGGTGCTGGAGGAGGATGCTGAAGATAAAATGGGTGAACAAAATTAGACCTGAAGAAGTTTACAGAAGAGTTGAAGAGGAAAGGACCATATGGAACACTATAGAGAAAAGAATAACGAGATAGATTGGATACGCTGTGGGACACAATGGGATGATGAAGAATATAATTGAAGTTAACATAGAAGGAAAAGTCCCCATAGGATGACCTAGGAATAAGTTTGTGGACCAAATAAAATGGAAAATACATAAGAAGAGCTACCAGGAAATAAGGGAACTAGCTTTAGATAGGGAAGGGTGGAGGGCAGCAGTCAATCTTAGGATTGAACGACCAATGATGGATATACCAGTCATGACAGGTAGACATAAACGGAAGAGAGTAAATACCCTCTCTATTTTGATAGTCGCAAGCCTCTATCCACCGAAATAATATCTTTTTTCATAATAGCTTAAGTCGTACCTCTCATCATTCCGTCCATAAGATTTACTCTTTCATCCCATGGGCCGCTTTCCCAACATCCTCCACTACAACTAGGCATCGGGAAATACTTCAACAAAACTTCATCATCTTTTCTTCTGGCTACCCTGATGGCCTCATTTTAATATTGGCCTCCCAACTTCTTCATCCTTATAATAATGAAGTAGTGAGCTCTTACAGCTTAAATAATATAATAAGGTATATCTCCAAAAGCCGTAAACAAAAAGTGTTTTTTTTGTTTACGCCTATTGGATATTTACATTATTATATGCTTTATCCTTCTTTGCGTCCTTAGTGAGCATTATGCAACACATTACTGAGCTCTTGGGATCATAACTTATTCCTGTCAGTACTGCCCCACGGAAGTTGAGATCGTTCCTTACGGGATAGATGCAGCATTTCCCAAGATATTTTAGTAATCAACGCACGCCTGCATGTCTTTGCTCTCCTGCGAGGCCTTCTGGTATCGAGGCGTAAATTCTCTTTTGGATTAAGAGCAAATGGGCATTGATACCGCGAAAACCTTCTCCCATTCTTGCAAGAACAGTTCATTTTCAAGAACAGTTCATTTTCAAGAATAGTTCATTTAGCAGGAACAATTCATTTATAAGAACAGTTCATTTCTCAAGTCCAGTTCAGTATGTAGCCGTGGTATACTCTAAGATCCGACGAAACAAATAGAGAGCACAAATACAATGAGTCAAAGAATTCGGACGCTCGCATGGAAAGCTCACGCACGATGCACGTGTCCGCACACTGATTTCATTGCCGTGCGGGAAATTGCCTTTCCAGCGATGATTCGGCTAATTGATTTACGTAATTGCCTTTGAGGCGGCGGTTTAACTAATGGGACGTGCTCGGTGGCGTGTCGTCTCCGTGGCTAAAAGGTCTCCTACCATGCGTCCGGGTCCATTTCTGAGCAGCTTGAGTCTCTCTCGCTTGCCCATTACAAAACCAACCCCTTCCGCCCTCAGGGTAGCAAGAGGGCGCCTTAGCGACGGAAGGGCTAAAGCCTTCTCCGAAGACGTAAGAGACGCATTCCCGTGGGACTCTTTGGCGCGGAGGAGGAAGGGGGGGGTGAATGGAGGCTGCAGGGTCACGAAGGAGAGGGGGAGGGCATCCGAAAGGAATGGATGGCCAAGGGCGGTGGATGAGAAGCAGGGAGACAGAGAGTGGGATATAACGAGGACGAGGAACGATGAGGAAGGGACCTAGAAGCTCAAAGGGAGGGGGGGAGGAGGGGTCCAGGAGCATTTGAGCGGGGGATTTGTGAGGGAGAGGGCGGGGGGGGGGGCGTGAGCATAGACTTCAGCGGCATGTAAAGCCAACACGGACGGACGAAAATCGATTTTGACGAACTCATCGCACTTTGTTCAAATCTGTCGGAACATGATGCCTGCGGTAGTCAGGTCGGCGTGTACAGCAAGGCATTTTTTTTGGTCTCCATTCCCCTCCCCCTCCTCCCCACACCCGATACCATTTATTTTCTCATGCCATGACATGGCCGCGGTAAATCATCTAGCGCACAGCCGTGTTCCGTGCACTTGATTGTCGGAGGAGTAAGTTGGGGTCGAGAGCCGAGAGTGGGGGGAAAAAGGGCAGGGTATGAGTTCTCTTTAACAGACGCATCGGATGAACGAATTCTACGATCTATAGCATCTAAACTCAAAAGACAGTTAAGGAGAAGTAAATAGAATTTTTCCGTCAAACAAAAAAAATATCCAGACTTTTATATCGTCATCAAAGTGACGTCATATATCGACCGCTCCTAGCCGCAAAGTAGTATCTCAAAAAATCATTCCATTCAGGCGTATCTTGAATTCCTAGTCCACAAAATCGTATGTGTAAAATTTGAGCCATATAATCGTATCTGAAATTTCGTCCATAAAATCGTCCGTCTGAATACCAGTCCACAAAGCCGTATCTGGAAAAATCAGTCCGGATAGCAGTATCTCGGCCAATAATTAAATTTTCGTTTTGGGAACTCGATTTCCATCCATTTTTTAAAAATTATATTGTAATTTTATTAATTATATTATATATTTTAATATATTATAATTTAAAAATAATGAATGAATATCGAGTTCCCAAAACGAAAATTTAATTATTGGCCGAGATACTGCTATCTGGACTGATTTTTCGAGATACGGCTTTGTGGACTGATATTCTGACATACCATTTTATGGACGAAATTTCAGATACGATTATATGGCTCAAATTTTACACATACGATTTTGTGGACTAGGAAATCAAGATACGCCTGAATGGAATGATTTTTTGAGATACTAACTTGCGGCTAGGAGCGGTCGATATGTCATCCATTTAGTGATGATAATGATGATTATATATTTCAGAAATTGTTTGGAAACACTAGTATTCTTCATTCAGAAATAATCATTTAACGGGCCTGTAACACTAAGCTGTTTGGTTTTGAGTCCTTGAGACGCTAAACTTTTCCACAGAACTTTACTTGTTTGAGAAAACTTCAGCTATAAATTTCAAAAAGTTACTAATAGAAATGAGGATTACTAGGGTGAAGAAATGAATCTTCTTCATAATTTTTATTTAAATGGTCATTCCAGTAGCAGAGTATATCATGTATAAAGCACGCAAGCAGGTTCTGGAAGATACCCCATCCCCATTGGTAGCTATGCAATTTTCGGCTAATGATATGTGGAAGGGGAATAAAATACGATTTTTCATTAAATATACGTCTTGAGACGTCAGTTGGTGAAACTGTATGCCTGAATGGATATAAATGTTTTGTATTATGGGCAAACAATTACCAACCGGGAAATCTAAGGAAAACGGCATGATACATTTACTGATGACTCCGTCAGTCAGGGGAAGATATTGAGTGCGAAATGACTTCAACTGGTAAAGTACATTAAATTGTGCAAGTATTATTACTCGAATCCATGAGTTGATTGGTTGCTCAGTCCTAACATTGTTTGGCCCTCCACGCCTCCCTCTCTAGTGCTAGTTTCTTTACCTCCTGGTATCTCATTCTATGTACCTTCCTCTTTATTTGGTCCATGAACTTATTCCCGAGTCTTCCCCTGGGGACTTTTCCCTCTACTTTGCCTTCAATTTTGTTCTTCACAAACCCATTGTGTCTCATGCCCTATCCATGTGGTTCTCCTTTGCTCTATGGTGTTCCATATGGTCCTTTTCTCTTCTACTCTTCTGCACGCTTCATCATTTCTTACTTTGAATCCATATCAAAGATTTATCCCAACAATACCGTTATAGAAGGACCAAATTTTGGTAAATTACAAATCAAAGCCACGTGAATGGATGATGACGTGGATGGATTATTAATAGATCATATACCTGAAGTTAGTTAAGTAAGTTAGGTAACGTATGAGCCATGTAAGCATTCTTGATACTTGTAAATTATAAATATCTACTTCTTTTTTGCTACATTCGATCGTAGGAAAGGATTAAATATACTGTCATATGATAAATACGAATGTTCAGATCTTCACCTAAGTGAAATCTACCAGAATAAAGATTAATTTTGAGGTGTTCAAGAAGTCCTTATCATGGAGAAGTTGGTGTTGGAAATGAATATCATTGTTAGCACAAGAAATGCCAAGGAGCTAAGTAGATAACAACTGAGAATGTTGAGGGATTCTGATGCCATGATGAAAACATATATCCTCGTGGTACGGTAGTGAGTGAGATCAGGCGGCTAATTGTAATAAAAGGATAAAATAAGTGAGTATATAACTAATTTCCTCACGAGTATCTTGGATAAAATTTAAATGCACTGCAAAGCCAATTTGAATGTTGCTTCACAAAACTAATAGATTTTGACTGCCGAGCTAACCGCTTAAGAACTTCTTCATTTTCACAAACATCTGTTCAACTGTGTGAAAGCAACTTTCAACATGAGTCGTCACTATATTTTTTACATAAGAACGTTGATCATAGCTACTCGAAATTGTTGCTAATGGTCGCTTTAAATTGAGTATTTTACTTTGTAAACGAACTATACTGCATGAACTATTTCCTGAGGCAAATTGCACAGATTAGATCGAAAAATTGTATAATTGCCTAAATGACTGATATATAGAACCTGCTCGAATTGCATTTATTTCCTGGTGTATTCCATGATACATTCGTTTGTACAGTTAAATGTTCCGTGAACAGCGGCCTTCATACGTTGAACTTTGGCACATATGTCAAACATGGGTGATGTGAAATATATACTCTCTCGATGATAAAGAGCTTTGCCTTTTTAAGCCAGTAGTTTGTGCAAATTTATTAACTATTCACAAATAATTCGGCTGTAAGAATTGTGTATCTGTGTCAAAAAATATTTCTAATGGCAGAGTAGCGTACTTTTTAAGCGCACTCTCGCCAATATGGTTTCGTTTGTTTAATTTTTTTCGTGCGAGCTGAAGTATTGAGTTTTCATTCGCGTTTACTTCGATACCTAATATGATATACTCCTCATAACGACTGTAAATCCAGAATAAAAGCTCAAACGATTTCGTACTGTCTACTAGTTTTTTATTTCACCTCTTGCTACACGTGTTTCAACTGAACAACAGTCATCCTCAGGCACTGGCACACTAGGCACATTAGGCATTTAGGCACATCCACAGGCACCTCCTTTGCCTGAGGATGACTGTTGTTCAGTTGAAACACGTGTAGCAAGAGGTGAAATAAAAAACTAGTAGACAGTACGAAATCGTTTGAGCTTTTATTCAATATGCTGTTCTACAATATCTCGCCTGAGAAAGTGGAGTTTATTTGTAAATCCAGAGTTCACCCGTTAAAATAACTAAGCTTTGAAGTATTAGTAAAAGGTTATCGAAACCAAAACCGGCCCCCGTATCGGCTCCGTGGGGGTGACGAGAACACGGTAAGAGTAGGGGAGATAGCGACGGGCATGGGGTAGGGATAGGTGAGCGGGGAAAATAGCAGGGGAGTTTTTGGATGCGGGGGAGATGAAAGAGGAGAGGTCAGGCGGTCGGAATGGAAAGTGCAAGTGGAGCTCAGGGCGCGTGGAGAGGAAGAGAGAGATATGAGGGGTAGAGGTATGGCAGCGGGTGACGGGGTGGTGCGTTTAGCGGCGGGCGGTCAAGAGGGTCGAGGACAGGAGGGGAATGCGAGGAGTAGAGGCAATATAGATACATAAACAGATAGCTATATTTTGTGTGTGGGGAAAGGTAGAGATATTTGAGTCTCCTCTTCCGAAGGGGTATACGGAGAGCAACTGAGTGATAATGAGAAGAGTATGGACAATTGCAGGCTTTATTAAGAAAGGACCCAGCTTCGACAATATCGTGTACTTTACTTCAGAGTAAATATCAATCCTTAAATATTTTACTTGAATCTTTAGAGGCAGTAACGTCAAAATTTCGTCATTATCAAAACTAGAAAATTTCTAGGCCTTTCTCAATACGGCACCAGATCTACTATGAGTGCCATCCACGGTTATCAATGGCTTTCGTCGATAGAAAAGAATTAGAGCGGTTTCCACGTAAGCCACACTTGGAAACGGATATTGAAGTCCAGAGAACATCGAAACTATCAGAAGAAAGCGCGGGAAAATGGCTTGACGCCTGCCCACCCGTATGTATTTGGGACCTCTCTGGACCCGACCACTTTGTATTTGGGACAACTCCGCTTATCGACATCTCACCATCCTGAGGACGGCGGCAGTGTAAGCGGCCGAAACGTTGGTCATGGACCTTCTAATCCGGATGGAATTCCGAGAAGCCTCTATTCAATTATAGACAGATCTTTTGGTATGAGGTAAAAATAAAAAATATAAGCTGCATGATAGAGTGGAGGACTATGCAGCCGGAAAGAACATCAGTGTAGAGAGGAGGTGAGCTAAAAGCGAGAGTTTTGGAAGTGATAGTCCCGGACTTATACAGGTAGAAGTTCATTACAGAAAGCAGCTCAGGACAGACAATGATCGAGTTAAGAGCGTTATGAATAAATTAGTAATCTCCATTATGGTGAGAATTAAAGCATTATATTGGTTCTCAGGATTCCGCGGAGCTGGAATGTAGATCTCTCCATGTTTCCTGGGATTTCTTCCGCGTCAGTTTTTTGTGTCCCACAAACAACTGACGCGAAAGAAATCCCAGAAAACATGGAGAGATCCAAAAAACATTATAGCTTATTTCCCTCTTTTTACCATAGTTTAAACTCTTAGCGTAAGTATTAAGCACGCCAAAAGAATCATTTTCTACACACTGCCGAGCCAAAAGGAAAAAAAGTGGGAGGGATTAGAGGAGAATATGATAAGGGACAAGAAATATAGAGTGTGTGGGCATTCATTTCGAGTCAAATATCCTGTTCCTCGCATAAAAGTTTTACGTATTGTTATAATTTATTATATTTGTGTTTGTTTTATACTGTTTTCTGTTATTTTTGTCAACTTTGGTGGCCTCACGGTGGTTTTACGGGTTTTCCATCGTACTAGGACAAAGTCCAGGCCAGTATCTTCCCGTACCAGTGTATTAAAATCTAGTGATTTATTAGAACCCTGAAGAGGCGTTAGCCTATAACAGGGTCCACACTCGTTGTACTTGTTTTTCCTTATTTCCTGTATTGTTTGAGTGTGATAATAAACGTCTTTTGAACATTGAAGATGAAGAGCAGCAATTTGTAAAGGGGAGAGACAGAAGAAAGAATAGTGTAAATTTACGATAGAGCTCTTGTTATCACCAGTATGAAGGAGAGAATAATTCCAAAAAATTACTCCTAAAAAGATCTCATAAATTAGTAATCAATTTTTATCCAGCCTGAAGGAGAAAGTAACAAGTAAGGTCACGCCATACTATTTGGTTGTTGGACGAAAGACGGTGGGGGAGGGTATTAGAGAGAACATGTATGACACGGGTTGAAAGAACACCAAGAACACCAAGACATGTCAAGCCAAGAATAGCTCGAGTAAAGATAAAATTTACGATTTAAAAAAAAATCGAGTTCAAATTAAATAGCATTCACTTGGATGGAGAGGGTGAGGTGGACGGAGAGGAAAACTAGCGAGGAAGTGCTTGAGATGTTGGGCGAAGAAAGGAAACTTCTGAATAAAATTCGAGATTGGCATGGTAGGTGACTAGAGGATGTAATGAGGGACGATGGGTTGCTGAATAATGTGATAGAGGGAAGGATATTGGGCAAGCGGGGAAGAGGAAGAAAGAGAATACGTTTCATGGGCAGGATAAAGAAGGGTAGATAGTATGCTGAGGCGAAAAAATGTTAAACTAGAGCGAGGTAGTTCCCTGAATGTGTAAAAAAAACTGGGAGGAGAATGTCTGATATCCAACAAAATCTACCTTAACCGATAGAATACTTCAAAAATAAAGAAAAAGTAAAGGAAACCATTCGTGGGAAATGCTGCGGTGTAAAGCTTAGTGTAAAAGGAGGCCAAATCCACTTGCCTACTTCTTAACCACCATCGCAATAGATTGTTAGGAGAGAGTAGGTATATTGTTGGTGGAAAAAAGAACAAGAATAAATTTCAATTTTTTATCTCTTTTTCAATTTTTTATCTTTAGAAGTTCACAAGAGCACTGGTAAGCGTTTGTCAGTTCAGATTCTTTATGTGAGGAATTCAAGAAATTTTCAACGCGTTTCCCTCAAATTCATTTCGATGGACTAGGTCGACTTCAACACTGAGCCCGCCATATGATAATCATAGCTATAAATTGAAACAAAGGATTCTGCTTATACCACGCTATTGTGGTTTTAAATATTGATCCCATCTAGCGGGAACCATATAAAGAACTCATATTATTAATTTTATGAATAGAAAACATTTTTTTTATATTCCGATAATACGATCGTAAACTATTTAAGATGAAAACAAACTCGATATGTTCAGGCGTAACATGGTGAACATAAATTATGAATGAATCAAATTAACTTTGTAATTTTAAAAGTTGTTTTATTTGAAAACTACAAATTTCAATGCAATAAAGGCTACGAATAACACCATTGTGAAAATAAAAAAACTATTACTATTTCAACCAAAGATAAATGTGACTCGCCATAACGATAAATGTAAACATTGTAAACGCTGTAAACGATAAATGTCGGCCCCGGTGGCAGCGGGGTAAAGTCCACGCATGCTAACTCGAGGGTCGCGGGTTCGCGTCCCGACTGGGTAGAATATCATCTGCCCAGGATATGGGTGTTCGTGTACGTAAAGAAGAGTTTATGGTGAGAAATATGTAATCAAGAGCAGTTACGCTCGTTTAAATTCAAATAAATACATAAACTTCGATATCAATAATTATGATCATCGATAGTTAGCAGGCTACACTGCGCTCACGTTCTTTTGTTACAGTAAAGAAACCGATAAACATCGACAGCATCGTTTATAAGTCGCGAACGCACAGAAATGCGTTCGACTAGCAATGGCCTGTCAGGGTAGCGCTAACGTCCTTTTATGATAGTGCGCATACCGGAAACAATCGATAACTTACGGCAGTGCGTTCGCACACCGTCGATGTGCCCGACTATCGGTAGTTCGCCGCCACTAATGGTTAGGAAAGGATTGTAGGGGGCAGTGGGGGGGGGGAGGGGGTGGGATTCGTGGATATGGAAAGAGAGCGGGCGAGAGATGGAGCGAGCAGTGTCGCAATGGAGATGCAAGTTCCGTAATGGGGTCAGAAGGAGTGGGGAGGGGGCGGGTTGGGGAGAATGCGCTGCTCCACGGATGATGATGCGTGGGTGGACGCGGAGGGGAAGGAGGGTGGAGTGAGGAGGAGGACACCGGGAACGAGGGAGGGGGATGGGAGAAGTAAGGGGGAAGAGGTAGGGGTGGAGGGGGCGTCGCCATGACGATATCCCTGCTGTCTGCCCGACCGCTTCCCCGGGTTGCCCGGGCAACACTCGGGAAATGATTTCATGGGAGCGAGAAGGAGAGGTGTAGGGAGGAGGGGAAACGGGAGGGGAGGGAGAGGATAAGGGGGGCGGGGAGAGGGGGGGGGAGGCGGTTGGTGGAAGGAAGTGGGACGCCCCCTTTTTCGCTGGGACAGGGTGGGGGCGGGAGCGGGGGCGGAGTGGATGAGGGGGCAGCGGAGGAGGATGGAGAGAGTCTGCTCACGAACGCCTCCAACCTCCAACCTCAGAGCCCACCCTCATACGCCGCCCCCCCTCCCCTTCTGCAACTTCTTCCCCTTTTCCCGCCCCTCCCGTACATATGTTTCCCACCGACAACACCGCGCGATGCTTCAATCCTCGCTGCTTCCGCGACTCTTCCGCTCGAGAGCGGGAATGCAGAGCGGCAGGCAGCCGCCCTTTCAGTCCTTACCCCGTCCGCGGAGGGCACCGCGACTCTTGTGCCGCTCACTCTCTCTACGCGACTTTGCCCTCCCCCCCTGAAGTGAAAGCGGCACCAATCCCTGGATTTGCCAAGCGCGATAATTTAGGCTGGTGAGAGAACAGAAAAAAAAACTGAACGCGAAATTCAAATGCTTTCTGTGCGATTACTTTGGAAAAATGCCCATCGCGATGCCTCGCGAGAGAGGAAAAAATAAACCTATCGAAAAGGGCTGGCGTGTCCCCGGTGGCGGTTTCTGGATATTCATGATTGTGATCCAAGTCCCAATCTTTTCCTCGGCCTCGTGACCCAGAGAATCAGTGCGAATGCTGCTTAGTACTTAAAGGGTAGAAAATCCTTTCCGCAGCCCTCTGGCAGCGTTTTGCCGCCCTCGTTTCCGCGGCGACTAGCGGTAGTCAGGGAGCCACGGATTAATTCGATGGGTAATCAAATAAAAGAGGATGCTTTAAACGATACTGGTCACCGATTACGCCTAAGCTTTACATGTAGGCATTCAACAACTTAATAGAAGCGATAACAGCTATTTGAATAGTTAGTTATACGCAGAAATAAAAACTTTGCAATTATCCACGGAAATAAATTTTACTGCTACCTTGGTTTCGATGTTTTTACATCGTCATCAGATAGGCATACGCAGTAAAATTTATTCCAGTGGATAAAGCAAAGTTTTTATCTATGCATCATGAATAAGTTCCACTCATTATCGTAAGAACCTTCGGATGTTATAGTTAGTTGAAATATATACAGAATCGGGATATTACTAAATGTGAATTCCTATGTGTTTCCATGGGTGCATTACGAAAACGACTCGTTCCCCAGTGCTCTTTTAGTTCACCCAGTACTCTAATCAGTTCATAAGTGTTCTACATGCTGTTTAATTTACTATTTGGTCAATCATATTCTAATCTGTCAAAATGATCATGAAGCGGAGAATGCTGCCAATTGGTACGGGAATTTTTCCTGTTATAGATGATCGTGTACTTTTGCTGGGACTCGTTTCCAAGAGTAGATTTGGAAGATGACATGGGAGATTTGAGCACGAGAATGATACAGCGAGTAAAATGATTGGTTTCTACCCATATGTCAACTGTGAATTTACAAAATAATTTACTTGATTTACTTGAGTGTCGAAAAAGAGCATGCCGAAAGAATCGCAGATGATTACTCATGGTCAAACGTTGCTATTGTATTTTATTGGTGGAACTCTTTCGTTGTGAAAGGCGTATAAAATATTTTGAATTTGAAAACAGGACTTCAACTGGACTAACTTGACTTTCTTAGCCGCATGAACAATTTTGTCCGTAATCACCAAATTTGAGCCTAGAGAGGTTCAGTGTGTAGAAGACTGCGTTATCATTTTTGATGTGCTCCTCTTCTTTGTCTAAAGTAACTATTAAAAGAAGGATCGCCAAGTAAATCTTTCTGAAATATATCAGTAAGCGTTTCTGTACATCAAGTTCCCTAACTTTACCCATGTCAAGGAAAAACACTTCTCCCTCAAGAGTCGAGATAAGAGATGCTATAGGTCATTTAATCAACACACGCCCCACTGGCGAAAAGAATGCATGCAGTAAGGGCAGGGAGTTAGTCGCTTTCGTTATGCCACCGCAAGGTTCAGACGGTTTTCCATTGCGCGGTTGCACGTTATTTTTCCATATTTTCACTATAGCGTTATTTAGCGATTGTTACTAATCGTTTTTTGTGATCTTTATGTACCCATATCGCTCATGAAATCGAAAACATGATCGCCATCCTTTATTTGTTGTCTGGTGCTAATAATTTACTAGCTTTGATTGATGTAATGCGTTCTTAGGACAGTAACTGTGAGCAGTGTCCTTCTTGAGTAGAGTGGATTTTTCCACCAAGATTAATCTATATACAACCCAGCGAGCCACCACATGGGTGCGATGGAGGGGTTTTAGGACACCAGCTGAGCGAAGAAAAAGGATTTCGCAGGTGTCAAGGTGAAGTCTGTATCATGGGAGTGATTTATGTAGAGCTCAGTTTTTATTATAGTTCTTATTGTGCTTGAAATAAAAAATTTTTTATACTTATCAATTCGGCAATGCATCTCTCTCATATCATCGCTTCTTTCAGACTTAAAAACTTAGGAAGATGTGGATAATGCGAAATAAGTAACCGTGATTCCACGCCTGAGGAAGCAGTGGACCAAACCTTGAGCCGCATTGGTATCATGGAGGGGGTGTTAGTACACCAGACGTGTAAGGGAAAAGATTTTGGGGGGTGCAAAGGTGAAGTGTGTATCATGGGAGTGTTTTTAGTAGAGCTCAATTTTTATCGTGGTCACTAATTGTGCTTGGAAAGAACGAATTTTTGTACTTATTAGTTCGGTAATGAATCTCTCATATATAATCGCTTCTTTCAGACTTAGAGACGTAGGAAGATGTGGATAATGCGAAAGAAGTAACCGTGATTCCACCCCTGAGGAAGCAGTGGACCAAACCTCGAGCCCTGAGGATGTCCTCAGGGTCGAATCTGACTCTCCAGGTTAGGAGGCGAGCTCTCCCCCCCCTCACCCACCCACTCCACGACGTTATGCAACACGAAAAACTGTCTCCGATGGCTCGGTTGCGGGTAATTAGGGGTTTCGCGGAGTGGGGCCCACCTCGAGTGGACCCTGAGTACAACTGCACCCGCGTGCCCAAGTGTCCTAGGCTGCACTCTCTTATCTATCCCCATTGCCCCTTCCCTCCCATACCGCCCCCTCACGGAGGAGGGAGGGGTAGGTACCTCCCCGTGCAACTCCAGTTTCCGTGCAGCCATCTCTCGACCCCACACCCTCTCTCTTTACACCCAACCCCTCTCTCCTCGCCGCCCCACCGACAACTCTGCAGGGGAAGGGAGCGGAAGAGGGGCGGAGGTGGGCGAGGGAGGCGGAGGAGGCAGGCGGCGGTGGTGGGGCCGGGGGCAGGGAGGAGCGTGGAAGGATCCCTCGATCGACCGGCGGGCCCTCTTGCCGCCGCCGCCTCCGGGAGGTGGGGCGGGGCGGGGGAGGAGGAGGAGGTGGAGGCGGGAGTGAGGAGGCAGGAGAAGGAGGAACTGGGTCGGGAGGTGTGGTGGGAGGGCCGGGAGGTGTGGTAGGGGGGGGGGGGGAACGGGATGAAGAAGAAATAAAAAGATGTATTATTGACAAATTGGGGGTTAGCGGGGCGTGGGGGGGGGGGGGGGGTAGGGTGGTTGCGGGTAAGATGAAGCTTAATCGCTTGCGACACACATTCACATGCTCGGCCTTCGCCCTCCCGCGTTCGCGTTTAGCTGTTGAATATGAGCCAGCATTTGTTGCATTAAGGCGCCGAGTGAGGGATAGAGAGGGAGAAAAAAGCACTAGTTTGTCATAATCGGGATCTGCCATCTCCTCGGCTACTCCACTCAAGGACGTCCGCCTTCTTCCCCCCCCCCCCCTCGTTGAGGACCTTCTCGCGACGGGTCACACACTCTCTCATCGCAGTGGCTGCCCCTCGTGGAGCTGGTACCGCACCGGGGACTCGAGCCACTGTGGCGAGAGACCGGGCGCCGGCCTGTAGGGCGACTTCTCGTGGATAATAATTGTGGCTTTTTTTCTGAGGACGCGATCGCCACATCACTCACGAGATGCTGTGGAGCCCAAATTTTGCCAATGCGACATCGTACTTTTTTCATATATTTTTTTTATTTTCATCTATCTCTGATTCATCTTCAGTGATGTGTAATTAGTGGTGCAGTAATCGCTTATTGTTCATACCTTTTTTGATGAATTTTTGTTTTTTGGCATGATGAGTCCTAGGTCTTCTTTTAGGGGCTTTCACCTCTTTTTTGTTTTCAATTGTGTTCTTCACAAACCCATTGAAAACACCCTGAGACACTGTGTTTGTTAAGAACAAAACTGAAGGCAAAATAGACGGAGATGTCCCCTGAGAAAGACAAGAATAATACCATGGACCAAATAAAGAAGAAAGTACATAGAAAGTGAAAGTACATAGGAAGAGATACCAGGACGTAAGGAAACTAGCATTAAATAGGGGTTAAATTAAGGCTGGAGGGCTACAGCCAACCAATCTTAGGATTGAACGACCAATAAATTAATGAAAAGTTGGTAATCCCAAACAGGATGCAATCCAAAGGTTCCACGTTTTCTTTGATTGAATATTGATCTATATGTATACGCTCGTACGAGGAATAAATAAAATATTAATATGTAAAAAAATTGCTCAATTGCACCAATTACAAGAGAAAACATTGGGACTTGACATGGCTAAATCTTTATGCCGTAGCTATGTCTAGACCCTATCTTTTCCCATCAATTTTGTCTAGGTCTTAGGAATTTAAGAAACAAAGACAACAAAGGAATGCGTCTAAGGGTTTCCATAGAAGAGGAAACTGCCGAGGTAAAAGTGCATGGCTAAGGTAGGTAATGTCCAATTTCGCAAGACACTGTTTCAGACACTGCATTTCAGAAACAAGTCATAATGAATAACAAGATAGATTTGGTTAGTCCTCACCATACTGTATTAACAAATTCGGTTTCAGTGGTTAATTTCCATTATCAAGGCTCTATAAGTGTATTCCTTGGACAATTGACGGTAATAACTTACGCGAGAAAATTCTAGGATCTCGTTTCTTTTATTAAAATTTCGACTATTTTCAAGAATTTGGTCGC
Source organism: Ceriagrion tenellum (assembly GCA_963169105.1). Taxonomy (NCBI): domain Eukaryota; kingdom Metazoa; phylum Arthropoda; class Insecta; order Odonata; family Coenagrionidae; genus Ceriagrion; species Ceriagrion tenellum. The sequence continues at coordinate 50,849,530 of OY720637.1, forward strand.
CCTACAGGCCGTTACTTTTATGTCATTAAATTTTCGGCCATATTTTATGTTTTAACGGTCAAATTACAGAGGGCATCGCATGTATTATTTGACGCTTATACATTCGTGTGATTTTTCAGGTGAGTACATTTACAAACCTTAGCAATATCATTACTTTAAGAGGTAGGATGTCAATCTTACCGATTAAAGAATAAGTCTTCTGTTGATTCCACTCCCTAAAATCTTTAAATGAAAATTTTCAGGCGGTAATGGTTTTGTGCGCACTGAGCGACTTAGTTATGCGGCGAGAGATTATGCAAAATATGTCGACTGAGATATCTCCTGGCGGCGTATTTCGATATTCTGGCATTGCTAAGCCGTAAAATTTAAGCATTTAGAGGAGAGAAGGTAAGTCTTTTGTGGTAAAATTCCGAGGTAGCCATTCTTGATTAAACATTAATATCTTTGCCGTGAAGTTTTATGACTTACTCCGCTTTGATGTGAGTGAAACGAATATTTTTCCAACCCATGATTCTTTTCTTCGTTAAACTGTAGGTAATTGATTTTAAATTCATGAATTCATATATCAACCGCGTAGTGCCATCCTACAGGTATTGGTGACACCATGACATCGCGCCTCTTCGCAAGCAAGTTGCGATCGTAATAGAAAGTTCAACTTTTTCAAAAAATAACTTCGAGCCCAACCACATGTAGGGGCTTCTAAATTCTTAATTAGTAAGTAAAACATTTATAGTAATCCATCATCATAAATAATGCTTCTAATTAAATAAATGGAGTACAATCGTAAATGCAAAGCGTTTAAGTAGGAAAGCTGATTATAACGGAAACGCATTACAATGGCAGCTTAAAAAACAATTAGGTTAGCCAGTCAATGAGTTTGGGCCTGCTCTCCATAAACAGAAAGGTGGGCACAGAATAACAAGTTGTAATAATGGCCAGTTTAAACCCACCTTTAGACTAATAAGATATTTATATATATTATGAAGCTAAATTCATTGCAATTTAAATCGAAATGACACCTCACTCAAACGACCTTAAAAGCCATGCCATTCCTCGGGATAGGGTGGCGATAGAGTATTCATAAGCAATTAATAATCGCGACGCGTCAAGGACGCTTGACCACGAGTCACCGCAATCCATTGTGACTCGAGGATATGAGATAAACTCCCCCCACGTTAAAGGGTTCGAAATAAGGGTCCGCGTGATTACTCGGGGGCCCCTTGAGCGGCGCAGTCTGGCTCGTGGTCGTTTTCCATTGTGTAAATGGGACTTGGCGTGGAAGGCGCCTCGGAATACAGCCTCAAAAGGCGAACGGGAGATTGAAAGTGCGTGAAGGCAATAGGGAAGAAAATTATGAGGCGGCGGGTCGGTGGAGGTCGGGGGTAGGAGGGAGGGAAAAGGAGGGGGAGGGAGAGAAGTAGAGGGAGAGATAGAGGAGGGGGGCCTTCATTTGGGGGAGTGGCGGGAGGAGCGGGGTCGTCCTCGGCGGCGCATGTGCCCGGCGTCGCCCGCCGCACGAAATACGACGAGGATCTTCCTCCCTTGTGCCGGGCGGAGGAAGGACTTCTCCCGGAGGCACGTGTGGAGAGGGTGGCGCTTTCGGACACGCGGGCCAGGCGGCCGGAACGCGCACACACACACATACACTCTCTCGAGCCCACAATGCACCGGCCGGGAAAGCAAGAGCGGGAGTCGAGCGGCGCTCCAGCGAATCAATATTCACGCACCTGAGTCACGGAGGGGGTGACCCGTGAAAAGTCAAAAAGTTTTATTAACATGTACAGAGTAATCACAACATTTTTCAAAATTAACCGACTCTCTATAACTTGGGATGTGCATTCTAAACAATACACAACCTGCCATGCCATTCGTTATTTTATGAGGACGGAATTAAATGTGATTGTGGCCACCCAAGAATGGTTTCACTTGACCATTGGACTTATAATGTCGAGGAGGCTCAAATACAAAAATTTTAAAAAAGAAACTAAACTATAACAAAAGCTTACTAAAACAACTATCGGGACGTATAAGACGCCAATTTCACAACCAGATAATAACAAACTGCACAAAACCACAGGAGGCACTGATTTCAATTGTACAGCAACTGGCCAAGCTAATGTGATTGGTCGACGGATTTAAGGTTCTACAGGAAGCCAGTAGTATACTACCTTGAATCAGTTATCAATCATAGTCTCTTAGCTAGAAGGAGTGCGATTATCCTTGTAGAACAACAAGCTGAATTATCTATCACACGATACTAGAAGTGCGATGGGTGTAAGCATATATTAAATATCCCAGTGGTATGATATGCTGGATCAGTTATTGTGAGAAGTGGGATTAATTTTGCAAGCGGTGCGTGATCAAAAGTTGGTTTGAACGAGATAGTTCCCTAGTCATATTGGAGATCATTTACACACCTATCATACGTTTTATTTTTATTGACTATAGGAAGCATGAATAAATTATTACATTATGAATGGTGCAATAATAAATATACTGTTAAACGACTAAAATTCTACATAATTAAATAAAAATATCAATGCAAGTCTTTAACTTGACTCATTTTTTTCACACGGTACGATAGAACTCTTACACAGGGGAAGATTATATTTTAGCTCCTGAAAAAATACTATGGTAGCTCTATGATTTATTTACAAAAATTTATGAGTAAACACACAAACTATAAATTTTTAACGAGACCTAGGAGTTAGAAATTCCTCATTTTTTTATAAGGTCTCTCTAAAGCGCATACACGTGATACTTTACATGCAAAATGGCTCAAATATTTTTCTCAAAAATATCGGCGAGTAGTTCGGTAAGGGGCTGATATTTTGGTGTTTATGGAAGCGTGAGATATTTTTATAATGAGACCAAATTCTTTGATTTTTAAGTGAAATGATACTTCACTCTAGCTATCTTAATTGTTCATCAAGTGGCTACATATCCAATAGTAACCTTTTCAACATGTCTTTGTGATTCTGATTACCTTTTAACCATGTTTATTTCACCGTTTGGAGAGTGTAAACTTCTAGAGAAAATCAGACGAAGGCGGAGTGAATGGTTGGAAGATGTAATGGAGGGTGAAAAATGCTGAAGGCCGTAATAAAGAGATGATGTTGGCTAATGATGGGAAATGGAATTATGAGAATACGCATAATGAACGATAAGGTAGGAAGGTATTATGTATACTGAATGAATTAAAGAAAGAAATTGTTCAGGAGGATGGAGATCTAGGTGAGTAAAAGTCAAGAGGATTTTTTTTTATTCCATTTGAACTCATCTAAAGCGGTAGATTACCCTAAGAGTAATTTCATGATTTTGGCACGTTGTCTTCCCGTATTTAGTTCACAAATATTTGGATCAGATCATATTTTATACAAAATAATCTTCTAAATGGAGGTTAGTTATACGCCTCCAATGCCGCACCAGAAAAAATTTGCAAAATTTGAAAGAGTGCCAAAGATACAGACAATTTCGCACCACTCCATTTTTATACATTGGTATGGATTTCAACAGAGAGATTAACTACTCACTTAGACAAAGTTTTTTTATTGGAACCAAATGACCTATTTTTTTGCAGTCTCGTGGTACAAGGCCAGGCCAATATAATGACTTATACGGAGATTGTGTCTTCAAACACTTGTGCCTCTCACCACTACTTCGATCACAATACCTAAGCATGGAGACGAAGCTCCGGCTGTACCAGATGGGTAACAGGCTCATCATGGCATGTGCATCCCCATTATGGAGCGGCAGAGCAACGGGAACATCATTTCGACCACTAGACGTTGCAAAGAGGTCCTTACTGAGAATAACCATGGCTCTCGGTTGGAAATACGCCAATGAAATCATCTACACCCTCACAGCAGCCAAACAAATGAAAAACCATTCAGTACAGCTTGAAAAAAAATCCTTCGACAGCTTACCAAGTAACAGAGAACCAGAAGTCCAAACTCTGGCCAACAACAGACCTCTCCCTTAGGAGAAGTTCAAAACTTCAGAGCTGCCACGGACCGCGACGTTGACCAACTACCATTGAAGAGAAGGCGCCAGAGCGAATGGCACTTGTTAGAAGACGATGGACTCAATAGGACAACATCAGCTGAAAGACACAACCGTCGGGCAGCTGAAAGGCCAAAGCTATAAGGTTTGCCTTGAAAAGACATCCCACGACTGCCTGCAAACCTTGCAAACCGAGTTAGAAAATACATATATATTTACTTTTCTTTTTAGTTCATCTTTACCACATTCCTTTTTTATTTTTACAGATTTACACCAAAAACGATTTTTTTTATATTTGAACAGAGTTCCTAAGCATTTTACATCTATATATTTCCTATATTTTTCCATCTACTCAGCAGGTTTATCAATTCACTTCTGGTCACTGTACTTGAACAAGCCTGCTGGACAGCCGGCGAAAAATTGTCCACGCAAAATGGAACGGAAAACGGTAACCGGAGGGTCGACCCTTCGTATGCGATTCTTGGTTTCGACATCGCGCGGCCCAACCGGCCTAGCCACACAAAAATAGAGTAAAGATAATTCGCGTGCATGTGAGTACGACTATCGACACTTTAGCGTGCCCGTGTGTGTGCAAACTTACACGAGTGATTGTGGACACGGGGGCTGTGGTACGCCCCTCATCGTGCCCCGGCATGGGGGCGAGTATCCATGCAAAGGAAACGAAGAGGACGGGTATCGCACAGTGTCAACTGGATTGGGACCGAAGGGCAAACATTGGGGCACCTCCGCCCCTCCCCTTCACCTTTCAATCGCTTCCAATCCCCATCCCCCTGCTCTCCACTCCCTCTCACCCTCACCCGCCTCCCTCTCCCACAGAGAGAGAGAGAGAGAGAGAGAGAGAGAGAGGAAAGAGAAGAGGAAGAACACACAGACGGAAACGACGACGACCTCATAACCCTCGCCAAGCATCGCAGAGTAAACCAAGAAAGTGGTCGGGATTGAGTGAGAGTGGAGAGAGAGAGAGGCTTGAGTGGGACAATTGCACGTTGTGTGTGCGGGGGGAAGGGCGAGAGGCGGCGATGGATGAGGTAGTGGGAAGGAAGCCGAAGAGGCTCCAACACCCGGGACCGGGGGAAGAGACTTGCTGCTTGCTGCAGCACTGTGCCGAGACTCAAAAAAGTGCGCTTCCCTACCCTCTCCACCCTCACTATACTCTCCAGAACATGTCTACTCGCCCCTTTTGAGGCAGATTGAGAGGACGCCTGCTATGGTGGCCAATACCTGAATCTGTAACATGGGGCCACCATCTTCGTCCCCCCAATACCGTAGCGCTTACGGACTGACGTCATATTATGCCATCGTATTCCCCATTTCCTAACGATAACCCACTCGAAATCAGCATAAAGATTTTTCTAAAAAATGTGTTTTCTGGTGTGTATATTCATTTAAACAAATAATAACTCTTATCCCATCGAAAAACAATTTTCAAATCGTGTAGAATCAATAGCTTCAAGAAATAAAAATATCTTTCAAGAGTTACTCACCTTAAATTTTCAACTAAAGATAGATATTCTTGCTTTCAAAATATTAATGCGTTAATACTTCGACATTCGGGAGCTAGTGAAGGGGGAAGAGACTGCTTGCTGCAGGGCTGTGCCGAGACTCAAAAAAGTAGGCCCGCCACCCTCTCCACCCCCACTATACTCTCCAGAACATGTCTAGTCGCCCCTTTTGAGGCAGATTGAGAGGGCGCCTGCAATGGTTGCTAATACCTGAATCTGTAACATGGGGCCACCATCTTCGTCCCCCCCCCCAATTCCGTGGCGCTTACGGACTGACGTCATATTATGCCATCGTATTCCCCATTTCCCAACGATAACTCACCCGAAATTAGCATACATTTTTTAAAATGTGTTTTTCCGGTGTATTTATTTAATTGAATTAAAAATAATTCGTATCCCAGCGAAAAAGAATTGTCAAATCGAGTAGAATCAATAGCTTCAAATAACTAAAATATCTTTCAATAGTTACTCACCTTAAATTTTCAGCTAAACAACAATAGATATTCTTGCTTTCAAAATGTTACTGCGTTAATGGATGAGGTGGTGGTGAGGAAGCAAAAAATGCTTCGACGTCCGGGAGCCAGTCAAGAGGGAAGAGACTGCTTAATGTAGCGCTGTGCTGAGACTAAAAAAAGTACGCCCCCCTCCCTCTCCACTCCTCTTACCCTCTCCAGAGCAATTTTTGACGTCCACATTGAGGCAGATGAAGAGGGGGCCTGCTATGGTGGCCAATGCCTGAATCTGCAACATGGGCCCACCATCTTTGTCTCCCCCGATACCGCGGCTCTAACGGGCTGTGGTCTAATTTCGCAATCGTTCGATGTTTCCCAACGATTATCATTATCAAAGTTATTATATTCTACCGGGCAAACGTAGGTTGCCCGGTAGAATCCCGGTGCCTGAATCTGCAACATGGGCCCACCATCTTTGTCTCCCCCGATACCGCGGCTCTAACGGGCTGTGGTCTAATTTCGCAATCGTTCGATGTTTCCCAACGATTATCATTATCAAAGTTATTATATTCTACCGGGCAAACGTAGGTTGCCCGGTAGAATCCCGGTGCCTGAATCTGCAACATGGGCCCACCATCTTTGTCTCCCCCGATACCGCGGCTCTAACGGGCTGTGGTCTAATTTCGCAATCGTTCGATGTTTCCCAACGATTATCATTATCAAAGTTATTATATTCTACCGGGCAAACGTAGGTTGCCCGGTAGAATCCCGGTGCCTGAATCTGCAACATGGGCCCACCATCTTTGTCTCCCCCGATACCGCGGCTCTAACGGGCTGTGGTCTAATTTCGCAATCGTTCGATGTTTCCCAACGATTATCATTATCAAAGTTATTATATTCTACCGGGCAAACGTAGGTTTAGTTTAACTTCAGAGATTCTCCTCCCGGTTTTCTACACTTTCAGGGTCCTATCTCCCACTAGTATTTCCCTTTTCGCCTCAGCATACGATCTACCCTTCTTCATCCCGTCCATGAAACCTATTCTCGTTCTTCCGCTTCCCCGCTTGCCCAACATCCGTCACTCTTTCACACTCTTTTCAGCAACCAGTCGCCCTTTGTCACACCATCCAGCCATCTACCCTGCCTATCCCGGGTATCATTCAGAAGCTTTCCTCGCCAACCATCTCAAGCACTTCCTCGTTAGTATTCCTCTCCCTCCTCACATTCTCGATCCTTCTCCACACCCACCTCTCAAAGACCTGCAGCCTATTCTCATCCTCCTTTCTGAGTGTCCACGTTTCTGCCCCATACAATGCTACGCTCCAGCTCGCTTGAAATGAAGATGCATTTTATTCTAAAAACTGTTCTCCTTGCAGATTTATTTATTTAAACCAACAGTCATTCATAACCCAGCGAAAATTAATTTTTAAATAGAGTAGAATCAATAGCTTCAAGTTACTAAAATATCTTTCAATAGTTACTGACCTTAAATTTTCGATTAACAATAGATTTTCTTGCTTTATATATGTTAATGCGTTCTCCCCTCCATACAATCCAATGGCAAACGGGGAAAGGACCAGGGGAAGCAACATGGCAGATATTTTGGTGGTCAGATTATAGTTTGATGACGTTACTTCAATGGTCATCCCCATACACTGTTCAACTTTAAGCTTAAGTCTCATTCCGTGGTTCCAACGCTACGCCATGATTGAATATATACTTAAACCGATTGGCTTAGACCAGTGTTGTCCAAACTTTTTGAGCCATTGTCCCCATGATTCCACAATACCCATGGCCCCAAATCATAAGGCATTACAATTCATAGACAATATGACGAATTCAGGAAATCGATAAAAATAAATTCCAAATATTTATAATGTGATTAATGTCTGTTTCAAATTCAATAAATAGGTGGCTTATTCATTTAATTTCCCCTAGATTAAAGCAGCGCCTTCAGGGGACATGTAGCGCCCATTTTAGCCACCAATGGGTTATGCCAAGAAAAAATAATTCTATTTCCTGAGTGGAAAACAAGCTTACAAGTTATACTTTCCCCAGCCCTCTGTGCGTCCCGTGCAATCTCTTACAAGATTTTCCGTTACTCCTCGGGAAGAGGAATTGTTAGGACGGTGTCGTCCAAGGACTCGATGACGCAACAGTTTTGATGGAATCGACTTTTAAGCAGGTTGTTAATGAATACGTTCCATAGAAAGGGTCCACAGACCGATATCTTAGAGGCAGTTTCCTAAGCGGCAGTTTTGTCAGCTCTTGAGAAGTTCGATTTATGACCACCATGACGAAGAAGTGCTGAACAGGAGCAAACTCGCCCCTCCTGGATAGCGAAGCATCGTGGGATAACAGTCACGGTTCCCTCAAAACAGGGCGCTATCATTTGGCGACACGTAAATAAATTACACTAATACCGAACCAAACAGATATTAGTAGCTAATACACATCAAACCTAAGGACAAAACTGAATGCAGAGTGTATAGATGAAACTTTTCCCCGATAAAATTTTACGTTTGGTTTAGGTAGGTTAACGTATTAGGATAAAGTTGACTAAAAACCCTGCAGAGGGATATGATAGATTAAGGTTGAGGAGCTCGTATTCGTGCAATGGTTTTCCACCCTGGATGTCCGGTTGTGCAGAAGATTTTTCATTGGAATCCTAAACCTAAACCTGATGCTGAAGGAGAGTACTGAAGATAAAAGGGACGGAAAAATAAGAAATAATCAAGTTTACAGAGGAGTAGAAGAGGGATGGACCACATGGAGTACCATAGAGACAAGAAGAACAACATGGATTGCACACATCTTGAGACACAATGGGTTAGTGAAGAACATAATTAAAGTCAAATTGGGGGAAAAGTCCCCAGAGGAAGGTCCAGGAATAAGTTCGTGGACCAAATGAAGAGTTAAGTACAGAGGATGAGATACCAGTAGGTAAACGAACTAGAATTGGATAGTGAAGGGTGGGGGGTTGCAGTCAGCCAATCTTAGGATTACATGACCTATGAAGAGTGAATATCATTGCTTAACTATCCGGTTTTACTGTTTGTTTTATGCTTGACGTAGCTGTCCGTTATATGAAAGAGAGCGCATATAAATGGAAGGGGGATTGGAAATCAGTGAGAGGAGAGAAATGGCGAGAGATATGAAAATAAAATCAAGTTTTGTAAACGAAGCACACTCGACCAGTGACTGGAAACTGAAAGAGATGACGATAATGCCTAATTCACCAAAAAGATGCCTCACTTAACAATGATAAAACCTAAGGACAAAAATGTCACGGTTTCTTGAGTCTTACGAAAGAAGAACGCAGCTCACCATGAAAAAATGTTTTGTTGAATGCCCAATAATATGTATGACCTAAAAAAATTACGAATCAATGTAGATTTACGAAAGAGATATTTAAAATCGTAAGAACACAGAAAGCTATACGCAAATCGATATAATGATAGCATAAATAATTTAAATCAGGGACTTGAAGTCTAAAACTAAAGGGCATTTTGAAATGAAAGCATGAAAACATAAAACTGCTACGAAAAGTTCTATGAAAAATAAGTAAAATTCATTTGGAAAAATTCCAAGTCCAAGAGTAGAGCGCATTAATCATAAGCTAGAAAAATGTTTCTCCACAGCTTATTTTAGTGCAAAATTCAGCGTAAAGGTTATCCCATACACTTATCAAAGCGGACAATCCAGAACCGTTTGATGAATAAAGCTTCTGAGGAAGACCTTGGAAGTAGTCCGCTAGCAGAATTGCGTAATGCGGTCGATGGTATCACTACGCCATAATTTTTCTCAGAGTCCCAGGAATTTTCCCCGAACTGCAGAAAAGAAGAAACGCAAAGGAAGGATTTGACGTCACCTGTCCAGCTTCACTGCCGTTGGCGAGCCAAAAATAGACCTGGTCGAAGGAAAAATTGAAATATCAGCGAACTTGTGGGGGCGTAAGAAACTCTAACGATGAATCAGAGACAGTTGGGAAATTTGAGAATAGTAAAGGATTTACTTGAAGGGTCAATTCTATTTGGAAGGATGAAATGTAGTCTTAAACCAGCTACATTTCAATGAATTGAATGAATTTATAAAGTCTCTTGTCGTAGGAATACCCTTCATCTAGGTGAACTCACCAAAAAATAAAACAATTTCCTATCAACAAAACTCATCAATAATATTTTTTTGTTTTGTTCATTATTTATTTTAACAAAAGTACTCATATTTAATGCTCGGGAATTAAGGAAACTTTGTAAGTTTTACGTAGAATATATATTGGACGACAGTTTTGCGGATAGTCGACATCATCCGGAACTGAGGACCTGACGATATCGACGATTCTTCGATACCAGTCGTCCAACAAATATTGTACGTAAAAGTTACAAGGTTTTGTTAACTCCTGAGCACTACGAAAAAGTTTCAAAAAGTCAATGATGAAACTATTGAATTTTTACTCCTTGCCGAGAATAAACCAAAATAATCGATAAAAAATCGCTACCGCTGGAAAGCAGAAAATATTGACCTTGCGTGATAAAGTATAAATGGATCCCTTTCTGTAAGAATTCTTACAAAATCATAAATTATAATCTATCAAGCGCATTAAAATTCATTTAAACATGATTCTCAATGCATGATTTGGTCAATGCATTGACCAAAAGCAACTCCGAAATAAACACTTCTATGGCGCTATTGAAAGCTTAAGTGGCCACTTTAGCTAGTTACTAAATCTGTATGACTGAAATTAAATGACGAACACGTCAACAGCGTTAAAAATGGATTGATAGCGGAAAGTCTCACTAAAAACAACGGAATTAAAGGTTAAATTTATTTAAGATACCACCATTTTAAATCTGGATAGATAATTTTTTGCAATTTTGTTTCGTGTAATTTTATCAATCAATACAAACAAACGATTGAGAAAAATATCAAATATCCAGAACAATATTACTCGTTATTTTCCCGATTCCTGTATCTTTTACTCCTCGATTTTCATGCTACGTGTCCACAATACCCATAAAATTGGACTCTAAAAGGATATACAATGAGAAAAAAGATAAAATATTGAAAGCAAGAGGTTTCGGCAAACATATTTTTGGGGAAATCGATTCATTTTCTAACGATTAATACATATTTCTAAAATTCACGCGGAAATATTGGAAAAGTTACCATTGGAAACATCGATTAAGAAAGAGAAAATATGATACCATACGGTTCGATAGTATAGGGGAATATCGATGCAGTGAAAAGAGGATGAGAATAGGTGCAGGCGTTTGAGATGTGAGTGTGGAGGATGATGGAGATGTGGCGGACAGAAAGGAAGACAAACAAGGAAGGGCTTAGTATGGTGGGCGAGGATAGGAAACTTCTGAATTAAATCCGGGATGGATAGGGTAAGTGGCTGGTGCAAGTAATAAGGGGATATAAGTTCCTCAAGGCTAAGATAGAGGGAGGGATGTTAGGCAAGCGGAGAATTGGAAAAAAATATAGGTTTATGCACGAGAGGATTCAGTTATCTAGGAATATATAATTGAAATAAATAACATGAAGACTAAAATCATAGTATGCGGAAGAGAGAAGCTGGATGTAGAAGTAACCCTTAGAAGAGAGAAATTAGTTCAAGTATATTCATTCATCTATATCGGAAGTACGATCACAAGGGACGGAAGAAATACAACGAGTATCAAGCGGAGAATAGCCCAAGCTTAGAAGGTGCTCATGGGAAAAAGACAAATACCGTGCTAAAATAAGATAGAACTACCAACCAGGAAACAGTATGCGAAAACATTCATGTGGAGTGTGGCACATAACGAGATCGGAAGCATGGACCATTTGAAAAGCCGACCAGAGAAGACCAGATTACTTCGAAACCTGGAGCTGGAGGAGGATGCTGAAATGATAAAATGGGAGGACCAAACAAGAAACGATGAAATGTACAGAAAATTAGTAGAGGATGAAACCATATGGAACGTAATAGAGAAAAAAAGAGCAAGATGAACCGGACAATCCCTCAGGCACAATGAGTTAGTGAAGAACATAATTAAAGGTAAAATAGAGGAAAAAAAAACCCCTATGCATAAAGGGAAAAAAAGTAGATAGGTAAGGGTGGAGGGCTGCAGTGAACTAATCTTAGGATTGAAGAACCAGTGAAGAAGGACGTGAAGAAGAAGGGTAGATCATATACTGAGGCAAAAAAGATAGTACTAGAGGTGGATAGGACCGTGAAAGTGAAGAAAAATGGAGGAGATTCTCTAGCTTTCAACTAAACTACCTTTTTGCGGTAGAATACTGAGAGAAATGTTCGTGTGGTCACATTTCCATCACTGTGGAATTTTTAGGATTCCGTCACAGGAGTCCCTCGACTTAAGTGGTCTCGATTTGTATCATCTTGCTTTGCACTGTCCCAATTTCCCCTGCCCTTGACTGACGCCATTTTCCTTCATGTGGCTACAATTTTAAGTCATCACGTTTACACTATCGCAGGCAGACGTCCACTGGCGACCGCGGAGAGTGGATCGGGATAGGTTAATTCCCTAACTGAGCGGGCGCGTCCGCGAGGGGAAAAAAATCCGTGTCGTATCAAATGGAAAAATAACTCGTTGGCGCAAATCGGAAAGCGTTCATTTTTTTTCTTTTTGTGCGGAAAGTGAAACGCAAAATGCATTCGCTCTGGAAAAGAGGTTCCTGAATGCAATGCGGTCAAGTGGATTAGGACGAGGGGCGGGCGGGGGGGCGGGGGGGGGAGAGAGAGATATAAAAACGGAAGGAATTACAGGAGCCAATTATGAGAGAGAGCTGTTTCAAAATTGGGGTGAGGAAGGAAATGGAATCGAGGAGGTTGAGGAGGGTGGGTAAGAGTATGAGGGGATAATGTGAGGGTATGGGCGACTGGAAAGCACCGAGTACCCTCGTCCCCTGGCACCGCACCTACCTCCCCTCACCCGGTTCTCTCCCTCCCTCCCCTATTCTCCCCTACTTCCTCTACTTCCCACTCCTCCCCGCTCCACCCACCCTCTCAACTTTACGCGAGCATTGATGGATTCATGAAAGCCACGGGGCGGAATGGAGTATGGCAGAGGGGATGAAAGCGTGAAAGGGAGCCGAGAGGAGGTGGCGATCGAAGCGGGCCCTCAGAAAGAGATAAGGCCCCCGGGGGTGCTGGGGCACACAGTGAGGAAGCGATGTTACGACGGGAATCGATTTTGGAAACCGATTCGATTAATTGCGGATGTTTCTAGGATTCTAGCAGAAGGGTTCCTCGACTTACGCTGCGCCGTCTCTTATTCTACCGTCTCAATTTACGCTTCGAAGAGAATCGTTTCGATAGATGGTGGATATTCCTAGGATTCTAGATAAGTTCCTCGACTTACGTCGTCTCTCTCTTCACAGTCTCAGTTTACGCTCCGAGGGTGCAAGGGTACGCAAAGAAGTGGTCACGGTTCGATGAGAATCGATTCTTAAAACTCATTCGATTACTTGCGGATATTTCTTGGGTTCCAGCAGATGAGTTCCTCGATTCACGTCCTCTCTCTTTCCACTGTGTCAATTTACACTGCGAAGGTGCTATTGTACACAAAGAAGAGACAATTCTCTTAAGATTCGATTCTTCAAACCTATTCACTTAATTTCCGATATTACTATGATTCCTGCAGGAGAGTTCCTAGACTAACGTCGACTCTTTCTACCGAGTCGATTAACCCTCCGAGGGTGCTAGAATACGCAAAGAATAGGCACCGCTCCAACGAGAATCGACTCAGGTAACCGTATTGGACAATTTCACATATTTCTACTACTTAAATAGTAGAGTCCCTCGACTTACGTATTCTCGCATTCCAAAGTTTCGATTTACGCCGCAAGGTTACCCAAATACGACGCAATGCTCCGACAAAAAACGATTCTTTAAACCGATTAGATCTATTGCTACTATTTCTAGGGTTCTATACAGGAGTTACTCAACTTGTGCAGTCTCTCTATCAACTGTTTCTTTTTACATTCCTGGGAGGTAAGTCTGTAACTTTTGTCGACCGTCGACAAACGCTTTTTGTCTCCTCTGTGGGCTTTTATCGACGTTTGCAAGTCTGTAAATTTTATCTACCTCTACGGTCAACAACTTTAGCAACGGTCAACAATTTTGACGACGTCGACAATATAAGCGCTTGGCTTGAGTCTGTAAAGTGAATAATCGACTTCCGGGGCGACAATTAAGCGACTACGGTCGTTTATTTTACGTACAACCGGATTGGCGTCGGGAAAATTAATCTATAGGCGATAAAGCATCGCTAGGCGTTAGTCATTTGTTGATTTTTGAAATGGCGCGGTTCATTCGTAACCATCAGAGAATAATTCTTCTTCGGGAGATATATTTAAAAGAAGTTAAGCGAATCAGAGTGGAACGAAAACGTTTGAGAGACACTCATAATGCTTTTGACTTGCCAGATCCAGTGTTTATTAAACTTTTCCGGATAAATAAAGACATTGCTCGTTATCTATGCGATGTCCTTGAACCTTCTTTGAAAAGAAAGCGTAGGTCTGGGTTAAGTAATCTCAAATAAATATATTATACTTACAAAGGACCAGCAATAGCCTCCATTATTTCAATAATTTCACTATTATTTGGAGAAATATGAAACAACTGGCCTCGACCACGTTCGTACTTCGCTCTTTCCAACATTCATTTGTTTGTTTACACGTTGCATTGTTGTCGTTGCGGTCGATTTGTTAACGAAACGAGAACTTGACGCGGGAAAAAGAAACGACGAATTTCATTGGCTCCGGATCATTATCGCCAACTGTTCCGGAAATTCTCATACTTTGAATTGTCGACGTTTGCAGTCAGTCGACAATTTTAACGCCCATTAGTTACGGACTCGCAAACGTCGTCAAAACCGGTGGAGTAATTTATCGACAAAAATAAGCGACGAAAGTTACAGACTTACCCCCCTGGGGTACGCTAGTATGAAATGTTGAGGCGATACTATGTAGAGACAAAAATTTAAGCCGTCACCTTTTACGAGACCTCTCTGTGGTGCAAGCTTTTTGAAATAAAACTCCACATTTGTATTACCCTGCAATCCACCTCGACACGGGAACCTATTGAGACGAGAAAAATTGAAGACCTCTGTCTGAAGCCTTCAAACCCAATAGCGTAAAACCTGAGTTTGCGTAAAAAAGAACAATAAAAATTAGTAACAAACATGTTGAGGAGAATGCTGTCGCAAATAAGTTTGTTAAACTAATTCTTTAAGTTCAAAAGTCGAAATTTTAGATGATAATATACAGTTGTCTCCAGAAAATATCTCTGGACTAATGTCGTGAACCAAGGGTATTTCTCAACTGAATCGGATAACAAGATCACACTGCATTCTCCGGAAGCAGTCGGTATTAACAGCGGAGATCTGCGGCATAGACAACTAGTACTGAACCGGAGGTGATTGGAGAACACAGAGGTTTGCGGAGTGGGGAAATGAATCGTAATGGCAGCAATAACTCCCAACGACTTCCCTTTTTTACTGGTTCCCTAAAAAGCGAAACTTGACTCGCTAAGCCTCTGTTTTGCAGTGGCTTACGACGATGGAAAATACTGTCAACTGAGTGAAAGTTGCCGGATTTGGAACCAGAATTTTACTTTCACTCCGACCTCCAGGATAGGATATTCCGCAATAATTACCAAACCTTTTTTTTCTGCTCTTCTTCATACATTATAATCATAGGTCACATGTTAATTTTAGGCGAAAATTACCAGTACTTGCTTCGAAATATAAATCAGGAGACATTTCAATTGAACTCATCACATCGTAAAGTATGAGCTAAGTCGAGAAATGACAACATTGTATGATATACAGCTTGATACCTAGTTTACAGTAAATAACTTGTATTCACAAATTTTAAACCAGAAAATAATAATTATAAAGATAATGGTGTCTCCCGACTATTTTTATTTGAAATTTACCCGGTATGGTCTCACTACTATATGAAACCCTTCCTTGGCATAAACACTTTGCGTAATGGTTTGTACCTACCTCAAGAGCAAGTGACGAGGCTTTTCTCATTCCCTATCTAATTTAATAACACATAACACAATCCTTACAAGCGATTTATACTTACCGCTGAAATAACAATGCATTCATGCCTGACAGTATAAGATTTATAATGGATGTCATTTTAAAAATATCGCATCAAACACGAGATGTCGAATGCTCCGATAGAAAGCGCTGCAAGCACTCGCTTCGGAAACCACGGCACCGTGGGTGGAATTCCATTGGATGAAATAATCCAACTTATGGAGGTAGGAGCGATTGTTGTAAATGGAAAGATTTGCCTGTAACTTTGAGCGTGTAGTCATTAGTAATGTGTATAGATAAAAGGGGAATAAATTGCATGCTATCGATTTGGTTTCTTAAAAATTTAATGCTCTTGTAGCATGTAGTCCTAAAGCACTTGACATGAATTTCAATATAATGCGATAGCACATGGAATGATTTTCTCCTCAACTCGAAAAAACCATACCATTTAAAAGGTTCCTATCGACTATCAACATTTGTATTACAACAGGTACGGTAATTTCCAACGTATAAATTGATGTAATCAAGTGAGATGTGATCCAAGATTTTTTTCGACTTCGACGTGAGTAATGGAGGGGAAAACACTAGGAAAGCTTGGAAGACCATAAAATTTCTAAGCGATATAAGAAGAGAAAGACGATATGAGGATTATGATAGGGGTCTAGAGGTAGATCACTTATAGGAGGGAAAGCTGAACGATATACCAGAAATTACGAAGCCAAAATACGTACTGTCCATAAGCTTACTAATCAGCTGGTTGAATTTGATGGTTTTTGGCTTAAATTTGTGAAAATTAATATATATTAATATATATAACGCTACAGAATTGACTGACTGACAATTAAAATTCCTGGGCATTTCTAAACGAGCTAGGTGGGTGAAATTTTCAGGGTAGAGTTAGAATCATGTGTCGAGTTGGGAAAAGTTAAAAGAGTCGTTTAGGCTTCGATTTTTTGCAATCGTTAGCTTTACATGGAGTTATATGGGAAAAATGAAAAATTTTAATGTGGACCTTTTTTCTTTCGTTCATTAAAATACGAAATAATTGAGCTACAAGACTGATTCTTTCAAAAATATGAGGCTGAATGTTTGAAGAATCTTATTTTTGCAATCGATTCTTTCCTACCTACCGTTAAACTGATATTTTTAAACTTTTATCTGGGATTTAAAAAAATGTTTTCACTTTCGTTGCTATGGATATATTTCTCCATTGTCGCCGGGCCGAGTGTCGATTCGAGGTTTGGAACTCAGCGAGGCGGGCCAGTTTCAGGGGAGGGTTAGATTTATGTGTCGATTTGGGATAAAATCGGTAAAGTTAAAAAAGTCGATTGAGCTTCGAGATATTACAATCGATAGCTTTACATATATGAGTTAGGTATCCTAATGTTATTTAGTCTTCTAAATACCATTTTTCGCACTTCTAAGTACTGGGTATAATTTCTTCAACTTTTTTCTGGCCTCTACCGTAGCTTTGATGACCAATTTCAACCAACCAAGCTTCATGATATTGTAGTTTTCCTTAAAATAACATGCAGTTCATGTAGATTGGAAGATAAAAATTGAATAGGAAAATTAGTATATTAAAAATCTCGATTCCGATCGAATGTATATAGTAAAATTCTTCATGTGAGCTCTTATTAAGTATGCTGTACTGAAATGAAATATCTAACGTAGAAGAGCGTCTTATATGCCGTCAAATGAGGTTATGATGCTCTTCCAGTGGTTCCACGTTCGTTTCGGTATACTGATTATAATATTTAGAAAAGTCGTTAATAACCGGATGACATACAATATAAGTTTAGACTACAACTGTCTGGTATCCATACCTCATGGGGCACGTATTTCATTTTCGAGAATTATACTTTTCTTTGCTTGCATGTAGCACGCAGACTTGAGAGCTTTCATTTTTTTTCCTTATCTAAAGAGTATCATCATATAACATCCCCCCCTGCTTGCAAATTGCAAGCACCCATTTACTCGTTTATTATAAAACTACGCGTCTCATCTCATGATGATGTATGTCGCCTAGGCAACATAACCAGTCGTGCAAAATAAAAACTCTGTGTAAAATTACCAGGGCATTTGGAGTTTAAGCTGGTGGAACACTGAGAAAAAATACTTGAAAAGTTATGAAGATGTACACTTAACGACTCACACTTCCATCACATTTGATTAAAGTAGGATGTTTTCTCTAGTAATCAGCTATATATTTATTCAATTATCACAGATTCTTATATATCTATTAAGTGCCTTCCTCGCGCTTTCAAATGGCGAATAAAAATCTGTTCATTTATATATGTTGGGTGACAAAAGTACTTTGCGCAAGCTTTAAAAATACCAGAACAGCATAACTATACTGATTAATAATACTCAAGTGATGGTCTCACGAACTTTAGTGACCAGGTTGAGCAATAACACGTCTCCCATCACCTTAAAAACACTGCCGCAGAAAAAGCGTGGCCTCCTAACCGATTTTGCACACTGCATGTGTCGCATACTCCGCTCGGTGCCTTTCCAGCGTATAAAAGGATGCTCCAGACCGAAAATATACTTTTCCACGGCGGTGGAGGGCGTAATCCCCGAGACAAAACATATTTATGGGCGCGTGGTTTTTTTTCCTCTCTCTCTCCACCGCGCGCGCGCGCTATTTCCGCTTCGAGTGGGTTACGCCCGCCTAACGCGTGGCGGGCGCCGCGGGGAAAAAAAAAGACGAAATGGGAGAGGCCCGTGCAGAGATGTCGGGATGAGAGCTGCTGATGGAGAAAGAAAAAGGGGAGGGACACGCAGGAGGGAGGGAGAGAGTGGATGTGAGAGAGCGATGGCTCGGTTGAAAAGGAAGAAAGCGCTGATGTGCGCTCTCGTGCCTCCTCGCGTGACTCCAGCGCTGCTGAAGCTGCCTGGGAGTGGAGCTGGCATTTTGGGGCGAGGAGGCGGGGGGAGCGGGTAGGGAGGCAGGGAAAGTGGAGGAGTCTGAAAGGAGAAGGCCCACTCCCCCCTATTCCCCCGTTCCCCCTCCCTCCCCCCCTCTTTACCACCACGGTCACCCCTTTTCCCCGAGTGAGTGGAAGGGCGGGTCCTATAAAGGGTTACGTAAGTGGAAATCACTCGAGAGAAGAGCGTTTTCTGCGTGCACTCGCTTTTTGGGACTTCGTCCTGCGGAAAATCTGGAGAGGATGGGGGAAAAAGGGCGGGCGATAGCGGGGGGGGGGGTAGAGGGATCGTCGCTGGAGGAGGATGGGCCTGCCCCACTTGTGAGGCGAATGCGTGTGTGAGTGGTGTGGGTGTCTGGGGGATAAAGGACCCCCTCTCCCATATATACACCACCACGGGCGCTCCCTTCAATCATTAAAGCTAATAAGGGTGCCATCCCTCCCTGATATTATCGCCACCGGCTGAAGATGAGGAGAGTAGGGCAGGAGCGGAAGGGCTAGGAGGAGTCCACGCGAGGGACAAAAGAGGAGTGGACGTTTTGGGGCGAAAGGAAGAGACTCGAGAATAGAATGTAAACATGACGGGTAGGCACATCACAGTAACTTCGTAGATCGAGAACCAAATGAATTACTTGAGTATGAATTTTATGAGGTTCAGATATAATAACGACCACAATTTTACACCGCAAAGAAAACAGAAAGCGCATAGCAGTCCAAAATACGCAGCAATTCCCTACCAGTCAGGAAAAATTAACTCAACATCGCAATTTTGCCATGCTGATTTAAATACATTCTAAAGTTGAAGGCTTCACTTGGTGGAAGGTCGACATTGTAATAAACCAAACTTTATGTGTTTCACATATTTATTACTATGAGAACAACCGATTTCTGCTGTAATGTTGTATTATACAAGATTGTATTAATAATAAATAGCTTGTATTGTACTGATAATAAAATAAATCTAAGGAAGACAAAGTTTGGTTTACTACAATGCTTATTTAAGTCTAATTTAAATTAATTTCGTACAAAGAATTTCTGTCTTAAACAGGAACGAAAAATAAGGCATTACTTAGATGCCATTTAAGATCTCGCATAGATTTCCTAAAAGTTATAGCTAAGCAAAAGTTATTTTTTTCCCTTTTTTCATATTATCGAGATATTTTCTTTGAACACTCAAGAAAAAGAAAGGTTATGATAAATAATTCAACGTATTCAATGTTTAAGATATTTGGATATTTCTTAGAAAAATATAGATTAGCATTCTTCAATTGCAGAAACTATAGGTAAGGTTTCAACGAAAAGGCTTCATCTTCTGGCCTGAAGGCTTTGCCCTGGTCCTTGATACACAAATAGATTCCATTTCTCATTGCTAAATTAGATTCGTGAGACAATATTCACCGAAGCTTTTGTCTGCGGTGAAAGGGTGCGTTCCTTAATTTCTAAAGATGATGTTAAAAAGATTTTGAAATAAAAGCGGGAAATTGGATTGAAAATGCGCCAATAAAATTTAATAAATACGTAGAAATGCAGAAAAATGAGAAAACATAACAAATTTAGGAAAACCGTGAGTAGCCACGGTAATACCTTTACAGAGTCACCCGCAAGAGAACGTGGGTGTGAAATACAAAAGAGCCTTCGCCTTTACCGGAGCTCATACTCGGATCCCTCAGGCGAACTGTTTTATCCAATTGAGTAACGAGCACCACATTCTCATTTAAGCATATTGAATAATATTGGTAAATTATTATTATGATTATATTAATTTTCTGATTTTTGTATCCTTCAGAGTCCCGGCTGATTAATAATTAAGTTTTGGAATTATAAACGTGACAATTGTTTTAACTATCTTTGCCCTCAAGCTGATTTAGTTAGGTACCACAGTTTTTCTAATTTTTTTGTGTTTCTGTTTTGTATTAGTTGCCCCATGGTGGCATGTATTTTAAATTTACGTTTCGAGGGACTTTGTTTCCAGAACGATAAGGTTGTTTCTATTCTTAATAAAGTCTTCTCTGGTTTTCCACAGGGACGGGTAATTTTCGGCCGACGTTTCGATGGCTACCTCCGCCACCGTCCTCAGGGCAAGATGCCCTAAGGACGATGGTGGAGGTAGCCATCGAAACGTCGGCCAACAATTACCTAACCTGGTGGAAAACCCGAAAAGACTTTATTTATATCATACGCCGGGAAAACACCAAATCATATTTTTTCTATTATATTCTATTCTATTCTATTCTGACGGAGCAAAAGTTTACGATTACATTATACACAATGTCGTTCAGTATCGAATGCATTCTTCCTTTGATGCAGGTCTTGGCAACGTAAACAAGTCCGCCACTAATCTGCTTATTTTGGTGTATTCTTCATGAGCGGAGCATAAGTTGTTCTAAGTTATTGTTAATTTTGCGGCGGATTTGCGGTCAAAATGACAAATTTAGCCGCGTATTCGTGAATTTATTTTGGTGTACAATGGCAGCAAAAGCTCAATGAGCATGTTTGAAGACTGCCGTCTGGTGGAAATGGCCGCAAAGACCCATATCGACGGAGACGCTGATATATCGAATCGAGCGACCCTGCATTAAACAGAACATCTACCTCTCTTCCACGTTCCATTTCCTTCACAACATCATTAATTTCCTCGAGATCTCCAACCGCAATACAGCATTAATAAAAAAAACTCAAGGAATCTGCGGTATTAATTCCAGCATTGAAAAATAGCGCGTAAAACGGAGCATGATGACAGTGACAGTCGGAAGGATGGATTGGATTAGTCGTAGGGGGAGAGATGGTTCGGTGGGGGGTGGATGGGGTGTGAGAAGGCACGAGAGAGGGGGGGTGGGAGGAAGGGTGGAGAGAGGCGAGAAAGGGGCGAGAGGGGGGGGTGAAGGACACAGGAGGGGAGGAGAGGGGGGAAGGGTTAGAGTGAGTGGGGGGATGGGGGGAGGAAAAGAGAGTGGGGGTGGGCTAATGAACTCCTGGGGCGCCCTCGACGCCGGCAGAGCACCTCCTACCCTCGCTCCAATTTCACAGGTAATTAATTCGGGTACAAAACACACGGGCTAGGCCTGGAGTGAAGACGGTGCATTAAAAGTAATTCGTTTGTTATCTTTTTTTTTTGAAGGAACAAGAGAGTGAACGTGCTCATGTCTCAGAATTCAGTTATGTCACGTCGATGCTGTATCATTTTTTTTTTGTTTTCGTTTTTCTCTCCGCCACCCCCTCATCCTTCTCCACAGTACCAGCTCCTCCTCCTCCCCACCAAACCACCCGCATCTTCGTGCCCTCGAACCTCAGCGTCGACCCAACCGGAGCTGCTAATCAAATTCTATAGGCCGAGCGAGCGAAGACTTAACCGCTCGCTCTCCTCTGCTCCGCCTCCGTGGGGAGAGACGACCATAACTAGGGTTTTCACCGACCGGACACCTCATTGTTTACGCCTCTTATGCGAGTGTATTGCGTTACGTGGTCGGCATTCGGAACGCATTAAGTCTCCCAAAAGACCATCAGCCTCCATTCAGGAAGTAATCATTTTTCATAATAGATAGAGCCTCATATCGCGAAACGCATAATAACTCATCTTACCGAGGCACAGATTCGGTCGATCAATACTCAAACAGTAGGTAAAATCAAAGAATAATAATGAGAAATCATTTGACGTAATATTTATTGGCTCACATTAAAAAAATATGCTCAACCTTATCATATATAGATAAAGATATGGTTCATCAATAGTCAAACGACCCAATGCAGTCAAATAATAAATATTAATTAGATATTAAACTGACGTTCAAAATTCTTACTTTTGAACAAAAACAAGTCTTTCTTTTGAACACTATCTCTACGGCTGAAGAAAAGCTAAGACCCGAAACGTCAAAAGTGAGACTCTTTCTCTCAATTCTCGTCTTAATGCACCCCGGCCAAGTTCTCTTTTTTATTGTGTTTGTGGACAATTGGCGAAGTTTTATATTTGTATGTATCTTTTTATATTTATTGCAAATGAATCAAGTCACCATGTCCAGACTTGGTTCATTAAATGACTCTAACCGATTAAGTGAAGAATTTTGTAATATAAATATCAATCGTGGAATCGAATAGCAAACCACAAGTGGATTTAATTATTGTTAGCGCAAGCTAAATAGTAATTCACAAGAATAATGTTGAATATTTTTAAGGAAACCAAAATTACTTTACCTTTTATCATTTATTATCACGTCTACTATATCAACGAAATCAGAGTGATATTTTTGGCAAATGAATTCTAGTGCATAATATAATAGAATATTTATAAACATAGTTGAAATGAAATAAGGATGGATACAAGTCGAGCAATTTCTATACACTGATATTTTGTTCACGATGGAGTCATATTTACATGACCCTGTAGCAGTTGCACTAAATTTACATAAAGAGCTACACAAAATGATAGAAAATTTTATCTTTGACATTGGTGAATATGAACATAAATTAAGATGCTAATAAAATATTCATAATAAAAGTTGTATACATTCAAATAAAAATTGACAGAAATCCCTAAACAACAGAATCACTACATGATCATTAACATCGGCTCCATCATGAATAGCAAATTTCTCGCGCATAAGGACTGATGTGATTTTGTGTATCTTAGCTACTTATAATGTGAGATACTTGAAAGAATTGCCTTTAGAGTCCAATAAGCTAATGGCAGCTACGGAGCAAGAAGATAATTCACGTATATTGATATATGCCATCTTTTTATAAGTCATAAATAATAAAATATATAGCAAGCGTATGCAAACGAAAACTATAGACAAATAAATGAGGAAATGATAAATTTAAATTTAAAGTAATTAACCAGCAAAGTCAGCTTTCCTGAATGCATTGCACTGAAGGGACAATTTTGATTACACTTAAGTTGGTGGTAATACCTGTACATAAATTTTCTTGATATTTGTTTACGAAATCCAAGAGGGACTCACAAAAAGCTGACTCTTGAATAGACTTGCGTGACAGAATTGGTTACATTTAGTAGCATCCAGAAAATATTTTTAAACGCGGATTCCAGAAACAATCGCGAATTCTCAAGACAATCATCTCAACGAGATATTTTACAGCTTTTGTGCTAATACCTCAACAGACTAGGAGAATTTGTACGATAAATATATACATATATATATTAAATTTGAGAAAAATCCGATCATCCGATCTATGGCTGAATTAAAATCCATACTAGCAACGTTCTTTGAGAAATAATATTCATTCTCAAGATCAATTGCAAAAAAATTATATTTCAGCTAAAACTTGAAAAATATATCAGCAAATATAGTCATATTTAATTAGTACTAGCAATGAAGAATATTGCCTGTTATTCAGCACCAAGAATCGATGTTTAATTTTATAAATAATGATACCGAATCCAGAAATATCAAGCCATGAGATACAGACGTCCATATCGTCGTGGGAGGATAGACAGCAGCTCCCTCTCCTTGAATGGCGCCACTTGCCGTCATTAATCAGAGGGTATTCATCGTGAAGACGTCAGGTGCTTTTCGTCTCTAATTCCGAAGGGTAGATTGGAAGCTCGCTGAGACTTTATTTATCAATTTAAATACTCAAAACGCGAATTCATATGCTTAGAGGGAATTTATCCAAAGTCTCAAATATAGACTGATATTTATAATGAAATTTAAAAGCACGTACTATTTTCAGGTTTTTATATTCAAACAGACCTAAGCTTCGTAAACGTTTGTCACTACAAAGTAGCAAAAATAGGCATTTTGCCAAGCTACATTTTGGTATTCTACCGGTAAAGGTAGTGTTCGCGCCAGACATCGCATCTCAGTTTTGGTACTTATTTGTTTTGGCGTTACTAATTAAGTGCCTGTATTGTTGATTTGTTGATACTTATTGATCTGTAACCGTACCACGTAGACGGTTGAATACAGTATAAAAAGATCGTGTAATAATCAAATTACTTTCCACTTCATTCATATTTAATACGACTGCTCTTACGCTATATATAACATTTCAATTTATTTACGCAGGTTCCAATTTGTGACTAATAACAGCGGGAACATGTAAGTTTAAATGAAACCCAGAGAATCTTCTTCCGGTTTTTTAGTCTTTCAGGGATTTAACTACTTCTAATATCTCCTGTTTTGCCTCAACATACGATATACCCTTCTTTTACCCGTCCATTAAACCTATTCTCTACCTTCCCTTTCCCCGCCTGCCTAACATTCATCCCTCTATCACACTCATGAGCAACGCATCGTCCCTTATTTCTTCCTCAAGTCAACTAATTTGCCTATCTCAGATTTAATCTACAAGTTTCTATTCTCGCTCACCATTCTAAGCACTTCCTTATTCGTCTCCCTACACCTTATTCCCTAAAAATAAGAGGGTATAATGGTTTTGAGAATAGTTGAGAACGTTGGGGCAAAGCCTGGCAATCAAAAGGGCGAAGGAGTAGGAAGGTGGAAGAACAACCACTCTCGCAAAATGGTAAACGAGACTTCTGTCGCCAAAGGAGATGAATAAGCGAGGGTAAATATTTATAAAAAGAGCAATTAGGTAAAAATACAACAGCAAGATTCAGAAATCTCAGTATTGATGCTGAACAAATAAAATATACATAGAGAAAAATACACAAAAAAATGACTAAGGAAAAAAATACATTGCTCTAATGTGATACGACTGAAAAGAAATATCAAGTGTCCTAAAATATACAAAATCAAATCCTCTTGTCATTATAATTTAACATCCTTTCAACAGCCTTCTTCCCTATGAATGATTAACAATTTTCATACTTCCACCTCAATTCCCTCCCTCCCAGTGTAGTCCCCCATTTTTGTGGTAAACGAAGTCTCCTTATTGGCATTGTACCTTGTTACCAACATGGTTCAAGAAATCTTGTTTGCTTCACATTTAACTATGATAAAACCGTACAAACTTTATGATTATCTTTAATAAAAATATAGTACTCTTACAAGATGTATCGCCGTAAGTGCTTGTAACTCTATAGTTAATTAAGGCTGGCTAGTTTTATCTCACCCTAAGGTATTGTCAAAACAAGTGCAAATAATTTCATGATGAGCAATTGCACTTTTATTATTTTCACACTTAATATTATTCATCGACCAGGTTTCAACCCTCGATAAAGACACCCGTGTTTAAACCTGGTCGGTAAATAATAAAATAGTGTGAAAACAGTAAAATTTTTAATATTCATTATGAACATAACAAAGCTTCACAAAGTGACACCTGATAGTACTTTTTGTAAGTACAAATAAGTTGGGGTAGGTCTTAAACGTCCCAAGGCTGTTATTTCACTCATAATGACAGGCAACACTGGATGTGCCATTTAAAGTAATTGAGAGGAGCGAGTTTAAGATTTAAACAGGAGGCCTTCATCGAAATTTTAAATCCTCTTACGAGTTCCTAAGCCAGAGTGAAAACGCAGCTAACTTCTAGCTAAATCCTTGTATTTCCTCCATAACATAGTTGTTAAAACTTTGGATAACACAGCAAAATTCGTACTTTTGAGGAAAGTTATCAGCAACCAAACTTTGGAAAAGAAAATTATGAGTGAATTTTGCTGACTTAGAGAAAAAGGGGCAATACCTTCTCCACTTGCATGGCTTAAAAAATTAAAATGTCCTCCTCTGGCTGGTGTTTCACCCTAATTAGTGAACCCTAATAGGACACATGGCGCTCAAAGGTCCATATTCCCGTGATGCCTTTGCTGCAGCGATAGCAATCGGGGGATGGCCTGCACTTTCAAGAGCCACCGTCATATCACGGTCCGCCGCGCAAGACTATAGCGGAGTAACAAAGGATAAGCAATCACAATTAGCGCGAAAAAAATCGCAGCAGTGAGGATGCTCCATGCAAAAGCCTCGAAAAGCAACGTTAGATGATAAACCAACTAAAAGGGCTATCACAAACATCCCTAACGGCGTCTTTTCCTCACCTAGCCCACTTTAAAACGACCTTGGCGATGTCCAATATTCAAGATGTCATTTCATTTGATTAAAGGAAATCTTCCTACCCCACAATTTTATGATGTCGCGTTACACGATAGCAAGTCCTTAAAGCACCGAACATTTATTTTTCACCAAAAAATACTAAATATGTAGTCAACGGCAAAAATATTTTCGATTGGATTACACCCTAGGGACAAACTAATGTTAAATTAGGCTATTAGCAGAAGATTAAAAACTATTGTTTTACTGTACACCATTGAATTGACACATGCTTAAGATTCGACGGATGCAAAAAGGAGAAAGTTGAGACAAGGATAGGTGTGTGAAAACTATGAAGCAGAATCTAGAAGAAAAGGGTCAGATGGATTGGTCGCAGTTGTAACGAATTCAAGAGGAGCACAATAGAAGAAATCCCTGCGAGGAAGACATAAGCGCTAATATTTAGGTCAGCAAAAGAAAAGAAATAAAATATTTATGAGGACACAAAGGAGATTGCAGAGCACAGAATAGAATTAAGGGCTGCACTCTACCAAAAAATTAAATGGCTATTTGGATGATGGATTGATTCCTAAAGCAGAGATGCTGCACTTACTTCATGCAAAGATATCTACGAATCGGCAGAAAATCAAAAACTTTACGACTCATTGAACTTTTTGTCCTTTTTGGGATAAAATTGGACGGAATGAATGAACTCATAGCAATGGTAAGTTGAAAAAAAAGTATGACTATATCTGGAAAAGAGAAATGTCAGGAAAGAGCAAATTGATCGTCACAGAACCCATTGGTCTTTCAATATCACGGTTAGCTTCAAGGAAATCATTTACCATCAAATCAGAATGAACTGGATTTTATCTTGCAAGGTCTTTGTAATTTTGTCTTCAAAACTTCGAATAAATAAAATTAAAACCATATGTTTAAGATTATATAGAGTGTTGTTGGTAAATCTAATGAGGTAGGCACTCGGGGGCTGGAAATATGGAATTTAGCCACTAGCGGAAATCGAACCTCGGAAATTAGGAATGGAAATCCAGTGCTCGAACCGAAACACGAATCGTTATCTACATACAATCGGGCAAAATGAAGATATTCCTACATCATAGGAAGACGGGTGATTTAGGAATTCCACGGTGCGTGCTCATCCTGTTCGAACGACCCAAATGCCTTCAGCAGCTCTCTCTCTCTCTCCCTCTCTCCACATCTCCCCTCTCATCCCTCAATTAGTGTCCCACCGAAGTGGTTCCCAACCCGGGGGAGAGACGATAAGCAACCTAAGATCCTCCCCGGAATCCCTGCCCCGCCCTCCCACCACCAAACCAGCCTCTTGTAAGGGACGCGGTTCGCTCCGAAAGTGATCCCGTCCCTCGAAGACCCCTCCTTTGGCACGTCCCTCTTGCCACCACCTACGGAACACACGAATCCGATGACCCCGTCGAGATAGCATTCGGCGTTGATGGCGAAGCAGGAAGGGAGGATCTTCAGCCGGAGAAAGGCCAGGCGACGGGTGAAAGGATCGCTCGCAAGAAGGACCCCCAACCCACTACACGTTACACCCACGATTTTTGCGAAATCGGCCTGGATAGCCGATTCTATTAATAGCATGTCGCTGTACTATTCCAGGTTTTCTACACACTCGAATGTTCTTGGCACAGAACAGTCTCTTTAGCCCAAATGCAAAATCTTGGGATTCGATAAGAATTCTTTACCACAAATATAGGATGATAGTGAATCTCAGAAGAAGATCGTCATGGTGGCAAGGAGCGCAATTGTGACTAGTACATTATTCTTGACAATTTTTACCCTGAGTTATTGTCTTGTAAATTTATGGCATTAGAATCCAAAATATGTGCACAATATTAAATTTACAAGTGCCTTGATACTTTAATTACAACATTTTCGAATTAAATAACCTCATTTCTAAATGAATAGAATGCAATCAACTACAATTACAATTTTTTTCTCTAAATATGTATTGATCAGGGTCTAATGCGGCTTCAAGTATAACCAAATACACTTCCAACATGACATGTCCATGAAAGATGGAATTCTGCCACTAGCAAAATTCATGGGAAAATTATTTCTAATGCATGGGTGGAAATGAGGAGATGAGGAGTTGGTGGAGGCATATGTTCCTTGATTTGTTGTAGGTAATGGATGTCGTGGATTCCGCTGCCAGCTAAGTTGCTTCAACTGTGAAGTTAAACGAAGCTCAAGAATCAATCTTTAAGTTTTCAAGAAGTATTTTTCTTCAGTATTTGGTGAGGAATTGTATAAATTTGGTCAAATTGTCCTAAAAAATGAAAAAGAATAGGAAAGGTGCTGGACTTAAAATGACCTGTAGGAGAAGTCCTATAAATTCTTATAAAATAATGAACATAACAAATAACGTAAGATGCTTGATCAAAATCGACTATTCGAAGCAAATTGGCATGCAAAGTAAAACTATTATTTGGCTTTGTGCCTTTGATGGTTGGAAGTGTGTACTAACGTAACTTACCGTCAACATTTCACTGGAAAATTCTCAAAATTGATAATAATTCTTTAAACTATGCTGATTTTCACTCGTTTTTAATTGAAATAATAACGTTGATACAGGTGAAAACATATCTCAATGAAGTGCGCATTTCATCTTCAAAGAAAGTCCCTCAAGAGACTGTTCTTCAGGCAGCAAAAAGTAAAACGGAGGGGTTGCCGCACACTCCTTCTCACCCTTCACTGCTATTAAGAGTAGAAAGCTGAGCAACAAATTGCCTGTTGTTTAAGTAGTCATCAGTTGCAAAGCCTCTAAAATAAACCAGTTACGCTAACATAAGGAATTTAAAATTAATGAATTTTAAAAAAAAACTTATTATACTCGCATTCGTTAACTTTTGAACATTAGTTCTCTTTACATCCGTAATGAAACTATAAAAACATCAAGAGAGGCAAAACAGTGAGGAGAATGGGATGTATAGCAAGTGATTTGAATTGATTTGAATAAAATGGTAGCCAGTATAACCTAGAAGATGATTCATTAGGTTTTGGCACCTCCTTCCGTTCATGACTCCCTTAAAACGGGGAAGTATTCAACAATGATGGTCGCTTACGAAAGAACTAGCTACACACTAACAACGAAGAGGGGAATACAAATACCCCTTTGAGTGTAGGCCACATCAACGCATGCCATTGCAAAGTGTTGCCTACGTTTCAGGAAAACATTGTCCGCATTGTCCAAGTACTCCTTGCAGTACCTTCTAATAATTCCTTGACAACTAACTTCAAATCCATAAACTCCTTTTAACTATACCATACACACTAGTTACGGCTGGGTCAGGAATATTCTATAATAGAAGAGAAAACGAAAATGATCTCTCTTTACTTTAATCTGCTCCACTTTCCGTGGGCCTATTCCCAGTGCAAAGTAAGTAATTTACATGTCAGAGGAATTGAATCGCTAAAATTTTTAATTAATTCACAGTTTTTCATTTTTTACGCCGATTTTATCATGAATTTCACGTAAAATAAAAATAAAAAAAAACAGCAACTAGGCATCAGGGAATCAAAAAAGGATATTTAGTAACTTTACTGCGCTTAAGCGAAGTTCTTCAATAATATATTATGCATTACATTTAGTGCAGTTTGATACATGAGAAAGCTTCTTTGCACATCCAAATAGCCTGGTTCTACAGCTCATTTCACTTTAATGCAACTACTTTTTTAGCATAAACTATTTCTCCATTTCACTTCTAATCACACAGCTATAATATTATCATTTTCGATTACCCTTGAATTCGAAATTCTCCCATGAGTTTAGTTTATGAACAATCACATCTGGTGAATAAATAAAGTTGGGACTGGCTCAGACAACATATATTTGGTAACACCGCCTTGTGTCCCAACTCTGTTAATCCCACAAAAATTGATAATGTTAGCACCAACGTTCAAGAACTGCTTGCCTAAATTAATGGCTTGGTCAGTAAAAAGTAAGGAAAAAATTCATTAAAACTAGGAGAAAGAGGTTTACTTTAAAACTCTACTAATGTTATCTGATTAAAAGTTATAAAATAATATTTTCCTCTCACTTAACAATCGTTGATATATTTTAAGTGAAAAGTTGAATTTTTTGTCCACGTACAACTTGTGACCCAGATTTATTCTACAATGAATTCAAATGTATATTTTATTCTAGTCACAATTTTAATTTGAAAATATAGTGCAAATTTAATGTAATATAGTTTCATATAGAAAATAAAGTCTAGTATCTTTGACGTGCATATCTCTTCCTTGCCCAAAGGGGTATTTCAACTACCCCAGGCCTTGTTATTTTTATTATTATTCAGCACGATGGATTAGAAAATGTAAACCATCCGAGGTACTCGCTTCTAATACTATAATTTATATTAATATACTTTATACAAGTGCACTTTAATACAAATTTTCAAAATATTTTGTGGTAAACTTCTGGGGTAGGTAGACTACCCCTCATGGGCTACTGCGGCTCAAATATTTTCATTTTTTTCCTGCTGAGAACTTACCTTGGTGTAATTTGAGCTCCTACATTTGCGCACAAAGTAATATATTTCATACGGATCTTTGTACTGCTTTAGGGAACCTCGGAAGGAAAAACCAACTTGCTGTAGCTACGCTGACTACAGTTTTACGTTCGTTGTTGCAAGATGATGAGAAGAAATGACGTAAAAACACACAAAAAACATAGACGTAAAAACACGCTAAGTGATCTGTGGACTCAGTCTTGAGCTTTTAAAATTCCTTTCTTTAGCGCTGTTATGTCTATAAAATGGGTGAAAAGTGTTCTTAGATTCATACGTCTAGACGATAGAGCCACTTGAACACAAAGAATGGAAAATTCATGCGACAAGTTGGAGGATATTAGGGCTGTATTCGATATGTTTACGTCAGCTTGCGTGAAAAACTTTTCTCAAATGTGCACATAACCATAGACAAATGGTTAGCAACATTTCGTGGTTAGCGTCCCTTCCGTGTGCATATCAAATCCAAACCAGGACGTTATAGGATTAAATTTGGGTGTGCGCCGATTCGAAAACTGCTTCTATTTTGAATGCACAGGTCTATTCAGGGAAATGTAGGAATATTCGGGAGGTGAATCAAGGGCAGCGTGAGGTTCTCGACTTGGTGAAACCACATGTTGGCACTGGAAGAGGGGTCACTGTGGACAACTTTTTTACGTCATTGCCTCTTGCTGCATCTCCTCTGCAAAAGAATCTGACCCTACTTGGGACAATGAGATTGAAAGAAACAGGTATACCAAAAGAGTTTCTTCCAAATAAAATCCGAGCTGAACTTTCCTCTATTTTTGGTTTTACCAAGAATATGACTTTGGCCGCCTACGTACCAAAAATGCGCAAAAGTGTTATTTTACTAAATACTCAACATCATGAAGCATTGGTTAGCGGACTGAAACCCGATATAATAATGGATTATAACAGCACAAGGGTACATTAGTTGCAGGAGATAAAATGACAAGAGAGTACAGTTGCAGGAGCGACTAGAAGGTGGCCACTTAGGCTATTTTTTTTAATACTCGACATAACAACTTTGAATGCTTATATTATATGGACTCAAAAACATCCAGAATGGAATGTCACCTGCAGGAGTAGACGAAAATGTTTCTTGTAAGACCTGAGCTTGGCCCTTGCAGAACCCCATATTGAGAATAGAGCATCTAGAAGAAGCGGTCTGCATTTAGCAACTGTTGAATCAATTAAATATTGCGGTATAAATTTTAAGGGCCTTAATGATGAAAATACTGAAGATAACAGCAAGTTATCCTCTCCTCTTAGCTGTGGTTTATGTCCTAGAAAAGATGACAGGAAAACGCGATTTGCATGCGTGACGTGCAAGGCACCAGTTTGCAATGTTCATAGGAAAGATATAAAAATCGTTAAATGTGATAATTGTTGGAACTACTAAATACCTATGTCTTGTTACAGAAATTTTTTCATGCACATATTGTTCATTTGAAATTTTAAAGATTTTCCTGCATTAAAAGCATTGTCAAATTTATTCAGACTGTCGCTGAATTTTATGTCAACTGAATCAGAATTAAAATTGATATCTCACAACCACACATATGCATCATATTTACAATAATAATACAGAAATAAATGTACAACTACTACATACAAATATTTTCGTAATAATTTTTCTTCCCTAAAGAGTATTAGTTTATAAAATGCATTGGGGTACTGAAAACGTAAAAAGGGCGAGGGATGGTGTAAAACACCTTGGGCAAGGAAGGGATATACGTTAGTCAAGAAACCAAAGCAAAGAAAGGAAAATCCCAAAGGAAATCTCTTATAAGCTAGCGACCCTAAGAGGCAGAAGGGATTTGGATTAAAAGTAATATGAACGTGTTACTACATGAAGAATGATGAAATATAAACATTAAGATAAATTCACTATCATAAAGGTGAGTTATGAAGAATTAGCCAGAATATATGGTCAATAAAAACGAGAATACTTTACGAAACAAAGAGAAATAAATAAACTTATGGGGCGATTTACCCGAGAATAATTGTGAAAGACTGAGGTAAAAATCAGAAAAATATCCGGCAAGGAATTAAGACTTCTGCAATAGTAATGGGTTTAGCTTGGAGGAAATTGTGTAGCGAGCTATATCACACCAAACATCGGATTAATGGCCACTGATGATATGTATATTTAAGAATTTGTTGGTTGTTCTCCTTACTATAACTTGATAACTTGAGGAGTAACCTACATTTGCAATTTTAATACATATTTGAATACATTTATGCTACGAAAAAATAATAATTTAGAGTTCCATCCCTCCCCTCTGGATTACAACGCACACCGTATATTGAAATATTTGTTAAATGGTCTAACCTACCATAGACTCAAAGAGTAAATATAAACATCAAAAGCCTTTTTAACCTAAATAAATGGATTTTGGCGTTACGTGGTGGAAGGACGAGAAGGAATAACTCATAATTAAACAATATACAGTTCCACTATGTTTTAATGCTGTCTACCGGTTTAGAATGCCTATTGCGTCATTTTGTCTAAGAATCTTAGAATAGGCGTTGAAAACTGTAAAAAGCATTAAAACATAGTGGAACTGTACATCGTTCTATTATGAGTTAAAGCTTATTAACACATATTTTTGCAAAAGTCACACTCAATTAAGGCATTTGGGAAAAAACAACACTCAATTCATATCTGTCATCAACGTATGTCAAGCATTGACGTGAAGTAGAGCTAAGTAAATGAACTTAATTGTGTTTCAACTCATACTAAAAGAATCACTTGCCACTGCTAATCAAGACGAATTTGCGAAAATCTCGATCTCTTAACCGCCAACGAGAGAGTCCGTCCCGTCATACGGGTGGCGCGAGTTCCCCGGACGACTTCTCCACTTTCGTCATGGGAGGCGTCCAACTTTCTCCGCGATCTGACACGGCCCTTAATGCCGCGCCATAAACCTCACTTAATCTCCGCATCCGGAAGTGTGCCAGCACTGCTTCCTCGCCGCACCCTTTCGCCAGTTTCGGCACATGACTGGCACGCCGTGTCAGGACTAAATTATGCATGGGGAAGCAGCTGTTAATGCCTGTGGCTTACAGCAAAAGTCCTCTCTGCACACACACTCTGCAGCCGAATGACCGCAAGAGTGTGAGTGGGTGTATAAGGGGGGAGTTGAACACCCATGGGCTCAAATGTCGCAACAGAGTAGCACAGAGGATGATGGTGGGAATTTATTTAGCACCGCGCAAGTATCTAGCCCATTGCACAGATGGAAAAGGTTCAGCCAATAAAACGAGGAAGCTTTATGGATTTAACGTCAATTTTAGCGAATTTTATGCCTTTTTCTCAATTAATCAAACATAAAAGACCCCATTAAATGGCTGAACTTCCATCTATAATATCAACTGGATTTATTTGCAGTACTACATCAATATTTGTCAGCAATTGAGAGGTGATGTTATGTGAAAAGAATGAAGACCAAATGGACGGAGAGAACCACGAACAAAGTCCCACGAACAGTTAGAAAGGCACGAAGTGTAAGGAAAAGTATTCAAAATACACCAAGGGTAGTCCTAAGTAGAGAGTCATGGTGGTATTAGTAATGGAAAAAAAAGGCAGGGAAAAAATCAGTGTATGAGGGACTCTAACATTAATTGAGATGAACGGGATATCAACCCAGAGCACCACAAACAGAAAGATATTTGAGACTGGAGCGCTGCTTTGCAGTTATCGTCCACTCTCTTTCATCACGATTCGAAATCGTTACAATCATACATCAGAGACTCGATTCAAACGTCAAATAAGTGGAAGTCAACTAAGTACCACGACAGCAATCCGTCAAAAGCCTTTTCTCGAATTATGAAGTGCCCTCATTCAGGATACTTCTCACCCTCTTGAAATTGACAACAATTTTTCATAACACGCCTGCCAATTTGCACAAACACTCCAATTCCTCCAACGTCTAATTAATTTTTTGTGTAAATTACAACATTTAAGACATACCCTAGCAGTACAATGACTCCTGTATACTTTTACATTTCCTGCTGTAATTAATAAGAGATCTTAGAAAAATGAGATCATGCTTAAAACTACTTTTTCCCCTAATCCTTTGCATATCAGCCAAGGAGATTTGCATCATTAAATTTGCAACTACAATAAGATTCACGAGCATAACACTTTTTATGGGCTACACCTGAATGAGAGATATTTGCTAACCTAATTATCAAGAAAATCCATCGTTTCACTCTTGCCGCATCACTTTGATCTCCATTTGGCATAATAACTTCTAAATAAATACTAAATTCCAACAAAATCTGGTATGCAAGGTGGCATTCGAGCATCTCATAATATAAATTCATACATAACGACCGAGTATACCTTACAGTATTTAATCACAATTTTGGGATAACTTCTCAGAACGTTTACAGTCTTAAAAAACTATTCAAATTATAATTTACATACGTTGATAAACAATACGTCACCAAAAACGTTTATAGGAGGGGAAAGACGAGAAACGCAAATCATTTGCAGGAACAGCCTCTTTCATCCCCACTTGTAAGTGGGCCTAACATTAAGATGGGAATGGATTTTATATTTATATTATAATTTAAGTCTTACGTTATACAGCAAGATGTGAAAAGGGGAGATAG
The DNA here is from genome assembly GCA_963169105.1 of Ceriagrion tenellum. Taxonomy (NCBI): domain Eukaryota; kingdom Metazoa; phylum Arthropoda; class Insecta; order Odonata; family Coenagrionidae; genus Ceriagrion; species Ceriagrion tenellum. The sequence continues at coordinate 50,885,605 of OY720637.1, forward strand.
ATAAAGTGGGAAATTGAAAGAAAAAGTGGGAGAGTGAAAGCGATTCCTGGACCTCAAGGAGTAAAAGAGAGGGAAAAAATGAGACGTCTGATATTTGGTAGCGAAGAGGAATGTAAAAAAATATGCATAAGTGAAAGGAAGAGAAACTTAGGCTCAGAAACTAAAGTTAAAGAGAATAATGGAAGTTGATTGGGGGAAGTCAGGAGTGGACAAAAAGTGGACGAATAATTAATAAGAGGCAGGGTAAGCTTGTAGCATTAGCGGAGGGAAGGGCGTTAAAGTCTAGGTATAAGCACATTATAGTCATTCTCGATAAGCGGTAGAGAGACAGGCAATATGATCAACCCAAAAATGTGAACCAAAGAGGATCCTCAAAGGATTAAGAAAGGAGTATAGCTGCAAAAATTGCTACGAAAAAGTTCTATTGAGAACGGAAGTGGGATCACAAATTTTACCTAACACACTGTCTATCCTTAATTCTCTTGTCAATATAGGGAGAATTTCAGGGGGCATATTTAATCAAATATATCAACACAAAAGGAAAAACGAATTCAGTGAAGTCAAAATCGGCGACGTTGAATGCCATAACCTCTTCACACCACATGTATTATGTTCGAGGGAGATTTTCATGACATCAAAGCTCAGATACCCAGTGTGTTTCTAGAAATTGACTTCCCACAGCTTTTTAGTAAAGCTATATGATTAGAGAAAAGCATGGTAAACTATATCAATGAATTTGTCTGCGTCTTCAAGGTCGTATGCCTTGATCAGTCTCCCGGACAAGGTCGGGTATAAAGAGGATAGCAGCGTTTAACCCAAGCTTACCTGAGTACTCGACGATCCTTATTCTTTTTGGAGAAAAATAACTCACACCTCCAAAGATAGAAGAAGATCAACCCCTTCTTGAACTGCATTCCGATATTTTCGACGAAATATACCAGCCCTTTTACATGTAAAATGGTATGTATAGCCGTTCCGGAGAGAACTCATTTGAAAAATGAGGAACTTCAAACTCAGTTCTCGTCATAAAATTAACAGTGAGTTGTTAGCATCTTTCCTCGACCATTTTTGAAGATTAATCTTATTGTAATCACAGTAATTTTTCCCGAATCACAAAAGCCTCTATTTTACGAAGGAGTTTTCAATTTGGCAGGTGAACACCTAGCCAAGTTGAATGTGTGAATATTTTTATTTAAATACAAGCTGTGCCCAGCATGCGTTGCAATGCTTCTTTTTCTTCCTAAGTAGGCACACAAATACAAAGCAGACACAAACGAATTTGAGACCTAGTCCAATTTTTTCTCGTATCGACACAGGATGTAGCGCAAAAATGATGGCATGAGTTTCCATTCCATGCTCATGCTGTGGTTTCCAAGTAAATAAAATATTTCGTCGCTGATTTACAGCAAAAATTTAAGATTTTCGAGCCTATAATCCAAGTTTAGGCAAAAGCGAAGTGTGTACGAAAACTGAATGAAATAATTAAATAAAAAGCAAACAAAGAGACCACTGCACCAAATCTTATTCTATGTACCAATGAATTACGTACCTTAGAACACAATTCATGTCCTACTGATACAATTCTGATGCACACAATGTTATGACTCATTGATACGATTCTGATGCACGTGATTGTGCAACTGGTAAACGATCTGCTTCATTGCTTGCTTTTAGTTCCTCGCTCTCGCTCAAACTACCTCAAAAACTTAAGGTAGTTTGAGCGAAATATCATTTTGCCTATAAATAAACGCATTTGGTCTCATTTTAAAGAAAAATATCACTCTTCCATTAACATAAAAAATTCTACCTCTTACCACATTAAATTCCTAGATATTTGCCAGAAAATATTAGCCCATTTACATGGGAAATGTTACGTGTGTGTACTCCAGAGAGACCTTATATTAAAAATGAGCCATTTCCTACTCTTAGATCTCCTAAAAAAATCAACAGTGTGTTTTTGTGTGTCATTTCAACTATTTTTTGAAAATTAATTATATTGTCACCGCAGTAAATTCTTCGGGATCACAATAAACCTTCCGTTTTGATGGAGTTTCAAACGTGACGCGTGTAACAATGAGTCAAGTTAAAGACTTATTTCGTTATTTTCATTTGATAACTTACTATTTCTGACATTGCAACTATTTTATTGCATCATTAATAACGCAATATTTAATTCGTGTGTCTCACAGCTGGTGAAATTAAAGCATATATATCGAATATGGTCCCTATTATGATTAGGGAATTATCTCTCGCACTACCTTAAATAACAATATATCTGGGGATCGGGTTGGTATGGTGGCTGGAGTACTCGCTAACCATATGGACGGCCAGGTTTCATATCCCTGCGGAGGAGGATGTTTTTCAGAGGAAACCCGATCCCTACTTGAGTGTCTTGTGGGGGACGCATAAGTGCAGTACTCCGTCTGTCGGATGAGACGTTAAACCGTTTGGCACCTTTGGTTAAGAGCAGGCGAGTGCCGACGCCGGGTTTCTATCCACCCTTCCTCCCTTACCTGTCCCCTATGGCGCATATACCTAAGCTGTCGGTCGGCCTCCCCTAATGTCCAATCCAATCTACAATATATCTTCAAAACCAGGTCTTACAATACCTTCTTAGAAGACCCCTGGAGAATGTTGGGAGGTAAAATCGGACTCTCTCCGACTCCGCATGGCAAGGGGGGGTAATAATAATTATAAAGTAACAAAAGAATAATAGAAGGTGAGTGCACTCTGGCTTATCGCAAGTGGTTTGTTTGGCAAGACAGAATGTTTCATTATTGCCATCAGGATGAAGTGATTCCCACACGCAACTACGTACGCCATATCATGGGGGATAAAACAGTCAAAGACGTTTGTCGACTGTCCTAGTCACCAGGTGAAAGTATCTAACATGTCTCAGGGGCATGTGGTGCGCTTTCGTAACGTGATTACTTAGCACGTCACAATGATGTTGCCAAAACAGTGTACCTTGCTGTTGCCCTGAGGGATGGTTTAGTCCAAGAAGAGGCGCCATACTATAAATACAAGCCCGATCCTGTATTGCAAAATGACCGCTACAAGTTATTGTGGGATATGGAGATGATATCGGAAGGAGCTGTGGAAGCTAATAAACCAGACATTGCTTGGTTTGATAAAATCGCCCACAATATAATGATCATAGAAATCACTACTCCCCCGGACAAGAATATAAGCCATGCAGTAGCCGAAAAAATAAGAAAGAACCAGCCCCTTGCTGTGGAAATGACGAGCATCTACAAAGCCAAATCAGTGGAAGTAATACCTATTGTGATATCCACCAACGGCCTAGTCTCTAAAGAAGTAATCAATGCAATGGACAAGCTAGGCCTGCGTAGAAAACACTCAATAAACATGCGGAAAGCAGCACTTCTTGGTACCGTTCGGATAGTAAGAAGATTCCTGGCAGTCTGAAAGGCAATTAACATCAAGTCAAATAACAAAGGATATTGATCTGTTCGTGCAGCCACATCGGAGCCATTGGACTACCACCCAGTTCAATATTTGTATGTTGCGGCCTTGGTTAATACAACTCGGAGGCAACATAATGGCACCTTGCAGTGGCAAGAGAGAAAAATTAAAAAAAAATAATAATAATAATGATAATAACTTCCCTTCATTGTGAGCGACTTTAGGACTGTACAGTCCTCTCTTACAATTAACTCATTTAACACACACAAAAATCAATGTCCTCGGCAGTGGATGATCTACCCAGGCGGGATTCGAACCCGCGACCCTCGGGTTGGCGGGTGAAGACTTTACCCCGTCGCCACCGGGGCCGACGGGCAGGGGAATTCACGCAACAGGACAGAAATGCGGCCGCAGGGCAGGACAGAGGGAGGATGTCGGGGGTATGAGGGTGTCCGAGGGGAGCGCATGGGGAGGAGCTGGGTCCTCGCCGGAGAGAGGGGAGGGAGTGTGGAAGGGGGTGGCTTAACGTGGAATTAGGGAAGTGGAATGGGGAGGAAGAGTAGGAGGAGGAGGAGGAGGGAGCAGTCGTGAGGTGGGGAAGGAGGATTCATGAAGTCCCGGGGGCTGAAGAGAGGCAGAGAAATACGGGAGAGTTCCGGGAGGAGAGCAGGAGAGGAAGGGCGGACGAAGGGAGGAAAGTGGAGGGAGGGTGCAAGAGGGTCATATACGCACTCGGGGAGGTTCAGAGGGAGGCGTGGGGTAAGGGAGGAGCCGAGGGAGAGAAGAGGAGAGGCAGGAAAGCAGACAGTGGGGGGGGAGGGACGAATATTTCGGAGGAGGTGGGAGGGAGAGAGCGAGGAGGTCAAGAGGTCGCGCGGTAAGGAGGAGCGTCAGGAAATAAAACGAGAGGGAAGCAAGGCGAGTAATAATACACACCGAATGAGATCGTCCGGTGGGTTACCCGAGTTTCGATTCGCGCGGCGAGTTTCCAACCGCACACACAAAACTTGCTCCTCACACCTGCAGAAACTTTGGGTTTTTTCGGGTTCTCCAACGGGTCAGGGGGGGATCAATCCTCCATCGCCGATGTGACTATCGTGAGCGAAAATAACAAGTTAAAGGAGGCTTAATTGAGGTATATAGGGAGGGTGAAATTGGTACGGAGGCTTCCGCGGTGATTTTTTGAGTTCGGTTTATTCGGGTCTTGACCGCGTTGCTTCATTTTAACGGACAACAGGCTCGCTAACGTTACAGCTAGCGTCGTCAGGTCCTGAAATTGTTGTCCTTTAAAATGAAGCAACGCGGGAATGACCCGAATAAACTGAACTCTATATAGGGAGGGTACTCGCTATGCTGGCCAATGCTAGAACCTGAACTAGAATGCTAGAGCCAGTCTGCCTTCTTCGTTAAACCTCATTTTCCTACAGTTCTTGCGGGCGAACGCACTAAATATGCAATTTTACTACGTTTGCTATCGATAAATTATTAGAAATCAGCTTCTTCTTTAATTTGGATTCTCATTACATATTCTTTATCTATTTAAAGCTATTATCTTCAGCATCCCCGATGAAAACTGTCATAAAATCGAGTAGAATTAATCGTACTAAGCAACCAACATGCATGTTTAAAGAGTTATTTGCTTTAAATTTCAGACAGATGGTGGATATTCGTCCTTTACATGCGCTAATTCGTCCATTCCGTTGTGCTATACAGTAAGTCATCGATTGTTGTCGGAGATGCGTGTTGAAGAAGAGCGACGTAAGTCGAAACAACGTAAAAACGGATCCAGATATTCGCGACCACTTGAACCCCGCGCTAAATCAAGGCGTTAATTCCAAAATTCGATTTTTGCCTTTTTCTAGGAATGAATAGCTATTTCAGATGGAATGATTGTCTCAGTTATCAAAAAACGCAGGAATATGCACATGTATTACTAGCATCAAACATTGAAAAATTTTCCGTCGACCCTTGTCAGCATGTATGTAACATCGAATCAGACGTAAATCGAAACGAAGCATACCAATAGCTTGCTGTACACAGTAAAGTAAGGAAAGAACAGGGTTTAACAATATGGCTGTTATTTCGGTTGTCAGGCTTCACTGTGATGACGAAGTTCCCTCCCCATAAACCTCAATGATACACCGAATGAGGTCGTCTGGTAGACTTCTCGAGTTTCGATTCGCGCTGCGAGTTTCCGACCACGCACAAAACTTGCTCCGCACACCTGCTCAACATGGATTGTGGGGCAAGAGGATGGGAACGGACTAGAGGCTTTTGAGATGTGGCGCTATGGAAGGATATATAAAATGAGCTGGAAAAGAGCGAGTGACAAATGAAGAGGAAGTATTAGGTAAAAATGTAAAAGAAAAGCAAAACCTATGGAAAACATTAAAAAGAAGACGAGACAAATTTATTTGACATGTACTGCGAAATGAAGATTTGCACGGAGAAAAAAGTGTAGTTAAAACTGCCACACTGATCCTAGTTGAAACCCACTTGGGTAGAATAACGGGATTTATGGTTAAAATTACCAGAATCCTAGCTCGTGATACCAGACCCTGTCTGGTAATATGAGCCAGAAGTTGGGTAGCGGCTGCCTGGTTAATTTTACCAGACAATCGCTTACATAGTTTCCCCAACGACGCGAGCGCCGCCGCGCCAAGCTGTTGCCGTGCCCGAACCCTTGGTTGGCGTGGCGCGAGGACGAAAATTGTTACATATGATACAATGTTGATCAGCCGTGACGGCTGCCCCAACGGTCGTTGGGCTCAGTAGCCTCAGTGGTACCTTGTTGGTAGAAGCAAGAGGACGGTTAATAGTGAGTACATTATGACTGCTCCCGTTGATGTTATTTTCATGACTAGGAAGTCGATCGACTGCTGGAGCTCTGGAATCTTTCTTCCTTCAAAGGTGTTTTTAAAGGTACGTATTACTCACGCACGGGTGCTGAAGTGATTTTTCTACAATTACCAGTCAACCTGCATTGCGGTTTGCACAACATCAGATTTAAAATGTTATGAAATAAAATATTTGTTGAACCCTTTCCTCATAATACATCATGTTTTTTTCATCTGGTCAAACATACGTAGCACTTAAGCAGCTCCTATGATTTCTTTTTCAATATATTATTTTATATTTATGCACATATTCAGTGAGAAACTATTTTTTTGATATTTTTTTCGTTAAATTATTGTTTTGTTTTAAAGTAGAATTTCAAGTTAAACACGTATGTATACTTCTTTTCATTTTTGATATGATGAATTGTACATTTGTACAGTAAGTCACACCTTATTTTTGTTGTCTATATATATTTTATGAAAATATGACAAATACTAAATGTCCAATACACTACCACCGTATTATTTTGCATTATTACATCCACTGCATCCCTTGCAAATTATAACTCAGTAGATCACGTATAAAGTACAGGTATACTGATCACAAGCTATTCTAGTATTCCTTAAAAAAGTATTTCTCACTGGACTGGACAGGGAAGTTACAACAACCAAAAAGTGTAGTAATTTTAAACAAACGTGTAGTAATTCTAACCAGAAAGTGCAGTAATTCTAACAAGATTGGTTTAACTACACGGTGTAGTACTTTTAACCAGGAATCGAGTTGGTCCATATTTTACTGCACTGTGTAATAAAAATAACCAGGATCCTAGTCATTCTAACTAAAAAATTTTTTCCGAGTGGAAAAGATAATTTTAGAAGGGATGATATAGAGGGAAAACGGTATAGAGGAATACAAAGGTTGGAGTATGAGAGGCAGATAATGGAGGAAATGGGATGCGGACGATTTTCCGAAATGAAGAGGGTGGCAGAGGAGGAGAGAGTGTTGGAGAACTATTGCCAACCAACCCTGATGGATTGACAACTGCAGAAGAAATCTTCCGCTAATTTGTCTATTCCCTCGTGTTATCCATAGAAAGGTAAGGAAAGCGCTCACAGGCTGACATGTATTCTGCTTTCGCTAATGGAATGCGTTGGCAAATGATAACCAAAATTAAAGCACCAAAAATGTCAATTATTTCACAAATATATTTTTAAATGAAAACATTTTTATAGCCATAGACGCCGTATGCAGCGCCATTTCCGCGGAACTATCTCCATTTGACTCATATTCGCAGTAATTAGCGAATAACTCAAAAGGAAGACGGCAAGATGCATCCATCTCATAATTCACCAATTTTGAGGAATTTTTTGCATCTTAAAAAAAAAATCCGATAAAAATAGCATTAATTATCAAGACCGACATGATGTTCCGACGCAAGAATCATCATGAAACATCCTTGAAGACATAAAACGTCTTCAGGGAAATGGGAATGAGATTGATACAGGAATCTAGCACTGTTATGTCAGCCAGCATGGAGAGTCTGTAAAAATCCTCAAATATTTTTCGGTACATCTAGTGCATCGGGAAAGTTTCTGATCCAGTAAAGTCCCCCATTTGCTACTGTAAGGATAATGGATCACTTTTCCGCCAAATATCCGCGATTCTGAAGCATACAACCCCTGCATCTGAGGATAATAAATTGCAAAGACTCACAATTTTAACACCACCTACTATGGTTTACTCTAAGTTTTACATAATGCAAACCTCCATTTAAGTAAATTAATTATCACTTCTTCACGCTTGGATTTACATATTCTCTCATGATTCTTCCTCTATGGAAACGATTCTTTAGCTGGAAAAAATCCCCTCCTTTCCTGTTAAAATTAACCTTATTCCAACGAAATTAGTATAATGGAGGGTCTGTTCTTCATTATTACATCACAATATTTTGAGGCCAATAATTTCTGTTCCCGGAGATTTTAATTACTCTCAGTTTTCCTGTGATCATTCCCACAACTATTTTCCCCTTGCTGATGAAAGCATTTTATTGTAATTATTACTTCTCAATAGATTGGAAAACTTAACGATTCTACAGAGCAATTGTGAGTTTAAAATATTTTGCACCATTCACATCTTTTTAACGCGGGAAACATGATCATTCAATGATTAATTGTTAAATTGAATTGATAAATACTTAATCCGTTTGAAGATCAAAATTTAATCCTGCTAAGTGTAGGACTCCAATATTGCGCATAAATTCCTCAACTAATTACGGGGATTCTACAAATTCCAATTTGCAGTTTGTAAATTGATGCCAAAAAAATTAAAAATTGCCATCTGGGGATAGAAAAAATTCCGTAAAATTCAAATATACTGATAAATATGAAGAATTCCTAAAAAAATTACGAATAGTAAAAACAAAACGTATCCTTTTTAAAAATGGGGTTTTCCACATTAATCAAAAACCAATTCTTCGTAATGGTATGATATTTATCATTGCTAATAGCATCATCTTAGGCCAAAAACAATCCACGCAACTAATTGAGGTGAAATCACTACAGGAGCACACAAAGTGTGATATGATTCTGCAGGACCATTCCCACACTTAATGGATTGAATTTCATGCCCCGTGTATAACGGGATCCTTTGTTGAGGCTCTTTATTTCCATCTATACCTCGTGTGTATTGATTTCCTTCGAGAGGAATACGGAAACCTAAGGGGCTGCTCATAAACACGAGTACTTCAATGCATAGAAACAAATATAAGGCATAAGTCTTTAATTTCAAATAACATCACCTTTTTACCTACTACAGAACTAAAAATGTGGACTTTTAAATACTTACAGGCGATATTATGAATATAATAATATTAACAACAATGTTTATCACATGCAACATATATCAAGATAACGCCCACCGTAGGTAACTTCCGTTTTACACTGAGCCCTTAATTGCACATTCTGTACTACGCAAGTGCGTGCATTTCAAAATGCGTCGTATAAAGCGATGAATTGCAAGAACGCCTGCGAGAATACATGAATACGAGATGGCAGAATAGCCCCTGCCCTAACTCAGTACCAATTGCACGCCAGATTGAAGCATTCAGTGCTAAATTGAGCAATTTCGTGCCCCGCGTAAAACGGGCTAAAAAGTATTTATCAAGAATAACTACGCTGGATGTTGCCAGCCGATTACGTCGACCGGAAGTGAAGAGTGTCTCCGTTGACATTTGAAGCCAGAGGTTGGGCGGAGGGGTGGGACGAGGTCGGGGGAAAGAGGCGAAGGATGGGGGTGACGAAGATGGTAGGAGGGGCAGAGGGTGTGGGGGGGGACGCAAGAGAGGAGTGGGGCGGGGCAGTGTTTATGGCATTCCTCCCTCTCCGTCAATCTCCCCCTCCACTTACGCTACCCCGGATGAGTTTGCATGTAATTAGCTCGGATCGCTGCGCGCATCTTCTAGTTTCCATAGTTTATTTTGAGACCATTTTTTTCCCACCGTGGGCGAGTGAGGAATTTCGGGCGGAGCATGAAGAAGCGTGTAATCCCCTTAAAGCCGCGATCTTTCCCGGCGGTGGTGGTGGGCCGAGAGACGGGGGATGGGGGTGGGATGGGGTGAGATTCGAGGGAAATGGCCTGGGGAGGGTGAGTGGCCCTCGCATTTTTCCCGACGCCGCGTTTTTCCACCCCGCCACGCTATTTATGCAATCCCCCCCCCCCCGAATAAAAACACCGGCTAAGACGAATTACAATTGGATCACTTTCATCCTCCAACGACGAGTAAATGGGTCACCCTTTTAATTTAAAGGAGCTACACGGTATTTCTGACGAAGTCCAAATACGATTTAAAATATTCGTAAATTTTGCCTACAGTTTTATTCCTGAATAGTAGTCGGTGGATAATTTTTGCTCTAAATACAGATAACTTCCAAGGCATTAAGAGAGATTAGTTCTCCAGTGAGTAAATAATCAAATTAGCCTTAAAAAAAGGGGAAGGATTTAATATGCTAATTTAAAGGAGCGTTTAACAAAATATCCACATTTTCCCAGACATGATTTCAGTTAATTTGTCAGTCATAAGTCTTAATTGCCGAAGTTATAAGTCTTAGCTCTGACTTTTGGCCGATTGCAGTTTTTATTGAGCCTCTTCGTTTATTTTCGTCTATATCTCCATTATGTTAATTTCCCACGTGAATAATACAGATTCCTAAGGGACTGTTCATAAATACGAATTCTATTTTATTTATTTATTCAATGAATAGAAAAAATATTAGGCATAGGTTTTCAAATTTCACATAACAGTATTTAAACACTTACAGACACAATTATAAAGATTAAAATGATAACAAAGAAATTGCAAAATTTCACTCGGCAGGTGGAGTAGAAAAAGCGTGCAAGCTTCCTTAATATGTTAACACGATGCTACGTGAGTATCAAAAAACGGAGTTACCTTTACGTTTTCCGAGTTAAAACTAAAACCTTTTGTTTTTTATTGAATAAAAATTTCTTTTTCACGGCAAGATAACAATATTCCCGACACTATTTCAATACTGCGTCCTGTACGATAAATGCTATAGAGTACATAAAAAACGAGATCATGGAGGACACAAAGATTACAATTTTTGTTTTTCAATACTTGAGAATATTACGCATGAGTCACAACTTCCTGTCAGAGAAGTTAAATGGGTTTTATGATCTAGATTATTTAACTCTACATTCCGTGTATTTTTAAGTATTGGCAGTAAAACTCTCACGCAGCGGTATTTATAATTGCGTACGCGGAGGATTTAACGAAAAAACCAAATCTCTCTTAAGAGCTAGTAAAGCCAAAAGCTATTCCCGGAACTAAATGCAATCTCCTGTCATGAAAACATTAAGTAGCAAGGGCACGTATCAAGGCCGATTTAATTTTCAAACTAACTATCGGCGAGATTTGCGAACATGATCCATGGTAATAAGAAGTAGTTTCTTTGTAATTTTCCACGCCATTGATTTTTAGTTCACATAGTTTCATCGTTTACTCGCGATTGAATGTCTGAACGTCCAAACTAGTTGAAGAGATAATAAATGGTGCGGAAAATTACATTTTGACAGCTTTAAATTAATTTACCTATGGTTGAGGACGCTATTTACTGGTTATAACTGTACTAAATTCAGATGTAATACGCTCTTAATATGATGGTGCCTTTTTCTATATATATATATATATATATATATATATATGTATGTATATATATATATATATATATATATATATATATATATATATATATATATATATATATGTATGTATGTATATATATATATATATATATATATATATATATATATATATATATATATATATATATATATATATGTTTGTAATCCCTTCTGGATGAAATGTGCTACATTGAATACGTTACTACAGACTGTAAAATAAGAAAAAATCAGAGACTATAGGTTTTATAAGCACAATCCATGAAAAATGTAATTAGAGCTTCAAAGCAAGTGGACGCTAATAATAGTTTAAGCGCTTAATTGTCTCTCTAAACTCGGTGGTAAAAAACACAGAAAAAAATTCAAATCAATATAAAGTTACTATTTTTTCCATTACGTATTTGGCCCAGATATATATTCGAAAATGATTAAAAGGACAGTCATCCCTTAATTAGCCTACGTTGAACTAGAACAAATCTATAACAATAATCGCCCATCTCGCGGGCGATCTTGCTCTCGCGGGCCACTTTGGAAATTCATCAGAACTCCGCGGGCCGCATATATGTATAATTATATATACCCATTTTAGATTTAACCCACTATAGACATTATTTTGGAGTGAAAAATTGAAACATAATGATTTATTATTATTGTGTTAAAGTTATTGTATTAAAGTGTGATGAATCTAGTGGTCCGGAAAAATGTTCAGGGTGGGCCGCGGGTTGGCCACCCCTGAACTACATAAATGATTGCATACTAAATACGCTATTCTCTTGATGGGTAGGTAGAACTTACTACTGAAGATAAATGATAGTTGAGGCAAATAAAAGGAAAAAGCAGTTTAATCAAATGCGAAAATCTAAAAGTTGGGTAGTCTCAATGGGCCAAATGTTCATTTATGAAAGTAGTGTTTAAACATTCAATGAAAAATCATTTGCCAAACAAATTCAACATCTGCTAATCAAATAAGGTTCCCTTCATTGAATTTGTGTTGATTTATTTTGGAGTATAATAAAAAAATAATTTTAAGAACTGACCAGATTCTAAAAAGAAAAAGAAAATCCAAATATTTTCCTCATTCTAAACATTACGAGCATACTTTCACATGTTTAATAGCTTATTTAAAAACATGACCGCAAAGTGTATTAAATACCAGCTCTACACTGTCATTTTGCGTCCAAAAAATGCTCAAGTATGTAGTAAGTGAGAAGGGTATAATATTGAATGCCATGGAAGCCATGTAGAGCCATGAAGTCTAGTAGCCATGGAAGAGATAGAAACGCGGATTCCCATATCAGAGAATGAAAAATTCCGGTCTGAGAAGTTTCATGAAACATTAAACCATGCGTGTTAACAATCATATCAACACAAAAACGTATCGAATATAAGTATTTGTATTTAGCATCTATCTATACTCAGTAATTCCCTATTATCTCACGTTACAGCATGGTTTAGCACAAATGACTGTTTTTAATTTAATATTAATTGCGTCATTATACGTATTAATTCAAAACTTTACAGTCTTTTATCACGAATAACGCTTGACCCATCATACACACAACCATTCATGACACGACACAACAGGAAAAACCCATCCAGGCGGGACTAGAACCAAATACCTCAAGGCTATCAGGCAATAGCTCCTCCTTTCCTCCTCTCTAGAGATATATCAAGCGATTTTTTAGTGAAGTTGAACAGAGTCATATAAAGCAAAAGCTATCTATATTTTTCCTCAATAATATTACATTCGTAAGGGAACAAGGAGGTTAAAAGACTTACGAAAATTTTTCTAGAAGACGAAGTCCATGAAGATAAGTCTCTTCGGGAAAAAACGAATTTGAAAGGAATTTGACCATCGTTATTCGTCGTTCAGTCAATATTGATTGACTGCGGCCCTCCATCCCTACCCAAATAATGCTAGTTTATGACATACAAGATCAAGGTGGACAACACTTGGTAAATATGCCAACCCTGGTACGGCGATGACTCGTTTCATGCACGCAAAATAAGTCTTTGTCATATTTAATTTCAGGTTTAGGGCGCACCATTAAGCGGCGGAGACTCCCACTGTGTGCAAGCCTGGTTACGTCTGACAAAACAAACGAAGTCTATTTCTCATTCAGTGTAAGAGCGGCAGCGCGCATGATTTATTTACATTTACACATCCAATTCGATAGGTCGTTCAATCCTGAGATTGCTTGGCTGCTGCCCACCATCCTTGTCCATCGACAGCTGGTATCTCTTCCTACGTCCTTTCCTCTTCATTTGGTCCATGAACTTTATCCTGTGTCTTTCTTTGAGTTTTCTCTCTATTTTTCTTCAAGTATGTCCTTTACAAACCCATCGTGCCTCAGATTTAGTCCAATCCATCTGGTTCTCCTTTCCTGTATGGTGTTCCATATGGTCCGTTCCTCTTCTACTCTTCTGTAAACTTCATCGTTTCTGATTTGTCAGTCCATTTTATCTTCAGCATCCTCGTCCAGCACCAGTTTTTGACGGTTTCTGGTCTTTTTTGGCCTACTATTCCCATATTACACATCAAATATAACGATTAAAAATCAAAACTATCAGACCACTTTAAGGAACCACATACAGATATGAAAATTATGTCACTTTGTAAAATTCCACAAACCTAGAAAGTGACTGAATTAAGTTAAACTATGGGTCAAAATTTATAAAAATTGTTGAAAAATTTTTACAAAGCGACTTTTTTTTAGTATTAAGAGATTAAATTATATGTCAAAAAAATGTCTTTTTGCTGATAGGTGGAAATATTTTGACATAGATTTTACCGATTCTGACACCCACTCTCAAAAAAAGTCTAACACCCTAATCTATGACACGAAGGGGGTAAGGAAGAGAACTGAAGAAATCTAAGGCTGCAGTCAAGCGATCCTAGGATTGAATGCCTAATGATGATGATGACGATAATATTCACACCCTACCGGATTAGAAATGAGGTGATCAGATCTATTTTTTGCTGGATTGTTTCCTTTCTTTTATCATTGCGGTCAAATCTGCCGATACAGAGCGGAGCCCTAACAACCTCCTTCAGGTAGGCGTTGCGGAAAGAGGGGGGGAGGGGCGAGAGGAGGGAGAGAAGGGGAAGGAAGGAGGAGGGTTCGGGGGGAGGATAAGGCCTCACTGGGGGCCGCGGGACGTGCTGAAGGGCCGTTCTGCTCGCGGGGGACTCTCTTTCTCTCTCCGGAGGACCCTCGTGCTCGCTACTCCCCCTCGCCACCCCCTTGACCCTTGCCTCTCTCCCCTCCCCTCCTGCCTTCCATACCGCCCCTTCAACCTTCCCCTCCAACCCCCACCCCCACTTCCCTCCCTTCACTAATCAAAACTGCCGCAACTCACGCTGACATCATCGCGTCCCAGTGATGCCGCGCTGGCCTTCTACCCCTTATGCCGCTCCGGTTGCCAAAGCAAAAAGCTATGGTTATAGCAATTGCTCGTGGCACTGCGCAGTTGACGACTTTTGGGACGTGGGCTACTAAACTTTCAGAATCCCTAGAAAATTGGGAGAGGAAGTCGTTTCGAGTAGTCTTTCTCTAAATGCTGCCGGCACGAGCGCCTAAAGTGGTGGGATGACTCACCGCAACCTACTGTCCGGTTCAGATTCATATCACAATGAGAGCTCAAATAGAGAGTCTGTAGCAAAACGGATGATCTTAACCACTTGCCTATTACTCCAGCATTCGAGCTTTTTCCTATAAGTAGTCAGGGTAAAAGAGTGAACGTTGATACGCCGATACGTGGGAATTATCCTCAATAAGTACTTGCATTGACTGTGATTATAGCCCAAATATCTCATATTTTTCAGGTATAATTGGAATCCTATAATGTCAAATTATTCAGTCATAGTGAATTCAAACATAGAGTTCCAAGGAAATAATTCTTTTTATCAAATTATCTCATGGTCCTACAGAATCAAGTTATAAGTACGTGGATATGATTGGGAGTAGCACTATTGGGCAGAAAATTTTAATAATTCACACGATCCATGCATGCTATGACCTGAATATTTAACATTATATTTGCCCTGTATAACTATAACCCTCATTAAGGAGATTTTCAAGCCGTTAGATGGATTAATGTCCTGGATTATCGGCGTGAGTTCAAAATGAAAATGAACGTATGGAGATGAAAGATTTTCTGCCTTAGTAGGAGTGAGTGAATAAGATGGACGAACGTAGAGTAGTTAATTGGCATATTATTGCATAAGAAGCAAATGTAGGATACTGATAGAGCAGTGAAATCCACGGAGGGAAGAAAGAGCAACACAAGGAAGAAAAAATTGCCTCGAGGTTCAGTTGTCTGGAAAGATACTTCATATCGCTCTTAATTACTAGAATTGGCCTCACGCTTCGCAAGAACAGATTTCTACTCAGAAAATAAAATGGCTATTTTAACATGTAGTAACAAGTACGTGATTGACATTCTATTCTACTCTTATCATATGTAATTATTGAGTAATAAATATATTATTATCATATAATGCATCGTAACCCTCTTCACTCCGTCCAAAATGTCAATTTTTTTTCTTTCCCCTTTCCCGCCCACCCAACATCGTCCCTTCTACCAACCTCTAGCAACCCTTTCGTCCTCATTAAATCCTCCGATCAAATTCTTTGCCCCTTCCTAATCTCCTCCTGAGACACACTTTCCTGACCCGCCATACCAACTACTTCTGGCATTTCCCTTTCTGTACATTACACCATTAACTGTTCTTCTCCACAACTCCGTCTCAAACGCCTGAAGCCTTATCCAGTCCTCATTTCTCAGTGCCTACGTTTCAGGGCCAAAGATACTCCAAATTTTAACTATTCGTAAGCTTTACCTTATACCGCTGCACAAAGTCCTTGTCATCAGCTCCCTCCCATCTCTGAACACCGCCTTCGCTTGCGCTATCCTCCTCCTAGTGCCTGGTATAGAAAATGTTGTTTCGTATGAGAAAATATTCTTCTATTTTTTCAATCGAGACGGATGTTCTTGCATTGGTCTGACCCCGCATTAAACTTTTATCTCGTTTTCGGTAACTTTGGCGATGGTCTTTTAATCGGAAGGAGGAATCATTGGAGGAGTAGACAGAGAGCTTTAGGGAATAGGTAATTAAGTCATCCAGCAAGCAGAGCGAGTGATTTTGGTATTTTTCTCTCGTAAATGTTAGTACTCTCCCGAATTTCATAAGACAAACTCCTCTCTTCAGTGAAGTAGGCAAATGGATTCGTCGAGTCTATTGCAGACAGTTTGTACCATTCGTTAGCTCCACTGTCACAATCGCTTGAAGTACCAGGACGGAGAACGTCTTTTTATCCTTCTTGATTTAATAAATACATGGTTTTATTGTTTTCAATTGAAGATGAATTATCATTAAACAAATCAGCGCTGAAAACTACTACAAAAGCGATAACTAAACGTATTTTCCAGATCATTTCTAAGGACACCAGCCATGAAAATCTCTAAAAATCAAATTGTGACCGCAATTCGTGGCAGGAATATGAATTTTATTTTTCTGTGACAAGCAATTGATTAGTTGGTGGGTAGAGAGCATCGTCGAGGCGATCCCTCCCTTTTCTCGTGATTAAGGAATATGGGTAATTTACAGACTGTCACGGTGATCGAACACAGCGAATCCCTCAGCCACTTCAATGACAATGGAGATGATCACCATGGCTGCCTACTCCCGGAGTGCCAGGCTGAAGAGTGAATCTTGAGCACGAAGGTCGATGCGGAGAGCACAAAACAGCCGGGATGAGCAACGACCGAAAGGGCTTCGATCGGCAAAGCCTCAAGTCTGGACGAGTGTCTTCAGGGCATTTCTTCCTCTAGAATTTTATTACCCCCTTTTCATCTGACCCCATTTTTGCTGGCCTTGCTGTCACCCATTACACTCCAGTATTTGATTGCGGCGACTAATGTATGCACCAATACAAGTCACCGCGAAGAGCAAATTTAATCATTGGATGGTGATATGAATTTCGCCAATTCACCGACGCGATATATTGTATGCCGCATGATAAACAATGCTGCATTAACATCTATTCTCGTAAAATATGGAACACTGAAAGACATCTTCAATTCTGATATAGCGAAACAACGTATTACGTCGCCCGATGGTACAGAATAGTTGGTCCAATAGTTGTTGGTTATAAGGTGAGGTAACCAACGAGCGAGATAATTTGTACTATTAAGAATAGACTACGTAGATTTGAATGGTAAGGGCTATTCAGAATTCGGAGTAAGGGTGGAGTGAAACCGGGTGCCTTCCTTTGAAAAAGCGTTGAAAGAGGATGCTAAAAGTAGGCAGAGTTCGTGAAGCAGAGTAAACGCAATAATAGTACGGTGACTCCGCAGTTGTTGAAGGGAGAAAAGAAGAGGATTTTTTGAATGGCAGTGATAGTCAGGGGGATACCAAGAAGATTATGAGTGGAAAAAGTACAGTCGTTCGAAGCATAGATGACGGATGAGAATGTATGGTGCTTTGGCATAGGTAAATAAAGCCTTGTATCTTTTCGGAAAAAGGTTTAACTAACATTGATGACGTGCGCAATTTTCCAATGGATTCCATGCAAAATGCCGTGTTTGCGTTAAAATTATTCCCGTTTTTCATCTTTATTTTAATGGATTAACTATTACAGTTCCATGATCTTTCGGCAACTAAAAATTGAATTATTTAGAATTCGCACCAGAGTTTGAACTCTTCTAAAATGACTCGGCCAGAACCGATGTCCATGCAATCAGCACAGGTATGTTCGTTGCTATTTTCCCCTTACAGCGATTGGAAATGAAAAATTAAAAACGTTTGCCGAGTTCGTATTATTGCGGTGAGAGATGGAAATGTGCCTGAAAATGTGCATCACGCAGCCCCAAAGCAAAGTTGAGCCAGTGTTTAAGCGCAGGTACTCATTCATTCTTCACAAACTTTTGATAAGAAGTAGATCAAAATAGTTTCAAAAATACCTTGAGATTGAAAATTACTTATTACATTTTTAAGAAAATGCTGAAAGACAAAACGTTTAACAACCTTTACTTCTCTCCCGGAAGTCCGTCAAAAATAAATCCTTTCATTTTCGAATCACTCGCTGTTCATACCATCGTTATCAGCGTATAAACCGCACAAATTATCCGTTCATTTTGACTAATTGGGCATTTTAATGGCTCTAATGTTCCCCTGCGCTGTTGCACCAAAGTTTCCTCTTTTTTCTCTTCCCAAATCGACGAGTCTAGCTCTGACGATAATGATTACGTGTTGTTTGGCGAGTGAATGGTTGGTTAAAAGAAGAAATTACGCGAACCTGTCCACAAACAAATTCCTCGAAGTCGCTCATCGGTAGACCTCTTTTGCGCAAGATTATACCGCGATTAATTACGCCGAGCCTCCCAGAAGTCCCAGTATGCATTTCTGTCGCATAATACACTCGCAGAGAGAGACGCGAAAACAATCGGCCCTCGAAATTTACTCCACGGGAAAACACCCACGAGCATATTTAGTTGTCGGCATGTTTTCTCCACGTCATTCGCACGCCTCTCACCGGCCAATACCATCCCTCAACCCCTTTCCCCCCCCCCATTCACTCCTGCCCACGTCCCGCCCCCCACTCCTCTTCTCTCTCGTCCCAACGGCATTAAAACGTCCCCGCCGTCAACAGAGACGGCGATCGCTCAAACTATTCCCGAGAACGAGAGCGCGACATTGTCATTCGCTATTGGTCCGAGCGTGCGCAAGTGTGCGTGTCTCCTTGTGCGTGTGTGTGTGTCTCTCTGTGTACACATGCAAGCGAGTGTGTTTTCCATCTCTCCCGGACGAATCCATCGATATTGTCTCCCAACCTCCCTAACGCGCACACACACGCAAAACCGACCAAGGGTTAGACAGTGTTGCGATGTATCGCAAATACTATCGCTAGCGCCAATCATTTTAAGCGTCAACGTAGTAGTAAAAAATCTGAGAAAAAAGTCTTAATTATCAAAATTATTAAAGGCTACGCGGACGTACGTGTAACTCAGTCCTAGGCGCAGTGATTCGGATGTGCGCCATCAGACGGCAAGCGGCCAACCAATTAGCGCCAATCATCTCAGGCGTCAACGGAATAGTAATAAATTTGTGAAAAAAAGTCTTCGTAATCAGTAATATCAACGGCCACGCGGACGTACGTATAACTCAGTTCTAAGTGCGGTGATTCGGATGTGCGCCAACAGATGGCAAGCGACCAACCAATTAGTGCTAATTTTTATGGGCGTCAGGGGAATGGTAATATACCTGGGAAAAAAGTCTTCATTATCTGCTTTATAAAAGACTACGCGGACGTACGCATCATTCAGTTTCTCAGCGAAGTGATTCGGATGTGCACCAATAGATGGCAAGTGACCGTCCAAATAATCTCTCCACTAGGTTACAAATGGTGAGGGCGGATGCATTTTCCTTCCCCTCTCCATAATACACACACACAAATTACCAACCAAGGGTTAGACAGTGTTGTGATGCATCGTAAATACTACCGCTAGCGCCAATCATTTAGTCGTAAACGGAATGGTAATAAATCTACGAAAAAGCCTTCACAGTCTAGTATATTTAAAGCTACGCGGACGTACGTATAACTCAGTTCTAGGTGCAGTGATTCGGATGTGCGCCAACAGACGGCAAGCGACCAACTGTAGGGAATACAGTGTTGGGAGGTCCAAAAGGAATAACGCCGAATTCTCTGAATAATCACTACGTTATTTAATACTCAATTCTCTCTAATACATAACATAACATTCCTCGATGGGAAGACACGCCCATTTGCCATAACGCACTCAGCACACACTGCCGCTTCCCAACCACAACACCGCTCCCGAGGTCATCGTCATCCTTATCCCTACCCCCCTTATCCTTAACCTCCTTACACTTATCCTCCTAATATTCGACGAAGACCTTGGTGGCTCCTCACATATAGAGCTGCAATCAAGTGGCGGATAGCGGAGTGACGTATTACGACACTCGCAGCCCTACTAAGACTGCAATAAAACTATTAATCATTAATACTTTCAGGCGTCAAGGAAATAGCAATACATCTGGGAAAAAAGTCTTCATTATCTACCATTAAAAAGACTACGCGGAGGTACGCATCATTCAGTTTCTAGGCGCAGTGATTCGGATGTGCACCAACAGATGGCATGCGACCATCCAAAAATGCCCTCCACTGGAGTACAAATGGTGAGGGCGAGTGCATTTAACAAAATAACTTATAACAAGGGAATCTGCACAGTAACAGCCCCCCTGACTCACGAAAAAGGTTGCATAGGAAATATCTTAGCATATAGATACTGTAAATTATTCACGATAGTCAATTAAAATTTTCCTTAACAAAGTACAATTATAAATTTCTATTTACTTATTTACATTATTTAATACTTTTCGGCTATTTCACTAATCATTTACTCCCTATCTGCAACCTTTGCAACTAGTTGGATAATAAATGTATATTGCGCGGTGGACTCGAGTCATGATCATTCATTAGTTATTAATCATATGTTTTCGATGCACGTGGCAATTGCAAATAAAGGTACTATCACCGTTCTCTAGAGTATTCCAATTTTGGTTCACAGAATGGGATCTCACAGAAATTCGTTTCCCGGATAATTCTCCATAAGACCGTGGGTGCGATGTTGCCAATAGCATCTGGAAGAATTGATATCGTGCTATTCAAATTACCAACTGTATATTAAGGAGATTTCCTCTCTGACAATATTGCTCCCTGAAGTAACTTCCTTGATTTAAACGCGATGTAAGATGTGGTTGCCTTGGTGTCGCAGAGATGAGCAAACAATATGTAAGTTTAGCAACCCTGTACTCCGCAAGACCCAATTTCTTGACTAAATGTAAAGCTGTGTTCACCAATAGAGCATAATATTTCAGGATCACTCTGTTAATAAATAAACTGTGAAAAATTTACCATCGGGTAAATAATAAAAAAATTTGCGAGTGTCGTAATGACTCATTTTCCTTAAAGCGTTCATTTTTATGCACATAGTACAGGCTATCGTCACAATTGCGAACAAGGCATGTTGAATAACAACCTGTGGTCTCGGAGTTTTCCTAAGGTTATTATTTTTCTGGCTTCCGACCTGATAACGACACCATCTTATTCTAATCCTCAAGAGATTGAAAAGTCTGAGGTACCCGGACTTTGAACCTCGGATGAGTAGCTGAAGTGTACGAGAGTTATGCTTTCACTGTCGATGGTCGCTGACATATTAAAATAGAAGGAAAAGTCCATAACTTTCATTGATAATTTGGATTAATATTTAATTTAAACCTACCTTTCAGCTGATCTCTTCTTAAATTACATGTTTATGTTATGCTCATAAAGTCAACATATTAATAGCAATAGTATATGCGATTAATAGCATCCTTTTATTCTTTATAGTACATCAACTCCGCCTCCGACCTGTTTTGAAGGGCATTTTATAGCACTCAAGAGTCTGAATGGAATAGAAAGCCAGCCTGATGTTGTGTACGAAAATGAGGAGCAGGCTAGAGTTAATGGAAAGCTTCCAGCGCGGTGAAAAAAAAGTGAGTGCTGCGTAATTACATATAAAAAGGGAATATATTGAATAATGATGGCAATAAGCAGCAGATGCTAGGCCATTCTGGGTGCTATATGCATATGACCATCTATACCCATTGGAGCTGTGGAAGTGTCATATCACTCTGACGGCCGATCACGCTCAGAGACTCCTCGAGACGGGAGTATGTGGGCGATAAACGCAGGGAAAACGTGGACAAAGCACCATTGAGGCAACGAGCGGCAACCTCGGACGACACGAAGGAGTACGAGAAATAGGAGGCGTTTCACGAGGGTCACTTTCATGGCCAAAGTGAAAAAATACAAGATATTATGCGATACAAACAAGATACTATGCGCAAAAATGTCAAATGTGACCAGTTTCTTGACATTTTTTCATAGAATACCGAAACTATCCACAGGGTTCTTCAGTAACTGTATTACTCAAAGATTATTTAGGGTTTCAAGGGAACTTTAAAGGAAAACTGGACAGGGGAGGCCACAGTCCATAGAGAAGGGCGTTCGTTTACTAACAGAGTTGTGTCAAACTTTTCTTAAGCGCACTCATCAGCAATATGGACAGATGGAAGCGAAAAAGATTGCATATTGTCAACTTGGCTCCTTGGCGACTTTATGATATTTTTCCATGTAGTCATATGGCATTTGAGATATATTTCGAAATAATTCTATGATGTTTGTTCTGATTTTTTCCTAAACGCAAAGACGTTATTGCGGTTCTTATTGAATATCAAGGTATTATAATGAATGCAAACCGTGTATATACATATAATTAACCTAATGGTTGAAGGCGTAACTTTGTGGAATGTTTCCGTAGACATGACGATTAAGAAAAATCTCTTAGTATATTCTACACTTAAAACTGTTATTCCTGACCTAGATTTCGATTGCCTTGCAATCATTTTTAAAACCTTTGCATTATCATCAAAAGATTTTCATCAAAATTTTATCGAAACCTAGGTTAGGAATAAAAGTTTTAAGTGTGGAATATACTAAGAGATTCTTCTTATTTGTCATGTCTATATACATATAAGTTTTGCTTAGATTTCTAATTCCATGCCGTTAAACCCAAGTCATGACAATACTTGGTATGAGACGAAAGAATTAAAATATATAATTCCTTCATCATTTCAATTACCATTACATCATGCAAAGTTATTTCCAACAATAAATAGATTTACTGAAGTTAAGAGTGATTAAAATTTATTTTTCGAATTTCTTTCGAATTTTTCTCAAAAAAGTTATTAAAACGCACACAATTACCCACAATTCGTGCTCTAGCCACATTAACTGTTTAAAACATTCTGTGCGGTATCCAAGACACGGGTTTGAGTCCAGATCAAGGGAAATGATTTTTTCCTCTGTCAAATTTTGGCACGATTCCTATAGGCCCAAAATTAGTAAATGAACTAAATTCTTCTATTCGCCCTTTCCACTGCTCATACCGCAACACAATAGTAAAATTGCTTGCAATTTGCTAGGAACCCTGCGTAACCTGCAGGGTACTTCAAAACAGATTGGAGGTGAGATCATGGTTCTTTCTCTCACTCTCTTATCTTCCCCTTCTCTTATCCTTCTCTTATCGTTATCCAAACTGTATATCGCTTTCAAAGGGCAAAGCAGTCATTGACCTATGGACGCACTGCACCAATTAAAAAAACTAGTAATTGCGAAATTGTAATAGTAAACTGCACCCGACATCATATATTAAAAGGTTTCCTTTGATCCACTGAACTCCCCACTCCTTACTATGCATTCTATCTCGCTTAACACATATTAAGGGTCTTACTGGCACTCCCCAATACTACCTATCCACTTCCAAAAAATCACAGTTCCACCGAATCGCATCCTCCGTTTTAACTCCCTCTCCAACATGTATCCGTCTCTTGACCTCATATCTCCAATCAAAATACACACCTCGCTTCAATTTCCCTATTTGTATTTGACCAATTTAAAAGGCGGCTGTTTTCGCCATATTTTCAATGACATCTCTTTGCTTCACCAAATTCTCCTCATACAACATCGAACCATCGCTCCAACACATTTACGTCATCAAACTAGCCCGACAACCGAAATAACAACCAAACACGTTATCACTGCTCTTACCTAACTTTCCTTTGGAAAGTACGATAGAGAAGATGAATCAGCGGATGTATGGTAGGAATATCCAACATCAGTTTGAAATTTAAGGCATCTAACTCTTGAAACATAAAATAGCAAATTGATGATGAAAAGATACAACTTGGATATTTCCACACTAATGTATTAAACTGACCCGGATTACAGCATTTGAGTGCCATTTTCAAGGTACAACTGACATGAGTGGCTGAAAGGGGAGTGTCAGATAGCCGGGTCTCAGATTTTATTCAAACTTAGTAGTTGTACAGACCGCTGTATGTGGTTCATGAATCACCCCACATATAGGGTTATATAACCAATAGTTGAAACGAAAAAGGCCTTTAAAAATTTCAAACTTCCCTTTAGACGGGCAACCCACATAACTGATAAGCTACGAAAAATTTTAATATTACTAAGAATTATGCTTGAATTGTAAGAATATGAAGACAATATTATAAAATAATTATAGAAAATGGAAATCATGTGTATGAAGGAATAATGAAAATACGTCGTGAAATGATAAGGAAGTGACATAATTAGAAGGCTGCCTTCGACCGAAAAGGGAGACTAAGCCTGACGTCGTGTATCCAAATGAAAAATTTTCCTTGCGCAAAAATATTTCGAGTAAAAATAAAAAAATCTCTAGCGCATTGTAGGATGCCGTAAAGGAAAAACAAGAAAAAAACAGCGGAAGAAACATACCCCGTATTGGAATGGAACCCGTGTCTCTAGACTGGAGACGAGCATGTCAGCCACCCGTTCAGCTTGTCAGTTATGTGGGTGGCCCGTCTGAAGGGAATTTTGAAATTTTTAAAGGCCTTTTTTGTTTAAACTATTGGTTATATAACCCTATATGTGGGGTGATTCATGAACCACATACAGCGGTCTGTACATCTACTAACTTTCAATAAAATCTGAGACCCGGCTATCTGACACTCCCCTTGTGAGTGTATATACTGTAAAGGTGGAGGGAGAGGGAGGAAAAGAGGGGAGAGGAGAAGGGGGGGCGTGGAGGTATAGTGGTAGAGGTGACGTAAAGGCGGCGGAAAGGATGAGTACAATTGAGTGAAAACTGAGTAGTTTGTAGATAAATAAGAACAGATTGTATGACTAGGACGGTTGTCTGTTGTGTAAAGAGGGAAGTCTTATGTTAAGGAGGGTGGAATGGGTGGGGAGCATATTTTCATTACATAAAATATGCTGGCTATTTACAATTTCAAATTACTTTAATAAATCCTACTTGGAACCCTTGTTAGTGACGTAACATCTTAGGGGCAAAATCACTAAAATGGTTATCTGTGCATAAATTTCACTAAAATTTGAATTTCCTTTCACTAAACTTTGAACAGTGTCTTTTCATCATGAATATCCAAAACTTTCACAAAGTAACGCCTGAAACAGTTTCGTTTGATAAAATGGCTACTTAGTGATATAGATCTTACTCGACTTTGCCGTAGTTTTTACTGGTAATGCAGGTTATTATTAATTTAGATAAATTAACAGCAAATTATTGAAGCAGAGCTAGGCGTACAGATATGTATTTATGAGTGCAACTTAGCGACTCTGCCTACCCCGGCAGGAAAAAGCGTGATTGGTATGTATGTAACAGCAAATGTGTGAGGAGAATGCGTATTCAAGAAGTAAATGCGTACTGGTTTCTAGTAAGTTACCGATGGAAAAAATCGTAAAATTCCGAATTAGAGCGTCAGCCCGTTTAGGCTGAAGGAAAATCAGGGTTGACAAAGATGGTGGACTGGATACGCCCACGTTACCGCTTTTAGCATTGCAAACCAAAGCAAGCACCCTCTCCATCTTCCTCAATGAAACAGACCAGAAAGAAAACATCAACATCGGTTGTACTGCAATAAGGACTGGACTTTGAGGGCTATCGCTCGGAAGGAAAAAAATACATAAAAAGTTGACCCGGATACCCAGAGAAAGAAAGGAGAAACAATATTTAATTCGAATAAACGTATCGCAAATAAGATCATTGTAAAAAAAATTCAAATGAATCTGCTTGGTTCGCAAGCCGTAAAATTAAAAGAGGGAGTGAGTTAAGTGGAGGTCGGGGGGAGGGGCATTCGCGGAGGGATACATCACCATGAGGCCGGTCGAGAAACGCTCAAACAAAACCCTGCCAGGGACACGGTTAACCCTCATTCCAAGCGATTCATCACTTACGGAGAAATGAACCACGCCACATTCAACACGGTCCAGCCCTCCCCCCTCTCTCTCCCAACACCCACCTCTTTCCTCCCCATCCCCCTCTTGGCCCCCTCCACGGCTCCCTCCCGCTGCAAAAACACATCTGCCGGCTTGTGCCTCTGCCCCCCGCCCCCCCCCTCCTCATGCGCAGCGGCGCTGATCACGTGGAGGCGTCCCCGAAAGACGCGTGCCTCGAAAGTAAACTACACGAGCTCCGGCGGGCGCGTCCCCCTGCCGTCGCTCCACTCCTGTCCGCCGAACCTTCTCCTCGATTCCCCGTCCCCCCCGCCGGCCTGACAAACGAAGGAGACCCCGCCCAACAGAGTGGCCGTCCACCGCCTCACCCCCTCCTTTCCTTCCGCGGGCGCCATTTTTCGTCCGAAACAGGTTCCGAGAGAGAGAGGAGACGACGGGTATAAGGGTGAAAGGTGGCGTCCCCATCACGTGTCCACGGCACGTGCATCGGGATTTTTGCCCAACCAACTCCCGCCCCAAATGCGACCGTTCCCTTCCCCCCCCCCCACACACACACACCAAAACCTCCCCAACGCCTCCTCCTCCTCGCCCATTCATTTCGCGGCATTACCAATTAGTTCGGCGGAATTCATTTCTTGGGAAGCGTGCGCTGGCGAAATAAAGATCCGTCGAGGAGAATGGCGAGATACCTGCGTAAAAGACCGCCATGATAAACTCGTCAGTGTTACTGACCTCTTGCCGACAACTGAGACGGAAATCGCTTTCAGACCGTCGATTAAACATTAAACCTGCATTTTGATGTAAATACGGAACCAATATGAGGGATCGGGTTGTTATGGTGGCTAGAATACTGGCTCACTTAAATACTTCGACACGTTCGGAGATATGGGAGAAGAGAATCTGTTAAAATTAAATTTTAAATTATTTCCAGCCAAGAAAAGCATAATTTTAACAGAAATAATAGCAACCTTCATGGAATGTCACACAGGCCGGAAAAACATACTATTGGCTTTAATCGATAAAATAAAAATATGTAAATAAACAGATATCCTCCTCGGTGCATGAAAAAGCATGGTTGCTAAACGTCTTTTAACATTATTTTATGTAAAAAAGAGGTATAAACTAAAACATGTATAATATATACATAAGTGTGTCTAAAATACTGGAAGTAAACAAGACTGTATTACAAATGTATGTATCATATGAGTGGGTTTTTTTGCGTTGTATAATGACCATTTTTGAATATGCTAATGAATGTAATGTAATATGATGTTAATAAATAATAATAACAATAACAATAATAATAATGTTATATTAATTATGTTATATTACTAATTAAATATGATGTTAATAAATAATTATAATAACAATAAAAACATTGGAACAACCATACGGGCGACTAGGGTTCAAGACCTCTTGCCAAAACTGGGATGGAAATCGCTTTCAGACCGTCGATTAAAAATTTGACTCGTATTTTGAGGTAAATATGTAACCAACTTGGGGGATCGGGTTGGTGCGGTGGCTCGAGTACTCGCTAACCATACGGGCGCCCAGGGTTCAAATCCCTGCTGAGAAGGATGTTTGTAAGAGGAAACCCGGCCCTACTTTAGTGTCTTGTAGAGGGCACATCAAGTACAGTACTCCCTCTGATGGATGAGACGTAAAATCGTGGTCCCTATGGCGCCCTTTATTAAGAGCTAATGCCGACGCCAAGTTTCTATCCACCCTTCCTCCCTAACCAGTCCCCTATGGCGCAAGTGACCTTACCTATCGGTATCCCCCCAAAATCCAATCCAAGCCGTGACAAATATTTTTCTGGCAACTTTACGAATATCCTACGAACGCCAACATAATACGATAGATCAGGAGGTCTATTCTGTATATCCTCGGAATTTCCGAGTCTCGACAGTGACGAAATTTTGACGTCAGAGCCACGTAAAATTCAAAGGGGAGCATTCGAAAGTTGAGATTTTTCGGGGAATTCGACGTCACATCCACGGATTTTCCGAGGTTCGACCGCGTCGATTCCTTACTGAATAAGGCCCCTGATCGTGGAAATAAAATTCAGAAAATGGAGTGCACAAAAGACATTTAAAATGTCGTTTATCCCGCAATCGATAATAGACCATAATGGCTGTGAATGAGGCATTTAAGTAGTTTGGTCGACAGGTCAGGTAGCTGATTAACCGATGTGCTTCCTAATGCTTGCTTATTATTCTGCCACGCAGTACTAACATTACGTTTTGCATTATCCCAATATGACTCTTGTATGTCGTTTACGTATTTGCAACATACATCATTGCAATTACTCTCTGTCGCTTAGGTAGCATGCCATATCGTGGAGTGCAAGTTGGCGCAAGTTAATGGTAGTTTTAAGCGTATGTTGGTGACATCTCACCCCCAGCAACACACCCTTAGGGTGGTCTGTAGAGTAATATGTTGGTGTGGATGAAAACAGAAAGCTTTCATTTAATTTAGAGCCACCCCCCACACCAATCTCACTTCCACGCACCGTCGCCACACCGCGACGCTTTAAGTCGACGTCTTTCCGTTTCGATTAAGAAGAAGAACATCTTTTTTGGTCACCCTGGAGATTATTTCCATGCCACGTCTAAGATTACTGCATGACTGTGCGGAAAATATCTGATTATTTTTAAAAATAAAAAGTTGGCCTTCGCTTAAGGTTTTATAAAAATTTGGTCGAACTTTAGTCAAAATTATATTGTATTTAAATTTAAAACTCAGATGCCTTGATTGTACGCATTGTAATAACACTTAATCTGCATTGCTATTTTAAAATGTTAATACCTCTATTAATGCTTTCGTGTGTTTTCTAGCTTTTTTCTTTCTTTGCCGGGAAATATACTAGGCATAAATTCTGCATTTAATTATGTACGTTGTGCATAGTATGATTAATTGAAACCCACACACTGGTTCCTTTATGGGGTTTTCAACATGTACTTGTATTTATCACCTATATTATACTATGCTACAGTATTAAGTCATCTTTAATAGTTCACCTACACCTCATCACGTTTCGAGTGCTGATACAGCTAAGTTCATGAAATCACACCTCCGTGTTACCATAAAAAAAATTTTGGATCTCATGTTATCACCCAAATAACATCAACGCATAAATTGGCTTATTAGAGACAAAACTCTATCTAAATTTTAATGAAAAAATGTAGACATATACTATATTTAAAGAAAACAATTTAATTCTCCCCTGCTTCTTTGCGTTTCGATGAATGGGGCTAGAACTTCTTCAGCTTCCCTCTTGATGGTCAACATTCCATTGAAATAATGTCAATGGTTACCGTTGCATTAAAAAGAATCCTATGAGGTGGAAAATAAAAAAAATGGCATACGCATTAAGATTTAAAGGTGTCCTCGATCTTAACACACGTTAAGTTTTAGATACCATTTACTAAAACATATTATGATAAATTATATGTTGTCATATAAGTTGTCATTTATTTTAATTTTGGGTATCATGTTCAATAGTAAAGAGTAAATTGGAGTATTGGAGACGAAATCTGTCATTTTTTATAAAACCAAGATGCATATTATTTTTAAAAAACATCATAATTCCCTTATTTTTACTTCAATAAAAGTTATGGATGTATCATTCACTATTCTTTGAAGTTATTTCTTCACTAATTCATGATTGTTGATTCCACCGAAATAGGCATTCGTATAAGCCAGTTGCGGCTTACCTCATATCGAATATCTGAGGATTTCCATTGCAAAATACAGATTCCTCTACTTTAAATAACGCGATGTGGCATTTTCATTAAAAATCTTTAGAAAGGAGGTTACAACTACTGGAGGTTGCCAGACTTCTTGCAAATCTTGCTAAATATGCTGCCCAATTTTTAACGGATAGTTATACACCCACAGTTGAATTTACGCTACATACACCAATCTAAAGAGACTTGAAGGGCAGAAGTAAAAGCATATTAATGGTATGAAAGTTCTATCATCATGAATAAAATGAATGGCTGGAGCTTAAGCATGGATAGAGTGAAGCATGTGCACAATTCCAACGGGGAATACTTTCGTCATAGAGGAGAAAGAGAAAAATGTACGAGTTTTCTCCATTCCACTGCCCACAGCAGGCTTCAGAGAATTTGATGAATGTCCATGTCACACCAGAGATGAATTACAGAACGAAAATGAATGGGACTGACAAAAAGTTCCTTTATGCAGTTTACGTTTATGGAAAAATATGCTCAGCAAATTGGCGACATCATAACTTATACCAAATTTCCTAACTTGGAAATGAGCAACAATAAGTTGGAAACAAATTTCACGTCGTACATTTATCAACGCGAAAATAAGAATAAAATCTTCATCCACTTAATTGAAATAGCAAAATTTCTCCAAAAATTAAATTTTTCCCAATCGTAGTCAATTCAACGTTAGTTAGGAATCCTAATTGTCGATTTCGTCGACAACGATTAGTAAAAAAAAAATGCAGGCAATTGACATTTTGAATGCTATGGTTGTAATTTGGTCGCCCTATATTTTATGAGGAGGACGATGGACATAATAGGACGTCCATGAAATATCACTATTGAACGATAGCTGGACGTAATGGTACGTATGCAGTCTTTCTGGTAGATATACATATGATCACGAAGTACCAATATAAATGTTAATCTTTAATGAAAGTTCACCAACCTAGGTTCAAGAGAGTCTTCTTTCATAATCCAGGTAAGTGAACAAAGTCCTCAGTTTTTCTGAGAGGACCTTCAATTTAAAGCACAGAACGCAAAGTGTCAATCATCCAACGTCATTTGCCAAATTTATAAAAGTCTCACTGTAAGAAATAGTGCGATTCATGTACTCGTTCTTCTAGTTAAATTTCTTCTCGGAATCCCATTTCTGGTTCCGTCAAAATAAAATGCACCCCAGCAAAGAAAGTGGACGAAGGGAGAGGAAGGCCCAGAAAGCGGTTTTATGGCGGCTTTCCAGCAGTGAAACACGAGAAAGCGCCACATTCACATCAACTATAAACATAATTTTCACTTAAAGGAGACTGATAGAAGAAGGGACCCAAAGTCGACGACTTCCGGCCCCCCATCT
Organism: Ceriagrion tenellum; assembly: GCA_963169105.1. Classification (NCBI taxonomy): domain Eukaryota; kingdom Metazoa; phylum Arthropoda; class Insecta; order Odonata; family Coenagrionidae; genus Ceriagrion; species Ceriagrion tenellum. The sequence goes on from OY720637.1 coordinate 50,917,023, forward strand.
GCCACCAATCGAGGAAATTCTGCGCGACTGTTGTCCCAAGAGTAGGTGTCTCCCGAAACGCTGCGGTTACATAAGTATTAAACCTTGTTGAAAATTGCAGGCGTAGCGAGTTTAATCCTTCGGCTCAAGAATATTAAACAGATAAAATACTACCACTGATAAAATATATTTGGGAAATTAGATATACTACGTTTTGACAAATAGTGCTAAGTAACCATTCATGGGAATTAAAACATGTGGACGCAATACAAGCAGAAAAACATAAATGAGGCGGCAAATTCTGTTTTTGAAAGTACTACTTTTTAAAATTATAATATCCTGTATCCACTCAGTAATGAAAAAGAACGCATTTTGTTTCAAGGAATCTTAAATACAATTTTGTCTGAAATATCAGTAGTTTTGAGAAAATTTATGCCTAGACCAAGACGTATTCATTGAACATTCTTCGAAAATAACTGAATCATTTATGTGAATTTCTGGTGCCCTTCAAATATTTAAAGCCTTGGGGCTCCCTTGCGTGCATTTACAAAATTGAAAGCGCCAATCAAAACTCATTTCATACGCAACGCACCGTTTCCCTAGTGGGTAATAATTGGCCATGCATTTGGCTTCACTAAAATATGAGACACTTTTTCAAAAATTGTGCCCCAAAAAATTGAAGAACGGGAAAAATCATTAAACTGATAGCGTAAAAGTTATCAGGGCCCATTTAAGTAGCGGTAGGAGTTATTTTGATTCTAAACAGGCGTCAAATTAACAGTTCCCGGTAAAGGAGAAAGAAAGAAGGAAACAGAACAGAAGCATACGTGCCAATGAGACGTTTCCGTCAGCACCAAAAGCTTATTTACTTCAATCAAAACTAACTTTTAACTCCAAGTAGACTCGGAAAGGCGAGCACACAGAACTAGCCTTTGTTCCTGCCGGGGAAAGCAGGGGTTGAAGCACCTTCGGGGGATCGGGTTGGTGTGGTGGCTCGAGTACTGGCTAACTAAACGGATGGCCAGGGTTAAAATCCATGCAGAGGACGATGTTTTTCAGAGGAAATCCGATCCCTACTTAAGTGTCTTGCGGAGGGCGCTTAAGTGCAGTACTCCGTCTGTCGGATGAGACGTTAAGCCGTGGTCCCCTTGGTGCCTTTCGTTAAGAGAAGGCTAATTCCGACGCCGAGTTTCTATCCACCCTTCCTCCTTAACCTGTCCCCTATGGTGGAAATGACCTTAGCTGTCGGTTGGCTCCCCCAATGTCCAATCCAATCCTTTAATCCCCTTCAAGGGGATCTATAAAACAGTCACAGGGTGCATTAAATACGCGGTACGAGTGGGAACAGCTGTAAGATGTGATTACGTTCAGTGAGGTGTTCACAGGCGCATCCTCCGATATCACCAACTTCCCCCACGGACCTACGTACTCACCACTGCCTTCTTTCTCGATTTTCCCAGCAGTCCCGCTTACTTATGGAACTTGGGACTCGTGCTTTACGATGGACTTCCGAACGACCGTCAACTCATTTCAACGGTCTGCAATACATGCTTTGTCTAAGATTTTGAAATTCATGCATGATGAGAAAATCTTGGTTGGTTAATAGATGACATTAATTTTTAAAAACCCACCAATGTCCGTAACTCGAGCAAGTAAGTTACTTTACCACTCAAAAGGTTTACATTTCTACTCGGGATATTCGGTTTCAACTTAACAAGGTTAAAATCATCTACACTTTGATTAGAAAATGCAGCAGAACGGAGAGATTCCATGAGAGGAAGAAACCCCATCTATTACAGATCTACTGCTTTAAATTGGATCCTTTTTAAATCTCTTGAGGTCATGGAGAACTGCCATTTTCTCCTCAAATCAGAAACTGGACTGGAAGGAACTGGACTGAAATAAAGGACTGGAAGTGATTCTGCCAAATAGATTTCAAATGATAATCAACAATATTTCATATTTCTGGCAAGCTTACCGCGGTAGTTGAAGAAACCACCGGGCTTTAATTTCTTGTAAAACTAAGGACGATAAATGTGTAAGAACTAAACGGCATTGACCTTTTTCCTCCATGGTAGCATTTGGAATACACGTATTATAAGTTATTCGAAAGCTCACTAACATTGCGCAGGTTCGGCTCTGACACTGGATGCCCACGCACTATTTTAACAAGATATCATTAAAATGACGCTGAATTTTTCCGATCTCATACCCCTTCTCTCCAGCTTCAATTAAGTATCTTCCAAAGGCCAACCTTTTCTCTCTTATAACAACTGAGACCAAATTATATGTCGAATGGCAACAGCGACCCTTGAGATGAAGACTACCGAGAGTAAAATATATAGTCTGACCAGGGAGAAGTAGAGGGATTGATTTTGTCGACAGTTTACACCAGTCACCGAGGTTAAATGATGCCCAGACATCCGGAGGACTAGCAGAACGCATGCTGTTGATCACAGATTCGGGCCGTAACAGCAAGAGCTAGAGGACTCGGCAACTTTCAACGGACCGCTTTTGAGAAGCCGCGTTTATTATGTTTCCTTTAAGAGCCCATTTGGCCATGGAGGGGGCCCGGGTGATGTGCGTTTAGGAGAGGAACGGCAAAATTGCAGATGCGACCGACATCTGGAAATACGTACGCACCGAGTCCGCTTCAAAAGTCTTCACTTCCAGCTTTGATTCTTAGGTGCAAACCAAAACTACATCTACGTTCAACCCTTCGAGCCGATTTAAAAGTGCATGGCAGGGGGTCTTAGAGAATCACCCATGAAAGGATACACGGAAAAAAGGTGAATTTTCAGTTAACATTTCCAGTCTTAAAAATTCGATCGTTTCCGGCTGGGCTCCGTTGAAGTGATAGATATCTTTATAATGATGAAAACTTTGTACATTTTTACGCTTTATTTAAACTACAACCAGTTCCACTTCAATCTTCTGGCCGGCTTGTAATCAAGGTGAGACTGGTCGCAATAATAATTGAAATGTGGAAAATAACTAGGTTTAAATGATAACGTATTTTCTCATACTTCTTATATGATATTACGCTCTGATTTTTTTACTTTCACACATTGGTCACTAACCCTGCGTGGATATAAGGAATTTAGCTAAATGTAACCATTTTAGACAGAGCCAGGTGGAAGTCGCCGATACTCATGATGAATAAAAAAACAGTGATGATTATGCTACAGTTTGGTGAGACGCATAGTGCCATTACAATAATTCTGTTGAAGATTATTAATTGTTTTTAATTACTGTAAACATTTTGACATCTAAGTGTCCCTCTCTTTTTCACATCTCACAGTTCTAGAGATATAGCGCGGTCAGAATAATATCCTTCGATTAAAACTGTAACCAGGATGATCCGAATTTTTCAAGTAATTAAATATAGCGTGTAGCCTCAAAATCCCTTGCGGCTTCATGTATAGATCTTTCACCAGCTGATTTTTATCTCTCTGTTCGCTCGGAGCAGTGATCAAAAAAAGAGTGGCTTTCCATTGTATTTTATTTAGTTTGCCAAATTAACCCTCTCAGTTGAAGGTCCCTAACCTTGCGGGTATATGAAATTTGGCCATCCATCAAACTCATCCATATCATATTGACAATTCAGTCTGAAATTCATTCCTCCTTCAGAATGGAAGAAGTCACTCTTAACAGACCGGGTTGAATGGGTTAAATTATCAAGATGATTGTACGAAAAAAGGGTCATCATCTTTCTTTTCGTGGTGGTTGATTTTTGGTGGGGAACACAAAAATATTACATTAAAAGTTCAGCTTGAACATTAAAAGACTCACACTTAATGTTACAACGAAATTAAAGAAAGGAAAACAATCTGAGCGTAGGAATTCAGTCGAATTATAAACTGACCATGCAATAAAAAATTCATTCGAACCTAAAACCTTCCCTTTTACTCAACGGAAAATTAATATAAAAATGATAAAAACAGGTGTGATCCTCTTAGCAAGTTTTACACCTTGAACTCCTCATACATTCTTAATAAAACTCATAAATGCTTAAATGACAGATAATAACCCATTTGATTACTTACCCCACCCGTACGATCTCGACCCTTCGATGGAATTGGACACTAGCATTTTTTTATGGGAAGGTTTTTCCTCCCATTGATTCATGAGCGAAATAATTCACTATAGTCATGTAATTGCGATTACCGCAGCTGAAAATATTAAAAATTTCCAGTCATTTCACTTAAAATGGTTGCGCCTTAAATGCTAAAATCTTTAAAATGTTCAAGATATGAGGATATGCATCGGTACTGAAAATTTGCACTAGATAACAAGTAGAAATTACAGCTAGGTAGTCGATGGTCCAGGGCGCGATATCTGGCTTAAGAACGTTTTCACTCAAGCAAAATCCAACGCATTCCTAGGCGTTCATTGTAGCACGTGATGAACTTTCACATTCCCTTTGGGGCCGTTCAAGTATTACGTAAGACGATTTATGTCATTTTTGACCCTCCCCCTGTGGAAGATATTGTAAGATTTTCCCACCCCACCCCCCTCGCTCTCAGTATTACGTAAGACGTTAGATATTTATATCGACAGAATAGGAGCAATGGTGTAGCGGTGAGATTACGGAAAATACACCATCAACGAGCGGATGCTCCATGTCACTGCTAAATTTATTTCGGAAACGATACAATGTTTTAAAATGGACAAAAATCTTACGTAAATTGGTTCCAGACCCCCTTCCCCTCCTACATAAGACAATGTTAGATGATTCCGACCCCTCCACCCGCAAAAACGTCTTACGTAATACTTGAATGTCCCCTTGTCACGGGCCTCTGTAGTCTATGAGGTCCTCTATTACCGTGATTTCATTTATTTACGATTTTTTCCTACGAATTTACTTCTTATTTGGTTCTTTGGAAAGCGGCAGTTAAGAAAATTGAGCAAGAATCACATTCTCCAGGAAATATTTTCAAAATACGAGTTTCCTAACAGTGATTCACCGTAAAACGGCTTAAGAGTCATTTTATTCAAATTTTGCCGACTGATTGAAAATCTTTCCCTCGCTCTATAGTAGACGACTAAATGTTACCTTTTCGCGCTGCTTTATTCCCTCAATGAATTTTAAATATTTATTTTTTTTATTGGATAGTTAGAAGAGTTTTTTTTAATGGAAGGATGGAAGAAACACGAGGAAAATAGTATGTTTTCATGTAATATAAATGCCATTTTCGCGAAAAACTGTTTATAAAGAGGAAATAATCCCTAAAAGTTGAATACAAATGTTTATTTGGTCATATAATCTTATTTTTGAGTTTTTAGCCAATTGATGCGATAATTCATTGTACACTACTTAGCGACTCATTACGAGTCATTTTTCATGTCCACAAAGGTTTTGTTTTTCCTCATATCTCTTCTATTGTATTAATTGTTCTTATATCATTTTAAACTGTTCTAATAACTCAGACATTATGAACCTGTCGTGACTATTATTTTTTTGAATGCCAATGCCTTGAATATCATTATTTGTAATTTATCGATTTGATAAATGTAACGTGCTGCTATTATATTTATTGTTACCATGGTAAAACCTATAATATTTTTATTGTATTTATGTTTTGAGTCTTCGCTCACAGTGAAAAATTATATATAATGTATTTTCCAGACTTTTGTATTTTATCTGAATTGAGTTTGTTCTTTGAGGACAAATGATCCAAGAGCAATAAACTTATGTTTCACTTTTAATTTCAATATTTGATGTCAACATGCTGTGGTACCATAGAAATGGCTCTGCAGTCGGCTCCCATGGCTCGAAAAAAAATTATTAATTACAAATATATTCGCGGAGTAATCAAATTATTCTGTTCCATAATTTAGTTTTCCAATATATTTAGTCCTCGATTTACGTCGGTTCAATTTACGTCTGTTCGCTTTACGTTGGTTCGATTTAAGTCCGATTCTATGTTACGTCCAAGCTAGCGAGGGCCGTTGTAATATTATTTCCAGTTTCATGCTAATAAAATGGAACATTTGTGCATGTGTGGGCGTTTTATGATAGTTTACGTCTGATTTTCATAGCGTACGTCTGATTTGATGATACGTCCAAGCTAGCCTGGACCGTCGTAATATATTTCCCAGTTTCATAATAAAAAATTGAAACGTGTGCATATGTTGGCGTTTTTTGATAGTTTAGACACATTTATCCCATGTTAAATAGTCTTTTAAATTTACTGTTTCAGTGACGACAAAATAACAAACTTATAAATTAACTCTTCGATATAGATCGTAATTAAAGCGATCACGAATATCTGATTCAGTTTTACGTCATTTCGATATATATCGCACTTCATCAGCACGTATCTCCGACGTAGGTCGAGGGTTTACTGTTTATAACGATGGTTATCAATTAAAGTATGGTTTTGACACCAAATGGGAAAAGATGGGCTTTAGTATTCTTTTGAACTCGCACAGTTACGATGAAAACTCCTTATTCAACTGCAGCTTGAGATGATTTTACAGCCGAGATGAAACCAAACGATGATTATAAAATCACGGGAAATTATTTCTTGGGTTGTTTGGACGGCCACGCGATCATTTTTCCCGAAGTCCGCCGCACGATCGCGATTTGGCTTGACGTAATGATGACAAGAGTACAAATTATTTATCACTTCCGCCGCGTCGGAGCATGTCTTCCCGTGACACATTGGGCTGCGGGCGCGGAGAGAGGGAAGAGAGCCGAAACGAGGGAAAATGCGCAGCTTTCCTCGTAAAAACCCACCAAGCAGGAAAACGGTCGCGGGGCACATGGGGAGGGGATGCGGGGGATATGGAGAAACTGGAGTGGGCAGTCGAAGGGTGGTGTAGAAGGGTGGGGAAGTGGAAGAGACGGGAAAGGTCGACGTAGACAAAGGCGCCCTTTTATGAATAGGGCGGCGACGATGCTCTTCTTGTAGGGGGTGGGGGGCGTGGCGGGAGGAAGAGTACGGGGTAGGAGAGTGGAGGCCTCGTCGTCTCGTCTCTTCGGTCTCCACCCTTTCTCTCCCCCACGTCGAAAGAGGGACTTCAGATGTGAACGCCTCGACGAGACGCCACAAGGGGAGTGAGAGAGAGCTGAACGCAGATAACCGCGAAACAACTATGTGGAGCATTTCCTAAAAGGGTCTTCGGAAAGGGGGTCATTTGCCACACTTAATACCCGCCGTTATTGGAAAAATTGTGGAATAATTTTGCCTTCGAAAGAGCAATTTCTGAAAGGAAAATGTCTCAATGATAAAACCACTGCGGAACAAATGGACGGGATAAGCTTATAGCAATGCATCTACGATAATTTCAGATTAAATTTGCCATTATTATAGTATTTTAGGAAATGTGCCTTGGTCTTAATTTCTGTATAAAGAAATAGCTGATTTTTTCAGCAAGACTTTTTCATTTAATTTTTTGTGCGGATTTAGGTTGGTATGTACCATTTACGACAAGCAGGTCCAAATCGATTAATATTAATGTAAAACGGGGTGAAGATGGTATAATCACGAAAAATTCGAAGCTGGAATGAATTGTCGGACTATGGGAAGAAGATGGTGGAGGACGACGGTTAGTCCACATACTAGATACTTGTTGGCACGACCAGACAGTGCTTATACTACGATTCCGAGAGTCACTTCCAGTAGGTTACACTATCTTTGCCTTCAGTGCTACAGTGCTTCAGTGCAGAGAGTTACGTTATCACCACAACATTTTCAAATCGAAAATTTCTGTGCCATCGTGCTTAATTATATCGCCTAATTAGTATTTTGCCTTGCTCGAGAAACTGTTTTGGATAATGATCCGCAGGTAAAGCATTATTACATATCTTGTAATTTCTTTTATTCCCAAATATATCTAAAATGTACATTTCACTGGTTAAGTGTGGTGCATAAAAGTTGTATGTTAATTAGCTGTTTAAAATGAGCATATATAAAAAGTTTCGCTAAACCTATGTACCTCATCAATGGCACGAGATTATCGAAATTTGAGTATTTGTGAAAACTGTGTAAAAAAATTTCAAAGTATCATTCAATCTGTGATAATATTATTACAGAAAAAATCTGGAAACAGAAAACCTCGCTAAAGCGATCAACGTGATTGCCTTGAAAGATTCAATGAGGTTGCGTGTTCAATGAGGATTCGATGAGCAATGGTTTTGAGAAGTTGTTAACAGTTTGCAATGGAAAATCTAATAGGCGTCCAAGGTTGGTAAGGTGTACTTCATTGCTCAGGCTGTAGAGGTTCAAGCGTCAAACAAACAGGGAGAAATTGAAATTGAAGCCTATTTCCACGAGTTTTTAATGCAAAACATTGCTGTACTATCTTCACCCCACTTTACGGGGTGAAGGTAGAACAAAGTTAACTCATTTTCTTGAAGATTGTAGTGATTGAATTGCTTAAATTCATCTCTAAAACAACTATTCATAGATTTCGTATCTTTGATAACTATTTCATTGATTATAAATAGAAATGTGAGTGTATGAGACCTAAAAACTTATAAACTGTTCCGGCTTCATCCCGGTTAACGGCAGTAGCAGTGTTTTGAGTGAGCGTACTTCGACGGCTTATTTTGTTTGTCAATTAATATTCCGAGGAAACTAAATGACTCTAAAATATATATTTTGAGGCAAAGATTCAACGGCCTTACTTCATAGGTGAAAAAGCCCTAAAAATGATATTAACCGAATACAGCACCAACAGTGCTCAATCTGAAATGAAACTCAGTTAGCTTTGATAGAAAGACTACATCCAACCTTTACGGATTTAGCAATGTCTTAATATACAGAATGAACCCAAGGGTATGAGTGTATTTCTTCAACAGGATTACAGAAAAGAGATTTACTTGTATGAACCAGTGAGAGAAATAAGCAGGAAAATAATGATTTTTATTAAGTATCATACGTAAAATTTATCTCCAGAATGAAACCAACAATAAATTTTAGGAATAATTCTCCAGAAGACAAACTTTTGGTAGTGGTGTCATTAAGACTCAGCTGATATATTTTATTTCTTTAGGCTTTCAGAAGATGCGCAATGACTTTGGAATGGTTATATGCCAAATCATCAATAATCTTCCAACGCCTTTTAGAAAGGAATTTACCCACAGTACCTCAAGCCACACCACTTCTATCAATCCACAACTCTTCGCGAGATTCCCACATTGGTAAACAGTCAACCAACTAGGCGTGGAGAAGGAAGAAACGGCCATTCCAAAGACATGTTGCACAAGGTGAAAATGTAAGCCTGTCATTAAGATTTGGAAGAGGAAGGAGAAGAAATGTGATGATACCTGAGCCTGGATCAAAAATGGACTTACATGATCACAATGGATTTCACAACTATATCCTTCTAAGTCTTTTGTAGCTGAGCCTGAGCTGAGCAAAAGATTTAAAGTCTTGTGCAACGACTTGATGGCAGCTCGTAAGATATTATTCAAGATACTATGTTATATCATCTCTATTATAACTCGAGACGAACGCTCCCCAGCACAGAGATTAAGCGTTATCATTTCTCCCTTCGTCCAGCACATGCAGCACTACAGGAAAAAAACTAAAAATATATTGACTAAATGTTTTTTACTTGTAATGCCTTTCAATAATATACATAATGACGCAGCAAGATTTTTTTTATGAATGTGGGTAATTTGCTACAATTGGCTGATTCCAGAGCCGGGGCACTAGAATCCAAAAGGTATACAGTTACTGGTGAATACTTTTTTAATATCTCGCCTTGAAATCACTAAGGAAGCTGAACGTCTCATCTCACCTTTCTTTCCCAGCGAATTTTCCCAAAATGAAAGTTTACATTTGATTGCATCTATTATTTTACTTTTATGTCCCAACACTAATTTTGATGAAAGTTGATTTTGACTAAGTTTATGCAATTATTATGGAGGGTTGGTCTCAGTCGTATAAAAGACCAAACACCTCTTTCCACCAACGTTTTACAGATGTATTTCCGCATCACCAGGGCTTGAGATTGATATCAGGCTGAATACAATATAATTCTATCACTAATGTATTTCAAATCTCCTGAACTCAGCTATCATAGATAGGATATACACCATAATGGTGCCGGAGGTGAGATACGGAACTGTGATTATAATTCAACAAGATGAGCGCACACTAATCTAGGCCAACACCACCAGCCACAATAACCTCTCCTTCTATTCAAAAAGTAACAATCCATTGCTGACTCACATTAAATATACAAAACGTAAGCCAAGATACACAACATCAGGGAAAGTTTCTAAACGTTGCATTTAACAAATGATATGGTACGAAGTCACTCGCACGGGTGCATATACACCAGGGTTGAAATTCGCTATGAAAAAATCATTTGCTCGAAATTCGCCTTGAAGGAAGATGGCTTGGTAGTGTAACTGGCTTACACACCTGACCGGCAATTGGGAGATCCGGGTTCGTATCCCGGGCAAGTCAAATGATTTTTTCATAGCGAATTTCAACCCTGGTGTATCAGGGAAAGGTTTATTCTGCACCATTAAGGGGCTAGGCGTACTTTACCACAGAAAGTATTATGCTGCTGATTAAATGCCCACAGCATACCCAAGGCATATGGACCAACGCTTTTCCCCTTGATCTGATCCTGGGTCAGGATACGAAGAAAACCAGAAGTATAATGAGTAAGTTAAGGAATAGCCCCGATAGCTACAGAACGCGTATACGTTATTTGAGAGTTACATATCCACCAGGACCCGTCCAATGTTTATTTTAGTTTTTATTTACATAATTCAAACAGCAATTTATTGATGATTTAGCTCCTCAAATTGTTCAAATGTTTATAAATAAATTACATACCTATAACAGAGAAAATATATCAACATTTACCATTTATATCGGATAAGAAAGAAAAATACCAATTCTCACCTTTAAGAATTGAAAGTATGGCACCCTTGGGGCAAGGGTTCTTGGGGGTGGATTGCCTTCAAACTTTGTATATATATTTGCCTTATATTTGCATTAAAAGGAAAAAAACTAAGCTTTAACATCCATCATATTGAACGATATGGAAATTAAACATAAAAAATGAACAATCTGGAAATTTCGGCCCCCCATCTTCAACCTCTCTCATCACTTCCCTTTCGCGTAGTCACCCTCCTCTCCCAGTGGGAAAGTTTTATTTTAAACAAGGAACTTTGGAGTAATTCAATATTTAATTAGATAAACTTTTAAATAAATAACCTTACAATTAAAAATATGAAAAACTGTGGGTTTCGTATTCTTTCAGGAGTTAACTTAGCTAAAATATTTAAATATTGGCTGTCACACCGCACTCACATTTCTACACATAACTTCCTTCAAAAAATTTATACTAATTTTCAAACATTTTTTGGGCTAAAAATTTCCAAGGCCATACCAAATACCTACCTATAGAACCACATTCTACCCTGGAATCTACCGCTTGGGCTTATGGCAAGGGTTGCCAGGACACCAGCCATGTAAAAAAAATGCAAAGGAAAATTTTTTGGTAGTGAACTGGTAGTAATGAACTGGTGAAGTATATTTTGGAACATTTATGCTAGCTCACTTTTTACTATGGTCAATTATTGTACGTGTAAAGACCATATTTCTTTTATCTATTTTGAACGTGTATAGAGCATATTTCTTTTATCTATTTTTTGCCAATCTCCCTGATATTAGTTACTTTGGTTCAAAGACCTTATTTAGTATGGATTCGACATAATCGAACAAAAATTGACGGAAAATCCGTCGATGTGAAGCTCCCTGATAAATCTCCTCCATTGAATGTTCCTGCTTGAAATTATTGCGGCTAAGGTGACGAAATTTTGCCACTGTCAAGGCTCTAAAATGCTAGCATATACCAAACAGAGCATCAGAAGGATGCAGGTTCTTTTTCAAGAAAGACTGAACACGGTCGAATCTCGAAAAAATCCGATTACCTCTCGTCACAGCCCCCGATCAATCTCGTTTCTTGAACGGCTTTTTTTTTAAATTTACACGGCTGTGTCGTAAAAATTTCGTCACTCTAGCGACTCGGTATTACAAATACTGAACAGGGCACCGAAGGAGTTATTCTGTATGACCACGAGAGCTAATAGTCTCGACGAAGACGAAATGATGACATCACAGTCACCAAAATCCCATTCAAAATTTGAGACTTGTTGGATACAGTGACAACACATCCACAAATTTTCCTCTCGGTAATACAAATACGTAATAGGGTACCAGGATGGCTATTCTGTATGACCTCGGGTGATAAGAGTCTCGAAAGTGACGAAATGTTGACGTCACAGTCACAAAAATCCAAATTAAGGCCATTAAAAAGATTAGACTTGTCGGACGAAGTGACGTCGCATCCACGAATTATCCTCTCGGTAATACGAATACTGAAGAGGGCACCAGGGTGGCTATTCTGTATGACCTCGGGATTTATGAGTCTCGAAAGTGACGAAATGTTTTTTTTTACCTTTACTATCCCGAATACAGCGCATTTAGCCAATTAATGCCAGTGATTAGCAAGGACAACAACGGACGATCACAAGCAACCATACTCTGAGTGGCGATTATTCCACCTAGGCGGGATTCGATCCCACGACCCTTGAGTTAGCAGGCGAGGACTTTAACGTCGCCACCGGGGTCAGTTGACGCCACAGTCACGAAAATCCCAATTAAGACCATTCAAAAGTTTAGAGTTGTCGGATGCAGTGATGTTGCATCCACGAATTTTCCTCTCGGCAATAAAAATAAGGAATATAGCACCAGCGGATGTGTTTTAACCACTCGGGATAATCTCGATCACGTAACAAAGGAGACCGGAGGATTTCCCGATTTTCGACCGCTACGAATCCTTGCTGATTAAGGTCCCAGGAAGAGGAAGGAGACGACGGATGACTCGTCGAGGACGAAACCAGAGGGGACTACTCTATTTGACCTCGGGATTTACGAGTCTTGAGAAAGACGAAATGCTGACATCAGAGTCATGAAAATCTTAATCAAGGCCATTGAAAAGTTCAGACCGGATGCAGTGTTGTCACATCCACGGATTTTCCGATTTTCGATCGCGTCCAATCCTTGCTGAATAAGGTCCCAGAAAGTGGATGCAGACGACGGAAGATTCGGCGAGGACGAAACCAGGGGGGGACTATTCTGTTTGACCTCGGGATTAACGAGTCTCGAGAATGACGAAATGCTGATGTCACAGTCATGAAAATCTCAATTAAGGCCATTCAAATGTTTAGACCGGATGCAGTGACGTCACATCCACGGATTTCCCGATTTTCGACCGCTACGAATCCTTGCTGATTAAGGTCCCAAGAAGAGGAAGGAGACGACGGATGACTCGTCGAGGGCGAAACCAGAGGGAACTATTCTGTTTGACCTCGGGATTTACGAGTCTCGAGAGTGACGAAATGCATACGTCACAGTCATGAAAATCTCAATTAAGGCCATTCAAAAGTTCAGACCGGATGCAGTGACGTCACATCCACGGATTTTCCGATGTTCGACCCCGTCGAATCTTTGCTGAATAAGGTCCCAGGAAGAGGAAGGGGACGACGGAAGACTGGGCGAGGAAGAATTGGCAGCGGGTCCTCCTCAGCTCCCCCATCCTCTGTCTTTCCACGCGAATCAGCCCCTCCTGCCAAAACACCCACCCCTTGCTCATCATACACCCCCCCACCCCCTTCCACCTCCTCCCCTTCTCCCCCACCCCCTCCCACACACGAGCACTCATTCCGCCGTCGGCTCGTTTCCCCAAATCCATCGCGGGCGGCGGCGGCCACTTTGATTGATTGCTTGCGCCCAAGGGCGACCCCTTCCTCCTCCCCCCCCCCAACTCCGACGCCGCCCGCCGTTATCAGCTTACCAATCTGCGCACTGGGGCCGCGGAGATGCTGCCGCCGCCGAAACCGGGCGAGCGAAGAGACGTTCGCGGCGGTAATGATTTTACACGCGACGAATTGGACCGTTTAGCGCGGCTAATAATACTACTCGAGCGTAACAAAAAAAGGGGTTACCACGAAAAGACCATGTTCAGTAAGATGAACGAATGAAATTGAAAAGCGATATTCCTGAACTTGGCGTCAATCCTTCGTAGTATTTTACGTCTATCCATAATGAGGAGGATTACTTCGTACTTCAGAACTGGTGTATTTCAGAGCGATACAGAGAATATTATTATGACGCCGCACTAATTTCTAGGTCTGACAGAAGCGATAAAACAAGAGAGATACATTGCCGAACAGATAGGTGCAAAAACTCGTTCCTTCCACGCACAATAAGCGGCCACAATAAAAAGTGAGCTCCAGTAAATACACTCCCATAATATATGTGATCATTTCACCTCCCAAAACCTTATCCCTTTCATCTTTTCACGGCTGGTGTTCTAACACCCCCTACCACACGTCCCTGCAGCGGCGCGCAGGGCAGTATGTAGATGTAGTTCTCCACATATTCTGCATTTCCGGAGTACCGTTAAGATGTATCAAAATGGAAATAATTTGAAGAAAACTGTAGCATTTTCACAAAATGAAGGAAAAAATTTCACGAGATAGTCATGATAGGTTTATCACTTTTTGTAGAAAAATTAGACTTCACTTTCGTGAGTCAAGACTCTATACACTCTCTACGTTAATACAAGCATTCAAACGTGCTTCGATGGCTAGAGTCGGGTCTACATCTCTCAAGCTAGCAGACTTGAGCAATAGCTATCAGGACGACTCAATTAGACTTAAATCTTTTAGATTTAGTCTCATTGAGTCGTTTAGTCTAGATTTAGTTTACTTTAGTAAATGTAAATTCAAAACCAATTTATTTTCGGACGAAGTTTTCCATACCTACGAACTACAATCTACTACGGTAGATAAGATCATGAGAATAAAAAAGGGAAATAGATTGTAGAACTGAAAAGTTTAAAATGTCGTTTTTCCCGCGATCGATAAGAGACTATAATGGCTACTTTTAGACTTTGAAGTAGATTAGTTGACAAGTTGTGTAGCTGATCAATTCATATGCACCCAAATGCATGCTTCTAAATTTGCCGAGTAATGGTAACCCCATGTTTTGCATGTTCCCTACATGATTCTTATGTCACGTTTACATAGTTGCAATATAGATTATTTTAGTAGCTTCTGTAGCATTTGAAGCATACCGATTGTGTGGTGCTTGTTGGTGAAAGTAAATTTCTTCACTGTAGTTCATGTTGGTTATAAGTCAACCCCTGTCAAACACCCTTTTGGTGACTTGCGGAACATTAATTAGATGTACATGTAGACGAATGGATGATCAGCCATCCACAAAAAGATGAAGCTAAGCAATGCTTAACTTCGAACAATATGTTTTTGTCCACTTTATTTACAATAACTCTGATGCAGCCATCTCACTGCTTAATCAGGGTAGGAATGCCAGGAGGAAAAAAATTTGATTTCCACACATGAATCGACCGTCGTAAAAATTACTGAGGAATTTTGGCATTATGGGAGACTTGGTGCAACTCCTCGCAATTCTTGGATTCAAAGACCGATTTTGGTGTCTGAAACGTCGGGAAATTCAAAATAGTTTCTTGAACATTCAAAATTATCGTTGAAATTCCAGTTTGTGCAAAATACTTAATTCTGCTGATTCGATCTGCTGATCGAAATCTGCTGATTTGGAACCTTTATTTTTAGGTATTTGTAACAAAGATGAGAAAATAGATTTTTTAATACATTGAAATGTTTAAAATCTTCAAAGTATATAGTCATGGACTTTTAAACAACTTTGCCCCTAGGAACTTGTCCCCTTTTTAAAGCTCCAATCCCCTTCATTTGTTCTCATAATGGACGCTGTCTCTACCCTTTCCACTGCGCATGTTATCCTTGAGAAGATATCTTGCTTGATCTCTCTCGCGATGCTTTTACCCACACATTCGATCTATTATTTATATCTTATAAATTAGATGCCAAACGCCGTTTTTCTAATATCTTAACTTAGATTATGATGTTTTAAACATCTAAACTAATCAGCGAATGAAAACGATGGGTGAAATATTACCTGGCGTTAATCTTTCAACTGTATCCCCACATGAAACACGTGTTCAATTTCATCATCATCTTTGAAGCGTTCCCCACGAATTGACATATAAGGAGAAGAAGCAGGTGAAGTACACCTGCGTGGCAAATTTGCGACTGAAAAGCGGAAGTTCCATAAATAGGAAATGTCCATTTCAATATCCGCTGGAGGGCTAGTCGTCGTGACTTAAAACCTAAGAAAAGGAATGATTTGATACAGCTATTCTGGCGTGCCCTTCACTTTTTCACGGTCGTTATACCAAACATAGGCATGCTTGAGCATTGTTGCAAGTGACTGGAAACAGAACACTCTAAACGTATGCCAACAAAATCCTTCAGAGGATCTATTATAAGAAGCTGACGATTATGTAGATTAAATTCGAGTACCCGCACAGATTAATTCATAACAGCAACCATAAAAGTAAAGTTGACTGCAATGAAGTCGGATGGACGAATGTACGAATACATGGGAAAAACATCAGCCACAGCTATTCTGAACTAGCAACTCCTAACTCGAGGCGAGAGATTTGCACTATGATTTAAAATACAGTCATATGGCATTCTAAAAGGAGAGCATCAATTCCAAAAAACACCGTAATCCTATCTAATCCATCTCCCACCAATCCACCTATCAATTTCCAGAGATGGTAGTAATTGCTTATTGCATAGACGTGCAATGCATACAACTCTATACAAAGTTGTTTTAAGTACAACCGATGCAGTGGCTATTTTATACAATTGCATCAAAAAACTTTTTTTAACATACAAGAGAGCCAAATTGTTATAGCTATGTTGTATTTTCGTATTAAAGTGACTTTGAAGCACGCAATCACAATGAACCATTGCTGGAGAGAGTGTAAAAAAATACATTTTCTAGGTTGGCACCCCTCCGCGCCATGGAAACCAGGTAATTAATGATTTAGTGAGCAAATAATAATCTCCAATTTAATTTATGATATGTTTCTACTTGAAAAATAAATCAACACTATTATGCAACTTCTAATCATCGGGTAAATATCTGCGCAGACTTCTTATGGTGAATTACTAAGTAAAACTGGACTTTTCGCGTTCCTTTATTTACTTTCCCTAGAGAAGTAATGGCTGGATCCCTCCAAATGGGTGAGAGGCATGACGTAACTTTGACAAATCATGGATCCAACATATATCTCCAGCGAAAGTTACTTTCCTAACTTTTACACCACTCTCCGACGCATTTATTTGAGAAACAGACCCGGCTCTAAATAATGTTTTTCCATCTTTTCCCGCAGTTGCCGTCGTAAAGAGAATAAAAATCTCCTTTATCTTTTGTTTAGATAAAACAACCTAATTATGACGAATTCACTGAGAAAGAACAGTAGAAGTATAAAAATCTTGAGAACCTCGAAAAAAGTTGAATGAAAGTCCCCGTTTTGCTAGATCATGAAATATAATTTTCATGTAGAGGTGGATGCACAGTACTACTCACCCAAAACCTATTGAAAAACGTTTTTCAACCGCAGTTTAAGGAAGAGGTTATAAAATTATGGTTATAAAATATATTAAATTTAACATTGGAAACAAGTAATGCCGATATTCGATGCATCTGTTACGAAAGTTATTCATTTCTACAGAAAATACGGCGAGAAATGACGTTGAAATGGCCTTGAGAAAAAAATGCCAATTTCTATGCGTCTATTATTTTTAAGAGACAAATGCCGATAAAAATAAGTAGAACTTAACGTCAAGGTCAATATGTCCTACGACGGATTAAACAATTTTCTTCCAAAAAGCATCAAAGAGAAAGTGGCACCTTCCATCTCGCTCAGGCCAGCGGAGATCGGATATTCCCAGCGAAGCCAGCATTCAACCCTTTGAAATCATCAGGCACCTACGCGAAGACAACTAACCGGTTGAGAACACTCCAACTTGGCTATTACCGCAAGAGTGCCTCTAGAATCCGACCTTGGGAAAGAATAATCCTGGAAGCATCTCCAATCTCGACGAAGTTGGCGGGGACTCGTGGCCCGGCCCGCGGAATACGGCTTCTCGCTCGGATGGGAGAAGAATGTCGGAGAGAAGGGGATAGTTGGGGCAAGAGGATGCTCTCAAAAGCGCGAGAAGAGGCCACGGAGAATCGGGAAATAACTCCCCGGCAATGAAATTTAATTTCGCAACACACTCGAGTGGATAGGCGGCGGAGAGGCGGAGGAGGACACGAGATGGGGGGAAGCTAAGGGCAGCAGCCGAGGGGGGGTTCTGGAGTGGGGGGGGGGCCTCCAGGTGACGGTGGCAGGAGGCCAGACAGACAGACGGCCGGCTGGAGGCGGGGCGGCCCTTAATGTCGCCCAGGAGAGGAGGCGGGTCGTGACGTCATCCGGGTGCCGGGGTCGGCCGTGGGCGCGGCGGGGTTCGGCCGCCGAGGACTGCCCCCCTCAACCACCCTCCTCCCCCTCTGCAGGGGACACGGGGTTTCCCCTTTGAAGTGTCCACGGGAGGACCCTTAAATCTTCACTCGCATGGCGAGGTGTCCCGAACCTTCCACCCGCAATGCTAACGCGGCACCAGGCGGGTGACGGGTTAAGTGTTTCTCCCCCTTGCCTTGTCCGCCCGCTCATCTCGTAAATAAACCACAGTCCTCAACCCTAATTTCGCTTTGATAGGCGAATTCTGAACTCACCAAGTTAGAAGCACAGAGACAGTGAGGTAATTCACGCACCAGTGACTGTTGGGATTGTTTTTGTTTCGTTCTGTTTGGATTGCTTTTGTTGCTGATCTTCATAAATCATAGTCAAAAAGAACAAAGTATTTTTCCACTGGAATTCGCCGTGATACGGCATCGTCAGGCACAACGATAGTGGGGAATAAGGGAGTATTTTTATTATTATTTAATTATTCTATCGGTAAAGGTAGGTTTTTTTAATTTAAGAGGATCCCCTCCTGGCTTTCTACACTTTCAGGGGCCTATCTCGCTCTAATATATCCTTTTTCGCCTCAGCATACGATCTACCCTTCTTCGTCCTGCACATGAAACCTATTGTCTTTCTTCCCTTCCCATCTTGCTCAACATCCTTCTCTCTATCACACCCTTGAGCAACCCATCGCCCTTTACTACATCCTTAAGCCATCTATCCTGCCTATCCTGGTTTTCATTCAGAAGTTTCCTTTCCTCTCCCACCATCTCAAGCACTTCCTCGCTAGTCTTCCTCTCCGTCCACATCACCTTCTCCATCCTTCTCTACACCGTCATCTCAAATGCCTGGAGCCTGTTCTCGTCCTCCATTCTGAGGGTCCACGTTTCTACTCTATGCAATGCTACGCTCTAAATCAAACTCTTCATCAGCCTCTTATTGACATATAAGGGAGCATACATGTCAAAAAATATCTAGTACGAGTGTTGTGAGCGGCTAATTAGGTGAAAGAGAGAGAAATGTTATATCATACTTGTGATAGTTTCACTCCCGGTATTTTCCATTTAAGGTCCAACTTTAGCCTGCACTTCCTGGAAGTCCTCCACCATCCCCGATCACCGGGAAGCTGACCTAAAAATATCACGTGTACTAAAGTTAAACCTTAAATGGAAAATACTGAGAGTGAAACTATCCTTCCCACGAGCAGGATGGGGGACAATTCAAAAACCCAGCGCCCAAAGTAGCGCCAAAGGACAGTTGTATACGTGTTAAAATATAACACGAAAATTAATAAGAAGACTCTGCAAATGATCCCTTACGATATATATTCAGATCCCTAATTGCATTAAGACAATTTTCCGACACGGCAGAAAGTATGCTCCCCAAGACTCCGCCGAGTGAAGTAAGTATAAAAGTCCTAAGAACCTCGAAAAAAGTCGAATTAAAGTCCCCGTTTTACGAGACACAATTTCTATTTCGAGGTTAATGCACAGTACTATACACCTAACACCCACAGAAAAATATTTTTCAACCGCAGTCAGAGGAAGGGGTTGTAAAATTAGGGTACCTAATGGAATATATTGATTTTTTAAATTGGACTCGAGTATTACCGATATTCAGAGCATTTATTTTGAAAATTATTCATTTCCGCAGAAAACATGGCAAGAAATACTGTTGAAATTGCCTTTAGAAAATATGCGTAATTGGTATACATTCATATTCACATATTCATTAATGATTGGCTCTATTTCCAGAAAAATAACATACAGAAGAAGAATAAAATCCTAGCACGTGGAATAAAGAATCTGAATGCTGAGGATGGATTTATATTAAGATGAGATAATTTGGAGCAAGTATACCTCTCCGTCTACCTCGGAAGCACAATCATGTGGTACGAAATAAGAACAACGGGCAAACGACGGATCGTGATGTAGAGGGGACCAACGATCTCAAAGAATATAGGGCTACGAATAATGAATAAGTAACTAAAAACTTTCGTTTGTAGCGTGGGATTATGGAAAACAATGATAAGCCGTGATATCAATGACCATGTGGTATATTATGGAGGGATACTTGAAATAACTTCATACTGAGGGCTGCCTAAGATGTTAAAGAAAGATTTTTTTGCACTAATACTGAAAAACTGTAAGGATTCTGAATGCGAGGGATCTTCATATCACAAAAATTTGTAACATATAATATGTGGGGGCCTTCTTTTGTTTCGATTCGCCAGGCTGCCTCATAAGCCATCAGCAGATGTGATCAGAAAGAGTTCCGCTCAAGGGAAGGTCAAGGCCTGGCACGGGTATATATGACTCGCACTTCCACAGTCGCATGTACCTTGGGAGTGCGAGGCGACCAATGGCTGAGCTGATTTTACGCCGCGGGGACGCATCAACTCCCAAACCCACCCACGTCTGACCACTGCGACGCAATTCCTGCCCGCTGTCCGCCTTAGCGCGTCCCGAGGAAACGGGACTTCGCCTCGAGTCGCTCCGATGCGGGGCTTTACTGCGAGGGCCGGGCGAATATAAAAAAAGTGGAACTATTGCGAAAAAGGAAATTTGGGTGGCAGAGAAAATGCGATCGAGGTTTGGGAGGGAAGACCCGGTACACGTCCATGGTTGCTAGAGAGACAAGAGTGAATTTTCAAAGAATACAAAAACAAAACAACGACCATGGTTTCAGCATATGAAAGCACAACGGAGGCCTTTAGATTTTTTTCTTTTCTTCGATACAGCCAACTGGGAAGACGTGCCAAATTCCATTTATTTTTCCTAGTTGTTTTCGTTTCCTCCAGTATTCTTCCATCTTATCACCATAACTTCTTTCTTTCTCCAGGCCACTTAAGGCATGATTTTTTCTCTCTTCTAACTTGGAATCACTCCAATAGTAACACTTTATCTCTAATCGTCTTCCTTTCTGTAGCCTGCACTTCATTTACGTCGTTCATCGACTAGTTTTTCTTTTGTGCCTGGATCCAACTTGTTGCCGTCTTCACTCCAGAAAAATATTTGAAAATATATTTAGCTAGCCAACTGTCATCTATTTGGTATCCATATTCAAAGAATGAGAGCCTTCTTGTTTTACAGGTACCGTTATTTTTTTAGGTATTTGAAGAGAGTTTATAAATTTCGATCATTCGAAGCTTTTGTAGAACTAGTAGGTATCACTCTATCAATCTAATCATCAATTGTTTTTAACTTGCGTAAATTATAAGTCAATGCTAGTAACCCTCATATGTGTAAGTAATCTGGCTTCACTAATGTATTAAAATGTCTTGTTTTCACAATTTTATGAATGCACTTTTCGTTGAAAATTTCCTGTGCATTGCCACATGCTCTAAACATTGTATTAATCTTTTCCTCTTCAAAAGATGATTCTGAAAGTTTTCTTTCATAATGTCTCTTAAACATTTGAATATTATCACCTTCTCTGAGAGGTTAATGTCTGCTATTAAAATTTTGGAACATTTACGATAATCTTCATAACTTTAATTTTATTTTCTTATTTATCGAAATGGCACCTTACTACATTTCATCTGCAGCACGGATGAGGTAATTCCACAAAGTTACACCAGAAACTTTCTCTTTTGAAGCTACAAGGATGCCAGGTAGATAAACTTGGTCCAAAAATCGGAATCCGGTCCGACCATGAGTCACCATGGGTTGCTTCCAGAGATAAAAATAGATTGAGATACAGACGCACGAGATTTCAAAAATGATGTTGGCTACAGGAAAATGATCGCTGGAAGGTAATCAAAAAGCTCTGTCTTTACAATGTATTTTACTGCGACTAAGATTTTGATTTGCAATCTCGAAACGATCGGAATGAAAATTTTTGCACAATACCCCGGTAGGTATAGAAAACCAAAACATTCTTTTGATTGATTACGCAAAATTATTAACTTTATTACATTGGTAATTTAATCAACAAAGCTCGAAAATAACTGTCTCAACTACAAATATAGACAGTATTCGATCATTCAAGTATTTGGAAATATAGTAAAATTTTCATATGTAAGTGTATTCTCCAAAGCAAAAACGTTACTAAAATAATTGTGCTCAAACAATTTTATGATGGATATTTGTGATTTGTGAAATTCTTCTGATGATTTTACAAAATTATGAAGACTATTTTCGTATGATTGCGATAAAGCACTTCAGTCAGCGTGATGATTCAGTATCATAAGACACTGGAGACCTATAATAATAGCAAGTATTTAACTTATTCTTAATATCATTATGCATAGGTATTTAACTTATTCTAAGTCAAACTTATATCTGGAATGCGTATTGCGCGATACGATCTAAAGCATTTTCCTCGAAGACGTCATGATCCATGTTGGCTAAAGCCACCATGATCAGAGATAAATTCTCCTAGGATAGAAATGGAGAGCAGGGAAGGAAGGAAACAAGACACTCTGCGTTTCAAACATCGCTGGAAATCGCCAGAGAAAGGCGTGACCTAAAGTGAAGAATAGGGCTAGAGTATCAGAGTGAAATTTTCCCACTTCCCTCCAAGAATACCTTCTGTCCCCCACAACTTGGATTTTCTTGTCTATTGCCACATGAGATCGGGTATGTGTGGTGACTTATGAACCAGCCGTTCTCACCCTTCGTTTAAAATTTAAGGTCACGAAAGATGCACGATTTTCATGTTATTGGCGTTGAAATAAACAATGACTTTGTCTGTAGTAAAAAGCAGAGTCTTTTTCATTCGAAGCCCCATAAAAATATAAATCTTAAATGTCACTCCAATGACTTAACCTAAACATAAGTAATATTTAGTGCTGCCCATCCTACTTTCGTATAATCAATAGTAAATGAGGCATTACGTCTCAAACTCGAGTACATCAACTTTTCCCAAAGACAGTAAGGACTTATTCACTTCCATACTATTAAAATTCACAACTAACTCTTCCACAGGACTCATATTGGCACGACGACAAGTGGCAAGGCGACTTATATTGGCACGTTGAAAGTGCTTGAGGATTCCGCTACACAGCGTGAAGCGACCTACCAAAATAAATTCTGTGGAATAGTTATCAGTGCATTTTAGTAACATTGATATATACTACTTCCACTAAGTAAAGCCCCAAGTAATTGAGTTAATTTTTTGCGGATACCCCATTGATAAATCTTCAAGGGCCCATGTTCCCGGAGACATGACATATTTAATGTTCACAGGATTATTTCATTTTTAAATGAACTTTCCCTAGGTTTGTTAGCGTAGAAAGATCTAATTCTCAAACGACAAATTTATAAACCCTACTTGATAAATATGCTGAATATCTGTACTTGCTACTGGCGAACATACACTCAACTCCATTCCGTCATTGCTAAAAGTTGAACTGTCTAAGCTTTCATCCACTGTCTCCATGCTGATTTTTTACTTATTTCGGACACGTGAACGTCCTACGTCGTATTAGTAATATCTACCAGGATACTGGTTGTTTCCAACCTCCCAGGCACGGATGCGAATTCCTCCAGTGGTGGAGATCAATCAGAGAAACCCCAATCTCTACATAATGCCAAAGAGAGATCACATAAAGTGCCATAAAGGGTCCAGAGAATGGGTATAAACACTACGGAAATCAAGTTATCCAGACATCTATATCTATATAATACCCTGCGAGCCGCTGCATTGGCGTGTGGAAGGGGATATTAGAACACCAGCCGTGTAAAGACGTAGGGGATAAGATTTTGGCTGGTGAAATGGTGACGTGTACTATGAGAGTGTATTTATTGTAGCTCAGTTTTTATTGTGGTCGCATATTGCACGCGGAAAGAACGAGAAATTGCATCTATCTGTTCGGCATAGTATCTCACTTATTCTGTCACTACTGTCAGATCTAGAGATATAGTGAGGCGTCACGACGTAAGGGCGGTTCCCGACTTTTCTCCACCCTTCTCACTATCCCTGTCATTCAAAGCCACCTATCCTCTTTGTAATGTATGTTATCAGTATGCTTATCGCAAGCATATGCTAATGAAACAAACAAAATGGATATATCTTCGCTATCCGCCGGCCCCGGTGGCAGCGGGGTAAAGTCCTCGCCTGCTAAACTGAGGGTCGCGGGTTCGAGTCCCGTCTGGGTGGGTTTTTCACCACCCAGGGCATGGATGTATGTCAAGTTCTGTTGGTCCGGTCCCTGGAAAACCTGATGATAGGCTCAGCAGCCTATCGGGATTCCGGGGACATACAGGCCAACAGAATCGTCCGGCAGCAAAAAAAATAAGAATTCCAATTGCCACCAATATGAACAGTTTCAATAACCTATCAGGGTTTAGGTTTACCACATCATCATCAGGTCACGAGCATAATTTAGTATGCACATTGAAACACGGTAGTAATCAAAGTGGTTTTTGGAAAATTGTGACTCTTTTATACAATTTACTGAAAATAAAAGATTCACAGTTGAATCCAGTATTGGGCGTGTAAGAAGCGAGTGTGCTTTGTTGGCTATATTGAGATAATTGGTGAAAGCTGGATAACGATTCTGATAATGTATATTAGCAGAGTGAACGGTGTGAAAAGATGAAGCAGTCCAAGAAAACCATGGAAAAATGAAGTAGAAGAAACTCTGAAGAGAAGGAATGATAGGAGTCTTCAAAAGAAGAGAGCGTGTATGAAACAAATTTAAGAGAATAAGGGAAGCGAAGTTGCTTGCCAGTATAGGGCTTCATGGAGGAAATTATTACATGGAAGCCGGTTTTTCTGGGCTAAAGGTGATAAATTAATTCTTTCACTTCGCTATCCCCGAATTGGAATGGTGTAATGGGTATGTATGCACTTAAGGACGTGGAATATTCCGTTTGCATAATACAGAAAATAATTTTTCTAAATAGCGTAAAATGCAATTAAGAAATGTATATTCTATCCATATACTTGGAGTTCAACCATCACAAAAATCTCCAAGTAAGTTTAAACTGAGTATAACTAAACGTGTTAGCAATCATGCTCTTAACTACTTTAAAGAGCTACACCGCAACACTAAATTAATAACAATTCAGAGTTAGTACAATGAAAAATGTACATTGAGTTTTCAGTATTTTAATCTTCCCCTTGACTATTTTTTTCATCATATTCGTATGAAACCTTGTGACAGCTTTACTACTTCACGTTATGTAGGATTCGTTTAAGGAGACAGGTAGCTTCACTTTGCAAGATATAGTATAGAATGTATGTTTTATAGTCATCCATAATTCCACGCAATATCACGATAATCTTCTGAATTTGTTTGTACTCTACATAATTAATAACTCTCTGAAAGTGAGTTGTAATGATTTCAAAGTGTCAGTCCAATGACTAATCCGATAATACAAGGTAGCGCTGTAAATGATGAGAAAAGATGAATAAGTCCACAAAATCCATGGATGAATGTAGTAGAAGATACTCTAAGGGGAAGGAATGATAGGAGTCTTAAAAAGGGGGAGCGGAGAGCTTATTTCTTTAAATAACTTTCTAAACACGGGTGGGTACTTGAGAAAGTAGAATACTCCGTTTGCATAATACAGAAAATAATATTTCTAAATAGCGTAAAATGCAATACTTTAAAATAATTTGTTATTATTTTACTTCAAAGAACTCAATCTTATTTTTTTTAATATTCCCCTTAACTATACTTGATCATATTTTTTTAAATTAGTAAAACAAAAGACATTCATGCTATTTATTACTTTAAAGAACTATTCACCGCTAAGAATTATTAAAATTATTCAGTTTTTTTCACCTGGGTGAGTACTTGAGGAAGTAGAATACTCCAATGGTATAATACAGAAAATAATACCTCTAAATAGCTTAAAAAGCAATACTTGATAATAATTTGTTATTAAATTACTTCAAAGAACTTAATCTTAATTTTTTTTAAATATTCCCCTTAAATATACTTGATCGTTTTTTTTTAATTAGTAAAACAAAACACATTCATGCTATTAATTACTTTAAAGAACTATTCACCGCTGAGAATAATTTAGAATAATTCAGTTTTTTTCACCTAGGTGAGTAATTGAGAATGTGGAATACTCCATTGGCATAATACAGAAACTAATAATGGTATGGTACGGAGAGTTCCGCGGGGATTTGATGAGTTCCGTTTATTCGGGTTTTTCCCGCGTTGATTCATTTTTAAGGACAACAGTTTGGCTTGCGTCACAGCTAGCGTCGTCAAGTCCTGAAAAAATTGAAAATGACTCCGAGAAAAACCCGAATAAACGGAACACAGAAAATAATACTTCTACATAGCTTCAAATTCAATATTTAAAATCAATTTAAGTTTAATTACTTTGAAGAACTTAATCTTAATTTTTTTTTAAATATTCCCCTTAACTATGATTGATCATACTATTTTTACTCAGTAAAACAAAATGTATCAGAAGTCACACTCTTAATTACTTTAAAGAACTCTTCAACGAAAACACTAATTTATTATAATTCGGTTTTTTAACCTGGGTGTGTACTTGAGGAAGTGGAATACTCCATTGGCATAATACAGAAAATAAAACTTCGAAATATCTAAAAATTCAATACTTTATAATGATTCGTGGTTTATTTACTTTAAAGAACTTCATCTTGATTTTTAAAAAATTTGCTCAATGCTGTATTCCCAGGAGATGAGTCCTGCGATGTCTCGAGTCTCCCGAGGAGGGACGGAGGCGTGGCGGAGCTGAACCCTGAGAGGAGGCGGGCGGGAAAAGAGGGGCGTGGTGACGGTGGCGAGGCGAGGAGCGGAGGAACTGCCGCCACCCCCGAAAAATGATAAACCGAGAGAGCGGCGACGAAGCCATCCGTCCCCGACCGCCCGCCAAACATGGGCCCATCGAGGTCAGCGCGGCACATTATACGGGGGTAAAAGGGGGAAGGGCAAAGGGCGTTTACCCCGAACTGGCTCCCCCTACCCCACTTTCTGCTCCCCCCCCCCTACTGCACCCCCCGCCACCACCACTACGAGGCACACCCACTCCGGCCACACGAACGACTCACGCACAAACGCACACACGTCGAAACGGTCGCTTTACGAGTACTCCTTCCAGGAAAGCTCTAAAGGGACCTCCCCCCATCCTCACCCTCCCGCCCACTTTCCCAACGTCACCCCCATCTCCTCCTCCTCCCCCATAGGCCCATCGGCCGCGCGCACCACAGAAATCGATAAAATCGCATCCCCCCCCCACCCCATCACCCACACCCTCTCATCCTCCCACACCCTCCCACGCACCTTCGCCGCCGCGCGCCGAAGTGAACCCACCGACGGCACCCGCTGCCGCGCTTTCATTCACGCCGCTCGCCGTTCGCAGCTGCCGCTCACCCCCCCGGCCTCTTCCTCCGGGAATTGTAGAGCGGGGAAGAAGGGATGGGGATCTGAGAGAAGAGGGAAAGGGAGCGCTGATAGTGGGGGATGGATGGGAGATGTAGGGTGGTAGAGTATTTAAATATATATATATATATATATATATATATATATATATATATATATATATATATATATATATATATATATATATATATATATATATGTACTGAAGTGCTTGTACTTGAAGTGCCCTCCACAAGACACCCAAGTAGGGATCGGGTTTCCTATGAAAAACATCCTCCTATGCAGGGATTTGAACCCTAGCCGTCATTATGGTTAGCCAGTACTCTAGCCACCACACCAACCCGATCCCCTTTTTGAAAATGTATTTATATGTTAATACTCTGGTTCATGACCATTGGTAATTAATGTTTTTTTGTTCTTGTAATGAACACATGATTTTTTAAAAATACTGTTTCTTGACTTTATGAAAAATCAAAGTTGTAACGATCTGTTTTTGGCCGTACCAGCCAGCTGTTTCATTTTTTCCTTCTCATCAAGATAACTTTATATGATAACTCCAACACTGGCTGTTCACCACAGAGGTGCGTATATTCCACCATATACGTGTATTAATCCATTGTCAAAATTACTTGTAGTAAAAATTTAATGGAATCAATATTTTCTATCTTATCCTCAATTTTTTACATGTGAAGGACCGGTTCTACCAATTTTTTTCATCAATATCCCCGCGTGCGTCCTACTCTTCGGCATCCCGTCCATAAAACCTATTCTCTTTCTTCCTCTTCCCTGCTAACCCAACATCAACCTTCAACCACGGCTTTGATCAACTTATCGTCCTTCATCACCTATTCCAGCCACCTACCCTGCCTCTTCCTGATCTCTTCCAATGGTTTTCTTTCCTCGCCCATTATGCCCATTTTTGTGAGTTAGCTTTAAAAATAGAGATCAGTATGGACAGCCACAAAAACATAAGAACTATCAAACACACACATACTTAAGGCAGATAATTTATAGGAGAATCGTCTGCGGGGAACAAGAGATAAATCTGGAGAGAGTATTTGGAGCCAATAGGATTTTCGTATCTTATCCAAGGAGCGAGCTTGAAATTGAGCGTAGCGTTGTATGGGGCAGAAAGGTGGAGATGGTGGGCGAGGAAGAGAAACTTTTGAATGTAATCCGGGAAAGGTATAGTAGATAGCTGAAGGATGAAATTAAGGGTTTTGGGTTGGTGAAGAGTGTGATAGAGGGAAGGATGTTGGGCAAGCGGATTAGGGGAAGAAGGAGAATAGGTTTCATGGACGAGATGAAGAAGGGTAGATCTTATGCAGAGGCAAAAAAGGATGTACTAGAGCGAGATAGACCCCTGAATGTGTAGAAGACCGGGAGGAGATTCTCCGATATTCAACAAAAGCTACTTTTTACCGGTAGAATACATTATGATAAAAATAATAAAAGGAGCGGCTTTGACGTGAGATGTTGTGGGACCTGTCGACCGACTGCAAGTCTAATGGGCTGGTACCAACTGAAGCTACGGATCCATCTCAGCTTTCTTCGTACTCGTGACATCCCTTTTATATAACAAGAACCATATTAGCTCCAAGTACTCTCTCTAGATTCGTCTCTTGCTCCCCCTAGACGACTCTCCTTTAAACATTTTGTCTTATATGTGTTTGAGAAAATCCTTTTGTGTTTGTGGATGTCCTTGCTGAAGTAACGAAGTATGATAAAAACCAGTAAAGCCAATCTCTAGGTCGTTATTCTACTTATCTCGACGCCTTGACAAGATCCCAATACCCGTGTGACGTCGTTACATGACGGCTCGTACCACACATTCACTTCCACTTTTGTCTTCCTTTCCTTCCACCAAACCTTCGGCATCCTCCTCCGTACCCATGTCTCGTAATCCTGCAGTTAATTCCCGTCGTTTTTCTCTTTCTGCCTTCCTTTCTCAGAAACCACGTTTCCGCCTTATACAACGCTACACTCCATATCACGCTCTTAATCAGCCTCTACTTTATATTTTTACCCAAAGTCTCTATCATCAGCTTCCCTTTACTACCAAAAGCATCCTACGCTTAAGCTGTTCTCCTTCTAATGCCTTTGCCCCCAATTCCATTTTCTTGTAGCGTACTACCCAAGTCATTGAAACGCTATACTTTCTCTACTTTATGCCCTACATCTTCCTGTATAAGGATAAAACGTTCATAATTGTTCAAGCCTATAATATTTGTGTGAAATTCTTATTTTTCAGCATTAAAATACAAGTTAAATGAATCCTTTACGCTTAATAAGTCAATTTACCGAAGTAGAGAGTTCGTGGAGAAGTGTGTCCTAATTCCGGCCCCCACTAAATACGGGACACCTCTGAGAGGATTTTTAGATTGAACAATGTTTCCGGTAGTAAACATGCCGAATGTTAGAAGGTATGAGTGTGTCTTACTTTTGGAGGCGGTGGAGGAAGTGATTTCAAGCATTGTTTTGTCTTTTTCCTGTTCCGCGTGAGGAAAAGATTATATTTTTTCGTTTTTCTCTAGCTGGGAGGAATTGAGCTTGAAATCTCTCTTAAGTAAGGTGCAAGCGCTTTTTTAATATGACATGACAAAGAGGTGGATCCTTCACAGCGGCAGTATTTGTTGTGGTCTCTTTACAACCTCTAACGCGAGGACTGACTAGTCCTTCCGGGAACCGTTTTACAACCTTTTATGAGCACCTCCTCCATGAGTATTCAGTCCGAGGTATCAGCAACATTTTGTCAGAATCACTTTTAAATGACCAAAAAACGCTAAAAAGCAGTATATTCAACTATAATTTATAAAGCAAAACTTTTAAGTCGTGCTTAAGATTTTTTTATCTCTTCTTCGGTTCTTTTACTTGTTAATTCCAATTTATAGATAGTAGCGAAAATTAGTAAAAACATTCTTTTTTTACTTCCTTTATATATATTCTCTATTTCATTTTCATATCTATGAAAATCGTTTAAACAAGAGTAAGTACCTAATTTCATTTCCTTTCGACGCTTGGAAGAATTAAGTCATCTTAAATTTTAGCCGAGATATCGCATTTTGAGACTTTGATAAGAGAGAATTAGAATAGGCTACAGTCATTCAAGATGCGCGAATGTAGGAGAATGGAGAAGGTGCGGTGAATAAAAAGGATGACAAACGAATACGCGCTTGATATGGTTGGCGAGGAAAGGAATAGTCTGGAGGAGATGAGAAGGAGGCGGAGGAGGTAGTTGGATTCAGTAACGAGGGGTGAAAGGTTACTGAAGGTCGTGATGGAGAGGAAGATGTCGGTTTAGCGGGGGAGAAAGAAAGGGAAGGAAGAGAATGGGAAAAACTGTAGGAGGCTTCTGATTGAGGAATGGTTTTATGATAGCATATCGATTCTAAGAGGATATGCTTAGTGAACGGGATGAGGAGAGGTTGAACTGTGAGGATAGAAATAGCCAAAGGATATAGATGCCTGCGCCTGAAAAAACGTGGACTTGAATTCTCTTCCAGATAAACCTAGATTGGCCGGAATATTACCCTTTGAACAATTAAGCACGAATTGGTACACTTTAATTGAGAGTATATAATTTATTTTTCCGCGAATATTTTCAAAGTCGTGGTCTAAAAATTAGGGTAGTTTCAACGTCATTTTTTAATGTCATAATCATTCTTCACACATTTTGGACAACAGTAACGAACAAAACTGGCGTAGAACATGCGAGTGAATGCTTACACTAATGACCTGTCCATTAGAACGCCATACGCCTTGATGTTTGATGATTTTTTTGCTTTGGACACCACCATTCCTTAAAAAAAAGGTTTTCAAAGAGATTGTAATGAAAAACCATAAATTTTCCATAGGGAGTCAATCGTTCAATATCTTTCTTTTTGGAACATTTTTTCTGAGTCTCTCCTCTCAATGGCACAACAATATATATGGTTGCTCTTAAGTAATTCCAAATGTCGCTTAATGTAACATGCATATCTAAAATGAAACTTTCATGTAATTATGTGCGCACTGCTGTTTTGATCGTTAACTCATGCATATTCATGAAGTTGATGACAAACGCGTTACACATTGAACAATAATTGAAAATGATGCCCTTTGATTGAAGTTCACATCTCAGCGACTAAAGCTATGAGTTCAGAGTTTCCAAGTATTCCTCTGATTTCCACATTTTTTCTTAAAAACCTGCCCCACAAACTTTGAGTATTTCATCTTATATTATCTACGAACGCGTTAAAATATTTTCCGGAATTAATGAATGCAAAATATACAATCTTTCGATATGGCACAGCAGCCCAAAATAATGAAAGAGCATACTTTCATCAGTAACTTTCAAAGGCTCCGAGTAGTTTTCGATGAATTCTCACTATAGTGAATCTTTATTTACTTACCAAATTCTTATGCCTCTAACCCACCGATATTGCTATTGGTCCATACTTCGTAGACACTATGCTTTAACCATTCAAATGTACATGAAGAAAGCCGCAAGCCTTCCCTCGGTGTGTCGTTAGTAGTTCTTGTTCTATTACAATGCAATTTGAATCTAGTTTATATTAATAAAAAGGATCTTAATGCAAACCACATCCTTTTCTGATACCTGTACCAAGAAGTACAAGGATTAGATGGAAAACTTGCACACGAATTACTTTCTCATTCTAAAGACTAATGCACATGCTGAGAGAGTATTTTTCCATGGTTCATTTTGTCATTATTAAGTCATCTGACGAGTGACAATTTATTAGAGGACTGTTTGAATGTTCATGTCTACTTCAAAAAAATCAGCATTAATGAGGAACAAGTTTGATATGATTTGTAAACTTCGCGCCTGGGGCAAATTACATCATTAATGATTGCTGTTTAGGCTAATTGTACTCCATATACTTTGAAAATCCAAAACAAATGATGAACTCAAGTGATTAATTAAGTAAGTGGCAGAACCTATGCTCCATCATTGATATAAATTTCAAGTATTTGTAAAACGGCGGAGTTCTGTAGCCTTGCAAATGTTTAGTGTATATCGCCTTTAATGAAAAAGGCCCGTGACATTTCCCATTAAAACCATAGAGTAATTAACTGATCAGAACACAATTCCGCTCAAAAAGGCTCGCTTTCTTTGCGTTTCACGGCGAAAAGGAATTTTTCACTCTCAAAAAATGAACGCTAAAATAGAAATTACAAGCATGGATGGTATTCATTGGATAAATTCTAATTGTTGCTATTTTAAATAATAATATCTCACAGTCGTGAAAATTTAAAGGCTTGTGTTCGATAAAGAATAAATTGTACAGTTTTTACGGAAGGAATGAGTTGAGGCTACTCGATTGCTGTACTTGCAGTGAATGAAATTCTCCCGATTGATCCCAAGTGGCACTCCCTGGTGGCAACAGTTATCCCGAGCATTTACATCGTCCCACCCACCCTCTTCTGCCGTATGCCGCCGAGAAAGCGCTCGACTTTAAATGCAGCCTCGTCCCGCTGTAGAGCTTGGGATAATGTCAAAGACCTGCCTTCCGCGTCACGGCGAAAGGTCATGAGTCAAACTGAAGCAGTAATTTTTGTTCGACGTAACAGGTTCACAAGAGCCGTAGTGTCACTCTGCGAAGAGGGAGTTTGATGATACAAGAGAGGCACATTACCCCTTGTTTGGATAGCGCAAAGAAGCAAAACATAGAGCCAATACTCGATCCTGGATGATGGAACATAATAAAATTGAATACCATCTTATAAAGAGGGTCTTTCGTAGTATAAAGGAACGGGTAAAGCCAGCTGAATTTCGCCTAAACCTCAAGCACAACGCTTTATTTGAATCAGTACTCAACCAACGTGCTGAAATGTAGTTGAAGAACGCATAAAATGACCAACATACGAAAATGCACGCTAACTGATCCGTGCCAACCCACGCTTCCAAATAATAATACAAAATTACAACAAAAACTCTCAAATTCCCCACTTGAGTATGAAATAACTCTAAAGTGAGTAGAATCTAAAACGTCGTCAGAAATCACTTACTGATTGAAAGGCACTCAATAACTTAGATTGATAATAAAATAGAGAACAACAATTTAATGCTAGGCAATATAAAATGTGCACAAGTAAAAAACCATGTAAATAGGAAATTTTTCATTTTTGAAATATTTCTTATTAAATAATTTTTCTAATAAATACTTAACAACATGTAATCAGCGCACATCCTTGGTATCCAGACTATTAGCTATCGAACTAATAGTCACGACGCTTTATGCAATGCAAATGATTGATGCTCATATCTCGGAAAATGTTAGCAATAGTTCATACATACGAGAAATATTGCATGCGTTGATAATCCGAATTGCGTTTTATTAATTTTAGTGGAAGCGTAATAATTGCCCCAAGTAAATAAACCTATGTACCAGAAAAATGACAACTGAACTTTATCCTAAGCCGTGGGGTATCGCTTAAGATAAAATGGGCTAGGGGTATAACGATATTAAAAACTGTGGCCACAACTGGCAAGAGAGTTTTATATCTAAGACGAAGCTCTACTTAGAAAGCACTAGTTTTTTGCTGCCAGAGTAATAACAATTGAATCTGCTGCGGCACTGCGATGGATAAAGTCACAAATTACTCAAAGTTTGAAGAGTATGGCCAGCTTTTCATTTTCCAGTTGTACAAAAAATTGAGAGATTGGCCAGAGCAAGAGGCTTGCCAAGACTAATTCTAGCACTCTTTATCCAAGGGGATGATATGAAATAAATTTACATTTTTGGAATCTCTGGAGAGTTAATTCCGTCACAAGGGCGACTTAAAACTTGGCTGTGAGTTGAAAGTGAACAGCGACATTATCCCTGAAATAGAGAGGGTCTACAGAAACGTTTCCATTAAAACTGAATAGCAAGAAAAAATACCGTTCCATTCTGCCCGCTCATTTTTTTTCGAAGGATGAAGTTAATTCTGTCTCCGGGAAGAGTCTTGAGTAAGGTCGTCCTGAGCTGAAGTTTCGGAACTAGATTACGACAGTTCAATATTGCAAAGAGCAGATGCAGATGCGTACAAATAATTTCCCTGAATAATTATGAGGAGCTCTCAAAAACTAGCCTGAAATAAATAAATATAAAAGTCGAGTTTCAGAATTTCTTTCCGACTACGCAACCTCTCTATGCTCTACTTTTTTCGTAAAAAAAATGTGACGAACTTATCGCAACCGAGCAGAAATCGAATATTTACAAAAGCCTTGCCAGGAATCCACGGCAGCCAAATAACAGCTGAATAGTGAATTAATTACGATTTGAGCGTCCGAGTGAAGTTTTAACGTCCCACTCCAGCGTCTAACTTTGAGCGCGACGAATTATTTCTGGTGCCGGTGTTTACCATCCGCCCACACCCCGCGCCCAAGTCCCAAGGGAGCGGCGCGTGAATGGACCGCAGTCAACTTATTCGTTCGGCGTCATCTGCGTTGCGGCTGCCTCGCACATGAGGCCAGTTTTATTCTGAGAGCGGAGGCGGCGACACCTGTGCCGCGGGAGGTGAAAAAGATTGAGAAAACAAGCGAGGAGAGGCCGCGCGCGACAGTCGAACCGACCCGAAAACACGCCGCACTCACACTCTCCGAACGGGGAGAATACGCACTGCGAGTCCCCCACTCTTTTCGCCTCCCCGAAAGCCGAGAGCCCTTCCTTTTGTTTTGATCCTCGTCTCACCGCGGGGCTTCGAAAGAACAGCACACTCGCAGGTGGGAACAACAAGCAGGTTGGGGACCTCTCGTATGTGAAAACGGGCAACTTGAGTCGTTGTCCCACCCCTCGTCCCAAGAGCTTTATATTTTTTTTGTCGACAACAAGAGGGAAAGAGGGAGTAGTCGTCGGAATCCTGCCTTCTTCGATCGCGTCCAAGTGTCACTCTGCTATTACTTGGCACAGGCGACTGCTGAGATCAATTGCGTCGCTCAAGGTGCCAAACAAACACCCCATTAACGTCCAAATCTACGTTTTCAACTGTTTTATTGCGCATTTATTCGGACAACGTAGAACACGCGGCTAAAAATCAAAGGAAAAGTAATTACCACTCTATTACCCCATCGAGTGCGGCATGACGTGATTTCACGTCATGATTTTTTTACACTGGTTCTGATGACGTGCTATCGCGTCAAGAGTACCATGTGTGTTTCAGCTTTCACAAGGGGGCCTATTGAAAGTTCCCTAATAAAAGCTGGAACACTCACGGTACCCATGACGTGATATCACGTCATCAGCATCAGAGTAAAGACAACTATGCCGTGATGGCACGTCATGCCGCACTCAAAGGGTTATTAAGTATTTCATGAATTCATGACTATTATTAGAGAAATGGGTCTATGAAGAACATTAATGAAGGTAAAATGGGAGGGGAACCTCTCTTTGATCGAAGGAAGAAATATAATTAAATCTTTAACGAAATTTGGTTGTAGACTATTTTTTGCCGGTCGTTCAACATATGTATTCTGCTAGACCCAAACTATTGTCAAGTCAATTGATATTGGCGCTACGTTAAGGAACGATAAGAAGAAATAACACATAATAAATACGATGTACAGACAGCTTGTCAAAAGACAACAGTTTGCCTTGAAAATTACGCTTTAGTCGTCGAAACTGGTAGACAGCATCAATACATAGAGGAATTGTACATCGTTTTTATTATGAGTTATTCCAAACTATTATGGTAGAAATTATCACAGGCATAAAATAAAGGAAATAGACTGTAGAACCGATAGATTTTAAATGTAAAATTTTCACGCACAATAAGGGACCATAATAGCCGCGATAGATCTGGGAAACTTTGACCCCACTTCGTAAAGTAGGTTTTGCATATGTGCAAAATGTCTGAACATTATTATGCTCACCTCGTATGAAATATCCAACATGGTATAGCTCCTGCATGATTCTGTGCCCTGTATTACTCTTCATCAATCAAATCAATAAATCTAACCAGTACTTGTATCTGACCAGAAGTTGTAAATAGTATTCTGCAAGGTAGCATGCTCGTTTACGAAGCACTCTTTTAGTTTATGGTCTGACCGCGTATTGTCATCCTGACAGCTTTTGGCCTACGCCCAGCATCCGGGCGAGCGTGCGCGTTTCTGATTTCAGCTGAGTGTTGCATGCCTGGTGTGGAAACACATGCCACACACTATTCTTGGAGGGCTTGCAGGGTTTTTCGTAGATGTATATGAAAATAAAAGGAAAAGTCCCCAGAGGAAGACCCATGAATTTAGACCCATGGGCCAAATAAAGCGGAAATAACATAGGAAAGGCTACCAGGAAGTAAGGATATTAGCCAGGGACGGGTGGAGGGCTGCAGTCAATCAACCGTAGGTTTGAATTACCAATGATGATCTAGGTAATGCATTTGTAAAAGTAGGTTGAAATGAAAGAGGGTAAAATCAACACATCTATATCTATAGTCATAGATATAGATATAGATATTTATACAATACCATGCAGTAAACACGAGAAAGCCCCCATGAGATTCACAGTGGAATAGGACACCTGGGTAGCTTAACTGGTTAGAGCACTCGGCGCGAAATCGAGTGATCTGGGTTCGATTCCAGTCCAGGCGAATAATTTTTCCACAGTGAGTTTCACACAATTGTGTGACCACTAGCGGGTGAGTGTCATTCGTATTAAATGTAATATAATATATTTGCCGACAAATTCTGTTTTTTTTACGTTAGCGCGCGATGAAGAAATTTCACACCGACATAATTTTCAATTTAAGGTCTAATATGCATCAGCGTAAAAGGCTAATGGCTCTCGTGGTCAAAAGTTCCTACGAAAACATGCAAGGATATTGCGGAAAACTAATGCTCTTGATATAATAATGATTCATACTTATCATATGATATAAAAAATGCTGTGTTAAACAATAATCCATGCTGTGGTTAGTATTATTGCTTGAATGACTACTTCAGAAAATTTAATACAAAAATATCACATAAATGAAAACATTATGAACCTATCACTCTTCCCTAGTAGGCTATTTTATTCAACATTATAATCATTAAGTAGACGAATTATAAACAAAACGTGAATTTGGTGCGATCTTAATACTGATAGCCAGCTGGTGACAGAACCTTATCACCTTTTGCTTGTTCATCTGGAATCGATGCGCCTGTTTCCTTATCATTCCTTATGATGCCAATTGAATTAACGATGATTTCACCAAAAAAACGTAAAATAGTCATGGATATTGGTAGGTATTTCCTATCCAACTCTAAATCAAAGAGTAATTCAAACACTTGGATCATTTTTCCCGCGTATCAATGGCATTAATTGAAAAACTATATCGAGGTCACTATATTTCTAAGATTTCCGAAAAATTTATGAGTCATGGTTGAAGGGTAGACTATTTAGAAAACCAAAGCCTCTAGTATGATTCTATTTTCTAATTCTAATTGCTCCAACATATTTGAGGAAACGGGAAAGAAGTCAAAAATCAACGTTAAATTTCAATTTCACCTGAAAAGATAAAATTTAGTCAAAATATATTCCCACATTTACAACACAGCACTTCATATTCGAAGTTTCCGTAACAAGCATACCATAACTAAACAACACTTAGCTGCGTATGAGTTTCATAACTCCTCAGAAAGGACTAGATCAGATACAAGACATGCAGAGATAGAAGGCTTATTGCAAGCTTTTC
The DNA here is from genome assembly GCA_963169105.1 of Ceriagrion tenellum. NCBI lineage: Eukaryota > Metazoa > Arthropoda > Insecta > Odonata > Coenagrionidae > Ceriagrion > Ceriagrion tenellum. The sequence continues at coordinate 50,955,376 of OY720637.1, forward strand.
CTTTCAGGATAAATGTACCAAATAAGTAACAAATGAGGCAATATGAGGCATTAAAAAATAATGCTGAGCTGATGAAATCGATGTTTAAAAGAGTCTAATGTTGTATTTTCATATATAGTACATTCTTGTTAAAACCTTTTCGATGTATGACGACTTGAAATGAAAATGAGAGCTATCATATTAAACATCTCAATTCCCTTCTCCTAAGTGTTAGGTACGAGTTAAATAAGTCAATTTCCCGGCATGTGGCTCGGACATAGCACAGAAATCCCGTCAAAGGAAGTAATTTGACTTTGAAGAATTTTATCACATAGTTCAATTCAATTCTGATCTCGAAAAACCTCTAGTCAGTAGAAAATCACCGCGTCTCTGCCCGAGAACAACTCATTATACTTTTAGAACTAAATTCTGAATAACTCAGCTACCACACTTTTCTAAGTGGGTATTATCAGAAAACGGAGACCTTTGGAATATTGCGGGTCCAATTACCGTGATTTATTTCATTCAGTTTTATTTCTCCATTTTCGACATTGATAATGTACCTACCTCAGAAAAGAAAAAATTCTCGGGCACACCAAATAATATCTTGAGATTGCGCTAAGTATGATGCAGTCTACTTCTTTACGAGATACAAAGGAGCAAAATCATTGATTAAAATCATCCAATTATCATTCGAGAAAAATATATAATCTAAAGACAAATAAAAGGCTTATCCTCTTTTTTATTGAAGCCTCCGACGAGCATTTAATGAAGATATCCTAACAATAGACGTAGAATTATCGGAAGAAGAACTTAACAATGAAACAGAAGTGAAGCGGCTCGCTCAATTGAAAACGAATCGTGACGCAAATAAAGAAACGAAAATTCAAAGCACCGTTCGAATCCAGGAAAGGATTTTTTTCTTCCCCATTGCTGCTTCGCAGTCCATTTAAAAGGGCTTCTCAGTGTCGAGAGCTCCATTTATAAGACTGACCAGCCACATAGCCAAGAGAGAGAACATTAATTTCATGATCTCGCTGAACAGCTTCTGGCGAAACTTTAAAGAGCCACATCCAGATCACAAGGAATGCAGTCCCTTCCTAACCAGCAGCATTTGCCCTTCCGATCCCTAATTCAGCAATACTAAGTCATTTTCAAGAAAGATACTACCACTTTAGGGTTGTACAAATGGCTATCTGAAGACTCGTAAAGCAACACCTCGAATATAACACGGCTACATAAAAATCTCAATCCGCTAAGTAAAACTTAATAGACGAATAAGTCTAAATTGCAGTCTTTAATTTCACACTTTTGGTAGACGCTTAATTCAGGCGGAGGTTCCATCAGATAAGACGTTGTTTTTTTATCAAACTAAGCCAGTGAGCAACAATCCTTACTACAGAAGACGGCAAAAAGTGTAATTCTACGGTAGAGAAAATCTGCAGGCGATGAAACGAGTACACAAATGGGCTATCTTAGAGGAGAATATAAAAGTATGCTGAATAGATCCGAGGTAACATACTTATGGTAATATTTACCGATCAAATGAGTAAATTAATCGTATACATTATTTCTCAAAGGTGTTTTTTTGTCGTAACGCCATAACTCCCATAATTCTTCATCAAAATTAATGATTGAAACATCGTTTTAAAGCTTATGTTCCCCACTATTGACGAAAAATAGACAAATGATTTAAAATTAATGTTTTTGTTAAAAAATTTAAAATAAAATGTTTTGTTAAAAAATGCAGTGCCATCTGTTGACAATATAATCAATTAATATGTTGGTTATGGGTACGAGCTTAAAAGACTGTAGGAGGCGCCATCTATTAACACATCGTTTAGTTAGATTGTTTACATTCTACATGCAGTCAGTGTGACCATTTACTGTTTACGTTTACGTTATGTATCTCTAACACAAACATAAATAACATATGATTGTCCATGGGAAGAAACAGGTCGAAGAACAGGAAGAAAGAAGGGAGAAACAGGAAGAAGCTGCATACTGTGCGAATAATATGACAGGTTGAAGAACAGGAAGAGAGAAGGAAGAAGCTGCATACTGTGCAAAATATTCGCACGGGTCAGCTAGTATGAAAAATACACGTTTGCAATTTCCTTCTTCTTATTGAAAAGAAACATAAGTGATCTTATATTTGAGAAATTAATCAAACGTTTAGGCACCAAACATCATCACATTAAAGAAATTTTCTGATCCAACCGGAGGCTTAAAATCAAATGCTAACAAGAAATAAATTTAGCAAATGCTTATTGTTTAGCTCAAAGAGTAAAACATAAAATCAGTAAAACGACACTACCGAATGAAAAAGAGACAAAATTAATTATCCAGAAAGCACAACTTTTAGGATGGTACAAATTTATGTTGAAGAAGTAATACTAGTCCGCACAAATATTAAAAGAGATAAAAGTTTGAAGTTGAAGGCGACAATTTAGGCGAGAAATGAAGGAATAAAGAGATAAAAAATGAGAAGGAATTGAAAAAACATAAAAAGATCTCTTTGTTAATGGTAACAACTTGATGCCAGGAATACTGAACACATGGAAAGGACATTTACAACGATTCATCGATGAACAGACACAAAAATTCTCACAATAAGAAAGAATTTTTTAATTTTATTAAGGGTAAAGAAATAGTTTTGCTCAACTATGAACGATTCTTCAGGAATTTATATCTATACGTTAAAAGACACAAGGGACTTCATTTTTTTACGATAAACGTGGATTTTGCAAATGGCAAAGCGATTGCACAAAATCATTATCAAATGCTGGAGAGTAGAGAAAAACCACTGTTTCTATTACAATTATAAAGAGCAAGCTGGGGTAATTAAGGGCTCGCCACTAAATACATGAGAGCGTAAAATAATCAACGAAATGATACTAGCTAGCGATTTTTTTTAAAGACACTTACTAGTTAGCAGGGGACTTTTTGCTCAGCAAAGATATAGATTGATTGGGGAGACTATTGAGTTTTATTTGTTGTAAGAGTTTTAAAAGGTTTCAGTAATACTGAGAGAGCTCTCATTGTATCAAACATTCGTAAAACTTACGCTTAGATCGTGTACGCTTAGTACGTGCTTAGATCACAGCCGGAGCATGCAAGTAGACAGCTTGAACACTCACCTGTAAAAGAAAAAATCACAATTAACGCACAACCAACTTACCACAAAAAATCACAACTACATGACCTTAGAGCGTTTGAGTAAATTACGGTACTATGAGAAATGCTATCTCTCTGAGAAAGGATTGTACATTTTAGGCATCGAAGACCACATAAAAATACGAAATGAACGTGATTACATTATTCTCATGAAAATCCATTTAGTAATGGATGTAAGAAGTATAATATAGAGATTCTTTGTTCTCGGATTCATTCCACATAGCTTCCTCAGTTTTTTTTGAATGAATGAATGCCTTTATTTGCATTAAAAAACTTGGTCCTTCTAAGCCATAAGGCTTGTCAGAAGGTTCCACTATTATATTACATAGTGGCATATTACAAGCATAACATTTAATAGTCTAAATAAAAATTACCCTACTGGTATATTGCTTACATTACATTTATATTACATTATAATTATAATTTCATAAAATATACAATGACAATAACATAACATTTAAATTTATAAGGAATATTGAAACTAAAATAGGAAAAATTATTATTACTTATAAATATCAGGTTGTTATAAGCTATTATATATTCGCATATTTAAAATGTAACAAGTTAAAGGATTTATTAAAATAAAAGTCGTCAGAGATTTAAATTTAATTTTGACTTATATTTATAACCATATAACTTACTAGATACTAAAACTTGGATCTAATTTCATTTCTCAAATGCAAAACGCTTAGGTGATTTTGATTCCTTCGCCTGATGAGAAATATTTGATGGAGATTCCCAGCCAATCGAAGCCGAATACGTTAAGACTCTGACCAATGAAAGCGCGTGGAGAGAATAACGTAGGGGAATGTATCAGGCCACTTGAGAAGCCTACGTAAATAACTCCGTCTCATTCATTGCCCGCCAATTTTCTCCTTCAAGGAAGCCCTAGACGATGTTTATATTTAGAAAATAATATTCACGGAATATTTACGGAGAGCAGGCCACACAGAATATCGAACGGATTCGAAGACCCACATATTCAAAGGCAATGGCGCAGCAGAAAGCGCAAGGGTACAGACGGAGAGTGGAGGGAGAAGTGGGTAGGAAGAGGAGTGGTGGGAAGTGAGGAGGCAGACACTTCGTCACCCGTTGCCAAGGCAATGTTTAAGGTTAGTGAACCACCTCGAGACAAATTGGCGTCTTTCAATTGCGTCGCGCTTATTTCTCTGGACGTTTCCCAGGCCGCGTCATCGTATTATATCTCAACGCGGCAAGTGAGAGCACAAGCAACAGAAAGTAAGACTTCTCCTATTACCCACCCCCCCTCCTTTGCACCCACCACGAGTGAAATAAGCGCGGATATCTCGCGGATGTGAACGCGGCTAGGCTAGTAATGGATGCGCGCGATCGCCATGTTGGCACGCCCTCAGCGGTGCGTTGCGGCGTGCCACTGATGGACTAAGCCACACCTCCGCCCGCCCAACCAAGTGATGGAGCTGCCGATCGACTATCGATATTGGGTACCTTATTACAGCCTCTTAAAGTGAGCACTCAATAGTTAAGCACTGCCCAAAACGTGAACAGTTAGCATAGAGCATCCGGTGGTAAACATTCAACTTAAAATACATACACGTCATTCTTTTTGCGGCTGGGCTGAGTAAATAGCTTAGTTATTACTGGTAGGCATTGGAAACCGACTCTCTTGAAGTAATTTTCCAAAAATGTCCTGTCCTCGCATGCCCTTTTCGCTTCAAATGCAATCATTCATTACCTCACACACGCCCTCTCACTCTGGCGATCCCTTTAACAATTTTTAAATAACAAAGAAACATAAATTACTGATTTTATGTGTAAATATTGTTATCCATGCCTCCGTGAAGTCGTGCTACAGCATTACTAACGACGCAAGATAATTTAAAAAATAGTCCAAGAAAGTAGAAAAGGCTCAATACATTGAAATGTGAATTGGCAATTATGCCGATTAAAGAAAATCTTGCATTCCCAGCCTGAGATAATACATACTTAAGCGCATATTTCCGCGGTTAAGCATCCCATTACTTGGGCAAATTTTTAATCAGATGGATTGGACACACCCTGAGACAAAATGGGTTTGTGAAGAACAAAATTGAAGGTAAAATGGAGGAAAACGTCCCCAGAGGAAGACCAAGGAATAAGTTCATGGACCAAATGAAAAGAGATGCCAGGAGGTAAGAGAACTAGTGGTTTCATAGAAGAACGATGAAGATATGATGCACGAAAATATTCCCAAACGAAAAAGTATAACGATGTGACAGAAATCCGTATTACGGTAATTTACTCCACTTAATTTTGTCTTTTCTTGACTCAATCGGATGGAATTGCATACGTTGTGCTCTTATGGAGCGTTTTACACGGTGGTGGTGATGAATAAGGAAGACTACATTGAAAAATGCTACAACTTCATTAAGAGTAACCAAATAACTAAACTTTCAGTGGATCCAAGCAAGATGTTTCAGGAAATTGTGAAAAAATCCCTTAACTCCACCTCTAGCATTCTCAAGTCCAGCGAAATTTATAAATTGACAACAATAAATCCAAGAGCACCCAGTTTTTTCGGTCTCCCCAAAATTCATAAAGTGAATATTCCAGTTCGACCAGTCGTCTCCAGTGTAAAAGCTCCTTCCAGAAAACTTGCGTCATTTTTAAATTCAAGTATAACGATAAATCGGAAAACCTCCTGCAACAAAGGAAGAGAGGAAGGAAATAATTGGGTAGAATTAAAAGGAAGACCAGTGATGGAATATACCAGGCATTACGATAGAGCGTGATACACTACGGATCAGAAGCATGGACCATTGGAAAAGCCGACCAGAAAAGACTAGAAGCCTTCGAAACCCGGTGCTGGAGGAGGATACTGAAGATAAAATGGACCAACACAATAAGAAATGATGAAGTGTACAGAAGAGTAAACGAGGAAAGGACCATATGGAACACCAGAGAAAAAAGAACAAGATGGGTTAGACACAACCTGAGACAAGATAGTTTGTAAAGAACATAATTAACGGTAAAATAGAGGGAAAAGTCCTTAGAGAAAGACCTAGAATAAGTTCAAGGATCAAATAATATGGAAAATACATAGGAGGAGATACCAGGAAGTTAAGGAACTAGCATTAGATTTGGAAGGGTGGAGGGCTGTAGTGAACCAATCTTAGGATTGAACGACCAATGATGATTAAGGCATGTTAAGTAAGACAGACATACTTCAGAGTCGCCATGCTTGAAGTGAAACTTCATCTACATCTTCATACTACCCTACGAGCCGCCGCATGGGCGAGTGGCGGGGGTGTTAGGACACCAGCCGTATAACGAGATAAGGGATAAGGTTTTGGGAGGAGAAATGTTGACTTGTATTATGAGAGTGTATTCAGAGGAGCTAAATTTTTTTGTGGTTGCCTATTGTACGCGGAAAGGACGAGTCATTGAACCTATCTGTTTGGCAGTGTATCAATCTAATTTTATCGCTTATGTCAGAGCTAGAGATGTAGTGAAGCGTCATGACAATATCCTCTGTGTCGCTCTGAAATACACCAGTTATGAATTTCTCAAGCAGCCTAAGTCTAGCGTGTAGCCTCCGAGACTCTAGGGCCTCCCACCCTAATCCCTCTAAAAGTTCTGAAACACTATATGTTCGCTCGTAGCAGTTTGTAACGAAGAGTGCTGCTTTATTCTACTTAACTTTTCCTTCGATGGTCTGAGCATTGGAACAAGTAAAAACTAGTGTGAGTTTTACACTTCGCTTCCGACGCCGTGAGATGGCCGTGGGAGCGTACACCTACGTGAAAGAAGCGGGCGAAGACAAATCACTACGCGCGATTGAGGAAAGGGCTGAGAAATGGCGTGGGGGAGGTTAGGAATTTTCCTACCCCCGGAAGGAGAGGGGATGGAAGGGGGGCGGGAGGATGAGCACGGCCCTGCTCTTCGATCAAGTCGCGTGGCGGCCAACAAGTCGCTCTCGCCACACGGCAGCACGCGACCGCAACAAGTCACGCAAACCACATTCCGTCCGAAGGGGTAATGGGGGGAGGGAGGGGGTAAGGGAGGAGGAGGAGGAGAGAAGGGGGTGAGGAGGGGGCGTGATTGGGTCGCGTGGCCCGGCAGAGAGGTCTGCAGTTCTCCCGGGCGTGGGAGTATAGGGAAGGGTTCGCACGGCCAAATGCCTCCGGGTCACGCCACAATCGCGGGGATCGCCGTAGAGGTGGCACCGCGGTCGAGGAGAAAATCGCACCTTAACCCTTGCATGCATTAATTTTCCCTAAAAGAGATTTTTTTAAATCTTTCGAGTTTCTACGTGTTAGTGGTAATGAGAATGTTCATAATGAAAAGATAAAACTTGGTTAATTACACACTAATTTTTTTAAACCGACTTCAGCAACTGAGTGCCATTTTCAAGGTTGCTAGTCGGTTTGGCTGGTTTCAAGGTGGCTTTTCAAGGTTGACAAAATTGCTGAAACCTGGGTCCTGGGAAACCCAGTTTTAATAAATTTGCGTGAAATTAACCAAGTTTTATCTTTTCATTATGAATATTAAAAACTGCCACAAAATAACGCCTGAAACAGTTTCATTTGTTCGTAATGAAAATGCTATCGTGTAGTCATAAATCAAAATTTGTCCCAATGAATTGCAAATTTTGGTGTCTCCAAATGAGGATTTGAATACCTTCTCCCATATATGGGGTAAACAAGCACAATATTTTTCTACCATGTAAAAATCTTTAGATGCCCAAATTCTTTTTTTCTATATCATTTAATATTTCATGAAAAATAATTATTAGCCTTTTGTGCATAAAATATTAACTGGTTAATTTATCGGTATTCTTTGGGTTCTCATCGCGTTACACCATTTTTGTGCACGACTGTTTCGCCGGCATTCAAGTCGGCTTCATCAGGTCGCAATGCATCAGGTCCTCTTTAGGACCTGATAAAACTGACCGGACTGCGAGCGAAATGGTCGTCCAGAAAAATGGTGCAAAATGGGAAGAATCCAAAAAATATCAAAAAAACAAGAAATCCACTGAAGCGTTTGTAACAATTTTAATTGGTTAATTGTTACAACCTAACATTTTGGGAGGCAATCTGGTACTAAAAAGTAGTATTATTCTTTCGGATGCATCGGAATATCTACAGATGGCTACATAGTAACAACTGAAATCTATCCGACTAAAGTAAGTAATGGTAGCGGGCGTGACTTCGTGGAAATCCTTCATAGTAGGAGCGTCTGAAGAAATTACAACTTGGCTGTTTCCACACGAGGTTTTATTGTTACCGACCATGGTTTTGTTACAGAGTAACATTATCAAGGTCCCTTGGGTATCTCCTTGGTCCCCAAGGTATCACCTTGATAATGTTACTCTGTAACGAAACCATGGTCGGTAACAATAAAACCTCATGTGGAAACAGCCAACTTGTAATTTCTTCAGACGCTCCTACTATCCGACTAAACACAATCTTACAGTAGACAGATTTGGCGTTCTTACATGAGGACACTGGGCATGAGAGGGTCAAGGTAGTTTGAGCGAAATATCATTTCATCTAGATATCAATTAATTCAGTCTCATTTTGATCAAAAATATCTCACCCTTCCAAAGATACCAATACATCAGCCTCTTGCCACACTTCTTTCCAAGATATTTTCCAAAAAATATCAGCTATTTTACAAGGGAAATGGTACGTGTATGCACTCCAGAGAGACATTATTTAAAAAATGAGGAGTTTATAACACCTAGATGTCATCAAAAACTAAGTCTGTAGTTTTCTATCTTTTCCCAACAATTTTTAAAAATAAATCATATTGCACCGCAGTAATTTTTTTCAGAACCACGAAAAACCTTCCGTTTTGAAGGAGTTTTAAACGTACCGCGCGAAAAACATGAGCCAAGTTAAAGGCTTAGGTAGATATTTTTATTTAACTCATTACAACTTCAGTCGTGTATCTATTTCACACTTCCTACAGCTGCTGAAATTATAACGCATAATTTGAATACGGCCTCCATTATGACTTGGCAACTATCAAACTCAAACTGCCTTAGCCTTTTATGGAGGAGCGAGTCAAATTTGTTACATTTACAAATCATTGAAATACTTGCATTCTAAGAGGCTTTTCAATTTTGCTGCTGCGCTAGACAGAATTTTAAGGCTTTGGATTAAGTGTGTGGAAAGTTTCGTCTACTTCGGCGGTTTGTCAAAAAATTTGAGTCGACGAATGTTTGACGCTATTCCCTGACGTATATCTGACAGCTGCCATATAAAGAAAAAATTGGGAAAGTTTAAAAAAAAAGCCACGTTATGAAGATAATGTTGAAGTATACCTTGTGTAAATATTATTTTGTATAGTAATATTGTAAATTAAATATATGCAATACAAATACGTCACATTTTAGAATAAATGTTATCATCAAATAAATTGCTATTTCTTCTAGAAAAATGCTTAAATAGAACTTTTAAAATAACTAATATAGTAGCAGTATTTTTTTCACGCTGATGTATTATAATTCCGTCCATTGGGGGTTAAGGTAGTTTGAGTGAAATATCATTTCACGTAGAAATAACTGAATCTGGTCTCATTTTATATAAAAGTATCTCACCTATTCAAGGATACAAAAATATAAGTCCCTTACCTGACTGCTTTTCGATATTTTTGACGAATTTATACCAGTTCTTTTACATGGGAAATGATATGTACATGGACTACAGAGTGAATTTATTTAAACAATGAAGAATTTCTAACGCCTTGATCTCGTCAAAAAATATCAGGGTATAGTTTTTATGTTTGCTCAACTTTTTTTAATTAATCATATTGTCACCGTATAATTTTTTTTTAATCACCAGAAAAACCTTTTGTTGTGAAGGAGTTTTAAACGTCCCGCTCCAGAAACTGAAGTTCTACATGTTGAACTCTTGAACCATTAAAAAACTGACCGAGGACGATTAAAAGTCTTCAAAACCTGGGGAGGGACATCAATTCCAATGATAATATGGAACGGCTATAATTATGACCAAATATGGCGGAAGAGAGAAATGCGGATGCAAAAAATAGTGCAATAGAGAATGACGAGGTTGACTGGGAACAATATGCCAGTAATACAATGTTCTTGTTAGGAGGGAGTTGCAAAGGAATTAAACCTAGGGTAAAATTTTTAAAAAATATTTAGTAGTTAATTCAATTAAAATTAGTTTCCCCCCGAGTCAAAATACAGACAAACGCACAATAGTTAACTTGGCACGTGGAAATAATTTGTAGATTTTTTCTGTTAACGGAAAAAAAGAGTGGTTGGGCGTTATCGACAGTGAAAACATAATATTTATTATGATGAGGGAAAAAATTCAGATGTAATTCAAGCGACGTTGACTGAATCTGAGCACCCTACCATTCTAACTCTACTCTTCACCGCATCTCACGACCATTTAATTAAGAAAATGAGTGTTTATTCCTCAATTGTTACCATGTTCGCTAAAACTTGCTCCCTAAAAAAAACATTGCAGGCAAACTGACAGGCGGACTTGTTTGTGTGTTTTCCTTGTTTTAACAACGACATGTATCCACGACGAGTAGTTATTCATCCGTTGGACTTAGGGACCCCATGCAAAAAGCGCCTAAAACGTCTTCCATCTCGCATCGCTCCGCGATTTGTAAAACCTTCAAACGATGACTTCATGAAGAAGACGGATGTCCTTAGGGGCGGTCAGTTACCGCTGACCTCGGGAGGGCAGTGGGGAAAGCTGGGCAGGCCGGGAGCCGTGTGGGCTCCACTAAACCATCTGCGAACTTGAGGCGATTACGATCGCTTTCCATCGATTGATCCCACGATCGATAATGGACAGCTATGACGGAATAGCAGAAATATAAGCTCTGTTACGTCAATCGGTTTATGTCTTTCTCCATTCATTGAACCGAAACCTTGACTAGCCGGCAAATGGACTTCTGTTTGAGTGGTCGTGCTCAAGCAAGTCCCATCTATCTGGCACAATTTTTAAAGGGGTATATTAAATATCATGCTTACCTGCATGCCAAAGGCTTATGACTACGAAATCCCAGTTGTATTAATCAAAAATTAGGTCGTACGAAATAATAATTTTCCCAGTATTGCTATATGGATCCGAAATATGGAAACTTAACGAGGAGGAGGAGATAAAAGTGATAGGAATTGAAAACAAAATGTTACGATGTTTATCTACGGCCTTACAAATGAACAAGAAAGGTGGAGAAGGAAGTACAATCAGGGAATACGGGACCTTTGCAAGAATTCATAAGTGAGATTGAATGTAGAAGAATGAGATGGGCATGACACTTGTTAAGAATAAGAGGACGGGTGTTTGATGAAGGAGGTTTAGAGAAGAAATCCAGAAGGAAGATGACCGGGTAAGACCACGACAGAGATGATGGAACCAAGTAGAGATAGATTTGGAGATGGTTGGAGCTGCGGAGGAGGATGCAATGGACCGAAAAAGATGGAGGGAATTTGTTGGTGCGGCTAAATATCAACTTGAATGTAAATGGTCCTGGGAGTAAGTATTAATTGTTTCAATGCACGTTATGAATTAGCGAGATTTTCCAAAAAATCGCTATAAATCATAACGGATGATATCGTAGCATGTAGTGGATCCTTAGGAAAATATCTAGCAAAACACAATTGTTTCAGGCGTTTGAGTTTGATTCAGCCAAGGACTGAAACGACGTAGCAATACGTAATACAACCTCTGATATAACAGAGGCAATTTTAAGTTTTCTAAGGCCAAGTTGGGAACGTTGAAGGTTATTCGGGCTTCCCACCGGGTCAAACTCTCCATCAGAAGCCCTGATGACGATGGACGACTCGTTCATCGAAACGTCGGCCGAGATAGTTTGACCCAGTGGGAAGCCCGAATAACCTTCAACGACTGCATACTTCGGGAAAGCCTTAGATCTTTCTTCGCCAAGTTGGGAAATGACATGGGCGAAGTAATATCATACAGTGTTCAGTCTCTTTCAGCTAAGGTTAACTGCACCCGTATTTTAAGCACGATGCGTCGCAAGGGTCAAGATTTATCTCACCAATTTAAATCCTTTCACATTAAATAACTGGAGGACAGCATTGCTTTTGCCGACGATATCCACATATTAATTTTTTGTGACAGGAAAACTTACTCTTGAAGTGTATAAATTTGAAGAAATCACCAGGAAAACTATGATTTTTACGATGATAGAAGGGGAAAAGAACGAACTACATCTCAGCAGAATATATATTTTTAGTTCTCAGCTACACCTGTCATGTACGGGGTTATTTATTGAATTAACATTTTGACTTATACATTAGCAATAAACCCAAAGAGTAAACTTTAGGAATAAGAGTTATCTTTCCCTTTCTCGATGCCTAATTTTTCAGAAATACCGAGTATCAACTGTCAACTATTCTTCAAGAAACGCATGCTATTTATTTAACCCCAATTTTCAAGCCATCTGCTTAAATTTAAGTAAGAAAATAATAAATAAAAGGCTTAGAGAAATGATAAATATTACAACACCACCACATCTGCATCATTCGTATACGAAGCATCATAACTGAAGTCCGAAAATGACTTTACATAGTAAAATTTGTTTCCAATTAGTAAAATTAGAATGAGATCGTGTAGTAAAGATTAAATCTAATTTATTAGTAAAATTGACAAAAATTTGTCATAAGTTACGCTAAAATAAAAAGATTATTAAAAATTTGGAAAAATTAATTCGTATTTAGGGATTTTAACTTTAAGGTAATGAAATATTTGCATCTTTGGCCACAATTCAATGAAAAAATATTTAATGATGGCCTCCAGCACTGGATAATATCAATGAAAATATCCGATGGACTATCACGTATTTAATATCACGTTTGATATTAACGTAGGCGTGCCATTGATTACTTGGGGGGGGGGGGGGAGAGAACCAAAAGAATACATCGTGCTAATAATGATAGCAAAATGTGAACTCTTAAAAAACAAAATAACTCGGAATCTATTACTCAGCGCCGTAAGTTCAAATTAGTTAATGTCGTTTATTAATATGACAACCCATTGATTGCATTAAATCATTTATGGAGACAAAAATATTAGAACTACTACAAAAATTCCGAAACATTTTGCCCAAAATCGACTCCAAAAAAATACACAAATAGCAAAAAAAAAGTCATTGGCGCCATTAATTAACGATAAAATAATATCAGTAACAATTCAACATCGCCTTTGAGGATTTGCAATTTAATGGCTGGGATTTTGGCCAATCCCAGCCAACTTTCTTCCCTTTTGGGATCACACATCATAATAATGCTAAGAAATCAATAAGAATTTATATGACCTAATCCACGTATGTAACGGAAAAATACATTCCGTATGATAAGATGCTTTCTTGTACTGTACTGCCAAATAACTGCATAAAAAGTTTTCTTAGTACAATTTTCCAATGAATACTCAAAAAAGAAATGTTACTAAGGCATATTGATTGAATAAAATGTTTTAATTTTAGTTATCACCAAATTTTGATTAGAACCGTCGAAGTTGATGCTGATTGGAATGTAGATAGCAATGCTCGCCCGATTATTCGATGAATAGCTCTTCAAACGCTCTCGTCCCCGCTCTAAAATGTCCGATAATGACTTTTTGAAACGCAGGCCCCGGCAATGACTGCGCTCCAAGTCATAAAATATTGACGAACATTCGCGGAACACAATGCTAGTTTGTAAGCTGCGTTTTGAAACGTCAACAGAGTTCCTGGACGCGACGTAATCTCTTAATCCCTTTATCTTGTATGCAGCGTCTGTTTACTTTAGTTTGAAATGGTAGGGGGGCGCTTTACGTGAGGATTTTCCGGTAACTCACCAAGAGGACTCCCGCAAAACATAAATTGCAGCCATCAAAGGGTATACGGTTCATAGTATGTACATCTAATACTGATAGCTGGGATGTACTATGCATTTCTAACTTTGGTAGTTTCGAGATGAGAAAAAGTATTAGTAGGGTGTTCACAACATTTAGTTTACAGTAAACGACTAACCTGTCAGCATGGGTTCAAATAGGCATTTCTTTCTTATTTAATACCCCTTGATTTCAGCGAAACGATGCTGTGAATTTCAACAGAACAATTAATACAGTGATTTCTAAAGAGCTCACATCTAAGAATCTCACAAAATTCAAATGTAAATCCTCGAAATATCGCAAATTTATCGCCGCGATGGTAATGCTTGCCTACATGACTTTGATGTAAGCACAAGAGATAAGTTTGGCAACAGCATTCTCCTTTGGGCCCTTGCTGTCAACTAAACGTCGAGGCCCCGACATCTAATGGGATTCAAATCCGAGCCCTTGGGTTGAGAAGCAGTAGTTGAAATTGTAGATTTTTGTGCTGGCCAACAACCATTGAATTATTTACAATTGCCCAACGTTGCTATTTATGATGATTATTTGTCTCACATTGATAGTCTTAAAAACAGCGACTATGGTTATTTTTCAAGAAGTACTCGACAAAGAATACGTAAAAACAAAGATGAGAGATCTATGAGAATAATATTTCGTGAAGTAATCACTGGATGAATATTTAGATAAGGTATATGACCGTGAAGCTATTTAAACAGTACCTTGGTTAACTTGGTGGTGTTTCCATAGTCATTTTTAATGGTAACTTTTACTACCAAACTAAACCTTTTACTACACCAAAATAAAATAAATTATTATACCAAAGTTATTACCAAATTACAAGTAAGTTGCTTACTCTCCTTACCCTGCTGACATGTAAGCTACCAACTGTAAACTAAATGTTGAACACCCTATAAATACGTTTTTTCTCATCTTGGAACTACCGAATTCAGCAATGTAATGCATGTACTAGCTATCAGTATTAGACGTACATACGATGAAACGGTGACTCTTTACTGGCCGCAAATTATGATTTTTTTGGGGAGGAATAAAAATTACTATTAAATATCACCTTGGAGCCACACCAATGGGATTGAAAAAAATAGAAGGTCAGCCAAAATTTAAATTGAATGACCTCACAAAATAACTATGTGAAGAAAATACTGCTTTTGGCTGTAGCATGGAAACTTAGCAGAAAAAATATTCACCTTCCTTAGTTGGATTTGCTGGCGCACTCACATCGTGTTCGAGATATCGTTCCATTCAAAAGATACAGTATTTATAAAAGGCCGTCGATTCAGGGAAGCTCTCAGAAAGGCTTTTGTCGTAGGACATGAGCCTAAGCACTGGGACAGTACTTCAATGGTACTAAGCCCATGGCCTACTGGCCTGCCAAAGACCGCGCGGCTACCCAAGGAGATAAAAAAGAGATCCTTGGCCGCTTCTATGTGTCATAACACAAATACATGCCACTGCACGCGGCTTACTATACATCTACACACTAGCATGTGAGCCGCCGCATGGGCGTGTGGCAGGGGGTGTAAGGATATCAGCCGTGAAAAGATGTAAAGGATTAGGTTTTGGGAAGTGAAATGGTGACGCGTATTATGGGAGCGTATTTAGTGGAGCTCATTCATTATTTTGCTCGCTTATTGTGCGAGGAAAGGGCGAGTTATTGTATCTATCTGTTCGGAAGTGTATTTCTCTAATTTTATCGCTCCTTTCAGACCTAGAGATGTAGTAAGGCGTCATTATTATATTCTCTGTGTCGCTCTGAAACACACCAGTTCAGTATTTCTCATGCAACTTAAGCCTAGCTTGTAGCCTCCGAGTCTCTAGTGGCTCCTACCTTTATCCCTCTAAAAGTTGTGAGACACTATATATACACTCATAGCAGTTTTTAACGAAACATGCCGCTTTCCTTTGTATTTTATTAATTTTTTGCCTAAGTCTTTATGACCAGGGTCACAAATGCTCGCGGCATTTTCGAGGTGTGGCCTAATCAGAACGAAGTAACATCTCTCTTTTACTTTTTCATCCGATGGCCTTCCTATTATACGCTGAATAAAACCAAGTTCCTTTAATGATGTACCGCATACGTTTGGTATGTGTGTTCCCCACGATATATATGCGGTGAAGATATCAAAACGCTGCGGAAAAGAAGAGGAGAGGAGAGCTAAGTTATATTAAGGAATGGAAGTGTCTCTCATTAAACATCTGAAGTTTCAACTGCACTTTGTGTACCGAAGAGCTAACGCGGCGAACAACGAGGCAGACAGAGCAATACAGGTGGAAAGGATTAGTCCAGGTGAGAGGGAAGTGGGATAGGGGAGCTCCAAACTGGAGTCATAACAGGTGTAGGGAAATTAAGTGGGGAGAGTCGCAGGGTTTTCGGAGGCG
Source organism: Ceriagrion tenellum (assembly GCA_963169105.1). Classification (NCBI taxonomy): domain Eukaryota; kingdom Metazoa; phylum Arthropoda; class Insecta; order Odonata; family Coenagrionidae; genus Ceriagrion; species Ceriagrion tenellum. The sequence goes on from OY720637.1 coordinate 50,971,773, forward strand.
TTTGATGGTGGGTGGGGGAGGTTCGCATCTCAAGAGAGGCAGCAGAGGGTTAGGGGAAGGTTATGGGCTAGAGTTGGGGAGCAGGAGTCTCGGGTGTAGGCATGAGGAAGGGGACGGAGGTGTTGTCAAGAGGTGACGGCTGGAAATGGAGAAGATGATGCTGAAAACTTGGGAGGGAAGATGTTGAAGGTTGTAAGGGTAGTTAGTTAATGAACGCCGTTAACGCTATGAAAGTGATGACGCGTATTCGCCGAGTGCTTCATCCACTCAACACATGTTTGCTACAACAAATAATGCACCAAGCCGTGTGATTCAGTCCCGACGCTTACATCCTACAATTATGTTAATGAGTGCATTTTAGGCGTCTCTTTCCGATAGTTAAATTATTATTTCCGAAGATCTTTCCATACCGTAACGTTAATTCATAGGCTAGGATTATTGATTCAGGGTGCGTCGACTACAGAGGTCATTTTGCACCACTCTCGTCCTTGGATAAGACAAATTTTAAGTAATTAAAGCAAAATCTCTTCAGTTACTTATGTGAGGTAAAATGTGTATGCCATTGTCTAAAATCAAATTATAATTTATTAAAAACGTTGATTTCTTATAAAAAAAGCAATTACTCGGGTGAGGCAATCGGGGGAGTCACCCATATCCAAGGGTCCCGTTGACCTTGTGTTTCTCTCGAGAAGACCGGTATTTATCACATTCCGTCAGGATGTGTTGCACACTCAGAGGGGAGTCGCATTAATCACACCAAGGTAAAGTCTTCCCTTCTGTGAAGAGGTATGAGTGGGTAAAGGCAGTGTGTCCTATGCTCAGGCGTGTGACAGAGACTTCTTCCCTCCGGTTACTCGTAACGGAAGAGGGCCACGCCGCTACTGCCGGTTTCACAGCCCGGAGCTTATTTCTATTACTCCCATGCCACGATTCTTGCCATTTGTCAATTATTACGCTTCGAAACATAGCCTTTAGGTCTTCCGCAGTCACCATGTTCCATACTATTTCTGACATCTGTGGTGCTTCCTTTGCAGCCTTGTCTGCGCGTTCATTACCAGCTATTCCCATATCATCATTACAATCTTTCAAGTTCCAATGCGGACGAACCCCGGAAACCTGCCAAAAGGATTTTTGGTTCTTGTGCAGGACAGTGTGGCACTCTGACCGTGGTATAGACCAAGGTGGGTATTTTGAATACCCGACCGGATACACCTCCGGCAGCGAAATGTCAAATCTGTCGATAAAATCATAAAATCGAATACTTAGTGGCCTGGTAGCCCTCGTCCTTCTGTTAAAAGTATCTAAAAACCTAGGTTTAAAAAGCGTTCATTCATTTAGTATTCTACCAGCTGATTGGTAGGTTTTTGACAGTACTAATTCTAACGACCTAATTCCAGGCATATCGTTCTCTTTACCTTACAAATGTGATCCGCCATTAGATTCCTCTTAAATTCCTCATATCGTCTTCCTCTTCTTATTTCGTCCAAAATCCCTATCCGTCTCCTTCCTCTTCCCCCCTCTCAGTCTTTCCCCTCTATTACCCTCTTCAACATTCACTCTCTCTTCTAGATGTCCAGCCATCTTTTCTGCCTCCTCCAAACCTCTGCTTCCAACCTTATCCAGCACCTCCTCGTGTGTCCTCGTCCGCCATATTGCATGCTGTTAACAATCTGGTAATCCTGCCGCATTTTACTGATGCAATTATTAGTAAATTAATAGGCCTTCAGTCGTTACCGATCCGACACATGATTGATTGGATATTGTAATTTATTTTATTTTACTCATAATTCGTTACTTTAATTCTCGTCGTTATTATTTCCATTTTTACTTCACACATAGCTGCGGTGCGGCTCACGAGTACCGGTAAAGGGTAGGAATGCACAGGCGTGGGGTCGAGAAGGAAGAGTTTAGTGCAGTGTGCTAAATGTTGTGACTATTATTAGTTTTACTTTGACATTTTGTTAACGGTTAGGCCTTGTCAACTAGCTATACCTGTTGGCCAGGAAGATGCCGACGTTTTTTGGGTTGTGTCAGGCCGTAGGACACTGCAGTGACTGCTATAGCGTGTGTACGATGTTAATTTACTCTCATAGGGAGTCGAATTTAGGGAGGAATTACCGTTCATCCCCAACTTATTGCGCACGGAGGTATTGGTCAGGTATCATTAGGCTAGGCAAGACCAGCGAATGATTTGTATAATTTATGCCTCATTACACCGACGTGAGTCCGGCAGCCATGCCTTCGATAACAGTTTTTTTGCAGTATTTCGTTCCCTCAGCGAGTGCCGCCTGAGGAGCATTTATATACCACGGAGCCTGGGTGGGGTAGTGACTCCATAAGTGGTTCCCGTCTCATATTTAGCTTGGATGAAGTAACGAAATACCCGACTCTGCCCTCTCTGTAGCTGCATCGCAGTATTCATAATATGAGAGCAAATAGCCAGCAAACTAATATCTAGTATCATTTTGACCACTCTAGCCTTTAAAGGACCAGCCTATATATTATTATTATTAGGAAGAAATTGTTACAAGTTGACCATATGGTCGGGTAGTAACATAGATCGGTATGAACCGAGTAAATCCCAAAATACATGTATGTAAAAAAGAAAAACAAAGACATTGCCAAAATACAAAAAAAATATTACAATAGAAAAAGGGGTAAAAATCCTCACAGAACAATTGTCTTTAATCTCGTCATTAACATCAGTGTATTATTTGGGAAGGGCTCTAATAATTCTTTGGGTAATTCATTTCAATCCTTTATCCCCCGATGCAGGAAGGAATATTTCAATGTGTTTGAGAGCTGCCTTGGAGGCTCCATCTTATATTTGTGATCTCTTCACGTCAGATAACAAGGTTTTTTTTAATCTTTCAGATATGTCCCTCCACACAGAATCGCCTATGTATGCCTTATGCATGCACTTAAGACGTGCTCTCCTCCTCGATTCGAGTGACGTCCAGCCCAATTCCTTCATCATCTCCGTTACACTAGCCTTCCTTTTAAAATTTCGCATTACGAATATTGCGGATAAGAGCGGAGTTTTATTTTATAAATCGTATATAAATATATAAATGAACAATGAAAACACGGATTCACCGGTCTTGCGGACAGAAAAATGTGTTGAATGTGGTATTTAAATTGAAGATGTTTTAACCGAAACTCAAAATTACATTTGTAGAGTCAACTATGATAATAGTATTGGTTTGAGGCGTAACTTTGTGGAATAGCTTCATGGTTGTACATTGAAACAATTTGAAATACGGTTAAAAAAATGAATGTCGAAATTACAAAGTGTTTCAATATGTAATCAACTATGAGAATTATTCCGTGAGCACATGTTACATTCACTTGGAGTCGACACCAACGAGAGTTCTTTATACATTTAAACGTCGGCATGAGAGGAATTGAAAACCTCGCAACATTTGCAGTTGGTTATTAAGCTTCCACCATACATTTTCAATACCTCGCCAAACTAAAGCTATTTTTAGTGCATAAATTGGGAAATATTTTACTTCAATATCCAATTTTACTGTATGAAAATATTACATAACAGATTCTACGCGCAATCAGAGAACAAGAATTGACTAAATCTAATCTATGTTCCAGCCAGTGACGTAGTCTGGTGGATGCATATAATCCGGACATACCTGACCCCAAAATATAGAGCTAGTTCTTTTGAATCGACATTAATTGAGAAAGATTTACTTTCTTACCTGAGAATACTGACATCATTGATCCTTTATCTGGATTAACTTTATGAAAAATACTTATGACATTACTTTTTCATATAAAAACCGTGAGTGCCGTATTTTTCTAGTCCAGAATCTTTTTAATTGGTTCTTACACAGCTAAAGTTAAGGACTCTTAAAAAAAGCCATAACAACCAATTTGACTCCTGATTTTCAAAACTGTACGCCCCACTCCTCTCACTTTGTCCCCCAACCGTGACATTGACGATTAACATCCTAGTTACGCCACCAAACCAGCAACAGAGAAGAGGTGAGGAGGTTTTAGACGGGCACAAAAGGGCTGAGCATCGGGGAAAGGAAATAAACCCATTTAAGACGAAAAGTAAGGAAGTATAAACTTGGAGAATCATTGGAAAGAGTAGTGAAGAAGCCACTTTTACTATCTTCTATCACATTGACGAAAGAGTTTGGTAAAGAGAATTCAAAGTAGATCGACGAGGCTGAGGTATATTCAAGAATATCTTCAGTCCCTCACACATGAGGAGAAGGATCCTTAGAGTTTCATGGGGGCTCCATTTCTCAAAAGCAGACCTCACTTTTTGGTGGGACATTTCATGCGTGAGTTATGCTCGAATAATGCAATGATACTCACGATTTTAATTGTGTCTTAACGTAGAAAGCTTAACAAAGGAGAAAGACGAGGATGCAACCTCTCCCCAGCACTGCTCAACATGTACTTGGAGGAGGCCACAAGGGAAGCACAAGAAATTGGACCGAGCGGAATAAAGATAAACGGAGAAGAAATAAACATGCTCCGCTTCACAGGTGATATTGCAGTAGTAGCTTGTTATCGCGATGATCTGATGAAAGGTCACAAAACGTAACGAACCAAGTTCTTCAGGAATATAACATGGATATAAGTACGACGAAGACAAAAATCCTAGTATGAGGAGGAGAGAGGCTAAATGTTGAAGTCACCCTGAAAGGAGAGAAATTAGAGCAAGTAGATTCCTCTCGCCTATCTCGGAAGTACTATTACTTGGGACGGAATAAGTACAACGAACATCTAGCGCAGAATAGCTCAGGCTAAGAAGACGTTCATGGAAAAAAGACAGCTGCCGTGCTCATAGAAAATATTGCTACAAACGCGGAAGCAGTATGTGAAAACATTCATGTGGAGCGTGACACTCTATAGATCGGAAGGATGGGCCATTGGAAATGCTGACCAGAAAAGACTAGAAGCCTTCATAAAGCTTGTGCTGGAGGAGGATACTGAAGATAAAATGGACAGACAAAATAAAAAGTGATAAAGTTTACAGAGGAGAAGAAGAAGAGGAAAGGACAACATGGAACACCATACAAAAAAGAACCAGATGGATTGGACACACTCTGAGGCAGAATGGGTTCGTAAAGACCATAATTGAAGGCAAAAAGGAGGGAAAAGCCCCCAGGGGCAGACTTAGGAAGAAGTTCATGGACCAAATAAAGAGGAAAAGCTACTAGGAAGAAAACCCAGGAAGAGCTACCAGGAAGTAAGGAACCTAGCACCAGCTATAGTAGAATGGAGGGCAGCAGTCAATCAATCTTAGGATTAAATGACCGATGAATGAATAAATGAAGGTTATTTTGCTGAACACTATGTCCATTAAGTTGGTCTCTTCACTTTATTTGTCATCATCAGCAGCCACTAATCTGAAGATTGGTTTTTTGTATTGAATGATGTTCATTATTTCCCTCCACTCTCATCTCCTCCCACCCATGTCCCCTGAGAAAAAGTTTGCAGAGGAATCCCAGGAATAAGTTCATGGGCTATATAAAGAGGAAAGTACATAGGAAGAGCTACTAGGATAGTAAGGGACCTAACATTAGCTAGGGAAGGGTGGAGGTCAATTTTAGGATTGAATGACCAATGATGGTGGTGGAAAACTCAATGTCGTTAGCGCGCAGTTTGTTATTAGATGATAATTTCTAACTATTTTTTCTAACTATGAGATTTTCCAACTAAATCAGCCGGCCTACTTTGCTCAAAAGAGCATCATCCGGATAATATCCAGAAAAAGCAAACGTCACCCCAGTGTTCCCTTATTTTGCAGCCTCAAGTTGCTCCCCCTAAGAAATGTACCTATACATTTATAAGGCACTACGAACGTTCTTCTTGAAAAGAGGCAAAACTTCTACTATGTTTTATAAGCCACATACTGGAGGTGGCCGTAGAAGTATTCCATTTCCTCTACAAAAGGTTCGCCTATCAATATTTAGAAGATGTTATGTTTACATTGGACCTAAAATATACAATTAGTTACCACCTACTCTGTAATGTCATAAAAATGACTTTACAATCTTAAAAAACTCACAGAATTGTTGCTTGCTCTTGAAGGTTTTGATTTTGTTTTTTGGTAAAAGAAAATTATTAAAATAACTATCTGACCTGCGCGAATATTTCGCACAGTATGCAGCTTCTTCCCGTTTCTTCCTTCCTTTTCTTCTACCTGTTTCTTCCCATGGACAATTAAATTTTATTTATGTTTGTGTTAAAGATACATAAACGGTAAACGGTCACACTGATTGCATGTAGAATGTAAACAGTCTAACTAAACGATGTGTTAATAGATGGCGCCTCCTACAGTCTTTTAAGCACGTAACCATAGCCAACAAATTAGTTGATTACATTGTCAGCAGATAGCGCTGAATCATTTTTTAACAAAAACAAAATACTTAAAATAATTTGCGGCTTAAAAGGTCAAAGAAGTCATGACCCTAAAACAATAAAAAATACATAATAGTTAAAAATGTTGTTAATAGGTGACGCCACATGATAGTTGAATATATTTTTCAACAGATTAAGTTAAGGAGTTATGGCGTTGCAACAAAAAACACCTTTGAGAAATATATACGGATTCTAGAGGAACTAATACCCTGGATCTCACGCAACCCGCATATCAGTACAGATTCGTTAGTTGCCGAACCTCCAGGGTTGAAATAAAATATATATGATTATCATTTTTTTTAAACAAATACAAAAACTGTTTTTATTTTTTGTCACAATCAAGAAACATAAACTTTAAAAGGATGTTTGGATCATTAATTTTGATGAAGAAATATGGGAGCTATGGCCTATCCACATAAAATCACCTTTGAGAAATAATATATACAGATTGTTTTTTTTCTTCAATTTTGTAGCAAAAAGATCATGCCTCATTTTTTCATTTTTTAGGTTATTTATTGTTTCATTTTTGAATCTGGCATATTCATCTAAATTTAATGATTAGTTGTACTTTCAATCATTCATACTTGCAATGTGTATTGCAGTTTGTATTGTGCACTCATGTCATGATAGTAGCTTCCCACAGAAAGTCCTTGAAGCTACCTTAAGCTCATTGATTTGTAATTCATGTTTGTAAACCTAAAATTGAGCAATAAAAATGATTTATCCATCTATTTTTCACTCCACCATGACTAGGGGAAAATCTGGCACAAAATACCTTACTTGAAAAAAGATGGAGGAGAGAAGTGAGAGAACGATATCGACGGAGGAAGGGTGGAGAAAGGACTGCGGGGGGAATGGTCGATGAAGGGAGCAGAATGAAGACGAGGAGTGGCGTGGGTGGGTAATGAGGGGAGGGTAGAACGGAAGAAGGGCAAAGCGGTCGTGTGAGGACTGAGTGGGCGGGGAGAAGAGTGGGGTTGGGGGGGGAGGGAAGAATGGGAGGATAGAATGAGATGGGCGGGAGGAGGTGACGAAATAGAGAGAGAAAGGGAAGTATTTGCGAGGAGTGGAGGAGGCCATCATTCAGCAGGAATGGCCACCGGCGGTGCCGCGGCGCGGTGATGGAAAAGGGATGAACCGGTATACGCGAGTGCGTGAGGAATGTGAGCGGCGGAAGATGAGAGGATGCGGCAAAGGGTGCGGGAGGAGACGAGAGAAAGGAAGGCATAAGGGGGAGTGGGTGGAAAGGAAGACGGAGATGCACGGATTGGTGTTTGGTTTATGACAAACCGGGGCGGCCACGGTGCGGGAACGTTGCCTTGGGCACTGACGCGGCAGCAATAGCTATTCCCTCCGTGTCTCATTGGGTGAGGTCTAGGATCGTGGGTAATGGATTCAGTTTAAACTATGCTCATGCCTCTCTCTACACTGCTGATCGTTAAAAAGATGAAGGAAGGATAAATAAAAAGTAAAGATCTCATTCGAGCTCTTTTTTCCACTATAATTTTGAATTGTATAGACTCTTCCTATATTTTCCTTCTCAAATATCCCTCAATAAAATAGCAAACGCAAGTGATAACTGCATTAATAACAATCTAATAATGTTATTATTTTGCAGTTTAAGGATAATCTTCTCTTAAAATGTTATTCATTAATAGATTCCAAAACACAGGGCCCAAAACTACACCTTGGGTTCATAAATTCCACTTTCTCAGGCGAGATGATGTAGAACAGTATATTCAAATGATACACAGGATATCGTACTGTCTACTTTATTTTCCACATACATAATACGTGTTTCATTTGACAGGTACTACCGGATGCTGACTGCATCGAGTTGAAAATAAAGTGCACAGTACGATATCCTTTGTGTATCTCTTGGGTTCACCTTTCGTTGCTTTTGCCATGTTTACAAGTTTAAATTCGCATATACTTATAAGGTCCTTAAAGTAACTTTGAAATAATTTTATGGCCATCTTAATTGCTCCCAATCGCTTAAGTTCTTCGATAACAGCGGATCACCGAACCGAATCAAATGAACTGTGAACGTCGAAAATTTCCCAGAGAGTAGGTTGAGTTACTTCCGACGACTTCGGTTTTTATATTAAGATTGCTTTTCAGTTTTCATCCAATGCTAAACCCGTGTTGACGGATGTAATAAATATTTTCCAATATAATACATGCTTTCTATTTATTCTAAAATATTTCCTCTGGAAACTATCCATGCTCAGAAAGTGAGGCGATTTGTTTATAAGGTATCAATTCAGCAACCACTCGATCCTTTGCTTAAAAAATCGTGGTTGATCATATTTTAATTCCAAGGGAAGGTATTAATAAAGCATTTCAACATTCACAATTAAGGGATAACTCAATAAAACTGAATAACATAATAAAAATGTTTTATAGTGCCACTACGTTTTGATGCTTTCTACCGGTTTCGATGTTTATAGCGTCATTTTCCAGACAAACAATGTCATTTTCGAGGTTTTCAAGCAATTTCACAGTTTCATATTTGTTTGTCTTAAAAATGACACTATATACGTCGAAACCGGCAGACAGTATTAAAACATAGTCGAACTGAACATCATTTTTATTATGAGTTGTTCCTTTTCGTCGTTCCTCAACGTAACGCAATAATCAGTTAAATTGATTCGCAAAGAAGAATGAAATGAAACGTTACTCCGTACTTCCCACACCGTTTTATTAATACCGACCATGGTTCAGACAAGTTTTGTCATAATCATGGTATAACGAAAAAACTTATCAAAACCATGGTCGATATAAAAAAACTCTGTGGGAAGTACAAAGTAACATTTCATTTCTTGCAACGTTTTTCCACAATGTAAAGCCTGATACTTAAACTTATGCACAATGAAGAAGACTGCCAGCTCCATATGGTTAATATTATGTCCGCTGGATGGTGAGATTTCCTCATTTCTCTGATATTTTTCATACATAATTTCACACATAATTTTCATACATAAGCTCACACGAGGTTTCCAAAGGTATTCTCAAAAAATATCACAAAATTTTCTCTTTTACTTCTTCTATTGTGGTCTTACATAAATAAAGCATCTCTTGAGATTGACCACAACAACGAATACAAACAACTCTGGCTCTCTGCCATCGCGGAGAACACTTAATGTGATGGAAATAATTTTGAAGGAGTAAAATTAATCGCCAAAAAAAACCACCACCGAATTGTATGGGAAACCATCTAAATCAGTAAGAATCTCGATAGCATTATCGGGAAAGACGGCTGCACGCGACTCAACGCCTGGATCGCGTGCTCTGCGGGCAAAACATGGGTTCCGTGTACAAGTGCGAGATAAAAACTTCCAATCAAAGTGCACCTGACTTCAACGCCTCATGCGTAAACGACGGGTATCCTCACTTACTGACTTGATGGAACTCTTGCGAACCTTGCGTGGCAGTAAAATAAGTAAATACGAAGAATACCAGGATGACCTTCACAAGGATTAGGAGATGAGCTTATGTCTTATTTTCGAAATCAGGAGATTTCATGTTTTCCGGGAGGAAAATTATGGTTTAAAAGGGTGTTGTAACACATTTCAAACACGGTTGTTCGCGCAGGTGTCTGATTCATTTTCTTCATTAGTTCTAGTATCTTCTAAAAACAATTTGATATGGTTTTTAAGGTACTTCCCGTTTTACACGAGTTGGAAACATTTGAGCAAGAGAAACGAAGTCATGCAACTACCCCTTCTATATAAAATGGGAAACGTGTTTCATTTTTAAAAGGTACTTTTATGGGCAGTTCAAAACCTTATGTGTTAAGTGCCAACATTCAGTCGGCAAAAAAATATTTAAATATTCAATGAAACCATTTCTTGGTAAAAATTACGCGCGCTGTGTCGTCAAATCACTTCGCAGGATTGGGTATTTAGGGAGGCGATCGACAACTAAAACCATTTGCGCCATATGACTCAGGTAAGAGAGGAAGGGTGGAGAGAAACCCGGCGTCTACATTCGCTTGCTTTCAACGAAAGGCGCCAAGGGGACCTTGGTTCAACGTCTCATCTGGCAGGCGGAAGACTGCACTTGATTCGCCCTCCACAAGGCACTCACAAGTAAGGATCGGATTTTCACTGAACAATATCCTCCACAGTAGAGATTTAAACCCTTCACCACACCAACCTGCAGCCCCAAATCACTTCGTCAACAGGGAAATGGCGTAAAACCTCGAAGAACAGTATTGCTGCGCGAACAGTATTCCACTCGCTTCCATGACAAATGCATCTGTTTTCAATTTAAATGCAAATAATGGCATTCATTTCCACTGTGGGAGGCAAGAAGGTGGTACAATTTGATTACCCCACGCCGGAATGTAAAATAAAGAGAGATGAGGTAGAATTAAGAGACGAAATTTCAATGAGATGCTGTTTTTGATTTGTGACTTAAAGAAATGTTTATGCACTCTATGCGGCTGCGATAGCCTGTGATTCCTACATAAGCATTTGGATTATGAATGGAAATCATATTTATCTTAAGTACGTTTTTTGAGAAAATTTTCTCTTAACGACCCACACTTTTCTCATACTCTACTCTCTATTACAATCACGCTACTGTCTACTCTTTTAGACTATTTTTGCCGGACTTTCAATATATTTGGCTAGGGCCAAACTATAACGGTAGAAATGATAACAGGCATAAGATAAAGGAAACAGATTTTAAAATGTCATTTTTTTCCACGCACAATAAGGGACCACAAAAGTTGGGGTAGATCAGTTCTACGATACTTTTTCCCTGACTAGTAAGTAAATAATTTATTATCGCTCTGGGTACAGGCCCTAAAGAGCAAAAATACAAACATTTGCATACATACATACATGTTCATTTGTGACATAAAAAGAAAAGGAAAAATTAAACAGTAAATGCATATATAAGTTGCAACAAAAGTGCTATTAGAAATGTATTAAAAAATCATAAATTTTACTTTTAAAACTTTCAATTGATTTAATGTTTTTAACAGTTACTGGCAAAGAATTCCATATTTTAGTTGATGTGACAACAAATGAATAACTAAATTTGGTGGTGCGATGATCAGGATAGTCAAGCATTAAGGAGTTGCTTCTAGTTATGACCCTACGAGAACTAGGTACAGACTTAAACAATTTAGGGCAGTATTCATAGTCGTTACCTGGGTGTCCCCCAGGTGTGGGGGAACCCCTTGGCTCAGAAATAGTATTCATAGTCGTTACCCAGGGGACTGTTGTCCCCTAACCCTCCCCCAGGCCCCTAACGCAGTACTGCTGCCCACGCGTGGGACGAATTGATACTACTATACTAATGGCAGTACACGATAATATCAACATCTTTCCATAGTAACGTTTTCTGTTTACAAACACGAGTACTTATTGAATCACCCTCGTATTCCTCATCATTCAAAATACATAAATATTTAAGTAATATTGAAATCATTCTCTCATATTCCTGCAATCATTTTTCATCAACATCGTGTAACAGTATAGTATATTATTGTTTATAGCGTGCTTGGTTACAGTGAGAAATGAGCATCGAAAACATCGAGAAACATTCAGCGAAACCGTTCATATGTATTTTGCGTGGGATTGTTGCCAAATCTCTTACCCAGGCGTCCCCTGGATGGGTGTTACCCAGGTAAGGTTTATGAATCGCTCAGCGTAGGGGACCCCTAGGTGTTACCTGGCTAGGGGATACCCAGGTAACCCCTCGGAATACGACTATGAATACGGGCATTAGACAGATAGGCTCCTGGAATGAGAACAGGTGATGCAAAAACACACACTGCAAATACAGTCGTCCATTTTTCACGGTTAGCCACTTTAATTGGTCTCTGTAGGGGAAAATATGATCTTGGGGGCGTAATCCAAAGATGTACCGTTCACATGAGTTTTGTACACGTTGTGACATAATATTTAGCTTGCTTGATAGGTAAAATGGTTTTTGCACTTGTGCTCAGTATCTCAATATCATGAAGAAAGGATTCCCTGGATTTCATCTCAACCCGGATGAAATTCCGAAAGACCTGTCTTCATTCTATTCACCGGGAAAACCTGAAATCATTACTCTCAATATCATTACTAGCTATCTCAATATCATTACTAGCAGTTAACCCCGCACTTAATTTCAAGCATGACATAGCTCTTTCATGATTTAGTAATTTTGATATGGCGCAATAATAATACTAACCAGTAGTTCTATCTCAAGTGGCGTACTAGATGGTAGCATGTTCGTCTATGTAGTCCTCTCCTAGTTTCTGGTCTGACCGCGCATTGTTATCCTCCTTGCTTTTGGCCTGCGCCTGGCGTCCGAGCGATCGTGCGCGGTCCTGATTTTAGCCAGGAATGAGTGATCCATGCCTGGCGTGGAATCACTCCATACCACATACCGTAGTGGTGGCTTGCACGGTATTTTTTAGATGTAAAGGTACTTAAATATAAGTGATAAATACTTTACATATCCCCAAAAGAAAGCACTATTTATTAACATCCTTAACTTGGAAATTATACTGTGACAGCCTAAAAGGAAAAACCTCAATGAAGAAACTTTCTTGCTTGCTCTATGCTTTATTGTAAGCATAAAAAGTGCATAATAAGAGAGCATACCTGAGAAGATGTATGCAGACTTGAAGCACGAGTGATCAAATGTCGGCCAATGCATTTATCAAGAAATGATATACATTATGACCTAAATAATTTGAAAAAAACACCCTGGATTTGTGCTGTGGTTTAACAAAACCGAAGAAAAAGCAAATATGAATACTCAAACAACGTCAAATTTAATGTGAAGTCGCTAACTATTGAAGGAGTAAAGACAGATTTACGTAGTGTTCCCAGTTATCGAAAAGTTTAGGGAAAATGGCCACTCAGCATGACTCCCACACCTCCGCTACCTCCGATCTACTCTGTGTGCAATGCAGTTAGTAAATATACTACGAGTTGGCGGTAAAAAGGGCTCGGATTGAGGTCTCGGGGAGGCGGAGTTGGTGGAGGAAAGGGCGCGGAGGGGCCTCGCAGTCGGAGCGAGTCTTGAGCGATTCCTCACGTGGTCTCAGGACTCACGCACGTCCCCTTAAGCCAGCGGCACTTGGACTGAAGCCAATCTCTCTCTGCGAGCAGATGACGCGCGCCATGATTTTATTCCCACAGGAACCATCTCTCTCTCCCACTCCACCCGCTTCCTCCCTCTCTCTACACACACTCTCTGGCCCGCCACTCTCCGATAAAAGCATCGCGGATGCCATTCCCTGCCCCTCCCCTTTCCTCCCTCCCTCCCGCACCCTCTTTCCCAGTTTCCTCGTTCCTCCCCCCACTGCGCCGACCCATCATATCCCCCCCCCCTCTAAGGAGACCTCCTTCCAAAGAAGTAGCGCCCCTTCCACTCAAGAGCCGAGGAGATACATGCTCTCGAAGCGTTCACCGCTCGGGAGGAATGCGTGGACCGGGTCAAATACTAGAAATTTGTTACGAAAAAATATGTGGCAAACGCGGAAATTATTGTAGTGAGACCACGCTGGGAACATAGGCTTCGATGATCGAAGTTAAAACATCGCTTGGGCTTGTCTCTCATATTGTCGCTGCAGAAAACAGCTCAAGCAAAGACAGCATTCGTCGGTTGGTCGGACATTTGGGGAGACGACCACAACAGGTCATTTGCGCCCTTGAGGTCAAATGGGTTGACAGGTAATGGAAGGATAGTTGGGGAGAGGGAGGAAGGGTGGAGAGAAACTTGGCGTCGGCATTGGCCTCCTCTGAACCATTGTATTAGTTATGAGGATGATTAGGAAAGGAGAGTTAGAATTAATTTTTTTTAAAGTGCGTTGTTGTCAATTTTTGGAGAAATAGTAGCTTAACCAACGAGACGTACACAATATTGATCAAACTGAAATAATGAATGTGGAGAGAGTTAAGTACTTAGGTATGACCCTTACTCAGGACTTGTTCTGGGGGAAGCATATACGTGAAATTTGCGGACAGACAAATCGTTAATTAGGATTTATTAAAAGAATACTAGGAAAATGTCACGAGAAAGTAAAGGAGTGATGTTATTTTTCTCTCGTGAGACCTCACTTGGAATACGCCGCTAGTATACGGGACCCTTACGAAGTAAGACTAGTTTAAGACATAGTCCGACTACAGAGGAGGGTAGCTAGATTTGTTAAACATTGTTACGATAAACATAGCCTCGCGACTAAATTGTGAGGGAATTAGGGCGGGAACCTAAATCCGATTGAAGGAAAAAATATAGGTTAAATCTTTTACGAAAGTTTGATGTAGATTATTTTTGCCGGCCGTTCAACATATTTGGATAGAGCCACACTATTATGGTAGAAACGATCACGGGCATAAGATTAAGGAAATAGACCGCAGAACCGGCAGATATAAGATGTTATTTTTTCCACGTACAATAAGGGACCATAATAGTTGAGATAGATCAGTTCTCGGACACTGACTAGGATAAATAGGTTTTTTCAGTAGTGCTAAATATCTTAACATTATTATTAGAATTCATCATCATTATTATAGCCTAGAACCTCGCATGTAATCTACGGCATGTTATACTCTTGCATGATTTAGTACCTTGCAGTGTTATTTATCAGTCGCATTTATAATACTAACTAGTAGTCGTGTCTTGAGTAGTATACCGCATGGTAGCATGTTCTTCTTCGTTTCACTCTCCTGGTTTCTTGTCTGGCTACGCACTGTTGTCCTTACTGCTTTTGGCCTGCGACTGGCATCCTTGCGCGGTTCTGATTTAAACTGGGATGAGTGCTCCATGCCTGGTGTGGAATAACCCCTTGTTACGCAACCTAGTGGTAGTTTGCACGGTATTTTGTAGATGTAGATGTATATTATAGTAGTGAGGCCACGTCGGGAACAGGATTACGCTCGAAGTTAAAACATCGCTTAGCCTTGTTTCTCATATCGCTGCATAAAACAGCTCTAACTACCGACTAACCACTGAGATCATCTGCGCCCTTGAGGTCAATGGGTAGATAGTTGAGGAGAGGAATGAATAGTGGAGAGAAACCTGGCGTCGGTATTAGTGTCCTCTTAACAAAAGACGCCAAGGGGATCGCCGTTTAACGTCTCTTCCGACAGCTAGAGTACTGGACTTGAAATACCCTCCACTAGGCATCCAAGTTTAAAAGTGCGTCGTTGTCAATTTTTGGAGAAATGGTAGCTTAACCAACGAGTCGTACACAATATTTATCTCACTGAAATAATAAATGTGGAGAGAGTTAAGTACTTAGGTATGACCCTTACTTAGGGATCGGTTTTCCCCTGAAAAATATCAAACTCCGCCAAGATTGTAAACGTGGCCACCGGTGAGCCAGTGCTCTAGCTACCATACCAGCCTGATCCCCCAGCGGTATTCACGATGTAAAAAAACAGCTTTTGTGCTCGAATAAAATAGGATTACCAACCAATGAGGAAGTGATATCCGAAAGCTCTAGTGCTGAGTGTTACATCTTCATACGGCTAAAAATTATGCACCATTGGACAGACGGAGCAGAGGAGAATAGAGGCCAGTGAAACTTGGTCTTGAGGACAAGAGCTGAAGAGCAAACGGATGGATAGAATCATAAACGAGGAAGAGCAAAATAAGAGAGGATAGAATCATATAGAGCATTATCAGGAATACATGATCCAGACGAAATGACTACAATTGAAGACTTCATTCCGTTGTCTCATGCGTGACTTTGGTGGAATTTGTCTAAAATTGAAGACCTTAGGCAGATTTGCTTAACATTTCCAAACACGTGAGGCCTTTGCTTCTATTATCCCATCTATTATGTTCCTCAGAGTTGTTGCTTCAGTTATACTGCTTCAACTGTGTCTTGACTAGAGTTTTTATGGAAAATTATAAGAATGACTCCGTATTTCCACATAAATTTATCCAAAGACGACCTGAGTGTTAACGTAGGATTTTGGCAAGTATCTACTTTAAGAAAACTGTAGAGTATAGATTAATCTTTGTAAGCATCAGAGTAGTAAGAAACATTGAAAAATTTCCGCTGCAACGTTAATATTTTTAACACATTTGAATACTATACTACTCCCAAATCCTCCTACACCGACGCCTTGCTTGTACACCGTCTACACCTTGTTTCCTTCCTCACCTAAAGTTCTACGGGGGGCATCTCTTCACCTTGCCACCCTCCCACCTAAGCCTGGACATTCAGGGTGGTCACGAGCGCAGTGGAGTTCCCAAACTTCCCTTTCCATTTGACCTTCACACTTCCAGATAACTGCCTTCCCTCGCCATCCTCGCAGATCATGTAAGTCACGAGTGCCCTGGGTTTCCCAAAGATTCCCTTCCTACTAAACACACCCTTGGATCCCAGCCTTCCTCTTCCCCTCCACTGGAGCATTCCTTTCTCTTGCACTCAAGACTCCGCCGCAGAGCCCCTTAAGTTGTCCATCCCCTCCCTTCCTACCTCCGTCCTCCCTCTCCTATCTCTTCCTCCCCCATTTACATTAGTGGCTATATATTCTTCATCTTCTATATTAATTGTACCTAATAATAACGTTCCACTCCGAAACCAGGGTCACCTTTGAAAAAATTTTCATGTGGAATAACTAAGTCAATCTTGTCATTTACAGTGAAAATTCCAGTCAAAAGACAGCTGAAGCAATATAACTGAAGCAACAACCCTAAGGAACATGATGGATGGGATAATAGAAGCAAAGAAAAATTTAATAGTTTAGGCCTTAACTTTATAAAACTTTTCCATAATACTCAGGTGAAGGTCTTGCGTGGAAGACCCAGGTACAAATATATAGACCAGCTTCAACGACTTTGGACAAGGGGCATAATAGATCGCATCGGAAGCGACGACCTCGCATAGAAGATCAAGGGACAAATCAAAAGACGGGCTAAAACGGGAAAAGATACAGAAAAGCTATAAGGACAAGGACATTAACGAGTAAGCCGAGGATGGGGTGGAATGCATGGCTGCAGTTGACTAATATAAGGATTAGTCTGACAAAAGATTACTACATACGATTTTCTCCAGATGCCACATCCCAAGTCGGACATAAACAAAATACAAAATTACTGAATAACTATAAATTTTATGATTAATTAAAGTTCCTCGAAGTTTCACGATCTTTGAGGAGATGACAATAAAATTCATGGCATCAGATGGGCAAGAAAAAAACCATAAAATTCACAGTAGAGTGTTTTTGAAGACGGAAACCAGATATTGTCCACCGCATATTCTACCCCAACTTCCTAATCTCATTGAAGATAAATATTGACGCGGAAGATAATCAATGATCTTTCGCTGAGGAGGGGAAGGGAGGTGAATATGATAGGACAAAGGACAAGACACAATAAAAAGTTCACGCATCATGATTCAGTGATTATCACCATTAGGGGTTTGTAATAGTAAACCTCGAAAAAGTCACTTTCGTCAAAGAGGGTGGAAATATGAAGCAAAAATCTAATTTTGTTCAAGCAAAGTGAATTTACGGCAAAAATAAGAGTACATTTCTTTTTTAAGCAAATTTTTCCATGCGTGAGCATTTTGAAGCCTATTCAATGCTGCCAGCTAAGTTAGCTGATTTCTCATATAGGTACCCAAATTAAATCACGCTTCCTTATATCAAAGGGTAAGGAGGATCTTACTTATTCCTACTAGGTCTATCAAAATAAGATAAAGATATTTACTGCTTAATTAAATTGGATTATAGCTGACACCATGTAATGTGCTTGCAATAAGTTATTGCGGGGGAAATATTATGAGTCCACCATATCGTTAACTATCTCAAACTGAATAAAAGGATTACCGCATACCATTAGTCATTCCAGGTCCATGTGTGCATTAAATTTGGATTTTTCATAAAAAATAGGCTCAAAACCTTCAAACCCGAACAAAATGGAAAATTTAGATCATGCAAAACAAGGCAATATTATATTTTCAAATTTACAGCCGTAGAATTTAATTTATCTGGGAGATAATCAGTCCGGGGCGTCAATTATTAAAAGAATAAAAATAACACTAACCCCCTTCCCGCAAAGGTAGCGTTTTCCTCTTAGTTCGGTACAAAGCTCCCATAAATTTGGAAATCGTACGCTCAAAAACTATCATGCGTACATAGAAAACAGGTACGTTACCACATAAAAGCTGTGTTTCATTGCATTTAATTTCTATGAGAATTCGTGCATTCATGAACCGATAACATGCATTTCAATCGTGAAGTTGTTAAAAGTTGTAATCAAAACATGAGGTAGGGATTATTTAAAAGCACAAAGTTATATTCTATTCCGTGTAAAAGGGACAAAATAAATTAAAACTGATTCTGGAGGGGCGGTTATCGTCCAATGCTCATTTGATAGACACAATTTGCTCTGGGACCTCTAAGTATTTTAAATAAACACACCCGTTACAAACGTGATGCTTCAAATTAAAGCACTTCATTTACACGAGAATTAGCGCATTTTAAGTATTAATTACGAGCGGGATGTTGAACATATCAGTCAATTACTCGAAGGTTTATCCAAAATATGATGGAGGGATCACTCGAGAACAGAGCACTGAAGGGAGAAATATCCGGACTACCTGGAAAAGTGACGAAAGTTTGCCGGCTTGGATAGCGAAAGATTCTCGGGAAGTAAGGTTTTCCTCAAAAATACTCATTTCAAATATCACTCGCTTTGAAAACTCAAAAATATTTGAAAAGGGGGCGGAGCCGCTTAAACCCCATTTGAAATAGCCAAATTCCGAAGAACCCCCTTCTCTGCCACCCCAAAAACAAACGTCTGACATCAAAGCCCGACTGACAGGCCCTACGAAAGGATCTCGTAAAGAATAACGAACCCGAGAATAGCTCACCACGTAAACAAGAGTGGAAATTGAAGGGGGAATCCTCGATTATAAGTCAACCCAAACAAAGTCGCCATGCGACGCACTCTCAGAAGGGAATTCGAGATGTAGATAGACTCAAGTAGAGAGTATTTTGGTATGAGTTTTCCTAATAATGAATAATTAATCGGGTTATTAATATCAAACTAAGCCTCGTTATTTTCACACAAATCTACCGGTGAAAGTCGGTATATACGGAAGAGATAAAAAAATGCTATCAGTTTTTACATAAACAGAGCTCCACCCTCTGACTCAATGAGCTGTTTCATCTCAGCAGACGTCCTATATCTCTTCAATTACTCATTACTACCCCTACCCTTTCCCTGCTAATTCAACATCATCCCCAACTATAACAGCCTTAAGCATCCCTTTGCTACCCATTACCTCTTCTAACTACATACTTTGCCTCCTCTATTCTCTTCAAAATATTTCCTCTCTTCAACCAGCACAGTAGTACTTCCTGGTTTGTCATCCTTCCCGTCAACCGCTCTTTCTGTATCTCCTCCACGCTTACATTCCAATCGACGGCATCCTATTCTCGTCTCCCTTTCTCAGATTCAAGACGTTTGCACCATGCAACGCTATACTTCATGTTATACTAATCATCAGCCTCTTCCATATGTCCGTACAAAAAGCCATTAGCAGTCTTGCTTATTTACGAAACTTGAAACTTAACGAAAATATTTTCATGAATTACATTCTTCATTTTTTGTGCAAAATAGTTTATAATACATCAATCTAATTGAAGAGGTATCTATACGCTTCACCAAGAGGAGAACGCTTCAAGAATTTAACGTATAAGTAACTAGTTTCAATGTAGGTTGACTTTCACCACTTTACACGTATACGAAATTGCTACAGAGGATTGGTCTCCCTTGAATAAATTAGTTCTAACATCTCTTTCCGACTTTTCTCAGACTTATTTCTGCATCCTTAGGGCTTGAGATAGAGAGCAGGCTGAGTTCACTATAAGTTTTAAAAACTATTCAAACTCATTTAAATAACTGACGTTGGAAGACAGAAACTGGAGCAAGTAGAGCAATTTAATTCAATTTTCTAGCGTAGTACGCTGGAAGAAAACGGACACAGTAGCAAAGACATACGAAAGTAAATAGCGCTGGCTAAGGAGGCGTTTAATAATAATAGGGAGCTGGTGACGGGGACATTGGGTAAGGATGTTAATAAGAGGCTCGTGAAGAGCTTCATATGGACCGTAGCGTTGTATGAGGCAAAAAAGTGGACCCTGAGAAAGGAGGACGAGAATAGGCTGCAGGCATTTGAGATGTGGGTGTGGAGAAGGATGGACAAGATTAGGTGGACGGAGAGGAAGACTAACGAGGAAGTGCTTGAGATGGTGGGCGAGGATAGGAAACTTCTGAATGAAATTCGAATTCGACATTCGAAATATTTTAGGTGGCTGGAAGATGTAATAAGGGGCGAGGGGTTCCTCAAGAGTGTGATAGAGGGAAGGATGTTGGGCAAGCGGGGAAGGGAGCGAAAAAGAATAGGTTTCATGGACGGGAGATAGAGCGAAATAGACCCCGGAAAGTGTAGAATACTGAGAGGAGATTCTCAGACATTCAGCAAAACCTACCTTTACCAGTAGAACGCTTTAAAAAAAATTACAACTGACACCAATCCTCCATAACGATGGCGATTTAGTAACTAGCAAAAAAATATCGATTATAATGCAAAATAACACTGCCACTGATAATGGATAGTTTAAAAAACTATAACCTAAAAACACTAATATTTTTTCACTTCGATTGCGTTTATTTCAGAAATGACCAAAATTACAGATGAACAACGATCAGATTGGTGATCGGCCACCTGATTTTATTAACATAAGGTACCTTTCCTTTCATCAGGCATTCACCAGTGTCTGTTTTAAGATATATTTCAAGAAGTACTGGGAGTACGGCACCTCCCGATGCGGAACAGCCTACATCTTCACAGATTTTGCAGCAGACTGGATGAGTCCCCTGGCTAACCCCGCTCACCCCCCCCCATACCCCCCGTCCTTTAACCCCCCTCCACCCGAGGCCCCTCCCCCTTTCGGAGCTGCCACATCAGTGCCTCCCTCCCGGCGCGAGAGCGGAGCCGCCGTCTCCCTCGCTCTCCAGCTATTGACTTCCTCGAGTAGTCGTGTGGGGCGACGGGAGAGCAAGCCCGAGGCAAAGGGAGGGACGCACACTCATATACTGGGTGGGACGGGAGCAAGGGTACAAGTTAGAAACCTAGTACGATAGAAGTTCTGATTGATAGTCCACTTATAAACAGGCCCCCGTAACTTGGGAGAATTAGCGAGCAAAATTACAAGTGCAAATGAGAGGGCAATTTCAACGCCTCCTCGATTACAAATGAAGGCATTTTTAATCGAGAAAATATAAATAACCAAAATATAGAGGCCCTCACCATGCATACAACGGGCGATTGTACTAATTTTGACGCACATTTAGCTGTGATAAGAAAGTTAAACTTCTACGTTGAGAAGCTTCGAGCTATTTATTTTACAGATTTCCTTATCATTCTCAATACCTGTTCTCATTAATGATATCTAAAGATAAAGGTGACAAAATTTTGTTTTATTTGCTAATTTAACACGTAGCCTTACGACAGAGGGCCTTATTAGAATTAGGCCTTAGGAGAGGGCCTTAGGAGAATTAGCGAGCAAAATGACAAGTGCAAATGAGAGGGCAATTTCACCGCCTCCTCCTCGATTTCAAATGAAGGCATTTCTAATCTAGGTGGTCTCACGCATAAATAACCAATATATAGATACTCTCGCAATGCCCACAACGGGTTTTTTTATTTATTTCGACGCACACTAAGCTGTGATAGAGTAAATCTTCTATGCTGAGGTAGTTTGAGCGATTGATTTTGCACAGAGACTTCCATTAAATTAGTCATAATTGTTCTCATTAATGATATCTCATGATAAAAGTGAAACAATCAAACCTGAACAATTCAGGTTACGTGTTAATTTGTAGCCTTGCCCGACATGGCGCACATTTTGTAATAATTCATAAACAACGCACAGGTTTTCTTCTAAACGCGAAGAAATGCATATCATATTATTATAATGCTTGAAAACAATATTTAATTGTCGCGCCCAGTCGAATATTTTAAAAATCATATTTAAAGACAATTTGGCACATATTTCGACAAACTCGCCGCAAAATCAAGTCATAACACGCTTTAATAAAAGCAAAAAAATTGAAATTATAATTCTCGTATAATGTTCATTACTGCATTTATGGTGAGTTCCAACGCATAAACATATGCACTTCCACAAAATGTGGTTCAAGAATTTTTTCACAGTTCACTTTTTGAAAATTAATTAAAATATGCACAAATACCACTCCAGCAACATTAAATGGTTGGTTTTACATTACGTCGACCTTTATCACATGGCGGAGAGCCATCGGCCCCGACTGAACAGTCAGGATTGCTACCATTTTTTTGTAATTTGAAGTACTACGGTTTAGATGCTAATTCCCAATCATATTGATAGCTAAGGCGAGATTATTTATAGCAAGATGAGATTTAGAACTATGTAGTTCATTCTCTTCCGTGATAAATACGTACATTTGGACAAGAAGAAAGGAAGCAGATACTCTTAAAACGAGAGCTCAAAGAAACAGCGTAAAATAGCTGGACCAATGCAAGCTGGAGCAGATGAAAATAGTACAAAGTTTGGCACATGACATGTCAAGAATAAACAAGAAAAACATGGATAAATGATGACGTAACAATCCAGAAGTAAGGGGCGCGGAAAGTATGAATTAAAAATTAATAAGCCTTCAGAGATCGTGCATTTATATCCAACATGAGAATATTTTGATCGCAAAATTATTCTAAGAAACCATTCGGCATTGGTGATATTTACCCCAAAACCCTGATTCAAGAATTCAGTAAGCCTAGCGCCCTCAGTGCTTGTACAGCTCTTCCCATACTGATCAAGCCGAACGTAAGGTCTAGGATAAAACTGAGATCAAAGCTGAAAAAGATAGGAAATTAAAATAAACCAAATACCTAAATTAAAAACTAAGATAGCTCAAAAATTCCAACAAGAAAAATGGGGAAATTTCAAGAATATGACGTTTAGAGTGTAACCTAACATCCCTTCTCGCTACTACGTTTGGAAATCGAATCGTCCCCAATATGAGGAGAAGAATACAATAGAAACCATTTCTAATTCTCTGGGACACATTACAAACACATGCTACCAGGGTAATCAATATGATACATACGTTAGTAACATAACAAATTATCCTAACCACTTAACATACTCAATGACATAACAAGTCTTAATAACCAAGAATTAATTATGATTTTAATAATAATAACATAATTATCCAATTCCACGAATTCCAAAACTTGCCTTGATCCAATAGTGATATTATTCAAATAATCAGTTGTGCTTCTTTTCAATTGTGAGACGATTCTAGACAATATTATTAGGCAGAGAGTTCAATAGTTTACACGATGGAAAGAGGAATGATTTTTCATTTTTAGTTGTGCGGTATTGGAGAATGTGAAATTATTCGTTTTCCGCGTTAATCTCTTGGTCATTAGGGCATAAAATATCATGTTTCCATATAGATACGTACGATGGGGTTTTTGCTTTCAATACTGTAATAATAATGAGAGTTCAAAACGTTAAGTAGTTGGGAGTAAGTAATATGTTCGTCATAGCGGATATTAAAAATTAATCGCAAACATGAATTCTGGAGTCTTTGCCATTTGGTGTTTTGTTCTTTAATCTTATCTGAGTAAATAAGGTAACAATAATAAAAAATGGGGTAGACTAAAGTCTGAGCCAACCTCATGGAGCGAGCAAGTAAATGATATCGGGATTTGGTGCCAGAAATACTTCATCATGTATTGCATTTTGTTCACTTTATTTGAGGCAGCATTTACTTGCTCGCTCCAGGTTAAGTGCCTACTTTGATGAACACCAAGGCTTTTGACTGTGTTTGAGGAATCGATTTGGATATAAAGAACATTTATACTAGGGATATCACTTGAGAACAGCATATTTATAATGGAAAAACTCCAAAAAATTGACTTCGTCCTATTTGGATTAATTTTCAATCGGTGTTCAGTCAGCCAATCACAATTAATTTGGTATCTTTGTTGACCTGTGCGATCGTGAAAATACTCTCCGAGGAGTAGAACTTACGGTATATCTGTAGATCAGCGTAATAGTGGTAATTGCAATGGGTTTTTACGCTAGCGAGACCTTTGATATATATGTAGAACAATAATGGACCAGGCATTGACCCCTGAGGCTCTCCACATAAGACGGGTTGGAAAAAAACACTTCAGCGATTTCATCTTTTACAGCTTGCTGATAATTTTACATGTAGGAGCGAAGGGTGGAGTAGGAGAACTTGAGTTGGGTCATACGTTCCAGTAGTATACCATGGTCCACTGAATCGAAGGCTTTGCTCAGACTGAATTGAACTAGGACAGATAGATATAGATCTATAGATCGGCGAATGTCATCAGCCACCTTATCAGAGCCGATTGAGAGCTATTATGTTTACAAAAACCTGAGAAGGAAATCTCGCATGTCATGGTTGAAGATATGCTTCCAAGTACATTTAACTTTCAGGTATGGCAAATCAGCGAACTTTTCAAAACCGTATATGCTCGAATGTAATTCTACATTTTTCTTCCTCTTTTGGGAAATTGTTATCCTACCTGCGATTCATACTCAAGTCACTAAATACAGTAGACTAGTCACTAAATAAAGTAGAATATCAGGTTTTCTTTGTGTCGGCTGCATAAAACTATACGTACCTCTATCATTAATAATCTCTAGTGATAACCTGCTGAGAAATGTGTCAGAGAATGTACTAACTTTAGTATTATGACTTATCACTGCCAGTACACTTGGTATTTCAACTTTTAGATAAAAATGCATTCTTCAACACCTATTGCATAGTACAAATATTGCATTCCCAACGAAAAACAAGGAAATTCGGTCAGTTTTATTCAACTCGACTTATACAAGAGTTAAGTTTTAAAATTATGTTGGGTTAAGTTACGAGATTATGTAAAAAAATGGAGTAGATAAAATGTTTCTTTAATACTTGTTAATTTCATTTTTGTGGAATAAATAAGTTTTGAGAAAAATAAATGGGGGGTTTTACTTTCCGGTCAACCCTCTTAGAAAATCAGTATTTTATCCACCATTCCAACCCCATTCCTGAAATAAACTGCCGTTTTCTGTAATTATTTACAATGTTCATGGTACTTTTAGAACGACCGTATTGACAAACTTGTCTCAATGTGTGTATGGATCTCAATAGTTTAGTTTGTTAGGAGGGAAAGGCATTGTTGTATTTAGCACTCTGTTTTGAAATTTGCTCTTGATGAGTGTTGACTAGAATCAAGGAAAGTTGAGCTCTACGGCCTCGTATTGTGACAACTTAAGTAAAATATTTTCTCAAATGTCTTTACTTACTGGCACCACTTGTCAAAAGAAAGAAAAATGATATTTGCTACGTTGATTTAACGGAGACTAATAAGAATCTTAAACATAAAAAAATAGTAGAGCGAAGGAAGTATCCAGATAGTATCATTCAGGAAGATAGCTTTTCGAAAAATTTGTATGAAAATAATTTACATCGTTAAGATACGACAAGAAATATTATTCATACTACATATTGGGAAACAAGAATGACGATCATAAGGTTTTCTTTGATCATCCACTAAACAGCTCGTAAAAGGTGGAAGGTGTGCACTATAAAATCAAGGGATCAACTAAGTCTTTACACGTGTGGTTATCGTAAAGGCTTAGATCTTCCTAAGTGAGTCCCAATAAGTGGAGAGTGATTTTAAAGATCTCCTTGACGTTTTAAATTCTATGTAATAATGAGATCTTTCAGTTGACAATAAAGTTATTATGAACTTTATTGTCTTGGCTTGAGATCATACCAATTTTTCTGAGCAGCACTTAACATTATGACACGTGTCCAGAATATAAACTATCGTTGCGTAGGCCACATATAATGAGGGTTCCAAAGAATCATGAACCTCCACAAGGAAACTAACACCTTCACTCATCTAAATCAGTAATCCAATGTGCAATGCCGTACAAATCGAAAGTTATCAAAATTACTCACGTTAGGGGAACTTTAAACTTACCATTTTCATTATTAGTGCATTTCAGAATTGGTCGAAAGAGGTCCTAAAATGTCTAGATACCGATTCGCCAAACCACCCCATTCCATACCTACTTCATTAGTATTCCATTTTTCTGTAAGTGTTTCTAGCTGTTAATTTTTTTCTGTTTTCTTTGAGCAATTTTCATCGTACCCTGAGCCAATCATCGTGGTACGCAAGACATCTTCAAATAGGTCAAGTGATCAGCCGATGTGACGTTTAATTGTCTCTATCCTCGTGAAAAGTCTAAAGCCTTAGCTTGCGGGTGCCACGATATGTGGCTGGACACTATGTATCCCATAAAAACGTCACCTTAGGAAGAGGAAGACCCGAGTAGCGCGATAATCTACGCATTTCCCCAAAAATTCGAGGGCCCGTGATTCATTTGCCAGAAACGTTTTTCTCTACCATAAAAGTTTCAGGAGCTCAAACAATTGCTGCTTATGGTGATGACACGTTATCAGGTGAAATATGTAGGATACTCTCGGCTGTAGCGATGAATGGCAAAAGAGGCGCTAAAAATTTCTTGAGGAAAAAGACGGAATCGATTGCGGGCTGAAGGAATATTTCCGGTAAACCGTGCATTATATTTACCTATATTTCTGTTTTCACTGCTCAAAAAACCTCTTTAGTTCCCAAAAGGTCAATTAAAACTACAATATGATTTTACTTTTTATATTTCTTAATATTTATGATTTTTAATGTGGTGGCTTGAGTTTATTTTGGGCGAATCGATATCCATGCCAAACCTCCCTCGAATAATTGTTATAATTAATGGCATACAATTTTCCAACAAATATGGCGCGTTCACCTCCGTAACCTTAGGCGAATATTTCGTGGAAGTTAAAGTTTCTTTGAATTATTCATCAAATTTAACTAGTGCTACCAGATAATTACATTTACGATTACGATTCTACCAGATAATTACGTTTAACCAGTGCTACGATAATTACGTGCTCTGGAATTTATTGCGGACAGAAGGAATTTATTTTCTCTGTAAACCGTATCTGACATTTAAAATCTCTTTTTCACCGCTCAAAAACACCTCGTAATTTCGTAGAAGTTCAAATGCCAACTGCAATATGATTTTACTTTTCTTCGATCCCTCATACATTTACATCAAGGTCTAAGTAGGTACACTGTGGTTTATCCCTTAATATATCCGCATTTTTTTAGAACTGTTAGCAATGACGGTTGAATGGGTAGTGAGGAGTTGCCCGCGACTCAGTGACTCAAATATAAAACTTGATTCTATATTTTGTTCAATTTATTTAAAATATCCTCCTTTCGCAACTGAAATGCGTTAGCCATTAAAACCAAAATGAAGTACAAGGCATGCACAATATCCAAAGGATATATTTTTTAATTACACATTCCTATCGGCATAGCTGGTGTCTGCAGCGCCATTCCTATATACTCTCCGTATGTTGACTTCAATTATAATACAGTAGTTAGCAATTAACTCAAAACATAAGGTTGTAAGATACATCTTTTTTTTATTTTCAATCAATTTCTCCCGAGACATCACTTCTAATGTACAGTTTTCCGTGACAATGGCGAGTGTAATTGATGGACAAATATTAAATATCCCTGAGTTCCCAAAATTGCCGCATTTAACACCGTCTACTTTCAACTTCAAGTTGTGGGAGAAATAACATTTGTCGTGCATACCAATAAGAGGATATGGCTTACTCTATGTTTTCCAAAATAGATTAATCTCCTCGGTCCCGGCGTATTGTATACAATACACAGACGTTTGAATTTTTTCCCGCTCAGCAACCAAAAATATTGGCAATGCCACTTGCTGATAAGTGGCAGCATCATTAAGAAGCTTGAGTGGCAGAGATATTAACTCTGCAAACATGGCTTCCACGAAAAACGTAAGAATGAAGAATTTTCCAAAAAAATGCAGGGTATGTCTCGGGACTGAGGAGGTTAAATTACAATCATGTCCCTTTACGTTGTAATCACGATTATTAACCCTCGATTTTAATAAAATCTAAGTTATAAATGGCAGACTAGTTGGTGAGCCCGCACACAATCTGAGAGTCCCCCGCGTCAAGGAGTACTCCTCCCCATCAATGGTTGTAAAGGGGTGAAGGGTGCAGGGCAGGGGGTGCGCGGCACGGGAGGGGGGGAGCGCGCGGTGGCCGTCCCGCACCACGACGGGGTGCCAGAAGGCGGGCGGAGCACTTTTGCACTCGGCCGCCGGGCCCTGGGAGTTTTCGGGGGCAGAGAGCCCCTTGCCGCCGCCCCCGCCTCTGCCTCCTCCTCGCATCGATTCGGCACGGAGTCGCCCCCACCCCGACCCACCACTCGCCCAACCCCCCACGCCCCTCCGGTGGAGGCTGGGAAGGGGAGGCAGGAGGAGGAGGCCGTCTCCCTCCCCCGTCCATCCCACCCATCCTTTCCGCCTCCTCCACTCACACATTGAGACTGCAGCTCCCCTCTTCTCTTTCCCCTCTCCTGCCGTTCCTCGGTTCACTCCCCTCCTCCTTCTTTGAGTGGTCCTCCCTCCAACCCCCGCCCACCTCACTTCTCTTTCTCTCTCTCTCTCTCTCTTACTCCCACTTTCTCTCTTCCTCTCTTTCTATGTCTCTCTCCCGGCGAAACCGATCCTGAAACCGTGTTGAAGAACAATCGCCCCCAGTGAGGTGACCGTGCCCTCAAGAGGATATTATAGTAATAAATGTGTGTATATTACTCCGATAAAGAATGCATAAAAAATAATATATTTAGTTAAATGGGGAGTAACTTTAGTTAGCCGTGAAGGTAAATCTGAAATATAGCTACCATCGTTTACATATCAGGTTATGCATATAAATATATACATATATATATATATATATATATATATATATATATATATATATATATATATATATATATATATATATATATATATATATATATATATATATATATAATCGTTCGTTCATTCACTCAGACCGCTCAGCGGCAAATACATACAAATAAAGGTCCGAACAGAAAGGTAGAAAGAAAGTGGATAGGAACACATAAAATGGACGAACACAATGGTGGTGTGAAGATGTAATGATGGCCGACTCCAAGCAGAAAAAATTCGACTGGACCAGGAATCGAACCACGGACCTTTGGATTTCGCGTCCAATGCTCAGACCACCAAGCTAACAAGTCTACTAAGAATCCACTGGAATCGGCGGGGGGTTTATAGGAACAAACACTCCCCAAGGCATGACCCACGAGAGCGGCCAGTAGATGGCGCCAGGGCTGCTTTTCACCCACCGTCAGAGAGAGAGAATGACACACACAGAAGGCGAAATGTAAGAATAACTCAAGCACACAGACAGTGGCGAAAGGTATAGAACAGGCGTTTCGGGGTACGCTAACCCAAGTAGGAAATGAACCGTTCAGGCCATACAATCGTTCATTCATTCACTCAGACCGATCACCGGCAAATACATACAAATAAAGGTTCAAACAGAAAGGTAGAAACACATAAAATGGACGAACACAATGGTGGTGTGAAGATGTAATGATGGCCGATTCCAAGCAGAAAAAATTCGACTGGACCGGGAATCGAACCACGGACCTTTGGATTTCACGTCCAATGCTCTGACCACCAAGCTACCCAATCTACTAAGTATCCTCTGGAATCGGCGGGGGGTTTATAGGAACAAACACTCCCCAAGGCATGACCCACGAGACCGGCCAATAGATGGCGCCAGGGCTGCTTTTCAGGGATTTATTTATTTATATCATTTTGAATCATAACATCATTTTGAATTTATAGTACATATATCAGATAATATTGCAGTCACAAGAAAACATCCTCTACACTCTCTTTAATGAATAACCAAGATTGAATGTCCTTCATTGTTGTGCTTACAATTTTTTAATTAAAACAATAAACAGGAAATCAATTTCACACTTTTGGCCCTATATACAAGAAACATCGTTTGAGTAATGTCACGTTTGGCTTAGGCAAGGAAATACGCGCCCTGCGTAGGGAGTAGGGAGAAGGACTGTACAAATAGTATACCAGTATTACCACTTCTTAGGTAAAAACTACGAAAAACTTTATGAACAAATAAATTTCTTAAGGGGAGCAACCCGAAAAGACAAAATAGAGGAAAGGAATGGTCAAAGCGAGTCTTTTTTAAGATCACTCTAACTATTCTTTTTGTAGAAAAGCGATGGATCTTATAGAATTTTAGTAAGCTCCACCCCAACAGAATACGCCGTAGCTTAGTCTAGAGTTAACAAGAGAGTTATATATTAATTTCAGAAAATTAGTAAAGTGAGTCCTCTGTTTACGTCGGAGATGCGTGCCGTAGAAGTGTGACGTAAATAGAAACGACGTGAAAACGGAAACAAATATCCGTGACCACACTGATTTCAATCCATGCCAAGGCGTTATTCCTTAGTTTGTTTCCATACCTTCATTCAAAAAAATATGTATTTATTACCGGCTCTTTAAGATAGGAACCATGTATTAATTATCAAAAAAACCCAAAAATATGCCTATATGTTTCATTTCATTTGCATGAAACCGTGAAAAATTTTACTATACACTCGCTACCGTGGACATAACGTTCAGTCAGACACAATTCGTCACAACGCAAATAGAAACTACGTAAGTCGAAACGACTTATGTAGAAATGACGTAAATTGAAACGACGTAAAAACTAAAAAAGATATTCGTAACCCCTTCAATTCCAATATACACTAAGGTAATGAAGAAAGTAAACAACAAGGAAATGTTTGACAAATAACCACGACGAATACGCACAACCATACAGTGAGCGGAGAAAAGCCCACCCAGGCGTGACCCGAACCTGGGAACAGAGGGTAAGCAGGCGAGGACTTTGCTCCACAGCAGCAGAGGACTAAATGGAGTCCATGGCGTTCTCTGTCACAGTCGGTATTTGAACTCAGACCACAGAGGTTTGATACTCTGAGAAGCTTCGGATTTCAGCAAAATATTAACCGGACTGACTTACCTGCTGATGATTTTTAACTAACGAAAATGGGGCTTACTTAAGAGACACCCCTATCTTTTATACTTAGCATTAATGTACAGAACACCGAGACAGCAACGAGATATCTTGCTATATCTTGTTCCTGTCCACAATGGAGTCCACATCCCGTACTCAACAACGAACATTCTGTCCCAAATCCATGAGCCGCGTGACATCCAACTGCTCAGACGAAATCGACAAGGCATTACCACATATTGGGCAAGAATAAGACCAAGGGACTCAGCAAGGCGGAAACATATAGGATTTGTTTAACGGACTTTGTATATAATATGTTCCCTCTTTACAATTACACATGGATTAAACAGTTTAAATCACAAAAAATTTATAATCCGCTATGTAAACAGGTCACTATGCGGTCACTGTGATCTATGCATAAAAATACTTATCTTTCAAATGCTTATCAAGGTCGAAAATCCTATCCTTCGAATGCCGTACAGAAATATAATAAAGACACGATGCCAGTTTTTTATTTCGGAAGACAGGTTTGATTCAGCGATGAAGATCAGCCAGAATGAGTAGGTCGGAGGTAAAGCATTTATTAAGATGTTGAAAAAAAGTAAATTGTCAGGAAGGAAGCACTAAATTCAGTTATTTAGACATTTTGAGTGCCACGCGTATTATCGTAAATTCGTATGAAAAATACAACGCTATTTTTCCACTAATTGGAAGGTTGGGAGGAGTTGGGAGCTAGGGTCTCGGAGGCTGCACACGAACATAGGTTTCTTGGGAAATTCGGATCAGGTGTGTTTCAGAGCCACACAGAGGACATTATTTTGACACCGCACTACATTTCTAAGTCCGACAGAAGAAACAGAGTAAGAGTGATACATTGCCGAACAGATAGGTAAAAAAAATGCATTCTTACCCCGCAAGATAAGTGACCATAATACAAACTACACTCCACTTAAAACACTCCCGTAATAAAACACATATTTCACCTCCCAAAACATTTACACCTTTCCACGGCTGGTGTCCTAACACCCTCTGCTACGCGCCCATGCAGCAGCTCAAAGGGTAGCATGTAGTTGTACCTTACTGAGATACGTATTACATGAAAAAGCATTATACTATAAAATTGGATCAAAATATGAAAACGTTAAATCGAATTGTAGCCTGAAGTTCAAAAACGTACGTCGAGTCCTTACTGAATGAGTCCCCTGAAACATAGGGCGGTGTAGGGAGATGGGAGAGGGAAGAAGGGAGAAATAAGCGAGTCCTCTGGTACGCGCGGAGAAAGCCAGGAAGCTGTCAAAGTGGTAATGCGGGTCGGAGTTGCATCATTTATGGTGACGGCTTTGAAGGGAGCCAAGCCAAGGGAAGCGAAAAAATTTGGCTTTCAAATTTTCGCTTCCAAGCTCCGCTCTATTATTTCAATGCTAAACCAAACCGTGCCCCGGAACACATTGTGGCAAGGTTCATAATCCTGCGGTTTTTTTCCACATCACCAGAAGTAAACTAGGAATCAAATAAAGCCAATTCACGTTCAGATAAAATTTCACTCGATAACACAATAACGGCAGCGAGAACATAACGGGATTCATTCTCCATGCGTTTCACCAAAGCATGTTTCTAAGCGGAACGACCGAGAAAGTCATCAGTTCTGTATTTCCTAATGCCTTCAGGTTCAGTAAAATTTCAATAACTACCTATAGGGGAAACCATATCTTCCGATACGTTCATCCGTTTATTTGAAACAATTTTCAGAAAGGTCCATCTTATTACGATATAATAGCATGCTCAGTAATCATGATAGTTTAGCAAATGCCTCGCCAAATTGATGTAACATATAAAATCATAGCTTTATATCATCTTGCGAAATAACAGCTACTTTATTAAATTCACACGCTGTCTAAACTATTCAAGTTTTATTTTAAATTTTAAAATAAGGACACGAGAATCATATCGTTATTTCCAAGTCTCGCAGCTGACTTACTGCGCTCCCCATAGAGTTTCCAGCCAATATAACAATGAAATCTTCTTCCTTGACCACCTCCCTCAAGCTGTCATTCCTCCAAGCAACCGATTTTTTTCACGAAAAGAATTAATTTCCCATGCGTATAAGCAATGCAAAGTGTTCCTCCCTTCAGCGGTTACCTCCCTAAGTGGCCATTTTCTCATAGCTCCTATGGTGATCGCTAAATACAGGTTTCACTGATTAGAGATTTGACACCTTTTTAAAAATATTGAAATCCTGAGACAATGCAAAAATCATATTTTTTGCATCACATTTCTTCAGCATACTTCAGAGAGCATTTTAATAACATTCCTTTTCCTTCACTGGAAGTCTATTCCTCATCCTCCGTCGAGGCCCACCTACTTTATTCACTATATTTCACATATGCAAGTCGGTATCTCGCTAGTTCTGAATATTCCTTCCATTTATTTGCTTTGTTTTTTTTTGCTAATCCTTTCAATAGATCAGCCTCTCTTCACACGACTGATCTAACCAGTAGGCCTCATTTTTCAATTCTTTTCTGAACCCCGAGCACGGAAGTTCTAGGTCTTTATCCCCAAGGGTCTCGAGTGGGAATATGCTGCGACGGAACAACCGAATCGCATAGGAAAGTACATGGGAAGAGATATCAGGAGGCAAAGGAACTAGCATTAGATATGGATGGGTGGAAGGCTGCAGTCAACCAATCTTAGGATTGAAAGACCAATGAATGAAGATATTTTTATATAATTACTTAGAATTTCAGTCATTTATAAGTGTTCAATTTCACCATTAATAATTAAATGTTTAATGCGTACTTCCTAAGGCTGCTGAAATAAAAACGCATACATCGAATATTATGTCCATTAAGACAATGGAACAACCTCGCACCAACCTTCCTTAATGCTCAAATGTACGCATTGGTATACGAAACTGATTGATCCAATATGCAATTTGATTATGTAGCCACAGCATGGGCATTAAATGGCAACTTACGCCTGAGTTACTTATTGCTGATGTTAAATGATTTAATCAACTTAACGGTATTGGTAGTAACTTTGTAGAATTCCTTCATAATGAAATGATGAAACTAATTGATGTCAACAATCTTCCAGGTTGCCTCCTCTTATGTTGTCGGGTATCACAACAGTTTCGCCAGCTATCCTGATAGCGCCTTGAGGTGAAGGATACTGAACTGTGATGCCCAACAACATACACGGATGCAACCCAGAAAACTGTTGACATCTTCTGATCAACTACGCAAAACCTGCGAACGATGAAACTAATTTATTCATCATTTCATTATTAAATGATATCTAAAAAAGAATTACGCCGAGGTTAAATATAATTAAAATATAATTTATGGAAGCCATAAGTGAACTTCGAGTTTTACGATCTGAATTAATCCACCGTCATGACAGTTTGTCTTCCATTGCTATAAAACTTTCTAATATCTATTTAACAGAAAGTATTAGAAAAAACCTTTAAAATTTTTTTAACATACTATGACTATTTAAAACATGTTTACCTGATTTAGCATCTTAAAATTATGTTAATTATTAATATTACTAAATTGAATCGGATACAATAAGATTTATGCAGGGTAATTTTGGTTTGGGTATTATACAATCCAGTTAATTTCTTAAGCTGTTTTTACATAAGACTTGTTGCAATTATATACTTTTAATGAATTAAATTCTAAGTAATTAAATGAAAATATCAATATTAGATAAAGATAAACGGTGAAGAAACAATCACGCTCCGCTTCGCAGATGATATCGCAGTCATAGCTGAAAATCGCGATGATCTTCAAAGGTCACTTAACGGAATGGACCAAATTCTCCAAGAATACAACATGAAATGAAATAAGACGAAAACTAAAATCCTAGTAAGAGGAAGAGATGAGCAGAATGTGTGACGGATCGGCTGCGCCCGCCTGGTGGGTTTTGTTTTTGTTTGACTGGGTGGCCGGGGAGGTCGCCGTTGTCGCGGTCGGGAGGTTGGTGTCAGGCCGGCCTGCCAGGAACTCGGCAGTCTCTGGTGGAGTAAGGATCGAGAGAGGCCTGCGGCAATCACTGGGCCGGAGGTATCCTGGCGTTCGATTGGAGGTACCGGCGAGTGAGTCCGTTCCAGTTTTTCTTGGTATCATTTCAGGATTGTGCCTACTAGTTGTGCCCGAATTTCCAGTCCCTCCCCTTTTGTTTTTTTTTAAATATCTTTCCCCTTCCGTGTGCGAGCGGAAGGATTCCTCCCTCACCCTTCTCGCCCTGGCGCCCAACAAATTTCTCCTTTTTTTTGTCTTAATTTCGTTTACCCACGGCCCAAGCTAGTCTTCGGAGGCGATAACGTCACAAATGCAGAAGTCACACTGAGAGGAGAGAAATCAGAGCAAGCGGATTACTTCACACATATATTTTATTTCTTGTATTTTATTTTCGTATTTATTGTATCGCAAGTACCATCATGTAGGACGGAAGAAGTGCAACGGACATCAAGCGGTGAATAGCCAAAGCTAAGAAGGCATTCATGGGACAACTGCAGTTATCAAAAAAGATAGGACTACAAACAAAGAAACAACATGAGAAAACATTCATGTGGAGCGTTGCACTCTATGGATCGGAACCATTGACCATTGGAAAAGCTGACCAGGAAATACTGGAAGCCTTCGAAACCTGGGCTGAAGGATGATGCTAAAAATAAAATGGATGGACAATATAAGAAATGATGACGTGTGCAGAAGAAAAGAAGACGAAAGGACCGTACAAAAAACCATGCAGAGAAGAAGAACCAGATGGACTGGGCACACTCTGAGAACAATTGGCTTGTAGAGAACATAATTTTCAAGTAAAATAGCGGGAAAAGTCCCCAGAGGAAGACCGAGGAATAAGTTCATGGACCAAATAAAGAGGGAAGTACATAGGAAGAGATACTAGGAGGTAAGAGAACTAGCAATACACAGGAATGGGTGGAGGGTTTTAGTAATCATTCTTAGGATTGAACAACCAATGATGATGGTCTTTAAGTCAAATCATTTTCGTCGCACAGTACGTTTAAAACTCCTTCCCGACGAAAGGTTTTGGTTTAAATTTTGGTGAAAAAATTACTGTGGTGACTATATGATTTATTTTCGAAAATATCGAGAAAGCATACAAACTACAGGTACCCTCTGTTGATTTTTTGATTAGACAGAGGTGTTACAAAGTCTTCAATCTTTTCGAAAGATTTCTCTGGAATGTATACACGTACCATTTCCCGTTTAAATTACTGGTTCCTGTTGGTTTACATCTCGGAAGTAGTTCGGTAAGGGGCTGATGCTTTGGTACCTTTGGAAGAGTGAGAATTCTTTCTGTGAATTGAGACCAAGTTCATTGAATTCTCTACGGAGTGTATACGCGTACCTCTTTTCCACGTAAAATGGCCGTCATTTTTTGACATATATCTGATAAAGTAGCACGGTAAGGGACTGATATTTGGTAACTATGGAAGGGTGATATATTTTTCTTAAGAGAGACTAAATTCATTGAATCTAGGTGAAATGACAATTCGCACAAACCATCCTAATTGTTGAAAAAAAAGATTCAACTCCAAGGCTTTTTAAACTACCTTAATTACATTTCTCATAAAAAAATTTCTCAAGTTGTAACATCCTGAGACACAAATAATGGATATGAGGAAGTATAAGGGTCTTTGGACGCAAATAACCCTACTATTTTGTTCCTTCAAGGTAATCATCCTCGCAAATATATAATAGTTTAAAACATGGCGTCTTTCAGTTGCTCCATCACGCAAAAACTATCAGACCAATTGTGCTGAAATTTGGCATGTAGATAGAAAATATATCTGGTTATAACATAGGCTATATTAAAAACCCCTCAGTGCCCCCGAACGCCTCCCTTGGTGATCCATGCTAAGCATTGGGTTCGGTGCATTGGTTTCAATTTTTAATAATAATAATAATATTGATTTCTTTATACGTAACAGCCGAAGCCAATTACTACGTATTTAATAAATGGACGAACACTCACAACCATGCCCAGGGAGGTGTAAATATCCTACCCAGGCGGGACTCGAACCCGCGACCTTCGGTTTGGCAGGCGAGGATTTTCATCCGAGGACTTTACCCCGCCGCCACCGAGGCCGGCTATTTTCCTTAAGACCTGATGACGTGTCATGAACACGTAGAAACTACCAAGACTGTAAATTGGTATAGATCTACATTGTATACATACATACGTATACATTTACATTGGTATACAGTATACATCTAACTCACATTCATTTTTCCTTTTAAAGTGCTTTCACTCAGGATAGAGGGCTGGGATTTTTTTATCGGATGGCTGAATGAATGAAGTTTCTATTAAATGATTGAAGTTTCTATAAATAAATGGATTCTCTCAATCTATTTCATTTTACGCTTCATGTGTGTCTGAAAATCATGTATTTAGCTGAAAAATCTCTTACTTTTTTCTGATATTAACAATAGCATATTTCCTTGACACACACAGATTTTATTTACAACGGATATTCCCGCCTCTAGCATTTAAATATCACAATTTTTGGCAGGCTTATGATAACACGTGGAAAGAAAATCTGTATAAGAAGGGCCCAGAGTCCCAAGGGTACCATTGCTTCGAGGGTAATCGATAAATTCAATGCATATCTACAACAAGTATACTCTTCGAAATCTATTCACAAAGTAGCTCTCATAGGGGCACTGCATATATATGAGAGAACACTTACGTAGTAAACGATACACGTAAAGGAATTAAATAGACTACACGCAGTTAAATGTGCAATAACACTAACGTGAAGCGCCTAGTAATCAAGGTAATGATGCACCTGGAAAAGGTCAGCGTATCTACTAAGACGAACCTAACGTACAAGATAGATTACGAACTCCTAGAATGAACACGCGGAGAGCAATCTTCAGGCTTTTCGGTTTTCTTATAAAATATGTTCAATGTTTTTCCCCACTCGTTGAATTGGCACGCATACCTTCCGCTAGTATAGTATAAAAATAAACGTCATTCACGCCGTTCCCTTCTGAGGTAGGCAAAGTCACAAAGTTTCTCTCTCATATACATATCTGTACACCTAACTCTGCTTCAATAATTTCCTCCATACTGACCTATCCTTGCAAATCTCTTTTGCCTCATTTACCCCCATACTCTGCTTCATATATGTCCTCCTGTTTTTAAGACTCCTAATATTCCTCCTCCTAAGAATTTCCTAAACCACAACTTTCTCGGCCTTCCTCTGACCTCTCGCACCATTCATTCTACTCTCATATATCTATTTCGTTGGATTTTTTTGGGGAGGCGACCGACAGCTGAGGTCATTTCCGCCATAGGAGATAGGCAAGAGAGGAAGGGTGGATAGAAACCCGGCGTCGGCATTAGCCTGCTGTTAACGATAGGCGCCAAGGAGTCTGCGGTTTAACATCTCATCCGACGGATGGAGTACTGTACTTGAAGTGCCCTCCACAAGACACTCAAGTAGGGATGGACTTCCCTCTGAAAAACATCCTCCTCTGCCCGGATTTGAACCCTGGCCGTCCATATGGTTAGTCAGTATTCTAGCCACCACACCAACCCGATCCCCATCTGTTTCGTTATTTGACTCTAACTCATTCTATCAACATGGAAAAACCAACCAATCACTCTCCTTTCATATATGTCCATTGCTGGAGCATCTAACTCGCATTCATTTTATATACACTTATTCCTGACATTATCCATCCTACTTTTTCCGCAAACACTCCTCAGAATACTGAAACCCACGGCGTTAAGTCTACTCTCATGTAACAAAATAGAAAATCGAATGCATAACTTCACTGTTGGGTATGGCAAAGCCAGGAAAAAAATTGCGAACGGCATATCTGGAGGGAATCCGGGAGCACTGCAATCCGTGTACGCCGCTCGCAATCCGCTAACGAGCGGAAAACACCCCTCACCATGTTCCGCGGAGGACATTTTCAGTCGCTGCTGAAGCTGTCGGGGAGCGGCAAAAATGTGAAATCCGGGCGGAAGCGAAAGGGTGTGTGAGGAGGGAAGGGGAAGAGGGGAAATGGTCGGGTGCTCCCTCTCTCTCTCGCGAGGCAGCGCCCGCGCGTCGCTGGCAGGCGGAGTTCGCGAGTGCCTGGTGCGGGCAGCTGAATGATTGGGGGACGTGGACTGGAATGGGCGCAGATATAGGGCCGGGAGACAACACGCGCTAACCGGGGAGTACACAACCTCTCTACTCCTCCCCCCCTCTAACCCCCCCGCTTTGTCGCATCTTTCTTTCCAGTTTGCGACGCGCTGCCTTATCCCCGGTTTTATTGTGCCCATTTAACGTCATTACAGGGTCATTTGACGGAGGGTAGCGCCGTGCGGGGCAGAAACGTGGACTCTTGAGAAAGGAAGACGAGAATAGGCAGTTGGTTGAATTTTACATCTTCTTATTGGTCATCTTGTGGGAATTAAAGGAGGAGGCCGGCTGATAAACGGTTAAACGGATAAACGATTTTATTGAGTCCATTTAACGTCATTTCAGGGTCATTCAACGGAGGGTAGCGCCGCGCGGGGCTGAAACCTGGACTCTTGAGAAAAGGAATGGGGCTAGATGTCGGAATCAAAGGAGGAGACCGACAGATAAACGGCTAATCAGATAAATGGTTTTATTGTGCCCATTTAATGCCATTACCAGGTAATTTAACGGAGGGTAGAAACGCGCGGGGCAGAAACGTGGACTCTTGAGAAAGGAAGACGAGAATAGGCAGCTGGTTGAATTTTATATCTTTTAAATGGTTTTTTTACTGGGGCTAGATGTGGGAATCAAAGGAGGCCAGGTCGGCTGATTAACGGCCGGTTGTAAGAACGTTGAGTTATGAGATCCATGAAGTTATGGATCAAATGAAATTATTCGAGTAGCAGGAACACATCTTACAGTTTCAAAACATATCAACCAATAGTTAATGACTTCGAATTTTTGATCTTATCTTCCTTCGCTGAATAAAATTTATAGTGATTTATCCTATATATAATTGCTAATGCACATATTCATAATTCACAAACAAACGGGTCTAATTCGTCTCAAAACAACTATTTTATCAAGTAATTAAAACTCCAAGCGGTTCATCGCGCCTCCGCTTTCTTGATTACTAATTAATTTTGATTGATTATTGCTGGTAATTAATTTTGATTTAAATGAATAATTACTTTGGCAGTAAGTACGCTTAAAGAAAAGGTGCTCAGTAGTTTGAACTTAGTAGGATTGAACGACCAAAGATTACATCATCCATAAGAATATTATACTACTGATCATCAGCGTTAATTATAATAAAACGATTTACAACACACTAAATACTATACGATTATCACAGATCGGTTTTCAAGTTGCAATAGGCAGCTCTGATGATTATGTGCTTACTGTAAAAATAAATTTTTCTCTGAATGATATATTTCCTAACCGAAACAAATTGTTTAAGGAATACAGCGCCTCAAAAACTGGGAATCCATATATTTCTTAATAGTATGAGGGGTGTCACTAAGACTCCGGTATATAATATGCGAATCAAAATATTCTCCATATGAAAACCGAAATCTATACACTTTCCAATCGATTGAGTTTGCGTTAAGTAATCGAAATTATAAGTAAAACACGATCTTTCAGCTAACGATTCGATATATATACAACTCGATCTCTCAGTTAACATCAATTCCTCCGAAAGGCTACGATATTTCGCAGTAAAAGTTGGCCAGACTAAATAAAACAGGGCCTGAGGGCCTGAATGTTCTTTCTTTATTTACATATCGAAATCCCTAAAAGTTACTTCGCCCATCATCACATGCTGGATATAGTGTACGCTCATTGCACACGAGTGACAGCTAAATTGAAGAGAATATTTATTCACAGCTCTTGGATATATCCCTTCGTCTAAAGGCAAAATATGTCCTTCACATTGCACCGAAAGGTTACTTTGAGGATAGTGTTCCAGACGCATGCGGCGCACGGATCATCTAAATCGGTCGCAGTCATGCGAAGGTAGTGCCAAGACCTGAGACCAGCGGAATTCTTGTGCATCACGCCCAACTTTCTTGGTCAACTAAGCCCAGAAGTATTTAGGCCCCGTCCATTTAACGTAGTTTAAGCGAGATAGTTCCCAAGTCATAACGGAGACCATATTTAATTTTTTTAAAGTATTCTACCGGTTAAGGTTGCGTTTGTTGAATGTAAGAGAATCTCCTCCCAGTTTTCTACACTTTCATGGGTCTATCTCGCTCTAGAATATTCTTTCTCGCCTCAGCATAAGATCTACCCTTCTTCAACCTGCCCATGAAACCTATTCTCTTTCTTCCCCTTCCTCGCTTGCCCAACATCCTTCCCTCTATCACACTCAGCCATCTACCCTGCCTATTCGGGATTTAATTCTGAAGTTACCTCTCCTCGCCCACCATCTCAATCACTTCCTCGTTGGTCTTCCTCTCCTTCCACCTCACCTTCCCCATTCTTCTTCACACCCACATCCCAAATGCCTGCAGCCTATTCTTGTCCTCTTTTCTGAGGGTAAACGTTTCTGCCCCATACAATGCTACACTCCAAATATAGCTCTTCACCAACCTCTTCATCACATCCTTACACAAGGTCCTCTACACTCTTACTAAACGCGTCCTTAGCTGGCGCTATTCTCCTCCGTATATCTTTGCTACTTTGCCCGTTTTATTCTCTCGTACTACTACGATAGCTAAATGTTTGTGCAACCGGCCACTAGGATCACGAAGACCGGATAGAGTAGACTGGGGTTTGTATAGAAGATGAACCAATTTCTGTCCTGCCCGCGGCTTTCGCTTCCCTCCGCCGCCATTCCTGTACACAGCTCTGCCCAAGCACCAACCCCCCGCACCACGGCCCTTTCCCCGATGTCCGGCGGGGGCGCACAGCAAAGGAGGATAGGCTCCGCTTGCGCTCCTCAAAGCACTCACCTCTTCAGTTAACCTCCACAACCAAATCAGGCCCTGCCAGTGCCGCAATCGTCTTTCAGATATGATCGCGGGGACACACCCCGGGAGAAATTGGCGCCCTCTCCCCAGGGAGGAGACTCCAGAAGGGGGGGTAAGAGTGTTTCTCCCCCACCTGGGCGACCCTCTCTTCCTTCCCCAAAGGAAAATGCCTTTAACCCCTCTCCGAGAGTGATTTCCCGGACTGCTCCCGATGAGTATCGCTCCAGTGGTATAAAGAGAAACTGCGCTTAATCTTTTCTCGTTCGAAGGTACGCTACTTTGGACTATCAAAGATAACATGACGTTCTTACC
Organism: Ceriagrion tenellum; assembly: GCA_963169105.1. Lineage (NCBI taxonomy): Eukaryota > Metazoa > Arthropoda > Insecta > Odonata > Coenagrionidae > Ceriagrion > Ceriagrion tenellum. The sequence goes on from OY720637.1 coordinate 51,014,466, forward strand.
CGTAAACGTAGACTATTTCTCGTGAAAAACCTTGAAATAGTGACTCCGCCTATTGCTAAAGTAACTACTTTGTTATGAACGATAAACATACTGAATTTTAATTATTCATTATATAACATGGCCGTTTTCGTGAGTCAGTTCACGGGGAAATTGATTATATAAATAAGTCAGCATACGGGTATATGTTACCTAGATTTGGGATAAGCATTGGGCCAAATCTAACTTAAAGACGTAATATACATACTTCCTTGAGTTCTTCCACTTACCCAAAGACTATCTCTCGTGAAAAACCTTGAAATAGTGACTCCCCGTATCGCTAAAGCGCGACGTTTTAATGAAAGATAAAAATGCTGAAAATAAAGTATTCGTTATACACCATTGCCAACTTCGTAAGACAGTTCCCGGGGCAATAAATTAAATAAATAAGCCAGCATACAGGTATCTGTTTCCTAGATCTGTAAAAAGAATTGGGCCAAAAATCCACCTGAGAGACGTAATATGCATACTTCCAAAAATACACAGGCCAAAAAGTTAGATTGATGTTATAGAAAATATGGACATCACAAACAATATGCAATCGAAGCTTGTAAGAGGCGATATAGCTTTGCAAAGGATGCATCAGAAAAGTGGATCACAAATCACGAAATAGAATTACCTAAGAACGTCTGACAACGCTGAGTTAAATGCAAAGAATATATATTACCTGTGGTGTACCCTGGATATGCCTGAGCTAAAATCGGTACAAACAGGTTAAGAAACTAATGGGTGAAGTGAGAAAGAGGAATTCGTGCTCGAGTAATGGGCATGCATGAAAGAAGCGTCCTTCGATAATTTGGCCCTGCCGAGATAAAGAATAAGAGTCGAATTATAAAATATATTTATGAAGGAGGTGTGGATTGTGTGATAGGAAGGGTAAACCGGAAAAGCCATAGTTGAATATGGTGGAAGATGGAGATAAGAAGAGACAAGAAGAAAGTAAGGAGTTATTAAACAGGAGAGGTTTCATGAAGGTTGTATATGATTGTAACTGTCGTACCAATAAGTTTTCCTGTAGTAAAAGAGATACGCAAAGACAGGTCAGTATGAAATAAACCATTTGAGGCCGAATTAGCTTTATAGAAGAATCCCAATCATCGCGGGTGGTAATTTTTTTGAAATTTTCATTCATGAAAGGGAAAGACAAGTAGGGGATGCACGAAATCCTCAGTATTAAGATGAGCCAAATATATAGGTATGCCCTGAAAATGCGAGGCTTCTTGTTTGATGAAAACTGGGTTATAATTTTGTACCTGTCAGATTTCAGCAAGGACGGTCTAGATCATATAGCGTGATGTTCGTTTTCTAGAACGTCAAACTAGTACTTTAGTTTTTTTTAATGTTTGAAAAACAGAGTACCCCAAAGAGTACCCATTAGCCCGTGGGGCTGAGGTGGCTGGAGCGATAATCTTATGTCATTGAATGCAAAATTTAATATTTTTTTAAGTAATTCATAAAAAAATTCACTATTCCGGCAGCAATGAAAATAATAAAAGAGCTATCTTTATATTTTCTTCTTAATTAATGCACGTAATAGGTAGAGTTTTAGAATTAAGAAGAAGCGACATCTAAGTAACATGTTTTCGCATATTGGAGTTGGCATTGCACATTGATACATGCTATCGACAATTGCAACGTTAAAAAACATATTATTTCTCATTTTGAAGAAAATTTGTACATATTTAATCCAATTATTATTAAGTATGCGTCGCGTGTCGTAAAACTACAAGTCCAAATATCATAGAATTGCCGAGAAAATTGGTGTGATGCAATTTTTTTCACTTTTATCTATGCATGTCACTAATGAGTACACGTAAGCAATACTTCACGTAAATCTATACACAAATATACATCGCACCAACCACCCTAATGTTGAAAGTAACAGCAAATCGCCACGGTGGGACACCCGGGCCGACCCGGCCCGACGCAGGCCTTCCTCACAAGGGGGCGTCTCACTCCACGCGGCGAGGAGTCGCGAAGTCAGCTGTCGGCTAAGCGAAGGCCCCACCCACTCCAACGACCCGACACGCCTCTCTAGCAGGTAATGTTTATTGATCTAGGAGCGGATATTGTTGCAACGCGGGCGGCTGCGGGACGCCACGTCCAGCGCCGCTTAAAGCCTCACCCCTTCCGAAGTTCATCTAGGTCAAGCGACCTGCGAGGCAACGCAAGAGCGTGTGGCAGGTGCTGTAAGGGCGACAGCCTCTACATACACATACTACCCACCGAGGCGCCTCGCCGAGGAGGTGTGCGGCAGGTGGTGCTAGTACGGTAGTGCATGAAAGGAAGGGAAAATGAAAGGGGGAGTTCAAAAGTGGAATATACCTTGAAGTCAAATGCTAGTGTTACGCTTTTATTGGTCAAAACCGCTCATCGTGCGTGGAAAGAAAGACCCTAGCACCTATCAGTCCAACAGAGTATCTCTCATATTTCGTCGCTTATTTCTGTTCCAACAATTACAGCTGCCGATGAGAATTTGTAGCTGGTTCTTGTTTCTTTCCGACATTCATTTCAAACGTATTCTATACAGCGAAACGACTAAAACTCCATTCAAAACAATTACTTCCACTAACAATCAACAATGCCACCTTAAAAAAACGAGACGTTAAAAAATAAATGGGCAACTGAAAGCGATCACAAAATGAAGACCATTTCATTAGCAATTTATCATTGAGAACCCGGGTCACCACTGATTTCCCCATAATTTATCGCTATCAACACGGGAAACTGCACCAATATCCACATCGTCCACCACGTGTTCGCCCGTCAGGCCATATTGAAATGTAGCTTAGAGGTCGTTTAACGTGGGGGACTCAACGGAATTTGTGCGAAATATCATTTCACCTAGAGATCAATTAATTTGGAGTCATTTTAAGAAAAATATCTCACCTTTTTGCGATACCGAAATATCAGCCTCTTTACTGGTTGTTCAATCCTAAGATTGGTTGACTGCAGCCCTCCACCCTTCCCTGTGTAATGCTAATTCCCTTACCTCCAGGCATCTCTTCCTATTACTTTCCTCTTTATTTGCTCCATGAACTTATTCCTGGATCTCTGGAAACTTTTCCCTCTATTTTGCCTTCAATTGTGTTCTTCACAAACCTATTGTGCCTCATTAAGTGTCCAATTCATCTTGTTTTTCTTTTCTGTATGGTGTTCCATATGGTCCTTTCCTCTTCTGCTCTTCTTTAAACTTCATCATTTCTTATTTTTCTGTCCATTTTATCTTCAGCATCCTCCTTCAGCACCAGGTTACAAGGCTTCTGGTCTTTTCTGGTCCGCTTTTCCAATGGTTCATGCTTCCGATCCATAGTGTGCTACGCTCCACACGAATGTTTTCACAAACGGTTTCCTGGTTTGTAGTCCTATCTTCTATGAGCACAGCAGCTTTCTTTTTCCCATGAAAGCCTCCTTAGCTTGGGCTGTTTTCCGCTTGATGTCTGTTGTACTTCTTCCGTCCTACGTGTTGGTGCTTCCGAGATAGATGAAGGATGTTATATTTGCAGTAATTTCTTTCCACTCAGGGTGACTTCTACATTTAGCATCTCTCTTCCACATTCTAGGCTTCTAGTCTTCGTCTCATTTATTTTCATGCTGTATTCTTGGAGAAATCAGCACCTTACCGAACTAATTTCCGAGATTATGGACAAGAAATAGCCATTTTACATGGGAAATGGTGCGTGTAAGCACTCTAGAGAGACCTGATATAAAAAATGAGAAATTTCTTACACCTAGATCTCGTCAAAAATCTAATGTGAATTTTGTATGCTTCCCCAACAACTTTTTAGAATAAATGATATTGTAATCTTGGTTATGTTTTCATTATCAAGAAAAAATCTTCGGTTAAGGCGTTTTGAACGTACCGCTCGAAATAAATGAGTTAAGTTTAAGGCCAATTCAGATATTTTCATTTAATTATTTAGAATTTAGTCATATAAAAATGTAATTCGCCATTAATAATGCAATATTTGATTCATGCTTCCTACGTCGGCTGAAATTAAAACGTGTAATTCGAATATGGTCTCCATTATGACTAGGGAACTATCTCGCTCAAACTACCTTAATTTGACAATTTGATGCACAAAAATGATTGGTATTTGGGTACGCAATTAGAGTAGGGACTGTTTTCCCATCTGTCACGTACGCATTTGTGCAAGCAATCCTGCAACTCACGGCTTTACAGGACGCTATTTTCAATGCACATCCGAACGTAATTCCGATTATGGAATGAAGTGCCTCGTGTAAAATGGATTTTACATGAGGTAAATTTTAAAATGCATCTCCCAGTTATTGTAGTTGCACATTTGTGTGTACTACTACGACATAAATACGCAATTATTTCTCACAATATTGATTCAAAAAATATGCTACACCAAATGCTTTTTCAAATACATAAAAGCTTCTAAGATGAAAGCGAGGTACCCCGGAAAAGAAGCTGTTGAAACCCACACTATTGAAGCACATCGCTTTAGATATCTAGTCCTAATGCTGTGGAATTAATGACTGAAGTTGCATATTTTTGTCTTTCCTCCTTATATTTTAATGTCTACTCCTAATTAAAAAGACTTTTCGAAGTAAAACTTTAGATAGTTTTTTGCTGAATATTTTGCATTTTAAAATTACTGGTCGGACCTTGGCTTATATTCTGCAACTGCGTTATTTTCCTAAATACATCTCAATGCTGCATTTTCTCCACAATAGAGGCGCTGTTAGACGCTATTCAGACAATAAGCGCGGTGGCTATACCATTCTGACTACCAGCCCCTATCCACATCAATTACACGGGCATAAATTACATTGAAGAGGATTCAACTGACCAAGAGACGTATTGAAGCAATATATTCATAAACCATTTCTCTTCTCTACGCACTGATACGTCAATGAACCTTTCTAGGATTTACTATCATATTCAAGCATTTTCATACACATAAACCAGCTTTATCAGTTTACCGACGCACGTCAAAACGACGCTGAATACACGTCGTACTGAGTTCATTAAGGCATCTATCATGTAAAGTCTTTAAAAATTCAGCAGAATTCAAGGCCTTTTAAGTGTTATAGTTCAAACATGTAAGCTTACATAAAATATTTATATAGGATTTCGTTTAATCTCTTGCCTTTTAATGAATTGACACATGTCTGATATCGTTAATGAATTGTTGAGGGATACGATATAGGATGGATACCTCCATCTTGCCTTTCAATGAATTGACACATGTCTGCTATTGTTACTGAATTGTTGAGGGATACGATATAGGATGGGTACCTCCAACTGATCGAAGAGAAAATTATAGATTGAATCGTTTATGAAAGTTAGACGTAGACTATTTTTTACCTGACGTTCAACATATTCTGCTAGAGCAAAACAATTATGGTAGAAATGATCACATATTCTGCTAGAGCAAAACTATTATAGTAGAAATGATCGCAGGCATAAAATCTATGAAATAGACTGTAGAACCATAAGAATTAAAATGTGATATTTTTTCCGCGTACAATAAGGAGCCAAAACAGTTACGACAGATCAAATCTTGGAAACTTTGACCCTCTCTGGGTGAAGTAGGCCTTGCACTTGTGCTAAATGTCTGGAGATCATTATAAGCTACTAACTCCGCATTAAATATCCGGCAAGACATATATCCTCTATGACTTAGTACCTTTTATTAATATTTATCAGTCACATTAATAATACTAACCAGTAGTTGTATCCAATCAGTAGCTGTAAATAGTACACTGCACGGCAGCATGTTCGTTTACATAGCACTATCCTAGTTTCTGGTCTGACTGCGTATTGTTATTCTAACTGCTTTTGGGCTACGCCTGGCATCCGGATGAGCGTGCAAGGTTCTGATTTCAGGTGGAACTAGGGTTGCATGCCTAGTGTGGAATCACCACGTGCCACACTCCGTAGTGGTGGCTTGTACAGTATTTTGTAGATGTACTCAATTATGTAGATTTTCTTAGTTTAATATTTTATCCAAAAAATCGTCTACGCTGCTCCAGCAGTCTAAGAGAAATTTGTTAGAATATATATCCGTCCCTAAGAGCAGCTTGACGGTACATAGTACAGTTTAAGGTAACACCTTGCAATATCGATTCGCGGTTAGTCACGAGTCAGTGTTTCAAAATGACTGCACCGAAGTTTTTCCACCATGACCATTACAGATGGCTTCCATGCTGATACATCGCTGCAAGGCAAAGATTACAAAATTAATTGTGAACCCAATTCCTCAAAAAGAATTCCAATAACGAAGCAGAGCCTCAGGTAAATATGAACCTATAGTAAATAGGTGTTTAATTCTTGAGAGTAAACAAACTCGATTTTCCCCTTCTGCCTCTCCCTGTTTTTCCAATCGTTCATTTAATTAATTAATATATATTCATTATTGTAATATAACAAACAAGTTATAAGGTAAATAGTGCTCACCTTGTATCGATGATGCACTGAAATAGAAATTGGTCCAAGTCACAATTATAATTTTAGGAAGAAAGTTTTGACTTCCGTCTCCTCAAATTGGACCAAGAAATCAGGACTAACTTTAGGGAGAAAGAGAAAATGACTAAATTTAATAAGAATTTTTCAAAAAATTCCACTACGCAAAACTATTCACATTTTTGATAATCCAGGCTCTTTCAATTTCATCAAAGTAATCAGCCTAGCGTGTTTCCTACCAAGATCACGCACTGTTATCTATCCTGAGCAGAGGAAAAACAATCACACATATCCATTCATCTGGAGTCCATCCAGTATCATTCAACTGGAACAGTCATATTTAAATCTTTCTCTCATCGAGTCCCCTGAATTACTGAAAAATATGTCATCCCAATAACGGATGTCCCAGATAACTTTAACACACTTTTTTCCGAGTATTGGATTACCACTTAAACCACACCCGGAGAGAAAACTGAAATTCGGGGATTATTGGACGAAACTTGGCCGCAAGGGAATTTAATACACACGGCGAACATTTAAAAGACTTGAGGAGATTGAACAATAAAGTAAAGTTGGGTTTTATTCGAGGAATATCCTCTGAATGGCCGCATAATCCTCTTTCGAGCCACGATCCATGGGATCCCACGGTAACAATTTCAGCCGCGAGGTTCGATAATATTTTCCCCGCGACCAGTTTGCACGGATTAAAGATTTTTTTGTAGCGCGATCATGTCGACGGATGGGGTGCAGCTTTGGGAATACATAAACCTGACAATGCATACATGTCATCGGGAACTATTATCACTTAAAACGACGCCGTTGTCGAAAGCCATTACAAAGACTTCGTCTCTCCCGCCTTGGCGCGCGCGAAGCGAGCAAAGTTACCCCCGATAAAAAGAGATCGATAGGCGTACGGCGAAACTGCCTCTCTCTCTCTCTCCAACGCCCAGAGTCGGGATGTTTAAGACAAGACGGGACACAGACGCGGCGGCATAACGGGTAGTTGGGGGGGGGGAGGAACGTGGGAAAAGCGGGTGCAAATTACTGCCCCCTTCCACCAACCCCGTCCCTGTATCTTTAGATTTGTCTCACTCCTCCTCCCCGCCCATCCATCTCTCCGCCCAGCACCGCCTACGCGGATTCAGACTGCTCGCCGTGCGGGTCCGATATCGGGGATCTCGTACGGCCAGGTGAGAGAGTCGGCCTCCATGATGGGCTCATCATCCATCATTTTTCGGGAATGAATTTTCAAGTCCGCCCTCCCAAATGTCTCCGGCTGATGAGATTCGAAATATGAGGCATGATTCCACAAGGTCACCTGGCGTACGCTTAAAGTGCTTCGACACATCATAGCAAGAAACGGAACATTTAGAGCTTAAGTCACAATCCCTCGAGCCCTTCTTTTATTAATGAATAGTTTTTTATCTTCGGGGGAAAGATAGGTTGCTGGGACAAAAAGAGAAGTTAGTCCCTCAGCGCCAAAGTTTCACTATTACACTTGCTTCATCAGGGCTACAATGAATTCACAGGTATACAAAATGTTAAATTAATTCACTTATGCTACATCTACATTACTATCTACATAATACCCTATTAGCCGCCGTATGGGCTTGTGGCGGGGGGTGTTAGGATACCAGCTGTGTAAAGATGTAAGGGATACGGTTTTAGGAGGAGAAATGGTAACATGTATTATAGGAGTGTGTTTAGTGGAGTTCAGTTTCACCAAGAAACTGGGAAGAAGACGAAGGAATCCGAGGGTGAAGACATTTCTACATCCACATACTACCCCGCGAGCCTCCGCTTAGGCGTGTGGCAGGGGGTGGTAGGTCAACAGCCGTGTAAAGATATAAAAGTTTTGGAGGTGAAATGGTGACATGTCCTATCAGAGTGTGTTTGGAGGAGCTCAGTTTTTATTGTGGTCGCTTAAAGTGCGCGGAAAGAACGAGTTTTAGTACCTATCTGTTTGGAAATACATCTTTCTTATTTTATCGCCTCTGTCTGACCAAGAAATGTTGTATGTCGTCAAAATGATATTCTATGTGTCTCTCAGAAACACACTAGATCTGAAATTCTCAGTCAAACTAAGCCTGGCGTGTAGCCTATGAGTCTCTATAGGCTCCCAATCTAATCCCTCTTGATGCTGAGGAACACTATATGTTCGCTCGTATCAGTTTTTAACGAAGTGCGCAGCTTTCCATTGCATTTAACTTATCATTTTGCTTAAATATTTGTCTAGGGACCCAATTGTCGCGGAATATTCGAGATGTGGCCTTACCAGAGCGAAGTAGCATCTTTCTTTGACTTTTTCATCCGATTATCAATCATATGCAGATACTGCTCTCGTGTTTTCCACCGGGTCAAAAACTCCAAGCGAGCCTGATTTTCTACCGCTGACTCGGACATGGCCGTTAGGACAGTTGAGTGGCGAGTACGAGGTTTTGTCGACTTGTTTAATATCCCCGCCCGGTTATGTTACACAAGCTTGGTAAGCACGGAGGAGTAGTATACGATAGCCAACTAAACCATCGTTCAAACGAAATCAGCCATTACTAAACATGCATCATAATGTGTAACCGGAAACGATCATTCCATCCCGTGCGGCGATGCAAATATACTTTTGCACTCCTCCAGATAATGGGGCCTCCTGGTCAAGGAAAATACGAGATTCGACAGGAGAACAAGACAATTGAGAACATTGGGATTCTCGCTTAGCTTTCAGCTTTATACCCGGAAATCTGTCTTGATACCCGTAAAAATTTCGCCAAAAATGTCAATAGTACAAACAGGCAGGAGGCAACCGCCCCCTCTCCGCCAACTAATTACGAGGAACATAATTCGATGGGAATATGTAGGACGAGTATATGTGGGAATGAGGAGACAAAATCATGATTATCGTCCAGTCGGACGTCGAAACGTTGGTCATTATGGAGCTTTTGATCCGGTGGGAAACTCAACAACAGTTCCTCCACCTAGTTCCAGGGAAAATACCAGATCTCACAATATCAATCTTCTTTCATCTACCTCCCGTCTATAGCACCATGAAAATTAATGATTAACGAATGAGACAGAAATAAGCTAAGTCCGCCTAAATATTAATTAAATGCAAATTAGGTCGCCTTCAGACGATCCAGCATCCATACATGTACAGACCCCTATGTTTCCCTCTGGCGGGGGATTTTAAGTCTCGACTGCGCTTAATCACAAGTAGAATCTCTGTATCGGAGAGTACGTTCTTTGTTGATGTTAAAATGCATAGTGAGACATCCCCATCATATAAATCCATATTTATAGCGCTTGTTCAAACATCCTCTCATCATGATAAACGATTTTATTGTTCTTTTCTATTTTAATAAACAATAATTCGCCGACAGTCTAAAGTACGAAACATGATTCCAAAGTCAACATCACAAAACGTGGAGGCACATTTATTTAACGATAAAAGTTAACCATACATTACAACACCGGACTAAAATAACTTACTTGTGTCCCATATAGCATGTAATAGTCTAATAATATCCCGTGGAAATCCTTTTCACCAATATTGGCGGCTGGCTAATGGTGACTGAGGAATGATAGCGAGAGTATTTAGGAATTTATCATAACCTATAGGGAAAGTTTTTCACATTCAGCATAACCTTATGACTTCATCTCACTTTCATCAAAGTTCCTCCAAAGATGTTACCCAAGTCAAAACTGCTAAAGCAGTTTTAGAAGACACTCAAGAAGTACAAGGCCGAGGAAGCATTTACGGAATCATGTGATCGACATGTATAAAATTATGAGGTATCGTAGACACATTATATACACAACAGTAAAAAAAAATACACGCCGATGAGTTCCAACGGAATCAGTTAATCGATTGTTGTCAACCATTTTATCGTGTTAGAACAAAGATGATGATACCTACTGAAAATAATCTAAATCTGCATACTACTCTGCGAGCCGCCGCATGGTCATGTGACAGGGAGGGTTAAGTCACCAGCTGTGTAAAAATGAAAGGGATAAGGTTTTGGGAAGAGAAACGGTGACGTGTATAACGAGAGTGTATTTAGAGGAGCTCAGTTTTTATTGTGGTCGCTCATTGTGCGCGGCAAGAACGAGTTTTTGTACCTATCTGTTCGGCAGTGTCATCTGTGTATCTCTCTTGCTTTATCGCTTCTGTCAGACCTAGAGATGTAGTGAAGCGTCATAATAATATTCTATGTCGCTCTGACATACATCAGTTTCGAAACTCTCAAGCAGCCAAAGCCTTTCGTGTAGCCTCTGAGTCTCTAGGGGCTCCCACCTTAATCCCTCCAAATAACAAATAATAAACATGATTCCCATGGATTATTTATCCACGGACTAAGAAAAGGCTAATTCATGTATTAAGCAACGAATTTAAATTCCATCTTCCTGATTATAGACAGAATAAATCGTTACGAACGGGATAAACAAAATATGCTGAGGATTAATTAATTATTTATTATTTTTTTATTCAATATTCAACAAGGAAAGAATAAAATGAAGACAGAAAGATATTTTGCATAGGATATAAAGACAGGAAACAATTTTAAGATGCATTGATTACTTGGAAGAACATTAATATATATATATATATTAATATATATAAAGCTACAAAACTGACTGACTGACTCATCAAAATTCCTGAATGTTTGAATAATCCTATTCTTGCAATCAATTTTTCCCTTCCTACCGTTAACTGATATTTTTAAATTATCATCTGGGATTTTAGAATTTTTTCCACTTTCGTTGCTATGGACATATTTCTCCATTGTCGCCGGGCCGAGTGTCGATTCGAGGTTTGGAACTCAGCGAGGCGGGCCAGTTTCAGGGGAGGGGTTAGATTTATGAGTCGATATTGTGTAAAATCGCAAAAGTTAAAAAAATCGATTAGGCTTCAAGATAGTGCAATCGATAGCTTTACATATATGAGTTAGGTATCCTAAGTGCATGTTATTTAGTCTTCTTTGTACCATTTTTCGCACTGCTAAGTACTGGGTATAATTTCTTCAACTTTTTCCTGACCTCTACCGTAGTTTTGATGACCAATTTCAACCAACCAAACTTCATGATATGGTAGTTTTCATTAAAAGAACATGCAGTCCATGTAGAAGATTGGAAGAGAAAAATTGAATATGAAAATTAGTATATTAAAAATCTCGATTCCGATCGAATTGCTATAGTAAAATTCTACATGTGAGCCCTTTTTAAGAATGTTGTACTGAAATGAAATATCTAACGTAGAAGAGCGTCTTATATGCCGTCAAATGAGGTCATGATGATCTTCCAGTGGTTCCACGTTCGTTTCCATATACTGATTATAGTATTTTTAAAAGTCGTTAATAACCGGATGACATTCAATATAATTTTGTACTAGAACTGTCTGGTATCTATACCTCATGGGGCGCGTATTTCATTTTCGAGAATTATACTTTTCTTTGCTTGCATGTAGCACGCAGACTTGAGAGCTTTCATTGTAATTTTTCCTTATTTAAAGAGTATCATCATATAACACTTCCCCCCCCCCCTGCTTGCAAATTGCAAGCACCCATTTACTCGTTATATATAAATCAGCGTTTACCAATATTTTTCAACTACCAGGCCTTTATAAGCCATGATATTCAGATAACGTCTTGTGAGAGATCACTTAAAACTTCAATGAGCAAATTAAGGCCATTTAAGACGAGATACGGTGAGGTAATAAATGATTGCTATTCATTTTTAGAGGTAACATGCTCCAAAGACTTGGATCTTCCCTGAATTTTCGCCCGTTCAAAAAGCATTCTTCCTTCCTTTTTTTTAATTACACTCACAACGGAGGGTGGGAAGGGAAAGAATTTTTCCCGTTCGACAGCAAAAAAGTTTCAGTTTTGAAGGCGGCGTCGATATATTTCGCCATCGGCGGAGCTCGTAATGAAGCAATTAGCGGGGCCGTGTGGTCTCACAATCGCAATGGGGTGGGCGCGAGAGCCTGAACCATAAAAGGCGATCTCTCTTTCCCCACTCCGCCTCCTTCCACCCTCCCCATCACTCCGCCCCCCCTCCTTCCCCACTCCTTCCCCACCTCCTCCCAAAAAGTCTTCATCAACGCTCGAGCTTCTCTTTCTTCGTCAGCTCGACGCGCGGTTTATTGGAAATCGATTTCGAGCTCATTCCGTTCATTAAATTAGCCCCGAAATCTCAACAAATTGCAATCCATTAAGCGGGAAATCCGAATGACGGGAGTCTCTCTCTCGCTCTTTTTCGCGTCGAATATCGAGCGGAAAAAGGCTCCGGGAGCCGAGAAAACCAGGACGGAGTGATTCACGGGTACGGGAATGACGCAAACCGTGACTCCTTCATTCTTCTCCCCCCCTTCCCCTCCTCCCTTCCTGCGTTCCCTCTCGATGCCTGCAGGGTTATACTCCTCATTTTTAATGCCTCTTTTCAATGCGGACGCCCTAGCTAGACTCCTCCTCCGGCGCCTTATTTTCTCTCCCGTCACTTTTTATTTCTGGGAAATTCCACGCGAAAGAGACGACTCCTCCTCCTCCTGTTTGAAAGAATTCTCCCTCTTCTGTTCGGAATTCCGAAGATAAATTGAAGTCCGCCTCGACTCCCTTAGCAACGTAACTTTTCCGTACCAATATGACAACGATCGACACGATCACATGCGTAAAATTAGACAGAACCGAAATAACAAATGGTTCTGCCCAATATGGTACATTCTACACTCCACTACACTTCCAAGAAATTAAGCCTGAAATTGCAGTATCAGACTTAACTTTTTGGAAGTTGATAGTATCCATACTTCAAAAATACAGTCATGTACTCTTCCACAGAATTTTATTTTGGATGGTACGACGCGTTTCACCGACTTGCAGCGTCATCAGGTACCAAATTCAGACAATATTTTTCCGATATTTTTGTACATATATCTTTACCACCTTTTCCGCCTTCTTGTATATAAATCTGGCCTTTTTATACATATATCTGCACTGATATTGCCTGAATTTTGTACTGGATGATGCGGTAAGTCGGTAAAACGCATCGTACCATCCAGAATAAAATTCCGTGGAAAAATACAAAATTCTATTATTTAAGTATGGGTAGTAAATTCTGGATAATTTTACAGTTGAAATATACTCCTTAGGCTTAGTAAGTAACCGGAAGTAAAACCTTTTTTTCACGATCACGAGATATAAAAGTAAAGGCTACCATCGTGGATTCTTCATATTCATGATGCCCTCACTTAAACGGCATTTGACACGGTTACGAATTGGCTGCATTTCTGCCAGATAAGACATTATCTGGGACGCAGCATACAAATATTCAAAGGAAAAAGCCGAGGATTATCACAAAATTGAATTACAAGTATTATTTGATTACAGTTCAATTGTATCCGAAGAAGACGCCGAAACATTTTTAGAAAAAAATATTCAAAGGACCAAATAGAAGCTAAAATTAACGAAGTAGTAAGACAAAGACGCAACGTCTCTCCAGCACTCTTTAAAATGTACTTATATATAGCCATAAGAGAAGAACAAGAACTTAGACTGAGCGGAATAAAGATAAACAGAGAAGAAATAAACATGCTCTGCTTAGCAGATGATATCGCAGTCATGGCTGGAATTTGTGATGATCGCCAAAGTTCACTAAACGCAATGGACCAAGTTCTCCAAGAACATAACATGAAATTGAATAAGACGAAGACTAATACCCCGGAATACAAATGAGTAGCTAAATGCATAAGTCACACTGAGATGAGAGAAAATAGAGCAGTTGGATTCCTTCACCTATCTCGGAAGTACCAACACGTGCGACGGAAGATATACCATGTACATCAAGCGAAAAATAGCCCAAGCTAAGAAAGCGTTCATGGTAAAAAGGCAGCTGCTGTGCTCAAAGAAGATAGGGCTACAAACAAGGAAGCAGTATGTGAACACATTCGTGTGGGGCTTAGCACTCTATGGATCAGAAGCATGTATCATTTGATAAGCTTACCTGAAAAACTGATTTAAATTCGCGGTCTCTTGTGTGATTAATGAAACAGAGAGAAAAATATCACTTTTGAAAGCTTCAGGAATTTACCAATAATCAAGTGGAATACGCCTAAAGGTCCATAAATTAGTAAATATAAAAAAGTTATTACACTTACTACGAAGTCAAATTGGAATTCCCAGTCCGGTAACTGACTGGTAAGGTCGATATTTCACGCCAAAGTTTCATTTCATTTTACATCACGACAACCTCTAAGTACAAAATGTTCCACTCATAAATCACGCAAAGGCCTCGCTGCTCTTTGTTAAATACACTCCCAATCCCTAGCACCGTACAACGGTGGCCAGAGCAAACCCTAAAACGCTGAAATGCGTCCGGTGCACCTGTCCGACTGCGACATGGCACAAACAAGCATTTCAGCCTAACAGCTGAAAAACAAGTGGCCTCGAATTAGGTCACTCTTGGACTGATGTATAACAGCGAATCCAGACGAAGTGCTGCGTCCCCCGACGACGGGCTCACCGTTAATGTTACTCTAGCGAGCTGCTAGCAAATGAAATTACCAGGTATCACGTTGCAAACTTGTAAAGATGTTTAAATATTAGAGTAGAAAAATGAAACGCGTCAAGCATTCCTTTTTAAGCATATTGGCATATGTAAGAAGGGTGAATTCAAGAAGGTTACAGTGAACACACTAATAATATTGCAAGGGTTCCAAATCAATCAGCGGAGCCGTAACTATCGATTATAAATCTTCACTTTCTGACAGGTCTTGTACAGTCAAATACTTACAGTGAAATCGTCGTAATAAAATACTTATAGTGAAATCATCTTCGTCATTTGCAATTGTCGTCAAGTAGTTACAAGTAAAATAATTTCCCAATGCAATATTTTCTGACTGTGGATCAAAATGGCAAAAAAACCCTCACCGTTACTTATCTGAGCTTACTCAAGAGAAAACTACAATAAACACAATTCTTCAAATGCAATGGCATATGATTCTCTATATGAAACACTGTAGTTAGAATTCATGGTAAAAGTGAGAGCTTGACAATATTGCGAAATATTATAATTTTTAACCAATCATGAGGATTAGCGGGCATATGTGAAATTATTTTTATTCTATCAAATATAGGTATTGCTTACTTAGTGCAATCTTTTTAATTACTGCAGTCAGATTCTTGTCCATTGAAAAAAATACCCGTAAGGATAAGTTTTTCTTAATTATTATTTTGCTTGAAGCAACAAAAATGTTCCCTTTAATAAATCTCAAAAAGTTATAATTCGCAAGATATGGATAAAATTAAAAATTCAATGCCTATCAGAATTTATTTGAATTGAAAAAGTAAATTACTCCCTAAGTTTCAAGTCACGTAGCATTTCAATGAATCACATTCAGCATAATCATTTACAGCACTTCCTCACCATGACTGTTACTGTCATCGAGCATACGATATTTACAAAATCACGAAGTTTGGTATTGACAAATGATCATAATTTTAATATCATTCGATTGCGCCATTTGAGGAGTAACATGAATGATAAATCTGTTATTAAATCAAATAGTTCATGATAGCTATCATGCGTGTTAATTAGAATGCTGGATCAGCAGCATATGATACAGCAAAGCTATCATACCAGCTAATATCCTCGAAATTATGCTGGGTCCAACACGAGTGGTACAGATTTTCTGGTACTTGTTAGAGACATTTGTGGACTTGAGAGAAGTCTTTGATTATTTACATGGGAAAAAGGCATAGGCATGCTCCAGGTAGTGTGAGCAAGATAGTTCTCAAGTCATAATGAAGACCAAAATCGAAGCATATGTTTTAATTTCAGCAACTGAGTGAAGCACGAATTAAATATTACATTACTAAAGGTGCAGTAATATACTTTTGTACCACTGAAGATTTCAATAATTTATTAAAATTTCTACATAAGTCTTTAACTTTACTCATTTTTTCACGCGGTACATTTAAAACTCCTTCCCATCGGAAGGATTTGCAATTCAGAAAAAATAATGCGGTGACAGAATGATTTATATTAAAAAATACATACAAACTTATCACTGTTAATTTTTTGACGAGATCTAGGTGTTGAAAATTCCTGATTTTTTAAAAATAAGGTCCCCCTGAAGTCCATACATGCATCATTTCCCAAGTAAAAGGGTAGCTATTTTTCGTGAAAAATCTCGGAAAGTAATTCCATTTAAGACTATAGTAGCCGGTAGATTAATTAGGTAATATAAACGATAGCCCCCTAACGTGCTAACGGAAACGTTTCCTAGAAACGCTAACCTGGGTTGAATGGAACTCCGTCAAGAGTTTGCGGAGGAAAACATTTTTGTCTGTGTTGTATAAGACAAAAAGCCACGACGAAAAGTTTCGGAAACTAAAATACGAGGGTCGTCCAGAAAGTAACCTCCGTTCTCGCCTACCATTAGAAGTAGAGGGGGGAGTGCCGCCATTCTTACATCAGCGTGCTCAATGCGTACGCTTTTAATTGCGCCAGTGCGAGTATCGTACTTCCGTGCGTCTGCGAATTATAATCTCAAAAATATGAGCGCCGCAATAGAAAATCTCGCCAAGTGTGAAGTGCGTGGCGGTGTTAAATTTCTTTGTGCGAAAAGTCACTCTGCAGCCGAAATTCATCGTAAATTGTAAAAACTGTAAGACTAAGAAGAGCAATCCAAACCAAGCGTCGTGGATTTCTGACATCTGGTGTTCTGTTTGTGCATGATTACGCTCGCCCTCACATAGCTCGAAAAACAGATGAAATTTTGGCCAAGTTCAAATGGGAAGTTTTTGACGATCACCCATACAGCCTGGACTTTAGCTTCTGGTGACTTTCATCTCTTCGGTTACATGAAAAAGTGGCTTGCATCCCAGCGCTTTGCCAACGTTGAAGAGCTTCAAAACGCCGTGACAGGTTGGCTTCATTCCCAGGTAGCAGATTTTTATAGAGGGGGTATTTCAAATATGCTGAAACGTTATCACAAGTGCTTGAATTTGTTTGGAAACTGTGAAAAAGTAATAAAAATTTTTAGTTTTTAGTTGTATATAATTAAATGGTTGTATTTACACTTGCTAAATTTTTACTTGAAAACGGAGGTTACTTTCTGGATGACCTCGTATTTGAAAAACTTCGATTTGAACAAAGGTGATTCCGTTTCACTAAGTTAATTACATACGATAATGGATTTACAAGTAAAATTAGACATAATGTTCTCAGGTGCTACTTTGTGGTACTCTATTAAAAAGGAAATAAAAACTTTGTGGAGTCCACGGAAAACTTCTGTGCTGAATTTTACGACCAAGGCGTCGACTTTCACGGTCATGATCAAGGCAATATATGCAAATATCTGACGAATATATATAGTTATGTAGAAGCAAAAATGAATGGAAGGGAGGAACAGTGGGACAGAGGTAGAAGAATTGTATAAAATATGGAGGGGGAATTACATGAGGAAAATATACGACATCCCGAGTAAAGGAGTGAGACAAGAATGCTACCTTTTGCTAGAGACAATACAGGAGATATATGGAGATGTCAAATACGGAATAGAGATGAAAAGGAACAAAGAACAGCAAGCCTAACTTTAATGCTTGACATGACACGGAGGGGATGCACTGGTATTCTTGTATAGACCATACGAAATACAATTTGATCATCACATGACCGACAGGAAGCAAACCAATCTCAAAAGGAGGAAGCAGCTATTGAAGGGAGACATTGGGCAAGCAGTAAAGAAATCAGGGCTGGTGGAATTATCCGTCTGTCTCGGAAATAGCGTAAAATGAAATGGAAGATAGACAAGGGACAACAAGGTCATAAATTCTACATCTCCAGGGGTGGTCATGGCGGATGAACATGCTTTCAAAAAAAATATACCAAGGAAAAAATGCCAATGGCTTAAGAGGACGTTCATACAAAAAAAGTAAAACAATAAGAAAAGATGGAAAAATAAAATTAATTTGTTGACTCATTAAGTACACTAAATAGGTATGCAAAGAGATATAATGGAATCGGTATGTATAAAAATGAAACGAATTTATCATGAGTAAGAAAGAAATAAAACAGGTTGGTTCAGCAAGAAAAAACCAGAAGTTACGGTTACGAAGTTATTTAAAGATATTAAAGGTGGAAGAGAATAATCACTGCAAAGGAACGAAGTTACTGATGGTTAGTTCTATCTGAGACCTTATAAATGCATTAAAAATTTAGAAAAAAACATAAACCACTATTTTGCTAATTTTAAAAGTACCATGATAATCAGTAACATACTCGCAAAAAATGTCCATTCTTTGTTTTCTACCCAACTATAAATTTTCTACTTTTCTCAATAAAAGTTGAAAATTTTCAATGAATATATATTGTAAATATCAAAGGTCTTTTGCGTCTATCCTAGCAAAAACGTGACCTTGATTAAGAAATGCTGTGCGCTCTATAAAAGCAGAGATTCCATTGAAAAACTGCAGTTGCCAGTGTTTTTTAAGCGCTTTCAAGAATTTTTCCTCTCGAGAAGGGTTTAAATCGGTTTCACAACAGGCTAAAATCGATTTAATTTAACGTCCCTGTGACCTGAAATCGCTTCATCATCGCGTTCATACATCGCGACCTACTATCATGTGACAGGTTTCCCCTCCCCAACTGGAGGCAGACAAATTAATTCATAGAGATTGGGTATATATTGGTAGCTCCAACGAGTCGCGGACGCCAGAGATGTAGCGGGACTTACTCCTGAGTTGGCCTGCACTTGGAGCGCCTTGCTCGCTAGCCCAGTACGACAAGTGACTCCAGTGACGTGAATCAAAGCGGATGAATCCATCAACGACCAAGATAATCTCCAGTTTGGAGCATTGCGATAACCAGGCGGAAGCTCCAGAAGAGTAAACTCGGCATCAGAATCAGAACATCTATTCCTCTTTGTATCAGCAGTGCCTCTTCCTGAGGACTACAACAGTGTCATAAGAGGACAGACCATTAAAATACCAAGGTAATGAATGAGATTTTCCAGGAGTAGAAAGGAGAGACTGAATATAAAGGTGGGAGGGCATAAAACAGAGCAGGTTGAACAAGTCATGTATCCAAGATTGTGCCCCATTTCACGCTTTAAGCGCTCCGGAGCGCCTCTAGCAGGTCCGATTCACGCTCCAAAGCTCTCCGAGTGAGTTCCCGAGTAAGCATAAAACTCCTGAGTTCCTAACTCCGAACGCTTTATCCCGGGAGCACGAGCTTTTGAAGCAGGTGCGATAAGTGTTCGATATATACTAGAATTAGCGCCAATTTCCTTATTTTCTAATCGGAAGTACGAGGTATACACAAACTTTTACCGGATTATAAAAGAAGAAATTGAAGTAAAAGAGCAAGCAGGGTGGCCCTAAGAAGATTTTAAACTTTTAATGAATCCGGAACATTTCATTTGTGGCTTAAATCGTTATTATTCACAATTAAATTAAATAAAGGTTAATAATTATAAATCAATCCATCATCATAAAATCATCGGACGACCTCAGAATTTATTTATGACCAGTTGTGTGACTCTTCCTCCGCTAAACTAATCTTCGTTTTACTTGTGCAACAATGTGAAGGACGCAACATTCTCGGGAATAAAACTTCAACAACTTTGCGCCGTCTTTATTTCACAAGTTGCTGCAAATTTTTAAATTAGCAATGGAGCGCATTCGTGAGGTGAGTGCTGATTACTGTAGAAATGATAATTTTAAGATATATACAACAATACTGCATCCCGACCAGAATTCAACATAAATACATTCAACCTAAGGACGCATCCAGGAGAAAATGTTGAAAAGTAGCGAGGAACACGACGGGATACTCGGAAGAAAATGGAGCCACAAGTCGACATATTTGACTGATATTTATCTCCATGAGCAAATCGTTTTAATAACGTCTTCCCTGGGACTTATTTGTAGCAGTGATAAATGCCATTCTGCTGCAAGATAAATTCCTCCTTTTTTCATAGATTCGGAAGCCATTGTCTTCCATTACTCGAGCATGTGTTCCCTAATTAGATTACCAATGAATTTTTGCTGCTCCTTCAACCACCATCACAAAAAATGTGTCATGTAATGCTCCCGGCTAATTTGACAATCATAGGTATCATGATTTTCCGTAGTCATCTCTCCTTTCCGTCTACCATGTAAGGAATCTTACGTCTAATCATTTCAATTTCATCAAGCTTCAGTTTATTTTTATGGCACTTAATTTTTCAAACGTTCTCACGCGCTCCAAACGTCCCCGTCTTACTCTCGTGAGAATTACTTTCCTTAATAATTTTGTTATCCTCTCGAAATTTTTGTACTGCCCTTCTCTTTAAAATGATGAAAGACTGATATTTTATAACTACTTAGTTTTAAAAATTTTTTATGGATTTTACATATAATTTTACGTCTTAACTGTTTCTTATCTTCTGTCTATCTTATGGCACCTCAAATGAATAAACTTCATTCACCCTAATTTTACACCTCAGCTATTTCATTTTTAGGGTTCATTTAGGCGACAGCAAGTTCCTAACCCTGATATAAGGGCAAATAGAAGAAGACCTTTGATAAGCAACAGTAAGGGAAGAGATTAAGGCAGAAGTTCTGCTCAATAGAAACATGTAGCACATCTGCTATCCTTATTTTTTGTTATATTTGGTTATATCTCACTATACGAAACATATGTGTATCTCAGGCCATTCTCTTTCGGGATAGGTACAGTTATTTCTGAAAAGTTTCTGCCACGGACGCCTTATTGACAGTTTTCTCTACAATACCTTGTCTTTCTTATTTTATCTTATCTATCCTTACGTATTTCTTTGACTTCTATTACCATCATTCATTACTGTTGTGATTTAGGCTTCCGCGGGACTTGGATGAAGGCTGAGTCTTCGGTTTTCCGGGGTTTCCGCCGCGTTGTTTCATCTTGAGGACGATATTTCACCGGCTATCCTGCAGGCATCCTCAGGTTCAAGTGACCAAGTGAAGGTCACACGGACCGAGGAAGCCTGTAGAATAGCTGGCGAAATATCGTCCTCAAGAGGAAACAACGCGGCGAAAACCCGGAATAACCGAAGACTCAATCATCATTCATTACTGCATACACGCTTACCAGTACTTAAAACTCCTAATGCCTCTCCTATCATGAGTCTTCCACCACATTTGCCCACGATTTCCATGTCTACAGCTTCCTCTCACACTTTTTACCCTCTTGAAAAAATTGGCTTCACAATACGAATCAAATCCATACTCACAACATGGAAAAATCAATTAAGCGTACTCCTCTCAATTCATGCTCATCACTGGAGCATCTAATCAAATCTTTTTATGACTCACTCATTAGTTATCACTGGCATTTTCAAAGAACTACGCATCTAGCCGCTAGTGATCACACAATTATGTGAAATTCGCATCGGAAAAATCATTCGTCTGGACTGGAAATCGAGGGATGTGGGTTCGTTTCCCAGTGCAGACGAATAATTTTTCCAATGTGAATTTCACACAATTTTGCGATCACTAGCGGGTTACTCCGTTGAAGCTACTGCGTGGCTAGTTCCAGAGTTCTTTGAAAATATCAAAAGTAAACACATTTGTTTGTAAAATTGGGCTTTACCATGTGGACTGTAGCGCTTAGCGCTCGCATAAGGGAAACTCTGGCATGGCATGAACGGTACCTGTGAGGAAAACTTGTTCCTTAAAGCCCCCATAAATTCACAGCGGAAGAGGACTCCTGGGTAGCTCAACAAGTTAGAAATCGAAAAGAAAGTTAGAAACACTCGGCGCGAAATCGAGGGATCTAGGTTCGATTCCCAGTCCAGGAGAATGATTTCCCTCTGTGAATTACACACAATTGTTATCAATGGCTATGAAAATGTTCATCTGCCTTGTCATACGTAAAGAGGAGGCAAAATATAGTGTAACTAGCCTGCAAATTGTATTTTGTCAGCAATATAAAATCATTTACAAGTCAGATAATAGTTAGGTAATTTATTGAAAATCAATTAAAATTCAGGCGAGATAAAGGAACCGTGATTACCGCCTCTGCCCGCTCATGCTCACTCGTTTTACCATAAAATATCAAAGACTCTCCGCTCGTGAATGTCGCCAAGTTTTGCGACACCTAATATATCCTGTCCACATCACGAATCATTCGTCTATATCAACGAAGGGAGTAAAAATTTTGAAAAACGGACGATCAGTGTTAAAGTTAGAAAGAAGTGTTTTAAATGCGCATAGAGTAATACATCGTGAAACTGAAGTCGATCGTGGATGTCAGTGATAATTTTGTCGTATTGATTGATATTCTCACGAGCAAAATCTGCGTCTCCTTTCAGATGGCAACGGCAGCTATGGTCAGCGTCCCCAGAATGGCCGCACGTTCAGGATTCTCTAACCAGACTGTTGCAGATATGGTGCTACCTGAAATGCTTCACTTGATCGACCCCCATTGGTAAGTTCTTGCAAAAATCATATATTTCCGCAAGCATCCAAAAAAAGCAATGTAGGAGAAAGAGCCTACCTTTAACTTATGTCCATTATTGGAGTATCCCAACCACATTCCTTCATCACACATCCATTTCTAACATAGACCTTGAATACAGTATTCATGGTATATGATTTCTAACCTTACAAGTTCTACTTTTGCCGCAAATACTTCTCAGGTACCTCATTGCCACTGCCTTTAGCCCGTACTTAAACTCATCCTCGCATACCCAAGTTTCACCAACATGAAATTATATCCGGGAAAGAACATTTAACCTGCTTTTTAAACTTACCAAGGTTATTCATCCATTGATATGTTCCACATACTGCCAACGAATTTTCTTCCAGCATTCACTTATTAATTAATCTCCTAATCTATCCTTTCATCTTCAACAAATATTCGAAAAACGTACATGGCACCGTATCACCATGCGTATAATTCC
The DNA here is from genome assembly GCA_963169105.1 of Ceriagrion tenellum. Taxonomy (NCBI): domain Eukaryota; kingdom Metazoa; phylum Arthropoda; class Insecta; order Odonata; family Coenagrionidae; genus Ceriagrion; species Ceriagrion tenellum. The sequence continues at coordinate 51,037,844 of OY720637.1, forward strand.
TTAAGAGTACATCATATAACAAATTTAGTAACCTGCAAGGAATAATCGCCCACCGTCCCAATATTAGTACTGTACAGAAAAACGCCCGAGTGTTAAAATTTTTTCCTCGTTAGCTAATAAAAAATAGGTCTCTCAGCTATATGTCTCACTCTCTTGGCGAATGTTTTTTCCCAGGTACCAGTTCGCACCACTGAACCCTCTGTGGCACGCCATTCTCGGACTGACGATTGGTTTACTGGGCGTCATCTCGTGGTGCGGCAATGGCGTTGTCATCTACGTCTTCGCGTGCACCAAGTCCCTCCGCACCCCATCCAACATGCTGGTGCTCAACCTCGCCATCTCCGACTTCCTTATGATGGTCATCCAGTGCCCATTCATGCTCGTCAACTGCTTCTACGAAACGTGGATCTTCGGCAAGTATCGACCTTTTTGCCGCAAGGCGATTTATAAATCGTTTCGGATGGTGGGACCAAAAAATAAAAAAGGGTGTTAGATTAGAATCTTGACGCAACAAAGTAAATTATAATGGTAAAATTGGCTGAAACTCACATAGCTGTCGATGCATTTAATGAGCATTTCGGCAGAGGAACAATCACCAGGCTAGACCGGGACCTGAAAGCTAGATAGTTTGGGGATCGGGTTGATGTGCTGGCTAGACTACTGGCCAACCAACTGTCTAAACAGGGTTAAAATCCCTGCAAAAGAGGATGTTTTTCAGAGGACACCCGACCCCTACATTAGCACTTCAAGTACAGTACTCCGTGTGTCAGATGAGACGTTAAACCGTGGTCCCACTGGCGCCTTTCGTTAAGAGCAGGCTAATGCCGACGCCGGGTTTCTACCCACCCTTCCTCCCTTACCTGTCCCCTATGGCGCAAATGACCTTAGCTGTCGGTCGCCTCCCCAATCAACCAATCTAATCCAAGCTAGAAAGTTGATGTAAATATCAGATTGAGCATTTGAGGTAGAAAACCAAGGTTGGCGAACTAGAGTACACTAATTGTCAAACACCAAAACTATTAATCTCCCCCTATTTAGGAGCTATTTTGCAGGCAATGGTATTTCGGTTGTCACTACAAATGATGGGTTGTCGAGACCTATCGAGGGGTGGGTTGTACTCATATTTTGACCAGAATTGGTCCGATTTGACCCTCCATGGGTCCGGTGATCCTCACCCCAATGACGTACGTCGGCAGACCGCACGGCGGCAACCCGTAAAGTGGGTCAGAGAGACACCCCATCCCAAACATTTGGGCAACGGGCTCTCTCGGTTCACAGAGATGTGCGGTAGGCTTTTGCGAAAGCGGAGCCGACGGTAACTCGTCTCTGTTGTTTGGGGGAACCCAACTAATACGAGCACTTCGGGGAGGCGGAGGCCCAATAGAGGTCCTTTTGACCTCTATCCGCCTCATTGGTGTCGGCCTCGAAGGGGCTGCGGTTTCGCTAACCTACCCATCCCATCCCTTCCTTCCACCTCTTCCAAGTCCCTGGGTATAAGCGAAAGCTTGCAGACCGGGGACGGAAGTTGTAGTCCTGCGGCGAGAGCCGAAACGCCTGTCACTACAAATCTGATCCACAGCGCAAGGCCCACGATTGCTAAAAGGTTTCGAATGCTACCTGCTAGTTTTTTTTAACCCTCTACGGACAAGCGAGTCAAATTTGTTACGTTTCAAAGTCATTGAAATATCTGCTTTCTAAGATGCTTTTCCATTTAGTTGCTGCGCTATACAGAATTGTATCGCTCAGGATTAAGTGCGTGGAAAGTTGCATCTCTTTTGGCGGTTTCTCAAACCGTTTGAATAGATGAATGTGTGACGCTATTCACTGACGATGGCGTGCCTGGCGAAGCTCTGAAATAAATAGTTTCAGCTGTCATATGAAGAAAAAATTGGGAAAGTTTAAAAAAGGTACGTTATGAAGGCAATGTTGAACTATACCTTTTGTAAATATTATTATTATGTAAAGCATTATTTTAAATTAAATGTACACAATAAAAATATGTCACATTTTAAAATAAATATCGTCATCAAATAGACGGAAATTTTTTAAATGCTTAAATAGCACATTTTAAAAACTAATATAGTAGCAGTATTTTTTTAATGCTGATGTTTCATAATTCCGTCCATAGACGGTAAACATTCGGATAAATGTTTCTCGCGGCATTTCGGCGATTACACGATGAAGATTACACGTATTCTATCACGAGCTACAAACTCTTATTCTCATACTACAAACATCGCGTCGCCTTCTTCAAATACTCATTGCGGGATCCCCACCAAAATAAAAAACTCTCCCATCCGTAAAACCGCGGAAACCACGGAACAAAAATCATTTCAATAATTTTTGGCCTTCCCTTCTTATTTACAGGGCCCCTGATGTGTGATCTATACGCCTTCTTTGGGTCACTCTTCGGCTGCACCTCCATATGGACGATGGTCACAATATCTCTCGATCGTTACAACGTCATTGTCAAGGTGAGTTGCAGGTTGGCAGAAGGACGAAGAAAAAATTCATGACAACTCCACGTCGTAATTTCAGAAAAATGACATTATGATATATTGAAACCTGTATTTAGCGATCACCGACGGTTCCGCCGGAAAATGGACTCCATGAGAGGTGATGACTCGACAGGGGTTAAGTTTCCAGGAGTATTATGCTAAAGAATGGATGGCTGATTTGAAAAAAATGTAAAAACACTTAAAGCGACCGTTCTGTTAAAACCCATACAGACGGCATTTATTTTCTCATAATTTAGTTGCTCGCGGGAAAGTTTAATGCATATTGATTTGATAAACACATACAGTGAAACCTGAATTAAGCAACCACCGACGGTTCCGCTGAAAAATGGTCTTTGAGAGGGGTGGTCGTTAAAGAGGGGTTCGTTCCACTGTACATTTTTTGCAATTTTGCAATCTGGGTTGACGAGACCTACTGAGGGGTGGGATGTACTCACATTTTGACCAGAATTGGTCCGATTTGACCCTCCATGGGTCCGGTGATCCCCGCCTCGAGGACGTACGTCGGCAGACCGCACGGCGTCAACCCATAAAGTGAGCCAGAGAGACACCTCATCCCAAATATTTGGGCAACGGGCTCTCTCGGTTCACAGAGATGTGCGGTAGGCTTTTCGCGAAAGCGGAGCCGACGGTAACTCGTCTCTATTGTTTGGGGGAACCAAACTAACACGAGCACTTCGGGGAGGCGGAGGCCGAATTGAGGCCCTTTTGACCTCTATCCGCCTCATTGGTGTCGGCCTCGAAGGGGCTGTGGTTCCGCTATCCTTCCCTACCCATCCTTTCCTTCCACCTCTTCCTAGCCCCGGTCATAAGCGAAAGCTTGACACCAGGGCGGAAGTTGTAATCCTGCGGCGTGAGCCGAATCACCTGCTCGCGGGAAATTTTAATGCATATTGATTTGATAAACACATACAGTGAAACCTGAATTAAGCAACCACCGACGGTTCCGCTGAAAAATGGTCATTGAGAGGGGTGGTCGTTAAAGAAGGGTTCCACTGTACATTTTTTGCAATTTTTTAATTTGCATATTCAAGAACAAAATATGAAGATGTATCATTTTTTTATTTTACATATTGCAATGTAATGATATAAATAACATTCTGAATATGACGTCGCGCCAGCGATGCTATTATCATCAGCTCTTAAACCTACTATATTTCTCTGGGCACGGCTGAATTATTATCAATGCATTATATTTTACTGCATACTCATCAAACTGCAGGAATTGTATGCTTCTAAAGTTCTCAAACCCAATTACTAGAAATGACCTACAGAATTCTATTATCAACCTGTTCCTGTCATCAGGGAGAGAGAAATATACATAAATCTCACCAAAAGGGTTTCCTAGCGTGTAATTCTGTGATGTCCGTGGAACAATGGACCACTAAATGTGGAATGATAAGCATTGCAGAACCTAAAATAAATATATGTGAAATTAAAACGTTTTGATATGGTCTCAAAATTTTTTAATATCTTCCTTTGGGAATTCAAGGCATTAGTCTGCATTGAAAAATCAGTGGGAATCCTTTTTTGTGATCCGCCAAAATTCAGGATAATCATGCTTATTCACAGTGTGCGGCAGTTTCCGTACCAATATGACAACGATCGACACGATCACATGCGTAAAATTAGACAGAACCGAAATAACAAATGGTTCTGCCCAATATGGTACATTCTACACTCCACTACACTTCCAAGAAATTAAGCCTGAAATTGCAGTATCAGACTTAACTTTTTGGAAGTTGATAGTATCCATACTTCAAAAATACAGTCATGTACTCTTCCACAGAATTTTATTTTGGATGGTACGACGCGTTTCACCGACTTGCAGCGTCATCAGGTACCAAATTCAGACAATATTTTTCCGATATTTTTGTACATATATCTTTACCACCTTTTCCGCCTTCTTGTATATAAATCTGGCCTTTTTATACATATATCTGCACTGATATTGCCTGAATTTTGTACTGGATGATGCGGTAAGTCGGTAAAACGCATCGTACCATCCAGAATAAAATTCCGTGGAAAAATACAAAATTCTATTATTTAAGTATGGGTAGTAAATTCTGGATAATTTTACAGTTGAAATATACTCCTTAGGCTTAGTAAGTAACCGGAAGTAAAACCTTTTTTTCACGATCACGAGATATAAAAGTAAAGGCTACCATCGTGGATTCTTCATATTCATGATGCCCTCACTTAAACGGCATTTGACACGGTTACGAATTGGCTGCATTTCTGCCAGATAAGACATTATCTGGGACGCAGCATACAAATATTCAAAGGAAAAAGCCGAGGATTATCACAAAATTGAATTACAAGTATTATTTGATTACAGTTCAATTGTATCCGAAGAAGACGCCGAAACATTTTTAGAAAAAAATATTCAAAGGACCAAATAGAAGCTAAAATTAACGAAGTAGTAAGACAAAGACGCAACGTCTCTCCAGCACTCTTTAAAATGTACTTATATATAGCCATAAGAGAAGAACAAGAACTTAGACTGAGCGGAATAAAGATAAACAGAGAAGAAATAAACATGCTCTGCTTAGCAGATGATATCGCAGTCATGGCTGGAATTTGTGATGATCGCCAAAGTTCACTAAACGCAATGGACCAAGTTCTCCAAGAACATAACATGAAATTGAATAAGACGAAGACTAATACCCCGGAATACAAATGAGTAGCTAAATGCATAAGTCACACTGAGATGAGAGAAAATAGAGCAGTTGGATTCCTTCACCTATCTCGGAAGTACCAACACGTGCGACGGAAGATATACCATGTACATCAAGCGAAAAATAGCCCAAGCTAAGAAAGCGTTCATGGTAAAAAGGCAGCTGCTGTGCTCAAAGAAGATAGGGCTACAAACAAGGAAGCAGTATGTGAACACATTCGTGTGGGGCTTAGCACTCTATGGATCAGAAGCATGTATCATTTGATAAGCTTACCTGAAAAACTGATTTAAATTCGCGGTCTCTTGTGTGATTAATGAAACAGAGAGAAAAATATCACTTTTGAAAGCTTCAGGAATTTACCAATAATCAAGTGGAATACGCCTAAAGGTCCATAAATTAGTAAATATAAAAAAGTTATTACACTTACTACGAAGTCAAATTGGAATTCCCAGTCCGGTAACTGACTGGTAAGGTCGATATTTCACGCCAAAGTTTCATTTCATTTTACATCACGACAACCTCTAAGTACAAAATGTTCCACTCATAAATCACGCAAAGGCCTCGCTGCTCTTTGTTAAATACACTCCCAATCCCTAGCACCGTACAACGGTGGCCAGAGCAAACCCTAAAACGCTGAAATGCGTCCGGTGCACCTGTCCGACTGCGACATGGCACAAACAAGCATTTCAGCCTAACAGCTGAAAAACAAGTGGCCTCGAATTAGGTCACTCTTGGACTGATGTATAACAGCGAATCCAGACGAAGTGCTGCGTCCCCCGACGACGGGCTCACCGTTAATGTTACTCTAGCGAGCTGCTAGCAAATGAAATTACCAGGTATCACGTTGCAAACTTGTAAAGATGTTTAAATATTAGAGTAGAAAAATGAAACGCGTCAAGCATTCCTTTTTAAGCATATTGGCATATGTAAGAAGGGTGAATTCAAGAAGGTTACAGTGAACACACTAATAATATTGCAAGGGTTCCAAATCAATCAGCGGAGCCGTAACTATCGATTATAAATCTTCACTTTCTGACAGGTCTTGTACAGTCAAATACTTACAGTGAAATCGTCGTAATAAAATACTTATAGTGAAATCATCTTCGTCATTTGCAATTGTCGTCAAGTAGTTACAAGTAAAATAATTTCCCAATGCAATATTTTCTGACTGTGGATCAAAATGGCAAAAAAACCCTCACCGTTACTTATCTGAGCTTACTCAAGAGAAAACTACAATAAACACAATTCTTCAAATGCAATGGCATATGATTCTCTATATGAAACACTGTAGTTAGAATTCATGGTAAAAGTGAGAGCTTGACAATATTGCGAAATATTATAATTTTTAACCAATCATGAGGATTAGCGGGCATATGTGAAATTATTTTTATTCTATCAAATATAGGTATTGCTTACTTAGTGCAATCTTTTTAATTACTGCAGTCAGATTCTTGTCCATTGAAAAAAATACCCGTAAGGATAAGTTTTTCTTAATTATTATTTTGCTTGAAGCAACAAAAATGTTCCCTTTAATAAATCTCAAAAAGTTATAATTCGCAAGATATGGATAAAATTAAAAATTCAATGCCTATCAGAATTTATTTGAATTGAAAAAGTAAATTACTCCCTAAGTTTCAAGTCACGTAGCATTTCAATGAATCACATTCAGCATAATCATTTACAGCACTTCCTCACCATGACTGTTACTGTCATCGAGCATACGATATTTACAAAATCACGAAGTTTGGTATTGACAAATGATCATAATTTTAATATCATTCGATTGCGCCATTTGAGGAGTAACATGAATGATAAAGAAAAATGCGCTACCGGAAATGAAAGAATCATAAACTTCAAGTCCAGAAACATTAAGTCCTTGAAATAAAATATACGATTTAACAAAAAATTTAATTCTTGAAGTGAATATGAGATTTTTTCGATAATGTTCCCCATGGAATTCTAGAACTGTAAATTCTTTTTTGTCGATTTGAAAGTCAAATATCAATTTTTGGTGTCAAAGGAAACTCATTTCTACCCATATCCCAACGGGACTATATTCACAAAACAATACGATACTAAGGAGGAACCCATTATCCCTTCTATAGGGCTCTTCACCACGTATACATGCGCACATAACTTTATTGTTTTAATGTATTCTACCGGTAAAGGTAAGTTTTGTCGAATGTTAGAGAATCTCCTACCGGTTTTTTACAAATTCAGGGGCCTATACCCCTCTATTATATCTTTCCTCGCCTCTCCATAAGATTTACCCTTCTTCATCCAGTCCGTGAAACCTATTCTCCTTCTTCCCCTTCCCCGCTTGCCCAACATCCTTCCCTCTATCACATACTTCAGCAACCCATCATCCTTTATTACATCCTTCAGCCATCTACCTTGCCTATCCCGGATTTCATTCAAAAGTTTCCTTTCCTCGCCCACCATCTCAAGCACTTCCTCGTTAGTTTTCATTTCCGTCCACCTAACCTTCTCCATCCTTCTCCACACCCACATCTCAAATGCCTGCAGCCTATCCTCGTCCTCCTTTCTGAGGGTCCACGTTTTTGCCCCATATAACGCTACGCCCTATATCAAGCTCGTCACCAGCCTCTTCTTCACATCCTGCATGCGCTCATAATATCGATAAAGAAACCAATCCTCAAACTGATGAATAATCTGACGATTGACCATTAATTTCACTCAAACTATCCATTTATATGGGCATAAGTAATGAAATCCACCGGGAAAACATTCATTTTGTTGAACGTTACTCGGATATTCCATCTAGTCAAACTCTCCATCTTGGCCGACGTTTCGATGAACGAGTCGTCCATCGTCATCAGGGCATCTGAGCTTGACCCAGTGGAAAACCGGTAACATCACAGCATCACAATACACCTGGAAAGCCTCAGATCTTTCTATATATAAATTTTACTAAGCAGAATGAGAGAGAGCCAAACGTAAAAACCAAGGACTGTTCAGACGTAATGATAATAATAATTGAGTCTCTATAGGTAACAGCTTACTCCATTTACAACCTACGAGGGTTGCCCAGAAAGTTATATCCCTCATACTTTTTTTAACTCTCCAATAAAAGAAATCAGGGTGTATGATGCATTGAGGCGGTCATCAAGAGACCCATCTCCAATGGTTGCAAAGCCTTATCAGGTTATCACGACGCTGCCGTATCTTAATCTGAGTGCTCTCACCAATTTTATGGACTCTGTAGAGAACAGACTGCAAGATTAGCCTCGCAAATATAAGTATGGCACAAACTAAAGGCGTGAAAGGATGTAAATTGGTTCGTAACTTCTTCCATAATCCATTTTGAATAATGAGGCTAAGTACTCTTCCTCACGAGTACTTTGGACGACGGAGAGATGATAAGCACAGTGAAAACCTGGCTCCATTACCAGAGCAAGCACTGGTACAGACAGAGCATACTTGCCCTGATAAATCGCTAGAGGAAAGCAATAGAAATTCAAAAAAATAGAACAAAGGAGATTACGTGGAAAAATAGAGGGACAAGAAAAAACATCATTCTTTCACACGCGTAAATTTATTTTTGTAGAATAAACAGTTAGTTTTTGAGAAAAAATGTGGGGCATTAATTATTGGGCAACCCTCGCATTTTTTATAAACCCTAGTGCAAACAATAATACCCTGGGGTGGTGTTTGAAACGTTCGTGACGATTCCAGACACCTGACTAAGGCGTAAAGGAACAATCACAAAGGCTTCGAGATTTCGGTATAATTAAAGCAATCGTAAAAATCTATCGCAGCACTTCCGATCGAGGTTTTAACGCCGGAATATTGTTTACGAATTTCCAATCATTGCATAAACTGGCTAATTGACTAACACACCTGACCGGCAATTGGGAGATCCGGATTCGAATCCCGGTCAAGTCAAATGATTTTTTTCATGGCGAATTTCAACCCATTGTATTGTTTATAAAGTTGCATATCGCGCTTATGGCCTGTTGCAAGACATTTAGTGACGGAATCAATAGTTATGAGTTTCATTAAGCTATGGACCACATAAAAATATTCGGCTTGCATAACCTCATCTATCACCATCATACCTTATCTACTAATATCTGATCACTTAGAATACTTTTTTTGCTCTTCAACCGCGGGACAAAATTGATGAAGGTTTATCCTATGCATATATGTGTAGCTCAAATAATAATTAGTCAGCAAGAGTGAACAAACAAGGCATTTATCACATAAATTTTTTATCAAGTAATTTAGTCTCCATGCGGTTCATCGCGCGACCGCCATATTGACCAATTATGGAGTTCATAACCCCATTCGATCAAGGTCGTTTGATAACGATTGTAATCTTCCTTCGATACAAGTCTTCGCAACCATTTTCACCACACGTCCGCCATTAATCTGCAATTTGAGCACTTGCTGCCACTACACACCCAAGGAAATCTGCGAATATGCGGCACAAGTTGTCATTCCGAATACAAATGCACTGCCAAATCAACAAAAACTTCGAACGACCAATTCTATGCTTATAGTGAATACAGAGAAATTAGCACATTAATGGTGGATTTATGTACGTTGCGAAGACCTATATCTAAGGGAAAACACAATCGATATTGAACGACCTTGCATTCCATTAAGTTGTGAGGCCACTACTATGATACCAGAAAAATTTATCTAATTTATCTGCAACACCTGTTGACTCGTTGCCATGGCTCATGGACTCAATAAATATATTGCATACATAAGTGTCGTACCTGCAACTGGCCATTAGAGATGCAATGCAAAACATATTCGTAACTTAAGTTAGCCAATAGCGTGGGTAAAACTCCCGAAAATATAAAACCGTTCGTCGCTGCACCGCGTAACTCTTAAGTGACGTAGTCGGCATAATCTCGACCTGTTCCAGTACAACCCCCCTGGGAGGTCCGAATCCTACCCCGGCGGGATTCGACCATTGGTTTGCCAGGCAAGGACTTAACCCCGCCGCTGCCAGAGCCAGCTTAGGATGACTGTTGAATGAAGTCAACGGTTTCCGGCGAGATGTGGCGGAACAGCAAATTCAGAAATGATAATCAGCAGATGTACTGTCTCTGAGGATGATATTGTAATAAGCCGAAACACGTCAAGTAAAGTGGACAGTACAACACATACTGACTTTCATTTAAGCCTAATGAAAGGGAAACTTCCTGTAATCCGAATTCAGAACCGAGATCCATTCATGTATGGTTTTCATTACTATCGAGCCATTCGCAAAATATTCGCACAACCGTGAGAAAGAGTTTCAGGCAACTATAAGGACCCTTCTTATGTACGAGGGCCTGAAGATATGGTTGAAAGGTTCATATTCCTTAGCCTCGTCGATCTACTTTAAATTCTCTTTACCAAATTCTTACGTCAACGTGATGAGGTGTTACTAATCTTGACTAATAACACAATAACTCCCTATTTATTTAAACAGATACGCATAGCAAAATAGCAGTGAAAAGCCCTCCCGCTCAATGGTTCGACTGGGAATGTGGCCCTCGAATCGCGCCGGCAGGAAGTGCATCAGCGCTCCTCCCCCTGAGTCCATCCGCGGGCGACGGGCGCCTCCCCGTCGGCGCTCCGAGTACGGTGAGGGAGGTGTGCCACCAATAAGCCGAGTGAAAACGTCGGGGGGAAAAAATCCATCGCTAGGTCGAGATGAGGTGTGTGCGAGCTCGTGGAGTCCGAAGCGCCGAGGAAAAGGGGGGGGGTGGAACAAGTGATGGGGAGATGAGCAAGAGGAAGGAGAGGAGCAGGAGGAGGAGGAGGAGGCCGAGGCAGTGGCGGCATCGTCGACGGGGGTGGCAATATTTCAAGCTCATTGAATGAGATCCTTCTAGAACCTTCTTTCGGCGGCGAAAAAATTGGAGAGGGAGCCCCCTGGATGTTAATGTCTTCCGCACAGCCTTAAAGCTTTGGGGAAGAGTTGTAAATCATGAGCGGGATGAAAGGAGGGCGGTTGGGAGGCTGTGGGGTGGGCCGCGTTGGGCGGGTGGCAAATACGGAGCGAGAATGCTGCAGTAGGAGACGAAAATTCTATCTTTCACCGCACCAGTTGAAGCGATACTCCCCCAGAAAGAAAAAGGGCACAAGGAGCTGCCAGGGAAGGAATATAATTCGTCCCTTAAGGCCCCCTTCACTCGTGCAAAAGGCATTTGCAACTCACGCTTGCATCACTTCCGCCGGTCTTAGGCCTCGCCTTACGTGAACATTACTCGGAAGATAATTAACGACTCATTTTTATCGCCAACCGCAATGTGTGTTATGTATGCAATCAGTCATATGAACGCATGAAATCAATATTTTAGAGAATATTTATATTAGCTATATCACGTGAGTATCTGAAACGAAATTTGTCTGGCAATGAATAATTTTAGCTCAGCTTGGGACAAATATTTCATATCTACATCTGCATACTACCCCGCGAGCCGCCGCATGGGCATATGGCAGGGGGTGTTAGGATATCAGCCTTGTAGAGATATAAGGGACAAGGTTTTGGGAGATGAAATGCTGACGAGTATTATGGGAGTGTATTTAGTGGAGCTCAGTTTTTGTGGTGATCGCTTATTGTGCGTGGAAAGAACAAGATTTGGTTCCTATTTGTTCGGCAATGTACTCTCTTATTTTATCGCTTCCGTCAGACCTAGAGATGCAGTGAGGCGTCATGATAATATGCTCTGTGTCGCTCTGAAACACACCGGTTCTGGGTTTCTCAAGTAACCTAAGCCTAGCGTGTAGCCTCCGAGTCTTTAGGGTCTCCCACCTTATTCCCTGTAAAAGTTGTGAAACATTATATGTTAGCTCGTAGCAGTTTTTAAAAACAGTTTTTTAAAAATATCACCACGCATGTAGTTCTGTAGCACCAATCATTATAAGACTAAAAAGCACGGGTGTTTTTGCACCATTCCTTCTTCTTGCGATAATCGAGAAGACAATGCGATATTAAGAAATCGATGGGTTTGACTAGCTCAGCGGTTACTATTCATTAGAGGAGCACATCTCTTATGATCAATGAGAATTACCTTCATCAGGGAGAATCGTGGCTGAATAAAATCATTTGAAAGCCATGTTTCATTTTGAAAAATTTGTTATCAAAACTGGTTAGACTAAAATAGTCGTAGGCGGAAAGACAGACATTCAAAAGGTGTTTGTCCATTAATGATCAGTTGCAGGAGCAACATATACGTATTCTATAAGGTTATGGAACCCATAAGCCATGGCAACCATTCAATAAGTGCTGGAGAAACATTCGATAAATTTATTGGTTTCATAACTTACGGCACGGAGTTATGAGTTCCATAAGTGGCCAAGATGGCGGATGCGCAATGAAACGCTTGGAGATTTTATTACTAGATAAAAGAGTTGTATTGAGACAAATGACCAGTTGATTTACTCTTAATGACTAATTTTTATGTGCAAAAACAATTACTTATACGCAAAGCTTTCGTAAATTTCATCCTGGGGTAGAATATTAGATAAACTATTCGAAGCTATTCAATTTGGTAAATAATTTATGTAATTAGTAGACGTATTCCTGCAACCCGAATGATTGTATGAGATTTATAACTTCATGGATCACATAACTATTGATTCCACAACTAAATTTTCTTGCAACCGGACATAAGTGAGTAATAATACAATGCGAATTGTAGGTTCAGCATAACTTTAATCGGTCATGTGAAGTACGTGTGATTGATGACGGCAGGGAAGAGTCTTAATGGCAGCGAGGATCATAGCGTCGACATCAGCTTATCCCTCATGAAAGGCGCAACAGTAGCCCACAGTTTTACACTCAGTACGACGACGTACGAAGTGCTTCACTGGAGTGGATTTCCGCAAGCCACTCAAAGAATGCCACGGAAAAAAACGACGCCAACTTTGGGTTTAAAGCCTCGCCTTAGGGACGCGAAGCAAGGATAATAACTACCCGGCGAGCCCGTCCTCTCGTTTCGAAATGAGATGGCCTTGGGTGAGGTCCAGGTTTTGGTGGTAAAATTTTTTTCCCAGTATCTATCCCACACATAAGTGGCCATATGAGTAATGGTGCTGGAAGTCACTTTAAGTCACTTGATCATTAACTCAGGTAAAATTCTTTGTAAGAGCTGGTGAAACATTTGGCAAGGATGCCATGGCAGCTCACTCAAGCATCTCAAGAAATAATGGGACACGTTCATGAAAAAATGAAAAATAAATAAGCTTGAAAGCGGACTACAAAAGCAAGAAGAGAACAAAGGCAAACTTTAAACAAGTGGATGACAGTCAATCAAAAGGGAAATTGTAGAACGAAATAGTACACCTATATTACGGGAGAAGGTATACTATCAAAGAAAATCTTTCTTCCCGCGCACATTAAGCAACCACAATAAAAACTGAGCTCCACTAAATACACTCCCATTATATACGTCACCATTTCACCTCCCCAACCCTTACATCTTTATACTGCTGGTGACCTAACACCTCTTGCCACACGCCCATGCGGCGGCTCGCGAGGTATTATGTAAATGTAGATGTATTTGGGAATGATAAGATAAAATAAAGCGGAAAGAAATAAGAAGTGAGAAAAAGGGACTACTTGCAATAACTCTCGTTTAATCAGAAAATGAAAGTCTTCGATTTTAAAACTGATTTTAAGGGTATGATTTAGTTCCTTCCCGGCGTATAATGCTGATGAAGTCTTCTCGAGTTTTCCACCGGGTCAGGTCGTTATGGGCCGACGTTTCGATGGCTACCATCGCCATCGTCCTCAGGGAATGTCAGTGTCGAAAATGGAGCCTCCCTATATACCTGGCCGTTTTCGCGCCAAAATGGTCAGGTCGATTGTAAGGGAGATTTGCATCTTTTGAAGTTGATTCCATCAGAGACATTCCAGTCGCAGGTAATCCTCAAAGAAATTCTAGCATTCATTTACGAACAAATGAGTAATAAACTCTCGCGTGCCTTCCTCTAGTGACATACGTTTCCACACTACCCCTCTACTCTATAGAAGAACTAGGATGGGAATTACTATCAGAACGCAGGTTAAAATTTAGGTTAAACCTTTTAAGTAAATTCGAAACAGAGTTGTTCACAGATGACGTTAGATATATATTGAGAACCCCTGCGTATTATGCTAGGTTTGATCATATTAACAAGATTAGAGAGATAGATTGTCGCACCGATAGATTTAAAATGTCATTTTTCCCTCGTACTATAAGAGAGAACAATAGGCAGCGTAGCAAAGGGATAGGTAGGTGAAATATAGTTAGAGTAGTCTGTAGTGCATGATGCATGTAATAACAACCAATAATCCCTTTCTTATTATGTAGATACTAACCATCTAGCTCCATGTGACCCTATTATCTAGCATATCTCCCTTAAATATCCTACTTGCATGTCAATAGTGCATGTTTGGTGATCTTCACCCCCTGCCGCACACCCTCGTGGTGGCTCGCAGGTATTACGTAGATGTAGACGTAGATGTACTGCCCTCTACACTTCAACTCTCCCTCCACCTAATCAACGAGAGGTCTGTGGCCCTGCTACTTGGAGACGAGACTGCCAAATACAAGAAAATAAAAACGGGGCGATTTCATTACTTATCGATTATTTCGTCTTGCAATCGATCGCACGGACTACCTTCGGGGACTTTTCTCTCTATTTTTCCTTCCATCAAATTTCTAACAAACCCATAGTGCCCCATTGTGAGCCATTGTGGTCCTTCTTTTCTACATATTTTTTCTAAATGTAACTTGCTCTACCATTCCCCACACTTCCATTGAAGACTCATACTGAGAACTAAATGCGGAACGCTGAATAAGTGAGGAAAGAGTGCAGAATACCCACCATTGGCATTACCCAACTCTCAACGAATGGGGTCGCTCATAACGGACAGAGTGGAAGGCTTAAAGAGCTCTCCACATGGCACCCATGAAGGAATTGGGAATATAGAAAGTAGACGTCATCCCAGCTTGTCTTTATATTGTAGTTTCAAGTTGTTCCCCATAAAGCTTTTATACATGCACTGGTTCCTACGTAGGTATGCTCTTTTAAAGAAGAGGCGACAAATCTGCCTTGATTAATAAACCGCACATTGGGGGTAGCCGTAAAATAATACATATTTCTCAGCAAAGGTTCGCATACCCGTATTTAAAACACATTTGGTACCAAGAAGCCTTGATGTTTTCAATAAGTTACCGCCCGCTCAGAAAGGTCCTCAACAAGTGCTCATATCACATAAAAAGTTTGTGTATAACTGCTAACTTTTGAAGGTGGGGAATTATTTTAAGGTAGAAATATTTTACCTTAAAAATTTTTAAATAATTTCAAGGCCAAAATCTTGAAATTGACCTATGAATTCATTTTTTTATAAAGTTATGAACTTGTGATTCATTTACCTTGTGGTTATTCTGTTTACTTTGTTGTACACGCGCATATCATAATGGAATCTCCCAACAGGGATTCCTTTACTGTCACCTGAAGCACACATGTTTCACTTTGCATATTTTCTACGTGCACATGAGCAGTAAGTATCTATATATTTGAACGATGTCAGTTATTACTCCGGGATGGATTTCGACCTCTCGCGGTGGGAAACTAGTACCTAGTCATAAGCTAATTCCGTCTCCGTACAGGAAGTGAAGGTAAAGTTCTTCATTCCACACTCGCAGTACGCAAGAGAGGAGGATTCCACTCGGGAGGGTTTGGAGAAACGGAGATGTGTGTCGGGAGAGACGAGGCATGACGGGTGAGAATTCGTGTGCACAGCTCTATCGATTCCACAGCCGGCGCGCAACAGACAAAACAACTACGCCGGGCGCATCTTCAAAACCGTTGTGAAATAAGAGCCCACGAGCGGTTCGAAAGCTGGCGAGTGTTTCGCAATGTCCTCTCACTCCAAGGGACGGCTCCCTCCACCATCTACCTCCCTTCCTCCCTCCCACTCTCCTACCCTTCCCTTCTAAACCCTCCCCTACACCACTGTACAACCTCTTCCCTCCCCCGCCCAGAGTGAGAGACCAAATTACCACCAACGGCCGATATTTCGAAAAAAACCCGGGGGAGCATGGGGGAAAAGATGAAGGACCCCCCCTCCCTCTGCGGTAAGCAAAATATAAAAAAACAAGGGCGTAGTTAACCGAAAAACAAAAAAAACGAGGACAAGAACGCATCCCCTCCTCTGAGTTTTCGGTAAACGAGAGATGCGTGCGGGAGTCTCGGAATGAATAAATAAAACAAAAGAAGAGGGAAAGGAAGTGAAGGGAAGCGCGCGATTCTTTCCTGTTTTTGTTGTTGTTCTCTTCCTCCCTCTCTCTCAACCCGCGCGTCGCGAATTGCCGCAGCAAAAGACCGTGGTCGATTGGCCGCTCTTTCGAATGGGTCTCTCTTCGGTCCGCCCCTTTCGACGCCTCATAATCACCTGAAACAGCCAGGCGATCGTACCCGGCGGCGAGGCCGTTTCTTCTTAATCACCGATAAAATTCTGCTTTACGCCTCGGACCTTCCGGTTCTGGAACGTAAATGCAGCCCTGCGAACGGATACCGCAATATTTGGAACGATCGATGATGCCGATGGATCGAATCCATGCGCTATTTTCCAAACCCTATCGTACAAATAGATCGCGTCCGATTCCATTTTATAACGGTGAAAAAATAATCATTGCATTATTTCGATACTTGCACATATCAATGGCGTCGAATCCACGTCATATTCTCCAAGCCCAAAACTACCAACAGACCACATCTGATTTAATTTCACGACAAAAATGGATAATTGCATTATTTAGAGATATCGACGTTGTAGTAGCTTATAATATCGATAGTGCCGATTCATCTCACGAATTCTGTCAACAAATTATTTCCTCTTCTTCCTCTCTTTCTCTTTCGGAAATCTTCTCTTTCCATCAATCTTTCCTTCTAATATTATTTTCAGCAGGCAGTCTTTCCTCAGGTGTCCCATTCAGTTCGTCTTCCTCTCCTTTACTTATATTAAAATATTCCTTTTCTCATTCATCCTTGCCAGCACTTTCTCATTACCTACTATATAACTCCATTTTAATCTTTCCATCCTTCTCCACAACCGCATTTCAAAACCCTGTAGATATTTCGCCTCTTTCCTCCTAACTGTGCATGTTTCTGCTCCATAAAACACAACACTCCAAAGAAAACATTTTGGCAAATCTTTTCCTTAGGCCTATATTGAATGCTTTAGCTGAAAGTACTTGGTTGACTTTACTCCAAAGTCACAACACTCTAAAGAAAACATTTTGGCAAATCTTTTCCTTAGGCCTATATTGAATGCTTTAGTTGAAAGTACTTGGTCCACTTTACTCCAAAGTCACAACACTCTAAAGAAAACATTTTGGCAAATCTTTTCCTGAGGCCTATATTGAATGCTTTAGTTGAAAGTACTTGGTCCACTTTACTCCAAAGTCACAACACTCCAAAGAAAACATTTTGGCAAATCTTTTCCTTAGGCCTATATTGAATGCTTTAGCTGAAAGTACTTGGTTGACTTTACTCCAAAGTCACAACACTCCAAAGAAAACATTTTGGCAAATCTTTTCCTTAGGCCTATATTGAATGCTTTAGCTGAAAGTACTTGGTTGACTTTACTCCAAAGTCACAACACTCCAAAGAAAACATTTTGGCAAATCTTTTCCTTAGGCCTATATTGAATGCTTTAGCTGAAAGTACTTGGTTGACTTTACTCCAAAGTCACAACACTCTAAAGAAAACATTTTGGCAAATCTTTTCCTTAGGCCTATATTGAATGCTTTAGTTGAAAGTACTTGGTCCACTTTACTGCAAAGTCACAACACTCCAAAGAAAACATTTTGGCAAATCTTTTCCTTAGGCCTATATTGAATGCTTTAGTTGAAAGTACTTGGTCCACTTTACTCCAAAGTCACAACACTCCAAAGAAAACATTTTGGCAAATCTTTTCCTTAGGCCTATATTGAATGCTTTAGCTGAAAGTACTTGGTTGACTTTACTCCAAAGTCACAACACTCCAAAGAAAACATTTTGGCAAATCTTTTCCTTACGCCTATATTGAATGCTTTAGCTGAAAGTACTTGGTTGACTTTACTCCAAAGTCACAACACTCCAAAGAAAACATTTTGGCAAATCTTTTCCTTAGGCCTATATTGAATGCTTTAGCTGAAAGTACTTGGTTGACTTTACTGAAGGCTTCCTTTCCCTGTGATATTATACTTCTTATTTCCTCCGTACACAGTTCATTCTAAGGTACCTAATACACTTCCGAGGTGCCTAAAAGATGGTATTTGTTCTAACCTATTTCTCTCTATGGTCACATTTAAAACTCTTTCCTCTATTCCTGTCTTCATTTCTTTAGTTTTGCCGATGTTTACCTTCATTTCTAAATGTTTTCTTACCCTCTTGATTCTGTCCACCATTTCCTGCAACTGTTTCTCACTCTCTTCTATTGCCGCCTGATTATCTGCATATTTTATGATGTTCAAACTTCCTCCGCCCACTATGATTCCACCTACATCACCTATGACTATTTCAATCAATTCTTCACTGCAGACATTGAATAAAATTGGAGACATACTACAGCCTTGTTTTACTCCCCTCCCTATACTGATTTCCACTATTTCTTCCTTATTCACTCGAACCACTAATTTTTACCCTTTGCACAGCTCTTAAACGAATCTTCTATCTCCCCAATCTTTTAACAATTCATTTCATAAAAGCGAAAAGAAATAGCGCGGTTTCTATGTTCCGACTGTACTATACTTGCTAATAATGATAGGACTAAAAACCTACTAAGTTTTCTGACAAATACATCTTTTTTTTCAAATTTATTTCTCGATATAGCAGAGAAGATAGCAGCCACAGCCACTGCCAAAGAAACACAAGGTGAATGATTCAAATCCTGGAGGTCCATCTGGAGAGAACTATCAGTACCAGTATTTTGTGCTCTCTTATTGATTCATCGGATATGCTATTCACGGTAAAAAAAATAGCTGACAACATGAGTACATTTTGTATGCTATGGGACTTATTATTCTGGAAGTTACCTTGAAACTGGCACAAGGGACGATGGGGTCTTTAGCTTTCGGCCAGAATTTAACTTAATTGAAACAGATGTTTCATGGGATGCAGTCATTATCATTAATCACATAGCTGAGCACTGGTACCGTAGGTCTACGATGAAAGAGACATGGAGACTAGCTTCGAACTCAAAATCTTTATACTGGAGGGTGAATGCGTAGCACCTTCACCAAGACACCTAAAGATTTTAGCCGTGACAACAATCACAAAACATCGCGTACATATATTTATAGAATCCGCGGAAACAAGATTACTTTTTAAGCATTCCCATTTAGGTTGGCAAGGAATAGATTTGCTAAATGTTTAATTTGGAGTATTGCGCTTTGCGGAGCAGAAACATGGACAGCTAGGAGGAAAGATGAGAAATATCTAGAGGGTTTTGAAATGTAGCTATGGAGAAGAATGGAAAGATTAAAACGGAGTGATGCAGTGAAAACCGAGGAAGTACTGGCAAGGATGAATGAGAAAAGGAATATTTTAAGATCAGTAAAAAAGAGGAAGCCGAACTGGATGGGGCACGTCCTGAGGAAATATTTCCTGCTGAAAAGAATACTTGAAGGAAAGATCGAGGGAAAGAGAGGGATAAGGGGATCGGGTTGGTGTGGTGGCTAGAGTACTCGCCTACCACACGGGCGGCCAGGGTTCAAATCCCTGCAGAGGCGGATGTTTTTCACAGGGAACCCGATCCCTACTTGAGTGGCATGTGGAGGGAATTTCAAGTACAGTACTCCATCTGTCGGATGAGACGCTAAACCGTGGTCCCCTTGGCGCCTTTCGTTAAGTGCAGGCGCATGCCGACTCCGGGTTTCTATCCACCCTTCCCCCCTTACCTGTACCCTATGGCGCAAATGACCTTAGCTATCGGTACCCTCCCAAAATCCAATCCAATCCGTAACCAATATTTTTCTAGCAACTTTACGAATATCCTACAAACGCCAACATAATACCTTAGCCGTCGGTCGCCTCCCTAAATATACAATCCTATCCGAGCCAAGCGAGGGAGAAGAAGACGAAGAAGTTATATGTTATATATGTTATGAGTATTATGAATGGTAGAAGTTACGACGAGCTGAGGGAAACAGCACAGGATAGACGAGCATGAAGGGAGCAGTACAGTTGAAACCTGTCCGAAGACAGATTCACCTTAGAAGAAGAAGACAGTTGTCAGTTATGCTTCGCTTTTTACGCTTCTTTTTATTCCATGGAAAATTAAATGGTTAAAGATTTAAGCTTTTTAGGGCCCCTTTTTTTGTTTAAGGCTTGACTTATATTCGTCACTCTGATATCTTCTAAACAAGCGAAACAAGTGGAAAGAGATGTCCACCAGCCCTGGGAGACGAGTCGGTAGAATTGCATATCAGTGTAAATAACTCTCACCATTTAATCAATGAGAAGTGAAATATTTTTGAAAAGTACACACTAAGCGAAATTCTTATAATAATTCATGTACGCACGAGTAATGAATAAGGAAATGTTACTTATGTCTTAGTGGAAAGCGTAATGGAGTTTATGTCATACATACAGCCCAAAAAACAGTTATCAGTGTTCCAACACACAGTGAAATACACTTTCATTTATTTTTCTCCTGTACTTGTTATCTTGCATCATTCGGTAAATGTCTAAACGCGCCGAGATAGTGCCTGATATCCGTATTAATTTTTCTATCCGCTTGTTTTTAGAGAGCAGCTCTTCCAAAAAATTTCGTTTCACAAGTATATGATCATTTTTCACTTGCTTGAAATGGTCGTCATATATCGCAAAATAAACAGAAAAAAATGGAAATGCAGAGGTACAGGAAGACGATCTCCAGAACGTTCGCGCAAGAGATGGTAGTAACAGGCCTTATTCTTAATAATAAGATAGATTTTCCAGTTTAAATTCTGAGTTAGCTCATAGCATTGTAAATACTTGGCATAGCACTTGCGTGCGTATATGATATTTTTTCAATCAAGAGCATGCTCAGGTATCATTCAGTACTTCAAATTAT
The DNA here is from genome assembly GCA_963169105.1 of Ceriagrion tenellum. NCBI lineage: Eukaryota > Metazoa > Arthropoda > Insecta > Odonata > Coenagrionidae > Ceriagrion > Ceriagrion tenellum. Next base: position 51,059,095 of record OY720637.1, read on the forward strand.
CTTATGAAAACATAAAATGTATGTACCAAAAAAAGTCTGGAAGTCCGATGCCAAGGTCTACAATAAACGTTTCATTTTTATAATTATTATAAAATAGTAATAGCTCTAAGTAAGAATTAAGCCCACAGCCACGATCACAATGTCCATAAAAAGGAACGTGGATAACTATGGTCTCGGGATTTTAAGAAATTCAGATGGTGGTGCAGAGGGTCGAAAATATCCTACCAGTAAAGAAAGGTTCCAGTGGTTCTAACGGTACTTAATGTCACCCGACGAAAAAAGAAAATCCTTGAAATGCACACCATTAAAGTTATGATTAGGGTTTTTCTGTAAAAATAGCCATCATTGCCAGGATTCAATACCCTTGAATCTGCGTTGTTTTCAACGAACCACCAAAAACATTACCTTTTTAGCAAGATGCTATTTAAAATGGTTTGGAATATCCAATCAATTCACAAACTTCAACTCTTCAACACACGTCTCTCCACTTGTAAGAGTTACATACGATTATTCATATTCATCTAGGGAGTATAATTGTAAATTTACACATTTCATCTTTAATAAATTATCTGAAAACTTGGTGCGTGGTAAAACAGAACGTGGTAAAACTTTAAAATACATATTGACCACTTCAAAAGTTTCTTTTGAGCTCTATTTTCTGAGTGAAAGTACGTATTCCCTTTAGCTGTCGCTCATAGAAAGTTCACTTAAGTTACGTGGATGAAAAAAGGATAACGACCGAGGTTAACAATCTTTTCAGTTTTTGTATGACAACTAACTCATCAAGTGAAAATGTGGTTTGATTTCCCAATTGCCAAAAGGAAAAATATAAATTTAACATATTTACTCATATAATGTTGTATGAATGCTTTGCACAACCTAGGCATATTTTATTGAACACCATAATTTCTTTTATTCCCCCGAATGGATCAGAATTGAAGCAATATAAGCCACCACATGCTTCCTCTCGCCTTCCAAAAATCTCATTTCCTTACATTTATTATGACATACCAGTTCCAAACTTTTCAACACATCAAACAAACTCGACGTAAACATCAGTCCCTTGGTGGAATAAATATCTGACCCATTCTTATCTGCAAATCTGATCGACTCTTTACTTCCCAAACTAATTTTAGTCAACATCCATCCCGCGGAAATCACAGAAATGAGAACGGAGCAATTTGATGAGTTTAAAATTCTCTAAATGCACTCCGGCTCCATATGGCTATCAGCCAACTCTAATTAGCCCGAGCTCGTAAAATGCGCAAAGGTTCTTCCGCCATAAACGCCATTTGAGCGATTTCCAAAGTCTAATGCATTAATAACCAGTGTTTTTTTTCAACGTCCCTAATTTCGTAGTTAATCTTCGATCACTCGTATAATTTCTTCTTAAAATAAAGTGTTGCTTCAACGGCTCCGCTTCCAGGATTATGAATCATCCCTGGGGCTCCCCCACAAGATATCATTCGTCCTGAGACACACGAGGCAGAGAAATACAGCGTCGTCTCCACATTCATCACCGGCGGTAAACTGGGCCCACGCTTATAATTCACTCGTCCGCTCACAGTACCTACTTGACCAACTCTCATTTTTGGCTGCCTCTCCAGAGCTAAATATACAACTCAGATTCAATTCTACGCAATGCGATACGCGATCAAAGACGACACTAAAATATGCTGGACCAAATGAGAAAAGCCAAGTTGTATAAGTTTTTGAAATTCATTCTTCGTTGACAGCTCGCTCATAAATGCTGAACTACGATTCGAGAATCAAATGAGTGATGTTTGTTTAGGAAAACGATTTATAAATATTGTGACTAACATATTTACTGTAATATTCCAGCAATTTTTTTCCTTTGAAAAAAATCAAAATACTTGAAATACAGGTCTTATTCGCCTTATTTATTAGTTTGCGACTAAGCTCCGAGTTAAAATAATATTTTTACTTTGTTTGCCTCAAAAAAAATTTAAAATGACGTTCTCTCAGGCTATTAGAACTATATATCAAAGTTATTTTTGGGTAGGGCTGGGAGTTCAGTGGGGCGGAGAGATGATATCTGGTTTGGCAGAACTCATTTCTACGGAGAAGCCTTGGATATAGGACACTATTTCTTCTATATAAGAACCGTTGGACACAAAGTTCCAGTCTTATACACACTGCGTATTCTTCATCACACTGATTGCTCTTTCTTTGTTCAATCAGTCCATGAGATTATTTCTTAACATTTCTAAAAAGTCCTTCTCTTCTATTCAATCATCAACTTCCACAAGAAGTAATTTCGGTCTGTTTTTGGACCAGCTGGAATATCTTTTCACGTCAAATTATCTAATAATACAACGTCATCAATGAGTAAATACAGATAAAAATCACCAGGGTGAAGCTTCGCTATGAAAAAATCATTTCACTTGACCCTAACACACCCGACCGGCAATAGGGATATTAGGGTTCGAAACCGGGTCAAGTCAAATGATTTTTTTCATGGCGAATTACAACTCTGGTGTTATTGCACACGTTTGAGTGAATTCGTACCATATCATCTGTCAATGAAATGATTGGGAATTAAACAGATAAATTTAGCTTTGTTTCCAGGCAAGGAGAACAGCTGAAATTAATTTCGTAATACTTTTGTACATGAGAAAGACATGATCAAAAACAAATAATGATAATGAGGTAAAATATACCAGTAACGACAATACAGATCTTCCCATCATTTCAGAAATATCACGGAAATTTCAGCGAATAAAACATAAACTGGCCAAATGGCATAGTCTCACCTAAATCTGAACTTAAGTTCTGGAACAAATAAAGCATGGTAAGAGAATAATCTCCATCACCGTAAAAAAATGCACGAAAGCAATATTTATAATAGAATTAACTGTATAAAGTTCATGCACCAAATACACTTTAAATACAGAGTCAAGGGTGGTGATTTTTCATTTTTCCGAAAAAAAACTATGACGAAATAGTTACAAAACATCGCGAGGGAATCTGGACCGAGAATCAATCTATGGCCTTAAAGCTTTCCAGGCAAATGTGCAGGCTACCACGTTACCTAAGAATTTACTGGGCGCAATTTGAGTTCATCATTCAATTTTTTACTGGAGGAAAGTTCTTATGGTTTCATCGCCGTTTTTTCCTCAAAGTGAAAATCCACCGTACCTACTAATATCGTGACGATTACAGTGATGGTATAGGATTTACCCTTCGGATTGTACCTTCTTTGAGACCATCTTTACCCTTCAATTGTCAACCTTGATGTGTTGCAGGGGCATTCTTTCTATATCTATTGAATCTTCAAATATTTCCGCAAGCATTACGTAGCCTGGTTAAGAGCGCATTTACCGGAAAAAATAAGACCCGCGGTTCTATCACTGAAAATAATATTGACTATTTTATGACCTTTGTCAATGAAAAGGCGTTAAAAAATATGCTTCATACTTCGCATATCCAAACAGCCATCCTGCTACGGTTATTTAACTAGCTACCCCAGCAGGCAACAAAATTTCCTTCATTTTTGTGATCTTGCAGTTAAAGGAGTTTTAATGTGGATGCCTGTATGGTAAGTATGATTCCCCTACTTGCCAGCCCAACATCATACCCTCTACCATGGCCTGCAGCATCCCTTCGCCCCTCATTACCTACACCGACCAGCTACTCTATGCCTCCACCAAATCTATTCCAGAATTTCGTCTCCTCACCCCCAATATCAAGTACTTTTACATTCGTCATCCTTTCAACCCACTGTACTTCTGCCATTCCCCTCCACACCCACAGCTCAAAATCCTGCAGCCTATTCTTGAAGAGACGGCCATTTTATTCAAAACAAATGGAACAATTGGTAGCACTGTTCGCAAATAAATTATTGGAACAAATATCACGTTCATTGCGTCACAAAGACGATGAAAACTATAGAAACATGATTCCAAAATTATATAAGTATTGTTTGAAAAATTATGTTCCTTAAAAAGTCAAGATACACAGCTACTATATACATACAGAAGGCGTTTATGCTAAAAAGAGAACTGATCTGTTCAAAGAAGATAGGTCAACGAACCAGGAAAAAGGATGCGAAAACATTCGTGCGGAGTGTAGCGCTCTGTGGATCGGAAGCATGGACCATTGGAAAAGCTGACCAGAACAGACTAGAAGCCTTCAAAACCTGAAGCTGGAAGAGGATGATGAAGATAAAATGGACGGACAACATAAGAAATGATGAAGTGTCCATAAGAATAGAAGAGAAAAAAACCTTATTGTAAAATATGGAGGAGAGAATAACCAGATGGATTAGATTCACTCGAAGACACTATGAGTTTGTGAAGAACATAATTGAAGGTAAAATAGAGGGAATTATCCCCAGAGGAAGACCCAGGAATAAGTTCATGAACCAAATAAGAGGACAGTACATTGGCAGAGATATCACAAGGCAATGGAACTAGTATTAGATAAAATAGAATAGAATATATATTATTATGCTCTGAGAATAGATAGTAAAGGGTGAAGTACTGCAGTCAACCAATCTTAGGATTGAATGACCAACGAATGAATACATATATATTCAGCATTTGGGTGAAAGAGTAAAGTATAGTAGAACACCATTGAACGGAATCCCGCTGAACAAAAATCGGGTAAACTATTGTCGGAAACTGCAAGAGGTGGGGAGATGAAGCAGACCGCAACCATTTGGCAGAATTTTCTATTATTTCAACAAATATGTGGGTTATTTGTGATACACAGCTATTGGTTTTGATGATGCAATTAAAGTAACGTTAAAAAACAGCAGTTGAACGAATTTTTTATTAAATCAACCCACGAAATGCAATATTCTACCAACCGAAAAAAAAGGTCATACGCTACGTTTTCGCTCCCTTTATTTCGGTTAAGCGAGATTCTATTGTAATTTTAACTGTCGCAAGAAGGACAATATCATCCGATGACACCCATTCACCAATATCAATAAATATTGTTAAGAAAGCATCCGTCAAAATTTATCAACTAGGGAACTATCGCAATAAAAAAATTACTTGACTTGCCCGAAATTCTAACTCGTATATCCCAATTTTCGATCAGGTGAGTAAGCCAGATACATATTTGCACGCGCAATAATTGGAAAAGTGTTAACTATCAAATAGGACAGAATTGTTTTAATAGTGAATCGATCTCCATGGGAATTCAGTCATTTTGAGGAGGCTTGAGTCTCAGAGGAGAAAACCACAGAAGTGAATATTCCATTGTAGGTCGTGAGGTACATCTGGAGCGAACTAGAGGCTAATTTACGTGTCATGGTTAAATGTAAATTTTGCTAATTTAATTTTCAGCGATTATCCAGATAATTAATTCTAAACTGACCATTACCACGGTTCCTCATAAACAATAGATTTATTTAAAAAGTGTTTTTGACTGAAATTGCACCTCTTCCCTCTTAAAAACATTATAAAATCATAATAATTATAATCTTATGAACATGATAAAAGTATTTCATACAATTTACTCATGAAAATATTTTTCTAGACATGAATTTTATTATATTTTAATAGAAGCTCATTTGGTTGCTGAATTCAGCAGGAAGTTTATTTGGCCAATGAATTCAGTTCGTGTTTAGGAAGATGCTTGAATAATCAAGCTAGCTACTAAACGCGGTAGATCATACTTCCAGTTCCTTCGGTAGAGACTACCCCCAGTTCCTGTTCAACGATACTAGGTATTTTCTTGACTAGAAATTTTATTCCAATTTTAAAGACACAGCGTCGAAAGAAACTTTCTCTCCAGACTCAGATAGGCATAGTACATTTTAAAGTCAGACAGACACTGTCATCCATCTAGAGAAGAAGGATTTGAGGCCTTTGACATTACTCACAACCTTATTAAGGAATAGGGATGGAGTTGGCGAGTGGAATATTCTAATGCTTGGATCCCCATCCACTTGGGACAGCAGGCTTGAGGCGTTTGAGATGTAGTGCCATTGGAGAATTCTGTAAATTTGAAGGACAGATACGATTTCACCTACTACATACTACCCTGCGAGCCACTGCAAGAGCGTGTGGTAGAGAGTGTAAGGATACCAGCGGTGTAAAAGATAAGGTGTTACGAGATGGATTGAATTTGGATTTGGAGAGGCGACCGACAGCTTTGGTCATTCGCGCCATAGAGGATAGGTAAGGGAGGAAGGGTGGATAGAAACCCGACGTCGGCATTAGTCTGCTCGTAATGAAAGGCGCCAGGGGGACCACGTCTCATGCGACAGACGAAGTATTGTACTTGAAGTGCCCTTCACAAGACACTCAAGTAGGGATCGGGTTTTCTCTGAAATACATCCTTCTCTGCAGGGATTTGAACCCTGGTCGTCCGTATGGTTGGCCACTACTCTAGCCACCGCAACAACGCGATCCCCGTTTTAGATGACGAAATGAAGAAAAGTGTTATGGGGGAGTTTTAAGTAGAGCTCTCAGTTTTTATTACAATACATCATCAGTTTTTATTACAATTTTAATAAAACTTTTGTACTTATCTGTTCGGAAATGCAACTCACTCATTTTATCGATTAACGGGCCTAAAAATGCAGTGGAGCGTCAAAATAGTACTCTGTGCGTCATTATGAAACACATCTGTTCTGAATGTTTTAACAGACTAAACCTAGCGTTAAGCCACCGAGTCTCTAACGGCTTCCAACCTAATCCTTCTAAAGCTGAGAAATACTAAATTTCCAACGAAGAAGTTGCTATGTGTGCTTTGCCAAGTTAGACCTGATGAAGACTGAGTATTAAATCGGAACGTTGGATTCGGCCATTTGAGATAATTATTTGGACCAAGTCCTAACAAAAATATTTTGCAAAAACATTACTTATCTTACAGATAAATTTGAAAAAGCAGACTGGGACAGACTAGAAGCCTTCGAAACCTGGTGATGGAGGAGGATGCTGAAGAGAAAATGGACGGGCAAAATTAAAAAAATTACTAAGCTTACAGAAGAGTAGAAGAGGAAGTGACGATATGGAAAACAATAAAGAAGAGAACGACCAGACGGACTGAAGACACCCTAAGACATAATGGTTATGTGAAGAACATAAATTATTTTATTCCATTGGTCCTTGCTTATGATCCATAGAGTTCCACATTCTACCCGCATGCTTTCACATTGTTTCCTATTACTTGACCGGTAGATTAGCCTAATCATACTAATATTATAAACGTGAAAGTTTGTATGTTTGGATGTTTGTTACTCTTCTAGCGAAAGGTTCCCGTTAAAACTCAACGGGTGAGAAAAACACTGAATTTATTTTATACGAAAGCCACAAAACCTGAAGAATACTGAGTGGTCTTCTTTGAGTCGTCTTCTGAGTGAATGAACTTAATCGCTTCCCTTGTGTACTTACATATACTTGCATTCAATGACTTATTTCAGTGGCGATATTCATTTTTGAAATGAGCGTTATCTTCAAACAGGACTGGAGAGTAGGGGTACGATCCAGCGGTTGAAAATGTCAAACGGATCATTGGCAGCAGCAGCCATGTTTATTTGACCAATTAATCCTCCGTTTCCTGGACTGAGTCTTAGGCGTAAAGGGTAGCCATAATCATTGGTTTCGTTTTTTAAATAAAAAATATACGTTGATTCTTAGGGTAATTGTCGATTTTCATGCAGGGATGGCGTTCATTGAGCAGAATACCCCGTTCTTCTTTCGGGTAAGATGAATGTAGTGACGTTATTATAGTTTCCGCCATATTAAAACAGATTGATGTTAAAAACAGACGGGTCAATATTTGAATCAGATTTATAGCTGGGTACCCTTCCATGGTTGTGTTAGGATCAGATTTGTGCGGTTCTTAGTGTAACCCGAGAAACACCACCGGAAGGTAACCGGCTAAGTTTCCCATTTTTCTTGATAAAGGTGGGAAGGTGACCGACTTAGTTACCCAATTTTCTTGATATAGGTAGCCTTTTTTTGTATTTTTGTGTTGAATTTTTTATTTATTTTTTCGTTTAATGCTTATAAAAACTGATCATCATTATCAGCTCATATCATCGGTATCAGCTCATTATAAAATAAACTTAAACATTATATTTACGGCTTTCCCTCAGGAGTGTTGAATGTATACTTATTATAAATTTACATTTAATTTATCGATTACCCACCTAAGCAATCCATCATGGGGCCCTTAGGACTCTGGGCCCATTGGGGCCCATAGGACTCTAGGCCCTTCTTATACAAATACTCTCTCAACATGATATCATGGGTCTGCAGGAAAAATTGTTATTTAAAGAAGCGTGAATATCTTTTAAAAATCAAATCTTTGGTTGCCAAGGAAATATAATATTGTTAATTTCAGAAAAATGTGAGCTATTTCAGCTAAAAACATGACTTTCACATGAATACGAAACGTAATAGAAGATCGATTGGAAGAATTTGAATTTTTATTTATTCAACCATCCAATTTTTAAAAATCCAGCCCTCTATCTTGAGTGAAAGTATTTATAAAAAGCAAAAAATTAAACCACTGCACCGAACCCAATGATTAGTATGGACCACCAGAGGGCCTTTGGGGGGCCTTAGAGGACTCTGAGGGCTTTTGAATATAGTCTATATTACCCACAGATATATTTTCTATCTGCACGCCAAGTTTCAGCTCAATCAGTCATGTAGTTTTAAATAAAAATAAATAAGAAAATGGACGGGCAAAGTAAAAAATTACTAAGCTTACAGAAGAGTAGAAGAGGAAGTGACAATATGGAAAACAATAAAGAAGAGAACAACCAGACGGACTGAAGACACCCTAAGATATAATGGTTATGTGAAGAACATAAATAATTTTATTTCCATTGGTCCTTGCTTATGATCCATAGAGTGCCACATCCTACCCGCTTGCTTTCATATTCTGTTTCCTATTACTTGACCGGTAGATTAGCCTAATCATACTAATATTATAAATGTGAGAGTTTGAAAAGAAGAAGTTGCTATGTGTGCTTTGCCATGTTATCCCTGATGAAGACTGAGTATTAAATCGGAACGTTGGATTCGGCCATTTGAGATAATTATTTGGACCAAGTCCTAACAAAAATATTTTGCAAAAGCATTACTTATCTTACAGATAAATTTGAAAAAGCAGACTGGAACAGACTAGAAGCCTTCGAAACCTGGTGATGGAGGAGGATGCTGAAGAGAAAATGGACGGGCAAAATTAAAAAAATTACTAAGCTTACAGAAGAGTAGAAGAGGAAGTGACAATATGGAAAACAATAAAGAAGAGAACAACCAGACGGACTGAAGACACCCTAAGACATAATGGTTATGTGAAGAACATAAATTATTTTATTTCCAATGGTCCTTGCTTATGATCCATAGAGTGCCACATCCTACCCACATGCTTTCACATTCTGTTTCCTAATACTTGACCGATAGATTAGCCTAATCATACTAATACATAAACGCTCTTGCTCTTGACCACGTTGAATTACATTATAGAATATGTTGTTGCTTGAGGATTTATTTCAGTCAATTAATTTTAAGTGGGATAGGTAATAAGAGCATGCTTAAGACCATAAGACAGGATGTCGAGTGGGCGATAAACAGAGATGACTGTTAGGAAGGGATGAAGAATCTTCATAAAATAGAGGGAAATGTCCCCAGAGGAACGCAGTAAAAAGTTCATGCACCAAAAAGAGGAGAGTAAATAGGAAAAGTTACCAGGAAGTAAGAGAACTAGCATTAGATAGGATAGAATGGAGGGCTGAAGTTAACCAATCTTAGGATTGAATGACCTATGATTTTGATGATAGATAAAATGACGTGGCTATCATTTCATTGGTCAGTCACCAGCAATAACACCCCTCAATTCCCTATGAGGTGACACCAAGGAACTGGGAAGAAGACGAAAGAATCCAAGGGTGAAGACATTTCTACATCTACATACTATCCCGCGAGCCGCCGCTTAGGCGTGTGGCAGGGGGTGGTAGGTCAACAGCCGTGTAAAGATGTAAAAGTTTTGGAGGTGAAATGGTGAGATGTCCTATGAGAGTGTGTTTGGAGGAGCTCAGTTTCTATTGTGGTCGCTTATTGTGCGCGGAAAGAACGAGTTTTTGTACCTATCTGTTCGGCAGTGTATCTCTCTTATTTTATCACATCTGTCAGACCTAGAAATGTAATGAGGCTTCATGATAATATTCTCTGTGTCGCTCTGAAAAATATCAGTTCTGAATTTATCAAGCAGCCTAAGCCTAGCTTGTAGCCTCCGAGTCTCTAGGGGCTCCCACCTTAATCCCTCTAACAGTTGTGTAACACTATATGTTCGTTCGTAGCAGTTTTTAACGAAGTGTGCTGCTTTTCTTTGTACTTTGTTAATTTTTTTGGTTAAATCTTTATGACCAGGATCCCAAATGCTTGCGGCGTAATCGAGGTGTATCCTAACCAGAGCGAAGTAGCATCTCTCTTTTACTTTTTCATCCGAGGACCTTCCTATTATACGCCTAACAAAACCTAGTTACTTTAATGCTGTGCCGCATATGTATTGTATGTGTGTTCCCCACGATGTATCTGAAGTTACGGTAATTCTAAGATATTATTTCGCCGTTCCACGAGAGAGCAAGACGGCAGGCGGCAGCACTCTCGCTGGGGAGCGATCCGAGAATTCGCGGGAACAAGGTGGGGGGGGGGAGGGGCACAGGGCGATTCATGACTCGGAGGAGTGCCTTTTAATTGGGAGGGGAAATTGCGAGGGAGGGAAGGAGAGGGGATGTGGATGGGAAAGGGGGAGGAAACGGTCAGTGGAGGTGAGGCGTGGAGGTGGAGGGGAGGGACCTTTCGCATATCTCAAGATGGAGGGACTGAGAACTCAGAGGCAGGCGCGCCACGAGAGACCGAAGTTATACCAATAACTGTCGAAAAGAGAGGTTGGTATTGATTCAAAGCACTCCCATCCCCGTCAACACGGGCCGGTGTTCCGTGGTCAAATCTGTTGTCAAAAGTTGGACGGAACTAGTTTCGAGTACCGCATGGCAGGCTGAATGCGAAAGATAATAATGGACAGAATTCTCTTCAAATTGATGGCACAGATATGAAAATGGGAAAATACTGATTGAAGATTCTTCTAATATTTGGAAAAAACAAAACCATCACAGACAACTCTCATTAGTTGGTGGTTTCCGGCGTGACTTTGAGGAATTTACAGATCATTGTGAAGGAAAAAGTGATGCTTCGTTTTTCCACGTAAATTTAATATAGTACGACCATGGTTTCGCTTTCATGTCCTCTTTAAGCATCAAAAACCTGAAGATGACGTAAATTCGAAACCGCGGTCTCACTATGTTAAATTTATGTGGAAAAACGAAACATAAATAATTCACTCACAACCCTCATTAGATCAATAAGAGCGAAGACTTTCTTAATTTTACTTGCTGTTTACAGCAAAATCCAAAGTTGGTATTGCTTGAATCCAGTTTTTTTCAACTTTCAGTCAGCATATGCCAAGATGTAAAAGTCACCATAAGAGGAGAGAACTTAGAGCAAGAGGATTCCTTCACCTATCTGGGAAGTACCATCACGTGGGACGGAAGAAGTAAAACGGACATCAAGCGGAGTATAATTCAAGCTAGAAGGCGTTCGTGAGAAAAAGACAACTGCATCGCTCAAAGAAGATAGGACTACTAACCAGGAAACAGTATGTGAAAACATTCATGTGGAGTGTACCACTCTACGGATCGGAAGCATTGATAATTGGAAAAGCTGACCAGAATAGACTAGAACCCTTCAAAACCTATAGCTGAAAGAGGATGCTGAAGATAAAATAGACGGATAAAATAAGAAATGAGGAAGTATACTGAAGAGGAGAGGACCATATGGAACACCATATAGAAAAGAAGAACAAGATGGATTGGACACATCCCGAGGCAAAATAGGTTTGTGATGAAAATATTTGAAGACAAAACAGAGGGAAAAGTCCCCAGAGGAAAGCCCAGGAATAAATTCTGGACCAAATAAATAGGAGAGTACGTAGGGAAAGATACCAGTAGATAAGGGAACTAGCATTCGATAGGGATGGGTGGAGGGCAGCAGTCAACTAATCTTAGGATTGGACTACCAATGAATGCCAAGATTGAGCGTGGTCAAATTAGACGCTAGATGAACTATATTTCATAAAAATCTCCAGGGAGATGCGCGGATTTTAACTTCGGCAGAAACGGATATCAAAACATTTAGACAATTTCGATTACTTCAAGCACTTCCACGCCTCAATCTGCAACAACAATATCTTAAACTTGACTCTTACGCTGAAAAAAACGCAGCCACGTATTTTCAATAAAAATATTTAAAATGCGTCTATATAAATTGATGGAAGGAATCTAAACTTAATGAAATCATAAAAATTTCACGTAGCTCGAGGGAAACTCATATGTTCATAGTGTTTCCTCAGCAGACAAAAGCTTTTAAATATTACTCCAATTGTATATTTTACGAACATAAATGTTATGCCGATGAATCGCACCATTTATATCACAGGAAGAAATCCTCTCCAGAACATGAAAAATGAAATAAGTTTTCCGTTTGAATTTAATAACAAGATATTCAGGAGATAGAGCTAATGTTACCATTGTCAGGCATTCAATTATAAGATTGGTTGACAGCAGCCCTCTATTCTACGCTATTCCTCTACCCCTGTTGAAATCGAACATATGGTATTTCTCAGCTTTGAGAGGGATTAGGTTGAGAGCCACTAGAGACTCGTAGGCTGCGTGCAATGCTTAGTTTGCCTGAGAAATTCAGATTTGGTGTTTCACAGAGCAACACAGCGTCATTCTGACGCCACACTACATCTCTAGGTTTGACAGAAGCTATAAAGTAAGAGAGATACATTGCGGAACAGATAGGTACGAAAATTCGTTCTTCCTTCGCACAATAAGAATAAGAATACTATATTTTGTTCTGGGTTCATCACCCCTAAGAGCATTACAAAAATTATCAAAAACAATAAACAACAAAATAAGCATTAAAAACCACAAAGAGAGAAGAAAAGTGTGAGAAAAAACTTATTCGATGTTTATCAGTGAGAAATCCAAAGTAAAAAGTTCGGAACTAAAAAAAATATACAATAAAACAAGCATGAAGTACCACAAAGAGAGTAAAATATGTGAGACAAACTTATTAGATATCAACAGTGAGAAGTCCAAAGTATCAAGTTCGGAACTACTTCGCAAGCAGGTACTAAGATATTTTGTCTTTAAAGGCAGAAAGAGTCTGACTGCATTTGATATAGTTCGGTAGAGAGTTCCATTGTTCCGTGGTGCTGACTACAAATGATAGGTGGTATTTAGTGGTACGATGCGCGGGGCAGTACAGATTAGCAGGGTCACTCCTGGTAGACATGCTCCGAGATAGTGGAGGTCTACTAAATAAGTCGTAGATATACCGAGGATCTCTCCGGGAAAAGTGACCGTAAGTCTTTAAGGACTCTAAGTGACCGTAATAAAAACAGAGCTTCCCTCAATACATTCCCATAAAAAAATATACCTTTTCGCCTCCCAAAACCTAATCCTTAATAATTTAAGGTGTCCAATTGACCCCTGTCCGTACTAGCAGGTAAGCCGCTAAGCCTGACACTTTTAGTGTTAAATTTTCAAGAGAAATCTTTTGGTTTTCAAGAGAAATCATTTTGAATTTTTTTTTTTTGCTGCCGGACGATTCTGTTGGCCCGTATTGGCCCGTTGTCCCCGGAATCCCGATAGGTTGCTGAGCCTGTCATCAGGTTTTTCAGGGACCGGACCAACAGAACTTGACATACACCCATGCCCTGGATGGTGAAAAACCCACCTAGGCGGGACTCGAACCCGCGACCCTCCGTTTAGCAGGCGAGGACTTTACCCCGCCGCCACCGGGGCCGGCGTGCCCTCTTTCTGTTCCCAACAAATCGCCCCTGCCTTTGTTGTACCTTGCATCAGCCTGTAATCTACTCCCTGCACTCTCTTCTCTGGCTCGTCTTCCATGTTCCTCACTGCGAAATCTACTCTCTATTAGCCGTCAAATCATCTCTTTTGAAATTAATGGATTTCTTACTCCTGTAGAATCAGCAAGATCCACTGCTTCATCTACAACTCCAGGTTCCCCTGATTTCTATCACTCCTACTCGTCCTTACCAATTCTATTCCCATATTTTCCCCTAGAACTTAAACTCACAATCCCTGCTATTCCTCGATCTTTATCCCTGTTAAAGTTTCCACTTTCAACTTTTGAACTCTCTTAATACTTGAACATCACGTCACATTATATCACCGAGTTATGGGCCGAATTTTCATCAGTCCCCGAAAGTGAAGTGAAATGACGACACATATTTAAATCTGATAAAACGCTTTCTTGGAAAAGGTAGATGGACCCACAAATGGAAATTTATAAAAAATATTAACGTGCCTACTCAAACGAGTGCCTATGAAAGCTGGCCTGGTACAACTGGAGCAGAAAGATAAATAACAGCGGCAGAAATGGAATTTATTAGAGGAGGATTAGGAAATAAAAGCAAAAGAGATCCGGAAATCACCCCATTAAAGTCCTTAACTCCTCCATTGAGGTAGATGGAGAGGGCATTACGTCATCAAGCTGTAGCCTGGCAACCGATATAATAACCATATTCCTTATTAACCCTGCTCTTTTCTTACTTCCCTTTGGATACTACATCGGAATGGACGAATTATTGGAGGTAAACCGAGAATATCAACCATCTGTTCGAATAGAAAAACCTATCCCATGCTTAGGGAGTGAACACCAAAATAAGAACATTAACGGCGACTTGATTCCGTTGCGGATACCTGTGTTAAAGGAAGAATACGATGTATATTGAACAACCTTGAACATTGCAATTACAATTGTTGGTTAAGTATTTATGATTACAACTGGGACAGAGGCGATCTCAGCGATGCAACATCTTTCCTCTCAATAAGCCTTCGGCCAAAGATTTAAACATTTTTTTTACGAATTGCTCTTACAATTTAAAATTTTGATCGGCATTTGTTTTAAGTGCGTCTATAGGAAAAATTGTCGGGTCACTTTTTTAAATTATTTTTAAAATCATTGAGGTAAATGGGGAGGGCACTAGGTCATCAAACTGAAGCCTGAAAACATAATTAACAACCATATTCTTTAACCCTGCTCCCACTTTACTATCCTATATATAGCACGACGAGATGGTCGCATTAATATAGCAAGCCAATCCACCTTCTGTCTTAAATTTAAGGCTAGTAATTCTTGAAATATATTTTGGCTACTCAGAGCTACGGATCTACTCAATTTTACCACACTTTTCGACGGGAATGCGGACTACTATTAATTTTAATTAATAATAATAATCGCTCTCTCCATCTACCTCAATATCAGCGACAAAAACGGGCAGAAACAAACTCCGATGGTTCTGACATCTCAATGAAATCGGCTAAAATAGAATCCCCAAGAAAGTATTGGAAGAAAAACCAGATAGGAGAAGAATATGTATATGTAACCTATAACAAATGTAAATCTGAAGAGTATTCTGTAACGTCAGGGGTTCCACAAGGATCTAATTTAGGACCTCTCTTATTCTTAATTTTTGTGAATGATTTATCCCTATCGTTACAACACTCACAATGCTTAATGTTTGCCGATGATATTAAGGTGTTCAAAAAAGTGAGTAGAGTTGATGATTGTTTAAAATTGCTAGAAGATTTGGACAATCTGGTTAAATGGTCTCATGAAAACAAAATTTATTTTAATGTAGAGAAATGTTACCGATTGACATACTCTACGAAGAAGATTGATGTTAATTATGAATATAGAAGGGAAGGTCTATCATTAAAGTAGGTATATCAAATAAAAGACTTAGGGGTTATATTTGATTCTTCAATGTCTTTTGCTCCACATATCTTTGACATAGCTCTCTCAGCTCAATGATTATTGGGTTTTGTAAACGGAATGTCAAGGTACTTTAAGTCTGAGAAATCTCACAAAATGCTGTACTTCTTCTTTGTAAGATGTAAGTTGGAGTATGCTTCTGTAGTATGGAATCCTCACAGTAAGAAACATGTTCAAATATTGGAGAGGGTACAAAAAAGGTTTTTACGTTATCTATATTATACCCAATATAATGTTTATCCAATGTATGAAAATTATGTTAGCTACAAAACTTTGGTAAAAGTGTTTGATTTTCAATATTTGCGAAAAAGAAGAATCATGTGTGATCTATCTTACTTATATAATTTACTTAATACTGGAGAAAATAGTGACTTAATTAGAAAAATTAATTTAGTAGTGCCTAGTAGCAATGTGAGGTTATCAAGGAAATTTAAGCTGAGCATGGTAAAGTCAAACTACTGTGAAAACTCACCACTGAATAGAATGAGCCGATCTTTTAACATGTACTGTGAAATAAATGATTTATGTCAAAAAAGAAGTCTCTTTTAGTAATTGTTAAATGATATAGTTTCTTGATATGTTTCGAAATCTCTGTAAAATTCAATTGATTCCAATATGTTTTGTATTTTCTTCTTTTTTTTGTTTGCCCTGTAATTATTTTGTTGGGCAAACGTTAAACTCTATAAATAAATAAATAAATAAACGTTAGACCGAGAGAGCCTTGGATGTAAACAATGTCAAAGTGTAGAGACAGAAAAGCAGAGACAGAGATAAAGGAGGAAATATCAGGAGACCAAAGGATTCAGTTTATCGAGGACCCAATATCAATGGCATAAGGGACCGAAGAAAAGTTTAAATTAGTGCCGCTGGTAGGATAAATGGAAGGAAAGTACCGAAAACTGAGATCGTCGACGCCATTTAGCGTAGGTGGGTGAGCTGTTAAGGTTTATATTCATTGGAGTAATGGGAGATGGAAGATAAAAATCTGGTGTTAGCATTAGCTAGCTCTAATTGAAGGCGCCAAGACACATAAATTCTCACCACAGTTTTGTAATACAGATTCGCGACAAGAAATGCAGTAAGATTGCAGCTCGGAGTTCAGTGGCGCCATGAGGCGGCGAGCCAGTAAATGCTTTTATCAAAAATATTCTATATAAAACTACTACCAGTCTTTCCGAGAATCTTAAGAAGAATCATTTTACCCCCATTCCTACAAGAGCTGAGAGTTTCTGGTGGTGGGTTATACAGTGCTATGTAAAACCATATCATGAAATGAGTACGTCTGAAGAAAAGTAATAATATATTTGAGATAAAAAATCATTTACAACCGAATAACTCACAATATAGGTGCCCTAATATTGCTGTTCTGAAGAAGTGAATTTTTTGCTGGACTAAAATGAATAACTTCCAACAGCTTTAATATTAGATCCAAAGAATTTTCTTAGCATGCCCCAATAGGTGGTTTAGTTTGACTTGCCGGAGGATAGAGGCGCTGCCAGCGTCAGCTGCAGTTTAGCGTATAGAAACCAACACTGGGTGTCGCCACCGGATATTACTAGATTGAGGTTTCTCGTCCCATTCCACGCACGAATTACTGCACTGGAATTGCTCTCTCAACCAAATGAGGACCGGGAATATACACGAGGTTAGATTTAAATAAACCGGGGAATTTATGCCCACCGTTCTCTTCGATTCTGATGGCACAGAGTTCCATGAATTCTTTCCACCAGGAGTAACGACCATTTAGAAGGTCTACCTGGAACTTTTACACTGTTCTTCGAAGCAATCCAAAGATAACACAACAATTACATGACAATTTTACCAACATTATGCAGCTACTTAAACTTCACTTCTTGAAAGTGAATTAATGGCCAGGCAACACTCAGCTTCCGTATTCGTTGAACATGGCCCAATTTAACCTCTGGCATATCACGAAGTTGAATAAACCATTAAAATGACGCCATTCTGCCAACACCGAGGAGATAATAAAGAGAGAACCGCCAGAAGTGTATCACAGACTTTGAAAAGCGCTGGCACAAGTTCATTTTATCTGATAAAGACTAGGAAGAGGATATTCAATAATGAGAAATAAATCAAGATTTTTTCGCGAAGATCAAACTTCCGCGCATTTTTATAACAAACCTCGTATTTATTTCCCAGACTCAAGCTGGACTGGACTGGTGGAACCGCATACTTATTATAAGTATACTACCGGTTAAGGTAGGTTTTGTTGAAAGTCAGAGAATCTCCTCCCAGTTTTATGCTCTTTAAGGGGCCTATCTTCCTCTAGTATATCCTTTTTCGTCTCAACATAAAATCCACCCTTCTTCATCCTGTTCATGAAACCTATTTTCTATCTTCCTCTACCCTGCTTACCCAACATCCTTCGCTCTATCACATTCTTGAACAACCCCTTCGCCCCTCATTACATCCTCCAGCCACGTACTCTGCCGAACTCGAATTTCATTCAAAAGTTTCCTTTTATCGCCACATCTCAAGTATTTTCTCGTTAGTCTTCCTCTCCGATCACCTCACCTTCTCCGTCCTTCTCCAGACCCACATCTCAAATGCCTGCAGCCTATTCTCGTCCTCTTTTCTGAGGGACCACGTTTCTGCCCCATACACCGCTATGCTTCATAACAAGCTCTTCAACAGCCTCTTCTTCACATCTTTACCAAAAGTCCCCGTAATTATCTCCCTTCTATTACTAAACGTGTCCTTCGCTAGCGCTATTTATTCTCTTCCGTACGTCTTTGCTACTATGTCCATTTCCTTCTGGCGTACTGCCTATGTATATGATGAAAGTAAAAAAATTATACTATGACTTCGTAAGTTTCCACATAAAAAAAGTTTTAACTCACCGACCGAGGTTACAGCCATTCAGTCTTTCTCAATATGACCAGAGTTTTTTCACCTCGAGCACCTTATATCCAAACATTCTCAAGCATATGGTAAGACAAGAGGTCATTCAGGTATTACGTAAGTCGATTTTACCCATGTAATATTTAAGGATTTCTCGCAGAATGCTTAGAATGTAAAGCTCTCGGGTTTCCAACCGGGTGACGGTGGTTTGTGGCACCGACGTTTCGAAGGCGTAGTCTGCCACAAACCACCATCACCCGGGTGGAAACCCGAGAGATTTACATTCGATTTCACCCACTTTTTTATTCCCCCTTCCCAAGCATTAGACAACTTTAATAATTCATGAACGCCCCTCCGCCTTCCCTTGCTCTCCCAATCTTATGTTAGTTGTCTTACATTTCTGGACCGTGCACAGAGATCAAAATATACCCGGGCGATTCCTAATTCAAGAGCGCAGAAAATTAACTGACCTACTCCAAATTTTCATTTTTTTTATAACCAATGGCACTTTAGAGTAAATCAGAAATTTGAATTTTTAGCCGGATTTCGATTAAATTTTTTAAGATTTCGTGATTCACATTACGCTCGAATCACAAAACACGTGCTCTTTAAAAATTCAATCTATGAAAAGCTAATGAACGCAAGGAATTGATCATAAGTTTTCAATAATTTAGCATGGAAAAAAACTAAACCACCGTAGCCTAATCCCAAAAAGAAACATTAACGTCACAATAAGTTAACAGAAAAATTATAAAATTTTATCTTAAAGTGACTAAAATCTATCGTAAGATTGCCTCGTATCCCCTTAACCACATACATAAAACTACTTAAGAAAAACTCAATCCCCTGAAACGTTTTAGGTAATACTTAAATACATCTTAAACGGGTGGAATAAGAAGAAAAGGACTTAGAATGGAAAGACGTACAGATCACACCTGGTTTGGTGGTTCAAAATGTTACGAGGACTTTTGAGTTTGCTAGAGTCCACGAAACTTTTTAAACCATAATGTAATAGTACTCTTCTTAAGGATCCAGAATTGACTTTAAAATATCCGCCGAAGCCGGGGGTTCAAACGCAGGCCCATTAGAATCGAAAGCCAGTGCGCTAACCACCACACCAACCCATTTGAAGAAACATAAGGCTGGTATTGAGATTTCATTGGAAAATATCCATCACAGGCAGGATCTGAACTTGATCACTCGACGTGGGAGGCTCATATTCAGA
Organism: Ceriagrion tenellum; assembly: GCA_963169105.1. Lineage (NCBI taxonomy): Eukaryota > Metazoa > Arthropoda > Insecta > Odonata > Coenagrionidae > Ceriagrion > Ceriagrion tenellum. The sequence goes on from OY720637.1 coordinate 51,079,042, forward strand.
CCGATATACTCGACCTCGAATCAACTCATCCAGAATATATTTGGATAATTCATTGTTTGACTAATAAGAACTAAAGAAGGTGAACCAATCCCGGTCTGAAACGGATAAGCAAAGGTACAAATTCACGGGTGCAATAATGTTCTCCGAAGTGATGTAATTCGCCCTTGAAATATGACTTCACTGCATCAGGTTTGGAACCTGGATCTCCCAGTTTGCCGATAAGGAACTAACATATCTTGGTGGGTAAACCTTCTTACACACCCAACTGGCAATTTGGAGATCCGGGTTCGAATCCCGGTCGAATCAAATTTTCACGACGAATGTAATCCCTATGACGTAGGAATGTGGAAGTGAAAACTAACGATGGATCATTGTAAGACTCTTTCTTTCTGGTATAACTTTGTGAAACTGCTTAGTGTCAAATGACAAAGAATAATTTTTCTGTATACACATGTATTATTTATTTCAAGCTAGGTTTCTCTGCAGTTCAGCATCAACAAATGAATAAATTTCCAATTTCAAACATTTTAAGATGGGTAATGAAGCTCAAATGATTTCGTACTGTCTACTAATTTTATTTCCACCTCTTGCTACACGTGTTTCAACTAACTAGCAGTCATCATCAGGCAAGACCATGATGACTGACTGCTAGATGATGACTGCTAGTCAGTCGAAACACGTGTAGCAAGAGGTGGAAATAAAATTAGTAGACGGTACGAAATCATTTGAGCTTCATTACTCATTATGCTGTTCTACGATGTCTCGCCTGAGAAAGTGTAGTTTATTTTACGATGGGGTAACGATTGATCGAGTGCATATATAGCGAAATGCAACGAGCCCATGGGATTTGGGACAGAGGAAAAGACATTCGCTGGGGTTATACAACAAAATTTGTCAGCCCACCCGAGATTAAACAATCGGATTTCTGATAGAAGGCACTGAGGAATGGATTGGCGTCATTCCTTGTTCAGGACAATTCGGTGACCTCGGGCCGTGCAGCGGCTTGCGTCGGTCAATTGTGTATAAACAATTTTCCTTGTTTCTAAATTCTGATGTAAAAACTAAAAGGTTCAGGTTGACTATACGTCAAAGAATTTTCACTACCACGTATCAATCGTAACTTAAGAAATTTAATAATTAGGTCTTAACTCTTAACACTAACTAAGCATGCTAATTTCGTTAGGAGTCCATTCATAATCTATAAATGTAATGTAAATGAAACTTGCGAGCACCTTCTGCTGTTTAAGGATAAACTATTCTATAAAAATTTCTCATTCCATGGAAAAAGTCCTTAGGGGGCAAATAAAAATGTGCCCCAAATAATTGAAATGTTCACATCTTAGAGTGTGGTGATGGACCAAGGGAAAATATAGCAAGCACAACGTATATTCTGATATCTGCCAGCTCAAGAATACAAGTGTACTGTTTCCATCATACTGTAACTCTATACTGGACGAGTAAAACATAATAGTGTGCCTCGGCGAGGAACACTCGTTTTTTAATAAAATTTTAACCTTTAAAAATGTTCATTCATATTTTTTTATGGCTTTCAAGGAGAATGTTGTCTATTCTGTGAGTACTGATCCTTTAAACTATATCTTCAGCTGACTGAAAGGATATCCCGTCAGGTTTCTTTAGCCTGCATCTCCAAAGTTTTGAGGCAGCTTTAACGTCAGTCACAAATTAATTAACTGTTTGATGAGGCACTAACAGCTGTAAATTGACGAGGTTAATACCTTAACTTTTCTTTCAATTAGGTGACATCCAAACCTTTCAAAATTCCACTAGAGTCGAACATACGAGTTACGTACATTGCCAAGTACTGTCAAGCCAATAATTATAAGTAACCTTTCTCATCATAATCGTTAATTACTCCTGGATCTGCCTCTTAATTTCAACCTATTTTCGTTGAGTATCCGGAAGAAAAGTATTTTTTATTTTTTTATAGGTACCAACTGACATTGTACCATGACAACAGTGTTGAAATATATCTCCTGATGCATACAACAAAGGCAGATATATAAATATATTGCCATGGTGTATTTTAAAGTATTTCCATTCTGAAAAAGCTCCAAAGCGATTATAGACATGTTCACATTCACAAATCTAAACGTATAGGACACGGTAGAAATTTTTTCCGTCGTAAAACCTACTTCTTTTACAGAGCTACGGGAAATCAATATCAACCTACTCAGAGTTATTTTCAGTTTAACTGATGTAAGCAATATGCGAGACAGTTCACTTCACAGGAAGTCCTGTAGGGGGCCTTGAGTTGCAATGGCGTTTAAAACACTGAATCAACTAGACTCTGGGTGATGCACAAGCCTCCACCATAAAAATCAGTGTTGTTTATGTGAGATCGATTCCACCCCGATCGTCGAAACGTAATTGCGAGCCTATGACAAAAAAAATAAGAGTTCCTCAACAACCAGCATGGAGAAGCACTCATTTTTTCACAACCATTGTTGTGCCACAATGCAAAACACTGCACCCATACCTCAACTGAACTTTGATTTGAAGTGAATTTTACTTATATTGCTGTTCCGTGGAGGGCAATAACAGTGAGCTCTTCAGATTTTTTCTCTTTTTCATGGCCACTTGATCGAAGCGTGATTCTGAGAACAGCTACCACCCTTTGACACAAAAAAGGCGGATGAAAGAAGGGCATGGCTGAAACAGCAACATGGCATTCCTTGTTTAGCTCGCAATCATAGAGGGCAATAAGGCTTCGCCTCCTTCATTGTCCTCACTCCCTCGGCATACACATTAAGACCTAGCACTGGCAAGAATTTAGCGAGATGGCTTCAGAATGCCAGAATATATAATAAAAAATGTAACAGATCGTAATAATTTCAATATATTAAACGCGCAGGATCTACTCGTCCATCCATGTGCACTCCATCTTTTGCGGTCATGGATTCATTACCCAAGACAAACATGAGCGATGGGGTAGACTCACTTGTTTTTAATCTAGGAACAGACCAAAAGGTGAAGATGAGCCAAATCAAGCCGTTATAAACCGTCCCAAATCCCCACTTGAGGGATATGGGATCACCAGCATTGGGGTGGCAAGAAGCTGCCATTACGAACGAATAGCACACATGGTTTTAACCTTTCGACTGAATGCATAATTGATCGACAAATAAGACGCCATGCGTCACCTCATGAAAATATATAAGTGCCCCAACTCTGTAAAGTTTCCCTAAAGATAATCAGAAATTTCTGTACGATGATAAAATGGGAGAAATCACTATTGCTCGCTGTCTGGGTCGGGGACACCAGCGCCAGTTCCTCTACCGCACTCATCGAGGAAACGTAAGCTTCAAGATTGAAACATAACTTATTACACATCACATTCCCCTTTCTGAATGAGCACTCGAGTTGACGAATCCGTGGGTGTTTCAGGTTAAAAAGCATCCATAAACTTAGCGATATTTCCACACGCATCGTATTCCAATGATATCGATATCAAGTCTGTATGCCCTGTAAAGACTCTTTAGCGAAATTCATCAGTCAACGTTTAAACATTTTGGCACGATACTTCAAATGTTGTATAACCTGTTGTACAATTGGCTTAAGTAAATATGAAGTAATTTAATTGGTATCTCAATAAATTGTAACTATAAACGAACAAATTCACCGATTTCCACAGGAATCGAATGAGAAATTATCACTAAAAAAACTCGCTTTTATTTTTAAAAAAATGGGTCAAATTATCCCTTCCATCTTTATAGTGCTGAGAAAACGTTAGCCGACACTGACAGTCACAGTAATATTGAGGGAGGCTTTTGTCATTCAGGGAGGCTATCAACAATGCGTTACCGTCATCTCTCTTCACTCGTGACGAGGTGGAATAATTTCAAACTGAGGATTCATCACAAGTAATGCCCTAATGAGGGGGGACTTGAAAATCGTGCGAGTGGAAATAACCGACAAGGATTACGAAGGGTGGGCGGGGGGTGGCGGCGTGGAGAGGGACGAATGGGGAGGGTTTTCGGACGCCCGGGAGATATGGCGATCAATCGCAAGAGTGGCGAGAGGGCGAATGAGCCTCGGAGGAAAGCTTTTACACAATCGCCATGTCAAAAATAAAACATCCCTGCCTCCACGCTAGAAAATAAACGTCTCCTCAAGACCGTGGGCTTGGATAACGGGATGCCAGTAATGCCGAAAAGGTTTCATATCACCAAATTCGTTAAACTCCACATCCGAGGACAACGAGAATATTTTTAATTAGACAAAATGCTCCTCGATTGATTGACACTAATCACCCTAAACTCAATTGTTTCATCATGAAATTTTTACCGAAAAACGTCCACGTATGCTATCAAGTGAGGATGAAGAAATGAGAGGAGACAATGAGCTGAAAGGGATGGAGATCCCATGTTCCACTTCTCATCCGTTTTGCTCGGGAAGAAAATTAACTCGTTGCCGTGCTAGTATTAATCTCTTCTTTCATGAACTTACTATCCTTGATTAGGTAGTCACTAACATCCAGGTCAATCACTAATTCCCCGCTGATCATGCTTCTCCCACTTCGAACGCCTAAATCCGAGTATTTCTGCTCCGTTTGCACTAAGAATACGCTAACGAACCAGGTAAGTGGGTGTAACTGTTTCAGTGAGCTAAACCTAATGCATGCAACTACTACCGGACTTGAAATGCTCCGCAGAACTATGAGACTATTCCTCGCATATGAGTGTAAATCTCAGCAACTCCAAGAATAAACCAAACGAAACGAAAACATATTCGGATACCATACGTGATTTATTGAAAAAAAATGGGCTCCCAGAAGAAAATTCGTTCATAACGTTGGAAAGAGTATGGAGGCAAGGCGCAAGCTTCAATCATAAGCGAATAACACGTCTCGATACACGCCCAGCAGAAAGAAGATGATAATTATTGTTTCACGGTGAGAAAACACGTTAGAATTATCGAAATTGCAAACAACGCACGAATAACTTTCGTTTAAAACGCTAATTATCTTTACCGTTAACTTTCTATGGGCTCATTCAAACGTTCAACGTGGGATTTCAAGAGAACGGCGTACCATTTACCGAAAATATCAATCACAATAGCAAATAGCTCAATCCAAACACTCTTAAAATTCCCCCTTCATTGATCATAGAGCTACTTACAGAACCATAAAGTACTTAATTGTGAAGCAATACCTCTGCTACCAGGTTAAGGGTCACCGCTAAGTCAAACCTCCTTTCCTCGTAATTCACAGCTTTTGTGGACAGCACAGATGGGAGCAAAAGGCTTGTTAAAACTTATACACTGCATTGAAAATTCTCACAACATGTGTATAACTTCGAAAAGAAAATTTCATTTCAAATAAATGCTATTTGTTCTCACTTGCCTGCATTTTAATGGATAAAATATAGAAACCAAAGCTAGAGTCAACTCGGACTTGAATATCATCCTGTGATACTCAATTCATTATGAAACTTTGGGGTTAAGGAATTTTGTCTCCTAAACTTTCAAAATATGCCACTTGGAATGAATTTGCTTCCGAAAATTTCTATAATATTTTACATTCCAATACGGTATAGGGTTAAATTATGATCAATTCAATGTACAGCAAGTTGGTGATGCATGTTCGTCGCTCATTTTGCGTTCGCTCTAGTGGAATTTTCGTTATGTGATAAATTAAATGACAGTAATATCACTCCTATCATTATATGGACTCGTTTCAAAAAGAGGTTTCCGAAATTTGAAAAATACTCAGAGTTATGATTATGGTGGAACGTGAACTGTGGCGTCTGGATAAAAATTTTTCTCTTTGATGATTACTGAAAGCTAGATATTTTCCAAATGACAGATGAACGTCAGCAATTTAATTCCACTACGCTGCGACAATTGCCATTAAGCCCATTGGAGCTGTAAGTTCAGAGATCAAACACAACCACTCCGCCTATCTTCTTCATAGAAGATCATTATGGATACACTGGCAAAAAGCAAGAAATTTATTGTAGACGGCAACACACCCTAATTCATCAGGTATTTGCGTATCTTGGTAAATTTGCAAGAAAGGTCGACAGTCCAACGATTCGGAATACGTTGTCTCAAGAAAAAAGAGAGCAAAGACAACCACAATTGCTCGCAAAATGATAATAAGCATATGCACACCCATTCGCAGGCGAAATGTCCCTCAGAGAAAATGAGAATAAAAAGAATTCGTTCGCCATCGGATAAACGGGGCTCTCCCAAGGATCATTTGGGATCGTTTAATACACTCGGCGGCCACCATGTTGAAAAAAATAGCATGGAGGAATCTAGCACCCATTTCAGAATTATTGCTCCAAAATGTCGGCGGTAGCACAAGTATAACGAACACTAATTCCAACTGGATTAAGCCGAGCTTCGAATTTTTGGCACACAAGCTGAGAGTTTAATGGGTTTGCCAGAATGCTTCGATCGGAGCTCAGCGATCACATTGTAATAGCGCCGATATTAATCCATTCGACGCCGGAGATGGGAATTCCGACGGTTGAAACAAAAAGTGAGACACGATAAGGAAGCTTTAGTGGATGAGGCTGATCATAATCCTGGATGGCACAACGTGGGAAAAGGAAGAACTCATTACTAAGGAATACCAAGACAGTTTCTTCACGAAACATCGGAAGGGACTGCGATACATGTCGCAAATACAAACCACGAAGACACTCGAATACGTGAATGCATACATTTTTCCCGTTCTTCACCGTTAAAGCGAAAGCCAGGCACTCTATCACTAACACGCACACTTCGGGGTCGGATGGAGAGGGGGGGGGGTGCCGTAGAGAAACTTGTGCGGGCGGACAACTAAAGGGGTCACCGAAGGCGGCGGATGGGATCAAACATATCCAGAGCGGAGCGGGCGGGCCCTCTTAGGCACTCACCTTGCAATTGTCGCAGCCAAAGCGGACAGAGTACACCTGGCCACAATCGTAGCGGTCAAGGACGTTGTCGAACTCGCAAGTAATCCTGCGTGACAGGTCATCCGCCTCGAGGATGCTTTGCACCGAGGCCGTGCAGACTTGAGGCCCGCCCGCCCTGGCCTCCGGGCTCAGGGCGGACCACACGCTCAACTCGCAGCAGTGCTTGAGGTGCAGGGCCCTTAGGCGGCCCTCGCCCTCCGCGCAGGCGGCCTTTCCTTGCGCCATCTCCTCCAAGTAGTAAAGGCACTGAGTAGTGGTTTGGTTGGCAGACCCGCTCGAGGAGTCTTCTCCGCCGCCGCCGCCCCAGGGGCAGGCCGCGGGGCACTCGTAGTCGACGACGGCCTCCGACGGGGGCGGCGCCCACACGTCCCTGGCGGCCGCCGCGCAAGTTCGATTGTCCACGTCGGAGAGGTCCGGGGGCGGAGGACCGAGGGCCCCCGGGGGCGGCGGGGGCGAGGACGGAGGGGGGTGGTGCTGTTGGTGGTGATGGTGTTGTCGCGGAGCGTCGGCTGGGGGGTGGTGGGGTGGTGGGTCGGGGGGCGGCGCGGGGGCCGGGGGGTTAGCGGTGGGGGTGTTGGAGGTGGCGGGGGAGGCCACCTGCTGAACCGCCGCCGCCGCCGCCGAGAGCGCCTCGGGGGGGCGAGGAGGGGGCGGCGGGGGCGAGGCGACTGGGGGGCCACCGCCCCCGAGGTCTTCGGCCGCCAGGGCGCCGCCCGCGTGCTCAGTCAGGAGCACCGTGAAGAAGAGCAGCGAGGCAAGGCAACGGCGCCACCGCTGCAGGAGGTCGCGCACCGGCGGCTGGTGTCCCTGGTGGCCGAAGGCGAAGCCTCCGGCGGTGCGGGGGCCGCGCCGCTCCCGCCTCCGGTGGCGGTGGTGTCGCCGGCCGCGGTGGTTGCCGCTGGTGCTGGTATAGGCGCTGTTGCCGCGGTGGTGTGGTGGCCACGGGTCGTCGTCGGTGCGGCCCCGCCGCCGCCGGCCGCCCCCGGGGGCCATGGCGGTGAGGGAGGAGGCGGCGGCGTCGTTGGCGGCGGCGGCGGCGGTTCAGCAGGAGGCGCGGAGGGCGGATGGCCGGTGGAGGGGCGACGGGCGGCTCGGCGGCGGCTTCCGGGCCCACTCCTCCTCGCTAGGGGCCCTCGGGTCCTTGGGGCCCGCATCGCGGGGAGACCCATCCGGCGACCCTCCCGGCGCGGGCCTCCGCTCTCCCGCGGGGTCCCTACCGTCGCCGCCCCCGCTCCGGGAGGACATCCGCTGACCGCAGCAGTCGACGCGGTCGTCGCGTCGCCCCGCAGGGCCCCTCCGCGAGGGCCCTTCGCCCCCGAGGGCCGCCGCCCGCGGGGCCCCGCTCACGGAGGCGGCGGCGGCGGCCACTCCCGCCGCCGCAGCGAGGATGGCCGCCCCCGCACTGGGGGCGGAGGATTGAGGCGGGGGGCTTTGCCGTTGGGAGTGGCGGGCCGAGCCTGGGGCCTGTAGCGGTAGGAGGATGAGGAGCAAGAGAAGCAGGAGGGCGGCCCATGCAAGGAGCAGCAGGGTGCCGCCCCCCACCAAGGCGGCCTTCCGCGGGCACGAGCAGGTGTTCGGCGGGGCCCTAGGGGGCCTGTGGGGCGAGGAGGCCCCACGCGGCGGCGGTGCCGCCCCCCCGCCCGCCGCCAGCAGCCTCCGGTGGCAGACGAGGAGGGAACTCCACCGGAAGCACACCACCACTGGACACAGAAAGTAGGAACACCTGGAGCACCACCACGACGTGGCAAGGCCGGAGCCGGAGCAGCAGCGGCCACCTGCGCCGCCGCACCCGTCCTCCCGCACCCGTGGCGCCCCGGCCCACCAGGAGGCGAGCGGCCCGGCCGCCCAGCAGCCCCCGGTGACGCAGGCCCGGCCCGACGACCCCAAGGCCCGGGCACCAACACTCCGCTCTTCACACGCTTCCTCCCGGCTCGCCTCCTCTAGTCTTCTTCCCTCTTCTTCTTCAGTTTCTTCTGCACCTTCTCTTGTGGTCGCCGCACCTCCTCCCGTCCTCCTCCTTCTCCTGGCCACTTCCCCGCCCGCAGACCGGCTCCTCTTTCGCCTCCTCCTTCTCCTCCTCTTCTTCCCGGATGTGTAAGGCTGTGGCGGAGCGGGGCGCGGAGGCGACGCTGCGTCGGCGGGCGGGACGGTGGTCCCTGCGGCGGCGGCGCAGCTGTGGCGGCGGCGGTGGTCGTGGGCTGCAGACGGCGGAGGAGCGGCCGCTTTGTGGCGCAAGACGTGGTCCGCCGCCGCTCCCGCCGCCGCCGCCGCTTCCGACGGCGTCGAGGTGCGGTGGTGGTGATGGTGCGGAGGAGGCGTCGGTGTTGTCGCGCTGGCCGCCTGCTCCTCCTCCGCCGTCGGGTGCGGGGGCCTCGGGAGCGCGGCGGCGGCGGCCGAGAGAGGCGGCGGCGGGGGGCGCAACCTCTGTCCTATGTCCCTCTCCGCGGGCCGTCTCATTCTGCGGGCCTAATCCCACCTAACGTCGCTGGCACCCGGCGCCATGTTGACATGGTGCGGCGGCGACCGAGCCAGAGAAGGGAGAGAGAGAGATAGAGAGAGCTGGTTGGAGAGGGAGGGAGAGAGATTGTGTGAGAGAGAGAGAGATAGAACGTGAGAGAGAGAGGTGGAGTGGTGGAGAGAGAGGGCGTGGCGAACGGCGTGGAGGTGGAGAGGATATGTGATGGGGGTCGGGCGAGGAGAGAGAAAGAGGGAAAGAGAGAAAGAGAGAGCAGGAGGAATGAGAGGATAGGAGAGCCGTGGAGGGCAGCACCTGTCGCGAAAGCCTTAGAGCCCCGCTGCTTGGCGACTGCCGGCCGTACCCGCCGTGTTCCCTCGCCCGCCCCGTCCGCCACCAGCAGGGGGGCGGGGGCAGGGGCGAGAAAGGAGGGGGGGGCACTCTCTCCCACTCCCCCCCTAGCCACGCCCCCTTTTCCGCTCCCCCTTCCCCTTCCCACTGCTCCAGCCCCCTCCCGCCCCCCCCGCACTCGATAGCCTGGGGTCGATACGCGGGGCTGGATTTATTCCTCACGCGAGTCGTAGCTCTGGATAGAGGGTGTCGAGGAGAAAGGGTGGGTTAGGGTGCTTTTTGGGGGGGGGGAGGAAATGGGGCACGGGAGGGATGACGGGGCCCGGCTGAGGGAGGCGGGTGGACGGGGAGGGTTGACGGGGAGGGGGAGCGACCAGGTCGGGGGAAATGGGGCAGCAGGGTGGAGTAGGAGGAGTAGGCGGAGCGGGGGGGCGGTGGGAGCTTGATTCGAAGGGGGGGACCGGTGCGGAGCAGAGAGGGCTCGCAGCTTCTTGGAGTCCCGGCAGTGGCCCTTCTCTCTCGCGGGGGTGCCGTCGGTGAGAGGCGGGGTTCCACCACGCAGAGCGCGCACGGACCTGCACGGGGGGTGGGGGCGGCGGGGTGGTGTTTTTAGACGGGCGAGGGAGGGGTGGGTTATCCTCTCCTCTCTCCCTCTCTCTCTTGCTGGAGAGAGGGTTGGCGCTGAGCGGGGACGAAGGGGAAGGACCACTTGACGAGGAGGAGAAGGAGACGCAGCAGCATTTATGAAATGGGACACACAACATTCCAGTCGGGGACTCCGGAGCCACACAGCGGCGTCCACCTGACCCCCGGAGGGATCCGTGTTATTATCGCGAGTGCTACCGACAGTTTACCCTCATCGCTCTCTTCCCCGCGTGTGTTGAGCGCCCAGCGGTCTAGTTAGCCCACGTTCAGCACCCCCATGCGCCCTTAAAACTTGAGTGAAAAGGAATAGGAAGGGGTGGGAAGAGAGCTCCAGTCATGCTCGGCAGGACATGTGTGTTAATTTTGGAGACCTATAGGTTGTCTGGACTGTGCAGTTGACGCCTCTTCCTCTCTGGCAAATGACTTTTTTCTGTCGAAAATATTTTGATGACGCCAAATGCATGCTTGCGAATATACTTCGACAGATTTCTTGAAGTCTCCTTCATCGACGCGAACGCGTATTCCGCCAACTTGTGACTACAGATGGTTGATTTTATTCTTTTTTAAGTTACCTTTCTTGTGTGATTTTAGGAGCTATAAATCACGTTCATCCTGTATTCACGATGCAATTTTGCATTCACCTCTCTAGGCGCAATTACTTTCGTAATTTCGTGGCAAAAAAGAGGCCCGGAGTAGACCCATACGAGATATATATCACCCCTTTGGGTTCACATATAAGCGTGGCATTTGCAACCCCTCAACACGATGCTAGTTCAAAAAAAAAGGTCAAATACTGACACCACACGTGTTCCCAAAGCTATAACTTGCGCGCTGAAGCTTTATCCGACTTTTTTGGCCCTAAAGATCGGACGTATATGCGACGGGTCCTTTGTTGAGTGCGTCTTTAGTAGGATTTCATTGTTTCTTTTAGCTATCTGCCAGTTCTCCTTCGGGCACCCAGCCGGGGAAGGTAAGAGCGGACCGCATCACCACCAACACCAACCTTCTACCCTCCTCGCCCTCACCGCCCCCCTTCTAGAGTTGCCACCCCTGCCGAGTTCCGCCCCCTCGCCCTCATCCGCGGGAACCCTCCGCCACACTCACACCATGCCGTTCCACCGAGCACCAACCCTTCCACTTCACCTCCGTTCACCGGCGGGATAGAGAGATAGGGCGGCGGTCGAGTTCAAACGCATTCTTCAAAATTCCCCCGTTGTTTCCGGCGTGCGTAGTTGAGCGGGGAAAAGAATAAAATAAACGCGTCGGCCGCGCAACTTCACCGATCATGACGGCGGCGTGGGTGTGATTCTTCCACAGGGGTTGAACATCCATGAGCCGGGAGCTCCTCGTTAGCCCCCGAGGAAAGCTTCATCCTTTCATTGGTGGAGTAACCGAACACCTCGGCGCATCACGATAGAGTCACAGAGAGCATAGAGAGAATTTCTCTACAATAAGCCAAAATATTTTGCAACATTCAAGAAAACAATTATCCTTTTAAAGTAATCAAAACACTATAAAAATATTAAGGACAAGTCTATAAACATAACGCCGGAGTAGCCGGAAACCTTGGCCCATCACGGTCGAGTCGCAGATAGCATGTAGAGAATTCCCCACAACAACCAAAAATAATAACAACAATCAAGAAAACAATTACCATATTAAAGTAATCAAAACGATAAAAATATAAAGGACAATTCTGTAAACACGACACCGAAGTATCAAATGTTTTAGTGTACGAATAGATTGGATATTTGGGGAGGCGAACGAGAGCTAAGGTCATTTGCGCCATTGGAGAAGGTAAGGGAGAAAGGGTAGCGTTGGTATTAGCCTGCTCTTAAAAAAAGGCGCCAAAGGGTCTAACGTCTCATCCGACAGAAGGGATATTGTACTTGAAGTATCCTCCACAAGACACACAAGTAGGGATCCGGTTTCTAATGGAAAATATCCTCCTCTGCAGGGATTTGAACATGATGCACGTATACATAGCCTCAAAAATATCAAAAGTAATGCTTCCTCCTTCGCTGCAGGTAATAAGGGGTGAAGGGTTTCTTATATTCGGATAGAGGGGAGGGTGTTGGGTAGGCGGGTGAGGGAAAGAAAGAGAATAGGTTTTATTGACGGGATAAAAAGAGGTAGGTATATCGTTAATATGAAAATTACTTTTCATATGCTGAACTGTGAAAAGATGGATTTTCACTGGCAATCATTCACTGATGCAAGAGACGTGTCGAAACTTTTTGAAGCCGTCCAAGAAGACTGGCAGAGCCGTTAACAACAGAAATGTATGCCCACAGTTGCAAGCCGCTGGAAACTTACGCAAAACATATGCCAAGGTAAATCCAATTTAATGATTGTTGCGCAATTTCCACCACATTCTTAGCAAGTTTCCAGGGCGCAGAACTTGAAATGATTACCAAGCGTCGAGAACTTGGATCGTTTTCGATGAACTGCAGGCTCAAAAATTATTTTTTTTAAACTGTTAGAATTGTTTATTCATACCTAAGAAAATGTATGACTTTGGGCACGAAGAATAAGATGAAATTTGGCTTTTGAGATAGCACTAAAAAATCTGAAAACTCGACATTTTATAAGGCAAGGCATAATTTCATTTTTTGCGTATTCCTCAAGTGAGAGAAATAGGTGCGAATGAAATAATGAATAACTATCTCATCAGTTCATTCCAAAAGCCTTTGTTCACATATGGATGAGGTAATGAGGGGTGAAGGGTTGCTTAAAGCCAGGATAAAGGGTAAGGCGTTGGGTAAGCGGGTAAGGGAAGGAAAGAGACTAGGTTTCATTGACGGGATAAAAAGATGTATGACGAATGCAGGGATCAAGAAAGAAATTTTATTGGTATATTTGGCCCTGCAGATGTACAAATCTTGGCAATTTCTACTTATTTCCGTTCCTAGCTGACTTAAGCAATCTTGATAATAACAAAATTATGCTTTCTCCTTTGCTAAACTGGCATTGGAGTCGATAACATTTTTATTAAATGCATAAACATCAAAATAAGACGAGATGCTCATTTGGAAATAACTTTGGAGTGCTTTTTTTCTCTTTGCAAAGCCATGTGAATTGAGTTTAAAATATTACAGCCATTAACACTCCTGGCATCTTTTCATGTATTCAGAGTTAGCTTTCCCCTTTCTAGCAACTTCCAGAGATTCTATTGCAATATAAAGCCATAATATCCCTTTCACCCTATCATAATTTCCTGTTGCACTCATGTTATTATGATAATTTTCAAGCTCTCATAAAATTCATCAAGAGTTCAGGATAACTGCAGATGAGCGGTAAATTTTTATTTTTGAAGGCTGTACTCAATCTATGAGTGTACTTTTCTACAAATAAATCACCTCGGTATTAAGTCACACTTTATAATCTTCAGAAATTTTAGCAAATGAAATAGTTCGAGAATCATGAAGCAAAGGTTAAATCAATAGGGAAACTTAATAAGACGATTAGATTTTTTGGTGACTTTAATGTATGCAATTCTGTCAGCCGGAGAGCATCTGATAATGTTAGACGTATTAGGACCATTGCAAGAGATATGGGATGAGAATGAAATAAATATGGATCTTAATTATTAGACTCCGGAGGAAAGAGGAGGCTGAAGATGAAAACAAGCGTAGTTAGAATAAATTAGGAAGTAGGAGAAGTTTATTGACATAAGCAGAAATTTTGCTGACAATGGGGTAGTTATCAAGGAATTTAGATGTGTTAGCAAGGGAGGAATTTTATGGACAGCAAAATTATGGCGGCGGTGACTAGAGTCGCTGAATTGATTTGAAATGGACAAAAGGTCTCTCGGGTATACAGGTGTTCAGCAGCCCTGACGATGGAGAGCAAGTCGTTCTCCGATAACTCGAGAGATATGGAGTTGCTCACCCGGCTGCTCACGCATGCACGCCGGGAAAATCTAAGATCTTTGATTTGAAATAGTTGCATGACGAGAAGCGCAATGCGAAAGGGAAACGGAGACTAACTGAGAAATCGATGAGGGTAGAAGGGAAGGCATTGGAGATTTGTTCTGACAAATTTTCTAATTATTAAGATAGCACGAAGGATGCGCAATACGCACTTGCGGGTGCAAAGATGGTGAATTGCACCAAAGAGGGTGAAATTCTCCATAAAAAATTATTTAACTTGACTGCAGTCATTTTGAATGCTTCCTGACTGCATGGAGGAGGTAATGAGAGGTGAAGTTCTCTTGACGGCATTCCACTTCTGTAGCACCACTGCAACAGTAGAATACCCCTAAAAATGTAAAGTCTTTCAAACATACGACCCACCGAAGTACGCGAAGGTCTGGAATACAAACAACCCAATGAATGGAATTTTCACAGTACTTATTCACAGATAAACCGTTCGCTATCATTAATTTCCTTGTTTTGGGGGATAAACCAGATACATGAACGTTGTGGAATTAAAACGCCCGTCAGAGATTCGGTTAAAACAATTGTGCAGTGTTTCAGAATAAATCGCACTTAATATCATCACATATAGGTCCTAGAAAATGACAATATTGGTGCGCTCAGAGCATTTTCTAACCAGATTTACGCACGACGATGGGAAATGACGAGTCAATCAATCTTCTATTAACCACAAACGTCCAAATAAACTACCGTTCGATATCCCAGTGCTTCCTTTTGCTGACTATAAGGCAATAAATATTAATAGACAAAAAGTAAAGAGCCACGTTACTCACAGTGACAACTATCACCACGATGGGTAATGATTATTTGGATCGATGGATGGATGAGAGGTCGATTTTGGTTGGTTTCCAAAAGTAATCAAACCTCCAGCTTGGCTTCACTAGCTCTTCAATCCAAAATACAATCTGTTTTCCCTTCATCATATCCCCCAACTCTTTATCGTATTTGATTACAATGGCCATGCGTCCAATAAATCTCTGTTCTGACGGCTAAAGGAAAACATGTCTTCCATTTTAAGTTTTAGTCCTGCCTTCCCATCATTTTAAATGTACGCCTTCCACTGTCTCCTCCACCTTTGCGGTTGGCCAGAGGTTCCTCAAAAATTGAGGAAAAAGAAAGATAACAGAAGAAGAGAATACCTTCCATTCTAATTCTACCTCGACCATATAGAGGCGTCACCAGATCGCAGGAAGCTATAGTTGACATTAACTGGTTCATTGGCCGAAGTTCCTCTACATATAAGAGAGCAATATTTTGTCTAAACAGTTGTCACTAACAATTATTCATAGGTATGCCAAGTCCTTGTTTTCATTTTCCTGTTCAAGATTTTTTCATGGCGAATTTCAACCCTGGTGTATTTAAAACTTCATCAAACAAACAAAATGAAAGGAAGGCTGGACACTGCGTTCCAAAATATAAAAAGGAAAGCTATACACTTCGTTAAAACACTCCTATGATCGAGCAGAGAGTGGGACAAAATTAACATAACTTCATCAGGTTGGAAGCCGCTGGAGACTCAGATGTGACACACGAGGCTACGATTACTTAAAAATTCACATCAGGCGATTTTTAATAACACAGAACGGTATTATTCTACTGTTAACCCCGTGAAACATCTCTGTTACTGATCGACGTAATAAGATAAGAGAGATACATTGCCAAACGGATTGATACAAAACTTCTCTCTTTCCATGGACCATGACAAACTGTAAAAAAATTAAGGAAACTTACGGGTCAGATTTTAAGTCATAGAAGCCTCGCGAGTCTGAGTCTGAGGAGTATTTGTGGCATAAGTAGGATGGATAGGGTCAGGAATGAGTGGGTCACGAATGAATGTGGGTTAAATGCTCCAGTAATGGACGTGTATGAAAGGAGTGTGCTTCGTTGGTTTGGCCATGTTGAGAGAATCGATGAGAGTCGAATAACGAAACAGATATATGAGAGTAGAATGAATGGTGTGAGAGGTAGAGGTAGGCTGAGAAAGTTGTGGTTGAATTTGGTTGAGGAAATTCTTAGGAGGAGGAATATTAGGAGTCTTAAAAACAGGAGGGCGTCTATGAAACAGTGTATGGGAGTAAATGAGGCAAAGGAGGATTTGCAAGGTCAGATTGGAGGAAATTATTGAAGAAGAGTTAGGTATACAATTATGTATTAACGAGGGAAACATTTTGACTGTGCCTATCCCGGAAGGGAACAGCGTAATGGGTATGTACGTATGTAGAAGCCTCAATACTAAAAAAACGATAGGTTCAAGGAATACGAAAATATGCATGAGGGAAATCGTAATGGCTGTCAAAAAGGAGGATTTGAAAGGGAATTTACCGTGAAGTTGAATATAATAAAAAAGAGGAGAGATGCACCAAACTTTGTGTGATGTCTGGTACTACTGATAATGATGGCAATGCTTGGACGTCCACGGAAAAAAATAAAATCTAGTTATCTCGAGCTGTGACAGAACCACTACATTATCAAGGTTCAACAGGCTATATTTACACGATAAACTACTTTTTTGGTGAGTGCTCGAACTGTGTAGGGCTTCAGGGTGGCAAATGATATTCAAAATTAGTTCTAGCTATGGAAAATTTCTTCGAGGTATTTCGCCGAGGTTGAATTTGGCTGTTGTTCACCCACAGGATGCTACGTACTGGCAGATTATTTTCCCGTCATATACCTTGAAGATAGTTGGAGCGAAATATCATTTCACCTAGAAATCAAAGCATTTGGTCTCATTTATGGAAAAATATCACACCACTTCCAAAGATTACTAAATTTCAGCCCCTTACCGGACTTCTTTCCGAGATTTTTGACAAATTATACCAGCCCTTTTACATGGGAAATGCTACGTGCATGCACTCCAGAGAGACTTTATTTAAAAAATGGAGAATTGTTAACACGTAGATCTCGCCAAAAAAATATCAGCGTGTAATTCGTATGTTTTCTCAACTATTTTTTAAAATAAATCATAAAGCTACCGCAGTAATTTTTTTCAGAACCCTAAAAAAAACATCCGTTGTGATGGAGTTCTAAACGTACCGGGTGAAGAAAATGTTAAGTCAAGTTAAAGACATACATAGAAATTTTTATTCAATTAAGTACTTAGAATTTTTCGTATAAAAGTATAATATTGCAACATTTTTTAAGTATTCTACCGATTAAGATAGGTTTTGCTGAATGTCAGAGAACCTCCTCCCGGTTATCTACACTTCCATGGGTCTATCTCGCTCTAGTATATCCTTTTCCGCCTCAACATACGATCTACCCTTCTTCATCCAGCCCATGAAACCAAATCTCTTTCTTCCCCGCTTGCCCAAGACCCTTCCCTTTATCACACTCTTGAGCAACCCATCGCCCTTTATTACATCCTCCGCCACCTACTCTTCCGATCTCGAATTTCATTCTAAAGTTTCCCTTCCTCGCCCACCATCTCAAGCACTTCCTCGTTAGTCTTCCTCTCCATCCACCTCACCTTCTCCATCCTTCTCCACACCCACATCTGAAATGCCTGCAGCCTATCCTCGTCCTCCTTTCTGAGGGTCCACGTTTCTGCACCATACAACGCTACGCTCCATATCAAGCTCTTCACCAGCCTCCTCTTCACATCCTTACCCAATGTTCCCGTCATCAGCTCCCTTCTTTTACTAAACGCCTCCTTAGCTAGCGCAATTCTCTAGCGTAAGTCTTTACCACTATACCCGTTTTCTTATGGTGTACTAATCATGTAATTAATCATTTAAGATAAAAACTGAAAAGAAAATCATTTTTCGACAGTTTTTTTTCCGATTTCAGGCCTAAGTTCGTCGTTCGTGAGCGCTTAAGAACACTGATTTGCTTCGATGCGCACTAACTTCGACCCCTTGGATGGAACGCCCTCATTCCTTCAATCCGTCTCAGTTATGCGCTTCCGCTCACAGAGAACCGGCATCTACATTCATAGACACGGGATATTTCAATGAAGCCGCAAAAACAAAGGATTTCTCCCATACCCCCCCCCCCACACACTTCGCCCGTGACCACCGAGACTTTTCCGTCGACGGCGGCCTTGTGGATTTTGGGCACGTCCCCCTTTTCTACCCCCTCTCCCACCCACCCCTCACTACGCCCCTCCAAACTGCAAACGGTCGCTCTATACGTGCCTCTCGCCCGCGAAGTGGAGTGGATAACTGCGGATGGAGGGGGGAAGAGAGAGAGAAGGGAGGCTGGCTGGCGGTAATATTCCCGATGAAATTCCGATCTCGCGTGAGAGGAGAGGAGGCGGCGAAGTCGAGTGATATCAACTACCAAACCGCCCCAGTTCCTATATCCCTTCTTTTTCTCTTCCACTCTCCCTCATTCTCCGCACACACACACACACAAACTAACCCTCCGTTTCCCATCGCCCCTCCTCCTCTCATGTCCCCCCGCCCGATTCAGGCATCCTGCCACGGAATAGGAGAAGGAAGAAGTAGAGGAAGAAGAGAAAAAACAAACAAAAGAGTCTTTTTATCGTAGGGGGGGGGGGAGAGGAGGCAACAAGTGTAAGTGCCATTGGGAGGAAGAAAGAGAGGGGAGCCGTTTGCGGAGGAGGAGGAAACGAAAAGAAGGAGGTCGAGAGTCGACTACTGCTTCACACAAGTAGTCGAGGCGCCCTCTCTCTTCCACACATACTCACACACACATATATATCTCGCTGTTGAAACTCCAGCGATGTTTCTCCCAATTAAAAGGTCTGCCGAGAGTAAATAACTCCGGGGAGTAATGGGCGGATGGGGGAGGAAGAAAAAGAGACGGCCGGAGGAGATACCCGAGTTTTCTTCTCCCGCTTGTCTACTCGACAACTCCCGCGGAGCCGCAGCCAATCTCCCCCCACGCCCACAACCCCGAGATATGTATTCACAAAAGTGCCGACAACCGCCCCACTTGGAGTTAACCACGCCACTCTCGCCGTCTTCTTTCTACGCCGCCACCGACTGAGTCAACTCTTGCATTCATATTCATATAGCTTCATGAGCTGAAGAAACTATGATACGCGAACACTAGCATTCAAAATCACTCTATGCTAAAGACACTTTGAAACGTCTTCATTTATCCGTCCACACTTGCATTCAAATTCATTGTGTCGTGAGCTGAAGAATCTATAATGAGTCAACATTTTCCAGTCAACACTTGTTTTCAAAATCAATGTGTGCTAAAGACACTATAAAACAACTTCATTCATCCGTCAACACTTTCTTTTAAAATTTTTATCATTGTGCACTAAAGACACTATAAAACGTCTTCATTCATCCGTCAACACTTGATTTCAAAATCATGGTGTCGCGAGCGGAAGAAGCTATAATACGGTAACTTTTTTCCGTCAACAATTGCTTTCAAAATGATTGTGTGCCAAAGAAACTATAAAACGTCTTCAATAATCCGTCGATATTTGCTTTCAAAACCATTGTGTTACAAGCGGAAGAAACTATAATACGTTGACAGCCATCCATGAACACTTGCTTTCAAAATCATTCTATGCTAAAGACACTATAAAACGTCATTATTTATCGGTCAATACTTGCTTTCAAAATCATTGTGCACTGAAGGAACTAAAAAACGTCTTCATTTAGCCATCAAAATTTGCTTTCAAAATCATTGTGTCGCGAGCGGAAGAAACTATAATACGTAAACAACCATCCGTTAACACTTGCTTTTAAAATCATTCTATGCTAAAGAGATTATAAAACGTTTTCATTCATCCGTCAACACTTGGTTTCAAAATCGTTGTGTACTGAAAGAACTATAAAACGTCTTCATTTATCCGTCAAAATTTGCTTTCAAAATCATTCTGTCGCGAGCTAAAGAAACTTTAGTTCGCCATCATTTAGCCAGTTGAACGTTCAGATGGACAGTCAGCTAAAACCGCGTGACAAGAACATTTTAAGTTATTGAATAAATATTTGGATTACGGGTTGCGTAACTTAATTCTCCACTCTCTAAGTTAACAATTGTATTCAGGGTCGGGCTAAGAACACGCGGGGCCCGGAGCTATAATCGCTCCTTATGGGACCTCTGGGGGCCCTATCTGTATAGTTCGAGGCTCCCTCGGATAGTTGGATCTCAGGGCTGTAGCCCTCCACCTCCTAAGATCCAGGTCTACTATCAATCAAAAAGCATTATGTCATGTGCTGAAGAAAGTAAAATGTCCCCATTTAGCTGGTTGAACGCCCATATGGCAAGTATGTAAAAACCACGTAAAGACAAAATTTATCTCCTTGAATACAGCGATGCAGTGCAGGCAGTTTATCACAATGCAACCCACTACTGTCTCAGTCAACACTTTCAAAATCATCGTATACTGAAGAAACTATAAAATGTCTTCATTTAACCATCAACACTTGCGTTCAAAACACTGCACTGCGTTTAAATAAGGGAGATACATTGCCAAACAGATAGGTATAAAAATTTGTTCTTTCCACGCACAATAAGTCACCATAATAAAATCTAAGCTCCACTTAAAACACTCCCGTGGTCTATTTCACCATTTCGCCTTCAAAAGTCTCCTCCCTAACAACTTAACCTTGCTGGTGTCCTCATACACCCAGCCACACACCCATGCAGTGGCTTGCAAGGTTGTATGGAGATGCTACATGATTGGTTATGATTCAAAACTTTATAAATGCACAAGAATAATTACTAGGAAATAACTACATTTCTACTAATATGATTTTTCTTTTAAAAATCATGGAGTAAAAATGCCTCAATTTGCTTCCTCGATTACGTCTGAACAGTTCAGAATTTACGCATAAGCTACACAAGCTATAGCTTAGGGCCCCCACTTTCTTGGGGGGCCCCAAAAAATTGTCTGAGCGAGCAATTGTCATATACATATACTCAAATATACTGCAGCATTATTTGTCATAACATGTTTCAAGAGATTTCTTATAACATATTTCAAGAGATTAGTTAATAAGCCTTTGTAAATGGTGCCTTTTAAAAGAACTTTTGTTTCTTTTTACCAGAGTTTGCATTTTTAAGTTTTTTATTAATAAAAATGATTTTAAGTTAAAGATTTATTATGTCACTGTCTATATACGTCTTAATTGTATTTCAGTTTAACCCTCTAGGTATCCGATGATCATATTTGGCCCTGGCATAGAATATCTGGACTTATAAAGGGCCCCATATCTAAAATAGCTTAGGGCCTTATCAAGTCTAAATCTGGCCCTGAGTCTGAAACATCTTAAAAATTTTGTCTTCAAAGTAAATCTTATAATACCTGTTCATGCTTCACGAAACACTTGGAAAAAATTTCCAGGTTTTTTGTAATTCTACTATTTACCATATATTTACACTTAGGTTAAACTATCCTCTTTCTTGTGGTACAGACCTATCTTTTCAGTGTCACACCAGGAAATGATGCCTTAATTTCCTCAGTCAAGGGAGCAGGTTTATCATCTTAATGCAAAATAACTTTACCTTTCTCTCTAAAACAAATATGTTTCTGTTTCCTTAACACTAGAAAAGCATGTTTTAGATAATTGGAAGAGCAACTATTTTGAAATTCTCTTCACACAATATTTTTGTTCCTTCCAACATGGTGGCTTGTTTGGATATTTAATGAGAGTTATTTCCCTGAGAATTTGTCCAAAATTGCAATTCTTCTTCTCCAAGTTCCATGTCAAATATTATAAATTTAACTAGTTAGATCTTATATAGGTGTCAGATATTATAAATTTAACTAATAATGCAAATTTAAATGGAGCTGATAATTTTAGAGGGATTTTATACAATGGCTGAGGAATAAATTGTTACTATCTCAATATGTTTTCCCTCCAGTCAGTGCATCTATGAGTTATGTTGAAAAGTTATGGTCGAAATTAGTATTAAAATAAATATTAAGATAAGGATTATAAACATTTATGTAGGATGATTTGCTGCAATAGCTTGCTCATTTATAAACTTGGCTCCAATGAGTTCCACATGAAAGATGGTTGTGTTTAAACATTTGAGATAATGAATGACGAAGGTAATGTGGCCCCCTTCAAATTTGGACGGAAGATTGGAGAGAGACTGGTGGATGGCATGACAGCTTGTTTTCTAATTCATCCTTATATTATGTTTTCAATAAGTAGCCATGGCCATAGCAGAGTACTACAAGTTTAATGGTGTTCAGCTCCTCATCACAGTCAACATGACAGAGGTGAATAGGGGTTGAGTAATAAATAAGAAACTGGAATGCCACCAATATTTTTGAATGGTGATTCAAATATTTGAATTATTCCATATAAAAATATTGGTAAAATAATTTTCTAGAAAATTGACAAACAAATGCTTCAGTTTTTGAAGGTTATGGTTATATTAGAAGGATATGGTCAGAAAATCATTGATAACTATAGCATTTACCACTACCATAAAATAAATGGAAGGATAGAATGAATTTAAAATAATTATTTATTGCCCTAGTAGCAATTGATATCCATACAATATCCTCACAATATCTGTAATATACAACTATAATATCCAAGCAATATCCAATTTTCATCCAAGAATATTGTGTAGATATCCACACAATATCCGAAGTTGCCGCCAAATGCCATCCATGTAATATCCAACTTGGATATTACCAAATATCTAATTTTCATCCAAGAATATTGTGTAGATATCCACACAATATCCGAAGTTGCCACCAAATGCCATCCATGTAATATCCAACTTGGATATTACCAAATATCTAATTTTCATCTAATAATATTGTATGATATTCCAAACAATGTCCATATAATATCTATATTGGACATTAATTAGGAAGGAGTGCCCCTCCTCCTCTTAGGCGAATTTGCAATCAGGACTCAACCATACAAAATTCGCCTGTAATGGCTGTACCTAATTTTTCAAGTCTAATTCTTTACAATGAGAGTGAAATACATTTTCAAGTTGGTGAATGAAAATGTATTTCACACTCCATTGTAAAGAATTTGACTGGAAACATCAAGTACCTAAAGCAATGAAATGCACAATTAGTATGATTGAATCCTGATTGCAAATTCACTGATTACCTGACGAAAGTAATGGACCCAATGAGAGAATGAAGATCAATTTCATTTCAAAAGTCATTAAAAACTGGCATGGTAAATTTTAAATGATTCATTTCATTGCAAAAATTGGAAAAAAAACTTCAGTCTCTTTCTGTCGCAATAGAAAAATAAATTCTAATATTTGGAATCATTTATGTAATCATAAATATATTTATTTTCTACTGGATCTCAACACCCAAAGTTAAACGGCTTAACTATTTATTTTTCAAAAGCATTTTACAACAAGCAATGTAAATAAACAAGTAACTATAGAATATTTTCCAAAAATATCAAATGTCCCTTACAAAGAGATATTTTAATATTGTAATTTAAAATACATTTTAAAAATTATTTTAAATTTCATTATTAAAATATTTTCGGTTCATTAATCTGTTGTACTTCTTAATACTCAGTTGTGAAAAATTGTGGCGAATAATAGACTTACTTTCAATTACTGTTCTTTACTTAAACCTTTATAGAGACACACACAAGATAAACAATGATAAACAACTCATCACTACACTGCTCTACGTACTACTCAAGTCAAAACAAAAAACTGTCACCCAGTCAACTCCCGACATAATATCACCACAATGTCCCCGCAATATTACTTTTAGATATAACACTTCATGGATATTGGTAATCTTCTACGGATATTGTATGGATATCAATTGCTACTAGGGCAATAAATATCATACTAAAAAATATCATACTAAAAATCATACTACAATTGCTACTAGGGCAATAAATATCATAAATAAATATCATACTAAAAAGTCCAAGTCCATTGATGATGCAGGTTTTGTTAAAGAATAGACCCTCAGAAAAGCCAATACCAATTATATTCAGTACCATCCTTGACAAAACAATGGTAAGCAGGGAATGTAAAATTTGACTAACTAGACCTACTGGTGCTTTGAGCCACAGTTGAAAATTACAAAGGGGTTAAAAAAATTAATTCCAAAATTTTTCACCCACTTTATGCATCAGGTTTTTCCCATTTCAATATCACTCTTCTAACTCATTTCACTTGACACCTTGACAAATATAGTCGGATAACACTTAGTTTTGCACTGAAACTTAAGCATGAAAGCTTTACAGCAATTTTCAATTTTTGTTCATAGAAACAGTAGGTGCTTCTATATTTCATTATATTTGAGGCTCTATTCCCCCTCAAAATTTATGTTATCAGTGAACCAAAATGTTAATTATTAGTTCAATACCTACTTCTTATGAGTTCTCCTGAAACTGAGATAAATCTCATGAATCCTATATCTATCCACTAGGAACTTGTACTCTCGACAAAATTTATGCCACTGGCCAAATTAGAAACAAAGCAAGGTTAAAAAGCAACCAAAATATTCTACCAACTCCTCTTTTTACAAGATATGTCACAGGATAATTTTCTATTTTGCTTCTTACCAACTTACTCCATATTTAGTTCTGGGTATCAATATTAACATAGGTGTAAATAGGGGGGGCATGGGTCAGCAGTTGCCACCCCAATATTCCCTGGGACCACATACAGATGAGTTGTACCCCCCCCCCCCACCCCCTCTCCATAACCAGTGATCCTCACGATAGTGCCACCCCAAGGAAATTGCTGAATTTACGCCTATGAGTATTTATGAGAAATAGAGCGGTTGGCCCTCTGAAAATGATATTGGTCAAATATCACATTATATATTCATTTTCCATGACCCAAATAAGCCCCTACATGATTCATAACTAGTTGAAATGCATTTCAAGGTGGTATGCAGGGAAAATTTCTTTCTCCAGGAGTGACAAATCCATATTTTCATAATCCATTTAAAGCAATCAATGTAGTTCCAAAGGCTTCACAAAAATATTTTTTCCCTTCATGCATTAGATTTTACCTGCTTTACAGATAAATAGCCTGCTAGCTCCAACAATAAATTATGAAAAGGATTCCAAAATTAATTGATAATCAGGCAAGAGCTCATTAACAAAGCTTTCAAGGTGGACGATTCTTCACACAGATTTCCTTGACAATAGGTTATATTTTTGCAAACTTCTCTGAGATTGCCATGATTCCAAACTTCGTCATCCCTAACTTCTAGACAAGCACCAAAGATGAAGATTGGTAACAAAAAATGCTAGATAGCAGGAAAACCAGAAGTGGGTCCATGGATCCTAAAGCTCAAGAAATCAGGCAAAAACTAAAAAAAAGAGATTTCTAACATTCAAATCAAAATATCTTTAGTCCAAGTTTGCCAAAGAAGAAAGGTGTGAATGAGCACTCAGGTTCCCTAATCTATTCTCAAAATTGGCCAATCAATACTATATTATGTATTGGTGCTTTAAAGTTTCCATTTAGTTTTGTCTTAATATTATGTACTTTACTCATTTATCCCATTACAAAAAATGGGCATGTTAGTAATGACATAAGGAGAAGGAGAGTATTAGCTAAGGAGATGTTTAGTAATAGAAGGAAGCTAATGGCGGGGACCTTAGGTAAGGATATGAAGAGGAGGCTGTTGAAGAGCTTGATATGGAGCATAGCATTGTAAGGAGCAAAAATGTGGGCCCTCAGAAAGAAGGACAAGAATGGTTTCAGGCATTTCATCTACATCTACATCTACATACTACCCCGCAAGCCGCCTCAAAAGGCGTGTGGCAGGGCGTGTTAGGACACCAGCCGTCAAAAAAAAAAAAAATCAAAGTTCCGCCTAGCATTTATTAAAGTCCTTAATTGTTCAGGGGAAAAACAAATTCCCATACCTATCAGTTCAGCAAAATATCTCTCTTAATTTATC
The DNA here is from genome assembly GCA_963169105.1 of Ceriagrion tenellum. Lineage (NCBI taxonomy): Eukaryota > Metazoa > Arthropoda > Insecta > Odonata > Coenagrionidae > Ceriagrion > Ceriagrion tenellum. The sequence continues at coordinate 51,105,160 of OY720637.1, forward strand.
GATTCTGTCGGACCTGGAAATATAATGTGGTTCTAATATGATGTTCTCCGTGTCACTCTGAAAGATATTCATTCTCAATTGCTCAAGCAATCTAAGCCTAGTGCATAGCCTCCAAGTCTCTAGCCGCTCTCACCCTAAATCGTTCAAAATCTGTGTAACGCTATCTGTACAGCCGTAGCAGTTTTTGACGAATCGCGCAGCTTTCCTTTGTATTTTCTTAAGTTCATGGACTAGGTCCTTCTCCGCCGGATCCCATATGCTCGCTGCATATTCAAGGTGAGGCCGGACGAGTGCAAAATAGCACCTCTCCTTCACTTTCTCATCCGAAGATCTTCCCACAACATGCTTGACAAATCCTAGCTTCTTCAGGGCTCTGCCACAAATATTTCTTATATGTGTCCCCCACGATAGGTTCAAAGTTATCATAACTCCCAGGTATTTCACTTCATGAATTGAGATGTGGGAGTGGAGAAGGTGAGGTGGATGGAGAAGAAAACTAATGAGGAAGTGCTTGAGATAGTGGGCGAGGAAAGGAAACTTCTGAATGAAATCCAGTATAGGCAGTTATGGTGGCTGGAGGATGTAACAATGGCCAATGGGTTTCTCAAGAGTAGGATAGGGGGAAGGATGTTGGGCAAGAGGGGAAGGGGAAGAAAGAGAATAGGTTTCACGGATGGGATGAAGAAGAGTAGATTGAATGAGTATGCGGAGGCAAAAAGGATATACTAGAGAAAGATATGCCCCTGAAAGTGTAGAAAACCGGAAAGAGACTCTCTGACTTTCATCATAACATACCTTCAATAGTAGAATACTTTTTTAAAAATCTCATTACTCCACGTTTTCAGTCCAGTTCATTGATCATAGAGCTTTCCATTACATAGAGGTCCCTGGACCGATAGAGGTCCAGGAATACCCTATTTTCAACCCAGCTTCCACACTTCATCTTTTCCTACTCATACTCATACAAATACTTTTGAATCTAACATCACTGTTCATTACAACTAAGTTATGATCTGAGTCTAAATGCAACCCTGGATAATTTCCTGAGTTTTTAAAAATTTCTAAATCCCTGCCTTACCATAATGTCATTAATTTGTTATCTCCTGGTATCACATGACATCTATCTAATGTACCTGTGCCTTGGGGATATTTAAACCAAGTATTAGTGAGTACTAATTTATTTCTCCGACAAAATTCAACTGACTTCTCACCACAGTCATTTCTTGTCCAAAGGCCAAACTCTCTCACTTCAAATTCATCCCACCCTACCCCCACCACTGCATTCCAGTCACACTAAACAATCAGGGTTTTTTTGTCCGAGACTTCTCTCATTATCTCTCTTAGTTTATTGTATACCTCAGCCACCTTTTCCTCCCTATGTAAACTTGAAGGTATACACACCTCTACCAATACAAAATTCATTGGTCATGCTTTTATTTCTTCCACAAGCATCCAGTCACACACCTGTTTAGGGTTTACTACTCTTATCCCTCGTTTAGCATTAAGTACCACAGTTACTGCTATGTATACACAGTATCACAATGATCTTCAAAGGTCACTAAACGTAATGGACCAGGTCCTCCAAGAATTATGCATGAAAATAAGTAAGATGAAAACCAAAATTCTAGTATGCAGATGAGAGAAGCTAAATGCAGAAGTCACCCTGAGAGGAGAGGAATAAGAGTAACTGGATTCCTTCACGTACCTCGGAAGCCCAATCATTTGGGACGGAATAAGTTCAACAGACATCAAGGGGAGAATAGCCCAAGCTAAGAAGGCATTCATGGGAAAAAGACAACTGCTGTGCTCACAGAAGATAGGACTACAAACCAGGAAAGAGTGTGTGAAGAGTTGCACTCTATGGATTGGAAGCATGGACCATTGGAAAAGCTGACCAGAACAGACTAGAAGCCTATGAAACCTAGTGCTGGAGGAGTATGCTGAAGTTTAAATGGACGGAAAAAATAAGAAATGAAGGAGTGTATAGAAGAGTAGAATAAGGACAGACCATATGTAACACCATACCAAAAAGAAGAACCAGAGGGATTGGACACACACTGGGACACAATGGGTTTGTGAGAAACAACATTGAAGGTAAAATAGAGGGAAAAGTCTCCAGAAGAAGACCAAGGATTAAGTTCATGGACCAAATACAGAGGAAAGTATAGGAAGAGATACCAGGAAGTAAGGGAACTATTATTAGATAGGGAAGGTTGGAGTATTGCAGTCAACCAATCTTAACATTGAACGACCAATGAGAACCACAGTTATCCCATGCCCACTATTATATCCCCCACAGTACATCACCCAGTTACTATCACTCAAATTGTCCAAGCTACACCCCTATCTAACCTCGCACAGCCCTAATGCATCTACATCCCTTTTTTCATTTCCTGATTAATACGTATCTTCAAGCTTCCCAGCCCTCATTGTCCTACATTCCACATTCTTATTTTTTGCAAATTCTTTCCTTCTGTTCTTCTCGCTTCCTCAATTTTCTCTTAGCACAAGTATCTCATGATGTCTTCGTTGCCCAAGGTTTATCAGTGGTGACAACTGCAGATGCCTAGCTTGGATTGAATGCAAATCACATGCAAAAGAGCGAAAGCACCATGACTATAGCAGTGACTCAGCAAACCTAAAATTTGGGTAAATAGGCTGGATCGCTTTTTACTTGATAAGTAATCCCATGATGTGGTTTTGTACCACTGGCATCCAGTGGAGGGGGAATACTCCCCCCCATCCCTCCCCAGTAGCACCTGGTATGATAGGACAAATGTATTAGGTTACTATATAACCCCCACATCCCCAAAAGTAGTAATCGCTAATCCCCTCCCCCACAAAAACGACTACTCCACCCCTCATATTTCCCTGATAAATTATGCGTGCAATCGCTAATGTGCGTTCATCTAGCACATTTCGAACCATTTCTTTATTTTTTATTTATTTAAGTTCCCGTGATCGTCAGCATTTCGTGACCAATCACACATTAAATAGTGATGACTGATTTATACTTAATTTTATCCTAGTAACATTTCCATCATGTGATTGGCTCCAAGGCAATTTTTGATTCATCTTGATCGGTAAATATCGCAGAAAATTATAAACCCTTGCGTACCTACTCCAAACGCCGATATTCGACGAGAAAAACGAAGTATTCATCATTAGAAGAGGCTGGTGAAGAGCTTGATGTGGAGCGTAGCGTTGTATGGTGCAGAAACGTGGACCCTCAGAAAGGAGGACGAGAATAGGTTGCAGGCTTTTGGAATGTGGGTGTGGAGAAGGATGGAGAAGGTTAGGTGTACGGAGAGGAAGACTAACGAGGAAGTGCTTGAGATGGTGGATGAGGAAAGGCAATGTTTGAATGAAATTCGAGATCGGCAGAGTAGGTGGTTGGAGGATGTAATAAGGGGTGAGGGGTGGCTCAAGAATGTGATAAAGGGAAGGCTGTTGGGCAAGCGGGGAAGAAAGAGATTTGGTGTCATGGGCAGAATGAAGAAGGGTAGATCGTACGCTGAGGCGGAAAAGGATTTACTAGAGCGAGATAGGCCCATGGAAGTGCAGATAACCGGGAGGAGGTTCTCTGACATTCAGCAAAACCTATCTTAATCGATAGAATACTTAAAAAAATGGTGCAATATTATACTTTTATACGAAAAATTCGAGGTAATTAAATAAAAATGTCTTCTACCTCCAACCGCGGGAATTCAGCCCAACGAAGAAGAATGAATTTGCACCAAGTTCCTCCGCTGCAGAAGAAGTTCTGTACACAAAAATCTGCATCTTCGCTCTTCGTTCCGTCCTCATTTCCCCGATAACTACATAAAAAAGAAGCGGAAATTTACCCCAAAGTCCTTCATGTAAGTCGCATATGTCGTCAAATGGCAATCATGTTGTTATAAGGGTATCATGCGATCTGAGAACAATATTTAACCCAATTATCAACCTAAGATCTTAAATCACTATATTTTAGCACCAATAAAATCAATCAAACACACATCCAGGGAATCAATGCGTTATAAAGCAATTATATCGATGTCAGCGAAAAACACGAATTACGCCCTATTAGTAATGCAAATGATCACAATAACTCAAATATTTTCTCCCTGACCGTGAGTGTCGATGTCAGTGACAACAACACGAATTACTTCGGTTTAATGTCTGCTCAATCAATGTATTCAGATAAATTTTACCACCTCAAATCCTGAGGCTGCGAAAATACATATACGAAACGTTGGCTAGAATTATGTAAAATTCTTTCACAGAATGCCAACCCTCCAGAGGCAACTTTTGTAAGTAAAGAGTGGTAAAATACTACACGCACTTAACACATATTACGGCATTTATAAATGGCACTAACCCATTAGGAACGGTTACACACTAATCAAAAATAATACCATCAAGCATTAAAACTAACTTTCGCGGCCGGTAACATTGATACATACCTTATCCACTGAATTTCGAAATATCTTTCGATAACAGTTGACTTCTAAGACTCACGGCACAGGGAAGCACACAAATAAATAATAAATTAACTCTAGGATGACGCTTCAGATGCAACACAATCAACTATTCCACCAAAAGTTCACCTAGAGAGAATTTGAACATCGAGTTGAGTTTCGTTCGACTATTTTTTCTTTTAGTTCTCCTCGAAGGCGCTAGTGAACTCCGTTCAACTCTTGGTAAGACTTGTTTCCGAAGCCGTTAAAGCGTTCACTCATATCTTCAAAAAAGTGTACAAATTAAATTCTTGTAACTTAATTCAAAGTAAATAATCTTTCCTTTCATTACAGCCAATTAAATTTGCCAAGATCCTGGCGCTGTAAACGTTTCACGCCCTCTTCAGGGCTCTCTCAACATTACTCCCCGCCTCTCCCTCCCCTATTAAATACGAAATAGATACCCAGAGGACTTTGGCAACCCGTAACTTATACAATTCTGTATTACAAAATGTTATCTTCACAGGGGGTCTAGGTGGCATGGAATTACTTATGACCGCCATTCTCCCATTTTACGAGGTATTACAGGGAGGCGGCCGCCCACTGAATATCCCTTAATCCTCCAAGTACTTGACTCAGGGTTTCTCGTTAGTACCTAAAGTACAACTGCGACTCAAGCCGTAACGAGACATAGTGCAAACCGATCCTAATTGCGCTTTTTATTTTTAAGATAACGAAGAGATTGGCGCTGTATCCCTTCGCTGTTCAGACAGGAAAAGCCTGTGTATCCTGAACGACAGCAGGGTGAAGGTCGCAGCTAGTGCGGCATCACAAAAGCTGGTGGCAGACGGATGTACGGAACGCTTGGGCAAGGAGGGAGTCAGGCTACCGGAAGGAGGCCAAGTCACGGGACTGAGGAAAAGGTGAGGAGTGGAAGAGAAATACCTTCACTTTTGAAAGTTTGATTCGCTAATATGGTCCCATTCGATCACCAGTCTCATTCGTGACATGTTCCTGATTTAACTTACCCATCATCTTGGGATGGTAATTCTCGACTTACTAGATTTTTTTCTCAGCACCTTACCGTCATGGACTGAAGGCTCCTCCCAAAACATCGCTCTTCAGACCCCAATCTCCTTCTCCCAAGCAGATCAGGAGTTACTTTTTGAAGCCGACTAAGCACCAATCATCGTGGCGCAACCCTCCTCTCTTACAGCCCCAGCATCTTACCTTATTTACATTCGCATTGGGAAACCAAACCGTTTCAACCCTTCAGCAACTTATAACTGGTGATTGTTCTATAGAAAGACACAATACTGGTGTTTGCAGTTGATTCTCGAAGTTCTTATTTTTTCCACGTTCTTCTATCTTAATAAATAAGGAGATGCCAGCAACTTCCCGAACACAAATCTCAGCCACAATCAGGGATATTCAGAGAGGAGACTAGATGGTTTCACCATTGTATTCTCGTAATGGGAGTTGTGCATCCAGGCAAAACAACTTATTTCTTCACCTCCATTCACTTAAATACCCTCCAATATTACCTATTATTTTAATTTGAGATATAGCGTTGATTGATTACATTTTATCAAATAATTAGCTCATAAATTGCGATTGAGCGTAAAATATTCGTACTCCGAAATCGGTGTCGACTGAGAAGCATTTATTTCCTCAAATAATATATTTAACTAAGTCTGCAGAGCCAGAAAAAAATGTGAATGACAGAGGGATGCGGATTTAAGGACGCCCAAGCCGAAGTGGTAGACGTAGTATTCGTGACAAAATCAGAGGATATATCGCACTATTACACCCACGTACTCGAATCTAGGGCAAGGTGAGTTATGAATCACGACCTTTGGTTGATAATATTCGCACGATACACATCAGGTGGTGGAGGCCAGTGTATTTCTGCTTATCGAAGTATCACTCACAATCCATGCCTCTCGATATCGCATTACTATCTCCTAACGATACGATTTCAGCGCCAACTATGTAACCCAAAACACATATGATGTTAATGGTGAACAAATAGGAAGCTTCAAGATCTCATGCAGCTCTTGAAGTCGCAAACATGATATCGGAATAGGTGTCTTTTTGGGCGAGACTTTCAACGGTCGTATGCAGAGAAAAGCATTGAAAAATCTTTCATAAAATTCAAAATCTAATCCTATTCCCCTATCCCAAAACCTAAGCCAATCTAAAACTATTTAAGTATAGACTAATTATTAGAATCCACCAAGTTAAGCTATTCCTGACGTTAGCACGACCAGTGGTGACATATTACTGTGAAACCTGGACGATGACCCTGGCAGACGATGGAGCACTCAACACCTTCGAGAGGCGGATCCTCCGCAGAATATACGGTTCAATGTACGATCAAGGATAATGGAGGATAAGATACAATGAAGAAATAGAGAGGCTGATCGAAGGAAAAACATAATAAGTTTTATAAAGTCCCAGAGAGTCCGCTGGTTGGGACATGTGGGACAAATAATAGCTGAAAAAGAAATCCCAATGCGGATGATGAGGGTAGGCTGTTAAACCAAAGAAGGCAGGGGCGCCCAAAGGTTAGATGCTGGACCAGGTGCATAAAGACCTGGACAAGATGGGAGTTGGAGGATGGCGAGTCAGGACCGTCGACCGGGACGCCTGGAGAGCGACGGGGCAGCAGACCAAGGCCCACCCAAGGCTGTAGCGCCACCGGATGATGATGATGACATGCAGGTGAGAGCAGCAGCACTCGGAAGAATAGATGTTCATCTCCTCCAAACTCGAGACGAGCCCAACAATGCTAATCAGGGTTTTAGTTACCGGGCCCATCGTCAGCCATCGAGTGGGAACCGGCTCTATCAACGTTGCAGGCTGTTGCCCAATTGTTTTAAATATGTACTTATTAAATGAGATTTTTCCCTGAATTGTTCACCCTAGTTCATTTTTATTTGTGCGATAAGTCAATGGACAAGTAAAGAATGGCATTGCAAACAATTAGATACCATGGTATTCTTTTCCAGATAAATACTAAGTCAATATGCAGAAAAATATTGTTTAGAACGTAATTTGACGTTAGGACTTTACCAGGTTATACTGGTAGTAGCTCTTATCGCAATACAAAACAGCCACATAGTTGTAATTGAAGCTAAATTAATTTTCCTCATGATCATACTTCAAGAAAAATATAATTTTCGGGGTACTAAAGCTTGACAAATTTATTTATTTCTTCGCCAACATTTCTTGAAATCAATAGACACATATACTTATAATCAATTCTATCATTAGTTGTTCAATCCCAAGATTGGTTGGCAGCAGCCCTCCACACTTCCCTAGTAATGCTAACTCCCTTACCTCCTGGTATCTCTTCCTATGTACTTTCCTCTTTATTCGGTCCATGAAATTATTCCTAGGTCTTCCTCTAAGGACTTTTCCCTCTATTTTGCCATCAATTATGTTCTTCACAAACCCATTGTGTCTCAGAGTGTGTCCTATCCATCTTGTTCTTCTTTTTTGCATGGTGTTCCGCATGGTCCTTCCCTCTTCTACTCTTCTGCACTCTTCATCATTTCTTATTTTTTCCATCCGTTTCATCTTCAGCATCCTCCTCCAGCACCAGGTTTCGAAGGCTTCCAGTCTTTTCTGTGCAGCTTTTCGAATGGTCTCTGCTTCCGATCCATAGAGTGCTACTCGTCACACAAATTTTTTCACATACTATTTCCTGGTTTGTAGTCCTATCTTCTTTGAGCACAGCAGTTGTCTTTTTCCCATGAATGCCTTCATAGCTTGGGTTATTCTCCACTGGATGTCCGTTGTACTGCTTCTGTCCCAAGTGGTGGTGCTTCCAAGATAGGTGAAGGAATGCACTTGCTCTAATTCCCCTCCTATCAGAGTGACTTCTGCATTCAGCTTCTCTCTCCCGCATAACAGGATTTTAGTCTTCGTCTTATTTAATTTCATGTTGTAATTTTGAAGAATTTGGTCCATTATGTTTAGCGACCTGTGAAAATCATCGCGATTTCCAGCAATGACTGCGATATCATCTGCGACGCGGAGCATGTATAATATACCACCAAAATTCGATGTCACACAGCAAATATTTTATCTACCCCACAAAAGACGAGTTTCTACATCCAACCAAAAGCATTCTCACGTGGAGTCGAAGGCCAAGAAGTAGCTCATCTTCAGACTGAAGGAAGCCGAGTTTGAATATTGGCGCAGTCTCTCCGTAAGAACCTTGTCAATGATGCGAGTTTTTCTTACTTCAGTACTTGTACAGTACTTCAGGCACAGAGTGTGAGTGCAAGCTAGTTCTGCATACTAAATCTTGTTGGATAACCCCTGATTACCAAGGATAAGAAATTCTCGATGATAACTTGATATACATATTTCTATTTTATCCAAAATAATCGGTTTTTGGGCCGCAACTAGATTGGAGTTTTCATTATTACCGCTCAGACAGAAAATTCCGAACAAAAAAACCCATAATGCTTACAAAGAGTAATTTACAGGCGTTACAAATAAATTTATTGCGCTCAGTGAATTGTTTTTATGCCGAAGGATACAGGTCTTGTCACGTCTCATATAGTTAACAAACCTTTAACGGCGCAAAAATAACTCATCCCAGGGAGATTTTCTTTAAAAATCTGTGTTAAAAAGGTCAGAATCACCCTCAATTCTTGGACAGGACTCGGAGACAAACATTTACATAGAATCACAACAAAAATATACAAATCTCACAAATGAATTAGACGAGCCAAATAATCATGGCAATATAAAAATCAAAAATTATCCGAAAAAATAAAGGGAGGAAACAAAATAATAAATTGTCGTATAGCAACGGGCGGATAAAAAAGGTACGGCAAAAGTCCAAGAAAAATGTTGCATATTTGCTTGTAAATGACACGAAAAACTTGTATTCTCTATTTGGGCACCGTACGTCTTTTCACAAGGGTTCTCGGTGACCTATGTCAGCAAAACTTTAAATTGATCTTCTCGTGATACATTTAGGAATGTTGAATCGCCTCGGTAACTTGCTGCTTCGAGCCACCCTCTGACAAACCATGTGGCTGTGGATTCTGAACTGTGAATTTAATGGCAATCTTTCCGCTGGGCGACATGAATCTACTCAAAGTCTTCAGTTTTAAGCTGTAGTAATACGCCCTTCCAGATGGTCTATCGATTGGCCCCGGCCAGGCTAGCAGATATGATTCCACCGGTACCCTGTGCGTCACATCACATAGTCCACCATTTACGGCGATCATAGCCCTGAATTTATGGCCTGCTGTCATAGGTCTGACCAGTCTCGTTACTCCAGCTCTCACCACATCGCCCTTCGAAGATCTCCGTAACTCCACGGCGGCCAGGAAGATGTCATCGTCCAGTATCAGTACGTGCCGAAGTACTTTGGGGGTGGTTTCAAAATCTTTGTTCCTCGTCAGCCGGACGGATCCCTCGCTGCCGTCTGAGAACGATATTGTGAGAGCGTGGCACTGTCTGAGATGGCTCTCCAGGGCTGCGACAGACGTCACACCCACTCCGCCGGACTGCGGGATCGTCTCCTCCCAAACGCAGCCTGGAATCACGCACACTAGCGGTCGGTAGGCGCAGTAGATCTCGTGAAGTCTCCGCGCGTGTGCATCCATGGGCAGGGCCCGGCAGCCGTTCTCGAGGTAGATGCAATGGAGTCGAATGATTCGAGTTATCGTCTCGATGGCGTGATTTCTCCTCGAGCTTAGGCGTCCCCTGCAGATCGGGCACCGATTCAGACGTATGAAACAGAAACGGCACAGGACGTGACCCCGGCAGCACATTTTTGGTGGCGGTGGTATCCTCATACGGCACACAGGACAGCGGAAAATCTCTTCCACCTCCCTGAAGACAGAGGAGCCTGTCTGTTTGAGAGCATAACATCCATCATGTCGAGCCTGCGAAAGTTTGAAAGTCATTCACATGAGTACCTTCACCGCAAGGAGGCCGTATTTGTTTTATAAGTACTCTACCAGCAATGTGGGGGAAATCTCGCAAAATCTCATTCATGAGGGGCATCATACAAGCACATAATCTGATTTTCACCGTGCAAGGTACAGCGCCCTCGAGAAAATGCGTTGGATTTGAGATGTTGCTAATAACGATAATATTAGGCAAAAGAACTATGTTTTTTGGTGGTTCAAAATTACTAGACTATGCACTGGGAATTGAAGAATGAGCAGATAAATCAATACGAATACAAGTCAATAGTATCTTCAATCCAAAATAATAATTCATTGAGTAATACGCTCAAAATTGGCAATTTCCACATTACCTGAGAACTCATTATTGCAGCTATTATTTCCTTACATCCAAATGTTTAATACTAAGAGCACAAAATTTGAAGAAATGGTCTGACATGAACTGAAAACTATCATCTCTTGCACCACGAGAGTGTTTCAACATGAACAGAGCATTAATAGGGATAATATTAGCCTGCAAAATGTTTCGTGATGCGAATGAAAGTGTTGCTAGGAAGAACAAACAACTTCAGTTCTCAGTAGTTAAAGCAGTTTTGAACATAAGTAACTATACGTTCGTAGCAGAAAACTTAAAAATATAAAGAATCCTGAAGATGTAACAGAGGCATAATGTTTTACAGGGAATCTAGCGATTAAGGCAGGTTTGAATGAAAGTTAATGAAAATCTAATAGGGTGGACTGTTACATGTGAAGGGCGCGATCTTCCGACATTATTTCTTTCTTCCTCTCAGCCTACCTCCTATCCTTAGATGTCTCGTCCATGAAACCTATTCTCGTTTTCCCCTCCTCCAACCGTCTAAAATAATCCTATTAGTTACGGCCTTCAGCAACCCATCTCATTTCCTCTTCCACCAAGCTACTTAGCCATCTCATAATCTCATCCTGAAGGTTTCCCTCCACTCTCACTGGTCGATCGCTGCGCCACGTAGGGGGCAGTGGGCGAAACGGTGTATTGGCGGAAAGGAAAAACGCACTTCTCAGGTTTAAATGATTCGTATTTCTAGTATTATTAAGTTATTGGCAAAAGTAAAAATATTTCACAAATGCACAATGTTGGCATTCTATGTGACGTCAATCTCATGGCGATATGTTCCCTGAAAGTGGGCGAAAAAAATATTTTTGCTGGTGAGACGGAAGCCGCAGTTTACCACTGTTTCATCCCTTTCAGACTTTTCATCCTTTCCGTCCATCCTTCTGCACACTCACATCTCGAACGTCGGCAGTGCAATCTGATCCTCCTTTCTCGGACACTACATTTCTATAGAGCGGACCAAAAAAAGTAAAAGTCAAAATTTTCGAGTTGGGTAGGTCTTATTCGATGTTACGGCGCGAGACAAGAATTTTAATACCCGGGTCGACCCGATCAGACCACGGGAAAAGGTCCCGCATGGCGCTTGAATGGCGCCTAATTAATCATAGATAAGAGAGCAATGATGCGCTGTCAGAGACCGAAATATCGGTTGGACAGAAAATTTCATGAGACAGAATGTGTGCAGAATGGTCTATTTAAAGAGAAAATAATAAACCAAGGTCGTATCTCAAAAAAATAAGTAAAATAAGACAAAATAAAAAAATTAACGTTTGCCTATTTTACAGGGACAAACAATTTTTCGCAAGTAATTCACAGCAAAAAGAAGATCAAAGTTTATTTAGTTTTCCATCATTTGTAACTGTTAAGAGGAGCAATTGATGTAGCTCTTCATCATTAGTCAAATTATTGCCATTTAGAAATTCAGTTATTTATTGCACAGCTCTTTCCGCTATTAACAATGTTGATGTTTTTCACAACACTAAGTCCTCTGAGGAAATCCTGATCAAGCCTCCACAAGTTCGGGTCTTGAACTATAAGGCTCGGTGAAATACCAGTTACATTGAAAAATTTGTTAGATTGTCTGGTGATAAAGTCCTTGAGCTCTAACTGGAGAACAGAATCATCAAGTAAGACCATGGCTCGATTTATTACTTCTTTCTCTCCAGCCCTTTCATGAAGAGCCTCAACCTTACCCGATTTTTGTTCCAAAGGCACTTCATCATCAAATAAGGAATAATTTCTACAATACCTCGCATTCAAAGCAATCAGAGCAAAAGAAAGACGTGAAAACTCCTCCACTTCTGCCAGAGTTGAAACTTTCGTCCCTCCTGAGCTATATTGTTACCTACTGCTACTACATCCACTATTTAGTAGTCTTGTGTGTCATTTAGGTTTGGGACTTGAGAATCTGCAGACAGTTTCAACATGCTTTCCAGTGATGAGAACAGCTACATCATTTCCATACCAATGAGTAAATGTGCCAGTCCTCTTCAATCTTGAAAGAAGGCTGTTTACCACAATACTCCACAGGAGTCATGACAGGACTCCAGGACAGCCTCGTATCACAAACACCTTCATTGAACTCTCCCTCAAGACAGTCATGAAAGTTCTTTTCTAAAATGAGTCCAATCCAGCACAAATGTGAACATAGATGCCATGCCTTCTTGCTGCAATGCAGATTTGATCAAAGAATGTGTAGCTGAAAGCTCCCTCAACGTCGAAAATGTCCGTAATCCATAAATCCCATGCTCTAGCACACCCTCAATTCTACAAATAACATTGTGGAGTTCTGTCTCAATAGACTTCCCTTTTTAGTACTCAAGTTGATATGGGTGTAAGGGATGTCCCTTTAAAGGCCCATCTCTTATGTAACAGTACTATATTTTCTAATACCTTCAGCTAGAAGGACATTAGGCTGATTCCCCAAAAGAGTTTCCCTACTACACTACTTTAAAGTCATACAGTAACTCACCAGTATCTCCAGCTCAGCAGATAGTGGTGGGTCTGGTGCATCATAAGGTAGGTAAGTGGAACTGATGACCACCCTCCTCCTATTCACACCTTCCCCAAGGGGTCAGCAAAGCTGCAGTTTGGTCCCAGGGAGTTAATTCTGGCTAATGCATGGCACTTATCCAATTAGCAATGATAAAAGTTCTAAGTCTTTCAATGGAGGAATAAAAGAATATTTAGTTACATTCAAGCCCTGACTCTGGCCTGGTAAGCCCAGGGTTTTTGAAACAGGACTATCTTTACCTTACCTTCTGACATGATCCTCATCATTCATTTCCTCTAGATAAAATTGTCAGTCTCAACAGGTGAGAAGGCTATCCCTCCAATGGCTCCTATCTTCTTGGCTCCCTCTACTAGCCACATTGCAAAAAGTTCATTGCCACAGGCAATTTCCAGGGCTCTATTTGTGAGTCTGGAGCCCTCAAACATAGGAATCTCCTGGCCCTCTGTGTTGCTATTTCATATTTCCTCCAGTTGCTTCTCTATTTCCGAGTGCCACTATCACCTCAGGATAGCCTATATCTATATCTACATTCTACCCTGTGAGCCGCCGCATGGGCGTGTGGCGGGAGGAGTTAGGTCACCAGCCGTGTGAAGATGTTTTTTGGAGGTGAAATGGTGACTTGTATTTGGAGCTGTTTCTATTGTGGTTGCTCATTGTGTGCGGAAAGAACAAGTTTTTGTAACTATCTGTTTGGCAGTGTATCTCTCTTATTTTATCGCATCTATCAGACCTAGAGATGAAGTGAGGCATCATGATAATATTGTGCGTTGCTATGAAAAATATCAGTTCTGAATTTCTCAAGCAACCTAAGCCTAGCGCGTAGCCTCAGAGTCTCTAGGGGCTCCCACCTTAATCCCTCTAAAAGTTGTGAGACAATATATATTCGCTTGTGGCAGTTTTTAATGAAGTGTGATGCTTTTTTTTGTATTTCATTAATTTTTTTGGTTAAATCTTTATGACCAAGGTCCCAAATGCTCGCAGTGTATTCGAGGTGTGGCCTAACCAGAGTGAAGTGGCATCTCTCTTTGACTTTTTCATCCGAGGACCTTCCTATTATACGCATAATAAAACCTAGTTTCTTTAATGCAGTGCCTCATATGTTTTGTATGTGTAATCCCCACAATATATCAGAAGTTAAGGTAATTCCAAGATATTTAAATGTACGTGAAGGTTTTATGTTTACTCCACCCACAGTATAGGTATGGCACTTGTGTGATGACTTTTGCAGGAAGTGAACTGTGGTGCATTTTACTGATATTTAATTCTAACCCTCACTCCGGGCACCATGAATGAACGTTGTTACGGTCAGATGACAGAACTTCAAAGTCTGCATCTTTGCTTATTTCATGGTAGATAACTGTATCATCTGCAAATAATCTTAATTTACAGCTAACTTGAAAACTTAAATCATTAATATAAATAATGAATAAAAGAGGGCCGATCACACTTCTACGAGGAACACCGGATGTGACTTAGAGCATATCAGAGCTAAAACCATCAATAACTACTTTTTGTTTTCGATCACTGAGAGTCCCTTATCCAATTCAATATTTTTCTATTAACTCCACATAATTGTAATTTATATACAAATTTTTGTCAGGCCTATTAATACTATGGCCATTTTTGTGAGATCTTTAGTTGCCTCAGCATGGGAAGGCCTGGGCAAAGTCTCTCTTGGTGTCTTGCACTGCATTAGCGGGCATATTTCTAGGGGTCTGCCCCCTTTGTTTGGAGCAATGGTGGGGGTGGTTGTAGACTCCTCTCCCTGCTTCAGGACCCAGCTGATAGCATTGCAAAGAAATGACTGGTCACTTTTACACCTGATGCTCACTTATGGAAAACTTCATGTTCAATGAGACAACAGAAAGTTGGTTCTAGTATTGTGAATCACCAATCAGGTCACTTTAGCCATTGGTAAACTGAAATGGTATGGACATTTAATGAGAAGAAAGCAAAGTAATGCAGAAAGAATAATTCCAGAGAAGGAAGAAGAATATGCAGGCAAGGAAAAGGAGAGAGGGGAATAAGAAGGTAAATTAGGCCTGATGAAGGTAGAGCTTATAAAATGAAGGTAGGCTTAAAAGAGAAGATCATTGTGCTAAAGAAGAAAGACAAAGGATTCCATTCAACACATTGACGTTATCGCAGATTGGAATGTCAGCAAACATGAAAGAGAAATAAAATGTAAGCTGATGGTTTGATAATCTGCAGGTAGTTCGCATTAAGTAGGTAAACAAGAGCCATGGCCAAATGAAAAGTCTACTACTATAAAAATTTTTTAAAGTATATATTTAAGAAAAAGTTGGCAGTCGACAGAAGTGAAAACTCAAATTAATGAAGTTAAAATCATTGCTTTAAAAATGTTTTGTAAATTAACTGGTCTCAAAAATTGAAATAATGAGAGTTCATTGTCCATTTGTAATTGTCAGATTATATGGCCAATCATATGGCAAATGTAGTGATAAAAAAAAATGATATTGCAATATGCATGTACATGTAACAGTATATTTAGGTGATGCTTTGCAAACTCCCTCTGAGCGTAAGCTCCCTCACATACCTACAATCAAGAGAATAAGACAGAAAAGCTGTGGTAAATGTAAATTTACTACACCTCATTTTGCTATTCTACATTTTTCTAATACCGAAAAATGTTTGCTCATGCCCTGTTGAAGAAGTTTTCACTTCAAAAGTCCAATGATCATCATGTACTTACTGCAATAGCTGCTTCGAGGCACTTCCCTCAGAAAGTTAGCGGTACTGTACAAAGGGCCATAGGGAAAGTAGAACCCCAGCACCTTTGAGCATCTGATATTAAAACCATGAAAAGTGTGGACTAATGTGTACAAGAACAGTGAGATGCATTCAAAATGCTATTGTGAGTTGCTTTATTTTTTGCCATGAAAAAATATTTGGTCAAGCCCCAGTGTGGAAGTTTTCACTTCAAAACAATCTTCTTACCACCAAGTAATTGAAAACTGAACAATATGCCTATTTGACGCTTTCACTGAAAATCAGGACGAAAACAACAACATATCATGAACTCGATTTCCAATGTTCTTTTGTTGTTTAGCTCACATCAACTCAACTTCCAATCTGTTTAAAAGAACACTACCAAGTCTGCAGGGTGTGAAACAAATTGAAGCTAAGTGTGCCGTTGAGTTGCAAAGTAATGAACACCAGAGCAAGTGAAGCACTCCTCAAGACCACTCAACACTAAAATGGAGGAGGCTGAAAACAGGCAGTATCCCTTCCCTTTTCATGGTAGAGCCCTCAGGGGAGCCAAAGGGAACAGAAAGGCCGAGGGGAATAGAAAGCGAAAGGGAAGGGGAATATGAAGCATGGGCATTCATGTACCAGAATTTTAGTACCACTTTTCCCATCCAATAAGACACTTATTTAGCATAAAATACATTCTATAATTGGCCTGAATCTAATGTGCTGAGGGTGATGCTGTATCCATTGATCTGATTTTGCATTGCAGTGGGGACATCTATCTACTTTCACCACAGACTTTGCTGCAGCAGGAAGCTAAACACGGGCTCTCCATTATCCAATTCTTGGTTCCATGCCAAATATCTTAAATACATAGGCAATAATGTAAATAAAATACAAATGAAATCCACCAGCTTCATTAATTAAGAAAACCAGTTTGAAACATGTTTACTCACTGAAAGTGGAGGTTTTGCATTAAAGCCTGGTGAAATATGATACATAGGTGCTATAAAATCTCACAATGATATTCACAAGTAAAAAGGACTGTCATTGTTCAGATGACACTCCATTTACTATTGCTCAAATACTGGCAGAGGGTTAGTGTGGCAGTAGATGATGCAGCGATGAATTCCTCCACTTGAGTGTTGTTGGTTGCAGAACTCTCCTGTAAGAGGTCCCAGTAGGCGCAAGGCATCGCTAGTGCTCTTGGGAAAGTAATAGAGACTCATGAATGAACACTAGTACCGTATCACCACACCATAACCTGTTTCAACTTAATTACTGTGAAATAAATACAGAGTTTGAATATAATTTATCCCTGATTCCAAAGTGTCCAGCAGGACCATATGATTGATTTTATTGCATTCAACTCTATTATGTATTGAAATACTACCAAATTTAGCCTTTTCTAATTGATTTATGCCACTGGTTACCTCTGCCTCGTGTGGAAGAGATTGCCTTGCATTTCTTCAATGAATTATGGCATGAAATAATTCTGGAAATTTCTTTCACGCGTAGGAAATTTCTTCCATCAATTCTGCCTCGATGCAAATTAATCATGATTTACTTCTCACGATGCTGCTACAGTTATAACCCAATTGTAAACACCTTTTTATAAAACTGGGTATTATGACCCTTTATGGTCATTATATTTTTTAAGGTGAATGTGAAGTGAAAGAAAACCTGAGCTCATTAGAGACAGGAGCCAGCTATCATCACCACTTCACAAGAAAAAGGGACAACTTAGTGGTGCCTCACTTTAGACTATCCAAAAGTGCCAATTGTTTTAATGTACTTAAACTTTGATTTTTTAATATACAGCCCCGAGAGGCTAGGTCTGTCAGCCTGTCTAGGTTCAAATTGACCTTAAAGTGTTGGCTTTTGTGTAAAGCATTCTATTCATTGCAGGAATTTAAGGAGTGTGATACTTCAGACCTCACATTTTAATTTCTGATTTCCTTTTATATATTTTTTCATTTGTGTTCTTACTTTTTATACCTCTTGACGATGACCATTGCATTGTATTGCTTAATGTCAAATAAAAATTATTATTATTATTATTAATGGATACAATTAGGTGGATAAAACTTGATGCTTTATTCTAGATATGCACCATAATCAAACAAAACCTCCTCTTCCCATTGAAAATCAAGCAATGTAACTTAAGTACTAAATTACGTACCAGATCCAAGAACCTGAATCGAGAACCAAAGCTAAGACCCGAACCAAAACGAAACCTAAAAAAAATGTGTAACTGAACCTCCCCTATATGTATGCACTATTTTTGTGACACAATAATTCCATTTTATTCCTAATCATTGCTGACATTAATAAGTTACTTCATCATAATTTCTTTCTTAAAAATATAACAAAAAAATGACAGTGTCTGATGGGCTGGAAACTACTGCATGCACTACTCAAACCAGAGTATCCTTGAGAAGTTCAAATTTAAGGAAGGCTATAGGAACAAGAATGGTGAAGCGTTTTCAAACTAAAATCCTCATCATTGTCAAGTATCAGCTTTATTACAACTTCAATAGATACAAATATGTTAAAACATGGTAATAGAATTCATAAGATTTAATATCAATTTAATGCATTAATAATTATTTGTTTAAATGTTTATTTTAGATCAACTCACCCTAAAACTTCAAATGTTATTAAAATCTTAAAATCACAAACATGGAATCACAGTTTTTTTCTCCACAAACCCTTTAACTAATGATTTTTAAAAATTAAAGTTGATTTTATAAATTTAATAGGTAGGTAGTTATAGAGCATTACTCCACATCCACACCATCTATTATAGAAGTCATTGCTGCATTAAGAGGTACATACTACTGTATTCTGTTTCTTTCTAGCTATGAATTAGTGATTTAGCAGTTAGTTGAATGATGGAAAACTAATTAAGTTATCTTCATAGGCCGAGTTTTCATCATAAGGAGAGTTAACTAAAGCAAAGAATTGTCTCCAAATGACAGGCAGGTATTAACAAAAGTGACAGTAATCACATCCGCAAATGCAATAAAATGACTGAAATTCAGTCTCACAGAAACAGTGATAAACAGTCATCAAAACAGCACAACATATATCCTCACATCAGTCTGTTAAAGGACGCGGCATTGGCTTCTATGCCTTTTGGTGTGAAATGGCATCAGTTTATGCAATTTTATTGTAATCAGTTGATTAACACACTTCCAGCATTAAATAGTTTTTAACAGTATCATAGGATATCACATTACTGTTCAGAACACTTTAGAAAATCAAACTTGCACAAATATATTTTCTATTTAACATTGGTCCTATTAGAGGTGAATTCCAGCATTCAATGCCAATTGTTTAATGCATGTGATCACAATTAAAAACCAATCAGTCTTAGATTTTATATTTTAGTTAAATTCTTTAATTACACAGTTATATTTTATGGCATTATTATTTTTGGCAGGAGGTTTCTCTGCTAAGGTTTCTCAAATGAAAAAGTCATCATATAAAACCAGTATTTAATTCACTCTTAGCCACAGCTCTATGTTTTTACAGTCAACAATTGTCTAGTTCTCAATACTATTAAAAATATATTCATGGCTATGAACACAGTTCCCAAATAATTAACACACAACATTTCTATACACCCCATGCATTATTCCTGGCTTGAACATATTCCTGTACTTTTGGAAGTGCCAAGTTAACAAGTGTAAACTGTGTTGAGGATAAAATTTCATCTAGCTATAATACTTGCCTGTAACAAGCCCAATGAGTTTACAAATTCATCTCAGTAAATTTTGTCATAGAGAGACGGTAACATAAATGAGAACTTTATATTCACCAGGAAAGACTACTTTTAACAGCTCCTGTTCTTGAGTAAGAAATTCTTTAATTCTTTGCATCTCAAAATCTTGAGCCCATGCATGTATTTTTCAGCCTTGGAGGGTGATGTTAATAGCATCAGTTATTTGGACCCCAAATGAACAAATAATCAAGCACTCTCCAATGGAACAAGAGACTGCAGTATCAAATAGGCCCACAGATTGAATAGCCAATCCCATACTTACATATCCCAGATTAATTCCCATAAAATTTGATATCTAATGAAAATATCAACAGGATATTTCAAGAAGAGTAAAAAAATTGCTAAAAATATTCTTACCAAAAGAGAAATCTTTAAATTAGTAATATGCTTCATTTTTCTATCTTATAAATATCTAAACTAGAGGTATTTTAGTGAAGGATATTTAATAGGAAGCATAATTTATTCCATGCTCAATAAGTCTGAAAAATTTTTCTTAATAATGAAAAATGTTCATCAGTCACTAGTTTAACATGAATTGCTTCATCTCCAGCTGATTTCAACATTACCTAAGCACAGAAAAACCACAGAGTGAGTACTGATGCTTAAAAAGAAACAGCATTTAAGTACATCACACATGTGTATGTGTAATGTAACATCAGCTTACTCACTTCCAACAGTGTTCAGATGGTTGCAACCATTTTCTTTCATTCGGCCAAATCAGGATTCTCCTAACATCATGACAGAGCACACAATTTAATCGCAGGAAACCCATTTTAAAAGTTTCAGGCAAAAAATGCACGCTGGCCAGATAGGTCATTAATACACATATTTCCCCAGTTATAAATTACTGTTTTTGTCAGAGAAGAATCAAAATTTCAAGCCAAGTCTGCCTGCCTGCAGTTTTAAAGAAAAAAATTAACTAAGCAGACATTATTTAACTATGATCAATTAACTCTCACTTCAGAATGATAGCTCAAGCACAGTGGTAGCAAAATTCAGTGGAAGTCGCTTGTTTGTAGCATGATATCAAGGAGTGATTGAGCATAGAAGAGAGAACAGCACATGTTGGGAAATGCAGCCAGCAGAGTTGAATTGAATGTGAGATGACAGGAAGATGACAGCAGCATATCCCACAACAAAATATACGATCCAAACAAATCTGGATCATAACACAATGATATAGTCAGCAATCCAATTGACGAATCCAATCAACATATGCACCAATAGTCAAGCGACTCTAAAAGCCCTTAGCTCACCTTGGAGCAGATCACAGCTGCTGCTAGAGTGTCAAGAAGCACTCAACATTATAGGCAAATATGGCAAAGTGAAAATTTTCTAGGAACCTGGACATGCAGGCAAAACCGAAAATGAGAAGGCTGACAAATTTGAAAAAATTAGGATCCAACAGCAATCCGATTGGCCCTGAACAAATCATACCCATTGTGCCATCAGTTTGTAGGACTGACATTAGAATGTGGGGACTGGCTCAACAATCTGAGATCTGGCAAACTGCATCGAAGCTATGGCAGCCCAAACTTCATATAGGGGGACCAAGGCCTAGCTTTGCAAGGTGGCTCCTTCTATCGAATAGGAGTCAAATACAAACAGTAGGGGGACTACTCATGGGACACTATTAAGTAATGAGACATCTTCATTTCTTGAATATTTCAGATTCTCCTACACGCAGGTGATGTGAGGATGAGGGTGAAACAATTTCACATAACTTCTGCAGGGGTAACTTCTGTAGGGGACCTGCCTCCCTTCAGCAAAGCACTCAGACCCTATGGGTAACCACTGATAGAGTAGCTGCCACAATGGACCAATTTGGTCTAAGTGCCTCGGGACTCATTACCAATAACTCCACCGAGATATGTAATCTCAATCTGGCTATCCAACTGAGATACCATCTAAACAATTGGATGTCATTGTTGGTTGAATGAAGATTGGACTGGATGGAGTCGTAGAAAGCTAAGAATTCAATGTGAATTACAGTTAAGAGTATTTTGAAGGAGGCAATCAAGGCATTCCACCTTGGGAACCCTGATGGTTGAATGGAGACCCTACTTCCCCATGAAGTTTGTAGGCAACAGACTTTTCCACCGAGAAACACCTTTTGCACAACTGTTACCTTGTTTTACTACCATTATAGGTAATCAATGGATAAAATTAAATCCGCACGATACGACCTCAAGGGAGGGAACTGCCATCAATGAATATAACTTCAATCACATCAGCATTTGAAAGCTCTAGCTCATGAATAAGAGAGGATTTTTAAATTGGGGTACATGTACTTGACCATTGGCTAACTTTGAGGAAAATATAGCAATTACCCTGAACCTTGAGAATCAAGAGAGTGATCCCTGAAAATTTATAAAAGTGCATATGTGCGGAGTTACTTCCAGGAGTTCAATTGTCAATTCAAAATTAGTTCCAATCCTAGAGATAGTAAACAATTACCCAACCTAGGGATTTTACTCTTGTAATTACATTTTATTGTTAAAATTCTGGAAGCCCAGATGTATGAGTATTTGGTTAATAAATGAAGACCCAAAATTCAAATATTCCTAAAGTCTCTGAAGACAGCTGCATCTAAACACAAGTTGTGTGATTTAATGGCCATTGTTGAGAAGCACAGATGGCATAGATAAAGGAACCAGCCCTGCATATCTTCAAGAGTGAATCAACAGTCTTGGTAGTATCCAGTAACCTTGGTTCCAATTTGAAGACTTAAGCTAGATTATAACATTTTATACCAAGCAATTAAGATTTTCATTTTAATTCGATACATCTCAAAATGAATTTGAAGATCAGCCATAGAGGCCGCTTCCTTGAAATTAATGGCCAACCTAACCTTATTTATCCCTATTTTTGTTTCTTCAACTTTTCAAACGGAATAGTTCTTTCTACTGAATTAATGCAAGACATTCTCACTGCAGTATTATCAATTTATGTATCAGAATAAGATATTGGTACCTCTGCTATAATGCGTTCAGTACAGCTAATATCAAACAGAGTCCTCTCCATTCTGTCCAATGAGCCACTAAACACGTACTGACTGTATTGATTTGGTTATTCTGCCACTTATAAGTTCCTTGTCTCTACCACTTTCCGTGCAAAAAAATGTGAATATGTAAGTATATACATTTCCCATCAAAACTGCAATATTACTTAGGCAGTTCTACACTCATCAACAAAGTCATGGGTTCAGACTCCACAGCAAAAATTCAACCCTGCATCTGAGAAAAGTTTAACCCAATAATAGTCTTAAGAATCTTAAAAATCATGACAGAATATTTCACCAGAAAGATAATTATTAAAGTCATTGCATACACATTCAGCTAACCAACTCTCAAACTTAAATCTACCTCGTGAGCACCAAACGGACCTGAACCACCTAAACTCAGGAATTTCAAGTGGAGACAAAAGTTGCAATGTTGCAATTGCAATAAAACAAGGGGAAATAATACATGGGTATGACATATGTGGCCAGCGATGCCTACCTGAAGTCAAATTACAAAATCCCTGCATATTTGTGATCACATTAAATTCATCATGAAGGACTACAGAAATCAGTATGAAAGCAGAAGTGAAATTAAGCAGAAATGAGGGAATTAATTAAGTTCTAAGCAATAGAATGATTAAGCATACTTTTTTTAAATTCTAGCCCTTGAATCATTTTTCCAAATTCATAAAAATAAGGAAGAAAACATCACCTGCACAGTTGCCGACAGGTAAATCAACTATCCCTATGGAAATAATTTAAAAGACAATCTTCACCCCACTGGATGTACAAGTCAACCATTTGATGTGGAGCACTCTGTGTGGCAAGCGAACTATCAAACCAACACACGTACGTACACACGGGTTTCGTGGAACAGCTCAAACGTCAAAACTAATCTTTTAAGTAATCAATTGTGCAAAAATATCCATTTCATATTTCTCTACATAAAAAAAGGTTTCCGCCATAAACAATAAAGGAACAACAGAGACACATAACTCTAGCATTATCACTCCATTTCACCAAAACACCCTCAGTTGATTGCTTTAAACAGACATAGGACAGACATAGCTCATAATACTTTCTTTTTGAAATGGGAGGAGCAACTAACGCCATTTATGGAAATGAAATTACCAGGCTGGTACATCAAAGAATATTTCAGAAGATTGATCCACAGAACGATTAGGCAGTAATTTCACCAACATTGAACACCAACACTTTCCATCAAATCTTAATACTTTTTTTTACAAAAATACCAAACACATTACGCCTTACTAGAAGGCCAAAGAGCCTACACTGCACATATTTCCATCATGAAATCAATACATACGCATTTGGTTCCTAGAATCACACATGCAAGCTCCCACTAATACCAGTATAAAATTATTGTACAGAGGACCCAGTGAAATATCTTAACTTTCTTCCAAAATTTCCTCTGCAGTATCTCTATCTTAGGGAATGGAATGCAAGCAATGGAAAAGTCATCCCTCTTCCCAATCACTCTCACCTACTCAGTTGTTGTATTCACCCTATTTTGTCCAAAGTAAAGCAGATCACCTACAAAGCTCATGTGTCACCGATTACTGGAGGGCATCAAATGGCAAGCCACGAACTCCTAAAACATCTGCACCAGGCTCCTTGGCACTGAAAAGGCAACTGAAAATGCAAATTCGACAGTTACAACTCAATGCCATGGAGTTAAGAGAAATAGCAGCTGAAATCCAAAACCAACTTATGATCAAGAAAAAGCAAATGTAGGTAGAGGATACTAATTGTTAGATAGATACTTGATAAAATAGTCGGGAAAGTGATCATGCAAGCAACCCCATGGAATATAACATTTCAGGAAGACGAAAAAGGAATCCTTATATATGAAATGAGGACCCCAGAAGTCAAGGGGTCTAAGTAAAAAAACCATTGTTTAGAGAAAACTTCAGTCGAAGTTGAAAATGTTTGGTACAACCCACTAAGTAGTTAAGAGGCATAACCCTAGATAACAGCACTTGTCAAGAAAATCACTTAGATCCCTTTACCACCTAAAAGATTAATATTTTCACATCCCATTACTGTACCTAACTTATTTTTTTTTTAATGTCACTAAGACTCCTTGACTTCTGGGGTCCACAAATATAATACAATATTAAAAGTAAAGGAGCAAAGTTAGGAACTTCACCACAGATGCCTCTTCTGGTTAGAACATTTCATAAAATCTCAGTGAATGTACAACTGATTGATAAATATAAATTCATCACTGATTACTGGAAATTCATAAATATAAAGGTCAACTTTATAGTTATCACCATTCACCTCAGCAGCAAATTTCAACAACAGCACAGAATTTTCATAACCAAGCATTTATTTTATGCCATGCAAGAAAAACCCAACCAAATTTCAGTAAAATAGACTTTGCACTCAGTTAAAAACCTTTAAGATACATTGCAACTTCTATCATCAGATTCAAATATCCTTGTGAAATGAATAACTATGTAGCCTAATAGTGATGTTCTTGCAGTTCTTGCGTGATAAGCCAGCTAAACAACAGTTGAGTATATGATACACAGAGTCGGTAAACCTGGTGTGTGATTTCAGTCAGACGAAAGTTGTTCAGTAGACTTGGATATAAGTAATATGTAAGAAATGGCTGGTATAACAAATATATATTCATCTATTATGGAGAATTATAATTGTAGTGAACATATGGAGAGAAACATGACACTAATGAAGGAAGCAGCGATGATTCCAAAATATGCACTCAAGTCAAAATCAATTAGGCACCATCACTAATAATCATCATTACAGACCCAAAGCAGGTAATCAGGCTAGTATGAGTATGTTTCTTTCTCAAGTCTCCTTTCAACCAAACCCATTTTCATCTTCAGAGTTCACAGATTTGTAGATTTTGTCTGCTCTAAAGGCCTGGTTACATGATACAACAATCTGTACATGTTCATGTACAAGTTCATGGACATATGTATGAACCAAATAGAGCAGGTTCTATTTTCCTGTTTATGCATTCATGCATTTGCACAAGTTACTGTGATTAGACAGTAACTTGTCAACTTGTTGACATTAACTCCTGCGGGTTATGTATCGTGTAACCAGGGCTTAATATATATACCTAACAGTTCAGCAAAAAAGAGTGCTTTACCACATACTTTCCCCTTTATAGTGTGATTATTAAGAAGTTTAAAGCACGAGGAGGCAAAACCTGCACTACGAGGGATAGGGAAAACTTGCTCTCAGAGTGTAGCGATTGAAAATAATACATCATACACAGAGTCCCATAGGTGCAAAGTTAGTGAGCTATTTTCTCCAGCATCCACAATCAATATCAGCCATTTGGTAATGTTTTTGAAAAGGAGTTAAATCAGGTAGTGAGTAAATTTACTTATAAAAGGAGTGATTAGCTGAAAAGGTCAAAATGCACCATGATACAGGGTGCAGCAGGATAATTTGCTGACTTGAAAAACAGACTGTCAGAAAAGTAAATCTCTACAGCTAAAGTGTGCTGTTGATTCATCCAACTCATTCTCAGTACTCAAGTGCAAGGGAGAAAAAACTTCCTGACCCACCAGTTCGAATCAGACCATCCGCACCCTCTAACAGCCAAACCTCACCTCCTGGCACCAAATTCAAATCGGCAAATTATGCTGCCACACCCTGTACCATGAGTGCACATTACTCACAGACAAAAGAAACATAGCAAGGAAAGAAGTTTGATAATGGTGAAGGTCAAGAGACGAGTTGGACCATTTCGAAAATAACCATGGTAATTATGTATTTCACAGTACATTTTTCCTTGGCACACTTTTCTTTATGGAGTATTTGTAGGCTATCGTTTGAACAGTTTGAAGAAAAATTTCTCATACAATGACTAAAGAAAGCCAAATTGGGCATGGATGCTGTATTTATTTTTTCATTTTCATTAGCTCTAGAACATGAATGTAGCAATAGATATGGTTTACTCATCAATAATCCCTTACTATCACTATTGTCTTTCTTAATAAATCCCTAATTAGCCATTAATGGCTTTAAATTTTAAAATAGACAAATATGGTAATTTGCTAAAATTACCATAATTTACCTCAATAAAAATAATGGTAATTCACCTACCTCTAGTCAAGAGAGGAGTAGAGGCGGGCATATATTACTTGGCTGACAAGGAGGGGCAGAAATCATGGTGGGTAACAAATTAGAGCATGGAAAATACTAAGCTACCTATTGTTTTTACATAAAAAATGACATAACTGGTTCTGCAAGGTAAGGTCTGGTTCAGTTTCTTACATGCATTAAGTTGCTAAAAATTCACTAAACATAAGAAACGTGAAAGAGAAAAAAAATGCACATACTTGACCAAATTGCTCCCATCCATAGAAATCCATGCATGAAATGTCGATAAAGATATCTTGAAGGCATTACGTAGTAAGTTGTCAGCACTTGAGAGTGCTGTACCCAGGAACACGAACATATCCTTCAGCAAAAACAGCATGGTCTGGAACTATGTTCAGAGAAAGGGAGAGCAGCTTCTCAGCAGCCAGGGGGTGCCATACCCCAAACGTACATGATTCATCCTCGGCAACATCGAAGTAGTGGCAGCGCTTAGTGAGTCTCATGGAGGGCACATACTCAAAAAGGTCGACGAGGGAACAGTGAGGCAGCATCACAGCCAGCCCTGAAAAAAGAGTGAAAAAGAGGCAATGTGCACACCACTATGACAATAAGCACTTGCCACAATATAAGGAGAATGCTGAAAAATAAAAATTAGAAAGATGAACTACCATAAATATGTAATATCATAATTGAATCACTGGATTGGATTTTGGGGAGGCGACAGACGGCTGAGGTCATTTGCGCCACAGGGGATACGTAAGGGAGGAAGGGTGGATAGAAACCCAGCATCAGCATTAGCCTGCTCTAAACGAAAGGCGCCAAGGGGACCATGGCCTAACGTCTCATCCGACAGACAGAGTACTCTACTTGAAGTGCCCTCCACAAGACACTCAAGTAGGGATCGGGTTTCCTCTGAAAAACATCCGCCTCTGCAGGGATTTGAACCCTGGCCGCCCGTGTGCGAGGCGAGTACTCTAGCCACCACACCAACCCGATCCCCCCTTGCATATTTTCTAGTTACCGAAATTTGTGTTCCGTTTAGGACTCATAATCTACATTTGGAATTATAAAATTTATTATCTCACATTACAACGGAAGGAGCATCTAAAATTGAAACAGATTAAAAATGAAAATGTCCGATGCCACAAATTGGTTTAATAATTTAGGGCTCGTAAACCATAGTTCACCGAGGCCGAACAGGGCAGAGTTGCCTGGAGTCAAAAAAGGCCTTGGGGCGACCCTGTAGATGTTTCCTTCTCCGTTTGATGTTTTCTTGCAAAAATTGCCATTCAAGGATTTCAGTCAAGAATAATTATTGTAAATCATTGCTAAAATCATTAAATTGGCAGTGAGTGATGAATTGATGGCTCAGAAAGGAAAAGCAATGGCAGGTTCCACAATTATTTATGAAGGCGAAACGGGATCGGGATCCTCTGAAAAACATCCTCGTCTGCAGGGATTTGAACCCTGGCCCCCCATGTGGTAGGCGAGTACCCTAGCCATTACACCAACCTGATCCCCTTAATTGAATCATTCATTCATTTTTGTATCCTATGAAATGATTGAAAATAAGTAAGATGAAGACTAAAATCCTAGTATGCAGAGGAGAAAGCTGAATACAGAAGTCACCCTGAGAGGAGAGAAATTAGAGCAAGTGGATTCCTTCACCTATCTCGAAAGTACCATCATGTGGACAGAAGAAGTACAAGACATCAAGCAGAGAATAGCCCAAGCTAAGAAGGCGTTCATCAGAAAAAGATAACTGTTGTGCTCAAAGAAGATAAGACTACAAACCAGAAAATTATAAGTGAAAACATTTGTGTGGAGTAAGGCGCTCTAGGGATCGGAAGCATGGACCATTGGAAAAGCTGGCCAGAAAAGACAACAATACTTCGAAACCTGGTGCTGGAGGAGAATGCTAAAGATAAAATGGATGGACAAAATAAGTAATGATGAAGTCTACAGAAGAGTTGAAGAGAAAAGGACCATAAAAACACCATACAGGAAAGAAGAATGAGATGGATCGGGCACACCTTGAGATACAATGGGTTTGTGAGGAACATAATTGAAGGTAAAATAGAGGGAAAATTCCCCAGAAGACTACCCGTGAATAAGTTCATGGACCAAATAAAGAGGAAAGTACATAGGAAGAGATACTCAGGGGATCGGGTTGGTGTGGTGGTTAGAGTACTGGCTAACCATACCGACAGCCAGGGTTCAAATCCCTGCAGAGGAGGATGTTTTTCAGAGGAAACTCGATCCCTACTCAAGTGTCTTGTGGAGGGCACTTCAAGTGCAGTATCCGTCTGTCGGATGAGACATTAACACGTTCAGGACCGAGGACGCATACGCTGCGTCCTGGCGTGCGCCCGCCAGGGCCCGGCGACGCAGCGTGTGCGTCCGAGCGCTCTTAGTTTCTAACGGTATCCCAGAGCATGTGGTGAGCCGGGAAAGTGCTGAAAATTGCAGTGGGCCTCAGGGAAAGCTCAACCTTCGTAGAAGACGCATTGGCCTCTCGTTTTTTTTCCTTTTTTTCTCGCGCCACTCAACTTTACGGTAAGTGTAAAGTTTTCTGTATTCTGTTATTAAGATTGATTTCTTTTACATTAATTGAATACCTTATTCAGCAATAACTGTTCTTTTTTTTTAGGTTCCTCAGCTTGTTTTATTTCGAAGAAAGCTTTTTAGGCGAAAAAATTTGGATAATCAAGGTAATGTCTTAAATAATTTTAATATTTTGTAGAATGCATTATAATATTCTTTCGCTAATTTCTCCTCCACGCTAACATATTTTCCTCGTGTTGCAGTCTGCTCTCAACTTACATTCTTCATTCCGAAGAACCTTCCGAACCGAAGGACCTTCATTCCGAAGAATATACATCACGCCTAATGTAAGTGTACTTTTATATATATTTAAACAACTCGATGATTATTAGATGCTAAATTTGACGTATTTAGATGAGTGATGATGACTATCTGCACGGTAACAAAAATGTAACAAAAGCGGGGGATTTATTTCAAAGGATTAGTTCCGCTTTGATCCATAGAATTTGTGAAAATTTATAGAGATTTATTGTTCTTTAGAGAGATTTTTACGAAAAAAATTTTGTGCGAATTTCCACAGAGAAAAAAATCATCCGCCTTGACCGGGACCGCCTTGATAGGCGGATGATTTTTTCTCTGTGGAAATTCGCACATTTGTGCATTGCGGATGACTCCGTAAAAGTGGAACTTTTGAACTTTGAACTGGAAATAGTCCCGGATAGCTTAAAATTTGTCGAAAAAAATTTTACTTCGGTGTGAGAGTATTTTAGTGACTATAATAATTTTTGAGTGTCCTTTGCTCGTCCGAAAGTGCCTAAATATTTTTTTTCTAAATTACTCAAAATGTACAATAACAGACGATACGCATTGTTGAAGCTTTCGGAGTCGTTTGTGCGTCTTTTTTTCTCTCGTCTATTACCGGCTACACTAAATGCGTGTTGCTCGCATAAACTTTCGGTAATTTTCTGCTGCTGCACTGTATGCATTTTGTATACAACTATTTTTGATGTGGAAGTAACAGTAAATTTCAGACAAATAATTTTGCCGTCGTGAACCATGAAATTCTGTACGTTTACCAATGCTTTGTGTACACATAGTAATATCTCGAACATTTTTCAGAGATATGTCTGACCCTGGAGCTGGCCCTTCTGGCATAAAGAGAACGCGGAAAGCAGCCAAAGAAAAACTTTTGCCGGAGGACATATCAAAGGTGATGGAAGAGTGGTCGTCGGATGAGGAGTACGAGGAACTGGCCTACTCCGATTCCAGCGATGGCGAGTTCGGAGAAGAAGGAAGCGACGAAGGAGAAGATCTGCCAATCCCATAAGCTTTTTTTTATGATTGCCACCATGGAGTTTTTCGACCTTGTTGTGTCCTCGACGAATGAGTATGGTAGCGTTGTTTTCGAATCCCGTAAGGGAAAAAGAGTTTTGCCGTGGAACCCTGTGACAGAGGAGGAAATCAAAATTTTTCTCGGCCTTCTGTTCCATATGGGTACCATCCGACTGAATAGACTGAAGGACTACTGGAGGAAAGATGTCCTCTTCAACATTCCACTCTTCAGTCATTGTATGTCCCGTAACCGCTTTATACGTATTTTGAGAGCCCTGCATTTCTCCAAAGTAAATGAAGACGAGTCGAGTGATAGACTCCGGAGAGTAAATCCTATCATTGATTTCTTCAACGGAACAATGGAAAGAATTTATTCTCCGATTAGAGAATTATCAATCGATAAGTCGATGATTTTATGGCGGAGTCGATTGATTTTTAGGCAGTACATCCAAGGCAAACGTCACAAATATGGCATAAAGCTGTATATGTTGACTGAGCCCAATGGTTTGGTTCTAAAATTCATGGTGTATGCAGGGAGCGGAGATAAGGATATTGGGGGGCCTGGTCATGTCACCAGTATCGTCAAGAAGTTGATGACGCAAAAACTGGGAGTAGGGCATTCAGTCCACATGGACAACATTTACAACTCGGTGGACCTGGCCAAATACCTCCTTTCCCAGAATACCTATTGCACTGGAACCCTTCGTTCAACCCGGAGGAATAACCCGGCGGAGGTTATAACTAAGAAGTTGAAGAAGGGGGAAGAAGTGCATAGGTATTCTGAAGAAGGTATTTTTGTTATGAAATGGAAGGATTGAAGGGAAGTTTTGATTATATCTTCTGAACACGGTGCTTCCATGGTAGAAGTCGAAAACCGCAGGGGTGAAAAAACAACGAAACCGAAAATCGTCGTCGAGTACAATAAGTGGATGGGGGGAATAGATCAACAAGACCAAATGTTGGCCTATTACCCAATCGAAAGAAAAACTCTCCGATGGTACAGAAAGGTAGGCATTCATATTTTTCATTTGATTCTTTTAAACTCGTATAATTTGTACAACCGTGATCATAAAACCAGCTACTACGACTTTCGTTTAGAAATTATAAAATCCCTCTTAGCTTCCTGTCTCCAAACTTCACTTCCACCACCACCACCTCGAAAATAAAAAAATCCACCTCCCATCCATGGTACCAAGAAACCCTGACTCAAAACGAGCGCTCAGAAAAAAATGTGTATTCTGCATCCAAAAAGGGTTGAGGAAGGACACAGATTATTTTTGCCCAGACTGCCCGAAACAACCCGGCCTCTGCCTGGAAGATTGCTTCCGCCTTCATCACAAATATTAGAGGATTTTTTTATTTAGTGCTTATTATTGCATCAAATTTTCATGCACAACTTTTATGTATTATAACGATTATTTAATAGTTTTTTAATATTTTTATACTTCGAAAAAATAAATTGTTTACTATTCAATGACAAGTTTGTTTATTTATATGGTATATTATAGTTTTTAAATTTTAATAAATGAAATAACTATGAATATTGTTATATACTCTTACAAAGCAATCTATTTTATGAAAGTATGTATTTATATACATGTTTTACTCCAAAAATATTTCCAAATATTATCTACGTCCTTCAATGCAACCTTTGTCCCACATTTCATATCGGTAAATGCGCAACATCTCTCAACATTAGGATTATAGCCTCTGGTGTACATGCAGTGACTCTTCTTCTTCCCCCTCCCAGTTCCCACTCACGTACGAGAACACAAAACCAAATTTGACGACCGCTTCTTACTCTCCATTTTGCACTCTCCCCCCTCCCCCCCTCCCCTTCCCACCTACCCGTCGCCATCACTCTACAGGTCAGGAAAAAAGGAGTATGTAAAGATATTTGCTCTGGGCGCACACGTGGCCCAAGGTTTGAAAAAAATTCACTAGCCTTCAAAATTTGCCCTCCCCCGCCGGTCTCTGGAATTTTCCTCTATTTCCTTTACTCTTCCTTCCGCCGAGACAAAACTCCCCCTCCCCCCACACCCGATTGTCCCTCCATTGGGCTAATCCTCCGACCTGCCCTGTCGTAAAAGGGACAGACTGTGTCGTCTCTCCATCCCCGGCTCTGTTTTCACTAGCGCAGATGACAAAGGCATACCTACCATAGTCGCCGCTGAAGACTGCTGAAAACATAGAAATATTCGCGATGTAAGTGTACGTCTCTCGCTTTTTTGTGTGCCTATCGTGCTCGTCTATACATATATAAGTAGGGACATTAATCCTTTTGGATTATAAGTTAAAATAAACATTAAAACCTAGTAGTTTCCGAGTAAAGAACATCCGAACCCATTATTGAGGCGCGAGTGATGACGTCACGGATGAAGAAAGACGGCGCTGCTACACGACGACGCAGCGTATGCGTCCAACTTTTTTTTTGTCCAATCATTTCAGATTTGCGTCAAATGTCTAAAAATGGCAACTAACGTACAGTAGAAGTGTATATGTATACCATATTAAAAAATTTTATGTTGGCCCCTGAGGAAAGATGTGCATATATGGGGTGGTCCTGAAAGTGTTAAACTGTGGTCCCCTAAGCGCCTTTCGTTAAGAACAGGCTAATGCCGATGCTGGGTTTCTATCCACCCTTCCTCCCTTACTGTCCTCTATGGTGCAAATGACCTTAGTTGTCGGTCACCTCCCCTAATATTCAATCCAAAAGATACAAGGAGGTAAGGGAACCAGCATTAGATAAGGATGGATGGAGGGCTGCAGTCAACCAATCTCAGGATTGAACAACCAATGATGAACCATATGATTGAGAAGTAATTGTACAATGAGAATAATGAGAGACGTCCAAAGAGTCTTGTTCATTGAATGCAACCTAATCAGTACAGAAAAGTGGAACGATATAGATTGGATTCACCCTGAGACACAATGGGTTTGTGAAGAACATAATTGAAGGTAAAATAGAGGGAAAAGTCCCCAGAAGTAGTCCCAGGAATAAGTTCATGGACCAAATGATAATAATAATTTATTTAATCCCGTGTCAACAAATACTTGTTGACTGCGACATGTCAAAAAAGAAAATACAATATAGGCAAAAATATATTCAATTACAACTCTTGGTCAATTAGGAATTCATTTACAGAATAATACAAATTGCTCAATAAAAATGCTTTAATCTTCTGGCTAAAGGAAGCAGTACTGCTTGCACCTTTTTTAAATCTGTGGGAGTTTGTCATATAGTCTTCCACCCATCTCCTTAGGCCCTTCCACAGCCTTTTTTTGCTGACTAAGAAAAGATGTACATCATATTTCCTTCTTGAGGCGTATTTGTGAAATGACGGTTTTTCTAAGAAATAAAATAAAAGACAGAATATCTCCAAAACCCGTAATCAATTGGCACCCTTCGTCAATAAACACCAAATTTGCTGTCTTGGTATGCTGGGAAAACCACAGCAGAGACCAACCACAGCAGAGACCAACCACAGCCTCTCAACCAAGAATACCCTCCTGTGTTGGTTTACGGGAATGTTACTTCCTCGCCAGGGACCAAACACAGATGCACACACACAACCCAAATAGGATCCTCTGCAAGGGCTAATGGGACCCCGCTAAGGATGTTTGGGTTATAACTTGGGATCCTTCACGGGGCTAATGAGACCCCGCTAAGGATGCCCGGTTATTTACGCAAGCACTCTCACAAGCACACAAAATCACTCACTCGCACACACAAATGGGCCCAACTTCTGGGAGAATCAGCTCAAAAAGAGCGTGGTCAAATCGACACAACAGGACGAGGGTGGGGGTCGAATACGCGTATTTCGGCTACAAAGTAGCCCTCTTCAGCGAACCGAAGGTAACGCGTCACTTCAACGCAGGGTTGAAGTGAGGAAGGGTCAAGACATCTGAGTTGTTAATAAAGGTAAACTGAGGAGGAGGGGGGGGGGGGAAAGAGACAACCAATAGGGAAAGAGAGAGGGGGAAGGGGGAAAGACCAAACGCGAATGAAAACAACCAAAGAAAATGATTGGGGAAGGGAGCGAGGACATGCCTTGAGCTGATTCTCCCAGAAGTTAGGCCCATTTGTGTGTGTGAGTGAGTGATTTTGTGTGCTTGCGTAAATAACCAGGCATCCTTAGCAGGGTCTCATTAGCCCCGTGAAGGATCCCAGGTTATAACCCAAACATCCTTAGCAGGGTCCCATTAGCCCTTGCAAAGGATCGCATTTGGTTGTGTGTGTGCGTCTGTGTTTGGTCCCTGGCAAAGAAGTAACATTCCCGTAAACCAACACAGGAGGGTATTCTTGGTTGAGAGGCTGTGGTTGGTCTCTGCTGTGGTTTTCCCAGCATACCAAGACAGCAAATTTGGTGTTTATTGACGAAGGGTGCCAATTGTTTACGGCTTTTGGAGATTTTCTCTCTTTTATTTTATTTCATTGTCTAGCCGTAAGAAGCTCACCCCATCTTTGTGATGGCTTTCCACGGTTTTTCTACATTGAATCTCTGTTTTCCCAAATAAGTAACACAGTAAACATGATGTATGTATATGCATGGAGGAGGCAGTAATTTAAGTTCTTTAAAAAGCGGTTGACAGGGAGAGAATGGAGGTTTTCCGGCCATGATTTTTACAACACTTTTTTATCACAAATACTCTACGGGCAGCAGATGAGGAACCCCAGAGAGGAATACTACCATAAGTAAGGAGAGAATAAAAATACCCAAAGTACAGGGTAATGAGAGCATGAAGGTCGACAGTTTTCTTAAAACATCTAAATGAAAAACAGGTAGAGCTTAATTTTTTGGCTAGATGCTGAATATGGGTTTTCCAACTGAGTTGGGTGTCAAGAAAGAGTCCAAGAAAATGTAAACAGTTTTTTTAAATTTAAACATTTTTAACACAATGATTGTCAATTTGACACTCTGATATGGATTATGGAGAAAAATATATTGATTTATTAGCATTCAGACTAATACAGTTGACTTTGTACTAATAAGCAACCTGTTGAAGAGCAAGCTCACTTTAACTAACCTAATACATAGAAGTATGGGCATTGCGGAACATTCAAAACATTAAGGTGGTTACAAGACAAATATTACTGGAAAGACATGGGTCGCACCATAAGAGTATTGTTGCACTGATGCGAGATATGTCAAAAGACGAAACCTCCCAATCGGAGTTACGAAAGGTTAATGGAAAACATAATACCACAAGCTCCTAGAGATGTGTATGCTGTGGATCTGTACGGGCCTTTACCGAAAGCGAAGAGACAGAATAAACACATATTTGTGGTTATTGACGTATTTTCTACGTATGTCCAAGCATATCCGTAAAATAAGCCTAATGCTGCAAATTGTCTTCAAGCATTAGGTTATGTGGGGTTCCTGAACGAGTGTTATTGGATTACGGCACTCAGTTTACGAGCAATTTATGGAAAACCACACTGGAAAAGGAGGGGGTTGGGAAAATAGGGGACCAACGCTCCTCCCAAATCCTGCGAGAGGAGTATCTAATTTTAAGTAACGGTGAACTTTTGTGGTGGCCGTAGTAGAAAAAAAAAACATTACAGTATGTACCATGTATTGTGGTCACCTGTTTGCCACTCTTGATTTTACACACTTTGATGTTACATAGTGCCTATTTTTTGGTCCCTTCAGCTACGTAAAATCAAGGTTTCACTGTGTCTGCAATTAATAGCAGATTGAGGATTTAATAGGAAAGCCAATAGCAATAGCAAGGAGTTAACAACATTTAAACCACTACTATTGCTACATTGCCACATGCATTTAGGCATTCTTTTTTTTGTATGGGAAATTTTTGTTCACACCGTAAAAAATGATAGCCACACAAATATTCTATACGTAAAAATATTCCACAAGAGAGATGTATGTGGCTTAATTTGTAATTAAGATTGAGTTCAATATATATAGACTTAGCTTGAAATAATATGTTTGGAATATAGCCGCATGAAAAATATCTGAGACGGAGGTGACTATTACCAAAAATTATGGTAATTTTCAGGGGCTGCTGTATATTACGTAAAATACCACAGTAATTTACTTAAAGTACCATAGTAATTTTCAGAATGGCCCATCTCAACCCCTGAGTGGGTGTTTCACTACCAAGGGCAAGAGTGTACACAGTTGCCTTTTGTTGTTTGATACATGCAATTAATGTTATTGCCTGCACATGGAACCAATAATCTGGGCTGATGAAGAGAATGAATCAAATTTAAAAAATTACTAACTGATGATTTACTAGCAAAGGAGCAGCATCTACGCATCACATAAAATCACAGGTACGAAGAACCATTTACCTAGAAAGCCGGAAGATGGGGGGTTTCGTCTAATTCGCACAGGAATGTGGGCCTGGACAAAATCCCAAAGAGACCACTGGGACCTAGGATCCAGCAGGTAGGATGGTTGATCCTGATGAATGGCCCGATGTTGAAAGTATGGAGTGAACAGGTCAAAATCAGGGTGATTGTACCACTGAAAAAATGCAGGCATCAATGTGAGTACTTACTGATATAGACTTGTCATTAAATATTCAAAAATTCATACATTTTAAGAAAACCAGAGAGTTGCATACCAAGACAAATATACTGCATCAAAGTCAACACTGGTTCAAATGGTTTACTGTTAAAATAGATGAACAAGGTACAGTGTTTTTCAAATGATGGGAGTTGCTAACACTTATTAGGGTTATTGAGTTTCACTTACTGTCTAGTTGTTCTTGATTAACACTGCATGCTTTCAGTTGTTTGTAAATGTATACTCTGAAGTAAGAGAGGAGCAGTTGTTTGTTAACACTAAATTAGTCATTACATTTTAATTTCCCTTGGGATAAACAATTTGTGAGAGAGTAATCATTATTAAATATCTCTATTGACACAATTATTGAGTATTATACACAATAGTTGCAGCATACAGTGTTGTAAGAACGATCTGTGTTTAATAATAAAGTTTTTGAAAATGAATCCACCCTTACCTTAGAATATGCCATTACAAATGAATGAATGGGTTGTGGCATGTAGAAACAAACAAAAGTTCAGAAACTGAAACTCAATTTGCTAGAGAGGTGTTAAGGGTTAAGTTTTCATTTTGCTATAAAATTTTGGAAAAGCACTGTACATACCATTTAAACATTTCTTAATTCATAGTTATTGCAGATAGAATGTAATAGTTTATGTTTACTTCTTAGTTCAAATATTTCCTCATTACACCTTAGGGTTGCACATTAAAATTCAATGCATCGTCAATAATAATAGCTATGCTCAATAAAAATGATGACCTCAATATAGAATTCACAAACGAGGTTATTATTATCATTAAATCAAGGAAATGGAAGACTAAGTCTCTCCAAAATACATCAAAATGTAGGTTATCTCTAAATAATATAAAATCTCAGGAAATAACTGAAGGGATATTTACAGAGGGAAGAAAGCTTGATCGTGAACTTGACTACCACAACAGATAAGGCCAAATTGATGAGTTCAATGACTGGTAGTGACAGGAAGGGTAGGCAATGAGTTAACCACAGTCTATCCCTTCCAAGAATTCTAGCCACCCACCACTAACAAATGATTTACATAATACAGATGGTGAATTTTAGATTTGTTCATAAGATGATGTGCCTTACCCAGGATTTCATATGACTGAAAAAGATTTACTGCCAATAACTTCAATAAAAGGTCCCTATAAGAAAGTCCTTAGGACCAGAAAAATTGAGTCCATCCCAGAGAGGTAGGCAAAATGAATGCTGTGGCACCTTCACAATGGTCACCCAAGGTTCTGTCATCATAGGACCCTTACTTTATGTTACAAGCACAATGAAGTGAATGAGCAACTAATATGATAATCAATGCAAGTATGAAAGCTTTTATCACGTCCGTCACTAAGTTCAAGTCATACATTGAACTTAACGTCCAATTCATTGAAAACGGCTAATTTTTGCCTTAATTTTAATTGCCTTGTTAATATGAGTAAAATTTCATCATCACCTAGACTGGGACTCTAATCAGAGTCACTTGAAATTGTGCTAAGTACTTATGCCAGTTAAGGTAGTTTGAACAAAATATCATTTTACCTAGAAATCAATGAATTGGGTCTCATTTTAAAGAAAAATGTATCATCCTTCCATTGACACCAAAAATACCTCTTACCATATTGCTTTCCAAGATATTTGCCAAAAACACCAGTCCTATTATGTGGCAAATGGTATGTGTATGCACTGTAGAGAGACCTAACATAACAAATGAGGAATTTCTAAAACCTAGATCTCATAAAAAAATCAAAAGTGTGTAGCTTGTAAGCTTTCTCAATTATTTTTGAAAATTAATCATATTGTCACCACAGTAAATTCTTCATGATCAAAATAAACCTTCTGTTTTGATTGAGTTTAACAGGTACTGCGTGAAAAAAATGAGTCAAATTAAAGACTTACTTAGATATTTCACATTTGATTACTTACAATTTATGTCATGTAAAACTATATTATTGCACCATTAATAATGCAATATTATATCCTATAATTTGAATATGGTCTCTATTATGATTATGGAACTATCTCACTCGCACTACCTTAAGCTAACAAAGCATCCCCCTCTCCTATGGGTTATTGTAGGCTTCAATTTTTCGTACAGTTGACTTCTTAAAGTTAATCCCATGATATGCTTAAAATTGTTTTGTTAATATTTCAACCCAAATGTTATAGTACATCTGGTGTTTGTGCATACATGAACACCCATGTTTTTTGTAAATTTTGAGGAAAGTATTTCAACTAAACAATACTATGCAATTTCATTTGAAGTTTTCCATTTGTGGGACCAAAGTATAGATCATGATTTCATCTAAAATGAGAAACCCAAACTCTAAAGACTCTCTAATTTCACCCAGGGCCTTAAAATGAGAAACCCAAACTCTAAAGTCACAAAACTAAACCAATCTCTCTTAAGCTTTTAATTCTTACTGTCAAATACGAATGTAAAAGGGGCACTGATTTTACATGGGACAGCAAAATTCATGAGCCACATTATCAAAAGTATCTTTATTTTATTTGGAAATCAAAAACTTTCAAGAAATGGTTCACTACTATTTTTATTGTTTACGACCCGGGTTTCGTCACATAATGACATCTTCAGGTCAACATGTCATTACGTGATGAAACCAGTGTCATAAACAATGAAAATATTAGTGGACCATAACTTGAAAGTTTTTGATTTCCGATATGGAGAGGTTCCACAAAGTGAAGCCTGAATTTATTAGTTATATTTATTTTATTTATGTTTTCCATCTCCCAAATTTTTGCTATTGTTTGTTTAACCCAGCCTATACACTAATCGTTTGTTATGACCTTTAAATAATCATTTTTGTTCTCTATTGTATTTGATTGTTAATATCTTAATAATCATCTACTACCTCTATCACATTATGTTTGTAGCACTATAATTTTTATTATATAAATATTTGTGTAATCAACAGGACTTGACTTCTTTGTGTACATTAGGTGATCCCTAACAACCCTCGTGTATTGTCTTGCATTAATGATTTACTTATTACATTATTAGTTTCCCAATCTTAGAGGACATCACATCCTACATAAATAAATTTATTCTCTTCCATTCATATAAAAGAGAGAGCAGGGAATTGAAAAACAATAAACAGCATTAACCTTCTACAAGGGATCCAAGGACATAAGTTTCCTTTGCCTCTGCAACCAAAACCTGAGCACACTTTTAGAGTCCATTCAAGATAATAACTCAGTTGAGACATACATAAAGCAATTTTGTTCACATAGAAATGAAAAGTAAACAATATTTTGATGTTCATATGATTTAAACAAAGGCAAACATCACAGACTTCACGGTGATGTGATTCCCTTTCCCAAGTGGCAAGGGACATGTTTACAAATTGGCAGCATTTCTAAGAGTCAACTGTGCTATACTTTTGGATGCACTATGGATAAGATCTGATTTGTAAATCGCTTTAACAGCAATGGATTATCTACTCTCCCTTTTTAAAATTAGACAGTATTTACTAGTGATGAAAAATGTATTCATTTCATTCAAATCACATTTTAAAAACTGTATGCAACACACATTATTGTCTTGTTACAAGAAGGCTTGATTTTAAAAGTTCAATTGATTGGTGATAATCATTGAACAGAGGCATTTACCCTCATTGTCTGTGAAATTTGGTAGGTTTTGGTTTCCTTGAAAGGGGGATGTGCACAGCATGCAGATGACGATCCTGCTCCTTCGTGAAAAGGACCACTACGTTCCTCAGGAAAAACTGAGAATATTTGTGATTGGGAACCAGTGTTGACACACCAGAGAAAGAGGTTAAAAGGGATTTGCAAGGGACATACTCAACAAAGGTCACAATATTTCTTGGAGAAAGAAGGGTAAGCAGGTAAAGGGAGGTAGAAAAACTTTTCAAAGCGACATGGGAGGAAAGGCTGATATTGAGGCAGAAGCAACTTTTCCTGCACACTTTACACAAGTTCATAGTTCAATAAGAGAAATGGAAAAGTAGCTGATGAGAACAACCTAGGAAAGTTTTTGTAGTTGCTACATTTACAGGTGCTTCATAAACATACTAGCATGCAACAGTCACTGAAAACAGTAGCTGCCACAGAAGTGCACAACTTGTAGTGTGTTGCTAACCATCCCTGGAACAAGGAAAGCAATGTTGGGTAGTGAAGTTGACACAAATGTAATTCCATTTCCCCCTTTAAGCAAAAAGGAATGTGTACTTCCACACCTTGAGCGATTATGAATTTTAAAAAACTCTGTAATAGAACAGCAATATTCCCACACAGTATGTCCAATTTTCACGTAATACTTTTTAAAATGCCATATAATGGCAATACATGATAACATTAGCGATAAAATTTAACCATCTCAAATACACAGTTCTTCAGAAATTATAGACCTTAGTTCCTAGTCCACTCTTCTAATTCTAGTCTAGCCTTAGTCAAGTTTCTATGAATCTGATCCTGAGATGTTAAATATGAAAAATGGTACCTACTCATATCCCTAAAAATTCATGCCACATACTACATTTGAGGATGAAAAGCCACTGTATATTAGGGCATTGTTTATTATTTGAGTTTGAGAGTCATTGGAATTTGATTTGATGAAGAAACATTTTTAAGTCTCATAGCATCACAATCTGCCTTAGCTGTATTCTGAGAGTTCTATGGTTCAAGATGTTCATTTCTCTGCACAAAATAACCATTTTTAAATTAATTATATATTTCTATAATTTACTAGGGATCATAATTCTACTCATTTTGGCATTTTGTGAAAGCTGCAGTGTGGTACACACTTAACAGTTCTATCGTGCTATTCTTCTGGAAATTCATCATTCTCATGATTTTTCTTGCAGTTGAGCTGTGTCCACCTTATGCCTATTCTAGAGTTGGCTCACAAGTTGGTCTATGAATGTGAATTTTTAAGTATCCAAACTCATTCCCACCACAAAATCACCAGTTTCTCGCACAATAATTGGCTGGAGTTGTCACTATCAAGAGCAGAGATGACAAATCCTCGTCACATCCTATCCCCATAGCAGGGATGCACCTGATCAGCCCCTGGTACAGCATGTCATTTTCAGGCAAGCATGGAATAGTATCCCTGAGAAGCTAGCAAAACATGCCAAACTGGTTGAAATTCTCCTTCAAAATAGATATTCAACTGACGTAATAACTTCATAAATTGCTACCATATCTGTCCTAATATAGCCCCCATTCACATATAAACCCTCCCCCCCACCTGAAACTTTTGTCTTGTTTTGGGAAAAAATTTACATCTACTGTCAACATCTTTCTTTCACAGAAAAACATACTTTATGCCTCAAAAATAGAATACTCACCAGAATTAGGTACTTACCAGTAAAACTGTATTTTTTTTAACCAAGCAAGAAAATGAAATACCACTCAACCACCCTGATATTTTGGATGCCTACAAACAATGAAACGTCAGTGTTAACTTTGGCAGGGCCTGAAATTAGTACCCCTATCACTTTACATGGCCTATTCTTTGACGGAAATGGGGGGCTTACATCCAGACAAATATGATATTTTACCCCAGAAAATTTCACATCTTGAATCACTGACCCTTCACCCATGAAAACTGGCTGGGCCAGGTAAGAGTGCCTTTTCTTTCTAATGAAATATAAAATTTACTTTCTCAGTAAATCAAT
Organism: Ceriagrion tenellum; assembly: GCA_963169105.1. NCBI lineage: Eukaryota > Metazoa > Arthropoda > Insecta > Odonata > Coenagrionidae > Ceriagrion > Ceriagrion tenellum. The sequence continues at coordinate 51,148,109 of OY720637.1, forward strand.
CATTTAAGCATACAATCAAATGTACACTGAATTTTGAAAAATAAATGTTGCCCTAGTGTACATTCAGAATTATGTAACTGTGCTACAAAATCTTTACTTGGAGTATGAGTGCTCAAGGAAAAATAGTAAATTTACACCAAGAAGACATGCCTACCAATAAATGGGAAAGCTAAAAAAATCAACGTATCAGTAAGAATATATAAATTTCAAGCAGAAAGCATGCAACTGCAATTAATGCATATCATATAAATTAACAAAAATATAACTATTACTCACAATTTTAACTGATACTCAGAAGACAATTCATACTCTTCAAGCATATTTGCATAAATAAACTAGCTGTAAATAACCAAACAAAGCTTATGCCTTTCTATAGACAACAAGTGCCCCAGTCAATGGCAATTCTACTCATAATCCACTGAACTGATAAAAAATACAGCATATCAAAGTCTAGTCCTGAAAGAATAAAAAGCAAACAATATTGACAATCAAACAGAAAAATGAAAAGAAGCAATTATAATACCAAAATAATCAAATAATAAAGCAATGATCGAAGAATGTCTTTAATATGGAAAAACAGAAAATACCTACTGAATCAAAGAACTGATGATGAGAGATAGAAGGCAGTACATCCTTTTAGACGTTAAGCAAATAAATAGCCTCACTTATTACACAGAGACTTGGTTGAAGAATTTCCATGGTCAGCTAGCCTATGGCAAGTAATGCATGAGCAAAATACGATACATAATTAGATAATGCAATTATATAATGATAATAGTTCATTTCAAAATGCCTCATATATCCAATACATGGATAATTTATTAATAAAAACTGGTGCATAGAGAGAAATACAACATATATTACTATATCACTAAGAAAAAACTTAAGCCAAAAAGCTAAAAATGAGTATTAATCTTCCATATCATTAACAAAAGAGCCAACATTCCAAAAAAATGAAAAACTGGGGCAATTCTATAAGAAATCCATAATAAAATTTTAAAAAATTAATAAAAATAAAAATGAATGGATAAAAGGAAAATAGTATTGGAGACTGACATGAATATCTAGTTGCATTTTCATATTAGTAATTACTCGACTAGTAATATAAAACCATAGCAGGGCACAATACATATTTAAAGCTAAATGAAAAACAGATTCTGATTGCTCATCATATAAAAGTTACCCCTTGCCAAATTATCAAAAAGATATTTCCATGGAGTATGCTATGAACAAAAACTTCAGATGAGGAACTGAGAGGAGGTATAATATTAAGTTTACTGTGATATCCCAAGATATTTACACTCAACATGTCAACTTACCCTACCACAATCAATGTTAACAATTATGTTCTATTATGAAATATTATTTAAGAACACTTTAACTTCTGATAATGAGGTGTATTTTTTTAAAGGAGAGATCGATAAGTTTATTGCCTTTCTAGAGATACAACACAAAATTTACCATGGATAAGACATAAAAGATACATTTATGGGACAAAGCAAATACCACTGGGGCCCAAGTGCAAGTACATTTAAGCAGGCTGGAAGATATTCAAAGGACTTGGAAAGACTAAAATTAGCAGCTGATTAGGATTAAAATGATAAATTAATAAATGTGAATTCATTATTGTAATTATTTTCAGCTACTCTCTTTTAACTCACAATAAATTTGGTCCTCTGCCAAAAAAAAATACAAAAATACTGTCAAAATAATTTTATTGAGGGCCAAATTTTGTGGTTTGCATTTTTTAAATGTCTCAAATGCAAAGTACACGTCACATCAAGTACGAAAGTCATTGAAACAAACCTAACAAGTTAGTGATTGATGGACTCTAGACCTTTTTAAAATTATAGAATAATTAAATTTATTTGGAAAGGACGTTTTGGTAATGATCTGCATATCTAATCCCACATGATTCAATCACCTGAGCATTGAAATTTTGCAATAATTGGCCAGATAATAGAATCCTTATCGTTCATTACCCAGATAGCACAGGAATTTTTGTGTCTCGATACGAAGGGCGACAATCAGGATACGAGAATTTGCACTTTGGGCATTTGTGAAATGTTTCTGAGAAAATTTTGTACCAACTAGAAAATGAATGAGTTTACATGCCCCAAAGGAGCGAGCACATCAGGAATTTATCAATGACATCCTGTCATATGAGTCGATACTTTTTAAAACATCAAAATAAATACTCGAGATACTCGTATCCACTTCGTCCCGGGTTTAGTATCCCCTTGGTACATGTCGCATCTCCAGCTCCAGGAACTATTTTTTGTCTCCGATGAGGAGGAACTTTATTGATGGGTTCGGCATGTAAGGTTTGCAAGTAAAGAAAACTTGACAATGAAATTTGCTGTACTCTCCCTCTTCTATCTTATTCATGTTCTTCATCTATTCATGTTCTCTCTGTTTGAAGATTGTATATCACAAAGCTCATTATTGATGGTTATTTTCTCATGGGATGTTATCGTTCCTCAGAGTGATATAATGATTTTTGTGGGTACTTATTGGTGCCACATATGTACATGTTTCGTATTCAGTACCTTTTCCTTTGATTGATAGTCAACGCAATATTTACAGTGTATTTGTTTGTACTTGAAATTATTCTTTGCTTGTAAGAAAGATTGAGATTTCAATAGTTGGGTAGGGTAGCATGGGTAGGATACCTATCGTTGAATAATGACTTGTAAACGCAGATGGTAAAGTTGATAGGTTTTGTGTGTGTCATATTTCATACTATCTCAGTTGACGTAATGGCATGCAACATCTCCTCTATACTCCTTCCTCTTGCTTGATTCAATCCTTCATAAGTGTTTTTGTTTATTTCATGTACATCCAGTGCTGTACTGAGGGGTTTGTGAAATTGGTCCCAGCTGAGACTGCAGACAAGAATGAGTATAAATGATTATTTTGACTGACTTCTGCCAGAAAATTATGAAATAAACAGGTGTGCAAGCTGGATTCATGTGAAGACAGTGTGGACATTAAGATGTTATTGAAAGTGCTCCTTCCAATAAAAACATGGTTTATATACCAGTTGTATGCTATTATTCTCCTACTCATGTATTTCATTTTTCAGCTTCATGACTGGTGTGCTATTTGATTATTAGTCATGTCTCTAGTTTTGCATTCATAGCTGTTGTGGCCATTTTGTATTCCTGCGCCACCTGCTTTCGTATTCCGTCGTACACAGTTTGTAGCTGACATTTCACCACTCATTATCTTGACCTTACACGGTTGGGCAATATGTGGTATCTGGATACGAAACGCAACAACAGATACTAGTATCCACTTCTTCAATGGATGCAATCTATGTACGAATTAGATACGATGGAATCTGTGCTATCTGGGTAGCCAAGGACTTGTAGCTACCAAAAATGTTAATGTAAAAGAATACCTATTACATTCAATTCAACTTGACCTCTCTTAGCAATGATAATTGCCTCCCTGTGACATAAAAAGAAGATATCACTTTCAGCAGATGTTTCCTGTATGCCAATGAGGCCTTGAAAGGGATATACGAGTCCTGTCTTTTATTCTTACAGCTTCAGAGAACAAGGACAATTTTGTGACTTAGCTCACCGATTGACGTTGCCTATCCTCCTCCCTGGGGGGTTAGGATAGAGCAAAGTTCATATCTGACAGTCCTATTTCAGAGATAGTGTCACAGTTTTTCAGCCATAGAGCCTACTATAACAGGGCTAACATCAATAATCCATCGCTACTATGAATTACAACGTTCTTAAGAATAAAATATTAGCCTTTTAAATATAAAGAGTTAATTATTAATCTCAAGAGGAGATCAATGCACATACCAATGAAATACTGATTGGGGCCACAAAAAAGAACCTAAGCATATTCATTCTAAAATGATGACAAATAAGGCCATGAGTCAAACAAATTACAGATGTTCTCCATTTATTTTTCAGATAATGATTCAAAATGTAATGCTTATGGGGATGTTGCACAAGTTCGAGCAATGCACTAAACACATGAGTCTGCACAGACAACACATCAAAAACATTTAACACAGAAAACATGGAATCCAAAGTATCTAGAATCATGACAACTTAAATAATCAATATTTATCTATGTTACCACATGCTTCTCCTGATTCACAGGCTTTCACGTCAACACGTTCTTGACAGGGGAACTGACTTAACCACTGAAAATAATGCAACACCTACACAAGTCACATTCACAAAAAGCATACAGAATACTTAAATAAAATAATAAATACTTAAAACCCAACAGGGAGAGAATACTGCTTAAATAAGGCTAAAAATATGTCATTGTAATCCTAAAACATTATGGTAATCGAAATATCAACACACAAATGCTAACAATTTATACCAGAGTCATTACCAGAATAATTTATACCAGAGAAATGGGAGCACAGTTAGCAGCAGAACCTTGAGAGTTTGCCTTTAAGGTAATGTTATAGGAAAGACCAACCTGAAAATGCATGTCTTTACTACTCACATTCATATTAGGTCCAAGCCACTCACCTCTTCCAGTGTCGATGAATAATTACTAGGGTCCCAAGCAAGAAGAGAGATATTCTTGTACATGGGGGAATGGAGAAAGTTGAAGCGTGCTTTTGATACAACTTGAGAGTTAACTATGCGCAGTGTGGTCTTACTACCTACATCAGACTCATATCCAATAGTAGGAGCATGGTTAAATCTCAGAACAGCATCATGAGAATCTGTGGAAAAAATACAATCAGTGAAGAGTGACCTCTGATAGAATATAGCACATAAAGACATAACACTTTTCAAGTAAACTTTTCATCATGATTCTCACAGAAAATTAACATTAATGGAATTTTGCCACAGCATTACTTTTATGGAGTGCAAAGTTCCAAAGAGGAAAAACCATATCCCTTCATCTTCATCTACTGTGAGATACACCATGGGCATGTGGCATGGGGAGTTAAGACACAAGCCATGTAAAGGATAATGTTTCGGGAGGTGAAATGCACTATGTGAGTGTATTGAGTGACTTGATTTTTATTATGGTCAGCATATTATTCGCTCCCAAACTAATCCCTCTAAAAGCTGAGAAACATAAATGCTGGCTCTTAGCAGTTTCTAATGAAGGTTACAGCTTCACTTTGTATTTTATTTATTTTTTGAGTTAAAGCTTTCTGTACAGGTTACCAAATGCGCGCAGCATATTTTATATGTAGCCTTCATATTATACGCTTGATGAACCCTAGTTTCTTTCAATGCTGAGCTGCATATGTTTTGTATGTGTGATCCCCACAATATGTCTTAAGTTAAGGTAACCCAAGATATTTGACTTTATCAGAGGATTTTATGTTTACTCCACTCAGTGTATATTGGTGTATGTAATAACTTTTGAAAGAAGTATTTACTAGGATTTCGCTTTAACCCTTTGAGTGCAGCATGACGTGAAATCACGTCATGGTTTTAACGCTGGTGATGATGACGTGACATCACGTCATGGGTACCGTGAGGGTTCCAGCTTTCACTAGGGGGCCTAGTGAAAGTTCCATAGTGAAAGCTGGAACACTTACGGAGCCCTGGACAGGATATCACGTCATCAGCACCAGCGTAAAGACAACCGTGAAATGATGTCATGCCACACTCAAAGGGCTACGTGCCTAGACTGGGACTCTAATCCAAATCCCTTGATACTGTCCTGAATGGTTCAGCCTGTTAAGCTACTGAGGTGTTATTCTCCCTGGGGGATTTTAGAGGGTCTTAACCCTTTGGAATGCACGCCCTGTGAGGTCCCCCTTGTTTTTACATTTCCTCTTCTACCGAATGGGTGCTATCAAGGCTACGTCGCTTGCTGCGATATATCGTATGTATTGACTTTAGCGTCATCTACTTCAAGCGCAGATTTAAAAAAGATCTTCAAATAAGACGATAATAGGTTAGTAATTTATAAATATTTATTTGAATTGTTTATACTCATTGAATCTGTTAACAAAAAACTACGTTATGATTTTGTTAGGAAAAATTCACATGGCATGCATGGTCCGTATCAAAATAAAAAACATGGCGGCAAGTCGTGAATGTGAGAAGCGACCCAGGCGGCATTATTGCTCAGCCAGTTGGTGCAATAATTTTTCTGGCTGCAGATTAGACAAAAAACTTGCATTTTTCAACTTTCCGAGTGATTTAGCGAGGTAAGTACGGTGTGAATAAGATGGTTAGATGTTTTATAGTTATGACCGAAGCCTGCTCTTACTTTTGTATTGACATCTAATCAATTAATTTGGCCTCTGGTCCTATAGTATGGCTGTGCGAGGCTTTATGTGATTTTATGCCAAGTTTGAAAATGAATTCCACTTCATTGTTTCGAATGTTATGTTGAAGTTTTTGTAATAATGTAAATTGTCTTTTCAGTATCATTATTCACAATAAAGTTTGTGTGAATTCCATTTGGTTTCTTTTCATTGGAAATTATGTACCAAACCTAAGAAACAATATCAAATACCAGGAGACCTCGTGAATTTTCATCATTTGGACCAATATCGGAAGAATACAGATCAGTTATAAGCTATCGCTCAAGGTTTCAGTGCTTCGGTTTAAATTTGGCGGGGTTATCGTGGCTGGGAAGCGCCTGACCGCTAGAGTGCTCTGCTAGTAAAGCATTACCATTGAGGGTAAGGGAGCGTCGCAGTCTTGGGTGCTATGAACATGAGAGAGAGGGGGATATCAATTTGCATTTACTAAATGTATAAAATTGTATTTTTTGCTGAAAAGTATATGAATAAAAAAGCTCTCAGGTCATTTTTTCCTAAGTAACTTTTTGATTGTGCATTCCGGAGGGTTAAAGGAGCATGTTTTTCAGGACTGCTGGACACATGATGTAACCGAAGCAGTTCAAAGTGGGCACACTGCACCACGGTCCATAAGGTTACAGCCAAGCATAGAACACTTAACAAATTTTGAGGATACCATGACTAGCCAAAATGTAAGTTTTAACACTCTCGCTGCTGGGCATTTAAATATACTTCTACGGTAGAATGCTGCATATTTTAAGCTTTATTCATGCTATCACAGAAAAATAACTGTATTACTTAGAAAATGTTGTTTATATTGCTTTAAAGCTTGATTATTCTACCTTTTTTAATTGTAAGTTGGTTGTAATATGTTTCTCAGCAGCTAAGGAAACACGTCAAATGACGGGATTAGCAGCGAAAGTGTTAAAGAGATATCAGTAAGTGTACATCCACGAAGAAAAATCATTTCCCTTGACCAGAACTAGATCCCAGATCCCTCAATATTGAAGGAACGAAGCCTCTGTTCCTTTAAAGCCCTCAAAAATCCCTGGGAGAGGATGATGCCTCAGTAGTTTAACTGGCTTACACATTCAGTGTTGTATCATGGGATAAGCATTTGAGTCCCAGTCAAGGGAAACGATTTTTTCCACTGTTGGAATCCATTCACGTTTATGTTCTCTTTTTGGTGCTAAGAATGCTATTCGCAATAAAAAACTCAAGTTGGACAATATATCACTAAAAATTCTCCCCTATAATAATTGGGGATGAGTAAAATTAATCTAATACTTTCACAGAACAAAGATTTGTACCCCATAGATACATAAATATAAATCAAATGCAATTAAATTAAAATTTATTTTATATCAGTATGCAGAATAGAAATAATTTTTTTCCAATTTTACTGATAGTAAAGAGGATTTTGTAAACCCCTCAATATTTTCTGGAACATGTTAAGCATGAATAAACCATATTTCCAACATACCAATAAGACCACCAAGGTCAGATCCAAAAAGAGAGCCAGCATTCGTGACAATTGCACACGTATTGAAGTGAGTATTGGCAAACAAAGTATCTTTATGCAGATAGTCCCCAAAGCCAAGAGAGCGAAATGGGTCATCCATAGGAGATATCATCCTGATAGACACACTCTTCTTCAGCTCACACACCAAATCTTGAGCCTTGAAGTAAAACCAAGATTCACATGATTCTCTTCACCTACAAATCAGGCATATTTTAGCTCCAAAGTTAGCTTCTTTTCAAAGAATGATCTAAGGTAAGAGATTGGCTATAAGTCTAAATGGTTCCTCTGGTACTATAATGGAATAATATTAATTAAATGTCTTTGAAATCTTTGGTATAAGTCCATGAAAAGGAAGGCAATAAACTGGTAGAAGTGATATCTAATTGGAATCAGGAAAAATGCTTTACAGCATCGATCACTTGATGAGGATGCAATGAGAAATATTATTGAATTATCAGAGCATATGAAGGTTACTACTTAATTCATCACAAAGTTCCTCTGTGGTGAAAATATCAAGCTATTATATTCTCTTAAGAAGTTATGCCAAAGTCTCCTAAACATTCTGCAGCCCACCCGAGCCCACCAAGAACATAAATACAACACCCTGCAATAATAGAATCATCTTTACTCAGGCTAAGCACTCCTTTTCACATCTCAGTAGGTAATTATATTGTGTAAGCTTAGCTAGCATTTCTGATTAAATCAATCAATCCAGTGTTCCAGATTAAATAAAAATCTTGATTGGACTGTTTCCCTCTAGTAAATTATCACTGTGCCACTGTAAGTGTTTACTTTACCCCAACTTAGTGAAGGATATTAATTGCTTTCAATTATTGAATGTTAACACACTATTCAAAATAGCCCTTTGTGGGAGGAAACGGGTTCTTAAAGTCAAGATCATAAAAATTAAAAGGAAATGCTCTGAACACACCTAAAATTCGAAGAAAAGCCATAGCCAATTAATTTATTCACAAAGATAAATTAGGGAGAGTGAATTCCTTCACCTACCTTGGAAGCACCATCACTTGAAACAGAAGTATGAAAGACAAACAACAGTCCAAGCTAAGAAAGGTTTCATAAAAATAAGTCAACTTCAAAGAGGATAGAGTATAAACAAGGAAACCGTATGTAAAGACATTCGTGTGGAGCATGGCACTCAATGGATCGGAAACATGGATCATTGGAAAAGTAGACCAGAAATGACTATGAGCCTTTGAAACTTGGAAAGGATTCAGATGCTGAAGATGAAATGGCTGAATAAAACAAAGAATGAAGAATTATACAGAAGAGTATGAGAGGAAACGTCCATAAAGAACACTATACAGAAAAGAGTAGCAAGGTAGATCAGGCGCACACTGAGGCACAATGGGTTTATAGGGACTTATTTGAAGGAAAAATAGAGGGAAAAGTACCTACCAAAAGGAACGTTTAAGGATATCCACGTCGACCAAAGAAAGAGAAAACTACATTATAAGTGCAAGGGAGTAAGGGAACTAGCATCAGATAGCAAAGGAAGCAGGGCTGCAGTGACCAATCTTAGTCAGTAGACCAATTAAGGAGTCAAATCTCATGACCCATATTTTAATGTATCCTCCATAAAGTTAAATAAAATGGGATTTACACAGAAACCATCCTCATAAGTTATTCAACCCCAAGATTGGTGGACTGCAGCCCTCTACTAATCCCAGTCTCATGCTAAACATATGGTCAAAAGCTAAAAGCAATGAAAAGGAAAATATTCTTGGATGAAAATATAACATGAAGAGACTAACAAGACTTCAAAAGACTTTAAGTAGTGCCCCTGAGTCTCTAGTTTAAGCGATTGTGAGCGTGGATGGTAAAAATTCCAGGCGATGCTATGAATAACCCTGAAAAAATATGACACTCTCAGATACAATGAAGTTCCATGTTTTTTCCAGGTTTTACAATCAAATGGCTATTGTGGCACAAGACCCACAAAATAATGAGTGATAGGTAGAACAACATCTGTAGCCCAATCAGTCAGGATCCAGTCACTATAAGTGGTCATTACTTCAACCTGAAGGTATTGACTAAAATTTTAAGAAAATTAGTAAAACTCTGAAAGAATCACAAAGATATACTCTCATTGAGTTGTACTGAACCAGTGCTCTTCTTCACTAATAAAGAAAGCTTTGTTTGCAAGATCAAGGTTTAATCACCAACTGCTCATGAGATGACCTCACTGTTTACATGAACTTGAATTTCTACTGAAATATCTATCCTTCTTTAAGATTTTCTTCTTTCAACTGAAATGAATGCCATTATAATTCACAAAATGAAAATGAAATTGTCTCATTCTTTCTTTCCAGAGGGGACTATCTTGTTATGATATAAAAACTAAAAATTGGCAAAATATTTTAATGGCACCAAAATAGGTAGTCAAGTCTCAACTAAAAGTGATTAAACTACCTGCACTACTGACAAAAATATATGCCACTTGACACAGCATAAGTCTCTCACCCACACAGGGTCATTCAGCCTTAAATCAACAGCCGACATAGGAGCTGAGAATTGAAAGCAAAAGTACTGACATTACACAACAAACTCCAAAGCACCACGAGAGACTGAGTGGGGTTGATTTTTCAGTGATATATTCTTTGGTTATTGATCTCTGACACTAGTTGTAGCATTTATCAAGGAAACTACGTGGTCGAAGGGGAAACCCACCATTACCACGGCATTTGTTCAGCATCAGTAAATTATTTATTCTAAACTTTGGAATTGCGGTAAAAGAGCCGTTATATCAAAGACTTAATCAGTGAGCATAATGTTTTTTTAGCCCACAGTGAGGTTCATATATCCTACAAGTTAATATTTAATCTTCCATATACTTACCCGGCCAGTATAAGCACCTCTAGGGCCGGAATACTGAACGTTATACACATTCTTATCTCGAGCAAACACACTGCTTTCCTCCAACAGGACTCGCCGCAGCTGAACAACCATCTGGCTTTTGTATGCGGCGATGCTGGCTTCGAGCTTATCTTGAGGGAGAGGAGGAGAAGTTTTGGGAGCAGTTGGTTTCTTCTTCTTAATAACCACTCTATCAGGATCTTCTTGACTGACGGAACATTCGCGACCACCACTGCACTTGCCATCGGTAATATTGATACTAATTCTATTTTCTACCTCTGCATCCGATTCTTCTTCTGGTTCGTTTCTAGGTTTAGGAAATCTAGGCTGGCTGTTTTTCACTACCACTGAGGATACGCTTCTGTTACTCCCACGACGCTTTACGTGAGATGAACGTTCTGTAGCCTTACCCCGACTGGTAGAACTGACCACGGGCACGCCAGAAGCTGCGGCTAAGAGCCTTTCATCAGAACTATCACTGCGGAACTGACTATACGCTGACTGTAGACCTTCTGGGGCACTAGCAGGTGTCCCAAGTTGGTGTCGTGCAACGTACTGCCAATACTGTGACCATAACAAATATATATAGCCACACATACCAACAAATACTAAATTAATAAAAATCCAAACTGATACCGCAACCGCACGCATGGCGACTTTTTTCGTCATTTGTAAACGATTCTATTACGACAATATAAACGTTACAGTGCACACTTTTTGGACGTGGATCATATTAGCAAACATTGCATTCCGGTACGATCCTTTCACTAAAACGCCATTTAATATTCATGATGCGTCCTCTTAATAAACGCCAAATACTACAGTAGAATAAAAAACTTTCAAAGTCGCAGATAAAATACATATATCAAATGTAATCAAAATGCTAATTCAATACACCGTCCTTAATAAAAAACACTAACAATTACCACAGCAGACAGCTCTGCTGGATTCACGCAATGAGGTGAAAATCTTAAATTAGCCCCCTATTGGTCAAGGTTTCAACTAAAATGTTGAGCAGCGCCAACATCAGCATTCCGTGGCGGTAATTTAAAACGTAAAGTCTGACGAACATCTTGATCGATAATTGTGATTTCACCAAAGAAGAACTTTAACTCCACTACGTTGTTTTAATTAGAATAATCAACTATAAAAATAATAGTTACTTCAAATTTGTGACTCTTCACCGCCTAATGCTATGTTACTTTTCTCATGATTATTTCTTTCATTGATAGCTAGAGAAAACTTTAACCAACCACCATTGAGGCGATCACCTTTTAGCCATAAAAATGAAAACTTTGACATGATTGGTTACAAAGCTAATCGAAAGATCAAGGAAGAGAAACTCGGATTTCCAACATTCTTCTGGCACGACTCCAAGCCTCTGCTTCAAGGATGAAATATCTTCATCAACATGATCACTTTCACAGTGGTAAAACATTGTAACAACGCTTGTCTCTAAATTTCTAGAAAAACTGGACAAACTTTGACAGCAGAAAATATTTTCTCGATGCTTCTACCAGTTAAATGAGAAATCACTTCTACTGTGGTCAAATTATGAGCTTTGAATTTTTAGATTATCATCAAAACTATGGTCGAAGGACCTATGAAACATGAAAATATAAATAAACTGTACATATTCCAGAAGTTCTAGAATATATCGGTTAAAATTGGAAAATAAACATTGATACCTGCATCAAGAATCCCTTACCTGTATCAAGATCTAAATTAGGTGTCTCATAACTTAATGCCTAACATGGTGTCTTTTCTTAACAGCCTATCTACTCCTCTGTCAGTGGCAGATTTAGGAGGTAGTGGGGGAGGGGTGGTTGCCATTCTCCACATAAAACCTGGTTCAATAACGAAATGGTGGTCATAAGGTAATACATATCCCCAGACCCTCAGAAAGTAGTAAACCCCCTTCTCCCCTGCAAATAGTGATCTTAATCCATCCCTGCTCTCCACGGAGTATGTTACCAGTAAATTAAGTTTCAAGAAATTTAAATGAGTTTTATCAGTGATTGTCTTTCAAGATCATGCTTGTACAATGCGTATTTCAAATCAACCAGCTTTTTATTAGTGTATACACAACTGTACATTAGTAATTGAAACAAAATTATTGGCACAAAAATTTCATTAGATTAAGGGAAGTGAGTTTTTTTTATTTTTAAAATATATTAGGGCTAAATGTAAGTAGGAGTGGTCCACAACTCTGCTTTTGTGCCTCATGCAATATGGGAGTAGATCTTCATACCTTTGGACCCTCCAGCATTTCAATGTTCTCATACTTCTTAACTTAGAAATTATGCCCTAAAATATATTTACCTGATACACCACAGTCTATTACAATATACATACCTGACCATAAGAAACATGTTCCTAAATAAAAATGATTCTTAGATGCAAGCATTTTTGTAAAGTATTATATGCATTTGATATTAACTGGTGAATAAAGGAAGGTACCTAAACACTGAAGAGTACACTACTTGTGCTGTTCTGCACTGGTATCTAAATAAATAGGTCAACCATTCATTGTATAGGCATATGAATGCAAGAAATAGCTTCATTTGGAATTATTATTTTCATGAAGCAATGAATGAAATATGCAAATGGATGCTAATATTCAGGTTGATTATTTGAGACTTGTGACTAAATGTTTTGCCATACATATAAAAAACACTCGTGTTGATAAGGTCAATAAAATCAAAGTCTATATTCTACAGCAAAGACAACTATGTTGTATGATTATGACTGGGAAATGAAAACGATCATTTTTCAACGACTACCTTCATGATAATTATCCACAGGCAGGTGTCATCAAAATACAAATGAGTAGATGTACTTCAATAACTTACACAATTGTACATTCATATACACATAACTTATACTAAAAATTCAATATCATTGCACATTGAACATCATGGGTACTGGTTTTTATGAGCTCAATTCAATAGAACTATGAATAAAAAGTCAAAGAAACTATAATTTTGTGTCTGCTAGGTGAAGCCATGGAACTGTGTGTTTCATGTACACTAAGGAAACCAGAAGAAATATACCCTGTGATACTGTTTACATTTATTTTCAGCAAGTATCCATTAATGGATGTAAAATGACTGACTTTTTATCATGTTATTCACTGACCTCAAATTGCCTATAAATGCCAATATAACATCAAGACATAGGTTAGAGTAAAAACAAGAGATGAAAATGTTCTCTGGAAACATTAGTTTAGTATTAATGATATTTCAGTTTATGTTTTGATGAAGTGTACTGAATTTCCATCCTTTGAAACTATCATTTCATTACCTTGAAGATTTCTGCATTTTTGCCCTGAGACTTCATTCTTCTGGCTAATCGACCGCATTGGTCCACCTGTCGAACAACACTGTTTCTGCTAATAGGTATACAGGAGTAGGGTTTTGGGTACTCTGAAAACTATGCTCATATTGTACCTTGCTCAAGCCTATCAATTTCCAGAGTACTGTGTTAAAACAGATAATTATAAGGCCATATATTTTGAATTTGCATCATAAATAAGAGAACAGCACTAGCTAAGGAGGCGTTTAGTAATAGAAGGGAGCTGATGACGGGTACCTTGGGTAAGGATGTGAAGAAGAGGCTGGATGAGAGTTTGATATGGAGCATAGCATTGCATGGGGCAGAAACATGGACCCTGAGAAAGGAGGACGAGAATAGGCTGCAGGCATTTGAAATGCGGGTGTGGAGAAGGGTGGAGAAGGTTAGTTAGTTGGGCAGGAAGACTAACGAGGAAGTGTTTGAGATGCTGGGCGAGGAAAGGAAACTTTTAAGGAAATCCAGGATAGGCAGGGTAGATGAGGCTGAAGGGTGTTATAAATGGTGATGGGTTGCTGAAATGAGTGTGTTAGACGGAAGGATGTTGGGCAAGCGGGGAAGGGGAAGAAAGAGAAGAAGTTTCATGGATGGGATGAGAAGGGTAGACCATATGCTGAGGCGAGAAAGGATATACTGGAGGGGGATGGGCCACTGAATGGTTAGAGGACCGGGAGGAGATCCTCTGACATTCAGCAAAACCTACCTTAACCGGTGGAATACTTCAATAATAAATAATCATTAAATGGTCACAGTTTATTAAAAAGACCTATTCTCATAAAAGTTCTAAAACACAACTATTATCCACACGGTAATCACCTAAAATGTTCCTTAGTTTCCCCATAATGTTCAGTTTCTCAAATAACACCTTGTATTCGTCACATTTCCTCAAAGGATGTCTGACATTTCATGATTCAACCTAGAGGTATCTTCAGGTGAAAGTGACTGTGACCTGCAGATGTCTTAACATGAGACAAGTAGACAAATATTTGGGAGACCCAGAAGGATGAAGCCTATATATTTTCATATAAAAAAAGTATCAGCATTTAAGATATCGAAAAAGATCCTGATGTTACATAATTTCTCAGTACTTAATATGTGACACTTATCCCTTTATATCATTAATGTAATTACCAGGAAATATAAATGCTTTAGTAAAAAATTAAGTAAAGCTTGCAGAAAAAGCAAATAATGTGGGGAGAAAAGCTATAAATTTCACCTGTGCAAGTGAGATTGTGTTGGCAAGGTGCATTACTAGAAATTAGTTAAGTAATTCTATTCAATTTATACAACGCTTTTAGGGTTTTCCATACCTAAAAACTGTATAAGTCATTTTTACATCTGAGGTGCACATTTTGAAAACATTACATTCATTGCTATTTGCCCCAATATTGTCAACCATATGGTCCAAACTCATGTTTTAAAATTTTACATCACACTTTATGCTAAGGTCCTGCTCAGCATATTTTTGTCGGAGCTAGTACATACATTAAGTCTCCTCTTAATAACAACTGAATTGAGTATGAATGGAAAAATAAATTTGAATTTTTAAAATCAAGTCATAATTCAACCATACACCATCCCTCCTCACACATGAGGGATTGTTCCATTCCATGTAACTTGTGCATCTCTCCACCTGGGAAAAGAGAGCAAGAATGTGTTAACAAAATCATTAGGAGAAAAGTTATTTATATTTGCAATATCAGACAAATGAAACTTAAGAAAATTGGAAAGGTTCATAGTTGCTAAAGCTTACTGAATCATAACAATCTAACATTGAAATATCACGTTTCAGAGCAAAGTATACCATTGGAATAATGGAATTACAAGTACTCTGATTCTTTGATAACAAATTATAATTCAAACTCAATAATGAATGAGCATAAATTTATATTTTTATAGATAAATATACTGCCTAATGGAATTGTAATAACCTTAATGTAATTAAAAATTAAGGAACATAATTAGTATTGGATATTAATGTATATTTATGTAATTAATGTAATAATAATTTTAATTCATTTAATACAGTTGACCCAATAAATAGTTTCCCACATACTTGGTGTGGATGAGATGTTCCAAAGGAGGTGCCCCACTAATATCACCAAGGTTGCTCTTACTCTGTCTATTCCCATTCTGGTATGATTCCTCCATCATCATGCCGAATACACCACCTCCTGTTCCACCACCAGCAAACCTGGTGTCCACACTGAGAAGAGTGTGGTTTCCAGTGTGACCCCCGGAGTAATAGTAAAGGTCAAACCTATTAAAGGATAGTGTTCATATTTTAATATGCCATTTGACATATACTAAAACTTACATGTAATCTTTTACAAAATCATGTCTCTATGACCTTAACTTAAATTAATTAATTTTGCTATGAACTAAAAACCAAACATGCATGGCGTATCTACAATGGAGAAGTTTTAGTATTTTTAAACGAATCATTTAATATTACCTTAGCATTTACAAATAATGAATTCAGAAATTCATGGCATATCGGTAAAAACCTGAATATTATGGCACCTTTGATTACCAATAATAAACTAATTTTTAAATCGTTTAAAATTAATCACAGCTAGATATATAAATACAAATTCCAAATAATATTTCTTCTTTATTAAGTGCACTGTAATTTTGAGGTCACTTGAGCTAGTACAATTCCTATTGTATGATTTTGCATGCATGCAAGAATCTCAATATTTTATTGTCAGTTTATTGCATTGAAGGAAATATGGTTGCCATCCCTGTGGGACCCAATTTGCCCCTACTCATGGTCATGGTCGTATAATAGTCGCACATTGGCCAATGAAATGAGACCACATTTTATATATATAAATAATTTATTTTATAATTTCTTTGTACCTAACAGCCAAAGCCAATTATTAGGTACGTAATATATATGGTCGAACACACACAACCATGCCCAGGGAGGTGTAAATATCCTACCCAGGCGGGACTCGAACCAGCGGCCTTCAGTTTGGCAGGCGAGGACTTTACCCCACCGCCACGGAGGCTAGCGATGGGGTATTTATATTACTCTTTGACTGCATAATCATAAATCCAGAGATGAACTTTATGGCCATAGTCATAAAGAGTCATCCTGCAATCATCACAGAATTTCATTCTGATATCATGACTGTTGGAATGAGTCTAAAAATGTATTTGAATGATAGGGCAAACAGTAGTGAATTGGTTTGAGGGACTATTGGCTGCTGCCAGACATTAGTGTTCTTCGATAATTGCTCCTTCAAGCTGTTAAATTTCTAATGGATCTAGTTTAGCTACGAAATCTTTAATATTTTCTCTTTAAAATCGAATAAGAATATATGCAATGAGTCCATATGGAGGAAGTTGATATTTTTAATATTTTTCATATTGTAAACATATTTTATATAATCACTGTAACCATAAAGTACTTGAATGTTTAAAAATGCACTAAACAAAACGCTATCTACAGAAAATTAAATTTTGTCGAAATTTGGATTACACTTGGTGTAAGACAAAAATGCATTTGAAAGGTCTTTGAGAAAAACTCTACTATGATATTAATGAGTTCATGGACGATCCTTAGTAAGTTCTCCGTCTTTACATTCATATTTATGTAAGTATGCATAGCGCTATGTAAAGGTTTTTGTTCTGCTTTGTGCTGTCTATTCATGTATATCTCCTAACGTGCCTTATATTGTGTGCAGAAATGTAACTCGAGCCATTCGGATCCACATATCGCAAATAAAATTATTGGTATTATTTAATTCAACCGCAACCAAGCGGTAACACAACGCCATCATGGGCTTGACCGGCGACGGAGGATTGAGGCGATTGGCGGTGCGATAAAAAATCTCCCTTCTCTTTCACCTCCTCTCGGCGTGGTAGTCCCTCAGGAGCTCCCGGTTGGTGTTGAAGACGACGCCGTAGTGTCCCCCGCAGAAGGTGACCCAAACGGGGAGGGAGGGCGTCTTGAGGCGCGAGCCAGGATGTCGGCCGTCCTCGGGCGGCGCCGACGCGGACGAGGGCGCCGAGGACGCCATTGCCGCGGCCGCCGCGTCGTCAGCGTCGCCCCGCCAAACCAGGAAGCCCACCTCGCTGCGGCACGGGATTCCGTAGCGGGGTCGGGCCTGACAGGGAGACGGATGGGAGAGGGGCGCGCGATTAGAGAGTATACCCAACTACGTCCACCTGATGACCTGCGAATGATTGCAAGGGCGTGTGGCATGGGGTTTTAAATCGGCAAGTGAATAGATTACACAAGCCTGCAAATTTTAGGATCTCGAATGACTTTTTGATGCGAAGTGCCCTTTCCGACGTAATTTTGTGCGCTGAATTCGAATCTACTCACGAAAAATTAGCTATCACGTCAGGTATTTGAGATATTGTAACCTTAAAGGGTCAAAATAGCAATTTTTAGGTCCTTTTGAGCTTCAATCACTACGTTTGCCCATCGTACTCAGATCGATTTGGCCGGATCAGTTCGGAATGGTAAACGCTACGGGCTAGTGGGATCGATATGAGAAGCAGGCTACCTCGGCCTACTTTCTCTGCCAGTCTGGGATTTCAAATCAATATGAACCGATTTAAATCAATATTTCAATCGATTTCGCATTAATAAACCAGGCGATCCGATTCGGCTGGCATGGAATGTTCACATCGGTCCGAGTTCATATCAATCTGAGTTCGATTGGTAAACGAAGTGAATATCTCAGAAACTTAAGGTGATAGAGTGACTCTGCAAATGAATTCGAGATCGAAGTTTAAAAATGTATAGAATGCAACCATGAAACCTAGAAAATCTATTGTTACCGTAACCTGTATTAACTTAGCAACTATCAACAACTTTATTTATATTCAAATGTACTACAATTTTGAGTGCACTAATTTGAAATATAAGATCAGTTTATGGAAACTATAACTTTTCTAGGAGTCAATGTTGTAACCTAAGCATCTTTATGCAGACTTTGATTCCGTTTGCAGAATTACTATATCATCTTTGGCTTCTGAGATATTCAAGCTCAAAAATATCTGAAAATTGCCATTTTGACCCTTTAAGGGTAGAATATCTCAAAATCCTGGCGTGATAGGCAATTTTCGTGAGTAGATTCGGATTCAGCGTACAAAATTACGTCGTAAATTATCCTTAACATCAAAAAAGCATACCCTTATTGGTCTGTCTTATCTGGGGCGGGATTGAGACTTTATATAGCGCCGTCACACACTTAACACTTAAGGTAGTTTGAGTGAGATAGTTCCCAAGGCATACGAAAGACCATAATCGAATTATACATTTTAATTTCACCATCTGTAGGGCACACGAATTAACCATTAATGGTGAAATATTATAGTTTTATACGACATAAATTCTAAGTAATTGAAAGAAAATATCTAAATAAGTGTTGAATTGTACTCATTTTTTTCCTTTGAAACTCCTTCAAAACGGAAGGTTTTTATGTGATCCCGAAGAATCGACCGCGGTGACAATATGATTAATTTTCAAAAATTGTTGAAGAAACAAACAGTCCAAAACACACAGTTAATTTTTTACGAGATTTAGGTGTTATAAATTCATCATTTTTTGAATTAGCGCTCTCTGGAGTGATTACACGTACCATTTCCCATCTAAAAGGACTCGTATTTCTTGTTAAATATCTCGGAAAGTAGCGTAGAAAGGAGTTGAATTTTTTGTGTCGTTGGAGGTGTGAGATATTTTTCTTTGAGATGAGACAAAAGTCATTGATTTCTACGTAAAATGATATGTCGCTCAAACTACCTTAAGGACGCCATTCATAAAAAGGGAGAGAAATTGAAAAAAGGATATTATTTCGGGGGAGGAAGAGGTAAGTGTAGTAACATCATTGATGTAAATGAGAAAATATATTTGTCTGCTGATGTCTTCAGAGATTTTTAAAAATAATAATAACTTTATTTTACAAATAGCTTAAATGCTGTAGTTTCCCTATGGATGGGTTACAAAAAATATTACAACTTACACAGTTACAAGTATACTTTCTTTTTTCTGGTCATTATGGTTGATTTTATCCAGCATGGTCCTGCTAAGCTGATGCTTATCAGCAGGTTCCAAGTTTACAATGTTTTGGTGCAATCACAAAGAAAATTATTTTCTATCAACAATGAAAAAAAAATAATAATGGTGCAGTCGAGGTCCTGCTAAGCCAAAGCGGCTTGTCAGCAGGTGCCTTTAGTTAAAAAATATTTCTTTTTGCTGTGTAGCGTTTTGGACAATTAAGAGCTTAACAATGTTAGCCTATGAGCCACTCTTTTAGTGATTTTTTAAGAACAGATATGCTATTAATATCATGCATTGACATAGGTAATTTGTTTAACAACCCTGGGACTACATGTGCTAAAGACCTCTTGCCATGGAGGTTAAAATACAAGGTACAGACAACCTATATTCGACTCATGCATTCGTTGCATGTCAGTATTAATCACAAATTGTACAAAAACTTTTCATTTTACATTTAGAAAATAAAGGTAACGGCAAGGTTTCAAGATATTTCCGAAAACAAGGTTATGATTGATTATACCATGATATGAAAGCATTTGAATTATTTTCAAGGTGACAAATTAAGATACATGACAAGTTTGAATGGCTATGTAAATGGTAAATTATACTCAAGAGAAACTCTCAAAAATTTACCCCTCTGATTTATTTTAAATTGGCAGGAAGGTAGAATAGCGTATTAAAATTGTATGCAAAATATTTCCAATGCCGCAAAACCTTTGAGTCAGGGCGTCAAACATTGTTAATGTTTTAAGTTTTTTATTACTTCAAGTTAAAACGCTTACATTTTAATATGAGTATTTTAAACGAAATCCACTTATTTACATGAAAAATTAGACCGAGAGTATTGTGACCGTAAAGAAAGCCGCCTATAGGCAAACAGCTGAAAGTTTCGACCGCGCACATCGCTCCATTCATCTTCGTTCGTATGCGTCAATATGTGCTGATGTATTCCAACTTTTTTAAACTTTAACGCCCTAAACCCTTTGAGCAGTACGGACTTTCATTTAAGTCCTCGTGCCTCCTGGCCATCCATAGTATGATCGTTCATGTACGTCTTTCAAATTTTCGCTGGAGCAGTAAAGACGTACGTTCAGCCTCCCGTTCAGATGCATTGTAACACGTCCCATCTATCCTAGTGGCTGGTGAGCCCAATTATCACTATAAACTCTCAATGAAGAGTCACGCCATTCCATTATTCTACCAACTACGTTCAGCCTTGAGTACGTGCATATAACATGTAGTTGATTCCATTGACGGAAGTTATTGCATTCAAAGGTGGTTTTAGTCCTGATCTAAGTTAATATTTTTGTTCTTATACCACAACATTTAGGATCTTACTCAGCAAAACTGGTGTATTTATTTTGTTTTTCTTGTGTAATGTATGATCTTCTAGCATTAATTGATTGTATACATCAAACAAAATTGAATTCAAGGCAATAAAATTGTAGTTGGAATTAGTTTAATTTTTTCCAAAAATAACTCACTCCTGTGGTCAGGGCAAACGAAAAAAACTCACTAATCAAAGGGTTAATGGAAAAACCACACATTTATAATTAGGATTGGAATTTGAAAAGGCGAGTGAAGCGGAAGTGTTTGCCTTTGCTCACATAAGTGTTCTCGTCTCCCACGTAGATGACTCCATTGTGCAGGTAGGGTGTGGCCCTTCCGGTCAGCGCCAGGGTCACGATACACTCGGGCCCTTCCTCGGCCGAAGTGTCTGTGGGCATGACGGCGGTGGGCGGCAGGCCCCCAGGGAACGGACTCTTGGACTTCTTGTCGCTGGACAACTGTGGAAACGGGGAAAAACACATGAGCTCTTCTACATCTACATACTGCCCCGCAAGCCGCCGCATGGATGTGCAGCAGGGGGTGTTAGTATATCAGCCGTGTAAAGATGTAAGGTTTTGGGAGGTGAAATGGTGACGTGTATTATGGGGGTGTATTTATTGGATTTATTATGCGCGGAAAGAACGAGTTTTTGTACATATCTGTACATAAATGTTCAGCAATGTATCTCTCTTACTTTATCGCTTCTGTCAGACTTAAAGATGTAATGAGGCATCATGATAATATTCTTTGTGTCGCTCTGAAACATACCAGTTCAGAATTTCTCAAGCAAGCTAACCCTAGCGTGTAGCCTCCTAGTCTCCAGGGGCTACCACCTTAATCTCCGTAAAAGTTGTGAGACACTATGTTTCCTTGAAGCAGTTTTTAACGAAGTATGCAGCTTTTCTTTGTATTTTATTAATTTATTGGGTCAAACCTTCATGACTAAGGTCCCAAGTGCTCGTGGCACATTTGAAGTGTGGACTAACTAGAGCGAATTAGCACCACTCTTTGACTCATTCATTCGAGGACCTTCATATTATACGCATAACAAAACCTAGTTTCATATTGCTATGCCACATATGTTATTTGTGTTCCCTACGATACATCAGAAGTTAAGGTAATTCCAATATATTTTACTGTATCTGAAGGTTGTATATCTACTCCACGCACAGAGTAGGTATGGCATTTGTGTGATGAAGATCTTTAAGATGGGCACGTCTCATACATGGAAACAAGGACCAAGAGAGCCTTATGACTGACATTGGGATGTAAATATCGAGTGAATCACTCGAATAAAAGCTCAAGTGTCCCGATCATTATAATTAAGATGGCAGGAGTAGTTAGCATGCGTTACTGAGTGCACATTTCAATAATTTTTCAAGTAAGTCTAAAAAATATTAGTTCATTTCATTCGAAAGGTTAAGTTTATGCGGTAGGACTCATCACACATGCACTAATGGAAGTGATACAACATTTATATTCAAAATTTTTGCTTTAATCAAAGCATGCTATGACTTAAGTTGTTGATTGCTTCGGGAAAATTCTCGAAATGTAGGCAAAATTCATGTTTAAATATGTTTTATCAATGATCTCAATGGTTTCAGGCTCAATTAACAGGAAATTCATATTCTGAACTCAAATATTGATTGTCCTGAATTGCTTTCCTCCAATAATTTCCGAGTTCCTTGTCGATCCACACGTACGCACTCATTACTCCATATGCCTATCCCTAGACTATCCCTTATCAAGCGTTCCCTTCACTATTGCCTCTCCTCACTTCTCAATTCTCTGCCTGATAACACTGATCCCTTTTTGCTCTCTTCCAACTCATTCATCAATCTTTCCATGTCCCATTTCTCGGGAAATAACTAAACCACTCCCTCCTTCCCCCCTTTCCACCTTTGCTTTATTGGTTTGTTTGCATTTTTTATCATGTACTCTTTGTTTTGTTTGTTTGTCTACGTCTACATTAATTGTTTATTGTTACTGCGACACTGTAAACTGGCATAAATTCTGTATGTGAGCAATTACTTAAATAAATAAATAAATATTAATGATGAAAAAGGAAACGTTATTTGATTCCACCAATTTTTTTAAGGTGCGACGACGCAGCGGCGTAACCTTCAGGTACCTCCAAAGTACCTGTCAGGTACCTTCATAATTCCTGAAGATGATGCCGCTGCATCAAAACTAGTCGTACCTTAAAATGAATTGATACAATGAAAAAAAGTTTTCTTTTTGTTTATTCATGTTTTTCAAATCTGACTTGGCGTGTTACCTTCATATGAGTCAGCTAACATTATTTAGGTATGAAATTTTTTATTTCGCATTTAGTAAAAAAAATCTGTACATAAGTTATCAAATTAGTAAAAAATTTATCTTTCAAATGTAATCAAACTACTACGAAATCCACCGCATGTGCTATCAGGCCGTGAATAACATGAAATTGACAAAACAACGAATCGGTAAAATGCAATATTTTACAGTTACCAACCTGAATTACTAATACATGACGCATACTACACATATGCAAAATTTCACTCAAGTCTGTAGATGAACAAAAATCGCTCCAACCACCTTAAAACGAAAAATTGCGTTTCTCATGCCAATATTATGATCACTGCCTCAAGGTGTTCACCGCAATATGCAACGAGATTAGTGACCAGAATTCTGCCGTATGCTTTGTCTCCACCTTTGCCAATGTACCGAGTTATACCACGCCGTCGTACTCTTCCAGATTCCGGCGGAGTCAAAACTACTGACTTCACTAAAAAAATAGAAACCTCTCATTACTCAACCAGGTCCCAACCCATTCAAACGAACATTCATCAGATGGGGGGGGGGGGAGAATTTAAAACACCTAGTAATATTCCACAAAGATTTATTTTCCCAACCGGTTTCAACGCTGACGCGACATTTGAATTGAGAATTGTACCCTTGAAAATGACGCGTCAGCGTTGAAACCGGTTGGGAAAATAAATCTTTGTGGAATATTACTAAGTGTTTTAAATTCTCCCACGATATGTCATTCCACCAAGCAGAGCCGTCAACAGTTGAAATATTCATCAGATGATAAAAACTTTCGAGTTTTTTGTCCTTGAAAGGCACTATGCCTTCAACAACCACCCTCAAGGTATCGGGCGCGTAGCCAGACTTTATTTGGGGGAGGGGTGAGAGGGGGTGGGGAGGGGGGGTTTCCGAAGAGTGATTATGCTGATGGTTGCCTACCAACCAGGGGCTAGTTTCATTCGACTGATTACATTGATAAATGGTAAGAACTTCCCAACGAATAGAAACAAGAAAGAAAAGGAAGAGGTGGCAAGCAACGAGATCCTAAAAGGTGCAGTTAGTCATAAATGAATGCAAGCTTTTATTGTATTCTGTTTCAATGCCTTGCTCTCTTGCATAAGAGGAACTGCGATAAATGAAAAAAATGTGAATAATATGATTGATTACAAGCATTAATCATATCTTTACAGCACAGCATAACCGAGTCACGGAACACAAGAAGATAATTTAAATTTTAAGACGGAAGCGCCGTATTTTTGTGGCAAAAACATCAAGGGCCATGTCAGGTGTACAGAGAATGTCCGAATGAATGTACAGGAGAGACCATTAAGTCTGTTCTGCCCACAGCAAGTTCTTAAATATCTGAGAGTTGAAAAAGACCATGCTATTGTTGCAATTGTTACTGGCAGGACACATAAAATCTCCAGTATCCGTCGCACCGCTTGGAAGATGTCATTAAGACAAACCAGAGAACCAAAGGACCGAGAGCCAGAAAGAACACAAAATTAACATAAGGTCGGCCAACGAAGGGACATAAAATAACTGTGACAAAAGCCAACGAGCGAACATTTTGACGAAATCGCTATTGCTTAATAAATACGTAACAATATGCTCTTAGAAAAAAAGAAGAGTACCTTGAGAAGATCTAAAGCATTTCTTGGTGAGTCTGCCTATTTCGACAAACGCCGATAGAACTCTGTCATTTCACTAAGAAATACGTCTTTTCCACAATCAAGGTAATCTAAATACGTTGCAATCATGATTTTGGCCAGCGTCGAGGCATCAGAGTTAAAGCCCTAGCTGCAGGCCTCCTTATTTGGTAAAAGAAAACTAAACCACGTCAGGAGATTGCGTTATGTCAGCAGTCTTTCATCACTCGGAAGAAGGAAGAAGTCCAATAAAGGAATAAATAGTGCCTGCCTGAAATATGGACTTGAGGTAGTGGTATCAATCCTATATAGTTGACGGACACATCGGGGAGGGACTTTCATTTCCAATTCAAGTCCTGTCAAAGAAGTGGCATGCAAATGTATGTCACGTGCTATCAGGGACAAAATAAACGATCCTGGTGTGCAAGATGCAAGTGTTGTCAAGGTTCATTTCTTTTATCCCAGATAGTACAGTAATGAGGCAACAGCGGTGAAAACGGACCTTTTGAATTAAAAGATCCGTTTTCAGAGCGTTTCTACGCAAAGCTAAGTATAGCGGAAGCACATAACTGTGAGAGTTATCAATAACAGCAAGGAAACACTAGAGTCGAGTGGGTATCTGTGGCTATGTGCTGAACTCTGATGAAAACCTTGTGAAAATGCTCAGTAGCATCGTCTCGCATTTACTGCAAGGTACCTTGGGCAGTGTCAGAAAGAGATATTGCCTGAATGAGATCCATGTTTTTGGTCTGAAGTTGGTGACTCAAAGGGAGGCTGATTGCAAAAATCTCGGCAACGGCATACACAGCAATGAGAAACCATGCGTCTTGAATGGACAATAGACAGCCAAGATTGAATCCTTGTCAGTCCTGTTTGATATGACCTGATACAGAGCTTGTAGAACAGGGCTGAGAAGTTCAATAAAGGTGGGCACTGAAACGTGTCACTCAACTAAACGAGTGGCACAAAGTTTCTTCAAGCAAGTGGCTGTAGTTTAAAGCTTCAACTATTCTTTTGCCTTCTGCAAATCATCGTTCCTCTTAGGATACCTGAAGAAGTCGTACGCAGACGCCACAACGACCATGCAATTTGTAATGACTGGAAAACCACGCGCATCAGAAACTGCTAGATTGAAGCTGTGAGAACTGCAGTGAACATAAATAACAAGAGGGTTCTTAGCTTAGATGTAAGCTTGTACACCCTGAAAGCGAGGGCTCATTAAACTGGCACCGTCTTAGCCCTACCCAAACATGTATTTTATTTCCATGCTTATGCTGATTTGATTATTGATTATTGATTATGGCATCCCCTCGTGCTATCTCTCTTAAATCTGTTACAGGAACAAAAATTAGGAAGACCTCCTTCACCTCATAATTTTTCAAGTAACGTATGCATATCACAAGTTGTTCTCGTTTAGAGGCATCTGCAGTTTTGTCTGCAAACACTGAAAACCCTTTTGATTGGTTGATCACTTCCACTGACTGCTTAACTATAATATCTTGACAAGAGCTAATTATTTTATTTTGGACTTCGGATGATGTGTATTCAGCATTACCAGCAGCTGATTCCAAATGTACTGCAATAGCCGTGTCATTACTGTTAACTTTGAATTTTAGTAAAGCCCGAAATTTGCCATCCTTAGTTACTTTCTCTTAATCCTCAGGAAGAATTTCACCTGCCTCCCTATGGCGACAAACGGCAAACCCTCCCGACCGCAACATATTACTGTCCCTATTATGGGTTTGACTCTTTTTCTATTCTCTTCGACATGAAAGGAGTAAAATCGCGGTAAAATAACTCTTAGCCATTTCACGACATATTACAATCATATCAGTTCAGAGCAAGGATAATCTTCACATTACCTCTCGCTTGAAGGCGGAATCGATGTGGGCAGAGATTGAACCTTGTTGTAACAGTCTTGAAATGAGCTGCAGGCACCCTTGCGTCATTGTATAGTTGAGGGTTCTGGTGGCGTTTAAGCATTTCCTTAGCATCTTTCCTCTTGCATAATTTTGAATAGACATGTTGGCTACCTCGTTAATGACTTCCCTTCCCACACCCAGAGTTGGCTTCAAACAAGGAGCACCAGACAGCACCGCACAGCACAACACGGTCAATCGTTCTTTCGTGGATTTGTGACCGGGGGCATGGGTTTCTCGCACAAATTCATGGGTTTTTGATGGCAAACATTTACAATACAACCGGTCTCGTCAGCATTTTAAATCTGATGATATTCATAATTCTCCACTATCATTAATTATTAAAACTCCTCCCGAAATCCATTAGTAGTGTTGGCACTAAGTCGTTCTCCTTGAATACAAAGTTCACGACTGCCATGCCTCTCTTTGAATCTGGTGAGCGACCCATATGAAGCATTTAACTCACTTTCCAATACCAATCCCTTTCGAAAAACTTTGCTGTCTCTATTACAATAGCCCCAGAAAGAGGTGAGCCTTCAGCTCATCTCTGGGTAAATCAATAAAGCAAGGTGGGGTCTACCTGTTCGCATTAAGATTTTTTGATGGATTAGTGCTTTGAAAGTCCTACAGCATGGTCACAATTCTTAGCATACTCCATTAATTAGGTTTTACATTTTTTAATGTCACGTACCTTTTAAATGTCAATGCCACAATCTCTGGATAGTTTTATCCCCGGTTCCCAATTCTCTAGTCTGTCAATTCATTCACGTTTATGTTTCACTGTCAGCACAATTTACTTGCATTTATCAGCTATGATAAAGAATCTACGGGTTGGCAACTTATTCACTTACCAAATGAATTAACTCATGGCTGAGGACACCACTATGAATACGAGACCAGGAAAGAGAATTTTCTTCCCTGATGTGCCTGAGTGAAGCTGGGTTCACACGACGGAAAACATCGCGGAAGAGGAAAAGCCAATCACGGACCGACAGTTAGGAGCCGAGGAATTTTACTTTTTGAGAGCAAAATGTGATGTCAAATCATAGCAGAAAGAAGAAAACCAAATAAATGAAGCGGAAAATAAACAAAGCGAGAAAATTTCTTTCCATTCCTTATTTGAACATTAAGAAACCTCCTTTGAGGCTACTTCACTGATTTTGACCTCGCTTTCTTGAAATTACTCTCTAAGCCCTTAAACGCGATCAGTTTCCTGCGGTGTGAATATTAGACCCTAATCTTCTTTTGATATTATAATCATCTGCAGTATGTCCTTTGTCCTTTCATCGAGATGAAGTCTCCCTTTTGTCAGACAGGAGTGCGGCAGTTGAAGCGTTTCCCGCATATACGGCCAAACGACTTGAAATTGGCTGGATGCTTTGCCGTTTTCTGCCCCCTATTGCCGTCAACTTGAGACCCAGTCACTACATTGAAACATTGTCGCCTACATCCGCAAAATTGTGTAGAAAAAAAGTATCCACAAAGTACCGAAGGTTGCAGTCGAGACTAAACCACTCATGTTTGATTGTGGGCGAAGAAAATCCCAGTTTTCCTTGGGCCCCGTCCACGGCAAGATGCTACCACACACTATCAGCCACGATACGCGGCTGCGCCGCAACACTTGGACGTACGACAGGGCTAAAAACTAAAAAAAGACTCGCTATATAGCGAAGAATACTTTAATTTCCACACATGCATGTAGTTTGCTCGAGTGAACTTTGAAGCGAAAGATTACGAAAGAATTATAACGGTCAAACGAAATAAAGTGTTAAATATTTGTGTTATAATACACAATTTGTGTCATAATACACAATTAGTGTTATAATACTCTCTCCCCCTTCTCTTCTTTTCTCCTCCTCTATTTTTCTCCTTTTCCCTTCCTCTCTTACTCACTCTTTTTCCTCCCCGTCGAAAAATTTCGGGGGGGTTTTAACCTCCAAACTACCCCCTGGCTACGCGCCTGCAAGGTATTACTTCTCAATAAATAAACCCATGCGTGGACTCCCGAATGTATACGATTGCTGGCGTAAAAGCATGAAGCATTGCAGTGTTTTAGCATTGTTTATCACAGCAGTTTTGGAATGTAAGACCTCACAGACAGAAAAAGAAGAAATACATGAAGAAATTACGTGCATACTTAGGGAAATCGCTTTTTTTATCTGCCTCAACGACAGAGGCTTCACAGAACTGGAGAGGCAAATCAAATTTATCCTACAGTATAGATATTTTGCAGCTCTTTTGTGTAGTTACAGGTTGCATAACTATCACACAGGCCATTCAAGCGCGCACAGTGGGATGAAATCGAAAATAGCCGGCCAAAATTCCAAAAGTGGATTCTTTCAGTTTGGAAGTCGAAATTTGACATAGTGACTCTTCTATTATTGGCGCATGTAATATGCGATTTCATTTTTCATAGTTCTTGCGCAATAATATATGAGGGGTTAAAGTTGAACAAAATATGCGAAAAAAGCGGGAATTCAGCTCTCGCTGACACTCTCCAAAATGAAGAGGTTGCAGAAGATTTTGTAGTGATTTAATGGCATAATAAGTTATATAATTTCTAATAAAATACATTTATCTCTGGTATGACGTAATTTTATATGACGTTGAGGGATATTTGCTCATTTAGCAAGACAAAAAAGGTTTTCCGGATATTTGTCATGTGTCACTTCAAGATGTCTTCTTCAAGTGTTACACGGCTGTGATTGAACTGCCAAAAAATTAAAACGTATTATTGTGGCAGTAATTTTGAGTGAAAACCGGGAATTTTCTTCCACGCTGGCAATCCCTGAGCATTTGCCTTTAAGATAATTTACATATAAGTGATGTCGGGGAAATGATCGGGAAAAGTTGCCGAGGAAGACCAAGGATGGAAAATATTGGGACAATATTCAGTATGTCAAATTAGAGGCTGATGTAGGAACGAAACGGTGAGTAGATAGCAGAGAATAGGGGAGAGTTGCTACAAACCAATCTTCGGATTGATAATAACTAATGGTCGACTAATTTTTGGCCCGGTTTTCTGCAATCCGGCCAACTGTGGGTCGTCTCGCTGCCGAAATAAATGGGCGAGGTTCAAAAGTCACCGCAGTTTTCACCGGAACTTCCATGAACCCAAACACGGAACATTAATGACAACGCAGCAGTAGCACATCATTTCAGCAGAGTCGTCAGGATACGGCATCGGGTAAAATAAATCATCACAGTTGAACGATTAAAAGTACACGGAGTAAAATATATGTGAAAAAATTCATTCAACATGAACCATTTTTACTGACATTATTTCCAGACCTCCCTGTGTTCTTTGAAATGATTTTTCGCGGAAAAAAAACGCTAGCTCTACTCTAGTAACACAAAAAAGTATTGAAGCCATTGGTTTTCATCAATCCGAAGATTGGTTTGTAGCAAATCTCCCCTATATTCTGCTATCTACTCACCGTTTCATTCCTACATCAGCCTCTAATTTGACATCCTGAATATTGTCCCGACATTTTCCATCCTTGGTCTTCCTCGGCAACTTTTCCCGATCATTTCTCCTTACATCATAATTTTCAAGCAATTTGGAGTCACTAATGGTGCCCAATCAGCTTGTTTCTTCTTCTCAGAGTATCTATCATACTTCACTTCTCTCATTCTCTTCGTAGAACTTCTTCATTAGTGATTATCTCCGTCCATTTCAGCTTCATCGCATTTCTATATTAGCACATCTCCTTCACCCCCAAACATCTTTACTCTGCTGCAGATATTATTCAGGCTTCACTACCATAAAGAAGTATGTTACAAGTTTGTGATTTACTGAAGTAAGTACTTCTAAGTCTATGTTTTTAGTCATAAATAGACTTATTCCAGGGGAATATTTTTTTTGCCAATTTGCTTGATTTTATACTGACATTACTCGATCAAAGTGCGCACGTTCCTCTTTACTATTCAAAATTATTGAATTGTCCGCTTTCTAAGAAGGCTTTTTCATTTAGTTGCTGCGCTAGGCAGAGTTGTAACGCTTCGGACTATGTGTGTGGAAAGTTGCGTCTCTTTCGTCGGCTCGCCAAACTATTTGAATTGATGAATGTGTGACGCTATTTTCTGACGACGGCTTGCCTGTTGGAGACCTGAAATAATTAGTTTCATCTGTCATATGAAGAAGAACTTGGGAAAGTTCATAAAAGGTACATTATGAAGGTAAGGTTGAAGTATACCTTGTGTGAATACCATTATTTAAAGTATTATTTTTAATTAAATATTAACAATACAAATACGTCACATCTCAAAATAAAAATTGTTTATCGAATAAATTGCATTTTTAATGCTAAAATATCTTTTTTTAACTAATATAGTAGAAGTATTTTTTCATGCTGATGTTTCATAATTCCGTTCATAGAGGGTTAATAACTATAGTTTAGTTCCATAGTGAGAAATTTTAGATTGGGACAAAGAACCATTTCCGGGATGAGAATAAATCTCGATTTGTACAACGTTCAGGGAAAGTTATTCTTGAGCATCGATAGTAATCGGGGTTAAGCAATTGAGAGTCTAAAGAGGGAAGGAAAGAAAGCGGATAAATCCAGAGTACGCAAATTTGTCCTCCACGACTGTCGACGGAAGTTTTTCAGCCAACGTCCCCAGGTCTTATGGTTGTGTACAAGACTATTCCTAAAGAATGTTTCTGCCCATGAATCATCTCCAATCACACGGAATAGATAAGCAGCGCTACATGCATTTTTCACAATGGTTAGCGTTCAGTGTAAACATATTTTCATGGTTTTAATGTGGTCTTTTACCATGCGTGATCCGATGATTCTACGATCATGGTTACACATGAAAAAACGATGCTGTCAATATATTTGACGAGTTACTTAAAGAGTTAACTAGGGTGAACACAATGAAGTACATTTTCTAAGATAAAACTTCACTAACATATCCAACCGAATGCTCAATATGGTGCTTACGAGAACTCCGTCGTGAATACATTTTATGACAATTATAGACAGATTTAGTCAATTACTACATTACGAAAAGTCATAATTTTCATCAGCATCTCTATTTCAACATTCATGCAGACTCCTAAACATTTCCGACTATATTAGACAAATATTCTTATTTTATTGCTTTTAACATTATGAAAACGGTAACTTTTTTCAAGATATATGTAATTAAATACGTTTATCTGATTTAATAATACCTTTGGAGAATATTCTGTACATATAATAAAATCCTGTAACCTTAAAACTCCCAGGAGACAAAATACTACACTTAATATCTCTCCTAATGAGAATTCACGTTGATTATAATCAGAACAGATCAAAATATATAACTTAAAACGTACGGAAAATTCACCGATAAGTAATAAGTCTTAAAGAAAGAGTCGAATTAATAAAATATAAATGAAAACACCGAGGTTATTGAAATAACTGAGGGATGACGGCTTGGAAGTCAGTCCGAATATAGATTTTGCAAGGTCAAAGAATGGAAACGTGGGAGACTTAGTCATTTTTCATAGAAAAAAATGATCAATCATCTAAGTGCCCGTTTCTAATCATCACCTGATTGGAGGTTAGTAGGCTTGGGGTAGCTGCATTGGGTGATGCTGCGGAAAGCAGGGAAAATCTCTCCTCTCCCAAATCGGTCCTTACTCTGAAAACACGAAAAGAACAGGTTATTGACCCAGCAGAGAACATTTTATCGGGACATATGACGTGTACACTAACCCAAAATCATTCAGGAATCATAGTCCACACAAGAGAAATTTCACTTTGGAAACACTAAATCTCTTGATTCAAATGCATTGATTAAAGCTTCGCAGATTTTTCTAAATATTCAAATCAGTCAATAGAAGATGCTTCATTTGAATATCCATGACAAATTCCATCACAGAATGACAGAAGAGGAGATAGCAACAGACTCCTATATCAAACTACACTACTAATAGACAAACAAAAAAATTTGTTAAAATAAGGCGTTTCTGGCAAGTCATTCTCATTTTATTTCCAAGCTTTAAGACAGTAGTTTCATTGGAAACGTAATTTACAATTCAACGATTGAAATGAAGGAATTGATAGATCAGGGCTATCACCCTGAATGTGAGCTTGAGTACTGAAAAATTATATTTTCCAAACTTACGAGCAACACTATCAAATGCTTATTTCATAAAGCTATGCTTTACGCTAGAATTTCCTTAATTCTCCCTCAATATGGAATAACAGACCTTGTCTAGATTAACTTTTAAAATACAGCCCAACTATAATGAAAAAAAACAAGTGCCAATAAAAATTGAGCATTGAGCTCCTACCTAGTTCATTTGTAATGAACGTTACCTACCGACACCCTTGTGCCTATCCCCAAAATTTCCACCGAGGTAATTTCGCTACATTGATGCCAAAAATATTTCTCTTTTGAGAATACATTTGAAGCTATCGCTGGCCTCTTAATGGAATAGTCGTATCAAATATTTCCAATGCACCCATCCTTTTCCCTCCTGCTACTAGAAAGAATTATTTTTAATTCTTACGTAGTGAATTTTGCCTAGATATTGTTTTCTTGAGCTCTTGTCTGAGTAAATGTTTACCTTTTCAGGAATAGATTTCTCTTTGTTTTTTAAACAAAGGGTGTTATTTTGTCTACCCTAAGACATTTTGCACATTAATTTTTTCTCGCAGCTATAGGAGTGCGTGTCGTATCTTTCTGTGTAGATACTTCTAATAAACTTTTTTGGACTCCCTTCACCTCCTATATCCACGGCCTCTTTACTTCACCCCAAATGTAAGAAGTACTTACAAAAAAGACACAACACACACTTTTAGAGTCCTGAGGAAGCAAAGATAAATTTACGGAACATTATCGAATGGTATAAATAATATCGAGAATTTAATAATATCAAGACCTGTTTTCTCCTGAGAAGATAAATAGTCATAAATATTTCTTCTTCTGTCCTCTCTCGCCATTTTTAGGAGTATTTGGTATTACATTCACACGCATTGGCCTTTTTTTCTTCCCATACCACTTTATTCCCATTTTTTTCTCCATCCAATATCCGTTCAATAATAGGGCTTTCATCAAAGGTAGATATTTTCTCTATTAATGGCTCTTTGTGATACCCTATATTACATTTCTCCTATCCTCCTCCACTCTTCGTAGTCTAAGAGCCTTTGGATATAAATGAATCAATTTGACTCATCTGTACTACTTTTCAGCAATACATCGTAACACAGCTTTTCCCTGTTATTTATAAGTTTTTTTTCATTATTTTCCACTTGTCCCAATTAGCGCATTATCGGATCACTTGATCCACTTCACTCTGAGAGCCCTCTCGTCCCAGATGACATCTAATTGTCCATCGACGCAGCGGTCCGCGTCCAATTGATCACTACACAATGATTCAATTATCTCGTGATTTCTTAACCAATTAGGGGTTGTCTATTTTAAGCGAATACACATGGCAGGTTCATGGTTGTAATCAGTGAGTTTCTTTCATAATTATTTATTCTATATATGCAGCATATCACAGAGCTGCTGATTAGTTTTTAGTCCTTATCCCCTTTCTACAGTTTTCCCTGGTATATGAATGTATTTACTCATGCCGCGAAATTTGCGCACTTTCAGCAATATAGTTAAACGCATCGGACCAGAAGGATCTCCGAGTGGGAACCCATTATTTCTCCCTTTATTACGATCAATAGTCTCATATTGAAAGTATTTACTTTCATCTCAATCCACTGCATTTGGATTCAATTGCAGTATCAAAGCAATTTGGCACTCATAAACGGTCAATCCAAATCATATATACTTCAATTTTAAAACATCCAATTTCTAATGTCATGTGTGTAGTAAAACATCCGCCAAACTATTGATCAGTCCTCCACTAAAATATTTCACCGAGATTAATGTATTTTCACGGTGTACTGATTTTGTCCTTTTTAAGCATCTAATTAGATCTTTCCCCTCTTTCCAAAATCCAGGAATTCATTATTCTCCTATCTTTCTATTAATCCGATAACCGAACCTTAAAAAATTCTAAAGCTTCATTTTCCATGCCCCATATTAGTTTCATCCTTCACTAATATGAATTTCAGAGGTTTTCGATAGAGTCAAAAAATATATTTTCTCTAGCTATTATCTTTAATCCTCAGTAGATCCTCACACTCAAAAATGTTTCGTTTCTTTTTTACGTTTTTGCAAGTCTTACAACTAAATTTCACATATCATTGGAAGGTAATTGTTTTTGAACAAATATATATAACAATATGTTTGATTACCTTCACGTATTACTGATATATCGCTTATTTTTAATGAAAACGTTATCCTGGTCATGAATAAATACTGAGGTCAATGTTACACCCTTTGATGGCAGTAAATATGAAAAAAAACTAGCATGTTAGAAGGCAATTAATGAAGATTCACCGATCATTTTTTTAAATAATGGTTAGAAAAATAACATACTCTTCCAAGCCCCTCGACAGGACGGCACTGTACAGTAACAGGAGAGCCCCTGGCCCAGGATCTTCCTGAAACTTTGTAGAGAAACTAATTAACATTTTAGGAATATAATTGGAAGCATACAACTTAATAAAACATATTCTAAATCAAACACCCAGCATATAACAAATAAGGGCTACATAGAGAACTAGTAGAAAAATGAATAAAAGAGTCGAGAACATGATTATATAACGTAACTTTGGTTTTAGATCTCAGCAAAATTTATATTTAATTTAATTAGAAAGACATGTTATTAACTTAAACCTTGTTTCTTTAATTACATACCACAAATTTCGGAATTAGATAAGAAAAACAGAGCAAAATGATGCTTTGGATGAACACTTGAACGGCGTTTGTATAAGTATTTTCCATAAATCGAAGGTATTTTCAATGTGAACAATTTTCTGGTAGGCAAATAATCATCGTCGCATTCTTTAACCAATATTTACCAGTGAATTTTAACGGGTGTCTGGTATTGGTAGCAACTGGGCCATTACCTGTCTTGACCTCCAAAATGAATTACGAGGTCGCCCACTTATGTAGCCAAATAGAGAACAAAATAATGACGACATAGCTTATAAGCATGAATGGGGTAACGACATTTATGGTCAAGCCAAAGCAACCTTGCATTGCATTGAAATCAGCATTCAGTGGCAGTATGGCAGAAGAGGTACCAATTGCAATCACTCGTATGATTTCTATGGTAACATCAATAGACCGCATGTGTTTTTTGCAGTTCAACTGCGCGAATCGGAGGTCAAAACTGAATGTCAAAACCTCTGGTACCAATATTATGATTTTAAATGATTGATAATGGTCCAAAGCCCAGAAACATAAATTTTTTGGGACTTAGGTTTCACGTTAATAGATTATGCGCTTTCAAATCGATCGCATATATTTTCTGCACCTCATGGAAATATCATTAGTTATTTTCTTGTTAGTCATTACTCTGTTTCTTTTTGAAAAGCCAAAATTGTGAATACTTCTAGCGAATAAAACAAAAATATAGAACTTCGATAATCTTTATGATAATACATTCACACGTGATTGATTAAGTAAAAATTCAAAATTGTTTACTTACAATATATGCATAACATTTGAGGAAGATCTCCAAGTCTTCCCTCGCATGGAACTCGAAAATTCGGAGCTGCAAATGTGAAAAATAAATATTGATTGGTCAGTAATACGTAACTTTTCCCTGCAGTATAGTTGTCTTACTGAAAAATTCTCTTTTTCCCTGTAATAGCAAAATGCTAAAGCTTAGCCATGGTTGACAGGAACTAAGAATAAATGGTAAAATTAATTATGCAAAAACTTTGCTTTAAATTAGTGAATATTTCAGTAATTAACTAAATATAATGTGTAAAGAAACTCCATAGCCAACTTTTTGCGCCATACATATCACAGCTGCCATCAAAACCGAAGATTATAAGTCGATTCGATCATGTAATCTAATATGGTTTAATGATGACTTACTGAAAATAGCCGATAAAGCGTAAAAACTGCACACTGTTAAATTTATGATGATATCTATGGTGTAGAAAATCCTGTCCTGGATAACGCCGCTTTGTAGTGCATATTTGCACCATTTCCCACATAAAATGGTTAGTATTTATCGATAAATATCTCGAAAAAAATTATGTTAAGGGGCTAATGTTTTTCTATCTTTGGATAGATGAAATCTTTTTCATTTTTACTCTTCAAACTTTATGAAAAGTGGTAACTCGCTAAAATTACCCCAACGAAAGGCGCGAATGGTCTGGCTGTTCAATACTCCAGACGGGATACTTTTCATGAAGAGCTCTCAGCATGGTAACAATGTAAGTATTGGGAGCCTACAAAGAATCCTCCGGATTCGAACCGGGGCGCTCGGGATGGACAGTCAAAAATATAGATATTACACTAATTCGATCTCCAGTTTCATCATTTATTCGGAAATAATTAATTCGAATGAAGAGAAAGAATGCATAATTCCTGGTAGGTGATAATTTAACAGTCAATATCTTCATTGCCAGTGCCGGGTAGCGCTCGATAACTTTTATAGCAATGGTTTCATGGCTGAAATATTCGAAATGAGAGAGCTATTAGTTAGATTCTGAAAAATTGCAACTAGCCCAACGAAACCAATGTAATTGAACGAAAGCACAGGTATATACACACATACGTGCAATTTCAGATTACCACGATGGGAAACAGTAGAGTAATTAGATGCTTGGTTAGGAGATGACTAGGTTAGCTTGCAATATAGCAGCGTAAATTATTGTTTAAAGCACAGTAACAATATCGCTTTTGCAACTTTATGGTTTCCAGAGAATTGAAAAAATCGCATCTATCATGTGGAATAAAATTTGCCAATCAGAGCGTATTATGTAAATTCTACATGTCTAAATCACCATAAAATGCATTTATCTATAAAAAATACCCTTTTCTGGTTATCATCACGCATCCTGAATCATGACACATCATGACAACAATCACGACACATCATCCAAGTAGCATATTATAAGTCTCACCTTCTCGGTCACTCCGTCCTGGAAGTAGGCCGAGCTCTGCGGCACGTATGAGGGCACCTCCTCGCCACCCGTCGTGGCACACGGTGCCAGGCATACGATGCCGCGAGCCCTCTCGCCGGCACGCCAAATGATATCTGCCAGCGACTCCCACAAGGCCTCTTGCTGATTCTCGCCGCTAGGTCGGAGGGCTCTGCAAACAATCGGAAATGGAAGGCCGTTTCAAGACAGATACTGCAATGAGACCTCTGGATGATTTCATGCGTGCATACATCAACACATCTTACAAAATTGAAAAAGCTTGAGCAGCAAAAATTGCTTCTCTGTCTTTATTTTAAAAAATATAAGAGTAATCCGGAAGTAACATCACGTGGGACAGAAGAAGTACAACGGACATCTAGCGGAGAACAGCACAAGCTAAGAGGGCGTTCATGGGAAAAAGACAACTGCTGTGCTCGAAGAAGATAGGACTACAAACCAGGAAACTGTATGTTCAAATATTCGTGTAGAGCGTGGCACTCTAAGGAACAGAAGGATGGACCACTGGAAAAGCTGACGAGAAAATACTACAATCCTTCGAGGACTAGAGCTATAAGAGGATGCTGAAGATAAAATGGACGGAGAAAATAACAAATGATGAAGTGTACAGAAGAGTAGAAGAGGAATGGACCACATGGAACACTATAGAGAAAAGAATAATCAGATGAATTAGACACTTCCTGAGGCATAATGGGTTTGAGAAAAACATAATTGAAGGTAAAATAGAGGGAAAAGTCCCTATAAAAGACCCAGGAATAAGTTGATGGACCAAATGAAGAGGCAAGTAAATAGGAAGAGTAGCCAGGAAGTAAGGGACCTAGCATTAGATAGGGATGAAAGGAGGACTACAGTCAAACAATCTTAGGATTGAACGACCAATAATGATAGGAGTTATCAATAATTTAGATAGAGAAAAATATTGCACAAATACCTCTTCCTCTTACACAAAGCTATTATCAGCCACAATTCCTGAGGTGGCATATTACAGCGATTTTTCCCCTACAGCTCAGATTATAACATCGAATTGTACAAATATTTGTTACCTTAACCTCCTGGTACATACAAAAAAATATTCGGTTCTTAATTGTTTCATTTTTCTGTATAAATAATTTTGTTCAATGCAATTTTTCCACTGTTTAATGTTCACAGTTCGTTTTCTGCTTCTCTTTTGAATTTAATTTATTTTTACGTATATTTTTCTACTGATACCATTAATTACTGTTGGCTCCGGTAATCCCTACTCAACACATATCAGTCCATGCAGCTTAAATGTTATTTAAGCTGCATATTATATGAGCCTTGTCTCTAGAAATTTTGTGCATAATTTTCTTCAATGTAGTCCTCCGTCATTTTATCCAAAAATTCTTCCCAAAAATGTCGTGACTGATTAAAATGTATATTTTTTTGCTAATTATGCCTCAATTCTGCAGGCATAGGTACTACAGTTACTTCTTCTAGATATGTTATCCAATCGTCATCACTATCAATATAGTTCAGTTTTCTCACTGCCTCTCGTTAATTGCACACATCATTCCGCAACTGGAATAATACATATAATTACGGTTATTATACCTGAATATCTTTTTTCTCCATATTTACATTTATAAGAGGCATTCTAATATGATATCGTTCTATTTTCATCGGACTTACTGGGTACATACGTCACGTGACCACGAGAGCCAAACGTCTCTGCGACAACGACGACTCAGTGCTTTCTTTGAAGACGTAATGATAAGGTGTTTCTGTGTTCAAAAATCTTCTCGCATCTCCGCTCACTGCATTTAAATTATTTTGTGCCTTTCAGGGTGTATTTATTTTAGTTTCTCTATCTGTTTTTTACGCTCTTCACTTTTGCGAATATAAAATAACTGTTCATTTACGAGATATACAGCTAATTTAAACTGTGCTGCTAAGCATTACATGTGACTGATCATATATTTTGTATTCCTACAGTCTCAAAATAAATTCTGGATCAGATAAGTAACGCGAATCCATATAATTTTTATTTTATTACGATTTCAGAGATTATTTTCTTTTTCGAAAACACCATTAGCAAAGTCGTATTTTATGCACATGTTTGAAGATTTGTTTACCCAATTTGATAGACGCACATACCTACACAATTATATGATAGTTAAATTTTAAACTCAATGTTTTTCTTTGAGAAACAGCTTTGCGATTATAAACTGTTACCAGTCTAATATGCACTTCTACTCCCATGTACCCTGTCTTGAGGATGCCAATCGACGCAAAGATGTAGAGTTTCCCTATATTTTTTTGGAATACGCTTTCAAGCATTCTCGGTTTTCCACACATGACGCATTTGGACGAATTGTCCCATATGGTCTTTGTATCATAAATGAAATTACTATATCAAGCAAGCGTCAAACTTAAATGGGAGCACTACATCATTGGGAAGTGCTCCTTGTTGTTTCCGTGTTTGAGAAGAGATATACCATAAAACATCAGATACACATCAGAGGGAGGGAACTACAGTTTGGTACAGTTGTGCACGATTGACTCCCAACAAGATACGGAAGAGCGAATTAACAATCCAACTAACGATGAAGATAATCGTGATCAAAAGGAAAATTGCATGATCTCATTAAGGGGATAAACATATACGCGCAATCGTATAAGACAATGAGAGAACTTCGGCGAGAGGAAAAGAATGGCTAACGGGAACCAAAAATTCAGGGGAAATGCAATTAATCGACGCGACAGAAATTCAGGTATCAGACGATATAATGCAGCGATAGTGAATGATATAGGAATGGAATTTAAAAATAAAGATGGAGAGCCTCCCTTTGAGAAGGATATACAAGTTTATCCGAGACCTGATATATAATTCAGTGCGCAAATCAATTTGAATATACCGAGTCCAAATCTTTACCCCTTAACATGTTTTGTTTAATATGTGTTGAATTTGTAGGGCTAACTTCATTGAAACGCGAAATATGTAATAATATCTCGCTTTTTAGGTAAATTCCACACTATTTTATTATTACCGACCATGGTTCCGAGGGGCCGATGGAAATTCGGGATGAGAAGTGATAGGAAGGGTGCTCAGGCAGGGATGTCGACTATCGCCATTACTTTGTAATACGTATTCAGAGGAAAGTATGGGGTGAAATAGAAGAAGGAATGAAGATGGTATGGGATCTAATAAGGTCAGTGGCGTTTGCAGATGAATAAGCGGTCATTTGTCAGTCATTAACGAGGTTACCGTTTAGGATGAATTCGTATGAGGTACATAGCGAGAGGCATGGGATGTAAATAAATCATAGGTAGATAAAATGGATATCCTAGAAGTAAGACGACGTGGGTGAATACAGCGAGGGTGGAACGGAAAAAATAGATCAGATTGAGCAGTTAATTTATCTAGGTATTTTCATGATGAGCAATAAAAATTTTACTATTTTCACATTTTTATATTATTCACCGACGAGTTTCCAAAATAGAGTGCCATTGTCACGGTCAGGTCTGTGTTGGAACCTACTCGGTGAATAATAAAAAAGTGTAAAAATAGTAAAAGTGTTATGGTTCATCATGAACACAACAAATTTTCACAAAGTGACGCCTAATATTACTTCTCATTAGTAGTTATTATTTTGGAGGAATAGGGATTTAGTGGTAAGGATATCAGATGTAGATTTAACCTCACTGTTAAAGTAGTATTTTCATGGAGTAGTATTTTCATTTTCATTTCTGAAAATACACGTAGAGAAAAGACTGGCGAAAACTTATCTACATCCACATAATACCCTGCGAGCTGCCGCATGAGTGAGTGGCAGAGGGTGTTAGGTCACCAGCCATGTAACAATGTGAGGTTTTAGATGGTGAAATAGTGACGTGTATTATGGGAGTGTATTTAGTGGAGTTCAGTTATTATTGTGGTCGCTAATTGTGCGCGGACAGAACGAGTTTTTGTACCTATCTGTTCGGCAGTGTATCTCTCGTCTTTTATCGCTTCTGTCAGACGTAGAGATGTAGTGAGGCTTCATGACAATATTCTCTGTGTCGCTCTGAAAAATATCAGTTCAGAATTTTTCAAGCATGCTAAGCCTAACGTGTAGCATCCGAGTCTCTAGGGGCTCCCACCTTAACCCCTCTAAAAGATTTGAGACGCTATATATTCGCTCGTAGCAGTTTTTAACGAATTGTGATCCTTCTCTTTTTATTTTATTATTTTTTTGGTAAAATCTTTATGACCAGGGTCCCAAATGCCCGCGTCGTATTCGAGGTGTGGCCTAACCAGAGCGAAGTGGCATCTCTCTTTGACTTATTCATCCAAGGAACTTCCTATTATACGCTTAACAAAACCTAGTTTCTTTAATGCTGTACCGTATATGTTTTGTATGGGTGTGCCTATATGGAGTGTGGCACAGTAAGGGTTAGAAACTTGGTCACAACGAAAAGAGGTTGCACGTTGACTTTAGGCGTTTGGGATGTGGGTTTATTGAGGGATTGAGAGGGAGATCTGGGTGGCATGGACGAACAAGGAGGTCTCGGATATGGTTAAAGAGGAAGGGATGCTGGTGGTCGAGGAACGAAGAGAACCGGAAGGACAAAAGTAAGCTAGGCGCGAGCGAGAGGTGAGGGCATGTTGACATGAGAAATATAACAGACCAGATGGCGAGTCATCTATGGGAGGTAATGTGAGACGGTTTCCCAGAATTTTGGATGTTAGGAAGATAATCAGACAATTAGCTGATGTGATACTCAAATTAAATTCATAGTCGTCATAAATTACAGATTCATTCCAATCTATGATTAAATCTTTAATTAATTTTCGTATCCTAATCATAGTCGTGAAAAAACAATGATTCATTAATCGTTGATTCTGGAATCAGAGATTCATCAATCTCTGATTAATATGTATTCGCAGTCATTAAGTAATCACTGTTTATTATTCTAGTATTCATAGTCAAGTAAACTGTAATTATTTGGCTAAATAATCATCGGTTCGACAATTAAGCTTTCGACCGTGATGAATTTGTGTTTTTTATGGCGCATTTGGGTAGCTCTGAAGTTTTTTACTACATATTCGTATGTTAATGTACAACACCTACAATTTTTACGGTGGAAAGGGCATAGAATACTCAAATATACCGCCCATTACCTTTTATTAATTAGGATTTTATTTAGCTTTTTCTATATTCTGGACTTGAATAATAATTGATTGCTTCTCGTAAGATGTGTAGCCGCTTCAATTTCTCATGCCACCAAAAATATACAAGCATTCAATCTGTAATTCACCAAATACGGATTAGCCTAAATAATTATAGATTGTTTACTGACTATGAATACTTGATCCAAAGAATCAATGATTGGTGAATAATCGTAGATTCAGCAATCATTTATTATATATCCCGCCTATGAATACCAGCCTTAGAATCATTTGGTAATAATAGGAGAGGTAATTGTTTCTGTTTTATTTTCAGTCGCCGTCAACGCGACGGTGAGTCTCACCTTTGCGCGGCACCAGGGACCTTCGGGTGCGGCCTCGGCGGTGGCGGTGGGAAGATGAGGTGCTTGATGACGTGAGCCTGGACGGCGGCCAGCAGGGAGCGGGTGCCGTTGCGCGGAAGCCGCAGGCCGTAGGACAGGTCAGCGTCCGGCTCCCGGAACACGACGGCCGTCCGGAGCCACTCGCTCCTGGTGGGTGCGTTTGAGTGGCCAAACACGACACGCCGGAGGCCCTGAGACGAGAGAATGTCGAGAGGTGAGGACTTCTGGTCCATTTGCTGATTCGATTGAAACTTCGCATTGGAATTCTAATAGGTGATATTTTTATACGCAAGGATATGATTAAATTTTTAAGCATTGCTTTGTGGGCATAGTCTATATCCACGTAGTAAAACAGTTTCGGGCGAGATGTTGTGGAACTGCATTATCAAAAATGAAAAATGCTCGATGTTGTTTTGTCCACTTTTTGAATTCTCAAACTTTACGACACGCGTTTCGGCACTTTTTTTGGACATCTTCAGGTTCACTGTACACTGTACCTGAAGATAGCCAAATTAAATCCCAAGAAATATGTCGTAAAGTTTTAGAATTCAAAAAAAGGACAGTGCAACATCGAGTTTTTTTTTCATTTTTGATGGTGCGGATAAAAGAATTCAGTAGTTTTCCACACTATTTATAACAGAAAGTGACCATCGTTTCGACACTTTGTGCCATTATCAACGTATTATAAGAGAGTGTATTTGCACACACTTTGTGTTACCTATGGATTTCCATATTTGAAAATAAACACTTCACACTTTCATTTTCGTCACCGACCATGGTTTCAGCACATTATACCATCATCAGGGTACATTTGGAGTAATTTGAAGCAATGTATCCTGATGATAGCATAATGTGCTGAAACCATGGTTGGTGACGATAATAAAAGTGTGGAAATTGTATAAAAAAGGTATTGACCATTGTTATTTTTCATTAAAAAAGAGTGTAGAAAATACGACTGAGATCGTTTACTCGCACAATCATGGCTGTATTTACAAGTGTAATGAAAAA
This sequence comes from Ceriagrion tenellum, assembly GCA_963169105.1. Taxonomy (NCBI): domain Eukaryota; kingdom Metazoa; phylum Arthropoda; class Insecta; order Odonata; family Coenagrionidae; genus Ceriagrion; species Ceriagrion tenellum. Next base: position 51,192,863 of record OY720637.1, read on the forward strand.
AGTTTTTTGACAAATCAATGCTATTTTGACACCTAGCCTTATGGCGCATGAAAATTATTTAAATTTCATTTGCACAAATGTTATTCGTAACTGGAAATTATAGATTTATTATTAATTTAGTCTTTGCCGACAAATATCAAGCCGAAGCGCCGAGTCAAATATACAAGCGCTAGTACTCTCTTCCATTTAAATCTACCTTAACTGATATATTATCCTGATTATTTATAGATGAAGAGCGTCTACAAAATTAAACTTTCGAATTACCATGGCGACTTCTTCCGTGATCGGCGTTCCTCCGACCAATGGACTTCTCCGAAGGGGCTGAGGCCTATGTCTCCTCGGGTACATGACTCTCTCTGGAAAAAAAAAACGGTAACATCAATATCTGTTTGGATTTTTAAAAATATTTATACATTTGTTTTCCAAAATAACTTCTAAAAAATGAGAATTTCATTCGTATCAAATTAAATGGTTAACTTAATTATATCATTAAAATGAAACTGTATCTAATATTTAACACTCTAAGGTGAAATGCTAGCAGCATTAATTTCCACTTAGATGATTTCCAGTCCACGATCTTACAACACACCGCCATGTTAGGTTAAATGCACCTATCCCTGACGCTCCTGAGAATGAGACTTATGCTAATATGAATCTGCTTGATAAATAACAAATTAGCTGAAAGGGATTAGTTAGATTTTAAGTAAATAGGAATTAGAAGAATGGTGATAATTATAAATGCTTGTTACAAAATCGCTCTCCAACAATTTAAGTGCATCTTATACTAGAATTTCTGGTTCTATATCTGGATTGGCATATCAAGGCATATAATAGAGGAGACTTGATTCTGCAGGCATTCCAGTGTATTCCCGAGCTAGGCTGTCCAAGTAAAGGTGCTTCAACGGATATGGAACTATCTTCATCAATGGACAACCAACACGGAATCAGCGGAAGCCTACAGGGTCAGTTACGAAAACTTCGCGGAAGTATTTGCTAAAAATAGTAGAAACCGGGACTGGAAACAAGGGGTCAAATGAATCAGTCTGATGGGACAATACATATATGAATTTAAGCTATAGAAACATATCTTGAAACATAAATGTATGCTGATAAAATTTCATGATATAAGCAAAGCAGGAAACTAATTCAAATATGCCATGCTATAAATTAATTCTTTCATGAAAATTGAAAAGCAGATTCCTCCAAGAACTCTCTCTCCACGTGATACCAGTCACCGAGGAACTATGCACTCTGAACAGCATACAGGCTTCAATAGAAAAAGGTTTGTTCACCGTGAATTCCTTAGATATCGTGTTCTCCTCCGGCGGTGACTCCGTTAAAGATGCTATCGCGACTATCCCTGCAGTAATTTGGCTTTAAACAGCTTCTGGTTTCGCCAGATACCACAGCAACCGAATCCAGCCGCTTAGGTCGGGCACCAGTGGCACTTGTCAAGGATTTTCAATGGAAAGTTTTCTATGAAACGGCACGGCTTGCTCCTCGTGGAAGAGAACTGAGATTCAGTGATACGTGACAGCGGTGGTTAGACACGCTGACCCTCTCAGAGAAGTCAGAAATTCACTTTTCACAGCGAAGTCACAAGCACGGAGACTACTTTCCGTTTAAAAATTGTGTAAAACGGACTTGAAGCGTAACATCCCGAAAGGCAGAAGAGCTATCAAAATCAATCGCGTGGCAGGATAATATTGTGACGCTAAGGAGCGAGTAACGATCTGTCGTAGAGCCATACAAATGATCAAAAACTGGAGAGGTGAGTTTAAAACTCCGTCAGGTGCCGAGAAACGTCTAATCATTTCACACATTGGTAGAGGAATTGATAATTTGAAAGGTTCTGATTTGTGTATGGTAGGATAGCTAGAACTTTCATATTAAATAAGGCAAATGAACACCCAAAGCTTTTAAGAGTGGCCAAAAAAGTGTTATATATTTGGGAAAAAGTATTTAAAGGTTACTTTAAAAGCACCAATAACGGATTATTTGTTTATGAGCTTGAAAAATGGGTCGCTTTTTAGTCATAAAATTAATTTTTCATTGTGATTCCCGATGAGACAGATCCCTTTCCCCTTCGGCACTGGCAGGCTCGTAGGGAATAAACAAATAATACCGAATAGAATCAGAATCTTAAAAAAAATTAACCATTATCAGCGCAGAAAAGAACAAGCCTAAATTTACTGTAAGTTATATAAATTGCTTCTCTCGGTTTGCGGGATATAACGCTTCAAAGCCGTGTCACACAATTTTGAAAAGGACAGTACAGTGTGCCACCTACCGGGATCGTCGAATGCGGCGAGGTTATTTAGCATCGCCGAATGGCCGGGCAGCTTCGGCGCCGTCTGGACGGCGCGGCGTCCGGGTGCTGCAGGCGGTTGCGGCCACGCCAGTGGAACGGTTGAAGAAAGCGACTGTTTGAGACGCGGAATGAAATAGAAACAAGGATGTGACGGGAGTCGTGGGTTGCCTATATCCCACTCCGCCTGCCGCCCACACCACTTCCCAATCGCCGCGAGAGGAACAACAACGGACGGTAGCGAGGCGAAATAGTGATGCCGTCGGTATTCTCTCCTCCATTCCACACGAGGATAGTTTGGGAAAGTGGTGTGGGGTGCTCGGGTGGAGCCAACGAGAAGTTGGGAAGGGAAGGGGGGGGAAGAGAGTTGGGCTTAGGAAAGCGATCACGTAAATCGCTTCCCATCCTGCACATAACCGTCAATCTCACGATGAGAAATCCATCGGATAAGGCGTCGAACGTGGAAAAACCATTCCCAGTTTCCAGCAGGTCGGGCGGGCGGCTCTGGAGAGGAGAGGGTGAGTATTGAATGGTTCGTGAGCGTGGAGGAGAGTGGGGAAGGAGATGGGTTTAAGGAGAAGGAAGGTAGGAAGGAAATCCTGCACACACAGAGGAGGAGGAGGAAGACCTGCGATCACACCATGAGATTTCCCACGTATTCCACGAATAGACGCGAAAGGTCGGAATAAAAAGCATAAATTCGAGAATTTTGGCACGAACCCTCCGAATATAAGTTCGAGAGGAAGAATACAGACTTTCTTCTCCCCCATACCACTCTCCATTTCTTTTTCCGGGACCGGAAGAATATATTCGCATCACATTGGCGGAACGACACCAGATTAGGATCACTCGTGGGAACCACTCAAAACACACCGTCCTTTTCCCCTCGGTTTCTCTTTCTCTCTCGTCACGGCTCTGACCTGAGTTCTGCGCCCCGCTGTACCGCGACCTTGGTGGTCCCCGCGGCGAGTCCGTAGTCTGCCCAAAATGCCGTTGCTGCTGAGGACCGGGCCCGCGCAGTGCAGCGCCCGGTTGGTCCTCGCGCCCGCGGAATTCCCGCTCCGGCGAGGACGTCATCATCGGCCGGAGGGCGAGCCACCTGCGGGCCGCGCGTCGAAAGGGTTTGTCGGCATGCGAAGACGGGGAGGAAAGTGTGGAGAGATGTGCGAAAACCATCGGCGGCCGTTGATTTATTGAAGGTAGGCGAGGAGGGAGGGATTGGGAGTGGGCGTGAGAGGATGGGGTGAGGTTATTGGGGCGAAAAGGATTGGATGAGGGAATTGAGAGGCCGGAGGGGGAGAGAAGAAGGTGCTTGGAAATGCGCCGTTACGAGCGGGCATTTTGGGGGTGAGAAAGCGTGAGAATGGGCGGGGTGGATGGGAAAATTTGGGACGGGGTTCCCTCCGGCGACCGATGGGATTAATCGGCAGCGATGCGGAGATTAATAACCTCTTCCAATGCTCGAGCTCACGAAAACTTGGGAGTTCCCGCGTTCGACCATCCAACGCCCCAATGCAATCCAACAAAACCGAGCTTAAAATTGCCACGAAGGCTTCCGCGGTTTTCTATTTTATCCTTAATTTTCGGGTTCTCCGCGCGTTGGTCCATTTTTACGGATGACCATTTCGCCGGCATTTCAGTCGGCTTTATCAGGTCCTAATGAGCTTGGAATAGGACCTGATGAAGCCGACTTTAATGCCGGTGAAACGGTCGTTCATAAAAATGGTTCAACGGGGGGAAACCCGAAAATTACCGATCAAACCGAGCTTACTTTTCCGGTATTAGTCATAAATGTAATTTCATCAAACCCAGTAAATGCTTTGCTACACGACTGAATTCAGGGGTCACTGTCCTTTCTTTCAAGTTGTCGTTACCGTAATCCAGAACGAAATCTACTCTATATTCTACGTTCCACAAGTCTCCAATGAATGATCACTCTCTTTTTACATAGACCTGGGATTTCTTTCACGTAGTCATTATTGCCATTCAAAACGCTCCTGAAGGGCAAAGCTCATCGCTACTGTTCAAAGAACACACTTGCTTGATTAAACCCAGTAACTTAAAGAATTTTGCAGAACTTGGCAAAATTTGAAGAGTAACGATCACATTTTATCTCTCATGAATGCCATTGAAAAATTACGATAAACCGAGTACCTGCGTTATGAAGATCCGTCATTTCACCCTAGAAGTCTATTATTATTTAGTGTCCCAGGCAGCTAAAGATGAGTATGAGCACACATATTCATTCTTAATTCGACGCTTCATTAAAGTTATTCCCCTCTGTGTAGGTGATTTTCTGGTGTTAAGGTTGGTGATGGTTTGATTCTCCAGTTCTCATCTCCCGATACCTATTTCTTCTTGAATGGACAGCCGCCTGTTTTTAATTGGAAATCAGTCCTGACCTTGGGAAGTGGATTGCCAGCTGTCATTTCATCTTTTTAGTTGTCTTCCTAATAGTCTTCTGCTATTAGGGTTCTCTCTCTTAAAATGCGGGGGAGTCTTTATTCCGCTAATCTACCGTCATTTGCCACCCAGTATTTTTATAAAGTGAAATTTGAATGGAGTTTATGAGTTTGAATATTTAAAATTTAAAAGATATTTCGGCTTTCGGGTGATCTGGTAAGGTCATCAGTAGCTTTCAAGTACAAAATTCCCTATTTTAATATAATGAAAAAACTCAATATTTATTAAAAATTTTATCAAAGTTAGTCACCGTTGGGCTCGCTTCTTTTCGATGGAATCATCCTCTTATTCATTTGAGTGCCATTTACCCGCCGATCAGTAGCTGGTGTTAAGTTTAACATGATCTTAATTGTTCAAATAAAAATATACTAAAACAAAAATACTATCTAGTAACTTTAATAATAACGAGAAATAAAGTATAAGTAAGGTGGAAAATTCAAATCGTTATTTCAAAATGAAAGGTTTGTATATCTGACTCGATAGGAAAAGCAACAGTTAAATATATTTTTATTGCGGAGTTTTTTAAAAATATTTGGGTGGTAGATTAATGGTCGAAGACATTTAAGCCCAAAATTTCTAAAGGATGCATTCAGTCATGCGTAATTTAAGGAGCATTAAACTATTATTTTTGGAGGCAAACGTATCTATATTCTATTTCAGTATGCCGTTCTAATATTGATTGCCCTGAGCGTGTGAGATAACCTTTACAGGAAAAACAGGGAAATTAACCAGAAAAGGTGTAAATGAAGGAAACTCACTTTGTCTTAGTTTAGCACCTAGAGTCGATGATCCACTTAAAACGCAAACATTTTTGTGGGAATTTCATAAGAAAGGGGCTCGTAAGATGGTTAAATTGAAATAGGCGCACATCCTGGACGAAGAATGAGTGAAACTAGCCGGAATTTAAAAGAGGACAAATGATCTTTAATTTAATACAATTTAAAACAAAGACGTGAAAATTTATGGGAGAAAATTCTAATTACTAAATGGGACTTTGGGGAAGTCTAATTTGATACCTGAAAATGTCTTCAACACGTCTCAAAAGTAAACATTTATGAAAATGGATGCTGATATCAAGAAAATAGAAAAATATAAAGATGAAGATATATATCAAGAAAAGTTTGATTTTTGCTATCACGTGGTTTATGTAGTTGTAATTTTTAAATAACTAAACGGGATTAGAAACATATGTCACATTCTATTTCTTCCCCTCCTCGATTATCCAACGTCCTACCCTCTATCACGTCCTTCAATAACCCTTTGCCCGTCATCACCTCCTCCAACCACCTACTTTGCCTTCCCCGAATCTCATACAGATTATTTCGTTTCTCAAGGTCGCTTTATACGGCGCATTTAATCGTACAAATGAATGTATCATAGATTGAACAAGAAAATGAATGAAATTAGAGCAGGTTATATTTACAGTTCAGTCATTCAAACAATCATACAATTAGCCGCTTTACGCGGTACAATTTTCCTCATGAAAGAATTCATACATTCGTTTGGACAATAAATTGTACCGTGTAAATTGGCCTTCGCCCTGATAATACTCGTTCCTAGTTTCACTTTCTCGTTTGTATTCCTTTCAATGCAACGCACTTTCTCCATTCTCTTCCACATTCTTGAGAGTCTACTGCCTATTCCCATCCTTTTTCTCTCACAGTTCAGGTTTCTGAGCCACATAACACGACGTCTCAAAATGTTTATCTCTTTACCAACATTAAAGTAAAAAATAATAGGAACCTTCACTAACCCTCGTCAAAAAGAGTTATTCTTCTATACGACTGAATGAACCACGAATAGGATAAAAAATAAATCGAAGACAGCAGACTCGGTATAGTACCGACGATTGTCCTAGTAAGTCAATGATAATACGGGAAACGCATATGAGCTGGCGACATTTACAAATTGGAAATTTCGGATGAAAGTGAAATAGGAAATGAGAAAAATAAGAATGGAAATAGGAGGGGAAAGAGGCCAAAAGACCAAAAGTGAAGCCGATAAAGAGGAACGACAGGGATGTCAAGTCGCTGCGATCTAACAGGGCGTCCGGGGATTTTTCGCGGTGGGAAAAATCAAGCCTCGGCGCATCTGCCACTTGGTACCGTCCATGATACACTCCTTACCCAATACGCCCGTATTATTGAGCGGATCGAGCTTGATTGGTGCACACTCTCTCACTTTGATGCACGGGAAGAAAAGAAATTGCGTGCACCCGGATATTCATGTCACACACTCTCTACAGCTTGTTTGTGATCTACAGCATTAAATAATAACCTGACAAAAGAATGATAATATTTTTTTCTAATTTATTTCTGAGGGTAAGAAAAATACGCTGAATAAAAATTTTTTATCAATAAAATGGTTTACATAGATGTGATGTGTAAATTTGAATACGTCGAGAGCATTTGGGACCCTAGTCATAAATATTAGACCAAAAACTAATTAAACACAAATAAAAGCTGCAAGCTTCGTTAAAAACTACTACGAGTGAATATATAGGGTCTCACAAATTTGAGAGGGATAAAGGTGGGAGCCCCTAGAGACTCTCAGGCTACACATTAGGCTTAGGTTGCTTGAGAAATTCAGAACAGGTGTTTTTACGAGCGACACAGAGAATATAATCATAATGCCTCACTACATCTCTAGATCTGACAGAAGCGACAAATAAGAGAGATACACTGCCGAACAGATAGGTACAAAAACTCGTTCTTTCCGCGCACAATTAGCGACCACAATAAAGACTTAGCTCCACTAAATACACTCCCATAATACATGTCACCATTTCACCTCCCAAAACCTTATGTCTTTACACAACTAGTAACCCAATACGCCCATGCGGCGGCTCACAGAGTAGTACGTACATGTAGATGCGCAATAACTATTTAAAAGCACATTATAATCCCAATATTTTTAAACAAAAAAATTATTGAATATCTAAAAGCTTCCATGAGCTCGTTTTATTATATTTTGCAGATGTACAATGAAAACGTATTGATTTTGTTTAGTAACGCGACAGTTGTGTCTTTGGTTTGAATAGTCAAGAGGAATGCATTTCCAAGCAAGTCAGCCAGTATGAATAGGGTCATTAAAATTCATCTGTTTAAGTTATACATTAAAGAAAAATATTTATGGACCAAAGCTATGGTGCAATAGCATAAGAGAACACTAAAGCCATAAAAATGCATAATCAGCCATACTGATTGGGTAAGATGAGAAATAAAACGCCAAAATCACGGGTGTAAGTAGCAGAATTGTTGGACTTCTATTTTGATTTACGTGGAAAAATACTGATTGAAGTTGATTTCCAAACTCTTATTAATTTATTCATGGCATTTGTGGACAAATTGCGTGCACAAGATTCGTTAGGTTGATCAGTTTTTGCAAAGAAAGCTTCCATTTCTTGCATCAAGATGCCATCTACTCTCCATTCTTTTTTCATTCCATCTTATTCCAAAAAATACAAAATAAATACTGGCATACATTGCTCCACTCAGCGTAACAATGCAATTGCGTCTTTCCATGAATTGCTTGCAATATAAAAGGTTTCATTTAAGAATAAAGAATTAACAGTAGATTGCATAAGACTTCTTGATTTTGGTTGAAGACCGCATGCGATACAAATACTCACACCCGTTCCATTTGTTATTTCTCTCTTCCCACGATATCTTTCGCTCCCTCCACACCCGTCACATGTCAAATGTTTTTTAACTTCTTTTATGGTTACATAAGAAAGTGTCTGTCGCTCGAAATATGGCGAGGGAAATTTGAATAGCGTTGGATATGTTCTACTCCCTCCTTTTCGATTATTCGGACTTTCTCGGAAGAGAGGAACAAACCTTCGCCACAGGCGGTTAGTTGTCTTTTATTCCGTTTCGAGATGTGGCGCCGACGCGACGGCGTCGAATTCGTCTTTTTTTCGCGTCGAAAAATAAAAGTAAATCGCAATGCGAAAAATACAATCGTGTGAACATATACCCTGTGGACGTTCCGTCGCATCCAATGTAATGGGACGTCGTAAGTTTGAAAAGATATCAGCAATTTTCATGCCATTCTCGTAATAGCATGAACGACAGATTTATTGGTGTGAAAGTAAATTTTTAAGAGAACTATCTTGCCGCTAACCAGTTGTTCCTGTGAAAGTACAGGTGGAATGTTTTGCAAAATCTATTGGTAATGAGGGTGTGGTCGTGATAACTGCGAGCAAAAATCAACCGGCTAAATGAAAAGTGAAGATGGTACGATGAAATAGGAAAAATGAAGAGTAAAAATTTAATTACGAATATTCAAGAATGTCAGGCTTGAGTAAACCATTCAAAATTTAATTTAAAAGTCAAATATTTGAATTTGCGTCTTTTATGAGCCCAAGAACCATTAACGAAAGCTGCAATATATTCGAGTATTTTTAAAAATCATTTGATTAAGGTGTCCATTATCATTTCTGCATGACTTCCGAGCAGTCCGTAGAGAGTGATACCTTATGAAAAATTTAATTCCAACGTAAAACACATGGTAAGCAACATTGGTAAGATGTATGTATTGTTCTATCTCTCTGCCGTTACGTTATAGTAATATATTTCTTTTCAGTACAAACAATTCATTCGTATTCATAAATGTTTCCGGTACATACAGCTCAGTGTCTTTATATTTCATCATTTATTTATTGGTATGTATTTCCAAATGCCCTGGAGTAAAATAAGGTAGGGTCGAAATTATATTTATCTTCTTTATTTTCTATCTGCATGCCTTAGGCGTTAATACGGCCTTCTTTAATCCAATATTTCCATTTCTTGTGAGGGCGTCCTTAAATCTTCTGTCGCTCGCTCTACATTTTCAAATTCATCTTGGTATTCTCTCTTAAATCATTCTTTCTAGGTGTTCTTTTCATCTGTTCCTGTCATCTCGTATCGTTTTGTAGATACTTTTCACGCCGAGCTCTTTCCTTACATCTGTATTTTGTTTTCCACCTGTTCGTGTATATCTAGTTGTGTTTCTAAAGAATTTCTGTTCAGATGTTCGTAATCTTGGAGCACTTGCTCATATATGTAATCTTTGGGCATCGTGTATACAAATCTTCACGATATTGTTTTTGAAATTGAAAGTCGCATCGGCTGCTACCCACCGATAATGGCGACGCGAGTACGCCATGTATTCCTCGCCGGCCTTTGCAAGCCGGCAACCATTTTGGTCGTAGTTTAATGTGACCAATTACGCTATTAGGACGAACAGACAAAAGCAACAAGCTAGCTTCCTAGTTAGACCGACGACTTTGGCTGTTTCATGCCAAATGTTAATAAAAACTACTATTGCATGGTCAAATATATTTCAATTTTGTTTACATAAAATTCTAATCCGATAATGTCTGTCTGCCATTTATACATGTTTGAAGGACTTTAAGATTAGTTTAAATATGGCTTGAGTACATATTGCGATCCAAACCCGACGGGAAAATTATATAGATCACAAATAAGGATTCAAAAGGTTTTTTTCGCCCGAAATTAATTAACTTCCACCCCCATATGAATTTCATTCAAATCGAGAGAGGGGTTTCTTCTTTTTATTGATCCTAATAACTTCGAGTCTAGTTCTCTTTTAGGTTTCCGTGGCAAGCAGGTGTTCTTTCCATTTTTATTTTCGGGATTCGGCCACGTCGTTGTTTTTCCGACAACGTTTCTCCTCTTATCCGTCTTCAGGTCGAAGATGACATGAGACGCCTCCAGGCTTTCAGTCCCTTCGGAGTTCCACTAACCAACGCCTGATCGTCCGCGAATCAAACCGACTTTATCAGATGCCCTCCTACTTTGATTCCAACCTCAAGTTCTTCCCATACCTGTTTTACCATTTCCTCGGCATAAATGTGGAAAATCGATGATGGCAACGGGCACCCTTGCCTTACCCCGCGACCTATAGTTGCCCACCCTGATTCGCCATCAGCCACCCCCACCCTTTGCGTCATAAATGAGTTTCGGATTAGTCTCCTGTCTTGCCAATCTATTCCCATTTTCCCGAGTATCTCCGTTAGTTTATCCCAATTTACTCTGTCAAAAATCTTTTCAAAATTAATAAATCATGCAAAAACGTCCTTAGTCTATTCTGTGGATAAGGCTGGTGTAAATAAATAAATGCTAAAGGTTAGAGAACCCTGAACGTGCAAAAAATAAGAATAAAAATACTTTATTTGCTCTGGGTACATCACTCCTAAGAGCATTAAAAAATTATCAAAGGCAATAAACAATAAAACAAGCATTAAGAACCACAAAGAGAGTACAAAAATGTGAGACAAACTTATTCGATGTTTAAAAGTGAGAAATCCAAAGTAATAAGTTCGGAACTACTTTGCGAGCAGGTAATGAGATATTTTGGCTTTAAATGCAGAAAGAGTCGGACTGCAAATTGATATAGTTCGGTAGAGATTTCCATGTAGCGGTGGCGCTGACAACAAATGATAGTTGGTATTTAGTGGTACGATGCGCGGGGCAGTACAGGATTTATTACAGGAGACAAAAATGGAGGATTTATTTTACTCATTTCCATTTTAAATCTACCTTAACCGATTGCTTGCTATAGAAATAATAATGGAATAAGTTGCGAGTGTGTTATTGGATAACGCTGATATTTAACGCTGGAAGACTTTAAAGGGGTAATTAAGCTCTGCACGTGTAAAAAGAGTTTTTATCCAATATCATTTTATCTCAAATTGACAGGTAAATTGCTAACGATAATAACATCAAGGTCATTAGTCGCGGTACTTCCATTTTTTCAGTATTCTACCGGTTGATGTAGTTTTTTTGAATGTCAGAGGATCTCCTCCCGGTTTTCTACACTTTCAGGGGCCTATCTCCCTCTAATATATCCTTTTTCGCCTCTGCATACGATCTACCCTTCTTCATCCTGTCCATAATACCTATTCTCTTTCTTCCTCTTCCCCGCTTGCCCAACATCCTTCCCTCTATCACATTCTTGAGCAACCCATCGCCCTTTATTACATCCTCCAGCCACCTCCTCTGCTATCTCGAATTTAATTCAGAAGTTTCCTTTCCTCGCCCACCATCCCAAGCACTTCCTCATTAGTCTTTCTGTCCATCCAACAAACTTCTCCATCCTTCTCCACACTCATATCTCAAATGCCTTCAAGATATTCTCGTCCTCCTTTCTTAGGGTCCACGTTTCTGCACCATACAACGCCACGCTCCATATCAAGCTCTTCACCAGCCTCTTCTTCACATCCTTACTGAATGTCCTCTTCATCAGCTCCCTTCTATTACTAAACGCCTCCCTAGCTAGCACTATTCTCTTTCGTATATCTATGACACTATGTCCGTTTTCTTCTAACGATCTAACTTAGTAATTAATATGCTCTACTTGTTTTCTCTCGAGTTTTTGCTCGAGTTTGTGTCCTCGAACTTTATTGACCAGCCTTGCTTTCTTTGTCCTACATAATCTCATTACTTTTGTTTTCCTATGGTTAATTAAACCTCCAAAGAAGAAACGGCTAAACGGCTTTGGAGAAAACGGCTAAAAATGTACGAACTTTTCCCATTCTCTAACGGTAGGTTATACAGTAAAATTTTCTTTGGCAAAGTAAAGGTAAGATTTATTTAGGCCGCTTTGCACGGTACATTTTAGTCTACAAACATATGCATTAACTCTTTTATGAGGGAAATTGTATTTTTTAATGCGGAAAATTGACTGAATGGCTAAACGGGAGATAGAGCCTGCCTTTAACCCATTCACTTTCTTGTACAGTCATTTGTTTTCATAATAAAATGTACCGTGTAAAGCGACTTTAACCCCCTCAGTCCCGAGACATATCCAGCATTATTTTTGGAAAATTCTTCGTACTTACGTTTTGCATTGTAAGCCATGTTTGCTGAGTTAATGTCTCTGTGAATCAAGGTTCATCATCATGATGCCACTTATCAGCAAGCGCTGAACTAGTGGCTTTGCCAATATTTTGCGTAGCTGAGCGGGAAAAAATTCAAAATTCTGTGTATTGCATACAATACGCCAGGACCGAGGAGGATAAGTGGCGAAATTGTTCATTTATGATAAATCAATCGTTTTATGCTAGAATTACCTCATTTTAAATGGACAACATGATCAAATATTTCCAATATGTTAGAGAAAGTAATTATTGTGACACCTAATACGGCTGTGTGAAAAGCGTACTGGATAGTTCTTTCTCTGGTTAAATTGCATTAATAATTTATAATATCAATGACGTAAGTTGCGAATAAGGCATGGGAATCGACCCTAATTAGTGGACTAGCTACCAGGCGGAGCGAGCGATCGGAACAAGGGTGTTGAGCGCGGCCTTGGATCATCTGTCCCTGAGGAGGGCTCTCCATCACAGCCGCTCGAAACAAGTGTCACACTCAGCCGTCCTATTGCCGTCCGCCCCTCCCACGCACCCCTCCTCATATCACCCTGCCCCCCCCCACAATCGCCACACCCTCCCTTTACAACAAGAAGAGTGGACGGGTGGAATGAGAAGGCACGCAGCCGCTGTCTTTGCTCTCAGGAACAATTAGTCTCCCACGTGATTAATCGAAGGCACTTCCACGAGAGCGGACAACCCTCCCCCCCCCCCCATCTCAACCCGACCGATGCATTTCACGATACTCAACTCCATTCTCGCGGTGTTTGCCAGCTGAAATATTCGAGCGGACGGCTGCTCTCCACATGGAGGGAGTGTGGTCAAGAGTTGAAGGCGGCCGGAGAAACGGGTGAAAGCGGCGGTCGCGTTTACCCGTGTCGCCGGGAGAGGGAACAATGAATCCCTTGGGTGTCATTTACCCGTTTGCCTCCGCAGCTCGATCGTTCTTTCATTTGTCTCCCTCGGGAAATGAATTGATTGTTTAATGATTCACCAACTTACCTCGCGCTGTTAACTTTCCGCCGAAAATTAGTCATCCCACGACTCAGTGGCGACGCATAGTTGGCTCAAATCGGAAAAAGCTGGCCAAAAATCAAACTTTTACATTATTCCCAGATTTTTTTGACAGTTATGTTATTTTTTCTCTTTAAACCTTTTACAAGTTACATCCATAATGGACTTCATTATGCTCTCTGTTAAGCGATAGCTATTTGAATGTATACTATAGATACGGTAGAACTAATGTCATAAATGAACTCCGTAAGTCAAATATCCGTTGGAAAATTCTTCGTACTTACGTTTTGCATTGTAAGCCATGTTTGCAGAGTTAATATCTCTGTGAATCAATCTTTTTGCGTTTTGCCAATTTTATTATTATTATTTGCTTCAGAAACTAAAATCAGTTTCTCAGAAACCGAAGATATCAGTTTTCTACCACATATGTTTCGGTTGCATTTCTTGAGATATGTTCGGTGCCGTTTGCACATAAGCACAAAGCTTTTCCTGATTTGGGTCCACTGTGCGACGTGGTTTCACTACTTTCTGATAACTTTGGTAGCATTTATTTTTACTAATTTCATTTTTTTAACATTTTTAGGAGAGGGTGACAGTTAAAATTTAACGGGAAAGATTCGTGAAAAATTCCTTCCATGTGACGTGAAAAATTCAACTTCTACGATGGAGTCATAGGCCAACCACGGAGAATATCTAGTGAGGAATACCCCTGAAAAATCTCACTATAGTTCCTCTCGGGTTGTCTTCCGGGTCAGGATGTCAATAGTGGCCGATGTTTCAATGCTTGACTCGTGTATCTTCACCATATTGTTGAGCATATCAGCAACCAGTATGAATATCCTGACTTGATGGAGAACCCGTATATTCAAACGTAAAGTGCGCCGGGTAAGAAACTCTGTGAGCAGTAAAACAGGATTTTCACTGCTCATAGAGTAACCAGACGGCAATTCGTTATTTAATGTTTAATTTAGTTAATTTCAAATTTCTCGTGATGTCAATAAACTTAGAGTCACTTAGGTGATGATTAATTGATGTAAAATTATTCAACCAATACTCACGGCAACTTTATTATTATTATTTGCTTCAGTAACTAAAAACAGTTTCCCAGAAACCGAGTATGCCAGTTTCCTACCACATATGTTTCGGTCAAATTTCTTGAGATATGTTCGGTGCCATTCGCACATAAAATGTTGAAATATATTAGTAAAACTCTTCCCGAATATATTCTATAAATAACCATCAGATTACTGTGCAACTTGACGGTTGGTGATCTGGAAAAAAAATCATGGAGATAAATGGCTATAGTTACATTCTATTTCAGAGATCTTATATCACGACTCAGCTTGAGGTAAAAAATAATCGCAATCTTGAATATCTTACGTAGCGCATTCTTCTTCGGAGAAAGCGTCTGAAAAGTGAACGAACCTTCCCCATTCTCTTCATATAGGTTTATACTATAAAATGTTCTCTGCAAGGTAAAGGTAAAGTTCATTAAGGCCGCTTTACATGGTACATTTTATTGTACAAACGAATGTATGAACTTTTTAATGAGAAAAATTGTAACGTGTAAAGCGGCAAATTGTATGATTGTCTGAATGACTGCACGGGAAATAGAACCTGTTCTAATTCCATTCGTTTCCTCGCACATTCATTCCATTCAACAAAATGTACAAACGAATATAGCGGAGAGAATTTTTGATGAGAAATCGTGTGATGCTAGAATTAACGCTTTTTAAATAGACAATATTATCAAATTTTTCCAATATTTGAAAGAATGTAATTAATGTGACACCTTACACTACTGACAGTTCTTTCTCTTTTCAGCCCAATATGGTGAAAGTTTAGTTTTTCACCTCCCGATGGCAGTAAAAAAGAAAAAGAAATTTCTTTATTCAATTAGAGTAACTTCAAAATCTTTTGAATTACAGACAACTCACTGAGTTACCCATTTCAATCATCATATCTTATCGCTATTATCAGGTCAAGTCATGCATGTAATGAACAATAGTGAAAGCGGAGAGATCAAAGTCCAATGAGTAAAAGTATTACGCAGTCCAGTTAAGCATTACTCTCTCCATGCAAACCAGTACGCTTTTCTCCTCACAATAATGCAGAGGAAAATCGAACTTCCCAAAAAACACAGGGACGATGAAACAGTAGCTTTATGGGAGAATAAAACGCTAGGTTTGCGCAGTTTACAGACCCGCATGATTTTTTGAATAATATAAGACATCTCATTCATTTTTTTCGATATAAAGACTCTAAACTTGAGTCAAGATTAACGAAAATCAGATATTCGATTTTGAGGAGCAAAGTTTGTGCGCATTCCTTTCATAAAACTCTGTGGTATTGGAAGTAATAAAAGTAGGAAGACTGATTCAATACCGCGTACATAGCGCAGTATAACATTTCTAACAGTTACATTGACGACATGAGGTACACGACAACAAGAAAAATAAAACCTTATCCTTAATGATCGCTTTTAAATTAATTTAGCGATTCAGAATATTTTGGAAACAGTAGAAAGTGATGCAAGCCAAATATTATCGCTCAAATTACGTTTCGACTAGATTCAACAGAGTGTAGAATATTTTTTTAGATAATTGGTCTCTCCAAATAAATATCCGCATGATAAGGGTAAAGGTAAAGGAAACATTGAAGTCCTAAAATAGTATTCGCTGATTCGCGGCATCGAAACAATGCTCTTCTATGATAAAACATTCTTATGGGATTGAACTATCTCCTCTATCCTTGTTTTGAAGGATTTCCAACCAATTAGGCCTGATATTATCACCATCGCAAAATATACTAATTTTAAAAGTGTAAACGGACACTAAAGTCCCAACTATTAAGTAATCCATGAATACCAAAATCAACCTTAACACCTAATTATTATAACTAGAGGTGGATATCATAATTATAACCATGGTACGTATATATATATATATATATATATATATATATATATATATATATATATATATATATATATATATATATATATATATATATATATATATATATATATCTCTGTTTCTTGCCCCTGCCCCCCCCCCCCATTCCCAACTTCCACCACTCACTTCCCCTCAACTGAGTTAGCCTGTCTTTACCTCCCCTTACCTGTCACCGCCCCTCCATTACATTGTTGCTACTCCCGTCCCTTCCATGTTAGTCACCTCCCAGTCCCCTTTCATTATTTTGTTGCAACTTTCCCTCTGTTCAGTCAGCCAGACCTTGGATCATTCACCTCCCTGATCATTCTGTTACTTTGTTGCTTCTAACCCCCCCTCCCCGCGCCTTCCCAGCTCTTGGCTCTTCCCAGTCCCCTATCATCATAACTTTGTATCAACCTTCCCCCAGCCCCATCAGCCAGGCCCAGCACTATTAACCTCCCCAGTCCCCCCTCTCATAACCTCCCCTCTCCTACCCTCATTGGAGCAGTGCATTCTCTGTGTGACTGAAGAAGGGATAACACCCGAAACGTCTCTAAGTAAGACTCTCTCTTTACTTTCGTCTTTTTACCCCCTGTAAGTTTCCTCTTTAATTGTATATATATATATATATATATATATATATATATATATATATATATATATATATATATATATATATATATGTTTCCTTTACCTTTACCCTTATCATGCGGATATTTATTTGGAGAGACCAATTATCTAAAAAAATATTCTACACTCTGTTGAATCTAGTCGAAACGTAATTTGAGCGATAATATTTGGCTTGCATCACTTTCTACTGTTTCCAAAATATTCTGAATCGCTAAATTAATTTAAAAGCGATCATTAAGGATAAGGTTTTATTTTTCTTGTTGTCGTGTACCTCATGTCGTCAATGTAACTGTTAGAAATGTTATACTGCGCTATGTACGCGGTATTGAATCAGTCTTCCTACTTTTATTACTTCCAATACCACAGAGTTTTATGAAAGGAATGCGCACAAACTTTGCTCCTCAAAATCGAATATCTGATTTTCGTTAATCTTGACTCAAGTTTAGAGTCTTTATATCGAAAAAAATGAATGAGATGTCTTATATTATTCAAAAAATCATGCGGGTCTGTAAACTGCGCAAACCTAGCGTTTTATTCTCCCATAAAGCTACTGTTTCATCGTCCCTGTGTTTTTATATATATATATATATATATATATATATATATATATATATATATATATATATATATATATATATATATATATATATAGAAGAGCATTGTTTCGATGCCGCGAATCAGCGAATACTATTTTAGGACTTCAATGTTTCCTTTACCTTTACCCTTATCATGCGGATATTTATTTGGAGAGACCAATTATCTAAAAAAATATACGGGTTACCAGCTAATATATATATTAGCTGGTAACCCGTCGAAATGATCGGCAAAATCACAGAAAATCACAGAATATCACAGAAAATCACGGGGATGAGAATTTCCTCTGAATATTTGATTTTTTTATATGTGGTTAGCATAGGCGATTTCACCGGTAATTGTTTAATATCTGGAGCAAGTTAATAATGATTACAAAATGTAAACATTGATGCTTAAGTACAGTGGCGGAAAAAATTAACGTAAAACTCATTGGCGTCTGAATGCGGCGTACACGGGAACTAATTGAAATCGCTTTTCCTTCGACAACTTGACAACATTGAGACAGCATATGGAAACCGGGAATATTCAAACTCTCTATGAATTGATATCGATTTTACTCGTCATGTAAATAGTCATACTAATAAGGTTTACGTTCGCGAGATCGTCTGGGAGTTATAAACGTGATGAGCTTGCTTCGACCTGCACCCAGTCGAGGTTCCGAATTCGTAGTTGATTATATAAAGATGCTAACCATATTTTTTTAGAGCTTTGGACCGTTTAAACAAATTTCCTGGTTGAAACTTAAGAAACAATACGATGAAAGCATTATTTGTTGGGACATAAAAATTTTTTTATCCTCCAGATCAAATTCTCTAACAATAAAATGTATTTCCGCGTTCAGGGAATAGCTGTGAACATCGTTTTAATAGGCCTCAAACTACTTCCGAGAAATATGATGCATTACAATTAACATTTTGGCGTAATAACCTGTGAATTTCATGTTAAAGTATGGGAAATCTGGTAGAATAGAATGGTTTCCATGATGAGAAAATTTTTCTTTACAAGCATTTCCAATACCTTAAAACCCTACGTAAGTTTCCGCCCTTGTGCATTCAGGTCATCCCAAACACTTAAATTTCTTAATTCCTCCAAACGTAGTATTATTTACTTTCTGAAAACTACTTTAAAAAATCCGGAGCATTTTATTTGGTCCAGTTTTTAAAAGAAAACATTAGAATTCCCATTTTTCGTTGTATAGTAAGAACCACTGGACGCTGCTTTCTCTTGATCGATGAAGTAGCCTAGAGGGAGAGCGTTCGTCCTGGCGTGGCCTCTTTTAGTGCCTTTATAATTAATCTACGCGATGTGGCTTTATTGCAGCCGAAACTTCGCAGGAATCCGCGGAAGGCCCAGGGAATGGATATTGACCTCAACCATGAGTGTGTGATTTTACGCATATTCGGGCTTTGTAAAAGAATCAGAGCGGTCTCCTTGGTCGTCGAATGAGATGTTTACTTCCTATTCTCGGGTACTCGACCCCACTTGATTTCTACGTCCTGACTGTCGTATGGTGCTCATATCCACTCATTTGCCAATTTACCACTCAGTGAAAAGCTATTCATGAAGGAGAGAACAGACCAGATCTCTGATTGTGTCAGTTACTCGATTTAGTGATCTTACCTGATGCTACATTCACCTTTAAATTAATTTGAAATGATTTAGTAAAGAGGGCAATTATTTTTATTAGGAATTATAGTTTGTTTCTATCTGCAGAACTTGTAAATACCGACTACTTATCTGAGTGAGAGACCAAACAAGTGTGGAATTCTCTTCAAAATATCTTTAAAACGGTTTTGGAAACTTTCCCAGCATTGTTTTCTAGGTTTGCTATGAACAATATATTAGCCGTGTAGTTCAACAGTTCAACTTATAGGATGGAGGATAATACTTAGAGGATAAGTTAAATTAATGAATCACTTATATACCTTTTAACATATTCGCAAGGAAAAATGTTTGGCTAAAATTACGCAGTTAAATTTTATGAGGAGCATTTTTATACCCACGCGTAAGTAATACTCCGACAAAAATGCATCGCGTATTTCCCCCTATGAAAGTGATAAAATACTAAAATAAATCTTTTTCCATGTAGCGACTAAGCAGTAATTAGATATTTTCCCGATGGTTATTTGTATACTCCTCATAAATCCGCAGAGTAGTCAATGGAGTACAAATTAGGAATGTGCACCATCAAAGATTATGCGATTGCTACGTCCCTAAAGAATCTATTTCTCTTCAAATGTGTCGTAATATTACTGCTTCAATGGAAGTTAAAGTTGTGAGTGCCGCCACATTAAGATATTAAAAGACTTTTTACAGGGTCATAAATTTCATCTCTTAGTAGTAATGTATTTTAACGGATGTTGAAAAGGTACACTATAATGCAACGAGTGGAAAAGGGTAAAATGTATGCGTAATTCTCTAAATTTGAGTTGTGTGCACATGATCACAGCAATTGATCATCAAGAAATATGTTGATATTTACATAAAGAATGTGGATGTTTATTAGCCTTATAATCAATCCATCCCCCTCCATTCTCGATTTCCTGACTGAGTCTTTGCGACATGGAGTTGTCCGCATTTTGGTATCCTTTTCCTGGCTTCATTTCCCATCTTCTTCCACGATTTTCCTCATTGCATCTTAATTTTGGGTTGTTTCGTTTGAGGGGGTCGAAAAACGTTTGTTTCTCGCATTGTCCTCATAATAAACGCTGCGCTCCGTGCAGCCCGCTCCATCTATGTTACATGATTATTTTTAACCATCTCCTAAAATTTTGACATTTGTGAACTCGCAAGTATTCCTAGTTGCGGACGAAAAATGAATATTGATAAGCATTTGAATAAACATAGTTCTTATTATAGCGGACATAAATTTAATGGTTTTCGTTTGATAGTAGTGAGAAATAGGTTTTTTTACTTTTAAACACCAAATAAAAGTTCAGTGGGTGAAAGTCGAAGGCGTAACACCCCTTCGGGTAATTTTTCGACGGATGTTTTTGCCTTTTACAAACCTACTATCCGATTCCTCCACCTGGGAGAAAAATGAGGTATACTTAAGGGATAATAAGATCTTTCTTCCCCCAAGAATTGAGTGAGAGGCCGCTAAAACTTTGAACAATATCTCTGCTTGCGCTGTCCGCTCTGCTTGTTCGTCTATCGACGCTCGTCTCCATGAAGCAGTCATTAGTAAACCTTAGCCAAGTTCCGGGTGGTGATGGTCGGGGTGGTTTGTTGTTGTAAATAAGGCACAGGTTTCAAATTCTCGCTTCACCAGAAAGAAAACGCTCGTCGCGCTTCGAAAAAATCGGAAGCACCCGTCAAATATTGTAAAGGGCGTAAGAGAAGTCAAATACCACTTCTTTCCTGTGAGTTACACGGCTGGCGTCCGAAACATTATTACGGCAGAAAAGGTATCGCCCGCAACACTAGGGGAAAGTAAACTCTTATTAAAGGCATACTATTTCCCAAATCAATATAATGCGGCCTTCATACATTCCAATTTTGAATGGATTAGTATTGGCGGAGCTTTGTATCGACACAGGGGAACCTCTAGGGACCCTCAAAAGTCCTCCAAGATTGCTCTTTGCTTTAACTCAGACTTATGGTAGTTGGCCTCCAAACCCATGCATGAGTGGAACTAATGGCGTTTGATTGGAATGGACTGGGCTGATGAGGTGTAATCCGAGAACTACTTCTTTCTGTTTATATTCCCACGAGAGTAGTATGCTTTTTCCTATCCTTATAGTTATTTTAAACGTTCGTATACAATACCACCACGCATTTCAAAAGTAACTTAGTTCACAGTAACGCATACGGACGCAAATAAATTCACCGCAAGGATACGGAATATCATCTTAAATTCACCTTGACATAAGAAAGTTCAGTAGTTGTTACTGGGTTGCAAACCTGAATCGCAATCATGGTTCTTCATGATAATATTGTTCGAGTACGCTCATGATTTCGAAAACGTGATCGTCATCAAGAAAGATCTGGTGCTACATAGCATACATACATAGTGGAGTGCGCTCCAAGGACCTTGAGCATTGCCCTACCAATGCGGCTTGCCTTTTGGATGACGATAACGACCATAAAAAGAAAAGAACCGTGACCCCACCCCTTGTCGAGACATTGTTGACTTTTCATTCAATTTCTGGTCAAGTAAATTGATTTTTATTAGGCAAATTTTATCTATTTTGTATTTAACAAAAAATTCATATTATCAGCCAGTCATTGCAGCTACACATTACATTCATTCATAACGCCAATATGAGAAAATGTATATAAAAGCTCATTTGTGTTCATTAAAAATCGAACACGGACACTCTTTAGCTAGCCAAATACATCTGACAGCTACAACATTAACCGTTACCTATTAATTTATTTCATTAATGTCATTTTACTCCAAACTGAAGTCTTTTAAAAGGCTTTTCTGTTAATTGAAAATGTGCGGCAAATGTTTAGCTAAGCATATAAGATATTATGCAGTCAGACGTAATTGAGTTGTTTATCCATAACTACACCTAATTTCGGTAAACTTTTCGGAATGTTTATTCGTATATCCTGCAGTTACTAGATAAAGCTTAACAGAGGACAGCTCGTCACCAAGCTTCCTGTGATAAAATGAAAGAAATATCGGGAAAATATGCCTAGATTATTCGGTATCGATGCGAGCACATTTATTTTTATTTCTTGAAATTATATATATTTACGTATGTTTTCATAGTTTAATCCCATTCTGACACACTAAAAACGGATTTATATTGGGTCAAGAACGATTCATTAATAAATATCCGTTTTGAGTTTAATAAATATCCGTCCAAGGAACTTCGTCAATCTACAAATGGAAAATCGTGAAAAATTTCATCACGTAGACTATACTTATTTTAATTAAATCTTTTTTGTATCGAAATTTGGTGCGGATAAATCTCGATTTATATCATTTCGGTGAAAAAGACACAGTACACGTCATTCAAAAAGTTCCTCGGAAAGTCGACCACAATAAATATCCCTTGGTGGAAGAATATGAAGATTTCATCATATATACCGAATTGGGTGGGATAGTGAATATTTTTTTATGATCAGTCTTTCTGTATAAATGATATCATTCGACGTAAGAACCATGCTGAAATAAACACGGCGATAAACCGCGACTGAATGTGCGAATAATATGAGAAGAAAGCTCAGAAAATGAGGCGATTGATGACTAAGTTTTACGCTCCAGCAAATGTGAGTTCCATTTCGGATTTCAAATATTTGCGGTAGACGATGTTTTCCTCAGTGTTGCCAGTCTTTCCAGTGTGTACTGCTCCTAGAAGTTCCCGAAAATGCCGCATTCTGGCGCGCGAAACATTTTGCGTTAATTTCTTCCGCCACTGTACAATGTTGTTGACGGCAGCTGTGTGGCTGCTATGCACGTGTACTACGTGTTTATTTTTGCAATTTTCAATTTATCTGGGTCGAGTCTTGGATTACTCCAGGTGTATGTGATGCTACTCGAAACTTTTGAAACTAAAAATAACTTCTCTGTCATCAGAATCTTATTTCCCACCCTCCAACCACCATTTCAATATCAATAGCTCAACTAAAAAACAATAACCACTAATAAATGCATTCAATTACAACAGGAAAAACAAGAATATTCATTTAATAACTGGAATTCCACCTTCACCTTCGCAACCTGGAATATACTCCATTTATTTTTGATTCGGCAAAGTAAGAACCAGGAGAAAGCTAATGCAGAAATGCTAAAAGTTTATTATTAAAAAGATAATTTTGCTAAAAGCAAAAATGAAACAACTCTATAAACTGTCACTTATGGCTTACTTTATTCGGTGTCGAACTTTCAAAAGCACTTAAAGGAATGTACACAGAGACAAGTCTACAAATAAACGGCATGCATCGAGTAGAATGGGGAATGGCTGATAAATGGTTAAAGCAGGCATGGCACGTTATTACAGTCCCTAGAAGAGCGTAGGCGAAGTAGCCCCTCCCACGTGCTAGCCACCCCCCTCTCTCTCTCTCTTTCATAATACCCACCCCTCGAGCAGGAAGCGGCCCTGACAGCGGAAGATTCGGAAGACCCGCGAACGCTGTTAGCTGGACGAGCAACTTTTTTTGATGCGCCCGTGACCTGCCAATTCGACCTCTCGTGACCGGCGCCAATCGCGTGATCGGCGCCACCACCTCCGCGGATGGTGGCGCCTCTTCCCCGATTTGGAAGAACTCATAAAACACCACCCGAGCACTAATACCCATTCTCGCCTCTTTCCGATTCTTACTCGTCCCCAAGGCGTGCGTCGACCGCAGAGACGAGGATGAAAAGCGAGCGGTAAGTTTCCCTTTACTAGACGCAAAGTTGGTCGAACGTGCTCTGATGCCTGCCACGAAGTTCGCCGATATCAGTCGCCCGATCTCCTTGACGAACACCGCAGGGCAGGAGGGTATCAGACTGTATCCTCTTCTCTAGGCAGTGTTTGCCCTCCGACACGAAGGTCGAATCTTCCTTCTATGCAATCGTGTATTTTGCCCCGGCCCCAAATGTTGAGGTCGATGCAAAGTGCTTGCGGTTTTTCACTCATAAATTTTATTAGAAAAAAAATGCAAGTGTTATGCCTCTGTCGTTGTAGAACGATTCCACCATCATCACACTTGGATTATTACAATTTTTTGGATATGACATCCAAATGCAGAGTTTTCACACCTCTTTCGCAAAGGTTTGTTTGCGAGCTTGATGAACACGTAAATATTTCGAATCGGTGAGACAGGGCGCTAAATTTAATTAACACTCAACAGTATTTAATAATTTTCAATGAATTCATAGAAAAACAATAACAAAGTTGCTGAGTTGAGTGCAAACTATGCCGAAAAGGTATAGTTCGAGGTAAAAAAATGACGATTTGATCATTGATTTGCCAGACATTTTTTCCAGTTGGATATTTTTTTCAGTGAAGTAGATATTTCACTCCTTTTCCGCATTAATCTCCATTGTTTTTGCAAATCCCATTATTATACGCGTATCCCATGTATCTTGCATCTACGAGGAGGTTTTAGCCAGAATATATATGTACTTTCACTCGCATCTTCGATTATATATCTGCTCAAGAAACCGATTGAGGAAACATATAATGATTATCTACAAAACAGAGAATTGAAACAAAGCTAAAGCCGTCAATAAAGCTGAAAAGCTATTGAATCTATTAAATGAGGAAAATTTTAACGAGAGTTGGCGACACAAAAAAAAAACAAATGGCTTCTCTAAACCCTGAACAATCCGTTTAATTGTTAAGGAACATTACATAAATGTGGAAAACTAACATGTATGAATGTTTTACCGTGATAACGCATGTACCTTTTTTACCGTTTTAAGCCTCAGTTTTTAAACCATTTAAGTGGGGACTGGTATAACATTATGGTTATAACAGATCTATGTAACTAACATGGGCCCGTTACTTCACCCAGAAGCATGATTCGTGGACGAAAATGCTCGTGATACAGAGAATTGCGTCATTATGAAAGATCGTTCAATTTGAAGATATGGGAATCCTGAGCCTGAAAGATTGCTCTCTCGTATTGCTCCAAAAAAATTGCTCAGGAGTCAATTACCTGACGGGAGATTCCATGTCAAGCGATTCAATGATGGTTGCAAGACCATTTTTTAAATCAATGTTTTGTATGAACATTTTGCATGAACACTCGTTTTCTTGCGAAAGTCGTTTTTATAAAATGGCCCGCGGCAATTTTTGAATTATTTGATGTTTAAACTATCCTTCATACCTCTCAAACTAATGGTGAAAGAGAGATGAAACTAAAACCACACAATTTTGGACAAAATTGATTGTTTCCTAGCATTCTTACTTTTTCTTTTACATTTCTTCAGAGTCAAATTGAACTTCAAAAATCAGAATTTTTTCTTATAAAAATTCCGATTTCCGACGCGAAAAACCTCTACAAAGGAAAAGTTTCAGATCTTTAACTCTGCACACTTAAAGTAATATACATCAAGTAACTCAAACATTCAAGTGAACTTATTTGAAAAAATGAGTATAGCAAGAAAACCAGTGGAGATAAAATAGTTATAACAGTCACATTGACTATCAGAACATGTAGATATGCACGTTCAAAAAATAATTTTTTGTAAATATGGTTGGGAATCAATTTTATTTTTTTATTGGATCATTTCCTATGGCATGACCCAGCCAATTGATCACGACTTTACTTAACCCATGAACGTAACTTGTCCTTCCCAAGCTTCACAAGTCCTGAGCCACTTGACCTTGCATCTAATTGCGTGCCGACTCCGCCACAAATTTGGTTGACGTAACCTTGGGCGATGAAATTTCTCCGCGGGCCAATTTTGAATGGATTTCCTGTCAGTCGCCCTCTCGTTGAAAAGGAGAAAACATCGCCGGCTCCCTCTCGCCTTGGGCTATGTTTTTTGGGAGAATGTGCACGACGCATAAGGGCAGATACTCAAACATTTGTGGGAGGGCGGCGCGTTGACATTCTGGCAGGTTTGCGTGATGAGACCGCACTTGACGGGGAGATGAGAGGCGGATGAAGAAGGGTTTGAGAAGGCTGAGGCTCCGCTCTGCCTCAAGAGACGAGTCGAAAGAGTTCGAGGATGAGTTCTCTCGGCTGAGGGAAATAATTGCTTGGCTTTGGAAACTGTGTAATAAGCTCTCTGGAGTATAACACGGGAACATGCTATCCCAGAAAACTGTAATGAATATCTTCCTTATTTCATGTCAGAACACGAAGTAAGCACATTTTTTTGATTACTCAGTAATAGATTTCTCATCTTAGTGTATAAACATACGTGCGAGTGGCTTTGTACCACATAATTTGTCAATGCAATGATTCGTCGTTATATAAACGACAATGTTGGGTTTATCCACCGTGACAGTGGCTTTGTAAGCACGACTATTGTCTCATGTACTACAATGTAGACTTGAGGCGTGAACATTTAGTTCACATAAACCCCCCTTGAAATTTTTCTTGAAGGAAGAAGGTGAAGTAACTGGATAACACACCTGACCGGCAATTGAGAGATCCGGGTTTGAATCCCGGTTAAGTCGAATGGATTTTCAGGGCAAATTTCAACCCTGGTGCTTGTGAACTATGTTTTTTTAAATACCACCATCTTCAAGCATCAATCATATTTTAAAGTTAAGTATAACATAACAGACTCAATTAAACTAATAAATGATTACTTTTACGACCTCGAGCAAATTGAGTATTTGTAGCATCACAATGGGGGGCATACTAATGGGCAAACAACAAAACATTAAGGCATTTCGAGCGAGATATTTCCCTAGTCCTAACAGAGGCCATATTCAAACTTAACGTTTCAATTTCAGCAACTGTAGGAAGCATAAAGTACATGTTGTAATATTAATGGTGGCAATTAAAAAATGAGGAATTTCTAACACCTACTCTTCAATAAAATAACAAAAATTATAAATTTTATTAGACATTAAGCAATGTACGTTTGCAATAGTCTTCATCAAGATTAAGGACAACACAAACAAAATCAAAATGCAATATTTAGGTTTTTGCACAAATGATATTCTTCAATTGAATAGAAAGCTTTTGATTAGTGGTTTGTATGTTTTCGCAACCATTTTTGAAAATAAATCTGATTGTCACTAAGAGTAACCATTTCAGGATCACAAAAAAACCTTCCGTTGTGAAGGAGTTTTAATCGTAACATGCGGAAAAAATGAGTCAAGTTAAAGTCTTGTAAGGATATTTTCATTAAATTATTTAGAATTTCAAGTATATAAAAGTATATTATAGCACCATTAATAATGCAATATTTAATTCATGCTTCTCACTGCTGCGAAAATTAAAACGTATGATTCGAATTCTCCATTATGACTAGTGAACTATCTCGCTTAAACTAATTTAAAACTCCTTTACAGCGGAAGATTTTTTTTGTGATTCTGAAAAAATGACGGCTGAGACAATATAATTTTATTTTCAAAGTAGTTAAGAAAATATGCAAAGTACATACAGTTAATTTTTTGACGACATCTAGGTGTTTTAAGTTCCTCATATTTTTAATTAACGTTTCTTTGAAGTGTATACATGTACCATTTCCCATGTAAAATGGCATGTATCTGTTGAAAAACATCTCGAAAAAAGTGCGGTAAGTGACAGATATTTTAGTATCTTTGGAAGGGTGAGATAATTTTCTTCAAAACGAGACCAAATTCATTGATTTCTGGGTAGATTGACATCTCGCTCGATCTAACTTAAGGACAAAAGCTCCCTCATGATGCAAATATTTCTTGCTGTGGTTCCAGTAGGTTCCCAATATTTAACTTTCTCTCCTGGCCAAGTTGATCCTCTCACCTCGTTGGCAAAAGCAACTTGAGTTATTTTCCTGAGGAACAAACTCTATACCCGTTATTTTTGCAGATGTTTTGACATATCGTCACATCAACCAAAATAATCAACGAGCAAATCCTGATTACACTTCCGGCAAATTAAGTGCACGTTCAATGCAAAAGACCTAAAAGCCTAAAACACAGCAGGGAGGCAAGTTGAGAGGCTCGATTTCTCGAATTGACGGACTTGTAGCAAAGCCTTGAATAACTCACGCACACAAAGGTCGAGCGAAACTCTAAAACTCTCAAAAGAGCACTTGACGGCAAGGGGGCGATCGGAAATTTCCAAGACCGTCGGGAGGTCAGGATTTAAGGGCCGTAAAGATGGTGAGTCGCGTAGCACGTCCTGCAAAATCATTTATAACAGAGCCGTTTCATAAAGTGTGGCCTCTGGAATACCTCTCCCTCCATTTCTTTTGAAGCAGCTCGCAAAGCGGTTCAAAGGGCGAAACTCGCGATGAATTCATCGCTCCCGGCTCATCGCTCAAAGTCGAGCACTAGATGACAAGTGGGGAAATGAATTCACACGCGGACAATGAGCTCGGCCTTTAGAACATGCCTCCCCGGTCCTTTGACTCCGACGGGCAGGTAGCAGGCCAGACAACCCTTAGCAATACGCTGAATATTTAATTTTGCAAAACCTCCCTTGGTCAGTAAATCACTTTCTCCACATTTCAACTCCAGAAAAGTGGATTACTTACGGTGGTTGGTGCGGTAATCATGGGCCATTGAGTGTCTACCTTGATAATTTTTTAAGCAAGTTGAAAAGAATTCTTGGACCACAGGTGTTTAAATGTATCTTTTTAAGTGGCACAGGCACTCGTATAACTTATATAATAATAATATTTTTTTTATTTTTTCCTTATATGAAGTATGATATGCGGAAATAGTGAGTCAAGACTTGTATGGATATTTTTATTCAATTAATTAGTATTTCAGTCAAATAAAGTATATTATTGCACTATCAAT
Organism: Ceriagrion tenellum; assembly: GCA_963169105.1. Taxonomy (NCBI): domain Eukaryota; kingdom Metazoa; phylum Arthropoda; class Insecta; order Odonata; family Coenagrionidae; genus Ceriagrion; species Ceriagrion tenellum. Next base: position 51,222,035 of record OY720637.1, read on the forward strand.
AATGTAGTGTTGTATTTAATTTATGCTTCCTACAGCTGACAAAATTAAAATGTAAAATTCGAATATGGTCTCTATTATGACTAGTGATCTCACTCAAACTACCATAATACTCCTTCACAACGGAAGACTTTTTTGTGATTCTGAAAAGAGTACGGCAGACACAATATGATTTAATTTTGAAAATAGTTAGGAAAACATGTAAAGTGCATACTTTTAAGATTGAAATTCTCTCGGGATTCAAACCGGGTTAAATTTTTGGCTGCTGCTAACGTTTCGGTGGATAACACTTCCATCGTCATCAGGGTAATCAGATCAGATCATTACCCTGATGACGATGGAAGTGTTATCCATCGAAACGTTAGCAGCAGCCAAAAATTTAACCCGGTGTGAATCCCGAGAGAATTTAACTCATAATATTCGCCGGGAAAGTACTAAATCATTTATTATGCATACTCTTAAGTTTTTGACGAGATCCTGGTGTTTCAAATTCCTCACCTTTTTAAGTAATGTCTCTCTGGAGTGTATACACGTACCATTTCCCATCTAAAATGGCTACTATTTGTTATAAAACGTCTCAAAAAGTCGTACGGTAAGTGACAGACAGTTTTTGGGACGGTGTTTAAAATTTAGGGTCGCAGGTTCGAGACCAAGTGAGGGGAAAAAAGTTCCCTGGAATCCAGTATTTGCATGCCACCTGCACTGACCCCACTACTGAGAGGCAGCAGTCTCAGCAGAAGGAATTGACGGCGCAGATCAAGAAGATTGGACTAGCATCAACCGCCACGGCTTCAGGCGTGAGGGAAGTTCACGGAATCGGCCGGGGTACTGCGATGTGGAAGGCAACGGGGAAACCACCACGTTAACAATCCTTAGAATTTGCAACCTTCCACTCTGCCGTCTACTTTCAATTAGGATTGAACGACATATGATAGTTAAAAATTTTAACGAAATTATATTGAAATATGTTGCTATCAAATATTGGACTCGACATGACACCTTGATATTCGTTAGCAACAGCTATAATAACAAGACCTGTAATATTACGCGCTTACTAAAAAATCTGTTCGCATACAATCAAATAACTACTATAAATATTTCATGTGCCATGAGACTACGCATTATAGTCCTAAATTGCCAAAAGACTACATCAGAATGATTCATTGTTCACTCTCCTTTGCCGTTATGACTAATTAGTACATGTGTACAAAGTGCAGTGGACATGTGTGCTTAAAAAATCGCTCAAACGATTTTATCTCCTTGATAAATTGCGAAGAGCTCCAAGCCTTAAGTCGAGTACCACATGAATCATTTAGTGTGCCACATGACCCGTTGCATCAAACATTTTGTTAGATGTAGTTTCACTGAACATTCCTCAAGTTCAATATGTTACGACAGTTAAATCCATTTCACACATACCGTCTACCACTTGAAGACGGAGCTGTAACGCCGTGCAATACCCAAATAAAAAAGTGGATGCATTGATTTAGTTAAATATTCGTGGATCCGTTATTTTTAGTTCTTTTTTATATTGATGGTTGTTGCGCTTATTTTCATTTATCAATTGTAATTTACTTGAAGTTTTAAAGAAAAAATTGTTTTGCAAATTGTTGAATGTTTATTTTTTGGAAGAGGTTGATAAGACGTTGTTGATAAGGGGATTGTTGGGAGAGAGGCTAAAGAGAGAGGATGGGAGATGCGTCGTGGTCTCAAATAAAGAAGTGTCTGGGGAAAAAAAGGGTCTGGAACTTAGGAATACAAATAACTAATTGAAAAAAGAGTAGCCTCATCACAGATTCAAAGACATTCACCACGAATAGGAGGGTCATCGATCAAAAATTCAGCTCACAGGTACTTAGTCTCGCTGACCAAATGACGACCGATGTAACATCAAGGCAAGTCGCTGTACGACATCAAATTTAATGATTTATGGTGAAGAATAAAAATATCCTATTATCAGTCAGTGAAAATCTCGGTAAGAAACATTTTTTTTACGTTTAGTCTCATTCTCATCTGCCGTATCTTTTAATACAGTGCGCACATCGCAAGTTAGTTCATGTTTCCGTGAAAATCAGTCAACATATTACCCACAGAGGAAAAAAAATATAATCTAGGTAAGTAAACAAAGTAAGTAATATGCCGTAAGGCCGCATGCACCTTATTCCACACTATGCGAAACGATTACCTTCCTACTACCCTCTTCATGGGTCTTGTCGCTAAATATAATGGAAAAGTTTCAAATAACTCCAACATTGGAGAGCTGTGCTTCCTACTTTTAACACATCCTTTACAAAAGACGCTTCTCGAGAAGAAAATTTAAGTAAAAGATATAAAAGTCCACTGGATTACATTCTCAGAACCACTACCTTCTAGCATAAACGCGTATTGTTTATCGCCCTTCCCCCTCTCTCTTTCCCTATTGGATGACGTCTCTGCCCCCCCCCTCCTCCTCAGTTTACCTTTATTTACAACTTGAATGTCTTGACCCCTCCTCACTTCAACCTTGTGTTGACGTGAGGCGTTACCTTCGGTTCGCTGAAGAGGGCTACTTTGTAGCCGAAATACGCGTATTCGACCCCCCACCCTCGTCCGTTCCTGTTGTGTGCACTTGACCACGCTCTATTGGAGCTTATTCTCCCAGAAGTTGGGCCCGTTTGTGTGTGTGAGTGATTTTGTGTGCTTGCGTAAATATCCGGGCATCCTTAGCGGGGTCTCATTATCCCTGTGAAGGATCCCAGGTTATAACCCAAACATCCTTAGCGGGGTCCCATTAGCCCTTGCAAAGGATCCTATTTGGATTGTGTGAGTGCGTCTGTGTTTGGTCCCTGGCGAGGAAGTAACATTCCCGTAAACCATCACAGGGGGATATTCTTGGTTGAGAGGCTGTGGTTTCCCAGCATACCAACACAGTAAGTTATGTGTTTTCCGACGAAGGGTGCCAATTGTTTAGGGATTTTGGAGACTTTCTTTGTTTTATTTTAATTGTATTCGTCGCATATACTATCACCATGAAAATTGTGAGAAGTTGACCATTTTTAGTTACTGGTCACCGTTAACGTAGGTAGTTTCGTGAGATGCTTCCCTAGTCATAATGGAGACCAGATTCGAATATTACGTTTTAATTTCAGCAGCTGTAGGGAGCATAAAATAAATATTGTACCATCGACTGAGCGATAACTTACTTTTACACGACTGAAATTCTCAGTAGTTAACTAAAAATATCAATATATGTCTTTCACTTGCCTCACTTTTTTCACGCGGTACGTTTGAAACTTCCTCACAACGGAAGGCTTATTTGCGATTCTGAAAAAAATTATTGCGGTGAAATATAATAATTATTAATATTATCATTAATTCTTTTTAAAAATGGATCTTTATTACTATTTAATATAACAATAATTAATTTTTAATAGACTTGTGAACACTTACAAGCTACACACTGGTATTTTTGACGAGTTAGGTATTATAAATACCTAATTTTTGAAAATAAAGAATGTCTCTCTGGAGTGCATTTACATACCATTTCCAGTGTAGAATGGCTGGGTGATTGCGGTGAGGGGCTGATATTTTGGTATCTTGGAAAGGATATTTTTCTTTGAAATGAGATTAAATTTATTTATAGGTGAAATCACTCAATATCACTCAGACTACTTTTAGCGTCACGGGGAAAAGAACCGTAAAAAATACTTTTGGGAGGTATGTATAGCATTATTAGGTAATGAATTCGAGATTTAATTCGTTAGAAATATATTACCTGAAACTAGCCGGAATATTACCCTAATAATTCTAGCCATTACAATTATCAAAAGGACGGAAATTAAGAATGTAATACGCAGCACATTATGTGACGATGGAACGCAAGAAAAATTCTCTTGTTCGTAAAAGGCATTAGATACGTTCAGTAACCCACAAATCAAAGTACATAGCAAACTCATGAATACTATTGAGGTCAATTTGCATTAGGTTTGCGTAGCGATATATAATCAGCTATAATCAGCAGAACTTCAAATTAACCTTGGATATCCATGAATGGAGTTAAAAATCCATTTTTCGGCAGTTCATCGGCAAAGAATACACTTAGAAATCTCCTCTGCAGGCAATCTCTGATTGAAGCCTTAAGTGAACAACATAACATGAACATAACACTAAAACTTAAGATTAATCACGTCAAACGTTATTGCGAATGTTTATTTAGATTTAATGCCATTGTTGACAAGTCCGATGAACTTCAGATATACGATTTATCGACGAGGGATGAATGTACCATGATTTTAACTTAAAATACGGAGGTAAAGTAATACAAATCAATTTGAGACATCCGTAAATTATTCATAACAGTGTAAAGTGAAAAAACTTCAAACTTCGGCAACAATGCGGACAAAATTTGGTTTATTTACATAACACGGAGTTCTCTTCTAAAGTTAGGGGAAAGTTTCACGTGTTCATAATTATGAAACAAGCCTACCTAAATTAAGGATAACAGTACCTGAAGTGATATGCACCAAAAATAATAAACAACATAAAATGAGGTCTTAACGGACTAATTGTGTACTTAAATTTTATGTCATTGTGTTCCACGAATTTCGGCAGTATTAAATCGGCGGTCCTCATTCATAAAAGACTACCATAAACATATCCACTTAGGGTAAATTGTCCGATGTGGTTTTAGTAAAACCACTGTGCACCATATTTGTTGTTCGCCATAAAATATCTTCTTAAAATACGTGGTATTCTACTGTTCTACCCGAGCTCTCTTTGCTTTTGTCTCTCGCTCAGCGAAAATGACATCACACCAATCAGATTTCGTTTCGCTGTCACGAATGAAAATACGAAATTACGACTATTTTAATCATAAATATCTCAGTAAATATTGAATAAGTTTCAAAAATATTTTCACTCCGTAAGTGTGTAGGAGTAAAAGTAACGTATTAAGATCCGTATTCTTACAGTTAAAATTTTGGAAAATATCCAATTATAATATATGAGACGTACCAGTAGTCAACCATACGAAAACCTTGCAATTTTAAATTTACCCTGTTAGCTCTGACGGGTTGAAGAAATGACATAAGTACCCAGGCAGCGAAGGTAAAACTCATGCGAAAAAGCCTCATGAATAAGGATCACACACACAATAACCGCGGGGAATGACGTTTCTGGTAATAGTTACAAAATCTTTTTTTCACTAACTTTCAAGTATTATCATCACTTAACCGATACTAGGTGGCGATCAAAAGCACATTTAGAAGGATTTCTTGCCAAGATCGGCTCACAAACTCATCCGCCGTCAAGCAGCGCCAATTGTGGTACTCGAAGGAACTACTCCGTTTACTCAAAATGACGCTGTTACTCTCCTCGGCTGCCCAAACAGACGATAAATCATCCACCGCGTCAAAAAAATTACCCTCCTTCTCCCACAAACACCCGGAGCCTGGTTTTTCTTCACGAAGTGATCGTGGAAACTGGCAACCTGCCAAGGATTCTGGAAAATGCGATTGATATATTTGCTATATTTTTACGATGTGTTTGGATAGAATTCGAAGTAGCCAATTCCCAATACAAACGTGAAATGACTTATAGAGACCCGAAATAAAAACTTTGAACGCTATGTTTCATTGTTATCTTCTAATTAATGTTTCATATCGGTGACAAATGCGTTTTGATTCAAAAATTTTCACAATGAGCTGTATTGAGTAGCAGTGATAAAACTAGTCAGTGGTATTCAGGAACTAATAATAAAAGATACTTGGTTTTATTCCACACTATTTCATCATCCCAAGAAATGGTTTCTAATGCTTTGACAGAAATAGTGTGTAATAAAACCAAGTATCTTTTATTATGAGTGACATCATAAATCTCCACTATGTGAAGCCGAAAAACTATGTCTTATACATGTATTCAGGAATTAATAAAAACTATGTAAGATTTACGTAGAATATTTATTGGACAACCGGTTTCGTCAAATAGACGACATCACCTGATGATGTAGACTAATCGATGAATCCGGTCTCTCTCTCTCTACTCTACTCTACTCTACTCCAAAATACTCTACGTAAAACTTACATAGTTTAATAATTTCCTTTCTATTATTGAAAAGTTTTACAAAGTTAAGGCTGAGACTATTGAAATTAATCGGTGTTGCATTTTCCAACTGGTCCCCATTCTCCAGAAGCAGACTTATTATTTTTAGGCTCACAAACCATGGACTAAGCCTTCGCGAGCTGTTACTATCTAACTTTTATGTGACACCATAAAACAAAAACTCAAAGTCATTTCGTTCAATTTCTCCCCACCTTTTGTCACGATATATGAAAAAAATTAAGTGGAGTTCCTAGAGATAACAGAAAGCTCATTATCCAAAGAAATGGTTTCAAATGCTTTGATAGAAAGTTCCGTAATTAATTTTTAACGAATTTTAGCCTCATAATTTTATGTTTTAACATCTCCTTGAGTTTTGGTGGTGTCAGTAATACTTTTTTCTATCTATTATTGTTTTTTTAAAACAAGAACTCCTTCGTGGCGCTTTTAACGTGACGCTGGAAATGCCTAAGTGGAAGCACGGAAGAAGAAAATTTGCTTCATGCTCATGAGCGTATGAGCAAAACGGTAGAAACGTTGCCTTTATAATTTTTAATAAATGTACCGATAGCTATAAAAGCTCACCCGCTATTGATGCATAATGTGTAAAAATCTGAACCAAACAGGACAAGTAATGCCTCTGCATGATTGAATTGTATTTTCAGTTAATCTTTAGTAGATAGACGTTGCTAGTTCCTGTCAAACAGTTTGCTTAGCACAATCGCCTTTGCTTTACTCCTTTCAAATGCTTCGACAAATCGACAAAAAGCAAACTTCTTTCCGTCCAAGTCAAAGCGATACGCAACGGGCGTACTCACGTCTATTTCCAGCGCACATTCCAAAATGATTTTGTACGGCATGTCATGAAGACTTAGAGAAAAGAAAACAAGGACTTTGCAGATCTATACGTATTTCTGCATTACCTAGCGACCCTCCGAAAGGCAGAACCAGATTCACCGCGTGCCGTTGTAGTACAAAATGCTCATTTCATTTACGCTGCCCTTCAATTTAACGGCCGCTAAAACACTAGAGGTACCTTAACCCTTTGAAAGCCAACCGGTTTTCTAGGTACTATGCTAAAATTTCCGAGGCATTTTTGCTGATTTTGCAGTAGTTTAGGAAAACAATTGTCTCAAATACAAGTGAAGGTAAATATTCAAAAACTCAAGGAAAACTTTATTAAATGTGGTTTCACCTTTTCAATATATTATTTGACGATTTTTTTTACAAAATCTGCATCTGCATCTGTAATCCAGAGTCATCTACATGCTGCCACAACAATTATCAAGTAGAGTCGTCGCAATCCGCCATTATTGGGACGTCCCGGGCGAGGGTTGTCGTATAAGCTTCTGCGTGTTTATCGGTATTAAATTGTAGTTTTAAAATTGCGACACGCATTACGCTTTGTGATCATGGGAGGATGCAGCGCACCAAACCGCGCTAATAGAACAGATAGTGGCCAGAGATCCAGAAAGAAAAGCTAAATTGATTCAGATGAGCCGACGGGATAAGTGGAAGCCTAGAGGCTACGCAAAGCTCTGTGAGGTATACTTCTTTATATGAATTAAATGTTTTAAATAATGAACAGAGGATTAATGAACTAAGTATTTGGCTTTTAAATTCCTATTGCTGCCATACTTCATCAACTGGCGGACGTGCTTCGCAGAAAAGTTTCGTACTATTCGTGTATTTACAGCCGGTTTATCGGTTTTTCATGTTAGCTTCGGGTAGCATTTTGTTCACAGATGAGTAATTTTTTCAAAAAAAGAGAGTCAAATAGTGCTTTTCTATCTGTACTTAATAGTTGTTGTGGCGGCATGTAGATGACTCTGCTGTAATCTGCATTTAGGTGCCATCTGTGAACAATCAGTGAAATACCAGCATCTAAGCGTGACATTGCAGGAGGCTCCTGGCACTTTTCGCGAGAGACAGGAGGAGCGCGATAGCGCTCCCCGGCACTCTAAGGGTTAAGGCTAAGATTCGCATCCTGCTTGAAAGGTAGCACTACAGTTTTTCACGGTTTCTCTGACAAGAAAAGTATGAATTTCAGAAAAATAAATCTCGTTCTTTACGTTTGAATTCCTATATCATCAACTCCTTTGGGTTTGAATTTACCCCCGCCTGTCGTTTTCACTGATTTAATCGACCTCCCCTTTGATTTATCGACTGAATGTTTACCTAAGAAGAAGATTCTGTTCGAGGCATAGTAAAAAATCGATATTTTCAACAATTATGAATAATAAGCGACCGAAAATAAACATAAATAAAACGACGAGATGAGTCTTTTCATTCCCTTGGCATTTTCTAGCCAAAATGTTTGCTAGAAAAAGGTTAATTACGCCAAAATTTTGAATACTGTACCGAAATTTCTTGTCTACATCATTTTTTATTGGGGAAAAAATGTAAACAATCCTAGTATCATTTCCATTACTTCATGGATAGAAACTTCCACCACATGAACAAAGTGTGTAATGTGGCACAAGAATTTTTTTTGACTTAACTAAAACTCTCAAACTAACTCAAAAACTATATCAATGAACACTCAATGACCCACAATTACCACTCGAGCCATCTTAATAGCAAGTATTCATTTGACTCGTCATTTTTACCCCAATAATTGAGTGCTAGAGGTTTGAGCTAATAATAGGGAATGCTCTCGAAAGCGTTTGTTTGATCTTATACTTCCCTAAAGCTAGTTTTATGCTTTCCGTTTGTTCCAATTCATTGTTTACGATTCTCAGGTTAATGGTGCAGGATGACAGAGCTTGCTTGGTATATTACACACATGAATAATTTTTTAAATCGAAATTCGTGTTATTCAGTATAGTTTTTAAAAATCTTTTTATAAACTTTATCAAAAATTAAAAAAAATCTCTCTAACAATGGCACTTGTAAGAGCATGACCTTCGCAGCGGATTACCTTAGCCCATGATTCTACTATCACTATGCACGCATAGGCATCACAAAAAGTCGGTCAAACCTTTTCCGAGGAAATGTCCCATGTCCCTAAAACGGGAGGGAGATGTATGCACGTGGACACTCGAAGAGTTTATAATATCATTTCTAGGGAACAAAGAAACGCACTGACGCCAACGTAAAAGTGTTACGTTACCAATTGGATAGAAGTTTACCTGAGCTCTGGAATCATGGTTTAGTTAAAAAATCTATTACATTCATAATTACTAAATGGTACGATCATAAAAAATTACATCATATATTCAATAAAACAAATTTGCATCATTATAGTTCACTCATAAGACTCCGAACCACTACAAACACATATTTTGATGAAGTTACATTCGAACTCAGGACTACTTAGATTGATCACTAAGGACATGATTTCGAGGGCATTTGGTATTATGAACAATTACACAAAATTAAAGTGAAGGCGAATATAATGCATAAATTTATTAATGATGACAATTCATATTTCTTCTTATTAGAGATACAAAAAGAGAAGTATCAGGCTCGATATGGCGAAATGAATTCATCATAAAGAATGAGAGCCTGTTCAACCTAGGTTTCAATAAACCAAATTTGAGTAAAAAATCTCATGAATAAGCGTCCCATAATACTGTCCTATAAAGGGTTAAACAGGTGATCTGGGAAATAAAAAGTGAAGAAATGGTAATTTTATACGCAATTATTTTATGATAAATGAATATTTAATTGAAGAAAATTTATACATTAATAAAATATATAATTAAACTTAATAAATCAAAGAAAAGGAAAGTAACAAAAAGGATTAGCAGTCATATTAAGATCGCCACTCAAGTCCAAATAAATGCTTTCATTTTCAGCGTTCATGAGGGTGACGTTACGATAGTAAGACCCCGTAACTATTCAACTCTTCTTTCCACTCAACATTTTGAGTTTGATGAGGGTTTTCCAGAGGTAAAAGAACTTTCAAATTGCTTCGTCTTTTGACTCGGGAAAAAGTTACGTATAACATTATTGCGGGCATTTTGGTCCTATTTCGAAATGAACCTGATTTCTCACAAATATGGGACCTATACCAATCGGTTTCTCACACTGCAAAACACCCCAATGTCAACATTCGAGTAGATTGGATACCCATTTTTCTAGGAAATCATATAATAATATACCCATCAGCATATATTCATTGATTGACTAATATGCAGGATTTTTTTTCTCACCCATCTTATCTGTAGATTTCGTCATGCTGGAGGGCAAGCGGCCTTTTTTACCCACGTCGTCATCCGCTAACTGTCCAACAATGAACATTTGTTTTCGCCAAAGAATAAGTGAGAATAATTGAAAAGAGACATCTCAGAAAACCAAAACCTTGAATTAAAATTAAAAGTAGTGAAAATTTACATAGTAATTTTGCAGTTCCTATCTGCTTAAAACTTAATTAAAAATTTTCAAGAGAGAAAAACTCGATTTGGGTGTCTGAGATGCCTTTTATTACAGAGGATTAATCCCGAAAATTTTTCGAATTATCCTTCACTGTGATATGCAATTGCGCATTTACCTGTTAGCAGTGATCACAGACGGTTTCCAGTACAACCTTCTCCGATAAAATCATATGAAGATTAAACATTTGCTATACTTGAGGCTTGCTCTACTTGAGGTTTATGTGACTAAGTTATAACTCCTAGGAAACCTAAGTGTGATAGCTAGAACAGATAATTTCAATACCGAGCGCGGTCACGAAATCCGGCAGTGGCAGAGAATTTTTTCAGCGTAATCTCCTCGACCACATTTGATAGATGTTTTAAGAGCAATATTCCATCGATTTTATGAGATCTAAGGTGAGATCCCCTCTGTTAATAGTAGGTTAATTCCAACGTCAGGTGTCTCTTTATCTTTCATCTAATCCATAAAAGTGCTACCTCTACCACGGAGGTTAGAAAATAATAGAGTAGACATTTCACTTGATTCTTGAAGCCAGTTCTCTCATTAAAGTCGGCGAAATTTAGGCCTTCATCTGACTTGTGCATCACTTTCATCTACGTCTACAAATTACCCCGCAGGCCACCTAAGGGTGTCTAGCAGGGGATGAATTATCGCCAACATATACTGGATTGGAAAGGATAGTTGGGGAGGCGACCGACAGCTAAGGTCTTTTTCGCCATAGGGGATAGGTAAGGGAGGAAGGGTGGATAGAAACCCGGCGTTGGCATTAGCCTGTTCTTAAAAAAAGACGCCAAGGGTACCATGGTTTAACGTCTCATCCAACGGACGGAGTACTGCACTTGAAGTGCACCCCACAAGACACTCAAGTAGGGATCGGGTTTCCTCTGAAAAACATCCGCCTCCGCAGGGATTTGAACGCTGGCCGTCCGTATGGTTAGCCAGTACTCTAGTCACTACACCAACCCGATTCCCACCAACATAAACTATGGTGCATAATAGCGTAATAATAAGCGTACATTAGGAAGGTCTTCGGATGAAGAAGTAAAAGAAAGATGCTACTCCGCTCTGGTTAGGCCACACCTAGAATATGCCACGAGCATTTGGGACGCAGGTCATAAAGATTTAATCAAAAAAGTTAATAGAATACAAAGAAAAGCAGCACGATTCGTTAAAAACTGCTACGAGCGTACGTATAGTGGTTCACGACTTTTAGAGGGATTAAGGTGGGAGCCCTTAGAGACTCGTAGGCTACACGCTAGGCTTAGTTTGCTTGAGAAAATCAGAAATGGCGTGTTTCAGAGCGGTGCAAAGAATATAATCATGACGCCTCACTACATCTCTAGGTCTGACAGAAGTGATAAAATAAGAGAAATACATTGCCGAACAGATAGGTACAAAAACATGTTCTTGCCGCGCACAATAAACAATCAAAATAAAAACTGATCTGTACTATGTACTTTTCCAAAATTCACGTCACCATTTCACCTCCCAAAACCTTATCCCTTGCGTCTTTACACGGCTGGCGTCCAAGCACCCCCTGCCACATGCTCATGCGTCGGCTATCAGATTGTTATATTTAGATTTTACAACTAAATGACCCTCATTACACTTGAAAATTGTGAGAAAAAATCTTGAAGTAATATGTATTTCAATCATAGTAACACCACCCACATGGACACTTAAATTTCAAACGCTGATGTGGACTTTAATTTAGATTTTAATACGGCATTTAATAATTTTTTGCAACTTTCTTTTTATTTTGCTCAATAAGTTTCATTATAGTTTGTTAAGTCGATGTTCTTTAAGAAAGTAATTCCTAATTTTTTAGCAAATATATACCTAGTAAATGATCGTCCCATAACTTTTCAAATAAGAGAAAGCTTATGCCATTATTAATGACGTTTTCAAATTTATGAATTACACAATAAAAACGTTTTTAAAAAGTTGTGTTAAATACAAAAATTTCCATTTAATATTATAAGTAATTAATAAATATGAGTAATGATATTACAAGTGAAGAACCTCTGGAAATGTGATGTTTTATACCTCTCAGGCCACGCCTACTCGGCACAGAATCCTTCCCATACTCCTCCGTTCTTGCTACGCCTTAGCCTACGAGCGTTCATGGCCATACCTTCTCAACTTCATCTTAATTTCCATAACTCATACAAAGCTACTCATCAGTATGCAAATACGAAAATAACTTCAGTAGCCGTTAACCTTTCTTTATTTATCCCTCTAGCTATACCTGAAGCTCGTATCCTTAGCTGATGTATTCATATTTTTTCCGAGTACGATTTGAAACTAGACTTTTGTCTACTGAGGCAGGAAAACCAATCTACCTTTCATTTTGCAATATGAGAGGGAGAAAGTGACACGCTAAGCAGGAATAATAAAATTAAATAGCAAATACTTGCTTGGGTACAACATTTACATGAACTTTCGCGGAATGAGTCTAGTTTACAACTGTTCTAAAAATTTAGACTTGAAGAGTTCTTTGATTCATACACGGTATGAGGTTTCACCTAGCGGAAACTTCCATTTCTTAGTGTAAAATAAGGCTTAGTATGTTGTACAGGAAACGTATATTCGAAGTACAGCTTCCATCCACAGTCATTTTTAATACCACCATTCTTCCAACAACTCAGGGGTAAAAGCAAAATTGGTATGAGGCGTTTGTTGTAATAAGAAATACTTAATGTTAAAGCTAAAGCAACAATTTTCATCTGCCAGAGAATATTGACAAAAAGTATTAAATTATGTTTGAGCTTATCGACAAGTCAGATACTCATCAAAGAGAAAAGTATAAATTTTTCGCTGGAAAACAGATCGACCAAAAAATGCAACGGCAGCAATTGAATCCCAGCAAATTTTCACCTTACAATTAAATAAACCTCTGTAATGGTGTAAGAATGGATACAACAGCCAAAATAATTTCTCAAAAATAATCTTGGACGGCAATACTAGAATATTTTTCAAGGATATGTTGCATTTCGTTAATAATTCATCTGCATATTACTTTTTATTGCATTCTTTTCTCCAAATATCACGTTACTAGTTCCTAAGAAGGACCAACTTCAGTAAAATTGAAACCGTCACATCCTTCTCAAAACTAAACCTGCAGGTTTTAGCCAAAAACCATTCAATTAATTTTAGAGAATTATTCTCGGGTTTTCCAATCGGTCAGGTATTTCTTCTTCTTATAGATACCTGACCTGGCAGAGAACCCGTGAAAACTTCTCTAAAGCGTACGCGGGAAATGAACTAAATACAACATCATTCAATTCCGCTAAAAACTAGGGTACATGTTAATGCATTTGATATTATTTCACACACCGAGTAGATTAAGCTCAATTAATATAATTCCGTCCATTCTGCCAAATAGTGTCGTCTACAAAACGTCTCACAATGGCTACTAACCATTAAGTCCACGATTTACGCGGATATGGGTGCTGAAGAAGAGCAACGTAAATCGTAACGATATAAAATCAAACCAGATAATTGTTACCACTTCAGTTCCATTATCAAGGCATTATGTTCAAAATTCGTTTTTTTCCTTCACTCAAAAACAAATAAATTTAAATTGCTATCCAATAGAAGATAATTACGTCAAAATTATCAAAAAAATGCAAATGTGCGCGGATAAGTTCGTTTTCTTTGAATTAAACTAGAAAAAAATGTTATAACTTTAGCACATGTGGTCCCAGGGTTGTTAAACAAATTACCTATGTCAATGCATGATATTAATAGCATATCTGTTCTTAAAAAATCACTAAAAGAGTGGCTCATAGGCTAACATTGTTAAGCTCTTAATTGTCCAAAACGCTACACAGCAAAAACATATTTTTTAACTAAAGGCACCTGCTGACAAGCCGCTTTGGCTTAGCAGGACCTCGACTGCACTATTATTTTTTTTCTTTTCATTAAGGATAGAAAATAATTTTCTCTGTGATTGCACCAAAACATTGTAAACTTGGAACCTGCTGATAAGCATTAGCTTAGCAGGACCATGCTGGATTAAATCAACCATAATGACCAGAAAAAAGAATGTATACTTGTAACTGTGTAAGTTGTCATATTTTTTGTAACCCATCCAAAGGGAAACTACAGCATGTAAGCTTTTTGTAAAATAAAGTTATTATTATTTAAAAAAACGGCCCTAGATATCATGGGCGTAATATTGAATCAGATGCGTAAGTTATCGAAAAATGCAAATACATGGCCATATCCTCCATTTCATTCGCAGTGACCGGAAAAATATTACCGACAGTCCTGGCTGCGTAAGTTATCGAAAAATGCAAATACATGGCCATATCCTCCATTTCATTCGCAGTGACCAGAAAAATATTACCGACAGTCCTGGCTAGCATGGACGTAATATCGAATCACATGTAACACAAAATCAGACTTAAATCGCGAACTCACTGCATGTCATTTTAACCCATCACTCACCTCTGGCACTCTCCTCCGAAGCCTGCCTCATGGTGGCGAGCACTGCTGTCGCCCTGGCAATGGCTCCCATCATCCGGGAGCCGCTGGTGTTGCCGCCGCCGGGGGGTGGCGGCGCGGCGTCCGTCTCCGAAGAGGCAGCGGGCTCGGCGGCGACCGCCCGGGACGCGAGCCCAACCAGACCACCACCGCGACCCCTTCGGCGACCGAGGGTGAATGATAGAGGGATTATAGCCGCGGACGAGCTCTTTGACAGAGAGTGAGAGAGATATCCCCTCACATTCCCCACTCCTCTCCTCTCGACTAAAACACACAACATTCCCCGTACATAATAAATAACACCTGTCCGTCAGACTCGCCTCTAGTCGAGTCCATTTCGTTTCGCCGGGACGAATTTTTTTTTTTCGTTTGTATTTTTCGCGTCACTCATGCGAAGGCTTTGAAGAGCCACTTGAAAACCAAGGGATTCGAAACCTCACGGCAATCTGGGAACCGGAAATGCGGATGATAGCTGAAAATATATGCCCATGTTTTCTAACTTTTCCAGTAGGGGTTGGATCGTTTTTTTATATAAACATGGGGAAAGAGAGACAATTCAGTATATAAGAGTAGATTGTGCCATTCGAAGGACTAAAATCAATATTTCCCAGCTTATTCTTTCTATCTCTGAAAATGAATCCGCAAAATATAAAATACTCTTGGAAATATAACTATGTTCGTTCATTAAGGTAACCTACCGTTTAACGGTGGGTTGAAATGGGATTAAAATACACTCCTCCAGATGTTTACACGTGCAGGGTCCAGTCTACGTTTAGTATTTCTTTCTTCATTTAGACGTACATCTTATGCTTCCCCATTCCGTCCGTAAAACCAATGCTCTTCCATCATCTTCCCTGCTTCACCAACATCCTTTATCACGGCCCTGAGCAATCCATCTCCCCTCATTGCCTCTTCCAATCTCTTATCCTACCTACCCCTGATCTCATCCAGTAGTTTCCTCCCCTCACTAACCATGTCAAGCACACTGAGGGACAAAAGAAATGTCATATGGTTTTTCCTAAATAGCTCCTTCAAAGCAATACTATTAGCAGTAAAATAATAATGCAATGATAATTCAATAATACTCTATGACTATGCAAACAGATGGCTAGAACAGAGACATTTTGTAAGCTTATTTTGAACTTTCGCTTCGGAAAAAGTGAAAAGTTTCGACCCGTCCATATTAACTTTGGCCACATGGAATTATAATGCAAGTGTAAGAATTTCAATTTGAGTTGAGTGAGTGATTACGAGATTTAAATCTTTACTGAATATTACAATGGAGAAATACTCCTCATATGTTCATTTGTTATATGCAGTTTTAGAGTGAACTACAGTTTAGTACTGTAGCTAAAGTTTACTTTCTCTAGAGTGCATATTTAATTAATATGATTAAGAATAGTGAAAGTCAGTTTATTTCTCAAAAAGATGCTCAATTTATTGACTTTAATTGTTTCTTTCTCAAATTCAAGTCTTTATTTAGCTTCAGGAAAAATTTTTCGGTTCAAATTGAGAAATTTGATCTAGTTGATGACTTGAAGAAAATTAGGCAATTAAGTTACACAAGGCTTTGAAGAATTGTATTTTCTCTTAAAACATAAAATCTACCATTATTGTTCAAACCCGTCTCGAAACTCGATTTCTATATCAATAATAGATTCGAGTTGATTATATTGGTGTTCGCTTCTCGCTTTATGTTGGCTGATTTTGAATTTTGGATCCGTGAATTATGTAAAACATTTCTACCGGTACCTACGAGAACTTTACTAGCGTAGAAATTGGGTTATATTTTACGCCAATCGCAACGTCAGTGCGTGTTGTGTGAAATTCACAGCGGAAAAATCATTCACTTGGACTATGTAATTTCATTACAATTTAAGCAATCAGAATTCAAAATTAGTTCATTCAGAGAGTTTCCAAGTTATATGGAGGTTTTACAACAGTGTAAGCATAAACAAATACTTCATTGTACCTTTGCATAAGTACTTTAAAAAAATACTGCCCATACACGCTGAATCCAAAAGGCTGCAAACATTTTCCAGTAACATGTTATATGCGGTAAGCTATCAGTAAATCAAAAGGGACAGTTACTTTAAGTTACGTGCAACTCCAGAAATAATTAAAAACAAAGCGCGTAAATAGAGATAACATGTGTCCCAACGGGGAATATCTTCCATTATTCAAGAACTCATTACAATCACCCACTGATACAATAAGTTACGCGTAATATAATGAAAATACTGAATAACCTCAGCAGAATCTGAATCTACCCAAAGAATAATGTACAGTTTAATGCAACCACAATATTCCTTCGGCTTTTGGCCATTAAGTTTGGTCCACTAAGTACTGAGGAAAAAATTGTTTAAAGGAAATTACTCGGGCACATAGTATTTGCAATTCAAACGTAAACATGGTAAGACACGTCATTTTAAAAGAATGCTTAGTTTTCAAATATTCGTTCTCAGGTTAAATAACGGCATAATTTTCTCAAATTTTCCATTTAACGAATTTTAACGATATTTCAGTTTAATTAAAATGTATAGTCACAGGGTTTCAAAATACCGTGGTTAGAGTGGTTTTTTGAGTTTCTGAGGCATCAGTGATGTTTGCATAGACACTCAAATCCGGCTCTCAGACATGTTTTAGTAGCATCTTAGCAGCTAACTCTAGAATTCAGCTCACTCTAACTACCGACTGCAGAGCGGAGATAGCGGATTAACTGCGAATAGTTTCTTAAAAAAGCACTTTTTAGCACGCTTGCGAATCATATTTACGTCTGTCATTTCTCTCGTCCTTTTCAAAAGAACATTGCTAATGAATTATTGGGAGAAATGCAAAAATAAATACCCCAAGTCAAAGTAGATATTATTTTTCTATCATTATTTACTATTTGTAGTCGATAGCATTTTATGGATATTGCGAAAAGAAGGATTTCTTTAACAATTTGTATACTACACAATCATAATTTGGATTTCGATCTTATTCTACCGGTGACACATGATAAAGATACACCCCAATGCGTCCCTGGATAGCTTTTTGGAGTCCTTAAGTATATCTTACATTTTTTACCTATTCACCCCTCATGAATGCAACAAGGCTACCAAAATGGAGAAAGAAGACCTTAGTCATCCTAAGAAGCATTCACTTTTACACAAAGAAAGCTCTTCCCCTAGTGCTCTCTGTGATGATATTTGCATGGCAACATTTTCACAATATACTAATAAACAACTCAATTAGGAGTATGGAAGTTTTAAAAAGAAACGTGATAAAAACGTCGTACCCACTAGATTATATAACCTTTGTACTAGATTATAAGAAATATCCATCATGTCCCTTAATCTAAGTTAAACGCTTATTTCCAAACATTGCATGTAACAAATGATGTGGTACGAAGTCACTCGCACGGGTGCATATCTAGTTCGCATTAACCCCCTTAGAAATTCGCAGTGAAGGAAGATGGCTTGGTGGTGTAACTGGCTAACACACCTGACCGGCAATTGGGAGATCCGGGTTCGAATCCCGGTCAAGTCAAATGATTTTTTCATAGCGAATCTCAACCCTGGTGAAACGCTTATGTCATTTCGACGGAAAACTATGAAAAACCATGCACAGAACACAAAAATAATGCGGCATAAATATATCGATTTGGTTATTGTCAGGCAAGTAATGAAAAATTATATCAAAATAAGACTGAAAGCATTGGGTAGATTGAAATTAGGACTAATACTTAGTCATGCTTGGTGTGAAATCAAAACGTGGATGATAAAATCTCAATGAGGTCTCTCTTTCTTTAGGGCTTCTCATTCTGTTAAAACAGCTTTTGAATACATATTTACCTTACAATATTGTAAGTAAATCCATTTTTTGCAATTTCGACAGTTATAATAACGCCTGATTAAGAAAATCTCGCAAAATTTTCTTTTAATGTATACCAGAAAGCAAGAAAGAATAATAAACAAGATAAAAATTTATGACTTCCACAATTTATTGAATGTTAGCGACCGGTTTCGGCTGTCACGGCGAATTTTCCTTCTTTGTATACCTTACATAGGATCATGGGAAACATTCAGTTTGGAGGGGTGGTTGGTGGAGAGGGGTGCATGCTAGTTGGTGGGATAAGGTGAATGTGAGCTATGGGATGAATCATATGCTTTGAAAAGGAAATCTAATATGAAAGAGGGTGTAAAGAGAGAAAATAAAGTGTGATAAAGAGGGCTAGGTGGAAAAGACTGGCATAACAGGGACGTATGGGGGAAAGGAAGCCAAGAATCACCTGCCAAGGCGGTAAACAAAATCGCTTTGTTGGCTGGTTGATTGAAACTCTTCGCAGGAACTTTATCAAATTGCTCCAGTTGCTGAACAGGATCACGGAGAAAAAACCAAGAAATAGACATTTTTTATCCTTATCCACCCCGAAGGCTGATTTTTTCAGAAAATTTCGAATAAAAAGCAAACACACAAAAAGTTACGATGTTAGGCATTGAAGATTTTACGTAGCTGTATACGAGCCATCAGGGGTTTTGCAGAGGATCACGGAGAAAAAGCCAAGATATAGAAATGTTCTATCTTTATCCCCCCAGAAGGCTGATTTTGTCAGAAAAGTTAGAATAAAATGCAAACACATAAAAAGTTAGGCGTTGAAGATTTTCAGTTGCAATACTTGAGCAATCAGCGGTTTTGCCCTAACTTTTATAGACAGGAAAATCGTATCGCTTGTATTTCTGAAGCTCGGCAGGCAGTAATAGGAATGCCTCGATCATACATAAATCTTGGACTCTTTTGTCGGTAGACGATCTCTGTACTACTTACAAATTACTCGAGATAAAATAAATCACCTCTAAACGGGGAAATCTACTTCTAATATTAGTTACAGTGTAATACCTCGACTTACGAACCACTCAATATACGTACTTTCCGATACTCGAGTTTATTTCTTATGTCGTTAACGCCTCTAGATGCGAACTACGGTGACTTTCTAATGTAGCAGAGGTCTCTCAGTCTTTATATTACAAAGAGCAACATGATTTTTTTCCAGGGGATGCACATGCAGCAAGATAAGTACATTTTCAATTTTTTCCAAACTTTTTGAATCGTCAAACGGAATAATTCCGCGTAATATTCATCGGAAAACAGGGTTTGAAAATACGAAATTTTCGAGAAACGAACCGTAGCCAAGAATAAATGGTTCGATAGTCGAGGTGCAATGGTAATAATAAAATACAACTACAGATGAAACTGCGTTACAATAATGGAATAGACAAAAAAATCATCTCATTGGCTAGTACTCAAGACCTGCATCGTGTGCAGTAAAACTTTTAGCGTCGCTAAGTGTCGGAAATGAACCCGGATGTGAATTCCTTCGCTTCTTTTCGTGATGACTGCCCTACTCGGTCGTTAATGTAAGGGCGAAAGGAGGAAGAAGGGGGGATGGGTCTTGAGAGGATGTTGTGGACGACAAACCTCCGGGCCGAATGACTAAGTGGCGTGCTCGACTTCCATTCAGTTAAGACGTACTCAGCGGGCCAATATGGCGTGACGGCGCAGCAGCGTTCAAGTTTCCATTACGAGGGAGTGAGAGACACGAACCTTTTATCCTTTAAGGTGTTTCGCGGCGCCATTATGCCACATCAAAGAGAGAGAAGTATCATCCGGCTCCACAGTAAAAAAAACTCAAAAGTGGAAATAAAACAATCCAAACACTTTCTGAGAAAGCGGGGAGCCATAAATTTAGAGTAATTTGTTCGAACGCCAAGAGGTGGCTGTAAATGTTGTGTATTTTTTCAAGCAAACCTTGATAACAAATGAATGGTGATAAAAATAATAAAAATGCATGACTTTTGGACTGATATATTTTCACTTACTCATATATTATTAAATAGGCTCGATATTTCACCCGTTGCCCGTTGACATGCCCGTTGGGATGTGACATTTTACTTTACGTGGACGACTGCGAAATGTTCAGACAGGTTGATAGCCCCTCCGATTCCAATGCCCTTCAATCTGCCCTCTCCTCCGTTCACACCAAGTGCTCCCTTTGGCAGCTTCGTATTAAACCCTCGAAATCAGCTGTGATGACTTTCTCCTTGAAATGCAAAATCCTATCGTATTCTTACACTCTGTCACAGAACCCAATTCCTTATGTCAGTTCCCACTTTGATCTAGGCATAGTGATTGACTCAAAAGTTAACTTTCAGGAGCATATTAATAACATTACGAGGAAGGAAATGTCAGTTGTCGGCCTTCTTTACCGCTACACCGACATTCATGATCCGCTTGCCCTCCGGGCGATATTCTTTGGCTGTGTTCTCCCCATTTTACAATACTGTGCCCTAATTTGGTCAACCGCCTCCCCAACAACCTTGAAACCTGCTTAATCAACCTATTAACTTCTTTCTCGCCATTGCCCATCATCGATTCCCTTCCTCCGGAAATTGTACACAAGAACATATCATGTCTTCACTTGGAATCCCCCACCTCTCTCGCCGTCATGTGCTCTCTGACATGAAGTTCCTTCATGGCATCTGGAGGGGCACTCTCCCCATCAATATCCTTCTTCCTCTCTTTTCACTTCATGTTTCTCCCCGTACCACACACAATAGCTGTCTTATTAACATCCCCAAATTTCGTCTTTCAATATCCCAGCGTTCCCTATTCTACCGCATTCCAAAAACTTCTAACTCCCTGGCTTCGCATTCACCCTCCCTTGACCTCTTCTCGCCACCCTCCGATTTCAAATCCTTCCTTGCTAACCAGGTCTGCAAATTAGTCCCATCAACCCTGTTAACAGATCGCTAAGTTCCGGACCACTTTCTCACGTTCTTCTGTATCTATTGTATTTTCTGTTACTATGCCTGTTATTATTTTACATTTTGTTAATGCTTATAATTTATTTGTTTGGTAGTCATCCAATATGGAAAGAGGTTTTTGGGACTTTTTCAAATATATAAATAAATATCTTCGACAGGGAATTTTTCATGACTTGGATTGGATATTTGGGGAGGCGACCGACGGCTAAGGTCATTTGCGCCATAGGGGATAGGTATGGGAGGAAGGGTGGATAGAAACCCGGCGTCAGCATTAGCGTGCTCTTAACGAAAGGCGCCAAGGGGACCACGGTTTAACGTCTCATCCGACAGACGGAGAACTGCACTGGAAGTGCCCTCCACAAGACACTCCAGTAGGGATCGGGTTTCCTCTGAAAAACATCTTCCTCTGCAGGGATTTGAACCCTGGCCGCCCGTATGGTTAGCCAGTAATCTAGCCACCACACCAACCCGATCCCCAATTTTTCATGACGCTGAGGCAAATAATTATTGGTCATACTGGGCAAAATTCATCGTAAAGAGTTTTCACTTAAGGTATAAATAATCTCTTTATTGATCAATGCTCTCTCCAATATTGATCAAATAATGGTATTTGGACAAACACACCTTGACTAGTGAAAAACCATATATACGGGTGCTGTCACTGCTTCCGGCTTACTGGCGATTACAGCACCCAAAATTATGCCTAAATAATGAGAAAAATTGGACCTTAATTAACTTCTAATGAGCAGCTCCCCACAAAAGAAGCATTTAATAGGAGAGCTGACAAAAAATTTTAAGCCCGAGGATATTGAGTTTTTTTGTGGTGAAGAACTAATAGAGTGGAGAATGTCCCTTGCATCAACGCTTCCAATTTGGTTGATCCACTGTAAAACGTGGCAAGAAATAAAACTATTAAAAGCTGCTTTAAAAAAATCAATGACCTTCCGTGGGGATGAGTTCCAATAAAATTAACTCCACTGATGGCATCATTTGATAAATCTTATTCATGCTGTCTAATTGCTTAGTAAGATGTACTGCATTATTTACTGCCTTCCATAAGAGTTTACCATAGGAATAGCATTTAAGATCGTCCTCAGTTAATTAATTATCAGTCTTGATTATTGTAGACTTACTTCTTCAAATTGGCTCTTTGGTCTAGAAAGTAAAAATTATTGACATTAAAGTAGGTGTCTCATGAATATTTGGAAGTCATAACTGCAAATAGTGTATGAGAATTGAGAGTAAATCTATTGTTGCCGCCGTCATGATGAAGCGCATTTAGATAGGCAGGATTAGATCAATAGAGCTCAATGCATAATATCTCGATATCCCTTTATCTCCTCACAATATTCTGAAACATATTTAGCCGATAGGTAATTTAATTACATTAGGATGTTACCAGCTCCATTTAATGCGTCAGATGAGTTAGAAATGGTACATTTCATAGTTTTTGCTCTAAATGTTAACTAACAAACAATAGGTTAATTAGTTTTGTATATTAATGATTTTCGATTAAGTAATTTTTATAATAGACGATAGCCGGTTATTAAAACATGATCAAATCCACACAAGTTTGTTTTAAACAGAAAACCTTCTTTCGTCATTAGAGTGAATATATATGATCCGTGGCCGTCGGGCAGCACAAACCCAGCATGGGACCGGCGAGATACCCTTGAGGCAACTTTACCGCTTCAAATGGGCATATGGCAATGCAGAAATGAATGAGGTCATGGATTGGATTTTGGGGAGGCGACCGACGGCTAAGGTCATTTGCGCCATAGGGGATAGATAATGGAGGAAGGGTGGATAGAAACCCGGCGTCGGCATTAGCCTGCTCTTAACGAAAGGCGCCAAGGGCACCACGGTTTAACGTCTCATCCGACAGACGGAGTACTCTACTTGAAGTGCCCCTACATGACACTCAAGTAGGGAACTGGTTTCCTCTGAAAAAAATCCGCCTCTGCAGGGATTTGAACCATGGCCGTCTGTATGGTTAGCCAGTACTCTAGACACCACACCAACCCGATTCCGAATGAAGTCATTTTTTTAAATATCAGGTATAGTAAATGTGTACGATGACCTGTTTTATTCATGAAAAATATCCACAATGCATAAAATATTTTATTAGTCAAAGACAGTAAAACCATATGGCACTACCGCAAATAGGTCCAAGACAATTATGGGTAGCTTAGCTTTAAGATAGCCAAGTCAACCTCCGAGTAACCTATACCATATATTCATTTTAATCAATCAGAGGCTCACTACCTTGTAAATTCTAAGGGGCTTATTGGACAGGCATGCGAGTGTGTTGGAAGGAGTTCTTTAAGTTAAATGGAGATCCATGGGTAATAACGAGCGGAAGGATACTTGTCCGATCGTCTACTGAAGTGTTCGTCCGCCTTGGACGTCTAATTTTAAGGGACAATGTGATACCTGTTCATGTATATGTGCCTCTACTTGCGATATCGCCACAGCAGACGTTGGCTCGCATTGACACGGAGAACGTGTGATCAGGCGTTTTCGCTATATACTCTTAGATATACCTGTTTCCCAGAATGGCTGTGGTCTATCTTCATTATACTCTACGCTTCGATAATTTACCCTGTCATGTAATAGGTGAATGGCAGCAAAGTTAACCTCTCCCTAACAAGTATATTCCTTCAGGTCACAACTCCAGTCTCCCTCGAAAAACTAAGCCACGCGGAGAGCTATTGTCCTTGGACTACTTCCGCCCTTTGAATCCTCGGGCCAATCGAAGCGAAAATAAGAGGTAACATGGTGGCAGAGATGTGGAAAAAGACTCGAGAGAAAGCCAGCACAGAAGTGGGGCCATCTGTGGAGATGGAATGTTGACGAAGCAGTCGAAAGAATAGCACCTTTGAGAGGGTTGCTAACTACCGACAGATTATGAGATGAAGATGGAAATCTCAGAGTCCGAATGAATAATCGGATCAATAAACAATTGAACTGATTACTTCACGACAAACTGAAGTGTCTTTTTGTGTATATCTCACTATCAATTAGACCTGATCTAATGACATCTGTTAACATATTTTCTCGGTATGAAAATCTATGTTTTAAACGTTCCCCATCGATAAACAGCAAGTCTACTAACATTATGTAACGTACAAAATTAAAACTCTCACTTAATAATGAATATAGTGCCAAAGCTACATCTTGGACTTAACACCAACCAAGCATAATAAAACGGGGCGTTAAGGAGCTTCATAAATAGGAAATTTAGGGGCACCAACACTAGAATTGAAACTTGATATCGCTCGACGAGAAAACAACCAACCAATTGGTATTTTAATGGGATGTTTCAGATCAAGTATACCCCATTCAAAATTCAAGGTTGAATAGAGGTTAATAAGAACGATTAAGGTAAGAAGATTTTTTCAAGCAGTAAATAAACAAACAAAACCATCATCAATGTGAAGATTGGATTGTTGTATCCTTAGAGGCGTATGGAGAGGGCACTTGTTATGCTGGCCAATGCTAAAAGCTGAATCCAGCACGCCGTCTTCGTTGACCCTCATTTTCCTACAGCGCTTGCGGGATAATGCACTTATTTTGCAATCGTACTAAGCTTTCCAACAATAACCTACTAGTAGTCCAGTCTGTGGAGAGAAAAAAGGGTCATTTATGACGTTGTCTTGATACAGGTTAAGAATAGTCAAAAGTTGTAGGAAAGGGAGAGTTATATATACCTATATATTTTTAAACTTCGAACTAGACGTTATAAACAAATTACAGGGGTTCAAAGTTGGCTAAAAACTGTTTTTAATTCTACAAGCCAAGGTATTCACTTTAGGAAAAAATGTTTCAAATGTTTTTTGTAGACAATTAAAAAACGCATAATTTGAGCTATAGTAAGTTTATTTTTGATAATTATTTATTGCAAAAACTTTGAAAAACCCCCCAAAATGGCGTTTTTTTGCATATCAATTATTTATTGCAAAAATGACTTTTTAAATACTTTTTTGCTTTGTGATTAAGGCCCCCATTATGACAAAAAAAGGATTTATAAAGCCAATTTGGTTAATTTGTTGCTGAGTTATTCCATTTGTTTATTTAAAACATGTCTAATGTTCAATGCTGTAACTTTTTATTGGACGAACATACAGGGTCGCATAAAGGCTCATTCTCTTCGTAAAGGTCCAAAATTTAATAATATTAAAGAAAAATTGAAAAAAAATTATTTTCAACCCCTCAAATAACGCTTACAAAAAAGGGCGTTTTTTATAAATAAATGAAGCTGGGGCCACCCCCATAAACTGTAGATATTTTTTTCTTCAAGATTTTAGTAGC
Organism: Ceriagrion tenellum; assembly: GCA_963169105.1. Taxonomy (NCBI): domain Eukaryota; kingdom Metazoa; phylum Arthropoda; class Insecta; order Odonata; family Coenagrionidae; genus Ceriagrion; species Ceriagrion tenellum. The sequence continues at coordinate 51,248,092 of OY720637.1, forward strand.
TGAGGTCGAAACGAAGAATTAAAAAAAAAATGTTGTTTTTCGACCAATAGCAACCGAGATAAGAATTTTTTTTTAAATCACTGCTCCGTTGTTTATAACAATTAATAAATAAATCCGGCGGCATTTGGACCTCAAAGACTTATATTTTCAATATCTATAGTCATATTTACAAAATATTGACTTGTAAGTGTTAAAAAACTTGAATGAAGTATAGCGAAGAAATACAAGGCCGGCCGGCCGCGGTGGTGGGGGTAGCGCGACGTGCTGTCGCGTGCGCGAGAGAAAACTGAGTTGGCTACTTTAGATCTGCTGCGCTTTCTGGAATATTTCAAAATTATGATCTACCCCGCATAATTACAACTCCTTATGACTCTATAATCCCTTCTCATTCAACTCTTAAACACATCAACTTTCCACTTGGTCCGGTTGGTCCAGAGCCTTACAATGCTCATCTCAATCGACCTCAAAGCCACTTTGTTTACGACTACCACTCCCCCATTAGTCTCAAACTTGACAGTAATCCTCATTCCTTCACTCCCCATCCCGTTTGTTTGATGTAAAACATTCCGTGATCATATTCCTTTCCACTGTCTCACAGCCAGTGACCTTTATTCCTAACAACCTCTCACCCCTGCTTTCCTAGTGCTATATCAAAGTGAACCACTCAAAGCATGACACCTTAAAATGGCATGATTTACCAAAACCTGATTTGATTAGAGCTATGGAGTGTAGAGACAATTCGAGTTACCTATTCTAACATGAGATATATTTCATTTTCGTTTTCCTCATACTAAATTCCAAAATTAATTGAAAGCACAAACCTGGTCACTTGCGGAAAAGTTTCAGATCAGAAAGGGTTAAGGGTTATTCCTCTCGCGTTCTTTGTACAGAAGCCACTCGACAGATCCACGAAAATAAAAGAATCTCAGAATGAAGAAGAAAAAGGAAAGGGGACGGTGACCTTCAACCAGTCAGACCCCCACTTATTTATGCTCTCCTTTGATACCAAAGTCTGACTGACAAAAGTGTGGGAAGATAACCTTCTCTTGGGACCGCGGAAGTTTAGAAAAGGAAAGGACGGCGGTGAAAGAGGGAATGAAAGCAGGAGAAGGCCGCTAAGGAGAAGTCCTCCCTTGCATGGGAGGAATAAAGGGTGGTTAGGAGGAGAAGAGGGTTGAAAGTTGAGGGTGAGGTGATCCCTTGACCCTTGCGAGACGAAGGGGGATCTCCAGATAGCTTAGCTGCCCGTCCCACCGAGAGAGACCAAACGGGTGGTAGGGGAGTGAAAGGAGTAGATGCAACGGAACCCCTACCACCGTTCCACTCCTCCTGTTGAACTGCGCCTTCAACGCGTCGGCCGCACGCAAGAGGCAAAAGGAGTTGAGACAACGACAGAAGGAACCGCCGCTGAGAAAAAGGAAAGGATATTCCTGCCCTCCCCCGCCCCCACCGAAAAAGGGTACGAATGGTGCAAGTTGTGGGAGGAGTGGGGTAGGTCACGGCCAAATATTCGTGGTGCTCCACGGTTGCAGGAGGTCAAGGAGGTGGAAGATTAGGAGGAGACTCATTTCCTCGAGCTAAAAGAAATTACGGGTAGAAATTACTTTAAGTATGCTATCTTTATTGTGATACCCTGCGTTTGAATTTATAAAATTCCAATGTTTCTTCCCGTAAGCATGAGACCTTATCGGGGTTAAAGATGTTATAATCTTCACCAATAAAAGGCAATATCCAGGGGAAAAGTCAATGATGCTTTTGATAAAAAAAAATGGCATAACTCATCTAGTATTTCAGAGTTACTTCGTAGAGATGTTATAATCTTTACCAATAAAAGGTAATGTCCAGGAGAGTAGGTAATGATGCTATTGATGAATAAAATGGCATAACCCATCTAGTAGATTCAGAGTCACTTTGTAGAGCATCACATGCATATAAAAAACCCCGAATTTCATTTTAGAAACAGATAAATTGTAATAGATAATATAAACACTCCTTTAAGTAAACTCGTGAGCCCCATGCTAATTTGCCCCATTTTTATATCCACCACGTAGCTACAGCCAACAAAGCTGCTTTCATGTAAAAGACATTCTGTAAGCTTATTAGCACAGAATTTTGTAAATATTAGTAACGGCTTCCAGATGGCTAGACTGTTAACAGTGAAATAACCCACAAAGATGTATATTTTGCAGAGAAGAGTTTCATCAAAACACCATTTATCGCAAGAGAATCAAAGGGGACTATCTCGAATGTAATTAAAGTGACATTCTTCAAATGGGAAAATTGTATTTTTGTTCAGGAATAAGATCAAATGCAAACTTAAGGAGCTACCTTTTTATGCAACTGAGGAAAACAAAGATTTTATCTTATGGTGACACCTAGTGAGTCACTCTGGATTCTAAGAAATTTTATTCAATATTGATATTTTAGATTTTGAATAATTTTAATATATCTTCACATCCCTATATTTATAAATAATTATTAAAAAAAAGGATGGTGACTAAAATGAATTTGCATAATAATATTTAACATTAAATACACAAAAACAAAACATATATAAAATAAATTATATTATTACAAAGTAAAAGTTGCATTAACCCTGCAAAACGTACCCTTAATACAAACAAAAAACTTAAATGTTACCTTGCACCCTTAAGCGGAGCGAGTACCCCTGTAAAGGAAACCCTGCTTAGGAAGAACGGTAGATTGCACGTTTTCGCTGTACACCAAGTGTTCGAGAAGAATGTTCAGAAATTTGTCTAGAGATAGAGTCTTAAATTTTTCACTCAAATCATACTAATACTACCCACTGCATTAAAAGACAAAACTCCTCAGCACAGGTACGCTTCACGGTAAAGTGATAATGCCATAACTTGAAAACATTAATTAAACATTTTATCTAATAGTTCAGTCAAATTATCGTAAATGGGACGCATTTTAACTATATTGATAGTTCAGTGGCATGATTATTAGAACAGAGTAAATACTTTCAAAATTATTGCTAAATAATGCAGACTTGACATACGGCATTACATGAGTCTTATTTATTCTTGTCTTGAGTCTTGAGACTCATAGTCTTAAGATTCATTTTAAAAGCAGAAATAACGATATGACTTCTCTCAACTAAATGTTGAACTAGAGATTTTAAAAATAAAAGAGATTCTGTAATTTTCATTCTAAAAACTTTTCAGAGTAAAAAAGTGGGAGATAACCTAAGTTGAAAAAGATGTCGGGAACATTGAGGCAAAGTAAATGGGTTTAAGAGTTGAAAAATGTGTGACTTTAAACATTATTTGAAGAGTAATTTCAAGGCCAGTGGGCCACTTCTTTATTTACTTGAAGGTGATATTTGACGCTTTTAATTAGGAGAAGGCTAATTTTGGAGACCATCTTTCGTGCACCTTTTCGGCGAGTCATGAGAGGAGAAAATTTATCAGACATGCGATTCAAAGCGAAAAATATACACAAGAATCCACGAACTCCCTGAATATAAATCTTAGGTGTTCATCAATTTATCCATGTTGGCACTTAGTAGTGACTCTATTAAACTGTGATCATGTTTGAAATGATGAATACCAGACGATGGTAACATTTAAAACTCTTTTTCAAATTATGAAATAAAAGTCAAATCAATGTATCCTGATTCGGAAATAAAATCAAAATAGTAGGAGCAGCAAAAAAATTTAAACTCACCCTAATGTGGGGAAATCCAAACTTTGAGTTTCCTAGGGTCCAAAGCAGCCGTGAGCGAAGTATTGTGCGTCGGAAAAAATATTTAGTGCCAGTGCGGAAGACGAGATAAGGCCAGAAGCGTCGTTAACGGCTTGGAGAATAAGATAGGTTGGAAGTGGGAGGGTGGGAAAAGGTGGGCATTCATCATTAAGTTAAAAAAAATAATCAGAAGAAGAGCTGGGGGCGCGGAGAGGGATGGAATGCGAAGGGTGGTGGGGGTGAGGTGGATGATATAGGGGACGGTGTGATAGAAGGGGGAGGGAGAGGGAACCCTAGGGTTGGGAGCATGGGGGAGCGGGAAGGGGGTTTTGCTGTGGAGAGGAGTGCCAAGCACGGAAAGTTGGAATTGTATCGGAAACCCTAGCGATTGACCCGGAGGACGGGGTGGGGCGCACGGGGTGAAGGTTTAAGGGTACGGGGGTGAGGAGTAAGGGTTTGGGGAAGGGATTTTGGGGGGAGAGAAGGGTTCTTGGCGCATCGGAGGCGAGGGTGGAGGGCGTGTGAGAGGCGCCGCCAGACACGCCGGTCGTTGCCACCCCCGCCGTCCCCCGCCACACACCCCACGGACGGACGGAGAGGGAAAAGGAGCACTCCAAGCACGCCACCTCCTAAGTGCGGCGCCTCGGCACCAAACTCTTCCCTTCGGAAGCCGCCTTCGGAAACCTTTCAGCAGACATTCGCGTGACGACGCTCGGAGCGGCCGCCACGAAGAGGGAACGCTTAAAAATCAGGCCTGCGCTTCGATGCTTCTCAGAATGCCGAGTCGGAAGGGCAAACATCCTTGGCCTCCGACAAAATTTCTATTTTTTTCAAGTTTCTCCCACTCATAGGGGCATTAAACAATAAAACTTGCGAGCGGAACAATGTATAACCACCCAGGATAAAATCGTGTTTCAATTTCCTCCATTCAAAATATTTGTTGGCTTTGTAATCTGATAAAGGATTCGACTATGTCACTTTCAACATGTCATGGTTTGGAGAGGTTGACTATGATCATTAAAGTGACTCTTACTGGTCCTATTTTTTCCCGAAAAAACTTTTTTTTTGTTCGTTATCGTTTACAGTAGGCTCCTGCGGTCTGTTTCTACTTCAAACCCAGCTTTTTAATCTGATAAAAAAAGACGAAGAATTTGACGATATTTTTTTCAAAGTTTCATTGTCAACCTCTCCAAACCTTGATGGTTATTAAATCATGAAATTGACTCTTACTATTCCAAATTTTTGTCCGTAAAACTATTTTTCTTGTTTATCATCGTTTTCAGTTCGCTCCTGCGGTCTGTTTCGGCTTCAATTACAGTCTGCTCTCTTTTAAGTTGTCCCTCCACATTTTTCTTGGTAGAATTCTTTTTTCTTCCACCTGGGGACCCTTTATCCCAAGAGAAACGCATTTATTTGTCGCTGGTCATTAGGCTACTAAGTTCCTTCCGTTCTTGTTTTCTTTTGAGAACCCATTCATTGATATTTTCTATTTTCGCAATTTCTTCATATTTAAATTTCTTTCTCCATTAAAAAGCGTTTTTCCCGCAATCTTTAAAAGTATTTTTATGTCTGTAAGCTTTAAAAATCTTCTATCCTTGGATGTACTCTCGTCCTCCTCATCTCTACTGTGTGTGTCATAATTTGTCTAATATTTATTTATTTAATTCTGAATTGTGTAATTATGATCGGTTTTGTGAAACCAAAATGAATATGAAGTTACGATTCTGTCGTAAAAGTTCATATCGTCTGACTGATGGTCTTTTTACCTGCGTGACACCAAATTTATCAGTTAACTCCTAGGTAATGTCTACGTTAACTGACGGTCAAATCTTTCTATACAAAGAACGACCAAATCTCAATCCTGACTCCCAGGCTGGTTTGAATATTTTGCGGAGTAAAAACTATTCAACGTTTTAATTTGTCATTATGAGCTAAAAAGTATACATCTAACTGAAAATGTGAGATTAAACTCATAATTACTCTCTTCGTCATAGAATGCATTAGATGAAATGGTTTATTTTTAGCATAGATCCAGCGGTGATCTTTTTTTGTAGATGAGCATGTTACGCATTTCTTTCTTTGTTGATGTTTTTAAAATGATGGATTCTTTGTTAAATTTTAAGGAAATTATCAAATCATTCCTGATAAATATTAGCATGATTACATTATGATTTTTGATGGTTCAGGTGTAGTACAATAGAGCTGATGAAGTATTATTCCAGAAACGTCTATTGAAAGTTAAACCTCAGTAAAAATTAAATGATCTAAAGAAAAAGAAAATCATGGCAGAGGAAAAAGAAATAACTGACTGAATTACCCATTGAGACTCGTTTACAGAAGGATGTATCAATCTCTTCACTCCGAGAAACTCTACGACAAATAGTTTTGTAGCATGAGAACACCGAGAGCTTATATATTATTTAACAATTCGTTTAATTGCAGCTATCTGTTTATTTCTCATAGCGTTGGAATATAATTTTGAGTAGAGTTGACTGCCTTTTGGAGATATACTCCACTGTTCAATGATCACAAGTTTCCTTATCAGATGGGTATGTGCTCTTTCCAGCCACTCACAAATTATTTTTGGTGGAAAGAAAATTTTCTCAGCTCTCATTCTGACAAAGAAAGGAAGATGAAAAGATTTTACCCCCAGAATGGAAAACGCTGAACTATCCCGTTCGGTTTGTTTCTGAATTGATGGACAGAACATTGGCAATTTTACTTTTTCCGCAATATGATGATTTCCGCTACTCTCTCCAAGAAAAATCAACATGTATGACGAGTTTTGAAGAGTCCTTGCCGAGGTTACGGTCCCACGTACCACATAGTGGACTAAAGATTAGCTCCGAAGTGGTCGAAGGTCACCTTTCATTGATATCTACCGCCTAATTGGTGTTTTTAAATCAATAATTTGTTACTTTTTCCACTACCTTACCATAGTGATCACTATTGTGAGTTATAAGGAATAGGTTATTTTTCAGCATAATAGTAGCGTCGCACTTTAAAGTATAGTTTTCATCTAGTCTCGGGTTGAAGAGCTCCATGTTCATGTTCTCTTGATGCGACCTGACATTCCCAGTATCAATTCACAAAATCCCATCTTCCACTTGCCGAGAGTTTCCCCAAATTTAAAACAATTCTTCATAAGTTCTCCAGTTTTATTTTTTCTTCGTCTACTGCTTGTAGCTCTCAGTATACGGTCCTAATTTCTGAAGACCTGAAGGAAATACAAAATTTTTCATCCGCAATTTCCACCAACCAATGTTTTCATACTCTTAAAGGTTTAATTATACGCGAGCGTATATTATATTTAAAATGGCCTCTTGACTTCTGAACAGAACTTGAGTCTTGGAGAATGTTTCCCTGTAATATTTCTGTGGCTGTTATTAATGTTTTCCGATGAAATGCTACCACTTGAAATGAAAAAAAACTATTGTTTGGATTTTAAAAGCTAGCTACCGAAGAAAAAGTGAATTTCATGACTCGGAAACAAGAAAGACGAGGAAAATTGTCAGCAATACTATTTTTGAGTGTTTCCTGTAACAATTTTGTAAAATCTGGAGTAACTACTGCTAAGTAAAAATTTATTTATTTTGAAATTCAAGATGGTGTTCATTAATAATTTTCAAACATGTCTATGAGCTTTTCTCCTGAGATTATCGGCATTTGTGATTCATAATGATTTTAATAACATCTTTATACGGTGACCTACAAGGGGATCGGGTTGGTGTGGTGGCTAGAGTACTCGCCCACTACACGGGCGACCAGGGTTCAAATCCCTGTAGAGGCGGATGTTTTTCAGAGGAACCCGATCCCTCCTTGAGTGTCTTATGGAGGGCACTTCAAGTAGAGTACTCCGTCTGTCGGATGAGACGTTAAGCCGTGGTCCCCTTGGCGCCTTTCGTTAAGAGTAGGCTAATGCCGACGCCGGGTTTCTATCCACCCTTCCTCCCTTAACTATCTCCTATGGCGCAAATGACCTTAGTCGTCGGTCGCCTCCCCAAATATCCAATCCAACGCTGACCTTCACGCCAAGACCTGGAGAAGGAACCTCATGAGAGATTTTTGCATTATGATAGAGTGACTTTCGCTCCATATTTTGCTTCAGCTTTAGATTCACTGAGGTCAAAGTATTCTGCTCTAAATCGGGCGATGCATAATACGGACTGAATATGTACTAGTATACAACCAAACGACAAAATTCATGTAATGTTGAGTTGAGAGGTTATAGGATCTTGAATTACAGCTTATTAGCTAGCATTATCAACGGACTTGATAGCTTTCATAATTTATCAAAATATAACTTGATGAATAATTGAGTAATGGATTATAACTCCATCAGGAAGTCAACACAACTGGGCAGCATTCGGATGATAATTCGATAAAACGTAAACGGAAAAGAATACTCTTAAATATGATCAGCAAAAAGCTCAAGCCGGACCATCAAAATAGGGAGTAAAGGAAAAGTATTGAGAGGAGCCTGGTTTAGTTATAGATAAATAAAGTTTAGCTTCATTTTTCAGCTCTCATTCTGATAAAGAAATGAAGATCAAAAGATTTTATCTCCAGAATGAAAAACGCTGATCCCGTGCGGTTTATTTCTGAATTAATTGAATCTATGAAAAATAACTGGGCAATAGACTTTAAAAAGAACACTAACATATTCCTCAAGAGGAAAGTACAAAGAGATGCAATGATTTTAGAGCAATTAGTCTTACTGCAAATGCGTTGAAAGTAAAATATGGAATTCCCTATAATATGTGCATGCAAAATATGGCAGGATTCCTTGATGCGGTTTCAAGAAAAAGCATGGGATAGAGAGGACCCTGGTATGGTAATAGATAAAACAAAGTTCAACCCATGTACCTCTGCCTCTTCATTGTACTGATTGATGTATGGGATCCTGCCTTGAGGATAAGAACGGATTTCTTTCTTCTCTGAAGGACATTGCATTGTCACTTTTTTCTTCCCTTTTACCATTCTTGCAAACAATAGGTAGTGCATCAGCTGAATTTAGGTTTTTGGATAGTCCTTATCCTAATATCCTAAATGCTGGGACATCACTTCACTCTCCCTCCGATAGACGGCGCTCTCAAGTTCCTAATATCGTCTATTATTATTTCGACCAGAATTCCTATCCTCTTCATTCATCTTTCACGCTTCCCTCGTGTTTTCTCCCCTCAGTACCTTCTTAAATATGCCTTCGCCTCTTAAAATGTTCTCCATCCATCCCTTCTGCCTCCTACAAACCTCCGCCACTGATTTCCTCTCCTCTCTAACCGTGTCGAACACCTACTCGCAACCCAGCTTACCCTCTATATTCTCCTCCTTCAAACCCACACCTCAAATGCCTCTTCTCAGTAAGACTATAAGGAATGATACGAAAAAGATATCACTCATGAAGCCACTGTTAGAATCATAACGTAGGAGAAAGAAGGAACCCGATGAATAGAAAAAAAAAGCAAAATTAAATGTAAAATCCCTTTGCAATGTAAAGAGTAACACTTTACACTCTGATACTTATTCTTTTCTCACAAATTTTGTAATTTTTATTAATTAAAATAAATTTAATAGTTTAAATAATTTTTTCATTACATTTTCGTTGTCTTTGCCCCTTCCATAAGTACTTTCCCCGCCTCTTCTCTTAGACCCATACCATGCCACACCTCCCATTACCTTCGGTTTTGTCAACAATTTCTTTAACTTGTTTCCCCTTTTTCCCTCAACTAAGTAGGCATTCTTTAACGGAGCACGATTCATTAGTTTGGGGTTTGTGCGACTGGATAAGATGCGAATAACGATGTTAGTTTATGATGAAGGAATGTACACTGTTAAAGGAAAGGGAAGACCGAGAAATTCATAACTAAATCCGATGGATGACACTTTTAAGAGAGATAATAGTACGAGTGTTAAGAGCAGTAGGAAAATTATACGATAGAATTAATGAATCTAAAGCGAAAGAATAGGGAAAGATAGGGAAAAGAAGGAAAGGATAGAGAAGTATGGAAGATATTAAAACAGCCCCTTTTGCTGGCCTAACTACGATAATTAAGCCCATTTAACTGATCCTACTCCGAAAGGAAACAGAATAATAGAATTTAGAATAGAATTTATTTAATTTAATTAAAATTACAATAAATTAAGAAATAATAAAATTCAACATAGAAATGAAAGATCTAGGTGGGCTCCAAGGTTGAAACCTGAACTGAGCCACCAGCAATTTGTTTAATGTTCCCTTCATATAAGCTGCAGTAAGATGTAATTACAAATTAGTATTATAAAATCAAAAAAATTCATTAAATATAAAAATAGAAACATAGCATTTAACCATTTTTAAATTTTCAACTTGTATTTTGTTTGGTTATGAATAACGGACTTTTAAGAGTGAAGAACAAAAAACAAAAAAACAGCAACAATATTTGAACACATTCAACATTTACATTAAAAAAAGAAACTATCTTTAACATTTTAAAAAGTTTTATAATAATATTTGGAGAAAAACGTTGTAAAATGTAAATTTTTGTATAATATTTAAAACTTAATTGACACAAGGAATCAGAAAAAAGATTCAATATTTTTAGGGGGTAGCAGTCATTCTTTAACCATTTTTAAAAATATTTTACCAGATTTGCATCTTTTTATTATTCTTGGAAATGAATTGAAAATTTTAGGTCCCATGTATAGAAACGATTCTTTATACAAAGTTATTCTTGGTTTGGATAGTATATAATCCAAATCATTTCTTAAACCATACTGACATTTGCCTTCAACACCTGGCATATTTCTACTCCTGGCATAAAATATTCGCAGGACCTTATAGATACACAAATTTCTAAGTGGTAATATTCCAAGGCTTACAAATAATGGATATGAGGTAGCATAATAGTCATTCGACGTTATAATTCTTATTATTTTTTCTGCAATGCTAGCGCATGTTCTAAGGTGTTCATATAAGTGCCTCACCAGCAGATAATTCCATAGTTTAGCTTGGAATGAACAAGAGAATGATATATCGTTCTTTGGAACTGAAGCGGGCATTTATTGCGAATACAATAAAATTTGGATAGGGCAATCCTAAGACATAATTAGTTTGACCGCGCATATTTTCTTTAATTTTATCCATCCTTTTAAGGCAAGACCTAACTTCTGATTACCACACAGAGAATATGGTTTCACAGCTGTTGATAGATATGGCGTACGAGTTTTTCTGCAATTGAACAGTTCGAGTGCAAAGTTTCCCGCGCCTTGCAGCGCGTGTATTCAGGAAAGAAGTGACGGTTACTGTAATTATAGCTTGTTATACATGAGGCGGTAGCAAAGGCTGGACAGATTTCACCCAATTGATATCAGTTATAGTGACTATTTTGGATGTTATTGTTTTGAGTCTCGCTGCTTCATATGCCTTCGGCACGGTTGGCCTCGGCGGAGTCCGCTGCGTCATGATGTCCAGCCAGAAGGCGTTTCCAGGGGTGAGAGAGTTAATTACCATTGTCACGATTAGAAGAATTAACCCGTTTTGTGATCTCTATAAACCTACGGATCAGGCGGGGCTGGAAAAATTATTTTTTTGCCAACAACTTTGCTCTTTCAAATTCTATCAAATGTTCGGATTTCAACATTAAGTTTTCGGTCATGGCTGATTTTTGCCATTGCCTGATTCTCATTTCCCTCCTGTGTCCTTATATCTTGGTTTACATTGGGCTGCAGGTTTGCCTCACATTACTTCCAAAACGTATCTTGTACATTCCGCCTGTCTTCACGGGCAATTGTTTGTATTTCACGGACGGAAATTTATGCTTGAGTTTCCTCACAGTGCAAAAGTGGGTAGCAATGTTTAGCTTTTTCAGGGCACGGACTACACGGTCTGTTGTCGCCTCAACGTATGGTAATGTGGCGAAAGCTGATGGCTCTTTTTTTTTTACTTTTCCTCATCCTGCCATTTTCTCTTTGGGCTTGATTACTCTTTCAATAAATCCCTCATCTCGCCAGTTTTTTTAATGGGAGCACATGTTTCATTTCGCTGAGAGTGAGTCTGCTTCCCTGCTAAAACATTCTGTATAGTTTCCTTATAAATACTTCTACAGAATTTCTTAAAGTTCTGTGGATATTCCTTAAAGTATTGAAACGCCATTTTACGGAATTCCCTACGAAGTTCTGCAGAATACCTTAGGACGTTCTGCGGAAATCCTTAGGACGTTCTGCAGAATTCCCAACGACGTTATACAGAAGTCCTTTGACGCTCTGTAGAACTCCTTACAAGCTCACATATTTCCGTATAGTTGCTTAAGTTCTACAGAACAGCTTGTAAGAAGTTATTTTGCTCTGCAGAAAATAACTCTACTGAACATACGTTCTGTAGAGTCAGGCTCTCATGTTCCGCACAGATCCTTAGAAAAGGAACTAGTTCTGAAGAAAAAGAGTCCATTTCTGTAGAATTCCTTACGTGCTACAGAACAGCTTCTAAGGAATCTTTTAGCTGGGTTCAGACACCTTGTCCGCTAATTACCTCGAGGTCTTGCTGACAGCTGCCTTTTGCTATGGATTGTGATACGAGGCCACATGAAGATAACAATCGGTGTGTTTAGGCTATCCAAGCCACGAGAATCAGAACTTAAAGCGCATTATAACACAAATGACGTGCCTTGACTTGTTACCCGGCTTGGGGATATCCAGGTAACCCCTGTGAATATGACTATGAATATGGGTCTAGGTAGCTGAGAGTTTCATTGTTTCTCCTCTTCACAAGAGCATTAAAGAAGGATTGACACCCATCTTCTCGACTTGTTTGTTAATTGCATAGTAGGGTTCACGCTATTTTATTCCCGGTAGAATTCTTCGATTTTTCCTCGCCATGTGATATAATCACGAACGTGTCGTCTATATAGCTTAGAATTTTAATTTTAAAAGATGAATTGCAAGTTGAGAGAGAAATCTTCTCGAACTCTTCCATAAATATATTGGCGATAGTTGGAGAGGGGCGGCGTGGCAGCTCCAGTTTTTTTGGCATGACGGTGGATGTCAAAAGAGTCCAGGATATCCAACGGTCCCAACACTCTGAGACTCATATGATGGCAATAATTAGAGCATGAGTCACTTCGCTCCTGGAGACGCTCGCTACAACAATAGGGAATCATTGACATAAAATAGCTCACAGCCTAGCTAAACTCGAAAGACACAAAAGTTTCTCATTCCCATGTTTATCTTTGTCGAAACTGCGGCCGGGAAATTAAAAAAGTCCTAGCTAACATGATTTTTCCTCAACTTTTAATACAAAAATTATCTTTTGTTTTTTAGATTATTCTTAATATTGTATTCCACCAATAAATAGTTGTTTTATGATGTTTCCATAGTCATTTCTCCATTGTGCCAGCACGATGATATATCCTTTGTTAATGGTTTAATCTAAGTGACTCGAAAGTTTCTCTCCTCTCCCGTTTCTCCACCATACAACGCGATGCTCCCTTTTAAACTCTCCGGCAGTCTTTTCTTCAGCCTGACACAAGATCTGGTAATTAGTTCTTCCCTACTGCTAATACATTCTTTTCCAGTCACTAAAAAGAAAAAAACTGAAAATTGTGCGGCTGCGCCGAAATACTGAACAAAAATCAGGTCATTTGCACTATTTTTGCACTCAACAGCTTGAAAAAAATTAATTAGATCACGAGTAATTTATCAATGAAAATATCAAATTTTAATCTCCAGAAGAAAAATGATGTGTCTCACCTGACGCAGGTTTGTTTTCTTTTTGGGTTACCGCTGCGATTTGGCTGGGTGACGTTTACGGTAGCAACATCGTATTTTAATGCATGTAAATGATCTCATTTTATTCAAAATATCAATCACTTTTTCACTTTTTCACAACAATCACATTTTACTCAAAATATCAATTCAAAATATCTATCAATACGAAAAACAGAGCAGTATGATCAGCGAAAGAGGCTTACTTGAGGAAGTGATGTTACTAGAGAATTCTTCAATATTTAAACTGAAATTTGCTGGCGAGATGTATCGCAAATATATCTGTATTACAAAGGAGTCAGTCGTTATTTAACACATTATTTATTCAGTGAAAAGCGAGTTTTGATATTATCATTTTATCCTCAGGTATATTCAATCTCTACCCAAATTTTAAGTGAAAACGTTGAAACGCGTCGAATTTCGTGATATAAATCCTAAGTTACATATACACTGAGACACCTTGATTATTAAATCTTCAACGCCTTTTTTTCGTCGTATGAATAATCAATTCCACCCGCATTTACAACCAAATCAGTCCAACTCCGTCAGCTAGCTCGAGAGGAAAAGAAATTTCTGGGATACAGTTAAATTTCTGAACCAAATTTTCAAATATTCCCAATGTGTTGAGTGTATCCGTGTGCACACGTGCCAGGAGAGAAGCCATCATTTCGAAAGGTCTTAAGCTACCTCGCATGTGATAAAGCAGTTAAGCAATTAAGGGCACCTTCACAAATAGCCATCGGAACTCTTTGATGAATCATTTCCACAAAAACCTGAATGTTCGCTAAAAAATCATTACAGCCTGTGTGCGTGAGTGTAAGTGCGGGAGAGGGAGAGTTCTTGCAAGAACTAAAGGCTTGAGAATTTGACTCGTGTTCAGTGTGGATTGTTGTTATTGGTCCATCTGCCCGCGGTATCTCGTTCATATTCCCTTATGCATACGATGAAGGTTCTCATTTTAGGAAGAAAACAGACGGAACGTTAATGCAGGAGAACAGACGGATATTTTGGTGATCCAAATGTTCCTAGATTTTATTCAACCTACTGAATTGAGGAAAAGAGTCATCATGAACAGTAATTTTCTAGCGCATGTAATATGTAAATTTTGCACATACCGCTAATGCAAAAATCATCACTGCGTTTTAAATAACTAAGGTATTTTAAGAAACCATTCATGAAAATTAAAATATTAGCAAAGAAAGACAAGCAATGCTAAAAATAAATATAAATGCCCAATAAAAAGACCATACCTAGCCATTCGCTCTGTGAATTGAAATCATTATTTTAGCAATGCATTCTTTGACGTAATAGCAATGACTAGAGCAGCAAATTCAGCATTGGCATTTGCAACAGAAAAAGTAATATTCAGCACTACCCACGGCAGCGTTTTGCGTTCGGCGACTGTTCAGGGACGAGATCACTATTCTGTAAAACCCATGCGCTGGGGCCATCATTATTTTTCATATACACTCATGAGAGCAAAAACGTGATATTCATTCTTCATTTTCAGGTACTTTATATCATCATGGTTAATTAATTAAGTGCATTCTTATGACAGTAACTACAAGTAGTCCTTACGGTGCGTTCTACGATTTGGGTAACCAATTTTGAGGATATAGGGACTAATATTAATGGTTTAATGCGTAACTTTGTGGAACATAGTCACAGACATGACGAAAAAACATCTTAGTATATTCCACACTTGAATGTTTATTGCCAACTCAGGTTTTGACTGCACAGCAATCATTATCAAGGTGCCACGATCATTGATAATGACTTGATACCTTGATAATGTTTGCTGAGCAGTCAAAACCTGGGTCGGCAACAAATATTTAAAGTGTGGTATATGCTAAGATATATTTTTCGTCATGTATAGGGAGTAATATCCTCGGTGACTTAAATGGTTATAGCACTCGATGAGCTATCGAGGGACCTGAGTTCGAGTCCAGGTCAAGGGGAATGATTTTTCTTCAGCGAAGTTTTGCAGTGGATAACGAAAAGGGCGACGCAAAAGAAGGAACCATGAACTCAGCCTTATCTCCAATATATAGCGGTAAGGGGAAAAATAGTCGAGATACTTTCGGGTCAAAATGCAGAACCTGCTAACATACAACAGCAAACGATTACGACATTCGAGGCTACGCCCCGCATTGAGGTTCCCTTCATCTACAATGTAAAAATCTATGGTGGCAAAAAAGCATTTTCAGTTTATTTTACTGGAAGTGTACTTGGATTTTAAAAGATATAAATTCAATGTCGGAATGGTTCGGAATCCAGGTAATTAATAAATGTTTGAAGAATATTACATTTCGGAGTGAGAGGAATAACGAGGAAAAAAATTAAATTATTTGATTGGATTGGATATTTGAAGAGGCGACCGACGGCTAAGGTCATTTGTGCATTAGGGAATAGGTAAGGGACGAAGGGTGGATAGAAACGCGGCGTCGGCATTAGCCTGCTCTTAACGAAAGGCGAAATTATTTGAGTAAAATTATAAACTCACTTACTATCTATTTAAGCACGACAGGTTTTGCTAATATTATGAAAACATTTAATTCAAATAACTTCTAGCTTATATCAATCCATCGAATCAGTGAGGGTCATGACTCCTAAATCACCTCACAAAGTGAAATTTTTATACCCCGTCCAGTCTTTTCGATATCAGTCCAGTCCTTGCAGCCAATGCATCGCATAACCACACAAATAACGTAAAATGATTTTCAACTAGATAATTTTTCTTACCCTGCAACAATTGCTCCTTCTATTCTTCATATACTCCAACCGCAACATCTCTAACTTCTTAAAAAATTCATTCTCTACATCATCAACTGATATGAAACGTTAGCAGATGTTTTCCTAACTCAATATCATTTGATTTCACTGACCGACAAAATGCTTTTTCCTTTATTCTCAAAGCCTCCTCAAAGCACAATGCTCTGCTAAATGTTAAAAACAAAATAAAGAGTTGCGCAGCGATTTCGCATTGGGTAACAAATGACGTAACAAACAAGAAACGGAATGCGTATCAAATTTTGTGTATCCTAACATGTATGCAATATTTAACTATCGTGTATAATATGTTGCCTACGTTTTAGGATAATTCCCTCCACTGCCTGCGTTCCACGTTGCCTCCAAATTTAGTATCTTAAAACGTTTCTTGTCCTTAGCCAAAGATTCATGCCCTCAAACGCACATTCTTCCAAGGTTTTCCAACAGCTTATCCATCACCTTAAGGATTTTACTGGGCACTCGTTGCTCATCCCATCTTTCCACGTGGACCAGCCATCGAACTCTTTGAAATTTAACGAGTCTCTCGATTTTCACGGTTTACATTCATATGTTTAAAGAGTTCATCATATTTCTTGGTTAAACCATGTTCCCCATTCATCTCAAGTGTCCGCGATATGTTTTCAACTGTACCATAAATTCCTCCCTTGACTTTTCTTTAAAATTTTCTCAGCTCTCCTTGTTTCTTGTAATTAACTATGCCCAACCTTCTAAGAAGACAGCTGATCCAATCTCTTAAACGAACATATTTTCATTTTTTGGATTGCGAATACGGAACTTGCTTCTTATAATGTACTAGCGGACCCGACAGATGTTGTCCTGCCCAAACGTTAGCTTTCCAGCTATTAGCGGGTTCATCAAACGTGTTTTTCGATATTCAAATTTTCGATAAACTACATACTAAGTGACATTTGACATTGAGTTTGACATTTCAATCTTTTCGTTTCGTCAAAACAACGTCAAGCTACGAAGCAAGTGCGACGACTTGCGCATGTATTGATGTGTACGTCAAATAACACAGAATCCGACATCAGCGTCACCTATGGCACACAAACATAACTATAAATTATTCTCAGATGGTCAATTATTCATGAACTTCTCAGAATGTTTTAACGGTCAATTATTCATAAACTTATGATTTTTTCCTTTTAAAAATATTGGGAGAGATGGTAGGGGGTGAAATTTTGGGGTTATGGTACCAATACTATCTACCACCTCGAGGGGGCGACGGGCTTCTCGATTTTGACCACCGACGATCGCGCGACCGGGAACGATGACCTTGTGAAACCGACAGCTCCGCGATTTGTCTTGACAAACCCTCGATGGCTAGGTACAGCTTATCATCCGTCGATATGCTGTTGGGAGAAACGGCATGGACGGCGATATGAGGAGTTGACACCTCGATGATCTTGTCAGCGAGCTCCGACAGCTTGTCTAGGGGTAACTCCGCCTGGGCAGTCAGGATTCCTTGGACGTGCGGGGGCAAACGCCACAGCCACAGTTGCCGAAAGAGGTTATCCGGAAGAGCGGTCGTTCCGGTCAGGGAGCTAAGATGCCGCAAGAATTGGGAAGGCTTGCGATCACCGAGGTCATCGTCCGACAGTAACTGGCGAACGCGCTGATCCTCAGAGGCTATAAGCTTCGATGCTTCGATCGTAGAGTCGAATAAGGATTATGAGACGGAGGATTCGTGATTATGTCCTCAACCTCACAGGCCACGCGAGAATCTGAATGTGAGGCAACGTAATGGAACTTTGTTACCTCGATTGTGATCTCCGACAGCACGAACTGAGATTCCGTCTGTGAAAAGCAAAGATTCGGTTTCTCGAGCCAAAATGGTGGCAGTTTCACGGCGACACGACGAACCGCAGGCGGGTTCTGCTCGGTGTCTGTATGGCTGCGTCTTGAATCAGAATCATTTAGTTGCTGATGGAGCTGGGCGTTTTCTTCACGTAAGCGTTGAAGCTCGTCGTCGCGCGGCGAAACCATTTTCACCAAATGTTGACTATTTATTCTCCTTGTCGGGGCTACCAATGTGGAGATGGGTAAGTGAGGAGATCTTCACGTTTATCAAATCAATTTATTAGAGCCTTTATCAAAGTCCACTACAATCTCAGTCCTCTTACTTAGTTGCATAAACATCAACGAATCAGCAAGGCTTCCTTGGCAACAACATAGAAGATGATGGCACCATTTACGGTCGCCACAAAAATGTCGCAAAAAAAATTTCCTAGAACCCGATCGCAGCGCCACCTACCGGGTCCATTTGTGAATCTAAACCGTCCAGGGACCCATTCAAATACACATAAAAATTTCATCAAAATCGGTCTCGCCGTTTAGGAGGAGTTCAGTGACATACACACGTACAGAAGAATTATATGTATAAAGATACTTCTTATTGTCTTGATCTTATTGCCTGCTAGTATTCTGTCGAGGAATGTCATGATCGCGCATCCTTCTTTATACAAGATGTAACCTGTGCACCTCAACTTATAAACCACTACACAGGACTCTGTATTCACAGAGTTGTATGTAGTTTCCTTCTTGTTTATGATGCTGAGGAGATCATATATTAGTTATACTGATATTTACAGTAAATACAATTCCATCCAATATTTGACTCTGAACTTTATGGGCCAACCTTTATCACAGGCTGTCCTGAAAGAGCTACAATCACGACATTATGAAAACAAATTTGAATTTTTTTATTATTGCTCCTCGCTGATTCATGTTTCTAATGACAAGATTTAATACTGTATTATAAAGTAGTTGAGTGAAAAATCATCACTTTGTTAAAAAACCCTAACAAATCAAATGGTTGCTTAATTTTTGGTTTTGTGTACTTCATAACCATCTGTCTAACTAAAAAGGCATTACCTATATAGTGCATTGTTTCACAACCCTTCATTTTTTTCCCTTCGAGCAAAATCATAAGCTTCTTAGAAGTCCACAATCAGAAGATGGAGGTCAATATCATGCCCATAGAAATTTTTTCTACTCTGTTAGATAGCAAGTAAAAACTATCATTCTTTGTAGTAAGATAATAATAAGTATTACGCGTGCCTTAAAAAGTTAACCCAACGGTGCTGCTTGGAATGACAACAAAACATTCGCTTCCCATGAACAAAGCTGTTTGGGTGGGTCCCAAAACAAACTGGTCATCTCGGACCACAGAGTTCATGGCTAATTTATGAAAGAAAATTTACGTGATTAAATAAGCCTAAGATAATCTAATGCCCAACCTAAAGCCTAATCTAATAGTTCCACTTGACATTGAGCGGTAGTGTTATATCATAGGGGGTAAAGCGTTCGGAAACCATTCACAGGCCCTCGGGAGTAAAACTGGGTGATGCCACCGGATCAACCCCGGCTGAAATAAAGTTGTATGGAACACTTTTTTATCTTAAAAAAATCAAATAGGTCATGCAGAACCGCCTCATGAAATTTGTAATTTGTCTGTTCCCTATTTGTTCGTCCTCTAGCTACCAGATTGCCAGTGAGCAATAAATCATTAATTACAATTTGAAATTGGAATATTCTAAATGCTACCAATATGTATGAAGCATTTAGGTTAACTATTCATCAAACAAGGAATGATTCATTTCGACAAATCTTCAAGAGTTGAACTTTTTGTCTCTGGTTGCTCAGACTTATGCGCAATATATCGTTATACTATATACATGTCCTCGACCCTGATATATTTCATTCTACATTAAACTGTTCCGAGATTAATTAAGTTCAGCAAAATTGCCTTTATAATTATGACCGCATGAGACCTAATTACATAACTATAAGGCTTGAAAAGGTTTTATAAAAGTATGCAAGACCTAGTAAAATTTGAATTGATTATACCTGCAGCTACGCTTTAAAAAAAATTCAAAATGTTTAAGTATGTCTTATGGAAGCAAGAAAATCGTCGTCCATTTCTACTTCAATATGGTCGACTAAGATATCAGGAAAATTGACAAAACATCTTCACGGCTATTTTACATATCTCCTGTGAACATGCAAACGAAAATACCTATCAATTAAGAGATGGATCTCCTGAAAACCCGTAAACTATGCCGCAATAAGAGAAACCTCAATTATTCCCACGTGATATCAGCGGAGACAACTGAGCCGACGCACGATATCAAACATCCCAAGGTATTAGGCCCAGATGGTTGATTAAATGGTGGGATCATGATCTACTTTAACTCGCCACCACAGTGGAACTTGATAATTTTAATATGTTAATGTTGGGCTATTCACTGACACTGCCCTGATCAGAAACACGCAAAGGAAAAGTTTCCATTCATTTTTATTACCTGTACTGTGAGAAGATACTGTAATTAGAATAGCACAAGCAAAGAAGGTATTATTCCAGGAGAAGAGCCTGCTGACAGCTGACAACTTTAGTCTGTAAATAAGGAAGCATGCCATTAAAATATATATCTGGATTATGCTCTTATGTGGCAATGATGCCTGGACAATTACAGCAGCAGAGCAATAGAAATTAGAACCAACACAGACAAGGGATTACCGACGAATGGTGGAGATTAAATGGGCAGGGAGAATCACAAACAAAAACAGTCTCATGATGAGCAAGGAAGAATAGAATCAAGCTGAAACTTCTGCTCGGAAGGAGAAACAAACTTATAGGTCACATTTGAGACACGACAGCAATACTAAATTAGTTTTGGAATGAGATTAAATAGAAAGACACAGAGTAAGACCAATTATAGAATACATAGAGAAAACCAAAGTAAATAGTTACGCAGCAATAAAGGTAGTTTGAGCGAGATAGTTCCCTAGTCATAATAGAGACCATATTCGAATTATACGTTTTCATTTCACCAGCAGTCGGACACATGAATTAAATATTGCACTATTAATGGTGTAATATAATAGTTCTATACGACAGTAATTCTCAGTAATTAAATTAAAATATCAAAATAAGTCTTTAACTTGACTCATTTTTTTCGCGCGATAACTTGGAAATCTTGGAAAGTAGTTCAGTAAGGGGCTGATATTTTAGAATCTTTGGACGGATGAGATATTTTTCTTTCAAATGAGACCAAATTTATTGATTTCTGTGTGAAACGATATTTTGCTGAAACACCCTTAAGCGATTGGCAGAGAGAAGAGTGGAGTGAAGAGCTCCTGCAAACCAATCTTTGGACACATAACAACTTATGATAATGACAGTTAAATGGTTAATTATTACGTGTTCTGCGTGAAATTCTCTCGGGATTCACACCGGATTAAATTTTTGGCTGCTGCCAACATTTCGATGGATAATATCGTGACATGACATAGTCATCAGGGTAATGATGCCCGCGGCGCCTGTGTTCTCCCTTATATAGGGTCTTAGATGGTTATGTCCGACTGACCATTGTTGTTACTTCTTTCCGTTATTATTTTTTAAATTAACGGTTTCCACCCTTGATTTATCGAGTACCCCGAGTCCCGATTTAAGTTAATGGGCTGAAAATGTACTTCTATGGCTTCCTTAATAGAGAATTTCACACAATATTCGCCGGGTAAGTACAAAATCATTTGTTTCGTGTTGTTTAGCTATATACTGCTTTTTATTTTCAATGACAATTTCGCAAAAAGTAAGCTTAATTAGCCCAGCAAAATATGAGAAAATATTCTCTCCTTTTATTAAAAATCGTGAAAGGTATTCAAAATGAATCAATCATCACAAATTATAAGGGATAAGATTAAGTGCATCCCACCAGCAACCAAATCATTTCACTAACTTATTCTGACCAGTAACGCACAATTTTAACATACGATCCTCACTTACTTTAATCTATTAAATGTAAATTAAACGCATCCATACTCTCCAAATTTTCTTTTGTTTGTGCTTTTAGAGACAATGTCTAAAACCCACGTAAACAGCTGATGGTAAAACTTAATCGCCTCTCTTTTTCTTGCAGAAGCACGCCTATGGTTGGAGAATTAATCTCTTTCTTGGCCGTGAACGTGAACGGCGTTTCACGCCATCTAAATCAAATAGCCTAGGGAAAACTTCGAAGGTAATTGCACTCTCAATTTTCTCAGAAACACGGAAACAGTTTAGGAAATTAATCATTTCCTCATCTCTCCTACCCCAAGCATGACTGGCACAAAACGAGTATAAAGCCACCATACTGAGCGGGATGTGTTGTCCATCCAATTCGTAAAATCCCGAGCACAAAAAAACTCCTCGTAACCCATTGTAAGGTATAATATCTTGACTTACATTGCACACTTTAAAGCAATTGGTAAATATTTCCGAGGTTTCAAATATTCATTCATAAATCTATAAGACGGACATCTTACCACTTGCTTTTGGGTTTGCTCAGAAATTTTGCTTATTTGACCGCCTCGTTGGCAACGGAGTAAATCCTTCTAATACCTAGGTTACGGGTTTGAATCCCTCCTGGGTGGGTTCTAAACATGCTGGGCTTCGCTTTTCACATAATTGATCATTAAAAGAAAGGTCTGAATATCCAAAATTCCCTGAAGTAAGACGAAAAAATTATTTCAGGATCATTAGAAAATTCTTTATTATTCATAATAATGGCAATTATCATTCTCTAACACACGTTTCTGAAAAACAAAGGTATCAATAGTATTTATGCCTGGCAAAAAAAAACTATTTTTTGTATATTTCAATTTTATTTGCAATATTTGGAACAAAACAATATTCAATCTATAACTATTTCTTTAAGATATCAAATAAATTATCAATTAATTTGCCATTTTGGCTATTAAGAATGAACCTCATAAGATTTTTATGACGATGGACATCATTACAATGACCAGTATAAATATAAACTCAAAAAAGAGAATGTTTTAACAAAAGAGGACATAATGCTTATAAAGATTCTATCAAAAATTATCATCCTCACACATTTTTATAATTTAAAATTCTTGTAAAGGCTACAAAAACGCTATCTTACAATCCTCAGCTGTGTCGACCGTCCTGCAGACGAAAGAGAAAAATTCCAAAGAGCAATGAAATGTAGAGTCGGGAGAAACGGATATGTGCATCGAGGACACCACCATTGAATAGCGTTTCAATTTTTTTCCAAATGTGGCGTTGGATTACCGCGCGAGCGATTGGGTCGAATGTTTTGAAAGTTCCCAAACGGCTTCGTGTGGAAAACAATTCACCTCGGCTGCCTACACTCGCTCACTCACTCCTGATAGCAGAGCAGGACATGGAATCGGCGTACCTGCACTGAGAAAGAAATATGATCCAAGAGAAAAACGTTTACGCCACCACTTGCATAAAAAAGAGGATCATTGATATTTGCCCATAAGACATCTGTATGGAACGTTTTTCCACTCCCACAATTGAGTTACGTGAAATTTTGTAAAATTTTAAAGTTGCAGCGTAACGGAGAATCAGCAATAGGGAAATAAAAATATAATTGTAGCTTAAAATACAAACCAGTGATTCATATTTGGAATACTTAAAAATAAAAAAATGGGAACAATACCGATGCATTAATATTCAATATTTTTCGAATGAACTTCCGAACCTATCATCGAGTGATAGAAAGCATTACACACTATGAAACAACAGGTGGCGCCGATGCTACCCTCCGCGAAATACTCCACGAAATTTAATTTACCTTCAGCACGTGGCAATTCTAAAAATGTTAACGGTGATTTCAAATACGAATGACACAGGCGTTACAATGATTTTTAACTGCGTAGAAATAAAGTTAAAGCGGGCGATATATTTAATTAACTTTCTTAGGAAATGTGCTTCAATTAAAGTATTATCGGAATTGAATTTTTGGAAAATCTAGTTCCCTGAATAATGCAAATAAAATTCATAACCGTGGTCCATTCTACGTGTTCCCGAGATTTAATTGCAAAATTGACTCAAAACCCGCTCCGGCGGAATCGTTTAGTCCTCGGTTCCTATTAAACTCAATCCACCAAACATGATAAGGCAAAAGATATTTAGATAAATTCAAATTGTCTAATCTCATCTCTGCAGATCACAGGCTAAATCATGCGCCCGAAATCCAAATCTGATAAACCATTCACTAATTCTTTATATGATATTAAATGAAACCATTGAATACAAGAGAAGAAAAACAAAAATTTCCCCAATTTATTTCGCCGCACTTTAGGCAAGATAGGGCGAAGCACAAGATTCATTAGCCACGTAGAGTAACTAAATTATTTTTCCCCTTTACACATGGTTTAGGAGATTACTTGATTAACAAATTGAATTGTTGCATATTTCAATGAAATTATACGCACATACCCACTTAATAATTAAGTGCAATCGAGCGGAAACTAAAACTGTTCACCAGTTATGAAGCAAACTAAAGCATTTTCTAAAAGCGCATACTCGACAATAATTATCACGGGATTACACTACCAACGCAATAATTTACCAATAAAACTAAAAACGCGGAATTAAATGATATCACAGAAACAGTGCCTCCTCAAAAATAAGAAAAAATTATATACCAACTTAATAAGTGAGTTCATTTGAGCGGAAACGAATATATTTCATCGGCTGGAAGGCAAATAAATCCATTTTGAAAAAGAAAAGCATACCCGACTATTAATACCATGGAATTACACTACCAATCCAATCATTTACTCAAGTATTGAATTATTTATGCGCGGTAACATTGAATGATTTTTACGAAACTTCTTTCCTGGTGTTTACCATCTTTCCAGTGACTTGAGAGCCGAGGCTTACATTTATGCGATCCCGAACCGATTCGATTTTTTTTCTGGAAAGGAAACAATCTCCCAAACGTCAAATCGGGTATTTATGTGGCGATACACTCACCTCATTCCACTGTGGGAGGTTGGGGCAGACAGACGACTAAGCCGCGCGCGGCCCTCTGGGTCTCCCGACTCGACGGCAGACCACTGCAATCCTACGGAGAGCGTACCTATTCCTTCGGCAAAGTGTGATATACGCGGTGCCACGAGGTCGCAGTCACACATCCATCCGACGGCGGAAAGAAGCTTCTGCGCAGAGAAATAACGCCGATTGAAGTTCGACTGTTTTTTCCGGCGGCGGGATCGCTTCTCTTTTGGGGCGAGGGAGGCGCCACGGGAGGTGGGGGAGGAGGAATGGGAGGTAGGTTCGCGGAGAAAGATTACCCCTATCGGAGCAACAAAAGAAGCTTAACTGCCGCCCCGAATCGTGAAACAGCGGGTGTGGCGACGCTAATCGCTCAATTGCTCCCAGGGCTCTACAAACCTAAATTTAGAGACGTGAGGTTTGCATCGGCTAGGACACGCATAGAGAACCCACACGAAAGGTCTTCGGACCAGAATGGAAAGGTATCTGGAAGAGCTAGAAAGAGAGTTTAAGGTAAACCTCATACACATCTGTTTGACCCCCCAAAAAAGAACGTACAAATGCCTCTGCTAAATATTCGTTGGGATTACGCATGGTCAATATAGGTAAGTACCAGTGATGGAGGCTAATTAGCTTTTCCTCATGACGTGCGCATTAGATGTTCAATGCCTTAATCTGATGTGATAACGTACATATAAAAAATGAGTATGATACAGAGGAATTTTAGTTTTCTAAATAAGCCTAAAGAATGACTGTTTAATACTATGGGGAAAAATTGCACAGATAAGCATGAGAATTAATCCCAAAATTTTCAATTACACCGCTACAAAATATTCACGATTTTACTTTCATATATTAAATTCAAAAGAAGAACTAACATACTAAATTATCGTGAGAGGTATCTTTCAACACGTTTAAATCTCTGTTAAATCTAAATAGTTTACATTTCTGCGAAGGTATTGTCAGAAATTAAGATTACATTTTCCTCATTTTCTATGCTACCTAATTAATTCGCAGCTTCTCTACGGCCACAAGGACGTTAATATCGCAACCGTAAGGATGCGAGACTTCAATGTTGTTCGGCCTGATAAAGAAATAGATTATCCCTTGAAAACAAAATAAAGCTATTCTCATCGATTTTACCCATGGTTTATTCAAGAAGAAGATCTAAAACTTGTCTTTAGCTTACATGCTTCAGATTGCATCGTTGCAAATATTTTATTATTGATGAATGTTTCTCATATGAAGGGAAAAATCGTGTGGAAGATAGTGCGTCATTAGAAAAGTCTAAGCGATGGAAATCTTTTTCTTGTGCCACTACTGTCGGAGATTGGAAATCATCATGACCAATTCGTCTTAATTCGTCCCTCTTCTAATAAGTTCAGTGGAGTGGTAGTTCAATTTTTTAAATTGTCCAACCAGGAAACGTTTCTTCTTCCTCTGATTTGCTTCCCCTCTATTTTTCCTTGAGCGATGTTTCTTTATATTTGGTACTTTACACCTCTCATAATATGACCAAATTACTGCAGTTTTCAAATTTTAATGGTTCTCAAGATTTTAAGTCCTTTATTTAGTCTTTTTAGTACTTCCGCATTCGTCACTCTCACCACCTATGATATTTCTAACATCCGCCTGTAGCACCACATTAAAAGGATTCACTTTTCTCTCTGTATTATTTTGCTTTCAAGTCCATCGAACCGAACCGAAAAACACCGAATATGAGGGTGGAAAAAACATAACAGCGTATCACGCGTAATCTTAGTCCTAAAGTTTAATCACGATTGCTGAGGAATTTTCTCATTTTTATTAAAAGTCACCCAAGCAATCTCTACATGACCTATTATTTCTTTCTCATGATCACAGGAGTCTATAATCTATATTCCAAGATATTTATAAAATGGAGCTCTCTCAATCTATGTATTATTGATCATTACGTTTACTCTACCGTCTTAAGACTTTGTATTCAACATTTATTGATTATCTTTAAATTGATTTTGAGTTCATTCTTATTGCATTTGAGGTTCATGCACTCGACCAGACATAATTAATCTTCTAACGTTCCTCCAAGTAAAATATTGTCATCGGTATATCTTATATTGTTTAAAATTTTCTCATTGACAATTATCCTCTTTATTATTTTATGCAATGATTCTAGAAATATAGTTTCAATGTATAGGGTAAGAAATGTGGAGAGAGCATGCATCCTTGACGGTCTCCACGTCTGATTTCAATTTCTTCAGTAAATTCATTTCTATCTTTAAGTTTTTCTATCTCGTTCCGGGATAGGTTTGATATCAGTATTACATACATACTGTGTATATATTTACTTTATAAAATCTACATTAACTTTTACATATAGTCAAAGATTTTTTTCAAAATCAATAAAGTAAGCATAGACACACTGATTTATGTCCCTATCTTTGAATTAAAACATTTGAACTAAACGCTGCTTCTCGAGTTCTTAGACCATGTCAAAAACCCATTTGTTTATCAGTATTGCCTCTTTTAACTTTCTCTATTTTCTATCACGAAATACTATTAAAAATAATTTCAAGGTGTGACTAATGAAGGAAAAATGTCCCATAACCACTGCATTCTCCTGCACTTGGCTTCTTTGGAATCGTTACAAAGTTAGAAAAGAGCCATAATGTTAGTATTTGACCTAAAAAGTAGATTGTGCTGAAAATATTTAATAAAAAAGTCACGGTTTCGTCATTCCTATGATTGAGGAATACAACAGGGATTTCATTAGGTTCGCTTGCTTTACCATTTCACAGTTTTCAAGTACGTATTCAACCTCACGCCTTAGAAATTTCTGGCATTTCATGATTTTAATATCTCATTATCTCTAAAACATCAAATAAATCCTTGATATACACAGTCCATCATCTCAATCTCTAATGTCTGCACTAGAATTAATTATCTATGTATGCTTTTCTTGAATGATAAGGCACCAAATAATTATAATTTTTCGTCACAGGTCTCTTTTTAAAATACTCAATTTTTTTCACAAATCAGGGATTAGACTTTTTATCAGCATTTATCAAGGGCATTAATCTCACGCTGCATTACAATTTGATGGCTGAATAGTGCTACTTTAATCAAGAGCTTTCCTCTTCGCGTAAAATATAAATGAAATGCAACTGATATTCGTTCTGAGAGTGCATTGGCAACACCATGGGAAAATTTGATTAGTGAAATTGATTTTAAGAAAGGAGCATCCCGAGGTCCGAGGCAATATTCGACAAAAGTAGTTCACCCAAAGTAAAGAAGCCGGGCAACCACCTCACTGCAGATAATAATAACTGCATCGCAGGGAGAAGGAAAATGTGGTTTAATTTCCTATTACGAAGTGTCATAAGGTAAGGCAGCAGCCAAAGCAGATATACTCTCCAAATGAAAAGAGAAAAGATATTCTTAAAGAGTAACTCTTGATTCCTACGCCACGGGATGCTCAGTACCCAGCAACACATCACTCTGATCAATGTTTAACTGCAGATGCGGGGAATTTTCATCATTACTTTTAGGGAGTAAATTGATCGCGTAGGATATTAATTAATACCACATAGAGTGACCCTGCACCATTAATCCAGAGCAGTTTCCATGCGAGATGCGGAAGGTCAACTGTTTCGGAAAAAACGACGCCGTTTAAACATAAAATACTCCATGAATTCATCATTACGCACATTTATTATAACTATTTTCCGATAAATCCTATAGTACTAGATTGGTTTTATGTAACCTGACAATATTTCACGACGCTGAAAACCACAAACGCCTGAGTCAATGAATTTTATTTGGTACGACTGGCTTAGTATTCTTACGTGAAGGGGATCGGGTTGGTGTGGTGGCTAGAGTACTCGCTTACACGGGCGGCCAGGGTTCAAATCCCTGCAGAGACGGATGTTTTTCAGAGGAAACCCAATCCCTACTTGAGTGTCTTGTGGAGGGCACTTCAAGTAGAGTACTCCGTCTGTCGGATGAGACGTTAAGCCGTGGTCCCCTTGGCGCCTTTCGTTAAGAGCAGGCTAACGCCGACGCCGGGTTTCTATCCACCCTTACCTATCCCCTATGGCGCAAATGACCTTAGCCGTCGGTCGCCTCCCCAAATATCCAATCCATCAATCCTTAAGTGAAGATTTGCGTAGGATGGAGAGATAGTTCATTTCGTTACTCCGAGCAAGAAGCATGTACTAGATTATTACTTTAGTATATTAAATACTTTTGAATAATATTGTCAGAATGTTATCTATGCTTAATCATTCAGAAACTATTGATATTTTAGGCGTAAATTGACATAATTAATAAAAGACGGGATTTTTCCAATTTTTTAGTGTTTTCGTCAAACAAAAAATTTTATTGAGTAACTGTCAAGTCATACGATTCAAAAACTGTGTTCAATGAGTTGTAAAACTCATGAAATTAAAAAGTATCCAAGTTTGGGACAGCCACTGCAAAGATAAGAATTTTGGCCTCGACTTCATCCGACCCCACCCTTTGCTCGCTATTAAAGGCTTCGTGCAGATAATTAAAACTCCCATTAAACTGAAACTGCGCCAAACTGTTGAGGTCAGAATCCGATAAAAATAATTCTGCTTTCAAATTTTTCACATGCTACGGAAGAAACGAGTACCAACGTACCTACCTCCACAGCTGGTGAAATTTGAACTTTAGGGTGAGGTCAGGCTATTGTTCCAGCAAAGACCCTGGTCCATCAAGTTGTTCACCAGGTTAAGTAGAGTTCAGAAAAATCACAGAATTTGGTACAGCTGAGGGTATGCAATATTAACTATTGCAGTTCGGAACCCGGAATCGTCCAGCTATAATCCACATTCTCTCTCCACTTAGCTACATTTCGCCTGCCATATAAATAAAGCATAATTATACGCGACTCTAGTCAATATTTACTGGATAATACCCGGTAAGTATATTTTGTACAAAATTCTATTCCATTTCCTCTCTCATATTTCCCGTAGTATATCAAATATTATTATGAGAATCTCAAAGCACGGCGATAGCATCAACATGCTTCCTCAAGTCCTCTAAAACAGGATTTCAATATAGCCCCCTTATTGAACCGCCTCATTCATATAACCAAATAAAAAAGTCACTCTCTTTGTAAGAAAATGCCTGTAGTAGCTTAAACCAACGGCTTCCGCAATCCAGTAAAAAGAATATCTTCTTATTCACGGATTGACACTTGATTTTTTTTTGAGTTAGCCATTCACTTTATTTACATAAACATCGGGCATTTATTTTATTTTTTTATTCTATGGACTTCATTGGACCACTTCAGTCATCATCCGTTTTCTGTTAGCCCAGTATTTCTTCATTTCATAATTTTCTTTCTTCATCTAGGATCACGCTTCCTATTCTATTTGTTAATCTTGGTTGGTAGTCTGGTCTTTTTGTCCTTGAGTTTCATGATTGTATCAGTCTTTTCTTTCAAATCTTCTATTTTAAAGTGTAATTCACTCATACCTTCCTAAATTTCTGCAATCCTTCTTATGCTGGTCTTATTTTTCCATATTTTTTCTATATTTTTTTGCTTATTCTGTTTTCCGGTGTTCTGATTCGGTGTCCAAAGTATGAGATTCGTTTCTTTCTCATCGTGCTCGTTACAGGTTACAATTCTCTGTGGACTGTTTCATTTGAAGCTAACCTCCAGGGCCCGTTTTCTTAGTATTTTTCACTTATGAGAGTTCTGACTATTCTCCTTTCTATCTTGAGTAAGTTATCTATTGTCATTGTGTTAGATGATTTGAAGATATCGAGCATTTATTATACGCACACTTCATGAAATGTTTTAAGTAGGAAATCTTTCATATGACATATATTGAAATATCAGACATGGATGGTATGGATGGAATGACAAAACTTACAATTTTTCTGGATATTTAGAACAAACATGGGAGGTATATTGAAAATTATCATATCAGAAATATTACATGATGTTCCAGAAGAATGGGGATCGGGTTTCAGTGGTGGCTAAAGCATTGAAAGGTCCCATACCGAAAGACCATGAGCTGAGTCCCGGAAGTGGTGGAGATTTTCCCGAGGCATCCCAATCCTTAATTTAGTGCCATTTGCTGAGCAGTTAAATTCTAGCATCCCATCCATCGAACGGGACTAACTGTAGAGCCCTCGGTGTCTTTCGTTAAGACTAGGCCAATGCTGATTTCCCCTCAATTTTCCAAAGAATTCATCCCTTCCCAATCTACCCACTAATCCTTAATTACATAAATTACCTCAATTTTACTTAGGTAGTATCCTAGGAGGAAACGGACATAGTAGCAAAGACATATGGATGAGAATAGCGCTAGCTAAGGAGACGTTTAGTAATAGAAAGGAGCTGATGACAAGGACATTGGGTAAGGATGTGAAGAAGAGGCTGATGAAGAGCTTGAGATGGAGCGTAGCGTTGTATAGGGCAGAAATGTGGACCCTCAGAAAGGAGGACGAGAATAGGCTGGGTGAGGAGAATAGAATGGGTGTGGAGAAGGATGAAGAAGGTTAGGTGGACAGAAAGGAAGACTAACGAGGAAGTGCTTGAGATGGTGAGCGAGGAAAGGAAACTTTTGAATGAAATCCGGGATAGGTAGGATAGATGGCTGAAGGATATAATAAAGGGTGATGGGTTTCTCAAGAATGCGATAGAGGGAAGGATGTTGGGCAAGCGGGTAAGAGGAAAAAAGAGAATAAGTTTCATGGACAGTAAGAAGAAGGTTAGATCGTATGCTAGGCGAAAAAGGATATACTAGAGCGAGGTAGGCCCCTGAAAGTGTAGAACACCAGGAGAATATGTTCTGACATTCGATAAAAGCTACCTTACCCGGTAGAACACTTAAAAATTAGTAGAATTTACAAGTGAAAAAACAACCAATCCAGTAAGCCTGCTATTATTTGTAATTAAATAAAATACCTCGCATTTCTCAACAGCTTTATCTTTTGACTGCATAGCGAGTTTCTTAATTTTACAGAATTCTCATGTACAAAGTCTGAGTATGATTTTTTTTCCTGGTGGTTAGAGGACTTTATATTGTTGTTCTAAGGAAGCTTGGTATCCCCTTCCTAAATTTAGGGAAAAGTTACACAGGATTGACTCCATGAGTTTACGGTAAAGGTACACAGGAATGACTTCATGAGTCGCGAATTTAAAATTTAAATGCAATAGCTGAAATGCAGCACATATCGGTCAAACTGAAATAAATTTCATCGCACGCATCAAAGAACACGCAAGACGTCACAAAAATACAGTTCTGCCTCACTATTTGCAAAACATCTACAAGATGCTAATTAAGTAAGCGACTGTGTCCACGAAATCTACTCGCCCTTCCCAAATGTGAACGGTCTCGAACACATCGAATTATCAGGCCCTCCAAAAAACGTATGCAATTAATGATAATTCCTGCAACCCGACCAACTCCTTTCCGAATAAATAACCTGCCTTTCTCAAACTTTCCCGAACCTTTGCAATCCCCCCCCTCAATCGTGCAACAACAATCACCTTAAAAATAAATATACTGCTCTGACTGGGCATATGATGTCCTAAATCGTCTAAACGCGTCTTGTAATTAAAAGATGAAAAAACTGAAAGAAGACCATGGTATTTCATTTATTTATTAAACTGACGTTAAAATTCTGCAAAAAGTGAGGCCAACAGCAGTAAAACTTTCCAGTAATTCCGCTTTCATATTGATAAAAATATTCAATGGAATTTTGAAGTTCATTCACTGGGATCAAATGGAGCTTTCCATTCGCTCTAGTGCGCTAATCACTTCACAACACGACAGCACAGTAGCCTTCCATTCATTCAGACCCTGCGCACTAGAGAGCGCATTTCACAACAGGTCGGGAGCAGAGCTGATGCGTAATAAACAAAAAAAGAGCGTCGATAATATCACCCGTAATTGTTGTCGAGCTAGTTTATTTTCAGTTACATCTACATCTACATACTACCCTGCGAGCCGCCGCACGGTCGTGTGTTAGGTCACCAGCCGTGATAAAGATGTAAGGTTTAGGGAGGTGAAATGGTGACGTGTTTTATGGGGGTGTAGTAAGTGGAGCTCAGTTTTTATTATGGTCACTTATTGTCCGCGGAAAGAACGAGTTTTTATATATCTGTTCGGCAATGTATCTCTCTTATTTTATCGCTTCTGTCTGACATAGAGATGTAGTGAGGCGCCATGATAATGTGCTCTGTGTCGCTTTGAAAAACATCAGTTCTGAATTTCTCAAGCAACCTAGGCCTAGCGTGTAGCCTCCGAGTCTTCAGGGGCCTTAATCCCCCTCAAAGTTTTGAGACATTATATGTACGCTCGTAACAGTTTTTAACGAAGCGCGCTGCTTTCCTTTGTATTTTATTAATTTTTTTTGTTAGATCTTTATGACCAGGGCCCCATATACTTGCGGCGTAATCGAGGTGTGGCCTAACTAGACAAAAGTAGCATCTCTCTTTCACTTTTTCACCCGAGGGCCTTCCTATTATACGCTTATCAAAACCTAGTTTCTTTAATGCAGTGCCGTATATGTTTTGTATGTGTATTCCCCTCGATATACCTATCCGAAATTGAAGTGATTCCAAGATATTTTACGGCGTTAAGCACGGATATTTAACTTTTTTATTACTCTGTAATAAAAAGATCGAGTTATTAAATACTCATTTACAACGAACTAAACAAATTTACATAAAACATTCGGATGCAACCATTGTTCATCCACAAATGCAACCAACCAGCAGGTTGCATGACATAACGCCAGCTCGCATCGTCCCATTCATCGTCGATCGTGAGCGCTAAAATGCGCCGGAATGTTCCAATGTGCGCCAACTTTAATACACTGAATGGCATGCTTCCAAAGATTCGCGGGGTTCGCCTTTCAGAAGTTCACGAATGCAAGCAAGATAAATGATTCGCGAGGCGATCGTTGCGTCGCGTCCACATGCACCGGCGCCATCTCTGAGAATTCAAAACAGCTCGCATTGCGATTTATCGATTGACTGCATTCCTCCAGGGATCGGGGAGGAGGTGGGTCATGGGAGGTGTGTGGGCGGGTCAAGAGAGTGTCGAAGGTCGCCCACATCCAGTGCACGATTCACGCACGCATCGCGTAGAATGGATGTAACGAACAAGATGAACGCTGGATTGGGATTCGTCGGCCCTACTCGATTTCACGACCCCCAGGACGGAAAACGGAAATTGACGGCTAAGGAAACGGCAAGGGTAGCGATGAATCGATTTCTCTCCATACTTGCAGGGCATCTTCGGACTCTAAAACTTCTTCAGGTTTTTTCCCAGAGAAATGAATGACAGAATTAAAAAAATGAACGCGGCTATTGCGAAAATCGATGAGTTCCGTTCATTCGGGCTTTTCCCGCGTTGATTCATTTTTATGGTCAACAGTTTCGCTTGCGTTACTGCTAGCGTCCTATAAGATCCTTATAAGGTCCAGAACATTCAGCAGAGATTCTTGTTCCGTTATACATACCAAACGCTTGAGCTAGTCAGAAACACCCTGATTGGCCGGATGGATCTTTGAATTTCATTGCTGGATATCGGTGGGCGGGGACTACCGAGGAAAAGGGTCTTATAAGTGACCAGAATTGGTCCGAATAGACCATCCATTGGTCCGGTAGGACCCTGATCCAATGACGTACTCCGACAGATCGCACTACGCCCACCCTTATACGGAATCGGCGGACACCTTATCCCAAGGATTTGGGTAATGGGCTTCGCCGGTTTTCATTAGATGTGCGGTAAGTCTTCGCGTAAGCGAGACTGACAGCGACTAGTCCAACGTTGTTGGGGGAACCCAACAGCTACGAGGACTTCGGGGAGACGGGGGCGCATTGCCGTCATTTGGACGTCAATCCGCCTCATGGTGTCGGCCTCGCAGTGGTTGTGCTTCGCTAACCTTCCCTTCCCTTTCCTTTTCCCACTACTTCCCACTAGGTTATAAGCGAAGGCTTGAAACCAAGAGGGAGGTTTTTAGCCCGGCGGGGAGACCCGAATCACCTGCTGGAAAAGACGTTTGAACGTTGAGGAGAGAGGATAGCCGTCTTCCCTGTTGAAGTTTTCTGCGTTTTTGGCTATTTCAATCGCCTCTCGTAATAGTCAAGGGAAATACTTATTTTCTCTGGCGATGATCTTGCAATTTTGAAAGTTTATGACGAGGCCTGGTTCTGCCCAGGCGTGCTCTGCCACCGCAGTTGTCAGTATGTTGTGGGCTATAGCCATTCATTTGGAGCGTGGTCAGGAGGTGCTGTTTTTCTCTGGCGAGCGAGTCTCCATCAGAGATGGCATATGCCCTATGGTATAAGGTTTGAATGACTGATGCTTTTTGGCCAGGATAATGGTGAGATTTGGATGTGGTTTGAATGTCGAGCGTGCGCCTGACAAGCTCAAGCGTTAGGCATATAGTGTCCCATTGATCGTGTGTCATTTTTGACCCGTAATTTTTGACACTATATTTCATGCTATATGGATGAAATTTGGTATCTGGGTAGAAAAAGGTTGTAAGTTTTGTTGAGTATATGCAAAATTTTATAAATTTTACCTTTTGACCCCAAAAATAAGGTCCAACCAAAAATCCAAATTTTGCCTTATGGGCTTTCAATGTTAAATTATTCGAAATACAAAAAAGACAGAATTATTTTTCGAAACTTTCAATTATGAAGTTTTTGGGCACGAAGAACACATTAGAAGAGCTTTCGAGTTCGAAAATGCAACCGTGACCCCTGAAAGACACAGTCAAGGTCACAGGAGTGACAAATAGTGAATCGCCCGTACAATTCAGTCCAATCACAGGTTTAAAAAGGTGCCAAGGTCGACGGTAAGGTCTTCAGATTCCTCTTGTCATCTCTTGACCTTCAAGGGCTACTCAGGAGTCAAAGGTCACAGGGGTGACGAAAATGAATTGAGGCAACAAACGAATCGAATCATAGGTTTAAAAAGGTTCCAAGGTCGATGGTAAGGTCTTCAGTCACTCTTGTCATTCCTTGACCTTAAAGGGTAACTACGGGGTCAAAGGTCACAGGGGGGACAAAAAAATGAATCGAGCCAATTAATGTATCGAATCATAGGTTACAAAAGGTGCCAATGTCGATGGTAAGGTCTTCACATCCCTCTTGTCATTCCTTGACCTCAAAGGGTTACTCAGGGGTCAAAGGTCACAGGGTGACAAAAAATTAATCGGGCCTACAAACAAACAACCGTATCGAATCATAGGAGGGGTGAAGAGTTTGATGAAGTTCCCTCGTCCTGTTTGTCGTCTCCTGACCTCCAAGGGCTATTTTGAGATCAATGGTCACAGATGTTAGAAATGGCCAGACGGGGAAACATACATGATGAATCTGAGATTTTTAAGACTGCCAAAGTCAATGGTGATGATGAATCCTGAAAGAATAACGCAAAGACTGAAACTGAAAGTATAATGGAACATGAATTTCTGCAGCTCATTCAGGACCATAAGACGCTAGCTGTAACGCAAGCGAAACTGTTGTCCAAAAAACTGAATCAACATGGGAAACACCCGAATAAACTGAACTCATCAAATCACCGCGGAAGCCCCCGCACCAACTTCATTCGAAAATCGGCCTGAGTCGGGAATCATTGCGTCCGTGCATTACTTCGTTCGAGTCCCGCTGATACTCGTGGGTTTTATAAATCTGAACGTATCGAATTCGATATAAACTCGCATCATTGAAACGTAGCAATTATGAGAACAGTTATTATTCTTAGCATTCAATACTGGAACAACTATCAATTTTTGTCTTCTATTTAACATTAAAAATATTTCTAGGCATAATTAACACATTATAGTCCGCTCACGTAAAAATACGTGTTTCCGCCACCAGCGGTAATGGACCGGTCTCTTATATAACATGCAACGAATGAAAGTTTCATTAAAAAATATACATTAGTTCTGGAGTTGTGTGAATTTAATTGTACACATGTACCTTCCCAACAAAAATGCAAAAAATTGGCGGCCCCAAGGGCTAGTCAAATTTAAAAGGCACCGGATCAAGAAGTGTTAATAATATACTTATTATATTCTTTTCTTTAGCTCGCTTTTCCATGGATCATGGATCCATGGTCCACCTTCACTTCCACTTCATTTTACCCTCCATAGTTACCACTTCATTTCCCCAGTATAGTGAATCAAGTTATTTGAGTGGTAAATCATCCAACTCTCGTTCCATACGTCATTCATCGTCGTCGCATCGAGTTCACAAGCTGGTGAATTTATTTTTTTCTAGTCAACAGTCCTAGTTAATAAAATTGTTACAGAACAACTTGTGGTTTCATAAACATTTATTTAACTAGGACTAAAAAGTAAAAAAATAAAACAATGAAAAAAGAATTTTTGATCGTGCTTTTCTAAAAAATAATTTTTAAAAATCTAAAAAAATATCTCAACATCGTACTAAAGAAAAATTACATTTTCTCATGTGAACGAAAATTTAGCCTAGCATGGGAAAAAAATTGATTTCAATTCAAGGACATTAGCCACACAATGATAAGACCACAACGAAAGGCATGGGACGCGACCTCATTTATATTATGTACCTTAAGAGGACTCATCATACCCTTCGGTAAGGAAAAGTTCTGTCGAAAATCCACAAGATGGCGTCACTCGCAACCGATCGAGGCGTTTTAGCGTCAGGAGTCTCCCACTCTAGGATAACTCTCGCACAAGGCAACAGCCATCGGTAAGTTGTAGCCAAGTCTCCGGCACGTAAGTACAGGCAGCGCTGATATAAGATCTGTGAAAGAAGACTGAACTAATTGCATCACCGTCCGAGCACATCATGGCCGAAAACCATTCAGGTAGCAAGTAGAAATATACCAATTAAAGATTCTATCTTACACCCGTGACGGCTGTTACTTAGCGTTCCGATAGAAGAAGGATTGATACATCTCCATTAGTTTTAGATATTTCAATAATAATAATAGTTTTTGTAAAAATATACCCTACATCTTGCTGTTTTCCCGGTGGTTTAATTATGCTCCGGGATAAAGTTTTCATATTTCAGATACGAGCCTCCCTTGGCAAAGGTCTATTCTTTATACTATAAAAATTTCAAGTTGATGACGTAAGGCTTTAACCAAAAATCTGGGTTCGGAAATCATCACAAATCCGACCTGTCGAGCGAGTGTGATGCGTCGCCTTAATTTAAGTTCATTTAAAAATTTTCTAGAAATTGTATATTGAACCCTGTTGGCTTTAGGGATGGCTTCCGCGTGGTGTCATTTTTAGTTGACAACAGTTTCGCGAGCGTTCCAGCTCGCTTCTTCAGACCTGAAGAAGCGAGCTGGAACGCTCACGAAACTGTTGCCAAACAAAAATGACACCACGCGGAAGCCATTCCGAAAGCCATCAGGATTCAAGACCACTCCGCGGAAGCTTTCATGATAATTGTATATTGAAGCTGCACCCCATGCTTTAATTTATCGTGTGGCTAATTTCCTTTTCTTCCTTTGAAATTAATTAATCCTTTCCTTTGAAATTAATCAATTAAATTAACTGGGCTAAATTTTCATTCACTTGAGAAAATTTTATTTATTCTTTTTTAGTACGATGTTAAGATATTTTTTAGATTTTTTAACATTTTTTTTGGAAAGTATACTTAAACATTCTTTTTTCATATTTTTATGTAGCAATGAGTCGTCCACTTGCTTATTTATTCGTTGCTTACATGTTGGATCCCCGCTTGCACTCATGTGGCTAAGAAGACTGCGATGCAATTTCATCTCAGACTGAATGCTGCAAGCAGAAACAGGAGTCGGTCTCTTGCCGTGACAAGAGCGAACTCCACTTGATTACTGCCGATATCGACATCTACTGTCACAGAAGTCTGCGCTTTCATGTCGAAGTGCCTCTTGCAAGCGACTCGCAAGAGACTACTTTCACAGACGCAACTCCCGAGATGAGACTTAGCGACATTGCGATGTATTGACATCGATAAGCCGGATATATCGAAATGAGATTTCGATAGTCTGGGCAATGTGACATATCACCCAGCAATCCTGATTGGTTGTTTTATTAAGGGGAGGAACTGCCGGGATCAATACAGGTTAGAATTTGGTGACCAACTCACCTATATCAATTAAGATTAATAAAGGAGTTTGTTTACAAGCAAGGAAATATTTGGAGAATGGAAGAATGGTGAATATTGATGTCTACCAAGCTGCTATGTGGAGAAGTCTTCGATGTTTTCTACTCCGTCCATCGGATAGCACGCTAAACTTAGGACCAGTTGGTGCTTCTCGCATAGAGTTAGCTATTGCTGACGCCAGGTTTCTATCCACGTTTCCTCTACTCCCTATGAATAAGACAGTCACGGTGCGCTGTCGAAATATAAGGAATCTATGTGTGAGAATTTTTCCTCCTGTGTTACAGTGTTTTTTGTCCGCCTTCATCTGACATTTTTTAGTTATTTTGTCGTCACTCAAGTGATTCTTCACGAAGTGATACTCAAGTAATTCCTCAAGACAATGAGAGGTTGGAGGCAGCCATTCGGCGATGTACACGAACGGAACCGACCGATACACAAAAAATGAGACGAGCACTTAAATACGCAAGCTTTCGGAAGGGAATGGGACACCTCAGCGCAGCCGTCGACTCGGCGAAGGGACGTTTCGGCGCAGGGCCGTCTCGTCGTTTTCGGTAACCACTTGGCTAACTTCTGGTCGAAAACTTTTTAAAAAAGCACTCTAAAAGTACACCTTTATCTTTCTGCATCATCTATATCAACATCTTCATGTTACCCAGCAAACCACCTCAAGGAAGTTTACAAGGAAGTACACTATAATATAATGTACTTGAAACTTTCAACGCTCCACTTGGAATGCGCTGCCAGTATTGGGGAGCCACATCAGGTATCTTTAAAACAGGTTAAACGCGTGCAGAGAAGATGAAAAAGATAGGAAATAAAAGGCCGTTATGATAGTAAATTTGCTTTCAGGCGAAGTTATTGGCTTGTTACGAGCTCCAGCATTCGACGGTATATTACATCGTGAGAATATATAAGGGAAACAAGTCTGCTTTAGAGACGCGATTAAAATGCCAAGGCAATCTTTTCATTATTTAAACATTTGATAATACTATCACTTGTCATAAATCATATGAGCATCGTTACTAGACGAGTGGTTACCGAAAAGCCGGCAGCGCCAAAACGGACTGCTTCGAGACGGCCAGCGCCGAAACGTCCCTGCGCCGAGACGACCAGCGCCGAGATATCCCTGCGGCGAGTTGTTCTAGACCTCTTTTGTTCTAGTCCGTCTTCGAGGCGAGACTGTCACTGTCGCAAGCGGAGGGGGAAAAGACTCGTCATCACTGGAAATCCTTGCAAGTCATAGCTGATTTTGTCATCAGCTGGTAGGGACGAAGAAGAACAATAATCATTTGAGAAAAGTAGCTGCAGCAGAAGTGAAACTTTGGAATGCTAGGACCGTGATTGGGAAGTTGAAAAATGAAACAAATGGTGATCAATGGGAACTAAGGAATGCTGTGGTTTGCGTGAGGTGAAATCGAAGGACAATTGGGACTTACGCGGCGTTAGTAACACGATACATCTACGTACAACCCTGCGAGCCGCCGCATGGGCGAGTGACAGGGGGTGTGCTTTTCTTTGTGTTTTATTTAGAGTTTTGGTTTAACCTTAATGACCAGGGTCCCAAATGCTCGCGGCGTATTCGAGGCGTGGCCTAACCAGAGCGAAATAGCATCTCTCTTTGAATTTTTCATCCGAGGATCTTCCTATTACACGTTGAACTGTGGAATGGAGGCAATCAGGGCCAACTTAAGGTTGCTGTTGCGCGAAGCGGAAAATACGGAAAAGGGTAGGGACCGTGTGTCAGGTGGGTGATAACATATCATGAGTTGACGCGAGAGTAGACCCTATGGATTTCGTGGTCGCTCCGGTAATGCATATGCCTGATAGTGATTCCACAAGACGAGCCAGGGTTTGGGGTTGCCGTCTCAGTTTACGAAATCTTGTCTCGTAAACCCGTCTCATCTCAGGCTCGACTCTCGTCTCGTGAAAAAAAAGTTTTAGGGTAAGATTATTTATTGCTTCTACTGGCAGCGGTTACTTAAATGACACACACCGTGACACCGGCGTACTCAGAGCCTGATGATCAAGTAAAATTGTTTCGAATTCTGGACTTCAAGTGACGCTTGAGACGAATATGTTTTTACTTGCAATACCAGGTATAACTACTAGAGCGCGTGAGCCGAAGGATCGTCAAAAGAATATGGAAAATTAGAAAAATTAGCTGGAAGACTCTCGGATGGGGCGCTATAGAATGGTGCAGGATTTATAATTTGTAAACGCCAGATAAATATCTGCCATGAGAATATTAATAATTTATTAAGATTTAATTAAAGCAAGAGGCCAAGTAAGTATCTGCACTGGAAGTATTATATGGTATTAACCAAACTATTTCTGTTGAAATGTATTTATTTTTTATAGGTTAATTGAATCAATCAAAGAATGGTATTAATAACTCATGTTTTGACTCTTTCATCTGCGAACCTTAATGCCAATATTTGCTTTCGATGATATTTAATGGAAAGTGTACTATTGTGAAAGTATAAATATTTGAGATCTTAATCATAAATATTTTCAATGAAAAATAACAAAGGTTACTTTAGAATAAATTTGGCGTCGCATTTTCCATGCGCTATCCTAAAATGACTCAAAACTTCCTCAAGCGAGAGAAATTCGAAAGTGCAATGGACTCAATGTCTACATACCCTGCGATCCGCCGCATGGGCGTGTGGC
Source organism: Ceriagrion tenellum (assembly GCA_963169105.1). Taxonomy (NCBI): domain Eukaryota; kingdom Metazoa; phylum Arthropoda; class Insecta; order Odonata; family Coenagrionidae; genus Ceriagrion; species Ceriagrion tenellum. The sequence goes on from OY720637.1 coordinate 51,289,929, forward strand.
AGACCGTGTATTATGGGAGTGTACTCAGTTGAGCTCAGTTTATATTGTGATCGCTTATTGTGCGCGGAAAGAACGAGTTTTTGGACCCATCTGCTTGGCAATGTATCTCTTTTATTTTATCGCTTCTGTTAGACCCAGAGACGTAGTGAAGCGTCGTAATAGCTCTTTGTCGCTCTGAAAACCAACAGTTCTGAATATGTAAAGAAAAATAAGCCTAGCGTGCAGCCTCCGAGTCTCTAGGGGCTCCCACCTTAATCCCTCTTAAAGTTGTGAGACACTATATGCTCGCACGTAGCAGTTTTTAAGGAAGCGTGCAGCTTTTTGTATTTTCATAATCTCTTTGGTTAAATCTTGATGATCAGGGTCCCAAATGCTCGCAGCGTAATCGAGGTGTAGGTAGCATTTTTTTAGCATACCCCCCCCCCCTCCCATTTATTTCCTCTTTGGACAATTTATCCTCGGCGGACTATTTATCCTCCGGACTTAGCCGAAGGACTTGTCCGAGGCGTGCACCGCCACTGACGCGCTAACGACATCTGTCGCGCCAACGACGATCGCGAACTCCAGCCATCTCCGCGACTCAGTATCTCCTGCCAGCAATTCCTGCCTGCTGCCGCCAGGTCCGCTTACCAGATTCTCTCTAGTTTATATAGCAGTTGGAGACGGAAGACTACGAGGATGTGCTAAGGCAGACGTGCTTGGCACAAAGGCAAAAACCAGAAATCCGCGATCGGAGATGAAAAGCAGTTCCTAGTCTCCAATTGCAATCCTACACCGCATGTGTTCCCATTCCACAAAATTACCTCCCCTCCAAGGCTGCCAATCACCTGTTCTCCCTTACTCCCCCTCTCAACTTTCACTTTTAACCTTGGCGAAAACTTCCTCTCCGAGGTAACAAATCGCCTCTTTTCCTCTGCTCACCCTTTCCACCGTCTGAACTTCCCCTCCTACGAAAAAAACCGCGGCTCGCTCTTTATGATAGTGAACGTGGTCTTGAGAGGTTCTACTCTTGCTAGTAGTTGTTTAATAGTGTTTGATTTTGACACTTAGACGTCAGAACACAGGTTGGCTGACCCTTACTTTGTTTGTACGTGTTCTGTTGCTGAAATATATTATTTTTCATTTGGTGGTAATTTTATATACTTGATTGTTCCCGGTTCCTCCTCTTTCTCTCACTCGTATTTTGGGAAGAATTTGTTTTTAGGACATTCTCGGAGAGAGACATCTTCGACTCCCCCCTCGATTGCTTCAGAGGTATATCCTAAGCAGAGCGAAGTAGCATCTCTCTCCGACTTTTTCAGCCGAGGACCTTCCTATTATACGCTTAAAAAACCTAGTTTCTATAATGCTGTGCCGCATGTTTTGTATGTAAGTTCCCCACAATATATCAGAAGTTAAGGTGATTCCAAGATATTTAACTGCATCTGAAGTTGTCAGTATGGTAATTCGTCGCCTTAGGTTTTGAAGCCAACGAGCGCGGTCAAAGCTCGAAACCCAAGGGGTTGTAAGAGAGGTGGGTTTTGCGAGGGAGTCGCTGAGGCAGACCGAGCTTCCCCAGTAAGCTTGGGCAAGGCTCGAGTCAAAGATGGCCGGCTTGCTCGGCTCAGAAGAGCGAGCTTTTTTGAGAATCGGGTGGGCTCCAAACCCCTTGGCGCCATTTCGTGAAGAGTTGAATAAGAGCCGATGTTTGGGTTCTCGCCTCCATTCATTGGCCATAATGAAAAAATTTCATTTTTTTCCACGCAAGATGAAGGACTACAAGACCTATGGTCTGATGCAACTATGATCGAGACCCTCGTTAACGTATCTAAGTGGTAAGGATCGGTAATTTCATTCACTTTAGCCCATAATTTTTTTTGTTCAGTTTCTTTGTGTCTGCATAAGGATGAGGTCTCTCTAGGGTAAGGATGTGAAGAAGAGACTGGTGAAGAACTTGATAAGGAGCGTAGCGTTGTATGGTGCAGGAACGTGGACCCTCAGAAAGGAGGACGAGGATAGGCTGCAGGCATTTGAGATGTGGGTGTGGAGAAGGATGGAGGTGAGGTGGGCGGAGAGGAAGACTAACGAGGAAGTGCTTGAGATGGTGGGCGAGGAAAGGAAATTTCTGAATGAAATCCGGAATAGGCAGGGTAGATGGCTGGAGGATGTAATAAGGGGTGAGGAATTGCTCAAGAGCAGTGGTTCCCAAAGTGGGCGCTACCGCCACCTGGAGGGCGGTGCTTTCATCTTAGATGGCTGAAAGTGTGCGCTGGAGGCCCTTACCGAATATACATGTCCGGGGATGAGTAAACCAACTCTCTGTTGGATTGGAAATAAACTATAGTCTACTCGTAATTGTTTTTGTAATTTTGTAAAATTGTAATAAAAATTACGATTTTATTTGATTCTAAGTGAAGTTTACGAAGGCAAAATCCGAAGATTACTATGCATCCAAAGGGAAGACAAAAATAATGAGGAATAAGTCCAAAGAAATCCATGAATATTCTGGGGTCGGGAGCTATTTTTATGACCGCATTACGAGAGGAAAATAAGGGACGAGGACCACCTTCTGCCTGCCTTTTTCTCCCATACTCTCGATATCTCCAGCATTGTATGTCGCATTCATTATTGTTGCTACCTTTCTAGCTTCAAGGGTCAGTGGATTGTTCGAGTCCTTCCGTGTCTTCAGCCCTACCAGGGTGGAGTTCCCAGATATACAAATATATAGTCCTGCATACATGCAGCACTTGCATAGGATTGCAATATGAACCGTTTCAACAGCTACTTGTTAGAGGAAATCATGAACACTTACTGTTATTAGTGGAATAGTTAGTGGTTAGTATAGAGCAATAGGTGGGAATAGAGCATATAGCTTCTCCTGGGAATAAGAATGACAGTTTACAATTTCAGAGGTAAACAATTCACAATCCTTCACCCAATAAGTGATCCATTAGATTTGGAGCCATCATTCACTGAAGGAAGAATAAACCATCATGGCAACATGCACGGAGGGTGTAAAACTCAAAGGGGGTGACTTTTTAACCTTGCACCCTCATCCCTATCAGAAAACTCATTTCCATGAAAATGAGCTTTGACGGAGGAAAAAAGGCTATTTTCCAAATGGCAATAGCCTGAGTTTCTCAAGTTGGAGAGAAAATCTTGGGATATTCATTTAAAGCTTATGATGGTCACAATACCAATAATGTGGAAAACTTTTATAAATAAATAGGAACATAAAGATCATAAAGCTAGCCATTTTTACAAGTAAGACACGAGAAATTCCTCCCATGAAAACAAACTTCATATTAGAAAGAAGGGGATATGGCCAAGAAATACAAGGGATTGAAACTCAAAGGGAGGCATAACTTAAAATAATATGAATCAATGCACCAATTTTTGGCAGAATTGAGAAAAATTTTAACCATGTGAATCATTTAAATTTAGTTTTTTCTCAAAACAATTCATGGGCGTAACATCAGAGGAGATGTGGTAGTGTTACCCACATTATTTTGAGTGAAATCAGAGAAATAAAGCACAAATCATTGATGAATTGATGGCCAAAATTATTAAAGGAAAATAACATTCATATGACATGAGTGTTGCTACAGACCTAACATGACTTTTCTGGTATTTCTGAGCCAAAATCTTCATTTTCCATGGGAAAATCTCAATTTTGTAGCATGTACATAATTTTAATAAGGCACCAGAATTCCGGCACAATACTTTTATACATATGAATCCTATTCTAACCATACTAAGTCATAATAATAGGAATTACAAAGAAATACTGAATCATCATGCAATGCAAAATACGCTGACATCTCGCAACCATATTTTAGTCTGTGAGGCCAGGGTGTAACTACTTGCTTGGTTCGTTTTTGCATTGTCTTTTTGAAAATGAATAACCTGAGAATTTGACGGCATTTTTTCCCATTGAGGTAAAAAGTCAAATACAACAACCAGAATGGCTTCCCACTATTTCTATTAATCTCCCCTCAACATAAAACTGCTACATTTCAAAAATCTTTTGTGTTGAGGAGCAAGATTATGGAATAGCATTCCCAAGACATCTAAGATTCAGCTTACTTGTTTGTGTTTAAGAAAATATTTTTTCCCAATATTAATATCCTGAAAAGGGTATCACTCAATAAATTCTCTTCATTAATTTTCATATTATTGTTCTATTACTTCTCTTCTACTATAAATGTGTCTACCCATTCAAATTATTTCACTATGTCACATGTGAACTCTTAACACTGAATATTTTTGGTATGTTGTCAGTGGATGATGAGTTCCAAGAACAAAAAAATTATTCATATTCTTAACTTTGAATAGTGACAACCATTGTACTGCTAGTGCATGCTAGGACTTGGATAAAAAAGGAAGCTTCCACATTTTCAATGTTTTCTTTCAAGTTGGTTAACAAATTTTACTTCAGCTAGCACCCTTTTTGAGGGCAATAAATCATAAATATATTTACTTCAGTACAACACTCACTATTTTCTTAAATAATGGACGGTAAAAATTTAGTATTATTAAAAAAATTGTTATCAGAAGCATTCACATTTCTGTGATACCTACAAAATCTTTTTCTGCCTAGGTAAGAAAAGAGCCAATATTCTGAATCGTGAGGTAAAATGAAGTGATAAGTTTATTAGTTCAGCTGTTTCTTAGTCTGACTCCAGGGATGGAAGTTTTTAGTAGTTTGGTAAATAAGCAACACCAAATAAGTCTAAAAAAACTTTCAAAAAGCCGCTAGGACACTAAAGATATTTAAGTTGACTTAATGTGCACTAAATCTTTAGATGAAAGGAACAATGTACTGTAATAAAATAAAATTTAAATCATTCTCCTCAGTTTAACACATTCCCAGTTCGCATAACTAGTGTTATTTCATGGTCATCTATTACAAGGATAAAAATTAGTAATGTAAACGCTCAAATGCAGGGGCAATCCCGGGGGGATACATCCCCCCCCTGAAAATTTAGGGTTTTACAGAACAATTTTAACAACTAGATGTAGTTATCAAATACAACATTGAACACTCCGATCACTGAGGTAGACTCCCCCCCTCCTCACCCCCAAAATAAATTCCTGGGATCGCCCCTGCTCACTTGCCAACTAGCATGGTTAACTCAATCTACCATGGACCGGTGGTAGACATGTGATATTACTTTCCAAAAAAATATTTTCCTATTAGGCATTTCTTGCATACTTACAGCAATCAAAAGCAAGATGTAGAGGAAGAATTTTACAGTTTGGCAAATAGAACCACCAGTCATGGAAAAACAATTAAGGAAATACATAACTAGTAGGACAGCCAAGGCAAGGCAACTATAAGAAATCTCTGGTAGTCAGAAAGTACTTCATCAGGATATATATCTGGAGTATCATTCTCAAAAGCAGTGATAAATGGGCAATAAATGCGAACAAAAAGATAGGGATAATTTGATAAGTGGTGTGGCAGATGGATGATAGTGACAATGTATTGATTGATTGATCAATTAATGAAATGGTGCATTCTGAGAGGAGCAGGAGAAGAAAGGCATCTCATCAAAACTCAAAAGAGGAGAGGGACAACCTAATCAAGCATAATTAAAGGCATGAGAGTCAAATTAAGGTAATCTTTGAGGGAAGAGTACATGGGATAAACACCGGAGGAATGATACACAAGGGTCTAATACTGACTGTTGTGGAAACAAAGATATTTGCATTTTTGAAGAGGTTACCAGTTAGAATCATTCAGAGGAAAACCATGATGCCAGATCTTGGATTGATGACCTGTTATTATGATGATGTTAAAGACACAATGGCGATGTAACAGGATGTAGTCAGCTGTTACATCTTACTTCACGTTAGGCTTTCAAAGTTAAAACCATGGTTTCCCAGAAAAACTGAGACTAACAACCTGAGGAGAGACAAATCCACTTGGCTCAAAATGAGCGTAAAGACTAGGACCCAAGAGTTTGTTTCTGCACGTAATCAATTTCAAAAGAACAAATTAGAACTAAGGCAAGGAACTAAAATCCTTAAGGCCACACATCAACAGAAAAGGCCTATTTTGGAACTATTAATTGATGAAAAACAACAAATTTACACTCCAGAAAGCAAATTTCCAGGCTAAATATTATTTTCCCTAACACTTCCAAGTTTCCCAGGATCATTTTCAAATTCTCTGACTATTCCCGGAAATGAGGAACTCTCTGGCATGCATAGCTGAAAGGCCAAGACTGTTCTGGATTTTTCTAAGCTATACTTCTCTCTGAACAGGATAGTAGTGAACTGTTCATCAACATTTTGCTTGCCACACCTCTCGTTAACTTGCCTAAAACTGGCGTAAGTCATTTCACATTCCAATGCAGCAGGAAGTGGCAATTTATTTAGCAGTGATAGATTTTAATCAGACCTAAATCTTTCATCAAAGGGTGGAGCACCAATGTCCCAAATTACTTTCACTCTATATCTGATCTCATACAAATTTATTCCCATCCCAACCATTCACAGGTTGTTGATGAAACTTATTCTGACAGTGCTAGCAAAAAGATAACAAATCTACAGAAAGAAAATGTTGCAGTTCTTCATCTATGTACACAATTGGTGATCAAATTATCTTAAACTGTTCAAATAGTATAATATTGTTCATCTTCGCTTCTCAGTGTTAAAAATCAATGCCAACCTAGAGTAACATATATTCGCATACATCCAGGAATTCCAAAAAATTTTTTCTTAAATGAATCACAAAAGCACTGGGTATAACCATATAACTTACTGACTTTCCAAGTTATGGACGGCTTGCAAAGGTAATAGATGTCTGTCCAAGAAAAAGTATACATTGACACTTCATAATTAAGTAACCTATTACAGACATAACTAAAATGAGAGAACTATTAATATTTTCCACACTTAAAACTTTAATTCCCAACCCAGGTTTCGACTGCCTTGCAATCACTTTCAAAGGTTTGCAAGGCAGTTGAAACCTGGGTCAGGAATTAAAGTTTTAAGTGTGGAAAAGACTAAGAGTTCTCTCTTTTTAGTCATGTCAGTAGTGTCATTCTACAAAGTTACGCCTTCAACCATTAAGTTTAACCTATTACACTAGTTTTTCACCTAGAGTGATGTAGATTTTTTTGTGGGGCCCTTATACGTGCATATAATAAAGAAAAGACTTATGTTGGAAGTGCAATGATTACTGCAAAATCACTTCAACCATTGAAACTTCTGAATGTTACATACATTTACATCTATTTTGTATTAATCAGAATCAAATGCAGAAAAAATTCTTAGTTGAAGCAGCACTACTCTCCACAAGTTTTGAGAATTCTTTCTATTTCATGCTATATTATGCATCCACTTGAAGCTAGAAGTAATTAATAACATCATTAGGTATGCAATGAGAAAAGTGGTGGGCTTTTGTTAAGAGTCCATAAATTAAGAATTTTAATCGAATTGGTGAGTTTCAACTATCCAAATGCCTTAAATTTGGTTGTAGGGCCACTTGGAGAAAAAATTAAGGTACATAAAAAATAGCAAATTTTCTTCAGGCTGAATTCATCCTAAAATATCACTTACAATTTAAGGAAAATGGCAAAACTTATAAGGAATGTCAATTCACTTCTTAATATTATCTACACCAAGGCTTGTTAAAACACTAATTACCCACAAGGAAACGATTGATCAATAGCAAGAAAATATAAAATTACACCTGCATTTTCATGCAAAATGAAAATTCTTTATGGAATGTATGGATGTTCTTTTATTGTTTAAAAAAATTCCAGATCATCTGCTTTTCATAAAGCTTTCTGTGAAAAAATTATCACACATGAACACACATTCACACCTATACACAATGATAGGCCCTCAAAAAAATACTATGATAATGAATTATTTTTTGTTCTTTTCTATTTCACTACATACATAACCAGTTTTACAAAATTCTCTAAAGTTACAATTCCATCAACAATATCATTTTACAGGAATCCATGAATACTGAAGACAATATTACTCTCAAGAATCACATTCCTAATACAGCAAATTCACAAGATAACAAACTTTTGGGCAACTAGATCTTCGTCTCAAAAAACAAAATTGCTGAACTTAGTTCATAAATGCAAATCTATTGTACCATTCAATGCAGGAACAGATATCAGAAATAAACCATTAATCACATTTTCAAGAGCAGTCCTCCCGAGAACTAATTACCTGCCATCACAACTTGACCTTTCCATCACAGCACCAGATGGACAGTAAAAGACCTTAAAAAAATGAATGATACACCCAATCCTGATTTTGCAACGACAGCAACTCCAGTCAGCCGATGCCAGTGTCCACATACCTCGCATATCCATTCATAAATGAATTCTACCAGGGTCCCAGTTATACTTGCGGGAAAGCAAATTCGAACAACCAGCAGGAGTTGCCCCAATCAACCAATTGCAAATTACGAAAGATGCCATCAATCCTTTTTCCATCAACAAAAATGATACATTTAAATGGCCAGGCCTCTTTTTAACAAATATTCTGTAGTGGATTTTAAAATATGAACCGAGCATGTCATAACTCAGTGAGTACACTGAATTGCAGAGATGCTAAATTGAGGATTTTACATGGCGAGCCAACTGCTCTCGACTTCACCTCCACTTCAACATATAAGACACCTCAGTCAAAATATGATTTCATCATCCTGGCTCATGTATTCCATTAATCACAAGGATATTAGAAAGTTCTAATTTCACACTGAAGCTACTTCGACTTCAGTATAGGCCATTCAGGCCACTGGAATTACAGAATATAAAGTTATAAAAAATTTAAGAGCATTCCATTTGCCTTTCAAAAGAAACCTTTTCCCTTATCATACCAGGTAACTAAACTGAGGATGAGATTTCATCACGTCATCATATGCATTTCAAATCGATCTTGAATTTAAAATGGCCATATAGCTGTTATTCCAAAATAAATTGCATTTCTGGATTCATGCAATTGAAAAATGGACACAAAAAAATGTTGACCTGGCTAACATTAAGATCTTTAACAATACTAAGTAGGGATTTTTGTCGCAATTTCATTCATTATATAATAAAATTAGTCTTATTTGCAAGAGGTCTGTCATGAAAGCGTTTACAGTACTGTTCACTATCAAGCTTCCAGAAAAAGTGTTGCAGCACAGCAAGCACAAATTTACACAATATGAAAATGAACACCTCATAGGAGGAGAGAATTCCACCTTAAATGAGGGCACAGGATAGGTGGGTACATCAAAATCAAATCTTTGAAAAATTGTTATTTTTTTACCATAAAAACATGACTCTCTAATAAAAAGTATTAAAAATTGATAGTATACACCACCCAATCCATTTATGATCAACCTTAATTCCTCCACAACCTTCACAGTTCTATCTCACACAAGCGTTCCTCTCATAAAAAATCACATTTTACTCATCTTCCATCCCCAATACACAAATAAACAACACAAATGTATCAACAGTCTGCACCACACTTGCTACCCTAAATCTTTATTCTTTTTTTTTAAATAGTCAACATGGAATATGGAACATGACAAGCTACTCTATTGTAATTTTTAAATCCATATAGGAGCCCGAATGACAATCTCCATCAGAGAGAGAGAGAGAGAGATCTGTGGGAGAGACTTATCCATCGAGAGGGGATCAATCCAGTGACTTGTGAAGAGATCAATAAGCATGTGAGGCAGATGGAGTGTTGGTCCACCTCCCTTCGTTAGTCCCGTAAGCCGAGTGACCCCCCGAGCTCTTCATCACCTCATTTACTGACCGGCACATCCCACAGAATAGGAACACTGTTTCTCACCTTCCCCAAATGCTCTTGCCGTCCCTTACTTCTTCTTGAAGAATGTTGCTATGTTTTTAGACCCACTCGCAGACTTGGCTCGAGCCTTCTCCTTTGCAGTTAGAGGATTTGGTTTGGTCGCCTGAAATCGGATGGAAGGGACAATGCCTTTCAGAGCAAGGCAACTAACAAACAGTCCAAAAGTCTATTCATGCCAGATATCACTTTTCTTTGCACCACGATATTTATCACGCAAAATAATCGAGTCCCACAGTTCTTTCCACAAGGAACTGAAACACTAAAATCCTCCTAAAGGCGATTTAAATACTTCTTCAAACCAAAGCAGTTCATTTTTTTAACTGGTGTCATCCAAAAACCCTTTAGATCACCAAGTTCTACACAAAATCCCAATATTGAGTTCAGTTGCAAATTATAAGCAATCTACAAGAAAACTGACACCAATACAATGAGGAGATAAGCAAAACAGTGATTTTAAATGCGAAAACAATTTGTATTCAGCATGGCAATTGCAATGTGGCATCCATAAAGTTTTAATGGTCAAGATTATCTTCATGGAAGAATAAAACTCATGCCTTTAAGAGGTCCTTAGAATGTTGATATAAACATCAAATGGCAGATAGCCAACACAAAAAGGCAGATTCACAATTTTATCAATTATGAGCATAGAATACATTTTTCCTGGTACATATCTTTCCTCTTCTGAGCGTAAATTATCTTAACTAATGTACCATTGGTACTCTAGAGCCAATGGCAATATTAGTTTATTTTAAGTACACATCCATATCTTTATGTCATGACACAAAGAGAAAGAAGACTGGAAGGATAAAAAAATCTAGATGTTCGTTTTAAATCTTTTTTTTTTTTTGGATTAGAAATAAGAGGACATTTGAATGCACATTGCACAGAGCCATGTTTGACAATGAGAGCTTTCCATTTGCTCTACAGAGCTAATAGAAACACAACAGTACACTAGTTTTCCATCTGGTACAGATCCTGTGTACTAGGTAGCACACAAAAACAGATTGAGAGTAGAGCTGATGTGTGCTAATGATAAAATTACATTGATAATTGCAACTGCAACATTTGTCTTTGTGTTGATTGCAAGTAAATTCACCAAACATGATGAATAAAGTTCATTGCTCTAAAATACAAAGCTTATGTTTTGAAATACTTATTTTGAACGATTGGCAATTATACACAAAACATTTGGCGGTGACAGTAGAACACCCTCATGATAGCACCTCTAGCCAGATTAACAAACGCTTCGCCAGATCACAATCTTCCATTAGGTTTGCAACCAACTGCACGCCACCATTCAATGAATGTATTTAGGAACAAGCAACACCTTTATAGGTATATCAGGAGAAATATGATAATTGATTCATTGATGTCCTAATTTAACAATACTTTTTTTCACATTCTGACTTCAAAGCCGGGTTCTACAGAGAACACAAATATGTACTATGAGTCATTTTTTAATTAGGGTGGCAAAGAAATTTTTAAAATAATTCTTTCATTGAATACAAGATCCTCTTAATAAAATCTTCTGTTTTGCTTATCTCCCTCATGAAAAATCTAGATGACACTATTCTTACAATTTCATAGAAAACATTACCCACAGTTGACTGATCATAAACAAACATACTGACTGATCTAATTATCATGCATAACTATGATGATCAGCATTTCACTGGCTTTGATAACTTCTATTTACAGTAGGTATCCAAATATTGGATGACACTATCTTTTTAAAAATGTCTTAGTACTAAGAAAACATGAATATCCTCAGACGGGATAAATGCAAATGTCATTCCTAACACTATGCAGTTTTATGCTAACGATAGGCCCAGAGATGTACAAAATATCTATGTTATGCATTAGTAAAAATTACACTTATTCGGATTAAGGTACTTAAACAATCTTTCTTCCTCTACAACATCTCAAGATGCAAACCGTTTGAAAGCATAACTGACTAAATTGACTGAGAACTAAGATGGTTTTCTTGACATGCTACTTAATAATTGCATTTTTACATGTAGATGACACAGCAAAAAAGGAAACGTAGAGTTTTAACCTTGTCATAGAGTTAGCAGTGAGAATACTCAAAAGAGGTCAACAACTCTGAGGTAGCCAAATGATATTCATAAAATATATCACCTTGAGAAATTGGAATGACTGACTGTATCAATTACCACAATTGATATTTGGTCTGTGCAAAAACCCAAAGAAATAAGTTAACCCTGAGCCTCCAACAAAAAAATTTCACTAGCACATGGAATCCCATGGATTTATAATAAAATGTGACAAAGCACATAGATTCACAGCGCATAGCTTAAGAAAAAATTGGAAAGTCTCCAGTTAACGTGGTGCCAAGTATGTAAGTACAAAAGTGTCAACCATTGGTAATTACAAATGGTAAACACTTATGGCATGAACATCAAATAATATTCATATAAAATTTTAAGAAACAACCAGAGCACACACTTAAGTACACTAATGAACAACAAAATGTGATCCAGTAGAAAAGGTTAGTAGCCAAATGGTAACACTCCAAATGGAATGACCACAAAGCACAGCTCTGCTAAGCTTTTTTTAAGCCTACGATTTCACATAAAACAGTTCTCAATTCCTAGCTCTAATCCAGTTACTGAAAACTTCAATCACACTAACAAAAATGCCAGAGTTTTCATGACACAAGTTTTAGATGAGAGCATAGCATCTGATGACATCACAGGGCAGACACAATAAGGAGAGAGGGGGAAGAGAATTCTGGTATCACAGATTCCACACAAGAGTTATAAGATCTACGTAAATGCCTCCAACCACATCACCAAAAAAATGTAGCCATTACACTAGCCAAATATGCATAGTTTTTCTTTAACTAACATACTATCACCAATTTGATTATACCTTCCTCTTGTCTCTCAAACCCATATCTGTACCTTGGATCATTCACTCACTTTATGAACAGCACCAAACTCATGATGGTACACAACACTTGCGTTGAATAACAAGGCATGTACACGAGAAATCTGCCACAGTGTCATTTTATAATAACCCCAGAGGGATTGAGAAATACTGAAGGCCTATTATCAACAGGGGGATCAACATTAAAGTGACAGAGACCCTCTAGCTTAGTTGTCCCTGCCCAGCTTTCATCTCACTCATTACAGTACATCATTACCATGATATAATCTGAAAGGAGTCCCATATTATCATGTGCAATATGCAGTGCTTGCCCTGTAAATGTAACAGATGCCCACATTCCAATACTTCATAATTCACAATGACAGCCATGTTTATGTGACCCAATAATTATTTATACATGATGGAGATATCACAACAATACTTTTTAGTGCTCTTGTCATTCAAGTGGATGAGATTACAAAATAATTTCTCACATCCTAAGAGTTCTTTAGTACAGCATGAGTGCACACAACATTTCACATAAGGTATGGTTTATTAGAACCAGAGAAATCCACATCACAGCCAAGAAAAATAAGGACAAAAATAACAACATCAAATAGGAAAGCGTTTGACTCAACCATGCGTACATTCTCTGAAACTGCCATCCTATTTGCCATTTAGGAGCAAAAAAAACTCTTATCAAGGGTAAAAAAAATATCAAAATCTTGAAAAAAAACATTAAAATCCTAAAGCTTATGAGACACTGGAAGAGGCTTCCAATGGGGAAAATAAGATGGGACGGACGAAATTGTTATAATGAAAGGACGTTTGAGCAATGAGAAGATTTTGAGGGATTCACGAATAAACGAATATATCAAACCATACATCAGCACACCATGAGTCAACAACCATCCATCTTTTCTAGAGAGAAAAAGTAAGGGTCGACTCCCATTTTCAAACAAGTGCAATTCAAATCCGATGGCCCACCTTTTCTGGCTTTGTGAGATCCAGGACGCCATTCTTGAAGTGGTCATCGAGTGAGGACTCGCTTTCCACAGCTTCTTGCCTTGGTTTCTTCTCTTGGTGGGTCGGCAGGAGTTGGTGCGGAGGGAGGAGGGAACCAAGGTGCGTTGCGTGCTGCTGGTGGGACGAGGGGGGGGCTACTGCCTTCCGTTTGCCAGCCCCCTGGCCTCCGCCCACTCCACCCTCAACTCCAGGCGATGAGGAGACGGGAGGGGAGGGGACTGCCGGGCCGGAGATGCCCATGTACTTGAGCAACTTAGCACTGAGATCATCAGAGAGATACTCTGACACTATGCCATGGGCGTATTTCAGATAAGCCTCTGGAAAGAGAATGGTTAACGATGAAACATTACTGCAGCATGGCAAGGCATAACAGTAGGGATGAGTAAATGACCGTAACTTTCATTTATGGTATAATACTAAGGCAAATTATATTAACTTTCAAAAATGACCTTAATTTTCCAGTATTTTTAAATTTGCAACTATTAATACCTAATTAAGAATATAATAAGAAAGGCAATAGCAATAGTGAGGGAAAGAAGCTTCTGGTATGAACGACATAACTGTTCTAAATGACAGTTTTCAAAAATATAATTTATAGTTTTGATCGCTCATTTCATTTTAGATGAGAATTAAGATGAGATAATGTTGACTGGGTCTTTTACATTTTAAATCATCTGAAAGACTGAATTTATGCATACTATAATACTTTTTAAAATAAATGATTGCTAACTTCCAAATGTTAAAAATTTCAAGGTAGATATTTATATAGCACTACTTCAGTTTTCTATCATACTTAAAATATTATATGCCTACAAATCAATTTTAGCAAGTGTTTTACCATTTAAAAAAGAAAAATAATATCTTTTCTTCAGCAGCAATGGTTCATCTCGTGATTTCAAAAGAGACAATTTTCCATGTGTTTATTATTTCTTATTTATGTACTCCCACTTTATTGAGGGAAGTGATTACCTTAAGGGTCATCAAGATTGGTAAACACAAAAAATAAGGCCACGAAAAAATATTTACAACATATTAATTATAATATACTGAATGTAATCATGTTCCACACTAATAAAAGCAAACCAGCAATCATAACATACTTATCACCACAACACATCACCTTCAGATGATAGTTTACAGTCTCCACAAGCAGAGACACTTGAAAACACAACAAATCTGGGCAAACCCAATAAAAGGACATCGACAATTGAAGTATTATGTTAATATTGTCCTCCCTGTGACACGTCATGAATGCACATCACAAAATTCACATGAGTAGCTTTCTTTAAGAAAAAGTAAACTGTAAAGCTACACATATAGCCACAATTTGTTTACAATATTACTTTCATGAGTAATGTACTTCAAAATAGTATTTTGAATTACGTTGGTGACCTTTATTCTTGCTTTCTTATTGTACAACAATCATTTAAGCTAATATCAAGGAAAGAACTCTACAAAAAAGGAAAAACATCCTCTCCGCATATATGATAATTATTTTCAGAGGTACACAACAAATTATCCATATTAAAATCCTAAATTCTTATTCTTAGTAACATTATGAAGCATTTAGGGAACACTTGATAAGACTAAATAGTAATTATCCATCCTAAAAGACTAGGAATTCAAGATAAACCAAAGGTACAACATCTCACCCTTAGAGCCTTTAAATATCCTTCTATTATTTTTGCACTGCACTCCATTTTAAAATACCCAT
Source organism: Ceriagrion tenellum (assembly GCA_963169105.1). Taxonomy (NCBI): domain Eukaryota; kingdom Metazoa; phylum Arthropoda; class Insecta; order Odonata; family Coenagrionidae; genus Ceriagrion; species Ceriagrion tenellum. The sequence continues at coordinate 51,305,377 of OY720637.1, forward strand.
TAATTTACACCTAATTTCTTATCTCCCACCAATGGAAAAAACAAGGAGTTTCAATATACCTTCACTGAGAATTATGATACGTGAGGTGAACTTTTCAACAACTAGAGGAAACCAAATTTTAAAAATCTTACCATTAGAGTCAGAATCTGTCTGTTGCTGCTTTGCAGTCTTCAGGAACGTAGAAGATACAGCACCACTGCCAACATGAACACCTTTTTGACGTAAGATTTCAGCAACTCTTTCTGTCTTGCGTTGCAACCATGCCAGTGTCTTCTCCTCATTGTATTTATATGCATTAAGTTCTTCATCACCTGATATAAAAATTATTTTTTTTATTAATACTAGAAATACTCATGCAACACATATTACAAAAATATGCATATTAATAACATAAATTGAATAAATCACATTGTCACAAAAAAATAATTTCATTCTATTTTCTGAATTAATTAACCTTTCCACCACAAGTGGACTTGTCCAGCTATGTGAAAGAGGAGATCTCATTAGTAAAGTCATACATTTCATTTGTCATTAAGACAAATGATACTGAGCTAAGCAAAATTCAAAACAAGAGTAGCTACAACTAATAAACACTATAACTCTTCATCTTTAACAACAGTTAATGCCAGGCTCTTTTCAGAACAGACAATTAATGTTCCGAAGATATAACATCATGAAAAAAGTTTCGTTTTTCCACCAGGATTCATTAGACATTTCAAATGATGGAAAACTAAACATTACAGAGACCCCGAATGAAAATACTCCACAACAAACAGGAGCCTATATAGGGTGGATAGTAACCACAAAACAGTGTGACCCAGAGTGTAAGGTATTAGCTATCAGTGTACCAAAGATGTAGTAATTTCCATGAACCAAATACCATTGATATATCCTTAAACTCTAGAGCAACTTCTAAGATTAAAGTCAATACCATCAATCATTTACATAGTTGACATCTTCAGACCTGCCACGGTTATTTACATGTAGCAACCATTTGCTTCCAATAAGCACTCCCAACAATCCTACTCCAACATTATCATAGCTTTCTTTCCCTAAATATGAAGAAATATTGCATGGATCTAAGAAAACAAGTAAGAAAGAAGTGAGCATATTAAAGTACTTTTTCGCAAATATTCCCCAGCCAGTCCAGCATCTTAAGATTTGTAAGCCTTCAAAGGGATAATTAATTTATCCAAGGATACCCCAAGAAGGACAAATTATCCTTCACTCATTTTACATGAACATACATATAAATATTCTCTTGGTGAGGAGCACTTTACAGCATAAGCATAAATAAAATACACGAGGTAAAAATACAAAACTCAACAATTACAGATATATCACAGCAATTAAACACAACATTTCAGAAAAACTTATGGAATGAGTCACCTTTTCTGTCAGCCACCTGATTCAAATGCTTGAAACCCAAAGAGTTGAATAAGCGAGCTGTCTCTGGAAATTCGTCATCCTTCAGTAATTGGTCTAGTGGGACACACTGACTGGTCTGAAATAAAAACAACATGAATCATTATTAATTATCAAATTTACACCACCTTAGAATAAACCTATCAAATTTAAGTTATTATAATGAATTTCCAAACAAATAGAAGCAATCATACCAAAGTAATATGTTTTAATGAGAGCTTGCAAGAGCGAAACACTTTCTTTAAATCTCAACCCCAAAAGCAACAGCAAGTGAGCCTAACATGCTCCTTTCTGCTTCAATTTAGTATACATCACTAAGAAGCAGATGGTTGTTTAAACAACTTTGAGGGATCCTCAATGGCACCATGTAACTCTACTGAAGTGATCAAACTGATGCAAAATGGAATTAGATACATAAAAAAATGAGACAACAGATATACAAGGCCAAAAGTAGACCTCAGTGGTGATGGAGTAACATCCCCACCAGCTAATCCACAGGTCACAGGTTCTAGTACCATGTGAGTGAAATATTTCCCCACCAAGGACATAGGTGTTTGTGTACATCTCTTGTTGATGTTAATGAAACCAGATGTCTATCATGGTTTATAATATAACCAAAGGCCTACCATGTTGTTTTCGGAGTAAAATAAACAAATAATGTAAAACAGTAACGAATTCTGTTCAGGATACTGTACTGGAACCTTTGGTTCCCAGAAAATTCAAGTATTTACAGAATTCCAGGTATATGAGGGCAAGGGATTTAATAGGTTATACAAAGAGACATTTACTCCTATACGTCACCCACAAAACCCACATTTCCAACTGCAGAATGCCAATAGGGCTCAAAAACCAACCCTGCTTCAAAAGCACAGCACCAAGTACAGTCAGTCAAACCTTTCCTTTGGCAAGATTAGATAATCTCATTCCTTTAAAGTGTCAATAGCTCAATGAATATTATTTTTTGCTCCCCACCACATAAACAACCAACAATTCATCCAAGTCATATTTTTAATAAACTTGCACAACTATTTTTGCTCTGTCAGAATTAAATTGGGAATCCTCACTTTTTCCTTGATAACAGCATAACTTGCATTCTCTTCACTACATCAGAGCTGCTGTCACTCCTTTCACATTATATTACCTATTTCCGGAATCGATTGATTAATGTCTGGTTGCCAGAAAGGGGTCTAAGGACAAAGTTTCAGAGCTCTGCATCATCATGAAGTGGGTCAAATTTTTATCACTAGATTTGACCCCCAAAAACAGGTAAAACTCATAAAACCTTTTAAAAACCACCACTAAAACACTAACATTAAAAAATAATCAGTACCCATCACAAGAACATGAAATGAAGCACTGTTAAAAATAGCGAGAATACTTTAGCCCTATTGGTGCATATTCCGCAGGCTCGTATGATAGATGAGGACAGAGTTTAATGAGTCAGGCCCCATCCACATGGGAACATGATTTCACCCTGCAGAATTATACACTTTTCAACTTGGGGTTTATTATTTCTAGCAAATTCCACAGTAAATTTTCAAGCCATAAAAACTGCAAATCCGGCGACGACACAGTATAATCCACTTACCTACCTTACAAATGTTTCATAAATGTGCGACAATTAAAGAAAATGTAAAAATAAATACAGCAGGCCACAGGCAATTTGGCTTCCTTTATCATGGAATAAGAAATTTTCATTCAAACTATTCAAAAGATAGCCTCACAAATAACACAAAGTAAGAATCATATACATTTTCCACAAATGAGTTTAAATTGCCTTGAATTTTAATTAATTGATTATGAATTATTTAGAATGAAATATATACTTGGCTAAAAAGAATAAGTTTGGAAGATATCAGTATAAAAAATATCTGAAACATAGGTAAATATACCTTAATTTTCCAATTATAATATGCACCAACAATAAGACTTTATGGCGAGTGCAATGTAAGAATTTAATTATCACCATGTATACTACGCAGTCGGCTTTTAGAGAATGGCATTCTACACCATTGTCCGCCTTGCCGTTCAGTGCCCGAAAGATCACTGTGCAAACAGTAACGCTGCCGGTGGATGTCTTTTCCCCATTGCTCATACATACTCCTTTGGTTTCTCAAAGTGACAATCTATTTGTAGTAGGTTCTTTCCCTCCAAAACTTCCATGCATGTCTATGGAAATATTTGTCAATAAATGATAGAATTGCTACACTGTCACTAAAAAGACCTATGTTTGTATAAAATTTGCTTCATTTAACGTCTGCTTGTGTCTGATTCCGCCCAATCTACTAGCGGAAGATACGTTACTCTGCAGTTTGAAGATGTTACATTTCTGTGTAATATTTACATGAAAAACTCCCTAAGAAAGTCATATGGCCACAGAATATGCTCATACACGCAAAAAAAAGGCTGGATGGATGAAAATTCAACCAAAGATTGACTGCGAAATGAGTGGTGCAAAGATGCTGTTTGTAGACCTCATATGTTGGTTCTAGATGGTACTAGATGCATAAGATGCCCTCTAATGCCATGCATCAAGAATATATTGTTCGAGAATGACACACATTTTGTCATTATTCCTGGAGGGATGACAAGCCAGTTGCAGGTGAATGATGTCAGTTGCAACCTTCCATTTAAGACACAAATGCCTAAAAAGTGGAATAAGTGGCTTTATTCCTGACCACATTCTTTGACAACTTCAGGAACGTCAAAGAAACCAGAGTTATCGCTAATTAGTCATTGGATTAAGTCCAGGGATGCCATCGATTCACCTGTGATAAAGCGAGGTTTTAAAAGATGCTGCCTCATGAATGCAATAGACGACGACGATTTGCCTATGGATGTCCGACGACAATTTGCCTATGGATGAAGAATGCGTAGTGCATACTACCATGGCGTAGTGGATGATGAGGAGGACAAATATGATGTTCTTGGCGATGCAATATATGCTGCCAGCAAGTGTGATGTCAGTGCTTCGCACTAACTGTTCGAATCAAGCAAGGATAATGATCTCGAATTTGAAGGATTTAGTGCTAACAGCGTTAAAGACAAGAAGAACTGCATGTAAATTTTTGCTTTAATAAATAAATTAAATTGATTAATTGCATTGTTTTTTATTAAAAATAGTAAAATCGAATACTATAAATACGTTGAGATTACTTCAGATGTGATCTTAGGCCCAAAAAAAAAATCAATAAGTTTGTAACCATGTATAATATGCACCATACTTTTTTGATGAATTTTCGCGGAAAGAAATGCGTATTATGTACAGAAAATTACAGTGACCAAAAATTAGGATAATTTTCAGGAGTTGCAAAGGGTTGCAGGGATAGAGGTTTTTAGAGTGGATAATCTCTAATTACAATGTGTTTAGATTCACCGAGGCATCATCAGGTACTAGAAATTGAGCAAAAGGAGACATCAGAAACATTTATAATTGGTTGAAAGGAGGGATGGGTATAGGATACAGGAGTAAGGTAGGAAAAGAGATAAAATGGAAAGTAAAAATGGAAAAGCCTTCCACCTTCTCTCTTTCCCTACCTTACTCCTGTTTCATATACCCATCCCTCCTTTCAACCATAGAAATCTGATTCTCTACTTTAGCTTTAGTGTCTAGTACTGGATGATGACTCCGTGAGTTGAAATCGTTTTAATTATAATTCAAAATCAGTAGAAAAATGCAAATATAGTAATTGTTACAAAAGTAGCCACTGAAATACATATAATTACAAAATCTACTCCACATGGGATGAGATTTTTTGAACGTACCTTCCTCAAGTACGGCAGAACAAGGAAGATTGGGTCAATAGGTGTTGAAAGATGCATCTTACCCTCAGATTTCACATTATCCTCAATGAACCATGACCTACGGATTAAAAAAAAACATTGTTACAGCAAAGGACTAATAAACTGTTTATAAAATCAGCACAGATATAATTAGGATGAAATGATTAGGACAGTGCACCAATATCAAATCTAATTATAATTTTAAACAAGAGCAAAACATGATTAACATAGGAGCTTAAACATTACTCTACTTATTATCTCTAAATCAAATGGCAATGAGAGTATGATGATAAGAAATAAAAAAAAACAATGAGGCTTCCCAAGCAGAGTCATTTGAAATAAGCATCAAGAACACAATTAATTACATTATTATGCACATAAAATGACCAACCAACCACTCCAGCAAGCATATGACACCAACCATTTCCTCCTCCATTATCACTTCCTCTGTAACTTACCGAATTCATATTCAGAAATGTCCACAATTATCAATAATGTCTTTAATTGATGCATCAACAGTCTTAGAATTACCTTCCCAAATATCTATCACTACCATAACTATGCACAAGGTCTGTTTAAAAACTAAGGAGACTGCCCAAATAAAACTATGTTTATTTATTGGGTAGTTAAAATTCAACAATGTTGACAACAGATTTGTGGACTAAGGAGGCTAAGGAATCAAAGAAATTCTTTTTCACAAAAAAAATATTGTGCTTTGCGGTAAGTTATGATGCCGTGAGACATCGTCCAATTTTCCAAAACGCTTGGCAAAAATAGAACTCCTTTCTGGTCCCTTGACAACTCCACAGAAGAGCAGCTAAGGAAGAGCTTGCCCTACAGGCACTAACAGCTCCCAAACAATTCCTTGTCAACGTAAAAAGCAAAACAGTACTTTTATGATACTGAATTTGATTATCCTCGCTTTTGTGGTGCGACAAATTGACGCACCAAGCACTTTAGGGTGTTTGCATTAATTGGAATGCTTGCAAACACCTGAGGCGCAGGAGACTTTCGGCAGGCTGGCCTGGAACGTGTGGAAACTAGGTGACTTTTCAGAGAGAGCACAAAAAATTTTTATTCCTTGCGGTCACCCCGTGGAAGGGTGAGCTTTTCCATGTATTTGCCTGTTTGCTGCCCCTACCCCTCCCCCCCATGAAAGTCAAGACTACTAAATATTCAGGTCAACATGCGGTACTATTTAACCATCATATTCTGGAGCTGACAGGCTCTTGGGTATTTAGTCGAGTGAGCGAGACGTTACGCTGCTGGACGCCGTGTATGCCCACAAAGTAAGCACAGTTGATCTGAGTATCGCCTCCTAGCCATGCGGCCTTCCGTGCCAGGTCACCCCGTGCCGGCTGCCAGCTGTTCCACGCCTACCCACCCCGACGCCGTTTACAAGATCAACCGAGAGTGAGAGAGAGACACTGAACCAAAGATAAAGAACCTTCTTTATTCATTAAAGAGCCATCTGTGTGCCTTCATTGATCCCAATGCCAAGGGCAAAGACTCGCGTAAAACTTATGATCGATGCCATTGCCGTCAAGGCGGGGCCTGGTCGTTACACTTTCCAACATATCTTCAACGTTTTAATAAACCTCAAAAACTAACTTTTGCCATCCAAAAGTTTGAACTTAAGGTAAAATAAATTATCAATTCACTTATTTCAACATTTTAAATGCTTCTGTTGAATTCTGACCAAGCTGGGCCCAAAACTCACAAATATTATGCTGCTCTAACATTGTTTGGCAAGAGTAGACTAAATGCAATGGGTATGGGCTGTCTGAGAAGAGTGAGCAGTGAAAGCAGGAGGGATAGGAAAGAGTGAGTCACAAAAGAATGTGCAATGACACTCCAATAATGGACATGTAAGAAATGTACTTCATAAGCTTGGCTATGGTAAAAGAACAGATGAGTAAAATTATCATCTTATCCCAGTATAAAGTAATTAATATCAAAGAGTAGATACTTATATGATTACTAGAGTTCCCAGAGTGGTGAGGTTAATTTTTTAGGGCACCAATATACCTTAATTTGGACATAATACACAGGTTATTCATTTATTTCAGAGGAACTTTCCATCTTTAATACTAAAATACTTTTATATTCCAATTAAAATACATGATCTACATCCACATACTGCCCTGCGAGCCACTGCTAGGGCATGTGGCAAGGGGTGTTAGCACACCAGCCTTAATAAGAATAAGGTTTGGGGAAGTGAAATGATGAAGTGTATAATGGGAGTATTTTGATTGAAGCCCAGTTTTTATTATGGTCACTTATTGTGCAAGGAAAGAACAAGATTTAGTACCTATCTCTTTGGCAATGTATCTCTCTGATTTTATCGCCTTTGTCAGACCTAGAGATGTAATGTGACGTCAAGATGATATTCTCACAGTCGCTTAGAAACACATGTTCTCAGTTTCTCAAACAAATTAAGCTTAGTGTGTAGACTCAGTGTCTCTAGTGGCTCCCAACCTATTAATAAAGTGGATAGAAGAGACTGGAGAGGAGTAAAATTACAGAGGGGTAGGTATGGAGTAATAAAGGACAGGGCAGTGTGGAAGAAATTATTAAACAGAGCAAGTTTCCAAGGTCTAATACTGAAAACTAGAGGAAAGAATAAATTCCTTGCAGTTTTCCACTTCTTTCATGAAGAATAAGTTCCACAACATCTGCCCTGAGCCACACCATTCACTGAGAACTACGTTCATTTGACTGACCTACCAAAAAGGGGAGTATGTATTGACTTTTGAATGGAGCCAATGAATGCTAACATTTAAGTACCTAACTACATCGGCCCCATGAGACCAGTTTGAAATTACTACATGGCTTACATAAAGCTAGGGCATGTAATTTCTCTGTGAGTGTTCAATAATTTCAATGAGTGAGAAGTACTTGCAGTAACGATGACAGCCTGGTGGTTAGAAATGTCATGGTTTGAATGCTATTAATACCAAAGATGCTGTATTTCATTCAGAGCTCACATGGATTATAGGACCTCCTGAATAACTACTGTGAAGCAACATGGAAATTGCATTCAAGGGTAAATGTAGCAAAGACTAAAGAAGAGGGTTTAGGCATCAAGAAAGGGAAAAATGACGGTAAAATTAAGGTGACGTAATAATTAGGGATGGTCGGATCGGATCTGCGGATTCAAAGATCTGCAGATCTTTACATGGGATGAGATATTGATATCGGATCCAAATACTACAGTAAATCAGATATGCATCAGGGAGTTTTAAGCGATTGAAGTGCCGGCTGTCGGCGGCTATCGGCGGCTTTCTGCCGAACAAAATAGAATGCTGTTGATGTACTTCATTCGACAACCGGCTTTTGCTGAATTTAAATCAAATTCACCCTTTATTATCCATCTCATTATTCTCAAGAATCAAATCTCAAGATGTGGTATGACAACAGTCATTGCATCAACGTGACAACAATCAAGGATTAGTATTATTGTGGCATCGACATTGTCTTTATTTTAATATTTAAGTTTAACATTTTTAAACTTGATGTTTTTTATTTTCAATAAAGTCTCCAAGGCTTAAATTCTGTTATCATTTGTGAATTGCATATACCCTTAAATACATCCAAGGATCCGAAAAAAACCTGGATCTGCCCATCCCTAGTAATAATAATATTATAATAATAATAAATTTATTGCTTTCAACAACATACAAAAAATATACAATTAATAATATGTGGAATAATTGAACAATTGGACGGTTCTCTAAACATAGGCTGAAAGTCAGAGAAAGACGGAGGGATAATTATTGAGATAAGGAGGCTTACTATGGTAAGGTGATGCCATGGCAATAAAAATTCATGTTTTCCTCTACATCCTTAATCCAAAGCTTGCAATAATTTCTCATTGTTTTGCACTTTTTTTATTTACTTGGTTCACACAACGTGAGTTGTCAGCATGTAGTAGCTTTGGGCCTGCATCGGTAACTTGGTTTTCTCCCAAAAATAGGAGAAAAGAGATTGGAGGGGCTACCTAGTGAGCATTTTCTTCCATACATAGTCTGTAATGAGTCAACGAGTCTCCCTGTAACAAAGGCAAAACACAAAGTCCCCGGGGAGTTGCCCAGCCACTGTGATACTCTCCCTCTCTGCTGAGATGAGATTCATTAATCGCTGTGTTGATAAGAGCTGTCAATGTATCAAATGCTACCTTTGAAACACCTTTTAAAATTGATGACTGTTGTAGAGTGGTTTTGCAGATTTCAATGTTAGAGAAACGTAGTGCCACTGACACCTATTACCCTCTTTTCATTATTCTCAGTCGTCCACTTATTACATGTGCTCATTAATTGCATTGCATTTCAGAATTATTCTCTATTATTATCATTTATCACTGTTTTAACAACTAAAACTCTAACAAGTTGGCCCAGCCAATGTAAAACTTACACATTTCTAGCAAGATTATTCAATGACATGCACTTCTAGTGTGATTTTAAACATGATAGAGTAACAGAAACTCAAGAATACGATTGATATTAATCTTCCAACTCAAGCAGACTTAGCATTAACAGAAATGAACCCACATTGCAAATATTCATCTTCAGACTCTCTGTAAACAAAGCAGAACCAGTAGAAAAATCCAAGTGCTACCACCAGCATTAAAAGGCAAGGGCAATTTCAATGGATTTCAGATGTAAGCCTCTGAAATACGTCCCATTGTCAGTTTTGGCTTCAAGAGTTTTCATACCCTCTCTTTTCTCCATCCCATTTATGCAGCTGAGGTTTCTCTACCCATTTACAGACTTAGGATGGGGAAAACTTTAGGAGAGAACTCTTTCTCTCATCTAAGGCTCCCCAAGTTACAGACATAGACTCCAGGAGATATCTCTATCAAACTGAAATGATGCCTGAAAGGTTTTATCTTGATTGACTCTTCCTTTTGACCTTGGAGCAATACTTATGCATGCTGAAAGGTGCGTTATAGGTAGCATTTGGAGGATATCAAGGAATAAATCTTTGCCTAAGGAAGCTAAAACTACTGAGTACAAAATCATACTCCTTCCACTCAATTGCACGGCAGCGAATCTTGGGTATGCCGGGATAAGCATAAGAGTTAGCTAAATTCATTGGGTATGGAATATCTGAGAATTTGAAATTTAAAGTGTACAAGGGGCAAAGTCAAGGATATGGAGGCTTTAAGATAGTGGAGGCACACGCAGAGTCCTGTAGACCAGGCCATGGACTGCAATGATACATCCCCTATAGTAAAATAAAATTCCATACAACAAGTAAACCTACCAATGGTTCCCCAAGCCAAATTAGTTTATAATACTAACATGATCTCTTTTTCTGTAATACATGTAAAGGTCTATGAGGGTCAATAATGCAAGTTTCTACTGGGTGCAGTCTGCGGGCTGGGCAAGAATTAAGGGCAGATTGGCTGGGCTGAAAAAAAGACTCATGTATAAAGATGGGTAAATTTTCCTGTAATATTCAATTTTCAGCTATTGATGGCTTATGGAGGATTTCATAAGAAATCCAATACCAATAGTAAGAGATATATGACTTTTAAACCATTACTACTGCTATGGCAGTGGAGATATTTCTGGCTCTCTTCCACATAATTCCATTGTCGTATATGACATTTTTGGAAGCATTACAGCCACCTTTTTAAGGTCTGAAGGGAAGATGCAGGAGTTCATGTCCACCTTTGGTTTGGCTGACTGAGAGCTCACCAAAAGGACATCAAAAACAGACTGCTGCACATATCAGCTCCAGCTGAACATGCCTAGAGTGGACCTTGCACCAACATGAGTTTTGAAGAGGCAAAATTAATCGCTACAGAGAACTGCTGCCTCCCCAGACTGATCAGAGTGGCCATCAAAAACATGAAAATTACAGAAAACATGGACAGAGAAGATGGTAACACCATCTCCAATGCTTGAAAGAGGGTTTTCACGAAGAAGAAAACAACAACCAATGAGAGAAAACTGAACTGAATTAGCAAGAAAAACAGCCCCAATATAAAGCAGGCATGAACACCTGCATCTTTACTTCGGAGCTGAAGAAGGTAGCTGTGATGCTACCAAAATTGCCATCTACTACAATGGAACTAGATGGAAGAGAGCCCAAAAAACCTTCACTGCCACTTCAACAACTTCACAGATGCCTTTGAATTCCTTACTATTGCTACAATAATGTATGAGAATCAAATAAAATGTAAAATCAATTACAGCAGGACACACAATTTGCTTTCTTTTGTCATGGTATGAGAAATTTTCATTCCAATGATAGTCCCACAAATATCCTATAAGTATAATAAAAAAGTTTTCCACGAGTTATACATGCCTTTATTAATAATTAAGCCTGAATGAAACATACATAAGACTTGGCTTTAAAGAATAAGTTTAGAATATATCTGGAGGCAAAATAACTGAAACATAAGTGAATATTATTGAGAAGGATAGTAATTTTCAGGGGACAGGGGTAAATTAGTGGTATTTTTTGTAAAATACAAAACACAACACAGTAATTAATGAAAATTAATTATGCAATTTTCAGAATGGCCCATCTCTACCCATTTATGCCTCTTATATAGCAAGGACACACTGGTAACATATAAGGACCATGCTCCCTAAGTTCAACCACGTAACACAATGACAGATGATAAATGAATAGTTATATCTACAATAGAGAAGAGGGAATTGTGTTTGAGAAATTATGGGAGAATGTGACAGAAAAGACTGTGAGGAGGACGAATATTAGGAGTTCTAAGAACCAGAGAGCATGTATGAAATAATGAATGAACGTGACAGAGGAGAAGAAGATATGCAAGGATAGGGCAGTATGGAGGAGAAACAGAGCCAGTTTCCAAGACAACTGTAAGAACTGAGCCTACTCTGAATGGACTTTGCAAGATATGAATGCATGCACATAGCAATGAGCAAGTTTTAAATCTGATCCTTTCACTAGACCACTATAACCTTTCCACAAAAATACAATTTGTCCTGCATCAAGTTTCTCGAAGGCTGATGCAGTTTCATCTCCTTTCAGAGCCAACCAAACTGGAAAAGTTCATGGGAGGGAACTTAATGATAGTTAGTCAACATTATTGTTAGAACATTGGCAAAAGTAGCATCCAGTCATAAAGAGGTGACCATTACTGCCAAGGGTGTCAAGATCTCACCAATCACTTTGACTAGTAACACGGATTCCTTCCCAAACAGTATTTGAGAACAAATTGATGCAATGGTGGTAACATTGGGTGATAACTTATTCTCATTTGCTGCAGGCCATAATTATGTGTGTCCCGGACTCATGCCAGATTTTCAAGCCAATGTTTTATATTTTTCCACGAGAAATTGTTGGTTCTTTGATAAGTAAGTATTTTTAAAAAGTTCAAAGATAAGAGCCCTACAAATTGACATGTTTTACATTTCCCAGGGAACAGAGTGCCGCCATATATACGTGTGCTTATATAGAACTGATAGCTTCATTAATCATCATATCAAACATTTTAATAGGAGCCAACCTTAATAAGGAATAATGAGATTTTTCCAGGAATGGCATGCATGCAATCCGGTAAGCTAACAGCCAAAGCAAAGAAAATAGGGACATCCAGATGGAAAAGAGGTTCTAGCATGGAAACTGAAAGTTTTTCATCCTTTCCTCAAGCAAACAATATGGATATGAATGGAGGGTAAATTAGGAAAATAAAATGCACCATGTAATCTCATAGTAGGTGAACAAAAACCTAGAATCTAAGTGGGGAGGCCAATCAGACAAAGCTAACTTACCTCTTATTTTCTGAGAAAGTAAGAACTTCTTGAACTATTCCATCACCAGGACTGAAAAGGAAGGATGCACCGGCACCAGTCTGTGGGTGCCTAAGTTGAACGACGTCTGTTGTAGCACCACCTTGTCCAGGACCGTCAGCATTTTCAAGAGCTTCTCCTACAAAAGATTTTTTTTATAATACTGAAGTACTTAGAACAAATGGATAAACAGCAGAGAAGTGAGCTCTTACAAGTAATTTCATGCAATAAGGTAGTGACTACAAAAGCCGTCAACAAACGGCTTTATGGCTTTTGGAGTCACTACATTTCATTGTATAGACTTGATCAAATTGGATACCGTAGCTACTGGCTGGTAGCATGATAAAATTACAACTGTATAAAGCTACTAACGATGACCTTGAATTACTACAGGTTAAACATTCCAAAGGGGACACAAAAAAGCGCATGGCGGATATAGCTCACATCTATCAACAACACAGACGAGTGTCCATTCATCGTAGGCAATTACATACTCATGCCGCACAAATCAAACCCAAATTGTATCGCCCTTTCTGGCAACTCATTCTCACACAACTTTCTACATTGGAGGCCATTACCCGCGAAATTAATCTCATGATTCATTATTTTAAGGATGAAATACATCAAAGCTCATCAATTTAGTCTATACATGAGCCCTCATGAAATGGTGCCCACGGGAGTGGAAGCGCCCGCGATAACTTCCCAGGACCATTGCCTCAATGCAATTTGCGAAAAGAACCATAAAGAAACGTTGGTAAACAAAAATTAACTTCGTGAATCATTTGTAATGCACGAGCATTGCTTGAAGTAAGTAAAACTTTCATCCCAGGCCCAATGAAATACATTCCTGACTCCATGGCTCAGATTTTGAAGCATCATTATAAAAAATGTATGCATCGGGACATAATACAATAACAATAAATAGCATTACATTTTCACTATTATTTGACAAATGCAACCCCATTACATTCCTTTCGTCCGTCACGCTAATACCCATATACGCCAATGACCTGAGTGCAAACGACTATCTTTAGCCCGCGTAATATTAGGCCATTTTCCTTATTTAATCGTTATCTTCGATAGCGTTACAGATTTACACGGGGAATTACTGCGCTCCAGATAAAACAATGAGAAATTTTATTGATGATTAACAACATTCATAAATTTCGATGATGATTAATGGCCATAAATATTGCATGATTCAATGTCAGCGAAGAAACTGACAGCTCCCGTCTGAAGACGCTTTCTTGTTTTCCAAAAATTTAACATACCTTTAAGAAGAAACACCCAAGTGTTTGAAGATTGGGTCGAGTTTTGAGTCTTCACACATTTTTTTGGAGACGCTTTTATCCGCGGCATGTTTGATATTTCCAAACTATATTCTCAACTTTTACATTAATAAGTCAAACGATGGTGCACGCAGCAGACATAACCATTAGTACTAAGCGCTCACCCGGGTGACCTCGGGGTGGGACGCTTGCGTTTTCGAAGCGGACTTGCGCGTCGTGGCTATTGACCGACTCTTTAGTGCAAGAATCTTAATTTTTTTAAGCACTACGCTATTGAGGCAGCTGCAACCAGAGGCTGTAGCATATGAACTGTGAAATTATATTCTCATAGTTTAACGTGTAAACAAAAATAACTCCTCGCCGTCAAGTACACGGTAGACTTCCTTCAAAAATGCTGAATGATATTTAATTAATATATCATTGACAAATTTAGCGCGAGTAAAGGAGTCAATTGTAAAATTTAACGGTATGCTCATTCATGAGCGATAACAATTAAAAAATTACACTATCACCACAAAGAAACGAAAGGATTTCTTGCGCACATGTGACTGCGAGCCTCGATGGTATTTTTGTAGATGATGATGATATTCGTGCGCGATGTTGTTGTTCTGCTGGTTTCTTCCGGCATTTATACAATAAGTTGCACTTATTCATCGACATTTTTGAAGTGTTAGTGTACATTTAAGCTCACTTCTTTCATTGATATATGATCCACATTTCACCAAAATCTCGGTTTCCCCGGCGAACTATTTCTAGTCCAAGCTGTTGTCAGGCATCCGAGGCATTGAAGTAAAGGATCCGCGATTCGGTTAGGTGGCACGGGTGAGGGTTCAGGCAGGTTCAGGGGAGTGTATTAAGCTAAGTTTTTGGGTGTTAAGTTATTTCATAAGTGAAGTGAAGAAGATTAGAGATAAACATTGTTACTTTGTAACAGGGTGACTAGTGGCTCAGGGGTGAAGTTCTAGTTGTTGACTTGGGTGAAGCGGTGTTTGCATTGTGTACAAAAAAAAACAGGAAAAAACAATATTCTCTTGTATCCTAACATTTTATATAGCGCATCTATGGATTGAAACATTCTGTTATGACCCGGTATTGATCAGCAGACATGAGTTTCTCCAGTGATGAAGTGAATTTCCTTGTGTATCGGTATCTTCAAGAGTCAGGTAAGGCGTATTTATTAACAAGGTTTGAACGTAATGATTATGTGTACGAGTCATCACTGATATATCCTCCGTACATAATAGGTTTTCAGCATTCTGCCTATACTTTTGGAATCGAGTCTCATATCTCTCAATCCAATATAAATGGAGCGCTTGTTCCCCCGGCCGCCTTGCTTAGCATTCTTCAAAAAGGACTACAATATACTGAGGCTGAAATAAGCATTGGAGAGGTATATCGATATTGCAAAGCTATGCGTTTCTATTAACTGTTTACACTGGTCACATATTCTATGGTTTTTTGCATTTAACTCCTTAGGATGGGCAAGAGGTGAGGATCGTGGAGAGCCTGTCGCTGATTGATGCTGTCATGCCCGATGTGGTAGCTAGCAGACAACAGCAAAATCAGCAGAAGCAACAGGCCTTGAAAACGGAGCCTCCTGACATCAATGGTGAAGAAGGTAAGTTCCACATTTTTTCCAATTTTTTCTCTCTTATTGTTGTGAAACGGCCATTTCTTGGGGTCGAAAAAAACGTTTGACGGTGGATCGTGTCCGGCGAACCTGAATGCTCTAATGAGATGTGTTGTTATTATCATGTTAGGTGAAAACATTAAACAATTTATCGGCATTTTCAGTGACAGTTGATTGTTCTGACTCTGTCTTAGAACTGTGACGACAAATATCTCGGTTAAATTGCCTAACCCTGGATAAATATACGACGAATATGACATTTTTACCGCAATCGTTTCGTAACCGAAAGCATTCTTACCTGACTCAGCACCTGGCTTAAAGAACTGAAAAAATTTTCACATATCTTGACTCACGTGATTACTTATTTTCTGGGCCCCTGAATAGTCATTGAAGCCTTAATGTTGTCCTTGGGCAGAAAAATGAGTGAGTACTCATTGTGAGGGTTGTGTTAAGCATGAAAGTATTGTCGTAAAGATTTAGTGTACTATTGTTTTGGCATGCGACAACTTGTTGGTAATTTTTCGCCTGACAGCCCCCACCTAGGATCTTCTCTGCCTTTTCAACGTACCTTACGTGTTTCTCTATCCAGTTTATTTTCTCTGGTAAAAATAATTTACGTAGACTATTAGGCATTTTCTACCTGTCGGCTGAATATAATATTATTATAATTATTACTATCTGTAATCTACTGAAATTTAGGTTAGGCACAGTTATTATTCTCATTTTCTTCTTGTAGTGGACTCATAAATGTGATATTATGTAGTGTACTCATAAATGTATCGTGACTTACTCACTTTCAACTGCCATGGCATTAAATTGGCTGGCTCTAGTATTGCCTTCTGACATCTACATAGTATCTAATAAAAATTCACTAAGATGTGTGGAGGGAGGTCAATATTAAGAAGGTTTTGGAGAAGTGATTAATAGCGAAATGTATTCTGGCTAAACTAGTGGTTGTGTTGAATGGTGCACGGACATAAAGATTTATTACACATATATGGTTGGCTGTGAAATTTTTTATCTTGTCAATTTTTTCACTTTTACAGAATTAGTTAGGCAGTCAAATAGTGTCCACCTTTTTGTCCTGAAAATTGTGTGATTTTTATTTCTCCTGTGACCATAAACTAGTGTTACCTTTTGTGTGTAGCAGTTCTAAATCTACCATGAAATGCATGTGAGTTCACGGCTGTCCTTCGTAATTTATTGAAATTATGGTTTAAAACCTTCTCTGATAGTTCCAGATGCTTGTTGTATGAAGAGATTGAGATTATATCTATTCTTAGGAAATTTCCAATCATTGCATTTTACAAATGATGTGGTATGAAGTCACTTGCATGGGTGCATATACACCAGGGTTGAAGTCAGGTGTGTTAGCCAGTTACACACCTGACTGGCTAACACCCCTGACCGGCAATCGCGAGATCCGGGTTCGAATCCCAGTTAAGTCAAATGATTTTTTCATGGCGAATTTCAACCCTGGTGTCTATTCTTAGGGTTTACTTACTTTAAAAGGGCGATAATATGACTGAATTCATGCAGGAGCCATATTGGGATGAGGTTAAGTATTGGTATCCATACTGGTGAGAGTGAAAAGATGATAGTAAATTTCTACACTGCTTTAATAAGCACCAAGAATGACATAAAGTGTCGAAACCATGGTTGGTGCTTATTAAAACAGTGTGGGAATTTACTATCATCTTTTCATTCTTACCAGTATGGATATTGAATATTTCCACAAAGTAATGCCCGAAACTCTTTCATACGTTAAGTAGTGTTGAGGAGGGTGGATGGTGGAAGTCATTCCGTAATTTTACAAAATGTGGGTAATCTTAAATTGAAATTATTGATAAGTAAGCTGAGTGTGGTGTTACTGTGTAAATGTTATTTAGCCAAATTTAGATGAAAAAGTTCATTGACATGAACCCAAAAACATATGGCTGAGAATTATCTACGACTGTTTCAGAAAGCTTCAATTTTAGTGTGTTAGACTATTTGTCAATTAAAGATGATGTGGAGATAGGGAAATGGTAAGACAAGGTCAGTTGTCTCTCATTTGAAGTCAATGTGAGATAATTTTTTTGCAAACATTCTAATGACAGAGCACATCATCAGGTGCTAATGAAATTATGGTCTTGAGGCTGCTTTACATGGTACATTTTACTGTACAAACAAATGTATAAACCCTTTTATGAGGAAAATTGTACCGTGTAAAGCAGAACATTGTATGACCATCTGAATGACTGAAAGGGAAATAGAACCTGCTCTAATTCCATTCATTTTCTTGTACAATCTATGATACATTAATTTGTACAATAAAAAGTATTGTGCTTAGTGGCCTTTGGACTACAAAATACGTGGTGAATATCGCTGTGTTATATAATACCATTTATTGACATTTACCTAGACTACTTCAACCTATTTACATCAAGCGATAAGCATTCATGTGTTACAGGTTCATCACTACTAGCCTGCATCAAATTTCTCTTGCAAATCATGTAATGCATTTCATCTTTTGTCATTCCAGTCACTTCAAATGCCAATGAGAACATGGAGGTTGATGGAAGCATTGAGATCCCTCCAAGCAAGGCTACGGTTTTGAGGGGACATGAGTCAGAAGTGTTTATCTGTGCCTGGAATCCTACAACAGATCTTTTGGCATCTGGGTAAGTTGTATTTTAGTTGCCACTGACATTTTCTGTATACTATTTCAAAGTTAGTGCTGCTATGTTTCATTTAACTGGTATTTATATCGCAAAAGTGAGACTGACAATTGTACGTTTATTTCTAATATTGGTTTCATTTGGCATAGTTCCTTAGGCAGAGCAACATTCAAGGCATTGTCAAGTGTACTTTGTGAGGACGCACCATAATGCCTGAATGTCTGTGGCTTTTATCCAGTTAAAGCATTAAATGTGTTACATTCTTGTTGATTTACTGTTTTAGTTTTGTCTTTTAGAGTCTAACAGAAGCTTATTTATTTACTTGAGAAAGGATGAAATGTAATTATCTTTTCATTGAAATGATACACTACAAGTGATGAAATACAAATCTTGAAACTTTTCATTTTCCAACTAATGTTGTCATTGAAGAAAGTACTTATTAGGTAGAATCAGGATATATAAACTTCTGTGGTGATAAAAATGTTTGAATGGTTACCTATTCATTTGAAAAGTGGTCTTTGAACCACATAAATCCTGGTAACTGATGGAAACTTTAGTGATGGTGGTGTTAGGACACCAGCCTTAGAGTAATTTTCAGGGTTTACGGTGAATTACGAAAAGTAGCTCAGTAATTTTTAGAATAGCCCATTTGTAATTATTTGGTGTGTGAAAGTCGTTGGTAGTGTGAGGAACATGCCAACGAGGAGTGTTTGTCAGGGACAGTGAAAAATACAGTAAGTATGAAACTCTTCTTCCGATGTAATTATATAAGAGCAATTACTGGGTGTGTCAGAATAAACAAAAGAGTGGGCTAAATGCAGTCAAAATGTCTGCCTGAGAAGCAGGGGTGCATACATGGAGGCTACATGGTGCAAGTTGCACCATTGAAATTTGTGGGAAATTTTTGAAAAATTATTTAAATAGCAAAGGCTGGAAAATAAGTCAATCTTATTTTAAAATCTGGACGACGAGAGTGACAAACATAATCTGAGGCATGTTAATTATTATGTTTGGGTAAAGGGGGGTAAGATTTGGAAAAAAAATTTCATGAGAGAAAGAAATAAATTAAATATTATGCATAAAAAGGTAAAGATTAAGATTTTTAGGATAAAAATAGATATTTTTGTTCTAATGCATAATCCTTTTTCTTAATATTACCTTATAATGATACTATTATTGAAATTTATTTATTATTCAAATTCAAAACAAGAAAGTCAGATGGAATAACTGAATTCTGGGGAGAAATGGGAATTGGTGGAGGGAGGTTGCGCTTTAGCTTTTGAGGGGGATGGCACCCCTGCTGAGAATGTTCATGGTGAAATCAAGATGGATTAGGTTAGAAATGGGTGGTTGATAACAGAATGTGGTTTAGTTGCTCCAGTTACTGACTTATAAGAAAGGAAAAAAAGGCTTTGTTGATTTGGTGATGTCGAAAAAATGGAAGGAGGTTGAATTACTAAACTGGTATGTGATAGCAGAGCAAGCTGATTGAGAGGAGATGGTAGACAGCAAAAATCTTGGGTGAATGAGGCAGAATAGATGAAGGAAGAGGAATACTAGGAGTAGAAATGGCCCTTTCTGAAAATCACCATGATAATTTATATAAATTACGGTGATGTTGTTTGAAATTTATTGGAACCCGTACAAATTATGGTGATTTTCAGAAATAGTCACTTCTGTTTCAGATATTTTTCATATTGATATGATCCAAACATATGTATATTTAGTCTCTTTATTATATTTAGTCTCTTTATAGTTCATACGAACTTAATAATAAATTAATCCATGCACGACTCATTTGTGGGGCTATAATCCTGATCAAGTAAACCAATCCAAAGCAAAGGCTAATCTTATTTTTCATCCTGATTTCTTCCAAACGTATTATTTTGTCTGTATTATAATAGTATATTTCATATAATCTTAAATATTAACTGAGGCACACGAAACTCATTTTTTGGAACATTTTTATGATTTTCACTGGTGGAATATTTGTGAAGCTATCATTATAATGGTTTGAATGAAAATTTCTCATCCTGTGACAAAAGAAAGCCTAAATGCATGTGGGCTGCCATATTTGTTTTTACATTTTCTATATTTCTTATGCATTAATGTGGCAATTGTAATGGTACAATGGTGTGAACCCCTTGATTTTGCTTTTGACTTTCCTATTAAATCCTCTTTTAGCTATTAATTTCTGAATGATGGTAATTTTCCCATCTCTAATAAGGAGTGTTAAAAATATGAGAGCATGTTGGAAGTGATGTATGAGGGCAAAGAAAGCGTGATTGGTTTGTAAGGATAGGGAAATATCAAGGAAATCACTTTCTAGGGCTAATGGCAATGATTAAATGCGCTGACTTAGCCTGCTCTGAAAGGGAATTGAATAATGAGTGTGTATTTATACTAATGGCACCTATGTGTAATTTAGTTTCAGTCTGACATTACAGATTTTCTTTGCTGTTGAGATTTTATTTTATTTTATTGTGGTTAATTTTTAATTTATATTTTTATGTTTTCAGCTCTGGTGATAGCACAGCCAGGATCTGGGACATGAGTGACAATTCGTCCTCTCCAAATCAACTAGTACTCCGTCATTGTATCCAAAAGGGTGGCACGGAAGTACCGAGTAATAAAGATGTTACGTCATTGGATTGGAATGTTAGTATTTTAACATATTTGTTATTTTTAAATATTTGCTAGAAATTGAGCCCAACTAATGCATTTTATCACTGGCTTGGTATCATCTCTGCTAAAATTGTTGGCTTCAAGCCCAAAGCGTCTATTTTTGGCATTGTTCATTAATCAAATATAGAAAGGGGTTAGACTCAGAGTTTAACGCTGGTGTTAATATAGCAAATTCAGATACACAGAATTTATTATATCATTTTTCTCATAGCATGTTATTTTCAGTACTACTCTATTAAGAGTAATGAAGCACATTCAATGAAAGGTTTAAGGTGTAATAATATTTATTTTTTTCAATCCTGTTTAATACTCGAAGATAGCCAATGCTATCTTATCTATCATTGTTAATTCAATTTTTATTCACAATGTTTTTAGTGCAGTACAGTAATGTGTAAAAGAAATAAAAAGCATCAATGCTTTTAAATCAGAATTGAAAAGGTACTTACAAAATAATTTGTTCTATTCCATTGAGGAATACCTCAATGACACTGCCTGTTAAAACATTTAATTTTGTATAGTATATGTAGGTAGGAATATGACGTGCCCTTTATCTTTTTCATATCAATGTGTCAGATCTTTGGGCAAATAAAGATATTATTATCATTATATATAATTTCTTTGATAAACATTTTTTATTTTATTTACTGTGATTCATAGACTGATGTAAAGTGAAATTTCCTTGTTAGATTACCTACTGCTCTAATTTAAATATGTTATAGATTACTTTTAGTGATACAAAACTAATCTGTATTAGGCTAAGTCTCAAAATTACAACCCAAATATTTCAGTTTCAGCAAATTTTTTTTGGGAGCTGGATGTGCATAGCACTTTGTAGATTGAAACTGTCGTAGTTAAACGGAAATATTGGTCTAAGAAGGAAGGAGTGAAGTTTTATCTCATATTCTCTTAGTTTTTCTTGTTCAATTTTGATCTTATTGTTAGCTTTCACGAAGTTGATGAGTGCAAGCCTATGGAGGTCTACTCTCATGGTCTTAATGCACATGATAGTGGGTCTTATCATTAATTTGGTTGGTAGTTAAAAATTAATTTTTTTACTTTGCTCTGTGAGGTTTAATTCTCTATTATATTTGTGCAGTGTGATGGGACATTGCTGGCCACTGGCTCATATGATGGCTATGCAAGAATTTGGACAACTGACGGTCAGCTGTCTAGCACTCTAGGGCAACACAAGGGTCCAATATTTGCCCTGAAGTGGAACAAGCGAGGAAATTACATCCTTAGTGCTGGTGTTGACAAGGTAATTTTGAAATGACCTTCAGTCACGTGATGACAACATGTTATATGCCTAACTACATGTTTTTATGTTTTACATTTGCATGTTAAATGATCACAGTCACTTTAATCAGTTGAAATTGCACTCTCCTCCTGTCATGTAATTCTTACTCATGTGCAGTAATCACGTATAATTACGAATAATTTTCTTTTGATCATAACCAAGTACTTTGCAGAACATTGAGAATGCTGTGGAGTTGTGTATGCAATTCCCTCCTGCATTGATAATGTGCATTTATCATGCTACTAAATTTTTCACATTCGTATTGTTTTTTATCCTGATGGCATTTTGTTAATTGTTATGATTTGCTCACTTCATATTTCTTGGCCGTAGAAACAAAATCTCCTGCTGAAATAGAAGCTATTGCTAATGGCTGTCATTAATCTGCATTTCACAATTTTCTACCTTTTTAGGCTACATAAATGGTATTATCAATACTCTAGATAATGAAGACTATTCTATAACGTAGCTAGTAACAGTCATATCTTTGTGGTCATCATGATTAAGCAATTGGATATTGAAATCAATCGCTTATTTCTTTTACAATATTTTTTGAGAGTTTTTTATTACGGATCATCTGCCATGTATGATATTGTTATCAAGTTATGTATCATGCCATTCACATTGATATTTAGGTCTGTCAGAGCTTATTTATGGTGTACATTATTATGACATTGTGCTGTATCATGAAAATTTTAAAAACTATGTTTGTTTTTTGTATAGACTACGATAATTTGGGATGCTGCATCTGGCCAGTGTACTCAGCAATTCTCATTCCATTCAGCGCCAGCCCTTGATGTTGATTGGCAAACGAATACAAGCTTTGCATCTTGCTCAACTGATCAGTTAATTCATGTGTGCAAATTGAGTGTTGATAAACCAATCAAGTCATTTCAAGGCCATACTGTAAGTATATGGAGTTACATTTCAGAAGTGCCTGCTTGAATGTTTGTGGAATGTATATCTTGACTTTTCATTCTACTTTACTTTTTCAGAATGAAGTTAATGCCATTAAATGGGATCCTCAAGGTAATCTTCTGGCCTCGTGCTCAGATGACATGACGTTAAAAGTGAGTTTTCCAGATTGGTGTACTTTTTTTTATTTTATTAAAATAAATTCGTGTCTTTTTCAGCAAATGTTGCATTTTTTGAGGTTGTTTCATGAGTGATTTTAACTAGGCGTCTTAGTACAATGAGAAATCAAACTCACAAGTCATGTGACATTTAGTACAAAATGTTATTTTAAAGGTTTTGGTAGAGCTTCGTCTTGGGGAAAAATGATTTCATAATGTAATAAATTCTGTGATAATTGGATATCCACAATTTAACCTATCTGAGTCCTGAGTTTTTTTATGACTCTCAAGTTCAAATCCAGCTCTTACCAAACTATGAATCTTGGTTCCTTTTCATCACCAAATCATGTAGAAAACAAATGCAAATCTTTTTCTCTCTCTCCTTACTAATTTGGGAACTGAAAAGTTGGTTGGATTCAATCAAATCTGTTATTATTTTATTCATAGAGATTCAATAGAATCAAGTCCTTACTTATTCACAAGAATTTAAGTTTATGTCCATCGAGAAGGAGGTATGGAAGCAGAATTTTTTATGGTTACCTTCCATCTCAATGTTTTTATTGGTGCTCTAGATGAGTACCTGCAAAATTTAATTCTAAAGTGTGATTATTTGTGTGAACATTCATTAAATCATTAAATTAATATAAGTGGTGATTTTATAGCTATTAGGCATGTAAAGTTGCGCATAAAATCACTTTTATTACAACGCTAACTCTATAAAACCATTATTTTCACTTGATCATTTCATGATTTTCTACCTTAAGTATAAGATAATGTGTATTGTAAGCAGAGTCCTGCCTGATGGATATCCAGCAAAATCCATCCCGATCCTTTCTAAAAATCGATTAAGAAATTTGCTTATTATAAAAAACTAGGTAAAATTAAGCTGGGTGCAGATATGGAAATAGGTGTTTATGAGGCCAAAAAAATGAAAGGATAGAGAGGTTATTTTCTCTCTCTTGCCAAAAACTTCATTACATTCTCAATTCAATCAACAGTAATTGGAGTCACAGTTATAAACTTCATTGCACAATTTTATTATAAATTTAGTTGAAATGTTCTGTGGTTGTATCTCCAAAGCCACTAAATCACTGTACAAATAATTATGAAAAACCTATTTTATCCCAAGAAACAGTAAAGCCTGCAATTCAATCCAAAAAATAGATGCAAAGGTTTTGTTTTTCTTTGGAAAGTACCTTTAAATGCACCATTTTCTAAGCAAATGTTAATCTATTACTTATGCTCTTTTAGCTGTCTCTTTTATTTATTAATAAAATATTTAATAAAAGTTATTGTTAAATGAAATTGTTCTGTGGGTGTGAAGTAGTAAAAATGAATATGGATTTGTTTATAAATAGACCTCTTTATGTAAGCAGTGATAATTATGGAGAACTGGAATTCATAATTTCATGAATACAGGGTTGGAGATTCAGTATTCGAGGTTCAATAGAAATAGGAAATTCAGATTCAATAAATTTTGGATTCTATGCATAACCAAAGCAAAAGGACAACTTAACCAATTACTCAGTTCTGTTTTCTCCATCATTATGACATTGCCCCTAGACTAGACGCCCTGGACTTTGGCTTTTATGCAATATTATAGATGTATAAATTGTGGAAACCAATATTTTTTACTGGTGAACCTTGATTTTGTGCCTATTAGAGGCTGTGCTCTAAAGGCAATTGCCTCTTTTGTCTATGCATTAAGCCACCCTTGCACACAACAACCAGTATTTTGATCTATATAAACTTTATTATATCTTATTGCTCCAGAATGTGTGTGGGTTTTGTATTCTTCAACTGTGTAGAAGTCTTTCCTCATCCTATCCATCATGTAATTTTTAATTTTCTGTCAATTTTATTAATAAGTTAATTTGAAGTTATTCTGAACTTTCATTTCTTGTCTTAATTTCACTGATGATTATAATATGCTTTTGCTTTTTGCATGTGTCATAGATATGGTCAATGAAGCAAGATACTTGTGTTCATGATCTTCAAGCTCACAGTAAAGAAATTTATACAATTAAATGGAGTCCCACTGGTCCTGGAACACCTAATCCAAACATGAGCTTAATTTTAGCCAGGTAAGTGAGCTTACTTAGCCTGTAACTATGTGAATGTAAGCTTACTTAGCATCTACTTCTGTTGCATCTTGGTCAGTTATTTACTAATGCAATGAAAACATTGATACTTTGTTGACGTATAATGGAAAAGCTACTATAAGCCAAAGTCACTCTCAAGTTAGTGGCTTTCATATGTCATCCATAGTCATCATTCTCACTGTTGATTTAATCTTTGATCTAAGTCAAACCTTGAGTAGTACATAAAGTCATGTATCATGCAAGAAATTTGAAAATATTAATATTGAGTGTTACCTGTGTACTAGTTAAGTACACTTGAAAATGTAGTTGAAATAAGGAATTGCTATACGTATATATTTTTGGTGAGGAATGGCTTTGAATTTACTATCTTAAAGTCTGTAGAAGTCAACCTCATGGTTTTGATTATCCAAGGAAAGAGATTACTCTTTGGCCGAAGGCTTGTAAAATTATATCATTCTAGGAAAAAGAATCAGTGCCTTTACCTTTATGATCACCTACTGTTTATGATTGAAATTCTGATGAAGGCTTCCACAGTGTTTCTTGGGGAGATCTTGGGAGGCTTCTTGTTATCTGCAGTGGTGATTGTCTTTACTGGATAACAGTTTTGTCCTAGTTCCAGTAGGCATTTGAAGGTTGAAGACAATTTTTGTCCATTTGACCTAAGATGTCTGCTGGAATGAGTACGAAACTGTTGTCAAGTAAAGACAATCAACGCTGTGGATCACTGGAAACCTTCTCGGATCCCATTTATGATTGGTTTCTTATGAGTGCAAATTGCCTGGAAATGACTTTCGGAACATAATTTTTTATTTCTAAAGACTGAACCCAAGATCCTCTGATCCCTTAAAAAAGTATTCTTCTGCCTAATGTAAAATTTTCTAATTGTACATCTTCTTTCACAGTCATTTCATGTGATTCTGTCTTTTCTTTAAGTTGAGTGTGTCTGCTTCTAGTGAATCTCAGTTTTTATGTTGTTGCAATTATGTTGTTACGGAAGGCTCACTTTTTTATTGGTAATCTTATCAGTCTTTATTCTTCATTGTGAACACAGTATATGTACAAAGGAAATACTCCACTATAGGTTTAATAACACAACCCAGGTTTTGACACTTCGTGTCATCTTCAGGGAGATCCTGAAGATCCTCCTGAAGATGACACGAAGTGTCGAAACCCGGGTCGTGTTATTTAACCTATAGTGGAGTGTACAAAGTTTTATTTAATTTACAGTTATGCATTTGAAGCTCATTTTTATTTTTAGTAATAATCATAAAGACCCAATAATCTCTGTTGGAGGAGTTATTTTTAATGATTTCTAACTTGGGTGGCCCTAAATGTAGCCCTTCGTCTTCATTCATCTATGAAATTATGACATATGGCCATGTTTATTTTTCCCCGACCTTGTGTTTTCAGTCAGAGTGTCATTATTCTAGGCTTAATGGGGTTATGTCATTCTGAAAGCAATACTTGTCATGTGCTAAGAATTATGCTGCTCTGGAGTGGAGAAAGGCTCCATATTTTATGAAGATAAGTTTTATATGTAATTGTGTTACTCTGTGACAGAGGGCAAAGTTTAATTGTGCAAATCATGGCTTAGCTGAATAATGAGTCGCTTTGAAATCTTCCACACTGTTTACCATCATAATTCCCTTGTCTTTCAATTTTCGACATTGTTTTCATGTTTTCCATCTAGTATGATGTCCTTGTGTTGAGTAAATGACCTTATCCTCTTCCTCTCCCCAAGATCCTTCCCCGTCAACATCTCCTGTATTAGTAATCTGTCCCATACAATATAGGTATGCCATTTGTGATATAACCTGTATTTAAAATTGATGATATATTAATACATTCAACCTGGAATATGTGTGTGTGTGCAATCATGAAAAACAGATAGCGTTTTCTGCCATATTAATTTGGCCAGTCACAACAATGTAATGTGAAATTAGTTAAAATTTTGTTATATAACAAAACTCGTTAATTTATTAAAGATGCAGATTTGCGTCCTTAGCTTTCTGGGCAAAGTCCGCAAGGTACGCAATCCCGCATTCCCCTCACAATAATTCGCGATTCTTGCTGCTAAATAACCCAAACACGCTCATCCACAGTTTTCTTTTTTATGCTACTCAAGGTATGTTTTTGGATTTTAGCACTATATTTTATGACCTATCAATTGTATAGTATGCTATATCGACGTCATATAGTGTGGTCTATCGATTTCAATTATACATCCAACCTCTTTTTCTACCTGTGTATCTTCTTGGTATGAGGGTTACCGTATTGGGACGTAGGTCATTTCTCAGTCGGTAAACTGAAAATTACTAATCGAGAAATGATGAGCTGATATAATCAGTCGGTGACCATTGCATAAATATAATTGGGGATTACCGCACAGGCAGAAAAAGGACTTTGGGAACCATCATACTATATTTGATCCACTACTAACTGCTTAAGTCTGAAGAGTGTTGAGGAATAATACATGTTCCTTTTTTTCCACTTCACCCTGCGTGTGACCAAGTGTATTGACAACCTGCGATCCCAATACAGATCCTTAGCCATGTAGCCTCCAGTTGAGTTGAAGGTTAAAGTTTGCTGTGATTCTCTACCTAACTCTGTGCTCATATCAAGAGAAACAGCATCTGAGAATGAAACTGCCAGTACTGAATTTTAGGCTAAGCTTTAGTTGACGGCTAAAACTAAGTTGAAGGATAGGGCTTCCTGCTTCTTCAAGCAATACAAAAGGTTATGAGGACCACTTGAGTGGTCCTGACATATTGAAAATAATGATTTATTCCAAAAAAAATTAATTTTATTTAAAATAAATGTCTTTTCTCAATTTATTTTTTAGACAGTTTCGATTTTCTCCTCTTTGTTTTTTCCTTGGAGTCCCCTTTTAAAAACTGTGGCAAATGTATTTTTTCCATGGATTTCCTTCTAAATGTTGTCACATTGGGATCTGTTTCCAACAATTTTCTAATAATAAATTCCCCGAGTTGCAATAGGGTTAAATTACTCTCACTAAATCTGTTATAGAGAATATAGGCATTTACTAAAGACAACTCCAAGAAGTGTAGGCCTACCCTGACGTTCCATCTAAGTGTTCGTCTTTCAACGTAATGATAGGATAAAAGCTGGTCTTCTCTATCTATTCCGCCCATATGCTTATTATAATGTATGACCTGCTCTGGTTTTTCTTCTGCTTTCCCTCTCTTGTTAATTATTCTCTTTACCTCACCACCAAATTCAGTCGATGAGGTCATTACTTTCCTTCTATCCTTCCATTTATTGACACAGAGACCTTCACTTTTGTAGCGGTTTATACATTCCCCCTTTTTAATTTAGTAGCTATTATGTCCTTAGGAACCCCCAGCCTGGATGAGTGTAATATTCCCGTGGAAAAAATCTTTTTTTCAACAATTCCAGTGACAAACTTGGGCTGTTGTAGAAATTATCCATATATTCTGCATGCCCATCATTCTCATAGTCTGAAAGAAGTTTCTTTACTACTTTTTTTGTGTGGTCAAATCCACCTTCTTCTTTGTCTTCAGATCCAGTGTAGATCAAGTTATCTATAACAAGTCCATCTGGCTCTGCTAACATATAAATTTTAACCCCGTACTTGTGCCTTTTGCCTTGAATATATTGTCTAAAATATAATCTTCCCCTCCATATAACCATTGACTTGTCCAGGCTAGGCTCTTTCTTTGGGTAATAAATTATTTTCATGTAGTTTCTGAAGGATTTGAGATTGTTGAGAAGAAGTTGAGATTATATTGATACATTGTAAATATAAGGTGGAATATCTCTCGGGGTATTCCGGCCGTCTCGGCGGAAAAAGCCCCTTTATTTTTAGCCTTGACTAGAGGGCAATGGTTGGTCTGAAGGCGCATGGTCACTGTCAAGCTGAGGATGTAGATCTTTCATCCAACATCATATCTCATTACATGTTCTAAAGGCGGAGGAAATGAATATTTTCGTAAATATTACGCAAGTAAAGGTTTAAAAAGTAACTTATAATTAGGAGACAATGAAACTGATACGAAATAATATGGAAATATCTTCATTAATCGGGTTGTAGTTATGGCAAGCACCCACCTACATTTTCCGGGAATAAATGAAAAAAAATATAGCCCATTGGAAACTGTCTATAAAACAAAGAAATAGGTACAATTAAGGATCTGGCTTCAAAAAAGAAAGTCTGTTAAAAAATAAGAGAAAGAGAAATTCATGAAAATCGGTGATTATGAGACGTGAATTCGTGTCGTCCTTCAGTTTCCTGACTTCTTTCAGTTTCCTGGCAATGCACATCGGACGCATATTTGCATCCTTCGGTTGAACGTGTTAACATTGAAACTAATCACTTATCATATGTACAGTGTGGAAGATCAATAGGTACTTTCATCTAAAACTGGTTCTTAATTAGCTGAAGTTAGCATTACTTTCTTTTTCAAGAGGTATCTTATTTTTTTGTGAGCCCATAAAGTTAGATGAGAATAAGATCATGTTATATTGTGACCATATTGGCATTTTAAATTGGCTTCTAAAGCTAATACATTTTTTATCTTACTATTTTGGACATGGGTTCCCTGCCCCAAGTGCCTCACCTACATAATTTCTATGTGTATTTTCTATGTGCAGTGCATCATTTGACTCTACCGTTCGCCTTTGGGATGTTGAAAGAGGTGCTTGTATCCACACTCTTACTAAGCACACAGAGCCTGTTTACAGCGTTGCCTTTTCTCCTGATGGAAAGTTTCTTGCCTCAGGAAGTTTTGATAAATGCGTTCATATTTGGTCCACTCAGAGTGGTCAACTGGTGCATTCATACAAAGGAACTGGAGGAATCTTTGAGGTTTGCTGGAATTCTCGTGGTGACAAGGTTGGCGCCAGTGCTTCCGACGGCAGTGTAAGTACCCTTTGTTATCTTTTACCTGGGAATGGTCACCAAGGATATTGTGGTGAAATCCCTTTGATATTAATTTTTAACTTTGATTCTTATAGTTTCTTTTGTGAGCCATCATTTGTCTAGTATTGTGATGTAATGCCATCCAACTACATAATTCCAAAGTGAGGAGCTTAAGACAGTATTATGGTATCAGGTGATACGATGGTTCTTGCAATCCTTCCATTGGTGTTACAGTCATGTTTGAAATAATCCTATGACTTAGGTCAGAAAACTTATTAGTCCTGAGGCAACAGATGTGACATCACAGCTCAACAAGCCTCCCTCACGGGAGAGTGATAATAACTGAAAATATGAAGACTCTTCTTCCATTCTTAGTTGTTCAGAGGGAATGTAAGTGTATCAGGGAAAGAATTGGTGCAGAATAGAGGTGAAGAGTCAGGATGTACTCTTCATGCTGCTCATTTGCTTCACTGAAACTGAAATTGTGCTTAGTTTTCGAATGCAAAACTTCAAATCTGAGTTCATGTTAAGCCTGCACCAACAACATTGTCAAATGTGAAGAACAGTGAGCCTGCTGCTTTTGTTTGAGCCACTCTTCTTTTAGGATTCTAATGAGAGTAGCCTTTGTACTCTGTAAAGATGGATAAATTACCATGATTTTCATTTGAGGTAAATTTATGTGGTAAATTATAATCATTTTTGAAAATGCCATTTGCTAACTTAGTGCATAAGAAACAAAGAAAAATTAAAAACAAAATGGCAGCCTACACGCAATTTGGCAATTTTTTGGTATGAGAAATTTTCGGTCAAACCATTGAAAATGATACTCCCACAAATATTCTATAAGTAAAAATATTCCACAGATGAGTTGGACGAGCCTTTATTAATAATATAGATTGTAATAAATATATATATATATATAGATTTGACATAAAATAATATGCTAGTAATATTTCAGTATGAAAAATATTTGAGAAGTAAATGTTACTGAAAATTACGGTATTTTTAGGAGCTGCGATGAATTACGTAAAATACCATGGTAATTTTCAGAATGGCCCATCTCTAGTACTCTTCTCATTCCCCAACTCCATGCCAGGATGCTTACGGGTAATTTTTGGGACGTATGAGTGCCTTATTTTCATACATCCCCTAGCCTAATGTGGGGAAATGGCCTATTAGTCCAGCCACTGCTCCTTCACCCCTTTTCCTGACCTAATGAGAAGCTGCAGACCTGTTCCATTCAATGTCATTGGGTCACTATGTAGCTGATTACTCTTACCCAAAGTGAGAGTGGTAGAAGGGACTTTCTTTCCTTGGGAATGTTTTTGTTTCTTGCCCAGAAATGAGTGAATGGGGTCGATGTAGTGGTGCCTCTGCACAAAGATCCTGGGTAGTAGAGTCAACATTGAACTCAGTAATGGAGAAGGTTGAAGGAAACACTTAAAGGACTTGGAAAGGAAAATGAATGAACTCTTATTATTTGTATACTAAAGCATTAGGAGTAAATAGTGTATGGGATGGAGTTGTTCCTTAGGAAATATAATCAAGGAATTGTGGTCAAACCATTCCAATCTTGTTTCAAAGGCTTCCTCTGTTTTCATGTAATTTGAAATTTTTTGTGTTCTTCCCATGTTGCTTCATATTTGTAAACTACCATTTCACCTGCATTCCAGTTGGCATCATCAAGTTTGGACCTGATGATGGCAACTAGAATGCCAGCAAAACAGTTATCCACAAATGCGCTATAATGCAGAAAGAACCCATAAAATTGTAAATTACATTCCAATCACTGCTAATCATTGAGAATGTATAATTATGAGGATACTGTGGAAATTACCCATCAGAAATTATACTATATGTATTTATGAATGCAACTAATTTTAAAATTTTGATTTGTACTTGTTCAAGGGCAGTAATGTATTTCCCATGGTGAGGATTCCAAATTAGGTAACAATATTCCAGGGAGAACCTAACCAAGAATATACGTTAATATTCTACCAACTATATTCTTACTTTCCATTTTCATTCAACTTGTGGTGATGATATATTGCGATGAAGTTAATATGTGCAGAATCTTGGTGCTTGCTCTCTAGTCCTCCTTACTCTTGTTTTGTTTTTACTGGCATTTACCCTACTCCCCAGCTTATTATATTAATGTAAATGAAAATACATATGTATAATATGCTATTTATGCTTTGACCTAGTTTTTTCATAATGTTCTGGTCTATGTTGCTCTCTTACGCTGTTAGTGTAGGTATTTTTTTAATGCTGTTATCTTTTTTCTCTTCCTCCAGGTTTTTGTTTTAGATCTCCGCAAATTATGAGAGGAGGCCCATTCTAAAGAGAAATAGAATGGATCACTAATGTACAAAAATCTCAAGCAACTTGTAATACAAAAGTTCAAACATATACAGCTGGACATAGCTGGTGTTGGCATGCTAGGGTGGTGGATAGTAACGTTGACCAAGTTAATGTATAAAATGACAATGTGAATGCCCTTGTTGTGAGTGGTGAATGATATTTCTGCACAAAAGTGAACGTTTTGCTGTTTTGTGTTTAAACTGTTATGCAGTGGAAAAGAATTAAGTGTACATTATGCCATCAGACTCATTGTGTGTGGATTATACTCAGAATCTCGAAGTATTTATATAAGGTATCCCTCAACATGTGTGGAATACTTGCTTGGATTACCCCAGCCAGGTTAGTTAACTCATTCAAGCATTACATTCGTGAAAAATATGAGTGATATAATTCATGTCCATCTCCATTTTAATGCCATTTTAAATATTTATCATGACTGTAATTCTAAAATTTTCTACTGTAAGCACCAAAATAAAATGCAGTGTAGTATGGTACATAAATTTTTTTATGCTCTGCTTAATCTTTTCCCTAGTTGCTGACTCATTGTGGTTCTAGAAAATTCAGTGTGATTCATGCTCATGAAAAATATAAAGCAATTACTTTTCTTTTGTCAAAGATATTATTGAAGTAGGGGGAGTGGAAGGTGCAATCTAGAACCACTGAAACAATTTTTTGTCTATGGTACTCTCTAAGATAAAAATAAATATATTTATCATTTTGATGAGAGAGTTAGTGTTACATTTTTGAGAAAAGGATGGTGAATATTTTAAGGAGCTAAGTGTTGTCTGGTACAGAAGCCTGGGCTCTGGCAAAAAATGATGGATAGGGGAATGGAAGATGTGAATCTGTAAGTCTTATGGATGGAGAGGCTATGCCACAGGAGGTAACAAGGAGGCATAGAAGGTGAATGGAGTATGTAATGAGGGGTTAGTGGATGTAAAGAGCCAGATGGAAGGGATTTCGCTTATTCATGAAATGGAGAAAAGAATAAGGCTCTTTGGAAAAGATCAAGACAGGAAGGAAGTGTGCAGAGTTAAAAAATTTCTCAGCCGTCTGAGGGTGTAAGAGATTGGTTGAGGCAATTATATCTGCTTTGAAAACTCTGGAAGGTGGGCCACCTCCATTAAAATCATTGCTGGAATGCTAATGTCTGTTCTGTCAAAAACATCGTATTGGGAATAAAGTATGAAGTTTGAGTTGGCTGGTGCAATACAAAGAGTGCATATATTGATTTTTACATGGACTTCCATCAAGCCGGGAGAGATTATCATTTGCTTTTGCTCGTGGTGTTAATGTTTTCTTGGGTTAATCATTGACTATTTTTGGTAGATTCGGATATTCATTATCTGTAGGCCAGGGTTTTGAATCTTTTTTATGGACATATTTTACAAATAATTTTGTATTGATGGTTGCTGAAATGAATTGTTTGGTCACTAATTGAGGCAGAGCCGTCTATTTTTGGGAATGATTTATAGTTCGAGGTGCCGGTTCTCTTAATGGAATATGCTGTTTTGCAGTCGAGGATGAAGTCACAAGTGCATTTGTCTCTTAACGTGACAACTAACCCTGAATCGTAGGCACATGGGAAACTGCGATGGGTAATTCCAAGGTATTAGGACATTAACTTGTGGGTACTTCTCTACACCAAAAAAACAGTCGGGACAACACTGAAGGACAATTGTACGAAAATGGAGAGCAGGTATTGTTTTTTGTCGAAGCCCTTTTCCTCTCGAGTCCCTCGAATGAAGTTAATGATGTAGAACGTATGACGTTTATATTGATAGAGGAAGTTAATTTCATCATCGAAAAACCTTCTGAAGTAAATATTTCCATTACGGTTGATGATGCGCATTCTAGTAATATTATTTTATACGACCTCCCATAGAGAGTAGCAATTGTTCGTCCATTTGAAAGCATAATTTTTACAAGGAATATGAATAGCTCTGGGAATGCCATTCGTAAACTCCGCGTCTAGATTTCTCTTTTCTGTGCGCATGCTTCTATTCTTTTGTTAGCAATAAAAAATCGAAGGCAATGGCGCGAATAGTGAGCGCTCAAAAATGTGTGAATTTCAAATGAAGTGGTGACATGGATGCGTGCTCAAAACTCCTGAGTACGTAAATAACTGCTGAGTTTAATTTATTTATGCTGCATCCAATGGACTATTTCGCGGCTTTGTTGTCTTAATTATTCTTTTCTGCTGGCAGGTTCTCGAAAAATTTGGGAAGATGGACCTCTCAACTCGAAGGCCATCGTGAATTCTGTTCGAAGTTTATTATATCACCAAAAGTTGACTGATATACTGAAGGAGGTAAAACTATGTATTATTATCTACGTACTGCTTTTTCATTTTAAATATATAACACCTTCGAAGCCGTGGGCATTCGTACGATATTGATCCTGGCCAAAAGTCACGGAGCCCTTTTATTAACGTTTCTCCTTCCGTTATGCAAGGTTTGCTGTATATTTTCCCTGACACTTGCGGTGTTCTTTCACGTTTGTCTGATCACGCCTATGATATATGTGTTAGTCAATAATTAGTAGTTAATGTACCAACGTAATCCATTGAGTGGTGATCTTGCCTGGACAAATAGGTAGCTGTCATTTCGGAGACAGGGTTGCCTCAGGCCTGGAAAAAAATTGGTTATTGGAAATAGGCTTAGGAAAAATCACATCATGAGAAGATGGCTTGAAAATTTGCTTTACCCAGTCAAAATCTTAATTGTGTACAACCTGTGAGGAATATCAGTATAGGCTCAGTCTGTGGTATAGGCACTCCTAAGGTGTGTGGACTGAAGGATTTTTTTAGTATCTTGCCTGAATGATACCCTGAAGCTCGTGTTTGGTGTTTTATCAATTAATTATTCCGTGAAATAAACGCTCAGGCTCTATTCTTTATTCACATGCTGGGGATAATGGAATGTTCGTTTCTACTCAGAATAGGTGCTGGTATATCCTGGCTAGCCACTCCAACTTTATAATACTGTTCAACCTGAGTCAGAACCAATAAATGGACGAGCGTCATATGCGTCATATTTAGTGCGCATGTTTCCCTCTTTTGGAATATTAGGTATCAAATTTCTGCAGAAAACTATTTTAGCTTCAAAGCCTTGCTTCATATTGCAAAGAAACTTTGTCATTGTGAAGTTAAGGTATACAGGAAATGTAAGAATTGTTAATGGTTGTAGTAGAGGGAAATTCAATATGTTTCCTGAAGAAATTAAAATTAGACTTCTTAGTAGTGATTTAATTTTCACAATTTTTTCAAATTTCTACTTCAGTACGTACATAATCTTTGTTCAGTACTTTGTTCAGTTCAGCTCTCTTGTCTCAAAATACCCCTAGTTAGGTTTTCATTCTTTTTCTCAAAGTGCTCATGAGATATCTGTCTTCTCTACTGAATACTTTTCAATGAGTCCATCAATACACTTGATCTTATCATCCATCTTTCACACCACATTTCAATTTATTCCAATCTTTTCTTTTTGCTGCAGGCATCAAAAATGCCTCATTACCATTCAGAAGCACAGTGTAAAACAGGTGGTATTAGGTGAAATAAGAACAGGAGTATTTCTTGTTGGCTCACAAATTCTGGAGTTGACTTGTTTCAGCTTGTGGCCTCATGTGTAGAGGCTATGCCCCGTACAAAATGTGTATTGAAATATCTTTTGTGAGGTAATGACAAGGTGGGTGAGCCATGACTATGCTCATATGTGTTGGGTTTCAAGGTGAACTGGTGAAATCATTCTTTCCAAGGATAGTAGCATCACCTGTTTTTCCCCGTGGAGGATACTCTAGATATATGGCCTGATGAAGTGCTTTCTTTCTTCAAGAATGTTTTCTTGGGTTTTTTTACATCCTTTGATTCAGTTTAATTATTCCATCAATTATTTCCTTATTGGTTCTTCCATCACTGCCCATTCTACTTCCCTAATGGCACATTTCTTCCTTCTTCTCATGAACACGTGCATTTTTCACAAGGCTAAAACTTCAAGTGGAGTTTAGATCTTGGCTGGGTAGTAAGCCTGGGACTCATTTAAGAGAATAGAAACATCCCTGACGATGGTCTTGTGTATAACCAAAATACGTAAACTGGAGTCTATTTTCCTCTGCAATTATTGATGTTTACTATATCTCATTAATTTTGTATTTGTCACTTTATAAATATTTTGAAATATTTTATTGATGTTCAAGCGAAGTAGTGCAAACATTTTTTGGGAGTAAAAGTGGAAAATTATTATTTCACATATGTAATTTTTTTATTTTGTCTTACTCTCAATGGAAGACTTTGGTTTCAGTTATCAAAATGTTTCTTTTGAATTGGTAAATTTAACTGCACTAAAATCTCTCTCAGAGGTAATGTCAAAATAACAACTGTACCTAAATGCTTTTTTACCTCTTTGTACTTTTGTTTTCGAATTTGAAAGCTAAAATGTTAACCAAAGTAAACTGAAGTGATTGAATTGTTCAGTAATTTGCCAAATTAATTTGAAGTACCTCTGTGAATGCGTTAATAAAAATGTTAAACATTAGCTGAGGAGAAAGTGAATAGTTATTCTTTGACCTAAACTCTAGAGGAAAAAATAATAACAAGCATTTTCTTCTTTTGAATGTCTTTCAGGTCATTTTCCATTTATTTTACACCCGTCATTTTAACTTTGCCTGAAATAGGACGGAGGACGGTGCAGTGTGATCTTAGCCATCAACACAATCCTTCCTGCATAGTACCTTATTTTACTCACTTAACAAGTTTTGTGGAGGCATCAGAGAATCCATCATCTCACTCACAAGCTTAAATGGTGTATGCATCATTTTGAAGCCTTAATGAATTATGAATTAAACATGCTTTTTGAGTGAGTTGGATCACTCAGATTCATCTCAAGAAGTTACCAATTTTTTTGGAAGTGGTGGCCATATCATTGTCTGCTTCAAATCATATAATTGTCACCTGAGTTCACTAATTAAAGCATCATAAGTGTTTAATGCTAAGGATCAATTAAATGGATACCTACTTTATTATCCCCTTGATAGAGTGTTTGGCTTTGGATTTGTGGATAATTGGTTCATAGCCATTTCAAGCTGTATGTTGGTAATTGAGATTTTAAGCTGGGCGTACCTAGCTGGAAACTAGCCGTTGTGTGAATTTCATATACAGTGTTAGTTGACATTGTGGGCTTTTGCGAGAACACACTCGAAATTTTCACTCAATATGCTCTCCCACAGGCTCTGGTACCTATTCCAAACACTATGATATATTTCATTAAGTCACTATTTAGAATAATATATGTATATTAATGATTTTTAGAGTTACAGTTAGTAAACAGCATAAGTTCAAAGTTACATTTCCTGTTGTTTGTGACAACAGTGCATCTTCAGCCTAATTTACTCTCAACTAGATGTAGAACAGACTGTAGTACCTGGTAAAAATTAATGACCTTTTTTCATCATTCCAGATCCAGAGAAACAGTCCTAAGAACGGAAAGAAATACCCTCCATTAGCGGAAGGATATCAATTAAAGCCATCACATCTGATTGTGGAAACTATTTCAAATTTCATTCTTGGAAAAGCCGAACTCCAGGGCTGTAAAATTGAACAAGTTGCCACGCTATCCTGCCTTGATACCTTAAAAAATGTTTTACTTGATAAGAGAAAGATTGCACCAAGAAATGTTTATTCCATAGCAATACTTTCAGAAGAAAATCGTAAATTAATTCAAGCATTGGTGATGGTGATGAATAAACTCTATTGCCTTGATAAATTTGACCTAAGGTCTTTTGCAAATGTTTATTATCAGATGGTGAGTTGTTGATAGTGTGTTTTATGAATTTGTGTCCTTAAAAGGAAATTTTCTTATCATCATATGAATTTTAGGAGAGCATACCCCTGGAAATACTTTGGCAATTCCATGAAGCCTCCCTCATAGACTCCAATTCATACATTATCAAGTAAGTAGACTTCTATCGTCGGTAGTTTTAGTTATAGAAAATAAATTTATTTAACTTAAGCCCTATTGAGTTTGAGGTATGATTTACTTTTTGCTGCAAATAACTTCTGCCCATCATTGCCTTTGCTTTCTAGGCCATTTCAGGTCCATGTTTTGGAACTAAATTCCCATCTATAGATAATGGCAGTTTTGGACTTTACTCTTTACTGAATGTAGTTTTAAGAATGATGAAGTGCATGTAACTATTATTTAAATCATGTTACTTCATGTGGAATTATATGCGTATGGCAAATACAGCTATGAAATACATAGAGATTGCCATGAGAAAAAATTGGCCTGGATCAGGAATTGTACCGCACCTTTGTACCACATTGTACCGCAGACCTTTGGCTTGCTAGGCTAATGAGCAGATGACTACACGACCCAGTGTCTCTAATTCATTTTTTTTTTTTTAATTTTGAATTGGGAATTTTGGAGGATGCAAGGGAACTTAAGGTTTTATGGTCAATTAAAGATGGCAATGCATGGGTGTAAAGGACTTCAAGAAAGCCACAATTCATGAGGCTACAATATTGAAAGTGTGTTAGACAATTTCTATGGAAGTGTGGGTAGCTTAGTAGCCTGTGCATTGGTCTGGAAACCCATAGGTCTGTGATTTGATACCCAATTTTGGCCAATTTTCATTTTAAAATGGATGGATTTCTTTTTCATCCTGCTGAAATTATTTTGTCCTTGTGTTTTGCAGAAACCTTTGTCGTCCACCAGAAATTTCAAAGCTAACCTCATCCATGAGTGATGTTATTTGCTATGGAGGCGAGGATGAAGTTGCGAAGAAAGTGTGTGTTGGCCTACTTTCACCATTAATTGCAGTGGTGTATGGTGTTTCTACAGATACCACTTCCTCTAACCTTCTTGCCTCCCATAAACAAGCTCTTAAAATAGTTTTATCATCAATTTTGCGGAAAGTGAATGAGCAGCTACTTTCTGTGCCTCTAAGAAATCAGGTAAAATTCCTACTTTGAAAGATATTTGTGCATTACTTTTAAGAGACCCTATGACCACTTCTGGAAAAGCCACCTTAGTTGCAGCCTTTATGTCAATAGTTCAATTGTTAGTGTATGTGTAATATTGGATTGTGAAGTATTTTCTGAAAGTTTTAATTACCATATTTTTACTGGATGTGAG
This sequence comes from Ceriagrion tenellum, assembly GCA_963169105.1. Lineage (NCBI taxonomy): Eukaryota > Metazoa > Arthropoda > Insecta > Odonata > Coenagrionidae > Ceriagrion > Ceriagrion tenellum. The sequence goes on from OY720637.1 coordinate 51,345,490, forward strand.
ATGCTCCCCATTTTCAGTGTGACATACCAATCCTGTTAGAAAAGCTTTTATACAAGTGATTCCCAATGCACTGGGTGGGTAACTTTAATCAAAGGAGCCAAAAAGAAATAATAAAATGGAAGGGGGGCACTGGAGCCCCCCTTCCATTATTAATTGGTTGATTATTATTATTATTGTTGATTAATTGGTACCATTTACATACTTGTCTGAGGATGAATAAACTATTTATCTATTGGCATTGAAACAAACAATTTAATCATAATTCCAGCCATTCATCCCTTTGGCACTATAGCTCAGAGCCTGGGCCTCCAGCATTAATCGCCTCCATTCCTCTTGGCTCTCAGCCTTCATGTCCATCTTCTTACTCTCAATCACTGCAGGACATCAAGCCATCTTTTTCGGGGCCTTCCTCATCTTCTGCATCCCATTTTTCCATTAAAACTCCACTGCTTGCACTCTTATTGGTAATGTGAGTGATGACATGGGATAGATACCATAGTGTCCCACTACTTCAATTTCACATCAATAGTTTTAAACTTTGTAAATTCATATCTCAAGGGTTAAATTCCGTTTAAAACACAGTTCGTTAAATAAATGCAACAGAATCTTTATTATGACATTTATAGCAGTTCAAAATCACAATCACGACTTGAATAGTTACAATTCGTCACTTTCTGCTTCAGTATCATCGGTAGAAAATATTCAATCAAATAACAACTAGTAAATTTGATAGAAATTGAAATAAAATAAATTTGATTAAATCGAATCAACAAAAGATTGCCATGTACTATCATGGCACTGATGGACAGTAAATCTTGGTGGTGTTAGAGGTTAGTGAAAAATATTGCGTATGGCACTCAGGTGTTCCTATGCGTTTGCTACGAGATGACTGTTAGAACAAAATAAATAAAATTAGATTAACATAGCAAAATATCAGTAAATGATGGCCTTTAAAATTTTCAAATGTAATCATCAGAAAATACAACAATTTGTAGCAAACTTACCTAATACCGATGAATGGAAAAGCCAAATGAAGTCTGTACAAAACTGTCAAGTAAGAGGTGGCGTGAGATACTCAGGTGTCCGAAATGACTTTGCTACGAGACATTTACTGTATATATAAAGTCACAGGGTTGAAGCGATAGCTTTTGGTTGTCTGTGGTTTTAAAGCTTACAGTCCGGGGCGTTGAGTATAGATTTTTGGAACCAGGGGGACAGTGGCTCAATAAAGTGAAACACTGTTTTATTCCATATTTTGTGGTTGGTACACTGGAGTTCTCAGGGGTAAAATTTTGTTAGCAACCTGCCACCCCAAGCTAGAAGAATCCCAGGCTGTTCTGTTATAATCATGAACTCCAATAGGTCATGGAAGATGGATATATTGCTCACCCCTTCTATACTAGGAAGTAATTGAAACCAAATGCACCTATATTGACCCTAGAAGTGGTCATTATAATAATAACAGCAGCATCTTTTGAGTAAGTAGTTTGAAGTTAGGCTGGGGAGTACTCATCTGGGACAAAATTCACCTGCATTTGTGAGATTTGGTAATGACTTAAGCCTGTGATAAGACTTGCATACGTATATAAGATCTGGGGATGTTTTATTGCTATTGATTTGGATAAAACATATTTCTTATATGCCATTGAATATTGTATGTCATATCACATTACGGAAATCTTTGAGATAATCAAGACTTGTGACTTGTCAAATGTAACCCCTAGAAAAACTATGGAATTGTTGAAAACATTTTATGAACATCCTTATAATGTATATCATATGTAAATCGTGTACCACAGGTTTAGCACCCCTGAATCTGAAGTCAATTTGCATGGAATGTTTTGTCTTCCACTCATTCCCTGTATATACATCTACAGCCTAGTACAAAGTGCTATAATTTCCATAAATTGAGTTACATGACTGATTTTACTGGCTTTTAAAGGCATCATTCACGTTGTGGGGAGGGACATGGGGGAGAGAGGGGGAATACTGCGACCATGGGAATTTTGTGGAAGTGTGTCGGAATAGATTTTGTGGTGTGAATTTTTTTGTTAATCAGTATATATATTTATTTCATTTTTAAGGTATCCCAAAGCAGTGTTCCTGATGATGGTGAAATTGATCTCAAGCCAGTTAATATATTCCACCTAATTACCCTTCAGCCTGATGTTGGTGGTCTGCAATCACCAATTATTGTTGGATTTTTATCTAATCAGTTGGCAGATTTACTAACTTTTTCTCCAGATATCACATTAAATCAAGCCTTCTCATATCAAGGTGACTGGAGTTTCTGCAAAATCCCTCAGCATCTTCAGCAGATGTTAACATCGGTAAGGGATCTACAGTATGAAGTACAGTATTATTTGTATTGAAGGTTTAATTTTCATTTTTTTTGTATTATTGTTGGGGCATCTGTGGAACCTTGAGTAGTAGCTCATTGTCTTAGCACTAACAATTTTAACACAAACACATTTAGAACTCTCTGTGTCAGTCATGCCCACATATGATATCAGTGCTGCTTACTCTGGTTAAAAATGATTTTCCTTACCATTTTGCATATTGTTTCATGTACATGAAAACATTTCCATAAATGAATGGTAGATTTGTAGAAAATTCGAATTTTCACCTCAAGTTCCTTAAACTAAGGTCATCGTAATATAGCGATGCACCTTGAATTTGATTAGCTGGATTTTCCATGATGAACATTAGCATTGTAGCCTTTTGGTGAAAAGGAACAGTATACAATTAGGGTTTTTTTGCTGTGTACTGTTTGGCTTGAATCCTTTTAAAACATTTTAAATTGTTATATTTTGTGGCTGACCCTTGTAGGACCCTTAAAAGGAATGTGAAAAGTTATGTGAATATCTCTCTGTTAAATAATTGATGACTGATGAAACTTATTAACAGCTTATAGATATTGCTTGAAATAATAAAATCTACAAGTGACTAATATATGGTGTTGATGTGGTAATGCAGACCTTTATGAATTTTGATATACTAATAACCGTAGTATCTTAAGTGAAATTTCTGTTTTGTAAAATGAAAATGGCAGTCATACCCTTTTATTATTTTTCCTTGTGATTTGAATTCAATAAATTTGTAGCATTCTTTCCATGTATGAAATTAGTGTCATTTTGGAGATTAGATTAAACATGGACATCTCTTTCTGAAGAGTATTGTATGTGAATTTCAATAGCCATGTACAGCAATAGCATTGCTGCACATGTACTTGTAGGTATAATTGGAGTTTTCTTTCTCAGGCTGAATTTCTTTCTTTTATTTCAAGCTGTATCCTTCATTAGACTCTAATTTAGTAGTCCTGAGTACAGCACTGTTTTTTTCCTGAATAGGGGAGATGAAATTATGTACTTAATTAGTTATTAATATTTCTCACAGATGCTGAGACCATTTGAAGCCAAAAATGCTTTGGATACCATTCGAACTATTTTGAAGATGGGAGAAGTCAACTGGAGAAATGTTCTGGCATGCATATCTGTATTTTCTGTAATAAAAGATGAATCTGGGCTGCTGATGAAAGGTAATTTGTATTTTCTTTTGAAGTTTTTTGCTTTTTTCAAACTGTAATGTGTGAGTAGCAACAAAATATTTGTTTTATCCTGGGTAGATCAGATATCAAAATCCAGCTACTTATTGTCATTGTTTTGGAACATCATGTAATCTATCTTCACAGCTAAATACTTGCACAGGGTGACCCATCTATGATTTCCAACCTCCCCTTGCTGAAACCATATCTTTTAAATAATTGAGGTCAATATAAAAAGCAATTAATGAATATGTATCATCACTCTGTAGTCCTTTGTGGTATTGTAGCATTTCTTATTAAACTCCTCCTGTTTATGATATCTACTGTACTTGCACACATCTAAGGCAATGTTTTTTTTTACCTCCTGGACTTCTAAACAAATGTGGGTTCCTCTTACAGTGGGAATCCAAAGTCTCGACTGAAATTGAATAGTATTATCTAAATATTTATGTTCACCATTGTACAGGGTTTGTCCGAAAAGTAATGAGACTTGCTGGCCCACGGTGCTCCAGTCGCTAGCAACATGCTCCCCAGCAGCAGGGTTTGTGGTGGGGGTCTAAACCAAGCAATGCACCAGGAGGCAGTCGCGTCCGAGCTCTGACGCAGTGAGAATCACGTGTGGCATAAAAGCTGTTCTTGAGTTTTTCTCATGGCAGTAAACGTCAAAAATGGAACATTCTCTGGAGCAGCGCTATGTGATTAATTTTTGCTTTCTCCTAGGCAAAACCACTTCCAAGACACTTGCCTTGGTTAAGGAGGCTTAAAAGACGATGCCCTGTCAAGGGCCTAGGTGTTCCAGTGGTTCAGTGAGTTCAAGAACAGACAGACAGAGACCTTTGAAGACATGGAGCGATCTGGATGACCTTCAATAAGTGGTTGGGCGAAAATGTGGCCAAAATCCAAGGTAAAGACAATGTTCATTGTCTAATTTGACAAGCATGGGGTGGTGCATAAAGAATTTGTACCTCTGGAATGAACCTTCAACACCATTTTGTACCAAGAAGCCCCTGCATGCCTACTCAGGCTGTCAAACAAAAATGACCAGAGATTGCCAATTGCTGGAAGCTCCTCCACGATAATGCTCCAGCCCACACCGCCTTCGTTGTGACGGTCTACCTGGCCCAGATAGGGGTTGCAACCTTTGCCACAGCCACTGTACAGCCCCAATGTGAGCCCAGCAGGATTTTTCCTGTTCCCAAAGCTCAAGAGAAGCCTGTAAGGCCACCGTTTCAAAGATGTTCCCGCCATCCAACGGGCTGTCACAGAGAATCTGAAAGAGGTTATGTCAACTGACATCCAGGGAGCCTTTTTCGTGTGAGAATCACATTGGCAGCGGAGTATCAACACCCAAGGAGACTATTTTGAAGAATTTAAACAATATGTACCAATCGGATTAATTAATTCTTTTTACCAGACCCAGTCTCATTACTTTATGGACACACACTGTAGGTATGCACTGTTTGAGTTAAAGTTTCATCAACATTAGCCTAACTCACAAAATTTTCCTATTATTGCTTACAATTTACCCTAATTTGATGGTAAAAAGCATCAACACTGTTGCAGTGCACACTGCAACAATGTCAGCTTATTGGATTCAGAGCACCATTATGGACTTGGCTTAGTTTTCCTCCAATTAGTTTGATCTTTTCAGTAATGATCACACCCTTGTTTTCATATTACTTAAGTTAGATGGTAAAAAGCGTTGACTCCATCTTACTTTTGTTCCTCCGTGTCTCTTTTGCCGTGAAAAAAAACTCTAGGTTGTGGTATGGGATTCTGTTGCAGAGGTGGAGAAGCTTTACTGTGAGTGCTCTGAACAATCAATCTAGTCGCAATTATGAGTTTTTCTAAGTTAATCTCACGTTCTTTCTAATTCATTAGTCCACCTGTGTGCAGAATTAATAATTGCTGTAGTATTATGGTCAAAGAATTCTTAATTTCCGTAGGTATCAGTGAAGAACATGTGATGTGTACATGCCATTTAACCCCTACATGATTTGAGATAAAAACACCTGGTGAAGGAAGTCACTACCATTTTAATACCTATTTAAGGTGTACATATTCTCCATAAGTCCAGATAGTCTGCAAGTGTAAACAGTCAGTTATGCCAGAATTAGTTATGACTTTTATGAAAAAATAATGTGTGGTTCAGTTTATTTTGCTGAATAAAGTTTAATCTCATCTTTTTATCTCCTCCAGAATTTGTGTCATCACTGGTGTATGAGGCATTCAATGACAGCTGTCGTGAGACATTAATATTGGCTCTCCTTACTGCTCGCCAATGTAGTCTTGAAGATTGTGGTTTCCCATCATATGCAGAGTGGTTTGAATCAATGTTTGGAGTGCGAGGAACGTGGGGTAAACAGGGCGACCAGAAAGGAACCCCATCTAGTCGTAATTTTCGGCTGCTTTTGTCCTTAATGAGTGACCTTGTCCCAGTAGAGAGCATCATTGGACTTCGAGCTCACATTGCACACCCTCCACAAGTGCCTCCAACTGCAGCTTCTCGAACAATGTTAAGTGACTACCTTCTTCTTGCTAGAACACGCTTGTCTGACTTTGGTGTGCGTGTGAGTGACCAAGGTGGACTTTTCCGTACCAGTCAGCTGTCTACAAGTGAGGTCAATGCTCAGGTTGGTTTCTCTTACCCCTCGTGTCAGAGTATAAATGTCTTAAGATTCAAGTACCAATTGCTGGGCCATGATTATAATGTTAGGGTTTGCATATTTTGAAAAGGATATTAATTAATAGTACTGTAACTTAGGAGTATATTGTTTAATATTAATTTAAATAAATTGTAGCCTCCCTAAACAAGGTGGAGGGAGATCTAATTCTACCCTTTGTTCGCACATCATTTGATTAATTCCTGAATTTGAAAACCTGTGTATGTTTTATTTTCTACCTTTTCTTTAGAACCAAAACTTAGCTGCTGCAGAGGTGGATTTTGTATTAACTCATTTTGAAAGGACTGGAGAAATATTGAGGACAGTGCTTGAAGCATCTGTCTTTCGAAAGCGTTATCTTGAGCAGACATTTTTGCCAGAGTTGCTTAAACCAAGGTTTGTATAGTTAAAACAGCTGGCGATTGTTTTATTTGGTAGATTATTCTTGTTATGGTTTTTGTGGTGAAAAGTCACATTTTTAGATATCATTATTAGACAATCATTTCATTTTCATAGTCATGATAAGTGATTTTTCGTGTATTCTTCCTCTAATTGAGTGCTTGAATGCTATGCATGATGTAACACAAATTCTTTATTTCCATAGGCTCCAACATGTACACCCTTGTATTCCTTCTCTTAAGCATCAAATCAGTAATTATAGACATATTTTGCCTTATTTGAGAAGAAAAACTAGTACAGTTTCCACACTTTTCTCATTCTCTTCGTGTTAAGTGACTACCAGATCTTCCGTACTTATAAGATTCTCCAGAACAAAGAAAGTGAGGCTGTTCATTAACCCTCTTAGTGCGGCGGGCTGATATATCAGCTCTTGCATCTCAGGTGAAAAGTGCACTCAGCCGATATATCAGCTCATGCTCAAATATTGCTCAAATTTTATTGCTTTAATATGATTAAAATTATTTTTTAGACCTAATTAAAGTCTTTTATGATTATCACCTAAATTATTTGATATACAATAAAGTAAACTGCATATGGATATCTTGAAAAATAACTTTGTAATATTTATTTTCCCGAGATAATACGTTTCATTAAATTTTCCTCCGCATTTGTCGCTAGTACTGCTGGCAGGAGTCAGCACTAAGAGGGTTAAAGTTGGAGGACATAAACTAGTCAAGTAAAGCATTTTAATTACTTAGGCAGTATGCTCGACGAAAACTGACTTAGTACCAGAGACATTCGGAAGAGAAAAGCACTAGCTAGGGAGACATTTACTAATAGAAGGGAGGTGATGACAGGGACCTTGGGTAAGAATGTGAAGAACAGGCTGGTGGAAAGCTTGATATGAAGTGTTGAGTTGTATGGGGCCAAATTGTGGACCCTCAGTTAGGAGAATGAGAATAGGCTGCTGGCATTTGAGATGTGGGTGTGGTGTAGAATGGAGAAGGTGAGGTGGGAGGAAAAGAGGTTAATGAGAAAGTGCTTGAGATGGTGGGCGAGGAAAGGAAACTTCTGAATGAAATTCAGGATTGGCAGATTATGTGGCTGAAGGATGTGATAAGGGGTGATGAGTTGCTCAAGAATGTGATAGAGGGTGGGATGATGGGGAAGGAGAAAAGGTTTCATCGACCAGATGAAGAAGCATAGATCATATGCTGAGGCAAAGTACGATGTACTAGAGGCAAATAGGCTCCTGAAATTGTAGAAAACTGGGAGAAGATTCTCTGACATTCAACAAAACCTACCTTTACTTGTAAAATTCTTCAAAATAAATAAAAATTAATTTGTCAAGGGCATTTAAATCTTTTAATTGAGATGATACTTTACACCTCACATCATCGAATAATATTAGTGTAGCAAAGGTGTATTTTGTTGCACAAGACAGTCAATATTACACCAAAATGGCAATTGATGAAATACAGGGGAAATTCAAAAAAGGGATAAGTGAATGGTGATATAATAATTCTGTAAAGGATAAGTATGAAAAGAGCAAGTTGGCACACTTCTGGATGAGATGCCTTTGGAATATTTTGGCTCCACACTTTTCGCATTATGTAAGGGATGAGAACAAAGAATAATATTCACCATTTGACCATTCACTGCAATTCTATAATTTCATTATGAAGCACCATCATATCAGGTGACTTATCAGGTGAAACTTCCAAGCTAAGAAAATCCAGCCAAGAGAATTGAAATGAATAGCAATGCTGTTCTTCCCCATTAAATCCTAATTTAACATCCTAGCCGAGAAAGACTTTACTGAGTTTGAGAGACAGTTTCCTATTAGCTAGCACAATTACCATCATGGTAAAGATAGGAATTGAATCACCAAGAAGATGCATGGAAGAAGAATTAATGGCATGAGAGGAGCTGGCTTTATCAATGAATAATAACCGATGATAGTAATACTGATATGACAACATAATAAACAAAACTTTAGAGAAAATAGTGGCACTAACTTTGTGGAACATATTGATTTCCATATTAAAAAAGAAACATTGGTACAAACTTTTATTCTCTGCCACCAACCATGATTTCAGCACATTATGCCATATTTTATTTGTCTGTTTTTATGCCAGATTAATCATTTACCCAGCAGTGAAATCATTTCAAATTTTAGGGTTCTCCCTGAAGAACCAGATGTTCGTATGAAGGTGATACAAATGTTGACATCAAAAGGACTCATCTCTGCTGCCATGTTAAAAGAGTACAATGATCTGTGTGAAGAGGAAAGAAGAAAACCTGATAATGGTATGAAAACATGTTTATATAATCCATGATAGTTACTGTATTTCCCGGCCAAGAAAAAATATTATCAACATTATTTTAACAATTTTGTTGGAAGAAAATTGCAGTATTAAATTCCAAAAATAGCAACTGTATTGAAGATACAGGTATACTTTTGTATATGTAGTTAATTGGTTCTGTGATGTCCCATGTAAGCTTAACCAGCTTCCCGAAAAACCACTAAGGTATAGTCCATTTTACATATCATGTATGTATGATGATGTGCAATAGTGAATAATACTGATTTACTTTGACATACCTGTTTAACTCTTAAAGATGAATGTACTTATATACCTATGTAAACTGAGAGTAGCAAGAATGATGACAAAATGCAATCGCGAAATCATATGCAAGATATTGAAAATGCATTTATGTTCACTATTGTGCACTGTTCACTTCACAACAGAATGGCACAGTTGCTTCGTTTAATTTGACCTTCAAAAGGATTTAGGTATAGACTCTATATTGCTCATCTCTGCTTCCTCGTAACCTCTTGACTGGCAAATGAATTTTCCAAAAAGCACATTTTGTGTGGGGAAAAAATTGTTTTTAGCATTAAAAAAATTTTTAGTCACAGTAAAGGGAATACATTTCTAATCATATTTTGTTTTTATATTTCAATTTTACATTGTCAATTTTCAGAAAATATCATCATTATGGACTTTTAAAATATTTTTTTCTAAAATTCAGTTTTTGTGTAATAATCATTGAAATATGTAGTTGGGCAGAAAGCCACCTCACAGTCTGGGCAGCAGAATCTCGTTTCCTTACCCTGCCCTGCTTTGAAGCACACTACACATCTTTTTGTGGGGAAACCTTTTATTTTAGAGGGTGGAATCAAGTTTACAGTGCCTCTCAGTCAGCCTAATAAGGTAAGGAGTGTGGGATGGAGCTATATTTCCTACCTTGAGATGAAATTTTCTGTCAAATTGATCATAAATATTATGCATTTCTGCTGGCAATTGGTTCTGGTTGTAAGTTTTACTGAGCATAATGTCCTTCCCACAGTTAATTTTACTAATCCACTCAACCCGTTGCACACTCATGCAAAAAAAAAAAAGAATTTGATCCCAAACCAGCTGCATTTGGAAGGAATGAATTACTTCCATGATAGGTGGCCCTTCCACTCGAATAGAGGCTCATCCACCACTCTTTCTGCTTCAGGGATGTGGAGGGCTGAGAACTTCTTTTCCATGTACTCCAAGACTGGTAGGATTTGGAAAAGTTTTTTGTTGGGGTAATCTTCTCTAAATCTTTCATTGACCACCAAATTGAGAAATTTCAGCAGCAGATGAAATCTTATTCTCGTGAAAACTTTTCAGAAGTATGGAGAGGAGATGCTCTCCCTTTTCAAAAAATGGCTGCGATAGTCCATCCCATCATAATAAAACCTCCAATCAATGTATTATTTTGCCAGGACTTGACTCACTCCACCCGTGCTCCCTTGAGGAAGGTTTTTGATCAGGATTACTGTCCAGAAACTGCTTTGCGTGGAAGTTTGTCAGCTCGGATATCAAGCCACACAGTTCATCATCCACAAAGTTTTGGAATATCTCTAAAATATCCTAATTAATTTTGATTGTGAGCAGGATATGGCTTCCGATCTCTTATTTTCCCAAAAAAGGTAAAATTGGTGATTCAGAAAATCGAAGAAAGATGCCATTATGAGCACTAATTCAATTTACTGCTGACATGACATTGAACGCTTAGTATGTCTGTTTAGAGTTTAGAATATATCAGCAAACTATAACTAATAAATTCAGGCTTCACTTTGTGGAACCTCTCCATATCGGAAATCAAAATATTCATATAATGGTGCACTAATATTTTTATTATTTATGACCCGGGTTTCGTCACGTAATGACATCTTCAGGTACAAATATTATTCCACATGGGTGTATATACAAAATCAGGTGCAGAGGAAGGAGGGGAAGGGAAAACCGTTGGAGTATGGTGTAGTGAGTAAGGGGCTGGTAGGAAGGGGTAGGGGAGGGGAAGCATTGGGCTGATTGGAGAAAATACAGGGCGGCGGGAAGGGGGGAGGTGTGGGAGGAGAAAAATAGGAAGAACAAACATACATTTTTCTAAGAAATTTAAAAATACAATGTATACACAGGTCGACGGTGATTAGCAAGTCCAGGCTATTGATGAGAGTACTGCAGAGTATTGATTTGAACTGTCAAGCCATCAAAAAGCATATTGAGCTAATATGTTGTGAGGGGTGTTTTCGAGTCTTTTGGCATGGAATTGAGGGGTGGCGTGAAAAATATGAACTTTGAATTTTTTAGACCATGCTAATCTATCATTGATCAAATATGGATGTGTTTATTTACTATGGTATATATTCAATTTTTTTTGTTCTCTAATATCTTAATTTATTTTAGGAGATCCTGGACAATCTTTGGAAATACCTGATTGCTTAACAACCTTAACTACTGAACTTCAAAACCATATACAAATTATAAAGAGGATGAGGAGTGAAGAAGTTGCTATCAGCAGCAAACAGATGTGGAGAAGTTTGAAGGAATCTCTTTCCACAGTGAATCAAGCCCTTCAAAAAGTGTTTACCTCATTTCCAGAGAATTCTATCCGTGATACATCTCTTGAAGGAACAGACAGAAATGTATTTAATTCTCTTGCTCTCATGGATAGTAAGAATTTTTCACAGAATGAGCAGGTACTTCAGGTCTTAATATATTATATTATTTAGTTAAACATTAATGTTTATGATGCAGAGAAAATATTGGTTGTTGTTAGTGTTATTTGGAATTAATGTTGTGCAGTATACTCCTCCCTTGCTTCTTTTGTGTTTGCTTTAATCACCAAATCTTCTTCACTCTCATGATAATTCATTAACATAGCATTTCACTTATAACTGTTAGAGTAAAACAAGTAAATATAATAATTTTGTTGTATATATGATGGATTTTTCTTGCAAAAATTTCTGAGTGAACTGGGCTGATTTATATTCCTGGTTGGTAAAATCTCATTACCATTTTGCATGCTGAATTCTGGCATCTTCTCTCTATCACCTTATATCTTTGAATATTAGCTAAAATCTCCTTTTCAGCCAGAAATGGCTAGTAAGGTTTGTGATTCTAGTTTAAGTGAAAAGGAAATAAAAAAGGTGCTGAATCTCTTGGCTTCCCCATTAAAACAGTGAACCTCTGAAGCCACTTGTGTAAAACTGAAACAAATTGTGATGACTGTTGGAAGTTAACAAAATCCCATTTAACAAATGTTAATGCTCCTCCTCTGCTGCATTAACAGCTATGTAGATCTTGTCACCGAAATACACACCACTCTCAAACCCCCATTACCCTCATTTAAAATACTAAGAAAACTTAAAAGTAGCTAATGATGATCAAAATTTATGTAAACTGTGTGTGCTAACTTCCTGCTCATATATGTGTGTGGGAACAATCAATAGAATATTTTTCAACACCATTTGTTCAGTTTTTTGACTCTCATGAGATCCCTGCAGAAATCCAAAAATGGATCCCTGCAGGGATCCATTTTTGCACATAATTCATTTACTTGTTAGCCCAGTTAATCATTATTATTAAATGCACTGTTTTGAAGTGTCATACATCCAGCTCATTAGTTAAAAGAATTTTCTCATTTTTCGACAGCCTTCAGTATATCCCTGGGACACTTGTCTCAGTTTAATTCCATCTTTATGGTACACAACAGGTGTAATTATGAAATATGTAAAGCCTGAATCACACGATCATTTTTTCCGTCCCTTTCAAGGGATAGCTCCAATGATAGCTTTTCAAGGACCGTGACAATGATAACTCGAGCTATCATTTTCTGAATCACACGGTCATTTTGGCCGTCCCTTTTTCCATCATTTTTTCCGTCCCTTTTCGCATCATTTCTGTGTTAACTACTCTCATTCCATTGAAAGCCGAACGTGGCGTTGGAGTCGCTCTTTGCGGCCGAGCACTCTGATTGGCTAAATGGTGGAGTCAGCGATGCCTCCCAGGGACGGAAAAAGGGACGTGCCCAGGGATGGAAAAAGCTATAGGGATCCCTATCGCTGGAGCCATCCCCGACTTTGTTCGAGTCACACGATCATTTTCGAGCGATCATTTGAGCTATCATTGGAGCTATCCCTTAAAAGGGACGGAAAAAATGATCGTGTGATTCAGGCATAAGATGATTCAATGAATTTTTTCAATGAACAATGTTTGAAACACATACTTGGCATCCATCATTGGATTCAACTCATTAAGATTGATTTGCTAATGGTCCTGTCTAAGACTATCGGCAAAAGAAATTTATTTTTCGCATCTCCCATGTTTTTTTTTTCATTTTCTGAAATTTCATGGCCTGTCTACTCATTATTATTTTTCTTCATTTACCTCTTCATCATATATCTTGATCTTCAACATCTGCCTCCGGAAACAGGTTTTGAAAGCTCCTAATATTTTGAGATCTGATTTTATGATGTCCCTCGTGTGTGGTCCATAGAGTGCCTTGAGAATTTTTGTGTGTGGTTTGTAATTCACTTGCATAGAAGGTTTGATTATATGTTGAAATCATGCTTTTTGTATTATTATTTTGTAAGACTTAAATCCAGGAATTTGAAATAATCTCTTTCTTTTTTAAAAAAAAACATACATACATGCATACCAATCATGCCATTCCCTTCCGGGGTAGACAGTCACAAAGTTTCACTCATAAATACATATTTGTACACCTAACTCTGCTTCAATAATTTCATCCATACTGACATATCCTTGCAAACCTCTTTTGCCTCATTAATCCCCATACACTGAATAATAATTAAAAGGTTAATGTAGTTTGTTCTAATAAATACTGATGGTCATTGTATACCTAGCAATGCTTTTTATTTTTTAGAATTACAGTGATACTGTGGTTTTCTGTCTTTGAAAAAGTAATTTGTTTTGTCTTATCTTATTAAAGCATGTTCTTGAGTTTTACCACTTATTTTTAATTTTTTAATGATTATATTTAGGTCATCTCAGTCTTTCTTTGTGCTTGGGAGAGAGGGTTGCCGTATTTTTCAACTTCTGAGAAAATTCAGTGGCTCCAACTTATGCTTGGGGTGACACAGCCTGGCTTAATGTTTACTCTGTATCAGCATTTGTATCAGCTGTTTGCCAAGCCATCATTAGAGGTGGATCATAGCAAGGTGAGTTACTGTAGTTGCAAGTTGCATTGAAACAAGCTTTGATTCATGTTAAGATAATGGAACCCTTCTTTAGCTTCATATCTTTGCCTTTGTTTTCACCTTCTTAGTTTTCCAATTAATACAGTGAAACCCTCCTAATGACCACTCCTATCAAGCACCACCCCTTTCAACGACCATTTTTCAGCGCAACCATCAGTAATAATAATAATCTTTATTCATCACAGTGCATAACATAGTGCTGTAGATGTCGTCATATGAAAAGGGATAAATAAATACATATTCATTGATACATTAAACCATATATCACATCAGAAATTGCACATCAGTAAAATTCAAGTCACAGTATTCATCCAAAGAGTACAGTGGGTTGTTTTTTAACCAATCCTCAATTACAATTTTAAATCTATTGCTGTCAACCAACCCTGCAGTCTGTGGTAATCTATTGCAAAACTTTAATGCCAGGTTATCTGCCTGGTTAATTGTTTTAGACAACCTGCAATGCATTATGTCTATGGTGTTGTTATGTCTGGTGTCATGTTCATGCACACTGCTTCTCAATTTGAATGTATCAAGGTTGTATTTTACATAAGTCAAACAATGATAAATGAACAAGTTAAATATTGTCATCACACTCAATCTGACAAGAGTGGACGGCAATGGGCGTGATGGCCAGAGTTTGAGATGATCGTAACTGCTTTCTTTTGTGTTAAAAGTAAAGTTCTTGTGCCACTTGCATGTCCCCAGAGCCGTAAGCCATAATTTAGGTGACTTTGAAAGAAGGCAAAGTAAGTGGGCCTCAAATATTCCTCTGAAACAGTTTTTCAGTCTCCTGAGTAGGAACAAACACTTGGAAAGTTTTTTGCTGACTTCAGTAATGTGACAGTTCCAGGTAAGCTTACTATCAATATTGATTCCAAGTAACTTGACAGAGTTATCAACTTTACCTACATTTCTAAGATTACAAGTAAGATGTTGTGTTTTCGCACAGTTAATTAGTGGTTTATTAGCTGAGAACCAATTCCTGGCTTGCTGTTCTGCAGCCCTTAGTTCTTCATGTGCCAGCTCGGGATTCTCACACTTGCTAAGAAATGTAGTGTCATCAGCATATAGTATTCAGTCAACAAATATGTTACTTGGCAGGTCATCGATCATTAGTAGGAATAATAATGGACCAAATACGGACCCTTGCGACACACAATTTTTCACTTGTAAAAATTTGGACTTAGAGCCATTTATTTCCACCATTTGTTTACGGTTATTTAGGTAAGATGTCATGAAATTTAATTCAGAGCCACAGATACCATAAAATTCCAGTTTTTGGAGGATTGAATGATTAACACAATGACCATTTTTCAGCAGAAATGTCGGTGGTCACTTAACACAGGTTTCACTGAAGATAGATCAATCCAGTCACTATCATATCCTACCTTAAGCATACACTACTATACCTTAAGATTATTTTGATTTTTCATTATCTACAGTTTATTGAACAAAATTGCTAATCAATACCAGCTACCCAAGTATCTGTGGAAGGTTGGTTTCAGCTGCAGGAAATGTTATTAATGTAAGAAGAAGGAATCACCTCCATGAATGTATACATCAACTTGTTTTGATGTTGTACAATTTATAATGAGATTTCAACTTTACAGACATTCAGAAATGAAAGGTAGTTGAATGAATAATTGGTGAATCTGTGTTTCTTGCAAGCCTATGTCATTTCATTCATGTTGTTACCTGCTTGAGTCCCACCTAAATAATATGGAACACTCCTTAAAATAATATTTAATATTTCATTGATTCATTTGCTTTTCTTATCATTTCTCAAAGGTGTGGTTATGTGGTGTTTTGCTAAATGTTCATTTTTACCATACTGTATAATTTTGCACTGCAGAAATAATGGTGTGGAAATTTATTTTATTATGTGTGCGTGTTGTATTTAGTGACCTATAAAAGTGACAATCTGTGTACATCTTTAAAAATGCAAAATTAATTAATTTTCATTGTTTCTTTCTCAAGTTAAGTCTTTTGGTTAGATTCGGAACACTTTTCTTTCCAAATTGAGTCTTTGGTAAAATTTGTTGATTTGGTGAAAATTAGGAAATTATTCTGGAATTAAATTAGGTTTTGAAGAATTTTATTTTCTCCTAAGTTATTTTCTGTTCCAAAGTTCTACTAGCCATATGTGTTGAAATGCTGGAAGTTCTACAGAAAATCAAGAATATTTGCACTCAAGGACCTAAGTGGTACTGTGTAAAATCGAAAAGCTGCATAAAATTGAGGAACTAGATATAATCAAATATTTGCCATTGATATACCATTAATTCCTCGCCAGACTTATCTGTAATAATACAAAATTAAGAACTGCATAAAATCAAGGTGCATAAAACCGAGGTTTTACTGTACTACTTGCTGTTTTTGGAACTTAGCTATCTCATTTTCTTCCTTTAAATAGTTAACATTTGTTGATTTCGGTAAGGAGTTTTTCTTCTATATTCCAACCTGAACAATCACAGTACATCTTAATAGTTGTGCATCCAATGGATCAGGAAAACTAATCATTGATTGTTCATAAAATTTTCTTTTTTTCCCCCAGGTTGACTTGGCTGTATCAATTGCTCTCTGCCTACACACTGGAGCATTGGAATTTCCATCTGTTTCCCTGTCCAGCTCTGAGGAACTGAATGGATCACAGGAAGATATGATGTCAGAGAGAAAAGTTGTATCAATTTTAGATTTTTTGAGTTTGGCTCTTCCTGTGTCTAACAGGAATGAAATAGAACACACTTTTGTGTGAGTATAATTTTATCTATTATTTTTGTGTATTTCTTTGAATTTTGTTCACTTGTTCTGTGAATTTTGTGGCTGATTTATACCCAAGGTATTAATTAGAAACATGAGATCAAATTAATACCTAGATTGTGATTGTTTCAGTGTTTCTTGAAAGGGTGTCTTTTCAATCAACTTGTTACCTGCTTGAGTCAAACCTAAATCTTATGGAACAATTCTTAAACTGACTGCATTGTGCCATTAACCTTTTAAGTGCGGCATGACGTGATATCACGTCATGGTTGTCTTTACGCTGGCGCTGATGACGTTATATCACGTCAAGGGTACCGTGATTGTTCCAGCTATCAATAGGGAACTTTTACTAGGCCCCCAATTAGAGCTGGAACACTCACAGTACCCATGACGTGATATAACGTCTTCAGCACCAGCGTAAAGACAACCATGACGTGATATCACTTCATGCCGCACTCAAAGGGTTAAGGGTTTGATTGTTATTATTTTTGGTGTGGCATTATGATTTCTTGATGTCCTATCTTTTTCAGTTTATGTGAAACATTTCTGAGTGCTGTGGATAACCTTTTCCCTTCAATTGGGGATGTAGAAAGTAAAACAGAAACAGTGTCAAATCTTCCTCATTTACTTATTTCTAAGTATTTGTTTTTATTGAAACGATACCATCATGCTGACTTAAATCATTCATCTAGTTTCAATCATTCACTCTCCAAAACTCCAGAAATTTGGCAGGAGAAGTTTTGTAAGTCTGAGGTAAGTAAATATATAAAGAGCCTTGAAATGCATGAATTTAAAAGAATACCATCGCCACAAGTTGATAATTAAACTCCTACTTTCACACTAATATCTCACGCCTTACTAGTTACCTTAAGTATAGCTTTGCATTCTACTTGTGTGCTTTTGTTAATGTAACTGTTGCAATTATTCTACTTCGGTTAAAAATTGTTCTTAGCTAAGCTTATAGAATAAACCCCTATGTTTTAGTTGTCAATACATATTGAAATTTATGATGAAAGTAGCCATTATTCATAGAAAATGTCTTGTACTTTTATATCGTTTGATGTGCCACTGACCTTAGACTCTAGGAAACTTGAAATTTATGGCCTCGTAATGTAACAAATTTAGGTAAAAAATCTCCAATGGCCATAATCAATTGGCACCACTCGTCAAGAGAAAGAAAGAAAAAAAAAGAAAATATAATTTTTGTTGTGTTGGTTTTATGGAAACGTCATCGTCATCAACGTCAGTGACATTGTATAAATACAATTTACTAAAAGATTTTAAAAAATAAGCTCAGTCATTTACCTACTTCTTTTTCATAAATATGTAGAAGCCGATGATTGACATATATCTTCAAGTACAAGTCAGAGTCGTATTTTTGGGCTGAAAATATCGACTAAAATCTGTGACTTGAGTCTCAGTCGAGGTGAAAAAAAATTGCTTCATTGGCTTGTTTTCACATTCTAAAAGCGAGTCATGAAAGTCCCACCTCAATCCCTCAAAAAGTTGTGAAAAACTAAATGTTCACTCATAGCAGTTTTTAAAGAAGCGTGCAGCTTTTTGTATGTTATTAATTTTTTGGTTAAATCTTTATGATTTTTTGGTTAAATCTTGGTGAATATATTATGGAATAGAAGGATAATAACAAACTTGATATTTCATTGTACTTACTTGCATGACTGTGTCCATATTATTTATGCACTAAGGACTGACTTGTAAGTGTTTAAAAAAGCTACCAAGAATTTAAGAGAGTCTTAATTTTAGAAAATTGAAATTTTGCCAAACAAATACTAGGTTAAAACTCATGGCAGGAGAAAAACTGGGCTATAATGTAGCTGTTGAAATACCAAAGAAATATCCAATTCTTTTCTTTCATCTAGGTCCAGTTGAAGCAATGGCTGAGTTGGGAACTTTTAATCGACCCATTATTGGATATTTTCAACTCCATAACATCTAAAAAAGATTATCTGCTCCACTGCTTTCTAAATTTCTGTTTGAAACATCCTACTTGCAATGTTTTATCAATCGTCAATGATACCTTAGCTGCTATTGTTTCCTCATGGTCATCAGAAGTAAGTTATTTTTTGTTTAGTTTGTATATTATTGAAATTCAAGATTATGGATGGGTTTGATTAAAATGAATTTGGGTTGTATATTTGTGAGGTGAATCTTGTATCTCCGTTGAACTTGGAAATGTGTTGTTATGTAAGTCACAACTTTTGTCTTTTCAGAATTCTTTGAGTGAAAGCTCATCTAGCTTTCTGTTACAATTATCATTTCAAGAATTCATCGCCTACAAGTTGGAGTGTTTTATGTGTTCATCTTCAGAGCAGCAAAATTTGGAAGTGCCTTGGCTTCTTTCGCTGTGGGTTGATTTAAAAAGGGAAGAAATTGATGTGTCTTTGTCTGAGCGAAAAGAAAATGCTGACTGGGTGCTTCTACGGTAAATCCTTATTTAATTTAAAAAAATATTTTCTTCACCAGAATCCTCTCTGCGTTTAAGTCTGAAAGTGTTTGCGTGTGTTCGTTCATTATCAATTTTTGTAAAATTTTCAATATTAAAATATTCTAATTGATAACAATCTTGTTTTTCCAATTAGTTAGTAAATTATGATGATAACATGATTGTACTAAGGGGAAGGTGAGAAGACTAAGTATAAAAATTAAAGGGAAGCTAATCAAGTATTTTTTGGAAAAGTTTCTGATAAAATATTCATCAAAATTATAAGGAAAATATTGGTCAACACAATGTGGTATGTGCATTGTAGGTTTGTGCTAGCTGTGGATCAGCTGTTATCATTTCAGCCGATGCAGAATCATGATTTTTGTAGAGTATATGAAAATATAGGTTTAGATGGAAGTAACTGTCAAAATCAGCAACCTTATTAGTGATGTGATTTTTTAACTGTTTTTAACTGTTTAACTAAGTTCTGAGAGACTCGTCCTGACCTACCTATATTCATGAATCATAGTCAGTCTATCACTTATTGTTCTCAAATCAAATGAATCAGTGGCCTTTCAGTTTTTGTGCATTGTTTAAACAGCCTGTCATATTGTGGTGCCTGTTGGTATAATGATGTTTTCTATTCCTCACTGTTCTGATCCCCAAATACTTTCAATTATTTTATGTGACTGCCAACTCTGAATCTATGAGGATATTATAATAGCGTTGCAATTCCGAAAACCAATGTTTACATGTCCACACTTATTGGAAAAAAATGTGCACTGTGTGAGTGGGCTGACATATACTCATTGATGTCATGAAGAAGGGCAAGTATAGCGGTATACCTTTAAAAGGATCCCTTTAATGCATCCCTTAAAGCTATATTTTCTGTACAGTTTGCTAGAAAATTGAGTTATTGGATGAACTTGTTTTCATGTTTTGTTTAGGTGTCACATTCTACAGTTTTTATGCTAAAAGTTGTAGGTATTGAAAATATTTTGCGCTTCATAGATATTTTATCAGTTGGGACTGAGGTATGATTGCATAAAAATGTACATTCAAGAATCTTCCATTAAAGTTCTATGTACACCCAGATTTCCCATTATGGGTATACTGTTGCTGCATTATACCCTTTAATATAAGTAAAATGAAGGTGTTTCTCTGTTTTTAAGAAGTTGACTTAAAAATTTATAAAAACTCAATTGACTGATTTTTTATTATTTTCATTAGTTATGATGTCCATCCATGATTGTCGCCAATTAGAATGATCCTAACAATTACAAAAGCTGTTGTATTTTGGGTAAAGGCTAGCCCAGCATTTACTCATTGATGTGTAGGTATCATGTATGTTCAGAAAACAGTGTAGAATGCCCCTTAATTTTGAGCAATCTCTGCGTAAAAACTCACCACCCTTTGTCTATCTCACCAAAGACTTGTGAGGTGTGAATTTTAATTCTGATCAATGAAAATTTTCTTGTTAATTATACTTATTGTTTGATTGTTGCAGAATTGTAAATACCCTTCCAACTTATCTCATTCTCAAGAATGATGCCAAAATGAAGGATTCTGATGTGGTTAAAGATACAGTTGTCGTTCTGATAAATAATTATTTGGTAAGTTTTACAGTCTACATTTGATTTTGTATTTGTGTACCTTAGAACCATTTTCCTTGCATTTGGTTCATATATTGACTCCGTGACATATCTTGAATCCTTCCTCTATTTCAGAAACAAAATCTATGTGAGGGAGGATTTCTACCCTTATCCTTTATGATGTATCTCCTTGGTGGAATCATAGATTACCATTCAGAACCAGAGGCTACTGTTAATTACCTAATTAAGATGTGCCCTTCATTCAAGATGGCATTGCTTGTAAGTTGAATCGTTATTAAGACCTTGTCATTTTTAGATGTTCTTATATTAGATCTTATTCAGGGTGTCCCATAAATATCACGCCACAGTGACACCGGAACTAGGGCAGCCTAAGAGGAACCGAACCAGCCAAATATGACCTCAGTAAAAGTTGCACGGTTTTCGAGATATTGCCAAATTAAAGCTTTTTCAAAAATTTCACTTTTTTTACATTTCTAGTCCCAGAATTCACTTGAATAGCTCTCAATTTGGCTCTATGATGGGGCTACTGTCAAAAATTAACAAACAAAGTACTCTATCCATCCCATTTTTTGAAAGCCGATTAAGTTAGACAGGTATAGCAGCTTTCGCGTTTCTTTTGTTTGTTCGGACCCCATGACCCCCCTCCCTCTCAGGCCTCTGTTCCAGGTAGAAGTCGGCACATGAGTTACAGTTAGAAGATTAAAAGAGCGGCCCTAATGAGAACGTTAAATTATCCGATTGAATTCTGGGACTAGAAATGTAAAAAAAGTGAAATTTTTGAAAAAGCTTTAATTTGGCAATATCTCGAAAACCATGCAACTTTTACTGAGGTCATATTGGGCTGGTTCGGTTCCTCTTAGGCTGCCCTAGCTCCAGTGTCACTGTGGTGTGACATTTATGGGACACCCTGTATAGGTTCTTTCGTTCCTTTGGACTATAACCTTGAATCAGTAGGACTTGCGTGCTCCAATGTCCTCTAGAGATTGACTGGTTGGAGCAATAGCTACTACTCCTATAGTATGGGCTGTCATGCTAAATAGGTTGAAGGGTATGATCCAGACAATAGGTAGTTCATGTGATGGTGTGATGTTAAAAATATGGGTGAATATTCCCTAATATGGGTACGTAGGGAAAGACTGTGCTGCCTTGTCTTATCTAGAATAAAAGCAGGTAAAAACAAGATGGACCTCGGGAAAAGCTGACTGTCCATTATGTATCTTGTCAATGATCAAGATTTATCTTTGGCTTCCTCCACTGTGTTTTTTTACATCAAGACGAAGCGAGATCTTAGTCTGGAAATACACTTTGCATATATATATCCAACCAGATGGATGTACCAAATCCTGTATTTATTGTTCTGCAAAACTATCATTGTAGCACCAATTGTTACCATAAAAGCATTACACTAATAAAAAAAGTGAAGTATCATGTGGAATCACTGGTACAAATTGATTCTGACAAAGACCTGGATACAGCATAGAAAAGGAAATTTTATCTGGATTAAGGAGGAGAGTAAACTATTACTTATATTTATCCTTGTGTTTGAGCGTCAATTCTGCTTGAAGAATCTCTGTGGTAAAGTAGAATCGATGGCTATGATCAGTGAGTCATTTGGATTAGGTTTTGACCTTATTTGGAAAGAAATGGTGAAAATCAAACCTAAGGAAAACTGAAACTGAAAAACGTAGGCAAGCTACATAAAATTGAAGCTTCATACTGCATTTGGCAAAGCTTGGTACTGATTTTTAAACTGCAGAAACTAGAATCTGCATTGTAGGAAGTCGAGTTTGGGGAAGTTTCTCCTTAATTCAAATTGTGATGAAAATCAGGTAAAGAGAGGCATGGGAAGAGCTAGATGTGGGAATAGAAGTAGGAGGAAAGGTTATAAAATTGGTTTCATTCACAGTCAATCAGGTGTTGATTAGTCAATCATTGAAGAGATTTCAAGCTTTAAGCCAATTCATTAGAAAATCAATGTGGGAAATTCAGTATGTAGATAAATCATAAGAAAACAAAAGTGATGATTTTACAAAAGTAATGGGCTCATTAGGAAATATATTTTTTAGGGATGAGGTGTGGTTTATGATGCATGTAGTATATGAACATATGTATTACATCAGTTGTGTATGCTAAATACGAAATTGTGAAAAAAGGATCCTGAGGCCCTTCTCTTCCTTAATGAGGGGGGCCCAATGAAGAGCTAAGTTGCCACTCCCATTTTCCTCTGCTATCAGTAGTTATTGTTACGAAAGTTTCTGCAGTTTTCTTGTTTGTTGGTATTTTCCAGGTTCTCCCCATATTGTACCATTTTTGTGGATGACCATTTTGCATTCAACTAGACTTATTCAGGTTCCAAAGTCAAAGCCTACTGGAATGCCGGTGAAACAGTCCACAGAAATTGTGCAGCGTGGGGAGAACTCTAAAAATGCCAATAATCAATATTTTATGTAATGACTGTAATTGTCTTCCAGTAGGTACAAATGACATCTTTGGTCTAGAATTCTGTATGTCACAAGACCATGCTAGATTTTTACTTAAATTTTGCACCTCTGATGCTGTAGATAATCCCCATTTTGCTTTCTAGGCTCATCATGTACAACTCCAATCAAAGCTTCAGAAGCTCAAAGATTCACCTCACTTAAGAGATTTGAGCATGATTCACAGAATAATGGAAATAGATGGTGATTCTGCAGCTAAAATTCCACTGGCCATCCAATCAGCTGATTGGGAAGTTGCTCTAACCTTGTGGGCCAAGAAGAAAGCAAAGTTTCCGACTCCTCAAGTTGTCACAAACAAGAAAATTGTGAATGATGTGCCTGCGCAAATATGTCAATGGATCTTATACTTTGACATGCTTTCATTGGGATGGATTGAACTTTTCCGGGGGAAGTGTGTTAATACTTCCGACCTAAGCTTGCTCAAGGAGTTAATGCTGCAACAGCCATCCCTGGCCAAATCTTTGGATGCATTTCATTTGGCCAAACAGTCCAGGACCGGACCTCATGACCACTGCCCAATGAAGGCCACAGTATCTGTTGCACATTCCACCTGCAAGGTTTTGATGTCACTTCTCTCACATACTCAGGTATGCCTTTTTCTTACTTTTGGCCGTTTGAAATTTGGAGGCTTTGAGTGATTTGAGTTATTGAATACAACCATTTGTTTTTTTAACCTGCATTCATTGGTTGTTCAATCCTAAGATTGGTTGACTAGCCCTTCATCCTTCCCTATCTAATGCTAGTTCCCTTTCCTCCTTTTATCTTTTCCCTTGTACTTTCATCTTTATTTGATCCATGAACTTATTCCTGGGTCTACCCGAGGGGTCATTTCCCTCTACTTTGCCTTCAGTTATGTTCTTCACTAACCCATTGTGTCTCGAGGTGTGTCCAATCCATCTGGTTCTTCTTTTCTGTATGGTTTCCAATATGGTCCTTTCCTCTTCTACACTTCTGTACACTTCATTTCTTATTTTGTTTATTCATTTAATCTTCAGCTCCTCCTCCAGCCTCAGGTTTTGAAGGCACCTAGTCTTATCTGGTCAGCTTTTCCAATAATTCATGCCTCCAATCCATAGAGTGCCATGCTCCACACGAATGTTTTCACTTACTGTTTCCTGATTTGTTGTCCTATCTTCTTTGAGCACAGCAGTTGTCTTTTTCGCATGAATGCTGTCTTTGCTTGGGCTATTCTCCGCTTGATGTCCATTGTACTTCTTCTGTCCCACGCAATGGTAGTTCTGAGATAGGTGAAGGAATCCATTTCTCTCCTCTGAGGGTGACTTTTATGTTTAGCTTCTCTCTTCCGCATTTTAACCCTTACATTGCCAACAATTCCAGTCATGGTGTGGTAAAGCTGCCTTGTCTATTTTTGTATAGTTTTGAAACTTTTGTTGATCAATTTGAAGGATTAATTGTTTATACATGTATTCGACTTGGTTAATTTTCCAAGGAATAGGTGTACATTTTGGAATGGAATAGTGAAAAATAATGCTTTTGGATTGCAGTATGAAGGTAATGAAAATTAGTAATTTTAAACAAGTATTCCTGCTGATGTATCAGCATAGGCATTGGTCAGTGGCAGTTTTTTAATACAAATCAAAGGTTGATAGGTTGGTTTACTGTCTACAAAAAGGTTAATAATTAGCTGTCCATGTGACTTCAAAAGATATATGCTATGGAGCAATACTTGTATTAAGAAAATGAACGTGAGCAGTGGAGGTTCACCTAAAAACAAACCACTCATTTTCCAAATCTCCATTGGCATTGTAAAATTCCACTCAAGTCCCTGTTTTCCCTGCCTCCTCTAAAAGTAAGCTATGTATACTTTTTTCCTGGTCTTTCGAAGTCCAGGGTTTCATACAACTCTTTCATTGTCCAAGATCCTCCATTAGAAAATTGCGTGAATCTCTAGATCTAGCTCTAGAAGAATGTCCTGCCCCTAATGCATTCCATTGTGCCCTCATAATAGTGATTGGGGTGTTTAGTCTTTTGACATGTCTCGTGACTTCTCATAGCTGCCCTGCTATGTTGACCCAAAAATTTTTTTCTTGTGCCAGGTATTCACCTTTCATGCCCCATTATTCCCATATTTTGTGTGCTCGTACCAAACCAAGAAAGAATTTATTTCCTTCAGAATCCTTAGCCTGATTTCCTCTTCCCCTGCTCAGGATTGCTACGAATTGAAAAACTGGGAAAAGTCAATGAATTTAAAAATGGTTGTTTATTAATGGTTGTTAATTAAAATTATCTACAACGTGCTACCTTCTAAGACAGCTATGGTACTCAACAAGCAAAGCAGTTTTGCTAAAGCTTTATCATGGCGAATTTTATTCGCATATTAACTATAGCATCTTATTTTGGGGCTCTTCACATTTATCACTAAACGTCTTTAAGATCCAAAAGAGAGCAGTAAGAATAGGTGGAATACTGCATTCCTCACCATCGAGACCAATTTTTACAAACCTGAACCTACTTCCTCTTCCTTGCATATACATAATGAACCTAATTATCTATGTAAAAGCTAATCTACATAGTGTTGCCCTTAACTGTGACTTTCACAATCACCATACATGAAGGGGAAATGACATTCACTACCAAACTGTCAGAACTAAGTTGCTAAAAATTGGCCCTAAAGAAATGGGTATTAAATTATTTAATAATTTGCCCACAGAGTTAAAATACATTAAAAGTATGGGCTGTTTCAAATCCATATTAAAAGAGTACTTACAACAGAAAATGTATTATTCTGTGCAAGAGTATTTGAACAAAGGGTAATATAATATAGTAAACTGGGGGACTAAAGAAAATCTATTATTGGTTATAAGATATTTAATTTAATAAGATTCTATAATATGGAGATAATTGTGATATGCATATAAAGTGGTATGGTATATGTGGTATTTTTATGGTATGTACCTAAAATGACTTGCCTTATATCATGTGCATTAATTGCATCCTGTTCTTTGGGCAAATAAATTTGTATTGTATTGTTGATAAATTGCAAACTGGCAAAAAGAGTCTGCTGTAAGTAATTACACAAGCCTGTTTAAAGTGGTAGGGAAACAACTGGAATTTCTTCCTTTTTCTGTAATCCAAGCATAAGTTGACCTACTCAACAATTTTTTCAATCATTACATGTATAAATGATGTGGTTTAAAGTCACTCACATGTGTGCATACACCCCAAGGGGTGAAATCTGTCAAGAAATAATCTGAGTTGGAACTGCAGTAAAGTTAAATGTTTTTTTTTCTTTTGAAATTTCATCCCTTGGCAACTCATGAATCCTAGATCTCAAAAATGGTATGTTGCACTTAGTTGCTGTACATTGCATAGAAAAATATTTAGCACCACAGAAGATACTCTGATGAGCATGAAGGATGAGCATGATGTAATGTAATGTGAAATTAAAAAAAAATTAATTGGATTAATTATGTGTAATAGTTCCCCATTTTTCCTTTTAATGTCATGCTTCCATGGTATCATATCCACACTTGTTATTAAAGTAAATAGCTCTGTAATATTTAAACTAAATGCTGTTGTGTTAATCATGGTGACAAATTATATGCCTACAGTTTTACAGCTCACTCTGACGAAAGAGTAATATAATTGCCATTATATCCCCAGCCTGAAGAACAAATAGCAGCATGGATGACACTCCTTCGAGCAGTTCTCTCTGCACGCATTCAGTGGGGTACCTATGCTGAAAAAAACAACCTGAGGTTTGAACTTGAACTGGATAGGGACTTGCGTTCCATTCTTTCTCGAGTTCTAGAAATGGTAACTTCAAAAAATATGTCTCTCTCTGAGCAACTACCCTCTGTTTACCTATCTGGGCTTGATAAGTCCATCACTAAAGGAATTTTGATTCCATAGTTTTGCTCATTTTTAGTCATCTTTATTCCATTCCAAATGTTTGCTTAGTAACAAGTTGAAAATATTTGTTTATAAATGCATCATATGTATCTTAGGGATAAGGTATTATGAGACTGAAAAATTGGAATACCATTAAGCTTTCTTTTGAGTACTTGAATGAAAAAAACAGGTGATGAGATTATCCATGAATGAACTGTTTTCTTTTTTATTTTACTGGAAAATCCACTCATATTAGCTCAATAATGGCTTGATTACCCTGTGATTACCTCTCAAATGTATCTTGGTATACACTTACTGTGCTGTGTATTCTATGCTTATTGGGCCAGAAATTGAAACAAGTAATTTCTGAAAATTTTCTTGCTAATATGATGTACTTCCATTTTTGTTTCTCCTCATATCATCTATATTTCCCCAGGGTATGGCTATAAAGAGTTGTGCCTATTTATTGCAACTATGTACAGATGATTTGTTGTGATAGGGATTTATTTTAATATTGTTTGTTACGTCAAAGTGTGGCTATCACCACACACACTCTCCATGCACTCTCTCTCTCTCTCTATGGATATGTGAAAGTTTGAAATATGAACCTCATATGAACAGTACAGAATACTACCAAGTTGTTATTCATATTTGTAATTATATTAGCTTCCAAGTACAAAAACTTAAATTTTGTTCCATAGTTGAATGGTATGAGTGCTATATTTCTCCATGCCTTCCCCACATCCATGTTTCTTCCCAATACAGAACTCATGTCTCAGTGATTATGTTGAAGAGATACACTTTCTGTTTGACTTTTCCTTCTGTATGAACTGATGTTCAGCCCATTAGATTTTTGTGTGCTGCAGATTCTCACATGTTTAGATATTCTGATTGTTCACTCTGGTTTTGTCTCTATGGAGCTTTGGAGTTAGTTTGCCACAATTTCATTTTTAAGATCAACAATCTACTGCAATAATTGGAATAATTTACCATTCGAATCTATGCTGTTGGTCCATCTATAGTACCTCTATTTAAAGTGATTATATATTAAATGAATATGCTTGATAGTTGTTATATCTCTGTACCTCTTGTTGTTACCTCGTAAAACCCTCGTGAGGCTTCTTATGAAGTCATCTTTACTTCAAGTATAACTCGTGAGACAACCAAGGTTCTTTCTCAGCACAGCCATCTTTATTACTTCTCCTGTTACAACTCATGTCTTACACCATCTTACATTACGTCCGGGAGGCAGGAGAAACAAAAGACAATCAACTAAATAATGCCAACCTTTGCGATATAACAATGGTAAATACCCTTTCAGAGCATTGTTCGTTTTCTGAAGAATGTTAGTGTGGGTGGAATTACTCAAAAAGGGTATTGTCTACCTATGGAAAGCATACATTCATGGGTCACACGTGAGTCTTGGACACTTATGGGCCAAGTGGCAAAGTGCCTTTACAATGAATTGTATGCTACTTGACATACAATAGAAATGGATTCTCTAATGTTTCAGAGATATCCTCTGTGTTGAATAGTAACTGTATCAGTTACAATATGTAAATATACTTGTAAATAACTTTATGATGTATAACTAAATTTTTAAATAATCATCATGAAAATAATTGAGGTTTTTATATTTTTTCCTCTCTGAAAACATTGATATATGTTGAAATGTTTACAGTTGCAAAACAGTTATTCTCCTACCTTAGGATTCAGTTAAATTCTTTCATTAAATCAGTATCTTAAATTTCATGGATTAAAGAAATATCAGAAATCAACTAGCCAATATAGACATTGTTACACACAAGTTGCTGCTTCTACTTTTTTCAAAGTACAAAGTATCCAAACTGTATGAGACTCAGCATATTAATAAACTAAAGAAAAACATTGTTGGAGTAAATTTTTCTTTTTCATTCCCTCAGCACATGCCGGAGGCCTGATATGCCAGATGTCTTAGATATGACCTTTCTTTTTTGTTACTAATATTGCATTGTGGTTTATTTAAGGATATAGTGCAGTGTACGTACATGCATTTCAAATACAGTAAAAATTGTGTTAGGTTGAAAACATCTCATTGCCCAAGTTTTGAATCTTTGAGAAGTACTGAACTTATGCCTGAAATGACAGATATCCATTTCTGATGTATATAAAGCGTGTGGAATTATCCTGAGCAATTTAATGTGATGTCATGAATTAGGCATTAGTAAATATCATTCCCTTCTGATGTTTATTTGCTGAGCTCAGCTATTCTCTCTTACTATAGGTGTGGGCAGCATAGTCGCCCACCTCTTTATTTTTGCTATCAAAAGTGAATATTAAAAAAAATACAGATGATAATCAGTGATAATAATTAAAATGTTCAGTTGGCTTCATAGCTCTTCAGAAAGAGATTTTAGTAATTTTCTGAAAAAAAGCAAGTTGCTACATTTGCTTGATTGTGATGTCATGTCGCAGTATATCATTGTTAAAAAAGTAAAAGAACACACAAACTCACCTCTACATTTTGAAATGAAGCATGTTTGTTTTGGAGGTGAAATGGCTTAACAGATCTGAATTTTTCTGGTACGTGTAATGTGTGATGCATTTTACATTATGCCTAAATGAGTGCTGAATGTATACATACAGCCATATTTCAGCAAATAAAAAGGTGCTGGACAACTCCTTCGAGGGAATTTTTTCCCATACCCCCAGTCTTTCCATGTACCTACTTCACTTTTATACTTAAGTTAGTTGAGCACTTTGTATGAATTTAGATATGGGTTGTTTCTTTTCTTTAATGACCAAATTATGGCCAATGGAATGATTTTCTCATTGTCTTTAGTCAATATTGTGATGGTATAACACATAAGTGACTGAAACCCTTTACGAAATCCGAAAAGCCATTTTGTTTAATATGCGGTGGAAATTGGCAACAAATCGCACAAAAATTCTTTCGCCTGAAATCTTTGACCTGAAACAGTCTATTCTCAACCTTGAGTTCAGTTGTGACTCTTGATCATGGGCATAACAAGGGGGGTAAACAACGACCCTCTGAATGAGACATATCATTACAAAGCTGCTGTACAGAGCCAGATAGGATGATATCTTGCAACCCCAACAGTAATCTATGGCTAGAGGTGGGTGAATGGCCCTCCCTAACATAAATCCTGGCTATGCCCATTCTCTGCAAAAAACACCCTTCATAAGATGCTCCCTTGGACAGGGCACCGGTAAATAAAACCCACGAGGGTAATAAAAATAAGTCCATCTACTCCATAGATTTCATCTCAACAGATGATTACGAAATAGAAATTGATACATCTTCTGTTTTGACAATTTTCTATAAACCATCTGTGGTATTACTGTGTGGTAATAGATGCACATTAAGCAATACAGGAAGGTAGCACACAATGCCGAGTGTATTGACGTTGTGGACGCATGGATGAATGTAAGTAGGAGCTGGGGAAGAACAAACCTATGTTACAGAGCTGGAGGCAGTCTCGCTTGGAAGCTGAGGAGTTCTGATGAACAGCGGCCTGGATCCAGGGGAGAGGTATGCCCAGTGATGGTAAGTGTTGCTGGTCACCTTCTGACCCCCAGCAAGGGCTGCCCAAGGCAAGCCCAGGAGGAGGGGAGTGAAGGCTTGAATTCAATTATATTGAATGGCAGCTAATTTGAATATGGAGCCTGCCACAGCTCAGTGTAATTTCATTTGGCTGATGGAGGGAGAAATGCATTAACTATACACCAATGAGGCTGTCTTGTAGAAAGAATCAGGGCATGAGGAATTTGTAGTCGGTGAGTGGTAAAAAATAGGCATTCATGGAATGCAATGGGTGAGACTACAGCAGTTTCAATGGCAGAAATGTCTTCTGCAGTTGAAGGGAAGGAGGGGGAACTTTCAGGGCTCTAAACGAAGAATTAATATTTTTAGAGACGCTCTGCAACCAATTCATCAATAATGATAGGACATTCGAATGGTTTATTTCTGGAAGCATCTGGTCAGTTACGGCTCCACTAAAGGAGTCTCATGTACTCCTACAATAGAGCCCATCACATTGTTGCCAATGAGCATATACAATACATCAATGCCCATTACTGCTTGATGTGGTCGAACTTCTATAGATTTACCAGTCCTTTTGTAATAGGCCGTTATGAGGACATTAAGCTCGCAAAAGCGCGGTTGATCAGTTCAAAAAATCTTGAAGGCAAACAGAAATCTGACATTCAGTAGAATGAAGATACGCATGATACTAGTGTTATTTTACACGGATTTAATCAAAAGCCTTGAATCCTTCAACGAGGACATAATAATCGTCCGCTAAAGCATTGCTCTGCACAAGGAGCAGCATCTTACTTCACATCGTGTGGTCGGAATCAAGGAAGTTTGCGTGAAGGTCGTTATATGTGGTTACAACACTGCTATCACTCAAAATCCTGCGAAGTGGTTGCCTGCGGTTAATTATTCGGAGAGTTCCCGTTTCGTTAGACCAAGGTCAGTATATGTTGCACAACTTTGAATGATAACATTTCCAAATTAATGCTTTTTATTTAAAGACAACATCTCACTCTCACAGAATATTATGGATTTTGCAACATAAAATTTGCAGAGGAAAGTAGCGAATTACTTGAACTTAATTTTAAGTAATGGTTTTACATAACACTTTCGAGATGTGGCGATAATGGAGAGGGTTAATTAATCACTACTGTAATAAAAATATTGATGTGAAGAGGATAGTATAGATAAATATATGTTTGAGCATCATGACAAGTCGAGTTTTTAACGTTCCGCTGCTCAAATAAAAGATAAAATGCGATAAGATTAATCGGCGTTTCCGAATTGCGAAGAACAGTGGGGCATTCTATGCCAGTCTATGCAAGACCGTGCAGCTGCGAGGTTCCGAGGTTCGCGACGTCGTTTTTTCGCGTCGTCTGTCCATTAAATTGACAGTCGTTTTGCGTTACTAATATTTTTATTTGTGTTAGCGTGTGAGGAATGTTCCCTTGAGGACCTATTTTGCGCGAGTTTTCTCTAAGTATTGGGTAAGCCGAAGCCTCTGACTGTATTTATGAATGTGTGTATTGCTGCTGTACCGATAAATTCTGTTGCCTTTCTTATTAACATTCTTGTTACTTTTATTGGAACAGGTGTGTCGGAAAAAATCCTCGTAATCTCCTCAATTTAATGTTAGAATGGGACTCTTATCGGAAGGCAGTCCCCTGTCATGGGAAGAAACAAAGCGATTGAGTGAGTATGTGAGAAAACATGGTATCATACAATTTATAAATTTGTATCGTAGACTGCGGGACCGACAAGGGGACGTTCTAAAATGGGGAGATGAGGTAACATACATTACTAAAAATTGCTAATATTTCGTTTCAGAAATGCCTTGCCAAAATTAAGGCAGTGTTGTTCATTTGCAGGTGGAATATATGATTGTCAAATTCGACGATGAAGGTAAAACAGCGCGATTGAGCTTGCGAGGGGCGGAGATATTGGAAAGTTTCCATAACGAATATGATACTTTACCCGAGTAAGTCCTATCAGTTATTATGTAAGTGGTCAAAATTGCCGGATAATAGGGATATTGGTAAATGCTTTAGGCAAAGTATGACTTGAAAATTGAGTGTTTACTATGACACAACGATAAAATCGCCGTAATTGAAGACTCAATTGATTTTCCTTCGTTTTACAGTCACTACTTATTATAGACTTCTTTTGTTCAATTTTTCTGCTCCTCGATCTCTTTCATGCGTGTTGTCTGGTAATTCTCGCCACAAAGATGTTTGGGTTTCGGTGGGAATTTAACCAGATTGTTGTGGACAGCTCCTGAAAAGTTGGGTTCTCTATTTCGATTCGGGACAATTTTAAAAGCTCATCTCGGATTTTTTCACTTTCCTCCTGTATTTCCTACAGAATTCCCCTTTTGTTGCATGAGTGCTATGCTGCCACTTGCTCTTGTGCCCTTCATGGTCCTTCTTACCTTGATTTTCACCCCATCTTTCTTCAACCTTGCTCTTTCATCTCTGACAACCTTGACTAAATCCTTCTTCCTCATAATTAGGAGTTTATTTGAATTCTTAGGTGATCTAGGTCTCTTTTAACTAGGATCTTCGATTCAAAATTTTTTTTATAAAGGAGAGTTCAAAAAGAGTTCATTCAGCGCATTTTAATCAAGAAGTAATCAATAGCATGTAATTTAAGATTGCTATATTTTAAAGTACTTTTGCATGTTCTTGATCTCCATCGTCTTTGCTCACACTTTTTATCCCAAGTCAAATTTTCATCTCTTTTTGTTGTAGGCCTTGTAGATATACCATTGACCAAATTAAGATATTAGGGCTCATCAGAAGCTGTCATGCTAAGGTTGACTGTCTACAGCTTTTCTTTTGGCTCCTCCCCACTTTGAGCTAAAGTATTTCATTCCTCACCTACATTTAATACTTAAGTCTCTCGATATCTGCTTGGAATATTCGGTTAATGTATTTTCTGTAGTAAGTCCCTCGCTTGATACTAGCCATGATCATCTTTTGAAGTCTGTAATGACTTGTTGTGAATGTATGCCTTTATATTAAATACGCTATCGAAAATATCCCTCCTCCCCACGGATTGTGTAGCAGTAAATGGCAAATATACCTGCTAATGATACTCTTGGAAAAGAATTAGAGTGATTCCAGTGGATTAATGAAATAAGATTCCAATTTTTGTATCATAAATTGCTCACACTTTAGCCTACCCAGTATAGAGTATACAGTTCCAAAAATTAGCCTTTAATTGCTAAAGAATGTATTTTCCCATGTTCAAAAATTCAATTCTACCTAAGCTTTGGTGTTCCAAGATCTTGGAAAATACTATACATTTGAACCGAGGCCACCAAGTGTTTAACATGGAGAAGAGTTTTTTCATTTTGGTCAAGTTATTCCTCATTGCCAGTGAATATTTGCTCTGCATTGAGTTCTCTTCTCTGCATTTCACCAGGAATTATGTCTCTCTCCACCCTTCCCTATTTAATGCTAGTTCCCTTACCTCCTGGTATCTCTTCTTACATACTTTCATCTTTATTTGGTCCATGAACTTATTCCTGGGCCTTCATCTGGGGACTTTTCCCTTTATTTTACCTTCAAATGTGTTCTTCACAAACCCAATGTGTCTCAGGGTGTGTCCAATCCATCTGGTTCTTCTTTTCTGTATGGTTTCCCATATGTTCCTTTCCTCTTCTACACTTCTGTACACTTCATTTCTTATTTTGTTCGTCCATTTTATCTTCAGCATCCTCCTCCAGCGACAGAGATTTTATGAATCTATTTTTTCATTCAATCACTGATTTGGGTGAAAGACATACGCATTTGATATTACTTATTGAGAGCAGGTTTCAATTTTATGTATAATATAAATAAAGACCAACATTAAATTATTTATTCTGCCGTGTGATAACTATTGAATATCCATTAACCTTATGTTTTTCTAGCAAAGATGAGGCCCGTTGTTTGTGGCATCCTGAGTATGCTGCTTACATGTTGGAAGCAACCCCAGGTCATCCTTATGGTGGCCTTCTGGCACACTTTAATGTGGTGGAAGCGAACATGAAATATCGCCGTGAGCAGGCAGCCAGGCTAATGCATCCTGGAGAGAAACTGATGACTTTAACCAGTTTTCCCAGGTAAAGTCCACTCATGCATGAGGAATCGGACAAATATCATGCATCATTCTACTTGTTCCTCATCTATAATCATCCCTCATAACTGGAAGGGCCATTCTGAAAATTACCACAGTATTGTTTTCAAATTACTGTGGTATTTTACATAATTTACTGTTGCTAGTGAAAATTGCTATAATTTTGGCAATATTCACTTCCGTCTCAGATATTTTTGATACCAATATATTAAAAACATATCATTTTAAGTCTAATCTCTATACATGCTTAACAATCTTAATTATTTCTAGAGGCATGTTCAACTTATCAGTGGAATATTTTTACTTTTGGAATATTTGACGGGATATCAATTTCAATGGTTTGAATGAAAATTTCTCATGCCAAAAAAGAGCCCCGAATTGTGTGTGGGCTGCCATGTTTGTTTTTGTATATTCTTTATTTATAATGCATTAACTTAGCAGTAATAATATTTTAAATGCGTTTTACCCCTTGCTATTGCTATTGGCTTTTCTATTAAATCCTCTAATAGCTAATAATTGCAGAAAATTAAAAATTGCAGGAAAATTGTGGTAATTTTCAAATATTACCATAATTTACAATGGTGATTACCTCAAATGAAAATTACTGTCATTTACCCATCTCTACTCATAACTCACCCAATTTAGCATCCATAATGCAGCGATAATATTTTATTTCCACGTCAAGATAACTGGGATACTAATTTAGCTTTCATTCTTTCATGTACACTGTAACAAATCTTGTCATGTGTATTTTGAATGAATAGGGTAAACTTTGTTTTTTTCGCAATGAATTCAATGACTTACGACCATGGTTTCGACGATTACGTCATCATCAGGTGAAGATACACGTGCAAGTGCAACAACTTATGTACTAGAGAAAGTGGGTAGGGGACTGTAGAGGTGTGGGGGAGGAAGGTGAAGGCTGGAAGGGAGGGGGAGTGGGTGAGTAGGGTGGGGTGGGGGCTTTCCAAGAGGGTGAGCCGAGGGTGTGCCAAGGTAGGGGGGTTAATGGAAAAGGGAAAGGTTGAGGAAGGGAGAGTGGGGAGTATACAATAGATCTATTGTACCCTTCTCAACCTCTCCCTCTTCCAGTAACATAAACTAAATTGAACCTTAAAAAAGTAGGTCAAAAGTGAGGTCATTTATGAGATTTGAATTGTTCTTAACAGCATTTACCATGTCATATTGCTCTGGAAAATCTAATTTTTTGCCCTTATCCCGTCAATGTAAAATGTCAGGTTTAAAATCACTTGAATGATTACACTATAATAGATGT
The DNA here is from genome assembly GCA_963169105.1 of Ceriagrion tenellum. Lineage (NCBI taxonomy): Eukaryota > Metazoa > Arthropoda > Insecta > Odonata > Coenagrionidae > Ceriagrion > Ceriagrion tenellum. Next base: position 51,381,738 of record OY720637.1, read on the forward strand.
TATGCAAACATGGAAGAAGCATCACCTGTTAAAAAACATTTACTATCTCCTGAATTCTAATTGATCATTTTCGTCCAGTTTGGCCAATAATATATGGCCAAATAGAGCATAAACACCACATTTGTCAGAAATTTCAAATTTATCTTTAGCATTGAATGGAAGTTTTCCTATTGTTATGGGAGAATAAAAAGACAAGTTAAACTTCTTCACTGGCATGGATTTCAGGCTTTTCCACGAAGTAAAGCCTGAAACTTTAACTTGTATTAATATCCTTTGGCTGATGTGTGAATCACTGTGGTATTTGTATAATTAATTATTGCATTATTTCTTGTCTGCTTGACGGGTGTCAACCATCAGGATTGGCTGCCCTGCTTTCACTGAGCCAGTCCACAATACTACGCCCTCAAGTGGAGCTACAAGGTCCCTCTTCTTTCCTGATGATGCAATCTTTCCTGGCCATCCACGCTTCAAGACTTTAACTCGGAACATTCGACAAAGAAGGGGTGAAAAAGTGGCTATCAATCTACCAAGTAGGTACATCATTTATGTATTTTCTTTCAATTTTATGAAACAAATAAAGAATATTTCTGAAATATTCTCATTATCTGTAGATTTTATCCCTCATTTTCTATTACCCTTCAATTAATATTTTAATAGCTTGTAGTAGAAAGAAATTCAACTGAAGTGTTTTCTTTTTGAAACAGGGTTTTATGAGACCTCATTGTTAATGCTATATTACTGTGGAAGACTTCTATGTTGAGTGCAAGCTGAAGTGATGCTCTTAATCACAAATACAATGCACACATCTATCTATCTATCACATGTTTTTTTGTTGACAAAGTTATCCACATGTAACCTATTGACAAGAAAGAATGCATGAATGAAAACATGGGAGTTGTATTGCTGTGATAATATTTAATTTCCGTATTAAGAAAACTGGGACAATAATTTAGCTTGTCATGCACACTTAACAAATCTTGTCATGTGTATTTTTAATTGGCCTTTGGTACAAAATACATCATTGTTGTCTTGATAAAAAATATGAAGTCCTCTTCTGTTCCAGATTTCAAGCTAAGAGTGAATAAGTGAATGAAGGGGTGTGAGGGACATTTTATACAAGTAACCAGACAATTATAATTTCGTCATGAAAATTTTCATGGTCTTACTCTTTGTCGTCTTTTACTCCTGAAATCTTCTTACAAGATTTGGTAGCCAATCAGTGATGAGCAGTCACCATAAAGCTATGCTATGATCAATGCTCTAATATAATTTATCAAAACCCTGTTGTGACCGAATGATTTAGTCAAGATATATTTATCTTTTGGCATCTCGTCACAGTAGGCCCTTTTTCTGGTACCCTGATTGTTTTGCCAATTTCTTCTTGTCAAGAGTAGTTAGTGCCTGTAACATCAGCCACTTAGACATTTCTAATCTGTTTACTCCATCCTCTGAAGTAAGTTTGGGTCAAGACTAGTTATTCTGATCGATTAATTCACGATTACTCTTTAAGTATGTGTAACCAAGTCCTGAGAAGCGTGTAGCTGTCATCTCCATTATAACTGTTGCATCGTTTATTCATTTCTACATCGGCATCTACATGCAACCCATTCAGCAGATTATGGTAGGACCCAAACCATGAGTAATAAGAGGAAAGAAATAGGAAAATTGAAAGGAGAGTTAGAAAGATGTGTATAGACAGACTGCGATCTTGTTTTATTATCGTTATTCTAAGTAATATTCTGCATTACCTTCAAACTCACATGATCAGAATTTTGTAAATAATCTTAGCCTAATGGTAGCCTGCGAGTCTTAGTCCTTGTTAATGTAGTCTGTCCAATATTTGGTTTCTAGGCTCTTACGCATATGGCGATTTTTTATCATGCGCCACCCTCCTTGTGACTTTGCTTTTTTTTGCATATTAAATTTCTTGAGTGGAGTCCCAAAACCTAGGAATATACCCAAGATGTTAACTGGACAGAGTGATAGACCAATTAGTACATGTTAACCCCTTTAGTGGGCTAAGCGCATATATGCGCGGATTTAAAACGACCGTCTGGTGGGGAGCGTGCATATATGCACGCTTCATGAGAAATTCAATTTCTCAGTGCGTTTTGCTTATAGATGCGCGCTCTTTTTTCTATTGCCTTGCTGAAGTGTGCTGCTACCTAACGATTTTTTTAGAACTCCGTAATGCCAGTCTTACTTGCTGTACATGACTCCCAAAATAGCGAAAATTGTGGTGCGAAAAAAGTCCCGTTATTCCTATCTTGGGTTTTTATGGCTCCTTCAGTTTGAAAGCAGTGATTCGCGCAGTCTGGTATTCTTGCGGTGTTGAATCTTCTGGAAATATACAGTAGTTTTTGCAAGTCCAGTGGATCTTCCTGTAGTTCCTGAGGTTTAGGAACTTCTACCTTTGCTTCGTGAATTTCATTGCTTCGAAATCGAGTGGAATATAAAGTGAAGTTTTTTTTATCTCACTCACCACGATGGCAAAGAAGCAAACATTGCTCTCTGAAGAGACTATAATGCACGTACTTAGTGAGGATGAAGTTAGTTCAAGTGACGAGAGTGACGACTTCTCTAAAGAAGGAGATACCCACTTTTCTCTAGGTAACAGAGTGGGAACTAGTGGTATTTCGACCTGTGGTGTGCTTATCACACAAACAGCGCAGGGAAACATATTTGTGTTGCCATAAGTGTGATGTGCCGCTGTGCGCTGAGTCATGTTTCTACAAATATCACACGGATTCCCTATACTGAGGAAGGCAAAAAATAAATTTCATAATCTATTGAACTCTGAAAATATATTTTGAAAAATATTTCAGGATTTTGGGAGAATGGATAAAAGATTGGATTTCGATGACAGGGGGAGACGTGCAACCACGCAGTACAATGACTATGACGTAATGATTTTCTACAAGCATCGCCTGTGAATTTACAACTTTCTTCTTCAAATGTGATCTATGTATGACCGAGAAGCCAAATAATCATTATTATGTAAAATACTGCTCCAAATTAATGAAAAATCGATAAGTTGTAAAAATGTAGAAATTTTACAATTAATTTGCTAAAATATGGCCAAAAAATTAACTTAATGAGTATATATTTTTTTAATATTTCATAATTATATTATATAAATAAATCACCAAAATTTCAAAATGGCACCTTTTAAATTTGCAAAGCCCCACCTAGTGATGCATTAGTGAAATTTTATCGCCCACTCAAGGGGTTAAATGTGCTGACTACCATCTTGGTCCTTGTCAATTGTCATAAATCATGGGATATTTCAATATATGAAAGTGAGGGTGAGAGTGTAAATCGTGGGATAAGACTACATTGTAAGAGTACAAAAAGTCTTGGGTCCTCAAGAAAATATCGAAAAATCAAAGGAAAATGTGCATTCCAGGAATGTGAATGCAGTAGTAGTCAGCCTATCTATACTATGTGATGCAATTTGCTATCTTGATTGAAACCAAATTCTGATTTATTGATCTTCCATGTTATCCAAGGTGCTGATTCATAAATGAATATGTGGGTGTACCAAGCCTATTCAGGTGAACTTACAAACTTAGGTGTTCGGCCATAAATTCGGTCATCTACAAAGATGTGAGAACTTTTACCAATCACCTAATGAATTTGACCCCTTTACCCTAGTTTTCAAGGATGAGAAGACACCATCACCATTTGTTGAGGATTATTCTGTGCTTGGTGATGATGGTGAAGCCAAAAGAGCTGCAATGCCTGACCATGTTTACATGGATGCCATGGGATTCGGAATGGGATGTTGTTGTTTGCAGCTGACTTTTCAGGTATATGTAAATTTTTGTGTGGTTATTTTATTTTCTCTTACATTGATAACGTCTGATTTAGAGATTGTTATCCAAGGTGTCTAAACCTACAAGCTCTCTATTCTTCTCTTTACAGGCTTGTAACATTAATGAAGCTAGAACATTATATGATCAGTTGGCACCATTATGCCCAATATTGGTGAGTGTATTTTCAGTTTATTTCTTTTTTATGCATGCCTAAGGCAATTATTTATTCTGAGAATTCTACCAAACAAAGGTCCTTCCAACGAATGTTTAAGTAAGATGTATTTCATATTTCCAAACACCTGTTGTACGCGCGAGCTGTGGTTATGTTTTCTCAGGCCTTCTTCAATTTTCCCTGCATCAAACCTTGTTCATTCTATAAGAGAGGTCCATCGACCTCGTCTCAGTCTTGTGGCAAATTTCTTTCTTTTTATTTAAAATTCCCTGAACTTCTTGATTCATCTCACTTAATTCATGCTTATTATTTAATTTATCCTTTCTACGCAAATACCCAAAGTCTTTCTGTTTTCTCTCCTTAATATGCACATTTCAGAAGTATACAATGCCATGCTTCATTTGAAGTCTTATCCAGTCTTTTCTTATATTATTTGCATCAGGTAATTATTATTAGTCATCTTTTACTGGTTAATTCTTTCTTTTTCTCTCTCCTGATAACCCTAGATTTACACTTATTTACTCCAAGGTACTATCAAAGTAGGTAACTAATTTGTGTTGCCTCCTCTAGCTTCAGACTACACACTTTTTCAATTAGCCTAGCTTTCTTCAACCTGGAAAAATATCATTACTAATGTTTTCAAACCTTATAAATTCATAGTATTTGATTCTACAAAAAATATAGTTTGTGTTTGAAATTATGATACTGAACTGACTTCATCTATTGTTACACTACATAATTATGATGTTACTGTTAGATCTTCTCTCTATTTTTCATTCAAGACTTTTTTAAAGCTATTCATTGTTATTTATAATTACCTTCATAATCACTTAGTGTAATCTACATCTACATAGTACCCTGCAAGCCACCTGTGCAATCTAGAGATTTATGATTTTCTGGGGAGTTCGCAAAACCACCATAGTCATTTGCACTCATAACACCAATTGCTATCATGGTGTGTGACTAAAGCTCAATATTTCAAGTGTGTAAATTTAGTTAAAATTTAGAACCCATATGTTCTGGTGCAACTGTGTGTATTAAAACTTAGGTGATGATTTTATTTTATAGTTTCTCCTCCTCTACAGAAGGCATCTTTAGGTCAAAGTGAAGTTGTTTGATGTATTATATGTATTGGTGGGCTGGTGGTGCTAGAAAAACACACTTAATTTGGTTCTGCATTTTCGTCGGTGAAAGGGTTGAGCAGCCTTTTTGGTGCCATTACCCTCCAATATTATCCAACAATAAACAAAGAACTCCACTTTTCATGAAGACACCTCCAGAAATAGAGGAGAAAATGTCATCACCTAAACACTGACGTGTGTAGTTGTACCTGAAAACATGGGATTAAGTACATCATGCCACTGCGGAAGGTTTCACTCCAACAAAGTTAAAATTTATTTTCTGGGACACCACATCATGAAGTATTTTTTCGTAGATTTTTGCCGTACTTTTGTCAAACACTAACATAATAGAAACATGTTTACTTGTTCTCAACTCACTGATGTATAATCATTTAGGTATTTTCCCCAGTTATTAATTCATTAACTGCTAATACAATTTTAATTTGAAGTCTCTTTTTCCTTGGCAATACTGTGTAACATGGTGAGTACTGTTTAATTATAGTTCTTAAAAACAGTTGTCAGTGTTGTCATTATTTTCAAGTAAAACTTGTAAGATTGATTTCAGGTAGCATGTTTTTTGGCCAAGAATACTTGGAATTTTGAGGGAATTCCCAACGTAAAATGATGTGGTATCCTTGGTATTGTTTGTTTGTACCTGTTAAACATTTGTTAGGCCAGGGGGATGATGGCCATTGGTCCACACAAGTGAGCCAATGGGTTTTAAATTGTAATAGTGGGTGAGGCATACACAGGGAGATGGTTGTATGCCTACACCTTCATCCTCTTGAACCATCCATTCATAGCTGGCGCTCACTGCAGCTTCACCCTTCCACCGTGGACTCATCACTGATGTTGATTGCCGCTGGAATGTCATCTCTGGTGCTGTGGACTGCAGGACACCTCAAGAAAGGGGACTTCTACCCCTCCGGCCAAACGAGCGTCGGATACCCAAGTCACGATATGATTCAATTACCTCCTACATTTCTCCTCAGGGCGAAAAGTGAGTCTAAAATTTTTTTGTTTTATTGAGAATCTATGATAAGGATTTTTATAATGACTAAAACCTGTCATCATTTTTTTTCTGAGGCATATAAACATGCCATCTACTATTCTGAGGTGAATCTGCTGAAGTCACTAGTGTTATGATTCCTACAGTATCTTTTCAATATTCCAAAAGATGTTGTTGGAACTGATTGAATTTCCCATTACTCAGCAAAAGTTTTCCTGAACCTTCCTGCCTCTCATTTTCCATTTTATTTTTGTTGACTTCCCTGAATGTTTGCTTTTTCGAATTTAGGCTAGGCTTTGTTTCACCATCAAGAGTCACCTTTTTTGGTTCCTTTTTATAAATCCTTAACTTTGTTTGTTTAATTCTAGATACAATGATGTTCCACTGGTCCTAGATGAAGAAGCATACCAACAGCTTTCCGATGCTGGCATTGACTGTCTCCTGGCAAGGCATATAGCTCATCTCTTTATCCGAGATACAGTTTCTTTATTTGAGGAGCGTATCAATCAAGATGACTCAAAAGACTCTGACCACTTTGAGGTATGTACTATGAAATGAACCGAGTGTGCGTTAAAAATGGATGTCTAATTGGCTGCCTATTTGTGATGAATATTTTTGAAAGTAGGTCATTTCATTTTTATTAATTATTTTAAAGACATCATGTATTTCATATTAAGTTATGTTGTTGTTATATGGATGTTAAGCAGAATGCTCTCCATTCTTTTTGACGACTTTTTATTTCATTCCTCTTAAATGGTTAGAAGTAATGCTTCTAACAGTGATCCAAAAAATTTTGCCTATGTATGTTAAATAGTTTAATATCCTCAAATTCATGCTACCTGGACCCTAATTAAATTTGAGGAATAAAGTAAATGTCCAATTGTGACCATTTCAATAAAATAACTACAACTTTACTTTTTAACTATTTTAATGAATATTTATTGTTACTGGTTCCTATTCTTTTTTAGAACATTCAGTCTACCAACTGGCAAACCATGCGCTTCAAACCTCCACCTCCCAACTCTTCAATTGGCTGGAGAGTTGAATTCAGGCCTTGTGAAGTGCAAATAACAGACTTTGAGAATGCAGCTGTAGTCTGTTTTGTAGTATTACTGACTCGAGTGATTCTCTCCTATCAATTGAATTTAATCATTCCTATTAGCAAGGTAATCTTCTCTGCATATGTAGATAGTACCATTAAATGATAAAAATTATTTTTTTTTCAATAAATATTATGGTTATACAATAATTAAGGGTAAGTCTAGAAAATCATTCCTAAACGAAGAGATGCCTGTGATCATGTTAACATGCCGTGACAATTTGTCTTATAATCTTAATTCCATGTCTCTAGGCTCAAGTTTACCACCTATTGTTCTAATTGCATTCTTGAGAAAGTTGCTGCGACTTAATTTTTAAGTGATCAAGGACTTCTGAATTTGTCTCAATGCATTTCAACTTTCTCATTGTAGTTGCTGTGTAAAAAATGTAAATATATGACCACAGAAGCCAAGTTAGCTTTTCAAAGATTGCTCTCTACAAGGTTCCATAGCTATCGTAGGTTTGAGTGAGATATCGCTTCGTCTCAAATTCAATGGCTTTAGTCTCATTTTAGGGAAATTAGAATTGCACAAGACACTGTGCCAAAGTCGAATCTACAGGGTGGCCACTCAATTGTCAAACTGTGAAAACCATGAATTTTTTAACTGTGAAAAATACTTTAAATTGGCCGTGAATTTTGACGGTAATCCTTAAGTTGGGTATTATTTGTCCCTTCAGTATTGAGTCAGATGTTGATTTGGTGCAAAGGTCAGCTATATTTCATTCCAGAAACTAGTCCTGAGCTGTCTATAGTGAAATTGCACTAAGCTGTTACTAACCCTTAAATTGTGCTCCTAATGACTTTTATATTGTTCCTTTGTGGTGACTCCTATATGAATCCTGTGTGTCAAAAGTACATGTGGACAATATTACTTCATATGAAGCTGTGATCTACCACTTCTATTGTTTTCATTTTTGCCATATCAAGTAAGGATGAGTCTATTCCACTTTTTTTCTATTCAGATTTTAATTCCGATTCTTTCAAATCGATTCTCGATTCCCATACCATCGATTCTTATTCCTAATAACTGGTGGGATATTGATATACCAATAGCGTATGACTATTATTTAAATTCAAGTATTGGCTGAAATAAAATAACAAAGACAATTAAGTCGCTCAAAAGGTATATTTATTAACAAATAGCAAACATATCCCCAGCTTATTGAGGTAGATAAAAAGTACATATTGATAGCCTACACCCATAATTACTGAGACAAATATGATGTGATAAATGAAATTTGATTTGAATATTTATCTATCTGGAATCGCTGGAATCGGAATTGACTTTAGGCGATCGATTCTCGATACCAATTCTAATTCTGAGAATCGGTTGAATAGAGAATCGACGTTTGGATTCAACTCATCCTTAATATCAAGGTATTATTTCAATTTGACTTGGATGACCCCTACAAAGAAAATATTATTTCTATATTCCTACATCTAGTATCACCTCACTATTTTATACTTCTCCTGTCCCATTGTGATCTTCTTCGTGCACTTTAGGTGTGAATAAGAATAATATTATGTATTTGTCCAGATATTTGTGTTATTTTTACAAATATGGGACACATCAAATAGAATATTGCTTAGTAGAAATAAAGAAAATGTTTAAAATAAACATAATTAAGGATACAGAAAGTCATTCAGAGTAGAATATAATTTATCCAGAAGGAGATTAACATTTGTTTCTTAAAGTCTGTTGTTTTTGTTTTGAACTTAATATCTGGTAGTAGCCTATTAAATATGATTAAGCCCATAGATTTGGGTCCATGGGCCAATCCAAGTCCTTGTATACATTTAGTGGAGATCTCTACAGTGCCTTGTTTGATATCCATGGTACTTGCCATTAGTCGTATATCGAGACATTTTTTTTTATTAAACATACTTTTAACATAGATATAAACACATGGAACAGTCATTAAACGTAATTTTTTGAAAATTTGGTGGCTAGGAGCATCATTAGGAGCAAAACATATTAGACGTATAATACACTTTTGGATTTTGAAGATTACATGTGCCTGAGGAGAGGAACCCCAAAACAATTGGCTATAAATAATCAGGGAATAAAATCATTGTAAAAACTATGAAATAATGTTGTGGTATTAACATTATCCCGAATGCTCCAAATGAGGAAACTGATTGAGTTAAGCTTATTATCAAGGGCACAAATGTAATCTTCCCATGATATACTTTTATTTAATGTAACTCCCAGAAACTCTAGTTATTTGGGGGAGACATTTACCCCCATATCAATGTGTATTGAAGGTGTGACTTTATTTTAATTAGAAAAGTATATGAGACAAAATTTCTCAAGGTTGAGTTTAATGAAATAATCTAATGAAAGTTATTAAATTCTCTATTGTTTGCTCAAAGGTGAGTTTGAGGTGCTTCGTGATCTCTTTCAAAAGACATTCACTAGAGTCATGTGCTTTTGCACATTCCTTACATGTTTAACAAAAGACATGTTTTGAAGGAATCTTTATTTATCACCGTCTTAACCTTAAAAACCTTAAATGATCTTAAAAAACTGAATTAGGCTTCATTAAATGCTGGCCGCCCTGATCTACCTTATTATCTGACCCATAAAATGGCCATGCCACAACCTCTCATTCCTAGGAATAAGATGAGGCATACTGCTAAGGATTAGGAATGTTGTATGCTTCTTTAAGGAATTAAATTGTACATAGGAATGGGAATAAAACAAGGTAACACAGCAGGAAGACCTAATTATAAATTGGAGCATAATTTAACACGATTTCATATAATTTTTATTGTTTTCCAGGTTGATGACAATATGCAGAAAGCACAAAAGAGGAATGCTATGCAAAATCAGAAGTTTTGGTTCCGAAAGGATATAACCACAAGTGTTTCTCCCCCAGAGGCTACTTGCCAGTGTCCTGTACCCTCTGCAGGTACCTCATCTAAACTGCCTTCTTCTATCTGTGATGAGTATGCTGAAATGACTATCAATGAAATCATCAATGGAAAGGTAAGCAAGTCTACATTCCTTGGTACAACATCAACTTGAGTGGTTCTTAAGATGCATGATAATCACTGCGTAACACTCATGAGGGAATGGCAAAAGAGTGAAGGGAAGGAAAAGGCAAAAAGAAAGAGATTTGGGGAATTAAGGACTGGGGAATTGGGGACTTAGTGGTCATCCCTACAGAGTTCTCAGTTGTGCATCTTCATGCTTACTCAGCCCACTCTCCAAGTCAAGGTCATCAACAACCCCAATTCAGTGGCGTACTTACTATGCACCACTGATGGAAAAGATCTCCCTTGGATGTCCATTCGATTATCTTCAGTGTCTCGGAAATGTCTTCCACGAAATACTTCCTCTTTCCCAAAGAATTAGATGTAATATATCAATTATATTGTTGCTGGTAGCTTGGAAAATATAAAATATAGGGAGGAGAGAAGATAGAAGAGTAGGGAGGTGGGGTGGTTGTGAGATGATCATCAGATAATCGAACAGACAGTTATTTGGTTGTTGGATAATTGGCACTCGACTGTATTTCATTTTTCTTCAACATGCTTATAAAATACCGTGCTAAATGCTGTCTTTCCAAGTATATTAAATTATTTTTGCAAAGTTATTACTATTGTGTCAAAGTCAGTGTTATAAAATTATGCCTTACTTTTGGAGACTGATTTGTTAGTGTTGTCTGGCTTACCATAGCTAGGGGCATGGAATGTCAAAGTCTTATGTAGCAATGATAATAGTATTCTTGTAATAATGATTGTACTTACGGAAGAGCAGGGTAATACAGACCACCTGGGGTGAAATTTGAGAGATCATTGAGGATGACTTAGCCTATGTGAGGAATGCCTTCGCTTATAGGACCAGGGGGTGAATTATGAAAATTTATTTTGAGAAAAAATCTTTTGTGTCATCAACTGTGGCAATTCAAATCATATTCACTCATCAAAACAAATTTATCGGACTCATGGATTGGTTTTAATATACAATGAAGAGACCTGAAAAATGTTATCAGAACAAGCATAATACCTCATAATCAAAATCATGCTAAAGGGTTATACTTCTTGTCATGGCAACATTTTACACCACTGGCATACATCACAACTCTCATCATCAGCCTGTCATTTTTCCTTCAGCACTACCTACTGTTACAGTGGCAACACTATGGGTGTGATATCTAAATTGTGAGAAAGATGATGATTTCCTTTATCAAGATGATGATGATTACATAATTGCTTCATCAGGAATGCTGACATTTGTGTTGAAGGGCCCTATCGGTGTCTGCATGGCTGATTTTGAAGCAGTTAAAGATATTATATTGGTGATATTGGTGTTTTTATGGGTCATTCCACTTCAATGTTATAAACAAATGTCCCTTAGGGTCTCTTCTGATCTCTAAAAATGCATCCCTTGAATCACATTTTTACTTATATCTCAGCTTCTGTTCATTGAAGAGCAATGATATATGTGTACCTTATTTTAAAGCTTATTCTTTTGAAAAGGCAGTGATGCTATTTAAAATTGATTTAGTTGAAATTCCTATTTTTGTTTGATTGTAAAGTTTAAAAATTATCATAGAACCTTTCTCAAATACTCCATCATAGAATTGGCTGAAGCTTTTTTCATGATGTGAACATACCTATGTAACTGTTCCTGAAAAAAAAATCACATGGCAATTCATAAACACACTTGTAAAAATTTTTTTAACTTTTGCATTTCTCTCTTACCTGCCTCAACGGGCTCATCCCAGGATCTTTGCCCAAACTTGTTGGATGTGTAGCATGACATGTAGTGGATATGAAGTATGGGTATAGACTATCACATACAGCTCCAGCTCATTGTATTAAGTGTTAATTTGTGACATTGTGTCTTTTTCAGGCCGATCCATGATTGTGTGTTTTAAGGTTACTCGTGAAAGTTTTTCCATATTTTGAGAATGGAGTGCATCATTTTTCTGGCAAATGTGGCATATTTCAACCACCTCATTTTTGTCCTCAGGCAGGAGAGTTCCCTGGCCTCATTCCCTTCATCACTAGCTACCTCAGTGGAATGGATGTTGATGCTGACACGCATTGCACAATTCAGCAGTACCTTAAGCTCATTCAGCGTCGTGCCTCAGGAGAGCTACTGACCACTGCTCAGTGGCTCCGAAAATATGTTACCACACACCCTGACTATAGGTAATAATAATAGTTTATTTGACATTAAGCAGAATACTCTGCAATAGTCATCGTCAAAAGTATAAATGGTAAAACACAGAAAATAAAAGAACACATCAGGAAATTAAAACTTTAGGTCCGAGGTATCACTCTTAACAAATTCCTGCAAAGAATAAAATGCTTTAGACAAAAGCCAATGGTGAAAGATCAATTTAAACCTAGACAGGCTGACAAGCCTAGCCTCTTGGGGTAGGATTACTATATTTTGAAACCCCAAAATGAGAGCACCCTCAATGGGACTGATCAACACACTCTTATGACTGCCAAATGAAACATTATTCGTTCAATTATATGCTGTCAAATTGCTATATTACATAAGTGAAACAAGCAAAATATAAAGTATAACACACATCGCAAATATCTATACTTTAGGTCATAGTCTTCATACTTTAGATCTCATAGTCAAAATTCTTGTTTTGAACTATATCCAACCCATGGTAGACCAGTAGTACCATCTATCAACAGTTCATGTAAGTTTTGCACAGAGAAAAAAGCATACCACAAAGTGCTATAAATGATGTCAGCCCCTGAATTCAGCAGAATTGAAAGCACTGCGGCTTGGCGATCGCCAGCTTTAGCCCTAAATCAAAAGCACCCTAATTTAATAATTGATATAAAAATATATATAATTAGTTGGTGATGCGAGATGAAAACGAAAATCAAAAGATCTTACATCCCAAAAAAAAAAATGCGGACATTAGCTGAAATGGTAAAAATGTATGCAGATGCTACATTTAAAGTCGAATATACAGACATGCCCACATAAATAAGGACTTATGGTAACCCTATCTTGGGGCAGTATATTAAAAAATCTTTAAGTTATATTACATTAAATGATTTGGCACTTTTGGACAGTCTGCAGTCGGGCACCACTAAATTGTGCTTTTTCCCAGTGAAGTGGTGATGAACACTGACTCCTGTCTCTAATGCGCTCAGGCTTTTTTTTGTACCTCACTTACACATTTATAAATATAATGACCGTGTAAGTCATAATGCCCAATTTTATAAGAAGTGGTTTATAATGCTCCATTGAGTATGAACCTGAAATAATCCTAATGGCCTATTTTTGCATCATGAATACATCTTTTGTGTTACAAGCATGACCCCATCATTCTATGCCATAGGCAACCAATCTTTCTCTATAGTGGTCTATATTGTCATTATCTTAATGAAACCAGCAAAAAATTAGATGGGTAATCTGTGTAATCTTATCATATTTATCTTTAGTAATGCAGTATCTATTTTTTTAGGAAAGACTCGGTGATAAGTGAAAGGATCAACTATGACTTACTTAAAACTATTGACAACATTCAAAATGGTATCATTCCTTGCCCAGATCTTCTTGGATCACCGCTGATTTCCAAAACCCAGGATTCTGTGCCTCAAACTATTTCCAAAGCTGAATGTTTGAATGAAGAATGTTAATTCCGAATTTTTTTGCAAGGTTTTGCTGTATTTATTGCTACAAATCAAAACTTTGTGATCATGTTGTAATGTGAATATTAAATGAAACATATTTAATTTTATTTTTGGAGGAGCATATACATTTTCCTTGTTTTCTTGCAAGTAAAATATGGAAGTGTTGAGAGAATGGAAATTGCTGTGTGACTATTATATTGTAGAGATAGATGAATGGTTGAACATTGTCATAGTTCTTTTAATCTGTTTGAAAATTTTATTAAAGTTTATATTTTTAGATCAAAGATTCTTGTCCAGTTGCAACTGTTACCTTAAGAATAAGTTTATCCTAATCATTGGTGCTGCCGTGAATGTTTAATTGTGTAATTTAAATTACAATGTTGTAGAAAAATATTTTTAATGAGGTGCAATTTGTGTGATTTAAGTGCCCAGATTCTCATGTGTTACTGGAGAAGTGTATGATTGTAAAATATGTAAATCCATTAATGGGACTCTGCATGGTATGAATTATTTGCTGTTATAAAAGCACTATGTTTAACCATGGTATATAATAATCAGTTGTGTTATTATGAACTATCCCGTCATTTTATTCATCCTGTGGGCTTTCAGGCTTCATTTTTATTTTCAGTGGTAAATGAATTAATGTACATAATTGCCTTGTAACAGAGTGTATCACCATGAAAAAATTCCTAATCTGCACCTGCTTAATGCTCTTTATGGAACATATATTAAAGTTCTGCTATGAACATGAATATAAACGAGTAAATAAAGAGAATTAAGTATGAAATATAAACTCCAGCAACATTTTTTGACTCATGTTTTACATATTTGTTAGAAAAATCGGTCATTATTAGGCACAGCTACATGCAAAAATAATCATACCATTTCCCAGTGCAACCTGCTCAACAGACCTGTCTCTAAAGGGATGTGACAACTATGAGCAACATGAGAATGGGGGTCGCCACTGCAAATGACTACCTCATGAGATGACTGAAGGTTGAAGTATTTTCCAGTGAGGATTGCTGGAGGTTGGACATGAGAGACAAATTTGTGTCAGAAGCCTTCAAGAAAGTAGAGAGGAACCACTCTGCAAGGATTTTATTATTTATTTATTGACGGGATAAACCCTTAAAACCAAATACATGAAACATGATAGGTATAATAAGTCGTACACTAACAATAAAATTCCAGTCATAATTATGTTTAATTAAACAAGGAAACAAATGATACACCCTTAAGACAAGAACATGCTATAGCGAATGAAAGCTTGATATAATAAGTCGAACACTCAATACAAAGAATTCAAGTCATGATTAAGTTAAAAAACCAGATGACTTGAGAAAAAAGAATGACGTATTAATAAATGTTAAAATTTTAGCCTCTTAATTTCTAGGAGGGAAAAATTAAAGAAGTAAATGTCCTTACATATTTAATTTCCATCTCTTGGTATTTGGAACATGGGAAGGTGATAAGTGTTGTTTACCATTAAAAGAATGTCCTTCTCAAATACCAACTCAACAGTACATAATACTGTATTATATTTGGAAGTGTTTAGTTAGCATTACTGGTCAGCCATATCCTGTATCTGCTAATGGTGGCTATGAAGCGATATGCTCAGAAATTTCATACCACCCAATAGGGTTTGGAAGTCTTGTTTCAGGTTGCCTTTGTAAGTTACACAGTTTTGAGAGTACATGGGCATTCAAATGTGAAGAAGCTAAAATACAGACATAGATTATCTATTCCTTCCTTCAAAACAGACGTGACTCCTATCGTGAGCCTTTGTGAAAGCTGCTTGTCTCTTGATTTCAATATGATGAGTTTCTGTGCCAGAATTCTCCCTTCATTAATTAAATTGCCATGACTCAATGCAGGTGGACTACAGACATCAATATCTTTGCTGATGATTTCAATAATGAACTTTAACCTTCCTTTGTTTCTATAAAAAGGGACATTTTAATTGGAATGTGCAATGGTTCTGGTGACTGGACCCCTGGAAGCATGAATCATGAGAATTTGACTTTTTGAGAACTCTATTATCATGCAGCAAAATTATTTTCCATATCAAAAAGAGGAAAAATCTGGTCCGTAAGGGCATTGAGAACTTATTGCAAATTAGCATGTTACTTGTTAAACAGTGGTTTTCCTCATGATCATTTCCCCTTTTAGTGATGATATTCAAATAAAATTGCCCATCCACCTGGTAAAACAACACTACAGGGTCTTCTAGTCAAAACAAGAAGCATCCAAAGGAGAATTCAGTAGACTTTCTTTCACTATGACAGTGACAGCATACAGATTTTACTGTAACAGTGACAGTATACAAATTTTAGCAATCAAACAATATGGATCAGTTCTTATACCCACACTCACTTATGACCCTATAGTCTCTCCCAAATATCACATTGCGGTAGCATTTGACTACAAAGGGCCAGCAGAACGGTGTTGTTCTCGCCTTTTCATTTGAGAACCTTCTAAGAAGGCTTTACCAGGTTTCAACGGGAGGCCCCAGGCCGGCAGTTTAAACAAAATCTGAAGCACCTTAGTTTTTCCTATTCTCGGAAAACGATGTATTGCATTATCTCATTTATAAATCGAAATAATTGCGGATCAAGTTGCCTATGCCCAAGTTTGAATTATGAAGTCGGAAGCATTGTTTACCACTTTTCAGGAGTTGAACGGGAGGCGACAGACCAAAAGTCCAAATGAATTCTAAAGCCGCTTGATATTATGTGTCAGCTCAAACATTTTCATGGCATTATCTAAATTATTCTGGGAAATATACGTGGATCTTTGTCCCTATGGCCATGTTTGAATTATGCTGTCGGAAGCATTGTTTACCACTTTCCTGGAGTCGAACGGGAGGTTTGAGGGCGGAAATCCAAAGTAGTTCTAAGGCCTCTTAGCATTGTTTATAAACTAAAAAATTTTCATAGAATAGGATAAATTATTCAGGGAGATATTCGTGGATCTTTGTACCTATGACCAGTGTTCAATTGCGGAGTCGGAAGCAATGTTTAATACTTTCCTGGAGGCAAACGGGAGGTTTTAGGCAAGAAATCTATACGATTTCTAAAGCTTCTTAGCATTTTTTACCAATTCAAAAAGTTTCATAGTATAAGATAAATTATTCAAGGAAATATTCGTGGATATTTGTACCGATAACACCCATTCATCTGCATGCAAAATTCGAACCCCGCCAAAAATTGGATCCAAGATGGTGGATTGCGTGTCATGACCTGGGTATGAGGACCTTGGTCGTAACTGGACAAGTAGGGGGACGCCATCGGCGTTGTACGGAACCTACGGAACAATGTGATGAGTCGGTCACGGAGTCGGTCACGGAGTCGGTCATCTTCGTGATCTCTCCCACAACCGGTTCTCTTGAAATTCAAAAGGGGAACCCGCGTCGGGGGTGTACCTTCATTCATTTGAGTGATTTCCAATGAACGTCGTTAATTTGTGTTCAATTTTCCGATAAACGGTGGCTGATGTGTAAAGAAATATTGTAAGATTGACAGTGGATGTAGGAGCTGTGGAATTTGCCTGAACTGTAGTTGTTATGGATAGTCAGGTGATTGATCTTCGATGGGCCCAACGTTTGTATGATGCTGTGGAAAAAGTTGATATTTTGTGAGTATTGAAACATTTCATTTGCTTCTCACAAAATACGGTTGATGAGATGCCATTTACTTACGCAATTTCATCCCTACAGTGCGGTGAAGCAGATTGTAAATTATCGAGGAGAAGCAAGTCCTGACATAATTTTACCTCAGTATGGCATCTCGGCATTTCATTTGGTAGTAGGCATCCTACCCATCTCATTCTCTAGGGAAGTCACTGAAATATTCCTGGCCGCTGGAGGAAATCCGAATGTAAGGTATGCAGTTGCTTCACCTCTTTCACCCTCCCACGAAGTAATCTGTTCCTAAGAAATGGAATGGTCAGTTCTACTACGAGGGAATCAACGAAAAACAACTTATTCTGTGTGATTGTATTTTATGTCGACCAAATTAATTTAGCCAAATAGGAAATGCTTTCTTGATATTGGTAGGTTAACGTCTCTGGATGATTAATGGGTATTAACTGCTGCTGGGGAAGCCTATTTCGCATTCAGACCAAATCATCGTGAGTTAACCTTTCCTAAAATTGTTTTACTCCAGCTTTACGTTCTGTTTTTTCCTTTGCTCACTCCAGAGTGTCCTAAAATTCCTGTTGCATGTCTTGTTTTATCTTGCCTAAGTATTTGTCTTTCTGTCTTGCTCATGGGGCATTCTCTTCTGTTGGGTTCAATATTCCCATCATCAGCTCCCTTCTATTACTAAACGCCTCCTTAGGGGAAATATGAACAGGAAGATCTGGAATATCTTCCTGTTCAATTAATATCTTACCTCTTCTATCTGTAATCTTTGGTACTATTCTTTTACATATGTCTTTGCTACTATGTCTGTTTTCTTCTAGCGTGTTACCTAAGTAATTAAAATGCTCTACTGGCTCGAGTTTGTGTCCTTCAACTTTAATCACCAGCCTCGCTTTCTTAGTCCTAGAAAAACTCATTACTTTTGTTTTCTTATGGTTTATTTTCAATCCGAATATCCTGCACTGCATCTTTAAAGCATCTACCAAGGCTTGCAGTACTTTCAAAGTCCCACTAACCAGCGCCTTATTGTCCGTGAATCTAAAAGACTTTATCCGATTACCTCCTACTTTGATTCCGACCTCAAGTTCATCCCATTCCTGTCTTACCATTTCCTCAGCATAAATGTTGAAAACAATGACGACAACAGGCACCCTTGCTTCACCCCACGACCTATAGTTGCCCACCCTGATTCACCTTCAGCAACCCTCACCTGTGCCCTTTGTGTCATTTATAAGTTTCGGATTAGTCTTTTGTCTCGCCAATCTATTCCCATTTTCCAGAGTATCTCCATTAGTGTATTCCAATTTACCCTGTCAAAAGCTTTTTCATAATCAATAAAACAAGCAAAAACATCCTGGTTATAGTCTTGTGTATACTATGTTACTTTCTATATATAAAAGTTCTCATCACGGCAATCATATTCCGAGTTGACCGTCCCTTCCGTAACCCAAACTGGTCATTGCCTGAATAGTACTTACCCTTGCTCTCCAACCTTCTATTCATTATTTCAAGTAAAACTTTGGCTGTGTGTGGAATAAAACTGATCGTTCTATATTCGTCATAATGTGATGCATTCTTCTTTTTCGGGATAGAAATCAAGACTGCCTTCACAAAGACCTCTGGCCATTCTCCTTCCTCATAGATCCTATATATAAGTTCGAAAAAGGCTTGCCTACCTTTCTTTCCTAAATTCTTGAGCAGCTCAATAGTATGCCATCTACTTCTACCACTTTTCTTGCCTTCATTTCTTTCAATGCTTGCTCTATTTCACTGTCGAGTATCCTTGGACCAAGGTTATCTTCACCTAGTGTTTCCTCATCTTCTATATATAAATTAGCTGGTCTACTATCACTGTCATATAAATCCTCCATGTATTCTTTTTACCGATCTTGAACATCTTCCTGTTCAATTAATATCTTACTTCTTCAATCCAGAATCTTTGGTACCATTTGACTTCTCTTACCTCCCAATATCAATTCTACTCTTGTGTATAACGCACCCACTTAGTCTTCTTTTTGCAGTTTCTCCATTTCCTCGCATTGCCTTTTCCACCAATTTTCCTTTTGCTTGATTGGTTATTCACAGCAGTTGATTATTCAACTCCTTGTATTTAGCTTTACTTATGTCGGTGTTGACGTTTTTCCAATTCCTTCTCCCCTTCATTTTCCCAATCATTTCTTCCATAACCCACTGCTACTTTTGCCTCCTCGTTTCCACAGCTCCTATTGTTTTCTCGGTCGCTCTTAGAAGGTCTGTTTTTATACTCTCCCATTTTCCCTCAATTGTTCATATTTCCTTAGCTTTGCCTATGTTCCCTTCCACTATCTTTTGGTATTCCCTCCGTTTTTCCCCTTTCAACACTTCCAAGTTCCACCTCTTCATCCTCCTCCTTTTATTAAGCTTTTTGAATATAACATCAATTAGATATGCATACAGATTTAAAGTATTTCTTTTTCCGAACATTGCATTGATCAAATGATGTGGTGAGCTGTCATGTGCACAGGTGCAAAGAGTCAATGGAGTCAAATTCACTGTAAGAATTTTTTTGTCTTGACTGGGATTTGGATCTGGGTCTCGATTGATTTGCTGGTGGAGTGTGTTGGTGGTGTCACTGGCTGTCACACCTGAATGGTAATTGGGAAATCTGAGTTGGAATCCTGGGTAAGTCAAATGATTTTTTTCATTGCAGATTTCATTCTATTTTTGTAGAAATATTCATCAATTTCACGTACCTATTGAAGTATATTTACCCCCCCTTACCCATTTCAATATCCCTTCTGTCCCTTTCCCTGCTCTGCAACTTTGTTTAACTCCCACCTAATTGAATCCTAACCTTTCATTAGACAGAGAGGTAAGCATCGTATAAGCCCTGGACCCCTATCTGCTTCCCAACCCTCCTCTTGCTTCTCATTGCCCTGCTCTCTCTGTGGGCAGTACAATTGATGTTTTTTAAACTGGTGATGGGATGACCTGCCAGAAATGTCCAGTATTGATTTGTCTCGTCGCTTGATTAATTATTACTTTGCATTTTGCATATTTAACCCTTTCATGCCAGAGCAGTGCAAAAATGAAGGCTTCCCCTGTTGCAAGAAGCTTGAGCATTTGTTGGACTCCTATGTTCAGAGCTCCCTCATGACAACAAATTGCTTAAGTATTCTCTTCATCCATCATGGTACCTGAGTCAGTGGGAAGGTGATCCCTTTCCTCAGTCATGGGGCTTCATACTCCAATTACCACCCAGCTGCTTGGAGCTGGGGGCAGGGAGATATAGTGAAGATTTAGTGCTCCATTAATGGGATTCATAACGCAAATATTTTTCTGTTCATTGGTTGTTCAATCCTGAGATTGGTTGACTGCAGCCTTCCATCCTTCCTTATCTAATACTACTCCCTTACCTTATCTTCCTGATCTGTGCTATCTATGTCTTCTGCTGAAACTGCTGCCTTTCAGTTGTGAAGTCAGATATGGGTAGCGAGCAAAAGTTGGTTGGCCAGCCAGGAAAATTTTTCCGTCGCTTGGTCTGGAACCTGCAACCCTCAGAACGGGAGTTGAACACACTACTTCTAGTCCAAACTGGACCCATATATTTTTCTGATTAACCTGAAAATTGTCTGAAAATGGTATTCAGCCTGGAGGTTAATTTATAAGATGGGGTGCCTATATATGATGCCACCAGGCAAACAGATGATTCAGCCGTATGATTTTTGGTGGACCATAAAATCTAGGAGGTAAAGGACTCATATGCAATTAGTTTATTCCTTTTCTCACTTAAAAAAAAATTAATTCTGTACCCATCCAAGAAACTTAGTCACTCACCAAAGAAAGTCCCATGCCAACCTTGTGATTTCCAAATAAATGCATCTACTCACGGAACTGAGAGCCAGTCAGAATTATTTTTTACTTAACAATAATTTTTATCACCAAACTGATGACAATGTGATCCCCCATCTTGCCATTACTGGCTGAAATGTTCATTGAAATCTTGTATCCAAATTCTTTAATTCTGGTTATCCTATCATAACTAACACATTCTACTGGTATTGCTATGTGGACAGTATCATCTGCTGCTTGACAGGGAGTGAAAGATATTTGGACTGTTTCATTCAATCTGATGAAGCGAAAGGGGATCGGGTTGGTGTGGTGGCTAGAGTACTGGCTAACCATATGGGCGGCCAGGGTTCCAATCCCTGCAGAGGAAGATGTTTTTCAGAGGAAACTCGATCCCTACTTGAGTGTCTTGTGGAGGGCACTTCCAAGTGCTGTACTCCGTCTGTCGGATGAGACATTAAGCTGTGGGCCCCTTGGTGCCTTTTGTTAAGAGCAGGCTAATGCCAACGCAGGGTTTCTATCCACCCTTCCTCCCTTTCCTATCCCTATGGCACAAATGACCTTAGTTGTCGGTCTCCTCCCCAAATATCCTATCCAAATCATCCAATCCTGATGAAGCGACAGCCCCAAAAATATTCCACAAATGAGTGGTATGCAACTTAACACGTTCACTGTGGGCGCTGCCTGGTCCACAAGTGGGTCACAGTCTTTTGTGATTCCTCACAGCACGGCGTGGCCCACCAGTGGGTCACAGTCCTTCGTCATTCCTACTCTCACAATACTCCACGCAAGTTAGGATAATTCCAAGAACACAATAATTCAATGAATTTTACCGCAGCATCGCTTGTTGGATTTGCATGACCCACCGGTGGGCCACGCCGTAGTGAACGTGTTAATTTCATTAAGCCTGTGTGAAATATGTATCAACTTGGTCTAAAAGAATATTATTTGGAATATATCAGTATGAAAAGTATCTGAAATGTAGGTGAATTTTCCTGAAAACTACTGAAAATTATGGTAATTTAATGGGTTGTGGTAAGTTAAGAAAATTACCAGGGTAATTTTCATTAGGGCCCATCTCTACTCCCACATTCCTCCTTCTTACCTTGGTTTTTCCATCATTACATTCCTCCTAATCTCTTCCATTTAATGTACTCCTGTTTCCTATTCCTACCCCTCCTTTCAACAGCATGAATGTTATTTATCCCTCACTAGAAGTTTCTAGTACCTGGTGATTATTCCATGAGTCGAAATGCATTGTAATTGCTTTAAAAATATATGGAAAAGTACAACTGTAGTTCTTACGAGGGTAAGTCAATAAATAAGTCACAAATGTCAGCATTTCATCATCAAAATCAGTCTTAAACAATTCATTGGGAACGCTTCGAACATCCACCGTACAGTCCCGACTTAGCCCCCAGTGATTATCGTCAGTCCGGGTCCCTTAACCCTCTTAGTGCTGACCCCTGCCAGCGGTTCTAGTGAGAAATGCGGAGGGTAACTAGAATGAAATGTATAACTCTAGGAAAATAAATATTATAAAGTTATTGTTTAAAATATCCATATGCAGTTTTTCTTATTGCGTATGCATTGAATTAGGTAATAGTAAAAAAACACTTATACTTCGTACAAAAAATAATTGTAATTATATTTGTGTGCAAAAGTTAAACAACATTTTGCCTATGAGCTGATATATCTGCCCGCCGCACTTTACGCCTGAGATGCCAAAGCCAATATATCGGCCCGCCGCACTAAAAGGGTTAAAAATCATTTCGGTGGCCGACGTTTTGAAAATGATGATGCCATAGTCCAGGAGGTTCTTGTTGGCTGCGACAGCAAATGAAAGACTTCTTTGTTGCCGGCTATCAAAGACTTGTAAAGAGATGGGATAAGTGTCTAAATGTACAGGGTGAATACGTAGCAAAGTTAAATAAATTTCAGGAAGTTGCAGTGATTATTATTGCCTCTATCCAGTTTTGAGAGTTATTTCTTGACCTACCCTCGTATTTTGCATCCAAATTTTTATCATTTTTTAATTATTTTGAAACCTATTAGTAGTCATATCCCACTCTAATACATGATGCTTTATGATTATTTTTTAATGAGTATTTTTTCTTGTATTTCAGATCCTGTGAAGGAGTCACCCCTGTTCATGTGTCTTCAATATGGGGTCGCGCTGAAAACCTTAAGCTGCTGTTATTAGCTGGTGGAGATCCAATGGCTGTAGATGATGATGGCTTTTCTTCTTTGGATTATGCTAAAGAGCATCACCATGTGGAATGCATTGACATAATTCAGAAGTATGGCGCTTGTGGCAATCCAGCACTTGGGATGTTGAGTATGATGGGTATGCTCTTCATATACCTTTAAAGTTAAATTTGTCCATTTAACCATTGCCTGTGAATGGCATTTGTTTGCTTTACTGTTGGTTCAGTGGTTTGTGGAATGTATGGCATGTTGCGTAAAAGTGGGAGAGAATATTGATGCTGGAGCAATGGGTCCTGGGGTACCATGAAAGGACAAAATACGTCAATTCAAGAGTATGCTAGTGAACTCTTATGTTACTCCCAGCCAATAAGATGTTGCGGCCCATAATATGCACTTTAAGTTGTGTTATTAATTGGCATCCATGAATGCTAGCAGTTTGCGAGAAGAGAATGAGATTTTTTAACTTTTAAAGAGAACAATTTCAGGGTTGCTGCAGGCCTGGAATACTGTTAGGAGAAATGGAAATTGAATATGGACCCAGAAACTCTGGAAAGGTCATGGGGAGTAAAACTTTAGCCTGTAAATAGTCGAAATTGTGTTTGTTTTCATTGACAGGAGTGCCATTTTAGGCACTGTCTGTGTTTGGATTCATTGTTTTTAGTACTTTAACACATTTTGAGGCTACCTGGACCAGCCACAGTATTGCCTTTTCAGAATCACCCACATGTCCACTCAAGTCTGGAATTCCATGATTTCACTGAGGAAAATTGTTTTCCTTGACCAGAACTCAAACCCGGAGGATGCCCCGGTGGCTTAAATGGCTAAAGGACTTAGCGTAATACAGTAGAGTGCCCAAGTGGGAAGCTCAATCGGATAATCGAAAAAAATGGATAATCCATTCATTTCCTTGTAGTTCCCTTAGTTTCAGCACCATGGTTTCTTTGAATCTTTAGCGCACATTCCATTGAAATACTCGTTTTCCAGCCTTTACATTTTGTGGCCAATCATTCAATTTACTTCTCCAAAAAATTTCACCAACTAAAATTATGCCTGTCAATTACATGCATTGAAGGTGCTCTATCATTTCGCGGAAAATTCAGTGATGAATCTTAATCTCTGACCCGCAATGCACCCCGTTTTTATATGCCCGACTACTATTTACCCAGCAAAACTGTTTATTACGCAACGTATTACGCTCATTTCGAGGAATCTGAGACTATACCGATGGGTAAAATTAGCCTTGCATTTTTTAACTTCCTTTATAAAGCCCGTCCCAATAGCTGACCCAAAGTTGAACGACTACAGTTTGTCTGAGTTAAATTCCTCCAAATCTACAGCTCAACAAAGCACATGCCTCTTCTGCGGAGGTACGGAGTCACTTCTCAGAGTTCCGACCCTTACGCCTAGAGAGCGACCGGCTATCGAAGTAAACAAGTCAAGGTCATAGACCAGCCCTATTCCCGAACACATGAGGCAACAGATGCTACTTACCTCCTTTTCGCATGCAGTGGCGCGCTTACAAATTGATTTTTTATCCAAATATTT
This sequence comes from Ceriagrion tenellum, assembly GCA_963169105.1. Taxonomy (NCBI): domain Eukaryota; kingdom Metazoa; phylum Arthropoda; class Insecta; order Odonata; family Coenagrionidae; genus Ceriagrion; species Ceriagrion tenellum. Next base: position 51,406,796 of record OY720637.1, read on the forward strand.
TAACAGCTTCTGATGCCTCCTGTAATAAATTGGGTATGGAAAAATTGTATCCTCTATGTACCTAGTAGAAGTTTCTCACAGGAAACTGCGAGTAACTTTTATATGTTTCCAGGTACATAAATACTAAAAGTCCTGACTAAAAGCAAATATTTACAGGATGTTAAAAAATCTGTCACTTCTTTTGTAATTTTGCATTGCATATTTTCTTTTTAATATCCATCCTTTTTCTAACACAGAAAATGTCTGGCATGGAAGTGTCGTCTTCCTGTTCGAAGAAATCCATCAAAGTTTCTGCTGATTCCTGCCGGATTTGGAGAGATACTCGTTTTGTTTCGATTGTTTCTTCCTAATCACTTTTGCATTCACCTGCACACATGGAACTAGTATTAGGAGTTGTGGTAGCGGAGATATTCGCATCATCAGCTAGAATCTGATGTCCTTCTAATTCATCGTCATGACTGAGCCTCTCATTAATATTTTCCGTGTTAACCTCAGAAAACTGATGATTGCCGGCAAGTATTGATCCAATGGTGTCAATAAATTTGAAACTCTCTGGGTCCTCTTCAAACCCATTAATCGGTTCATCAAAATCGTTGTAAATTTTCCTCCATGACCGAGAGATAGTAATTTTCGTCACCATTTTCCAGGCTTGATCCAACAGGTAAAGTGCTTCTTTCACTTTCAGTTTTTTCTAAAAGTCAATCATGTCAGCGCTTTCTTTAAAGAGCAGCTCCAAGAGTTCTCAACGGTAATGTCTCTTCATAGTCACTATCACACCTTGGTCCATCGGCTGGATTGATGAAGTTACATTTGGGGGTAGAAATGCAGCGAATATAAGGCTGTCAGCACTTTTCAGTACACTGTCAAGGGGATGTGATGGGGCATTGTCGATGAAAAGAATCGCCTTTTGAGGTTAGCCTTTTGTTTTAAAAAAATGTTTTTGTGTTTAAAAAATAAAAAAGTTTAAAAAAATGTAAAATACCTCTGGAATAAACTTGGAGTGGAACCAGGACTTAAAAATATCCCTCTTCATCCATGCTGATTTGCTACTAAAATAATCCTCCGACAAAAATTTCACTTCTGTACCTTTGAAAGAGCGAGTATGTTTTGCTTTTCCAATGCACGTCAGTTTCATTTTATGCTCCCCACTTGCATTCACGCAACACATAATTGTTATTCTCTCTTTATTGGCCATATACCCCAGAGCGGATTTCTCTGCTTCTGCTGCTAATGTTTTGCTCCGAAGACACTTCCAGTATAGGCCAGTTTCATCAGCATTGTACACTTGGTCAGAAGTGAGTCCGTAATGTTCAATCATCCTTTTGAACCTCTTTTCAAAGCCACTCGCGGCCCCCTGGTCACCACTTAGTTTTTCACCTACTATGTTCAACTCTCGAATTCCATGGTGGTTCTTAAATCTTTTCAACCACCCAGAAGACGCGGAGAATGTTTCATTTGTCTCCCACTGTTGATGGAACACCTGTGCCTGTTTACACAAAATCGGTCCACTAACAGGCACTCCTTCACTTCTCTTCTGCTGAAACCATAGGTAGAGTGCATTGTCCACATCAGTTACAGCCGAACCTTTCATTGTTTTTCTGTTTTGAAGTCCACTCGTGATATCAGATTTTGAAGCATAGTTCAACAACTTGGCTTGATTTTTATTTATTATTGCGCACTGTAGTGATTCCTTTGCCACAATCCGCCACTAAATTAGCCGGTGACTCTCCCTTGGACGCCCTTTCAATAATTCTTAACTTCTGCGAAATATCTAATACTATGCCCTTCCTCTTTCTTGCAGAATCACTCATTTCGAATCTATAATTTTGCCGATGCAAACTTGCCTAATGTAAAACGTCTGCAGAAGCAATATAAGCCGAAAAACTTGCACGCCTGGGTGGCAAATAAATTGAGCACTGAGCAGAGATTCCGCTAACTCACCATAATGCAATTGTCATGTACGTTGTTGAATTGCCTATTGCAGGAAAATCTTTTTTGTCGGCAAAAAGTAGCAAATTTGTTGACTTTAACACCGTATGCGACTCACTGTCTGTCTGCTACTGTCTACGAGTGTGGTCAGAAGTGGTAGCAGGTGGGGGGAGAGGGGTGGGTATGATAGGGAGAGCCGGGGAGAGAGAGGGGAACTTGTTGTGGGACTGATCATAGAATAATCGGACGGTCAGTTAATCGGACGTCAGATAATTGGCACTCATCTAACCTGTATTGAGGAATACAGGTTTGAATCGTGGTCAATGCGAATGATTTTTTCTCAGAGGAATTTAGCACATTTTGATACTGTGCCAAAATGAGGGAGTGTAGCTCTAATTTGGTGTTTAGCAATCATCAGTTATTTCACTGTTGGAAATATAAATGGAGAGGGATAAGGCAAAAGGTGAACTGTATTTTTACTGTCTTGCTCTTTTTTGTTGTAATCATCAACAGTTCATAGGAAGAGGACATTTTTATGTGTACATACCTATCTGTTTGACTGTGTACTTCTTATATTTTGCTGCTTCCATCAGCTGTAGGGTAATGTATCAGGTTTAAATAATTATGTCTCTCTGAAAGTCTTTCAATTTATTCTAGCATGTAGACCTTATATGTTATAGTACTACCAATGTAGCCATTCCATTGGCTCTCTTAACTGTTTTCACTTCTAGCGATTTTTAATAATGCAGGAAGCTTGTATTTTGTTTATTAAGTACTGATCTTAGATAATTTGACTCATATAAAATGCCTATTTACCTAATTCTGTTGGAATGTGACTTTCAACTTTATTTCAGAAATTGGAATTGAACCAAGTAGAAGTGAGAATCTGAACGATTTAAGCAAAGTGAAAAGTTTTCATGTGCAGAACAAATTGGTGGATGCTACTGGTTGCAACCTTAATGTGGACAGCTCGCTTTTGGTAACCCTTTGACTAATATTTTTTCATGTGCTTATTCCATTTTGTTTTTGGCCCATTGTAATATATAATTCAATTTGGTATTTCAGAATGCCTGTCAAGGGGAACAAGAAAGTCAATGCAGTTTCTTTTTTAGGCAAGGGAATAATAATTGTGGGATGCAAAATATAGAAATTGAAGAGAATGATTTGATATATGAAGCTGATGAGAGTGAGGATTTTGTTGAAGTGGTTGATGAAATTTATGGTGCACCAAAGGGAGGCTGTCGAAATATAACACCAAGAAATCCTAATGAGACGTACTCAATTATTGGTCGCCCACGAGATTATTATTTTAATTATTACCAAAATATTGATGATTGCTTGACCGAAGACGAGTCAGAAAATTGCTTTAATGGTGATGATGAAAACAAAGGTGACAATGTGGTGGTGAGAAATTTAACGTATACACTCTCATCTCATGACAGTCCCTATTACCCCTGGACCAATTTTTACTTAGGGGATGGTGCTTCGACTGGGAAGGTTTCACCTCCATTGAGTCACCATGGTTGTGGAAATGGAGGGCCAGCCCTTAATGCCTCGTATTGCAATTTTCTGCCTTCTCCTGAGCCCTTAACAAGCTCTCCACAGCATCGAAGGGGTCCCATGAAACATCCTACATCTCAGTTTGAGGAGATCAGCCATGTTTGGAGGAGAAAACCTCTTGGTTTAAGTTGTGATGCCTCCAGCATTTCATCAAATTCATGTCCAAATATTCATCAGAAATGCTTTGAAGAGGATTTTCCAAATATTACGCATAGGAGGAAGATGTCTAGGGCAAAACCTAAGTGCTCCAAGGTTAATATCACTTCAAAATCTGAAAGTGAAGAATATTTTACGGTGCCAGAGGAAGTTAATGAGATTACAGATGAAGAGGAAGGGATTGTACTCGAGGAAAAGAGACTGGAAACGCCAGTTTTTGCTGGACAAGTGGTTCCCCGGAAAGGGCCGAGTATGTATTAATAGCTCTAAACCTTATTACCCTCTTGATTGTGTCTCAGTACTTATCTGGTGAAGTTATAGTCATATGTCACTTTGCTCATTTTTTTAAATTAAGCGTGTCACAATCAAGCATTTCAGTTGAGCACTGCCAAAAATCTTAAAATCAATTATGCATGTCAACTTTTCCTTGCTTAATTTTTGCTCTTATATGTTTTGTGCTTATATGTTTGTCTTATATGTGTATGATGAGGAAATGATTTGCAGGGTGTCCATGGACCCTTGAAAACCGGGAATTATTCGGGAAACCCATTTCCCGATCCGGGAAATTTCCATGAATTATTCGGGAATTTCTGCTAAATCCGGGAATTTTTAAAATTATCATTTCAAGGCGAAAAAATCCTTATTTTATATTTTAATTCAACTGCGAAAGCCATAAAATATATGTTGTTTGATTACTGTACATGGTGTAATGGACTTAGCATTGGTATTAATATGTAAATCGAAGACCTGGACTTGGTTAAGCTCATTGTAACGTCAGCATCACATGTCCTTTTACCCTCGTTAACTGCACATTGGACAATAAGACACTGTAGTATTCATCAGTGGCATATTTTTTAGCAGCGTGTGGCGGTGCTCCGGCGAGGTGTCCACGCCGTTGATATCTACGGTGCTAATTGATCCATGATGACTGACTCCATGAAATACGAGATTCAAAACAAAGATTGAGTATGCATCTTAATATTGAGTAAAATTTGTGAACTTCACAATCTGAATTTGACTGCTACAGTGCGGTGGCAGTAATGCCAACAAGCAGACTCGGTGGTGCAGTGGCACACTGTCTAAAATCGGGCTAAGGCACGGACACGATTCATAAACAAGTATAAGAATACCTTAAGCGGTATTAAAACCTATACATGTACCCATTAGTTTACGGCCCATGTTGTTTTTTCTCCCATTCCATTAATTTCTCCTAAACATTTCACCGTCTTAACATTATTTTCTATTTCTTACGTGGAGTAAAAATGCTCTCAATTTATGGAAAAATTGGAGGTGAACCTTATTCACGGATCCGCAATGCATTCCGTTCCAATGCATTCGCGCAAATATTATTATATCTACTTGTGGTATTTGAACGTCATTTCTGTTCAGTTGCCATCAGTAAGCATTTATATTGAAGATCGCAACACATCGAGTGATGTTTACTCTATGCATATCTCCACGCATGTTGAAGCATGAACATATTCACCATTAACATTTTTGAGGGTCGCAAGGCTGCGGTATGAGCTCTGGGGTGATCCTACTGATGCCTGTCTCCCTCTTGACCTGGGTCATCGCGGCAAGAAGTGCTTGACTCCATCTCGAGAAGTAACTGATTTGGCTAGCCGTGCCACACAGTTGCTTGTAGCAGTGTGAGGTCGGACGTGCCACTCAAGAACTCAAGACTATGGTTGCACCGATAAGCAAAATGGTCGATTACCAATTAATCGGCCTAGCATTATCGGCCGATACCGATTAATCGGCCAATTATGAGCAACCTTCAGTCAAGTGCCTGGCAGCCATTTTTTTGGCCTTCTTATCTCCCGCCACTCACCGTTTTGTTACCGGAGCATCTATTGCGACCTGAGACGGTGTATTAAGGGAGCCTAACTTCACGAAACAATATTCAGACTGGTCGTTAGTTAGAATTGAATGCTAGATGGGGCTTAGAAGACACCCTTGCAGCATCCACACAGGGTGGCCAAGGATTGAGGAGACCCCAAAACAACCCGATGGTCAATCAGAAATATATAATTTTCATTTCTAGTTCTATATTTTACAGCAATATAATAATTGGCCGATTTTCAAAGCCGATTAATTGGCCAAATAGCCGCTACCGATTAATTGGTGCAATCCTACTCAAGACATGCTACTGAGTGGTTGAGTGTGAGGGAGGATGGCAGGGTAGGGTGGCCCAAAAATAACTTGTTGAAAGTTGAATGGGTGGATACATTTTCTGGTGTATTTCATTAATAACAAACTAGAAACTTTAGCTTGATCGCACAATATTTGACTGCTGGAACAGAAAACTTATCAATGAAGAATGTGAGAAACAGAACTTGCTATTTGTATTACAGTAATTAGCAATTTTTTTGATGGGTATATAAATGTTAAGGATAAGGAGAGTTTAAAGTTAATTTAAACCTTTTTCGACCCATTAAAAATTAAGACTCAGTGTTTCAACCTGAAGGTTACTGTGGATAGGTGAGGGTAGAGCTCATCCCAGACTAAGCCATAGGCATGTGAATTTCACATGTTCAGGGTAAGGGGGCCAGTTCCTTTCCCTGTGCCACCTTGCACTTCGAGGATTTTTTTGGAGGGTGTCCGAACGCTTCACCTGGATTTGAATCTGAGGCCCTCTGATCAGTAGCAAAGTGCTCTACCCGCTAGGCCACCATGCTCCCAAAAATTATGAAATACAGAAAATAATAACATTTATCATCAAGGATTGTTTTTCTTTCGTTTAACTATAATTTCTGCGGTAGAATCCCGAAAAACAGGAGAATCGCCTCCATAAATTAGGCAATTAGAGCCTGAAATGTTTAAACACGATTTGGCAGGGTCAAATATTGTGGAATCAAGCTGAAATTTTCTATGCCTTGTTTATTCATGAAATTGCTCCAGAAAATGCATCCGCCCCTTCAACTTCCAAAAAAAATTTTTTGGCCACCCTAACAGGGGAACAGACGTCCTGTGGGGGTCAGGATTTCTTGAGGGGGAGGATAGGCATCAGGAGGGGGAGGACAGGTGTCCGGAGGATGACTCCGTTGGTGGTCCTTATAACCCATGAAAAATTCCAACTCGATCAGATAATATCTTCAGGCGCTTATTAGTCAAAATTTTAAATGTTTATGAAAAAAGTAAAAAATTTGCACATTTTCCTGATAGTTTCTAGATGTTCCTGGAGTTATTTTATGTTTTATTTGGAGTTATTTACAAATAATAACATATTGCTTGTATGTTGCTTAATATTAGCAATTGAGTGTGTTTAATCCAGCAAATGGTTTATAGTTCGTCAAAAATCTTCAAAAAATGCCAAATATACAGGAATGTTATGGATTTTAGGAAGGAAATAACCCACTATTATAGCTTGACCCTACTGACTTGAATTTACCAAGAACAATATGGTAATAGGACAGGAAGTAAAATGCAGGTCTTAGATCATCGACTCACCAAGAGGAGGTTTCTGCAGTCGAGTGTCGCCCACCCACCCACCGGGGTTGACTGGCCCATTTAGTTTTTGAAGTCCACTTTGGTATCAAACTTTAGTAATATTTTCCTGTGCGCAAATCTAGCTATAATGTAACCATCTAGGGAGTCAATACCACATACAGCAATTGATGCAGCATTTATATCCTTGACCTGTCACTCCTCCACTGCCTGGCCATGGCACAGCAGGTCAAACTAAGTCTGCAGTTTTCCCAAGGAATTGTCTCTTCCTGCTGCGATTTTTTCTAAATCTTCATTGGTAAGTAAGTGTGCTTCTGGAGGTCATCATATTTCTTCTTTTCCCCAGTGCACTGAATCTGTGTAATTTTTGGCATTTAAGTTGACGTGACCCGGTATGTCAGTACACCACATATACCTCCTAGTGGTGGGTCGTGGGCAACGGTATGCTGGTTCTCAAGGTAGTCCTTTCAGAAGGGATCCTAGCTTGAGCAGAATAGGGAAAGCGGGCCTAGGGTATTACTATGCTTTGGTTTCTCTTGTGGTATACTGGCAAAAATGTGCCAAAACTGACCGGTGGAGCACTGTAACAGTTAGCAGGGAAAGCTGCTCATGGTGCGGGTACTGCGAGGGCTGGTAACCTTGCATACTCTATTACAACTTACTGCTAAATGTCAAAATGTTGCCTCGGACAGCCGAAGCCATGATGGGCGGCGGAAGCTGAGTAAGGTTGGCACATCAAGATACGGACTGGAAACGAACTGGACTCTCGGTACTTGGAATGTGAGAGGAGTTTATGGGAAGGAGCATGAGTTGCTGAATAAAATGAAAGTGAGACGAATGGATGTTTTGTGTGTATGTGAAACTAAGCGTAAGGGGCGGGATGCTGTTACATTAGATGGCGGTAGTCTGGCATTGTGGTCAGGAGTTGAAGACAATGTACACGGCAGTCAAGGTGTAGGACTTATTCTTAATGAGAGAGGTAAGTTGCTAGTAAGGGAGTATGAGTTAGTATCCCCTAGATTGCTCTGGGCTCGCATGAAAGTTGGTATTAGGGGAGTTGTGATTGTGGCGTGCTATGCACCAGTGGATGGAGAGAGTGACAGTGTGAAAGGTTAGTTTTGGGAAAAACAGAGAGGTTTTGAATGAATGTGATCGTGGTGAGAGAATAATTTTACTAGGTGACATGAATGGGTGGGTTGGTGTGAGGCGGGATGCATCTGAGAGAGTGGTTGGGCCATTTGGTGACCCTAGAGTGAATGATAATGGTGAAAACTTGTAGAGTGTGTGCTTGGAAAAAGGATTGTTTGTGTTGAATACATGGTTTAAACATAAGAGAATGCATATGTATACTTGGAAAAGGGGTGATTGTAAAAGCATGATTGATTTTATTGTGTATGATGAGAGATTGAGAGAGTTAGTGTGGGACACGCGAGTGATGAGGGGTGTTGAATGTGGAACAGACCACTATTTGGTACTCTCCTAAGAGAATCTGGGCAGAAAGTGGGTGCCAAGGAAGAATGTTGCACGTAAGCAGTTGAGAGTAAAATTGGAAAGGTTGCTAGACAGCGAGGTAAGAATGCAGTATGGTTGCATGCTTGAGGATGCTCTATCGTTGAAGCAGAGAGAATGGGACGAGCATATCAGAAATGAGATCGTAAATGATGCGTGAGAGTGTTTAAAAGGAGTGATTGTGGAATGTGCTGAAAGTGTATGTGGAAAAGGAGTGGTAGGAAGAATGAAAGGTGATGCTTGGTGGAATGAAGAAGTGAAAATTGCAGTAAGAGAAAAGAAAGAGGTGTACAAGAATATGATTGCTGCCAAATCTGAGGAAGAGCGTACTAAGGCATGTGAGATTTACAGAAAGAAAAAGAATGAATGCAAAATTGTTGTGAAAGAGAGCAAAGAAAGAATGCGTGCAGATGAAGCTAACAAAATTCAGAGTGATTTTGAAGGTAATAAAAAGCTGTTTTGGAAGTGGGTGAAGAGGGCTAAGATTGGTGAAGGTAGGGGAATAAATGTGGTAAAGAACAAAAGTGGAGAGATCATGTAGGACGAGAGCAATATCAGGGACTGCTGGAGGGAGTATTTTGAAGAATTGTACAATAATATTGCAGGCATTGAGGATGAGCCTTGTGAAGTAGTACGTGAGAATGTGATGATGGAAAAGGATATCAGTGAGAAGGAGGTCACAATGGCTGTGAGAATATTGAAAAATGGGAAGGCTACTGCCATCAGCATTTGGGGAGATGGGCACCCCTGCTCTAGATTGGAGCATTTTGCATCCCTAGTTTTGGAGTGAGGTTAACAGCTTCAAAATTAAGAAGTATGCAGAAATATAGAAAATACTGAAATATGCATATATTTAATTTCCTTTTTCATCTCACAAAAAGGAAGATAAGTTATTTTATGTGAATGGCTATTCATTTACAAAAGACATTTTGGAAATTAGGAATTTGTTGGTTTGGGGATTTGGAAAAAATGATTTACCCCTCAGATTTTTGGTAAACATTGAAGTATTATCTTACCTTAAATCGCATGAGCAAAGCCGGAAAATAGATCAGAGTATACTTCAATCGCTCTGTGATTGCAGGAAAGCAATGCTCACCCACAGGAAATCAGGCAATGTACTTCCACTCTCCATTCGTTCTCTCCATCTTTAAACTTGGTGCATCTTAGTAGAACTGCTGTAGTCACACTCGCATAGATCACATTGATAGGCTTTCAGGCAAGCACAAATAATTAAGCTACTGTTACTTTTTCCTAACAACATTACAAAAATTTGTCAAATTGTTTTTGATTTCCAAATATGTACCTACTTACATACCGCTTTATGAGTAGTAAAGCTCCATCTGAGAGAGTTTTAACTTTCATCAATGGGATAGATCATGGGAAATTATGGTCATTTTCTTCACAACCAATTTATAACTTATAACAAGTCGCTCTTTCAATACAGATATGTATTACTGATCACATCATTACAAAGGTATCGTCAGGAAATTTTTGTCATCATTTTAATGTTAAAAATAACCTAAATAAGTTTTGTTAGCAATATCTTACCATCTGAAGGATGTTATGTTGTGTGTTGAGGTTGGGATAGGTTTGGGATAAAAAAAGAAAGAGGGCACATATTGTTAACTTGTCCCTATTTTCTTCTGAAGCACATATCTCTTGTGATGGCTAGGATGATGCAAAGTACCTAATATCTAGTTTGTTTATAGCCAATTTTCTAGTAATCCTCTGCATTTGGTGCAGATTGATGGTTAATGTTTTTCCTCAAAGATGAAGCTTGATTGAAAATGTCTCTATATTGACTACAAAAGTATGGCCGTGTTTGGGATCACCATTTTTTTATTTTGACATTAATAAATTTTTTCTTGGCTTTGTTTAGTCTACAGATCAAGCAGTTTAAGTTCTTTAAACAGTGGCTGTACTGAAGATATCAGAAGAGAACTGCAAAAAGTTGTGTCTTGTGGTTGCAGCTGCCCAGTCGGTCCCATCACTGCTACAACAAAGAGAGTTTATCTTAGGGTGATAAAAAAATTTAAGAAAGCGAATGCTCATCTGATGAAATGCCAGCCTTCATCGCCACAAGTGAAGCTGCATTCAAGTAAGTGCTGCTTAAAATTCTCAATTATTTGCAGGTTTAATACCTTTTAGATGTCTATAAAAAAAAAGAGAAAATTTGGACAGGCAGCTTAGATGTCCTGATATAACTCTGCTATTTTCAGGATGGGGTGCATTTTTTATTTATTCCTTATGGTGAAAGGTTTTGTTTGATTAGTATACAGGATGTGTGCTGAACTATAAAAGCAGGAAAAGTCCTGGAATGTCAATAACTTATGTGTAAAATTTTGGAATCTCTGACAAAAATTACTTATGGTTACTCAGGAAAACACGAGTGTGTGCAAGGAATTAGGACATAAGCAAAAGTCCTGTAATTATGGACTAGAAATCAGCCTTAAAGTTAATATTTAACTCAATAGAAAGTGGCGAAGTAATTGATTCCAGTACGTTAAATTGAATTGGCTAAGTCTTTAGCAATGGTTAATGTTGGAAAATTTTCTTAACATTGGTGTGGGTGATTTATTACTTTCTACTGCATTAAATACCTTCTAGTCATTATTTTTTGCATGCTGGAAAAAATCATGACTGCCATACTTTTCAACAATGCAAATTCCTAATTTTTTCCTTTAAAAGCCATAAAACTGCATTGGAGGATTGAGATCCTTAAAAGCTTGTAAAATTCCACCAGGGAGTAGGATGTCTTTGTTACTTAACTGACTGAAGCGCTCCTGTCTGATATCATGGAATCTGGTTCCAATCAAGGCAAATGATGCATTTCACATTCACGTTGTTCAATGCGTGCCATTTCAGGGGTGTGTGATTGGAGTGTGAACAATTATTTCAACCAAGAAATGGCTCATTTAATGCAATGAAAGCTCCATGAGCCATATTGTAGGTATCTCACTGGATTAAGCAAAACATTTGTGCATAGAAATTTAGATAATTTGAGAAAAAATTCCACGCACATGGGACATGCTGCTAGTAAGGGTTGAGCATTTAAAAAAGTTAGAAATTGAAATCAATCTAACTAGGTTACCTGTAAATAACCCTCTCCAGTTGAGCTGCCATATTCACTCTGTGTTCCTGAAATTGCTCTTACAGTTTATAATTAATTTCTTCAGCTGATGCTGTTTGGATGAATTGTGAATACCTCACTGTTTAAACAATGTCTCCATCGATTTGTTTTATTTGAGCTCATATTCGTAATCCTTATAGACTCATCTCCGACTCTGAAGTAACGTTGTGACTCTGAAGTAACCACAATCAGTGATACAATTCTGTGTGAAGTGAAATTTTGTATTATATAGTATCCTGGCATAACTTTGTCAGAAAATATTTCTAAAAACTCTGCTGCAGCTGCTTATTGATGATTGATGATGAGGCAGTGTGGAATAAGTGTTTAACTGCTGATCTATAAGTACGTGGGTAGTCCCAGAAGTACCTGACTTAATGAAGAAAATATTAAAAATCTAGCTTTTTTCAAGTTTGGAGACAGAAAGTAATCCAAAGGGGCTTAATCTGGCGAATAGGGTGCGTGAAGAAGCAATTCGAACTTTAACTCATTGATTTTAGCCATCGCTATAATGGATGTGTGAACTGGTGCAATGTCTTGATTAAGCAAAATTTTCTTATTCGCCAAATGCATCTCTTTTCTTGATTTCATCACTGAAGTGCTGCAATACATTTCCATTACGCATACTCACCGTTGATTTTTTCCTTTGCATTATTCCATGTGCATCCCAAAACACTGACACCATGACCTTGCCCGTAGATGGAACTGTCTTCGCCTTCTTTGAAGCTGATTCTCCCATTTCAGTCCATTGTTTTGTCTGTTCATTCATCTCAGGTGTAAAGTAATGGACCCGTGTTTCATCCATGCTTATGAATCATCGGAAACACTCAGCTTTATTGCTGTGGAACTTTGTCAAACACTCGATTGAAACATCCTCATGATGCTGTTTTTGTTCCATTGTGAATAATCTTCCGCACAGCCTTCTCATATCCAAATTTTCAGTCAATATGCGATATAAATCACTTTTTGATGTGCCTACTATGTCTCCTACCTTGCACGTTTTCAGTTGATAGTCATCCAATACCATTTTGAGGATTTTAGCACCATTTCTGGCATAGTCACCTCATTTGTTCAACACTGAGATGTTCGTTTTGGCAGCTTGTATGGCCTCGTTTAAACTCTTCCACCCAATATTTTCCTATTGTAAACAAAGGAGCAGACTCTCCCAAAGTAGAATCTAGTTCCCCTTTGATATCAGTTGGACTGAGGCCTTTCAAATGCAAGTATTGTACCATCCAGCAATAACCAAATTTTTCCATGTTCTCCCACATTCTTTGAGAGCGTTCACCACTGGTGACTGCCAAACAAGTACTTTACAACATATTGTTGTCAAACTTCAAACATAAGCTTTATAAGGCTGGTACTTTCTACCATAGTTATTCTTTTCAAGCAAAACCCACCATTTGTACGTCAGGTTGGGTACTTATGATACTACCCTCGTGTGTGGTTCAGACTTTCTAAAAGGTTCTTTGTACACTTCATCCATTCATCAAACTGGTCCCATTTTCTTGGTGTTCCAAAACATTACTTTAAAGCATAGGGAAAGGAGCTTTAATTTCACATCTTCTTGAACTTGTGAATTTCTCATGCCCCTGTGGCATCAGTTGAGGTAAGCTTTATCTCTACCCTTGTTCTGAGGCTTGAGTGATATGGTTTCTCGAGGTGATCTTCTTTCTTGTGTTCTGAATAAGTTGCCATTCTGAAAAACAATATGCTGCTGGTCGTGGGGACATTCTGTGGTGGTATTGATCCTTTCCTCAGTTTGACTAATATCAGTTCCCAGTGGATGCCCATGTATCAAGTTTGTGATTAAGGGTTTGGTTTCTTCAATAAGGGTCCTCTTCCAAATGAGAGATATCTGCACCCCTTGTTAAATATTTTCAGGATTTATTTCTGGATATTAATGTTGTGTCCCTGTTTACTCTTGGAATTAAATGATGTTCTCTCTCTATGGTGATAATATTTTCCGTGTAGGTCAATGCATTTGATTTATCCATAAGTCTAATTTAATTAGTACTGTAATTCATAGCCCATAACACGCTCTTTTATTTCCTCAGAAATTCATTATGAAGTTGACCTGAATCTTTTGGGCTGAGCTTTAAGCTGTGTTTATTTGCTTTTGCATTTGCACTGATGGTAACCAACTCTCTCCTTTCTTTGCTCATTGTTGTGGCAGTGAGCTAAAGATGACCTCTCCATCATTGATATGTTTCATGGATTTCATAGTGGATAACTTATACACAGTTGCTGTTTTTGGGATTTAAAAATAAAATTTTCTTCTTATAAATTCTTAAAATTAATAAATATCGATTATAATCTTTGCCTTTTAAAATGTAGCCAGAAAAACCAGTGTGTGTCTTATTGGCCGGTGTATCTTTTGTGCCAAAAACATGGTACATGTTTAGAGACATGCACAACCAAGCTCTGGTGAAAAGTCACCCTTATGGGATCTGAGCCCACAACCCCAGATTAGAAGGCAAGCATTTAGCATCACAGCCATCATTGGCCATATGTAACCAGCACACCTGGATAAATCTTTTTATTGCCTTTGTCTCGTCACAAATACTTTTGATGCACTGCTCCTATGGCTAGAACCAGTGCTCATAAATTTGTCTAAGACAAAGATAATGTCATAGAACTCAACTATTACTCACAAAAAATCTGGGAAGTAATAGAAATCACTGAAAAACTGAGTGACTTCTGGGAGGATTGTTTTAAGTTCTCCTCGAGCTGGAAGAATGTCAATCGAGAAACAAACTATTACAGGGCTCTTGACTAAACTCTAAAACTAGAATAGTTTCAGTGAAATATCAATTTCAACTTATCCCTCAATAGGAAAGACTTTGAAGAAAATGCCCTTCAAATAATCACAATATTGACGTGGTGGCAACCATTCTTACTGAAGATAACCAATTGTCTGCAGAAAATCACTTCAACCAGAGGGTGCCTCCTGGACGAGTGACATGTTGTCAAGAATATTAGTAACCTCAGTATGGAAACCAGTGAGAGGAACCACTTTGCATGCCTATCTGTCCAACCTTCAGGTTTGTCAGTTAGTGAATGAAAACTATTTGGCAAAAAATTATTTTATTATTTAAATTTAATATTATATATCCCTCCCTCGATTGGCTGAATTCTTCGTTTTCTTTGCTCCACCCATGTATTTGTATCACACCTGATACTAACTAGTCATGAAAGTAGTTTTTGAATTTTTAGGGATTTTTGATCTGTATTGAGGCTAACTAAAACTAAGGAAACTAATAAGACTTTTTGTAAGTTATGATTTTGACATGCATATGAAATCCTTACACTTGCTGCAAATGATGATCAGACTTGCTTAATGATTGTCTTTTTTAGTGACACTTTGATAATGCCATTGTCACTTAAAATACTTCTGGTCATTTCAGGAGTTATGCTTTTTCTTGAGATTTCTACGTCTGAAAAATATTCATTTTATTAGGAAACTCTCAGACTTTTTAACTTGCCTTAATCATGCAATTACATGAGTCAACTTAAGCCGTACAAAGTGGCCATTGTTCTTAAGGATTGTTTGAATGGTTATTGAACTTTGTTACATTATCTTTAAGCATAAATATATGCATACACACATGGCTGAGCAGAATACTTTCAAAATTGTTTTTGAAAAACTAAATATGTACTCACAATAAGTGTTTCGTATGTAAGATTTTGTTGTTGATTTTTTCCTTGACATTTTAGCAGAGATATTGATGTGTAACTAGCTGTCATAGGATAGCAAATTACTGGAGCAGTGTTGCTAGGCTCTTGAGGTTATTCATTGCAAATAGTTGTTTCTAAATCCATAGAAGCATATATCTGATTCCATGGTTGAATCAGGTGAGAGGGTGGACCACATAACTTTTAGTCGATAGGAGGGTCAGGCATACCGTTTCTTATCTCTTTTTTTTATAACCTTTTCTTACTTCTGTCCTTATTTTAGAGTTTAGTACTGAGCTAGAAGAAACTTTGACGAACTCATCAAGAGTGAGCCATGGCAAATATTTGGAGCTAGAACAGAAAATGATGTTACAGTTTGATGGAAGCGGGGCGTTCAGTCAATGGAGAGAAGGCAATCAGAAAAGTTCTTTCAACTACTTGCTGCTTGATCCACGGACTACTCGGAATCTACCTTCAAGATGGGCTAGACACGGATGTTCAGAAAAAAGTTTCTTTGGCAGTGAAAGTTGTCATTTTTGGCGAGAGTTCTTGAGCTCCATATTTTATGTTGGAAAAGGGAAACGCTCTCGGCCATATTCACACCTCTACGAAGCAGTCACTGCTTGGAGAAGTAATGGCAGTGGTACGTCAAAGGTTTGTACAGTTTGGGTTTGAAATTCCACCTTCCCAACCATTGTATTTTATTTTGTTATTATCAGTGGTGTATTATTTACTCTTTTTTGTCCCTGTTTCAGCTCGTATCTCAGCTCAGATTTTCTGTTCAAGAGAGGGATTTCAGCTCTTTCTTTTGAATTATCATTATCTAAAACTCTAACTGCTCTGTAAGGATGATTCTCACCGTTATTGTCCTAATCAGACACTATCAATCAAGTTTTGTGATTTTAAGAACCTGGCAAATTTTTGAAAATAACAATTCTGTTTTCCCCTCTCATGAGAGAATTAAAGAAATTGCTTTAATGCTATTGCATGCATTATGGAGAGCCATAATCACACCCTAGGTCCAGTGAACAAAGTTAAGCTTACTGTACTTAGTTTTCCAAAGCATCCTAACCTCTCTCTCATCTAGTCATTGAGTGATAACTCTGTACTTTTTGATTTTAGCCTTCAGTGGATGGAGCTTGGATTAGGGGTGGGGAAAATTAAATGGTGTAACTTTGGAACTAAGGGCAAAGTGAATCCTGCTTGGAAAAACATGGTACTGAAGCTAATCGTATCAGAGTTTTCTGGGTACCTCTATTTTTGTGGTTTAAGGCAACAAATAATGCTTTCATAGTAGTATTAAATATCAAAAACTTATTTATGCTGAGAACAGCTTCCATTTTCTTTTGCAAGAAATTCAAGTGTGTTGTGTGATATTTATACATTATAGTTGGAAACAATATTTTTTACTGTGGCACTGCCAGGAAATGTGAAAGGAGATCTTTGCTTACATTAATTAAAATTAGAATTTTCCTTCATAAACATTTTGTCTTAAGAATTCAAGTCTCATCCAGGCACCTCTGTGATCTTACCCTGGTTTTGACAGTTTGAGCCCACATTCCTCGCTGTATCCTGGATGACTTTTGCTCTCACATATCACATTTGCGTTACTCACCTGTGTTTGCCTAATTTTGCCTTAAAAATATAAATTAGAAAGTAAATTTGTAGGGATTCTATTTTCATGATAAATCAACTATAAAAATTGTTTCAGGAGATAATTTTAGGTGATGATTTTAGGTGAGCCAATGTCATCTCATGACCCCTTTGTAAATTGCCCACTTTACCCATGGGAAGTCTGTCTGATTGAGCTAGAGTTCACTACATGTGCAATATCTCCTATCTTTTCAATTTAAAAGCTGATAACAAGTGGTGCAAGTATAAAAAATGAAACATAGAGTGACAAACTTTGTTAAAATATAGTTTACTTCCGATAAAATTTATGATGATGTTCTTTGGCAAGTATAAATATTTAAACAAAGAGTGACAAACTTTGTTAAAATATAGTTTACTTCCAACAAAATTTATGATGATTTTCTTTGGCCGCTAGCATATTATGCAGCACTGCTCATTATTTAGTATCCAAATCTGCAGCACAGTGAAGTATACATAACATAGAATCTCACTGAGGGAATGTCAGCATTTTTATAAGGTCAGGTGTTATTCCCTGTTTTTCTGTTCAAGAGAGGTGACATCTATACTGTCTATGAATGTAGAGAATCATAGAATTTTTCATGTAAATCTTAGCCTAGTGTGTAGCCTCTGAGTCTGTAGCACTGCCCAGCCCACTCATTCTGCAGTCTTTGTTTTACACCTTGTTCACTCTTGGCAATTTTTTGCAAATCATCACTTTTATACTTTCATGTACATCCTTGGACCTTTAAAAGTGTAAATCCCATGTTATATTGAATATGACTGAAATATAAGGGGAATAATTGTTCACAAATTTTGTAATGACTGCATACTGATAGCAGCTTAGCAATTTCCTTTTGTCTCATCCAGCTTGGTCACCTTTTGATAACTGTTGTTTGAACTGCTACCTCCCCTTGATATGAGTTTACTACCCAAATGTGTCATTTTATTATGGCTGCAATTCTATAATCTTACATATATTTATTTGGTTCAGTATTGTCGCCACAATTACCCTATACAGTAGATCCTCGCTTTACGATATTAATCCGTTCGGGAGGACTGATCGTAAAGTGAATTCCATCGTATGTGAACTCGGCATTATTTCTGGACAAAGAATCGGTTTAAAGAGCATCAGTGCCAATCCATTCAGTGTACACAACATAGCCAATGCATAGGAAATATCCTGGATTAAAATTATTTAAAATATTATTAAACCAATATTTAAAACACTATCGATATTTAAAACAAAATAGGAGAAATTTGAAATTTTAAAAAGCGTGCGCAAAATCAGCTCAGATAGTAAGTCGAATCATTCGTAAGTTGAACACATCGTAAAGCGGGGGTCTACTGTACTGGGAAAAGTGAAAATGGTAGAGGTGTCGTGTTGTGGGTGACAGGTTTTCAGACTTATTTATAAAAGAATGAAAACTGGTGAAAAATGAGTCATATTTTCATTGAATCACAACTTTTTGTCTCTTAGAATGACTGATAATATCTGATTTATGGCCGGCTGCAATAACGTTTAGTTTTGAGATCTATTAAGTTACGGACCTCATGAAAATATTCAGGTTGCAGGAACACATGTACTGGTTTCATAACTATTCTACCAATTGTTAATTGCTTTGAAGTTTTGATCTAATCTTCCCTCGCTATGTAACATTGATAGTGATATGTGGCATCCTGGCTCTCGGCCCGCAAATAGTTTATTAATGAATAGTCCCGTGCAGTATAGGGAGTGAAAGAACTACCCAGCTGACTAATGTTTATAACGTGGTTTATTCGAACTGGTTGATGCAAATACTTAAAATTTACTCAAAATGCAATATGGCGGCTATGGCAGATACAACGTGGTGCAGAGAGTCACTTGTATCGATGATGCACACTGAAGGCTTGAAGAAGACTGGTATCCCAGGTTTCTGTGCGCCACTACCGTGGGCGCTCTGGTGGACAATCTGTGGAACTTCAAACAAATGAAATTATATATCTGCTTCATACAAAGGAACTCTAATATCCGCCACATGATTTATCCTTGTACTTGTACTTGATAACATGTAATTGCCAAATCATATAATAAATATTCAGTCAGAGTAAACACACTGACCATCTCAAAACCACAATTTATCAAGTAATCAAAACTCCAAGTGGTTCATCGCGCATCTTGCGCTCGTCATCGTGGCTATCTACTTATGGAGCTCGTAACTCCATTCCTTAAGTTATGAACCCATTTGTTCATCCAATAAATTTATCGAGTGTTTCTGCAATTCTACTGAATGGTTGCCGTGGCTTATGGGTCCCATAACTCTATGGGATACATGTGTGTCGTTCTTTCAACTGGCTATTAGGAGATTGTTTTACGCCTCTTCTCAGCTGACACGTGTCTTGTTGGGTATAGTTTTTACATGGAATGCAACTTTTTTTCAGAGTAAGAAAAAGGTGAATCAAGTAATTGACATATGGAAGGAGAATTTGGGTGTTGTTTGTCTACATCTATTCCAAAATGTGATCCCTGCAGAAGCATTAACAAGAGAAGCTGCCATGATCGATGCCATTGGTAAATTTTGCTTTTTATTTGTGATTGACATCTTTTTATTTGTGATTGACATATATGTTTTCCATGGTTTTCAAAATGTTGTGAGGCTAAAATTAATGAGAAAACCATATTTAGAGAATTAGAACACTCAAGTGAAATTAGTTTCACGTCTGAATTTTTAAATTTATCATTTTAAATGAGGACAAATTGATGTTTTGCCTTTGTTTTGATCCTTGATAAGGGGGTGTATACTCATGATAATGCTGAGTCAATTTAATTTCCTTTTGGATTCCATTAACCCTTACGCTGCTGTAGCATTTTTCTGTTTGCACGGTTACTGGAGGAAAACATTTTTCTGTTAGACCATTGCTTTCTTACTTGAGGTAGTCTTCCTAAACTCTTTCCATTTCCCGGGTGGCTTGCACTCAGCCACCCCCACCATCCCTCGCTGCAGAGAGCACTAAGGCATGTAGAGGTCGAGGACTGCTTGCACTGGGCCAGTCCTCACAGTGGGGGGCTCATCTGTGGGTTTTTCTTTCTTACTGAGAGAGCTATCAGCACTCCAAGGTTTTTTTATAGGATGAGTCGAATCCAAATGTCGATTCTCGATTCCACCGATTCTTATGGCCTGGTTACACGATACATTAACCCGTACGTGTTCATGTACAAGTTCATGAACGAATGCATGAACCAAATAGAACAGGTAGTATTTCCCTGTTCACCCGTTCATGCATTCGTACAAGTTGGTGTGGTTACACGGTGAATTTTCATGTTCATTCATGCATTCTTGCATTCGTACATTAACTCGTACGGGTTAATGTATCGTGTAACCAGGGCTTTAGAATCGGTATCGAGAATCGATCGCCTGAAGTCTATTCCGATTCGGTATTGAGATTCGATTCGGTATTCGGATTCGGTATCGAGAATCGATCGCCTGAAGTCGATTTCGATTCCAGATAGATAAATCAAATTTCATTTATCTCATCATATTTATCCCAGTAATTTTGGGTGAAGGTAATCAGTTTGTACTTTTTATCTACCTCAATAAGCTGAGGATATATTTGCTATTTGTTAATAAATATACTTTTTGAGCGACTTAATTGTCTATGTTATTTTATTTCAGCCAATACTTGAATTTAAATAATAGTTGTATGCTACTGGTGTATCAATATCCCACGTGTTATTAGGAATAAGAAGCGATCGAATCGGGAATCGATTTGAAGGAATCAGAATCGAAAAATATTGGAATCGACTCATCCCTAGTTTTTTTTCCTCAACATAAATCATTCATGTTCACCCTCAGATTTCATGAGAAGTGATCATATCTTGCCAGTGTCCATCAGCCTTAAAAATGTTGTTGAAAGTATTGGTCTCTCTTTCTTATTCTTTGACCTATGAATATTCAATCCCTGTGTGATCAGTAGTGACCAAGCTATGCTTTGAGTTTTATCTTGTCCCTTTGCCTGGGTTTTCCACCACTCTTTCCACACTCTCTAGGTTTTTTACTCCAGTTTACATATACCTTTGGTGTTTATATATAGTTAAAAGTCAATGTATTTATTTACTCTGGTATCAAATTGATCAGGAAACTGTTTCAGTCATCATTACTGAGAGAATCTTTCATTTTAAAAATTACTTTAAAATATTACAGCTCCAATTATGTGTCAATTAAAAGTTCTCAAATGTAGCCACAACCCATGGTGAGAAGGAAGAAAAGGTCCCAGATCATAAGGGTTCACTTCCTGCTAGACACTTGCCCAGGCAAGAGGGGAAAATACTTCTCTTGCTTATCTCCTGCACAAGGTTGTAGAAAAATCATGGGTTCTCTCAGCCTAAGGGTTAAAATGAGGATAAAAAGGACAATTAAATTTTGCATATGTGTGGGTAAGAGAACAACTCTTTGAAGACTATTTTACAGTAGAGTGACTTATTTTGAAACTGTTTCAGGGTTGAAAAATCTGACTAATGAGCAAAGAGGGAAGTATTATGGCCTCATTTCCAACCTGGGTTTTTCTGAGAAGAGGTACTTTGGATCCTTTCTTCTTCATAGGGCGTTCATCATTTTTTTGGCTGAAGGTGAAAGACAAATAAAACCTGCTCACCTTGACTGATATTATGATTATCAATTGTAAATTGCCTTTTATTAATTTTCTAGTCTAAATTGTTTTATCGTAAATATTTTGTTAATTTTTTTAATTGCAAAAGACTAGCTTGGCCTGACTGGACATATTTGTTTTTAATGTTTTACAACTCTATTGCTTTTTAGTATTGTTTATTTGAGTTTATTTGATGATGATCATAAATGTTTTATAAAATGTTTTAATTTAAAAAAGGCCGGATCATATTGGCCAGTTTTTAAAATTTTATTATTGTCAAGATGACCCTGAAGTGGGCATATAAGTACTGTAAATAGTTGGGTGGCAAAGAATCCTAACTAATCATCACATGTACGTTTGCCATCTTTAAGTATTCATAGTTCTTTTAATACCCAGTAAATACTCAATTTTCATATAAAAAATGTCCGTGCATTGCTGTGTCATTTTTGACTCTATCAACATTATAATTTTCATCAAAGAGGAAATATCAATGGCCTATTTGTCCTAAGGGAAGAACTTTTTATTATAATTACTGAGATATAAAATTTTATGTTACATATGCTGAAATATGGACTATGTAAAGTCATGGTGACTTGACTATTAATTGAAGATGGATTTTCATCTCTTGAAATAGGCCAGAAATTTTATAACGGTAATGCGTGTATGTATGTGATAGTGTGAAGGGATCTCTTTGGAGTACCTTCCTCCGTGCAATGTAAATGACTGTTTGAGTGATCCCTTTGAATCAAATGGTGCTTTTGAAAAATGTTTTCCATTCATGCAATGCTGTTGTTTTCCTCACAGCACCTTGGGTAGCCTACAAGGTAATTGAATTTTAAAATAAAAAAGAATGTGAATTTTACTTAAGATTTGTTGCATAACTTTTATAGCATTTTATTGTAAAGTATAGTTGTAACTTCATTTAATATTTTATGATATATTTTTTATTGCTGTGACCTAAGTAAATATTTTTATTCTAAGTAACTGAGTTGAGTTTTTTTGGTACTTCTACTTCCCCACATTGCTCTCATATGGGCACTCAGCTTTCCATTTATAAATAGATTTATTTTAGTGATGACCATGTGTGCATAATACATACACTGCATATAATCCTGTTAATTTGTTTTCATGTACAATACTATGAAAGAGAGTATAAAAGGGAATTGAAGGTAGAGAGTTGAAATTTTGCCGAGACGCTCTTTTGAGAATAGATATTGTAAGTTAGATCAGGGTTGGATTTTCTTATGAGGTGGAAAACCAGATAAACAAAACATGGTCAGCAGTCGGCAAAGCTTTCCAATTCAATTTTATTCTGTTTGGGGAATTTTTCATGCTACATGTGTAATGAGGATGCAACCTCATTGGTGGCATCCCTCACGTTGTACCCACCATGGTCATTAAAAAAATGAAATTACGTCATGCTCTGCCTGAAATGTATTGAAAGTTTAAAAGCAACTACTGTTTCCAATTCAGATAGAGACAAGGTTCATGCTAAGGGTATATGGAGTTCCCAATGCTCTTGGAGTGATGACATGGAATTGCTTCTGATGGTTGTGTAGATGAATATGTTGCTGCAGGATACTATAGTGTCTTACTTCCTATTTACATCTCACATTCCTACTTAGTGATAAGGGTGACAGTAGAAAGAAACCATGAATACAGGCAAGATGTTGGTGTGGAGAAGCATGGAGCGGTTGAGCTGATTGGCAAGGACAAATGAGAAGGTATTAGACGTTGGAGAAGAGAGGAAACTGGTGGCAGAAGAGCTAGAAGGGGAATGTTTTGGAAACTGATGGAATGTTGACTAGGATAATAGGGGGAGAACGCTGGGGAAGCATGGAAGACTAGGAATTTTGGACAAAATAAATTGAGGGAGACGATGTGAGGGTTTTTAGAGGCATCTAATGGCACATCACCTATGATGGGGAAAAGGAAATATATGCCAGAAATTTGGATGATAGAATAAGTACTGTCAGAAAATCTACCAATCAGCTGGTAAAATACTCGAATAAAATGATTGAATGCTCCTGCACAACCAAATTTTTTTATAAAATGATTCAATGTTTCTCAAGGAAATGCACTTTTTTAATTACTGTATCACTAAATTGGCATTGAAGTGCAACATTCACTGCATAAAAGTCTTTTGTCTGGCCTTGGATCCACACCACCCCCCAAATTTATAATGATTGCTTTGATTAATGAAGCTGCTCAGATGTTCTCTTCCGATATGAATTTCAATGACTCAAAAGGAATGAGAATACAAATGTGGCAAAATTTTATTTGCGATTTGATTACAAAATCTCAGCACAATGAGTGAACCACAACAATGTACCAGTATGAATGGAAAGGCATATTTTGATGCATTAATTTTTAATATATTGCATCAATGGAGGGAACATATCTAATGCTTGACTTCACAGAAACTATGATGGCCAGCAGAAGCCCTGAGCATAGTAAATTATCTATGAGCCTGTTGTTGAAAGCTGAAAACTGGGATTTTTTCTTTTCCAGAGTTAATCCTACTAATATTGTAAATGTGAAAGTTTGTATGTTTGGATGTTTGTTACTCAATCACGCAAAAACTACGGGACTGATTGAGCTGAAATTTGGCATGTAGATAGGAAATATATCTGTGGGTAATGTAGGCTACATTAAAAAGCCCTTAGGGTCCCCTAAGGCCCCCTAAAGGCTCCTCTGGTGGTCCATGCTAATCATTGAGTTAGGTGCAGTGGTTTCGTTTTTTGCTTTTAAAAAAGTACTTTCACTCTAGATAGAGGGCTGGAATTTATTTTATCAGTTGGCTGAATTAATGAAAATTCCAATTCTTCCAATCAAATTTCTATTACGTTTCGTATTCCTGTGAAAGTCATGTTTTTAGCTGAAAAATCACATTTTCTCTGAAATCAACAGTATCATATTTCCTTAGCAACCAAAGATTTGATTTTCAAAAGATATACACGCTTCTTTAAGTAACATTTTTTCCTGTAGGCCCATGATATTATGTTGAGAGAATATCTGTATAAGAAGGGCCTAGAGTCTCATGGGCCCAGAGTCTTAAGGGCCTCATGATGGATTGCTTAGGTAGGGAATCGATAAATTCAATGCATATTTACAATAAGTATACATTCAACACTCCTGAGGGAAAGCCGCAAATATAATGTTTAAGTTTATATTCTAATGAGCTGATACCGATGCTTCAATGATCACCAGTGTTTCTAAGCATTATACAAAAAAATAAATAAATCCAACGTAAAAATACCATAAAAGGATACCTATATCAAGACAAATGGGAAACTAAGTTGGTCACCTTCCCGTGGTGTTTCTTGGGTTACACTAAGAACTGCACAAATCTCATCCTAACCCAACCACGGATGGGTACCCAGCTATAGATCTGGTTCAAATATTGACCTGGCTGTTTCGAAACTTCAATCTGTTTAAATATGGTGGAAACTATAATAACGTCACTACATTCATCTTACCCAAAAGAAGAACGGGGTGTTCTGCTCAATGAACACCATCCATGCATGAAAATTGACAATTGCCCTAAGAATCAACATATGTTTTTGATTTAAAAACCGAAACCAATGATTATGGCTACTCTTTACGCCTAAGACGCAGTCCAGGTAACGGAGGATTAATTGGTCGAATAAACATTGCTGCTGCTGCAAATGATCCATTTGAAATTCTCAACTGCTGGATTTTACCCCTACTCTCCAAATCTGTTTGATGATACTTGATGAGCTGATTGGCAAGAAGGACAAATGAGAAGGTATTAGACATTGGAGAAGAGAGGAAACTGGTGGCAGAAGAGCCAGAAGGGGAATGTTTTGGAAACTGATGGAATGTTGACTGCTTATATTTGCCCATGCATTAGCCTTATCAATAATGAATATCGCAACTGAAATAAGTCATTGAATGCAAATATATGTATGTACACAAGGGAAGCGATTAAGTACATTCACTCAGAAGAGGACTTAAAGAAGACCACTCAGTATTCTTTAGGTTTTGTGGTTTTCGTATATAATAGATTCAGTTCTTTTCACACCCGTTGAGTTTCAAAAGGTATCTCTCACTAGTCATTTATATTTAACCAGAAATTTACAAAGGTGGAAAATATAAAGGTCTCTCCAAGGTGAATCTTAAAGAAAGGGATGGGGTGGATTGCCCATGAAATGAGATATTTTGAGCCGACTATGAGTTGTCCGGCTCTGCCATAGAAGCTGTCGAGTGGGGCTATAGAAGTAGTCCCTGCGAAGGCAGGGGCTCTCCCAGGTGGCGGTGGCTTACCTAAAAATAATCTAATCAACTAAAGTGGGTCCCAGCTATGCAGCAAGTGTAACCTCCCTTAGGATGGGGGTTCATTCATTATTCTGTTTCCGAGTCGCCGAGTGGAGATCCTGACCGCTCCCGAAGCCGATGCCCCGTCTTCACGGAACTTCCCTTGCTGTTGCAGCGTAAGGTACCACCGATTTGCCCGCCTTCTCTTTGGTTCTGTGTCCTACACCTTACCCCCTTCTTGCCTGTGAGCCGGGGGCGCTGTGTTTTGTGTGACCCAGTCTTGAAATAAAAAGGATTATTTTTGAATCTGAGTAAGGAGAGAATGTTTACTGCCATCCCTTCCTATCGCGGTAAGTTTCAATTTTTAGAATGTTACATTGCCACATCTTGAGGTGAAGGTCAGTGCATTAGAAGGCGATGAAGAGTTGAAGTGATATCAGCATATAGAGGTAGATGGCCAGTACAAAGTACAGAAGAATGCTTAGTACTGGTGTCACTCCCAAATAAAATTCCTCGAAAGTTACTGATCATCAGAAGTACAAGTAATGTTTCAGCAGTGCTCAGGACAAAAAAACTGTTGAGTCCTGAAGGCCATAGGCTATAGCTCCTATAGGAGAAAAACTATCTTTTATTCCAGAGCTGCATATAGTGAAAGCTTTCTCTCACGATAGGATACAGCCACTGGCTGGGACATTATGAGCAAAGTTACAATTAAAGTGAAAAATGTTTTATAATTTGGCAAGGAAAAAAAGTTTGGAGAAATGTTGATAGAAGATTGGATGTTGATAAAAGATTTCTTTGAAAGGTGGATACGATAGCGGATGGAGTAAGTAGGAGGGCAAAAAGAAGAATGAACTATCAAGGAACGCTCTGAGAGGAAAGGAATCCCTTCCTTCTCAAGTTGATGTAAATAATGTAAGATAAAATAAGAGTTACGTTACTCCGGACATTTGAACCACTCTTAAAAGGAAGCAAGCCCCACATTAGTGGATTGATAAGAATAGCATGAATTGGTGCCAATCCGTCATCCTTAAAATTATTTATAGATTTTTCATTCACATATTCTTATAATTAAAATTTGGAACGTAAAACTTTTCTTCGTAAATAAATTTCCCATCCCCAGTTCCCCTCGAATTCCTTTCGTAATAAAGTTTTTGGATTATTTATTATGTTCTTGAGCTGATATCTAGTCCTTTCAAACGCATACTGTGGACGAGGACGAGTGACAACTGGAGGTTGTGTTATATTATTAGCCAAGCAATGCGGACGTAAACGAGGAGGAATTCCAAGGTTTCTAGCGCGGAAATGGCAGAGCGTTTTATTATTAATCCTACATCTCTTGGTTAACTTCGTGTTCATAGTTGATGTAAAGTTCAAAGGTTGTCAGACACGATAAACAGCTATAATCAAGGACCACCGCAGTGAGTAACCCATAGAATTTTGAAATCTTTCTTCGGTTTCATCACATTAGGTCGAAAGTATCGACTGAAATCGTCGATAGTATCGTTACCGACAACTGCGGTTCTCGCGCGGTATGATAGAAACAAAGTTGTCGTCTGCATTTGCATACAGCTTGTTAGCATTCTAATTATGTTAAGGTGACTGTAACATCCGAATTTGTTTGGAAAAGTGATATTTTATACCGTTTTCAAAAGTGACGAGGAAGCATGAGTTCAATATTCAGAGCTTACCAGAGGATTTTAATGAAACATCCGACTAAAGTGCAAGCAGTGCAAACAGGCAAGATATTTTGTTTTGTAGCTGCAAAATCGTTTGTATTTTCAACGTGGTAATTATGGTAACTATTTGTTATTAAGGTGTTCTTATGGGTGCTGGAGACGCCGTTGCTCAAACTATGATTGAGAAGAGGAAATTCAAAGATTACGACTTCGTGCGAACAGCCAAGTTCTTTGGCATAGGTTTCTGCATCGCGGTGAGTGTTTATCATTTTTTTTCCATACTTTGAATTCTAAAAACATGGACACTTATTTGTTATTCGCCCTGTAGAATGTTAGAAGACTTGTGAATTGTGTATTTTAAAATGAAATATGTTATCTTTGAAATTGATCATTGGCAGGGTCCAGGGCTTAAAGTGTGGTATGGATTCCTTGATAAGCACATTGCCAAGAGAAAGACGGGCGCCACAGCTGTGTTGAAGAAAGTTTTCGTGGACCAAGCTTTGTTTGCACCTAGTTTTTTGGCATGTTTTGTGGTTTTACTTGGAGCTTTGGAGATGAAACCTTGGGATAGTATCAGAGAGAAGCTTGATAGAGACTATTTCGACATTCTTGTGACAAATTATAAGGTAGGTTTACAATGCAGTATGCAAACTGCGATAAATATCTGTTTCAATATCGCCAAAGTTATTTAGTCACCCTTGGTTAATGCTGAAGTAAATGTGACGCACTCATAGCTTGAAACCATCTTAATTGAATTCATCTATTGTTCAGTTTATACATATGTGTACCATATATATAGGCCCTCTCCACTGCTAAATCATTGGTCCATGCACTGCGAATCCAGTCCCAAATCATTCTATTTTCTATCATTATCTCCCTTTTGAATTCCTATTAATTACCTTCAAATGCTCTCCAATGTCCTCTCGTCCTTCCTCTTCTTATCCATTATTCTCTCCTGAAAGGTGACTGTAACTGTATCATTGCCTTCTACTGCATCTTATTACTCTTCCAAACCATTGTTGCATCCTTTACATTTTCCATGCCCACCTCTTGTCTAATTGTAGCATACATATTTCACTTCTCTAAAGCCCTGGTTACTCAGTACATTAACAGGTACTAGTTGATGTGTGAATGCATGAACATGTAACTGAACGAGAAAATTCACCATCTATCCACACATGAATGCATAAACAGGAAAATAGATCCTGCTTTATTTGGTTCATGCATTCATACATGAACACATACTGGTTAATACATTTTGTAACCAGGCCTTTAGTTAGTTTTTTCATTACCCCTCTAGCCTACTCCACTCCATGTATCCCAAATCTTCAAAGGGTGTTCGCTCTCTTATAATATAGCAAACAGAAAATGGGGTGGGTTTGTGTTTCCTTCTTTCAATTTGCCATTACTGTCATTCAAAATTCTCCAGGAAGGTATGATGCTTTCAAATACTCAGGTGAGAATGTAGTCCACCAATTAATTCTAGAATAGAATAGATTTATTTGCCTAATAGATACATTACAAAAGGTAAAATCCATTACAAATGTAAGTACATAAGGCACGTCATTAAAAAAAGAGAAAAAAGTAAGCAGATACATATCAATCACGGGAAGTCAAATAGTCACTAACTTTGTAAAAACAATTCTCCTCAAGATAACAAAAAACCAGCCTTTTAAACGCCATCAATCTTTTTTCATTTTTTATAGCTAGCGGCAAATGATTATATAATTTTGCACACATTAAATAAGGTCCTTTCATCGTTGTACATAGGTTAGATGTAAGCATGTGAACATCATCGCAGCTTCTTGTTTTATAAGAATGGTAGCAGTTATTTGACTTAAACTCTGACAGATGTCTAGTGATTGAAAGCACCTGACAAAATTTGAAGGGTGACAGTCACGTTTTAACTCTTAAGGCTGCTATTGAAAATTTTCAAATGATAGAAGTGCATGTGTTATGGAGAACTGTGACTGTGCCCCAGATTTCAGATTCGCACTATGTTACCTTGCATACTGAAGTCGTGATGTATCGTTCCTTCACATATAATATGCTGAGTACTTGGACCTTTGAGAAAAGGAGTAAGAAAGCAGAGGAATTGGTTTTTATCTAATTTTTTTCTTAATTTTGATTAGTTAATTTCTTATTTTTATCCAATTGCTTTTTATCATGTTTAAATCTATACCAGGTGTACTTCCAATATTGTATTCCAATGATACCAGTATGTTAGGGTCTGCTTCCTCAATTGAAAGTCTGGTTATAAAATCTAATAATTCTGCACATCACCTACAAGAGTGGTGTATTCAAAATTCTCTTCTTCTCAATGTGGAGAAATCAAATTTAATTTATTTTTCCAATAAAAATAAACATGTAACACCTATCTCTGTAAATATAAATGGCAACCCTATTCCACAGAATAATTGTTCTTTCTTTTTGGGTGTCACTCTAGACAGTCATGTGTCTTGGGATGTTCAGATTGAAAAATTCTGTGGCTAACTGAGCTCTGTCTGTTTCTTAATTCGATCGATCAGACAAACTAAGTAATGATGTGCTATTGTCAATAATAACAACTCACAGGTAATGTTCAGTATTCTCTTCTGGGGCCCTACACCCAATGCCAAAATAATATTTAAAATTCAAAAGAGATGTCTGCAGCTGATAGGTAAAGCTTCTCTCCATGCCCCATGTCGCCCCCTCTTTCAGAAATTTGGCATTTTTCCCCTTCCCTGTGTATACATGCTTGCTACAATTATTTGTGCCAAGAAAACTCTTTCCAATTATTCCTTTAATGATAACATTCATAGTTGTCATACAAGGAGCTCTGCTGACCTACCAAATGCAGGTTAGAACAAGAAACTCAAGTTATGCACCAATGCATATGAGCATTTTATTGTGTGACAAGCTTCCTTGTGAAGTTAAGAGGGCAAAGACGATGGCCCTCTTCAAATGTAAATTACATGGTTTTTTATTAAGAAATTTGTTTTCCTCTGTCAATGAATTTCTTCATCCTTAAATTTTTCATTTGTTTTGTATATGCCTGTCTTGACGTGTCCTATATTTGTACAACCAAATCGCTGGACAAATAAATATTATTATTATTAATAATTGCTCCTTGCTTGCTTGGTGATGGACAGTTTCCAGCAGTTACTCAAAATGCTTTTTGTGTATGTAAGGTCCTCCATCCGAACTTATATATAATTGAAATGCTATGTTTAGCTCAGCCTTACTTTGTGGGAATCTCATTATTTTTGTTTTCTTGTGGTGTAGCTTCATCCCATACCTCTCATACAGGCCTAGAGCAGTGCATTCAGCAATGCCTTTGGTCTTTTGACCGAGTGGCTTGCTTGCACCTACATATTGGAAAATCTTCCATGATCTTTTCCTGTCTTTATCCTTCTTCTAGCTCACATAGACTCTTCATCCTAAGTTTCAGTTTTGAAGTCTTTTTCTGAATCATTTCCTTTGCTATTGTGTCAGTTTCTTTGTAAGGATATATTCAATGGTGAGCACAGAGACCTTGCAACCTCTGCTTGTGTGAATGACTCTTGTTTCAGTGGGCTGAATCTTATTTAAGACCTCTACTCTCACATCTGATGTCTTTGCCACTCCACTGAGGAACAAAAGGAAGGTTTTAGTGCATGGAGAGAGATTATAATGTACAATATGAAATGAAAACACCATCGCTTAACCTGGTGATATCTGGAAAAAAAATTTCATAGAGTTTATTAGTGATAAAATTTTATTTTCATATGCATTATTTTCTTAAGTATTACATCTGATATTTTTATTTTAGACCTTGGTGGATATGGTATCACGTTTTGGTACCAAATGGTGCTGGTAGGTTCTTGGAGAAATATTATTGAAATGTATTGAATCATCTGAAATTTACATTTACTGGCTTAAAATATTTAGTACTCAATAGTTTTCTTTGTAGCATACATTTTTTACGTAAAATATCATTGAAATGAAGAAAACACCCATGTAAAAATCACTTTTTAAATATAAAATACTCGTACATCCCAAGTCAAGGATTTTATGAAAGAATTTGCTTTCAAGGCTTCATTCAATCATTTCCATAAATGGAATGGTGTGAAGCAATGAATGCAAAATCCTTCATTACATTATTGGATTATGGACGGATGGAAAAGAAATTTTGTATAAATACTCAACCTGAAGAAATAAACATGCAATCACTCCCTTCATGTAATTAGCATTGAAAGCACCTAGTGGAGTGGTATTGTACCATTTAAATGTTTGTTATTATAACTTCCCTCCCTGTACAATTTCATTAACTGCTATAAAAAAATCTGCTCCCAGATATAGATATGTGTATTTAAATGTGGTACTATTTGAAAATATGTTGTAGATAATGACAGTACATACAGGATGAGTAATAGAAAATCAGACAGTCTTAGTTGAAAAGAAATAATTTTTTGGCATTCATTAAACATTCTCCTATTTCATATATCCACAATTTACGTAAAATACTTTTCATAACAGCAAACTTGTGAGCATCATGAGGTGATTTGTATTTAATCAGATGTAATGTTTAAAAAAATATGGGAAAATATCAAGAAATCTGAAGAAAGTTAAGTTTAGGAATATACTACCAATTGTTGCCAAATGGCAATGTTTAGTGTGTGCAATGATTCACTGAACCACAATCAGTTTAACGCCCACTCTCACTTCACTCCTCCTCATCCTTTTTTCTTTCCTACTTCTGATCAATTATCTCAATGCAATTGCCTTCTCCACTTCTCCACACACAACTAACCGTAGGACTGTATCGCCCGACACATGGCTCACTCAGACAGGTTATTGGTATTTGCAAATTCAGCAGATGGAACCAAACTCTTATTTTTTATAAAAATAATTGTCTTCTTTACTAAGTCATTTCAAAGTAAATTAAAAGTGGAAGTATCCTCATGCAAGTTCACTATATCAAGTAATTCACACAATCAAAGATCCGGTCCATTCCCTCATTCATGAATAGTGTTTCATTGATTGATAAATAGGCAAGTGAGTGGAGATGAACATCAGATGACAGGCATGGCGTAGAAATCAAGTGGGACCGAGTACCCAAGAAAGGGAAGTAAACATATCATTAGACGATCAAGGAGACCGCTCTGATTCCTTTAAAAAGCCTGAATATTTGTAAATCTCATACACTCATGATTGTGGTCAATATCCAATCGCTAGGCCTTCCATGGATTCCTTTGACGTTTTGGCAAAAATAAAGTCACATCACATAGATTAATTATGCGGGCACTAGAAGAGACCTTGATTAAAGTTTAAAATTTTTTTCCCCTTGGGTGGCCACTCAAAAAACCCAACCCCTCTTATATTTGACACATTATGGTAAACATGGGACTGGGCTCTGTGTTATGCTTGAATTTTTTATGGATAAATTCATGCTTTCTTTTGGAGCACTGGAAGGATTACAATTGTTGATTTAAAGAAGTGTGAAATTCTTAGAAGTCAATGTTGTGGTAATTCCAGAGTTTGCGACTACTTGCAAATTAATTGTGATTGAATACCTTTTTCATGGTAATTTTTACTTTTAACAGTTTACTTTTGTGTGGAAGTTATTGTAACCAGCCCCAATTACATTTTTGAGTATTTTACCTAACCCTGTGAAAAGCCAGTGTATGGCACCATTCTAAAGATCAGTTATTTAAACTAGCATAAGACAACTTTGGTCAATCCAGTCTACTCCTTAGGTATTTCTGTTG
Organism: Ceriagrion tenellum; assembly: GCA_963169105.1. Lineage (NCBI taxonomy): Eukaryota > Metazoa > Arthropoda > Insecta > Odonata > Coenagrionidae > Ceriagrion > Ceriagrion tenellum. Next base: position 51,440,140 of record OY720637.1, read on the forward strand.
TTATATATGTATGTGTGATGGTCTATTCTTCTCATCTTTTGTCCATGTATGAGAACATTTGTGCTCTGTGTCTTTTGGAGACCATCTAGACACATTACTTGTCTTTCCAGAGAGACGAGCTCATTTTCTTGCTGTTGCAAAACTTGCTCATACCATTTCAGTAATTTAGGTTCATACTAACTTATGTAATACCTCTTTCTGTTTTCTACCAACAGCCATACATTAAAATTTTCAAGTTTCTGGGCCAAATCAGGTGAAGTTTAAAAATGGTTCATGAAAAGTGTATGTCCTCTGTTTGCCAGGGAATCTAGCGATCACTTGACCCGAGCTGGCACTGAATTGCCATGTCCTATTCCTTTATCATCATAGGTTGTTCATTCCTGAGATTGGTTGACTGCAGCCCTCCAGTCTTCCCTGTCTAATGCTTGTTTACTTACTTCCTGGTGGTTCTTCTAGAGTACTTTCTTCTTTGTTTGTCATATACATTTATCCCATGGACTTCCTCTTGGGATTTTCCCTCTATTTTTCCGTCAATTACATTCTTCACTAAACAATTGTGCCTTGGGGTGTGCCCAATCCATCTTGTTCTTCTCTCCTATATCATGTTTCAAACGGCCCTTTCCTCTTCCACTCTCTTGTATACTTCATCATTTCTTATTTTATCCAACCATTTAATCTTCAGCATCCTACTCAAACTCCTGGTTTTGAAAGCGTCTATTCTTTTCTGGTCTGCGTTTCCAATGGTTCAAACTTTAGATCCATAGAGTGCTACGCTCTACACAAATATTTGCTCATACTGTTTCCTCATTTGTTGTTCTGTCGTCTTTGAACACAGTAGTCACATCATCTGTGTGGAGCATGTTTATTTCTTCTCTATTTATCTTTATTCCCCTGAGTCCAATTTCTTGTGCTTCTCTTGTTGCTTCCTCTAAGTATATGTTGAACAAGTGGTTAGAGGTTGCATGAAGTCTATTTCCTTTGTTAATTTAACCTTCTAATTGTCTTCCGTCTCTCGTTCTCACTGGTACGACTTGCTTCTTGTATAGTTGGTAGCTTATTCTTCTGTCACTGTAATCCATTCTGAGTTTTTCCAGCAGCGCAAACATGTCATTCCACTCATTGTTGTCAAAGGCTTTCTCCTAGCCCCCGAATGCCACACACAGTGGCTTGGTCACATGTATCATTTTATCTACCATTACTCTCAGGCTGAGTATGGGCTCCTGGGCTTCCTCTGTTCTTTCTAAATCCAAATTAGTTTTCCAAGATGTTGTCTGCTGCTTTCCTTTCTGTCCTTTGGCCTAATGTCACACAAGTATTTTGGATGCCTGTGACACTAGACTTAAGGTTCAGTGCTCATCACATTTCTTGGTGAGGAATGTGATGAGCACAGAAAGTTCTATTCCTTTGAAAGGCCTCTGAAAGTCATCTGCTGTGGTGGCTATCTTTGATTTCTTCATACAGGTTGTCCTAGACTTTACTTCCGGGTACTTTGATGATTTCTTCTTTGAATTTGTCTGCTCTAGGTGCTTCGTTTTCCTCATGGTCTTTTACTATGTAGTCTATCAAATTCGCTCCTCAGTATGTGTGGGCCCCGATCTTCCTTGTCAACCACACTCTTGGCTTTCATAAGGCTTTCTTTCAATGGCTTCAGCCCTTGGTAGAATTCTTCATGGTGTTGCTTTCATCTAATCCCAATGTCTTCACCAACTATTAGTGTATTCCTGTTCATATGCGTTAGGTAGCTGCTTTTCATTTTTCTCTCTCAGTGTTTCTTCACCAGTTTGTATGATGTTTTGGTGTTCCCCTACTTCATTTTTCCATTAACTTTCTCATAGCAGCCTTCTGTCCATTTCTCCCTTGCCATCTTTTATGCTTGTTGACTATTTTCCTAAGCTTCCTGTTGAGGGTTGCCTCACCTTTGTTTCTGTGGTTCTTGTATTTTCTTCTGTAGTGTATTAGTTTCCTAATCTCCATTGTTGTCCATGGCTTCTCCATGTTGCCTCTTTTGCTAACCAGTTGCTATAATTGTCTTCTTCTCATCCCATTTTTCATCGGTGCCCATTTCTCCTCCATTTTATAGTTTCCTTTCAATGGTTGTGGCAAATATCTCTCTGTTCTCTTTTTCCTCCAGCATTATAGAGTCCCATGTTTGTTCATGTTTGATCTTCTTTATTTTCTTGTATTGAAAGTAGCTCTCCATGATTACTAGATTGTGATCTCTATTAAAAATCTGCCCTGGGGATAGCTCTTGTACTGCTTCAATTGGTTCTTGTCACTCACTCATACTAGTATGTACTCTATTTGGTCTCTGGCAATATCTCCTGGTGTTTTCCATGTATCTCCCCTGAGCCGATATTACTTGAAGAGTTTTTTCTTCATCCATATTTTTCTCGTTGCAAAACTCTACCAGTCTTTTTCCTTTGGTATTTCGTTTTCCCTGTCTAAAATTTCCTACACTGTGTCTTGTCTTTCCCCTTTTACTGCTCCGAGGACTTCTTCAATTTGTTTGTTAACTTATCTATTTCTTCTACTTTATGGCTAGACGTTGGCATTTAGACCTGCACTGTCATGGTTTCTGTGTTCTCCTTGTTACACCTCTTAAGCCCTAATATACCAAGAGTTAGCATCATGATGGAAAAAGATTCTATTCCATACTTTTTGGGCTTGTCTGGCATGTATACAAGAAATCTTACACCCCCCTTAATGGGCATTTACCTTCATCAATAGTTATGCTATCCCTGATATGATTGTTGTCTTGAATTTTTGTTTGAGCAGCATGTTAATTTATTGACAATGATCAGGATTATAGTTCTCCACTTCTGAGATCTACTATCAGGAAAAATCCATTTTTTCTACTTTGTGTCCCGAGAATATTGTGCTCTGTGTATAGGTTGGTATGTTCATTATTGTGTTTGTCAAAGCCATGTCAATAAAAGGAAGAAAAATGTCACTAAGTGGAGCTTCTTAGCATACTTGCATTAGACACTCCAGAATTGCAACTTTGTCATCTTGAGATTCAGCACTCTGAGCTTCAGAATTACTTCCGGGCGAAATGCAATTATATGATTTCCATAATGTCAAATGAGAAAAAACTACCGATACTAAAAGCTTTATCTTCTTAGGTATCAGGTTAAAGGGCATAGCCATAGCATTATAGCCACAAGGGAGATAAGTGAGTGAAAAATATTTCCTCATTGGTTATTCGGCAGTAGGGGATTCTCCATCTACAAAATATTCTGTGTATTAATTAGGAATCTTGCTCTTTAACAAATCAACAATTGTTTCTTGATGAGGATGTCTTGAACAGACTTATGAGCACAAACACTTCCTTACTAGAGAACAAATTACACTTGTTCTCAGATTGTCTGGGTTTTTTCTTTTAAATTTATGAATACAGGTGCAGCTGTTTAGTCACTTAATTATGAAGTATATGAATGATACCAAGGATCAAGAGCCACTGCTCATTACTAGTGAAGCTTGAGTCTGTTATATTTCAATGCCGTTAAAGCCAAACTCTTTAGACTAATATGTGCATCACTCACAAGAACTTTAAGTCCCATGGCAATGTGCATATGCATCACTGGCATTCAAAGTGTAAATATGTCCTCCTTCAATCTTTTATACCCTCTTTGAATCTCCACTGGCATCTCTACCAAGTATATACTACTCTTCCTATTCATCTTCCTTGCCATCTAGCCCCCCCCCCTAAAATCTTCTTCAAATCCACATCCTATTATATAATTTATTTTGTGTTCCTGAGCTTATTGTCCTTTAGTCATGTTCTTCCAGTTTGTTTTTTATTAAATATAAACTGGTGTTTGGACCATTTGTCACAGTGTACCTTGTTTGAATTGAATTTTTTGTGTGGTATGTGTTTTGCACTTTGTGTCTATGTAATCAACCAATAGCTGTTGACTGTTGCACTTAATTCGTCTAGGGTGTCATTGTATTGTAGGATAGTGGTTCTTAACCTGAGATACCTGTGCCCTTTAGAGGTATACTCTTTATGGTTTAACCCTAGAGTGCCCAGACTACTTGCCTTCTTAAAATGCCAGAAGTAATCATTTTGACTGCCTTAGTGTTTCTCTTATATTTAATGAGTTTTCACTACCTTAGTTTTTCTCATTATTTAACGGTCATCATCAGGGGATTATGTCATCTTTATGACAAAACTGGTCAACTAAGAATAAAACACTGTGAAAAAGTACCAAGTAATTTTTAAATTTATTCAAAATGGATTTTTACAAGGTAAAGCCTGTCACCATTGAATTTAATATTTCTTACCGCTGAAAAGAGACCAAAAGTTGTGAGTCTGCAAACAGATTGAGCGGATTAATCAATTCTCAAATATCATAAAATATCCGAGAATCTATTTCTAGACATGACTTTCTTACGAAAAGGTGCACCCCAGTTTTCATTCTACCCACTGTGTTATGACCTGTCATTTCTCCTGACAACCCTATGCCTTACAAAACAGTGATGAATGTGTCTAGTTCTTCCATAGTTATCACAAATGAATCGTTTACATTTTGCCTGCAAGCTTCATCAGTAGTACACAGTCTTATGTGGCATAGTATGAAGTTGTCCTTGGGGAACCCCCTAAGCAATTGTTGAACTCCATGAACTACATCACCCTTTGATTACCCTGTGGCCCCTGGGACTTCTCGCAGAATGTTTTGTTTATGCCCTTATTTATCATGCTGCCCAGGTAGGGTTGAGGTATTTTTGGGTATAGGTGAGTGGAATGACACATTATTATGTATAATTGCTTGTCAATGGCTATGTAAATTAAATACATAATCCCCTATAGCAGGAGTAATGAAAAAGACTATATTGAAAATTCAACACATATTTTTAAAATGGCTCGGGAAGCTAAGTAAAGCCTGAATCACACGATCATTTCTTCTGTCCCTCTGAGGGATAGCTCCAATGATAGCTTTTCAGGGACCGTGAGAATGATAGCTGGAGCTATCATTTTCCGAATCACACGGTCATTTTGGCCGTCCCTTTTTCCATCCCTTTTCGCATCATTTCTACATGTTTACTATGTTTACTACTCTCATTCCATTGAAAGCCGAACGTGGCGTTAGAGTCACTCTTTGAGGCTGAGCGCTCTGATTGGCTAAATGGTGGAGTCAGCAATGCCTCCAGGGACAGAAGAAGGGACGTGCCCAGTGATGGAAAAAGCGATAGGGATCCCTATCGCTGGAACCATCCCTGACTTTGTTCGAGTCACACGATCATTTTCGAGCGATCATTTGAGCTATCATTTGAGCTATCCCTTAAAAGGGATGGAAAAAATGATCGTGTAATTCAGACTTAAAGGTCAAAAGTGACCATGTTTACTTAACCCTTTAGTACGGTCACCTGGGTGTTTAACATCCCGAGGTATTTAAAAATGCTATATTTTTTTATTTTGTTCGCATTTTTGTTTAAATGTCTCTTGTAGCTGACGTTTAAGTAGTTTTTAATTTGTTGAATGTAATAATAGATTGATTTAACTGTTTTATGTTGTAAAAAAATATTAGTTGCAGATGTGGGAATTTGGTTCCCAATGACCATAATGGTGCTGCTAACTTTGTCCCTATTTATTTTATGCGTGCCTTATGGTCTCCTGTGAGTCCAGACTCAAGGAATATGTCACCTTATGTTTTGGCTCTTACCGGGTGATGGGGGGGATCTTTGTATCTGATACTCGTTTTTCTTTTTCAGCATAAAATCAAAGTATGCACATGGCTTAGAGGCTTTCTGATTGCCAAAATGTGCAGTAATGAATTGTGAATACATAGTTGAACTTTCCTGGAAATTTTTAGTCCCTAGCCAACTGGCGGTTTTCAAAGTAATGTGATATGTTTGGCTGTGTCTACATTTTGTTTTTCCCTCCCATATCATGGCCTGCAACAGACTTCTCTGAGGTTTGAAAACCTTCCTACACCTACCAATGAATTGTGCTCTTGCTAAAGTTATCTCCCTGTTATATGTTTTTCTGTGTGAGAATTCCATTGGTTCCTGAAGATGAGTGATTTTTGCTGTGGAGGCCTGCTTTCTTGAGAAGGTCCTACTTAAATATGGGCATCTTTTTTATTCATCACACCTATGGATTTTCCAGTTGGGCATGGAATCCAACTTTAGTTTTATATTTCATAATTAGTGATTTCTGCACTTCTTGTTAATCCATTGCTAGGTAATAATACAGGTAAATTTTTGTTTGCAATATGACATTGGAAGGGGAAAAAACAAATTTTTGAAGTTATGGAAAGAGAAAAGGACATTATTGGCAATACATTTGATCCACATGGCAAAGATAACCTGCAAGACAATAACCACAACAAGAGCATCAAATATTAGTTGAAATTATGGTGAAATATAAAAAAAAGACATCATTTGTTTAATACAATGTGTAAAATTGGTTAGTAAGAAATAATACTGCTAAAAATTTGAGTTGCACTCATTGCATGAAGAATAAATTAGCAGGCAACTATAGTGCTCGCAGAGTTTCTGTGCACTGGAGAGTTCCTCCAAGCCTAGCTGCCCATGGAAGATGAGCAGCGATTGGCTGCCAGCGTCCAATCCTGTAAACCGGTTCTTAGCTCAGTGCGTGCCGCGTACGAATACTGTAAGTGGTGACCCAAAAGAATCGGCGAAAACGAACTCTACCACCGACGACGAACGCCGACGCGAGGGCCTTTAGAATAGAAATACTCTGGACGAGAAACTACTATAGATATCGATTCAAAACTTGCAGTGATTGCAATAGTCATCGCAATGAGGTAAGAAAGGAATCCCCATTGGCGCAGGTCACCGTGGTTACACAATAAATAAACCAAACTTAAATCCTCTTCACCAACAGTTTGAAAAATACAAATACGAAAATTGTGACTAATTATCATAACAACCAATATTTTTATCGCTGGGAAAGGTATCAGCATTTATTGAACCATATTTAATTGTGTTAAGAAAGCCTGGCACCCGCTGTGGGATAATTTAAAGTGAGCTAAGACTAGACTCTTTTGGGTTGCCACTTACAGTATTCGTACGCGGCGCGCACTGAGCTAAGAACCGGTTTACAGGATTGGAAGCCGGCAGCCAATAGCTGCTCATCTACCATGGGCAGCTAGACTTGGAGAAATTCTTCAGTGCACAGAAACTTTGCGAGCACTATACACTGAAAGGATTAGGTACATGATAAAGGAACAGAAGTCACAGAAGGTTTTTTTTTCTGTTTTGGAAAATTTGACTTTGGGAAATAATAAAAAGATCAAAAGTAGTCATAAAAAATACCTGGGGCATTCTAGTGCTATGGGAAAAAAGAATAATGGCAGGAATGTGGCAACCATAGTCTCTTGACTGCAATTGTGGTTTATAAGTTCGCTTAGAAGAAATAGGTTTTCAAGTGGAAAATGTTAGGGAACCACTGTTTTAGTACCTTGACTGCGTTGCATGTGAAAGTCTTCTATATTATTCACTCTGTTGAATCAATTTTTGCTCTTGAAAGCTTATCACTCAAGATTAATTGTGTGTGGTGAATCTGTACTTTCAGGTCTGGCCTGCTGTGCAGCTGGTTAATTTCTACCTATTGCCCCTTCAATACCAAGTTCTTTTTGTTCAAGTAGTTGCCCTATTTTGGAACACATATTTATCGTGGAAAACTAGTAAACCAATTGAATTGGAATGATGCTATATTTTCACTTTACGAAATGAAATTGTTGAAATGTTGAAAAGTGAAATCGTTGATGTTTTGTACTGGACGACCAATTGTTTACCAGAGGTTTTTAATGCCATGCTTCTACCAGCATTTTAGCTGTTGTTTTGTATTTTTTGTGCTCTCTTGAGCAGTGAATTATGCTTTATCATGGATTTTACAAGCTGCTCTAGCCCATGTGTTATGATCTAGTCAAGGGCTTATCTTCAATGCATGTATTGATTAAAAAATTCACTGTCTTTGTTATTTGTGGTTTCATTCCATGAATTGCTCTCCATTTTCATTTTACATCACATGTATAGACTCCTATGGTCAGCTTTTATCCACTTTGACGTTTCGTTTTGCATTAACATGCATGCAGCAGCAATTTTCTCGAGCATGAATAACTGAGTGTTTATGGAACTACTTGGTGAATTATTGGTGGGGTATCCTCCATTCTACAAGCACCTCCACCCTATGTAATGGATCTCTATGTGTCATCCTAAAATCCATTGGAAGCCAGTAGTTTCTTTCTGATGTTTCCCTAGATTACTGATTACTGGTAGGAAAATTATTCCATGGAATGTTAAATTAACCCAATCCTATATTTGTGCCTTATTGGCTCCAAGTATTACCACAACTATCTGACCACCTACTCCTTCAGGAAATAATTAGAATGGTAAATATGTTTGCTCTCAATATTGGGGTGGTATTGGCCCCTATGAGGTTGATTTGCCAGAGAAGGAAGAAATATTTGATATTCTTAAGTCAGTGCTCATTTTTTTGTCTGTTATTATTCATAAGAATGGATTGATGCATTTCAATGTTCAAATATTTATTCACTTTACTATTTTGTTCTTCATTATTTAGTGACTTGACATTTTTAGTGCATTGTGTGTGGAGTCCATCATTTTCCTTCCTCAGTCTGTCTTCCCATTTGGTTTTCTCTCCATCGCCATTTTTGAAGGCTCTTATGTTGCAAAATGAACCATGAAGCCCTTTTTGTTTCTAACTTGGAATTATTCTTGGTTGGTTTACTCTGTCCATTTTATCGTCATCCTTCATCAATTTAGGCATAATTTCCATCACATCTAATCTCCTTTGTTCTGCCGCTATCATACTCCATACATGTTTTAATTAAGTGTGATTTAATTTCCAAGCTTGTGCTGCTATCTGTTTGTAGGCTCTTATTCTGTTAGAATTCCTTCTTTGCTTAGGCTATTATGTGTACTATAACTTATAAATGTTGAAAGATATAATGACAGAAAAGCGTAGAGATGGAAAGAGTACCTGGGGAAACTTAACAGAGGTAATGTATGAAGGTAATGGCTGGATATTTGAGGATAAAGACACAAGGTGAGATTGATAAAGTATACCGTTAATGAATAATTTGATCCTCCAGCTATGGATGTCAAAGAAATAGGATATTCTATGGAAAGAATTACCCTCAGAGTTACTTAACTCTGTGAAAGTTTTGTGTACAACCTGTGTACAGAGTCTATAAAAGCCTCTGTACGAAGTCTTTAAAGCTTGTGCACAATGTCTATTTAAATCTTTGTATATACCTGTACGGGGTGTAAACAGTAATTGACTCAAGGTGTTTACTGTTTGTATATAGTTAGTTTCAGGGTTTTTATGCAAAAATGGTGGTGTACATCTTGAATGTGACTTAAAGTCTAAACCAACTCTATACTATTTTTATGCCAGCTGTTTACAGTTTCTATGTAGGTTTTGTACGACTAGGATGAATACTGTGTATTTAGTTTTATGCAACCAATATACTGTTTGCCATAGTATGTATGCAATTCACACCCAGATTATACATTCAAATTTACTGTGTAGTTTTGAAGAAATTAACTTTATATTATTCTCTAATATCAAAGGGGCTAATTGTCTACAAAAAGATAAAATACTGACTTGTCCGTAAAAAAATCTTTTAATGTTGGGTATTAAATATACTCCATAAGGTGATAGTTACTTATTATAACAGAGTGAGAGTTATTTTAGCTGAATCACTATCTGTACATGTGAACAAATTCAGTTCCTAAACCTGCCCTAAACAGCATTTTTGTATTGACCTATTTACATAGCTGTCTGAGTATAATGGGCAAAGATGGGGTTTATGGACCGAGTTTGTGACTTTTGTTTTTCCATTTCAAAACCTTTATTCTATGACTTTCATGACTTTTATTTTCTTGTTTCATGACATCTATTTTTGACATTTGGTCATTTCATAATGCTTAAGCTAAAAGTGTGACGTTTATTTGACATAAAATTTAAACTAATATTATGATCCGTATAGTTACCATAGGGTAAGGGGGTCAAAAGAAAGTATCCAATACTTAATAATTACATAGGTACATATTTACTTGGATTCCCTACTAATTAGTTGTAGTAGAGTCCTTCCTTTTTTCTCCTCACTCGCTACACCCCCCGCTGCCTGGAAACCCATCAATGCAGGAAAATCCCTACCCAACCTAATGCTGTCCTTTAATCCCCCACCCCTCCCCCTCTGCCCCTTACTCATAACACCACACTCCAACTCCCGTCCCTTCCCCCTTGCTTCCCCTTGTAAGCCTAAGCTCCTGGATTTCTGTTTATATACGGTTGTAAATATGATCAATGTACCTGAAGATGTCACCACGTGATGAAACCCAGGTCATAAGAAATAAATCAATTTATTGGGCCATTACAAAGTGTAATTTTTATTTTCAGATATCAAGAGGTTCCACATAGTAAAGCCTGAAATGATTACTACCATTTTATGACGTTTATTCCACAAAGTTGCATTTCATGACTTTTTGGCAAAAACCGGCTATTTCATGATAAAAATCTATGGCTATGACGTTTATGAATTTTTCCCGTGAGTTATGCAATTGGAGGGAAGGAAAATGCTGGGTATATGTAACGCATTTTTTCAGACCCAAGGTAATTTTAAGGAGTAATTTTAAGATATTAATATTAGGTTCATATTTGGGTTATTTAATATCTAGTAAACTTTTTGACCCCACAGTAGTTAGTGGGAAAGATTTGACATTCTTGCAACGATTAATGTGATAAGATTTACCATGTCATATATATGAGACGAATTGTATTTTTTCTGTACCGTTTGAAATCAACCAATGCAGCTTGTGTAGTCTAAAAAAGCCGTATTAAGTGTATATAGCATTAGAATGATGCTACAATTCAGCTTAATGCAGGCTGTATACTGCATGTATAGTCCGTGTAGCTTGTAATAATGAAGTACAGATATGGTATCTATGAGATTTTTTCACGTGGGTTTCAACCTATGTTGGAGTGAGGGCCCTGAAAAACCCATTCAAAGCAGTCTTGGCACTTGAGTGACTGCCTGAAATCCAAAAGACTTTGAAGTACTCTCCAGTAAGACTTGAAGAATGTGGAAACATTTATGAAAGACCTTTAATACAACTTACGATAGCACTCTAATTTATACATTTCCATTCATGTCATGCATAGTAATGGTATGATTTTATGTTTGTGTTCTACTATTTTCTCCCTATTTTTCCACGGAAACTAATTTTGTGTTAACTTTTTGCAATTTGTTGCAAACCAAAGTTATGTTAAATGTTTAAGGTGGCTTGTATTCCCCTGCATCGACTATGACAGTTTTTATCTGCTTCTTCTGTTAGTAGCTCCAATTTTTCTCAAAATATTCCCATCCTCTGAGTAGAACTCCACAAGTCGAATAAACGTATGCACTGTGACCCGAATTAATGTCGATCTAATCGTCAAGTTTCTAATATAATGACGTTTTCATGAGGAGGAGGCAATAATATAAGTTTTCCATTCACATTTGGTGACATAAACATCAATTCCGAACTCTTAAACGAATTTTGTTTTACTTTTTTTTCAAAGTCGTTTCGTTTTGACCCTAATAGCTTATTCCAAAAGCATAAGAAATACCAGGCTATATTTCACTGAACGATCACGATGCAGGACTTTGCTAGGAATCAGTAAACTTTTATTTGAGGGCATAGCCTAGGCACGATGGATGAACAACATCAGAAAGGTGAAAGTGAGGCAACTTTTGCGGCGTGAAAAAGGCGGCGTGTGACGAGTTGTTATAGGTTAATATGAAAGTTCGGTGAATCACTTCGTTTTACTAAACAAACTTTGTGAGTTTTTTGTGAATTACAAAAAGGGACAAACTTGGTGGACTGCAGCGCGCGCACCTCGTTGAAAATGGCGCGTTATGAGGTGGTGAGTTCTTTCTGCGCATGCGCTACCCGCAGCTACAATTTTTAAATCTCCGTGTAAACCCAAGCGATGACGAAGTGTGAACAACAAGCAGAGTTAAGATAAAAATTGCCAATTATTGTGGAAGAAATACGTTGCTTTTTATACCATTTAAATGCTTAATACCAAAAATTAGGACTTCGGCAGCAATTCGCGGCATCTTTAGGTAGTTTGAGCAAGATATAATTTGTCCCAGAAATCGATGAATTTGGTCTCATTTTCAAGAAAAATATCTCATCCTTCCAAAGATACCAAAATATTAGCCCCTCACTTTTTTCCGAGGTATTTGACGAAAAATATCAGCCATTTTATTTGAGAAATGGTATCTACGTGTATGCACTCGAAAGAGACCTTATTTAAAAACTGATGAATTGGTGACACCTAGATCTCGTAAAAAAAATTGACAGTGTGTAGTTTGTATGTTTTCTCGGCTATTTTAAAAGTAAATCATTTGATCACCGCAGTACTTTTTCCAGGATCACGAATAAACCTTCCGTAGCGAAGAAATTTCAAAAGTACCGCGTGGAATAAATGAGTCTGGTTAAAGACTTGTGCAGACATTTTTATATTATTTCTGAGAATTTCGGTCGTATAAAAGTATAATATTCACCAATAAAATTATGCACTTCATGCAATTCAATATTTATAGTTGCCGAAATTAAAACGTAAAATTCGAATCTGGTCTCCATGATGATTATGGAAATATCTCGCTGAAACTACCTTAAGTTCAGCAGAATGCCCGTATGTCCGGCAGCAATAGTTTATGCTGAGGTTCCTGCAAAATAAATGTGGAATTTCTACTCTACTGCCGTCTTCAAAGAATAATGGCGAGAGAGATGGCTACTGCAATTTCTGATGCCTTCCATATCGGCTGCAGCAATCACTATGAATTTTTACGAAATACCATGAACGTTTTGTGGAGCGCTAATGTAAAGTAAGAGCATTAATTGTAAACAAATGGCATTAAAGTTTAGTTAGTATTATGGCGAAACAGCGCTGGTTAAGTTGGCGCTATTCGAGGACTGGGTGCATCCTTCAAGGTGGAAAGACCCATTATATTCGTTCTACAGTTGAGATATGACTCCTAATTTATTTCATTGGGACAAGAAGCTTTTCTACTGCATCTGTTGGTGGCCCTCTTCATTTTGTTCCTTCTGTAGGTATGGTCTTTCATAGTTATTAATTAGGCGTTCTTGTTGAAATTTATCGGAAGTATTGATATATTTTTCTCTGTGCTCTCCGTATATTCCATGTCTTTTTCTTAGACATTGGCTCAAATTTCTGTTTATATTGTTCCTGAACTCCTATGTAGGATACTTCCTTCTTTTTATAACTTCCCAATTATCTCTCTCGTATTGCACGTTTCTTATTTTATTCAATTTACGTACTAGGTACTGCTGCTCCTTCTGCAATGTATCATTTCTCAATTTAAAACTTTCCCAATCCCTCTCCATCATTTCATTGTGTGTGTTCATTGTATGATAATCATCGCTTAAGTGGCCAAATTTCTGATCCGCTAAATTGGGACAAACATAAGAATCTCCTGGAATGCAGGCATTTTTCCTTTCGTATTTATTTCGTATTAAAGTGAAGCATTGGAGAGCATGGAACTCTTTTGAGCACCGAATGTCATACTTTTTGGCGAATAAAGGTCTCTAGGGTATTCCTCTGGGTTAGCAGCTCTAAATATCCCAACATTTCGAAGAACAAGTAGTCGAAGTCTATTTTTCTGGGAACTTATTCTTCGAAACTTGTTGTTCGACTCGTACTTCGACGACTTGTTCTTTGAAATGTCGGGAGATGTGGAGCTGCTTACCCGGTGGAATACCTTAGAGACCTTTATTCCACTGCTATACCGTGAAAACATAAGATCTTTCGTCTTACTTTTTCCTACCGTCAGTAGGTTTAACTTCCTGAAGAATGGAGGATAATATTAAAATAGGAAGGAATGTATTCTTTGGTTTTCATTGAAGTTGGCAAATGAAGGATATCAAGTATTATGTTAAAATATTATTTAGATTTTATGAAAGTGATGCATTTTTTGCTCAAGTTTTTTATAATATTTTTTTAGTTCCATGTTTTAAGGAGATTTTTATTTGATAAAAATGGAAAAATTGAAGGCCTTCACAAATTTTTATTCAGTCTTTCGGGACCCGAGCTGGGACAAACTGATACGTAGGGTCACCTTAACCCATTTCCGCCCAGAAAAAAATTTTGCTTACGATTTTGATGAATTTTTGGGATTAACTCATGAAATATTTTGGTGATCGTGACCTTGAACGACGAAGTGTTGATAATATGATCGCGATAAAGTTCGCGGTTCCTCCCACAGAGCGCGTCAGGGTTTAGCCAAATTGCTACGGTGGGCGGAAATGGGCCATTTCTCACTAAGTCGCCGCTATCATTTCAGCTTATCTCGTGTGTTCATTCCATATCTGGTTTGACATTTTCTCATCCACCCGCCCTAATCATTGTTATAGCATTCATATGTTTCTATGTCGGTTATCAAGATATTATTTTCTATTCGTTTGCATTTGCACTAGAGGAGTACGTCGCAAATATTAGTGATTTGCCAAACTTCTTGTAATGCGTCAGAAATTCTGCAAGTGGAAACCCCAGTGACATGGATGCAAATTGGCATTCCTGACATCTACGGAAAAAACTTAGGAAAGGCGAAATGTTCGCAACACTCTGGGTACTTAGTCTTGATGGAAAGGAAATCTCTCGCTTCGAATGTGACATATGGAGTCTATTAAGTTGCCAGGAGGCCTCGCCTGCGAAGTGCGAATGCCTACCCTTGTACCAATCGTTTACTTCCTTTCCTTCGACCTATCTGGCTTGGAGGTTTCTAACATATGTCATTGTTATTGCTTCCGTAGTTTCAATTTTATGGGTCATTGGAACACCCCAGCTCTTTTACCTCGTCAAGTTGGTCGTGGAATTAAAGACTTGCACAATTTCAGTTAGGACATTTTAAATTGAATTGAAGACGGAGTATTCTACGTAAATTTACAAAAATCACGCTTAGTTTGCAGTGGGACGCCGACTGCCTTGTTGATCACCATGTATTATTTGCCTATCTATTTCTTATTTGGCTATCTAAAAGCCGCGTGAAGATTGGGCGAATGTTATTTAATCGCAGACAGTCGTAAGAAATGTATACAGTGGGGAAAATCGGAATTTTGCTAGTAATAGGGAAATCAAAGCAGGAGAAAATTTGAAGACACGTTGGAAATTGGAAAATTTCGTATAAGTAACTTTCCAGTAATCTACGCCTGGACGGAAAAACGCGATGAATAGAACTTTGTATCACTGCGATCGACAGATCAAAGCTCGTAAAATGTTTTAGAATGAGTAAGTAACTTGGGAGGGTTTACGTGTTGAGGTTGGAAAACTTCTTCATCGATCTGTAGAGAATATTAGGTTAAAGTATCGGATATCATATTGGAAAATGGTTTGGAAAAAATTTGTGTTTGAGTAAATAAACCAAGCACGATTTTCTCAAAATTATTATTTATTAGGACCTCAAGGTACATAGTTTGACTCAAGGTAGATGGTCGATGAGGCAAGGAATAGACTTCCGTTTCCTCACTTCGTCGACCGAATAATATTTACAAGTGTATATATATATATTTTTTATTCCTCATCGAAAAACGTGGTATCGGTGAGGATATTTTTTTCAAATCGCTGTTCACGTGAGGAGTTGACCGTTTCTCTTCGCTCAATTGCTTTTGTCGGTGATGTGACACCTGAGAGAGGAGAGGGGATTTGTGTTCTTTGTTATTGGCGATGGCTATGTGCACGTTCTCGTGAGTTTGATGCGATTCAAGTTGCAGGTGTGTGTGAATCTGTTTGTTTAATCGTCTGGCGGTCGGGTATCCTGACTTCGGAAGTCGAATTCGTTGCGTGTGTTGTGTAGGTATCCTTTCCGTTCGCTGTTTCATTTTCCGCCGGGAGAGCCTGGATGCGTGAGACGTTCTAGTCGACTTCTCTCTACTGCGGGGAGAGATGCAAGTGGAATCGACCCTCGAGGCCCTTGGGGCCTCTAGAAGGGGAGCGTATAGGCTTTTAGGCCTTCTCCGAGGCGGCAGTGCCGTTAGACTGGGCATCGCTGGCCGCCGCGGCCGGCTGCTCGTCCGAACCGCACACGAGGAATGGCAGCTTCTCGTTCAGGGCGGCTCTGTACTTCGGGTGGCTGAGGAATAGAGAGAAAGAGAGAGATATGATCATTATGGCACCTCGTTCAATCGCTGCCTCGTTAATCATAGGGAGCAGTCGGAAAAAATATCGAACTGATGATGAAGAACGGGGCTAAGGGGCCCATTTTCCCTTGAATACCATCAACTACTTGTCTGTTATCGGTAAGAATCGGTTTACTTTCTATTTGATGGACAGAATCGTGCACTGGAAGTGCTAATGGCTTCTAAATCGGAATGAGGGTTCTACTCTGAAACTCTTATCAGTGCCGGGACTAGAATCTAGGCTCCACAGTTTTCCATTCCTCACATCAACTCACTCTCCTAGGAAAACGACACCCAGTTGACACAGAAAATACGGTCAGTATTTAGCCGAGGTTTGGTTCGCCTGTGGCAGTTATGGCTACGGCTCGCCGCATCGTGGCCCGTGTCCGGCTTGCCATAACGCAGTTGCCCGAAGCACCACCGAGGTACGGCCACAATTCTTCGTCCCTAGGTTAGCCGTAATGGGTATACTATGTACATCAAATATATTTCACAATATGATAAGGATAACAAGTATAATTTGTTAATCATATTCATAAATATTAGAAATAAAATTATTTTTTCATCGCAATTATTTAGGAGAAAAACAAATACTAAAAATCGACCATAATATTCATCGATGTAGTACCATTGAGTAGCATAGTGGTACGGCTTCCGTTTACGTTTGTTTGTGATGCACATGTGGGTGTATGGAATTGGCGGTTCAATCGTTCAGTTATATAGTGCAGCGAATCTTAGCGGCGAACACGCGAGTATTAGCAATACTATACGTTAATATTTGATGCAGTGAAGCTGGTGGTTTCAGTGTGTTGTATTTTTGTGTTGAAGTGGATTGCAGGATAGCATTGCAGGCTCAATACAGTAATACCACCTTAAGCCATGTGTTCCTATATTCAGTTGAAGTATATCTACATTTGAATTAAATATGGATTTGTGACTTTAATTCATTTACTACCTACCCAGGTTTTAAGATACATTGTTTTATTGATAGTATCCCTTACAGGTGATTATGAAATACATATATTGATTGTGGTCACTCTTTAGCCAAGGGTCCAAAACCATTATGGGCCCATAATGGCCACACACTTTGGCCACAATGCTTAGCCACAGCTTGGCCACAGTTTGACCATTTTTCTCTGTCGAATGGGCGGTTAATAATGTTTGCTGACTACGCGATGGTAAATCTTCAATCCAGAAGCTTTCTTGGTTGAGAAATTTTCCTTCCGAGAAATAGTTGTTGGTCATGAAATGATCGAGATCCTCTTTTGAGTGATTTCTTTTGTCCGATTCTACTTTCAATCCGTTTTTAAAATCCCGACGATGTATCGTTCTTAATTGTTGAAGCGTTCTTCACTCTTGAAATATTAAAATGCGAAAATCTCCGATGGAATTTAGCTGTAGAGGTAGGCGTTACTGCGGAAAGTTTTGCGAAAAAAATATTCCATCGGCATTTCCTTAGCATTCCCTCCAATGAAGCTTACGCTGTCCTCAATAAAACTCATTCTTTTTCAAGAGATTGCACGACGGAGAAAATTTCCATTAAAATGATTCCATAGAATATGTAGGATTTCACTTTTTCCCTGCGAATGACAGCTGTGAATTTTTCACGGGTTTCCGTCCGGGTAAGATGCTTCATCTTCCCCAACGGCGACGTTTCGATGAATGACTTATTCGTCGTCATCAGGGCCGTTGATGCCGGGTGTCGAGGTGCCAGTTAATATAGTGTGACACTCAGGTCAGTTCCATTGTGATTGGCGAAGGCGCTTTTTCTTTTCCCGCAATTTTCAAGATCGGGTTCCAGGTCCTAATTAATCACTTCGTCACGGTTGCAATTATTTCTCTCAAGGCGGATTTCAATTGCCTTTTTTGTTAGTCTGTTCCAATATCCTTTGGACTGGCCGATTAGTTTGGTCTCTTCCCAACGGATGGCATGTTCAGCGACAGCTGACTTCGCTGGTTGACATAGTCGGAGGTGCCGTTGATGTTCTTTAATTCTCTTTTCAATGGTTCGACCAGTCTCACCTATGCACACCTCTCCGCACTCGCATGGTAACCGGTGAACACCAGGCACTTTCAGGCCGGCATGGTCCTTGATTCGTACTAGCTGCCCTCTTCATTTATTATGTGGTAAATGTCCGTATGTTGTGTTTGTGCAATATACGGGGTATTTTTCCGGATATAGCGGAGACATACGGCAGGGGAGCCTGAGCGACTGGTTTTGGTGTGTCTTCCGTCTTCTTCTTGGATTCCCTGAGGGCCCATAGATTCCATAGAATCCTGACAGTACTGGTAAGAAGTTAAGTAATCACGCGGATTTAAATAACTCCGTATATCTCATCCCGCTGCTGTAAGTTAAATACGTAGGAAAAATATGTAAAAGTAAGTTATATGATGGAATAACAAAGTTACTTCGTTTACAACATCAGTTAGAAGATTCATTGACAAAATTATGCCGTATTTTCTGTATGGCAAGCTATGTAATCTCGGTAAGCAGCGAGTTATTATTTTTTCTTCGCGGGAAAGGTTTCGTTGAAAGTGAAGCCGTTCCTTCAACAAACGGCGGGAAAAGCGTAGCAAGGTCAAAGTCCCATCGGGTCGTTCCTATAAGCTTCCCGCAATCACCGTGCTGGACGTGTCGTGTCGCCCCGGGGGCAGCGTCGATCGCCGGAGAGAGAAGGGGGCGCCGGGTGTGGGTCCGTGAAAGAAGCCCCCGAAATGCAGTCCCGCTCCCAAATACATACACACTTCCCCACCCCCTGTCCGCAGCACACGTGTAATCGCCAGCGATGAGTGAGTGAAAGCCCTCGGCCGAATCGTTTCGCGCCGCTGGATCCCCGCTCTCGCGGGAAGGAATCGCCGTTTTATTTTTAGACAACTTTTAGGAACGATGTAAGTGATCCCATTAGGGACACTTCGTCGATAAGGGGATGATCCGTGTTGGCGAATGGAGCCATTATGGCCACACGCGAAATCTCATCTCCAATTTTCTTTCGCGTAAAATGTATGCGAAGGCATTCATGTAGAAGCGTCATGAGCTTAACACTGGAAAAGAGACTAAGGATGAAATAAGTTAAGCCATGATTTAGGTACGAGGAATTCGCGTCCGATTCGCGGAGGTTTCAATTGTCCTTAGGCATAGTTATTGCTCATTTTATTTTTTCCGTGTTAATCCGGAGCGGTTCAAACACTGACCATGAGAATTTTTCTTTTATGTTCCCATTGTAATGTATGATGTGCGAATATGTCGTCGTAGCAAATCTTCTCGGTAAATAACGCCATATTTAATGGACTTCATGGCATTAGCTATTTTTAGAGGAGAGCATTACATCTGCAATGTTGTTTTTCAATAATGGAATACCTTTGAGGAATGTTTACAAGCGTACTGGCATTTAGTACTCAAAATGAAGCGTCCAAAGGTTTTCAAAGCAAATTCAGTGGTGTGGGTAAAATTTCTGGGATGGGTGAGTTTATAACATCTGATGTTTTGATGTATGAAATTCGTTTTATTCCTTTTAATTTATGGACAGTATTTTTCGTATTGGTCCCTATAGTTAGAAATGAATAGATTGTGAACTCAGTTGTACCATTGGATCATGCAATATGGTGTTGACCTCAACGGCTAAATATGATGTGATACGACGTCTTATGACTCATAAAACTGGTACCAGATGACAAGGGCTTTGAAGGATTAATCCAAATGTAAAGTGACACTTCCAGTTTCGAAACAAAATAAATGTGAAATTATCATCGTCGTTTTGAAATGTAATGATGAATGTTTCAAAATATATCGAATAAATACTTCATTCATCGTTGTTGATCTTTGTTGTTAAAAATGTATGGAAAACTATAATAAACAATGCGCTTAAGTAGACTGAAATAGATAATGTCTTTGTGTTTAGTCACTAAGAATTTGTGGTGTGCGAAGATGGTCAGATTCGGAATGAAATTTTTTCGTGAGTTTACCTACCGACTTTAAACCAATCTAAAATTTAGACATCCATTTGTCAGTGTGAGAGAGCTTAGGGAAAAGGCAACTTACAAGTTGACTCCTGGAAAGGACTTTCGCTGAGGCGTAGCTAGCAGTCATTGTTAGAAAAATTTCTGTGAAGCCCTAAAATATTCATGTTTTCTCCCCACTGGCTGAAAATGAACTCTCTCTAGTTGCTCAGGACAGCTGAAGGTGGAAAGTGAAGTTAGAAATATTCTCGTGCTCATCTTAAATAATGCCATTTGTTTAAATCTATTGAGTCAACAGTACTATTGCTTAAGATTTAAAGCTCGTGAGCTTAGATGATTATCTGGCTGAGAGATGGGGTGCACTTTGTTATACCAAAATCGTTTACCTCTCAAAAATACGCATTTTCTAGCCCGCAATGGCCCAACTCCCTCGAATCCCAAGAAGATGGTGGAATCTAATTTAAAACATTCAGGAAAACAGTGTTTCTGTAAAATAAGTTCATTTGGAAATCGGAAATTCATTCTCGCGAAGGTTTCCGCGGCGTTTTCGATTACTGCACTTTGTTTTCAGGTTTTTCAACCGCGTACGTTGACATTGGTCCGTCTTCAGGTCGTCCGTCTACCGTCTTCAGTTCGGTGTAGTTCGATGAGTGATATTGGTTGATGTTTTATGGAATCTTTTGTAAACTTCATGATGGATTGAAATAACTGCGATTCCTTAATATTATGACCTCTTAAGGCGATATTTTTGTATGTTCTACAGAATTTTCAGGAATCTAGCGCAGCGGAGATGAAATTAATGTTCCGGGTAGTTGTGTTCTTTTACTCAGTCCTAAAGTGAATTATTCAAGTATCTTAGAAATGAGCTGTCATTAATGGTTTTATTTGAGCCGAGTGAATATAGCCATTAGGTTCTCCGAATAATAAGCAACACATTTATGTATTTATCGTAAAAGGAATTTGGGATAATTTTCTGTGATAGCCAGTGAATTTTCTGCATTTCAGCTATGGTGGCGGAAAAAGCGTTAAAAATTGTTAGCTCATAGGAAGTGTCAAGGATAAACTAAAACCAGTCTTGATAATGTATGAAAAAATTTCGTCCCAAAAAGGACACGAGAAATAACACATTTGATGCCATCTTGAAATCTGACATATAGCTTTTAATGCGCGTATGAATGCTAAGAGTATGATTTTTGCTCCAGGCGTGGTTAGTAAAACATCCATTAGATTCCATGATAGAGAGAGAGATAGTTTTGTGTCCTGGCATAATAATGATTAAAAACTCCAAAAATACTTGCGTATCTGCGACATATATGGCTGCTTACTGCCGTGTCTTGTTCGGATGTGCTACACGTCGATATTTATGGTGGCATATCGATGATTTGCCGTCTTCAGTGCTAGATGCCCATTGTTTTAGCGAAGACGGAGCTCAAGTAGGAAAAGGGAAATACGGGTAAATTTCTTTTGGCGCAAAGTTTAGTTTTTTAAATGGGGAAATAAACATACCGCAGTGCCTCACACCAGAAGCACGTAAATTATCTGTAACTAGTTAACGTGACTCTTTTAGGTCCTGCTGAAACGCTGATTGACAAGAAAGAGCTATAAGTTTAATGTACTCAGCCCCGGCGAAATAATTATAAAATTTTTAATTCAGTTTGCTGAGTAAGTTTGTTAAGTTCGTCTCCATATGTGGGCAGTTCCTCTCACCTGATACCGTAGACAATTGGGTTGTAGACGGCGTTAGCCTTGGCGAAGAGAGATCCCCAGATGGTCACGAGAGGGCTGATGGTCATGGTCTCGAAGATTCCGGCGAAGTTGATGATGAGGTATGGAGTCCATGCCATGAACCAGAGGGAGATGGTCATCAGGGCGATCTACGGAAGGTCAGAGTGGGAGAGAAAGAAATTTGCATTGCGTCAGGTCACAATGGTGTTTAGCAAATGCTGTTTTTCTCGCTATTAATATTCTATTGAGTTAGAGTTACATATTTTCAAGCATTTAAAGGTTCCAGCCTTATCAAAATAGTTAATATTTGCTTTAAAAATCAGTATTTAAAGGATAGTATATGTCAATGCTACCTTGGCCAGTTTGCATTCAGCGCTGGTGTTCTGGGCCTCAGCAGATCGCAGAGATGCCACGTTCATCTTCTTTGCCTGTTCCCTCATCTGCTTCTCGTGTGCAGCGACAGCCTAAGGTACAAACATTTTCGGTAAGTATCCTAAGACATGACTGTCTCGGGATACGGTTGGGAACACATTCCGTCATGAAATTTTTTGATCGTAATTGGCTTGCATTTCATTCATACCTGAACGATGAAGGTGTACGAGTAGATGATGACGAAAAGTGGCAGCCAGTAGCAGAACACAGAGTAGATGAGGATGTAGCTCCTGTGGAACCAGTCCTTGGTCAGGTAATCAGTGCCGCAGGCGGTCATATTACCCTCTGGGACGTACCTGCATGTAAATCGTCACTTATGATAAGTTAATGCCATAAATAAGATGAGGTGTTTTGGATTGAACAGAAAAGTTAAAGATATCGATATCAAGGAACAAGAGTCTGTTGACTGGTTGGAAAGTGCTCTAAGAGCCTTTTTGACATCCGCGACACTTCGAGTAATGTTGTTAGCCATTGCAATGGAGCTGATTTGGAGACAGAGAATCATTGGTGTGAGGAAAAGATCAAGTTTTTTTTCCTCTCTAATTACGGCTTTTATAAACACACTGGAAAATGTGATGTAGATCGCGGCGCGTTTATTTGACACCCTATCATATTCTCTGTTTATATGAGCTGAGGAAGTGACTGGTGAAATGCTATATATGGACTGTTATGCTTTATGGATGCGAAGCGTGGACCTTGGGAAGAAGAGAGAAGGATAGGATTAATGCTTTTGAGATGTGGGTGTGGAGGAGGCTAGAGAGAGTAAATTGAGTGGATAGAGTAAGAAATGAGGTGGTGCTGGGAAGAGTTAGGGAGGAAAGGACATTACTGAATACAATACAGAAGAGAAAGGGAAACTGCATCGGACATATTTTAAGAGGGAAGGAGATTCAGATACAGCAGTCGAGGGAACAGTGGAGGGACAAAAGAGAAGAGGAAGAAGAAGGCTGGAAATGACAGACGAAGCGAAGATAATAAGAAGTTTACAAGGAAAACAAGGAAGAGGCCCGGGACAGGACGAATTGGAGACAGCTTTGGTGTTTGAGACCTGCCAGTAGGCAGAATACCAGTTGATGATATTCTCTGTGCGAATAAAAATATTCGCTACTGACCTAGGAAAATTGTTTGAAATATAACTGATTTATTTTTAACTCTTAACGCAGTTTGAAAAGCTCTGGCTGTGGTTTGCAAATGAAGGTACTTCATTGAAGGTTATTCACCTGTTCCAGCCGATCATTGGGAAGATGGTCCAGATGGCGGCGTGGGCCCACACGAGGAAGATCCAAGCGAGAGCCTTCTTTATCGTCAATGGTTTCCCAGAGAGACCCTGCCGAGAGAAATTTATTTGTGAATCGCTTGATGAGGCTGACATTCCTACTTTCTCGTCAGGTTTAATTTAAGTATATTAATCTATTTTTTTGAGGTTGAATTCGACGTGTCTTCACAGACAACTCATCCAAGTATATGTCATGCGTCTAAACCTTAACATATGATTATATTTTAATATAATTACTGATTATATTTTTAACTTTAAGTATTTTATTTTCGATTTTTTCAAATATTTTTCAGTCTTATTTCCTAAATTACGAAAAATGCTATACATAATGCCATCGTCAGTGTTTCATTTTGGCTTTTCAATGATAAAAAAGACAGCAATTTACTTGTCACACGATTAATTCTCAATCCGTATACTTAGCACTAATTTAGTCCTGCCGATGAGAGTGAATAATCCCTTTACTAATGATTACTTAATTATCGACGGATATGTCCTTAATTTTTCTCCTTCAGCTTTCCCGTCTTCATCAAATTTTTCTATTTCCTCTTGACCGTTTCTTCTACTTGAATATTGAAAAACTCTCGTGAGAAGGAAAAGGAAGAAAAACTTTCGTTCCACATAAAATTGCCCTTTGCAAAAAAATCCCAAATGAAGAATTGTACTCTGCCTCCATCAATCATTATTCAGCAATCATGTATTTAACCACCGCGTCTATTTGGCCAGTTCACCAGACCTCAAAAATGGTAGATCCCAAAATGAAAATGCAGCGAACTTGAAAGTCAAGGGCGGAGCCCTATATAAAACACTGCGATCGGCTACGATGCGTGGACATGAGTTTCTTGAAGGCATTCCTTCCGCTGGGGCGTTTATTCCGGAATATATTTGACTCCAGTTTCGCTAGCCCAGTTTTCCTCGCCCTTCCTCGTCGTCTCTCGGCTACGTAAATCTTTCCCAGCAGAGGCTGCAGCCCTGTGTGCCAACTACAAGATTTTTCCAACCCGGCCCCATCCAATCAATCCCGTAAAATGGGGCTGGTTGGTGTAATCATATTTTTTAAAGTAATTGTACCTGAAGATGTCGATTATTTGGCGATACCAGTCGTCTATTAAAAATTGTACGTAAAACTTCACAAAGTATTTGTCAATTCCTAAGCATTTCACGTAATTGATTTGAAAGTCATGTTAAAGGGGCTTTATTGATCATTTACAAGTCTCTGCTGATTGTCATTTTAAAGGACGTGGTTGTCCTTGTCTGCAATGTATTCCATGAATTTGGTGGCACGTAGCAATCGTCATCTCTGGCTTAAGTGCAGTAATTCTGTGTTAAGTAAAAAACTAACTGTTGTCATCCCATGGGAGAAATATTAAAAGCTAATGAGAAAAAAAACTTGTGTGGAGTTGAAAAGGAATTGCACCTTAAGCTACGATATGACAAGAACTAACCTTGACGATGACGTTGTATCGGTCCATAGCGATGGTCACCATGGTCCAGATGGACGCGCATCCGAAGAGTGAGCCCGCGAAGGCGTACAACTCGCACATCAGAGGCCCTTGAACGCAAGAGGAAAGAAGTTAGAGTAGAGTGAATTGGTTAGTCGCTGCGGCGTACAAAATAAAAATCACATGCAGCATCTGCTGGGGTCCATAGTTGGATTAATCTTAATAAATTAATGAAGACTCCAATTCTTGTGTAGTTTTAATGAGCCATAAGTGGTTATATGGAGAGACATGTACTTTGAATTTCATCCTTTATCATTTTTTCAAAGAAACAGACACTCTAAGTCTGTAGGCCATTGAAATTTATAAAAAACATATGTACATCCCTCGCAGTGTAGACAATATTTTTTTATGGAAGTAATCGTAGGCGTATTTAAACGTATTGACCACGTCTAAATTCTCCTTTGTAGTTGAGAGTGATTTTGATCAACAAGAGTGTAGGTTTTCTTATATTTAATGCACAGAATACTTAGATAAATTCCAATCTCCGCCTAGTTGTCTTTCCCTCTACTAACGTATAAAGCAATCCATAGCCGCATGTAGCGCTTGTAAAAATGTAGTGTTTTTTTGTGCTACCCGTAATAGGTATGATAAGATTTCAAAAATTACATTCAAGTTTCAAACTTTCTTCAAATTGGTTATATTTGTCTCTTCTGAAAATCCTTAATTCGGCGTAAACGGTGGTACACTGAGTTTCCGGCTTGAAAATAAGCCTAGCATATATAATATTTTCATCTTCCACCAGACCATATTAAAAGCTTTTGCTGTTCGATTTAATGATTTTCTTGGCGGATGAACTGTATTTCAAGCTCACCACAGTCATCGAATGTGCGGCGGTCCGGTGTAATTTATAGTACTCAACCTTTCGAGTTAACCTGAAAAATACATCAGAGGAGGTGAAAGTTATAAACCGTGCCTACATAAAACAAGGCTAAGAAATAACACCAATATTAGAGTTCCGAGGCCCAATGTTGAAGCATACAAAAATTCATATCTTTATATTGCACCTAAATTATTTACTAACTTGCATCGAGAAATATCTTCTTCACAAAGCGAAGCCAGATTTCTTAGCCGTCTAAGAAAATGGTTATTTACGCAACTAGATATAGTCAGTAATTCTTTACTGTTAAAGTATATACCACCATAACATTTCATTGATATCGCTATGTAGTATTTATTCATTATTTCTTAAATTGCTTCTTGTTTTGTATTGTTATATTGCCAAATTCATGAAGTATATGTAATTTAATTTATGTTATATTGAGTATACTTTTGTGTAAATTGCAATACTTATAAATATATTTGTATGTTATTGAATAGACTGCTGTTGAGCACAGCGTAATCAATGATGGGAACCCCAATACATGTCTCTTCAGGGGTGCCTAATTTCATTCATATCATTGTTGAATAGATTATATTGTACAATACGGTGTGTGAAGAAAATATTATTGTTATTATTATTATATCGTCCCTATCAGTAAAATGTTGGATGTTACCATAGGTTACAAAATGGGCATAATTGTTGCACATGTAGGAGTCCATACAAGACAATAGGGTAGTTAAAATATACTGATTTGACCTCGAAAGAATTGAATATTAAACAATTTTTTATCGATCGTATGGTCTACCGTCATGGATTTGTGGGCTAAGTTCCCTTCCCCAAATGGCATTGGACGTGTTTACAAATTGCGTGTCTATTGAACTATTATTTTGGGCACACTCTATTAGGAGGAGGATTCTAATGTACATCATCCGCGTCGGATTCAAGGCCTTTTCATTTGCCACAACCTGAATGTTTTTTAAATAATAAAGTAAATCATATAATGGAATACAAAGAAAAGCAGTACGCATCGTTAAAAACTGCTACGAGCGAACATATAGTGTCTCACAACTTTTAGAGGGATTAAGGTGGGAGCCCCTAGCAACTCGGAGGCTACACGCTAGGCTTAGGTTGTTTGAGAAATTCAGTAATGATATCTTTTCGGAGTGACACAGAATATGATCATGACTCCAACCACCAAGAGTTCAACCACCAAAGCATGTCGTTTAAGAAGTTGAAATATTAGACCAGAAGTTGAAATATTATCCACGTAGTTCGGAATGAATATCAGAAAAAATGGATTGAGTATTTTGAATTTTAATACCAGAGATTTGATTAACTTTGCCATAAGTGTCATTTCCACAAATTCCGTAAAAATTGACACAGGTAGCAAGCACGAGACGGTGGGGTTTTGATTCATCTCGTCTTCCCTCAGGAGCGTGCGAGTCACGATTGACTAGAGTATTAGAGCAAATTACGTACCATTTTTGCAAGCGGGGTAGTAGACGCTTGAAGAGTGAATTTATTATTATATTTTAATAACAACATATTCCAACACAGAAAATCCGCTAAGAATACTGACAGATTACGCTTAAATAGTGTTAACGTGTAAACGTTAACTTAAATAACGTTAACGTAGCGTATTATTGTAGAGTTCAAAGGCAATATCGACAATTTGGTAATAAAAATTGAGTTAAAGAGGAAATTCAGACCTGGTAAGTTTCAGAGCGACACAGAGAATATTATCATGACGCCTCACTACTTCTCTAGGTCTCACAGATGCGACATAATAAGAGAAATACACTGTCGAACATATTGGTTAAAAAATCGTTTTTTCCGCGCGCAGTACGTGACCACAATAAAATTTGAGCTTTAATAAATACAATCCCATAATACACGTCAACATTTCACCTGCTAAAACTTACATCTTTACACGGCTGGTGATTTAAGACCCCCTGCCACATGCCCATGCTGCGGCTCGCGGGGAAGTATGTAGATATAGATATGAAATGTTTGCCGTTGTCCACACGATCATTTCCAGGAACGGAACCTCTAAGTGGGTGTTTTAGCATTGTGGACAATGTACATGTATCATACTCACCGAAGACCCACGTCTCGTTCATGCAGTTGACCAACATGAAGGGACACATGACGACCATCATGAAGAAATCGGAGAAGGC
Source organism: Ceriagrion tenellum (assembly GCA_963169105.1). Lineage (NCBI taxonomy): Eukaryota > Metazoa > Arthropoda > Insecta > Odonata > Coenagrionidae > Ceriagrion > Ceriagrion tenellum. The sequence continues at coordinate 51,468,205 of OY720637.1, forward strand.
GAGGTTGACGACCAAGAGGTTGGATGGCGTTCTGAGGGACTTGGTGGTTGAGAAGATGTAGATGACGACACCATTTCCGCACCACGAGATGACTCCGAGGCACCCGATGACGAATCCCAAGATCCCGTGCCACAGGGGGTTCATGGGAGGAAACTGGTACCTTTTTAGAAATAACACAGAATTTTTCATCTTATTACTGCCTGCCACTGAAAATGGGTATATTTGTTGTGAACCCATTTCAAACTGTTTAAAATTTCATTTGAACTCGTGCTCAAATTTCCTGACGGTTGTCCATTCGTTCCTGGTTCCTCCTACAGATGGCAGATGCATCCATTCATAAGACCCTCTTCAAGTTCTCTCAATTTTTCCTACGACCAAAACTGACGTTCAGTTTAAAGGTAACTGGAAAAAGAACTTGTCGTCATCAAACTGAAGGGCAGAACTTTTTAAACCTTGCATATTGACCAAGTCCCCATACGCTCTTCTAAAAGTTGAGGCTATATAGTGATAAGTAAAATGAAAGACCTAAGGAACCCAAAAAAAATCTCTCAATATTCAGGTGGTGCGGCACAGGACTTAATCAATTTCTAGTTGTTTTTTACTTTCCATTTGATTCAACGATTACATATCCACGGTGAAAGTATCAATTTTGTGAATGGAATAGAAATACATTTATAGGTTCGTAGTGCTGTATAGTAAAGAATAGGGAAGGCAAAAAATAATATAAATCGATTAACCAATCATTTGATTAGTTATAAAAATGTCGATCAATCATTTGATTAGTTGGCTATTATTATCATATGATTAATTGAAAGATAAAAACCGATTATTTCCACCGAACGATCAATTAATGCCATCTCTAGTGAAGAGTGCAAGTATTATTTACTTGTCTGTAGGGCGTATCATGTCTAAGTTCATCCACTCATCCCACGTCTTTCAAAATAAATGCAATGTATATCTTTGCCGTCAATCGGACTAATGGTGGAAGGTCTAGCCGCATCGCAAATGTGCTGAATGTGGAGACTGAAATATTGAGTTTTCCCACCATCTCCCATTATGTTTACTCATAAATAATTATTCCGGTGAGCAGTATCTGAATAGTTTTCTGTGGTCATGTATTGTCGCACTTACATATCACGAACTTTGAAGTTTGGACAGTGCGCTAACATCGAATAATTGCTAATTTTAAATATCAAATAATGAGGAAAAATTTTCAAATACAGTGATATCTAGGGAAATTCGTATAACAGTGGAACGTAGAGCTAGTGCATCCACCAATTAAGGAGTCTTCTGCGATACCCGCGGAGGTGAAATTTTTATCAAGCGGCTGTGACATCTTCACCCATCAACAAGCGGTACTTCGAGAAATCTCGAATCCTGCTCGTAAAAATGAGGTATTAATTAAGAAAACTCATTTGCCTCCGAAGTAATTTTCCCTCCAAGAAAACACGTAAAACGAGTATTCTTTGCAATATTAAGTACCTAAAAGTTGAAGGCCAATCTTGCGCTGTCCCTGTGATGAATCTGCTCTTCCATGTGGAGCTCTCAGAGATGGCGAAGTCCTTAGAAGCGAGTTTTGTTGTGAATACGTATTAAGTTCCTTATAAGTAATACATATTACTCTCGTAAATCAGTTTTACACCGTGTCCTGGAGAACTGCTACCACATACAAGCAAATATTTAATAGTTGGACTTGATTCTCTCTTCCAATTAAAATATATGACTTTAGTCATCCTATACAGTTATTAGTCGAGAAATGTACCTATATAAACTTAGCTCAGTTGAACACATGGCTTTCAAAGCTGATTATTCTCCTGTCAAGTATCCCAAGAAATTTTTATCAATAAATGCAGAAACATCACTTTCGGGTTAAAGCTTGTTTAGGCCTGTCACCACAATGGTTATCTGCGAGATGCATAGTATACTTTTTTTAAGGTAGAATGAACTCCCGGCTCAAATAGAATTTTTCGTTCGCTTAATTTCCCGTTCCTATTAATAGCTTTTCCATTGTTGAAATGAGTAACTGTGTAAATTTCACATAGGTGACTTTAACCCTTTGAGTGCCAACCGATTGTCTAGGTACTATGCTAAAATTGCCGTAGCATTTTTGCTTTAAGCTTCATAAGTAATCTGCCATTAGGTGCCATCTGTGAACAATCAGTGAAATACCAGCATCTAAGAGTGACATTGCAGGAGGAGCGCTACCGCGCTCCTGGCACTTTTCGCGAGAGACAGGAGGAGCGCTACCGCGCTCCTGGCACTTTTCGCGAGAGACAGGAGGAGCGCGATAGCGCTCCCCGGCACTCGGGTTAATAACGACCAGGTTCGTCGCTGTGCGACATCATCACCTGACGATGTCGCACAGCGACGAAACTGGTCGTTATTCATTTCAACATGAAGCAATTTCACCAAGTCACGCTGCAAACCATTCAAACTTTTCCAATGGTAATCTATTAGTTGGGTTAGAGTAAGAGTGGCGGATGCCCAGCTCTCGCCAATTGTGGTAACTTTATCGGCCCGGGCATACTTACCTAAATTTCCCGGGAAATCTGCAATAGTTGTTACCTGTCAAACAGTTGCACGTTAGTTTGTTCATATGGTCAAGTGATCAATCGTCATTGATTTCAAGTGAACGGTTGGTGATATGAGTCAAATATGGTGCACGATAAAGGTGGAGAATAACATTTGAACCATGGAGATTAAAGATAGGTGCGAATTTGAGTAAAATTATAAACGTTTTGCCCTATGGTAAGAGGCCAAAAAGCCATGATCTCACCATCAAAGTTTTTGTTCACTTTCCACAGTATTTTATTCACCGACCAAGGTCTCGACATGTCATTTTCTAGGTGATATTGCTTATGTCGAAACCTTGGTCGGTGAATAAAATTCTGTGGAAAGTGAACAAAAACTTTTATTGTGAGATCATGACATCTGTACTCCATTTCCACAAAAGGTAGGAGGCTAGTTACGCGGACGGGGTATTTCGGTCATTACTTCGTTGGAGTGATGGGTTCTCACATTATTCCTTCAAGAAAATTTCTCTGGATTTGCATGTAATCATACGTTCCCTTGAAATTCTCCCCGTTCACGTTCGCCCGAGCCTCTTGGGGTAAATGCCATTCCTAATCCGTACCAGTGTGGGTCGACGAGGTGGAGCATTTCTGGGAGCACCATGTCGACCACGGTGTGGTTGGCGAAGCTGCTGCCCCACCGTGCCATTTGGGGCTCTCCGGGAACCATTGCCGCCTCCATCTGCAACGAAAGAACGGTACAGGTAGTCCGTATTTGGATGGTACACTTTAGAATGCGGTAATACTGCAGATAAGAGCACACTTAATTCGCGACATAAATGTTGCTTATACTTAGGTAATAGTGCATGGAAAAAATGAACTTTTCTCCTTGGGTTGAAAAGAGAACTTAAATCTTCATCGAAAATGTTCCCTTCGAGAAAATAGAACTTTGGCGCCATTCCATTTGGGAACACCCACTGAAAAATGGCTTCTTTGCCATACCATTTTTGCAAAAATGATTTTCTTTTCGTACATAGCTATATATGTTGGCTGCTAAATGCGACGATGTGAGAGATGCCCTCCCTCCTTTTCTCGCGGCCATTTTTCTTACTTGGAGTATGCATCGTTTTGCGATTGTTTATATTTCCTCCATCCTCAACATCTCAAGAACTAATTATGACGGAGCAATGACACTTAAATCACTCTCTTTGACACTAAATGAAAATTATTTCTTTTAATTTTCCATTTTTTCTTTGGCATTGCTGAAATTCAGCCTGAAATCATAATTTTTTCTCCCAAAAACTGATTTTCGACTCAAGAAGACTCGGAAAAACTGGCTTTCTTAAAAAACTGGTAATTGGATGAAGAACTCAATCAAAATATTGATGATTCAAATACTTATCTATAATTTACCTTAAGTTGAATGTTAGTTATAGCTGCAAAAATGACAATTTTAGGAGTAGACGAGCCGATCTATGAACACTTCTCTCATATCATATAGGAAGAAGTATATCAAGGCATTGAGACACGTCATATGTATGTAGACATGTAAAACATAAGAAAAAAATGAGTTTCTATCGCGACAAAGGCAACTCAATGCATTAGTTTCAACATTGCGTCTACGTGAATAGTCATTTTCCAGCCTCTGAAAGCATGTAAAATTGTATTATATCCACTTAAAGCTATTGATTACACTATTCATATGCTTGTACTCATAACTCACCAAAATTTTAAGCTGTAAAACCCTGAAGTGATGATTATTCCTGCATCGGAGGCTCACGTCACCTCAGTGTAGTGAGGAAGACCAAAATGGATTGATGAAAAGGGGGATTTCATGCGATTTAATTTAAAACTGTTGCGTTCATTAACCTTCAAGTGATCATTTGTGTTAATCCTTGCATCATTGAAAATCCGCATTTGTTAATTTCGTTGCGTATCTTCTTTTTGCGATTGGTGGGGGAATTTTGGAGAACGCAATAGATGGCAGTAACTAAGGAGCTTGTTGGAGACTTAAGGTAGTTTGAGCGAAATATCATTTTACCCAGAAATCAATGACTTTGGTTTCATTTTAAAGAAAAATATATCACCTTTCCATTGACATAAAAATATATCACCCTTCTGTTGACATAAAAAATTCAACCCCTTACCACATTACTTTCCGAGATATTTGCCAAAAAAAATACCAGCTCTTTTACGTGGGAAATGGTACGTGTATGCTCTCCAGAGAGACCTTATATTAAAAATGAGGCATTTCTTACTCTTAGATCTCGTCGAAAAATTAAGAGTGTGCAGTTTGAGTGTTTTCTCAACTATTTTTGAAAATTAATCATATTGTCACCACAGTAAAGTCTTCGGAAACACAATTAACCTTCCATTTTGAAAGATTTTCAGACATACCGCGTGAAAAAAATGAGTCAAGTTAAAGACTTATTAACATATTTTAATTTGATTACTTACAATTTCTGTCAAGTAAAACTATTTTATTGCACCATTAATAATGCAATATCTAATTCGTGTGTCTCACTGTTGGTGAAATTAAAACTTATATTTGAAATATGGTCTCTATTATGATTAGGGAACTATCTCGCTCGCGCTACCTTAACGCTAAAAAGCTTGTTTTTTTAGGGATGATATTCAAAACCATTGATATTCCTGCGATGAAGTTAAAAAAGTTAGGGTTAGCCCAAAAATTTAGCAATTGACACAAGTACATCTACGTCTACATACTACCCTGGGAGCCACCGCATGGGTGAATCAGGGGGTTTTAGGACACCAGCCATGTAAAGGATAAGGTTTGGAAGGTGAAATGGTGAAGTGTATGATGAAAGTGATTGGAGTGGCTCTCCGTTTTTATTATGGTCACTTATTGTGTGTGGAAAGAACGAATTTTTGTTCCTAGCTTTTCGACTGTCTCTCTGTGTTTATCGCTTCTGTCGGGCTTAGAGATTTAGTGTAGCGTCATGGTGTTATTCTCTGTGATGCTTTGAAACACACACATTCTGAATTTCTCAAGTAAACTTAGCCTTACGGATAGCCTCCGAATCTCTATTCCCAAACTAATCCCTCTGAAAGCTGAGAAACACTATACATTCGCTCGAAGAAATTTTTAACGAAGCGCGCAGCTTTCCTTTGGATTTTATTTATTTTTTGAGTTAAATCTTTCAGTTCAAGGTCCCAAATACTTGCGGCGTATTCGAGGTATGGCCTAACCAGTGCGAAGTTGCATCTCTTTTTTACTTTTTCAACCTTGTACCTTTCTATTATGTGTTTGATAAATCCTAGTTTCGTTAGTGCTATTTAGTATATGTTTCGTCCACACGTTTCATACGATATGTCTGAAGTTAAGGTTATTACAAGGTATTTGTCTTTACCTGATGACTTTATGCTTATTCCACCCACAGTATGGCTATGGCGTTGGTGCGATGACTTCCGCAAGAAGGTTACTGTGGTGCAACCACTAAGATTTAGCTCTAGCCCCCACTCCTAGCACCACTAATGAACGTCGTTAATTTCAGATGATAGAAATTATAAGTCCGCGTCTTCGCTAACTTTGGGGTAGATAGTCAAATAATCTTAGCTTACTATTAACTCAAGAACGTTGGTCATTTATGCAAATAATGAATGAAATGGGGCCGATCGCGTTTCCTTGTGGAACACCGAATGTCACTGATCATATCATAGCCAATACCGTCAATAACTACTTTGTGTTTGCGGTGATTTCGAGTGTCACTCATCCAATTCACTACTTTTTATTTACTCCACATAATTGCAATTCGAATATGCAATTTTTATGTGGAACCTTGTCAAATGCTTTCTTGAAATCAAGGTATATCGGATCAACTTGCTTCTTCTATTCACCTGATATTAGGATGCTGTGCAGTAAGAGCGCAACCTGTGTTTCGCAGGATTTACCCTCCCGAAGGCCGTGCTAACTGCCGTGAAAGAAGTTTTGATAGTCCAGGAAGGTCATACTATTGCTGAGAACAGTATGTTCTAGAATCTTGCATCAATGTGAAGCTGACAATATATTTCGGTAATATTCGGGGTCATGTCTGTTTCCTTTTTTTAAATATTGGTGTGACGCTTGCTATTTTCCAGTATTGGGGTACCCTGCCTACGGATAATGTTTTGCTTGATTTGCTAATATAGAAAGTACCCTGCAGATGACTGGATTATGAACAAGTTCGTGCTAGTTTCTCTTCAACTTTACCGTGAAAATATTTTGTCAAGTGACGCTTTCTCGCTGTGCTTTGATTAAGCCAATGAAGTTTGACCGGTTGCGATTTTCTTACCAAGTTTTCCTTTGAGGTCAACTCATGTTGCCTAATACGTTCGCGTGAAACTTAATTTAGCATATATGTATACTAAAAGATACCGTAGAAATGGCGTGCAAATATATGTCGTCCTGGTATGTTCGTCTCAGCTAAGCTTCTTGCAGAAGCATTTGAAGCGCGTCAAGCTAAGTAATTGAGGTAGGTAATCAGGTTACATCAGTGAAAATGTTTTCCTCGAGTGTTAACGAGTTTTGAGCTTCTGCAGTCGTATTGTTTGCTGCGACGTTTTGGATTTTGCTTTGAGACGTTCATTTACCACTTCGATCCCGCCTCCGATTTTTGACACGGCCTTACATTTGCATGCAGTTGGCATTATCTTATTCCACTACAGAATACGTTGGATGTGATATAACAATAATGAATTCTAATTCCACAACAATGAATAGCTCGTAATTTTCCAACAAATGTCAACAATGATTATCATTATTATTATTAACAGTAATGAAAGGTCTAATGAGGAAACTTGATCTTGAGCCTCCTTCCGTTGTGATTTATCGCAACCGTGTTTAAATTGATTTGGACCATTTTTAGTATATCTACACAATTCTTCTGGAGGATTGGTCTTCAAAATTGATTTTCATTGTCTCTCGCTAAAGCTTTGCAATTTTATTTCTGCACCAGCTAGGCTTGAAAATAATTATTGAAAGGAGTTCTTGAATGGGATGTTAATGGTCAGAGCAGGCTGAGTATCGTGTGAATAATTTACGAGTAATGTAAATATTTACATTATGCTCGACTTGCTCTGATCGTGAAAATTCCGTTCTAGGACTCCTTTCAATGATTTATTTCAAACCCTAATGATGCAGAAATAAAGGTTCGGAACGTTGACTAGAGACGATTATGCTCATTTCCCAAGACCAATCCTCCAGAAGAACTGTGTCGATCACAATACAGAATATCTATCACAATCAATCTGGTGAGAAATTTGACATGAGAAATGTTTGAGAAAGATTACTACAAGGAAAGCTTTACTTTGACACGTTTATGAAGAGAGATGTATCAAACTTGATGTAGTGGAAAGAATTTATGATAAAGAATGAGAGTAAAGGCCATTTTCCACCTAGAAAAATTTTATTCAACCTAGGTTTCGAGGTACTACATCATCATCTGGTAAAAATAACGAAACAAGAGGAGTATATATATACAAGGCGAAGGAAGTTGGGATAGCATGAGAGGGGGGGAAGAGGAGGTTAAACAAGAGAGGCCAAGGAGGACAAGGGTGGAGAAGGTAGGGGGGACTATACTCCTCTTGTTTTATTATTTGTGCGTGATGATGATGTAGTTCATCGAAGCCTAGATCGAATAAAATTTATCCAAGCGGAAAATTACCTTTACTCTCTTTCTTTTGGACACGGTTTATAAATTGGCCTATATTTAGCTGTAAATAGTCATTTCCAAAATATATCATTTGTGTTTTACACTCGTTACGCTTGTAATCACCGGTATCGAGTTTGATCTATGCTAGAGGGCCCATTTATAGCATGTTGCTCTTAAATTTTCTCCTCTAGGTAACTGATTAGGGAGTCCCGTTCCGCAGAAATTATCCCTGTAAACAATAGGTTTTAAACCCGGGGTGTCTCGGCTTATCCAGCTGCCGCACCAATCCAAGTTCCTTTTCTCAACAGTCACAATTTGGTAAGGAGAACGTGAGATTTCCTCACAAGAATTGAGGAATTATCGGAAGTGGCGCACTGCCTAAGAGCAAGCTGTCCCGTGAGCGTCACTGATCACGGTCGTCATCCACTCTCCTGAAATTTCAGTTTGAGCTTACTTCGGTATCAAAGGATGGTGTAATCCTCTGAGGTCAGATGAGGAATGGTCAGAGCTTGTGCTGTTGTCACTGCCTTAGCGAAGTCACGTTCCGCTCTGGACGGAGAAGTCACTCGTTCGCTTTCACCTCTTCTCACTCGGGACAGACGGGACGAAGCGTAGGTCAACTCGAAGCCGAGGCACTCTACACTCTGACAGTTCTCTGATCCTGTAGCTGGGAGTATATATAGCCAGCAAGGCTCCCGGGTACTCCGCGGCCAAGAAATGTGGATGGGGATTGCAGGGGAGGATGTTGGTTTTGAGGGAGAATGAAGGAGGAGACCAATTAGACGAATTTCCTTCGGAGACTCGCTTGGGAGGACGTATGGCTGGGGTGAAGGTAGCGTACAAGTTCCGTCTGCTCACGATGCCGTTATAATCCTTACAACTGAGATGAAATAACATTCTTATTTCCGAAGCCATTTGCAAGGCGGCGACCTCGAGCATGGTTGTTGACGTTACAGAGACAGAGAGAGATGGAAATGGAAGTGTTATGCCAATCAATACAAGTGCCCGTTTCTTTCAGGATCCCGTCCTGTTTCTTGGGAATTCGGTAGAAGATGAGTTTATAGTTTTCGGGTGGATGCTTGTGGTCTCTCTGGCTTTACAGCAAGAATTTCAAGGGTATCATTATAAAGTTATAATTAATTATCCTGACTAATATATAAAAACTTGATGGTGTCTGTCTGTATGTTGCTCCATCACGTAAAAACTACTGGAGCGACTCAGCTGATATTTGGCATGTAGATATAAAATAGATATGGTTATAACATAGGCTATATTAAAAGGCCCTCAAAGCCCCCGAAAGGCCCCCAAAGCCCCTGGTGGTCTATTCTAAGCATTTGGTTCGGTGCAGTGGTTCGATTTTTTGCTTTTTAAAAGTACTTTTGCTCAAGATAGAGGGCTGGGATTTTTTTATTGGATGGCTGAAAAATGAAGTTTCTAATTCTTTCAATCGATTTTCTTTTACACTTCATATTTGTTTGAAAATCATGTTTGTAGCTGAAAAATCCTTGACTACCAGAGATTTGATTATTATCAAAGGATATTCACACCTCTAGCATTTAAATATCACGTTTTCCTACAGGCCCATGATAGCACGTAGAAAGTAAATCTGTATAAGAAGGGCCCAGAATCCCAAGGGCCCCATGATAGATTGATTCTGGCAGTATTCTTCAGGCTTTGTGGTTTTCTTATAACTTAAGTTCAATGTTTTTCACACCCGTTGAATGTCAACGAGAAATTTCCAGCAATAAACTCCTAGCTCGAGGTTAGTGGAAAACCTAGTACACAGTGCAAAATTAACATGCGACAGCTAATCTAATTCAAATAGTGCAGTAGTTACTTGTTACTAATGAGCCTAGCGGGTCAGAGAGGCAACCCAAGGATCTTAATCTCAAATAGGGTATGTATGCAATGCTTTAATAAGATAAGGCATAAGATGAAAGAGATAATCATACAGTATTTGCGGTAGAAACGTCTATGAACCAAATTTCATACTACTACCTTGATTTTTTTAAAATTGAGGTTTGAATGGCTGGATTTTTTTCTCGTTAGAACTTAATGAAGTCAGAATCTGCTGGAATTATTCTCTCCTCTCATCTTCGGATCTTTCCAATTGCAGATTTAAATGGACTGATGCCCCTCAGTGCGGAATAATTGCGTTTCTCATATCATCATTTACCGTGCCCATTCCGTATTTCTCCCTTCATCTATCGTCTGGAAGACTTCTTTGTTTCCCTCTAGGTCATTATCCGCCAGGTCTACTCCGCTCCCTGCCATTTTCTTGGTGATAACGCAACAAAAATATTTCTCCCAAAATCTCCTTCCATGATGTTATTTTGTTTTCATCACTGAGGGATATGGAGAGGGCACTTGCTATGCTGGCCAATGTTAGAAGCTGAAGCCAGTCCGCCATCTTCGTTGACCCTCATTTTCCTATAGCAGTTGCGGGCTAACGCTCTAATTTTGCAATCTTACCATTTTTACCATTGATGACTTACAGGAAATCAAAATGCTCTTACTTCTATAATATCCATTCTCCTTCCATATTTTGTTTATTTATTTAAATAAAAAATAATCCGCATTTCCGCTGAAAACTCTGGTAAAATCGAATAGAAATGACAGTGCTAAGTAGCCAATATATGTTTGACAAGTTACTTACCTAAAATTTCAAACATGTTGTTGATATTCTTGAGTTTTATCCGCTAGTTCGTTCATTTCGTCGTGCTATCCATGGGAAAGTAGGATGAGGGAAGGGTTTAACATAATGGTTGTTATTTTAGTTCCCTGGCTACAGTTTGATGACGTAGTGCCACCTCAATGATTTTCATCATCTGCCTTTATTTCACTACTGATTGTTATTTTGTGTGAAAATACTAAATGTATGAGTAAATGCATGACACGTATTTTTTAGGGAATAACTTTTCATGGAGATGGCTATTGAAACGTTACCAGCATCTAAAATGAAAATGAATGGGTGCTAGTATAATTTTACTTCCGCTCTTGCTTTTGGAGAATGCTAAAATCTTGAGATGGCTGCCTTAGCGAATAGAAATGAATGTGGACAAGAACCGCGATTAAATCAAACAACGGTGAGAATCGGTGAGAGTATAGTTTTTAAAGTATCAGGGCCTAATGCACTGTCATATTAATATATTTGGTAAGTAGAGACTCCTCCTAATAGCGCTGCAGTCGTAGTGTGCAGCCGAGCGTGACTGAGATGTTTTTTTCCGGTTTTGAATCTGGTTCCATAGATCAGGAGCCCCACTACCCATTGGGAGCATTTATTGCGACCGTGGAAATAAAATCTCGTAGTATTAAGAATTTTTCTAAGTTTTTTACGCATTCCCTCTCCAGACATCATTTTGCACAGTGAGCTAAACAAGGAAAGTCAGTGGCATGTCATTGCCAGCACTCTAGTGTTCGACGTTGTCAGTATTACTGCTCTGAAGTGATACATTTGTTATATTATGTCAAAAATTCTTTGCTATAACTATCGCGTGGTCATAATTTAGCTTAAAAATAATTTAGCGTAATTTAATTTAATTTCCAAATGGGAAATGACCAAAAGGGATAGGCAGAGACTGGAGGTCGTAGAAATGGATTTTCTAAGAAGAAGCAGCAGAAAATCTAAACTACAAAGAATAAGAAATGAGAATATAAGAAAAATTATGCAAGTAGAAGAAAAAATCATACAGGGAATAGAGAAAAGACGGCTAAAATGGTATGGACACGTAAAAATAATGGAGGAGAAACGTTGGCCAAAAAAGATATTAAATTGGCAACCACCCGGGAGGAGGAACAGAGGACGACCACCAGAAGACTGGACAAAGCAAGTCACCCAAGGTATGAAAAGGAGACAATTAGAGAATGAAGACTGGAGAGACAAGGAGGCTTGGAGAAGAGGATGCGAGAGACGGTCGACGGCTGTATAGAACTCGCTTATATATATATATATATATATATATATATATATATATATATATATATATATATATATATATATATATATATATATATATATATATATATATATATATATATATATATATATATATATATATAATAATTTAATTTTCTTTGAAATTGTTTAAAAATATTATAGAAAGAAAATCTTTTGAAAGTCATATTTATTAGAAGTTGTATCATTCATCATGTACCATCAAGGCATTGAAGGTTGCTCGGGTTTCCCACCGTGTCAAACTCTCCATCTTGGCCGACGTTTCAATGAACGAGTCGAATTTAGATAACTGAAAGAAAAATGTTCTGGACGAAGATTTTTCGCTTTCCGTATGTAATCCCATTAATAAGCAAAATCCTATCTGGGCTCGAACCAATTCCCAAATATCTGAAGTTTTGAGTTTTTTCTGAATCCATTGGCACTTACGAACCTCCTCTGAAAATATCAACCTGCTGGCTCAATTAAAATGCCCAGATATCCCGCAAACAAATCGCGTTGCGCGTTACTTCCACTTAAACTAATTACTCTTTCTTCAACGACCAGCATGGATAACCTTTACTCTTATATTTCCACACAATGCCATATAATTTGTACGCATTGACCTACTTTTATGTATTGTGTGACCAATTGCCTTCCAAGATGTTGCAAATATGTTAGTTTTTCCATCGGTGTCTATTCCCTTTGCCAATCGGTCCGCTTTGCCTGCTTTGGGGGAAGTATATTAAATTTTCTTCTTCGTTCGCAATATGCGTTCCTGAGAGCAAAGCCTTTCTGAAAAAATGTGTCAAGGATTCATTGACATCAATAACACGATTTTTTTTCTTTGTTCAGGCTAAGTTACTGGTTAAAAATCCCTCTTTCTGCCTTAAGTTGCATTGTCTTTCATTGTCCGAGCATTTAATTTCCTTGTCATATTTTTGTTCATTTATGTAATTATTTTTAAATTATCAATTCATTATTCGTTGTTGAACTTTTTAATCTCCACTTGCAGCCATGTGAACAGGTTTAAAAAAATGTGATGCAATTTTATCGCAGAATCAAAATTCTCCTTGCTGGCAATATTAGGAGCTTGTTTGCTTCCCTTGCAAGTTCGAACGCCAGTCGATTGCTTCCACTATTCATTTAATCATTTTGAATTTATCAGTTTATTCATTGTTTAAATTTTAAATCGTCACTTGCAATCATGTGACCTGGGTTTTAAAGGATGTGATGCAATTTTATCGCAGAGTAAATGCTCCTTGCAGACAAGTTTAGAAGCCAATCAATTTGCTAGTGCGAACGTCCCTTGCAAGTGCGGACGTCGCGACGAATTTAATAATAGGTGTAAAATTAATGTGCACTAAAATATTTCTGGGTCATATTACTTGAAACCGTATATACTTTCGAAAAATATTGTTTGATATGTCATAATTAACTGTATTCAACTACCTAACCAAAATGAATACAGCATTTTTCACGCAAAACGCACGCAGTTTCGGCTTCTGACATTCTTCCCTCAACTTCAACGCCTTCTGCTGATCGAATAAAAACGCCAAAAACAAAACTAGTTTTGGTTATTTAATCCATGGTCATTGTACAGTGATGCTATTTAATTTATAAATCCAAAAAAAAGGTAATAAGTTTGGATTTTGGCTTGCTTATTTCGATTTTCGCCCACTATCTGTCGGTCGATCACTAAAAATATCGACCCCTACTGCCATGGAAGTTCGTGCTTTGGCATCGGAGTGTCTCTTGCATACACTTTGCAAATCCGTCTAAGAAGTAACTACCCATGCGTAAAGCCGCACGGAAACCGAGCGGTCTGAGCCAGTTCGCCGAAGAATTTTCGGATCGGCCACACTTCAGATCGATCTGAAATCGATCGGTAAACGTGGTGATTGATGTGTGTACACATTGAAGAATCGGAGATCCCTCGTTTCCAAAAGTGGGATCCACGCAATCCTCCGCCCCCTCTCAACCCGCTTGCTTTTTCCTCGTCTTCGCCGCCAACCTCTCCTTGATCCCCTTGGTCGATATCGCCCTCAAGTGCGAGTGTCGAAGACCTCAAAGTGCTCTCGTGTTTGGCCCCACTGAGGTGAAACGCTCAATTTTCTCGGCTTTGTGGGGCGCCTTTGGACTGGGGAAACCTTTTCTGGTCGGCCCGCGCTTTAAAAGTTATGTATCGATGGAGAGAGAGAGAGACGATTATGGAAACCACGGACAACTCTGCGGAGATTGGTGGTTGATTCTCGCGCTTCTTCTCGTTAAACACAATGCCTACGAGGAGGCAGGTAAACAGGGTCAAGACCACGGTTCTTAATTGCGCTTGCTTTCGCGATATTGTTACTTTTTAAATCGTATTGTTCGTTTAAAATCACTGTTCTCGTCTTAGTGGAGTAATTTGCACGAAATTTGATAGAACAGATCACAACAACGGACGCTTGCGTTTTGTATAATCTTAATAGTGACAGTGCGCTGTTAAGATGCATTATCACAATTCTGGGTCTTCAGTATCCTCTCATTTGCACTCAGAAAGTTCCATCATGGCTGCTTGAGTAAAAACAAATTATAAATTCCATCTTTTCCTTCTTTTTGCTGCCTTTGTAAAATCGCTTTCCTTGATGATGTACCTCAGCTATTAGAGAACAAAAGCCAGTTAATGATTATACGGAAAATTCGATGAATATATTTTTACGTGAATAAACATTTTCACTCATCAAGTCCGATTACAGCGCCATTCGCGTCTAATTAATGCGTTTTTACTCCAATTATTGATGCTATGTACTAAAAAACAAAAAAAAGATAGGAGAGCCTCCAAATTTTATTACCATTCAATGTACTGGGAGCATTTCCTTCATAAGAAAATATTTTCGCGTATAAGAAATTGGAATTAGGGAGAAAAAGACTTTTTCCATATTTCGCCAATTCTAGCTATTGGCATCATGTAATCTCATATTCAGTTAGCGAAAAGAGGAAAGTGGAGGTGATGTTGGGCTTGGTAACTCTTTGTAGTTTCTAAGGATAAAATATTTATAAACAGCTGACTGTTGCTGACGTTGCCGACATAGGCGCAGGTTTACCTTTTGATGTACTTATGGTTTTAGGTAGAAATACACTGTGTTTCGGGAGAAATCTGCACAACTTCGGGAGGAGATAGGGGAAGTGATTTTTGAGCATTTTTTTGTTCTATGAATATTGAGTCGTATCTCACATTGTTATTCGCAGCCTTTTCAGTGACTTTACTACGTACAGATATTTTCATACTTAACCCTGTCTTGATATCCGAGGATACCCAAGTATTTCATGAAGTAATTAATCTATTACACGTATTTTAAAACGCGAGTGATTAGAAAGTCATACTTCTGCCGATCGAGTGTTTCCGAAAATATCATTTGGTAGAGAGAAATGTGAAAGTATGGGTACTTTGGAACTTAATAGTCTCCCTTCCCATGGAATTAAGCATCTGATTTTGATTAAAAAAGTATTCTACCGGTTAAGGTAGGTTTTGCTGAATTTCAAGTGAATCTCGTCCCGGTTTTTTACACTTTCAGGGGCCTATCTCCCTCTAGTATATCCTTTTTCGCCTCGATGTACGATCTACCCTTCTTCATCCCGTCCATGTAGCCTATCCTCTTTCTTCTTCTTCCCCGCTTGCTCAACATCCCTCCCTCTATCACATTCTTGAGCAACCCATCGCCCCTTTTTACACCCTCCAGCCACCTACTCTGCCTATCATGAATTTCATTAAGAAGTTTCCTCTCTTCGCCCACCATCTCAAGCACTTCCTCGTCAGTCTTCCTCTCCGTCCACCTAACCTTCTCCAACCTTCTCCACACCCACATCTCGAATGCCTGCAGCCTACTCTCGTCCTTCTTTCTGAATTTTCTTAAATTCAACTGCTTATCTTTATCAATTTGTTCACACTACCTTCTCACGTCCCTGCTGATCGGTTTCCGTTTACGTTTCCATCTTCCCTCTCGCATTGTTGCTTAGGAGACCACGAGTAATTTGTCATTTTGAGATGCGCATTTTTCCAAATTCACTTTACCTTTCTGCTCTTTTGAATCGAGCTGTGGCGTGGGCCGTCACTGCCATTGGGTGAAGAGTTAACCCTTGTGCCCACCGACACCAGGCGTACACGGGGCCTTTAAGGACATGCACTGGGCATTGCATTAGAGGGGAAGAAACGGAAATTTTAAATTATTCGGCTTTCAAATGGTTCCGCCAAACAATGTTTTTCGTGTAGCTCAGCGATGTTACCTTAGAGCTTTGATGGTCCTCCAATGAGCCTTTGTCGGGAAAAGCTTTGGCAGGAAAATAATGACAACCTTGTCACAAGTTTTACTTATCGTTTATTCATATTCATAGTTGCTAGCCACCCATGTTCTTTCTGAATGTTGATGTTATTTCAGGTATTTTTTTCAATTACACGCGCACACAAAGTAACATAGATTGAGTCAACTTTCTTCCATACTCTATTCTGTTCCTCCCGCGGGCTTATATCTTGATGAACGGTACGAACTGTTTAACTCAGTGAAGTTATAACAATTTTTTCAATGAGAGGAGCTGAGTAATGATGGTGAAGTGGACAGTCCTTGATGAATGGATTTTTCAACTGTTATTACACCAGAATTCATACAAGCATTTCACATTAGTGATGGAATACAATAGGGTAAACTGAATCATTACCGCATAATGATTTCTGTTCACTTTAAACACTTATCTGAATGTGTCTGAAAAATGGTGAGTCGAAGTAGGGTAATCAGGCACAAATTAACTCGACTATCACAACTGCTGTTCATCCACCTCGCAACGAAGATCTGAGGATGGTGTAGTAGACGGTGCAAATCCTCCTACAGTAGTTTTAGCTTCCTCTAAGATCACATCAAGCTTTGGTGCGTCTGTGCTTCGTAAGTGGCTTGAACGGACGAAGGCGTAAGTGGTGATCCCGAATTATGATTCGCTCTTCGTCATCTGATCTGGGCATCCCTCTGGCCTGGGCAGGAGAGGCGGGGGTCGTGGACAGCCAGGGGTGGCCCTTGTGAGTGGATTGTGTCTTCTTAAGCCTTCTCCGTGGCGTCTGTGGTGGCCTGGGACTTGGCGCTAGAATCCGCCCCCGAAGGACTCTCCGTGGATCCGCACACGAGACAAGGGAGTTTCTCGTTGAGAGCGGCCCTGTACTTTGGATGGCTGGGAAGATAGGAGAGAAATGATATTTAATAGTAAAAGATTTAAGTTTATAGATATTTAATAGGTTTGAATTAGAAGCAACCCTACATCACTCCCAATTATTCATTATTATCGAGTGAATATTGGGATGGTTATCCGATGAAAAAGTAAATGACTACTTTGCTCTGGTAAGGCCACATTTTGAGTGCAACGCTGGTATTTGGTTGGTATTTGCACAGAAACACTTAATTCGCGAAATAAATAAAAAAACAGGAGGAAAACCACTATCTTAGTTTAAAAATTGTTGCGAGAAAGTGTTACACAGCTGATGGAAGGATCGGGCTGGGAGCCAATGGAGACTCGGAGGCCATACGTTAGGCTTAGATTACTTGAAAGTCTGGTATACAGGTTTTATTAATGGTAATAATTTCATAGGTTATATGAAGAAGCAACGCTGCATTAATCCCAATTACTCGTTTCTATCAAATGAAAGTTTCTTTGTGAAGAACATAATTGAAGGCACAATAGAGGGAATGGTCCCCAGAGGAAGACCCAGGGGTAAGTTCATGGACCAAATAAAGAGGAAAGTACGTAGGATGAGATATACCAGGAGGTAAGGGAACTAGCATTAGATAAGGAAGGGTGGAGGGCTGCAGTCCACCAATCTTAGGATTTGTGACGTCGGGATCTCTCAAATGATAACAAATTCCCTTGGAATATAAATTTGGCATTGCCCCACTTTAATACACGTCTCTCCACTTCAACGTTCTTTTTTTAACAATCCTCCCTTCTTTTAATCAACAACAACATAGCAACCTTTTACACAAACAATAAACAATATAAGACATCAGCATAGATAAACATACATTAGCATATAAATTAATTCCAGCAAAACCCAAATAACGAACGAAAATTAAATAAATAAACTTAAAATAAATAAAAATGGAATTAAACAAAGGCAGGCACGACGTTACAGATTGAACGACCAATGATGATCAAGTGAAAATTAGGATGGGTCTCCGATGAAAAATTTTTCTTTGCTCTGATTATGCCATATCTCAAATGCGACTCGGGAATTTCAGATCCTTCCCATAAGTATTTAGTTCGCGAAGTAAAGGGAGAGAAACTGCTCCCTTCGTTTAAAAACTGTTACGAGAGAAGCGTTACACAGCTGATGGAAGAATCAGGCTGGTAGTCGATGGAGACTCGGAGACCGTACGTTAGGCTTAAATTATTTGAAAAATTCTGATGAAGAGACTTTCAGCTCGAAACGGAGGATATAATTTTTACCCCGTATAATATCTCTAGGACTGATAGGAGTGGAAAATTAAGAGGGATACTCTGTCGAACGGACAGGTAGAACAACTACTTTCCACGTAGCATTAATTATTAGCGTGACGCTTACATGGAACGCATCGTTAAAATACAATTAAACCTGTTCTTCCCTCCTCCCTCTCTCCATTCTCTCCTCTTTCATGGCTGGTGTCCTAACACCCCTTGACACTCGCCTTTGTGGTCGCTCGCTGGTTGGGATGTAGGTGGTAGGTAAAGGAAGATGTCTTGTTTAAAGTCTTATTTTCAAAATTTTTGTCTCATTTACGAATCATTAATGACATTTTAAGGGTTTACTCGTGGACCAATCCCGTATCCTGATGGCTATTTCATATCCGGAGGTTTAGACGTATCTTATTGGATAGAGAAATATCAATTTCATAACTTAGAGAAAAGTTTATCTTTGATTTTTTTAAAATTTTGATTTAACAATTTGATATGACCCATTAAATTATTAATGGCAGGTCATAATGATTGAGAGATTTCAATCTTAATGCTAATTCCATGGGACAAATATGTTGGTGAAAAATGCAAGATAGATATTTACATACATTGATTAAAATAACTAATTAATTATTCAATGTGATAAACTTTAATGGCCTAGTGATTGAAATAAAATTAAAATGACGATTTTATGCCATTTATTTGTGTATTTAATACTTGGCTTAGATTTTCATCTTAAGTTTACAGCGTAAACCGTTGCATCGACAAATATCTTTTAAGTGATCAACTCATGAGATAAGCATGGTATACCTTCCGTGGACTTTCATTAGTGCCAACAAACATTTGAGAAATTTATGCTAAGACGCTAACAGTAATTCTCAAGTTTTTTTGATAGTACTGTGGCATGTCTAAATTTGTCCAGTATATGTGGAACCCAGCGCTATAGCGTAATAACCTTCAGGAATTACTTTTTACTGTTATACTACTCACCTTATTCCGTAGACAATGGGATTGTAGCATGCACTAGCCTTGGCGAACACAGATCCCCATATTGTCACGAGAGGAGTCATTGTCATTGTTTCGAAGAGACCAGTGTAATTGATCACAAGATATGGTGTCCATGCCATGAACCACAGGGAGATGGTCATAAGAGCAACCTGTAACAAATTTTTGCTGAGAATCACCAATGGCAAGATGAACTGGGGACGTGAAAGCAAGTTGGAACAGTATCCATACTTAAGTTAGTTTGAGCGTGATAGTTTCCTAATCATAGTGGAGATAGTATTCGAATCATACGTTTTAACTTCAGCAGCTGTAAGAAACATAACTTAATATTACATTATTAAAGGTGCAAAAATATACCGTTATACGATTGCAATTCTTAGTAATTAAATCAAAATATCAGTATAATTGTTTAACTTGACTCATTTTCTTCTCGCGCTCCGTTCAAAACACCTTCACAACGGAAGGTTTTTTTACATTCCTGAAAAAATTACTGCTGTAACTTAATGATTTATTTAAAAAAATAGTTGATATTATGAACAAACTTCACAGCACTATTTTTTTACAAGATGTAGGTGCTATAAATCCCATTTTTTAAATTGGGTCTCTCTGGAGTGCATACACGTCCTATTTCCGATGTAAAATGGCTGGTATTTTTTGTTAATAATCTCGGTAAGGGGCTGATATTTTGGTATTTTTGTAAGGGTGAGCTATTTTTCTTTACACTGATACCAAATTTATTGCTTTATAGGTGAAATGATAATTCGCTAAAACCACCTTAAATAATACCCCTTTTACTTTTCTACAGAATGAAATTCAACTGGTACAACGCGTTTTATCCTCTTGCGGCATCATCAGGTATCTGCTGATGTACCTGATGAAGCCACAAGTCAGCGAAACGTGTTGTGCCGGTTGAATAAAATTTCTGGAAAAGTACAAGCTTGCTATAAACTTGCTTGCCATGGATGCTATAAACTTCCACAAAGTGAAGCCTGATTCTGTAGAGTGTATTATCTCTGTTATGAAGTTTTTAATCCCCTTTTAAAAATTTGGATGGGTCTATTCCAAGATGATTGCGTCGCTCTATATTTACCTTGGCCAGTTTACATTCAGCACTGGTGTTTTGCTGTTCAGATGATCTCAAGGAAGCAACGTTCATCTTCTTGGCTTGTTCTTTCATTGCTCTCTCGTGAGTAGCCACAGCCTATGTGGAAAATAAATGGCATTTGAGTCTATGATGCAAATTAATGAGAATTCGTGTGGGCGTTTTGGGGTTAAAAGGAACATGACAATGTATTTACCTTAACGATGAAGAAGTAGCTGTAGATGATGGTAAGGAGAGGTGTGTAATAGCAAAAGCAAGAGTAGACGAGGATGTAGCTCTTGTGGAACCAGTCCTTTGTTAAGTAGTCCGTGCCGCAGGAGGTCATATTGCCTTCTGGTACATACCTGAAGTAAGTTAATTTTACCTTAAGTGATATAATAATAATAAATAAATAAATAATATGTTTATTACTCCAACACAAAATACATTTCCAATAGCAAATTTTGAGTAACTTTAGGTAGCCTTAAAGGAGAACCTGTTTAAGGCTACCATCAAATAATAACACGTTATGCTTACAATTAAATGTACATATAGCTCATGTAGTGAGACTAAGACAATTACTTAATAATTTAAGCGCGTACCTTAAGAAGCTACTAACACTATATTGAGTTATTTATGACACATTTACAACAATATTTCCTCTACACTCTCTTTGGTGAGAAGCCAAGAATGTACATTTTTAGAAAATATTTTCACAGACTTAGAATCTATGCATGAATGGGGTAATAAATTGTATACCTTTGGTCCTACATACTAAAAACTTCTTTTAAATATCGTCAAATTTGGTTTGGGTTAGGGTATACTTTTTTAGGCAGGGTAAAGGGAGAAGGCTGGCACAGAAATATTCCAGAGTTACCACTTCTAGTATAAAAACACCGTAAAACCTTATAAATATATAAATGCCTCAATGGAAGCAAACCTAAATGAAGAAAGAGTGGGAAGGATCTTTCAAATCTGTTCTTTTTCAAAATAACACGAATAATTCTTTTTTGTAAAAAACAGGCAGGTTTCAAGGAGTTCAAATAAGCGCCACCCCAAAAAAAAAAATGCCATAACTTAGTCTGGAATGTACTAAAGCGTTATATATTATCCTAAGGAAATTTAAAGGACATTTATTCCTGATAAAGTAAAAATTTGTCAGTGTTTGTCGCATAATATTTGTTAGACTATCAATATGTTGTTGCCACTTTAAGAATTCGTCTATGGTTACTCCCAGGTACTTTAATCTGGAAACCCGTTCAATGGGCAAACAGCTATTGCATGAAGTTATCGGACAGTTTTCTTCATGATAATATAAAACCCAATCGAACTTGTACCTATTACATAAATTATAACACATATATTTTGTTTTAGTTACACTCATTTTCAATTTGTTTGATGCAAACCAGCGCCGCAAATTGATCAAATCTGACTTCATATCATAGTTTACATCATCCCAGTTCAAACCTCCATAGTTTAAGGCGACATCATCAGCAAATGCTGTCACATGACCTCTAATATCGAGATTAAATAGGTCGTTTATATAAACTAGAAAAAGTACTGGACCCAAGACAGAGCTTTGTGGAACTCCAAAAGTTATCATATTGTAAAGTTTTAGGCGACATCATCAGCAAATGCTGTCACATGACCTCTAAAATCGAAATTACATAGGTCGTTTATATAAACTAGAAAAAGTACTGGACCCAAGACAGAGCCTTGTGGAACTCCTAAAGTTATCATATTGTAATTATTGTTTTAATTGTATGATAAACATCACCAATTTATACACACTGCATTCTCGATGACAGGTAACTGGTGAACCATTTTAGTGGTATTCCTCGAATACCAGCCCTCTGAAGCTTAAAGGTCAGAATATTGTGATCAATGGTATCAAAAGCCTTGCAAATATCAATGAATAGGCTGCCATTGCGTCGATTTGAGTTAATAGACTTGTAAACATGAGTAAAATTATTTTCTAGAGTATCTTCTGTCCCCTTTCCACTTAAAAAAACCAAACTGATTTTGCTGAAGAAGCACTTTTTATCGAGAAATTTAATTAATCTCGGCTTGACTAGCTTCTCTATAATTTTCAAAAATATCGATAACAATGAAATTGGACGATCATTTAGTATACTTGACCCCCCTTTTTTATATAAGGGCATGACCACCGCCTTTTTCAGCTCGTCAGGAAAAACACCACTGGTAAAACTTAGATTAAATATATGTGAAAGAATAGGTGCTAATTCTTTAATAACGAGTTTCAAAAGTTCGCTGTTAACATTGTCGTAACCAGGGACTTTGCTAGCAGGAAAAGGTCTTACTAATTTAGTTATTTCAGCAGGATGGGCTGGTTTTAGGTACATAGATTTGAAGCTATGTGAATAATCACAAAACTCAGTGACGAATTCATCAATGTCACTGTCATTACTATTATTATTACTATCGTAGGAGGAAACAAAATAGTCATTAAATGCCCTAGCTATTATAGACCGAGTAGATGTTATACTACCATCTATTTCCAGGGATTTCATGGGGACTGAGTGGTATACGGCCCGATATTTCCCTGAGTATTTTCCATTGCGTCTTTGAGTTGCCATTGGCTCCTTGAAATCTGTGCAAATAGTAGTTATTGGAGGCAAACCTGAGTTCATTTTTCAAATTATTTCTACAGTTAATAAATTCCTTTGCTAAACTTTCGTTCAATGGATGGCGTCTGTTTCTTGAGCAGATAGTTTTTCCTTTCAATAAGGTTAAGAAGATGACTAGTTATCCATGGCTTTAATTTTTATCTTGTGCCGTAATTATTGACTTTAATTCTTGATGCAGTTAGAGTACCTATTAGTAAGTCATGAAATAAAGAAAAAGCCTTTGATGCATCTACTTCGTGTACAACTGGACTCCAATCTACTTCAGCTACTTTAATTTTGAAGTATTCATAGTCTATCTTAGTTTATCAGGAGTAGTCGTTAATTTTTCTTTGCATAATGGCTCTTTCACACGAATAGAACAGCGAATCATAGAGTGATCGGTTATTGCTTCAAGAAGCACATCTATTTGGAGGTCATACGTGCACATTATATAGAACCTAGCGAACAGGTGATCAATACAGGTAGCTGAGTTTCCTGTTGCCCTAGTTGGCGAGTCAATCAGACACGCTAATCCTAAGGGGCTCATTAAGTTTAAGTTATGATCAGAATCATTAGAAGATACCATAATATTTATGTGGACATCACCAATGACAATTATATTACCTTTTAAACGATACACAAGCGGTTCAAATTCAGGTAAAAATTGTGCTATCGGAAAATTTTGATCTCTATAGAGAGCAATCAAATGTAATTCGAAATTTTCAAGTTTGAGGGTCACCTGGACAAAATCAGCAGTGACAGCTTGAATTACATTAGAGTAGCAATCAGTTGTACTTTGCACATAAAAAAATAACACCTCTGGCTCGGCTACTACCACAGCATTGAGCAAAATATGTGTAACCATTTAATTTGTAAAGGTGAAGTTCATGTTCACAAACCCATATTTCACTCAGTATGATTATACTCGGTATATATGAAAGGCCATGTAGATACGTTACAAATAAATCAAAGTTTGATCTGAGACTACGGATATGAATTTTTTTTGATGAACATGAAAAATTTTGATGAATAATACATAATATGCTGCGATGAAATAACTTCTAGGGTTGGGGAGCATTTATAAGAGATGAAGAAGCATTTAACTATTCCGTGTTCCTGCCAAGCTAGTTGACGTATGGTGACAACAATTCGGCTCTTTCTTGCCACTATCTTCAAGAGATGTATGAACACGTATGCGTTGGTTTAGCAGAATCTATTGTCGCCAAATATAGACAAGTGACATGAACGCGGGAGATACGGATCTTTCTTCATGTAAACAACGCCAAGTACACGTTTAGGTGGGCCCGAATTTCCAGAATTTAATTTTATTTCAAATTTCATAGGCCTTGATGCTTAAGTTTGCCCTTTTATTTTATTTTAAAATTTTTATTTTATAGACAATAGTCAACATCAGCAACATTGCTTATTTGTACTTGTAACAAATATAAAAAAGAATTGACGTATAATCAACGAAAAAATAGATAAGAGGAACTGGGGATGCCGTTTATCTTTCTTACTGTCTCTTCTCTTCGTCTTCTCTGTTCTCAGTTTAATGGCTATCTCATATTTTCTGTTTTATGTAAATATAAGACTTACGAAATTTTAGGTCAATCAACCCCCAGAATTCCGCGCTGCAAGGGTACCAAAGTTTCAATTTTGATGGGTGAGAATTTTTTTAATAATAACCCGGTGCGTATTGTAAATATCGATATATGATTACTCTGAAAGGTATCTCCTGCTATTCTCTTTTCTAGCAAGGCTGATAGAGTAAATTTCCGTCGTCATTAGCTTACTAACTTCCTCATTACCCTTTCTGTCTTTTAAAAAGTGCAATTATATACAAAAGGAATTAACCATACCATCAAAATATCATTAATATTTATTTTATTTTCCGGAATGATGCGGTACAATGTTGATTTTTTTCATCGCTTCGCTAACTCTACCAAACCATGGTACTACTAAAAATTAACAGTACAATATACCAAACGTTAATCCACTAAAGCACACTCCACAACCCCACCCCTGAGCTTTATTTGTCGAAATTTTTGTGTCAAGACCTTAAATATTGGGTGCGGTAATTTTATCCCACCCTAGTTGGAGTGCATTGACAGTAATTTCTTATGTACGAAAACTTTCGCCTTCTTGAAAGTTTTGTGGAGGGATACACAGTATTTATTGCCTCTGTATTGCAGGTAATGCTTTGAATAGTTAATTCGTAGATACATAATTTATTCCAAGCTTTCTTGCGGATGCGATTCCCTACTCAACTCTTAATTGCGGTCAGTTAATATCGAATTAAACAATGTTGAATTTTTTTTCAGTAAAGTAAATAAATGAGATAGTGTGGTGTGCTAGATTTTCGTGCAAAACACCGTCTCTCAGATGGTTACCTGTTCCAGCCAACCATAGGCAAGATGGTCCAGAGGAGAGCGTGGGTCCAGACGAGAACCAGCCACATGAGTGACCTCTTAATGGTCAGCGGCTTGCCAGCCATTCCCTGGAAACGAAAGTTAGAATAATGTGAATTTAAAATAATGTATGCGCAGATTTTCGACGGTTTCATGGCGTTTTAATGTCCATGGATATCCTTTTTAACGGGCATTGTAACCCAAAGAAGAGCACGCCTCACAGCATCCCCTCATGACTAGGGTTGCCATACACTGTGAATAAGCATGATTATCCTGAATTTTGGCGGATCACAAAAAAGGATTCTCACTGATTTTTCAATGCAGGCTAGTGCCTTGAATTCCCAAAGGAAGATATTACAAAATTCGGAGACTATATCAAAACGTTTTAATTTCACATATGTTTATTTTAGGTTCTGCAATGCTTATCATTCCACATTTAGTGGTCCATTGTTCCACGGACATCACAGAATTACACGCTAGGAAACCCTTTTGGTGAGACTTATGTATATTTCTCTCTCCCTGATGACAGGAACAGGTTGATAATAGAATTCAGTAGGGCATTTCTAGTAATTGGGTTTACGAACTTTAGAAGCATACAATTCCTGCAGTTTGATGAGTATGCAGTAAAATATAATGCATTGATAATAATTCAGCCGTGCCCAGAGAAATATAGTAGGTTTAAGAGCTGATGATAATAGCATCGCTGGCGCGACGTCATACTCAGAATGTTATTTATATCATTACATTGCAATATGTAAAATAAAAAAATGATACATCTTCATATTTTGTTCTTGAATATGCAAATTAAAAAATTGCAAAAAATGTACAGTGGAACCCTTCTTTAACGACCACCCCTCTCAAAGACCATTTTTCAGCGGAACCGTCGGTGGTTGCTTAATTCAGGTTTCACTGTATGTGTTTATCAAATCAATATGCATTAAAATTTCCCGCGAGCAGGTGATTCGGCTCACGCCGCAGGATTACAACTTCCGCCCTGGTGTCAAGCTTTCGCTTATGACCGGGGCTAGGAAGAGGTGGAAGGAAAGGATGGGTAGGGAAGGATAGCGGAACCACAGCCCCTTCGAGGCCGACACCAATGAGGCGGATAGAGGTCAAAAGGACCTCAATTCGGCCTCCGCCTCCCCGAAGTGCTCGTGTTAGTTTGGTTCCCCCAAACAACAGAGACGAGTTACCGTCGGCTCCGCTTTCGCGAAAAGCCTACCGCACATCTCTGTGAACCGAGAGAGCCCGTTGCCCAAATATTTGGGATGAGGTGTCTCTCTGGCTCACTTTATGGGTTGACGCCGTGCGGTCTGCCGACGTACGTCATTGGGGTGAGGATCACCGGACCCATGGAGGGTCAAATCGGACCAATTCTGGTCAAAATGTGAGTACATCCCACCCCTCAGTAGGTCTCGTCAACCCAGATTGCAAAATTACAAAAAATGTACAGTGGAACCCCTCTTTAACGACCACCCCTCTCAAAGACCATTTTTCAGCGGAACCGTCGGTGGTTGCTTAATTCAGGTTTCACTGTATGTGTTTATCAAATCAATATGCATTAAAATTTCCCGCGAGCAACTAAATTATGAGAAAATGAATGCCGTCTGTATGGGTTTTAACAGAACGGTTGCTTTAAGTGTTTTTACATTTTTTTCAAATCAGCCATCCATTCTTTAGCATAATACTCCTAGAAACTTAACCCCTGTCGAGCCATCACCTCTCATGGAGTCCATTTTCTGGCGGAACCGTCGGTGATCGCTAAATACAGGTTTCAATATATCATAATGTCATTTTTCTGAAATTACGACGTGGAGTTGTCATGAATTTTTTCTTCGTCCTTCTGCCAACCTGCAACTCACCTTGACAATGACGTTGTAACGATCGAGAGATATTGTGACCATCGTCCATATGGAGGTGCAGCCGAAGAGTGACCCAAAGAAGGCGTATAGATCACACATCAGGGGCCCTGTAAATAAGAAGGGAAGGCCAAAAATTATTGAAATGATTTTTATTCCGTGGTTTCCGCGGTTTTACGGATGGGAGAGTTTTTTATTTTGGTGGGGATCCCGCAATGATTATTTGAAGAAGGCGACGCGATGTTCGTAGCATGAGAATAAGAGTTTGTAGCTCGTGTTAGAATACGTGTAATCTTCATCGTGTAATCGCCGAAATGCCGCGAAAAACATTTATCCGAATGTTTACCCTCTATGGACGGAATTATGAAACATCAGCATTAAAAAAATACTGCTAATATATTAGTTTTTAAAATGTGCTATTTAAGCATTTAAAAAATTTCCGTCTATTTGATGACGATATTTATTTTAAAATGTGACATATTTTTATTGTGTACATTTAATTTAAAATAATGCTTTACATAATAATAATATTTACAAAAGGTATAGTTCAACATTGCCTTCATAACGTACCTTTTTTAAACTTTCCCAATTTTTTCTTCATATGACAGCTGAAACTATTTATTTCAGAGCTTCGCCAGGCACGCCATCGTCAGTGAATAGCGTCACACATTCATCTATTCAAACGGTTTGAGAAACCGCCAAAAGAGACGCAACTTTCCACGCACTTAATCCTGAGCGATACAATTCTGTATAGCGCAGCAACTAAATGGAAAAGCATCTTAGAAAGCAGATATTTCAATGACTTTGAAACGTAACAAATTTGACTCGCTTGTCCGTAGAGGGTTAAAAAAAACTAGCAGGTAGCATTCGAAACCTTTTAGCAATCGTGGGCCTTGCGCTGTGAATCAGATTTGTAGTGACAGGCGTTTCGGCTCTCGCCGCAGGACTACAACTTCCGTCCCCGGTCTGCAAGCTTTCGCTTATACCCAGGGACTTGGAAGAGGTGGAAGGAAGGGATGGGATGGGTAGGCTAGCGAAACCGCAGCCCCTTCGAGGCCGACACCAATGAGGCGGATAGAGGTCAAAAGGACCTCTATTGGGCCTCCGCCTCCCCGAAGTGCTCGTATTAGTTTGGTTCCCCCAAACAACAGAGACGAGTTACCGTCGGCTCCGCTTTCGCAAAAGCCTACCGCACATCTCTGTGAACCGAGAGAGCCCGTTGCCCAAATGTTTGGGATGGGGTGTCTCTCTGACCCACTTTACGGGTTGCCGCCGTGCGGTCTGCCGACGTACGTCATTGGGGTGAGGATCACCGGACCCATGGAGGGTCAAATCGGACCAATTCTGGTCAAAATGTGAGTACAACCCACCCCTCGATAGGTCTCGACAACCCATCATTTGTAGTGACAACCGAAATACCATTGCCTGCAAAATAGCTCCTAAATAGGGGGAGATTAATAGTTTTGGTGTTTGACAATTAGTGTACTCTAGTTCGCCAACCTTGGTTTTCTACCTCAAATGCTCAATCTGATATTTACATCAACTTTCTAGCTTGGATTAGATTGGTTGATTGGGGAGGCGACCGACAGCTAAGGTCATTTGCGCCATAGGGGACAGGTAAGGGAGGAAGGGTGGGTAGAAACCCGGCGTCGGCATTAGCCTGCTCTTAACGAAAGGCGCCAGTGGGACCACGGTTTAACGTCTCATCTGACACACGGAGTACTGTACTTGAAGTGCTAATGTAGGGGTCGGGTGTCCTCTGAAAAACATCCTCTTTTGCAGGGATTTTAACCCTGTTTAGACAGTTGGTTGGCCAGTAGTCTAGCCAGCACATCAACCCGATCCCCAAACTATCTAGCTTTCAGGTCCCGGTCTAGCCTGGTGATTGTTCCTCTGCCGAAATGCTCATTAAATGCATCGACAGCTATGTGAGTTTCAGCCAATTTTACCATTATAATTTACTTTCTTGCGTCAAGATTCCAATCTAACACCCTTTTTTATTTTTTGGTCCCACCATCCGAAACGATTTATAAATCGCCTTGCGGCAAAAAGGTCGATACTTGCCGAAGATCCACGTTTCGTAGAAGCAGTTGACGAGCATGAATGGGCACTGGATGACCATCATAAGGAAGTCGGAGATGGCGAGGTTGAGCACCAGCATGTTGGATGGGGTGCGGAGGGACTTGGTGCACGTGAAGACGTAGATGACAACGCCATTGCCGCACCACGAGATGACGCCCAGTAAACCAATCATCAGTCCGAGAATGGCGTGCCACAGAGGGTTCAGTGGTGCGAACTGGTACCTGGGAAAAAACATTCGCCAAGAGAGTGAGACATATAGCTGAGAGACCTATTTTTTATTAGCTAACGAGGAAAAAATTTTAACACTCGGGCGTTTTTCTGTACAGTACTAATATTGGGACGGTGGGCGATTATTCCTTGCAGGTTACTAAATTTGTTATATGATGTACTCTTAAGGAATTATACGCATGGTGATACGGTGCCATGTACGTTTTTCGAATATTTGTTGAAGATGAAAGGATAGATTAGGAGATTAATTAATAAGTGAATGCTGGAAGAAAATTCGTTGGCAGTATGTGGAACATATCAATGGATGAATAACCTTGGTAAGTTTAAAAGGCAGGTTAAATGTTCTTTCCCGGATATAATTTCATGTTGGTGAAACTTGGGTATGCGAGGATGAGTTTAAGTACGGGCTAAAGGCAGTGGCAATGAGGTACCTGAGAAGTATTTGCGGCAAAAGTAGAACTTGTAAGGTTAGAAATCATATACCATGAATACTGTATTCAAGGTCTATGTTAGAAATGGATGTGTGATGAAGGAATGTGGTTGGGATACTCCAATAATGGACATAAGTTAAAGGTAGGCTCTTTCTCCTACATTGCTTTTTTTGGATGCTTGCGGAAATATATGATTTTTGCAAGAACTTACCAATGGGG
Organism: Ceriagrion tenellum; assembly: GCA_963169105.1. Taxonomy (NCBI): domain Eukaryota; kingdom Metazoa; phylum Arthropoda; class Insecta; order Odonata; family Coenagrionidae; genus Ceriagrion; species Ceriagrion tenellum. Next base: position 51,498,684 of record OY720637.1, read on the forward strand.
GTCGATCAAGTGAAGCATTTCAGGTAGCACCATATCTGCAACAGTCTGGTTAGAGAATCCTGAACGTGCGGCCATTCTGGGGACGCTGACCATAGCTGCCGTTGCCATCTGAAAGGAGACGCAGATTTTGCTCGTGAGAATATCAATCAATACGACAAAATTATCACTGACATCCACGATCGACTTCAGTTTCACGATGTATTACTCTATGCGCATTTAAAACACTTCTTTCTAACTTTAACACTGATCGTCCGTTTTTCAAAATTTTTACTCCCTTCGTTGATATAGACGAATGATTCGTGATGTGGACAGGATATATTAGGTGTCGCAAAACTTGGCGACATTCACGAGCGGAGAGTCTTTGATATTTTATGGTAAAACGAGTGAGCATGAGCGGGCAGAGGCGGTAATCACGGTTCCTTTATCTCGCCTGAATTTTAATTGATTTTCAATAAATTACCTAACTATTATCTGACTTGTAAATGATTTTATATTGCTGACAAAATACAATTTGCAGGCTAGTTACACTATATTTTGCCTCCTCTTTACGTATGACAAGGCAGATGAACATTTTCATAGCCATTGATAACAATTGTGTGTAATTCACAGAGGGAAATCATTCTCCTGGACTGGGAATCGAACCTAGATCCCTCGATTTCGCGCCGAGTGTTTCTAACTTTCTTTTCGATTTATAACTTGTTGAGCTACCCAGGAGTCCTCTTCCGCTGTGAATTCATGGGGGCTTTAAGGAACAAGTTTTCCTCACAGGTAACGTTCATGCCATGCCAGAGTTTCCCTTATGCGAGCGCTAAGCGCTACAGTCCACATGGTAAAGCCCAATTTTACAAACAAATGTGTTTACTTTTGATATTTTCAAAGAACTCTGGAACTAGCCACGCAGTAACTTCAACGGAGTAACCCGCTAGTGATCGCAAAATTGTGTGAAATTCACATTGGAAAAATTATTCGTCTGCACTGGGAAACGAACCCACATCCCTCGATTTCCAGTCCAGACGAATGATTTTTCCGATGCGAATTTCACATAATTGTGTGATCACTAGCGGCTAGTTGCGTAGTTCTTTGAAAATGCCAGTGATAACTAATGAGTGAGTCATAAAAAGATTTGATTAGATGCTCCAGTGATGAGCATGAATTGGGAGGAGTACGCTTAATTGATTTTTCCATGTTGTGAGTATGGATTTGATTCGTATTGTGAAGCCAATTTTTTCAAGAGGGTAAAAAGTGTGAGAGGAAGCTGTAGACATGGAAATCGTGGGCGAATGTGGTGGAAGACTCATGATAGGAGAGGCATTAGGAGTTTTAAGTACTGGTAAGCGTGTATGCAGTAATGAATGATGATTGAGTCTTCGGTTATTCCGGGTTTTCGCCGCGTTGTTTCCTCTTGAGGACGATATTTCGCCAGCTATTCTACAGGCTTCCTCGGTCCGTGTGACCTTCACTTGGTCACTTGAACCTGAGGATGCCTGCAGGATAGCCGGTGAAATATCGTCCTCAAGATGAAACAACGCGGCGGAAACCCCGGAAAACCGAAGACTCAACCTTCATCCAAGTCCCACGGAAGCCTAAATCACAACAGTAATGAATGATGGTAATAGAAGTCAAAGAAATACGTAAGGATAGATAAGATAAAATAAGAAAGACAAGGTATTGTAGAGAAAACTGTCAATAAGGCGTCCGTGGCAGAAACTTTTCAGAAATAACTGTACCTATCCCGAAAGAGAATGGCCTGAGATACACATATGTTTCGTATAGTGAGATATAACCAAATATAACCAAAAATAAGGATAGCAGATGTGCTACATGTTTCTATTGAGCAGAACTTCTGCCTTAATCTCTTCCCTTACTGTTGCTTATCAAAGGTCTTCTTCTATTTGCCCTTATATCAGGGTTAGGAACTTGCTGTCGCCTAAATGAACCCTAAAAATGAAATAGCTGAGGTGTAAAATTAGGGTGAATGAAGTTTATTCATTTGAGGTGCCATAAGATAGACAGAAGATAAGAAACAGTTAAGACGTAAAATTATATGTAAAATCCATAAAAAATTTTTAAAACTAAGTAGTTATAAAATATCAGTCTTTCATCATTTTAAAGAGAAGGGCAGTACAAAAATTTCGAGAGGATAACAAAATTATTAAGGAAAGTAATTCTCACGAGAGTAAGACGGGGACGTTTGGAGCGCGTGAGAACGTTTGAAAAATTAAGTGCCATAAAAATAAACTGAAGCTTGATGAAATTGAAATGATCAGACGTAAGATTCCTTACATGGTAGACGGAAAGGAGAGATGACTACGGAAAATCATGATACCTATGATTGTCAAATTAGCCGGGAGCATTACATGACACATTTTTTGTGATGGTGGTTGAAGGGGCAGCAAAAATTCATTGGTAATCTAATGAGGGAACACATGCTCGAGTAATGGAAGACAATGGCTTCCGAATCTATGAAAAAAGGAGGAATTTATCTTGCAGCAGAATGGCATTTATCACTGCTACAAATAAGTCCCAGGGAAGACGTTATTAAAACGATTTGCTCATGGAGATAAATATCAGTCAAATATGTCGACTTGTGGCTCCATTTTCTTCCGAGTATCCCGTCGTGTTCCTCGCTACTTTTCAACATTTTCTCCTGGATGCGTCCTTAGGTTGAATGTATTTATGTTGAATTCTGGTCGGGATGCAGTATTGTTGTATATATCTTAAAATTATCATTTCTACAGTAATCAGCACTCACCTCACGAATGCGCTCCATTGCTAATTTAAAAATTTGCAGCAACTTGTGAAATAAAGACGGCGCAAAGTTGTTGAAGTTTTATTCCCGAGAATGTTGCGTCCTTCACATTGTTGCACAAGTAAAACGAAGATTAGTTTAGCGGAGGAAGAGTCACACAACTGGTCATAAATAAATTCTGAGGTCGTCCGATGATTTTATGATGATGGATTGATTTATAATTATTAACCTTTATTTAATTTAATTGTGAATAATAACGATTTAAGCCACAAATGAAATGTTCCGGATTCATTAAAAGTTTAAAATCTTCTTAGGGCCACCCTGCTTGCTCTTTTACTTCAATTTCTTCTTTTATAATCCGGTAAAAGTTTGTGTATACCTCGTACTTCCGATTAGAAAATAAGGAAATTGGCGCTAATTCTAGTATATATCGAACACTTATCGCACCTGCTTCAAAAGCTCGTGCTCCCGGGATAAAGCGTCCGGAGTTAGGAACTCAGGAGTTTTATGCTTACTCGGGAACACACTCGGAGAGCTTTGGAGCGTGAATCGGACCTGCTAGAGGCGCTCCGGAGCGCTTAAAGCGTGAAATGGGGCACAATCTTGCATTCATGACTTGTTCAACCTGCTCTGTTTTATGCCCTCCCACCTTTATATTCAGTCTCTCCTTTCTACTCCTGGAAAATCTCATTCATTACCTTGGTATTTTAATGGTCTGTCCTCTTATGACACTGTTGTAGTCCTCAGGAAGAGGCACTGCTGATACAAAGAGGAATAGATGTTCTGATTCTGATGCCGAGTTTACTCTTCTGGAGCTTCCGCCTGGTTATCGCAATGCACCAAACTGGAGGTTATCTTGGTCGTTGATGGATTCATCCGCTTCGATTCACGTCACTGGAGTCACTTGTCGTACTGGGCTAGCGAGCAAGGCGCTCCAAGTGCAGGCCAACTCAGGAGTAAGTCCCGCTACATCTCTGGCGTCCGCGACTCGTTGGAGCTACCAATATATACCCAATCTCTATGAATTAATTTGTCCGCCTCCAGTTGGGGAGGGGAAACCTGTCACTTGATTGTAGGTCGCGATGTAGGAACGCGATGATGAAGCGATTTCAGGTCACAGGGACGTTAAATTAAATCGATTTTAGCCTGTTGGGAAACCGATTTAAACCCTTCTCGAGAGGAAAAATTCTTGAAAGCGCTTAAAAAACACTGGCAACTGCAGTTTTTCAATGGAATCTCTGCTTTTATAGAGCGCACAGCATTTCTTAATCAAGGTCACGTTTCTGCTAGGATAGACGCAAAAGACCTTTGATATTTACAATATATATTCATTGAAAATTTTCAACTTTTATTGAGAAAAGTAGAAAATTTATAGTTGGGTAGAAAACAAAGAATGGACGTTTTTTGCGAGTATGTTACTGATTATCATGGTAATTTTAAAATTAGCAAAATAGTGGTTTATGTTTTTTTCTAAATTTTTAATGCATTTATAAGGTCTCAGATAGAACTAACCATCAGTAACTTCGTTCCTTTGCAGTGATTATTCTCTTCCACCTTTAATATCTTTAAATAACTTCGTAACCGTAACTTCTGGTTTTTTCTTGCTGAACCAACCTGTTTTATTTCTTTCTTACTCATGATAAATTCGTTTCATTTTTATACATACCGATTCCATTATATCTCTTTGCATACCTATTTAGTGTACTTAATGAGTCAACAAATTAATTTTATTTTTCCATCTTTTCTTATTGTTTTACTTTTTTTGTATGAACGTCCTCTTAAGCCATTGGCATTTTTTTCTTGGTATATTTTTTTTGAAAGCATGTTCATCCGCCATGACCACCCCTGGAGATGTAGAATTTATGACCTTGTTGTCCCTTGTCTATCTTCCATTTCATTTTACGCTATTTCCGAGACAGACGGATAATTCCACCAGCCCTGATTTCTTTACTGCTTGCCCAATGTCTCCCTTCAATAGCTGCTTCCTCCTTTTGAGATTGGTTTGCTTCCTGTCGGTCATGTGATGATCAAATTGTATTTCGTATGGTCTATACAAGAATACCAGTGCATCCCCTCCGTGTCATGTCAAGCATTAAAGTTAGGCTTGCTGTTCTTTGTTCCTTTTCATCTCTATTCCGTATTTGACATCTCCATATATCTCCTGTATTGCCTCTAGCAAAAGGTAGCATTCTTGTCTCACTCCTTTACTCGGGATGTCGTATATTTTCCCCATGTAATTCCCCCTCCATATTTTATACAATTCTTCTACCTCTGTCCCACTGTTCCTCCCTTCCATTCCTTTTTGCTTCTACATAACTATATATACTCGTCAGATATTTGCATATATTGCCTTGATCATGACCGTGAAAGTCGACGCCTTGGTCGTAAAATTCAGCACAGAAGTTTTCCGTGGACTCCACAAAGTTTTTATTTCCTTTTTAATAGAGTACCACAAAGTAGCACCTGAGAACATTATGTCTAATTTTACTTGTAAATCCATTATCGTATGTAATTAACTTAGTGAAACGGAATCACCTTTGTTCAAATCGAAGTTTTTCAAATACGAGGTCATCCAGAAAGTAACCTCCGTTTTCAAGTAAAAATTTAGCAAGTGTAAATACAACCATTTAATTATATACAACTAAAAACTAAAAATTTTTATTACTTTTTCACAGTTTCCAAACAAATTCAAGCACTTGTGATAACGTTTCAGCATATTTGAAATACCCCCTCTATAAAAATCTGCTACCTGGGAATGAAGCCAACCTGTCACGGCGTTTTGAAGCTCTTCAACGTTGGCAAAGCGCTGGGATGCAAGCCACTTTTTCATGTAACCGAAGAGATGAAAGTCACCAGAAGCTAAAGTCCAGGCTGTATGGGTGATCGTCAAAAACTTCCCATTTGAACTTGGCCAAAAGTTCATCTGTTTTTCGAGCTATGTGAGGGCGAGCGTAATCATGCACAAACAGAACACCAGATGTCAGAAATCCACGACGCTTGGTTTGGATTGCTCTTCTTAGTCTTACAGTTTTTACAATTTACGATGAATTTCGGCTGCAGAGTGACTTTTCGCACAAAGAAATTTAACACCGCCACGCACTTCACACTTGGCGAGATTTTCTATTGCGGCGCTCATATTTTTGAGATTATAATTCGCAGACGCACGGAAGTACGATACTCGCACTGGCGCAATTAAAAGCGTACGCATTGAGCACGCTGATGTAAGAATGGCGGCACTCCCCCCTCTACTTCTAATGGTAGGCGAGAACGGAGGTTACTTTCTGGACGACCCTCGTATTTTAGTTTCCGAAACTTTTCGTCGTGGCTTTTTGTCTTATACAACACAGACAAAAATGTTTTCCTCCGCAAACTCTTGACGGAGTTCCATTCAACCCAGGTTAGCGTTTCTAGGAAACGTTTCCGTTAGCACGTTAGGGGGCTATCGTTTATATTACCTAATTAATCTACCGGCTACTATAGTCTTAAATGGAATTACTTTCCGAGATTTTTCACGAAAAATAGCTACCCTTTTACTTGGGAAATGATGCATGTATGGACTTCAGGGGGACCTTATTTTTAAAAAATCAGGAATTTTCAACACCTAGATCTCGTCAAAAAATTAACAGTGATAAGTTTGTATGTATTTTTTAATATAAATCATTCTGTCACCGCATTATTTTTTTCTGAATTGCAAATCCTTCCGATGGGAAGGAGTTTTAAATGTACCGCGTGAAAAAATGAGTAAAGTTAAAGACTTATGTAGAAATTTTAATAAATTATTGAAATCTTCAGTGGTACAAAAGTATATTACTGCACCTTTAGTAATGTAATATTTAATTCGTGCTTCACTCAGTTGCTGAAATTAAAACATATGCTTCGATTTTGGTCTTCATTATGACTTGAGAACTATCTTGCTCACACTACCTGGAGCATGCCTATGCCTTTTTCCCATGTAAATAATCAAAGACTTCTCTCAAGTCCACAAATGTATCTAACAAGTACCAGAAAATCTGTACCACTCGTGTTGGACCCAGCATAATTTCGAGGATATTAGCTGGTATGATAGCTTTGCTGTATCATATGCTGCTGATCCAGCATTCTAATTAACACGCATGATAGCTATCATGAACTATTTGATTTAATAACAGATGGAAATCTAGTTTTATACTTGCTACCACGAGGACCTTCTGGCCGTCGACAAATTCGCTCTATGACTTTCACTATTTGAGTCAATGCCACATGTACCTCCTAACGATTGGAAGGAATATTCTTGGCGTGGAATCAGAAATAGATAAATATACCGGGCCCCGGTGGCGGCGGGGTAAAGTCGCGGGTTCGAGTCCCGCCTGGGTGGGTTGTTCACCACCCAGGGCATGGATGTGTGTCAAGTTCTGTTGGTTCGGTCCCTGGAAAATCGGATGACAGGCTCAGCAGCCTATCGGGATTCCGGGGACATTCGGGCCAACAGAATCGTCCGGCAAGCAAAAAAAAAAATACCTTGAATATGGTTTTGTCACCTACCGCCATGGATTGGTTAATTAAAATTGTATGGAGTGGAAATGATAGATAGTATATATATATTAGGCAAGAACTTCAACGTGAAAGAAAATACCTCTCCTTCACCAGTGTTAGTTCAATAGCAGCTTGAGACTTTCCAGCCGAGCTATTCCAAAAAAGACTAGTGACTTTGGTCATAAGTTAAGCTTTCCATGCATTAAAATAATGCCCACTAGTGATTCTAAATCAGGCCATCACATCGTATGACCCGGCCTAACAGCCAATCGCCGATGAGTATAAGTTTTTTAGCAGTTTGACAAAATATTAGGATAAAATATTAAGACAAAATAGGAGTTCGTTAAAATATTTTATTTGTTGCAATACGTCCTTGCCACTAAAGTTTTAATTTTACTTCTTGCAGTCAATCATTTTAAGGGTAGTCCCGCTTCGTGGGTCGTCGAGCGAGGTCCCGCATAAAACCTCCGAAATTGAAGGGTCAGCTTTTGGGTCTCCAGTGAATACGAACTCACCTACTAGTAACTGGCTCAAAGTCTGAGATAAATTATCGCATTTGACACGAACGAGGGGTACCATTTTTCCTTCTTTTCACAATTTGGTTAATATTATTATATAGTTCAAATAAAAAGTCCAGTAATCGTTGCCCAAACACCAATTATACCTTCAAGGGGGCAACTTGTAATATTCGTCATACAATGGTGACCTCCTAAGCCCATCATAATGATTTGACTTTCGCGCCGTATTACTTCCACCTTTCCAGAATATTTTTCGGTTTCGGCAGCTGTTTGGCTATGACTCTTATCATTTTCACTCCTTTTCTTTGTTATATCCTGCCCTTACTCTCATTTTCTTCATATTAATACACATTTCACTTGCCTTTGGTACACGTTTGTCCATTTTTTCCCTCTTTTCAAAATTTCATCGGGAAGTTGATCCACTCTCTCCATCATTATTCCATCAACTTTTTCCCATTATAGTTTAGCCTTGGTTCCCCTGCACATCATTTTTTTGACTCCATTTTTATTCATTCCCGTTTTCCATTCCCCAAATAATCTCTTTCGCGATTTATGGCCCTCTCAATTTTTTCTCCATCTAGTATTTTTGAAGTTTTCTTTGAAAGATTTCTTTATTCATTTGGCACACCTATCTGTTTTCCATTTACGCTTCTTCTTTCTTTCTATTCAGCCAGAATGTAATAAACGGTGCTTTCTTTTATCTCTGTTCCAACAACATTTCAAAGGTTTCTAGATGTATTACTATCCCCTTTGCTGGGATCAACACATGTCTTACTGGGCAAAGTTCCGTCGTAGCATCCCTTTCCATATTAGACTTGTTCTTAATTCGTGGGAAGAGCTGGAGAGGTGTTCCTCCGTTACGTTTCTAACAGTTTTTATTATGCATCATCCCGAAGGCTGCATAATTTTAGTCTATCTTCTACCCATCAACCAGGCTGGCATTGATGACCCGATCGTGAGAATATTATTTCTCCCGCCAGTTTAGCTCTCTGAGGAATCATCGGAGCGCACATGTATTTCCGCCACTTCTATTTTATAATCTGAAGAAGGTTTCAGGAGAGAGAATTTTCCTAGTTCATAATGTGTAACATAAACATTACCGAAAATCAGTGGAATTTCAAAGAGAGGCATCAACTGGCAAAATACGGGGGAAAGTGTAAGCATTAGTAGAATGTAGAAAAGGAAGGGCAGTGAGAACTATTTGAGTAAAAGTACAGAATCTGCCGCTACCGAAAAAGATGCAGGAAAGGCGGAAGCCATGCGGCGAAGTACTTTGTTGCGAAGGTACCGGAAGAACGCATATACGGCCAGATAAGTATTTGAAGATAAGTGGGTGGAAGAGAAATGAGAAAAGCTTAAGCAAGTCACTAATTTTAAATATCTTTGTAAGCTGTATGAAATCTAATGGAAGATGCTAAGCGGATGTGACAAGCAGGATAGCACAAGCAAAACAAGGTTTTATCAAGAAGAAAACTCTTGACTTCAAAAATGTCTCAATTCAAACCCGTAAATAATTAGTGAAAAGCTATGTGCGGAGTTAGTGCACATACAGCTCTGAAACTTAGCTCTTAAGAAAAATAGAAAGGAGCAGATTGGAGGCATTTAAAATGCGGTGCTGAAGAAGAATTTAAAAGACTCTTTCAACTTTTGCTGCGTTAGATCTCTGGAAACATTTTAAAAGTTACCTTCATGGCATTGAAACCATGATTGTGTGCGAATAAACATTATAGTGGAGTTGATATTTTACTTTAACCATTAGAATGCAATAGATATGGTAGGGTAGAATTGGAGGCTTACGACCAGGACTTGGATAAGATAATTAAGAGAGTGAGAGACGTTTAGCTGTGGGATGAAACTGTGGGGGTGGCGACATTGATGGAAAGATTTGGAAAGTGTAGAAGAAAAACAAGAATGGGACTTTCGGAATGTAAGAGGGGAAGCAGGAAGTATGGGAAGATCAAGTAAAATAAAATGGTGGACTAGTGGATAGCCATGAATGATACTATTTAGATATATATATGCTGATTTTGTTTTCTTTCGTCAATGCTGTTCATCTGCATATACTGAATACATACCCATTACGCCGGGCCCTTTCGGGGTACAGTGTTACAAGAGCTTCATTATCGGCTTAAGCCCCAGAATACTGGCTACGATTTAAATTATCTCCTCCAGCGTGCCCTATCCCTGCAAATCTCTTTTGCTCCTGCCACATTCAATGCTGCATGCATACTCCCTTATTCTCCTCTTTTTCTAATATTTCACCTCCTAAATAGTCTCCTTCATAGCATTTACCATGACTTTCTTGGTCCCTAAAATCTCAAGCCGTCCAATTGACTATTATTAATTAATTTAGTTATTCAATTCTCATTCATCTGCGTGGTCAAGCCTATGACACACATTTCATTACAAACATCCATTACCTGAGTATCCATTCCATATTCTTTCATCACCTACTCATCCCTAAACTCCTTTCCCCTGTTTTACAGCAAACACTGACATTTATCTCAAATCCACTCAATTTAGCCCATACTTATATTTATCCAGGAAATCCCTTGTTGACAAAATGATCGAGGGTATAGAAAAGTGCCCGTGTTTGAATAATCGACTATAATGAGCAGGTTATTTGCTGCAGTAACTTTCTATAGCAACTTTAATGGTGAGTAAATAGATTGTCTTATCAGGAAAGGGCTTGGAATTGAGTCCATTTCTTCAAACATGACTGGATTGCAAAGTGTTAATAGTTTCAGGTGCACCAAGCAACTGATTAAGTCCGTTGTAAAGTAACATGCAACTAGAGAACTTGACTTATTTGTACATTTGATTATTCCAATACCACCCTTGTGCCTATGGGCAGATAACTGTGGAATATTAAACGAAATTTTACGACTATTCGAAAGGTTTCCTCAGCGTCTCTATAAACGGCCTACTCTCTTTCCGAATTCCATCAAATTCGTCGGCGTTGAGGACAACTGTTTCATTTCCCTATCTGTAGTTGTCGAAGCATTTTTTCCGATTGGTATTGGATCTGAGGGTGGGTCCTGAGTGTTGCCATTGGTTACTGAATTCCGTTTTCGTTTTAGGCGTTCTGACTAGCTGTGCGTTTCTATATCCTTCACCACGCGGCGGCTAGTATGTACAAACCCTCTCGGTTCAAGTTCACTGGGGTATTTATTATCACTTAGACTTCTTTGATTAGCTAGGGAGAATTTCGGTTTTTCTTCACCATAGTCTTGTAGCCTTGAAACTGATTTGGTGTCGTGATCTCGCGTATCATTGTTCCGTAATTTTTACTTATTTCCCTAGGATATAATTTACAGGGAGGAAATTATGATAGGCGGTAGGTTAAGGGAGAGTGCTGAGCAAGTAGATTAAGAAGAGTAGAGCAAGGAGCTCAATACTTACAATTTATCGGTGAAATGTTCCGCTGAAGTAATATGTTTACAATTATTTCACTAATACTCAGAGAAGTTCCAAGTGTAATAATCAGATAATACTCAGAGAAGTTCCAAGTAGAATATCGGTTACACAGCACTTCCCCGGTTATTTATCGAGAGAGTTTCTGTCTTTCCCGATTGATACACACTTGGTCAATGAGAAACCTATTTTGAGGTATATGATATGAGATGCCTATTTTTTAGGGATGGAGGAGAAAAAGCATGGATTATTGTTTAAAAATGGCGCATTTATTGGGTTACAAAACAGGAAACAGGTATTTTTATGGTTGCACCATCTGTGCAGCTTTTCTTTTGTATTTTTTATGTTTATTTCTTCCATTCTTCCCGTGACATCTTCTATTCTTCGTCTACTAAAATGGCGCGGTGGTGAAGCACTGGTGATGTCTTAATTTTTCAGCCCTTTTCTTTATTACATTTCAATGAAGTTCGGGCAAATGATGAATCGTTCACAGGGAAGTCATGCAAAGGAGAGGCGTGATGAATGTGCCTCAGTGCACTTGTTCGACGATGCTGCTGTACTTGCTTTGCACACTCTTGTTGTTGTTGCTTCGCATCCAAGTGCCGAATGCGCCGTGAGAGATGGCTCTTCCGCTTTAGGCCTTCTCCTCGGTGGAGGCAGCGGTGCCAGAGGACTGGTTGTCTGCTGGTGGCGCTGGTTCGGCGGCGGCGCAGGCGAGGAATGGCAGCTTCTCGTTGAGGGCCGCCCTGTACTTGGGGTGGCTGTGCAAGTGAAACGAGAGGGAGAAATGCAGATGTATTACTGCCTTGGTTTATCATTGTACGTATCATTCATATCAATGTACGAACTTCCCCAGAGCCGACTGAGGGGCGAGACGTAGGTTTGCTGAGGACCATTATAATGAACCATCTAATGGAATAGATACATGAGTGTCATATCTATTATTTAAATGCAGATTTTAAAGTCCTTTATCACGATGAAATCGTAGTTAACCATCGAAATCATGTACTGGATGATGAAAAATTACCCTGGCGGGACTTGAACCCGCGATCTTAGGGTGAGAAAGCGTGGGAATCCTAGTCCCTCCGTTGCTGATGGAATGATGTAGGTGAAAGAAATTTGGAATAGGAAGCGATGGCTGGGAAGATTTGTTCTGTAGAAGCGACGTCAAGGTCTATTCTTGTTGCAGGTGAGTATGGACGGTGACCGAGAAGAATGGATTCTTAAACCTCTGTTCGAGTGTGAATTCCTCTTAATTTTACACTTTAGTTTGATCCTGTTTTGCTATTATCACTTGTCCGCACTCTCTTGACTCTCTCTTGGTCATCAAAATTATGAATTTTGCCAATCCAATAGCGTATTTTTGAAAGGACTGTATGTTATATTCCTTTCATAGTTTCCATGTTTTTATTTCTCTACTCATAACTTTCCCGCCATCAAAATTCTCACACTCTCACCAGACCTGTCCTCTTTTGTCCTCTTTCGTGCTAAATAAGAGTCCAACCCACAATCATCCTCTATACCCTCTTCCCGCATCTCTCAATGTGTCCTTCATCCAGTGGATGCATTTTAAAAATGGGTATTTTATAATTTGATTAGGTTATAGATTTTTTAATACACAAGCAACAAGTCTCCACTGACCACCGATATTTTGGGAAGTTGTCAAAATCTCCTTTAAAATGCGCTATATTGGATTCTTTTCGGGGTTTCCTAAGAAAATGTTTCTTGTGTAGCTGGGAAACTAATATCCTGATTAATAACTCATTGTCGTCCTGGGTACTGTCTACTATGTATGGCTGGCCGTGCGTTATCAGTCGAGTTAATTTTATTATAATGACCGCCTCTCATTACACATTAAAGAAATATATGTATTGCAATGGGAAATACATTCTTATACTTGGGCACTGTAGTAAAACAAAGTTTGTCTAGATTATAATATAAATTATGCATCGATACCACAAAATTTCGCCCTATTACTCTGTAGGAAAGTTGCCTGTTTCTGCCTTCACTTTCCATTACCTTTTTCAAGGAATCACACTGTCCATCAAAGTGATCCGGGCAGCATTATAATTAAAATATGCTTTCTTAGTGAAAACATCGGACATATAACTAATAACGTGTTCGTTCTCTAAACTGCATTGAATGAGAGAAAAAGAGAACTTGTCACGAGATTGGAGGAAAAAATAATGATGCTGTCTTTAATGATGTCATTGACCAATTACAGTTGACCCTTTGCTTTGAGGAGACGAGAATATATTTGCATGTCTTAGCAGTCCTTGAAGAGAGTGAGTTGAATTATTTAATATTACCTAAGGGGAGTGGATATTCAATTTTTTTCCCGAGTCATTTGAAATAAAAACTGGGATATTTCTTTAAAAGTGTATGAATATATAGTTTTTCTTGAGGAATGTTCCAATAACTGTTATTCAATTGGATACTGCTTCTGTAAAATTACTGATTTTTCAAGCGCAGGAAACCGTATTCATTTCAAATTACCCACCTACATTGGATATTCACGGGGTGTGTGATATCATGGAAGGATATAACTCAAATCCTTGGCAAACTGAGGATTTTTTTACCTCTTCTCCAAAAAAAAGCAATTGCATACATATTAGCCTATGTACACCGAAATTAACCTGAGGTTACTTTTAACATTTTTTAAGATCCTCTGGAGCATACGTATCAAAACATATCGCCCAATTTTTACAATTGGAAAATTATTGAGTAGATTTACTAATTTATATGATTTATCACCGCTCCAGTACTTAGTACGGAGCTTCTATAACTTCTAAATTTTGTGGAGTAAATTCCGCCTATGATGGAATCGTCCGGAATAAATTCTGAAAATCAAGGAATGACTCTTGGAGATTTCAACGCCTGACTTATCCGGCAGTTGAGAGCTACTCTCAGAATATTTTCTTCATTAGATTTACCTTTTTAGAATCCAATGTGTGACATTGCGAAGAAACTGAAAAGGGGAACTTGAGGGATGTCAGTTTTCTAGAAAAGAAAATGTATAACTCAGTTGGGATTCCTGGTTTCCGCATTGATGGGCCGTATTTCGGAGTGAGCAATGACGGTACGTTGTATGAGTATTAATTATTAAGGCTAATTTCTTCCATCTTGCCTTATACCTCAATTAGCAGCTTCATGTTCCGATGTATGATTTTAGCGTCAAGTATAGTAGAATTTGTTTACTTAATGCTTAACTAATTGATCTTAAAGTGAAAAAATTCTACCTGAGCAGACGAAATTTAGTGATTAAAAGTGAGTGTTATACCTTGCCTAATGAAACAGGTTGCCACTTTTGAAATAATATTATCGTGAGGTGTGAAATAATGGTGGAGGTTTTGTATCCACCGATAGTAATTCCAGTGACTGAATCTACCATTTCCTACCTGATACCGTAGACAATTGGGTTGTAGACGGCGTTAGCCTTGGCGAAGAGAGATCCCCAGATGGTCACGAGTGGGCTGATGGTCATGGTCTCGAAGATTCCGGCGAAGTTGATGATGAGGTACGGGGTCCAAGCCATGAACCAGAGGGAGATGGTCATCAGGGCAATCTTAAGGGTAAAGAGGAATAGTTTTGGCGTCAAAAGTTAAGTATGGCGTGTACAGGAAATTTGTCAGCTAAGTGCATTTTCACGTCAGATTTTACCAAAGTTAAGGTGACAATGATTCAGTGCTATGAATGGAAGAAGTGAGGGAGAAAATCTCATTAAGTCAAGGAGAATCAACGGTCAATTTATAGTGAAGTTTTCGAACTGTATGCTCATACCTTGGCCAGCTTGCATTCAGCGCTGGTGTTCTGGGCTTCGGCAGATCGCAGGGAGGCCACGTTCATCTTCTTGGCCTGTTCCCTCATCTGCTTCTCGTGAGCAGCGACAGCCTATGGGGTAGGAAAAAGTTAGGTGTTCGTTAGGTGAAAACAAGCAGAGCTGGCTGTTAATCCCCGAGAGATAACGGTGAATGGAAATATCTTCTCCGAAATGATTGAGCGTAAGAAAAACGTTATGTAGGGGTCAGAGAAAAATCTAGGGAAAAGAAAAAGGGATGTTCTTGGCAATAGAGCAATTTTATGGGCAATTTTTGCCTTATTTAGGCAAGCAGTTGGGAAAAATTTAGCCCATTTCCTCTAATAACTAGTCTTTTTTCACGGTAGTTATTTTTCGTGATACTCTATTGGAGCTGGACGGGTCCACGTACCTGAACAATGAAGAAGTAGGAGTAGATGATGACAAAGAGAGGGAGCCAGTAGCAGAACACGGAGTAGACGAGGATGTAGCTCCTGTGGAACCAATCCTTGGTCAGGTAGTCAGTGCCGCAGGCGGTCATGTTGCCCTCTGGGACATACCTTTTTAAAAAGTTAAAGTGATCAACTGATGAGGATGTCAAGCTATTCGTAATATTTGTTGAATTTATATTTGTATTTTGAAAAATTTGTAGTGTTCAAGTTGGTCGTTATAGCTTTAATGTCCTAAAATTAAAGAAATGAGGTGAACGAGTGGACCCATGATACAAAATGATCTGCAAAGATTGCAAAGCTTACAAATGAACTTATAGCTAACGAGAAAATAATGGCTACTATCCCTTTTGAACGATTCATAACTGTCACTTAGCTGTACATTAGGCTCTCAAGTATCACATTGCAGGTAGACACCTTTTTTCGAAAGAATAGTCAACTCAGGGAGAGACTCATTTAAGGTTTAACGATGTAAATGTAGAATTAGATTATGGGAAGGGCCATACCTGTTCCAGCCGAACATTGGGAAGATGGTCCAGACGGCGGCATGCAGCCACACGAGCAGAATCCACAGCAGGGCTTTCTTCACGGTAAGGGGCTTTCCAGACAATCCCTGTCGAAATTGATAGAAAGAAGTATAGAATTATTTTCATTGATCTATTAATGGAGCGCAATTGATACATTTTCTCCCTAATTTCTGGTTGTGGAGTTATTAAACATTTCCCTATCATAAATGGTAATAATTACCCCTTGATTTGTATTGGGAGTATATTGTTTATGAATTTAATGTTAAAACTTGGTCGAATACATTTTTAAGTACTGTTTATTTATTAGGAGAAATATTTAAGACCTAACGATGTAGAATTGGATTATGCGGGTCAAAGTGGGCCAAACGCAAAAAATGAAGAGCAATTTTGTTCTCATTATCCATAGTCATCTGATGAAAAAGGAATGATACAATGTAAACGATATCCACTTTATATACGGTTTATCTGCCTGTATTAAGCGATTTAGTTCGTGAGAAAAAAACCAGTATGGGCGCAAAAGAACTTAATATTTGCTTTGTCGGGCAATACTTTTAATTACATTAATAGTAAAGTGAAAAGATATTTTATGCAGAAAATATCCCTCACCTCTTTTAGTTGTCTCCGTTTTCAAAAGGACAATGATAGGCATAATTCTTTTAACATTCATTAATTTTTCTGGCATATACTTTAGGTGAATACTAAATAGGCTTATGAAAATTAAAATTTCTTAGACATTCTGTGTGAATATAATCTCTTTATTACTTTAGCCATTTCCTTGTTTGGCGAATTGGATTCCAAATGCCTGAGCCGCATCACGTTTAGTTCGAGAAGTTAAACGCACCATAGCAGAAATGATCTCTCTTGCCAAAAGGGTGTGAATAAATGCCTTAAATTTGGCTAGATCCTGAGTCACTAGATAGATGCACATCCATTTAAATTATTGTGGTTAATAATAACTATGAGTTACTTTAAATGAGTAGATACTTTCCTGTTACACTATTTAAACTGCCTTACCTTGACGATGACGTTGTATCTGTCCATGGCGATGGTCACCATGGTCCAGATTGAGGCACAGCCGAAGAGCGAGCCCGCAAAAGCATAGAGCTCGCACATCAGAGGCCCTGAGAAGGAGATATGAAACCACATTGAGCATAAAATAGAATGCTACGTTAAGTCACGGAATTCAAATTCAAGTTCGGGAAACTCTTTCAATTCTGTGTACCCACCAAAGACCCACGTTTCATTGTAGCAGTTGATCAACATGAAGGGGCACATGACAACCATCATGAAGAAGTCGGAGAAGGCGAGGTTGACGACCAGAAGGTTGGAGGGAGTGCGGAGGGACTTGGTGCAGGAGAACACGTAGATGACGACTCCATTGCCGCACCACGAGACGACTCCGAGGCACCCGATGACGAATCCTAAGATTCCGTGCCAGAGGGGGTTCATGGGAGGGAACTGGTACCTTGATGGAAAACGGAACACCCATTCAGAATCATTTTTCCATACAGAATCATCAAAAATACTAACATGAACTCACAGAAGTCAGCTCATTCAATCCAAAAACAATCACTTTTGTTAAGATGGTTCTGGCCTCAGGGGCTCTCAGGGTTATTTATTCCAGATTTTCTGAAATCTTAAATATTGCAATTGAAAATCGCGTTTTATAAACTGAGATGAAAATAAAATAGGGTCTCTGTGCTATTTTTTTTGCCGTTATTCAAACTTAAAAGTGGAAAATTTAACATGGGCTTTTGTAGAGATTACTCACAGTACAGCAGAAAAAATGCCAATATAAATGATAAACCATATTCAAGGTTTAATAAAAACTGTTGATGAGAAGAAAAAAGAATTGGAAATTCGAAGAAAAAAAAACGTCTATTTTTTAAAGTTATTTGCAAATTACTGCCGTAATTGAAGTCAAAATGCGGTAGTTCCACGCAAATGACGCTACAGTCAGCCCCCAAGCCAAGGCCCTTCACTTTCAATTGTATTTTTCCTTCGATACAGGTCTTCGCAACGTAAACAAGTCCGCCATTAATGTGCTTATTTTCATATATCCTCCATAAGCATAGAAAATGCCATTTAATATTTTTGTTGATTTGGCAGCGTATTGTATCCGAAATGTCGACTTGCCCTGCATATTCGTAGACTTCTTTGGGTTTATTATAGCAATAACTGACGAGTAAGCACAATTATGGCGGCCGTTTGGTGTAAATGGTTGCAAAGACCCATATCGATACATCTATAGGTCCATGGTTATGGGTCTTTGCAACCATTTCCACCACACGGCAGCCGTTATTGTGCTTCCTGAGCACTTACTGCCACAGCACATGCAAGTAAATCTGTAAATGTGCGACGCAAGTCATCATTTGGTATAAAATGTACTGCCAAATCAACAAAAACGTAAAATAACCTATGCAATGCTTACATAGAATACATCAATATAAGCACATTAATGGTAGACTTGTTTGCACTGCGAAGATTGTTATCGATGTAAGAAATCAGTTCATATTTAACGACCTTGCTCCCAAGGCTGGACAAATGTAATTACTAATATCTTATTCGCGAAATAATCCGCAAGTTTTCTACCTGGATTCTGGCTTTCAATGTGTTATCCATTTCATCAGCGGAAGCTTTTTTTCAAATTTCTCAAATTTTTCAAATTAAATAAATGAAAATGTGTGAATTAATATTTGTCTGGACTCGCGTAGTCAAGCCGGAGTCACCTTAAATCGATGTGAAATTTCTACTGCGAATGCATAACTTCTTCGTTGAATGATGGAAGTGAGCATCAGAATCTTTCTGGCGGCTTTTCAGAAGGACAGTCATAGTTAATTAGTCGTTGGGGGCCTTATGGATTCCTCAACAACATTTTCTTCAGCTTACCAGTGTGGGTCGATCAAGTGCATCATTTCCGGCAGGACCATGTCCACAACGGTCTGGTTGGAGGCCGCATAGCGAGCGGTCTCTGGTTGACCCAGCAGCGCTGCAGATGCCATCTACAATGGGAGAAGTTATATTTCTACGTCAAAGCCATAAACTACGATATGCATGAACAAAACATCAATTTCTTCCACCAAATATCCCGATCAGTCGTAATTTAAGCTTGAGAAATTAGTAGCGGTAGTTAATTGTAATCCTCCCCGCGCATTGTGTGCTTTGGCTAGTGGTTGCCATTAAAAACCCACATATTAAATGAGTGACCTGAAGTATTATCTCATCTTTATGTATTTTTCACAGTTTTTTAAAAAGTAATGGAGATATTCCAGCATGGTGTAACTGTTCCTACTTTTAACATTTCCCCGAAAATTTTGGTGTTGTACTTGGAGAATATAAGGAGAACTAATAGTGTACCTCAATACGATCGTGAACCTGAAGCCATTTTTGCTAAAAAAAACCACATAAGCTGAGTGAAAAGTGGATATACTATTAGGTATGAAAGAAAGTATCCGTGCCAGCTATAGTAAACTATCACAAACTACTAAAGAGCTCATCAAATTTACTTTGCTGACGAGCCAAAGTTAATTTGATGAGCTCATATAGCTTTAATTGAGTCCTATGGCTAGCAAAATTCTCCTATTTAGGTAGGCGGGGTCTGTTTCTCTCTCATTTCATATTCAGGTACCAAAATAATTACTAGTATTTCTCGAGCTTGAATTTTTGGTGATATCTATCAGATTTCGACCGAGATTTCGCTTTCCCATGCCAAGCACTGTACTCGAAAAGGCTTCATCCATTGGGTTCTATCGTGTCACGAAAATTTAACACTAACGTGACAATATTCTTTGGGAATAATTAATGAAAAAATGTCAGCATGAGCATGAATGAGAATATCTTATAAGAAGTATGTTATATTGGAATTATAACAAGCAGATTTTTGCATAATATTCTTTGAGGAGGCTTTGAAAATTTGAAAAGGTGTCTCTCATAGCAGAAATCTTTTTGCCTTTCCTTAGAATTTTAATATGGGAAAATTTTTCACTATGGAAACTGAAAATCCGGTGAGCTTCAGTTTATAAACTGAATGAATGATTAGTATTTTGCAATCAACGCATAAATTTATTCATGATATTTTTTCTTTTTTCTAGACGTGTCATACTAGTTTCGAATCAAGCTCAAATTTTACGTTACCAAATGGAATACTTACATCTCCGTCAAGGGAAATCAGAAATCCTTGGAGTGAAGAAAGTCTCTCAGACGATCTGCCGCCTTGAAGATGTTGTTCACACTATTCGCTCCTCTACCTCCTCGTCGGAAGTATCCCGGAAACGAAATAACAGAGTGAGTATACTTCTTTTTACCGTAAAGGGGCGCTTGTGTATCTGTCTCTCTGCTGTGTGGCGGGCAGTCGCTGAAGCGTGGGTTTGCTCAATGTGGTGAGAGGCACGCCACGTCTCTGACGAGGGATCTTTGCGGACGGTGGACGTTATATAGGGTCTCGGAGCGAGGGAGGGGAAGGAAAGGAAAGGAAATGGGGGGGGGGGAAGACTAGGAGAAGGAAACCAAGAGAGAGACAAGACCCTCCCTCCTTTCTGAGGAAACGCAATTAGGGACGGCGACAGTTTTCAGTTGCGCTCTCCGTAGAAGATGCAAAAAAGTTGTGCAGGGAGGGGGGAAGATGAAGGGGAATAGCCGAGTGGGGGAGGAAGTAGGAAAAGAAATGGAACGCAGTGTGCATATGCACCGCCTACCGATGTTTTTTTAAACTCGTTTACGCGGGGACAACCTTGGAGCTGCCGGGGTAATTCCCTTAGGGAGGAATCCTTCCTGCGGAGTCGTCTTGGGTTGAAGAGATGCAGTCATGAGAGAAGTGAGGGATGAGGTTGTTTTGGATCGCTATTGGAGACGAGGCATAGGAAACGAGTTTGGTGCAATATTCGCGAATTCTCTCGATATTGGGTGCAAGGAGGAGACATGAGACAGCCACAGAGTAAAATTGATTTTTTCGAATGCTGATCTTCGAAATGATTGTTGCGCGCAACTATCATGTTCTTGGCCCGTTCCTCGGTTGCTAAGCTTGAAATCATTTCCGTAATATCAATGATATTTTTTACCTTCAGCGTGATTAGAAGTGGTACAAATGAAAATTTTACAATTTGTTCATTCAGACCAACCTAAAAGTAACGATCTATGGACAAATAAAGGAAGCAGGTATAGGAAGGCTGAGCTCTACGACCTCTAGTGTAGCTAAGCATAGATAAAAGCTTCAATGGCCGTATGTTTTTCCCACGAATGAGGGAAACATGAGGGAAAATATTGGAAAACTATTTCATCACTTCATATTAATGCACTAGTTATAGTTCCAAGCGTGTCGCGCAGCTTTAACCTTCGCTAAACTTTTGTTTCAGTCCATCCTCTTTCAATTGGTCTCAAAGATATGGAAATGAGAGATGATGATTGCGTTGGAAATCTCCAATAAGTATTCCTTTCCCTTTAAAAATCCATTTTTCCCACTGTTTGCCTCTACTTAATTATCAACTCGCTGGAAGAGCACTCCCAAAGAACCCAATGGTTTGCTCAGAAAGTCATGACAGCTACTATCGCTTTTGGCCTTTATTTACTCCTTGATGGAGAATTGCTCTCCATACCCTCTTACAAAGGTGGAATCAATTTGAGGTTATTTAGGGAAGTCACCAACTATTTATTCGTACTAGTATGGATGGGTGGGTAGGATGGTGACAGTTTTTTTCCTGGGAAATAGAACAAGGGTTGAATAAAAGTAAGCAATTTCCTTTCCTTAGTGTAATTAATTTGTAATTAGTTATTTTGTGAATGGAGCTTTTTCAGAGCCAGTTTTTTTGCTTTGATGCTTTGGATTTTAATTTATTAGTATTTTATTGGACCAATATCAGTTGCTGTACCATTTTAGAATCTCAATGTATTCGAAAATTGTGAAAAAAAACAGCATCGTAACTGTTCAGGAAGATAGCAGGCCATAATTTTTTAAAAGTTATATGTATTTTAAGCCAATTTTATATTTGAATGTGTTTTTAGCCTCTCTACGAAGAAGACATTTAGCAAAAATTCCTTACCGGTTAAATTCTAACAAAGGCATTCTCATCTTTGTTAGTGGTTTATAGGCTTTGTTAGAGCTGTCTATGCGCCAAATATGGTAGCTTTTCAATTAGTCCATCAGCAAGGAACACAAGAATAGTGTGGATAAAGTAGGAGTACTTAGTTTTCCTCAACACAACAGTTTATTTGGTCGACGCGGTTTCATTCTTTATGAAGGTAATAAGTATTTTTTTTTAATTCTGGAATTCAACAAAGTACTGCCTGAATCCTTTGAATATATATTCATAGATTTTGTGTTTGTCTTCCAAAGAGTTACATATTCAGCTATAACGTTTGGTATAACCTTAGCAGTTGCAGAACCAATCACCTAAATCACCTCCTAAATAATTTGTGCAACCTTTGTCCTGCCGTGATTTTGTTTGCAACTCTAAATGAATGAAATCTTAGTTCAACAACACTTGCATATACTAAAATTGAGAGTTTTTGTGGAAATGAAATTACTGAATGATAATTTACGAACAAGTATAATTTTTGCGGAAACTTTTTGAACAAGATCACGCCTATACGTGTAAAATATTAGTACCTAGTAAAATTTTTTGTCAAAAGTATACGTACCTCATTAAGATATATCCTGTCGGGGTTAGGATAGTCAAAGAAGTTCGGTATTTCTTTAAGGCCCTGGGGAACTATCTTCTATTGATTTCCTTCATAATGTCCCAGCCTTGCATACCTCTTTCGCTTCTGTTACACTCATGTAACAGATGTAAGTGTTGCTTCGTGTATGGTTTCCTATTTTTAAAACTCCTAATTTTCTTCTTCCATAGTCTTTTACACCGTATTCACCCATAACTTTTTTTGTATACCTCCTCCTGTTACACTCAAACCATTAAATTACATCCCTTTTGTTTTTCGACTCTTCCCCTTTCTGTCAACGTAACCAAACCAACGAAGCCCTCTCCTTACCAAATATCCATTACTGGAGCAACTAGCCCACATTGTTTTATTATCCCCTCATTCCTAACTCGATCCACTACCCTTCATTTGCTACAACTCTACTCAGGTAGCTATTCCGACTGCATTTAGTCCACAACTGTTGTGTTTAATCATTCAAAATTCACTTACTAGTTTAAACTGATCCCCCAATTTTGCTGAATTTAATGTTTATGCTCCTCATAAAAATACATGGAGCTCTCTAGAAGTGAGGCGACATTAATCGACATTTCTTTTTGCACGATTCGCTTGCCGTGGTCGATTGCGGCGGAGGCGCGCTCAGCTGTCCATTTCGATCCGTTTAGCACCTGACAGTGACACGGTTTCCTATGTTCTGGGGGTGTCCCATTTGCGTCCGCATTTCTACATGTGAAGAACATTTCTGTATCCTCCCTTCATCAGCTGAAGATACCGACGGGTAAATTTTCTTTCGATTACTAATGCGCCATAGTTTGGCGTTCAATGTCGTACGCTTTTTCTGGTCCCGACTGTCCCTCGATTCTCCTGTCAAAAATCAGACTTCACGGAATGAATCATGATATGGAGTTTCACGGCGGAATGAAAAATATAATTTTAAAGTCCAAAAACGTTGCTTCTCTTTTATCCTCTGGTGATAACATTTAATTTGAAGAGCATCGACGGCTAAGCCGCTTGCTTTTTGAGATAGTTCATTAACTATTCGTGGGTTCATTCATTTGAGAAAAGAAGGGCAAGATGAATTGAACACACCCTGAGACACATTGAGTTTGTGAAGAACATAATTGAAGGCGAAATAGAGGGAAAAGTCCCCGGAGGAAGACCCAGGAATAAGTTCATGGACCAAATAAAGAGGAAAGTTCTCAGGAAGAAATACCAGGAGGTAAGGGAGCTAGCATTAGATAGAGAAGGGAGGAGGGCTGCAGTCAACCAATTTTAGGATTGAACAACCAATGGTGATTCATGGATATGTTGCTTTTCTTGGGATTACAGGATGAGTTCTGATGCTCCATTTCCCCTCCTGCGATGTTTCATTGTAATCCTTTCCTCTCAGATGATAATTTTCTTAACCTCTTTATTGTCTTACATCTCTTTATTCAATACTTACTATCGATTTTATCCTTTTCTTGTCACCACATAGAATTGTACCTCCTATTGTAACCTTAGTAACCTTCGATAACTCAGCATCTCTCATTATATGATCACTCAAATCATGGGGTCACTCCGCCACATAATTTTCATATTTACAATTCTTTCCTCCTCGTCCATGTTAGAGCTTCCTTGTCTGTCCTTCCTGCTGTGTATATCAATACCTGACTTGGAAATAATTCATTACGATACTAGTGACATATGTGGATCATTATCACATGACTTGATGTTATCGCCCTCGCTTCGCTTGGGCGATAGCACTCTTTTCTACGAAGAATTTGAACTATCTTTTTGTTTTTGCACCAGAAGATTGTCTCATTATTGATGAGATAATTTGAACTTTATATTGAAAGACTATCTTCCAACAAGTTCTGGGATTGTTTTAAATAAAAAAGTCAATATTACAAATGTTGTTTAAGATATGTTAGAAGATACAGTATAGCCAGTGTCAACTTCATCTACATTTGATCATTATGAATCCATCGCATTCTCTTTAATGAACCGAATAAAAGTATAGCCAGCACTAGGAATTCCATCGTCGAAACTTCTTTTAATTCAAATCAAATTCAAAGAGTTAATGTCACCTCAATCGAGATGACCATTTTTTTAAAATTCCAGTTAAGGGTTATAATTACAAGATACAATAGATGTAAATAAAAATAAGAGTCGTATGTTGTGAAAATAAAATGCTACAATAGATGGTGCTTCACATAAGTTAATATTTAATTATTCTGACGTGTATTAATAAAGCTGTCTAGACTGAAGATAAGGAATGAGCCTAAGGGTAGGAAGTTAACAGATGCAATTTTAGTAACTAGATATAATTCAAGTTTGCTATGATTCAATGTATATTCAGATGCATAAATATAACCTGAACTATGCACTTAGCTGTGATTTTAATGAATTATGCTCTGGTAATCTCTTGTTGCTAATTACTTCTACGTGACGTAAGTGAAATCTCAAATAATAATGAATCTGCTCTCAGCACAGTGCAGAGAAATAATGGGCTACTTATGCCACAGATAGGCGTGACTTGCAAGCGTGACAAGTGCGAATCTAAGTCACACAGTGCTATAAATTTTATTAACAAATGTGAAATATGTGCAAAATTTCGATGTCATAATCCACATGAACCAATGCTTACTTATCCTATTTCCTCATTACCATGGGAACGAGTGGGGGTTGATTTTATATCCTTTCATTGGTCAACATATTTGATAGTTGGAGATTACTATTATAAATATTTTGAATTGGCATTTTTATCCTCCTGAGAAATCACCCAACATAAGTCAATTTTTGCTCGCCGGTCTATTTGTTCAGTGGAAATGGCCCTAATTTCAATTCGGTACAATTTAAAGCTTTTATTTCTGAATGGGAAATAGAACTTGTCGCTACAAGTCCATATTTTCCAGGATCAAATGGCCATGTAGAAAGTGTTATCAAAATAGCAAAAACATGTTTCTGAAGGGTAGAGAAGAAGGAACAGTTCATTAGCTTGCTTTGCTCCATGATAAACTTAAAAATAACCTGCCTTCCCCTTCAAAATTATTAATGGGCCGTCAATTAAGATGCAATCCGCCGATTTGGTCTGAAATTTGCAACCCAAGACAGTTTAATTTGAATAATATAAATTATGGGAAATAAAATATATCACTACAAGTCAGAGGTATTTCAAAACAAAGAAATAATACGGGGACATTTGAAAATCAAAATACAAAGGAATTAGTCCCATTAATGGGTGGAGATCAGAAGAATCACAGAAAGACGAGCAACAATCAGTAATTACATCTCAAATTGCCTCAACCCGGCCAGGGCGTGTTGCATTGTTGTTGTCAAGTAACGTAAAAGAGGCATTTCAAAATAAAAAAATAAGGAATTGACGCCATTTAAAGTTGGAGATTATGTTTATTTCTAAAAGTTTCCAAATTATAATTGTCAACCAGCTGTCATAGCAGCTAAGATTTCAAGTAGGTCCATTATTCTTATTCCTCCATGGTGGTATTTGTGAGTGTAAGTGTATGATATCTGTGCGTGTGGGAGAAATCTATGTGGGCTTATTCGAATGGAAATGATGCCCTGTCAGTATATGAAACTGTTGAGGGCGGCAAGTTTTAGGAAATTGTCGCATCCTTCCTTAACAATCAGTGGCTGAAATTCTTTTGTTTCCTTTTTATAAGTGTTAGGATCAACATAAACGAAGCATCGTTTTCTGTTTTCAGAGACTTTCCATTTTTCTAATTTGTGCAACATTGGTTTTGATCGAGGATTTGAATAGTTATGGAGTATCTTTGGCGCATTGATAAAATTAATTTGCAGTCACTCTCCTTAGCGATTTCATAGGTGCTTAATTTCTGATTTGCTTGAATATTCCTTATACATTTGGAACTTATATTGCTATTAGTTTTAAGCAGATCGGAATTATAATGAAATATCGTACATTTGTGACTGAAATTTAGATAATAGAGGACCCCTAATGCAAAAAAGTTAATATTTATTTAAGTTCGCAGAAGAACGTTTCAATTGAAATATTCTTCGCAAAAAAAGGCCAAGGTAGAAGATATTCATGTTTTTTAATCCTTTTAAAGCTCGGTATTATGATTTCTGATTAAACGTCTTTTTGGTATTAAAAAACAGGAAGTTATACTGTCTTCCCACCAACAATGCTTTTTTAAAATAAACGACAATTTAATGTGACAAATAAAACCTGAAGCTCTCAGTTAACGGCATGTTTACGATAAGTACCCGTTATTTTATGGTAAACGCTTGCTGGACGTTATAAATCAGATCCTAAGTGGCGTATCCTGGTTTTTAATAAGAAAGTTGGTGTATCTGTTGAAATTCCACGTTTGAAGTCGCAGTTTCCTTAATGAGTGACTTTCTGATATTTTCATGTAATAGTGGACGATTGAATCCTATGTAGCTCCAGTCTCGATCTCTGCAAATCAAATGAGTGAAGAAAGGTTTTATAACGGCCACTACGTAGGAGCTCAGTAAATTTGATGAAGTGAACTTTTCATGAGGATTCAAATCATACAATGCAAATTAATGATTTTAACCCTCGACTCCTCTATGCTTTTTGTTTTGAATCTCTTATCTATATCAAACCACTTTTATATGGTGCGTGAATTATGACCTTAAAATGTGCGAAGACAGGCTATACAAAAAGGTGTTAACCTAGGGGTGTAAACTCTAGATTACTGCCGAATGAAATTATGTTTAATTCCATTTTTTCATTTGGTATTATGATAATGAGATTAGAGAGCACATACTTCTTCTATCAGCATTAGGAGTTTACTAAGGGAATAGAAAAAAGTTAATCGGTGTTATGAGGAGACAGTTTTAAAAACTGCTAGGTGCACAATAGTGATGGGTTTTGGCATGCTAAAAGATACGCCAAAGAAAGGGTGTGGTACATCCATTTCAGATTTTGCTATCATTCAGTACATTCGTCGTGTAGCTATCTGGAGATACTAATGGTCATCCTGAGTATTTTAGTTCACTACATTTGTTGATAACTTCTTTGCTCATCCATGCTAGGTTATTTGATAAAGAAATTTATCGTGAGGTTTTTTGATGGCTCTTTTTCTAACGTAATGATATTTTCGTGTTTATTCAAAATAATGTTGTATGCAAAGAAAAAATACGCAATCCACCTAGAGCAATATTTAGATATATTATTCTGTTCAACAATACTATGATCCTTTATTTATCAAAACGAATCTTTATTATTGCCATATATCCACTTGATCATTGACATTACTATGGGAATAAAAGTTTTGTGAACTCAAATTACCGCAGTAAAATGCTGATATACTTCGTCATGAACATTACAATAGGATCTCAAATGATACACAAAGGATATCTTACTGTCTACTTTATTAACATACTTGCACTTCACGTGTTTCGATTGACTATCAGTCATCATCAGGCACAAGTAATCTTTATTAATCTAAATTAGTTGTAGCTGATGATGGCTGATAGTCAGTCGAAACCTGTGTAGTACGAGCTGAAAATATATTAGGCAGTACGATATCCTTTGTGTATCATTTGAAAATGCTGTTTTACAACATCTCGCCCGATAAAGTGGAATTTATCAATTTGATCTCTTCCAGTAGGCAATAACTGCGCCCATTTCAAGGCTTTTCATTCTTCATCTACGCACAGAGCAATATAAATAGCAAAAGTACCCGCCCTTCTAAGAACATTGATAATGTTTGATTCATAGTTTCATGTGAAATAAGCAGCAGCTTGAGGTTTAACGGATGCTTTAATCGTAAAAAAATATGATACAACAAAATTTTCGATTAATACGTTGTATCCAAACAAAATATATCATAATTGGCCGGCATTCTCTGGATGATCTGGCGGAATGTGACGGCAGTATATATTATTCCTGGAGAGTGTTTTGTTCACCTCCTCATCAGACGGGATAAACGTGGTAGAAAATCAAAAATTCATTTGAAGCAAATATTCGATAGAATTAATGCTTATATCTACCGCTATTTACTACTCTGCAAGCCGCTCTGTCAGCGTGTGACAGGGGGTGCTAGGACAACAGCCGAGTAAATGAGAAGGTTTTAAGAAGGTTTCCTTTTATATTCTATAAATTTGTTTGTAACTGATTACATTATTGTGAGCATAATCCCAAGTATTCGAAGTAGCTCCCCTCCACTTTTTTATCTGAGGACCTTCTACTACTAGTAGATATTAATGTGCCTCAATCTTCTATCCGATGGCAGAAAAATATGCACGGTATTAGTTGCAAATTCGACTGGTAATTACGCTGTATTTTGCTTTTAACTTTGACTCTGCCCACAAAAAGGAAAATCTTATTGCCGTTTTGCTAGCAATATAGCTGATAAAATGACGAAAATCTGGAATTCCTCTCATCTAAACATTCTCTCCTTTAGCATGTCCAACTTTAAACAAGGCCCCTCCAACTAAACAGTTGACTAAAAAATCCGAAATGAGGGGTTGCATTCAGGATTAAAGGACTGTTACTCCTAAATTCCCAGGAGTGTAATGATGAGTCGGCGTTTGGTTTTTCAAGGATGATTAATATGCTGTTGCATATCTTAGAGTCCTTAGATTAGGCCTTCTTAGACTAATCATGTGGGTGACTCAGGCGGGAACATAATTTAAATAGCTGGTTTGATGGGAGAAATATTTTTGTTTCGTTTCAGATTATGCATATAGGCGTTCAAACAATTGGCTATCTTTTTGGTATTCTATGCCCATTAATATGAGTAGCGTTTACCATTTGTTAGCATCTTTATAACTTTTTTATTCATTTATAGTGGAGCCAAAATGATTTGAGAAGTTCAACGATTGCGAAAGGTGACAAAGTCTTTTCTTTACATTAAATTCAGAAATACAAATAATTTTCATATCTGCAAATGATCAGTTACTCATTGTTGTTGATGAATCCAGATTGAAACGAAGTCTTTGCATCGCAATAATTGGAGAACAGTCACCAACTCTAGCATTTGATTTTCCGGGCAGATAAATTGATTTCCACATGAAGGTTCCTGTCCGGCATATTCATGAAATGAGTATGTTACTGTTATGATTGGCACAACTTCCGATGTCGATCTCAAGAGCACATCATTTTGACTTCCACCACATCACTATGTACTCTGAACTTCTCTGGAGTAAATTATTCTCACACTAAAATATGCGCGACAAATATTAGGTTTGTGATTTTGAAACGTAATTTTCTAGAGCGATGTGAATCTTCTAGAATGGGGTTAATGTTTCTGATGCGTCTTTATGTGTTTGCTTCGTGATTTCGCTGTCATTGCTGGCAGCGCCATCAGAGGAAATTATCAGCGATGGTAATATGTACTTTTCTTAATGATGGTTGTGTTCTGCACTGGCGGCTAATATAGTTGCTAACAAATGATGATCCAGCAGTTTAAATCAAATTAAGAACTCAAAAGACCAACGCTGCCAAGGATTAATTTCTTAACTGAGTGATGAATTATTTGAACCATTTCCCTGATAAACTCTTTGAGACCTTGCCTAAATCTCTTGTATCTTTTAGAAGTTGATGTTTAAAATATATGAGACAAAATTAATCCTTGAAGTGTGAATATTTGAGTCAGTTCATTTATAATGCTATTCATTTCATTTAAGTATTCCACCGGCTAGTTAGTCGGTTCTTTGACAGTGCTTATTCTAATCCGTCTTCACTCCCGCCATTAGATCCCTCTTGAAATGCTATTATTTTCTTTCATTTTTCTTTTGATTGTCCCTCGGCAGATGGATTAAAATTAAAATAAAGAGGAAGTTCGTCCATAAAATTTGGTAGGAGACTTGCTTGAATGAAAAAGACTGAGGTTTATGAATTAAAAAGGCATTTCTTTTAATGACACGGAAAATAATTTACACGGGAAATGTACAAAGGTTCATTTGCGTGCACCCTTCACACAAGGTTCATTCATCTTCTTTCGATCGGCACGCTGATGGGCGTCTTCGACCGAGCGAACGGCTCTTGTCTTGTTCTTCGCGCCGGTCGCATTGGCTGTGCTCACTCGGGAGGGTGGGCGTGCTGACGTTGACCGTCTCCCCGAAGCACCTTCGCCTCCGGGACCGTGCGCGATGGCTCGCTTCAACTTGGTCAGGAGTCGTCACAGAGGGGGCCGGGCGTCGGGAAGGCATGGAGGGATTGTCGGAGAAGGTTTATTCGAGGGGAGGGCGACGCCCCCCTCTGTCGAGAGGGTGGGAGGTCACCCCTCTTTAAGCCTTCTCCTCGGTGGAGGCAGCGGTGCCAGAGGACTGGTTGTCTGCTGGTGGCGCTGGCTCAGCGGCGGCGCAGGCGAGGAATGGCAGCTTCTCGTTGAGGGCTGCTCGGTACTTGGGGTGGCTGTTCGGATTAAGACGGGGAAAAATGGGGAATCATTATGGGTTTCTCACACATGTAGTCTGAACCTATTTAGAGCAAGGATTTACTATTCATCATCAAAATAGCCATGATTGGTGAGAGTACGGTCGGTAGCAGATATGCGGATATCTCCATATATGGATCTTTGATGTCTGCGAAATTATAAATTGAGAGTAAATAGACTCAGTTTAACTAATTCCAGATATTTAATCACTCCACCGTTGATTAGTCCTCAACACTGGTCGACATATGGTTGGTTTCTTTGATCAATTAAAAGGGAGAATCGTGGGTTATAAATTTTAAAATATGATACTATTTGCAACCGAAAGTATTGAAAGATAGCTGACAACCAACCAGTGCTGCTGTCAGTGTGTGGATATCCGTGTTGTTAGCGGATTTCTTTTCTACTTACACCGCCTTCTATGACTAGTAATCACTACAATTATTTTCAATTGCCAACGTTCTGTGCTGTTTTAACCTATTGAAAAAGAATGATTTTATAATTATTTAAAAAAACTATTAATTCGGGAGCGTTTAGCTGGTAGAGGAAGAATTTATTTTAATTTTACTAGGTGAATGTCGCAGCATGTTGCTCTTAGTAAGAGAATTTCAGAACTAAGTGCATAGATAAAGTAAATGACCAAACCAGTTGCAATGAAATTCATCAGTCGCCTATTTAGTCTTTTTCCTTTCCATTTAATCAACAATTTATTACAGGTTGAAGTAGTTGAGCATATTGTAATTTTAAGTCAAATTATGTTGCTATATTTGATTTTTCTCCTCAAATTTCTCGCCAGTGAATTGCAATGCACGTCTCACCTGATACCGTAGACAATTGGGTTGTAGACGGCGTTAGCCTTGGCGAAGAGAGATCCCCAGATGGTCACGAGTGGGCTGATGGTCATGGTCTCGAAGATTCCGGCGAAGTTGATGATGAGGTATGGAGTCCAAGCCATGAACCAGAGGGAGATGGTCATCAGGGCAATCTAAGGAAGGTCATAGCGGGGGAGAAAGAAATGGGCATTGTGTCAGGCCGCAGTGTTGTTTAGTAACAGCTCTTTTTCAACGAAATCAATATTCTATTGAGTCAACGTTGCATGTTTTCAAGCATAGAATGAGTATAGCATTATCAAATAGTTAATAGTTTACTTAAAAATCAGTATTTAAAGGGTAATGTGCTGTTTCTATACTACCTTGGCCAGCTTGCATTCGGCGCTGGTGTTCTGGGCCTCAGCGGATCGCAGAGAAGCCACGTTCATCTTCTTGGCCTGCTCTCTCATCTGCTTCTCGTGGGCAGCGACAGCCTGTGGCGGAATTTGTGTTTTTAATCACCCATCCACATTATAATTATCTGAGTATGGTTTCAGTTTCCGAAAGTAATCTGCTTCCTCTAGATATTAATGTTATCCCTAGTTGCTAACCTGAACGATGAAGGTGTAAGAGTAGATGATGACGAAAAGTGGCAGCCAGTAGCAGAACACAGAGTAGACGAGAATGTAGCTCCTGTGGAACCAGTCCTTGGTCAGGTAGTCAGTGCCGCAGGCGGTCATGTTACCCTCTGGGACATACCTGTATGAAAGTTATTTGGCGAGATATTTCTTGTCATCAATTGATATTAAGGTATGATTAAATTGATAGCCTAGATTATACATGAGCTTCATTTCTAATAATAACATGAGAAACGGAAGCGTTTATTACGTTGAGACGTGTACTTATGTTATCTTTAATTCAGAAATTCCAAAGTTTTTCTCGGGATGCAAACCTGTTCCAGCCGACCATTGGGAAGATGGTCCAGACGGCGGCATGCACCCAGATGAGGAGGATCCAGGCAAGAGCCTTCTTGACCGTCAGAGGCTTGCCAGAAAGGCCCTGGAATAGAGGTGTAGATACATCGTGAAGTTTACTTCTGATTTAGTGGTAAAATATAAAGCATTAGAGAACATTTAATGTTTTATGAACAAAAGTTGCTTGATTACCACTATTGAACTGATTATGATAGCCAAATAAATTGAAATGTATTCGTAATAATGAAAATGGTAAATCATTTGAGCAATGTTGGATACATGCCTTGACGATGACATTGTATCGGTCCATGGCAATAGACACCATGGTCCAGATGGAAGCACAGCCGAAGAGCGAGCCAGCGAAAGCATAGAGCTCGCACATGAGAGGTCCTGAGGGAAAACAGTGAAAAACATTAATGCCAAAAATACTGCCATGTTTTATAAAACTATGGTACTTAAAGCTTGCTAGGGAAAGAGCAAAGTGAAGCCATACGAGCAGAATCCCGACTGTTGTTGGATATGTTTTAAAGTTTAACTTGTCCTTCGTTGGAGAATATACGAGCTCTTTTCACCCATGTTGGGTAGGTTGTATTACTGCAATAATTTCATTGAGGAACTTATTCTTTTTTGTCATATTCTACTGCTTTAAAATATTTTCATGGGTTTTGGAAACCCTTGAATACTTAGAGATTTGAGGTCCAAAGAATGATGCCCTATAGTGAATGAAACTCACCAAACACCCACGTTTCATGGTGGCAGTTGACCAACATGAACGGGCACATGACGACCATCATGAAGAAATCAGAGAAGGCGAGGTTGACGACCAAGAGGTTGGATGGCGTTCGGAGGGACTTGGTGGTGGAGAAGATGTAGATGACGACACCATTTCCGCACCACGAGACGACACCCAAGCACCCGATGACGAATCCCAAGATTCCGTGCCACAGGGGGTTCATGGGAGGGAACTGGTACCTGAGAGTGGAAAAGGAGAATGTGGACACCAAAATGAGATTCTAGTTTAGTGGTGTCAAGTGAGTTTGGCTACATAACGTGCCAACGCAGTATTAAACGCCCTGCACTTAAATTTGAATTTTGAGGAGGCTGCATAGAGACCTTGCGAGTCCACACAAATTTTAAACTACTTTCTTTGAATTTATTATTTGCTAATACCACACTAGAGCCATTAAAATCTGAAATGGAGGCTGAATTAGCGGGAAAATCAGCTAGCACACACCGCATGTAGCGGTTGCTTTCCTAGATCTGAGTTACAAATTCTCGCGGCATTTAAATCGCGTAATTATCAAGTGGCTTCAGGCTCTTACCGTAACTTTCACAAAAATTTTTGAAAAATCCCACACATTGCATTTATATAGAAAGCGCAGCCGGTACATTCTTTCACAGATATCCTCGCGTTTGACACGAAACTAATATTTGTACTTTTATGCTAATTGAGAGAAAATAATGTACGCTATTTTTACTCTCAGATACAACAATCTGCTCATCTCAGAAAAACTAAGGCTCATTCATTTTTTCCATCATGCTTGTTCGAGTAAGACGCATTTTGCAATATTTCCTGCAAAATTTGCATTCGTATGACGCTCGTGCAAGTTAGCTTTTGCGATATCAAGCTCATTAACTTTCTTCCACTCAAGGAATTTTAATAGCAATTCTTTGAAAATAGTGGCGTAAGAAAGCTGAAGTTTAGAGACAGAAAGAGAAATATTCCTGTGTAGGAATTATAGAATTGTGGAGATAAGCAGTGGGAATCTCGTAACGAAAGACGCCAGAGTCCAATAGTTTAACGTCCCATATTGACGGACAGAGCGGAAGTGCCCCTGAGGTGGTAACCAAGGAGTACCCAAGTATAAATCAATATTTTCCAAGGAATTCTCCCCCTCTGCCGAGTTTCTATCCCGGCCCTCGATATGTGAAGGTAGCCCTCCGAGCAAGCTCACCAACCTAGCATCACAGTCTCGTCCCCTGTTCGGAGATTTGAACGCGCTATACTCACCAGTGAGGGTCGATCTTGGAGAGCATTTCTGGGAGCACCATGTCGACGACCGTGTGGTTGGAGAAGCTGCCACCGCCTCCCCAAGCGGCCGCTCGTGGCTCACCCATAAGAGCTGCTGATGCCATCTGCGAGAAGGAGAATCGAAAAAGATAAACTTAAATATATGTGAGCTTCCGTATCGCGCTGGGAAGTAAAGCATGTCGAATCGAATTGGCATTCCCTTAAAAGGCTATCCAGAACGTTGTTGCTTTAGTTCAGTAGCCCTCCGGTCTGTAATGGCTCGAGTCTTTTTTCTTCTACATTTCTCTACTTAGACTGCACTGCTGGAAGAAATGGTAATTGTCGAAAATCGAAATTCTGAATTTGAAGTGGCAAAGCGTCGACAAGTATCGATGTTTTGTCCATTTGTCCTTCTCGCTATTGCTGAGGTTAATATATCCTCACTGAATAATCCTTATAGCCGTGCTCTATATATATTGGGGTAAGTTATATTCACACTCTCAACCGACCGCTAGATAGATAAATTCAAGTGCCAAGTGATTTTACTCTTATGGAGGTCACACTTAATCAAGAGAAAATGCGTCGTTTGTCTATTCCTGTCTGCATGCGCTTTATTAACTGGCTATTACTCACGAACCTAAGGCCAAAAAGTAAGTTAACGAATTTTAATGCTTTAATTCTTTCGCCAACACAATCTTAATTATCTGATTGTACAATTTCTTTTAAATGGCTGGTTATTGCAACTATCTTCCCTTTTTTTTACTCCTGTAAATTTTGTTTTGAAATGAAAATGAGTAAAATAACAGCTCTTTAAATTCTCTCGCTATAGTTGTGTCAGTGATACTTAACGAGTGGAGCTGGAAGTGCTTAAATTCGTTTCTTTGAATGGATTGAGAGCCAGTGACACCCTTCGCAATTGAATATGTGTGGAATTTGTATACCCTCTAAGAATGTAACCTCACCTATTTGATTGATGTTTTTTAGCCGTTGCACGTTTCATAATAGATGAGAAACTTTATGATAACTTTGAAAATTTATAAATCGCGTACTTTAATATTCTGGTACTCAATAATTATGTAGTTACTTGTGTGGATCATTTAATGTCCACACATATTAACCAAGAACGTCACAGTAGTGATATTGGCATGTTATTAAAACAGTTAAGTGACTGCAAAATATCTGATGGAGAGAAATACTTCGGTGGTAATCTGTGCATTACAAATGAGACTCCTTATATGTGCTAATAAATCTGAGGCGAAATTTGACCGCCCTATTTGAAAATATAGCCGCCTAATGCTTACTAAATTGGTGATTTCAGTGAATGAAAATGTATCAACACGTTCCCAGGCGATGACACTTTGACGGTGAAGTCGATCCGATGTACTATACTCGAGGTGCTTACTTCTAATGTGTAAGGAATGCCTTCTTCTGAGGTCAGTCCACCTGCTTGCCGCCTAGCGGGCTGGATAGATTTTCCGTTAACGCGGAGGTTTCACCGACGGGTAGGCCGAGATATAATGAGGCAGGCTAGCAGGCTCTGAAGCGTAGGTCAACTCTCGAAAGAGGCACACTACGACTCTGACAGTCATTCTGTTCCGGAGCCTAGGGTTATATAGGCAGGAGCCGTCCTTCCCCTCACTGTCCCGTCCCCCTCCGTTCCCTCAGTAAAGGGGCGGGAGGGGGGGGGTAAGGGAGAGTCGGCAGAAACCCCTTGGTTGGAGGGGCGATTACTCGCAACACAGATCCTCAAATTCCTGTGGGTGAGGGAGGGAGGGAGGGAAGTGCATGCGACAGTAGTCAGAATGTCCGTGTGCAAGGATTATCCCCCTCCCTCCTCTCCTCATCTCCCCCACCACCCTCAAGCGCTCCCTCTCCTCCCCGCCCCCCCCCCCCGCTTCCTCCGCACTCCTATTTCTTCTCCTTCAAGTCGTCTTAAAGTCGTTGAAATGCAAAAATAGGAATCGAACCATGCGCAACGACCCTCCTCCGCGGCAGCCGACTTCTGTTTCGGTGTCCTTGTGTCCCCGTTAGCGAAATTCATTCACGTAACCGCTTTTGACGCTAATAATCGAAAGGTTCTACTGTTCTTCCCGGAGGATTGAGGTGAATGAGATTGATGGCGTAAAAGCTAAGAATTATATTAAAGAAACGTCCCCATTCAATCACTTTATCTTAAATAACCCCTTTAGTTCATCTTTACGCAAATAAGTCAATGCATTTTTGAAGTTTTTACGATTAAATGCAATTGAAAACTTTTCTTCTTCCGACATGAGCACAGGAATGACTGATCTGCTAACATTCCCACGCACCCGCAATTTTCTTGGCCCTGTAGGTACAATATACATATATATTTCTTTCCCATGGGAATTAAATTAACTGACAATAATTCCACATCTTTTCATCACATTCGATCTTCATATATGATTTCTTACTTTGCCTTTATGAGGTTTTCACCTGAGGAGGGCTGGGAAAGTTTGAGCATGATTCAGATAGAAAATACGATGTAATTATATTTGAAAATAACGCTCAAGTTCATTTGTAGATTGATTTCATTATTATAATACTCTACCTATCGAGTGTTTCTCCGGGTAAAAAATTCCATCAGGTTATTTCTCAGCTTCTTGCTTTAATCATAAGTTTGGAATAATGACGTTTCTTCTCCATTGCCGGATATCTCCCGTGAAAAGTTTATAAATGAAGCACATGAAACCTGAGGAGGCCTCCATCTATGGAGAGGAAACGTCGTTGCAAAAACAAAGACTGGAAACCCATAGCAGAAGATTCAACCAACGGAAGAATTAGTAATTTAAAAATTTCTCCGTCCTTTTCTTTATCGTGGTAGCAATGAGGAGTTTTAGATACTAAACATGTAGAAGGGACTAATATAAGCAATATAATGAAATTTTCGTCGCCAAATTTATATTAATTCATCAGTTTGTGGCTAGTACTCTATTATTTTTCCATGTACGTTTTTTAGTTCATTATAATTATGTCATTTGTTAGAGACGCTCACCGGAAAAGTTATCGAAAGTACGAAGTCTGGTCGTGGAATTAAAGAATATTTAGCTACTAGTAGAGGTGTCACATTTGGGGCCGATAATGTTGGTAAAGTTATTACTATAAAAATTTTACTTAAATAGTCAAAGTTAACAACTGTGCAACGACATCATTGCTTGAGTACCCATCATGAAGTGAAAATTGCTCTTTTTTCCACATATTTTTAACTTGGTCGACGCTTTTCACAGCTTTACTGCTTCATTAGGAACAAAGGTTTTTTAATATTTATTTATTAATTGAACCGATTGGAACGCGCGTGTGGTGAAATACAAACTTATGGGAGAGAAGCCAGGGGAACGTGGGAACATAAAGTAACACTTTGCGTGCTGGGTTTTAAATTGAAGGTCCTCTCAGAATAACTGAGGATTTTACACACTTACTTGGATTGTGAAAGAAGACTCGTAAATCATAGTTAAAAAACTTTTATTCAATATTAAAATCAATTTGGGTACTTTGTAGTAATGTGTATGTCTACCATAAAGACTGCGACCATACAATTATATCCAGCTGCCGTGTAATAATGATATTCCATGGTCGTCCTAATATCTCCATCGTCCTTCTCGGAAAATATAAGAGGACGTACCATTACGTCCATAGCACTCAAAGTGTTTAGACTGGCGAGGCAGGAAAGGTTATTTTTTACGATGAAATTTTATCGGAAAGGAGTGGAAAGAGATGCGGAGAAAGTAGTCCAACATAAGGAATACTTGAGTGTCTAATAATTTCAGTTTGTTCTGAAGCATCCATCTTTTAAACTTTCGGGAGAAAATTTTAATCTCGGAGTTAAAATCGCCAACAAATCTATATCCTGTAAAATCTACAAAATTTTCACTTTTTACGGATTCTTATATCAAATACTTCTACGAAGTGACGCCTGAAGCGGTTAAGTTTAGAATTCATTTAAGTTGGACTGAAGACGTTATTACTCTGTGCCAGTAAGTCCAAAAATTCTTGAACAGGAGAGAATGTCTGAGTATTTTCTTCCCCTGCTCCACAAAATCTTTCAAAATAGGTCGATAAAAGCCAAGAGAGAAAAAAGTTACCTTTTTATTGATTAGGTCACTGGGTTTCATTTAATGAGAAGTACATTATTTTTTGTGACGGCTATCCAGCAGTTAGAGCATTCAGCTACAAGAAGCGATGTTCTCCTTCAAGTTCGGGTGAAAATCTTTTCGGAAACATCCACCTGAACACTTACTGTACTACTTAATGGGCACCTGATGTTTCAGGAAAACTGTGGAAAGGAACTTACTTCGCCTCGCTGATGCGTGAATGTCACTCTTGGGCTGCTCCTGTGCTAAACGCTTTGAAGTCAAATTATTTGGCCAGAGTAGAGGCCTTGTTCAAGCGTTTTTCTCTTCGTTACAGTATTAGAAAGGGCTTTGGACCCAAAACATTCCTTTGGTGTTTCCCCGAAAATATACTAAAATATTTGCTCATAATTCCGGAAAGTCATCCATTTCCCTTTGCTCTAAGCCTGTATTGACCTTGAAATCTGAGAACGGCCGACGAATAAATGTTTTTGTGTTACTTGGGCAATAAAATGAGAAAAACTGCACTAATTGCCATGCTAAAGGAAGGATTTAGCTTAAAGATACTGAAAGTGATAGTAAGGACAAATGAAGAAAATGTGGATGTGGGTTGAGACCAATAATCCTGTCAGGCAAATATGCTGACGCATACGTTGAAGTCAGTACGCAGCGTGTTTTTTTCGGTACATAATTGTTTTATGCCTGTTGAGAGCTGTTTCACCTGCTGCTTGAACATGCTTCTGGTCCGAAAAAAAACCGGCGAGGTACAATTGTTTCTTCATCTTATTATCATAAACATGCGTATTTAAATCCTACATTTTTGAGCTTAGTCCTAAGAGAGTGGGGATCAAGCAAATTTTATTTTTCACTGGCACTGAATCAGCTGATTAACGTGCATAAAATAACAATAATATATATGAAAGGTAGGTTATACGAAATACATACGAAAGGCTCTCGAACGCAATAAATGACTTTTACTTGACAAGAAAATGTGCAATTTCTGTCAGAAGAGATTTCGCATCTGGCATGGTTAACCGACATTTTGTCCTATAAGGCCAAAAGTGTTATAGCCCTTTGCTTCTTTGCCTGGAATTAATTATTTCATGCAATCAGACGAAAACTTGATACTTTATGCTCACATCTTGAACTGCTGAAAAATTTTACGTGTAAGTACTACTACTTATTTTTAACGTGAACCAATGAGCTAAAAATTAAAACGGAAAATGATGGAAAAATATCTGAAATTAGTGATGACAAAAAATTGATGGTGATGACAAAAAATTGATGGTGATGACAAAAAATTGATGGTGACGAAAATTAATGAGATTGTGCTGAATATATTTCAGGTGATAGATCATGCCGTGAAATTAGCATGGAATAATTTCACCATGCATGCACATGCGTATAAAAGCATAAATGTTATTCAGACTCTCAAAGAGCTGTTCCTTTCTAGTAAAAAGAATGATATTCGTCTTTATGTGAATTATTTTATTCAAAAGATTTGTTCTAAATTATTGTTATTTGCTTTTAATTTACTAAAATATCCTCCAATATGGATATCAAGTTGCTGGGCCTGATGGTAGAATTATTTTCCTCAAGACTTGTTCCACTTTCTCCGCAGGTCATTGTAATTGTGTAGAAGTCCAAATGGATGTCTTTTTAGCGTCATCTTTGAAGGAATGGCAATTGGACTGTATTAACGGTGAACACTTGGCAGTTCACTAGAGCTTTAGTCGAATGGTTTTTATAAACTGGATATTTTAATAGTTTAAGGTTAAATTACTCCAAATTATCAGTCAAAATATTAGTCGATGCCCAACTTGTTTTTAGCTTTTTCAGGAATCCTCATCCGTATTCTCTCGCGTTCTCTTGCATATCGTTCTCACAGGATCTTTGAGAGTATTAGTGATATTTTTTATCCAGAACATACTAGTTCCCGTCCTTTCAGTCAATTGAGCGTATCCATTTGAAAAATGGGTGTTCATTTTAAGTCTGCTTGAACTTGGGCCGTGCTTGTGTGAATTCTGTGGGGCAGTATGTGTCTTTTTCATGTCATCTCCCAGGAAAAAGGACGGCTTCTAAGATAAAATTATAGATGCTCGTGATTCTTTCCTTCACCAATCACTTACTGCACTTTTTGGAAACCTTCTGACCGCTTTGATGTCAGAAATGACGTTTTATATTCCATTTCTTCTTTCACTTCTCTCTCACTCATCCCCTGAAGATATCAAAGAGCTTCAACACTAGAAACCCTTTGTATGTTCTGCTGGAGCTAAAAGACCATGATGGGAGACATGGGAAAGACAACCCTCGAGTCCCATGTGGGGCGTGGAGTTGCAATGCTGCTTCCTGAACATTGTGTTTTATTGAATTGCGAGCGCCATTACACAACAAACTTCGACTTTTTTGTGGAAAATTTCTTATGAAAAATTACAAGAACTCATGAAAAATTGATGCCTAAAGTACCGTGTAAAAGAGTAAATATATTTGAAATGAATATTAAGTTAGCTGAATAACAGCTAACTTAATTACTATAGTATAATACTTAGCTGACGTGTAAATGACATGTAAATAAATTCTCGGTCATTATTTTCACTCAAAAGGATAATTTGCATGTGCTAATTTTGTAATTTATATAATAACTTTATCAATACTGAGATGCAATATCAAGCTGAATTTTCCGAATGGTATGTACATAATGTTTGTGATTTTTGTCCTTCGCATGGTTTCCTAATTTCATTTAGAGAAGGCCTTCAAACGCCGTAAGTAAGTATGAGACATCCATGATTTCTTACTTTTCTCATTCTTTTCTTCACAAATGCAAAACTTGTGCTTTCGGAGCAATTTTTGGAATTAGAGTGAATCACCTGAATATTTTGTGGATATGGCATTGTCAAATTCTAATAATTATGGTTACGTATTAATCAGTAAAAAATATATCTTCCATTATAAATCTTTATTAACATTATTATAAAACATTTCGAAGAATGTTTTGTTTGTAGGAGGAAATTTCCAATTAGAATTTTTTTTGCATGCATTGAAGCATGAGCCAAAACTTCACTTTTCTTTGATAGATCAAAAGCCGACATCACAGAATGACTGCGATGTTCATCAGTGCCCTATCGCTGTAAAATGAGGAGTCTTTCTTATCTGTACAATTTGGAAATCCAGGAATCCAGGTTTAATATTGGAATGTAATACGTATTTATCTTCGTAAATTGCCAAAATAAGATGCAAAGTGCTTGTAAAGATACCAGCATTTTGTCGGACAATTTTAAGTATCCGTTTGAGAGAAATGGAATTAAGGTACAGGTCACAAGATTTTTTAACAATTTGAAATAATGCTATCAAGAGAAAAACTTTCAGGCTCATAGGATTTTTAACATGGACGAGTCAGGTAGTACCACTGTACGAAATGAGTAAGAATGAAAACCGTTTGTAAAGTATCTTCTGGTGAACGTGGGGAGACGATAACAGTAGATTTCTGCATCAGTGCCTCTGGCATTTACGTTTCTCCAGCACTTATATTTAGTGGAAAGCGAATGATATTAGACAATTATGAAGGAGCTCCAGAAGAAACACTGAAATTAGTTTCCGATTCTGGATTCATGAATAGTGATTTATTTATGGACTGGTTTCGCCATTTCGCTGCTCATACAAAACCAACAAAAGAGAATCCACTTTTGTTAATTTTAGACAACCACTCTTCGCACTGCTCTTTGGAAGCCAGTCTTTTTGCAAGGGAAAATTACATCACACTCCTTTTGCTCCCTCCTCACGCTAGCCACAAATTACAACAGCTAGACAAGGGATTTTTTGGCCCACTGAAATCGGCTTATGCTATTGAGGTTGAAAACTGGTTAGTAAACAATCACGGACAGGTCGTAACCAAAAAGAAGGTCGCTAATCTTTTTCGAGCAGCGTACTCTAGATTAGCTACAATTGAGAAAGCCAACAGAGCATTTTCATCCACAGAGATTTATCCCTATAACCCAGAAGT
This sequence comes from Ceriagrion tenellum, assembly GCA_963169105.1. Classification (NCBI taxonomy): domain Eukaryota; kingdom Metazoa; phylum Arthropoda; class Insecta; order Odonata; family Coenagrionidae; genus Ceriagrion; species Ceriagrion tenellum. Next base: position 51,541,548 of record OY720637.1, read on the forward strand.
ATTCTCTGATGAAGATTTCTTACCATCTGGTGTACGACCGCCTGTAAATATTCCGGAGAGCTGTGTGGAAGCAGCATCCACTCATCTGACAAGGAAGAGCTACAGGTGACGGAAATAATCGTTGATCACAGTGTTGATGAAAATAATGAGAAAGAATTGAGTAGGCCTAGTCATCAGCTCAGTGTGGATGAAACTTCAAATCCGGCTGACAAGAAAATTGTTCATATTGAGGAAATACATCCTTTTCCTGAATGTGTTGTAATGAAAAAAGGAAATCGCCAGACTATGAAATCTGAAATTCTATCTTCAACTTCAGTAAAAACAAAGTTAGAAGAAAGGGAGAAAGACAAAACAGAGAAGGTTCGAAGACAGACGAGCAAAGATGTAGGAACCAGGGTGCCTAAAAAGAAACAACAGAGCAAAAGATCTGCTGTGAAAAAATTAAATTTTCAGGAAAATCCTGGACCATCCACTTCTACAACAGTTTCAGAAGAAACAAAATCCATTTGCCCAGGTTGCGGGGAATCTTTTGATGACGAAAGGTGTATTTGGTGGTATTTGGACGAAAGGTGTGAAAGGAAAAGTGTGGTAAATGTAAACAGTGGTGGCAGGAGGCTTTTTCAGACTATGAGGGGAATGGAGCGTTCTTATGTGATCATTGCTAATTACTGTAGGTAATAATAGTGTTTTCTTATTCACATATTCACTCGTATGTAATAGGCTATGTTCTTCTAATAGCCTACATAATAACTTTTATTTGAAAAAATATTGTTTTGCATAATGTTTTTCAAGTTTTTCATTTCATTCCCGTGCGTACTCTTACCCGACGGGTTGCGTACTCTTAACCGATTAGGAAGCAAAGAGTACGCAAATGTAGACTATTTTTAAATTTGTTTCATCTGGATAAATATTCAAATTCCAGTTGTTTTGTTTCTTTTATATGGAAATATAAATGTCAATTTACAAATGGAGCTATTGTTTGCACCAGTATACCTTCATACAAAAGATTTTCAGGTGAAAATTGCTTAAGTGCGTACTCTTACCCACCTTACCCCTAAGGATACGGTCCTGTCGCTACCTGGGGCGCAGTCACGGTTTTCTATACTGCGGGTGCTGGCGCTATTGTTTTTTCAATGCACCCAAAAGAGCGAAAACGTGATCTTTATTCTCTAAATATTATCAGGTGCTATCAATCACTATTTTTAATTGATCGAGTGTGTTCTTTAGCCAGTTTCTAAAAGCGCTGCCCTTCTAGAACGGTTTGAGTATTGTGTAAAGACAGCGACAGCGCCGATGGAGGAACCATGTTACCACCCCCTAATGATATCATGGGTAAGGCGACTTCTAAATCAACCATCATCATGCAGTGCAAATGCTCATTGATTTGAAATGTAAGAGAGCTTTTATAAACCTTTATATTCCTTTGCGTAACAATATAGTTCTTCATATTCGAACATTTATCCCAGTTTTTTAGCTGGAATAAATTGAGATATCCTCAAAGTTCTCTGAAAATGGTTCTATTAGTAGATTGAAACATTGTTAAAGGGCTGAAACTATGTTTTATAGCTATTCCATTTATTTGTGCAAATTCTTCGTCTTTTTTATTGGAACTGTATGAGTAAAAAGAATGGTCATAATGACGGAGGAAGGGACGTGGATAACCGTAGAGACCTGGGAAGGGAGGCAGTGAGACAATTCAAGGAAAAGGTTTGAAATCATAATTCGTGTTACAGTTTGCAAGTAAATTTTTTATTAATGTCGATATTATCAACATATTTTTTATTGCTTCATGGTCCTTTCTCTGAGTCAGTGTATCCAATGCAGCTCTTCAACATCCGTAGTGAGAGGCATGGTCTGAATTTTGTGTGTGTGAGTGTCGGTGGTGTTTTTTTATTTTTTTTTCAGCTTTATGGTGCGTTTTATGGTGGTATTAACAGTTTGATAGCGGTGTCTCTGAGGAATCGAGTTCGTTGGCTTGATTGTCCTTGAGGTGAGGTGATCCTAGGACTGAAAGACGTGGCTATCTTAAGCCTTCTCCTCGGTAGCAGTGCCGCTGGAGGCGTTGTCAGCGGGTGGGGCTGGCTCAGCGGCGGCGCAGGCGAGGAATGGCAGCTTCTCGTTGAGGGCTGCTCGGTACTTGGGGTGGCTGTTCGGATTAAGACGGGGAAAAATGGGGAATCATTATGGGTTGCTCACACATGTAGTCTGAACCTATTTAGAGCAAGGATTTACTATTCATCATCAAAATAGCCAGGATTGGTGAGAGTACGGTCGGTAGGAGTGTACCCTGTACTTGGGGTGGCTGGTTGGCGAGAAGAAATAGAAAAGCGTATTTGTAATGAAATAGAGAATAGTTTGTAGTGAAGTTTCTGCTATTGAACAAAATTTTAATTTCATTACATAACCTTCAGTGGTTAAAATATCTGGAGGAAATATTTTCAAGAATATATTTTATCTGGTAATATTTATGTTAATTCCAAAATAACCTGGCTTTAGGGAGTGAATGGAAAAAGCAGGTGAAAGACTGAGTTTCTTAAGTCTCTGCTACTGATAGTAACGTAAAACTGTGTCTCATTAGCAAAATAATTACACCTTGCTTGAAAGATTCTTGAGGATACATAATCAAATAGTATACGCAGCTGATAATCGACCATTACAAACCAACTAGGAACATGAGATATTTTAGAAAGAGTGAAGTATCGGGAGCATTGCGTAGTAAGTAACATTTGGGAAGGCACAAGAAACAGTTCAAGCTCTCGGGGTTAAGTCAATTCGATTATTAAGGGTAGGGTGTGAGAAATAAATCGTGAATGAGTCCTTGGCAATACCAGCGATTAGCTTTTTATGAATTACGGGCAATGGACTCAGGGAATGGGGAGTTAAATATAAAAAAATCACGATTTTATTTATCATATTTTTTTCTCCTTTATTTAAAAAACCTTTGAAATGAACTCATTGTTCTCTCACTTGGCCTATTTATTTATTGCAAATAGATTATTTCAGATCAACTTTTTGAATGGTCAACTTCAGTAAATGGAAATTATTACTTTTTCCCAACACGTATTTTATATTGAAAACTACTTCATTGCAAGCTGCAATGAAACACTGCTTTCCTTTGTCTCTTGTATGTCATTCGAAAGACATATTTACGAGATGATTCAGGTGGTAATGTAAGTTAGAAGAAGAGATGATGTAACCGAAGCTGATGAGTAGCGAGTGATACTTATTCTCACCTGATACCGTAGACAATTGGGTTGTAGACGGCGTTAGCCTTGGCGAAGAGAGATCCCCAGATGGTCACAAGTGGGCTGATGGTCATGGTCTCGAAGATTCCAGCGAAGTTGATGATGAGGTATGGAGTCCATGCCATGAACCAGAGGGAGATGGTCATCAGGGCAATCTAAGGAAGGTCATAGCGGGGGAGAAAGAAATGGGCATTGTTTCAGGTCTCAGCGGTGACAAGCAAATGCTGTTCTTGCTCTCCATCCATCATCCATTTAGTAAAAGTTGATAATCATTTAGTATTTTCAGCGATATAATTATGATTAGTAGTGTATGTTCTAGAGATCAAAATGTCAGGGCGCATAAATTATTTCAATGTTACCTTGGCCAGCTTGCATTCAGCGCTGGTGCTCTGGGCCTCGGCGGATCGCAGGGAAGCAACGTTCATCTTCTTGGCCTGTTCCCTCATCTGCTTCTCGTGAGCAGCGACAGCCTTTGTAGTGAATGGAAAGAATGGATTATTAAGAGGTTCTCATTTACGAGACAGCGTGCTATTATCTGAAGTTTGGATTGGAACGTTTTAGTTGCCATGTATCTGACGCCAAGGAATTTTTTCATAACAAATTTGTCAAACCATTGCCAAATTCAAATACACCAGTTGCTACATACACATTGTGCCATTCGTTGAATTTCTTTTCGGCATAAAAAACGTGGTGATTATGCGTACATCTGTTGGAAAATATATCATACGCGTTGTATAAAGTCTATATTCTTTTAGGAATTTATTGGAAAATTTTTTAGTAAATTTTTTTAGATTAGAGGAGAAAGCCATTTTCGAAAGACAACCGGATGAATACCACTTTTTGAGACATGACGGATTCGTTAGAAGCAAAATGAAGGAAAATAGATATAAATTCTCTAAATTTCTATGAAATAATTCTCCTAGGCGTTGGAAAAAAGGTGCTACCAGTATAAATATAAACGTTGATCGGCGAGAGAAATATGTGGAAGGAAACAATATTCAATCAGGTTAGTTAAATTCAGGTAATTGAGTGTTTTAGCTTCTAAAGAGAAAAGTGGATGAAGATGCTTACCTGGACAATGAAAGTGTAAGAGTAGATAATCACACCCAGTGGCAGCCAGTAGCAGAACACGGAGTAGACGAGGATGTAGCTCTTGTGGAACCAGTCCTTGGTCAGGTAGTCAGTGCCGCAGGCGGTCATGTTACCCTCTGGCACATACCTGAAGGGAAAATGAGGGCAATGAATTTCCTTTATCTTAATTTCTACACGAGTTTCAAAAATAGATGAAAAAGACAGAACTCTGAATACTTTGAGTTTTCCTTTCCAATTATACATGGTTAACAAAAGTGTATTTTTGTCACTCTTTTGCAAAATTTTACTTTCTACATCTAACTTCACCCGTTCACTTTTTGATGTATATCGTAATTTATTATTATCAGAGGATGCAGAGATAATAATTTATTATTAATATTTTACTTCATAAGAGTGAATTACAATCTCATTAGTAAGTCGGGATTTATTGCCACTAATATTCATGTTGTGTTTAAAATGTTTTATTCATAGATAGACCTGTTTTAACATCCTCTTATATGTTCTTGTGGTGATGTATGAAGTATTATGCTATTTAAAAAATCTTCAAAAAAAAGTGTCCCTCGCTAATATTCCATGAAACTAAATCCTTAACATATACGCGAAAGATTTTGCTGGAAAATAAGTCATTGGGTTATTTATACAACATGCTATTGGCATGTCACTATGCAATATTATTGAGTGCTAGTTTCGAATAAGCATTCCTATCCTTCTCAAATAGCATATTTCAACAAAATTCACTTTAGTTGCTTCAAAGTGATAGCGTTAACGTTTTCCCGAAAGTACTGAGCGACATTTTAGATCGCCAAAAACATCGGTGGGTGTTTTTGTTGAAATGGGAAATATTCTCAGCTTTAAACTATTACACTGGGATGCATTTTTAACTTAAGAGAACTAACTGAAATGGTCACGTTTGCTGCTGGCGTATCATACCAGTGTTTTCCTAGTCAGCGGTACTGTAAGAAAGGTGCGTACGTGCTCCCAGTGCAATGGAACGGGCTTACTCTTAATCTCAAAATAATGTTCAGAAAGTTTGAATGTTGACTCAAGTTGATTGCTCAACAATACATCAAATAAACTTTACTCTGGCCAATATATTTGCTGGCCTCGTTCTAGAATATGTCCAAACGACCCGTTCCCTCTTGGAAGATTCTCGGAAATTAGGAGGCAATCCCTCCAAAATATCACTGCAATTGAGGTCTCGATAAAATAGCTCTCGTGTAACCCTGCTCTGACATCCGTGGCTACTATTGAGAAAAATACTGAGGTGACTTTGTCAGCTGCTAAGCAAAAGCGTTGCTATTTCAAGAGGAACTGACCTGTTCCAGCCGACCATTGGGAAGATGGTCCAAATAGCGGCGTGGGCCCAGACAATGAAGATCCACAGGAGGGCTTTCTTCACCGTCAATGGCTTTCCAGAGAGACCCTGAAGTTCACAAGTGAAATATGATTAGCCATTGCCTTTCTCTTGAAATAAGATTCTCTAAGAATACTTAAACCTTTTCTAACCGGCCATTCAATGAAACATATGTTTCTGTGAAGCCAACTGAGGATGAAAAATAAAATAATGCTCATTGAAGCAGTGTAAAGAAGGGAAATAACGGTATTTTTTAAGTAATGAAAGCAGTTTATCCCTAACAGCGGGAGTCGTATATATTTTCCGGTGACATATCAAATTGTCAAAGCAAGAATAAAGAGCAAAAAAATTTTATTTTATGTTTCCATATTTTAATGTCATCCTACTACAATGATACCTGTAATGACTGAGGTAATTGCTCTGATTTTTCACACGCAGAATGTGAAGCTGTGTAAATAGCTAGGCTGAAAGCCCAAAGCGCATTCGGTTCTCTTGGAAATATAATTCATAGGATAACTACAACTGAAATTTCATTCTCAATTGAAATCAAGACATAATTTTCTAATAAATATTCCTTATTTGCACGACGTGTTTCACTGCTTTGCAGTAGGATCAGGCGCAAAAATATCCCGAAAATGTTTTTCTTTATTCTATTACGTTTGACGTTATAGAAAGGGGAAAATTGCGGAAGATTAGAGAAAGTTTTGGAAGGGATTTGTAGATCCGTGAATCGTGAGCTGGGTATGTGAAAGAAGTAATTATTTTCAGAATAATATCGAAAAAAAGAAGTGGATACAGGTGCGAGATCTATTGGATTCGTCATTCGGCCAAAGTAACTATACTGATGTATTATAATTTCCTCGGAAGTTTGTGACAAAACTGGATGTTTTATTATTGCTCTTAAAAAAATTTCCCTGCTTCTCAGTCCAAAAATTACTGATTATTTGTTACCTTTGATCTAGGCATAAGAAAATCATATCTTGTTACTTTTCCTGGAGTTGTGAAGTAGAGCCTTTAGCACTCAAATAATTTTGTTCAATTTTGAGAGATTTTTAAAAAATTCTGAAGCATTAAAATGCCGAATAAAAGATTCCATGCTCTTATAATTTTTTCCATAACAATCTATACGCCATTAGTATCTTTATTCCGGCAAATTGGAGTGTAGAGTAGTAGTTTACCGTGAATATTTACACAACTCTTTCGTTTTGGCTCCAGAGGCTGATGTTGAACACTTAATGCATGGGTTTGATCAGAAACAAGGCGGTGATTTGAAGAGATTAAAAGATGTGATTCAAGGAGCACGGAAGTGAGGAGAAAGCCTTTTCCGAAAGACTAAGTCCGGATGGATAGGCCACTCTTTGAGACATTATGGATTAGTTTGAGGAAAAATAGTAGGAAAAAAGAAAAGGAGGGCCCCTCGTGGAAGAGTAAATACTTACGTGAGCTAAAATAGTACATGAAACAGAATAGCTTCTTGGATTATGGATTTCTGGCGAAACGTTATGGAATCGCTTAGTGTTAGAATGAAAACTGTGACTTTGTAATTTCTCATTACTTGATAAATAGTGTGGAATCTTATCGCCACTGCTTCTTGCCCTAGATACAAAGATTTTTAGGGGTTTACGAGAGGAAAGATGGAATAAATGGGTGAAGTATATCGTTCTCTGGTTTGGAAGACTAATGATGATGATGATGGTGTAATGGGCACTAAAATCGGTGAAATTCAAATGCCGCATCTTAGTCATTCAATGTTTGATGCCAGTATATGGTCCATACCTTGACGATGACGTTGTATCGGTCCATGGCGATGGTTACCATGGTCCAGATGGACGCGCATCCAAAGAGCGAGCCCGCGAAGGCATACAGCTCGCACATCAGAGGCCCTGTAAAGAATTCGGTCGGATTTTAGATGTGGGGCGAATACACGGTTTGGCCTTAAAATATAATTCTCCCACATGGTACTATAAGACCCGTTATTCTAGCCTTAATTCTGACGGGCGTATGAAAAAAAGATGTTTTCAGTAAAATTATAAACGTTGATTGGCGTAATATTTTTTTTGGATTTGATAATTTACTACGCGTTTTTATGTAATTTATTTTATCTCCGGCTCATCAGGGTTAAAACTTTCAGTGACTGTAACGCATGCACGAGGACTTTCTGTTAGTTTCGTCTAACTTTCATGGACATCGAACTAACTTCATCCAATAAACTGCATGCTCCGGCATTCCTTAACATTTCCGTGTTTTTACATTACCAGTGGTACAAAGGCAACATTTACGCTGTTTTTGAATCAATGATTCAATATCGTATAGAGAAGAGTAGATGAGCGAGCACTTCAAAGAAAATATTCACGCAAATATTATACGAAGATTAGTAGCGAAATCAGCTTAGAAACGTTATTAGTCATATGCCTCAAACGTATATGTTGCCTCAAGAGAAGCAAGTGTTCTAAAACGCTATTGAAATTATCTAGCCTCCATGCAGGAGCCATATTATATTCAAAGCGTGAAATATTAATGGTGTTGCGCAGGAATGTTTCAGCGAGAAAATATCGTCCATTTCATGGTGCTGTTTTTTAAATTTGATGGAAAATAATCATAAATATTTTATTTTAAGCTATGGAAATCCAATACCAGACAATTGAATGGTTCGAGCCCGTAGTGTCAAGTTTATTTGCTTCCCAAATGCTGTTAAGTCATGACTTAGTGATTCAGGCGCAAAAACGGTGCTTAGTATTTTGGAGTTGTGAGGGGCTAAAGGAACCACCAAGTATGACTAAATGTATTTCACCGCGCATTATATTCTTAATGCATTCATAGGGCAGTGCATGACTGACAGATTAAAGAAGCATAATGCATCCATTCAATCAGAAATGATTAGGTTCCATCAGAAGCATTAAAATTGACGTATAATGGCTCATGCAGTGCATAAAATATTGATTTGAAGAGAAAATATTCTCTTAGTGAAGAGAAGACCACAGATTTTACTTCTTTTCTGGCAAATTTTACTGTCAGTATTTCAACTTTTATTTTCATTATCGCATAGATGGCCTTTTTTACAAGTTTAGTTTCTATCAATTTATTTTCACATTAAATTTTTGGATTATATGCAAGTATAGAAATGAAATATTAGTTTTTTTTGGGATGCTCAATTTTTTATACTGCGTAAACATTTCTATGTTACGCTCCTAACAACTGTCATGAGCCTGCGCTATTTTTTGTCTTCTCCTCTGGCCCATACTATTCTTTATACTGCAAATATGATCCATACAGCGGCTTCTGGTCATTAAACCGTCGAGATTTTCCATACCTTGGCTATTTGTTAATAGTGGTATGCACACAATTGAATTATATTCCCATATTATGCCTTATTGTGTACTCACCGAAGACCCACGTCTCATTCATGCAGTTGATCAACATGAAGGGGCACATGACAACCATCATGAAGAAGTCGGAGAAGGCGAGGTTGACGACCAGAAGGTTGGAGGGAGTGCGGAGGGACTTGGTGCAGGAGAACACGTAGATGACGACACCATTGCCGCACCACGAGACGACTCCGAGGCACCCGATGACGAATCCCAAGATTCCATGCCAGAGGGGGTTCATGGGAGGAAACTGGTACCTGTGAGTTTTCGAAAGCACCATTTCATCCTCTGTCAGAATCCTCAAATATTTGTCTATGTAAATTATGGCTACTTGGGCAATGCTGAGCAGTGCAGGTCAGTTAGACTGACCCATACTGTTAAGCAAATAAATACTTAGGTTTAAATATGCCTAAATTTGGAATAGTTGACTCTGTGAAAGGCATGATTGATTATATTAAGCATTCACTTTGATAGTCTTGCATAAAATATTTATATTAATTAATTTTCACATATAAGAGAGGTACTGTGTGAAATCATGAAAATTTTGCAGAAATTCCTGCCAGGCTTCCCATTTGATCAAGATATCCATGCTGACAGGATAGAAAAACTGAGAGGAATGTCTATAAGCCGAAAATTGAATCTTATATTATTTGTAAATGCTGACTGGGCCATTTATTCCACGATAATTTTTGACGCACACTTTTTTGCTGGTAGGTATAATTTGAGGAGCGTCTTTATTCTAATTATTCGCGAAGAAGTGGAAGAAATATATCTGAATGAAAGTTGAAAAATTGGAAATTTGGGAAAATACGCATTACAGAGGCTATGGGCATTTGAATATGATCTGAAAATGTTTAACTCTTATTATTTACGCATAAGTTTTAGCGTATTTTTCTGTGGAATTAAAATGCTAATTCGTGTAAACAGCCGTCAGGATGTTTCTTACCAGTGTGGGTCGATGAGGTGGAGCATTTCCGGGAGGACCATGTCGACTACGGTCTTGTTGCTGCCTGCCCATTGGGCAGCTGCCATTGGTTCACCCATTGCGAGTGCCATCTAGATTCAGAGAAATGAAAATGAAATTACGGATACATTTATGGGAAAAATTCACATTTGAATTGACATCACTATAGATCACTTCACATGCTATGATCACATAGCAATATTCTTGAATGAAAAACAAGTACTCGGTTATAATTCCACACTTTAATTGTTGTGGAATCGTAAACAAGTAATTGTTTTCCATTCATCATAAAGGAGTTCCATCGAGTAACGCCAGAGACTGTGTCTCATATTCAAAGTAATATCCTTGTTTTTAAGGTATTTGGATGGAATATTTCTCGCATTGTTCAAAGCATTTGTTGTTTACATACTGAGGCTGCATATTATGTTTTAGACTTACGATTTTTGTATTCATTACACAGGCAACAGTATAAGACACAAAAGAAGCAAATTATGTTCTTTGGTTTGAGGATGAGCAAATTTTGAATAGTTGACCCAATAGAAGGCATAATTATTATATTAAGTATTTAATTTGTTATTTTTGTATGAAAAAGCGTTATCTTGACATTTATCTATATCACCAAAAGAATTTTGAAAAGACAAATAGTGCTGTTGCAAAATTGAAGGTGTGCATGCGAAATTGGTTTTCCAGTCATTAGTTCTGTAGATATTTTCGGCATCAAAAGAATGATTTTGCATTGCTATATGAGCATATTATTATTAACTCTGTCGTAAAGGCAACTATTTTTCATACGTTTCAAACAGTAGAGAAGCCTTTTCGTGATAATGAAAGATAGAATCGTAATATTTGATAATTATACTGGAAATTACATTATTTGTAGAAAGATATGATGGTATACCATCTATTTTAAAATTAGAATAAATTATTTTTGATCTCTGCTAACGTGTTTACAATAAATTTAAGTACATAAAATATTTAACGACTGATTATAGACTTTGTGTTCAATGTATGAAATTATGGGGAAGCTTTATAGTTCTTGATGGCATTTTTTCCCGATTCATTTGCAATAATTTGTACGTAAGCACCGACAGATAACATATCAATTAATCAATCGATTCATCACTCGAGTTCTCATTGGTCACATATTTTCTTGGTCTTTTTTCTGTGGTGACCCCAGAGTTCTCCTTTTATTTTATGCTATAAAATCAATTTTAAGTTCACAATGGCGTCCACACGAATACAATTTCAATCTTTTTAGCCCTTGCAAAACGGTCGCAGTCACTAAAAACACTCCTTAATTAAAAAACGATGTGTGAAGAGAAGGTGTGTATGACGGTTAAGAAAGAGTCTATATTTTCCTGAATAAGGTTCATTTTACGCCTAATACAATGATTCCCAAATCATAGATTTGAGTTAAAGTCAAAGAATTGGAAATCATATATAGCATGGAACATAGACTTGACATTAATCTATTGGAAAACTGAAAGTTTTTCTCGATCATTTGAAATATTTCACCCTATCAGCGACCAGAAGATAAGAGAAATTAACTAGGTGATCACTTTATGACTTTAATTTGTCGTGTACATCCTCCGTGGTTGAAATTGCGGGATAAATTCACCATGAATTTTTAATAAATCTGCAAAGAATTGTTTCCATTGGATTCGTTTTTCCGGAGTTGAACGATTATAGTCACACACTTAGGGATATGAAATCAAACGAAAACAACGACACGAGGTTGGCGGTTGGTTGGTTTTTCACTGTTTTTTAACTGGCGTCTCGGAAGGCAAGAGATCACTTCCCACCATTCATCCACGGAGAACGTGATGGAAAGTTATGAAATAAAGTAGATATCCATGTTTCAGTGGCTTACGTCGAGCTTATTGAAACGAGAGAAAGGTCCCTGTTGGTCAGGAGATCAAGAGAGGCTGAGAGCTGTTCAAACTGGCGAGTCAACCGCCGCCTTTCGGAGTTGTGTGGTGCCTTCTCTTCTTCCGTTGAGTGCAGGAAGAAGCAGAAGAATTAACTCTTGGGTGGGTTTTTCACTTCAGGCTCCGCTCGGGCTGACCGTTGGACTCACTAGTTGAACTCCCCAAGGCTCGGCCAAGTCTCTCTGACAAGGGAACCGTCGCTTCGCCACAAGTATATATAGGCGTACGGGAGGACCCCTAGCTGTTGTCTCTCACCCCTTTCTTCTCTCTCTCTCTCCCCCCACTCTCCGTCCCCTCCTCTTCCCCCCGCTCTCCGTCCTGAGAAGCCTCTGAAAGCGGGCATGCGGGAGGCCAAACATCCCGTTGGAGACGGCGACGGAAGTATAGGGTGATCTCTTGGGATAGCACCGGACATCTCTTTTTTGAAGTTTGGAAGACACAAAAATATCCCGGGGAATCAATTGGGTGGATTATATCACGATCCACCTCCAATGTCATTTATAAAATCGTTCGGAATACCATGCTGTGTCGTCACTGTAGGCACTTCATCAACTTTGAATCACATTCACATCATTTAACGCTTCTCCTAAACTATGTTTTTCGCGTACATTCTTTTGTATTTTTCTACAATGACTTAAGTATGACTTTATGTTTTTTTCTATTTTTGAGCATATCTCATGCTAGTTGTGATAGGATACCGCGGGGTTTAGATGAAGGTTGATTCTTCCATTTTCGGGCTTTCCGCCGCGTTGCTTCATTTTGAGGACGATATTTCACCGGCTATCCCTCAAGAAGCCTGCAAGCCGGCGAAGTATCGTCGCGACCGCGTTGTTTCATCATGAGGACGATATTTCGCTAGCTATCCCTCAGGAAGCCTGCAGGAGAAGCCTGCAAGCCGGCGAAATGTCGTCGCCGTCGCTTTGTTTCATCTTGAGGACGATATTTTGCTAGATATCCCTCAGAAAGTCTACAGGAGAAGCCTGCAAGCCGGAGAAATATCGTCCTCAAGATGAAACAACGCGGCGGAAACCCCGGAAAACGGAAGAATCAACCTTTATTTCATGCTAGCTTTTCTATCTGGAAGGTTTTTATCCAGGTAAATTGTGGATAAACACAGTAGCGGATGTATGTGGTTCGAGGCTCTCTCCATGTAGTGGATATTACAAGGAACATTCGAGAGGTTTTACTGCTCGATTTTGTTCATACTTGGCTTATTTATGGTACACAATGAAAAAACTAATACTGCAAAATTGTCCGTGCCTTATAGCCCTTGAGCTGAGTTATTTAGATTTAATAATTGGGATCAGGAAATCCGCGCGACTTTATTATGCTTTTACACTTGCCGATTTGCTGGCTCTCCTGAGCGCTCTCCCGAGTGATGGCATGCGGTGAATTCACGTACGTTGCCCATGATAAATGTTTTATTAAAAAATTCCCGGCTCACAGGCCACAGGGGCATGGGAAATTTCACGGTATTTATTTTTACTGGGCCGAAAATAAATGTGTTAATTATAAACCGAATCGAGGATTCTTACTTCCTGAATGTTCCTTGTTAGTGGTGAAGATGGAATGTCAAAAAGACTATACATAATTTACCTGGGGCAAGATGAGCAGAATTCAAGTGTTGCGCAAATGGACAAATTCAGCCCATTGTAGCTACTTCCTCGACCCCACCGTTATTTTTTCTTTTCTCTATCTATCCATGAAAGGAAACGACGTGATGGTAATGAAAATTTGGATATATTGATAGCAAATCTATATTATTGATATAAACGTCATGTTCTATGCATGCTGATGGATAAAGTCCCCCCCAACTTATCAGCCGTAGAGAAAAAATTTTAAAGATGGGAAATATAAACACACATCAGGGATGCAATGGAATGGTAAATCATAATTTGAATATTTTCTTCATGCATTAAGATACGATCGGAGTTGAGTCACTGAAATGATCAGTCGAATCGTTGTCGAGTGACGATAATACCATGAAATAAATTCAGTCCCACAAGTGGCCATGTAGTTGGCGATAGTACTGCTTCGATTCTGCTCAGATTTTATAGGCTCTTCATATGTGCAGGAAAATTATACATTCGGTAAAGAATGTAAGGTGAAAAAGAGGCCCCCTGGACGGAAAATTTACCTTATTACTCTAAAGGGTCTGTCATCTCTTTACAGCCCTATAATTTTCTAAGCATTTCAATTAAAAAGCTTTACAGTGGGCACCTCTGCACTATATCTCTGCCACCAGCAACTTGGTCAAAATTTGGATATTATAAATAATTGAATATTATATTAATTGTTCACCTTTATGTGAGGTAGATAAATAATCCTTGTTAGCGCCTCAATCTTAGGCCTTTTACCGCGACTCGTACAACCTGATACTTTATTCCAAATGAATCCGACCTGAATTATCATTTACATCTATCTTGCCTCATATTATATCCACTTTTGACACTTTGCACCTTATCTTCATTCATAATGTCCAATGACCGTTTCCTTCACCTCCCTCTCCCACGCTTACCAAACATTTTCCCGTCAATCGTATCTGCTGCGATGGTAATCTATTTCCGCGTGCAATGAGGTTGCATTCTTTCAAGGTAACTTCCAGTTAGGAAAAAAAACTAAATGTTTAACCAGCCATTTAAGCAATTTTACCCTCCAAAATCAAATATTAATGCGTACTGAACGATGTACAGCATTGCCTCACGCACCAAAAAGCACATGTAATACGTGGAAGATGACAAACGCGAATATTAACCATGATGGTCTTCATAAGCAAAGTAAGATAGGTGAACAATACATACTTGTTATGCTCATGGGAAGATTAAACTAATCACTTACTTCAGATAACTAGTAATTTTGTATAGCTGTAATAACTTTTAGTAAATTATAAACCTGTCTATTTCACAACTCGTCACGAATCTTGTTAACGTCGTAACTGGCAGTTAGTTTATTGAAAACTTAACATCAACGTAAGTGACTAGGAGAAAATGTCCCGTTTCTTTTAGCCAGTAGCAGAAATTATTTCGGCCGCACTTTTATCACATAACTGCTCAGAGAAGTATTATTAGTCGATGCATGGAGTTCTTATTATTTCGAAATAAATTTGTTCTCTCAAATTATTTTTACTCTAGTACAAATAAATTTGTTAGGTGAATAGTGATTTACCTTACTATTCGCATAATTTTTTCAGGCCAAACCCAAAGGAAATTAGTCAAGGGTAGTATTAATGCAAACAATATGCCTAATAAATGCCTCAGTCGGTCGTCAAGGGCTGCCGTTTCATCAAGGATGTGGACGCTGTAAGTTTTTTAAGTGCTTCGCTCCGAGAGACCAAGGGAAGTTAAAGGTATACCCTGTAAAAAATCTCAGACGGTCAGGCGTCAGTAAGATAACCATGAACAGTAGAGAAGAAGAGTAGAATTGGAGAATAAGAACCAATAAATCAGCATTAGAGGAAAACTGGGTAAAGTAGTAGCTGTTAACGGATTTCAGCCCTGCTTTTGACCAAGCGAGCTGATGTGAACTGTCCCAACTACTACCTTGTAGCCCTTTACCCCCTATAACCTTATTGACCCTTTGTTGCAGTGGATATTAAAGATCTTAATCAGCAGTTTTTGAAGATTTGTAGATGCCATTTTATTAAAAGAAATAAGAAAATGGCTGAAAATGCATTGAAGAAGACTTGGAATATTCTATTTGCTTTATAGGAGGGTATTAGAAAACCCTAAAAGGCTTAATCTAGGGTTCATCAACGTTAACTAAAATCGAGTTCTAGTTTCGATTATCTCAACGCAATAAAAATTAGGGAACCATTTGAATCGATCTTTTGATTTGGTGAACATCTTGCTTAATGAAGTATTAGCAGGCCTAAGAAAAACTTATTGGTCTTTATGATTCACGGTTGGAATCATTATACAGAAATCTACGGTTTGGTATAAATTTGGAATTTTATGTAACTTAATCCAATGAAAATTGCTCCATTACTATTAATTTTAATGGAAATTGAGCATTTTGACTTGAAATTTCAACCAAATGGTGTATTGAAAAACAAATGGAAAGTTAATTCTATTCTTGGTGCTCTCACATATGGCGCAAGCCACGTAAGAGAAATAAAAGCGGTATGATTTATTCTCTAATGGCTTAACAGGATGCGCTCTGACTGATGACAATGGTGGAACTCATTCGCGTAGGTGAGAAATTGTTTCTATCGTCTCTCATTCTGTATGACACGTGGCTATTTTTGCTGCCTTTGCAAAGAGCGTTATCCACCCATTGTTTCTCCTTGCTTTTGGATTTAATTTCGTTTCCTTCTACCTGAAATCCAATTTAAATGAGTCTCTAGGTCTGGCGCAGTCCGTGAGCTTTTCCAGATTGGGTAACCGGTGAACACATTTGTTGCGATGAAGCTATTTCTAATGCCTGGCTTCTTCCATACATTTTGCTCCTTTGCTTACTCTTTGATCAATTTTCTACTCATTTGGATGAAATAGCAGGCTTAGGTGGAACGTTTCAAAGATAATTAAAAGGCCCTGCCTACTCCATTGAGTGATATGATCTCTCTCGTTATTGCGTTCGCCTATGTCTCTCGATTCATAATTTTCTCAGTTTATTGGTCTGTATCGATTTGATTTAAACATTCTACGAGGAAAAATAGGAGTATTTCACGCGTGCATTTAATAGCATCCTACTGCTTATTCCAGATGATTTTATGGTGGCGTACGGTATGTCTGTCATGTAAAAAAACACAAAAAACTATGTAAGTAATACTTTAACTTCATCAGAATAGTCATCTGGGAAAAGTTCCTCGTTGGTCCTTTTCAACAAGTTAAACTTGTCTTTGAAATGAATGCAATTGCATAATTAATATGCATGAATTTAAGCAATTTTTGTGAATGATTACGCCTCATTGTAAATTTTTACTCCAGTAAATGTTATCTGATGGTGGCGAATAGCTCATTTAATTCTTATAGTCTTCCCTTTGTTTTCCAATGTGTGAGGAATACTTCGCTATTAAGGGAATTTTGAGAGAGATAGTTCCCTAGTCATAGTAAAGACCATATTCTTATTATACGTTTTAATTTCAGCAGTTGTATGGAGAATGAATTAAATATTTTATTATGAGTAGTGCATTAATATTCAATCATATGACTGAAACTCTATGTAATAAATAAAAATGACTACATAAGTCTTTAACTTGACTCGTTTTTCGTACGAGGTACATTTAATTTAACTCGCGTATTTCAGAACGGAACGTTCTTTGCGATCCTGATTGATTATATAAAGTAATGTGTTTTATTTTTTCAAAAAGTCGAGGAAATATACAATCTACACACTTTTAAATCTTTGAAGAGATCTAGGTTTAAGAAATGCCTTGTTTTTAAAAAATAATGTCTCTCTGAAGTGCACATACACTAACCATTTCCCATGTAAATGGGTCGGCATTTTTCGTCAAAATTCTTGGAAAATATTTCACTGTGGAGCTCACTCTTTTATATCTTTGGAAGGGTGGAATATGTTTCATTAAAATGAGACCAATTTCACTGTTTTCTTGGTAAAACGATATTTCGCTCAAACTACCTTAAGGTGGTTGTTACGCTAATCGTGAGTCATTGAATGCTCATTTGAATAACTATTCAAATATGTAAAAAAAATCGTGGACCACACTTCAAATTCGTTCATCAGTTTATAAGGTTTATAAAATAATAACCAATCATGCCATTTCATGAATGTTGCAAGAATTATATTTTAAAATTTTGTCTCTGATAAAGCCTCGTTATGACCTAGGTTTACGACGCGTCATTCGAAATGTGAGCGTAAATCGTCTGTCAATACGTGTTTTTCGTTGAGCATGATAGTTTGATATATATTTGGAACCGTTATAATAATATTTAACGTATGTTTCCGCCATTAGGGCGATATCTGTGCGTAAATATTCTAATTATTTCGAGATACATGTCAAGTGCCTTAAGGCTGTGTTTAAAATTAGCATTCATTGGCCAATAAACCAATTCGGTACGGTGTTTTTTTTGCATATAGATATTATTAATAAGTACACGTATGCACTTTCTCACACAAATCGGCACATAAGCAAACTTCGCTCCGATCATCTTAATAATACATCGCATCAAATCCTCGAAATCCGTTACGAAGCCGAACGCCTTTGAAAACTTAATTCAGCAACCCGCACGTCAGTAAAGCTCAAGCAAGTTGCATAACCACAGGATGTTACGAGTGCCACACTTCTGACCGACATTTACCGCTCTTGAAGACGATAATGCTTTCCTTCGTCGCAGGCATTTCCACGCTACTTCTCCAACGCCACAGTTGAGTTGAAAATCCTATTTCCCCATCCACTCTCCCAATCACCTCGTCTGTGCCTTATTCTTATTAATTTCTCTTTCTCTCATTCAGGTGATTCTGCCATTGCCTTTCCGTAATCCGAAGGAATATTTTTCCTCTGTTTATCCCGGATTAATGCGTGATGTGTTGCCTAATTGGGCCTTTCCCGCCAAAAGATGATATGTGATCATTCTTCGTGAGATATAAATATTTTTATCCGGTGGAGTTATTTCCGTACATACATGCATGCACATATCTGAATACCTACCCTTTAATGTATTATCCTTGTGTTAAAGTGGTATCTAATTATTTCGTGACTCGGAAGCAACGGTTTCCCGAGTAATTCACCCTTAACAAGTCTCATAATACACCCAGACTGTCCTTCAAGCGAGCCAGTGAATTTTCATGGGTAAGAGGTTTGTTATCATGCATTTTTACATGCAGAATCAAAGTTGGTCGACTGAGTTGTAAAATTTGACTTAATAATTTATTTGGCTCCATTTTCAACCAAAACTTAACACACTTACTCCTTCTAAACATTACTGGCTTTGGCATTCAGTTGTGAGATGATTATCATATTTTAAATGGGCTACCCGGAATGCTTATTATACCTTCGTTGTTCAAGGAGGGCTTAACCTTTTGCTTTCAATGCATTTTATATTTTCAGATAATTTTTCATCGCTTTTTGCATTCTAACCTGACTTTTTACCAATGGCTAAAGTGATTCAAGAATATAGCGTTTAGCAGTTGGCTACTTCATGCTCCAGTCTCATCATAGGTACTTTTAAAAGTCAAATTCAACCCCTATAAGCATTACTAATAGTGTTTAAATTTTCTATAATTTAATTTAATATCACTGCAGTGACTCAAATGTATACCAGTGACTTTAAAAAAACTTAAGTTATTATTGGCATTACATATTGAAAAATTAATTGGCATATTATCAAGCTGTTTCCGTACAATCATGTCATGATTTTTTTGAGGGAAAACGTCCAGATGAGATGAGATGGGTGGCATTAAACCATACTAATACTCTTCAGCCGATTATTTCTGAATTAGATATAGGAAACATATAAAACAACGGAGTTTTCTGGAAAATGACAAAATAGTCACCCATTACTTGCGGAAAGTTGAGATTTTGAGTTTTCGTTACGATAAATAGAAGGTACGTGAGACGTATTCAGAATTGATGCTTCATATTCCAGCTATATTATGAATTATTCAAAAAGAATAATTATGAATGAATGAATTATTATTATAATGTGTGACATTTTTGGTAACGTTATATTCTTCATTATGTATAATCTATTTATCAATTGAACATTGCTTTTAAGCTTAAGCCGTAAAGCTTTTTGACCGGCGAGTTCAGAGGAAATTTCTCTTTTTGGTGATGTTACGTAGAGGACTCCTTGTTTAAGAGAGCAAAGTCAATTTCTCTGTTTTGTGAGGAATTTTAGGAAGTTTAAATTAGTTTCTTTTTCATGTAAATCAACTGTACTGAGTGCCCCTGAGAAATGTTGCCAATTTGAGTTAAGAATTCAAACTTGGGATTAAATTCTACCTTGCTCTTAAAAATATACGGCTGTAGTCTGTAGTTCATTGTTAAGAAATGAAAAAAGGAGTTAACCCACTTGAGCACTAAGCATTCTGTATAATATAATGTCATTCATTAGGCCTGGTTGTTTCTATATAATTATAGAGTCATAAGAAATATCTACAGATGGGTTAATGAAAAATATGTTCACGCTCTGTTGGTATTTTAGTGCATTTGTAACTTACATGGAATCAGTAGTCATGACAAATGACAAAAACGTCTCCCATTACTTGTAGTAAATTGATATTTAGTTTTTATTTAAGTATGGTTTCGCCTCACGGAAAGCGGCAACGATGAGAAGGAAGGACATTTTGTCATGGTTGGTGGGACAAGAGCGTTTATGGGTCAAGCCAATTGAATGCAGAGTATAAGAGCAGATGTTTTTGGGTCGTCCAAAGCTTTGAACTCGTTATGACTTCGCCGACGAATGCGGCCACGTGCAGTTGCAAAGCCCCGAATGCGTGCACCTGCCAATGTCACAAGAAAACTTATGATAATGTCCCTCACTGAACAGCAACCGCTACCCCATTCCTTCCCTTTTAAGCAAGGGCACATGAACACTGCGGAGCGTCATTCATTGAACATTACTGCTTCAGGATGGCAGGGCGAGAGAGCAGCGATTGCTGCCTATTTGGCTCAAATGCAGTTATGTCGTCATTTTCAGAGTTTTAGAAGGTGCACATTCAGTTATTGATATGCTTCCATCATTAGTTTGCATTTTCAACGCAATATCTGTCCAATTTCGTAGATTTCTTAAAGTCTATTGTCATCACGCACCAATTCCGGCAGCGTAACATCCATTTTGATGAAGACGTCTTTGAATTGTTCCTACTTCAGCCTCAGGAGATATGGAGAAATCAGCATAAAAGGTGTGGTATAACTTACTTACTCTTATAATTTATGATCATTACTTGTTAGTTAATAAATATTTTATTATTATTATTAAGTAATTAGGGCCAATGGGTTTCTCAAGACTGTGATAGAGGAAAGGAATTTGGGCGAGAGGGGAAGAGGAGGAAGGAAGATAGGTTTTATGGACGGGATGGAGAAGGGTAGATCGTATTCTGAGGCTATAAAGGAAATAATAGAGGTAGAAAGGACTCTGAAAGAGGAAAAAATCGGGAGCAGATTCTCTAACTTTCTACAAAACCTATCTTTTACCAGTGAAATACAAAAAAACTTATATAGATGTCTTAAAAATTACACCCTAATAAATTCCTAGTAATATGACCCATTTTAAAAATGCCAGTGAAGGATCACTTTTATTCTCAAACTTCCTAAGTGTTTATACATTACAAGTCCACTCAATTTGATTTTTTATGCGGTTATCCTCCTCATGTCCTATCCTCATTGCTGATGGAATTTTTCTTCGCAAACACATTTTATACAGCGCATCGTCATTGCTCAATATCAAGAAAAGATCACTTTTTTCCTTATTATGATGGTCTGTATTTCTTGTTTGAAGTGTTCTTACGATTAAGCTAATTTCTCTCTTTTCCTTATTTATGGTTTAGCTAAATTTTCAGCAGCATCATTTAACCATGTCATAGACAGTAGTGGAAATTCTGGTCAAGTTGCTCTTCCCAAAGATAAAGACTCGCTGTAACTACTTACAATATGATTTTTAATCACAATGGGAACATTTTTTTACCTATTTTTTGTCCTTTAAATATATAAATATCCAGATTTTCTATTTTTGATTCCTACATCCGTTAGGTATAGGACTAAAGCTGTGATTGAAAGGAATGGTGTAATTTCATTATGACCAAATAATTGTATGAACATGAATTGAGCAAAAAATGACTATACATGCGTTAAAGTAAACTACTTAAAGTAAATAGTCTAGAATGGTTATATAAGCTTACTTTTATTAATTTTTTAAGAGAATTTCCGTTGAATGAGCGGCCTTTATGTTCAGCCAGACTTCTCATTGCAATAAATTTTGGAAAATTCATTCGTTTGCCTTATCTCCGTATGGTTTCACCATGCCCTGAATCCTCGGCCTTGTAACGTATATTTACTGTTGCTTATATAATGCCGGCAGAGGTTTCTTTTCTGTTCCTTCGCATGTTTGTCTCCCTAGGCTTCTTTCTCATTTGAATGGTTCCAAATACCAACAGGCAGGGAAGTGAATGAAAATCAACTCTTTGTCTTGAACAAAATTCCTATGTGACTCTAATCAATTTAAAGGTACACGTATTTCAAATTTATGGAGTATAAAAACGAAAGAATTCGACAAGATAAATTTATTTACCCGATTTTTAGTGATCTTAAAAAAAACATGTACATATGTTATAAAATATTCAGTATTTCCTTGTTAATTTAATAGATGAGTAAGGCGACAATTTGACTCCAGAAACGAAAATCACGGTGGAGAAATACGATAGTTGTTGAAAGCCTTTTCGCTCCTGATTTCGGCGTTTGCGA
Source organism: Ceriagrion tenellum (assembly GCA_963169105.1). NCBI lineage: Eukaryota > Metazoa > Arthropoda > Insecta > Odonata > Coenagrionidae > Ceriagrion > Ceriagrion tenellum. Next base: position 51,563,856 of record OY720637.1, read on the forward strand.
TTATATTAAAATGTGTGTACAATTTTAGAGAAAAAACTTGAAGAAAACAAAAATAACGAGATTTTATGGGATAAAGGAAGCAAGTCTGGTCATAAAAGTAAGAGTGCTCAACTTGAAGCTCGCGGAAATTTAAATGACTCGATATGCACGTTGCAAGAAGGGCAGAGAAGCGAAGGTATTAAAGTGAGAATGTCAGTGGCGAAGGAGACGTTCAGCAGTAGGATGGGGTTGATAACGGGGATCTTATGTAAGTCTGCATGGATAGCCATGGCATCAAGTTACATATGAACTGTTGTGATAATTGGTGCAGAAACGTGAACTCCGAGATAAGAGGAGTTGAATGGACTACTGGCGTTTGAGATTAGTGTGTGGAGGAAAATGGATTAAATGCGGTGTACAAAATGGAATACGAGCGAGGTGGTCCTTAGAATAATTGGTGAGGAGAAAAGATTGGGTGGGGTCAGAGTAAATGGTTGGAAAGGTGATAATAGGCGTAGCGATGCTAAATTCCGTGATGGAGGATATGTTAGGTAAGCGGAGAAGGAAAAAAAGAAAATAGGGTATATATGGACGGGATAAAGAAGGGTGGAACGAGTATTGAGGTGCAGAAAGAATACTTAGTGGTGAAATATCTCTATTGCCTAAAATATGATTTGTTTTTTTCCCGCGCTTGATACTAATGAAGTCTTCTCAGGTTTTCCACCTGGTTGGGTAGCCTGATGGCTACCTCCGCCATCGAAGCATCGGCCAACAACTACCTAACCAGGTGGAAAACACGAGAAGACTTCATTAGTATCCCCGTTGCCTTTAAAAACACCGTAATTGGTAGGTTATCTTAATAGATATTTGCTGTGGTAATAAATGAAATAAAAAGGTCATATGACCCTGGTTGCTGTATCCTTAATGAATGTTTGATTCCTGCTTCTTCCTCAATCCTCAAAACCTTGAGCCAGCTTCCCTCCCCAATATTGTCCTTCCCCTCCCTCAGCCGAACATCGCATGATAGACCTTGATGGCTATTCTTCCCCCCTTCTATGATTACTTCCTTAAGCTCACTCATCCCATATTCTTCCCACCTCCACCTTCCATTACTATATCAATCCTCGAAATACCTTTTTTTCTTGTAAGTGAGCACCTGAAGATAATGCCAGGCATCGAAATCCGGTTTGTGCAATACTATTGTCCTATGAACTGACCAGTGGAGTGTAAAAGTTATTCTTACGTATCGGTTGCTATGCTATTTTGTATCGTTAATTTTGAAACGGGTGATCACAACTATCAAATCTTTTCCCTAATTTCCCTTGACTGGAGTACAACCGATTGCCTCAGCTAATATTCTATGTAAATTAATCTTTTCATTGATAGTTGCGTCACAGTCAAGTAATAAACAGTCGCCACAAAAATTGTAGTAAATATGCTGCCTGAAGCCTAGTGGCGCCGTGCGATGGCGAGCAAGTGAAAGCTTAGTTCTGATAATTACCAAAAAAACTACTACTCAACATTCTTTCTGAAAATATTAAGAGCTATCATTTTACCTCCATTTTGTAAGAGATAAGAGTTGCAAGAGGTGGATATTGCAGTTCTATGTGAAGTCAAATCCCACTCTGAGTACGCCTTAAATAATATACTAATATTTTGGAGAAATAAAATCATTTACAGCAGAATAACTCGTGAAATCGGTGTCAATATATTGTTATATTGAAAGTGTTGTTTTTGCCAAACTATGTAAAATAATCTCAGATGGATATCTAATTTAATTCAATACATTTTCTTAGCATAACCCTAAGGGCGGGTTAGTTTACTTGCTCGCGGATTGAGGCGCTGCCAGCGTCAGCAGCAACTTAGGACCGGGAAATTAGCAATGGGTGTCGCGAACGCATATTACTAGATTGTGGTTGCATTAAATATTGGCATCGCATGTATTGCTTAAATTGTTAGACGTCGTCGAGGAAGAGTTTAGGGTCACATATAGTGAATGATGCATGGGTGAGCGCGAGCAGGGGACACGAAGGACTCACCCGTGAACCTTCGACGTGTCCCCTCTCCCTTTGACGTCCTCATCTTTTATGCTTCTGTATTCCTGATACTGTGATCTTTGGAGCCACAAAGTTTCGCTTACTTACCTGGCCTTTTCCCCCTTCATTTTTATCCTCAGATTGATTATGTCGCCTCCTGCTCTTTGATACTGTGTGCTCCTCCTGTAGTACTTTGACCTATACAACCTCCCGCTAGCACCTTGAGCATCGTATCCTTAGGTATTTCATTCATCGTATTTTAGATATAAGCACAAATGTGAGCGCGTAAACTAAAAATCTTCTCCTTTATTTTATATCTCGGCACCTATGTTCTTGTTTTTCGCTTTTAACTGGAACTACCTGTAGTGAATCATACTCTCCGTAGCTAGCCTCTTGTAGTGGAGTTTATTGAAGTGTTTCATTGAACAATGAATTAGGTATTATTCACAAATGGAACCTAGTTGAATATATTTTTCTGAAGTGGGAGGTGGCTACCGGGGGTGAAAGACATTGGATTCGCCAATCATGAGTAAATATTTCGTCAGAATCCCTTCAACTTTTTAAGTAGCAGTTGAGAAGGAAATTCATTTAGTTAAGTTAACCTTATGACTAAATAATTTTGAAATTTTACAATTATGATGAGTATAAAATATATATTTGACTGTCTGGAAAATGTGGTTCGTTTTCTGTTCAAAAAATTACGCAAAGACTGGAAATGAATGCTCCATTAATGTGCAGTGGTGGAAGAAATGTGATTCTTTAATTTAATTTCGTTGATAAAATGTATGAGAGAGAAGAATCAATTGTGTATCATTAAGGATTAAACGGAGATACTCGTGGATGAATGTGGCGGAAGTGATTTATAAGCAGACAAATATTGAGATTTATAAGCTATAAATGAAAAATTACTTGAATTTGGAAGATGATAAAGAATGCGAGGATACGGTAACTTTAAAGCAATCATTAAAAGCAGAACCAAGACTCAGGGACTGCTAGTTTAGGGTAAGATTTATACGGTCTACCATGCAATGAATCGCCATGTGCCATTAAATAAGGTTTCTTTGGAAGGAAGCAGTTTTATTTTTCGGTGCAAAGCATCACGAAAATCTATTGTTGTTTTCTTAATCAACAACTCATTGCAAGATGAATAAATAATTTTGCTAGATTTAACTTTAATCACCTATAGTGTTTGATTTTCTTATATTCTATTCTTCATAGCCTAAATTGTAAGGTATTTAATTACAGAAAATTATACAATCCTTTTGTGTGCTTGTAAAAAATTATGAAAAACTCCAAAAATTGCTTGTGGTAATCATATTTTTGCTTTCCCCTTGGATTTATTCATTATTTGGTTATTCAACCCGAAGATTGATTGATTGCCGGCCTCCACCCTTCCCTGTCTAATGCTAGTCCCTTCTTTTCCTGGTATCTCTTCCTAGATACTTCCCTCTTTCTTTAATCCATGAACTTATTCCTGGGGCTTCCTCTGGAGACTTTTCCCTCAGTTTTGCCTTCGGTTATGTTCTTCACAAACCCATTGTGTATCAGGGTGTGTCCAATCCATCTTGTCCTTCTTTCCTCTATCGTGTTCCATATGGTCCTTTCCTCTTATATTCTTCTGTACACTTCATCATTTCTTATTTTGTCCGTCCATTTTATCTTCAGAATCCTCCTTCAGCACCAGGTTTTAAAGGCTTCTAGTCTTTTTCGGTCAGCTTTTACAATGGCCCATACTTCCGATCTATAGAATGCTACGCTCCACACAAATGTTTTCACGGTATTCTCCACTCGATGTCCGTTTTACTTCCTCTGCTCCACTTGATGGTACTTCCGAAGAAGGAATGTGAAGGAATCCACTTGCTCTGATTTATCTCCTCTCAAGGTGACTTCTGTATTCAGCTTCCCTCTTCCGCGTACTAGGATTTTAGTCTTTGTCTTATTTATTTTCAGTTTTTACTTTAGAGATAAAAGTTCATCAAATTCTTTATTTTTAACCATGCAGCATCTAATACATGCGTATAATGCCCTAATTAACTGACAAGATCCCTTTTGAGAATATGCTCTGGGAAATTAAAGGTTTCAAGGTAAAGAGCTTCAAATATAGTATAGTTTTATACATCAGTTTCCTAATGTAAAAACAAATTTCATGGCTGTAGACCGCATGCACTCAATATATGCTCTTCAGTAAGGGAGAAACTCGACAAAATGGGAATTTATACATATTTTACTAGTCTTAGTCGAAGTAACTGGGCTTTGGACCATATTTTTTTGGGCACCTACATCGTAGGTTTGAATTTGTTGGAAGCGTAAAATAGGATAGGGCAGAAATAGATGAACTTCTGAAGAGAACCAGTGAAGCTGGTCAGCAACTTATAATCAGAGTTAATTTTTTGTCTAATTCGAATGTGAGTGATGTAATTGGTAAGTACGCCAGCACACCTGTGCTTTCTCTCGCTTCGGCGTTTATTTGGGAATGAAATAAGAATACCAAGCATATTGTATACACATTTATTCGCATGAAAGGTCATAAATAAAATAAAATCTCCTCCTTCCTTCCAGATGTTTGTTCTTCTTCGACTGGCCATCTCACCCCGTCGACTCAATGACCGTCTTTGACGGAAATCAACCCCTTGCTTCCGGTAACCGATGGACGAAGAGGTTCAAACTTCCCCTTTTGAGAAAACGACGCTGCACCTACTTAACACGTTCTAATCTGTCTGTCCTCCGTAGATTATAAGCGTTGTGGAGGTGGAGAGTCTTACATTTCCTACACATACTTATATATATAACTATATATATTTATATGTATTTATATATACACGGATGCTCATACAAAGAGTTTTACTGAATAGTCTTGTAAAAAAATGCGCGCCTGAAGATAGAGAGAAGGTTATTTTTTTTTTGAGTGGGGGAAGCGGTGGTGTTTTTCCCCCAGCACGAACGGTGTAGTGGTCGCTGGAGTTTCGTTTGAATGGGTCGCTCGCTGGTCCCGGCCGTCTCGTCATTCTCCTCTGGCCGCCGGTCTCTCGGCGAGCGTCCCCGCTCGACGCGACGTCGCTTAAGCCTTCTCGTCGCCGGATTGGGCGGACACGACAGTGTTCTGGGACTGCGTGTCCGATTCGGCGGTCTTGTCGCCGGCGCAAGCCAGCATCGGGAGCTTATCGGCGAGGGCGGCGCGGTACTTGGGGTGGCTGCGTCGGTCAAGGTGGAGGATCGAAAAAAAAGAGACGAGTGAAAAGAGATGCATTAGAACGGCTGCGGACAAATTTTCATAAAAATAGATCAAAAAAGGGTTGAAAAATTGAATACAAGGTAAAATTTACATAATTGGCGAGATAGGAGACTAATCCGGAACTTAAATATGGCCCAGAGGGCGCGGATGAGGGTGGCTGATGGTGAATCAAATCGGGCAGTTGTAGGTCGCGGGGTAAGACAAGGCTGCGTTCTGTCACCTTTGCTCTTAAATATGCATGTCGGAAAAATGGTAAGAGAGGCATGTGAAGAGCTACATATGGGAATCAAAGTTGGAGGCCAGCGGATTAAGTCAAGATTCAAGTTTTATGAAAAAATAAAATGAACAATAATGACACGAGATAACTCGCTTTCGTGTTTATTTACGGTTGGATGTAGGGTATTTAACGATTGTTCTTTGAGCTCACGAACATATACATAATTTTAAATAATTTTTCTTCGTATAACATGATAAAGTAATTTCATAAATCCTGCGACGCAATTCTCTTCCATTGGCTACATTCTATATTTGATTTTTCAATGAACATATTGTGATCTGACACTCAGGTTGCCTTTCACTGTTTTTACAAGTTACTTTACAATTTTCAATAAATTATCACGATTATTTCAATGAATCGATTACCTGTGTAGTTTTCAGCCATAAGTTCATTGGAGAAACTGCGGAGAACCAAAAGGAAGACGAAGGAGAAAATACTTGAGGAATTAAAAGAGGACAGAGTAGATGGTGAGTGACAGGCGATGAGAGGCAGGCGATGAGAGACATAGGGATGCTGAATGCCGTGATAGAGGGGGTATGCTGGGTTATCGGGAAGGGTGGAGAGAATAAAAGACTTTAAGGACGCTTTGAAAGGTAGATCGTATGTTGAGATGAAGAAGGAAGGGCATACTGAGAAACATGTAAAAATCTGGAGGATAGTTTATGTCTTCCATTGAATCTTATCTTAGCCGGTAGGTCACCATAATACTGATGGAACCACATGTTGAGATTGCACAGGGGAACTTTGACTCTGTTAAAATGCGTAATCTACCATATTGAATGGATCAGTAATTAAGTAATTCCCTAACAACAGTGGCATTGATGTAGAAAATTTCGCGTTGCCGTAATGATTCATCAAAAAATGCAAAGTAGGAACCATTTCTAAAAAAGCACTGCATTAGTCATATTGTCGCAGTCTAAAATATATATGCATCAATTGTGAATCATTTATGCAGCAATACCTCCTTTATATTTTTGCTTTCATGTGTTGGATAATTTATGCTTTCGTTGTACTAGATGCAGTAATCGTTACGTTGCCAGCGTATCACGTCACAAGAAATTTAAGCCCTTCCTTCATGTACGTAAAAAATAATAATCTAGCACTCAGAGGGGCTTGTGATATTTTCTTGGATGTTTTATTCCAATGTAATTAAAATATGACAATCGGAAGTGTTCAACTTTTTATCAATATCTGCACTGTCTGTTTAACAACTATGAATTAGTTTTAGTTGCCTGGTTTGTAATTATATTGTCTACAGAATCAATAATTATCTGTTATTCAAAATGTAATCGTGTTTATTATGATTAAATTTCAGTATATTCCAAATCAAGAGTGTTTATTAAGGCATATTTCCTCACAAAAGTGCAAGGTGGACTTAGTTGAATGGAGTAGCAGATTGAATGTTGGCGCTCAACACTTTGATGTTAATATTTTTGTTATTTCCATCAAAATTTTCAATGGTGAAGAGTTATTTACCAAATGAGCTGTCGCCTATCTCATAAATAAGTATCTTTGCCAGGGGAAATGTTTTGAATGATATATTCACTAAAGAAGCCTATGATTTCAACTACTGGGTCGTTGATTGCAGATATAGGTCGTTGATATAGTAATTATTCCCGAGGCCTCTTGCAAATCAATGTATGGAAGTGTGATTGTCGGAAACTGTCAATTTTGTAAACATAATCAATAAAACTAATTCTCTGTTCGTATAAAAACCTTTTTATGAAAAAAGGATATGTTTAGTGTTTCTTTACGGTCCAGGTCTGTCTGGTAACCTTATCCGGAGGCTCTCACCTGATTCCGTAGACAATTGGGTTGTACACGGCGTTGGCCTTGGCGAACAGGGATCCCCAGATGGTCAGGAGAGGGCTGATGGTCATGGTTTGGAAGATTCCGGCAAAGTTGATGATCAGATATGGGGTCCATGCCACGAACCACAGAGAAATGGTCATCAGGGCGATCTGTATAAGAAAGAACGATATGAATGATTCGATAAATTATCCCACAACTAGGAGTCATCGTGGTTTTCTTTCTCAATCGGAAATTCTTCTTTGTTTGACGCTGAGAAAGATTACACTCGATGTCGTTGTTTCGACTAATAAAAGAATAAATTAGGTATCGATTCCATTTTTCTGTTAATTTGATTTAAGTTCAATCCAAATGATTGTGGACGCTGTTTTACTATTCACCACTTTAAAAAATTTTAACGAAAATATTTAATTAATGAACCAACTGGTTTTTAGAAATGTATCTTCTCGTTTTCCCGATTTGAATTATTTAGGCTATGCCATTAGTTCATTGGTCCTCACCTTGGCCAGTTTGCACTCAGCGCTGGTGTTCTGTGCCTCCGAGGTTCGCAGGGATGCAACGTTCATCTTCTTAGCCTGCTCCCTCATGGATTTCTCGTGAGCAGCGACAGCCTGTCAGTTTTCATCATAAAAGGAAAATAAATAAATTTAAATATCTAATTTTAAACAAATCGCTGTCTCCTTCTTAAACTCCTTAAGGCTTTTTTTAACGTACGTTTATGGATTAGGACATTGATTAAGTATGCTTTATCGAAACAAGAATCTGTGCCACACTTCATTAAATTTTGAAAAATAATCAGGACGGAAGAAATATCTCCATAGCTCTTTTTTTGCTAAATAACAATGTAAATATAAATTGGATGGTTCAGTTGCTATTTAAAGTAGAGTCTGATCCCATCTGTATTAAATGTAATGTAACCATGATGCATATGCTGTTTAGAGAACTCAGATCAGAAGACATGGAAAAATATCCTTAAAATGGAATAATAATTAAGTAACATCAACCATTCAAAGGACTCTTGATATTCTCAAGACACGTTGTGATAAGAATATAAGCTGACCTGAACAATGAAGAAGTAAGAGTACATGATGGTGAGAAGAGGAATCCAGTAGCAGAAGGCGGAGTACACAAGGATGTAGCTCTTTGAGAACCAATCCTTGGACAGGTAGTCAGTGCCGCAGGCGGTCATGTTACCCTCCGGCACATACCTTGGGGGAAATAGTTGGAAAAGGAGTGGTGAGTGAAAATTTAATCTGATAAACGAAGAAACCTTTACAAATAATTTGGATTTCTAACGGTATTTGGGTACCCGACCGTTTTCCCGAATCGTTTTTTCCGAAGACCTTTTTCCCGAAAGTATTCTTTCCCGAATCGTGACGTGTCCTCTTTCCCGAAAGCTTTTTTCCCGAAAGCCTTTTCTCCGAAATATTTTTTACCGAATACCTTGTTTCCCTATTGTAAAAAAATGAATTCTTACTTTTCATATCCAAATATATTCACACAAAATATATAAATTTTTCTAGAAAATTATATTGTGCGCGATAGCTTCAAGAAACTCAAGGGAGTTCCTATCGTTTTCAAGGCAATTCAATCAAGGCAATCTCTATGTCAGCCTGTTCTTTCTGCAACTCTTTTAGAGCTGAGTACATGAGAATGGGGAGACGATTCTCTGGGAGAAATTATGAATTTTCAAGTTCATTTATGGATTTAAAATTTCGACTTTACGTAGAGTACGAGCCTTAAGTGATGTTTCATTAATCCATTTTTTTTGGAGAATGGGTATTCGTTGTATCCTGCTTAGTGCCTGTTGATATTCAGTTGGTTTTGGAATCCTTTGTCATGCCAGGCGATAATCATACAAAGTTTTGAAGAAGTGCCTCAGTGCGATTTAGACCTATGGCTACTCAAAGAAAATTCTGGAATTAAAAAAATCATCTCTCAATTTTATTTACTAGCCGTAGTTTGCTATTGGCTGGATCTTAAACATTCTCCAGATCGTTCTGCGGGTAAGAATATATTAATTATTAGCCCATAATCTTTTTTTTTGGTGATACCGAGATATTCACCGCTCCAATACCGAAATTCTCCAAAAATGGTCGAGAGTAATTAGTTTTCCTATTTTGAAAATTGAGTGAAACAACGTCACAGTTCAAAGCATAGTAAAAGTTCTTTATCTACATTCTGTAGCCTAAATAGGCTGGTTTGTCTAGAAGTAAGCCAATCGTTCTTTTACTAGACGTGTCATTTAATGGACAGACCTCGCCCTCGTGTCCCCTCACCTGTTCCATCCGAACATGGGCAGGATGGTCCATAAGGCAGCGTGGGCCCAGACGAAGGCGTTCCAGAGGACGGCTCTCTTCGTCGTCATTGGCTTGCCAGCCAAGCCCTGAGGACGGGAAGGAATTTTTGGATAAACATGAAACCACAAGAAGTTCACTTATGACTTGAAAAACTAAAAGCGAAATTGGATTCCACCCGAAGTCTGAAAAGATTTATCTTAAAATTTAATTTAGGTCCTTTCTCGAGTTTTAACCCAACCGCATTTTATGCGGATCCAAATTGCACTGATGCAGTTCATGGAATAAATGTATAAACTGACGAAACATTAAAAAAAACACCAAATGGACGTAACAAAAGACCTCTTTAGTCCAGATTTTCAGACTTGCTCGAAGATATTCAGAAAAAAACGTGATAGTGCAGAAGAAGTGTGAAAGCAAGGCTCGATGCCTCAACCGAAAATTTTCCCACCTCTTGAACGAGTCAAATTCTCAAGATAAAGAGAAATTAGACAATGTGCTACAAATTATCACTTTACGGCCATTTGGTGTTACTTTTATTTTTTGTTATTCTAAGGCCGTAGAGTTCCACCCATTTCATATGCATAAACTGATTAAAGTCGGTAATTTCTTATTCGAAAGGTTGATCCGATACCAATTTGACTATTTAGTTGATTCAATTAGGAGGCATAGAACCCCGATTTGAATGTCAAAGTGAGTTAGATGCCTTTAACTAGGCAAAGAAGGTATTTAAAGGCATTAATCATGCAGGTCTCACCTTGACGATGACGTTGTACCTGTCCATGGCAATGGCAACCATGGACCAGATGGAAGCGCAGCCGAAGAGAGAGCCTGCCAAGCCGTAGACCTGGCACGCGAGGGGCCCTGCGGAAGGAGGAGAGGAATCACAACGTAACATGGTGCCGCATGAAGGTGGCTGAAGTCCAATGAATTAGGGTATCTTCTTTTATCCACAAAGGTGATTTCAATGCTCGCGTCACGGCATGAAACAAATGCCGCGACAGGAAATCTACATTGTTGCGGAATAAACTGAAGATACTCAATATGATTCGTGTAAAATTTGTTTTAGAGTCAGTACGATTGTCTTTCCTTTGCATTTGGATTAATTTTGGACTTCTGCCTGTAAGCTCAGGACTGCGTTAGTATACTGATAGTTCATTGGCAAGCCCGAAATCATGATACTACTATGTTAAGAGTATACTTAAACTATCTAAACTTTATGGAGGCGCACATGATGTCCGCATTCATTTTGTAGTATTACAGATAAGTTCTTCTCCATAAACTCAATGTTTGCTTTTATACTCCGTGTTCATTAGCGATCAATGATCTTTGCATGGGTGACTTAAAAATCATTTGGTAAGCTAAAAATAAGAAATCCTTGCTAAGTTTGAAGTGGTCCTGTCATGAAAAGGTTGGAGAAAGATCATGAACGGGTTCAGGGTACATATCAAGAAGATGTAAGAAGGAAGTAGGTAAACTAGTTTTGGCTGATTCATAGCATGAGTACGATTGTATTTAAGTACTGCATTTAGTATGAGTATCTCTTAATTGATTCTGAGAGCTGCTGTTTGTCTTTTTTCCGAGGTATGCCGTATTTACAGATGATTCCCGGCATCCCACGTTTACATAAATGGAGTAAGGCGGAGAATTAGTTAATAAGTCAATCATATAAACATGTTTAATTGAGATACAAGGAACGGTACTGTTCCCGTACAACTTTTTGTAATATTAAAAGAATTAAAAATGTTATAGCCCTCCCTATATTTGCGGAAAAAATCAACCGAGAAACAAGAAAATGAGACCATTTTAGCTGCATTTAGTAGTTTATTTACTGATAAATTTCATTTTTGCGATTCGGGCGACAGTAAAAATATGTTTATGTGATTGGCTGATAACCTACAACTTTCAAGTTCTTAGTTTGAAACTTGAGCGTATTGAAAAAAAGCAATAGTTACAACTCTAACTTTATATCCGATTCTGATTTAAATATACGGAATAGTACTATTGTCATCTCTGTGATGGCCGCAATAGAGACACGATTCGTTTTATAGGTATGTTGTATGAGAAATGCTTATCTCTAGAATATAATATTAAAATGACTGGAAAAAATGATGCAGGTATTATTTTTCAATCATGGAAACACAAGTTTCCGTAAGTTACGATTATGTTCACTACTCACCGAACACCCAAGTCTCATGATAACAGTTGATGACCATAATGGGGCACATGAAAACCATCATGAGGAAGTCGGAGACAGCGAGGTTGACAACCAAGAGGTTTGATGGGGTTCGGAGGGACTTGGTGCTCGAGAAAATATAAATGACGACGCCATTTCCGCACCAGGAGATGACTCCGAGGCACCCGATGACGAATCCCAAGATTCCGTGCCACAGGGGGTTCAGTGGCGGGAACTGGTACCTGGAATAGGATAAGGATTAAGTAGACATTATCGTATTAATGAAATCGTCACTATTTAGATAAGATTATAACTTCACAGTATTTCTCTCAGTTTTTTATGGTTATCAACCAACCATGTTCCGTCAGTAAGCCAGTCGTTATGGTGCTTTGAAATATATCATCATATTTAAGGTATTTTAAGCGAGAGAGTCGAGCCCTAGTCATAATAGGAATTATACTTTTTGTCATATTGGAATTATACTTTTTAATTTCACCAGCTGTAAGAAACATGAATTAAATATGGCACGATTAATGGTGTAATAATCTAGTTTTAATGACTGTAATTCTAAGTAATTAAATGAAAATATCTATATTAATCTTTAACTTGACTCTTTTTTCGCTCGGTACGTTAAAAACTCCTTCTAAATGGAAGGTTTTTCTTGATCCCGCAGAAATTACTGAAGTGACAATATGATTAATTTTCAAAAATAGTTGAGTAAATGTACAAACTACACATTTTAAATTTTTTGACGATATCTAGGTAAGTAATAGAAATTCCTCCTTTTTTAAATAACTTCTCCCTTGGGTGCCTACACGAACTATTACCCACATAAATGAGCTGGTATTTTTCGTCAATAATCTCGGAAAGTAGTTCGGCAAGGGGCTGATATTTTGGTATCTTTGGAGGAGTGAGATATTTTTCTTTATAATGGGACCAAATTCATATCTGTAGGAGAAATGCTATGTTGCTTAAACTACCTGAATATGAGTTGATTTTAATTTTTATGCTGCTCAGAACTCCAACTTTCTAATTCCATTCTAAGGTATACAATTCTATAAGTGAATAATATTGATAAATTGAAATGAGCATAATCTGGCCACAGATGAAAGTCATTGCTGTGTATATAGCTTCCGATAGGAGGGGAAATTACAAAAATGGTAAAAAATTGCAGAATTACTTTTTAATTTTAAAACGCTTTTTATCTTTTAGACTGAGAAAAATGATTGTGTATATTGTGATAGAAAAAATGTAATGTTTCCAATGAACTTTTGCCGTGTATTATTTTCGTCCATCATGTCAATGTATCATTCTAAATCCAATGGGTAATGTGTAGCAATAAACATCGTTGGAAATATTAGTGAATAACATTCATCGTCCTTTTTGAAATTAATTCCTGGAGATTTCCATCAGCGATATCCCATGATGAGAGATTGAAACTCAAGGGAATCGAACCTCGAATCATTAAGAGCGATTGCAAGAGCAAAATTAACGGCGTCTAAAGTAGAAAGTCCTAAATCCTCTTTGTGCACCTAGACTGATGACATTTCTGATGGTACTCTGATTATCGTCAAACAAAGTTTCATATTTCAAATTTCTCCATCAACATAGTCAACAAAAGCTACAACTTGACGAAAAGTAAATAGAGATATGATTCTACGATCTGTCAGCTGCGTAAACACTCTTTTCCGGCTGATTAATGACCATTCTCAGCAAAGTTACCCTTTGGGTATTGTTGTTGAGACAATTTTTGGATGAAGTATTTAAGTATGTGATACAAGGTCAGCATTTCAATGGCTGACGCTTCGACGGGCCTCTTGTTTATCTACCTCAGGGAAACTCAATTCGACTTGAGGGAGATGAGTGAGTGACTCGTCGAAACATGAGCCATGGAAGCCACACTTGGCGCCACATCCGAGAAGACTTCATCAGCGGAAGCCTGCAGTCCTTCTTCAAATTAATCATTGCTCGTTTAAATATGTTTTGCAATGGAGTGGCTTCCATTTCGCTGGGCGCGCGCCATTATGGGCCGTCGCGAGACTCACCAGTGGGCGTCCACCCACGGCAGCATCTCCGGGGGGACCATGTCTGCCACGGTCTGGTTGGAGAAGCTGGGGCCACCCCATCGGGCGCCCGCGACGGGATCGCCCAACAAAGCCGCGGCTGCCATCTGCAAGTAAGAGAGGAGGAGAAGCCGATCTATTAAATCTGTGGTTGCTGATCATAATTGAAGCACTCGATGGAATTTTATTTTTTTAATAGCTTAAATGGTGTTGACATTTCAAGATCAAAAATCCTCTCATGACAAATCTGTCTCACAGAAATTGAAAAAAAGGTCAGAGAAGTATACAAAAACCATTGGAGGAGGAAAAAAATCAGACCAGGTTACGCTACGTATGGCAATCCTGTGCTCTTGCTGCGGGCCGCAAGCCCATTCAAAAGAGGCTGGAGGTCGAATTAGTTTTTCACACGACTTTAGCTTAGCGTAACATAGTGGTAACATTCTTGTATGTAACACTTGGGAAATCTACGTCATGGGTGGGAGTTTAGAGAAGTGACGTGAAACGTATTTTTTTCATGATTATGAGTGTGATGGGGCTACATTTTTCCCTTTAGTTATTGGCCTTTCTTTTTCCTTCTTTTGCATTCCACTGAGTTTTGCACTGTTTTCTAATCCGAGGGAGTAAAATATAATTTTGATGAAAGGGGTCTGTAACAGAGTAAGAAAGATTTATGAGTAATTTCTGGAGAACACATTATACGGTGAAGGAGGAATTAATTAGAGACGATTGGGATATTGAAGGCTGTGACTGAACGCGAGGTAAATGTTTTGAGGTTGGTAACGGCCGTATTGGATGGAATAAGGAGAGTTTGGAGGTATGCAAATCTGAAGGTAGATGAAGCATGAGGAAAGAGTCACAAATAACGTGTCTGGCAGAGAAATATAATGAGAAAGGTTGAGTTAAGAGTGAGCCAAACAATCACTAATTTAGTGTCATGAATGTATTGGAAAAATCTACTACTCATTTGTCTACTGATGTTCACGTTTACATCAAGAAATCCAGGAAACCACAGATGAATCACCCTAATAATTTTTTCTGAGTTACTTTTATTTTCATATCTGAATGTATTTTCCTGAAGAGTTATTTCCAATACAATTTTTGTTTACATTTACAAAGAGTAAGAAGTTAAATCAAGTAACTTTAACTTCACCGTAGGACTACATACACTTTGATCCACAGCATTATTTGAAAATTGACGAGTTTGATATTTTTTGAAGGCATTTTAACGAGTTCATTATGCGACCGATGTTTTGTCATAATTCACACAGATGCATTATAAATTTTTTTGATCATCTGTTAATGCTTAACTCTTAGTTAACTAGCTAGCTTAGCTTAACTAACTAGCTTAGAAAATTACTTAAGTTAGTTAATGCTTAACTAACTTAAGTAATTTTCTTCTTTTCGTGTTCACACGATTCTTTTTATTTCGATTTACCAAATTATTTTTCTGATGTGTTTTAAAAGATTTTCTAAATGTTTGAGGCTTTTGCGGCAATAATTTGAAAGCTTTGATTTTCCCCGAAGTTTTTTATTTGTAATTGCATCCGCGTATAATTCCATAGAATGAAATGATTCGGAAAAAATCGCGCTCCATAAAAACTGAATACATCAATACGTTGAAGCAAGGGTGAACCAAACAATCTATATTGCAGTTTTATGAATGCATTGTAAAAATATGCTTATGTCAACAATGGAATTTATCTTTCTTGTCCTTATATGTCGTTTTTTTAGCGTGAGAGTTTTTTTCCCGTAGAAAGCAATTTTGCGGATGAGGTAATCGGGAAAAGGTAATGAGGAAAATGGAATACTTTTTATAATCGATAGTTTAAAAAGGATACTTTTTTAGGGGAAAAAGCTGGGACACGAAGGTAGAATTTATTATAATCTTAGAGTGGACATTAAGTCGTTTACGATTACTCCGAATTACCTCCGATTAACAATATTTCGGAAGAATTTGATGATGTGGCGAATCATAAAGTTTGATTCATTAATGCACTGTGCATTCCATCATCCTCCTATTTTTAAATTTGCTTCACTCATTCTAATGGTATATATATTCCATAAAGATCTTTCATTTTCAGCGCATCAATAAGTCTTTGTGGTGATTTATTGTTCTAGGTAGGGTGTTAGTTAATAAAATTTCTCCGTTCAAAATTTGTACATTTTGCAGAAAATTCAGAGTTATACCAAACTATGCCGTAAGGTTTAATAAATCATTATTCTGGCTGGCTTCTAGATTATAAATATCATTGCTGCGAAAGACTCTACCAGAAAAATTAATCAATTAGTCCTCGGCTCACTTTTGAAAACACATTCATTGTCTATATGGGAACCATAAATTTGAATATATGGTTCGGGGACAAATGCCGTTTACATATTGTGACCAAATTTGGATAACTATTTATCCATCAAAAAGCTGATAAAATTAGTAATTGGTGTAATCAATTATTTATCATTTTTTCCTTTTTGACCACAATTTGTTTCCCTTTCATACATATTTATAAAGAACTGAGGATTTTCGTGTGGGAAAATTTGAACAGTGATTACTATCTTCTTTCTAAAGATTACTAAAATATTTAGAGAGAATGAATCAGCGTAATACTTATTCACACTTGATTATTTACCTAATTGCTGAGCATCGTTGTTTATGGACCAAGTAACCGCAAAGAGACTGAAACAAGCTTGAGCATGAAAGACATTTCCTCACATGCAGGCATTAAATAATCTATATTTTACCACCTTTTCCATTCCCAAAATTTAACATGAAAATTTATGTTATTATTGCTGGTCACATTTTGACAAATTTCATTCACAGTTTCACCGAGAGTGCATTTTTAGGATTTGTTACCAGATGAATTTTTAGGAAGTTCATTTTTTCCTCAATTCATCTTATATTATTTTAATACATCTTTGGCTGTATACGTTGCAGAAGCGCCTGGGTTGAAGGAAGTCTCACATTTTGAGCTTGCCTGCGTGACAAATACACATATAGAAAAAGTTACGCTTCAGTAAACAAAAATACTACTTCACTCAATCTAGTGAAATATTGGTACGGAGGCTTCCGCGGTTCTTTAATTACCGTATTCTCTTCGGGCTTTTTTTCGCGTCGATCCATTTTTTGGGGGGCAACAGTTTCGCCTGCCTCCCAGCTAGCTTCGTCAGGTCCTGACGAAGATAGCTGGAAGGCAGGCGAAACTGTTGCCCCCCAAAAAATGGATCGACGCGAAAAGTCCCGAAGAGAATACGGTCTAGTGAAATATTCATGAAAATAACTTTAGAAAGAAAAGCTTTAGACATTGAAATGGGCTTGTGAGTGTTTGTCTGGTGCAGCTTACAGGCCCTTAAAACCTACCATGTATAGATGAAGTATTAATGGACTAATTTGGAATCCAGACGTATCATTGAAACTCTTTCATCAATACTAGGAGTACTCACAAAAAACATGACTCTCCCGTGTTGGTATGCGATGTTTCGGGGCAAGAAAGAGTGATTCAGGTTTAGTTGCTTTACCAGCATTCTATATCTCTTTAACACTCAAAGTTGGTGTATTTTCTAGCGTTGACCAAACTTGATTCTACTTAAACTTCTATTTTTTTGAAACAATGGTGCATCATTATTCACGTATCCTTTGCAAAATCGAAATTGTGCAATATTTCACGATGCAGCGTGAAATAAATGGTTACTTATGGTTGAATTCAGGGTATTTTGTGGTAAAATACTTAAAAATTTTAATTCAAGTCATTTATGCGGGTATAAAATAATGGAGGAGTAGTTTCTGACTAATATTGTAACATTGGTATTTTCCGTAGGCTACGTTTTATATTTGAGACATAATAACGTAATGGGTTTGCGAAGAACATAGTTAAAGGTAAAATTGAGGAAAAAGTCACCAGAGGTAGACCTATGAATGAGTTCATGGACCGAATAAAGAAGAAAGTACATAGGAAGTACCAGTAGGTAAGAGAACTAGCATTAGATAGGAGAGGGTGGAGGGCTGCAGTCAACCAATCTTAGGATTGAACGACCAATGATGATGATGACGTTAAATATTAGTTTCCATTGGCTATGTTGGTCTCCTTAGCTCATGTTATCCTTCATTTCAATGAAAATTTAATTCTCAGTACTAGATAAACGCTCCAGATTATTTCGACAAATTATCTGCTCGTGAAAAATGTTATAGTTAATTACTATTATTTCTGTTACTAATCAAGCAAGCACACTTATTCTTTTTCATCGGGAAAATCTCTCATAGAAGTAAGTCGATTCAAGCATGAGATGTGAAATGTGATGGGGGAGGTTTCCATGGTTTCACCGTGTACGTACGTCAGTTGAGATGTTCTTGCGTCCAAACAAGGGTCAGTGAAGATGGGCACCGGCGACCTGCCGCCTGAGGGTCAAAGAGGAAGAGGAAGAGCGTCGGTATAATCCAACTCTGCGTCACTCCGGAGGGCTCCGGAGTCGAGGACAGGGGTCCTTAATGACGGGAGCCACGGACACGTATTCGCAGACTCTGGACAGATCGGACGCGGGCAGGCAGTCGCCGGAATCGTAGGTCAACTCACGTTGGAGGCACGCTACGCATCTGACACCGCGACCGGACGGCGCCGAGGAATT
The DNA here is from genome assembly GCA_963169105.1 of Ceriagrion tenellum. Lineage (NCBI taxonomy): Eukaryota > Metazoa > Arthropoda > Insecta > Odonata > Coenagrionidae > Ceriagrion > Ceriagrion tenellum. The sequence goes on from OY720637.1 coordinate 51,582,339, forward strand.
TATACCCTTGGAGGGGCTAAAAGAGGAGGCGATCCTTTCTGAAATGAGGGGGCGGGGCGGGGGATCACACGAGAGGGGTCGACAAACCCCCCTTCTCCTTTTCACCCACCGAAACCCTTGTTCCGAAGGGTTTTTTGGGGAGGAGGGGGCGACTCCTCCTGACTCCCCCTTCCATCGCCATTTTCGAAAGGGAATTAGAACGAGGGGAGGGCATTATGGGAAGAGGCGAAGAGAAAACACACAAGTGACGCGGTGCGTGGAATATTCTTTCGCAGGGGGTGGGGTGTGGGGGCGGGGAGAGTGTATCAGACGTCCGTCCGTGTGGAAGGAACTTTGGGTGGAAAATGTCACAAAAGATTTTTTTTTCTCTCGTGAAGGAAACCGTGGAGTTAAAGAAAATGCCGGTAACGTGTTGATCAGAAACGAATCGTCACCACAAGTGTCTTCCATTGGCAATATTTCCTCTCATGCATACGTACGAAGTGGATTAATTTATTATTTGAAGGAAAGTTCATGATGATGCCGTGGAATGTACGCAGAAAGTTCGTGAATGTCGGAGACCGTCGAGTATCACATTCTGGTTTGATTTCCGTGTTCATTTCATTTCAGTGGGAAATATCCTTGTTGACTTACGCTAGTCGTTTACTTTTGATTAGTAGCAAATTCAGGTAGTTTTTAAGAAAAATCGTCAGGAACGCTCCCTGACATTTTTTCGCAGTTTAAGATTTGCATGGATAATATCACAAAAGATTTATTTTCTCTCGTGTGGGAAACTGTGAAGTTAAAGAAAATGCCGGTAACATGTTGATCAGAAACAAGTGGCCACAAGTGTCTCTACTGGGAAATCCTTCCTCTAATGCTCTTACACGAAGTGCAATTACTTATTTATTTGTCAGCTTTCGAGATCATTCGAATGCCGGAGTTATTGCATGAATAGAATGTCAACCTCCCTAAGTTTATCTTTTTGCACGTAAAAGTGTAATATTGTCAATAAATCTCATCTGCTTACATCCTTGGTATCATAATAATTAGTTTAATGCACAGATGCAATGCTGTAGGAAAAAACGTAGTGTGTCATCATGTGCCATCATTTTTATTGTACAAAGGATATAAAATACATAATACTCTAAGATTTAAAAGGATAATTAAGGAAAATAGTGCCTTCACTTATAGTCCGCTTAAAACAATATTTATACTGTAAGCAACAAAGACCGAACTTGAAAATAGTCGCGGAAATCAAAAAAAAACAAACACCCTATTTTGTCCTGAACATTTTTGGTAGAAGTTACTAATAACTTTTATGCTATCCCACATTCATCATTATATCAAATCATAAATCACTCATAAAAGTTACTAAAGAAGAGATATGAATGAGGTGAATGGCTTATTTAATAATAACGCGAATGTTGAGAATGAGAAATAGAGGGAAGAAAGACGTGGACCTTAGGATCTCAGCAGCCATTCTGCTGAACAAGATACCGGAATACCTACCCTTTTTTCGTCCTCATCAGCATGTAAATTTAAAATTAACAGTATTTCATGCAAAATGAAAAGCAAATTAATTTGGCTATTGCGCACATGGGTTAGGCTATGGGTGCCAAAAAGTTTCAAAGATAGGCAGTTCCTCGTACTCCGAATAGATTAAGCTTATCGACCTCTTAAGTTGGGTTTACGTAGCAACAGGTTATTCCGTATTCACTCCTTATTTCTTCCTACCCGGAATTAGCAATCCTTAGAATTGCTCTTGGAATATATTCCACATTGGTGCAGTTGATGTTATGGTATTGTTCTTTCTTTCATTAAATCTACTTAGGTATGGCTAACAAACACAATGAGGTCACTCCACAATTTCATTTATCTTGTTGCATTATGTTTGGACGTTACATGCATCATGTTTTGACGTTAAATTTAAGGTTGGTTGAGGATATTTTTCATTCAGACACGTACCAATGAAGCCACATGTTGCGCTCGTTTGCGAACGCCGATATACCGCTCTTACCACTATTTTAAAGTTTTACATTTCTTTTTTTCCACCTCCACATCTAAATTCCTGGAAAAGTGTCCGCATAACCCTTCACCTGCCATTGTTCGTCTATATATATATTCGTCACTATAGTCGCTCCACAAGGGCCATGTATATTACGTCGGTATATGCATCTCTTTCTTATAAAGCCACATTTCATGTGAAGATTTCTGACTTAATTTTTTTAATTCAATAGAGGAAATCTTCAGGAATGAGCTGAAAAACTGCTGCTAAGTTAAATATTTGAAATTTCTATGGTCATAAATATGACTGCTGTAATTTTCCTTTTGACATTTTAATTTTGAGTCTGGATTCATTATTTGTATTAAGTCAGCAATTGTGTCTTTTCCTGTCACCTTTCGTCGAACCCTATTTACTTTTTAGTAATTTTTTCCATCTAAAATGATATTGAAACACTCTCTCAGGTAACTTTGTGGTAATTCATTTCTAAAATGGATTTATTGAAATAACTTTTACAAACCACAAGAAAAATACAACTCACGACCCGTGTTTCAACGCGTTTGCGTCATCTTCAGGTGGACATGAAGATGACGCAAACGCGTTGAAACCCGGGTCGTGAGTTGTACCTTTCTTGTGGTTTGTAAAAGTTATTTCAATAAATCCATTTTAAAATGATATTGCTGAATTTGTTGCGGATATTTTTTGGGTAACTTCAGGAATTGATCGGTTTTGTTTACCGCCAGCATCACCATTTTTTTACGTTCATCCCATGGTATCTCTCTGTAGACGCTCCTTCAAGTTCAACCTTTGCCTTTTTTAATTGTCTATCTGTATTCTTCCCCTGAGGACCCAATGATACATCATAGCTCGTCCTACTTTAATTTTCCCCGTCTCCACGGTTATTTCTCGAACAGGATTTTCTCATCAGCAAGAAGCAGCAGTCATTAGCAGAGGGGGATATATCTGAGGTCATTTGCCATCAAAATATCTATATAAATGTATATGAGGGAGATTAATCGTATCCTACCGACTTATTACTGACCTATGTTTTTAATAGTTGATAATGCTTTTAATAGCTTTGTAGAAGAACGTTCAGACCGACCATTTCTGTCGTTTGGATCGCCCATTTCTGCTATGGCTTTGGTCTCTTTTACTCAACCACCATCATAAGACAACTCGAGTTCAAAATGTGTGTATTGTATTATTTGTGTTCAAAATTGTTTTAAATGTTAAATGAAAGAAATTGAAACCAATATTAGGTAACCAACCTAATTTGAAGTTTTAGTAAAATTAACCGTGACAATCCGTGATCTACTTACCTAATCGTAGTTACAATTCATAATTTAAACCATAAATTCTGAAATTGTGTGGAAAAACGAAATCAGAAATTAGATTGAAGTGAGGGTAATGGGCACCCTCTCTTCTGTCCAATTCATAGAAAATTATGAACATCTTTAAAAAGGGAAGAGGTAGGTTTGATATCACTACATGAGAAGCTATTAAAACGACATAAGATACTGTCTATGTTGCCAGAAATATGAGGAAGTCAATGCGGGTTTTCCACCGGGTCAGGTTGTCCATGTCTGCCGACGTTTCGATGACCGAGTTGCTCATCGTCTTCAGGGCATTCGTCTTCAGGGCATATACCATACGCCGGGAAAGCCTTCGATCTTTCTTCAGAAATATCTATTTAAGTGTATCATTACTATCCATTTTTTTACTTTCCATTAAATTTACTATTCATGGAACTAAATCTAAACCGTTTGAATGTAAATAATTTGTTTTTCGGCATGAAAAGTGAAAAAGGTATCAAAGAAACTCTAATTCGGGAAAAAATTGCTTCTGATGTAGAAAAATATATACATCAGTACTTCTTGGTTATAAAACTGTACAAATGCTGGAGAGCAATAAAATAGACGACTAAGCAATTATCGCAAACATTTCATGAGAGCCGTAATTACCTCATATACTGGCATGATTTCCAGATTACAACACAAAGCGTATAGAATTAGAAGGTTGAGTGTTTCATCTGACAAGAATGCGGTCTTTTATCTGTAACTCAGTATTGATGGTTACATGAATCAGTAATAGAAACGGTAAGACCATTAGGGGGGCTCATTGATTAGACGGAAGTTTTGGATAAACGGTGAACTTATTTACGCGGTTAAGGAAGCCATTAAAATATTCTAATTAATGGTTAATCTAAAACGTTTAAGCATGTCAGCCGGTTTTTCATCATGTTCTTGTTAACTAAAACAGTGATTCGGTTAACAGGGTTTTGCGGATTGCTGTGCAGACATCATTGCGATTACGATGAGAACGTGGAGTTCCGAATTACTACCTGACGTCAATGGTGCCCATTGACGTCGACCATTGAGGAAGAGAATGGTATCCTTCCTTACATCTTCTTTGGGAGGCCAAACGACGAATTCGATTGACATCTTTCCGATTCGACCTTTCCCTCCTCCGTTCAGGATTCGGAGCGTCCCGTGCGTCAGAGGGTATTTTTAAGTTCGGGTTGACCCGTTGGAATGAATGAACCGATGTGCGTGCGCTTATTGATGCGCGTTAGACTGCCTTTGTTCTTCGCTCATTTCCCTCAAGAAACACTCACGCATTGGCGGCCATAATCCCCGTCGAGAACTGATTATGTCTCCCACCCCACCTCTTCATTTTTTCCTGTTTCTCCCGAACCGTCTTAGGGAATTCTCTCGCGGGGCAAGGATTTTTGTTTTCAGAAGGTCCCCTTCTTCCTGCTACCTGTGAGGTGGTAATTGAATCGTCCCAGAGGGGTGTTTCGTGGTGGGGTCGAGTGGAGAAGTGGGGGAACGGACTTCCCCGCCAGTGTGATAAGGGGCGAGGCAATTGGTCGACGCGCTGCGAGGAGGGCGAAGCGTTTTCCCACCGCTCAAGTCGACGCCATCCGCTGGGAACAATAAATTGTTGCGTAGGCTATTAGGTCTCCTCATTTCTCGAGATGGTAAGGGGCAGCGAGGAGTGAGCGAGACACTCCCGTCTCCATCGAAATCTGTCGATTCTCTAACCTTGAGGTCGTTATGACCGTTTAATCATATCATTGGTCGTTCAATCCTAAGATTGGTTGACTGCAGCCCTCCAGCCTTCCCTATCTAATGCTAGTTCCCATACTTCCTGTTAGCTCTTCCTATGTACTTTCCTCTTCATTTGGTCCATGAAATTACTCCTGGGTCTTCTTATAGGGACCTTACCTTCAATTATGTTCTTCACAAATCCATTCCGTCTCAGGGTGTATCCAGTCCATCTTGTTCTTCTCTTGTTCTTTCTCAATGGTGTTCCATATGGTCCTCTCCTCTTCTACTCTTCAGTGCACTTCATCATTCCTTATTTTGTCCGTCCATTTTATCTTCAGCATCATCCTCCAGCACCAGCTTTCGAAGGCTTCTAGTCATTTTCGGTCAGCTTTTCCAATGGTCCATGCTTCCGATCCATACAGTGCTACGCTCCTCAAGAATGTTTTCGCAAAATGTTTCCTAGTTTGTAGTTCTATCTTCTTAGAGTTGTCTTTTTCCCATGAACGCTTGATATCTGTTATACTTCTTTCGTCCCACTTGCTGTTACTTCCGAGATAGGTGAAGCAATCCACTTGCTCTAATTTCTCTTTAATGTGCGTTTAATATCAGTGTTGAAAATAGGACTCAATTCAGGTCAGTTGAGCAATTGAGAAGGCGACCGATTGTAGCTCTGACCTGGCGCTACGGAGGGGCGATTTTGGGACATGAGCAACGAAGCTTTCAAACACCTAAAAAGCGGCGAAGGAAGGTTGTTTAGTGTGGATCGTCAGACTCCGGTGTTACTCCATGAAAAATAGAACTGAATTCAGGTCGGCTGGGGAGGCGACCGATTGTAGCTCTGGCCTAGTCTTATAGGTGGGGGCACTTTTGGGACTTGGGCTAGGAAACTTTCAAACCCTAACAAAGCGCGGTAGGAAGGTTGTTTGGTGTGGAGGGTCAGATACTCCTGCGTTACTCGATGAAAAATAGGACTGAATTCAGATCGGCTGGTCATTTGAGGAGGCGACCGATTGTAGCTCTGACCTGGCCCTACGCTAGGGCGATTTTGGGACTTGGGCTAGGAAACTTTCAAACTCTTACGAAGCGGGGTAGGAAGGTTGTTTGGTATGGAGGGTCAGATACTCCAGAGTTACTGAATGAAAAGTTATAATATTCATTGAGATGGATGGAGAGGGCAATACGTCATCAAACTGTAGCCTGAAAACCAAAATAACAGCCACATATGTCATTCCTATTCTTTTCATATTTTCCTTCGGATAGCACAAGGGAATTATTATTATTATTAAATTTAGAGGACGAATCAGCGAAAGTATAGCAAGAATATCCACCATCCGTACATCTACATCTACATAATACCTTGCGAGCCGCCGTATGGACGTGTGGCAGGAGGTTTTAGGTCACCAGCCGTGTAAAGGTGTAATTTTTTTGGAGATGAAATCTTGACATGTATTATGGGAGTGTATTTTTTATTGGAGCTCAATTTTTACTGTGGCCGCTTATTGTTCACGGAAAGCACGAGTTTTTGTATCTATATGTTCGGCAGTGTATCTCTCTTATATTATCACATCTGTCAGACCTAGAGATGCAGTGAGGAGTCATGATAATATTCTCTATGTCGCTCTGAAAAATATCAGTTCTGAATTTCTCAAGCAACCTAAGCCTAGCGTGTAGCCTCCGTTGCGTGTAGTCTCTAGGGGCTCCCACCTTAATCCCTCTAAAAGTTGTGAGGCACTATATGTCTCTTTCAAATTCAAGGATAGTGACTCTTGGAACGTTCTATGGATGCCACTCAATTTTACCATAGTTTTTGTCGGGAGAATGGATATTGAAGATGTAAGTGCATGCTGATTTCTAGTAAGTTATCGATGGAAAGCATAGTAAAAGTGCGATATTAGCCGGTAAGAACTCAGGAAAAACCGGCGTTAACAAAGATGGTGGATAGGCCACGCCCACGTTACAGCTTTTAGCATTGTCCACAACAGCAAGCGCCCTCTCCATTACCTCAATAGTTATAGTCTTCATAATGAAAGATGTAACTTTATCTGATTCCTCAGTGTATTTCATCCACCGAATAAGGTTTTGGTATATTATGTCATTTTCAGGGTTATTTTCAAGTTAAGTTAGGTTTCTTCATTCCTTGAAAACGGCGTAGTACGAAGAAATTCAGGTCGGTTGGTGAAATAAAGTGTTGAATCATGTAGGTTCAGATAATGCCAGAAACCTATTTCGTTGTATTTCTTACTTCTTCGTGAATGATGTTTTCAGCATTCATCTCTGACAGGTTTCGCAGTCGTCCATTCTCAATTTTTTCAATGATCTATATATTTCTTCCTAGTTTTCATCTCCTTAGGCTTTATGTGAAGTTCAGTTAAGAGCTGGGAGAGGTTCCCAGAATGCCACTGACGAGCCCATTTGAGCGGAGATAAATTATTTTGTATATTCGTTGAACCATGCTGAATTTATCAACCGATGTAGAATTAGTTTTTTCAATTTGTTTATTAGAATTGTAATATTATCGCGACTCCTCACTACATCTTTAGGTCTGACAGATGCGATAGAATAAGAGAGGTACACTGCCGAATAGATAGGTACAAAAAATAGTTCTTTCCGCGAACAATAAGCGACCACAATAAAAAATTGAGCTCCAATAAATACTCTCCTATAATACACGTCACCATTTTACCTCCCGTAAACTTACATATTTACACGATTGGTGACCTAACACCCTCTGCCAAATGCCCAAATTCATTAATGCGGCGGTTCGCAGGGTATTATGCGGATGTTGTTGTCGATAATCATTGTAATTGCTGCCTACGGAAGCGCTTCGAGAAGTGGCATAAATCAGCTCTAACTGCCATCCCTCTTCGACTGTTATCTCGTAAAGTCATAGCGGTGGGTGATTTTACTGAACTGGCTTGCGTGTGTGCTTGCTTCGTGTCTTATGGTGGGGTGGTGGTGGTCTTCGGAGGCCGGAATCGTGGCATAAGCACCTAAATTCTGTTATTGTAGTAGATTGGGGAGTCATCCATTCAATGTTCAGTATTTGGCGCCCATCGGGAAACATCAGCACATACCAGTGACGATGAATTGAAAGTAATATGCTGGCGGAACGATCGGTAATCTGCCTGGAATCGGCGTTTGGTATGTTAGCAACAGTCATAGCCGAGTATTTTCCGTAGAGTTATCGAATTCATTGAAGATGTGTATAAGTAAGTTTTCACTAAATAGAAATTAGATATTTTTAACTATCCATGTTGAACTCCTTTACTGCAAATCAACGCAAAAAAACAGTCAAGAATTTTTTTTTCAGGATTACCTTTGTTGATTTAATTGTTTACTGCACATAGACCATTGGCCATATCTGCTTTGAAGTTCTTTTTCTAGTGCTGAGGGTCTGAGGTGACTAGAAAGCAATTGCATATTTCCTTTCTAAAGTGAGCAGCGCATTGGAGCTTAAGCCTGAATCACACGATCATTTTTTCCGTCCCTTTTAAGGGATAGCTCCAATGATAGCTTTTCAGGGACCGTGAAAATGATAGCTCGAGCTATCATTTTCTGAATCACACGGTCATTTTGGCCGTCCCTTTTTCCATCATTTTTTCCGTCCCTTTTCGCATCATTTCTATGTTAATTTATTTCTATCTACTCTCATTCCATTGAAAGCCGAACGTGGCGTTAGAGTCGCTCTTTGCGGCCGAGCACTCTGATTGGCTATATGGTGGAGTCAGCGATGCCTCCAAGGACGGAAAAAGGGACGTGCCCAGGGATGGAAAGAACTATAGGGATCCCTATCGCTGGAGCCATCCCTGACTTTGTTCGAATCACACGATCATTTTCGAGGGATCATTTGAGCTATCATTGGAGCTATCCCTTAAAAGGGACGGAAAAAATGATCGTGTGATTCAAGCATTATGGAAAGCCCCTGTAGACTTTTCTTCTTTTAAGACTATGTATCACCATTCAAATCCAACTGATTAATCCTAATAAATATTCTTGCGGGAGAAGGGATTTCAAAACAGTGATCATTGGGTTAGCATAATCTCTGCGTCTCCTTACTCCTGCAGCCGGCATGGACTCAGTTTACCCTAAATTGGATATTGAAATGAAATGAATGCTTTCAGATTTCCTACCTGGATGCTCGAAGTTGCGCATGAACCCTTCCATGCTTTTCAGCTCCACACTGCGATATAATACTGTTTTTTTCTACTTTCTCATTACATTTTTGCGATCGAAATTATCATTTATGCCGAATATCCTTGGGCATATCTTGTCCTTCTCAAAGATAGGTCATTGACGATCCTTGTCCAAGAGCTCACTTTAAAATAAACCTCTTCTTTCACCTATTTTTTTTGCCAGAAACCTATTTCCTTGAATTTCTTACTTCTTCATGAATGATATTTTAGGCATTCGTCTCTAAAAGGTTTCGCAGTCGTCCATTCTCAATTTTTTCAATGATCTCTCCCATCTCTAATTTTCTTCCTAGTTTTCATCTCCTTAAGCTTTATGTGACGTTCAGTTAAGAGTTGGGAGAGATTACTAGAATGCAGCGTTGTCGACAAATTAAGACTAGCCCATTTAAACGGAGATAAATTAATTTTTTTATTAGTTGAATCATTACACCGTGCTGAATTTGCCAACCGAGGTAGAACCAACTATTCGTCTTATAATGGGCATTCGAATTTGACCATGGTTTAAGGGTTACTAAGTCACTCATTATTTTGCTTAAATAATTCAAGGTTTTAAAGCATCTCATTGCAATTTTCAAACACACGTCTAAACTTCAGAGAGGAGCCACTCTCATCTCTTGGCGATCCTAATTTAATTATGCTGCTGCTTCAAATATCGCAGGGATGTGAAATGACGATTTTTCAGTAGAAAATAGCTCGCTTATAAATCTGCTTCGTCATGAAAGGATATCCTCCAAGTATTTATTGCTTGAATAATTGTTTTTTGGTGGCACGAGACCCATTATTACATTACATAACCATCACGGGTACATTTCCATAACTCTTTCCTGCATTGCATTTGCGCAAGTACATCATATTCCCTGCAATCACCTTGGAAATCTCCTCGAATGATAACCGGGATTCATTGAGGGAGTTAATCTCAAAATTAAACTTAGTAGCCATGAAATACTAGTTGAATCTCGAAGAACTGTGGAGTAGAAAGACTCTAAGTCTTCGATTTTTGCGAAAATCCATCCTTTAAAATCTTACTTCAGTCTTTGACAAATTTCTTATATTGATGTATCATATTTTTTCAAAATATGTAAACTTTTATCAGCGTCTGTTAAACTGAAATTTCTGCCACAGAAGACTTACTCTCGACGTTCGAATGCGAATATTAATGATAAGGCTGATGAAAATTAGTCTCGTTCTTATCTGCATGTTTCTGCATATCTCATTAAAAACAACACCAATTAATAAAGTTATATTTCGGAAGAATGGTAATGGGTTGGGGTGTTTAAGAAATAACAAATGCCCCAGGATTCGCCATAGTACTTGTATTCACGGAAAGGTCATAATTGGCAAAATCGTTTTCAGAGAAAACGATGCCAAATACCCTCCAATCTTCAAGGCCGTACTCATTTTCCATGGATCTCCATCTTACCACTCGGAGGTTTTGAAGAAGCCAAGAACTTAGCCAAAGCTCAAACTCAAAAAAACTAGAACCATCTCCATCCCTTCTATCTCAGGTACAGCACCCGCGAAACACACGCTGTTGATCTTCCTCCACTGCGGGCTCTTTAGTGACCCGAATGGAATCCGCGCGGCTCCCATGTCCGTGATTGCGGACGGTCTGCCGGTTGGCGTGCGTTGGAAATGTATCCTTAGGCCTTCTCATCGGTGGTTGCAACGGTGGTTGCCGAGACTTGCGATTGGTTGTCACCTGGGGAGTCTCCTCCACATGATAGCATCGGCAGCTTCTCGTTGAGGGCCGCGCGGTACTTGGGGTGGCTGTGAAAAGGGCAAAGGACACACATAATTTTCACTAGCAAATAACTCGTTAAAAATTTCGGTAAAAATACCTATTTTTAGTCAAAAATGACATAATTGGAGTCCATTTTTGATCAAACTAGTCGTTTCAGTGAAAATTGGTGGGTATGGCAGTCCTTTTTGCGTTCTACTCCTGGGAGAGGCGCACAAAAGATGCTTGTTAAGCGATATTTGCGTAGATTTAGTTTTAAAGCTGCTTAATATACTTTTTGACGATTGATGATATTTTTCCCTTATTTGTACCTCAAGTACAATACGCAAATATTCTCTTACATTAAGACAGAGAGAAACTTCAACAGTTTACGAATAAATAAACATTTTCTCTAGTGAGAGTATTCAAATTTGTATTATCCGAAATAAACACTGGTATGTTAGTATAATTGCGAATTTTACATTGCTTAAACATCGGTCATGTAAGTATATCTATCCGAGTAATGCTTAGAATATTATACATCCTGAATTGTTTATGGTAATTTCAGGGATGCGCCGTTATTTCTCAAATGAAAGTACCATAGTTCTGGAGTAAGAATAGGTCCAATACTGAATCGAGGTGGGGAGATTGATTGCAAAATTTATAAAATTGATCCAATAACAGAGCAAATCGTAATGCCTCTATGAATGATCTTGGCCAAAAACCATCCACAATAATTAATTTATAGCCTTTCCTTTTCTCTGAAATATACGGTTTGCTGTACTCCTTTCGGGTAAATAATCTAATTCAAAAGTTTCATGGGTAAAGGAGATCAGCTTTGTCAATTATTTTCTATGACTAAACAGTTCTTCCATGACTTTTACCGGGTTTAAGTGTAATAATATGTTCAATATGGCAATGTCATTCGTCAACTCCAGTTGGTTCCCTGTTACTAGACAGTATTACGTTTTTTTGTCTCTCAAAAACTCTGTATAAGCTTCCTGGTCGAAATACCGTATTAATCGGCATTAAAAAGTAGTTCTTTGATACCATACGGTCTGAATGTTTTCCATAAATCATATTATACGTTTAAAAAACTAAAAGATTATGTTCTTCCTTTCTACCTCCATAATTTCTGAAGGACGCCACCCATCACTAGAGCTCTACTCACCGATATTATTTAATGCATTCCTCATTCGGATTTCCAGTATTCTTAGATTAAACCAAGGTTATCTTCGGTGTATTACTTTTCAATGTATAAACATGATGGCCTATGATTTTCTATCATTGAGCTAGTTTATAGTCACATACTACCCATGAATTCATCCTGCTTTGCTTGGTTACTTTAGTTCTTTGTTTTTGAAACTGGGCGTTGGTTTCCTTTTGAATCTTCATAGAGTTGAATTTTTTGTAAGATCACCTAATGAATTGCCCCTAGAGACTCGGAGGCTACACGCTAGGCATATCTTGCTTGAGAAATTCAGAACTGGTGTGTTTCAGAGCGACGCAGAGAATATTATCATGACGCCTCACTACATCTCTAGGTTTGATAGAAGCGAGAAAATAAGAGATACATTGCTGAACAGATAGACACAAAAACTCGTTCTTTCCGTGCACTAAAAGCGACCATAATAAAAACTGAACTCCACAAAATACACTCCCATAATTCACGTCATCATTTCACTTCCCAAAGCCTTAACCCTTACATCCTTACACGGTTGGTGTCCTAACACCCTCTGCCACACGGCGTTTCGCAGGGTAGCATGTAGATGTTGATAAAATAAATATCGTGAAAAGCTAAAAAGGAATTTCATTATTTGTATTCATTGGAAATTTCTCATATCCCCGAGAATGATAGCGATAATTATGTCGAAAACTCTTTTACCTAAATGAAATATAGACGCTGATTCTTACCTGATTCCGTAGACAATAGGGTTGTAGACTGCATTAGCCTTGGCGAAAACGGAACCCCAGATCGTGAAGAGAGGGCTGATGGTCATGGTCTCGAATATTCCGGAGAAGTTGATGATGAGGTACGGGGTCCAAGCCATGAACCAGAGGGAGATGGTCATCAGGGCAATCTACAAAATTCACGCACAATTCAACAGTTAGTCTTTGAATTGATAAATTTCAGCTTCAAATCTTATGTGATGTATAGTTTAAAAAAATTCTTTATCAATATTCCATAATCTCTGAGAAGGAAATATACAAATACATTAGGTTTACTTCTTTAATACATCTCTTGCATGTATTCTTCTCTAAATGTGACAGTTTAAAGTCATGGTTGAAATAAGAACACAAATTTGTGTTTTGCACTGGTTTGTTATATAATTACTCATTACTGCCAAGATAACAGCCGAAACCGGTTGTATTCGATGAGAAATGGAGTGGAAATTACAGAGTTGTGTATCCACTGATTGATTGCATTTTTCGCTAATTGCAACAATGGAAACGTTCCACAGAGCGAGATCTTCATTACTACAATTTTATCCAAAGCCATAGTTTTAGTTTAGATGGAATATGTTTTCGATATATTGCTTTATTTATCACGACGGCTTATTAATGTCCTCGCTGAACGATATTCATCTTCTTTTATAACTCTTTGTAATATGATAATATCGACCATACTAGCCAGTCTTTATTATAAATATCAATTTCCATATTCCCACCTTGGCCAGCTTGCATTCAGCGCTGGTGTTTTGTGCCTCAGACGACCTCAATGAGGCCACGTTCATCTTCTTGGCTTGTTCCCTCATTGCTTTCTCGTGAGCTGCGACGGCCTGTGAAGAACAGTATCGTTTAAGAAGAACTGACAACAATTAATACTTGTTTACTTTGATAAATTTTTCCTCGATCAAGAGAGAATTAACTTTGTGAGAAAAATTTCCGTGTTACGTTTCAGGTAATGTCTTACTTTTTACCCATTACAAATTTTTCCTTGAATATTCATTTCGAGAATTAAGTGGTTAGTCACTTTTTCCATAGTAAATATTCAAGATTTTACTGAAAAACAGGAAAATACTACCTTAACGATGAAGGAGTAAGAGTAGATGATGGTGAGGAGGGGAAACCAGTAGCAGAAGAAGGAGTAGACGAGGATGTAGCTCCTGTGGAACCAGTCCTTGGTCAGGTAGTCAGTGCCGCAGGCGGTCATGTTACCCTCTGGGACATACCTTAAAATTGGGATGGAATTAAGAAACTACCAGTCATATTTAACTCTAAATTAAGTCCGATATATTTCCAGTAGAGTGTTGAGGAAAATCTGGAAGGATATTCTGGAGATCGTTGATTTCAAAAGTTATTGGGAATGATTCATTATTTGATCTTTCTAATGACGCTTCGCACAACGCACAAAATAATAAAGTAGCTAATCATTGAAGGTCGCAAAAGCAAGTCGGCGAATCAAAATTCAGCCAAAACTATATCACATGAGTTTTTCATCGTTGCATTGGTGCCAACTGATTTGCAGTAAAGTGACTTGCTGCAGCGTTATTTTAGCAGCCCAGGAACTCATTGATCAGACTTGAAGTTGCTTATGTTTTCACTCGTCTATGGATTATATTACGTTTCTTGGCAGGAAAAAGCTAGCAAAGTGGCTCCATCCTTTTCAACTCTGCTTTGAGAAATATTATGGATTTATCGGTGAAAAATTATGAGCTATCGAACTCCTTTGGAACCATTTGCCAATTCATTGAGAAATAGTATAAACGTTCCGGAAGCGTGGAAGAAGGTAAACAAGGATAATAACAAAATAATATTCCGTATTTCACAAAGTAAATGGTTCCAGGCTTGACTTTGTGGAAGTAAGTCATAGAAACTTAAATAAAACTTTGTACACTCCACTATAGGTTTAATAACACGACCCGGGTTTCGACACTTCGTTTCGTCTTCAGGAGCAAATACAACATCTGTCACTCTATATATACAGGTTCGTGTTAGGAGAGGGGAAGGAATCCCTCCCCTACCAAGAACCTGTATATATATAGTGATAGATGTTGTATTTGCTCCTGAAGATGACACGAAGTGTCGAAACCCGGGTCGTGTTATTAAACCTATAGTGGAGTATACAAAGTTTTATTTAAGTTACTATTCCGTATTTCCTTCTAAGGGTGTCATTGCTTGTTGACCTGACGGAATCCATAAGAAATTACGTGGGTGGACGCTAAATAAACAGCTTGGAGGATTAATTACTGGTAGATTACAGATTTTTAAAGTGACTATTGATGAATTTATTTCCTACAGCAGTGTTTATAATGTGCATTAACTATTTCATGCGCAAGACACACTTGCATTAATTGTATCCAACTGGAGAGCAGGCCTAACGTTCGAACCAATGGCTATATTGTAGATTAGTTGCGAAGTATTTAGAAATGTTCCTGCTGTCAGAACTAGGATAACGGTCCATAACTTTATTGGTTCAAAAATTAGCCATATCATTGAAAAATATCTGTGCGCCCGGCCATAATTCGGTTGAAGAATTCATAAATTGATCATTATGCAAATGGCGTAGATCTTTGAGGTAAGTTGAGAGGACGCTTGCTACGTTGGCCAATGTTTGACGCTGTAACATGGGCCGCCATCTTTGTTATCCCCGATTTTCATCAGCGCTAACGGGCTGACGCCCTAATTTGGATAGTTTTCGATGTTTTCCTCCGATAACCTACTTGAAATCACAATGCCTTTCTTTTTACAAAGTAATCTCTTTCAAATATTTTTTGTTTCCCAAAATTAATAAAATTCCGTATTACCAGGAGAAAAATCAAGTATAATCAATACCTCCAAGAAACTAATTTATTTTTCAAGGTTTACTTAATGCAAAAGGTTAAATTCTTGCTATATATTCACCAATAGATCCACTCCTCCGTGCTATTTTGTAACACGCAAGGAAAGAACAGGGGAAGCAAAATGGCGGATATTTCGCTTGTCAGGCTACAGGTTTGATGCCATAATACCATATTTATCTACCTCAGTAGTGGTGGCAATCCTCCTTTGAAGATAGAACACTCACCTGTTCCAGCCGAACATTGGCATGACAGTCCAGGCGGCGGCGTGCACCCACACGAAAGTGATCCAAGCAAGCGCTCTCTTGATTGTTAGTGGCGTTCCGGCCAATCCCTAAAATGCCAAGGGGAACATTAATGGGAAGACTAGAGAGGCTGAGAATAGGCCAATACCCTTTGAGCCATTCTTATATCTTAACGGAGACGAAAATACCACCTCGTTACCATGACTGCGAATGCTTTCTCAGCATACGACATGTCCTGACGAAATGCCGTTGAATGAAAGCACAACCTTTGAATGTCCTCATTTTTTTCCAGACAAGGTATTGGTAATAAAGTTGGGAGAGATAATGAAAATTACCATAAAAGTATTATTGCCGGATAATAAATACTGGGAAATTCCATAGAAAATAGGTCATGACAAGTGAAATATAAATTTCTTCATGAGAAAATGATAATGGTGATTTAGTAGTAAACATCATCAGCCTAACAATTAAACAAATTCATCTCCATTTCTCCCATCTGGCGATAACTTCTATGCAATATGTAGTATTCAAATGGTTCACAGAGGTTATATCAGTTATCCATGGCTGTTACGTTAGTTACTATTCACTTACATTACTACTTAGGTTGTGAAGTTTTGAGTTCTTTAGTTTGTGTTGTTTTAGTTCTTTAGTAATAATGGCGTATATGTTTACTACACACGTCTCAGGTATGGTTTTACTGTTGCTCATAGATTCAGTAAATTCTTACTTTGTTATTCATAGTCATGCATTGATGTCAATGTTATGTTCCATGAGTCGTCGTCATAACTCAACAATGTACTTAGGATTAATTTGGATCATATTGAACAATGCTGTTAAACATGATCCAATTTATTCAATATATTACTCAGATTGATGTCAGTCTCTATATGCATTTGTGTAACTACAGTACTTTTAGAAAAGAACAAAATAATAATGATTTTTCAGATAGTATGAATAAATTCTACGTTGGTTACAAAGGAATTTCCCAAGCATCAAATGCATAAATTAGTAGACTGTTGAGTATTGAAGGGTCTTTGGCAAGCTTTACCCCAAGTTTGAAATTTTTTTTTGTGTATTACGAAAGTTAACAAAAGTGGATGAGCAATGATTGTGCTTTCAGCTATTGATGAGACAGATACTGTGTCTGGCGTAGTAGGCTAAATAGGCACGGGGAGACATGTTGCAATATAGATATCGCGTCGCGACGTTCTTAACAGAGTTGGCTGCGTTGTTTTCTTCCTGAAACGGATAGGAGTTTCAGGTATTTTGAGTGAGATATAATTTCACCTATAAATTAATGAATTTGGTCTTGTTTTAAAGGAAAATATATCACACTTCCAAAGACAACAAAAATTCAACCCTTTACCGCATTAATTTCCCAGATATTTTCCCAAAAATACAATCCCTTTTACATGGGAATTAGTACGTGAATGCACTCCAGAGAGAGCTTATATTAAAAATGAGGAATTTCTTGCACCTAAATCGCGCCAAAAATTAAGTGTGTAGTTTATATGTTTTCCCAACCTTTTTTTAAATTAATCATACTGTCACCTCAGTAAATAATTCTCCTTTATAAAGAATAATGTCAAATTGAAAAGCCGCTTTAGAACTTAAGGTAGTGCGAGCAAGATAGTTCCCTAATCATAATAGAGACCATATTGGATATATACTTTTTAATTCCACCAACTGTGAGACACACGAATTAAATATAGCATAATTAATGGTGCAATAAAATAGTTTTACATGACTGAAACTGTAAATAATCAAATAAAAATATCTAAATAAGTCTTTAGCTTGACTCGTATCTTTCACGTGGTACGTTTAAAATCCATCAAAACGGAAGGTTTGTTGTGATCCCGAAGATTTTACTGCGGTGACAACATGATTAATTTTCAAAAATAGTTGAGAAAACACAGAAACTACACATTGCTGATTTTTGACGAGATCTAAGTGTAGAGAATGCCTCATTTTTAATAAAAGGTCTCTCTGGAGTGCATACACGTACCATTTCCGATATAAAATGTCTGGTATTGTTTGGCAAATATCTCGGAAAAGAATGTAGTAAGGGGCTGAATTTTTTATGCCTATGGAAGGATGGTATATTTTTCTTTAAAATGAGATCAAATTCATTAATTTATAGGTAAAATGATGTTTCGCTCAAACTACCATAAGAATATAAAAAATATCGTTGAATAATATTCTTGGGATCCACTTTGAGTGCATGTGCATAAGGGGGTTATTTTGGTGATGATGCAGTTTGTTACTTCTGATTCCGTATTCAAAGATGGAGTTGCGACTTCTTTTAGCGACGTGTTGACTAAATCTATGAACATGTACGTTGTTACACAAGCGCACGACAAATTCTTTTAATTATTAGTTAAAAGAATAATTGTCTTGAAATTTCGATAGAACTACGATTGATAGTGTAGCTAACCAACTTTCATAGCTTTTAGGGACGTTCCTGAGTTCTCATACGAAAAAATGTATTCCATATTTTATAAAGCATTACGTATCTATTGTCTGATAACAGCACAATAACAAAACATGGAGTATGCACCAATTTGCCATCTCATTTATACCATCTTCAACCCTATTTCCATAATAATTTACTTTATATTGTAGGACATTTGTCTGCTCATGTGATGATATGTGATCTGACAAACGCTCAAACATGTTAAATTCACGGCGAATATTTTGAATTTAAAATACTCTCATGTTCATCATAGTATGTACCTGTATATACTTAGACACCCCATCCCGCATAAGTCATAACAATTGTATAATACAGGCTACAATGAAATATCGGAGTTTTGAGTATTTTACATCATAATTTTCGTACCTTCACAATGACGTTGTACCTATCCAGAGCGACTGTCACCATGGTCCAGATTGAGGCACATCCAAAAAGCGATCCAGCCATACCATAAATCTGGCACATTAGTGGACCTGAAGAAAGACATTTGGAAATCTTATTTAACGAAGAAATTTGAAATATTTTGACACTATTTGCTTTGAACTAGAACTCTACTTGGACAGTATGGACATGGTTTTTTATATTTATGCAGCCATCAATGAATAAAAATTGGAAAAGAATAAAAAAACAGAGTAAAATGTTAATACGTCTCATTTTTTAAAATATTGCTTTTCTTTTTCTTATTCTGAGTTTGAACATTTATATATTCACGTTTACATTAAAAGTATGTCTTATTGAATGAGAATTGAAATCTCAAGGTATAATCAAAGGGAGCCATGACTAAGGGGGTCACAAAATCTGTATTGTGATGTTCATTATGTTACATTATATTGATGCATCGTCTATCTATCTATTTGTAACACCCCTCTTTGAGTTCATTTAACGATGGTACTTGGTAGAAATTCTATCAATGAAGAGCGTTATCAATTAAGAGCCAGTTTGCTTTGGAAAATCGTTTAATTAATTCGACAGACTAATTCGTGCGTTGGATTAACTTACCGAACACCCAGGTTTCATAGTAGCAGTTGACAAGCATGAAAGGGCACATGAAAACCATCATGAGGAAGTCGGACACGGCCAGGTTGACGACCAGAAGGTTGGAGGGGGTTCGGAGGGACTTGGTGCAGGAGAACACGTAGATGACGACGCCATTGCCGGCCCAAGAGATGAAGCCGAGGACGGCGATGACGAATCCCAGGATTCCGTGCCACAGAGGATTCATGGGTGGGAACTGGTACCTGTCATTAATCGGGAGCACTTTGTTATCAGGCGAAATGCATTGGAATCACCCGAACTTTCAGGTGACATACATCAATAGAAGCAAGGTGATGAAGTGGAGTTATGAAAAAGTCATAGAAAAGTGACGCGATATTCTCATCCGTCTCTTTCAGATTCAATGCAGGGATAATTTGGTTTTTTTAATTATGGACGATCTAAATTTTAAGGAAACACTTTGACTTGATCGATAGAAATGCGCTTAATATGGCAATTGTTGACCTAAATTAGAATAATGAGGATTTTGTTTACGATATCGAGGTAAATAAATGCTATAAGGCATTAATAAAATAATACTTAAAACACTTAAATTGAAAAAATACTTAAAAACCTTGGCGTTCTTGAAATTTGGAAGGATTTTAGGTCCGATTGTGAGAGATTTTGAGGAGATTTCTTTGGTAGGTAGCGAGAGTCGTATGTGGAAATATGATTCTCGTCATTAATGGGGAAAATAAAAATAATGAAAAGAAAACTTTGAATTATGAACTGAAAGAAATTTAACAATAGGTTACAATGGTTAAGAATTATTTCTAAATTTCATTGTTTGTTTCTATTAAGGTTAGGACTAGTTAAATCTCGAAGAACGTACTATTACTTTTAATTCTCGAAAACGCCATTGAAATGTACAAACTAATGGTTTTACATCTCTAAGGCTACCAATTTGAAATTTCGAACTGATATTACTTCTTGGCTATGGATGACAGCTAAAAAACCTTCAAAACCGCAGCACAATAGCTGGATTAACTTAAACACCAGATTCAGGCTCCCATTTGTGGCATTTTTCCCTTGGAGAAATATTACGTTTGTGCTAAGATCTTTCAACCTTATAATTCACATTCATATATTTTCATTAATTTTACGAGTTCATATAATATTTTAAAACCATCTCAATCCTAAACTCCATTAAAGTCTGTGAATTTAGTGAAGTGATGATACTCATGACAGAGCAAAGAAATATGTTTTTGCCACTTTTAAGGCAAAAACGATTTGAAAGTTTCCTCTTGCTATGTGTTTTATGCTTTCCAGCTATTACAAAAGTTAAATTCCACAGCTGAGGGATATATTTTTCAAATTTTCTGCGTCCTCTAGTGAATTAATGATGCATTTGCAATTTTATCGGCAGATTTATGGTTGATTACTAGTTATTTAATATATTAGTTACCTTTTAATTGCTGGTTTAAACTTTGTGCCAAATAGAATATTCATGTAAAATGAGGAAACGGATTTCACTGAAAGGTCAGATGTAGTGACTGTTGATGTGGTGCACCTGCAACAGTTTCTACATACCTCTCGTTTTGTCGTAAGCATGGCGTGGCAGTTTGAACAAAATGAATTTCTTTGAAAGGCATCTGTAATTGATATATTTTATGGCTATGATTTGCCTACGCCATTCTATATTATTTCAACCCTCAATCATTATACCATGCCATCATTTTGGAAATGCTCATACACTAAATGCAATACAACAGAATTATGGTAGCGAAGGAACATTTCCGTAGCTGGTGGTGTATGTAATCCATTGCATTATATACAGTATCTTCATCGGCCAACAAACTTTTAGGCTCGCCGGCAATGCTTCACGTATCACCATTTTTGCGGGGGGCATAATTCTTTCGCTTCCAACGGTAAAATGTGATTCAGAAGCATTGATTCAGTCAATCCTAAGATATCCTCTTTGATTGTATATTCAGTAGACGGTACATTTTCATACAGTAAAGAAAGAAAATTTTCATGATCCGGAATATCTTTTGTTGATGTAACTCAATAGCTCATTTTTTTTCATTTCATGATAACCTAGATTTAAAATATACACGGACATAAAGTGATGAAATGTTTTTTTGAATGCATGCTGGAGCTTCTTCCAGAGTTGGTGAAAGTTCATTGGCAACAGTTTCTCCTCCGTTACAGGAGGTGTCTTCAGGTCAAAGCTTTGAAATGCTTGGCGAGTTGGATAATATTCTCGAATGAGCTAGATTTTCCCGCAGGTCTAAACTGTATATAGATAGGATAAATGTTTTACGTTGTGAGCTGAAATGATCATTACGCGAATCCAACATACTCTTACAAAAGCCTGTAGGCGCAAAGCTAGAATTCCTCTCCGTGCGGACAGTAATTTTTGTTTGGAATTGGCGCAAGTGGAAATATTTTGCTATATTTTCAATGAGGTCTAACACGAAGTGCTGAATAAGTTAAGAAGAGTAAACACTAATTGAAAGCGTATCTCTCGTTATTTTATTTGCGCATCAATATTTAAAGACTACGCATAATTTTGTCCTTTGTTGACTAAAGAATATACTGAATATAAATTATGTGCACCATGGACTTTATTTTCGTGTTATTTTTTCACTCAATAGAGTGATTTCCTCTCATCGTTAACCTTTGGAATTGACATTTTGCGCCAAAAATAATTACAACCCTCGGCCTCTCGTCGTGAATTATTTGGTCAAGCTTCAGGCAACTTCTGTTTGAATGCGTACAGCAACTGTCTTTCCTATCACCATTATTGCTTATCTCCCGTCTACGTTGCCAGTCAAGTTGATTGGGTGACTGCTCTATGTTCTCGGCCCAGACATGAGCAAAAGCTGTTTATGACACGCGGCCGTTTCAGAATATGCCAAGAGCTGTGTAATATTAGTAACTTTTGGCATTAAATCCTCGACTCATCAAATTTCTCTAACATTCTTATCCGGTGAAAAGATACAGCCCATCGTGTGGATCATGGGGCTTACCAGTGGGCGTCGACCCAGGGAAGCATCTCAGGGGGAACCATGTCGACGACCGTTGCATTGGAGAAGGAATTCCCGCTCCACCTGGCGGCAGCCAAGCGAGCGCTTGCCTCAGCAATGGGTTCCATCTGTGAGGAGAAGGGAGTCTTTTAAAAATATTTTTAATGCGATATAGAGACATTATTTTAAAATTTGCGGAGAAAAAAGAAATCATTCGATATTGCTCAGAGATAGCGTATATTTTTAAAGCAATTGTAAAGACTACATAAAGGCATTTTGATATCTAGGGCTTAAGTTTTTACCCGGATATGTTATAGCTGATGCATATATATAATTCTTGCATTATAAAATAAAATTCACCTTAAAATTAACTGTTCATTAGCTTCACCATTAGAAGCTTAATAAGCTCATGATAAAAATATTTATGTCACTTTGAATGATACAGGTCATAGTCGTATCGAAAAACATCGGAAAACATCATTTTGTATCCACTGATCTTTCGGAAATTTGAAGGAAATATAGAGTTAAAAGTCCCCACAGGAAGGCTAAGGAATAGATACGCAGACGAAATAAAGAGGAAAGTATTTTCTACATATGAGGGGAAAATTTATTCTGGGAATTGCACTTACGACATGAGGCTGAAACTTTTACCGTCTGATGGATAAAAGAAAGAACATTTGAATTCTTGTATTCGATTTTCGATTACGCTTCGCTCTTGTGAGGATATTCTGTTTTGGCTCCTGATTGGGTCCATTTCTTTACTTCATCAGGAATGCTAAATTTGTAGCTTCCTTGGCTACCGCAGTATAAACTTAAAATGGGAAGTTGCCTGAGGACTTTATGCCATAGATTATGTGACCAAAATGAGAATTATAGTGAGATTTTAGTCCTTTTAATCGGGATATTTTTCTCCCCATCCTCTCCATGGTGTCTCCATGGCCTCTCCGTTGGTGGATAGTTAATGGTATTCATTCATTGGTCGTACAATCCTAAGATTGGTTGACTGCATCCCTCTATCCTTCCCTATATAATGCTAGTTCCCTTACCTCCTGGTATCTCTTCCTATGTACTTTCCTCTTTATTTGGTCCATGAGTTTATTCCTGGATCTTCCTCTGGGAGCTTTTTCCTCTATTTTGCCTGCAATTATGTTCTTCGCAAACCCATTGTGTCTCAGGGTGTGCCCAATCCATCTGGTTTTTCTTTTCTTTATGGTGTTACGTATGGTTCTTTCCTCTTCTAATCTTCAATGCACTTGATCATTTGTCATTTTATCCGTCCATTTTATCTCCCGCATCCTCCTCCAGCACCATGTTTCGAAGGCTTTACGTCTGTTTTGGTCAGCTCTACTAATGGTCCATGCTTCCGATCAATTGGGCGCTACGCTCCACCCGAATGTTTTCACATACAGTTTCCTAGTGTGTAGTCTTCTTCTTTGAGCACAGTTATTGTCTTTCTCCCATGAATGCCGTATTAGTTTGGGCTATTCTTCGCTTGATGTCTGTTTTAATTCTTTTGTCCCACGTCATTGTACTTCCAAAATAGTTGACGGAATCCACTTGCTCTAATTTATCTCCCCTCAAGGTGACTTTTACATTCAGCTTTTGTCTTCCACATGCTAGAATTTCGCTCTTCGTCTCACTTATTTTCATGTTTTATTGTTCGATAAATTGGTCCATTACGTTTAGTGACCTTTGAAGAATGGTGTATGGCATCACAAATGGTGTGTGTGATTTGCACGTCACTTGATAGCGATGCTTTTAATCCTACGAAACAGTTTCTATTTTTGAACTTCTCGTTGATTTCCACGAACGGGTGCCTTATCGCAGTTGATTGGATATTTGGCCGGGAAACTCCAATCTTGGTGTTCATATATCGGTTAGTGAGGGTCCATGTTTCCAGAAAACTCCTTTTTTTAAAATTACATATATAAAGACTACTTTTTCCTGGAGAAATGCTCATGCCTCAGTTCCTTAGATTTCTGATGTGACATTTAGTTGTGCAATTATCATTTTAGAATTAAATATTTTAAATTTTGCATCATTGGTTTAGTTTGATTAAAAATGTTATAATTGTATAATTTAAGTTCTGAATTTTCCATCCCTTACCCTTAAGCTGGGTGGATTTTATTCAAACGGCTTCTCTGGTGGGATTCTTATAGCGACTATTTCTCGTTGTAGCGGGAGAGCGAGAGTTCTACGTACTATAGTGATCAAACAGCATTTTTCATAATATTTATGTACGCTGCATGCATTGAGGATGAATGAAGATACTAGCTTGCAAAAACACGTTTTTATTAAGGTTTTCACGACCATGACCGGAATAGAGATATCAAATTCTTAACCTTCAACCCTTCCCTTTCTTCTAAGGAGCTCATTTTTCAATTCCAAGCTTATTTCTAGTTTCAGCAGTGTAGTGACTTCTACGCACGATACTTTTTTGTCCATCTTTTTTTAATCTATCATATTTTGTATGACCTTGCACCTGTTTCTGAAACTTGAAGGAAAATAAGAATCAGACGAGCAATAATATTAACAAGTTTAGCCATGGTTGTAGCTGTTGGTTTTCAGAAGTTTTCGTAAGAAAACGAGGATTCGACATTGAAAGCGCTCATTCGCACATTGCTGTCATGTGTCATTGAAACATTGACAGTGGCAGCAAAATCTGCAAAGGTGCTTGGTAGAATCGATAAGGAAGTAATGCGCGGAATTTACGGGCTTATACACAGACAAGAAACCTGTAGAATTTGTCATTAAAACGAAATAATCAAATTATGCAAATGATTTGGTGTTCGGCCCTTATAATCTATCTCTATTGACTAATAAGGCCTCGATTGCCAGGCTAGAACTATAGCGGATTCCGGAAGAATGAGTAGCAAAGGTCTTCATTGGGCAGATGGAAGGGAAGATACAGGTGGAAAACCAGAGATATCGGTGGGAAGATAGTATCAATATAAAGACACACGTGAACTGTATGGGGAGAGAAACTGCATAACAGAGAATTTGGGAGAAAATTGAGAGGACCAAAGATCGATTTTGGGCTTTAGCACCATCGAAGTTGAAAAGTAGGTTAAAATCTCGTTTTCTTTTCCTCTGGTAATTTTCTCTTCTCCACAATTGTTTATTCATGATTAAAGAAATAAATGTACAGCTTATGCCGCGCGTGAAATTAAAGTAACTTTTCTCTATTCCTCGGTGGACTTGGAGACGTGTAGGAGGACTGTTTTACGAAATCCTTTGACTATAGCTCACTGAATTGCATTTCCGAAATTTTAATGAGATTTCTTTAAATTACTTAAGCGATTTACAGTGGTAAATGAAGCACGTCGTTCATTATCTCATTTTGAAAGTTTTGCTTCTGATGCGGTTTGATTTCTGTAAAGAATTCCCTGTTTTCCGTAATTTGTAGTCCTTGAGGTTAAAGAAACGCTTTAACCCTCTGTGAACGAGCGAGTAAAATTTGTTGCCTTTAAAAATCATTGAAACATCTGCTTTCTAAAAGGCTTTTCCATTTAGTTGCTGCGCCAGATAGAATTGTGACGCTTCTTATTAAGTGATTGGAAAGTTGCGTCTCTTTCGGCAGTTGGTCAAAAAACTTGAACGGATGAATATGTGACGCTATTCACTGACGATGGCGTGCCTCTGAAATAAATAGCTTCAGCTGTCGTATGAAGAAAAAATTGGGAAAGTTTAAAAGAAGCACGCTATGAAGATAATGTCGAAGTATACCTTGTATAAATATTATTATTTAAAGTATTATTTTAAATTAAATGTATACATTATAAATACGTCACATTTCAAAATAAACTGCTTAAAGTAAGTGCTTAAGGCGACGCATCACACCCGCTCGACAGGCCGAATTTGTGATGATTTCCGACCCCAGAATTTTTGTTAAAGTCTTACGTCATCAACTTGAAATTTTTATAGTATAAAGAATAGACCTTTGCCAAGGGATCCTTCTATCTGAAATACGAAAATTTTATCCCAGAGCATAATTAAACCATCGAGAAAACAACAAGATGTGGGGTATATTTTTACAAAAACTATTATTAATATTGACATATCTTAAACTAATGGAGATGTATCAATATTTTTTCTATCAGAATACAAAGTAGCAGTCGTTGCGGTTGCAAGATGAAATATGTAATTGGTATCTTCTGACAAGCTACCTGAATGGTTTTCGGCCATGATGTGCTCGGACGGTGTCGCAAATAATTCAGTCTTCTCTCACAGATCTTATGTCAGCGCTACCTGTACTTACGCGTCGGAGACTTGGCTACAACTTACCGACAACTGTTGCCTTGCGCGAGAGTTATCCTGTATTAAGAGACTCCTGACGCCAAAATGCCTCGGTCGGGTGCGAGTGACGCCATCTTGTGGATTTTCGACCGAACTATTCCTTACCGCGGGGTATGATGCGTCCTCTTAAATAGCACTTTCAAAAAACGATTATAGTAGCAGTATTTTTTTCATGCTGTTCCATAATTCCGTCCATAGAGGGTATCACTGTTCTTTAGCTGATTAGAGTCGTTTTCCTCTCAATAACATGTTCTTGCTTGTACTCACGTTCTGGGTTAAAGCGGTTTATTTATCCGGGCGGTGGGAGGTTGGTCAAAGGCGAACTGCTGCCTGATGGGTGGTGGTCCAATGCGAGCACCGAAGATTCGGAGATCTCCAGTAAGCTGCTTTCGCACGTGAGCCGCTGTCAGTTTTCTCGTCCCAAATCTCGCTCAGAGCAGTCAGACGCCAAGACTCGTAGGTCTACTCACGACGGAGGCACGCTACGATTCTGACGGCCTTGCACTCCCTAGGGTAGAGAATATATAGTCTCCGATTGGATGAAGAAATTAGATTTCGGCCGGTGCATGTCATTGAATGGAGGAATTTTTGCATTATCGCTCGACCGGCTGTTTCGCACACGACGTCGTTATAGGGACTCGCATTATCATAATACTGGGCCGCGCCATAAGCGCGTTTGTGCTGTAAATGACATAATTCGATCCCCCCAAATAATTGCGAAGATATAGTATTCGGAGTGGATGCGTCGGCAAGGAAGTCTATAACTTCCCTATCCGCCATAACTCTTACACCGGCTTTGCCCTTGCCTACATCTCTTTTTACAAAATCTTTCCATATTGAGCCAAACTATACCAAATATTAAACATTTCAGCAGATTTTCAACGTGAGAGGATTGGCTACTTGTGATAAAATCATGCCGAAGCATATTCAACAGCGTCTAGAGACTATATTGTCTCTTTAATCATTTAATGATTTCGTCCGCTGACGTTACCTCAAAGTCTTGAAAATAGGTGGTAAGCAATTGAAATAAAACTCGTAGTTAAAATAGTTGACACCGATAAGCAGATTTTGACATATATACACACATAAAACCCCATCATGCCATTTCCTTTCGGGGTAGGCAAAGTCAAAGGAAGTTTAAGATGGCTCTGGCTCGACTATGTGAGTCAAGAAAAGTACTAAGATACACATTTTTTTATCTATTCAGTGAAAAAAATCCTGCTATATCTGATAAAATTGGGTACCTATCGAAGACCAAAATTAACACCCAGAATGGACAGATTATATCACGAATGTAATTTTTAATGACCTCATTTGTCCGGGTATATGAGCCGACTGCAGCGCCATTTACATGGGACTAACGCATTTTGACTTTAAATACGGCAGCAATTCGCTAATGACTTTAACAAATGGGTGGTAATATGCCTCTTTTTTATTTTTATTCAACTTTTCAGGAATTTACGGTATTTTTAGTTTCAATTAAAAGCTTGAATATGCTTTAATTTGAAGTTTTTATGTTGTAATTTGAGCAATCTCTACAAGAGCCCATTGTAAAATCTCCACTTTCAAGGCTGAATTCCAGTAAAATTAGCTTGTAAACACTGCTTTATCTTCGTCTCAATTTATAAAACGTATTTCAAAGATAATTAATTCAAGTTTCAGAAAATCTGGAATAAGAGACCCTGAGGCCAGAGTTACCTTAAAAGATTTTCCTTAATTATTAGCGTTACCCCCGAAAACTGGCTTCCCTTTGATAATTTTCTATCCTTTCAAACCACTTCCGCTTCTCTTACACTCATGAAATGCTTCATACATGCTCTCCTTATTAGGAGTCCTGATTTAACCGGCTTCATTTTACTCACGGAAAATTAGAAAAATTTTTATTATCTTCTTATTATTCCTTGGACTCCTAGTATTGTGCCTTTTTAGAGTCTCGTGTACCACATTCGCCCATGATATCAGCGGTCTATCTCTTCTTTTCACACATTCCACTCTGCTCTCATATACCTGTTCAACGTTTCGGCAATCTTCCATTCTCTTGACATGCCCTAACCAACGAAGAGAATTCATCTCGTATATGTTAGATGGGTTTATAACCCGCTTTCTTTCATCATCCACTCATATTTTAGCCCTATCCATCCTAATTTTTCCGCAAACACCTCTCAGGCAACCTACCCCTCCCACCCCCTTTCCACCAATGACTTCAACCCACACTCTCCTCCCCCTTGTCATACCCCACTGCCATTGGTTCCCATTCGCTCTTCCCATTTCTTCATTTTCGTACTTATTCAAAATTTTTCTTAATCCTTCTTGACTTTCAACCTTGTATTGCAAGTGTATTTCCCCTTCAGTTTGCTGAGGAGGAGGGCCACCTTGTGGCCGAAATACGCGTATCTGACGCACACCCTTGTCTTTTCCTGCCTTATATATCAGATGATTTAATGGTAAATGGTTTTAAGGTCCTTCACCTTCACTCAAGCGTCGAAACCCGGGTCGTGTGTGTGTGTTTTTTAAGTTGTGGTTTTTGTAAATGTTACCATTAAATCATCTGATATATAAAAATGGAATACCACAAAGTTAAAAAAGAACTTGTATTATTTTTTCCTGCCTTGTCTTTCTTGGACCAAGCTCATCTTGTGTCTGATTCTCCCAGAAGTTGGCCCCTTTTGAATTTGTGAGTGAGTGATCTTCTGAGAGTGTGTGAGTATGATTGCTCTGTTTTTGTCCCTGGTGTGGAATTTAAGATAGTGTGTTTGTAGTTATAGGCCAATCATCCTTAACGGGGTCTCTTTTGCCCTTTGAAGGATCCCATATTGGGTTGAGTGTGTCTCTGAGTGGTCGCTAGCGAGGAATTAACGTTACCGTAAACCTCCACAGAGGGGTTTTCTGGTTTTGAGGTCGTGGTTGGTCACTGACATTTCCGTTGAACCAACACAGCAAACATGTTTTTCTTTCTTTTGACGTGTGGTGCCAATTAATTACGGCCGTTGGAGATGATTTTACCAACATTTGTTACCTCTCCGGCACCTCGTTGTCTCTGCATCCAGCCCATTTCTAGTCTCATACCGACATACCTAGGTTTCGCAGCAATGTAATAGCATCGGGAGGAGAACAGATTTATACAGTGCTATTTTTGCCTGCCTAAACGAACAATCATTCCTTGATATGCTCCACGTACCAACCTATA
Organism: Ceriagrion tenellum; assembly: GCA_963169105.1. Taxonomy (NCBI): domain Eukaryota; kingdom Metazoa; phylum Arthropoda; class Insecta; order Odonata; family Coenagrionidae; genus Ceriagrion; species Ceriagrion tenellum. The sequence continues at coordinate 51,612,263 of OY720637.1, forward strand.
ACTTTCCCGCCAGAATTAGCATGCTATATAAATACTTCATCTAATCTTCCGTATGTTGCAAACATTCAGTCAAGGTAATCATTATCGTCTACTTGCTAAATTACTTCATAGTTTACCCTCATTATGCTATTGTTCTCATCGCTCATCCATTCAAAAACTACTACTTTTGACTTGAACGCATTCATCCCAAATTCCACTCTCTGTGTTGCTTTGTAGCAGTTATCCTGGAGTCCATGTAATTTTAGTGGAACTCATCTTCGAGGAGTAGGCCTCGCACATTTACATCTTCAACTATATTTACTTTTGAAGTGAAAACTTCTTATGTCGGTTTGAGCACTTTTGTAGATGGGTAAAAGACATTGGACTCGCGTCACCGTCACCGTCACCGCTACTACATATATGTATAATTATGTATATTCTGTATATACGCAGTATACTCGCTATGTACACAGTACTTGTGGATGGGTACAAACCATTGGACTCGCATCACCGTCACCATCACCGCTACTAAATATATGTGTAATTGTATATTCTGTATATACACTTTTGTGGATGGGTAAAAGCCATTGGACTCGCGTCACCGTCACCGTCACTGCTGCTAAATATATGTATAATTGTATATTCTGTATATACACAGTATACTCGCTATATACACAGTACTTGTGGATGGGTAAAAACCATTGGACTCGCGTCACCGTCACCATCAAATAAACTATATTATAATTTTATTCATATTACATTATATATATCTAATATACGGTTTAGTTCATTCAATTTGGGTTGCTACAAATATTGTGCCGGATAATATAATAGTCCATACTCGTGCAGGAGAGTGTACTCGATACAAGAATAGTGAAGGTTAGTACAATATAACTCAATTTCTTTTAATACGTTCAATTTGAGTAGCTTATTCGAATGTTGTGCCATAAAATTTATTTATAAATGTGAAGTGTTTACAATTATATATTGTAGAAATATAAAAAAGGAAACACGTGGAGAAAATTTTTTTATCGCTAGTGTATACATATACATATAGACAGCTGTCTCGTGAACTATTATGTAGCGCATGCGCGCCTTCTGTGCTTTCAAATCCAGAAACACAGAACAAATTATGCGCGGTAAATTCAAAATGTATGTTTTTATTGGAATTTTTTAAAATTGTTAATTTTGTATTACGATATATAGAAAAATTTGTATTATGCGGTAAATTTGAAATATTCAAAAAATACATTTGTTATTTTTTTAAAATTTACGCGGTAAATTCAAAAATGATTTTATTATAATTTTATAAAATAAAGTGAAATTTTTCCCTACATTCAAAAATGCTCACGTTATTTCAAGTTTTCACTTCTGTCGGCACTCCCGGAGTGCCTCTTTTTTTTCTCTAAATGTGTGGTTTCTCTGACTTTATCGTCGCACCTACCCAAAACTTTTTTGACGAATCCCAATTTACAATTAGATTGATCAGCTAAATCAAGGGAAATTGAGCTCTACGGCCTCTCAAGATAGCAAAATTAAATGAGTCTCCAATAGCCGTAAAAAATGGCACCACTCGTCAAACATGTAACCACACAACACTTACTGTGTTGGTTTGCGGGAATGGGGATTCCACAGCAGGGACCAACCACAGCCTCTCTACCAGAATAGCCTCCTGTGATGGTTTACGGGAATGTTACTTCCTCGCCAGTGACCACCAAAGACACACACACTCAACCCAGTTGGGATCCTTTTCGAGGGCCAATGGGACCCTGATAAGGATGCCTGGGTTATAACCTGAGATCCTGCTTCAACTGTCAGTTTGACTCCCTCCCCCCCTATTACAACGGCCACTTGCGTTCACTCGCCACCCCCCTTTCTCTCTTCCCCCCCCCCCCGCCCTACACTTCTCTTCACCACCCTCCCCCCTTCTCCGCTATCCCCCAATGCTTTTTGCTCTCTTCAACACCCATTGGTGATTGGTTCCCCTTCTCCCTCCCCCCTTTTATCCCTTCAGTATTTATTCCAGGCTGTCCTCCCCTTTTGTTCACTTACAACCTCGTGTTGCAAGTGCTTTTCCCATCAGCTCGCTGAAGTATGTGAAATACGCGTATCCAACGCTCACCCTCGCTTGTCTTTGTGTTTATATTTTGACCACGCTCTTTTTGAGCGATTTCTCCCAGAAGTTGGGCCCGTCTGTGTGTGTGAGTGAGTGATTTGTGTGCTTGTGAGTGTGATTGTGGTAATGACCAGGCATCCTTAGTTGGGTCCCATTAGCCCTATGAAGGATCTCAGGTTATAACCCAGGCATCCTTATTAGGGTCCCATTGGCCCTCGAAAAGGATCCCAACTGGGTTGAGTATGTGTGAGTCTGTGGTGGTCACTGGCGAGGAAGTAACATTCCCGTAAACCATCACAGGAGGCTATTCTGGTAGAGAGGCTGTGGTTGGTCCCTGCTGTGGAATCCCCATTCCCGAAAACCAACACAGTAAGTGTTGTGTGGTTGCATGTTTGACGAGTGGTGCCATTTTTTACGGCTATTGGAGACCCATTTAATTTTGCTAGATTGATCAGCTATTCCCCGGATATTTGTTCCAAAGGAGACAATTAGTTAAACTCTGAGGTATTTGAAAGATTCAGCATTTTCCAATGGCTATGCACTGTATGCAATAGTTGTGGTTAGTGGAGTTTTCCCATTTCAGGAAGTTCATTTCACACATTTTTTCGAAATGTTAGACAACGGACAGAACAAGCTGCCAATCACTGCACCACTTATGATTTGCCTTGAGGTCTATCGTTAGCACTTCCTTGTTATTATTGCTACAGATTTCCTTGTAAACTACAGTGTAGCCTGCAAACAGTCGAAGATTACTGCCAACTAAATATTCATGTTACTGAGGAAATATGTTCCATTTTTCTGTCAAAAGATAGGAGCATATTTTTATTGAATCTTTCACTAGTACATGTGACAGCGGGATTAGGTCTTTCAAAAGAGTTTCGCAATCTCTGTGAGGACTAAACTGAAAGCATATCCTAACGTTAACTGTTCGGCTGAGAATAATTATACTCTTTCCTTTGCTTCTTCTGGCAATGATCAAGTCTTCACGCTTGACATTATCTTTCATCACTTTTTGGGTATTTTTCATAGATTGGTCAGGGGATTTTTTCCTCAAGGTCATTGGAGTGGTTATGGAAATTCACGCGGCTAGGGTATGATTCAGGGTGATGGGTATGCACTTCCGAGGTAGGGACATGCTCTTCCGGGGAATACTTCAAGATCAGCAAAAAGCTCTCTGAGAAATGAAGGTGACAATTAGAGTTTCAGGGGATATTTCAGCCTTTACTAAGTTTACTTATTACTTTACTTTACTTATTACGTAGAATTTGCCACACTGAATTTTTTATGGCTTTACTAAAGCTAGCAATCCTTTCAATGATCTACTAACCAAGGCTTGGTTGCACGCAAAACAAACTAAATATATCAGCTGGCCTCCTATTTTTATCCCAACATCTAGCTTTTCTCGTGGTTCTCTAGCCATTTCCATGACATAAATGTCCAAAAGCAGAGCATAAAGTCCTTACCTCATCTCGTTATCTATAACGCTTCGCACTCATTCTACTTCAGTCACCCTCATCTGTTATCTCTGGGCCCTGGATTAGTTTCTGGTGTGGTGGCTAGAGTACTGGATAACCATACGGGCGGCCAGGGTTCAAATCCCTGCAGTGGAGAATGTTTTTCAGAGGAAACCCGATCCCTACTTGAGTGTCTTGTGGAGGACGCTTCAAGTAGAGTACTCCGTCTGTCGGATGAGACGTTAAGCTGTGGTCCCCTTGGCGCCTTTCGCTGAGAGCAGGCTAATGCCGACGACGGGTTTCTATCCACCCTTCCTCCCTTACCCTATGGCGCAAATATACCCTATGGCGCAAATGACCTTAGCAGTCGGTTGCCTCCCCAAAATCCATTCCTAGTTTCTGTTGAGTCTCCTGACACGCCAATCAATTTTCCTGAATATCTGGCATTATGTTACCCTTATCAACCCTTGAAAATGAGTTTTCAAAACCCACAAAGCACAAAAGGACATTTCTTTCTATGAGTTTTCTCATCGCTGCAATTGCACCCAGAGTTGTCCTCCCCTTCCGGAACCCAAACTGGTTATCGCCCTATCAGTGATTTTCTCTACTCTCCAACCATTTATTCAATATTAAAACAGTAAAAGTATAACGTATGCCGCGAGTGAAATTGTTCTGTATCCCTCGGTGGACTTGGAGATATGTAGGAGGACTTTTTTCATGAAATCCTTTGACTATGGCTCACTTAGTTGCATTTCCATAATTTCAATGAGATCTCTTTCAATTACTTAAGTGATTAATAACGGTAAATAAAGCACGTTAATTAATATCTTGTTTTGAAAGTTTTGTCTCTGATGCGGAATGATCACTGGATGAAATTTCCTGATTTCCCCAATTTGTAGTCCTTGGGGTAAAATAAATACATTAGGTATTACCAGTTCCTCTGCTGAATAGAGGAAAATATTCATTCGGGCGCGTTAAAAATATTTACTTTTAACTTTGTTGACAATCATTTACTTGATAGTATTTAAGGCATGTAATATGCATAGTTTCGTGTCTGTAAGTTAGAAGCCATTGATTCAAGTCCAAAATATTTCACCTTTGAAGAACGATCGCTGACAGCCTGAGTAAGCACGCTAAAATGCTTTCAAATGACATATAGACGTACACCTCAAGTTCATCTGCTACGTATCCACACTTGCTCCTCTACGCTCACCGTTCAATTGTAAATCAGGTCTAACATCTTCATTCTTCTAACAACGTCATGAATGATCGCTCAGTGAGTAAATGCCCAGCTAAATTAACCCATTGTGACATACACAGAGCGCACAGAGAGATGCATAACAGATAAGCGCGAAAAATCAAGCAAGCAAAGAAACTGGTGGAGAGATCAGATAAGAGGATATGTAGAAATTTCCTGTGCATAAGAACAACGCATTTTATACGACAGCTGATGAAATGCCATGAGGTCAAGAAGATTCCCAGTAACAACAGTAAAAGGCTTGATAGAAAAGTAGAACCGAATGACAAATATAATTGATGTAAGGATTGTGTAAAATTGTTTCACATCAGAAGAAGTAGGAGTGCTACCTTAAATATAAAGGACAAAAATGTAATTGACTGGGATTATACTTAGAGATTTTTCTGGATTAGAAAGAACACTGCTGAAAGAACATCTGTATGGTTAAAAAATGTGTTTAAAGTAAGAGATAAGATAAGGAGAATATGCAGGAGTAAATTTTGCAGGTTTATCGAATGGTTCTACGAGGATAGAGTGTAACATAAAGGTTTTATATGCCTTTTGCAATAATATGCCAGGACGTATACCAGAAGAGTTGGAGTCTGATGAATAGTTTGATGATGTGAGTGCTGCATTATACGGAGCAGAATCATGAACTCTGAGAGACGAAGATGAGAATATGCTGCGGGCTTTCGAGATATGGGAATGGAGGAGGGTGGATAAGGTTCGGTGGACGGAAAGGAAGACTAACGAAGGAGTGCTTGGTATGGTTGGTGAGGAATGGAAACTTTCAGAGGAGATGAAGAGGAGAATTAGATGGTTGGAAGAAGTATTGAGGGGCAAAAGGATTGCTTGAAGCAGTATGAGAAGGAAGGATGTTTGGTAAGGAGAAAAGGGAAGAAGGAGAATAGGTTTTATGGACGGGATGAAGGAAGGTAGGACGTATGCTGGGTTGAAAAGTGAAACATTAATGGATCGATAGGGCTTGCATATGGGACAGCCAAGGGAGTACGTATTTATCCTCTTCGATTTGAACCTAACTTGAATGGCAGTTTACCAAAAATTCTTCTCTTTAGTTCATCTAATGAACAGTATAGGAACAAAAGAGAAAAGTTAGTTTTTAAATTTAATTCTGCCATGAAATATTCCCAAAAAACGCATTTTATTACGGGCTAAAATATTTTTAACATTTATTATATACTTATATTAAACAACATTTTCTGAGGCCAAGCTAGATGTTTTGATATTATTGATAACAAAAAAAAACTTGTAAACCTCTATAAGTCTCCTTGTGAAGTTCAAACCAAAACCGTGCCGTATAAATTCCTTACATGGAATGGTTTAGCCATTGCAAAAAATTTCATTGTTTGAAAATGGAACTCGGGCCGCTCGCGTGGCAGGCGAGCATTATACCACTGAACCACCATCGCTGTTACCGAGGTACAGTATTTACAAATAAAATTTCACCCGGTGCCAACGAATCGCATTTTCGACACCTTCCCCTCCACCCTCACTCTGACTCTGCTCCACTTACACGTGTGGAGGACAGCGGAGACACGGAGCTTTCATAAGTGCCATGCAAGTACTGATCTTTTTGCTGGGATATTTCACAATTCTCCCGTGAATGATAAGTGGTGTTGTGGCCCGTTAAATGGTATGATTGTCTTTACCTTAGAATAAGGAATACTATTTGTATAACATAGTATTTGTGTACTAATACTATATAACATAACATATTTGTATACTAATAGTTTTTTTTACTCTTCGGCTTTACTGACCAGTGATATAGGGTTATAATCTAATCCTGGCAGCAGTGGTCTCATAATTTGAATTCAAATATTTAGATAATTTGTAAAATCTTCGTTATAATGCAGATAAATAGATGGTAAACCCAAGAAAGAATGTGATTCACTGAACTGAAACCATAGAAATTTCGGCGCTTCATTAATTAAACTAGGATTCATCAAACTAACAGAATGAGATTTCTTGCATATAGCCATCGGAAAATATTTCCCAATCTTTATGGAGGCACCGCCCTTAATTCTACAAACTTATGCCAACGCCCCCGACCGTAACCTTTACAAACGTACGATCAGTGATTACTATTAAGTATTACACGACATTATTGATAGTGTTTAACGAACTTGCAGTTTGCCGCGAAGTTGCTGAACATATATTGAATTCCTTTCTTCCTATTCAAGATGAGCCTTCTTGAACGTTCGACTGATTCTGATGGTTTCATCACCTCGTTAGAGATTATCATTTTCCATTATAAGCACATATACAGTAGCTTTTACATTTGTTGTCATAAAGTACAAGATACAAGGTAATCATTTAAACGCTAACTTTAATAAGCTCTAATATCGCTTTCGTGTCAAATTTTTGGTATGATCAGTGATAATCAAGCGATGTGTTGCAAGTAACCAGCTAATTGAGTCAGTGTGTCAATTCTAATATGTTAAATAATCTGTTTGTATTTACCGTAATAATTTTCGGTAATCTCTAACTCTACGTGTTCGTAGTATATGAGGTAAGTTTTTAACCGTTGGTTGTGCAATTTGCGGACCCTGGCTTTGCATTCTTGAATTAAGGAAGATTTTAAAAAAGCATATTTAAAATACGTTAATTCTGAATGACACTGCATGTTGAACGTGAACGACAAATGATGGCACTTGCGCAGAAGTCCCTTTTCAGTGGTTGAGTCCATCCCTTATACGAACTGACTCCGCGCGGGGGGATTGAGCAAGTTTCCACGGTTGACAACCGGGGTTTCCAAGGTTGCAAACCCTCATTGCCAATTTCAAAATGCTCAATTTTTTATTAACATATACTTTATTGATCCATATGGCTCTTTTTTACAATTGTAAATGAAGTAACTTTGTTATTCCGCATACATTTTATTTAAGACTGCCCGGGTTTCACGTGGCACGTCATCAATGGTGGACCTATTGATGACGTGCCACGTCGAAATCTGGCATGTCTAAAATAAAATTTATGCGGAATAACAAAGTTACTTCATTTGCAATGTTTATTAAATTCCATGAAGTCACGCCTGAGACAACTGAGGTTTTGCAATTGTTTAGATGGGCTTCTCCGGTGGACTGTAAGCCATATCAGCACATTTTTATGCAGCTTTGTTCGAATGGCTAACCATGTCGTGAAATGCACTGCACATACTTCCCCGTTCTCTCTAATTAAATGCTGTCAGCGACCACGTGCATTCCCTTTCCCTCTACTCTGTAGCCAAACCTTTACACACGAGTCTTCCCCTCATTAACAGCACGATGCGTGTAGTGGTAGCGAAACATGGTTGTAGTCGCCACCATGTTTCGCCACCACTACACGTATCGTGCTGTTAATTAGGGGAAGACTCGTGTGAAAAGGTTTGGCTACAGAGCCGTGGGGAGGGGAATACATGCGAGAATAAAATGAGGGAAATAATTTGTAGAACAGATAGGTTTTAAATGTTTTTCCCGCGATCGATAAGAGACCATAATGGCTGCGTTAAGACTTTGAATTAGATAAACTGACCGGTAGTGTAGCTGATTTATTCAGATGTCGCTAAATGCATATTTCGAAATCTGCCGAGTTAAGGCGAAATCGCCATGTTTTGAATGTTCCCTACATAACTCTTGTGTCACGTTTATATAGATACATAATAGATTATTTTAGTAGTTTCTGTAGCATTTGTAAAATACCCATAGTGTAGTGCATGTTGGTGAAGGTTAATTTCTTCACTGTAGCTCATGTTGGTGATAAGTCTACCCCTGCCAAACACCCTTGTGGTGGCTATCAGGGTAATAAGTAGACGTGGTCGCTGAGAGCATTTAATTTGAGAGGATGGGGAAGTATGTGCAGTGCGTTTCGCGACAAGGTTCATGATTCACACCAATAAATGAAGAGTGAGGTATGCCTAGGGGTATCGAAACATGGTGGTGACCCCAATCGTGTTTTGCTACCACTACACATGTCCCACTCTCCTCTCCTCGGTGTTGCCATCGCATGGGCTACGGTTGTGTAGAACCAGACCCCATATAAGATGCACCACCCGGTCTTCCTCTTTCGACCCACTCTCTTGGCCGCAAGAGCGAAGAAGTCACTCTTCAGTCTTCTTCGCTCTTGCGACCAAGGTGCTAGTGGCACCGAAATATTAAGAAACTTTGTAAGTGTGTTCATTTTTTGTTTCTCTGTGTTTATCGTCTGCCTTACTCTGGCAAACTGTTTATATATATATATATATATATATATATATATATATATATATATATATATATATATATATATATATATATATATATATATATATATATATATTTCTATCACTGATGAAGGTGCGGGCGACCCACCGAAAATTTTAAACTCGTGAGTTTGCTTTCTATATGTTTTATGCTTAGTTTTTTATTATATATATATATATATCCAACCGACGAAAAACACGTGTAGTGCACAATAATAAAAAAAAACAAATGTCACAGGCGTGACTAGCAGACACACAGAGGAAACACAATAAATAAAAACTCACAGATTTGTTTATATATTTCGGCGGACACAACCGCCTTCGTCAGAAATTAGTAGGTAGTCTACTACTAATTTCTGACGACTACTACCTACTAATTTCTGACAAAGGCGGTTGTGTCCGCCGAAATATATAAACAAATCTGTGAGTTTTTCTTTTTTTAGTTTTCTCTGTGTGTCTGCCAGTCACGGCTTGTGTTGCAAAAGATGAACCGTTCAGATCAAAAGAGGTGCGAGTCTTTTTTCTGTCATATCATAAGGTAAATTCGGAGGAACATTCCCTTGCCGCTTTTCTCCTTTGAGCGTTAGTAGAGTGATTCCACCTATTTTCTCTTTTCAAGGGTATTCGTTTAAGGGGCTTATACATTTATTAGGTTCTATGTCTTTGTCTGTGAGAAGTGGAAATGTAGTATTACTTCTTTATGTTGTCACTCATAGTAAAAGATCTTGGTTTTGTTATGAGTTTTATTTTATTTTCTTTTATTATGAATGACATCATAAATTTCCACCATGTGAAGCCGAAAATATGCCTTATACTTCTTTATGTGATTTCTTTCATCACTCTTCCTAATGCCCTTGTTCAGACCAAGCCTTACGTCAGTTAAACAATGTTTTCTGTGTTAAGGACATAAGAGGAAATTTACCTCCCGAATATTGCATGAAATCAAAACCTATGATCACATTTTTTTTAAAATTGACAGTGTTGACTTCTTGCAAAAGAAGCACCTGAAATAAAGATTCAGATGTCGTGGTGTCGTGGAACCTTTTCGTTATTATCGAAGCAAATCTCTTTCAGCTCTCCACAAATACAAGATTTCATTCCGAAAAGTTTCATTGTTTCTACAATATCTTAAAGTAGTCATTACACTTGAAGATGGTGTAGTGACATCGAAACTAGATGTAATCAAATCTTATAGTTGTGAAAAAATGCAAGTGTTTTGTTACTGTCAGTCACTACGTTTACCAATCGATCTCAGATCGACCTAACCGAATCAGCTCGGTATGGTAAACGCAACGGACTAGTGGAATCGACTTGAAAAGCGGGCCGACTCAGCCCGCTTGCTCAGTCGATTTGAGATGTCAAATTGATCTGAACCAGCGGGTCTGTTGCGCTCCTCGTTATTCTTTTGACTGTCATTGAGAAGCAAAATATAATCGTTATTATTGAAAGAATGTGTTTTAGCTAGTTGTAATAAGAGTGTAGTAATGGCGAGTGATGTGACATTGATGAAATCGTTGCAAATCGCAATCTGCATCCAATTGGGCAATTTTGTTCTCTCGGAATGCAACTGAAAGTTTCCAACTCTACACTTGTTTACATACCGAGTTAATCGTGGTTCTGCGGATAGATTCTATTGTTAACTATCGATTTTTCAGTCCGTGTTGGTAACCCCGTCAATCTGAGTCAGCTCGCTTGAAATTTTCAGATCGGTCCAAGTTTAGATCGATCTGAGATCAATTGGTAAATGTAGTGAGTGTGAAATATATATTTATAATGCTTTTACTAATTTACGTGCTAATGTCTCAAAATTAATTTTCTGAGCCCCTATAATATGTGCTGTATGAATATGAGTGATAAAGTATAACCAATCAGCATTCGATGGTACCCTCAACTCATGGTCCTCCTTAAATTCTGCCCAAAGTTTATCTCTAATAGATCAATTTTGATATAAGGATTATTTAAATTGGAGCTATTAACTTTATTTATGATTATTATCATTACAGTGCATTTCACGCCAAGGAGGCGTCATGAGGTGTTCGACGGGCCGTTGACAATGTTGGAGACGCATGTGAGTTGCAGCAGTGGGCGGAGAATGTAGCCGATATGTGGCTCAACCTGTCGTTTTCACGGGGGAGAGCAGCAACATTTGGGTGATTATAATTATTGGAGAATTTTACCTATCTAGTTAGTTAGATTAATTTTTTTATCTAATTTAAATTGACGCCGTATAGGAATTTTATTTTCCACGTTATACGTTGGTAATTTTGTAGATAGAAATATTCGTGACGCAAAAGTAGTAGTAGTAGCAAAAGTAGAAGTAGATAAGAAATATTCGAGATGCAAAAATATTTAATTGTAGTACTTCATTTATCATTTATTTGCATACATGTTTGTGCATTAACATACATCGAAGTATGCATGTAGGAGTCTTTTGCTTAACTAGTGTTTTTGCGCCATACACTGAAAGTGCCCCTCTGACTGAAGGTTGTTTGCCATTTTTTGAAAAATTTGCAAGTAAGCATTGAAGATGTCTGTAAAAATCACCGACAAAATTGATTAAAATGCTCCGTTACAATAATGACGCGATCTGTGCATCAAAACTTCTACATTACTTTGACTGTAAGTCTTCACATCACACAGAAGTTTCGTATCCCAGGGAAAAGGGCTCTTATCTTTTGGTAAAATCTCGGATAGAAGTTCGGTGAGTGGCCGATAAATTTATGGTATAGAGAGATCAATCATTATATTTAAAATGAATCCCAGTTCATTGTATTTTATGTGAAATGATAAATCTTTCTAACTCCCTTGAGGTATATGAAAATGAAAGGGAATACAAAACTTGTAAACTTTTACAGGAACTAGCTCCTACTTCCTAAAACTGTTTCTAATCGTTACCCGCCTTATCTCGTCCACAAAGCTTATTCTCTTCCTTCTGCTCCACCGCTCATCTTCCATCCTCCCCTCTATCACGGTTCTCTTTGGAAATCATAACTTCTCGTGACTTCACTTAAAAATATGCAGCTAGCTAATTAGAAGGGCTAAAAGAAAGGAGACCACATACAGAACAGCTAAGGGTAAAGAAGTTATCGAGTATAAAGTTGATGAGATCAACTTAGCAGTGTGACCGAATCGTTAAAGAAATTGAGGTTTATAGCTAATATAAGGGCAAATTATAGTTTGAATATTTAACATAATTTCAAAGCAGACTATTGTCGGAGGGCAGTCAACATATTCTGCTTGAGTCCACTTATTACAGTGGAGAAAATCACTAGCCTAATATAAACGATATTTAATATTTCATTTTTTGTTGGACAATACGGGACCATAATAGTTGCGATAAATACCGCCTGATAAATTCTCACCATCGCTATGTTCATGGTACACGTTTCAAAACTTTTTATTGCTTTTAGAATCTCACTCAACTTTTTATGTGCCCAATGATTTTGTTTCGTACGCGAATTAGCAATGTTAGTTATGGTAATCAAAAGTAGTACGTCGATACGTGTGCAACATGTTATCGTGTTCTTCAACGTATCGCTCTAATAATTCTCGTTTGGTTCGCAGTACTATCCTAGATGCTTTCTCGTCATTTCAAAGTGGCCAGGGGATCTTACGGGGATTTGGGAAGCTTTTAAAACCATTCAAAATAGATTAATTGCTCACCGCAGTATTTTGTACAGAATTAGAATAAAAAACTTCGGTAGTGAAGGCGTTTTCTGCGTAAAGACATGAGTCAAATCATCACTTTATACACATATACTCAATTATCTAAAGAGGATATTTTTAATTTCTCCGTAATTTTACAACATTTACCTCATCAAACTGAAATTTGCTTGAATTTAAAAATTAATTTTGGTCTCCATGATGAATCGTAAAAAATATCGCGCGAACTCTCTTCACCCTGAAATGGGACGAGTCTTGCCTACCTCGTGTAGAATAATTGCGAGCCACACATCTGTAGGTATTTTTCTCGATCCTTTGTGAATGTAGATGAATCTATTAATGGGTACGGTCGAAAAAAAACTGTTTTTCGTAGATATAGGCGGGTTTAGACATGGAAGTCACTTCCATGACAGTGGTCTTGCAAGTCGCTTACAATCGACACTTTGATGTGTAAGCACGGACTTCGATGGCAGTAGGGTTCGATAGTGGTTGTAGTCGACCGAGGTTTTCGATAATGACAATAATCGACGATTATCTTCTATTTTGCCTGCAAATAGAACATCGATTCTGCGGAAAATCGAATTCGGAGAAGTTATGGTCACATGGCAGCAAACGGAGATAAAAAATGTCAACAACAATCAAAGTAGAATTGGGAGGGCTAATTGTTGCACATGTGAATATTTATTTGTACTTGAAAATATTTAAGTGCTGGAGAAACCCTAAGGTAAGCTTTATGACTTGTCTCTAATTGGATATATTTGTTTTTTTATTGCCACATATATTATAATTGATACAATGTAATAATGCACAATTAATGTCATGGATACACATTTATGAACCCAAGAATGCCTATGGGACTTGAACTGCGATATACGAACGCCATTTAGGTCAAATCCGGCGATTTTCGTAATTACCGTATTCATTGTTTGGGAAAAGTTGGAAGTAATGTGTGCGCAGAAAGATGCCCTGTAAATGGTGATGCGATTCAAGATAAAGCTACAGTCACTTGATAAAATATAACACAACAATAGTAATATCCAAACTTTAATATACTACTTCAACACGGACCATGGTTTCGACATACTATGTCATTTTCAAGGTCTGTATGCTGAAACCATGGTCGGTGTTGAAGTAGAATATTAAAGTGTGGATATTACTATTGTTGTGTTATATTTTATCATGGATATATCGCACTTCCACCAAGTAAAGCCTGAAACGATTTCATACCTACACTCACTTCTTCCATCGAAATTTACTTCTATGAGTAAAGCCACCTTAACGCTTTATTCACTTAACATGTGGATTCGGAGATTATGAGAGGATGAGGATGGATGGTAAAGGAGACGGACGAGGGAGGGAACCTGTAACTGATTGAAAAGAAAAATAAAGGTAAAATTTTTGACACAAGTTAGAGGCAGGCTTTTTTTGGTCGGACGTCCCGCATATTTTGTAAGAGCCAAACGATTACGGTGGAAATGATCACAGGCATAAGACTAAGTAAATAGCTGAACCAATAGATTGAAAATGTCATTATTTCCACGTAAAAGGGACCATAAGATTGGCGATAGATCAGTTCTTTGCAACTCCACCCCTCACTAGGTAGAGAAGACTTTTTACCTGTGCTTAGTGAATTACTGTCATTTTTAACAACTCATCCTGCTTGAAATGTCCGGAATAATTTAGCCTTTTACATGATTTACTTGTATTACTATTGACAATCACATTAAAAATACTAGCCCTTTGTATTATCTTAATGAGTGTTCAGCAGTTTCGTCTACATATCACTCTTTTAGTCTCTGGTCTGACCCGCATTGCTCACCTGACTATCCTGACTATCCTGACTGCTTTTTGATCTGCAACTACATCTACATCTACTTATTACCCTGCTAGCCACCACAAGGGTGTTTGGCCGAGGGTGACTTATCACCAACATGAACTACAGTGAAGAAATTTACTTCCCCCAACATGCACCACACAATATGTATGCTATAAATGCTACAGAAACCACTAAATTAATATTTAATGTAACTACGTAAACGTGACAAAAGATTCATGCAGGGAACATGCAAAACATGGTGTTAGCACTACTCGGCAGATTTAGAAACATGCATTAGGGGGAATATGAATTAATCAGCTACACTACCTGTCAACTAACGTACTTTTAAGTCTCAACGCAGCCATTATGGTCTCTTATCGATTGCGGGAAAAACGACATTTTAAACCTATCTGTTCTGCAAACTATTTCCGTTATTTTATTCTCATGATCTGATCTACCGTAGTAAGTTGGAGTTAGTAAGATATAGAAAACTTCTTCTAAACTATTGACAGGGGGATTGTGCGAGGTCCTGAATTCGACTGGAGCGGGTGCTGTATGCCTGGTGCGCGATCGCCCCGTGTCACACACTCTAGTGGTGGCGTTTACGGTACTTTGTAGTTGTAGATTCGTGCCCGGTCCCTTGGGATTGGATGCCAGAATGCTATCAACCATACCAACCCGAACCAGACACGTCCCAGCTCAACCGTGGCTCGACGGTTGCCTCCGTCACCTCGCGCATCATTCCACGAATGCCGTCCGTTAGTTACAAGCACACCGCTCCTCGACGCCCCCCCCCCTATCTCCTTCCTCCGCATTGTTTGAGAGGCGTCCTCCCCCAACGTCATACGCCTCCTTGAACTCCGCCCCTTTCCTCCAACCTCTCTTCTCCCTCTCCCTCGAGGCCCTACCCCCCCCACAAACAAATGAGAAGAAGAAGGCGCCGTCTTTAAGACGCAGAAACTGGCATCGGGGAGGAGGCGACGCGGACACAAATCGAATTCCAAATGGGCAGGAGGAGTGAGTGAGTGTATGTGTTCCTTCGGCAAGGTGGTCTTCTTCATGCCTGACCCTAGAGAAGGCGAGGGAATCCTGACAGGGTCCCTTTTCCTGGTGCGCGTAAGGTTTCCGCGCGGTGGTGATCATGAGGGGTGGGTGCTTCGACGATTGGGTGAGTGTGGTGAGTTGGGATGTGTTGGGGGAGGGCGGGCACCATCCATGTGAGAGCACTAACCCACTTTCTTACGTGGCACCAGCACCCATAAGGGATTGAGGGGTGAGGAGCAAGAGGGCGCATCGTGAGAGGTGAGAAGGCCAAGGAGACGGTGAGTCCCATTCGTGAAGGAGGCGCGTGCCGTGCCAGAGAGTTGGGAACGCGGCCGGAATACCACGACCCAGCAAGTCAGCGTGAAATAGCCTCAGATTTCAAGGCGGTTGCAGCGATTATCGTTTATTTATAGATTTGCGTGAAATTTTGCGTACGCATAATAATAATAATAATAATATTTATTGACTCTAGGAATAATTTCCTATGGCGCAGGAACGCGTTATTACAAGTCAGACAAGTTAATAATATCAATCACATTCAAAACATGTCACTCAATTGCAAAAATGTTATCACATCACAGTACTTGTTCACAACAAATATTTTCAATTTCAAGTTCAAGACATTGTCGTGATCAAAGAGACAGCATATTCATTATTTTAATTAATGATGTTTACCTAAATATTAAGTTTCATTGAGTTAAAATGGCAGCAAAAATTTTTTAAATCATTCTGTTGACGTGATATTTTTCAACTCTTGCGGAATCGAATTCCACACATCACATATTTTACAAATAAATACAAATTGTACATAGTGGTTCTGTGGCAGAGTACAATTAATTTGTTTTTATTTCTGGTATTTCTTTTTTTTAACCGAATTATTAACAAGGCTGGAAAATGTAGGAAAAAGTTTCAGTATTTAACAGTTTGTGCATTAATACACCCTTTTGCAATCTTTTTCTGTGTTCAATTTCAAGAATTTTTAATTCATGAGAATACGGTGTAATATGCTCATCACATGGTACATCGCACGGATAGAGTATTGCACAGTTTAGAATTTTTTTTCAGTTTGGATTACTGAGATTTCGAAATATTTTACCTTATCTAAGGGTGGTAATCAACATGAGGGATCAAGAAGAGATAATTTATAATATGTATAGAAAAGGCGAAAAAAATTGAACGTTACCGGTTTGGTTTCTTGGCAATTTAATTCTATTTAAACACAACTTCAAATGGCTCTTGATATACATATTTCGCGATAATTTGATTACATACGGGGGATCGGGTTGGTGTGGTGGCTAGAGTCCTGGCATAACCATAACTGGCTATAATAAGGGTTGAAATCTCTGTAGAGGAGGATGTTTTTCAGAGATAACTCGATCCCTACTTGAGTGTCTTGTGGAGGGGTACTTCAAGCTCAGTACTCCGTCTGTCGGAGTTGACGTTAAACCGCGGTCACCTTGATTCCTTTCAGGCTAATCCTAACGCCGAGTTTCTATCCATCCTGCCTCCCCTACCTGCCCCATATGGCGCACATGACCTTATATTCAATCCATCGATTACATCTGTATGCACAGATTTTCCTCTAATCATAATACATTTCATGTTATTATAATGTATCATTCATGCATGCCTGGTGCGGAAGCACTCCCTGCCACAAACCCTTTGGGTGGCTTGCAGGGTATGACGTAGATGTAGATGTAGATATAATTGTTACCATCAAAGTATCTTGCCGTCAAAGGATATAAACATATTTACATATGATCTTTGCTTAAATTTCGAATTCTGCGCCGTAAACCTAACACATAGTAACGCTAAAATTGAGGCGAAAGTTTTAACATATACTTTTGGCATCATTTATAATACTATCTGCAGAGCGGTATAAATAGACGTACTTGAATAAAGTGTGATCCAACATTTTTGCCGACTTACTTTGAAAGTAAATTAAATGAGATCTCAATGACTCACGATTATCGCTCAGACTACTTTGATGTGTAATACGAAGGTTTGCAGAAAGTTCAGTGGAAGTAAAACATGGTGAATTAAAAACCGTCGGATATACAGCTATGTAACTTTACTTTCGATCCGGATTTCAATGTTGCATGTTGATATTTAACATTGGAATACATGTATCACATGAAAAGAACCCGGGTGGAAAGTAAACCTGTAAGGTGGATAATTGCGCAGTTTTACTGCATCCCTTTTATTTTATTCCATTAGTAGTATTCACTACCCAACCGATGATGTACCCTGGCAGCGGGTGTCCACGTGGTCCGGACACGCTTCGAAATATTTGACACGACTCTTGAATAATATATCTTTCGTATGGTAAATACGTCTGTATTCATGTAGTATCCTGCTCATAAATGAACTATGCATATGACTTAAACAGTTACGCCGTAGTGTTCAAACTATAATTACAGGGATAGGTTCTGGTGGAAAAAATACACCGCGTATTTTTTCTTCATCCATCCTTTATCTATCGACGTAAGTCTTACCATTCGTTGTTTCTTGCTTTGTTATTTCCGGTAGGGTAGCGGAATTTCAGAGCTAGGTGTGTGAGATAGGAGATGTTGTTGAGGGATTCACTGGGCGATAGGGCAGGATTTTTAAAAGTTGCGGGTGGAAACGAGCGGGAGTTCCTCTTAGGTTAAAAGAGCGGTAAATCAAACTTTTTAACCTTCAAAATTTGTTATGGGATGTACGACTAGTTTCGGAGTGTACTGGAAGATGGTGAAACTGCCGAAACTAGTTGTATATCCTATAATGCATTGTGAAAATTAGAAAGTTCGACTTACTACAGTTGGTGGAGGAATATGCTGAGGAATTGGAGGAAAAGGACAGCAGAATGAAGGATTTTCGGATTTAATGCCGAGGTCTCTCATTCCATTGTTCTGGTCCCAACCACTTCCCCGGCTGCCCCAACCCTCCCCGAGGTTGAGACGGCCTTGAAGGCACGAGTGTGACCCACTGCCTTCCACCATGCCCAGTAGACTCCCCCATCCCGTAACCTTCTTAAGGCAACCCTTCAAGGATTTCGCCGCGACTGTGTGAGGCTATTACTGAATTCCATCTTTTAGTTCGAATTATTTTAAAAACAATGTTTCCCCAGCCCTAGATATAACATAACGAGATTAAAAAAACAACTTAGATTCAAAATATGCCGATGCATATTCGGTTATTTTTTAAATGAATACTCTCTGTAGCAATATTCGCTGACCATAGAACCATTTCTTTTGAGTTAACGCCTTTAGACTTCAATCATTGCGGTGATTTTCCAATAGCTCGAGAATATGATAGGAAATTTCCCTCATGTTTCTACCATTCAGATTCCTGAGATAATTTTCTTTATCGGAACAATTTTGCGTTTATGGAGTATTGACATAAAATAAAAAATAACTCTGTTTTATAATTTTCTACTGAATTTTAGTTCCCATTCCGACATTTTGAGCAACCTAATTTGTTCTCGATAGTTATACACATCATACTCGTGTGTATGTATTTATACGAGGAATTGAATAATTTTTCGTGATATTTTTCTGTTAAAATGATAAAATGGACAGACAAAATAAGAAATAATAAAGCGCCAAAAAGAGTTGAAGAAGAAAGGACCATTTGCATTACCACACAGAAAAGGAGAACCAGATGGATTGGAAACACTCTGAGACACAATGGGTTTGTGAAGAACATAATTGAAGGCAAAGTAGGGTGAAAAGTCCCCAGAAGTAGAAACAGGAATATGTTCATGGACCAATCAAATAAGACAGTACATAGGGAAAGATACCAGGAGGTAAGGGAACAAGTATTATGTAGGGAAGGGAGGAGGGGTGCAGTCAACCAACCTTAGGAATTTACAACCAATGATGCATTCTTCTTCCTCATTTGTTTGTGCAGGTATACGCCTTTGGAAATCACCGAAATAAACTGAAACACTCTCGCGATGCAAAGTTATTGAAAAGTAAATGGTGCTGAGGTATATTTAATATCTGTCCGTAGACTTTCGCCTTAATTTTACTACTGCTTTTGCGTAGACCATACTTAAGTACACCTTTACTGTAAAAGACATGGAACGAGGCATAGGGCAACATTCCATTCAAGTGCATCTATGGAAGCGTAGGAACTCACTACGCAGGAAGTAATTGAAATGATACAAGAATTATTCTTTCATTTTTTCCATCATTAAACAATGATATTATTAGAGTTTTTGAAGCAGTATTCGAAATTTTAACGAAATTATGTTGAAACCTATTTTTTTTGCATATTGGACTCGGCTTGGCGTCTAAATATGTTTTAGCGACTATAATAATAGTAAAGTTATTTTAATTCGCGTTTAAAATAAATTTTGTCCAATTTAATCCAATTATTACGAATTATACGTCATGTTCCATAAAGCTATGTGTTAAAATAGCATCAAATGGCCGGAAAAACAAATCGATAAGATGCAATTTTTTCTACTTTTACCTATAAGTATCTCTAATGAGATCAAGTGTGTAAAGTTTCACGCTAATTTGTTCGAAAACAAAAGTCGCTCTTTGAGACAGGATTATTTCAAGATGTGGATTTCACATTCTAATGAATGCCAACCATGCATCATGAGAATTCGAGAGCCATGGAGTCCAGATTGGTACTTGGCAAAATTTGCGAGGACGGTAGTCAATATTGAAAATTATAAACAAGTCCAAGGTATGCTTTTAATTTAAATTCCATTATTTTTTTGCAAATTTTTACGTGAAAATGGATAATATGCTGTTATTGAAAAGCATATTTTTAAAAATTATTTGACACATGTCCAGTCTTTCAGTTCAGTCTTTCAGGAGACAATAAATGTGCATTTTACATCGTTTGGATATCAAACCCCTGAGTGGAATTCAAGGTCAATGAATAACTAGAACCTAACTGAATTGGTTCATTGCGTTGGTTCATTCTGAATTGGTTAAATGTTTGGTTCCTATCACACCACAATTTTTCCATGTCTCATCGACAAATTGCAAAGTTGCTCTAATGCTCATAAAATGTCAATATGTTCACATAAACATAAGAACATTATCGACATTACAAAGGTGAGTAAACAGACAGAGTGTACTCTTTACTCACCTTGGACTAATTAGCCGATTGTGGAGGACAACAATAGTACTTATGCATTGATGGGCACATGCTAGTAAGCAAAGCCGTCAATAGTGCATCTCCTCCTCTGTTCGCGTAGGCGCTAATCTTTCTAGAATAAGGATTCATACGCTGGAGCCGTGTTTTTCAAACTTCAGTGAGCCAAGTAGCTTTAAGTAATTACAGCAATTGAAGAGATGGCGGAAGTAATCCCCGCCGAGGAAAATATTATATGAGCGTCAATATGTGTGTGTGTGTGAATGTATTTCTGAGACTTTGGCTCCACGCCCGACTTTTCTTGGACTCCCGAAGACCGCCTGCCGTCTTACTTCAATCCGATTAGTGTACCCGCCCCTTCCTCGACAGCGTCACCGCCTCCGTCCGCCCCCCACCTCACTCCGCCCCCTCGAACAACGCCTCCACCCCCATAGACCACCTTCCTTCCACACAAAACCTCGCTTCCCCACCCACCAGCTCCCAGCCCTTGGTCATAATTTACTTAACAGTCACAAATCGGATCATTCTTGGCATATTATTCACTTTTCTTGAGGGAAAAAATTACCTTTTCACATAATTTTACCTGGTACTTAGCAAAAATAAAGCTTATCCCCGAGGAGTAATGCTAAGTTGATTCATCCACGAGGTCTTTTTCGTTATCATTGTTCATTCGTGTTTGCCGATAAATTCTAATAAGATAAAATACACACGAATTAAAGACACCCCACCGAATAGCATAGTGCTGGCATGTGCTATGAGGGAGTTCATTACGTAAAGTGGCTAATGTGCAAAATTTTCTCTCAGCTTGAGTGTCTGATAACTTATATACGAATAACGAAAATACGTTCTAAATAGCTGTGAACTCCATGAACAGCTTGAGATTTTGTTTGGAACTGCCGATAAATCTCAGTATTTCGTTTAGTGGAATTTTTATCTTTCTGTCCGTACTATGTAAAATATTGGCAATATTTTTGCCCTCTTTATACAGAGGTATGATATTTAGTGTCAATTTACCGTTTCTTTAGCCATCTTTAAAAACATTCATGAATAATAAAATTTATCACGGCCGAATAAGAGCCAACAGAATATATCTAATTGAAATGACAGGCTGTTGCCAATAATATGCTCGAGGTGAAAACTCTTAGGCACAACCATGCCTAGAAAATTAAGAAAGTAAAATAATGAGGAAGTGGACCGATGAAAATAGAATTTAATCATTCTTGAGCGAAGTCCATTTTTAATTATGATAAATTTCAACAGAATTTGTCTTTTGACCTTTTTTCATGTCTATGCACATGTTTTCATTTATTATGCTTAGTTACGGATTTTAAAAATGTGTTCCGATGCTTTTTTTTAGCCATAGCCGATATGAATAATGGGCTTTTTCCAATCACCTGTCGCATATATGAGCACATTGTGGGCAAATGGGATTCCCCGAGTCCACATTGCGGACGATATGATAACAAAAGAACGGCTGAAGTGTATAGAAAATGGCGGGACAATAATCAACTTCTACAAATAATTGGTGAAACTCGTCACTTTCAAGATTTATCTCCGAATCAATATGAGTGTTCTTTTATTGAGAAATTATCACAATTAGTGTAGAAATTAGGATAATCCTGTTTCTATAACTGCATATTTTTCCGCCATCACAAATATCGTTTGCTGGCGCACACGCTGACGCTGGCGAGCAACGGTGAAGACGTGTTTGAATCTCATTAGCAGAGATGCCGTCACAAATGTCATTGGAACGCGCTCTGTGCCAATCAGATTAGAACAGTTGAAGGTGGCTAGAGCGGTAATCGAGAATCATTGAGGGCTCATTTTTAAAACTGTTTAAGTCGGAAAAACTTCTTTGAACACCCTTCATCAGTCCATCTGTTTTTACGGTAGAAATAACCATGCATGCAGTTATAAAAATGATGTAATAATTATATTTATCAAATATTGTCTTAGTTAAAGCAATGCTAAGACTTGGGTTTTACGGTGCGGAATTCTAATTTTAAATGAAAATGGTGCGTAATTACGCGTTTTTCACTCGGCATGTCACCTTGACATATGCTAGTCACCATCATTGAAGTAGATGGAGAGGGCACTTGCTATGCTGGCCAATTCTAGAAGTAGTCAGTCAGAAGAAGCCAGTAGGTACGTCATCTTCGTTGACCCTTATTTTCCTATAGCGCTTGAAGGGCTAACAAATGGTTATGTAATTTTACGATGTTTTCCATGGATAACTTACTAGAAACCAGTATGTGTTTACTTCTTTCATATGAATTCTCCGTAAATACATTGTTTATTTATTGGAATTAACAATAATATGCATTCCCGGTGAAAACAAGGGCACAACATAGAGTAGAATACATATCACTAAGTAGCGAGTATGTGTTTCGAGACTTTCTTGCCTTAAATTCAAAAATATATGGTTGATATTATTGCATTACATCCGCTAATTCATCCAGTCCGTCGTGATATCTGTAGAAAAGTAATGAGAGCGCGGGGTTAAACAATATGATTGTTGCTTCGGTTGTCAGGCTTCTATTTGATGACGTAGAGCCCTCTCCATGCACCTCAATGGCCACCATTATAATAATAAGCAACGTATTACTTCGCCCTTAGGAGAAAATCTTGGCATATCCAGTCGACTATTTGGAAATATATCACGAGTACCATTACATTACGTGTTAAAATAGCATTAAATTTCCAATAACTCAATTGTAAACAAACAATTTTTTTCACTTTTATCTATAGGTGCATATTGCTAAGAAGCACACACATGCTAAGTCTCACTCAAATCTGTACGTGAGCAAAATTCACTCCACCCATTTTATCAAAGATACGGGGTTGGAAAACACCTACTCTGTACTGATCTGGAAATATTCAGCGTCCCTATCGTGTCCTCCCAGTACTCATGGCTTATAAAATCACTCGGTCGTTTATCGATTCCTGTACGGCCCTTATTTTTCTGTTAGCCCTTCTATCTTCCTCTTCTTAAGTATGTGATGTTGCTTCATCAATCAGCGTATTGAGGAATAAAAACTATTCCGTTGCTCCATTATGTCAATCGTACATTTCAAGTTTGGACTCGTCGAATGTTGTAAATATCCACGATTGAAGCAAAACAAATGATTGACTGGTCAGCAAGCGTAATTCCGGCGCGGAAAATTAATATAATTCATTAAATAATTACGTCAGCCGAGATAATGAATTTTAAAGCGCAAATATTGATTCAAACTATATTTTGTTTACTCATAAGATACCTATCTACTGAGTTATTTGTCTTTGGTCGGTATAGAATTCGCTTGGAAATGAACTTTATTGGTGAATCGCACATTGAAAAGAGCCTGAGCTAAAGCACAAGGGAGAACAAAATTCAAGGTGTGGAATAGCTTGAATGTAGTTTTATGTGATTTTTAAATAAAAAAGAGCAGTGAAGGCATTCATTTTTGCGCCTAAGTTGTGACGATAAAAATGTAGCATGTCTCATTTTATTTACCTATGGAAGGGGAAGGTTGGTACGCAAATCCATGGAAAAAATTCACTCTTTGCGTTACTCATTATAGTTAATTCTTTTTGGCTGCACGATGTCGATGTGATTGTTACTTGCCACCCAACTGTAGTGGGAAATTGGGTTTTTAACCAGCATAATAAGACTACAGTTTCACATAGTTGTCAGTAATTACGGTAAATGAGTTGGATTTCTGTACCGACAATTTTTTTTTAATGAGCAAAACATGTCACGTTATTCAGTACAGAAAGATTTTTCTGAACAAGTGTTTTCACTAAGGAGATTATTCTCATTTTCTAAAGAAAAGAAGTAACGCTAAGACATAGCTGTGGCTCTCTCTTTCCCAAAAAAATTTTCATATTATTTTTAGAGGTACGTCCAAGATACAACTTAAGTAATTACTGGTGATTAATGTATTGCCTAACCACCTTTATCTCGGGCTTTACTATTTTCATACGAGAAGGATGCATTGAATTAGCAAATGCTATGTACTAGCATATAAGGAATTATTAAGAATTCATGAAAAAATGTCAATTTTTTTGTTTATTTTGAAGTCTATTGGACTAATGTATACGGTGAAATACCAATTTTCCATTCAGGTACAGGGACATTTTCCATGGTGTGTTTCCGTGATTCTCCATGCACGAATTAAGGCTTTCCCAAAGTTGAATTCTGCGGGTACTAAGTTAAATTTGTGACATGAGCTATTTTACTGTATAAGAATGATCCATTTTGGCGTCAAAATTTCTAAAAAATTTCCCTAAACTTTTTATATCCCATTAACGCTTCTAATTTTCTTTCAAATTAATGATTTATATAGCTGATAATACATATTCCTAATCAGTTTTCCTTTAAAAATGCTTTGCACTTCAACATTTTTTTGGCTGTATCCAGAACGGCTTGAGATTATAAGCAACTGTTTGTAGCCTAACATATGGGCAATAATCGAAGAGTAGATAATGTTAACAAGTTAACAGTTTTTTTATTATACAATTTATATTTATTTTTAATCCCGACAGATGTGGCGCCGCATGTTTAAACTGTTTAATTTCCAGCACCTTTCATATAACAGAACGGTGTTTCGGCTCTCGCCGCCGAAACACCTGTCTGTTTTAATCGCCGAAAAAAACGCCGAAAAAAAGGTCAGTTAAAACTGACGATTACTTAATTTTTTCAAGAAAGATTTTTTTTTTCAAGAAAGATTTTCAAGAAAGATCTTTTCGGCGGCGAGAGCCGAAACACCTGTCTGTTTTAATCGCCGAAAAAAACGCCGAAAAAAAGGTCAGTTAAAACAGACGATTACTTTTGAGCCGGGCATTAAAGATTACTGCCAAATACGTCATTCAAGCGCTCTTTACTGTCTTGTCGCTCTTTATTTATCGTGCCTTTTATGAATTACGTGTACATTGAGTAGCTTGTGCCACAAAATGACTGTGTTGAAGGATTTGTTTTTGTGTTCAATAAAATATTGCCCAAAAACTCGGCAAATACCATGCAAATTATATGAAAGGTGCTGGAAATTAAACAGTTTAAACATGCGGTGCCACATCTGTCGGGATTAAAAAGAATGTAAACTGTATAATATAAAAACTGTGCGGCAACCACTACAAACCTCTGAGTTTTCGTGGAATCGTTAGAACTCATGAGTTTATGGATTGTGGTCGAGAAACTCGGTCGGAATAGAAAGCTTTAGTTCTGGCTCAATCCGAATCTGAAAGGCTTGATAAATAATTTGAGTGTAAACCAGTGTTGTCAATATTGACTTATATTCATATTATTTTTTGCGTATCGCACAGCCAGCTTAGGTAGAGGGGACCTATGTGACGACCATGTATTCGCCTGTCGGGCGGTTCCTTTAGTGCTAATAATAATCATTTTAAGAGACGATGAAGTGTACAGAAGAGTAGAAGAGGAAAGGATCATATGGAACACCATAGAAAAAAGAAGAACGAGATGGATTGGACGCGCCCTGAGACACGATGGGTTTGTGAAGAACATAATTAAAGTTAAAATAGAGGGAAAAGTCCCCAGAGGAAGACCCAGGAATAAGTTCATGGACCAAATAAATACGAAAGTACATAGGAAGAGATACCAGGAGGTAAGAGAACTAGCATTAGATAGGGAAGGGTGTAGGGTTGCAGTCAACCAATCTTAGGATTGAACGACCAATGAATAAACATTTTTCACAATGAGCAGACACCTGACCGGTTTCATAGTTAGGCTTTAACCTCGCGGACTGTGGCGACTAGAGCACGCCTTTGACTGGTCGCTAAACTTTTGTCTAACTAAACTAAAAATTGTCTCACTGGTAGTGTTGGACACCTTGTTCCTTTAAATACCTCATGAATCTAGAGATGCTTTGCTCGCCTCGGTGGCTAAACTGGTTTTTTCCTCTATACACCGATTTTTTCGTCTATCATGTGCAGTCATTTCACACGTTACCCCACTCGTGGTAGAATCAGGAACTAAAAGTTACGAATGAGAGATATTTTCTTTTCCTAGCTATACATTTGATGTCACAAAATCATATACACGTTAAGAAACCTAATCAGAGACAAAATATAAACTCTTCTATATGTTACCTCCAGATCACTAAACGTGATAGAGTGATAAGACCTCGGCACCAAGCTGAGGAGTATATATAAAATCCGAAGATTCTTGCGAAACTGTGTGGAACTTATGCATGATGCATAAATGAAAAACTTTGCAATTTTCCGCGATATAAATTTTACTCCGACCCAGGTTTCGAAATTTTTACACCATCATCACCTGATCACCTGATGATGATGTAAAAACATTGAAACGTGGGTCGCAGTAAAATTTATATCGCAGAAAATTGCAAAGTTTTTCATTTGTGCATGAGGAGTAAGTATTCGAGTCCCGTTTAATGGGTTTCATTCTCTTCAGTGGAAATTAGCTATCTGCGAATTTTTTGTGTTTTGCTGCGAAAACGGTTGTAACAGACAATTCGTGGTGACAGTATGCTTTATGCCATAATGGCGGAGAGTATTTTGTGGGGGGGCGCCTATATCGTCGTGACCCTCAAGTCACGATCGGTCATCTCTTTCTTTTTCAACTTTCAACGTCCTTATTTCGGAGTTGCATATAAGTTCATATTTTCTGGAAGAGAATTTGCATTTTCCGCATTGGAATCAGTTGCCCGTAGAGGAAGGGCAATAAAGTATTACAAAGTTTTCTTAAATACCCGTACGATTGCTTCTCACGAAAACATATCGTCAATAACAGTGGCAATGATTTTTAAAATTGCCTTGTCTGTGTAAACTTCGTAGTTAAGACGGGGTAAAGATGATAGTTATGATTTAAATTGGTCGAGAAACGTTGGAATGGCGCCCAAAGACATGGATATGTCGGTGTCAACAGATGCGTTGATGACATGACTTGAGCGGTGCGAAATGTGGGGCTTCCTACGAGGAGATGAATCGAAAAACGAATCACGCAGTACAATGAAGAGTACCCAATGATTGGAGAAGCTTAGGTGGCAGACTAAGAGATGGCAGGATGATATTAAAGATCATACCATTAGGTATTTAAACTTTTAATGTGCAAATAATAAACTATACAGAATCTAAATAATCATGCTATAAGGAGACAAATAGTAAAACGATTAACATTTTAATTTTACTGTTCTAGTTGCATAAGTAAGAAAGATGTTGACTTTGAGGACACGTTCTCGAAACTAAGTTTGGATTGGATAAGCCTTGGATATCGGATGGAAAAATTTTTCGTGCTCCTTAAGTGGGATATAATAGCATATTCATTGATTTCGGCACTCAAGCATAGTGTAATAAGTGACCCTTCTTGCAGGCGTAAACGACGCGTCGTGTTGACCTGAGGACGGACAGGCCGACAAGCTAAGTTTTCCATCGGCTACGTCGACTTCTCACGCATCAGCGGTCTGCATTATGTTAAGTTACTGTGGACTTCGTTTATATCAGTCTGAAAGAGGACTTTCAAGTTTGGTGCTAAGTTAGGCTTTCCATGACCGACATTTTGATATGCCTATCATCATCCTTAGGGCGAAGAACTTGCTATAATCTTCCGTTCAATAATATTTTCATCGGAAGCATTAACTCCCGCGGAATCCTTAAGTTACAACTGCGATCTACTTATATCCATCTAATTACCGGTCTTCTCACTAACTTTTCGATTTGAAGGTGGGGAATATCGTCATCATTACGCTCCTTACCCGACCGACAATGTGCATATGTGGGCATGCTTGATGCCCTGTTGACGTAGTAACTCAGCCCAAGCTGAATACTAGATATTCGGAATTAAGCCGAGGGGTCTTGAACCGCGCCAGATAGAAAAGTATTGCTTTAGGCGGATGGCGAGTGAAGCTTTCGATGCATACATTTGAAAATAGACTACCCCTAGCTTTTACTCGTTTCATGTGACTTATGGGTAATTTTTTCATCATGTTAGTTTTAATTACAGTGAGGTCTTGGTATGATTTCATATACTTTTTAGCTGTTCAAATAATTAATGACATATGAGACACCATAGAATTTGTGACCTGAGACCTTCGATTACGCGGAAGGTTCATTGGTGAGGTTTTCCGCTAAGACCTGCCAATGACTATTTTTTTTACAATATTAAACGATGATACAGACATCACATACTGGGCGCGTCATTTATTTCAGTGTGAGCAAATAAGATTGTCAATAAAAAGAATTATATGAACCCTCACTTTAGATGATATAATTTCATATTTACGACTTTAAAATCAGTCGGGCTATGGTAGAACAGTGGGTCAGGAAGTGGATTCATCGGCAATAATTTTGACAAAGTGACGATTTTGGCCGTGAGGAAAATTGAGAAACAAATCGCGTGGTTTTAAGAGAGAACAAACTGGTCGCAAATGTTTAGATGGTTGACCAACAGATGGCTCGATCAAAGTACAGTGTAAGCAGCATAGATTCTTCTTAACTTTATATAATAAGGAAGCATAATAAAGAAGTTATTGTAAGTCATATAAAAGGCATCATTTATTAAAGTATATTTAAAGTCAATGTAATCACTAGAAGCTGCGGTATTGGAAACAAATATACATTGAAGTCAAGTTCTCAATATGTAGTGCGGTGTAGAAGTTAGAATACACCGTCGAGTCATCTTTTACTTTGAATTTTCGAATCTTTACATAGTATACCGAGTTCATTTCTTTGAACTTGTGAAGGACACTGGGTGACATTGTACGGTCGTGTTTGCACGATATGGGCGCATCTTTTGGTCGCTGTTATGACGCCGTCGGGCCTTACACGCACGGTGCTTGCATTAGCGTTGCGGCTCGACCCAGCGGGCGTTTTGCGGGTCACACCTGTCTCGGCGCACTCCTAAGGTATTATAAAATTGTAAACATATTTTCAAATTTTTTGGAGTTTGGAGAAGTCGAGGTCAGAGGAGAAAATCATTAGCCATAAGGCATCTAGAAAACGAGAGCATGTATAATTTAATCATCAATAACGAGGCAATAAACTAGCTAAATGTGTCCTGGGGTATAGACCTGATATAACCTTGATAGCGTTTGAGATATTGGTTAGTAAAAGAAAAAGAAGGATGTATCAACGCTAAAAATAATTGAGCGTATTTAAAAGTTTTTAATGTGTCATGGGAGTGCGCCTCGACAGATGTGACCCTCAATACACGCCCGGAATATTTTTTTTGCATTCTACCTCTTACTTACTGCGATCTACTTATATCCATCTACTTACCGGTCTTCTCACTTTCTTTTCGATTTGAAGGTGGGGAATATCGTCATCATCACGCTCCTTAACCGACCGACAATGTGCATATGTGGGCATGCTTGATGCCCTGTTGACGTAGTAACTCAGCCCAAGCTGAATACTAGATATTCGGAATTAAGCCGAGGGGTCTTGAACCGCGCCAGATAGAAAAGTATTGCTTTAGGCGGATGGCGAGTGAAGCTTTCGATGCATACATTTGAAAATAGACTACCCCTAGCTTTTACTCGTTTCATGTGACTTATGGGTAATTTTTTCATCATGTTAGTTTTAATTACAGTGAGGTCTTGGTATGATTTCATATACTTTTTAGCTGTTCAAATAATTAATGACATATGAGACACCATAGAATTTGTGACCTGAGACCTTCGATTACGCGGGAGGTTCATTGGTGAGGTTTTCCGCTAAGACCTGCCAATGACTATTTTTTTTACAATATTAAACGATGATACAGACATCACATACTGGGCGCGTCATTTATTTCAGTGTGAGCAAATAAGATTGTCAATAAAAAGAATTATATGAACCCTCACTTTAGATGATACAATTTCATATTTCCGACTTTAAAATCAGTCGGGCTATGGTAGAACAGTGGGTCAGGAAGTGGATTCATCGGCAATAATTTTGACAAAGTGACGATTTTGGCCGTGAGGAAAATTGAGAAACAAGTCGCTTGGTTTTAAGAGAGAACAAACTGGTCGCAAATGTTTAGATGGTTGACCAACAGATGGCTCGATCAAAGTACAGTGTAAGCAGCATAGATTCTTCTTAACTTTATATAATAAGGAAGCATAATAAAGAAGTTATTGTAAGTTATATAAAAGGCATCATTTATTAAAGTATATTTAAAATCAATGTAATCACTAGAAGCTGCGGTATTGGAAACAAATATACATTAAAGTCAAGTTCTCAATATGTAGTGCGGTGTAGAAGTTAGAATACACCGGCGAGTCATCTTTTACTACGAATTTTCGAATCTTTAAATAGTATACCGATTCCATTTCTTTGCATATGTGAAGGACTTTGGGTGTTACTGTACGGTCGTGTTTGCACGTTACGGGCGCATCTTTCGGTCGCTGCTGAGACGTCGTCGGGCCTAGCAAGCACGGTGCTTGCATTAGCGTTGTGGCTCGACCCAGCGGGCGTTTTGCGGGTCACACCTGTCTCGGCGCACTCCTAAGGTATTATAAAATTGTAAACATATTTTCAAATTTTTTGGAGTTTGGAGAAGTCGAGGTCAGAGGAGAAAATCATTAGCCATAAGGCATCTAGAAAACGAGAGCATGAATAATTTAATCATCAATAACGAGGCAATAAACTAGCTAAATGTGTCCTGGGGTATAGAACTGATATATCCTTGATAGCGTTTGAGATATTGGTTTGTAAAAGAAAAAGAAGGATGTATCAACGCTAAAAATAATTGAGCGTATTTAAAAGTTTTTAATGTGTCATGGGAGTGCGCCTCGACAGATGTGACCCTCAAAACACGCCCGGAATATTTTTTTTGCATTCTACCTCTTACTTACTGCGATCTACTTATATCCATCTACTTACCGGTCTTCTCACTTTCTTTTCGATTTGAAGGTGGGGAATATCGTCATCATCACGCTCCTTAACCGACCGACAATGTGCATATGTGGGCATGCTGGATGCCCTGTTGACGTAGTAACTCAGCCCAAGCTGAATACTAGATATTCGGAATTAAGCCGAGGGGTCTTGAACCGCGCCAGATAGAAAAGTATTGCTTTAGGCGGATGGCGAGTGAAGCTTTCGATGCATACATTTGAAAATAGACTACCCCTAGCTTTTACTCGTTTCATGTGACTTATGGGTAATTTTTTCATCATGTTAGTGTTAATTACAGTGAGGTCTTGGTATGATTTCATATACTTTTTAGCTGTTCAAATAATTAATGACATATGAGACACCATAGAATTTGTGACCTGAGACCTTCGATTACGCGGAAGGTTCATTGGTGAGGTTTTCCGCTAAGACCTGCCAATGACTATTTTTTTTACAATATTAAACGATGATACAGACATCACATACTGGGCGCGTCATTTATTTCAGTGTGAGCAAATAAGATTGTCAATAAAAAGAATTATATGAACCCTCACTTTAGATGATATAATTTCATATTTACGACTTTAAAATCAGTCGGGCTATGGTAGAACAGTGGGTCAGGAAGTGGATTCATCGGCAATAATTTTGACAAAGTGACGATTTTGGCCGTGAGGAAAATTGAGAAACAAATCGCGTGGTTTTAAGAGAGAACAAACTGGTCGCAAATGTTTAGATGGTTTACCAACAGATGGCTCGATCAAAGTACAGTGTAAGCAGCATAGATTCTTCTTAACTTTATATAATAAGGAAGCATAATAAAGAAGTTATTGTAAGTTATATAAAAGGCATCATTTATTAAAGTATATTTAAAGTCAATGTAATCACTAGAAGCTGCGGTATTGGAAACAAATATACATTGAAGTCAAGTTCTCAATATGTAGTGCGGTGTAGAAGTTAGAATACACCGTCGAGTCATCTTTTACTTTGAATTTTCGAATCTTTACATAGTATACCGAGTTCATTTCTTTGAACTTGTGAAGGACTTGGGGTGTCATTGTACGGTCGTGTTTGCACGATACGGGCGCATCTTTCGGTCGCTGCTGAGACGTCGTCGGGCCTAGCAAGCACGGTGCTTGCATTAGCGTTGTGGCTCGACCCAGCGGGCGTTTTGCGGGTCACACCTGTCTCGGCGCACTCCTAAGGTATTATAAAATTGTAAACATATTTTCAAATTTTTGGAGTTTGGAGAAGTCGAGGTCAGAGGAGAAAATCATTAGCCATAAGGCATCTAGAAAACGAGAGCATGTATAATTTAATCATCAATAACGAGGCAATAAACTAGCTAAATGTGTCCTGGGGTATAGAACTGATATATCCTTGATAGCGTTTGAGATATTGGTTTGTAAAAGAAAAAGAAGGATGTATCAACGCTAAAAATAATTGAGCGTATTTAAAAGTTTTTAATGTGTCATGGGAGTGCGCCTCGACAGATGTGACCCTCAAAACACGCCCGGAATATTTTTTTTGCATTCTACCTCTTACTTACTGCGATCTACTTATATCCATCTACTTACCGGTCTTCTCACTTTCTTTTCGATTTGAAGGTGGGGAATATCGTCATCATCACGCTCCTTAACCGACCGACAATGTGCATATGTGGGCATGCTGGATGCCCTGTTGACGTAGTAACTCAGCCCAAGCTGAATACTAGATATTCGGAATTAAGCCGAGGGGTCTTGAACCGCGCCAGATAGAAAAGTATTGCTTTAGGCGGATGGCGAGTGAAGCTTTCGATGCATACATTTGAAAATAGACTACCCCTAGCTTTTACTCGTTTCATGTGACTTATGGGTAATTTTTTCATCATGTTAGTGTTAATTACAGTGAGGTCTTGGTATGATTTCATATACTTTTTAGCTGTTCAAATAATTAATGACATATGAGACACCATAGAATTTGTGACCTGAGACCTTCGATTACGCGGAAGGTTCATTGGTGAGGTTTTCCGCTAAGACCTGCCAATGACTATTTTTTTTACAATATTAAACGATGATACAGACATCACATACTGGGCGCGTCATTTATTTCAGTGTGAGCAAATAAGATTGTCAATAAAAAGAATTATATGAACCCTCACTTTAGATGATATAATTTCATATTTACGACTTTAAAATCAGTCGGGCTATGGTAGAACAGTGGGTCAGGAAGTGGATTCATCGGCAATAATTTTGACAAAGTGACGATTTTGGCCGTGAGGAAAATTGAGAAACAAGTCGCTTGGTTTTAAGAGAGAACAAACTGGTCGCAAATGTTTAGATGGTTGACCAACAGATGGCTCGATCAAAGTACAGTGTAAGCAGCATAGATTCTTCTTAACTTTATATAATAAGGAAGCATAATAAAGAAGTTATTGTAAGTTATATAAAAGGCATCATTTATTAAAGTATATTTAAAGTCAATGTAATCACTAGAAGCTGCGGTATTGGAAACAAATATACATTGAAGTCAAGTTCTCAATATGTAGTGCGGTGTAGAAGTTAGAATACACCGTCGAGTCATCTTTTACTTTGAATTTTCGAATCTTTACATAGTATACCGAGTTCATTTCTTTGAACTTGTGAAGGACTTGGGGTGTCATTGTACGGTCGTGTTTGCACGATACGGGCGCATCTTTTGGTCGCTGTTAAGACGCCGTCGGGCCTTACACGCACGGTGCTTGCATTAGCGTTGCGGCTCGACCCAGCGGGCGTTTTGCGGGTCACACCTGTCTAGGCGCACTCCTAAGGTATTATAAAAATGTAAACATATTTTCAAATTTTTTGGAGTTTGGAGAAGTCGAGGTCAGAGGAGAAAATCATTAGCCATAAGGCATCTAGAAAACGAGAGCATGTATAATTTAATCATCAATAACGAGGCAATAAACTAGCTAAATGTGTCCTGGGGTATAGACCTGATATATCCTTAATAGCGTTTGAGATATTGGTTTGTAAAAGAAAAAGAAGGATGTATCAACGCTAAAAATAATTGAGCGTATTTAAAAGTTTTTAATGTGTCATGGGAGTGCGCCTCGACAGATGTGACCCTCAAAACACGCCCGGAATATTTTTTTTGCATTCTACCTCTTACTTACTGCGATCTACTTATATCCATCTACTTACCGGTCTTCTCACTTTCTTTTCGATTTGAAGGTGGGGAATATCGTCATCATCACGCTCCTTAACCGACCGACAATGTGCATATGTGGGCATGCTGGATGCCCTGTTGACGTAGTAACTCAGCCCAAGCTGAATACTAGATATTCGGAATTAAGCCGAGGGGTCTTGAACCGCGCCAGATAGAAAAGTATTGCTTTAGGCGGATGGCGAGTGAAGCTTTCGATGCATACATTTGAAAATAGACTACCCCTAGCTTTTACTCGTTTCATGTGACTTATGGGTAATTTTTTCATCATGTTAGTGTTAATTACAGTGAGGTCTTGGTATGATTTCATATACTTTTTAGCTGTTCAAATAATTAATGACATATGAGACACCATAGAATTTGTGACCTGAGACCTTCGATTACGCGGAAGGTTCATTGGTGAGGTTTTCCGCTAAGACCTGCCAATGACTATTTTTTTTACAATATTAAACGATGATACAGACATCACATACTGGGCGCGTCATTTATTTCAGTGTGAGCAAATAAGATTGTCAATAAAAAGAATTATATGAACCCTCACTTTAGATGATATAATTTCATATTTACGACTTTAAAATCAGTCGGGCTATGGTAGAACAGTGGGTCAGGAAGTGGATTCATCGGCAATAATTTTGACAAAGTGACGATTTTGGCCGTGAGGAAAATTGAGAAACAAATCGCGTGGTTTTAAGAGAGAACAAACTGGTCGCAAATGTTTAGATGGTTGACCAACAGATGGCTCGATCAAAGTACAGTGTAAGCAGCATAGATTCTTCTTAACTTTATATAATAAGGAAGCATAATAAAGAAGTTATTGTGAGTTATATCAAAGACATCATTTATTAAAGTATATTTAAAATCAATGTAATCACTAGAAGCTGCGGTATTGAAAACAAATATACATTGAAGTCAAGTTCTCAATATGTAGTGCGGTGTAGAAGTTAGAATGCACCGGCGAGTCATCTTTTACTACGAATTTTCGAATCTTTAAATAGTATACCGATTCCATTTCTTTGCATATGTGAAGGACTTTGGGTGTTACTGTACGGTCGTGTTTGCACGTTACGGGCGCATCGTTCGGTCGCTGCTGAGACGTCGTCGGGCCTAGCAAGCACGGTGCTTGCATTAGCGTTGCGGCTCTACCCAGCGGGCGTTTTGCGGGTCACACCTGTCTAGGCGCACTCCTAAGGTATTATAAAAAAGTAAACATATTTTCAATTTTTTTGGGAGTTATCCTCTCCTTTTAAAACTCTGAAAATATTCGGCAAACGAAACTTCTTCCACTAGTTAAGTTGCTTTCCGGGCAAAGCGTAGACATGGCCTTTTCGTATAATCTGGTGAGTTAGTTGATAATACAGGAAATACGATAAAAAATATAAAAAGGCATAAGTTGCGTTATACGTGGTAGGAATTGAGTACCTTACGTTTTTCTTTGACATATATTTCATCTAAAAATAAAATACAATGGTGGGGCTCATACCTATGACGTCTTACGTTAAATTGACGAAGACCAACGCCTTAGCCCACACGGCCACCGTTTCTTGTGTGTATAACGTGTACTCCTAAGTACATAATCACTACAATTTTATGTAGTACCCAGTTTTTTTCCACGAGAGTGAATGACTTGGGACTTTTCCTACATTCCATCTCAAGTTTTGGGCAAAAATGGTGATGTATACCTCCTCAACATAGTTCTCGCGATCTCTCCTTGGAGGTTAAATAATACAAGATAAAGGAAATAAGGAAACCTAAGCCGATAATGACATCAGGAGGTTGCTAAATAGAGCCAGTACATCAATTATACTTACCGAAGTTCAGTACTTTAGGATTGGTATTGTAGTCGAGGTGAGAAGAGAAAATCATTAGCCGTAAGGCATCTAGAAAACGCGAGCATGTGTAATTTAATCATCAATAACAAGGCAATAAACTAGCTAAATGTGTCCTGGGGTATCTACCTGATGTAACCTTGATAGCGTTTGAGATATTGGTTTGTAAAAGAAAAAGAAGGATGTATCAACGCTAAAAATAATTGAGCGTATTTAAAAGTTTTTAATGTGTCATGGGAGTGCGCCTCGACAGATGTGACCCTCAAATCATGCCCGAAATATTTTTTTTGCATTCTACCTCTTACTTACTTACTACGATCTATTTATATCCATCTACTTACCGGTCTTCTCTCTTTCTTTTCGATTTGAAGGTGGGGAATATCGTCATCATTACGCTCCTTACCCGACCGACAATGCGCATATGTGGGCATGCTGGATGCCCTGTTGACGTAGTAACTCAGCCCAAGCTGAATACTAGATATTCGGAATTAAGCCGAGGGGTCTTGAACCGCGCCAGATAGAAAAGTATTGCTTTAGGCGGATGGCGAGTGAAGCTTTCGATGCATACATTTGAAAATAGACTACCCCTAGCTTTTACTCGTTTCATGTGACTTATGGGTAATTTTTTCATCATGTTAGTGTTAATTACAGTGAGGTCTTGGTATGATTTCATATACTTTTTAGCTGTTCAAATAATTAATGACATATGAGACACCATAGAATTTGTGACCTGAGACCTTCGATTACGCGGAAGGTTCATTGGTGAGGTTTTCCGCTAAGACCTGCCAATGACTATTTTTTTTACAATATTAAACGATGATACAGACATCACATACTGGGCGCGTCATTTATTTCAGTGTGAGCAAATAAGATTGTCAATAAAAAGAATTATATGAACTCTCACTTTAGATGATATAATTTCATATTTCCGACTTTAAAATCAGTCGGGCTATGGTAGAACAGTGGGTCAGGAAGTGGATTCATCGGCAATAATTTTGACAAAGTGACGATTTTGGCCGTGAGGAAAATTGAGAAACAAGTCGCTTGGTTTTAAGAGAGAACAAACTGGTCGCAAATGTTTAGATGGTTGACCAACAGATGACTCGATCAAAGTACAGTGTAAGCAGCATAGATTCTTCTTAACTTTATATAATAAGGAAGCATAATAAAGAAGTTATTGTGAGTTATATCAAAGACATCATTTATTAAAGTATATTTAAAATCAATGTAATCACTAGAAGCTGCGGTATTGGAAACAAATATACATTGAAGTCAAGTTCTCAATATGTAGTGCGGTGTAGAAGTTAGAATGCACCGGCGAGTCATCTTTTACTACGAATATTCGAATCTTTACATAGTATGCCGATTTCATTTCTTTGAACTTGTGAAGGATTTGGGGTGTCATTGTACGGTCGTGTTTGCACGATACGGGCGCATCTTTTGGTTACTGTTGAGACGCCGTCGGGCCTAACACGCACCGTGCTTGCATTAGCGTTGCGGCTTGACCCAGCGGACGTGTTGCGCGTCACACCTGTCTCCTAAGATATTATAAAAATGTAAACATATTTTCAATTTTTTTGGGAGTTATCCTCTCCTTTTAACACTCTGAAAATATTCAGCCAACGAAACTTCTTCCACTAGTTAAGTTGCTTTCCGGGCAAAGCGTAGACATGGCCTTTCCGTATAATCTGGTGAGTTAGTTGATAATACAGAAAATAGGATAACAAATATAAAAAGGCGTAAGTTGCGTTATACGTGGTAGGAATTGAGTACCTTACGTTTTTCTTTGACATATATTTCATCTAAAAATAAAATACAATGGTGGGGCTCGTACCTATGACGTTTTACGTTAAATTGACGAAGACCAACGCCTTAGCCCACACGGCCACCGTTTCTTGTGTGTGTAACGTGTACTCCTAAGTACATAAGCACTACAAATTTATGTAGTACCCATTTTTTTTCCACGAGAGTGAAAGACTTGGGACTTTTCCTACATTCCATCTCAAGTTTTGGGCAAAAATGGTGATGTATACCTCCTCAACATAGTTCTCGCGATCTCTCCTTGGAGGTTAAATAATACAAGATAAAGGAAATAAGGAAACCTAAGCCGATAATGACAGCAGGAGTATGCTAAGTAGAGCCAGTACATCAATTATACTTACCGAAGTTCAGTACTTTAGGATTGGTATTGTAGTAGAGGTGAGAGGAGAAAATCATTAGCCGTAAGGCATCTAGAAAACGCGAGCATGTGTAATTTAATCATCAATAACAAGGCAATAAACTAGCTAAATGTGTCCTGGGGTATCTACCTGATGTAACCTTGATAGCGTTTGAGATATTGGTTTGTAAAAGAAAAAGAAGGATGTATCAACGCTAAAAATAATTGAGCGTATTTAAAAGTTTTTAATGTGTCATGGGAGTGCGCCTCGACAGATGTGACCCTCAAATCATGCCCGAAATATTTTTTTTGCATTCTACCTCTTACTTACTTACTACGATCTATTTATATCCATCTACTTACCGGTCTTCTCTCTTTCTTTTCGATTTGAAGGTGGGGAATATCGTCATCATTACGCTCCTTACCCGACCGACAATGCGCATATGTGGGCATGCTGGATGCCCTGTTGACGTAGTAACTCAGCCCAAGCTGAATACTAGATATTCGGAATTAAGCCGAGGGGTCTTGAACCGCGCCAGATAGAAAAGTATTGCTTTAGGCGGATGGCGAGTGAAGCTTTCGATGCATACATTTGAAAATAGACTACCCCTAGCTTTTACTCGTTTCATGTGACTTATGGGTAATTTTTTCATCATGTTAGTGTTAATTACAGTGAGGTCTTGGTATGATTTCATATACTTTTTAGCTGTTCAAATAATTAATGACATATGAGACACCATAGAATTTGTGACCTGAGACCTTCGATTACGCGGAAGGTTCATTGGTGAGGTTTTCCGCTAAGACCTGCCAATGACTATTTTTTTTACAATATTAAACGATGATACAGACATCACATACTGGGCGCGTCATTTATTTCAGTGTGAGCAAATAAGATTGTCAATAAAAAGAATTATATGAACCCTCACTTTAGATGATATAATTTCATATTTACGACTTTAAAATCAGTCGGGCTATGGTAGAACAGTGGGTCAGGAAGTGGATTCATCGGCAATAATTTTGACAAAGTGACGATTTTGGCCGTGAGGAAAATTGAGAAACAAATCGCGTGG
Source organism: Ceriagrion tenellum (assembly GCA_963169105.1). Classification (NCBI taxonomy): domain Eukaryota; kingdom Metazoa; phylum Arthropoda; class Insecta; order Odonata; family Coenagrionidae; genus Ceriagrion; species Ceriagrion tenellum. The sequence goes on from OY720637.1 coordinate 51,651,967, forward strand.
TTTTAAGAGAGAACAAACTGGTCGCAAATGTTTAGATGGTTGACCAACATATGGCTCGATCAAAGTACAGTGTAAGCAGCATAGATTCTTCTTAACTTTATATAATAAGGAAGCATAATAAAGAAGTTATTGTAAGTTATATAAAAGGCATCATTTATTAAAGTATATTTAAAGTCAATGTAATCACTAGAAGCTGCGGTATTGGAAACAAATATACATTGAAGTCAAGTTCTCAATATGTAGTGCGGTGTAGAAGTTAGAATACACCGTCAAGTCATCTTTTTCTTCGAATTTTCGAATCTTTACATAGTATACCGAGTTCATTTCTTTGAACTTGTGAAGGACTTGGGGTGTCATTGTACGGTCGTGTTTGCACGATACGTGCGCATCTTTTGGTCGCTGTTGAGGGGCCGTCGGGCCTAACACGCACCGTGCTTGCATTAGCGTTGCGGCTCGACCCAGCGGACGTGTTGCGCGTCACACCTGTCTCCTAAGATATTATAAAAATGTAAACATATTTTCAATTTTTTTGGGAGTTATCCTCTCCTTTTAACACTCTGAAAATATTCAGCCAACGAAACTTCTTCCACTAGTTAAGTTGCTTTCCGGGCAAAGCGTAGACATGGCCTTTCCGTATAATCTGGTGAGTTAGTTGATAATACAGAAAATAGGATAACAAATATAAAAAGGCGTAAGTTGCGTTATACGTGGTAGGAATTGAGTACCTTACGTTTTTCTTTGACATATATTTCATCTAAAAATAAAATACAATGGTGGGGCTCGTACCTATGACGTTTTACGTTAAATTGACGAAGACCAACGCCTTAGCCCACACGGCCACCGTTTCTTGTGTGTGTAACGTGTACTCCTAAGTACATAAGCACTACAAATTTATGTAGTACCCATTTTTTTTCCACGAGAGTGAATGACTTGGGACTTTTCCTACATTCCATCTCAAGTTTTGGGCAAAAATGGTGATGTATACCTCCTCAACATAGTTCTCGCGATCTCTCCTTGGAGGTTAAATAATACAAGATAAAGGAAATAAGGAAACCTAAGCCGATAATGACAGCAGGAGTATGCTAAGTAGAGCCAGTACATCAATTATACTTACCGAAGTTCAGTACTTTAGGATTGGTATTGTAGTAGAGGTGAGAGGAGAAAATCATTAGCCGTAAGGCATCTAGAAAACGCGAGCATGTGTAATTTAATCATCAATAACAAGGCAATAAACTAGCTAAATGTGTCCTGGGGTATCTACCTGATGTAACCTTGATAGCGTTTGAGATATTGGTTTGTAAAAGAAAAAGAAGGATGTATCAACGCTAAAAATAATTGAGCGTATTTAAAAGTTTTTAATGTGTCATGGGAGTGCGCCTCGACAGATGTGACCCTCAAATCATGCCCGAAATATTTTTTTTGCTTTCTACCTCTTACTTACTTACTACGATCTATTTATATCCATCTACTTACCGGTCTTCTCTCTTTCTTTTCGATTTGAAGGTGGGGAATATCGTCATCATTACGCTCCTTACCCGACCGACAATGCGCATATGTGGGCATGCTGGATGCCCTGTTGACGTAGTAACTCAGCCCAAGCTGAATACTAGATATTCGGAATTAAGCCGAGGGGTCTTGAACCGCGCCAGATAGAAAAGTATTGCTTTAGGCGGATGGCGAGTGAAGCTTTCGATGCATACATTTGAAAATAGACTACCCCTAGCTTTTACTCGTTTCATGTGACTTATGGGTAATTTTTTCATCATGTTAGTGTTAATTACAGTGAGGTCTTGGTATGATTTCATATACTTTTTAGCTGTTCAAATAATTAATGACATATGAGACACCATAGAATTTGTGACCTGAGACCTTCGATTACGCGGAAGGTTCATTGGTGAGGTTTTCCGCTAAGACCTGCCAATGACTATTTTTTTTACAATATTAAACGATGATACAGACATCACATACTGGGCGCGTCATTTATTTCAGTGTGAGCAAATAAGATTGTCAATAAAAAGAATTATATGAACCCTCACTTTAGATGATATAATTTCATATTTACGACTTTAAAATCAGTCGGGCTATGGTAGAACAGTGGGTCAGGAAGTGGATTCATCGGCAATAATTTTGACAAAGTGACGATTTTGGCCGTGAGGAAAATTGAGAAACAAATCGCGTGGTTTTAAGAGAGAACAAACTGGTCGCAAATGTTTAGATGGTTGACCAACAGATGGCTCGATCAAAGTACAGTGTAAGCAGCATAGATTCTTCTTAACTTTATATAATAAGGAAGCATAATAAAGAAGTTATTGTGAGTTATATCAAAGACATCATTTATTAAAGTATATTTAAAATCAATGTAATCACTAGAAGCTGCGGTATTGGAAACAAATATACATTGAAGTCAAGTTCTCAATATGTAGTGCGGTGTAGAAGTTAGAATGCACCGGCGAGTCATCTTTTACTACGAATATTCGAATCTTTACATAGTATACCGATTCCATTTCTTTGCATATGTGAAGGATTTTGGGTGTTACTGTACGGTCGTGTTTGCACGTTACGGGCGCATCTTTTGGTCGCTGCTGAGACGTCGTCGGGCCTAACAAGCACGGTGCTTGCATTAGCGTTGCGGCTCTACCCAGCGGGCGTTTTGAGGGTCACACCTGTCTAGGCGCACTCCTAAGGTATTATAAAAATGTAAACATATTTTCAATTTTTTTGGGAGTTATCCTCTCCTTTTAACACTCTGAAAATATTCGGCAAACGAAACTTCTTCCACTAGTTAAGTTGCTTTCCGGGCAAAGCGTAGACATGGCCTTTTCGTATAATCTGGTGAGTTAGTTGATAATACAGGAAATACGATAAAAAATATAAAAAGGCGTAAGTTGCGTTATATGTGGTAGGAATTGAGTACCTTACGTTTTTCTTTGACATATATTTCATCTAAAAATAAAATACAATGGTGGGGCTCGTACCTATGACGTTTTACGTTAAATTGACGAAGACCAACGCCTTAGCCCACACGGCCACCGTTTCTTGTGTGTGTAACGTGTACTCCTAAGTACATAAGCACTACAAATTTATGTAGTACCCATTTTTTTTCCACGAGAGTGAAAGACTTGGGACTTTTCCTACATTCCATCTCAAGTTTTGGGCAAAAATGGTGATGTAAACCTCCTCAACATAGTTCTCGCGATCTCTCCTTGGAGGTTAAATAATACAAGATAAAGGAAATAAGGAAACCTAAGCCGATAATGACATCAGGAGGTTGCTAAATAGAGCCAGTACATCAATTATACTTACCGAAGTTCAGTACTTTAGGATTGGTATTGTAGTCGAGGTGAGAAGAGAAAATCATTAGCCGTAAGGCATCTAGAAAACGAGAGCATGTGTAATTTAATCATCAATAACAAGGCAATAAACTAGCTAAATGTGTCCTGGGGTATCTACCTGATGTAACCTTGATAGCGTTTGAGATATTGGTTTGTAAAAGAAAAAGAAGGATGTATCAACGCTAAAAATAATTGAGCGTATTTAAAAGTTTTTAATGCGTCATGGGAGTGCGCCTCGACAGATGTGACCCTCAAATCACGCCCGGAATATTTTTTTGCATTCTATCTCTAAGCAGCCATATTCATCAGTTTATGTTGTCGGGAGAAAGCTTTCTCTCGCATTTATATAAGTTTCTTGTACATTTTCAACAACCAAGTAACCTTTAGATTCTTCATGAGCCAGAATGATACTTCTTCCTACGAGATGTTGACAGTAATGGTCAAAATAAACTTAAGAAAACTACCAAATGCTATATTAGAGGATTTATATTGAAAGTCGAATCGCGCGATTGGAGTACAGACTGTTGGGACTCCAACACTTGCCAAGAGAGGGCTAAATCGTATGATAGACAAAATGAGTGTGTTATTAATGTATCATTGAGCAAATGAATAACTTTTTACTAGTTTGAATAGCCTTGTGAAAAAATAAATTCAAATAAAACCGTTCATAAATAAGTAAAATTGCTTTGAATAGTGGGATAAGTTTTAAAATGTTGATTGAGATACCTAGTTCTCGAAACGTAGTCTTAGCTTGAATATCTAAACACCTGACAAGTCAAACAGCACATAACCGGGTGTTGTTCTCTGTCCGTAATAACTACTCGCGCGGGCAGTATTGCCGGTGGTGTGTTGCTTTTTGTGGCTGTGATATTTCCCGAATAATGTGCATGGGAAACATCTGTCATATCACTGCCCTTCTTTGCTAGAGAAATATCTCCGTCTAAATGACCAATATGTAATCATAATTGTCATTAGTGGTCAGGGTACCGGATGTGAGTCGTAGTAAAATTTCAGAATGTACATAAAAATGGTGACTAAAGGTCGTAATTATTCCATTTATATTATAACGTTTTCATGAATACTGAAAAACTTTGTGTGCCCTCAAGAGTATTCTTCTTAGTAGAATCATAATTTCACGTTAAAAGAATTCTGATTAATACCAACGCATATGGTCTCCAATCGACCGCAGACAAAAATATGTTTTAAATCATTTCTGCAGTATATTTCCCCAGTTCACAGTTTTTGTAGCATTGTGTAGAAACTGGATAATATCTGGCTTTAGTGAACATAGTTGTGTAACTGTTATTAGAAAATAACGGTAGAGCTTATCCCTGTGTCATGATAGAGCCAAACCAAACTTTGCCTATGGGTCTAGGAGACCTTAGAAATTTAACCTGTGACCTTCGGCGTACTGCCCAGATTGGAGAAGATTTCCGGCTATGTCAGACTGGCAGCTGACTTGCGTACAATATTTAACAATGTTAAAAAAATCAAATATTAAGCACTTCACTAGCTTCAGTGTGAAAAACGATCTTCAATGAAAATAATGAAGAAAAAACTACACTTAAGGAAGATTATTTCTTAGTTTAAACTGTATAATCAGTCGCACTACAGTAGAATGGCGGTCAAAGTGAAAAATATGGTGATGCGAAAAATTGAAAATCCAAATCTCGCGCTTGTGATAGTACTAAACGTCTGGAGATGTTTAGATGGTAGGCCAACAGATGGCTCGGTCAAGGTACGGTAAAAACAGCATGGATTTACTTATATTTTTGTAATAAGAAAACAATATTGGGAACTAAAGAGGAATTATTGAGAAAACGCCATTTAATAAAAAGTATTTAGAAGGAAGTTTAACAACTATTAGTCCAGACGTTAGAAATGAATACACCATAAAATTAAGTCATCGATGTGTAGTAAAGGGCGAAAGTGATAACCCACCCTCAAGTCAAAATATTTGGTTAATGCTGGCAGAGCATGATTGGTTCATGGCTCGGCATATGTCTTTAATCGGCCCGGTGCGTCGCTGTACGATAGTGCGGAAGCGCTGTACGGGCGCATCCTTGTAGCTGGTTGATCTTTAGACGCCGTCGGGCCTAAGTATCCATGAAGCTTGCATTTGCGGCGTGGCTCTACTCAGCATGAACGAGGCGGCACGTGAAAAAATCGGCCGTGATGGGTACTTTTTGAGGGTCGGGTGGGGAGTCAGTGATAGGGGGGGGTCGATCGCCGTGGTGATGGCGGCCGACCTAACAGGGGCGGGGTGGGGTAGTTGCCCGGAGGGGCGGCTGCCTCACCCCTCCTTTCGGGGTGGGAATTTTTCAAAGGGGGGGGCTATCACGATTTTTTCTCAATCAATTTTCTTTAAAGAACCATATTAATCTTGTAATTCCTTGGTTTCTTTCATCCAAAAACTTCGTTTTTTAGTCAAAATTAAGACAGTAGACTGGGGATAGAAAGTTGCCCCACCCACAGTCCCCATACCTACAAAATTTTCCCTGATGTCTAACTTGCAGCCATTTATGTACCTATCGATTACTAATTTTCATTTCACTTTTATCATACTTTATACATATATTAACGTACTCCAACCTCCCTTTTTGCTTTCTACTTAATTTAATCCTTCATATGGTTACTTCATTTGCCCATGGTGAAATTGAGTCATACTTTTAGTAATTAAACTATTTACCATTCATTGATCAAGAGCACATCCGCCATTTCTCTCTGCTGCATTACCTCAGTATTATTTAGCACCTTATAAAGCACTCGGTAATAACCTACTACATTTATTAACAAAATTACAATATACATTTCATTTGCCGGTCTCGCCAAGCTTCAACCACGCCCATACCTCCCGTGCGCAGCACCAAGGGGCGGCAGGTTTTTAAATCACTTGTCTTTTTGTCCAATTTCAATGAATAATAAAATCACACACATAATATCACATTAAAAATGCCCTAAATTTCACTCATATACACAGCGAAAGCTAAATTTGTCTGACGTAATGGAAATACAATATCACAAGCAAGTTATTGCTAGATCTTGTTCGCACACACTCACTGCACAGACACTATCTTCGGATTATTTCTTCCAATGCAAAGTCGTGAACCTGGCGTGTTCCGTGCTGCCGTTCGTCGAGGAAACGACAAAGAATTAGGAATTCAATTTGTTCCTTATCCCGGCAGCACTCATCCATTGGTGGCACCGCTTCCTATGTCGCTGTGCTCAGTGAGAGGCAAACTCGTTACAGAAAAACATTTAAATCTTCCTGAAAAAAGAATTACCATTAGTAACGGCAAGAGTCAATACGTATACAATCTACCGGTTTCTCAGTCAGTGTTAATCACGTTGCCGCCGACTGAGGGTCGCACGGCTCCGTAGTAGTATGCATTAGTGTTGAAATTAATAGTCCCAAAAAAAACTCTGTGGATTTAAATATAGTCGGTAACGTCATTATTTATTCAATAATTGACTTCCACAAGGCTACGACTGAAAGGATAGAAATTCCTTGTTTGCTTTCTTTAACCCACAAAACAAAAAAATTACCACCTTTGGGTTTCAGTTTCTTTTTACCAGTCTATAGGAAATAAGTAGTATTCCAATGATAATCGTAATCCACATCTCTGCAAACAAATGCCAGTTTCCTGCATGATAAAGAGCCTTAAATGAATTCTAAATGACAAATATTTTGCATGAAGTCCAAAATACTCCCAAACACAATGTTTGCATTACCATAGTGGGACGTGGTCAAGCTCAAGGGGTACGACAATGTCTTAAGGTTAAAATGCTCCATCATGCCCAGAGGGTTTACAAAAGGGCAAGTAATTCTAGATTATATGACAGTAATGAAAATACTAATGGGAAGGAGCCTAAGCTATAATCACAATGTTTTTCCTTAGTTTGTAGATTGTGAAAGTATGCTTCACGGAGTAAAACAGGAAAAATTAATGATGTTACTAATGCAAAAAGGAATAGATTGGGGAGGTAGGCCACAAATCCACAAACCAATATATTTATGCCCAAAGAGAATATATGGGGTTGGTTGATGGAGAATTAAGTTGGGTATTTTCAGACTTCTGGGTTAAGATAGGCTATTGTTGCTTTTGCTTTCAAACATTTTGAAAGACAGCGAGGCTATTATTATTAGTAGGAGGGCACTATATCCTGTACTCCTCATTATCTTACCAGTCTGTCAGCCACACACATTTAACATCACCTCGACGGAAAAATTTAAGTCCAAAAATGATTGATGAGTGCCAAGCTAGGCTACCTCTACCTTATTAAACTACAGTATCTCTCTTTGGAATGGATCTCAAACTAACCTTTTACCCTTTGCATTACTTATCATTGATTTATTTCTTATGGAATGAACCTCGTGGGAGAAAACTTAAAACATAAAACTGATGCATGGAAGGCCCCCTGAGGACCATAAGTCCATTTGTCAGTCGATGGAAAACCAAATGATGCTGACAATGGATTCTATTGCATTAAGACATGCCAAAAAAAGTTTGTCCTTCAACTTTTGCTGTCCATCGAGCTAAAGTACTTTCAACTTCAAGTTGAATCTACCGATCTTAATGCAACAAAATGTATCAGAAAGATCGCTCATTTTCACATTGCCTTATATGCATTTACATATTTTTCTGTTGCCGCTGTGCTTTTTTTTAGGTCTTGTTTGAAAAATGACACTGCTTTTGGTGCCATTTACTGAATGTCACTCAATTAATTTGGGATATGTTAATTTACCATTATGGCATGTGATATCCAAGAAGATTTTAAACATTTTACTACATATGTATTGTTTACAACTTGGAATTTGCAATAGCTGTGAGCAAAGTAGCAAACCACCACAAACTTCCTATGGTAGAAATCTATCAGTCAAGAAGATATGGTGTCCAGGTCTTAGTTATCGCATTCACCACTCAATAAGAAGAATCGGCCAAAACACTCAGGTCAATTCACTCCTTATTGGTGGGAGTCTCAGTTTATCAAGTCGATCGAATGAATAGGAGGACTTTAGAAACTGGAATTTTATTATTTTTTTATTAATTATGGAACTAAATATATTATGGAACTAAATATAAAAGTGATCACTACACTTTCATGCAGTTGCCCAAAGGGCATCCATTATCAGCATCTGTGTCACAATAATGGGCACGCAATGTAGCAGTACTAGTTAGCATTAAATTCCCAACTTAAAGCATCTAGTACCTCGACGACTCGTTGCTTAACACATCAGAGAGTCTGTGGTTATGAAATAGTGAAGTATTTATAAACTGATTTTGGAATCTGAATTAATGTTCACAAATCAGTGTTAATCCCCAAACAAGAGATATAGTATCACAGAGTGAAAGTGAGTACTATCAAAAGATTCCTCCAATTAATGCAAAAAGCTATCAGACCTATCAACTCCCTCATCCCAACAATGACCAAACTTTGACACGATGATGTCCCAAAAGCTGCAGGCCGCTCAGCCTGGATGAGTTGGGTTCTGCGCTTGCCAATATTTCTAATTTCCCAAGCATTTCATAGAGACGAAAAGTGGTGGTTACAATAAAAGCATATGGAAATTTTCAACTAAGACACGTTTTTACCCCAAGCTGAACTAGAGCTTGAAATCTACATGATTTCAAGCTCTAGTTAAGATTTCTACAAGATTTCAAGCTCTAGTTTTGACTAAAACTTTTGACATCATCAACAGCATCTTCAGAGTGTTGAAACGTGAATTTTGAAACCTGGGTTGTTCCAAATAAAGATACATGGAATCACAAAGTTACCAGGTGTCATTACTATGTTGATAAAGTTGCATCCAAAACCACCAATTACACCCTAAATTAGTTAAGGAGCTTGAAAAATAGGCAGTTTTCCCTTCATGATGCCACAACGAGAAACAATATCCATTTTTTCCAATGATCATCACAGAAAAAAGTAAATTTCAATTTTCTGTATAAGTTACAGAAATAACTTTTCCTGTGTCTAGCATATTACACATCAAACTCAGGTTAAAGAATTCTGAACTGGACAGTGGGTTACTGTGGAAGGATTGGCTATGATTGTGAGGTATAAAAGTAAGTAAATCAAATTTATCCTTGTATTGATGTATTGATCTATAATAGTTACAAAGAGCAGGGGCAGATAATATAATGTAATTGGTTGCCAGGTTTAGGGGAACTATCAAGCTAGAATTACTGCTTCTAATAGATCAAAATTTCAAACTTTGAAGTTTTATTCAAGGGGTATCATTAAAAACTTAGAGAGTTAGTGACTTATACTGAGCTGTAGTCCATATTTACACTCATTAACCCATTCAATGTGGATGTCATTCATGAATGACACGGCCTTCAGTCTTTCCCCGTGCGGTAGAACGGTGCTACGCTCAGCTCCTTCGGTTGGCCGCCACTTGTCCACTCTTCAGATGGTTTCTAGCTTGTCTAGTGTGCTCCATTTCTAGCTATACCAATTTTTCTTTTTTTGCTGATTTTTGCAATTTTGCATATTTTTTAATGAGAGTTTTGTTGAACAAGTTTTTATTGAAAAGTGGTTTAGTCTGTTTTTCTTTCGGAATAGAATTTGGAATAGACGTCTATTTACTGTCCTTTTTCTATTGTTCATACTAGCCGAACTTTTTTCTTTGTTTATGGCATTATTGTGATTTCCATTACATTTTTCGGAACGATATTTTTTGCAAACGCAGGTTTATGCCTCCATTCTTCCTAGAATACACAGAGCTTCGTTTATCAAGATTTTACTTTTCATTTCAATAAAGGTAAGTCCGAACTTGTATATTTTGATTTTGGTTTTCTTTTCTTCTGCACCAAAGTGCTTCATAAACCTACCTTTAATTGCTTTAAATTATTTCAATCATAACACTCTAACTAATATTTGTGTCGCTTCTACAGGAATTCATTTTTACATTGATAAAAATGAAGACAAGAATGATTCCAGCCATTTCCAAGGGAGAAATATATATCAAGTTCGTCGAGTACTAGTGTGTATTTAAATGATTTATAAGTCAAATAATTGGATTTATTACAGTCTGAATGTTTTCAAGGTTCAGTGAAAATTTTCAAAATTATTTAATAATAGGGTGACATTTGTAAAACTTTTTTAATACATGACAATATAGACATTATTTTCAGGAGTGGTAAGGCGCACACAAACCCACATGATGATACCATGAATTGATGATTTCGAGAATCGATGGCAAGAGATAATTTTCGACAATCGTTACATTTCGCATTGGGGTGTAAAACGTAACACTAAAATAACTGTATAAATAAATAAAAAGGCTATGTTCAAGAGAAAAAGACAAAACATGGTGGGCATCGCGCATGGGTAAAAAAGCTAAGTGCGTTGACATCAGGAGAACACAGAAATGGAAAGTTTTGGAATTTCCAGTGGTGAGGGTTGAGAAAAGAAATTACAGGGGGTGGGCCGGGATAGGGAGCAGGTAGGAATGCTGAGGGGCGGACAAGAAGGGAATTGGGGAAGGCACTTCTGCGAAGAGAGGACAATGGTGCGACACACTTAGTTGCCCATAATAATATACTGACAAGAGAGGGGGTGGGTGCTAGCGGGAAACTGCAGGCTAATGAATGCCAGGAGGAAATCCCACGTGGCAAAATGCCACCCGGGGCCTAGAGCCGAGTATGTGAGGAATGAAATCGCCCTAGTTTGAAGGTAGGGAAATACCGTTCTGCAAATTAACGCATCAAAATTTTGGGGATGACTTTTCAAATAAAAAAGGCATGAAATTTGTTAAAAATACTATTCGTCCTCTTAAAAATTTATATAAACGTTAAATAAGTCACTTCAGAAAACAAGAATACATTTTGAGGTGGAAATTTCAAAAGACAAAAATGTTACAACAAAGGAGGAGGAATCAAAGATATGATTATTGATGTAAAATAAAAATGTACATAAATATGATACCCATACCTAATAAAAGCTATGTATTTCCAATTTACCACGGTAAATGCAAATTTATTTCAGTTACAAATTTTCAGACGGCAAAAAGTAATATTTTCATGGAAAATTACGGAGAAACGTAGCGAAAAAAAAAAAGCAATTCGGGTTGCATAATCATGGATTTTCAGCAGAGTGGATGTCATTCAAGAGTGAATTTTTTTTAATTATGAAAAATGAGGCAAAAAAGGCAGATGGAGAAATTTTAAATATTTGTGGTAACTTACAATAGAAGAACAGACATGATAACGCAAAATATTGAATCCCGACACCGGGACCTATATCATCATACAGACCCGCATTGAATGGGTTAAGGCACTGAGAAGGAATCACAGAAGATTGAATCATCACATTTCCCTAAAAACACTATTGTACATTTCCAAAACCCATTATTATTGCTGCGAGAATATTCATAAAAAGTCATCTTTTATGCGGCTGGTAGAAAGGGAGTTGCATGATGGCAATATCTCCAAGAGAACAGGAGGGAGATTACCGTTGGTGGGGTACATACCTGATCAGTAATCACATGCTGCCAAACAGCTTCATCAGGTCGCCTCAGATGGAAGCTGTTTTGAGTGGGTTGCATTAATGTGGAACAATATATTGCAAGTAAATGCACCACAACTGTGACATGGACATAATATAGGTATTTCTTGATTTAACTAATTTTTTCATTCATTCAAATTAAGTTAATTATTAAGTTCTAATTATGGCCTAATAAATTAATATAAATAAAATGTACTTACTATAGTATTCATCGACCAATCCACTGTTTACATGCCATACTTTCCAAAATTCGACGTTTCATGCAGAGTTATTTCACCTAAGAACATGCTCCACGAGTACAGCAAATAGCTGGGAAACTGGAATTCTGATAAGCATTATTAAATCGCTGCCATAAAGATGGCTGTAATGAAGGTGGAATCTGAGGGTTGTGGGCGAGTGAAAACAGATTGTAGGAAGTATTAGGGCCCTGTCATTTCACCATTCTAATAAACAGAACATTACCATCCAAAACTAAACTTAAATACAATGGGCATCTATATGTATATCGTTTGTTATGATTATCTCCATCAACAACATAATATGCAATCCACCTCCAGGGACTGTGACAAGGGATGAATCTACAGCAGGCATGCAACACACTCCACATCAAGGTCAGGTCCCACACACTACCCAGGCCTCTAGGCTCAGACCGAAAAATAGTCAGGTGAGTAATGCACGGTCAAATCAGAAACTAGGAGAAAGCTAGAATGAAGAGTTCTCGGGTTTCCAGCCGGGTAATGGTGTTAAACTGCTCCGACGTTTCGATGACGTAGTCTGCCATCGTCTTCAGGGTGAATAGGAGAAAGCTATGCTGGCAGAAAAGAAATAAGGAGGACGCACCGGTGCGTCCTCCACAACCTACTGTCGTGTGCAGAGGATGCACCTGTGCGTCCTACTGCAACTCGTTTTCAAATGCGCCCAGAATCAGTGGTTAACCGCTGGGACATTCTAACTTCCCTCTAGCTTCTCCATTACGTTTCATAATTTCTAGGAGTGGCCGTCGTTTCTCGGTATCCCTCTACAATTGTCTTATAACTTAGTTTTCTCCTTTTTTTGCATTTTTTCGATATTGTTATTATATTCCTATTTTACTGAGCTAAATCATGTTGCTATCAAAATTAAATATCTATTTGACGCGTTCATAACTTCTGAGGATGAAATTTGTCTTCAATGTATTTTTTACATTAAGACCATACATAAATTAACTCTGGTAATGTATAGATTCATTGAATGGTGGACTTAATTATGTGAACACGTTTAGTCAATCGTCGTGGCTGATTCAGTTGAAAGTAACAGATGTTATACATACCGTAGATAATCTCGTGGACATTTAGCACATGTCAGTGACCCAAGGTCGATGCCTGAATTATCAACATTCTTTTGTCATGCATAATACAAAAATAGTCAGCTTTTAAAAAGTAATCCCCCCTAGGCTTTATAAAAAAATTACCCCAGATATAAAGTGCAAACATGTAGCGTCCTGTACGAAACAATGAATTATATAAAACATCAGGGCCATCTGCATCAAAGTTTATGGCTTGTCTTTAAATTATCTCATTTATATAACACGCATAAATATTTATTCCATGAATTTTACTTAAGGTACATTTGTATTACCCACCGTACTGTAAGGAATAGGGTTTCAAGTTAATAATTATGTACTGCCTAATTCTCCATACCACTGATTCTCAACAGTTAATAGTAGGATTGTAAATTAAGATTTATTAAAATAATACTAGGAAAGTGTGACGAGAAGGTTAAGGAGCGATGCTATTTTTCTCTCGTAAGACCTCACTTGAAGTATGCTGCTACTATATGGTACCCTAACAAAGTAGGATTAGTTTCAGATATAGATACAGCAGAGGGCAGCTAGATTCGTTAAAAATTGTGGTGATAAACATAGTAGTGTTACTACATTGTTCAGGGAATTAGGGTGGGAACCTCTATCCAATCGAAGGGAGAAATATACGTTAAATCTTTTAAGAATGTTTGATGTAGACAATTTTTTGCCCGAAGTTGAAAATATTTTGCTAGAGCCAAACTATTATGATAGAAACGATCACAGGAATAAGATTAAGGAAATAGACTGCAGAACCGATAGATTTAAAATGTCATTTTTTCCACATGCAGTAAGGGACCATAATAGTTGTGATAGATGTTCTAGGATACTGACTAGGCTAAATGGGATTTTTTCAGTAAAGCTAATTATCTTAACATGAATTGTAGATACTAACCTCTCATGCAACCTCCGGCATGATATACTGCTGCATGTCTTAGCACCTTGTAGTGCTATTTATCAGTTACATTAATAATACTAACCAGTAGTTATATCTTGAGTAGTGTACTGCATGGTAGCATGTTCTTCTCCTTATCACTCTCCTGGTTTGTGGTCTCACTTCGTAACATTGTCATGATTGCTTTTGTCCTGCACCTGGCCTTTGGGGGAACATGTGCGGTTCTGATTTGAACTGGGATGAGTACTGCATGACTGGTGTGCAATCACCCTGTGCCACACACCCTAGTGGTGACTTGCACAGTATTTCATAGATGTAGATGTATTTTCAATCACGAATTGTCAATTTCTCTACGTAATTGTAAAATTAAAACACTCATTTTCCAGTGACACTAAAATCACCGCCGAATTGTTCATACCTGGCTAGTCTTGAAACTGTCAAAAATTCTGAGTTACAGCAAGCAGAGTATAAGAGAAAAAAATTGTTATTAAATGATAGAAAGTGCTCATTAAGTGTATCAAGCCCAATTTCATTAAGAAAAGAATTAATCTAATTGTGAGGAGGGATGGGTAGATTTGTCATTTTGATGTTTACATTTACTTCCTCCCTTGGGAGGAACTATAGCTCTTCAGAACTCTTCCATTAGTAGACATAGCGTAGAAGTGACAAATGCCTCGTATAGATGTTGAATTTTCTGTTTCAAGAAAAGGACAAAGTTTTGTTGGACGTACAATTTATAGAATCGATGGCGAGTCTCTCTTTTCATTGCAATTAAACGTTTCAGGCTTAATTTTGTGGGACTGACAGGTAGAAAAAGAAATTTCACTTTGTACATTCCACACTTTATTGTTATCTGACCATGGATTCAACATAAAATGTCATACTCAAGGTCCATTAGTATTGAATTTGAGAATGACATTAACTGTGTAAACTATGGACTCTAACAATAAAGTGTGGAACGTCCAAAGTGGCAATTCGTCTCATCTCATTTGGGCTATGTTTTGTAAAGACAATATAAACTTAGATGAGGGAGCTTCATTTGGAAAATATAAGTTGAACGAGGGGAAGAAAGATACACGGTATGAGAGAGAAATGCATTATGAGAATGGCATTTTGAAAAAAGTTTAGATAGGTCTCCTAATAGATTAGAAGGTAACTTAGTTTGTCATTGTCCCTGAACTTTGGAGTGATATCCAGCCATTGGAAGTAGCCTCTTTTAAGGGACTCATAGGATAGGCTACAGTGGGGAAGACGGCCACAGGAAAGCCCATGGGTCCTTATCCCGCATGTGAACCACCCTCGCTCGCTACCTCATCCCCTTCCAGGCAACCGGTGGCCCAGCACCCTGTTGCCAGCACCGACTGTTCCCATGGGCTTTTCCCGCAGGTCCTGGCTCACTCAGAAACTTTGATTGGAAATACCCCGGTCAACGAACCACGAGTTTCCCTAGAAAATAACAGATTTTTGCCGACTACCTGCAACATCGATGTCCAGCCACACCTACGCATAAGTGGGTATCAAAGACATAGCAGAGAAACCAGGTAGGAAACGGGTAGAACCTTTTACTGGGTCGTCGATATGTTCCCTCAGCCCTCATTCCTCCACGACCTCTGGCCAGAACCCCCTTGCGAGCTGCCTCCACGACACTACTACAGGAAAACGTTAGGTGCTAAGTTTGATCATCAAAGTGTCATCGGAAGAAGTGGGCAATTTCTAACATTTACGACTGTGGTTAATTATATTGGTCATTCTAGTGTTTCTTTCAGTAAGACACAATGGAAAGTTATCCCAAAATAATATGCATTAATATAAATGTGTAATAATTAATAATGTGATATGTATGTTTTTGCAAAAATAATAAATTGTTTCCTCTGGCAAATGTTTTAATATTTATTTTATGTAAAACTCCTTGCTAAAAATATGTCAAAATGTATCAACGATAGAGAAGATGATGTATGAGAAAAATGTACATTGCAGGTTGCATGACGTTGGTTACGCGAGTTGCATAACTCCGAGATTGCTGTGTGCGGCAGAAGCACCGGTGCGGTGCATCCTTCGTTTCATTTGTTTAAAAAAAAGATTTTAAAAATTGTATTATTTTTTACAGTATCCAGAGCCATATCTGCCTGCCTGTGGAAAAAATCAAACTGCCGCTCACGGGGAAATTTTTCTTCAAAATGGCCAGCAGCGAAAGTGTTAATGCATGGAGAAAACACGTCATGCAAGGCAGTTTAAAGAGAGTGAGGTGTCAGTAATTATAGTTTATTGAAACCAAGTGATAATAAGCACACTAAAACATTTGATGAACAACTAATGCATCCCTAAATTTTGTGATAGCTAAGAGGAGGTCAATGGCCAGAGAACCAAAAATATACTCACTGAAAACTAAGTAGCGGAAAATGAATGGAAGACCTCAGTCCCTTTTCCCAACCATTAGCCCTTTCACTATGAGTAACATCATAAAGAGCCCTTTTCACAATTGAAGAGAATAAGAGTGGGAATAATGCATTGTGCAAGAGTGAATAACATGTATGGAGAAAGGGAAAGAAGAAATGTGTTACATTTCAGCAGCGCAGAAAGTCCAACATTTTGTACCTTTCTGTTCGGAAATGCTCCCCTCTTACTTCTTTGCTTCTGATGTACCTAGAAATTTAGTGTGGCATCAAAATTTAAAAGAAATTTCTGAGATTAGCAGAAAAGAGAGGTAGATGTTCATGGAGGGTCATTGGCAACAAAGGAAAGCCACGAGGAGGAGGAGTAGGGGCCAAGGGTTGAAGGAAATAGGAGGGGATGAGGAAGGAACGAGTTATGGGTGGAAGCAATTTTCCTTTCCTGCCAGTGGACGCCACTGTTGCTTCCAATGACCCTCACTAAAAAGAACAATTACAAAAATAAGGACACATTGAATACAATTATACAGAAACGGGCAGTTCGATTCATAGCAAATGCCAAGAGCAGGGATCGCTGCAAACCTATTTTCAAAAAATTAGGTATTATGCCACTGCCACGCTTGTTCATCGAACAACTGGTAATCTTTGTCAAAAAACATATGTATCTCTTTTGTATAAACTGCAATATTCATAATTATGACACAAGGCATAAAACCCATACACATATGCCAAGGAGTCATATCAAGATACATCTTGAGGGACCTTACAAAATGGCCTTGAAATGCTATAATAAACTTCCAGAAAATATAAAAAGCCTGGACAATCTTAACCATTTGAAGAACAAGGTACATTCACTGTTATTAAAAGTGCTATTATGATGTTAATGAATTTCTGGCAGAAACCAGGTAATTTTTTGTACGATCAATGTTGTGAATAGTTTGTACTATCTTGTATTGTTGCTGTTTTATATTGTTTTCCAAATGTATGCCCATGTATATACTTGAATTGCCCTAAATCTACTCAAGTAGATCTGTGGGGCCAATAAATATTATTATTATTATTATTGCAGGGCATTAAAGGAACAACTCATACCTGCTGCCTATGAATATCTTACCCGGTGGCGAGCCCGAGAAATTAACACAACTCATAGCTCTTTATAATACAAAAGTAACTTACCATATAAACACCAACACTTTGCTTGGAGTAATAATTACAGATAAAGATTTACTGAATTGCAGCTGTCATTTGGTGTGTCTTGCCCCTGCCAAACACCCTCGAATTTGCAGAGTACTTGTAGATGTAGACAATTGAATGAAATTTAGCAATTACGTAGTAAAGAGCTTAAGACTCCAAATGAGGATTGATGGTCAGGAGAAATGATATAAAGTAGCCATACATGCATTACAGGGTGGCTTCTGATATCCAATTAATAAAATTCCATGACTTTTCCCTGATGGATTTACCAATTTCCCTGACTGATTGCAAAAAGGTCACCTATAATTGGAATATTTTATTTCTGCTAAATTAAATTTTTGTCAAACCTAAGAATAATGTTAAAAGCTGAAATCAGTACATTAAATGCTACAAGTACATCCTAATGAAAAAATATATTAAACCTTCTTAAGTTAAACTCTAATCCAAATTTTACACACTTTCAATATATATTTTTACCCTCAATTAGTTTTGGCCTGTAAAATGCTCATCTTAAATGTAAATTAAGTAACATGTTAAAACAACCACCAAAAATAGCTTTTATTGTAAATAATTCTATAATGTTACTCACCCAGAAATTTTTGACGAGGCTTCTTCAATAATCTGTACACTATTTACAAATAATAATATATATAACCCCTTGGACTTTTCGGGTTCTCATCCGCGTGTTTCCATTGTCGAAGACGACAGTTTTGACAGCGTTGCAGCTGTCTTCTTGAGGTAGGAAGAAGACAGCTGCAACGCTGTCGAAACTGTCGTCTTCGACAATGGAAACACGCGGAAGAGAACCCGAAAAGTCTTCGATATCATCTGAACGACTCCGCGGAAGCCTTCAAGTTCATATATAACCCCTTGATTGCAAGAGTGAACCAAAAATGTAAAAATATTTAGATAAACAAAACATAAACGCGCCACTGCAAGTGGAGACAGGAGGCAATTAGCAATGGCAGCATCATATTCAGGAATATCATATTTGAGGTAGTTTGTGACCTGACTAAATTGCTACGAGAGGGAGGTAAGGAGGCCATTCAATAATTAAGTTGAGCATAAAAGTTGGGGAGGGGAGGAGTGCTCTTTTTACTATCTCACGAAGGGGGGTATGGGAATCGAAGATGACCTTGTGTAAGATTTGGTTTACACGTGAGATTGTACTCATATTATCACTTTAATAATCATCATCTTGTATTTTTAGAATTGCAAGTATGTATTTACCATGAGCTAGTGTGCTCCACCTACCTCTCGACCTGAGTCTCGGATGTTTAAAAAAAGTGAGGTAATAGTTTCCGAACAATATATCCCTGGATTCCTTGTGATGAGCGTAGCACAAAGTGACCATAAATTTCAACACTACTAGGCAAATATTGCAATAAGGATATACAAAATGGATACATTGTTCATCTGACTCACAGCTAAATAACCAAGATTCACAACTGAATGCTCCACAAATTGATGGGGCTTATTCTATGCACGTCAGCGACGGACATTAGTTTTAGTTGGTGAAATAAAGGGCGAGAAAGACTGCCTGATAAACATAAAGGTAGAAAAATAATGACGATTTCCTATCCCAGTTTCTCCCCGACTGTTAAGAGAATTCCCTGACTTTTCCAGAAATTCCAAATTCCCTGACAATTTCAGGTATTCCCTGACGATCTTCACCCTGACTAGGACTACTATTAGGCAGAGAGTAAGATAAAATTCAATTTTCATGGCCATAAAACGTTTCCTGTATTTTTTATTTGATGAAAAAGTAGTGCAAAAATTATCATATGCAGGGAGATATTAAGAACGAGGTTTATTTTTATGACAAGTGAAAAGCCTTCAGAAAATGGAGAACAAGCAGAAATGTATCCACTTATGACATCTAGTGGGATACCTATGAACTACTGCTAAGGGGATGAGATATTTAGCTTCAAGCATCAAAAGAAGAGAAAAATGTGGGTATGCTGATATATCTCACCCACGTCAGAATTCCCTCTACCGGTTGGGATGAGATATCTCGTCCATGTCAGGGAAGGGATTAAAGACTGCCATTGCAAATCACTGATCATTCAGGTATTTCATAATCTTGAATTTCTCATTTATTATTCAAAATATTTAAATCTAGTTACATGGTTTCATACAATCAATTGGATTTCACTATGAGACCATTGAAACAGTGAATGAAAATAATTGGTTTACATTGAAAATGGCTCGAATTACTAAAAAAGCTGTTTCAATTTTAAGGAATTGACCTCTCTCTTCAACTACGACCCATTATACCCCTGACCAGCAATGCAGGATGCTGATTGCAATTAAAATATGATTTTAGGTAATAAGTAGGCAATAATAGTGCAACCTTTACACCAAATGGGTGAACTCAACCCACCCATTGGGAGAATTAAATTTCTCCAGAGGGAAAACTCTCATAAATACATTTACATCCTCACCAGAATTCTGGCAATAAGCCCAAAACAGGAAATCTTAGTCTTTCAAAGACATGGGTTCATGTACCAGTTGGGATGAAACGCTTCCACAAATATAGAATTCTTAAATTCTAAAGAAAAAGCAACAGACAGAAAGAGATTGAACCCACATACAGTTAAGATTGCCAGCATATTAGAGTACTACCACTCAAAATTCAATGTTGATCACCAGAGACCACTATTATGATCAGAAAATATGGAGCAATCAATCATTGTCAATGTGTCACACTATGAATTAGGCACAGACCCTCTACAACTTAACTGGAAAGTGAAGTCCTGAGCAAACAGTACTCCACAAAGCTATTTAGTCCAAGATGAAGAGGAAAGCACCCTTCACAGAAACATGATGAGGAAATCATACAATGTTACACAACCCAAGACAGAAGATGATTGACCACAAACATTCATAAACAAAGGAAAAACTGTACCTACCCCAGTAGCTGTAACACAAGAGGTAGATAACAGCAATGCAGGAAACAGTGATGGTAATATTCCCCTTCCTTAGGTAATAAGGTTTGGCAGAGTAGTCAAAAGGCCTAACTACCTTGAAGATTACTCCAAGTAAAAAGATTGTTTGTTTAGATTTATTAATATAATTGAAAGATATTGCTAAGTTTGTTATTTAAAATTGTACATGAATTTGTTTTGATTTAGGAATTAGAGTTTGAAAGAAATTGTTAAGTTTGTTAATTAAATTGTTGTTGATTGATAATGGTTGATTGATAATGAATTGTTAACTTTTCAAGTTGTGTTATATGTTCTTAACATCTCAAAGAAGGGAGATGTTGTTTATGTATCAATTAATATTGAATCATGTAAATTGTATTGGTCATCACCGGGTCACTGGGCTGAGTCAGTATAAAATGTGTTATCACCAGAAGCCGTCGTTCTTCATTAACACAGATTCCTTACCAAAAGGTGCTATGGGATCTAACATGGTCCTCTGACCCTTAGAATGCTCCATGGCTGCTCTCCCCCTTTCTCCCTCCCAACTGTTTTTCTCTTGATAGTTTATGACTCTTACCCTAGCAAGAGAAAAACAGATTGCTGTCTAATTTGTCTGAATCTTTTAGACGTGGGTAGAATTGCTACCTAACAGCTGCTTGTCATTTTAACTTGACTAAATCTTCAGTTGAAATAAAGTAAGAAAGGTAGTTTTCTGGAAGTATTGGCAGAAATTGGTGAGAAAACAGATGCTAGAAGGGATGGACAAAGTGCATATTAAAAGGACAAAAAGGATTTCTAGCATTAAGAGTAAACTGATGGAAAGTCAAGTTGACTGGCAACCTGGGTGAAAAAAACTCAAGCATTCACCATCACGCTGGTAAAAGCAAAAACGAAATGATTCCAATTGTTACAAAAATATCCCATGCAATTTGTAATGCATGCTCAAACAAATGCTAAAAACTTTTTCCACAATATTGCACCAAGGCCCTTATTCAATGATTGATTTTGTCCTGTATATCTCTTGATGGCATTCCAGTTAGTTCAAATGTAATAACACATTAAAAATATTGCAAATAAACGATTTCTCAATTCATTAATTTTTACTTCCAGGTGATGAAGTCCTACTGCAGCAACGAGAATCCATTTGCATTACAAAATTCAGGATTCTGTGCAGAGGTAAATCCACTGGCACAGCTTCCTTCATGACAAATATCTTCGCTTCCTAAAATAGAAAAAGAAATTTTCTGATCAGTACTAGACAGTGACAATTTAATACCTAGGAAAAAAATCACACGGAGTACTGAGTCATAATGCCAGGAATAATTGTCAGTAGTCCACCATGATCTTATTTATTTCATAATCAGCCAGTGTTTCAGTCAACAGAAGTAGACCTGATTATGGATTGAACTTAGGTACAGCTTCATACTGTATGACACTAATATGCCTTATAAAAATATACATGTACCACTTGTATAATCCATAGCACTAAGCAGGTAAAATATTTTTGATATTTCCACAATATCTCTCCTATGTAAATAAAGTATTTAAAATAAGGAACTAAGCAAAAAAAAAACAAACTCTTGATGCCAAAATTCTAAGATGGTGAGATGGAATCTGGGGAGGCCCCAGAATTTTGACTTCCATGGTGCTATTCAATATCCAAGACAAACGCTGATGAATCAGAAATAATGAAAATTGGAATGCATGTATTAAAAAGAATGAGTAGACAGAATATGTCAGTAAACAGAGTTAACCCAGAGAATGATCATGAATTGAAAAGACAAAAATATGGCATGAAACCAACAGAGGTATTCAAGCTTGGGAGGAAAAAACAGAAGAACTGGAGAAATTGCATAACCTGGAATGGTGATGGAGTGTATTTGTATGCATGGATTAATTCCCATTTGAGCAATGATAAAACATCACAGCAATAATAAAAACAGTGATAATAGTTTAGATGAGTTCCCTTTCATCGGTCCTTTAGTTATTGATGTGAGGTCGAGTTCCGAGAACTTGTCAGAGGTGAGTGACTGGTCCAAAATCAGTGTATAAGATGACAAAAGGAGATATTTATGTATACTTTATTTGTAGATAGTTGTGAATATTGTAGACTAATCTTGTTCTATTCATAAAAAACCATTTAAAAATGAGGTAGCAAATCATTTAGGATAACCCTCTTAGAGAGGCGGGCTGATACATTGGTTTTGCATCTCTGGCAAAAAGTGCGGCGGGCCGACATATCAGTTCATGTGCAAATATTGTGCAACTTAAATACACTACAATAATTACAATTATGTTTTAGATGATGAAAAAGTCTTTAATGATCATTACCTAATTCATGTTAAACACAATTAAAAAACCGTACATGGATATTTCAAACCACCTCATATCATCTATTTTCCTAAAATGATACATCTATTTCATTAAATTACCCTCTATATTTCTTGCTTGTACCACAGGCAGGTGTCAGCACTAAGAGGGTTAAATAATTCTGGAAGAGCACAATTACTACACGATATAAAATTGATGCTAAAAGCATGCACAGGGATTATTTACCTCCTTCAAGGCAATGCACTTAAGAAGCAGATGATGAGTAACTACATAGTTCCACCTGCAAACCCACACGTGACTACAGTTAACAAACCTTCACCACCCCTCTTGCGAAGACCGCTGGCTTACTGCCAGCTTTAACACACTGAAATACTCCCTTGTTTATTAACTCATTAAAAATCAATTTCATAATGCAGATTAATGATGGTTAGTGATTTTAAATACTACTGTAAAGAGCTACAAAACAAAACCAAGATTTATCTTCCAACACAATTCATAATCAAGAAAAAATTGTTACTTAAAATTGATAACCAATTTATGGAAAAATGAATATGAACTGAAAGTGTGGAAATAAATTTATGTATATTTTTTCTATACTGTATCAGTTTTTATCATGATTAATCATGATAATATTATAAATGATAAAAAATTATTATTATTGAATTATTTAATATCAAAGTCCATTCCATTTGTACATCCAAAAAAACCTTTATTGTTCCTATCAGGAGGAAAAATTGGAAGTGTATTGCGAGAATAATTGGCAACCATGATTAAACGCAAAATAAAATAAGCTACAGTTTGATGTGACCAGTATTCATATAGGTATGTAATATAGTTTATCTTTAATCATTGTCCAAGTCTACACAATTTTTTAAATTGGCAATAGGCAAATACTAGAACACAGTCAGGAGAGCAATGTAGAACAAACCAGAAACAATGGGAGTGATGTGAGCAGTTAAGATACTACAACTGATTAGAATTACTAACAATTCATGGATACCTTGAGATATTATTTCATAGAAAGCATTTCAAGTGAGAAGATGAGGTTTTCGAAAAATGAAAAATCCTTTGACGCAAGTACAAAGTTTACACCAACAGCATTTAATACCTTCATACTTTGGCATCCACACAGCCGAACATTTTTTTAAATTACAGACAGTATAATAATCCTAAGCAGATACTATAAACTGAAAAAAGAGCTTAAATAAAACTTACATGGACTTAGGGGTCTCCCCACTTTTACGCCTCGCCTCTGAACGTAAATTAGATGACAGCCATTTGTATGTATCCTCAATTTGTCGAGTCCAGCCTGAAATCTTCTGGAGCACAAATTCAATTACAAAATTAGATAATCAATTGAAGCCAGTAAGTAATCTTATGTCCAAACTACAATCAAATATGCCACTCAATAATACATTTTATGATTGTTTTGATTGTTGTGATTTTCTCATCGCAGCTGGTCCTTCGCAGAGTGCTCCATAATTTACTCCCTCCCTATCACTTCCAACAGCAGTAGTCTTTGTAGTTTATCGGGTTTTCCCTCACTTCTTGCTACTGCTTTTTTTCTCAATCCATGCCGTGATATTCAATTACGGGTATCTGAAGATTGAAAATTTGTGGAGAAGAACATTTCAGAATGCTTCTTTCACAAAAATTCTACAAAGACAATAAAAAATGATAGAATTTCATAGAATTACATCACCAGATAATATTTTAGTATCTATTTTCATAACTTTTCATCATCACTCTCATAAAAAAACTTTTGCATACTTGAGGGAGATCTTGGATCTGTGCTGAGCATCACCTGTAAGGGAAGGGATTTTTCATTTTAAAAACTACTTTACCCATGGCCAAACTCAACTGGTTGCATAATTCTGCAAATTACTCACCCAAAATCGACACATGCATGAATTCAACTCGAGATAAGACAAAAAATTACATCCATGTAATGCAATTTTACCCATTAGCATTCTTCAGATCAGACACAAGATTCTGAGTGTGATGCCACACATCCTGCCCCAGATCTTTCTTCGCATTTTGTGCACCATTCTCATCTCCTTCCGAAGTGAGATGAGGTGGGATATTGTCCTACACAAGTCTTCAAATGTGTTTTGGACACTCCTGCAGTCTGTTAAGGTTTCAGCAACAAAAATAATTTTTTCAGCAGTTAAAACTACATGCAAGTATTACAATAATAGAAATCTAAGCCCTTGAATAACCATCCATTATAAAAATTGCCCAACTGTAACGATCTATTTAAATAAATAAATTCAATAACATACAAAACAACTTTTAGTATAAAAATAATTTTAAAAATCAACCTTTCAATGGCAATCTTTCTGTAAGAAACAAATGAGTTCCGAAATAATTGCCGATGCTGTGTTGGCCCGAGCCCCTTGCACCAACAACTGATTACATGTTAGGCATTATCGATAACCCTATCCCTATTACCCAAAATGCAATAACCACAGCAAAATTCATACCAACTTAAATAAAACTTTGTATACTCCACTATAGGTTTTCAGGTCACCTGAAGATGACACGAAGTGTCGAAACCCAGGTCGTGTTATTAAACCTATAGTGGAGTTATACAAAGTTTTATTTATGTTACGATGAATTACTTCCACAAAGTCAAGCCTGGAACCATTTCCTTTGTGAAAATTCATACCACTGTACCATCTAAGACTTATCACATACTGTTTGGGAATAACCACTTACAGTATGAAATCACAAACTCACTACAGTATGAAATCACAAACCCTAGAAGTAATTTAATAGCATCCCAACAGCTATCACCAATCTTCAAATACTTGAGCAATTCTGGACTTAATTGACAAATCCAGTGCATTCAAGTAACTACTTATACACTAATATGCCAATATAGCAGTAGAAATGGAGTGTAGCAAAGGGGCCAAATAAGCACCTTGAATTATGATTTAGGACAATGGACTACAACCTGTTAAGCCCAAAAAGAAGGGAAGGAAATGTTGCTCATAACAGTTCAAGTTTCAATCAAGTCCACATGTATCTCATATCTCCAGGACTATAATATGAACTCAAGATCAACCCATGTCTCCCTGAATGGAGAGATTACTTTTTTTTTAGTGAATACTGGCTCTTCGTTGGTAACACCTGGCATCCAGGAAGGGCAACTCCCAAGGAACATTTTCTGCGATAAAGAAAAAGCAATCATCATACAACTGATATTAAGTGTATATACATTTGTAACTAGATTTCAGTTGAATTTTTTTCTGATCCCATGTGTGCATATCCCTTACGTGGTCACATATGGGGTATTTTCTGCACTAACATATGAATTACTCCCATAGAACTACTATACAAGAATATTTATTACCTATATTATACCGGTCATCAATGAAACTTCGAGTCTCTAAACTTGAATTTAATGGTTTGATTCTACATTTATGAATAATAAAATTATACATTATGTAGTGACAGGACTTAAAAAAGCAGTCTTCTTATGCAGACAGTACATTAAGTTAGAACCTTAGGGTGTGATTATGTGGGTACACATGGCAAATGGCATTTGAGATACTTTAAAATGGATACTGCTATATCATTAGCTCAAATATTTAAGAGATATTTATTCATATATTGTGGAAACATTGATGCACATGATCTAATGCTACAGGATTTTGAAACATGATTGAGTTTTCAGTCTACTGCAGAAGTATTTGTCATCTGGTAGTTCTGTTAGGTTATGTCATTCAGTTCTGATAGGTAGTTCGGGTAGTTCTGTGACTATATATATTAGACTTTTGACAATGCACATCACAATGATGTTCCTTAAATTTTATTATTATTTTTATCCAAAATGTTATGACCATGGCAGGTTTTGCCCCAATATGCATTGTTAATGATTCAGCACCCTTTCATAGAAATTCTAAACCCTGAGGATGGATTTCATTAAATTCCAAAATGTTGGTGAAGGATGATTGTTTGAATCACTAACTCGAACCTACACTTAATATTTTGAATTGGATTTATAAAACAAGAGGTCGATAGCAGAATACAGTAACATATATATATTCACAGAACTACTATATACTATAGTAGATATTTTGCACTTGCTTATTGAACCACCAAATTCTGTTCTGCTAGCACTGGAAAGAAAAAATTCCCTCATTGAGAGAATTTTGGCCTGATGAAAGGTCCTCTTAGGTACTTAGGTGTAATAATTACATTGGTACCATAAATATAAACTAATGAAATTGTTAATAATGCGGAGCATCTGAGTGGTTTTATGTATTCTTCATAGAAGGGATAAATTAGCCTCCAGTGTTCTTCTACATAATTTTTTAACCTTACTGTGATAATACCAATGCAATTAATTAATCAGTCAAACGTTGAAACTAGTTTTCCGAGAGGTTGCCTTCAATTTTCCTTTCCATTCTTCAGCTTATTATTCGTGTGAGTTGTGAAAGTCAGTACTCTGGCTTTCAAGATAACTTTCCCTTATTTCACGCTAAAATGATTGCATCAAATTTACTCACCTTAACATTGGGTAGTAAGAAATCGCAGTGTAACCTCTGGAAATGAGATAGCCTCCATTGGCCGCTGGAGAAAATGGTACAACACGAGATGATTGAAGGCACAATAATAAAACAAAAAAAACGAGTGAAGATAAATAAAAATGAGTCAGAGATAAATAAAAGGCAATGTAAAAGGTGATAGGTAGGAAAATGACTTCGGAGAACGAAGGGAAAGTTAAATGATGAAATAAAAATGAATACGGGAAAATGAACGGGGGTACGTAGCGGAACTCAAAGCTAGCACAATGCAGAAAATAAATTCGTGTCGATTCACGAGGCAATGAAACAGCGAAGCAGAAGCAAGTCAAGGAAGCATGGTCTCAAGTCGGAAGTTGCGCGGTTGCGAAGAATTAAAATCGTTTTTCTTTTGTCATTAGCGCGCGCACGAAGATTTTTTCTGAAGTAGGGTTCACACACGGACTATAAAAATATTTATATTATCCGTGGTTCACACGGGTGCGGAGCGGTGGGTCTGCGGCTTGGAGCCTGCGGAAATACGGACAGGGAGTTCACATGCCTTGCGGAAAGGAATGGGCCGATGGAATATGATGGGCTGAATTTTTGGGTGGGAAAATAACTCTTATTTGGACGCTGTGAAAAGCTGTCACTACGATTTCTCATTTTGACCCTGCATTCACCTGGTATTTGAAACTTCCGAATATTTGCACTTCTTGTCTGTTGAGTCATCATTTTGGAAGGCTTTCCGTCATTTTCCTTTGTGTCGGAAGGAGTGCATCATTGCACTTGTATTTTGAGGATGATTGAAAAGATTCATCGTACCATTTTGAATTTACTGACTTAAGTTATTTATAGTACAATTCCTTAAGTGGTAAAGTTAAACGGATGAAGTCAGCTACCCTTGAAATCCATTTTAAAATGGATAATTATAATGACATAGTAATATGTGTATTTATTGATATTCCACCTGGAATCGGCCTTAATTTCACCTTCATGTGTATATTTCTTTTCATGATTCTTAGTTGACCCCTAAGAAAATGGACAATTTTAATATGCTCCTCATCCTGTATTTGAGGAGGAGAAGACAGGGGGGGTGTCGTAAGACCATGGTTGCAGTGCCCCACCATCCAGAGGCAGTTAGAATTTGGCGTATGGAAACATCTCATTTAAGAAATACAAGAACTAGAACCTATAAAGTTCTTAAATTACCGCAGGATGACGGTGAACCAGTTAGACCAGCTTCTGGCCTCAGTTGAGGCTCTAATATCTCGCAAAGATGGGTATGGAGCCAATCCCTGCTGGTCTTGAACTTTCTATAACTTTGAGGTGAGAATTCTTCCTTTGGCACTGCAAACATTTTCATTTTCTGGCCCTCTGATAAGCTGTGTTGAATCTTCCTTGGTGTAAGCTTCAGTCTTCCCATTAAAATTTTTTGTCTCTTATCCTCCATTTGAGTGATATTTTGTGTATTGCTGTGGGCATTGCTGAAAAAGAACTTCCGATTTCAACAAGTGTGATGTATGAAATCAATAATGAAAATGACTTAGTAACTTTTCACAGATATTTTTATTTGTACAACCGGTTTCGTTGCATAGAAAACATCTTCAGGAGCCCCGTTGCATAGGCAGCATCTTCACCTGAAGATGTTGTCCATGCAACGAAACTGGTTGTACAAATAAAAATATCTGTGAAAAGTTACTAAGTCATTTTCATTATTGATTTCATAATGGGTTTTCACAAAGTTAAGCCCGAAACCATCGAATTTAAGTGTAATGTAGCCCTTGGACATAATCTTTATTGTACTCATGTTCAAATTATTTTCACACCTAGTTGATGATTAGTCTTACCAGTGCTCATATCCTTGTATTTGTATAGTTGTTTACCATGAGCCATAGATTGAATGAATAATATGAGAGACCTCACTCTTGCCTGCCTTTCATCATATAGGTACCTTGCAGTGGGGTAAAATATGATTTCCTTGGCATACAGCTACCGCTTAGGAAAGTCCACTACATCAGGGATTATTTATGAGACTGCCAGGCCATCTGGGATGTTTTGAATGGTGATGTGTTAAGGTATCCCACTGGTGATGATTTGTTCAGCAAAGCCCAATATTTTGAGGCTCTGTGGAACTTCCCTAACTGTGTTGGTGCCATCAACAGGAAGCATGTCATAGTCCCAGTAACATGGCCTGTCATTGATGAAAATGGTATTAAGTAATGAAAACATAATCTATACCACTAGATCATTCGTATATTTATTTGCAGTGCTTTCCCAATACTGGTGGTGAATTTCATAATTATGTGTAAAGAAAGTTTTAGCATTGTTCTCTTGGCCTACTGTTACACGCAATACAGATGCACTTTCGTGTTTATTGGTCCAGCTGGGATGGAGTCTGATGGAGGAATCTTCCAATCCTGTGGTTTTGGGCAAACTATTCTTAGGGAAAGACTCCCATTGCCAGCATCTCAGTTTGCCAATGGATTTGCTCCGCCTCTTCCTCCTGTTTTAGTCGGTGAGGATAAGGACTGAATGCCATCCAGACATATACTCACTGTTCATGGTTGATTGATACTAATGGTGATGTGCTGTCTTGCAGGGTGCTTGCTTGTGCTGTCTTGCAGGGGCTTGTGCTGTCTCTCCATTTCCTCTGCAGAGGAATATGATGCGGCCATTTGTAGGAGGTAATCTGCCACCTGGGCCAACCATTTTTAATTACTGCCTGAGTAGGGCTCGGCACGTAATTGAAAATTCATTTGGAGTGCTGAGCACTATATTTTAAATTTACAGAAAACCAATTAATGCTTCTCATATTATGGTGGAGAAAGTTGTGATGTCAACAGTGGCACTTCACTATTGGCTAAGGAGCAATGAAAGGCAGGGTGCTCCAGCAGGAGTGAATTATAGACCACAGGGGTATATTGACTATGAGGACCGCTATGGAGTGGTCCATGGAGGACAATGGCATGAGGAAGCAGTGCCTCAAGGTACACACCCAAATATGAGTATTGATATTTTTTCATTGCATCGACATCTTGTTTTGTACTGAGAATTCATTTCAGGGATGCAACCACTGCAAGCTAAAATTACCACAATCCCACAAATGAGACCAAGAATGTAATGAACACTTTCATGAATTACTTCTTGACTAATGGAGCTATTCCATGGCAGTGAAATAAGATTCCAAAGCATGAGATGGGGTTGTACATCCAGCAATGATTAAGTTGTTGGTTCCCTAATATCTGGCTTATAAATAAAGATTTCCTATTACTTTTCTTCAGTTGATTGTGATTAATAAATAAGATGATGGCCAAAAATTTTCATTCTTCTATAATTGACATCTCCTGTACTTATTTACTTTAATGATTATGATCCCATCAATGGCATGGGCAGTGATGTTAATGATCACCCCTAAAGTGACACTTTGTCAAGTGATGAAATGGATGAAGAGGGATGAGATAAAAACACAAAATAACCATTCAATCAGGAAATATTCCAATGTATGAATAGTTTGTTGGAAATTTTACATTTCCATCTCCTCAGAAGCAACTGTGCTGTGAAGTCTGTGCATTCCTTGCTTCAAAATTTCAAAAGGTCTCATAAGAAATATCATCAAATTTCATGCTGCGTTTAGTTCGATGCTAATTTGGGGCCGGTGAGGAACTGCAAGAAATGTAGTCCATACTAGCCAATGCTGAATATTTGATAGTTCCATTGAAGAATCTTCCTTCAAGAGGAGAACCTCTCCTCTTGACTTCTGGTGAAGAGCAGCCAGAAAATCAAAAAATGAAAGAATAAGGAATGTAAGGATCAGAGAAATTATGAATGTCAATGACACAATAATAGATGAAATAAAAACGTGACAATTTAGGTGGTATGGCACGTGTTACGAATGGGAAATAAAGACTTCCAAAACAAACGTTGCTATGGAATCCAGAAGGAAGACAGCGAAGAGGCAGACCGAGGAAAAGCTGGATACAGAAAGAAATGAGAGAAAGAGGATTAGATGAAGAACTGTGGAATGATCGGGAGGCTTGGAAATTGGGAATCAGAAGACGCAGGATGTTGCAAAGTAATGTGTATACATATATATAAAAAACAATGTCCTAAAACTTTCTCTTCACAGGAGATGATGACGCATACCAGCAAAAGCTGAAATAACTCAATAAAATGGCACTTTCTAGCCACCTAGCAAGGGGAAGGTGCACACAATGGATGAATGCTGAAAAGGTTGGTAGTGTGAGATAATCTTCATCCACTGTACAAGAATCAAATCCAAAAAACAACTTTGGGAACAAATATAAACATAACAAGAAGACCTACAGAAAAACCAATCATGTCATAATTTTTCTTACTTAATTTTGCATTATTCAATGGTAAACTTTAATGTTTAAAATGCATTTTAACATTTTTTACTATGGGTGTAGCGTAAAAAGAACCAGATTTTGAAGGTGTTCGAGCAAAATTCCGACTTTGATAATTCTTAACTCAAACACAAGTGCTTTTATGACAACTGTATTTCAGTCAATAGT
The DNA here is from genome assembly GCA_963169105.1 of Ceriagrion tenellum. Lineage (NCBI taxonomy): Eukaryota > Metazoa > Arthropoda > Insecta > Odonata > Coenagrionidae > Ceriagrion > Ceriagrion tenellum. Next base: position 51,683,929 of record OY720637.1, read on the forward strand.
AGATGAATATGTTTGCTATGAATTTTGAAAGTTTTAATGCTGTATCTTTAATGGGAAAAAGGTTGTTATTAATTTTGTAAAATGATTGCATTTCAAAACTGGGGGATCATACAATTTCGTTCTTGGTCGCATTGCAATCCGTATGCCTTGAAAATTTCTGATATTTAACTGTCCAATACATCAATAAGCATGTATAATTTATATTGATTGGTATTTATACTGATTGAAGTGTGTGGTTCCGTTAGCCGAACCGCCTCAGTAGAGTGGTGCAGTGTTGCTTCGTACAACTGCTCAGGCCGTTAGTAAGTGTTAGGGTGAGGAGATCTTCATGGATGATTACAAAACATATTGATCCACCAATGTGGTGGAAAGGCCTTCACTGAGCTGAGCTTTGAGTCCTTGAGCAATGTCTTTTGCATTTTTTATTTTTTGTCATTTTTCCTTGTCTTCTGTGATTGTGTCGCAAAAATAAACCACCAATGAACAGCAGTTTGGTGACCTGCCCAGCAATGTTATAACAGTCATTTCTATAGTGTTTAAGGTAGTTTGAGCAAAATATCATTTTACCTAGAAATCGATGAATTTGGTCTCATTTTAAAGAAAAACATATCACCCTTCGATTGAAAAAAATTCAACCCCTTACCACATTACTTTCCGAGATATTTGCCAAAAAATAGCAGCCCATTTATATGGGAAATGGTATGTGTATGCACTACATAGAGACATTATATACAAAATGAGGCATTTCCTACATTTAGATCTCGCAAAAAAATCAAGTGTGTAGCTTGTGTGTTTTCTTGACTATTTTTGAAAAATAATCATACTGTCACTGCAGTAAATTCTTTGGGATCACAATAAACCTTCCGTTTTGATGGAGTTTCAAACGTGAAAAAAATGAGTCAAATTAAAGACTTATTTAGATATTTTCATTTGATTATTTATAATTTCTGCCATGTAAAACTATTTTATTCCACCATTAATAATGCAATATTTTATTCGTGTGTCTCATCTGGTGAAATTAAAATATTTATTTTTGTTAATTTTAAAATTTCAAAAAATGCCAAATAGTGTCATATAGTGTTTCTCAAGTACTCCACCTCAGAAATTACAGACAATTTTTTTCCATAATCTGTATGCGCCTAACGATCCTGACAAAACATTCCATTATAATTTATAAACCTGATAAAAATTGAAACATACGTATTTTTCTCATGCCCATCTCCATGGGCTCAGCTCTTGCGCTAGTATGTAGCAAACATTAAATACAAACATAAGCCCACACGGACAGCTCCAGCTCATTGCATTTTGTTTTACAAACCATTTAATGTACCACTGATATTTTATATTTATAATGGTGTTAGTTCCCGCTTTCACACTTCGCACAACTATATTGTATTTTGTCTCCAGCCCAGCAGCTGCGGCTTCTGTTGTGCCCTCCCTCTCTGATGCAAAAAGTCCGTCGACCATTCACCTGAGCTTAAGGATACGCTACCGCGCATACTCTTCGAGGGCGTGTACCAACTTTCCTGCTACTGCGGAAAACCTACTTTAAGCAAACTAGTAGATCCTTACTATGTAGCCTACGGTAACATGAATAGGCCTCGGAGAACAACCGAGAAAGAACAGTTTTGACTCTCCACCATCGCAGAGCACATCTTCTCGGAACGTGGCCACAGTCTGATCTTCAATAATTTTAAGAAGCAACAAAAAACGCTAACAGCCAATGTTGATTCGTAAGAACATTTAAATTGTAAAGCAATCAAACAACCAAAGCCGGGAGGACGGCCACGATCTGTCAAGTGCCTGTAGTAGAATCTTCACAACAGAAAGCGTGAGAAACCGGTCAGCCAATGCGAACGACCCATTAGATGGGATTCGACTACCAAGGACGGACCTAGATCTGCATCCTGACCTGAAGACGCTACCAGAATAGCTGGCGAAGCTGTTGTCTCAAAAAGACCTCACGCGGAGGGATACCCGAAAGCTGATCCTCAATATAATATTTATCGATTTGACGTCCATGGCAGAAGTTGACTCCCGCATCTCTCTCGAAAGAATCAGTCAGTTGTTAAATTTAATTTTATTTGTTCACGCTTCGTCACATTCTTAAGGTATTTTGAGAAACTTGGAAGAACAGTGAGAGATCGATAGTTATTGGAATCAGATAAGGAGCCCTTCTTATGAACTAGGTGCACTAGTGCCTACTAGTACTACGACTGGTATTAACGTTAAACATTGGCCCTCCCTCCAGAAAGTACTCCTGGTTGCTTCGGCTACGTTTTCCCCAACAGAGATCCGGATATCTTGGAGAAGCAATCGCGCTTATTTTTAACAAGAATAGGCCAACAGAGCAACGCCAACTCAGGGATCTCATTCATCGTTTCGCTTTTTAAGAGCTGTCAGACGAGGTCGGGAAATCACAAAGAGTGGGGAGAAAAAAACATTCTCACAGTTCATCCCGACTCCCGAACGGTGGGCGGCGGAACCAGTCCAAAATAAAAGGCTCTAACGCACAATATGGACCGCGGAGATGAAAAAATGACTCAAGAAGACCGACCGATGATATATTTTTTTTCATTTTTCTCTCCCTCTCTTACACTCTTCAAGAGTCTCCGAACTCGGGTACGCTTAATCGTGAAGTGGAGAGAAAGGATGAAAAGCTGAGAAAACATTGTAATCGGGAGAGGACGTTGGGTCGCTTGCACTTCCGGGATTTTGTGGTGAAAGGAAGCACAAAGAGCATTGAGTTTTAGCAAAGGTTTGGTCAAAAACGCAGATCAGAATAAAAAAGTATAACGCGGGGCCTTTTCCCGTCATGATCCTCACTGCGTTGAGCAAAAAGTGCTACTATGCGGAATCTGCAGAGCGTTTAGCCGCAGTTTGAGCTCCACAATTATTTTCAGAAAAATATTTTATAGCTTCTTGGTTTATCCTCCACGTGGATCTTCAAAAATACCTTAAGCCAGCTGGAGCTATATTGGTCTGCCTCCAGATTCGCGTTTAACTTTGCATGCGTGTTTAACAATGTTCCTATTAATGATAAAAGCGAATAATTACACACAACCGATTTTTTTGCAGGCAATTCAGTGATATTTTTTACACATGGTATATGAGGTTCGCTAAAATTCGACTTTCTTCAAAAAACGCACATAATATAGTATTTCATATTATTATGATAGTTGCCAATAAATATCAAGGGGCCTCGCATAATCATAAATTTTAAGAAAAATTAAATATAATTTTCACCTTCATTTCGAATGCCTTGTCGAAAACCACCAATAGCTGTATAAGTCTTGTCTTTTTTAGGCAAAAATGTGAAATCAAATTCTCGGATCACTTTGGTTACAATATGTATGGTAAAGTCGACTGTATAAACAACGTACTTAAATGAGATATTGCCATAAAATCCATTAAAAACATGATAATCTTCCTTACATTTGATAGGTTGGGCTGGAAGTGGCCGTTCCAGGTTATGAAAAAACGACAAATTGCCCGGAGATCACAAAACACCGATTTTAACATAAATGGGGAGAAACAAGAAGCCAAAATGATAAGAGGGATGAGACAAGTCTGCCCTATATCACTTTATATTTTCAGTCGATTCATAGAAGAAGCAATGGGAAAAACAAAATTAAGGAGTAATGGCAAAAAAATAAATGGAAAACGCACCCATACAATCTGGTTTGCAGACGATATTGTCGATCTTGACGACTCAGATAAAGACACGAATCACATTCTGAAATGTGGTTCATGTCTTTATCTGAGTATTACTATCAGATTGGCGGAGAACTCAACGCATTGAAATTCAATATCAACACTTAGATAACCAAAGTGATGATAGTAGATAAGTCTGACAATAATATGCAAGCTACGATAAAACTAGGAAACTCAAAAATAGAGCAAGTTAAAGAATTCCCCCACTTGGGTAGTCTATAAGCTAATGGAAATAATAGTATTAAAGAGGCAAATTGAAGGATTACCCAGATGAAACAATCATTTCAACGAAAGCGTAGCATCTTATTTTATAACGACCTCTCGACTGACTTAAGGAAAATATTTGTAAAGACTTTCGCGTGGAACACAAAGCAACGAACTCACTTACGATTTTGCAACATGGATCTTCGATGAATAGGAAAAATATAGGCTTCTGGCAGCTGAAATGTGGTTCCGGAGAACTATGGCAAATATGAATTGGTTCATGAGAAAAAATGCACACATTTTGGACGAAATAAAGTGGAAAGTGAAAGAGGGACGTTTCTCCCAAAAATTCACTCCGGGAAAATCAAATGCGTTGCGCATATGCTCAGACATAATAAATTCATGAAAAACATACTGGAGGTAAAGTTAATGGGAAATTGACAAGAGGACGACCGAGAATGTACTTGCTTGAGAGTGTAATGTCAATCATAAAGTACAGCTCCTATAACGAGATGGATATAACTGCTAAAAAGGGAGAAAAAGCTAGCGAAAAGGCTTAGTCTTTTGAATAACAACTCGAAAAATACTTATAATGTGCAGTCAGTGACCCACGATTAATCTCTCTCGGAGTCCACAAATACTCAAATCGCAATGGAGCAATTTCCAAAAACTTAGTTTCTACCCATGGGAGTAATTAGAGCGTTTTGATTCGGTGGGGGCAAGGAGTACCAGGATCTTCCATCTTGAGGATTGGTATACCCTCAGGCGGACGATGTGGAGGGGTGAGGTTGGGGAGTGCTCTCCCGGAAAATTGGAAAAATGGTACATTTTAAAGCCTTTTGAGAGGTATTTGCAACCAAAAATCTATTGCTAATGTTCTATGGTTATCACTTCAATTCAATGACTTCGTTGAGCTAAATCAAACGGAGAAACGAAAAGCGTCCTTGGATTTTTTTTACGAGGATTGGCCAAAGATCAATGCCCCCACGTTAAAAAGAACAGAGTCTAGTGCCTAGAAACGATCATCGAGAGACGCAGTTCAATTGGTCGCACAGTCTCATCCGGTTACAATGACGCTCCTGGATCTTAACAGTGATCTGTGAAACAGAAATTAGGAGAATAATAAGCCTCGCAAAACAAGCATTTCAAAATGAAAGGAATTTATTAACAAATGTCCACTTTAGTAGAGAAGTATGAATAAAGTTTGCTAATACATTTGTATGGAGTGTAGTAACTTACGGTTATGAGGCATGGAAAATCGTAAAAGCAGAGTATAAGAAAATAGAAGCAGCAGAAATGTGGATATGGAGGAGACTCACGAAAACGAGCTGGATAGAGAGAAAAATTAATGACGAAGTGCTTGTTTTAGTGAAAGAGAATAGGTCCCTCTTGAATACAATTAAGGAAAGGAGAGCAAAGCTAGTGGAACATATATTACGGCACAACAGTTTTCTGACCAAAATTTTTTAGGGAAAAGTACTTGGGAAAAAACCAAGAGAGCGTCCCAGAACTTCTTACTTTAAGACGATATTCACGAAATTGGACCTGCAGTCATATGGAAATATGAAGAAAACAGCCATGAAGAGAGAGACAGGACTACAGCGATAAAGCATCGCCTTTAGAGAATGATGATGATGATTGTATCTTACATCTGAGTGCCCTGACCGATTATATGGACTCTTCAGAGGACAGATTGCAAAATTAGGCTCGTAGATACGTCAGAAACACACTAAAGACGTAAAATAATGTGAATTGCTTCGTAATATCTCTTCTTTTATGATCCATTTTGAATAATGACACTTAGGTTGCTTGATAAATTCAGGACTGATATTTTTCAGAGCGACACAGAGAATATTATCATGACTCCTCACTACATCTCTAGGTCTGGCAGATGCGATAAAATAAGAGATATACACTGCCGAACAGACTGGTATAAAAACTCGATCTTTCCGCGAACAATAAGCGACCACAATAAAAATTAAGCTCCACTAAATACACTCCTATAATTTACGATATATCACTATTTTATCTCCAAAAAACTTACACCTTTACACGGCTGACGACTTTACACCCTCTACCACACGCCCATGCGGCGGCTCGCGGGGTATAATGTAGATGTAGTACTTTCCCATGCAACTTTTTTGGACGACGAAGTGGTGATTAGCGCAGTGAACTCCTGGCTCTTTAACCAGAGCGAGGACTGGTACCGAGAGGGAAAACTTGCCGTAGTGAATTGCTGGAGGAAGGCAATATAACTTGAAGGACATTACATGGAGAAATAGAATTAATAGATAAAACATCATTCTCTTATGTGAGCAAATTTCATTTTTGCAGAATAAATAGTTTTTGAGAAAATTATGTGGGCCATTACTTTTTGGGCAACCCTCGAACTTCCAAGCCAAGTGCCCTTAAGGTAGTCCGAGTGAGTATTTTCCTCTATAATATAGAATAGAGTAAACATTTATTATGCTCTGAGAATCACCCTTGAAGCAAAAATTATTACCAAAATAGAAATGCTTGGCTCAACCAAAAGTACAGCAATCGATTTTTACGGACAGAAAGATATGAACACAATACATGAAAAAGAAAGACATAGATACAATGATTAGATACAAAAACAAAAGACAGGATAGATAGGAAACAATATTACAATTTGCAGACTGTACTTTATTGAGTGCATTAAGTTATATTTTGCTCTGTATTGAGTAGAGTCATAAATAATATATTTTTAAATGTACAAATGGAACTCGTATGTTTTAACTTATCGGGCAAAGAGTTCCAAAATTTAGAGGCAGTAATTAAGAACGACTTTTGATAAATAGTTGTTCTAGGAATTGGATATCGTCAGGAACAGTCGTTTGTACGAGATGTCTTCTGAGTAGTTTCTGACCTGGCCTTAAACATTTCTATGAGGTAATTAGTGATTTTCTCCTTAAAGATACTAATAAGAAGGGTCCCTAAAAATATTTCTACGGTTACAAAGATTTAGCCAGCCTAAGCTACTTTTATACTGTGATACATGAGCGTCCCTTCTAAGATTAATTACAAATCTTACACAAGAATTTAGTTGCCTTTGCAGTTTTTTATCCAACTCTCTGGGCATGTCACTAAAAACAAGGCTACAATAATCAAAGGAAGGGAATATTAGTGTGGAGATTAGCATTTTACGCGTGGAAATAGGGAGTTAGTACTTAAAAAGTTTTAACTGACGAAGAGATATATTAACTTTATTACAGATCTCATTTACATATTGGCTCCAAGACAGACTCGTGAGGGTAAGTCCAAGAGCGCGAACTGAGTCACTATGTGGTATTTTATAATCACCAACTGCGACTCGAGGAAGGAGATTGTTATCGATTTCGTTGTGAATCCTCGAGTTTCCGATAATGATGGCTTTTGTCTATGGGCAGTTAAGAATAAGGTCATAATACAGTCGTAATAGAGAAAAAAATTCGCAGTTGATTTTAAAATTTAAGTAACACTAAGATGCTTGAAGTAAATATTTCAACATTCGTGACGTATTGATTTTGTTTTCAAATGATCGAAATCCTCAGTCATTAACTAAATGTACACAAAAAGGTATTCACCTGGCTCATCTTCCTTGCGTCGTACAGTGAAATCGCCTTCACACTCGATGAATTATTAGCGATTCTGCGTAGGACTACCTCGGTCAGTTTTTACTGACTTTTACAGGTACTGCGGAAGGTTAGGAGAACAAAACTAACACTTGGGAGGGTAGGCAGGGAACATGTAAATGAAATCCTTCACAATCTCCATTATTTAAATTCTTCATAATTACAGATCAAGGCATTGTGAGGAGGGAAACTTTATTGGAAAGGAGTGTGGAGGGGTGGGGAAAAAGTTATTTTAGCTTTCGATGCAAATGAGAAAATATACAAACTTACACAATATTATGAATTTCTGAAGCATTCCATATGTTAGATATAACACATTTTTTAAATTTCTCTTGAGTTCATACCCGTACTGTCACACTTGGAAAACAGCTTTTACGTTTCGGCAAACGTCTCCTAAGGTCGTGTGGTAAGTGTCTGATACATGTTATCAACCTAAAGATGTTATCTTTTTCCTAATAATGGGGACAAACTCATCGAATTTTATTTGAGGTGATATCCCACTCAAACTGGTTGCCTTAAATGATTCAGTTTCAGGATGAGGGTAGGGTTAAGGGGGGGTGGGAAGATGGCCAATCTTGCATTAAGAGGAAGTTTGTTATTCAAGATGAGTGGCTGGAAATGTGAAGAGAAAAAAGAGAAAACAATAGCTGAGAAGTACCGTATTTCCCGACCCAGAAACGCACCTTTCTTCTCGAAAATATACTATAGATGTTAAAAGTAGCCTGCGTCTTAAAGGGGCGAGGTTAAAACTCCGTTTTCATGCAAAGATTTTGTAATGTCACCAGAGTTGCACATTTCCTTGATTTTACCGCAGACAGGGTGGCTACGGATATCCAATTTTTAAAACGCCTGATTTTTTTCCGGGTGGATTTACCAATTTCCCAGACCAATCGCTAAAAATTCAACTATTATTGGAATATTATTTTTTATAAATCTTCTACAGCAGCTTTAAATTTTCTAACCATCATCTCGTATTTTTAGAACTGCAGGCATGCATTTACTATAAGCTAGTGTGCTCCAGCAGCTACCTCTCGACCTGAGTTTCGGAAGTTAAATAAAACGCGAGGAAAAATTTTCCGAACATCATAGCCTCGGATTCCTTGTGTTGAGCGTTGTGATGATTAATTTTAACACTACTAGGCAAATATCGCAATAAGAATATACGAAAGGGATACATTGTACGTCTGATTCAAAAACTAATGAGATTCACAACTGAATATTTCACGAATTGATGGTGCTTATTCCATGCACGTCAGCGACGGAATTTAGTTTCAGTTGGCGAAATAAATGGCCGGAAAGACTGGCCGATAAACGTAATGGTAGAAAAATCATGAGGATTCATATCCCAGTTTCTCCCTGACTGTTACAAGACTTCCCTTACTTTTCCAGAAATTCAAAATTCCCTGACAGTTTCAGGTTTTTCCTCACGATCGCGACCCTGGCAGACAACGTAGCAGCAGCGAGCTGAACATGCGCTCTCCATCATTCATTTAATTCTCATTACATACGATCTGCAATTAACGACTCATTTCCGGAAGTCGGCAATCCTAAGTTCGAATCCATATCGAAAACATGCTTCGTACTTCTCCACAAGTTGTTATTAGTACAACTCGTTTCGCAGCTATCCGCATCTTCAGTTAGAATTGCTTGTGAAACATGTATTTATTGATTACTAGCGAAAGGTACCCGTTGAAAGGCAACGGGTGTGAAAAACACTGAATTTATTATATACCTACAAAAGCCACAAAACCTGAAGAATACTGAGCGGTCTTCTTTGAGTCGTCTTCTGAGTGAATGAACTTAATCGCTTCACTTGTGTACATACATATACTTGCATTCAATGACTTATTTCAGTTGCGATATTCATTTTTGATATGGGCGTTGAGTATCTTCAAACAGGATTGGAGAGTAGGGGTACAATCCAGCGGTGGAAAATGTCAAATGGATCATTTGCAGCAGCAGCCATGTTTATTTGACCAATTAATCATACGTTACCTGGACTGCATCTTAGGCGTAAACGGTGGCCATAATCATTGGTTTCGTTTTTCAAATCAAAAGTATATGTTGATTCTTAGGGCAATTGTCGACTTTCGTGCATGGATGGCGTTCATTGAGCAGAATACCCCGTTCTTCTTTCAGGTAAGATGAATGTAGTGACGTTATTATAGTTTCCGCCTCATTAAGACAGATTGAAGTTTCAAAACAGACGGGTCAATATTTGAACCAGATTTATAGCTGGGTACCCTTCCATGGTTATGTGTTAGGATAAGATTTTTGCGGTACTTAGTGTAACCCGAGAAACACCAAGGGAAGGTGACCGACTTAGTTTCCCATTTTTCTTGATATGGGTATCCTTTGTTGGTATTTTTGTGTTGGATTTTTTATTAATTTTTTCATTTAATGCTTCTAAACACTGGTTATCATTAAAGCATCGGTATCAGCTCATTAGAAAATAAACTTAAACATTATATGTACGGCTTTCCCTCAGGAGTGTTGAAGAATTTATCGATTACCGACCTAAGCAATCCATCATGGAGCCCTTAGGACTCTAGGACCTTCTTATAGCTACAGATATTCTCTCAACATGATATCATGGGCCTGCAGGAAAAAATGTTATTTAAAGAAGCGTGGATATCTTTTGAAAATCAAATCTCTGGTTGCCAAGGAAATATGATATTGTTGAATTCAGAGAAAATGTGAGATTTTTCAGCTAAAACATAACTTTCACACGAACACCAAACGTAACAGAAAATCGATTGAAAGAGATAGAATTTTTTTAATTCAGCCATCCGATAAAAAAATTCCAGCCCTCTATCTCGAGTGTAAGTACTTTTAAAAAGCAAAAAATTTAAACCACTGCACCGAACTCAATGATTAGCATGGACCACCAGAAGGGCCTTTGGGGGGCCTAATGGGGCCCTGAGGGCTTTTTAATATAGCATATATTACCTACAGATATATTTTCTATCTACATATCACATTTCAGCTCAATCTGTTCAGTAGGTTTTGCGTGATTGAGTAATAAACATCCAAACATACAAACATTCACATTTATAATATAAGTAGGATTGTGATCGTAACCTCGGAAGTAGGCGGGGGTTAGAAGAACAAACTAACTTATGGGAAGGAAGGCAGGGAAACATATTTTAAGGGCTTGTGAGAAGAGAATTTATCGGAAAGGAATGAGGAGGGGTGCTGAAAAATTAGCTTTAGCGCATGCAAAGGTTGCTTGACTGTTTAATAATTTCATTCTGTTCCAAAGCATCCATCTTTAAGCCTTTCGGGAGAACACGTAAATTTTCCATAACTAAATTCCTTAAATGATCATTTTCAAGCAGATGCTTGGCTAACTGAGAAGTGGAATCCATATTACTGAAACTTATGGATTGTTCTTTGATGTGTGTCATAAAATTTCAACCAGTTTCACATATTTAAGATATATTACTACTATCGCATTTAATTTTGTAATTACCAGACTTTAATAATCTATCTTGTTTGTCTTTACCATTTACTATCGAAAGGTTTTCGTTAGGGCAGTGTAAAATTCAGCTTTAAGAGAATTTTTAAGGCGATTTGAAATCCTGTAAGAAATTTTGCCTAGAAAATTAATAGTAGACCACTTGTAATTCGAGGATTTTTATGTCTGTGTGGGGGAAATCTGTTTTATAGCCCCCCATCTTAGTTTGAGGTTACTATCACAACAAACAATAAATAAATTTTACTTAAACAATCACACCTGATGATGCAGCTAGCTGCGAAATACGTTGTGCTAATAAAATATTTGTTGAAAATTATGAAGCATCGTTTCAATTTGGATTCCAAAATAAGATTCTTCCACGAAGTGAGGCCTGAAGTAACGTTCAATCCTAAGCTCATTCAAAGTTCAGTCAATCCTTATTGAAAGTTAGCAGCTTCATTTCACGGGAAAATTCTAATTAGAGATGGCAGTCCAAGGCGCACCAGCACCAGATGGGTGAGATTTCGGGAAACCTGACACTTGAGCGTAGTATATCAAAGATATACATAACAAAATATATATATAACAAATCGATGCATGCCACGATGCTTCCGTAACAATTTAAGAAATATTAGTTTAGATCCTCGATTGTTCCGATAAAAATCCATGCATTCAAAGAAAAATTTATGTATAAACGTTAAATTATGTGGCATATCCAAGAACACTGTAAATAGGACTTCCCTCTAGATGGCGGAAAACGCAGATTTCTGATGTCATCTCGCGCGCTTTTTAATGGTTTCCAAAACTTCCCGAATCGTGGCGCTGGTGAGCTGAGCGATCTGAAGCATTCTCATTGAGTGCATTGCTGTGTAAGGAAGACTTGGAGGTGCGCCTCGCTTGTAAACACCATTATTAAGTAGCGGTGGTTTTCCTGCCGAAATTTTCAATTTTTACGGCTTTAGAAATGAGGCCCAATCGTCGTTACTGGGTGCAACGGAGGATATGAAAGGCGAAAAAGGAAAATATAGAGTTGGGTCTATGGAACCCAAGCCTCTTCAAAGCAAATGTTCTTTGTTCCTTGTCTTTCATGTTCTTTGTTACGAAATGTCTTACTGGGAATTTTTCTGCTGTAACATATAGTGGCTGTAGTTAACTTCCTTTCTATAAGCACATTATTACCGCTCTGCGAATATACTATTTTGATTTGTCATATTTAAATCTTTTGCTTAATATACCTAATTAGTGAGGAATCGTAAGCCTTTTCTTTTAGGATGGTGGATTTTGAACAAACAGAATAATGCTGTAGTTGCCGGGTGGAAAACATTAATTTACTTCAAATCTTGTCTCAACAAATTTTGGTTAATTTCATATCTCGGTCAAGACGAGCCATTTTGCTTACTTGGTATTGTGGCTTTTTCTAAAGATGTCTCAATTAGATAATAAATATAACATGTTACCACCATCGAGTGCAATTTTGAGTTTGCAGGGCGTAGTGTATATAGCTGTATCAGCTGTATTTCATAAAATTGTCAAACGATGTGCCCTATCGACGAAAGTATCTATAACTATTCTGAACCATTATCAGGTTCAATGTTTTTTTGTTCTACCCTAACGCATTGTACAACTTTTAATGGTGTACGCTTCGTTATTCGACCGCAAATCGAAGGATAGCTGTCATTCTGAGGTGCATCATGTGAGGGGGCGCGCCGGTAAGACGCCAATATCTGTCGTAGGGTTTTCGAAGCCGCTATAATTACCAGTTGAATGATAACTAGAAGGTCGACCTTCCGTTAATTGCACGAATTTTGCATTTCTTTTCGTCTGAATTGGACAGCTAGCATGTGAATACGAATGTGATGCCGTCGTGGGCAGGTCTGACTTAAAAATCGTTTCCTTGTTTAATTTGAATTACGCACGTCTTTAGAAAGTCGTATGATTTCTTAAAATACCTGTACATGCTTATTAATCTTGGGAAATTTCCAACTTGGTCGGTTAATTAAATGATATTACATCTTTCATGAACTGCTGGAATGCAGTTCCGTAAGATTCTCGGATCGCTCAGGTAATCAGCGCCGCGAGTGGCGACTTGGGTGAAACTAATACAATGCGAGGGCCCTGGCAGCACTTTCATTGGCCGAGTCGGTAATCCTCTCTGTACAATCCGTGGGCACATCTTACTTCCAAAATCCATGGTAAAGAAATAGCATTGCGATACCAGCCCATTACTCAGACGCCCATGGAAAGACAGCATAGTTTGATCTCGATCGGGAGGATTGAAAAATTCGACCAAAATTTCAGCTGAGCCGTTCAAAAATTATGGCATAAGAGGTATTACTCAAATTCAAATCTCCGTGAGATGAAAAATGTACATTTTCTATGGAGTAAATTTGATCTATTTGTAATTCATTGACAATGTAAGCATGCGTAAGACGGCTATTTGATAGGGTGATCACAGAGGCGACAAAATGAAAACAGCTATTTTGAACATGGTCGCCTTTAGTTATTTGACGAGAAATAACAAGTATCACCATAACTTACTCTAAGGTATAACGCAAATAGTTCCATGCTAAATTGATAATAAAAGACACAATAGGTTATTATAAAAAACATAGTTTATTCAATAATAAAATTTATGAATAACATTACAAAATTGGAAATACTTCACGCACAATTTATAAAAACTTTCTCACAAAAATAGCAAGTTGTCTCGTATTTACAAAACTCTGGGATGTACCCATCATTTATCTTCTCCTGTTTCCATCGATGAACGTCGCAGTAGAATGTGTTACACGACGTCCGAGGCACTGCCTTAAGACACTCGTCACAATAAAACATCAAAAAAACATAAATCATAGGAACACACGAATGAAAATAATGAAACTTAAGCATAAGCGTAATCGAAACGTGATATTTTCACTGGCACTGTGGATAACTTAGTGCAGGGATTGAATTTTTGGCTGTCTAAATACACCGGACATGTTGGATTATAGGTAAGTATAAAGGAGAATAGATTTAATGGAAGACTACGGGGATGCTGACAGAGAGACGAAAATAACGCATTATAGAATGGAGAAAACGTGTGAAAAAGCGAATTTTAACCAACAATATTACTAACTCTGGGGGAGAGGAGCACGTCCCTAGGCAATATGAGGCATAAGTTACCGTCAATATGAGACGCAATTTTAAGACCAACTCCGTCAAAACTATTTAACCCTTTGAGTGCAGCATGACGTGATATTACGTCATGGTTGTCTTTACGTTGATACTAATGACGTGATATTACGTCATTGGTACTGTGAGTGTTCCAGCTTTCACTAGTGGCCTAATGAGAGTTCTTTACTGAAAGCTGGAACGCTCACGGTACCCTTGACGTGATATCACGTCATTAGCACCAGCGTAAACACATTCATGACGTGAAATCACGTCATGCCGCACTCAAAGGGTTAATATGATAAACTGTAAGCATTGGCTCCTCTTCAACTGATACTACAACGGAAAAAATCAGGAAATATTTTTCAGGCAAATAGGACGACATCAAGCAGTAGAATCGTTAATAATTCACTTCCCTGTTTCATATTTAGCAGAAACATAACCAACCTCGCATGCCTTCATTATTTATGCTTTCAACTTCATATAATATCCATTACAAACTTAAGTTTACCATTCTTACTCAAGTCTATTGTGAATTTACGTCGAAAAAAGCCTTTTTCATATTTGCGAATATTCACAGCGTAGTTCATCATGCCAAAAACTCATTCCATACGATACACGTTATTTCAGGATTGTAAAGAATTTTTACCAAATTATTAAGTAGAACAAGGATTTAAAATTAGGCAACAAAATATACAAAAGTAAATAGGGTTGATAAATAATAGGGGAGCTAAAAGTACACATAAATTTTTAACAGAGATGGAGATCGCATTTAAACAAATGACTTCTTATATTCATTGATAATGATTGGACATCTGAGCAATCACGGGTTGAGATCGGGCTCTCGCAGACAAGTGGCCCATCAATAGCAGCAATGTGTATGCGTTTAGAGATTCTTAGTGGGCGCTCAATATTCTAAACGACTTTTAGTAGTGACTTAAAATCGATCGATTTTACGATCGAATTCACGAAGATTCACGACGAAAACGGCACCGAAACTGTATGCAATGGTAGAAGTGCAAACTGAGAAGTAACCGTCGAGAAAGTAACTTAGATCAGGGCAAGCCTTTCTTCAATCAAACCTTCACACTTCATTCTTGCTCAAGAACCGAAATAATTGCAGTTTCCTCAACACTGGCGTTTTATGCCTTGAGGACTATTTAATGGATATCAGGCCATTCTGCGCTAGTCACAGCATAATTTTTCAATGGATCCCTTGCTGATTCAGACCGGAGAGGCAAATCTGCACTGCAGCTGCTACCTGAAGGGACCATTTCCACGCTTCAACCATTTCCACGCTTTAGAATCAAAAGCGACGCCTGTATTCCCACTTTTCCGCAGCGGAGTAGGGAGCTTTCCTTCCACGAATAATCTAGGTTTTAGAACGATGGGGATACGTCGCGGGCCCACTATCACATGCAGTGGAACGGCGCGTAGCTGGGCATCTGGTGCTGGTGCACGCTCATCCCGCCGAGATGGTGCCCGCTCATCGCGTAGCCACCGAATTGCTGCGGCTGCTGTTGGTGCTGATGACCCCTGGACGAGGGTGACAGCAGGAGGTGAGGCGGGGTCGGAGGCATCGATTCCGGACTGCTGCAGAAAGCAGGTTGGACCTCCTTGAAACCCTTGGGGTACCCCGGCGACCAGTCTTCCATGTTGGGCGCCGCAACCGTTGGGCACTCCGGCTTGCCCACCGGGGGTCTGGATGCGGCCCTTCTCTGCTGCGCGGCTGCGCAACTGCCCGTGCTCGACGTAATCATGTTCTTGCCCTCCCCGCCGATGCTCACGGTCACGTGCCCGACGTTGAGCGTCAGGCTGCCGGACTCGTCGAGCGTCCCGCCGAACGGGCCCTCGCCGCCCGAACCGAGACTCTGCGTCAGCGCCCAGATGTAGTTGTGCGCGAACCTCAAGGTCTCGATCTTGGTGAGCTTCGTGTCTTCCGGGAAAGTGGGCAGGACGCACCGAAGACGGTCCAGCGCCCGGTTGAGGAGGTGCATGCGGTTCCTCTCGCGGTCGTTGGCCTTGTTCCTCCTCGCCCTCTTGAGCCGGAGGACCTGGGTCGGGCTGCGGTTCCTCAATCGGCTGCGGCCGCTCCCTCCGGAGCGCCGGGGGGTGGTCGGGTGCTGGGGGAGGGACGTGGAGGAGTGTGGAGGAGGCGAGAGGGTGGAGGAAGAGGTGTCCTCTCCGCAGTCGAAGTCCTCGGAGCCGTCTGATAATTCTTCATCGTCGTCCCTGTATGCGAGGCCCGGATCGAAACCGGAGTCGGGACTGCTGGCGGGATCGGTCTTGCTGTGGAACATGGCGTCGGCCGTCATCTGCCTGGGAATGAGGAAACAGAGCACAGGATTTTAGATCATGAAAATAAAATTATGGAAACAACTACATACTACCCCGCGGGCTGCCGGAGGGGCGGGGGGGGGGCAGAGGGCGTGAGAAAAATGGAGAGGAGGGAAGTGAATTTCATGTTAACGGAGCGTTTTAAGGCCTAACACACCCGTTCGTTTGCTCGTATTTCGAGACGATTTACAAACCAAATAAATCGTTTGAAACTTATATGAGCAACTTGATATTTTCTTAATAAAAATAATACACCTTCACTAAGGGAAACTTGTATCTCACAAATGACCGTTTTGTCTAATGCCACACTTTATCTAATAGTTATTGGTTCAAGATGTGTATTTTATTTTAAATTTAACGCATTATGGAAATATATTAATATTTAATAATTGGATGTTTCTGAGAGAAAATGTACCTTCGATTAAAAGGAGATAAGACTTGAAATACAAGGATTGAAAGAGGAGCAGATATGGTGGTAGGCATCAGGTCCCGAGAATTACTAATTTTAATATTAATTATATTTATAAGACTATGAGACGATGAAAGCATCTTTTCTAGCTTCTGTTTCTTTACCAGCTTCCAATGCCTTCCAAAATTGTAGCGTCGTTTAAAATGGTATTGGATTTCACTCCCATTAGTGATTCCCATTATATTGCATTTTTATTTTCACCGAGGCTATCAATAGCTATACTACTTCCTTCGAGTAACTCTATTTTCATCTTCCATCTTCTAATTCCTCATAATCCTGAACGATAGCTAATACCGATCAGCATTGCATGCCTACCACTATCACTGCTTATGTATTATATTCCAACATTCTCAATCATCCTGTATATTACAAAGGCAAATAGAATTATTTACTTGCATCCAATTCTTTGACTGACAAGTTTTATTTTACCACACTTACAGTATCACAAGTTGTATAAAAAAGACACGACCTGGGTTTCGACGAATGATCATCATCATCAGTACTTTTATATAACCAGTGGTATTTTAAAAGTTCGGTAAAATAAAATTGGTCAACCACCATGTAACTAAAGATGGAGTTTTATTTATCCCTTAGGCTGGTCACCCTGTCTTGAATAATGGAGAGTACAAACTGCGGATAGAAGAACTTACAGAGAACGAACTTGGGTTCTACTTTGTAGAGGAAGCAGGGTACATCAAAAAGGAAATTCGAAGAGATATTGTATTTCCAGAAAGACGGGTTGACAAACAGGAGAAAATTAACCGCGGGGAACTTGTGTAAGAATGTAAAGAAAAGACTGCCGAAGAGTCTAATATATAGAGATGAAGAGAACTAGATTAAAAGGTAAAAGAAAAAGTGCCAGACGTATGTGATGTGGATGAGGAGAAGAATGAGGAAGGTGACGTAGACGGATGGGAAGACAGGCGAGGAAGTGCTCGGCATGGTGGTTGAGGAGAGGAAACTAACGAGGAAGGTAAGGAGGAGGCAGAGAAGGTAGTTACGACGGGTAATGAAGGGAAAGATTAGGCGAAGACCGAGATATGAGGGCTGACATCGGATAAGAGGCGAAGAGAAAGAATAGAGAGATGAATAAGATAAATGGGAGGGAGGATGTATCACATGACGGAGAAATAATTCGTGTAAAGATAATTTCCTAGGGCTGTGAAATATTAGTGGAGCTTTCCTTTTCCAGTTTAGTTTCAAAAGAATATTGACAGCCTAGACCAAAATATCGAAACTTCTACCTGAAGACACCAGCAGTAACCCCGGCGAAGCTGTTGATGCCCAAAACAAACCAACGTGGGAGAATTTAAATGCTTTAAAAGCTTTATGTGGCGCACCTCCCAAAAACTTTGAGAATTGTACCCTTAAAAAAAAAGGGAAAATAAATCGTCGTGGAATATTATTAAGTGTTTTAAATGCTCCCACGATATGTTATTCCACCAAGTAGAGCCGTCAACAGTTGAAATAAAACCAACGTGGTTTCCCAAAAATGAAGCCATCTCTATCCTTTTCCACCGGAGCCTACCTTAACCCACCAGTAAATGTTCGGTTAATAATGACCCCTGGCGAAGTTCACAGGATAAGGAGCGAAACTACGAGCAAGATGTGGACAATACGCAGCAAATCCAGTAAAAGTTCTTTTTTTAATAACCGAAAAAATCTCAAGTAATTAGGCTGCCTTGAATATTTTACGCCCCTTTTCATAAAATTCCTCTCATAACCATCTCCCAGCTTTAGTTTGAGATTCTTAAGCTGACTCCAAGTTTTTGCTTCGCTTACGCCTTAAAGTCGAGAAAAATTAATCAAAAAAAGACGAGTAGTGGAATATTTCATGTTCCCTGAATCACCTGGACCTGAATGAAAATATTTTTGAGGAGCAGACGAGTTAAAGATTCAGGCTTTACTTTGGGAAGGTTAATCACATTAAATGACGTATCGTTTAGTAAAATTCACACAAGTTCATTCTCACCGAAAATGGTTCTTACATAATGTTACACATTGTACTTCGAAACCATGGTCAGCTAAAATAAACAAGTGTGGCACTTACAAAGTGATACATGATTTAATAAGAACACTCACGGGCGCTACACTTCGAGAGCCTCACGTTTTTGGTGACGTAAAATACCAATTTTTGCAATGAGGAACCCCAGGGAGAGAATCGGTTGAATTATAATGATTCTCCAAGGTCTTTTGACAGTTAAGTGCCTTAACTGTCAAAAGACCTTGGCTGTCAAAAGAAACTGTTAAGTGACTATCACTTAATTCTAAATACTGGTGGACGAAAAGAGGTAATGAATGTAAACATTAACAGCTAAGTAAGCAAAATATTTCCGGTGCAATTAGGAACAAGGAATTTAATCACAATTTCTTATTTCCGAGGAAAGTCTCACAAGCTGAAGCGAAAAATGCCTCTATCTCTAAACCTTTGGTCGGATCCAGGAAATGATTCCGTATTTCATCAGTAAATCAGAACGTTATGAAGCAAAGAGGACTACATATTCTTCTAGAGGAGGGAAATTCTACGTACTTATAAAAAAAGTATCACTTATCTTTTTGTTTAAAGTACATAGATGAGGTAAGGCCACATATCGATGTTCCTGATCAACAACCAAACTACAGAGATTCTCAGAAATTCATCAGAAATTGTAAATTTCTGATGAATTTATTAGAATCTCTGTAGTTTGGTTGTTGATCAGGAACATCGATATGTGGCCTTACCTCATCTATGTACTTTAATTATTCTACTAGCTCGAGAAACCTGCCGAGAAACTGGTGAAGTGGAAGCAAAGGTAACGAGCTAATTGCACGGTCCCAAGAAAGAGAGTGAATATAAGATAATTATATCCGTAATATTACATTACAAGCGTTATTTTACAACGGTATTGGCTAATGCTTTGAGTATGTCAAAAGTTTTGTACAATTTTTGAAACACCACACATTTTTTGCATGATTTCTGATATATCACAATGCTCGTCCATTACACCAATCCTTAAGGTGGCTCTGCAATCAGGGTCACCTTAAGGATTCCAGAAATTCGAAAAACTTAAATATGTCATCTTTGAAGTGAGTTTTTTAGACTGAAGTGAATAAAAAATACTGTTTCCATGCTAGTTTCACGTTTATCAGACTTAAGAGATTTTAACATGGGCTCTAGAGATTGCAAAGATTATAATGGAAAGACGTCAATTTACCGAGAAATCACATTCAAGATTTAAAAAATAACTGCTTTTAAGAAGCGAAAAGTCTTAGAAAATACTATAAAAATAAAATATAATCATTTTACCATCTAATTTGTAAAGTTATGAGCGAATAACCCGTCGTAATTGAAGTCAAAATGTGGTAGTTCCACACAGTTGGCGCTGCAGTCGGCTAATATGGCTGGAAAACTGTGATAATTCAAAAATATATTCGTGGAAAAATGTGCACATATCGCACCTTAATTTTGATTTTCAATGGATTACCAATTTCATCATTGTGAGTAGGATACTTCAAACCAAATAAATAAAAATGTGTACATTAGTATTTGTTTTGACTCATATACACTACGTTTACCAGTCGAACTCAGATCTATATGAACTCGGACCGCTCTGAATATCGTAAGCCAGCCGACTCGGATCGCCTGGTTTACCGATGCGAAATTGATTGAAATATCGATTTGAATCGGTTCATATCGATTTGAAATCACAGACTGGCAAAGAAAGTGGGCAGAGTTAACCCGCTTCTCATATTGAACCCACTAGCCCGTTGTGTTTACCATACCAAGCTGAACCGGCCAAATCGATCTGAGGTCGATTGGTAAACGTAGCAATTGTCAAGCTAGAGCCACCTTAACGCGAGACCTACGATTGACCAAGCATATATTCTGAGTTGAGGTATTCAGTATAAGTTTTTTTTATTCACATTGCAACCTGAAAAAGTAACTATCAGCGTACAATGTATGTACAATGACTTCAGCCAACACGCTTTCATTATGATGCCAACAATTTGACATAGTGATACAGGACAATCGTCTGCCCCTATATGCTCTCGCTTTGTGCAGCACCTGCCTGACAAAGGTAGTCCTCGATTCCCCTCAATCAAAACAATACAATGTTGCGTAGGCCCGTTCATTTGTATTTGCGAAGTTCATGTTGTAATACACCTCTCAGGGAAGGCAAGAGAGAAACCCCTTTGGAGAATCATCTCATCAGACGTCTTGCGCGACTGAAATGTTTTGCTGTGGGTCACGAAGACTTGCCAAAACTTATGCGTTAACGTGCTAAGCCCATTGCAGCTCATTCGACGACGGATAATATTAAATGTAATCAATAACTTTGCAAAGTAACTTTGACTAAAGATATGAGTGGAACTCAATACAAAGCCACGATACGAATGAACTTCTAAGATACAAAGTAGCGAATTCAATAGCTTCAGCCTTTACTTAAAAAACTTTTCCAAAATGCTCAGGAATTACCAAAACTTGGCGATTTTTACGTAAGGTATTTATTGGACGACCGGTTCCGTCGAATAGTCGATATCATCAGTTTCTCATTTCATTCATCAGGTTCATCAGGCTATTCGACGAAACCGGTCGTCCAATAAATATCTTACGTTAAAATCACCAAGTTTTGGTAACTACTGAGCATTTTGGAAAAGTTTTATAAAGTAAAGGCTGAAGCTGTTGAATTCGTTACTTTGTACCTTAGAAGTTCATTCGTACCATGGCTTTGTATTGAGTTCCACTCATATCTTTGGTGAAAGTTACTTTGCAAAGTTATTGATTACATTTAATAATTCCTGAGCAAACTAAGTAGCAGTTTTATACATTACCAGCATGTGACTTAACTATGCTTCACTACTCAATCCAGGATACATCGTAGGGAGCGACAATGCAACTAAACAAATTAAGGTACAATATTTGTACGTTTTTCCACCAATAGATTTTTGAATGACCACTGTTTTCTAGCCTTAGGAGCCGACCGCAGCGCCAACTGTGTGGAACTACCGTATTTTGACTTCAATTACGGCAGTATTCGCTCAAAACTAAAATAAATTTGCTCATAAAATAACAAAGCTTGGATGGTAAGATACCTATATTTTATTTTAATGTACATCCTAAGACTTTCCGCTTCTTATAAACAGTTTTGCCAATAAGGATACGAGGCAAACAAAGAAGGAATGTGGGATATTGTATATTCATCACCTATCGCTATACATTGCTCACACTTTTGTCGTTTACTACCTGTAAATGAGACACATTGAAGAAACGCCATTATTTGGACCTGGGTGGGTGAACGGTGGTTACAAATGTTACTTATGTAACCGAGACTATTCACAGACCATGTTACCTGGAACCCTGGCAAAGTATAAAGGGAATGGAATCGTCCGCTGACCACCTGGTGAGCGACCCAGGCGACCGCAGGGGAAGACCCTTGCATCACTAAGGGGATGAATAACATTTGGCCCGGTGAGACCAATGAACGCTTAGCGCCCTCAGGAAAAGAACGACAGCCAAATTGATTTTTATCGTTAAATACGTTGCCGACGTCACTGGAGCTGGAAATACAGCGTTTTTAAAAAAACCTCAGTTCGACACCCTTCCACCATTGTGCTCAAACTTCAACTCACTTAAACAATTTATTACTGCTATACTTTTAACCATCAAAATTGTTGGTGTTCTACCGATATAGTAAGGTTCTAAAGAAGTTCTACCCACTTACCCTGCTATATATCTTTTATTATCTATCACTCTGTCCTCAGACCAAGTAACTACAGACCATTCATATGGTCCGGCAGCTCCAAGGTGGAAATGAACAATAAGAATTTCCCACGCAACTACTTTTACGGCAGTCATCATCACTATTAGAGTTCCATCATTATTGGTACGATATATTAATTATAAATAAAATTCAACGCATGAAGGCATTCATCACAGTGACTAATTAAACATAAAATAAATAACAGCGACCAATAAAACAGAGTGATGCTCAAGGTAATCCCAAGTTACATCAAAGAAAATGTAGCATCGTATAGTTTAAATATTGATGTATGGACATGATCAATAGATTATGGAGAGAAGGTATTTGTCAATAACTAACATCTAGAAGAATGTCATGATAATCAAGACAAAATTTGTGACTACTACAATTTATTGATAACTTTCGACCGGTTTCGGCTGTCACGCCATCATCAGGTATCCAGTGCTGATGAATGTTCCAAAGTGATATATTAAAGGCGAAGTCAGATAGGCCGCAAGAATTATGACGAATACTAATGAAGAATAACGAACAACTACCGAAACACTGGGGAAGGAAACTTCGAAAACTTTTCGTTTTATTTAGAAGAATGTCATTGAACGAACCCAGGTCTTCGAAAAATGGGACTTCAAGCAAGGTATTAAGGCCGGATTTTATTGTATCCAGTGTTGATGAATGTTCCAAAGTGATCTTTTAAAGGCGAAGTCAGATAGGCCGCAAGAATTATGAGGAATATTAATGAATAATTACGAACAACTACCGAAACACTGGGGAAGGAAACTGCGAAAACTTTTCGTTTTA
The DNA here is from genome assembly GCA_963169105.1 of Ceriagrion tenellum. Taxonomy (NCBI): domain Eukaryota; kingdom Metazoa; phylum Arthropoda; class Insecta; order Odonata; family Coenagrionidae; genus Ceriagrion; species Ceriagrion tenellum. Next base: position 51,707,434 of record OY720637.1, read on the forward strand.
TTTAGAAGAATGTCACTGAACGGACCCAGGTCTTCGAAAAATGGGACTTCAAGCAAGGTATTAAGGCCGGATTTTATGTATCCAGTGCTGATGGATGTTCCAAAGTGATCTTTTAAAGGCGAAGTCAGGTAGGCCGCAAGAATTATGACGAATATTAATGAAGAATTACGAACAACTACTGAAACACTGGGGAAGGAAACTTCGAAAAAATCGAACTATGGAGAGCAACAACATACGTAGCTACGAGCTCTCAAAGCACTAAGATACTGGGAGTGTCCAAATAACGAAACGCCAGATCTTAAAAAACAATACTGAAGCTATCTTAGCAAAATCAATCTACAAAAAAAAGATATTGAGCTTAAAATATGCAGCAATATTTAAGAATAAAAAATGCTACAAGCAAAAGAAGTTGTAAAGCAAATGGTTTCGATACTTTATCATTTCCAAGGCTTCAGCAAAAAGGGTTCGAGCTATTGTCAATGTTTGACAATGATATTAAGAACAGTAACCGGTCACATTTAACATATCCTGATGGAAAATAGCAATTGAATTCTATTTTATTCAAGTATAAGTTCTACCCCATCAGTCCTCCTGATACAACATTCTTAAAACAGATAAATGAAGGGAAATAATACGACAAATTTTGGAACTGAAGACAGGTTCTTGGAAGTGACAGAATAGCCAAGACTCCGGACGTTGGATCAAGGATTTGTTTGTGGTATCTACCAAGTCGTCATATTTCCCTTCGTGACAAGTTTCCACTAAATGAAACTTGCAATCTAATGTACATGAACGGATAAACGTATTTGAGACCTTATTTAGAGACTCACCTTCTTTCCTCTCCTAAGTCAGCCGCGGGCAGCTCCAGGGACACTCGCCGCCGTGGCACCGATCTTCCCACCCGACGAACAAGTCTCACACAAAAAACACACACGGGATTCGATTATCCGTCCGATTGGAGAGATAGGTCGAAAAACGCACGAACTTGCGGCAGAAGGAACACAACAACGTCCACCACTCGAAAAAGATTCTTTTTAGTCCTCCCTTTTTCCCCAACCGTTCGAAGGCAGACGGCCGATCGACTGAGAGGTCGCCTCCCGGGTCCGGTAATGCAACGCGAGTCCAACGACCGGCGGGTGCTCCAATCGCTACCCAACGACTGACTGCTGAGGGAAGAGAACCGTCGGCGAACTGAAACCAGGGTGGAGGGCGCGCAATCCATTTAAAGCTTCGGGAAGGCCTCCAAGGATAGGGGCGGGGGGGAAGTCTGCAAATGGGGGTGTAGCCTGAGTCAGTAAGGGTACGGGGGAGGGGAAAGAGGGCACTGAATGGAGAGCTAGAGTAAAAAGGGTGGGGGAGGGAAATCGGGGTAGTCGGGGAGGAGGGGGGGGGTTACAATATCCTCCCTGCTAGGGAGAGAGGTGGAGGGCGTAGATAGGATTTTTCGCTGCAAGGGTGAGGGCGGGGGGGGGGGTGACGTAGTGTGGAGAGAGCAGGGCGAATTACGAGTGGTGGGGGCCTCGATGGTGCGGGGGGGGGGGAGGGGGAATGAGATAAAAGCCGGGTTGTCTGTGGAGGGGGGTGAGGGAGGAACTGGTGGGATGGGGCGAGTCACTCTGTAGAGTAGGGGGGAAATTTCGCTGTTTAAAGGGACCAGAGGGGGGCTTCCCCCCCTCCCAACCAGCTCCTCCGGCCCACTCCGGGGGGTCCGGGATGTACCGACTGGGCGCCCGGAACGAGAGTGTGGGCGAATGGGTTGACTGACTCTCCTCCCACCCCATCACTCGGCCCTCGTGAAACTATGCCTCGTCTCGAACGGCTGTTTATTCTAGTCTCCGCAGTTTTCCTAAAGTGCCATAGGAGGGTTTGGCGATAATAAACACGGTATAACAACTTTTATGCTTGGAAGCTTGCAACACCTTGAATGGAAATCGCTTTCAGACCGTCGATTGAAAACTAGACGTAATCTTTTATGTGAATTAAAAACCGATTACTTTTCAGACGAAGTTTTCAATATCTTACGAACTTCATCTTACTACGGTAGATCAGATCATGAGAACAAAATAAGATAAATATATCGCAGAACAGAAAGGTTTAAAATATCGTTTTTCCCGCGATCGATAAGAGACCATAATAGCTACGTTAAGACTTTGAAGGAGGTTAGTTGACTGGTAGAGAGGCTGATTAATTCATATGCAACCTAATGCTTGTTTATAAATCTACCTTGGCGGCCCCGGTGGCGGCGAGGTAAAGTCCTCGCCTTCGTAGAATATTATCTGCCCAGGACATGGGTGTTTGTGTCGCGTCCGTTGTTACTGTTATCCACCCGACGTAAATTGGCGCATTGTGCTGTATTCGGGATAGTGAAAATAAATAAAAAATAAAATAAAATAAATAAAAATACCTAGTTGAGCTAACGTCATGTTTTGCATGTTCCCTGCATGACTCTTGTGTCACGTTTATATACTTACATTATAGATTATTCTGGTAGTTTCTGTAGCATTTGTAGTATACCGATAGTGCGGTGCTTGTTGATGAAAGTAAATTTCTTCCATGTCGTTCACGTTGGTGATAAGTCACCCCCAACCACATACCCTTGTGGTGGCTTGCAGGGTAATAAATAGATGTAGACGTAGATATAACAGCGACAAAACAGGATTTTCAGTTGAGGGTATCTTTCATAATAGCCGTTGTTGTCGTATTTCATTGCAGCGGTGCTAGTTCACTAGCCTATGAATGTAAAGTAAATGTATACACCAGACTAACAGATGCTGTCATTATATGAGATCTTCATGTGGCACACTTAAATACCGGATTGGACGCGAGTATCCAAGTTCATCCAGAGGAGTATAAGGTCGTTACGATAATTTTCCTGGTTTTCATACCTGCTCCGACATAGAGGATATAATGATTATCAACAGTCTTCTTAGATACAGGTCGTAGTACATTAATAAATGCAATTATATAGCGAATCTGTTCATTATCAACATTGAAACGTCACTTATTAAAAAGGATAATGTCTCAGTGGCATTTATAATTTCTCCAATCGTTCGCCTTCATTTCAATATGGATCTCTTATTTTCTGAATGTTTTTGACTTCGAAAGACAATACACCGGCATAAAGCCTTATTTGAAGTCTTTCAAAATTTTAATTGCCGACATACATCATTGTCTCGAGCAGTTGAAAGAAACTGACATTAATAATTATCGGGTAAAATATAAATAAATGACACAATTTTATGATTTGTTTCTCCTGAAGATAAACTAGCGGTGGAGTATAACCAAAGTCAAGCCTTTTCTTCCCGTGCATTTCTCTCCATTATCTTTAGGAGTTTCTGATTCAGCACTCTAAATAATATTTTAGTAGCACGTGGTATTGTACTTATTGTCCTTTGTTCCTCGCACCTCCTGGAACTATCTTCTTTTGGAATAGGGATCATGACTGACTTGAGCAAGCCCTAATGCCAGATGCTACCGTCATATATTTTATTGCACATTTTCACGACTTCCTTTATAATCACTTCTTCTAAAAATTTAACACTTTACGAGCTGGGCTTTAAATTTGCCTTCCTCTCAGAAAAACTGACAATTTTACGCATTTAACGGATTGTAAAAGTAGATTACTCTCTGACATCAAGGTTGAATAACTTTTTATAGTAAATTTTATTTTGGTACTTTGTGGTCATATGCATGTCTATCAGAAAGACTGCAACCATACCATTACGTCCAGCTGCTGTTCAATAATGGCATTACCTGTACATGGACGTCCTATTACGTCCATCGTCCTTCTCAGAAAATATAGGAGAACACACCATAATGTCCATAGCACTCAATGCGCTTAAGAATTCAATAAGAAGTTCATCAATTCCTGCTGCTTTGCCATTATTCATATACTTTGTCACTTGCTCTATTTTAGACTGAAGTAATTTAGGACCTTTCTCCTCCTTTTGCCTATGATTCTCATTTTCTAATACAATATCATTCGAGTTCTCAATTGTTTCATACAATTCTCCCATACACTCATTTCTTCTATTTTTCATTTTTCATTCCTCGTATAAAACATTCCCATCTTTTCCCCCAGTTACTCTCGTTTTTCTTTTTACTGTGTTATCTCCTGTGAAATTTCTCACCTTATCATACATCAAATCATACTGTCCTTTCCAGTTCTAAAGCGAGCATATGTTTTATATATCAGATATGATCGCACATCTATGGATACAGATGTCATGGATTAATATTCACTTCCACAAATTTATTTCTCCCATAAAATTCAAAGGCCTTCTCACCGCGATCGTTTCTCGTTCCTAACTCATACCCTCCCACTCATATCCATCTATCTCATCCCCCACCACTGCATTCCAGTCGCACATTACTATAAGGTTTTTCTTACCCGGAACTCCCCTAATCATCTCCTCTAGCGGTTCATAAACTCAATACAACTCTTTCTCACTATGGTTACTTGCGGGCATGTGCACCTTGGCCAATACGAAATTTCTCGGGAGTGCTTTCATTGCTACCACTAGTACTCAATGTTTTCCTATTCAATGTTCACTAACCTCATCTCTAATTTTGCGTACAGTGCAATAGCTGCCCCACTTTGACTCTCATCCCTACCACTACAAACTACCCAGAAACTATCACGCCAATGGTCCCCGCTGTCCGTCCATCTCATCTTGCACAACCTCAAGGCATCTACTTTCCTATTATTCATTTCTTATTTAATATTTTCCAGCTTCCTAGTCCTCATCAAGGCCCTAACGTTCGAAGACCCTACTTTTATCGATACTTTCCCCCTCTTCTTCTATTTTCTTATCTCCTGCGGTCCTTATATCCTAAGATGTCGGTGTTGTTCAAGGATTTCGTACGATGACGACAGCGGAGGACTTGCCTCCCCCGCTACTGGGCACGACACCCGCCCTAGTGGGATGCGTTCCGTAGTTTCCGGGATTTATTTCCATTTGAATGGATTTCATATTCTGGGTATTTCAAAGTTGGGAGGAACTACCACTCTGCTTCCCAGCAATTTTTTCGACGTGAACTACCTTTCGTCAGGCTACTACCCTTCGACCTATCTGGCATGACTGGACCTACCGGGAGCAATCATATTTAACCCCACTAGTCAAGCTCTAGGAGTCACTGGAACACGCAAGCCTCTCCCCCACGTCAAAATTGTATTCAAGGCTCGAATTCAACTTGCACTTAATAAAATCGAATCTCCTCGACCAAAGGCGTTTCGTCATAGAGTCACTGTTTACTTCCTGATATCAAAGACACAAGCATCTTCCAAAGAAAAGTTAGCCATGATGTGGAGGTAGTGAATGAAAGGTAGAAAAGAGATGGAGAAATGCAGGAAGAGACAAGAGGCGATAAACGCAGGCGAATCCGACGAGGGGGAATCAGGGGGAATAAAGTTTGTCGCGTGGGCGAGGAGAGCCGGAGAGGGGAGGCCTGAACTGCCCGACCAATCGCTGCTTCTCCCTCTCCGAATCTCCACGCGCCGACTCCGAGAGGGGCTTCCGCGAGTGGGGGCGGGGCTTTGCCCACAATACGAGGCAGACTTTTCCCCCCAGTAAGGGTAGGACGCCAAATATAATTCCCTGGAACATTGTTCACACATTTTTCGCAAATGCGTATTCCGCTTCCGACGAGGAATGGTGAGTCATCCTGCACGACTTTCTCGCTGATAAAGTGTCACCTAGCGCCTCTATCGAGGATAGCTATCAGCGAGAAGTGGATTTGTTGATTTCATACGTATCCTTGGGGAACTTTAACATGCACACATATCTACTCAACACGCTATTCCCTTTCGGAGCAGGCAAAGTCATAGACAGTTGATTGTTAGTAAATTAACTTTGTGGAAGTTGATAAGCATGATGAATTAATATAAACTACTTTTTCACACTTTTTATGGTGAATATCGTGAACATGCGTCCAAACCGGTCGGAGTGAACGAATAAAAAAAAAGTGGGAAACAACGAAGTTTTTTTTTTAACCACCAAAGTCAAAGAACTTAATCACTGCTGTTGGGCTTGTATAACTGTGCCTCCTATAATTTTCTCCATAATCCACCATCCTTGCACACCTCTTACGTTTCTTTCACATTTTCCGCTTCATACACGCTCTTCTACTCTTTGGGCTAATAATATATCTCTTGTATAGAAGTTCTTCCGTCATTTTCACCCATAACTTTCGCGGTCTACTCCTTTTCCCACCATTCTCTAATCCACCTAGCTCTAATCACCTAATTCCATCTAACTCTGCGATCACACGCCTTGTTTCGTCACACGAATTTCGCACGTTCCCCCACCATCATCAAACCAACGAAACACTCTCCTTCCATTCATACGCACATTACTGGATCATGCAAACACATTTACTAATTCGAGATTCACGGTATCGGTCCAAAGGTCGTGTAGTAGTTTCTCCGATTCGGATTTCAGTAACAACAGTACACATAAAAATATTGTAATGAGCAGTAATTAAAGTCTGAGTGTCAGCACCTGATAAAAGTTGTAGACTTAGAGCCAATAAGTAGAAAAGCAGTACGAATAAGTAGATATATTCGACGGCTTGATTTAGCATTATTTCCTCAAACGAGAATTCCTTCGGGATACGCACGTGAACATGCGTTAGGAATAACAACCAGAGTGTAATTATTGAGTGCGAAAAAAATTGCACGGTGTTGATTGCAGCACCAATATGTTGAAATATTATATTTTTTTCCATTTCCCGTAGTCGTTCACTTCATTCGGTGCAAAATGGACGAACCACGCGGTCAAAAACTCATATTCTTCTTTATAATATTTTCCCATCCGTAGGAGCCGAATACATCACCATTCTACAGAACTAACGCAGTTGGATTCAGTTCCTACGGTTATTTAGTAGTAACTCTAAATCTAAGAGGAATTTTTCTAGTGTATTCTACCGGTAAAATTTAGGTTTTGATGAAAGTCAGAGAATGTCTTCCCGGTTTTCTACACTTTCAGGGGCCGAACTACCTCTAGTATATCCTTTTTCGCCTCAGCATACGATCTACCCTTCTTCATCCTGTCCATGAAACCTATTCTCTTTCTTCCCCTTCCCCGCTTGCCCAACATCCTTCCCCAATATCACACTCTTGAGCAACCCATCACCCTTTATTACATTATCAATTTTTTTTTAATTATAAGTAAACAAACACGGTCCCTCTAAGCCACATGGCTTGTAAGAAGGATCCACACATATACATACAATGCGGCAAATAAAAAAATGGTGTAAGTATACAAAAAACAAAAAAACAAGTTACAACAATTTGCAATATTACAACTTGAGAATATTAAATATAGCTAGATTTAGGCATTTAGAACACAACCCAAAAAAATGTTTAATTCCATCCATCTATAATGACTATATCGGAATTCATTCACAAGTTTCCTTTCCTCGCCCACCATTCTATGCCCTTCTCGTTCGTCTTTCTTTCCGGTATCATAATTTTATCTACATTAACTTCCCTGGAAGATTTCGTTTCTTCTAAACAGTCATTCGCAAAAAAAAGTATTTCCTTTTGATAGGGAAATAGTTTCAATGCTCCTTATATTGACCTCAGTTTTTGAACAATAGTTCTTCGCTTATGTCGCGAATTTAGGTCAAATTTATAAGGATTATTTTCCACTGTCGACGCTTCGGAATATACTTTATTCCATCAACTGGGTCCGGAAACAGACATTTACAAAATAAATGCCAAAGGGCACATATTTTTGTGGCCTCACTCAAAATAAAGGCCACCATTTCACATATACAGCACTCTACATACACGTATGTTTGAATTACAAAAACAGCGACAAATTGTTAGTAAAGGAAAAATACCGTTATAAATTAGACCCAAATGCTCGAAATAAACTGAACTGCTTCAGGCGTTACTTTGAGGAACTGCATGAAAATAAATAAACTTTGATGAAAAAAAATAAACGTTGTATATTCCACACAAAAATGTTTAATACACCGACCCGGGTTTCATCTGCACCGCAGACACCATCAAGGGTCTTGACGATGTCTACGGTTTAGACGAAACCCGGATCGGCTTATTAAACATTTTTGAGTGGACTATATAAATTTTATTTATTTTCATCCTCGAAATAAGCTAATAATTATAATAGGAAAATAGTTTTCCAATCATTACGATTGCACAAATGGTGTGGTACGCTGTCATGCGCACGAGGATAAAGATACGCACCTAATGCCCAGTTGCAGGAAGGACACATATGCATTCTATTAAGTTATGGGACCTCTAATCCATGGCAGCCATTCAATAAGTGTAGCAAAAACCATGAATATATATTATGGATTCGGATGTTTGGCATTGTTGCCTAGGCTCCGTGTTGCCTAAATTTCCACTTTTAGTTCACCCAGTCCTTGGCGCCACTTCTATTAGAGTCTTTTCTGTTGTTATTGTATATAGACGTAGTTAATTGTTGCTAACGTGAGACTGTGCTGAATGTTCAGTAATGATCGAGGAGACATGAATTAATTGATGCATAGAATAATATCTTGCTATTTTTGTGATCTAAAAGTTAGTTTGTAAATGCTAGAGAGGAAATATGTATTACAGAAAATGTGTAAGACGTTTATGAAACGTCCATCTTGTGCCGACGACGATGTTTGCCAGAATCCGATTATAATTGGAATGCATTAAGCCCGTTCGACTTAAATAAAGAATTTAGAATGCCTTGTTTGAACAGTACTTCACGAAGTGCTAAGAAGTTAATTGTGCATTTGTGCAATTAAATTTGGAGAGGAATTAAATATATCTGTAGCCCGGACAATATTAAAAAGTGTATAATTACGTCCCGCGTGTGGTGCTACATTTTTAATCCGCTGCATTATGATTACTTGTAAGTAAAACCCATGTATATTCATGGTAAAACCGGTAAGGCGTGTTTATTTGCAATCTGTCGACTGTATATACATTTGAACTTCCGTCTTTCATCACTAGGCGGCACCACTTTCCAAAAAGTTGTTTATTTATGGAATTATAGACAATAGTTTTTGGCGACGAGATCACAATCCATAATATATATTCATGGCAAAAACATTCGATCAATTTATTGGTTTCATAACTTACGGCATGTTGTTATGAGTTTCATGTGTAACCAAGATGGTGGAAGCGCATTGAACCGCTTGGAGACTTAATTACTACATAAAAGAGCTGTTTTGAAACAAATGACCAGTTAATTCACTCTAACTCGCTAATCATTACGTGCATTAGCAATTACTCATAGGCTAAACTTTCATAAATTTTATCCAGCGGTAGAAGATACTCAATATCCATCCGAAGCTATATCCGAGGCGAATATTCGAAGCAACTGACTATGGGTAAAAGTTATGTAAGTAGTAGATGTATTTCTGCAACCCGAATATTTTTATGAGATGTATAACTTCATGACTCTCATAACTATAGATTCCAGGATTAAATGTTCTTGCAACCGGCCATAAGAGAGTGAAATCTGCCATAAAAAGATCAGTTGATTAGACCAGGATTTCGGTCGAATCAAATGATTATTTCTAGGCCAATTTCCTTTGGAAGGGGGTGCTCTTTGGAGTATATGTAAGCAGCATTTCCCCAAATGGCTCTCCCGTTCTATGCATTCAACAAAATGTAATTTCAAGTTCAAGTTGAGAATATATGAGCGTGTAAATGCATGATTCCACCGCGCACATAAAAGGGGGCGCGTTTGACCACAACTGACCCAAATATGAATTAACTGACATTAAATTATTTTTAGAGCGGAACCAACTTAAGTTTCTGTGGCGGTAAACTACATTATTAAACCCATCTGTTAGTCAAACGGGCAACCAGCCGAGGAGATGGATACCTGCTTGGTCGGGTAATGGAGGACTGACCATGAAAGGAATAAACACACTTGCTCCTGTGATCCTGATATCCTGCGTCCTGTAATCCTTTTTGTTATCCACTCCGGGGGACGTATGGGGGGGGAAGTATAAGGGAACCCTTCCACAGTTTTTCCGCCGAACGAACTCATTGCAGGACTCATAATTAGAAACAGGAAGAGAGATACAGGGAGTTGGGTAGGGTAGTGGTGGAAAAAGTAGAAGGGCTCTTGAAACACAACCCACGCGAACGGAGGAGATGGGAGTCACAGCATGTCCACCACTCCATCCGTACTCCTTTTGCTTCCTTTTTTTTGAAGAGGCGGAATCCATCAGCGGAGAGCAAGTGGGACAGAGCTATCGTGAAAAGAAGAAGGGGTGGACGCTTCCCCTACCGAAAATACCCTCCCCCCGAATTCGCTCACACCCCCTTGATCCTCTCCCCTCGTCCTTATCCCTCGCCCTTTTCAATGTTCCCTCTCCTCCCTAGGGTGCCCGCCCATCTTGGAGTGGCTGTGCACCCTACTACCCTCGTTTCCTCCTTCCTACAGGATAACAGGGGCAGGGCACCACACTTCCTCCCGCCATTGATGACCGAAAAAAATAGTGTATGGAGATCGTTCGGAAGTAAGGGCCTGGGTGACCATGATACAAGTTCCTGAACAATCATAAAACAGCTGACTTTAAAATAGTTTACAGCATATATGTGAACACATAGCACATATTTCTAATAAAGTCATTAAAAACCTGTGCAAACTGAAAAGTTTTCGTAACCTGATGTCTTTGCCACTGAGACTCAAATTAGCTAAAACCTTACTTATCCCCCATATTGATTACTGTTCGTTGGTAATGTCCAATATTTCAAAATCTCAGATATCCAAACTGCAAAAAATACAAAACTGTGTAATACGTTATGTGTGCGATGTGGCGTTTAAAGAGCATATCACACCGTATTACTATGAATTAAAAATTCTTAAAATTGAACAAAGAAGAAAATTGCGAATGGGTGTGTTTATGCACAAACTATTAAAAACTGAAACTCCTTACATTTATCAGCCATATAAAGATAATTTGGTCAAAAAAAAACAAAAAACGCCAGAAATAATAACAAATTAATTGTACCCTGCCACAGAACGTCTATGTATCACAACTCTTTTTATGTAAATTCATGCATTGTATGGAATTCTATTCCGCAAACGCTGCAAAATATTAAGTCAACCGAAAGATTTAAAAAATGCTTGCTGTCTTATTATCTCAGTGATAATTAATATTTTGTTAAATATCTTGGATTAAATTCATGAATATGCTACCTTTGTAATTGCTACAATGTATTGAGCATGGAATTGTAATATTTGTTGTGGGCAAGTGATGTGATTTGATAATATTCTTGTAAATAAATGACATGTTTTCTATGTGATTGTTATTATTTTTTGCCTGAGTTGTAATTACTTATGCCTCTCCAAAGGAATTCTTTCCTAGAGCCAATAAATCTTATCTTATCTTATCATATACGCATGTTGAAATGAGAGCTCACTTGGTATATTCCACACGATTTGATTTTCACCGACCACAGTTTCGACAATATCCATCATTATCACTATATTATCATTATCTGTCATTATCTTGATAATGACAGATATTGCCGAGGCCATGGTCGGTGAAAATAAAACTATGTGGAGGTAACAAAGTGAGTTCTCATTTCATGTGTCGCTTTTCCACTAATTAAAGCCTGAACTTTAACTTGTACCCATGTTGAATTTCTAAGTATTAGCTTACCTTCAGACTTATCGTGGGGAACTCATATAAAAAACATATGCCGCACAGTATTAAAGAAACTAGAACTTATCAAGCGTATAACAGGAAGGTCCATGGATGAAAAAGTAAAAGACAGGTGATCCTTCGCTCTGGTTAGCCCACAGCTAGAATGCACAGCAATTTTGGATCCTGGACAGAAAGGTTTAACCAAAATAATTAATAAAAAACAAAGGAAAGCTACGCGCCTCGTTAAAAACTGCTACGATCGAACATTAGGTGTTTGTCAGCTTTAAGAGGGGTTCGGTTGGGAGTCGCTAGGGACTCGACGCGCTAGGATATTTTGCTTGAGAAAAATCCAGAACCGGTGTATTTCAGAGTGACACCATGAAGATTATCATAACGCCTCACAAAAACTCTAGACCTGACAGAAGTCATAAAATAAGAGAGATGCAGTGCCGAACAGATAGGTACAAAAACTCATTCTTTCCGCGGACAATAAGCGACCAAAATAAAAAAATGAGTACTTAGTTTTCGTTACATAAACATGATTTGTACTTCAGGAATTTATATTTGAAACGTCGTCTATATGCACATAAATAATAACTTTGCGTGGCTGTGCGTTTAGCGATAAAATACTTACATATTAGCAAAGAGATAGTGACAGAAAATATGAATTTTTATAAAATTTACCGTCTATCCCTCGATTAGGGAAAGTAGCGGCCATTATCATCGCTAAGACAGGTGGGAAAACCCACAGCTCGGTGAGAAGATGACGTTAGCAAGGATGCGCATGAACTACTTGAGTGGTAGAGGATAGAGAGATATGTAGGATAAAAATTGAGGAGTCCAAGGCCCGATTTTGGCTGTAGAGCCATCGAAGAGAAAGAAGCAGCCACTCTGATAGTGGCAGAGGACTAGTAAAGCCGTGACGTCAAAGTACTGTCCAAACAATTTTGTCGTGGTAATGTGGCTTTAAATTACATTTATTTAGAAAATAATAAATTGATAGCCAACTATCTGCGCCCAAATTCTTCACTAGACTATTAACGAAGGCATAACCTGGATTAATTCCGCATAAACAGTGAATAGTATCACCGCTATGCAAAGATTGGGACCATTCAAATGAACTGGATGTAATGGAAGCCCAGGGTGAAGAAAATTTGATGCCATTCGGGAAATTTTCAATCCAATGTGCTGATGTCATCATCCTTATGTTATTCATCTTTGCCACGTGCTTTTCTCCTCCAATGATTGGAACGCAATTGAAATTTCACCTCATAATTGGATTCTTTAGAATTTTTGACTGTCAATTATTCAAAAGACTTCTCAGCTTTATGCTTTCTTCACAATGTGGTCGGGGTATTGACGCCACTATGTAAAGCGTAAAAAAAATCCAATCACATGTCGGTTTACATATCGCTCCCCACTTAACAATGAATTATTAATCTAAAATGCTGCATAGCCCGGACATGAGGTTGACTTAGCCCAACTGGAAGTGTCGGATGAATATTCTTTCCGATTCTGTATCATATTTTATAGGGATCAATCCCTCAAAGGACAAATACAATGAATTTGTTCATTTTAGCATCTTGATCATAATTTTTTACAAAATTGAACATGAATCATCATCACTTTTTCGCTATTCTGGTGCACCGAGAATGACACGAGAGGAGGAGGCTGACGCTTAATTGCTCACGACAGCTCTCTCGGCGACCGTCCTCGCTATCCTCTTAAATCCCTGGCTCAGAGACCGAGATAAGAGGGAAAATGTGTGGGAGGAAGTTTTTCAGCAATACTATAGGCCGTATTCCAATCCCATCTCAGCGTTACCAGCCGAACTTAAACTTATGAAGCTACTAACGACAAAGAGCCTTCTTTGACCGTATTCTCTTCGGGTTTTTGCCGCGTCGATCCTTTTTTGGGGGACAACAGTTTCGCCTGCCTTCCAGCTGGCTTCGTCAGGTCCTAAATGATCTGCATTTCATTACGGACCTGACGAAGCCAGCTGGAAAGCAGGCGAAACTGTTGTCCCCCAAAAAAGGATCGACGCGGCAAAAACCCAAAGAGAATACGGTCATTAAATAACCGCGGAAGCCTCCGTACCAAAGAGCCTTCTTTGCTAGCATCATTTTGAAAAGTTTAATTCACTTAGTAGAAGGGCAGCTTAAATATGATATCGTTAAAAATTCATCAACTATTCCATAAAAAACGGAATCATGTACATGGAGAATATTTTATTTTACTTCTACACATTTTGAGAAACGTATATTCATATAAAACTTGTGGATACTCTTCCTAGACACGAATTTACCATTACGGAGTCGCCCGAAAGTACAACACGTAAGTGTGAAATTCCACCGAGGATAAAAAATTCGCCTTGTCCTTTTTTTCAACGGTGGAATTTCGCACTTATGTACACTTTCTGGTGACTACGTAAAGGTAATACCGTGGCTAGTCCTGGAATCGTCAAAATTTGCCAAAAACTGCGAACACCATTGAGTTCCAAGATTCCAAGGTCGTTCGGGCTTGACTATGTAAGTCAAGACAAATACTAATTTACATATTTTTATTTTATCGATTTAAAAAATCCTGCTTTCGCTGATGATATGGGTTACATATTGACAACGAAAATTACGGTTCAAAATATGCAGATTATTCCACGAATGTATTTTTAATGATTACATTTGTCCAGCCATAGGAGCAAACCATCGCCATTTGTGTGAAACTGTCTGAACGGACTTCAATTCCGGCCGTAAAGGTACTTATACTTTATTTTTATTCATTTTCCGAGACGTTTTGTTCTTATTAACATTTAAAAATAAAAGCTGGAATATGCTTTCCCGTTCGAATTGACGTTATTTCTGCAGTAATCTGAGCAATCTCCATAAGAGTCCATGTTAAAATTGCACTTTCCAGTCTAAATTACTGTAAAAATAGCCGGAAAACCCTATTTTTTCTACATTTCATTGTTAAAAATGCATCTCATAGATGCTACAGTCAAGTTTTATGGGAAACTGTAATCAGTGACTCTGGGGCCAGAGCCAATTTAACCTTGCGCACTTAGGCGCTGAGCGTACGTTTTGGTATGCTTTGTAACATTGTGTGTCCTGCCGTCTCGAATACCTTGTTCCTTCGAATCCCACAAAAATACACAGGTGAGGAGGACGCCTCGGTAGGTTAGCTTTCTAAAGCACTCCGCGCGAAGTCAAGCGATCCGGGTTTGGACATCGGTCAAGGCGAATAATTTTTTCCTTTGCGGTGTTCAGTACTTAAAAATTACGTACAAAGCATGGTTCCGTGGCTGCCATTGACAGGTTCATGGTCGACGTAGGACAGCTCCCTGGAATAGTATCGCCACCGGCAATGATGTTGGCTTGATTTATTCCAGCGTGAAAGAGAACGGGGAAAGTGCTCTGTGGGCCACTACTGCTAATTCTCTTCCGTATTCATTCCTCTTTTCTCCTCTAGAAATTTCCTTTCGGCTGTTGCCTCCCCCACTCGCTCACTCCAGCATCCAACCCGGTCCCTATTCTCCCCCGTTATGCCTCCCCCCCCCCCCCCACGTCCTCCCCCACCGAGCTCCCGTTGGCTACAAAGACCCATTTATCTCCTGCGGTCCGGAACAAGAGAGAGAGAAAGGGAGGAGACTACACCCTCTTCAGGCCACCCCAAACCAACCATCCCGCGGGCCTTTTAACTTGGCGGGGGCCTAGGATCATCCACTGTGGCACTCCCTTTTCCTTTAACCTTCCCCAGCGCCGACGCAGCTACCAACCCCCCTCCCGAGGCGATGTACTCCCCTCAATATCTTCCTTCCATCGAGCGAATTTCGCCTCCGGGGTTTTTATGGGGTAGGGCCGTCCTCCCCAAAGCTTCGGTGCGGGTGGAATGGGGGGGGGGGGAGGAAGGGTTCAGAATGGTGTGCATTATCGCCTCACTACATTTACTCTCTTCCCCTCTTTTCTCCTCACAGGAACATTTCTCACTTCGCCCCCACTCCGACCCCTGTCCGACTCGCATGTAGTGTATCTCCCCGGCGCGACCAAATGTCGCGTTTAGTCCATCGGGGAGGAGTAGGGAAAGGAGGGGCCGGGTAGGGGTTCGGGGCAACCCAAGCATTCTCTCCCTCCCCCACATTACTCCCCAACTTCATCCCTTCTCCTTTAGGCCGACTTCAATAGTCACGCCATCCATTTTTCACTTCACTCAATTATCGCTTCGTTTCTTCATTTTCGAAACTCTCACTTCATCCCGACCTTCCCCCCTTTAAATTTTCACCCCTGGTCAATTCTCGTAGTCGTTCTTCATGAAATCAACGACGCATTATAACAATGGTAGCGATTGAATGAGTTAAAGGACAGCTGAGGTCAGCGGCGCCAAGGAAGACAAAATGTGTTCCCAAGGCATTGATAACTCATTAGGAATTGAAAGTCAGTATTCCTTAGAGTAACAAACGTCTCTGATCCTAGTAGTTCAGGAGGATCCTACGGTTCTAAGTGCTGTTTTATTAAGTTGCATTAAATTTGCTGTAATAAGTAAATTTGGGATTATTTCGGCCTTGTAATTTTTGTTCAAATTTCATGTTAACACTCCTTTGGGTAAAATCTTATGGAACAAAGCGCTAAACCGATGCTTTTACACCGTAACGAAAGCCAGTAATTATACTGACTTAAGCCACCAATAACACAACAACTTGGCTTGGCTTAAGCTGTTCCTGAGTGCCAATCGGGGCCTGAAATTTCCAACCAATCACAGCACGCCACTTTCAAGGTCGATATTACAACCGACTTATGGGCCTAATCGATATCGTAATCCCCTTTTCCCTAGCCTTTTCGATATTAAGTTCTGCGGAAGAGTAAAGCCCCGTTCACAATAACTTAACATAACTTAACTTGGCTTAACTTGGCGCGACTTAGGAGTTGAGTCCGTGAGAAAGCAACACTCTGGTTCACAACAACTTAAAGTGGCTTAACTCGACTTGGCGTAGTCTTGGAGTTGAGCATTTCGCAACTTTCTTTTAATTCTAGCCAATAGCAAGGCCTGGTTTAATATCATGATTATTCGAACGGATTGAGGGAAGGGCATAATTAGCTTCAGGCTAAAAACATTTAACAAAGTTAATTAAACGGCTAATTTTGATGTCGTTTATTGACAAATTTGGTAAACAGCAGAAGTTTTTTTTTTAACAACGTAGCAACATTCAAAATAGAGATGGTCCAATCCGTTCATTTTTGGAAACTCGTTCACTCTGAACCGGTCCTTTTTGGGACCCGCCCTTTTTCACTCGTTCGCGGTTCCCTTTTGATTGGTGGTCATGTTATTTTATTTTTAAAATGGAACTGGTATTGAAAGAATATAAAAAAACCTAGAACTACTTATTATACCGTAACGATGGCGTTTAAGAATGTTGGATTGGATGGATTGGGTATTTGAGGAGGCGATTGACATCTAAGGTCATAAGCGCATTTGGGGATAATTAAGGGAGGAAGGGTGGATAGAAATCGTCGTCTCCATCCATCCAACTCCATCGTCGGAATTAGCCTGCTCTTAACGACAGGCGCCAAGGGGACCACGGTTAACGTCTCTTTCGACATTTAATTTAAGAATGCTGGATGAAATAAAAGATAAAAGGTAATATTACCAATTTGTTACACAGTTTCATAAATATGTTTAATTTATATTAAAGAAAAAAGTACTGATAATTACACCGCTAGCATCAGCAGATGATTTTTTGGGGTGTTATAAAGAACATTCTAAATCTTAGACATAGGAGTGGAAAAGCGAAAGTGATGACGGACCGAAAGGAACGATGGACCGAAAAGAACGAAGGACTGAAAGACCAACTGACCGAAAAGACCGACGGACCGAAAGAAACGAAGGACCGAAAGGAACGGACGTTCCATTGAAGTCAGTCCTCGGTTCTCCCGTTCAGTCCATCGACCCGTTCCCTCGGACCTGTGCGTTCGCTAACGACCCACCTCTAATTCAACAGAGAATGTGCTCCGAAGAAAACCGGGAGTCTCTAATTTAAACCCAAATACTTGATACAAATACAAATTTGTATCAAGTGTCTTAATATCTAGTGCATGCTATACAAGTTTTAGAACAATTCTCTTCGGGCGTAAATGAGATAAGAACCCAATTATGTGAAATTCACAGTGGAAAGATCCTTCGCCTGGACTGGGAATCGAACCCAGATCCCTCGATTTCGTGCCGATTAACCAACTAAGGTAGAGTGAGCGAAAATGCATCCTACCCAAAAAAATCAATGAATTTTGGTCTTATTTTAAAGAAAAATATATCACCCTTCCATTGAAATAAAAAATTCAACCCAATGCCACATACCTTTCCGAGATATTTTCCAGAAAATATCAGTCCTTTTATATCTATGGTAAATGGTACGTGTATGCACTCCAGAGAGACCTTATGTTAGAAATGAGGCATTACCTACACTTAGATCTCGTCAAATCAAAATCAACAGTGTGTAGCTTGTGTGTTTTCTCAGCTATTTCTGAAAATTAATCATGCTGTCACCGCAGTATATTCTACGGGATCACAATAAACCTCCCGTTTTGATGGAGTTTCAAACGTACCGCGTGAAAAAAAATGAGCCAAGTAATAGACTCATTTAGATATTTTCATTTGATTACTTACAATTTCTGTCATGTAAAACCTTTTAATTGCACCAGTAATAATGCGATATTTAATTTGTGTCTCTCACAGTCGGTGAAATTAAAAATTATAATTCGAATATGGTCTCTATTATGATTAGGGAACTATCTCGCTCGCACTACCTTAAGCTACCCAGGCGTCCTCTTCCACTCTGAATCTCATGGGGGGCTTTCAGGAGCAAGTAGTCCTCACAGGTACCGTGCACATGATGTCAGAGGTACCCGCTATGAGAGGTATGCGAGCGCTAAGCGCCACAGTCCACTGCGTAAAGCCCAACTTTAAACACAAAGGTGTTTACTTTGGACATTTACAATGAACCACGGAGCTAGCCGCGCAGTAACTTCAACGGAGTCACCCGCAAGTGACCACACAATTGTGTGCCTGTGAGGACAACTTGCTCCTTAAAGCCCCCATGAGATTCAGAGTGGAAGAGGACGCCTAGGTACCTTAATTGGTTATAGCACTCGGCGCGAAATCCAGGGATCTGGGTTCCATTCCCAGTCCAGGCGAATGATTTTTCCTCAGTGAATTTCACACAATTGTGCGGTCACTAGCAAGTGACTCCGTTGAAGTGACTGCGCGGTTAGTTCCGTGGTTCTTTGAAAATGAGATAAGAAAGTTATATGAAGAAATGGTATTGCATTGCCAATAAGGAGTCGTATTTCAGATTATGAATTCATCATTTCAAACCTATATATCTTCAATAAATGACCAATTATCTAGCAATACTTTTGCACCAATCGATAGAAAAAATCTTACTTTATAACAAATGTTAATCCCAAGGTAGGTAAGCGGGTATGCTTAAAATAACGGTTATTCCTTGGGGTGGTTCTGTTGTTGAATTAGCATTTATCATTGTCATCTACCTCTACTACATCATGCATACTACTACAGCATACATACTACATCATGAGTAAAGGTGATTCAAATTTAATGACTGCGTAATTAAAGTAGTTACAGCGCAAAATATTCGAATGCCATTTCATTCTATCCTGGGAACTTTTTGAACAAGGTATACTTTGTTGGATATGAACAGCTTAATGAAGCCTTTACACGCTATTTTTTTCTGCGAATTCAACTCGAAATAAAATGGTGTTAAATTGGACGATGGATGAAAAAAATGGGAAAATGGCACTCTTCTCTTTGGTGTTGACGACAAATTTGGTCTATTGGCGACAATTTGTTCGCAAAAAGAGATTTCGCCCATGAAATTCAAAGGAAATAAAATTAACGCATCATAATTCACCATATTTTTTGATAAGTTAGTAAATAATTCTTATGAATAAGGTCGGAATGCATTAATTCAGTAAAAACAGTGCTGCGGTGGGTACTAAAAATCTCAAAGGCTATTTTTAGAGCACGATCCTGGATTATGCATAAAAATTGCGCTGCCTTGAAAATATCCTTAAAATTCACACACCTACCCGAGTTGTCCATAAAGCGGAGGCATACTGAAATCACGAAAAAAATGAATCAACAAAATAGTGCATACAAAGAGTGCTAAACAGAGGCGGTTCGATTGCCGAAGAAAAAACTTTTCAAAGAGGACGCAATATAATCTAATTAATTTTTAATTCTAATTAATCAAATTAATTTTAAAAATTTTCTCGCCTCGGCATCGGAAGGTACCTAACATCACTTCCACCGGCATACCTAGGCCGCATATAACGAACTACGACCCATAGTTTAACAATGCCGTTAGCATTGAACTTCTAAAAATATAAGGAATAAATATTTT
Organism: Ceriagrion tenellum; assembly: GCA_963169105.1. NCBI lineage: Eukaryota > Metazoa > Arthropoda > Insecta > Odonata > Coenagrionidae > Ceriagrion > Ceriagrion tenellum. Next base: position 51,727,466 of record OY720637.1, read on the forward strand.
TCAGTAAAAATTTCCTTTACAGGGAAAATATCAGAAGCCAAAAACAAGCGGGTGTATTCGCGTAGCATCAGGTGGCGTGAACAGACGTCATTTAAATCTCATGGAGTAAGATTTTTGAGATTTATTAGAAGTTATCGCGGTTATTGAAGCATTTCTCTTGATCACTTATGGTATCACCAAGCTTCAGTAATTTCGACCGCATGACAGATGGCGGCCCACTGACCTCAATTCGACTATCACAGCTGGCAGGTTAACGCCCTTATGTACACCTTCAAATCTCAGCGTAAAATAAAAAGAATAGCATTAATCAATACATAAATAGTTAGATGCATCATTCCATTGCAAAACCGATACGAAAATCAGGAAGAACGCCCTTAATATGTTTATACTGATAATAGCAACATTGCAACGTTTCAGATTATTGTTCTATTGTATGAGTTTCACGCCTTGTACATACATACATACCAATCACGCCGTCCCCTTCCGGGGTAGGCACAGTCACTAAGTTTCTCTCATACATACATATTTGTACACCTAACTCTGCATCAATAATTTCCTCCATACTGACCTATCCTTGCTAACCTCTTTTGCTTCATTTAACCCCATACACTGCTTCATACACGCCCTCCTGTTTTTAAGACTCCTAATCTTCCTCCTCCTGAGAATTTCCTCAACCACCTTCAACCACAACTTTCTCGGCCTATCTCTACCTCTCGTACCATTCATTTCACTCTTACGTATCCGTTCCGTTACTCGACTCTCATCCATTCTCTCAACATGGCCAAACCAACGAAGCACACTCCTTTCATATATGCCCATTACTGGAGCATCTAACCCACATTCATTTATTACCCACTCATTACTGACCCTATCCATCCTAATTTTGCCGCAAACACTCCTCAGATAACTCATACCCACGGCGTTTAGTCTTCTCCTACGTCTATCCGTACATACCCATGTTCCACTACCATACAACTAAGTGGGGAGAAGTACACTTTTTTGTACACGGCTATTTTCGGTTCCTTAGACAGGCACTCATTCCTTGATATGCTCCACATGCTACCTACCACTTTCCTTCCAGAATTCGCACGTCTATCTCCTCATCTATCCGTCCATCTTTCGTAAATACACGCCTTGTTAAAGAAATAAACTGAAAGCAATCCCATAGCGCGAGTATTTTGACATAAAAATCATTCTCGTAGGCAATCTACTCAATATATTTAATCTTACTTTTCAATCCGAATATCAATCATGACTTCGCCGGGCAAAATACAAACCAATAATTCCTAGACTGCTGACTAACCCACCCTCAAACCTACATGATACCTTACGATTGCGCTGATATTCTTTCGTAATGTCTCTCTAACTGTCCGCAGTTATAGTCCGTGCTAAGAGTAATTGCCATGACTTTTTCACAGCCCGCAGTTATAACTTATAGAAACAATCCATTTCTCCCTTAATAGACCCCACTTGCAAGAGACTGCATGTATTTGGAATCCACATGAGGTAGACTTAAAAACAGAGTTAGTACGCGTGCAGAAGATCAGCAAGATACGTGAAAGGCCGCAGTGTGTTACTCACCTCTTGCGACAACTAGAATGGGATACGCTTCCAGGCAGTCAGTAAAAAATTAGACTTAAACTTTTATGTACGAGGGCTGTTAAAAAAAGTAATGATAGTAGTGACCTTGAGGAAAAATGTATTGCAAACGGTAGCAATACTGCATACCGTCGTGTAGCCCATTCTTTAACCATCTATATCGACCAATTTCAAGTCCAATTGTGCATTGAATGGACGTGAGTGACTATTCGCGTAACGTGTGTTAGATGTTTGCCTACCATTTCCAGCATGGATAAAAAGTTAGAGCAACGTTTTATCGTGAAAGTTTTAATGAAACTCGGAAAGACCCGAAAAGAGGCGTTTGGATTATTGACTACGGTGTATGGTGAAGATGTTGTGAACCAGGTGACCTTCTACAAACGGTATAAAAGCGTTCGAGGAGGGTAGAGAGAGCATTGCCGACGAGCCGCGCGAGGAGGCCCTTCAAAGTCTCCCACCGAGGTTGTGAAGAAGCCGCTATCATCTGCGTAGAATGACGAAATACCGATAAGGAGCTCGCCGCATGTCTAGCCATGTCAGTTGGCAGCGCATTTTCGATTTGCACGATGATTTGGCCATGCGACGCGTGTCTTGCAGATGGGTGCCGCGCTTGCTCACTCCGGAGCAAATGCAACATCGTGTCTCGACCGTGAGTCACCATCACTGCTCACACCGCGGTTCCACGTCGCTCACACTGTTGTGTGGATTTCTTGAACGCTTGCGGTATCACAACTGTACCCCATCCACCGTACAGTTCTGATTTGGCCTCTTGCGACTTGTGGCTGTTCCTCGAAGTCAAGCTTCCGCGCAGGGGACGGAAATTCAAGACCAATCACGAGGTCATCAAAGCTGCGTAGGCGCGGTGCCAGGAGCTCAAGAAAGATGGGCTGGCGTTCGCGTTTGAAAAGTGCGAGGAGCGGTAGCAGAAGTGCATTAGAACCGAATGGGGTTACTTCGAGAAAGGACAGGTAGATTTGGAAAACTGAATGAATATTTGTTTCTGTAGAGCATTTTTATCATTTCTTTCTGAACAGCTCTCGTATATTTCTAACCAATATATTTTCTGGCGGCGCTATTAACATCCTGCAAACTCCAACATGGTACGGTAGATCATGAAAATAATATTCAGGAATAAGACTGCAGAACAGAAAGATTTAAAACGTTGTTTTTCCCGCGATCGATTGAAAATCATAATGGCTGCAAATGAGATAACGAGATTAGTTGACAGGTAGTGTAGCTGATTTGTTTCCACATAATGCTTATATTTCGCGTTTCGTATAATTCCTGCTTAAGTCGTGTATCTCGTTTACGTGAAAGCAAAATATATAAGTTGAATAGTTTCGGTGGCATACCTTTAGTGTCGTGTATGTGAATGAAAGTAACTTACTTGTAGGTACATTTTTGTGCATGCTGGTGATAACTCAACCCTAGCCAAACATCCTTGAGGTGGCTTTCAGGTAATATGTAGTTCAGATGTAATTCACAACTGGTGTGTTTCAGAGTGACACAGAAAATATTATCACGACGCCTCACTACATATCTAGGTCTGATAGAAGCGATAAAATAAGAGAGATACATTACCGAACAGATAGGTACAAAAATTCGTTTTTCCGGCGCACAATTAAAACTGAGCTCCACTAAATACACTCCCATAATATACGTCACCATTTAACCTCCAAAAACCTTATCCCTTACATCTTTGGGGCCGTTAAAGTATTACGTAAGACGATTTATGCCATTTTTGACCTCCCCTCTTCCTCCTATGTACGGCAATGTAAGGTTTTCCCAACCCCTGCCCCCACACTCCCAATAAGTCTAACGTAATACGCTGGATATTTGTGTCTACTCTTCGTTTAATGCTCGCGTTCTGCTGTCTAATCTTTCCATGGAAGCCATCGTACAGCTTTGAGCACTGGATATCGTATAATTATGCATTTTCGGAGTACCGCATTCATTAACATTAAGAGTAAAACAATACCACAGCTGATGAAGTAGTGAACAATCACAGAATATTTGGAAAAAACGGGATATTTGTAAACGATACAATGTTTCGAGATGGAAAAAAAATCTTACGTAAATTGGTTCCAGACCCCTGCCCCCCTTTTCATAAGACTAAGTACGATGATCCCAACCCCTAAAACGTCTTACGTTATACTCGATTAGCCCCTCTTCACGGCTGGTGTATTTTTATTTAACACGGCTCACAGAGTAGTATGTAGATTTAGATGTATAGGCTTGAGAACTTGTGCGAGGGCTAAATAAAGGTTGTCTACGTGTGTAAGTTTGCGGTATCATAAAAGAGCAGCAAGGGTGACAGGTGTTACAATGAGTAGATAACATCTCTACCGATGCGGCTACGATGCTTCCGTAAAATTTAATCATACATCGACTAGTCTCACTCTATCAAGAATGTACAAAGCGCCGAACATGTCCTTTCCCCAGTGCGCTCTTCCCTTCCCTATTTAAATTTGGTGATGGCGGGACGCGAGGGAGTTTGAGAGAGAGAGGGCCAAGAGAAAGAGTGAAGGGTCGCCCATTTCATGCCAAAGTCTATTTCCCTCCACGGGCGAACGATATCCCAGAGGGGTGGTCTCCCCACGGGGTGGGCCACCAGGGAATTGGGATGTCGGGGGAGCATTATATTCATTTGGGTTCAAGTGTCCTCGTATCCATTCAGAGGGAGGAGACGCAGCGCGTGCCGCGGATTTGCTCTCGATATCACTTTTTTTCATCTCCTCACGCGTCGCATTGTAAAAAGAAGGGTTAAATCCAATCGCCCTCACAGAATGGAACTCTTGCAGGCAGGTCCTCACACAAGTAACACAGCGGACCAGCCACGCTCATCATATCCGAAGCACCAGTATGGCGCGAAATGAAAATAAAGGGACGATCAAAGACTTAAGCCTGAGGACAAGTACGAATATTGAAATTACTAGAACAGGATAGATGAGGAGATAAAGAGACGTGCGAATGCTGGAGGGAATGTAGTAGGTAGCATGTGGAGCAAGGAATGAGTGTCTCTCTAAGGAAGCGAAAATCGCCGTGTACAAAAGTGTACTTCTCCCCACTTTGTTGTATGGTAGTGAAACATGGGTATTTCAGGATGGGCATAGGAGTAGACTAAACACCGTGGGTATGAGTTAACTGAGGAGTGTTTGCGGCAAAAGTAGGATGGATGGGGTCAGGAATGAGTGGGTCATGAATGAATGTGTGTTAAATGCTCCAGTAATGGACGTGTATGAAAGGAGAGTGCTTCGTTGGTTTGGCCATGTTGAGAGAATGGATGAGAGTCGAATAACGAAACAGATATATGAGAGTAGAATGAATGGTGTGAGAGGTAGAAGTAGGCCGAGAAAGTTATGGTTGAATGTAGTAGAAGAAAGTCTTAGGAGGAGGAGTATTATGAGTCTTAAAAACAAGAGGGCGCATATGAAACAATGTATGGGGGGTAAATGAGGCAAAAGAGGTTAGCAAGGATAGGTCAGTATGGAGGAAATTATTGAAACAGAGTTAGGTGTACAAATATGTATGAATGAGTGAAACTTTGTGACTGTGCCAACCCCGGAAGGGAACGGCGTGATTGGTATGTATGTACTAGAACAGACCGTGCGAGTCTACAATATAAATACAAATTCTTATAATAATCGTAATACCTGATGTAATACTTTAAGTTTACCATACTCAATAGTTTCTGTATCACCGGTGGGAACGGGGTAAAGTCCTCGCCTGCAAATGCGAGGGTCGCGGGTTTGTGTCCCGCCTGGCTGGAATATTTCACCGCTAAAAACATGGGTGCTTGTCTCTCTTTGATGTTATCTCTTGTCGATGTTATTAAAACCCGATTTCAATGGCCCAATCGTGCTGTTTTCGGGGTAAAATAAATAAATAAACATAGCACATAGTGTAGTGAATATAGATGAAACTTAACCTTGAAGTGGCATTTATAGATTTCTGACAAAGGATCTCAACTGACGTAGTTTCAATACAATTGGTGGAAACGTCGCAGTGCGTATTGATGATAACTAATCCCCATCCATTCCCTTAAGTTGCTGTGACTCCGTCAATGGTAATATCTCAGTTGACACGTCGTATACGGATTTAGCTTTGAAATAAATGAAAAGTGAATAATTTTTCTCGATCATTTGTTTTAAGCAAAAGCCACCATAATGGATTCTTCCGTCACGTGATCCAAACGGCATTGGACGCGTTTACAACATGGCTGCATACCTGTCGACTGCGCCTATATCTTGGACGAACTTTACTGGATACAATGCAGATAAACACTACGTTAAAATTAGGAAAATGGACTGCAGAACAGTAGGGTTAAAGATGGAAGGCCAAGGCATAAATTCATCACTTTTTATAGCTAATGCCAACTGATATACTGCGGATTTGAGGTGGATTTTGTGGGGTCTTTAAAAATAATAACCATAGCCTTAAAATATTTCTGTGTGCAATTTTAGCACCTAGTTCTCGGCAATTGCATTTGTTTTACTTTTTTCCTGGACAAATAGTTCTAAATATCTGTCCATTCATCATTATTCAACGCTTTTCTAACATGAAACAAAATGTGTTCACTTGAAAACTTTTGTAACAGTGTGGTCACAAATGGTATTTTACAAATTCAACACGCCACAAGTGTGCAATGTCGTACCTGGACAGAATCACTCCAAAAGTCGTATTCTACCAATGGGTGCACAAAGACGTATTCCAGGTTGTTTTCAAATGGCATACTACCCTTAAAAGCCATAATTAAGTGCGGAGACCCTTTATACAGAATGGCAAAATTTGGGATTTACTCCATTAAAAGGAGTCCGTGTAATGATGTCTAGGAGTTTAATTGGAAGGAGTTTTGGCATCATAATCAAGATGGTTTATAAAAATAACAATTACACTCCACTGGTCAGTTCAAAGGTCAATAATTTATTGCAAAATCCGGATTTCGATGCCCGGCATCATCTTCAGGTGCTCACTGAGAAGTAAAGAAGGTATTACGAAGGTTTATATACTAAGGGAAGGTGGATGGGGGTCCGGGGAATACGGGTTTTTATTATAATTGTATTCCCTCACCACATCCACCGCATACTCCTTCCCCGTCCCCCACCTTACCTTGCATTGCAATATAAACCTTCGCAACACCTTCTATACTTGTCAGTGAGCACCTGAAGATGATGCCTGGCATTGAAATCCGGATTGTGCAATAAATTATTGACCTGTGAACTTACCAACGGAGATTAAAAGTTTTTATTTCTAATCAACATGGAACTCCACAAAGTTAAACCGAGTTTTATTTCAATTTCCATACTCAAGGAAGACTGATATATAGATTTGAAATTAACAATTCACATGAAACAGCTTTTCCAAAACATTTCATTTGCAATGACCTCAAGAGTGTTTTTCATTTTGAAATTTTGTAAATACTAACGGGAATTTCTCGAGACTAGCGAGAATAATTACTCTACGCGATCAAGCCCAGTGGACCGCGCGATGTCAGGACCAAGGCTCTCCACTCTTCTCTTCTTTCGGCAATTTCCCTCCAATAGTTCCAGGCTTCTATTTGCTGTAGATCCTCTCTTATATTATCCATCCATCTTTTCTTTGGTCTTCCCCTTAGTCTTTTCCCCTCCGGGCTCATGCAATTTGCAAGTTTAAGATATTGTTCATTGTTCATCCGTTCCACATATCCTATTCATTCCAATCTCCTGCTTCTTAGTAATCCTACTATGGTGTTGTTTCGATAAAGGTCATATAGTTCCTGATTATGCCGTCTTCTCCATTCCCCTGTCAATTCGTCTTGGACTGGCCCAAATATTTTCCTAAGCACCCACTTCTCAAATATTAAGAGTTTGTTTAGATCTTGTATTCGTGTGCTCCAGCTTTGGCACCCATAGAGAACCACAGGGAGAATTAATGTCTTGTACAATCTTATCTTAAGCTCTCTTGATACATTTCGGGACTTCAAAATATTGCTCAGAGCATAGAATGCCTTATTACCGGCTTGAACTCTCGCTTTTATTTCTACTTCATTTGATGCCTCTTCCGACAGAATTGCACCAAGATACCTAAACTCTCTCACTCTCATATAATTTTCTTCATTTATTTTTATCTGTAAAACATCCGGTATTTCCCGAGAGAGAATAATTTCAAATTAAAATGAATAGACTCAAGTTTCGTAGAACAGAGACCTCTAAAAGTAAACTCAACCAACCTCAAAGATAGACTGACCTAAAATCTCCCAATCGAAGGAGCACCTACACCTGGTCTTCTCCCTCATAATAATAACTTCCGTCTTGGAAAAATCGTTTTTCTTATCTTTCTTTGCCCCATCCACTCCCTCCCTCGTCACAAACCCATGCAGTAAAAAATACGAGAGTTCCACACAATTAAGTCACCTAATGATGATGACTTATCGACACTCGGGTCATGTGGTAGCCTATAAATAAAATACCACTAAAAACCACTGAACTATAAATATTTCAATGTTTTAGTGAAAGCTTTTCAGCTAAAAATTGCCCTATAATTTCTCCTCAGCAACCAGTATCCTCATTTCATCATCTGCCACGCCCAATTTTTTATATCTTCAATATCTTACAATATTTTTCCCGACAATTTTCCATTCCAACCTGCCGTAAAATTTTCTTCGCGTGCCTTCCTGCCTCCTCCACATTTCATCCGACCTTCTTGAAACAAGTGTCAGAAATCACCATCTGTGCCTCCACACTTTTTGGACAAAATATGAGATATTAGTATGAAATATATTGCTATTCATAAGCTCAATTCCCGGCCGCGAAGCATAAGCTAATTCAAAATTAGGTCCAGATATTAGTAAATCTATTCCTGGTCTTTGATTAATTCATGCTTCTCCCATGGTATGCCTTTTTCAATGATTTTACTTCATTTCACGGCTCAAATCTTTTACAAACATGCGATTGTAACGGTGGGATGCAATAGCTAACGCATGGTACTTTGGATATATGCCCACTTACAGCAGAAATTACATGAACATAAAACTATTCAGGTCCTATATTCGTGAGCCTTGCTGATGTAACCTTTTTCAAATCCTTGGTCGCCCTTCTCATTTCCCGACCATTACGCTAACAAAGAATATTTTCGTACTTCATTATTAAAAGTTACTTGGTCAGATTCCGCACTTCATTTACTCTCACTAACCCAGGTTTCGGCAAATTAAGCCAATTCCAAGTTTGAAAATGGCATGATATGCCCTTTGCTATTTGTTGCTATATGTTGAACACCCTATTATTTTTCCAACAGAATTTGAATATAATTTGATTATTACACGTTTAGTAGACATTTTATTTACGCACATTGGTTTATGCAATGAAAGGTACAATTAAACAACCATGTTAGGCAAAAATTACAATCGTGACATTGCTACATTCGCACTTTCAATCGAAGTTAATTTTCCTATTAAACTTCTTCAAGTACCAAACGTCTTCAACAAACAACTTCAGCCTAGAAAAGTTTCCTAAAAAGAGAAAATAACGTTCCGTAGACCAAAAGGTACATTCTAATTAGTTTTCTTCTGCAAGCTGCACACGACTGGGATATCGAATTTCATATGTAAGAAGATCTCGCTAAAACTATCTTCACAGTCTCACAGCAGAGCCTTATGGCCCATAACTTTCGACGAATGCTAGGCATACTCTGAGTATTACATTTTTTTTCAAAAAAAAATTTATTATGCCTTTAAAAAAAACCATATATACATGCTGAGCCTGTTTTCAAGTTACTTGGCGAATTTTTAAAATAAAATATTATATTATGGCAAAGTTAAACAAAAAGTAGGCACTTTAGTACACTTTTTAATCAAGTTTGTTACTGAAATTTCTAAAATTCATAGTCTCAAAATACATCAACTTAGGTAATTAGAACTTTCCAGAAATTTTTATATCACAACAGTCGGTTTTGCAGCCAAAGCCAGCCCTATGGCCAACGAGGGCGAAAGCCACAGGCGGCCGATATTAACGGAAGCCAGCCTGCGAATCATTAATGAATGTAAAAAAGGGGACAGAAATTACGAAAATAGAAAAATATTACCAATTTACAGCAAATATATTCCAACCCAATAAGAACTTCAGAAGTACACCTTAAAAACTACTGGCACTCATACCCTTCAACAAAAAGTGCAACTTAACCTATGGACTAACAACTTTATTCATTAACATTCTTGACGAAAACCCATTTAAAGAACATTGATCGAAATTGCAACAATAGCAATAACGAAAACATTAAAGTGACTGGAGTGATGCGCTTGAGTCATCGAGTGCTCATTTCAATAGTTTTATTTTGAGTTAGTCGTAAAAATTCTACGGCCATATTTTATTTACGTACATTTGCTTATGCGATGGTACTCACAGCAACAAAATATTGCAATAATTACATTCAATTTTTTTCCTCAATTATAACGTTAAGACGAGAATTTTCGGCTGAGTAATCAATATTTTGACGAAACAATACTGAGTGAACGAATCTTTTTTTTTCGAATACTAGAAAAAGAATGACACCTTAATATTTGATAGCAAAAATTTTGATGATATTATACGGAGTATTTCATCTTGAGAAGAAAATCTTGGCAAAGGTAAACGAATAAACGCAAAATACATGTCAGGTGCCCATAAGGTTTCGTGATAAATTAGCTGTGGATTGATAAACCCAAAAACCAAATCGGAATCTACGCTATGCAGAAGGAATCTTTTTATGCATTATCATCCTCATTGGTCGTTCAATCATAAGGTTGGTTGATTGCAGCCCTCCACCCTTCCCTATCTAATGCTAGTTCCTTTATCTCTTGTTAGCTCTTCCTATGTACTTTCCTCTTAATTTGGTCCATGAACTTATTCCTCGGTCTTCCTCTGAGGACTTTTCCCTCTATTTTACCTTCAATTATGTTCATTGCAAACCCATTGTGTCTCAGGGTGCGTCCAATCCATCCCGTTCTCCTTTTGTCTATAGTATTCCATTTGGTGCTCTCCTCTTCAACTCTTCTGTACACTTCATCATTACTTATTTTGTCCTTTAATTTTATCTTCAGCATCATCCTCTAGCGCCATGTTTTGAAGCCTTCATGTCTGTTATGGTCTGCTTTTCCAATGGTCCATCCTATCGATCCATATACTGCCACGCTTTACACAAATGTTTTCACATACTCTTTCCTTGTTTGTAGACCAACTCCTTAGAGCACAGCAGTTGTCTTTTTCCCATGAACGCCTTCTTAGTCTGGGCTACTCTTTGCTTGATGTCCGTTGTACGTCTTCCGTCCTTTGTGATGATACTTCCGAGATAGGTGAAGGAATTACTTTGTTCTAAATCCAATTGCTTTTTATCCATAATATCACTAATGTGAACACGAATGAATGGTGTGACGAAAATATGTGCATAAAAAACACGCTTAACCACATCATGATGATCATTCTGAAACACCGCGGTATCCCTTAAATCAGCTCGCGGTTTTGGAAATCATAATCTCTAAATAAATTCTATTTTTCTTTAGTTATCTACCGGCTGATTTATAGTTTTTTTGGACAGTCCTAGTACAAACATTCACATTTCTGATACATCATCCATCTTTTCTTACTAAAGATTTCCCATCACTTTATCTCTCTTAAATTCATCACATCGTCTGCCTCTTCTTATTTCGTCCAGAATTCCCATTCTCGTAATTTTCTTTGCCAGGGGCGGGCAAATAAAATTATCCCCACGCACCTGAAACAGCTTTGGCTGGCCCTGTCCACGGGGAAAGCGTTAAAGCGTAACTCTCAGAATAAACATGAGTTCACCGACTCATTTTTTTCCGAGCCACAGGTTTGTGAGCACCACAGCCTTTATCGGGCGGTGGCAACACTTCTTCTTCCCCCTCCTCCCACCCAAGGTCTCATATCAAGAGCGCCACGCGACCAGCAAAGCGATTGGACCTCCGATCCACGTGGCCAGCGGAGCGGCCCTCGAAGTGCTGGTCGTTCAAAAAGGGGCGGCCAAGGGGCACCGTGATCGGTGTCCAACTGGTGTATCATTACCGCACACACGTCCGCCCCTCAAAGCCTGTGGCGGGCGGCGTATAGCCTCCCGGCCCTTGGATTCGGGGGGTTTGACGACCCTGGGGGGAGTGTCGGGCAAGCGGTCGGCCGAGGGAAGAAGCGTGTCGCATTCGGAGAATTAAGCGTGAACGACCGTGGCACGCGTCGCATTAGCACGAGGCCCACGAGTGTACAGTGTGATCCCCCGGACGGAGGAAAGTATTAGAGCATTATCGATGCGACCTAAGGAAATCGGTCACGCTCGCGAGCCGCAAAATCCATGTTCCGAAAGAGCGGATTGGGAGGCGGGCGACGCACGATGAATAACGCCCGGCGCACTCACTCTTGCATAGACGCATTATATTCAACACGCTTACGAGGTGTTTACTAATATCCAACAAAGGATGTCGGAGTGAGCTGGCGTGTGTCCAAACAAACGAGGTATCCCACGCCACTTATAATACGAAGGGAATTAACTTGGTGAGTTTAAGCGTAATTATAACTGCTTCAGAACCCTTGAAGATGGAGAGCAAGTCGTTCTCAGAAACGTCGGTATTCATGGGCCTACTTACCCAGTGAAATACGCGAGAAAAATTTATCCATATAACTGTTAACTTGGAAAATTGCGCCTATGTTAATTTATCAACAACAAAACTGGTTTCTGCGTCTTAGTGTGGTTCTCACCTTCTTCAAGATGATGTTAAACTGATTTAACAGATTATCAAAACTGATAAATGATTTAACCGTCGTTAAAACCGGTTGAGGTGTCGTGAAATAAAGACTTTGGAATACATAAAGATGACTCATTCAAAAATTATAAATTCCGCCATTTTACAAATGCCATTTGCACGATTACTGTCTTTAATAATAACATGCGCATTATTATGAGTCATAAAACCCACAAGTTATGTCCCACGAAGTTTGATTTTAAATGTTATTAGTAACAGAAATATATGACTAGAATGGTCAGTACATTATCCTTTGCTTAAAATTTACGGGCATCTGCATTCATTGATTTCAAATTACCTTTTATAAAATAGTATTTTATACAATAATATGGCTCACTTTCCGCTTTTCATAGGATAATCAACTATAGACACTCGTAGAGAAAAAGCGAAAGAGGAACCGGTTTAATCTAGCTATAAGAAAAAAATAGGCACAAAAAGACGCAGGTTGACCAGCAGAACGAATCGACTGGATAAATCTACATACTACCTTGCGAGCAGCCGCATGGGCGTGCGACAGGGGGAGTTATGACACCAGCCGTGTAAAGATGTAAGTGATAAAGTTTTAGGAGGTGAAATGGTGACATATATTATGGGAGTGTGTTTAGTGGAGCTCATTTTTTATTGTGAGGTCACCTATTATGTGCGGAAAGAACGAGTTTCTGTACCTATCTGTTCGGAACTGTATCTCTCTTATTTCATCGCTTCTGTCGCCCCTAGAGATGTAGTGAGGAGTCATGATTATATTCTCTGTGTCGCTCTTAAACACACCAGTTCTGAATTTCTCAAAAAAACTAAGCCTAGCTTGCAGCCTCCGAGTCTCTAGGGGATCCCACTTTAATACCTCTAAAAGCTGTGAAACATATGTTTGCTCGTAGCAGTTTTTAAAAAAGCATGCGGCTATTTTGGGCATTTTATTATTTTTTTTGGTTAAATCTTTATGACCAGGGTCCCAAATGCTCGCGGCTTCGAAAAAACAAACCTGATCCCAATTCCACGCTGAATCTTTACCAGAATCTGAAGTAATTTCGATCTCGATTTCTGACAATTTAGTTGAGACGAGAAGACTCATTCGGAAGCAATTCAACGGTGTAAAATTAATAAAACTAATACTATCCCGAGAAAGATGATGTGGTTTATTCATTAATCCAGCCTTCTGGTGATGAACTGGGTTCGATCCCCGGCAGTGGATGAGATTTCCCGCTTAAACTCTGCCCGGATGCTAATGCTGAAACCACTTTCAAAACCGAAGTTTTTTATAACTGATAAAAAGTTGCAAGCAATAGACTGGCGTGTTAAAAAGTCAAGTCAGTGAATTGTAGATTTATGCTTAAAAATGATAACAAAACATATGAACTACATACAGTTTTCCTAATTCCCATGGCAATTTTGGTTCGCACTTGGCGTTGGTTGGCACTTGGTTCGATTCCCGGTCCAGGCCAAATTTTTCTCACGGTAATTTCTACAAAAAAAAATTCACCCGCCATGTCTGTATATTTACATGCAGTTGCCTTTCAAAAAAGGATACTTGCGTTTTCTTTTTTCATTTCAGACTTCTTTATTTTTCAAATAAAACCTTTCCCCATAGATATTCTGGTATCAAAAGAGACACGAGATTTTTGTTTTTAAGAGGTCAAAATTATTGAATTTCTTTAGATTCTTGATTAATCTACCATTAGTATACCTCGAATCGCAGGAGCACTTGAAATAGATAGTTTTTCCGCCAACACGTGACGAGTCTTGAGCGTCAATGCGGCTCATTTTTATCTCTTCCATTAAATTTCTAAAGTATTATCGCAATACAGACAGCTGACTTTCACGGCGAATCAATGCGAAAAATAAAAAGGAAAATGTTTACATATCGCACGATTTCAGGGTGAATGATGTGAAAATTTTCCATGTTAGAAGAGAAAAAATATGCAAATTCCACTTAGAGAAAATTAAATAGACGACCCGGGTTTCAACACATTATGTCATCTTCAGGTAAAGACCCACCCATTTTTATTATTATCTATTAAATTTTCTCTAAGTGGAATTGGCATAGTTTTTCTCTTCTAACATGGAAAATATTGAATGAGAGAAGTATTTCCACCGCTGTCATGAGCAAGTATCAATTTGCACAAACCGTTACGGGTTATGCATCTAATTTTTTTCCTCGTTAGCGGGAGAGCATACAATGAAGGATCAAGGGACACTTTATAGTTCGTTTCACCCCTCCCCATGCCATTCCAACCGCCGAAAATGACCCGGAAGTCACCAATATCCGCCGCCCCTCCCTGGCTTCGCCGCGTGGCATGCGGCCGACGGCTCAATTCGCTCCGGCTTTGTCCCGAGGCTGAGGGACGACGTGACCCTCCAAGCCCCGACGGCATCATCGGCCTCACTCGCTCATTCACTCTCGGGAAATCCGTGAAAATGGAACCAAAGCAGAGCAGCGACATCCACTGGGGAGGGGGTAGGGCATGTTTTCATTAGATTCCCTGTGATCCGAAAAACACACACACACATTGGCACATCCCACGAGCGTGGAGAATACGTTGAAAAGGGATTTTTGGGCCAATTTCGCGCAGAAACCTTTTCCAGTTTCGCCGTGTTTGTCACAAAACGTGACTCAATCAGCGAAACAAGTCCCGCAGTCTTGCTTGTATACACGTTTCCGGCCACAATGGGAGAAAGATAATCATACGAAACAGCTAATTTGAGGAAATAATAGAGCGTACATTTATTCAAACAAGCAAAGACCCTCCAATTTGCGTTGAGTACTCTAATAGCAGAAAAAATTAGATTGATATTGAAAGCAGAGGTCGCGGGTTCGATTACCGCCTCTGGAGATTTTTCTCCATCTCCCGTTACCCCCAAACCGATCGACTCCCCCAACTTTTACACTACTCTTAGGGTTTGGATGGTGAGGGTAAACTTCTGATTGCTATTCAATCAATGGCACATTTGTTTGTTGCTTACTTGTGTTTTGATAAACCAGTTCCTATATTAATTTCCACATTATCATCAAGCATTTAGTTACAATTTGACAAGATGGTAACAGAGGTACAGTAACGCGTCCTGTACCCATGTTTTGATGGATTATAAAGACTCTATAGCCAAACAATACCTTGATAAATCGATAATCTACATAGTTAGCGTAAGCCTTTAATTTTGATAAGTCAGGAATACTTGTCGCTGTTTTAGTCTGTTTTGAGCGGCCATAATATCAACTTGGCTTCATTCAGACTCGAATTCTTATCAAATAACTGCAATAATCTCCAAAGAAATAGTTTTAAGTACTAATGAGTCCGTGAAAAACGGATAAAAATCAATGACGATTTATCACTAATTCAAACAAGATTAAATATTAGACGTAGAAATAAGGAAAGTGACGAATTCATCCAATATCGGATCATTAATATTTGATACGCACGTTGTATATCAATCCATGAGACGACGCGTAAAACTGAGACCCATGTGTAGCTCGTCACACTGTCTTTCCCACGCACTTAAACGCTTAAATGGGAGACGAAGGCGACTGAAGAGTCCTCGGCTTGTTAATAAGGGTCTCCACGAAAGAGCGAGGCGCTTATCGACGTAAATAACGCGTGCCTCGAGACGTGCAATGGGGACCGCGCCACGCGTCGCGGCCGATGAGGCACGCGTCACCGATAAAAGAGGCGCACGCCCGCCCCGTGGTGCCTCCGACACCCCCCCCCGCCACCCACCCTCCGACTCCGACCCTCATTTCCCTCCACGGGAGACGTGCGGACACTTCACGCACACGCACGGCCCTTTAAAACGATCCGCGCCCCTTTTCCACACCCGTTCTTGAACCCGGAACTGCGGAAGAACACTGTCGCATTGAGAGGATTGGCACACGTGCTTGGGATTGCAGTTCCCACGTCTGCCCCCTCTGCAATGAACACTTAAAGAGATGACAATGCCAAATGAGAGAGTAGCAATCATGGGTTAATACTCGTGTCGACTCAATCAGTGGCGTGCGATGACAATCTGATAATCGCGCATTATATTCCCTTCGCACTTAGGAGTTCAATCGGATGGATGTGGCGCAGAGATTGAAAGGGATAATAGATTCAGTTATGCGGTGGCAAAACATGGTGGCAGTCATAAAGGAATAAAGCGAGAATCTGGAGAAATAATGAAATGAAGAGTCGTATCATACTCGTGATAGACAAATGTAGATGATAGCGATTAGGTGCAAACATTTAGTTGATACCTCGAGGGGGTTCTTGATGAAAATGACCGCCTAATTTCAACTCATAACAAGATTTTGTGTTCCCCTCTTCCATTAATGCTGTTTTATCCCATTAGCTTTCTTAAGAAATCAAAAGAAATACATTGCAACTTTATCTACACCAAGGTTTTCAATATCGACAAATTTCAAGCTATCCGGGACTAGACACGGAGTTCCACTTTTACGGAGTCACCCGCAATGCACACATGTGCGAATTTCCACAGAGGAAAAATCATCCGCCTTGACCGGGATTCGAACCCGGACCCCTCGATTTCCGGCCGAGTGCTTCAGCCAGTTAAGCTACCGAGGCGTCCTATTCCCCTGTGGATTTTTGTGACCTTTACGGGACTAGATGTTCTCGACTGCCGGACATAAAATGTAACAATAGTCGCTACTGAGCGCTTAGCGCCACTGCCCACAAGGAAAGATCGAACTTTGAACACAGAGAGGCATTCACTCTTATTTGACAAATTTCAAGCTATCCGGGACTAGCCACGGAGTTCCACTTTTACGGAGTCACCCGCAATTCAATATCGGCCTATAGACATATGGGGAGCATGCAGACGGAGGATTGGAGGAGAGAGGTAGAGATTAAGTCAAGAATAGCAGTAGGAAAGGAAGCTTTCAATAAGAAGAGAAATATGTTATGCATCGGTATGGACCTGAGGAAGAGGCTGGTGAAATGTTATGTATGTAGTGTTATGTTGTATGGATGCAATAAGTGGACCTTGGGAAGAAGAGAGAAGGATCAATGCTTTTGAGATGTGGGTGCGGAGGAGGCTAGAGAGAGTGAAATGAAGAGGTGCTTGGAAGAGTTAGGGAGGAAAGAACACTACTGAAAACAATACAGAGGAGATAAGGAAACTGGATCGGACATATTTTAAGAGGGAAGGGGATTTTATATACAGCGGTCGAGTGAACAATGGAGGGAGAAAAGAGAAGAGGAAGATGAAGGCTGAAAATGACAGACGAAGTAAAGATGAGAAGAAGTTACGAGGAAATCGAGGAAGAGGCCCGGGACAGGACGAATTGGAGACATCTTTGGTGTTTGGGACCTGCTAGAAGGCAGAATACCAGTTGATGATGAAGGTATTGAATAGGAAAGTATCACTAATATTAATAGTTAGAACCCGACGTTGCAAATGAAAACACTAGCGCTTAGCTTAGCAGACGGTAAAAACTGAGGACGAGAGACAACGATGAAAAAGATGACGAACGAACCCCAACACACTCTTTCGACGACTGAATGGCAAATTGCGACACGATTTAAGCGGGCAATAAAGGACAACTCTTAAAAAAATTAAGCCGATTAGAGAAGCGGGATTTTCTATTTTGGCTGAAAAAAAGATAAAACATTTGATAATCCAACAACGGAGCTGTTTCGCGAATTATTGGAGCGGAACCAAGATGATTTCGTGCTCATGGACATTTTCCAGGGTAATAAACAAAAACGGGCGCTATACTACCGGAATTGGTCAACACTAGGTCAGGATATAATGGCTCCAAAATGTTGATTGCTAAGAAATGCGTCAATATTGCACGCAAATATTTCATCCTGCTACTCATGCCACTTAATTAACTGCGCAGTAGCCTTGCTGGAATGTTTCACTTTTGCATTTAAAGGTTAACGTAACTTTAGCTTTGGTGTTGATCAGAAACCAAGGGTAGACGTTCGGTGTTTGCCATTTGTTCACCCACATATAGAAATAGAGAGCATATGGCGTCTAGACGCACATAATAGGTGCTTGTATATCTTTGCAACAAATAATTGACTTAGCAAGTCTATCCTCTGAGCAATATCTCCATAAATTTCATGAACAATGAAGAAATTTTTAACAAAATCGTATCCATCTTGCCTTTTTCAGCATAAATCATTGCGGCTCCGCGACCATGCGCTACTATACACAGCTTTCCATTCGATTAATTGCGCATCTCACTTCGAAACTGAGCAGCGCACGTGTTTGCCATTTGTTTCAGACCATGCGCACAGGACAGCGCACTTCAAAAGAGATCGGAATCAGAGTGCGCAAAGTTATAAACAGAAATTCGATGATCCCATCCGCGATTGTTGTTTTTACGTTGGTGTTCAGCAAATGCGTTCAGCATGGGTGATATAAAGTTATTGATGACTCTGTGGTCAAAAGCTTACCTTTTAAGTAAGTAATTTGAATGGATTCCATAAATATGCATGTAAAATTCGCCCATGAACGTTGAGACACTAAGAAATACTATACATCTATCGGCAGGTTTCCAAACGCTTCGCCAGAATACATCATTTGACTCATCGTCGTCCGTGTGCTTAAAGAATTTCTGGCCTCATTGTCACTCAGAGCAGATTAAAAAAAAAGGAATATAGCATCTTTGAATGTGTTTTTTACACTGAGATGGAAATAAAACAGGGTTTCCGAGCTAGTTTCACTGTAATTCATCCTTAAAAGTGGAGATTTTCTCCAATAGAGATTGCTCAGATTACAGCAGAAAAGCGACAATTTGAACAAGAAACCACATTTTAAGCTTTAATTAAAAATATTTTATAAGAATCAAAAGGTTCACGAAAATAGAATATAAATAAAACATAGGCATCTTATCGCCTGCTTTTTAGTTATTACAAAATTACTGCCCTAATTGAAGTCCAAATGTGGTAATGCCATGCAAATGGCGCTGCAGTCGGCTCCTTTTGCTGGACGAATGCGGCCATTAAAAATATATTTGAGGAATGATCTGTATATTTTGTGACTCAATAATGATTTTCGATGTATAAGCCATTTTATCAGCAGAATTTTTAAACTGAATAAGTATAATATATAATAATAAGTATAATATAAAATAAAATTAATAAGTAAAAATGTGTAAATTAGTATTTTTCTTGACTCATATATTCAAGTCAGAGTCACCTTAATTGCCGTGATGTGTCTCGACTATTGAGTTAGATAGTGAGGGCACTACGTCATCAAACTTGAGCCTGACAACCGTAATTAACACCATATTGTTTAACCCTGCTTTCTCCTAGCTCTTTTATGGATAGAACGACGGAATGGACGATTTAGCGGATGTAAATCAAGAATATCAACTATCTGCTTGAAATTCAAGGGAAGTAACTCATCGAACATACATTGGTTACTTTTGGCTATGGATTCTACTAGATTTCACCCCAGTTTTCAGCGGGAATGCGGATTATTTTAAATTTAACTAAATAAACAAAATAGTTAAGGAGAATTCAAATTTAAAAAGTAGATGAATACTGATTTCTAGTAAGTTATCGATGGAAAACAAAATAAAATTGCAAAATTAGTGCGTTGTCCCGCTAGTGCTACTGGGAAACGAGGGAATGACGCGTTATGCTTAAAAATGATCTTAATGTTACAACTTTATCAAAATAATTGTTTTCATTTGAAAAGTATGATAATTAAAATGAAGAGCAAGCATAGCTAGAATATAATTCGAGCCGAGGAAGTTAAGGCATGGTTAAAGACAAATAATGAGCAATTATTGTACAATTCTGTTGCGAAAGTAGACTGAGCGACTCCAATAAAATAAGAGGAAAAATCTGCTGATAAATAACATCTTCTCCAAGCCATCCGCGGTAGCAAGGTCGTCCCTATATTACGCTCAATATAAAAACAGATCGGTTTGGGCTAATTTCCAAAAATTGACAACACGTGATCTCCAATATTATCAAGTAATCCAACCTGGGAACAGCTTGACAGTCGAATTATGAATTTCGGAAATATATTATGCCATAATATTCGAGTTGATGAGAAATTATTGGGTTTGTAACACAAAAATCTGCGCCCGTAGCAAATATCAAGACATTGCTCAATAAAGATGACTTGCATGGAAACAATCGCGGCAAGGAATATAAATATACACCCATTTATTGGGAACGAAACATGGTGGCTGCCTCCTTGGTGAGGCGAATTGGAAAGGAGAGGAAGGCATCTCTGGAAGGGATCAGCTAAGGAACGGAGGTGAGAGGGCAGCACAAAGCATGCAAACACTGCTAACATAACTGTATTTAATCAGAAAGGGAAAGCGTTTCACGAAAAAATTTTCGATCGGAGCAAATTTTGATGAAAATACGCCAATATTAAACGCAATTCAACGGAGATAGATGCCCGTTTAAACGACCTGAGAAGAGCCATTGAGAGCAAAAAAGTTGGTAATCAAGGTTTGCTACCTTGAGAACTCAGGAATAAAAATCCGGTGACTACCTTAATACCCCGTTCGAAACTGGCTCTTCCAAAGAAAAAGGCCTTCTGCGCTACTGTTACCACATATTTTACCACCATACAAATAACTGTCCCAATTTAACGCGGTTGAGAAACATCATTCCCTTCCGAGGCCCAGGACAGCTGCCATTTCTCCCAATCTCGCTCATTCAATACTATAAACTAATTTTGACCACAATAAATAGAAAAAGAGGCGGTCAAGGAAGAAGTCCAATAAAACAGCACGAGTTGAATCGTTTCAGGAACGGTGATTATTTCAGAAAATGAGCAGCGGCCGGGCACGTGCTTCGACCAAGCCGCGGCGCGGCGTTCAAAAAATAGTTGGGAGCCGTTTGAAAAATTAGAAGGTACAAGATAGGCTTAGATTACTTAAAAAATACAGATCAAATGACTTTTAGTTCGATGCGGAGGATATTATTTCGTCTCCGCGATCCTCTACAATTGATTGAAATGGAAGAATACATACATTGCTGACCGAGATACATTACCGACCTAAGAGATACAAAAATCGCTTCTTCCCACGCGGTGTTATTTAATAAAACAAAAGCAGCGTGACATAAACATAAGACACATCGTTTATAAAAAAATCTCCAATGTACTCTACCCCACCTTTTCCCTTTCCTTCCTCTTTCTCAGCTGGTGCTCAAACACTCATGACCACGTGCCTCTGCGACGGCTCGTGGTAGCTGCTGATGAATCTTAGTGATCATCAACAGGACTGTACAATGTGTCTTGCGGTGGTATTATCACAAACACAATCAGTTCCACTAGAGCATTTACATGCCACAACATCAAAAAGCTGACACGCGTGACGAAGAAAGTCTTGCTTCAGATCAACGAAATTCTTCTTCTTGACAGATCGAAGAATATTGCGGTATTTTCCATGGTATTGAATAATTCGTCTCACAATTTGCCTATGTCCGACAACTGGTATAGAGGATCTATTCCAGATGTCTTCAATGGCATAAGCTACCGTCTCCGCGATTCCCGGCACAGATATGTCGGTATTTCCACTTTCTTCTTGAATGTACCGAGAGTACAAAAACATTTTCATCACCTCCTCATAAGTAGGCAAAACATTACCCGCAAACTTTTCGGGTGAACCAAACATCAGGCACTCCACTCCACACCTTTTAAGCTTTTTCTGTATTTTCGCCACTGCGTCAATCTTCTTGCAACCGAAACCACAGTACGCTGCACAATGTAGTTATTCACTCACAGCAATGAATACCAACTGGCTGACTACCTCAAGCTTCTGAAGTGAAATACTCATCTTGTCTGACAATGGATGGTAATCCCCAAGGAAAATAAAACATTAAGGCGAATATGGTGAGTTAATGAGTAACGTTAGTAACAGCATGAGGCGAGGAAGTTTAAACATCAATTACGAGGGTTTACAATGGGATATGACCTGTCTGAGAATTCTATGCCATTTTATCACCGAAGTATTCACTATAAACTAATCGCTGGGGCCAGACAGGGATAACCTCCGTCTCCCGTCCCATTCATACTTCCCTTAGCTCTACCACTGGCCATCTTTATAATACCTAACTCATGTCAAACTAGCTGTACCTACAATCGATTAGAGAATAGTAAACTCGCGGTTTTCCAAGAAAGTACCGGTTGAAGGAGCACACGGTACACAGACATAATCCGTTGATTATGGGACTTTTCGGTTCATCTTTTCCTACAGTGAATCACTACAATTTATCAAAGTTCTTAGAAAATGCTTCTATCTTCTGATGAGCAGATCGTAGCTATATCAACCTTTTGTAACTAAAGAATACCTTTGGACTCCACTAGTGCATTAAAATGTTTGATACGTGGTATCATTCCCAGCGCACAGCCCGCTTTGTCTCCGAGTGAACACCCACTCCTATTGCAATCAAATTCAAGAGCATTTTCTACACACAAATTCGTTGGATTTGCGAAGAAAATCCGTATCTCAGGTGGGGTAGTAATTGGATCTTGCAGTTTATTTTGAGGAGAATACATGTGTGAATTATCTTTGTAAATAATATCAAGGCCGTGATTCTTCGCCATAATTTAAGTTAGTTTCAAAACGTACCGCTTTTTCGTCTGTTTTAAAGTATTATTTATAGTCAAATGACGGCTGAGATATTTATAAAGAAACTGCATTCGAATAAAGTATTAATTCATCCCAAATACGGCTCCCATTAGTGATCTATTTGAAGTGATGCTCGGAGTCGGTAAAATTTTTTGTGTTGTGCGTATTGCCTGTACTATAAATTTGTTGTTTATTCTTAGGCGTCGTATAAGCCATATATTTCGTCAAATAAACTTTAATTTCAGTATTATAATCTGGAAACATGTATCTATTGTTAATTTTTACTAATAGTCTATTATATTCCACAAATTATTCTCCATAACCGTTTGTTTCCCATTTCCGCCTGAATTTTCACAAAAGGCTAAACTTTAGAGCTCAAGCGGCAGTGGTTAATATTATCCGATTTCGAAAAAAATTTGCATGCGAGATCCTGATATCAGTATTCAACTTTCCGTATAGGGCAAATTTGATCCGGAAAAAAAACCTTTTTTCGGCCCACCCTACTGTACATGCTGTATGGCCGAAGTAGTTGGGTCCAAATACTTTCACCTGTATGTCAGTTCCATTGTAATTGGTAGAGTCGTATGGCTTCTTCTCATCATTTTCAGAATGGGATACCATGTTCTACTGCGGTTTGAAGCCTTCGTCCCTCTGAAAGTTCTACATGTACATCTACATCTACCCTGCGAGCCGCAGCAGGGGCGTATTGTAGAGGGTTTTTAGGACACTGGCCGTGTAGAGGATAATTTTGGGAGGTGAAGTGTTTTATGGGAGAGTTTTGAGTGGAGCTCAGAATTTATTGCGATCACTAACAGTGCGCGGAAAGAATGAATTTCTGTACCTATCTGTTCGGCAATGGAATTCTCTTATTACATCACATGTGTCGGACCTAGAAATATAGCGTGGCGTCAAAACGATATTCTTTGTGCCGCCTTGAAACACACCTGTTTGAATTTCTCAAGCTAACTAAGCCTAGCGTGCATTCTCCGAGTCTCAAGCGGCTCCCAAGCTTATCTCTCGAATAGTTCAGAAACACTATGTGCTCGAACGTAGCAGTTTTTAACGAAGCGCGTAGCTTTCCTTTGTGTGTTATGTATATTTTGGCTATATCTTCCTTTCCAAGACCTAAAATGCTCCTGGCATATTCGAGGTGTGGCCTAACCAGTTCTTGGTCTTTAGGCGGATTTCTGTAGCATCCTTGATGGTCCGATTCCGAACGGCGGGCACACTCACCAGGATTGTACTTATTCGTCACTATGCGGAAATTCCACTGAGAATAAATCATTTGCCTTGACAGGGACTTAAAGCCGCGAGCCTCGATATCACGCCCAGTGCTTAGCTAGTTAATCTATCAGATCCTATAGATTTTCAGGGCTTTTAAGGAGCAAGATATTCCAGGCAAACAGACAGGATCCGATAGTATGATTTTGGTGCCATAGTCCACTAGGCTAAAGCCAAACTTTAAACTCAAAGAGGTGTTTGCTCTTTTCGATCTGTTTTTCGGATACCAGGATCAGGCACGGCACAAGAGTCATCCACAAGTGGTGCGAAAGTTTGAAAATTTCAAAGGCGAAAAATCATTTGCCTAGAACCTATGTATTGGCACTTGAAAAAAAATGTATTCAAGGAAACGGTGCAACTAGAGGTGATGGTTATCAGGTTAAAGTAAACGCTTAACAATGGATCATCGTCAGGTAGCATACTAATAATGGTAGAATAATATACACTTTCAGATCGAATTCCTCCCAGACTTGGTGAGTTATCTCCTTATCTTTCCCTCACAAAGCGATCAATTTTCCAATCAATATGTCCCTGCTGAAATCATTCTGTTCAGCCCAACTTTAAGTAAGAGAAGGACGTCCATTTAGAATAATAACTTATCTACTATGAAGTAATAGGTACTATTTTTCAAAGGGGTCATCATTGGTTATACAATCCTAAGGTCGGTTGAGTGATGCCCCCCATTCTTCCCTCTCTAACGCTGATTGTCTTACTCTCCAGTAGTTCCTCTTAAGTACTTTCCTTTCTTTATTTGTTCCATTTATTTATCCTTTGACCTTCCTATTTGAGCTTTTCCCTCTAATATGTCTTCACACACTCTTCACAAATCTATTTTGCCTCGGGCTGTCCCCAATCCATTTGGTTCTCCTTTACCGTATAGTGTTCTATATGGTATTTTTCTCTTCTACTCTCCTGTATCTTCATTTTTATTTTATCTATCCATTTGATCTTCAGCATCCTCCCTCAATGCCGAGTTCCAAATGCTTCCAACCCATTCTGGTCGACTTCTTCACCAAACTCTTTTTTCCAAGCTTATAATCTATATAGTACCACGCTCTTCAGAAATGTTTTACGTACGTATTACGTATTCCTCTTTCGTAGTCCGATCTTAGAACATATCAGTGACTTTGACATCTTGAAAACTTGGGCTATTCAATGTGTAATGTCGGTAGTATGCCCTCGGTAAGTGATCGTACTTCTGAAGTATCCACTTACTCTAATTTCTCTCCTCTGAGCGATCTCGAAACTATTGATTCAATAACTAAATTTCTGTGCAAATTTCCATAAAGGTGGTTCTTGGATGGCATTCTATATGGTATAGCGACCGCGCTTTTTGTTTAATTAGCGCCGACAATGCGGAAAAACGTAGCCTTGGTATGCCATCTAGGGAAATAGCGCGGTTGGTACCGGTTCAGCACGGTAGCCCTTCCTTGTAAAACAAAGAATGTAGATTGAATTTCCTGTTGCTTTCATCAAGGGAAGGTCTGCACCGCATTCTACCCTGCGTGCCACTGCATGGGCGTGTGGCAGGGGGTGTAAGGTCAACAGCCGTGTAAAGATGTAAGGTGAAATGGTGACGTGTAGATGATATGGGCGTGTATTAATGGAGCACAGTTTTTACTGTAGTCACTTATTGTGAGCGAAAAGATCGAGTTTTTGTACCTATATGATCGGCAATGTATCTCTCTTATTTCATCGCTTCTGTGATACTTAGAGATTTGGTGAGGCGCCATGATAATATTTTCTGTGCTACCCTGAAACACACCAGTTGTGAATTTATTACGCAAGTTAAGCCTACCGTGCAGCCTCAAAGTCTCTAGATTCTACCGCCTAATTCCCTGTAAAAGTTGTGAAACACTACATGTTCGCTCTTAACAGTTTTTAACAAAGCGTGCAACTTTTCTTAGTTATTTATTAATTTTTTTTGTTGAATCATTATGACCAGAGCCCCAAATGCTCGGGGCGTATTCGAGGTGTGACCTAACCAGAGCGAAGTAGAATCTCTCTTTTACTTTTTCATCCGGTTACTTCGGATTATACGCTTAACAAAGCCTAATTTCTTGAATGCCGCGTATGTGTTCCCCACGATAAAATTAAATATAACTAATAACTTCAGGCTTAACTTTGTAAAACCTCTCCATACTTAACGGAAATTAAAATACGTTTTGTATAGGTTCACTAGATGGGTTTCGTCACATAATGACATCTTCAGGTGGCAAAAAATTATGCCACCTGAAGATGTCATTATAGACGAAACCATGGTCGTTCCCAATAAACCCATCTGGTGAACCTATGCAAAGTTTATTTTAATTTCCATTAGGATAAAATTAAATGTCGTGAGGCTAATCCATCTCATTTTACAGAGCGAGATTGAATCTCGACACTTTTATTCTCATCGATCTCGTCGTTCGATTCACCCAGTTCGTCCCCCTCCTCCCCCCTTCCGCCTTCTCCCATCGCCTGTTTGTTCGATATATCGGTGTCATCAAGCGCCTCCCTCCCTTTCCTCCACAGCGCCTCCGAGTCACGGGGCTTTCCCTCCTACTCCCCCTCCTGAGCCCCGCCGACCACCTCGCCTACGCCGCCGCTTCGAATATCAACAGTGACATATGTCGCCCCTCGGAGGCGTTGATTAGGCTCTCTCCGGAGCGACAGAGTGGAGGACATATATCGCGGGGGTGTAGGGAGGGAGGGAAGGGGGTTGTTGATGGAGCGAAGAGGAGGAAGGAGCGAAAAATGAGGAAAAAAAATCACCGCACATCCTATCTCTCTCTTCCCGCCCACAGCCAATCTCCTCCTCCCTGCCCCCCTCCCATCCCTTCCTCCTCTCTACAACACTTCCACCTCAAGTGCCCTCGGCGCACGAGGGGATACGAAGGGCTCGATCCATTTTTCCGCGGTTTCGCAAATTTCCTGATTAGAGTCCATGTTACACGGCACAAGGTTATCCGAAGACGGAAGATACTGCGCAAAATATTGCAGGGATTTTGGCGTCAGAAACATGACATCATAAAATATTATGAAATATACTACAGAAATTCAGTGAAGTATATTTAAGTTAATAAAAGAAGTTAATACGGTTTTTTTAAGAATGTGACCAGCGCTCGAAATAATAATTCACTGATGGTATTCATTTCAAGATTTACATTTTCATTGGCACCAAGGCCGTCAATTTCCATCCTCTTTCCCCTAACATTTTTCTAATATATATTTGGACTTAACAACATACACAGTATGTCCCATAAGTTTTAAGTCTGTGGCTATAAAATCGGTACTACTCGCGCTATCTTCGTGAAATTCTGGCAAATAGTAACTACAACTTTTCTCTCCCCCCATACAAATTTTCAAGTCCATCGGAGAACATGTAGGTTTTCAATAGCAGTTCGCGTGGTAGTATCAAAGTGGTCGCTGTCATAATTTCACGATGAATGAAAATAACGAACGAAGTGTTGCAATTAAATTTTGCTTTAAAGCTGGTAAAAGTGCGACGGAAACGTTCAAAATGTTAAAACTGGCTTATGGTGGATCTGTTTTGTCTCGTGCCACTGTTTTTCGATGGTATAACCTTTTTGCGGAGGGTAGATAGTCAGTTGAAGTCGACAAAAGGAGCGGACGGCCATGTGTCACGAAGAGTAACGAAAACATCGCTGAAGTCGCAGCTGTGTTTAAGGACCACCGTAATGCGAGCTGTAGGTTGATAGAAGAACTAACTGGAAAGCCAAAAACCATCGTTTAACGCATTTTTACGAACGATTTGAAGAAAAGGAAGCTGTGCGCGAGTTTCGTTCCACACGCGCTAACCGTCAAAGAGCGACAGCAACGACAGCACAAGCGCATACCGCGTCGATTAACACTCAATTTTTGGCCAACAAAATGGTCCCTGTGCTCAGCCACCCACCGTACCTACTTGCCTGATTTGAGTCCTCTTGACTACTTCCTGTTCCCTAAATTAAAGACGGACTAGAAAGACAACCATTTTGCGTCTATAGACGAGAGTCAAGAGGCCGTGACAATAAAGTTAAACAGTATTTCAAAAGAGGAGTTTTTGAAAGAGGTGAAAAGGCTGAAAGATCGTGCCAATATGTGTATTACAGCTAATAGAGACTATTTTGAATAAAACATTAGTTGAAGATTTTTTTGTAATTTTTGGCGTCTTTTATAGCCACAGTCTCAAAACTTATGGGACACACTGTGTATGGTCTCCATGTCCGGTACATAGGTATTACACATCACAACACTTACATAACGAATCACAATACGACTGGGCGCTGTCAGCCCAATCTCCTTCTCTAAGCATCTTGTACCTGGGTTGTTTCTTCTCCTGGCTCACTGTTTCCCATAGCTCATGTTAAACCTTACATTCGCAGCCTTCTAAGTCGTACGTTTGTTTCGTATCAGAGGAGTTCACTGGGAGATTCTTTAGGGGGATCGCTTTTGTCGTATTCTTGCAAAGTAACCAGTAAGTGAAGGTTTTCATCACAAGTCTGTCTATTTGGGTATATGTTGCTTCCACTTAATTGCGGATTCCCTCGTTAGTAAATATTTTTACGCGAGATACCCCGGCACTTCTACTTGGGTAATTCATTTCACCAACTCTCAATCGTGTGTTTGGTTACCACTCTAGTCTGGCTGCCATAGCTCAACACGGGTTCTACTAGTGTTCGACCAATTCTTTTCTTAGCCCTCGTAAATACATTTTCATTCCACCAGAATGAATTTAAGCAGCCAGCGAAAGATACGCTGCACAATGAAAAGTTAT
Source organism: Ceriagrion tenellum (assembly GCA_963169105.1). Lineage (NCBI taxonomy): Eukaryota > Metazoa > Arthropoda > Insecta > Odonata > Coenagrionidae > Ceriagrion > Ceriagrion tenellum. The sequence goes on from OY720637.1 coordinate 51,756,401, forward strand.
TAATTGACTGATTGTTACATGGATAATGGTACAAAATTACAGCTCGCTTTTTTTACTCCATGAAGATAAGTACGCAATACTATTGTATTGTTGTGAAAATGAACCTGCCATAGCATTTAGGGAATCCGTATAAATATTCGTATTTACCTTCCAATAAAGAATGGGAGCATTTAAATTCTCTCTACTTAAATATAAATTTTTTTTCTGTAGTGTAATATAACAAATCAATCCAGCCCATAAATAAAGCGATGGTATTAGTACAATCCCAATGTTATATTGACATTCATGTTCATACGAGTACTTTCCCTTCCGCAGAAGTAACACGGCCACGGAATGGGGGAGGTGACTGCGTAATAATTATACACTATGATGAAAAAGCGGTCGTGCCCATGATGGTACCTGGATTATAGGTATATTAAAAAAAAGGAAATTTTTTGGGGATATGGAGGATGGGTAGAGAGAAATCCACCGCCAGCATTACCTTTCTCTAAACGCAGGACATGAGAGTTAACAGACTTACACGCCCCATCCGAAAGACAGATTACTTTACTTGGAGGGCTATTGACTATAATAGGGATAAGCTCTCCACTTTAACATTTTCACCACGCCCGATATTCAAAGCCGGGTCCTTGAATTGGTATTCCAACTGCCACTGAACTAACTAGATCCGCTTTCTGTGAGTCACAGAGTGGAATGAATGCATAAATACGTCCTCTAACCTGAATTAAACAATCCAAAGAAGGAGGATTTAGTTTTCCAACGGATTGACTACATGTCAAACAAAGAATTCTCGCATCGCTTGGTAATTACGAAAATCTGTTCTCTTTTGCTTAATTCCTCTGAAACGCCTAATCCTTTCCCACATTTTTGACCCAGACGATGAGAAATAGCCAATCAAATGAATTTAACCTCTGTATTGATTCTGTATGGATTCCAGAAACTGACATCACATCCTGATTAGGCTTTTGAGGAGTAGATAACAGCTCTCTTAAGAAAAGAAGCCGAATTTCAACACCCCTATTAAATACACAAGCTCTAATGTGTCCTATTTTCAGGTTATTACAAGAAAACCTCCTTTTTTCCAGTTTCTTAAGTTCATTCCACTTATTCCTGTCCTTATATACTACTTTTGAAGACGCTACATACAAAATTTTCCTCATGCACGCTGTCTTACTACTGTGAATTCTAATTATATTCCGACTCTTTTACAATCACTCATCTAAAATTATGTGCATCATGATTCGACTCGCGCTAAAATCAAAGAGACCAGACCGATAAGGGGATCGGGTTGATGTGGTGGCTAGAGTACTGGCTTACCATACGGACGGCCAGGGTTCACATCCCTGCATATATATGGATATATTTCAGAGGAAACCCGATCCCTACTTGAGTGTCTCGTGGAAGTCACTTCAAGTGCACTACTCCGTCTGTCGGGTGAGACGTTAAACCATGGTCCCCTTAGCGCCTTTCGTTAAGAACAGGCTAATGCCGACGCCGGGTTTCTATCCGCCCTTCGTCCCTTACCTCTTCCCGATAGCGTAAATGGCCTAAGCTGTCGGTCGCCTCCCCAAATATCCAATCCAATTCAAACCGTTAAGTCCCATTCCACTCATACTTATCGATTACCCAATTATTAAAAATTTATCCCCCAATGAACAATCCTTCTCTTGCTGGGCCTCTTCTGTTTTTACCGCAAAAATAGATTGAATAATCCCCGGCCAACTTCTTAATGCTTACCACACTTAATGCTCCTTTAGGCAAACTCAGTTTCTCCATTTCTATACAATGCCGCAGGTAGGGAGATATTCTCATAACCTGCTTTTTTACAACCCTGTAGAAATATTCATGACTACATATTTTCATGAAATAACACCACACTATCAGCGATATCCTGCATCTAGTGCGAGACATAAAATCTTCGGAGGACTATGATTAATTCTTAGCTTTAACGGCACATCCTTGAGGGACCCTTCTATCTGAAACAAGTGCAGATCTTTGAATACTGAAGTGGAAAAAGACATATACATGACCTAATCAACCGTCGCTCAGTTTATTTTTTAAATTAGACCCCCACTTAATGTTTGAAACAAGGCAGTGGAAGAACGATTACACGAATAACATGCTTTCACTCTACGGTTTATAAATGTACTAAATTAGGTGATTAAATAATTTTACCTCATTTAATCAGCAATAAAATATAACAATCACAGTAGGTGAAATTACCTGAGGCCAGTAACGAGAGGAGAACAAAGAAAGGAAATAAAATAGATCGACCCACGGTTTATATGTATTGACATAAAAGTTTAATGCTTAATGCAGTGTTTACATCCTACTTTCGAAAATAGACAATACAGAAAAAACTCAGAGGAAATTGAAGCTTCCAAGCATAATAGAAATGTGATATTCCATATACTGGTATAAAATAATTGCTTTCTCTCACAAAGATCTTTTTGAAAGATACGCATACATCACCTGGAACTCTATTGTAGCTACTGATAAAATAACAATTATGGTCTAACTATTAGATTTTCATTTCTAAATTACTTTAACGGTAGGAAAGTTCAAAAAATAATTACTATTAATGATGAGATTTTACCACGTGACACTCTGATAGGTACACGATTATAATAACAGTTGGAATAAAACATTAGTAACTGGGCAAATGAGTCCAGAATATTGAAATTGAAAAGTCATTTCCTCCGACTTTACAGTCACTTCTTTAAACAGTATCGAAGGCATTTGAGAAGTTCTTTCAAGTTAACACACCATTAATAATTTATCTGCCTTTTAAATATACATTTTCATTCGAGTTACATAGGGATTTCGCTCAAATTACTTACCATGAATTTTCAAGTTTTATAAAATCTATAACAAAAATTGCACCTCTTTCCGCTGATAATGGAAAAAGTAATGAGTGTCAGAGAATAGCCATGGCATGAGATGATGAAATAGATCTTCAAATTCCGTAACTGGCTAAACAAAGCTTGTCTCTTGGGTAATATACGGCTGGCGTCTTGACTCTCAGGACATCAATTTGTTGAAGCCATAAAATCAGGCAAGATATATGGCGCCTACAAGAGTGATCTAATCTGGTTACACTGATGGCAGATCCGACCCTAGCGCGAAGAATGATCGATTATGACGCGCTGAAGAGATCCCACGTCAAGTCACTATCAATCTTAGGAGGACCACGCCACAGCTGCTCACCAATAAAGGACTTGACGTAAATTCTGCTGATATTAGTCCTTCAAATTCAGCACTGCAGATGAAAATCAAACAATGAAGACTGGAGATAAACTTAGAAAATATCAATAACACAGTTTTCACAGCCAATAAAAAATGTGTGAAATCAAACCCGATCCATATCTTAGTTCATAACTGACAAGTTTTCTGTGTTCATTAGGTTAAGAGCAAAACAAGATTTCTGTTCTTACTTTTCTGCAAGTAGTTCATTAATAATTCTTATTTTTGGTATAAGGAATCTCAGAAGGAAAATCGCTCTGACACAATGGCACCTTGCTTAACAAAGAAGGAAGCAAAACTGTTATTTTTTTGAGATTTCAAACGCTGAAGGCAAGAATGCAACCTCTCACCAGAACTGTTTAAAATTTACTTGGATGAGGCAGTTAGAGAAACACGAGGTAAGGGATTAACGGAATAATGATTAACAGAGAAGAGATCGACATGCCTCGTTCCGCAGAGGATATCGCAGTCACAGCAGGAACTCGTGATGATCTTCAATGTTCATCAAAGATCAATGGACCAAGTTCTATGATAATATACAAAATAAATGAGAAGACCACAATCTTAGCATGCGGAAGAGATAAACTGAATTCACAAATCACACTAAGAGGAGAGAAATAGAGCGGGTGGATTCCTTCACCTACATGAGAAGCACTGCCTCATGGGATGGAAGAAGTACAACGGACATCACACGAATAATAGGCTAAACTAAGAAAGCTGTCATCGAGGAAAGGCGACTACTGTGTTTACAGGAGATAGGACTACGAGTTACAATACAGTACGAGAAAGCCTTCGTGCGGAGCGCCGCACTCTCCGGATCGGAAACGTGAACTATAGGAAAACAGACAAGAAAAGGTTAAACGCTCACATATCCTGTAGGCATACATAAAATTTTGCACTGTATTCTGCTAGTATTCAGTGTATGTTGCCATTTTTAGGAAGAAAATTTGAACTCTCGTACTTCAAAAATAACCATGGACAATGCCGCCAGAATAGTTTATCATATGCCTGGCAGTACTCCAAATTATACGAGAATAAACTTTAGTCTTCCGATCTCTTCCCATCTCAACATATCCCCAGCGCCGTAACGCAAACGATACACTCCTCTCTCTGGTGCATTTCATCGGCGGTCTCTATGATGCTGTAAACTTTACCTCGCATGAAAAAAAACTTCTTCACTCGTCTGAAATCACGCATAAAGCTTCCAGTAACATTCTGGAAAACGCTCCTCGATAAGAAGGCATTTAAGAGAAGACGTATTCCACTCACCCATAAGTTGTCTCAGGCAGGAAAGCTGGCACCTATTAACGATTTGCCCTCGTCATTCTGCGATCACTGTCATTCTCCAAAACGTGAAAAGTCTTACCAGCATCTCTGAAAAGTGAACAAGGATGTCGTAATTTAAGTCCAATCAGTTTTAAATACATAACATTAATGTACATGATATTAAATGAGGACCCCAGAAGTCAAGGGGTCAAGTCTAAGTAAAAAATTCGTTGTTTTGAGAACTGAAGTCAAAGTTGAAAATGTTTGGTAGGTTTGGTACAACCCACTAAGTAGTTAAGAGGCATTACCCTAGACAGCATCACCTGTCAAGAAAATCACTTGGACCCCTTTACCACCGAAAAGATTTATATTTTTACATCCCATTCCTGTACCTAACTTATTTTTTTTAATGTCACTTAGACCGCTTGACTTCTGGGGTCCACAAATATATTAAGAATCTACTAAATACAAAATTCTTGTTCAAAGGATGGAGAAACATCCTTCTTTTCCTTTTGATAGATCTTAGATCTGTTTCTCCAGAAATACTATCTCCAACGCCTAGTCCTTAAGTGTAGAGGTTCAGCTATATCTCCATCTCTATGCAGGTCTTTCTGGCGGACGGTGACCCTCTAGAAGTCCTCATGTTACAACCTTGGGAATCCTTGAGTCATCCATTTTTTCCACATGGTCTCTCAATAAGCATTTTCTCTCCCTGTCTCAACTTACAATATCTTCCATGCAGTAGATTTTACAAATCTCTTCATTCCGTATTCTGTCCCGCAGCGTTTATCCTACCAATGGTCGCAATGTCATCATTTCAGTGGTTCTGAGAAGGTAGGCAGCTCTGTTGGTCTCTGCTCGTTTCGATTTTGTAAGTCATTACGAGTCGGATATATGTTTTATACATAAAAACGAATGTATGTCTGTCTGTATGTCTGTCCTATATGCATTACTACACTGTTGATCCGATCGCCAAGAAACTTTAAGAAGCTGTTGAGTACACTCTTGCGAAGGTTCCGAAGGTTTTAGGTATGAAAATTTTTTAAATTTCGCCCCCCCTTCCCAAGGCCCTCTTAATCTTTCGAATACTTTACGCGCAATAACCGACGGGTAAGTGCATTACTACAGTTTTAATCCTACCGTGCTGAAATTTTGCCGAGTAATACCTCAAGGCAGGAGGAAAGTTGTAGGCTACTTTAAAATGATCTCAGGGCCCATAAAGGTCCCAAAAATGGGCCCTTAAGTGGTTCGCGGTACGTATCGGGTTTTGTGCAGTGGTTTCATTTTTTACTTTTTTAAATTATTTTCGCTCAAGATAGAGAGTTGGAGTTTTTTTATTAAATGTCTGAAAGAATGAAGTTTTTAATTCTTTCAATAAATTATCCTTTTCACTTCTTAATTGACTGAAAATTGCGTTTTTAGCTGAAGAAACACATATTTTTCTGTGAAACCAACAATACCATATTCGCTTGACAACCAGATTTCGGTCATTGCTGTTGGAATTCATATTGCTTAGTTGAGCCGATTAGGAATGCTAAGCATTGGGATTTGTGCAGGGGTTAATTATTTCGCTTTTTAAAACAACTTTAACTAAAGATAGAGAGTTGAAATTCATTTTATCACATACCCGAAAGCATGATACTACTAAAATTAGTGGTATCATGCCCGAAAGAATGAAGTTTCTCTCTTTTTCAATCGATTTTCTTTTACGCATTTTCCTTGAAAACCAAATAAACAAACAAAAATAAACATGAAAACAAATCTTAATTAACGAAATATAAAAAATCGAAAAATAAATATCGTAACCATTATTAATGTATCCTAAATGGAATAAACATAATAATTCATGCTAACATACAAATCCACTCCGGGCTACAAGTTCATTTTGATTGTGATTATCACATCAAATCTTAATTAAAGAAAATGTAATTCTGAATAGCTACTCAACAAGTAAGTACTCGAATTATGTACTTAACTCAAATGTTCTTTTAGCCTGGCTGTGCAGGTAGTATGATTACAGTAAAGGGTTTCAAAAAATTGTCTCTCCACTCTATATTAAACAAGTTTTACAAATTTCATTGTTTTTATTTTACCATGTTATTTTTTATCATTCTGTCAATTTTTCAGTCATTTGACTTATAATTATTATTGTTCATGGGAGATATTGTCACATTGTTTACTTACTATTGTCTCACAATTGTATAGATGCTCTGCAGAAGAAAATATTAATTTAATAAAACAATTACTTGAAATGTAGTCTGTTATCACAACTACTTACTTACTCCTCACCTCTTATATAAAGAGTTTTGAAGGAAGTATGACCCCGAGCAACGCCGGGTAATTCAGCTAGTGTTTTATAAATTCTGACTTTGCTTTCCCACCAACATGTTTTTATTATTCCAGACAGTATCTCTGAGGCATCCAGAGAAAGCGGCCGCTCTTGTTGCTCGCTCTTTTACTTCATTATATAGATCACTGCAACCTGATATTTCCACACCCAGTTACTTAAATTTCATTACTTGTTCTATAATTTCTCATCAATGACCAGTCTACACATACAAGGTTCTCTAGATATTGAGAGGCATTTGGTTTTTTCAACTGATATTGCCATATTATACTTCTTAGGCGCTAGGTTGAACATGTACAACATTCGTAGCAGATCACCACTTTATGCAAATATGATTGCATCATCAGCGAAACATATAATACATACGAGTTTTTCACCCGTCCTGAGTCCTAGACGCAGAGATGTTAGTACCTTTATGGCTTTGTCCATACATGAATTAAACAGGAAGGGATTGATGTCAGTACCATAAATGTAGTTAACATGAAAATCTGCATCCTCTAGGAAGGTTAATACGCTGGTTTCCACATTGCAATAACTTGAACGATCCCGTTAACTTCACTCTCACCCGAAACTATGGCAGTTCAAACCCCCACTTATCACCTTGATATAGGCCCTCAACGCCCTCTGATATTCCTCTCAGCCTCTTATGCCGCTCAGAAGCGGACCGATTCAGGTAAGGTTTCGTTTTTGTGGTTAGGAAAATATTTTCCGTCGCTTGATGTCGAACATGCGACGCTCGGTATGGGAGTCGAACGCGCTCGACTGGGGCCACCCCGGCGCACCATTATATCTGTATCAAAATATTATTCAGCAAGCCATCACAGGGATGAATTTTTGGACAGTAGCAATGAAAGAAAGGGGAAAGGAAAAAAATTGAGAGGGAAACAAATGTGTGTTAACGGAGTGTCTTAGTGGCTAAATATTTTCTGATTTGGTCATTACTGGTGGGTGATAAAAAGAAATTGTGGTGCTTCAGTTCGACTATGTAATACTCTTCATTTTTAACTTATACTGCACTGGACAGATATTACTTAGAATGTGAATTCATTCGTAGAATAGAAATGTAATGGAAAATTAAATTTACTCTTCCAGGAAAAGTGAGTGAGTTTCCTCAGGAACATATGTGATGGTACATATCTTAAGAGTCAAACAAATCTTACAATAGCAAGATATATTTCCTTCACGGCATCCTACATAATATTTAACAAAACGACAAAATTATAAAAATACACCAGATTTTGTACAGTTTAGCACAATATTTAGCTCACTTACGATATTTAGTTTGGATTTCATTTCATAGATACAATATTTCATGGATAATCCATTGGTATTTCAATCCTAGGATTGGTTTACGGCGGCTTTCCACCCTTTCATATCTAACGCTAGTTCCCTTGCCTCATGTTACCTCTTCCTATTTACTTCCCTCTTTATTTGGTCCATGAACTTATTCCTGGGTCTCCCTCAGGGGATTTTTCCCACTATTTTACCCTCAAATACGTTTTCACAAACCCATTGTGTCTCACGGTGTGTCCAATCCATCTCGCTCTTCTTTTCTGTATGGTGTCCCAATTGGTCCTTTCTTCTTCTGCTCTTCTGTACACTTCATCATTTCTTATTTTTTCCATCTATTTCATCTTCAGCATCCTCCTCCAGCACCAGGTTTCAAAGACCTCAAGTTTATTCTGGTCAGCTTTTCCAATGGTCCATGCTTCTGATCCATATAGTGCTAATCTTCACACGAATGTTTTCACATACTGTTTCCTGGTTTGTAGTCCAATATTCTTTGAGCACAGCAGTTGTCTTTTTCCCATGGACCCCTTCTTGGCTTGGGTTATTCTCCGCTTGACGTCCGTTGTACTTCTTCCGTCCCACGTGATGGTACTTCCGAGATAGGTGAAGTAATCCACATGCTCTAATTCCTCTCCTCTCAGGGTGACTTCCGCATTCATCTTCTCTCTTCCGCATATTAGGATTTTAGTCTTCGTTTTACTGATTTTCCTGTTGTATTCCTGGAGAACTTGGTCCACGACGATTAGTGATCTTTGAAGATCCTCGCGGTTTCTAGCTATGACCTCGATATCATCTGCGAAGCGGATCGTGTTTATTTCTTCTCCGTCTATCTTTATTCCGCTCAGTCCAGTTTCTTACGCTTCTCGCATGGCCTCCTCCAAGTACATAATGAATATTACTGGTGAGAGGTTGCATCTTACTCCTTTGTTAATTTTAGCTTTTCTTTCGCTTCCGTCTCTCATTCGCATACTGTCGACTTGCTTCCTGTATAGCTGGTAGATAATTCTTCTGTCGTCGTAATCCATTTCGAGATTTTCCAGCAGTCTGAACATCTTGTTGCACTCAACGTTGTCGAAGGCTTTCTCGGGTCCACGAATGCGACATCCAATGGTTCGTTCACATGAATTGTTTTCTCCACGATTACTCTCAGGCAGATTATTGCCTCCCTGGTACCCCTGTTCTTTGTAAATCCAAACTGGTTTTCCGAGAGGTTTTCTTCAACTTTCCTTTCCATTCTCTAACCTATAATTCGTGTGAGTATTTTTTATGCATGTGACACTAGACTCAAGGTTCGGTGCTCCTCACATCTCTCAGTCGTTGTCTTCTTCGGTATCACAATCATTACACTCATTTGAGAGTCCTCAGGAAGTGTTTCTCTTTGGTAGCTATTTCTGATTATCTCGTACAGGTTATCCTTGGCTTTACTTTAGAGCGCTTAGATGATTTCTCCATTGATGTTGTCTTCTCCAGGCGCGTTTTCATGAGGTCTTCTGCTGCTCTATCAAATTCACTCCTCAGTATGAGTGGGCCCCGATCTTCCCCGTCAACCTCGCTCTCGCCATTCACTAGGTCTTCTACCAGCGGCGTCGGCCCTCGGTAGAGTTCTTCGATGTATTGCTTCCATCTATTCCCTATGTCTTCGTCCTCTATCAATATATTCCCGTTTGCATCTCTGATGTTGTTCTTTCTCGTTTTCCTCTCTCCAAAGTGCTTCTTCACTAGCTTTTATGCTGTTTCGGGGTTTTGTTTCTTAATGTTTTCGATGACTTTCGCGTAGCAGCTTTCGATCCAACCCTCCCTAGCCTTATTGAATTCTCTATTGACTTGGTTCCTTAGCTTCTTGTAGAGGGTTGCCTTTCGTTCGTTTCTGGGGTTCTTGTATTTTCTTCTGTCTTCTATTAGTTTCCTAATCTCCGTCGTTATCCATGGCTTCTTCGCGTTCGCCGTCTTACTCATCAGTTGCTCCTCTACTACTCCAGCGATTGTCCTCTTCGGCTCATCCCATTTCTCTTCGATGCCCATTTTTGCCTCATTTTCTAGTTTCCTGTCGACGGCTGCGGCGAATCTCTCTCTACTCCTTTCTTCGTCCAGCATTTTTGTGTCCCATCCTGGTTCGTGTTTTATCTTCTTGATTTTCTTGTGTCGAAGGTGGCTGTCCATGGCTACTAGGTTGTGGTCACTGTTTATATCCGCACCGGGATAGCTCTTGCACTGCTTGACTTGGTTCTTGTATCTGATTCTGACAAGTATATAGTCTATTTGGTACCTGGCAATATCATCTGGCATCTTCCACGTGTGCCTCCAGCGCGGATGATGGTCAAAGAGTGTGTTAGCCACTACCATATTCTTCTCATTGCGGAACTCGACCAGCCTTTCTCCCTTGGCATTTCTTCAGCCCAGTCCGAAATATTCTCCAGTATTTCCTTCTTTTCTCTCTCCTACCACTGCGTTCCAGTTTCCCATGAGGATGAGGTCATCTTTTCCCTTCACTACCCCAAGGGCTTCGTCAATTTGCTCATACACTTCTTCTATTTCTTCTTCACTTCATCTATTTCTTCTTCCATATGGCTAGACGTGGGCATGTACCCCTGCACGATTACTGTGTCCATCGGCTCTCCTTCCAGCTTCACCATCAGAATCCTTTCGCTGTACTGCCAGATTGACTTCACTCACATGCCCCATTCTTTCTTCAGTATGATGACTACAACTGCAGTCCTCTGGTCGTCTCCTGAATATATTACACGGTCTCCTGAATATATCACACGGTAATTACTAGAGGTAATATTTCATGATATTTCCTATTGAATTTATTCGCATTTTCAGATTTTTTTTACGTCTTCTGACAATTGATTCCATACTACGTAGGAGGTGACATGGAAAGACCAAATGTAAGCAGATGTTCAATAGTGTGGTGCATAAAGTTCTTCCATGCGGCCATCCCGGTGGGTGTTTCGGACACCAAGGTGATATGTGGGGGTTTCGACTGACTTAGCTACAGTTAGGAAGTTACGCATCATATTCACTATTCTATCGTTTATCCCACTTGATTTTCCATCGTAAGGAGAGTACTACAGTACATATACAAAGATTAAGTTCTAGTCCCCTATTCACATATTCCGAAGGGTGGGTAGAGAGGGTGTTTACCTTTCTACCAACATTAGATACTGAGAAAAGGACGCTATTGAGAACCGGAGAAAGAGCTAGTAACTGTAAAAACGACATCGTGGTAACTTCTCGGTACATAACCATGAACCATCGTCAGTAAGAAACATACGCATATATTTGCCGCTAACTCTAGCATTAACGCCGATTGAATAAATAAGGAATAAAAGAAAGCCAACTCCTCTTCCTTGAGGGACTCCATAATTCACTCTAGGCATGATGAAAGTAAAGGCGTTGCTCACTTATTTTGTTAGCCGACAGTTAATAATGAAAAAGAAAACTTTGTTCCATTCCACCAATTTATTTTTACGATGCTACAAGTTTCAACGCAGCGGCATCATCTGCAGGTACCTGAAGGAAGGTAGCTGATCAACAGTTAGGAAGTCATGCATTATATTTACTATTTTATCGGAAATCAAAACATTCAAGCAATGGTCCACTAATATTTCTATTGTTTACGACCCGGGTTTCGTCACGTAATGACATATTCTCTGTCATTACGTGACGAAACCCGGGTCGTAAATAATAAAAATATTAGTGGACCATTACTTGAATGTTTTGATTTCCGATATGGAGAGGTTCCACACAGTGAAGCCTGAATTAATTAGTTACTCTATTTTATCGTTTATCCCACTTAATTTTCCCTTGTATATAAGTTGTTTCTAGTGAGAATTCTAGTCGGAATTTTTTTCTTGCCGACACAAGTCAAATTGCTCCTTTGTTGCACCTGATTTCACGATATCGTAACGGATGAGTCAAAACTCAAACTCTCAGGATATAATTTTCCAGAAGTTCGATCTACCGACTATAGTATGTTTGAATGGAGGAGACTTTGCCAGATACATTCACAGCCGGGGTTACCTCACTTACACGATGTTAATCTGCATCTCAGTATACTTTCTACATCTCTTATTCCCGTTCAACTGCTATTAACATAATGGGTCGGTATCTTTTTAAGCCTTGCGAAGGAAAGAAGTACATAACAACAGGGATAGTTTTAGATATGATATGGTGAGAAAGTAGGGAGATTAGGAGAAGTGTGACTGAGTGAGGAAGAGACGTTATACTGTAAAGTAAACTGTCCATCACAAACACCTCCCCTTTATTGGTATTATGTAGTCTACCGGTAAGGACAGGCTTAAATGAAAGTCAGAAATATGCACTGAATTTTTACAACTGGAAACCCCCATAAATCTATAGTGATCCTTTCTTCGTCTTAGAATGTGACCTACGCTTCATTACGTGCATTAAAACCTTTTCTCTTCCTTACCCTTCCCCGCCTGCCCAACACCCTTCCCTCCATTGTTTTTGTATTTATGTTTAGTATTAATTTCCCCATGGTGGCATGTATTTTAAATTTATGTTCCAAGGAACATTGTTCTCAGAACATTCTAGTTTTTTTCTGTTCCTGTTCCCTCTATCACGATACGAAGCAGACTTTTTCCCCTCATTATCTCCTTTAACAACCAACTTTTCGTTCCACCAATCTCATCCAGAGGTCTCCTTTCCTTACCAACCATACCTAATACTTGTAGGCTCATCTTCTTTTCCATCCACCTCACCTCTCCATCCTTCTCCACCCCCACATTTCGAAATCCTACAGTCCATGGATCATGTCTTCTATTCTCAGAGTCCACGTATCTGTCCCAAAAACGCTACACTCCATACCAAACTCTTCACCAGCCTCATTTTTCCTATCCTTACCCAAAGTCCCCGTCATCACCTCCCTTTTATTGCTGAGCACTTATTTCGCTGGCCTAATTCTCCTCCCATTGATTTCCACTATTACGCCCATTTTCTTCAGACATACAACGAAAATAGTTCAATTGCTCAACTCGTTCCATACTGAGCCCTGCTACTTTCATGACCAAATCCTACCCTAACCGCGAGAACACCTGCTCTGGGTAAATCTAAATGGCTGGCTTGTCCACTTCCCGTGATAGGCACCCCCTGCCGGTGATGGTCGAGGCAAGTACTTTAGCAGTGAAAGTGGTCCGACTCATGTGACCTCACTCGGACCGATTCTCCGCACTCCCAGCGTTGTAGTGCTTTCTGTCACTACGCAATCCCCCGCCGACTATTCCGCTCCACCCCACCCACCCCCTTCACACTCAAACATGTCATCCCCCTCCCTCCTGCTCCCCCTTCCCCCCTCCAGAGATCCCGACCGCAAACACACGTGCTCGGCGAATGAATTGGAGTGGCTGGTTGACGACATCCTCGTGAGGCGAGCACGGTCGCTCCGTGGACGCCGACTCCTCCCATTGTTGGGATGAGGGTGGGGGCGGGTGGGTGCATGCAAGGGGGAATAGGCGGAAGAGGAGAGGAGGAAAAGGGTACGATAGAAAGTGCGATACCAGGGGGCAAAAGGGTGCTTGGTTTCTTATTTACGCCCCGGGATACGAGGAGGGTGAGAGAGGAAGAAGGAAAACGAGGGTTGGGAGAGCAATAGCCTGGTTCATATGCTGGTCATAATGGAATCCAAGTTAGGCCGTTTTCGAACTTGGCAAACGCCTAGTTCACTTGATATCAAGATATCTTGATTCCTAGGAAAGCAAAGTGAAATCCATACTTGACACTTTCGTAAGCCCTTTTACGATGGAAGAGACACCGTGCGGCCTTCATCTCGTAAAACATACGAAAAGCGCCATCCGTGTCCATAATTTTTGTGGGTGATTGAAGTGGATTACTTCTTTAAAATGCTTCCCAACCTTATACGACAAATTAAAAGAGACTCTTATTTTTAAAATCTTATTGCTTATGAATAAAATAATTCTAATATACCATAATGTGGTAATTAACTATTATGCTTCGATTACTTGGGGCTGCTAAAGTGGACGACATATCGCTCACTGTATTTCACCACAATCAACGTCTTTATGCAAAAAAAGGCATTATAATATTTTTTGCCTATATGAAAAAACACGTAAAAATATATTAATGCATTACACTCCGAACAAACTACCTATGGTCTTCGACTGTTGACTGATAAATACGCGCACTGCAGCTAGCATAATTGAGCTGAAAACAAATTATATTTACTCTAATGGTTTATTGTCCCCCTTCTTTGATGAATGCAGTGAAAATCTCTCCAAAGCTCAACGTTATTAACAATTATGATGTTCGTTAGCTAAAACTAATTCTGCCAATGAAATTATGGCTACCTGAGAGTACTTTCCATCGGACCATAATTCTTTCAACGGGATAATTTTTTTCCTTCCAGAGCAAGGAAAACAGTATTTGTAGGTTCAATGAAGTAAAAAAGGACGGTACATCTGCAATGTATGGAATTATTCACACAACTGTTAGGTACCAAATCTTTTATCAGTATATTCACATTTGAAAAGCCTTCAAATTTAGCGAATTCATCAATTTTTCCGCAAAAAAAATAAATATCACACAAATATACGTAGTAATGATAAAATAGTATCCATTTGAAAGTTTCTTCACTTCTATTTTCCATACAAGCCCATATCATCACACCCCGAGTTCGAACTTAAAACCTAGCAAGCATAACAAGTCTCCTTTTTCGTTGACTTGGTATCTTTCCTCGATAGCTAGTGAACAAGCGCATGGTGATGACGCGTCCATGACGTCATAGCTTTCGATGCGTAATAGGTTTCAAGGCAAGATTGCTTGATTTGCCAAGTTCGAAAACGGCCTTAGAACCATACGATGCGAAAGCATGAATTAACACTAGGAAGCAGAAGCCTTATTCTGAGTAGTGAGCACGCTGGTGTATCTTTGGACCAGAGCACTAAAAAAAAGAAGCAGGAGACAGTTATATTTTACAATGAAACTAAGTGTGGAGTGGACAGTATAGATCAAATGTACAGCAAATACAGCGTCCGATCGATTACTCGACGATGGCCAGTGCATGTAATTTTCAGCATGTTAGACTTGGCCATGATAAATGTACATACTCTCTATAGAATAGGGTATCAAACCAAACTATCCTTGGAGTTGTCGAACAATTAGCACTTCCATACGCTTCTAAAAGGACAGTTGCCGAGATACCGAGCGAAAGTGGAAGGCAAAAGCCAGAATCTCTCAGAGCTGAAACAACGCGCAAGCAATGTCAGGTGGGTCTAAGTAATAAAAACAGAACAAAGAAAATATGTGCAAAATGCAGCAAAAACATGTGTGGACAGTGTGAAAGTGACATGAAACTTTGTCAAAAATACAAACATTAGCAAATAATATTTTCCGCGAGAAACACTATCTCTTGTACTCTAGAGTTTGCTACAGCAACACTTATTTACATATGCCATTGGAATAGCATATACACCAATTAGGATATAATCTGTATTCTATAGCATTCCCTCTAAAGCATCGGGTTTTTTGAACAAAAAATTATTATTCTATTTAATCTCTTCGTACACTTTCATAAAAAGGTGTATAAAGAAAAAATTTGCTACTATATTGTGTCATTTTTTTTAGTTTCAAATACCTATTGCAACTAACTATGAAAATAGCATTAGTTTGATTAAAAAGTCTGAAATACCTTGAAAATCGGGCTGCTAGGCAACTAATGAGAAAGAAAAAAATACATGCCGTCAATTGACAGTTGGCCGCATTCGGTGGGGAACAATGTGCCCCAGCCTTTCTCGTGTTAAATACTGCATTATTAATGGTTTAATAATATACATATATAAAACTGAAATTCTAAGTAATTAAGGAACATATCTACTGAAGTCTTTAATTTGACTCATCTATTTCACGCGATAAATTTAATACTTCTTCATAACGGAAAGTTTTTTTGCCATCCTGATAAGAATATTTCGGTGACAATACGTTCTATTTAAAAAAAACAGTCGAGAAAACGTACAAACTATACACTGTTAATTTTTGGACGAGATCTAGGAGTTAAAAATTTCGCATTAAAAAAAATAATCTCTCTAGAGCGCATACATGAACCGTTTTCCAAGTAAAAAGCCTGGTATTTTTCGTCAAAAATCTTGGAAAGCAGTTCGGTTAAGGGGCTGATATTTTGATATTTTTGGATGGGTGAGACACTTTTTTTCTAAAATGAGACTAAGTTTATTGATTTCTAGGTGAAAAGATATTTCCCTCAAACAATCTCAAGAGGAAATGTGTGCAAAGTACGTCATCCACACTACCGCGGATCCGAGATTAGCCTCGAGGCAACATTTTTCCCTAGTCACCATAGAGGCCATATCTGAATTATATTTTAAATTTGAAGCGGTTTCAAAAAGCATGAAGTAAAGATAGAAATACTGATAAAACAAAAATATCGTTTAAGCTGATGACTTCTCAAAAAGTTTGAAATTCCACACAGGAAAAAAAGCGCTCAACGCTACCCGGATCCCTCCATATTGCGCCGAAGGCTTGGGCCGGTTAACTATCGAGGCGTCAAATTTCTTATTTTTTCCCTTTGTGGAATTTTGTACTCGAGTTTACTTGCGGGGGACTCCATAAAGGTGTTACAGTGGCTAATCCCAGTACTCTTCAAATTTGTTCTGAAAAGTGAACTCCTTAAATATATTAAGGATTTGGCATTTTCCCAGAGATAAATGCTGATGAAGTTATCTTTGGGTTTACAATTGGGTCAGGATATCGACTTCTGACAAATTTTGTAACGGCTGCCATCGTCATCGTCAAAGATATCAATGCCAGAGTCAGCCGTTGGAGCTTTAGTACTTCGGCCTTTCTCCTGATTAAGTGGGAAACCCTAGAGAACTAAATAGGCACGCACATTTTGGGTTTTCAACTTATCGCTCCCCGTTATCTAAGAACGCCCGCACTACTCCTTCCCCACGATATCATAAAACTTATTGAGGCGAGTAACATATTAATCGTCTTTAACAATTAAAAAATATGCGGACGTCACAATCATCTTTTTGACGCAAACTCATTGACAGAATTCGTTTTCGACTCTCATTTTTTAAATGCATCTTTGGAACACACATACGTATCGAATCCCTGCCAAACTGATAGGTATTTAAACTCCTTTCATTGCACCGTTAGAAACAGAAGTAACTAGCATAAGCAACTAGTAACACTAACACAATACACATCGTTGACGTAAGATTCACCTCTGCTCTTTCCAAGATCCTTGCGCTATTCCCTCCTCTTTCATAGATGGTGTCTGAATCCTATTGTCACACCGCCACGTGGCTGTTTGCATAGTAGCATGAAGACGAGTTCTGCGCAAAATTGCCTCCATATTTGAACAAATGCCCCCACAATCTACGCAAAGAGTACATAACTATTCGGGTATCATAAGAAAATTATGGTACTTTCTCAACATTTGGATTAAATACATAGATTATACATGCATACGAAAAAAGAACAGAAATATTCGCCAATTGGCCACAAATATGTAATATATGACAAACTAGTCAGAGGGTAATAAAAGAGGGAAAAGGATTAAGAGTGTGCCTTTTCTACCGCTGACAATGGCTAAGGAGCCCGAAGCTTCCTTTCTTTTCTCATTTCCCTCATATTACCCTCTGTCTAGTTTTTCATCAGTAATATATTGCGCAAACTACCATGCGAGAGAACTTTTAAGGCTTCATTTATTTTATTCAGAGATGGACTGGCTCTACAGTAAAGTGTTCAGAAATATTTTATGACTTTTAACTTTGAGTGCACTACAATTTTCTTGCTTTGGCCAATTTCCATGATTTTTATTCTTAAGTATTGATATCTATAGTACTATTTACATTTTGCCTGCATATTGCATTGCGTATTATTTACATTTTTCCTAGAATCTTTTCATTTATGTAATGACGTAGAGCAATTATCTATGCCGTTTCAAGGACAAATCATAGCTTCCTTCACTAAGTTCTTGAGCCAGTATTGTAGGGTTAAATTCTTTAAAAAAGCGGTCGTTCACCGGCGCCGCGCGAAGCTGTTTGTACTCATATTTGTCGGAAGGGGAGGTTGGGTTCAGATGGGGATAGTGAGGGAGAACAGGAAAGCAAAGGGTATCCCAAGTGGATTTGTCTTCGAGAGAGAGAGAGAGACGGCAAGCTGTCGAGGTGATGCGTCAAGTGACAGCCAAATGAATGGATCGATATAATCTAGTCTGTCCATCCTCGAACATGACTCGCATTGGCAAAAGGTTTTGCCAAACCTCTCCTCTTTCATCTCGGCCGAGAACATCCACCGAAAAGCATTCACTTGGGGTGGATAGAGATGGGGGCCACGCACGACCCGGCTGGTGGCTGGTAAGCTAATTGTCGTGGATTCACGACTAAGCAAACAGCTCCGGTTCCCGTTTAAACAAAACAACCATCGAAGCCGAGAATGAGACGATTTCGGCAGAGTTCGAATCGGGGGTCAGGCTTCAGAGCTCATTTGAGGGTCGTTGATGATTCAGGATTAACTTTCAAATTGAGTTCCCAGACCCACAGAAGCGGTAGTCCTGACTTCAGTTTAATAGTTAACCTCTATTATTATCCATCCAAGTAAAATGTACGACAAAATAACCTGAATTTCAATGAGATTATCATATTAAAACTTTTAAGGAACTAAATTACTCATTTAATATTTACAAAGCATTTCAAGTATTAACAAAGAAAGAATACCTCTCAATGAATATTCAACCAGAAATTTATATTTTTTTATTATTTTCGATCCAGATTTTGCTTGGATTAAAGCAGGGGGATAAGCAACAATGACCTCATGTTTATTTGATTAATTACAAAAATTAAGTCCAGAGCAAAATATTGTGGTTTCAGTCAATCAGCGACCATAAATAATACAATTTATCTCAATTTGCTGCACACATATTGGACACATATGCATTAATAAAGGGATATCACTGGCACTTTGACTTGGTTTTTTGGCATTTACTGGTGTAATGTAAATTTATTGCTATATTTACATATACGGCACATAAACCATTATCTGAAACACTTTATAAAACTTATACATGAAATATTAATTAAAAGACTGGTTAAAAATAATAGGCTCTATAATGATTCCAAGGAGGGCGACATTGAGTGGAGAGCTTGACAGAATAAGTTATTATGTATCGCAATAAATATTGAAAAAAAATATTAAAAAACATCGAAATAAAATTCACTTGTCTTTTATTTTACTTCCAGTGTTCCATTTTACTTACTCCAAATGACATTCCACAATAAATTTTGCAATGAAAAATACACCAAATTAGTTTGCTCTACACGTGGACAGGAATTAGAGAATCCCTATTCATGGTAAGAACCTCTGTCCAGGCACTTTGTTCCCCTTTCATTGGCGTGTAAGTTTAAACTATACAGAAATTCAATATTAAAAAAATATTTTATACTTAATCATGATTTCATTTATGACTCAGTATGAATAAAAAGTGCGAGCAATTTTAAATATTTGCTCCGACATACCATTCCATTTAATTCCCGGTGGCCTTTTAAATATTCTCATAGCCTCAACCATTTCCTTTGATCTTGTTATCCTCACAAAACCCTTTTCTTGCCCGAGGGGAAGAGGGGAGACTGACAGAACTGTTTGCAAGCCCACGCGGACATCGAACCCATGACAAGAAACGCCCCCTTTTTTAACCCCTTGTATGGTTGTGCAATATAAATAAAAACGACGAGACGAAGCCGACCTGTCCCCGATGCAGCCGTGCACGTTGTTTATATTGGCCAACCTGATAAAAAAGCAGGCAGAGGAGGGAAAAAAATGACGAAGAAAAAACATCGTTCGTTATGACGACCACCAGAGTCAATGCAGCGGCTTTTAATAAATAAAAAGAGATTGGGTGGGGAAGCCCGGGAGGGAATTGGACGCGAGAGCCTACCGAATTAGATTCGGTATCATTGCGGCTTTTTATCGATTTTGCTGTGCAAACACCGCCAGTGTTGTCGCCGTGTGGGCTTTGCGATGGGTGGGAGGGCATGTTGTCCGTGCAGGAACCGACTCCGCTCCCTTGCCTGTCAATCAAAGAGCTCTGAGTTCCGCGTCCATTTGCCAAACGCGTCAAGTTGAGAATGAGGCGAATTAAAAGCACAACGGCTGGTCGTTCGTCTCTCGAAAGCAGGTGCAGATTAGCGGCCAATACAAGAGAGCGTATTGGATTCAACTCATAAAACCTCAAACAGACACTCTCTCCGAGGCACGTGCGTTAAAAGTGTCCGAACACGTCCGTATCTTTGCAAATTTTGGCATGAGTAGGTTAACTTTTCTTATAATTTGACCACCATCCCCTCCGAGCTTCCTGTAGAAATATCTTCCGCCTATTTAATCCCGGAATAACGGTTATCCAGTCCGGAGTCCGGTGGCGTGCGCTCTCGAGCAGAGGGCTGACTAGCTTCCATCTCGGCCGGTGTAGTAGTGGCTCTCCCATCCCATACTGGCGAGGGGATTGCGTAAAATCACGGGGGGAAAGGGGTACAAACATAGTCGGGAGTGGTGGCCGACCTCGCCGGGGGCAGCCCGATACCTCCGACCGCCCAGCAGAGAGAATTCCCGGGGAGGATGGACGGTAAAGCCGGGGGACTGACACAGCGGAGGGTCGAGGACGCCTTTGAGCGTATGCAACGCCTCAGAACATTGGAGTACTGATGGCTACAATGAGCCCAGGATGTCGCCCATTCCATATAATTATGACATTTTCCGCTTCGGTGATCTCAAAGCCCACTATATCTTCTTTCCGCACCGATGCCGTCTCTAATCCCACTAGTGGCCAACACATAAGCAGTGGCAGTATACATGACCACAATCACAAAATCTTTTCTGAACTCTGAGAGCAATCTCACATTCCAAATTTTTCTGTGTCATAACACAGCACTTGCAGCGAATATGGTCCTTTGCTTCTTGAGCGTGATTTGCACCGGCACATTGAGAGAAAAATCTGTTAAAGACTTTCATGTTCCATTCTTCCAAAAGTATTCATTAAATTCAAGGTGTATGCTGATAAATGGGGAAACAACCGAGATCGGGAAAAAACACGTTTTTCGGACAACTAATACGCTTCCGAACCTATTTTTTAAGAGATAATATCAAATACGAATGCCTATAACTGAACCGAAAAAGTGGGAACGATTGACAGCCTCATAGTTAATAGTTATTGAAAGGATTCACCGGATGAATCCCAAGGCACCTGTGCTTTAAATTTAATCCCATGGGATGGTCCATAGGTGAAGAGATAGGGAAGGGATAAGGACAGGGTTTTAGGAAAGGGTAGATTCAAAATCCGGACACAAATACTTAGACCGCGTAGTACACCAAGAAACCTGTTATTTGCTTTTTTGGCATCAGAAGCCCGGAGTCCGCTTTATGGAAGAAAGTAGTTCCGAGTTTCCTTTGCCTATGTGCGTGCCTACGTACGTTCTCCGGCAGCCATTAATGCTCCCCTCCCACGAACAACGAAAGAAGCCTGTTTTCTTGGGTCACTCTCCGCCACACGGGACGGTTGGATCCTTGGAGCAAGCGACTCCCGCCACTCGCAGGAGGTATAAATGGCTCCGTTTCCATTGGGTACCACGAGAAGGTTGTACGAGAGGCCGCTTTTCCATCGAGAGCTCTTCTCTTTACATCAGTGAATCGATTCTCTCACGGACTTCACCCGATTGACGGCCTCATATAGCAGTAATATGCATTAGCATTTCCTACAGTGAATGATATTTACGATGAAGTTTTCAATACTCTTCCAGTGAATAGCTGCCAGGGCTTTGAAAACGGTAAATAACCACTGTATTGTCAAATACGGCATCCATGTAAACGAGTTTTAAAAGATATAATAGTTTCATTTAAAGTTCCATCTAATTTGAAAAGAAATACTTCAAAGTTAAATAAAAGAATATACAATTTTGAACAAACGGTTTATCAATGTCGTTTGTAAAATAAAAAATGTACGGCTCCAACATTATTTCTGATCGTGGATTTTACAAATCGCTCCTACAATGTCACAATTAATTAAAATCATTTACTGAATAAATTCTCTGATAATCATTTCAACTTCATATGACACTCATCAGTAAGTACGTAGTAAACACTTCGTGTTATCTAACCTATGACAATAAATGATATACATATTTGATAATTATGTTATTCCAATGTCAAATAATATAATAAAGTGACAAAACAATCCTGAGATGGCTAAATAACATTTATCTTCGAGCAAAGGTGAAGACACAACGGCCCACCGAGTATTTATAACATAATTTTCAAATAATCATAAAAATATTTATACTAAAACAGGAACAACTGGTGGCTAAAACAATTTTTGAACATACTAGTAAATTAGACGTAGGATATTATGTAATATTGGGGTGAAAAAGAGGTGAATTTAACCGAAATCAAAGTAACAAATACATATGGAAACGTCCCTGCTTCAAAATAAAGAGGATAGAACTGTGAAGAAATGAAACGGGAAAACGATAAAGTCGACCAGGAAAAGATAAGAGAAGGTAGTTATCAGTCGACTCAAAAAGTCGACTCAAAAAAAAAGTCCCTATGACCACAATCACAAAAGATTTTGTGATTGTGGTCATAGGGAAGTGGGAAAATACGTAGAAGAGCCCTACTCACGATAATTAATTAATCTCTATCGTGATGGAGGTACTTAGTATTACGCGAAATATAATTGGTTGGCTTCGTTTGAACCTGATGGAACAACAAAAAGAATCAGAGAAATAAACGTTAATTTTTCATTTAGAATCGATAATTACCCCGCGTAACCACAAAACGTTAAGTTCCAGTGGGACAAAATAGTTTATTTTGGGAACCTATGCTCTTGGACAAATTAGAAGGCTTTTGTTTCTTAGATTTGGAGTCAACTATAATGCAATCGCCATTTGACATTGGTTACAAAATATTGAATTCAGCTAAAAAAAAGCGGGAACTTCAGCCAGATTACGTATCAAATAAAAATCTAAAATAAATTTACGGAGATGAAAAAACCGAAAACTTAAGAACACTGGACTAATGAAATAGAGATATTTTTATACAAATTATACAAGAAATTAAGTGTAAAATACCTTACTTACTTACTTAAAATACCTCTGGTAGGATTCTTTTTCATTAATCCACCTGTCGCCTTGACCGGTCTCCCAGAAACCCTACTGTCAGAATAAAAGATAAAAATAACTCCAAAGAGCCGCAAAGTATAATTCTATTATATTTTATATTTAACGGCTATTTGAAGTTATTTTATCTTTTGTTATTCTTAGTCTTTAGAGCTCCACCCATTCTCTAATGTCAGAGTTTACAAGTAAGCCTTAGGTGGGAATTAAACATAAAGTTTATGAATTGCCAGGAAAGCACATTTACAACATAATTAGCATGACTGAGAAAGAAATAATAGACACAGCCAGGATACATTTAGCATAGATTATACGCAAGGTGTTTAGGTTTTTGTCGATATTGAGAAAGCATCGGAGAGAGAGATTTGGAAAAAGACAAAGAGATAATTATAAAATAGGGGTTGATAGATTTGGGGAAAGACAAGGAGGTAATTATAAAATAGGGATAGATAGGAGATCTAAAAATCTCATTTGAAATTCGTACGGCCCAGAAGGCACAAGCGATGGTTGTTGATGGAGAAGCACGGTGACCGGTATTCAGTCTTGGGATAGAAAAGGTTGCCCACTGTCTACAAAATTTTATATTGTTTATGCCAAGGAAACTGGAGGAAAAGCATAGGGAGAGCGAGATGGAGGAATTCATAACAGAAAGATTGATGAGAAAGGCTAAGTCGGTAAGATTTCCTGCTGACCGAGAGTTAAGAATTCAATCACTCAGAGACTGCAGCCATTGGTACACTGAAGGAATTGCCATGAGAAAAAGTCTTCTCATTCTTTCTCAGAAGGATTTTTCTCATGGCAATTTCTTCAAAAAATCCACCCGCCATGTTTGAATATTTTCATCGGTACACTCATTTGAGGATTAATTTGAGTAATTCGGAATTAGGCTCAATCACAAAGTAACTAAAACAATGACGTTTTCTACGATGAATAAAGAGTGATGACTAAAAGGATGAGGGTAAAAATTCTGGATCAACAGTTTATTTGCTTAGGTTTTTCGTAGGAGAGATATTGGCACACTTGTAAGGATATTTGGGGCAAATGGTTACAATATGAGGCGAACACAAATAGGATGGAACGAAATGCAGAAAGAGACTTTGAATAGGGACGTAAGACAAGCATACGGAGGAATGTTGTCCAGAACACGGAGATAAAAAATATTTGAGTTGCGGGTATGGTAGGCAATGGTGAAAGTACGGTGGACGTAAAGGAAGACGAGGGTTTTTATGCTTAGTATAGTGGGAGAGTAAAGTAAATGGCTGGAGGATATTAGGAGGAGAGTTCAAACGAAGTAGTGAGGGGCGAACAGATGCTGATGGGCATATTGGAGGAGAAAACGTTGGGAAAGTGGAGATGAAAGAGAATAGCCTTTACGGACGGGTTGAAAGGAGCTATAATATTTTCTTTGTTGAAAAAGAAAATCGTTTAAGGAGAAAGGTGTCTAAAATTATATCAAATTCATAGAGTTAAAGTTTTCTCCATATATATCTACCTAAACATGTGCTCAATACCGTGATAGAGGGGGTGATGTTAGGTGAGGGAGGTAGAGGAAGAAAGAGAATAGCCATTACGAATAGTTTGAAATGATTTAGAATACAATCCCAGTGAATAAGCAAACCATTTAAGAAGAAAGGCATTTGCGGCTGTAAGTGATTAAAGGGTTTATGTTATCTCCATTTAAATCAATCTAAAGTCGCAGATCCTCTCCGATGATAAAAACAATTAGTGAGTAGCAGTAAAATGAATTTTTCAGTTCACGACTGAAGGTGCACAATAATATAAACATAGTCATACAATTCTATTCAATGAAAGAAATTGAAGTGCATGGCAAATATCTGTTTTCCGACAAAAAAAATTGATTAGAGACTTGATTGTGACATCCCCGAGATAATGAAAGGAAGCGAATAACCTCGGTAACCTGAGGGTGATTGGGACAAAGTTTTCCATCATTTCTGGATTATTAATCAAGCGAAACCGACACAGTTGCTAATCAGATGATATTACTTATGACGAAATAACAAATGAACACAAGATGGTGGTCGAGGTTTTACATTTTCAGCGGGTGAGGAAACACGTTAATTCTTGAATTCGACGGTAAAGAATAAAAATCTAAGGTAAGATGGATCATTATTTTCAGAACCGACGGATTTTGAATGTCATGATATGTCCTCACAGAGATTGGATCTGTAAGTTTCTCGAGAAGTGGCCTTCTAAATAGCATCTCCGTATAAAGTCTACATGAAAAGTTAAAAATGTCAGCACGTAATGTATGCCAGCTATTCCTTTCAAACATAAAACAACGTAGTCCACCCAGATATATAAAGGTTGCTTCAGGAAGAACCTGCGTTACTTCTGGAGGTGCCATTTACTTTACTCTCCCACTGTACTAAGCATAAGAACTCTCGTCTTCCTTTACGTCCACCGTACTTTCACCATTGCCTACCATACCCGCAACTCAAATATTTTTTATCTCCGTGTTCTGGGCTCTGCCTCGTACAACGCTGCACTCCATACTGCACTGCACACAGTACTCTGCAAGGGTATGCTACAGGGTAGCGAGTATCGAAGCTTGAATCACTATAACTCTGAACCTCCCACTGTCGATGGTCACCTATACAACAGAAGTGCATGCACAGAAGTCAAAATTCCTTTGATATCTTTGACAATTAGGATTAATCTATAATTTTTATGCTATACTGCCCGGACTCGGTTCCCCCTAAAACGCCCATGGGGCGTCATTTCGACTTCACCGAAAACAAATTAATTTTTTTCTATTTAAAAATCTGATCAAACTAGAAACAGTTTGAGCACATCTTTGTCTCATTCTTGAGATATCGTAAACTTTTTCGAGCCGTCTAGGAAAAGCAATATTAAATAAATCATTATAGCATACTAAATCGGCTATTTTCTTCAATTTCAGCAGTTTCCATCGTGTCATCATCGCAATATGATTTACTCCAATGGTGTGCAATAGACTGCTTGAACAATTGGATTAGAGGATAAAACTCTGATTGACAGATTCACTTTCTACCTGCTAATAATCCGACTTCCACCTCTCCCACATTCTTGCCCCGCATGTAATGCTAATAAAAGCAGCACGCTTCGTTAAAAACTGCTACGAGCGAACATATAGTGTCTCACAACTTCTAATTAGATTAAGGTGGGAGCTCCTAGATACTTGGAGGCTGCACGCTAGGCTTAGGCTGCTTGAGATATTCACAACTGGTGTGTTTCAGAGCGACACAGAGAAAATTATCATGATTCATTTTTTCGCGGGGTACTTTTTAAACTCATTCACAACGGAATGTTTTTTAGTGACCGTGAAACAATTACTGGGGTGACAATATAATTTATTTTAAAAAATAGTTGAGAATTCATACAAACTATACACTGAAAAATTTTTACGAGATCTAGGAGTTGAAAATCCTCGCTTTTGAAATAAGGTCTCTCTGAAGTACATAGGCGTTCTATTTCCCTGTAAATTGGCTGGTATTTTTGGGCTTATATCTCGGAAAATAGTTTGATTAAGGACTAATATTTTGGTATCCTTGAGGGGTGAGATATTTTTCTTTTAACTGAGGCCATATTTATTGAATTCTAGGTGAAATGATATTTCTCTCAAGCTACCTAAGGCCCTGCATGTGTGCAAAGAATGAAAGAGAAAGCATAACATCTCTGAAAAGAGTATATGTTTAAACTGGAATGCAGCAGTTTGTTGGAAAAAAGAGAGCATAATTGCCAACTTCCTGATGACACTAGCAATAAGCTGCATATGTAAACAATTTACCCTACGCATTGCTATTGCGAGTTTCAATTCTCGTTAACCTCCTCGGTCCTTGCGCATTGTATACAATACACAGACGTTTGAATTTTTTCTCGCTCAGCAACGCAAAATATTGGCAACGCCACACGTTCAGCGCTTGCTGATAGTTGGCAGCATCATTAAGTACCTTTATTCATAGGGATATAGATTCTGCAAACATGGCTTACAACGCAAAACATATGTATGAAGAATTTTCCAAAAATAATGCTGGATATGTCAAGGGACTGACGAGGTTAATAGTTATAGGCTTACCGTAATCACTCATCGTTAATCGGAAAGTTCAATGGGTTTTCTGAGGGTTTTCCATAAACTACTTTAAAACGTAAGGTAGTTCCCGCGTTTGAGTATCAAGATTTTTAAGGTCACAAAATTTAATTGCCAACTTAAAAACACTTTCTTATGCATATTAACTTTCTGTCTCTCTCAATAGCAATGAATTCAGTTGAGCACATGGACTCGTCCGCTGGGTTGTAAACAGTAAGAGCGTATTTTGACAAAGCATCGTTTTTATCGCGATTGTGAGAGATGTGCTGCAAATAATTTCCCACCTCTCGAGTTATGTGAAACTTTTCGGCAGCGTTTCCTACTATGAGCTGTCCGCTCCTCAACCGACCCCTTATACACGAGTATTCGCCTCCTTCACGCCACGCTTCAAGCAAGCGACTGCCACTAAGTTTCAAGGCCACTAGTTGCATTTAGTAATAGATGGGAGCTGATGTACATAACTGTATATATTCCTGCCTTGGTCTTCGTCTAAAGTTCTCACGTTCACAGTCGAAATTTCTCACAATTTTCAGTACAGTTTACAAGAGGTTGTTTTACTTGAGAGTGTCTCCAATAAGTTAGCCTCCATTTCGCACAGTTTTTAACAAACAAATTTCCCCATCAATGAAGATAAATCATATTAAAAAAAAGGAATGAGATTCTCTACGTCAAAGAAAGCGAGGCTTGTGATTAAAGTTGGAGGACACAAACTCGAGCAAATAGAACAATATTATTACTTAGGCAGCACGCTAGAGGAAAACCGGCATAGTGGCAAAGATATACGGGAGAGAAGACCCCTAGCTAAGGAGTCGTTTAGCAATAGAGGGGAGCTGATGACAGGAACATTGGGTAAGGATGTGAATGAGAGGCTGGTGAAGAGCTTGATATGTAGCGTAGCGTTGTATGGTGCAGAAAAGTGGACCCTCAGAAAGGAGGACGAGTATAGGCTGCAGGTGTTTGAGATGTGGGTGTGGAGAAGGATGGAGAAGGTGAGGTGGACGGAGAGGAAGACTAAAGAGGAAGTGCTTGAAATAGTGGGCGAGGAAAGGAAACTTCTGAATAAAATCTGGGATAGGCAGGGTAGATGGTTGAAGGATGTAATGGGTGAGGGGTTGCTGAAGAGTATGATAGAGGGAAGAATGCTGGACAAACGGGGACGATGAAGAAAAAGAATAGGTTTCATGGACAGGATGAAGAAGGGCGGATTATTATATGTATATATAACATACATCGGAAACAGGCGGTATATATAACGTAGATTAAATAACACTGGTTCTTAAATATTTAGTTGTTCATCATAGTTTCTGGGTTCATGGAGGTTAAGGCTCACCCCCTCGCGTACGCATCTCTGATATAGCTCCAAGAATACTCCGCAGATGTAGATTAAACCCTTATGTTTGCCGTGGGGGGCGTTGAACCAACTGCGTGAGCTTACCATCTGTCTGCAGTATGATTACAACCCCTTTCCCCGAGCGGGCGAAATGGAAAAAGGGAACAATCAAACGAAAGAAAAACCATTCTCGATCGCATCATTTCATACGTCGTATGCTCCGAGTCTTTACTCATTAAATTTCATCGGTGCTGAGTTAAAGCAAACACATTGCCTTGTGCGTAGCGAAACAAGCTCATTTAGTGGATTCCGGGCAGGTTTTAGGGGAAGTGACGAACGCTTTGATTTTCTTTATTGCGTAACTCAATTATCAACACAGCAACGCTCTCGCTTTCTATTTGATCCGAATCCTCCAGAGTACGCAGCGCACTTCAGACCTTTATCTGTTTTTTTTCCGGGACCGATATCTTCTCACGGTTACATAAATCCCGGAAAATTTGAATTTTAGGTGTAAGATGGGAACACAATGCGACAGATTAGTAAAAGATTACCCGAGAAGTATTCGCTAGAGAACTTAATTTCTTTAATTCACAGTCATTTAAAACATCATTAATAAAGGACGCAGAAATAAAATGCATGGACTCTGTAACGCTTGTAAATAAACACCTACAGTTTTCCTTCAATGTTTCCACTGATATTCAAATATAAAATAAATTTATTAAAGAAAAAGAGGGGGCACTTGGTTAAGTGTTGGGCCAGATTTAGGAGTACGCTGGGTATTTTGTCATGCCCAAAGTTGATAGGAAACGCTACAACGCACAAATGGGGAGTAACTTCTGATTTTATGGTCTACACTGAATTACATAGACCATTTTTTAAAAATACTTAGTTGGGACAGGAGGCATCCCCCAAAAATTATGGGCGTCTTTAAATTTCTAAATTCTAAAGAATATATAAAAGCTATAAATCCTTTAAAAGTATTTTTACAATACAAACAAAAATGTTTGAAACATGGACGCGCCTCAGCAAGATTGACTAGTTACAACAAGGAAACTGGTAGACTAGGCACATAGCAAAAAAATTGAGAGTTCATACAAAAGACAGGAAATAATAGGGTATATTAACAGGTACTGAATGATTTTATCTACAGTTTGCCTCAAAATACTGCCGACTTACACAATTTTGTAAAATTAAAGCGTCTGATTGTCATTGATTAAAAGTGAACACTTTGCAGCCTTTAGAAGCATTTAGAAGCCTGAATTTTCATTAAATTTACGAATTAATGAGGCCGCTCAACCACTCTATACAGAAAATTTTGATAGGGCTTAACAATAGATGACAATAGACAGCTTTGTCATCTTCAATTCGGCCCCAGTTCTTAAATATGCAATGAAACATAGGCCTCTTGCTTAAGGGATACACATATTTCAGTATCTACATCTCCGTGTTCGAGTTATGATTTCATTTTTATGGGGACCAAAATAAACTTTTTGAAGTTCCCTACACACCTGGTGACGTCATCCCTAATTTTGCGCTATTTTCCCACAAGCTATTTCCCTAATTTTGCGCCATTTTCCCACAAGCTATTTCATCTTAGGACCCAATTTTATTATTTCTGATTAAATATTTTCTCAGTAAAAAAATGATAATACAACGCTCGTGAGCTCTCCAACCGACGGCGCTCACAACAAACAGCCGACAAGAAATCTCATGCAAAACCCGAACTTTCCGTTAACATCAAGTTCACGTAATACGATATGTTGAAATGCAACGTTAACCAAATGTTTTTGGTAAAACCGGATCTTAGGGAGACAAATAATGGTAAGACTACCATTGACGTTCACCGACGTGACAGAGACGGACGGTGGCGTCCGCGAAGCCCGATGATTGTGAAATAGTGGAACCAACCACTATAGCCGGACGTTGACGTCACTGACAACAGACGATAAGCGGACTTGTCCAAGTCAGACTATTCCTTCACGCTATGTCAACAGTAGCCAATCAGAGGAGATCTTTTATTTTAATATGTACGCAATTTGATTTCCAGATCATCCATCATGCTTTTTTTTATTTTTAAATGGAAAGTAGCTAATATTCTAGGTGTATTAAATGTATTTTTGCGGATTAATTTTTTTGCAAAAGAAGAAAACAAATAAGTACATCGCAACCGTTAAGATCCCCATTTGCAAAATCAGTCAAAAATCTGCGCTGATAATAACGTCAATCAGAAGGTCCAGAACACTTCTGGGACACCGCGTCTATGACTCCAGCGGGCCACTGAATGACACAGGGCCTAATATATATTAGTAGACACTGGTGCCCGAGTCGGCCACTGTCTCGACGGTCGGTCCCGACGACGACATTTAGTTGCATAGATGCTTCTATTTTACCGTGTCAGGCTGTTCGAGATGGATCATATGAGTGAAGGGAAGGAAAGTGAGAGTGTTCCAGAGCAAGTAGAATTAGTGATTGAAAGCAATGATTGACATACGGAGATAATTAAAATTTTGCCTTAATTGCACAGAGTTCACTAAGCCAAGTAAAGACCCTTTAAACCTAGATCTCACACTTAATCTTTCTCTATTTTGCAGCTCCAATTTCTTCTTCAAAAGCTGTTTCTACAGGATTTTATGACATGGTTGACAGGCTTTTGCATCTTCCTCCAATTGCTTGATAATTTTGTTTGTATGAACTAGCCCCGCTACCATATTTTTCATCTAACCTGACCAACAGTTGTCCATTTTAAATTCACAATAAATTTGAATGTTTCAAATAGTTGACAAATGGTTGCTCTTAGAAACTATACTACGTTGAATACTTTAGGTAAATTAGTTAATTCTGGATTAATAAGGAAATTAAATGGAAGAATACTACTAACTGGCTCACACAATGCGAGCTTTATCCCAAAGGGAAGCAAGTAGCCGACAGTCTTGAAGGGGGGTGACGGGCAGTGGGCAGTTTAAGTTTCCACGCACTCGCTCGCTTAGCTGTCAAGTTATCCTTAATGTACGAACATGCCCCCGTTCCCAACATCCCTGGTCTCCCCTACTCTTTTAACAAATCCCAACAAACGATTCGTTTGACTGGTTTTTTCCCGAATATGCTTACCCCACGAGAGGTCATTGGTTACTTTAACTTCGAGGTATTTAACAGAATCCACTGTCTATCATTGGGTATGCTGTATGAAATAGTAGTAATAGGGGTAGGTTTTACATTGCGACACATTTTCTTTTCAAATTTACTCCTGGCTGCCAGGCATCAAACCACTTTTGAATTACCTTAAGGTCCTTTGTTTGTGTTTCCTTATCTTTACCGCTATGTATCCTGCATCTTCATCATCTGCCCACAGTGGAAGCTTACTCTCTACTGCTTCAGCGATATTGTTAATATACAAAATGATCTAGAAAAATACGGACCTAGTACACTCCTTCTTGTTTCTAAGACGACTAAAAACTAATCCCTAATTTAGTCACGTCCGGAGGTTGCGGATTTTCCCGTACACTACTGCATCGTCTACAAAATAGCCGAAGCTTACAGTCAACTACTTCACCGATATCGTTGATATTTAAAAGGAACAAAAGGAATATGGACCTGATACACTCCTCCTTGATGCTAAGATGACTAAAAACTGAACTCTGCCTTAGTCACGTTAGGAAACGTCGTCCGTGATCCCGTATTAAGATTTGCCAGGCGTAATTTCTTCACATCCGCCCAATCTACTCTCAACTCGTTCACCTCGTGAGTCCCAAACGCATCAGCCCCATTTATGGAACAAGCCCCAGAAGTCCTGTCAACCGCACCGTCTCACCTGCGATAGAATCACATCTTTCTGGCCCAACTAACCCTTGTCCCGTCACCATCCGACTTATCGTCCGAACCTCAATCGGACGATCTAGGATAAGCCCAGAAACTGGAAGAGGGTGAGGGGGTAGGGGGTCCCATCCATGGGACGCTAACCAAACCTTCGAATCGGGAAGCGACCACCCTCGCAGTGTGTACACCAGTAGCGCTTTGGACCACGTGGCCAGGGAGGAGGGAAGAAAAGGCGAGGAGGGGGGGGTAATCCTTTGCCATCAACCTCCCCCCTCCCCCGCCCACTCCCTCAATCTCCCCACCATTGTCTTCGACAGGAACGAGAATCGTATTGCCCACGTGGGGGGAGGACAATAGAGGCGGAGTAGGGATGAAATGGCGAGGAATGGATTGACATCGGAGGGGGGGAGGGGTTCTATGTTTCGTGTGCAGCAGGGTGTGGGGGGGGGGGAAAGGGAGATAGACGAATCGGGAGGGCTGGGCTGTCTTTCCTAGTTTTGAGGGCGGGGGCGTCCTCCCCCGTGTAGTCATGATTTTGGCTCGAATGAAGAGGGGGGAGGAGGAAGAGAAGGCAATAGGGGAAGCGTCCAGGTGCGTGGTCAGCCGAGCGGTGTACATCCGATTGAACGCTCACCCTTTTCTGCGTGTCCCGCGACCGTGTAAGATCGCAAGGACAACAAGGATTGGCCGGAGGCGACAAGTGAAAAACAGGACATTGATGGGACGTCCACTGTCCTCGGTCTACTTATCCCAACCCGGGACGTCACCCCATTTACATCGTCAGGCATTAAAAAAAAGACCGGTGCGTTTTTGGCGGAAATGTAGGGATGAGAGAATCCCGCCTTATCTCCGGTAATCTGCGCTTAAATTGCTTTTTTTTGCACCATCCTCGGTGAATTTTCCAACAAGACCCGTGTAAAGAGGGAGATTAATCGAGGGTCTTATGGGAGTGCTTGGTCAGAGTGAGTGCGTTTCACGGCTCCTTTGCAGATCGCTCGACGTAATCCTGACCTAACCAAATCGTTTTCCGCGGTGGGGACAATTCGGGGCAGTCTGCATGTCTATGCCAGGAAATATCTATGCGAAAGAACACTCTTAAGTTTTATTCATGCATTATTATAAATACAAATTATAACCCTCTATAGACGAGCTAGTCAAATTTGTTACATGCATACATACATACCAATCACGCCATTCCCTTCCGGGATAGCCACAGTCACAAAGTTTCACCCATAAAAACATATGTTTACCCCTAACTCTGCTTTAATAATTTCCTCCATACTGACCAATCCTTGTAAACCTCTTTCGCTGCATTTACCCCCATACACTGCTTCATTAGCGCCAACTTGTTTTTAAGACTCCTAATATTCCTCCTTCTTAGAATTTCCTCAACCACATTCAACCACGACTATCTTGGCCTACCTCTACCTCTCGCACCATTCATTTCACTCTTATGTATCTGTTTCGTTATTCGACTCTCATCTATTCTCTCCACATGGCCAAACCAATGAAGCACACTCCTTTCATATATGTCCATTACTGGAGCATCTAACCCACATTCATTTATTACCCACTCATTCCTGACCCTATCTATCCTACTTTTGTCGCAAACACTCCTCAGTTAACTCATAGCCACGGCGTTTAGTCTACTCCCATACCTATCCTGAAATCCCCATGTTTCACTACCATGCAACAAAGTGGGGAGAAGTACACTTTTGTACTCGGCGATTTTCGCTTCCTTAGACAGGCACACATTTTTCGATATGCTCCGCATGCTACCTACCACTTTCCTTCCAGCATTCGCACGTCTCTTAAACTCCTGATCTATCCGTCCATCTATCGCAAACATCCTAAGTAAACAAAATCATCTACTACGTTTCTATATCATTGAAATATCTGCTTTATTCGAGGTTTTTCCATTTAGCTGCTGCGCTAGACAGAGTTTTGACGCTTCGGATTAAGTGTGTCGAAAGTTTCGTCTCTTTCAACATTTGTCAAATGATTTGAATAAATGAATGTGACGCTATTCTCTGACGATATTCTCTGACGACGCCTAAAATTATTGGGAAAATTTAAAAAAGGTACGTTATGAAGGTAAGGTGGAAGTATACATTGGGTAGGTACATATTATTATCTGAAGTATTATATTAAACTGAATATATACAATGCAAGTACGCCACATTTCAAGATAAATACTATGATCAACTAAATTGCAATTTTTTATAAAAATCCTTAAACAGCACTTTTATGAAACTAACAGAGTAGCAGTATTTTTTTCATGCTGATGTTGCATAATACCGTCTATAGAGGGAGAACATATAAATATATTATTTTAGCAACACTTTTAAATTCTCATCCAGTCTCTCGTAGTGTCATTCTGGAGCGGCGCTTTCCCGGATGATCTTCTGTGCCTAGTTTCCATAGTAGTGACGACGTTTCGGCTACGCAAATACCACGATCAGGTTAAAAGAGTGCAAGAGGCCAAAGGCTAGCTGTCTATTGAGCGAATCAGAGCTGTTGTAGGATGAGATATTTCAATGAGGAGTTGAAATGCCGACCATCATGCAAATCTTTGTACATTTCTGCATTTCAACGTAAAAGTGAATCATACGGTCACATTTGTAATGCTATCTTACATTTAGTATCCAACTCACTACAGTGATATTATTGCACAGTTAATTTTTGGTGCTGATATTACCCTCCGCCTCGTTGAACACAATTGCAGTTCATAAGTTATAGGATTCGGTAATGCATATTGCAGCTAATTACTTTGAATACTAGCAGTAACTAATCAAAATGGCCATAAACATATGCTAATTACACGGTGATAGGAGTGCTCAGAAGAGTACAGCAGTGAGTTAAGTCTCTTTATGAGTAATTGCCGAGATGAAATGTGGAAAAACGTCTCAGAGGTCGGTAATTAATTTCAGAAATATTAAACACAAAACGGAGATCGAAACAGTAGAATACTAACACTAAGATCTGACAAAGTGTATTAACAAGTTTAAAAATGTGTACTCTCATTAGGTAGGTTACAATTTTTTATGCTCAAATTTTTCATTATAAAACAATAACCTTGTGGAAGTCGATTTAATTTTTAGAGAGGAATTGTCAAAATTTCTTTGAAACCGTGCATAAAAGTTACCAAGTTAAAAAAAAGTACAACGCTAGACATTTAAAAATACACTTATAGAAAGCTTTAAAACTTTTCAGGAGCATTAACAAATATTTATAAATTTTTTATTTTGAAATTTCATATTTAAAAACTATAATGTTTGGAAGAATGATTGTATCTTATGAGAGGAACTGTCTAAATTTCTTTAAGACTGTGGAAAAAAGTTATAAAATTTAAAAAAAATACAACGCTAGACAGATAAAATATACTAACGGAAAACTTTAAAACCCTCCAGGGGCATAGATAAATGATATTTAGCTTCTTCTCATAAAACGAGAAAAGAATTTTTGAAGAAAGGAAATCAGTCGTGGTCCAATGCTGATATAGGACCTAAGATCTAATTCTAAAATTGTTACTTTTAAAAAAGTAACTAGTTTTTTTGTCAGCGAGGACGCAAACAAATAAGGATTTACTACCCGACGGGTTAGCAAAGGAGTCAATAACTTATGATTGCTTTACGCTCGATCATTTTTCATCACCTGTCTGAATAATTTTTTTTTCAATTTCCTCACACCTGTCCGAAGAATTCGGTCACCTTCCCTGCAGAAGAGAACTATCTCCATCCGCCGTGACTTCGAATTTAACAACTGCCGCAATATAATCGCACAGGAATGATGACGACGACGCAATCACTTGAAGGAAATCAAAATAAAGCAGCAACGATCCGAAGGACGGAAATGTGTCGGAGACCCGTCCACCACCATTGAGCACCAAAACCTTGCGTACTCACAAAATTATAATTTATGGCGAAACCCATTAGAAAGAAATGACAGCGGAGTCTCTTTTAAAAAAATTACACCCCTCTCATTCGTAAATAACGATAATTTCCGCATCCCATTAAAAAAAAACCGGGTCTCGCCACAGAGCGGCAACGGCCACACGCGTCCACGCCCAACGTAAACGGAGCCACGTGCTCGCTCCACACATGGGGAAGGGGAGTAGAACGTATAAGTTATGTGGGCAAAAAAAATGCCAGTCCCCTTCCCTGATCCCACCCGGCCCCTCATCCCTCCTCGCCTTTATTGCCTACCCCCCCCCCCCCACCCACTTCTGACGAGTAGGCTGACGCCTCGTTTCCACCCCATCTCCTCATTTCGATTACGTCACACAAGCTTTTGGGACCCGAAGTAGAGTGTGCAATGATTCTGTAAAATATAAAAATATCTTCTTTGGATGTGACTCGAACTCGGATCTCTTCATGCCACGCCGAAAGCTTAAGGTAGTGCAAGCGAAATAGTTCCCTAATCTTAACAGAGACCATATTCGATATATACATTTTAATTTCACCAACTGTGAGACACACTAATTAAACATTTCATTATTAATGGGGCAATAATATAGTTTTAAATGATATAAATTGTAAGTAATCAAATGAAAATATCTAAACAAGTCTTTAACTTGTCTCTTTTTGCACGCGGTACGTTTGAAACTCCATCAAAACGGAAGATTTATTGTGATCCCGAAGAGTTTACTGCGGTGACAATACGATTAATTTTCAAAAATAGTTGAGAAAACACACAAACTACACACTTGATTTTTGACGAAATCTAAGAGCAGGAAATGCCTCATTTGTAATATAAGGTCTCTAGAAAGCATAAACTTACCATTTCCCATGTAAAAGGGCTGGTATTTTTTGGCAAATATCTCTGAATGTAATGTGGTAAGGGGTTGAATCTTTTTTTCAATGGAAGGGTGATATATTTTTCTTTAAAATGAGACCAAATTCATTGATTTATAGGTAAAACTATATTTCGCTCATACCACCTTAATCCATTTGTACAATCGTTTAACGACCTTATCCCACGTGGATTTGGAATACTTAAACAACTCGAGGTTTTACGGCAGTGCACTGGGCCCAAGGTGGGTTAGAAAACGTCCACTGAGATGAGCCTAATTTAAAAACTCCGCAAATAATTTATCACATGATAAATCCTTCTTTTTTATCTTAAAACTCCATTTTTCGATTTGAGAAAAGTTATTTTAACTTTCTAAAATTTTTTAAAAGTTATTTAAACGAAAAACATGCAGAAATTTGAATGTTCCGAAAGGAATCCACGATAATGAACCAATTCAATTTTAACTACTTGCGGGGCGTAAGCGCTATCTGAGTAATTAAGGTCGTAAAAATCCTTTATAAATGCTTAGAAGTAATCATTAAATTATAGATGTAATATATCAATTAGTCTATAACAATAAATGTATGCATTAATTTTATCGTTGAGTAAAAAGATTGTTATACATGGTCCATTACCTGACACTGAATTGTGCAGCCATATTTCATCACTTATCTTCTAGGTTTTACCCCAAAATAAATGTGTTTCTTCGCATTTAATCATTTTCGAAACATTTCTTTCACGATAAATCAACAACTTTTAAACATATCTGCAGATCAAATTTTAAATAAACTTTATAAAATATCTGAATATTCAAGAAAGACCAGCTTTTGGCGAGAGTGCACTGGACTTCATACTGAATTTCGTAAACATCTGCAACATGTTGTAAATATTATTGTATTTAAGGAGCTTAAATCCCTTCTTTAGGCACAGCTATGTAGGACGGCGTGTCAGTGAACAAAGTTTCTCCTCCGTTACCCGAGGCGTCTTCAGGTCAAAGTAAATCCCTGCTGTATCGGAGGAGAAACAGTTAAGAAAAAGGATCTTAATTATGAGTGTACAGCCAAAGAAACCAGCACTTTTATTGATTTCCTTAATGATGGCATATCATTATATTCATCTATCGCTTCCATTAAATAAACCGCATCATAAACAGGCTCCTATTCATCTTTCTATTCGCCAGTACTTAATATCTGGGCTTTAGCGTCCATTACAGGAATTATGGGGAGGGCGATCATTTAAAATGATGTACTGTGTGTATTTTTCTGAATTCTACCACCTGGCATACGGTCATTTTTTATGAATATAATAATTCTCAAGTATATCAAAATTTGTTTACTTTAGAGTCACTGCAACCACATTCAACTATGACTTTCTACGACAACTCCTACCTACCGAACCATTAAATCTTCTAACTGAAATCTACCTTGTTCTTCAAATCTTATTCATTCAACCAACTTGGACAAACCACAGAAGACCACATAAATCCACAACCGGAGCATCTATTCCACATTTCTTCATGGCAAACTCAAACATTATTGCATAACAATATCCCTCCTACCTTACAGCAAATATTCCCCAGATACCCCATAGCCAATGAATCTAGAACGCGCTCATGTTTACCGTGGCATTCCCAAATATCACTGACATACGATGAAGTGGAGGGAAGCAGATTTATGGTTACAGCTGGTTTTGCTCCTTGGGTACATTCTTTGATAGACCCCACGTAAAAACCAACACTTTAGGCCCAGCATTTGGTTGCCTCTTAATCTCTCCATGTCTTCAGAATGGTTGGAAACGCGAATTTCATTGCAAAAGAAAATCTTCGTTTAAAGTACAGTGAAACTCCTCTCAACGACCACCCCTCTCAACGACCATTTTTCAGGGGAACCGTCGATGATCGCTTAATTCAGGGGTCATTGTGTGTGTACATCAAATTAATATGCATTTTGAGTGCTGCCAAAAACATAAGTGAGAATCTCCTAAATGAATGTGTTTTTCCCTCCCACTCTCCCCTATTATCCATACCTTTCCCCCCACCACCTCCCACTGACCGTGACGCACGTCTCTGACGTCAACCAACCACTTCTTCCCCCATCCCTCCCCCTCCCCAGATCTTTATATTAACTCGCATACCATGTATAATGTACCTTTGAAAATGATTGCAAGGCAGTCGAAACCTGGGTCGGGAATTAAAGTTTTAAGTGTGGAAAATACTAAGAGTTCTCTCTTTTTAGTCATGTCAGTAGTGTCATTCCACAAAGTTTCGCCTTCAACCATTAAGTTTATCTTTCCATTTCTTTTAAATCAGCCGCCCGTTCATTTGCATAATATGTACTCATAGAAACTGAACCCCAGGCAAAAGACCATCGCTCTTAACGACCATTTTTCAGCACAACCTTCAGTTGTCGTTTAATACAGGTTTCACTGCACTCCAAGCCAACAGAGAAAGGTGAAGGAGCCGCAATATACGGGTGAGGTCAAAATACCTTGAAAAATTCATATCACACATACCATTCCAAAATGTATACCGTGCAAGGTTCAGGGTAGAACGATGGATATAATTACAACCCCGTCTTATCGATCTAAAACTGAAAGAAGTAGAAAAATAAAGAGGTATATCCAGCCAAAGTGTGCAGCTGTTCGCTGAGCGGAGAGTGTCACCCTGTTGATGGGAGGACTAGGTCGAGAGCCGCGAGAAACTGGAAGGTTACATACAAGGCTAAGTTTCAAAGAAATTTAAAAAATGAAAAAAGAATTTTCAAGCATGCTTTTCTAAAAAAACTATTAAAAAATCTAAAAAAAGAAATATCTTACCATCGTACTAAAAAAAGACAGAAATAATATTTTCTCAAGTGAATGAAAATTTAGCCTAGAAATGGAAGTAATTATATTCGAGGAAATTAGCCACACGATGATAAGACCACAACGAAAAGCATGGGACGAGACCTCATTTCTATCTTGCACCTTACGTTCATTTTAAGATTTTCTAGAAATTGTATATTGAAGCTCTCTATTCCATTGAATACCAAAACCTTCATATTTAATGAATTTATGTTGATATCGAATATGAAAGAGCGCCCCACGCTCTTTGTTGTGGTCTTTTCATTGTGTGGTTTATTAACCTTGAATTGAAATTGATTATTTCCATTACTAGGCTACATTTTCATTCACTTGAGAAAATATTATTTTTTTCTTTTTTAGTACGATGTTAAGATATTTCTTTCTTTTAAGATTTTAAATATTGTTTTGAGTACATACTTAAATTTTTTTGTTTTTTTATTTTGGGTCCTAGTTCATAAAATGTTTTAAAAACAACAAGTTACATACTATAAATAAACAGCCTGGGGGCTCATTCTCAGAGCTACAAGTCTACAAGTTGCAAGTCACGTGACCACTTTCACAAGTCGGATGGGTTACTTAGGTATTACTAACCAAACACTTGTGTACCCTAGTCCAAAAAAATGGCGGCCCTAATCAATATCATACAGAACTCGTATTTTGACGATAACGAAAAATTTTGGGCGTGCATCTTGCAATATTTCCAATTTCAAAGTTTGTGCAAAGTTTTTGGGTTTATACAAATGATTGAACACGAGAGGAAAATTTTAAGCTATCCGGGACTAGCCACGGAGTTCCACTTTACGGAGTCACCCGCAACGCACAAATGTGCGAATTTCCACAGAGAAAAAAATCATCCGCCTTGACCGGGATTCAAACCCGGATCCCTCGATATCCGGCCGAGTGCTTTAGCCAGCTAAGCTACCGACCAGCTAATTTTTGTGACCTTTACGGGACTAGATGTCCGGCAGTAGAGAACATCTAGTCCCGTAAAGGTCACAAAAATCCACAGGGGAAGAGGACCCCTCGGTTGCTTAACTGGCTAAAGCTCGGCCAACTCGGCTAACTCGGCCGGTTCGAATCCCGGTCAAGGCGGAAGATTTTTTCTCTGTGGAAATTCGCACATGAGAGGAAAAGTTATTTAATGTCACAACATACCTTAAAAGATGCCAAGCGAATGCCAGTTATCGGGTAAACCTAACATCACAAGATATAATCGTTTATTTCACCGTATTTCTAATAGGATGAGCTCTAAATGGTAGTTATAAATAAATCTTACAATTCAAGATAGTATGTTCATTTGGTTTTATATTTATTGAGCCACAATGAATGGTGTTACAACGTAATTTTGTAACGAAAATTCAAGATAACATTTCATATGTTGGCGGTAATAACAATTATCGCAACTTACAGTTCGTATTCCCAGTTACTATTGGTTATATTATTCAACATAAATGAAGTGATAAGTAATTATTTATTACTTATAAGTTAAAGAGTGTGAAACGTTAGGATATTTAATTATGTTCTCTCGTCTGTTGTTGCGTCGTGTATTTCGCCCGATAAACAATTCACCAAGCTCAAAATACGCGCTAGTTGACTTTCTTTTTTTAACAACGAAATGTAGACGCCAGGTATGGTTATTAGCAGAAAGTAAATAACATACAGAGCTTTTCAAGATGTCGAAGAAAGTGGACGAAAAAGTTTTAATCTTGAGATCAATTAAAGAACGTAAAGATGTATTGTTCGTCAGTTTTTCAGAAAGTCTAACATAAGACATTTAAGTTAAAAAATGGATTGAGATTAAAGATTTGGCGACAGAGGTTGGCTTAATATCCGCTGATAAAAATTGGACTTACGTCAGAGATGTTCTGTGGCAGCATTAAAAACAACGACGATTGGTAAAATTATAGTACTTCATAACGCCAATATATTTTTAATTCGCATTCGACTTTCTTCGCTTCGATATTTAATACCTCCCCAAATTTAATTACACAAATGCACAATTAACTTATTAGCACTTCATGAATATCGCTATACGGAAATTTAATGATAATGCGAGGTGACTTCATGAGTATTCTCAATGGCCATCATTGCAGTGTAGGTAAAAAATAATGCACTTCTCGCCGCCTTGAACAGATTCGTATTTTTCAATCCAAGTCTCCTATTTTGGGTCCTTGTAGACGCATACTCTATTTTGCAGCCTGGTACGAAGCAAGTTCTGTTTAAACAAGGCATTCTAAATCCTTTATTTCAGCCGCACTGGCCTAATGCATTCAAATTAGAATCAGAGTCTAGCAAACATCGTCGTCAGCACACGATGGACGTTTCGGCCTCTTAAGACGCCGGCATAAGCCTCTTACACATTTTCTGTAATGGATATTTCCTCTCTAACATTTAAAAATTAACTTAAGGATGGGTACCTTCACCTGAGGACGCCAGCAGGATAGCTGGCGGAACTGTTGTGTTGAATGACAACTGACGCGGATGCAACCCGAGAAATGTTTAAATCATTCGATGGATTTATTGCTTTCATAACTTACGGTATGGAGTTATGAGTTCCATTATAGCCAAGATGGCGGATGCGCAATGAACCGCTTGGAGACTCAATTACATGATAAAAGAGTTGTTTTGTGACAAATGACCAGTTAATTTACTCTTACTGAGTAATTATTATGTGCATTAGCAATTATTCATACGTTAAGCAAAGCTATCCGGAGGTGGAATATTATATAAAATGTTCGAAGCTCTTTAACTGTTTGTAAATAAGTCATTTAACTTATAGATGTTCTCCGGCAATCCGAATATTTTGAAGAGATCTATAACTTTGTGGATCTCATAACTACTGATTCTATAACTAAAAGTTCTTGCAACCGGAAGTAAGTTTCAATAATAATAATACTTTTTCTTTATTATCAGCGAATTTAGGCCGGTACAGTCCACTCTCCAATTAACTCATTTGACGAACACAAACACGAATATCCTGGGCTCTGAATATTCTACCCTCGGGCTAGCAGGCCTTTAGGACTTTACCCCGCCGCCACCGGGGCCGACACATTTATAGCATAACATAAAACCATTTGATGGCAGCCTTAAACGAATTTTTCTTCAAAGCTACATAAAATTACTAACTTGTCATCATGTATGTTTTTTATTACGATTTCTTTATTTAAATACATAGACCACCTTGTCCCCCAAAGCCAGAAGCTTGTCTGGAGGTGCCACTACAAAACGTACAGTTGTTATATAAACAAATATTCAAACAGTAAATATTCAGATTTCAATATAAAAAAATAGTCAAAAGTACAATATAAATAATCATATATCAGTTTAAGTTTTTTCATAAAACCATAATATATAAAAAGCGGTTGTCACATTAGGTTAAAATAATTAACAGCATGTTAAAAAATCAGTGAGAAGTGTGTAAAAACCAAAAACAAAACATTACAATATAGTACTTATACACTACGTTTACCAATCGAACTCAGGTCAACATGATCTCCGACTGATCTGAAATTTCTAAGCCAGCCGAATCGGATAGCCTGGTTTACCAATGCTTAATCGATTGATATATCGATTTGAATCGGTTCATAGCGATTTGAAATCTCAGACTGGCAGATGCCAAACCGGCCAGATCGATCTGAGTTCGATTTTTAAATGTAGTGATAGAAGCCACACAACACCTAACAATATGGAATGTGCACAAACCCCTCGAAATACACAATCACATGAAATCCTCGCCAACATCATTCATAAGCCAATATTTCATTTTCTTTTTAACTTCATACATATATTTCATACTTCGATGATTTCGTATTTAGATGTAAATCGTGTAGGAGTAATAAACACTATTATCATTTATTAGTCATTAACTCTCTTTCCTATAATAATAATCAGCCGCTGCCAGGCGAGCTCGCGAGCTGTACGCCTCGCCTCAAAACGACCGACCTTCGCCCCTCTTCCAGAAATCCCCGCGCCGACGCCATTACCGAGACTATTCATCCCCTGCCCGTGAATCAGGGCACTCGGGG
Organism: Ceriagrion tenellum; assembly: GCA_963169105.1. Lineage (NCBI taxonomy): Eukaryota > Metazoa > Arthropoda > Insecta > Odonata > Coenagrionidae > Ceriagrion > Ceriagrion tenellum. Next base: position 51,800,592 of record OY720637.1, read on the forward strand.
ATGGGAGAGAGAGAGAGAGAGATGCACAACACTGAGAGTGAGTCTAGGGGTTGGAGGGAGGGGGGAGCAATATTCACTCACCCCTCGACCCTTTCCTCCACCGCCTCCCGCACGGAATCGGGAGCGGCGAGTGGCAGCGGGGGTGCAGGGTGGTGCGAGTCGGAAGGGGAGCTCTCAGCCATGGGGAGGATGGTGGGGGAGTTAAAGAGAGGGCACGGGGGAGGGACAGCGTCGTGCCCGGGATGCTAAGTTCGGAGTGAGAGAGACGCGTAATACTCCCAAAACTTGGGTGCCTTTATAGCTCCGCGTCACGTATACGCCAGCGCAGACCCCACTTGGGGCCATTTATAGCTCTGCGCTGCGCTAACAGATTAAGGACGATATCCACGACGAGAAATAAGTGCAAGATTCCATGCATTTCATCATACCACGCTACATCCCCTGACTTGTTAGTTGATTGCTACGGTTGCGCTTCAGATTTGCCTCTAAGTATTTCTTTCTCTTGCTTTCGGTTAGTTGGGAGACTCATTAGTTTGCTTTTAGTGTCCTTTTCGTTATTAACGGTTAGGCTTTATTAGATATAATCTAGGTAGAGTAAGGTTAGGATCTAATATTTTGGGGTCATAGTTAGGTGTACTTTGTTTGCCAGGGGTTTAAGGTAGGCTATTAATTTTAACCTTTCATATTCAGATTAACATTACATTTCTGATGAGCAACCACTTCGATGGGCATGTGGCCACTACCGTTGCCTCCATTTCACCCAAGGCAATTATGCATTATATTTGGAAAAACCTCAAAATACAAAGATTCTGAAGCTCACAGTAATTTTAACCGACGTAAATAATCACATTCCAAGCTCTTAACCCAGCTAAGGCCGTTTTCGAACTTGGCAAATCAAGCAATCTTGCCTTGAAACCTAGTACGATAGTACATACGTAGTACGTAGATGAAAAAGCAGACTTGTTATGCTTGTTAGGTTTTAAGTTCGAACTCGGGGTGTGATAATATGGGCTTGTATGGAAAATAGAAGTGAAGAAACTTTCAAATGGATACTATTTTATCATTACCACCTGTATTTGTGTGATGTTTATTAATTTTTTGCGGCAAAATCGACGAATTCGCTAAATTTGAAGGCTTTTCAAATGTGAATATACTGATAAAAGATTTGGTACCTAATAGTTGTGTGAATAATTCCATACATTGTACATGCACAATCCTTGTTTACTTCATTGAACCTACAAATTCTGTTTTCCTTGCTCTGGAAGGAAAAAAAAAATATCCCGTTGAAAGAATTATGGTCCGATAGAAAGTACTATCAGGTAGCCATAATTTCATTGGCAGAATTAGTTTTAGCTAACGAACATCATAATTGTTAATAACGTTGAGCTTTGGAGAGATTTTCACGGCATTCATCAAAGAAGGGGGACAATAAACCATTAGAGTAAATATAATTTGTTTTCAGCTTAATAATGTTAGTTACAACGCGCGTATTTATCAGTCAACAGTCGAAGATCATAGGTAGTTAGTTCGGAGTGCAATGCATTAATATATTGTTACGTGTTTTTTCATATAGGCAAAAAATATTATAATGCCTTTTTTTGCAGAAAGACGTTGATTGTGGTGAAATACAGTGAGCGATATGTCGTCCACTTTAGCAGCCGCAAGTAATCGAAGCATAATAGTTAATTACCACATTATGGTATATTAGAATTATTTTATCCATAAGCAATAAGATTTTAAAAATAAGAGTCTCTTTTAATTTGTCGTATAAGGTTGGGAAGCATTTTAAAGAAGTAATCCACTTCAATCACCCACAATAATTATGGACACGGATGGCGCTTTGCGTATGTTTTACGAGATGAAGGCCGCACGGTGTCTCTTCCATCGTAAAAGGGCTACGAAAGTGTCAAGTAAGGATTTCACTTTGCTTGCCTAGGAATCAAGATATCTTGATATCAAGTGAACTAGGCGTTTGCCAAGTTCGAAAACGGCCTAATACAGCACATTTCATGCGTCAAACCATTCTACCCATCCTGTTGCCGCTTCAAAATGCCCGGTCTATAGCCGCGTCCTCGCCGTAAAATCCAGCAAGTTCAGAATTTCCTGCAAGGACGCCAGGGAGCAGGCGGAATAACGTCATCAATTCTCAACACGAGATTTCATTGGCCCGCAAGTCCTGGCGAATACATGACGCGAAGCTATAAAGGCACCCTTATGATGGAAAGCTGGAAGTTCTCCATTTCTCTTGACGTAGTCTGGTGAAGTACGAATGTCGCGCATTTGTTAGAGCAAGCATTGGCCTCGAAACGTAGGGCAAAACGAAGGTAGGATCCTGTCGTTTAGGAAAACTTAAGTATATAAGTTAGTTTGAGCGAAATATCATTTCAATCATATGTCAATGAATTTGGTCTTATTATACAGAAAAATATCACTATCTCTATGAGAATATTCTGTGTTCTGTAAAAGTCAAATAGTTTCCAAGTTAGTGATGTAGAACTACAAAGTTTAAAAAAAATGTTGAGTTTTGAAATATCTCTCCCTCCCTTATATATACCAAAATATCAGCCCCCAAAGTCAACTCGTTTCCGAGATTTTGAGGAAAATACCAGTTCTTTTGCATGGGGAATGGTACGTGTATGCACTCGAGGGAGACTTTATTTAATTAAAAAATTAGCAATATCTGACACCTAGATTTCGTAAGAAAATTAACAGTTAGTAGCTTGCTGTTTCCTCCACTATTTTTTTTAAATATGTATACTGCCACCGAGTTAATTTACTCAGGATCACAAAAAAAACCCTCCGTTTGTAAGGAGATTGAAACGTACCGCGTGAAAAAAATTAGTCAAATTTAAGACTTACTTTAAGACTTTAAGATATTTATTCAATTGCTTAGAATTTAAGTCATATCAAAGTACATTATTGCACCATAATAATTCAATACTTAATTCATGCTTCATACGCTGCTAAAATTACAACGTATAATTTGAATATGGTCTCCATTATGACAGGGGAACTATCTTGCTCAAACTTCCTTAAATAGAGGATGAAGAAATTGCCTGATTACTCCTTCCCCGTACCAATACAGGACGTCCCCAGTAGCAATATCGCGAGTAAAAACGCATATTCATGAATATGCCTAGAAATAGTCCTTCGCGATAAGAAGTTCCTGGTGGACGAACACAATAATTGATGTTCGAATGCGTATCCCTCCGCTGGCCGTGTCATAAGGAATTCCATTCAATTAACAAAAACTTCATCAAACAAATTGGCTTTAGTTGTCATGCGCGTAAGGGTCGAGCTGCGTGAAGATCTTCTACGAATAGTCAAAACATGACCTACGTAGGAATTCACTATAACTCTCCAAAAGTCTCCAAAATTAAAAATTTTTCCTCGTGCAAAGGTAACTTTTATCGTAAATAAATACAAGAAAATCATATTCACGAAAAAAATATTCATCAGAGTTTTAGATGGCATTTTCTTGTTACACGAGCAGGAATAAAAACATCAATTTGAAGTTGAAATGCAGGTGGCCCGTGAGAGAATTTTTCGCTGTAAAGACATAACCGGAAAGAAACAAACAAATTGTGAATTGTTATTCACATATTCAATCAGCCTAAGTGTAGCAATTATAATTAAGTAATTACAGTCTGAAGCATCAATGGACTGAATTTCATGAACAAACATACAGGCTCACGATCGTTCAGGTAGATGGAGAGAGCATTTGCTTTCGTGGCCAATGCTAAGAGTCGTTAAGTGGGCGTGGCCTGTCCTCTTCGAGGCGAGCCGAACGAATGAAGAACATGGAGCGTAGTTTGAGTTAACGACGACACGTCATGAAAAAATGATAACGGTGATAATAACGATCAAAATCCCATTGATTAAGTAAAAATGGCGTCAAATCAGGCCGAATTGATGTTAAATTGACGCTCGTCTTCGCTATACCGCCAACGTACATACGAAATCGTTTTCGGCAGCATTTCATTTATCATCCTGCAGATCGCCGGCTGCTGCGTTCAATAGTCGGCTACCGTCGGCTATTGCCGTACCTAAATGGAAAGCACCCATTATTACAAATAGTTCTGTTTCATTGGTATGTAGCGCAAGGCATGCTGTTGAAAGTTACTGGTACATCACAGTGCAGGTTGGTGATAACTCACTCCCTTCCACACACTCTTGAGGTGGCTTGATGGGCAATGTGTACATGTACCTATATTACACGGAAAAGAGCTCATCATCAAAGATCGCTACATTTTTCCGCCCAATTTCCTCCCAAGGACACATTGATCCCCAGCGTCTACTTCTCGCCGTAATATCTGCATCACTGAGAAGTACGCTTCTTCTAGACATCCACACGAATTGGTGCGTTGTACTGAAAGAAGAGGGCGCACGCTGAAATTCAACGAAAAAATGAAAATAATGAAACTTTCACAGGATTGAAAGAAACTGCATCGTTCTGTTGAATAGTTCAGTGAAACAGGATTGAAAGAACGAAACGTTCAAAATACATACACCATTTACAATACCATAACCGTTTCAATAACCACCCACGGAGAGGAAGGCGTGAAAAATACCTCCGCCAAAACCTCATTCTAATTCTCATGTTGAGCACATAACCTATGACATAAAGACCTCTGGTAACGATGCGAAAGCACTGGGGTTTGCGTAGCCTCTATAAGAGAAAACTTCGTACCATTTGTTTCGTTTTTCACTAATGATGAATTGGAATGCAACGGACGCTTCGTCAACTGCGACGAAAAATATGCACTTGAAAACTCTACCTTACAGAGGCAGAGAAATAGTTCGCTAATACTAATATCTGAGCTTTAGCGTCCAGAAGAAGACCTGTGGATTGGCCGGCAACAATTAAACCTCGGAATATTTCAACGCTAAAGATGCGCTCGAAAGCCACCAAGATTCATCGCCATGAATTCTTTCCAGTTCAGAACGATAATTCCGGCCATGAGGAGGAATAGGAAAACTTTCCGATACAAAAACACGGGCACATCAGATCGTGAGGAAATATCAGACAAATTCATCTTTAGGAACACAGAAATCGTTCGCTAATACTTAATTTCTCACTTCAGCGTCCAGAAGAACTGAGGATTGGCCGGCAAAAAGCATATCTCGGATTATTTCTACGCAAAAGATTGGCTCGAAAGTCACCTTGATTCATCGCCATGTATTATTTATAGTTCAGAGTGATGATTTAATCTTGAGGACGAATAGGAAAACTTTCCGACACAAAAACACGGGAATATCAGTTCGGCAGGAAATATCAGGCGTATTGCATCTCCACCCAAGTCGACTGGAACGTCGAAAGTATTTTTTCCTCTCTCTCTCCTGATGGTGGGGATGGGGAAAGTAAGCCAAAATCGGGAGTAGTACAGTGACTGAGGGGGAGGGTATTGAGCGGGGCCTCCTGCAGGTGGCTCAGCTTGGGCTGTTTTCTGGACCGACGTGTAGGACGAGGGGGAGGGTACCCGTAAGTGCTCAGGGTATGGGGGAGGGGGAAGTGGGTGAACAGGAGGGGAACGGGAACCAAGCTCATGGCGTTCCTGACTGTGGGGAGGGGGGGGGGGTTTATGGGGCGGGCCTGGTCTGGGGCGGGATGGTGGCAAGCCGAGCGAAGTAGGGCCAGAATGGTTGGGTTAGGGGTCGGGGAAAGAGATCAGATCCCCCCACTACTCCTCCTCCTTCAGGCTGCAGCTGCGCTCTGAAACCCCTGGCACCTCCCCCCTCCACTTCCCCCATACCCCTGAGGCCTCGGTCGCGTGCCCCTGAGTTCGCTCTTGTGTGTATGCGTAGTCCCGACGCGCACATTGTGAACTGCGGAGGCGACGACCATAAAACCGCCCCCTTATATATTCACCCACCCCACCCCTTACCCCTACGCACCAAAAACCCTGACTGTACCGCCACCCCTTCCTTCCGCGTGCCTTTCCTACCCTACCCTCCATGCCTATCTCTAACCCTTTTTGCCCCTCCTTCTCCAAAAACATACACACACACACGCACAAAACCCTTAAAACTTCAAACCCTACCACCCCCATCCCTGTGTAAAATCAGCACGGTCTCCGTCCCTTTAAAAAAGCTTGAAATGTCGAGGCAGGTCCGTCCTCGGCGCAGCGTCATAGAGTCCTTAGTCCTGTCCCGCACCCACCCTAATGTTTGCGGAGAGTGCAAGTCTCATAGTGGACGGATTAAAGGACCGGATTAAAAATTTTTTAAAGGGCCGAGGCGATTACAGGCGTAATTCCCGATAAACTACGTTCATCCTCTCCCGTGATTATGAAGACGATGGAGTTGGCAAGTAATGGGGGAATTACACAACCCCTTACCCTCACCACAAGATTCAGCGGTTTAAAAGCTCTTCTTATTTTGAGGCACCGATAATCGTGATCGGATGGTGCCATCCCCCTCAAACTGCCCCCACGACCCTTTTCTCTGGATTAAGACGATCAGCTGAGCTAGAGGATTGTCACACTGCCAAACTTAAGTTGGTTGGTGTGATTTTTGTTTATATACGGATTTGCGTGAAACTTGGCATACATTCACTCATTATAAATTGTATATTTTAATACGAAAATAATTGTATGCTCCGAATTAGTTTCTTGACAATTGTATGCTATTTCTGCACGTAATCTTATTGCATTTGACGTATATTTCGTAATAATTCGATGACATTTGTACAGATTATCCCCTAAAAGCAAAAAAAATGTTTCATATTATTAAATAGGCCCGTAATAAATATCAATATATCATGCCTACTTTCTTGACAACTGAATGATATTTCAACACGCAGTCCTATGGAATTTGACGTAAGTTTCGAAATAATTCGATTGTTTGAGAACAGAATTTCTTCTAAAAGCGAAATAATACATTTCATAAATTTATGATGGTCCCTGATAAATATCAATGTAACATGCCAAATACAAATACGTCTTTACGTACGGTTTTTGCTTAATTTCGCGTGGCAAACCCTAGCCATAAAAATGATTTTATTGAGAAAATTGTAAAATATAATTCTTGCATCATTTATATTACAACATGTATGGTTATTTCCAACCAATAAATAGTAGAACTTAAGAGAAGTGGGGTTGAAGGATTTTTTTGGCTTACTTAATAAGTTATTAAACTGTGCACTTAATGACTCATCATTCGCGCTCCAACCACTTTAAGGGTGCGTTAATTACATAAAAACATTTTAAAGCTGTAAGAATCGCCGCTCACAACAATGAAGTTCTTCTTCTCAACCTCATGAGTTAGGCCGTGCACCATGTTCATGTAACAGTCTCAGTCTTGGTCGACCGAAATAAAGATGGCCTCAGCTTTTCCTGGGATGATTCTGTAGAGAATTCAGAGGCTGCACGAAGGATTTTGGGGGGAAAATTCTGAGATAATGTTACTCATAAACCTACTGGATTCTTCCTAAATGCTTGCAGTATTTGTCTTTGTATTTCGTCATTTTTTCTCCTTCTTGAAAAATGTCTAAATTTTCTCAAACGATTTTATTCCTCATCCTATCTCGTAATGCGGAACCTTCAACTCACCTTGGTAATTTTATTACAGTTGAAATGATTTTCTCTCAGTCTCTACCTTATAGTACCGAAGGAACTGCTATCGTTTGTTTTAACTTCAATTTTGATTCTTTTCTTAACTATATTACTAACTGATGCAAAATACTGGAAACAAGTAGGTAATTTTTTACATCTTAGACCATCTCTCCTGCTCCGAATGCACATGAAATAAAGCGGGATACCTGAAAATTGAAAAAGCAAAGAGTGATCTCATTTGAGTAAAGATCACAGGAAGTAACCACTCTAATTAGAACCATCACAATTTGTGCAGTCTTTAAACATTCGACGTTTCGTGAACGACAGTGAACAAAAATCATCAATCAATACAGTTTGATTGAAAGGTTAGATGATTAATCTATTTAGGCTTCCAATATTTTCAGGCTACACTTTGTGAAACTTCATGATAGGTAACGTAAGGCAAAATTTCGTATTATTCACATATTATATTTTTTCCAGACCGACAGGATTCGTCGAATTTTTGGTATCACACAGTACGTCCCGAATAATTTGGATTTAGCTGCGGTACTAGCACACTTGAACAAATTCATTAGTTTAAGGACTCACTTTTTCAATTCCGTGGAAGGCGATGTAATTATTAAATTCGTTATGCAAGTCAAAATTAAAAAAATTAAAATCTATTAGTCACAGTAAATGTAAATGTGAAATTTGCAAAGTTTTTCCATACGCAACAGTTAATTGTCATTTGTTGATAATTTTTTTATACACACTAGCCACTACAAACAGAACGAATTGTATATTTGCATTTACTTTGACAAACCTAGCTCAAGTCCTTATGTAACTTAACCTACAGGGCATCTCCAATGTTGACGTAAAAACTGAATATTTCTAACCATAGTTACCTACGTAAAAAAGGCAAATTCTCCACTGGTTTATTATGCCCAATCTTTACTCATCATTCCTACCTGTCACACTCAAACACACTCCTATAATTAGGCACTGTTACTTCTGTCACGCTCAAGTTCCTCATCTTTATCATCGAACATGCCCAGCACGTATTCGACAAATACTAATAGTAATCAAATCTTGAGAAGTAATTTACGAAATGCGTAAATCTCACGAGAGATCATGAGCAAGAGTAACTCCGGGAAGCTTAAATAATTCAATGTATTCTGTTTCGTTATAAAGCAGCAGGTGTAATGGGGAAAGATGTTATTTTCCAGAAATTAATTTCGACAAAAATTTCTTTTATATTCATATCTATCTGCCACAAGCAGCACCACTTCCGGCGCTTGTTTGCTGGTATGATAATGAATTTTTCTAAATATATTTGTGACATCCTTAGTAATCGAAACGTACCGAAAATACCTAAGGGGAACAATAGTGGGCCAATAACTCATTCTCAAGGATTTAACACAATTCATACATTCTGCACTTCTGCACAAATACAGCTACCCTCATTGTCACACAAGCTATCTTCCCGAAAATGAGTTACCTTTATTTACCTTTTATGGGATGATTCGATGTCTCCCTTCAAACTATGATGTGTACTTACTTAAGGCATATTGAGCTAAATATCATTTTACAAAGAAATCAATGAATTTGGTCTAATTGGAGTTTCAAGATAAAAAAAGGATTTATCATGTAATAAATTATTTGCGGAGTTTTTAAACTAAGCTCATCTCAGTGGACGTTTTCTGACGCACCTTGGGTTCAGTGTGCTGCCGGAAAACCTCGAGTTGTTTAAGTTTACTAAATCCACGTGGGATAAGGACGTTAAAAGATCGTACAAATGGATTAAGGTAGTGTAAGCAAAATATAATTTTACCTAGAAATCAATGAATTTTATCTCATTTTAAAGAAAAATATATCACCCTTCCATTGAAAAAAAATTCAACCCCTTACCACATTACTTCCCGAGATATTTGCCAAAAAATACCAGCCCTTTTATACGGAAAATGGTACGTCTATGCACACCAGAGAGACCTTGTATTAAAAATGAGGCATTTATAACACCTATACCTCGTCAAAAAATCAACAGTGTGAAGTTTGTGTGATTTCTCAACTATTTTTGAAAATTAATCATATTGTCACCGCAGTGAATTTTTCGGGATCACAATAAATCTTCCGTTTTGATGGAGTTTCAAACCTACCGCGTGAAAAAAAGAGTCAAGTTAAAGACTTATTTAGATATTTTCATTTCATTACTTCCAATTTCTGTCATGTAAGACTATATTATTGCACCAATTAAAATGCAATATATAATTCGTGTGTCTCACAGTTGGTGAAATTAAAACGTATAAGTATATCCAATATGGTCTCTTATATGATTAGGTAGCTATCTCGCTCGTACTACCTTAAATACTTGTCCATTGTCCATATACCCAACGAACTACCTGACTCTGAAGAGCTATAAGTCACCCCTTGTAGACTGTATGAATGTTTCAGTGATGATGATAGAAAACAACTGACCCTCTTACCCTAAATGCATGAATTTGAGACGCCTTTTAACTTATTGTTAGTAGGTGAGCATCCCCCTGCTTTCAATCCAACCGCAGGGTTGACCATTGAGGGAGAGACCATGTTATAGTATTCATTCGGCACGTTGGTCTCATTCTAGCGATAGCGGAAAATTAGTGATTCACAAAGTTTTTTCGCAGTTTTTTTTTACCATGCTCGCCATCCTTTCACCTTGAAGGCCGTGACGAATCCGGCAGCGGCGTTTCTCAACCCCCTACTACTACTATTTACCCCTCTCCAAATGCGGGAGACGCCCCCCTCTCCCCGCGACATTTCACGGGAATTAAATACACAGGGAGGACTCGGGTCAAAGCCCCTTCCGTCACGCTGCATCATTAAGGGTCCTTTGCATTGGGCATCCTATTGGCACTGGGAGCACACGATGACATCTGAGCCACGAAATAGCCGAGCAAAACGCGCCATTTGTGAAGGCTTTCCCACCTAGCGTAGCACGGTATACGCGACACTGGACTGGAATATGGAGAAATACGGATGCCGTTAAAAAGCAGGCGTGCTAATTACAAATGAGATCTCCGCAAACGATGAGAGACTATAATATTTACGAATGAGACTTTACTTTTGGGTTAGTCGACGGGTAGTGTAGCGAACTATTTCACTTTATCCTTTGTGTTAGTTTCTTAAATAGCACCAACTCAATGGCTCGCGTGTCATTACTATTGCACCTCTATCGTTTATTGTAACTGCAAATTACAGTTCTCGGGCTTGCGTCCTGGTTAATTACTACATCTCCGCGGACTTTTCGATGAAATACTTCAGGGCCGTTGACGACGGATCAACGATCAACGTGTTCAACGGCCCTGATAAACGTCGGCAATGATGGAGCCATTAACCCGGACGCAAACCCGAGAACAATTTACTTCAACCATTCGTCGTTATTAAATCGTCGAAATTAAATCCTACATACGTTTTTAACCATTGTCTTCATGACATAGGTAGTACTTGGTGCAGAGGAAGTAGGTGAAATTTCACCTCCATGAAAAATATTCGTAGGTTTACGGCAGTGCATAAATAGACATATGTTCACCATATTTTGCATGATATAGAGAAGGTATCGCATGTTTTTAAGACTCATCGCTGCTAAAAAGGCATAATGCGGCAAGCAGAGTATTATATAGATTTAGTTGAAGAATAAGATGCAAAAGACACATTACAGGACCAGGCATAAAAAAACTTAAACAATACTAGAAAACATTATGTATAGCTTTTTTATCTAAAACAAAAAAAGGCGACTCTAGTACCAGTCGAATGACAAGGGATCTCACAGTTGCAGTGCGCAATAGTACTGAAATTTAAAGACTCCATATGTATGCCACAAGTGTTGCCATTTCCGTTCCAAATTCTTCAAAAATGTCTCCTTTTAGATGATTTAATGGTAACTTTTACAAAAACCACAACTTAAAAAACACACACACGACCCGGGTTTCGAAGCTCAAGCGTCGAAACCCGGGTCGTGTGTGTGTGTTTTTTAAGTTGTGGTTTTTGTAAAAGTTACCATAAAATCATCTAAAAACGGAATACCACAAAGTTAAAAAAGAACTTGTATTATTTATTATGTCTTCTTTTAGACTCGGAATGAAATATCCACGAATATGCATATGGATTGTTAGCTTCTCGGAAAAAAGTGTTGCATAGAATGCCGCACGTAAACAAAACGACTAACTCTGTCGATTGTGTCGCTGCCACTCGGGTGCTAGAGAGGAAAGGCGGAGGTTCCAATGGAAATGCAGTCAATGTAACATAAGTTACCTCCATTCGCCTGCCGGTAGCCATAAATATATTAAGTATAGAGTGAAATATAGAACGAAAGCGTTAAGCCACAATTCCAAAACATCCAAAGGAAACCCATTTTTTAATATAACTCTAATATTGTTTACTACTGTTGTTTACTACTAATGTTTTCTACTACTATATCGTTCATATTACATTTCGACGTAGAACGTCGACTGCCACCACATTTCGCTACCATCATAAAATACAGCACATCCTCCCGTCATAACATGCTGAGATGGACGTGAAATAAACCTCAAAGCGACTTCTAAAAGAACCAAACGAATATCATTTAACAGTTATTCGACCTTGTATACATTGTGAATCAAACAAGACTATTTTCGTCTAGAGCCAACGAGCCTCAGGAAGTCGGTTTCAAGATGGCGACAACAATAACGAGGCCATTGTCGAGAGATTATCGAAGCGCGACTCGTCAGCCCATTATTGAGATTAAATGGGTATCACGCGAGGATCCATTGCCTGGAGCCATAGCTCCTTCCCAATTTGTATCCTTTGATCTTTTCGCGGTCGATGACGCTGCGTTTTGATGAACTAGTATCCTTTCCTCCCAACGCCAACAGCAAAGGTCGCCCGCTTCCTTGTCCATTTGTTGGGAGGATTAAAAGCGGAACGCCGGGGGATTCACACAGATGGTTAACAGTTTTTTAAGCCTTTTGTGAGTGATTTCAATGATTCGGACCGCAAGTGGAGGGATTTCGGAGTGGGATGCCCATTTAAAAGGCGAAGAATGAAAGAATTTCGACCATTCAACGCCTCCATGGGATTGAGGATTCCGTTCCGTTAATAAGCCCTTGACAAAACTCTCGCCGAGAAATTAAATATCCGCATATCTGAGGCTGATTGGAATAAACAATTTCGGTTCGATGCGGAGGTCAAAATACCATTTCCTTTTCATTTCCCCCCCCCCCCCCCCGTCATCTTTTTCCCTGCCAAGAATTTATTTCGACGACCACAGGCGTCACGGGGAAATGCCTGATCGCAATTCCGCCCAGGCGACAATTGGGAACCGATACGCCGGTGGTGCACCGACTGGTCCGGACCGAGAAATTGACCGGCTACAGCGGGTAAATGAAAATTTTCAACGTCATCGGCACAGGCGCTTGAATGCATTTTACTCGAAGGAGGACTCTTTTTATTCTATCCCCTCAAGCATTAAAAAGGTGCCTTCGGGAAAAACGAAAACACCAAGAGCAGAGGGGGCAGAATGACTTAAAATCGGCATTCAAATCGAGGCTCATCAAACTACTGGAGATGGTAGCTAAATAAAAAAGTGCGCGAAAAAAAATTTAGAAAGTCCATAAATGAAATATGTGAAAGAAAAAATGATTAAATGTTTTATTACGTTCGCTGAAGGGATAGCAGATTGGATAAATAAGCGAACGGCTCTTTGAAAGTATCGCCCAGTTATTCCGCTGATGAAAATGATGTCAATCATCCGCACAAAAAGGATTCAAATAATAAGCGGCGCTTGAGAATGAATTTTAAAAACTCTGGGCCCGAGCTCTTGTTGCAGCCATATTTTTCATTGAGGAGAGAAAACATTCATCCGGAATTTTATTTCTTTTTCGAGAACACAAAGGTAACTCATCCAATGTCGTTTAAAGTACCATCTTATCCTCATTCCGAGAACCAAAGAGCAGTGCATCCCAGAGACTCAGAAGAGCATCTTTCTCCTTTAATATCTACACCAACTAAATTACGTTACGAGCCACCTTAACGGTGTGTGGCACGGGGTGATTCCACAGCAGGCACCCAACACTTGTCCCGGTCCAATCTAGTCAATCTGCGCCCACTTTGCCGGAAAATAGATGAGAACTAAGACGTAGAAAAGTGGAAAATGCACGACCGAACAAGAAACTGTAAGTGTAACAATGCCTCGTCTTGATGCCTCCACTGCCATTATGAAACTGTACCGTACGCCAGACATTCTCCACACTATCACCAACATCAGAATGTCGTTTCCCCTCACTACCACAAGCCTGTGAACACAAGTGCGTGATCGACAAATTGGATATAACGGATTTTTCTATATACAATTGGAATACCATAAGGCAGAAGAGCAGCACGATGCCATAAACCTTATTCACAGAGAGCAGGGTGGAGCATGAGGCAATCAGGGAATCGGGTTGGTGTAGTGGCTTAAGTCCGGGCTAACCATATGGTCGGTCAGGATTCAAATCTCTGCACTGGAGGATATTTTTTCAGAGAAAACTCGATCCCTTCTTGAATGCCTTGTGGAGGGAGCTTCAAGTGCAGTATTCCGTATGTCGGATGAGACGTTAAACTGTGGTCTCCTTGGTGCCTTTCGTTAAGAGAAGGCTAATGCCGACGCCGGGTTTCTCTCAACCCTTCCCCCCTTGTAAACGATGGTTTCAGACCTCACTTGCTGGAATTCCTTGATATCAGGGATAGAAGGATTAACTTTGCAATTCCACATTGTAAAAGATTTATTTACGACCGGTTTCGCCCCAGTGCAGCATCATCAGGTACACAGACATGTTTTCTACTATATATATATATATATATATATATATATATATATATATATATATATATATATCTTCGTCACAGGGTGACACTAAACATAAAACATAAAAAAGCAAACTCACGAGTTTAAAATTTTCGGTGGGTCGCCCGCACCTTCGTCAGTGATAGAATCATTCTATAGAATATATATATATATATATATATATATATATATATATATTCTATCACTGACGAAGGTGCGGGCGACCCACCGAAAAAATTTTTAACTCGTGAGTTTGCTTTTTTATGTTTTATGTTTAGTGTCACCCTGTGACGAAGATTTATTTATATATATATATATATATATATATATATATATATATATATATATATATACACACACACATGAAATTCTATGGATGAAGGAGAGGGGGCGGGTGAAATGGCCTTGAGGGAGGGGAAGTCGCAGGTAAGGCGTTGTGAAGGTGTCGGGTTGGATGGGTGGGGGTGGGAGGCTCTATGCTTGATTGGATGGGGAGGGGTGAGGAGCTAGGGTATTGGACATAATCCGGGAAGCGGAAGCTGGATAGGGCGTCGTGGGCCTTCCCCCCTTACCTGTCCCCTATGGCGCAAATGACCTTAGTCGTCGGTCGCCTCCCCAAATATCCAATCCAATGTGACAATAAATTAACAGCTAACCAATGGTTTCTTTATCGAGTTCCACACGAGAGTGTACGTCAACGATAACTTCCCCTAAAATCTCCGTAGTAACTGCGAGAGTAAATTATCTTTCAGAGATAAAACGTCGACCAAAGAGAAATAGGCCAATATGGCTCCGTTATGATTTTTAACGGGTAAAAGACGCTGTTATTCCGCGAAAAGTATCACATTCGTCGGTAAAAAATACCGCTGTCTTGAAAGAACACCAGGAACAGTTGCTAGAGCAGATATAACGGTCTCGTCCAAAAAAAAGTGGAAGCTCATGTGTGGGCTGATCTAGGGATGGTTTTATACGTCATATACCTAGCCAAAAAAATACCCCATTAAAAAAAGGCGGGCATCGTGCAGTTTTCAAAAGACAGGTCAGCCATTCAGAAGTTCTTCGTGTAAACCTGAGACTGTGTGAGTGACGGAAGGACTAGGCTTCGTTTGAAGGCGCTTCTACGCCTTAATGCCTCCACTGCCATTATGAAACTATACTGTACGCCAGACATTTTCCACACTATCACCAACATCAGAATGTCGTTTCCCCTCACTGCCACAAGCCTGTTAACACAAGTAACTTCGGTACTGAAAATCCAAGTGAATTCAGTGCATTTAAAATCGTACTGTGCAAAGAGTGTGTCATCATTTACAATGAAATTTTTGCATTCAATTATCAGCGCTGAAAACAGAAATGAATATGATGCTTTTATTCCATCCGATTCGTGAATCTTTCGTAACTCATTTTTGAGATCAAAGGAAAGGATTGCGCAAGGATAGGGCAGTAAAGATGAAAATAATTAAATTGAAGCCATTTTTTTTAAGGCCAACTTCGAGAAATAAGCTCTTCTGACAATAATCTCAATGGTTTCAGGTTCAACTCTGTGGAAGTTAATTATAAATAATCAATAAGAAAACTTTTCTTCGTCCCACGAATTAATTTATTTCACGCAGCGGCGTCATCTTTAGGTGCCTTTATTTCTTTCGCACATAGTCGTCTAGTAATGTCCATCCAACCCAATGAATGTTCCTCCACAGTTATCTTGTCAACAGGAACCTGTACCCTTCACTGCTGTTCCTTTTTTGCGTACCATCCTTGGAGTTCGTTCCTCACCAATATGCGTTGTGATGCCTGGACTGCGTGTCTGCCTGTTGACGATCTGGTGCTGGTATTCACGTTTACGTAGTTTGGGGAAACTCCCAAAGCAAAGCATCAAGTGTTAAAGATGACCTGAAGATGACGCCGGTGCGTCGAAACTAGTCGTACCTCAAAAAGAAATTGATGGAATCAAACAATAGCTTTCTCTTTTGACAATATGAACACCGAAAGGATCGGTGTGATGAAAACGCATGCGTGCATAGATGCATCCCGGTACCCTATTGTGCACTTTTTGGAAAGTAGATACTTCAAGGCAGTACTCCGCCTTTCGGATAGCACATACGTTGGACGGTTGACCCTTCCGCGTATCTTTTTAAGACTATTCCACGTCTCTTTTTAAGACTATCTTAAGCTATAGCCGATGCCGGCTTTCCCTCCACTCTTTTCCTATTTTTTTAAAATTAATCCTTCCCTAACCAACGTATCCAGCCATTACTACGGCCACAATTACTCACAATTAAAGACAGTCAATTGTTTTATATTAGTTAAAAATACACGTATACCTCTGTTCAATTTCCAAAATGTGCACTATTTCATTCTCTAGTCGAGACCACCTTAAGTTGGTGCCCTGGGTAAAGAGTTAGTTAGCACAACCTTGTTGACTCAAACGAACTCAATTTGTCGGCCATTTCCCCAGATATCCAAAGAAGAGGGCCGAGGAGACTGGGCAGGTGGAAAATAATATTAGAACCGGAAATAAAGAAGATGAACACAAAAAAGTCTAAGCAGATACTATTTTCTGTAAGGCCATTCATGGCTTTAGCAGTTATTTAAGCAAATGTCTGCTTCACGTGAGGTATTATCGAATGCAGATGTAGACCCGGTGTTTGTGTGCGTTTCACAGAGCCGGGGCTCCCTTTTATGGTAATTCGAAGCGTGCTTTGATTCTAGAATGTAGACAATCAGCGTTAGAAATGAAACAAACAACACCTGACAATTCATTTGAGCAACAAGAAGAGAATAATGCCAAAACGGAAAACACACCCAAAGTGATGCCCCTTGAACTGCCAAAAGAATTAACTATTTTCTAATTTACGCGGTGAATTGACATATTTTTCTAAAGTATAAATTTACTTCCGCTTCCTGTGCATTTATAACATGCGTGCAAATGATCAAATTTACAGTCTTGTCCCACGTCCTCATCACCATCATCAGCTCTACAGCCCAGGGTGGGCCTTGGCTTCCTCTGTTATACGCCTCCATTCCAATACATATTTTTCTCGCCTTCTCCTTCCATCTTTCAACTCCCATTGCCCTCAGATCTTCCTCATCATCCAACAGCCACCGTTTTCGTGGTCTTTCTCACTTCTTGGCCCCTTCCATTTCAGCACAGAGTAGTCGTTTGGGCATTCCGTGCCCACCCATTCTTTTTACGAGGCCAAGCCATGCCAGCCGCGGTGACTTGGAGATCCTATCCTCTCCATATTACATATGGATTATCTCCCAGTTCATTTTGATACTCCACAACTGTACCTCTCTAAATGTCCCTTAAATTCTCCTCATTATTTCCAATCGAATCTCCTTAGTATTTACTCGTCATTCTTCCAAAGGACCACAGGCTCTGCTCCATACATAACAAAAGGTCTTATATATATATATATATATATATATATATATATATATATATATATATATATATATATAACTGCACTTAGGATCACTTAAGTGACGAATATATAAAAGTTTGCCAGAGGAAGGCAGACGACAAACACAGAAAACAAAAAAATGATGAACACACTTACAAAGTTTCTTAAAAATGTGGAACGCTTCGTTCCACATTTTTAAGAAACTTTGTAAGTGTGTTCATCATTTTTTTGTTTTCTGTGTTTGTCGTCTGCCTTCCTCTGGCAAACTTATATATATATATATATATATATATATATATATATATATATATATATATATATATATATATATATATATAACTGCACTTAGGATCACTTAAGTGACGAATATATAAAAGTTTGCCAGAGGAAGGCAGACGACAAACACAGAAAACAAAAAAATGATGAACACACTTACAAAGTTTCTTGATATTTCGGTGCCACTAGCACCTTGGTCGCAAGAGCGAAGACGAGCGGAGTCTTCGCTCTTGCGACCAAGGTGCTAGTGGCACCGAAATATCAAGAAACTTTGTAAGTGTGTTCATCATTTTTTTGTTTTCTGTGTTTGTCGTCTGCCTTCCTCTGGCAAACTTTATATATATATATATATATATATATATATATATATATATATATATATATATATATATATATATATATATATACGTTGATGGATTGGAGTCAGCCATGCGGCGATGAACACACGATGTGGATAGGATGGAGGAGATAGGCACACAAAAAAAGAGACGATCACACTTACATAGCTAGCTTTCGGAACTAGTCCGTCTTCAAGGCGTATCACGGAACAAATGTCGTGTGCGCTGGTGAGGATAGGGGTAGGAGGGGCGGTAGGTTAGGGGAGTGGGGATGGGGGAAGGGGAAGGGGTTTTTCCCAGTGGTAGACGAACGGTTCTTGAAAAGGGGAAATTTTTACCAGCTCGTGTGTTGGCCGGAGAGAGCGGAAGGGGTCGCAGTGAGGGTGGGGGGGGAGAGGGAAGGGAAGGGGGTAAATGGAAAACAACGGGGAGCGTGCGATTAATGTATTTTATTTAATCCGGGCGCGGCGTACGATTTTAGCAACCAGATTATGGCCAGCTCCTTCTGGCGCACTTCAATTAACGGGGCGTCCGGGGGAAGGGAGATCAATATTGCCACCTCAAAGCACTTGTCAAAGGACAAGCCATGCTTCCGCACATGAGTAGGGACGGGGAAAGTGGAAGATGGGTCTTTACAGGTGCACCGATGGTTATTCATTCTAATATTAAGGGGTGTAATACATTCGCCCACATAAAAACCGGGACATAGTTTACATTGTAACACATAAACTAAACTATATATATATATATATATATATATATATATATATATATATATATATATATATATATATATATATATATATATATATATATATATATATAAAACTATATATATATATATTTTCAGATTCATTTTCCTCGAAAGTAAGGTTGATTTAAGAAGAGGTACATCAGCAAAATATGCCACCCATGCTGGTCATCACCCTTTTTCGATCTCATTGGATATTTTATTTTCATGATTTAATTCCGATATTTCATTATTTAATTTCGCTATATTCCGACTGCAAGATAGGTGAACTTTTTTGGCACCTTCCAAACTCAAAGTTCCCAGTTTTTATATTTTTTATCGATTATCTCCCTGTTTATTTTGCTTGTCCGCAACTTTCCCTCTCTTACTACACCATAACTTCTCCTCCAACAACGTTGGGGCCCGATATGACGGCCCAGTTGCCTAATCAGAAATTCACTGCTGTAGGCGAATCCATACATTAAAATCCCCGAGAAAATGCCTCAAGTAAAACTGCCAAAAAATGAACTTGAAGTTCCTATCTTCTCTCTTCTAGTCCCCACATGGCGAGGAAATCTTTCCACACACGACTTTCAAAAGATGTGTCTCTCAGCGGGAGTAACCATCTTCCCTCGAGGGCGTCGATACCTCTAGGCACTCCCACCTATCGAGATACAAGGGAGTTAGGTCCGGTTATACTCCTCAATTCACCTCTCGAACCGGGAGGATGAGAGAGGGACGCTGCGCCGGGCGATTGTTTACTTCCCAACCCACTCCGTTCACCCCCGCCAGCCTCCCCTACTCCATCCCTCCCCCGCCCAATGCTCAACCGCTAAGCGGTCCATTCAGCGGCCTCTTCATCGTGCCGCCCAGGGAGCTGGAGGAGGCGGGAGGTATGGGGGGGGGGGGAGGGGTAAAAAGGAAGACGGACCGTGTCCACGGGGGTCTTGCGGCCTGTTTTAAAAATAAAGGGAACAGACCGGCCACCGGCCTCCACCGAAAGCCTAATCGCCCGTGTTTAAAAAGGAGAAGAGTAGACCCATTTCTTCTTCTCAAGGCCTTGTTACGGAACACCCGTAGACTCCTCTCCGCTAAGCATCTCACCAGCGACTCAGTTGCGCGAACTGGGATGGAAATTTTTATGACAGAATAATCATCATGTTCTCTTGAGATGAGGAGACGGGTAGACGCTGCCCCCGATGTTCGGAGGCGAGGCTAGGACTTTAAGGGCGTCTCTTTTTACTCCTACGCACGCCACCAGAAGCTACCAAGAGTATAAACAGTGAAAAGAAATCGGTTGGTCCACATCATTGATGAAGATCGATAGGGTATTGCGTCATCAAAATGTAGCCTGGCAACCGAAATAACGATGTTCGGTATGGACCAATGGTAGCGTGTTGGACTTCCATTCCGCCAGGTCGCCTGTTTCGAGACTAAATGACGAAAAAAATTTCCGTCGCTGGCGGTAACCAATTTTTACACGCTACCCGTACTGACCCCACTACTGAGAGGCAGCAGTCTCAGCAGATGGCACTGAGAGCGCATATCAAGAACATTGGACCAACATCAACAACCACAGCTTCGGGTATCAACAGCACACGGTCCTCGGGGTAAAGCCCAACTTGAGATTCACAGTGGAAGAGGATGCCTGCGCAGCTTAATTGGTTAGAGCACTTGGCACGAAATCGTGGGATCTGGATTCAATTCCAAGTCCAGACGAATAACTTCTCCATTGTAAATTTCACACAGCTGTGTGAACACAAGAGGTAGACTCCGTTAAAGTTACTGCACGGCTAATTCCGTCGTTCTTTGAAAAAAACTCCTTAAGCATTTTTGCAGCATATGGCTGGAATCTATATTTTTTAATAACGTTCAAATACACCAAAATTAATTACGATAAATTCTTTGGGATTACTTGAATAGTTATATTTTCTATTCACTTATCCATGTCGGCCCCGGTGGCGGCGGGGTAAAGTCCTCGCCCGCTAACCCGAGGGTCGCGGGTTCGTGTTCCACCTGGGTAGAATGTTATCTGCCCAGGACATGGGTGTTTGTGTTCGTCTGATGTTACAATTATTCCCCTGAAATAAATTGGCCGTAGGTGCTGTATTCGGAGCAGTTAAGATTTTTAAAATTCCTTTACGCTCTTCCTCACCATCAAATCAAAGATTGAGAGCTATGGCACATACTAAAAACATGGCAGATTGCATGATTATGTATCTCAGCCATTGCCGCTTTTGACCTCTCTGTGACGCTATGGAAGTTTGGTTACCCTGGTTCTCGCCAAGTAGCGCGGCGGTCGAGACAGGTGAGCAACGCGGAGCGCAGGGAGGGAACCGAGTTTATCCAAACGTGAAACCGGAGTCGGGGCGAATATAATATCGACGGATGTATTCGTTCTCAATATTCGAGTGCGTGCGCACAATGGAACAGGTGAACTGAGGAGAGACGGAAGAAAATTTTAGGGGAGGTTATGGGAAGGAGGGGGGGGGATGTGGGGGAGTTTTCCTCCTCGTTTGTATGTACGACGGACGCCGCGGCGGACGGCGCGCTGCGGCTTGGGAGCACAGCGTGCGCGCGCAGACGAAACAAACACATCACCACCTCCGCGCCGTCGGCGGTCTCTTGTGTGTCGGACGCGCACGAATTGCGTGCATCGAGGCAAGTAAGTTTCCACGTGATGCGCAACGGAAAAGTATAGTTTACCCGCTTAAAAAAAAAGGTTGAGCTCGATCAGAGGGGTAGAAAAGTGAGGGAGGAGGGGGGGAAGGGGGAACTTACCTATTTGCCCAACAATCGGGTCCTTCAACCGTCGGTGAAGTAAGTTTGAGTGGTAACGAACCACTTGAAGAAATTTCACCCTCTTTTGGAGTCTATTGACCGCGAACTTGCCATTAGAAACAGCCACCTGAAAGCCTCAATTTTAAGTATGGCCTGCCCTCTGTTTGAATAATTCGATGCACGTATAAAAGTATCCTTCAAGAGAGGTAATACGTGCGCATCGCTACAGAACAGACATGTGTTACAAAACATGAAAAATGGGAACTATGAGTTAGAGGGTGTCATGAAGTTCACTTATCTTGGAATCGGTTAAAATCATTGAGGTGTACGGAGGAGGGCACTTGCTATGCTGGCCAATGCTATAAGCTGAAGCCAGTCCGCCATCTTCGTCAACCCTCATTTTCCTACAGTGCTTTTGCACTGACGCACTAATTTTGCAATTTTACCATATTTTCATTGATAACTTCCGAGAAACTAGCATGGATTTACTTCTCTCAAATGCGTTCTCCATAAATAAAATGTTTATTTATTGAAATTGATAATAATTCAAATTCCCGGTGAAAATAGATTAAAATAGAGTAGAATCCATAGCAATAAGTAGCGAATATATGTGTCAAGAGATGCTTGCCTTAAATTACAAACATATGGTTGATATTCTTGCTTCACATTCGCTAATTCGTCCATCCCGTCGTGCTATCCATAGGAAAGTAAGGAAAGAGGAAGGATTGAAAATATGGATGTTATCTCGTTTGCTAGGCCTCAGTATGATGACGTAGTGCCCTCTACATATACCTCGTTGGTTAAAATAATGAAAATAAAATATCAAATAAGATCTACCAAAGGGTAATTATCGGCAATAAGGCATATTTTACTAATGTACCTCTCACTTAATCAACCTTACTGTCGAGGAAATTGAAACTGAAAATATATAAGACCCTCACAAGACCTGTTATCACGTATGGAGCAGAGACGTGAGTCCTTTCAGAAAATAACGAGACAACACTTAGGAGATGCGAAAGAAAAATAATGATGAGAATTTACAGTGCAGTTAGAGGGGGACAGTTGTGGAGAATCAGAATGAACTTGGAGATAAGTGATATAAAAGGCGGTGAAGATATAGTGAGGCTCTAGAAATCACTGCGGCTGGCATGGCTGGGATACACAGAAAGAATGGGTGAACACAGAATGCCATAACGACTGCTGCATACCGAGACGGAAGGGGACAGGAAGTGAGAAAGACCACGGAAACGGTGGCTGCAGGATGATGAGGAAGATCTTAGGGCAATGGGAGTTGAAAGATGGAAAAAGAAGGCAAGAAAAAGATTGAAATGGAGGCGTAAAACAGAGGAAGCCAAGGCCAACCTTAATCTGTAGAGCGTATGATGATGATCATGCATTAGAACACGCCATTTACATAGTACTCACTCACCAACGTTCTTGGATTTCGAATCAGTCAATTTAAATCAGTTATTGTTTGAGATGTAGAGCACTATTTCCGAGGATGAGCAATGCAGATAACTGCGAATGATGTACAATGAGAAGTGCATGTGACATGATAACGCGTCAGACAAAAATTATTATAAATAAGCCAGTACTGAATTTGATTTACGTATTCTGATGGCCGAAAAAGCGGGATACAGTAATTAATCATAGAAAATGTCATAAGAGGACTTTGGAATATCGAATAAAAAAATTCCGCTCCTTCCCCATAAAAAATATTGATACACCTACATGTCATTATGGCATCAAATAGAGTGATGTCCAGTCCTAATCTTCTTCCTTGCTGCCAGAATCGGATATAGATAACATTTTCTGGCCTTTCGCCATCACTTTTTGACGAGTAGAGCTAACAACAACACGTCAAGACTCGACGGCATCTTATCGATCGAGTACAATTTAGTTCGTCTATACGCTAAAATGGTGGCTACAAACTTGTCACTAAATCCATCAACAATCTCTCATAACAGCTGTTTGTGACTTTTTACTCGAGCGACTAGCAGCGCAGCAGCAAAATGATATG
This sequence comes from Ceriagrion tenellum, assembly GCA_963169105.1. Classification (NCBI taxonomy): domain Eukaryota; kingdom Metazoa; phylum Arthropoda; class Insecta; order Odonata; family Coenagrionidae; genus Ceriagrion; species Ceriagrion tenellum. The sequence continues at coordinate 51,824,514 of OY720637.1, forward strand.
AGTTGCTCTGCTAATCGCTTAATATAAGAGGGGCCTAAGAATAAGAGAGATAAGGAGAGAGTATGAAGGAAATCACGGCTTAAACAGAAATAAATTAGTAACGAAATTCGTAGATGTAGACAATATTGCGTGGTTTACCTGAACCCGGAATTTTGCCTGAAGATCATGTAAAACATGGAATACAGGGTATACGTACAAAGTTCATTTTTCTGTAAAAAAACTGCACTTAATCCAAGTTATTTATTAAAAGAGGTATGCACGAAATGGGCAGTCGCCGGCAAACATCCTTCCCTCTATCACACTCTAGAGCGGGGGTGGCGAACCTATAGCACGCGTGCCCTAAGTGTCACGCGGAGCTGGGAGGGCGCTAAGGGATACCTCTATCTCACTCGATGGGTTGGCACGCGAGTCGAGCGAGTACACTCTTATTTCATAAACTTTGGCACTCAATCGCCAAAAGGTTCGCCACTCCTGCCCTAGAGCAACCCATCTTTTGCCATTTTACCATTATTACATCCTCCAGCCATCTACTCTGTCTAGCCCGGATTTCATTAAGAAGCTTCCTTTCCTCGCCCACAATCTCAAGAACTTCCTCGTTAGTCTTCCTGTCCGTCCACCTTACCTTCTTCATCCTTCTCCACACCCATATATCAAATGCCTGTAGCCTATTCTCGTCCTCCCTTATTAGGGTCCACGTGTCAGCACCATACAACGCTACCCACCATGTAAAGCTCTTCACCGGCATCTTCTTAACGTCCTTACCCAAGAACAAGAAATTAATAGAGAAAAATTCATGCGCCTGGACAAAGACTAGAACTGAGACCCCTACATACTAAGTATGACAAAATAGGCAACTTACACTGCGATAAAATTTCTTCCTGGAATAAACTTTATCGCAGAGGAAATTTCCTATTTTTCCAGACTTAGTTATGTTCTGATTCCACTCCATCAAGCCTGAAACCACAGAGTATATCCCTACATACTATCCAGAGTACAAGGCGTAAGGAAAATGAGTTTCAACTGTGAATTCCACATCTTAGGGTCACCTTTTATTATTCCATCTGAAATCCTTCAAGTGACTCAATCTCAATCATATGGGCAAATAAATAATACGAATACATATCTACATCTACGAAATACCATGCAAGCTACCACAAGGGTGTGTGGCACGGACTGGTTCACACCATGAATGCAGCACTCACCCAAGCTGAAATCAGCACCGCGCACTCTCCGGCTGCAAGGCGCAGGCCAAAAGCAATCAGGATAAAAGTGTGCGGTCAGACGAGAATCTAGGAGAGTACTAAGTAGACGTGCTACCATGCAGTGCACTACTCAAGATACAACTACTGGTTTGAATTATTAATACGACTGATAAATAATTCTACCAGGTACTAAATAATGCAAAAGCAAAATATTTCCGGATATTTCGCGCGGAGTTAATATTGCAAATTGATGCTAAGATTTAATTAGCACAAGTGCAAAAGCTACTTTAACTAGTGAGGTCAAAGTATCATAGAACTGATTTATCTCAACTGCTGTGGTCCTTCATCGTAACAAGGAATTGAAATACTAAATCTATCGATTTTGTGGTTTATTTCCTTTATTTCAAGCCCGTGATCGTTTCTACCATAACAGTTTGGCTCAAGCAAAATATGCAGAACGTCCGGCAAAAATCTGACTACGTCAAACTGTGGTATAAGATTTTGGTGCATTTTTTAATATTTTTCAGATGAATATAATGTATCGTTAAGTAGCTGCGCTTGCAAATCAAGAGAAAGAAGGATAATTAGCGGTGGTTTCTGGATAATCTATCGAATCAATTTCCTTTATCATAAGCCTGTGATCGCTTCTACCATAATTGTTTGGCTCTAGCAAAATATGTTGAACGTACTTCTACACTTGTCAGGCCTCATTTAGAATATGCCGCTAGTATATGGGATCCACATGAGGAAGGTATGATAAAAGAATTAGAGCGTGTGCAAAGGAGATCCGCTAGGTTTGTTATAGGCCGTTATTACAATTGTATAAGTGTCACGAGCTTAATAGAATAAATAGGATGGGAATTACTATCAGAACGCAGGTTAAAATTTAGGTTAAACCTTTTAAGTAAATTCGAAACCGAGTTGTTCACAGATGACGTTAGATATATATTGAGAGCCCCTGCGTATTATGCTAGGTTTGATCATATTAACAAGATTAGAAAGATAGATTGTCGTACCGATAGATTGAAAATGTCATTTTCCCGCGTACTATAAGAGAGAACAATAGGCAGCGTAGCAAACGGATAGGTAGGTGAAATATAGTTAGAGTAGTCTGTAGTGCATGATGCATGTAATAACAACCAATAATGCCTTTCTTATTATGTAGATACTAACCACCTAGCTGCATGTGACCCTGTTCTCTAGCATGCCTCCCTTAAATATCCTACTTGCATGGCAATAGTGCATGTTTGGTGATCTTCACCCCCTGCCACAAACCCTCGTGGTGGCTCGCAGGGTATTACGTAGATGTGGATGTACTTTAAAAATCAGCCTACATCAAACTGTCGTAAAAGACTTTGTCTATTTTTTATATTTTTCGGATGAATATAATGCATCGTTAAGTAGGTGCGCTTACAATCAAGCGAAGACAGGATAATTAGCGGTGGTATCTGGATAGTCTATCGAGTCTTTTTTCTTTATCTTATGCCTGTGATCGCTTCCAACATAATTGTTTGGCTCTAGCAAAATTTGTTGAACGTCCAGCAAAAATTAGTCTACATCAAAATTTCGTAAAAGATTTAATCTATATTTTTTCAAATTAAATAATTTTCAGATGAGTATAATGCATCGTTAAGTAGCTGCACTCACCACCAATTGAAAGAAGGATAATTAGCGGTGGTATCTGGATCTGGTACACAGATATTTGTTTAATTTGTTCGTAAGCGCTCTCAAATTTCAACGAAGCGACCAATTACTCCGGTGCATTTTGTTGGTAAGCATTTAAATATTTCCGCCGCCCAACAGGATGACGCTACGGGAATGGAATTTCCCCGGCGCGATTGAACCAAACGGAGCCGAGGGCAGGAAGCGGCGTCAAAAAAAAAAATAGGACGGACGGAGCCCAGTCAATCACCCGGCTCCGCTCATGAATCCGCAATGAGCAGACTTTGGACCGTCAATGGACGAGGGAAGACAAATCAGCCGAGCCGCGCATTCATCCCCGAAAGAGAGGGAGGGACGCCGAATTATATCGCTAAAACAAACAGCGATCAGATTTTCATTCGTCAAACGGGGCATCACCGGGGCACGTGGACGAGGGAGGGATGGGTTGTATATACGCCTGTACCCTACGAAACGTACAACGAAGGGTTCGAAAAGCAGGTGTCTCGCCCTGGCAGACTATACTGCTCCCCCCATTCTCCCCCCCATACCCTGCCCCATCCCCGTCTGCCAGCCCGCAGCCAAGCTTTCGTCCGACTTCACCCCCCTTGTCGGAGCGAAATCACGGGTCTCTCCCCCATCACAACCCCCCCGCCTCCCCCCCCCATTTGTCCCATTCAAGGCGAGTGAGAGTGAGTGACCTATTGGCCTCCGGGGGTGCGAGGTAGTGGAAATGGGGGGGATGGGGACCAGCACGGCACCACAGGAGTGGGGGGCAGCTGCCGCCTCACACCACCCGGCGACGCGGGAGACGCGTTGGCCGGAGCAAGGGACTCGAGAGGAGGGTCGTGACGTCGGAGGCATCGGCGTCGCGCGGGGGGCTCAAGCCTTTTGTGCGGGCGGTCCTCAAATGTCTCTCTCACTCCGGTCAAGAGGTGTTAGTCCACGATTCCGGGGAGTCAACGTCCTCCCAGACGAGGAAAACATGCGAGGCACTCAAGACGGATCAACAATGTTCTGGGTACAGTCTAGCAGGCTGAAATCTCGAAGTCGATGTCTGAAGGCCACTTTAAACGCTACATTTTATTTTACCAACGAATGCACAAGAAATATCATAGCATGTACAAGAAACTGAATGGAATTAGAGCCGGTTCTATTTCCCGTTCAGTCATTCAAACAATCATACAATTTGCCGCTTTACACGGTACAATTTACTGTACAAACGAATGTACAAATTCCTTCACGAAGGAAATTATACCGTGTAAAGCGGCAGATTGTGTGATTGTCTGAATGACTTAAGGGGAAATAGAACCTGCTCTAACTCCATTCAGTTTCTTGTACATTCTATGATACATTCGTTTGTACAATAAAATGTACCGTGTAAAGCGGCCTTAAGAGCATAAATCTTCGACAAAAATATCACTCAACAGTTATGAGGGACTAATGTGGAAGTCTAGATACGGGTAGGGACTTCTCTTACAACTGTCGGCGTCCAAATGATGCGCCGCTGAAATTGAAAATATGTATCATAGTCAGTGTACATGGTAGTGCAATGTTATATACACCACTTTAAAGATAATTTTATTGAAATTTCGACAATATTTTGTAATATACGACTATCTGCGCCCCATATGCGCAACAATGCCTCTTTTATTTCCTAAATAGGCACACATATACAGAGCAGACACATTTACACGTGCAAAATAAATTAAAGGCAATAAATGATGGCATGAGTTTCCATTCCACGACTATACTGCGGTTACCAAGTAAATCAAATATTCTATTGTTGAAGTCGAGCGAAAATTTAAGATTTTCGAGCTTAAAATTCCAATTTTAGGAAAAAGCGAAGCGAATACGAAAATCGAATGCAAGAATTAAAAATAAAAGCAAACAAGGAGACCACTGCACCAAATCTTACCCTACGTACATACAAATAAATGACGTACCTTGTGACACAAATTATGCCTCACTCATACGATTCTGATGCACGTGATTGAGCAACTCGAAAACGATCTGCTTCGTTGCTTGCTTGTCGTTCCTCACTTGTTCGAGAAACTCGCGTGCCAACACTCATTTGTTGAAACGACTAGCGCTCGCGCTCCATTGAGGACGGGACATTACGGAAGGATCCATTGAGGGAAGAAGATACAGAGGACGGTCAAGTCTAACATACCCAAGCAGATTATGAATGACACAGGCTGGAAAACATGAAGAAATGACAGAAAAAGCACAACATCGAGAAAGCTGGCGAGTTTCTACCAACCCAACTATTTACAGTAAAAAAAAGGCGCAAATATGCGCAAGAACTGCCTGAAATACTCGTAACTATAGACACTCTTCTAAATAATACTGAAGGTTTTGTAATTCTATCTCAGCATACATTTTTTAAAAGTCAATTTAAATATTTGAAGGGGGAGAAAAGAGACAAAGGTTGTGAGACAAAGGGAATAATATTATAAACCTAGGACACAAAAGTTCTCGTATTTGAACAAATGTCACCCTGTGCATTATCACATACCGTTTGCTAAAAAATATCCCGATAGAATTTATAGTTCCTTTCTTATTAACTTTATGTGGAGGTACTTGTAAACACTAACGGATCAGATACCGTCTGGATCTGGGCGGAGGGTTGGCAATCTCGACGCATAACTTAACGACAGCATTGTTCAACATTGTTATAACTTATTAACTTAACTTATTAACTTCCTAACGAAGTCATAACATAGTTTTTTGTTAACAAATTCACTGAGTATAAACAATTAAAATAATTATTGATAAATTACTAACCTATTATCGTCTTATTTAAAGATCTTTTTTAATTTTCGCCTGAAGTAGATGAAGCTAAAGTCACTACATACGATATATCGCAGCAAGCGACGTAGCCTTGAGTGCAAGATAGGGACACGAGGACACAGCTCAAAGGCGAGGGGTAAATTTTATTCATGCACCCCTTCTCACCTCAAGTTTTCTCCGCGGATGACATTTCCAGTGGAAGTCGGAGCTTCGATTGGAAGAGGGCCGTCTGACTGACTCCTCGGCAATCTTCAAACACGGGCGCTCGTGTGCAGGTGTCGAGTGTTTTCCCTTGTTCTCCCCAAAACAGCTCGGCTACCTTGTTCTCTCCTCTGCCAAACACCCTGGAACCCAATGACCAATAAGGTTTCACTATTGCTTGCTCAAGCAAGTGGTCCCAGTCAGCAGGGGTCGTCGGAAATTGTCACGTGGACCCCTGCAGGCTCACCGCTTCACCTTGTCTAACGGGAAAAGCACACTATCGTTCACATGCGTTTGCATCCATCCGTGCATTAATAAACAAATCATCCCTCTAACGAACTAAATCTAAACATCTGGTTAACATAATGCGAACAGTATGGGACTTTATCGGCGCAGCTGTTCCCAACCACTTTTGATCGACAAAATATGATTGCGGGAAATTATAAATTTTGAATCACTTATGTTCCGTATTAACCCTTGATCGTCATTTTTTACTCTTTTTTCCCGACTGACAACCTGGAACCGAACTCCAGAACACAACTTTCAAGGGAGAGATTGAGTTCACCGATCTTTTTGGTGAAATTACCCTTCAAAGTACTATCATTGTGGGACTAATGCAACAGTATCTTTAAAATAAAATTAACATATTTATGGTGGAAGTACACACCTTTTCTCTCCCGTAGAAAACCACGGAAACCACCCAGCGTCTTTTATTGTTAAAGTGGTCTAAGCGATTTTTGTTGACGCACAGATTTCCGAGAGAACTTGCGTGCGAATTGAAATTTAGTGACACCTATAGATAAAAGTGTAAAAAATTGCATCTTACCCATTTGGTTTTATTTTTGGCCATTCAATTACATTTTAACATGCATCCTAATGGCACATCGCAATAGTTTGTGACAATTGTTCAAATTTTCTTCCAAATACGAACTGACACGTTTCATTTTACTATAATAGTTTCTCACAAATATTAAGGTGTCATTCCGATTTGAAAAAATATACTTAAATAGAATGTATGGCTTGATTTTGAATACCTTAGTAGTCGTAACATGACGTACTTAAATTATTTTTAGACTTACTTGAGACATTTTCAAAGTATGCACTCAGTAATTTTTTAATACCGCTCCAGCAACCCAAAGTTGGAGATTAGATTTCTCCCATAATTTTCCTCGTAATCCGCGTGACACGAACATATAATCAATCCCTTAATAAAAATAACCCAAGTGAGCCTCTTTTGATGACAGCCTTAGCCTCTTGAAAATTAACAACTGGTTCACAACGATGATTTTAAATCGCTCCGCCTGGACAGCGTTAGAAAACGTGGAAATCGACGCAAGAAAAATTGTTTATGACCGGAAATGGATCCTATATAGATTCCTTTAATTAACAAAAAATATTACCAGGGTCAAGAATTCTGGGTAGCGTAGAGGTTCTAGTATGGGCGTAAGGTTCTTGGTTCGATTCCCGGTCGATGCAGATTTTTTTCCGATGGAAATTTCTAATAACCGATTAATAGCCCTTTTACTACACGAAAACAGATTTTGAAGAAATATTGTAATCAACTGTAACCGGACAGAGACTAGCAATGAATGTATACATTATATGAATAGGGCATGAAATGTGTTACCAAGTTTCAATGCAGCTACACACAGTCAACCAAGCGCTCATTTAGTTCGGGTAAAACATTTTCCAGCAAAGGAGTAATTAAACTTTAGAATCAAAGGTAATGATTCATATACTACCTTTTCAATTCGTTGGTAAATTATTATATATTCTAAGACCCATTTTTTGTAGTCTATGTTTAGACATTGGAGTGCGTACAGATCTGTGAGGGAGGCCATATTATTACATAGTTGTATGGCCGTGAACATCAGAATTAACAGGAAAATCATGCCTACTAATCATCACTTACATCACATCACTACGACAACAGTGATCATCCTACGTAGGTTTCATACTAAAATTCAGAGTAAATAAATTGGTTCTTTTTCTCAGTAATCAAATCGATATCTACATCTACTTATTATTCCACAAGCCACAACAAGGGTGTTTGGCAGGGGGTGACTCATCACCAACATGAACTAGAGTGAAGGAATTCGCTTTCACCAACATGCAATACACTATGGGTATTCTACAAATGCTAAAGAAACTACTAACATAATTACTATGTAATTATATGAACGTGACACAAGAGTAAAACAAGGATCATGAAAAACATGGTGTTAACATTCATCTGCACACTTAGAAACATGCATTAGGGGACATCTGAATTAATCAGCTACAGTACCTGTCAACTAGACTAATTCATAGTCTTAACGCAGCCATTATGGTCTCTCATCGATCGCGGGAAAAACGACATTTTCAACCTTTCTGTTCTAAAATCTATTTCCCTTATTTTATTCTCGTGATCTGCTCCACTGCAGTATGTTGGAGTTCGTAAAATATTGATAATTTCGTCGAAAAATAAATTGGTTTTGAATTTACACAAAAGATTGAGTCTAACTTCCAGTCGACGGTCTGAAATCGATTCCCATCCAAGTTTCTGCAAGATGTCAGTAACACTAACGAGACTATCTATCATAACGGCCTTCAACGTATCTTGCTGATCTTCTCTGCACGCATTCTTACTCTGTTTTAAGCCAACCTCATTATGGTCTCAAACGCTAGCAGAGTATTCCAAGTGAATGATGCATTGTGGAGCGAAAAAACTGGAGTTTTGTATTCACATTCAAGGAGAAAGCGTTACGATTTCACGAAATATAGACATCCACCGTATTCGCATTCTATGGCCATAATAGCAGTGCAGGTTCCGCACGAAAGAGGGAGTTGGGTTTGACGTGCACTCGAGAGCCAAAGCCCTCGTCTAGGTCAAACAGGAACGAAGTCTGCGTGATATGACCCTGGGCCCTGGAGGAGGCTAGTTGGGGGGAACAATAGTCCCCTCATCCATTGCCGAATCTATTTTATCTGAGAAAAGTAAACTCCGGCGTGTTTGGCCCAACCTCACGCACTATTTTCCTTGTCTATCGCCTCTCTTCTCCCTCCCAACAGCTCCCGGTGTTTCTGCTCCTCCCGCACTCTCGGCTCAGCTTGCCCCTTGTCCAAATTCCCTCCCCTTCGGCGTTGCCACATCTGTGGCCAAGCATCGCCTTTACCTAGTTTTGTCTCTCGGAGAATACGCAACAAGCTTTAGGCGATGGGAAGTTTTAGGGAGGGGTTATCTGTGTCTTCATTTACAGATAAAAAAACATCTGTTATTTTAGCTCCTTTTTTTTCAAAACGATTGGGGAACTCGTTGGAAGATTGTCCTACCACGGATAGTTCAAATTCTTCCCACCACATAATAGTATTTGGGTGCCGGCCGTGCGCAGACTTGAGATGTAGCGAACGAGTCAATGTTTATGGTAATTATTTTGATAGGTGTGTTAGTTTTGAGACGCAGGGTGGACGATTTTTGGAATTTCACATACAAAGCTGCAGGTGGCCGAGATCTAGCAATAACACTTGATTTAAGTATAGAGAATGTGGAGTCGAACAAGAGTGAAATGGCCAGTGCGTGGGTGGCGGAGTGGTTAGTGTGATAGCGCCTATACTATTGGGTGCCTGAAGGGCACTATTTGTTTAAACCACGTATAAACATTTATTTTTCACACTCGTTCTAAGCTGCTGTTGTTTAAACTGAAAGTAACCCCTTTGTTGTGTTGTAAGTTGCAATATAAACACCATTCAACAGCCATTGTTGTTACGCCGGGTAAGAAGTTTGTAAAAGTGGAGGACCAACGACTGACTTTGCGTTCTGGTGTTTAAATGAAGATGTAGCATGAAAGTTATTAGGAAAACAATGTTTTGAAAACAACGAAAGGAAAACAATGAAAACAAAGGCAAAGGCCGTAGCTAGCCATGTGTGCAAACCGTCCAAGTTTTTCCCGATCCAGCCCCATTCAATCAAATCGGTAAAATGGGGAGAGTGGGTGTCTACATTTCATTGGAAACGGTAGTACATCGGGTATATAAATGAGCAACAACCCTTAAGAGTAAAACATCCGCTCAGGCCGGACTCTGAACTGCGACCCTCGAATTAGCTGGCAAGGACTTTTAACCCATCGCCACCAGAGCAGAAAATGTGTAAATGAGAGTAATTTTATGGGGAAAATAGTGACATGAATACTTTTCAAATTAATTATTTTAGACTTCTTCCATTTTCAAAATATGTTATTTACCTATTCTCTCTTCATTACCCCGCCTTTCTTATGTGTTGTATGGATGGTTCATCCCTCCATCTATCTTTTTTGGTCCTCCTAAATCTCTTTATCTTTTAGGTAACTTATCTCAGGCTACTTTCACTATCCTTTCTTCATATACGCGATAACGCGATCCTTCCATCCATGCTTTATTTTTGACGTCCACTCCTCGATGTTTTCTAATATTGCAGGTTTTTCTTATGTTTTCGTTTCCCTCTCGGTCGGTCCAAGGGAACTTTGCCCGCAATCTTCTTCAATACTTTCATCTTACTATTTCCCATTCGCCTTGTCGTCGTTGCAGTATTTGGTAATTTCTCCAACATACATGTATATGACATCAATAGTCTCATAACTGTTGCATATATTCAAGATTATATTCTAGACACTGGGCAGAGTTTATATATTCCCCCAGTCTGACTTAAAATAAAGTGATCTTTGTGGCCCTAAAATTTGGTAAAAGACCATAAGGTTCCATGGTGTGACTCTTCTATTCGTAATCATTTGACAATTTTCTTTTTCAATGCTGGTAAGTATTGCACGTTAGTTTTCTTTCTCATCTATCTATATATATATAAAAACGAATGTATGTCTGTCTGTATGTCTGTCCTGTATGCATTACTACACTGTTGATCCGATCGCCAAGAAAGTTTAAGAAGTTGTTGAGTACACTCTTGCGAAGGTTTCGAAGGTTTTAGAATAAAAATTTTTTAAATATCGCCCCCCCCCAAGGCCCTCTTAATCTTTCGAATACTTTTCGCGCAACAACGCCCGATGGGTAAGCTAATAATCCTAACCTAATTTTTCAAATACTATTACATTTAAAAATACGATCGTTCTGAAATTTTGCCGAGTAATAGTTCAAGGCAGGAGAAAAGTTGTAGGCTACTTTAAAATGATCTCAGGGCCCATAAAGGGCCCAAAAAGGGGCCCTTAGGTGGTTCACTGTACGTATCGGGTTTTGTGCAGTGGTTTCATTTTTTACTTTTTTAAATTATTTCCGCTCAAGATAGAGAGTTGGAATTTTTTTATTAAATGTCTGAAAGAAGTTTTTAATTCTTTCAATAAATTATCCTTTTCACTTCTTAATTGACTGAAATTGCGTTTTTAGCTGCAGAAACATATTTTTCTGTGAAATCAACAATACCATATTCGCTTGACAACCAGATTTCGGTCATTGCTGTTGGAATTCATATTGGTTAGTTGAGCCGATTAGGAATGCTAAGCATTGGGATTTGTGCAGCGGTTAATTATTTCGTTTTTTAAAACAACTTTAACTAAAGATAGAGAGTTGAAATTTATTTTATCACATACCCGAAAGCATGATACTACTAAAATTAGTGGTATCATGCCCGAAAGAATTAAGTTTCTATCTTTTTCAATCGATTTTCTTTTACGCATTTTCCTTGACAACCAAATAAACAAACAAAAATAACCATTAAATCAAATCTTAATTAACGAAAATGAAATTCTGAATAGCTGCTCAACAAGTAAGTACTCGAATTATGTACTAAACTATAATGTTATTTTAGCCTGGCTGTGCAGGTAGTATGATTACAGTAAAGGGTTTCAAAAAATTGTCTCTCTACTCTATATTAAACAAGTGTTACAAATTTCATTGTTTTTATTTTACCATGTTATTTTTTATCATTCTGTCAATTTTTCAGTCATTTGACTTATAATTATTATTGTTTATGGGAGATATTGTCATATTGCTTACTTAATATTGTCTCACAATTGTATAGATGCTCTGCAGAAGAAAATATTAATTTAATAAAACAATTACTTGAAATGTAGTCTGTTATCACAACTACTTACTAACTCCTCACCTCTTATATAAAGAGTTTTGAAGGAAGTATGATCCCGAGCAACGCCGGGTAATTCAGCTAGTTTGATATAATGTAAGCTCATTATATATGGCTGTCTTCGCAATTGTTACGAGAAAATTTGCTTAGCGACTACCTCCACTAGAGAAATATTTCCGCATAGGGATCCTGGCGTACAAATGTAGCATCCAAACTTAAAGAAGAGCGATCAATGCTTTTATACTTAGCACCACAGCCTTCCATAGCATTCTGATCTTGAAGCATAAAAAAAGGGAGAGCGGGTTGATGTGGAAGGGTACAGTACTGGCCCGGCAGAGGGGGATATTTTTCCAGAGAAAACCTGATCCCTACTTGAGTGTCTTGTGGATGGCATTTCAAATACAGTACTCCGTCTGTCGGATGACACGTTAAACCGTGGTCCCCTTGGTGCCTTTCGTTAAGATCAGGCCAATGCCGACGCCGGGTTCCTCCTTTCCAACCCTCCTCCCTCACCTGTCCCCCATGGCGCAAATGACCTTAGTCGTCGGTCGCCTCCTCAACTATCCAATCCAATCATGAAAATGCAACATGTCGTGCCTTGGCTTCCACGTTGACGCACCATGGGCAGTTTTCGGATTCAATGGGTCGGACGCCCATCTCCCCAAGCTCTATGGCATGATCTCCGAGGAACGTCCGTATCTTTGCCAAATGTAGGCCATTCTCTAAAATGGACCAAATAAAAATGACTTCGTTGACTCAACTTGAGATTTATTGGCACGACCCGGGTTTCGACACTTCGTGTCATAGATTCAAATATTTAAGTTTTCACTTGGTGACAATGAAGGTCGACACTGTAGTAAACAGTGTCGACCTTCAGTGTACCTGATGATGGCGTAACCGCCGAAACCGGTTGTTCTTGTAATAATAAATCTGTTTAAAGCACCAAGATTTGTTTATACAACTTCCTGTCATATTCAGGTCTCATTTGGTATAGGGGTAAATGAGGCAAAAGAGGTTTGCAAGGATAGGCCAGTATGGAGGAAATTATTTAATCAGATTTGGGTGTACAAATATGTATTCTCGAATGAAACTTTGTGACTGTGCCTACCCCGGAAGGGAACGGCGTGATTGGTATGGTATGGTAATGTATTTGATATAGTGCGAACTCATTATATATGACTGCCTGAAGATGACACGAAGATGTCACCTTAAGATGACACGAAGTGTCGAAACTCTAACTGCTAGCAAACTGAAGTGGAGTTAACAAAGTCATATTTATTTGGTCCATAATGGATAACTTCCCCAAAGTAAAGCCTGCAACCATTTCCTTCATTCTCTAAAGGTTTTCCGCTCTACTTGATCGACTGCTCCTCCTAGACCATTCAAATGATTTCTCAAGGACAAGTCCTCTATATAAACCTTTGATTTTGGTCAAGTATGCACGTGTAAGTATACTTACAGGCACGGAAACAGCCTTCAGACGAAGCAGAGAGGGAGGCTCAGAATGTGCTGGGGGGTCCAGAAACCTGTACCCAATAGTTCAACGAGAGGGGGACAGAACGGCTTTCCATGGATGACATGGGGGACTGACTGACTGGAGGGGAAGGTGGAACGGGTGGATCGCCCCCTCTCGGAGAGGGGGATGTAAATGGGGGACGATTTAATACGATGCAGGGGAGGGTGGCTGAGTGAAGGGGGAGGGAGGGTTGAGCACCAGATTAAAGATTAAGTCCCTCATTCGCCATGGTTTGCGGTTGATTAAATAGTCCCTTTAAGCAAAACCATGAGATCTCGTTTGACAGGGATTAAGAGCCTCGGGACGGTCATTAATACTTAACGAATCGCGATGAGAGAATTGAGGCGTAAGACGTTAAAGAACCTCAATTTAAGATGTGGTTATCCTGCGATGTGAATCGAGTCCCGCGGAGTGAGTAACAGAAAGACGCGCATAGGCATCGATTTGAAGAATGAAATGGATTTCGGTTCGGTAAATTAACCATATAATGCTTGCTGTGCCCGGCATGTGTTGCGATGCCTCTTTCTGGGTTCAAAATCGGTCCCTAACTGAATTTGAGACCTGGTCCAATGAATTCCTCGTACCTACACAAGATTTCGTAACGTACAAATGATGGCATGAGTTTCCATTCCATGCCTATGCTGCGGTTTCCAAGTAAATAAAATATTCTATTGTTGAAGTAGGGCAAAAATTGAAGATTTTCGAGCTAAAAAATTCGATCTTATGAAAAAGCGAGTGTATACAAAAATGGAATGCAGAATTAAATAAAAAGCAAACAAAGAAACCACTGCATCAAATCTGATTCCATGTACAAATAAATAACGTACATTTTAACTCAGATTATATCTCACTGATATGGTGCTGATTCACATGATATCATGTCCAACTGATACGATTCTGATGCACGTGATTGAGCAGCTCGTAAACCACGGAGTGTACAGAACTCTTAAAATAGTCTCTATACTCCTTGCCGTTGACGATATGCTTCGTTGGTTGCTTGTAGTTCCACGCCTGTTTGAGAAGCTCGCGTGCCATCACTCATTTGTTGAAACGACTCGCGCTCCACCTATTGTATTATGATTTTAGTAATCCAGAAACCTTCGCGGGCGCAAGCGCATGACAACTACCAAAGTTTCATCGTAATCTGATGATACGTATTGGAACGCATAGAAGACGAACAAACAAACATTCATTTTTATATATTAGATTACGTGCTTGGGGGCATGATCGCGATTCGGAGAATAACTACCGAGTCTTCCAGTTCCGCAGACTACCTGAATTGCAGATAAATCGTTAGGTTGCGTTCCTATCAAGAAAGCAAAAGAGACATACTTCCGCAAAAGTTGCTTGCGAGAGCAGGAAAGGAGGAAATGCTTTGAGGTCACTAAATAGACAATGCGGGAATCCGAATTCTAACGCCGCGCGCAAATTTTTAATCAAACAGCCAATATGAAAATATTTCACGACTGCATCCAAATATAAACTTTGGATATCATTAGTTGAGCTGGGATAGAAAATTATTGTCTAAGTATACCATTGACAGCGCAGTCTATGATGCATGGATGCCTCTCCACACAGTTTGAATAAATCGAGACAGGAGATATCAAAGAAGAAATCACTACGCGCGTTCTGCGGTGTACTCGGCTATATTTTGGCACATGAGTTACGTCTTTAAATAAGGTTTTATGAGTTATGAAAATAGTTAACAATTACGTTATTCGCTTCGGCCAAGTAACGTGCCGATTTCTACGGTATGACCTAACTTATGTTGAGTTTTCTAAATAAGGGAAATCAAAATGAATCAAGAATAGTGGTAGTGATGAAGGTGCAGTTAAAAATCGCTATATTATATTTTTCACATTCTATAGATATTGAGAGTTAACGTCACAAGATTCTGAATGTGTTTATCCTGTCAATGGACAAGCACTCAAGTGCAATATCCATCACTTTTAACTCAGAGACATGTGACTTGAAGTTATGTAACGCGAATACATTCCAAATACTTTTTTTATCGCTCCGAGTCAGATGTTAACGGACGCACTGTTTATTTGGGTGAGGCAAGGCGTAAATAGCTAATGCACAATCACCCCACGCTTTAATATTTACTGAATTCAGGTGTCAAGTTGCAGGCGAGACTTGGCGAAAGCCTCGAGATAGAGATCAACAATCGAAAGAGAACACGCAACCCGGTTTCAATGGATTGCTATTACTTAAGCGAGTCGGTGCGTTTGGGTAAGCGGGCCCCGTGCACCGGAAACAACCGTAACTCACTTCATTTCGACGTGAAAAGTGCTGTTTCCGGCACGAAATAGTAGCTAGTGCAATCCAAGATTTTGTAGTATTGGAAAATAACAATCAGTAGCAGGGTATTAGCCCGAACGCTGGTTGTTAGCATGTTGCCAACGTAACACTCTCCTAGGATCTGATTTGGCCATTAGGACGTTCTCTTGACTGCTTTTGGTCATCGCTTACGCTCCATTTAAATCCCTACCATCTGCATCAGTAACTCGAATGCTTGTAGCAAGTTAACGCCAACCCAGTAAACTTGTGAGGGTGCTTTGTTAAAAATTACGGTGTCAAAAAATTACAAATTTATTCTTACAACATGTACGTTAAACTGGGGTATGAAACATGAACAAATATGTTAGATTTGTGCTAAGGCTAGGAAGGAAGATGAGTACCTTTTGATGGCTACCTAACACCAAGAATGATGCAAGTGTAATGCTGATTATATTCCCGCTAAGTAGAGTAATAAGCTCCGCGAGTAAATTCAACATATTTGTCTGTCAACCTCTACTCTTAAACAAAATCATAAAAGATATGCGCCCCTTACAGCTATCGGCCTTACTCAAATTGAGATCATAACTCAGATGAAACGCCGATTCATCACCCGTTTCATTCATCAAACTAAGGGATTTCACATAACTTACCCCACTCCAAGATGATAACAGGTAAGTCATCGAACGAGTAAATCAGCACGCGTAAGTTGCACAGAGCATTGAGGATTGACAGGTAAGCTCACTATACTTAACAGTGAACTACAACTCCGAACCAGAAGAATGAAAAATTTAGGTCATGGATGCCAATTTCGGTGACTTTCATATCTTGAGTGATAAAGCTATTCATCAGTCACGCCGCTTATAAAAGGTGGAAAATATTGTTATCGTTATCCCGCATAAACCTTGCGGAATTTTAATAGCTATTTCCGAACAAGAAACAGTAAATTGTGGCTCGCTGGTGATTCACATACCCCCTATTCTTGACGCCCACTCCCAGCATTCCGGCAAATATGTTTTGCTGAGTAATGCACATCAAACCCTTAAGCTTAACGCACTTAACAGATAACCACTAGTCTTGCAGCGAAGAATGAAAAATGAAGTGTTCGGACAGCCTTGGGACACGGTAGCTCGAGTAAAATGTCAATTTATCATCCGTGTCTTTCTTAAAACTATAAAAGTTTTACTTAGCCCAGCTTAATCTTGACGATCGAAACACATTTTCCGAACCAGCTAGTGTAAATTCTTGATCCTTGATGATTCAAAAAGAAAAATCCCCTGTCCCCCCCCTTCGAGTGCCATTCTAAAGCGAGCACCCTAAACAGCTACTGGTCTCGAGAGGATTTTAAAACTCTCCTTTTTTTGTCCGGAATCTCATTACCGACATAATCCGCTCGGAAATTCAAAAGCTGAGCGCCCCTCCTTTCAAATTTTCCCCTCGTCCATTTCTCTACTCCACCTCCCACTTTGAAATGCTCTCCAAATTGCTATGAGCCGATAATGGCGTTGTCGAGTCCACTGAGTCCGTGACTCTGCAATATTTCGCACCCAATCCACTTGCCCGGCTCTCTGACATTCAGCGTAGAGAGAAACAAATTGACTTACACAGCTCTGCGTGTTAGTTCACCTGATTCCTGGGAGAGGGCAATTTAACGGAGTGCTGTTCCTCGCGCAAATGAATGACCAAATCAGTCAAATATGATGAAACTATGACATTCGACTTAACGTACCTCTGGCTTGACTACGTGAGTCAAGACCATTCAGGTATGTAAAATAAATTTTCTGGCTTCACTCGGTGGAACAACATAGCGATGATTTTAAATGAATATACTTTGTAATATTACACAATAGTTTTTATTACTCCTACCTAGGTTTTGACTCAAGTTAAGTCTTGATAATGATAATGAATGAAACCTTGATATTGACTAACTAGAGTCGAAACCTAGGTCAGAGTAATAAAAATCATTGTGGTATATTACAAAGTGAATTTATTTAAAATCACCATTCAGGTATATGGAGAGGGCGCTTGCTATGCTGGGCAAAGCTAGAAACTGAAGCCAGTCCGCCATCTTCTTTAACCCTCATTTTCCTATCGCTTGTGGCAAGAAACTGCCTGTCGCAAGTTTCAAGACATGGGCAATCACTGTCATTCAAGAGTATTCCCCAGTCGTACGTTCAAAGTGCTTCTCTGCGTCCGGGCATAATTTACAAGCTGCATTAAGACTTCTCTTTTGATAGAATGCATTCTTTGCTTTTGATGGTCTGATCACAATACCTTTGTTGCTTCTTTCAACGCTGGTGATCCCGCTTCCCAAGAAGTCAAACATTTCCACTTGCGACAGTTTTTGCTG
This sequence comes from Ceriagrion tenellum, assembly GCA_963169105.1. Classification (NCBI taxonomy): domain Eukaryota; kingdom Metazoa; phylum Arthropoda; class Insecta; order Odonata; family Coenagrionidae; genus Ceriagrion; species Ceriagrion tenellum. Next base: position 51,842,555 of record OY720637.1, read on the forward strand.
CCAAAGTTTGACGGAGATTGTATCTTCCTCATTTTTTCAACTGATTATCTTGGTTTTCTTTTTGTTAGCCTTGATAGCTATAGCTGTATTCCATCATAGTTTTGTCCATATAGTTTCGCATTATCGTCCGAAGAAGTCTCATTACATCACAAATGGCCGGTTACAAGAACATTTAGTTATGAAATCAATAGTCACAAAATCTATGAATTTATGTACTTCATATAAACATTCCCGTTGCAAGAACACAGCAACCAGTTTTATTACTTATCTACCAATAGTAAATTGCTTCAAATATTTGATCTAATATTCCACCGCAGGATAAAATGCAAAATTCATGCAAGTTCATCCATCATAATTGCAAATGCACATGATAATTTTTCAGAAAGTGTAAGCAAACTGGTCATTCGTCTCAAAACAACCCTTTTACCAAGTAATTAAGTCTCTAAGCGGTTCATTGCGCATCCGCCATCTTGAAAACTTATGGAACTCATTTCTCGATGCCATGCGTTATGAAACCAATAAATTTATTGAATGTTTCAAAAGGAGTTATTGATTGGTTGGCATGGCTTATGGGTCCCATAACTTTATTGAATTCATGTGTGTCGTTCCTGCAACTGGCCATTAGGGACCTAATTTTTTTGTATCTCACAATATTGGAAGTGATTTTAATCTCAGGAAATGACTCTTTGACGTAAGAATCACTGATCCTTATCCCAGATGACTTATTGTTGGAGTATATGAAACATTTCATGGTATAAAATCAGTCAATTTATCTCTTGCAACGATACGACTGAAGAATCGCCTTAATGTAAAATTATCCTCCACGTAGAGCAATTGGGAACAATGGCCCAGGGACGAACAACTCCACTTAAGGTCTATAGCAGGGAATCTCTGTTACCATCAAACAGTTGCTTCCAAATATATTACTCCTATCAAGCATTCAACACTATTAATTAACTATGTAATGCATTACATTAGGAGCAATAGCGGGCTTTGGAAAATTTGATTTCGAGAATGAAACAGGATTTACCCTCTGGAGCAAAGACGCCATCTACTCCTACATTTACTCCAACTGGAACTTTTTAAAAGAATCCTGAAATGCAAATGTATTTTCCAAGCCGCCGCGACGCAGGATCCTAGGCATCCTAGTAAAAAAAACTATAAACCCTCATAATGTACAGGGAGTTATTTACGATCAGCCACGAAAAACGCCCACTTGTTTAGACAATGGCTCGTCTGAAACCGAGCCGGCCCGCCGGCGTCTGAGTGCCTCAGGGAGCCCAACAATGGAAAGCGGACCGGATCCGCCATGACACGGCCACCTTTTGCCGCGCCGATTGTTGCCGAAGTAGGAGAGAGAGGGGAGGGCGGAAGGAGAGGGAGGGGGGGAGAGGGGAAATGAATGTACACACACATATACTGCTAAGAGTGGGGCGAGGTGCGAGGTGGGGGGGCAAGAATAGAACCTTTTGTGGGGCCGAAAAAAAGTAACTGTTGTGAAGGGGTCTGTGTAGAGACAGAGGGTGGGGAGTAGGGTTGGGGAAGATCAATGTAGGGGGTGGGGAGAGGAAGAAAAGGGTCTGGAAGGGGGGTGGGGGGTACGGGGATGGGCGGAGGGCACGTAGAGCATTGGCTGGGTCCCCTAACCCTCTCTGAAATTCATGGTCTTACATGAACTCCCATTGCTTCTGCCCTCCGTACTAACACCTCCATTGAGCTACGGCCTTCCCCGCCCCCCCATCCCGTCACCCCCCGCCCGACATCAAAACACGAAACTTACCCCATCCCCCCCTCTCCGTACCTTCTCCTTCCACCCTCCCCGCCACCGAAGGCTAAAAAGAGCGAAGCATTATCCCTCACGGGGGGGTGTGGAATGAGGAGAGTGGCAGAGGGTGGTGGGTAGGGGTTGGAGGATGTCGTAGAAAAATAGATAAAGAGTGGAAGGGGGGTTGAAAAATGAAAAAATGAGTTAAATGAGGGATGGCGAAGTAGGGTGATGCTTCGCAGTGTGCACTCGAAGGCGCCTTTGTAATGCTAATCACGATCCGTGAATGCTTTGCGAATAGGTGGAGAATGCAAACTCTGAGGAATAGAGGTGCTCTAAATAGGTGCATGCATACTAGCCGTATCGCTTCATTGGCACACTATGCGCGCGCATTCTGCGTGCACTCCAAGGATTCGATACAATACTTCCCGATCGTATAAAAGCTCCTAAATTTTGCATAGGTCTACAACAGGACCACTGTGGTAGATGGAAAGGGCGCTTACTATAGTGGCCAATGCTGGAAGCTGTGAAGTGGGCGTGGTCCCTCAAACACCTTCGTAAACCTCGATTTTCCTCGGCGAGAACAAAATGCAGTACAACTTTCAAATTTTAAAGATTATTATATATTTTCTACTCTTACCTTTCGTGTAACTTGAATGTCTCCGGTTCGACCCCATACGAGTAAAAGCATTTCGAGTAGAAATACATGTAAATTTCAATTTTTATTGACTGTAAACCATTTTTCTTTTGCATATTTAAGTTAGAGATAATATTCGCACAGGACCACAGTCGACGTGGACCATTTGAAAGATAATTGAATACAAACTCTTATTTATACAACCGAATCTTGTTTTTCAACTACTTTACAGTTAATTTAAAAAAACATTAATAAATTTGCCGAAAATACAGCGTTTTTGATTCTCTGTCTCCTTGACGACCGATAGCATTGTCGAAGCCACCTCTCATATGGATGTATGGTGAAAAAAGGCCCATAACGTATAATTTAAAATGTTATGTAGTTTTTTCCAGCGAAAAACTTTGGAAAGAGCAAAGACTAGAAGAAAAACCCGAAAGACCTGTACCTAAATTGCTGCCATAATGACGGAATTCCACACTGTGCAGTCTATATATAAAAGTCTCAGACCACAAGGTCCCAAAAGTGGGCTAATCAATTTCAGTTAAGTTTTCCTTTGAGCAGTTAAATTGGCCATTTCCACTGATCAAATAATTAGTATTGAAAAATCTACATCTACATATATCCTGCGAGCCGGCGCAAGGGCGTGTGGCACCATGGTTGTTAGGAGACCAGCCGTGTAAAAGGCCGCTTTACACGGTAGATTGTATTGTACAAACGAATGTATCATAGAATGTACAAGAAACGTTATGTCCCATAAAGTCATTCAGACAATCACACAATTTTCCCCTTTACACGGTAAAAATTTCCTCATGCAAGAGTTCATACATTCGTTTGTACAATAAATTGTACCGTGTAAAGCGGCCTCAAGGGAAAAGTTTCTGAGTTGAGAATTGGTGACGTCTAAAATGGGAGTGTATTTAGTGGAGCTCAGTTTTTATTGTGATCGCTTATTGTGCGCGGAAAGAACGAGTTTTTGTACTTATCTGTTCGGCAATGTTTCTCTCTTAATTTTATCGCTTCTGTCAGACCTACAGATGTAGTGAGGCGTCATGATAATATTCTGCGTGTCGCTCTGCAACGCATCAGTTCTGGATTTCTCAAGCAAGCTGAGCCTAGCGAGAAACCTCCGAGTCTCTAGGGGCTCCCACCTTAATCCCTCTTAAAGTTGTGAAACACTATACGTTAGCTCGTAGCAGCAGCTTGAGATATGTGAGTAAATAGAAGGAAAGATTCTTTTCTGTTTCGTTAGAACAACTAAACTATTCATTACCCTCATCCCCTCCGCTAGTTACCTACATTTGCGATGTAAACGTAAGCATGTATGGTTGATTTTCCAAATTCCACAACTCTGGATGGATCAAAATGGAGAATGTGCATATAAATACGAGGGTGAGTCAATAAATAAGTCGCAAATGTCAGCATTTCATCATCAGAATCAGTCGTAAACATTTCATTGGGAACGCTTGGAACATCCACCGTACAGGCCCGACTTAGCCCCCAGTGGTTTTCATCTGTTTGGGCCCCTAAAAAATCATTTGGGTGGCCGTCATTTTGATACAGATGATGCTGTAATCTATGAGGTTACACGTTGGCTGCGACAGCAACCAAAGGACTTCTTTGCAGCTGGCTTTCAAGGACTTGTAAAGAGATGGGATAAGTGCCTGAATGTATGGAATATGTGAATATGTGGAAAAGTGAAATAAATGTCAGAAAGTTACTTTAATTATTTTTGCCTCAATTCAGTTTTGCGACTTATTTATTGACTCACCCTCGTAGTTTTTATCAGTTGGCTCGGATATTTTTTGCTGTAAGCTTTTACTTGCTCGCCATCGCACGGCGCGGCGCCACTGCGCTCCAAGCTGCAAGTTAAATGTCACTGCTGTCGTGACAGTGTATTACTAGGCAGTGGTCGGTGATAAGTATGTTCATAATATACTAACAAAGATTACTTCACTCAAATGATTCTGATTGCCACTTTCTCCCCGATGCTCACGAGTGGTTTTCCGAAAACGAATGGAAGAAACAGCACATAAATAAACAACTACATGATATATGAAAAGGAAGTATTGCGATGAAAGCTATGAAAGTTATTTTTCATCACATTCTCTCTGTACCTTATACAACAGAAGATTACCCAGACAGCCATTGGGTTGAAAATTGGGAGATTTCCCATATTCCAGGGAAAAAAATTTATTTAAATCCCCCAGGGACAACAACTTACTAGAGATGGGCTAAGTCGATCATTTTAGTGATCCAATCATTTTGATTCGAGTCACTTAAAAGATTCAATCAACTGATTCAATCATTTGATTCATTATGACTCGTAAGTGAGATTGATTAGATGAATCACGAGACTCACGTGACTCGAATGAATCAAGATTGAAGAGACTCAAACACTCGAATGATGCTAATTGATGCCATCACTATATTTGAATAATTGATTTCGAATAATTACTATCGTGCAAAGAAATTTAGGAAGGCTGATTGATTTCCATATTCCACAAATTTTGGATCCGCATTAAATTGGAGATTTCCAAGTACTAAAGTCACGAGAATATTTAAAGAGGGTAAACTGTCACAGACTGAATTCAGGAAGAATAACGTCAAACTATGGACATGAAAATTAAATCACTAGCTCAGACTACACAAATTAATGTGTATGAATGTTTTCTGATCTGCTGTATTGAATTCCATTCAATTAGGAGCTTTCAACTGAGCAAGTAATTAAAATTCTTATCAAGTTTACCAACTGTAATGATGCGCTGATATTGTAACAAGGGTTAAATTTCATCGTTTTTAAAATGAGCGCCTTGTCTCTAACTATGCTATACAAACATAAACTCACTGACCAAATATTAATGGATTTATGCCCATGAAGATATCTCTCTGACATTTCATGACTTGACATAACGGATAACGTACTATCGTTTCCAAAAGTCTGAGTGCATCCACTTTTCCCCATTCTACGGTTTGTGCGGAGGGAAAAATTTTGAAATTTGGCTCTACTTGCGGACTGTACCTTTTGCTGGGCTAGCTTGACTTGTCGTGAGACGACGGTGGGGAATGAATTACCGACGGAAGGATCGACGGGGACGGAGTAAAACACGCGAGAGGAAAGCCCCATCGTATTGCACCGAAGGTTATTCGCGCTCATGCGGTTGTGACGAGACGATGGAAGCCTCCGACTTGTGCGATTTTCGCTCCCGAAATTCACATTTGTGCCCACGAGTGAGCCTCTCTGTAGAAGCGGCGCGGTAGCCGCTTGGTTAAGACTGCCTCGCCAGGCGAATTTGAAACATTCCCGTGTTCGATGCTCAGTCGTTGTCTTTTTTTTGCACTCAAGTAATTTCAATCTGACTGTGGCAATTAACCTCGAGTACAGTCTATTTACATCAACGCACCCGGTACTGTTTATTATAACACAGGAATTCAATAACGCAGGACAACCTAATACGAAAGATGACTCCTTGAATTCTTATTTCTCCTTAAGCCAATCTATTCACAGTGAATAGATTAACGTATCACTAGCTGAATTGTTTTCTTAAACGTCTCATGAGCTGAATATTTTTGGTCTTAGCATTGAGTATGGCAGAATCTCGCGAGAGGTAAGATTCCTATGTTCGAAACCAATCTCTCTTCTCACCACCTAAATATCAAGTCGCATTCTAGGTATGATATTTTTGGTGATCCGCAAGTGATACATATCATTGAAATTTCTTAGATATGCCTCTTATTCAAACTCTTAGTTCTGAAAGAAATAATATGCTGTGAAAAACAGTATTAATGCTATAGAAAGAGGGTTTCTCAGCAAGTGGGTGTACGAGCGAAAGTTAATCATACGACTCGGGCCGAAAAAAGTATCCAGTTATTTATTTACCGAAGTCTTCTGACGATTATTGTGATCTGGATATATTATTTTAAAATATCATTGGATGCCGCATATTCTTTCGAAAACTGGAGTCACCTTTCTCCGTTAACCTCTCCTCGGGTAATTTCTGCGAGGTTTGCATTTCTGGGTGGGGAACGGAAAAGAGATTTGTTAATCCTTGCTACTTTCCTGTTGTTGATACTATTTATCCAATAGACAGACCACCAGACTAGTTGCAAATGTTCGTATTTTCTTCAGTTCTTCGGAAATGAGTGGGTGCTATTAGTGACGTTAAAATGATCTGAAAAATATGACGGCGAAAATACGCTGTCATAATACTGTAACTATCAAGTTTCTACCCTATGTTAAATAAACAAAGAAATCCTAAAATTTATTTATTTTATAAATGTTATTTATTTTATTTGTAACCTGAATCTACCAATATGCAACAATATATTGGTATAAACAATTATAATCACGCTCAAAACAGCGAAAACGTCTTTTAACTGGGTAGTAGCGATGCTACATCTACATCGATATATCGAAATACTCGATATTTTCTTGACCGAGACATCGAGTCGTAAAATAATCCGATGAAAATTGAGAGAGTGGTGAGTACTTTTATTAACATCGAAAAATCGACTACTCGATGTTTTTTAGTCGATGTGGCATGCCTACTATTTAAATACCCTGGTACCCGTGTCGTGACCGGGAAGTATATGATGAAAAATTATTTCCATGATGAATAATTATTTCTATGAGGTACACCAACAAAATGCTTGTCACATTCGATGCAGGTTTCTATAGTGAATGAGTAAGTTGTAGTGATGGGTCGTTCATGATCGATTCGTTCAAAATGATTGAATCGCTACGTGAGTCAAATGACTCATGACTCATTTCGGGAAGATAATTCGATCATTCAATCATTTTGTGTTTCCGTCTGCCGTGTGATTGAATGTGATATTATGTGGAATAACATATTCACATGTACTATCGTTTCCAAAAGTCTGAGTGCATCCACTTTTCCCCATTCTACGGTTTGTGCGGAGGGAAAAATTTTGAAATTTGGCTCTACTTGCGGGCTGCACCTTTTGCTGGGCTAGCTTGACTTGTCGTGAGACGACGGTGGGGAATGAATTACCGACGGAAGGATCGACGGGGACGGAGTAAAACACGCGAGAGGAAAGCCCCATCGTATTGCACCGAAGGTTATTCGCGCTCATGCGGTTGTGACGAGACGATGGAAGCCTCCGACTTGTGCGATTTTCGCTCCCGAAATTCACATTTGTGCCCACGAGTGAGCCTCTCTGTAGAAGCGGCGCGGTAGCCGCTTGGTTAAGACTGCCTCGCCAGGCGAATTTGAAACATTCCCGTTTTCGATGCTCAGTCGTTGTCTTTTTTTTGCACTCAAGTAATTTCAATCTGACTGTGGCAATTAACCTCGAGTACAGTCTATTTACATCAACGCACCCGGTACTGTTTATTATAACACAGGAATTCAATAACGCAGGACAACCTAATACGAAAGATGACTCCTTGAATTCTTATTTCTCCTTAAGCCAATCTATTCACAGTGAATAGATTAACGTATCACTAGCTGAATTGTTTTCTTAAACGTCTCATGAGCTGAATATTTTTGGTCTTAGCATTGAGTATGGCAGAATCTCGCGAGAGGTAAGATTCCTATGTTCGAAACCAATCTCTCTTCTCACCACCTAAATATCAAGTCGCATTCTAGGTATGATATTTTTGGTGATCCGCAAGTGATACATATCATTGAAATTTCTTAGATATGCCTCTTATTCAAACTCTTAGTTCTGAAAGAAATAATATGCTGTGAAAAACAGTATTAATGCTATAGAAAGAGGGTTTCTCAGCAAGTGGGTGTACGAGCGAAAGTTAATCATACGACTCGGGCCGAAAAAAGTATCCAGTTATTTATTTACCGAAGTCTTCTGACGATTATTGTGATCTGGATATATTATTTTAAAATATCATTGGATGCCGCATATTCTTTCGAAAACTGGAGTCACCTTTCTCCGTTAACCTCTCCTCGGGTAATTTCTGCGAGGTTTGCATTTCTGGGTGGGGAACGGAAAAGAGATTTGTTAATCCTTGCTACTTTCCTGTTGTTGATACTATTTATCCAATAGACAGACCACCAGACTAGTTGCAAATGTTCGTATTTTCTTCAGTTCTTCGGAAATGAGTGGGTGCTATTAGTGACGTTAAAATGATCTGAAAAATATGACGGCGAAAATACGCTGTCATAATACTGTAACTATCAAGTTTCTACCCTATGTTAAATAAACAAAGAAATCCTAAAATTTATTTATTTTATAAATGTTATTTATTTTATTTGTAACCTGAATCTACCAATATGCAACAATATATTGGTATAAACAATTATAATCACGCTCAAAACAGCGAAAACGTCTTTTAACTGGGTAGTAGCGATGCTACATCTACATCGATATATCGAAATACTCGATATTTTCTTGACCGAGACATCGAGTCGTAAAATAATCCGATGAAAATTGAGAGAGTGGTGAGTACTTTTATTAACATCGAAAAATCGACTACTCGATGTTTTTTAGTCGATGTGGCATGCCTACTATTTAAATACCCTGGTACCCGTGTCGTGACCGGGAAGTATATGATGAAAAATTATTTCCATGATGAATAATTATTTCTATGAGGTACACCAACAAAATGCTTGTCACATTCGATGCAGGTTTCTATAGTGAATGAGTAAGTTGTAGTGATGGGTCGTTCATGATCGATTCGTTCAAAATGATTGAATCGCTACGTGAGTCAAATGACTCATGACTCATTTCGGGAAGATAATTCGATCATTCAATCATTTTGTGTTTCCGTCTGCCGTGTGATTGAATGTGATATTATGTGGAATAACATATTCACATGTACTATCGTTTCCAAAAGTCTGAGTGCATCCACTTTGCCCCATTCTACGGTTTGTAGTATTCAGTTGCGTAGCCAGGGGGGAGCAGGGCGCAAATTCCCCACCCCCGCCCCCCGTGTTCTTGCTCTCCTAAGTCTGTGAATGTTTCCGCTCATAAGTCCCAAAAACGTCGTGAATCAATTTCATAACTTAATTATCAACAATAAATTCTACAAGGTCTCTAAGTTTGGATAGTTTATTACGACTAAGAATTGTAACCTAACGTTTAGTAAACTGGTGAATTTATGAGTCGGCGCTCCCTAAAAATTTTGCCTCCTTTCCCCCGGCGCCCCCTAGACCCGAAACCTGGCTACACCACTGGATATATTATTATAAAATATCATTGGATGCCGCATAGTTTTTAGAATACCGGAGTCACCTTTCTCTATTAACCACTTCTCGGGTAATTTGTGCGAGGTATCCATTTCCGGGCGGGTAAAGGATAAAAGAATTTAAAAAGGGAATTGTTGATCCTTGCTTCTTTTCTGTCGTTGACACTATTTATTCAATTGACAGACAAACTAGCTTCAAAGGTTCATATTTTCTTCATTTCTTGAGTGGATGTTATTAGTGAAATTAACAAGAACTGCAAAATATGACGGTGAAAATATTTACGCTGGCATAATTCGACCAATTGTATATTAGCCGCAACGGATTGTCGTTTTCTTCTCTCTTTGCAGCCGAAAGGAAAGGGGTGAAAAAATAAACACATGAAATTCTTTCAATTTTCTTTCGTCACCCCCTGAATCCACCACTTCCTGTAACCGGCGATTTATTGATGTGACTAAGTTTTCGCATATTTGAGGCCATCTGCGGAAGGAATCTCATTACTCCCGGACATGGGCTTCTAATTTCTCCACAGATTTTGTATCAACCAATTTCCACTCCTGAACCATAAGTCCCCGCAGATTTTCTATGGGATTTAAATCTGGTGGTAACATGCCCAACATGGTAACACCACTAATTGCTTATTTCGAAAAAAAGTCCGGCCGTATGTATTCGTTTCGTTAGTAAAATTCGTTTCCCCGTCCGGAGCAACCTCTTTTGAGAACGGTATCAGATTATCTTCTAATATGTTAACGTACTCTAGCGCGATCATTTGAACCGACGTCCTCTCTAATGGTCCAGGACCAGAAGCGGTCATTGTTCCCCGAAAGCTTGCAGTAACACGCCAAGATGTTTTAGTCCTCAAAATGTTGCTGGATTCGTATCTATAAAGACAAAATTCATCGAAGATACATCAAGAAACATCATATTTTACATTTCAAATATGTGTGTAAAATATAATTCATTTCTTAAATTTGGCAGTTTTAAACTAAGCTCCTGTATTCTGCGGCGTAACATTAATCTAAATGGGATCGGATGATTTTCTACGTCAATAATTTGTTTTAAATACTGACATCAATTTGACCTCTCTTCGTGGCAGTTTACCGACGCACTTTTAAGTGCTAAAAATCTATGCATTTATCACTAATAACTAACTTTATTTGTCTAATACTTAAGCACTTTGTGATTATGAGGGAAATATCAACAGAAATCGAGGAAGGCGTTGATTAAGGTAATTCAGATTAAGGCCTGAATCAATTCAAGATTAAGCATATGCAAACGGAAAACTTTCCGCGTATTTCGCGGACGCCAAAAGTGTATTCGGCCGCTGCAATCACTCCTGAATGTTTTCTCGTCAGAAAATATGGCGATGTCCCAGAAAGCTTGAGGCAAATTCATATAGGCATTAGCAAAATGCAGCCTTGCAATTTTATGGTCTTCAGTCAACATTGGTTTACGTGCAGGTTCACGGTGCCTGAGTCCTGCTTCATGGAGGCGTCGCCTGACAGTTGAATAACTGCATTGCAGGCCCAAATTAACATGAGTGCCTTCTGCTTCTTTAATCGACAGAGGGTTATCCAGGGTGAACTGAGTAATTTCATCAACTGCAGATGACGTGCATCGAGGCCTCCCCGATCGGGGCCTACTCTTCAATACGTCGTCTCCGCCTTCAGAGCGCTGCGTCCACCTCCGTACGGTGTTCCGATGAACACCCATTCTTCCGGCAATCTCGGAGATTTGCATCCCGGCGGCCACCATTCCAACGATCTTGCCTCTGCTAGCGACAGATAGCTCGGCAGAAGGGTCACGTTCTATTGCGACAGTCTGAAAGCGACTGGCTTTGCGTTCTTCGAACATATTCAGGAGTATTCTATGGTTTACCAATATCCTATTTTATGGTACGGACTCGACGCAAGACCATCAAATAACTCTCAGTATTCCTTATTTTGGAAAAAATCTATATACAAGCGATTGTACCAGAAGAAATGTACATAATTTTTGGAGATGATATGGATTATGAAGAGAATTTAATGGTATAATTCTGAAAAAAGGAATACCACGAAGTTACCAAGGAACTTGTGTTATTTATGGATAATGAATTTTAGGATTTCTTTGTTTATTTAACATAGGGTAGAAACTTGATAGTTACAGTATTATGACAGCGTATTTTCGCCGTCATATTTTTCAGATCATTTTAACGTCACTAATAGCACCCACTCATTTCCGAAGAACTGAAGAAAATACGAACATTTGCAACTAGTCTGGTGGTCTGTCTATTGGATAAATAGTATCAACAACAGGAAAGTAGCAAGGATTAACAAATCTCTTTTCCATTCCCCACCCAGAAATGCAAACCTCGCAGAAATTACCCGAGGAGAGGTTAACGGAGAAAGGTGACTCCAGTTTTCGAAAGAATATGCGGCATCCAATGATATTTTAAAATAATATATCCAGATCACAATAATCGTCAGAAGACTTCGGTAAATAAATAACTGGATACTTTTTTCGGCCCGAGTCGTATGATTAACTTTCGCTCGTACACCCACTTGCTGAGAAACCCTCTTTCTATAGCATTAATACTGTTTTTCACAGCATATTATTTCTTTCAGAACTAAGAGTTTGAATAAGAGGCATATCTAAGAAATTTCAATGATATGTATCACTTGCGGATCACCAAAAATATCATACCTAGAATGCGACTTGATATTTAGGTGGTGAGAAGAGAGATTGGTTTCGAACATAGGAATCTTACCTCTCGCGAGATTCTGCCATACTCAATGCTAAGACCAAAAATATTCAGCTCATGAGACGTTTAAGAAAACAATTCAGCTAGTGATACGTTAATCTATTCACTGTGAATAGATTGGCTTAAGGAGAAATAAGAATTCAAGGAGTCATCTTTCGTATTAGGTTGTCCTGCGTTATTGAATTCCTGTGTTATAATAAACAGTACCGGGTGCGTTGATGTAAATAGACTGTACTCGAGGTTAATTGCCACAGTCAGATTGAAATTACTTGAGTGCAAAAAAAAGACAACGACTGAGCATCGAACACGGGAATGTTTCAAATTCGCCTGGCGAGGCAGTCTTAACCAAGCGGCTACCGCGCCGCTTCTACAGAGAGGCTCACTCGTGGGCACAAATGTGAATTTCGGGAGCGAAAATCGCACAAGTCGGAGGCTTCCATCGTCTCGTCACAACCGCATGAGCGCGAATAACCTTCGGTGCAATACGATGGGGCTTTCCTCTCGCGTGTTTTACTCCGTCCCCGTCGATCCTTCCGTCGGTAATTCATTCCCCACCGTCGTCTCACGACAAGTCAAGCTAGCCCAGCAAAAGGTGCAGCCCGCAAGTAGAGCCAAATTTCAAAATTTTTCCCTCCGCACAAACCGTAGAATGGGGAAAAGTGGATGCACTCAGACTTTTGGAAACGATAGTACATGTGAATATGTTATTCCACATAATATCACATTCAATCACACGGCAGACGGAAACACAAAATGATTGAATGATCGAATTATCTTCCCGAAATGAGTCATGAGTCATTTGACTCACGTAGCGATTCAATCATTTTGAACGAATCGATCATGAACGACCCATCACTACAACTTACTCATTCACTATAGAAACCTGCATCGAATGTGACAAGCATTTTGTTGGTGTACCTCATAGAAATAATTATTCATCATGGAAATAATTTTTCATCATATACTTCCCGGTCACGACACGGGTACCAGGGTATTTAAATAGTAGGCATGCCACATCGACTAAAAAACATCGAGTAGTCGATTTTTCGATGTTAATAAAAGTACTCACCACTCTCTCAATTTTCATCGGATTATTTTACGACTCGATGTCTCGGTCAAGAAAATATCGAGTATTTCGATATATCGATGTCGATGTAGCATCGCTACTACCCAGTTAAAAGACGTTTTCGCTGTTTTGAGCGTGATTATAATTGTTTATACCAATATATTGTTGCATATTGGTAGATTCAGGTTACAAATAAAATAAATAACATTTATTTGCCATTGATATAACGTTTATTGGCGAGCAAAACACTTATCAATTTATAGCAAATGCACATTACTATTATATAACTGGCTCACTACATGATATCAAAATTTGTTCTGATCTATCTTCTTTTATGGCCAGTTGCATGAACGACACATGGGTATTCTATAAAGTTATGGGACCCAGAAGCCATGGCAACCATTCAATAAGTGTTGCAGAACATTAGATTCATTTATTGGTTTCATAACTTATGATATTTTTCAATGACTTTCACAAATAGCCCTGAAGGGGGATGCGCAATAAATCGCTTGAAGACTTAATTACTTGATAAAACAGTTGATTTGAGACAAATGACCAGTTATTTACTCTTACCGACTAATTATCGAGTGCTCTAGCAATTATTGATAGGGTAAACTTTCAGAAATGTTATCCGACGGTAGAAGATTAGATCGAATATTCGAACCTACTGACTATTGGTTACACATGTAATGTAAGTAGTAGATGTGTTCTTGCAACCCGAATATTTTTATGATATCTATAAATTTATGGATCTCATGACCATTGATTCCATAAATAAATGTTCTTGCAACCGGCCAATAGTTATTGGTTGTTCATTACACATGAAAGAGCTTCCGAGAGCTATTTTTCTCCCAGTGGAATCTATTATATTTACATCACCAGAAAGTGCTTGAATATTGGGATTTATTTTGTCTAAGATGCACTCTATTGCGCCTCTCGTTGAATGTACTCTCGTTAGTCAGTCATTTGCAGCTCGATCTAGGATCATCCACCTTAATTATCCATCCACCTATTCTTTGCTTAGCTGTCAAATAAATAGTCACCTCTATGATTTTTATTCGGCACACTCTCATTTTCACCATTAGCTATGACGGGTGCTAAGACTACGAAATCCAACAGTCTGGCGGTCTGTTTTCACGGCGTTGAGCAGAATAGCGAGTTATCGTTTGGAAAATATTATCTTTCTTTTATTTATTTTCTACACACATCTCTTAAGGTCGCTTTGAACGATACATTTTATTGCACAAACGAATGTGACATAGATTGCACAAGAAAATGAATGGAATTAGAGCAGGCTCTATTTCCCCTTCAGACATTCATACAATTAAGGCCTGGTTACAAGATACATTAACCCGTACGTGTTCATGTACAAGTTCATGAACGAATGCATGAACCGAATAGAACAGGTTCTATTTTCCTGTTCACGCGTTCATGCATTCCTACAAGTTGGTGTGGTTACACGATGAATTTTCGCCTTCATTCACGCGTTCATGCATTCGTACATTAACTCGTACGGGTTAATGTATCGTGTAACCAGGGCTTTAGCCACATTACACGGTACGATTTTTCTCATGAAGAAGTTCAAACATTCGATTGTACAATAAAATGTACCACGTAAAGCGGTCTTTACACTCATTATAAAACAAATTGATGTCTGGCTACTCGGCATGAATTAACTCAGAACCAACAATGATGCAGTTCCTGTCTTTCAAGTTAGCAGTAAAAAGTTTTAACTTAGCAGGGCAAAATGGTTTCAGGCTCTTGGAGATAATCTTTTCACTAGCGCCAGAATAGGAATCTGGATTCCGCAGAAAACACTTAGCCCCACCGGGAATCAAAGCCAGGCTCTCGGGATTGGAAGCAATTTCTCTATCACTACGTTTACCAATCGATCTGACCGCATCAGCTCGGTGTGGTAAACGCAACGGATTGACCTGAGAAGCAGGCCGACTCGGCCCCGCTTTCTGAGTCAGTCTGAGATTTCAGATCGATCTGAAACAGCATGTCTGTGGAACTCCTAGTTATTCTTTTGGTTGCAATACGGAAACAAAATATAACCGTTACTAATCAAGGCTTGTGTTTCTACCAGTTGTAACATGAGTGCAGCAATGGTGGGCGAAGTGACATTGATGATATCGTCGCACATAGCAATTCCAACTCCTATTAGGCGTCGCACATTTCGGTTTCACCTTCTATTGTTCACTCGGAATGCGACTGAAAATTGCTACCTCTGCACCAAGGCTACGTCGCTTCCTGCGATATATCGTATGTAGACTTTAGCGTCATCTACTTCAGGCGCAAATTAAAAAAGATCTTTAAATAAGACGATAATAGGTTATTAATTTATCAATAATTATTTTAATTGTTTATACTCAATGAATTTGTTAACAAAAAACTATGTTATGACTTCGTTAGGAAAAAGTCACATGGCCTGCATGGTCCGTATCAAAATAACAAACATGGCGGCAAGTCGTGAATGTGAGAAGCGACCCGGGCGGCATTATTGCTCAGCCAGTTGGCGCAATAATTTTTCTGGCTGCAGATTAGGCAAGAAAATTGCATTTTTCAACTTCCCGAGTGATTTAGCGAGGCAAGTACGGTATAAATAACATGGTTAGATGTTTTACAGTTATGACCAAAGCCTGCTCTTACTTTTGTATTGACATCTAATTAATTAATTTGGCCTTTGGTCCTATAGCATGGCTGTGCGAGGATTTATGTGATTTTCTGCCAAGTTTGAAAATGAAATCCACTTCATTGTTTCAAATGTTAGGTTGAAGTTTTTGTAATAATGTAAATTGTGTCTTCGGTATCATTATTCACAATAAAGTTTGTGTGAATTCCATTTGGTTTCTTTTCATTGGAAATTATGTACCAAACCTAAGAAACAATATGAAATATCAGGAGACCTCGTGAATTTTCATCATTTGAACCAATATCGGAATAATGCAGATGTCATGTTATAAGCTATCGCTCAAGGTTTCAGTGCCTCCGTTTAAATTTGGCGGGGTTATAGTGGTTGGGAAGCGCCTGACCGCTAGAGTGCACTGCTAGTAAAGCATTACCGTTGAGGGTCGCGGTCTTGCTCTGCACTTGTTTAGACACAGGGTCAATCGTGCTTCAATAGATAGATTCGATTGTTCACTATAGATATTCTCAGTCCGTGTTGGTAAATCAGGCGATCGAAGTCGGCTCGCTAGGAATTTTCAAATCGGACCGAACTCAGATCGATCTGAGATCGATTGATAAACGTGGCAATCAACCACGGAAAAACAGAATATCATTCATGTGAGGCATATTTCATCTCCAAATATTGGTTTGAAATAAATAATGATGACGGCGAGTGGATTGGGTCATAGAAGCGGTCATTCCATTTGGCCACCCCGTGCGGAGCCAACGACCGCGTATTTTATTGCGTGCACATTTCCTCGACTGTGTGCGTGCATAAATAAACATGTCTTTTTTTCGTGCTCCACCGAGCGCAGCCGTTGGGATTGGAACCCGAAAGAGGGAAAGCAAAGATTTGTCGCGGACGTTACAGGGATGGGACTCGGCGCAATTTTTCCGATTTCTCTCGTTCTCGTTGCCGAGCAACCCTTTCTCGATCCTTAAATTCAATACGCTCGGCGAATCGGCTCGGGCAGACCGACCCAAAGTGGCAACTCCCGAAATATCGATTCGAATCGCGTGAAAAGAGTGAATGGCGCAGAAACACACGCGAATATCCGCGCGACAAAAGATATTCCATTGTTGAACGGGATGGACCCTTTTTTTAGATTCATTTCCGCTAGAGAGAGTGTGAAAAAAAACACATTTCCGCACCCCTTTCTCAGTGGGTAGAAATGGACGCCAGCACTATTATGGAATAGGATGAAAGAGAGTAGATTTTTCTTCCTGCTGCCACCTGAGGGCATCGTTTCCGTTTGTGAAAGGGTGAAATATGTCTGTCGTCGCCTGGTGCGCGAAGCGGTACCCGGTGGTGTACGGCAGAAGGGAAGGCGTCGGGTGTGCGACGAATTGGACGAAAGGCACGGAGGTCGATGGCTCCTTTGGAAAGAGAAGACTCGATGAAAGGGCGATTCGTGGTGGATAGGCATTGGATGAGAATACCGAATACCGCTCGGATTCGCTCGAACTTCGAATGAACCAACACTGTATAATAGTCAAACGTGCACAAACACCGTATAATAGCCAAACCAGCTCAAACTAGGCAGGGTGGTAATACAAAACCAGAAATGAAAAAATAACTTGGTTTTCTACCACTGATTTTGAATTCCACTTTCCACTTCCACAAAATTAGTGGATGAAAACCAAGTGAATTTTTCATTGGTGAAAAATCAACTTCCACAGAGTTGATCCTCAAACCATGGAACGTACACAGAACCAGTATTTTTTCCGAGCTCTTCTTATCTCCTTTTTATACATTCACTTTAATGTTCTGCCAGCTGACGGGTAGGTTTCTGGATAGTACTTATTCTAACGTCCTAATTTCTGGCATATCTGTACGCCTTACCTTCCTCGCCTGATCTACTATTAGAGCCCTCTTAAAAATCCTCGTATCGTCCTCCTCCTCTTCTTATTTCGTCCAGGATTCTTATCCTCTTCCACGCTTCCCCCAGTGTTCTCCTCTGAATTCATGTCTTCTTCGCCATGGATCGACTATCGATCATACGAGCTGAGATTCATTGTTTAATGGCAGGTTTACGCATGGAGGTCACTTCCACGACAGTAGCCATGGAAGTCGCTTGAAAGCGACACTTCGATGGGTAAGCACGCACTTTCATGGCAGTGGTTGTCGATAGTACTGGTAATCGGCCGCGGTTGCCACTTGCTTGCAAGGACATTAAGACTGGTTTCTATTTTGCTTGCAAGTAGCAGTTCGATTCTTCGATTAAATCGCATCGCACCCGGTGGAATCTTGATCCCATGACAGCAAATGGAGATTTCAAATGTAGACAACGAATAACTTAGTAGGAAGACGACTGACCGTTGCTTATGTAAATATTTATCTGTAATTGAAAATGTTTTAAATGCTAAAGAACCTCTAATGTAAGCTTTATGGCTTATCACTTATTTGATAATAATAATCATTATCTCAATTCCCATCATTGATACGTCGCAATTATGCAAAATTAATGTAATTTATGCAAATTTATTAAATTCACGAATCCTATGGGACTCAAACAGCTGTATTCAAGCGCCATTATTGTCAAATTCGGGCGATTTTCGTAATTACCAAAGTCATTGTCTACTTTCTTAAACCATTTGTTTGGAAAAAGCCGGAAGTTGTGTGTAAGCAGAACGATACCCAGCAAGTTGCAATGCGATTCGAGATATCGCTACACTCGCTAGTTCCATGGAAGTCAACTTCTATGTGATAACCCACCTTAAGAAGTTGACTGAAGCACTAAAAGCAGTAAAATTATAATTTTTTTAACTAAACAAACAAAGGAGTAGTATTTAGTGTCTGTCTTGGCTAAAATAGACGCTATGAAACATTCTTAAGAACGCTAAAACAGATAGATATTGCTTATCTATGGATGTTGAAAAAATGATCTTATTTTACTCATCCATATCAGTCCATCAAGAGAGGAAGAAATCAAACGGTACCAAGGTAGACGATTTACAGTGATGATCCCTTGCCGCGCTAATGGTTTCCCTCTGAAGGTCGATTGATTCTTTTGCAGAAAAAAATGAGCGTAATTAAATATAGGTAATGGGTCATGCGATCGACCATTAAAATCCAAAAACGGGAATGACGCATTTTATGGCGGCAATCGTAAGTTCCAACACTCCCTGGATGTTCCCGTCGGAACTGTCAACTCATCAAAGGACGAATGACGGAATGGAAGGAGACTCAAGGTAAAATCACTACTGCTTTGCGAAGATTCAGAGATTAATTGGTCACTCCTACGCCACGTCCTTCGCATACCACCTGCCAATGGTTCGAAAACTATTGGCTTATTGGCTTCCGCGAAATTTTATGGCGCCAAAAAGTTGGGAACGCCTGCTTCAAAGAGTTGGCCTAGTATACCAGGGTTGAAATTCGCTATGAAAAAATCATTTGACTTGACCGGGACCGAGTGACTTCGTACCACATCATTTGTTACATGCAATGTTTGGAAAAAAGGTTGGCCTAGTGTTGAAGAAATTCGAATCCTCTACGTTTGCGATGGTCCTCTATTTGGGATAAAGGCGGGTTTACACATGGAAGTATACCGCTACGGAAGTAGCAAGTGTAGCGATATCTAGAATCGTATCGCCATTGGCAGGGTATCGTTCTGCTTACGCATTTTTATTTTAAGTATTCTCCCGGTAAAGGTAGTTTTTGTTGAATGTCAGAGAATCTCCTCCCGGTTTTCTACACTTTCAGGGGCCTATCTCACTCTAGCATATCCTTTTTCGCCTTTGCAAACGATCTACCCTTCTTTATCCCGTCCATGAAACCTATTCTATTTCTTCCCCTTCCCCGCTTGCCCAACATCCTTCCCTCTATCATATTCTTGAGTAATCCCTCGCCCCTTATGACATCCTCCAGCCACCTACTCTGCCGATCTCGAATTTCATTCAGAAGCTTCCTTTCCTCACCCACCATCTCAAGCACTTCCTCGTTAGTCTCTCTCTCCGGCTTCACCTCACCTCACCTTCGCCTCAACTTCTCCATCCTTCTCCACATCCACATCTCAAATGTCTGCAGCCTATTCTCGTCCTCCTTTCTCAGGGTCCACGTTTCTGCCCCACACAACGCTACGCTCCATATCATGCTCTTCACCAGCCTCTTCTTCACATCCCTACCCATTGTCCCCGTCATCAACTCTCTTATCTAGTGTTCATCAGCTCCTTAGCTAGCGCTACTCTCTTCTGTATATCTTAGCTTGCTTACACATAACTTTTGGCTTTTTCCAATGGTTGACGAAGGTAAACAAAGAATATGGCAAAATCGCCCAAATTTGGCAATAACGGCGTTCGTATATCGCTGTTTGAGTTTCATTGGTATTCGTGGGTTTTATAAATTTGTATGAATTACAATAATTATGCATTATTTCGTCGAATCAATGGTGGAAATTGTGACTATAATAATTATTATCAAATAAAAGATAAGTCTTAAAGCTTACCTTAAAAGGTCTTTAGTATTTAAAATATTTTCAAGAACAAATAAATATTTGCATGTGCAACAATGGGTCCTCCTACTAATTATTCGATTGTCACATTTTAAATCTCCGTTTCCTGTCATTTGATCAAGTTTCCACCGGATGAGATGCAATTTTATCGTAGAAGCGATATGCTACTTGCAGGCACAATAGAAATCAGTCTATTTTCCTTGAAAGTAGCAACCGCGGTCGATTACCACCACTATCGACCCCCACTGTCATGGAAGACCGTGCTTACACATCGAAGTGTCGCTGGCAAGCGACTTCCGAGGCTACTGACATGGAAGTGACTCCCATGTGTAAAGCCGCCTTAAGGTTGATTGGTATATGGTTGTGTTAAAGGAAGAGAATATATTCAACCATTTGAAAACAATGCACAGGGGAATTTTGAAGCCATCAAAATGCACAATCGGCTACAATAAATCGGCCATTTCGTCGATCAAGTCAGAATCAAATCGATCAGTTTATACGCCGATCAGTAAAGGCATTGACGCGGCACCATAATTATTTACGTTGAAAATTGCATAGAGAAAAAATTACTACGTAAATGCATAACTATTCATAGCTTTTACTGACAAATTTCGCGAGAAGGCCATGTTATGTGGATAAATAGTAGGTGGAGGTAAAAACGCAGTTGCAGTATGAAAAAAAAGCCGTTTAACGAATGGGAAATTTTTAAACGCCATTCTAAGCGCGATAATTTTGAAAAATGGTTTTTCGAATGGCACGATAAACAATGTTGTGAATAACTACCCTAAGGAAGGACCCTGAAATTAACAATTTTCTAGTCTTGAGCTACTAGTTGAACTTTTTAGCAAAGGTTGATTTCCTTTAAAATTAAAAGTTGAAAGTAATATGGACTGAAAATTTGACGTACAACGGCACTGACATTGCTCTAGTCATCCACCGTTCATCGCACGTTTGACTGCTCCCAAGGGCGGACTATCACCTTGCTCCATATTTACAATCCTATTCCGATATTTCCAGGACATTTAATCGATATGAACTTATCGATATGGCATAAAAGATAGGATGCTCTCAGTGGATACTCAAACAACCCGCCTCGTTCCTGCACCGCTGATGTAGTACCAAAATTTACCGCTGACCTCCGAGCGCCGCTTTCCGCATACAGAGACATCTCGGGTCCACAACGTTAACTTGATACAGGCAGAAAACTACCCGCAGGAAAGTTTGAATTACAGTGTTTAATAAGTCGAGTTTGGCTACACCTAAAACATACTTTTAATCGAGTATTAAGGTCGTCACATTCGCGACAATTCAATGAAAAAATTAGGATGAATAACTGAGAGAGGAACACAATATAAGCGGGATATAAATAAAATTAATTACCAAGGACATGCTTCAAGACGTGCTTGAGGCCTTTCCCCGAATCTACCACTACCGCGCTAAAAATTGCCATTTTATCATTTAAAATCCAATTAAATATATTAATAGCATTGCCGAGCACTCAAAATTACACTTAGTTAAACAATAGGTAATGCAGAGGTAATTCCGGGAACTAGAAGCAATAACCGTCACTGTGGGGAGTAATAGACCGAACAAGATAAACCCATGAATGATTTTCAAATTTTATTGAAAAAGATGACCAGCATTAAACATACATTCAACGTTTTATTAATATTTTCAGACTTTTTCATTTTTTGTGAAATTTTATTTGTTAACGCTAAGTCCGTTGGTAAATATTAATTAAATATTCGGCAGGATCTTTGGCTCAAAACGACGCCTAAATGGACATTGACAGGGAAATACTTTAACATTAATGGCTGTTCTATCATAATGTGGGCGTGGGCGGGACATTCCTACCGTTTCACCAGAAACCCGAAGTACATATACCATCGGCAGCATATGCCGCACGGAGGACCATCGAGATCCTGGAAGGATCTGGGAATGTTCGACGACTCTAACATTTAAGTTCATTCGTCAGATTTACATTAGAGGTTGATTTGAGTTTTTTGGTAGAAAATTGAGCCGTAAAAACGTTGATTGAACGAAAAACGGAACCGAGCTGGGGGCACCGGTTGCAATTTTTCATTCGGACACCTCATGCGTTTTTAATAATAACGTCCTCGTTTTTACATCTTCATCAGCGTAGTCTCTACCCATCGCAAAGAGGACCAATGAGTTTAGCCTGACACAGTCGAAAGATAGAATACAAAAATAAGATACATGATTCCCAGGAATGAAAGCAGCTTTCATATTACGTTGTGAAAGTAAATTGTTTCTTTAAAAGAGAGTCAGGAACAGATGTTTATTACCTAAATTATATCATTTTCTGCACACTTTGCACGTTATGACAATTTTGTCAAAGACTCTGGTAGTGACCCGATTCAAATCCGAGAACTCTCAACCGTTTCATGACGTAATCGCGTTTCAGACGTTGGTGGCACTGGCAAGTACATGTCTATCATTGAATTAGAGATTCTATAGTTTTGAACTTTGGAAACAATTTCTTCGTTCTTTTATTTTTCTAGGAGCTCGCGTCTTCCATTTTTACTCGTTATTTATTCTTCATCATTACTCGTTTTTACAATAACTTATGACTTCTACCGTAAAATCCGTCAACAGAGTCTTCTGAAGCACGAAATTTCTATCAGCATCTCTGATTCTGAAGCAGCGAAAATGTATATATCTCTGCGGGCTCTGCGGTAAAAGAATGTCATTGGGTGACGATCGTTCCTCCATCCACTATGTCTGGACAACGATCATTCCGTTTCCACAAAAGTAAAAAAAAACGAATTAGAAGGTAATAATGGCGTCAATCGGTTCGTTATTACTAAAAGCGAATTAACGTAAAATGTAGCAAATTTTTTCATACTGAACGAAATGATAGCTTGACTTTGGGTGGGGTTTAAACGTAATAAATTAGAAATTGGTTGAATGATGACAAAAAGATTTGTAGGTAAGAGTCTGCACTTATTAGCTTTCAAGATTCCTGGAATCAAGAGAGTAAATGCCATTTTTTCGCCGCAATTTGCTAAATTACGCAATGAAATTAATGGCAGTAAATGGAGGATGTAAGTTATTTCATACGTAATCTGGCATACTTGATATTAGCTGCAGCTTTTTCACCCAAAATTCTGCCTTTTCTTAATGGGAGTATTCCGGTGTTTAAAATAATATTTCCATTACAACGCTTGCTCTCTTCATTAATTCGACAGCAGGCTTTAGGTAGTTGCCTAGCAACTGCCAGGGTGAGAGCTGAGCAACAACCATTTATATAATTTTCTGCACACTTCGCACATTATGGCTATTTAGTTAATGACTCTGGCAGAGTTGCAATTCAAAAATTTGTAAACTCTAAATCATTTCATGAAGTAATTGGTGGCACTGGCAAGAAAATTCCAGGAAATCAGGTAAGGTGGATCAAGAGGATCTCCAGAGGAACCCCCGGAAGGTATGCAAGATGGTGACGACTAGTCAAATGATATGGCGATTCGATAATTACAGACAATTTTGAGATTTAAGATTAAATATTTTTGGATACGAACAATATCTTTATAAATCGATATTTTGAATTAAAAAACGATACCTGAAATTGGAATCAACCGTAGGTCGGACCACGTTTTTGCGTACATGCGCGTATGAAGGCTAGTCATTTAACCCTCAAACGATACGGAATGGTGGAGGCTTCATGTCAAGAAAAGTTACTCGATGCGTTTTACTCCAATAAAAGAAGCGTCTCATTGACGTTTGACGGCCTAAGACGGAATCACTTGACGTACAAACGCCCCACGCAATGAGCTTTCTGGGAAAATAAATATTGTTCAAGTTGAATTTGTGCTGCGTAATTACGCAAACATTACTAATGTCAATATAACGGCCAAGAATAATAATCCAGGAACGATAGAGTTTAGTCCAAAACTATAACGGGAGTTCCTTCAATCATGGAAAAATCAACCAACCGGATCATTGGTTTAGATTTTTTCAATTGATTAGCAAACTCGACCTCCAAGATAAAATAAGAGAGACCGACGCTAGGACTGAAATATCTATATTCGTCGAATTAATTAACTGGAATTAAGCAATTTGGGCGTGGAGTGAATAGGAGGTTTTCTTTCAGCAGAAATATAGTGTAAATTGTTGAAAATAAACTCGTCGAATTTAAAGAATAGCGGAAAAATCATAAAACAGCCAACGCAACGAAAGGGACGGATGCCATGAAAAAATTCGGATGAGTGAGCGAAGCTCAGCTTAGCTAATGGCTGTAACAATTAGCTGTCTACGATGTTACTAACAAGAGATAACTATACCAAATCCCTGCTACAAAAACTTCCAAGATGAAGGAAGAAGTTAGAAATATGATGTTTTCTCCACTGTTACAAAACCGACTAAGTTACTAGAGGACGATTTCAGTGAAAATAGTGAATTGACCGATGGCCTTGTGATGGATGTGCGCATATTCGGTACCACTAAATAAGTCAGAAAGGAAGAGGTGGAAATGTTTCGAAAATCCCTAATTAAGAATGGGTTATGCAAAAATACGAAAAATGAAGAGCATAAATACGAGCTTCTACGGATAAAGAAGTCAGAGCAAGGTGGATCTCACGGCTTGGCTTGCTGCTGGATAGATTTATGTTGCCGAGAACATGCATTTACAAGTCATTCAGCATATCCTTAAACATATAAAAAAAATCGCAAACTAGCAATGACACAATGTCTACGCTAAAAACACTCAGTATTTCAATGGAGTAACTCCAGGAAAGAGAGGCAAATCCACTGAGTGCTTAAGGAGTTTATGCATTTATCTTTGACTAATTAAAAGAATAAAAGTAAATAATTTCCAGATATACCAATTAATTAGGTACTATAGATACCAATGAAGGGAACAAAAGTAAATAATTTCCAGATATACGTGTACAGTGACATTAAAGCGGCTGGAAGAATATAATAAAAGTATCCTTTACAGAAATGATAAACTGTTTCAATTACTCTGTGTGGGTTTAGTTTTAATTCACCAAATCCACTTTCTTCACCCATATGCATTAATATTCATAGACAAACTCAATAAAAATGAGATTCCCAATGACCACGCAGGAGCTAAGAGTGAACCTTTACCAAATTTTCACTCTAATTCATGTCCAAAAAAACCTCTTAATTGACAACTACATAACGCCAGAGTCAATAGGTGAGATATAGACTCATCCGAAACTTACAGGTGACGGCAGCGGACAAAGAATTAGGCTGGGCCGTTATAGGTCGTGGGCATCGCCGGGTAAAGTAAGGCAGCCCGTTGTCGCCATTGTTTATTGTTTTACTGATTTTCAACAATAATGCCGAGGGACTGTAACAGAGGCATGGGAGGACATAGATGTGGGAATAAAAGTAGGAGTAGAGCTGTTTAACTAGGTAAGATTCGCAGAGGAGAGATTAGAAGCATTATCAGTAAAGTTTGTTTTTTCTTATATTCATACAAGGGAATTCCCTGGATCTCTGGATTATACTGAGTGTACTTCCGTCCTCCCGTGTGTTCAAGAAGTTCAATTTTTTGTATTTGGCGCCAATCTATATCGACTCCACTGACACTATCGAGTATACAAGCCAATTTGATAGTAAAGTCCACTTGGGTTCACCAGTGTTATTCGGATGACAGTATTCTGGCGACGTTGGTAAATGTTACTTCACCTACAACGCTTAGTTCCGCTCCAAGTTCTGTTTGTTATCTACCTCGGTAAAACGGAGAAAATATATCCCGACTCTAAATAAGAGCTTCGAGTTTTTATTCATCATATTCTCCTACATCTCCCAGACTACTTCTTTGCTAGCCCGCTAGTCCGGCAGCATTCGTAAGTACTCTTTAGGTTCGACTGAGTACGTCCGATGCAGGGGCGAAGAAGCGGTTTGGTGCCTGAAGTCCTTTTTTTTGCCGATTTCCCATCGGCATGAAAGGACGCGGTACACGTTTTTTCGTCTGTAATTGCCTCCACTCATCTCCTTTGCATGCGTGACCGACCTTGGGTTCCAAGCGAGCGTGTTTAACACGAGTAGCAATCGTGAGGAACCGGATCCTCTCCAACGCATTCACCACGGCTGCCTCCCATTCCTTCGGAAGGAGCGGTCTCGAACCCCTCTTCATGCCACATGGCGGTGTTTTGCCTTTGTAGTTTCCGTGACACCTTACTCGCGACCTGGAAAGTTAGGGAGGCATCTCCTTCCTACGTACGAGGCATACCTTCCGCACGTTGGCCAATGACTGATATATATATATGTGGACCCCAGAAGAAATGGGGTCTAAGTAACAAAGCCATTGTTTAGAGAAAACTTAAGTCAAAGTTGAAAATGTTTGGTACAACCCACTATGTAGTTAAGAAACATTACCTTAGCAGCACCTGTCAATAAAATCACTTGGATCCCTTTACCACCTAAAAGATTAATATTTTCACATCCTGCACCAAACTTATTTTTTTCAAAAATGTCACTTAGACCCCTTGACTTCCGTGGTCCACATATATCTTCGGTTATTTTTACGTTCTTCGACGCTATCTGATGCCCAACCACCATTGCTCTCAATTCATTCACAGGCCTTCTGGCGACTGCCTTTCTCTCATTGCCTATTCTATGCCTTCTCTCCAACTAATTCTGGGCCTATCTCTTTTTTTCTACCCTATTGATTCCACATTAAAATTTGCTTAGGTTTTTTTCTCTCATTCGTCATACGTTGCATGTGACCATAGCACACGAGCCGTTTCCTTTTTAATGTCATCGACTATTGTGTGGGTGACTCCCATTATATTTCTTAGTCTCTCATTCGTGATTCTTTCCCACCTGGATATACCTGCAGATCGTCTCCAGATCTCCATAACATTTAACATTTGTTTTTTTTCTCCTGCAATATCTCACTCCCATATGTGACAATGCTTCTTACAATTGAATTATATATTCTTTTTTCACTAGCTTTGGGTATACTTTGGTCTCATAAAATGCTATTCAACATGGATATTGTCCTTTTTTCTTGCAAATTTCTATCTTTATTTGCCTCATCCAGGGTTCCATTTTGAGTGATTTAACACTTAAGTATTTGTATCCTTGGCAGTGTTGTATTTTCTGTCCATCTTCCAGTACTATGTTCTCTTGTGCTCCTCCAATGCACTTGGTCGATGACTGATACACCCATCAAAGCTTCCAGTTTTATAATGAATGACTTGGATTAAGAGCAATATCACACAGGTAAATACACTTCATTACGCGAACCGAGTACCGATGTTTAGCACCATATTTAAGAGAATTATGTCTATCCGTGGAAAATTGCACTTCATCCTTGTTAATTATGATAGAAAAACTCCACTTAATACCGTCCGAATGTACCAATAGTTAGAACGCGAGCAGAGAAGATTAACAAGATGCGTGAATGGTCTTTATGATAGTCTTGACAGTATTTCTGACATCTTGCAACATCTGGAAAGTGAATCGTTTTCAGACAGTCGATTTAAAATTAGACTCAATCTTTCAAGTAAATTCAAGACCAATTTATTTTCCGACGAAGTTCTCAATGCCTAACGAACTCCAACATACTACGATAGAGCAGATCCTGAGAAAAAAGTTAGGAAACTAGGCTGCAGAGACAGGTTTAAACTTTCGTTTTTCCCGCTATCGAAAAGGGATTATGGAATGGCTGCGCTAAGACTTTGAAGCAGGTTAGTTCACAGGTAGTGTAGCTGATTAATTGATGTGCTCCCTAATGCATGTTTATAAATCTGTCACGCAGTGCAAACACAATGTTTTGTACGTGCCCTGCATGACTCTTGTATCAGTTTTACGTACTTGAATTACATTGAGTGATATTGAATAGATTAATCTTAAGTGTCTGCATTTTTGGTAGAAAATATGCCTTTCGTGTAGTGCAAGATTGCGAAAGTTAATTTTTACACGATGGTGCATGTCGGTGATAAATCACCCCCTGCCAAACACCGTTGAGGTGGCTTGCAGGGTAATATGTAATTGTACCAATCTTCCAGTTTCAACATAATGATAAAAGATATTACAATTTTTTTGCCGGTAAAATGCATTTATTCCGACCTAGGTGAGTACTTAATAATAATATTGAAATTACACCGTATCGCATATGATACATCTCGTTTTCCACTTTCAAGATACACAGGCTCTTACTTTTTGGTAGTGAATGGATACGATGATTCATTTTACTCCTTTTTAAAGTACTACAAAGAGGAAAGAAACTTGGCTCAGATGTTTAAACTCCTCAGCGCGAGGAACTCTCAGACGGTAGGTGATGAATATCGGTTCTTACGTGAGAGGCTGAGCATCAAGGGGAACCGAAGTTAAGTGCGAGTTAAGTGACAACCCGGAGTATGTCAAACGCGTATTAAAATTAATTCTTGAATGGCACAGAACTTTTCAAGAAAATCTGAATGCTAAATTTGAATTTTTATCGATGTGATAACGCAACTTTGTACCGCACCCCTCCACCTTCTATTGATAACTGCGACCAGTTTCACCGCAATGAAAATATTAATAATATATGAAACCATAAA
Source organism: Ceriagrion tenellum (assembly GCA_963169105.1). Taxonomy (NCBI): domain Eukaryota; kingdom Metazoa; phylum Arthropoda; class Insecta; order Odonata; family Coenagrionidae; genus Ceriagrion; species Ceriagrion tenellum. The sequence goes on from OY720637.1 coordinate 51,871,584, forward strand.
ATTTAGTAATATGTTTATTCTTCTTCTTGACTTCCAGGTTTGGACGTGCTGCCTGTTCCGCCTTCACCTATTATGCCTGAATCACACGATCATTTTTTCCGTCCCTTTTAAGTGATAGCTCCAATGATAGCTCAAATGATCGCTCGAAAATGATCGTGTGACTCGAACAAAGTCAGGGATGGCTCCAGCGATAGGGATCCATATAGCTTTTTCCATCCCTGGGCACGTCCCTTTTTCCGTCCCTGGAGGCATCGCTGACTCCACCATTTAGCCAATCAGAGTGCTCGGCCGCAAAGAGCGACACTAACGCCACGTTCGGCTTTCAATGGAATGAGAGTAGTAAACATAGAAATGATGCGAAAAGGGACGGAAAAAATGATGGAAAAAGGGACGGCCAAAATGACCGCGTGATTCAGAAAATGATAGCTCGAGCTATCATTGTCACGGTCCCTGAAAAGCTATCATTGGAGCTATCCCTTAAAAGGGACGGAAAAAATGATCGTGTGATTCAGGCTTTAGTCTCGGCATCCCAATACTTCTTCTTTCTAAAGGTTTATACGTTAAAACCTGTTTGGGAATCCTAATTTGAGGCATGGGCTCAACATGCTCTTTCCATCTTTCGTTAAAATTTGTTGCAACGTCTCTCACTGATCGTACTCGTAATTCTTGTCTGATTTCTTCATTTTTTCACGGTCCAGACGTACACTCCCCTGTACAGATCTGAAAAATTTATTTTCTGATGTTTCAATCTGTCAGCGGTTTCTTTTTCTAGATAATACCTTTTAATAAAAAGGGTGTACAGTTCCACTATGTTTAAATTCTGTCTACCGGTTTCGAAGTCTATGGACAGCATTAAAAACATAGTAGAACTGTACACCGTTAATATTACGAGCTATTCCTTCTCGTCGGTCCACAATGTAACGCCACAATCTATTGATTTTCTTATTCATTCCATTCATTTTATTCAATCCATTGATATTTTTTGAGCTCAAGTTTCTGATTCTTACAGTACAGTGGGATCATCGATTAATTTGTAAAATTTTATTTGAGATTCTGGGGCAGATTTCCTTTTAGTGCTCTTCTCATAGTCCCTCATATTGTTTGGAAATTCGTAAATGTTACTTATGTCTTTGTTCATTTTATAAGTGACTTCGTATCCCAAATATTTATGGTGTGACACCAGTTCTTAGATGTTATTATACGTATCGTATTGGTTCGAATCAGGTACTATCCTAGAAATGCCGTCGACTTAGTTTTTTGTACAAATATTTTCGAGTTATAATCTTTACATATCAGATTAATTTTATGGAAAACCCAATCGTAAATGTTCTTTATTTTCTTGGATTACTATTTTGTCATTGGCATATAGCTTTGAGCTTGAACATTCCTTTTTTCCTGCTTGTATTCCTTGGGGTGTAACTTTCACCCATTCTCGTAGACAGTCATCTTCCTTTTCTATGGTGAATCTGTCCTCAGGCAGTTTTCAATTGAACTACTCCTTCCATGCTCGTCTATCCATTCATAATACCCGTCAACATTATTTCTTCGTCATCCTCTCCCTCCCTTTCCCTCGATCTTTCCTTCTAATATTATTTTCAACAGGCCATCTTCTGAGGACGCGTCCCACCCAGTTCGCCTTCCCCTTTCTCATTGATCTCAAAATATTGGTTTTCTCATTTATTCTTGCCAGCTTTTCCTCGTTTCTCCTTTTATCACTCCATTTTAATCTTTCCGTTCTTATCCACAGCCACATTTCAAAATCCTTTAGAAATCTCTCCTCTTTCCTCCTGACTGTCCATGCAAATCTTTTCCTTAAGCCTATTACTTTGGCTGAAAGTAGTTGGTTGACTTTACTGAAGGCTGCCTTTCCCTGTGATATTCTACTTCTTATTTCCTCCGTACAACTTCCATTCCTTGTAATAACACTTTCGAGGTATCTAAAGGCTGGTATCTGTTTCAGCCTTTTTCCATCAATGGTCGCATTTAGAACTCCTTCCTCATTTCCTGTCTTCATTCCTGACAGTCATATATGTATATGTTAAACAGCGTGGGTGAAAAAGTACACCCTTGCCGAACACCTTGGTTGGTTATAATGTCCTGTGTTGTTTTTACTTCATAACACTTTTATTATGAAGGCAAAGAATAGTGGGAGTGCAGCGTAAACTCAGAAAAGAGGAGATAAACTTATTGTACACTTTTTTGCGACACATTAACCTTTTGAAGACAATAATTGTTCACGCCAGAGGTGATTCAATTGTTTTTCGGAAGGGATCGTGAGAGGCGCTGCTGCGGAATTGGAGAAGACGACCAGCGGCATGCTTCCTGGCATTCACTCGAGAGCAGCCAACCCATCCAAACCTACCTGGCAGTCGCTTGAGTTCAGTCAGTCAGTCAGTCAGTCATTCATTTGCCCTGTCCCTAACGATTGTTCTCAACCTAAAGCAAAACCTCAAAATAAAGAAAATTTCGCCAGAATACTAGCGAAACACGACATTACAACTATACATAAGCAAAAAGGAAAAATTAAAGACATCCTGGGGACCGCCAAGGACGATTTGGGATTAAAAACACCAGGCGTCTATCACATCCCATGTGAATGCGGGAAGGTGGACATCGGCGAAACTGGCCGCACTATAGAAAAGCGCTTAAAAGAACATGAAAGGTGCATCAGGCTCTTTCACCCTGAAAAATCAGTAGCAGAACATAGCCTCGAGAATGGACACAGAATCACTTAAAAGGACCGAGATCCTTCCCCGCGCTCCGAGTTATTGGGACCGGATTGTGAAGGAGGCTGTGGAAATCAACAACCACAGAGACAACATCAGCAGATACAGATGTTTTCACATCAGCTACGCGTGGAAACCAATCACGACTCTAATAAGAAAAAGAGCGGGAAAAGAGGGCCAATCAGAAGCAAGCTAGCCCATCCACAGAACATATATAAAGTGACACCCTCTTGGCCAAAATTATCACCCTGAGGACGATGGCAGACTACGCCTTCGAAACGTCGTTGCCAAAAACCACCATCACCCGGTTGGAAACCCGAGAGCCATATATTCTAAGCATTCGCCGGGAAAGCCTTAAGTCTGACAAATAACTTTGTGATTCCAAAAAACGCAATTAATTTCGGAGCGGATATCCAGACCTCAATAGGAAGTGAGCGCAGTATCGTCCGAGCAATAATGGAAGCAGAAATTAATTCGAAGAATCACAGAGTACCACGTAAGAAATATATCAAGCAGATTATAATTTGCGTCAAAGTGAATAGTAAGGTAAGGAAGTTGCAATGAGTCGAGAGGACCGTGGATTTGAAAGCTTTAGAAAAAACCAATCTTCGGATTGATTGCCTTTGATGATGAACTACGTGTGTATACAAAAATGTTCCGCAAACTTTTCTAAGCCATTGAGTAAACAAACTCGCCCAAAATACCATACTTGAGATGCAATATTACCTGCGTTGTCGAATCAAGCCCAACAAGCAAATACTAAAACCGGATTTTAAAGCGTATGCATCATCATTCATTCCTTACCTTAGTGTGCTACCCTTCAAAATACAAGATGACACGGGTGTGACACACCTTTAAAACTCTGTAAATATTGATTTTAACGTGAAGTCTTAAAATAGTCTGTGCGCGTCCTCTGAAAACGCCTCTGCAGACTCGGTTTCAGAATTAAGAGAGGTTAACTAGTTTTATTTTCGCAGGAACGCGGACAAAGAATTGATTCTGTCAGATATTTCAAGTTTCCCATGAATAACTTTGGAGTTATTCAAGTACTTAGCGATGAATGGTTAAATGTTAGCTCATAATTATCAGCAGCATTCATTCATAAGATGGGAACTCGAAATGGTGGTCGAAACAATAGATTACGGGAATTAAGACGGAAGGACTCAGTCCAATACCTTATTACACAGGATAGCAGGGCCACTAAAAAAAAAACGGGAGAGAGAATGTCAAACACATCGATAGGAATTTATATTTTTATGATAGAGTGCTCTTTGAGGGAGAACTACACAGGCAAATTCCACTAAAAAAGTGGTGCCAGACTAGGAGCAACTCCTTGATATTTTCGGAGTGTCTATAGTTTTTAGCAGCGAATTTTGCCGTGAAATTTACTATTTTAAATTCCTGCAGTAAGGTTCCTTTCTCCTTTCTCGTATGCATTACTTAATCGTTCATACTTAAAAACCTACGAATAAATTTGAAAATAATCATTATATACAGCTGCAAAAACTAGGCAATCAATGACAAATGTTACAAGCCAGCGCAGAATCGTAAAAAATGAGGATTTTTTATCCAATCCGTGCAACTTCTTGTCATAATTGATATATCATCATCGTTTTCCATTCATTTCATTGACTGGTTGCCCCTAACCTCCCAATGTATTCTGTTGCCCACTATCATATTCCATTTTAGCCAACCAATTTATTTGTCCCTTTCTCCATCATTCGCATTCAGCATCACTTTCGAAAGACTAATTCCTTCTGTTACCGCTTTTCAATGGTCCATGTGTCTCAGCCATAGAGCGAGTAATATGCCACACGAGGGCTTTCACTATTTCTTTATTGGTAATCATATTTTCTTAGAACATTACATTGCTGTTTCAATATGAATTTTTATTGGCTTGAGCTAGTCTTCGCACTAATATCCATTGAACTTCTTTCATCACAAGCCACGCAGCTTCCAAGATAGGCGAAGGACTTCACTTTATTGAGCACCTCTTCTCGTAGCGTCATGCTGCATAATGCAGCATAGAATAGCCGTAACACAAAACTGCTCCTTCAAAATAACTTCCAAACGGGAATATTCATATCACGGAGCATCTTAAGATCCCTCAACAAATCTGTATTCTCTCGTATTCCAACAATAAATCTCCCATGAACGGCCGAAAATATTATTCTGCCATTGAAACATATGATTTGACCTCGTTGAGATATCACATATACCACCTTCGTTTCGTGTCTTGCAGACACAAAGCTGAACCAATAATGTGTACCGTATGTATCACAATTCGCTCATGATGAAGCGACTTTCCCAGATTCTAGGAATTATCCCCTCGTACCATTCGGTTCTCCTCAGAGACTCGTGAGTCAGATATTGACGTTTCATTGACTCCTTCAAAGATAAAATCAAAACGACCCTCCTTTACTACCAAAACGAGTTGTCTCGACATTTGCTGTAAGCGCGGAGGAAAACAAGCTATGATTCACTGTTCACGTCACAAGTAGATTTCATACAACTCGGTCTCATAGGGATTTTTCAGTTTCTTTTTAATCAGAATGAGAATCTCAGAACAACGGCAAATGACATAAGAAGGAAGAAGGTACTTTTCTATTTATAGGTAAAGATTGTGATTTCTTTCAACGGGTTCTGACCGCAGAAAGCTATATTTTTTTCCGACGAGTCGGCGAATCATTCATCTATCAGTAATTTGTGAGACAATGTGCGAATCTAATTGAGCAGTACTAATTATTATAAACCTAGGAATATTTCTTCATTACGTACGAGGAATAAACAGCAGACGTAACAGCTCCCGCGAACGTTGCAGGACAAATCTTCAGGTATTATATATATTCGCGATAGACGAAAAGAAGACGTGTAATTTGAATTTATTTAAAACAAACATTATTCTACGGAATTTTGAAGGTAAAGAACAAAAATAATTCATTAGCCATTATATCGATGTAAAATATAATAGTAGAGAGTCAAACACACTAAAAAAGCATAATTTTAACCTTATTTTTGGCTAAAATACCGTAATAAATATCCTAGTTCTTTTGTTGCGTAAGGGCTACTTCCCACACAGGAAACCATGGCAGGAAAAGACAAATTCCCTCTGTATACGAAAGATCAGTGCCAAAAACATTCAAATGATAACATAATTAATGTGGGCTAATATCTGTGAAAGAAACCAAAGAAAAATGAACTGAAAAATGAATCTAGAATATAGCCTTCAGCAGGTTTGACTATCAACCTAGAATAATAATACGAAACTCTGTATTATGTTTAAACTCTGTAAAATGTGAAGCATCTGTACCAGTGAGAGCACTGAGTTCTGGGAAAAGGGGGGACGATAGGCGAAGGGATGCCTCATCCAACCCAGTATAAATAAAATGAAAGTCAGTTCAAGTCTGACCACGTGTCAATATCTATTGATTATCATTGTTATTCATTTTTCTTAAATACTTCTTCACTTTTTTACTACCTCAGTTTTCATCATAGAGCCATTTTGGAAACTGTTTCCTTGATGCAAGCCTATAAATACATAATTGATAAACGAAATTAAAATAAACCATAAAAAAGTCTTAAAATATTACGAAATGAAATGTTGAAATTAGGCATGGATTTATCATCAATCTTAAATCCATCCCGAAATCCCTCCATGTTTAACATGCTCTCTCCAAATATTTCTCTCAGTTCCTTCCTCTTATTTTATGTTGTTGACTTCAAAAACCTTACTTAACTTCTTGGATGTAACTAGCTGAATTTTCTTCCCAAACATATTTCAAGATCTGATTCGTTGACCGATTGCCATCCACTACGTGTACTCTTCCAAAATAATCAATTTTCTTTTTTCACTTCTTCTGATATATGGTATATTTCGCCAATATGGATACATGGTATATTTCGCCAAAATTCTTCATTTCTACCCTACTGCGTTGCTTCACAGCTAATGGTTCTTCTTTCAAACATATTTTTTTGCGTAAATTATGATTCAATATTATGCATTCCCTTGCATTCGTTAGTATATTTTAACAGAGGTGGAAAATATTTCATGTGGTGGGAAACTTTGAATGATATTTTTATTCCGTGTATTATATTTTTATCGGAATACTTATTTGATAAGTCGAGGACAATCAAATAATGCCTATGATACTTCCATAAATGCATTCGAAGGGAGTTGTGGATCTAATCAGCCAGATGGCGTTGCGTTTCTCAGAGCAAGCGGTAATCTGTTTTAACCACTGATACACTGCAGATGGCAATGCATGCAATTCCCTTCACGATCCATAAAAGGCAACTTTTTATTATATTCAGACATTAAAATGTGAAAAAAATAAATTAAAATTAAGCGTTTAAAAATATAATTTAAAAATAAATTTAAAGTAAGCCATAAAGATATTTTATAAATATTACTAATATAAATGTTGAAAATGACATGGATTAAACCAAAGAATAACTAAGAGAAAGCACAGGTTAATTTAAAAGTCAAAATACGTATATACAGTTGATAAATATAGACGTAGCGAGGCCTCTTTCCTGGTATGGATTATATACAAATGGAGTTTAGGACGTTAGAAAGGTATAAATTATTCTCGATTGGGCTCATCACTATATACTCTAATTACCTATTTCTAACATTGTATTGATTACAAGCTGAAAAACCCGGCGCTGCTCGGGATCATACTTCCTTCAAAACTCTTTATATAAGAGGTGAGGGGTTAGTAAGTAGTTGTGATAACAGACTACATTTCAAGTAATTGTTTTATTAAATTAATATTTTTTTCTGCAGAGAATCTATACAATTGTGAGACAATATTAAGCAAACAATGTGACAATATCTCCCACGAACAATAATAATTATAAGTCAAATGACTCAAAAATTGACAGAATGATAAAAAAATAACATGATAAAATAATAACAATGAAATTAGTAAAACTTGTTTAATATAGGGTAGAGAGAAAATTTTTTAAAACCCTTTATTGTAATCATACTACCTGCACAGCCAGTCTAAAAGAACATTATAGTTTAGTACATGATGCGAGTACTTACTTGTTGAGTAGTTATTCAGATTTCATTTTCTTTAATTAAGATTTGATGTGATAATCACAATCAAAATGAACTTGTAGCCCGGAGTGGATTTGTATATTAGCATGAATTATTATGTTTATTCCATTTAGGAGTCATTAATAATGGTTACGATGTTTATTTTTTTGTTTATTTGGTTGTCAAGGAAAATGCGTAAAAGAAAATCGATTGAAAAAGTGAGAAACTTCATTCTTTCGGGCATGATACTATTAATTTTAGTAGTATCATGCTTTCGGGTATCTGTTAAAATGAATTTCAACTCTCTATCTTTAGTTAAAGTTGTTTTAAAAATCAAAATAATTAACCCTTTCGCTGCGGCCCGGTCTCCCGATCATGAGGCTTACCATGCGGATGAAAAGTGAATCGCCCGTGCGTAACTCTTCCTCGAGTAATATATTACATAGAGGAAAGTCATAATATACATATTTATATCTGTTTTTTAATTACTTGGAGATTAAGAAACATTTAAAGCATTTTCTGTATATTGTGTATTTAAAAGCAATCAATGGCTAGTGAGTAACCATGAGTTCTCGTTACTTCTCGTCATTACTCTTCCTCGAGTAATATATTACATAGAGGAAAGTCATGATATACATATTTATATCTGTTGTTTAATTACTTGAAGATTAAGAAACATTTAAAGCATTTTCTGTATATTGTGTATTTAAAAGCAATCAAGGGCTAGCGAGTAACCATGAAGCGTTCCACGGAGCCCGAGCGTAAAAGTACGTTCACAGTAGCCTGCTGAGCGAACGTACAAGTACGTTTGCAGCAGTGAAAGGGTTAACCGCTGCACAAATCCCAATGCTTAGCATTCCTAATCGGCTTAACTAAGCCATATGAATTCCAACAGCAATTACGACAGAAATCTGGTTGTCAAGCGAATATGGTATTGTTGATTTCACAGAAAAATATGCGTTTTTGCAGCTAAAAACGTAATTTTCAGTTAATTAAGAAGTGAAAAGGATAATTGAGAGAAAGAATTAAAAACTTCATTCTTTCACACATTTAATAAAAAAATTCCAACCATTTAAAAAAGCAAAAAATGAAACCACTGCACAAAACCCAATACGTACCGTGAACCACCAAAGGGCCCCTTTTTGGGACCTTAATGGGCCCTGAGATCTTTTTAAAGTAGCCTACAATTTTCCTCCTGCCTTGAACTATTACTCTGCAAAATTTCAGCACGATAGGATTAAAACTGTAGATTTGTATTGAAGACAGACAGACAAACAGATAAACAGACAAATATTCTACTTTATATACCTATATATAGATATATAATTTCATTTATACTTGAATTGGTATCATTTCCAATTTTTTCTTTAACTTTGAAGGTAGATATACTCACGCTTCGATAGTTTCTCAATACACGTCTTGAATTTAAAACTGACTACTGCTTTAACATGCATCGTAACGAACAGAAGATATTATTTCTAATTATTATAATAAAATACTTCCAAATAAAATTATCCCCTATACATCTCAATTTTCCTTTCTTTATAACTTATGCTAAGTATCCCATTAAAGAACAAATTGGTTGCCTTGAACTTAAAATGTGCTCTTTCAAAGGAGGAAAAGGGGAAAGTTCACACAAGTTCCGAAGCCAAAATCACCAACGGAAGAATACCTATACCGAGTGCGGCACTTGAGCAATGATGCTCCCGCATGTTTGATTAACTGTAGGGGGCGAATACTTCTCGGTTAGAGGTGTTTTATGATAAACTACTACTGTCACATACATACGGCCAGGAGGTTCGGGAAACTTTCTTTGGGCCTGTGTCAATCACTTGAGGCATCTGAGGCTGTTATGGTTACTCCCCTTGGATGACCGAAATAGCTCGGAAATTCTGACCCAAATAGTCTTGTTTTGATGACCACAATGCGATGAAAAGCAGCACGCCATAGCCAAGAGGGGAGGGTGATTCCATATTGCCGTTCACAGAAGACCTTTCATCTCTTCAATTCGAGAGCACAGCAACGCAACGAAGAAATGCAACCAACTAACCTACTCGCAAGGTTAAATCGTCGCAACCATGGCGTAAAAAAGGGGAAGCTCTTAAGTAAAAGCATAGCTCTACGATGAAAATTCTCTCCGGATTTAGATAAACCAATATGTTTCATATTGACACCTAATCGCAGTAAATTCAGAAAAATTAGACTTATTTCGCACATATTTTAAAAAAGAAGTTCATTGGATAAAAATAATGACAGGAGAAATAAATGGAAAGAACTACAAGAAAAACCCAAGAATGGAATACGTCCGGTAATTTATGAAGGACTTTAATGTGAATAATAACGTAGGCCAGCGGAGCGGAGAGCCGCAGAAAATTTATCTTCGGATTGATGACTGCTCCATATGATGACAGACAGAACAGAATTGATTCGCAAAGTATGCCTACATATTTTTTGCTTAAACGTCTCGTAAAACATTTAACCCCAGTCTCTCCTTAACTAACACATCGTTTTCTTACAGGAAAGGCAGAGTCAAAGGTTACTCATCGCTTGCCGTTGGTCTAGAGAACATGCTACATTTTTAAATTATAGCATGCTTAGCTTTGGTACACTAAAGCACTATAGTAAAACACACCTTTATATACCTTACATACTCTCTACGCCGCATGGGTGTGTGGCGGTGGGTGCTACAACTTCAGCAATGAAAAACGGAGGGAATTAATAAGGAACGGAAAATAGGGAAATAACGAGAAAGAATAGTATGTTCCCTAAGTAATTCGTTTTCTTTGTGCTTCAGTCACAAAAAAGCATAAACCCACTTAATTTCTTCAAAAGTTACCTCAACAGATAACGCATACAAACATGCGCCTTAAAGTAGCTAATATAATTGATTCCAAATCAAACGCAATACCATGTGAATCAACAACCGAAGTACTGGGTGACGAAAAACCGAGAGAGATATCTTTTTCACATGTTAATAATAAGATTTGGTGCTTTTTACTTCGATGATTAATTGTTGTTCACTATATTGTTCACATTACGATTTAATATTTCATCTTCCAGCCTTGGAGACGAAAGAGGAACATTTCAGCTAAACAGGAATACATTTAAAACCTTAAGGTGGTTCCACTGTAGAATGAATTAAAGAGAAATAATTCATAATCCAGATACCAATAGGAAAACGTGTCCTCTAATTGATATCAATAACTAATTTAAGCCTTAACACGCCATTTAGTCTCCTGTTGAATTCTAAATTATGTATTGCTAAATGTCAGAGGGGGTGAAAATGAGTAAAACAGTATTTTATGCCTAATATAAAAATTCCATTTCAACGAGAAAAGTTTCACAAGAAGTGATAACTCACAAACAATTGATGTAATCAATTTGTAACTGATAAATTCAGGCTTCACTTTGTGGAGCCTCTTCATATCGGAAATCAAAAACTTTCAAGTAATGGTCCACTAATATTTTTATTGTTTACGACCCGGGTTTCGTCACGTAATGACATCTTCAGGTGAAGATTACATCTTCGTTATCTTCGTAATTACATCTTCACCTGAAGATGTCATTACGTGACGAAACCCTGGTCGTTAACAATAAAAATATTAGTGGACCATTACTTGAAAGTTTTTGATTTCCGGTAATCAATTTGTATACATCTTGCCATCATATCATTATACATATTACCAAATTATTTGCAATTTAAAGCCAAAATACTGCGATAAGATTGAAACTTGATGTTGTGGAAGGAGGAATTCATTAATAATCAACAGCACACACTTTTTAATATTCAATACTGAATTTCAATTGAAATGGTGTTGCAGTCGCCTCCAATGGTGAGGAAATAAGTTTTCATTAAAAATATATTCGTCCAATGAACTAGATATATATTGACCCTTTATTTTATATCCTATTCGAAGGGGAATTTTACACTCAAAGTAGAGTTTTTTTATTATCAACCAAAAAATTGAATTTGGGTATTTGTTTTACGTAGCCAGTCCCGGAGGAACCTCCTTTGACTCGCATTATTTGTTCCGCAAAATCATAGGTATTGCTCGCGGATACTTTTAAATATTCCGGTTTTCACATACTAAACGAGTTTGGACAGAGCTATGTACTAATAGAGGCAATAAAGAGTTGAGCGGAGGAGAGCAATGCTTTATTGTTACAAGGATAGAAGGTGAATATTTAAATTAAAAAGATTTAACCGTGACAGAGAGTCAATGAAAATACTTTATTTCACCTCTTCGATCGAATTGTTTGGTTTTCTATTATCCATTAAATCCTAGTATTTGGCCGTTAGTCAAGGGCAGAAGTTCGAAAGGAAACCTTGCTGGATCTGAGGCTGCCAAAGTCGAGAAGATGCTCAGTACGTATCCGAAAGTTATTTTCTACGGCAACTGTTAGAGTCAAAGCAAGAACAGATTCCCACCTCTTTGCTTGTATCGTTTGAAAAAAATCTGCTATCACTGATGACATTCTTTAGCTACTAGGCAACTGGATTTGGATAAAAAATACGGAGATTACTCGACGATTAAATCTCTAATGAAAGTTCTTTCTGGCCATATTAGTCAGCTGCAGCGAATTCAATTGAACAAACATATTATGATTTCATTTACGACAGTGTACAGATAGTGGAAATTACTTTGAGGATAAGATAAATTGGTGCTTACATTTTATCGCCTATCACCCTGGAAGTATCGAATTATGGGTGTATCTTATCTATCTTTAGTTTATTTAAGTTTTTCCGCTAAAAAGTCTTTATATAAGAGAAAAATATATTCTACCCGTTAATCTCCTCGCTACATTTTGTTTCATTATCGCTTTCAACACCCTGGAATTTCGAATTAAATTTGTAAAAGAATAGCATATAAAACAAGGATTTTGTTGTCATACCAAGAAAGAGCAACAATCCTTCTCTTGTGTTACTTATCTACTCCTTATCTGGTGATACTCCCAACCTCTTGGGATTTGATTTTCGCAGTTGAGAGACATGAGATAAGGTCATATATAAATAAATAATATTTATTTTTATAATTTATATTCACTTGTCAAAATATTTTTAAAAATGCACATCCCATTAACCCCTAAAATTTCATAAAATATTGGCATCTTACATAATCTTAAATTAAATTGGCTGCGTATGTTACATAAAATCTCATATGTGATTCTCAAGTTATGAATTTACAATAACTAAAACTGCAATATTCAATCATGCCCACAGTGTGGAACAATTTCTACTCTAAGGTAGAAAGTTTGCTGGTAATGATATCCCTTTTCACGATGCTCTATTATCACTTCGTTTAATTCTACCCAAACTTAAAAATCATCCCATTACTGGTCCGCAACCACTCGGAGCGCGCCTATTACGCCTCAAAATATACATCTACATCTACGTTATAACCTGCAAGCCACCCAAAGGGAGTGTGGCAGGGAGTAATTCCACACTAGGCATGCAGGAACTATACGGCAGAACACCGAAACTACATTGAAACCAGCGTACCACACATGCAACGCGCCAATTTAAAATCTACTAATCACGAAACATTCCATAATCAATCGTTTCAACACGCAAGGGATACAAAGACTACTTCTACAGATTCAAAATATCATGCATAAATAAGAACATCAATATTAACATCATGCATAAATAATAACGTCGATAATATAAAGAGAAAGATCTACCGTCTAGCTAATGTCACTATTCTCACTATTCATGACGACTATCACAGCTGTTATGGTGCCGAAAGGTACGCGGAAAAAATGACATTTTATACCTATCGGCTCTACAATCTATCTCTCTAATTTTATTGGCGCGATCTAATCTGCCGTAGTGCGAGGGGGTTAATAGTATGTTTTTTACGTCGTCAGAGAAATATTTTACCGGAAATTTAGCTAAGAGGTTAAGTCTATAATCTCATCTATGCTGTGATAGCGATTCCCATCCCAATTCTTTTAACAATCCAGACACACTACTAAACTTATCGTAGCATCATTTTACAAACCTACCTCCTCATCGCTGCATGCGATCTAATTCCGATATCAACCCTGCTTCATAAGGATCTCATACACTGGCAGAATATTCCAGATGAGGCCTAACGATTGAAAAATAACAAGATCCCTCTTTAAACCATCGATGTATACAAATGTACATTGATGCTTTAAACTAGCCTCTACCTCTGCGAATGCTGAAGATTCGGGCGATAATGGGCGGAAACGAAACATCGATATAGTAGTTGACAAAATTCAGCCAAATACACGAATATGCGTGGATTTGTTCAATTTTGTGATTTATTAGTCCTTTCCTCTGCACTGTTTCCTTTCGGTAAACTCCTTTCCTTTATCCCTCGTTTTAGTCTCGCAAACAGCGCTTCATTCCCATTCACAGACCTACGATGTAGCTCATTCCTGATCACGGAGCAACGTCCCTCGTTTCTATTTTTTTGCCCGTTTAGTTATATTTGCCACAATCACTATAGTTCCCTTCATTCATTACTACTGTTTTTGCCAAAGTTCATTCATTCGGCACCAGTTTTCGCATATTTCATACTTGCGCGGTGTGTACAGGGAACAAGGAAGGTGGAGAAGAAAGTACAATAAAAAAAATAAGGGACCTTTACAAGAACGCCGACATCATAAATGAGATTAAATGCAGAAGAATGAGATGGGCAAGACACTTGATAAGTTAACAGGACAGGTGTGTGATGAAGGAGGTTTTGATAGGAAACCCAGAAGGAAGACGACCCCGGGGGAAGACCACGATAAAGACGGTGGATCCGAGTAAAGATACATATGGAGAGGGATGGAGCTGCGGAGGAGGATGCAATGGACCGGTAGAGATGGAGGAGATACGTTGGTGCGGCTGAATATCCACTTGGACAAATGACCCTGGGAGTGAGAGTAAACAAGTAAATAGGGGAATACACCGATCAACTGGAAGGTGCCTATCACATTATGGCGTATCGTTACAAAGGGGTCACGTTTTCCATAAGAAGCGACAATTTATTATTAAATGGGATTTCATTAAACAATACCTTACGCTTTCGCGGCGTACGCAGGTCACATAGGCTACGCAGCCCTGAAGACAAACGACTCAATCACCGAAACGTCGGCAGCGAAGGAGAAATTGACCTGATGGAATGCCCGAATATCCTAGGTTAATAATAATATTCATGCAATTTTACATAGGCTAAGCAGCCCTGAAGATGACAAACGACTCAATCACCGAAACGTCGGCAGCGAAGGAGAAATTGACCTGATGGAATGCCCGAATATCCTAGGTTAATAATAATATTCATGCAATTTTACATAGGCTAAGCAGCCCTGAAGATGACAAACGACTCAATCACCAAAACGTCGGCAACGAAGGAGAAATTGACCTGATGGAATGCCCGAATATCCTAGGTTTATAATAATATTCTTGCATTTTTACGGTGGAATCAGTAAGTACCAACAGAAGTAATCAGTATTTACATTGCCTAAATATTTAACCGCAGCCACCATATCGTGGACACTTCATGAAATAAAATTAAGCTGGTTGGGGAGGATTTCAGGAGTAGTGTTGCATTAAGCGATACTTGCGTAATATGTATAGAAAAAAGGGAAAAATTCCATGTCACCGGTTTAGTTTCTAGGCAAAATAATGTTATTTTAACTTGTAGGCCTTAGACTCATGACTATATTTTTTTAAATTCGATTAGATATGTACATATTATCTTCTAAACGCGAAATTGTACATTTAAAAATACAACACTGGTGGCTAATATGTATCAAGATGAGTAGAATTGACAATGAGTAGAAAATACGCACATATCTACATACTATTTCCACCACTTCATACATTGCCACCTACATTTTGTATTACGATTCTATGGATCAGAAGTTAGGACCATTGGAAAAGCTGACCAGAAAAGACTAGAAGCCTTCAATACCTGGTCTTGGAGGAGGATGCTGAAGATGAAACGGATGGAAAAAATTAGAAATGATGAAGAGTACAGAAGAGTGGAAAAGGAGAGGACCATATAGAACACCATACAGAAAAGAAGAACCAGATGAATTGGACACACCCTGAGACATAATGGGTTTGTGAAGAACATAATTGAAGGCAAAATAGAAGGAAGAGTCCCCAGGGGAAGACACAGGAATAAGTTCATGGACCAAATAAATAGGAAAGTACATGGGAAGAGATACCAGGAGATAAGGGAACTAGCTTTAGATAGGGAAGGATGGAGGGCTGCAGTCAACCAATCTTAAGATTGAATGCCCGATGATGATGATGGTACGGGAGCGGTATTGGCCCGCAATACGCCCAAGGACGGCGGAAAACCTGTAAAACCACTGTCAGGCTACCAAACTTAACTAAAACATTATATCTTTAACAAATAACAAATAGAAAAATATAAATAAATAAAGTTAGCAATGCATTTAATCTGTAAACGGGCAACATGACATTATACTTTGTATTTATGACAGTTTTTAAATATTCTATAGTAATATTTTTACATATGCTCGTTTGTAAATAAATGTATCACTGGCACGTGCTACTGGAAAGGGGGTTTAGGGAGTCACTTTGGAGGAATACGAGGGGAGATTCACTGATCCGGGCACTTCTTCTCCTTCTTCTTTCTTTTTTTCATATTCCTTCCTTTCTTGCGCGATTCAGAAGAGAGTTAATAGCAGTAAATAGTTCTCGCGTACGCAGCATTCAGGCGCCAATGAGTTTTGCGTAAATTTTTCCGCTACTGTATATATTATTACATAAAATGGAGGAAGGCACATAAAAAGAGAAAGCAGGAGGTAAGGGAATTAGAATTGGATAGAAATGGCTGTAGTCAACCAATCTTAAGATTGAATGCCCGATGATGATGATGGTACGGGAGCGGTATTGGCCCGCAATACGCCCAAGGACGGCGGAAAACCTGTAAAACCACTGTCAGGCTACCAAACTTAACTAAAACATTATATCTTTAACAAATAACAAATAGAAAAATATAAATAAATAAAGTTAGCAATGCATTTAATCTGTAAACGGGCAACATGACATTATACTTTGTATTTATGACAGTTTTTAAATATTCTATAGTAATATTTTTACATATGCTCGTTTGTAAATAAATGTATCACTGGCACGTGCTACTGGAAAGGGGGTTTAGGGAGTCACTTTGGAGGAATACGAGGGGAGATTCACTGATCCGGGCACTTCTTCTCCTTCTTCTTTCTTTTTTTCATATTCCTTCCTTTCTTGCGCGATTCAGAAGAGAGTTAATAGCAGTAAATAGTTCTCGCGTACGCAGCATTCAGGCGCCAATGAGTTTTGCGTAAATTTTTCCGCTACTGTATATATTATTACATAAAATGGAGGAAGGCACATAAAAAGAGAAAGCAGGAGGTAAGGGAATTAGAATTGGATAGAAATGGCTGTAGTCAACCTATCTTAGGATTGAACAACCAAGGACGATGATTCGAACTAAATGACTTATGACTTGGGTTCACCGTGTCGGGAAACCGAAGTGAAACTAATGCTTTGATTACGGCGAAGGTTTAAAATGTATAACTCCAGCTTCATTTTTATAATGAAGTTATGGTTTTTTAAATGCTAAGGAAGCGAAAATTGCGAAAAATTATATGGTAGTGAAACATGGGTATGTCAGGATAGACATAAGAGTAGACTAAACGCCGTGGGTATGAGTCATCTGATGAGTATTTGCGGCAAAAGTAGGATGGATAGGGTCAGGAATGAGTGGGTCATGAATGAATGTGGGTTAAATGCTCCAGTAATGGACGTGTATGAAAGGAGAGTGCTTCGTTGATTTGGCCATGTGGAGAGAATGGATGAGAGGCGAATAACGAAACAGATATATGAGAGTAGAATGAATGGTGTGAGAGGTAGAGGTAGGCCGAGAAAGCTGTGGTTGAATGTGGTTGAGGAAATTCTTAGGAGGAGGAATATTAGGAGTCTTAAAAATAGGAGGGCGTGTATGAAACAGTGTATGGGGGTAAATGAGGCAAAAGAGGTTTGCAAGGATAGGTCAGTATGGAGGAAATGATTGAAGTTAGGTGTACAATTATGTATTAATGAGTGAAGCATTTTGACTATGCCTACCCCGGAAGGGAACGGCGTGATGGGTATGTATGTATGAATAAATATATTAAGCTAAGTGAAATGAGTTCCAAAGATTTTTTTCGACTCACTCGCAAATTTATTGAAACGTGCACTCAATGACTCACGAGTACCGCTTCAGCCGCCTTTGAAAAAAAAGAGTGGATCGCCTTCCCGCAACCTCCGATCCAATCCCGAGTATGCAAGCGCATACTCCCCTCGCTTCATAAGTCTCAACCCCGAAAAACAGCAACGGCCGCCCCACCACCTTCTTTTCGCGAGGCACAGGTCACGTGAAGAGATGAAGGAGAGAGAGAGAGAGAGAGAGAGACGTGAGGTGGGGGAGTTCAAGTATAAGAGTGGGCCACGCGACCAACAACATGGAGAGTCTTAGAAAGTCCGCCGCGGAGACAGGAGGGTGGCTCTTTAGATGTAAGAGAGCGGAGGAGCGGTCCGCCCACCTTCCCGGGTCAGCCCCCCCTTTTGAAAAACGCGCGAGTGTTGAGAAGTTATCCGCCTCTCTTCCAGTTCAAGTGATCGAGAGAGGAGTTTTAGCTTCCTTTACGGACTCAATTTTTTTGTTATCTACTCTGTCCCGCGTGCTGTTTGGTGACCAGAAGAAGGAACATCCATACGAAGTCGCGAGTGGCGGTGCAGTGAAGGAGGAGGAGGAGGAAGCGGAGCGGGAGGTGCCGCACCGAGGAGGGCCGGAGCAGAGGCCGTGACAGAGGTACCCTACCCATGAAACACGAAGGGGTTGGTTGCCCCAGAACCCCCCATTATCCCATGCTGGTGGAGGTGCCTTCCAGTGGCACCAACATATCCCACTCTAAATTTTAAAAGCCGACGATGAATATCTGTTTCAATACGATGATTAAAATAAACATGGAGAAATTCTCAGTTCCGATAGTTTGTGCGAAATTTACATACTTAGGAAATATCATAGACATTGAGCAGGATTTGAACCCAGATCCTTAAACGTCGCGTTGAGTGCTTTAACCAGTTAAGCTACCACGGAAAAAGAATATCCCCTTTTTAATTCAAAACCCAAGCGACAGAGATATTTTAACTCATGATTAAAAAGGTAGCGGAGAAATTTACTTACTTATGTTATTTAACATATACGGCGATACTTTCTGGAAATTGATGATGGGTAACATGATCTCAAAATTATAGATAATTTGTAAAGCGTTAACTGTTATCTGTCTATAGTTAAATCTTTATTTTGGGTGCATTCGCGAAAAAATTACGATGAAAATGTCGTCCTTCCACATGTTTGGAACGGGAATGTGAATTAAACGCAATAGAGAAGGTAACATAGTTAAGTCGTAGAGAAGGAGTACAGCAGTAAGTTGAGTCAAGAACGCCAGGGCTGGTAGTAGGACACTTGTCTAATTTCAAATCTAACCGAAGTATTTGAATTAAATAGCAAAAAAACATCCACGCTTAAAATATTATTATTTTGACACACTTGTAAAAAAGAGATAATGTTGATTATAGAATGAGCATATAAAATATAAAGGAATAAAACTGTGCTGACGAAAGAAATATGTGAATACCACAATTGTTATCGCGGGATAAATTGACTCGCAAAATAAAAGGGGTTAATGTTCGGACGCAGTACATTCCATCCGAATACTCAACTACCCTCGGTAAAAAGATCACCATCCGTGGTCGTTCACTCCTAATATTGGTTGACTGCAGCCCTCCACCGTAGTAAAGTAGCATGAAAAAGTATGTCTATGAAATAAATAAAAAGGCTATTGAAACATTTATAAACGAGCAAGTTCACCAAATCCGGCGTTGTTGCTTAAGTTTTGATTTTATGCTGAAAATTTCCCTAACTCCAAAAATAATCCGGTTCTTTTGCTTTGTCGATAGGATTTTGATAATGTGGTACACGATACAGATAATGTAAGTTGTAACTATCCGGGGGGCCGGAGACACCATCATGTTTATCCTTAAGGACAACTCTCGATTGAAAATTTAAATTTTATGATTGAAGAAGCAATGAAAGAAAGCTTATACACTAATTATTGAGGAAAATTCTTTATAAAAAATGGCGTACCCTACGTAGGATTTCAGGATAAGATCATAGCATTGTAAATTTGATTTTTGTATTGTCAGTATAAGTTACTTTTTGAGTAAAATGGGTTATTTACCACCTAAGTAGTGGCATGGCAACGGCCACGCTAGCCTATCCGGAGATCGCGAGTTTGAGTCCCGCTTGAATAAGTATTTTATCCCTCAAGACATGGATTTTTATGTTATGGAAAATATATTTTAAGAAATGTCAGTCAAGGCCTAATTTACTTAATTAAGGAAGCTTATTTATACCAAAAAGAGCATTTTAAATGGCAACACGAATATGCTAATATCGTTCACCGTTTGGAATATGTTTCTTTGGAAAAAAGGGCGACGAAGTACTAACGTATTCGATCATCACATCTAGCACCCATTAATAGTAAGTTCAAATTTGGTGTCATAAAGTCATCGGTGACGTTATATATTTATCTTTAAAATAATTAAAGTCCTGCTGTGGACAAAAAAGAGTTAACACTACAGATTCATAGGAGAAAAACTTACATTACGGAAAAAATATAAATTCAATAACTAGATTGAAGTACTGTTGAAAATTCCTGCTCAGCAAAACAATAATACCAACATTTTAGCGGGTGCGAAGGATAAATTTTGCTTTCGCACAGATAATTCCCTTTTTTCACTTCGCTTGCGACCAGTTACGTGCAAATTCAACGTGCGCCCTTTTTCATTTTTAACCTAAATATCACAAAAAGGAGAGGGATAATCCGAGAAAATCTTTCCCGATAGCCCTGCTTTCACGAAACTTTCACTTCAACGAAACATTGAAAATCGAATTCCACTTCACATTCACAGACATAAATTTCATAATTCTGTATAATTCATAATAAAACACCTGTATTTCAAGTCTACTGAAAGTGTGATGTATGGGGAGTAAGAGCACTGCCACCCATTCCGTGGGCCCAAGTTCAAATCCCGAGAGGGACGCACATTCCTCAATAGAATTTTGATGCCTTTTCGGGTGCCACGAAGAGACCAATTCAAACTGAGCACTCCGTTCAATGGTATGGTTCGTTAAACCAATGACTTCTTTTAGCCTTTCAAGAGGCAATGCGAACACCGAGTTTCTCTATACCATTGCTCCATTACCAAAACAGTTTATCCTTTATCAACTCACCGACAATAACTGTAATACTCATCAGTCACTTCCCCTTGTAGCTTCAAATATACTTTTACCCTCATATGCGCAGCCAAGAAGGCCAGTCCTTTCCTTTTCAAAGAATTAAAGAATTAAACCGCAAAGAATTAAAAAAAATAATTCTCACTCACACCTCACTTTCAAACACACCTCCCACTCGACCTATGTCTTCCTTCTACTGGCTCATCCAGCTATCATCACCAGAGTTACCCCACCAAATATAGCTAATTTTATTGACGGTCCTTGAAAATATCTGAGCATCACTGGTGATTTATATAGCACTTCCTGCCACTGTGTCCTTCAAAATCTCTGTATTTATTCCTTTTTAATCTCTAACCCTATCTTCCTCCATTACGCCCGAAGTGCCCATCCTTTTCCTCCCACAAGGCAAAAACGGAAAAAGATAAGTTTTGTTACGACTTTTTCGAAACTCCCTCTGATCATGAGATTTACGTAATATAATGTCTGAGTCATCGAGTGGAACACTTTGTTTAGATTATAATACTTAGTTAAGGTTAGTATACTGATTTTAAACAGCACCGTATTTCATTAAAACATATTTCTTATTTGTCCGAAAAATGCATCACCCTTTTTTCACTCTAATTATATTATTTTGGTAATCTACTTGTTAGGGTAGATTTAAATGGGAATGAGTAAAATCCTCCGGATTTTTATATGTACAAGGCCGTATCTAACTTTAATATTTCTTCCTCTATCTCAAGGTACGTCTTACTCTTCTTCATCCCGTCCATAAAACCAATTCTCTCTTCCTCCCCTTCCCCTCTTACCAAAATTCCTTCCATCACAACCTTAGGCCGCCCTACGATCTTCATTACCTATTCCAATCGCCTACTTTCCTTCCACCTAATTTCTTTCTGAGGGTTCCGCACCTCGCCTATCACACCAAGCACTTCCTCATTTGTCTTGCTTTCCGTCCAGTGCACATTTTCCGTCCCAGCAACTTAATGAAAACTTCCAGAGAAGCCGATTTGGGGATGGTGTTGAGAACTGCATGACGTAATTTATGGATTTCGTTTACTTCCGTACATAGAAGAGAAAGTTGCGGTGATTTTCGGGATAAGTGTTTGAGCTGGCATAAGAGTTCCTCAGCGTTGAACTGAACTATTAGGACGCAAATATCTTTATACAATTGGCAAATAACGGAGACAAAAAGATTTTAGAAATGTAGGTATTTCAGTTTTTATTCTAGAAATATGAAGGGTTATTTAAAAGATATGTGAGTTACCAAATATTAAAAATGGATGTAATTTAAAATTGCGCCTTATTTATGCACAAAATCCCACTAGCTAGCCGAATGATGCATTATATACGAGAATAAATCGTTAAATACTGAGAAAAACCAAGGGAGGTGAATCAAAATAAAATACTCGAACGAGATGTCTGTTGCCTCGAAAGAATTAATATTCACAATTGAAAGACATACAGGCAGTAGAACTACGCTTGGAATATTCCTACCCTATACTTCTACCTAATCTTACTGACTTTTAGAGGGAATAAGGGTGGGAACCTCTATCTGATCGAAGGGAAAATTATAGATTAAATCTTTTACAAAAGTTTGATGTAGACTATTTTTTGCCGGACGTTCAACATATTCTGCTAAAGCCTAACTATTATGATATATCCATGGTATGGTATTATGGTACATAAAATCAAGAAAATAGACTGCAGAACCAATAGATTTAAAATGTCAATTTTTCCACGTACAATAAGGGACCAGAGTAGTTGCGATAGATCAATTCTGGGAAAATTTGACCCTCACTGGGTAAAGTAGGTTTTGCAATTGTGCTAAATACCTGAACATCTTTAATAGCTACTAACTCCATGTGAAATATCCGGCAAGATATATCCCCTGATGGCATGATTTGGTACCTTGTAATACCATTCATCAGTCCTATTAATAATACTAACCTGTAGTTGAAAATAGTATGCTGCATGGGAGACTGTTTGTTCACACATTAAAATTCTAGTTTATTGTCTGAAATTGTCATCCTGACTGATATTGGCCTGCGCTTGGTATCCGGGGGAGCGTGCATGGTTCCGATTTCAGCTGGCATTAGTTTGCATGCCTGGTGAGGTATCACCCCGTGCCACATATCCTTATGCACGGTATTTCGTAGATGCACATGTACTCTGGAAAGTAGATGAAATCGAAACAGGTAAAGTCGACTTAAAAGTATTTCTCCATTAGGAACTCAAAGAAACATTGCTTTTATAATCATGAAATGAACCTTTTTATAAGATTGTATTTTTTAAGTGAGATTTACGTCAAGCTTTTCAATATTCTTAGCTTTTCTCATGATCTCTTCAATTTTTTCCGACAAACAATTCCACAAACCCTAAAACCACATCTTGCGGCGCAGGATCGGCATCTTATTGAACAGACTACACTCGGTTTAATAATGCGGTCAATCAACGGGATAATGCATTGGTTGCTTTCACAAAAATATCCGTCACGGCTTTTAGGAGGTTTCAGCGGTTCGAGAGGAAGCGGCTTCGGGGGCGACAAATCTACGAGGTTGGCTTTCCCGGGTGATTTCAGGTTTTGCCGGTTTTACGGTAAATATCTTCCGTCTGGAGAGTTTTAACAGTAGCGACAGTTTGGGAATCTGCGGGGAAGCTCAGATCAAGATTTATCTCCACCGTCCCTTTTACTAGATTTCAAAACCCGAGGAAATCGGTAAACACGCGCTCTTCAGTGATAAATAAAGAGGCTGGCTCTCTCCGTCTCTGTCTTTGAAGGTGGCCATATTTTGAGGATGTTATCTTCTGCGCGGAATTAGGTGTTGAATGCTACCCGATACCTAATCCGAATCTTTATGGAACTTCAGAGAAATAAAGTACAACATTAACGCCTTTTTCTTCGCACTAATCCTTTCACCAAGACTCCTTTCCCACTCAACTTTTCCTCATTTCGTGCAGAGGGGACCGTTCTTTCTCTCATCCGTCCCTGCCCAACCTTATCTTCGTTTGGATTGGATTTTTAGGGAGGCGACTGACAGATGAGGTCATTTGTGCCATATGGGATGGGTAAAGGATATAGGTGGAAGGGTGGATTGAAACCCAGCGTCGGCATTAGCGTGCTCCCAACGAAAGGCGCCAAGGAGACCACGGTTTCACATCTCATCCGTCAGACGGAATACGACACTTGAAGTGCCCTCCACAAGACAATCAAGTAGGGATCGGGTTTCCCCTGAAAAACATCCTCCTCTGCAGGGATTTGAACCCTGACCGCCCGTATGGTTATCCAGTACTCTAGCCGCCTCACTCCAACTCACACCAACCCGATCCTCACCTTATTTTCGTATCAGAAGTTTCAACGTCTCCCGATTCCCCTTCAATCCCTCCGTCCGTTTTTCCCGGTTTTCTCCATGCTACCGTAAGGACATTGGCACCACCCTGCCCTTTAAAAGTAGTTTCAGCGAAATATCATTTGTCCTCGAAATCAATGATTTTGGTCGCATTTTCAAGAAAAATATCTCACCCTTCCAAAAATACTAAAACATCAGTCTCTTACCGAACTACTTTCCGAGATTTTTAATGAAGAATACCAGCCCTTTTACATGGGAAATGGTATGTAAGTGTACTCCAGAGAGAGATTACTTAAAAAATGAGGAATTTATAACACCTAGATCTTATTAAAAAATCATGTACGCGGTGTTCCTGTTTTCTCAATCATTTTTGAAAACGAATCATATTGTCACTGCAGTCATTTTCTCAGGGTTGCAAAAAAAACCTACCGTTGTGAAGGATTTTGAAACGCACCGCGTGAAGAAAATGAATCATATTAAATACTTATACAGATATTTTTATTTAATTAACTAGAACTTCAGCCGCATTAAAGTATATTATTGCACCATTAATAATGCGATTTTTACTCATTCGTCCTACAGCTGCTTTAAACCTAAACGTATAATTCGAATATGATCTCCATTGTGACTAGGGAACTATCTCGCTCAAGCTACCTTAATGTGCACGGTTTCAGGAAATTCAGAATAGGAAACTTGTTCCTTGGACTGGTATTCACCCAAGATCCCCCAATAACTGCTGTTGAATGCTTAAGGTAACCTAGCAATAAAACATTTCACCTAGAAATCAATAAATTTGGTCTCATTTTTAATAAAAATATCTCACGCTTCCGAAGATATCAAAATATCAACACCTTGGCGCTCTACCTTCCGAGATATTTGCCGCAAAATACGAGCCATTTTACATGCGACATGGTGCGAGTATACACTCCAAAAGAACAAAATATAAAAAAGTGAGGAATTTCTAACACGTATATATCGTCAAAATATTAATAGAGTGCAGTTCGTATGTTTTGTCAACTGTTTTAAAAAATAAATCATATACTCACTACAGTCATTTTTTCCCAATCGTAAGAAAACCTTCCGTTGTGAAGGAGTTTTTAACGTGTGGCGTAAAAAAATTACTCACGTTAAAGAATAACAGCAAGACACTTGTTCAATTACAAAGAATTTCAGTCGGAAGTATATATTATGGCGATATAACTATTAAAATATTTACTCCATGCTTCGTACATCTGTTGAAATTGAAATGTAAATTTTTCCGAAATGGTTTCCATTATGACATGGAGTAATGTGTAACTCAAACTATCTTGAACCAATCACGCTTCCAAATACCTCCTCCAC
This sequence comes from Ceriagrion tenellum, assembly GCA_963169105.1. Classification (NCBI taxonomy): domain Eukaryota; kingdom Metazoa; phylum Arthropoda; class Insecta; order Odonata; family Coenagrionidae; genus Ceriagrion; species Ceriagrion tenellum. The sequence continues at coordinate 51,897,355 of OY720637.1, forward strand.
GTCATTTTTTTCGCGGGAATTCCAGATTAAATGTAATTCCTTCCGAGACTCTCTAAAATTCACAGTAGAAGAGGGCTCTGGAAAGTTAAACTCATTCAAGGAGACGGAGCAAAATGATACACAAAAGATATCGTACTGTCTACCTTTTATTACAAACTCATACTACACGTGTTTCGACTATATTGCAGTCATCATCAGGTGACAGTACTATATCTTTTGTGTATTATTGAAAGTGCTGTTCTACAAAATATCGCCTGAGAAAGTGGAATTGACGGAGCAAAATATGAGGATCTGTGCACGATTCCACGAATAAAATAGAGATATTATGACAGTATTAAATAAATGGATATATCCTTTTCCTTATGCGAAATGAGAGAAGGATCACTTCCCGGTGACCCGCTTCACCCCGGCGTTCGCCAACACAATCGCTGCGGGATGACTATCTGTGCACTCGACCGTCCACACGAACAAAGGAACAAACGCTTTTAAACGCCCTGAACCGCCTTCTTTAAAGCACATTCGAGTCGGTAATAAGCGACCATTTCGTGAAGAGCTTTATGGGCGCGGGGGTGGAGGGGATGGAGGAAGTGGCGGCGGGTGCGATTTAAAGACAGTGATGGAAGGGTGAGTCGCAGACGTCGAGTAGGCAGACCCGTCTTCAAAAAAACCTGTCAACGAAAGCGCGCCTGCCGCACTCACGTGAGCCACGACGCCTGCTTGCCGGCTCGGACATTTTTTTATCGTCTTTTCGAGACGCGCGTGGGTAGTCCGAGAGGTAAGAATCCGGGGAGGGACATATGAGAGGTGGCGAGGAGATTTTCTGCAGGATGCCCACGTGGAAAGAGTATGTGAAAACATTCGTGTGGAGCGTAGCACTCTACGGATCGGAAGCAAGATGGACCATAGGAAAAGCTGACCAGAAATGAATAAAAAGCCTTCGAAAGCTGGTGCTGGAGGATGATGCTGAAGATAAAATGGACGGACAAAATAAAAAATGATGCAGTGTACAGAAGAGGAGAGGATCATAAGGAAAACTACACAGAAAAGACGAAGAAAATGGAGTGGACACACCCTGAGACACAATGGGTTTGTGAAGAACATAATTGAAGGCAAAGTAGAGGAAAAAATCCCCAGAGGAAGACCCAAGAATGAGGTTATGGACCAAATAAAGAAGAAAGTACATAGGGAGAGATACCAGGAGGTAAGGAAACTAGCAATAGATAGGGAAAGGCTGCAGTCAACCAATCCTAGGATTGAACGACCAATGCAGCCTGAATGGATATAAGAGAAAGAGAGAGAGGATGAGGGAAAGAGGATGGGGACGGAGGCACTTGACGGTGGACGGGAGATGGATGGGCGTTTTGGTTGCAGGCACGCAGGATTCCGCACAAAAGGTCGTGAAAAGGATACACCGACTGCGACAAAGAAAAGGCGTGAGTCGTGAAATGTCTCCTTCCCCCCTTTGGAAGCACGCGAGCGGCGAAAATGGACGCGGAACTGGGACAAAGCATAACTAACGAACTACTGCTCAAACCGGTGAGGAGGGAGGAGACACACGACGGTTCTCGGCTCGTAATGCATGCTGGGTCGGATAGCATTACGCATTCAGCTTTCCAAAATAGTGAATATACCTTTCGTGGAACCTTCTAAATAAACAGTGATGTGGATGCTCTTTTGAGTACTTTTACCTAATTAGAAATAACAAGTTTTGAAAGAAATATTCCGTCGTAAATGAAGTAACTTTTTATTCAACATAATTTTTATTTCAGACGACCGGGTTTCGACGTGGCACGTCATCACCAGGTGACGTGGCATGTTACACCAAACCTAGCTAAATTTATAAACCATTAGGCAATAACAAAGTTACTTCACTTACAATGTATAGTAAATTCCCGCCTGAGATAAATGAGTATAGAAATATTCCGAATATATAATAAATTTCATTTGATTTACCGTCAGATAATTGAAAACTTATCAATTAATAACGGATTTAAAAAAAGGACATGTGCAACTTAGTTTACCGGTCAAGATGGCTCTTCCATCGAAGATAACCTTAGCAAAATGTATTAATTAATGGATATGTATAGCTCTTTACCGGTTAGGATAGCATTACATATTCAACGATTCATCGTCCAAAATAGTGACTATACCTCCCGCAGAATCTCCCACTATTCCTTTCGTGGAAAATGGTGAAGTGTATGATCTTTAAAACATCTATTTTGTAAAGGCGTTTGGGTAAGAAATAACAAATGAGCAATACGTGGAGATCTCAGCTTTAATCCAATGCTGGAAAAGAGTAAATTTTTCGATTTATTAGAAAATCTTTAAAAAAACAGTGAAATACTCAGCCTTCAAAATGACTCTGTCACCGTATATAAGATATATCTGACGAGATTCAGCGTGTTTTAATAATTTTTAAAACCAGCCTGACAATCTCCCACGGATATTTTTGTTGTGATAAGACCTCGCACTGCGTCATCTGGATGTCACGAACAGAGGACTAATCGAGAATCAGAACAGGAATAGTGGATGAAAGCTCCGATAAATTAGTTTTTAGCAATGACTGAACGGAAATAAGTTCATATTTGTATCCTTAAAGTACTGAGATACAACATATTAGATAGGTCATGATGATAAAATGCGTAGTTAGGGAAAAGAAACTTCCGAAGAGAGGAAAAAACGCAAGCAAAAACTTATTTACAAAAGCAATACGTCACTAAAGGTTAATACAAGTATCATAAATACACATTCTGTTGACTGAATATCCCCCAGATGATTTTATTACATGATTACGGAGCATATTGCTCGTTAAACTTTGTTTCTAGTAAGATTTAGGTAGAATGTTTTATAAGTTAATTGAAGAAGAGATAGGCAAATATGAGATGAGTACATGATGAATGCAAACGAAGAACGCATGACTAATGTTATAGGTTTTACATACAAAGGTTGAATTGCATTCCAAAAGTTATTTGCAACTAAAAAAATTATACTTGGTACGAAACATGTCATTATTGAAATTAAATCAAATTAAAAGTATGAATTGATTATTGTCGATGAATTATTTCCAAGGAGTGAGAAGCCACATATCTTTTCCTATATCGACATATAGTGAACGCTTCGCAATATTTCCTCTTGCCTCTTTTTTGACGACCTCACAAAATGATTATGCGTAAATAAATAGCCCATAATTTACCTATAACACTCTCAATGTAGGCTCTAATAACGAAATGCTTCATCGTATTAGTTTTTCGTTACGATACCTCAATATTGCAGGAAAAGACACAGGAGAATATTTTTCGAAGAAAAATGATGATATTTACTCGAAGAAGATTGAATTTTCATATTGGTTTTGGAAAGCCTTCGCCTGATCATGGAGAGATCATAAAATACTAATTAAAAGTTATGTTCCAGAATACGATTTGGCATTTTTTTGGTGCTTATAATCACACGGCATAGTATTTTGAAAGGTATGAAGATGTATTTCGTACATCTACCTCCATTCCCGAAGAAGTTCAGGCGCTTGATCGTCAGGCTGATTGCACCGAATCGAGCAACACGTTCACTCCACCAGCGCTCATCTCTGAAAAATCATTCGACAGCACACGATTGAGGACGAAAAGCTTCGCTTCCCAAGAAGCTACGGGTGAAAAAAAATATATGAAAGAACCGAACGACCTCATGAAACGAGTTTCATAATAACATATTTCTCCCTTTTAACTTTTACGTATAATTGAGACATCGGTCCGCTTTCTTTTTCGCCACCAAAACGATTATGTTCCTCATTCCTCGCGATTGTTTACTCACGGCTCAAGCCGCGGGTTGAGTCGGCGGGGTCACGAATGTATTAAAAAAATGCGAAATGAACTAACGGAAAAAAATGATTGCGGGCCGTCCCGTGAATAGGTTGAATAGACCGACTGGGACCTTGAAATCTCTCCAGTCGAGACGTGGACCCGACTCCAGACGGCTTATTAACTTTGCGTCCGCTGCATGGGAGTCGAGCAGACGGACAGGTGATGAGGAAGAGAGACGGCGGGGGTGCACAGGTCAAGCGAGAAGTAATTTCGTCATTAATAAATTAGGAGGCCCATCTGTAGCATTAAGTGAAGAGTTGAGACGTTAACGGCTGAGATGACTAAGCAGTAGCAAAAAAAGGGGAGGCTGAGCATGTTAGATAACTTGGGTATCAACTTCACCTCGGGAGCTGACATGAGTGAAACAACAGACGCACATTCGAATTCGTATCAGAGAGAGTAGCGTTACGCGAAGAAATGTGCATTGAAAACTGCCGAAAAATTACTATAATTGATCTCCCAGTAAACACTGATCCAAGATAGTGTTTGTGAGGTAATATTTTGAGTTCAAACACAAGACGCACGTATTTGTATTAGAGAGAGTAGCGTTACGCGAAGAAATGTGCTTTGAAAACTGCCGAAAAATTACTATAATTGATCTCCCAGTAAACACTGATCCAAGATAGTGTTTGTGGGGAAAAATTTTGAGTTCAAAGTAAATCAATACAGAGTTGCAGCGTTAATTAATTCACATGTGTTTATTCCAGCTATGCACTTGTCGTAATCAAGGTAGGATGAGAGTTAAATTAGATTTATCTACCGGTTAAGGTTACTTCAAATAGAAGAGAATAAACATTCTCCACGTATTCACTGGTAAAGGCCCCCATCTCCTTACAAGATGCCATTCTCCGTCTCAGGATGCGTCCTAAGCTCCGTTATTCGGTTCATAAAGACTACTCCTTTTATTTTCATTTCCCGCTTACCCAAAATCTTACACTCTTTCACGGCATCAGCACCCATTTGTCCCTTCATAACCTGCTTCAATCACCTATTCTTTCTCCCACGAAATTCGTCCTCCAGAAGTTTTCTCCCCTCAACAAACATATCAAATACTTCCTCGTTCGGCTTCCTTTCCGTCCATCGTATTCACTCCATCCTTCTCCACACCGACAGTACGTCTCAAAGGCCTTCTCGTCCTCTTCTCTCCGAGTCCACGTCTCTGCACTAAAAACGCCACACTCCATATTTCACTCTTCGCGATCCTTTACATTCTAGCACAACGTCTCAATCATCAGCTCCTTTTCACTGCTGAACGCATTTGATGGGGAAAAGAAACACTACTCAACCTGAAAGCATTATCTAGCCCATGCATACATAACTTTCGGCAGTTTTAAAAATCGAGCAGAGTGAGTACAGTGAAAAAAACACAGGGTTCGCAAACAATGAACAAAATACATCTAACTGAAAAAATACGCGTCAGACTATTTCGGCCGGGAGTCTACGGAGACAGTAAATCTCAATGAGAAACGCTTTTTGCAGATTTAAGTCTCAGATGATTCCATCATTGGATTCTATGGAGGAAAAAAGGATATGATCATGAGTATCTGCAGAATTCCTTTAGGGAACCGGTGTCAAGTTATATTATTGGGAAAAAGAACTCATTCTTGACCCGAAATTGGTTTTACCGTGTAGGTTTGTAAAAGTAAACCTATTAAGGAGATTCGCACGAGATGGAAGTCTCATTGCCATTACACCTAATGACATCAACGGGCAAATTGTACGCATTAATATGCCTTATGGTTATTATGTATGTGAAGTCCCATTTGGATGTTATGGTGACTAAGTTTGTGGCATGTTTATGTTTCTGGAATGGGAGGGGAATATTGGGGAGTGGACACCATTGAGCAGTCCTTGTAGGGTTGAGGAATTGATATTGCGTGTTTCTTGAAGAATAATTTGTTCAATGTGTTACAGAACACAGTGCATGATTTTTCAATGTTTGAATATAGTAAATAAACAAAAATTGTTTATGCCATATAAAAAAAGTCTTGATTGAGCTACTTTCCAATTGACATATAAAACATAATCTGAGCTCCTTCTAGCAGCGAAATTTTTCCGCTTGGAAATTCACCTGGATATTTTAGTACTCGAAATTAGAAGCTTGGTTGATCATTTGCCTTTCCTCTTGAGGGTGAGGGCCGTGTTGGAGAAGTACAATGCGGCAGTTAACAAAACTATACAGGTGTAAAAACAGGTTTTTTGTCAACCGTGAATTCTGTACACTTCAATCAACCTTTAAACGAAGTTCACATTTAAATTAAGACTAAATTAAAAAGTTAAAATTGAATAAAACGCTGGCACAGCTATGAAGAATTTACCCTTATTCCTACTGACCGCTGATGCATTTTTATTCTGCAAAGAAACGCAGGAAACTTCAGTGAAAACTTTTGCCCTACACTGAATTGCATCGTATATTCGCAACACGACTTCCCTTGCTCACAGATACGCGAAACGAAAGATTTTTTTTCTTCAAGGGTTTTTCATGTCCTCATTCGTAGCATGGAATTTCAATTTTGTCACTTATGCGTTACCCGAGCCGAATTGTGCGCCACTATAGCGATTTTAAAACTTGTTCAAATAAAAATCAAGTAAAGAGTATTATTTGTCGTAAAAACCTCACACTGCTAATGAATAAAACTTGGTACTTTCCACTTCAACTTATACATAAGGTGGAAAGTGCCATGCTTTATTTCAATTATTCTTTGATATTATGTCCAACCACATCTCGCTCGCCTCAGCTTAATTCACTTCAACTGCTAATTTCTACGGGAATGAAGAAGGAAATATTTCCATCTTTTCAATTACAACGACGCCACTTCCATAATGAGTCATCAAAGGAAGCTTTCTTCCGCATGTGTACAAGAATTATCAAGCCGTCTGAGCGAAACACTATTCTGTCAATGTTGAAGTATCGAAAACAAAAGCAAACAAACTCAGAGAGACGACGAATACACTACTGGTAGCGAGCAAACAAAACGCGAATGTGACGTAAAATCTTCAGGGGGAGCCCGAAAAAAAAGAAACAAATGACACCAGAGTTCCGCAAATTTATGAGTTCGCAAAATACTCCCGAGGAGCGGTGCCCGTTATTCTCGTATTTTTTAAAAAGACTTTCTCCCTTCAGAAGCTGAGGATGATGAGCAGACAGGGTGACCGACAGACGAGTCTCAATTCGGCAGCGTAGATTTACGTGAGGACATCAAAAGACAGAGGAGTTACGCAACCGATAGAGGTGATACGAGCGTGAAGTCCAGCCACCGGCGTCACCGTGACTGGCTGGAACGAGAAGAAAAAAGAATTTCGGGAGCCCAGGCCACCTTACCTCACACACACGAGGAATACCTGACGAGTCTCGGTGAATCTTTTTCATAAACTCCCTCTGAATGGACAATTGCGCCTGAAATTAAGCACAAGTTTCCAATCGAGGTCGGATACACGATGAGCGTTTGCCATTATTCGGTTGTGTGTACGGTGAAGATCGTTTCGCAAGGTAAGATATTTTTTAGTTGGCACTTTCCACTTGACAGCAAATCGAACTCGAAATGGATGACCAATATGATTGGTTTCAAATCGTTTAAAAGAATCATTGCGTTCGCGAAAGTTCCGTGAAATTTCCCCAATTCGACGCGCTCTCTCGGTACGATGCTGTCCTTTGTGTTTATTCGATGCCTAACTGTATTACAATACGAGATGAGAAACTTCACCGACACTCACGCAAAGCTCAATGATGATTGATTGGCGATGAATCGAAAATTTAAGAAATCGAATTGCCTTCATGGAAGACTACACGAAAAGCCGAACCGATTAAATTGCTTGAGGACTTAAATGAAGCTTTCTTTCCGCATTTTCAGCGCCTCCTTCATCGAATGATTGACGACTTTACTGAAGTACGTTCATATTTGTACCTGCTAGTCTCGTCAAGAAAATAGCCTGCCAATAAATGAGATAGTATGCTGAGGTAAGCCAGTATTATAACCAGAACGGAAACATCATTCTAATTTTCTTGAGAATCACCGACCCTGAATAAAAGGTTAAAAATTGTACATGCAGTCAAACTGCAATTTTACGACTAATCTTTCCTATTTCAGACTGAAATCACCACAAAACTAAGAAAGTATTTTTCGAAAAATTTAATAGATAAAAAAAATTAGAAATGCAAAGTGGCGCTCTGATCATCGAAGCATCAATCTTTAAAAGCCGTATTATACGAGGCACTTAATTGCAAATGTGATGTACGTTCGGAATTGCATCGTAAATTGCGTTGTGTTAAGCGGTGAGTTGCTAGAATGCATGCTCACGACCACCTAAATGCCATCTAAATAACATGATATGAAACAGCATTCTACTTTTCTCGAGATTCAGCAACCCTGAATAAGAAGTTGAAATGTTGCCTAAAGTCAATATGAAATTTTACGATTAATTTTTCCTTTCCTACCTTAGACTGAAATCACCCCCAAACACAAAGCAAGTATTTTTCAAGAAGTTTAATAGGTAACAAAAAACTTAAGGCACGCAAATTGGCGCTCTAAATATCATAGCTTCAATCTTAAAGGCCGTATTTAACGAGGCACTTAATTGCAAATCTGATGTATGTTCGGAGGTGCATCGTAAATTGCGTCGTGTCCAGCGGGGAATTGCAAGAATGCATGCACACGGCGGATGGGAAAAAAGTCCCTGATCATACACGTTCCCGCGTTCTCGTTACTTCTGTACATCATATTGTGCAATTACGTGCCTCGTGTAAAACAGCCTTAAAAATAATTAACTACAGCCTTCCATTCTTCCCCATTCATTGCTGACTCCATTTTATTCCGGTGTTTTTTCCCCTACAACCCTCTTTAATTGGTCCATGTACAGTCGGATTCAAATGCATTGCAAAGAATCGAGCACTTACGCTTCTCAAAGAAATCGAGTTTCACTTACGGCGCTGTTACTCTTTGCTCTGCAACGCTATCTATTCAGCTGTTTATTTGCACGTATTTAAATTGTAACAGTTGAGCAATTGCTTGTTTTGTGCTAACTTGTTATTACATAATATGATCAGCTCGAATAGCAATGACATGCTGCGACGTATTGATTAATTGAAATACTAAACTTCATTATTAAACACAGACCGTTCCTGGCGTACAATATACCTACGGCAAATACTACGTAAATTATCATTTAGAGTAACAGTTGTGATTAATAAATAATAATTATCCATGCTCAAATCGTAAATCCAAACCAAAACGAAAGTGCAATAACAAATTAGCACAATATAGGAAATTGGTCAACTATTACCATTTGAATACGTGCAAATAAACAGATGAATAGATAGCGTTGCGTAGCAAAAAATAAGAGCGCCGTAAGTGACACTCAATTTCCTTGAGAAGCGTAAGCTCGATTCTTTGCAATACATTTGAATCCGACCGTAAATATCTCTCGGTTTTCCTCGTGAAATTTCCCCATCTATTTTTCCATCGGTCATATCCTTGACAAATGCATTGTGCCCCAGGGAGTGCATAAATAATCTGGTACTCCTTTGTCATACTAACCCCCATATATGTCTTTTTTCCTCAGCTAATCCATACTATTTCCACCCATCACTGTATCAGCCCATTTTTTCTTCACTATCCGTCTCCAACACTAGGTCCCTCAGGTCTCCATTCCTTTCTGATGAGCTTTCCCGATAGCTCAAGTCTCTGACCCGTTGAGTACCAAACTCCATGCAAAGCAGTACGTGAAAGGTTTTCACCAACCGCTTTCTTAGTTCCTAACTGCAACCTTTTCAAGTAGAAGTGTTCTATGGATCGGAAACTTGGACATCGTGGAGAGAGGATTCGGGTAGACAGGATAATTTTGAGATGACGGTTTGCAGAAGAAGAGAGAGGGTGATCTGGGTGATGAGGACGAGCGAGGAAATTTTGGATATGGTGGGGGAGGAAAGGAAGTTAATAGCTAAGATTAGGGGATGAAAGAATATATGAAAAGGCGACAAGCGGAAAGGTGGAGGTGTGTTGAATCTTCATCAGTAGCTTGAGTTAGTTTGGGTGGGATATCACTTCACATAAAATTTGACGAACTTGGCCTCTTTATAACGAAAAACATCTTATCTTTCTGTGATAACAAAATATCAGGCACTTGCCACTGTATTTTTCGAAATCAAAATAAATCAGGAATTTCCGTGGAAAATGGTGCGAGAATGCATTCTAAGGAGAATTTATATGAATAATGAGGTGCTTAAAATGCATTGATCGCGTCAGAAATTTAACGGTGTAATTTATCAGTTTTCTCCACTATTTTTCAAAATACAGTGAAACTATCCTCCGAGGCCACCTCTCCAGGAGGCCGAATGTTTCTGGGACGGAATGAATTACCCCATACATATAAGCAATGTAAACTTTCCCTCCATCCAGCAGTAACCTCCTCGAGTGGCCATTACCTGGTGGGCCCGGCGGTGGCCGCTTATTACAGGTTTCACTCTAAGTCGATCACCGCAACAATTTTTATATGATCACAAAATAATCTTCAGTCGTTAAGGCGTTTCCAGTGCTCGGCTTGAAAAAGTACGCCATGTGGAAACCCTACATAAGAATTTTCAGTTCACTGAAAATTTCAGTAACATAAAATGCACGGTGAAACCTGTATTAAGTGGCCACCACCGAGCCCATGAGATAGTGGTTGTTTAAGGAGGTGTCCGTTGAAGGGAGGGGATATTTACATTGCTTACATATATGGATAATTCATTCACTTCCCAAACAAATCGGCCCTTTAAAGTGACCGCTTAAGGGAGGTGGCCGCGGTGGTAGGTTTCACTGTACCTTTATCTTCAAATCGGTTAATTACAAGCCCTCCAATCTACCCTCTGCCCTCCAAACAACTTTATGTCACTGTAGCTCTTCCGTTTCACATCCCGCTTTAGATGGCCAATGACTTCGTTTCTTTGGTCCTTTCTCTTAAGGCTCCCTCATCTATTTTCCCTCCCCTAATTTTCATTACAAAGTCATCGCGTCTGAATGAGTTGCCTATCCATCTGGACCGCATCTTTCAGATAAGTGCTCTATGTGGTTTCCTCCTCCCTATTCGTACACCCATTTGATCTACAGCATTTGCCTTCAGCACCAAGTTTCGAAACCACTTTCCCACCTTTCCCAAAGGTCCACGTCTCTGAGCCACGGCTATCCGGTGGCAGTAACGTAAATTCATCTTGGAAATTATCGAAAATCATCTCATAAATGCCATGCGGAATGTCACGAGGAGCAATTTTCCATGTTTACGATCGATTCCGATGTACTTCTTCTGGCGGACGGCGCCTGCGAACGTCCTTGAGCGAAACCCGAGATTGTCCGAATTAACATCTCTCCTTGGTTGGCATGCGAAGAGAGTAATGTAAGCAATGCGACGGTCGTCAGTCGGCCGGTTCTTTCGCAACGCACAACCCCGGTCCTCGCTTAAAAGAGTAATGACTTCCTTTCATAATAACTCAGTCAGATATACAGAGGGATTTGGCCTTTCCGCTCGTATTGGCCTCGAATCCCACGATGCATCACTGACCCCCTCCACATTCCACTTCCCTCCCCTACTCTACCCGCCCAAACCCACTCACCACTCTCCCCCCATACTTCCCCCTATCACCTTCCCCTTCCCCGGAAATCTCTGCAGTCCCGCCGTCGCCGATGACATTAAGAATCGACCACTTAGGCCACCGGCATCGCAACGGGTCAACCAGAATACACCTTCCGTGAAATCGTCCGTTTTCGGGGCCGGACCGCGAGACGATGCCGCATCGCGCCTCGGGAAGATTCTCATATCAAACAGTGTGCATAAACCATTGTGGTATATGGTATATGTGGTATAGGACGCTTGCTATTCTGACCAATGCTAGAGGCTGAGGGGCTGTCCATAATCCAAGTAGACAAAAATAGGCCACTTTTAGAATCCCCCATCGTGGACACTCGCAGACTTCATCCGGACCTCCCTCCCCCCTGTTGCTCCTGTTGTCCACGTAGACTATTCCTTTTTTTGCGGAAACAACTGTGAAACGGGTTATTAAATGATTGTTATGGACTATCTATAATTTAAGGCTGATTTTAAGGAAAGGTAAGTCAAAGAAAAACTACTCTTGTAGCCATGATAATCTCGACCATTTTCTACGTAGACATCCTTCCAACTCCCCCCCCCCCCCCCTAAACGTGGACCCTTGTACCCTCACCCCTCCTATTTAGTGTCTACGTGGATTACGGACAGCACCTGATGCCAGTCAGCCACCTTCGTGAACCCTCTGATTTTGCAATTTTAAGATGTTTTCCCTCGCTAACTTACTCGAAACAGCATGCACTTACATATTTAATACGCATTCTCCTTACATGTTTATTTATTTAAATGAACAATTATCCGCTTTCCCGATGAAAACTATTATGAAACCGAATAGAATCCATAGGACTAAGCAGCCAATATATGTTTCGAGAGTTGCTTGCCTTAATTATCAAACAGATGGTTGACATTATTGCTATAAATCCGATAATTCGTCCATTCCGTCTTGTTATCGATAAAAAAGTAAGGAGAGAGCTGGGCTAAACAATATGGTCGTTATTACGGTTGGGAGGCTTCATTTTGATGACGTAGTGCCACCTCAATGGCAGAAAGACTGTTCATAGTTTAAGACACTACTTAGCGGAAGACTCAGGGCAGAAAGTGCATTGATTAGCACTATCACAGTTAACAAACAAAATTTAATTACTCGAAAGGAGTTTCACATTTCAAATCAAACAGAAAGAGCGATGTCTCTGATTTATTCGCGCCTGATGGTAGCTTTGCAAGTTGAAACACATATCATGCAATTTAGTCTTCTTTGTGATGTGGAATAGCTATATTTTTTGGGTCTCCATGATATGTTGCCGGGCGCTTAGATTGGGAATGATCATAAGTTATTTGAAAGAAATTCAATGCGATATGGTACTTTTTTCACAGTTTTTTATTTCAGGTCGACCGGTTTCGTCACATAGGCGACATCATCAGGTGATGATGTCGCCTATGTGACGAAACCGGTCGACCTGAAATAAAAAACTGTGAAAAAAGTACCATATCGCATTGAATTTCTTTAGAATGGATTTTCACAAAGTTAAGCCAGAAGTAATCGAGTTTATAAGTTATTTGTCAGAATCGGAGAGGACAGACAGCTGAGATCCCTGTAAGGGGTGCATTTGAGTCGACAGTCTCATGCGTAACTTAGCATTCTATTCGTTTTTTTATTAATTGAACACACGATAACGAGAGGAAATTTGAAATGTCTACCTACGGGGAAATCACTACATCGTTTGTGCTCAAAGTTAAAATCTAGTTTTTTTACTTTTAAGTTTTTGTTTTATCATTAGCTTAAGACTCAGCATTTAAAAATGTCTTCCAATTAATATTTAAGTTTGATAAATTGTATAACATAAAATGAATAATCAGGTAATTTGATATAACGTTTTTTCATCCCCAAACTTTCATCATCCAATTGAGTGAAATTCATGCACTATACAAGTACCATTCCGATTCTCCGTTTAAATCGCATCGTATTCGGTGAAATCATGTCTGACAGCGAGTGTAATGTAAACAACGAACACGTTCGCTGGAGAATTATTTATTGCGTATTCAAACATTTATTTGTACAAGGAAATATTCTCATAGTTAAGGGTTAATTAAATGTAATTATTAAGGTAACTCTCGCATTGAATGATAAGAATCACAAAAATTCTCAAACTTAAAACGCTAAAAACATGCACACATATATTTAAAGCTATCTGTACTAGCTTCGAAAATACAAAAATGCCTGTAGAACTTGGGCAGTGCGACGCCTTTATTGACTAAATTAGTAAGGTATTTTCGAAATTACCAAAATTTTTTCCGTCATTCATTTCTTTGGGAAAAAAGGGTGTAATATGTAAGCAGACCAGCAAGTATCGATACAAATCATAGTACAGCTGCACTCACTACTTCCACATAAGATCACTCCCAAGTGTAAAACCACCTTAAAATAGAGCTAAGCGAGGAATGTCGAAACTCAAGAGCGAAAAAAATTTCAAATATCGCATAACCTGATTACGATGATGCAATAAATAAAACATCGTGCATACGAGATCCTGATATATCATTAAATATCAGGATAGCTTACGATCCTGACACGTCAATGGGCGGATTAAGGTCGCTGTTTTGGAAGGGGGGAGGACTGCTACTTTCCAGGCGGCTAGGGGGTACGGATCACATTGAGACCTCCATTTCTTTCCTATTTCACGAGGAATTGCGGGGAGACCACCCCCCTCACCCACATAATCCGCCCCTACTGGCGGTGCAGATTAACTGACTAACCGCAACGCTCCATCCTAATCCCAGAACGGTGACTGGTGAACTTTCATATCGCCATCGATAGGTCAGGCGGCGACACGTGACACCCGCAGTTTAAGGAGTAACTTTGGCGCGCGGGATAACTCCCGCACATGAAGTATTTACGCCTTCGCCCTTTTAGGGCGCCGACGTTAAATATTTTAACGGTCGTGCCTGCAATGCACCACGGCCGTTTCCCGCTCCCGAGTCTTTCGCGCGCGGGGATTAATCTCGGGGAGACATGAAGGCGGGAATTAGCGATTGCAAGGATCCGTACAAGTAGCGCTGAGAGGGGAAAAGGAGGGAATGAGGGTGAGGTGGGGGGGGGGGGGGAATTGAAGGAGCCTCTCAAAGCGTTTCGTCACGAACTCGGCAGCGCCGGGGTTTGGGGAAGGGGGTCGGCCAAAGGCTACCCCGGTGAGCCGCAGCACAGCGTTTTCATCGCTTCTCGTTTCTCATTTGTTTCTTCTTCGAGAAGAGCCAAGTGACGTCAGCGATGAGCGGCAGCCCAGTGGATGGCTCACCGCGGTGCATTGTCATCAGTCCGGCTGTATATCTTGCGGCCGTTAACGTCAACAATGGCTATCCCGTATTTCCTTGGTAGATGCACCAAGAACACTTCTCCTCAGGATCCTCGAAGATGTATTTTAAAAATAGATATTATAAGCATAGTGCAATATTTTATACGAATGTAGTCAGGGAATTCCCAAAAAATGTTTCACTATTGATAGACTATACCATGAATTATGATTTGGAAATAGTATATTATTAATATATTAGAAATTAGTCTTAGTCGTAACTTGTTGGAATCACTTTGAGTCAAACATGATAAATAAGAAGATTAGGTTATAAACCACACCTAAATTACCGAAAAATTGACCATGAACAATTTCCAAGGTGACACCAAGTACCTAAAAATGTTAAATGCATGAATTGTTCCAAAACCATGGTCGGATATGAGGACTGGAAAGTGTGTAATATATCCTAAAAATCTTATTTATCGTGCTCGGATCTAAATGAACTTGAGAAGTTTTTATGAACTCTGCGTTTAGCCTGAAACCATCAATTGTCTGGCACCAATCCATTCTTCAGGTCGTTATCCTTCTCATCTTTTACACAACATCCATAAACCATCCTTCACCTTCCAAGCTTACCCTCTATTTATTTTCCTTTTCCTTTACCTTCATCACCCCAATCTTCTCCGCTCCTCTTCGTATTTTCCACTTAAGCCAACAACCACGCCTTTTCTGACTTTTCTTCCTGAGAGGAAAAACTAATTCTCAACGTGTATACATATAATGGGAGATCAAAAATGACTGAACAATATTTAAGATGGACGATCAACAAAAATATCTATCAAGATTTGCCTGGTAGCCCAGGCATTGCGCGCGAGTTTTCTCTCTCAGCGCGAATATCAGTCACAGGATATATAATGTTTAAAGTCAGAAAATTTAACGGAAGTGAATTGAATTAATCCTTGTCAAAGCTAATTCCACGGAGGTCAAAGTTTTACCAAATTCACTAGCTTCATTGACAATTTAGGAAATCATTAGTTCAGAGCAGATTAAATGAGACAGAAGAAAGCTATCTTATGATCTGGCATTCTGGCGTGTTCTTCTTTATTCTAATGTTTAATGAAGTATACATGAAAAGAGAACCGGCTACCTCACTCCGAGGTATTTCCTACAAAATGCATTCTTTAGCCGTCTGTCTGTTATAGTGTATTTATCATGCGGGTTTTCCCGAAGTAAAGACGCTAGTTCTCTCCGATTCATCAAAAATGCATCCATGCAGTCTTAAACATGAAAGTGATCCACTTAAACCACTCCTCTTTGTTTTGAGCATCCGAGCAGGAGTGAATATAAACTGGCAGAAACGGAATGAAGCAATTTAGGTGGAAAATATCTTCCTCGTTTGACACAAACTGCAATCGTGATTCAAGATGATGAGCTCATGAAAGCGTTCCACAAATGGAAACACGAGTTTACGCGGTTAAATATTCAAAGCCGACCCACCCATTCCTCTCACCGATCCAATGGAACGAATGACTTCCCGCGGAGATCGTTCACTGAACACGTCTGTGGTGATTGCTATTACTCGTTCACTTTTACTTTCTGAAATGACTTTAGAGAGCGTGGGACGTAGCAAATGAAGAGCCAGCGTTAAAGTTTTCCATTGGATCTGGTGCACCTCGCTGAGACAATTTCAAAAATGTCACCTTTAACGCTCTATTTGCAATATTCGGCGATAAATTACGAAAAAAGTAAAAAAAAATTGTCAGTGCGCCTCGTCGAAGCAATTTTTTAAAATGTCACTTTGAGCCTTCAACCTCTCATATTTCGAGAGATACGGCCATTAAACGTTTCAAACATTTATTTTTCATATTTTATGTTTTTTATTCAAATATATTCAAATTTATATTTCAAACATCAAATTTTTCAATTGGACCTGGTGCGCCTCATTGAGACAATTTCAAAAATGCCACCTTAATGCTCACTTTGCAATTTTACGCGAGAAAGTACGAAAAAATAGCCGAAACAGACTGTTTGTGCCCCTCATCGAGACAATTTTTTAAATGCATTCACGTATTTTCTCCTTTATAATCGAACCGCATCGCTGAAACATTTGCCAAATCCAATAGAATGCACCGTAAACTGGTTAATGGGATAAAGATAGTATAAACACGAACATTTCGAATCACGAAGGAATTGGCGTACAAACGGAAGAGGAGGTAGACGACGGCGGTTGGTTCATGTTATAGACACTAGTTAGCAAAATTATATAATACTTAAACAACGATTCACCTCCACGAGTTGCACCTCCAGCTCTACATCGTGAAAACCTCAGTTGTCGTGCTGTCCTGGTCATTAATATCGCAGAGTAATTATTTTAAAACCTGTAGGCCGGGGGCATAGGGGTTCGTTATTCGGGGTTGGCGAGTGCGAGTACAGTTGCCCTCCCTCCTCCCCCCAAATATTCGGAAGGGAAAAAACTTTCGTAACGTTGCAAACTCAGAGATACTAAGTTTACAAGGATATTTTTCGTTACTCAGTCGAATATCTCTCAATAGCGTTACTAATTTACAATGATTTGATGCAACAATAGAGGGAAAATAAACAGTATTAACAATAATTCTACGGTCGCAAATTGCTCCCAAAAGCCTTTAAAATCCATCTATCAGCCCGAACCTCCTGGCAATCTCTACTCACCCATCAAAATGCTCAAATTGCGGTCACGGACGGAAGATAAAGCTCCAGATAATCCTCCAGAAAACCTTGAGGAGGCATTCAAAGCGATCGCAACCCAAACATTAAATGAAGATCTCAATGGTTTTTAGAAGTGGCTAATGCTTTGATATAGGCAATATAATACGCACCGAGGCTTAGTGCGGCGTTTATGAAGTGCACAGAATTTGTAGGTGTCCGAGTAAGAAATTAATGAGGTGAAGTTGAAATTGAAGCCGATGCCTACGAGTTTTAAACGAAAAACGCAGGGGTACTTCATTCATCACACTTCGCGGGGTGAAGATGGTACCAACTCATCTCTATTTTCTGTGCTAATAGTGTTTGAACTGCATGATATTCAAACTTGACACAATTAATTGATAGACTAAGTTTCCTCAGTAAATATGTCATTGAAAAATAAGGAAAGGTCAGTGCAGGAGACCTAAAAAATTCAAAAACTGCACAAGCTTCACCCCAGTGTACGGTATCTCTTCACTCCGCACTCCCACCAGCCAGCCGTTTTGTTCCTACATAATTATTCACTTTGAGGTCCTTAACAAATTGTCTGATTAATTTCATTCTAAGTCTTCCCCTTCCTATTAATTTCCCCTCGAAAATCGTATCCGAAAGGCTTCTGAGTAGAAAAATATGGCCCATAACATTTTCTTTATTTTTCTTTTCTACGTTCTCATCATCCTCGTTGTCTTTTCATCTATTCGCATGAATTCTTCGTCGTCAATTATCTTCATCCGTTTGGCCATCGTCATTCTTTCATAACACCACGGATCCACTTATTTCGATTACTGTTACTCTGCAGCTCTTATAGGTGATTATTCAAAGCCAAATAAGAGCAGGCTCCAATAATATGTTGCAATAGAATGTTTCCTTACTTCCCGCCTGGTGCGACTTAGTATTTGAAGACTATTCTCAGGTAGCATGCTTTTTTTTGTCCAATTGTGCAAAAATGTCATTCTTGCTTTTTTCATAATTCCATCCTTTCACTTGTGCAAGTTTTAGATATCAAAGTTTGACGCATAGAATATGATGATTCGTATTTTCGAATCCAAATCGAGCCACATAAAGCAGTGAAACGGAATCGGTTACTAAAGAGGCCTCTTCGTATTTCTTCTCCCACGCGGGGCCATGGATGATTCGCCCATTTACAGATTTCATCGCGGAATATGACTCAAGAAGAAAAACGAAATGTACATTGCTCAATCCTAAAGGGATTCAAATCACTGTGATTCGAAATCTACCTATGCATTGAATCTGAGCAGCCTAGACTAAATTTTAATAGTGTCGTCACATTCGATTTGTTTCACATACGTTTTTTTCGTACACCCACAAGCTTTACAAACAATAATTACTTGAAAATTGATATTATTGATATTATTGCGGATCGGTGGGCAATTTTAGGGTCGATTTGTGGAGACGATCCATCTTTCAATCATTTTTTTATTCATTTACTGCATAAATATCCATTCAAACTACATATCCATTTCGGCCCCGCTAAGTCCCGAGGACTTGTCAGCGCATTCCATGACAGCATAAGAATATGATTACTACATTTTTACGAAAAATACATACCTATTTGCATGTATACACATGCATACTAATATTCACGCATGTATACACACATATATACATCAACACATATCTACATACTCTGGCTCTGACATACACTAATAACTCTGGCTTTACATCAGGACCAAGCAGTACGCGGCAACGCCTGCATCCTTTACAATTCTCTGAAAAACAGAATGTATCCGTATGGCATAGAAAGGTAGACACTTATAGAAAAACGTCAAAAAGCTCCTCATAGCGATGAATTTCTCGCAAAAAACCTAACACCCCCCGGAAAGATGCACGTTGAAGGGGCTCATACATGGTTGTTGATTATTCCGTCTTCATCATCTATGGCAGGTAGAATATACACGTCGTTGAAGCTGAGAGGCAAGAACTGTATGATTTATCGGCCCTGAGTTCCTCAAGCAATACTAAATGTACGAGGAGAGGAAAGGTTGACATAAAGTATGGAATGCAAAAAATGGCATGTGTGGGTGGAAAGAGTCAGCGGTACAGGGAAGGGGGAAAGGCGAAGGATGAAGTTATCTGAATAAGACTCTTTCCATACTAAATTCTCGCAAAGGTAAAGGGTAAGGAACAAGGAATTCGATGGTGTAGGTTCTTAGTGAAAGTTCAGATGAGTCTACGAACACGAAAGACGAAAAATATGCATGTATGTTCCCAGTAAATTACTAATTCACGACCGCTAACAATGCAGCGGCGACAGCATCAGTTACAGAATATTGGCCATCGACACATTAGTATACTGCTTTCACGTTTTAACGGATAGAAGTTGGAGACTGAAGTCGACTGAAAATAGGAAGTCTCGAAGTATAAAATAAGTAAGTATAGAAGAACATCACGAGTCTAGGAAGATGAGGGAGTGAGGAAGAAATGAAAAAATCGAATTCCAGAGCGACGGAGGTGAACTCCAGAAACTTTAATCTAAATGTATACATACTACCCTGCGAGCCGCCGCATGGACGAGTGGCAGAGGGATAGGACACCGGCCGTGTAAAGATGTAAGGTTTTTGGAGGTGAAATGACGATGTGTATTGTGGGAGTGTATAAAGTGGAGCTTATTTTTTATTATTATCGCTTATTGTGCGCGGAAAGAACGAGTTTTTGTATCTATCTGTTAGGCTTATGTATCTCTCCTATTTTATCGCTTCTGTCAGACCTAGAGATGTAGTGAGGCGTCTCGATAATATCCTCTGTGTTGCTCTGAAACACACCAGTTCTGAATTTTTCAAGGAAGCTAAGTCTAGCGTGTAGCCTTCAAGTCTCTAGGGGCTCCCACCTTGATTCCTCTAAAAGTAGTAAAACTATATGTTCGCTCGTAGCAGTTTTTAACGAAGCGTGCAGCTTTTCTTTGTATTTTATAATTTTTTGGTTAAATTTTATGATCAAGGTCCCAAATGCTCACGGTTTTAGTACGTTTTCTTGAGAATAAGAGGAGTATATGGGTTTTATAATATGTAATGAGAGGAAACAAAACATGGGAGGGCAAGAATGAGCAAAAATTTAGGCTAACTGGATTAGGTCTGGGGTATCTGACAAGTGTTTAAGGCAAGTAAGTGGAATGAGTAAGGTAGGGATTAAGTGGCGATGAAAGAATGTGAAGCGCAAACTAATCAATTCAGACCAAACTCTGTGAAAATTACGACGTTTTATTTACTTGGTTGAAAGGAAACATTTAACAAATAAAAGCCTAGAAAAATACTATTCAAAATTTAATCTCGCAACTTTGTTGCCAGCACTCTCTGGACAAGTTTTTCATTAAGAAAAATCCAAGTTATAGTCATGGGTTTTTGGCCATACTGCTCTATAAGCCTCAAGCATTATCGTAGGATACAACTAATTGCTCAAGCCTTAGTTATGGAAGCAACTCAACATAGTTCAGAAACACAATTCACAACTATTGTAGAATAGAATACAATGAACCCTTATTATACTCTGGGACTGGGCCCATAGAGCAACAATAAGATACGATGAAATAGCAGCGAGGTAATTAACACATGATTGTGTTTAAATCAGAAAGTAAATGGAGCTTGATAACAAAGAAAAATAAAGACAAAAACAACTACCCACAGAGAAAGACAATAACTGCATACGTGTTACAATTGCATTCAATGATAGGTGTTGATACAATACAAGATAATCGAAGGATTAAAATTCTTAAGGTTACAATACGTATGAGATTTAAAAAAACAATTTGAACAGTTAAAACAAAAAACATGAATGCACCATGAAATAAATATTATATAGAAAAAACTATTAATCAGAAACTAAACTATTTAGGAAAAGATTCTTAAATTAAAATTCCATAATATATAGATTAAAAAGTTGCCAACGAACTAGATTTCCTAAAATCAATTGGAATAGAATTCCAGAGTTCTGAGGCGGCCACTACACTTTTTGGTTCTGTTCTAGGAAACATTAAGTGATTAGTAGTTCTTTCACGAAACATATCAATTAGGTAAAAAGGTTCGTTTCCGGAAAAAATAGAAAAAAAGAAATGTTCCAAGTAGGTGTTTACGAAGTGAGCTGGTATTCAACCAACCAAGTTACTCATAATAGGGAGTGAGGTGTTCATCTTACTCTACATCCTGTTATGAAATTTCAAAATGCTTACTTACATACATACGTGCATACCCATCACGCCGTTCCCTTTCGGGGTAGGCACAGTCAAAATGTTTCACTCGTTAATACATAATTGTACACCTAACTCTGCTTCAAATATTTCCTCCATACTGACCTATCCTTGAAAACCTCTTTTGCCTCATTTACCCCCCCCCCCATACACCTCTTCCTACACGCCCTCCTGATTTTAAGACTCATAATATTCCTCCTCCTAAGAATTTCCTCAACCACATTCAACCACAACTTTCTCGACCTACCTCTACCTCTCACACCATTCATTCTATTCTCATATATCTGTATCATTATTCAACTCTCATCCATTTTCTCAACATAGCCAACCCAAAGAAGCCCTCTCCGTTCATACACGTCCATTACTGGAGCATTCATCCCACAGTCATTCATGACCCACTCATTCCTGACCCTATCCATCCTAATTTTTCCGCAAATACTCCTCAGATAACTCATACCCACAGCGCTTAGTCTACTCTTATGTTTGCCCTGACATACTCATGTTTCACTACCATATAGCTAAGTGGGAAGAAGTACACTTTTGTACACGGAAATTTTCGCTTCCTTAGACAAGCACTCACTCCTTGATATGCTCCACATGCTACCTACCACTTTCCTTCCAGCATTTGCTCATCTCTTTATCTCCTCATCTATTCTTTCCTCTCTCGCATACATCTTACCTAAGTACACAAAATCATCCACCTGTTCAATTACTTCACCATTTGCCCTCATCATACAGTTATTCTCCCCATTCTCCTTATCAAAAACTACTACTTTAGTCTTGCACGCATTTACCTTCAATTCCATTCTCTCCGTTGATTCACAAAACTTATCTAGGAGCTTCTGTAATCTCTGTTGACTGTCTGAGATCAAAACAGCATCATCCGCATATAGAAGAACTCGCACGTTTAGGTTTCCAATCAAAACACCGTCGTTTTCACGACATGCGTCTCTAACACATTTATCCATAAATACATTAGACAGCCATGGAGACATCACGCATCCTTACTTTACATACCGATTTATTACAAACCAATCACTCAGAGCCCCGTTAACTCTTACACTTGCATTACTATTGTCATACATCGCCATCATAACATTCAGAAACTGCCCATTCACTCCATAGTCTCTCCAAACCTTCCACAACTTCTTTCTATTTACTCTGTCATGTGGCTTCTCTAAATCGACAAACGTACAGTACATTTTTTTCGGACACTCATACATTTTTCTAACACTTGCTGAAGTGCAAAAAAATATTTACACCCACACTTCAACATTTCACTGGATATCTCATCTATGCCTGCAGCCTTCCTATTTTTCAATATTTTCACAGCCGTTGTGACCTCCTTCTCACTGATTTCCTTTTCCATCATCACATTCTCACATACCACTTCACAAGGCTCATCCTCAACGCCTGCTATATTATTGTACAATGCTTCAAAATACTCCCCCCAGCAGTCCCAGATATTGTTCTCGTCCCACATGATCTCTCCACTTTTGTTCTTTACCGCATTCATTACCCTACCTTCACCAATCTTAGCCCTTTTTACCCACTTCCAAAATAGCTTTTTATTACCTTCAAAATCACTTTGCATTTTGTTAAATTCATCCGCACGTATTCTTTTTTTGCTCTCTTTCACAATGATTTTGCATTCATTCTTTTTCTTTCTCTAAATCTCACATGCCTTAGTACGCTCTTCTTCAGAATTGGCAGCAATCATATTCTGGTACGCCTCTTTCTTTCTCATACTTCAATTTTCACTTCTTCATTCCACCAAGCATCACCTTTCATTCTTCCTACCACTCCTTTTCCACATACACTTTCAGCACATTCCACAATCACTCCTTTTAAACACTCCCACGCATCATTTACGTTCTCGTTTCTGATATGCTCTTCCCAATCTCTCTGCTTCAATGATAGAGCATCTTCAAGCATGCAACCATACCGCATGCTTACCTTGCTGTCTAGCAACTTTTCCACTTTTACTCCCAACTGCTTACGCGCAACATTCTTGCTTGGCACCCACTTTCTGCCCAGATTCACTTTGGAGAGAACCAAATAGTGGTCTGTTCCACATTCAGCACCCGTACACTCGCGTGTCCCACACTCTCTCTCTCAATCTCTCATCATACACAATAAAATCAATCATGCTTTTACAATAGCCCCTTTGCCAAGTATACATATGTATTCTCTTATGTTTAAACCATGTATTCAACACAAACAATCCTTTTTACAAGCACACACTCACCAAGTTTTCACCATCATCATTCACTCGGGGGTCACCAAAAGGCCCTACCACTCTCTCAGATGCATCACGCCTCACACCTACCCACTCATTCATTTAGCTCTCTCATTAAGAATGAGTCCTACACCTTGACTGCCGTGTACATTATCTTCAACTAATAGTCCTTAATCCTATTAGCCGCATTTCTGGGTAGTTGCGGGGACGGTATAATGTACAGATGACAACAAAACGGAATAATAAGTGTTTAGGATGACAGAGGAGGAAGGATATTTATTTCGGGTAATTCGACAGCGATCGAAAAGGTGGATGTAGGACGTGAAATGAGGCAATGGGATGTTAAACCCACGATAGAAGTTATGTGAGAAAGCAGGGTATTTTGGAAGAAAAAGTGATAGAATACATAGCGCTAGACATATTGTCTAACCTAGGGCTAAACAGTGTCACGCAATGAAAAAAGTATTGAATACTCGGAGTAAATAAATAATTTTTCCATTTTTGATTGATAGTAATTTCAAAAGATAAGAGAAACAATATCGATACAACTTGAAGGCTTTAAAAAACAAAAATTACAAACTTATTGCCCATCAGGTAAGAAGAACATAAGTGGTTAGTAGAATAGAAGAAATGAGAAGAAAGACACAAATTAATTCTTTAAAAAAACATTATTTGAAGACCGTTTATTTGAACAAGCAATATCGACACTATCACCTCGGTCGAAAAATGTCTATGCAAGTACAGGTATAAATCAGTGCAGAGGTTACTTTTAGTATTACGACACCGGCAGTTGGCTACTTTAGAAAGCAGACGTGATACTCCACCGAAGAAATTCGATAAGTACCGCTGTATCAGATAACGCTCATCGCAAAAATGCCGCAAAATTAACTCCTAAGTAGCAAAATATCCCATGCACACAACTTTTCATTTCTTTGGGGAACGAACGGAAATCTTCCAATTACTAGGCAGTTGTTGTAGACAGTTACGCCACGAAACACTTTCCCAAGACTTGAATCGACATGGATCTAAACCTAGATCTCCAAATTACTGGTCAGCTCTCAATTAATGGCCAGTCATTAACACCACCAAACATAGGGCAAGGGTCACCGGTAATGGGATAACCGAATTTGATTCCCAGTCGAGTCAAATGATAGATTGGACACCCCCTGAGCACAATGGTTTTACGAACAACATCATCATGACCTGTATCTCCTTGTGGAGCATAGGGCCTCAACAAAAGCTCTCCACCGGACTCTGTTTCTTGCAAGCACCTTTACCTCCCCACAGGACTTTCCCTCCTGCTTGGCCTATGAACAACATAGTTGAAGGTGAAATAGAGGGAAAAGTCCCCAGATGAAGACCAAGGAATAAGTTCATGGACCGAATAAAGAGAATAGTACATAGGAAGAGACACTAGGAGGTAAGGGAACTAGCATTAGAAAGAGAAGGGTGGAGGGCTGCAGTCAACCAATCCTAGGACTGAACGACCAATGATGATCGAGTCAAACATTACATTCGTGGCGAATTCCACTTCTTTCATGTGTTCCTTACCACCCATGCGTGTGACTGCTTGCGTGCGTTTCACAGAGATTTGGAAATTGTGACGCCACAACAGCATTGTAGAGTATCACAGGGAGGAATACGCAACACTTTTACACAAAGGCCCTAAGAAAGAAAGTGGCTGATGAACAATGAGAAAATATAAATCCCTTATTCTTCAAGGATTTTGTCAACTCACGGCAGATTCTTTCGATTTTCCTTGGAGCGAGCAAACAAATTGAATCTTTTGAATGGCGCCTCGGAAGAACACAGGCGAATGAGTTACTTAATGTACGTAAAAGTATTTCGAAAAAAAAATCTGAGGAGAGGAGACGAAATTCGCGGCCGGCCATAAATAACCCCGAGGGAGGCGTCCGTCCATTCGGCCTAACTTCTGTTATCCTCCGGGCGACGTGTCCCATCCATCTTGGGAAGACCCGAGGTCGCCCGGCTGGACATAATTTCTCGCCAGCGGAATCTCAGAGTGCGTGCGGGAGGACGATCTCGCCTCGAGAGCGGGACATCACGCACCGTGTCCATCTTCAGCGTTTCCCGGCACTACGAGGCGCCAAATATTTCCCAACGGCACAGCTCCGACTTCTCGGAACTCAATATAACGTAAAGTTCAAATCCACAGCCATGAGATTCCAGAAAATTCGCGGAATCGGCCGATTTTTCTCCTCCGGATGATTCCACTCCATTATGACTTATTGCTAGCCTGTTGCGACGCTAACGGAACACGCTTGTTCGAGTGAATGCGTGATTATCGGAGCATATGTATTACCTAAACATCAATCAATATAAAATGAAATTTAAAAAAGCCACGAGATAATTTTTTTGACAATCAATCAATTTTCTTTCATACTAGCGGATGGTACCCGTTGAATTTCAACGGGTGTGAAAAACATTGAACTTATTATATAGCCTGCCACATTATACAGAAAACCACAAAGCCTGAAGAATACTGTCAGCGTGGTCATTTGAGGAGTTCGAAACCTATCTTGTACGTTGTGTTCATTGCAGCATACACTCTGACCGTTTTTCAGGTGCATTATTACCATTACTATTCGCTTCATGTAAGAATTCTTGCACATTTAATTGCGTGAGTAGTCTATTTAATTCCTTTATGTGTATCGTTTACTACGTAAGTGTTCTCTCACATACATGCAGTGCCCCTAAGAGAGCTACTTTGAGAATAGACATTGAAGAGTATACTTGTTGTTAATATACATTGAATTTATCGATTACCCCCCGAAGCAATCTATCATGGGGCCCTTGGGACTCTGGGCCCTTCTTATACAGATTTTCTCTCCACATGTTATCATAAGCCTGCAGGAAATTGTGATATTTAAATGCTATTGGCGGGAATATCCGTTGTAAATCAAATCTCTGTTTGTCAAGGAAATATGCTATTGTTAATTTCAGAGTAAATGTGAGACTTTTGGGCTAAAAATATGATTTTCCGACACACAGGAACCGTAAAAGAAAATCGATTGAAAGAATGAGAAACTTCAGTTATTTGACCATCAAATGAAAAAATTCCAGCCCTCTGCCTTGAGTAAAAGTACTTTTAAAAAGCAAAAAATGAAACCACTGCACCGAACCCAATGCTTTGCATGGACCACCAGGAGGGCCTTTGGGGGATGTGAGGGCTTTTTAATATAGCCTACGTTACGACTAGATATATTTTCTATCTTCTTGCCAAATTTCAGCTCGATCAGTCCACTAGTTTTTGCGTTATGGAGCAATACACAGACAGACACCATTGCATTTTTATATATTAGTAAGGATTGAACAATGATTTCACATTGAACAATCAATTTCACTGCATGCATATTATTTCATACTATTTATCAATTTCGGCCCCGCTAAGTCTCAAGGACTTGTCAGCGGGTTCCACGACATAAGAATATGACAACTACATTATTACCAAGATATATACATTTTCTCCCTATTTGAATGTATACACATATTCACATGCATTCTCATAATAAAATATATACACACACATAAGAATTCATCTCGAGATGAATTCTTATATGTGTGTATATAGTAGAGCTGCTAGTTACAACCCGTAATCCAAGGATGATAGTCACGATTCGTCATTCAATGCTATGCTAGAATTAATGTAGTATAAACTTCTTTATTTTTTTTTAAAGAAGCCACAGTGGGCTTATTTTTCAACTAATTGGCAATTCATATTAAGTAAGTGATATAGGGTGGTGCGGGCCTTTCTTGGGTATAGTAAGCGGCTGAGATTCAGACGAACCTTCTCCCGTCCACGATTCAGGTGACAAGGAACAGTAGAGTTGAGCAGAAACTGAGATTGATTCTTTATTTACTAATAAAAAGGAGTAACAGATATATTCAATAGATAAATTTATTATTTAATTTCCCTAAACAGTGGTCTAAGCCTAATAATGAAGCAGTTAAATAATTATATCACTATTTCGTGATTTAAATTACGTGCTAACATCTTTGATAAGCTATTCAAGACTAATTTTTGGAAATATGTATCTATCCCAAACCAAGAGTCAACATAGACATACTTTTAAGCTGTAATTTTTAACAGGATCCGAAACTTTCATGTCAAACGATTGATACGCACAGTAGGAACGAAAACCCATGGAAAATGTAATTCTGCTATTTCAAACATAAAAATTACAAAAATCAGTCATGAAAGGAAAGAGTGTCATTTGATTCTGATTCTGGATATTCATTGATTAAGTGTTCTCTGTTTGACATGGGCAACGAAATTCTAATCTACCGCGCTATTTTCTCTCACAATTTGGGCAAGAAATAGTGTGATGCTACACACAAAACTTGACGAAATAATGGGGAAAGAAGTATTTTTTTTATCAAATATAAGAGACATTTTTTGCGAAAAGCTGTGCATAAGAAGCAAATTTTTTCAGAGAAATGGATGGAGATAAAATGCTGGCACCCGTTAATCGTGGGATAAAATAAAATACTTTGTAATATTCCACTGTGATTTATTCTTCCCCGACCGGTTTCAACGCTAATGCTTCATTTTCAAGGGTACATTCTCCAAGTTTTTGGGAGTGCGCGCCACATACATACCAAATTCTCTGGAGTGGTAGGGGGGAGAAGGTAGGGGTTAAGTAAAAAGAGGGGTAGTTTGGGGGGGGGAAGGGGTGGGAGAAGTGAGGGTTCTCCTCCCCCTTCTCCCTCCCCATTCCCCTCCCCGAACTTCCCCCATTTTTTACTTCACCTCTACCCCTCCCAACCACCCCCCGAGAATTTGGTATTTATGTGGCGCGCACTCCCAAAAACTTGGAGAATGTACCCTTGAAAATGAAGCATTAGCGTTGAAACCGGTCTGGGAAGAATAAATCACAGTGGAATATTACAAAGTATTTAATTTTCTCCCACCAAAATGTTATTCCACAAAGTAGAGCCTTCAACAGTTGAACTACCCGTTTATCGTACTTTTTATCAGTTACTATCAAATTACAGGTATCCAGTACTAAATGCGTTATTTCACTTCAAGAAGAATAATCCGCTCCTTTAGATGGGAAGAGTATTCTTTACTATCACATCCTCTACTAATTCGCATAATTCCTTACCAAGTTTTGTTTTCTAACAGATGAGGCAGGTATTCAGTGAAAAGGGTATTAATGAAACAAATCAATGAAAAAGTATAATTCATTTGACATGTTTCACATCAATTCTAAGAATTCAATTAAATGTATTCAAACTGAGTCAGAGTGGAGTCGAACGCCAAACTGATTCAGTATGGAGTCTTTTGAGGGAAAAGAAGAGCAAGATTCAAGTTGTATTACTGAATCTTTCACACTATTATTACCCAAAACTTAGGGGTAATACTCCGATTGGAATGCTCTATATTCTTCAATATAAATTCTCTTAACTACTCTTGTAATTCTGGTAACCATTATCGAGGCATAAAGTCCTAAGGATTTCATTATACTGACGGTACAGTTGGCAGCTATTTACCTGGGCATATCTATTCCAAATTATATCCAAGTATATAAAATTTTGAGCTAGAAGAGCATTTATGAGATATTACCATTATTTATAGACCAATATTTAATTACTTATACTTTCGTAAGGACATTATAGAATGTTTGTCCAAATCTCACAATGTTTCCGTTAATTTAAGATAATTTTTATGTATATTTATTGCAATTAGTAAATTGATGTTTATGTATATTTCAGCCAGCTTGACTGGTATGTTTTGTAATTGTATCTACTTTGTTCACCCTTTAATTAAGGTTTTCATGTAGGGTGAACATTACGCACATTAAATAAATAAATAAAAAAACTTTACCCCTAAATCATTCAGTACGATATAATACTATTTCATGTGAGTATCAAGTCAAGTAATTCAAAAGCATCCGGCTCCGGCTAGAATATCAGCATATGAAAAAGTAATAAAGACATTCGTATTTAAACATGGTACTTTAAACTCCGACCACAATTTCACCGCTAGATGTTTATTATAAACCAAACTTATTAAAGTTTTTTTAATAACGCTCCAGCGCAGAAACGGTGGACAACTAATTTCACCGCGTGGAAATGCAAGTTCTTTTCGCCATATACAGAAACAAGTTAACATTCAAAGACGGAGAATTGACATCCTAAGCGTCAATTTTTTCTGCATTTAAAGACTATAACTATTTAACAAATTTTCGTCTAAATATTTTTTAAACAATTTCCTTCACTGGTCAACAGTGAGCGGTATTAATTTATTAATATAGATACATGAGTGGCATCCTATTATTCGCTTCCATCCCACTTAAACACCTGCTCGACTCAATTCCTCCCTCATCTTCGAATCCTGTTTTCGATATTATGTTCTTCCATGATCCTAAAATTACATATTCTCTGTCATAATTTTGCCCATCCATCTGATATTCTGTAGGTATTCACATCAACAAGAACTTAAGGCCAGATATTACATATCATTATCCAAATCTTAATGTGCTATGGAAATGTTAATGGCTTTATCGCGGAAGCCATAAAAACACCAATTATTGGCGATCATTTTCAAACTTCAAGTATGGGCATCATGATGGAGAACTCTGCTTTTTAGTACTTATAATATAGCCGTCTTTTATTGATCATTCATCTCAAAAGACGATCGTGTTTCCATAGTAGGCAATTGACTCTGATGTCTTTAAGTAAAGGTCATAGGTTATCGAGCGAAAAATTCTTCGATTCCTCATCATTTCTCTACTCAACATCCAGTAAAATGTACTCTCCCGTAGAATTACAGACAGTAATTAGCCAAAGGCAAGTAAAGTACGAGCAAAGCAGTTTACAACAAATCACGGAGATCATTTTTACGAAAGTTTCATTAGAAAATAAGCATATAATTACGTTTTTCTCACTTTTTTGCATGACACCAGGTCACCTATCAATTTGTAGAAAATAAAAATACCATATTGTCTTTTTGACAGTTACAATAAATCGCAAATTTAGAGACGGTCCCAGGATACCCGTTAAACACCAGCGTCATTAGATAGGAATGTTTGTACGGAGCGAGCCTCGGAACTGAGAGTTCAATTCAGTTTAACCCTTCAACTGCATAAATTTTCAAACATATATATACCAAACATTTTTTTCCTTATAAAATATATATGAAAATAAAATATAATATAAATATATATATATATAAAAGTTTGCCAGAGGAAGGCAGACGACAAACACAGTAAACAAAAAAATGATGAACACACTTACAAAGTTTCTTGATATTTCGGTGCCACTAGCACCTTGGTCGCAAGAGCGAAGACTTAACAAGACTCTTCCCTGTCTTCGTGAGTCTTCGCTCTTGCGACCAAGGTGCTAGTGGCACCGAAATATCAAGAAACTTTGTAAGTGTGTTCATCATTTTTTTGTTTTCTGTGTTTGTCGTCTGCCTTCCTCTGGCAAACTTTTATATATTCGTCACCTAAGTGATCCTAAGTGCATTTATATATATATATATATATATATATATATATATATATATATATATATATATATATATATTCACTACTGTCTGTGTGCTTGAGTTATTCTTTCATTTCGCCTTCTGAGTATGTCATTCTCTCTCTGCCGGTGGGTGAAAAGTAGCCCTGGCGCCATCTATTGGCCGCTCTCGTGGGTCATGCCGTGGAGAGCGTTTGTCCCTATAAACCCCATATGATATATATATACACATATAAATGTTTATACGGAAAGGTAGAAAGAAAGTGGATAGGAACACACAAAATCAACAAACAATGGTGGTGTGAAGATGTATCCAAAGGTCCGTGGTTCGATTCCCGGTCCAGTCGAATTTTTTTCTGCTTGGAATCGGCCATCTTTACATCTTCACACCACCATTGTGTCTGTTGATTTTATGTGTTCCTATCCACTTTCCTTCTACCTTTCTGTATAAACATTTATGCGTGTGTAATTGCCGCAAGCGGTCTGAGTGAATGATCGAACGATTATATATATATAGTATATACATCTAGAAGCGCCACAATTACTACATTATAATACCGAGAACCATGTAGTATTACAACGGACTACATCATATTTGCACACCATGCGGTAGAGGAGAAGAACTAAGCCCATAAGCAATAAACGACATTGTGTGCAGTGTATCATGTGTGATACAAAATGCAGTAAAGGATTAAAACTGCTAGAATTTCAGAAGAGGTGGCAAATGATGATCGCTAAACCAATGCCATTGAAATATTGAAGGTATTTTCAAAAGGGAGGATGATATTTTGTATCCCGACAGTACACAACATCATCACACACAAGTGTGGAAATTCGTCATGAAGAAATCATCTGACATAACTGGGATTCCGGCACGGCTCACACAAAAGCCCCTGGGGCTATGTCAGCCTGTTACACCATCATGCCACCTTAGCTCGGAAAATGTTAAGCGGATAATTTTTTTTTTCAAATGGTGAATTTCCTCACGTCGGTGTGATATCTTGCACCCGTGCGCGTGACAGCCGACAATTTCCTCAGTGACATTTCGCAAATAGAACCGTAGAGTATTCCACTCTTCGACCCATATTTGGAAAGCAGGAGCAAAATAGCTGAAAACACCGATTGATGAACGGAGAATGAAAGAGCACGACATATTCAACGATGAATTCACAATAATCAGCATCGTTAACAATGGATTCGCATTCCATACTTCCTTTATATTGCTTCCTTCACTCTCCGAGGATTTTAGGTAGAAGGTTGGAGACTTTTCTGAGGTATTCTGATCATTTTTATCCGGAGATTCCCTAGTGCCCTGTAGAGATCAAATCAATTTAAGATTATAACTTTTACAGTTTATTAAGTTGGTTGTGGCAATGAGGAGCTGAATGGATATCTGAGTGGGTTAAGGGGTGGTGCATAAACTACATTACCACCTAAGGGGGGGAAGGGGTCGCCTAAAAAATCCACGGCGGGCAACGAGGGAAAGGAGGGGTTCACTCAAAATAACGTAGCTTTTACAACGCGATTGTTTATGTTTCTTTCTCGTCAACACCACGTGACAATTCTACAGTTTAACCAGAGGAAGTCTTATTTCTTCCTATCCCTAAAAATAAACTCGCTAGATAATTGATAAATTTTTGGATGGGAAGTTTCATTTGTGGAGACAACGTTACATGTTGGGGGGGGGACGTCGGAAAAATACTACGGTTGTCAACGAAAGGAGGGGGGTAGGGTCAAAAAATCACCGAAAACGGTAACGTAGTTTATGGTCGACCCATAAGCTGTGGCAAGAATTTTTTCAGTTGATTGCCTATGACATTTCACTAAATTATAAATTTGACTACCAACTATGACCGAAATCGCCTTTCGAGATGAATAGTAAATTAGTTTAGGTGTATCCATGAAACGGCAACCTCCACCAATTACGACAATTCTTTGAGGAAGTATTTTAAATAACAGTAACGGGTCAATTTTTTTATAGCTTCCGCAGGTTAAAATAATATAATAGGTATAATTAGGGTGAAACTCCAATAGTCGTAAGCAAATTTTTTACGGCTAGTGGAGTTTCACCCTTAATATTTTATACAAGCCGTAAGAATCCGTTTCTTTGTTATTCCGTAAGTTGAGTGCAGAAAAACTGAACCCATTGAGGACATAAATAGAGAGCGGATTAACAACAAAGCAGGTTTTCTCATCTTCCTTCCTTTAATACTCGATAACACCTATCCTTAGCAACTATAGCTAACGGCACAATTCACCTCCACTACGAGCAGCTTCGCCTAATGACCACGACTTTAAGAATTTACATTTCATAAGAGAATACATAGAACCATACCACACGACTCTACGATGGTGGGTCGACGCCACTAAAAGCTGCCGTCAGAGTAAATAGAAGAGTTGAGACTTAAATAGGAAGAAAATAGATGTTTTAATTGACAACATTTCACGTTACGACGATAATTCATATAAACACATTAAAGTTCCAAGTAAAATAAGAGATACAACGCATACTATGCAGAATTACTGGGTGAATGATGCGTGAGAACCTTGGCTATATTTCATTCATATATTCATGGATAATTTTCCATTTGCAATCGAGAACCTTGACTTATATACCGTGAAGTGTAATTTTATGAAAAGTTATCGAAAGATTACGCACGGTAGCCGTGCTTTGTGGATCATTTTCTACAAATACCATTTTGCTTCATTTTCGTGCGACGATAGTGCCCCATGCCTTTGCTAGATGATAGCACACAGATGTAGATATTGATCTATTTGACCACCTATCGGGGACATTGACTGAGAACGGATTGACATCGAGGCAGGTTTTCTCATCTTTCTTCCTTCAACACTAAAGCACGCCAAATATGGCTAACGGCACAAATCGTCTCTACATCGGGAGGCGATTGCTTCGCCTAATGGCCACTACATTGATAATTTACATCGCACAAGAGAATATATCGAACCATACCACACGACTCTACGATGCCATGTTGATGCCACAAAAATTCCATAAGATTAAACAGATGAGTTTAAGCCTTAAATAGGAAGAAAACAGAGGTTTTAGTTGACCAATTTTTGACGGTACGACAATGATTCATATGAGCACATTAAACTTCCAAATTAAATATGAAAAATAATACATTTTATATAGAATTAATGGGTCAATGATGCGTGAAAACCATTTTTCATGGACAATTTTCCATTTGCAATTGAGAACTTTGAGTAATTTACAATTTAATGAAAAGTTATCGAAGGATTACGCACGGTAGCCACACTACGTGGATACTACCCCACAAATACCTTCCTGGTTTTATTTTAGTGCGCCGATAATGCCCCTCGCCTATGTTATGATAGCAAAAATGCATTTTATGTGCAATTACTGAGTAAATGATACATGAAAACCTTTTTCACAGATAATTTTCCATTAGCAATCGAGAACCATGAGTAATTAACTGTGCGGTTCAATTTTAAGAAAAGTTATCTAAGGATTACGCACGGTAGCCGAGCTATGTGGATCTCTTCCTACAAATTTCTGGCTTCATTGTAGTGTTTCCCTAATTCCCGTCAATGATATCATACATATGTTGATATAGATCTATTTTCCATAACAATGCTTCATAATACCAACCGGAGGGGTTTCCTGGTCGAAATGAAGCGCACTCGACCCCGCTCATGCTGCAATCGGATGTGAAATCATCAGTTGCATGACAGGAGTGCAATTTGAATCCGCGTTCCTCGAGTTAACCGTTGAGATGAATGATGCCCGCCGGGAGCGACCCATCTCTCTCCTCTCTCGCTGGAACGCTTGAGCGCGGTTATTTATGGTTCAGGGAAGAAGCAGCGTCGGGCATTCTTCGTTGATTCAGGGAAATTTGTTCCCGTGCGACCCATGATCTCGCCGAGAGGAGACAATTTGATATGCTAATGGCAGTGAAAAATGTCATTTAACGCGGATCTAATTTGCACAAAGGGATGAGAACAAAATACAGCACCGTCAAACTCTTCCAGGTCACATCTGCAATTTCCCTAAAAATGTAGGCTGCGAGTCATAAGTTAAATTATTTTTAATGTCTAAAGTTACAGTATTTTGACGTAGCGTTGAGCTCATAAAATTTTTCACGTCCATTAAATTTACAGCAAGCTAACAAACTATACGTTCACAAATACACATACATTATATACGGTAAATATATTTTACCTATTACACTTGCTGATACATAATGCAGCTAGTATATGGGGGAAGCACTCGCTTCAGAAATAGATCGAATACAACAGAGAGCAGCTACATTTTTTTTAATTGTTACGATAAACTTAGCAGTATTACTGAATTGTTTAAGGAATCAGGGTGAGAACTTCTAGCTGATCGAAGGGAAAAAGATAAAAATCTTTCATGAGAGTTTGATGCACACCATTTTACGCCGAACGTTCAACATATTTTGCTATAGCCTAATTGTTATGGCAGAAACGATTACAGGCATACGATATAGGAAATAGACTGCAGAATCGATAATTTAGAATGTCATTTTTCCACTTACAATGAAGGACCATAGTAATTGCGATAGATCAGTTCTATGAAAATTTGATTCACACTACGTAGAGTAGATTTTGAACTTGTGCTTAGTGTCTTACCATCACTACTAACAACTTAACCCGCATGAAATTTCCACCTTGATTTAGCTATCTGAATGATTTTGTACCTCGTAAAACTGTTTAAGGATAATACTAACCAGTAATTGTATCTCAACTAGCATACTGCATGGTAGCATGTTAGTCTACGCAGCACACTCCTAGTTTCTGGTCTGATCGCACATCGTTGTCCTGACTGTTTTTGGCCTGCGCATTGTGGCCGGGGAAATGCGCGAGGATCAGACTTGATCTGGAATGACAAATGCACACCTGGGTTGGAAGCACTCCGCGACACACACTCTAGTGGAGGCTTGCACGGTACTTCTTATATGTAGATACATTTTTATGCGTTTCTTATTGATGCACCGTAATAGGTGAGAATGACTATCGAGGATCTATTGAAAGAATGTAAAGAAATAATTTTTGAAGAGTTTCATACGGAGAGCAGCTGCAGGAAAACGTGAACTCTGAGGAAGGACGGCGAGAATAAAAAAGAGGGGTTTGAGATGTGCGCGTGTCAAGGAGAATGGAGAAGATGAGATTGATGGAAAGAAAGACGAACGATTAAGATGGTTGGAGCGCGTGGAAACAAGTGGAAAAAAATTTTGGACCACACTTCACAGGAGAGCAGCTATTTGCATGCTGGAAACAACCATGCATGTGATAATGAAAATGATACAATGATTATACTTTAAACTTTTAGTCTCAATTACATGCATTTTATTACTAGGGTTTCGTGCGCAGAATCCGAAATTTAAGCAAGAACCGTACATAGTTACGTGTTTGCTATTCGGCATTATACCTTCATATTTTATAAAAGCCTTAATAAATAGTAAGATAATTATGTTTTTCACGTTGGGGAGAGAATCTTTACATATGTCATCGAACTATTTCGAAATGTATATCTAAAGCCATGAGGCTACGAGTTTAAATAGCATTAAATTGCCAATAAACTAAATCTGTAACATGCATTTTTTTTCGCTTTTATTTATGCATATTGCTAATAAGTAAGCGTATGCAAAGTTTCACACAAATCAGTATAAAAACGAAAATCGCTCCAATCACCTTAAGATAGTTTGAGCACCTTAAGGTAGTTTGAGTTTACCATTTCACCCAGAAGTCAATTCATTTGGTCTCAATTTTAAACAAAATATCACACCCTTTCCAAAATATCAAAATATCAGCCCCTTACCGAACTGAATTCCGAGATTTTGAAGAAAAATAACAGCCATGTTGCATGGGAAATTGTAATGATATGCAATCCAGAGCAATCTAATTTAATACATATGGAATTCCTAACTTTTAGATCTCGTTAAAATATTAAGTGTGTAGATTGTATATTTTGTCAACTATTTTTTGAAAAAAATCATAAATTTACCGCAATAATTCATTCAGGATCGTAAAAAAAACCTTTCGTTATGAAGTAGTTCTGACTTTTTGACTCATCCTATTCACGTACCGCGTGACGAAAATGAGTCAAGTTAAAGACTTGTATCGATATTTTTATAAAAATACACA
Source organism: Ceriagrion tenellum (assembly GCA_963169105.1). Classification (NCBI taxonomy): domain Eukaryota; kingdom Metazoa; phylum Arthropoda; class Insecta; order Odonata; family Coenagrionidae; genus Ceriagrion; species Ceriagrion tenellum. Next base: position 51,934,873 of record OY720637.1, read on the forward strand.
GAATTTGAGTCTTAAAATAGTATATTACTACTGCACCATTAATGTTTAAATCATGCTTCCTACAGCTGCTGGAGTTAAAACTAATAATTTTAATATGATCTACATTACGACTAGGAAACTATCTCGCGAAGACTACCATTAGTGCCCCGCATGTTTGGGAGGTGAGGTTAATTCTTGAGAAAGTTGGGAGGAAGTAGAGAAGGTGAATGAAACAGGTGATGAGGGGCGAAAACCAGCTAAAGGCCGAGTAAAAGGGGAGGTTACAAGGTAAGCGGGAAAGAGAAATAAAAGAGAGTAGACGTTGGAAAATTTCATAAGTTAGTGAACGTTTGGAGTCTACATCTACATATACATACTACCCTGCGAGCCGCCGTATGGGCAGGGGGTGTTAGGACACCAGCCGTGTAAAGATGTAAAGGATAAGGTTTTGGGAGGTAAAATGGTGACGTGTATTATGGGATTGTATTCAGTGAAGCTCAGTTTTTATTGCGGTCGCTTACTGTGCGCGGAAAGAACGAGTTTTTGTACCTACCTGTTTGGCAATGTATTTCTTATTTTACCACTTTGGTCGGACCTGGAAATGTAGTATAGCATCAAAATGGTACTCTCCGTGTCGCTCTGAAACACACAAGTTCTTAATTTCTCAAGCAAGCTAAGCCTAGTGTGCAGCCTCCGACTCTCCAACCCTAATCCTTCTCAAAGCTGTGAAAAGAGTCAGTTGAGACTTTGCACCACATGCTTTACTATTGATCTAAATCACATATCGACCGCTCCTAGCCGCAAAGTAGTATCTCAAAAAATCATTCCATTCAGGCGTATCTTGAATTCCTAGTCCACAAAATCGAATGTGTGAAATTTGAGCCATATAATCGTATCTGAAATTTCGTCCATAAAATCGTATGTCAGAACACCAGTCCACAAAGCCGTATCTCGAAAAATCAGTCCGGATAGTAGTATCTCGGCCAATAATTTAATTTTCGTTTTGGGAACTCGATTTTCATTCATTTTTTGAAAATTATAATATATTAAAATATATAATATAATAAATAATATTATAATATAATTTTAAAAAAATGAATGAAAATCGAGTTCCCAAAACGAAAATTAAATTCTTGGCCGAGATACTGCTATCCGGACTGATTTTTCGAGATACGGCTTTGTGAACTGGTGTTCTGACATACGATTTTATGGACGAAATTTCAGATACGATTATATGGCTCAAATTTTACACATTCGATTTTGTGGACTAGGAATTCAAGATACGCCTGAATGGAATGATTTTTTGAGATACTACTTTGCGGCTAGGAGCGATCGATATGATTCATAAAGTCCTCTATTAATCTGAATTTTATAGATTATTTTCCCATAAATTTAGACTGTTCTAGCTCTCCAAGTTTGTCCCCAAACATCAAACTGGCAAATCAATGTTTAAACCTAGATCTCAGATTATTCCCTGCGATATGGCCTTTGTGATAAATCTTTTACATCACTTGAATGGTGTGCACTCTGTGTATTCCCGCATTGCAATTCTGGCGGATGCACTCATACGCTTAGTTTTTGGTATTTTTTACGCTTCGGATCAAAATTTAACCCACGAGGTAAAACACCTTACGTTAATTATAGCTGGATTGCAGAAACGTTTTTCTGACTATTTAAATCAATTATGTCACGAGAAATGAATGGAAAAAATGGCGAGGAAGACCCACGCTGAGTTACTCCAGTCGAATTGCGAAGGACATCAAAATAAGGACTTAGTTTTTAATAATGAAATTTTTTTTCGGTGAGGAAAATGGAGTGGAGAGCTGTTGCACACAAATCTTCACGACTGATGACTACTGACGATGAGTCCAAATGTGTTATATTCCAAATACAAAAGGTAGACATTAGCAGAAGTTCAATATTTTTGCTAAAGGCCACTTTACGGTACATTTTATTGTACTAACGAATGTATGAATTCCTACTAAAGATGAGCATTGTACCGAGTAAAGCGGAAAATTGTATGATTGTCTAAATGACTGAACGGGAAATCGAACCTGCACAAACTCCGTCCATTTTCTTAAACAATCTATGATACAGTTGTTTGTACAATGAAATTTACCGTATAAAGCGGCCTTAAGAAGTCATTACTACATGACATTAACATTAAATTAACATTCTTACGTTACTTTAAAAGTCGACCCCGGTGTCGGCGGGGTAAAGTCCTCGAGAGTCGCGGGTTCAAGTCCCGCCTGGGTAGAATATTATCTGCCCAGGACATGGATGTTTGTGTCTCGTGTTACTGTTATTCTCCCGACGTAAATGCCCATTGGGCTGTATTCGGGGTAGTGAAGATAAATTTTAAAAAATTTAAAAAAAATACGAAGATGATTTCCACGCGCCACTAATGTACAAATCCATGCCCCTCATTTCGCGAAAAATATTCCGCCCATCGATGCACAGCGCGTAGTTACGTATGCGTTGCCGTTTTTTCACAAGCAAAACTTTTAATTTTTTTAAGTGATAATTTTTCGGTAAAATACGCGAGCTGCTTCAATTTTTTTTCACTTCACGCCTTAAGAAGAAAGATATTAATATCGTCCCATACGTCTTAAACCGCCGGACCCCTCCATAAACGTCCCTCCAGGACGTCATCGTGGGATGTTTATTACAGTGCTATTTTCGCCTATATCAATACAATTACGAAACCGTTTGGACGCTTAGTGCCATTATTCGGCGAAATGGAGATGGTTTGAGAGAGCGTGATTAATGTCCTCGTCATCCCTCCTTCCATTCCCCCAGGACCTCCCCGCCCACAAAGCACACTTTTCATTCCGTTGAAATTGAATGTATTTTTCCCGCCTACGCACACGGGCGTCATGGCCTTTATTAACACCCGATTCGCGCTATGGACGCCAGCACTATCCTTTCCCAGTGAATACCTTTCGCTCATTTCAATATCATGGCTCGCGTCGGCTTGTGTGTGTAATTCTCATAAAGCAGGTTTTATTTCTTGGACCGAAACCCTCCCCTCCCCGAACGGGGAGGCGAGATTGCATTAGCCAGGCCTACCGTAGGCGACTCATCGTCAAATTCCTCCTCCCAGCACCGACAGTTTTAACGAAGACGACGCGGGAATTGGCTAGATGCCGAGAGGATGATCCCTCACCCATTCCTTGTGACGATGTCGCGTTCAGATTGGCGCTGGAGACGTTTTGCAACAAGTTCGTCGCGTCCTGGTGTCGCGCATACGTACGAAACGAGAAAAAGGGTTGTCCCTTTTCAACCAAGCGAACAAAACGTCTCGTCACAGGGCGACACGAAAGCGTTCATCAAGGCTGTCGCTTGCACGGCTCAGATGAGTTTTACGACCGTCTGGAAGAAAAGGAAAAGTAAACATTCGTCGATTGGCTTGGAATCTTGTGGCGGGTCACGGAGGTTCGTTCGAGTGGCATCACCTATTACATTTACATCTAAACATTACCATGCATGCTGCCAAAGAGGTTTGTCGTAAGGGGTATTTGGATGCCAGCAATATCAAAGAGAAGGATTAGAGAATAGTATTCCAAAGGGAGAAAAAAACAAGGCGAATCGTATATAAACGGAGAGTCTTAGGGTGATTGGAGCGCGTATCGTGAGTCATTGAGTGCATATTTTAATAATTTTTTCAAATAATTCGGCACATATTTCTTGGACCACACTTCAGTTAACTATAGTTATGCGTTGGAATTTACCATATGTATTTTTATATGGTTGAAGCTCGAGTGATATACTAAAATTTACGTCTTAATTAAAGCATTGTTACGGCTTGTGTTCAAGGCCCGGAATTAGAAATTTAAATGGTAATCGTACGTTAATTCGTGGTTTTTATATAGCAAGATACCTTGATTTTCATTAGGAACCTTTATAATAATATGATAAGCATGTTACCGCGCATAAGAGAAAATATGTAGATATGTCATCGAATTATTACGAACTGTGAAGTACCATTAGACTACGTATTAAAGTAGCATTAAATTTCCAAGAAACCGAATCGGTAATCGTCGAATCAGTACATCCTACTAATAAGTGCGCCAAGTAACACTTGTGCCAAGTTTTACGGAAATCAGTACATAAACGAAAAACGCTCCAACTCCCTTAACAGGGTCTGGATCTGTTATTTTTTCTTTTGACCATTGGCGCGTGTTAAGGAGCTTCATGGGAACTTCTGCATGTCGGATCAAAGTGTAGAATAGCATTAGGATCAGTAGATATGTTTATCCTATAATCACTTACGGTGCGGGGAAAGAAGAAATTTTTGTTCAGAAGTATAAGCCAGTGTTCAGCAGTGCACCTATCCAATTTTGTGGCTTCCTATCAGTTTCTGAGACTCATCAAGGGATCACAAAATATCTTCCACGCCATTCAAAAAATTCATCCGATTATAAATTTCACGAATTAAGAAGATAGAGATGAAATGAGGAACTCAGGAGGGATCTAATGGTGGGTCATCCATAGGACCCAAAACGGAAAGATGTGCCAGTAGGATAAAAACTGTCCAAAAAACTAACAGTCAGCTGATATAATACACAAAGAAATGAATTTCTCATTTCTAAACTTCGAAGACAATTATATTCAGCGATTCTACATGATCTATTTAAAGAAACGATGAGACATTTCTACCGCCCGAAACGCATTTTCATGACCTGTCTCGCGCAATTTTTTTCGCCCTCATCGATACATGTTACCATTACGTACACGCCTGTCAAGTTTCAAGCAAATCTGCTCCGTTTTTTTTTTTTTTGGGCTCCGGAATTTCTGGATTAATTGAAAATGGTGAATAGGGCACACCCTGAAGCAAAATGGGTTTGTGGAGCACACAATTGAAGGTGGAATAGAAGGAAAAGTCGCAAAAGGAAGACCCAGGAATAAGTTCATGGACCAATTAAAGAAAAAAGTTCATAGGAAGCACTACCGAGAAGTAAGGAACCTAGCATTAGATAGGAAAGGGTGGAGGGATGCCGTCAACCAATCTTAGGGTTGAACGACCAATGATGATGAACTTAAATAATACAAGTTCTTTGGTAACTTTGTGGTATTCCATATTTTTTCTTTCAGAGGATTTAATGGTTACATTTACAAAACCACAACTTAAGTTGTGTATTGTAAATGTAACCATTAAATCCTCTGAAAGAAAAAAGATGATGAACTTGTCTCAAAATTAGTTGAATGAAACTATACATTTAATCGACTGATTTCACATGGACGAGTTGAGTCGGCTCATGCCGCGAGATAATCGTTGTTCTACGCCGCGTGGAGCGACTAACATAGAAATAGACCAGCGCTTAATGAAAAAAACATAAAAAATTTTGGATTATTTGACAATTTATCGGAGGGATTTTATAAAAATACCAGAGTTCCCAGGGTCACCATTACGCCTGAATTTATGCCGAAATATGTACAAAATTTCATGCGGAGATATGAATACTCCATGGATCAAATCATTCATTTCATTATTTTGAAGATATAGCTTATTAAGATTGCGTGTTTCGTGAGTCCTCCCCAGTGCAAAAGATAATTTCACGGAAACGTCATTGGTATGCGTTTAAAAAATTTAAACTGAAAATGTTATTCAAATCCGGTTAGTGCGCATTTACGCATTTTTCTGACCGACAATTTCCAATCTCCGAAATATGGTCCTGGGCAATGTTATGAATAAAAATTTATCGATAAATCTTTCATTTTCTCATGTATTCTAGGTAGCTATATTAAGGATAATATTAGGAAGATGACTTTCACCAGGTAGATTGAGGTCTATGTAGCCGTGTATGTTGCCTTCTTGGAATACAAAGTTACTGGATGATTCCACATTGATGATCAACGTTATTCGTATAAATTTAATGTTTCACAAACTAATTTGTTTCCTTTCCTATCCAGCCTGCTTACTTAGTAAGTGAGTACCAATTTATCATTTGGATTACAAGTAGGCACTAAGATAATTTTCCTTACTATTTTTCCTAGCTATAAATAACTACATCATTTTCAAGGACTAGAAAATTATGTACAAAAAATTTAAACTAGCCTTGAAATGGAGTATTTTGAGCGTTAAATTCCTCTTTGGTCATCATTTAAGAACCATCCACCACTAAAGCAAACATACCACATCACAGTTGGTACATGCTGCATAGGAGTTGAGACAAGAATTACGGACGCGATGCACTTTTTTCTGCAAAATGACTTGTTTCGACCACCAGTTATTTGTACTATGCTCAGAAATTTGTCGTTGAATTATTATTCAAAAATGTTCAATAAAACGTTATCATGGCAGCAACGCATCAATTACTGTAAAGGAACCTCTGAGTAATTGAATTTTAGCTCACAAGCACCCAACCTATGTTCCCCGGCCTTTCCACCCAAAAATCAGTTTGTTCTCCAAACCCACTCTATTCTTAACGTAAGGTTACTATCGTACAACAATCAATAAATAAAAGATAAACAATTGTACCTGACTATGCAGCAAGCTGCGTTCAAAATTCCTCTCTTCTTAACGTAAGGTTAGTATCGTAACAATCAATAAATAAAAGATAAACAATTGTACCTTACTATACAGCACGTTGCGTCCAAACTCCTTCTCTTCTTAACGTAAGGTTATTATAAATTCAACAGATTCAGGCGAGATATCGTGGAAGTTCTTCATAATGTAAGAGAAACAATTGCACTTTTCCACAAACTTAAAGTTTGTGGAAAAGTGCAATTGTTTCTCTTACATTATAAGGTTACTATCGTAACAAACAGTAAATAAAAAATAAACAATTGTACCTGACTATGCAGCAAGCTGCAAAACGCGTGGTACGTTTGCAATAAATAACTGTGGAAAAGACTTAAGCTTAAGCTTAATGGATTCGTATAAAAAATACTTCCACGAAGTGACACCAGAAAGTGTAAAGTTTATTTGATTTTAGCTCTTTACCGGGCTTGTAGAATGCGTCCGAAAGAGCTTTCTTATAAGATTCATCTTTTATTTTGCGACCTCTCGTGCTATTTTTTGCTTCTTCTATGCCTTCTACCTCTTCAGGAGTTGCTCCTTTTCCACTTCCTTTTCCACCTTCTTTCTACCTTCAGGAGTTGAAGATAATGTACACGGCAGTCAACGTGTAGGACTCATTCTTAATGAGAGAGCTAAGTTGCGAGTAAGGACGTATGAGTTAGTATCCCCAAGATTGCTCTGGGTTTGCATGAAAGTTGGTATTAGGAGAGTTGTGATAGTGGCGTGTGTGTGGCTATGTGGATGAAGAGAGTGACTGTGTGAAATATGGGTTTTGGGAAAAACTGAGTGAGGTTTTGAACGATTGTGATCCAGGTGAGAGAATAATTTTACTAGGTGACATGAATGAGTGGGTAGGTGTGAGGCGTGATGCATCTGAGAGAGTGGTTGGGCCTTTTGGTGACCCCCGAGTGAATGATAATGGTGAAAACTTGGTGAGTGTGTGCTTGGAAAAAGAATTGTTTGTGTCGAATACATGGTTTAAACATAATAGAATACATATGTATACTTGGCAAAGGGGCAATTGTAAAAGAATGATTGATTTTATTGTGCATGATGAGAAATTGAGAGAGTTAGTGTGGGACACGCGAGTGATGAGGAGTGCTGAATGTGGAACAGACCACTATTTGGTTCTCTCCAAAGTGAATCTGGGAAGAAAGTGGGTGCCAAGAAAGAATGTTGCGCGTAAGCAGTGGAGAGTAAAATTGGAAAGGTTGCTAGACAACGAGGTAAGAATGCGGTATGGTTGCATGCTTGAGGATGCTCTATCGTTGAAGCAGAGAGAATGGGACGAGCATATCAGAAACGAGAACGTAAATGATGCGTGGGAGTGTTTAAAAGGAGTGATTGTGGAATGTGCTGAAAGTGTATGTAGAAAAGGAGTGGTAGGAAGCATGAAAGGTGATGCTTGGTGGAATGAAGAAGTGAATATTGAAGTATGAGAAAGAAAGAGGCGTACCAGAATATGATTGCTGCCAAATCTGAAGAAGAGCGTACTAAGGCATGTGAGATTTACAGAAAGAAAAAGAATGAATGCAAAATCATTGTGAAAGAGAGCAAAGAAAGAATGCGTGCGGATGAATTTAACAAAATGCAGAGTTATTTTGAAGGTAATAAAAATCTGTTTCGGAAGTGGGTAAAAAGGGCTAAGATTGGTGAAGGTAGGGGAATGAATGCGGTAAAGAACAAAAGTGGAGAGATCATGTGGGACGAGAACAATATCAGGGACTGCTGGAGGGAGAATTGTGAAGAATTGTACAATAATATAGCAGGCGTTGAGGATGAGCCTTGTGAAGTGGTATGTGAGGATGGAAAAGGAAATCAGTGAGAAGGTCACAGCGGCAATGAGAGTATTGAAAAATGGGAAGGCTGAAGGCATAGATGAGATATCCAGTGAAATGTTGAAGTGTGGGTGTAAATTACTAATTTGTAGGCTGCGTGAACTATACAATTTATGCTTACAGGTTTCTGTTGTTCCAGCGGATTGGAAGAATGCTATCATCGTTCCGTTGTACAAAGGGAAGGGAGGAAAGACCGAATGTAATAATTATCGGGCCATTAGTTAATTGAATATCCCGGGAAAAGTGTTCAGTAAAATATTAATTGAAAGAGTGAGGAATATTACTTCCGACAGAATATGGGGTGTGCAGTGTGGGTTTATGCCTGGGAGAGGATGTAGTGACCAGCTTTTTGCACTTCAGCAAGTGATAGAAAAATATATGAGTGTCCGAAAAAAAGTGTACTGTGCGTTTGTCGATTTAGAGAAGCCATATGACAGAGTAAATAGAAGTTGTGGAAGGTTTTGAGAGACTATGGAGTGAATGGGCAGTTTCTGAATGTTATGATGGCGATGTATGACAATGGTAATGCAAGTGTAAGAGTTAACGGGGCTCTGAGTGATTGGTTTGTAATAAATCGGGGTGTAAACCAAGGATGCGTAATGTCTCCATGGTTGTTTGATGTACTTATGGAAAAATGTTTTAGAGACGCATGTAGTGAAAAGGACGGTGTTTTGATTGGAAATGTAAAATTGCGAGTTCTTCTATATCCGGATGATGCTGTTGTGATCTCAGACTGTCAACAGAGATTACAGAAGCTCCTAGATAAGTTTTGTGAATCAGCGGAGATAATGGAATTGAAGGTAAATGCGTGCAAGACTAAAGTAGCAGTTTTTGATAAGGAGAATGGGGAGAATAACTGTATGATGAGGGCAAATGGTGAAGTAATTGAACAGGTGGATGATTTTGTGTACTTAGATAAGATGTATGCGAGAGATGGAAGAATAGATGAGGAGATAAAGAGATGAGCAAATGCTGGAAGGAAGGTGGTAGGTAGCATGTGGAGCATATTAAGGAATGAGTGCTTGTCTAAGGAAGCGAAAATTTCCGTGTACAAAAGTGTACTTCTTCCCACTTAGCTATATGGTAGTGAAACATGAGTATGTCAGGGTAGACATAAGAGTAGACTAAACGCCGTGGGTATGAGTAATCTGAGGAGTATTTGCGGCAAAAGTAGGATGGATAGGGTCAGGAATGAGTGTGGGATGAAAGCTCCAGTAATGGACGTGTATGAAAGGATTGTGCTTCGTTGGTTTGGCCATGTTAAGAGAATGGATGAGAGTCGAATAACGAAACAGATATATTAGAGTAGAATGAATGGTGTGAGAGGCAGAGGTAGGCCGAGATAGTTGTGGTTGAATGTGGTTGAGGAAATTCTTAAGAGGAGGAATTTTATGAGTCTTATAAACAGGAGGGTGTGTATGAAACAGTGTATGGAGGTAAATGAGGCAAAAGAGGTTTGCCAGGCTAGGTCAGTATGGAGGAATTTATTGAGGCAGAGTTAAGTGTACAATTATGTAATTATGAGTGAAACATTTTGACTGTGCCTACCCCGAAAGGGAACGGCGTGATGGGTATGTATGTAACACTATTTCACCATATCTTTCCAGACATTTTTGAATGAGGTATCGATATTGAAATTGGAATATCAGGCTAACTGGATTATGAAATTGATGATATGAGTACGCAAGTGCTGCTACGAATTCAACGCTCGTCACGTCTACAATTTCCGGGAGGCAATGCGGTGCGGGATACCTTCCCACTTCCTCTGCTGGGTTTCTCTGGCGGGCTCTGCTGCAATATCTAGAATATTTCGTCGTTTTAACGTAGCTTGAGCGCGAGTTCCATAATCATAATGGAGACGATATTCGAGTTATAACCTTCAATTTAAGGAGATGTAGGAAGCATGAATTAAATATTACACTTCTAACGATGCAATTAAATGTTTTTATATGACTGAAATTATTAGCACACACACATTAGTTTCACAGCAAGTGGTGGGGGACTATACCCCTCCGCTTCTAGTCGAGGGGGGGAGTAGTTAGAGGAGGTGGTGACAGCAGAGGAGGTGGGGGCAGTCGGCATATGCCGTGACTAGATCGCGAAAAAACACAAAACACGCGTTAGCATTTTAAAGTCTGAGGCCTTATACTGACAAGCATAATAAGGTAGGTGACACCAAATTAAATACCAAAGACCATTATGTGATCTCACTACGTGATATGTTTCTTTTAGTGAATAAAAAGGGCAATGAAGAGGTCTGAAAAACGACTGAAAAAAGTCACTGAAAACACTAATTATCATTAATATGTCTAGTGAAGTGAACAATGTATCTCAATGAAAGCACAGATACATTCTTTCCTAACAAAAATGTGAAAACTGAAACTTCCTACACAAAAAATAATAGGGTGACAATTAAAATAAAAGTGGTCTGCAGAGGCGTTTTTAGCTGAGGTAGTGAGCCCCCTTAAATGAAAATATCAACATAGGTCCATAATTTGACTATTTTTTCACTTGGTACGTATAAAACCTTCAAAATGGAAGGTTTTTTGTGATTCTGAAAAAATGACAGCGGTTACAATATGATTCGTTTTCAAAAATAATTGAGAAAGCATACAAACTACGACTGTTAGTTTTCAGCGACACCTAGGAGTTATAAATTCCTCATTTTTTAAATAAGTTCTCCCTGGAGTGCATACACGTACCATTTCCCATGTAAAATGACTTATGTTTATCGCCAAAAATATCGGAATGAAGTTCGGTAAGTGGCTGACATATTGATATCTTTGGAAGAGCAAGATAATTTTCTTCACAGTGAGATTAGATAAATTGGTTTATAGGTGACATGAGATCTCGCTCCAACTACCTTGAGGTGGTTGGAGTGAGTGGTGCGCGAAGTAGCATCTCTCTTTGACTTTTTCATCCGAGGGTCTTCCTGTTATACATTTAACAAAACCTAGTTTATTTAATACTGTGCCACATATGTTTTGTTTTTCTAATCCCCACGATGTATCAGAAGTTATACCTTCGGAGAAATTGATACGTTTGTATCAAGCTTTACCGTTATAGTGGGTTTAATGCTGTAATCAGCGCTCTTTTTTTCGCCTCATCGGTGATTATTTTGGAAGAACGAGGTTTTAGTCGTCACAGACTCGGCAGCTACTCGCTACTCTTATATTACTTAAAAACTGAGTCAAGTTAAAAATTTATATAGATATTTTCGTTTAATTACTTATGATTTCTGCCTTGTAAAACTTTATTATAGCACCATTAATAACTCAATACTTAATTCTTGTCTCTCACAGCTGGTGAAATTTGAAAGTATAATTCGAATATCGTCTTTATTATGACTAGAGGGCTATCTTGCTCGCTCTACCTTAAATCATATATTTTCCATGTTATATCAGAGAGCCATCTATAACTATCATTTACACTATTGACGAATGAAACCAAATTCATACATGTGACTGTTACAATTAATAATAATAATAATAAACTCGTTTATTGTTCTAGGAGTGAACTCCTTTGGAACATAGAAATGAAATACAGTGGTGTGCAAGACAATTAATATGTGAATAAGCCAATCAGGAAACAAAAAAGGGAAGTTATCATATAAATTGCTAACAATAGACGTATACAAAATTATCATTTAGCAATGTAGAAAAAGAACAGAATTTCTTCTTCTAACAGAAAAACTGCCGAGTCTGTGGGCAAAAGTACATTTTGCCTGGCGTCCAATCCTCCATCCATTGGTGTGCTATCGCCAGTTCTCCCTTGCTCCCTGCCGGTCAAATTTTGCCTGTTAATTAATGTTAATTAATGAGTTATAAACAAATTGAGGAGCGTTTTCGTCAGAATTTGGAGGTGATTCTGACGTCCTCTTCAATGACTTTTCATGTCGCTCACTTAGTCTAAGGATCCATTCCACGTCCCTTTCTATCCGATGAATCATATAATAGAAAAGTAAGTTTGATAATTTGGATAAGCCCATATCTTAATAGGAACCCTCCCGTAGCCAATCTTTTCTAAATTTAGAAACTCTCCTTGACCTACAACACTTGGAACTTTCCTTATCCCCTCCCGTCATCATTTTATCTGTCGGTATTTTTAGATTGCTCTCCTCGCATGTCTCAACTCTTGCGATCCTCAGTGAATCACTGTAATGCTTTTATGTCCGCCTGAGCATTCGAATTCGTTTAATCACACCATTCAAACTGCTCCTACGCCGTTGTATCCAATGAAGGACAAGAGATTCCTTTTCGATTAGACGGTGTTTCCTTCTTGACACCTTGACGTTGATCATTCGTGTAAAAGGCGTTGTCCTCTCGATTAGCCGATGTCGTCTTCGCGATTAATCGTTGTCATCCGATGTCTCGATTCCCGTTATCCCGGGGGGGTCCCCCCCCCCCGTGTGCGCGTTCCTCATCTGCGCGTACGCCTCAATGCCCTCTGTATGCTTTCACAATGGCATTCACAGGCGATCCATTGATGTTTTGACGCCGACATTTATATTTGTTGTTTGGAGGGGGACTGTGTCTCTTCTTCTCGGAGGCGCCAGTGACCTCTCTCTACAAGCATTGTGTCATTCTGCCGGCGACTCCGTCCCCGCATCGCTTCGTATACATCACATATATGCTTCGTATACACCACATATATGCTTCTTATACGCCACACATATGCCTAGTACTCACCACATATACACCAGTCCCACGCGGCGCCTTCTCCTCCTCTCCGTGGGGGTCTTCCCACCCACCCGTTCGGTCGTCGCGTTCATTCCCATAAAAGAGTTCGGCGTCGCACGCCGTCTCTCATTAATTAGCGCGCGTTCGAGTACGACCAGGGAAGCGATAAGAGTCTCGTGGGTTTGCGAAGGATGGGAGAAGTGGCCGCGCAGTCGTAGGTAACATGTCGAGTTGGTAAAGTGATATGCTCTCGCATAAATATTGTCGGTGGAGAGGGTCCGCACCTCAGGATTGTTGGCTGGGTGTTGTTAGGTTGGTTTGCGTGCGTGTGGGGATTGGGCAAAAGTACATTTTGCCTGGCGTCCAATCCTCCATCCATTGGTGTGCTATCGCCAGTTCTCCCTTGCTCCCTGCCGGTCAAATTTTGCCTGCATCCCGTTTCAGACTTTCTCGTATCGATATTTACCCGAGCCGAAAAAGCTGTCGTAGACTGTATGGGAATAATTGAAGCCATAATACATCTCGTGACATTAGGTGCATGGGCTTTTTTCTACCTCGTACAATAAGATCGTGTTGGTCCCGCGCATGTTTCGCAAGTTGGGCACGAGAGGAAATTAGAGGGGGGCGTGCGGGTCACGTAGCGCGCAATGGTTGGCAGTGCCCGGGGGAGCGAAGGGAGAAGAAGGAGAATTAGAGTAAAAATAGAAAAAATAAATGTATTATTCCGAGACAAGTGTGTCCCTTAGGAATATATTTGATTGCACGTATCTTAAGAGTCGCACAAATATTACAATAGCAAGATATACAAAATATATTAATATCACAGAATCCGACATAAAATATACCAAAACGGCAAAATTATAAAAGTACATAAACATACATCTTATTTTGTACAGCTTAGCACAATATTTAGTTCACTTGAAGTGATATTTCATATTTCCTTCTGAATTTATTTACATTTTCAGATTTTTTTAAATCTTCTTGCAATTGATTCCATACTTCGCAAGAGGTGACATGGAAAGACCTAGCGTACGCAAATGTTCGATAGTGTGGTATATAAAGTTCTTCCATGTGGCGTGTCGGATGTATATTTGCTCTAGCATTGCATTTTACATTCCGATATAAATATGTGGGAAGTTCTGCCGTAATTAACTTGTACACGAATGTTAACTTATTGAGCAAGCGCCTATTTTGTATTTTTAGCCATCTGAGTTTTTTTAATATGGCGTCACGTGTTCATAATATGTGACGTCAAAGATAAAGCTCACACAGGAGTTCTTAATCCTCTGGAGTTTTGGACTCAGTTCACTTCTAAGGTCAGAGTATACCACACAGCAGTAGTCAATGAGTGGGAAAGCCAAAGTATCCACTAATTTTTAGTGAGAGAGAGACACACATTTGTTACCTTATGATTAATCTTCATTCCAGATAGCACTGATATTCTACTGCATATAATGGCAATTGCAATCCCTCTGATAGTCGAGTAAACTACGCCAGGTCGTCCGCGAATTTCAGCGACTTCGTCAGCTACCCTCCTCATTTTATTTTTCCACCTATCTCTTCCCATGCCTCTCTTACCACCCTGGACATACGTGCTAAAAGCAAAGAAAAACCAACCTAACCTCGGGTTGAGTTAAAATCACGGTGGAAGAATCTTTCACCTGGACTGGGAATCGAACCCAGATCTATCGATTTCGCGCCGAGTGTTCCAACCAATTAAGCTACCCAGGCGTCCTCTTCGTATGCAAGGTACCCGTATGCGAGCCCCGGTATCTCTGGCATTATAACACGGTGCCTGTGGGGACAACTTGCTCCTTAAAAGCTCCCACGAGATTCAAAGTGGAATAGGAAGCCTGGTTGGCTCAACTGGTTAGAGCACTCGGCGCGAAATCGAGGGATCTGGGTTCGATTCCCACTCCATGTGAATGATTTTTCCACTGTGAATGTAACACAGACCGAGGTTAGGTTGGTTTGCCTTTGATTTTTAGCATGCTTGCCCATGATGGTAAGACAGGCATGGGAAGAGATAGACGGAGGAATAAAATGAGAAGGATAGCCCGTCGAAGTCGCTGAAATTCGCGGACGACCTTGCGTTGTTCACTCGATTATCAGAGGGATTGCAAGATTCATTAAATGCAATAGTATATCAGTTCAGAGTAATCTGGAATGAAGATTAATGATAAGGAAACCAAAATAATTGGATTTTATGGAATAAAGCAAGGGAGGCTGTTATTATTAGTGGGAGAGGACAAACTGGAGTAATTTGTACTATTTCACTACCTCAGACATACGTCGGAGGAAAATAAGCGAAGTAGCAAAGAAAAAAAGGAGAACATGGCTAGTAAAAGAACTGGTCGGCAACAGGAAGGAGCTGATGACGGGGAACTTGTGTAAGGTTGTAAATAAGGGGCTGGGGAAGAGTTTTGATGAGAAGTTTAGCGTCGTACGGTACACTCAATGATAAACTCTACCACTAGCGGGTAACTCCGTTGAAGTTCCTGCGCGGGTAGTTCCTTGGTTGTTGTTGTTGTTGTCAAAGTTAAGCCTGATATGTTCCGTGGTTCTTTGAAAAATCCACCCTCGGGACCATAATTAATCTTAATATCAGCATGATACCAATGCATCGTAACATTAAGTGCTTGGGCCTTTTCCTGCCTCGCGCAACACGACCGTGTCGGTCCCGCGCATGTTTCGCAAGTCAAGCACGAGAGGAAATTATAGGGGGCGGGCGGGACAGGTAGCGTGAAACAGTTGAAAGTGTCGATGGAGCGAAGGGGAAAAGAAGAAGAGAGAGAGACACACGCACAGATACAAGAAGGCGGGGGCGGGGCACTGAGAGAGCAGAGGAGAAGAGAGCGGCAACAAATTTGCCCTCTGACCCTCGAGATGTGGCTCCACTCATCTTGGGGCCACCCCCTCCCCTCCCGAGTTTATTTGGATGCGGGCCAGGGAAAGTGTTCATCCCCGATCTCCGCCACTTCCCATCCCTTCCCCCGTTTCCTCTCTCGGCGGCTGCCCTCGTCCTCCAACCATCCGCCTCCCTATACTCCGCACGGTCTTAAGATCATCTTGATCACGCGGCAGGACACGGAGGGACAGGACGGGGAGACGTGAGGCCGACGTCTCATCAAGATAAGCATTGTTATGTCCACGACAGTACACTTCGGCGCCATCGCTATCGTTAAGTTCAACCACATTCGGCGAGACAGGGTGGAAATTAAGGTTGCCAACTTTTAGACCTCGATCCGAAGGTTTTGGACGGCAACCGCACAATCTGAATGGATAACCTTCTTTTTCCACTGTAACGAAGTTTCAGCCGTTGCCCTTGTAGTATCGGAGTGGTGATGGCAATTATTTAATCGATGTATACGTTTACATCTACATACGACCCTGCGAGACGCCGCATGGGCGTCTGGCAGGGGGAGTTAGGATATCAGCCGCGTAAAGATGTAAGGGATAAGGTTTTTGGAGGTGAAATGCAGACATGTTTTATGGGAGTGTATTTAGTGGAGCTCAGTGTTTATTGTGGTCGCTTATTGTGAGAGGAAATAACGAGTTTTTGCACCTATCTGTTCGGCAATGTACCTCCCTCATTTTATCGCTTCCGTCAGACCTAGAGATGTAGTGAGCCGTCACGATATAATCCTCTGTGTCGCTCTGAAATACACCAGTTATGAATTTCTTAAGCAGCCTAAGTCTAGCGTGTAGCCTCCACGTCGCTAGGAGTTACCACCTTAATTCCCCTAAAAGTTGTGAAACATTATACGTTCGCTCGTAGCTGTTTTTAACGAAGCGTGCAGCTTTTCTTTGTATTTTATCAATTTTTTAATTAAATCTTAGTCTCAGTAGGAAGCCATTCGTTAGTTACGGATAGCGTGTTTTTTTCTGTTGTATAACCTCTTGAATAAGCATGTTTTTTTTATTTCCATACATAGGTTGTCTCCACAAACCTCCTTGCAATCATAAAGTTTGCTCTTTCGATATGGATATCCTTCGTCTCCATTAAGCCAGCCTTGATATCATCGACATTTTTCCAATCCTGAGAAGGAAAATCGCGCATTGTAAATATGTAAATAGCACATTAAAAAAAACCAAATTAACCCCAAGATATTCACCGCGCAAGAGACGTTTCCACCAGACACGTCAATTACTTGATATGAAAACCATTCCATTCCCTTTCGAATTTCTGACTCACTGCTGCTTCTCATAACCTCCGATCTGAGGGGCCGCTATCAATTCTCCGTAATTAGGGAAGCTTCTGTTATACTTAAATGATTCCAGTGTCGATAATTTTGGTTGTCATCACTGACACTTTGCTGTTTTTCTCATATCAATAACCGGATGATAGTTTCGACTTTCGATAGCGACAAGGGATCTGGAAGTGAGGTTTATGCGGGTGGGTTTAACATTTGTGCCTAAGCTGATTTGCTGCTGAGAACTGGTTCTTTCTGCGATACGTTTATTTCTTTCTCTATCGTATTATACGCTTATTTCATTCGGTATTACCTAATTGTTTCCGATGGATACCGCAGTTATCAAGTCATTGGCCTCTTTTTCCACAAAAAATATTCCCATGTTGCTCAATGCAGTGAATGTTAGAAGTATTCGTGAAATATTAATGGAATGTCACATATCTGTTACAGCATGTTGAGGGTAATTGACGACATTTAAGTGATTAACTGTTTTGAGGCAACTTAGCTCTAGCTAGTACCATTAGGAGTTACATATACATAAAAATGAACACTCGCAAAGGAATTTTATTGCCATTCCAAAAAAATTTAAATATAAAATGAACTACTCATTATTAAGTGCAGCTGATTAACTCGCACTCATTCGAGAGAAATTTTGGAAGAGGAAATCGATTAGTTAAAGTTGAAATTCTACGAAATGTACGGTGCAAAGCATTTTGAAAGATTGGAAAATATCTTTATTGATCCCAGCTTAGGCCCAGGTAGATATTTGATTCGATATCGGGTGAAATTATTATTTTTTTACTGTATTTGTATCATACTTATTATACGGTTCTTTTTATAGCACAGGATTGATGAATTCACAATTCCACACATCTACAAGCCCGAGATTTTTGCCAAGCATTGAGATGTTGGAGCAATTATAATGAACAGACTGTCATGATAGATGACAACTTGTTCTTATTAGTGATACCCATAGGTTATGGTGAAAAAATTTACAAAGCGCTAATTTAGCTTTTAGGCAATTCTATGCTATTCTAATAAGCAGCCTCGAAGCCAGTGACATATATTTCGTAATATTTCGATTGCCTATGTATAGTTTTCTCATAAACGTAAATAATAATACATTTATTATAATTGTGATTGCCGCTAACAAATATCAATGCCTCACGCCGAATCCAATATTAGAAAAAAAACTTTCGACATTAATTCGTCAACATTTTGATAACCGTGCCGAAATCTCAAGTAATAATATGAAACAATCAAGGTAATTCGAGCAAGACAGTTCCCTAGTCATAGTGGTGACCATTTTAGAACTGTACAATTCAATTAAAACAGCTATAGAAAGCATTAAATAAATATTACATTATTATAGGTACAATGATATATTTTACATAACTGAAAACCTCAGACATTACATATAATCCCTACATAAGTCTTTACTTTGACTCATTTTTTTCACGCGGTACGTTTGAATCTTCTTCAAAACGGAAGCTTTTTTAGGATTCTGAGATAATTAATCTGTTGACAATATGATTTTTTTTCAAAAATAGTCAAAAAAATATACAAAATACACCCAGTCAATATTTTTACAAGATCTAGGTGTTAGAAATTCCTCACTTTTTTTATATAAGGTCACTCTGGAGTGTATACACGTACCATTTCACATGTAAAAGGGCAAGGTATTTTTCGTCAAAAATCTAGGAAAGCAGTTTGGTAAGGGGTTGACATTTTGGTAACTTTGGAAGGGTGGGATATTTTTTTAAAAATGAGACCAAATTCATCATTTCTTGGTGAGCTGATATTTCGCTGAAACTGCTGTTGGGAAAAAATAAATCCAGTTCTATATCAATGCCATTACTGCCTGAACGGTGAGATACAACGTAAAAAGAGATCAAAATAAATAAAACGTGCTTCTAGTATTTTTTGACCAGCTTAAATAATTATTCAAATGTGTACTCAATGACCCACGATCCTCTCTCCTGATACCTGAACTCCCCGCGTAAA
The DNA here is from genome assembly GCA_963169105.1 of Ceriagrion tenellum. Taxonomy (NCBI): domain Eukaryota; kingdom Metazoa; phylum Arthropoda; class Insecta; order Odonata; family Coenagrionidae; genus Ceriagrion; species Ceriagrion tenellum. The sequence goes on from OY720637.1 coordinate 51,954,089, forward strand.
ATGATTGGTATGAAATTGTATGGTGATTTCCCTTTGTCTCTCTGACTCACCGCCACTCCGCACGACTTCTGACCCGAAGGACCGCCATGAACTCGTCTTTATCTCACCCTATACTGAGCCTCCTCGTGCCCTCGACCCGACCAAACCTTTTCTTCTTTCTCCAAACTCCCGCCTTTCACTTCTCTCAGTCGGGGAGTGAGCGCGACTGGCCGGAACCAAGATCACCCACACGCACGCATTCCGAGAGTGCACCGTGGAGGGGACGGGGCGAAAGGATGAGTCGAGTGGGGCGATGCTACACACACGACGAGAAGTGATGGGGATCTGCTCGCGTGGGTACTTGAATCCCGTTTCAATGACGCCTTCTCTCGTAATGGACGGAAAAACGACATCTGCCCGCTGACCGCCTTAACATTTATTACCTTTTTTTATTTATTTGACAAAAAAAGTCAAGGGTCAGGAATGAGTGAGTAATAAATGAATGTGGGTTAGACGCTCCAGTAATGGACATATATGAAAGGAGTCTGCTTCGTTGGTTTGGCCATGTTGAGAGAATGGATGAGAGTCGAAAAAAGAAACAGATATGTGAGAGTAGAATGAATGGTGTGAGAGGTAGAGGTACGTCGAGAAAGTTGTGATTGAATGTGGTTGAGGAAATTCTTAGGAGGAGGAATATTAGGAGTTTCAAAAAAGGGAGGGCGTGTATGAAACAGTGTATGGGGGTAAATGAGGCAAAAGAGGTTTGCAAGGATAGGTCAGTGTGGAGGAAATCATTGAAGCAGAGTTAGGTAAACAAATCTGTATTTATGAGTGAAACTTTGTGACTGTGCCTACCCCGGAAGTGAACGGCGCGATTGGTATGCATGTATGTTATTTATTTGTCAATAAGATCACATACAGAATAAAGCCATTTTACAGAGAACGTATATCGAACAAAATAGGACGAAAATGTAAAAACATAGCAAGAAGAAGGTAACAAATAATTATCCAACATGGGGAGATAGTAAAAATTACTTTTTTGGGAATGGCATATGGCTAGGTAAGCAAAGACGCTGGAAGATAATGTGTAAGGGTCGATGTTCACAGAAAGGGAATTTATGAGAGAAGAGAGGCCAAAAATGAGGGATCGCTTGGTAAGTGATAATCTGGGAGTAGGGATATGAAGAAATGAGTGATTCCAGATGTGTGGGGAGGGTTTTCTGAAATTTATCAAGGAAGCAAGGTCGGGGCGGTCAATGGTTGAGTTTATTGTGCAATGGGTAAGTTTAAGATAAGTGTTAAGGAAGATATTATCAATTTTATTAACAGAAAGCGAGGATAAGACACCATTAGAGGGCACTCTATTTTTAACAATACGAGCAAAGAAGTTAGTGATAAGTTGCAGGGATTTAACATTAATTGGGGCTGACATCGACCACATAGGGGAGCATTAGGGGAGAAGAGGAAGAGGAATAGATGAGAAATATGTCCGTGATGCTCTCGGATCTCTAATTTCAGTGTACCGGTATAGTAGACCTAACAGGAACATGGCTTTACTCTTTATGGTATGGATGTGGTCGGCATAGAGAAGTCTCTGGTCCGTTATTACTCCAAGATCTTTCACTGATGAAACTCTGGTCAATGGAGTGGAGTTGATTGTATATTTGAAATTTATTGGAGACTTTTTTTAAGGGAAATGGTCATGACTTCAGATTATGCTGGGGTTTAAATTTAGCTGCCAGGTGTTGCACCAATCCGACGTCTCATTCAAGGCATCTTGAAGGTAATGGCAGTTAGAGGTGTTGTCGATTACCTTAAATACCTTGCAGTCGTCTGCGTAAAGAAGGGCATGTAAAGAAGGACATCACTTGACTTTCCTCCTTTCTCACTGCATTCTTTAAAATGAGACAATTTTTTTAAAATCTAATGAGTCTCTGACCCGTAGGACCGCCGTCAATTCGTATTTAACTCACCCTATTGTGATCCTCCTCGTGCCCTCGACCCGACCGCAGCTGAAGGAAGCGTGAAATAAATATTGCGTATTTATGACAATTTTTGAAATCTAATAGGTTTATTCATTTTTATCTGTGGCATCATGTTTGTATTTTTCGCCAAAAATTCAAACACACTATCACTATTGTCTTCCAACTTAATGCCTCGATAAGCTTAGAAACACTATGTATAATTAATCAATGGCCAGCGGAACACGTCAGCCAATCATAGGGATCGCAACCTTCATTGTTGGGGCATCAACAGCTTGTTTAATTTTAGTGTTATAGTGGTCCCGGCGGAAATAACACGTGCCTTGAAAATGGAAAACAAGTCGTTTTCCGAAACGTCGGCGGATTATGAAAACATTACCCAGTGCGAAGCCCGAGAAAGATATTTAAATATTATACACCGGGAAAATCTTAAATCATTTATATGCCAACTGCTGCCGGACTGCTTCTGGCATACCCCTGCACACGGGGGAACGTGCGCGGTTCCGATTTCAACTGGGATGAGTGCTGCATGCCTGGTGTGGAATCACCCCGTGCCACACACCCTAATGGTGACTTGCATGGTATTTCGTAGATGTAGGTGTAGATATGTTCGCTCGTAGCAGGTTCGCACGTGACTAACGAGAATTTAATTTCTCAAGCAAACTAAGTAGTACAAATACATCTACATTTTAGCTTTCTTAATTTCAAAATGAAGTGAACAATACTCAGTGTACCAATATAAATGCTCTGGCAGTTTAATGCTGTTTAACACGTAGCCTTAATGCACATAAGCTCAATTTAGAAACTACGCGGATAATAACAACAATAAATAAAATAAAGAACATTCAAGACAATAAACTAAAGATAAATAAATAACAATAAATAAATCGTTAACAGACAAGATTCACGATACCTGAAGATTACATAATGTGTTGTAACCCGGGTCGTGTATTAGATTTTCTCCAAGTGGAATTTGCATAGTATTTCTTTTCTAATACGTTGATGGTATCACATACTCTCCACTATGTGCAGTTTTTTTCTAAACACGAAATATACATATCTTAGCGTCGTAATTTGTGATAGCAAATATCAAGGCGAAACTCTGTTTCCACATTTTTTTAAAATTTAAATTTAACTTCTGCCATAATTTCCGATATCGCGCTCTTGACATAATTAACCTAAGGTATCACATGCCAATTTAAAGGCAAGAATTTTGTAGCATAGACATTCCGGAATGATTTGGATTACCGCTTGTACAGTGAGTTGCTTCGCAAAAACCTAAGATAATTCTATGAAATATGGTGCTAGATTTTTTTTTCGTATTCAAAAAAATGTAAAAATGGGCACTCAATGACCCGCGATCATAGCTCCAGCCACCTTAAATGTGTTTGATATATGCAAAGATCAATAAATAAATAAAATAGAGTTAACCCAAGACAATAAAATAAAGATAAATAAATAACAATACATTAATCGTTAACCGTAAATCGATAGTAAAAAAAGTGAGTCTTAACAAACGAATTGAAAAAAAAATTACATACAAGATAGGACTTACAATATTAACAAAGATAGTACATAGCTAACAAGAATTTACGGAGAGATCATATTTAAGCAGAATCAAAAATACATGAAATTTAAAAGGCATGACTTTCCCATCTTTCGATTCATCACCCCTTCCTTAAAAATACACTGAATCTATCTTTAGTGAAGTTCCGTCTGGCCATTTGATTTACGCCCCATAAATATTTTGCGTCGCATCAGTTCTAGGGACCAGGTGACATGACAATCGAAACACTGAAGGACCTCTCACTCCCACAATACCTCACATCTCGCATGATTCGCTTTCCATGCTTTCGGCGTCCCCCAATGGACCGAGTGTCGAGAGTTGAATTTCACTTTTATGGAGATTTTCCCCCCCTGGAGCAGCGGAGGGCAGGGAAGGGATTCACCCGTTTTCGCAACGCTTATTCGCCAGTTCCTGCGCTTCCCACACAAACACGCGCACAAGTGGCAATTACGTGTTTCCTCTTCTTTACGGTCCATTACGTTGAAACCCCAAACTCTGCACGTTCCGATCAAGTGATACATCGTCCCTCTGACGAGATTCACGAATATCGTCGAGGCTTCGCCGCAGGAGCCTTCGAACCGCCTCAGGAGATACGATTCAAAAGAGATAATATTTCCGATTCCGGCATTTGTTTCGTTCCCATCATCACTGGCGGTTCGATTATAAGATTGGTTGACTGCAGCCCTCCATCTTTATATCTCTAATAACAGTTGACCTACTTCCTGGTAGCTTCTCCTGAGATATTCCGGAAATTTTCCTAAGTTATTATATTTCCAAAATATCCCGCCGGCCTCAGTAGCGGCGGGGTGAAGTCCTCGCCAGCTAAACTGAGGGTCGCGGGTTCGAGTCCCGCATGGGTGGGTTTTTCACCACGCAGGGCACGAATGTCTGTCAAATTCTGTTGGTCCGGTCTGGATCGGTCGTTCAAGTTCGGTTGGCCAGGAAAACCTGATGACATTCTGAGTAGCCTATTGGGATTCCAGGGACATATGGGCCAACAGAATCGTCCGGCAATCAAAAAAATAATTTCCTCTGTATTTTGTCCGCGAACTTGTTCGTGGGTCTTACTCCGCGTAATTTTCCCTCCATATTACGATATTTATTTCCCTATATATTACGTTCTTCACAAACCCATTGTGCCTCAGTGTGTGTCCAATCCATCAGGTTCATCTTTCCTGCACAGTGTTCCATATGGTCTTCTCCTCTCCTACCATTCACTACAGTTCTTCATTCATTTGTTCCATTCATTTTATCTTCAAAATCCTCCTCCAGCACAAGGTTTCGAAGGCATCTATTCTGATCTGGTCTGCTTTTTCAAGGGTCCTTGCTTCCCACCCATAGAGTGCCACGCTCCACACGAATTTTTTCACATACAGTTTCCTAGTTTGTAGTCATGCCTTCTTTGAACACAGCAGTTGCCTTTTAACCATGAACGCATTCTTAGCTTGGGGTATTCTTCGCATGGTGTCCGTTGTACTTCTTCCGTCCCACGTGATGGTGCTTCCGAGGTAGGGGTACACTTGCTCTCATGTCTCTCCTCCTCAGAAGTGTCACGTCTGCATTCAGCTTTTCTCTCCCGCTACTAGAGTTTTATTCTTTGTCTTATTTATTTTCATGTAGTACACATGTTTCATACCACACATCACTAAAGAGCAGCAATTTGTACGCCGGAAATAACCATGTAGCAATATCATATATAGGAAGATACACCAGGAGGTAAGGGAACTAGCATTAGATAGGGAATGGTGGAGGGCTGCAGTCGACCAATCTTAGGATTGAACGACCAATGATGATGTAGCAATATCAATGATGCAAGAATTATAGAATCAAATTTTCCTCTCAATTCGAGCACTGTGTCGGCTCAGGTGCACTTGCTCTAGTTTCTCGCCTCAAATTGTGACTTCTGCATTCAGCTTCTCTCTTCCGCATACCAGGATTTCAGCCTTCGTCTTATTTATTTTCATTTACATCCACATAATACCCTGCGAGCCGCCGCATTGGCGTGTGGCAGGGGGTGTTAGGTCACCAGCCGTGTTAAGATATAAGTTTTTGGGAGGTGACATGTATTATAGCAGTGTATTTAGTGGAGCTCAATTTTTATTGTGGTCGCTTATTGTTCGCTAAAAGAACGAGTTTTTGTACCTTTCTGTTTGGCAGTGTATCTCTCTTATTTTATCGCATCTGTCAGACCTAGAGATGTAGTGAGGCGTCATGATTATATTCTCTGTGTCCCTCTGAAAAATATCAGTTCTGAATTCCTCAAGCAACATAAGCCTAGCGTGTAGCCTCCGAGTCTCTAGGGGCTCCCACCTTAATCCCTCTAAAAGTTGTGAGACACTATATATACGCTCGTAGCAGTTTTTAACGAAGCGCGCTGCATTCCTTTGCATTTTATTAATTTTGTTGGTTAAATCTATTTACCAGGGTCCCAAATGCTCGCGGCGTATTCGAGATGTGGCCTAACCAGAGCGAAGTAGTCTTCTTCTCTCTCTCTTTGACTTCATCCGAGGACCTTCCTATTATACGTATAACAAAACCTAGTTTTTTTATGCTGTGCCACATATGTTTTGTATGTGTGATCCCCACAATATATCAGAAGTTAAAATAATTCCAAGATAAAGGTCATTTCATGTAGCATTCCTCTTATGCGATTGACAAATATCGTCGAAGGTTTCGAACCGCCTCAGGAGATACGATTCAGAAGAGATATTTCCGATTCCGGGATTTGTTTCGTCGTATTTCAGTTCCAAGTTTAATAAATGCCGTGACGGAACGAACCTTCTGAATGAATCTTCCGGCTTAAAATGTGGACACACTAAGAAAATTTAAAAAACCTGCGGGGAGACCAATTTTTTTTTCTGAACTGAGGTCGAAGTTGAAAATGGAGGGGTAATAAAATTCGATAGTATGCTGTTTCCGACCATAAACATGCCAATTAGGCTTCGAGCCCTGCTGTAGAGAAAGTCTTCTCTCAATGAGACATTTTCCCTTCATTTACATCTCATTCTTGCATAATTATCTGGCTAAATATTTAATTGTTTCGCTGGATACGAAAAAAATACTTAGAGCGCCGGAATGCCGAAAAGGTTCTTTCCAATTTTTTTATTTTCACCTCACTTTATAGAACGCATTTCATAGATTCTACATTTAGGATTTGATCATGCCTGGAATCAGTGACCCAGAGGCCAGAGGTACCTTAAGTGATGAGATTGGTAGATATTTCCCGGAGAGAAAAGGAAAGAAACCGGAGAAGAATTTTTCTCATAAAACCAACAAATCGCAAAAAAGTAGCCCCTTTAGCCAGTCTATACGAGACAGACTGAAATTTGGTAACGCGTGCCCGGAATTGTCACTTCCACCCGAACACGCCACCTGAAACTCTGACGAAACTGATGTCAGTAATTGTCAAAACACGTTGTGGAAAAGACCGACGCCGCAGCCTTCTCATTAAGAGACCTCTTCCCTATTTTTTTCACACCTCAGCCGTCGATGGTCATAACGATCGCTGACCGGAGATGTCGCAAAACCGAAAACTGATTGCTCAAATGAAATAGAGGCCAGCAGCCGCTCGGAAAAGGTTAGAGTGACTTACGCCCACTTCCCCGCTGCGAAACATTCGGAGAAGGTTGAAGAAGCGACATCTTTTTTTTTGGCGAGGGATCTTAATTTCCTCGAGCCGAAAAAGATTTAATAAAAAGGTGATTTGTTTCGCGAATTTTACACGGGTTCGTTAGGACCACCGGCTCGACCACTCCTCGAGGCTCAGTTCGTACGCACATACACGCAACTTTTCGATGCAAAACAGAGTCGCTTTCGTGTTTGTTTTAATTTTCTTTACGTACCTCGGAGGTGGTCCTCAGTGCTGCATACTCGGCCTCCCCTGTTTCCACGACACCCATCCCCTTCTCCCGCGTTTTCCGCACGGCCATAAATTCGTTTCGCCCGCTGAAGCGAAGAAATGCGACAGCGTGCCATTAAAACGCGCGGAGAGGGCGCGCCGCTTCTCCGGGCTGCGATGGCGGATGCGGGTGGAGACGACTTACGGAGATGACTAACGAGTCGAAGGGGATAATGAATTCTATGCTTGATTGACTCGATGGAATGTTTACCGAGAGGGACTTTCTTTATTCCGTCTCTCTATCTCCAACCTTTAATGCCCGAAACCCCCTCCCTGGACAGAATCCCAAGCCTCCAGGGCCATCTTTGGAATGCGTTGGCCTACTGCGGATGGGTTGGAAGAAATGGCAGGGGAGGAAGTGGGATTCGGGAGAATAAGGCCCCATATACTGCAGTTAGCGAACCTGTAAACAATGATATTGTTTACGACTTTTGGAGTTAATACCTTTATTATATAAACTACCGGAAGGTACCCGACGAAATTCAACGGATACGAAAAACATTCAACTTATTATATAAGAAAACCACAAAGGCTTAGGAATACTATCAGCAGGGTCATTTGAGAAGTTCGTAACTTCCGGTTGTCAAGGAAATATGTCACTGTTGATTTCAGAGAAAGGCGTGAGATTTTTCAGCTAAAAACATGGTTTTCAGACAAATACGAAGCGCAAAAGAAAATCGATTGAAAGAATTAGAAACTTCATTTATTCCGCCATCCGAAAAAAATATCACAGCCCTCTATCTTGAGTAAATAATGATATACTAAACAATACCGTAAATATTTAGAGTACTTAATTAATATTTAACTAGAGGGAGCTCTTCTTTCTTGAACTGTACACAAGTGCAACTATACTCTCCTTTCCAATGGCCAGATTTCCAGGTAGCTTTTACGAGAATGAACACTGCCATGGGATAAAATCACTAAACTGTAGAAACTTTCCACTATTTTGTTTTTCCCCGCGGTGAATTAGGAAAAAAGTCATAATTTTTACAGTCACTAGATTATGACCAAGTGAGCAGAAATGCGTCGAGGGAATAAAAGTGGGAAATTCCTGTTTCTTGGAGCGGAAACATAACAGAAATTACAAGACGGAGTACTGCGAGTGACCTCATCCAAAGTTTTAAGTCATCTTAAATCCGAAGCTAGGGTCATGGCAACCCTTCACCCCACTCTTCTCTCTGCAATACGCTTCATTTATATATAATTCTTCACCTTGAAGTCTTTCAATGCTGACCATAAGAGTTTTATTCACGGTATTCTCACGTAATTTTTCTTATTCATTTCTCCTTCCTTCATCATATTAAGTGGTTTTTCGTGTTACCAAATGTGGCCCAAAACATCGTCTTACCTCCTCCTCAGAGTGTTTCTCATTTCTTTTTTATCCAATTCTTCTAGTAGCTGCTTTAGAAATCAAGAACTGGTGAGTTTCAGAGCGTCACAGGAAATATTATGTTGACGCCTCACTACATCTATAGGTCTGACAGAAGCGATAAAATAATAGAGATAGGTATATTGCCGAACAGATGGGTACAAAAACTCGTCTTTCCGCGTACAATAATCGACCACAAAAAAATCTCAACTCTTATGCTTTGAACTGCTATTATTCACGCTTTACAGCCAATGCTCCAAATACACGTTTAAACGAAGTGCGTCCTTTGATGCAGACTCGGGTTAATAGCTGTCAGCAGACTCCTCTTCTGGTGGAAGGTCTTCCTTAGATATCTTAAAGGATTGCACATAACTTCCCGAGAAATATCTCCGGGCGGAGAGCGTCATTTATAAAGGATTCGTGAGTGGAAGCTCCAATGAAAAATCTCTAGAAAAAAGTACCGTAGTATCCATAATGAAATGAAAACTGCGATATTTTCTACACAATTTCTTATTTTGTACAAAGCGTTTCACAGATTTACTGCCTCGTCGGGTACAAATATTTGTTTGATATTATTTATTAATTGTAATGATAGTAATTTGGGGGTGTGGAGAAATATAAAATTTTGTCACAGTCAAGTATATTACGAGTTCTGAACTTTTAACCTTTTGAACAATGAAGCTCAAATGATATCGTACTGTCTACCAAATTTATTTCAAACTCTTACTACACGTGTTTCAACTGTCTAGCAGTCATCATCAGGCAAGACTGACGATGACTGATGATCAAGCATCATGATGACTGCTAGACAGTTAAAACACGTGTAGTAAGAGTTGAAAATAAATTTGGTAGGCAGTACGATATCATTTGAGCTTCATTGTTCAACAAGCTGTTCTACAACATCTCGCCGGAAAAGTGGAGTTTTAACCTTTTGACCGGTTAAAACGTTCATTTTCGTCCTCGTGCCTCGTGGCCATCCAGAGTATGATCGTACATGTACGTTTTCAGATTTTCGCTGGAGCAGTAATGGAGTACGTTCACGCCTCCCTTTCAGATGCATTGTAACACGTTGTCCCATCTATCCTGGCGGCTGGTGAGGCCAATAATCTCTATAAAGTGTCCCTGAAGAGTCCTGCCACCCATTCCATTAGTCTACTAACTACGTTCATCCTTGAGTGCGTGCATATTACACGTAGTTTGTTCCATTGACGGAAGTTATTACATTCAAAGCTGGATTAAGTTCTGTTTTACGTTAATTTTTGTGTTCTTATACCACAATGTTAAGAATGAAACCACTTAGTTTTTTTCACCAATATATTTAAACCACAAATCTATCGGTTTCGGCCTTTTCAGGCCATTATCAAGATTATCAAGGAGGAAAAAAAAACTAAGTGGTTTCATTCTTAACATGAATCGTTATTTCCACAAAGTGAATTCGCCAACCATTGATTTTATACCTCAATATTTAGGATCTCACTCCGGTGAATTGTTGTATTAATTTTGTTTTGTTTGCATAATGTATGAGCTTCTTGTTTTCACTTATTCTTTGTCAAACAAATTTGAGTTCAAGGTGATAAAATTGAAAGATTATTTGTACCTGATGATAACCGATATTCATTCGAAACACGTATAGTACGATATCCATGATGAACAGAAGCAACTTGGTTAAATCCACACTAATAAATTGCACGTATACGTACGTATAGGTAAATTTATTAGTGTAGGTAGATATAGGTAGTGTAGGTACGTATAGGTATAATACGTACGTATAGTATACGTATAGTGCGATATTCATGATGAAAAGAAATAACTTGGTTAATTCCACACTAATAAATTAGTGTGTGGAATTAACCAAGTTGTTTCTTTTCATCATGACTATGGTACTATACGCGTTTCGACTGAATATCCAAAACTTCCACAAAGTAACACCTGAAAAAGTTTCATTGGTACGTTTACACTGAAAGAAAAGGTCGGCTGCAGGAACCCGAGAATTGGTTTTTTCGTAACCAACTTCGTTGGATACTGGGTCGCCATCCAATTAGTTGGCTCACGCAGCCATTTTAAATAGACACGTTGGAAATGGTTTCACCGACCAACTCTCTTGGTTCCGCTGCCTACGTAGTTGGGTCTCACATCCAACTGTAGTGGAAGTAGGAAGTGATCGTTATGCTGTCAAGACTATGCACTCTCTACAGTTCTTATTTGACTAGTATTGAATATCAGGTGCAATCTTAACATTAACAATCATAACATAATCAATATTTTAACAAAAAATTAAACCATGAGACAGAATCATGAATATTACAACAAAATATCTGTTCTTGATTGCCATGCTTACGTGTAAATTTATCAATGAGACAGTTCAGGCCCAATACGCTAAGTAATTCACTTGTCTGGTCATCCATGTAGTCCTCCAACAAAGATTCCATTATCAAAAAACCTCTTCAGCATTCGATGAAGGCCGATACAATATTCCACACACACACAGACACGCACGCACCACAATAACAGCAACTCGCACGAACACGGGATGTGCCGGAAGTGAAAATGGCGAAGTAGCCCAGGTTGCCAGGAACGAACGAGTTTGAGAATTTATCAATAGAGCGCTCTGAAGTAGAAGCCTAGTCCGGCTGACAATCGCATTGGTCGTCCGATCCAACTATTAGTAAAGAGGCTTCTCGAGTGAGGTGTATGAACCAACACGGTGGTGCGCCGACCAAGTAGCGACTATCCAATTAAATTGGTTGGTATGCCCAATCATCTTGACCATCGTATCGATAGCAGTTGATATTCAATCCAACTTTTTCTTATCCAACTAAAATTGGATGCTTCACCCAACCTCTTTTTTTGAGTGTAGTTCGAGTTGAAAATAGAGTAGTAAAATTCTATTCGGAAGTAGTTTCATTTATCTCCAAAAAATACTCACTCCTCTTTCTAATTACTGAGACAAGTAAGCGAGGAGCCACAATGGAAAGTTTCTCGCAAACGCCATATTTCGAACCCGAGCCGTCGACGCGAAAAGCCACTTCCGCGGCGTCACGCAAACCTGTTTCCAACCGGCGCACATTGGGGAGAGGAGCAGAGGATCTGGCGGGGGCAGGCTTTCGAGTTCCACGCACAAACCTCAGGAATGTTGGCGCCCCAGCCATTACAAGCAGCGCCCTACACAACCCCTGTTCTTCTGCTGGAGTAGCGCCCGAGTGGGTGGGAGGTAAGGGGCGGAGATGGCAAGATCAGGGGTTGGGGGACGGGGGATGGTACACTCACCGTCGGAGGAGGAGGAGGAGCTCCACCGGAGAGTGCACTCGAGGTGAAACGCAAGCATGCCACTGCGGTCCACGGTATTAAGAGACAGTCGGAAAACGTGCCCTTACCGTGAAATTTTAGCGCGCGACCTTTGAGTCACACGGCGGGTTCGGATTGGTGTGGTGGTTGTAATAGGCGCTGTCAAGCTTTTCATTGAAGGACCCAAACCGGGACTAGCAAGAAGACTTCTATTGCTAAACAGAGGTCAACTATGTACGATAGTGGGTCTCCTAACTGGACACAATCAGGTCATGAGGCACCTTCATCTCTTGAAGCTAGCAGACTCTGCCAGATGCAGATGGTGCGAAGAAGAGGACGAAACAACATCACACGTTCTCTGTAACTGTCCTGCCTTGATGAGGACTAGAATAAGACATCTAGGATCTCCGTTTCCTGATCCGGCTGAAATCAGGGTTACTCCCATAGAGGATATGCTGGCCTTTAGTAAGGCCATTTGACTCCACGGGTAGCCAAGATATGGTGGTTAACACAAAGGACCAATAGGTCTAGGTGCCCCAGGACCTCCTCGGAGGAACTCCACCAAAAACTTAATCTAATCTAATAGGTGCTGTGTCCCTATCCGAGGGCCCGCGTTCGAAGACCGACAGTGAAATAAATTTTCAAGAAGAATCCCTATCTACATATACATACTACCCATCGAGCTGCCGCCGCATGGGCGTGTGGCAGGGGGTGTTAGGACACCAACCGTGCAAAGATGTAACGGATGGGGTTTTAGGAGGTGAAATGGTGACGTGTATTATGAGAGTGTATTTAGTTGAGCACAGTTTTTATTGTGGTCGCTTATTGTGCGCGGAAAGAACGAGTTTTTGTACCCATCTGTTCGGCAATGTACCTCTCTTATTTTATAACTTCCGTCAGACCTAGAGGTGTAGTGAGGAGTCATGATAATATTCTCTGTGTCGCCCTGAAAAATATCAGCTCTGAATTTCTCAAGCAACCTAAGCCTGGCGTGTAGCCTCCGAGTCTCTAGGGGCTCCCACCTAAATCTCTCTAAAAGTTGTGAAAAAATGGTCTTTTACGGTTGAATAGACTAGAATAATCCAAGGCGAGAACGGCTTGCGAAGCGACCCGCTATAAAAAAGATTCGAGTCCCACACCACCGCCGCCGCTCTCCCACGCACCCATCCGAGCGATCCGCTGCATCTTGTTCTCTTATTACGTCCATACTTCACTTTCTCCCGTGGGCCGAAAACTTTCCTCAGTCCAGGAACGAGCTCGCATCACTCTTTGGCGTCTCGGGACCAGCGAGCGGTCCTTCGCCGAGCGAAAACGAGGTGATGGCCGATTTCCCGACCGAAGACCAAGTTGACGTGGAAGAATTATACACGAAAAGAAAAGACCGAACACACGTATCCATGGTATCCATTTCAGTCCCGGGAAGCAAAATACGCGAAGTGCAAAAGTGTTCTCCTCCCGGCGTAATTCTAGGGTAGCGAAGCCTGGAATTTCCGGATTAGCATAAGAGTCGGATCTAAACAATGGGAATGAGGTACCTGATAGAACATTTGCGGAAAAAATAGAATGGATATCCCGAAACACGAAAATTACAAAAGAGAAGATGGAAAGTCAAAGTGTAAGCGGAGATATTTCATCGAAAATGGGAAATATTTTTACAGGCAAGGAGTTTCAAAGCACACGTTTCAATGGGATGGATGGATAGGTAAATACAAAATTTCTTGTCCTAGTATAGGCAATGGAAGAATAAGTCATTTGAGCGAAAATCTTAGCTATAATTTTTACACAAGTTTTTACTAGATCGTGACATTGAATGAAATAGTGAGAGGGATGGAGTGGGAAGAAAGGATAATGATAATGGAAAGAGCATATGGAATAACAAAAAATATTTACAATAACAAAAGCACATCGATAAATGCAAAAATAACGCATTACAACTCAGCAGCAAAACCAGAATGCCTCTACACAAGAAAATGCCCATCATTGAATTATAAATTGGACAAAGTAGAAATACAAAGGACAAAGTAGTATTAGAGAGTAGCAGTATGAGGAAAATTTTAGGTCCAACAAAATATAGAAGCCTGGGAACTGAGAAGTATCGACGGAAGTAATCAAAACATGAAAAAATAACGAAAACGATAAGGAATAGAAGACATACTTTCTGAATGACTGACTGGCAAAACTGATCATCAAGTATCTCTAGGAAAAAAGTAATAAGCTGGATCCAAGAAGTTAAAAATAATTTAGAAAGGTAAAACATTTAAGCAGAAGAAGCAACAAAAAGATATGTTATCAGATGGCAAGTTTTAAAATGAGAAGCATTCCAGAATAGAAGCAGAAAGAGAACAGGCGTGAAGTAGCCTGAAGAGAGAAAAAAAAGGCATGGTGAAAAGATGAAAGAATGGTGGAGGAACAGAAAACAGGAAAATAGAAGGAATTGAAATTGGCACGTGGTCCATAGTTGGCCAAAAAGAAAAGAAAAAAAACTCGTGGTGCCGGTCTGTTTCGTTGTTTATCTTCCCCTCAAAACCTACTGAACAGATTGTGCTAAAATTCTGCATGATTCTGGCGTTTTTACAAACCTGTGCTACAGGAGTATTGGTGCTTCAAAATTTGAAGTGAATGGGGAGAGATCCCCCCAAAGCCCAAAAAAAACAGTAAAATCTATTTTTTTAAAACCTCCTGATGCTGAATAGAATATTTAAATTTCTGTTTTTGAATTCGAAAGCAACATTATTATTTGACACAAAAACTTTCATCGAAATTTGTAGAAAAAAATGTTTGTAGAATATCAACCGTTTCGAATGCGGGCTATCAGCGCCACTAGCGGCCTTCAACGGTAAGGTATCCCATATACGTCAGGAATGCAGCCCAGGTCAGTGACAAGTTTGAGAAATCACTACTTTTAGCTTTTATGCTGTGGATAGCGATTGGAAGGGGAGTTATTTTAATCTTATACACTTGGAAAAATATTTTCTTCCCTCAGTTAAATTCCAACGGGTGTCTTCTGCTTATAAAAATATTAATACTGAACGAGTAAACATAAAAAATTGAAATGCAATATAGTATTGCGTTCAACACGACAGTTTACAAAGATTGCAAAACGCCTAAACACGATTTCCTTATTAATTAATGCATGGAACTAATATTAACACGCATCATTCTTACACAGACATATGAGACGGGGAGGTGCACATATGAGGGAGACGAGGTAAAACGTAAAAATTATAAAACTTAATGGAGGATTTTTTTACGATCTTCAACAAAATATTCTCATCAAAGCCTTTTACCCACTTCGCCAACGGCTGCACTCTCAGCTGACCTTTAAGAAACGAATTATAACTTAAGAGCTTCAGCAGAAATGGTGGACATTATTGATACGCCGTTCGCCTCATTTCATCACTACAATAACCGTCGTTTCACATGGTGAATGAGGAAAGTTGCTTTCTAAGAGAGCGAGTTCAATCTCCTGCCGTCCGTCCAAGCTCGGTTTGAACCTGTGACGGGAGTTCAAGTCTATATATGCTCATTTCCACGCACAAACAATGGAAAATATAACTAAAAACAAACACAACGAGTGTAGTTCCCGTTTTAGGCTCATGCCTCTTAAAGGATCGATGTTAACACTGTACTTGTGTAATCACTGGTACGGGAGTCCTAGTGTTCTGGCATGCGGAAGAGAGAAGCTGATTGTAGAAGTCACCTTGAGAGGAGAGAAATTAGAGTAAGTGATTTCCTTCACCTATCTCGGAAGTACCGTCACGTGAGACGGAAGAAGTACAACGGACATCAAGCGGAGAATAACCCAAGCTAAGAAGGCGTTTGTGGGAAAAAGACTACTGCTGTGCTCAAAGAAGATAGGACTACAAACCAGGAAACAGTATGAGAAAACATCCGTGTGGAGCGTAGCACTTCACGGATCGGAAACAAGGACCATTGGAAAAGCTGACCAGAAAAGACTGGCAGCATTCATAATTTGGTGCTGGAGGAGGATGCTGAAGATAAAATGGACGGAATAAATAAGAAGTGGTGAAGTGTACAGAAGAGTAGAAGAGGAAAGGACCATATGGAACAAAATAGAGAAAAGAAGAACGGCATGGATTGGACACACCCTGAGACACAGAGGGTTTGTGAAGAACATAATTGAAGGCAAAATTAGGGAAGAGTCCCCAGAGGAAGACCCGTGAATTAGTTGATGGACCAAATCAAGAGGAAAGTATATACATAAGGGAACTAGATAGGGAAGGGTGGAGGGCTGCAGTCAACCAATCTTAGGATTGAACGACCAATGATGATGATGGTACGAGAGCGGAATTGGCCCGGAATACGCCCACGGACGGTGGAATACCCATAAAACCACCGTCAGGCCACCAAACTTAACAAAACAATATATCTTCAGCAAATAACAAATAGACAAAAAATAATTAAAGTTAGCATAACATAGAATCTGTAAACAATAAATAGGACATTAGAATTCGTATTTATAACAGTTTTTGTCAGTCTCTAGTAATATCTTTATATATGCTCGTTTGTAAACAAATGTCTCTATGTATCACTGGTACGTGCCACAGGGGAGGGTTGGGAAGCTAACTAGGAGGGATCGGGGGGGGATTTCTCTGGGCAGGGCACTTCTTTTCCTTTTCTTTCTTTTTTCTTCTTCTTTCCTTTCTTGTTCCATTCAAAAAAGAGTATAGAGCACGCATTCTCTCCACCACCTGTAAATGGGGAAGGATAAAAAAGGGAAAAGCCGCAGAGACGTCTTAAATCAAGCGGAAGCTCAGAAAAGAAAGACAGTTAAGGTAATTACTCCAATGGCCGCAAACGATAACCTATTCGGAAGAATGGATAAATAAAAAAGAGAGGACTATATACAGACCTGCAGGGTATTAACACGCGCCAGGGACTCAACAATGAGGCACACCACTCAACACCGAGGGCGTGATCAAGCACTTTACTTGTGGGGAAATAAAATCTTACTCTGTACTTTCCTCACTGTTTCATTGCTACGGACCATTGTTTAGAGAGCATTATGTCATCATCATGATTAAAATAATCATGAGTAATAATTCAATGTGGAAAGTACAAAGCAACTTTTTGTTCATGCATCACTTTTCCTCAATGTTAAGCTTAAAACTTTAACTTGCGGCACTCACTTAAAAGCCAAATATTTTTCCCGTGGAATCCTGTGGTCTAATACCTTTTCGAGTAAATCTGACATACCGGCAAGTGAATTTCCCCGATAGTATATTCTGTTTACAAAGACATGAGCTTCCATGGCTAGCTTTAACAGTTAAGGCAGAGACTGATAGCAGTAAAGAATTCAGTTTCTATGGCCAGTTGCAGGAACGACACTTATGTATTCTATAAACTTATGGGACCCATAACCATGGAAACTATTCAATTAGTGTTGTAGAACCATTTGATGAATGTATTGGTTCCATAATTTAAGGCATGGACTTATGAGTTCCTTAAGTAGCTAGTAGATGGCGGATACGTAATGAACCGCTTGAAGAATTAATTACTAGATAAAAGGGTTTTTAGAGACGAATGACGAGTATTTTTACCATTAATGACTAATTATTATGTGCATTAGCAATTTTTCATAGACTAAACTTTAAAAAATTTTATCCGGAGGTAGAAGATTAGATAAAATAGTCGAATCTATTAACTCTTGGTAAAGCTATGTAACTAGTGAATTTTGTTCTGCGATCCGAATATTTTTATGAGATCTAGAAATTCATGGATCTCATAACTATATGTTCTTGCAACCGGCCATTAAAGAATGGGTTGAAAAAGGTAGAGGCTGTTGAGAGATTTACAGGGGATTAACCCGCGCCAAGGGCCAACTCAACAGGCGGTAATCAATCATTATACTTTTAAGTAAGCATTACCGCCAAGCTATTAATGGTGTGCCATATTGTTAATTAGAGCCATGGTGCGGGTTAATCCCCTGTGCATCTCACAACCGCCCCCTTCTTTTTTTATACATTCTGAAAGTTAATTTTTTGTGGATATCAGAATCACTGCCTTGACTATTAGATCCAGCCAAGGAAGCTCCAGTTTTGTTATCAGCATATATTATCGAGAAAATTCTTTGACTGGTATATCAAAATAACAATGACGAAAATAGATTTGAGCACAGGATTTCACGGGTGAATATGCACTCAGGCTAAACACTACCGCAGCAAATAAACTGGCGACATACTCGGATAACGGTGTGCTTCACTTGTTAACTTCGGCAAGAAAACGGCTCGGAGAATTTCGCTCAAATTTAAACTACTTAGGAAACAATGGACGATAAAACGATATATACAATAAACATATCGAATTTGTATTTATTTATAGGTAAAAAGTTGCCGTCCTCCAACGAGGACGCTAGGCACTTCCATGGTGATTTTCAAAGCAGACCCTTTCCCAGCAGAGGGTTTTACACCACTTTTTTTCAGGACCATCGAGCCTTTATGTGACATACCACATATTTCATTCGGTTTTCTAACTTTCCTGGAAAATAATTCACATTGCTTAGCTCAGCATTTATACCTCCTCTTTGTCTGTGGTTACACTTAGGTCTTGCATCTCTATGGTAGCCTCGGACAATACTTCTACGAAAGTGCAATTGGATTAATATTTGCTTCTGCGGCGACTGAATGCAATTTCCAAGCGTTAGCGACTGTCATATCCAGCATATATGTAAACGAAACTCACCACCACTTATTTCCCTTAACCGCTATTCTGTACAAAGTAATTCATTGATCAATAATGTCAACACTACCTATGCCTACATTATATGCCGCAAAAGAAGCCAGTTGTAGGATATTCATTTCGGACTTTTCCACACTTGACAGATGTTTTACGTATTTCAGTGGTTCAGCAAAATTATAATTTGTGAGAATACCCATAAACATAACGTATGATAAATAATTTGAGACATGGAGAACAACTTGCTTCCCTAATTCATTTATGTGGCAAGAGCTGAAGGAACCGTAAAGAACGTGAAAATCAGCGTTACAATTACAGCATGATGAGTGCACGACAAACTTTAAATGGACTGGGTGACTAATGAAAAATTCCTTAGAAGATTTAAAGGTGCTCGTGTGAGACGTCTAAGATGCTGAAAAAAACTAATGAGGAACACAGCGACTGTGGGTCAGAAGAGTTTGATGAAGACATCATTGAAGAGAAAACTCATGAGGGATTAACCGCGGGCGAAAGGCAGGGAGTGGTAATGAGAAACAAGTTTTGGTAGGCGTGAATAACGCGAGAGAATTAAAGGACGCGGAGGACAGGAGAGACCGGAGGAACTCTTTCCGCGAATCCATGATTGAGAACAAGTTTCATATGATGAGGGCCTTTGGGGTATTGAGGCCCCGGGCGCAGGTATGGAGCTGAGCCTGTATAAATAAAACTTGTAGAGATAAAGGAATATTTTTTTAATTGACGAAAAGATGACAAATGACATTTCTTCTCATAAGATCTTAGTCTTTCCCGGCGAGTTATGAAGAGTAAAAAGTTCTTGGCTTACCAACTGGGTAAGGGTGTTGAACTACACCGACGTTCCGATGACCCACAAGATGATGGCAAACTAATATGTCGAAACGTCGGCGCCGTTCAGCTCCATTACCCGGCTGAAAATCCGAGAACTATTCATACCATTTCTTCTCATTTTCACAGTTCTAAAACGAGAATCAATTGATTATGGCGTTACGTTGTGGAACAACGAGAAGGGATAACTCATAATTAGAACTATGTACGGTTTCACTATGTTTTAATGCTGACTACCGGTTCGGTTCCACCCTTTCCGCGGACTACAACCTTGACGTGGTGGAAGGGCTTGTGCGTTCCAATGACCCCTAGAGCTGGACTGGCGGGAGCTATACAGATTGCTCCCGGATCATGGTTAGACAAAGATTTAGGAACAGTGTGACGAACTTGCGGAGTTATCCGGGAGCTTATGCGGACTCGTATCATAATTTAATGATGATAAATTGTGAGGTTAGTTTCAAAAAGATAAATAAAAGTAGGAGGATGAAGAGATGGAACCTGAAAGCGTTGAAGGGGGGAAAAGGAGGGAATACCAAGAGATAGTGGATGAGAACAAAGGAGAAGCCAAAGAAGCAGGAACAATCGAGTAAAAGTGGGAGAATATAAAAACAAGTATTGTAAGAGCGGCTGAGAAAACAATAGGAGCAGCGGAATTGACGACGAGTAAAGAAGCTGTGGGTTACGGAAGAAATGATTACGAAAATGGAGGAGAGAAGGAATTGGAAAAATGTCAACACCGACCAGGGTAGGGCGAAATACAAGGAGCTAAATAAGCAACTACGGCGAATAACCAATCGGACGAAGGAAAATTGGTGGAGACGGCAATGCGAGGAAATGGAGAAACTGAAAAAGGAATGGGAAGTGGGTGCGTTATACGCTAGGGTAAAATTCCTATCGGGAGGTATGAGAGGGCAAACGGTACCAAAGATTAAGGACAAGAGAGGTAGAATGTTTACCGAGCAGGAAGATATCCTAGAAAGATGGCGAGAATACGTGGAGGAGCTATATGACAGCGATAGTAGACCAACTAGTTTAGATGTAGAGGATGAGGTAAACCTAGATGAAGATAACCTCGGGCCAAAAATTCTCGACAGTGAAATAGAGAAAGCTTTGAAAGAGATGAAGGCAAGAAAAGCTGTAGGAGTAGACAACATACCCTCGGAATTGCTAACGAGTCTAGGAAGTAAAGGTAGGCAAGCTTTTTTCGAACTCATGCGCAGGATCTACGAAGAAGGAGTATGGCCAGAAGACTTTGTGAAAACAGTATTGATCCCTATCCCGAAAAATAAAGAATGCATCAGAATGCGAGGACTACAGAACAATTAGTTTAATTTGACACGCAACCAAAGTTTTACTTCGAACTATCAATAGAAGGTTGGAGAGTAAGGCCAAAAACTGCTTAGGCGATGACCAGTTTGGGTTCAGGAAGGGAAGGTCGACTCGGGATGCGATAGCGGTGATGAGAACACTTATAGAAAGAAACATAGAGTATAATCAGGACGTTTTCGCATGCTTTATTGATTTTGAAAAGGCTTTCATTAGAGTAAATTGGGATAAACTAACGGAGATACTAGAGAAAATAGGAATAGATTGGCGAGACAGGAGACTAATTCGAAACTTATATATGACGCAAAAGGCGCAGGTGAGGGTGGCTGATGGTGAATCAGGGTGGGCAACTCTAGGTCGCGGGGTAATGCAAGGGTGTCCTTTGTCGCCGTTGCTTTTCAACATTTATGCTGAGGAAATGGTAAGAGGGCATGGGAAGAACTTGAGGTTGGAGTCAAAGTGGGAGGGCATCTTATCAAATCGGTTAGATTCGCGGACGATCAGGCATTGGTTAGTGGATCTTCGAAGAGACTACAAGCTTTAGTAGATGCCTTAGATATGCAGTGCGGGATATTCGGAATGAAGATAAATCATAAGAAAACAATAGTTATGAGATTCTCTAGGACGGAGAAAGCGAAGCTGGTGATTAAAGTTGGAGGACACAAACTAGAGCAAGTAGAGCAGTTTAATTAATTAGGTAGCACGCTAGAAGAAAACGGGCATATTAGTAAAGACATACGGAAGAGAATAGCGCTAGCTAAGGAGGCGTTCAGTAATAGAAGAGAGCTGATGACGGGGACACTGGGTAAGGATGTGAAGAAGAGGCTGGTGAAGAGTTTAATATGGAGCGTAGCGTTGTATGGGGCAGAAACGTGGACCCAGAGAAAGGAGGACGAGAATAGGCTGCAGGCATTTGAGATGTGGGTGTGGAGAAGGATGGAGAAGGTGAGATGGACGGAAAGGAAGACTAACGAGGAAGTGCTGGAGATGATGGGCGAGGAAAGGAATCTTTTGAATAAAATCCGGGAAAGGCAGGGTAGATGGCTGAAGGATGTAATAAAGAGTGGTGGGTTGCTGAAGAGTGTGATAGAGGGAAGGATGTTGGGCAAGCGGGGTAGGGGAAGAAAGAGAATATGTTTCATGGACGGGATGAAGAAGGGCAGATCTTATGCAGAGGCGAAAAAGGATATATTAGAGGGAGATAGGACCCGGAATGTGTAGAATACCGGGAGCGGATTCTGTGACATTCAACAAAACCTACCTTTACCGGTAGAATACCTAATAATAATAATATCGGTTTCAACGTACGTAGAGTCATTTCCAATTCAAAGAGAAACTCCTGGGTATGAAGTACATGGCTTCATGGATTTCAGGACTAGTGATCCCATAGCTAAAAGTTTGCGAGGTTCTCAGGGTAAACTATGTGGAAACCCTTCTGTTTGTCTGGAAAATGGCGCTAGAGAGGTCGAAACTGGTAGATATTATTAAAACATAGTGGAACTGTACATCGTTCTTATTATGAGTTATTCTTTAAACATGAAGTTTCATATTTAATACTAGAGCGAATATAACCAGCCTCACTGGAGCGGATCCGATGGGATGAATACACTTGGCAATGGGAACATAAAGGCTCAACGAAAATTTAGCCGCAACCTACCGGTCGTACGAATATTAAGCTATTGACACTGTAGTGAAAACAATGTTCAATTCCTACCAACTTTATTTTGTCACAAATAGTCTACGACGTCTACCCTCACCGAGACAGCAGGAACTATCCCTTAGATTACTTATATCTCAGTGGCCATTGACTTACTCTCCTTCCGCTCAATAAAATGTCTATAAACTTATCTTATGCATATCAATTACACATTCACATTACCGATGCTCAGCTTGAGTAAATAAACTCGCCATTCGTCGCACAATAGTTCTTCTATATTATTATTATTATTAAGAAATTGCTACAAGTAGGCCATGTGGTCCGGTGGTAACACAGATCGGCATGAACCGAGCAAATCCCAATATACATACATGTAAAAATTAAAACAAAGACATTGCCAAAATACAAAAAAAGCAAAGTTATTACCTTAGAAAAAAATAGGGGGGAAACCCTCACAGTACAACTCCCCTCAATCTCGTCATCAACAACGGTGTTCTACTTGGGAAGGGCTCTAGCACTTTCTTGGGCAACTCATTCCAATCCTTTATCCCCCGATGCAGGAAGGAATATTTCTATAAATTTTAAAGCTGCCTTGGAGGCTCTATCTTATATTTATGGTCCCTTCTCGCCAGATAACTAGGCTTATTTAACCTTTTGGATATATCCCTCCACGCAGGATCACCAATATATAAGGATTGGGTTTCTAAGTGGTACATCGCGCATCGGCCATCTTGATTACTTATATTACTCCGGGCTCAATGGTGAAAAATCATGGGATTCAGTGGAGAATTCAAGTAGATTATTTTATTTTAGGACTCACAGTGTTAGTGTTTTTATCCCCCTTTTCGAGATTAGCTCTATGGTTAGTCTTATTTGTCAGTTCCTTTACGGAAAAGGATGACGAAGCCGAAGAACTAAGTATTCGTCGGAATTGCGACTACGTGGCTTTCAAGGACGCTCAGCAAATTAATTTACTCCACCAGTGATGATTATTTCATGAACTTGCAAAAATAATATTAGCATTCTGAGCGAGAATCGTCCTCCAGATATTTTTCCTTGTGAGTAAAAACGTGCTAATGGCCTTCAAATAATATTGAAATTGTCGTGAGGGACAGGGCTCGTCCGTCTCAAGAATATTCCACCCCACAAGGTATAAATAAACATGTTTTTAAATCACAGCCTTCAACCTGATGGCCGCCTTGAACCTCCTCGCCTTGAAATCCAATGGTGGATTTGGCCAAATGCTTTGCCAACGACGCGTGAAATTTACACATGAGGTTTGCTGTGTCGTTTCCTTTCCGAATACCGCCGGAGGTTAACCATTAAGATTTTTTTCCAATGGCAGGTAAAATATCCAAGAAATGAAAAAATTCCTTACTTTAATACCATATCGGTAATCAAGTAATACTTCAACTTGACTATCGCTTCTTTGGCCATGCCTTCACTTTTTATAAGGAATCACATCTATGGAAAAGCCCGTTTTACACGGAGCGCGCGATTCCACAATCCGATGCATGAACGAACGTCATCATCATTGGTCGTTCAATCTTAAGATTGGTTGACTGCAGCCCTTCACCCTTCCTATCTAATGCTATTTCCCTCACCTCCTGGTTTCTATTCCTATGTACTTTTCTCTTTATTTGGTCCATCAACTTATTCACGGATCTTCCTCTCGGGACTTTTCACTCTATTTTTCCAGAAATTATGTTCTTCACAAATCCATAGCGTCTCAGGGTGTGTCCAATCCACCTCGTTCTTCTTATCTGCATGGTGTTCCATATGGTCCTTTCCTCTTCTACTCTTCTGTACACTTCATCACTTCATATTTATTCCGTCCATTTTATCTTCAACATCCTCCTCCAGCTCCAGGTTTCGAAGGCCCTAGTATTTTCTGGTCAGCCATTCGAATGGTCCACGCTCCCGATTCATAGAGTACTACGCTCCACACGAATGTTTTCGCAAACTGTTACCTGGTTTGTAGTCCTATCTTCTTTCAGCACAGCAGCTGCCTTTTTCCCATGAATGCCTTCTTGGCTTGGGCAATCCTCCGCTTGATGTCCCTTGTACTTCTTCCGTCCCACGTGGCGGTGGTTCCGAGCTTATCGATCGTATCGTAGCGAGAGTACAAACGTATGAAGCAGCAAATCGCAAGAACGCATGCGCGAATTTATGAACGCGAGATTGAAAAATTACTCCTGCTCTAATTCAATATTTATTGCACGCCAGATTGAGAAATACTTGCCGTTTCAAAATGTAAAGTCGGGTGCCCCGTGTTAAATGGACTTTGTATTTTCAAAAAATTTAAAGAAAATCTCAACTTAATTAAAGGTTATTCAATGTTAAAAGCACTTGCGCGCAGTGGGTCAAAAAAACTCGCACTCAAAGCGATAAAATTCAAAGTTCTTCTAAATCAGTCGAGTAAAAATATTAAATACATTTTTTTATATCAAACCCTGACATTTTCAAGCGTGCTGTACAGAGCGAGGTAACAAAACAGCAAGCATAAAAATTGACCTTTTACAGTAAAGTTAGAACGCTTGGTGAGATGGTGTTAATTAAATTCTTCATGCACCCGCAGTGATTTGAAAATAGAAGGTACAAGTTGATGTAGCTAAAAACAAAAAATAATCGGTACTAAATAGTTACTCGATGTACGCTTTCTTTCGCGATCCTTTTCTGCTGCCTTTCTGCTCATATAGGTATGTAGGATCGGTTCATAACGTCATCTGACGTCTTCCGATTTCTAGCCTCCAAGTCTCTTTGTCCTTCCATAAATCTTCTTCCAATCCTGTCGCTCAAATTTCTTTGTCCACTTCCTCTTTCCAGCTCTTCCTAGGTCTTCCTCTTCCTCTTTTCCCTTATATGGTTAGCTCCAATATCTTTCTTGGTAGTCTATCCTCGTTCATTCTCTTTACATGCCCGTACCAGATTAGCTGCTTGGTTATGATGTCCTCCATTATATAGCGCTCGACTTTCATTATCTGTCGTACTCTGTCATTTGTAACTTTTTATATCCTACATCGTCCCGCAGCCCGTTTCCAAAAATCCATTTCAGTAGCTTTTAATGTTTGTTTAGTACATTCCTTTATAGGCCAGACTTCACATCCATGCGTCATTATACTTTTGAAAATGGCATTGTATATTCTTGTTTTATTTGCTTTCGATATTTGTCGGTCCCACAGATGCTGTTTAGTAGCCTAATAACCCTTCTTCCCTGGTTATTTCGGTCTAATATAGCTTCATCTAAGGTCCCATCATTGGTAATTTTTACTCCAAGATATTTATAGTGATCAGCGTAAGCTATTTTATCCCCATCTTCTAAAATCAGGTCCAGCCTCACTACGCCAATATTAATATATTGTGTCTTAGACATATTCACCTCCAATCCCCATTTTTTATATTTCTCTATTACTTTTCTAGTCATATATTGTAGATCTTTGTAGTCTTGTGCCAACACTATCTGATCGTCTGTAAAGCAGAGCATATAGAGAGTGTTGTTGTAAAGGGGTTTTCCCATATTCTTGCATTTACGTTTCCAGTCGTTTAGCGCTTGTTCCAAGTATATTTTAAAGAGCGTTGGTGATATACAGCATCCTTGCTTAAGACCTTTAATAACAATGAAGCCTTTAGATAACCTATTATTCACTTTGACTTGAGCTTTACTGTTCATATACAGCCTTTTTATCGCATATTTCAAGTTTGTATTAATGTTAGTCCTATGAAGGGTCTCCCATATAGTTTGTCTTTGGGAAGGTTGTGATATGCTTTAGTCAGGTCTACGTATAGCAGGTGTACTTCCTGATTAAAAGCTACCTTTTTCTCTACCATTTGGGTTACACAAAAGATGTGATCGATGGTTGATCTTCCGGCCCGGAATCCTGCCTGTTCCTCTGCTTCCATTTCTGCATATTCGTTTTCTAGTTTCTCCTTGATGATTATCCCATATATTCTACTTATACTTCCAGTTACTGATATCCTTCTGTAGTTGTTCACATCGTCTTTCTTCCCTTTTTTGTAGATTGTGCAAATGTATGATTTCTTCCATTCTTCTGGTATTTCCTCTCTATTAAGGCCTTTTTGGAAGAGGTCAGCCAATTGTTCGTATAAGCTGTCTGTCCCATATTTTATTAGTTTAGCAGGGATGTTTCCAGGGCCTGGTGCTCCTCCATTTTTTAGGTTCTTACAAATCTTTTAACTTGGTTAAAACTTAGTCTTATAGGATCGGGTATTAGTCTATTATTTGAGTATCCTTCTTGGCTAATAAGTTCTATTCTGTTTTCTGAAAGGAGATTTTTTGAAGTACTGATCCCAATTATCGAGCGTTATTGGTGATATGAGCTACCTTCTATTTTCTTTTCTCAAGGATTTCAGTAGCTTCCAGCTCTCTGTGCTTTTCTTTCCTCCTAAGTAAGAGTTAATTCTCTCACAATTTTTCTCCCAGGCTTTGTTCTTCTGCTGGCAAACCATTCTTCATACTTAAGCTTGTACTTCCTTATATCGAATCTTATCTCCTTCCAATTTGGTATTCAAGAACACTTGGTATAGTTGTCTTTTCTCTTCTATGGTTCGTATCAATTCTTCATCTTCATCCCACCAGCAAGGTTTTCTTTCTTTATGGGTACTATGGTAGCCTATACTCTCTTGAGCTGCATTGTAAATACACGTCTTAATGCGATGATAGTGTTCTTCCATGTTTTGGAACTTCTTCTCTCCTAGTTTTTTACCCAATCTTCTTTTGTATAGCCACATTGTCGCCGACCCGCCGCCGGTCTAGTAAAAGACCGGTGAGGGCTTCCCCCTATCCGCCACCTGAGGACGCGCCCTCTAGGGGTTACAGGTTCCCCCCCGAGGGCCTTTCTTCTCATTGGTTGAAATTTATAGCCCCTTACATAAGCCTCACCGCAGAGAAATATTTCTCGCAGTAGTTATCGAGGCTCGCGCTCGCAAACCAATTCTGCAACGATGACCTGTCGGTAGCTTGGGTCAAAGAAACGTGTTGCCGATTAGCGAGTATCATTACAACATCTACATAATACCTTACGAGCCGGTGCGTGGGCGTGTGGCAGGGGGTGTTAGGTCACCACCCGTGTAAAGATGTAAGTTTTTGGGAGATGAAATGGTGACATACATTATAGGAGTGTATTAAGTGGAGCTCAATTTTTATTGTGGTCGCTTATTGTGCGCGGAAAGAACGAGTTTTTCTACCTGTCTGTTCGGCAGTGTATCTCTCTTATTTTATCGCATCTGTTAGACATAGAGATGTAGTGAGGAGTCATGATAATATTCTCTGTGTCGCTCTGAAAAATATCAATTCTGAATTTCCCAAGCAACCTAAGCCTAGCGTATAGCCTCCGAGTCGCTAGGGGCTCCCAGCTTAATCCCTCTAAAAGTTGTGAGACACTATAGATACGCTCGTAGCAGTTTTTAACGAAACGCGCTGCTTTCCTTGGTATTTTATTAATTTTTTTGGGTAAATCTTTATGACCAGGGTCCCAAATGCTCGCGGCGTATTCGAGGTGTGTTCTAACCAGAGCGAAGTAGCATTTCTCTTGGACTTTGACATCCGAGGACCTTCCTATTATACGTTTAACAAAACCGAGTTTATTTAATGCTGCGCCATATATGTTTTGTATGTGTAATCCCCACGATATATCGGAAGTTAAAATTATTCCAAGATATTTTACTGCATCTGAAGATTTTATATTTACTCCACCCACAGTATAGATAGGGCATTTTTGTGATGTCTTTCACAGGAAGTGAACTGTGGTGCATTTGCTGATATTAAATTCTAGCAGAGTTTCGCTGGCTGCGCGCTATCGACGAAACGCTATCGAGTTACAGAAAGCCCCTACATGAGTTGATACAGCTTTTGTTACGATAGTAAGAGTGAATTATTACCCATGTCATCACTGAGACTAAATTCAACGTTTACGTTTTGATTTCAGCAGCTGAAGGAAGCATGAAGCAAATAATACAGAATTATTGGTACAATCATATTCTTTCATAAGACTAAAATTCTCAGTAGTTAAATATAATATCTAGATAAGAAATTAACTTGACTCATTTGTTCACGAGGTACGTTTAAAACTTCTTCACTACGGAAGGTGTTTTTTACTTTGAAACAATTCTTGCGGCGACTACGTGATTCAAATGAGCTAACATATAGTGTTCCACAAATTTTAGAGGGATTTAGGTGGGAGCACCTAGAGACTCGAAGGCTACATGCTAGGCTTAGCTTACTTGACAAATTCAGAACTGATATTTTTCAGAGCCACACACAGAATATTATCATGACTCCTCACTACATCTCTAGGTCTGGTAGAACTGATAAAATAAGAGAGATACATAGCCGAAAAGATGGTACAAAAATCAATCTATCCGCACACAATAAGCGACCACAATAAAAACAGCTTTACTAAATACACTCCCATAATATACGTCACCATTTCACCTTCCAAAACCTTACATCTTCTCACGGCTCACACCCTTAGCCACATGGCCATGAGGTAGCTCGCAGGGTAGTATGTACATGTATATTCATTTTTAGAGTTAGTTGGGAAAACATACGAACTACACACTATGAATTCATGAAATTCCTCACTTTTTAAATAGTCTTTCTGGAGTGCACATACGTAATATTTTCCATGTAAAATGAGAGGTATTTTTTGGTAAATATCTCAGAAGGTTGAGCTAAAAGGGGCTGATATTTTGGTATTTTTGGATCGATAAAGTTTTCTACAATATGAGACCAAATTCACTGATTTCTAGGTGATACCCCATTCAAACCACCTAAAGCAGGAAGTAAAGAGGATGGCTACAGTGTAACTTTCGTGCCGGGAGTTTCCATAGAAAAATCGAGACCAACGTCTAAGTCTAGGGAAATGTCCGAGCCACGCAATTTTTTTAACTTTCTACCGATGATTTCTCCACTGCTTCAGCTCGAATTTTCGAAATTCAATCCGTTAGCAAGCCAAATCGATTTCACGATTCGGATTCCACCACCGTCCCCATCCTCCACAAGACTCCATTGGATTTGAATCCCGTACCTCCGATCAGCTAGCCGACGATTAATTCACTGAGCTTTACGTATTTGAAATAGGAGTTAAAAATAATATCTCATTTTACTAAAGGTTATTCAATGTAAAGCGCAGTGGGTAAAAAAACTCACACTCAAGGCGATAAAATTCTAAGTTCTTCTAAATCAGTCGAGCAATAATATTAAATACATTTTTTATAGTAAACCCTGACATTTTCAGACGCGGTGTACAGAGAGAGGTAACAAAAGAGCAAGCATAAAAAAATTGACCTTTAACAGCAAAGTTAGAACGCTTGGTGAGATGTTGTTGATTTAATTCCTCATACACCCGCAGTGTTTTGAAAATGAAACGATACCAGTGACTTAAGTGGCTTATTATTACACTGCGTGAAGTTAGCGCCGAGGGCGATTAAACGCTGTGTGACAAGAACAAATTAAGTCACGAGCATCCTATACTAATTTATAGCTCGTGTGACTAAAATTTGCCGTCCTCTGCGGTATGAGAATTCCATGACTATTTTAGATAAAACTTTACAATCATAGTTATATATACATAGTTACACATAGTTACCGTTGTTTACTCTTCACTTTTGAGAGTTTTATGAGTATTATTCTATGAAGAATTTGATTCTATGATGTATTTGTAATTGGCGGTAGAAGATTGTCTTACAATTGATGAGACTTCAAGACAATCTTCCAACAAGTACCGGAATTAAAAAAAAGTAAATTGCAAATGTTGTTTAAAATACGCAAGAAGATAAAATTAAGCCTTCAAAATTTGATCAACTTCATCTAAAGTAGATCAAATTCGCATCCTATTAAGTGACCCGAATGAAAATATAGAAACCAAAGACCGGAAAACCAAAATATATCATGCAATTTGTTCACTTTTATCTACGCACATTACTTATAAGTACAGGTTCGCAAATTTTATGCAAATCCGTACATAAAAGGTTATCGCTCCAACCTACTTAAAACAAACCCTCGAATCGACTTCATACAGAAAGTGATTACGCGCGTACACTTACATGGCTCTCCATCTCTCTCTCCATACCATTGGCCAGGAGGGAGAAAAACAAGGAAATGAGGCCCCACCTCTAAACAGAGGTATACGTTCCGCTAACACCGATCCAGCGAGCACCCGCCCATCAATCCACAGCATTAGGAAGAAAACAATTCCGCGTCAAGATCAACGGGAAGGTGAAATTCGTGACGGAAAGGATAGAGTGAGCGGTCCTTTATCTTCGGTTCCAATATTTCGAACGCGTAAAATTTTACGACTCGATGATACACCTATGGTTGAGCTCGCGTCATCCCCGCGTCATTTATTCTACTCGGGATCACGATAAATTGAATTTTCAAGATTGGACGTTCTCTTTCCTCCGCCTATAAGTACTTGAAAAACACCATATTCAGAGTTAGGCTAGCAAAAATATTTGGGAGAATTTGGGCGGCATTGGGCGACGTGAAATTTAACAGATACTCTTGACAACTCAACGAATAGCCTTCGGCATGAGACGCCGGGAGCGATAATCGCTGGTCATTAATGGCCGGTTGCGAGAACCTTTAGAAATGGAATCAATAGTTATGGGATCCATGAAATTATATGTCTCATAAAAATATTCGGGTTGCAAGAACAGATCTACTAGTTACCTAACTTATTCACCAATAGTTAATAGCCTCGTTTATTTGATCTAATCTTCTATCGCCGCGCCGGATGAAATTTATGAAAGTTCAGCCTATGAATAATTACTAATGCATATAATAATTAGAGTAAATTAACTGGTCATTTGCCCCAAATCAACTCTCTTATCATGTAATTAAGTCCCCAAGCGAGTTTCTAGGGGCTCTCACCCTAATCCCTCTTAAAAGTTGCGAGACACTATATGTAAGCTCGTAGCAATTTTTAACGAAACGCGATGCTTTCCTTTGTGCTTAATTATTATTTTGTTAAATCTCCGCCGCCGCGAGCATTTGGGACGAGGGTCCCAAATGCTCGCGGCGTATTCAAGGTGTAGCCTAACCAGAGCGAAGTAACATCTCTCTTTGACTGTTTCATCCGAGGACCTTCCGGTTATACGTTTAACAAAACCTAGTTTTTAAAATTATGTGCCACATAGGTTTTGTATGTGTATCTTGTATTGTATTGTCGTATTAGATTTTACTCAAAGTGGTATTTACATGAGATTTTTCAATATAAACAATGCAATACTAAGCCTAAATTTACTCAGTACAGCTAATTTTATATATCTTAAGGAATTCCCGCCCGAACATACGTAGATGAGATCAAATGGGGTCCACTGTGGCCTCATTTATGTTGCACACATGTGTAAGAAGAGACCAACGGCCTGCGCTGCCGTAGAGTGAAATTTTGAACAAACAATTGAATTAGAACTGACATTTAATAATGCGAAATAATGACAGAAAAATAATCTGAGCCCAAATATGAAAAATCCAAAACTGTTGATCTACAGATTTGATTACAGTAGATACTTCTTTTCATTTTTTCTTTAAGAATTCGTCCGCGTTTTTCCGACAACGCTTCTCCTCATCTCCTGGAGGCGTCTTCAGGTCGATGATGCAGCGCTTCTTTATGGCCGGATTTATATAGCAGAGTCAGTCGCTTCTGATTGCTGCCATTTTTGGGGCCAAAACCACTTTTGATGCCAATTTTCATTCTTCTCTTTCCGATTTGCGCCAGCACTCTATTCCACGTAGTCGCCAGGTGGTAGCCATCTTCCCTGTTCATGTTGTTTGGGCTTCTGTAGTTTCGATAGCGTCCCTGATGAATCGTGGGAAGTATCAATTTTCCCCGCTCAGGACTTCGGTTTCTTCGAAGCAAATTGAGTGGCCAGGCCCAGACTATGCATGCTCGGCGACAGCTGAGAGGTGGAACTGCTTCTTTTCTGTCGCCTTTTGGTGTTCCTTCACTCTCAAGCTATCGCCCTCCCAGTCAGGCTCACGTAGGATTTCCCACAAGAGCAGATTATCTTGTAAAATCCCTCCTCCACGGTATTGGGAATCCGCTGTTTTTGATCGGGTATAATGTCACCGATTTTCTTAGATGTGGAGAACCTGGTTACGACGTTGAGTTTTTTCAAAATTTTGCCAATCGTTTCCGAAGTCCCTGCGAGTTAGGGGATGGTGACATGTCCACAGTACTTTGAAGCGCAGGTTTCTCCCTAAGGTAGTTTGAGCGAAATATCATTTTACATAGAGATCAATGGATTTGGTCTCCTTTTCAAGAAAATCATATCACCCTTCCATTAACATTAAAAATTTAACCCCTTACCACATTACATTCAGAGGTATTTGCCAACAAATACCAGCCCTTTTACATGGGAAATTGTACGTCTATGCACTCCAGAGAGACTTCATATTAAAAATGAGGCATTTCCTACACTTAGATTTCGTCAAAAAATCTAAAGAGTGTTGTTTGCGTGATTTCTCAACTATTTTTTAAAATTGATCATATTGTCACCGCAGTAAATTCTTCGGGATCGCAATAAACCTTCCGTTTTGATGGAGTTTCAAACGTACCGCGTGAAAAAAATGAGTCAAGATAAAGACTTATTTGGATATTTTTATTTGATTACTTACAGTTTCTGTCATGTAAAATTATTTTATTGCACCATTCAAAGCAATATATAATTCGTGGGTCTCACAGCTGGTGAAATTAAAACGCCTTTATCGAATATGGCCTCAATTATTATTAGGAAACTATCTCGCTCGCACTACCTTAATAGGCTAACGGTGTAGTATCGAGGAAAACAAGTTTCAATCCCGAGGTGACTGATTTTTATATCCGTGGAATGCACACACTAGTATGCACTTGGCGAGCGACTCCGTAAAAGGTACTCCCGCGACAAGTACCGTTACCCTCAAAATTCATCCGTGGCAAAATTGGGCGCGATATTTTGACCACGATCTCTCCAAATTCACACCTATTCTCCGCCTTTTATCGTTTTATTTTTCCATCGCGCAACACCTCCTCCACCCAAAATCGGAAAGGACGGCGCGGAGTTTGTTATTTCTTAGCTTCCCGGCGGAGGAAAGTCAGGCGTGGGAGAGAAAGTGAATCGAAGTCCCGGTGAGATATTCTCCGAGATGCACAGGTCCGGAATTCGGGTAGGGGGAGGAGGTGGGAGGTTTGAACGAGGAAGGAGCAAAGCGAAAAACACTGACGGGTGGGCGGAGAAACAAGGGAACCAAAATAAAATCATGCGCACGAATCTCGGGCGCCCATGTCCCAAATTCACGCGTCCTCGGAAAGCGAAACCATCTGGCTCTGAGAAACATATTGACAAGGGTGGGTTTTTTCCACACGTTAACGTCGAACATCCATTCGGGAATTCTTCTCGGGTTTTCCACCGGTTGAGCCTCTAAATACTGGCCGATATTCCAATGCTGGACTCGTGCATCAGACTTCAGGGATGTTGAGAGAGACTTAAGGCGGCTGAAGGGCAAATCATGAGTCAGTGAGTGCTCATTTCAATAACTTTGAATCATCATCGTTGGGCGTACAATCCTAAGATTGGTTGACTGCAGCCCTCCACCACTCCTTATCGAATGCTAATTCCCTTACCTCCTGGTATCTCTTCCTATGTACTTTCCTGTTTATTTGATCCATGAACTTATCCTGGGTCTTCCTCTGGGGACTTCTACCTCTATTTCACCTTCAATTATGATCTTCACAAACCCATTGTGTCTCAGCGTGGGTCCAACCCACCTAGTTCTTCTTTTCTCCATGATGTTTCACGTAGTCCTTTCCTCTTCTACTCTTCTGTACTACTCATTATTTATAATTTAGCCCGTCCATTTTATCTTCGGCATCCTCCTTCAGCACTAGGTGTTGAAGGCTTCTAGTCCTTTCTGGTATGATTTTCGATTGTTCCATGCTTCCGATCCACAGTGCGATACGCTCCGCACGAATGTTTTCACATACTGAACTTTGAAAGTAAGTCGAAAAAATATAAAATACTGTGGATCGGCCCTCGAGAAAAGAAGCCCTCCACCATTCCCTATCTAATGCTAATTCCCTTACATCCTGGTATCTCCTACTATGTACTTTCCTGTTTATTTGATCCATGAACTTATTCCTGGGTCTTCCACTGGGGACTTCTACCACTACTTTACCTTCAATTATGTTCGTCACAAACCCATTGTGTCTCAGCGTGGGTCCAACTCACCTAGTTCTTTTCTCTGTGGTGTTTCACATAGTCCTTTTCTCTTCTACTCTGCTGTGCTACTCATTATTTCTAATTTAGCCCGTCCATTTTGTCTTCAGCATCCTCCTTCAGCACTAGGTGTTGAAGGCTTCTAGTCTCTTCTGGTCTGATTTTCCACTGTTCCATGCTTCCGATCCACAGTGTGATACGCTCCGCACGAATGTTTTCACATACTGAACTTTGAAAGTAAGTCGAAAAAATATAAAACCACATTTCACATACGTATACCTCCTTGTGCGAAGGAAATCATCGCAATGCGCGCAGTATTATAAATTATGCATCGGCTATAATAAAAAATTTTCGCCACATTTAATCATTGTTATGAATTGGGTTTAAGGCGCGGAGTTGGAAGTTTGGGATATCTTCAGTGAGATAGTTCCCTAGGCGTAATGAAGATCATATTCGAATTATACGTTTCAATATTATCAGCTGTAAGATGCATGCATTAAATATTGCATTATATATAAGGTGCAATAATATACTTTTTTATACGACTGAAATTCTAAGTAATAAAATATGATTTCTACAAAAGTCTTTAACTAGACTCATCTTCTTTACGTGGTGCGTTTTAAATAACTAAACAACGGATGATTTTTCGCAATTCAGGAAATATTATTGCAGTTACAACATGATTTCTTTTCAAAAATTGTCGAGAAAACATAAAAATTATAAACTGTTAATTTTTGACATCTAGGTGTTGGAAATTCCTCATTTTTTCATGCGATCTTTATGGAATGTACACACGTACCATTTCCCATGTAAAAGGGATGGGATTTTTCGTCAAATGTCTCTTAAAGTAGTTCTGTAAAGGGCTGATATTTTGGTGTCTTTGGTAGGGTCAGATATTTTTCTTTAAAATGAGACTAAATTCAGGGAATTCTAGGCCTAATGATCTTTCGCTCAAACTACCTTCAACGAAAAAATTATGTAAAAATGCGTTTTTTTACTCGGTATGATACGTAGATATTTATTATCCATTTTTAGAATTATATGAAACGTATTATTTCGCATAGGGTAAAATCTATGCATACGTAATTGAATCATTCCGAAACATGCCAAGTGCTTTAGGGCTGCGATTTAAAATAGCATTCCACTAGTTCTTTCTTTGATGCGCCAGATTCCTAACCTCTCTCTTTCCCATTCCAAATGACTGCACTTTTCTCATTACATACCCAAGCATTCCGTCAACTCTAGGTACCCACTCCTAGCTCCAACTCCGCCTTCTTTCACTTTCTCCTAACGACTTCATTCCTCCATGCCAAACGCTTCATCGTTTGTTTTCATTCCCCATCTTCTCTCCTTAATGTAAATGTTTCAGAGGCACACAAACTTACATCTATGCTATAGGGAAGATAATTATTTCCACTCATGCCCATTGAAGAGTAGATCATTGAACGGTAGATCAGATCATGAAAATAAAATAAGGGAAATAGATTGTAGAACAGACATATTTAAAATGTCGTTTTTCCCACTATCGATAAGAGACCAAAATGGCTGCGTTGACACTTAGAAGTAAGTTAGTTGACAGGTGGTGTAGCTGATTAATTCGTACACCCCCTAATGCATATTTATAAATCTGCCGAACAGTGCTAGCACCATGTTTTGCATGTTACCTACATGTCTCTTGTTTCACGTTTACGTAGTTACATTATAGAATAATTTTGTGGTTTCTGTATCATTTGTAGCATACCTATTATGTGGTGCATGTGAAAGAAAATATCTTCAGTGTAGTTCACGTTGGTGATAAGTCACACCCTGCCAAGCACCCTTTAGGTAGCTGGCAGGGTAGTGAGTAGATGTTTATGCAGAAGGGCTAATGCTATATTTGGATATGGTGTTTATTGTCTATTGAGATGTTCATGAAGCTCGCAGTGGTTGACGGCAGAAAGTAAAGCATTCAGACGCACCAATGAAGCATTTACGGTGATGGAAAGCCTGGAAAGTGACATTGGTGGGATTAATAAAAAAAGACTGGGATAGAAATGAGGTAGTCACGAAAGTATGTGGATTTGATGATCGCGCAAATATTGAGCAAAGAATGAAGCAAAGAGAAAAGAAGAGCCACTCTTTGGTATTACCTTACTAAGATAAATAATGCGACAGCAAGCATATACATAAAATGAAGCAAGAGAAAGGTTAAGATCGAGAAACCTTCGGGTAAACCATGAAAAAATTTACTTATAATCAGGAACATTTTTAGAGGTGTCTCAGAAATAAAATTCCGAATGGTGAATAGTAATTTTTAGGGCAGCGTGGGAGGTAGCAGTCAAACATAGCCTATGAATTTTGCCACCATAATCTATGAAAAGTCTTTTTACAAGTATGACTAACTTGCGAACGGTTTTGATGCAGTCCATTTCAACAAAGTTCATCAATTAATCACACAACAGGTACCTCATGAATATTCATACCATGGAAATGGTAATTCTTACGTCATGTATCAAACACTTTACATAAAACCGGAATGTACTCTCAGTCATAATCACCGTGACGCAAAATCCACCTATTCTGGAGGTTAAAGACAATATTGCAGATAACAATGAAATACTTTACCGAAGATACTGAAGGTGTGAGGAAGTTCTAGTATAGCCGAAGATGTGAAAAGAAAACAAGAAGTGGATTTTACGGAATCTACGAACAGTATTTATAGAAGCGCCACACGATTTCAATAAATTGAATTTAGAGTAATGACACAATGATCACTCCTACAATGTCCACACTGTCACCACGTTACTCATCAGGTACAAGATTCATTACAAAAAATTAAATAATGCAAAGAATCTACCATGGCAGCAATACGTAAAACTGAACACCAACTTTCCTATTTGCATTTGATCAACAGGAGAAACGTAGAGAAGAAGTTGGATTTTCCGCAGTCGAGTGACCTTTCAACGTAAGCTATATTTGGAAGACACGAACGATGATGCGTTATTTGTATTTAGGAAGGCCAAAAATCCTCCCTTCTCCATTCGTTCTTCAGTTTTATCCGCTTTTTTCTAATTCCGAGATAAATTATCCACATCTGAGAAATGAAGAGGAGAATTTTTTCCGTCACTGACCATCCTCGACCAGATTCTTCGGGTCACGGCTATGGAGACGCACCCGTTCGACTTCGGGTCCGGAGCACCTCCGCCGTAAACAGAACGGGTATTTTTACACCTTCATCTTACAAGGGTGAGCCATTTCAACGAAAACACGAATGGGCGGAGAGGCTCGTGTCGAGAGCCACACACGTCGAGGGTCGAATTCACCTGTGACACCTGTGACGGATATTCGAAAGCATCCTTGGAGACGAAAATTCCGAAACGGGCCAAGCCTTAGCACAAAACATATCTCCTGAAATACCACAGTATTCCAGGTTTTCATTATTATTCGTATCATAGTATGCGGTATCCTAATCCCAGTATGCGGAAGAGAGAAGCTTAATGTATAAGTCACCTTGAGAGGAGAGAAATTAGATCAAGTGATTTCCTTCACCTATCTCGTAAGTACCATCACGTGGGACGGAAGAAGTAAAACGAACATCAAGCGGAGTATAATCCATATTTTTTCAGAGGATTTAATGGTTACATTTACAAAACCACATACTTAAAAACACACACGACCAGGGTTTCAACGCTTTAGCGTCATCTTCAGGAGTATAATCCAAGCTAGAAGGCGTTCATGAGAAAAAGACAACTGCATCGCTCAAAGAAGATAGGACTACTAACCAGGAAACAGTATGTGAAAACATTCAATTGGAGTGTAGCACTCTACGGAACGGAAGCATTGATAATTGAAAAAGCTGACCAGAACAGACTTCGAAGGCTGGTGCTGGAGGAGGATGCTGTAGATAAAATGTACAGACAAAATAAGAAATGTTGAGGGTACAGAAGAGTTGAAGAGGGAAGGATCATATGGAACACAATAGAGAAAAGAAGAACAAGATAGATTGGACACATCCTGAGACACAAGGGATTTTTGAGGAACATAATCGAAGGCAAAATAGAGGGAATAATCCCCAGAGGAAGACACAGGAATAACTTCGTTGGTCAAATAAGGAGGAAAGTACATAGGAAGAGATACAAGTAGGTATGGGAACTAGCATTTGATAGGGAAGGGTGAAGGGCTGCAGTCAACCAATCCTAGAATTGAACGACCAATGAATTAATGAATGAATGAATTATTATTCGTTGTGATCTATCGGTTAAGGTATGTTTGGCGATATATCACATTCCCATGATTCATCAAATTCATCGACGATGATTTTAGTCATCGCGTTGCGATGAACCGCGTCGATGACCATGAATGTCATCAATCATCGACGTCGATGAATTCACCGACGTTGATGAGTCGATGAATTAACTGACGTCGATGAGT
This sequence comes from Ceriagrion tenellum, assembly GCA_963169105.1. NCBI lineage: Eukaryota > Metazoa > Arthropoda > Insecta > Odonata > Coenagrionidae > Ceriagrion > Ceriagrion tenellum. The sequence continues at coordinate 51,993,314 of OY720637.1, forward strand.
TGATAAATAAACTTACGTCAATGAGTCGATGAATTCACCGATGTAGATGAGTCAATAAATCCATCCCCACTATATGATAATTATTGTGTTATTAATTAATTATGTTGCGTCGTCCGCCCGTGCCTATCCCTACCTTTCCGTCGCGGATGAATGAATTCATCGACTAACCGAGGTCGGTGAGTTCATCGACGGCGATGAATTCATCCACTCATCGTCGTCGATGACAATCATCGAAACCGAATCATCTCGATGATTTTATTTTTCATTGACCCTCGATGGGAAAATTCGTTCATCGCACAAGCCTACATTCCCTTGTCTCCTCATGTGATTTCATTCTTAAACTCGGCATACGTTTTACCCATTGAGGAGAGAGCGCTGGCTATGCAAGTCAAAGCTGACGGCAGTTCGCACTCTTCATTAACCCTCATTTTCCCATAGCACTTGCGGGCTAGTGCACTAATTTAGCATGTTTAATAATTATTCCATCGATAATTTCTGAACAATAAATCATCAAACATATATGGCAACATTTACGACAAATTTCTGTACAAAGATGAACATGCTATTAATAACTTGGGGTTTTTATTGATATTTTTCGTAAGTCTTCTCCTTACAAAAGGTTCCAAGAGGTCTACATTACATCCGAAGGACTTAGCACTGCACTTGTGCCATGATTTGTAACCTCTGGTCAGATATTTTATCGAAATTACAAAATATAAGTCAGAATTATAATAAAAGTTGATATTTTCTCTCATCGATAATTCTCATATGAATTACCTGACAGTTTGATGAAATGAGCCAAACTTTAACTGTCACTTAACTTCAATTTAACCCTTTGAGGAAACACGTGATGTCACGTCATGCCGCACGTGAGATTTTTAACTTCCACGATATAACGTGAGATTTCTAGCTTTTACTAGGGAACTTTACTACGGCTCCTAGTGAAAGCTGGAACACTCACGGTACCTTTGACGTGATATCACGTCATCAGCACTAGCGTTGAGACAACCATGATGTGATATCACGTGATGTGGTACTCAAAGGATTAATGAAAAGACTGCGTCATCTTACTGTTAAATTGAACAAAATCGTACTCTCCACTAAGCTCTGTATTTTGAATGACAGAAAATCATTGAAATATTTCAGTGATTTTCAGCTGCAGCTGAGATTCGAACTCAGACACTCAAGGTGGGAAGGTAGCATTACACCCTCCTCACCAAACTAATTTCCTCGGTAAGACGTTGATATTCTGCGTTGCGTAAGAGAGGAAAAAATGACAGTCCCACGCACGGACTCGCGAGGTATTCCTCGGTGGAACAAAATATCGCGCGCCGAAACATTAAAAAAAAGACAAAACGAATTCGCGATGGCCCGCCAACCCCTGTCCTTCGCCGTTCCACAAAAGTGTCAAAAACAAAAATACTTTCTTTTCATCCGCCGCCGACGTTGGCGGCCGGCCCGGCAAGACCATTGCAACGACGCTGACGGCGATTCGGGCGAAGAGCAATCGAGGCGCCCTCCTCTTCCGCCATAAAAGTGCTAAAAACAGTGAGCCGATCGTTAAAAGTGGAAAGAGAGAAAGAGATAGAAAATTCCAGTACTCGCTTCCCTTGAGAAAGAAGAAGATCCCCGTCCTCCTCGCTGAAGGGACGGGCCGGAGGAAGGCAGAGAGGTCACCTTGTTCTAAACGGACACCCGACGGAGACCTCGCACTTGGCGACCTTTAACTAGTGACATCAGCGAAACATTTCCTCCTTTTTTCCTCATATCCACCAGTTTCATTATAAAGCCCCGTTCAAATTACTATCGCACGTACGATCATCCATTCTGTGGCAGCCTGAATTTGTAGTACGAATGCACTTTGAAACCATGGTAATCTATAATTCCTAATACTGTCAATTCACGTGGTAACGCTGGAGTCGCGATCGGAAAACGGAAATTATGACTAACGATAGTAAAAAAGTCCATCAATTTACATCTACATACTAACCGGCGAGCCGCCGCATGGGCGTGGGGCAGGGGGTATTAGGTCACCAGCCGTGAAAAGATGTAAGGGATAAGGTTTTGGGAGGAGAAATGGTGACGGGTATTAACTGGAGCTCAGTTATTATTGCGATCACTTATTGTGCGCGGAAAGAACGAGTTTTTGTACCTATCTGTTCGGCAATGTATCTCTCTTATATTATCGTTTCTGTCAGACCTAGAGATGTAGTGAGGAGTCATGATAATATTCTCTTTTTTGCTCTGAAACACATCAATTCTGAATTTCTCAATCAACCTAAGCCTAGCGTGTAACCTCCGAGTCTCTAGGGGCTTCTACCTCAATCCTTCCAAAAGTTGTGAAACACTATATGTTCTCTCGTAGCAGTTTTTAACGAAGCGTGCAGCTTTTCTTCGTATTTTATTAATTTTTTTGGTTAAATCTTTATGACCAGCGTCCCAAATGCTCGCGGCGTATTTGAGGTGTGGCCTAACCAGAGCGAAGTAGCATCTCTCTTTCACTTTTTCATCCGAGGACCTTCCTATGATACGCTTAACAAAGCCTAGTTTCTTTAATGCTGTGCCGCACTTAAGTAAAGAGGATGATGTTACTTCAATGAATAAGCATAGAAATGAGTCATATGCTGGAAAAAGGATGTTGGAATACGAAGTTGCTCCATCTTTGAATGAGCGCGGATTGGATTTTGTTTGTTTCTTTATTTATTAGTCTTTTGCCTTGACAACTCAAATCCATTTACTTCGCACAAAATGGTCTTGATTGTAATGTGCTTTCAACGTACGTGCATACAAATGCAATCATACATTCAAGATTCAGGAAAAAATAATGCTTATTTTTGTTCCTAAGGAATCCCGGACAGCAATAAAAAAAATTTCGAAAACGCTACAGGAATATGACATACCTTATTTCTTTATATCTTCAGTCGCGTTGCCCTGGTAACGGGGGGTGAGGGTAATAATGAGTAGAGTGAATTTGTGCAGGGTTACCACGATAATAAATGCGTGCAATGGAAGTGTGGACGCAGCATATCGAAACCGTTCCCGTTGCGAGTCCAGCTCATCTTCTCTCAGCGTAGATCTACATGCTAGGCTAGCAATCGACCTATCAATGAACTGCTTTAATCGAGACGAAATTTTTAAAATATACAATTCTTGCATCATTTATATTACAACTTGAATGGTTATTTCCAAAGTTTTAATATATGTACATACGTGAAGTGTGGTCCAAGAATTTTTCCGACTTATAAGTTATTAAAATGTTCACTCAACGACTCATGATTCGCGCTCCAACCACCCTAAACGCTACGTAAAATATGACATTAGAGCAAATATCGGTGGCCACCGTTTGAAATATGCAGCGACGATAAAGTTTTGAAAGTTGGGGGGGGGGGGTAGAATTCATGATTACTTACGCAGATCCGAATGTTTTTGAGTCGCCTGTTTTGACGAATAACAGTTTCCGTTTCCGGGCGTTTCTCCACCTGTAGAGGCATACGTTGTTGACCTGCGTTCCATCAGCCATCCTGCTGGTTTTCAGATCTGAAGTTCAATCCACTTTAATGCCTCCAAATGAACTAACTATTTAAGCTCTAAGCGTCCCCGGAAATTTTCTCCGCTGAATCATAACACTGCATTTTATCAGTTATGCAGAAAATTTAAAGTAAAAACGAGCTCATGATGACCAAAATAATATTTTTTTCGTAAATGTGCCATTTTTGTGAACCACAATAAGGTACGCTTATTCTCACTAAAACTTAATAAGCGATAACATGAGATAAAGTGAGAAGCAGAATCATATTACTTCAAGAAGTTTATGTAAATTATCATGTTAACTTGATATTTCGTATCCCTACATCGTGGGTAATTCTTTGCGGGTAAATCGCCAAAATACCGGGGCAGTACGCGAGCTAAGTTTCATGGTCCGATCCCAGGCCCAAGGCAATTACTTTAATCGGCAATCCAATTACTATGAATGTTTCGCAAATGGTAGGTCATTAGGATTCTTAATTTCTTTCATTCTAACCTATACAGACAAAAGGATTACTAAAAATGTTAGATATCCCACTAATCTGCACATCAGAAGCCTTACTTTCAAATTTCAAACGATTATGTTTGATATAAGTGATCATCGATCGTTACACTAAAGAACTTTGCGGCGGTATATCGCCGTCGTCAACAACCGTGAATAAACCGTGGGATGATAAGGGAATTAGAAAACACTTTCGCTTTCAAGATTGTTTATTTGTCACGATAAGTCATAGAAAAAAGACAGTGACAAGATTTTTTAGGGCAAAGGAGACGGCGCTGGTCAGAAATGTAGAAGGGCACTAGGTGGAGAAAGTAGTGCAATTTTATTATTTAGGTTGTACGCTAAAAGAAAATGGACATGATTCCAAATACATTGGAACGATAATATCGCTTGAAAAAGAGACTAATGACAAGTACTTCGGATAAGGATTTAAAGAGAGGCTGGCGAAAAGTTTGATATGGGGTGCTGCGTTGCATGAGGCAGAAATGCGGACTCTTGAGAAATGAAAACGAGAATACGGCCGTGAAGGATTTTCGGGCTTTTTTCCGCGAATTTCCATTCCCTTTGACGACAGCTTCGGCAGCATTATAGCTATCCTCCTCAGATCGGAAGAAAATAGCTGCAATGCTACCGAAACTGTCGTCAACGGTAATGGAAATACGCGGAAGAAAGCCCGAAAATCCTTCTTTGCCGTCTCGACTACTCCGTGGAAGCCTTCGAGTTCGAAAATGAGAGTAGACTGAATGCGTTTGAGATATGTGTGAGGAGGATAATACAGAGGGTGCTGTGGACGGAAGGGAAGACAAACGAGGAAGTGCTTGCTATGGCGGGTGAGAACATAAGGGGGCAGGAGAGGTCGTTGGAGGGGATGATGAGGGACGAAAGGTAACTTAAGGAAGTAATATGAAGACAATGTACTAGAAGAGGCCATAAGAGAAGCACAAGAAATTGGACTGGGTGGAATAAAGATAAACGGAGAAAAAATTAACATGCTCCGCTTCGCAGATGATATCACAGTCATAGCTAGAAATCGCAATGATCTTCAAAGGTCACTAAATGATAAGGGCTATGTTCTCCAATAATAGAACATGAAAATAAGTAAGACGAAGACTATAATCCTAGTATGCGGAAGAGAGAAGCTGAATGTAGAAGTCCCCTTGAGAAGAGATAAATTAGAGCAAGTGGATTCATTCAGCAACCTCGGAAGTACCATCACGTCAAACGGAAGAAGGACAACGAACATCAAGCGGAGAATAGCCCTAGCTAGGAAGGCGTTCATGGGAAAAACACAACTGCCGTGCTCAAAGAAAATATTGCTACAAACCAGGAAACAGTATGAGAAAACATTGGCGTGGAGCGTAGCACTTTACGAATCGGAAGCTTGGACCATCGGAAAAGCTGACCAGAAAAGACTAGAATCCTTCAATACCTGGTACTGGAGGAGGATGCTGAAGGTAAAATGAAAGGACAAAATAAGAAATGATGAAGTGTACAGAAGAGTAGAAGAGGAGAGAACTACATTGAACACCATTCAGAAAAGAAGAACCAGATGGATTGGACACACCCTGAGACACAATGGGTTTGTGAAGAATATAATTGAAGACAAAATAGAGGGACAAGTCCTCGGAGAAATACCCATGAGTAAGTTCATGGACCAAATAAAGAGTAAAGTACAAAAGAAGATATACTAGGAGGTAAGGGAACTAGCATTAGATAGGGAAGGGTGGAGGGCTGCAGTCAACCTATCTTAGGATTGAACGACCAATGAATGAATGAAGGATGTTGAGTAAACAGAGAAGAGGAAGAACGAGAATATATTTCATGGATGGGATGAAAAAGAGTGGGATACTTGCTGTAATAAAGAACACAATATTACAGGTATTCAAGGCACAGCACATGTCAAAATCTAGTGGATTTTAACAAACTCCCATCAAAACCTACCTTAGCCGGTATATTACCTAATATTTGATAACATTACCCAAAACAGAGGGCCAGGACCAATGTGAAATTACAGAATGCTACCCACTGGCAGGTTACCCTACGTGTCACCCGCGTTAATCGCTGTATTAATCGTCATTCTTGGGCGCTGAAGAACGCAGATGCGTTCAGACAGCGCTAAGTTCTGCAAATTGAATGGAAAGCTCTCGATAAGTCATAAATATCGTAGGTATATGAAATTCTAATTGTTATCACCCTGTCATGCACAGAGGAGCGTGGTCGTGAGATACGTCAGCAAGGAGGCACGGCATGCAAGCGAGGAAGAAAGCCGCTCCGTGCTCGAAAAACATGCGTCACGCACAAAACCAAGAGATCTCCTCCAGGCGTGAGACTTTCCACGTTCTCCATAATAACCGGGTGTCAGAAAATTATGACTTAATGCCCTCCAGTATTTTGGTGCTCTTCCCTGAACTGGAAGCCGCCTCACGTGCGCTAATGTTTTCATTTCGGCCTCAGGAGGGAAAGGTCACTCGAGACCATTTATCACCACCCACTCGGGATTCTCTCCTAATTGAGGGGGAAGGATTAATATTAGCCTGAGCTGCAGCACTTAGGATAAATGACTGTAGCCAAAACACTTCGCTGGGGTGTTAAAAATGCCTATCCGTAAAAATAGCTGAGTCGTAGAAAGTAAGGCTTTAGATTCATTAGGAAAACGATGGGAAGAGAGCATTTACTCTTTTAAGAAAGATCAGAAGACGGAAGATCTATGATTTCCGGTATGGATCGATGATTATTAAAGGAGTGAGACTCTTTGCAGCATTATTACTACTGGAATTAATCCACCGGCGTAGGTTAGTATTGGTTAAAAAGGAATACCTAGATCTACGATTACTTTACAGCCGCCGCACATTAGGCTGAAATCGAAAAAAAGCTGGCCAAAATTAAACAAATTGATTTTTTCAGTCTGGAAGTCGAAATTTGGCATGTGACTCTCGTATTAATGGCGCATATGATTTGAGATTCATTTTTCATAATGCTTCCCCAATGACAGTATGTAAGGGCACAATTTCCAAAAAAAAGCCGGAATTGTGTTTTCACTGAAAATATCCAAAATGAAGAGTCTATAGAACCTTTTGTACGAGCATAATGGAATAAAATGTAATATCGTTTCAAAGAACAGACCTTAGTCTTTGATATATTTAAACTTTAAATAACGTAAGGGCAGCATTCTTCTGGGGTTTTTCACAGCGTTGTTGTTTTTAAAGACTACAGTTTCTGAGACTGAGAAAAACTGTTGTCTTTAAAAACAAAAACGCAGTGAAAAACCCCAGAAGAATGCTGCCCTTATCATCACAGCACCGCGGAAGCCTTCGCACCAACTTTAAATGACGTAAACGGATATTTGCACTTTAAATAGGACAAAATGGCGGACCCCATTTTGCACTGATTTTCCGGTTTTCGGTAGAAAATTAGTTGAGAGGGACACGGAAGAACCGTAAGTAACTTACTTCACAAGATTCATTGAAGCATCTAGAATGCGAATCCGTTGAGAAAATCTGCGGTCGTCCGCGTCACCAAAAATAAACTCGGTTTTTTGATAGCGCGGCGGGGTCCAGCTTCTGAATCCGAATTTCCGTACATAATATTTATCTCAGCAAGCGTCCAACCTCCCTCCGTCCCATCCATGTAGCGTAATCTCCTTCATCCCCTTAAGCCTTCATCTGGCTCACATTCAAACTAGAACTATGAAACTTCTTTTGAAAACAGAATTAGATCCCATTTCGAAATCGCGTGTCATTCTTTCCCCAGGAATACAATTCACGAGTACTATCGCCGATACAAAGAAGATGTTTTGAAGATACAATGCAAGAATTTAGAACGCAATGTGTTCAGGACAGTTAAGCATGAAACTTATATCTCATTTTAAATCAATCTCCTCCACACGATACCCTTAACTAGACTAAATGTTAGGTGTGCCGGATGCAGGACATACCTCTGCTGAATTACTAATTCCCAATGTGCTGGAATCAATAGAATCAAAATTTTTAAACAAATGTTAAACATCACTTTAAACAATCTTAATGTTTTTCTGCGACTGCCACTATGCAATGATAAGAAGGACATTATCCGTCCTCAACAAAAAAATTGTCCAGAAAGGGTATATTATGAATTCACTCACATTTTCCAAATTACTTTTTTAAATTATACCTTCATTTTTTGTAACTTTCTTACTTTTTAGGGTGGTATTTGTTACCATGGTTGATTTTTTGCGTCGAACTATCACTTTCGCCTTTATTTTTCGTCAACATTCCCAAGGAAAATATATGACAATCTGATAAAATTCAGAATCATATCAATACAAAATCTTTTTCACTATTTAAGTCGATTGTAAAGTAAGGAGAAGATGACTACAATGCACTTATAACAGAAACGTCGACTCCGACGGGAATCCAAATTGAACGCAGACATAGACTGCATTTTTGCTAATGTTTTCTGCCTTACATAAACACAAAAGTGTTCCCAATCCTACGGAGACAGCATTTAATAGTTACAGAGAACAAACACCAACTTTTCAAAGTTCACCCCCTATCCATCTAGAAGGTGTAGTTACGTAAGTTTGATGATGATGAAGATTTGGGTAACTGATATGCGTATTTAAATCACGGAGACCAAAACACTACACACTCAAAATTAACAAAAAAATTAGGCCTCGTGGATCATGTGAATGCAGAGAATAGGCGCTGAACACAAGAGTCCGCAAGTCGTTAGCGATGGTGAGACCGAGAAACATGACGGCTATAAGAACACTTGATATCCAAACAACACGATCCATTCATCGCTTTACACCTTTTCCTGTTTTGACACGGACGGTTCCCAAATCGAAAATATTTCAAGCTATGTCGTTGAAAACTTTCTCCCGATTCCCTTTCCAATAAGTTCCGTTCTCTATCGGCCCTCCGTCCTCCTTCCGGGAAACTGATCATTAAGAGTTACGCAAATAAGACGATGAGGATGCCCTCTGGTGGGTAATTTTAGGGAATTCTACAAAAGTATCGACGTGCGTTTGTCATTGTTCCACGTCTCTGAAATGCTGTCACAGCATTTCGACATAGTGCAAGAACTCGTTAGATATATATAATGAATCCCTGCGTATTATGCTAGGCTTGATCAGATGAACAAGATTAGAGAGATAGATTGTCGTACCGATAGATTTAAAATGTCATTTTTCCCGCGTACCATAAGAGAGAACAATAGGCAGCGTAGCAAAGGGATAGGTAGATGAAATATATTTAGAGTAGTCTGTAGTGCATGACGCATGTAATAACAACCAATAATCCCTATCTTATTATGTAGATACTAACCATCTAGCTGCATGTGACGCTGTTCTCTAGCATGTCTCCCTAAAATATCGTAGTTGCATGGCAATAGTGCATGTTTGGTGATCTTCACCCCCTGCCACACACCGCAATTATGATGGATGAACTTTCATGTATTTTATCCGGCGGTAGTATATTAGATTAAACATTTGAAACAATTTACCTACTATTGGTAGATAGGTTATGAAACTGGTTACTGTGTTCCTGCAACGCGAATATTTATATTAAGTATTCACCTTCATGGACTTCATAACTATTGATTCCATACCTAAATGTTCTGGCAACCGGCCATAAATAAAGTAGATCTGAAAATTACGTACAACACTGAAAGGCTTTGTGTGTCTTTATACGTCAGATGAACGGTAAGAATCGCAAAATTTCTTTTATTTTTTCAATCTATTCCACGATGTCTCGCCAAAAACCGTAAATCATTAAGTACTCTCCTGCATCATTCATATCGGCGTTTGTTTCCCAATTAAATTTATCGCAGGAGATGAATACCAAAGAACTTCGCCAGCGGCAGAACTCGAGTTCAGCGAAGCGGAAATGCCAATCTTTCTCTCATTGCCATGAACGCAGGATGACAAGAGATGGACCGAGATCACGCAGATGAATTTAGTGTGAGAGCCAGAGAAAGTGCGGCACGTCGGAAGAGGGATGCGGTTGGAAATGAAAGCGAAAACAGAGAACGATCACGATCCGTCGATCGACGCGAGCTCGTTAGCGTAACATGACCTCTATAAGGTCAAGCGAACGGTCGACCCCAACTACGAACCAGCCTACCTCAAGGGTTCCTGATGCGTCTCCCCCCAAAACTGCTGAGTGGGTCACTAGGATTTTCCTCGATGTGGCGGCGTTGGGGATACATCGCTGGGTCCATTGGAGCCGCGAGATACAATAACCGGAATGATATAGCTAAAGCCTCTCCTAATGACGGCGAAATGTCAATGTGAATGAAAGTATTGATTCACGATTTTTCTTTTCGTTGAAAATCCCGGAAATCCTCGAGTTGGTCAGACACAGGGCGACCATTTCGTTGCATCATACGCGTCATCATTGGTCGTTCAATCCTAAGATTGGTTGACTGAAGCCCTCCACCCTTCCCTATCTAATGCTAGTTCCCTTACCTCCTGGTATCACTTCCTATGTACTTTCCTCTTTATTTGGCCAACGAAGTTATTCCTGGGTCTTCCTCTTGGGACTTTTCCCTCTATTTTACCTTCAGTTATGTTCTTCACTAACCCATTGTGTCTCCAATCCATCCGGTTCTTCTTTTCTGTATGGTGTTCCATATAGTCCTTTCCTCTTCTACTCTTCTGTACACGTCACCATCTCTTACTTTGTCGGTCCATTTTATCTTCAGTATCCTCATCCTTCACCAGGTTTCCTCCTTCAGTATCACCATCACTTTCAGTATCACCATCACTTTCAGTATCACCACCACCTCCTTCAGTATCACCATCACCAGGTTTCGAAGGCTTTTAGTCTGTTCTGATCAGCTTTTCCAACGTTCCATGCTTCCTACCTATAGAGTGCTAGGCTCCTTACAAATGTATTCACATACTGGCTCCTGGTTTGTAGTCCTATCTTCTTTCAGCACAGCAGTTGTCTTTTTCCCATGAACATTTTGTCAGCTTGGGCTATTCTCCTCTTGACGACGTTTGTACTGTTGGAAGTTTCTCGGGTTTCACACCGGATAAGATTATCTAATACTCCCAACGTTTCGATGTCTGACTCAGCCAACGTCATCAGGATAATGGTCACCGAGGTGATCATTATCAGGTGTGAAACCCGAAAATCTTTCACCAATATAATTCGCCGGGAAAATCTAAAATCCTTTATGCCGTTTGTGCTTCTTCCGTCCCACGTGATGGTGCTTCCGAGATAGGTGTAGGAATCCACTTGTTCTAATTTCTCTCGTCTCAGGGTGACTTCTGCATTCAGCTTCTCTCTTCCGCATACTAGGATTTCAGTCTTCGTTTTGCTTAATAATACGTGTATGAAACCCAGCTGGACTAGAAATACACAGATCCATAGAGAAGTGGTACTTGTAATGACAATGCGAATATGTACTCGAAAACAAAAGAAAATCGCTTCCTGGAGCGATCTACAATGATTTCAAATTCTCGATAATTATATGCATTTTGACTTCAGTTCAGTTATTCGGGTCAGTATCTTCAAAAAAAATTAATGTAACTTTTTCAATACGATCCGTGCTTATCGGAAATTTAGTACATCTGAACCGTCGTACAAACTTGTCCAACGTTTAGGTTTTTGTCGGCCCCGGTGGCGGCGGGGTAAAGTCCTCGCCTGCTAACCCGAGGGTCGCGGGCTCGAGTCCCGCCTGGGTAGAATATTATCTGCCCAGGACATGGGTGTCTGTGTATCGTCCGTTGTTACTGTTGTTCACCCGACATAAAATGGCCTAATATGCTGTATTCGGGGCAGTGAAAATAAATAATAATAAATAATAATAAAATAATAACATCTTAATATAACCCGCCCAATCACCGCAAGGACGCAAGGCATGAGTTGCTGACACAACACCCATGAAAAATGGATAGAGAAGGATGAGTAAATTGGGTGAGAGAAGAGAGGAAGATGCATACACACTATACGCTAGTCGTCAATGGAAGCTGTGAAGATATTGTCACAACTACCCACTATTACGAACGAGGATCTTTCTTATTTTGTCTCTTTTATTCATTCTACGCGTTTGCAGTGGGTCTGAAAGTAAAATTCATCGAGCAAACTTACAATCTCGAGCGGTCTGAATTTTCGATCGGATTCTCTCCCGTTCTGATTCCGATTCTAAAGATAGTTTGAGCTAGATAGTTCCCTAGTCATAATAGAGACGTATATAATTCGAATTATACGTATTAATTCTACCGGCTGTGGGACACATGAATTAAATATTGCATTATCAATGGTGCAATAATATATTTTTATATGACAGTAATTCTAAGTAATTATACATAAATATCTAAATAAGTCTTAAACTTGACTCATTTTTTTCGCGCGGTCGTTTAAAACTCCTTCAAAACGTAAGGTTTTACTTGATCCCGAAGAAATTACTGCGGTGACAATGTGATTAATTTTCAAAAATAGCTGAGAAATCATACAAACTATACACTGTTAATTTTTTGACGAGATCTAGGTGTTAGAAATTCCCCATTTTTTAAATAAGGTCTTCATTGAATGCATACTCGTACCATTTCCCATGTAAAAGGACTGGTATTTTTCGGCTAAAATCTCGGAAAGTAGTTCGGTATGGGACTGATATTTTGATGTCTTTGGAAGGGTGAAATATTTTTCTTTCAAAATGAGACTGAATTCATTGAATTCAAGGTAAAAAGTGATATTTTTCTCAAACTACCTTAAACTACGTATCGCATTTTTTGTTACCCGATATAAATTTTAATTAAAATACGCACCTACGCACCTTGCAATTTGTTTAGCTAGAAAAATGAATATTTCCGTCCCTGGCCAGAAATGTGGCTCCCGTCCCAGGTTATACGGTGTCCAAAAAGCATTATCATTATAGGCACTACGGTCAGTTCATACTCTTACCCTATCTTCCATTTGCATAATAGTATTTCTTTCATTATCTCTATAAATACATACTTCCTTGCCTTACACCACACATTATCCCACACATGGAATACGTCGCGAGCATTTGGGAACCTGACAGAAAGTTTTAATCCAAAAAAATTAAATACAAAGGAAAGCTGCGCGCTCCGTTAAAAACTTCGATGAGTGAACATATAGTTTCACAGCTTATAGAGAGGGATTATGTGGAGAGCCGCTCGAGACTCGGAGGCTGCACGCTAGGCTTAGTTTGCTTGAGAAATTCAGAACAGTTGTATTTCTGAGTGACCCATAGAACATCATTTAGACTATACACAACTTCTCTAGGTCCGACAGAAGCGATAAAATTAGAAGGATACATTGCAGAACAGATAAGAACTAAAATTCGTTCTATCCACGGACAGTAAGAGACCATAATAAAACCGAGCTATGCTTCAAACATTCCCAAAATACTCTTCACCATTTCACCTCCCAAAACCTTTTCCTTTGTACCTATGCAGACACCCCAGTCCCACGCCCATGCAGTCGCTCTAAGAGTTGCATGTAGATGTAGATTATGCTTCATATTTTTTATTACCACCCCTGCTTAACCATCAAAGTTATAATTTCTATTGTAGCGATACAAAGACTGGAGACGTCTAAAAATTATGGCAAAGCAGCAGGCTCCTCCTAATAAAAGTATCTTCAAAAAACTTTCTTTTACAGCATTCCCAGCCATTATTCGTTAACCTCTTTCTAGCAGGGTCCCTTTCCCTCTATGAGTCAAAATATCAAAACGACAGCAATCTATTCTCAAATAATTGTATCGTAGCCTGATTTCGTACATACACAGCCTTTTGCCAAATGCTGATACTCAAACAACACCTTCACATAGAAGCTCTATCATTTCAGAGCAGCAATCAGTTTCCCTCTCTTAGGAAATACGTCTTGAGTAAAAATATTATTCTCCATAATATCTCACTCATGCGCCCAATTAATTTAAAAAAACACTACTTATCTGCAATCTGTTCATCCATAATATTACATTGAATTACACCCTTAACTTTGACTGATCTCTCAAGCAGTTAAAATTTACGTTTAGAATATTTCGATATTCTCCGCATCGTCATGGCATACAGCAAGAAATTACTTCAGATCCTTCTTTAAAGTATTTACAAGTTATTTAGACACATTAAACTGCAAAAAATATTGTTCCTATTATCCGTCAACACTCGGTAAGCGACAACCCTCCCAGAAGCATAAACCGATATAAAGGCATCCAAAATATGACTGGAGATAAGGCATTTCAATCATTCATTCGAACCTAGGAGCTTATAATTAACGACGCTGAACAACGTGAAATTGTAGTTGTGACGAAGCAGAGAAAAATATTTAAGTACCATTAGCAGGTATAGGATGAGTTATGGTCCCATTGGAAACTACGCCATGCATTATGGGAATTGCAAGCCCATTATAGGCAGTCAAGGGGAATGTCTCACCACGAGAATAGCGAAATGCAGTAAGAAAAAGTTTGCACTTCGCTAAAGGTCATCCATAAATTTTCAGTCCCTAGACTTCTTGAGGTAAAGCGTCAACCAATGGATCGCTATAATTCGCAAATGCGTGAGAGACGCCGATTACACATTCACCACTGAAAAGTTCTCCGGATCGGCAATACTGACAAAAAAATGAAGGAGTTGGCGCGATGTCAATTTCTTACGCCTTTTTCCGCTCTGCTCCTTCGAGGTCATAGAGGCAGATTTCAAATGTCGAGGTCGCGGCATGTGAGCCCAAATGTGGGGAGTCTTGTGCATAATCTGATCCACTTAGCGACTCACGGGTTCAAGGATAAAGATTCCTAAAGCCTTCGGGTTCCCCCAGAGACCGTAATGCGCGAAGGAGACCAATCTTCCCCATGCTCTCACTCACGAAATTCCCACCGGCATCTACCGCATGCGGAATAAAATTGCCTAGACATTTTTTCCTTCATTCTTCATCAGTATGGAAGCTATGTTTATTAATGCCTGAGACGGAAATGGATGGATGGTATGACCCCTCAGGACTCGAAAACGTTCCCGCAGAATATCAAGTGATGATTAATGGCGCCGATTTATTTTTTGCCTCCATACCTTTCGTGTGGATACCTATCCGTGCACATCACGCAATAGGAACCATTACGACTGACAATGAGTTTTATAGAAAGTGCATTATGCGTATTGTTATTTATGCATCTGCCACAGATTAACCATCTCGCGGTAGATCAACGAAATAAATCATCCGTCAGGAGTTTCTCAGCAATTACCGCAACGTTGTGTCAGGGTTTCCTTGACGATGTTTCGATAAAAAGATACACCCAACTCGACAAGGATACATAGCCATGGGAAATTTATGGGTACCTACCGGTCAATAAATAGCATATAGGCTGGTAATATTGTCGATGGTATCCTAAGTTAATGAGGTTAGTTATTTTAGTCATTGCTGTTATGCATAGGATACTAGCTCTCCTTTCATAATGCTCTCCATAATGAACTATCCTTGTATAATTCTTGTATTAGCTTACATTCCTGCATTGCTTCATAAACACTCTCCTGTTATTAAGAAGACGCCTCTTACCCTTCGGTAAGGAATAATTCTGCAGAAAATTCTCCAGATAGCGACACTCGCATCCGGTCGAGGCAATTTTACGCCAGGAGCCTCTCACTCCAGTATAACTCTCGTTTCTGGCAGAAGTCACTTGCAAATTGCTGTTAAGTCTACAGCATGTAGGTGCAAGCAGCGCTGACCGAAGGTCTGTGAGGAACGGCTGTACTGTTTTCGTCACCATCCGAGCGTATCATCGCCTATAACCACTCATGTAACTTGTCGAAACGAATCAATTACAGATTTTATCTCACTGCCATGAGGCCTGTTACTTAACATTCTGATAGAGGTAGGATTGATACATCTCCCCAAGTTAATGATTTTTCCTTACGGTAATAAGTTTTGGTAAAACATGCTCTATATCTTGCCGATTTCCCCGTGGTTTATTAATGCACCGAGATAAGATAGTCAGTTTGAAATACAAGTCTCCCACGGCAGAGGTCTATTATTTATAAATTGAAAATTTCAAGTTAATGGCATGATTCTTTAATTAAAAAAATCTGGAGTGCGGAAAACATGACAAATTCGATCGGTCAAGCGAATGTGATGCGTCGCCTAAGAATCTAAATATCCCTCCTCTTTAGTCTCTTCTTCCCA
This sequence comes from Ceriagrion tenellum, assembly GCA_963169105.1. Classification (NCBI taxonomy): domain Eukaryota; kingdom Metazoa; phylum Arthropoda; class Insecta; order Odonata; family Coenagrionidae; genus Ceriagrion; species Ceriagrion tenellum. The sequence goes on from OY720637.1 coordinate 52,009,463, forward strand.
TTTAACCCATAATTTAGTCGGTAATCCACTTCCTCTCACATCGGTTACTCCACCATCATATTTCTCTTTCGATATTAGAATGAACTTGGAAAAAACCAGCAAAGCACACTCCTTCCATGCATGTCCATTACCAAAACATACAACCAACATTCAATCATATTAGACCTGCGCAATTCCTATCGGGGCATCATGCTCTGATGACAATGTTCGAGTGTTTTATCGAAACGTCGGCCAAGATGGAGATTTTGACCCGGTGGAAAGCCCGGGTAAACTTTGACATCATCATACGCCGGGAAAGCCTTTCTAAAAATAGCGAAATGGGATCTACGGTTGACGAGATTACCAAAAATGTCATCAACGATGTTCATTCGCGAGAAATGATTAGTTTCCATCGTGGTATCAAAATAACAGAATATAGCTTGGAGGTAGACATGAGCTGTTGCGAAAAATATAATACTTAGTCTCGCTTCGGTAAAATGAAGATATGATAAGAGTATAGCAACAAGAGATATGATCATGTAGCCATAAAATGATTCCAACGATAATGGGTAACACAAAGCTTAAGTTCAAGAAACATTTGTGTGAAATTCACAGTGGAAAAATCATTCACCTGGACTGGGAAGCGAACCCAGATCCCTCAATTTTGCGCTGAGTGCTCTAACTAATTAAACTACCGAGGCCTCCTCTTCCAAAGTGAATCTCTTGGGGTTTTTAAGGAGCAAATTCAGTTCCGTTGTTCTTTAAAAATTCAAGAAAATTTTTTTCCTCTCATAATATTCTCCGGCCTCCTCATGTGGTGTACATATTTCTCGTTAAGAACAAAAGGAAGGGGTCGGGAAATAAATAAAACTGAAATTTTCTCAAAAATTTAGAAAGAGACACAAGATGTGTCATGTCACAGAATAGCGCCACGGATTCCTCGGTGCGTTTAATTTAATGGATAATTTTTTCTTGTTTTCCAGATCGGAAAAGCGATGTCGCCAATCGTACTGGTGACGGCACTGCTGTGCTGGTCTTCTATTCTCGCCGGAGCGGAGGATCACAGCCTATCGGCAGCATCGGCGAGCGGCTCACACCTGCGAACGAGGGCAATACCAACCGGCAATGTCTCGCCAATGTTCGCCGCGTTCACGAGAATGAAACGACAAGCGGATGACCACCATCACCACCACGACCACAAGGACATCTGCAGCCATCCATTCCACTCTTACTTGTGCTCCACTTCCGGGACGAAAAGGAGAAGGGTCTATAATGGTCGACCATCGAGGCCCATTCCAATACCTGCGAACGTTCCGGACAACTCTCTGACTGGAGACAGTTCGAATCCATACGGAGAAGTTCTCTTTCCCCTCTCGGTGACGACAACGACTACGAGAAAACCAACAACTACCACGCCGCGACCGACAACAACTACCAGAAGAATTACAACTTCTCAAACCACCACACGCAGACCAGTAACCACGACAACACGTCGCATTACGACCACAAGACCAACAACGACCACACCGAAACCCATACCCACGACAACACGCCGTATAACGACAACTAGACCCACAACGACAACGGTAAGAACCACAGCGGCAACGAAAGAGATCCCGCAACAGGGTCAAGATACCTTACCAGTCGGGTCCAGGGTTCCAGCGCCACTGGTAACAGCCCAAGCGATTAATATTCCAAGCGTAGACCATTATGGCGGAAAAGACCCTTGTACTCATTCATTCCATTCCTATTTGTGCTCCTCTTCTGGATCAAAAAGAAGGAGAATTTATAATGGCAGACCGGAGAGACCAGTTCCAGTACCTGCAAAAGTTCCGGACAACTCCCTGACTGGTGACAGTTCCAATCCGTATGGAGAAATTCTTCTTCCTCTGCCAGTAACAACTACCACCACAAAAAAGCCTACAATACCTACAACTACCACCAAAAGGATCACAACAACTCAAACCTACACACCCAGACCAGTAACTACGACAACCCGCCGCATAACAACAACCAGGCCTACAACAACCACGCCAAAACCGATTACCACGACAACTCGTCGTATTACGACCACCAGACCGACAACGACCACACCAAGGCCTATAACTACAACCACACGTCGCATTACAACTACTAAACCCACAACAACTACACCTAGGCCAAGAACCACAACGGCGCCAAAAGAAAACCCACAGCAAGGTCAAGATTCCTTTCCAGTGGGATCCAGGGTTCCTGCTCCTCTGGAGACAGCTCAGGCTATTAATGTTCCCAGTGTAGACCACTACGGCGGCAAGGATCCCTGCACTCACTCTTTTCACTCTTATCTGTGCTCCTCTCCAGGCACGAAAAGGAGACGAATCTATAACGGCCGGCCGGAGCGACCCGTTAAAGTACCTGTAAAGGTTCCAGACACCCAACTGACCGGAGATAGCTCAAATCCATATGGAGAAACACTCATTCCTCTCTCGGGAACAACCACAACAACGAAAAAGCCCATAACAACCACCCCGCGACCTACGACTACTACCAGAAGAATTACTACAATTCAATCGACCACACCTAGACCAGTAACCACGACTACTATTCGCACTACGACAACGAGACCTACAAGTACCACGACAACACGTCGTATTACGACCACCAGACAGATTTTTACCACAGCGAAACCAATAACCACAACAACACGTCCTACAACGACTACAACTAGACCCACGACGACCACACCGAAGCCAAGAACCACAACAAAACCCAAAGAGATCCCACAGCAGGGTCAAGATACCTTTCCCGTCAGATCTATAGTTCCAGCGCCGCTAGAAACAGCTCAAGCGATCAATGTTCCGAGTGTAGACCACTATGGCGGTAAAGATCCCTGTACTCACTCATTCCATTCCTATTTGTGTTCTCCCGGGGTTGGGAAAAGGCGGAGAATCTACAACGGTCAGCCATCAGGACCAGTAAAAATACCTGCAAAGGGTGTTAAAGACCCAGACAACTCTTTAAGAGGAGATGGTTCCAATCCATTTGGCCAAGTACTACATCCACAGTCAGTGACGACGACAACAACACAAAGGCCGACTACGACAACAAGGAGAATATCCAACACACCCAGACCCACGACAACTACACCAAGGCCGACAACAACGACGAGGCCAACAACCACGCCCAGAAGAACAACAACTACTCCGACTCCCACCTTTACAACGGCACGGCCCGTATACACCGTCCAGACAACTCAGAGGACAACCACTGGAGCACCGTTCATTCCACAGGAAGCAAGACCAGTCGAGCAATCAATTTTGGCCCCTCAACCAAAGAAGGATGATCACAAATGCGAACATTCTTTCCACTCCTTTCTATGTAACCCTGCCAAGCCGAGACGGAACAGATTCGGCGACCGAATTAGGAGGCCTGAGGCGTCGCAGATAAACCAACAGAAAGTGATACCTCCACCACCACCTCCAAGACCTAGACCACCTCCAAGGGACCCAATCATCACCGGGCAGGTGCTCCTGCCGCTTTCCGCCACCACCAAGGGGCCCTGCGTGTTTGGTGATCCAAGACCCGAGTGCGACCCTGGGATCGGAGCCGACGCCTCTTCGCCAAGTGCATCTGGGGTGAAGGTTGCTCCACCTCCGCCGCCCCCGAGACAGCCACCGCCACCCCCGCCGCCCCCTAAACGTCCTCCACCTCCTCCACCCCCTCAACCGCCGAGGCGACCTCCGCCCCCGCCTCCACCGCCACCTCCGCCACCACCGCCTCCCAAGCGCCCTCCCCCGCCGCCGCCGCCACCGCCTCCCCAACGCCCTCCGCCCCCACCACCCCCAGCAAGAAGACCCCCTCCACCCCCAAGGTCGGACCCCGCAGATTTCGCCCGAAGCCCTTCGGCAACGAACGTTGTAGAAAGCAGCTGGGCCTCTGGAGACGATCCCTGTGCCCACGCCTTCCACTCGTACCTCTGCGGGACTACCCGGACGAGAGTGAACAGGAGGAGGTCCTTTGGCAAAAGATAAAACGCCATTTCTGACAAGGGAACGTTGCACCAGAATCACCAATGGAAAAGCTCGAGAATGCCCGCAAACTAGAAACATTATTCATCTAGGCGGAGAGTTTGTGCCTTAATACAGGAAACATCTAAAAACGTCACCGCAACGACAAAATCTGACAAAATTCCAATGCATCAAAATGTCTCCCCATTAATTTTTTCTCACTTTCTCATCAGGAAGAACCACTACTCACGGTCTTCTCGCACATTCAACCCACCAAAAACCTGTGGATTCTATATCATAGCATTAGTAAATTGCTCACTTGTAATTCATGTGAAATGAGAGGATGCAATTTTGCTTAAGAGACTGTGATAAGAAAATGTTGTGCAGCCAAAATCAACTCGATTCACAGTGAGTCTCCATGATCCTTAACCGTAACCTGAACTGCCTTTACACACCAGTAGCAAACGATTGGTCATAGCACCTGGAGCGAACAGTGAAGATAACTGCACAACGCAGGAGCCCAAGTGGACTGATATAACTATGACTAATGGCGAACGATGATAACTGTCATACTTCCCAACGGTATTTCCCACCAATAATGTAAATGATTCCAATCTCTCGGACGGGCTGAAAACAAATAAAATAATTTCGGAAATTTCCTGGAGAAGCTCCAAAGTGTCGAAGCGGCGTGAACTTCCGAATTAATCTGCATATCATAAAACTGTGTGCAGAAGTGGTTTCTCTGTATTCATGAATATATGTATCTGGCCACGAGTACATGGGCCAGAGACGAAAAATGCACCCAATCACCTTGAAGGGATAAAGCTTAACGCAAAATGTGTGCTCAAATGCAATTCCCCTCAATGCCTGCAAAACATATCGTAAACTTAATGATCTTTTTGCATGATCAGTAGTTTCCACCATGTTGATTCCTTAATAAGCCGCAAGACAACATTCAAACGTTTATGAGATATATCGATAAAAGACGGGTTTTGTTTGGCAAAACTTTGTGGAACTTGATTAACATTGTAAAATGAAAGCTGTAACTTAATAATTCCTGGTAAACTCGTTTACTTATTGCAACTTAACTAGTTTATGTGAAATTACCATGTTACAGCTTTCATTTCACGATATCAACAAAACCCAATCATCAAACATGATAAGAGCATGAGCAGCCAATTAGTAAATGCACCACAAATTCATTATTTGAAAAAAAAAACACCCTGATTTGAAAAAAAGAGTCAATCTCCTCAAAGATGAGAGATCTATGGGCTGAGATGAACTGTTCTTCGGGCTGAAATCGTTTTCAGAGGGGAGCGCGAAAAAATATCAACGCGGGCAGGGTCATTTCACTTTCACCGCCGCACGAAGAGAAGGGAAGACCGTGATTTTTTCCTCTGAGGCAGCGATCCCAGCGTTGTGGTAATTGAAATTTGTTTGAAAGCACTCATTTTCCTGGTCACCAACTGCCTGGGCCGCGGTTGGGTTTCAGTATTCCACATCCTTGAACGTAATGCGGCTGATATTCTTCTCAATTTTCGGTTCACTTGTGTTTGGGGGAACGAGCAACATTGGTGAGAGGCTAGTGTAAAAAGCCACCTTCCATCTTGTATCCTTTCATGATATTTCCTTAAAAAAAGTACCAATTCAACATGACGATCAAGTCGCTCAATTTAAGGCATGGACATCCGAGGACACATACTGACGTTTAAATGCCTCAACCGAGCTACGCAAGACAAGTGCAGCATTGAAAAAATATGACACGTCTTTAAAAATTGTAATCAATTTTCGAACGAGCTTTTGTTTGTAAATATTTTTTTTGGAATAAAAATATAGAATATATGTCTCCAATATTTTTCTACCTTTCTATAGCATTTTTTTCTTTCAGGAAACCGCCTATAAAATGTTTTTTTTCCCGATGGTACAATTCCACACTGTAAATAGCGGTCAAGAAAACTCAAGTTTCTCCCTTAAGTAAATAATGGAGAAGTATTCATCTACAAACGGTGAAAATCTAAAAATTTCATCAGCGATGCTAAAAACGCCATTAAATCACAGCAGAAACAAAAATAAGGCGTTGAGAGATGAATTAATTTCGTAGTTAATAGAGAATACCTACAAAACCGAATAACCATAAATTTGTACCAGGATTACTAAATTCAACCAAGTAATATACTATCAAATATGTATAAAATATTAAATAAGTTAACTTCGCATTGACCAGCACATAAATCAAAAAGGGTAGTTCATAGATCAACTGAATACAGTTTCATCGCTAACCGCAGAAATTTGTGCAAAATTGTTAAATAAACCGCCGGTTGAGAAAGAAATTTCAGCACGCGTCTTCGTATCCTTCTCATGGCCAATAAGCCGCAGACTGGCCGCCCCAAAAACATTCTGCACACATTTTCCACGCATTGAGACAGCACCGCCTGAAACTATATTAAATGATAAGGCAATAGGAATTTCACCCGAATTCAGTAGTCTCAGGCGAGACTTCGTGGAATTTACTCAGCATTGTAAAATGAAAGTAAATTTGTTATTCCACATACATTTTTTTAGGACGACCCGAGTCGTCACAAATAAAATTTATGTGGAATTACAAAGTTAATTTCATTCACAATTCTAGTCGAATGTCACAAAGCGAAAACCTGGGAATATCAGAGGACCTGCGATCCTCACTGTTGCCCTCGGCCAATGCACGAGAAGTAGATGTTTTTGGACAACAGTTACGGTTGCCACATCTACTGAAATGCATCGAGTAGTCGATTTTTCGATGTTCATAAAAGTACTCCGCCACTCACTCAATTTTTATCGCATTATTTCACTACTCGATATTTTTGATGTCTCGGCCAAACAACATCGAGTAGTCCGACACATCGAGGTGGATGTGACATCACAAACAACAGTTAATCTCCATCATGCAGCGAGTCCATATCGGAGACTCCCGTTCCTCCATCGCTCAATCCATTACTCTCGGACATCGGGGAGAAAAAATCTGAACGAGGAACGGCGCACGAAAAGCTGACCAAGAAAAGCGACGCATCACTCACGCAACTCCTACGCGATAAAATTATTTTTTTAATAAAAAATGAATAAGATGGTGCGTGATAAATTTTTGACGAAAAATAAAAACAAAAAAATAAACCTGGAATTATAAATGGGAGACGTTACAAAACCAATTGAGCAAACGTTTAAGGTCACCGAAAGGGCATAAAAAAATCCAAGCGCAGAGTAACAGAGCCAAGGTAGGTCGCTGTCCGGAATGGACGGTGAAAGTGTCATCCTCTGGATGGAAGGCGCCCCCGACGAATGAGCCTTTGAGTGATCGACGTTGGCTACCTGTCGGCGTTGCTTGGATACGCGTGGATTCCTCCCTCCCCCAATACACGCGACAGGAGAGGGGAGAAGATTGCGTAAGCCGGATCGGAGACTGAAGGAAGGTCCGACACGTCAATGGGGAAAAAGACAGTCGTACGAGAGAATGAGATTTGGTTGAAATATGAGAATAAGATACATGAGAATGAGACTGATATGAGAGGCACGGTATAGGATCTATTTTGAGGGCCAAGACCAGGATCATGTGCACCTTGTCTTTATTGAGCAGATTTAGGACTTTAAAGTCCTCTTACAATTAACTCGAAGTTGACTAACACAAACATCCACGTCCTGGGCATTGAATAATCTACCCTCGCGGGATTCGAACCCGCGACCCTCGGGTTAGCAGGCGAGGACTTTACCCCGCCGCCACCGGGGCCGACATTGGGAAATTATCAGGTATTTACAGGAAATTATCAGCACCCAAGGATTAAATAATTTAAGGTAGTTTGAGCGAGATATTTCCCTAGTCATAATTCCGAGGTCCAAATTCGAATTTTACGTTTCAATTTTTGCAGCTGTAGGAAGCATGAAGTAAATACATTATTATTACTGGTGCAATTATATACTATTGCAAGACTGAAATCCTCAGTAATTAAGTAAGAATATCTGTTTAAGTATTTAACTTGACCCATTTTTATCACGCGGAAGTCCTCCACAAGGAAAGGTTTTTTTGTGATTAAAAAAATTTTATGCGTTCACGATAAGATTTATCAGTAAAAATAGTTGAGAAAACACACAGACTACTGGCTGTTACTTTTGACGAACTCTAGGAGTTATAAATTCCTCTTTCTTTTAAATGATTTCTCTCTTGAGTGCCTTCTCGCGCCATTTCCCATGCAAATAGATAGGTATTTTTTTGCAAATATCTCGGAAAATAGTTCGGCAACAGGCTAATATTTTTGTATCTTTGAAAAGGTGAGATACATTTCTTTAAAATGAGAATAAATTTATTGATTTCCACGTGAAATGATATTTCGATCAAACTACCTTAAGGTAGTCCGAGATAGTTCCCTAGTCATAATAGCAACCATATTCGAATTATACCTTTTGATTTCACCAGGTGTGAGACACTTGAATTAAATATTGCATTATTAATGGTGTATTTATTTAGTTTTATATGACAGAAACTGTAAGTAGTCAAACAAAATATCCAAATAAGTCTTTATCTTGACTCATTTTTTTCACGCGGTACGTTTGACACTCCATCAAAACGGAAGGTTTTTTGTGATACCCAAGAACTTATTGCGATGACAATACGATCAATTTTCAAAAATAGTCGAGAAAACATACAAACTACACGCTGTTAGTTTTTTACAACATCAAATTGTTAGACATTCCTCATTTTGTAAATAACGTCTCTCTGGTGTGCACACACGTTCCATTTCTCATGTAAAAGGGCTGGTATTTTTTGGAAAATTACTCCGAAAGTAATGTAGTAAGGTGTTGAATTTTTGGCGTCATTACAAGAGCGAGATATTTTTCTTTTAAATGAGACCGAACTCATTGATTTATAGGTAAAGTGATATTTTGCTCAAACTACCATAAGGCACATGAATTAGACAAATTCTTCGGATTCCGTAGAGAATGCATGAGATTTCGAATAACGAAGCAAATGAAGATCGCTACGCGACAATTTTTTGCTCGTATGCGTTTGCTCGGATCATGGTTATTTTTCAACGAACATTTACGGGCATGACGCCGTGAACAGCACACGGAAAAAAAGGCGCACATGAGTCCCATAATCATACGAAACATCGGCGTTTAAAGATGGAAAGCGGTCTGTCATTGGTTCTTTGGTGATATAAAAGAGAATCAACTCTATCAGTTTAGAACAAATAATATTCGATGAGTGCAACTTACCCATATATTTTATGACAAGGCTAAGATTATTTGGAAATCAATTTCACTTGGCATTTTTCCAGATAAATCATTAGGGCACCAACATGATTCCGTAACTAGGATTCAAATCCCGGTTAAGAGTCAAGTGATATTTACATGGCGTACTCCATCGCTTGGTATCTTCTTAAACTCAATGCTATTTAACCTAGTCATATTCCACCGTACTTTCTACTTCAACGGTATATGGTGCATCACGCACGGGCTTGAGGAGGCATTCTAAGTAAAAAAAAATGAACGCGGATGATAACGTCCACCATAGGATAGAATATTAGGCTAAAGTTCCCGAGTCCAATTCCCAGAAAGATCGCAGGAACCAAAGAGCGATTGGACCCAAGTAGACAGATTTATCCAGATACCATGGTTTTCTTGGAAGCATTGGGCAAAAAAATCACACCTGTCATTAAGAATGAAACTCGGTAAGTTACACATCAGCACACAAACCGGCCCAAGAGTTGAAGCCCTTTTTTTTGAGATTCTGAGAAGAGGAGAATTTTGGGGGGGAAATCGCAGCTGGTGCAATACCAAAAGTAATAGCCATATATTTTATATCTGGATGCGTTAATTGCAGACACATTTTATCGTTTAACACAGCAATCTCCAAGCTCGAATATCATCATCAAGGTAATAGCATAAAAACGCCTATGAGGTGACTCATAGAACATAGTAGGTGAAAGTTTGGATTACAAGTCATACGCAATGTTATTCGTATATATTTCGTCCACAGTGCTATATTAATACTCGTTAAGGAATCTTGGAGACATTTATCAAAAGGAAAATTGAACGAAAATTGCTGTTCAGCCGGTCATTATTCCGATTTTTGTAGGTAGAAAGCGACTACTCTCGTTACTTTCTTGAGGAATAGAGGTAATAAGATACGACAGAGGTGAAAGATACATTTAAGACCCTTTGAACGCGGCATGACGTCATTTCACGTCGTGGTTGTCTTTACACTGGTTCTGATGACGTGATATCACGTCAAGGGTACCACGAGTGTTCCAGCTTTCACCAGGGAACTTTCACTAGGCCCCCTAGTGAAAGTTGGAACAATCGTGGTACCCATGACGTGATATCACGTCATCAGCACCAGCGTAAAAATACCATGACGTGAATCCACGTCATGCCGCGGTCAAAGGGTTAAGATACCGTTTTGCTCTCGAAAAATCCTTAAAGAATAAGAAAAAAAGTACTTCAGAAAAAAGGTATATGTCAACAATTTGATGATTTAAAAAGAAATGGATGAAAAACCATCAGTCTGGTTTCCAATAGGTAATGTCATATCATGGGCCGACCAACGCCATTCCTCTCGTTCGATAATAAGTCAGGCTTCAAAAAGTCAGATGTAACGGCGCAATGTATTTTAAATTGCTTCGCTTACTTGCCACTAGATGGAAGAAGACATATTTTGTTTTTCTTATCTTACTGTGCCTTTTAACGGTTTTGATGTGCAAACGCTGTTTTTACAACTTGTGAATTATAATCCACTACTATTAAAATCTCCGAAGTTTTAATTTTTTAAGTTTTCACCCTTTCCATAAACGCCGAAACAAGGTATCTTGAGTAGACGAAATAAAACAAAGTTTAGTTGACGAAAAAAATAAATTTTAGAAGGAATGAACTTCGATGATCCCTCAATTAGAAATTACCTCTCTTATTGATAACACCTGATTATAAGAATAATCGGCAAATGCGATCGAAAAAAACCTCGACTCACAGTAATTTACGAAAGCTATGATTCTTCTCTATGCCACCTTCAGCGCTACCAAATATTTGTACATTATTAACCTATCATATCAATCCATTCAAGTATAAGTAGTATCTTAAAAATAGGTTACCTATGTTATGTACCTGAAAATATTCACATTAATACAGATACCTACACGAATACTCCGGGGATTTTGATTCATGTTGTTTTAAAAAAACTTGTAAACAATTGGATACCTGCGTTTTATCTTAATATGTCGCCCTTCCTTTATCGCCATACTACATTTAACATCGCTAATTTAAAATACACATGCTTGGATTGATATAGTTGGTAAATAATTCAGACGCTTTTTTATAAACCAAATGCTGAATATGAAATTTTGGTTAATCCTCTGTTTCATATCGTCTGTGTCCTAGATATAGATTTTCAAACATCGTAACTCAGGCTACTTGTTTTTTTTTTTGCTGCCGAACGATTCTGTTGGCCCGCATGTCCCCGGAATCCCAATAGACTGCTGAGCCTGTTATCAGGTTTTCCAGGGACCGGACCAACAGAACTTGAAGCCCTGGGTGGTGAAAAACCCACCCAGGCGGGACTCGAACCTGCGACCCTCGGTTTAGCAGGCGAGAACTTTACCCCGCAGCCACCGGTGCTGGTGTTATTTTTTATCCATGCATAAGTTGAGCGATTATGACCAAATCATCGATATCGACCACCAAACCATCGGCAATAGCTAACATTGGATTCCGTTAGGTTATGCGCCGAGTGGATAAAATTCGCCATGAAAAACCATTGGAACACCGGAGGCCGGAATATGAACTCCTCCCTTCAAATCACGGGTCACGTATGTTGGAGAGTTACAATACCGAGCCATCTTATTCCAAAGTGAATTCCCACGGTGATTTGACCGAACAAATTGAGAGGAAAAATCATCCGCCTCGACCAGGACTCGAACCTGGATCCTTCGTTTTCCGGTCGAGTTTAAACCGTCAAATTACCAAGACGTCCTATTGTCCTGTGGATTTTTGTGGGCTTTAACACTTTGTGTGCTGGGCTTCAAATTGAAGGTTCTCTCAGATTAACTGAGGATTTTACACACTGACCTGGATTGTGAAAGAAGACTCTTAAATCTAGATCAATGAACTTTTATTGACTAATGAAATTAATTTTGGCACTTTGTGGCCATATGTACGTCTACCAGAAAGACTGCGGCCATACTATTGCGTCCCAGCTGCGGTTTAATAATGATATATCATAGACGTCCTCGTACGTCCATCGTGCTTCTCAGAAAATATAAGAGGACTTACCATCATGTCCATAGCAATCAAAATGTGACGGGATATGGGGTATCCCTTTATGTCAGTTATACTGTTGTTATTTTTGTACCCGTCAGTTCGGAATTGTATATCTCTTACTGTATCTCCTCTATCAATTCTATACACGAAGAGTGCGGTCCAAATTATAGCCAAGTCGCACTGACACTCACCTGATCTGAAGTTTTCGAGTAATCTTAGTCTAGCGGGTAGCCTTTCAGTGTCTAAAAGCTATTTAACATATTCACTAAACATCAACCGCTGGTATGATTAGCCGGTATGGTGAGCTAAGTAGCTTAACTGTCCTAACTCGGCAGGAAAACGAGAGATCCGGGTTCGAGGTCTGGTCAAGGGGGGGGTGATTTTTCCTCCGTGGAATTGCGCCCAATAATACCATTTCAGAAAGACTAACTTTTGAAAATTTCCAAAACACTGAAACTAGACTATGAACATGGTTTTTAGGACATACGCACGGCAGGAAATATTCGCACCAAATGGAAGAAATTTGCCACGAAAATATCGTTTGACTTGGCCTGGATTCGAACCCGGAATCGCATGTGCGATACAATGTGCCATACGATTTGCCCACATGCAATGATTCAAACACTTTCTCTTCATTTCAATCATTCTAAGTCACATATTCCATGACGAATTCCAAGGATGCAATCAAGCCTATGATACCTTGAGCCACTGATTTCCGAAGACACTAATAACGGCTAAGGAATAGCTTCCATAAACGCTCTAGCCTATTTATAGCTTCGTCCATTCGCAGGAAATAAATTTTCCGAATGAACTTAAACGCTATTTAACAACACCTGTCTCTCTTTTTCCCTTCTCTCCTCTTCCTCGGATGCCTATCCCAGACGTTGGCCCCTCGTGACCCAAGGAAGGAACAGTTGATGCCCATCGCTACAAACAGGTTTCTCTTGATATTTAAAGAGGTTTTATTGAAATTCTCCTCCATACGTCACACCATGATTACGGCCCGGGAGTGATTTATAAGCCTCCCAACTACTGTGCTGCGACCCGTGACGCGCACGACCAACGGAAAAAAATTAAGTGTAAATATTTCGCGCTGCATACCAAGCCTCGGTGAGGGTAAGTGCTATCTATCAGGAATGGCTGAACTCGCGAGGAAAGCGGTAGTTGAGGAAGATGCCAAAGACCGGAGAATCGCGTTCTAAATGCGTGCGCGAGATGCGATACCATCAGAACGACGAGCACAATATCCATGTCATGTTTATCCGGGCTGTAGCCACTAATGACCTGTTACAATGCGAGGGTCCGATGGAGTTTCCAGTAAATTCATTTAAATATATAAATAGACTAATCTAATCTTATGATCTCAAGCAAGTAATAATGGAGTGTAAATAAGAACTCGTACAGAGAACGCTCTAAAGATTTTGACGAGACACGTTATCTTGAAGGTATTTAGGCAGTTTGAGTGAAATCTCATTTCACCTAAAAATCGATGAATTAGCCTGATTTCAAAGATAAATATGTCATTCTACCAAAGATGACATATTATCAGCCCCTTACCGCAATTCTTTCCGTGATAGTTGCCAAAAAGTAACAGCCATTTTGCATGGGAAATGGTACGTCTTTGCACTCCAGAGAGACATTATTTAAAAATGAAAAATTTATAACTCCTAGATCACGTCAAAATATTATCATACCGTAATTTGTACGTTTTCTCAACTATTATCACAGATAAATCATACAGTCACCGCAGGAAAATTTTTAGAATCACAAATAAACCTTTCCTTGAGCAGGAATATTAACTGTACCGCTTGATAAAATTAAGTCAAATTGAAGACTAATATAGATAGTTGCATTAAATTACAGAGGATTTCGGCCATTTAAGAGTATATAATTCTATCTTTAATATTACAATATTTATTCATGCTTCGTACAGTTGCAGTAATTAAAACGCGAAATCAGAACATGGTCTCCATTATGACTAAGGAAATATCTCGCTCTGAATACCGCAAGTGCTTAAATGCATTAGACGAGGCCTGATATTCGGGAAATTCGATATAGTGCCTCGGGAATCAAGGTCACATACTCCAAATTTCCTGAAAACTTGAATATATCTTTGAAGTGCGTTCTATAAACTGAGATGCAAATAAAATAGTGTTTACGCGCTATTTTGACTGTAATCCAACCTTAAAAGTGGAAAGTATAACACTGGCTCTTATAAAGCGTGCTCAGGTTACAGCAGAAAATCGTCAATTTGTATGAGGAATCTTATCCAAGCACTAAATTAAAACTACTAATACGACGTGAAAAGTCCTGGAAAAATGAACAAATTTTTTTAATAAATTAAAAAACACCCATTTTTTTCGTTAATAGCTAATTACTGCCGAAATGGATATAAAAATGCGGTAGTACCGTGCAAATGGCGCAGCAGTCCGCTGTCATGGCTGGACAAATGTGGTCATTTAAAATATATTCGTGCAATAATCTGAATATTTTGAACATTAATGTTGGTTTAAATAGGTAAAACATTTCATCAGTGAAAGCAGGATTTTTAAATGAGTAAATTCAAATGTGTAGCTCAGTACTTGTCTTGACTCAATTGGCCAAGCCAGAGCCACCTTAGCGGACCGCACTGGGGTTCGGATAAGATTCCCAGGCCAGTTAATGAAAAGTATGGGGATCAATACGGATTTAAAGCGGATAATACGGATAAAGATTTTGAGTACCTTTTATATTTTACGACTTTAAAATGCGATACGAAACGATTAATGGTGAACGACTATCTAGTAATTTAATCGAAAGCCTGTTATGTCATGAACCTCGTAACTAAATTATGATTGCAGAAATAATCCTTTCAATCATTTTTATCGCAAGAGCCACTGCTTCGATTCACACTCATTACGCAGGATTGACACATGCTTATCTTGTGTACATAAATTACTTATCTACATCATCAAAAAACTCACAACATCAACGGAGAAATCATTAAAGCGCTCGGGATTAAAGCCAAGGATAACCTGTACGAAATATCAATGATAGCTACCAAATCGAAAGACTAGCAGAGGACTTACAAAGGAGTGTAATGATTGCGGTACCGAAGAAGACAAGGACTGAGAGACGTGAGGAGCACCGAACCTTGAGGTGTAGTGCCACATGCATCAAATATAAAATACTCGCACGAATGATAAGCCCAAGGTTGAAAAGAAAATTTGAAGACAACCTCTCGTAAAACCAATTTGGATTCAAAAAGAACATAGGTGTCAGGGAGGCCATACTCTGCCAAAGAGTAATGCTAGAGAAAACAATTCATCAGAATAAGCCAGTTTATGCCGCATCCGAGGACCTAGAGAAAGCCTCGAACAATGTAGAGTACAACAAAATGTTCTGACTGCAGGGAGAACTCGGAATGGATTACAACGATAGAAGAATAATGTACTCAATGTGTATATAACGAATACACTACGTATTTAGAACTCAAGTCGTCACAATGCGATAGAGAGATGGAAGTACAAAAGAAGCTAAAATAAACCAAGGAGTAAGACATTGATATAACCTCTCACCAGCACTGTTCAACATATACTCGGAAGAGGCAATGAGAGAAGCAGAATAAATTGGACTGAACGGAATTATTATTAAAGGTTAAGAAATAAACAAGCTTCGTAGACGACATCGCAATCATAGATGGAAATCGCGATGATCTTCAAAGGTCAATCAATAAACGCCGTGGGCCAAGTTCTCTAAGAATACGGCATGAAAATAAAAAAAGACAATGACTAAAATCCTAGATTATGCAAAGAAACGCTGAATGCTGGCATCACAAGAAAGAGGAGAGAAATTAGAGCACGTGGATTCCATCACCTACATAAGAAGTACCATCACGCTGGACAGAAATACTACGTATATCAAGCGAAGAATAGCCCACGCTAAGAAACCGTAAAAGGTGAAAAAAGAACTGCACTGTGCAAAGAAGATACACCTCCTAACTAGACAATAGTATATGAAAGCGTTCGTGTGGAGAGTGGCAGTATCTGAATCGGAAGCATGGACTATAGGAACAGCAGACCAGAACAGATTAGACGCCTTTGAAACCGGGTGCTGGAGGAGGATGCGGAAGGTCAAATGGACCGACAAAGTTATAAATGTAGTTTTAGAGGGGTAGAAGAGGAAAGGACCATATGGACCACCATTCAGAAAAGAAGATCCAGATGGATAGGACACACCCTGAGGCACAATGGGTTTGTGATGAACATACTTGAAGACAAAATAGAGGAAAAGTCCCCTGAGGAAAACCCTAGAATTAGTTCGCAATAAATAATGATTGAACGACCAATGACATATATTTATGGAAGAACTGACTGTGTGGCTCGCATTTTTGACGAAAGCCAACACCGAAAACAGATATGGCACGGTGAGGAAAATTAGAGGTTACATTGCACCCTCGATATACACTATTCCTCCTCTTCAAACGGCATGGATATATGAGATTCTGCATTCGTGTGGCTCTAGCTGTGAAGGGCAAACCAAACGGCCAATAGAAACTAGGCTAATAGAGTATAAAAGAACGCTTAATGCAAGTCAGAGGTAGACTTCGGTAGCCGATCATTTCATGTCGATAGCAGGGTACAAAATCCTCCTAAATGAGACTTCTCCTTTTAAACTCCTGGTTAATATAGCTTAATAATACCTCTGGCTGATTTGAGAAGTAACCAAAATAGCCAAGCGTCCGTTATGTTTTAAAATAGAAGATGGTTACCACCTAAACAACGTTCGGAAAATATAACTTACAACAAATATGTCCATTAACAACCGTTTAAATTGTTTATTTATATTTTCTTTTCAAATTTTATCGGCAATGATGTCGCTTAGCAGGTATAAAACACAAATAAAACATAATTCTTCAGTCTACTGACGAAGTTCTCAGTATGAAGAACGAATCGTTGAGTTTATAGAAAAATTTACTCCACGCAGCAGAAAAACCCGAAAATGGTTGATTGAGGTAACCTGAAGGCATGTTATCACCTAAAAATACAATCAACTTTCAGTATTTTCTTTTAAATTATAATATCATGTAATATTCCTCAGGCATCACTGGGAATCACGTGCAAAAGAGGTTAAAAGAAAGGAAGGTGCTCGTACGAGCTATGGCTATGTAAATATCATTGACGGAGGGAACGTGGAATTACTGGAGCAGGCCTGAACTATACTCAACTGGATCCATCACGGTGTTTACGAGACATGGCAAAGCGGATGGAGTCACCCGGAAAATCTGGAGGCTTCACCTTGAAATACCGGGGGTGGAGGATATTTTAATTGACATCCCGATTCCTACCAGGGTATGAGAAAGAGAGTGACTTACTACGTCCGGCACGTTTAAACTGTGGATCGTTAAGAGCTAACTATTATCAACACCGGGTTTCTCTCTACTATTCTTCCGTTCGCTAAATAATCCCCCGTCTATAATCCCACCGAGTAATAATCCTACGAATGACCATGGAGGTCGGTTGCAGCGCCGAAAAATCAACCAATAATACTGCCATCACAGTGACAGCTGCACCGACGGCACGGGGCCGAAAAGATATTTCGCTTCATTTCGTCATAACTCCGTGGAAGTAGTGATTAGGGTTCAAATGCAACATCTCCACCAAAAATGAAGAAAGAAATATAACTATTCCAGCAGTAGAATATTATTTTAATAATCTAAACTGTCTTACTCAGACAATATGTTCTTATTCCAAAGAATAAAAAAATTTGCATTCGAAGAAAATTATTGACAATCTAGGTTAACATCTTGAAGGTAGAACATTACTAGCATACATTTCGGTAAGGAAAAAGACTTCACAATCTTTAGTACCACGTGGAAAACTTTAAACCCATAACTATCAGATCACGCCAAACTGCCCTCGAGCGTATCTTTGGTATGTAACGGCAAAATATGAGCGTTGCCATAGCTTATTAACTAAAGAGTATTGACCACATGTCACTAGTTTTTTTCTAAATCCTGAAGCGTAGCACGTTCTTTCTTTTACCATCCTGTGCATTCAGAGGAACCGTGTAATAAAATTTTCCACTGACCTGATGACTACTAAAATACCAAACAATGGAAGAGTATTCTTCTCGATCAGCCAGCATCCAGGCAACTTAATGAATGTGAGCACTAGCGAAAGGCGCAGGAAGAATTCAGATATCAATTGTTTCGGTGTAAAGTCTTACGTGTTTGAATCAATTCTACAGCTTTAATAACGTCGTGAAGTAAGAGAGACAAAAAAGAGAAATTTTACGATTCCCACAGAAATGCGGGCCTAAAATCACGGGAAAAAAGCTTGCAGAAACATAATATGCGGACAGGTTTATAATGTAAACTCAGGTTGTGAAACGCGAACGTTTCGCTGGAAAGGTGATTGCGTAATTACATCCACACAGTGAAGTAATGGCTATATTATTACTTAATTTTCACGATGCTCTTTGCTAATGATGTAGGTAGTCCTATAACAATCGCACAGCAATGATGAATGAATGATTAAAAACCTGAAGGAATTCGAAAGCGAAAAACAGAACAGCGGCCGCGGGCCTCTCCTCTCGGGCCCACAAAATCCACAACTTTGTCACGCCGCTGTACCACCCTGTATTGTATTTGTCTGTAATCAGAGGTTATTGGAGAGGTTCCACCTCAGATCACTCGAGGTAGAATTCCAAGACTCGACGGTAAGTGGAGAGTTAGACTGCGACGAACGTCGCGGAAAAACGAATTGACACAGTGGGAAAGGAGTCAAAATGACCAATACGGAATGATTTCCAACAGTCACACTATATTTAATATACTAAATTACAATTATGATTACACGACATTGAGGCCCACAGGCTAGCTGCCGAAACTTGACGAACGATGCCTGCTGACGAGGTACACACTTCGGTGGCTGGCAACGTCCGGTCGGCGCAGTCAAAAGGAGGGGAGGTAGCTCTGGATCAGTGGAGAAGGGGAGGAGAAGTGGAAGTAGGGGAACTGTTCGGCCAGCCATTGGTTGAGACGGCGGCGTAGAGGAGCACTATTGCCACAAAGTTCCGAAAAGAGGACGCCAGATGCGAATTCACTATAAAAGTAGAGCACCTTGTTCTTGTCGCGCAATATCGCCGACAGTGCGCACTTTGAAATCTCCCTACCAGCGAAATTGTCCGCGGCGAAATTATGGCCAAATTTGTGCCGAAAATTCGGCAAAAGACATTGGCATCGCACAATGGTTGGAATGGTGTAGTGTTGATGGGCGCGTCGATTCATTGATCAGAATTGTCTTATACTTTAGACAAGCTCACTAACAAGATCTGGATCCGAAACTTAACGTTCATAGCTCGTCACAATGAAAACAAAAATATAAGTAAAAATTCAAGGTAACAAGCCATGGTCTGTTAAAAACGTTATATGAAGACGAGCACTATCAATCGTGGCTAAATCATCTCTCAAGGCAGATTAATATGCTCGGGTATTCGTGCAGGCTTCCGTTTCTCGCTCTCAGAAACATATCTCCTCGGTTAGTGCCGAATGGGCATCACATTGTGAACGCTGTGGGTATTCCTCTCCACGGAAGATGAGTCAGCCTCCGTGGAGGTGGGGTAAAATCCGCGAGGGCCAACCCAGAGGTAGTTTTCGCCATCTACAACATGGTTGTCCGTATTTGTCTACTAATATAAAACAGGCTGTAATAGGCGAAAGCTGTTTCTGCCAGAGAAGAAATTATTATTATTAATACAACAGAAAGCAATTCCCAACCTCTATTGATTTGAGTAACATTGGGCTACCCTTTTCCATAGACCATGTCTCTATTATTCGTAAAAAAAATTTGTTTCATATATTTTTTGCTAGTTCAAAATAACTTCACATGCTTGCCCCCTGATTAGCGTACCAAAGGCTGGGAGACGTAAAAACTGCCGGAAACGTCAGTCTACAAGAACGACCGAGCAAATAGTACAGTCGAAAAGAATATAGAAAAGGATGCTACTTATTGCCACCGAGAGAAACAGATAAACATTAAAACATCGCGAATCCAACTGTTCTGTCATGGTACACTCCTGCAGATAGAGAGATGAATTTCTAATGAGAGGGCGTTTATCGATAAAGAAGTGGCTTCGATTTTTTTAAATGTTACTGGCTTAAGTGCTTAAGTTAGAGCATTTCCGTGAGAAAATGGCTTATATTATGTCCCAATGGGTTACTCCATGCATCACAAAAGTTTAATTAAATGCATCTACGTTTCACAACTAAAGCAATCCAGAAGATACCATTAAGTGGCGTAACTTATTAATGTGAGCTAGATGAATTATTTACTTAAAACATCGTAATATCAGTATCGTAAATCCTCACGCAAAAATAAAACTGTATTATAAAAATTGCATAGAAGAGAAATGCGCAACTGCGGGTGACGACGCCAAGGTAGACCGCGGCTGGGTGGCCGAATCATCAAATTTTTTGGACGTATTACTACAATTTGCCAATGCTGACCACCAAACTTATTTTGAATCAAATATTTACAGTATGGGATGCAAATATAATACAAATACCGATTACGTTGACAAAAGACAACAACAATGAGCCCTAATCGTATCAAAAATTCGGCTTAAATTCGTTAGCTGGGGCCGCAGAAAATTTTACCTACTGTCGAGGCCCTGTGGACACTTATTTGGCTGGAACTCGGAATCCAAGCCTCGGCGTCGACCCCTCACCGCGGGTGGGTAATGACACCCACTGACCAGCCGCACTACAGTTTGTAACGTTTAAAAGTTAACAATAAATCCACATTTATGATCTATTTTGTATTGCACTAGTTACTCTGACGTAAATGGTTTTTTAACTGCTGTTATACGATAAATATTAACCATTTTACGTGCTTTAAACAACCAAACCGCATAAACGTACGTAACCACGTAACTTAACGAGAATTCCAGCAGTTCTTCGGGAGAAACAAACGGCCAAAAAACCTTTACCGTGGATTTTGTCCACCGACTAAGCGTAAACACATGAGCCACATCAATCCTCTTGAGGTAGTTTGAGTGAGATAGTTCCCTAATCATCATGGATATCACATTCGAATTCGAAATTTTAAGATCAGAAGCTGTAGGAAAAACGAATTGACAGTTGCATCATTAATAGTACAATAATGTACTTTCATGAAATTCAAAGTAATAATATAAAAATATCTGTATAACTTTACTCATTTCCTTCACATGTTTAAAGCTCCGTCACATCTGGAGGTAGTTTTGTGGTTCTAAAACAATTACCTACTGCGATGACTGTATGATTTATCCGTAAAAAAAACATTTGAAAAACGTACAGTCTACGGCCTGTTAATTTTTTGCGAGATCTAGTTAATAGAAATTCCTTGTTTTTAAAATGTTCCTCTGGAGTACGTACACGAACCATTTCCCATGCAAAATGGCTAGTACTCTTTGGCAATTATCACGAAAAGTAGTGCGGTGAGGAGCTGGTATGTTGGTATTGTTGGAAGGGTGAGTTATTTTTATTTAAAATCAGACTAAATTCATTGATTATTAGGTGAAATGAGATTTCGCTCAAAATACCATGATACCATCTTAATATCGTGTCTCATTAAAATCTTTAGTACGTTTTCTGGATAAATTTTCTTCTCATTTACACGCCATTATTACTCGTTTGTGATCATAAGATTATATAAGTCGATTCATATATTTAAAGAATTTACTGGGCTTTTAAAACTCCTTCACAACGGTTTTTATACGATCCTGAAAAAATTACTGCGGTAACTATATGATTTATTTTCTGTAACTATATGATTTAAATGATGTTGGAGAGGATTTCATTTGATTGTATATTTCGAGGGGTGTGTACATTCCATATTGTTAGGTGTTGTGTGGCCTATATAGTACTATATTGTATTGTTTTGATTTTTAACATACTTTTTATTGATTTTGTAAAATGCTGTTAAATATTTTAACCTATGTGACAACCGCTTTTTACAGATTGTGATTTTATGAAAAAAAAACTTAAAACTGATATATATGTTCATTAAAATTGTACTTCCAACTATTTTATTTTTATTGTCATTTGGATTTTTACTGTTTTAACATTTGCTCATATAACAACTGTACGTTTTGTAATGGCACCTCCAGACAAGCCTCTGGCTTTGGGGGACCTAGGTGGTCTATGTTTTCGAATTAAAAAAATATATAGATGAGAAGACATACAAACTACTCACCGTCAATTCTTTTATGAGATTTAGGTGTTCGAAATTCCTGATTCTTTTTAAAAAGGTTTCTTCGACGTGCATGCAAGTACCATTTCCCACATAAAAGGGCTGGCATTTTCGTCAAAAATCTCGGAAAGTAGTTAAGTAAAGGGCTAATACTCTAGTATTTGTGGAAGGATAATACATTTATCTTTGAAATGAGACCAAACTCATTGATTTCTGGGAGAAATGATAAACAGTGTGCCCAAGTTTCTGAGGAGGACACTCTAAACAGACTTCGTGGGTCAAGGAAAGTTTTCACCCTAAATCAGAAAGAGAATAACAGAAGATGAGACGATGGCAGCGGCGGATGAAGTGAGTTTAATGAAGAGATTTTGATGTACGGCCCAACGAGAGATAAAAGGTAAATAACTTGATCGAAGGAATGAATCATTATTCATCGAACAGGATCGAAGTGGATAGGGGAGGGGTTGATTTATCGTACGAGAGTCTATGATGCGGTCCGAGGATCCGCAACTCCGGCTTCAGCTGGCTCGCTTTCACCTGTCGAATAACTTGTGACCGGGCGCGCGCGATTTCTATGTCGTGAGCGAGATGCACTCCGGCCATCGTTTGAAATTCTGCCAACAGTCCGATCATCTTCGGGAAAAGTTCATCCCATAAGAGATCAAAATCTTGTACCTCGCACCAGGATGCATTTTACTCCGCGAAAAGATGAGCGGGTGCATCACTCTCCGAAGAAAGTGAACGTGATCTGGTCATTTGCACACAATGAGGCTCGAAAAAACAACGAGGTAGACGGAGAAGGCATTACGTCATCAGGCTGTATCCTGAGAACCGAAATAACAACCATATTAGTAAAATCTTCTCGGGTTTGGCACCGGGTAGGGCTATTAAAGGCCAACCTTTCGACGAGAAACTCTCTCATCGTCATCAGGGCTAAGACTGATTGCCAAGTTAGGTCCATGCCGGGTTTTATACTTGAGACCCATTGCTGACCGGCTAATTCAAAATTCGCTCACGGCGGTTAAAATTTGAATTGTCTCCGCGACCGTTGTATTTTATCGAGTAACGGTCTCCATATTTGGCTGATGTTCGGCCTCGAGTCTCGATTAAGCTTTTTCTCCTCCTGACTGATTTCGATTGCCTCTTTCATTAATCGATCCCAGTATCCATATGACCGGCAGAGGATTTTGACGCCGTTAAAATTGATGGAGTGCGCATGATTGAGACTATGCTCCGCCAAGACCGAATTTTCGGGTTAAATTAGTCTTATACGCCTCTTGCGTTCCTAATTTCTGGCTTCCACCGTGCGTGATGTCTCTCCAACGTAGGCAAGGCCACACTCACAAGGGATGTTATACACTCCAGTCACTTATTCACCGGGAAAGCCTAAGATCTTTTAACAACCATATTGCTTGACGCCTGTCAATTGAATGACTGGATGATTCAGCGATAACCAATAACTACCTTTATGTTTTTATTAATGTGTCTAAATGTGAATTTAATTTTGTTTTATTTTATTGTTTGCTAACATGTTTTCATCATTTTGGACTGACTATCATACTGATATACACAAAAATAAGGAGGATCGTTCGCAGAGAAGACATCTTGCAAGAAGGTTGATTTGTACTAATTGAGTTGAACTGAACTATGGAATTAGATACTGAATGCTGATGAGTAAAAAGTGCAGCGGGATATTAGGAATTCCATTTTAATCGCTTTGGCACGATATGTTTAACCCTGATCTTTCTGAAATTTCCTTTGAATAGCGCGACGGAATGGACGAATTAGCAGCTGTTAAGCCAGAATATTCACTGTCTGTTAGAAATTTAAAGCAAGTAACCCTTGAACAATACAGTAGTTGAACAATTGATGATCAAAACAAACAATTGATCAACAAACCCTTGAACAATACGTAGTGTTTTCGATTCTACACAATTTAACTTATTTGTCACAGGGAATGTGGATTGTTTTTAACTTAAATAAATAATTAATATATGTAAGGAGAATCCTTTGGTGAGTGATTCTTTTCAAGGCACGTTTCAACAATATTATTGCATGTAAACTCAAAATATTTTACCTAAAATAGTTACCATTTTTTATTCAATAAAACGCCATACGAAATGGATGATGAAGGATCACCTTATTCGTCTTCTGAGAAAACCATAAACTATCAGAACAAGAGAAAAAGCTCCGCGCAGTGTCTTCCCAAGCTGAAGTAAATGGTGATGTATTCCCACTAACCCATCACGTAGAATGATCTCAAAATGCAGGCAAGCATAGAGGTATGACGGTCAACGTTCGCGAAACAGGATCTACCGATTTTTATTCCTTACACCCATACCATAAAACATTTAGAATAAGCAGGTAATGAGTGAATCGGGAGAAATTTTAGTTTGAATGGGATTCATTTTACGATTAGGCAGATCTTTAGGCCTGATTACACGATACATTAACCCGTGCGAGTTAAATACCGAATGCATGAATGCAAAATGAACGTGAAAATTCACCGTGTAACCACACCAACTTGTTCGAATTCATGAATGCGTGAACAGTAAAATAGAGCCTTCTCTATTGGGTCCATGCATTCGTACATGAAATTGTTCATGAACACGAACAGGTTAATGTGTCGAGTAACCAGGACTTCTGAGAAAACCACAAACTATCCAAACAAGCGAAAAAAAAACTCCGCGCAGTGTCGTTCCAAGCTGAGTAAATGGTAATATCTTCCCCCTGACCCAGCGAGTACAATGATCTCAAAATGAAAGCAAGTATAGAGATATGACAATAAACGTTTGTGAAGCAGCGAACGGACGCGAAAATCCACCGATTGTCCTTCATAACTCTCTTACCGTGTAACATTTATAAATAAGCATGTGATGAGTTAATCAGGAGTGATTTTAATTTGAATGGGATTTTTTTACAAGCGGATTTTTATTATTTAATCTCGAGTATTCAGAAATTGCTCTTAGGAACCTTGAAAACATTCACCATTAAAGATAACTGCAAACGTAAACAGTGCCCAAAGAAAAAGTTAAGGAAGCATCTTTTTACGTTATTTGCACGTAAATTCAGAAACAAAATAGTTGATACTTATTCTTGGCAAAACTAGTAAACTCAAACTCAACCACGACAACTGCCCCAACCTTGATAACGCAGGATATAACAATCACATTCGAACGCCCACATAGGCGAGATGGCGACTCAACCGGGACTGTTTACCGGGTTTCCATAGCAACTAGTAAGGACTTAACTTGGATTCTACGGCTTGCGGCATCTTCTCACAAAAAGTCAACCCTACACACACCTCTACAAACAGAAAAATTGTATCCAGCTCCACATATTCATGGAGAATACGTAGAGAGGCTGATTGATAAGACAAGTCTCAAAATCAATAGCTTCTTGTGGGAAATACCTTTCGGGCCTTTTTCATTTGCCAAATTAACGCGATCATTTAAAAGCTATTCATTAGTATACACGATGCACACCTAGCTGCTGCTGAGCAAGAGTAATCATAGAATAAAGGACGAAACTATGTTGAATTCATCAGGTAAACAGTGTCTTCCTTATCAAGTACGTATCACGAACAAAAAGTTGAACTTGTAGGTAATGATACGCGATATGTATTAAAAACCAATAAATAAGTTACATGATGATGCACTTAATTCCACTGTCGCTCGCCTATCGTGAATGGGAATAATCATGGACGAATGTTTGAGCATAGAGCACACCACTGCTCCGAATATGAATATATGTTAAGGCCGCTTTACACGGTACATTTTATTGTACTTAAACATTTTATGTATACAAGCGAATGTATGTACTCTTGCATGAGGAAAATAGTACAGTGTACATAGGCAAATTATATGATTACCCGAATGACTGAACGGTAAATAGAACCTGCTAAGATTCCATTCATTTTCTTGTACATTCAACGACACATTCGCTGGTACAATAAAATGTACCGTGTGAAAGCGGCCTTTACGCATGATCTAACTCCCGATCGGTGGTTATTAACATGAAAATTAAAAAACTGGTACTTCACCATTAAATTGTTGGCTTCCAAAGTTGTTTCCCAAAAAGATCATCCTGTGAGCACAAAATCTTGCAAAGCCGAAATAATTCGTAGAGACGCCCAAATTGGATGAACTTCACTTCACCATCAGCTTAAAACAGCAAGTTTGCTCGAACTTCGTCGATAGCACACTGCGTTATTACATGAAATACTCAATTAATTAATAAGTTCACCAAATAAATACAACTTTGCGGGGTAATTCGTCGATCTTGAGACACACTATGCTCGCTACCCACACCAAAACAATGGAGCTCCGTAGCTCAAAATTTAACTGATTACTGCGCCACTGCGCCGAGTTTCGGAACCTCCAGCACCCCTCATCTTTTTTCATTGAAAAGCTTATGAGGCCATCGAGTAACAAGCTGCAGGGGAACACAAAGGAATACTCAGACATCTGTAATTTGCGGACTATAAACTGTCTCTCACTGAAAATAAAATCTACATTTTATCATTTAGCAGTATTTACCAGTAAAGGGAAAATATTCAGTCATAGAAGGACGTTTAGAGAAAGTCACAGTAAATGTGACGGGACGGTAGATCGAGCAACGAGGTAGGGCGTTGAGTAGCCGATGATAGGAATGCCAATTTTCTTAAAAGGAGCTTCATTGTTGAACAGTCCCTGTTATTCTCATGAATTTTTTTCATGAAAAATCATATTAGTGGCATTTAGAGTGGCGGTGGAATTCATTAAAACTAACTCTGATAGGCAGGACTAGTCACGTTCCAGTAGATGTAAGTCAGGAGCATAAAAACAACAAATGCCAGCTTCTGCTATATAATCAGCGATTTAAATGAAGTGTGTATGACAGGGGGTGAATCTTCGTGACGGACGCGCGATGTTTAATGATAGAAATTGGTAATTAACTACGAAAAAATAACGCTTTAAGGGCTTGTAATTATATAGCCCTTTTTATACGATATCTTGCATAATACACGGTAGTTTTTACGATTCACAATGGATTTGCCCATTACCCTACACTGATAATAACTTGTAAATTTTTCTTAAGTTTACACGATTTTCCGTGTAATATACAAGACGCCTCTGATCTACACTCATGTTTCCTCGGAATACTTTTATTAATAATTTATTGATAACTTATATGAATAGATTACTACCATGAGTCATAATATTCTTTACTACAATTTTATTTGTAATATTTTAAGGACACCATCACGAGGATGGATTTAAACTGGGTTATCGGCAGTTTAAAATCCATCGGGTTTTTGTGTAAGTTAAAATTAAATCGCAAACTAATTCCTTTTCCTAATAATATGAGACGTTTGCAAAAGCACCGACTCCAGGCTTTAAGTTACTGCGTGTTCTATCAATGTAAATCATGGAAATCAAAACTGACCGCGGTACAGTAAAACAATGTAGTCATAATACACAGTACTATTATTATTGGGGTAATCTTCAAAGGTTTTGTTGAGGTAGGTATGTTTTAATGTAAGAGTAAAAAATACTCAGGTTTTTACAATCGTAGGCTCCCACCTCCTTGAGGTAGTCAGCGAAATATCATTTTACTTAGAAATCCATGAATTTCGTCTCATTTTAGAGAAAAATATCTCACTCTTCTAATGACACCAAAAACTCTACCCTTTTCCACATTACTTTCGGAGTTATTTGCCAAAAAATACCAGCCCTTTTACATGGGAAATGGTACGTGTATGCACTCCAGAGAGACATCATTTGCAAAATGTGGAATTTAGAACACTTAGATGTCGTAAAAAAAACTGAGTGATCCAACTATGATAAACCCAAAAATCCAGTAGTTACGAAGTCATTTTCAGGTTGGAGTATTATATCCTTGGGAAGCGTGCATTCGCTCATAAATTCGTTGGTTGTATGATCAATTATATACATCGATGATTGTATAAAATTTTTTGCCTTAGTGATAGATAAGTGGTGCTCACTGGCAATGGAGTCTTAACATTGGTGGTGACTACGAAATGCAGGTAATCCATCACTGAATTTCTTTCAGCTATTCCCTATTCTGACGCTCTTCTTTCGACTATGTCACGTTCATGCATTCAAATAATCAACTAATTACACAGACCAAGAAGGGTATGCTTTTTTAATGCTAAGAACCATATTCGACGTAATTTTGTGCGCTGGATCCGAATCTACTCACGGAAATTGACTGTCACGTCAGGATTTTGAGATGTTTCACCCGCACGCACTCTCTACTCCACCTGCCCATTCCCAGGTTATCCTTGACCAAACGCTCCCTCCACTTCCGCCTCTCCTCCCTGATAAATTCTCTTCCTACCAACATTGATCCGCTTTTGCTTTCATCCAACACTTTTACACAACGCGCTCTTTCTCATTTCGCTAGCAATACTTAATCGCTTCTCTCCGCTGGGCCCTTAAAAAAAATGTTAAAAAATTGTTATTGATCTTACTTTTGTTTGAATTGTATGTGTCTATCTTCTGTGTTGGTTTTATTGGGCCACTGTAAATTGGCAAGTATGCTGTATGTGGACAACTTAAGTAAATAAAAAATAAATAAATAAATAAATAAATGTTCTAACCTTACAGGGTCAAAAAGACGATTTTTAGGCCTTTTTGAGCTTGAAAAGCTCAAAAACCAAAGGCGAGTAATTCTGCAAAAGGATTCATAGTCTGCGTTAAAATGTATAGAATACAAATATAACGCCTAGGAACTCTCATTGTTTTCGTAACCTGTATCTTATATTTCAAATTTGTGCATCAAGTTATAGTATAGTTGAATATAAATAAAGTTTTTGATAGTTGCCAAGTTAATACAGGTTATGGTAACAACAGATTGTCTAGGTTTCATAGATGTATTCTATACATTTTTTAAACGCAGAATTCGCTTTCGGAATCACTCCATCGCCTTTGCTTTCTGAGATATTCATGCTCAAAAAGACCTAAAAAATTGCCATTTAGACCCATGAAAGTTACAATATTTCAAAATCCTGACGTGATAGCTAATTTTTGTGAGTAGATACGAATTCAACGCAAAAAAATTACGTCGAATATGGCTCTTCGCATTAAAAAAGCATTCGAGACCCTAAAGTTTTCAGGATTGTGTTATCATTAAAATGAATTTAACGATAAAATGTACGAAGGAAAAAATTTAAGTAATCGATATGCGCCGAAAATGATTGCGAAAATCTCAGCCGCAACATTTGATAAAACTTAAGCAATCATCCTTCAAAAATTATGTTTTATAATGAAAGAGATAGAAGTCATAAAATCGCACACTTATGGGCCGTGGAGGCGGCACAAGGATCATTCACCATGAAACTACCGTTTCTCTCGGATCCTCCCGAGCCCAGGCATCAGTAATTACAGCCCATGATGCAATGTTGCCTCTCTTACATAAGTGGCGACAGTGGTAATAAACAGCAGTTGTCCTCCAGTATTCTTTAGCAATAATAATTCCCACGTATCGCAATGCAAGAGCGTTTTAACAGATGATGATTACTGTTCCCGCGGTACGACCTCTGCCCATTCCTTCGTACTCTCTAAACCTACCGTAAGACTTACAGTCGTGAAAAGACACGAAGTCATATTTTTTGCGACACCACGATCACTCTGGATTAATTAAAGTAATAGTCTGGCATTGACCTCTTTGAAGCTTTGGTGAAACTTAACGCGTAGTAAACAAAAAAAGTGAAAGTAGAAACTCAAAACAAAATATTCTCACTCCTATTTCGCTAAATTTCTTTTGCTATTTTTTTTAGAATCGTGAAGTTACCATGGAAACAATAGACCTTAACCCTCAATGGACGAGCAAGTCACATTTGTAGCGTCTCAAAATTATTGAAATATCTGCTTTCTAAGAGACTTCTCCATTTAGTTGCTGCGCTAGACAGAATTGTTACGCTGCGGATTAAGTGAGTGGAAAGTTGCGTCTCTTTCGGCAGTTTGTCAAACAATTTAAATAGATGACCGCGTGACACTATTAACTGACGATGGCGTGGCGGGTGGAGCTCTGAAATCAATAGTTACAGCTGAATATGAACGAAATATTAATGAAATTTTCTTCATAAGAAGGAAATTGGGACAGTTAAAAAAAAGTACGATATGAAGGTAATGTTGAAGTATTTCTTGTGCAAAGTATTATTTTAAATTAAATACATACAATTCAAATACAGTAGACCCTCGCTTTACGATATCAATCCGTTCCGGAGGATCGATCGTAAAGCGAATTCCATCGGATGTTGAATCGGCATTATTTCCGGACGAGGAATCGGTTTAAAGAGCATTAGTGCCAATCCATTAAAAGTACGCGACAGAGCCAATCCATACGAAATATCCTGGAATAAATTTTTTTTAAATATTATTTAACCAATATTCAAAACACTATCGATATTTAAAACAAAATCGGAGAAATTTGAAATTTTAAAAAGCGCGCGCAAAATCAGCTCAGATCGTAAGTCGAACCCATCGTAAGGCGGGGGTCTACTGTATGTCACACTTCAAAATAAATGTTATTATCAAATCAATTGCAAATTTTCTTTTGAAAAATTCTTAAATAGCACCTTTAAAAAACAAATATAGTAGCAATATTTTTTCATGCTGATGTTTCATAATTCTGTCCATAGAGGGTTAATTTAAACTATTCCCACTCGTATTCCGCTAAAAGTTTTTGACTTATTTTTTTTGCATCGTAAATTTACAATGGAAAAAAACAGGCCTCAAAAACATCAAGAATTTCAGCTTTCTCAGCTTTGGTCACTTTTTAGGGAGGAATATTACGTGGATGGTAAAAAAAAGGTGTAGAGCTGAATATTTACTCATGCTGGAGTATTTTCGAAAAAATCTGACATGGAGGCGACCCTAGATTCAGGAATTGTATTAGTGTATCCGCACGTGAAGGATGAAATATTCTTTGCCCGGGCCCTGTATGATGAATTCTTAGGCTATTCACAAATAGCTTCATTAGAGAAACGCCGTTGGAATGATAGACGAGTCAGAACTTTAGAAATGCGAAGAGATGGACGCAGACACGCGCTCAAGATAGATGACTAGTTGACATAAGGGGAGGAGGTAGTTGATGAAGCTCGCGTCAAACTTTCGAAGTTTACAACGCATGCTGATTTGAAACAAAAGGTGCGACCTATGTTGTAAGCTCCGAGAATGGACAATAAAATGTTCCCTTGACACCCTAAAAGATGCGAAGAAGATTGACGGTTAGAGAATGAAAGACGCGGACGCAGGGAATAGCGTGGAAAGTTTAAACCAAGATTGAAACCGGTAAAAGGCATTTTCATCGGAATGGCACAGGCTATTAAATCCCTCTGGAGTTGAATGGACCTTGGAACATATATGTTTGAATTCCCTGTCGTCGTTATTAATAGCAACTCTCCAAGGATTTCAGCCATGACGCAAACAAGTTTAAACATATTCCTATATTCTCATGTGAGAAGAAATAGTTTATGCTGCTCTACTGATAACGCCGACAGGTGGAACTGTATTTTAAAGTAGGTTAAAGCTCTGATATATCTCGGCATATCTTGTGACCTGAGGTACCAGTACTGCCCTGCTACGCCAAAGTACAGAAAGTACATGATTGTTGGTTCTAAGTTATTGCTCGCGAAAGTTATCAGCTCCCAGTCTTCGATTCTTCATTTAGTCCATTTTTGAAGAGAGAAAAATTTAGTTGATTATTAGACTGTCAGTGCGGGAAAAACGGAACAAGGATAAACCATTTGGAGCTGATTATGAGATTCTCTGGGAGAAAGACTTATAGTTACTGTCATCTGGCCTAGAAAAGTGACATCTATACTGTAGATACGGTGAAAGCAGAATGTGATATCAGGCAAATTGCTACGATACGGTTTTTTCGTTTAATTTTATGAACTACTCAACATTGAAAATAACATAATCAACAATGTGTCATTAGCATAATCAACACTGTGTGAGTAGTAGCTTGCTGTGGCGGAGGGATGAAATGACGTCACGCCAATCAGGGAGCGTTTTGCAGAAGGTAATGCTCACTATATAAAGTTAATTTACTCAAAAGTTAGGCAATTGTGTAAAATAACTGCACAAACTTTAGTTAGTATTAGATGTAATCTACCGGTAGAGGTAGGTTGAGATGGAATTAAGAGTGCCTATACTAACCCTTCAGAGCTTATTCATCTTGTTTTCATACAGCACTTCAGTCTTCAGCGCGGCATAAGTTCCTTCTTCTTCCTCTCCAATCCATCATCACTGAAACATATTATCTGGAATAACCTCTGAATCCAAGAACAGGGCTATGTTTAGGTGAAAAGGAGTCATTGCAGCCATCAATGGATAAATCAAAGAGCAAATTTCACACAATTTCATTTCCAAAGATTCTTTAAATGCAAAATTGTGTGTACATTCAAAGATAGTAGCTAACATTTCACTTACTCTCGTAAACATCCACTAACGAACTGAAATAAAATATTCATTCTCTTTAATCAAAACTATACACTGACCTCACAAGTTCAGGACAAAAATATTCAGTCGTCTGTCCATGATTAGACTGATACGCTATTTTATGCGATTCCGTCCACAATTCACCTCTCCATCAAGTCTAAAATTGATTACGAATTTCAATCAACCAACCAATTTCGTTCGCCGCGGGAATTGAGGTCGTAGAGACTGAAAATGAATTAGCATTTTTTTCTTCTTAGACACCAACAGTAACTTAATTACTTTCCTATGATTCAGGCCGAGAAAAAGAGTCATGTCCATATATGTATGTCAAAAATTTAAAGACGCCTTGTTTGCATAATCTGTTAACGCGCGGAAAGACTATGCGATGTGTTCCCCGAACCGAAACATAACTAACTATATTTATATAATAAGACTTTTTAATGGCTCAAATGAGCTGCCGGACGGTCATTTCTACTGAAAGCGTGAATGATGGGCAATGGCCTCATATTTTTGATGAAACTGGTTGGTCCATATATCGTTTAATTGGGTAAATTTATAATTACTTTCATAACTTAATCTAAAAAAAAAGATTCCTTCCCAATGAAATGAACTTCGTTGCATCAGTAAACCGAGTCATCAGAAGACGGGGCATAATTTTACAAAAAGTTTCATTCGTGAAAGCAATCGAAGATAATCGAGAGGAACATTTAATGCAGGCTGAAATGGACTCTATGCACTCCTTGCTCGAACCCAATTGGCAAACAAAATGTTCTCCCCAATGTTTAATTTTTCATTTCTTCACTCCCTTGAATTTCTCATTCATCCGGGCGTCTTCCAAGACTACTCGAGTCCTTATATTTCTTCCCCTTCGGACTAGAGTCGTCATCCACGTTCTTTCATGGTTATACAGCCATAGGGGAAGATGGCGACCACATAGAAGTGTGCTGACCAAAGGTCATCCATGGATTGGGCGCACATGGCCGTCCCGACGGTGACTTGAACGCGCGGGTGACCTTCAGAAGTTCGACGGCCTCCGGGATGTCTTCCGCCGACTCCGGCACCGCCGGAAAGGCTGTCGCGACGAGGGGGGTGGACAGTTCATCTAATCTCCTCCCTCAGGACATGCTCTTCCTCCTCTTCCTCGACGCCGTTCGACTGCAGGAAGATCCCCTTGGGGTCAGACACGCGGCCCACGGAGGTGCGGGAACGGCGGTAACTCCAGGCGTCCTCGCGGCGCAGGGAGCTCACGGAGCGGAGTGAGGTCTGTGTGCGAGTGGATAGCGAGGAGGTGGTCGAGGAGAGCCGGAAGCGACGGGCGAACTCCGTCTTGAACTTGTCCTGTCGGGATAGGAGGAGTTTCGGAATAAGTAGGGTTGCCATATTCTGATTTCTCAAAACCGGGACGTAATTTTGACGGAAAAAAAGGCGGGACAAAATCGGAACATTGCAAAAGTTAATATATGGGTGACATATTTATGTCTATTGAAACATACCACCAAGTAAACAAAGATACTGTTTTATTTGTTCGTGAAGCTATGGGTGTACACAATTGTTTTATTCTTTGATATCAATTACAAAATAAAACTATTATTTGCAGATATGGTGATTTGTTTTACAAAATCTCGAGTACCAAGTTTATGGCAAAAAGAGAACTACACCCACTACACACGGGAACAATATATATGGCGAGCAATATTTAACACACGAAGCCAAAGGTCCAATTCTTGTAAGCAATTTAGCGCCGGTGACTACTTCGCGTAAGATTTGAATGACCATATTGCCAGAAATCTAAGTGCTGCGTTGGCGAACATGCAGTAGACCGGCTGACATAACACTACTGATTTTATTAATAATAACTAAATTGATTAATAGGAAATAGCAGGGTAAGGTATTTGTAACACTGATGAGTTATTAAATGCATGCCCCAACTGCCAAAACTACATCAGAACCAGAACAAACTGACTTGATTCCCGCCTGCTAAAAAATGTTCGTCTTTCTCGAGTTATTTTCCTGAATTTAATTACAGGCGCAAAACATTACTCACACTGTATATTCCATAAATGATGGGATTACAGCAGCTGTTACTCATAGCAAGCCAGTCGCAGCAAAACCATATAATGTTGATATATTTGTACCTGTGGTGAATGAAATGCGAGAATGAGAACAAATCGATCGGAATAATTATCATACGAACAACATTAATAAAAACATGTCAAGTACAACCACACTGAAATGGCTCCATATGCGGTATTAAATGAAATATTAAAATTATTCAGCAATAATATCATTTCCCATGATACAGTAATCGAACTAAGTCAAAACTTATGATGCTAGAGTTTGTTCAAGTTAAGACTGTAACAAAAGGTAGCTGCCAGACCAGGCAACGTTTGGTTGTGATAAGCAACCGCTAAGCACTGTCTCAGTCATGACTAGATTCTGTTTTCCACAGTCAATAAAAATTGCATTTAACAAATATTAACATATTTTGTTCAGTATTACTTTTTCTTAACATGGGTTAAAATAATTTACACTCTTCTTTCAGAGAATTGAAAAGAAAACATAAAAATATTAGTTTTTTAGCGTGGAAAAGACCTATGCCCGTCCAATTTCAAGTCATGGAACCATACGCCATAAATATACCGGTTAAGTTTAATATTTCAATTCATGAGGGGACAGTCTCCCTTTTAATGAATCATTTGCTAGGTGCCGGTTAAAAAATTGAAGATTTTGTTCCCCAGAATCAAGTTCACTCGAGATATTTTGAAAGAATATACCTCCCAGCATTTGTCTTAATACAACAGCGAAAAGGTAGCTAGAGTTTGTTCAAGTTAAAACTGCAGTAAAAGGTCGCAACCAACCGGTGTGACGATATGGACTGATTAAATGGCTTTAAAATATTTCCTTACATTTCCCTCAAGCGAACGAGACGTGAACAAGAAAATCATGCGTCAACCTCAAAATGTGTTGGTTTTTCAGGTTGAGAGAATATACCTCTCAGCACTTGTCTTCATATACCAGCGAAAAGGTAGCTACGCCATCAAAAAGTACACATGTTCATGGGATTGCTAGTCTCATCGTCAGTCTTTCGGATACTTTTCTAATGCATCACCAGTAAAAATTCCATTGGAAAAATTATCCGTTTATAGAAAGCTCCCAAAATTGTACACAACTGAAATATACATTTTTGTCACAATTCGCACTTCTACAGGATTGTTTACATTGCGAAGACGCTGAGTATGTCATTAGAGCGTAAACAGGTTGCGTATCCTGTTCAATGCTATGCTATTTGCGCGAAGCCGCCATATTCTTAGTCGCTTCCCTCAACCCAGGGCTTGAAATCATCGCAGTAATACGTAATTTTTGACGACTTGTACCTATAGGAATAACTTTGGAGGTGGCTCGAAAGAAATATTTTGTAAAGTGTTCATTCAGACTTACCTAAAATCAACGATCTATTTGCAAGAAAAGGGGGAAAGTAGGAAGTTCCGATTATAAGAAAATACAATAAAGCCTGAAAAACCAACACATTTTAAGGTTGACGCATGATTTTCTTGTTCACGTCTCATTCGCTAGAGGGAAATGTAAGGAAATATTTTAAAGCCATTTAATCAGTCCATATCGTCACAATCGTTCAAAAACCAAAGCGCATAGCATTTTCATTCGCTAAATTTGCATTGGAGACCATAACTTTTTAATTAAACTCAGAGATATCAAAATGGGACATGATCCCAACGGTGAATATAACTTTCGAGCAACCTTTTCTCTTTTAAAAAGCCATTTTCTGTCACCGCTCGCCATTTTAACTTTCGACCAGCCGGAAATGAAATGGGTCAGAACATGGCGTATTGCGCAAGAAATTATTACAGCCATAGTGGCTTTCGACCAATCAGTAGCCATGGATATGAAGCAATACTTTTCAGATATGAAAAGGACGGCCAAAATTCGTAACAAGATTGTGATAAACAAGAGGAAGAGTTGGGCCGTTTAGTTGGGCAGGAGGAATCCGCGGTGTGGGGAGGTGGGCGCCCACACGACAGGGCGCAATTGAAAACTCCGCGAGGAAACAGGAGTATAAAGCACGGTAAAACCTTCCGAAACCAGTTCCGAAGTTGTAAATCATTCCTGTTTACGCCCGTGAAAGTTTCCGTTTAAGGAATTAAAAGGATTCAAAGATGCTCCTCACTGGTTGATATGTGGGAATATGGCCTGCATCACGTTGTAGGTCTGCAGCGGAAGCCAGCATATGGCAAAGAGCGCAACCACGATGAACAGCATCTTTATCACCTGCAAATAGATAAGCAAAGTCGAAATGAATGACGAGATAAATTGTACCTAATATAGCATAATTCGATTACATTATTAGGATATACGAGACTAGCCACGGTATTAACCCCACGGAGATACCCGCATGTGCACAAGAGTGGGAAAATTTCATAGAGGAAGAATCATTCGTCAAATCATCGAGGCGATTGCAAACTTTTGCAACATTTTAATAACGTATTAAATATCTGCACTATTTGAAAAACTATATGAATAACTTTTTTCTTTCTTCACTTCGAGAAAATTCATCTTCTATCCACATTAGAAAAGGACAGTGATACTTGAATTAAGCGGCCACCGCTGAACCCATGGGATAATGGCCGCTTGAGGAGGTGACCGCTAAAGGGAGGGGAAATTTACGCCGCTTATACGTATGGAAAATTCATTTCGTTCCCGAAAAAATCGGCCGTTTGAGAGGTGATCGCTTAATGGAGGTGGCTGTGGAGGCAGGTTTCACTGTTTAAGGCGAAACTTCATGAAGCCATGTTACATTACAAGACCGATGTTTTTTGTATGCCCCCCAGTTACGGACATCCACATTTCAAAAATCCTTCATAGTTGTTGCCTCAAAGTTGTGTAATGACTTGCCAAAACAAGTGAAAGACTACATCGCTAGAAATATTAATGAGAAATCTTTTCAAACATTTACTTTCCAGTGATTCTTGATCAATGATCACATTATTTATTATTGCTCTGAGAAGACATCATCATTCCGAAATGAAACTACTCCACTCCGCGTAAAACCAAGCCTCAAGTCACGAAAAGTCCTCAATAAATACAAACGGCAAATATTTGAACACGAACAACATGTAATGACGTAGAATAGATCCTTATACCTCAAGTGGAAGTAATCTGACCATTTCGGTTCGGAGGTTTTGTTAAGGCTAACCTGCAGTAAAATAGGGTAAGAGTACGCGGTCAGAGCATGGGACTGATAACCGCATTGATGTGTCACTGCATTAGGAAAAAAAATGTTCTCGAGAATTTTTTCATGCACTTTTAAGAGCATTAAAAACGCTAGTATAATAAAGCAGAAGCAAATTGAAAATGGGCAGAAATTAGAATATATCGCACGCCGTACTGATTTCAAATTTCAAAAGCCTCGGAAAGAAAGCAAATACCACGGAATCATGGCTTAGAAAACATTCTTGGCAGCCAGCTCTACTACGATTACGCAAAATTGCGTTTCATTCATGCAAAGTACCAGTCGGGCCGCGATCTCTTTCGTAACTAGTAAAACTTGAATTTTTGAAGTTCTTGAAGTCACAGGCTGAATTAGCTCTCCTTACGGCCGCTTTACACGGTACATTTTATTGTACAAAAGCATGTATCATAGATTGTACAAGAAACTGAATGGAAATAGAGCAGGTTCTATTTCTCGTTAAGCCATTCAGACAATCATCCAATTAGCCGCTTTACACGGTATAATTTTTCTCATGCAAGAGTTCATACATTCGTCTGTACAATAAAATGCGCCGTGTAAAGCGGCCTATAAAGATGAAAGGTGAAGGGAGTTAATTAGTCAGTGGATAAGTATTTAATTTAATGTAGCTTGAATGTTCTGGATGTTATCAAATGAAATGGTAATTAGAAAAAGAATACTTTGTGTCTCCGCAGGAAAGTGAATTTGGTCGACCGCGGTTGCGACCTCATATGAGTCATTCTCAAGACGACAAAAGGCTCATATTGCGCCGCATTTCGCTGTCTTAAAAATGACGCAATGTGGCGATATGTGGCGCTATTTAGTCGAGACCGCGGTCGATCAAATAAAATATCCAGTGGAGACACAAAGTATCCTTTCTTTTACAATGACGAAATTCTACAAAGTACTGCCTAAAAGCTTTGATCATGTAAAATGCGAGAATTTCTTTTCGCGATTCTGATTGGCAATCATTCTTATAACCAGATATTATTTCCACTGAAAAAACTAAAATTACTGACTTAAATTTGTATTTAAATTACAAATAAATACAATTATGACAAAAGGGGTTAAATAGGTTACAAGTGCCATGAAAAATATTTACATTATTTTTTCCGACATCAGCACGTCACAGATAAATGATTTTAAAATACCACATTTGCTGCTATATGGCCATTTTAATGCAATTCCCTCATCATAAAAAATTCAACTTATTTTCTCATAGTGGTCAACGTTAAGTTCAACGATTTTTCCCATTGTGTATAGAAATATACGCACTCTCGAGAACTTTCGGGTGATTCCGATAATGCAATATCATGACTAGTCTGGGTATTCCTCAAAATTTGTCAGTTGCAAATTATAATGCAAATTATTTAATTATATTAGATAAGAAAAGACGTGATATAGACTATGTCTCATTTGTCATTGGCCCTTAAACAACTACATGGCCGATAGCCACAAGATGTAAGTGACAAAATAAATGAAATTATCTACGAAATTTTGTGTTACAATAATTTAAATGGTTTTATTCATTTAAATTCCAAATGATATTTAAATGACAAATACTCATATTTTATAAACATTATCAAACTCGTCATAATTTTAACATTATTGAAATCAATAACGACAATTATGCTGGCAATAAACAACACGCATGCCCATTCAGTATTATAAAAATAGACATTCCGGTTATTTCTATTGAGTAAAAACAAGAAATATAAGCATATGGAGATCCTTTAGTAAAAAAAACTTTTGGTTCCAATGATAAGTTTCCTTCGCCGCACATAGTGAAAGTGATTCCAAGAATCGACGCTGCTGTCATGGTAAGATTTCATTTCGCTCATTCTTCTCGGAAGTGGAGTCTTAAGAAGCGCCGTAAAAGGATCTCTGAAGAGAAAAATTGGTCTTAGCAGATAAGATAAGACGAGCAGAAAAGTTGAACGTCTGGGTGCATCCTCTCCAGCAGCAATTTTCGCAGTGGACGCTCTTCATCTCAGAAATCCAAACATGAGCACTTTTTGACTGTCAAAGTTCATTACTCACGCCTATCGTGAAGCGAAGAGTGCGTAAACGTTGTTTTGAAAAAGAGCTCATTTCCGCATCGTGCGTAATGATTCCGGAAGGGGCGGAAAATTGACAAATTTCAAAATCGACAAACTCTAACCTATGACGTCCATACGCTCTCATTCCGAGGCGAATTTTCAGGGCTGTCTTTGCCCCCATTATCCGAGGCAATAAGTTGATGTTGCTGCTGTTTAGTGACGTAAACGACTCTCAAAATGACGTAAAGTGTAGATTGAGGACAAATCCGCCAACATTTACTACCAGAGAGGCAATCAGCCATCAGTTTCATTTTTCTCAAATTTCCAAAAACCAATATGGCCACTTTTACTTTAAATTTGTGTCTCAAGATAGGAATTGGCTCTAATAGGAAGCAGGACGTGATTAAAAATAAAATGTAACTAATCGAAAATCTTAAGATAGTTTGAGCGTAATATTATTTTACTGAGAAATCACTGAATTTGGTCTCATTTTAAAGAAACATATATTACCCTTCCATTGACACCAAAAATTCAACCCTTTGCCACATTACTTTCCGAGATGTTTGTCAAAAAATACCAGCCTTTTTATATTGTAAATGGTATGTGTATGCACTCCAGAGAGACCTTATATTAAAAATGAGGCGTTTCCTACTCTTAGATTTCGTCAAAAAATCGACTGTGTGTAGTTTGTGTGTTTTCTCAACTATTTTTGAAAATTAATCACATTGTCAAAGCAGTTAATTCTTCGGGATCACAATAAACCTTCCGTTTTGACGGATGTTCAAAAGTACGGCCTGAAAAAAATGAGTCACGTTAATGACTTATTTGGATATTTTCATTTGATTACTTACAATTTATGACATGCAAAACTATTTTATTGCACCATTGCATTAGGATTAATAATGCAAAATTTAATTTGTGTATCTCACAGTTGGTGAAATTAAAACGTATATATCGAATATGGTCTCCATTATGATTAGGGAACTATCTCGCTCGCACTACCTTTAAATCTCATGAAAAATAAAATGAAACAGGAAATTTGATAAGATTCTAATTTATTTGATCTCAAAGGAGCTTTGTCTTCATTGACGCATCAAAATGGGAAAATGTGCTGCTTAAAAGTGAGTGTAACACCTAAGAGAAGAAATTAAAATTATTTGAATTTTTCAATGCGACGACATGAGTTGAAAAACACTCACACACATGTACAACTGAAATGGATGGAAAAACTTCATGCAGGAACGTATCATTACCGACGCGTAAAAAAAACTGATCTTTAGTGGCTCCATCTAGTATGACATAGCATCTAGTAGCATGGGAATACACACGACACAAAGTGATCAAATATAATTAAAGAATCATGAATAGATACGGAAAAAAAAGTATTTAAAGGTTTAAAGTGTTTTTTATCTCAGGATAGTCTGCAGACAAACCGTCAATCTGACATTGTTGTGTTAAAAAAAGTCTTACCTTTCGAATGCCGTTCCTAGTTGAAAAATTGGAAAAACACCTTCATTTTGTTTGATGATGGAGCTGAGCATGTGAAAATCACGACCACTTCACGAAAATTTTCCGATTCCGCCACAGCATACAAGAGAGCGTTTGGAGATTTAAAGCACACCTATAAATCTTTCGCACAGACGTGTCGTCTTTACACAATAGCCGGGAGCCCTGTTCCTCACCAACACAAGACGCTCGACCCTCTGGTGATACAAGGAGGCTGTTAAAGTAGGACAGGGACCATCGCGCCAAGCCGAGGTGGTTTTTGGGTGTTTCATGTTTCCATCTTTTAAAGTCGTCGAATAACCTAGCGTTCCAATAACCTAGTAACACGAGAGCGGCCAAACAAGATCCATCTTCATGACGGTAAAATACAACCATTATGAAATATTTTCAC
The DNA here is from genome assembly GCA_963169105.1 of Ceriagrion tenellum. Taxonomy (NCBI): domain Eukaryota; kingdom Metazoa; phylum Arthropoda; class Insecta; order Odonata; family Coenagrionidae; genus Ceriagrion; species Ceriagrion tenellum. The sequence continues at coordinate 52,051,548 of OY720637.1, forward strand.
AATACCAACGTATTTTATACCAAGTATGGAACCAATTGTCAGAAGACGTAAAAATAAATCTGAAAAGTCAAATAAACTTTTAAAAAAATATAATGAAGTATTAAAGTGAGGTGAATATCGTAAGTGACCTAAATATTGTACTACACCGTACACAATCTGATGTATTTGTATGATTTTGCCGTTTTTTAAATATAATGTCGGAGTCTGTGATATTAATAACTCTTGTATATATTTCTATTGTAATATATGTTTGACTCAAAAGATACGTATATCATAAATATTCCTAAGGGACACGCTTGTCCAAGAATAATAAATGTAATTTTCCATTCCATTTCTATTGTCGCCAACATGTGTCATTCTGAAGGTCACTAGCAGTGGGAACCATGTCTCGTTGAGTCACAACTCAGGTGCCAAAATATAGCATTTTCGTTTGATAACACGCATATGAATATTTTTAAATTTCCCCAGTGATGCTGTACGTCCTTCCCGAAGTAAAAGTTTACAGCTGTGTAAAAAATTACTATCGTCTATCTTTTTGATTCTAAGATGCTGGGGGCCAAATAGACGGATAGCATCAGAAACGAGTATGCATGCCGTATACTAGAAAGAAAAACCATGAGAAAAATTAGCAGTAATGCAAAGAAAACGAATTTGTAAGCAGCATAATGATAGAAAAAACCTGATGAGGAAGACCAAGGTACAAAAACATGGCCCAAATAAAACGGGGTACGATAATAGGAGCTAGAAGGGCATATAGCAGTAATCAGGTAACGGGGTAAAATAGAGGTCTACAGAAAAACCTATCGTGAGATGAATTAAAGGCCGATTCAAAGGTGAGCGGAGTGGGGGGGGGGGCTGTGCCTGTGAACCTAAGAGCCCCAAAGAATACACATTTTTACTGGAACTAAGGTAGTTTGTGCGAGATAGTTCCCTGGCATAGTGAAGACCATATTCGAATTATGTGCTTCTATTTCAGAAGCTGTAGGAAGCATGCATTAAATATTACATAATTAATGATGCATTGATATCCTTTAAAATTGACAAATTCAAAGTAATTAAATAAAAATATCTGCATGATTTTTTTTCACACGGTACGTCTTAAACTCTTTCACAACAAAAGTTTTTTTGCGATACTGAAAAAATTACTTCGGTGACAATATGACTTAATTTCGAGAATAGTCGAGAAAACATAAAAAGTACACAGACAATTTTTTGACGAGATCTAGTATTTAGAAATCTCTAATTTTTTAAATGATGTCTTTCTGTAGTGCATGTACGTACCATTTCACATATAAGAGGGCTGGCATTTTTCAAAAATCTCGAAAACCTTATCAACGTTCATTCGTGGCGCCAGGAGAGGGGGTTAGAATTAAATATCAGCAAATGCACCACAGTTCACTTCCTGCGAAAGTCATCACAAAAATGCCATGCCTATACTATGGATAGAGTAAACATAAAATTTTCAAATACCTACAGTAAAATATCGTGGAATTACCTTAACTTCCGATATATCGTAAGGATTATACATACAAAACATATGTGGCACAGCAAAGAAACTAGGAAGATTGATTGCAAATCTAAGATCATAATACGCAAATATAGCATCTCGCCCCGAAATGTCCACGATGAATTGATAGACGTGGCCTTGGGCGGCAAATATTTGCAGACGTAATAATGACCCTCGGGATAAAGGCGACAGTAAGTGATGAGTGGTCCTGAAAGGAAAATCAAAAGAGAACGAAGCGGAAAACAAATTCACTAAAATAAACCCAACTAATGGGGCGCTGAGCGACTAGCCTACGGGAGTGAAGTTTCATTTTGTATTTCCCGTCGACGGAAAGATTTTCCAACCAATTAATTGAGACGGTCCCTATTTCGATGGATTTGGCCCTCTACATGACATTGTAGACAGTAAGCACTGCCATATTCAAATACTCTCCTCCCTTCCACAATATAAGACCCTTAAATACCAATAATAAGCACAAAAGGTGCTGGAATTGGATGAAATTAGATAAACATTATGCCTTTTTAAAAATGTATGTTTCATGATTCACGCTCTAGTCCTACAACCACTCTCCCTTATGCCCTTATGATGGTTGTAGGGCACTTTGGCATTGATTAAAACAGGATAAGGCAATTAGTGTACTCAAAAAGAATACCATATCGCTGAGAAATCCATACATGGAAAAATAAATTCTCCGAGCGAATAAAACTGACACGGCGAGAGCGAAAGAGTTTGAGCTTAAAAATACAGGGGTGGCATTGATAAAATCAAATTTATATAGGCCGCTTTACACGGTACAATTTATTGTACAAACGAATGTATGAACTCTTGCATAAGGAAATTATACCGTGTAAAGCGGCAGATTGTATGATTGTCTGAATTACTTAGCGGGAAATAGAATCTGCTCTATTTCCATTCAGTTTCTTGTACATCCTATGATACATTCGTTTGTACAATAAAATGTACCGTGTAAAGCGGCATTATGGCTGTAAAAACCCTGAAAGAAACTTCTTCCCCAAGAAATGCTGCAACGGGGGCAAATTAGAGCGTTACAATCAAGAGACATTCTCCATAAGGGCTCTTCGTCACTCGCGGTTGTGGTGTGGTAAAGTTTTTGAATGCTAGCTCTGAGGCTGCTGGTTGGAATCCCGCTTTAGAGAGCATTTACCACCCTTTACATTGATAGTTGACAGGTATTTTATCAGTAGAGTAAAGAAAGGACTTCGTAGCCCGAATGTTGATGAATGAATACAACATCAGCCATAGCTCCTCTGAAGAAATTGATTGAATCGGCTTCAACAATGTGAAAATTAATCTTGGACGATGGTATACCACAATTAATAATTTTCACAGGAATTTTTTATGGGAATATCGGTTATTCCTGTAAAATAAAATCCTCTTAGCCAAATACAATTTTTAAATTATGCATTTTGGTATTTTATCATTCAATAGCTTCTTCCTCCATATCTCTTGTCTTCCCTCCAGAGAAAAAGCGTTGAACGTATTCAATGAGAAATAAACTGGAGGAATAGACAATTCACAGGAGGCTCGTAAAGATTTACAAGAGCATGAATGAAGTCAGTCAATGAGTAGAATCCAAGTGGGTCGTAAGAAACAGTTGCCCCTTTCCGTCTGTACTTCTTAACTGATATGCCGAGGACAGGTTTTATGAACCGCGAGAGGAGCTTCGTAATTAGATGAAGGAGAAAGAAAACGAGAAATGCTAAACTTTTCGTCAACAATCTTAATATTAACCAACTAAAAAAGTTAATTAACTGGTGAGCCAATAAACTGCAGTTTCATAAAACGCAAAAGAATTGAAAGATATGAGAAAAAAATACTATAAGAAAACAAAATTGTTTAGACTTTCTCGAGCGAAAACGGTTTGGTTGATTCAAAAAGTAAAGAGTCATGCAGGAATAATTGAGTAATGAGAATCTTGGATGAAAATGGGTACTGCACAAAGTATATGCATCCGTAAAAAAGAGAAAACTTCCATGAGCGAACAGGCGTTTACCGATGGGACTATTACACAAACAGTGAATTTACGAGTAAATACAAGACGATAGGGTTAATGAAGAGGTAAGTATAGTGAGTGGCGCAATAAAATCGTGAGACCAAGGCCATAAACTGGGGAAATAGAAATGAATTAAGGATAATGCTACAACTCTAGAGAAATGTGACGATAGTATAGTGGACAGAAAGGCATGAACGAAGAAGAACTGGACACGCGAGGCGAGGAAAGGAAGTCAATACAATGTGACTCATAACTTAATAATTTAGCCTACTGTTTTTTAATTTTTTACTTCAATACTAATTGGTTTTTCTGTTCAATTTATAAAATGTTTGTAAGCGTTTTGATGCAGTTAACAGAGATAATGTATAGGTATAACAGGCTTAAGATTGAAGTTCAAGGAGAAGACTAGCAGATGGAGACATCCATGAACCTCTGACGAAGCCAGCCCAAAGCTAGTGAAATATAGTCATAAAAAATACTCGTTAAATAATAGTAAAAAAAATAATAGTTATTTTTACCGAAAAAAAATGACATAGAAAACTCAAAAACTTAGATCAAAAGATTATTATTCCTACAATGGAGCCATGGAGATTGTGTTGTGTTGTGTTTGTGTTGTGTGGGTGTGTTGTGTTTATTGTGTTTAATGTTTGCCCAACATATACATAATTATAGGGTGAACAGTCCAAAAGTATAAGTACAAAAATTAAAAATAAACTGGTCATAGCCACAAAATAACAACAATCAAGATTACAAATACTGAAAATACTAACTAAATAAGTCACAGTCGCAAAAAACACTAAAATCAATCTAAATCACTTCACAAACAGATTCTTAGCTTCTTTTAAAAAGTAGTCTTTCCTTATGTATAAGTCCAGTTCGTTGAAATGCTTGTTATATATTACACAAATCCTTTGTATTGGCGAATTTTCACAATAATTGGTATTCACCCTTGGTATGTAAAAGGTTCTTTTTAACCTACTATTAACATTAGGCACTATGATTCTTATTTCCTTCAATAACTCATTAGTTAGTCCCTTATTGATGACATCATGAAGAAATAGCAGATCGTTTATGCTTCTTCTATTTTGTAAGGTCTGGAAATCAAACTCTTTTAACAATTCATTATAACAAACATAATTGTCAAAAAGCGGATACACATGATATAATACAAAATATAAAAAAATCTTAAAAATCTCTTTTGAACGTGCTCAAGCATTACAATATGTTTCTTTATACAGGGATTCAAAATAACCGATCCATATTCCAACTTACTTCTAACATAAGAGTAATACAATGTTTTAAGTACCATCTCAGAATTGAAATATATTGACATGCGGTGTATAAAGCCCAATAATTTATATGCAGTCATACTAGTATTCAGTATATAAGTGGTGAAATACATTTTGCTATCAAAGGCTAAGTCCTTCAATTCATTAGTCCTATTTAATTTGGACCCTACCATATGGTAATTGTATTCGATTAAATTTTTTCTCCGGGAAAAAGACAAAACAAAACATTTATCAACATTAAAAAGTAAACCATTTTCATAAGACCAGGTGACCAGACTGTTTAAATCTGATTGTATCTGGAGACAATGTTGTAAGTTGTTCACCTTTTTATATATTTTTACATCGTCTGCAAACATTATACATCTTGAATACATTGGGGCAAGTCATTAACAAAAATCAAAAACAGAAGTGGACCCAGGTTTGAACCTTGTGGCACACCAGAAATAACAGAATATTTGTCAGATACCAAGTTTCGATACACTACATACTGCTTTTTTTCATATAGAAATGAACGCAACAGAGTTAACAACGAACCCGTAATGCCAATACTTTTCAGTTTGCTTAGTAATATGTTGTGTTGTACAGTATCAAAGGCCTTTTTAAAGTTTAGGTAAATTGCATCCACCTGAGAACCGCTATCCATAGAATTCATAACATTATCAATTAGGATAGCTAGGTTGGTCATTACTGACCTATTAGCTATAAAGCCGTGCTGTGTATCACTTATCTGATTTTTTATGAGAAAGTTAATACGCTTATATAAATGGAGTTCATTATATTGGAAAATGTCAAGAGGAAATTGCATAATTAAAAATCCCTGCTCAGTAGCGAAAACCTTGAAGGGAAAAAATAAACATAATCATTTCGAACCCGAGTTTATCGACTCCCATCCGAAGCGATCTTTGGTGCGTCTCTTGTGGACCGAGCTCACTTCGCAGAACCACTACGTGCGTCATTGTTTTTGGTGAAAGAGCACCACACCCCCCACCTCCTCATCACTCCCCCTTTTACACTTCTCATAAAAGTTTTGACGCCACACCGGGTGCCGTGAGCACCCTCCCCCCCTCCTCTTTCCCCTCCTTCGATCTCCGCTTGCGTAAGCGCACAAGTGCCCCGCGAGAGGAGACACGACGCGTCGAGCGCCCGGCACAATAAATCGCAGGCAAGTGCAAACGACACCCGCGTTACGACACGTCCCGCTGCTGCTGCATACATGTGTTCCCCTCGTTTTCCTCCAACCACCCGCCCCCTTTTCCCCCCTCACCCTTTCTGCCGGCACCAATTTTCGACGATCCCAACACGGCCCTTACTGTTGAAGATAGAAAAATTACTATTTTCTTTGAATAATCACAAAATACATAACGTTTATTTTCGTTTTTCTATTGTTTTTCGTTTCCTACGAGCATGAATATATATTATGGATTCGGATGTTTGGCATTGTTGCCTAGGATACGTGTTGCCTAAATTTCCACTTTTAGTTCACCCAGTCCTTGGCGCCACTTCGATTAGAGCAGGGGTACCAACCCGCGGCCCGCCTTAAACATTTTTCCGGCCCGCGAGATTCATCACACTTTAATACAATAACTTTAACGCAATAATAATAACTCATTATGTTTCAATTTTTCACTTCAAAATAATGTCTATAGTGGGTCTAAATCTAATATGGGAATATACAATTTTATATGCGGCCCGCGGAGTTATGATGCTTTTCCAAAGTGGCCCTCAAGTTCATTTTTGTTGGCCACCCTTGGATTAGAGTCTTTTTTGTTGTTATTGTAAATAGACGTAGTTAATTGTTGCTAACGTGAGACTGTGGTGAATACTCAATAACGATCGAAGAGATATGAATTATTTGATGCTTTGAATAATATCTTGCTATTTTTCTGATCTAAAAATTAATTTGTAAATGTTTGAGAGGAAATATCAATTACAGGAAATGTTTAAGAGGTTTATGAAACGTCCATCGTGTGCTGACGACGATGTTTGCCAGACTCTGGTTCTAATTTGAATGCATTAAGCCCGTTCGGCTTAAATAAAGAATTTAGAATGCCTTGTTTAAACTGAACTTGCTTCGTACCAGGCTGCAAAACAGGGTACGCGTCTACGAGGACCCAAAATAGGAGACGTGGATTGAAAAATAAGAATCTGTTCAAGGCGGCGGTAAGTGCACTCCTTTTTACCTACACTGCAATGATGACCATTGGGAATACTCATGAAGTCACCTCTCATTGTTATTAAATTTCAGTATAGAGATATTCACGAAGTGCTTAGAAGTTAATTGTGCATTTATTTCATTAAATTTTGGAGAGGAATTAAATATATCTGTAGACCGGACGTTATGAAAAAGTGTATAATTACGTCCCGCGTGTAGTAGTACATTTTTTATCCACTGCATTATGATTAATTGTTAGTAAAACCCATGCATATTCATGGTAAAACCAGCACAACGTGTTTATTTACAAACTATCGACTGACTTTACATTTGAACTTCCGTTTTCCATCACTAGGCAGCACCACTTTCCAAAAAATTCTTTGTTTAGGGAATGCGGGACAACAGTTTTGGCAACGAGATCCCAATTCGTAATATATATTCATGTGTACGAGATAAATTTTGAGCGTGGGTGCATTCCGTTTCACGGTCCAATCGCATGATGCGCCACCGCATCAGTGACCGGTCCGTTTCTCATTCTCGCATTTAAGCCTTTGATGTGGAAGAGTGAAACGGAACGTCTTTGGAGCGGGCGGAAAATTTGAATAGCGACGGCGAATCGTTGCTAAGGGTTGTTGATGAGATATTTCGGAAGGTAAACACAACCACAATGAAGACCGGAATGGAAAATAGACAATTATTTTTAGCGGTTAATGCCGCAAAATCCGTGTTTTAGTCTCCGTGAAGACTCTCACTTCATTCATTTTCTACATTTCGCATGCGTTACCATAACAAATAAACCGCCTAAATTACGCCACCTCATCGACTGCGCCAGCTTTTCTGTGGAGCGTTTGGAGCGCATATTATGCTCGATGCGTGGCCCCATCGAGAGAGCATTGAAGCGCTCCGGTGTGTGAAACGGAACGCACATAGTATTTTCTGTTGTTTTATTGTATTGTTAGAGTTGGTTCAAGTGTGGAGCCATTATAAAAGAGTCCAATTTCACAGTTAGCGACGAATGTTGTTTAATGAGTGTATCAAACCCACTTCTTTACGATACCTATTCCCTTCATTCTCTTTCGGTTGGCATCCTTTAACCACGTACCATTGCAGCACCTCACACTGAGGCCACATAACTCACCAATCTACATATAATGCAATACAATGCGAAATTCATTACAGGAACTGCAGAAGAGAATTGACCAACGGAATGGATTATATCGGGAAAAGGAAGACTCACACGGGAGTTGGGACAGAAGACTGAGGTTGAAGATTGAAATGAACCGACACCTAAAGGAATTACAGATGGGGCACGAAGATTTCAGGGATTATTTAAAGAAAATTGGGGATCAGCCAGATGATGAATGCAGTTGTAATAATGGTGCGGACGGCGCTAAACATAGAATAACTGAATGTCGAAAATATAATTAAGAAAGCACTGAGTTAGAATAATACATTGACCGTATTCTCTTCGGGTTTTACCGCGTCGATACATTTTTTTGGGGGACAACAGTTTCAGGACCTGACGAAGCCAGCTGGAAGGCAGGCGAAACTGTTGTCCCCCAAAAAATGGATCGACGCGGCAAAAACCCGAAGAGAATACGGTCATTAAATAACCGCGGAAGCCTCCGTACCAGAATAATACATTGGCAAACAAATTGTCTAGAGAAATTAGAAAAGAAATTAGGAAACACGAAAGCATCAGGATGCTTCGCACACTTCGCACTAGCCATGACGGCTGAATTTGCAGACTGAAAAGTATGGAATCGGAATAAAGGGGATGAAGAATAAGGTCCGGACTGGACGAGTAGAGAAAGAGAAGAAAAGAAGAGAGGTCGTAGGAGAGACGACTGTCTACGTCAAGAAAAACGATCCCAGATTGCCCCATGAATGCCGGAGTATTACCTACGATTAGTCTACACAGCTTTAAGTCGGTGTTTAAGTAGTTTGATCCTTCATGTCGTGTCATGTCGCCCAGTCCGTATCTTATTCTTCATCTCCTTTCTTCCGATTCCATAATTATCAGTCTGCAAATTCAACCGCCTTGGCTAGTGCGAATTGTGCGAGGCATCCTGATTTTTTCGTGTTTCCTAATTTCATTTCTAATTCCTCTCGATGATTTGTTTGCCAGTATATTATTCTTTTCAACTTTTCTTTCCTTAGTCCTTTCTTTATCGTATTTTCAACATTCAGTTATTCTATGTTTAGCGCTGTCCGCACCATTATTACAACTGCATTCATCATCTGGCTCCTTCCCAATTTTCTTCAAATAATCCCTGAAATCTTCGTGTCCTATCAGTAATTCCTTTAGGTGTAGGTTAATTTCAATCTTCGACTTCAGTCTTCTGTCCCAAAACCGACGAAGCGAATAGATCGTGGCAAAAGCAGCGGAAGTGACGGTGAGAGAAAAACGGTTGAGATACAGACGGAAAATAACTCCAAAAAATCCGTTTCCCCACGGCATTTTTAGTGAAGAAGATATCGACTGTTCGATGGTCTAAAATCGTTTCCATACGTTGTTCATTCGCCTCCCTAAACTAGCTCTACTCGGTTGTTCTTCGATTCTCCAGAAACCCTACAATATACTTCCCCAAAAAAGGAGAGAACTGACACTATTTTGGAACGGAGAACCTACTGAAAAAAAATACTTTTTGTCTTAACAAAGTCATCAAGCCAATCACGAATCTGGGTTGGTGTCACGGTTCCTTCAACGGTGTTGTTGATATTTGTTATCCAAAACGCAAACTGCTCTTGCAGGGCTGCTCTCACAGTTACTGCCCTGAGGACGCATTCCGTCCATTGAGAGCAGAAATTTAAAGCACCTGACACTATTTGAAGACTGGCGACCAAGTTTTCCCTCTCTTGAGCGCATTTAAATAATAACGATTAGACGAGCTAAGGCGTTCTTGGAAACCCCGATCGGAAGAGGTAGTGATGGGCAAAAGGTTTCTGAGGCCGTGATGGAAGGGAGGATGCTGGGAAACTGAGGAAGGTGGAGGAAGGGGATAGGTTTTAATGAACGGGATTAAGAGAGGTGGAACGTATGCGTAGTCGACAAAGAATTTTTCTTCTATTCGCGATCTTTTTTGCGGTCTACAGGGTAATTGCAGCAGTGATATGATTCATTCATTCATTGTTCAATCCTCAGATTGGTTGACTGCAGCCCTCCACCCTTCCCTATCTAATGCTAGTTCTCTTACTCCCTGGTATCTCTTCCTACTGTCGGTGCAAAAATTATGTAGACTCGAGTTTGGACACTGATTAAAAACGAGCCGTGGTACCCACATGAATGCGAGTTACACCAAAATTTCTGCTTGTTTTATTTTACTTTTAATTGTGGTTGCCGATTATTTTTATATTACTCTTTCGTTTGTTTATTCCGGCGAGAACAAAAAAGTTCGGGATTTTTACCGTTTACGAACGGAGCACTCTCTTTGTCATTATATAGTGAAGAAACTTGAGATTTAATCGTAATGAAACTGTAGTATTGTGCAGGAAAAACATATTGAAATGTACCTTTAAACGTTCAACTCTTCGTATTGTGCCATCAAAAAGTTATTAACAAGTTTATGAAACCACTTTTTCTTGGTTATGAAAAGTAGTAGAAGCAAGATATTGGTCTTGTTTTGAAGCTATTTACATTAGTATTTAATAACAAATACCATCGTACACTCACATTTTGATGTTGATTTTTTAAGAGTTAATAAACATCCGAGTATTTTAGCGGGCTCAAGCCAGCGGTAAGGCGGCCGTTTTCGCGAGAGGGGTAGTAAGTGCTTTCCCCTTTACTTGGTCCGTGAACTTATTAACGAGTCTTCCTCAGGGTAATTTTCCCTCTATTTTGCCTTATAGTTAGTATACAGGGCTACATCTTCGTGGGAGACTTATGAGGATGGTTCCCCCGTCATCTTCCACACCACAGTACCCTGGTCGATTCCGTGAACTTCACTCTCACCCGAAGCTTGGGCTGTTGATACCGGTCCGATCTTTATCTGCGCTATCAATGCCTTCTGCTGATACTGCTGCCTCTCAGTAGTGGATAAATATGATCATGTAGAATAATTCATATGGTTAACCAGTGAACCTGACACGTGCTATTCAAATTCGTAAATGGTTTGGAAGGATTGGTGCTCGTGATTATGACAGCCACGTGACCCCTGAGGTAATTTCCTCCGGTTATGAGTGGTGGGTAATTAAGGTCTGACTGTGTATATTTGAAACCCTTCAAGGTAACACTCATTCGCCAAATGATAACCCACTTGCAATAGTCATCAAAGGCGTGATATCGTGATGCGTAGATACGAAGTCAACCGCACCTTGATCAAATTGCACATCCCTTTGCTAAGTCCTCACTTACTAGTGGAGATGTTTTTATAGTACGATTCCTCATGCCCGACTCAATACAAACATTTCAAATCAACCAAAGGACAGATTTATGAATTACATAGTATTTAAATGATTTAACCAAATAATTAATTTAGAACCAATGATAAAGATTTAACCAAATATATAAATAAAACACAAAGAAAAGCTTCACACTTCGCTAAAAACTGCTACGAGCGAACATAGTGTTTGACAACTTTTAGAGGAATTAGATGGGAGCCCCTAGAGACTCGAAGGCTACACGCTAGGCTTAGCTTCCTAAAGAAATTCAGAACTGTTGTGTTTCGGAGCGACACAGAGCATATTATCCTGAGGCCTCACTACATCTATAAGTCTGACAGAAGCGATAAAATAATAGAGATACACTGCCGAACAGATCGGTACAAAAACTCGCACAAGCGCACAGTAAGCGACCACAATAAAAACTGAGCTCCACTAAATACACTCCCATAATACACGTCACCATTTCACCTCCCAAAACCTTATCCCTTACATCTTTACACGGCTGGTGTCCTAACACCCCCTACCCCAGGGTAGTATGTAGATGTAGATAAGATCATGTGATTCATTTCCCATGTTCAGAAACATGCTTAGTCGAGAGTACTTCCCGTTAACATTCCCAACGGTATTTTTTCGGGATAACATCAAGTGAATTAATTATCCTCAATTACTTAGGGAATGCGTCAAATAAGAATGGGTAGAGTAGCAAGAACATGATGTGTAGTATTGTGCTGATAAAAGAAGTTCCCAGGAAAAAAGAGGTAGGTGGCAATGGGAACCTTGAGTGAGAATGAAAAGTTTGCGAAGACCTGTAAATTTAGATTAGGTCGTTACATGGTTCAGAAACATGGACTCCCAGGTAAGAGGGCGAGAGTAGGCAACGGAAGTATGAGGTTTGGGTGAGGAGAGGAATGAAGGAAGTTTGATGAAAGAGGAAGAGCGGAAATTTAAGCGGAGGAATCTTCTAGAAGAGCTCAAGGAGAAGTCCGAGTCATTTTCGGAGGAGGTGATGAGGTTCAAAGAGATGCTGAAGACCGTGATGAAGTGGGGATGTTGGATGAGCGGGAAAGGGGAAGAAAGATAATTGGCTTAGTGGACGGGATGAAGAGGGGTAGGAAGTATGATAAGATTGATGGAGAAATCGTGAAAGAAGATAAGTCTTGCTGCACATCGTTCCCAACACATTTTTATCTAATTTCCCATAAAATTTGCGAATCTTGTCTGGACTAAAATTATTGAAAAAATGTATGCTTACTCCGGTTATATGAAAGAGGAAATACGGTAAAATAATTAAAGAGCACGTCTTATTTCAAAGATAAAACATACAGGTGGGACAGGTAGGAGAGGTATGACGTATGATGAGGTTAATATAGAAATTATGAAATAAGATAGGTTTGCCTAGGTAGAAATCTAGAGCTTACTTACTCCGTGACACATGGGATGTCGTATGGAAACAGGTAATGAGGGGAAAAGGGGAGATATAAGTTGAAAAAGAAACAAGGATGCTAAGTAAGCAGGAAAGGAAATATGTTTAATGGACGGAGTGAAGAAAGGTAGAACGTGCGCTGAGATGCGCAAGTAGAGATAAATCTAATAAGGAAGTTGGGGCTTGCGCCCGCCAAAGTCCAGAGGATATTTATTCTCCCCCTCTTAAACCTACTTAGTAGGAAGATATTGAACAAGACAATGCATCAATACGGCTGGAGTTGCATTCAATGCATTCCTCTCTCTTGTAAGAATATACGCCCATTCTCAATCAAGTGTCTGATTAGAGATCTCATCTCAAATACAGCAGCCACTGAGGCTCACTGACAGCTGCGATACTCCTGCTATATCAACGACTATTTTAAGTTACTATACGAAAGGATGGGAAGACAATGATGAGGATAGCGGAAATGATGGGAACTAATCCACTCAAGAATCTCGCACGGCGATCCACGTCCGAGATCCACTTAACTTACAAAGAATTTTTTTTTCATAAATCTTTTCAGCTACCGACGGGAGACGACAAGCCCTCGAAAAGTTAATCATCAACAATCAAATCTGAGAGGAGGCTGATCATACACCCTATCATTAAGTTCCAAGTTGATAGACAACGCGAAACATAATATTGTTTTATGTAGATGTCTATACATGCCACTCGGCATATTTCGCGGTGGTATTCGGTGTTTGGCCTGCCCAAATTCCAAGTTTCCCGCTGCATCAAAAAATGATATTCCTTTCATTTTTACCTCCCGACCTTTGTCCTAGAACTATAGAACCTGGCATAGTAAGAAAGGCATTTTATAATAATTTTAAATAAAATAAAAGAAGTTATAAAGAGTTATAAATCGCTCGAATTGGCTAATAATTTATGCACATGCCAAACTATATGGAGCTTAATTGAATGAAAGAAATGTACAATGAAAATAAGTAGGTATAAGTTACTTCCAGGACACTTCAACAATTTAGAGAGAACATAAATAACAGAGGCTTTAGGAGTTTGCCTCTAATAATAAATGCTATTTCTAAGAAATGACCACTTTCAATTTACAAAGGAATGCCGTACCATCACTAAAAGATTTGAAACATAAATTTTGAAGGCACATTGGTACATTTTACAGCTACGACTTCATCGAGCAAATAAATTCAACAAAAATTCCTATTTTTTGTTAACTGGCAATTCATAATACGATTTCTTCCCCGCATTAAAATCTAGCCCACTCGTTCATGAAACCCTTGACAAAATAATCTCTGTGTCAGCTAGAGTAATGTCTCCTTTATGTTACATATTATTTACACCACTGCACCCCAACCGACGAAGCACTCTTCCATATTCCTCTCCACCGCGTGGAAAGGAAACAACTACTCGGAGGAAAACCACTCCTAGATTTAGTTTTCGAATATAAAAACGAAATTTTATGACGATCTGGAATTTATAAAGGGGAAAAAATTCCCCTTTCGAGACCCGTCGTTAAATTCTCATCCCTGTCAATGCACAAGCCGTTTCCTGCTCTCGTTTCTTCCCGCTCGTCCAAATGGCCGCGCGTAGATTTTTCAAGATAATCCAAACAACTCGCGAGCCGCAGCCACTTCCTTTCGGAATAAACAGACTATCCTGCTTTCTCCGTTCCGACGAGATTTTCCCCAAAGATGGGAATGCGTAATAATCACCGACGAACGTTCCCAACTCCTTGCGTCCGTCAGGGTGTCCACCGAATTCCAATTATTTTTTCTCCTGAGTGTTCCAGGTTCTCCGATTAAGTTATTACATTTTTTCCTAGGTTCTGATTGCTCTTTGTTTTCAATAAATTGTTACCGAATTTCCCATAATATCTGAATATTTCCGCCGAAATAACATAATTTTGTTGCTTCATTGGATTACGTAAAAGAGGAAATAAAGTAACATAATCAAAGAGCACGTATAATTACAAAGAGAAAATAAACTAGAAGGGAATATCTGAAAATAAAATCGGGTGTCGGATAATAATTTATTTCGAGGGAGCCAAACGAAGATGGGCGGAAAATAATATACTGCCAGGAATGCAACTACCTGGGTGTTGAAATAACTCAGAATGGAACCCTGGCTGAGGCAACCAAAGGAAAATTTACAGGGAAAAAGGGTAACATCCATGTCGAATAGCATTTTGTGGGATCAAATTATATCCAAAACAAATGAAAAGAATGAATAATTCAATTATACGAGGCATTATCGTATATGGGAGTGAAATATGGCAGATGATGGAGAAAACAAAACAAATGCTTAATGAGACAGAGACGGATTATTAGAGACGACATGCGGGGATATGAAGACGGGAAAGAATCAAGAGTGAGAGAATAAGAAATATAATGGGAGTGACCCACACAATAGTCGATGACTCTAAAAAATAGCTTGCGTGGTATTGTGACATTCAACGCATGACATGACTATGACATATAACGCATGACTAACGAGACCTTACCTACTTATTGCATACGCAACTACATTACTACCTTATTATCTACGCAGACTTTAACTCGGATTCCACTAGGTAGAAAAAAAGAGGAAGGCACAGAATAAGTAGTAAAGGTATAGAATAGGCAATCAGAGAAAAGCAGTTACCAGAAGGCTTGTGGATTAATAGAAAGCTATGGTGGTCAGGCATCTG
The DNA here is from genome assembly GCA_963169105.1 of Ceriagrion tenellum. NCBI lineage: Eukaryota > Metazoa > Arthropoda > Insecta > Odonata > Coenagrionidae > Ceriagrion > Ceriagrion tenellum. Next base: position 52,067,017 of record OY720637.1, read on the forward strand.
TTACATTCGTAGAATGTTGAGAAACCGCTATATGATAGAGGAGTGAAAAGTGTGGCAGGAAGTGGTAGACCAAAAAAGTCAGAGCGAATATGTTGGAGGAATATTTGGAAGAAGAGAAGGAATATTCGGAGTCTCAAGAATAAGAGACCATGAACGAAGCAATGAGAGTAAAAGAAGAGAAAGAGGAATACAATGACGGGGCAGGATAAGATAAATTATTCATACAGCCATATTTATTGACCTATACCTAAGGATTTAAGGTCCTTTGACTGATCCCAATCCGAGAAACAACCGCGCAACAGGTATCTACGAAATACCGTGTAAGCCACCACTTGAGTGTGTGGCACGGGGTGATTCCACACCCGGTATGCAACACTCATCCCAGCTGAAATCAGAACCGCGCTCGCTCGCCCTGATGCAGGCGCAGGCCGAAAGCAGTAAGGATCACAATACGCGGTTAGACCATAAATTAGGATAAAGCTACGTTAACGAACATGCTACCATTCAGTATACAATTTAAAACTACTGGTTAGTCTTATAAATGCAACTAAAGAATATAAATACGAGTTACTATGTCGTGCAGGAGCTATATATTGCCGAATATTTCAAGAAGGGGTTAGTAGTTAATAATAATATTCAGACATTTACCACAAATGTAAAACCTACTTTACACAATGAGGATCAAAGCTTCCCAGACCTGATTTATCGCAAATATTAAGGTCCCTTGTTGTACGTGGAAAATTGACATTTTAAAATTATTGGTTCTACAGTCTAATTCCTTGATTTTATGCCCGTGATCATATCTAACATAGTAGTTTGGCTCTAGCAGAACATGTTTAACGTCCGGCAAAAAATAGTCTACATCAAACTTTCTTGGAAGATTTAATCTATATTTTCCCTTCGATCAGATAGAGGTTCCCAATATTTATTTCTTAAAAGTATTCTTCCGGTTAAGGTAGATCTTGTACAACATCAGAGAATCACCTACCGGTTCTCTACACTTTCATGGGCCTATCTCGCTCTAGAAAATCCTTTTTCGCCTCAGCACACGATCTGCCCTTCTTGGTGTTGTCCATGAAACCTATTCTCTTTCTCCCCCTCCTCCGCTTGCCCAGCTTCCTTCTCTCTATCACATTCTTGAGCTATCCCTCGTCCCTTATTACATCCTCCAGCCACCTAGTCTGCCGATCTCGAATTTCATTGAAAAATTTCCTTTCCTCGCCCACCATCGCAAGTACTTCCTCGTTAGTCTTCCTCTCCGTCCACATCACGTTCTCCATCCTTCTCCACACCCACATCTCAAATGCTTGCAGCCTATTATCGTCCTCCTTTCTGAGGGTCCACGTTTCTGCCTCATACAAAGCTACGCTCCATATCAAGCTCTTCGCCAGCCTCTTCTTCACATCCTTACCCAATGTCCACGTTATCAGCTCCCTACTATTACTAAACGCCCATCCTGCATGCATGCAGGAAATGATTGGTCCAATTTTCACCCCATTCTGTCAGAGGGTTGGTAGCTAGTAAAGAACTGTCATGCGATCTATCGGTATCCATTGATACATTGATACAATATCCATTGATAAAGAAACATATAATGAATGTTTTCATTTTACATGCCTTCCAGCCTCACCCCGGTTATCACCGGTTTGAATGCCGTTAAGTCCATATACATGTCTCAAACCCCTCACCCTCATTGCCGTCTCCACGGTTTCGTAGTACGATTCCCCGCCATTCATCACTGAACTCGTGGCAAAGGTCTCCTCTCATTTCTTTTCCGCGCTGTCTCGATGGGGGCGCAGTGTTTGCAGCAAGCTGGGGACGTGGGGAGGGAGGGGGCGGTGCAACGTCCTTCGCTCCACAATCGTGATTCTCCCGACAAGGAAGGACGCGGGCAAACACAAGAGACGAAACAAGAGCGAAGAAATATGACTTCGTCATCGGGCCACGAAAAACGATCGCGGTAGTTACATGTGGAACGACTGATGACGTACTCCCCCACCCTCTGCCATTAACCCACATGCCTTGCATTTTGAAAGGGGTCGGGGAGAAACTTACGACACGGCACGTGAAAGATCAACAATATGGTCTTGGAACCGAAGGTCGACTTGACGGCTGAGGGTAGATCTAGCCTAGTTCTAGCATTGAGCTTCGAGACAAAGGGAATGGTACTAACTATGACAACTGCCTGCCACTTAATCTGCAACCTTGGGTGGCAGTTAAGCCCGCGTTTGTATTTTACTCTCAAGTAAAGGTTCGCTTTATTTTCCCTTTTCATTACTTTTCCGATTTTGAATAACCAGATTGCAAGTGGCCTAATTGAAACAGTTGCCCAATTTACATCTTCCGTCATCATAATTCAGCAAGCATATTGGAGCAATACCACAAGCATTCTTTTCCTAATGGATTTTACGCCACATCTTTACGTAAACACCAGAACGCAAATTCAATCGTTCGGTCTCCACTTTTCCAAAACACTTACCCCGCATCTCACAATGCTTAATCTTTTAATTTGAAATATTAAAATACAGGCTAAACCCATATCCAAAACCTCGAGAGTCAAAACTAATCGGGCGATGATGTAACCCTCGATGTACATGCTCCAGCGCAATCACACTGACCACTCCGCCACCTGGCCTTCTCGCTCTGGCCACCTCACACTTGCTCGACTTCTAATTCTCGATGCATAAATCAGGTGTTGCTAGATCTCGGTTACCAGCAACTTAGTGTGAGAAATTCCAAAAATCGTCCAACCGATGGCTCAAAATTTGCACATCTATCAAAAAAATACCATCAACATTCATTTATATGCTACATCTCAAGTCTGCGCACAGCCAACGCCCAAATATTATTATGTGCATGTGGATAAAATACCAGCGGGGATTTTTTGTTACATACTGACTAGCGATACCCAATTTAACTTCATTCGAAATTGTTTCGGTGTGGATGCTAGTCTCAGGTCATCTACGCTTTTTCCTCCCCAATGTTAGTAATTACAGTGACGTTAGCATTGCTCAAAAATTGGACTTTTTCCATTGCATTTGGCATATAAGAGTCACCCCTCATTTCAGTCAATTGTATTCTAAGTATCTTTGCCAAATGTCTTCGAAAAATGGAAGGATAAATTGAGACACGAGGGTTGCCCTAAGTCATAGCCCACAATTTTTTTAAAATAACTCCATAATAACAGATACCAGTATGTTCAAACGGTCATCGAGAGACGGATCACCATTGTCCTCATAACCTTAATAGGTTATCACGACGCTACCGTATCTTAAATCTGAGTGCTATGACCAATTTTGCGGACTCTGCAGAGGATATACTGCAAGAGTAGGCTTGCAAATACCAGTCTGGCACAAAATAAAGACGCGAAAGAATGTTAACTGCTTTGTAATTTCGATATTTTTCTATTCCATTTTGAATAATGACACTAAATACTCTTCCTCACGACTACCTTGAACGACGAAGAGGAGATTAGCGCAGTGAAAACCTGACTATCCGTAACCGGAGCGTGGACTGGTATCTACAAGACATACACGCCGGAGTGAATCGCGGGAGGAAGGCAATAGAACTTGTATGAGATTATGTTGAAAAATAGAGAGAGTAGATAAAACAACAGTCTTTTATATGAATAAATTTCATACATACATACATACAAATCACATCGTTCCCTTCCGGAGTAGGCACAGTCACAAAGTTTCACTCATAAAAACATATGATTACACCTAACTCTGCTTCAATAATTTCCTCCATACTGACCTATCCTTGCAAACCTCTTCACCCCGATACACTTCTTCATACACGCCCTCCTGTTTTTAAGACTCCTAATATTCCTCCTCCTAAGAATTTCCTCAACCACCACTTTCTCGGCCAACCTCTACCTCTCGCACTATTTATTTCACTCATATATCTGTTTCGTTATTCGACCCTCATCCATTCTCTCAACATGGCCAAACCATCGAAGCACACTCCTGTCATACGTGTCCATTACTGGAGCATCTAACCCACATTCATTCGAAGCGAAAATCGCCATGTACAAAAGTGTACTTCTCCCCACTTTGTTGCATGGTAGTGACCACATGGGTATGCCAGGATGGACATAAAATTTAACTAAACGCCGTGGGTATGAGTTATCTGAGGAGTGTTTGCGGCAAAAGTAGCATGGATAGGGTCAGGAATGCGTGGGGAAATTTCATTTTTTTAGAATAAATAGTTTTTGAGAAAAAATGAGGAGCATTACTTTTTGGGTAACCCTTGTACATCAACACGTGTGGATGCCGGTAGGAAAGCCACTGGTTGTACGTTGAGTATGTATAGGAATGAGTGTTTGTCTAGGGAAGCGAAAATCGCAGTACACAAAAGTGTTTTTCTATGGCTGCGAAACCAAAGTAGGTCAGAATACGCATAAGAGCAGGCTAATTGCATTAGGAATGGGGTACCTGAGAAGAATTTGCTCCAAAAGTAGTATGATGAGGGTTACGAATGAGTGGGTAATGAAAGAATGAGGGTTGGAAGCACCAGAATTGGACATACATGAAAGGAGTATGCTTAATTGGTTTGGCCAAGTCGAGGATATGAATAAGGGGTGAAAAAAGACGCAGATATACGATAGTAAAGTGAAGCGTGTGAGAGGAAGAGGTAGACCGAAAAATTCATGGGTGAATGTAGTGGAAGAGACTCCAAAGAGGATGAACATTACGACTCTAAAGAACAGCAGAGCGTATATCTACATCTACATCTACGTCATACCCAGCAAGCCACCCAAAGGGTGTGTGGCAGGGGATGCTTCCACACCAGGCATGAATTTTAAGGCAGAACACCGAAACTACATTTAAACCAGCGTACCACCCATGCAACGCACCCATTAAAATCTACTAACCAAGAAACATTCTATCGTCAATCGTTTCAACATGCAAGAGGTACAAGGGCTACTACTACCGATTCAAAATATAATGCATAAATAAGAGCATCAATATTTACACCATGCATAAATAAGAACGTAGAGATTATAAAGAGAAAGATCTACTGTCTAGCTATTGTCACTATTCGCACTATTCATGACAGCTGTTATGGTCCCGAATGGTACGCGGAAAAAAATGACATTTTATACCTATCGATTCTACAATCTATCTCTCTAATTTTATTGGCGCGATCTTTTATTAGCTCCCCCTCTTCCCGCACTTTCCGCTAGGCGCAAGCCAAAAGCAGTCAGTCAAGAATACGCGGTCAGACCGGGAACAAGGAGAGCTACGTATAGGAGCATGCTACCATGCAGTATACCCTGTATACAAAGCGTTCAGGCTTGCCATGGTGAATACAATAAAACTGCCATGAGAAAAAGTTGGCCTGGATCGGGAATCGAAACACCGACCTTTGGCTTTCAGGATCAATTCGTGGACTACTACGCTACCCAGGCTTCCTAATTCCTTCTTCGTGGCAATTCAAAAGAATACGTATGAACTTAATGTTCTTGCCCTTGTGGTCCATCAAAAATGACAACGCAACGGAGAATGGACTTCAACTATTAAGTCCTCTATATATTAACTGGTATGCCCTTCCGGGTCCATCAAAGATCCTACTCGTTAGTATCATTATTGCGACTCATAAATAGTCCTACAAGCTACTAAACCACTCAAAAATCTGTATCATGCCGGATAGTTCATGCGAGGTGAGCTGTTATTAATGATGGTAAGATATTATGCACAGGTACAAAATCCACTCTACCTAGTGAGGTTCAGTACCTTTGAATATCTCATAATAGGATTTTTATCAGTTTCAATACGGATATATGAGTTGGCGTGCAATTCAACCAGTAAATATATAGAGGACTCAATAGCTCAAGTGGGCCAAGTCCGCGAAAGCAATAATGATGAAAACGCATTTAAAGTTCCATGTATTCCTCCCATAACTCAGAGCAACACCCTGTGCTCTCTAGAACTGCTGCCATTTAGAGGGAGATGCTCGAGCATTGAGCTTTATTTACCATCATACAAAAACTCCATAATAACAGATATCAGAGCGTTGAAACGGTCATCGACAGACGCATCTCCATTGGTCGCAAAGTCTTATCAGGTTATCACGACTTCACCGTATCTTACATGTGAACTCTCTGCCCAATTTTGTGGATTCTGCAGGTAAGACCGCAAGATTAGGTTCGCAAATACCAGTCTGGCACAAACTAAAGAAACGTGAAAGAATGTCTGAATGAATTGCTTCGTTATGTCTCTTGTTTTCTAATCTATTTTGACAAATGCATGAAATATCGTCTGCAGACCTCAGCAGACGATGATGTTCACAGAACTGTTTTCATCATCCATCACCGAGCCATTGCGCTAGGCTCTTTGGGATTCGTCATCATTAGGGGGCTTTCCCTCATAAAAAATCCATTTATCAGGGAAATATTCCGTTGACCTTGACAGAAGGTTTGATAACGTGCGCTTGAGACTTTAAGCCCTGAGGTGTTGGCCTCCGATCCCGTCGCCAGAGACAGCACGCTGTGTCACCGCCCAAGGGAAGTTTCTCAGCGACATCGACCGGAGCCAAGCAACTCGAAAACTTCCTCCTTCCCTAATGTCACATTGACTCCCTCTCGGAATGTATGCTCCTATTATTGGTCATTCAATCCCATGACTGATTGACCTCAGCCTCCGTCCTTCCTAACCTAATGCTTGTTCCTATGCTCTCTGATAGTTTAATGTACTTCCCTTTTTTTTGGTCCCTGTATTTATCCCGAAAGCTAAAATCCTAGTACACAGAAGAGAGAAACTGAATGCAAGGTCATCTTAAGAGGAGAGAAACTAATGAATACCTTCACCTATCTCGGAAGTACCACCACGTGGAACGGCAGAAGCATAATGGACATCAAGCGGATAATAGCCCAAGGTAAGAAGGCGTTCATGGCAAAAAGAGAAGTACTGTGCTCGAAGATGATACGCTTAAAAACCAGGAAACTGTATGTGAAAACATTCGTGTGGAACGTGGCACTCTATCAGATCAGAAGCATGGACCATTGGAAAAGCTGACCAGAAAAGACTAGAAGCCTTAGAAAGCTGGTGCTACAGGAGGACGCTGAAGATAAAATGGACGGAAAAAATAATAAATAAAGTGTACAGAAGAGTAGAAGAAGAAAGGGCCATATGGAACACCATACAGAAAAGAACCAGATGGATTGGACACACCCTGAGACACAATGGAACTGGAGAACATAATTGAAGGTAAAATAGAGGGAAAAGTCCCCAGAGGAAGACCCAGGAATAAGTTCATGGACCAAGTAAAGAGGAAGGTATACATAGGATACATAGAAAGAGTTACTAGGAGGTAAGGGGACTAGCATTAGATAGGGAAGAGTGGAGGGCTGCAGTCAACCAATCTTAGGATTGCACAACCAATGAAAGAATTTATCCCTTGGTCTTCGTTAGAGGCCCTGAATTTTCAGAGGCTGGCAAAGTTTTCCGCTCATTTTCAATTGGCTGAGCGCTTTTTACCCCCGCGTCACTCTGCCAGAGCGACATGATTCGTTTGTGATTAACTTGTTAAGAATTGAAGTGTACGGGGAGGTTGTTAAAATTCTATCATTCTGCGACTCAGACGAGGTAAGTACGATAAAATTTTATTTTAAATTATTAGCGCATAGACTGCCAAATCAATGGAATGTTTATAACTAAGTTTTCCATGATGTTGTCCTTACTTTTACGCTGAGTGAAACGCTGGGGCCACCAAACATAGGGCCTCTTGCCTTTGACTTTGGACTCAATATTCCCTTCAGTTATATATTTTTTCAAACCCATTGGTGAAAAGAGAAATAAAAATTTATGAAAAGGAAGATTAAAAATTTAATTTTGGGATATTAGCGCAACTAATCTGTGGGTATGAGAATATTATTCGCGTTACTACTGAAGTTACGTTACGTTTCGAGTTATTCATCCTACAGAGTAATATTGAAGAGTTTATTTAACAAAAAGTATTTTTGCTGTGAAATAGTATATATATGTAAGCGAGTTCTATACAGCCGTCGGCCGTCTCTCGCATCCTCTTCTCCAAGCCTCCTTGTCTCTCCAGTCTTCATTCTTTAATTGTCTCCTTTTCATATCTTGGGTGACTTGCTTTGTCCAGTCTTCTGGTGGTCGTCCTCTCTTCCTCCTTCCGGGTGGTTGCCAATTTAATATCTTTTTTGGCCAACGTTTCTCCTCCATTCTTTTTACGTGTCAATACCATTTTAGCCGTCTTTTCTCTATTTCTTGTGTGATTTTTTCTTCTACTTGCATAATTTTTCTTATATTTTCATTTCTTATTCTTTGTAGTTTAGATTTTCTGCTGCTTCTTCTTAGGAAATCCATTTCTACGACCTCCAGTCTCTGCCTATCCCTTTTGGTCATTTCCCATGTCTCTGCTCCGTAAAGGAGTATACTCTGAATAATTGTTTTATATATTTGCAATTTTGTTTTCCTACTTATGTCTTTTAACCATAATATGCTATTCATTTTATTTATTGCGAGTTTTGACTGATGTATTCTATTTGTTATTTCTTTTTTACTGGTTCCTTCTTTTCCAATCGTTACACCTAAGTATTTATACTCACTACAGTATGTGAAATAGTACGGTAGCAAAAATTACGATAAAGAATACCTACTCAAATAAATGATTCATGCTTTTATTACGTTCGCTCTTACAATCTGAACGTTTGATAACGTGATACATAACGTCCTCCAATTAACACGCTCAGGAGTCACCCGCGCTAAATTTGTTCCACGACTTGATCCCCTATCATCGAGAGTGCCCTGTGGAGAAATGTTGCTCGCAAGCGATTGTTGTCATTCCAACCGACACGTCCGGGCGCGGGACAGAAGGTCTTGCAAAATAAATGGTTCCGTGAGTACAGGTCTTTGAGCGGTAAAATCTACGTCAATTGGTAAGCGGATGCCTCTTAAGTGGTATCCCGAGAACATTCTAACGGTAATACCAATTTATGACGAAAAAACCTCTCACCATTGAATTCCAGTTCAAGCGAATGACTTCCCTTCAGTGTAAATTTTTCATGTACGCCAAATTCTTCATAGAGAGAAAATTTTCAAATAAGTACTAAGAAGTTACGCGGTTGAAGCGATTTTTTATGGACAGAATAGCGTGAAATTATGCATATTTATGTGCTCTCATCAGTAGCGTGTATTGACAAATGTGACAAAATGTGCATCATACTGATTATTTTTTTAATATATGCCTAGTGCTAATTTTATGAGAAGCTCTATGGCATATGATAAGTTTTTCGTAATTTTTCGATTACATAAGCACAGATTTCCCTCCTTTCACGGAACTACTCATTTTACATCTACATCTACATACTACCCTACGAGCCACCGCATGGGTGTGTGACAGTGGGTGTGAGGAAACCAGCCGTTTAAATATGTAAGGGATAAGGTTTTGGGAGGTGAAATGGTGACGTGTATTATGGGAGTGTATTTAGTGAAGCTCAGTTTTTATTGTGGTTGCTTATTGTGCGCGGAAAGGAGTTTTTGTACCTATCTGTTCGCCAATGTATCTCTCTTATTTTATCGCTTCTGTCACACCTAGAGATGTAGTGTGGCGTCTGAATGATATTCTCTGTATCGCTCTTAAACACACCATTTCAAACTATTATAATTTTTGGCAACAAATATCAAGGGGTCTCGCCGATTGTGATATTCACAAATAACACATTTCATTATAATTTGGCCTGAATGTCAAATGACGTCGCCATACGTTCCAGTTTGGCCGGGTCGGTCCCGGATGAGAGAGACTGTGCCGGTGCCCCGCTCATTTAGCTAATATTCCCAGGCTGACATCGAAGTGTTGCGTATTGATTCGTTTAGATCATCTGTACACTGCACCGAGAGATGCACAGAGTCATGTGTACGGCGATAAATGCGTAAATGGAATGCACTGCACCCATTTGTATCACGTATCCTGGGCCCTTGATTGCTTATCACTTGGTTGAACGAAAGAACCCATGTGATAGAAGACGAACTATGGAACGTCATTTTCCGACTTTTACCGGAAGAGATTAAGTCGCCTGGAGTTAAAATGGGTTCAACCATTTCTACAACCACAGCTGCAAGCAATAATGTCATTTTGTGACTGCAGCCGAAGAATAAAAATACTGTACACCATTGGCTTAACTTTTATAAAAATGCGTCCCGATTTTGCCCGGGTTTTAGTTTATTCAAAACCAGATATGCTATGGTTTTGGGTAATCGAAGAATTGGGCATTTGAAGTCGAAGAATAGAAATACTGTACACCATTAGCTTAAGAATTTGAAGGCCTCCGCGGAGTCGGTGAAATGGTAGTGAAGGTTTTTTCCGGGTTCTCTTCCACGTACTTTCATATTCGTGGATGAAAGTTTCGGTTGTCTACGGCTACCTTATTCAGGTTCACTCCAGACCTGAAGAAGCAAGCTGAAATGTTATCGAAACCGTCGTCCACGAAAATTGAACTCCGCGGAAGAGATCACCAATAATCTTCACCACTATTAACTTGATTTGTACAAAAATACGTCCAGATTCTAGTCCTAGTTTAAGTCTATTAAAAACTAGATATGTGCCGGTTATGTGCAATCAGAAATGGCAACCGTAACTAAAGAGCAAACACTCACCCGCTTCTTGTTCTTGAGGAGATTGGCGTCGCGGCGCCTCTGTGCGGTGCCGGGCGTCGTGGCTCCCCACAGTCGCATGCCCACTTTGGCGTAGGCGAAGGAGATGACGGCGAGTGGGCAGGCGTACTGCACGGCCGCGAGAGCGTGGCGGTAGGTGTTCATGACCCAGAGGGAAAGGCCCACGTTGCTGCAGAAAGGCTTGGTCCAGCCCTCGGGCCAAACGCCATCTGGACCCTGGGCCATCGGGCTCTCCGTCTGAGCGAGAGACGAAGATCATCAAACATCAGGGTAAGTTCAATTCACGAATCATCTTGATGATTATCGCGAGCAAAAATGGCGTAATCACTCCTTTTTGTAATGGTATCGCGGGCCACACCGCCACTCACAACATTACTCACGCAAGAATCATCACAAGTGGACAGGATATGATCACTCAAATGTTCTAAATCGACGAAACCATGTGATAAAATTAGTATTCCGAATACAATAATTACGCAGGGGTTCAATAATTGACACTTTCGAAGAGGTAAATATCACGGAGGAGGTAAGAAAGAAAGACTCATTCCTCCATGGCTCATGTTAGTACACCATGGGGATAAATTAGCTATATAAAGATAAATTTTACAAGTCAGTTGCTCTATGTAGGTTGGCCTCGAAGGAGCAGTAGTATTTTGCTTCGACGACCAAGGTCTAGCATATATATTACTTCCCGAAGTCCTATTTGAACATTCCTCTAAAATATTTCCTTCATTACGACTTAGGTTTCAACCCTTCGTGTCGTCCTCCGGTCAAGACGAATATAAAACAGAATTGGTATGTGTGGATACTAGCGTTCCTCTGACGCAGGGTTTCTTAAATTGTGCCCCGCGGGAAGGTAGCAAGTGCTCCGCTAAATCCCTAGATTAATTGATCATGTGTCATCACCTACCCAAAAAATTCCACAAGGTGCTCCATCAAAATTCTTCAAATCCCTCAAAGTGCTCCATCAGACGGAAAGGTTACCGGGTTACCAGGTTACCGGGATATCGAGATCTGTGTCGAATTATTTCTTCCTTTGCTAATTGTAAAGGTGTTTCTCCCTTCCCGAAAATTTTGAAATCCTTTATACAAATTTAGTTTCGTTTTTTGTTTAGTGTTTAACTGGAATCCTTTTCTAATGCAATGCGAAATCAATCCCTAAGTTTGGAGATCAGTTCTCGGGTTTCCTTCCGCGTGTTGTCTTTTTGTGACGACAGTTTCTCCAGCTATCCTGCTGGCGTCTTCAAGTCGACGCCCTTCGACCTGAAGCAGGATGGCTGGAGAAACTGTCGTCACAAAAAGACAACACGCGGAAGGAAACCCGAGAACTGATCTCCAGATGCTGAAACGCCGCGGAAACCTTCATACCAATCCCTAAGTTGCAGAGCACCAATATCCATGTCCATGAATCCCAGTCTTTGCTAATTTCATTGTTGAAGAAGATGTTAGATCGCCTTTTTGGGAGCACGCTCTGATTCTAGTTCCACTGAGAGAAAGGAAAATAAAGGCGTTGGAGAGTTAGCTGTCCCTCAGGTATCTTCGATAACTTTCACTGAAAAGCTTGGTGAAGCCATTTAAGTACCTGAGGTAGGGAAGTCTGGAATTCTAGCCGGCAATACAGGTGATGTAGAAGACCACCTTAAAAAGGAACCAGAGGATATTCAAACTACGCGCAGAAAAAAACAGAACAACTCGCTCTTCCTGTGATCGCACTAAATACGATTTTACCCTCGCCAGATAAATCACCATTGTCATTCTAAGCCACGCGACTTTTCTATATTAGAATGAGACCAAAATAGTGAGATCGCTGTTACTAATTTAAGGTTATGAACAATGGTTTGAGCCAGTTAAGTCTCATCTATAGCGCAATGACCCCTGGGTTTGCGCGGTCTTCTGGCAGAGGAAGGGGACGCTAAAGAGATCCCTAAGAGCTAAAATTTGACAATACTTCTACATCTACATACTACCCTGCGAGCCGCCGCTCGGGCGTGTGGTAGTGGGTGTTGGGACACCAGCCGTGTCAAGATGTAAGGGATAAGGTTTTAGGAGGTGAAATGGTGACGTGTATTATGAGAATGTAATTAGTGGAGCTCAGTTTTTTTGTGGTCACTTATTGTGAGCGGAAAGAACGAGTTTTTGTATCTGTCTGTTAGATAATGTATCTCTCTTACTTTATCCGTCACTGAAAATTGCAAAATATCTTAACTCTTAGCAAAAAAAAGCGTGCCGAAGGGCGTTAGCTGATTTCAAAAGTAAAATACTGGGAGAACACTTGAACGATAATCCTAAGGCATTTTGGTCATATATTAGGGACACTCAAGGAAATAAATCAACAGTACACACGCTTAAGAACATCAATCATCATCATAAAGGTGAAAAGCTAACCAACAGTCAACAAAAGACCAATTCGTTAAACTCATGCTTCCAAAGTATTTTCACTACTTGCACACCACATCTTTTCGATCCGCAGCCAGTTCTTGCCCAAAAATTTATGCCTGAAATTATTATAAATTGTCGCGGCATAGAACGTCAGCTAAAAAATATCAACCCTAACAAATCCCCCGGTCCGGATCAAATTCCTGCTCGCGTATATAAAACATTGGCATCAGACATAGCGCCTTACTTAGAATTAATATTTACCAAATCATTAGTAGCTCACGTAATGCCTAAGGACTGGAGAGTAGCAAATGTCACACCTATATTCAAAAGCGGCAACAGGGAAGACCCTAGTAACTACAGGCCTATTTCTCTCACATCCATTTCGTGTAAGGTATTTGAACATATAATCGTAAGCTCCATTATGAGTCATTTAGATAGGGAGGAATTATTAATAAATAACCAACACGGATTTCGAAAGGGTAGATCTTGCGATACCCAAATGGCTCTCTTCGTTCATGGCATCTTACTCTCGGGTGAAAATTATGTTCAAGTTGACACGATATTCCTCGATTTTAAGAAAGATTTCGATAAGGTACCTCATATTAAGTTACTCTTAAAACTAGAAGCATATAGAATAGATAAAAACATTTTAAGTAGGATTAAATCAGTTCTTACATGGGCAGGAACAAATGGCTGTTATAGATGGTATCATGTCAAACACAGCGTCACATCGGGTGTTCCTCAGGGAAGTGTCATTGGTCCACTTTTATATCTCTTATACATGAATGATATTAGCAACGTCGTTAAAAGTAAGCTTAGAGTCTTCGCAGACGACGCGGTTGTGTATAGGGATATAACCAATTCCGAAGATAGCGACTCGTTAACAATCGACCTACTTGCTATTCATGCTTGGTGCGAAAAGTGGCAGATGGAACTGAACATGAAAAGTGTGTAGCAGTCAGCTTTCGGAAAAAGAAAAATAGGCCAGGTAGGGCTTACAGAATTAATAATACGGAAATTATTCACGCCGAGTCTGTTAAGTACTTAGGGGTCACAATTACTCACGACATATCTTGGGGAAAACATATTCGGGAAATATGCGGTCAAGCATACAGGAAGCTAGGCTTTATCAAGAGAATACTCGGAAAATGTGATGAGAAAGTGAAAGAACGCTGTTATTTTTCAATCGTTAGGCCTCATCTGGAATATGCTGCCAGTGTATGGGATCCATATGAAGCGGGGTTGATATCGGAATTAGATCGCGTGCAGAAAAGGAGATAGATTTGTAAAACGATGCTACGATAAGTTTACTAGTATGCCTGGATTGTTAGAAGAATTGCGATGGGAATCGTTATCACAGCGTAGGTTAAATTATAGGCTGAACCTCTTAACTAAATTTCAGGAAAAACATTATTCTGACGACCCGAAAAATATGCTATTAACCCCCTCGTACTACGGCAGATCAGATCGCGCCAATAAAATTAGAGAGATAGATTGTAGAACCGATAGTTATTAAATGTCATCTTTTCCGCGTACCATTCGGGACCATAACAGCTGTGATCGTCGTCATGAATAGTGCAAATAGCGACATTAGCTTGACTGTAGATCTTTTTCTTTATATTTTCTACGTTCTTATTTATGCTTGATGTAAATATTGATGTTCTTATTTATGCATGATATTTTGAATCTGTAGTAGTAGTCCTTGTACCTCTTGCATGTTGGAACGATTAACGATAGAATGTTTCTCGGTTATTAGATTTTAATGGGCGCGTTGCATGGGTGGTACGCTGGTTTCAATGTAGTTTCGGTGTTCTGCCGTATAATTCATGCATGCCTGGTGTGGAAGCACCCCCTGCCACACACCCTTTGGGTGGCTTGCTGGGTATGACGTAGATGTAGATGTATCGCTTCCGTCAGACCTAGAGATGTAGTGAGGCGTCATGATAATATTCTCTGTGTCACTCTGAAACACACCTGTTGTGAATTTCTGAAGCAAGCTAAGCCTAGCGTGTAGCCTCCGAGTCTCTAGGGGCTCCCACCTTAAACCTTCTAAAATACAGTACACATAAATACTTTAACATATAGATATAAATTTGACAAACTATATGTTAATGATTGAGGGGCCAGCTGGAGGATGGGGGACCCATGGATATAACTAATGCACACGGCTAAGGTGTTGAAGCCTAGGTTGTAATAGAGAAATTATTAATGTGGAATCTAAATAGTCGACGTTTATCCTTGATTGATCGATTCAACATTGTAACGCCTGAAAAAGTTAGCAATTACCATTCAATCAAGTTCTTCAGGAGAATAAATACAAACAAATGAATATGAGCAAATACAAACACTTGACTGGTTGTTAAATTCCCAGCGCTTTTAATGTATGCTTACCGCCTCCAGGAGCGAGGAGGGCGTGACCCCGGCTTGGGCGGCCTCGTCGCCGAACCACTCGAAGCTCGGATACGAGTGCTCGAAGACGAACTCCTGCGTGACGCCCAGGGCCAAGGCCATGGGGAGGGCGAGGGCGGCGGACACGAGCCAGATGGCGGCGATGACTAAGCGGGCCCTCACCCGGGAAGGCCGGGCCCCCGACAGAGGGCGCACGATGGCCTGGTGGCGATCCACCGCTATGGCCATCAGGGTGAAGATACTCACGTTCACGCTGAGGACCTGAAGGGGGACAGCGAAGGCTCGGATATAATAAGACGTCTACTTGCTCAACTTAATAATAACATTAAATACGACACACTGATGCTCTATACATAGTACATAAGCGTAGACTACAGTACTCTTTATTACTCACATTTTTATCTTTACTTCTCAAATCTCGACACCGCTCAATCTTTCGCTTAGTATTGGGAACTCCACAGCTATACATCAAGTTTTGGAATGCGATTTGAATCGGCAATTTCCAAACCGTCCGGCCTTTTCTTGAACTTTAAACAAAAAGTTCTGTCCGCCTCGGCAAATATTCAGCAAAGATACACTCAATAATCATTTGGCATAATTATGTCATCGTTTGCTTCAACGATACAATCATCCTCACCATTCTAATTACAACACGTATTGTCCCTTAACGTGGCTCTGGTTTCACTATGCGAGTCAAGAAAAATACTAAGTTGTACATTTATATTTATTCTGTTTAAAAAATCCTGCTTTCGGTGCTGAAACGGTTTACCTATTGAGAACCAACATTAAGATACAAAAGATGCAGATTATTCCATGGATATATTTTTAATGACCACAAATGTCCAGCCATGGGAGCTGACTAGACCGACGTTTGTATTGAAATACCGCATTTTGACTTCAATTTAGTCAGTAAATAGCTCATAATTTTAAAAATAGGAGATACGATGCCTATATTTTACTTTAATTATGTTTATCAGGACTTCTCGCTTCTTATAACAGCTTTAATTAAAAGTTTTAATATCCTTTCTTGTTCAAATTGACGTTTTTCTGCAGTAATCTGGTTAAACATCATAAGAGCCCAAGTTGAAGTCTCCACATCCAAGGCTGAAGTACAGTAAAACTACCCCGGAAACCATATTTTATTTCCATCTCATTTTATAAAGGCCGCTATACACGGCATATACATTTAATTGTACCAACGAGTGAATGGACTCTTTCATGAGGAAAACTGTACCGTGAAAAGCGGCAAATTGTATGACTTTCTGATCTACTGAACGGGAAATAGACCCTGCTCTAATTCCGTTTTTTGATTCAGGCTTCCGCGGGGTTTGGATGAAGGTTGATTCTCCCGTTTTCCGGGTTTTCCGCCACGTTGGTTCATCTCGGGGACGATATTTCGCCGGCTACCCAGCAGGCTTCCTCAAGTCCAAGTGACCCCCGGAATTGGACCTGAGGAAGCCTGCAGGATGGCTGGCGAGATATGGTCCCCAAGATGAACCAACGCGGTGGAAGACCCGGAAAACGGCAGAATCAACGTGCTCAAATTCCATTCATTTTCTTGTACAATCTATGATACATTCGTTTGTGCAATAAAATGTACCATGCAAAGGGGCCTAAAAATTCATTCCAAAGATGCTATACTAAAGTTTCCAAAAAATCTGGAATAGGTGGACCAGGGGCCCTGAGCAACCTTGAAAATCAAGTCATTCACCTGGACGAAGGGGCAGAAGGGACACATGAACTCCGGGAGGTCCCACCGCTGCAGCAGCGCCGCCTGGAACTGGAAGGGTATGGAGAAGAGGCCGATGGTGATGTCGGCGAGAGCGAGGTTGGCGATGAAGAAGTTGGTGGAGGACTTCCGCATGCGGTGGGAGCCGAAGACGGCCCAGATGACGAGGGCGTTCCCACCCACGGCCGACACGGAGAGGAAGCCGTAGCAGAGCGAGAGGAGCGCCACGACGCTCCCGGGCACCGAGTAGAGGGTGTCGCAGCCAGGGGGTTGCAGTTCGGAGGGGTCCGCGCCCGAAGACGCGTTGTTCAGCAGGAAGCAACTGTACGGGAAGGGCAGGCCCTCCGTCGACGAAGGCGGCGCCGCCGTGGTCATCTTCGGAAGATCCCCACTGCCGAAGGGGGAAAAATAAAGTTTCACCAAGGGGATGAAATTCGCCATTCAAAAAAATCATTCGGCTTGACCTGGGTTCGAAACTGCAACTCCATGAGGACTTTCCATAATCCACGCAGACAAAAATAGGCCAATTTTTGACCCGCTCCCCCAAACCCCCATTGTGGACCCTCGTAGACTTCATTCGGACCCCACATTCCCCTCCTGTTGTCCACGTAGGCTTTACTTTTTTGCGGAAAAAGCAATGAAACGGGTAATTAATTGATTGTTATGGACTATCTGTAATTTAAGGCTGATTTTAAGGAAAGGTAAGTAAAAAAAACTACTCTTGTAGCTAAAATAATTTCGACCATTGTCTAATTAGACATCCCTCCAAGTCCCCCCGCCCCCAACGTGGACCTTCGTTGACAACCTTAGTACCCCTCCACCCCTGTTTGGTGTCTACGTGGATTATGGACAGCCTCATATTGCCGGATAGCGAGACATCTTCATTGAAGACGAATTTCGACGGAAGGCCGACACACCAGCCCAGAAATTGGGAGATCCGGGCTCGAACTACGGTCAACTAAAATGATTTTTTAAGGACAATATATCCCCTTTGGTTTATATATGGCACTGCCAAGTATACTCCAAATTTGAAGCGTCAGCGGATGAGGGGTTGGTGTTTCTCTCTGAAAACGCACGTCAAAGACAAACTTTCCAAAGTTCGAGTGAGCTGAAGGAGGAACTTAGGAACAAAACAAGTATATTGAATACGAGTGCATTTCTCCTGCTTGAGAATTACAAACCAAATCTTTAAATGGTCAGCCGACATATGTTATGACTTCAAAAAACTCCAAATCAATCACCAATTCTAACAAAGTGCCAGGGATACACCTAGGGGATGAAATTAACCATCTCCATCAGGGTGGCACCCATCGCGTGACTGCGTACCAAATCGTTTGCTCATACGATGAATGGAAAAAAAGTTTCACTTCATTCCGGAATATGTAAAGAAAAAGCAAAAACACTGGCAAGTTTCCGGAAGAAATTTAAATACAGTAAAAGCTATATCTAGCGGGTAGTAGCGTTCTATTAAGAATATGTCCTACTGCGAGAGCTGCCTTACAATAAGAGGTTTAGCATACACTCCGAAATATATTGTCTCGTGGATGAATGAGACGAATAAAACACTAACGAAAGTCATGACTACCCAAAAGGTTCTTTCGAGGCCATGATTGAAACCAGATAAACAAATTTACATTTGTCAATAAATTTTAAAGCTATACTAAGGACCTGTATGAATGGTTAAATAGTTATGTGGCTTTGAAGTTATCACCAAAATACGCCCGTTTCAGAAGAAAATATTTCCTAAATAAGCTTGTATCTTTAAGTTAGGGCGACAATAAGTGAAACGGTCCTGCCAAGAAAAGTTGCTAGGAGTTCACCCAGAGATGTGAACACTGTGCGTAAGTTGGAGGTGTACGTGTTGAGAGGTTTTACTACATAGCTATATAGCGCAAAGGGTATAGAGGATGTTAGACTTGAAAAAAAATCAGAGGCCTAGTTAAAACAGGATTTAACGACGCATTTTCTTTGTTAATATATTTCAAATATTCAAATATTCTCTTCATATACATGTTCATCACAAGTTTCCATTGCAATGTTTTTTATCACAAGCAGAGTAACGTGATTTACAAACTGCTAATGTTTTTTCTTTCTTCTCCCTGTGATGCAAGCTTCTGCACAGTCAATGGTCCATTTCTTCCTTAAACTTTATATGAATTACCACCATTCAGACGGCCGATTTATCTCTTTCGTAAAGCCTATAATACTTCTCGGTATAGTATTGTGGCTTATGAGCTGAGTATGATTTTTTGCCATTGAGTTTATGGAATAAAGTTTGCATTTAAATTCTGAAACGTATCAGATACACCTTCCAGACAAATGTTTCGTTAATTTAACCTCCATTCTTTTCTTTCATTCTCTCCCTTAAAAATTTTCCTAATCTCTACCACTTTTCTCCTTCAACCCACTATCTCATCTCAATTTTTTTCGAAAGTGGTACGTTTTATAAGTTACACCGTGCTAATGGCTAAAATACTGACTATTTAGAAATTTTTTCGCTACAAATATTGTCAGAATTGGGATCCGAACGCATGCCTTCATATGAGGACCAGAGAGCACAATACCCGTACAGCGGGAAAAATAATCTTGAGTCCGACACCCTAGACAGTTCGGCCATCCTGACACATACTTAATCGGAAAGAACCTGCTTAACTATCTCGTACTCTTGTTGTGTACCGAGAGCTTTAGCTATTGTGGTTGCTCGAACAATGCAACGCAATCACTTTCACCATCTTGTTATCACCTAATCATTAAGATAATTATCAACCAGAATGCGTGAGCCATTGAAACAAACAAACAAATCAAACAAGTATAGGAATAAAATCGATTCAAATACAGAAGAGTATAGAAAACGTAAATATGAATGGAGTAGACTTTCGATCAACTCGGACCGTATTACAGCGGTACCTCTCTTTAACGACCACTCCTATCAAGCGACCACCCCTCTCAACGACCATTTTTTAGCGGAACCGTCGGTGGTCGCTTAATTCAGGTTTCACTGCACGTGGACATCGAATTGATATGCATTGATATTTCCCTAGAGCAACTAAGCTACGGCAGCTATTCGGAAATAAATAGCGTGATCGCTATATGCCAGAAAAAAGCTTTCATTACGCTTTCTTTCGAAGAGTTATATGCTATTTTTCGAAACAAAAGCGTAACGAAAGCTATTTCTGGCATATAGTGTTCACGCTATTTCATTCAGAATATCAGCCTACGAGGAAATGAACGTCGTCTGAAAGGTTATTAAAAAAACCGTCGCTTTAAGAACTTTTCCATTATTTTCAAATCAGCCACCCGTTCATTTGCAGAATCTGCACTCCAAGAAACTGAACCCCTGTCGAAGGACCACTTTCCAGCGGTACCGTCGGTGGTCGCTTAATGCAGGTTTCACTGTACCGTAGATATGAATTAACAATGCTGTTTCCGACGAAACCTTCCTCCCTCATTTTTCGGATAGAGTCGTTGGTGGACCATCGTTAGCGCTCATCAATAAAGTCGACGGGAATGAATAATGAATAAACGCAACACTACAGTGTGAAACGAGAGTGGTGGTGTTCGGAATAGCGTACGCGGGCGGCGTTGGGCTCACGAGAGGAGCGAGTGCGACCAGCTGCCCAAGTAACGCTACTGGCAACTATACCGTAAGGGTTGTACACACTATTTTTATCATTAGAACATGGGAATGATAAATATGAGTGTATAAAAATACATACTTCTGAGCAAGTATTGCTAATTTAATCAGATAAGATGAGCAGTGGACGCCCGGGGAAAATTCCCCGTTTACAAACTCATTGCTCAAGTCACCAAGAAAAAATTATATTGTTCATAGCATAGAAAAATTGATAAATTTTTAGTGAAAACTTAAATTTTAACGAATACTTAGTGCATAAAAAATACATAACAAAAGATAAATGCCTCACTCTTTCTGCCAATCGATGGTGAAATTTAGAACCATATATCGTGATTGTAAGTTATTTAAAAAAGCGAAATAAGAAATCTCTGCACTGATTCCAATGTTTTTACTATGGGAGTAACATAGGGCCCTGAGGCCCATGCTTGCATGCATATTGCCCTCTATTACGTGCGGTATTGAAAAAATACGCGCGAAATGCATAATGGACCATTAAGCTCGTGGAAAACCCCTACGCCATTTGACATTTTCACGGCTCGTATGATAAAATATTTGATCCTAGCATGATAGCATAAGATTACCTAGCTTTTTGATAGGCAGTGTCCTGCAGCCAAAAACTCGAAGAGCCGTTACAAATGCTTTTTTTCATTTATTCATGTCTCCTAAGCACCTAATACCGAACTCAGCCCAACGCCACGCATTTCAATCGGTGTATGTAGTGCAGACTACCTTCAGCAGTACCTATTAAATAAATTTATTATTTCCCGTGCCTATGTATAGTCTTCAAGCTTTTCAGAAAAGGGAAGGCAAATATGGATCCCTTAACTTAGCGAAACCATAGTATATTGCCAATCTCATACAATCGTGGAAGCTGCGAAGAGATTAAAGCAATGCGTTCAATGGTATCAGGCTCAACTATGTGGAAGTTGATATTCACAAATGAAAAAACGACTTCGTTTTCTTCCACTGATTTATTTCTTTGGTACAACATGTTTCGACACATAGAGGTCATTTTCAATTCATTTTCAAGTACAAAAAATTTTTAAAATTCAAGCAAATATATACCTGGAAGGGTCTTGGGGGAGGTTGGAGAGGGGTGGAAGAATGGGTGTTAGGAGGGGGGGGGAGGGGGAAACCCGGAGAGAGGTGAGGGGTGGCGGTTATGGTGAGTATGGTATGGTGGTTCTCCAACCTCCCCCAAGACCCTTCCAGGTATATATTTGCTTGAATTTTAAAAATTTTTTGTACTTGAAAATGACCTCTATGTGTCGAAACATGTTGTACCAAAGAAATAAATCAGTGGAAGAAAACGAAGTCGTTTTTTCATTTGTGGATTAAAGCAATGATTTATCTCTCCATTTCAGACCCCTCATAAAGTCACCACATACTTAAAATACTCACTTTTGAGCGACCATTTTTCGAGTAAAACCAGGGGTCAATGTACGTACGATCGACATCAAAGGCAGAAGCACAAACGCTTTAGTGCCATAATATACCGGTGAGTTATTTCTCACCGTAGCCAAGTTCAAAGATGAGGGGTATCCGTGGTTAACGGCTGTAGCTCTTGGTAAAACTTTCTTCTTTTATCGAAGTCTACGCCACGAAAACATTTGATTCTGAACAGAACAGTATCTCGCGTGGGCGCTTTTTCTTGTTGGCGAAAGAATTATGAGAAATAAACCTTTCAAGACCGAATTCAACCGTAAAAAGAGTTATCTGCCCCTTCCGGCTTAGTAAATTTAGGCGTGGACTGTATTCATGCAGTGAAGGACAAGTTGACTTCCGAAGTTTACGAAATTGAACTAGCCGCAAGTTTCGTCGCAACATTTATCATAAAAGCACCGACTGTGATTAAGATGTCGATTATGACAGTTACGTTATTAACAATGAGACTTATACTTGAAAAATGAACACCAAATGGCCATATTTACAAGAGAAGATTGATGAAAAATCACGAGCATGCATATAGAGCTGTCGTCGCGAGTTTTCACATATACGTCATTGTAAATGCGGAAATGTTATCAGGACTCGAATGCAAGTAGTTACAAGGGGTCAGTAGATACCGTATGCCCTACTCCTAGATAGAGGAAAGGAGTAAATTGTTTATTGACGCACGAAATGGCATCCTAGGATTCAATTCCGTGCGTCAGCTGTTACAATCCCGTTAAAAATGATCTTCCTACCAAAATTGTGCGCAATCTGATCATAAATTTAATGAATATTGCAGTTCTTTAAAGTAAATTATTCTATTTCTAACAAAATTTCTAACTTACATTATTCTAGACAAATCATCACGATAGCGCCACAACTTTGCTGCTGATGCCAATGTTTTCACCGTATTAACTGCAAAACTGATTCATACAACATGGCCGATTGCGCATTCCCACAGAAATATGCTGGGTCGGCCTGCTCCTTTGCTGTCACCGCCAACCCCATCCACACAACCCTGCACTTACTTAACGCCATGCTTCGCAAAGGTGAAAGCTGCCAAGTTTCGCAACCACTATACCATACACAAACACAATCACGAAATATATTTCGTTTTATGGCTCCAGAGATAAGCTTTGTCTTTCAGCACAAGAAAATAACGCGATTTAAACCTACTTGATTCTTAATAAAGATCTGATTATATTTACCTACCCCTTAATTTTCCCAAAAACAATTCTATTTTGAAAGCACCGTCCCTAATGGAGCCGAGGTCAACCGAATTAGCGAATGACATGGATGGGCCCTGAAGAAATCGAGGTCATCTAGAGACCCAAGCGTTCCTACGCATTATTATACGGTCACATTTTAAAAACATTTTGGATGATCGCCATATCCTAGTATTTTTATTTTCTTTCAAAAGTATATCATGAAGAGGTATATTCCGTATGAATGAATGAAATGAAAAAGTATATTCCGTTTGAATAAATAATTTTTCATTCACATCTAACGCTTGAAAATAAAATGGAAAAAAGAGGCCGGAAGCATTAATCTAAAGAATTTCACGGACTCCAGAGATGGCTTATCAAAATTCATAGCTTGTGTAGAAGTCAGGAATTTCAACAGGTGTGGTGTTTTTTTCAAACTACGATTATTATGAGAAACCAGATTCTGAACAAAAGGCAAATAAACTTAAATTGCGGACCTAGAAGACTTTAAGCGCATATTATCATCTTTATGAAGGAGCAAATCTGGTCTCGCATTTGATTAATTTATTCAGAATGCTACTTTTCTGTATCATTTACATGGGTGTAAAATAAGATTGGTTGATCGATACACTTTCAAACTCAATTTACATTCAAAGTGTAGAGGGGGAACTTGCGAGAAGCGAATCATCATTTTTGTTGCCAAATAAACTTGAAATAGCAAGGTGTAAAGGTGGTAGGAGCGATTGTAGTTCGTGTATATATTTTCGTGAAAATCTGCGCACGTTTACTTATTATTAATACATAAAATTTAAAACGATAAAAAGTGCATGTATCCGATTTGGTTTCTTGGCACATTAATGCTATTGGGACACGTAGCCTAATGGAAATAGACGCACATACCGATATAATCCGATGACATATGTACAGATTTTCTCCTAAAAGCAGAATTATTCGTTTCATATTCCAATAACGGTTTTTAATAAATATTAAGGAATCGCGCTGAATAAAAAAAGTATTTACTTACAATTTTTGCTTGAATTTCAAATTCCGCGCCGTTGACCCAAGTCCTAACAATGCTTTGATTGAGACGAATATTATAAAATCTACTGCATGCATCATTTATGCTACAACATGTATTGTCATATCCAACGAATTGATAGGTGCACTTAAGTGGAGTGTGGTGCAATTATTTTTATCGACTTACTTGAAAAGTTATTCAAGTGTGCACTCAGTGACTCAGGATTGGCGCGCCAACCACCTTCAATGCAAGAATGGGTAAAACGGGGGTAAAATGCTATTGTTCATTTGAATAATAAACTTTATTCACCGAACGTTTACGAAACCACATTATATCAAAGAAAACACGACCCAGGTTTCGACACATGATCGTCATCATCAGATCACCATCAAACCTTGTCTTATTTGTTTTATGCAATATGTGGTACTGTAAAAGTTTGGTGAATGAAATTTTTAAACCATAGAATACCACCAAGTGACTCAAGAGAGAGTTTTATTGTTATTTGGAATATATGGATCATTTTCATGAAAATATTGTCAGTTAAAAGCAAATCTTCTGAGGAAATTGAATGACAAAGAAATGAAAGGTAAAAATCATCTTGGTTTCTGAGTAATTAACTAATAACTCCATAAACCAAAGTGAAAATTATTCATTTCAATAGAAATGGCACTGCAATCGGCTGCAATTACTGGAAAAATGTAAATCGGTTAATAGCCAGTTGCAGAAACGACACACTTGTATTCAATAAAGTCATGGTATCCATAAGCCATGGTAACAGTTCAATAAGAGTTGCTGAAAGATTCAATTAATATATTGATCGCATAACTTAATGGCATGGAGTTGCGAATTCCATAAGTCGCCAAGATGGCGGATGCGCAATGACCCTCTTGAAGACTTAATTAATTGATAAAATAGTTGTTTTAAGACGGATGACCAGTTTCTTTACTCTTACTGACCAATTAATATGTGCATTAGCAATTATTCATAGGCTAAAGTTTCATAAATTTGATCCGGCGGTAGAAGGTTAGAACAAATTTTGGAAGAAATTAACTATTGTTAAATAATTTATGTAACTAGTAAATGTGTTCCTGCAACTCGAATGTTTTTATGAGGTCCCATAACTTAATGGATCGCATAATTATTGATTCCACAACTAAATGTTCTTGCAACCGGCCATAAACACCAATTTTTCCGCCATCATGTAAGTTTCTCATGACTAAAGCCCGTAATCAGTGAATGCAGTATCTTTCCAATGAAGTAAAAGAGTAGAATTCAGTATTTATTGTGACGCTCGTGACAAACAGTTGCGGAACATCTTTCCCGAGAAAAATCTCGCTCGAACTGTCTGAAGGACTGAGATATGATGATTCAGTTTTCTCAGAACTTCTCCATGTTCAAAGGTGTTCCCCCTCTCGCAGGCTGGGAGAATTTTTGACGGCCCTTGGATGTTACTCAAGGTCAAGAGCCCACTTACACAAAGGGCACTTTTAACCAAACAGTACTTCAATCCAGCCACGCTGAGGACGAAACAAAGCGTCAGGGAGGCGGATAACCCCGGTTTAAAAATAGTCGGATTCCAGAGGCGGTAATTGTCGGAAAGAGCACACGGATCTCTCGGAGTCGGAAAGCATTTTTTAGGGGACTGCCGTAAAGCGATTGTTTGTGATTTCTTCCACTGCCGTTCCGGTGCTGGAAAGGAAAAAAAAGAAACTAGTGGAGGAGGCGAGAGATTTTGATTTTATTATAATGTTTTTTTACGTTACAGGCCGTCCTTCCGCTTGTTTATTCGTGTGTGATACTCAAAAAAGGAAAAAAAACAAGGATATATGGACGGATGACGGCAACGAGAGGAAAGGATTGGATTATATGGCCCCTCAGACAGTAAAGAATAAAAGGGGAGATTTCGGCATCGCCAACCAGAGTGTCCGGAAGACGATACGAGCATGAGCGTTCTTCGTCGAACATTGGAAAAGAGGTAAATATGGTTTCGGAGAGGGAAGGTGCATTTCGCGGACGGCGAAAGAGCTGATTGAAAGGTTTTTTTTCAAACCCTTGGAGAATTATGGCTATCACTCATAGGGACGAGCGAGTATTGGAATGGACGAAGGGTGAAGAGAGGGCGAAGATTCCTCCAGATTTACCGGCCAATCACAATCACTCAACAGTTTTCCCCAATCGCTTACGCTTCGACTCGATCAAAAAAATGCCCAGACACATGCCCCGCAATATTCCCTTCACTAATTCCTTCTCTTTATTGCCCAAACCCTTTTTATGACTTCCATGGTACGCCGTGTTTTACCGCTAATTTCTCACTTGGCCAACATTCCCATTTTTTTCAGGCTTCACCATTCCATTGCCGAGCACACTCTTCTCAATTTACCATTCCTTTCCCCTTTTAACTTGCCCACAACACCTCTTCCCCCAGTGTCTAAAAGCCCTTTGTTCTCCTCAGCATATCCAATCCAGCTGGCGTGCCTCCAGGCCCCTTAAGGCTTCAGTACACCGGCAATTCTCAACTTAGAAATTAAGCCCCATTCCACTTGCTCCCATTTTTGCTTTACAAGACTGGGTTGTCGGCGCCTTTCAGATTGTAGAAGCAGCTTGGCAAGTCCAAGTATTTTCGCAGTTTTTTGGTGTATTTCAAGCCATATAATGCAATTGTGACTCCTTTGAATCCTCCAGATACCGCCCCGATGTTGAGCGAACGAGGCAAACTTCAAGAAAAGGCATTCACTCCATAATGAGAGTCTCTGAAAGACCGTGACTGCCTTACGAGATCGTGAAACGATACAATTATTTGAGCAACGACATCTTTTGTTTCCTGCTTTAATGTGAAATACTGGAATGATAAACTAAACATTCCGTACTGTGCCACGTACAAAAGGTACAAATTATACCTGATGGTGACTACGTGACAGTCGAAACACGTGTAGTAACAATTGGTAATAAGGTGGACATTTCAAGATTTTTCGTTTTCTGTCATTAAAGATTAAACATTTGAGGCATGCAAAAACATTCTTTTTAAAGGAATAGTACAATGTATTATAAACGGAAATACGTGCGATACCTACGTCGTCGACAAGCTTTTATCATAGGTGGCCATTTGTGCTGCTCGTATAAAAAATAATGAAATGGCAATGTTAGTTGTATTTCCTGACCACTTCCGGTATTTTATTCTTTTTCATTTCGAAGACGCCACACTTGGCATAGGCACACATGAGCAGACGATATAGTTTTCGGACAAAATAAAATGACTTTGTTGACTCCACTTGAGGTTTATCAGCACGACCTGGGTTTCAACACTTCGCACCATCCTCAGGACCTTAAGATGACACGAAGTTTCGAAATCCAGGCCGCGCTGATAAGCCTGAAAAGGAGAAAAAAAGTCATATTATTTGGTCCGTAATGGATAACTTCCATAAAGTAAAGCCTACAACCATTTCCTTTGTGATATGGTTTTCATTTTCAATTTCTCCCTAAGATACCTAAGTTGGAGATGTAAATATATTGCCTTAATTAATATCACCCCAGTTTCTCAGTAATTCAAGGTTTTATGAACAGAAAACGTAAAGAAACGCTGCCCGACTAATCACACCTTGACCCAAAGTTATCCGGTGCTTAACTTCTTCAACCAATTATCTAATGGTTGTTGCATTTCTAATGATATTTTGGAAACCTACATTATTTCAGATAATAGATCCCAAAGGTAGAGTCATGAATTTCAAAAGCAGTGGACAAGTAATGCGGAAAAATATAAAATGCAAAAATTTGAGTAAAATTGCAGCGAGAAAAACTCGGCCGAGATCGGGAAATGAACCACGGATTGCCGTGCCAATGAACAGTCAACCAAGTAACCCAGGTTTCCTGATTCCCGTGATAATTTTATTGGAAGCAAGGAAACTGTAAGTTATTATGCTCCTGAGGCCTATCAAAGGTGGCTACTCAAGATAATAGAGGACTTTTAAGAAGCCTCAACCCATGCGGGAGACACCTAGGCCACTACTTATGCCATAGTAGGCTACACATTAATTTCTCACGGCAATTCCTGCATTTTTCATCGCTATGATGCCGACCGGTAGACTAATTAGTCAATAACTGATGGCAGGACAAATGAGGAAAATTACCAAAAAAGACCAAGAAATGAATTTATCAAGCTAAATTTAAAGGATTTTAAGATGAGGAATCATGCGGGAATCAAGCGGTAATGTGAAATGAATATGGGTGGAAAGTTACAGCAAAACAACATTCTACAGCTGATAATTATGGCGGAACGATTGATATTAAAGGGACAACAAGAAATCAGCAACATATGGAATGGGACCATCAGCTATTATGCTACAGTGGCCCATCAAATATGGCAACGCGAGGTAATAGAGGGATTTCAAGAAGCCAAAACCCATGCGGGAGCAGCCCCAGTTACCACCTCGACACCTTAAAGGAGTATTGCATCATATATATGTCACTGTTTATGGAAGAGGAGTGGGAGAAGACGCCATCAGGGGAGGAAACTATGCATACATAAACAGTACGACGTTCCATATTAGGGTGACCACCTTTAAAAAAGTTGAGTTCTCGGTGATAGACCAATAATACTGATAGAGTGAACAATTTTCTCCAAACAGACCTTTCATCTTTTTGTTTTTTTAACACTCACATCGCTTCATACACACCCACTTGTTTATAAGACTCCTCACATTCATTTTTTCTAACATAAAATCCGAAGATTCTGGCGAAATATAGAGGGATCTGTACATATTGAAGAAATAAAACGTGCAATTTTCCACAAAAAAATAAAATTTACTCCCGACCCAGGTTTCGATGTTACTACATAATCATCATCCGATGTTAATGCAGTAACGTCGAAACTCGGGTCCGAAGTAAAAATTATTTTTGGTATAAAATTGCACATTTCATTTTTTAATTGCTTCTTTTAACATTTTCCAATACATTCACCCATGACTTTCTCGGTTTACCCTTCCTCCCACACCACTCTCTCCACACATACACACGAAATTTTTATCTTTATCGTAAAAATGTCGTATGAAAACATTCGTGTGGAGAGTAGCACTCTATGGATCGGAAGCATGGACCATGTTAAAGCTGACAAGAAAAGACTACAAGCCTTCGAAACCAGGTGCTGGAAGAGGATGCTGATGATAAAACGGACGGACAAAATAAGAAATGATGAAGGGTACAGAAGAGCAGAAGAAGAAAGGACCATATGGAAAACCACAAAAAAAGAAGAACAAGATGGATTGGACACAACCCTGAGACACAATGGGTTTGTGAAGAACATAATTGAAGGTAAAATAGATGGAAGATCCCCAGAGAAAGACCCAGGATTAAGTTCATCGACCAAATAAAGAGGAAAGTACATAGAAGGGATATCAGGAGGTAAAGGAACTAATTAGATAAGGAAGGGTGGAGGGCTGCAGCCAACCAATCTTAGGATTGAACAACTAATGAATGATTATAGAAATGAGTTGTCATTTTATTCTCATCCATTCTCACTAAATGGCACGACCAAAAAATGGCAAAGCTCTTCTCATACTGGAGCATACAATCCTCACTCTTCCATCGCCAACTCATTCTAACTCCTATTCCCAATGCTTGCTCCTCAAACACTTTTCACATAATACCGCAAGCCATCTGCATTTACTTTACACTGACGCTCATACCGGAACACGCAAGTTTCGCCAGCACACAGTCAAGTGTGAAGGATTAAAATTTTGTTTGAATCAATTTTTTATTCTTTAGTCTGGCATTCATTCTTTGATTTACTCTGTACACGACCCATAGTTATCCTTTCGGCTTTCGCGCTTTTATCTCGTTTTCCATCCCACCAATTTCCACAATAATTCGACCAAGATGCACGGAATCTTCCACTTACTACAAGCATTCTCACCTGGTCAAAAATAACTATTTCGTTCTCAGACGCATTTGCACTCAATACTCCACTCCCACCACTGCTTCAATGAAAAAGAAGAAATGGAGATGTGAAATTCGAGATGCGCTTTCGCAAAGTCACAGCCTCTGACTAGTTGTATCGTTAAAATGGACAATGGGACGGAAAACAAATCGTTGAGTCTATCCCACTGTCATTCGCTCCAACTGCAGTCTCTTACGATATTTGGCGCGATTTCGATGTATGCACAGATTTGCGTGAAACTTATTATACGGGAAATCATTAGTAATATTCTTCGCTATTAAAATATTGGCGCAAAAATTGCATGCTACCGGTTTAGTTTCTTGGCAATTTAATGCTGTTTTGACTCTAAGCATCATGGCACTTGGCATTTATTTCGATTAAATTCCATAATATATGTACAGATTTTCTCCAAAATGCGAAAACATACGTTTCATCTATTATAGTGGCACCTATGAAATATCAAGGTATCATGCCGAATAAAAAACACGTATTTACAAACGATTTTTACTTGAATTTCATATTCCGTGCCGTGCCCAAGTCATAATAGTGCTTTAATTGAGGTGAACATTTTAAAATATAACTCTTGCATCATTCATGTAACGATGTGTATGGTTATCACCTACGTATAAATAGATTTACTTAGGTGAATTATGGGCCAAGAACATTTTTTTTTACTTTTAACTTGAAAGATTATTAAAATGAGCCCTCGACGATTCGCGCTCCAACCACCCTCGGTACAACCCACAGACTCTGTGATGGGCCAAACTTTGTGTGCCTCTTCCATCAATTAAAGGACACGATAGAAATATTTACAACATCATTAATTGAGTCATATGAGTGGCATCGGTTATGAAGCAGTAGATGCGCATTAGTATCGAAAATAAGAATTTGGTAGATTCAACAACTCTGTGGAAACTGCAGGGTTGATATAATGCTTTTAAAACTCCGCAGTTGATTAAACAATGTACTTGAGCAGGTTTACCAGTAAATTGGGAAATTTAGTGAAGGTGCAGGTGTAAAGGATGTAAGCAAAGAACAAACATTAAAAGGCAAAATAAATACGCCAATCATGAAATCCGAAGTGCGAACACAAAGAATTGACGAGGAAACGAAGAGATCAGCGGATACTAACGCACAGTAAGATCCACAGCAAAGTTTCCTACGGACAAACGAAACGTTTATGCGTTTTTTGTCATGTTCACACTGAGTATTGGTTGTATCTAAGCCTTAACTTTAACACCGGCTTCAGTTACCCTCTCCTTATGCAATTTTCAACTGTGATTCCGAAGCACTCGTCAAAATAAAAATTATTTTGATGAATGTTCAAATAATAGAGAAACCGTTTCTTTCTAGCTGCTCCACGTCATAAAGAAAAAAACATTCAAATTATGAGTATGAATATCCTTCAGTGACACAAGAAGACCTTTTCTTAAGCCTTGATTGTTTCATCCTTTAATTTATCTCTAAAATGGGGGCACTGAGTGCATATGAAAGAAAATTGCCATAGGAAATGATTAAGAATCCGATAAATACCTTGGTAAAGGCTGAGAGCACTCCTCCCTGTCAAACCTGCTGGAGGTAAAGACTCTTCCGGCAAATAAAATAGAACAAACGATAAAGGATCAGCAAGCAAAGTTAACTGGAGTGCCAATTCCAAAACTAAAATGCTCTAAATTAGATTGCGGCGATTGTTAAACTAAATACGACTAAATAAAGACATCTTACAGAGGAAATTCCCAATCGATAGCAAAGAACTCGTCTCGACTTTTAACTAGACAAAGTATCCATAGTGATTTCAACTTGTTAGCTGTTACACGTAAAATAAATCAGTAATTAGTGCAATAGATATATATGAATCAAAGGGAAATACGTAACATGGAGGCCAAGATCAGCAATAATGAATTAGGAAATTAACATTAGGAAATGCGAAGGAATGTAAATCAATCAGGGATGTAACAAAAAGGAATTGCTATAGTAAGGAAAAGCTAAAAATGACAGGCCTCTGCACCTTCAAAATTATGTAAATAAGACTGCCAAAATATTGACAAAACAAGACATGATATTCCGACTGCTAAAACACTTCATGCATCGGAATATCAAAATGAACTCGAACTATAGTGAGGGAATAAAGGTTTAAATACCTTTAACGCAAAATTTCCGAAAATTACTGCAACTTGCAACGGTGAGACGTCAAATGTGGTGATGGATCGCTCCTCCTTGCACCTCGTCCGTCAGAAAACCTCTTGAGAAGCCCAGAGGAACGAAAACACCACCAGTCAGTAGCGCTCGTAACACAGATGTTTTCAGTCTTCACCACCACGGTCCACTTACATAGTGGAGACTTGAGCTCAACAAGCCAATAGGCTTGTGCAATTAGCACATACAAGAGGTCAATCAAGTTACTTTCCACGCTCCGCTAGAGGTCTAGGGCAATGCGTATCACAGAGTTTGTGCGCCCATCGCGTTTTCCCCGGTATTTGAACCCGGGCCTCCGGGTTAGAGGCCGCACGCACCAATCACTGGACTAGCATGCTGCCAGCTGCCCTCACTTTCCGAAAGTTTGAATCAAAACGCTGGATTGTTGAGCTTAGGGATCGATGTTCACTGAAATTGCCGTCCTTCTTCCTTACGATACCAGGTGGAAAGACACGAGTCGACAGCTTCAACTCCTCCACAGTTATGGAGCATACGTGGGCCTCCGATACTAAGAACTTCCAGCACTTCACCTACACCTGCCGCCGCACCAAACAAGTCAAGCCGTAAATTCGCCCGTTACTCCGAGACACAAGTGGATGTGGCAGAGCGCGGTACGACTGCGATTGTCCCAACACCACTCCCCGAGTCCCCACCCTTCAACCGGTAAGGGCGGTGGTTCCGAAGGGGCAAGAAGGGATGCTCAGCGTGACAATACACGACTCCGGGGGATGCGGCCGGCAGCTTATCCCAGTGTTCTCACTTACTGCTCCGTCGAAATGTAGTCACAAATCGCACTCGTGATAGACAGAACTCACTGTCGAACCATTCGTAACTCGAAAGTTTTACACACTTTCGCTCATATTTTTCATGTTACACTAACTTTCAAAACTCGAGTAACGTAAGTTAATCTCACACCTGAGACTAGACCAGTTTCGTTTGAGTCCGCATTTCTCGGAAAGCTAT
Organism: Ceriagrion tenellum; assembly: GCA_963169105.1. Taxonomy (NCBI): domain Eukaryota; kingdom Metazoa; phylum Arthropoda; class Insecta; order Odonata; family Coenagrionidae; genus Ceriagrion; species Ceriagrion tenellum. The sequence continues at coordinate 52,100,547 of OY720637.1, forward strand.
CCCCAGGGTCAAATCAATACCTGGCTATTGGAAGATAAAAGGACACTTCCGACTTGAAAAGTCAATTGCGTAGGCAATCCGTATTATCGAGAGTGCCTGCACACACCTTCGAAAGAAACTATTCCCACCACGCTTCGAAAATCCGAGGGGAGGACGGAAATATTAGTGAAAGCTCAGGGTTTCGCGGATACTCCTCTGCCTTATTATCTCAAGGCAACATGGCGTTCCATAACTTGGTGTGGAGGCTTCCGACACGACCCACAAACGTACCCTGACTTATTGAGCGTATTTGCATCACTAAGATATACTCAACACATCTACTAGAATTCTATGGTGACAAGTGTCCTCACCTCTGTCAACATAAATTTCTACGATGGTCTCCTACGCCTCCTCATCCGATGAAGGAAGTACACGGCCTCCAAAAAACGAGTGTTTTAGTCTTTGAGACACAAGTAGGATGGGTCTCCTAAGATGGATGAGAGACACTAGAACAATTTCCACTGATCAGTGGAACTAGTTTCAGATAGCCGAAGTGAATCACATTGTCTTCATAAATGGGGAACACTTCTAGGGTCGCCTCAGCAAAAGATTGACCACTCCCTCCTCCTGGAGAACAAGTGGAATACACACTCTAGGAGGGTCTTAATGGACGGGGTGTCCGATAGACTGGAGGACGAACACGGGAGATCACCCGAAACGCGACCACTTTACATCTTCGATTGCGGCGCCTTCCGTGCGTCGCTGAGGAAACCGATATACACCACCCGTCTCGGAACGAGTTGGATGGGAAGATCACCGAATGAATGTATTTGGAACAAGGGAGGAGGGGAGGCCACTATGAGGTGGGGGGCGGGAGGGGTATCCGGGGACCCAAGGGGATGGGGGCGGAGGGGTTTGGGAGGGGGGGGGGGCAAGCAAGAGTGAAGGAGGCTGGTGGTGGAGGAGGATGGAGATCGGAAATGATGGGGAAGAGATGAGCAAACACCTGAGTATGGCGAGAGGGATGAGATAAGAACGCCGGCACCAGGAGAATGATTTGCGGATCATTCACCAGAGACGCATCGCTCAGGAGTATCTTAGGGCCGTTCACGGGCGGAGGCTGAAAGCGGGGTCCACGGAGCGAGAGAAAGTGCGATGTTCGAAGCGGTCATCATCCGAATTTTAAGTTATTTGCATTTAGGGGGATGTTTACATCGGCCGAAAACGCTCTTTTAATCCCGGCTTCCACCGTAGCATAGGAGAGATCTTCGCCTTCATCTCGATTACCCGCCCCGGACAACGACGCCACCGATGGCACACAGAAAATTCGTTGCATTGTTTCAGGAGAATGTTCCCCAGTGACGTTTTAAGACACAATTATCAACATTTTGACAAATCTCCACGGATATGATAGATTCCTATTTACAATAAGTGCATAGATTTTAAGAAATATACGTCGCACGCGACAGGGCTATTACCTGATTATCGACAAATTCACGTTTCTTCCGCAGTCGAAAGGGTTATGTAGAAAGCGGAAAGTTACGACTCTCATTGTGGGTATTAATCCTCATTCTACAGCAGTGGCTCTCAAAGTGAGCGTTCACGCCCCCTTGGGGGGCGGTGCTTATTCAACGGGGTCAAAAATATACATCAAAAATATACAAGGGGGAGACACGGGAGCGCTAGACCTATGATCCTGACCGAACGGTAGGTACCATACGCATGTCCGTAAACGAATAAATTATCAGTCCATATAATTATGAAGTTAATGTATACTTCAAACAAAATGGATCCCGCGATCCATTTTGTTTGCTGTACGCATTAACTTCGTTATTATTGGTTTAACTTCAATTTGTACAATCTTCTTGGTTTTGCTTGATTTTCCTGATGTAGAAATAATTTTTATCCTCACATGTAGGGGGCATTGTGTGAAGTTTTGGGGTCAGAAGGGAGCGGTGGCTCGAAAAAGTTAGGGAAACACTGAATCTAGAGGCCTTCACAAACAGATTTCCTTTAAGTAGCAAAGCAGAGTCGTAAAATATAAGTGCGTAGACGTCTACAGAAGCGTTTTCGGCCGTGGTATACAACCTCCGTAAAGATGGGATTTAACGTCACAGATCCAAAAAAGGGATGGGATGATCAGCATAAATACTGATCAAAATCATCATCGTTAATTTCCATCAATGTTCTAAATCTACAAAATACCCTGCGAGCCGCCTCATAGGCGTGTGGCAGGGAATGTTAGGACACCAGCCATATAAAGATGTAAGGGATAAGGTTATGGGAGGAGAAATAGTGACGTGTATTATGGGAGTATATTTAGTGGGGCTCAGTTTTTCGAAAGATCGCTTATTGTGCGCGGACAGAACGATTTGTTGTACAAATCTGTTCGGCAATATATCTCTCTTAATTTATCGCCTCTGTCAGATCTAGAGATGTAGTGAGGCGCGATGTAGTGATAATATTCTGTGTCGCTCTGAAACACACTAGTTCTGCATTTCTCAAGCAGACGTATGTTGCTTATATTACTACATATGTTACTGGGATTTTTCGTCACAGCTCCATTTGCGAAAACTCCGCCCCAGTTACAGCACCAAAATCCTGTGACTTCGGATGGAAGCAGCGATTCCAAGACCAGCAGCTCCGTTTATAGGTGTGAAAGGCGAGACACAGCTCCGAAAAGAGAAAAACGCCTAGATGAAAGATAGATCTCCGGCACGATGGGAGTGACTGATCTCCACCGATACTGAACGGAGAAACATGGATCGATGTTTCGCTCGGAAATAATTTCCAGATTCCGGTCACAGCACCGAATCGCGATAACAGTTCCGTCGTGACAAATTCACAGCTAACGAAATCACAACTTATCTCGTCTTCCTTAATGACGACTTCAACCAAGTCACAGCACTGAAAAACCACTGATTTTAGATATAAACTGAATACATCAATCATTCTTGACAGACCGCTCCGCCATTGACAAAAGATGGACACAGCTCCGGAACGAGAAAAATAACGAGAACGATGCCTGAGAACGAGGATCAACAAACACCTCCATAACAAGGAGGGAAAGAAAATTCCACCGGTACGCAGCCCTAATAAAGTCCTCCATCCTTTCAAATTTAGTGCTAGTTTCCATGCTCCCCGGTTGTTATTCTAACACACTTTCTTCTACATGTGGCAGCCTTAGATAGCAAAACTAACATGATGAAAGGAAATCCCCATGAAGAAGACTGAGGGGCATATTACAAGGGGTTTGCAGTGGAAAGGATAGAATGGAAGGTTTGCGGTCAATCAATCTTGATTCTGAATGACTAATGCTGATGATAATAGTCATTCCGAATGCAAAGAGAAAGAGTGATCAGATTCTTTAAGTGAAAAATTCTTCTGCGGGGTCTAGCCAGACACTTCTTGCATGGGGAAAAATGTTGACATTAGCGATAGAATTGGAATGCATAGCTCATTTGCTTGCAGTACTCTTTTGCAAGGAAGTATAACAAAGATTCTTGTTCATTCAACCAAATTTCGTTTCCCTTTCCGTTTTGAGAAATTCATTGAAAAACATTCATAAAATTTCTGGAAATTACACGTTTTTGTTGAACCATCCCCTTGACAACCAACAGTATTGTTGTATTCAAGGCTCATATCATGAATATGGATTTAAATGTTTGGAACTGTTGCCTAGGCTACGTGTTGCCTAAATTTCCATATTTAGCACACCCAGTCCTTGGCACTACTTAGAAGTCTTTTCAGTTGAATCATAAATGGCTGTTGTTAATTGTTGTTAACGTGAGAAAGAGTGTAATTACATCCCGCGCTTGGTACTATAGTCTGTCCAAACAGGGAAGGTGGGTAAGAGATTAAGGCACCACTCGAGAGCCCAACAATAGCCTCGTACCTGCCGTCCACCAAACTATAGCCGGGGTCTGGTCGACCGCGTGCGCTATGAGTCTTGAATCGCAGTCCACTCTGAAAAATTATCACATAAAAGTAGGCGTAATTTGTAATTTCTTATTACAGTTTTGATTTATACGTGTGATTTCATGAAAAAAGTCTAAACACGACAGAGTTATGTCAATTAGTTATGCAACACTTAGTGGTTGCAAATAATTGTATTTTGCTTTTTTTTAACTTTTAACTGTATATTTAATGTTCCCATATGTTAACTTTATGAGTTATTACAAGTATCCTACATAATTATGACTTCTTGTAGTAAGCATTAATTTTTATTAAGTCCCGGGTTGCCGAGCGTTGCTCTAGTTATAAAGTTTGATTGTAAGCACAAACTGTTTATATGGCTAAAATTCTTGCCAGATGTTTTCAAAACTTAACTAATAAATTGTTTTTATTCGATTAGATTTGGTTTTAGTAAAAAGTTTAATAAAAAGTAAATAAGTTAAAAGTTAAATAAGTTCAAAAAATTAAAATATAATTTTTTGCAACCACTAAGTGTTACATAACTAATTGACATAACTCTGTCGTGTTTAGACTTTTTTCATGAAATCACACGTAGAAATCAAAACTGTAATAAAAAATTACAAATTACGCTTACTTTTATGTGATAATTTTTCAGAGTGGAGTGCGATTCGTGACTCATTATAACGCACGCGGTCGACCGGACCCCGGCTATTGTTTGGTGGACGGCAGGTACGCGGCTATTGTTGGGTTCTCGAGCTTAATCTCTTACCCACCTTCCCTGTTTGGACAGACTATACATTTTTATCCACTGCATTATGATGATTACTGGTAAGTAAAAACTGTAAGACATGTATATTTACAATCTGTCGACTGTATTTTCATTTGAACTGGTCTTTCATCACTAGGCAGTGCCACAATCCAAAAAGTTGTTTGTTTACGGAATTCTGGACAACAGTTTTTGGCAACGAGTCAACAATCCATAATGTATATTCATGGCTCATATGAATAAATAGGAAAAATACATACATATCACAAATCAATTTGGAATGATGAATGGCTTTGGCCACAAGGGAAGCATTCGAAAAACTGAGCAATGGAAAAAAAACTTGGGATGCTCCCTGAAAAAAATAGTAGAATGTCGTAGAATGAATTATGATTATATAGGCAACTGAGCAGGAGCATTAGTTCAGACTATAGCATTCAATTATTTATAAAATACAACTAAATGTTGGAATTTTGAAACCTGGAATAATGGTGTAATTGATTCACTGAGGCAGAAATTTAGGGCTTCGAACTTGTGAATGAAATCTGGGAAAACTGGGACCTAGGGTGAGACAGGGTTAATCATCATTTTCTTAAAATACTTGGAGCTGCACTTAAAAGATCCACTGAGTAGTAATAATTAATCATCACCTTCATTGAATAATTAAGATTTAAATTCCCAAAGAACTAAGCATATTCTTTCGATCAATAATCAGTGCTTACACTCTGGAAATATTATAAAAATTCTAGGCATTGCCAAGTTTATTTTTTAGTTTTATAAAATAAAATATTTTGGTTTCACATGATTTTAACATTTAAATTCAAGACGCAGCAGGATGAACCAATGTGATTTCAATTTAAATGGTGATTGTCAGGAGGTTTACACACAATATTGATAGAAAATGTCAAAATTTGTAAACACATGAAAATTAAAATTAAATATTTATTAAATAAATTATGCCTCAACGTATATTGCACAGTTTTGGCTGATGAGGTTCCAATGCTCTTCAGCCAAAATTAAGGAAATGGTTTATATACACTAACAAGCACATATACAATTTAAAGCTAGGTGATAAAATGCTTACATTTCCAGGGAATCACCATGTCCTTTCACCAAGAAAATAGCAATTCCCAAGTGTGCCAAGAATGTGAGTCTTTACTGGATAGGTAAAACATCAAATAACAATATGTACATTTATTGTTGTATGAATTTCTGTCAATCTTGCAATGGAAATGACCTAAACGTAATTGCAATGGAAATCGCCTAAACCATTACATCACAACACTTTACTGGTCATTAGCTCCTACAGTCCCTTCTGTGATGCAAATGCGAAAGCTAATTAAGCTAGTCAACATCCTAAATTTACACTATTTATAAATTAATATTTACACTACTATTTCAACAAAAATTTAAAGTATACAAGGAATCAAAAATAAAAACAAAAATTTTGGTATGAGATCTGCCCTTTCATTTCATAGAAAGAAAGGTTAAGCTGTCAACCATACAAACCCATCAAACAAATAAAATAACAAATAATCAATAAGGGGAAAACAAAATAAAATTAAAATTACCCAACAAAATAATAAAAAACCATTCCATTTCAATCTCCCTGTCTCTCAGGAGTGGGAGCGTCATCCTCTTCACAAAGTTTCCTCCAATCACCACCGTCTGATGCATTGCCCCCACTGATTGATGAGGGTGCTGAATCGCCAAATAAAGGGAAACATGATCGGCTCTTCCTCTGCTCTCCAGAATTATCGGATGAGGACGACCCTTCGCCACTGAAACTGTGGATTGGAGTCGAGTGCTTCAGCATGGATTGAGGGGTTTCTTTTGGAACGATAGGGGAGTCAGATTTGTCACGCCCTGGACCCAACTCCTCCCTCAACGACGTCAGCTCTGGGAAACTTTTACCCATGCTTCTATGTCCACCATGTGGGATAACATCCTTAACCTTACCCTGGGGCACAGAAATGAAGGAAGACCCTGAATCAAAAGTGAAATCCTTAAAGGAAGAAATGGGAGTGGATTGAAAGTTTGAAGGCTCCAATCCCATCTCTTTGAAGAAACCCCCTCCGCCGATAGATTTATCCAAGCTCTGCTGTGACGTAGAGCTAGATGTTCCAACAGACAGATCCTTGATGGATCCCAAGGGAGTGAACTGTAACAAGGATTTTTGCTGTTCTGAATCAGCCACTGTTTCCCTTACATCCTGATCACACGTGTTAGTTTTGGTACCAACAGCAGGTGATGCTCTAGGCTCATCTATCGGACCAGCTTCAGAAGAATGAGAGCTGTCAGCTGACTTTTTCGCACAAGAACCTGATAAAGAAGAACTAGGTGGGGATGCATCTTTGGATGCTGATGATTTCCTTCCCAGCAACACAGTGGGTGAGATTCCCAATATCCTTAAAGCATCGTCTAGGTTTTCAGGAAATTCTGTGGAGTCATCCAATGAGGAAAACGACACAGGCAAAGACACATCTGACTTTCCCTCATCCTCGTCCTGCTGCAAGTGAGTGATTTTGTCTGCAGTAATTTTGGAATCCACATAATCTGGCATTATTTTGTCAATATCCGAAAATGGTTTTTCAGCCTCAGGTGATTTTGATGTCCTCCCTTTTGTCAGTCCTGTACTGGCTTCTTTTCCTACATCTAAGTTTAGTAAAGGGGATCTGATCCTAATAGATGCTATAACTTCTTGTTTCTTGAGAGGATCTTCCAATGGTTCCAGCTGATGCTGGGTTCCCACGGCTGAGGTAAAATGTTCCTGAAAGAAGACATAAATATTTATGTTCAACCCAAATATTATGGGGAAACTATATTTCCATAGACCACAGCCAAGATCAAATAGGGAAACATTTGTGAAAAATGACAGAAGAAGTAAAGTTAAGTCAGGAGGATATGAGGTCTATTGAGAAAAAAAACATTTCTGTGAGAAATACAACACACAATGTGATAACTCAAGAGCTCAAATAATGTTTTCATTTTGACCATGACTCTCAGTTTGATAAGATCCAAATGGAGCATTACCGATGAAAAGTATGCACTTCTAAGAGAAAAGAAAGCAAAGGAGCAAGAAAGAGATTTTTGTATATTCTGAATGATTGTTTCTTAACTTAGCAACTGATGACTTAATGGTTGAAAAAAATTACTTTGTCCCTAATTCAGGAAAACTAAAGACTTAAAGCTAGACGCACCTAGCTATTCCCATACAGACAGTACAGCTCTAACAAAAGTTCCTGGAGCAGAAATGAGCTGCAAGGAAGGGATGTGTAAGTGGATGGGGTGAAAGGAAATAATGGATGGGAAGAGGGGGAAGCACAAGAAAGAGTGAGGCAGAGGAGCCAAACCGCTCTGCAAAAATGGCACGAGACACACACGCCCATGACTGATTGGCAAGTGGTTAAAAATCAGCCAGCTAAGACTTTATGAGGGACACAGCATCAAGGTCTTATAGTGAGATGAGTTGAAATTGGACAGCAATTCATAATGAGTCATCCAACTTCTTTATGAAATCTTTCGCAGCCATTTGACTCCACATTAAACAACCTTCCTTCTCTATTTTGCAGGATTTTGAAAGTTCCATAGTTCATGCCCCTAAACTATACAAAGCACTAAGCCAGGAACTATTGAAATGACTAAAATTTGAAAATTTTCATTTGGAATAAAGAAATCAAGGCTCACCATCTCCTTTTTCTGATCACACACACTGGTTGTACTGAAGACTCTGGAATCAACTTCCACAATGGTGGACAGCTCATGAGGGACTTGGAAGTCACTTCCAATCCTGTAAAATTTCAATGGAAATAAAAAATGATATGATTAAAGTCACTTACTTCTGGGAAGCCATCAAACATCACAGGTTTACAAAATAGTGTTATTATATAGCAAATAAGTACATACTTAATTGCCATGACAATACTGCATTTCATCCAAGGCAAAATGAGATACATGCAGTTATTTTTACTATAATACAATTACCACTTATACCAAAGATATCTGAATGAATTAGCTCTTTAAACTTACTATGTAATTTACATAAATAACCAAAATAAACATTTGGTAAAGAAGTTGCAAATAAACAGCAATCATGATAATTGCATAAACCTAGATATGTTACAGTAACTAGATCAGGGTGTCTACTAAAGTTATGAAATGAAATTCAACATTTTTACCTCTTTTTTTTAGTTTTTCCTATGACTTTCAAGGTTTTTGCATTGATATTTCAAAAGACTACCAACCCATATTTTATCACTGATTATAATTAAGTAATCTCCCAGTTAGGGTAAGTTTAACAGGAAGTTAGTAAATATCCTCATGATTTTTCATTTACTTCCACTTAAACTCCTCTTAAATTTTACAAATGGAGGCCCCTGACATTTAGTTACACTTCTTCATTCATCATCCATAACACCTTTTCTCCTTTCTCCTTTTCACCAACTTTCCCTATTCCTAATTCCACCCATAAGTTTCCTTCCTTCACACACCATACCAAGTACTTCCCTGTTTATCTTCCTTTTCATCTACCACACCTTCTACATCTTCCTCTTTGTTCCTTGCTTTCTTTGTTCCAGACAATCTCGCTACTTTAGTTTCATTGTGATTTATTTTTAGTACAAATTTCCCTCACTGAGTTTTTAGTGAATTTATTAAGTTAGCAATCCCTTCAATCATCCGCTAACCAAAGCTGCGTGGCCCGTTAACCCTACTGACCTTATCAGCTGGCCTCCTACCTTGATTCTAAAAATCCTGCTCTTGCTATGCCTCTATCACCATATCACCATCTGCTTGGCTTAAATGTTAAAAAGCAAATTTGAAAATGGGCCCACCTTCCTTACCCTCCAACCTATAACTAACCAACTCGACTAGCCATCAGCCACCCACATCTGTGCCTTGTGGGCCATATTTAAGTTCCAGATGAGTCTCCCATCTCGCCAATCTAATCCTTATGCATTGAATCTCACAAACTGACTGAGATAAAACATGACAGTTGCTGTACCAATTAAGATACAGCACTTTAGGGTCTAAATAATAACAAGGCCTCGATATGAAAATAAAAGTGCTGTTTTTTCCCATTTATCTCCAGGTCAAATGGAATTTAAGAATTTTTCCCAGTTGGTAGCCACCCAGAAGGATGTAACCCCAGTTCAGAAACAAGTTACAAATTCAAACTTACCATGTTCCTCCTTTCAGTGCCGTTGGTGGTGGACCAGTTTTAACAGTGCCATTCTTCTGAGCAGCTTTCATTTCTTCACTAGGCTTAAAGGATTTTTTTGATTCCGAGAGAGTAAGGGATTCCAGGAACAACTTTTCAAGCAAAGAATCCTGTAATTTAAAAAAATAAACCTAAAGCCTCCAAACTTCAATAGCCAACAATAGCACAACTACTAAGAGGTCATTAGCACACAATTCACATGCTCATTAACCCTCTTAGTGCGGCGGACCGATATATCAACTTTTGTATCTCGGGCAAAAAGTACCGCGGCTAATATATCGACTCAAGTGCAAATATTTTGCTACTTAAGTATACAAACATATATTTACAATTATTTTTAGATGGTGTAAAAGTCTTCTATAATAATTAGCAAATTCAATTTATATACAATAAAAAAATTGCATATGGATATCTTAAACAATAACTTCATAACACTTTTTTTTCCAGAGATGATACATTACTTTAAATTACCCTTCACATTTCTCGCTAGTATGGCTGGCAGGAGGCAATGCTGAGAGAGTTTAAGTAATATTATTTTTTCCACATGTCTTGGACACTAGGAGGCTGAACTAAAATTTGTGAGGGTGGGAGCCTTTTGTGTGAGTCTGGAACTGTTCGAAGGCCTCTGCTGCCGGAGGTTGGGGAACTGCCACCAAAAGGGAGGGATTCTAGCTTGACATTGCCGAGATTATCCCTCAGCCAGGTAAACCATGAGGCCCACAATGAGAGAGGTCCTGGGGTGATGAGGTTGTGCAAACCAGTAAGTATAATCGTGAAGTTCAGACAATGGAGGTCTGAGAGCGACAGCATTTTGGAGGTTCTATGCCACACCGACAGTACCATAATTTGCTCTCAGAAAGTCATGCAATGAGCAATTTTCTATTCACTCACCCCTACAAATTTTAGCAGCCTCGCAGCACAAAAGACATTTGAAAAAGATAATTGGATGCAAAAGAGGATACAATAACAAGCATCTTGATCATCAAGCTCCATGCTTTGCTAGAAACTCACCTGATGAACAAGATACAATTAATAAGGAAGCAACACATCATCAACACTCAATCCAAGGAGAGGTCGAAAAAGCCTTCCAGTATCACACACAATTTAGAAGTATATATAAACAATAAGGGTCCTACACAAATAAACACTATGACTGCGGGATAATCTGGTTTATACAAGTAGCCACTCAATATCCATGGCACATAGAATGCACCCCCATCTCCATCTATTATTATTACAAAAATGTTAACTTTTACAAAACACAGAGGTCAAACATTTTAAGAGCTCAATCTGGATTTCAATGATGTTTCCTCATCTTTAGGTGTCTTAGTGATCACAATTTAACAGTGATTCAGTGGATAGTAAAAGTTAACATTTTTGCAATATAAAATGGAATTCTACAAAGTAAAACAATGCCATTCATTCTATCTATTGAGAGCTCTTGTTCAGCACATATTTGGATAGTGCAATAACTTGAAGGAGCAAATTCATGGTTCTACATAAGGAACAACTGAAGAAAGACTAAAAGCCATAAAATGTAATGACTATCAATTATTTTCACTGACCTCAGAGTCCTCGTCAATCCCAGAACTAGAGCGCGATGACTCAGGCGACCTGTTTCCTTCACTTTCTCTTATAAGAACTTCCCAGCTCTTTCTCTTGTCATCAGAAACTATGGATGGTGACTCTTCACTTTCTTTACTGCTAGAATCCCTTCTGCTAGAACCACTGACATCTTCAGGACTGCTCGTTGGGGATGAACCAGATCCTGACTCAGTACCGGATGAGTGGAATGATGTTATGAGCCTCTTCTGCATTTCCCTAATCTCCATCAACTTGGCACCGAGCAGCGAAATTCTCTTCGAGTGCAGAACAGACAACTCGTCATATTCTGGAGAAGGAGGAGGTGGGCTTGGAGGTTTCAAGTGAAATTCTGGTATGAACCCCATGGTACTGGGTAACTCGGGCAACTCCCTAAAAGGCACACTTGGGTCATATTTAGGAGATTTTGTGGTCAGTTTTATTTCTGCTAAAGACTTAGCCACTTCCAGATCAGGGGCATACACACGGGATTCTTCACTTTTTGGTGATCTACTGATCACTCTTTCGTCCGCGACAGGAGATAATGAAACCTGAACCTCTTGCTCCACAACATCATCATTGAAACTAGTCCCAACACTTTTATCCACCAATTGTTTCATTGGCAAGGGATCTTCCACTACCTCAGTCACTGTGCTGGTATCTGAAATAACTGGGGTCGACAGCTGAATAACTGGGGAAGACACATCACTCACACTCAGTTCAGCCACACTTTCACGGGTCATGAAGAGAAGCCTCTTGATATAATCCCCGAGTTGAGATTTCCCTTTTCCTTTTGCCTGCGTCTGTTGTCCCACCCACTTCTCCAGCCTCTTCCGCTGAGCCCTGATTTCTTCCAGGAGAACCTTTGCTTGGTCACTGTCAGAGAGTTCTTGATGGCTTGGCGGGCTGATGTATGAGGACTCACTCAGGGGTGGTTGAAGACCTATCCTATGCGCTTTGGCTCCTTTTCTTTCCCTGAAATTCATTCAGTAGAATTGTTACTGTTTCCACAACAGAGATGGTACATACTATGTATACCATCATATGAACATACACCATATGAACAAAACCATAGACTTTACAAAGTAAATACAAAAAATGTCAATGAAATTCAACCCAATCAAAATCCACCAAGGTACAAGTTCTCTTGAATATTGAACTTATTGAATATGTCCACATCATTTTCAGTTCTTTGGATTTGGCACATAAACCATCAGACCTTCCAAAGCATCCACCACACACCACAGTTATGCATCTGAAACAATATTTCTCAACAGAACTTAATACCACAAAGGCAAATTAAGAATTCATGCATACTACACAGGAGAAAGAGATTACCTTGTTAGAGAACCCACTATGAAGCAGTTCAAAGCCCTAAATATTTTGTTACACATTTTAAAGTATGACAGAATTCTTGAAAAACTTGATCAATTAAAATATGATGCAGTGCCATGAGTATTTTTAAGTTGGCTAACAAAATATGTGTCTCCCAATGAGTAACAAGTTTTTGTGTAAGTGAAGCAAAGCAATTATGTATACAGTACATTTTCTTAGAAGCCAGTTGATCTGTCTTTTTACTTCAATATTCCAGAAACGTCCCATTTTTGGGCATAAAATGGTTAATATATAAACTGGGCATAGATTACTTGAAACAACTGTGATAGTTCAGGGTGACATGGAGGAAATTTTCTTAACCTGTCTCAATGTCTCTTGAACTGTTAGAGTCATAAAAAAGAGAAACATGCTGCCAGACTGAAAGATATGATGAAAGAAAGAAAAATGCCTTCTTCCCAAGCATCATTTATGACAAAAAATACAGTGAAACACTAAAACGTTCTACCATGCAACAAAATTCATTTTTAGCCATTTCCCAGTTCAAATCCATTTTCCTACACCTTCCCCTCTTCATAGCCAGTGCCATGAATAAAACAATTCCCTTACAGCACCTTGTAGGGTTATACACAGATGTAGACTAAAGTTATGTATACCTTTTCCTCTTATCAGCTATTAAATCAAAGTCTCTCCCAATTTGAGCTATTTGATCAGCCATTTTAAGTTTCTCCTTTTTTTCTTCAGGCTTTCTCACAACTGGAAACTTGGCCAAAGGGTCACCTTGTCTGCACACTGGCTCATCTTCCACCTAAACCCAAGCAAAGAATGTGTACTAATGTCAAAATTCACTTGACAACATCTTATTACAAATGTATGCACAACACAGTTCCATGTGTACAATGTACTGGGGTCATCTGATATCCCAGCCATGGCAAGGATATTAACTAACAACTTTCACCCAAGCCAGCAGAGTTTAACCCAACATAACAGAAAACAGAAACAAAGTAATCTTCACTGCTACTGGCTTTACTTTGTAGAAATTTTGATAGTGAGAAGCCTCTATACCAGTTAGTACTAACAGTTAAACTTAACTATTACACACTATTCAGCAGTAAAGTTCCTCAAGCAGAAAAGTTGAAAAGAACAAAGTATTTTGTCTAAATTATGAATACAAAGCAGTAATAAAAGTGCTCATGAATGAGATTAAGCATATGATTGATGTTACACAGGCTATGAATATGCCAGATTGAACTTATTTTTAAACATCAAAACCTACAGGGATGGTATTGTAACCCATCTTTAATATGAGTGTTTAGTATTCAAAGTTGAGCAGAAAGGGAGAGGAGCATGGGAACATTTTAACCTAAAAAAATATTAGGTCTAGGTGAAATTGCACCATAATTGTTATCATTATGCATTGAAGAAACAAATATTACAAGTAAACATTTTCCATACACTGCATACCTACACATATAGTATCACATTTTTAAAGAAAATTGGATATAATACCAACACGAATCCAATTTCCCAAATCCAATGACCATTGCATTATCTTTGATAATTTTCATAATTAAGCAAGTCATATTTAATCATTTCTTATTTCCAGACCAATAAGAAAGCAGCAATGGCAAAACCTTACTGTACATATGAAAAGAATATGTAAGAACAATCCTCACCTCTTTTGGTTTAGATTCATGCTTTTTTTCAGCAATCCTTTTCTTCCTTTCTCTTGGAGACTTCAGATGCCCTGAAGTTTTCCCATGAGCCACATCAGGTCTTGAACTGCCCTCTTCCTCCTCCTTGCCCTTCGGTTCGCTTTCAGAAGACTGATCGTCCACCTTTAACACAACACGAACTTCTTCCAAGCCCCAGGATGAAGAGGATTGGCTGGACGTAGTCTCATTATAGTCCAAACTCGTACCATCTTTTTTCCCTTTTCGCACAAGAAGGTCTAATTCCTCAAGAGTCTTCCCCTTCACTTCAAACAAGTGTTTGTAGACTGAAGTTTTTCTCTTGTTTTTGCACTTTCCCTTCTCAGGTTTTTCATCCTCAACAACGGCAGCTGAAACCCAGCGGAATCATGTAAGTAAATACAAACTTTAGGATGTAAAACTCAACTGATGTTAACCTCATTTGAAGGGCCAGATAAAGGTAGCCCATGCCAAAATTAAATCAAAGGATCAACTTTATTCTCTTCTTATGCTTACAATTCTTTTTCTCCATGAAATAGTTTCTAAATTAACTCCTTAACAATGATTACTTCACAAGGTGCCAAGTATTTACAAAAGTTATTAAGTCACGTCAAGTAAGAATGCACAAATAAGGTCACATGCACTGGTAAAAAGGTATAGATGTGTGCCTATATCAAAGAGGATAAAATCTGCCATTAAAAAATTATTTGACTTGACTGTGACATGAGCCTGGATCTCTCGGTTGTCAGTTTGTACATTTACTATTAACACCACTGAAACATCTTAATTAAAGTTGAATTTCAGAGGGGACATAAACTACAAGTCTGAACATCTCCACATACTGTGCAAGACACCTGCTCCTAAAAGCCACAATTTGACAGAGACAGTAGCAAAAAAATGGAGTTTTAGAAAACCAAACTTGAGCCTAAATGATCATCCCCAAATATCCACTAATCTTTTAAGTCTCATAAATATGGTTAACAAATCAGTTCAGTGTCAAACCCTAATTTATGACAAATTACACATCCTATCAAAAGGCTTTTCTCAATAGATCCTTCATTATACCTGGAGGCAAAACCTGAGCCCCAGTTCTTCCTACGGATAATGAGCACCACCAGGCTGCACTTCCTTTGTCAGGCTTATTCAAGGGGCCATGGTCACCTTCGTCAATCTCCTCTTGGGCTGGGCCATTTGGAAGATTTTCACCATCTACAATCAGGAAAGACCAACTCCCTTTAGAAAATCATAGAAGCAAACATGAGATAAACAGCTTCCCTTAAACAGAAAATAATTACTCAAGACCAAAAAATTTACAAAAAACATAACATTGAGTCCATCTTTCCATAGATTAATCCCAAGTAAAACAACCACAAATATTTCAATCATTGACTTTTAGGTGATTAAAAAGTACTTAAATGCTAGAATGGATAATATTTTCAATGGAAAAATTAATAATAACAATTCACTTAATCCTCACAGGTACAAAGCCTATGAAAAGAATTTTAACAAATCCTGATCATGATTAACAATTAAGAATTATTACTAACACCCATGTTTTGCATCAAGTGAAAACCACCCAGGAGGTACTTGAATGGATGACCTTGAGATTATCTAGCAGGGACCTGGATGCCACTAAGGCCTACTTTACAAGATGCGATTGTAAAGTGAAAAAATGAACTTTGTAAATTCCACATAAAAGATTTTTTATTGACGACCAAGGTACTCTTGTTTCCATGGTAATTTAACTGATAATGTCACCCAGCAACAAAACCTGGATCATCAGTAAAAACTTGTTAACCCATTCAGCCCACCCACCAGCCTGCCCACCGGCGGGGTCGGTCCCTTTTGATATTTATGGCTCTCACTCCAACCATTTCCCATTATAAAGATAGGGAGACTTTCACGCTTCCCAGTACTGTTGGAGCTTTCATACAGCATGCTTCGCATGCATTTTTGTCTTCTACGGGCCTATAGTTCAGTGTCGAAAGGCAGTCAATTTTTTGCCGAAAAATACAAAAAAAAAGTTATCCTTTGGACCTAATTAACATATTTATGGAAGAATGGAGATGGTGCCATCTACATCTACCGGAATTACACACCGAAGAAAACAGGTTGATGATAGGTATGAGCAATATTATGTGTAATCTTATATTATAGTTTGTAAAGAAATCAATAAATGCAACCATAAGTGAACTCCATAAATATGAATTTTATCATTTGAGCCTCTTGTATCTGTTTGTTTATACAAGAAAGGAGCCTGAACCATCTACTTCCACTGGAATCACACACTGAAGAGAAAAGGTTGATTACAGGTGTGTGAATAAATTACATGTAAGTTAATACTATAGTTTGTAAATTTATCAACAACTGCAATCGAATGTGACATTGATGTATATTAAAAATTCAACAGTGATATGGAGCCAGCCCTTCGGAAAAGTGTAACCTGCTGGAGAAGTGCACAAAATGCAGTCAATGGAAGAAGAGGAAATCAAAAGGACACTATTTGAGGAAGATGAGGATATTTCGGAGACAATGGTTCCGATTTTGAGTCACCAGGAGAAGAAGATTTAAGCTTGGAGGATGAAGAACTTGATGAGACAAGAGATGAGAACATTGCTGCTGCAGACGATGAACAGAGGAGTGTTAGATATGCCAGCAAAGACATTATTTGGTTCAGCGAGCCGCAGATGACTCACATCATTCCCTTTACAGGCCCCTCAGGTATGTTACAGAATGTTCCGGACTCTGATGCTTTCAGGTACATTTCCCTTTTGGCCAACGACGAATTTTTTGACCTCATAATCACAGAGACGAATGTAAATGGAGAGAAACTTTTGGCATCATCTTCTGGACATTCAAGTAGGGTGAAAAAATGGCATGCTGTTACACATCCCGAATTCGAAACATTTCTTGGGATATTATTTCATTTAGGAAATGTAAAAATTCGAAGACAGCAAAATATTTGGTGAGTTGACGACTTATATGATCAGCCAATCTTTCACCGAAACATTAGCCGGGATAGATTTCTGCTTATTCAGCGATCTCTGCATTTTTGCCGAAACCTGAATGTGGGAGAAGAAGAGAGTTCCTTCCGACCCTCTCTATAAAATTCGGCCTCTAATGGATGTCGTAAGGAAAAACATTATAAATATTTATTATCCATTTAAAAATCTTAGCCTTGACGAATCCATGGTCATGTGGCGAGGTCGTCTCTTCTTCCGGCAATACATCAGGAATAAGAAACATAAGTACAGCAAAAAACTATACATGTTATGCGAACCAAATGGATTTGTGCTGAATACATTGGTATACACTGGTTCGAGGGATGCCGATTTAGGGGGAAAAGGCCATACAGACAAAGTTATCAAAAAATTGTTGTCTGACTATGTTAACATTGGCCATGCTGTTTACATGGACAATTATTACAACAGCGTCAATTTATCCCTTGATTTGTTGAGAAGCAAGTTTCAGTCCACTGGAACTTTAAGAATGTCAAGGAAGGAAACCCCAAAAGATTTCATCCAGAAAAAAGTGAAAGAGTGTGGTGGTTTCCCATTATACACAGGAAGGACTACACATTTCCAAATGGAAAGATAAGAGGGAAGTTGGGGTGTCTGTCCACAGTTTTCTGGGGAATTGATTGATGATCAGAATAGAAGAGGCGAGCTGAAAAAGAAACCCAAAAAGGTGGCTGAGTACAAGAAGTACATGGGAGGGGTTGATAGAGCGGATCAAATGTTATCATATTATTCCATTGATAGACGTACACTAAGATGGTATATCAGATGGGGTATCCACCTATTTCAGATAGTACTAAACAATAGCTTTATACTATAAAATGAATATAGTGGTAGAAAGATCTCTCTAGAAAAATATAGGGAAGAAATAATTAGGCGATAATTGTATAAGGGCCAACCACCTTCTCAGCCATCATCGATGTTGCATACATCAAATAAAATACATCTGCCCGTACAAATAAAACATCCTGAGCAGGAGAAAGCCAAAAGAGTGAAGAGGCGTGGGTGTAAGCTTTGTCCAGGAAAGGGAGTTAGGAGGGACGTAGTGATGTGCTGTGATGACTGTGAACCAGCTCTGTGCTTACATCCGTGTTTCAGAGAATTTCATACAAACTGAAATAAAGAAAAATCTGTTTTTCTTCTATGCAATAAAATATGAAATAATTTGTCTTGTTTGTATCAAAGTTGTTCTATTATTATAAGTAAATACTATTGTAATCTCTTGGTGGAAAGGAAATTAATTATTGATATTTTACCTTATAAGAATATGTAATAATATTCTCCTGTGTGAACCAATCAGAGTTTTTTCTAATTATTGGTAAATTTTTGTAATTTCATGGCGTAAAGAGAAATTAATTTTTGATGTCTTACCTTACAATAAATATGTAATAACATTCTCATGTCAATTATAGTTTTGTTTTCTAATTATTGGTAAATAGTTGTAATTTCATGATGGAAAGAAAAATCAATTTTTGATATTTTACCTCGTAAAAAATATGTAATAATATTTTCTTATGTGTATCAGTTATAGTTTAATTTTCTATTTATTGATAAATAGATGTGATTTCATTGTGGAAAGAGAAATATATTATTGATTTCTTACTTTGTCCTTTCTGCCCCCATCCATTTCCACTTCACAGCTGCCTCTGCCAACCCTAATTCTTTCACGGGTTCAGTACTCAAATCCTTTGGCAAGACCTGCCACTTCGTGCGACGAAAACCTAGCTGTATAATCCTTTGTCTCCCAATTTCTACTGCTTTCACTTTGCCCATTCCTTCTCCACCCACTTACAACCACATGACCGCCTGCCCCTACAACCCCCCTTTCAAGGACTCAGACCACACACCCTTCGGCAGGTCCTTCTTCCTCATGATGAACAACTAACAGTGACAACCCCTCATTCCTTTTCTCATGCACGCGTGCTAATAGTCGTAAACATAGAACAATACACTCTTCTATTGACAAAACGTTATTATTTTTTTAAAAGTTTACCTATATGACAAAAAATACGTAGATGATATGCATTATATGACATGGTTGCATCCAAATAATGCAAAACGATACTCCAAGATTCGCGTTGTATAGGTTTGCCTACCTTAACCTGTTGCCCTCATATTGGTGGCGAAAATTATATCGAATTAAAAAGATAAATTAATGACCGAATATTTTTAAAAACATTTTTTCCTATACAACTACATCAAATTGAAGCTAAAAATGCAAAAAAACGAGTTCAGTTTCTGAGGTGGATTTACGGTTTCAGCTCAGCAGCGAATGTGTTGATGCAGAACACACAGGTTTCTCAATTCACAATCGTGAGGTTATTCCACAAAGCTATGCTGGAAACCATCACATCTTCCTAGATGGAGGCTTTGAACCTGAATGCGAACTTTAAATATTAATTTCATCATTTAAATATGTGCATATAAGTGCATGCTTTTTTTCACAAATCTCCTAAATTCTATCAGGTACATCAAATAAATGCCAATCAATCGACTAAAATGCATACACAAAATACACAAATTACTTTACACAAAAATTCTTCTAGATGGCTGGTCTTCAAAAAACTAATTTCCAGAAGAATTTTCATGAATATTGAAGTGGTCAAAACTTCCTTGCATTAAGCACATCATTTTATGGATGAAAATGTTGATAATTGAAAATAAAGCAAAAATAAAAACCATCTACCTTTTGGTGGTAGTGAACAAAAGCAGAAGTTATTAACACTTTTTGCTTAACAAAAGCTTTTCAGAAATGTATTCAATACATTCAACATCTTCATTTTATCAAACTTTTTAAAACAATTTTTGGAGAACCAAATATGAATAAAAGAGCAACGTTGCTAGTAACTTTTGTAAATGTGCCATACCTTTTTCTTCCAAGATTGATCTTGCTCTTTCAATCCTCCTTTGCAACTCTTCTCGTTCATTACATAAATCTTTTTCCTCTGTTTTCTGGAATGAAGCAAACATCAAATATCAAGAGAGAGAAGAATATTTCATGGAAATATTAGCATGCCTCAATCGGCCATTTATTTAATGAGTTACAGTTAAGTGTAATTATGTTTATATCATACAGGCAATGCAAAAAGAAAAAAAGATATGATACAGCATTATTTCCTCATGAGTTTAGCCATTGGTCGAATTCTCTAAACAAATGGCATTATAGGCTAATTGGGTTGAATAATATACACTTTGAAAAGCAATTGTACCTTTATTTACTGTAAAGCTGCTATTTCTTGTTGCCTTTAAACTTGTACTCAATGTATAACTTTATAAAGGGTTTAATATCAACCCATTCAATAAATATATTATATTATTATAGATAGAGGCAATAGTGAAAAAATTATGAAAAAATTTTACAAAAATGGGAACAACCCATTCCAATGGATTAGACTATTTTTATTGATGCTATAAATTTAGAGGCACAGTGAATTACATTCTACCTCTAAGAACATGCAACATATATAGCATTGCATGGCTAATTGCAAAAAGTTAATGTAATTAAGGTTCTTATTAGGAGCAAATAAAATCAAACAAACATTAAGAAAATGCAGGCTAGTAATGAAAATAGTAAAAAGGTGTGCTCATAATCCAGTTGATTTTCTTCATTTCACAACTATTTCAGTTGAATGATTGCAACACTATGACTATTTTTATTTCACATGGGGTAGGAAAGGTAAAAGGCAGGAGGAGGCTGTGCCATCAGTTTTTGCCAGCAACCTGAATTTATACTGAAGGAAAATTGCACTAAATGAGAATGAGCTTGAGGATGCAAGATCGCACTAGTATTTTAAAGCGCTCATTACTCAGACATCAATTATTGAGGAATAACAAATATAATACAACTAAAAGCATCCTCAAAAGCAGTTTTCAGGCATTGACACAAGCAAAAATACCTCCTATTTACAAAAAATGCAAAATTCCTAGCAACCAACCCAATATTCACACCAATAATGTGGGCAAGGTAAATACAAAGAGTTGAGATGAAGTCAAACCTAGGAATCACCTAGACTTCAGACCTAACAATGGGGGAAATACATCAAACATGAGCAGCATCGCATCAAAAAAACTAGGATATATCTATTGAATCGTAGGAAGGTTTTCAGATGAAAACGTTACAGAGAGAAACTAATCTGCTCTGCTTAGGCCACATCTTGATTGTGTCACAAGCATTATGGAACCAGCACAGAAAGATTTACTTGATTAAGTATATAAAATGCAAAGGTAAGAAGCACAATCCAATTAAAACTGCTACAAATGGAAAGGAAGTGTCACAAAACTGATGAAAGGATTAGGTTGGGAACAGTCAAGAGACACATAGGCTAGACGCAAGACTTGGATTACTTGAAAAATGCTGACCACATGAGTTTCAGAAAGGATATCATTTTAACCTTGCCCTATATCTATAGAATAGAAGGGAGAAACAAAAGAAAAGATACTGAACTGACATGTACCAAAAAATCCCTTTCTTCATCATTAGTTGTTACAGCAAATACAGCATGACACTAACTTTAAGACATTCTTTCCCTATTTCCTTCCGTTTCATGGCTAGTGACCTAACACCCCCTCCCAAAGGCCTAAGTGGGTGGTGACTCTCAGGGTAGTGTGATGATGAACCAATCAAATTTACTAACCTCTGGTGACTCTGGTTTATCAGCTTTTTCTTCAACTTTTTCTGATGGTGCACTTTCAACTGGTATACCAGCGCATTCTATCCTATCAGACTCGGAGTCACCTATATTAGAGGTAGACTGAGTGCTGCTAGAAGATACCTCATATCCTGAAAAGCTGGGAGTGGAAGCTGAAAGAATATCAACAAATGGCATCTATTTAAAAAAATTCAACAACAAATATTTGAGAAACTATCAACTTAATTGGGATATCCCCAACATACTTAATCTTATTGACCTTCAATCACAATTTCTCTCCATACCAACTAACAACTCGTAACGATGGTACCCAGTCCTAAGGCTAACAAATTTATGACACAATAAAATGGTGATTTTCAATATTTTTATAATTAATCAATAGGTATTATGATCAGGAATACATATAAAAAGCCTATTTTTAGTTTTCAATTTATTTTCTACAGTTGAACATATTTTTTATCATATATCTACAAAAGAAAGTCAAGGCTTTCGAGATCTCATAGTTGTATCCACCAATCTTCAGGGTCCAACTTAAATAATCTTCAAACTGAAGCTATGAGCTACTTCGTGAGTCCAACCACAAGCTACATAAGGTGATTACAAACTGGGTTTAACCTCACTCCTAGATGTTAGACAGAGAGATTTCATCAACCCCTTCTTTCCTGCCGTATGTTCCGTAAGTTTTCAAAGATTTTTGGAAGCAAGTACATGAATTACCTTTTCAATGAACATGGTTCTGCTCAGTTTAAGCAACCCATGGGAATACTGTCCCGAAGATATTGAAGCTTTTTACTCTAGCATCACAGTGATGTGCACTAGTGACTTATAATTAGCAGCAGGCCATGGGAATTAATAAGGGTGAAACTCCAATAGCCATTTCCTTACGGCTATCTGAGTTTCACCCTTATTAATTTATACAAGTCATAAGAGCTCGTTTCTTTTTTGTAGGTCATGGGAATAACTACAAAGGAGGAAAATTAAGCTATGTTAGCAGTGATTCTAGCCAAGATCTTTCGTCCAACAATACTTCAACAATTTTGATACTCCTGAAACAATCTCACACACCACTGAATTCTCCCCTAAGACAATGACAGGCCACCACACCTCCAACATATGACAATGTAGAAATAATCCAAATCCCTCCCCAAAAACATATTACATTATCTCTGAATCACTGGATAATTAACTAATGATTTGCTACACAATCACTAACAGGAGAGCAAAGATATAGAGCAATGAGAAGATAGTCACCATGAAAAAATCATGTCCTCATTCTTGTCAATTACAATGATTTCCTCACGGTGAATTTCGTCTGACTTGTGAATAGATATGTATCACATTCTTCTTAAAAAGAAACTCTATAGGTACAATCATCACTTTGCATTCATCTTTCATTACTTTCATACAGCTACTGCTTTCTTCACTTTCACATGGCCATTCAATGCGATAATTAAAAATTATAAATAAAAAAACGTGTATCTTGCTATATGGGATAATAAAAAGGCAATAACATTCCAATCTCTAATGATAGAGATCAATAATTGATGCATCTTCCAGATTTTCTGGAGAAAAATAACATTTTTCAAGGTTTTGATTCAATTCAGTGGTTGAATGATGAAACATGCAAATAAGTAGACCAAAATACAACCCTAAAATGATTTGAGCTCAGTGGTCTATACATACCAATGCAAATGACTGAGGTTTCATAATTACCTAAATGCCAAACAAGCTTAAATCTCTAGCTCAGAAAGCAAAAGCACACTGTTACACCACCTTTGACTTGGCACATACAATACTCTTGGAAGTTACAGTGCTGCATTTACATCAAGAACTGCAAAGAAGTTTCCCTTAACAAGAAATTAAGATGTTTTGATGCAAGCTCAAGGAAAGATACGACACATATAGGCTCAAAGTAGGTGCAACCAAATATCAATCTATGCAATAAGTAATTATTCAAAGGGATACAGCACGACTCTCATTTAATGAGATACAATTCAGTGATCATCAAAATCACATTAATAACTGGAAGAAATTCTCCAATTATGTGCAAATCAAGGAATTTCCCTCACCTGATTGCAAAGGAGGCTAAATCACAACAATAGAGATAAAAGACAAGCAAAACTGCACACATCATGAACAAGATACCAGATGGATAGGGTCACCAGATGTTCCATAGAGGAAGTTATAGCTTTTGTATGAATGTATCATATTTCCCTGGGAAAATAATGGTTGGCCCAAAAGACAGTGATTTTTTGGGTTAGATTTATAGATTAAAAAGCTACCCACATCAGTTAATGCCTACTATTTTTGGAAGAAAATGTGACTGATTTAAAAAAAAAAAAGCAACAGCATTTAATTTATATTTATCATAGAATTGCAGACATGAATGACAATGAAAGCACCATTTGATTACCACAACACAGTGCAGCATAATTAGAGAGACCAGCACCTAAGACAGGAACACCAAATTCAATGCATGAACAATGGCTTTACTTTAGGGCCATTAGGCACAGGCAAATTTTAGAGGTAGCAAAAATTAAAAGATTCTCCAATGGCCGTAAAAATGGCACCACTCGTCAAGCATGCAACCGCACAACACTTACTGTGTTGGTTTGCGGGAAAAGGGGGATTCCACAGCAGGGACCAACCACAGCCTCTCTACCAAAATACCCTCCTGTGATGGTTTACGGGAATGTTACTTCCTCGCCAGTGACCATCACAGACACACACACACTCAACCCAGTTGGGATCCTTTTCGAGGGCTAATGGGACCCTGATAAAGATGCCTGGGTTATAACGTGGGATCCTTCATAGGGCTAATGGGACCCAACTAAGGATGCCTGGTCATTACCACAATCACACTTACAAGCACACAAATCACTCACTCACACACGCAGACGGGCCCAACTTCTGGGAGAAATCGCTCAAAAAGAGTGTGGTCAAAATATAAACACAAAGACAAACGAGGGTGAGCGTCGACGACGCAAACCAACACAGTGAGTGTTGTGAGGTTGCATGTTTGACGAGTGGTGCTATTTTTATGGCCATTGGAGAATCTTTTAATTTTTGCTATCTTGAGAGGCCGTAGAGCTCAATTTCCTTTGATTTACACATTTTAGAGGGAATTTTCAATTAAAGAAACGGTACAACTTAAGTATTAGGAATCACAGTAATTATTGCATTATCATTGACTGAATTCTAGGAAGTAGCAACAAAAATGAGTTTTCCTGGTTTTCTAGAAGGGGTGGTCATCCTAAATAACTACTGCTATTAGGTTTAGAAAGAAGTAATATTTACAATCCCTATACCTTTCTCTGCTGGTTCTGCGATCAAACGCAGATTTGCTTCATGAAGTACAACATATTCTATCTGCGCAAATTTGGTGAGTCAAAATGCTATTATCCAGGTCACAATTGCTAATAGATGGCTAGGAAAAAGAATTACTACATCGGATTCAATACAATAGGAAGTAAAAATTACAGCTACAAACATACCATCATCACAAATGCCCACATTTAATTTTGGAAGGGATGTCTCCATCATTTGCTCCTGCATGTCTAGCTTCATCTCCTCAGGAATAACTGCCTTCTCCACAATCACGGGCTTGGGAATAGTTTCTTTTGACAACATAGTATCCTTTCTAAATTTGATACCCATGTTTCCATGAATAACTCCCTCAAAAGCTGATTCCAGGTCCTGCTGTTGCTTCTTATTTCTCATAGCAGTTCTCTCGTCATTCATATACACTTCTGGCTAGAGTACAAGAGATAAACCCAGATAATCAAGAGTAACTTGTGAAGTAAAATTAAAGATATCCAAATGAAGGAAGCTTCTTTAGGAAAAAATACTCCCCGGGAAAGTATGATGCCTCATTCCCAAAGTTTTTCACATATTAAAACAACTATAGCCATATTTAATTTTAAAAACTCCACATAAGGAACATTATAATTTTCATATAGGCATAGAAATTTTTCAGACAGTTGGAAGTCCTTCCTCTTCAGATGACAAGAAAATTCCATGTTATACAAATTGAGTCAGGCAATGCAGTCAAATTAATTCAAGCTGAGAACAAATGTTGAGCAGAAAATAGTAATTTTTACACTTTTGCAATTATGACCATTATTTCATAAACTCACACTAAATTTCAACTATATTTTCTCAAGTCATGAAAAAATGACGAGACGAGTGACAAGAGTTCATACCATACCAAAGAAAGGCTTACCGGTAATTTTGGAAGTTCTGTCACCCGAACCTTGCGTTCCTCCCTAGCAAGCTCATCTAAGCGAGTCATAACTCTATCAAAATCTCTTCGGACCATTTCTTTTGCCAGAGCTTTCTTCCCTCTATTAATCCTTGCTTCATCCTCAGCCCCAGTTCCTGCAGTTTGTCTTTCAGCTTCTTCTTTAGCTTCTATTTCTGCCGCCTCTCGAGCATTTGTCTGAAAGTTATCAGGACACAATTAACACAAAGGTAAAGAGGATCACTCAGAAAACAATGTTCGGTAAAGGTTATAAACATAAGCACGTAAAAGAGTAGCAGGGTGAGAGAGGATGAGAAACATGAATTACAAGTGAAATCAGACATGAACAGCACAATTGATTTTGTGGCTCGCATTTTGCAGAGCTGTGATACATAATTATTACTGTAAATTTTTGGCGATTGCCTGGGCATACTCACATGAAATCAAATATGATCAATAACAACATTGAATCAATGTTTTAGATATCACAGTAATAGAATTTTTCAACCTTGATCGGGTAATCAATTGCTAAATTTTGCCATTAGAGACCCTACTCATTGGTATCACTGTAAGTACTGAAGCATGGGGTTTATACTCCTTTTTTATAAAACGTACATACTGCGACAATTTTGCAGGATATTTTAATACATAAAGGGTTTATCACATATTAGTAATAATAAACCATTATCTTCTTCTCCAAAAAATTGGATGAAAGCTCAATGAAGTACACCAAGCTTATAGGTCATTGCATTCAACAAAACAGCTACATACAACAATAGAGTAAGCAGTAATCCAATGCTATAATACTACCCAATAAATAAAACTGACCTTTACCATACCATGTAACCATCATGACACACCCCATTAAATAATTTATTTTAAACAAATTTGCAGCAAAGCTAAACACTCGAAGCAACCTGTTTTTATTATTTATTAATGGATAGCCTGAATCATGATAAAATAAAAACTTAGGAGAACCCACTTAAGTAGTAAATACCATTAATAAAATGAAGCATCTTCAATTCTGGTGTATTACCAGAACAGTGAGAAAGGTATAGGATAAGTAAAATCAAAAGAAGATGAAGGAAAGGAGTTCTTTTTAGAAATATGAATGCATGCTGAATGTAACGGAGGGAGGGCATAATACAGAGAAGGTAGAATGGTTTAGATTCCTTGTATAGTACTTTGGAGGAAAATGGCTTGAATAGTAGATCAGGCATAAATTTACTCTTGTAAGGAAGCATTTTCCAAGAGTATAAAGGTTTAGAGAGGAGCGCACCTAGGAGAGATGTAATAAAATAACAGGTTAAAAAACTCTGACAGGGGGTTTAGTGAAGAGTTGTCTAAAACCTGGTCAATGTGGAAAGCAGACGTGAATAGGCTATAGGGTGAAAATGTGACTTTGGCTATGATCAGATAGGGTGGCTTGATTACAAAAAAAGCACCAAGCGTTGAAATTTGCCATGAAAAAATCATTTGCCTTGATCAGGATACTAACCCGGATCTCCCAATTGCCAGTAATGTGTGTTAGCCAGTTACACCACCAAGCCATTTTCCGTCGAGGCGAATTTCGATGGGGGTTTACGGGAACTAGATGTTCATGCCTCAAGTATAAAATGTAGCACATGAGATGGTAGTCAGGCTTACAAATCCACTGTCATAGTAGATAAACCCAACATTGTCGTTTATATAACAATGAAATTGACAGATTTCCAATCATTGCATTGACAAATGATGTGGTCCCCTAAGCAGAACTTAGAGCGATGGTGCAATACTGTCCCAGAACTAAAATGAGGGCTGCATAAAGATATCGTATATACTAAAAAAAATATTGGAAAGCTATTTACTAAGCTCAATAAAAACAAAGAATTGATCATGTGTGAATTGCTTACTTATTCACCTATAAAAGCTCTATGATTAATTTATTACTAAAACGCCTGTACTTGCAGAAAAAATTTTGTCTCAGCAACTGTTGTAGAAAGATAAAACACATTTCATTATGGGGGATATGGTGTGAAGTAACTTACACAGATACATATACACCAAAGGTTGAAATTCACGGTGAAAAAATCATTTGACTTTTGGTGTGTATCCACCCATGCGAGTGAATTCACAGCACATCATTTGTCAATGGAATGATTGGAAATTTACGAAAAAGCAATAAGTAGTGCAGGATTAGGTGGGATAGAAAAGAAATTAAATGGTGACGTAACTGAGGAGAAAATAGAGACACAAGGAGAATATAATGAGATTTAAGAGCTGCTGAAGAGAATTAGTGAAGGGAGAACAATGGGGAAGATCAGATGAGGATCAGAAATTTGAATCACATGAGGTGAAGTGCTCGACTGACTTAAAGAGACCAGATGGTGAGCAGTTAATGTAGATATATACACTAGGGAAAAGATGTGCAAGAATTAGGGGCCTTGGGGTGGGAATTGTCTAAAAGCTGACAAAATCACCTAGGAGCATATCCACAGAGCATGCTGCAATAACGGAACTAGATGCAGATTCCACATACATATTTAGTTCAGCAAACATTAATGAAACTCGCTTACTTGAGATAGTATAGATGTTTTTTCTACCCTCACAGTAGGAGGTTGCCTCTGAGTGATTGTACATGGGTTGTGATGGTCATATACTTGCACTGTTGGGGGAGGAGCTTCTGGTATAGGGAATGATTTGTTTGATGATGGTATAGGCTCCTTCCTACATTGCTCCTCAATTGGAGTGCCCTGCAAACTAAGTGGAGGGACAACTGGAATGTTCATCCTATCCTCTGGCTCTTCACTATGTTGCTTTTCAATGTCCATCTCTTGTGCTTCAAAGCACTCTGCTGTTTCTCCAGCATTGGGACGACTCTGAACAGACTTCCTGTGAGTGTGAAGATAAAGCACATCTGTATATTTAAACAAAATTAAAGTAAAAAAAGAAAAATATCAAGAAAGCATCATTATTCATCTAATAGACAAAGGTTGCAAAAATTGACAAGGTAACAACTAAGTAATAATAATAATAACTTGTCTTTATTGTGAGCGAATTTAGGACCGTACAGTCCTCTCTTACAACTAACTCATTTAACACACACAAACATCCATGTCCAGAGCAGTGGATAATCTACCCAGGCGGGATTTGAACCCATGACCCTCAGGTTAGCAGGCGAGGACTTTACCCTGCCACCACCGGGGCCGACAAGTAGGGTTAAAGAGGGAAGTAACCACCTGAATCAGTTCCACTAGCATAACACTAAGCCTAAAAAAGCAGGAATTTAAAGTTGCACAGAATGATCCTGAGGGCAGAAATAATTTGAAGGAAGTTATTCTTCATTAAAATGTTGATTTAGGCAAGTATAACCAAGAGGTCCCCAAGGTTCCCAATCTTACTGGTCCAAACAGAAAAATATTTTTGGTGGAAACAAATATTACTTTCCTCATTCATACCCTCAGAGGGTGTTCATGGGAAACTATTTTCACACCAGGGGCACCCTTGGATAATTCATTGGGAAATCACATACTAGGTTGCAAACTCTGAAAAGAGCTACATGAAAATATTTTGCCAGCATCGGCTCATGTTATGATGTAGGGAAGGAAAAGGAGAACCTTGGGATCTTAATGCACTAATATACTAGTAAATACACACCTAATGGGAGGTACTTTTGTTTAAAAAGGACTCTATTTGTAGGCACTATGCCCAAATGGTAGACAGTAAAAAAAATCCTCACTACCTCATCCATTGGATAATAAGAACAGCAAAAATATTACTGAAAGCAAAAGAAATGTAGTGATAAGGATGAATGAGGATCAAATGAATAAAAAGAATCACCATCAAAGATGTCCCATACAAAAATAGAGTTGAATCATTTCAGTAAGCTTTCCTTTGAATTTGGCACACTTCAAGCATTAAGTGATTCTATTACATGGTAAATATCCGCTTCCGTCACACCCGTAAAGCTGATGTTTATCCCACTCCATTTTTTATCTACTATCAGAGAAATTATTACCTTTCGTCCAACGCATTGGAAAGCGATGCCACCATCGCCGCACGAATGCTTTCTAGCGTTCTGATCTTTTCTCGTCGAGATGAAAATTTTTCTCTCTCACATCGCACATTATCCTTCTCCGTTTTCAAATGGGCGATAGCTCTTTTACCGCGCTCTTGTGCTGCTTCGGTATTTTTCTTGACCTGATGTTTAATTTCCAATTCCGGGTCAGGCTGAGGGGTTTTGATTCATGAAAATGCGGGTATTGTTAAACAAAATCAGAATAATTCCGAAAAGACACACTAAGAATTAGCACTATTGTTTCACGTTCCTATTCATTTCATTTTCGAAATTCGAGGCTTTATAATTTACGAGCTAAAATTACAATAAAAGGAGGCATTTTCGCATACCAATTCTGCAGCGGCTCTTTCCCCAGCATTGATATTCTCCTTGTACTTAAGATTTATTTCATGCAGTTTCCTCGACTGCCATCTCTTGAATACGTCAGCTCGATTATTATGATCCCTCGCCACATGCAGCTTCCTTTCATTTCGAACGTCTTGAAGAACTCTGGAGGATAAATCCTTCGACTGAAGTCGTACCTGCAAATTAATTGTTTCTCAGAATATGTAAACATTAGAATTCTTCCAGCACATTCATGATTCCTTACCTGCTGAATCCTTAGTTTGCGGCGTTGAGCGAATTCCTCCTTCTGAAGTTGCTCCAAGTCAACTAATAAGTAATTTCTCCCTCTCATACTGGGCATTCCAATTTGTTTTTCGTTAATCATTCTCGAGGAGGAAAACCAGCATATATATTTCTTATACGAAGAATCATGTTACGCTAAAAACCAAACTGCGGTCAGTTCGAACAAATAGGAATGCCTAGACATTTATGCTGTTATAACAATTAGTTCATGAAAGATCAAAACATTGACAATAATAACTTTCGACACCTCTCAGCTGGGTAAGCATTTTCGTTTCTGACCGTTATTGTACGCGCCTTTTAAAAATAAAAACGCATGTGTTTTGTTTGATGTGTTGGCCGGTAGTTACGTTTCCATCCGCGCATTACAAGCGCCAGGAGTTTTTCAGATCTTCAAAATTGATTACGTGAAGGTGGTTTCGTTGTCGGAAGTCACCGAAAATTGTTCTAGAAGTATATTTCTGTCGGCATTAAAGTCTGTCATTTTTGTAAAATCTGTAAGTGTTTAACTCTAGGAAAGGTTTACTCTTAAGATAACACAAAGTGATTCTTTGTCGTTGTTTGTTAATTTTTGCATGTGGTACCGATATATACGTGGCATTGGAGTTCTTTTTCTTTCATACTAATGGTATTTGTTTATTGTCGAAATTTTTCCATTGCCGATGTAAGTTTTTCAGTTACTTTCGGGTGTATTTTTCAAAATTCGGTGAATTTGGTTGCAGCCCTTAAAGGAATAGAGGTGGTTTTGCGAAATGCGTCAACTGAAGGGGAAAGTTAAAGAGACCAATAAGCAGAAAAAAGAAAGGAAGAAGGACTTCATTGAAAACAAGAAGAGAGTTTTTACGGTAGCTATTCCTGCACTAGTGGCTATGTTTCTGTTGATAGTGGCTTATGTGTACGTGAAAACTAGACCCAAGGAAACAATTGATATTTAAAATGGAAACTAGAATGTACATTGTGTGGATATTTGCTGTGAAAATGGAGATATTAAGAACGCTTTGAAAATGCAAAGACTGTATAGATAATGTGATGAAGAGAATATATACAGGTATATTCATTACAAATATTTCGGGACGTTGATGCAATTATTTTTATATGTGTAACAAGGTTTTATTCTAATATACCTTGTTAAAGCAGCATGTTAAAGGCTGAGATTTCTTCATTGAAAGTACTTACTTCACATTTAAAAGGTGCTGTTGAAGGTGATCAATTCAAAATGTACATTTCAGTGAATAATTGTTACACAATTT
This sequence comes from Ceriagrion tenellum, assembly GCA_963169105.1. Classification (NCBI taxonomy): domain Eukaryota; kingdom Metazoa; phylum Arthropoda; class Insecta; order Odonata; family Coenagrionidae; genus Ceriagrion; species Ceriagrion tenellum. The sequence continues at coordinate 52,132,863 of OY720637.1, forward strand.
TATACTTTAACTATTTATAAATATAATTCTATGCCGAAATGGGATTGTGTTTAATTTTTTATTGCTGCTACAACTAAGTGTAGCAAACAAACGAAAGATGTTTATTGGTGTTATGCCCATATGTTATGGTGCCATACAATGCATTAATACCCTTACCAAATACAGTGATATTCTGTAGTTAACTAACGTGTGTTGGTGGTTTGCTTCGGTTCTGGTAGTTCTCACAGTAGGTTCCTGCATCTGGTGTCTCAAAGCCGAAGTGTTGAAGAACAAAGTGATGGTGGCTAATACCCTTTTCTTTAATTCAGCGTGTTGGAGTTTGGCTTGGCCAGCTCATCATCATGGCTGTATAGAGGAAATAGTGGGGGGCATTTCGAGAGGATAATGTTCCAAAAAATGTAATTGGTTGCTACCCTCCCATGGAACATTAGCCCTACCCTTGCTGCATTAGCCCTACTTCCACCCAGCCTTAACTGGAAAAGTTAAATTCAATTGTTAATAACTTTCCATGGTTCCCCGACTGATGCATCAACTCGAATGATCAAAAACTAGTCAAAGCCATAATAGTTAATCATTTAACAATCATTTAATTTCTAATCAGTGCATGAAAGAGTTCTACTATCACTTGCTAGTTGTGATCTCATCTGAGCGTATAGAAGAGTTGTTGGCATGGTTGCAACTCCACATGTAAATTCTAGCAATGTCATATTTCTTAAAGTTGAAATTAACTTCTGAAATGGATGTCCAGTATTGTCTCATCTTGAGTATTTGAAATATCCTAAAGCCCTGGTTACACGATACATTAACCTGTACGAGTTAATGTACGAATTCGTGAATGAACGTGAAAATTAATCGTGTAACCACACCATCTTGTACACGTGAACAGGGAAATAGAACCTGTTCTATTTGGTTCATGCATTCATTCATGAACTTGTACATGAACATGTAAGGGTTAATGTATCGTGTAACCAGGCCTTAAGTTTCAGTGAACGTTTGGCAATTCTTTGCTTTCAACATTGGTGTATTATTTAATCGATTCAATCCACATCAAGATGCACAAGGTGACTGGATGTTGGTATGAGAAATACTAAAATATGTGGGAAACTCTCTCCTGGGTAATCTCTCTTGTTTTTATTACTAGTCCACCCACTCTTCTCCATACATGCATGCATATACACTCCTGTCTCTTACCAAATCCATGTGTTGTTTCATTCCAGCTCTCATGTCTTTTAGAACCCCATTCCTGATCTCGATTAACTGTCAACCATTCTCATAAATATTTGGGTCTGTCGTTTCCTTTCACACCATCCACTTCTCTCTCATGTGCGTGTGTGTTAGCTGCAACTCCCTGAAACTCCTTTGAACTGTCGCATTCTTGAAAACTGCAAATTCTCTGTTGTTTCAAAAAAATTTGATAAATTCTTTATGTTGTGTGTTTTATAATGGCACAGACTTTCCAGAGTAGCCCCACACAAAGACGAACTGGATCATTAATATGTCAAAAAATCTGATCAGGTATAGCAGTGGCATAAGCTCCTGTCGCTGCACTGTGGATGATTTTGGGACATGGACCGCATAACTTTTAAAACCCAGCCAGGTGGGGGAGAAAGGTTGTATATTGTGGAGCATCTGTGAGCAAACCTTTTCTATTTGTTGTTGTTGGCGCCTCTGTTAATTACACGAGTCACCGCTACCTGGCGTCTGCTTTGTTGCATTGTATTCATAGTACCATGCCTTGCACAGGTTAAGCGTGGCATTAATGAAGCAAAACCACTTACCTATTAGCCTTGTGTGTATAATGCTTCTGCCTTGTGTGTTTCAGTGTTTTGGAGATTTGTGATTTTGCTACAGTGCTTTTCAGAGCTCTACACCTTACTTTCATTTTCACTGTCTGCATAAAACTGTCCTGGGAAAGGGCGTGTGAGTAAGTAAGGAAGGCCAAAAAAGACTACAACAAAAGGGAGGTAGTCATTGATGGTGCTCATGGCAGTGTTATAGTAAACTAGCATGATGACAATGATTCAAGTGAAAGTGAATAAGTATGCGTCGGGTTAGACTATATGAATAACTTATACTGAATGCATTTTTTTCGGCATATTTTAGAGCAAAAGTAGTTTTGTATATCACGTCCTGAATGCTTTGCAGAAACATATAATTTATTATTATTTGTAGCTTTTTGTGGAATTATTTTCAATGCTTAGCAATACTTGCCAGTCACCTGAAAATGCCTAAAGAGCCGTAACGCATCAAGTCAGTGACGTGCATATGTAAGTAAGTAAGTAGTTTATTGGTCCCGGAGACATAAAAAACATATGTATGGGACAAGTCAAGGAGAAGAAAAAAAAAAGGAAAAGGAAACAATACATAAATACAAATCCTCGCCTCCAAAGGAGAACACAATACATAAATACAATCACTTATTCAAGAACTCATCGACTGAGTAAAAAACATTGTTCAATAGAAGTTCTTTCAATTTCTTTTTAAAAACAGGAATACTACGGGTCTGTTTGATCTCACTAGGGAGACTGTTGTACAACATGCATCCTGCATATGACGGTTGCCTTGTGAAGGACACTAAATTGTGAGACACCACTTTAAAATCACCATTTCTTCTGGTATTGTATGAATGAACATCGTTGTTCAAGGGCAATCCAAGAGCCAGATGATGCTCTTTAACATACATAATTGTATAGAAAATATATATACATGGGAATGTTAAGATGTTAAGTTCTTTAAAATATAACCTGCAGCTAGTGCGTTTATTTACGCCAACCAAAATTCTTATGGCCCACTTCTGTAGTTTAAACAGTCTTGTTGTTCGCTGGGAATGACCCCATGCACAGACTCCATATTTTAGTCGACTAAAAACACAAGCATAATACACAGAGAGAGCAACACTTAAGCTAGTGATCGGAGTTATTCTACGTAGTAGGTAACAGCTCCTTGCTACTCGTGAACATAAAAAATCAATATGTGATTCCCAGTTCAGGGTATCGTCGATGTACACACCTATAAATTTTGTAACAGAAGACATAGCAATAGATTTACTGTCTAATTTCAACAAGGGGGAAGAAATCAATTTGTTTTGATACATGTGAAAAAGCATAAATGAGGATTTTTTTCTGTTCAACACAACCCTGTTATCAGTACACCAGGATAACATATGATTGACCTCTTGCTGGGCAACTACATTCACATTATCGGCACAAGAAATGAGGTGATTAGTATCATCTGCATACATAATTATTTCACCCTGTCTAACATGGGTAGGAAGGTCATTAATATATAATAAGAAAAGTAGAGGGCCCAATACTGAGCCCTGTGGTACACCTTTGGAAATGTGTGTTTTTTCTGAGGAAACCATAGAGAGGTCCGTTTATGCAAACAAATTGGGTTCGACCAAAAAGAAAGGATTTCAGCCAATCGTTGGCTATACCAGATATTCCATAATAATGCAATTTCTTTAGCAGAGTTACATGGTCGACACTGTCAAACGCTTTTTTTCAATCATAAAAAATTCCTATGGTCTCAATATGTATGAAATGCTTAAAGTGGAAACTTTGTGGAATTCCATTCCATGTTGGAAAAAAGGTCCAGTTCTCGACCGACAACTGGAACTTTTTCCAAATTTTTAAATGACTTAAATGACAATATAACATTTACCTATGAGGCTGATGTGAATCATACGCTCAATACTATCTAGACTTATCCATTTCCCTTGACAACGGCCGACAACTTTTCTATATACCGCAAGCAGATGCAAACTAACCATGTGATACCAGCAGACTCCCGGCACCTCTACTCTCAGAAGCTTATGGCATTTCGCTCTTACATTCACTGCCTTTTGAATATCCCTTTCTCACGGGAAAACTTTAAAAATGAATTAAACGCCATTACACAGAACGCTGCTGCCAATGGCTACAAGGAGGACCTCATTGACAAGTTGGTTTCTAAGAAACGCAACTTTCTGGCCCGTAGTTAGTTACCGTTAGGGAACGAGCCACGCCTTGGGAATAACAGATGGTGTTCCGTTAGATTTTTAGGTAATTTAACTAATATATTAGTGAATAAGTTCCTGAAGGACATTCTTAAAATTTCTTTTAAATCAAATATGAATCTCAAATCCCTTTTCATAAAAGGTAAAGACAGTGTACCACCAAAGAAGAGAAGTGGTATCTATGCACTCCAGTGTAGTGACTGTGCCGGGAATATGTTGGACAGACCTGCAGGAACTTCAACCTACAGACCACAGAACACTTAAGTGCTTTTAAAAATAATCAAGAAGACAGAAGTAATTTCTCGAAACATCTTTTAATCCAAGGACATACATGTCATTATAATGTAAAAATTTTAGCTTTTAGTAACAAAAGACGTGAGTTGGACTCCATGGAGCAACTCGAAATTTTAAAAAGATAGCGTAACCCAAACGATATTATTCTCAATGAATGTTTGTTTCTTGCCACTTCCCCAATCCGAAAAACCTTGACCGAGCTTCCCTAAGCAATTAGTCCCCATTCGTGAATACTCTTTCCACCCCCCACCCCCCCTTTCTCCCGACTTCGAGCTGTTCTTTGCAAAAACAAACCATGACGGACCTTGAACCAACCCCCTTCTTCACCTAGCCCAACCTGTCTCATGAAATCCTCCCCTGCTCAAAAACCATATATAAGGGCGTAATACTTTTTGTTTCTTGTCATTTAGCACCTGATGATGATGCTTCAGCGTCGAAATCCGGATTGTGCCATTGCTTTTGACCAGTGTGGATTGTAAAAGTTGTTTCATAAATCCATTTATTAAAAAGTGCATACATGCTTCTTTCTTGCATGATTAAAGCCTTCCTCTTTATCTTGCCTGTCATGGCCAATAATCTTTATCTACAGCAAGTTCCTTTTGCATGTGCGGAAGGATTTATTTTTAATGCATAACAGTTGTTATTTGTTGAAAGTTGCTAATGTTTGTAAAGGTATTCCATGCCGACAATTCGAATCATGCACATAGAAGCTAGATGTAAAATTTTATCTTTCTGGCAAAGTACTTTGGTTCCCCTACCTCGTTCTCAGCCATGTCCCCCTTACCTTCCCCTCTGTCTGTTCACATCACTCTCTCCACTTTACCTTTCCCCTCCACTGTACATAATTGTGCCATGTTCTTTTGCTAATTCTATAAACCAGTGCTTCCCAAACTTTTTTGAGCCACCACCCACATAGTTCCACATACCCGACACTCCCCAAGTGTTAGCTATATATATAGACTTCTTGACCAATTCAGGATGTTTATTAAAGTAAAGGTAAAACAATTATCTTTGAATTAATGCTTAAAATCCAATAGATAGATACACCCCCATAGATTAAGATGCCACTGGCTTGACAGTGTGAGTCAAAACTAGCTCTAGGTTATGAGTTTTTATTTATTGAGTTTCAAAAATCCTACTTTTGCCGATGAAATGGTTTGCTATTGAAAATAAAACTAGTAAAGAAATTATCTTCCGCCTCGCCTAAGTTTAAATACCCTTCTGGCTGTGTGGCCAGACTTACTAAAAAAATTTGTTTTTTTTTTTAATGCATGTTTACCTTAACAAAATATTATATTCCAAATTTCAGATCCATTATTTGATAACTTTTGAGGTTATGAAGGAAATTACTTTTGCTTCCATTAAAGCCACTTAGTATGGGAGGTGGGCGTGGTTTTGGTCTGATCCATCCCATTTGAGAACTGTACCGTCTGTGGACTACTAGAGGCTTATGACACAAATTTCAGCTCGATATCTCAATTTTTATGGCAGTTATCGTGCGAAGAGACAGACAGACGGACATAGCTAGATTGATTCATAAGGTGATGCTGATCATTTCTATATACATATACTTTTCAAAACCTGCCTCGCCTCCTTTAATGCGCTACATTTCTGCTGTGACAAAATCAACATATTATGACCATGTAGTGGTGTAGGGTATAATTAAGGTACGAAAGGTGCAGGTGTATATTTTTAATGATCACTTGTCAAGTCATAGGAGCCAACTGCAGTGCCACTTGCAGTGAACTATTGCATTTGGACTTCAATTACAGCAGTAATTCACTTATAACATTAATAAAATATGCGGGAAGATCCCTATACATATTTCTTTTTAACTTAATCTCCAAGGTCATTCAGCAGCTAAAATAGTTATAATGAAAAGCTTGAATATGCTTTCCCTTTCAAATTCAAGTTTTTTTGGTGTTTCCGAGCAATTTCCCTTAAGAGTCTATATTTAAATCTCCACTTTCCTGGCTGATTACACAGAAACATTCATGAAGCTCCTATTTAATTCACAAAACGCACTTCAGAGATGCTATATTTAAGTTTTCATATTTTTTTTCAATAATTCACCCCAAGGTCTGAGCGACCTTACATCAGCAACATTCCCCTGGGGGTGCTATGGGGTGTCTCCTATTGCATTGATGTCTGAAAGTTGTGGGTATTAAGGTCTACATGGTGACGTTTGATGAGAAAACAAGGTGTGCAAAAAAATTCTGAAATCGGATCATATTTACGGGTCATGCACGCAGCTTTTCGTTTAACATGGGGACTCCCAAAAGCGCTCGCAGCCCATTTGAAAAGCCCTGACCTCCCTCCACCATTTCTTCCCCAATCTATTGATGGTTCTGATATGTAGGTATGGTCATAGGCATAAATTGGGGGGGCACGAAGTGGCAGTCACCACCCCAATATTCCCCGGAACCACATACAGACGAGTTGTCCCTCCCCTCCCTTAACCAGTGATCCCCACGATAGTGCCACCCCAAGGAAATTGATGAATTTATGCCTATGGTTATGGTTACCACTTTTTGAGAGGGGTGAGACTGGTATGTAAAGAACAAAGTTTTGTGTTCATAACATATACTAATATAATGGAAATAAGAAGTTCCATTGTCGGGACGAGAATTAAACTCCAATTTCACTATTTTTGAGGATTTTGATTACATATTGCTCATAAAATATTCGTAATGAAGACTGTGAGTGGCTTTTTGATCATCTTTAGCATAACTTTTCGGTGCCTGGAGACTATTTGGAGTAGATGCTGTATTTGCCGCTGCTGCATGAGTAGATGCTGCATTTTAATCCAGCCTGAGAATACTCCCTGATGAGAGCCACATTCAGCAAGGTCGTTAACAACTCCCCTCCAAAGTGGTAACCAATTTAAGCCTATACATCAGACCCTTCGACAGGTGGGGGATGAAATGGTGGGGGGCAGTGCGGAGGCCGAGGAGCGCGGACTTTTCAAATGGGCGGCGCGTGCTAATGGGAGCCCCCATGTTAAAGGAAAAACTGTGTGTGGAACCCCTAAATGTGATCCAATTTCAGAAATGTTTGCATACCTCATTTTCTCATCAAATGTAACCATCTGTGGCCCATGACTTTCAGACATTGATACGAAATGGGACATCCTAGGGCGCTAGGGTCCACTTTTGGAACCACTGAGCTACACTCAGACAAAATTGTTTCTTCAGGTGTCTAGACAATTTTCTGTGTAGGTTCTTGTAGTAAGTGAAGCTTTGGACAGGTTACTCAAGTTCTACCTGATTCATTCATTCTTAAGATGGCTGTGGCTTGACCAGTTAATTCATGACAAATACTGAGTTAAACATGTTTATTTATTCAGCTTAAAAATCCTACCTTTGTTGATGAAATGGGTTGCCTTATGAAAACCAAAGTTAAGGAACAAAATATGCAGATTATTGCATGAATATGTATTTTATGACCACATTTCTATTGCTACAGGAGCCGACGGAAGCACCATTTTCATGGAACTACCTTATTTTGGGATCAATTACAGCAGTAATTGATTAAAAAATAGGCCGCCAGATGCCAATATTTTGTTATCATTCAATTTCCCAAGACATTTTGCTTCTTGCTAACATTTATAGTAAAAACCTTGAATATACTATCTCGTTCAAGTTGCTTTTTGCACGATTTTCTGCTGTGATTTGATCAATCTCCTCAAGAGCTCATGCTAAAATCTCCACTTTCAAGGTTGAATTACAGTAAATCTAGCCAGGCAACCCTGTTTCGTTGTAATCTCAGTTTATGAAATGCACTTCAAAGATGCTATTGTAATGTTTTCAGAAAATCCGTACTAAGTGGCCCTGAGGACAGAGCCACCTTAACCCCACAATTAGTGAAACTTTCTTAAGAGCTTGAGGATATTTTGGGTGTACAGAAAGGAATATAAATTTCCTTTCCATATATTGGATGGCCAGGTTCGAATCCTGGTCAAGTCAAATGATTTTTTCGTAACGAATTTGAACCTTGGTGTACATGCTCCCTTGCAAGTGATTTCGTGCCATACATCTACATCTACGTCATACCCTGCAAGCCACCCAAAGGGTGTGTGGCAGGGGGTGCTTCCATACCAGGCATGCATGAATGATATGGTAGAACACCGAAATTACATTGAAACCAGCGTACCACACATGCAACGCACCAATTAAAAATCTACTAACCAACAAACACTCTATCGTCAATTGTTCCAACATGCAAGGGATACAAAGACTACTACTACAGATTCAAAATATCATGCAAAAATAAGAACATCAATATTTACATCATGCATAAATTAGAACGTAGAGAATATAAAAAGAAAGATCTACAATCTGGCTAATGTCACTAATCGCGCTATTCATGACAACGATCACAGCTGTTGTGGTCCCGAATGGTATGCAGAAAAAATGACATGATAAACCTATCAGTTCTACAATCTATCTCTCTAATTTTATTGGCGCGATCTAATCTGCCATAGTACGAGGGGGTTAATAGGATGTTTTTTACGTCGTCAGAGAAATGATTTTCCTGAAATTTAGTTGGGAGGTTAAGCCTATAATGCCATATCATGTGTACATGCCTCAATTTTAAATTAATCAAGTTTGTCGTTATATAAACAACTATCACTACATTTACTAATCAAACTCAGATCGATATGATCTCGGACCGATCCGAACATTCTAAGCCAGCCGACTCGGATTGCCTGGTTTACTAATGCGAAATTCATTGAAATATCGATTTGAATCGGTTCATAGCGATTTGAAATCTCAGAATGGCAGAGAAAGCTGGCCAAGTTAGCCCGCTTCTCATATCGACCTCGCTAGCCCGTTGCATTTACCATACTGAACTAAACCGACCAAATCAATCTGAGTTTGATTGGTAAATGTAGTGTATGTTGGGTTAATCCACTGCGATAGTGGCTTAGTAAGCACAACATTAGTCTTTGTGATACAATGTGGACTTGAGACGCCAACACCCAGTTAAAATAAAAACCCTCGAAACTCACCTTGAAGGAAGATAGCTTGGTGGTTTAACTGGCTATCACACTTGACCAGCAGTTGGGAGATATGGGTTTGAGTCGCTATCAAGTCAAATGACTTTATCAAGGAATATACATGCCAATTAAGCATTTATGATGTCAATAGGATAATAATTGTACTAAGAATCAAGGGAAGACATGATTTGAAGACTGGTTTCATCATTCAATTTCTCCCAGCAATGTCCTTACTCTTCCTGTCATGGGCAGATTTTTATTGAAAGTCTTCTTCTCTCTACACTTAAATTTCTTCATTCTTTGCTACATTCACATCTCAAGAGCTTTCCATTTATGCTTGTTTTGTTTTCTGAAAGTTCAGCCAAGCTACAAACCATTTTCCTTTTTTATTTTTTTACTTTGAATTATCAAGAGTAGAGGTGGGTTAAGTGCCATAATCTTCATTTGACGTAAATTACCACAGAAAATTATGGTAATTTTTTAAAATTGTCATAATTATCTGGTAATTTTTAATTTTCTGCAATTAATAGCTATTAGAGGATTTAGTAAGAAAGCCAATGGTAATTGCAAGGGGTTGAAGACATTTAAACCATTAAATTAAATGGGCTACCTTAATGCATTACAAATAAAGAATTTTTTAAAAACAAACAGCATCCCTCATGCAATTTGATGTTCTTTTTTTGGCCTGAAAATTTTCGCTCAAACCATTGACACTGATATACCTACTAATATTCCACAAATTAATTGGACGTGCCTTCATTAATAATTGTAATTATATTAAATGTATATAGACTTGACATAAAATAATATGTTGATAACATATCAGTGTGAAAAATATCTAAGATGGAAGTGAATATTACCAAAAATTACAGTATTTTTACGGGCTGCAGAAAATTACGTAAACTACCACGGTAATTTGCAGAATGGTCCATCTCTTATCAAGACTTATTCCCATTGATACCTTCTTCCTAAACTACCTAATACCAGCCTAATTCTTCTCCTAATCCTTGTTGCTAAATTGCAGTAAAGATTATAAGATATAGCTCCATGTGTTTTTATCCACCATAAATATGTAATAGTGTGACACATTTGCACCACTTAAATTTTATTACCTTCCCTTTTACCACCTCAAGGTGTACATTAATTTTTGGTCTAAAGCACTTTATGCAGACAGCTGTATTGATTGTTTTATTTTAAATGTTCAAATTATGATTGCTCACTCAGAAAATATAGCTGGGAATGGTATAAAAATGAAATAACGGCTAATACAAAATTATGTAAGGTGTATTAATACTGCAAAATTACAATATCAATATGTTTTGGAGAGTAGAATCAGCAAAACAATCACATAAAACTGATGTAATGAATATCTTGACACTTAATGCATAAAAATATGAATGTACAACAAATTTCCGCTTAGGTTTCACTGTTGCTTGTCCATTTCATTTTGTGTATTTATGGAGAAATTTTCTCTTCGGTCATCTTGTCAGTGGTCGCTGATGGAGCACTGGTTTCCGGTGTTTCTTGTATTGCTTTTTCGGTCATAGCTGCCACCTCTGTGGTTGTAACCTCTACATCTGAAGGTGGAGTATATGTCATTGGGCAGCACACACCAGCCATTCTGTAAAAAATACACATTGTATGGTTCAGAAGTTTGGCTGTCATGGAAGGAAAATGAGCGAAGAGCTGGAGGCCTTCAAAATATGGGTGAGAAGAAGGATGGAAAGGGTAAGTTGGGGGAGAGGATGGCTGGGAAATACTGGTTTCGATAAGAGTGGAAAGGAAGCTGATGTACAAAATAAGGAGAATGCAGAGATGGGTAAATTACCGTAATTTTCATTTGAGGTAAATTACCATGGTAAATTACGCAAATTTTTGAAAAATTGCCTTTATTTTTCGGAAATTTTTAATTTTCAGCAGTTAATAGCTAGTACTGGGGGACCGAGCTTTGCTCGCGAATCGCATATCCGTTCCTGTTTGTTATTCTGACTGTTAAAATGCCTCTCTAAAGCAGCTGTTTTAGTTCTAGCAAGTGTGGAAGCTTTCTGCTATCTGAATGTTGAAAATAAGTAGATGAGGGGTACTGTTTAATAGCTCAGAATACTGCTTTTCTTACACAAAATGACCACCAATTCTCTTTTGCTCATTCTTTTTCAGGATGTTGTAAAGCACTCTGAGAGAAGAGCCATATTTCCCAATCCACAAAATATGTACACAATTTATGACTCCAGGGGCTGACAAGACGATATCAGGTACAGAAGGCTATCTTTTGAAGTAAGGATGTGTCCCTGGCTGAATGGGAAGGAAAATTTGGATGAGCAAGTATAGTTTATCAAAACTTTGTAAAGTTAACAAACTTGGCATTTCATTTATTGAATTACGCACACCTCTAATAATAGGCTCTCACACTTGGGTCACAGGAGTTTAAAATAGATCTGATAATGGAAAAGGAATTGTTTAATGAAGGAAACACCACAGAGAACTTCCAATTGTCTGGGAAATCATGGATGGAACTGTCCATGGATGCACCGTTTATTGGGAACAATGTTAGACCATTGTTGGTTAACTCTTTTGTGCCAAAGCCTCTCGATGGGAAATGCTACTCCTGCTACAAGTAGCATGAGAATTTTCTGTACTCCTCTCTATGGGGTAAGCACAGTCACAGTTTCACTCACAAACACACATTTGTACACTTCACTCTGCTTCAATAATTTCCAATATACTGACATATCCTTGCGAACCTCTTTTGCCTCATTTACCCCCATACACTGTTTCACACACCCCCTCCTGTTTTTAAGACTCCTAATATTCCTTTTCCTAAGAATTTCCTCAACCACAACTATCTTGGCCTACCTCTACCTCTTGGACCATTCATTTCACTCATATATCAGTTTCGTTATTCAACTCTCCTCCATTCTCTCAACACAGCCAAACCATTGAAGCACAGTCCTTTCATATATGTCCATTACTGGAGCATCTAACCCACATTCATTTATTGCCCACTCCTTCCTCACCCTATCCATCCTACTTTTGCCGCTAACATTCCTCAAATAACTCCTACCCATGGCACTTAGTCTACTCTTACGTCTATCCTGACATATCCATGTTTCACTACCATACTACAAAGTGGGGAGAATTACACTTTTGTACATGGCGATTAACACTTCCTTAGACAGGCACTCATTCCTTGATATGCTCCACATACTACCTACCATTTCCTTCTGGCATTCGCACGTTTCTTTATCTCCTCATCTATCTGTATATCTTTCGTAAACATCTTACCTAAGAACGAAAAAATCATCCACTTGTTCAATTACTTGTTCAATGACTCAATTCAATTACTTTGCCATTCGCTGAGGTAAATATCTTCACTTTAATGAATCTTGCTATTATTTTCCTCTTTTTTTCTTCTACAATAATTTGATAAAATTAATTGATTCTAATTCAGGTAAAACAAATCAGTCACCTCTACAATATTTAGTTTATGAGAGTGTCAACTGATGCACCAAGCCCTGAGCCTGAGTGTCTTGTTCCCCATCTGGCAACTTAAATCTCAATCCCAACCAGTCTAATGTCACCTGTATCAGTGGTGTGCAACTTGACATGTGCAATGAAATTTTCCCACTTGGCAATAAGGTGGGGCCACGACTGAGAGGCAAACAAATTTTTTTAGTGGAATGATCATGAGATCTATGCCCATTTAAATTATATTCCTACATAGGGAAAGGAGTAATTCACCTAATTTCCTCTCTTGACAACAAATTTTCCGGGAAATTATCTTTAATATAGTCTAGTAATCAATATAAAATGATCATTCACTAAGCAGCTATTCTCTTAACAACAGGTATCAATGAACCAAAAGCTGTTGAGCAAGGTATGTTTCTACTTGGATAAAGACTAATTTTGACATTTTTTTAACAATTCTTACAAGCCGATATCTCCATTATGTTTGAATCACAGATGTAAGGTATACAATTTTTTCCTTGAGTATTTTAATATTGAAACTCAAACAAATACGTTATCTAATATGAGATTCCACTTACTTTTCAATTGGGCAGAAATATGGGATGAACTGGGTGTAGTCACTCACAAACACAGCCTGAACACAAGTGGAGAGATGGCGACAGAATCCTTCTTGATTGTTTGGAGTTTGGCATTTGCCAAATGTGTCATTATCCTAGAAAGAGAAGTGCAAAACACCATTTCAACATGTATGTATGTTTCACTACATTTTCGTAAGGTTTCTTGTAATTTACCTGGCGGCATTAAGTTTAACATTATTCTTAAAGATGGTACATGGTATTTAAAAAGAGAACAAATTCAATTCAGATTCCTCAGCATGGAAAGGAAGGGTGCATAATTAAAACTCCACATTCAAGAAAACCAGTCATAAAATCAATGGTTGGCGAATTCACTTTGTGGAAATTACGATTCATGTTAAGAATGAAACTACGTAGTTTTTTCCACCAATATATTTAACCATAAATCAACCGGTTTCGGCCTTTTCAGGCCATTATCAAGATTACAGAATAAAAATACCCAAAAGACAGCACAGCTTATATACTAAATCTCAAGGAGAGGGAAGTGCTTGAAATAAGGGGGGGGAGGGAGGGGAATGAGAGGTGATTGGGCAAACTGCAAGGGAAGGAACAAACAGATGGTGACGCCAGGTTCAAGGACTACGGGGATGGAGGTGAGGGTACTGGCACAGAGAACAAGGGTGAGGCGGTTGAAGGGATTATGTCATTAAGTAGTCTCTCCCCGTGCACTCTGTGATAATATAGAATTTCAAAATTTTCCAGGAAGTCCAACTTCCTCCCCCTTTCACAAACATGCAACAGCCTCGGGGCAAAGTTGGATCTATGACCTTCATCAATCAAATGCTCTGCAAAACTTGACTTCCTGTCACCATTGACACTGGATTTAAAATGCTCTCCCATTCTTATCTTCAACCTTCGTCCAGTTTGACCTACATAAAAACAGTTACATTCAGGAGTATCACATTTTAGTAAATATACCCCACTTTTATCATTCATGTCAATTTTGTCCTTAGAATTAAATAATAACTTCTGGAGTGTCACAGAATTATGCACGGAAATTTTGTATTTAATGGCCTGAAAAGGCCGAAACCGGTTAATTTATGGTTAATTATATTGGTGGAAAAACTAAGTAGTTTCATTCTTAACATAAGCCAGTCATGGAAAATAAGAAAAAATTTCCACATTTGTGTTTTTGTAAGTGACTTGAAAAAAGTAGGTACCTATTTTCCTAGCATCTAAAAGTGCTATTAAGAACCATGCAAAAATGGACTTGCCAGCTTTAAGCTAGTACTAAATGTTTCAAAAAGGGCTCTACTGGTGATGGTGGTTAAATCAATGCAGGAGAGCCATGTATTGATTTGAGTTTTTTATTAAAGAAATGTGTACTCTTGATAATTATTGTAGCACAGAACTATTTTCTTAGATAGATAGATAGATCTTACCTTCCATGTGCGGTTATCAACACTATATAGTTGATCAGGTACTCCTGATTGTGTGAAATTGAATTGGCCACCACTAGTAAGATGGTCCTCATACCACTCAATGTCTTCAACAGTGAGATGTTTTGCAGCTGAAATGGAAATCATATACTTCATTATTACCTTCTATTGATACTGTTTAATATGATGCAATTCATTGCACACACATTACATTTTAGATTTTCAAAATGTCGCTGGATAATATGGAGTGGTCAAATAATAAAAGAGTTATTGACCTAATTAATTATTTTCATCCCATTAAACAACATTTTATGTTTGACAATTATTTTTTATTGTGCAAACATATTTTTGATGTATCACTTGGGTCAATGAAGACTTTTATGTCAGCCAGTGATAAATTGTATGACTGAAACAAACTTGTTGCATTGTCTCTACATTGTTTTTTTTTGCATAATTCACGAGGGCCTGGTTTAATAATCTCTAGTTAAATATTTTCTCAGAATGAAAACAGGTTAATATATGCTCACACCAGCATCACTTATGTCATCTTGTAGAATCTATTATAATGCATTGAACACAAACTCTAAGCAAAAATCAAGCTGTGGTGGGTGAAGAAGAAGGGGAGATGAAGTCATCCTGCAATTTCCTCATACATTTCTTATTTGATATGCAGATGAGATTGTTTAGTTCCAAATCATCCAGTATTTGGGGTGAAAAAAATTTATTCTGCATGCAGTTTTTGTAAGTATCACATATGTATTTGACCAGAATATATAATTTAAGGTAGTTTGAGCGAAAAATCATTTCACCTAAAAATCAATGAAGGTGATCTCGTTTTTAAGAAAAATTCCTCACCCTCCTGAAGATACCAAAATATCAACCCCTTACCACACTCCTTTCCGAGATATTTGACGAAAAATACCAGCCCTTTAACATGAAAAATGGTACATGTATGCACTATGTAGAGACAATTTTTAAAAAATGAGGAATTTCTAACACCTACATCTAGTAAAAAAACTGAAATTGTGTAATTTGTATTCCATTTTCTAAACTATTTTTGAGAATAAATCATATAGTCACTGCCATAATTTTTTCAGAATCACAAGAAACCTTCCATAGTGAAGGAGTTTCCAATGTACCTTGCGAAAAAAAATGAGTCAATTTAAATACTTATGTGATTATTTTCATTCAAATACTAAGAATATAGGTCATATTAAAGTACATCATTGCATTATTAATAATGTAGTATTTTAGTCATGCTTCCCACAGCTGCAGAAATTAAAATCTATTACTCAAATATGGTCTCTATTATGATTAGGGTTCTATCTCACTCAAACTACCTTAAGATATGATGGTGGAATTGAACTTACAATCTTCACCATCTTCTCCTCCCTCTGACATTGCAGAATCTAAGTCATCTGTTGACTTGTGTGGCTCATCTTCATCTAAAGCGCTTTCAAATGATTCTGCCTGAGGACGATATGTTGTGCTGAGAGCTGGGTAACTTCCAGACGCAGGGTGACCTGAATGCCCAGCTTGACCTGGATACCCAGGGTGACCTAGGACTGGTGGTGGTGGTCTAAATGCAGGATATGGTGCAGCAAGCCCTAATGGTCCGGGCGCAGCAAAGGCCCCTCCTGCTGCTACTGCTGATAGTTGATGGGAGCCTCCAAATCCCCCACCATATGCTGCAACAGGCACTATAGAACATTGAAGTTTTGTTCAGTCCCATGACAAAAGGGCCACATAAGAGGCCATGTGGAGATAGGCTAAGCTCATAAAATGGAGGATGAGGAAAGCATCTGCATGCATCATTTGCATTCATAATTCAAAATGCATTTAAAAGGGTAATTCAAAGTATTTCTTTTTTTTATTTGGAAATTAAATATACACTCCCATTCCGTTTGAGGGTTAGTATTAGCATAGTAGATACTGACAGTGTAAATTATAAAATAATTAAACTTCACCACAATTATTTTCATGGAAATCTTGGTGACTTTTAGTACTCATTACTCTTCAAAATGAAACTGATATCAACCACTACCATCTACATACATTGATGGCTTCTGCCATTAACCATGGATAGTGAAGTAAAATGTGCTTGATACTTTCCAGGAATGGTTTTACTAGCTGTACGATTGAAAGTATTCTCAATTCGTCATATCTTTTAGTTAGGCCAAAAAAATTCTGGAAAAGATTAACATATTATTTGAATCCATTTCCTTGAACAGCTAACAAGCAGATATATATCCAACAAAATTTAATATTTTCTTATTGAAAATGTAATCATTTTCATATTTTTAAGAAGATAAAGCAATCTGAGTGAGTACTACTTAAAATATTGAGCAAAAAATGTGACACCTGAGCAATTAAATCATCAAAAAATGAAAAAGTATCAAAACCATTCTTCAAATGCATCCCCACCTGCACATTCACATTAGTAAGATGTTAGTATGATGTTTGGTTGGCTCAAGCTTATTTTACTTGTTTTGGAAACTACTCTGAGAGCAATTTTTGAGTTTGATATCAAGCAGTTTGACAGAGATGAATGAGACATTGTTTGTCATGAAATGCAGTCAAGTTCAAAAGATGCCCAGTATCCAGCAGATTTCTGTCTGGCACAGGAACTCAGCACAGCCTGTCGGGCATGCTGGTTGAGCTTTATGTCCACAAACTTTAATGTCACCATGTCTAGTTTTTTGCATATTGTAGTCATTAATGATAAGTAGAAAGGTGGATTTTTGCACTTGCATGACCTGAATCATTTGCTTTCATAGATTTTGAGAAAGCTTTTGATCATGTGAGATGGCAGCAGCTATTTCAGATTCTGAAGGTGATAGGAATAAAGTACCAAGACCATAAAATAATATAGCATTTATACAAAGAGGAGGTAGCTGTTATAAGATGTGGTGCACACCAGAGAGAGGCTAAGATAAGACAGGGAGTAAGGCAAGGCTGCTCTCTGCCTCCGCTGCTGTTTAATGCATTCATCCAGTGAGCTATGGATGAAGAACGAGTAAATGGTGGAATAAGTGTTTAAGGCAGACAGATTGACATTTTACAGTTTGCAGATGATGTAGCAGTAGTAGCTGAAAGTAAAGAATGCTTATCAAGCATGTTGAGAGAGTTGGAGGCAGTCAGTAATAGATACAATATGAACATCAACAGAGAAAATACAAAGATCCTTGTTATGAGCAGAATGGAAACTGATGCCGAAGTCATGCTAGATGGATGAGGACTTGATACAGTTCAGGAGTTCCAGTACCTTGGAAGAAAAGTCACATCAGACAGAGGTAGTGCCAAAGATCACATCAGCAGGATTAATCGGGCCAAGGCAGCTTTTAATAAAAAGAAAAGGCTCTTAACTTCCAGCAATATTAATATGCATTTAAGAAAACTCCTACTCAAGACATTTGTATGAAGTGTCTTGCTTTATGGTATAGAGATATGGACACTTAGTATGAATGGAAGAAAGAGAATAGAGGCCTTTGAGATGTCATGCTGCCGGAGAATCCTCAAAATATCTTGGATTATAGCAACTAATGAAGCGGTACTACGGAGAGATGATGAGGTGCCATGTCTGTGGAAAACAATTAGAAAGAGAGGATAGGCCACACTATAAGACATGTGGGACTATTAGGAACCATTATAGAGGGCTCATTTCAGGGTAGAAATGCAAGAGACAGAGTCAGAAAGGAATACGTCGAACAAATTGTTGAGGATATGGGCTGCCATTCCTCCTTGGAGTTGAAGAGGCTGGCTCAAGATCAGGCAGAATGGAGACTGAAAATGACTGCTGCAAACCAATCAATGGATTGTTGACCAGAGAAGAAGAAGACTTGCATCAGTTATGGTAAATGGCGTGGTATGAAATAGCCTCGTTCCAGAGAGACTTGCATTCTCTCCGAGTCTCCACTTTGGGGCTCCATTGTTCACTAGGTCACTCCAATCTGCTCTTGGGTTATTTCAAGCAGGACTAGGCTCTCAGATTCAAAGAGGAGTTGTTGAATGAGCTTTGACCAAGGTTCCAATTGGAGTGCTTAGGCAAATAGAAAAACCCAATGGAATATTCAAGATAAGCAGAGGCAAAGTATCCATATAGGCTATTAAGGCTGAGCCCATTTGAAAGATAAATTCTGCATCAAGAAAATTACTTCAAAACAAATGTTAGTGATTAATTGGACTAATTTAATGAAGAGTGCACCAACCCTTGGGCTCAATAATTGCATCAGCTCAGTTGGATAGTATGTATATCATTCTGAGCTGAGGAACCCCTATGGTACACCAGTAAGGAGGTAGTTTCTAGCCAGCCTTCCATATTTATGACTGAAGCTAACATTTTTGCCAAAGAGGGTTTAGAACAAGCACTGCCAATATTGTGACACTGTATAACCTCACAGTGCTTTTTCAAGAACCTTAAGGCGGTGCTATTTCTATGAGATCACTGGCCAAAAATGGAACACCAATGGAACACCTTCATCTGTCCTTAGAAAGACGATTGCCAATTTGTCACCATAAATATTACACGTAATATTATCCAACTTAAATACTAAACAAGCCATACATGGAGTATTTGTGTAGGGGTGTAAATCTTTATGTGGTCCATTAAAGTTGGGAAAGTGATCTAGAAGAGTATTAGTTGATTCTTGACATTCTTTTTGTGTTATAAGTTTAGGGTTTTGCATGCACTATGTTAGAAACTACATTGGTTTAAGCATAGTATTAATGCTATTCAAATGTTAGTGTACTGTAGGGGATTTCATTTCCAGGGAAGCAGACACCCACTATTCACAGAAGCAATAACATCATTATGCACTCATGACCTCCCAATGCACAAGCATGCAGTCTGTACATGCCCTACTAGCAATATTATACATCTAATGAACATTATACTCCCATAAAACTCAAATGGTGACAAATCCTAAGCAATGAAGAGAGTAAGAAGAAAAAGTATTTATTATACAGCATTATCTGTTGTTATTAGTTATTTGTTGTGGAAGAAATATATTTTTTCTGACCATTTCAATTCTTAGTCCCAAAAATCAAAACTTTTGTTGCCAATTCATAGCTTCTTATAAGAAAAGTCCTGCAGCTATGATAATTACTAAGGCTTCCATATGAAATCAAGAAAAAATATGGAACTTCAACTGTAGAGTCATCATCAAGGACTAAGAGCAGAATAGATGGTGTGCACAGTTACTGAAGCTTTCCATATTCAGTCCAGCAATCATTATGAAATGCCATTTAAGTTTTGCAGAGCACTATTATGCAGTGCATGCATCAATGAGACCAAGGTGCTGTTAAATTTTAAACAGTATTAATGTGTAGCTGGTCTAACTGAGTCAGCGTTATGCAGGGACTGGGTAATTTACTTATGAATTAATGATCAATGGTATAAGGGTTCCTTTTATCGTTAAAAGCCATGACTGGTAAGAGTAGGCTATATTGGTGAACATACTTTTTTAAATGGAAGAATTGATATCATGCTCAAGAAATTTTTTTCCAGCCCCAGGTAGCATTTCCATAACCAAAAGAACTTAATGGCTTTTCCTTAGTTGGAGTACATAGTTTTCTTGAACACATTTTGACAATTTCTAAATTAAGATAAAATTAAGCCAAGCAGGAATGCATAGTGTTGTAGCAAGACAATGCTTTGGAGCTCACTATATGAAATGGGCATACATGAATCAAGAGGCCAATCACTTTACCAAAGATCATATAGCTCTATCATTTAGGAACAACCGTTGGTTATCAACTAGGCAGCACAACCCTACACCAATTAATCATCAAGTTGTGCCATGCCATTCCAGAGCTATTATACCATTGCCAGTTGGTAACATCTTAGGACTGAACAGCAATAATCTTAAGATATAATGACCAATAAATGCGTTTGCTGCAGCTATTACCTTTCTCATTTATATTTTTAATTAGCTTATAATTTTAACCATGTACATTAAATACACATTAAAATGCATTAACCTTGTTGGTATAATGCAGTATCAAATGGGCAAGATGGCATACACAGCATCATTAGTATTCATTATTTTGCAAGTACTTTTCACCAATATGGCTTTAAGTTTTAAATTTTGGCTGAAAATGTACAACTTAAACTTAATTCTGAGTCCTAATTAAGCTCTCACAGACTTATGGCCTTTGAAATTGGACCATATGTTGACCTACACCACAATCTCTCATGGTTTGCTGGTTTTAGAATCATATTCAGCACAGTGATAACAGGTATAAGCTTAGCATGTAATTTTTAGCCAAGTCCTGATAATAGAAATGATCCCAGGAGGCATCGATTGTCACAGTGTCAGATCATGAACACTATCTACATGAAGGCAAAATGGCCTCCTCCCCAAACCAAAATTCGTCACACATCAGCAGTTTGTTTTGTTTGAATTTAAAAGCATGCATGAGACATGCCTACATATTTTTTTAAATATTAAAACTCTAACACAATAGCTATGATGAATGCTTGTTTATAAACTTGGCCTACAAATTTCTGAAGTTGCATAAACTTTGATGCCAGTGCATCCAACTATAGCAGTAATATGAGTGACAAGTCAATGCAAGTGAAATGTTGTCACAAGAAGCACCAGCTAAGCGATGGTTTTCCTCATCAGAACCCAGTCCGCACGAGGGATATTTGCTTCAGTAGAAAATAGGTATAAGATAGCGACATGTGCCCCGCTCCCTTTTTTATCTCTAACATATCCCAATCTTTATTATATTAATACTCAAGGTGGTATGTCAATAGATATTTACTGACGAAAAATAATTCAATGAATTTTTGTAATGTTTTTTGGGCAGCAACATCGGTATCTTAATTATTTTAGCTTGCCTTAGAGCTATCTACGCTATCTATGTGATTGTGACCTCAGTAGTCCTCCTACCATGATGCGCCGAGTTTAAAGATGGAGAGAAGACAAACGGAGAGTGAATGCACATTGCCTGATTTCCTGTGGGTGAACTTTCCTTTTCTGTAATGATAGAGCATTCCAAGTACATCCTGCTGTTTTCCGGCTTTGCTCGTGCAATTGCAGCATAAGGTAATACTTAATTCTCATGAATGGTGATATTCTGATTGTATGCATCATTTTCCACGAAGTTAATTAATCAACAATGTAATATCCCAGTGACAAGTTATAATATTCCCAAATGGCTTTCGAAAATGATTCCAATTTGTATAGCAAGCTTGAAATTTTGATATGAATTTGTGTTTGTCAATGTATCATGCATTCAAGGTATGATATTGTGTAGGGAATGAATTTGTTTGGAGTGTTGATGAAAAGCATAGCCACCATATTTTTTTGGGTAAAGAATTACCTATCCAGTTGTTTATATTGATGTCTCTAGTTTTTATTCCTTAAGTGCTCGAAATATATAACGTAATTGTTTATGACTTTACCTCTCTAAATCATTCCGCTAAATGTATGCATCCATGTCCCATTTTTAGTAAACAGGGTCAAAGTTTACACAAGTTGCCATTAATGCCCAAATCGTATTATCCTCTTGTTACCCTTATTTATATGATGTACTTACAAAGAATTTTTTAAGACTGCAGCGATGGAAAGTGATGAATTTATTGCATGCTCATTTTTTTCAGACCATTTATAAACCACTCGAGGGAATCATGGAAGCTACTAGCCTGCCCGGCATTGTTGAACTCGCCACTGGAATTGTTAATTACGCGGCTGCAATCGTAAATTAAATAAATCGTATGTCAATAAACTAATTTGTGGAAAAATATTATTTCCTTTGTTTGCCTTATTTTTTGATATCCATCATTGGGATTTTTGCATGATTTTATTTGAGTAAGTATGCACTTTTGGTGGTTGTGCAAATGCCTCACTTGTTCTTTTTCTGGGTGTTCACTGTTTTCAGTTTAGGTGCTGAATTGGCAATGTGTATTGTGGGACGCTATTCGAGAATGGAAGTTGGTACAT
Organism: Ceriagrion tenellum; assembly: GCA_963169105.1. Taxonomy (NCBI): domain Eukaryota; kingdom Metazoa; phylum Arthropoda; class Insecta; order Odonata; family Coenagrionidae; genus Ceriagrion; species Ceriagrion tenellum. The sequence goes on from OY720637.1 coordinate 52,155,581, forward strand.
GTAAGCCCTGGTGCATTGTAGTCATGAAAGTTCCCTTTTAATGACTGGTTAAAAGAAAAAAAACAATTGGCTACGCATGTAAATATATATCAAGAATAGTGCCATATAAATTAGTGTCCTATTACTGCCAATAGATGGCGTGGAATTCGTTTATTAATGATACATAGGCCCTGATTAGCTAACTATTAGCTAGCCTATTGGTGATTGGGTTTAAGGGATAATTGCCACACGACTGGACGCAATTTATCCTAACACAGCAAATATACATTTCTACATGGACATTCATCTGTCTAATTTTTCTTCGTCCATCCAATTGTAAACCTATTGTATCTCTTGCTTAGAGATATCCCATCCGCCCACCAGGTGACTTATCCCATAACTCTAGGGATAGTATCCATTTATTTAGGGATATTTGCTACCTTGTGCCAGCTGGGAGATTATCCTCTGCCAACCAGTTGCCAAAGAGCAGACATCTGAGCAATGGGGTAGATTATGCTTATGAAGGATATTTTACCCTTTTAGGCAGAGAAAGTTTTTGTGCCACCCAATCACATCACATTCTGGGAGGATACAACCTTTTTTTTAAATTAGCAATTTAGAGACAGAGTGTTTTTAATTCACAAGAACGTTTTAGGATTTAGAAGGTCCCCATAGAACTTGGTGCCCCCTGTCCTTCCCAGCAAGAACTCAAATGAGACTCTCTTACTAAAAATGAAATAAATGTTCATAGGTTGCCTATCACATTGCTAACATCATCCTCGATATGAGGATTGATATTCTGTTGCTCTCTATTCCACCCTACACTCCAATTATTACTTACAAGTCTCTTATTATTCTTTTTATGTATACCATTCTTTGTCTTCCTCTGTAATTTATTCTTCCTCCAAATATTGTTTTCAATTGGCTATTATGCAGAAAAATTGTAGCAAACCAAATATTTTGAAATATCTTTCTCTCTTCACAAATATTTCCATATTAATTAGGTTCAAAGTGCCTTACCAATGGTAGATCTTCATTGAAGTCAAACATAGACAGCCTATCCAAATCATCATAATGAAAATTCCACAAGATCACGAATACCTTCTCCTTCTGATCTAACTTCTTTTAATGTATCCTCCACGGCAGTTGTTTGGATGTTTGATTTTGCCCAAAATCAGTATTTATTGTTAATCCTTGATTGCATGGCAAAATTTTACATTTCAAGCATGCATCTCTTATTGCCAACCAATCATTTTTACTCCAGCGCAACCAACTGCCACACTGTCATAACCACAGGTGTGACAGCCATAACAGATCATGGGAATGATACCCTTTATCAAAATGATGAAATTACTTCCTCTTCACACAATAATGCTGCCAATTGTCTCAAAGGATGCTGGAGACATATACTCAGCCAATTTTGTAGCAGTTAAAGATATTGTTGATACATTTATTGAAAGATCTGTCTTCTTTTCCAATGATTGTTGCTCTACGCTCTAATATTCATTCATGTGCCATGAAGTTTGATTTTTTAAATTAAAAATGAAGGAGATTACGATTTTTGTTACTTTGACTTATACTTGAGCCATGGTCTGAGTAAATATTTTAAGCTTGAAAAGAAGACACCAGCTAATACTCAAAGACTTATGGTAACTGTCGCTGTCTTTTCCATATGTATTATAGGTGGCAGCACTATATGCCTATCTGCATGCCTGTATCACATGTGCAAGAGCAGTATTAAAGCTAATGTCAAACCCGAAGGTTGTCTCATCCTTGAACCTACCCACGTAACACACCTCATCAACACATGGTGTCAGAAGTGGGATCCCAACCCACGCCCTCTTACGAGCAGTAATAGAGATAACGTCAAACCCGAAGGTTGTCTCGTCCTAGAAACTACTGTGTTGAGGTTCTGTTTTTTTTTGCTATTTCTTACTCTTCATTAGTAATCACTGGCCATTCTAAGTTGGTAAACTGGATATTGCCTGAATGCACATAAGTTAGAGCTGCCATGTCAACCACAATTCAAAACTAGCAATGTAAATGGGGCATACGAGGCCCTGAGGGTATAGAATGTGCCATTCATTGAAATGTCAGCAATAATTGAGTTTCTCAGACATGCAAGACCCTGATAAGAGTTCATGCATTAAATATGCTGGAAAATCATAAAATCTGTCATCATGCCCCTTAAAATGAAACGAAGAGATTTGTTCTACGTGTGATTCAATAACATTCTCATTAACATTCATTAGTTAGTAACTCTTTCTCAAGGAAAGAGAGATATCCCAGCTAGTAATAAATATAAAAAAAGTGGAGAGGTATGCCATTTTACCAATTTTATTCTGGATGAATTGTCCAAATCCTGGTCCCTTTTCTTTACCTTCTAGAAGTGGGTCAGTGACTGTACTGCTCACAGGTTTGGTGGAATCCACTCCCTTCTTTGGAGGCTTCACAACCACCAGGGAAGTTAGTGGAGTGACAAACCCATACTGTTCCATGGATAAAAATGAAAAACTGGTATTAATTGATTGTGATTTAAAGAGATCATCATTAAAATTATAACATATGAAATAAACTTGCAAACACTCATTACTGATAATTCAAATTAAATTTTATATGATTCCATTATACCACACTCAATGACTAGTTGAAAGACAGTAGCATATTACGAGCATTCCAAAATGTGACATGTGAAAGGGTTCAAAATGCTGGAATTCCCATCCTTGGAGGCTATCTTATTTTGCCAAAGTGAAAAAGTTGTAGCAGCTGCTACAGATATAAGATGTAGCAGATTTTGCAAATAAAAATTATTGCAACTTAGGATTACTTTTAGTTACAATGGGGAAAATGCAGCCCTGAAACACTAATCAGGGAAACAGCATTGTAGCCACCCATTCAGAATAGCAACCAGTGACTTGGCATTTTAGATGCTTATTTTAAGCCTTGCCGAATTTTTTGAGCTTCAAATTTATACATATCGACTGTTTAATCCTTTAAAATTTCCACTGATAATTTTTCAGCATTGCACAACTTTCATGAATCACTTTACAACAGAGCACTCACTACTCACTATAATTATTTTTACTATATTGAGATAACCATAAAATTGAACATGGAATGCAGGCTAATGATGCAGCTTACCTGCAGGGCCAGCTGAAGAGCTTTCTGCTTAGGAGTAAGGGGTGTAGGTTCTTTTGATATAATGCCTCCAATCACTGCAAGAGCTGAAAAAATAGTTTTTAAACCATAAAAATGCTGACAGAGTTTTATAAGAAGAGAAGATGTAATTAAAGCATCCATATGGAATGTGAATCAGAGAATTTAGACTATGGCCAATAATTTCATACCATGAGCACACTCATGGGATTTATGTTGGGGGAGGCAGGAAATCCTGTCTGACTCCATACAGCAGATTAAGAATGAAATATCTCGTTCAAGGGGGACAGCTGCCCTCCACCCCCTGCGATCTACGAGCACACTTGTGATTATATCAAATAGGTTTTACATTAATATCCCCAAAATATACCAAGTAAATAGGCTTCTATATTTCTGAGCAAAATATTCTCCTTATTGATACAAAATATGGTGCTCGCTATAGATATTCAAGTACTTTGTATGATACAGAGTATGGTGTCATGGTTGAGTTTGTATTTAATATCATTAGTTGACATTGTAATCATCATAAAAAGGTATAAAAATCAATTACTAATCTGGATTAAAAAAAAATTTACCACTAAATAGACCCTTGATTGTTGACATATATGTTGCTGTTGACTTAGTTTTGATTTTCTGTCATCCTCCATGATGAATTTCAAACTAAAAACCATTAAAAACATATGTTCTACCTGCATTGATTAAATTACTAATTTCTGTTATTTCCTTCAGGCTTAGTTGTGGTTCACATCTCTGACATATAGTTGGCTGCACATGCCCACATTATGAGAGGATTGTCAAGGGGTTGGCAGAGGAAGACATAAAGTTCATGATAAGAGTTACTGCTGAAAAAAAAGACCAAGGGTTCACTCACTGTTGTTTGGTGTGGTGCTTTCCACTGGTGGGGGTGTGGTGACTGGCTCCCATGGATCTCTTTCCTCCTCATTGGCTAGGTCCTTGTCAAGCAATTGTCGAATGGTAAGATAAGCCCAAAGTCTTTCAAGGGACCCAGGTTCAGGTTTGCGTATTTCCTGCTCTGGAGTTCTCGGTGGTGGGAATTTGGGATGAGGGAAGATAATGTCATGGACTAATGTGGGTGGTGGTCCACCTTGAGTCGCTTCACTCACTGGCACTGAAATTTGAAGAGATTGTTTCAATGCCTATTTATTTTTCCGAATTAATAATCATGAGCAAAAATCAAAAGCACTAATAAGCTATAACAGGTAAAAATATTTGGCCTGTAATTGCCCTGAAACTGATCTATGACTGCTCTGAAAGACTAACATCTAATCTAGAAGTGGTCTGTAACTGGACTGAATTGGTCTGAGTCCATATTCTGTAACTTGGGTGATATCCATCACCAGTGATGAACATCACCTGAAAACTTCACCTGCTGTCCCCGTTAGCGATTCTGTAACCGGCAGGTGAAGTGTCACCACCCGGTGATGGCAAGGTGGTGGTGATATGTATGAAAACAGCTTGGTACGATTCACGCCAATTGCCGGTAGCCAATGGTGGCACACTCCCAAAATAGAAGACGATCTAATGTAAACAAAACATATGACAGGGACTGAGGTGTGTGAGTTTTTAGAAGTTTAGGATTGGATAATGTGGACAGAATTCATGAAAATACCGGTGGAATAGGAGTTCACGAAGGATTTTTATTTATGTGAGAAAAACGCTGCATGCAGTGAACAGGAATTCCATCCTCGCTTGAACATAATGAGGATATTAAAGAAACATCACTGCGTGAATGCATTATTTTTCATGTTCTCTCCTTCGTTGTTTCACGATGTATCCTGTTTTCTCTGTCAACATTTCATCAATGCTATTATCGACGATTCATGAGCAGTCACAAGTATGGCTAATTAATTTATATCTGTGCACAGAAAGGATTAGCAAGGTATTTAATGACGCCACTTAAACAGACGTTTGGTCAATCATAAGGACGACCCAATATGTTTTAACACTACGTTGGAATGAGTGTCAATTGTTTACTTTCTGCCTAAGAATGCAATAGTATTATGAAGTTTTTTTTTAAGATTACTCTCGGAAACTATTGATACATTTACAAGTTAAGAGGAATCTTGTTTACGTTGACAACAATCCGTGATGCTATCCTCCTCCACATATTTTTGTTAGAATTTATCGACAATCTCTTTTTTGCCTCACACTGCTTTTTCATTGAGTAAGTACTCAAAATAGTGGGATCTTTCTTCTCACTTCACTAAGTAAAGGAAATTAGTTTGAATGAATATTACCATTCATATTATTGAAGGTACATATTCGTGCCCTTGTACGTTTCACACAGTCGGGCACTATAATTTTGGGTTGATTTGCTATTTACGCTCTAGTGAAGAACGAATATTGATTACTGAGGAAATGTACAAAACTGAATTTTCAGCTTATGTGGGGAGTTGCAGGATATTTAAAATGGGCATTGTATACTCCATTGTCTCAGGCATGACTTCGTGGAATTTACTCAACATTGTAAATGAAAGTAACCTTTTATTCCACATAAATGCACAAGTGGGCATTGTAGTTAATAAATGCTGCTACGAAATAAGTGTGTATTATGCGTGAATTATCATAAGAAATCCGATTAAATACAGCATTCCCCAGTATACACCCGGGAATGTTCGTTTAAACATTGTCGTATGGTATATTAGGATACCATCATAAGTTTAATTTCTTTTTCTTACTTCCCTCACATGATTCTATTATTTAATGTTTAAAAGTGAGAAACTTAACCAAGAATGAAGATAGTATCAAAAGCGTTGTTAAATACGACAACGTATAATAAAATAGTTGCATTGTGACTCTTTACTTATCTAATTCTCCCGTTAATTAATAATAGTGCTCTGTGAAACATTATGGAAGGAAGCGTTTCACATTAAACACTGGCATTAAAGTCTCATTCCCATGGGCAATGTGTGAGCTCATATTTGGAAATATCACCAAAGTATGAAAAACAGTTCTTGCTGAAACTATTATTCGCTAAATAAGAGTTATTGTACTACATCGTAATTGTTAACACACTTCACTAACCACAGGGTATCATCAAAGGCTTATTAATTTGGCTTTTTAATTAATGCATGGAACTGCAGACGTATAAATCACCTTTCGGCTAATATAATTGACTTCCCTATTCGAATAATAGTAATCTCGGCATTTCCATCGGTTGCATTAATTACAAATATGGTAGTTACATACTCTTTAATTGCCTCATATTCGCAAAAATCGCTATTTACTTATGTCATATTAGCCACCAGCTGATGAAAACGTCGAAGCCATATTAGGTGGTGATGGGATAAGACCGCGTCCCCGGTCTGTGATACCATATCACCCCATTTTGGGTGATGGACATCACCTCGTCGGCTTACAGAATCGGAAAGGTGGTGATGGGTGATGAGACACCACCGGTGGCCGCTCATCACCAGTGATACGAGTTACAGAATACGACCCCTGGATTAGAGATGGGTAAACTAGTGTAATTTTTATATGAGATAAATAACCATGGTAAATTACAGTAATTTTTAATTTTCTGCTATTAATAGCTAATGGAGGAATTAATAAGAAAGTTAATAGGAATAGCAAGTGGTTAATTGCATTTAAACCATTACTATTGCCACACTAATGTATTTAAAAAAAAGCAATTTAAAAACAAATATGACAGCACACACACAATTCAGTGTTCTTTTGTCTGGTTTGAGAAAGATTTATTCAAACTGCTGAAAACAGTAGCCCCACAAATATTTCAATAGTAAAAAATATTCCACTAATAAGTTGTACGAGCCTTTATTTATGATTAATGTTGTATTTAATATATATATATATATTCTTTGCTTAAAATAATATGTTTGGAATACATATATTGCTATGACAAATATCTGAGATGGAGGTGAATATTTCCAAAAATTATGGTAATTTTCAGGGGCAGCGGTAAATTATGTGAAATACCACGGTCATTTTCAGAATGACCCATCTCCAGTCTGGATATTACATGTGTTTCAAATCCAGACCAGTAACAGACCACTTCCAGATCAGATATTAGTCTTTCAGAGCAGTTACAGACCAAATATTTTTACCAGGGAATGCTTAAGAATCATGAGAGAAACATCTGACAGAATCATGAATGAATCATGACAGAAACATTTTTTAGCCTACCTCCAGCTGCAGCAGGTTGAGGTTTCTCTTTTTCTTCATCTGCATCCAAAGGAAGAGGTACCAGTGGTGGAGGTGGTGGTACTGTAGAGGTAGATTTTTCTTCCTCAGAGTCTGAACTTGATATTTTAGATGACACAGACATGGATGCTGAGGAGGAAGAAGAGGACACAGTGGTTCCCAAATCATCCTTGGAAATAGTCGGATCATTAACTCTTCCAGCAACAACAACTTCTGTACCAGCGAAGTAAGTGTGAAAAGTTGATTCTGTTAATGATGATTGATCCACCTGGAGAGAATAAGAAAAGAAATCTCAGTATAGGCATCAAATGTGATGTGTAAATCCAAATAACTATTGGTGGCAAGATTGATAAGCAGGGTAATGTTAGTAGAGTCACTACAGCAGGGAATACACATATGTGTGTTTCACATTGATATTTGTATGAGAATAATTCCCTGTGGAATGAACCATTTTCAGGTCCATGTTAATATATTTGTGACTGAGAATTTCACCCATTGGAGTCCATGCTGTGACATGATGGGCTATGAAACTGCCAGATAACATGATTTCCTGATGTTGAAAGAATTGAGATAGCAAGGTTTCCAGCAGGTTTACATAAAAAATATTCCAGAAAAGTGTCCAATTAGAACCAATGATTGGAGAGCTTACAAGGATATATTTTTATCCAAAATTTCTAATTTACATAGAGTGAAATTAACATACATCATTCACATCTCATTTGATAATCTCATAGCAAGTTTCATCTATAGACATTATTATGATATTTCAGGGTTATCGAAGGTGTAGGATATACTTAGTGGAATTTAAGAATAAAAAGTCTTGCCTTCACTTAAAATTTGTGACCAAGGGTCTGTGGTAGATCAGAGTCCACCCCTCTTCCAATACATACATAACTGGTATGATAGGAAAAATGTTGGGCTCAAGATATTCCATACCCGCAAAATCCCAGAAAGTAACTATTTCTCCCCCCTGAAGACTGACCTACATCCACTCCTTCAAAGGAAAATACTAACTCTTGCTTTTAGCTTTCTAAGTTTTTACCTTGTGCTGTAAGGCCCCACGTCAATTAAATCTTCAAACGCACTGGTAATCAGGCTGAGCACAGAAAAACCATTACCCAAAGATGGACACCAAGAAAACTTTTCCACTATAAAACCTTGGGTGTGAGGAAGAAATATCTCATGAAATGTAGAATTATAAATGAAAAATTCATAAAATGACTCATGAGGCACAGTCATTTGGCAGAGTGAGAATGAAATGAGAATTATTCCAGCCTATTTCCCAGTTATTGCATGCATAAATCACTTATCATGATGTAATATCCTATTAACTCTTCATATTCATGGATATTCTGGCATTGTATCAACTTATAAATCTGTTTTGAAGATTTGAACTTTGATAAAAGTGAATCCAGCAAGATAATTATACTTTCACAAGAGAAAGTAATCCATAGACTTACTATAATTTATTGATTACAGAATTTTGTCAGTAAATTGGGTAGTCAGCCGGATATATTAGTGAACCATGGATACCAAATCACATGCAAAGTTAGAAGACCTGTCCAGATCAATGTTCTCCTAAAGAACAATTCATGCACGTACATCATATTATATGCCTAAATGATTTGGTGGTGATATTGTGTGAAAAAGACCATTAGATATACCATTAAATGTGGTTCATTACAATTTTCAATCACTTCAAAAAATACAATAGGTTTTGAGGCAAGAAAAGTATCTCAAGAGACATCTCCAGGAAAAAGTATGGTCCATGGTTTGGATTCTCAATATGCACATCTTAATAGGTCATTGATGTACTCTGTACTTACTTTAGGATTTACGTAGGAAAATGATACATTATTCAGAAGAGGTGAAGATACTTCTTGGAAAAATGATTCCAACTGCAGAGTAGCGTCTGCTGCTTCATAAATTCTCCTGGCAAAGGCATGGTTTTGCAGAGAAAGCTTTTTAACAAATTTGAAGTCAGCATCATTACCAAAAGCCAGAGAGAATATGGGTGCCTGTAAATAGAAAGGTGAATGAAAATGACAATGTCTCAGTGAACTTCAGCAAGTTGGAGGATCAAGTATATGGGATTCGAGACAGTGATGGTAATGAGGGCTCAGTAAATGTTGTACCCCACTACACCCCAAAAAAATCATTGTATATCTTAGGGGTCAATGTATCCTATGGAATGGGAAATATGGTTACTACAACTTTAACCAGGAGAGAGCTCAGTTAATAACAATGTTTCAAACAAATAAACTCATATGCTGATAATCTGTTGACCAACAATCTCTCCCTCCTCACTCCAAACCTAAGCCATTCTTTGCCTTTTATCTGGGTTGAGGCACTAGAACAGCAACCTTCCAATGGTTTAAACATAGTGAAATAATTAAAAAACTTCCAAATATTTCTTGACAAAAACTTATCTATGGTAGCATGTCTCTTATTTGTACACATAATGAACAGTCATTCAATAACCCAAAGTATGGTAAAATCACTATAAAATATTCTTCCATTATATTTTGAGCCTTCAGTCATGAAATATGACAACTATAGTCTTACCCTAGCTTCAGTATTCATTGCCCTTGTACCAGCAAGGATTTTAGAGAGCCGTGTCTCGCCGGTCGTTGGTTCTCCATCAGTGAGGAAAATGACTAGAGGTTGAGGAAGAGGTGAACTGCTGTTCTGATCCTCGAGTGACCTACGGAATGGGTCTCCACTTAAACCACGAGCCGCAATCTGAAGGCCTACGCGAAGTGCTGCAGCAATGTTGGTCCCTAAATAAATAATTAAGCACAATTAGAAAACATCTGCCCTCTCACATCTCAAAATCTTATAAGCTATGATACACCTCATATGATGCCTCTGAGAAACCAAAGAACTAAAATGGCAAGTTTGGAAACAGAGCAAATGTATTTAAAAAGCTATGACTGCTGCTCCAAAACTATTACTGCCAAAAGTAATGAATGCTGTTTTTTATCTAAAATTTTAGGCCAAAGAGGCATTAATCAAAGATAACACTTTGTATTTTCCACACTTTTTATTGCACCTTGATGGGTTTCAATGCTTACACGTCATTTTCAAGAGGAGACAGAGTGAGCAGTTTGTCTGACTTATATACGTTTGAGAAGTAGGGTAAGCATAACGAAGGAGGCAGGAGGTGGGGACTTAAGTTTAAGGAGCAAGGTTAGTGTAAGAATAGATGAACATAAATCATTTTTATATTATGACAACAAATCCATGTTTGCTGAGCATTTATCGTATTGTGACCATTCATCTGATTTTAATTTTCATACTTTACATGTCGTTGACAAAGGTGCTCAACTGGATTTCTTGGAAAATTTTGAAATTGGGGCATTTCAAAATATGTATGGGAATAGAATTGTAAACGAGGTTGTGCCGATGATGCATTCACCTTTGTTTTCTGAGCGGGTTCCTAGCCCCCCTAAAATCTTTTTCGAAAACCCTGACCCTGCTCCTTAAACTTAAGTCCCCACCTCCTGCCACCTTCGTTATGCTTACCCTACTTCTCAAACATATATAAATCAGACAAACCACTCATTCTAAGCATTGAAACCGGTTGAGGTGCATTAAAAAGTGTGGAAAACACGAAAGTGTAGATCAATATTAATTAATTAAAGATTAGATCAATATGAATTTCCACAAAGTAAACCTGTCAACGATTGATCCAAAGAGGCATTGATTTTTTGGTAACTGAAAATGTACTCAGACAAAATACATATCTTTAAATTTAGATAACCAACTGTAAAGCTATAGTATTTTATTTCTGCATCAATAGTGATTCCATATTCAGTTTCTGGGGTATAATGAAGTGCCCTCCATTTTTAAACAAATTTTTAAATCACACACACACTTACCTCCATAAGCTTCCATGGTTTTAATATATTTTTTGGCCTTATCAATGTTTTGTGATGTAACAAGGTGTATTCCTTGGCTGTTCTCTGACTCTCTTGATAAAGGAGACCATTCCTGAAGAAAGTTGATATAATAAGAAATTTCATTTGAAATTTCTAAGTTTAGAAATTTCATACCCATATGTCCTTGATATTCAAATTATTGAAATTTCTTACCTTCACAGAATCACTAAATTGGACAATGCTGAAGTAATCTCCTTTGTCATTCAAGGAATCAAGAATTAGTGCCATAGCTTCTTGTAGCTGCTGAATTTTTCGCCCCCACATTGATCCAGATGTATCAAGAACAAAAATTACATGCTTGTGACGTTTTCTTGATTCCTCAACACTGTCTTCCGTTGGGGCGAAGAAGTGTACAAAATAGCCATCACGCAACTGAAAAAAAATTTTTGCATTACATGGATGCCTCATAAACCATCAAAATGGGAATGAAAGTTAATCAAAAATCTAATATTCCATTGAAGATTTCATGTGACACAGACACATGTGTATATATTCAGAGGACCAAAACATGGGTTATTGGCAAGGTTTATACAATTTTATTCTGATACTTTAAAATCTTATTAAACTCCATCATTTGAAAGAATCATATATATGTATTCATATTCAGAATACTGTATATGTATGTCCAAATAATCCCTCAATTTTATTTTAAACTTTTTAGAAATTATGAAACATACTGCAGAAAATAATTTTGGGTAGATAATGTAGATTACTTTCTGAGCTTTTTCTAAATGGTTTTCAAAGGAGACAGCCTTAACTTTTGCATTCTTAATGTAATTGAAATTTGGTAATTGCAGCAACCAAGATTCTAAAGCTTACACTGTTACGATTAGAAGATATGGCTTATCATGTTTTATGCAGACATTATATTTTTGCGGATTATGTGTTGTTAAGGTATATATTTATGTGCCAAAAATGATCAGATGTACATCAGGGATTGCTTTCTTTCTGATGATAATAAATATTATTGTTTTACTGAGGTGTTTCAAAATAACTCAAGTGGCCCAATAGTTACAACATTCAGGAACTATAAAACTAGCAGCACCATATTGGCTTAATTTTAGACAAGAAACTCTTCAAGAAGTTATTGACTTAAAATTTAAAAAATCAGTTAGACCACTTTATGACTAGTGCTCTAATTAAGAAGAGAAACACATTTTGAGATTACATATTTCCCAATGAATAGTGAATTATCCTTAAGTTTAGGCACCTTAAGTCCTTGTTCATATGATGACATACTACCAGTTACATTCTCTGTGAGATATATTCTTTATGATAGTACTTCAGATGTTAGCAAGTAAAATTGTTTCACCATTGAAATTAGATCATCATCATTAGTCTTCAATCCAAATATTGGTCAACAGTCGTTCTCCTCTCGCATCTCTTCTCCACCAAACCTTTCATTCCTCTTATTGAAATTGGCGAAATTTGATTCCCTAAATCTGTACTGCCTAACCAATTTCACTCTCTTCCTAAATACATTATTTTCATTGCAAAACCACTCTCAAAGAAACAGAAATGGTGACAGAATATTATTTTGGAATGGCTTACCAGGACATCTCCACTGGCAGAATGGTGGTCTACATCGTACTGAACTCTAAGACGCTGAGTAGAGGTTTCTTCTGGAATATTGTTGGAGAGAGAATTGTCATTCTTTTTCTTTTCATTGAGTAGTTTCTGTTGCTCCAAAGATGGTGCATAAGTTATCAGAGCACTTTTAGGTGTTGGCCTGGTTATTTTAATGAGCTCTTCTGCAAAAGGAAATAACAAAATTGAATTAGTACAGCTCATACTCTTCATAGTTCTGTATTCAAAGACAACTTTTGACAAATGAATAACCATCAAATCATAGGTTCTTTGAAAGAGTGACTTAGCTACACACGTGTAGAATTTGCCATAAACATTGGTGCATACACAGTTACTGGTCATCTTAATTTGCTTAATTTATATTTTACTTACAATCTCAAATAAATAATTCAAAACAGTGAGGTTCCTAGAGAAAATTACGAGTTACCTCTAAAACGTAAAACAATCAATCAAATTCTTTCCCTCACCTGATGGTACATTTCCTATTTCATTATTTCCAGCAGGTTCAGGTACTTTAATAGTAGTGATGTTTTGAGGTTCCTCAATTGCAACTTCCACTTTCATATCACGAACAACCTGTTGAGGGAGAATGGGTATCATTGATTATCAATATTAAATTTGAACACGCTCTGCATGAACAATCGTTCATTAATCTAAACTCCCTTTAATAATAATAATAATAATAATAATAATAATAATAATAATAATATTATTTGTCCAGAGATTATACATACGATATATACATAATATAATATAGGACACGTCATTATCTTAAGTCATATATGAAAGTTGAGCATTGAGACATGTAATCATACAAAAAACAAAAAAGTAATTCAAAAACACAGGAACAGGTAATACACACAAGCTTACATTTTTATCCTTCAGTAAATTCATTGATAGAGTAAAATAGTGAGGCCTGCAAATGTTGCTTTAATTTCATTTTGAAGATAGGGAACTTTTTTATACCTTTGAGTTCCTCACTCAGCTTATTGTATAGCACCAATCCCCTTTACTCCCTCCTCCCTCCCTTTACACCCTCACCTTTAATAATGATAAATATTCTATATCCAAAGTTATGTATTTTATGGGGCATTACTGCACATGGTGAACAACAGAATATATGTTACATTGTGATGATGTTGGTGGTATCACTTAAATACTATGAGAGACACGTATATTGAATGGCAAAAAATTACAGGAATGCTTCCGCAGTTTCTCCATGTACCTGGACAGAAAAATCAACGATACTGTTTTCTACTATACTAACACACTTTATAATTATTGATTTACTGTTTTTGATTCATTTATTTTTATTTATTCATTTTTATTTTATTTTCTTGAGTTATCTTTACTTTATTCATTTATTGATCTTTATTTTATTTGCTCATTTACATAATTTTTTATTTATTTATGTTCACTTTCTTATTACTTATTTATTTTTATTCTCCTATTATTTTTTTATTACTTTGCAGTTATATATAAATTACTCTTTTATTATTATTATCATTTCATGTGAATTTCAAGCATTTTTTTGCTGGTGTTTAATTAGCTTAATCTGTCTATCGATTTTCGCAGGTTTTTCACACTCCCCTTAATATGTGGGTGTTTTCCTGCGGTGGGTTTTTTCATCAAGAATATCACCTCCTTACTTCATGATGTTTTTCACATGAATGTATATATTTTTCTTCACACTTATTTTATGTATTTTTCTGATGAGGGGTTAGATGGAAGAAGAGGCTGCCTTAGTCTCAATCTCGCCCCAATAATGACACCTTATTATTGTTATTTATAGCATATATCAAGCCATGAATGAAAAATAAAGATAAATATGGGTCTAAGATACATATTTTATTTTTGTAGTGAATATGGTGTATCGGCATGGCAAAAAATATGTATTCCAATACCTTATCACTTGTGATGAGGTGAATAACATGATCATAAACTCCAAGGCGGCGGGTCAGCAGCTCCTCATAGGTGAGATTAAAGGTCATTTTAGTCATTGGCTCAATGTTCACAGACACTGCAAATAAGTTTGAATCCCTGGCACTGGAATAACAGCATATCATTCATTAGTGAGCATATGACACACTTCAAAACACTGTTGATTTACAATCTACAAAGGGTTGCTTGAAAAGGTAGGTGTGTAAATAAAAAAATAAAGATTCAATCACTCCTTTCCATTAAATCTGGGGATGCAGCTGGATGGGGGAGAGTGGATTAAGGGGGGATGAGGGCGGGAGAGAATTTAAGGGGGCCCAGACTCCCACAAAAATTTAGAATTCATGGAAATGTTGGTATTTTTAGTAGAAGTCACATTTGTTTCTTTTACAGCAAAGAATTCTGATTTCATTTATTCTTTATTTTGCACAACCTTTTCAATTAATATGCTAGGAAAATTAAAATGTAGGCATTGCTTTCTTTCAGAAATTTGCACAGCAAAAATATATTACATCAGGGGTTAACCTGTAGTCACAATTGTGCTCTTCACTGCCCAAGCACACATTCTTCTCTTGTTTTTCAAAAATTTTCATTCTCCCCTCATTCCCTTCAACCTCACCCCAGTTTATACTCGAACCCACTTTCCTTCTTAACAAAAGTCTGTCTATGTCATTGATTTTGTCTGCAAGTTTTTGAGGAGGATTCTAACTAAGGATGCTATTTTGTGAGAGACAGGTGTTTAGGGCTCTTCCCTGCATGTTAAACCAGGTGGATGACATATTTTGTAGGCATTCCAGTCTGCCTCTCATGGCCCGAAGCATTTAATGCCATTTTTGGAAGCCTCATAATGGAATTGAATTCTTCAGATCCCAAGAAGCTGTCCAGAATACCCATAAAACATGAAATGCATCAGGATGAACAAAACTGGAAAAGCATCTGGAAGATATGTCTCATCCACACCACTTTGCAGTAGTGTTCCTTCTTACACTTATTTATGAATTAATTTTTTTAAACTCTGTTTGACGAATTACAGTTCTGTAATGTTTCTCATAATATCTGCTGTGAAATTTGATCGTAAGAAAGTGTAGAGTTGGATTTATCACATTAATTTGTTCATAGCTTCTATATGTCTGCAAATTTTATAAGTACTTAAAAATTGCAATCATGTTTGATAAATGAGTTTAAAATTTTGAGAATAAAAATTAAACCCTGCTCCCTTGAATTTTTGCCAAAATTTAACATGAAATTTCCACCTAGAAAGAAATTGACTACAACTGAAAAGACAGGATAAAATTGTAAAGTTAACTCACCTAACTGCCACTTGAGCTGCTGTGTGTCCTTGCTCAACAGCTGCTTGGTAAACCTTGTTTGCTTCTTCCTTTTCCTTCACATATGCTTTGTAAACCTTCTCTCTCACCTCCCTAAATTTAATATAATAAATTTAGTCATCTCTCACAACCAAAAATTTCATTCAACAGGGAAAAATGAAACAAAAATAATTCTGATTGGTCATTTTACGGGCAAACTCTACTGTCTGCATCAAAATGATGTGCCACTGTACTTTTAAAACTTATATCTGGGTCCAAGTAAATGCTAGTGCAATATTATATATACACCACAGATAATTTTATTGCAATTTCAGCCATATTTTTTATTATACGATAAAACCTAAAATATAGACACACCAATGCAATGATCAACACCGCTTCCCCTACATTAGGCAATTTTATCAACTTCATGAACTTTGAAACTCAGCCAAGGGAAAACTACATGATCTATAGCATTGATTTTCTACCAAAATTTACGATTTTAGTACATGCTAGCTTATTGGAAACATGCAAGCATATCACAATATGTAGAAATATTATTAAAATAAATTAAAAGTTATTAGACGGTCCATTAATCTTATAAGTTAGCCATATCCTTCCAGGTTTTCATAGGCTTCCAGCCTATCCTTATTCAGTTTCAATACTCACATTAGGAATCCTGAGATAAATGCCTTTTCTGGAAGAACAAACTGGAATGACACTTCAGCGGCTTTAGATCCTCTATTAACTACTCGGCTTGTAACAAGTGTGGTGGCATAACGGAACTTCACATCTGACCGAATGTGCAAGCTGTACACCTCAGGGCCCTCTGAATCCTTTGATATTGGCTCTGGGACCTATGTAATGAGAGAATATTTAATTATAGACTTCATTCATAAAATTACAGAGAAAAAAATTATTTTGGTCATATATACTTAAAGCTTTCCTTCCATTAATATAGAAAGAAGGATGGATTTGGCTTGTGGATTGGAATTAATGCATGGGATATTACATTACTTTCAATGGCATATCAGTTGAAATTTAAATAAAATGGATAAAACTCAAGAGTATTTCTGGAATGGTATATTGCAAAAAATATTGTATTTATTAATGAGTAAAAACAAGGCTGATTCATTTAAGAGAAAAAATATATTTATTATTAAAATTTTTGTGGGAGATATCAGGTACCCTGCAATAGGGTACTGTTGCAACTAGTGGGACTAATTAAGGAACCAAATCAATAAAACAATGTGGCAGGCATCAAGTGCTCTCTCATAATCCTGTCTGATGCATGCCCAAGAGGATCCCCAGCAGAAGTATTCGGTCTGTAACTGCTCTGAAACTGGTCTGTAACTGCTCGGAAACTGGTCTGTAACCGTCCTAAAACTGGTCGGTAACTGCTCTGAAACTGGCCTGTAACTGCTCTGAAACTGGCCTGTAACTGCTCTGAAACTGATCTGCAACCGCTCTGAAACTGGTCAGTAACTGCCCTGAAACTGATCTGTTACTGCTCTAAAACTGATGTGTAACTGCTCTGAAACTGATCTGTTACTGCTCTAAAACTGATCTGTGACTGATCTGATCTGGAAGCGATCAGTGACTGGTCTGGATTTGAAACATCTTGAAACATCTCTAATTGTAAAATCTAGACCAGTTCAGCACAGTAACAGACTACTTCCAGATCAGATGAATCCAATTAATATCCAGGCCGTCATTTGAATAATCCACAAAATTAGTCTTTCAGAGCAGTTACAAACCAAATATTTTTAATTTGGGTAATTACCACTCAAGGGCACCTCTAAGAGAATGGAACTCCTAGAAGGGGCCACTGTAAACATCCACGCCCATTCTCAGGATGTACATAATGGTATGCTAGATATCCTTAAATAAGGGCATACAGTATATCATGCCATCTCTCAAAACACGAAGGAGGAAAGGATGGTGACACAATGCACTCTCTGGCATCCACCACGAGGTTGAGATACAGCCTTAAAAGGGGGTGAAATTGACTTTTGTGCTTCTGCAGAACCAATACACCAATTGAGTTTACCGATTAGAGATATTTTGGCGCTATTTGATCATTCCACAAAATTAGCTTGATTCATCCTCACTCTTCATTGATTTTTCTTCCCAATGATTTCACCTCCTGTCACTGCTACTGTTCGGTTGTTATGTCCTAGATTGTGAACAATCCTCCTAAATATATGTAGCATCCATAATGAAAAGAATGCTTTGTAATTTTCTATAATTATTTAATTTGTGTAACGCATTTCACTACTTCACTGAAACTTCAGGTACAGTGGTTTGTAAAATATTTTTTTATTAATTTTTGTGGTGGTAACATGATGAAGGGGGAGGGGTGTGGAGAAAAACTAACTTTTGGGAAGGAAGGCATGGGAACATAGATTAAGGGCCGGTGAGGTGGGAAAGGTTAGAGATGGGTAAATTACCATAATTTTCCAGTAACTCATAATTTTCTGCAGTTAATAGCCATAATAGGATTGAGTAGGAAAGCCAATAGCAATAACAAGGGGTTAACAGCATTTAAACTATTTCTATTGCTACGTCAATTCATTAGAAATGAAGAAAACTTAAAAACAAACACGGTAGCTCACATGCAATTTGTTGTTCTTTTGTTTGGTATGAGAAGCTTTAGACCAAACCGTCATTAACGATAGCCCTACAATAATCCACAAATGAGTTGTACGTGCCCTTATTTATAATTGAGATTGTATTCAATTTATATAGACTTCACTTAAAATAAGAAAAAATATCTGAGACAGAGGTGAATATTACCAAATATTATGGTAATTTTTAGGAGCTGTGGTAAATTACGAAAAATACCACAGTGATTTTCAGAATGGCCCATCTCTAGGAAAGTTTATTATTCAACAAAAAATATTTTTGGAAAGGAGCGGAGAGGGGTGAGGAAAAAGTAGCTCTTTACAAAAGTTGTTTGGCTGCCTAATAACTTCAATTTGTTCTAAAGCATCCATATTTAAACCTTTGGGGAACAAGTAAAATTTCTGGGTTAAAGTCTCTTACATGATTGTTTTTAAGCAGATAATTGAAAATTATGCGGTGGAAACCATTAAAAACTTCAGGGGTGTTCGTGTCATGAATTTTTGACCAGTTTTACCTATGAAAGAAATATTACAGCTGTTGCATTTACTTTTGTACAATCAAGAGTTGAATAATCCATCCGGTTTGTCTTTTCTGTTTACTAAAAATTTTAAAAAAAATTGAGACAAGTTTAATCCTCCTAAACTTGTTTCAGAAAATAAATTCAATTAATTATGTGATTACTCGAACAATAATTTTGCTTGGAATTTCAATGAAACCCTAACAATGCCACTATTTGAGTGAATTTCACTGGATTAGGAATTACATGGGAGGAGTAGGGGGAGAGGGTTAGCTTCTCATCAAGTTCAACGTCACTTGTTTTCGCTCCTTGACATGTAATTTCTTTCCGCTCCCCTTCCTGCATCCCTGTGGATGTTAACTCCTCCAATGAGGGGGGATCTGTCAACCCACTGGTATAATCCATGGTCTCCACCGGCTGAAACCAGAGGTGTCTGAGAACCATGATTCGCTACCCTTCTTCATACCGTACGAATCTTCTTAATGTGGTCTCTGTCACACATTCACAAAGCTGGACTCACCTGAGAATCCATCACCAGCCACTGCGCACATTCATTCTCTGTCCAACCAACCTCAACCACTAACACCTCCTATAGTGAACCCTTGCAGGTGGTGGAAAACTTGAAAAAATGAACGCTTCAGGAGGTTGTATCATGACTGCGTAAGACATGACAAACTGAATCCATCTTTGTTTGTAATGTTAAAAAAATATTTTTATCACCAATGACTAGCATTAGCTTTTCGAAAACAAAATTTTGACAGAAAAAAGTTCAGCGCACTAACTGACTAAATTTTTAATGAACTCTTTAGCCAGCCATTGGAGTCCACTGCAGTGCCATTTCAGTTTTTAAAAATGCTTTTTTACTTCAGCTCCCGTAGTTATTTGCCAAAAACTCAATAACTAAGACGGACAGGTACCTCACTTTTATCATCATACGACCTCAGAAAATAATAGGTTTCTTAAATAGTTTTTGGCGAAAATAGAATTCACATGAGCTAGAAGATAACTACATTTCAGAATATTTCCACCTATTTTCGCATTAAACACTATGTATTTTCAGGTTGGTCCTATGAAAAAAATTTAAACATTTTCAGGGGGGTTTTTCTACCATGGGGGAATGCGAGGTTTTCGATCGACTCTAATTGAAAATAGGCAAGGCTAGTTAATACCAACATTCGAAGCCTTAAACTGCCGTCGTCATATCTGGAAGCCGATGGCAGTCACAATATCAGAAATAGGCGACGTAAATTTGTGGAATTTGTTAAGATCCAGAAAAAAAACTTAGTGATTTTTCAAACAATTTTACTACAGGTTACCTGACCAGTCTCTATGTTTTTCATCATCACCAATTAAGCAAAACACATCGACTTGTCAGGTGAAAAATAATTATAATTAAAGAGTAGAATAAAATTATAATTTTGTTTAAATCCTCAACATGACATTCTCAACCGTCAAAACGTCGGTGCTGACCAACCGTGCGAAACGGTGGGAAACCCGAGAACGCTTACTCCTCCGCCTTTTGCAAAAAAAAAACTAAATAAAATGTCATGCGTAAGAGACTTTTTTCCCCCCATAACTTATCCCGACACCTATCTCGAAAAGGGTCTCCGTCTCACACTTGTAAAGGCTCAGAGAATCCATCAACATCCACCTTGCATTCATGTATTGCATTCATCCCCCTTTCCCAACCCCAACACCTTCCGTGACCCCTCTCTCCCGCCCCTATCTGCCGCCCCTCCCCGCTCTGGTCAGCGAAGGTCAACGCCTCCTCTCCCCCCCCCCCCATTCTCCTTCACTCCCGTCTCCCGGGCGCTTTTTTCCGCAAGACCGGTTCCACAGGTATTCTCCCCGAGGATGTGTGAGAGAGAAGAAGCATCCGCCGCGATCCCCCAGCGGGTGGTAAGGGATCAGATCCCCCACCCCACATCCCCCTAAGGGATCCCTCCACCCCCGCCCCTCCCTCCCAACTCCCCCCCCTGGGTGCCACAATGCTCGCGTGAATGCCTCCGCATCCTCGGCGAGCGTTGCCCCCTCTTGAGAACTTCGCGGGATCTTCACTCCTCCATTTGCACCAGTGGTTATACAGTGTAAATTCCTTCGTCTCGACTCACCGCGCGAATCGGTGCATTGGATACGAATGAAAGTCAATAGGACCGGATTGGCACTGGCTTAAATTTGAATTAAAATGTTCAAAAACAAATGGAAATGCCGCTAAAATACGCAATGTGCTAAATTGAATGGCTCATTTGCGCAGTAAGCATGCCTAAAAGGTCAGTATTGGCAGCGGAATTGCTCCAATACCGTGATGATTTCTCTTTGATAATAAAAGGTGGAAATTATTTCCCAAAAAATCACTTCATTGTTCATTTAAAATAATTGACAAATTACGCGCGATCGTCATTCTAGGTGGATCGTTTTTCACAAAAAATGGATCGCATTTTCGGGCGTCGAGAGGCCATCTAATCTCCAGTCCAACCTATTTTTGAGCCCCTCAATTCATTTATTTTACCTCGGACCACTCTAGATCCTTCTCTTCACGAAGTACGTCCGCGGGAATCACGGTTGATCGTACCTCACTGGAAGTGCTCTCGTCATAAAAACCAAGGGGATACAGGCTCTGAGAAGGCAAAATTTCCGCTAGGACTCCTTCACAAATTCTCCGTTTGAGAAGGCAGTACACATTCTATTCACCCTGCCAGTGCCATAATCCCGAAGTATTCTTCTACCGGTGAGACGAATCGGGAGGGATCGGGGTTAGATGTGGGGCGGTATTTAT
Organism: Ceriagrion tenellum; assembly: GCA_963169105.1. NCBI lineage: Eukaryota > Metazoa > Arthropoda > Insecta > Odonata > Coenagrionidae > Ceriagrion > Ceriagrion tenellum. The sequence goes on from OY720637.1 coordinate 52,177,589, forward strand.
GTGCAAAAAATAACTTAATTTGAGTAAATTAACATGAATAAACTGACGGTAATTTGAAGTAATTGATTTCATAAAATTTCTGCGAGGTCATAGGGTATTTTTATGGGGTAATTGTCCATTTCCAGTATAAGTTAAGGTGGATGGATGTAATATTGGAGGCTCTTGGATGCTGAAAACTTTGTTAGCAATTTTCATTTGAGTATTATACCAGATGATTGTTAGGTTTTTGGACAGTACTTATCCTAGCGTCCTAATTTCTGGTATATTGGTTCAATTTCCTTCCTAAAGGTGCTCTCCCAATAGACCCCTCTAAAAATCCTCGTGTCGTCTTCCTTTTCTTATTTGGTCCAGATTTCCTATCCTCTTCCACGCTTCCCCGCGTTCTCCTCTTTGTTAACCACTTCAACATTGCCTCTGTTTTAAAAACGTCTTCCGTTCTTCTCTTCGACCTCCGAGCCTCTGCCACTAGCTTCATCTCCTCTTCAATCATATTTAACATCTCTTCGTTCGTCTCATGGACCAAAGAGAGAAGAAAGTACACAGGGAGAGATACCCGGAGATAAGGGAGTTAGCATTGGGTAGGGAAGGGTGGAGGGCTGCAGCCAACCAATCTTAGGATTGAACGACTAATGATGACTTCGTTCGTCCACCTCGCCACCCAGGTCACCCTCTCCATCTTTAGGGAGAATATGTCGGAAAGAGGAAAAGGTAGACCAATATAGACGTCATTAGAGGAAGTAGGAAGTGCTCAGAGAAGATAAGTGAAATAAGAGTAAGGAAATGAGTCACCGAATTTCCCCCATTACTCCACTCGTCGATGATAACTTTCTTACACGGTTTCCTCAAACTTCCTCGCACACTTTGGATACAATAGGGCATTGCTAAAGTATACATGCATAACAAAACGATTTGAGCTACCTTGTCTCCTGAGACAGTTTATATCGAGTTTCTCTATGCCTGAGAGGCAGTCGAGATGGGTGGTATATCTTTCCATTCACTCTTAACTTTTAGCCGTCGGATAAGAGTCAATACATCGGTAGTCGCAGGGGCTCGCGAAAGCTTTTCGGTAGTATTCATATTATTATTAGCTGCAAGATAACAGTTGAATGACTTCAGGAATTTTTCAATACGCTTTACGTAACCAACAAGGTTCAATCCCTGGGTAATATTCTGGAGTTGTTTTCTAAAATATCAGAGAGTCCTGGATAGATTCGGCGCGAATTTCTGGTTAGATATAATTTGCCGCTAACACAAACGTATAAAACTTACAAAGTAAAAACTTAGTTCATTCATACACTTGTCGGCATCCCATTGATGTGAGCTATGACTGAAACTGCACCACAATTCACGGTTGAGATAACGCACATTCTCAAGATGTCGGTATAATTCAAATAATCCATATAAATACTTTTCCTTATTGGACTCAAGGATTGGAGATAATTTACGGATTTGAAATCGATTTCCGGGCGGAAATGGAGACCGCAATATTGAGATGATCGATGTGTAATCCAATAGTGGAATTCCCTCAAATCAACCCTCAGTCACAGTCAGGACATCAATTTGTTGTTAGGAGCGGTTATATTTTGGGTACACTTGAAAAATGGCTTGGGCCGGCACTGCGCAAACCTCAGAACACCACGAATCGAGGGAATTTTTTAAAATAAGTATTCTACCGGTTAAGGTAGGTTTTCTGAATATCAAAGAATCTCCTCTCGGTTTTCTACACTTTCCGGGGCCTATTTCCCTCTAGTATATCCTTTTTCGCCTCGGCATATGATCTATCCTTCTTCATCCTGTCAATGAAACCAATTTTCTTTCTTTCTTTCCCTGCTTACCCAACATCCTTCCCTCTATCACATTCTTGAGGAACCATCGCCCCTTATTACATCCTCCAGCCACCTACTCTGCCGATCTCGAATTTCATTAAGAAGTTTCCTTTCCTCGCCCACCATCTCAAGTACTTCCTCGTTAGTCTTCCTCTCCGTCCACCTCACCTTCTCCATCCTTCTCCACACCCACAGGAATAACCGTGGTTTTTCCTTAATGTATTTAAAATTTCAGGGGGTCTAATTACTAATTAAGAAATGATGAAGTGTACAACAGAGTAGGAGAGGAAAGGACCATATGGAACACCATGCAGAAAAGAAGAACCAGATGGATTGGACACACCCTGAGAAACAATGGGTTTTTGAGGGACGTAAATGAAGGTAAAATAGAGGGAAAAGTCCCCAGAGGAAGACCCAGGAATAAGTTCATGGACCAAATAAAGAGGAAAGTACATAGGATGAGATACCAGAAGGTAAGGGAACTAGCATTAGATTGGGAAGAGTGGAGGGCTGTAGTTAACCAACCGTAGTTAAGGTTTTCGTAACACTCACATCGCTTCATACACGCCCATCTGTTCTTAAGACTCCTCATATTCCATTTTCTAACATAAAATCCGAAGATTCTGGCGAAATATAGAGGGATCTGTACATATTGAAGAAATAAAACGTAAAATTTCCACAAAAAAATACAATTTACTTCCGACCCAGGTTTCGATGTTACTGCATAATCATCATCAGATGCTAATGCAGTAACGTCGAAACCCGGGTCCGAAGTAAATTGTATTTTTAGGGTAAAATTGCACATCTCATTTCTTAATTGCTTCTTTTAACATTATCCAATACATTAGCCCATAACTTTCTCGGTTTACCCTTCCTCCGACACCACTCACCCCACATATTCACACGAAATTTTTAACTTTATCTTTATCGTAAAAATTTCGTGTGACAACATTCGTGTGGAGCGTAACACTCTATGGATCAGAAGCATGGACCATGGTAAAGCTGACCAGAAAAGACTACAAGCCTTCGAAACCAGGTGGTGGAAGAGGATGCTGATGATAAAATGGACCGACAAAATTAGAAATGATGAAGTGTACAGAATAGTAGAAAAAGAAAGGACCATATGGAACACTATACGGGAAAGAAGAACAAGATGTATTGGACACAACCCTGAGACACAATAGGTTTGTGAAGAGCATAATTGAAGGTAAAATAGAGGGAAAATTCCCCAGAGGAAGACCCATGAATAAGTTCGTGGACAAAATAAAGAGGAAAGTACATAGGATGAGATACCAGAAGGTAAGGGAACTAGCATTAGATAGGGAAGAGTGGAGGGCTGTAGTTAACCAATCCTATGATTGAGCAACCAATGAATGAATTACACCCATCAGCTCCCCCTTTAGTTCACCACAAATGAAATAGACTTTGTAAAGGAGGAGAGAAGACCTCGTGAGTTCCCACTTCCCATGAAATATTCTCGTTTCTTTTTTCCGACGTTTCTGTTTTTCCCAGCGGCGTTTTTTTCCTTCATTTAATTGCCTCCGGGGAGGATTGTGGAGACGGACTTCTTCACCGAATCCACACGTCTTCCCTCTTATTTAATTTATGCCAGCCCGTCCAACGCGAATGCCGTCCCGCCAAAGCACTTTTTTTCTAATCATTCATTTTTTCAAGCGATTTCGAAGTTTCCTTCTTTTTACAAGGAGGCAGAGAGATTATTTCCATCTTCCTTTTGCTTCCTTTCGGAGTGACTGACCTCTCTCTTGGGCGGTGCGTGCGTGGCTACACAGTTACTCCTCCGGGACACTTCATCTTAAAGGTTTCGCATGCGAAATTCTCCCGGTTCGAGTGTTTCGTTTTGCTTTTCTTGGGCGCTCGAGATTTTCCGAGAGCCTCTTTGCAAGTTGGCAGACGGTCAATTAACGGAACTCAGATCATCAAAATTCTCTATTTGTATTTCAGCCGGGATTTTATTAGAGATGCGGGTTTCATGAGCGGCTCCATTTCATTTTCAGGAGGTATGAAGAGGTTTCATTTGAGTATCCGGATACAGGTTTTTAGGAGGTACAAATGGATTTCACTACGGTTTCATATCGCAGATTTTAGGACATACAAAGAGGCTTTAAATCAGTTTCAGGAGGCGTGAAGAGGTTTCATTTCCGTTTTAGGATACATGTTTTCGGATGTACAAATAGGTCTCAATACAGTTTCAAGATACAGGTTTTAGGAGATACAAAGAGGTTTTTAATCAGTTTCCGAAGGTTGAAGTGGTTTAATTTGAGTGTCAGGATACAGGTTTTAGGAAGTAAAAAGAGGTTTCATTAAAACTTCAGTTTACAGGTTTGAAAAGGCACAAAGAGACAAGTAGGAAATGAGAGAGAAGGAGACAGCGGTGTGCATCAGGAAAAACTACATATCCGGCATTGAAATCACCAAATTTTTTCAATATAGTAAGAGAATTAGGGTTCAAGCACCAAGGACAGAGGAAAGGAGGAGAATGCTAAGATTATGAAGGAATATACGACGATGATCAAGGCTGAAATGGTGATTCTAATATAAGCGGTCAACTGTCGGCTGAAACGAGTCAGGAGTGATACAGGAGCCCCATAATATAGCGCTTTTCTGAAAATGATACAGCTGTCATACTTAGTGTTCCGTGAGAAATTAGCCCTTTTTGACGCTAAGATATCCCAAAATAATAAGACGTGCCAAATCTACCTTCTTGAAAAAATCATTATACTGTAGTTGACTGAAGAAAAATGTGGATCCCTTTACCAAGGATAAACACTTCCATAGTCCTCAGATTCTTTAGTGTATGCTGGAGCAAAATTGTGCAGAGAATATGTTTTGAAAGGCTGTTAAAATGGATTCAATTTCTTGGAGAAAGTTTAGGTTTGGCTTCTTTTAATTGAAATTCTTGAAGTTCTTAAAAATTTTAATCTTTTTCGTAAAGTTTTTTTTGATAAATTTAGGGTATTTTTCCACGCATTGGCGTATCGTTATTTTTTCACTCATTCGGTCGGTGGGTATTTGTCTAACCGTCAAACATTTCTGAATGGGATCCAAACATAATTTGTCTAAAATTATTTTTCGCTAGGGGAATTAATTACAGTAAATATAGGAGGAAGAGGAGAGATTTTGGAATCCGGTGCGCGGAAGAAAGATTTGACTCTTCGTCATTCATGCAGACGACTTGTAAGTTCCCTTTCGAAACGTGGGCAGAATGAAGGACTTGACCTGCTGAGAAGGCCGAAACCTTCACGAACCCTCATTAAAGTTAACGTTTTGTTGCTAAGTTCATTCTTTCCGCTGAATGAAAGGGAAATATTAATATTCATCTGAAATCACTTCCTTTCGTTTTTTGCGAGTACACGTCTTGTTAAAGGAATTCTTCTCGAGTTCCCCATCGGGCCAGGCACTCCATACTGGCCAAAATTTCGATACCCGACTCGTGCCACGTCCACTAGTATACAGAGCCTGACCCAGTACAGAAACTGAGGGGAAATCCTACATTAAGTACGCTGGAAAAGTACTAGATCTTTCATTAATCACCGTCTACCCAATCATGCAAAATCTGTCATTAAGGATCCGGTGCGTTAAATTTTATCCACGCTGAACAGTAAGTAGATTAACTTTCGTGATTGCTTATTTTAATCATGAAAGTATATCTTAGTGGGAGATTGTAATTTCGTCGTAGAGAGAAACTACACGCTCCGGTCAACTCATATATCGTATCTCCGCCAAATAAAACTCACCTAATTTGAGTTCTCACATTGATATAACTGATAACAGCATTTCGGGAGGAAAACGAAGTGCTTTATGCCTCATATTGTCTCCAAGGAAATGGGAATTGGATAACAACGCTTTCGCACGGTTCCCGATTAATTAAACAAGAAAATACCGTGGGACATCACCGCTGGGGAACTCTCGCGGCTGCCGGGAGATTTAGGGGGCGGGGGGGGAGGGGCGGACGGGAAGGTTAACAACCGACCCGGCGACGGAGCAGGTGATCCCCGGCGATTAAAACGCCGTGGAAAACCTCACGATTTACAGCCACCGGATCAAAACTTCTACTGCCATGCCTCTCACATTTCTCCCTCTGAAGTGCTTCCGAAGGTAAGTTGAGCGAGATTTTTCCCTAGTCATACCAGAGACCATATTCAAACTTTTTTTCATTTCAGCAGCAGAATGAAGTATGTAGTACATATTTTTATATTAATAACGCAAAAATATTGTTTTACAGGATTGAAATTCTCAGTAATTTAATAAATATCTCGGTGAAAGTCGTTAATTCGACTCATTTTTTCGTATCGTACGAGGTAAAAAGCCTTCACATCGGAAATTTATTTTTTTACGATTCTGTAAAACTTGCTGCGGTGAATAACTGACTTACTGGTAAACAAAATGGTCGAGAAAACACACATGGTACCCACTGTTAAATTTTTGATGAGGTCAAGGGGTAGAAAAATCCTCATCTTTCAAAAATATGTCTCTCTGGAGTGCATACCCATATCATTTCCTACGTACAATGGCTGGTATTTTTTAGCAATTACCTCGAAAAGTGGGGCGATAAGCGTCAAATATTTTATTATCTTTGGAAATGTGATATACTTTTTTTTGAAGTGAGACCACATTCATTAAATTCTAGGTGAAATTATATCTAGTTTCAGCAACCTGATTGTGATAGGAGACATTTTTGTAGATGCATAGATGTGTCAAACTATGTATAAATGTACTCATTAATAATACATATGAATAAAAGCGAAAAAAATACCTTTAACCGATTTGGTTTCTTGGTAATTTTATGCTCTTTTAACACGTAGTCTTAGAGTAATATAATATAGTAGTAGCAGCGCGCCAGTTACCTTAAGGATCACAGTAGCTATGATCTAAGCCTTCAGTAATATTACTGGCAAGGGTAGTTTATTTAGCTCTTATATTTTTTTCATTTTTTAATGACTGCATAAAATGCTAAGTAATTTAGAGCTGGTGATCTTTTGATAGTATGTCAGCATGACTGTCGAGGTAAGTAGTTGAGACTGAATGTAACTTGGTAGATTAGGTTTTGTTCTCTTGTTCAATGGCTTACCACTATGACGATTGTCTCATCTCGCTTGAAATGTCTCTGATTTTATTTTCTGCACCAATATAGTAATTCTCATGAATCAAAATACTAAACTACTCAGTGATGGTGCGTGAACATTATCGGCTGTAGCATGTAAATCCGTGTACAGTAAGTTAGCATGCTTGTCGACGTAGCGCATCTTTGGTTCCTGATGTGACCTTACATTTTTCAAGTGACTGCTTTCTGGTCACCTAGCAACCGGTGGAGCATGCAAGCTTCTTACTTGAGGTTGGATGAGTAATGCATACCAGGAGTGGAATCGCTGCATGCCACACACCCTGAAGGTGGTTTACACGACATTTTGCAGATGCAGGGTAGTAATATTATCGATGAAAGTGAAAATATTTTTATAGATTTGGTTTCTAGGCAATTCAATACTATTTTAACCCGCAGCCTCAGGCACTTTGAATTCATTTCGTTATAGTACGATCACATATTTATTGCTTTTCTTCTGAATGGGAAATAATAGGTTTCATATAATTATAATGAAAAACAAATATGAAGGTGTCACTTGAAGTCAATGGATCGAAAAAACATATTCGAATATTATTTTCGCCTAAATTTCGTATCGCGCCCAAAAATCCAAGTCATTTACCCGATATAAGTACCAAAAAGCATTCCAAATATAATTCTTGTATCGTTTCCATTAATGCATGAATGTTAAGTTCCATCGAATAAACAAATACTGAGTGTGTCCTTTTAACTTTTAAGTTCATATGACTTCGTTGAAATGCGGTCTAAGAATTATTTTCGACATGCTTGAATAATTGTTAAAATGTGCACTCATTGTCTAATGATTACTACTTTTGTTAACATAAAGTAGTTCAAATGAGAATGTTTCAGTTCTTCCTTTAGTCAACAGCCTTTTTTGGTCAATGAAACGTATAAAAAACGAGGAATGTAAAAGGTAAGCGCACACTAATAGAATACTAAAAAGGTAAACTATGCAAGTCTTCATCGATGAATTTAAAATGTACCGCAAATTTTCACGCACGTTAGCCAGAAATTAGAAAAATCATCAAGTTTATAATCACATGCACAAACCACCAATTACTTCTCTAATCAAGGAAAGGAGAGAAATATTTTTTCTTGGGTACGTTCCTCGCGGTGACAGATGGAGAAGTTATCACGGGGGGGACCACAGGAATCACGACCCAGCGAGCGTTGACTTGGGAGAATTTGAATGGCTCACGTTGTTACGCTGGCTTGCTCAGCGCTTAAACGGGGGAACAAAACAGACGGGGATTAATTCTGGAGGGCAATTTGTCGAGTTTGGACGAGGGACTTCCGTCACTGATTTGGCCCTTAGGGACGGAATGAGAGCTATTGGGGGCTGTTGGACGAAGAATCCCCAACCCGACCCAAAATATGTCAAGTGCGTCGTCTTTAGTCTCCCCTCCTTCGTCGAGTTCTTCCTATTTGTGCGTCGCATTGAGTCGGATTGTCAGTGGACAGCTTGTCGTTGACGGAATAAAAATTTTACGCCGTTGGTTTTGAGTTCGCAGGAAACGTGCAGTTTACAGAAGCTAGTTTTGCAACTCTTTTAGAAGGGAACTTTTTTCTGCCACTCCAGCCACTCATTACAAGACCCATGGTAATTATTAGCGAGGACGTCTCTAAACAAACACCTTCATTATCTATCCCCTCCATCCTCTACATATGGATACTATCCTGTGAGCCACCGCAGGGATGGGTGACAGAGTGTGTCAGAACTGTCGGAAATAGCAATTTCTCATACCTACAGCTTAGGATTGAGGTATAATCACATTTACTTCATCAGCGGTTGTCATCTCTATTTTTTTGTTAAAAAAGAATTATTGAGGAAACCGGGACGAACCACGATAGAACGAAGTCTACTGCAAGTGCAAAAATTACACAGAGAAAATATCACTCGCCTTGTTCGGAACTAGAGATCGGGCTTAAGAGTCCCCGTAATGGCGAGTTTTTCTTTTTTGGAATTTACCAAAAAGGCGTTTATTGAGCTCAGACGTCACTTCGTATAAGTATTTTACATTAGTATCCATAACGAAGAGAAATACTTCGTACTTCTAAACACAATTTTTTACGGAGAACAGAAGCGGAGAAAAACACGTCATACAAATAAGACGTTAAGAAACAAAGCATTTTACTTTATTATGGATACTAGGAGTTTATTTTTGGCCGCTATGGAACAAAATAGAGAGAGAAATAGAATTATAAAGCAAGCGATTATATTCGTTCGTAAAAGCAATTAAGATTATCCTAAAAATTAGAACAATAACACAAGCCACGAAGAAGGTGGGGATCAGAGATCAGTATTGGAAAAGGTAAGAGACAAACGTAGGCCTGCTTTAAACGCAGTGTCTAGGGGTCTCGGTCTGTTTGGTCATAATCACTAATGGTGACTGGGAAGAAGGGATATTTGTACCTATCAGTTCGGCAGTGTATCTCTCTTATATAATCGCCTGTTTTTCTGAAGATATAGTGAGGAGTTCAAATGATATCCTCCGTGTCACTATGAATTGCGCCAGAACTGAACTTTTCAAGTAATCTTGGTCTAGCGTGTGACCTCTGAGCCTCTATTGGCAACCAACCTAGCCCATTCCTCTAGCCGTATTCCTCTAGCTTTTCGTTCCCTTGTGGCAGTTTTTTTAACATGCGTGCAGCTTCCTTTTGTAAGTTCTTAAACAATAATAATAATAATTTAACAAAAAAAAGGATGAAATACTTTTGTTCAGTGTCCTAAATCCTCGCAAGGCCTTCCAGATGTGGCAAAATCAAAGCGAACTAACATCTTGATTTCAATATTTTATCCGAGAACCTTCCGACTATTTGCTTGATACGTCCCAGTTTATTTTATGCAGCACCACAGATGCTTCATCCACACGTTTTCGCCGCGTTATTTTCCTTCGTAATGTCTGATCCTTGCATATCTCTGGCTTCAATTACATTCATACGTTGCTAAATATACACTCTTCTTTTCTCTACATTCCTAAAGCTCCTCCCCTTAAGGTGGTTGGAGCTCGAATCGTGAATCGCGTTGAGGGCGCATTTTAAAAAGCTTCCAAGTACGTCAAAAAAATTATTGTACCACATTTTACTTAAGTGTATCATTTCTACGCAGCAGAAATAACCATACACCTAGTATAATAAATGATGCAATAATAATACTTTAACATTTTCGTCTCAATTAAAGCATTGTCATGACTTGGGTTTACGGCGCTAAGTTTAAGTGAAAATTGTATGTAGATACAAGTTTTTTATTCACATGGTACAGTATTGTTTATTAGAAATCAAGTACATAATATGAAACGCATGTTTTCGCGTTTAGGATAAAATCTGTACATAGAGTTGCCCAAAAACCACATCGGTAACGTGCATTTTTTTGCTTCAATCTATACATCTACATAATACCCCGCGAGCCGCCACATGGGCATGTGGCAGGGGGAGTTAGGTCACCAGCCGTGTAAAGGTGTAGGTTTTTTTGGAGATGAAATGGTGACATGAATTATAGGAGTGTTTTTAGTGAGCTTAATTTTTATTGTGATCGCTTATTGTTCGCGAAAAGAACGAGTTCTTGTACCTATATTTTTGGCAGTGTATCTCTCTTATTTTATCGCGTTTGTCAGACCTAGTATGTAGTGAGGAGTCATGATAATATTCTCTATGTCGCTCTGAAAAATATCAGTTCTGAATTTATCAAGCAACTTAAGCCTAGCGTGTAGCCTCCGAGTCTCTAGGGGCTCCCACCTTAATCCCTCTAAAAGTTGTGAGACACTATATGTACGCTCGTAGCAGTTTTGAAAGAAGCGCGCTGCTTTCCTTTGTATTTTATTAATTTTGTTGGTTAAATCTATTTGACCAGGGTCCCAAATGCTCGCGGCGTATTCGAGATGTAGCCTAACCAGAGCAAAGTAGCATCTCTCTTTGACTTTTTCATTCGAGGACCTTCCTATTATACGTTTAATAAAACCTAGTTTGCGAATTTCCACAGAGAAAAAATCATCCAGTCCCGGATAGCTTGAAATTTGTCAAAACCTAGTTTCTTTAATAATGCGCCACATATGTTTTGTATGTGTAATCCCCACGATATACCAGATGTTAAAGTAATTCCAAGATATTTTACTGTATCTGAAGATTTTATGTTTACTCAATTCCCACAAAAATTCAATACACACAGCGTAGGTATTGAATTTTTGTGATGACTTTCGCAGGAAGTGGGCTGTGATGCATTTGCTGATATTTAATTCTAACCCCCACTCCTAGCACCACGAAAGAACGATGTTAAGGTCAGATGAAAGAGCTTCAAAGTCCGCGTCTACGTTCATTTCACGGTAGATAACTGAATCGTCTGCAAATAATCTTAATTTACTGCTAACTCTAGAACTTAGGTCATTAATATAGATAATGAATACAATCTATAGGTACCTATTACTAATGAGTTCACACATAAACAGTTTCACGCAGATCTCTGCAAGAACTAAAACCGCTGGAATCACTTTTAGAGTCTCTACCACCGTATACTCCCATGACATTCTAGATCAGCCCCTTTCTCTCACTCCACCATTCACATCACTATCATATATCTGTTTCGTCATTCCTCTTCCATCCATTTTCTCAACATGGTTTAACCAAGGAAGCACTCTCCTTCCATTCACATGCTCATTACTGGAGCATCCAGCCCACATCTTTCATGACCCACCCAATCCTATTCCCATCCATCCTAATTTTTCCGCATGCACTTATCAAGTACTCCATTCCATGCATTAAGTCTGACCTAATGCTTATGTCATCAGCGTAGCAGTCATTATCTGGAGATTGTTATCTGCTGCTCTCCACTACATTCCCTTTCAAGCAAACTGCTTTACTCCGTAACGTTTCCTCATTTCACCCTTCATAATTTGTTTACATATTCCATTTGTGGTAATCTTTAGTAATTCTCCCCACACGTAGGTGTAATTTAGTAATTAATTAATCCCATATCAGTAATTCTTCCCTTAATTATAGTTTTTCAAGAGGCAGTTTTGCTTAGAATGTGTACAATAAGTTTGTCTCTTCTTCCAAAAAGTTTTAGCACTAATCGATTTTTTTCAGTTCTTCAAGTAATATTTTTCATAGCCGACTCTCTCTGTCTCTTTCATGTTCCTCATTCATCGAGAAACGTCACAATCCCACTGCCTCAAGTAACCAACGCTCGAATACTGTTATCGCCCAAACCAACACTATAAGAACACACGCTGATCACGTCCCTATTCGGTAAATTATCCCACCCTTCTCCCCGTGCATATTCCAAGCAGTCCAGTCTTGACATCACCCCATTGTAATCGCGGGACCATTCTTCGAACCTTAGGCCGAAGCACAGCCCGCATGACGAAGCAACAATGCACACATAGCGATCATCCCTCTCCACGGCGACGTATTTTTCGGCGGACTTTCTCTCCCTCTCTCGTACCGAGAATTCGCTTTGAAGTGGCGGCTGGGGCAGCGTTCAAGGCCGGCTTTCTGTGGTTTGCTTGATGGATTTACAAGAGGGATAAAAAGAATCCGCGTTTATTGTGCGAGCATTCCGCTTCAAGGAATGTCGTGAAGTCATCCGAGCTTCAGGTGAACGCTCGCTGCGGCGAGGAACTCCCCTTGTTCCGAGCCAAAATCTTTCCCGTAAAAAAATTACGGCGCTTAAAACGAGAGAGCCGACTTAGGCCGGAACGAAGGTTGAGCATCGCAGAGGGTTGAAAGTTTTACATCCCTGATGGGTGGGCTCGTTGAATGGCGATTTTAATGAAGTCATCGCATTTATAGATACATTACAACCAAGTTATCTTCGTACATTCATGGTAGATGTTAGTATTACTGGTACGCTATTACACCCAAGAAGTTACTAATATTAATATTAGGTTGATTTATACGGACCAAAAAAGAAATTATTGAGTTTACAGAAGAGTAGATGAGGAAAGGACCATATGGAACACGATACAGAAAAGAAGAACCAGATGGATTGGACACACTCTGAGACACAATGGGTTTGTGAAGAACATAACTGAAGGTAAAAGTCCCCAGAGGAAGACCCAGGAATAAGTTCATGGATCAAATAAAGATGAAAAACATAGGAATAGATACCAGGAGGTAAGTTAGATAGGGAAGAGTGGAGGGCTGCAGCCAACCGATCTTAGGATTGAACGACCAATGAATGAGTTAGGGTGGTAAACGGTAAAAAGTAGGTTTAAGCGAATGAAAGGCGACATCCTCCCGATTTTTACACCCTAGCTTCCATTTAACACAATTTCTCCCTTCATATCAACATGCACCATACTTTTCTTAATTCCATCAATTAAGCTTAATCTATTTCTTCCACTTCCCTACTTACTCAACATCCTCCTCACTATCATGCCTTCAGGGTCCCTTCGCCCAACATTACCTCTTCCAGTATAAACTACTCTGCCTCCTTCTAATATCCTTAGAATGTTTTCCCTGCTCACCCACCATACGAAGCACTTCCACGCTCGTTTTTCACTCCGACTGCCGATTCATTCATTCTCCTCCACTCCCACCAAAGGAATGCAAATGGAACAGACAGAATATTTTACACATTGTATCATGACGCGGAGTACACTTTGCATATTTCCACAATGTGCATATTACAACAAGTTCAAGTACCTGAGGATGACGACTTTGCGTAGATACCAGTTGTATCATTGAAAATAAATATTGGGAAACTACTTTGCGTCATGATTAATTTCCACGAAGTAAAGCCTGAACTCACCAAATTTAAAAATTGTATCAGATTTATTCATCTTAAATCACACATGACGTACAACAACGGAGTGAGATATTAGTACTTCAAAACCTTATTTTCTGGAATGCTAATTTTGGTGAAATTCTTGCATTTTGTGTTAATGTAAAAATACATCTGAAGTGGTTATCATTTAAGAAATAGTTAATGTTGGTAGTCTTTCAAGGGTAACATTCTTACCACTGTTCCTTAACACTCGTAAACACCTAATCTTCTCACAATTTCGCACTTCAACTGTGTTTAAACCCTCCATTTATTCTACCCTAAAAGGCTCATCTATCTTTTTCTCCCAAATATTCATTCCATATTTTCTATTTTGATCGTTTATTTTGGATGCTACAAAATATTAACTTTTCTATCAGCACGTTGCCGTAGATTTCTCACACCCCTTTTTTAGGCGAGTACTTTCATACTATGAGTTTTTTTCGACGAGGATCTAAACCAACAAAACACCAATTTTTTCCTGAATGTGAGCACATCTTTTATACACTTTCTAGTGATGTAAAATTCACCGCATCTATTGCGCTGATCTGTATGTATAGGTGACAAAGAGTGATTATCCTGGTCATTCACTGAGTAGTTATTTTTATCATACTTTCCTAATTCAAATACCACCAAGGAAATTCTCCTCCGGGCCAATACAAATAATCCCCTGAGATTCGAATGTCGGAAGTCTGAAAAAAATTAGATGAAATGACGTGTTCTCCTTAGGAAGTAAATACCTGAAACTAAAACACATTAACTCCTTGGGGGAATCTTTCTTAATACAACAGAGTTCGGGGGATGAGGCTACTTCCTGTCGTTAAAATAATACCTCAAACGTATGGGTTCGATGCATATTTTTTTGGAATTAGTAATTGAAACGCATTACAATCGCGAGCACCGAACTGCCGTTGATTGAGCGCCACATCTTCAAGTCCAAATTGTATCTCCTACTTTTAATACTGTCTGCCTCCTTATCGGGAGCTTAATAATAAAGAACGAAACTTATTATTCCCCTTTCTCATCGTTAAGTTGGTAATAATTCATCCTCCTTGCTGACGATTATAAGTGACGGAACGAAAGCAATTTTGAGTTTTTTGTCATGGTCGAGTATCTGCCAAAAATGAACTCCAAGAGAGATAGAAAAATAAGTTAGCAATTTTGGTCTTAGTTCAGATTAGCGTGAAATGTTGCGTACGTGTTTTTATTGGTGATATCTACAGATGAAAATGGCTATTTGCATTTTACCATTTTGATTTGTTGGAAATTTAGCGCTACTTTTACATATAGCCTTATGGCACATGAGACATTTCGTGTTGTTCATTATATTTGCACGTATTTTTTCTACACGCGAAATATTACATTTATTATCTATATAATGATTTCTAACAAATATTAAGGTGTCAGTTTGTGTCTAAAATTAGCGAAAAACATATTTGCGTTAAATTTTCGCCTAATTTTCGCCTAAATTTCGCCCCAAACCTATTATTTATTTGTCGCATTAGTAATACTAAGCAGTACTTGCATCTTGGGTAGTGTACTGCGTGGTAGCAAGCTCTTCTACGTATCACTCTCTTGCTTTCTGGTCTGACTGCGTACCGTTGCCCTGACTGCTTTTGGCCTGCGCCTGGCGTTCGGAGGAACGTGCGCAGTTCTGATTTGAACTGGGACGAGTGCTAAATGCCTGGTGTGGAATCACCCCGTGCCACACGCTCTAGTGGTAGCTTGCGCGGTATTTCGTAGATGTAGATGAAACCATCATTAGCATAATGGGCATAACGCGATTTCATAAAGGCGAAAATATAAGATAAGATTCTTGCTTCCTTTTAATTATTTCAGGCATGAAGAGTTCCATAAAATAATACACATGCTTAACGTAAGTGGTCCTCATACTTTTTAAAAAATTACTTAATAAAGAAATATAATGTTTAATTTATAAATTATAACTCATTGAACCACGATAATGGCATGATACGCATAAAAGATTAGAGATACAGAGATGTGGAAAAAGAGTGGGCCTAATAATTATTCTAATAATGAGTGGTCAAAAGAAGGAAAAAACGTTAAATTCTAAATGCCTCGTAAATGCGGTTGTCCAGATATAGATTATACTAGTAAACTAGGTCTACTAAACTAAATCGCAGTCAAATAGACAAAGAAATTCGATTCTGTCCGTTTCTATCAAAACGCGTTCATAGTCGTGTTTAAGCAAAATAGCTATACAGCGTTTCAAATTAAGGCGACGCATCACACTCGCTCGACAGGTCGGATATGTGATGATTTCCGACCCCAGATTTTTTGTAAAAGTCTTACATCATCAACTTGAAATTTTTATAGTATAAAGAATAGACCTTTGCCAAGGGAGGCTCGTATCTGAAATATGATAACTTTATCCCGGAGAATAATTAAACCACCGGGAAAACGGCAAGATGTAGGGTATATTTTTATAAAAACTATTATTAATATTGACATATCTAAAACTAATGGAGATGTATCAATCCCTCTTCCATCGGAATGCTTAGTAACAGCCGTCACGAATGTAAGATAGAATTTGTAATTGGTATATTTCTACAAGCTACCTGAATGGTTTTCGGCCATGATGTGCTCGTACGGTGATGCAATTAGTTCAGTCTTCTTTTACAGATATTATATCAGCGCTGCCTGTACTTACGCGACGGAGACTTGGCTACAACTTACCGACAACTTACCTATCCTGGAGTAGGAGACTCCTGACGCTAAAACGCCTCGATCGGGTGCGAGTGACGCCATCTTGTGGATTTTTGACAGAACTTTTCCTTACCGAAGGGTATGATGCGTCCTCTTAAGTTGACAATACGGGTATCATGGAGAGCTCTATTGATAAATTTTCGATCCGGGTGCTAATCTAACACGACGCGCAGACAACCATTTACAACACCGAGATAAATCAAGTAAGTTACTTTAGTATATTATGATATCATGTAGGTGGCATAATGCAGAACAAGGTGTTCACTTTCCTGTTGCTATTGGCAACGTCACTCCCCCTATCTCAAGAAGATTTACACAGGAAATTAATCTTAATGAGAGACATTGCCGCCAACTAAATGTGGTACTTCCTATACCTACTCTTCTTTATCGTAATTTATTGTTCAAAATCCGTTTTTGATTAACTATCTGTCGGCAAATAGGATAACATGCGAAAGTGAGTTCATTCCGTGCGAGAGTGGTTTTAAGGTGGTTGGAGCGCGAATCGAGAGTCGTTGAGTGCACATTTTAATAACGTCGAAACAAAATTCTTTGACCACACTTCACTTAACTACATCTAGTAATACGTTGGAAATAACATTACATTTTGAAATTTAACGATGCAGGAATTATTTTTAAAAATTTCGTCTAAATTAAAGCATTGCTTTGACTAGAGTTTATGGAGCGGAACCCGAAATTCAAGCGAAAACCGTAAATAAATACATGTTTTTTATTCGATAAAATATCTTGATATTTAATAGGAACCATAAAAATAATATTAAAAGTATGTTTTCCCCTTTTGGAGAAAATCTATACAAATCTCATTGACTCATTTCGAAATAATTGTCAAACGCCTTAAGGTTACATATTTACTAGTATTAAATCGCCAAGAAACCAAATCGGTAACATGCAAGTTTTTCGCTTTCACCAACACATATTTCTAACGAGCACGCACATGAAAAGTTTCAAGCAAATCTGTACACAAAGGCAAATCGCTCCGACCACCTTAATTGCTTTGCGATGGCACAGCACTCGCAGATTTCCGCGCCCATCTTCCCGCGGAGGTCACCAATGTATGTACATACGCGAGTACCCGAAGACCTTGAAATTCCCGCGCACATGAGGGAAAAACTTCCCCGTCGACCACCGCACCCCTCGAATCCAGCCACAGGGGCCTCTCCCGATTCATCACTTCGCGGGACGAAGTTAATCAAACCGCTGCGTGATTTGTGACACAGTTCCCGCATCCTTGAAAATGCACCCTTTCCAGTGTGTGAGTCGCTCTTTTCCTGGTGATTCGTCATTGGCTCGCCACCCAAAAGCGTGGGAGACGGCAACGCTTTGAATGGAAGAAGGAAAAATAGAATATTTTACGACTCCCAAAGAATGTCCTAAAGCTTAATGAGCAAGCAATCATTGCCTGCGGTCCCAGCAAATGGACATTAGCTGAATTATAAAATAATTTCATTGTCAACGTCACAAGCAGAGGCAGTCATCTGAAATTTCTTCAGCGAGGGGCCCACTAGCGTCCTCTCCTTTTAATCTTCTCTTGTAAGAAAGTCGTTATTTATCCTCATTGTATGTTATCCGTGTCTCATAATTTATCAAAGATATTGTTTTTTACGTGGATTCTCACTATTTGATCAAGATATTTTAATTTACGTCGCTTCAAACTATTAGTCCAAGATACTGTATCTAACCTTCTTCAAAAGTCCACATTAGTTCATGTAGAAGACCCATTTTTTTTAAGGATTGTTCGAGATCCACACGAGAGATTCTTAAAAATGTCACAATTCAATTGCCTGAATATGAATGCCTGAGATTATGGAAAAAATACCAATACCCAAAACAAACCTCTTACAAATGGCAGGCTAACAATAAAAATACTATTCATATGAATGGTAATAAATAGGATATGTCAACCGTCTCCGGCGAGAAATGGTGGAAGAGCATTTTTGGAAATTGAAATCAACAGATGCAGTACTCGTAGGAAAATAATCATGAAAAAGTTTCGTTGTTCAACTACATTATATTTGAATATCACTCCCTACCTTTGATCTCCCCTACCATTTGATCAGAACCTGAAGATGTTCCAGCTACCCCCTCGCCCTATTATCTCCGCATCCGCTTCTTTCTTTACCCCAACCCTTTGTAGGAGGGGGAAAAATGACCTGAATTACCCTCCAATTGTCTTGACCCCCATGCATCCTTCCATAAGTATCCTAAAAATTCCCCCCTTCCATTAAAAACATGATACACGCCCACACAATAAGCATTTATTGTACCCGATCATGGAGATGTAATACGTCGAAACATTTAATTTTCATTTCAGTATTCTACCTGCAGATTTGTCGGTTTTTGCAGTCTTGCCCTAACATGCCGATTTCTGGCATATCGATCCGTTTTCTCTCCTAAGCATGGAGCGCCATTAGATCCCTCGTACTTCCTCACATCGTCTTCCTATCCTTATATTGCCCAGAATTCCTACTCTCATCCATTCTTCCTCACTGTTCTCTTCTCTATTTCCCTCTTCATCATTCTCTCTCTTTTCAGTACGTCCTCCATCCGTCTCCTCTGCCTCCTCCGAACCTCCGCCACTAGCTTCCTCTCCAACCATATCCAATACCTCCTCGTTACTCATCCTCTCCGTCCACCTCACCTTCTCAACACCCACATCTCAAACGCCTCTAGTCTACGTACTTATAACTAACAGCCTTAGATCTTCGAGATTTTGCTCCTGCCCATAGATGTCCATTCTCCCACATTATGTCAATCTACCATTCAGCTATCGTTAGAGCTCTTGTTTGATGACAGAACATGGGGTTGTGATATCTTTGTGGTTGCCCAAAACTGTAATCGTTTCCGATAATAGTTTTCTTCATTTGCCGGGCATATCTGTATTGACGGTGAGAGCTCGCGATGATGACCACGGAAACCTTCGCCCTGTTCAACTATCTTTGCGCAGCGGCCACAAGATATACTTCAGACTGGAACCAGATCCTCAGGATGCGCAAGCGGAGGACTCAGAAAAATTCACGTCCACTGCAATCCTCGTCACCAACACGACAATATTGGATCGAGAAGATCCAGACATCATTATACACACACTCTTAGTAATGAAAATGTTTCCTACTCATACAGCGCCACGCTCCACATTAGTTTATACTATTCTTTCCTTCACGTCTCTTCTCAGACCCCCTCATAATGTTCTCTCTACATGGAAAAGTTTCTTTCGCCAGGACAATTCTACATCTTATATCCCTACCACTTAACCCATTCCCTTCCAAAATACTACCAAAGACGTTAACTACACGCTCTCCTCTATTATGTGCCCGCCCGCACTTAGGTCGATATTCATAGACGGGATAAATAATCAATGATTGGTGAATCTAGGATTATTCGCCAATCATTAATAACATGGATCAAGTATTCATAGACGATAAACAATCTCTAATTCATAAATCAATGATTCATTAATCTTTAATTATTTAGGCGAATCCGTAATTGCTGAATTACAGATAGAATTTTTGTTTATTTTAGGGTGGTACGAGATATTGAAGCAGCAGCATATCTTATGTGCAGCGATCAATTGTTATTCAGCTCGAGAATATACTTTTGTCAGTTGCAAACCGAAATAGGAAATAAAAAACTGACTGCCAATTGAGCCCATCCTTCCTACTTTAAGAAAATCTCATCACTATCGTCTTCTTATGGCACGTCTACATTTTCTATCAGGAAATAGGATGAGGACCACGCCGTGGAGGGCACACTCACGTCAGAGAGATCTTCCGGTTTCTCGTCCTCCTCCTCTTCCTCCGTGGCGGGCGTCACCACCGCCGAGGCGAGGGTGGTGACGACGCCACCTACGAGTGGTACGGCTGCGGCGCTCGCTGACTCGGCCGGAGGAGGCGCCGTCGTGGTGCTGGTGGTGGTGCTCGGTGGCTGGGGAGGAACCGACTCTGCGACGGTCTCCGGCACCGCGGAAGCATCCGCGGCATCCGCCTGCGCTTCGACGACCCCCGTCGGCGAAGCGGACACCGCGAGGATGACCGCTGTCAGGACAACGAGGAGCCTAAACGTGGTCATCGCGGTCTGTCCCTCGGGCTATTCGGGACGGGAAACGACGAAGCTGGAACGAAAAGGAATCATTGGATATATTCACAACAGAATTTTCAATTCTTTCTTCCGGCCAACATGGGTGCATTAGTCAGCTTTGTTACTAACAACACTTTTTCCCCTTCGCGACCGATTTAAAAAAATAAAAATATTCATATCATATTTTCATGCATAAGTATAAACGAGTACTCTTGTGATACATATAAACACATTAAAGATGCCCATTACGAAAGGCAATGTCGTGCTTATGGTACCTAACTTACAAGTTTTAAAAATATCGCGCCATTTTTTGTCCAGAAGAGTAAGCTATTGTTATAAAACACATCTCGTACACATTTCGACACAATGAATTATCATAAATTCGCACTACAGGAGCGAAATATGGGATGATTAATTTCGGGCGGCGCCCAAGAAACTTAGTCTGAGCTACCCCATTTTACTTCTTGCACTCTTAAGACCCAAGTCATACAAGACCCTTGTAAGTATTGGCAATATTTACAAGTTCTCTTGTGCTTATTTGCGGGTTAAACTTTTGCATTTACTTGTACAGCTAAGGTCATGCGTTTTCATATGCACTTCATTGTAAATCCTAAGTTTACAATGAAGTTCATCGGTTTGCGGAAGCCGAGTTTTAGAAATGTTTCCAATTAAATGAACTCTAGCGGAGTTACGTACATATCAATGGTTAACCCGATATGAGCGCAGAAATTTAAAGTAGCCAGATAAAGCAATCAATGCCAAATACACGGCGACAAATGTATGAATTGGAGCACTCTTTGAATACGAATCATTCTGTTAATTTTTACGTGAGTTACGTATGCAAGTTTGGGATCGGTCCTTGGATCATAGAGGGCCAAAAACATGAGATTAACCGGTGAATGAATGCAATACCATTCCTGTCATCAATTGCGACATAACATTGCCCTCATCTATTTCCTAAAGATATGTCTCCTTTCATTTAGTTGGTAATTTTTTATCTTACTATTTCACCACGTGACATCCTATACCAGTCGTACGACCGACTCAAACCATGGCACGGAAAGTGAGACATGGATAAGCATCTCATGCTGTTTTGTAGTATTTTCTTCTCCGAGATGAATATGAATTGAATGGAGAAAGAATACTAATAATAATTCGATAGTATGTATTAAACACCGATTCCAAAGAAAACGTTCCAAGACATCAGGATAATACTTGCTTCCAGCTTTTAAAAGCTTGAAATAATATTCGTCAGCTTGAACGTATACATATATGCCATATCATTCTGCTGCATTCTATACAGAGGATATTTTCCATGTTGTCTTTGAAAATGTTCATTATGACCAAAAATGCTAGTGAAGTGAAGTGCTTAGGAACCACAAAAAATATGATGGTTTTATAGCATAAAACGGTTGCCAGGAATCTTTTGATAATAGTTCAAATTAATTAGCTAATAAAATGCATTAATTTATTATTCGACTAAGTTTCAGAGCACCTTTACGTGACCTGGCTAACATTTCTCCATTGGAAAATCTTGGCTAAAATATATATTCTAACTAGCGAAAGGTACCCGTTGAAACTCAACGGGTGTGAAAAACACTGAATTTATTATATACGAAAGCCACAAAACCTGAAGAATATTGAGCGATCTTCTTTGAGTCGTCTTCTGAGTGAATGAACTGAATCGCTTTCCTTGTGTACATATATATATATATATATATATATATATATATTGCATTCAATGACTTATTTCAGTCGCGATATTCATTTATGATATGAGCGCTGGGTATATTCAAACAGAATTGGAGAGTAGGGGTACAATCCAGCGGTTGAAAATGTCAAAGGGATCATTTGCAGCAACAGCCATGTTTAGTTGACCAATTAATTCTCCGTTACCTTCACTGCGTCTTAGGCGTAATGGGTAGCCATAATCATTGGTATCGGTTTTTAAATCAAAAACATATGTTGATTCTTAGGGCAATCGTCGATTTTCATGCATGGATGGCGCTCATTGAGCAGAATACCCCGTTCTTCTTTCGGGTAAGATGAATGTAGTGACGTTATTATAGTGTCCGCCATATTAAAACAGGTTGAAGTTTCGAAACAGACGGGTCAATATTTGAACCAGATATACAGCTGGGTACCCTTCCGGGGTTGGGTTAGGATGAGATTTGTGCGGTGCTTAGTGTAACCCGAGAAACACCACGGGAAGGTGACCGACTTAGTTTCCCATTTTTCTAGATATTGGTATCCTTTTTTTAGTATTTTTGAGTTGGATTTTTATTTATTTTTTCGTTTAATGCTTATAACACTGGTAATCATTGAAGTATCGGTATCAGCTCATTAGAAAATAAACTTACACATTATATTTACGGCTTTCCCTCAGGAGTGTTCAATGTATACTTATTGTAAATATGCATTGAATTTATCGATTAGCCCACCTAAGCAATCCGACATGGGGCCCTTAGGAATCTTGGCGTAAATATCTTTTGAAGATCAAATCTTTGGTTGCCAAGGAAATATGATATTGTTGATTTCAGAGAAAATGTGAGATTTTTCAGCTAAAAACATGACTTTCACTCGAATGCGAAACGTAATAGAAAATCGATTGGAAGAATTAGAATTTTCATTTATTCAGCCATCCGATTTAAAAAAATTCCAGCCCTCTATCTTGAGTGAAAGTAGTTTTAAAAAGAAAAAAATAAAACCACTGTACCGAACCAAATGATTAGCATGGACCACCAGAGGGGCCTTTTGGGGGCCTAAGGGGATCCTGAGGGCTTTTTAATGTAGCCTATATTACCCACAGATATATTTTCTATTTACACATCAAATTTCAGCTCAATCGGTCCAGTAGTTTTTGCGTCATTGAGTAACAAACATCCAAACATACAAACTTCCACATTTATAATATTATTAGTAGGAGTGATTATGTGCGCGTACAATTCATTGTTGGCAAAGAATATTTTGCCGATGACGGTATTATTCCAATAGAAGCACAGTTTTTCCTGGAATACTGATATACTGAGTAATTCCTGTTAACGAAAAAAGTGCTCGATGAAACTATATCCCGGGCTTTTTTCTAAAGCGCGAAGACGAGTACCTCAATTTAAGCCCATAAAATGCTGCAATCATTCCCGAAGATAAGGACTTGATTACACATAATACACACATCTGCCTCGCTCCTCGTCGGCTGAAGGTCGCGGACGGGGAGTTGCGGAGGAGCGAGCGAGGTCTTGCATTTTAATCACACGAAAA
The DNA here is from genome assembly GCA_963169105.1 of Ceriagrion tenellum. Taxonomy (NCBI): domain Eukaryota; kingdom Metazoa; phylum Arthropoda; class Insecta; order Odonata; family Coenagrionidae; genus Ceriagrion; species Ceriagrion tenellum. The sequence goes on from OY720637.1 coordinate 52,201,368, forward strand.
TCGTTAAAAAAGCATCTGAGTTATGGGGAAGCACACAATGAAAATGAATCACCGCATCGAAGCGGAGATTCTAGAAAAATCGTGACCCTAGGCAGTGCAATTAACAGTTGCAGTTGCGAATCACACGCGGGAAAGAACAATCAAGTTCAAGGTTTTTTTCAGAGTTAAGAAGCAGGATAAACAGCGATGGAAGATGCTAGAAGGACATTTTGAGTAGAACATTCGAAGCAAATAAGGCGTTCTACCAGAGGAGGAGGCTTCTGGCAGTTAGTAATATGAGTCGCGAAGCACTTGATTTAAACATATGCTAGGGGTATGCACTCATTCGGCGATGAGGCCTTGACAATGAAAGCTGCCGAGAAATAGATTGGAAGCAATGGGGATGTGGTGTTACCATGGAGAGGGCAATCAATAAACTATAGACTGACAACCAAAATAACAACCATGCCTGTTATTCCAGCTCTTTCCTTACTTTCCTTAGGATAGTACCACGGAAACGAGAAATTAGCGGATTTATAGCAAGAATAACCACCATCTGTTTGAAATTTAAGACAAGTTACTCTCGAAATATTTATTTTCTACTTAGTGCCATGGATTTACCTCAATATTACCATAGTTTTTACTGGGAATGCAGACTATTATTAATTCAAATAAATAAAAATATATGTAACGATAATGTTTACCCTAGGGTCAACTATTCAGAAAAGTAACAGAAGGCCAAACCAGACACCAAGGGAGTGTTTCGCTGACAAATAATGTTAACATGAAGTAGACCTGTTAAAATTTCACTATTGATTAGCGTTACTCATGCAATTAAATTTAACTCCGAGACAGTGAGTCAGTCATGTGTTTAGCTGTACTGATACAAAACCAAAACTTAGCTGTCGGAATGAACTTCCAAAGCATTTTAAAGAAGCAAACTCCTTGACACACGCATTAAAATGCTGATTTCCTCTTGTTGACCCATAAATTTCCTCGATTTTATCAAACTTTAATCCTCCTTCACCAGCTTCAACCACATAGCCGACCTCCAACCGCCCCTTTATGCCCATGTGGTGAAGAGACGGGCCGGCTGAACGCGCGGCTCTTGCCTCGATGATGGACGTCGTGCCGTACGACCATTAATATTTGTCTTGGATTGAGTTTACGCCTTGAAGTGACTCCCGCTGTCGCATCCCTACGAAAACCCAATTACAGCTTAGGTGATTGATGATTTTCTGGCGGCACGTAGCAAAACTGAATTGCGAAATAAATCAAATGATATACATTACAAATATACGCAAAACCTAATTCTCCCGCGCGGGTCCACAAATTTACGCCTCAGACTGTTGAAAATTCTATCCAGTTAAAAGACATGGAGCGCATTTATAGAAAGGAGAGAGTGGCGGTTGGATAAGTTCCCTTTTCTCCTATACATACTGTTGAATGCACCTCTTTATCGTGGGTGTGGTTGCCACAAAATTATCACAAGTATACCACAATGCATGAAGATGAGACAAAATGGGGAGGGTATCACAATGGGGCCAGAGGTGAATGGGACCAAATCCGTGAAGAACAATGGCTGGAAACATAAGGAAGACAAATAAATGAAACTTTTTGGATGTACACATAAATAGAGGAGGTAAATGACATATTGCGGAAAATTTGCGAGGAAAAGACAGAACAAAAATGTTTTCTTCAGTTTGCACTTAGGGGTTCCCTATGTAATAAATAAAAAATAGACATGTACTCCTCACTGAGAGATACTTAAATCACCAATTATTTTTGGAAGAAGGAACAGCCACAGAGGATATGACAGCAGAGCTGTAATCGGTGAAAACTGGATCCTGGAAGGTTTAACACGGTAGAAACTGGATTCCGAAGGAGATGCAGTGGTGTGGCACTTAATGGATCATGCTCCAATGAGTGGACTGAGGTAATTATGTGAGTCCAAAGGACAATAACTGAATTTATAGAATAAACATCCATTTTGGTTTGGGCATACCATGAGAATGTCAGAGCACATACTTAAAGAAGTGTTATATACTTGGATACCAGAACAAAAACGAAGAAAAAGAGGCTGAAGAAGGGCAAGAACTACAAGGAAAGAGGCGTGAAGAGGGCAACGGGAGTAAGAGGCTGTTAGAAAGAGTTAGAAGAGAAAGAGTTAATTGAAGACGACTGACTGAACAGAGTGAAATGGAGGAAGGGATGCGATATATGGTCGCTACGACTGTAAAAGAATCACCGCATTGATTGATTGTTGCTATAACTGCCAATTCCCATTTCACTATTTTCGGCCACCAAAAACTACCCGGCACCTGAATCCAAGCAACTAGGATTGCAATTGTGTAACGTTGAAATGAGGATGCAATCGTGACGACAACTTACTGTAAATTTACAATGTATACAAGGTACAAATGAAGTAATCAGTTTAACAAGAAGAATAGATCTTGCCTCTGCAGGTTCGACCGCTAAGAAATTATTTTCAAACTCAAAATTGCCAATTTTTTTTTTCAAATTAAGCTTCTGATATTTTTTTCTGAATTGAAGACGAATTGTCTTGAATAGAATTACAACGCAATTTCCTGCGCATCGGGAGATATTTAGCATTTTACATACAACAAAACTCTCATAAATAAAAAGCTCAGTTTTTAATTATATTTTTCGAACTAGAATACCACAAAAGTCAAGACCGCAAATTTCAATTAAATTGGTTCGAAAATGCCCTCTCTCCTATTCTTCCGAAAGAATTCATTCTGCAGGTGCATGCTCATCGTCAAGTGTATCAATAACAGCCTTCATGCAGTGCTGATTATCAGGGAGAAAAACCGATAGGAAAGCATCCCGAGCACTGTTCGAGGGCGAGGGCGAGGAGCGAGGGCGAAACTTTAGTCATTGATGCAGGAGGAAACCTGCGTGGTTGACGCTGTGAGCTATCGTCCGGGTCGTGTCGACCTCTGCAACGTCAGTGCATAGAAAAATTCATTGCATTCTCCCCCGCGTAGGTTGGAATGACGGCGATGGACCTACAGAGTAATTTATGGGTTTACGGCCGAGCTGATGCCAGGACATAAGAATCGTTTTTGCCCTCGCAGCGCGCACACAATTGTCCAGGCGGGTTTTTCCCGCAGAGGGGCATAATTCAATGTGTCGTAGAGCGGACTCCCTAGCGTTAAAGTCTCTGGAAACGTTAGGGGAGTTAAGAGTCCTCTGCGGTCATCCTCTTTAGTTACAGCAGAGGAAGAATTGGAGACTGAAAATACACGACACCTCACCTTCAATGCTCAATATGCTGCTCTTTTTTTGTGACACAACGGCGCAGTTTCTCTCGTTTCAGAATATTTCGTACTTCAAAACAGATCTGGAGCAGATTTGACATGCGCAAAATATTAAAAGAACTTGGATTACCGCATTCGTGATCATCTTTTGGGTCTATTTACCATTAAGAGGTCAAACACGAATAATTTTAAGTTTTTCCTTGTTTCATGGCAAAAACCTTTCCTTTTTTAGTTTTTATTTCGAGCGGCTTGGTAAAATATTTTTCAAAAATATTAAAGTGACTTGCAAGTACTTATGGAATGCAACCGATCGATAGTCAACCAAAAGCTCAATCCTCGTGCATCGTTTCATTCACCGTTGATCGTGCGCGCTGTAGTGTCCTTTGTACCGATCTGCGCTCTTTTCGACACCTTGAGCGGAAAGCTACCAATATGCATAAAGAGGAAGTAGGGAGGAATGATTAAACAGGAAATGCCCATCGCGTAGTGAAGGGGTTGCTTCTATTAGCAGCTATATCTGCGGAGCATCATCATCCTTCATAGAGGAGCATCTACATTTACCGATGACCCTGCAAGTCACCTCAAGAGTGTGCCGCAGCGGAGCATGTATGACAACATGTATCGAATCGAATGACCCAGCGTTAGCAATACATAGGTCCCCCATTTTTAAAATCATAGCGGCAGAATTCGTCGTTATCAGAGGAGGCGACCCCAAAAATTAGGTCATTATTGCCAACAAAGATAGGTCTGAGGATTCCCATGGAATGGATCTTTCGGGAGTCGGAAGTTTTTAAGAGGACTCTGGCATTGGTTTCCAACTTCGGATCCACAGATTTACGTCCCATTCGAAGTATATGCTTACTGAAATAGCTCCTTATAGAAGAACTAGAGATTGCATTGAAAAAATATCACCTCCACCACCGAAATTTAAACCCAGGGCAACGGGACTGGAAGTCAGTAATCCAGCCACCAACGCCAGCCTGGCAACTACCACATATTTTGAGATCATCGTCAAATCATGTGTACGTGAGAGTGAATACTATCAATAAAATAAATACAAAACAAGAGATCAATGTGTATATATCAATGGATCACTTTGATTAGAGAAAATGGAACTTTTTTTGGAAGGAAGAATATATAGGAAACGAAGCCTCCTACGTCTAAAACTTAAGGGTCCACACCGTACAGAACAGTGGAATAATTACGGACGAAAGTATCTGGGCACAGCTTCCTAGAAAAAGGGCATAAGTAAGTATAAGTCTTTGTGTTGGAATCATTTTTGTACATTCAGAGCTTTTATAAAGTCGAATGTCGCGCGCGATCGTTAGGACGTTAAAGTACAACGGCTCATGTAGATTAACGAAGTCCTTAAATAGATATTTCAATACTTTACGGGAGATTTTTTTTCAATTCTGATGCTCCTTTTTTTTAAGGGCACGACACCAAACTACTTTTTTTGGGGATAATACTGTTTCAGTGACCATTAAACTAAATGCAGAGATAGTCATTGAATACATTTCAAACGTTCCTTACATCCTCTCTTTTTCTTTCCCATACCATCCCCAGTCAGGCTCTCTGCATTGTCTGCTTACATCATTCTTATATTTATAGCAGCAGAAACGAAATATACATTGTCATCTCGAGGAGAGAGGTTGCCATTGATGCCTACGCAGAAATTGCAATTCGAGTGCGTCAAACGAGGAGGTTGTGGAGGTGGGACGGTCGAGCGAAGAGGCAGGAGCTAATGGAAGCTGAAAGGTGTGTCATGAATACATACTGCTGATATATTGCCGCCATTCCATTTGTCTCGATTAAGGAAGCACGCCGTAATTATCTAGATATGTCCCCGTCTAATCCTGATCCCACTTTTCTCCTGGCTATTCATTAATCTTGGCGAAGAAGACAACAGTAGTTACCTTCACTCCACTGCTCGCACAACCACCCATTTGGGCAAAGGATAGTCTTATGATGGCGTTTTAATCCCGATCCGTCACTTATACCGTGCTTAAGGTGAGCAGCTGAAATTATACTTGGTGATTACTTAAAACCCAAACGATTTTTTACTTATTGCTCCATCAACTGTGGGAAATTTAACTCACATACACATCAATCATCGAATGACAACAAGTGAGTGTCTGTATTTCATGTTTCTTTTTTTCATCTGCCACGCTTGTGGCACTAACTATTAATCATCTCTCAAGCGATTGTTCACCGACTTCACCAAGAAACAATTCATGCACAAAGAAGTTTCCCGCAACCTTGACGTCATTGATGGATTTGGGTACGGCCAAAATGAGGAGTAATATTTCTCTTAACTTAGAATATAAATACTGAGCAACAAATGAAAAATAAATCAAAATTTTAGTCCAGCACGTGACAGTGCGAGAGGTAAAATTAGTTTGGGAAACTTTTTGGCCGATGGAATTTAAATACCAACTTAATTATAAAGTTAGGAACACTGGCGTAGATTTAAGGCGGCAGTGTTGACTGAAGAAAGGCCATCGGAAAAATAACCTCTTCTCCAGAGATCGCTTTCGGTGGTGAAAGAATACTGTTGCAAATCCCATAGTCATGTAGCTGGTAAACTATCTATAGTTTAGGTAATCCTCCGGTCGAGGTAGGCTTGAATGCGAGTGAGAAAATATTCTCCAGATGTTCACATGTGCAAGGCCCAATCATATTTCTTTCTTCATATCAGTATACTCCTACCCTTTTTTATCCCATTGTAACAAAAAACTTATCCTATTCCTTCCCTTTCCTCTCTTGCCCAACATTCTCTCCTCTATCTTGGACCTCAGCAACCCTTCCCCCAACATAATCCATTCCAATTACATACCTCCTTGGCCTCCTTCCTAACCTCCTCCATAAGCTTCGTTCCCTCACCCAAAATACCAAGCACTCTCAATGCTGTATTTCTTTACACCAACCGCGCCTTCTCCATCCTCTACACCCACATCCCCAAGGCCTGCAGCCTATTTTCGTCTTCTTTTCTCAGAGCCTGCGTTTCTGACGCATATGCATCATATCCAACTATTCGCTAGCCTCTTATTCATCTCCTAACTCGTGGTTCCAGTCATCAGTTCCCTCCTATTGCTGAACACTTCTATTGCTAGCGTTATTCTCCTCCTAATGTCTTTGCTACTATGCCCATTATCTTCTAACGTACTAAATAATTATTGATAATGCTCTAAAGAAAGATCTAAGGCTTTCCCGGCGTATGATGTTGTTAAAGGTTACTCGGGATTTCCACCGGGTCAAACTCTCCATATTGGCCGATGTTTCGCTGAACGAGTCGTCCATCGTCATCAGGACATCAGTAAAGCTCATCAAGTAAAGTCCATCGACGATGTCCTGATGGACGACTCGTTCAGCGAAACGTCGGCCAAGATAGAGTTTGACCCGGTGGAAATCCCGAGTAACCTTTAACAAGATAATGCTCTAATTCCACTCATCATGATTTAATTCCCCAGTAAGAATTGTTCACCCTATATTAAATGAGTGTGATGATTAGTGCTCAGGTCTATCTATTCGTAAGAAAATGGTGGAAACCATATGTGCATAAGCTCCTCAATTAAGAAAAGACTGGGAGAATAGGAATCGTCAGCATCTACGCTCTTACCCAGAATAGTAAGTCAGCACCGTTAACTTCGCCAGCCACAGAGAGAACGCATCTTCCATTTCAATGAGCCGCATTTTTCGATCTCATGCGATCGAGGAAGCCAACATCCTGCGGGGTTTTCCCTTCGGACCTCTTGACCATGAGACTGCGGAGTGACTTGAAAAAAAGCGTGGTAGGAAGTGCGCTTTTAGACCCGATGATGCCGTCGTTCTCCCATGCGTGGATCGTGAGCAGAAATCTTCGTGACGCAATACAGACCTAGCCGCACTTCCGCAAGATTTTTTGCCGCCACTATTTTTTCAAGCAATATGTACCTACTGCTAGTGGCATTTGCCGGAATGTAAGAGTATGAAATTGTCGCGGCTATGTCACAAGGAACTCTGCATCACCGACGGAGAGCGCTCGTCGGCACTAGTGGAAGAACAAATTAGCATTTGTGATGACGAACTAGTTGCCAAGAATGTTGTTGATTGATTTACTTAAGAGGTAAACACAGTGAACGATGGTCGGACGTCGGAGAGCAATTAAGAAAGAGAATGGAATACGATTGAGGGAAAAGTTACGAACGCTATTCATTTTTTTTGGTTGCGGTGTCTCTCTCGGTACCGACACACGCTTCATGGCGTATGCATACTTATGATTATGAAATAGACGCTTCGGATAGGCAGTAAGAAATTCTGAGTTTATTTCTAAACTTGAGTCAAAGAGATTTTCAAAATAGGACACAGCAAAGTTAATTTGAGAAATTGTACCTACTTATTACGACGACCCAAATAAATTATAATCTCTAAGAAGAGTAAGCGGCACGCTATTAAAGTATGATGTCTCCAACCAGTTGACATCAATCGTTAATTTTGTATGTTCAACGTATTTTGTTGTTTTCATGCAATTAAAATGTTTCCTCAGTTACACTTCTCACATCAACGCCCGTATAGGTACTATATGAAATAAGAACGTTAGCTCGGCGGCCGGAAATTTGGCCACCTAAGCAATCGTTCCTCATCCAAAGGTATTAGAACATGGGTTGATGTCAAAAGTAGAACTTTCATCGGTTTTGAAAACGTAATATTAGCACTTGATACATTCCCAGTAGACTGCTTCTTTTCTTCAACAATCCACGCTGTCTGACCTACCGAAGCGATAGTGTTGAACTGTGATGTTATTTTTTTGGTTAAAAATGTAATTCCAATTACATTCTCTCAAAAGTAAAAGATCATTTTTGCTAACCACGTGGAAGGAGTTAAATTTGGCATCATTAATGAACGCAATGAAGCAAGTAAATATGGAATTCACACATTTGTAGAGATCAGAGAGGAAATTTTCAGGGAAATAGAGCAGAATTCCGCTTTATTCATGGAATACACAGAAAGACCATCACAGTTATTATGTAAAAATATAAATAATAACTGAGACAGGGTGAGATCAAATGACGCAAAGAGGGGAAAAACGAAGTAAAGTAATAAAAAATGAGACAATCCATCCATTTTGCGTGACATTACGATTTTATAATCGCAACGTGAATGGAAAACGTAAAATAAGCACGACATTTAATTGAAAATATGTCTCTTTTACAGTCACAGAATCGTTCGTCACGGATTATCGTGGCTTTCGAGTTTTCTGATATTTTTTTCATCGAATTAAATGTGATATTGTAACTTTAAACTTCCACGAAGCAAACTAATGCAGAATTCCGTGCTTGGAAGTAAATGCATAAATATAAGAACACGTCTCCTCCAGCATAATGCGGCCCTCACTTCGCTGCTAGCCGGAGTAATGCATCAAAAATGGTTGCTCGTCTTGACAAGTAAAACTATTATACATAGAAATACTTTGGCTGTCAACTCTTTACTTTAAGGTAGAGAAGCATGGCATAAATGGTATATACTAGACTGTTCAAATTTTTTCGTTGAGTTATTTTTTTAAGATTATAAAGCAGAAATTAGAGAAAAGGTTATGAGTATAACACCAACCAATTACATCTGTTTAAAGAGATACTGCTGTGCCATTGGAAATATTGAACGGAAAATGTTTTGGGTGAATATGATTAAATACACCTGGAAATTGGAATATCTTTGGACGGTGAACACAAGCAGAATTTGTGAAAAAGCAATGAATTTTATCAGGGCAAATGTATTTACATTTCAGCAAAAATAATTAATAGGGTGCTCGTCAATTATCACGTTTTTTATCATTGTGATGGCCTATGGTGGCGATAAAAGTGAGCGACAAAAATATCGAATAGTTATCTATTATATAAATACACTTAAAATGAGACGTGCATGCTCTACGACCGTTTCAATTACCTTTTACCAGCAAATGTATGAATATTTTAATATTCAAATGCATTACATTGCTTCGTCTGGAGACGTCGCGGATGCGGAAAATGATCACACACGTACGTTTCAACGAGTTATATTCGAGGAAATTTTCCACATCTCTTATCAACTTTGGACCAAATAAACGTCCGGACGCGTCCTATACGATTCCAGCCGGCCGGCTTGCCTTTATCGCTTACTTTTTTACTGTTCTCCTCCTCCTTGCGGTCAGAGATTGGGAAAAAAATACTCGATGGTAAGGGATTTTACGATCGCCACGGCCCATTAAGAGCGCGCCAAAACCGCCGCAAATCGCGCCCATCCGGCTGAGTCTCACGATAAGAAAAGACGATTCTCCCTCTCTCTCTCTTCGGCGACGGCATCCAAGAGTCTATTATATTCTCTCTAGCCTTTCACTTTCCTTCTTTTTCGGTTCACACGTTCTCCCGTTCAAGGTCAAAGCTGGTAGGAGGGAGGGAAAAGCATTAAAGGGATGCTCAAGCGAGACGTGCATCTCCCCTGTATCTCCCGTCGAGGAAATGAAACAAAAGAAATTTAAAAAAAAATACGCGCGGAGGCAAGACAAAGGGGCAAACCGACCGATTGGCCTTTTTATCATTCTTCTGTCGTGAGTACCAATCGCGAAAATATATGTGTAAGCGCACACAAAGAATATGCCTCGCTTTGAACGTGCTTTTTCGGTCGATATCTACCGCATGCATGCGCAAGGGTTGAGCCGTCCAATACTACGATATGATCACGAATTGAATTCTTCTTTGATGCAACAACACGCTTTTGGTAGCTGCATCTATTAGAGCGTCTATAATTCGATTTCTATTGCTTTGCGAATAGTTTTATATAAAACAGTTGTGGGGGGCTATAAAAAAGTGTAAAAGTGAAAAATATCAAAACTAAACAAAGCCTATGAGGTGTAGATGAAACTTATTCGGGTTTAAATGGTGGACCAGAGACTTGAAAATAAAAATGAATTGACCAATTCGTAAATACACGTATTTTTTGCACATCTATAAATCAGTTTTTTCCATAGCAGAGTCGGGCATCTAAAATAAACACATTTTTATTCCTGGCTTCTGGAGGCCTCGTCTACGATATAACATAAAATCAATAACAGAATATCCATTACACACCTTATTCTATTTTTACCCTGACATATTTCATTACTAACTGCAAGACTGAGGAATATATAATGTCTACCTCTTAAATTACTAAGAATTATGAACGTGAGAACACTTCCGAACAAAACTCCAAACACGACAATTTATGAAAGCTAAAAACTCATGTTATTCATAAAATGATGTTCAATCTATTTGCCACAATTTCACCCATAACATTAAATCAATCAAAATAATGATTTGGAGTCGGAATGGGCAGCGAACGAGGAAATGCTACGAGCAATATGGGAATATTAGTAGGAAGTTGTAATGGGATATTCTGAAACGAATGAATGAGGTGATAAGGGTAATGGCATTACGTCCGCGGAAAAGATGAGATAATGCAGTTAAACGATGAATGATGATTCCAAAAATAGAAAATTAATACAGCATGAACACTGGTAGACAGTATGCTGGGTTAAAGAATTGATAAAGTGAACTGGTACTCTATAACAAAATAGAAGTCTCCAAACGTAGAAGACATCGAATCATTGGATTAGTCGAATATCAATAACGAAATCTATTGGCTGACGAAGTAAATCTCTACTGAAAAGTGCTTGCAACTTGTTTAAAGTAAATCATGTCCACTTTCTCTATTAAGTTATACTGAAGCGTTTACTCGCTGCACTCGTTTAGTAGCTCGAAAAATGGGAATTCATTTCAGTTTTAACACCAAGATACTGAAAAAAATCAATATATAACAAAAGTGACTGCTGTCATTTAATGGAGACAACTATAAGCTGTAATTTGATGAGAAATTGATTAAAATTACTGTTCGAAGTACCGCAATTTTAACTCACTAACATTTAAAAAATATACAGCAGTAAACTGCATAAATTTAGGCATAAATAATTATTTTAACATATGAAAATATGAACAAAACACAGCAACATAATTAACACTGCAATGAGTGCTATAAATGGCCTCACGGGAGATTTTAAATTTCACACCAGGACTAAAATTCCATAACTTTGATAGTTGAATGCAATAACAACGGACTCAGTATTATATTTCTACTTGGAATGGTACTGTCAAAAAAATACAAAATTAAACTTACAAGAGTAATTATTCTCACTAAGTAGTATATTCCCAGTTGCTTGGGATTTCTGTATGTGCCCCGTGCCGTGCCCCGTTGGTCAAGCAAGGCCAAATAAATATGTCAAAACAATCTGACGAAAAGCCTTTGAAGATATAATAATGTTGTTGACGCTGCACTTGCGGCTAAGATGCGACGCACTCCACTCAATTTCGGAGAAACTTCCAGGAGAAGAAATCACCTGCCTCACTCCAACTGTCAACTCGCGAGATTGCCGGGGCATAAAACTCCATGCAATAAGCATATTATAAGCAATTTATCCGAGTAGTGGTACGGCGTTCGTACGTATCGATGGCCAATTGGAAACGTGGACGTCATGGAAGCCGGACGCGAATTAAAAGAGAAATGGTGCGTTGGAGAGTTCTCCTTTTGTAATTCGCAAATCCCCTTTCCTACGTGAAAGCCGCGAGACCTCAACAAAAAAAATTTCCCACCTTTTCGCCCTTTACGAGCGTCGCGGGGTTTCGTCTCGCTGCCCTTCGGCAAGACCATAGACCCACGGCGTTACGCGTCGATGAACACGGCGTCCTTTTGTTTTGTTTCTCGTGAGATACCGGGAGAATAAGGACTCTGTCTAGTCTAAGTTTATCGCAGAGAACTGCTTTATGACGAAGGGAAGCAAAAACTATTAGGAAACCAAGTAATAAGTTAAAATTTTGCCATCTAGTCATTGAGGTAGTTTGAGCGAGATAGTTATCTGGCCATAATAGATACCACATTCGAATTATACGTTTTTAAGTCCAGAAGCGGTAGGAAGCATTAATTAAATATTGCATTATTAATGGTGCAATAATATTCTAATATACGACTGAAATTCAAAATAATTAAATAAAAATATCCCCAATAGTCTTTAATTCGACTCATTTTCTTGACGCAGTACGTTTAAAACTCATTCACAACGAAAGGTTTTTTGCGATCCTGAAAAAATTACTCCCGTGACTACTTTATTTATTTGAAAAAAAATAGTCGAGAAAACGTACAAACTAAAAGCAATTAATTTTTTGTCGAGATTTAGGCGTTAGAAACTCCTCATTTTTTAAAAATAAGGTCTCTCTGGAGTGCATATAAGGACCATTTTCCATGTATAAGGCCTTGTATTTTTCGTTAAAAATCGCGGAAAGTAGTTCGGTAAGGGTTTTTTATTTTGGCATCTTTTTCGAAGGGTAAGATTTTTTCTCTAAATTGAGACCAAATTCATAGATTTATAGGTGATGCGATATTTCGCTCAAACTACCTTAAATGTTTTCCGTGACTAGTACATAACAACAATTGGAGTAAGCTGGAGATGCAGAATACACATATCGACCGCTCCTAGCCGCAAAGTAGTATCTCAAAAAATCATTCCATTCAGGCGTATCTTGAATTCCTAGTCCACAAAATCGTATGTGTAAAATTTGAGCCGTATAATCGTATCTGAAATTTCGTCCATAAAATCGTATGTCAGAATACCAGTCCACAAAGCCGTATCTCGAAAAATCAGTCCAGATAGCAGTATCTCGGCCAATAATTTAATTTTCGTTTTGGGAACTCGATTTTCATTCATTTTTTTAAAATTATATTATAATTTTATTAATTATATTATATATTTTAATATATTATAATTTTAAAAAGATGAATGAAAATCCAGTTCCCAAAACGAAAATTAAATTATTGGCCGAGACACTGCTATCTGGACTGATTTTTCGAGATACGGCTTTGTGGACTGGTATTGTGACATACGATTTTATGGACGAAATTTCAGATACGATTATACGGCTCGAATTTTACACATACGATTTTGTGGACTAGGAATTCAAGATACGCCTGAATGGAATGATTTTTTGAGATACTATTTTGCGGCTAGGAGAGGTCGATATGTGGCACTGCAGCTAACTATTATAAACGCAAAAACTATTCATTGAAAACACATTCGTCGAATAACCTGCTCATTTAGGTCCTTAGCTTTGTTTTAAAAAGTTAGGGCATATCACCGGTGAAAGCAAATTTTTTTTTACAATATGAGCAAAATGATTGAACTAAGTAATGTTTTTGACTAACTACCGACACATGTCGCTGCAATACCGCTTTGAGGAATCACTGCTTTTTTTGTGCTTAGTTGTGCTAGAGCAGTGAAATCGACGAACGGGAACTGCCGTGCGCGATGCAATGATCCTTCATCACGCGCTCGAAAGAGAGGAGAAATCTGATTTGAGGGATTTAAGAGGCCAATGACTCTTTCCGACACCAATTATCCTGAAAGAAACCTCAGGGGAATTCATCAGTGTATTTTAGGGCACCCGGCAACGAAGAAAAATGAACAATCCCTCCGCAGCCAATGCAGTATGGCGCGAAGTGTTTTTCACGGCTATTCATAGTGTTTTTATTGCTTTTTGTCGTTTGTTATTTTAGGGAGACAGGCGACAGATTATACCATTTTTACCATTGAGAACCGGTGGGTACGTTAGTAAGGGTTGGTAATTCATTTTCTGGGTAGTAAACAAAAGGTGGTGGGTGAGAAACTGGACGTCTGCTAAAATAGATGGAGTACTACACTTGCAGTACTCTCTACATGTCACCCAAAATAGATTTGGGAGTCAAATACAAAATTCTGCCACCACCGGGATTCAAACCCGGCCCTTGGGGATAGGAAACTAGACATAACACCAACTCAAGTCGACCCTTTGCTTTTATTTAGAACTTAGAATAGGAGCATGGGGAATAACAATCACATCATGTCAGCACTCCACTACTACGGTGTACTTTTCCGATAATGGGTATGAATCTAGGTACTTACCTAGCACTTAGAGTAAAGTTGAGTACGCTCTCCTAATCTAAACGGTTCAAGTCCGCGAACTCTCTCCTAAGTTGGTTGAACTTTCATCTCATTTTCTCCAATAACCCCGTCAAAGTTAACTTTCTTTTCCAATCTATATTTGCCGATCCAGCAGCTGTTCTTTGAATGTTCTCTAATTACTCAATTACAAAATTTCCCCGGCGCATTTCACTAAATCATATTCATGAGAATGAAGCAAAAGATAATTGAATGAGTGGTTTTTAATGGTTGAAGTACATCGTTTAGGCCATAATCACCTTTAATATAACATTGCGATTGCTAGAAGGTTTTCGGTCAGTCACGTTCTGAATTTCAAAAATAATACGGCTGGAGCACCTTAGGCATTACATCCAGCGATCTTCTTATTGAGAACAAACTTTTTACCCTCTAAGCCAGAGTTTCTCACACAGTAAAAAGTTCCCCTCCAGGGGGAGAATTTGAGGGGAGTCTGGGGGGAGAAGGAATTTTGCTGAAAAATTGGACGTTCTTCAGATTAATGAATACCTATCGGTAAACTTATAGTTTGTATTCATTTATGTTTATATAGCCAAAGTATAAGCAACACGCAACCATATCAATCGTTATCTGCAGAATCTACTAATGTAGTAACTTAAGGTTAATAGATTGAACTATTCATGGTTAAATTTCAGTTGAAGAAGAAAAACAACTGTATGCTGCCAGTCTTTTGAGCGAACGTGGGAAGAAGTGGATCCTCAAGAACATAAAATAAAACTCCAAAGAACAAACCTAGGACATTTCAATGTTTTCATGCAAAAATCTTTTCTC
This sequence comes from Ceriagrion tenellum, assembly GCA_963169105.1. Lineage (NCBI taxonomy): Eukaryota > Metazoa > Arthropoda > Insecta > Odonata > Coenagrionidae > Ceriagrion > Ceriagrion tenellum. The sequence goes on from OY720637.1 coordinate 52,216,428, forward strand.
GTAACCCTGAGTTTTTTTTTCCTATGCATTCATCTAATACGTGCCAACTATTTCATCCTAAGCAACGGGCAATGCTTTTTCCATCAAAGGGCGTCACTTACAATTTCTCATGAACACCAAATACTCAAGTTGCTTGGAAATGTTTGCAGTTAACAGATCTGGCAAAAATAGTCCAAGGTTAGTGGCCGACCATGAACTCGTGGATTGCTGTTGAAAATGTCAGGCGATACCCATAAAAGGGAGAGCGGAACGGTGGCGAGGGTTGGGTGCGGTAAAATCACGAATGGCTCACAACAAATGAAAATAGTAGGTCATATTCAGGGAAGCATGAAGGAGAGTTATTCAAATGAACTTGCATTCGTGATTAGCTTATCGGAAGCACCTAATTGGTGGATCTGGTTAGCGATCGTGAGTATTTGCTCACTCGCCCAAAAATCATGAATTCGTTAACAACGGAAAAGAAACCTGATCATTCCTGTCGAGTGAGATAAGGCGTCGGTGTATTTTCGCCACTGCGAGCCTACTCCAGTCAGCTCCAAGGTGAGTTACATCGTGAACAAATTCACACTGAATATTCATAAAAATGGAGGGGAGATGATTGGCGTGATTTCAAAAGGACTGTGAGAACCTTTCTCGATTTTTCTCGTCCTTTTCTCAAAAAGTTTGGTTGGAAACAAATAAATCAGACACTTGGTTCACAAAACATGTCGGAAACGACTGTCCTACCACCCCTTTTCTGTTATATTGAAAATAAATCCTAAATTTGCAGGATGAAATATTTGGCGTTGATTAAACACATCACAGTAACTTTATTTTGCATTGGAATATTACTTCTCCATATCGAGAGAAACAATATAGTTACCGAATGCAGCTCGCCAAATTTTGTGCGGACGTCGAGATAATATTCAGAAAAAAATTAACCGCGTCATCAACGGAAAATTTTTTTTTTGAGAATTTCGGGACCTTAAAATTTCCCTTTTACATAACAGACGGCTTTACATACGGTCTCTGCGATAAAAAATTCACTATTTTCACAATTCACGCTTTCTAGCTCAAAAACAAACTATTTTCCAATACAGGATGTAGAAACACAATAATTATAACGTGAACGCATCATTTATGAGCCGTCGTCAATAGCATGATATAATACCGGAAAATAGAATTTCCATTTGAAATCTGAGGAAAAACAAAAAAATGAGGACAAACCACATGAGTCGCGATTAGTTAACATGACGGTATGCCTAATAAAACAACTCTCGTCGTTAAAACGTCAAGAGTCGAAGTAATTATCGTTGTGTATAACGTGTTCGATTACTCGGCTGGCACGGTATTCTTAATAGCCATATTCGGTTTCAGTTTTCTATCGAGAGATTCACACTTAGCAAAATCGTCAAAGGTATCTCACGTACGTTCGCTGGCAACTAACATGGCTGTGTTAAAATTCTGGTGTCGTTTCAGCGGCATCCGGGTTCATCGGTCACAGACGCAAAAAAAATTCCAACAATCGATATCGGGGAAGGGGAAATAAACACGCACAGGTGCACGAAAAGGCGATTTCACCGGACGGCATGAAAGTCGAGTATCTTTAAAAAAAAAAAAAAAAAAAGAGGACAAAAATGCTTAACCATCCGCGTGCGATGCGAAATCTCTTCCGTAAAATTCGAGGGGTACGTAACTTCAAAGACAAGTGTACACCGCATTTCCATTTCAGCCATTTCTGATCATCTCCATCCTTTTCTGTACATTTTGGACGATTTATTTCCATTTATGTCCATTTCTAACCATTTCTGTAAATTTCTATCCATTTCTAATCATTTATGTCCATTTCTATCCATTTCTGTCCATTTCTAACCATTTCGGTCAATTTCTATCCATTTCTAACTATTTATGTCTATTTCTAATCATTTATGTCCTTTTATATCCATTTATGTCCATTTCTAACCATTTCTGTCCATTTCTGTCCATTTCGCGACCATTTCTCAACAAGCGTACACCATTTCTCAGAGTTGCATACCCCTCGGTAAAATTGAACAGGACGTTAACTCCGAAGATGCCTCTTCTTCTTCATCTCTTAATTATATGGCGACAGCATTTGCAGAAAGGATAGTTCGCACACTGAAGCAAAGTTTTGTATTACCTGGTTAGTGTAAACCGAAAATTTACAAACCCCTTTCGTCATCTTGACGTTAAGGTAGTTTGATCGAAGTATCTTTTCACCAAGAAATCAATAAATTTGGTTTCATTTTAAAGAAAAATATACTATCCTTCCAAATATACCAAAGTATCAGCCCCTCACCTAACTACTATCCGAGATTATGACGAAAGATACCAGCCCTTTTGCAAGGGAAATGGTACGTGTATTCACTCAAGAGAGACCTTATTTTAAAAATGAGGAATTTTTTGCATCTAGATCTCCACAAAAAATTAACAGTAAGTGGTTGTCATGTTTTCTCAACTGTTTTTGAAAATAAATCACACTGTCGCAGCAGTTATTTTTTTCAGAATTTCAGAAAAGCTTCCGTTGAGAAGGATTTTTAGACGTATCGCGTGGTAATTATGAGTCAAATTAACCCTCTATCACGTAGTGTGACCTACAGGTAACATGTAGAAGATTTTTATTTTTGTCTCTGATTAGGTCCATTTATGCCTTCGTGACAATTTGGCAACGAAAATATCTCCAATTCATAACTTTTAGATCCTGATTCTCCCACGGGTAGGGTAACATGTGAAATGACTGCATAGGTTGGACAAAAAAAATATGTGTATAGATGGTTAAAGACTTATGTTGGCTTGTCCAGCATCCCTTCCCTCTGTCACATTATTGAGCAATCCCTCGCCCCTTATTACATCCTCCAGCCACCTACCCTGCCAATTTCAATTTCATTCAAGTTTTCTTTCCTCGCCCACCATCTCAAGCATTTCCTCGTTGTTCTTCCTCTCCGTACACTTCACCTTCTCCATCCTTCTCCACACCCACATCTCAAACGCCTGCAGCCTATTCCCGCCCTTCTATCTGAGGGTCACGTCCACTTATACATACACTTTCCGAAGTTTTACTTTGTTTACCTGAGTTACAAATGCTACTTTTAACTTTCCTTATTCATCCCGTCCATGAAACCAATTCTCTTTCTTACCCTTCCCCACTTACCCTACATCACTTCCACCACCACAGCGCAAAGAAGCGCTTCGCCCCTCATAACCGCTTTCAACCACTCGCTTCGCCTCTCCCTTATTTCATCTATAAGTTTCCTCTCCTCACCAACAATAGCACTTCCACGTCTTTCTCCCTTTCCGTGCTCCGTGCTTACCCCGCCCTCATTCACACCCACATCTCGAATGCCTCCAGCATTTCCTCGTCGTCCTTACTCAGGGTCCTAGTCACCACTCAACACAACACTCCACTCCATATCAAGCCCCTCACCAGCCTATTCTCTCCATGGTTACAAGAGGTCCCGGTCATCAGCTCCTTCCAACCGCTAAATACTTCTTTCACCGGCACAACTCTCCTTTTGATGTTTTAGTTTCTCTATCCATTTTCCCCCTCAAAGGAATAAAGCATGAACATCTAATACGAATTTTCCATTGAAATTTATACGAGGGTGCAACAGCTTTCCTGCAGTTTGAAAATTTTAAAAAGGAACCAATCAGCGAACGGTTAGCGAGATGTAATGCGTCAACCGCAGTAGCAGTACCAACGCTGAAGTGAGAAAGTATGCACACAGACGTAAGCCCACGCCCCAACCCGCAAATACTTCAGGATGGCACTACCATTACGGATGACGCATTACTTCTCAAGCCACTCGCAAAAATATCTAAGGAAAATGAATATTAAATCTTCACCCTCGATTCAGTGATATACATTAAATACTTGTTCGTTTTACATCCTTTTCACTCTGTCCACTAAACTCCTGACGGAACATTAACTAGACTCAACCGGAATGTGGCCTTTAAAAAAAAAACTGAGCCACCGAAGCGACGATCGACGGGGGTGTGGCGATCAGAAAGCACGCGACGACAACGAAACTATTGCCCGTGACACAAAAAAAACCACGGATGAATTCCCGAATCAGCATCCCGTGACGAGAGACAGGTAAAAAAAATAAGGCTCCGTGATTCTTCTCAATACAGCATTGAGTCGCGCGCATATTAGCTACTTGGGCGCAGTAACCTGGCGAGTAAAGCGTTCTGTGGCTTACCTTGTATCACCTGTGCAATACCCGGCATGTAGGGGGTCTGCCTGGAGCCTTCCGGAGGAGGTGATACGGAAATTAATTTCAAGCATTTTTGCCATACGAAACTTGTGTCGCCACTCTTAACTTACGGAATTAAGGCGAAAATTTTATCCAGCATATGTTGCGGCTGCCATGAAAACGCTGAATAACGGTGACTTAAAACTGATGGAAGAGATCAGAAACTCGGCCGCAGTGGTGCACGGGATATGTATCATTCTTTCAGTGTCGTTACCCATACTCATGGTAGATAATTTTTAAGGTGTTCACTGAACTGTTCATTGAACACTGTTCAGCGTTTTCATCACAAAAGCAAATTGTAATGAATTAGACGGTTGTGGTACAATAACTACGCAAGTTTTGACCCCTCATGCATCAGACAAAAAATGCTTTAAATTATATCCTCTTCAGTAGTAGACAGTCAAATTTTTATGACTAAAGAATTATTTCCAAAGGGAAGGGAATTGACTGCAGGCTGTCAGAGAAGAGACGTAATGAAAAAAACAGGTGAAAACTATAATATGAAGCGTGATGCTGTATGGATCGGAGACCACAAGGCGATGGGAGAACGTACGTAGACTTGAGGCTATTGGGATGTGGGTTTGGAGGAGAATATATAAAGTAAGCTGAATGGTGAGGGAGATGAACGAAGAGGCATTGGATTTGGATGGTCAGGAGAAGACTTCTGCTCGTGGAGATATGGAGGAGGCAGAAAGGATGAATGGAGGACACATTCAAAGGACAGGTCATGTTAAAGAAGGAAACAGAGGGGAAAGCGTGGAAGAGGTAGGAAGATGATAGGTATTCTGGACAAAATAAGAAGTGGTAGAAGATATGAGAAACTTATGAGAGATCTGTCGGCGAGCCATCTATGGGAGAGAAAAAGGAGACAATGTACCAGAATTTGGGCACACGATTGAAATCGGCCCAACAATGGAGCAACGGACATCGATGATATATAAGACCAAGCTGAAGCTCTTTACCACTCATTCTCTTGAAGACGCTTCCAGCACGAGGAGCGAAACGTTTAAAAAAATGAACGAAACGCAGCATAGCCCAAAAGCATCCTTCATAGACAAGAAAAGCTGCGAGAGTCTTAAAACCAAAACAGAATTCGGGTTGTTAGCAATTGGACTGCCCAAAAACCTACCAATCAGGTCGTTGAATACCTAAATGAAGATTACCTCTTAAAGTTACTCGGAAAACTACTGGAGCACCCTGTTTGTGCATATGATACTTGGATTTGAAAGATAATACTCACTTGTCCATGTTTCTCGGTTCACCCTCTCACAGATTTGACGGCATGTTATTTCAAGTTATACTTCGGAAAAAAATGCATGGAGTGGTATGTTTGCCTGATTTTTATACATCTGATCAGTTCATGGTCCTCGCCTGGCGCCCACAGGAGCGTCCGTGGATCGACCTTGAACTTGGACGAGTAGTGCAAGATTGAGGCATATTTCGGAACTCATATCGACGGCGCTATGAGGTGGAAGTGCGGCTATAATTTCTACCCCAAGTACTCACATCGACTGTAGCGATTACGGAACTCAATAGGTCGGTCGTTACAAAGGGTCGGCTCATGATCATACCGACCAAAAATAACCCCAGCTCACGAGGGAGACTATTAAAGTAATGACCAGTAACAACCTCTATGGCACAACGGTGCTGGGGGTTCAACTCTAGGAACTCAAGAGGTATGTAGCCATAGGGAAGAGCCTGGTGAAAAAGAGTACGACAAGAAACGTATTCACCCTTAGGGAAGTTGAGAAATGTTGTCAAAATATTTATGAGTTTCAAATGCAACGCATTGCTGACACTATAGGTCATCTCTTAAGAGACAGCGTACGGCCAAGTATTGGCAGACAAGGCTGTATGTATTTGGTTGCCACTTCACGCACTTTAAATAAAAGAGGCACACATAGGCATAAGGTATGAATATACATCTCTCGTCTTTCATCATTTGATCACGTTGTGGGTCTCTTTTACTCCTGAGAGAAATATACTTGATTTGCTCATTTCAAATACGCGCCACTTTTAGACCGTTTTCCACTAACATAAAATTGCTATTAGAGAGGATTTAATGTGCGGAATAGTGTGAAATAAATCTACGAACTGCGTGGGTTTTCGCTTGATATGCAGGTTAAGCTACATTTTGCACGGCGACAGTCAAAACCCGTTTTTCCAACACTGCTAGCGCAATTTTTCGACCCTGAATTCCGCTTACCCCACGAATCTCACTGAAATGCACAATTTAGCAGGCATTATTCAATTGGACCATTTTAGAGACAAAATTTGACCACAGTTTTAAAGGTCTATTTTTCTTACACATTGGCCGAAAGAATTCTCATTTTTTTCGACCACTTTATGCAAATCCCTGGAACGAGTTCCTTACACTAAATTTTTACCGGCATAACACAAAAAGCAACAATTATTAAAGATTAAAATTGGCGCAATACTTCTTCCCATAAACAATTATTGAGACCCGCACTCGGCGGCAATTACTAGATTTAAATCAAGGTTTCTTTATTTTCTTCGATAATTTTTGCTTACAAGCATGTTTGTAATTAACTGGACTGTAATTCAGCAACCGTTTTTAATATTAGCATGAATGAACTCTAAATAATGGTCCCCATTATGTACGAGTATAGCGTTCAGTCCACATGGCTAAATGATAGTTAAACCACCACATTTCATGAGACATCTCCCGATATGTTCGTCATTTGAGAGAAACTCGTTATCAGATGCGTTAAGAATGTTTGAACACATGAGTTTCACACTATATGGGGTTTAGCCTTGGTTTACCCCAGTTTGTCAAGCAAATTTCGCTGACTTTTCTTGCGGTTAGCTATATCTCATATTTTTTTCAACTTACATAACATCCACTTTTAATTTTCAGGTTTATTATTACTGTTATGCGAGAAAAAGTGCTCCCAAGCTCCGTGAGAACTTGCCGAAGACTAGAACAATGATATTGCCCCAGAGAATTGGCGCACCTCAATTCCATATGAATGCTCTGTGTTGCAAGATTTTTCGACAAGCTTTGGAAAACTAATTTTATGGGATTACTGGCATCACCAATGGAGCAAATCCATTTAATGGTTCAGCCGTTTTATGTGGAAAACAATTAACCAAAAAGACAAAGAAGGGGAAACGAAAAATAACGACGCCTTTACTCTGAGAAAATTTAAAGACTTCGAGTTATTCCCATAAAACAATATCTTTTTTAGTTTCCCCTAAAATAAGTCCTCACTGATTTGAATAAATACCAATTCACGATTGACTTGAAAATCGGTGGAATATATATCGGTTGATTTAATCAGTGGTATACATCCCATACCAGCTTGCTAATTCAAATATCTTCAGCCAAAGCCCGTCTCGGGACCTGCTGTTTATAGGATAGATAATAATCTAGGATTGGAATTCGTTCAAATTCAAACGCACTGAAAACAAGAAAGATTAGAACCAGAGGGAAGCAATAGGGGAAGCTAGTTTTATTCTGTCATCGATAAGGTTATCAGGCTCCTCATCATACATCGGTGGTTTCGAAAACAGATAAAATGGAGAGGATAGCCTAGAGACATGATTGGTTTAAACACTCCTCTTTACTTCCCAAGATTGTTAACGTCGGCGTAAACACGACAAATCGAATTATATTAAATTGTGCGGATGCTTTACATTTTTGCGAAATGGCTAAATAAATTTCGGAGACTGGTTCCGGCGAGACGAAAGGAAAGGATATCATAATTACAAGAAACTAAACTGCACTTTAACATATATTTAATAAAAATACAGCGCGTCTCAGTTGCTTATATACCATCAGGTAAAATACTTGGTACCTGAAATAGCTTAACATATGAAGCGCGTCGGATGTATTTATTAACTTTTGTACAAAAGTTCTCATGGTTTATTTCTGCTAAATGAGTGTATATTTCGTGGTGTCCATCGGTTCAGCAGTTCAAGTTTTTGATAATGCATTTACAATCGTAGTCTCATAAACTTTAGCAGAATATAGTAAAAGGATGGAGAAGCCTAATCCGTAACCTCACACCCTGAAGGTGGATTGTATAGTAAGGTGTAAATGTAGAGGTTAAAATTTAACAAAATTCACGAAACGTGGCAATACACCAATTGTGTATTGTCAAGTATTGTGTACATCGGCAGTTGTCTCTGATAATTTACGGGGAAACGGAGATTTTAAACACGTCCGCTCTGCAGTCTATATCCCAAGTTGAAGTCGCATGTTCTTGTCTGCCGTAGTATGTCGGAGTTTCTAAGTTATTATTAACGTCGCCAGCAAATATATTGGTCAGGAACTCGTTAGATAGATTAAGTCTAAATGTTAATCGACGGTCGGAGAGTGATTCCTGCACAAGTCGCAGAAAAAGCTCAGTAACACAAACGAGATTATTGCAACGAATCGATTATTATACATATCACGGTGATCTTTGCTGCTGGCGTTCTAACTCGGATTTTAAGGCTACCTCATAAGGAACACAAATTCCGGAAGCGTATTCCAAGAGGGGTTTAACAAGCGATGATCGGTTGATTTTCGTAACAAAATCGCCGAACTTGCCAAGTACTCTTTATACAAAACCCAATTTACGATTAGCTTTTCCGGTTATTTCCCGAATACGTGTGCCACGAGAGATCGTAACGACTGCGTCATCCCTGCGATGAACGATGAACTCGACGAAAAAGATGACAATTTTGGCCGTAGGTCACACCACGATAATCTTTTCAGAACGAATTTTTTGACGGACCGCCTTCCCCAAGCGGTCGTGCAGCCGAAGAACTTTCCCTTCAACCACCCTCAAGTCTGAAAACGACGAGGGGACGAAGCCATTAGGGAGACCCAAACCCTCGAATTCCGAGACGTCCAGCTCTTTCGCACAAGGGACACGCCTAGATGCGCCTTTATGCCGCACACCAGGGAGTCCAGTAACCCGATTTACGTACACAATGGTGGAAACTTGAAGCCTCTGTCTTTCTTAGGTAAAAAGCCACTCTGCCATGAAAAGGATCAATGACACTGATTTTTGGCGTCCATCAAGAAAAGTTGTAATGCCATTGTCAAGAGAAAGAAAGACGCATTCGTGTCCATTGAACCCCAGTCGTCAGGCGCCGATGGTTTGAGATTGGGCTTAGACAAGCTGAATATTGGCGGCTGAGGACAGACTCTCAAACCTTGTATTCGACAATACTTCTGAATTCCAGCAAGTCACCTCCAGAAATCAAGGCAGGGTGTGAGTCGTCACTAACACGGAGCAAAGTATACCCCATTGAAGTAAATGAAACTAGGAATATTTACACATTAGAAAAGCCTACAAATACAAGTTAAGATATAACATTTACTGACATACTGAAATTTTACTGACATACACAACACAATAGGTATGCCTCCAGTGTTAGAGAAACTATTAGTATTAGAGCATTTGAACGGGCTTGCTGCTTGAGAAATTCAGAATTAGTGTGTTTCAGAGCGACGCAGAGAATATTATCATGACGCCTAACTACATCTCTAAGTCTGACAGAAGCGATAAAATAAGAGAGATGCATTGCCGAACAGATAGATACAAAAACTCGTTCTTTCTGCGCACAATAAGCGACCACAATAAAAACTGAGCTCCACTAAAAACACTCCCAAATACACGTCACCAATTCACCTACCAAAACCTTACATCTTCACACAGCTGGTGACCTAGTACCCCCTGCTACACGCCCATGAAGCGGCTCGCTGGGTAGTATGTAGATATAGATTTGGCAGCTACAGAGATTCACAGAGGTGAAAGAGTTGTACAGGAGGCATCCGAGACGTGCTGATCGTATGAAGCAGCAGATAACGAAACATTAGGGAACATGTATTTTAATTTCCCGAACTGATCATCAAAAACCCTAATGATCAAGTCTCAATGGCAGCCATACGGTCTTTTATCGTAAAATGAATGAAATCACATTTAAAATATGTCCGTTCTGCAGTATAATTCCATATTGCTATATTTGAATGCATACGGTCAACTACATATAATGTTCAAGATTTACACAGGTTAAAATTTATTTCGGAAGCCATTTTTGGAAAACAATTTTTCAAAAACCCAAACGTATCGTATCCTACCTTGCTCCAACCACAAGTACCAGCTACCGTACACATTTTTATTCCTTTTACTTTGATTTCTGTCTCTAATAATAACTAAGAGTATACTACGAGTCTTAAATCAGGGCACTAGACCGTTGAATGAGCTGGTTAAAAATGATAATATTTACGCGACGATTAAATGCCAAAATTATTTCCGGTGAGTCTTCATAAATTAACTGCTCGATAGGTAATCTAGTCGGTTATTTTGCTGGGCAAAGTTTAAAAAAAATTAATTTAGCAAACTGACAGTATAGTATGACTCGTATGGATGCAATGCTAGCAAGTTATATGAGCACTCCACACATTAAGGGAGACTCATCAATTATTAACATTCGTAGGTCCTTCATCTGTGACAATGCACAATGTCGAGCATACATAAGAAAATTCAGCATTTTACAAATTCTAAATACTACTGTAAACCAGATCATGAGAATAAAATTAGGTGCAAATAAGCTGCAAAACGTACAGGTATAAAATGTCGTTCTTTCCCCGCGAACGATAATATACCGTAATCTGCCACTGAGACCTAATAATTTGATTTATCGATAGGTAGCATAGTTTATCATTTGATTTGTTCCCTAATGATTATTCCATAATCTGCGTTGAAGTACTAACTGCACGTAACTCATGCTTCCTGTTCAAATCTTATATATCCATGCATTTCTGTAGTTGTTAACCACTAATACACAGTTTATGAAACATTGGAAGAATACTAGACGAATTAATAGAAGCATACTTGTCGTTTCATTGACTTTATCGCTTCATTTACTTTTGTACAATATGGAGTATGATCTTGAAAACTCACCTCCTTCCACACAACAATGATTTGGAATACAAGGTATAATGTAGACGCAGAATTCACATGCTATCCCATGCCTTTGAGGTGCCTCTAGCAGCGAAATAACCAGCCGTATATGGAGTGTGCTTGAATTTCCCACGTTCCTACAGTGCAGTCTCGCCTAATGATGCTCATACACTACATATTTCAAGGGAGCGGGGTCAGCAGAGCCAGAAGTCACTCCAAGAGTTTATTCTGCGCATATTCCATTCCAATTTCAGTTCATTTCCTCGAAAATTTTAGCGGGAAAATTGCGCAGCGCGACGTGTGCCCATGATTCAACCAACTGACGCAAGAGAGAAGAGAGGCATTGAGCGCGACTATTTTCCTTCCTTGAAGGGAATTACAGTAGACCATGCGGCAACAGTCACATATCTCTCAATGACGCAGACAGCGGTCAGATGTGGGCGGAGTACATGGGGTTCGACAGCGCACCGAATAAATGCCATGCAAATTCAAATGGTTTGCAAAATTGCGATACTAAGCTTTTGAACACGTATTCGTGAAGAAAATCTATGAAAACGGAATGGGTAACGATGGGAAGACTTCAAGGGAATACAAAACGGTTCCTCAATAGGTCAATGAGAATTACTAACGTCTACTAACTACTCAGCAAGCCACTTCAAGGGTGTTTGGCATGGAGTTAGTTTTCACCAACATTAAGGTAGCTTGAGCGAGGTATCTCCCGAGTCATAATGGAGACAGCATTCGAATTATACGTTTTTATTTCAGCACCTATAGGAAGCATAAAATATATATCGCAAAATTGATGGTGCAGTATTATTCTTCTACACAACTGAAGATATATTTAATCAAATAAAAATATCTGAATAAGTCTTTAACTTGACTCAATATTTTTCGCGCGGTACTCCTTCACAACGGAAGGTTTTTGGTGATTCTGAAAAAAATACTGCGGTGACAATACGATTCATTTTCAAAAATGGTTGAGAAAACACACAAACTATACGCTGTTAGTTTTTAGACGTGATCCAGGAGTTAGCAATTCCTCATTTTTTAAATACGGTCTCTATGGAATGCATACACGTGCCATTTCCAATGTAAAATGTCTGGTATATTCTCACAAATATCTCGGAAAGTAGATTTGTAAGGGGCTATTTTGGTATCTTTGGAAGAATGGGATATTTTTCATTAAAATGAGAATAAATTCATGGAATTCTAGGCGACATAAAATTTCGTTCTTACTGCCTTAAAGTACACTAAATGGAACACATGCCATTGAAACTAGGATGAATACATAATGTAAAATCTGCGAATAACTATAAGGAGCTGTTTTTTGTCAACTATCATTACACATAATATTCTCATTGTAATATAAACAAGAGCATTGATGTTTTGTTACCATTTGCGTGACATAAACGAGTTATATTAGAATCAAGCGAGATATTCCGTGAGTACTACTTGGAAAAAGCGCCCAAACCACATTACACAAGTATGCAAAATTCATTGCGCCGGCCCGCAAAAGAATTTATTTACCGGCTGTTAAAATGCGCATTAATTTGACGGATACTCTGGGTTTTCCGAGTAATCGTCTTATCTCTGTAATTTCATTACTCTGGGCTCTTAAAATTCACACATTTCATAAATTCATATTATTTAACGTGGAAATAATAATTCTCAATTTGCAACATACAAACGTACAAGTTACCGAGGCGTCTATCTTTTTAAATGCCGATTGTTTCAAACTATGAATACCTAACTGGTAAAAATGTGCGAACTTATTTAGCCCCAAAGGAAGAAACAGCGACATTAGTCTCATTTCGTGGCACCTCAGCATATGGTTCACAATATTTGAAGGAGGAATGAAAATGAAGAATTTAAAAAGGAAGACGAAGAATAGAATATACAAGTAAAATGATGGACGTCAATGTAAAGAATTATATGTAGAGATGAAGCGGTTGATGACTTGGCCGGAGAGAGGAATGAAGAGCAAACCACTGATGGTGAAGATGAGGAAGCAAAATAAATGTTTCAAAAAGTCGACTCTGGAGTAAATAAAGTCCATCATTTAATAAAAATAATCCTGGACCCATTAGCCTTAGACAAGATTCATATGTTATTTTTCTTAAGTATTCTACCGGTTTAGGTAAGTTTTGTTGAATGTCAGAGAATCTCCCCCCATTTTCTACACTTTCAGGGGCCTATATCCCTCTAGTATATCCTATTTCGCCTCGGCATATGATCTACCCTTCTTCAGCCTGTCCGTGAAACCTATTCTCTTCCTTCCCAGCTTGCCCAACATCCTTCCCTTTATCACATTCCTCAGCAACCCATCGCCCCTTATTGCATCCTTTAGCCACTTACTCTGCCGATCTCTAACTTCAAATGCATTGTATTTTTACTCTCAATTCCTTTTAGTGGGCAGATAACAAGAATGGTAATGAAGAAAACTGCCAATCCTTAGGTTTCATTGGGCTCTTTGTTTAAGTTGTAATGAGTAACAGTCATTTATACATTACTCTAAAGAAGGAAATTTCGGATGGGAGTAATTGCTGAATGTTAGTAACATTTTCCGATTTCCAAACATTCTGTCCACCTTTCAAATTCATTTAGAAATCACCTATTTGCCACCCATATGACCAGTCGCCTCACAAGGGCTTTACTCATGTTTTATTATCTTGAAACCTTTACAGACCACGGAATATATCAAACTTCAACGCGACCAGGGTTTCGATGGCTAAGCATCATCTTCAGGTGATACAAGTATCTCATTCCCATATATACTTATATAATTCCCTTAGATACTTGTATAATCACCTAAAGATGATGCTTAGCCATCGGAACCCGGGTCGTGTTAAAGTTTGAAATATTCTGTGGTCTGTAACAGTTTCAAGTTAATAAATTTATGATGGAGTACCACAAAGTTAACGAAGATAACGTTTTATTTGCTCACGTTGTTCACGCTTTGGGCCGGCACCGCTTATGTTGGAGACACATATCAATTTGGCGTGTAATGCTTGACGAAGTGTTATCATTAACCGAGTCCACTCAAAATGCTTCTACTCAGTGAACAGATAAAGGGCGCAGCAAATTGTATTTTCCGACTTTGAATGACATCTCTGGCACTGGTCGCACCTCAGCCAATGGCGCGCCGTGACCTTTTTGAAATTTCGCAGTTTCAAAGGTCGGGGTCAGAATTCACAAAATTTGGAAATTTTCCGGCGAATGAATGGGCAGTCTTGGAAACCGGCTTCGAAGGAGATCTCTGAGCGGGAAAACAGTCCAATGTGACTATCAACACGTTAATTCATTCAAAGAAAACGTGTTGAAATACGGCAATTTAAAAAATTAGGTCCTTTCTAAGTTTCACGAGGCGATTTGTTGCATCACAATCATGTTTTCTTCCATTCTTAACGTCCAGAATATTTTAAAAATTGAAACGACGCAAATCTTTGCATATTTTGATGAAGGGATTTAATATTACGGCATCAAATAACATGGCCAATACAAACTCTGAACCAATACTGCGTTTAACTGGCTGAAGTTTTTACGCTTGAAATACATTTCAAATAAGCCGACGATAGAATGCATGCGGTAACGGATAACGGCCTTATGTTTTCATTATGAGTATCACTCCAAACGATTTAAGTTAGGGTTCTCAGTTTATTAAGCTTGTGGCTTAATAAATTTCTTAAGGGAAGAAGGAGAACTCGAGGACATAATACCTCATCGTCGTTTAATGCGAAAAGGGTCTTTTATTGTCTCGCTTGAATGGCGAAAATGGAGAATTATTTTATAAATTCCACACCATCTTCTATAAATACTAACTAAAAAGACATGCACGCTGCCAGCTGAGGGGAATAGCACGAAATCGTTGAACACGTTATTTATCAGAATTTCATGCAAATGAAACACGCTGACGAACACATTGTCGTCCCCGCAATATATCATCTACTTAGCATTTAACTATCTTCGCCAAATGGCACTTCCCAATACAACCATATTTTCATTCTACCTAAAGATAGCATAAATGAAGAAACTGGACGCGCATCAAAGGTAAGATACGCATGGATAAGTGTGTGTTTCGTTTGCTTAACACGTTTCGTCTCATAAGGTAAGGCCCAAAGCCAACTTCGCCACGCGGGTATTGTCCATCTCAGCATCTCAACAATGGCATGAATACATTTACATGTTGGTATAGATGAATAGGGATCACATACGATGAAACCACGGGGAAAGATGACCGCTCTTGTGGCTTCGGATTTGAATACCAGACGTTGGGCGCGAGCGCTCATCTTGGGTTTCTGACGCTATTCAAGCATCACCGACGACAAACAATGAATTCTGCAGTAGGTAACAGAAGTCGCGCTTCGGTCAGGGAAAAAATCAAATCCGAATGTCCACCTTTTCAAGAAATTAGATAGAAAACAAAGGGGAAATCGATAGAAATAAACCCCGAGTACCAGGAAACTTATGGTGGAATTTTCTCACGCAGCGGTTATAACAAATAATTACTTTCACGAATTTTTGAAGATTAAAATTTAAAATCGTGACACATATCACTGCTACGCAAAAATATTTGCTGTTTCAAATTTTGCACAGTAACAACAATTAACTTCTACGCTTAACTGATCAAAAAGTGCGTTTAAAATGTATTTTTCCCGCGAATAGTAATAGATTAGACCGCCAAGTTTTTCAGTAGATAGCCAGGCTAGTGTTACCGCGGCACTACGTTTTCCTATCGAAATACTAATCAATACCTATAAAGCGTCCAGCATATCTGCTTTATTTTCGAAATAATTCATCTTTTAGCATATCCTTACATGCTTAATTTACTCACACTCGTCAATATCAATGTAGTGTCCTTGTCTCAACCAGTGTATAAACCTTGACAAGCGTTTAATGCAGTCCAAGTTTCAATTGAAAATCACCCTCTTATGTACCCTAAATGTTGCTAGTATTTTTAAGATGAATCTGCACCTGATGTTGACGATAAGAGTTGAAAGGCGAAAAAAATTATGCCTGGAAATTACAGAATTGTCCCAATATCATTATTTACAAAAGAGAGATTATTCAGATGCAGCGGGATTAAAAACCGTCTATTCGATTATCGTCAGTACGCGATTGAAGTCACCAACATCGAATTAAAATCATCATGTGGGAACCTCACATGGTCACAAAAAATAACTCTAACACTTGTGTAGACTGTTGATAACGAGCATCGAAGAAGGCAATGAATCATGTAATTAACTGTAAATAAAAGAACACTGTTCATCCAGATTAATGATAGACAAAATAAAAAATTAAAAGGGTGCACAGCCCTCTGAATAGCCGCAATAGCCCAAGTAAAACACCTACATAGTATCAAGGACATCGGATAAGAACTTCACGGGGCATCGACATAAAAAAAGCAAGAACTTGCATCGGATGACAGCATGCGCAATACTACCCGTCACAATGCTCAATGAACGAACTATTTCTATGGAAATTAAAGGTCTTTGAAACTTCAGTTTTTGCAATGAAAAGTCAGAAGTGACCGTAGTACATGTCATTTCAAAATGCATTCGTCCTTGGTGCTCAGTTAAAATCACCAATACAGTACCGTACTTCGTACTCCGTAGAAACGAACTTCGCGTGGAGACATCAACAAATACAAGAACTTGTGCCGGAAGAGGACGCTGAATAAATGTACAAGCAATACAATGACAGATTTGATGGAAATAACAGAAAAAATTTCATATTTGTTAATGACAGTTTGGAAGGGAAAAGGTAGCAGAGATGTATAAACACTGATAACACCGGGAGAACTCCGGATTTGAGATCACCATGATTTCATCGTCATCAGATACTAAATTCCCGTGGCGATAGGACGCAGGAACTAACCTTGGCCATGGAACATGTAACAATACACTGATTTAGCAGAAATTAAGGAAGATTTTTCTCTTTTAATACTTGAAATGGACTATTCAGAAATTTTAAGAGTGCGCATTGATGCTCGAATAACCGGCATGTGCATCACCAGCGTGCGAAGGACTTCTAACATCGCATCTTAATGCAATGACCACAACAAAAGGCTCAAGAAACTGTGCTCGATGATGACTATAAGTATTTAACTTCGCAATTAGTATACTCATGCGAGGATATAACGAAATACAGTTTGACTACATTTCCATTGATGATAAATCACTAACTAATGTGGCGCAGGGACCCCATGAATAGCCGGCATCGAGTATATCACCGGGCCTCAAACAGGGACATTATATTCGCAGGCAAAACAACAACAGCCGACTACACGAGGAAGCTTTACGCCCGAACGCGGCCGATTCCGGTGGCTGCTTCCCATGCGGAAACACCGAACGACGCTCCCGAAAATAAACAAGCCCTCGGCGAGCGACAAAAACAAATCTCCAGATCGACGCCGAAACGAAATGGGAATCTCGTAGATCGAATTACGAAAACGTGTGGAGTGGAAGAGTCACCAAATGGGGCTTACCTCTTCTTTCAAGCTTCCGGGAAGTGACTTGCTTGCGAGACGACGACTGCTGGATGGCTCGACAAGCAGGAATCGGCCGAAAGTGGATGTGCTCGAAGGAAGGACTTGTGGAGAGGGAGACCTGAGCGCCCGCTAATAGTCCTCCACACACTTCGAACGGCGCCGAGTCTTGTGCGAGCTCGGACGGCGAATGGGCCGAGTTCATATGGGGAGGTCTCTCTCGCGTCGAAGAGGGGGAAGCTATGAAAAGGGAGGGGTAACTGCTTGGTGGCGAGGGGAAGGTTCGCAGGAAAAAAAGGTATTCAGGAGTGGGGGAACTCAGGGTTGAGGGAGGGAACGTGGGGTGAGCATGGACGTGGGGGGGGGGAGCTGAAGATGGTCAAGGTGGCAGGAATCGTGAGGAAGGGGAAGGGAAAGCACACACACTCCGCGTGTGGAGAGGCATTGGTGTCTGTATGTGGACGTCCGTGTTCCTTCCACTCTCCCCCTCCCACCGTACCTCCCCTCCCCCACCCCCCACGGCCCCCTGGGCGGTTACGTATGAATGGCCAAACGCTTGGATGCGCCGCTGTGGTGGCCGTTCC
Source organism: Ceriagrion tenellum (assembly GCA_963169105.1). Taxonomy (NCBI): domain Eukaryota; kingdom Metazoa; phylum Arthropoda; class Insecta; order Odonata; family Coenagrionidae; genus Ceriagrion; species Ceriagrion tenellum. The sequence goes on from OY720637.1 coordinate 52,234,666, forward strand.
GAGAAAAATCCTCACACAAGAGCCGTCCGCTGACGTAATGCGGGAAATTTTTTGTTTTCGTGTTATTATTTCCCTTTCCCCAACTATTCCTTCTCTCCCAGCTCATTCTCCTCCCCCTTATCTCCCATACTCTCATCCCGAAACTTCCTCGTATTCTTAGAAATCACGTCTTCGGAGGTCTGGAGGTTGCCGAGGAGGATTTCCATTGGAAAGGGGATTTCTGCCTTTTTTTCCTTCATTCGTTGTGAGTCGCTGTTTCCACCCGAGAGCCTAAATCTTCCGACACCTGCGGATTCTGGATGGATATCTCAATGTTAACTCTATCCTGCGACCCGCCGCAGGGGCGTGTGGCGGAAGGTGTTAAGACTCCACTGATAGAGATGGGGAGGGGATATGGTTCAGGGATTTGAATAGGGAAAGGACGACGTAAAATGTTTTGACAAAGTAACTCTTTTTCTTTCTATTATAATCGCATTGGTGGTGGACTCACAAGGAGAGACCACGTACATTGCTACGCCTTTTTGAATACCATATTGTTTATGATGTTCGGAATGCCAAATGCTGCTGGGAATACGTCGTGATTTGGTTGAATGAGCTCTAGTTTTGTTGCAATAAATTATTTTCTATTCGTTATTTTTCGCAAGCCTAATATAAACTCAAGAGAACACGTCTCCTTCGACAGTATTAGATGGCGCGGTGGTTAAAGACGTCGTCCCATCATAAGGAATGAGAGTAAAGGCAATGGAAACCTAGGTCGCATAAAATCTATCTAGGTGGAAAATTGCCTTTCCTCTCATTATTTATGATTAATTTCTTTCCTCCACATCAAGCCCGATACTTCTATTTTTGTGCGTCATACGTCATCCCATGTACTGAAGATTGTAGGTTCGATTCCCAACGAGGGAAATTTTTGTCAGAGAAAGGAGGATGAGAATAAGCTGCAGCCGGTTGAGATGTGGGTGTGGAGGAGAATGTAGAAAAAGCGATCGACGGAAAGGAAGACAATCCAGGATGTGAATGGAATGGTAGGTGAGGAGAGGAACTCTTGAAAGAGATCTGGTGGAGGCAAAGTATGTGGTCATGGAGGTAATTAGCAGCGGAGGGATCCAGAAGGCCGTGATGAAGGAGTGGATGTTGGATATGCGGGGAGGGGAGAAAGAGAATAGATTTTATGGACGGAATGAAGAGGTAGGATACACGCTGAGATGGAGAGAAATTGTGCAGGTTGATTTGGGTCTGCAACTGTATAAACACATAGGCTTTTTACTCTCTTCTATTAAACCTAAATCACTGACATATTGCCCACATTAGTGGCGAGAGAGAATAAGGAATTTAATAACTAACAATTCGTTTAATTCATCTCTCTCTAAATTGGTCGCTTCCGTCAATTCTATGGATGCAATGTGTGGTTAGAATTATAATCACAGTGGCTTCCTAAGCCCTGATATATATGATTACAAAGTCAAAGAAAGTATTTATATAGTTTGACGAAATTTCTACCTTTCACTAATTAAGCCTTTCTACGCATGTCTTGAGCCGTGAGGATGTGTGGTAGAGTCATGACTTAAGGACAATAACCAAGAGAAAAGAAGGGAATATGGATTAAGGAATTGGAGCGTAAAAGAGGTCATCAGCAAGGAGTGTTTTGATCGAAATGGAAAATCGTTATCCTTTGATTGTAGTCAAGAACAGTTCACGGAAATAAATGATTCTCAAACTCTTCCCCTGGACAGTGATTATTTCGTTTTACCAATTTTTAAATACCCTCGAAAATATTTGGGAAGGAGTGGTACAATTACATTTACACATTACCCTTCGAGTCACTTCTGGTGCATGGGTTTTCGACAACGTGAGCTACTCACTATATCCTACAAAAGTCATTGAAACTTCAACTGTTGATACATTTGAAATAACCGGCGAATACTCGTCAGTGGGCTAAAATGTATGGACAAAACTCCTTTTTTAAATTCCCCAGAATCAAAAATCATCGGTGTCCAGACTCCATCTGGACACCGATGGAACACGGAACACGGCCTTATAGCTGTTCATGGGGTACGGTGTATGTGTCAAACCTATAATCTAAAGGTTACCTTTTCATAATGATCATACTTAGAAGCACCTATTCACCGTCACTGGCGTAAAACAATGACAAAAATCATCATTATTAAACTAATATTTCATAAACGTACCACCATGTGTTGACATGTTTTTCCTGCATTAAATTGTCTCGTGGATTTTGAGGTGAGTGCGGAAAAGAATGAAGAGGGTAAGCTGGTTAGAGCGGGAGAGGAGCAAGGAAATGTAAGTTAAGGCTGGAGATGAAAATAAGGGGGAAGAAGAGAGAGCTTGGAAAGTGGATGGGAGACATGTTAAGTGATAAGAACAGGCTGAGGAGGCTGATAGAGAGAACACCTGATAAACGTGAGACGGGAAGGAAGAGAAGAGGTATTAAGGACGCCTTACAGGGGAACAGAGCGGAAGGAGTACAACGGACATCAAGCGAGGAATAGCCCAAGCTTAGAAGGCGTTCATGGGAAAAAGGCAACTGCTGAGGCCAAAGAAGATAGGACTACAAACCAGGAAACAGTATGTGAAAACATTCGTGTGGACTCTATGGATCGGAAGAATCGACCATTGGAAAATCTGACCAAAACAGGCTAGAAACCGTCGATACCTGGTGCTGGAGGAGGATGCTGAAGATAAAATGGACGGACAAATAAGAAATGATGAAGTGTGCAGAATAGTAGACGACGGAAGAACTATATGGAACACCATAGAGAAAAGAACAAGATGGATTGGACACACTCTGAACCACAGTGGGTTTGTGAAGAACATAATTGAAGGTAAACTTGAGGGGAAAGTTCCCAGAGAAAGACCCAGGAATAAAGTCATAGACCAAATAAAAAGGAAAGTACATAGGAAGAAATTCCAAGAGGTAAGGGAACCAGCATTAGATAGGGAAGGGTGGAGGGCGGAAGTCAACCAATCTTAGGATTGAACGACCGATGATGAAAGATGGGAAGAGAGGAAGTGTTACTTGACGGCTGGCATGTAGAGTTGCGCAGAAAAATAAAAAAAATGACCCCGAAAATAGGAAGTTAAGGTAGCTCCCACAAAAGCAATATACTAGGTAGTAACATAGCAGTAACGTATCTAGGGTTAACTAAGCGCCTGCCGCTATGCTAACAATCATTGATCTAAAATACATTCAATGGGATTGAACTTTAACGTCAAAAATAAAGTGCCCCAGTCGTCGGACGTGCTCAATGGCCAAGGGAGAATACTGAGCAGATCTATTTAAGATAACTTTTTTAAAAAATGGCTCAGCCATAAAGTTACGCCGGAAACCATCGCCTTCATCTAGTGCGCCGGTATCGAAACCAAGGAAATGGGTCGTTATGAAAATCTGTTGAGCGTAGAATATTCAAAGTTTTCAATTTCTAATCGATTTCCGCGTATGTATTTAAAGACGAGAAGTGAATTCATTTCTCTCGTAACTTTTCTGGCAGTAATGCCGTTTTTGATGAAAGGACAAACAAGTCGTAACTTTTTATCAGTACCGTTTTCAGTGCCAATATTCATTTATCTTCAATGGGAACGTTCTAAATTTACGAGGAGTTAAAAATGAGACAGCAGACGTAGTTGATATTTGAACTTTTAAGCCTGGTAATTTTTATTAAGAAACAAGAGAAAAAAATAGGTTTACGCTCGAATGATGATCGTCCAAAACTGTTATTCCAAAAAACCACGTCAATCTTCATCAACCTCCTTTTAAGATTTACTCCTATTTGAGTTCCGGAATGATCCGCACTTTTCAGTTCATTACAGCACTTGTTGCGGCCCACTTAATGAAGCTGAGACCGAACCTGCCCAGCGTCACCGTTGGAGGAAGTCCACCGCCTGATGTTACGAGGCGAATCGCGTGGAAGTGCTACCGGTTGACGTCAGAGAGACGCCAGACTCGAAAAGTGAGTGCTCTTCCCTGAATTCCCTCGGTTTCAATTTGACGATGTCCTGGAATGTCAGTGGGAAAACAAAACCAGGACAAAATCCATGGAACCATGGTAGAGGCGTTTGGATTAGAAGGGCAATCAAGATTCATCGAAGGCCACAACCGAGTCCATGCATCTATTGGTATTTTACCAGCTTACTGGTACATTTTAAACAGTTCTCCCCTTTAATTACCTCTTCCGGAATAAAATATCACCTCATTAAAAGAACTGTACTTGAAATCCATTTTTCTGAGACATTGATAGTAATGGGGCGAGAGAAATCGATAGGGGGAGGCGAGGGAAATTGTCAGTTGAGGTGTGAATCCAATAACCACTTCTCAAAGGTATTTTTAGCGTGACAACATCAAGTGAAATAACTCTCGACTGGCTCCTTCCCTCGACTTATCTCGTATGGGTACTTAGAAAAAATTATTGCTCCTTCCTCTCCAGCTCTGGGGTTTATTGGAATTCGCAAATCCTTCATCTACATCTACGTCATACCCTGCAAGCCACCCAAAGGGTGTGTGGCAGAGGGTGCTTCCACACCAGGCATGCATGAATGATACAGTAGAACACCGAAATTACATTGAAACCAGCGTACCACACATGCAACGCGCCAATTTAAAATCTACTAACCACGAAACATTCCATCGTCAATCGTTCCAACATGCAAGGGATACAAAGACTACTACTACAGATTCAAAATATCATGCATAAATAAGAACATCAATATTTACATCATGCATAAATTAGACGTAGAGAATATAAAAAGAAAGATCTACAGACTAGCTAATATCACTAATCGCACTATTCATGACGACGATCACAGCTGTTATGGTCCCGAATGGTTCGCAGAAAAAATCACATTTTATACCTATCGGTTCTACAATCTATCTCTCTAATATTATTAGCACGATCTAATCTGCCGTAGTACGAGGGGGTTAATAGTATGTTTTTCACGTCGTCAGAGAAATGGTTTTCCTGAAGTAACTAAAATAAAACTTTGTATACTCCACTAAAGGTTTAATAATACGACCCGGGTTTCGACACTTCGTGTCATCTTTGTCTTCTGACCTGAAGATTACACGAAGTGTCGAAACCCGGGTCATACTATTAAACCTATAGTGGAGTATACAAAGTTTTATTGAAGTTACTATGAATTACTTCCACAAAGTCAAGCCTGGAACCATTTCCTTTGCGATTTTCCTGAAATTTAGTTAGGAAGTTAAGCCTATAATTTAATCTATTCTGTGATAACGATTCCCATCCCAATTCTTCTAACAACCCAGACACACTAGCAAACTTATCGTAGCATCGTTTCACGAACCTAGCTCCTCTTGGCTGCACGCAATCTAATTCCGATATCAACCCCGCTTCGTATGGATCCCATACACTAACAGCATATTCCAGATGAGGCCTACAAAGTGAAAAATAACAACGTTCTTTCACTTTCTCATCACATTTTCCGAGTACTCTCCTGATAAAGCCTAGGTTCCTGTATGCTTGACCGCATATTTCCCAAATATGTTTTCCCCAAGATATGTCGTGAGTAATTGTGACCCCTAAGTACTTAACAGACTCGGCGTGAATAATTTCCGTATTATTAATTCTGTAAGCCCTTCTTTTTCCAAAAGCTGACTGCTACACACTTTTTTATGTTTAGTTCCATCTGCCACTTTTCGCACCAAGTATGAATAGCAAGTAGGTCGATTGTTAACCAGTCGCTATCTTCGGAATCGGTAATATCCCTATACACAACCGCGTCGTCTGCGAAGAGACTAAGGTTACTTTTAACGACGTTGCTAATGTCATTTATGTATAAGAGAAATAAAAGTGGACCAATGACACTTCCCGGAGGAGCACCCGATGTAACGCTAACTGTGCTTGACATGATACCATCTATGACAACCCTTTGTTCCCGCCCATGTAAGAATCGATTAATCCAACTAATAATGTTTTTATCTATTCCATATGCTTCTAGTTTTGAGAGTGACTTAAGGTGAGGTACCTTATCGAAAGATTTCTTAAAATCGAGGAATATCGCGTCAACTTAAACATTATTTTCACCCGAGAGTAAGATGTCATGAACGAAGAGGGCTAATTGGGTTTCGCAAGATCTACCCTTTCGAAATCCGTGTTGGTTATTTATTAATATTTCCTCCCTATCTAAATGACTCATAATAGAGCTTACGATTATGTGTTCAAATAGCTTACACGAAATGGATGTAAGAGAAATAGGCCTGTAGTTCCTGGGTCTTCCCTGTCGTCGCTTTTGAATATAGGTGTGACATTTGCTACTCTCCAATCCTTAGGCACTACGTGATCTACCAATGATTTGGTAAATATTAATTCTAAGTAACGCTATGTCTGATGCCAATGTTTTATATACACGAGCAGGAATTTGATCTGGACCGGGGGATTTTTTGGGGTTGATATTTTTTAGCTGACGTTCTATGCCGCGACAATTTATAATAATTTCAGGCATAAATGTTTGGGCACGAACTGGCTGCGGATCGAAAAGATGTGGTGTGCAAGTAGTGAAAATACTATGGAAGCATGAGTTTAACGAATTGACTTTTTGTAGACTGTTGGTTAGCTTTTCCCCTTTATGATGATGATTGATGTTCTTAAGCGTGTGTACTGTTGATTTATTTCCTTGAGTGTCCCTAACATACGACCAAAATGCCTTGGGATTATCGTTCAATTGTTCTCCCAGTAATTTACTTTTGAAATCAGCTAACGCCCTTCGGCACGCTTTTTTTGATAAGAGTTTAGATATTTTGTAATTTTCGGAGACTGTGTATAGTTCTTCGGAGGATTTGGTTATTTTGGCCCTTTTTAACCTAGCATGACATGCTCTCTGGTGCTTTAATGTTTTCCTAACCTCCGCGTTATACCACCTAGGCTCTGCATTGGCTCTTTTTCATTTACTTGGTATGTATTTGCTAACTATTGATCGTGTATCATTGAGGAAAGTATTCCACAAAGCCTCAGTATTACTGTTCATACTTATTTTTTTTTAAATTAGTAAATAACTTTTGCAACTCTCGTTTCATACCTTCGTAGTCAGCCCTATCAAACGAGTAGATTTTTCTTTATGGATTATGTTTCTTGATCACTCACGGAAAACTTAGCTTTAACTATCTTGTGGTCGCTTATTCCCTTATCAGTACCCATGTTTACAACCAAGTGTGGAATATTTGTCGCTAATAGATCAAGTGTATTTTTCCCTCTGGTTGGAGCAGTGAGCAGGTGGTCTATAATTGATGCACTGAGTGAGATGTGAAAGTATACAGAAGTGACTCACAAAGGTCTTTGTCTTTCCCCCAGTGATAAAACTGTACGTGTCCCAGTCTATGGACGGAAGATTGAAATCCCCACCGATTATAATATGAGTCTTGTTTTGATTGGTTAATGTACTGAGTTGACTTTCTAGTCCTAATATTGAGCTTACATGGGTATCTGGTGGTCTATAATATGCGCACACATAAATTGTTTTTGCTTTAGGATTTTGAATGGAGCATCATACGCTTTCTACCTGATCGTCGGAAAATGACTCCCTCCTACTAATATAACAATCCTTCACTGCAATAAAAACTCCTCCCCCGGTTCTTTCGACTCTATCTTTTCTGTAAACTGTGAAATTTTTCGGGAATACTTCATTATCTGCGATTTCGTTACACAACCAACTTTCCGTCCCTATAATTAAGTCTGCGTCAGTAGTTTCAATTAGATGGTAGAAGTCAGCTACTTTATTTCTTAAGCTACGGCAGTTAACTACCGCAACAGAAAAGAATTTATCATAGAGCGTATTCCCGGAAAGTGTATTCTCATTACAACTAGCTTTCTTAGGTATATTCCAAGTTAAATTACTGCTGCCACCACGCCCAGGTTTTAGTCCATGAAAATGAAGAGAAGGGAAAGAACTTAATTTCGCATCATTCTGCGCATATGACAAGGATTTTCATGAAGTTAGCGCCGCATGGATGAGAATCCTGGGCGAAAAACATAATTGCAACATTGGATATGAAATTTCTCTGCTCAGTAAAAGGCTGTATCAAAGTAGACGAATTAAGGAATGCATACATAAGAGAAGAATTTGAGGCACAGCTCATTGCATATAAAATGGGAGAACACAATGAGAAATAAAACACACATGTTAGGCGGATTCTTCGTTGAGAATACTAAGAGAAGCAATGAAATACAAGGCATCAAGCGTGATTGAGTCAGAAGACCAAGGACCAGATGGAGAATATGAAGTCGGTACACACGTAGAGCCAAATCCAAGAGCGACAAAACCAATGCTGAGTTTTAGAAAACCCATAGTGAGCACTTCATTTGAGTAACCTCGACTGCCTTTGACGCTGTCCTCGTGTCGTATTCAAGAGGATTGTTTGGAGGGAGACTGAAAATAACACATGAAAATAACCCGTAAAAAGAGTCGAAGTCACTCAAGATTATAACAAGTAGGTGTTATTTTCCCTTAAGGTTATTCGAAGTCTCAAGTCATTTCTTCGAGCAAGTGGAGCATTTTAATTACTTAGGTTGTACACTAAGAGAAAGCGGACATAGAAGACATACGGAAGAGAATAGCGCCAGCTAACGAGGCGTTTAGTAATAGAAGGGAGCTGATGACGAGGACCTTGGGTAAGGATGTGAAGAAGAAGCCGGTGAAGAGCTTGGTATGGGGCGTAGCGTTGTATGGGGCAGAAACGTGGACCCTGAGAAAGGAGGATGAGAATGGGCTGCATGCATCTGAGATGTGGAAATTGAAAAGGATGGAGAAGGTGAGGTGGACGGAAGGAGTAGGTGGCCGGAGGATGTAACAAGGGGTGAGGGATTGCTCAAGAATGTGATAGAGGGAAGGATGTTGGGCCAGCGGGGAGGTGGAAGAAAGAGAATAGGTTTAATGGACAGGAACAAGAAGGGTAGATCGTATGCTCAGGCGAAAAAGGATATACTAGAGGAATATAGACCCCTGAAAGTGTAGAAAACCTGGAGGAGATTCTCTGACATTCAACAAAACCTACCTCAAGCGGTAGAATACTTAAAAAAAAAGTCATTTCGCACTTACTGTTTGCCAATTCCAGACAGGGGCTAGAGCACTCGGACGAATACGAGGACCACCCAACCAAATTCAAGCCGATATCTTAATTTCGGATAATTCTCGGGAACCGGTGTTTTCATCGCTCAAGGCCCTTTCCTTCAAGGAGACCCTAAGTGTGGAATGATATAAACTATCATTATTTTAGTAATATGTCAATACTACGAAGTTCATTCCCCGACTTTCAACTTATATCTTCACTATCATGCACAATACTTGCCCGCTATCAGGTCTCTCCAAAGTTCTTTAGATTCTCTATCTCTCATTGTTTCGTCAAAAGTACTACCATAAACCTACTTTAGGACAGCGGACACTTTGTGACACATATTCCGCACAACACCAGTTTCTATTTACCGGGCTTTCGAAAGCAGTTAGAGGAGAAAATATTTCAAATGTACGAAATTCTCTCCTCGACCAAGTCTTCCTTGATGTCGTAGACCCACAATTAAAACTATAAAAGTTAGTAACAGCAAGTTTTATTTTGAAGGATAGCTGCATTAAGTTTTTTATATTACAATTTTAATCAGTACTGAAACCATGAAAGCCGGATTTTCATCTGCAATCATCATAGCTCTGTACAGGGATGCATATGTTTGACTCCAATGTATTTTCGAAAGCTGTCATGTCATAGAGTACCACGAATTTCATATTTATGGAGACATTTACACATAATCTGTGGTTTCAGGCTAGAGGTTCAGGATAGAGTGGAAACGAAATATAACTGCTCTATGACAAATGAGCAACTTCCACTGTAATAATATTTATTTCCAATAAATATTGTCAATAATAATTATTAAGTTATAATATATTAAGTAATATATATATATATATATATATATATATATATATATATATATATATATATATATATATATATATATATATATATATATAGTCTTCGCTCTTGCGACCAAGGTGCTAGTGGCACCGAAATATCAAGAAACTTTGTGTGTTCATTATTTTTTTGTTTTCTGTGTTTGTCGTCTGCCTTCCTCTGGCAAACTTATATATATATATAAGAAATACATAACAATAATAATTAGGTAATAAATATTATCACAGTGAAAGTTGATCATTTTTCGTAGTGCAGAGAGATTCACCCCGAGCCAACCATCCCAAATGCATAATTTAGGGTACCATATTGATACATAATGTCTTTCACATTATCGGGACATAGATTCTATTTGAATAGATTCGCTAAAAGACGACTTTGTGAAGTTAAGGTGCTGCAGTAAAGGCGGAGTGCGTCGAAATTCCTTGATTAATAGTGATTTTCCTAGAATTATAAGGGTCACAACACGTTTGGAGGATTAATTATGCATTTAGTCCGCTAAATCTCGAATTTACCCTTCACTGAGATTCTCCATGGCGTCTCTTGCGGAGGCCAAACCTCTTATTCACTTTCCGAACTTCCTCATCTTTCTGGCTCCAACCTTGATCCAAATAACTGCCAATGGTTTGGAAATGAGGGTGGCTCAGTTTTCAGCCTCCTATTAAGAGAGCTGATTTATTATCCCTTTAATAACGCATTCCATAGTGAGCTGAATTCTGAATGCTCGTCAATCTGAATGGATAATGAGTATCACAGTTGAAGTAACTGAAAAAATAAGGACTCAGGTCACCATGGAAAAGAAGCACAGCAAATTAAAACTTTTCGGGTTCTTCTCGCGTGGCAGCATTTTAATGGACCTGATGATGCCGGCTGGAATGATGGCGACGCGGTCGTCCATTAACATGCTGCAACACGGGAAAAATCCGAAAAATTCTTATTTACAAGAAAACCGCGGAAGCTTCCGTCACAAGTACAGTAAATTATATTGGGCACCGAATCTAAAATAAACTTCGAATTCAGGCAATCCTTTCGAGTCACATGATTTTATTCTCAGATTCCTCTCTGTTCGGCGAGAGAATTCGTCGCTGCCTCTTCTTGACAACTACTGCTGTTCATGATCATATTCCACAGGCTCTCATGAAGAAGACATTTTAGGCGGCTGGAGCGTTGTTTGTGCACAGACTTGCGCGAAAATTTGCAAACGTGGTCTTATTAGTAATATTTAGATAAAATAGAAAGAAATGCCGATTGAAAGAGGTTTGAATGTTGGGATTGGTAGAACCGAATAGGGAGTTGATGGCGGAGATTTGGAGAAGGCAGAAAGGTGAATGGAGGACGTGTCAAGAAATGCTGAGAATGGCAATCGAGGGGAGAACACTAGGTAAGCGGCGTTGACTGGAGGGAGAGTGGAGTGGAATGCAGCAGAAAACCAATCATCGGACTGTTGGCTAGTGATGATGATGACTCAAAATATTTTCACTATCCAAACATGTCATCTTTGAGGAAAATCAACGCATAAAAAACAAAAGCGGATAGAATTATGAATGCTCTTTTATTGTGTAACACGCCCCTGCACGCACCAACTCTGCCTCCGATTTTTTTTTAAAGGGCGCAGCCTCGTAGGCAGGGTCAGTAGCGAAGGTAAAGCAAGCGTACAGTAATGTTGCGGAGAGAAAGGCGCGCAAGAGGGAATGGAAATCTTACTGAAGCTGCGACAGAAATGGGATTATTGCTAACTCCCTGGAGATTTCAACAGCCACTTCCCTAATAAATTTGATAACACCAGGTGTCACTTCATATAAGATTTAACACAAGTATGCATATTGCAAAGACTGCTTTGTACTTTTCTGCAATTATTAAATTTGAGCGACGCGTTTCACAGCTTTATTTAATCGTCATTATTGAAGTGATTTGAATAACGCTGCAGCGTCATCTTCACGTACGAAGAAGCCCTGTACCTGAAGATGACGTAGTAGCGTTGAAACTAGTAGTACCAATAAAAAACTCTGGGGGATTTAAACATAGTTGGTATTGTCATTGTCTATTCTATAATGGACTTGCATGTTGCGCCTGAAAGGAATTTAATTGAAGCTGAAGTGACTTCCCTAATGCCTGAATCACACGATCATTTTTTCCGTCCCTTTTAAGGGATAGCTCCAATGATAGCTCAAATGATCGCTCGAAAATGATCGTGTGACGCGAACAAAGTCAGGGATGGCTCCAGCGATAGGGATCCCTATAGCTTTTTCCATCCCTGGGCACGTCCCTGGAGGCATCGCTGACTCCACCATTTAGCCAATCAGAGTGCTCGGCCGCAAAGAGCGACTCTAACGCCACGTTCGGCTTTCAATGGAATGAGAGTAGTTAACATAGAAATGATACGAAAAGGGACGGAAAAAATGATGGAAAAAGGGATGCATCATTGGCACCGAATTCTGCCTCTTTGGACCAGATGTTTCATTTCTGCCTCCTTGTTTACATCCGGTTTGCCTTTCCTGTTATCGAACCTCGCGCTATTTTCCTCTTCCATTAAGTGCATCCTCGTTGCTCATATTTGCTTTACCTGGGGTCTCGTTCCAGGAAGACCCGACCTCCACATTGTCGTATGCGTGACGTTACATCCTCGACAAATCACAGCTTTCAAATGGCATAATTTGCATTTCTCAAGGTTTTGACGTCAAAACTTCGCCATTGTCCAGTCATGAAAATTGAGATGCCTTCCTGAATAAGAGGACGTCAGTTTTTCAGAAACTGTGGTACATTGAATATAGAGCGCTGCTCACGAAAGACGTCTCATAGTTGTCTTAAGTGGGAATAAGAGGCAACGAATAGAAGTTAACTCTCGAGTACCTTGATATGTGGTACCCGGAGGTTATAAGGTTGTGGTACCCGGAGGTTTGAAGTAGCTAATCGTAAATACAAGATACAAAATTATTTTTTTATAAAAAAGCAATAAGACTGAAGTTTTGTGGTCACGTAACCAAAGAATGAGTAACCGTTAACTGATAAAGAAAATCTTCAACAAAATCACCAAATGTGAGACGACAGCAAAATGGGTTGAGCACACAGAACATATAAGGGGAAATTGGAATAAATATGGAATATACCTGGAATAAAGACAATGTTCGATTGATAGTTTGATAGATCGAAGGATGGATTTAGGGGTAAGGAAGAACGGAGAATAAAGGCCGAAAAACATAAAGAAAGATAGGAGAAGGAACCACAGAAGAGGAATGAAGATATTTTGGGAGGAAAAGGAGGAGAAAGAGAAACAATCAAACCACAGGGGACTACAGTTAGCCAAACCCGAAAATGGAGATGAAGGAGAAAATGGTGAACACGAAATGGTAGCTAAAAAATTCTGCATCACTTTAGTCTTAAGCTACCACACGTATGCATGCATGAAATCCCTCACTCATACGTCTGCTGTTCATGCCTCTGACGGACACATTACGGCATTTAATGATACGCTTCCTGTCGAGTGTAGATGCGTTTACGATTGACGTTTCATTCGCACATCCTTTGTGTTACATTCACTGCGTCATGGATTGGGTATCGATCAGGAATTCTAAGTCCGTGGTGTCAATACAAGCGGCGCGCCTTTTGTAACGGCAAACACTAATTGAGGGAGCGTTCTGCAGGATTTTGCTTCGCGTTCTGTGTCCACAGGTGCAGGAATGACACACAATGAAATGTATTACACAGCATTTCCTGAAGTCGAAAAAAAATCCTCACAATTTCCAGTATTTATAACCATTCTATAAAAGATCTACCGTAGCGCCTGCTTATACGCACTACGTACTCAGCCATTCCAGTAAGTATGAGCACAAAACCTGTTTCGTATCCACGAGCGATGTGTAAAATATCTCGAGATTTCTGATGAATAGGTTCAGTACGTTCCTGTGAGAAGTAAAAACATTAATAAGCAGTTGTGATAAAAGTGAAAAATAAAATGGCAAAATATGTACATGACGTAGAACTGAGTTTTTCCATCTTGTTGACATTTGATTAATCCCTAATTATGTTGAGCGAATTTTATCGCCCGCAAGCTAATTCCAAGGAAACAGGAACCTGTTCCGCATTTTAGTTACTGACGCTCAAGAATTTGTCTCTCTGAGAATTCTATAAATAAATAAAATGCCTTTAAATAAGAATTCATTATTTACTCTTGATTTCAGGGTCACATTTTACGATTAACTAGTAGTAAGGTAAATAAAAGTTGAAGTTTTTAAAGTTATAACACGGAACGAGAAATTTTCCATCTCAAAGTCTATAATTTAACCGATAGCTTTAAAAGGACAAATGAAGTAAGCTCGACGACGAATTGCATCGTTACCTTGTTTATTGCCACAATGCAGGATAGTAAATTTCTTGTCAGCTAAGGGAGGCGAATCCATTCCACGCGACGGAGGAAAAAAGCTATTAATCTAGTTGATTATACACAACTTGGGGAAGTATGGTCATGGCATGAAATTAAGGCGTCATAAATGGCCTTCAGGGAATCGATAACTTGAACTTAAAGGATTGGTATGATGAAAAGACTAATTTAGAATTCGATATGGATAAAATAAATTTGAATCATTTTTGGATATCGGCAGAAAATGTAAACTTCTATAGAGTCGATTATTTTCTTCCCAGGATTACCGAAAACTTCGGCGTGGTTCACGTTTCGTTATTGTTTTTACCCAATCTTTTAGGATAAAAGAGTTCTAATTATAAAATATTTGTAACTTGTACTCAAGTATCCTCATTAACTATGAATTTATTCAGATATTTTTGAAGATTGGCTCAAGTACAAAGTGCGCAAAAACCGGTGACAAGACTCTTTGAGTCCCATTTTTTCCTGAAACATAGGAAACCACTTGTACTATTGTGGCCACTGCTAGAAGATGTAACGTTGGCTTGGCCTGTCCGCCATCTTGGTTCACCCTGATTTTACTTTAGCGCGTATGGGCTAACGCAATAACTTCGCTATTTTCATGTTTTCCATCAATACATAACTAGAAATCAGCACGCATTTACTTCTGTGATATGCAATCTCCTTGCGCATATTTTTTTATTAATTTGAATTAATAATCATAAGCACTCCTGGTGAAAACTATTGCGAAATTGATTAGAATCCGTAGAGGTGGACCGCAATGAATCACATCAATGGGTCCCGACGAATATTCCAAACCCTTGGAATTAGAAATCTTGGATGACGCAGGGGTCTGCGAACTGACCCAGAGAAGTTAAAGTTCATCTTCCTAAAAGTTTTAAAAGCCGATATTGCCTTTAATATCGAGCCTAGGGATACCTTGAATTATCCAGATATCGGTATTGCCCGAGTTATCGAGCTAGAATCGAGCTATACCCAGTCAATACTCTCATGATGATTTGCTTATATATTCGTTTTTCCGGAACTGAGCTCGTGATTACATCCAAACCGGGTCAGGCACCTCGGAAATTCCATCGAGAAACCTTATGGCCATCACTTATTCCTTTTGCGTGCACTCATAATTTACACTCGACGGCATAATTGAAGCCTGGTGCCCCAAAGCCTCAATTCACATGCCTCAGTGGCTCGTATGACATGGCAATGATGCATAATAGATGTAGGTCATAAAAAAACCACCCATCAATTGGAATACGTGTCGGCACGTCGCTTCTAAATCCAAGAATGCTTTCCATATAACAGATACGGATTTTTTAGCTGAATCGCAAAAAAGCATAAGAACCGAAATATTCATACGTTTCATTTATAGTTTTTTTTATTTTAACCTGAAATATTTATTCGCCACCTGCTGTTAATTAGCACAGTGATGGGTGTGCGAATTGAATTCACGATAGTTGAAGAGGTCAATTCACAAAAGAATGATCTAAATTTCTGTAACAAAATACCTTCACTCATCTTCCAGATTTTTATTGTTCTCAAAATAATCCTTAATCAAAATATTCCTCATGATGGAATTCATACATTCGTTCGTACAATAATATGCCGTATAAAGTGGCCTTAAAATATGATTTTATTTTTGTATAAATAATGTGTTTGTGTTTATATGTATGTTTAATCTTGTAATAGCGCTTTCACTTTGACGATTTCTATGTTACTTTCTAAACAACAGAAAAAATCATATTCTATTCTGTAAGGAAAAGCTTTACCGATTGCTTTTTTATCACCTTATACGCTCCGATTTCCCTTAAGGCTGAGCCGAATCTAACTTTTTTCCTTCCCAATTTCCCCGCCTGCGCCACATTCTTAATTTTATTTTCATATCAACTTTTGACCATCCGCCGGATACGTAAAACTCATTTATCACTTTTGTAATGTCTTCTCCGAATTCCCTGCCCAGCGTTTGACATGTGGCCAGGATATCAAACTTCATAATCATAATTTGAGCTTTCGGAGAGCTGACTAGCGCCTTATTTCTAAGGATTAGAATGTCATTGGGTTATTTGGAAGACTTACACAATTAAAAAAATGATCTGAGCGAAGAAGTTCCATCGGATAACTAACGGCGAACGTTCCTTGCCCGCTAAATGTGTATGCAGCAAAAATTCTAATCTCGTACATCATAACTGTGCAATGGCCTCAGATAAAAATTATTGCGCCGCGATAGTGAATTCTTGGTAATACTGACACTTCTACGCGGTAACTCTTAAGCAACCTCAAGCGCATATGGCAGGAGGTGAATTTTTACCAAACATTCGCACAGTGTATTGCCTATCTCTATCCTACATGTGTAAGATTTCCTTGCGAAAATATTACACTCGCGGATCATCTTCTGACGTATTATCTGTGGTAGCGGGTTCTTTCAGCGGAATACCGAATTCGTGAATTAGTAATAGTTTACTTCCTAAACTTAATTTCAAGAACAATTTGTTTTGGTATGTGTTTTTATTCAGTTAATAGTCGATTTTTCACATTTATCTCACAAATGAGGAACGATGAAATGTGATAAAGACTAGTCATAAGGGCCTCGTTAGACAACACACTAACCCGCACGTGCTCACGTAGAAGTTCATGTATGAATGCAAGAACCAAAGAGAGCATGTTCCATTTACCTGTTCATGAATTTGTACAATAAGGGGTGGTTAGACTGTTTATTTTTGCGTTCATTCACGCGTTCATGCGTTCACAAATTATCTCGTACTGGTTAATGTATCGTTTAACCGTGGCTTTAAATCTAGTATTTTTCATTGATATGTAATTTTTGGCTATTTTTTATTTAGCGTAAATGAATTTCAATAGGTGACATGTAAATTAGCCAAGAAGAACTTTAGATTAACATCGCGTTAATTATTTCTGATTTATCCTACAGGTGCTGGAAAATGGCAACAGCCAACTTGAAGGAGGCTGTCAAAATACGCTACAGGATAGGTAATGACAGAAAGTTCCTCAAAAATCTCTTTATAAATGAAAAAAAGAATTGTATGACTAATAAGTTAATATAGGAATTAATTAAAAACTACGAATCAGTTACGCTGGTTGATCCTCTCTTGAATCAATCGCAATTCCATTCAATCTACTGAATCCAGTCCATCCCATTAATTACATTCATTCTACTGAATCATAGATGGACCAGTATCTGCTACCTATAAGCTATTTGGCATACGTAAGTTCGTTGAATTAGCTCTGCACAATTTTCACGTAGAAACTCAACACCACCATCAGCTACACGATCGGCTGATATTTAACAAGGCGAGGACGCAATATGTGTGGCTGTAAGCCGTTAATACTTGGATAGAAAAGAGATAATAGGCCAAAAAATCAATACCTTAAAAATATCCAGAGGCATTGTTTTCATTTAAAGTGTAGTTATGTGTTAACCTTAGCAAACATCTACTTAACATAGCGAAACCAAGTAGACGTCCCTAACAGCAGGGAAAGGTAACGAAAAAATGGTACTTACTTGAAAGGAGGTCATTAATTACATGAAATCATAACTCTTATAATTATAATTATGCGGCGAGACCAAATAAAAACCTAATTCAGAGACTATGAGGATTGCAAAGCTTGCCAATCTTGCCATGCAAAATTAACCGAAAGTAATAACGAGGAAAGTTTTGTTTTGATTCCCGGTCAACCTAGTAACAATGCATGAAGATGTGGAAGGAGTTCGGCACCACATAAAATTTTTATCGATGAAAATCAAATCATACAATTGTTTTATCAACGCCAAACCTTAGATATAATGAATTCTCGACACTGAACATTAGTTTGACACGGTCAAGTTTAATCAATTGCGTAAATCTTTAGCTATGGGGACCCCTGGAGGAGCTTGCATCCGCCGCCAGACGTAGGGGAGGTAAAGGGGACCCCTAGGGGCTGAGGTGCAACTATAAATATCGTTATTGACGAAGAGGCCTGCTGGGGGCTGGCGGGCCCCTAGGTAACGACTACAAATATGGCCCGTCACACTTGTCAATTCCATAACTATCTTACCGCGGATAAACATTTATTGTAGCATAAATTTAGTCACCTAGGTAATGATTGCGTAAATTGTGTGTGGAAGTGCGCAGAAGAGTAGAATAGGAGAGGACCATATGAAACACCATATAAAAAAGAAGAACAAAGTGGGTTGGACACACCCTGAGACACCATGGGTTTGTGAAGAACATGAGACCCAGGAATAAGGTCATAAACCAAATAAAGCGGAAAGTACATAGAAAATGATACCAGGAGGTAAGAGAACTAGAAAGGGAAGGGTTGAGGGCTGCAGTCAATCAATCATAGGATTGAACAACCAATGAATGAGACAATCATTTCTTTGAAATAATCAGCAGTTTTAGGGTCAAATATGACTGATAAAATAGGTTAAGGACTCAAGTGTCTATTGGATGGACTTTCACCGCCCTATGCATGGTAATGTGGCTTCATCCTGCGTTACTGGCGGATTCACCGACGTAATTTTAGGTTCCGTTTCCAAGGTCGAGGAAAATAAATAAATGCATGAACTAACTTGTTATTAAAAGGATCTGCGCATTTCCAACAAATGCCTGGTTATCTGGTTGAGGCTACTGTGCAAACGAAGACAAATTTCGAAACCCTCGAGCGAAGCTTTCGATCGGTCATAGAGGAGATCAGCCGCATGGATTTGCTCTCGGAATCGAGCTGTTTTATTACTTTGTTATTCACGCGCGTCAATAAATCACCCGCCGCATTCGATTATCGCATCATATTGCCGCCGCATAAATAATCGTATCTCTCCTCCGACGCAGAACTCAAAGAGGTCGCCCTAACGAGAAAACAAACTGGGTGGGTTTTTACCGTTGTCGTGAGGTTCTCGGGAACTGTGGTGACTCAACGGCGGAATTTTCTCCGCATCGGATGCATCTCGCTCGCCAAGCTGAGACAGCGTGGTGGGAGTGGCGCTCACGGAGAAAGTCACGCGCCAGTCAACTCGTCTCCGGGCAAAGGACGCCGTTTTCAGTCAAGGCTCTCGCTTCGAGACGTGTGAAGAGAGCCAAACAATCCGCAGTCGAGCCGTGTCCAAGAGAATGCGAGACAAGAAGGAAGCGTGCGCCCACACATTTGGAGTGCACGACGCTTATAATCAATGGTGCTGTCAGCGAGCAGGCATTCACTTAAACGAGAGCACAGTCCTCCTCGACGTTGACCGCAGCTAATTTACTTCATTTGAATATTCTACCATTTTTCTCAGTTGATTCTCTTGACTTCATTGAGTATTCTACCATCTTCATTTGAGTCGGTTTTTCGGACAGTCGTAATTCTAACGTCCTAATTTCTGGCACATTGCACTGCCTTCTCTACTATACGTGATCCGCCATTAGATACCTCTTAATTCCCTCATATCGACTTCCCCTTCCTATTTCCTCCAGAATTCCTATCCTCTTCCTTCCTCATGCATATGTACCAGAATACGCCGCTGTAACTGTTTAAAGGGTGCGATTTATTGTTTCTTAGATAAATAAAGCTTAACCGCATGTAAAGGTTATAGAATAAAGGCATTGACTGAGTATTTCAATCCACCTTGGAATGGAACCCCCTTCTTTCCATAAGTTCAATGCTTCACCCAACGCAAATTCGCGCAATGAGGCATAGTCGCAGAATGTAACCCCCACATTCAGGAAAGTTTCACTGTATTTGATTGTCATTGTTAACCTTCCATAATTTCTATGCATAAATGCAAGATGTTTTTTTAAAGCTGCGTTTAAAAGATATATGTACCCTGTAGCCCAACAACCAGGAATAATAGAGAAATCACCCAAAATAACCAAAATCAGGAAACATTTTAATAACAACAATGCAAAACTAAGGGCAGTTAAGAAAAATAAATACCAACCGTACAAAAAACTAAGGACACTTGGTAATATCAACAAACAACAAAGAAGAACCATGGAGAGGAAAAATAAACAAGAGAGAGAAGGGGAGACGAGATACAAGAACCAGGGAGGACAGAAACTAAGGAATCAGGCGGAGATTGGCCAGTGGAAAATACAGTGAAAAGGGGAATAATACAGGCCAAAGACATCGGAGAATACCAGAGGACGGTCGGTCGAGATAGGACGACAGTGAATGATCCCACAGCAGATGGCAGACAGCTGATGTCGGAGATTACCTGAGGATGGTCGGCCGTGATTGGACGACAGAGAGTGATCGCGGCAGACAGAAGAGACCCCGTGCAACCAATTATACCTACTAGTGACGAGCCAGACAAACATCAGAAATATAGGCAGGTTACAACTCATGTGGAAAGATATACCAGCACATTAAAGATAAATATTTCATCATGTAGACCCCCAAAATCGCACAAATGTATGACTATTGGCCAAAATATAGCCTGTTCTAATGTGGAGCATTTGTCCGCGCATCTGTCCAGCAATGCACCAACATGGGTACATACATCTAGAGATGGGCCATTTTGAAAATTACAGTAGTAATTGTGGTAAATTAACTAAGTTCGTTTAAATGTTCACTAAGTTTCTAATTTTATGCTTGAGAGAATTTTTTAACATGCAATAAAACTAGCCACTGCACAAACTAATCTATTTCAACAAACCTTGAACTACTCCAGGGGTATACTCTTCTGTATAATTTTCAGAAGCTAAATCCTTATCCAGAAGTTGACAAATAGTAAGGAATGCCCAAAGTCTCTCCAGGGTGATGCTGAAACTGATGCTCTTTCTCAATGGTTTGTGATGGCCGATACTTCATGGCAAATGTTTCTAGTTCTTCCATCACTTTGCCGTAAGGTTTTTTACTAGAATAACCTATGATGAGATGAATAAGAGTATTCATTTATGTTACATAAACAAGAAATTTTCTAGATTTTTAATTATTAAGAATTCAGCTGTATGATGCTCATAGCTGCATACACTGGGTGATATAATGAGATACGCATGCATAAAGTTAGAGGTTTGAAGATATCTAACAAGTTCATGCTAGTCATTCAAATAATTACAGAATATAGGATTTCATATTCTTAATCAATAGCTATGATGGGCCTCCCACTCAACCTCTTAAGATGTTTTGGTATGGACGGCTAAGGGGAATGCTGGCCAACCATTTCAGGCCTTCACTCAACACTCAGGCCAGATTTTCACTCAACTCATATTTACATGTAACTCAGCTACGAGTTAACTATTAAAGATAACGACTTCAGGTTTTCTTTATTTGGTTCAGGAGATAGAATTCCAAAAGGCGATGAGAAAGAAAAAATTTATCCCTGTGGGTTAGTGAGAAAACTTACCTGAATTTTGGTTAACAAACACTCACTTCTCAGCCAGAAATTTGAAAATCGAAGATGATCAGTTTCTGGCTGCATCATTCTTCTATACCTTGCGTAAAGAACATCCATCATTACTCGTTTCCGAGGTCACAACCTTTAAAGCAATGGACCCTTGCCCACTAAAAATATAACTATTTTCAGGAGCTGTGAGGGCAAACTGCGCCATAACGAATTTGTTTCCTCCCTGCAGTACTCCTGCCACTGTCTTTGCGGCAATGTCATAGGAGGCGGAGGGGATGAGGGCTTTCATCATATGCACATCGACACTTTGTAATCTACTCCCTAGGTGACTCTATTTGGGCTTCTAGTGTTCATGAGGATCTGTATGGAGAGTGTAGTCGCCAAAGAAACTACCCACGCCTATAACAGATTGTTAGCTTTTTTGTGTTAACTCAAGAGATATGAAAGAGTAACTATAACCAGAGAAAGAGAAGGTCTATCAGAATAGAAATGTGAGTAATCCCGTCATTTAGGGTACCAATGTATCCATTGGCGGTGCAATTTATAACGTGCCAACCTATGTTTATGGGAAGAATTTTTCTATTATTATGTGGTGCTTATTGTCAGCCCTATTTATTCCTATTTAGGACAAAATTTTATCACAGCATGTTTATATTGCTGGCAATTAAAAGGTATTCTCGAAATTTAATTCTGGCAATATACATATTAATATTGAGTGGTAGTTAGAAATAATGAACAAATTTTGTGTGCAGAAAGAACAAGGGGAGCATAGATCAAAATGAATAAAATGTTTCCAATCATTGCATTTAACAAATGATGTGGTACAAAGTCACTCGCATGGGTGCATATACACCAGGGTTGAAATTTTCCATGAATAAAACATTTGACTTGACCAGGATTCGAACCCAGATCTCCCAATTGCCAGTCAGGTGTGTTAGACGAAGTCGTGCTTACAAAGCCACTGTCGCGGTGGATAAACCCAACATTGTCATTATTAAATCGTCTCATTCAATCGTCAACCTTTCAAAACTTTTGAAAAACATTCCAGTAACTAAACCTGCTGACATAGCAAAATCAGCTGTAGGTAAGCACACAGTACTCTCAAGAACTGCTGCCATGTACAGGCATGTAGGCGTTAGTTTGATTTCAACTTTGGACTTGATTCTCTCCTCAGTAGTTGTTATTTGCAAAATAGAAATATGGACTTGGCATACTTTAAAACTGAACACTCAATTCATTAGACACGCAAATACATATACTTTTTTGTCCAAAATTTAACCAAACCTTTGGATTTTAAAGTGTAAAATCCATACAATCAGCTACAAGGTGGATAGTTTTACCCCTGACCTGCTGAATGGAAGATTTTGTTCTATGTCCAACAACATGCACTTATTTTTATTACAGCTACTTATCTTTCAAAAGGAATAACCATTGTTTTGGTTGTGTTCAGCATTGTACCTCACCTCCATGAGCTACCATCCTTGATATATATGCCTTGGCATCAAGTATGTTAGACAGAGTAGCACGAGGTATTTTCTCTCTTGTATCTCGTTCTTTGTGAGCAGCATGCCATTGCTAAAACACATTTTAAATACAGATAAGTCAATGGCAAAATATAACTTAAGCAATCAATACATTCCTAAAAACTTACAGTTGCAGACGAGCTGAACATAATGATGCTTAAATAGTCTCTGTCATTTAATGAACTTAAAATGTGCTCCATAGCTTCTTTAAGTTGGTCCAGTTTTTGAATTTTCATTGATTCAAAAGTGTCAAGCACAAATATGGCATGCTTATTAGGCCTTGTTGAGTTGTCAAATATATTTGTACTGGGAGCAAAAAAGTTCACGAAGTATCCATCATTCAGCTGGAAGGATCAAACATTTACACAATTATTTGAAGAATCGTTTCCATGATGAATGCAAACCAGAAATCATTTCTTATTTCTCAAGGCTGGAATATAACATAATGCTTGAGGCTTTTTCAGGTCTGTATGACATGCTCAGCCATGCAGGAAGAGCAAATTATAATTCACGAAATATTTTGAGCATAAAGGTACAGAAGCACCCAGGTAAAAACATTTGGACTGTTATTGCTCGGAAACTGGGCTGTAAACGCTCTGAAAGACTATTATGTGATCTCAGAGAAGTTGGTTACTGGTCTGGATTTGAAACATATTTCAAATCCAGACAAGTTTCAGAGAACAGCTGATGGTTGGTTAGGTCAGCTAGGGATTGAATAGATTTGTGATTTTTGTTAAGTTTCACTCTTGTTTATTGTTCTGATGTCGATACAAGACTATAGTATTTATACTGAGAGTGACCATTCTAGATTATGCTGTACAATTTCAGGAAAATGCCAGAACAATGTTCTAGAACAGTCAACAAAGTGCGAGAAAAAAGCATTAACAAATAGTAAACTCCAGGATCGGGAATCGAATCTGGGCCGCCCGCTTGACAGGCGAGCAAGCTAGCCCTGAGCCACCGCACCAATCGGCTAGGCAGGAAGCAAGAGCATTACTCGTTTTGCTGGTGCACAGGCAGTGTGGAAGCACACCAGTAGACAGGGTTGCCACAAGAGCAATTATAGAACAAATATTTTTACTTGGTAATTCTCTATCAGCTATTACAGAAGAGTCTTGTCATTACTCTGGGGCATCCCAATTTGATTGGGTAGGAATCAGACACCCTAATATATGAGTAACCACATAGCATAGTAGGTTATAGGCACATCATTGACCACTTGTGAACATAGGGACAATCTAAAAGAGGTTAGAGGTGATAGCAGCCAATACTCAAGAGGAGCTCAATGAAATTCAAGATCACATAAAAGAATGTAATTAAAAGCAGTCATATTTAAGTAGATATTATCTCAGTCTAAGAAAGTAATATTTTGGCAATCTTAGATCAACATAATGCTACCTAATCCTAAGCTATCCTACGCTTCATCCTAATCCAATGCTACATTATAAAGTACCTAATCAATAATTATGCTAAGGGTACGTAATTATAACAAGTATGGCTGAATTATTTTGTAGGATCCCTTTTTTATTGCATTTTTGTAAAATATTGCAGTGTTTTTCATAATTTTGCCAGTATGTATTAAAATATATGGTTCCAAAATCAAAATCATTCACCAAAATTTCACCAGCTCCAGATATGTGGTCAACATCATACTGGACTAAGAGGCGCTGTAAAGAACTTTCCTTATCCTCAAGCAGTGAAGAAGAATTATCTACATGATAAAAAAGTTCTTTCTGCTGCTCTATGGTTGGTCTATAAGTAATGAGGGCAGATTTTGGTGAACTTCTTGAAACTTCTACATACCCACCTGCCAAAACAACAATAAGGGTTCATTAGTTATAAAAAATTTTCATCCACTGAACATAGACAAATGAGCAGAGTGGTTCTAGGGCAAACTCTAGTACCCATGAAACTCAGCAGTCTCAGGAGGCCCCCACCGATTTCTCTGAAGAATTTAATTTTAAACCGATTCCTTCAATGTGAAAATTACAAATAGACATAACTTAGACCTTTATCTCTATTTTCTTTTGCTTTATTTTCACTTGTATCTTTCATATAAAGAAGGGGCCTTAACGAATTCTTGCAAGGGGCCGGACTTTGTAGATCTAGCCCAGAGTGGTTCATTCATAAACAACAGAACATACATGCCATTGTATATTTAACGGGGGTTTATTCTTTAAATAAAACTCGGACCCCCAAGATGCAATCAGATTAGATATATTTTGCTGCAAAAATACTGGTACAACCATGCCACATCTTGAATGACAATCAACAACCAGAAGTCACTCCTGCCAACCTCATAAGTTGGACAGGAAATCCTAGAACCGGAAGTTCACAGATGCCAACCTGTCTCATATATATAGTCATCTGCTACACAAGTAGGCAGTAGAAGTTAGGGGAGGGATGGCTAAGTTAGAGATGAGTAAATTACCATAATTTTCATTTTAGATAAATTACTGTGGTAAATGATGGTAATTGTTAAAAATTACCATAATTTTCCGGTAATTTTTAATTTTCTGCAATTAATCGCTGTTAGAGGATTTCATATGAAAGCCAGTAGCAATAGCAAGGGGTTAAAGAGATGTAAATCATTGTTATTGCTATTTTAATGCATTAGAAATAAAGAAAATTTAAAAACAAACTTGGCAGCCCATACGCAATTTGGCATGAGAAATTTTCGTTCACACCATTGATTATGATATCCTCACAAATATTCCATAAGTAAAAATATTCCACAAATGAGTTAGACGTGTCTTTATTAATAATTATGATTGTATTAAATATATGTAGACTTCACTTAAAATAATGTTTACAATATATTTGTATGAGCAATATCTGAGACGGAATTATACCAAAAATTGTGGTAAATTTCAGGAGCTGTGGTAAATTAAGTAAAATAACACAGTAGAAGTATTTTCCAAAAACTTAGATGGTAATTTTCAGAATAACCCATCTCTAGGCTAAGGGGTAAGAAGCAGTGGTGATGTTGATAGGCAACAGTTTTTCCCATTGTCCTCCAGAGGAATAGATGATCCTTTTCCAGGCAACACACAGCAACCCTGGGTCATTGCATTTGGCATTTAATGGAATGTGAGAGAAGAGAAGCCACTTCATGTTGGTGTTTATCTTACAACATTACGTACATAGATGACTTTTATATATTTCAAACAATGAGAAAAGAAATTTGTTTGAGCAGCTTGAGCATAATTTTAAGATTTAGGACTTTGAGGATGCTCAGAATTGTTTGGGAATGAGGGTTAAGAGGGATAAAGAAAGTGGATCAATGACTATTGATCAAGAGAAGTACATCAAAGATGTCCTAGTAAGGTTCAGGATGGCTGAATGTAAGCCTGCAAAAACTCCTATTGGGGCAAATATTCATGCAGAATGGTATTCTGCAGGTGGTAAAAGATCTGTAAAGGTGCCTTATCAAAATTTGATTGGCAGTCTTTTGTACCTGACCACTAACACTCGACCAGATATTGCTATTATATAAGTGTTTTGAGCCAGTTCAATAACAGTTACACTGATATTCACTGGAGTTGTGCAAAGCGAGTGTTGCGATACCTGAAAGGTTCAATGATTTACTGTCTGCGGCATAGTAAGAGTGGTAAGTATGGTTCTGGTATTACTGGATTTGTGGATGCTGACCATACAGGAATGTTGTCAGATTAAGATGTATTGTTGGTGTTTATCTGACAACATAATGTACACTGATTGCTGTATGGCAATTGCTTAGTATTTATATTTGTAGTGTATATTTTTGCCGCAGGTGTCTCTGCTGTATTGTTTTCTTTGTTCGCTTTGGTACTTCCGGTTCGTAAGTTGTTACAGTTGCATGTGACTGAATGATGTTTCATTAAACATGAGCCTTTTATATCCGTGAATTATTCGCTGATCCTATTGAACCTCAACACTTCATCGCAGAAAAATATGCATCTATAGAGAGCTTCCACAGCCATGAGCCAAACTCAACCCGTTCCTGTAGTACAGCCGTTCTCTCTCATCCAGGAATATCACCCCCATCTTTCCCACCTGAACAATCCAAAAAAGGCTAGTGGAATGCAAACTTTTGATCATGCACCTACAGAAATGTTGACATACACAACAGTACTGAAAGATGGAATCAAATACAATTTATCAAATTTCTAGTACCATATTTAGTTCTGCCACCAGGGGCACCCAAACACTGAATTGTATGATAGGAAAGGCAGGCATTTATGAAAGAGAATAGAGAATCGGTAACTTTACTTACTTTATTTCTTTGAATTTTTTTGCAGCCAGAAAAGGGTCATTTATTACCTGATATTGTATCTTCCAATTTAAAACTATTTTTTGGCTCGGGCACTTTCATAACTGTGATATTCTGAGACTCATGTATGTACACCTCAACTGTCATGTCTCGGATAACCTAAAAGAAACATAAAATACTCAATTATCACAACAATAGTCACTAAGCACTAAACATACGTCGGTAATATCAGTAATATACTGAGTGGAAAGTGAACATTGTTCAGTGCATGCTGATTTTTATTCTCACTTTATGCTTAAATGTATACACTCAATAAAAATACATATTACATGTGGGCAGGTAACACCGAATTTGAAATATGCTAGATATACGCCAGTTATGACCCTGCACAATACTTCGAACAAAACAAAACAAGTATTTCTCAACTCTGTGCTCTCATAAGGAAGAGTTATGACATTAAATAAAATTTTTCTCCAGAATAGCTCTATGGTTGTGTAAGTTTTTTATTCCCTATCTACCTCTGATATACAGGGATCGTCGCTGTCAGTCACTTTATCATTAATCCAGGTTAGCAGATCTGATATTTTTCAAAAGATAGGGAGGCTCTCTAATTCATACTCAACAGGACCTGATGGGATACCAGATTATTTTGTAAAGAAATGTCAATATATTTTGACCAAACCATTATATTGGATTCTTAATAAATCTTTAATGGCTGACAAATTTCCTGATCAATGGAAATCAAGCTATGTTCACCCTATTTTTAAAAGTGGTAATATGAATGATGACAAACAATATCGCCCTGTTTCAAAGCTTTCAACCATTCCCAAAATATTAGAGTCAATAGTCAGTGATGTGATTTCACCTGTGTTTAATGATATAATTGTTGATCAGCAACATGGGTTCAGATCAGGGAAATCTACTCTTACTAATTTAACTGAGCTAACTCAAAACTTATTAACTTCAGTGGAAAATCGTGGTCAGATTGATTGCATCTACACAGATTTGTCAAAAGCTTTTGACACCATCAATCATAAAAGACATTGCCAAAATTAAATCTTATGGTGTTGAGGACCTTATACTTACATGGTTGGACTCTTACTTAAGCAATTGTTCTCAGGTTGCCAAAATTGGCAGTTTCATTTCAGAAACAATTATGGTGACTAGTGGTGTACCCCAAGGTGCCCACTTAGCACCATTACTCTTTAACTTATATGTGAATATATAGGTGAAGTCTCCATAATTCTAAATTTTTAATGTATGCTGATGACACTAAATTTTATACCAATATTTATACTATTAAGGATTGTAAAATCCTACAGAATGATATTCATCGATTAGAAGATTCCTGCATTGCAACTGGACTGAAATTAAATGAGTCAAAATGTAAAATAATATTGCTTTCTGAATCTGCAATCGTTGAATTCCCATATTCATTTAAATTTGGTATTGTAGTTGAAAGGGTAAATCAATTACAGATTTAGTTGTGTTTTCATCTACTTTAAATTTTCAAAATCATATTATTTCCATTAAAAATAAAGCAATAAGACTTTTAGGCTGTGTTAGTAGAATTTCAAAAGACTTTACTAATGCTTCTACTCTCCTTTTCTGTTCACTTATAAGACCTCTTTTAGAATATAACAATCAGGCCTGGAATCCATAAAAATCTAAGTCTATAGATAGTTAAGAATCTGTTCAAATAAATTTTTTTTAAATAATGGGCTATAAAACTGGTATTCCTAGAAAAGAAATAGATTATTAACACAGTCAAATGAATCTCAAATTAAATTCGCTAGCCAGAGACGTTTCAATTTTGATGTATAAATTAATAAATTCACTCCTTTTCCTCTATAAATTAATAAATTCACTACTAGACAGTTCAAATTTAATTTCTCAAATAAATTTTCACGTTCCCCAAAAAAATACAAGACAACAATTGGCGTTTGCAACAAACTGGCATCGCACCAACTATTCTTTTTTCTCTCCCATAGATAGAATGATGAGATCAGGCAAAAAAATAGATCTCGACTTTTTTCACTCATCCCTTTATAGACTAAACAAGTATCTTCAAAATTACCATTGCAAAAACCATTAGGGGTTTTTTTTTATTTATCGATAACTCTGCCCAAGTTAGTCATCTGAAGGTGATTCAAATATGTTTATATGAAGTATATCATTGTTGACATCTTGAAAATCTAATGTAGATGGAAGTGTAAATGTGTATTTGATATTTATCTATGTTATTGATCTTAGCCTTGTCCTACTCATGTGCTTAATTCATACTTTTATTGATGTTATTACTTACGTATTTTTTATATCAATAGTGTTTACCGTAAATAAATTTCTTGATTCTTGAATCAATTCAAGGAATATAATTACTACAAAAACAACTGAGAGGTAAACAGAGGTAATCTATCCTGTTTCCTCCATGGAGTTGAGAAATGTAAATTAATTTTCTCAACTCCTTGGAGGAAAAATTATCCAATTCTGGCAACCACTCCATTTGCTACGTAAATTACTGGTTTAAATATGTGGACGGCATCCCTTGTCTATGGTCTGGTATTAATTATTTAACTGGCAGTTAACCGCCAGTTGAATCCTCAACTCAACCATACGAACTCCCCTCATCCTAATATTTCCTAATGAATGGAAAAAGACGTGAATGGCTCACAACTACATAAGGCCAAAATATCAATTCTGAGCAAATATGAAAGACCTAGTTTAATTATTATATTGAAGAATGGTATAGCATAAAGGATTAATCTTTTGACTATGTGATTAATGGATCTTCAGTTGGACTGCTGGTACACATCCATTTAGGTACATCATGAACGAAATTGAGGAGCTAACAACATTTAAACATCAGGAAATGCGAAAATAATTGCATAGTGGTTTGGTGGACCTCAATACTTAAAGTGATAAGAGAATGAATGCAGATATTCTTTTTTTTAATAAAATACTAAATAATAGAATAAATTCATCACAGCTGCAGCAAATATCCTTTTTTGATGCTGCAATGATATCCTTTTGTGTGCCTATTGCTCATACTTGCTGTAAGAGAACCTTTGGTCAAGAACTTTACGGGACCAATTATTTATATAATAGCCAATTGGCAATAGAATTATGAAGGTGGCAAATTCTATGCCATTTGAAATTGATTTGTTCAATATGAGTTTATATAGAATTAAAAGTTAATTAAGAAATAATTTATTGTAGTATATTGTATGAGTGCATTTCGTACGTCATTTGTTGGACACAATAAAAAGTGGCTACGCCATTTTGGCGTCAGTCTCTCTCCTGCATCTGAACATGTTGGTTGTCATTAAATATACCACAAATTGGCGACGAGGATGCTGGCTCTAATGGAAAAGTTTATCCCCGAAGAAGAGAGTTGGGATGCTTACGAGGAGCGGCTAGAACACTATGTGATAGTGAATGATTTGGATGCGGAGGAGGCTCAGGATAAATAGAAAGCCGTCTTATAGTCTTCAATGCGGAAGTCTGCTTACGGCGTCCTTAGAAATTTGTGTGCCCCGGAGAAGCCCTCTAGTTCTTCATATGACGACTTGTGCAGGCTATTAAGGAAGCATTTCAGCCCGAAGTAGTCGGTGATAGCTGAAACGCACAAGTTTCATCAGCGAGTCCAAGGAAAAGCGAGCTCAATGAGAGAGTTTGCCACAGACTTGAGGAACGCGGCGAGTGGGTGTAATTTCGGTGCATTCTTGGACCAAGCAATGCGGGACTAATTTATACTTGGACTTCGTGATAGGGATATTCTTCGTGCTATGTTTTTGGAAAGCGAGGAGTTGAGTTTTGAGAGGGCAGTGGAGCCACCGCAGCAAAGTAGCAAAGAGTGATGGACAAGTGAGAATTTGTGGGGATTTTAAGATTGCACTTAATCCAAACCTAGAAATTGAGAGATATCCCTTACCACGTGTGGAGGAAATTTTCTGTAAATTGCAGAGAAATTCTCCACAATTGATTTGTCTCAGGCCTTTCAGCAGTTAGAGTTAGATGACAAATCCCAGGATCCTTGTACCATAAACATTCATTGAGGTTTGTTCCGTTATGCTAGATTACCATTTGGAGTGGTGTCAGCCCCAGCCATTTTCCAAAGAATCATGGATCAAGCCATGCAGGGGCTGAAAGGAGCTGCTTCCTTTCAGGATGATATTATCATAACTGGGAACAATGACGAGGAACATTTGATGAACTTAGAAAGGGTGCTGAATAAATTAACTGAGTTGGAGTTCAAAGTTAACAAAGGGAAATGCAAGTTTATGCTAGAATCTATGGAGTTTCTGGGTCACCGAATAGATAAAGAGGGACTTCATCCAACTAATTCCAAAATTGAGGCCATCACTAAGTCCCCAATTCCCAAGAATGTGTCTCAGTTGAGAGCCTTCTTGGGTTTGGAAGAGTATTATTCAAAGTTTTTACCAAGTTTAGCATCTAAATTGGCTCCTTTACACAGGCTCCGGTGGAAGGAGTCTGATTTTGTTTGGACAAGGGAGTGTGATAAGGCCTTTGAATCAGTGAAAGCATCAATTGTTAAAGGCCGAGTTTTGGCTCATTACAATACATCTCTTCCAGTAATCTTGGAGTGCGATGCATCCCCCTTTGGCCTTGGGGCAATTTTAGTTTACCGGTTTGCAAATGGACAGGAAAGGCTGAGAGAAATTATTCTCAAATAGATCGGGAGGCCCTAGCAATAATATTTGGGGTTCAAAAGTTCAATCAGTATATTTTTGGTAGAAATTTTACTTTAAGAACTGACCACAAGCCACTACTGTACATCTTAGGAGAAAATAATGGAATTCCCCAAATGGCAGCTAATAGGTTGCAGGGTTGGGCCATAATTTTACAGGGGTTTGATTTTCAAATCCGGTACATTAGAGCTGCAGACAATAAAGTAGCGGATGGTCTTTTGAGATTACCCTTACAGAGAGAGGAGGAAGATGTGAAAGATTTTTCATATATTGAGTTGGGTGAAAGAGAGTTTCTCCCTGTAAAGGCAAAAGATATTCACCAAGAGACAAAAAGGGACCCGTTTCTAAGTAGGGTACTAGATTTTTGTATGTTTGGATGGCCTACCAAACCTGATGTAGAGTTCAAACCTTTCATGCACAGGAAAAATGAGCTGACTGTGGAGCAGGGTTGCATAATGTGGGATAATAGGGTGATTATCTTAGAAAAATTCAGATCCTTGGTTTTGAGGGAATTGCATGCAGGCCACCAGGGGATTGTTAAAATGAAATCCTTGACTAGATCTTATGCTTGGTGGCCAAAATTGGACGAGGCTCTGGAGTCCTTGGTGGAATCTTGTGAGTCCTGTGCTGTGAATAGACCTTTACCTATAAAAGCCCCACTAAAGTGTTGGGATAGGCCTGAAAGACCATGCAGTTTGCATGGTCTTTCAGGCCTATCCCAACTATCCCTTTCAGGCCCATGCATGTTTGCACATAGATTTGGCCAGTCCATTTTTGAATAAAATTTTCTTAGTAGTGGTACATAGTTCAACCAAATGGCCTGAGGTGGTCCAGTTAAAGAATGGGGAAACTGAGGAAATTATAAATTGTTTACGGGGATTGTTTTCAACGTTTGGGCTGCCGGAGCAACTTGTTAGTGACAATGGTTCACCATTTACTTCAGGAGAGTTTCAACAGTTTTGTAAATTAAGTGGAATTTTTCATACATTCTCTCCTCCCTAAAATCCTGCCACAAATGGGGCTGCGGAAAATCTAGTTAAGTGTTTTAAAAATAAAGTAAAGACTTTATTATATTCAGGGGTTCCATTACACATTGCCTTACCTCAATACCCGTTTAATTGTAGGATAAGCCCTCACAGTGTCACCAGAGAAGCACCCAGCAAACTAATGTTTGGTTGCATGCTCAGGTCTCGGCTGACCCTCTTAAAGCCAAATCTGAGACAGGCTGTGGCCCTAAAACAGAGATTTCAGAGGGAGAGTGGTGCAAATGGGTTGAGGAGTTTCCAGGTGGGCGACAAAGTGCGGGCCACGGCTTACAACAGAGGTGGCACGAGGGACGAGGCCTCGGAGGAGGCTGTACTGGGTTCCCAGAACTACCAGGTCCTCACAGAAAAAGGACGACTGTGGCATCGCCACATCAACCAGCTGAGAGGTGTGGGATCCATGTGCAGTGAATCAGAAAAGGGGCCTCTCACAGTGTTTGATGGCATTAATCAAAGCCAGAAAATGTCAAATGTGTCAGCCATCTCCATGTCAGTTTTCCCCTCAATGCCTGTGTGCACCCCCAATGAAGACTGTGAGCCTGTGGGCTACTGGGAGTCAAAGAGAGTCTCCTCCAATAAACGTGTGGGAACTTGACATCAGTGAAAGATGATATCCTCTGAGGCAGAGAGTGCCAAAAAAGAGTTGGAATTTGTAAATAATGAGTGTATTTTGTTTACTTTTTTTCTCTAATCCCTTTTTGTGTATTTAGTTGAGTTCTTTTTTGTTTCATTTTATCTTTTAACCTTTTTTTCCCTGGAGAGGGATGTAGTATATTGTATGAGTGCATTTCGTACGTCATTTGTTGGACGTTATAAAGTGTGGCTCCGCCAATTTTGCGTCAGTTACAACTGGGTTAGTTTACATTAACCCTTGAAGTAGTCCATAAAAATAGTATGAAGGAAAGGTCCACAATCTAGAACACTTTGGTCTAATAGTTTAAAATACTACACTGCAGAATATGGTATGGCTTGTAGGTCGAAAGAAAAGATAAGGCTTCACTCATTCATCTTGGATGAGATGGCCTCTTTGATGCCAAAAGCATCATTTAAGAATTATTTTCAACCTCATGGATGTGTTTCTGTGATTACAATTTACTTGAGAGTAACACACCCTTAGCTAAAACAGCATCAGTAGACACATACCTAACTGCCACATGAGCTGCAGTTTGTCCTTGACGTTTAGCTGCATTGTATATAGCTTTAGCTTCTTCTTTCTCCTTCACATATGCTTTATAAACCTTATCCTTGACCTTCCTGGAAAGAAATATCTATTGTAAGGTTTCAAAGATAGTATTCCTTTTCAATGAGACTTTTGCGCAAATAAAATGAGAAAAACCACATGGCATTGGCGACATATATGTATGTTGTTTGTGTACCAGTATGGGATGGTGATAAGGCTGAAGATTGTAGTGATACATGACAGAATTGGATCATTCAGATGAATGACTCTAAAGGTTGGGAGCTAAGGAGGCACTGCCCTACGACAGTAACTTCCCAGCTCAAACAGAAGCTCAATACTATTGAATGGTATGACACCTTGAAATAATGAATATCAAAAGACCTATGATTTCACTTTTAATAAGATCAACTGAGCTCTTATGCTACAGAAAATAGGCAAAATGTTATCAGGAAAGTTAAAACTGATCTCTGATTACAGGTATATTTACCAATGATGATAGCTCAGCTGCCATGACAGTGATGTTCTCACAATAGCACATCTACTGGGGAAGTATTGGGAAACAACATCAAACACTTGTTGAAACAGAGTTCACATTTGAAAGAATATTGATAGGCCAAACCTCAAATACGCCGCGAGCATTTGGAACCCTGGCCATAAAGATTTTACCAAAAAAATTAATAAAATACAAAGAAAAGCAGCATGCTTCATTAAAAACTGCTACGAGCGAACATATAGTGTCCCATAACTTTTAGAGGGATTAAGTTGGGACCCCTAGAAACTCGGAGGCTACAAGCTAGGCTTAGTTTGCTTAAGAAATTCACAACTGGTGTGTTTCGGAGCTACACATAACGTCATAATGATGCCTCACTACATCTCTAGGTCTGACAGAAGTGATAACATAAGAGAGACATTGCCATACAGAAAGGTAAAAAAAACTCGTTCATTCCCCACAAATAAGCGACCACAATAAAAACTGACTTCCACTAAATAAGTACACTCCCATAATAC
The DNA here is from genome assembly GCA_963169105.1 of Ceriagrion tenellum. Taxonomy (NCBI): domain Eukaryota; kingdom Metazoa; phylum Arthropoda; class Insecta; order Odonata; family Coenagrionidae; genus Ceriagrion; species Ceriagrion tenellum. The sequence continues at coordinate 52,270,002 of OY720637.1, forward strand.
ACTGCATCATTTCACCTCCCAAAACCTGACATCTTTACACGGCTAGTTACCTACCACCTCCTGTCTCACGCCCATGCAGCGGCTTGCAGGGTAGTACGAAGATGTAGAATACACTGAAATGAAGTAAGTTCAATCCCAACGGAGCCTGATTCTGGGCCATCCTGCAAGAATTAATGAAGGCCTCCTTTATGTAAAGACAAAGGAGATGGTGGCATTTGTGTATAAGATGGAGGAATTTATATCCAAAACTATAAAATATATCAATCATAGGTCTCCAAAAAAAGAAGCATCACTCTCAGCACTAATTGAATGTTGCAATCACTGGTATTGTTTTTTAGGAAACGATGCTGACACTTTCCTTCCCTCTCAGAGGATAAGAGCAATAATGTTGACTGCATTATCTATCGAATGCTAACCTTCATCTTGCGCTTCTTCTAAAACCCCGTACATTAGCATTTTCGATTGCTAGGCGTCACGCTTTGTGGAAGTGACAGCCAGCAAGCTTCGCTGCAACTGTAACACGCGATTATCGGAGGAATCGACCGTCTGCGAGTGATGTTCAAGCTGAATTTATTGGAGGGAGGCGTTTCGAGCCTAGCTCGCGCGTACTTTACTATCGTAACGTGTAATAAACGAGCTAAATCTTCGCATTGATACGTTGGAAACGTCGTGTGCGACGACTCCCCATGCAAACATCAATCGGCGAATTAAAAAAAAAATGTTGTCCCTGCGTGAGCGTAGCTAACATTGGTGCGCTAGCTACGTCTTCAAGAACGCGTTAGGAGCGCAGGCGGGGGACTATATGCGTCTTTTTTCACTGCAGAGAAATGTAAATGACGAAAGCAAAACTCACGCAGCACATTAACGTTCGCGGAACGCTCGCTGGCCGCCCGTTGCACTTCCGTTGAAAGGTAACGTTCGGAGAACGTAAGTTTCGAGCAAAGCGTTGGAAAATCTGCCCTATCGATCGCAACAAAAGCAGAATGCTGTAGAGGGGTACCATGGGTAGCTTATGAAACCTGATGAAGTTGTATCTATTATATTTGTTGTGTTTCTTAGTGAGCAACGGCAGTATTCTCACGGAATCAAGGATATCTTTAACTCTCCCGTGTATACATGGAAGTGACTCGTCGCAAGAGCGTATCGTTGGTGAACAAGTATGTTTCAGGCATGCTAAGTTTCTGAGCTAGCAGTTGCAGTGATCGAATGGAATCAAGATTATTTCTAATTCTCCCGTGGACATATGGGAGTGACTCGTTTCAATAACTTATAGTTCTTGCCTTGTGTATACGTAAGGGGGTTGTGTGCCACCGAAGTATTAAAACCAGTGAGTTTACTCCTTTTCTTGAGTTTCAATGTCTGTGCTGGTCACATCTGTGACGTATTTTTTATGCTATTGTGTTCACCATGTGATTTGCCATAGTTCCGTTGTATAGGCATTCCATCTTTATATAGTTATTTTAACAAAATATCTCTTTTTGGATAAAGTGGTCTAGTTAATTGTTTGAATTTAGGCACTTATGTGTCTACGCAGTTACCTCCCCGGGCGGTAATTTCACTCCCAACCACGCGGATACGCAGAGCAGTTTTCGTTCCGTTCGCGCCGCGAACCGCACGAGCGTCTATGCAACGATCGGGCCGGGCGACATTGCGACAGTTTGGGAACGTTCGTGGGGGCCGTGGGGTTACTTTCTGTAACATTCTCTGGATTCTGAACGGACGTTCTGGCAACGTTCCGCGAACGTTTGCGGTCTGCGTGGGAAGATTCTCAACGCCACAGATAACATAGCATGTGTTTGGTCATGCGCTGAGATCATGCATCATTTCCATGATAAAAACATATAAAAACATAACGGGTCGTATTTATAATTAATGTGTGGATTGAAACAAAATTGTTTTTTATTATGGATATTACTTACTTCCACAAAGTTAAGCCGTAGACGATTACTTATGATCACTACATTTCTACAACCAATTACTTACCTCTCATTGCTACGAAAGCTACTTCACTCCCCGAGACAGATAGTGTGGAAAGCAGACCTTTTAGATCCTAAACATTACCCGCCTTTGCTTAGGCAGAGTCGAATGGTATGAACAGTAATTTTACTTCCCCACATTATGGAAACCATTAAGCTGAACAAATCAGCGCAGCTTCTGGTCATATCTGCTTCAAACTTATATTTAATATCACTAGGAGTTCAAAGTGTCGAAAAGACATGTAAACAACCGATCACAACTTTGCTTTTTATTTCAGACCTTTTGTGGAGCAGTCTTGGATCCTTCAGTTTTATTCTAGTTATTAAAATTGTACACCACCCCTGCCAAAGCGAGTAGTTATCACTTAAGTATTCTACCAGTAAAGGTAGGTTTTGGTGAATGTCAGAGAATTTCCTCCGGTTTTTCTACACTTTCAGGAGCCTATATCTCTCTAGTATATCCTTTTAATATTTTAGTATTATAATATCCTAACATATTCGGCTCAGCATTCGATCTACCCTTCTTCATCTCGTCTTCTTTAAAATGACAGTGATGACTGGAGGATGTAATAAGAGGCGAGGGGACGTTCAAGAGTCAAGAGAGTGATAGAGGGAAGGATGCTGGGCAAGCGGGGAAGGGGAAGAAAGAGAATAGGTTTCATGGACGAGATGAAGAAGGGTAGATCGAATGCTGAAGCGAAAAAGGATATACTAGAGCTAGAGAGGCCCCTGAAAGTGTAGAGAGCCGGGAGGATATTCTCTGGCATTCAGCTAAACCTACATTAGCCGGTAGAAAACTTTAAAAAAATCCCTTTTCATGTCTCGTAGTGCACTTCCAAGGATATCTGGTCCGATGGCATCTCTGTCGATGTCGTCTTTCCTTTCTATATCTAACCTAGAGGGCCTTATTTCCTTATCTTAGAGTGCTTCGGCGAATTCCTTAACTCTTTTGGGTCTACAATCAACTTTCCTGTCTTGTCCGTTATCGTTGCAATTCCCCTTACCTCTACACCGCAAATCAGTTACTTTACATTTCTATGGATTGAATTCACTCTTCCCTCTTTTGGAAAATTTTGTAAGAAAACCATCTGCTCCCTCCACCATGCTTCCCTTGCTTTCTCAGTTTCTCTCCAGCACAGTCGTTTGATTCACGATATTTTCTCTTGCCAAGCTTAGAGTTTATACGGCCTACTTGCGTGGTGATTTATTATGATGGGGGGAGATTGCCTAAATCGCACCAGTTTTGAAAAAAAGACTTAACTTAAAAACAAGTAGCACAACATAAGTTTTTAATGTTGCTTCACATAAGGAAGCATGTTTGCTTCCCTTAAAATTTTTGGGGACATTCGATTCCAAGTTGAACTCTTAATTAAATATTGAATTTCAAACCTTTGCAAACGGTGCGATTTAGGCAACAGGCTTCCAAATTGCACCACCGGAGGACAATGTTAGGAAATGGAAAGTTTCAACGACTGAGAGTGGTAAGTTTTTTCTAAGAGTGTATTTTTAGAACCATAAGTATAGCAAACATGTTTATTAAAATATCTGGAGCATAAGGAATGAAAACAGGAAAAGTAAAAATAAGGCATAACTTTGACATTAAGAAAGATTTACAGCCGTATTCATAGATTCCTTAGTGAGCTACTATCGGCTTAGTAGCGCACTGACTAGTCGCCAACTAACAAAATCGTATTCATAGACTGCTTATAAGCTCAGCAGCGCCAAGTGCGCCACTATTTTAGTAGCTGATTCTTAAACACTCTCTCGCCTTGTTTAGAGGCGCTACTAAATATGGCGGTCTGTCACAAGTGGCTCACCTCGGGTGATAACCTGAAGCCACAACGGAGATTTTAGGCGAAAATACCTAAGATACTGGTGGGATTGCTTTTCTCAAGGCTGGCGGATGCGACGTGTAGTACTGTTGCTGGATCAAACTGAGCATTTTTATTATTTGTTCTTAGTCTGCGACACCGTGCTGTGGTACTCCGTAGTGCTTCATTGCATTGGCATTATAGCGCTGGATGCGAAATTTCATGTTTCGTTTTTGAATTGGTAGCAGAACGTTGTTATGGTTCACACAGTGAAAAAACTTTTCTTCCAGTGCTTCAGCAGTTTATCGCATCCTACTTTAGGGCTTATCTTCTAAGAGGATAAGTTAAATCAGTTTCGTTTTATTTAACGCTCAGTAAGGATTCGTGAAGGGACAAATAGGTATTCAGATTAAATGGTGACAATGTCCGCTGTACCCGTGTGCATGTTCATTTTTCGTTTAAAAAATGATGGTTAGTGTGTGAATGTGAGTATTGTTACATTTTCTGAGTAAAAGACAGTTATTAGCCATTAACTAAAGGCAAACATTTTCCATTTTGAGTGTTTTTATATTGACGGAACGGTGAATACCTCAAGAAAGTCCAGTGCTTGTTTGATTATAACTGATGCCTTAATTTGGTGCGATTGGATGGAGTAAATTAAACTTTGATGTGGTGAAGCTGCAATGTGTCCAAATGATTTTATGAATGATCTGCGCAAGTTTGTGGTGTATTACTACGTAAGGAAAAAAATAAAGTTGATGAAAAGCGTGTATTCCAGATTTTTCTATCCAATAACAATCAATGTTTAAAGAAGATTTGCCGGAATTATGATGGTAATGCCAAAAAATGGGGAAATTAGAGTATTTAACGATAGCGCCATCGTAGCAATATTGATGCATGACGTACAAATTCACGTACAATGAACCCAGTGGAAGTGTTGCCAAGCGTTGCTTCATTGTGTCTAGGGCAGTCGCTACCTACACTTATGTACTCCGCTACGATAGTGGCGATAGTAGCATACAAAGTTAGTAGCTCACTAGAAAGGATCTATGAATACCATTTTTTAGCATGCGACTTAGTGCTCTTAGTAGCCGACTAAGTTAGTCGCCTTTTAGCTGAAATCTATGAATAAGGCCGTTACACTTTTCCAGCAAGAAAAAATCTGTTAACATTTAAACGACATTTAAAAGTTCTTTGGTGAGGTTTGAAAGCGTATGAATAATCATTTCATAGCATTTTTTAAAGAGTTCTTAACGTTCGAGTTTAACTGTACCTGTCGCAAATGAAGAAAAGAAGATCCTTACGGGAAAGTCCGGAACACGATTCGTGTACCAATTTTTTTAACCTCAGACACTGCACCATGTTTTCCTGTAGAGATTCTTTCCACGGAAATCGAAACCATGCCGTGTCACTTTCAGTTGTCTTTTAACTTCGTCAAAAAATTTCAGTTCCTTAGCAGTAGACCTAACAGGTTTTTTTTCTTTCCGAAAGGCTTTGTTTTGTTTTCGACAAGTTTCCCAAATCCCACAGCTACACAGAAACGTGGTGCGATTTGGGAGCAAACGCCAAGGTTTTAAAAGGAATCATTCCCATTGCCTGAACACGTCATCATACCACACTGGTAATGGAATTGGGAAGCGGCACGATTTAGGCAACTATTCCCTATGTGATTTTCAATGCGTTAGTTCAAAATTATAATCCAAATGACATTGAACAAGAGCATTATAATTAAGTGATAATTTTCATGGCCTTACTTTCATGGTGCTTAATTATGATTCCTTATTTATCTAATAATGAGAATAATGCAAAATCGCGTCAGCAACGTGAACATGAAAGAAAATAAGTTTAAGTACACGAATCTCATGAATTCCGTCATAAAGAACGCTGTAGAATCAAAAAGTTACATTTGTAATCAAAGTATCACAAATAAGCCAAAAAAATAATTGTCAATCTTTCATATTCTTCATAGTGTAGAGCACAGTCTAAATAAACAGTCACCTCACTCCCATAAGCCCCAAGGGAAATCGCTTTTTCGCAGCCACGCGCCCTTCCAGCAGCGCTTCCACGTTGCCAAATTTAGCTTAGCACGGAAAGAAGCGTGGCAACTACGCGTAAGTGGAATATAAAAATTATCCCGCGTTTAGAATACGAGAAGTGAATGCTGCTTTTTCTAACCAAACAGTGTTTCTTCTACATATTTCAGATTCCATTTTGTTAAAATTCAGGATAGGCTACTTAAGGATGAAGGTAATGCTGATTTTATTAAATAAATATTTTTGCGTGATAAGAGTTAAATATTTTTTCATTATAACTAAGGAACATAATTTACCCTTGTGTATTTATGTAGGAATGATTTTAATCCAAACAAGTTATCAAATTATTTCTTAAACATAGCATTTAAAATTTTGCCAAAAACTATACATAAGTTATCATAATCAGATCCATTAGACTTTAGAATACCTTTCTCATGAATAATTGTGCAGTTTAGAATGAAAGATCACCAGAAGCTCCATTGTAGAAAAACAAAACATTGCAAATTCTATAACAATTATTGCACTTCACCGGGTCGTGGTGCAGAAGGTCCATTCTGTCGGTGCGGCATGCTTCAGCCACAGCCTCCCTCGTTGTGGATAGGATGGATTGCGATCAAATCGTAAACCGTTCAATCAAGTTGAGTTTTTGCATCGCACAACACAGCAAAAATCACCGCCGCCTTTTTTCGGCATCTTTTCAAGCGAATCCAACGCTTTCATCTCATAAAACTCTAAACAGGAGCGGTGTTGTAGTTACTATGCTATAGTCACTTGGTAGTTATGTACTCTAGTATAAATAATTCCCGTTACCTACAGGTGCCTCCCGCATTTAGTTTCAAAATCGCTAACATATTAGTCAAACAAGAGTGTGTGTACTTATTTATTCTTACGTATTGCAATTAAACTGTATCACGAATTCTTAAAAAAATTAAAATAAATTTACTTCCATAGTAAATGTCTCTTTGACTGTCTATCTCTTCAAGGACAATACTTATATTGACTTGCGTCCTTTCAGCCTACTGTTTTCCATTTTTCGGCTGGCCGAGATGAATGTTTATTTAGTCTGCGGTACACAGCTTGTTCAAGAGCAGCACCTCGATTATGTAAATGTGATGCATATGACGGCGGGCGATAGCGATGACGATCGCTTATGACGGCCGGTGTCATTGAGCGATCGTGACATAGACCTTAACCACCTTAACACGGTTGATATCTGATGTCACGAGATTATTTATGATGCAAACAATTTCCATATGCAGAGTCGGATGAATTTTAAAAGAGCCAATTGAAATGAAGCTGTAAAATTACTTGAGCTTGCCATACTATTTTCTTGACTATTGTCTAAAAAAATATTTTACACAAGTTTACTGCAAATATCTCCACAAAGAAAACAAATCGAGTTGCCCGTGACAACGAAACGCAGCTGAGACTTGGTGCTTTTGCTGGTGGATTGTGCACACATAGCAACGACGAAACAAAAACAAACGAATTAGAACCAATTTGTGAAAGAATGAGAAACCGCGCATTCACCACTACAGTACACTTATATTCCACTTTTTCCATGACATTAACCAACTACGAGAAAACTAATCTTCCACATTGTCTGTTCTCAATATAACCGTCGAATGGTGTATACATGTAGCTAACGACGTCAACACAATAATTGTTAAGCTCATCCCCATAATTATGGTGGATATTTGGTTTTTGATTAAATATTAGGATTAATAAATCGCAATAAAATATTATTTAGCAAATCATCCCACTCATTTACCTCAAAATTACATAATCGAGGTGCAGGTACAAAAGGAACGCTTCGGAAGCACTGGCAGCGAATTTTGCAACGTGGCTAATGCAAGTACACCCATAACCGGGAGAGGAGGAATGGGAATCTGAGGAGAGGGAGGAAGAGTGAGGACGATAAAAGATGTCATATTTAGGTGAAATGCATCGAATTTTCATGAGTCTATATGCACGAATATTAGGATATTTAACGATTTCCGTTCAGAGATCATTCACTACGTTTACCAATCGAACTCAGATCGTTTTGGCCGCTTCAGCTCGGTATGGTAAACTCAACGGGCTAGTGGGATATATATGAGAAGCAGGATAACTCGGCCTGCTTTCTCTGCCAGTCGCCTGCCGGTCTGTTATTTCAAAACGATATGAACCGATTCAAATCAAATTTCAATCGATTTCGCATTGGTAAATCAGGCGATCCGAGTTGGCTTGCTTAGGATGTTCAGATCGGTCGGAGTTCATATCAATCTGAGTTCGATTGGTAAACGTAGTGATTGGGATTGGGAAAGGATTCAAGTCCTTATCTATATCAGGACGGTAAAACCAAACGTGGAGGATGTAAAAATAAAGTAGAAACAATAATAATGAAATTAATATTTACGTCAAACAGTATGGATACCAAACTTACAAATGTGAACGATTCATCCACTTCTTTACACATTTGAATACTATTTTAACAAGGAATACAACTGTGAGGAGGGCACTATATTGTCAACAGTTTTCACTATTTACTAATTTGAGCAATATCACTTTGATATTGACGTCACGCTACCATGCGTGAAAAATAACTTGTCATTGATAAGCGACGAAATGGCTTGATCAACGAATTGGCTTCAATGTTATGACCAATGGTCACGACAAATAGCTAATAATTACATTGGTAAGTACATATGAGCATCGTAAGCAGTTGACACGGAGTCACGCACAGGGTCACCACACTTGAATTTTATGCATTCATTCAGCAGGTTAAAGGCATAGTTCAAAACATTTAAAATAAATATCATTTTGATCTCATCAAATGAATATTTACCACAATCGGCGTAATTCGGCGGGCAGGGATATGCTGGAATAATACACTGGGATGACACGATCTCGCTTGCTGAATTTGTCCACAAAATTCAGGGGAAAGGAATGAGCGCTGGTAAGGAAATGGTTTCTGACTGTAATATCTGAAAATAATTGGAAAAAGATTAAAGAAATAAATGATCCAACAAGAAATTAAGTCGCTTAAGCAATTCATGGGTAATTTCATGACTCCGGACTTGGCATAATTTCTTCAATAGCCCAATATTGGTTAAATCAGTGGCGTGTCATCTAACTTATAGCGTGCGATTCACTAAATGCAGGTCATGCCCATTATCAATTACATCTGCTAAACTTACAAAATCATGACGAAGGAAGTTCAATCAGAGAAAACCATTTTTGAAGCCAAGAGTACTTGATAAATCGAAAACAGCTACTTACCAGCTTAATTGAAGGTTACCAAAAATATCCTTCAACCACCGCGTAGGATATGTTTCTTGTTCTCCATTATTTATATCGTAGAGAGAAAAAAACTAAATGATCCACGGTTCCCAAGAATTTTGTCCGTTATCAGAATTGCCATCACCATACGATATCTGAGAATTGAGATCTATGAGGACTGCGCGCCAATTCGTCTTATGTTAGAGAGTCCATCTATAGCTCGAAATATGAACCACGGAGCAATAGCGCTGTGCGCCCGCGCTGGTCGCCCCAATACGAATGACATTTCCAACGTTCGTAGCGGACGAAATGGATCCAAATCAGGGGCGATCCTAGGAATTTATTTCGGGGGGGGGGGACTACCTCAGCGATCGGAGTGTTCAATGGTGTATTTGATAACTACTACTAGTTGTTAAAATTGTTCTGTAAAACCCTTAATTTTCGGGGATGTATCCCCATACCCCCCCCTGGAATCGCCCCTGATCTAAATAGATGGTATTTGGCGCCTTTTCCGCGAAGTCAAGCATAACTGAAGATGTATTCTGTTATGCGTGACTTAATTACCTTCTCATCGGAAGGACAGCTTCATTTTTATCGGAAGATTATTGTTTCATTTTTATCGGGAAGGGTGAGACAGGTGAGTACCAAACTTATTCTAATACTAGTTAGGCTCATTGTTTGATTTTTCATCGTCTTTAATTTATATTGCACTGCTTATCCTTGACAGGTGTATTCTAAGTATTCGGAGTTAACCTACATTCAATGATTTTCGAGCAACTAAGTCAGAAAGAGGTAAGTAAACGTAATTCACTTTACTATGATGAAATCCAGACGCCAAACTAAGCAATTCTCTGCGTCTCCCTATATGTAATGACGATCTAAGGTCTTTCAAGTACAGTGTTCCCAGTTTATACCCAATTTATTTTCCTAGTATAACAGTGAACTGACAAATCACATGATAAATTCCTCGTAGAATCAAGGCTGTTTCATGCCCTGTGGTAGCAATCATTGTTTGGAAATTCTTATTGGTATATTGCAATTAACAGAGCTAGTGGAAGAGCTAGTAAATAAGATCAGGATCTTTTTTTGATAACCTTTCTGATTATCTAAAGTGCTATGGGCGCCTTTGGTTGCGTTAGCTTGAATTATGTTTAAAATGCTGTCCTATGTCTGTTTATGCAGAGAGTGACTCTTCTGACGGTGAAGAAATTTAAGGGGATTTAGAGTCTATGTTTTCAAGTGTCTGAGCTGCAATCCTATGCATGTGGAGATAGTGATTTCTTTAATGGAGGGATTTTGATGTTCTTCCACTCACTACTTTGCTCAAAGGTAGGTTGTCAAGAAGTCTTAATGTATGTGACTACTATGTGGCAGCAGGTGGAGTATCGCTGTATATTTTATGGTTTCAATCATTTTAATTAAGCATTGGTGATGGTAGACATCAATTTAGTTTTATGCATGTACCATTATTTTAAGTTACGTCCATATGATACCGAAGAAACCGCCATGACAAAGAACCATTAGTCTGTTAGTTTACTAGACTGTCGCCAGAGACTGCTAGCGCTTGGACTCGTACCCTCGTACGACAAGCGGAGTTGAAATCCAAATTTTTAGACAGTGCTGCTCACTGCGGAACTGAGTGAAATTTCGTTGGCGAAGTGGTTGAATTAGCGCGAATCACGCCTTCAAATGTTTGGAAAACATTTGAGAAATTCATGAAGCAATTCTGGAATAGCGTAATCTGTCTTTAAAAGCGTTAGAAAACATTTTTGATTGAGATATTTCTTTTGGAGAAAATCGAACATGAATTTTTTTCCATTGTTTCATTCCCGAGGTATGTATATAAGTTATTAGAAATAATTTATTACATGTAACATTTTCGAATATGTATTTTTAATGCTGTACAGATGATAGTTTACATTTAATGAAATCGTTCCGTATTCTTTACGAAAAATCATCGCTGAATGATGGGGAATTAACTTAATGTTATTATTAATTAACCAACAGCGAGCATAAACTGATTTCAATTAATTAATTGTCCATCTTCAGAAAGGGAACTGCCACTGATAATGTGATTGGCTGCCATGGCAACGATGTGTAACTTGTGATGGCCTGTCGTTCTTGCGTGTAATGTCATTAGACCAATACCGCTTTTAAAATATTTCCTCTATAGTATCGTATTCTAATGCTGAAGAGGAAGACTATATATTCTCTCCATAAATTTTAATGGATTCATCAAGCAGTTGGGGCAATTATTACCAGCGGTTCAATAATGATGTATCAATCTCTCTAGGGAGCCGGTGTGTGTTATGAAGATGGTGTTTGCTGACTAGGAAGCCTACCTCTATTTGCCCTGAGAGATTACTTTAATGGACAGTAGAGTGAGTATTAATACTTTCGGTGTCCAATGACTCCTATAATCAATGATGGAGCATGTTATCATCCATTTAAAACAGATTGAAGTTGTGATAATTTTAGTTGATACTTGTGATAGGAAGCAGAGATTGACATGAGGGTAAAGTCCGTTGATCTTTATACTTTAATTTTAATAGATTACTGACGGTAATTGTGCGCTTAGGAACAGATGATTTGATGTCGATATTGTGGGCACTACAAAATAATCTTTCAATGCGTGTCACGTTCTGTTCACAGTTTCAGTGTGTTTGAAATAATTTATCACCATTTACCATCGATAAAAGTTGTCAGTAATTTAACAATAATTTCAACCGTTAGTGATTGATATTCACCATTCCGTCTATTTCTTTTCGAAATTTGTTTCTGTACTGGGGCAAATTAACTACGGAATTATTTTGGTCATTCCCACTTGGAATCATTTTGGCCATTTTGAACATCGTGCGCTTGTTCGATGAGGTTTCAGGCAAGTAAATTTATCTTTGATAATTTTCCAAGTGTATGTATTCACTGAATGTTAAGGGTGAGTTATGAGAGATATGCACTACAAAGTGCCCTCATGACGCTAATTAACCACAACTTTAAATACATTTGCGGAACCTGCAAAAACTTGTCAAAAGGAGAACTTTCACTAACATTTCCTACACCATAGAGAACCACCACTCCTCAGATCCCTGTAGTCATCCGTTGACCTCCAAGCGCTAGGCTGGGATCAAAGATCACGAGGTTATGCAAGGAAGTCGGGGAAACAAAAGTGTCGAATTGTAGGTTTTAAAGAATGGACAAGCCGATGGTAAGGCCCCAAGACCCCTCCTTGCATTCTTTGACTTTCAGTGGTAACGCGGGGGTCAAAGGTTGCGCGATGTGGGCAATCTTGTAGGGGCAACGAACTTGTCGAATCTGTTTTTTTCACCTTAGTTATACCGAGGTTATAGTAGGGTATTATCATTTCACTAGTTTTTGTCCGTTGGTCACGAAATTCAAGATTTATCACTTAAAGGCCGGTATTCATAGACGGGATGAATAATCAATGATTGCTGAATCTACGATTATTCGTCGATCATTGATTATTTGATTTATGTATTCATAGACAGTAAAATATCTCCAATTAATGAATCACTGATTCAAGAATCTCTAATTAATTGGGATAATCTGTAATTGGTGAATTACAGATTGGATGTATGTTTATTTTTGGGCGGCATGAGAAATTGAAGAGGCAAAACATTTTGTGGGTATCGTTAAATTTTATTCAAATTGAGATAATTTTAATAATTGCATATTGAAAAAGAAAATAAAAAATGGATTGGCAATGTTTTTTTGATACAAATGAATTAGCCGTGCCTACATTAGAATTATTTTTTATGATAATTCAACGTTAATAAAGGCGTTTCTAGGGAAAATCAACAAACAGTAATCTCGTATTCCGGCAAGTGTTGATGATGTAGCGTGTGCTGTTTAACGTCAGGAATTGTCCGACCATGAGTGTGGTCTCTTTTTTCTATTCTCGCAAAGAGACCTATTCGTCGCCTGAACATCGTAAGATGCAGGCGGTCTGATGGTGTCAACTATATGGACGGCCAAAAGATTAGTTATATATTCCCCAGTTCTGAGCATCGTTGGCTGCGAAACTGATCTAGCAATCCCTACAAATGTACGTAAAACACCAAAGAAGATGAAGAGTAGCGGTAGCAGTATTTATAACTGATCATTACCGATAAAGAAAATTTTTAATAAGTAATTAGTAGCAATTGATGATAGCTTACGAGTAAAACATTCATGGCAATTTCGGCCGATGTTCAATTCAACATGGAGATTTTGTAAAATACTGCGTGATTAAAAACTGCTGTGATATATTATTTTAATTTTTAATATGATTTCAACAATTCAATACTAATGCCTAAGGGTAAAATCTCAAAGCAATGAGCCACAGTAGCACAAGAGGAACTGTCAGTCCTCGCGGAAAGTGTCGATATATGAACACCTTTTAGCTTTTTTTATTGTAGCATTGTGTATCTTGTAGCTTTTTTATACTAAGGGCGGATATTGCTGATTATAAACTGATAAATTACCATACAACTAGGTTACGTTTGACTAAGTCCAAGGCGAACTAGCCTTTGACCTCGTGCACGACATAGAAAATATGGTATTCAAATCGGCGAGTCAGGGTATACGTAGTCTTCCCTTGTGAGTAATAATTCAGTGGTTTTGTTTTACCCCTAATGTGTTTTTTTCGTAGCATTTAGTGATACGCTGGTAAATCGTTATCGGCAATCACATACGCCAATATATCCGAATGAAATTCCATTCACGGAAATCCGAATCAATTCAAGGTAATCAATAATCCTAATCAATTCAAGACGGTCATATTGAGTATTCTATGCCTTAAGCACCGTATAAAATTGTACATTTGGAACGTAAAGACACGAATATGTCGTAAACAGCCACAGAACTACTGACGTCCAACAAAGAAAAACTAATTAATTACGGTCGAGAGCTTAATTCACGAATCGATGATTATTTGTCCAAATGATTACAGTTTGCTTGACTATGAATACTAGAACTATAAACAATGATTATTTGACGACTATGGATACACATTAATCAAAGATTGGTGAAGCTCTGATTCAAGAATCAATGATTGATGAATCACCGATTCTTTAACGACTATGAATAGAAAACAGTAATTAATTAGAGATATTATCATAAATTGAAACGAGTCTGTAATTATTGAGGACTATGAATACCGGCCTAAGTTTTGACCCTTTTAAATTTTTCTTCTTTGTGATACTTATTTTGTATTATTTAGCGAAGTAATTGAGAATATAACTTATTTCTTCATTTAAGGTTCAGCGATGTGCGTTATCGTGTAGTATTAAAATTATTTTGATATTTTCAATTTCATTGAGTGAGTTTCATTAGTTTAGGTTTTGTTTGAATTATTTCAAATTGGAAGTAGCATTTTTAGGTATGCACTGTCCATCAAAATTAAGGTTTCAATGCATTTACGTTTCTTAGTCATTGTAATCAAATTTTATTTTTTGGTTACTTTGGGTTTAATCTTAAACTTGGCTGAAGGTTTTTAAGCATTTCTGTTTGATTGGGAATTCTGTTTTAGTAGACAATGGATGCTAAAAGCAAATAAATACGTCACCCCTAGTTTAGTAGAAGAAACACTGCTGAAGCTTACGGTTAACAACTGACATTTAGTGTAGAGCAAAAAAATCAAGTCAAAGAATGAAAAAAGCAAGGAATTAATTTGTTCCATATACTGGATTATCAGTAAATCACCCGATACTAATGCTCTTTGATCATTATAGTATACTTGGATGACTACAGCATATTTCTTTCAAAAGCATTTAAGTCGAACTTGAGCGATTATGAAATGAGACGTGTTTTATTGATGAAGTTTGTAACTATACTTGTTAAATGGTGAATTTATATACCACTGTCATTTCTAGATCATTAATGATCTTGCTTTGGATAATTTCAAGAGTGCCAAAATGTTAAAGCTCATTCATTACTGTCAACGAAGTTTTGAACAAAACTAACTAATATACATATTTTTGGTAAATGATATCAAATTTAATGCCTGTCCCATTTGTTAAATAACTCAAATAGCTGTAAAATTGGTGGAAAAAGAAAACCTCTTCTTTTTACTCTTCCTACAAGATTTTCTTCCTACAAGAGGTTTTGAACAAAACTTACTAATATACATATTTTTGGTAAATGATATCAAATTTAATGCCTGTTCCATTTGTTAAATAACTCAAATAGCTGTAAAATTGGTGGAAAAAGAAAACCTCTTCTTGTTACTCTTCCTACAAGATTTTCTTCCTACAAGAGGTTTTGAACAAAACTTACTAATATACATATTTTTGGTAAATGATATCAAATTTAATGCCTGTTCCATTTGTTAAATAACTCAAATAGCTGTAAAATTGGTGGAAAAAGAAAACCTCTTCTTGTTACTCTTCCTACAGTATTTCCAGAGTTTAAGTGACTGCGATTTTCCCGATGCATCCCATCCCCGATGATTTTGACGATGAATTCCCGTTTATCACTCCATTGGATCACCCTTATTCCTTATATATGTATAAACGGATATTATTTCATGCTTACTATCATTTCCATCTTTTCGGCTTTTTATCCCATTCCAAGAGGATTTGCAATATTTGATATCAAAGTCGGCCATTATTATTTGAGATTCAACATCGCGAATGCAGAAAGTGAGCTCAGGTCAAGCATTATACCGTAAAGTAAATATTAATGTCGTTCTCGCATGAAGTGACACTTGTGGAACGCGGAAAGTTCACTTTAACGCCTTGAAAGATCACTGTTGCTAGTGTCGACTATGAATCGGACCTATCCGGCTACACACATGGAAGTTACTTCTTAACATTAGCCTTACACTTACCTTGCAAGTAGCTCTTCGATGTGTAACCATGAACTGCTACGACTTAAGGCTTCCATTTGGTAAAATTTGGATCTCTATGGACCATATTTTCGACTTTGACGAAGAAAGGCTGACTTCTCTTTTGCCGTCAAGTAACATTTCTATTTGCGATAAACTCTCATCGCATCCGGTGAAGTCCTAATCACATAAGTGCAATCAAGTATTAAAAATGTAAGCATCAAACCAATTAGCTGTAGACGGACTAATTGTCACACTGTGGACTGTTTCTTTAAGTTACTAATATTTAATACTTGTGACCGTTTTTATATTGAATACTGAGAAATAATATTCTCCTCGTATTAAGTACGAATTCTAATTGTACCTTATGGTGTGATATAAATTATGTAAATTTATGTATTTCTTGGATGCCTGCGTAACTCGAAGAGGGCGACGTATATTGCCAAAATTAGAAGACTTTCGAAATAGCCTTTTTCATTGTTTATTTCCGACTTACTTTTATATTTAATGAAAAACCCAAAAATTACGTACAAGCAGAACGACGCCTAGAAATAAGCGATACCCATCGAGATATTCATTCAATGAAGTCAACTTTTATGTTCAAATCTGCATTTAGCTTGTGATCTTAGGCTTTCATGTGTCCGAAACTCCTGGTTTTCAGATCTCCCACGCCCGTTGCGGGATTTGAACCCAAGATTTGGTTATCCGGCAAGTACCTCACTCTTCCTGAATAAACCGGCCTGTATCGAAAGGGTGTCATTGATTTTCCTTTTGTAAAGTTGAATGCTGCAATTCTTATGATAATGTACGTTGGTTTTTCATAGTGGTTAAGCGAATTAAATTTATTTGACCATCAAAATTATTCGATACTGCTCTCTTTTGAAGTGAGATTAAGCATTATGAATCTGAATTTATCCTTAATTTGATTATTTTTAAAGCACAGGGTTGTCCTCCTTCATATCCATATTCTCAATAGTTTTTCAATGGATATTAGGAATTTTTTTATCAGTCATTTACGTATTTTAATCTTTAAGCCCTTTATTTTGCATATTTATGAATTTTCTCCGTGATTTTCACCGTGGATTGACAGAATTATTATTAATATGTGCAACGGTATCGTGTGTGTGCTCCTTTCTTTCGTAAGAACACCTTTCTCTCGTAAGAACACCTTTCTCTAAGGCCCTCATGTAATTCACTAAGGAAAAGGACAAGGCGGAAGTGTCGCAACTCGGGTAACGCACCAGACGCTTAATTAGGGGTTTCTGGATTCAACTACCAGTTGAATGATTTCATTGTGAATTCCTATTACCTCACTTAATTTACTTTCTTTTGAGAGAGTATGAGTGATTGAATACGTCATAGGCCATTTTATATAGGGAATGTGTGTACATACTAAAATGATCTGGTACTTTTCCGGCATCTGATGAAATTGGATTCTCAGAATTTTCACCGATTCAGGTGTAAGCTGCTGCCTTAGGTCGCTTCCATGGCTGACCTGCCATTGTCCTCAGAGCGTTGATAACCATTACGCCCATGCACTTTCGTGAACACGTGCGCAAATGAATATTCAAAATTTGATAAGTGACTATTTTCTTATCGCGTGCATATTCTTGACTCGATGCGATTTTGAACACACCTGTTTGCACAACTAGAGCTTCAGCTTACGTAACCTCTCCCGTGAGTAAATGCTTCCGTAAATAGGGCATTAACCGCTGCCTTCAACCAATTCACTAGAGCTTTATGCATCTCGTCCATTCTGACCTCTCATTTCAAGGGTTTTCCTCAGTCCAAGGCAGTCTTTTAGAGACTACAAATTTAGTGAATCAGCGACGATTTTTCCTAAAGTAATCCATTGCCTTGTTAGTTATATTTTATTCTAAGCGTACTTTCCGCCCATCGCATGACATCTGAAATATATTTTTTCCCTTTCACTCGCCTAGCGAACATTCTCAAGTATAATTATCTTCTGCTTTGCATTAACTCTTATTCAGTTCTGTTTGCAAGTAATCTGCCCCTTTTTTGTATCCTGCGACCACTTCTTCTCTGAGGTACCTGACGTTTCCGCATTAGCGTATCTTTGTAATATCTATTACCTTGTTCAATGATTGATTTATTTCAGGCGTCATTTGGTAGAATATTTTTGGACGAGAAGAAAGTTGCTTCTAGAATTCCCCGAGTTATTTTTAATACAACGAATTAGATTACATCTATTGTCATTTCCACCTTAGCATGTCTCGGGGCATGAAAAATAATTTTGTGGGCTTTATCTAGTTATTGCTTCCCCAGTACTACATTTCCCATCTTTTCTCAAATTACTGCTCAATTCTCCTCAAACCATCTTCCTTCACCGGAGGCCGGATTTCGAAACACTATGGCGCTCCTCCACCGTGTGGAACCATTTAATAGTAAGTTCGGGAAGGGTTTTCAGTGGTATTTGAGGTACCAGTTGAAAGCCTTGGTCATTTAGCCAACCCGCGACACTCATGGTGGCTCTGGATTGACTATGTGAATCAAAACAAATACTTAGTTACACATTTTTATTTATTCTGCAAAACATCCTGTTTTTACTGATGAAATTGGTTACCTATTGACAACCAAATAGTATGTACAAAGTATGTAGATTAGTTCACGATAATATTTTTAATTATCACATTTGTCCACCCATAGAAGCCGACTGCGGCGCCAAATGCATGGAACTACAACATTTTGACTTCAATTATGGCAGTAATTCACCAATAGCTCAAAAAATAGGTGGTAAGATGCCTACATTTTATCTTTGTTTGATTTTCCAGAATTTTCGCTTCTTATAAACAGTTTTTATCAAAAGCTTGAATACGCTTTCCTGTCCAAATTGGCCTTTTTGTGCTGTAATCGGAGTAATATCCATAAGAGCCTATGTTAAAGTCTCCAATTTCAAGGCTAAGTTACTGTAATGGTAGCCTGGATACCCTTTTTCATTTTAATCTCCGTTCATAAACCGCTCTTCAAGGATGCTATGTTCTAGTTTGCAGAAAATCTGGAATAAGTGACCCTAAGACCAGAGCCACATTAACCGCGAGATATTTTAAAAATTATTTCTTCTCAATCGTAGTGGTGTCCTTATCTTTATTAAGATTTTCCCAATAATGTTCCGTGTACCATCCCTGAAGGTTCCTTTAAGGTAAATGCCGATAATCCTTTTTCTACCTACTATCCCTTACCCCTAAGATTCTTTCTCCGTCGTGTGTATATAGAGCAGTGCTGTGAAGTAAGTTTTCTGTGACAGGATAAAATCGTGAATACTTTTTTAATAGGGATGCATAGATATTTTTACCTTTTCACAGTGAAACTTGAAAATAGCGGAATAATTCTTCAAGCGACGGTGTTTTTTAAAACTTACTAGGATGGCATTTATTTCCTCATAATTTAGTTTTTCTCAGGAAATTTCAATGAATATTAATTTGTGGTACCCATACATTGAAACCTGAATTAAGCGACCACCGACGGTTCCGCTGAAAAATGGTCGTTGAGAGCGGTGGTCGGTTGATAGGAGTGGTCGTTTACAGGGGTTTCACGTTATTACACTGATATCTGCTGAAAAATAATTCAGATTCATAAAGGAGTTGAGTGTTAATGGGTTCTCTTTAAAATGGCTCTTCTATTGGGCGTACCTAATATGAATCTAATTGAATATCGTCATGCAGTTAAATTTCTACTATTTTTATTAAACAGTGTGAATATGTAGTTTTTTATGAATGGTTACTTCTAATCATGGCAACTTTGTCATTTCAATTTTACACTGCCGAATTAGGGCGATGGATTTTAGATAAATATCACCGTAATCGGAGCAGGAGAAACAAATGAAACTTAGGCTGAAAGAGAAAGCTTGCTTTATTCGTGGATGGGCGGCTTGAGTTCACTAAGTTGGTCAAATCGAGCATCATGAGGGTTATTTTCTCTCTCTTCTTCATTATCATTTCCCAAGATTTATGCGCGATATGTTCCCCGGAATAATCGAATGATGTTCAGAGGCTTCTTTTTTTATTGATATTGATTCTTGATTGAGTCTTGGCTCACCCGTCAGCGCGCTAATCCTTCGCCCACATTTCGCCTCAGTAAACGAACAAAAAACTGAAGCATCCCACTTGGGGGATTCAGGTATGTTATTGAATGTGGCACTGCAGCTCAAGGAGGAACCTACGCTTCGAACTACGGTTTTATTTAGGTATAAAAATTTGCTGAAATGGGTTCTTTGGGCTTTAAGAAGAGGCGTTAAACTGCAGCTTTTACCGCGTAACTAAAACCAGCAATAACATTTTCAAAGAACCACGTAAATAGCTGCGCAGTTACCTCAACGGAGTCACCCGCTAGTGATCACACAATTGCGTGAAATTTACGGTGGGAAAATCATTCGCCTAGACTGGGAATCGAACCTAGATCCTTCGATATCACGCCGAGTGCTCTAACCAACTTAGCTACCTTGGAGACATCTTCCATTGTGAAACTCATGGGGGTCTTTAAGGAGCAATTTGTCCTCACAGGTGCCGTGCATATGATGTCAGAGATCCCCATATAAGAGCGCTAAGCGCCACAGTCCACGGGGTAAAGCCCAAATTTTGAATTTTCAGTCTGGGTTCGATTCCCTGTCCAGGCGAATGAATTATCCTCTGTGAATTTCACGCAATTTTGTGATCACTAGCGGGTGACTTCGTTGATATAACTGCGCGGAAAGTTCCGTGGTTCTTTGAAAATGTCCAAAGTAAACATCTTTGTGTTTAAAGTTGGGCTTTACCCCGTGGACTGTGGCGCTTAGCGCTCGCATACGGGTACCTCTGGCATCAAATGCACGGTACCTGTGCGGACAACTTGCTCCTTGAAGCCCCCCATGAGATTCACGGTGGAAGAAGACGCCTGGGTCAGTAAATTGGTTAGAGCACTCGGCGCGCTATCAACGGATCTGGGTTCGATTCCAAGTCCTGCCGAATTATTTTTCCGCTGTGAATTTCACGCAGTTGAGCAATAATATTACTCCTGCCTCAATTGCTATTTCGGCAGGATTTGATATAATGACTTTTAGCGAAATAAGGGAAGGGTAAAATTATCTTCAGGCTTAAAACATTCAAAAATGTTTATTAAATGCCTAATTTTGATGTTAATACATTGTAAACTAAATTTGGTAAATAGCATAGGTTTTTCATCGTAACGTTGTCATATTCATCACAGTATGTTGGCTATATGCACCTACGAAAACCAGAATAGGTTATTTAAACCTAAATAGTCGTGCTATATTATCGACGACCTAAGCTGCAAAAAATACATATCAGGTGTCTCCATGTGTAGTTCAGGCTATACCAGTTTTTGAAGAATATTATTCGGGTGGCAATTGAAATAGAAACAATTATGTGAAGAGATTCTATCGCACTGCCATTAAGTCCGTACATTTCAGCGTAAACATTTCTCATTTTTAAACCAATGCATTTTCATTAAATGACCAAATACTGTTATATTTTTACAGCATTCGATAGTACATATCTTACTTTATCACATATGCGTTAAAATCAAGTTAGGTCATTGGATATGCCTAAAATTAAGTTTTCATATTCAAGTGCTTTTATGAGTTAGGTCTTTTTGCACTGACCCGCCCTTTTGAATACAGATACAGCGTCACTTGGACTCTTTGGATGATCACTGCTGTAAATTCGAGCCGAGCCCCACGATACTAAAATTTGATGATTTCGCGAGAACCGATGTTTCAGTGGCAGCAGGCCACCCACATTATTTATTTCGTAAATTAGACTCATTGTTTAAATATTAATGTAGACGGTTAGGTTAACCAGAAGTCGAGTCTTTTAAAAGTGATAAGTAATTTTTATAACACTTACCTCGTCCATGTTTCCCTAATGTTGGTTCCACGATCCGAGTATTTTTCTGGGTCTTTTTCCGCGTATGTTGGCTTGAAATACAACTCCACCAATGGCTTCCTTGCAGGCATCCTTAGATTAAAGTTTCGTGAAGTGAAGTTTCGTGAATCGCCGCCCTTTTGTAGGTCTGACTCAAAGTTATTCAATATCGATTGTGTTCTTCCTTCGATATAGGTCTTCGCAACGTACATAAATCCGCTATGAGTGTGCTTATTTTTCTGTATTCTCCATAAGAATAGTTTAGGTTGTTCGACATTTTTGTTGATTTGGCAGTGCATTTGTATTCGAAATGACAACTTGTGCCACATATTCGCAGATTTATTTGGGTGTGCTATGGCAGTAAATGCTCAAATAGCACATTATTGGCGGACATGTGGTGGAAATGGTTGCGAAGACCTGTATCGAAGGAAGAATACAATCGATATCGAACGACCTTGGTCTGACCTTTCTTCGTTGCGATCATACTACGAATTTAGAATGACCCTCCCCTCCGCTGTGTGTGGGCATCATATCTATCTGGTAAAATGTATCGGCGTTCATTATATGGCATTAGCTTATCTAATTTGTTTGGACTTATATGAGAGCTCCTTTGCTTTTACTCATATATCATTAATTTGTATCTCGTTTCCTGATTTAGACTACGCATGCACGGTCATGGTGGAATAAGTGGCCTGTTTGTTCTTCGTTGAATTTATTTTGGGAGTGCCTTCATCAACATCATAGGATTTTTCAGTGATTGAAATGAACAACAATTTATATTTATAATTTATTAAGGACAATTCAGTTAACATAAAATGGTAAAACAATATGTTATGACGAATGTATATTAGACTGCGATCTTATTTCTTACCGTTATTACATCACTTGGTGCTAGTGTGTGTGAGCTGCAGGATGAAGTCAGAGTAGGCCATGTAAAACTTACCGTGAGAATATTAGTAAGTCTTGTAAGATCCGGGAAAGGCAAGGGTGAATGTGGGGGAAAACACTATCAAGAGGAGGGTTTGGAGCCTGGAGAACACAAACAGATATGTGTATGAAAAAATGCATGATTGAAAATAAAGCAAAATAGGCATGGAAGGATAGAGTAGAATCGAGGAACTCCAACTAGAGTCAGATTTTTGGTCAGTCAGTCAGATCTCAGGGAATAAAACGTTTTAGACTGTGCCTATCCAAAAGGGGAACGGCGTGATGAATGCATATGAATGGTACTTGGCACCCACAGTAAAGAGGATAATGTTATATTTTTTTGTATTTCTTTTATAGCTTATGACCTGACGTTCTTGAGTGAGTCAGTCAAGATGCGGCATTTTATAGCTTTTATGTTTGCTTATTTTCGACTATTTTGACTATTGCTGAGGTATTGCTTATACTTTTTATGCTTAATATGAAGCTAGTAAGGGTATATTTATGCGAATGATGGATCCCATCTGTATTGGAATTTCGTTTCATATTGATATCTTTATTATTCTAATGTTTATACTGTTTGAAAGATTATTCATTTGATATCCTTCCAATAATATTTTTTTATAATTATCATTTCGTCAGTTTTGTACTTCAATATTTGAAAATTGAATTATAGACACTATGGTTGCATGCATGTATGACTCCTTTTTGATAAGAAGTAAAAACTCCTTTGTTTGTAACATGGTCACAGTTGAGATGGATGGAATAACGCGAGACATGCCCCTTATCTAAGAAAGATCATGATAGATAGGATAATTTTTTTGTATTATTATTGTATGAGAAATATTGATGTAGCCGTTTATTATCATTCGAAAGTTTGGGTATGCGTATGCGATAATGCCCGGAATAGATTAAAGGGAAATGAGTTGTAATCATACCAATGAAGGAGTTACTTCATTTGAAATAGATTTCCATGGGCCGTAACTTCAAAATTTAAGTCCGTGTTTCACTATTTCTTTCTTCTGTATGTATACTTGCTCTCTCCTTTAATATGATAACGATAGAAGAAAAGGTCATTCCATCCTCTTTCTCGCTTTCCGTAAATTATAACTTCCGTCATGGCCTTCGACATTACTTACCTTCATGGATTGTGCTACTCACCTTCCGCCGATTTTCTTCAACAGCTTGTGTCTTCCGCAGCCATACCCAGCTACTATTCTCTCGTGTTTGTATCAGCCCTACCTTTGTGACTCCATCTTGTCACAACCATAGCCTGAGGTTCCGGCATACACCGTCTTTTGCAGCGGCTGTAAGCAGCTCTTCTATTTTCTCCCTTAAGCGTACGAAGAATCTGTCTTCTAATGACACGATTTACTCAACAAATAACCTTTCTTGGTAGCATCTCGCTTCTTTTTGTGTTAATGGATTTACAGTGGCTTTAAAATTAAAAAAAAATGCAAAATATGGAGGCAGGGGACTCACAACAGGGGTTTCTGGCAAGTTTAAGAAGAGTGGGAGGTGTTTCCAAGTGAAATCAAATTAAACTTGCATTCTCTTGATTTTCAATCTTAAATCTTCAAAATTGATGGTGTATGATCCCTCTATCTGTAATTTGTTAGCAACATTGTGAAATCAATCGCTAATTGAAGCTTTTTTCGTGTAGGTTACGCATTCTTCTCCTTTTTTCCTAAATGTACACTCTTCCTAATCATTGTGTTTTCTGTGGAATTAATGCGTTGGTGCATGGTTCATGCGTTGCGGTGCAAATGCCCTCTAGTAATGCGAACGTTGATCCTTCCCTCCACTTTCACGCACTTTAATGTTGGGGTGAAGAAGGTGAAGCTGCATAATTGAAAAAAGGAAGTTATATTACTGTAGGTGGTATCTGTGGGAATTCATACCACAGAATATTATACTTTACGTTACTTTTGGGTGTTCTTTCCAAAATTTCAAAGAACCAAGGAACTAGCCGCGCAGTTACTTCAACGGAGTCACCCGCTAGTGATCACATATTGTGTAAAGTTCACAGTGGAAAAATCATTCGCCTGGACTGGGAAGGACTGCTTGCGTCTATCATCATTCCCAAACCAGGCGAATGATTTTTCCACAGTGAATCTCGCACAATTCTTTCCAAATCGTTCTAATCGTGGTCAAATTTTCATTAGTGTTTGTCTTGTGTCATCCTTCGAAGTAAAAATTAAAGTAAGTGAATTAATAAGCGATGGAAATCAAATGGTATAGGAATGGAATAAGTTGATTTTACCCGTTGGCGGAGAGCTTCAAAGTGTAGAAGGTGTGGTTGAGCGGTCAGTGGAAGCGATCGTTTCGCGCAGTGTCCTTTGTAGGGATCTTTGGTCATTTTTCCTCGCCACTCTCGCATATTTTCCTACATTTGACGTTTACCTCTAAGCAGATGAGTGCCACTATGGTCTGCGTAGCCTATCTATTGTATATAGTAATTAATTAATGTAGTTTTAGTGACAAAATCACTTTCGAAAACATTTGTGTCCCGATGTTGCCTGCAAATCATCCCTCCTCCTAACGTCCCGTTGCGTCTACCGTCGTATGAAGGTACCAACGTCTAACCTCCACGAATTCTCACTAACAATAAAAGAGAGCAGCATATAGGTACGGTTCGTAAATATAATCTTGGGGAGCACTTAGGGTTGTGCATTGTGGCCACCGTAACTTTGTTCGGTCCCCTTCAAGACTTCTAATCCTATAATATTGAACGACCAATCTTTGTTTGTATGTTTACATGTTTGCTTTTTCCCCCTCCAAAACGGCTCAAACGATTTTTGTTAAATTTTGTTAAAAAAGGTTTTTTGATGCGCGGAATCCAATGCTCTTGGTCTCATCCATGTAAAAAAAACTGCAACACATATAAAAACATAAAAAACTATTTCATGTGAAAAGTTTAAATTGTCCGATTTTTACCGTTAGAAATGCATTTTTCTCTGTATAAAATGCTTAAAACGAATATGAAATAATTGTTAGATAATTTTCAAATCGATTTTTTAAATTCGATATTTTTACTGGTATCGGTGTCTCGTTGCGCTCATGGGTCCGCTCGAGACGAAACCAGCATCAAAAGAGAGTACAGGCTCGCATCCAATGTATAAGGCTCCTCAACTACTTTGATTCAAGATTTTTTTCTCTCGTACAATTTTAAAACCTTATATTATGTACCTATAATTTACTACCATACAAGAGTTGTAACATGTTACTTAAAATGCAAGTCATGGTGTCAAGTGTCTGGAGGTTTCTTTTGTATTGCATATAATGTTTTTCAATAATCAATAAGAATGATCCACGAATATTCCGGAAATAAAAGATGCATGGAACTAGAGTGCCTTAAGACTCTACAATGATGGAACTTTGGAGAATACTTTGATTTTGATGCGAATTAATTTTACAGAACAAGAAGTAAACGTTATTGGATTCTAGAATGCACAACGCTTAACTAATTAAATAGACAGAATTTCATTTAGTTTATAGTTAATAAATATTGAATACCTTATATCACTGCATTTTGAGTTATTCTCCATTATTTTTATAACTGCGGGGAGGAATCCTCAGATATACGTATTAATTTAACATAATATATGTCCTTTGTTTAGACTCAATTGATTCTATATTTTCTCGTTCAACCATGACCTCCACTTTGCTGACCAATCACATTTATTGATTTCTTCATCTACTTCTCCCTACCCTTACTTAGTTTATACAATTAGTGCAAGTGCATAAATAAGGAATAAAAGTAGAAGTTAATAATTAGTCGATTGTTGACTAAGTTACATCAAACATCAATACTCAAACGGTGCTCCGTGACTCGAGTGCTTCACATTCCTGCAGTGAAGTTATATTTTTTTAAAATAAGTAATTAGTTAAATCCGTTTAACTTAGTTTTATAAATCGTGTCTTCAGATTATTATTTTATTTCTACCATTATTACTGTTTCGTTTGTTTTTATCGTTGCTGTTACTACAATAGTTTACGCTAAACTGATTCAAAAGCTTTGTTTAGTTTTAATTTTTGAAGAATAATCAGCGCTTTGTAAGTTTTCTTCGCGATTCTTTAGGACTGCTGTCGTAAGTAAAATTTATTTACTCATAAATTTTATAACGTAAAAATATTACAAGGCGTATTTAATTAAAGTTACCGATAGGTATTCATTTTGTCTGTTATTTTTAAAAAAATTAGCTTGATTTCATTAAGTGAACAAAAATTATTGTACATTAAAAGTTAATGAAATTCGATGATTATGCTTACGTGTAGATCAAGGGCTCGTACGAAAACTCTAACATTTACGTAATAATTTAAGAGTATGCTCAGACGAATTATAGGATTGAATCACTCTGATATTACCGACACTACTGGCATACAGTCGTTTTTTATTATAAACAATTTCAACGAATAAAATAAGAAAAAGCGCTTCAGCAGGCTCTTCGTCAAAATTTAAGGACTATGTACGGAAAATTTGAGAGCGTTTGGTATAAGAAGTTTTCCTAGAAAAACTTCTTCGAAAATTTTGTAGAAGTCCTTCTCGGAAACCGCTGATAATGGTACATTAGACATTTAAATTTTCAAATTTGTTCATATTTGTTTGGATGTGGACGCTGATGTAGCGTGTCTATTTAATGTGGCGGGATAATGAACAATAAATATTGATATTAATTAATTTGATCAGATTCATAATAATTTGAATCTGAGATATATATATAATGTAAACTGACAGCCACATTAAATACTTCATTTTATTCATCCGTATCGCTGAATTTTGTAACTTTTTCATTCGATTGATTATTTGATGTGCATTCATGTTGATTTAAATTCTTAAAAAATCTACCGAGCGAAGCTCGGTCACTTGGTACTTTGCATATGTTAAGTGAAGAGCTAATTTCGAAGGAAACCAGGATTCCCTCCTCCCTGAGGTGCTGAGCGATTTCAGGAGTAGTAATGATAGAAAAAGATTCTCGAATCTGTTTGTCAAATATAATAATAGTTTACCTTTCTCCATTTTTCAAAATTTGATTATCGTGCTCCGTCTTTCCATCTTCCCCCTGTAAGTCCACTGAAAGCTAGCGGCATAAGGATCAACGAGTATGTGCGGACGTCTAATCCCACAGTGATTTTCTCCTACGCCGATTTCTGCGATGCCCGCTACATTACTGGTCGAAACTGGGCATAACGTTCTGAAGTTACACCTTTCAGAACCAATAGTGGAATGAAATCGAAGCGACGCTAACAAAACTCGAGTTTTTGCGCTTTCCGTCCTTGTGGCCATAACTGAGAACTCCTTGTAACTGTTTGGTAGTTTGCGAGTGTATATGTTAATCCGTGTCCCGTGTCAGTTGATCGTACTCCATTGCCGTACTCCACTTCTGGCTTTATATGCGCTATGAAAATGTAGAGGTTTGCAATTCCGTCAGATGAACTTTAGATGGTAGTTTTTATATTTTTGTGGGAGTAGTTTGTGCAGGTGATAATATTTCTATCACATACTTTACTTTCTGAGTTAGTTTGTTGGTGTGTTTCGAACTATCAACATCTATGGTCCTTATTCTAGCATCAGTATGACCTTAGTCTCAGTGTATGATATCATGGTTAATGCTATTTATCTGCGCAATAATGGTGTGAGGAGAGGTTCCACTTTTTAGGGACAATTTTCCCAGTTTAACAGTTTAAAGTTATATTGATTTTCACATGGTTTCCTGATTCTTAACAGTGAAGTAATCAGTTCATAGAATTGTATAGGGAACATAATAATAGGCTCATTCATTGAATGGGTAAAATTCTAGCCATTTACCTTTTGTTTCCTTAGCATTGATAAAATAAACTGCCCTCTCAGCATCACAACTTGCGTCGATTTCGAAACTCAATTGACTTAGGTGATGTGCAATTTTGCGGAAATTGCTTGCCCACCCAATGTTTCGAGTAAATTTTGGATCGCCATGTTTTAAAAATATTTATAATTCAAATGAAGTTGCTCGTATCTAATAAACTCCAAAACTTCATTTGATCAACAGTATAGTTTTTATGTAAATTGAAATGTCTTGTTTTTGTTCCTCCGTTCAGGTGTTTTCACCTCGTTCAGGTGAAATATTATTTTGAAAAGTAACCAACCAGGTGAAAACCCGAGAATGGAGGAACATAGATTCAATGTATGTGATAACAATTTTAGTTTTAGTTTGTCAATTTTTCCCTTGTGAAATTTTCACCTTAAAATAGTCATTTGATTGATAACGTTAAGTCACTGATTAAGATGCCGAAGTTGCTGTGTAAGATGTTGAATAAAATTGTAATGCTCATTATCTTGAGTAATAAACCACCAATCGTTCAATATATGACTAAGGCATTCTCCGATCATGTGATGCGTCGTTTGTTTAGGACAGTAATTTTTGCTGATTATAAATGTTTATGGGAACGGCGAAGGAAATATCAGATTCTTCGTAAACTTGTGACTTTAATTAGGAAAAATAGATGATAAAATGTTTCTCTACCCGACCTCTCGGAAGTGGCAATTTTTATCAACGCATGAAATTTCTACAGACTATCAATACTAATTCTCTCTATTCTATCAATACTATTACTATCAACTTCTGATTGTATGCGTGCTATGAAAGAGTAGTTTTGCAATTCAGTCAGATGAACTTTTGATGGTAGTTTTTCATATTTTTGTGGAAATAGTTAGTGGAAGTGATAATATTTCTATCACATACTTTTACTTCTGCATTATTTGGTACTATTGAACTATACTCCTATCAGTATGTTTGGTCCTTATTCTAGAATCCATATGGTCTTAGTGTATTCTATTAAGGTCAATACTATTTATGTGTGCAATAATGATATGATTGAGGTTCCAGTTTTTAGGGACAAGAGATAAACACTCATAAACGAGTATTTCACCTGGTATAAAATTGGAGTTTCACGTAAACTCTGATAATTTAAAAAAATCCTCTTCGACCACCTGAAATTTTACCCACGGGATGTCCTGATTTCGATATTATATTCTATGTTACAGCTATGTTTTGATCACTTTAATTGCTCTTTAGCCTACGACAGGCAATCAAAATCTCATCGGATTAAAAGTTTTCAATGTGTTGTTCAAAGATTGGCAACTTTCAGAAATGCCAAACAAATGAAAACAAGGCGTAAAAAAATAGCAGGTATTTTATGCTTCTTATAATGCTACAAGATCAATGTTCGGTACAGAACAGTGAATTATAACAAAAAAAAACAAAATAAATTCACGAAACAAATCAGCATTGTAGTTTTCTGGACCTAAGATTTGATTATTGGCAGCAGCAGAGAAGACAGGATTGGAAGCGTGGGGAAGGTATTGGTTGCAAGAGGGCTACGTAAATTAAACGGAGGAGTTTTCTTTGAGGAAGTTGGGGTAGAAGCAGAAGGAAAGTTCAGAGGGATAATAGCGATTTCCTGATGAGAAGAAAAGCAGTCTTAGAATAGAAAAGCGATTAAAGGGAAGAAAGATAAACCTCACCAACTTAAAGATGAAAGAGACTTGAAGGCATAGGAGGAAAAAAGAGAACAGGATCAAAATACGTGAGGCAGTTCTTGGAAGAAAAAGTGGGTACGGAAATGGAAATAAAGCCTTGAAATAGCTTCAAACCAAAGTGGGATCTAGATACGTAAAATGACGTATCCGAATCCTAAACATCCTTGACGGGTGAGATAGAATGTTGAAGAGATGAGGAAGGCATTATTTTATTACTACCAAATTTGTACCTTACATCATCGAGTGAAGAATATATTATTCAAACTGAGTGTTCACTTACCGCTTTGTTCACACTTTTCCGGAGGGCATGTCAATCGCAAACTCTGAAACTTAGAAGTGAATGTAGTGCTTATAAGTTTGTTATACGTAACACGTCTCTATCTTCATGGACTATTTTGCCTATGTAGCCACTTTTCAATTGATGTTGATAGTTGTAATCTAAAATTGTGAACGTTTGAAGTATTCCCATGAAAAACATGTTATGAAGCATATATCGTCGGCCGAATTAACAAACCATGCCACTCCAAAAAATACGACATTGGGTTTTTATGCTAATATTACTGGTTTACGGTCCCTGAACAGTTCTATCAAACTGTGATAAAGAAAAAAGGAAGAAAAATAAAGACTTTGGTTTTTATAGAAGTGGTAATAATACATCCTTTCACGAAAAAAATAATTGTTATTTTGCATCTCCCTTAAAAAGTACGAAATACTAGTTGGTTGCTCGTTAATGAGGCTGAAGACATGCTTTTCATATGTCTGTGTCAGTATTAATAGCACCTTGATTCCTGAAGATCTGCGGTTTAGTTAGAGCGTGTGATTGATTGATTTATGACTTTAATGTAACGTTTGCTAAATGATGCAGGGTGTTTTGTTTTAATTTTAGGAAATAAAATAAGTTCTAATATTGGAGTGGTCTATCCTCTAAAATACTCTAATTCGTGGATCTTTTCGGCTGCGTTTAATGTCGATTGAGTCGGGAAATTCCCTCTAATCTGTCAGGATTAAGTGTTTCAATATATAAATTAACATACATCAATATTACTTGTAAATCACACTTTTTGTACGCTATTTTTCTTTATCTATCTATCGGTCGTCTATCCTCGGTAGTATTTCGTCATGTAATTCCTTAAAACTTAAACGCGGCAGCATTTCCAGCCATTCCTATTAAAACTCTTGGATTACAAAAGTATTATAAGTAAAATGTACACTGCAATTCTACTTCATTTGTTTACCATGACCTTGACGTTTGGTATGGTCAGATTTAACCGATACCATCGTGTTAGAGATTGTCTTTATTAATGGAACTCATTGTTGGAATCGCATTGCAATATTTACTTGCTTGACACTCATTTGAAGCCTTGTAAGTATGATATATATCGCATGAAATGCTTCTTTTTAGTAAATAGTACTTCATATGAAGTTTTGCGGTAATGCCTTCGTATCACTGGACTTTGACGATTTCATATCAGGACCATTGTTTAAACTTATTTAGCAATATTGTTTTGCCTGCATAGCATTGTCGAATGTACGCATGGATATCTCTAGGAATTAGTGCATTTGGTCATGAACGTTGTAGATATTCTTTCCTCTGATAACACTGGAGACGAAAAGTTTCCTCTCTTATCTAATGGATATTTTGTTTTTAGCAAATTTAAGTTTCTTGAAGTGTGACGGCGAGATCTGTTTACACTTACCATATTTGGGGCAGAATATTTCATAAATTGTTATTCTTGAAAACGTTTTATTTTTAACTTGGCGCTGTTGCTTTCACAGATATGATTTAGGCTCTATTACGAATACAGCAGAAATACATTGCGAATCTTATGCCATCAGAAATGTTTGCATGGTGGCTAATTTGGTTTTTTAGAGACCTATTTTACCAAAAACTGGTTGAAGAACTGTTGAAATTCATGATTAAGAAATTTTACCATGTTTTTATTGCTATAAAATTTGTCTTTGCGAGTATTAAAATAGAAAAGTTGTCCGAAAAATCGTTTTTCACTATTGTAATCCTCCTGTGTAGTTTTAGTGTATTTTTTGCCTTTATGAAAATCATTAAAAGATTTAGCACAGTAAAAATAACAACTTGCATGAGAAGAGTTAAGTATTAACTTCTTTGAAAGTATATAAGGCAGAATAGCACCTATTTTTTATGCTTATTGTAGAAAAAGGCGTGGAGTTGCTGATTGTCGTTAACAATATTTTTAGCGGTTGAATGTACGTAGTTGTGTCATACAGACCATGATTTCAGTATGGTACTCTAAACGGACAATTTGTTGTTTTTACTTTTGACTGCATTTCTGAAATCGTGTATACGCACCCTTGCGAGTGACTTCGTACCACATCATTTGTTAAATGCAATGTTTGAAAAAAAATCCTGACTTTGTTGAACCTGTTGTTATATTTCATCTAGAGCAATTATTGGTTCGTAAGAGAAGTCATATGGAAGTTGCATGTAATATGTGCGGCATTACTTCGTGATGCTAGTGTATACCCACTTAACATTGTTATTTTCAGGCATACTTCACTTCACCTAGATAATAGATTCTTCTCCGAGTGAGCAAATATTAATGTTTAAATTTGATGCATTTGATGAGATACTATTCCTGTGTTACTCGGTGAAAATCCGTAATGTTATTCAGGTACCTTACCTTGAAAACGGTATTATATGCCAAAACCTGGTTCGGTAAGAGAAAATTAAGTGCGGAATCTAACTAAGTTACCTTTTCATGATGAAGTACATAACGCATTTGGCCTTAATGTCTCTGTATTTCATAAATTCAAATTTATCTTTTCATGTTTTAATGCAGGATCTGCTCATAACATACATATTCTTTAATGAAATATAAATAAACATCTTCTTATATGTTATGGAACATTTTTTTGTTACCTATTCATGACACTGGTGTACGACTACGCCCTTTAATTAATCTTTAAAAACAATAACAATTAAGCTGTCCTTGCCACAGAATGAGATGCTTGATAAATATGGTAAACATTTGAATGAAGATCGCAAAGACTGTAAGTGAATGTGAAAGGTAAGATAGTATCTTCATATTAACAGCTCCATCTGCGGTCGCATTCCGCAGCAACTGTACAGAGTTTATGTAAGCAGCAACTGAGATGTACCGAAAATCCTTCTATATAAGTGGGAAATTCGAACACTATCCAGCCGAATGTATCCCTAAAAGATTACTGCCCTGAATTTAGCATTTGTTTGAAAACAATTACCTTGATTAGTGCCATCAAGCTCCATCGGTTTATTAAACTAAATTAATACTTCTCTTCTATTACCATCCAAAGAAATTTCGACTTTATACGAGAAGTAATTTTAGGTTCCATGTTATGCATTTATGTTTTTCATTTAAGGCGTGTGGCATCATAGTGCATCCAGGGAATAAAAAAAAATACTCCTCAGTGATAATTAGGGAAATAACGCCGGTATATGCGGAACAGTGGATTGGGCTTGCCGTCGACAGTAATTGATGGTATATACGTGCATTGCATGATTCCTAATTGTTATGATAATTTTTTTAAATTAAAGTTTTCTCGATTTTTGGAAACGGAAATTTTTATTCATCTGCTATCGGCTATACAGCTGGGTGGAGTAAGTGCTCGGTACCTTGTATCATGACCATGCCGAAGATTCCTTTTTTCTGTAGGAACAAAAGAAGAAAGATAAAGATAACTGGAATTACCACATTTTCACTAAACGGGTCGTTTTGTCTACAAGTACTGCGGAAACGTATATTTATGTGCATCTTCATTTATATTGCGCGTTGCCTCGCATTGTTTTCCATTTCTTAACAAACCGAATCAAACCCTCTCGAAAACTAACATTTGTCGTTACAGTCAACGGTCTCTGACCATTCGAATCGAGGATAATAACGCAATCCTGCCGAAAACCACTGAGGTACTTGTAGAAGTTCTCAGATTCGGTTACGTTAAGTCGGAAATCTCTGCACCTTCCCAATTCCCCATGATGACTTCTAACAGCCTGAAATGTAAAGAACAATATCGTACATCTTGTCTGTGCTGTGAGATACGTTCATGGTTTGGTGTAGTAGTTATTCCAAAATCATACAGCCGTTGCAGCTAATTACCTGCTTTTATCCTCGACAGCCAGGAGTATTTAGGACTTAGAGTAATGATGTTATCATTTCATAATAATTAAAGGGAACTATAATCTGAAGACGATATCTTGTTGATGAAAAGTACATGCACAGACTTTCGGAGCAAATGTTTGCGAACTACAACACTTTTACGTGTGAAAAGCGTCTTTGTGTCGAGTAACTTTTATTTGATCCGATAACATGATGATCAAGGAAAATGGCGTATTTTGAAGACCTGAATAGCAAATACAAAAATGCAGACTGAGAGATGAAGCCTCTTGAACCGAAGGCAGTTGGCGCACTTTCCTTCAATAGTCTGAGTGAACCTTATTTTGAGGCGACTTTCACCTTCATGTGACGACGCTCACGCCTGTTCCTTTTCCCTGTCGTGTCCCTCACATGTGTCTAAATTAGCGGTCCAAGTGCAATTTTATCTCTATGTTAATGTTTATTTCCTAGATTCATTGCTGTTTATTTTCGTCATGTAGTACTTGCATATTTAGATTGAGTGGAGCTTGAACGACTCTTCAGTATGTGATCATTGCTCTTGTAGAGATTCTACTTTTCACTGCATTCTGAATGGTGACGAGAAAAAGGTTTTAGACTCACTGGTAAAAATATCTGGCATAACTTGGTGGAACACTTAAGCGTATAAAATTCATCAATGAAAACAACGTTATATACCACGCTTTTGAATCAACACGCCACCAACCATGTTTCCAGCTCAGATGTGCCATTATCTAGGTCCTAATAACCTTGAACTTTTACATCTTCTTACATATTATACAATTATATTTTGTTTGTTTAGCTATTCATGACATTTAACAGAAACTGTGTACGGCTACGCCCTTTAATTAATCTTTAATATTTAGTAAATATGTTCTGAAACCATGATCGGTGGTGAGTTTAATCAAAGTTGAGGATAAAAACGTCATTTTAATTAAGAATGTTTTGTTTTAGACTCATTGGCTATTAACTTCCAACGCTCTTCAATAAGAGTGACTACCTACTCGGAGACCTACCTATGAATGCTCAGGGACACGAGCTCGAATAATGTCCCCATGGTTGCATCTGAATTTAAACCGTACTTATTTGCAGATAATAAAATAGCCGCGTTCTTCCTCTCACCCTGCCACTCCCATTGGCTCGGCCGACGTGACGGGGTTATCGCTTAAAATCCCACATCAAGGCATCTTTCATGGTTTGCGAATAACTCCCTTTGAAAATTTGTGTAGGTCAGCGTTTGAGTCGTACAGGGTACCAGGTTTTTACAAAGTATCTGTCAGGAACGGGCTTGGCTGACGGCCAGAATTCACAAAAAGTGTCTTCGCACGGATGAAGTAAAATATTTTATGTGCGGTTGATGGCTAGCGAACCTATAGGCCGTGAGAAGTGAAGAAGTGCGTTTTATTAGCTGGATTCCTTCGAAGCATGAAAGTAATGCCGTAACTCCTCCTTCCCTTGACTAATACTGATTTTGTCTCCAATTTTTCCGTTGGTTGTATTACGCTCGTATTCGTCTGTGACTTGACTCTTAAGTTTACTCTTTCTCGCATGATTTTTGGAATAAAATACCAGTATGCGCGTCGTGGACCAGGTGCGTCCCTGAAACTCATGTATGTGGACAACCAGCCGGAATAGGAATTGTGGGTATTTCCTCGTCAAAGGACGAACCGGAAGTTTTGGTTTGTCCGCAAGATGCATGGCATATAATCTGATGTGACCCCTTGCATTGGTGAAGCTATTTTTTTCCAGTTATGAGTTGGAAGATGGAAAATATCGCCCTCTGCCCCTCTCTTTTGGTAATTTTTAACGCAATTAGCGTCCATTACGATATCGCGTGAGATGGACGAGGGACGGACACGCGCACATTAAACGAGTTGAAATATCAACAGAAGCATGAAAGCACGCAACGTCGTACCATTTCAACTCATTCCATTCATTTATCTTTTGGGCGACTCAAA
Organism: Ceriagrion tenellum; assembly: GCA_963169105.1. NCBI lineage: Eukaryota > Metazoa > Arthropoda > Insecta > Odonata > Coenagrionidae > Ceriagrion > Ceriagrion tenellum. Next base: position 52,306,307 of record OY720637.1, read on the forward strand.
AAAGTCCTGGAAGAGATTTTCGTCTGTCCTCACGCGACCCACACACACGGTTTGACAGCGAGTCCTCGTTCTTCACATATTTTTCATTCCTGAGATTACTGCTCGGACTCCAATTACGAATAGGTTGACGATACGTACGTTTTTATGAAGGCCTCAGCCCAAATGGTGTTGGGACGAAAAAATATTTCTGAACAGGACGAGAATTTGATGTTTTTACCCGTCGTATCCGGCCTCGCGCTCTGTCGTTGACGGCAATGCTCTGTGTCTTCCGAAACGAGGAATCAGAAGGTTTCACGTTAAGGTAGGGTCTGTGTCTACAGGGAGTTTTAAGGTTTAGAAGTAATATTTATTATCCGAAGCGAAGATAATTATGCAAAATCTGCTCTGCGTTTAAAAGAACTCAAAAAATTCTAGGGACGTTTCCTCACAAGTCTTAGCTGCTCTACTTAGAAATACATTTTCCTCTTGTCTCGATTGAGTCATGTCTTTTAATCTTTTTGCTCTATACTTGTATTAAAGTGCTCAAACCAATAAGAAAGGGTAAACTTTAATGTTGCAACATATTGCATCGCTAAGGAATAATTAGATCCTCGCTTTTTGCGTGTCCATGCGGGATGTAGGAATGCTTCCTGCTAGAATTGATTTCGTTACCCCTCATAACGGCGAAATTCCAATTGAGAATCGCCTCTGGGTTTTAGGTTTAATACGCAAACAAATAATGCGTAAAAAGTCGTATCGATTGTGAATTTCTTGGAAGTTGGGATCTGTTCAAATCATGATCTACGGAGAGTTTATTTATTTAAAACTCTATAATGTGACTGGTATAGCATGTCAATCGGTTTTGAAATTTATCCGCAGCAAATTTTACAATAGGAACAAATGGATATGTTCCCTTGGAGAGATAATGATCATCACCAGACATTTCCCAAAACGCGCCTGAGAAATTCTTAATTGCAATATCGTCGACGTATATCATGATACTGATGCCAAACACCACCCCTTGGACATTCTTAGGAGAGCATCTGATCAAATTAATTTCGGATTAGGATCAAAGAATCTTTATTTCGATGTCTTTGATGTCGACGAAATTTCATGTAGGCATAAAATCTGGTTAGAGAACAGAATGTATTAGTAAATAGATAACTCCTCGTTACATTTAAATTCGGTTTCACCTGATGGGCCGACGTATGAATTAGAGTTACAATTGAAATTAAGCTCCTCGAATGTATTGCAAATGAATTTTCGATGCAAGGGTTTTGGTTTATTAGGTCTACTGTTCATATTTACACTCTACCTGAGTAAATTCTCTCTAACGCGAAACGCCTCGTTCGGTTTTGTATTGCATGGATACATTTGTGGCATGAACGTCATGTTTAAATACCCCTTTCCCCGTCAACGCTAGAGCCAGCTAACGCATTTTCTCAAGTGCTCCATAATCCACGAATACCTGGTAAATACTGTAATAACTTATCGCCCACATCAAATAATTGCTAATCAGGCATTGCTAAAAAAGTGAGCCGAAATTATATGTAAATTCTTGTGATAGAAATTCGCCTTGATTCCGCATCTTTATCGAACGGATAAAACCAAATCAAGGTCTTTTAAACCTTTGTTGGCCATAGTATAGTGTCGGTCGGTTTTGAAAGAGCCAAGTCAGACCCAGCTCGACCGAGGAAAGAGCTGGACACGGGTGGGGGAGCGACGTCCGCGCCAAGGAGCCAATTTCACGCAAGCCCTCGCGTGTGTTTCTTCTTTTTTTCTATATTAAGCTCCCCTTTGATTCCTATTCCCTCCGCGGGGTATCCCTGCGGCGGCGCGTGTCGCCACGATATACTTGGTTCGCGTTGGAAATCTCGGATGTATCAAGAGGAGGGAAAAAAAACTTGGTCTTCTGCTCGGCGAGGCACGCGTGTTATCTTTCTTCCCTTCCCCACGCACTACTCTCCCAGTGCATGCTGGGACGACGCCATGCTCCCCTCCCACTCCTCTCTCACCGCCAGTTCCAACCACTGCCACCCGCTCTCCTGAGAAAGGAGAGCGGCGTCGGGAGCAACGGCCTTGGCTGGGGGCAGAAGTGTGTCACGGAACAAGGTCACGGGAAGGCAGCAGGCGGCGGCAATGGCCGTGGTGGGGGTGGTTGGTTGTAAGGGAAGGAAGAGAGCGAGCCATCTCTCTCTTTCCACCCCTCCCGCTCAACACGTTTACTCAAAGGGATGGGTTGGTTCGTCGGCGGGAGAGTGGGTGGAAATGAATGCGGGGAGGAGGTGGGTAGGTCCTGGCTGTCTTGGCGACGGACTCGGCCCGACCAACCCCTTCCACCCTTCCCACACAACACCACACCACACACCAGCACCACACTCCTTTGGTTCCGTCAGTGGAGCGGCTCGGCGGTGTGGGATTGGTGGGGGATCGTTTGTTGCCCGTGAGTGCGTGAATGTGAGATTCCCGCCATCTGGGCCATCTACCCATCCCCCCCCAACCAACCGGCACTCAAATCTCTCCTTTCCAACTCTCCCCCCCTCCTCCTCGCTCCTCGTAGAAGACGCCTCACCGCCGTCGGCCCCCCCTCCCACTTTTCCCCCACTGACCCACTCCTCCTGCTCCTCTTTTCTCTCTCTCCCTCCCTTTCTGCCTCCGTAGCGCAAAGACATCCGACTTCGCCCCATTTCCTCCTTCCACCCGGCAGCCAAGACCGCACGACTCATCCGAGGAGAGCAAATGCTGTTTGGGGGATGAGGAGTGGTGGTGACGTCGGTAGGTTGGTACCGTGGTGGACGGCGATGCTTCACGGAATGTTTTTAAAAAAATAGGGCCGAAATAAGCAATAACAAACGCTGAGGAGGAGCTACGTTCCGTATCTGTCGAAAATTCAAGGCGTTAGTTTATCCTATCAAATATTTTCCCAGTCTTTAGGTCGTTCTAAGTTTTAATTTTCCTCTTGGTCTTTTCTAGTAGCCGCCCAACTTAAATGGAACACGAGTCCTTATTTTTCTGGTATTTAGTAGTTAATCTTCTCTGTCCTCCCAATCACCCTCGATTCGATTAATCAGTTTTTGGCAGCCACTCGAGATGGTATGTGATCCGGAAAAGCTGACCATATACAATTTTTCCTCAGGGTATTTGCTATTAAATTTTTCTCTGGTCTTCAGCTCATACTACTCTGATTATTTATAGTAACCTATCAAGCTTAAAAGAAACTATTTCTTCTACAAAGTTGGTCTATTGTCCTTTTCACAAAAGGCACAAGTCAGTATACCTTCTCCGTTATTCAATTCAAACTAAGTTTTAATTTTTCATTTTTTTTGGGCTGTATAAATTTTTCCAATAACTTTCGCCGCGAGTGATACGCTGTACGTGTACCTTTTTCACATTCGGTAACGCCGAAAATTCGCTCAATCGGTGTTTCATTTGGGGTAGTTGGTCGAGGGTGAAAGAAAACTTTTCTATGATACATTTTCATAGTTTCATAATGTGTTGTTTCCCGAGCGTTTGTGTGTGCGGATGTATCGTTCCGTAACTATTTTGTGCACAAAGCTTCCAAATGATAACCCTGGCAATTAACTTTCCGCGTGACCAAAACGTACTCCCTCTTCCTTGTTAGCTAACATCTACTTCAATACAAACTATGAAAAATATATGGTATGCAAAACGGGTCGTCCTCTTCGATCCCACTCAGTTGATGAATCTCATAATCCCGCGGCCGACAATAAACGTATCTCTTTATAGTTTGTGAGTCTCCTCATAATTAGGAGCCACGCCAACTTTGTCCCTGGGTGGTACTCCTCAATACGTAAAAGCCTTTGTCATTCGCTACCGTCACCAGCAACTTGCAGGTGATAATAATACGCATAGAATACATTCTAGTTAGCCTCGTCCATGCATTTGCTCACAATTAAAATGGCTTAATTTTTTCACTAAAGGTATGTCTAAAATGTTTGATTGGAATGTTTTTGCACGCATACTAGAAGTTAAATCCACTATTTCTGTTGAAGAAACTAATGGCGAAATTAGATGGATCACGCAAGCTATAACTTGCCTTCCTCAGGTGTTCTCTTGTATATATACCAGCACCGATCATCCCTTGACTTAAATATGGACTTTGATAGGTCGTATGTTCGGCGAATAAATGTTCTATTTTATTCATTTTATGGACGATGAAAATACGTCTTTATCGCTTGGTATTGCAAGTAATGAAACGAATTTATAAAACTTGTACCTGGTGCTGAGTCTCGTGAAATCGGTCCCTCAGAGTTGTACTCAGGGCCTTTGGTATTTTTCTCCTGTGTAAACAATGTAAAAGATTTATGATTAAAGACAACAAAATATTCACTGCAACCCTGCTCGGTACATCCAACAACAAACCCGTGAAATGTTTGATCAATATGGTAACTACGTATGTCAGTCTTCTCAGCATCATCAATTATGCATAGGCATCTTGACGATTCCATAACACATGAACACATTCAACCACACCTTCACTGAAGCAAATAAAAATAATTGCATAGATTCAGAGGAAGTAATTTTCACCTTCTCCATTTGAGTTATAAGAAAGGCGTAGGAAGTGAAGAGTGACTTAGTTTTGACAGGTATTAATGTGTCAAAATTGACGTTTTGTGTTGGATAGCGCATCATTTGTGTATATTGTGTATATTTGTGTTTAAAAGGACGACGACAGTGGTGTGAAGATTTCTTCCTTTGAGCACCAATGTTAATCGTCCGCGGACAAAAGGATTTCCCAAAACATATTTAGTGAGTAAAAAAGATTTTTTGACAGAGACAGCGTTCAAGAAAAAAACAAAAAAGGAGTCAAAACCACAGAAAGATATATATATTTTAGCTAGCAAAATCTTTATACAAAAACATTGGAATAACAAAGGGTACAAAAGACATAACAAGACACATTCAGGAGAATACTGACATTTTTTTTAGTAGCATCAAAACGGGATCCGTAAAAAAATATTGCATGCCCTCCGAACCGGGAATGGTTTTATTTTTTCAATCCCTGGTCCATTTTGTTTCTGGATATTCATTTTTATTTTAAATAAGGTGCACGGTTGGAGAGAAAAAAGTTGATTACACTGTGGTCCAAGTGGTCCACCCATGTGGATGGTGGTGTTGGAACGTTAAAAAGATAAGTGGATGAGATTTTTGAGAGTGGAGTCTGGGGGGAGAGAAATGGGCTGAGGGAATGGATGGGTGTTTGTTGGTGGCGAAAAAAAATAGAGTTAAAAGAGGAGGAGGTGGAGCCCGTCACCAAATCAACTCACTCACGCGGTCGTGTCCGCCTAACCTTTATAAAATAAAAGAGATAGAGGTCAGGTTGGAGTTGGGAGGCGAGTTAAAAGGGTATTGGCGGATGGTGAGAGGGGGGTGGAGAGAGAGGGAGAGACAAGCTGGCTTAGTTCATCAGATGAAAGAGATAAGTAACCGGATGAGAAACAGAGAGGGAAAGATAACAAGTAGACAACGACCACGTGCTGTACTGTGAGCCATCCTTAAAAAAAATCATTCTATAAGTATAGCAATTCCAATCGTTAGGATTCTGATGATGATGAACTCTTATTACTTTAATAATAATTATAATAAAAATAATGATGAGGTGATATTAATAATGATGATGATGGTGATGATGGTACAATAATTAAAATAATAATTAACAGGAAAGTGGAGTCTCGAAAGAGTGGAAGATGTGCGTTTCGTCGATATGTATTATGTACATAATGAATGGGGAACAGGCCTATGGGAATGACATAGGAGAGAGGAAGAGAGGGTGTAATATATATAATGGGCTGAAAGAAGTTGCGTGGATGAATGATATGGGTGGAAGTTCTGCTGCAAAAGGTAAAAAAATTATCACTCTTGCATGAGTAAACACATGTAGTTTCAAAAACAATTCAGTGGAACCGTAAGGAGCACGCTACATGCCACGCACTCCCCACCCCGTCGTTTTTTTAAAATAGTAAACACCTCTTGAAAAAATATTTTTTTTGTAAAAAAATATATTTTTGTATTCAAAACAATGGTACCTTTTCTCTTTATACACTGCTAAATTAAATCATAAAAAAGACTACTTCTTTTTTTAAGTCGATTCCAGTTTTAGAGTCGAAGAGGTATGGCGGCGTCCATGAACTGTCTCCTCTGCTGCGCGTGACCAGAGCCACCCGGCTGCGATAATCAATCGTTGTCGCACTTCCGCTGAAGGTCCTTTTTCTTATTTGCGGCTTCGTTTTTTGGCGTGAAAAGGCGGAGAGTCCCGCCCTCCGCCGTTTTTCAAAGAGATCGAACCGAGGCGGTTAAAAAATTTAAACGACACTCGGAGGATATATTCATCTATACACATATTTATAAATTTATATATGTTACTATTTATAAAAGCGTCACTACGCCCCCCAACTGGAGGCGCCACTGTCCCTTGCTTACCCGAATTCATCTCACCGTTTTGCCTATCGCGTCGTTTTTGCGACAAAGATGCCCTTTTTCCTGGTGGTTGGGATCCCTTTTAGTTCATTTTTCCCCTTCCTTTAGACTCCTCGAGGTGAAAGGTGTAAAAAAATAAGTATCTATTAAGAAAGGCTCTCGCAGTTTGGATTTTGTAAAATCCTGACGTGTTGGCATTCGATGAAAAACAAGATGGCTACCATCTTTCCCAATTGTTTTTATGCATTACTTTTCGATCAACTTTTTGAATATCCCTCTCAAGCCCTTTCATTTCTTCAGTCTCTGCCCACTCTTTTGTGGATCTGCTGATGCTTGATAAGGTGGGCCTTTTGGCGGAAGGCCTTACCACACGTGTCACAGCGGAACGGCTTCTCTCCGGTGTGCGTCCGAAGGTGGACCTTTATGTTCGACTTGTTGAGGAATCCTCGGTTGCAGATACCGCACCTGTGGACGGGCTTCTCCTTTCCACCCCCCAGGCCTCCGTCCGGATAGGCCCCCAAACCTCCGTCCGCCTCAGGCACGCCACCGCCTCCGACCTGGCCGCCTCCGCCTCCCCCGCCTCCGCCTGCACCTCTGCCGCTTTTGCTGCTCTTTGATCTGCTCTTGCTTTTGCTCTTACCGGGCGGTGGGAAAGACCCCGCGGGATGATCCCCCGCGTTCCCCGACTGGTCGGACAACGAGGGGCCGAAGTCCGCGGTTGTAGACCCTGCAGCGGCCTTTAGACTGTTCCCTCTGCCGTACTTCCTGGGCGAGGTGGGGAACCGACCCGGTGAGGCCGAAGACGAGGAAGAAGGCGCGGTGGGGCTCTCCGCTGTCGTGCTCTGTACAAGTCCGGGTGGACTGCCCCCGTGCGTGGTGTGCGGTATCATGTCGTTTCCTATTAGATAGAGCGGGGGAGGAGGGTCGTATTCTACCGCGAAGGCTTCCATCTTGACCACCGTGGCTGCTCCGTTCTGCAGCCTGCTTTGTAGGAGGGGCATGTGGTGGTGAGGTTGAGAGTACTGGTCGCGATGTTTGTGGACTGAAATCTGGTGTTGCTGTTGCGTCGCCTGCGCCTGTTGCTGTATCTGGATCTGCTGCTGATACGTTATGTGGTTTTGATGGTGCTGTTGGTGTTGAGAGACTCCCTGGTTGAGGAGGGATTGGAGTGTTGACGTGGGTGCCATTGACTGGTTCTGTTGATTTGCCGCGGCTGCCGCGGCGGCTGCGAATTGAGATGCCAGCTCGTTGAGTGCGTCCGTGGGAGCTTTACCGCCTCCCGGGTCACCGGAGGTCACAACGCACGCCGTGTCTATCCACGCGTCCAAGTCCATCCATCCATCGGAGTTCCCACCGGCACTGCCACCCCCGTTGGCGGCGACCTGGGCCGCTGCGGGGCCCCCGCCGCCTCCACCGGGGACTGTGGTGTCGGCTATCGCGTTGCCGATGATTGCGGCGATGTCTTCGATGTCCGGCGGAAGAAGGTACTCGACTCCCTGGTCTGCTTCGACCACAGAAACCCCCTTGAGGTGGTCTCCAGAAGAGCTGACGACTACCGGTTCGCTGTAGTATACTTCCGTGCCCTTGTAAGCGTCCTCACCGACGTCACTGTCGCCTCCGCATCTTGGGTCCAGGGTGCTGTGGGGTGATGGGGCTTGGTCGTGGTGTCTGGGGGGCTGTGGGGCGTAGATTCCGTTGAGAGAGGCCGTGTACGTGTGGAAGGGAGGAAGAGGCTTTAGTTCCGCAAACTGTCCCCCACCTCCGGGCGAGGAAGAGGTGGGAGGAGATGAGGATGAGGTGGTCATCAGCAGGCTGTCCAGTACGTCCATGGTGGCCTTAGCCGAAGCGCAATCCGACTCCGTCTTTACCTCTTCGGGTCCCGAGTCCTCGGCGAAAGTGTAGTGCAAGTGGTGTTGCTGGAGGCCCTCTTCTCCCGCCTGGCCCACCGCCGCGCCTCCGACCACGCCCCCAACCGACCCCAGGGGACCCACAGAGGGCACGTTGCCCCCAGCGGAGGATGTAGCGAGCAGGAGGCCGTGGTGGCCGGTGGCCTCGCCGCCCCAGCAGCTCAGCAGTGCGTCCACTGGGCCGCAGTCCGTCTCGAACTTCATCATATGGTGGGTGGGTCGGTCGGGGGCGGTGGCTGCGGCGGAGGGGCTGAGCCACGGGGGATCCAGGGGTGACGGCGGCGGCGGCCGGCCCCCGGAATGTCTTCTTCTATCGCCCCCTGGCGAGCGAGGGGGCCGAGGGGTGGGTGGCGGAGCCGGCGGTGGGATGGGTTGCTAGTAGTGCAGGGGGCAGCGGCTTCATGCCGCTGGCCTCCACATGACGAACGGGTGAGATCCTGAAAATGTAAAGAGAACAATGGTCAAATGAGTGAAATTTTAAGTGATGGTACACTGCCCCGAATTGATACATATAGGCCCTTGTTTTATTAATTCAGGTCTCTCATAATGTTAGTGGTGGCCTAAGAAATCTGCAATACCCTTCCAAGGACTAAAGTATACATGCAGAATTGTTATGGTCAGAGCCTTGCTTGCATCCGAGGAAAGTGGGCAAAATGGTAACTCGGACAACAGTATGAATAGCGGAGGAGATTGTTTTTCCCCTAGTGGCATTATATCCACGTAAAACGAAGTCTAATAACTTGATATGACTTATAATTTCCGTCCAGACCGCACACACGGAACTCGTGGACCGTGTGTGCGGTCCTTTCTTGCCATTCTCGGAATGTTCCGTTTCCGGACAGAAATGCATAGGTTCATTCAGTTTTCAATATAAAGTGAAAGAGGTTAGTTGTGCTTTGGTTTTTTCTTGGATATACTCGGATACACACGCGTTGGATTCTGAGTTCTCCTGGCAACTTTATCGGTTTTCTAGCTGCGTCACTGGTGTCATAGATTTATTCACCCAACTCCGATCATCCATTTTGGTGTTTTTATTTGGTGCTCTTTGTTTTTAGTTTCATAATAATTTTATGAACCTAGGAAAACTATCCTGAATTGACCCATTTTTTATCTTTCATGTATTTTCCTTGTGTGTGGGTGACTAATCACTTGAAGTACACATTCTGTGTATACGAATTCTATGCATACATACAAATATGTCTAGCCTCGAGGTTTCTCGCCTAGTGCTTCATAAAACAATTGTTAGTTCTGGACATCAATCCGCCACTGACAGGCACGAATATTTAATGCATTATTGACTCAAAAATGTCATGTAAAAGGCGACGTTCACGCCATAACCGCCCTCAATGATTTCCTCAGGCTATCATTTTTGCTGCGCTACCAGCAGAAATGGGAAGCGAGTTCTAGAAATAGCGAAAGGTTTTTGAGCCGTAAGAAAAAATGGAGGAATGCTCCTATTAGAGTACCGAAAATCGTACTTCAATGTTTTCTGAGTACTCCACGCCTTCCTGTAAGTATTATTGATTATTAGCCGCACGGAGTTGTTGTTTAACCTGAATAGTGCATGTAAAGGATGATTTTATATTATCTTATTAAGCCCAGGCGGACGTCCGGAATAATCTTTCTGTTTCCAGAGAAAGATCTAAATGAAGGAAAACTGAAAGTCTTAGGTCTTCGTACTCGGCAGCAACATTGTCGTATGCAGCATCGATGACATTAAGAGAGGAAGGAGATAAGGCGGCCGCCGAACAAGTCAAGGAAATAACCACGACCACTCCAACCAGAGCCTGGAGAGTACTAACAAAATGAAAGAAACCTATATCAGCCCCCACTAAGATGTCGGAAAAGGAGGCTCTTTCTGTAATCATATCAATGCAGCTAACCGTGCACACTAGTTTGCAAATACGGTTTCGACGGAAGTTCAGGCCATTCACTATATAAACAGAGGTGGCAACGAGAGCCCAGGTCAGAGGAATTTTTGTTTATGAGCTCCCTGTTGCTCCATGAAGGAGAATTTAATAATTATTGTTGCGGAACTGCTGTAATGTTCGTGAAGCTATATCCGTGGTTTTATATTCCTCCCACAGTACACAAGGTACTAATACATGGAGCAGCAATAGCAAAGGAGGTGATTCTTCCCCCGGGCCAATTATTAGAAGAGGCTTTAGAGGCACGGTACAACCAAGCTAGAAAATATAGAGAAAGCTTCAGCAGAAAGCATTCGAGGACGGTAGCGAACGAGGACTTATTTCGCAGACTCCTAACCTCGGACCCATTAATTTCCTACTCCTATTGACGAAAATACCAGGAACATGCTAATGGAAGTGAGGAGTTTACTCATACTAAAAGAAGCCGAGCAGGAAATGCTGCATTCTGGAAGCGAAGAGGAAAATTCTTCATCCGATTCCGAGTGAAACGGTTATTATTACATGAGATATGTTCAAGTGCTACCCAGCTATTAAGTAATAACATATAATTAATAAGTCTGTAATAAGAAAAAAGATTAAACTAATTCTATGGCCTATTAAGTCAATATGACTTATTATATCCGTAATGAAGGTATTAGAACAATAGCGCCTTCCAATATACGCCGCGTCACAGCCTTCTCCGTAGCGGGCAGCTACGTACTGGGGCTCTCGATCGAAAAATCGATTTTATTTTCGGCGTCGCCAACGGTCGCAGATGATCTATTCGGATTCAAACTCTGAAAGCTTTGATGTGGTGTAAATTATGGTGTAAATATCTCAGTGTACATTGGTGTCCATTTTTTTATATTACTACTTAAAGACAAAAAATTGTCGAAAACCAGGGTCCACCATTTTGTAACTTATCTCTGGCAAATAAAACAACTTGGCCATATAAATCAATGATTATTAAAGGAGAAGAACTCTTTTATATTACTGCTTAGTGTCAACTATATAACTCTTGTACAAAATGTTCAGCATTAGCTTAAATACGGCAGTTTTTGGAAAAAATTTAATACCGGCGACTTTTGCAAAATTTGTTCAACTTTGAGGTCATTTATTTTGTTAGCGCAATTTACCTATGAAAAATTGAATGCATTATCACTTGAACCAATCTATTGGCAGTAACTGTGCAAAGTTTCAACTTCCGGACTCAAAAAAAAAGGTTTTTGAGGTTTTGGCCAGCTTAGCTTTCGTCCCACTGTGCGGCGCTTTAAATTGGTGTAAACTTTTGGTGTAAAAATTGATATCTGATTTGATATTGCTTTAATATTTCTCACGTCAAGTGTTCGGTTTTACCTTGTACGGTTTTAATTACTTAAGTGTGATCTTGGAATCCGGAGGAAATATATGATCTGCGTGAAAAGACATTCGGCATTAGTGAAAAAAACATTCATTGGTAAAGCGACTTGGTGAAAAAAAATTTATCAGCTCATTCCGTTCGAAACATATGGAAATTTTTGCGGAAACAACGACTTGGATTCAGCGACAATAATCATATTTGTTATTGCGAATTATTGAGCATTGCTTGAATTTCCAATCGGATAACTGAGTTAACTTCCTCCCTCATTCAGTTTGATCAATTAGAGGAGAAGATATACAGGGGAAGAAGAATCGTCATCAATCAACTATTTTCTAATCTTCCTAGTATTTAATTTCTTTGTAATCATCTGTGACAAATCTCAGGTGCTCCGCTATCATTTTGATTCATCCTTCTCCCAATCATTTTATCCAACTCTACGTTTATGGTCTCAGTCGAAATATGTAAAACGTTTAATGTTTATTATGAATCCCTACTTAATGCTACTCTGTCCAAGTTAGTAATCTTAATGAGTCACGATGGTATGCGCCCGCGTATTGATAACAATGAGGCTTATTAATAATTACGTAACATCCTCAAGTATTTCTACGGTTTAAAGCTCACTTTATAGTAGCGTTTTGATAAGAAACGAAAAAAAGTAGAATGATTCCACTCAAGTTAAAACACACTAAATGTAAATCAGTGCATGCCGAAAAGCTTAATTTATATCTAATTCTATATGTAACTTATTCTACCTTCATTGAACGCATCTGGTGAGTTATAAGGACAATAATTGTTTAGGTTCTTAAGTCAATCCTAGACGCTTTTAAGCCATATAAAACAGCCGGCCAAAGGAAACATCATCCTCTCGCAATACTTTACGAAATCATTTCCTTCCATTTCATCTTCGTTTTCGAAATGTAACCTTACAGTGGGTTCACGATGACAAATTTAATGGCACAATTAACATGTAGCAATCGATTTTTTTCCGTAAAGTTCAGTCGTTCAGCTTGCAGAAAGTTTTAAATTTATGCGAGTATTCTGCATCGAATGCACTGCGACTCCGTCTCTGAATTAACTTGAGAAAAATTTTTTCCAGTGTAAAATTTCCCGCATTTTGCAGAAAAAATTTGAGGCATTAACTTGTCAATGTGAACCCACTCCAATAAATTGATTTCAAAATATAAAGTATATAAAAAATATAAATCGTGCGAAATCCTATTTAAATTATGCAGCAAAGAAAACCTTGGCGACATATATCAGATGAAATTACTGCCGTAATATGAAATAGGTACGTGCATAAAAAATTTAAGAAGACGCAAAATGTAATAAATATTATAAGTAGAGAAAACCATAAACTTTAGTTGATGTGGCCTAGGGAGCAATTACTACCGGGGTTATTTTGCACGAGGAGGAATCCACACATATGACTTTAGCGGTTGTCTGGCCCAAGCTTTCTGAAACTGTCTACTTGACCGGCCTAAGTATTCTAGCCTCTCGATCTCGGCTTTAATTGCTGAACGAGGATTTCTCGGTCTGTCATTTACCATGACGGTAAATGTACCGCTTTAATTCGTTTAACTCATGTGGTTTTAATGACTTGGATGTTAATACGCTGTGAATTTCTAAAGATGCGGTAGGCAGGAGAAAACCTGTAACCTGGGAATAAAAAAAGCTACCCTTTAAGAGAAAATTCAAGTCCATGGACGCTGCTTATTACGTACGCCAGGCTTCCAATGGAAGTTCTCATTGGAGCGGAGGTTGTAAACGCGCCGGGGATGCAGGACCTTGGAATTTTTTCCCTTAAATGTCAACGCGAGAAAGTTGTGTGACCCTCATTTCGGAAGATTTATCAGCGTTATCCAATAGCCTCAGACGCCCCGGCGACCACGAATAATTTCAAGTTCCTGCCGTCCCGAATGGGGAACCATCGAGAGGAGTGGCATTATCATTGACGGCAGGAGAAGAAATAAAAACAAGATTCAAAATGCGTCATTTACACTCTGTTCCAGGGCATCCTGAGTGGTTTCGGGTTTTATATCATTGGCCTCCCGCTCTCCAAATCATTCCAAATGATATTAAAACATTTTCCAGGCATCTGCCGCGTGGCCGTTCGAATCAGGAGCAGATGACCCGTTTCACGGTCACAGGTGCGGCGCCTGGATTGCATTTCTTGAAATCTGATTAAGATTGAATATCTCATATCACGGTGGATTTGAACACATGTGTTAAGCCACACCAAAACTGCTTTAATATCAGGCCTAAGGTGTAATATAATTTTCTGTATTAGGTTAATTGTTCTTATTCTTCATAGGTGAGTAACCTATTTCCTTGGATATTAGATCACGTCTAGAGAAAGGATGTCCAGCTCTATCAATCTTTTTGGTGATCTCCGTATCAGTCTCTAGTCATGGGGGATTTTTATCTCATACGTTTCAGGGGAGTCCTGTCTTCGTTGTTCAGCTGTCGTGCATGTAACAGTATCTTCCCCGCTTTCTAGACCATCAGACGATGTCATTAGTTTTGTCAGCCAACTTAACTTGAGCTCCAAAATTACATAAATCTTAACTCCAGACCAGCAATTGAGGATTCGAGGTGTCTATGGGAGACTGACTGCCTGTGTATACTGCTTTCTGATTCATTCATTAAACCAAAATAAAACTAAAATCAGTATCAGTTTATTCAACCCACTCACGTATTTTACAAAATCATGAGGTGGGTTATGAATTCATTTAATCAAAATGAGACGAAACTTACGAAACTATATCAGCTATGTTTCAGATGCGATCTGTGTGTCACTACTTCCCCATTTGTTGAATTATGTCTTCTCCGAGCCTTACCAAATCCCGTAAAGAACAGCTATTTTTTGGCAAATATCTCAAAAATTAATTCAGGGCATGTCATTGAAAAGATATCTTTTTCTCTATTACTGTTTATTCTTGGGTTATCAATGTGAATCTGTGTGAAGGTAGGACTAAGTGGAAGTAAGTAAAGTATATTTTTACATGTTCGAGTCCTGTAATACCAATCTACCAATATGTCCTTCTTTATCTCTTAATAATATTTCCTTCTTTATCTCGTTATACGCCATACCCTTCTTCTTCGCATGCCTAGAACTTATTCTCTTTCGCCCCCATCCCCTGCAACTTATTTTCTTTGCTCCCCTTCCCGGCTTACCTAACACCGTTCCCTCAATCACAGCTTTTATCAACCCATTGTCCCTCATTTCCTCTTCCAACCACCTACTTAGCCCCATAATCTCATTTTTTAACTTCATATCCTCACCGACCGTATCGATCACTTCTTTGTATGCCTTCATTGTTTGTTTTTCTTTATAATGAGGCTAAATTACGTGAATTTTATGTAAAGATAAAACTACCTTATGGCTCTGTTTGGAGTGGAATAGCTGAATTGTACTTCCTGTGTTACCTACTATCGATTGAGCCAAGATCCCCTGGCATAATACGTATGTATATTACTCTGCAAGCCACCTCAAGGGTAATCACCTACTTGCACTATAAATATACCAGTTAACATTCAACGACATGCTCTATACTATAGGCATGCTATCAATGCTACAAATACTTTTTGTAGTGATGTATACTGCTACTGTGTAAACGAGATGCAAGATTAATTCAGGGACCATGCCAAACGTTATGTTTGTACTAAGTTGTATATAAAGAAACAGTTATTAGGGAACAAATCAACAAATGAGCTACACTACCTGTCGACTAACCTACTTCTAAGTCTTATTAGCAGTCATTATGGTCACTTATCAATCGCGGGAAAAACGACACTTTAAACCTGTCTGTTCTGCAGTCTATTTTCCTTATATTATTCTCATGATCTGATTTACCGTAGTAGTATGTTGAAGTTCTTGAGGTGTTGATAATGTTGTCGGAAAATATCAGTATGCCACGGTCAGAGAATGGAGGTAGAGCGAGTGGTAGAGTGGGGGTATATTGTGTTGTGGAGGCTCGAGTGGAGAAGATAAAAACTTCGTTGGGGTGGTGGGTGGGCGAAGCCGAGAGAGATGGCCTACACACACACGCCGAAAGTCTCGAGATCGACTCGAGGAGCGTGGAATCAGAGGAAAACTTTACGTACCGTTATGTTCGTGTGGGAAGGAGAGAAGATGAGGGGAGGAGAGGAGGATGGGGCTCACGGAATGGGATTTTGAGGCTGAAGAGGGAAGGGGATGGGGGGGGGGAGCAGAGTGGTGTGGGAAGCGGGGGGATGAGTTGGGAATCCCACTTACCTACATCCGAGAGCCGAACACGAGTATGCTCTGGGCTGGCTGGCGGTGGGGGGAGGGGAGATACGGAAGAGGTGGTGGGGGGTTGGTGGGGGGGGGGGGAGTGGAGGTTTGTTGGGGAGAGCTGAGGGATGCGGTGGGTCTGTGCCTCGAATGGGGGTATGGCTGGGGACGTTGGTGGCAATAGCGCATGTTTGAGGTACTCCACGCTCGTATCTCTCTCTCTCTCCTCCACCTCCACAAGCGGTGTAAAGCAGTTGTGCGGCAGCGTCGTGTAACAAGAGATGCACCCATCCTTCCCGATGAGTTGTGTCCCCTTCAATATCGCAGTCAAGTCCTCATCTCGTCCCCCTTCCCCTCAACCTTCTCCGGGAACGTTTAAGACAATGGGATACCCTGTCTTGAACCGGCCTGGCTCGCATTTACATTTCAACCCTGTACTATGTCAATGGAGTGAGAGACGTTGGGAGGTGGTTCTTGGGGGAGGAGGAGGATTTTTTTCATTTTTTATTTCAAAACAGTTGAGAGAGGAGGAGAGGTAAGGACCCACTTTTCATCGCGGGCTATCATTTATGAGGGTTCTGGTTCTTCTCCCTCTGTATTCCTTCTCCCCAGGTGGAGTTCCAAGACGGATTAATCACGGGGTTCCCTCTACAATTCGTTACCTCCCCTTATGTTGCTCGTCATGATTTTCCCCCACGCCACCGGTTTGACATTATGTGCTCCCTGGTTTTTAAGACGTTAAGACGTCTTCGGTGTTTTCAAAGTAGCCCAAATCATCTCTCCTCCCCAGCCGTTTTCCCCATCGAGTGGGGTGCCACTGCTCTTGAAATAGTACCCGTCCGCATCCCCCTCCAGGGCTCGCAGCTTTCGTTGATTCATTACCGTCGATCATTTTACGGTGAGAGTTTTCGTGACTGACTTGCTTCTCTCATAGGGATCATATTCAAGTGCTCTGCTCTTTGTTCCCAACATGGGTTCATGTCTGTGGCGAGAGGGTAATTATCCCTGGAGCTCCAATCAGTCTTCGTGCGGGAAAGTTCACGGCGAGATTGTTAAGGCGCGCATTATTCCCCATTTTGTACAGCTCACCTGGTTGGAAGTTTGAGAAAGAAAGCTTTTTGTCCTCGTCATGGAAGTTACGTACCAGTGTGCGTCCAAAAGAGCACGAGTCAATCGAAAGCATTGGTGCGCTGAAAGTGATGCTAACTGCATCAGCGTTCATTACTTCTCTTAATGGATCTTCATTGTCTGATTCAAGTTCTAATTACTGATCGCTTCATTGTCAATTCGACTCGCTCCCTTTTCCTCTTGCATGATGGAAAAGCATACGGCGTGTTTCTTTTGCTGGCGTACGTAAAAGTTCCGTTTCTAGCAATTTGGATGCGTCGAAATGAAACTATAGAATTTTATACTCTGTCATGTACTCAAGAATTCCTCACTATTTCTTGGTGCTCTTTTCATGTTTAACTTTGGCTATGTTTCAATCGCCAGTTTACTCAAATTGAATATTTAGAATGTTCTATTATTTTAATATTCATTTCATGAGGTCAGGAATGAGAAGGGATAATTTTTACTTGACTTCTTCGTGGGACGGATTTATGAAACTTCAATGACATTAAATAAGCATGTAATACGGAAACATCAGACATGTCTAAAACTCCTATTAAAAATCTCAAATTTTTTGTTTCAATAAGTCCTTTAAATAGCTATTTGAACTTATGTTTAGGCATTGAAGGTAATTTATCCCTGGAAAAGTGGTGTTAATTTTGGAGCCTTGTTAAAGTTACTATTGCAATGCACCAATAAGAAAAAAATATGGAATCTATAGTGTGATTTAAAAATATTTAAAAAGTTACTCATGACAAATAATTTTTATACCAGGCAACCAAAGAGCAGACATTTAAGTAAACTTTGGCATGATTGTCTTATAACTTTGTTTTGAGAAAAGAATTTTAACTCTTGTTGTTTTAGTGACAGGGGACACACTACTTCAACTCATCAAAAAAAGAAGTGAAGTAATAGAAAATGGCAATTAACTTCAGTGTAATGAAAATATTAAGGTATATTTCCATTTGATTTTACACTATCAAAAGCAACCCAAAATTTCACGGGGCAAAACTGAAAGAGTCGAGGTGTTTCTCCGCAGTCAAAGAACGAAAAATACGACAGGAACGATACACTGTGCTGTTAACGAAATTTAAATGGCCAAAATCCTTACCCTAGTATTCATCGGTGTCATTCGTAGCGAGCTGACACCAAGGCTAATGGCAATATGAGCGCTTGCATTTTTTGCAATACCATGTGAGTGATGACTCACTTGCGATCTTGTAAAGCAGTTACTAAAATCTTAAACTTGAATATGACTTGACATCTCTGTTTCTTAAATAATTTCTTCCTTGCAGGTAATAAGTATAACTGAGCGAGATGGTCATAAAGTTTTCATTAAAAATATTATCTATTTGAAATTACACAAAACACATCTTTATATTGCGTAAAAATATTGTTAAATTAGGTATCCACTTTAGGCATTGCCTGTAAATCGCATCCCTCAAAAATCGCAATTACCTGTTGCGTTGAATAGGCAATAAAAAATGTTTATCTCTTTTTATTTTGTAGCCGCGTAATGTTGAAGGAAGGTAGAATGTTATGGTCACTTGCGGCTTTTAGTGATCATCCATGAATGTCACGGATTTTGGGGTACTTGTATGTACTTATGGCGCCCTCATTCCTTGATTATGTGACATTTGATCTCGATATAATCTGTATATGATGTAAGTATACCTAACAGTATTTTTTTCTGGTGTATCAACATCTTCCACATGTCTTAATATATAACACTATTTGTTGCTGAAGATCATGTGGCAACATAAAATAATGTAAACAAATTGGAAATTTAGCTTATTACTAATCCTAACTTTTTTCCGTGATCCAGGGAAAGCCATTCCTCATTTTCGGAGTGATGCGATTTATAATCATTGCATTACGAATAAAAAATGTTTTTGTCATCCATATTAATTTGAATATTCTATTACTTTTCCTTCACTTAATTATGCTCGACTGTAAATGGATTTTTACCGATCATATATTATATATTTATAAATAAACGAAAGATATAACGAAAAATTTGGCCACATATACATCGGTGTAATAGTAAAGAGATGATAATGTTTAATAATTATGAAAATGGGGTTCTCGTGTTCATAGTTGAGTCTTGATTCCAAGTAGGCATCTCTTAAGTGCAGAGTGTACTTCTTAAAATTTATAATATTTAACAAATTATCTGGCTGGCGGAGAGGACAAGGAATAGGTAAATTCGGGTAAAAATGTATTAAATTTCATTGCATTTAATTCAGTCATTGCTCGTTGTGAGTATAACAAGATGAGGGCTTATCCATAGAAAAGATCTGACCGGGATGAATATAAGTATTGAAGGTGATACTTCTTTAGATGGTATATAGTATGTAAGGTGATATAAAATGTTTATGAACACTTATGAGCTATAAAAAGAGTTAAGCGTTATAAAGTCTCGCAACTCTGGGCTTGGGGACAAATAAAGAAATAAAGGCATTCACCTTAAGGTTCATGACGTGGATTTGAAAAACTATAGCGTTAGGCGGGCAAACATATGAGTCAGAATGGGTGAAAAGAAATAATATATAGCAATATTTGAATTTTGAATTGCTGAAGTCGTTATACTTAGAATCGAGGTGTTTGAGGTAAGAGAGGCATTGGGGAGAATATAATATTCATTTTCAATCAGAAGATGGCAAATGTTAACAGCTCATAACCCGAGGATATAATATTCTCAGCATATTTTCATGACTGACAGGAGCCTGGATTCATATCCAAATGTTACAGAACAAAAATTATATAATATTCAGATGCCCGAGTCCAATAGCTCTTTCTCAATGTTTCACTTTCACCAATAACTACTGCGTAAATGATTCTTATTAATTGTAAGTTGCTTGCAAAACTTAAACGTCCTTAAACTAATGACATGTTTCTCGTAAAACATCCCGGTTTTCGAACTTATGGATCTAATTGAGGAATGTGCTAGTATAAAGTGTTTACAATTTTACTACTATAGTGTTAAGTTTGAAAACATCCGCTTTTCATGATCAGAAGAGTATACAAGACGTGGGCATGAGTGAGGCAAAATTCTCCAAGTACATCGTTTGTTGATTAAAGGGAAATTTGGAGAAACAAGATGGCCTTGCTGACTTATCGCTCCATTTTGCTTGATTTTTTGTCCTTTTTAATACATTCTTGTGTACATGATGGTCTCAAGGGTCTATTTTACAAGTTCAACTGGTTCTTCAGAGATGAGGCTGAAATACTGGGATGGGAAATGTTACTCCCCTTTTAAAGTCAAAGAAGTCCAATTTGTAGAAATATAAAAATTTTTAGTGAATCTTTCACAAGATATTTATCTTTTAGGGTGATAAAGATTTCTCCTTATTACGCTGAACGCTATAAAATGTAAGGTTCACATAAAAATACAAATGTGCGAATTTCCACTCCGTACTCCGTATTGGGTGACTCCGTAAAAGTGAAACTCCGTGGCTAGTCCCGGATAGCTTAAAATTTGTCATAAAAATACAAGTTCATTGAAGAGATAATCATATTATCTGTTAATCTTGGTTCAATAAACTAGCAATTCTTCGGCTCCCGTTTTTCTATGATACTACGTAGGTAAAATAATTTTTAAATGACATCCATTTAAACTGTCCTAACGCCCTGTTATCTTTCATACTCTGCGGTGAGGACTCTTTGGTAGCGATCACTCTTTGGTTGGTTACACTCGGTGTCGTATTGAGATCACAATTTTTTCAAAACTTCCGCTTCAGTAAATCTCACATTTGAAAGAGATTTATTTCCTCTCTAGCAGAATTTTTGCCACCAGGTATAGGAAATCATTAAGGAAATTAGTGATGGACTATAATTGAGTTCAGCATTCTAAGCAGTGGGTGGTAGAGTATATCATATAGTACTTAAGCTACCTTAATGTAGACGATGGTTTCGGACCTAGCTTGGTGGAATTCCTTGATATCAGGGATAGAATAATTAACACTGCAATTCAAAATGGTAATATATTAATTGACACGACCGGTTTTGCCACATAGCAGCATCATCAGGTGATTACTATGTGAAATTGCAGTGTTACTTCTCCTATCCCTGAAGCTTCCTTAAGGTTTTCATTTGATACTTTTATTAGTCTTAATTCCAAAGCTGAAGTAACCAAAAGCTGCTAAACGGTATTGTTCCCAACTGGTTAGTTAAGTATTTATCGCCCAATACCCCAATTCTTTGAAAATGTGATAAATAGCAAATGTAATGTACAATATTGTAAAGGACCATCATCATTGTTTTCACTTTGATATAAATGCTTGCATTTTTAATTACTTGGAGTTACATCTGAAGCATTGTGTTGCATTTTTCCAATACTTGAATTAATAGCAGAAACGTGTGACTAGATTGGTGGCATTTGAGACTGTAGTTTGAAGAAGGATGGAAGAAAAATAGGCCAATAAATTTGCTGTAGGCTTGGAGTGGGCGATAAAGGAACTGCTCATGGAAAAGAGTAAAGGCATATTCCATGAATAGTATAGACAGTTTGACAATGGAGTGTTGAAAATTATGTATTTTTTAAAGAAAATTAGGTAAGCGGCAACGATGGAGGAAGAGAACAGGAATTTCAAATTCAAATTATCAAGCTGATGTGTATATTTAGTCGAATGATAATGTGAAGAAAGAGGAGTTCGCTTGAGGAGATCTTTTTAGAGAACATGATGTGCCCATGCAAACCTTTTAATCGGCGGAACACCCATAATAAAACGTGACCCATCAAAAACATCCCGTTTAGCCTTTGTGTGTCTCGTGGCAGGATTTGGGACCCACTTTCAGGAACCCACTTACCGACTTTTTAGTTGACATTTATGGAACAATGTTCCAATGGAAGTATCAGAATCTGTAATAAATTATTTTCTTGATAGCTCTTATAATTCACGGTAGCGTACGGCTTTTAGTCAACGGTCATGTGATATTTTAACACATTGTTCTTTTATAATACTGAAACTGATATAGAGCTAAACTAGTAAAGATTTGGCCTACCAAGATAAGTCTGAAATTTAATGGACAATTATGAGTGGATACTGAAGTGGAAGTCAAATCCTGTTGCTCGTGATGAGTAAAGGCCATTTTAGTTACATAAAAAATTCCCTTTGCACTACCATGTAATTCAATTGATGACACACTTGCCTTTTCTTAGACCCTGATGGGTTGTATTAAGGACTTTACTTGTATGGTGGTAAAGCTCCACCAATATCATGTTAAGTTTCCTTCTCGCTCTTAAAGTCTTAAACTTAAGGATATGAAGTGTATTAGAGTGTATTAGTTAGTTTTATTGAGGTTTTAAGATAAAGAGGGGTGGAAAAATGGAGAAAATGAAGTGCATAAACGGGAAAACAACAATGTGTTAGGTTTGACAGAATAAGGAAGGGTGTAAAATTAAGTAGTAATGGGGACGAAATTTTGATTTTGCATATGCTATAAGGCAAATGGATAATTTTTCACTGGACGGGAGAATTGAGGTTAGACCGAATTGCAAGCTAGTTATGGACTAAATATGTTTTTGATAGCCCCAATAATAGGTGGTCGGAGACAAATTTTGTATGTTAATTTTTATTATTGAACCACATATTTTTTGCAAAAACTTATATTTTCAATCAGATACACCACCTAATATTGTTGATGTACAGATCATCATCTGGTTTTGGTGGAGCCTGGATTTCTCTTTCAATACGGACAAAATGGAAAATAATGCTACAAGGATTCATGAATACTCTTTCAAACTGAGCCTAATATGGTAAAATATGACTAAATCAGATGGGAGCCCTTGAGATCATCAGAGAAGTACGTAGGGGCCAATTTCTTCCAAATGGAGCCACGTCTAGAGAAATTGTTAAACATTTTCCTTGAGATGTGCTTATGAACAGCTAATTCTTGCCGAAGTCTTGACCAAAGCCATATTTATCCGACAGAAGTAAATATTTACTCACGGTTATTCAGTGATTATTTCCGGGGACGTGCTACTCCTTGTTCAAATTTTTGTCACAAGCCTTTGCATTTTCTTGTGCCTCAAATTTTATTTTCAATCTTTAGATTACTTTAGCCGAGAAAATGCCATCTCTTCGCTTTGGCCATATTTTGACTTTCAATGCTTCGGTGCCAGCTTTTAAGCCTTAAAATCGTCTCTTAAGAAACGCTGAAAACATTAGCTACGATAAATTCAGTGATGTCTTTTGTGTGAGGGTCCTTGATGAGTCTTGCGGACGTAACTTTGATTTTTATACTCTAATTGGGAGTTTTTACCATGGTATCCACATTTGGGTTTCCTATTCTAATGGATTGACCTTCAACAGCAAGAATTACATAGATAATTCGTCGTCTCTGTCATATTTCAAATGGCATAATTAGTGGAAATAACTCTCTGGCGAATCCAGTAAACGTATACACATTCATTATGCCAGGTTTTGACTCGCATATACACAATTTCTTAGGAAAAAATTGAAAGATGCGCGATAAACATTCCCTTGAAAACTATATAAAAATCTCTTCCCTTGAGGCTTAAGAACGAAACTCTTATGCTTACAGTCACAAGAATTATTAGCACGAATGATTACGAATACACCTGAGTTGATTCGCGTATGAATTTTAAGAAACTGTATGGTATGATTCGTATTTTGGAATATTGTACTCATTTAATGGAAGAATGATTCATTTTGTGACTTGGAGCATCAAATACAAAAATAAATGATAATTTTAATCAAAATCCTAAAAATTGCAAATTTTTTAGCCGTACACGCATATACCTTAGATATATTGTGGATATGGGATCAGTTGACATTCTTCATTTTAATTTGTATTTTAGTTGTTTTAATTCAATCCAGTTGGATTATGATGGCTTTATAAGTGGTGAATTGGCTAATGCATTAGTGAATATATTTTAATTACCACATAGATTAATTTAGTGATATTGAAATCCGTGAAAGTTAAAACTTAGAATTGCCTCAGTTTATGTGGGAACGCCCTGGCCCTACAGGAACCTTTTTGATCCAACATTACTTGGCGGAATCACTACGATTGGTGTTAGGGTACATACGTAATAACGAAAAATAGCCTGTGTTAGATATTTCTAAATATGTTCCGAGATAATGCTAACTCGGGCTATAGAGTGAATATGTCAGGGTTGAAATGATTCGCGGCCCTCATAGCCACAATCTTGAACGAATCTGCAAGCGACCCCTGCGAAAACCTTGTGTTTAACCAGTACACGTAAAGCCCAAGAAAGCTGACTACTTTAAGGCAGTATCTCGAGGTTTAATCGATTGCGTCTCTGAGTGAACTTCACTGAGTTGTGTTTAGTGGCTTAATGATTTCGTAGCTTCCGCTAGGTCGCTGATTCACAGTTTACACCATACTTATTTTTATTTATTTTTTTTTTTTATTTATCTTCACTACCCCGAATACAGCGCAATTGGCCAATTTACGTCGGGTGAATAACAGTAACAACGTACGAGACACAGACACCCATGTCCTGGGCAGAAAATATTTTACCCAGGCGGGACTCGAACCCGCGACCCTAGGGTTGGCAGGCGAGGACTTTACCCCGCCGCCACCGGGGCCGACAATTTTTAACTTAATTTTTTTTTTCTCAATTTTTTTAAACTCAATTTTTAACTTAATTTTATCAAACATATAAATGGATGTCACGCAATGTCTCTCTACGCTCGATTGGCTCGATTGTGTTTTTGATTCTGCCTGGCAGTTAATCGCCAGTAGCCGTGATGGTAGACCTATTCGACGTCAGAATTTTATGATCATGAATTTTTTTTCAAAACCCGTGTAAATACTTAAAAAATATTACATGTGCAACTTTTACCGGTCGTGATGTAGACAGAATGTCTTTGAAACTCTTATTTGCTCTACATAATAAAATGTATCAATGTTAAAAATGAAGGGTTCCTCGATCAATTTTCGTCAAGTACTATTATTGAATGCTGTTTCGATGTACTGCTCATTATCATTTTCAAGAAGCTTTTACAGCTACACTAAAAAGACACTTATGATTTGATGTGTGACTGACCTGAAACGATGAAAGAGTTAGTTTAATCTTCTGTGAAATACGTGAAACTTCTTTAATCCTCCTGAAAGCAGTCAGATCGATAAAAAAGAAGGCCCTGCGTACGAGGTGGATTAGGTATAGGATTTACGAGGTGGATGGGTATAGGATTTAGAGAGATGAATGGAAATTTTAATTGCGATTGAAGGTTTAGTAGGGAATGTAGTAATGTAAGTAGTGTAATATGGTATAAATGTAGGGAATGAGAGGAATACGGTCAGGCATTAATATTGGGAGGTGGAAGACTTGCCTAGCTGATGCATGAAATTGCGTAATGCTATCGGTTTTTGTATAGATATAATGTGGCGCTAGTCTTTTAATCATTTGTTGGCTGCGATGATTTACAATAGTGGCAATGGGTCACTCGGGGCATAATTCAAGTATATTGCCCAATAAGCAGGCGATGGTGGACTTGGAATTGTGCAGGTGCTGCTGTCTTTAGGATTCTTACCATCCCAAGAGGGAGAGCTCTCAAGGCTACCTCTCACTTTTCGTCCCCTTATCCTGGCCATCCATCCCTTTCTTACAATACAGGGGCGGATACACGAAGGAGAGGTTTAAGGGCCGTCAACAAACGTATTTACTTACAGATATTCCACTAAATGATTAGAAGGTCCAAACTACTCATTTTTTACGAATACGGGGAGAGTTTTTTTATATTCTCAGAAAAATACCCATTTTTAAATTCTAACTCTTATGAATGCTTCGCATGTTTAACCAACCAACATGCCGTCCACATGTCATGCTCTTCTCTCTCCCTCACGTGGATTCCCCTCCATCACCATTTTGAATTTTCCTCTGTGTCTCAATACATCCTCTAGCACCTGTTGCCGCTATGATTATTAGAATTTTCCGAATAAAGTTCAAACACTATTAGTTTCCTGATTGTGATTGAAATACAACGAATCAGGCGTGCATTCTTGAGTGACTTAACTTGTTGTCAAGAAACATGATGACTTTTACTCAAATATTTAAAATTTTAGGGCTGCTTCCAGGAAAATATATTTTGCATGAATTATTGCTTCATCCACAATTTATTATTTTCATTTTTTTCTCCGGACCAAAATTCCATCGTTTTATTTTGGTTCCTTGACGTAGGTTGCAATTCTAAATGATGTAATTCCCCGCCATCCTTTACTTTTTTACCTTCCCATATTCCCCAATACCTCTTCCACACTCCGTGCTTTTGAATAAATAATTGCTGTGAAAATATTCAAGCGCGTCAGTTGGTGGAATCCGAAACCATTGTGCGGTTTAGTGCCTTAGTATTCCTTTTCAATGTAATAAATGCCAATAAGTTGAATTTATTTCCGATGGGATGTAATTTAAGGCTAATATGTCTTATATCTTCTCGAAAGAGTGAATTGTAATTAGATGAGGTCCTGAACTTTCGATTATCAACTTGTAGGGAGTTTATATGTCCGTATTAATGTGCTGTCCTGTGAGTCTACGTAAAGGGTCACGGCAGGGGGTGCCACGAGACTACCAAACCAGCCAGCCATGAAAACGAATGAGAAATGCTAATTAGTTGGGTGAGAGGAGGGGAGATTTGCGAGGTCCGTTATAGTGCATCACTGTCTTGGTCTGTTTTTGCTGTAGTCATTTACGATTCTTGGGAACAATGAATTATTTTACGTATTACTTCCTCGGCATATCTTTGTCGTAATGCTGCTCGTTTCTAAGCTCCAGATTGTCGTTAGAAATAAAATTATACCATCCATGAACACATCCAAGTACCAAATGTTACAAGTGCCCTCAGGACAGACAGATTTTAAGGAGTGTAAGGTCGAAGAATTTCACCCCTAATGCTGAATATTATCCCTGAATCTTCCCCTCTCACGGTTCTTTCATCATTTGTCTTAGACTATGGTTTACCTTATCATTAAAGTGAGTTTTTCACAGATTTAACGCTCAAAATTATTAAAATACTATTTCGCCCGTGTTAGAAATTAAAGCGATATCTCGGAAATTTAGCATATTTTTGAAACTTGATCACGCAAAGGAATAATTAAATAGCAAACTCGTGGTTCGTGCAAGGTGACCTGAAATCCATAAATATTATGAAAATCCTTTCAAGGAAAGGCTCCAATTTCTTTGGTGCTAATTGCTTTGCATTCTGGCGATTCAAAATCCCACAATGTCCTACTAAGAACGAGTGTAGTAGTACAAGCCGAGGGAGGAAAGGTGGAAATTGCCATCCAGATCCATCATAAGCATCCCTAGGTTCAGGATTCACCCTCAGGGTCCCTCTACCCCTTCAGAGCAGCCGGAAGCCAAGGTGGAGGGTGGACGGAATCATAGGGGAAAAGAAAAGGATCGGTGGGGAAGTGGTAGGCGGTGGAGGAGAGTCTTCAAGGTAAAGCGGCAACAGCAGCCGCAGCGGTGGGACTCGGGAAATGAGGGCAGGGAGAGAGCGCGCGGAATGTCTCCTCTTCCTGCTGGTGTAGGCTGCCCTTGCCTCTAGCCGTGGCGATGGCCATGAAGGACAACTTCATGAGCGGAGCCCTTAAAAACGTCCATCCATTTCTCCCTTTAATAGCCGCCTCGTCCAATTTCCTCCTCTACCAAATGCTCCCACCATCGGACGTCCTGGCTCCCTTCCTCTGCATTTATAACACCCCTCTTAATCTCATCGTCCGTTCTTCCTCACCTCTGCTGCAGCATCCGCTTTCGTTTCCCTCCGCAAGAAACCTCCCTTAAACGGTTTCCTTAATTAGATACTTCCCCCCTCCCGTTAAGACCTTCCCCGACTCTTCTCATTTCCGCACAACCACCTACCTCTTTAATTCCTAACTCACCTCAGACAGACCTTCCGTTCCTGCATTTATTTTTTGACGCATACGAATAGACTCCTTTCGTGGCTATCCACAGCTACTAGGAGCATTTTACTTTCTCCATATTTTTGCCAGTGAATGAAGGTTCTTGTGTAATGGGGTACATAGTATTTGCGTTTAGCCACGCTTCATTGAAGCGCTTTTCCTCTTGCATCTGTGCAGTGCAAACATTTACCAATATATTTTCCTCGATATTCAAGGGATTTGTAGTGATAAGGTATGTATATACAATATCCGCTCTTTCGCCAGTGCCGTAGTTAATAATTCAATGATTTTACTAACAGGCACCGTTCAGGAATGATTTATATGGATGGGTTCTAACCCAGATTAGTTGAAGTTGAAAAATTAGAGTGGTGATGTGAATATATGATGCATTTTAAGAGGGCATGGTTATTTCTATTTTGTCCTAAACTCCCAGCATTCTTTATTCCTAATTCGGACTTGTGGAAGCATAACTTAAAATCTCGATCTAGGTTTATGTACCTCTGGATACATTTCCAAAGTTATAATCCTATTATTGTTGGGCTAACGAGACCGAATGTAAATGTTGGCTGCAGTATTAAGGTTTATACCCCAATATAGTATTTGCTCCAGCGTGCAGAAAATAAGATACCATTCAAGATAAAAATGTCTCAACTGAGCAAATGATTTGAACGTCACCATCACAACAGAGGGTGGGAGCTACGTTTAAGAGTCTTAGGGGGTTGATGAGAGCATCACGATTACATTCTGTAAGTGTGAAACTAACGAATTGCTCGTCGTTCTTGTCATATGGAGAGGGGTAATGGAAAAAAGTCATATTATTAGCACGGATTTATTAGGATATTATCAACAATTTAAGACATTCGGGCGAAAGTATGTCTCTGCTCACTTTGTTTAGGTGTATGAGTTTTTATTTTAACAGAATTTTCATGTGAGGATCCTTCCTAAATGGGTTTTCACCCCCCCACTCTTGGAAACACTATTTTAGGCGAACTGGATAAATTATTAGCACAATTTGCCTTCTTATATCTGTTATTACTTCTTGATAGTGGCAGTATATGTATGCAATAATTCAATCGAAATATATTGTCTAAAGCTCTGCGCTATTTCTTTGTGCAGATTAATGCCACATTTTAAATAAAGGTTCCCAGGTATCATGTTAGAAAGAGTCATTCATCTGAACTCCGTTGTCTCAGGCGTGACTTCTTGAAATTTTCTTAACATTGTGGATGAAAGTATATCTATATTATGTAAACTATAGCAAAGACACGGAAGAGAATAGCGCTAGCTAAGGAGGCGTTTTGTAATAGAAGGGAGCTGATGACGGGAACATTAGATGAGGATGTGATGAAGAGGCTGGTGAAGAGCTTGATATGGAGCGTAGCATTGTATGGGGCAGAAACGTGGACCCTCAGAAAGGAGGACGAGAATAGTCTGCAGGCATTTGAGATGTGGGTGTGGAGAAAGATGGAGAAAGTTTGATGGACGGAATGGAAGACTTAATAGGAAGTGTTCGAGATGGAGGGCGAGGAAAGGAAACTTCTTAAGGAAATTCGAGATCGGCAGAGTGACTGGAGGATGTAAGAAGGGGTGAAGAGTTGCTCAAAAATGTGATAGAGGGAAGGATGTAGGGCAAGCGGTGAAGGGGAAGAATGAGAATAGCTTTCATGGAAAGGATGAAGGAGGGCCCATGAAACCTATTCTCATGAAAGAGATCGTATGCTGAGGCGAAAAAGGATATGCTAGAGATAGATAGGCCCCGGAAAGTGTAGAAAACCGAGAGGAGATTCTCTGGCATTCGGCAAAACTTATCTTAACCGGAAGAATGTAAACGATGTTATCTTTTCATCCACATTTCATTCATCTGAAGCCTTCATATTTTTACCACTCTACGAAAGAAACGATTTACTTGGGGATTTGGGTGCTCCAGCGGTTAAGGTTTTATCGAATCGTTGAACCTGAGAATTCGTTTCTTAAACAAGTGCCATAGCCATGTTCGAGGCCGGAGTCTAACGTGTAACCTTTGAACATTAATCCAGAGGCCTTCCCAACCCGTCTGTTCGGTGAATGAAGCCACCATGTCTTCTCTCTTTCATGGCATGAAGAATACTGCGATACCCCTCAAGAACGCGAGTTTGGATCTACGGGGAAACCAGAAGATGATCATGGGGGCAGTTTCTCAGGAGTCACGATACACCGTTTTTAATGCTTCGGACTTTGAAAAGCAGTAATGAAGTGCTCGCGTTTCCCGCGTTAATCGTTATCGCGATTTAATTCGACGTTCTCGATCGCCCAGATCTTCCCACTGAGGAGAAAACTTTGACGACTCAGAAGCAGAATAAGCTAGATTGACTCGGAAGTAGGACATCTTGGGATTCATTGGGCGATGGTGGGTAGAAACAGCCTTATGGTTACTCTTTCTCCCCGCTGAAACGGGTATCGAGTGGTGCCGGGAACTAGCCCTTTTAACTTCCTCGCTTGGAAGCTGACGTCTTATCTAAGAAGATAAATGGTATTTTAAACCCATCTGTTCTAAAATAACACAAATAATTGTTTACGGATTTTTGAGACTTACTTTGTTTTATTTTAATTGTCTAGCTTCAAGAGCTCACCCCATCTTTGTGATGGCTTTCCATCTGTTCTAGTTGGGTATACCCTATTTTTCCCGCTTCTTCCGCGAGCATCAGCTATGCCTCCGTATCGTAATGTTAAACTTCATGGATTGATAAATCTTAAAAAAGAAACAATTGATTCGGGCCTTCATTGCATTACCTATCTACTTTAGCCCACTACAATTTTAAGAGTTGTTGGTACTGTAGTGTTTATTAGGTATTTTAAGTGATCTAGATAAGAAATCCCTCATATGATCAGGTCAACAATAAGTAACGTTTGAGAATTCGGGCGTACGTTGTAAGATAATTATCTTGCCAAATGCTACTGACCGCTGTTGCTGAGAGTCATCTACAATCCGCAGCAACAGGTATTCAACTTAAATATTGCCTCGTATTTCTTTCCATTTGTTAGAGTTTCCATCTTTGCTCACATGGACGTTGAGTGCAGGAAGTAATTAAATACTTTAAGGAAATCCATTAGAATGGTTTATTTTAAAATATGCCTACACCAACTTCAGCACCCCTGGTCTAGGAAATATGTTATCGCTAATGTTCTTCGGCGTTAAAAAATAAGTGATTTTCTCAGGGAAAGAAATTCTCTTCTCTCTTCTTACGAAAAATTTTCTCAGAAAATTATTCGCAAGTATTCTTTGGCCATTTCTTCGATGCACAACTGGAGAATGCCCTAATTGAAACAATTATTTAAATCATTGAAGAGTAAAAGTTTATATTTACCGGGAAACCGAATATCTGAGATCAAACGATTTAGACCTGATTCTTCATGACTTGAATATTTTTTTTTTAATTTGGTAGTTTTAGCATGGTTGTGTATTATTTACATCAAATTTTGTCATATGTTTCCCAGATATTTAACATTTAAAATAAGAGGTGTATTAAGAAATTTCAAAAAAGGAAATTTAAGGGGGGTCATTGAAAAGACTCAAATTGCAGAAAACGTGAAAAGATGAATTTCCTATTGCTGTTAAATGCTGAAAAGAAAAGTAATATGAGTTAGGATGAGAGAAGGCAGGTTGGTACTGGATAAGGAAATTACCAAGTAAACCGACTTAAGGAACGGCTATAATATTAGTCAAATGTAAACTGCAGGTGTTTTCTCTCGTCCAGGATAAACACAGCCGTGTCAAATTATTGGTTTGATTTAGCAAATTGGTGGAAAATTACAGTGAATGACTACGAATGGAAATCATTGCAAGGTGGGACTCTTAAAGCTGCTTGGAATCATAAATGTATTCTCTCCCTTCCGTTGTCATTTCTCACGCGTCTATTTCAGAAGTGTAATAATAGTCACTCTATCCTTGAATGGTATCTTTCAAAATGAAAATAGACTGTTTTCGTAATGTATTGGTATGCCTCATCGAGAACTGACCCATTGCAGAAATGTGATAATTTATTAAAAAAGCTGGTAATATTCTATACCTTGACGCTACTTCCGGTCAAGTCTTTATTTTTACTTCCTGGCGAGTCACAAAAATGAAAACGACGGAGGAAGTCGTTCGAAATCTAGGTAGTGTTCCAACTCTTGGGAGTTTTCGCGTCTTCGAGTGCAGGTGTTTTCTCTCGTCCAGGATAAACACAGTCGTGTCAAATTATTTGTTTGATTTAGCAATCCTTAATATTTAGACCCGACGGAAGGCCCTCCAAATAGCCAGCCATGAATGGGCACATTCACATGTCCTTCTCGGCCCGCACAATAATAGTTTGCTTTGGACATGGGGCGGGGTGGATTTTTGTGCGAGCGGGGACGGCTTGGGTGGGAACAGGCAGAAAGACAACCCACTGAGGGAAATGCCAGCAAAACCGATTCATCACTGGAGAGACTCACGTGTCTCTCCCCTCTCCCTCCCCCTGAGGCCGCGAAGAAAACGTCGATGGGAGGGGGGTATTTTCGTTTTGAGCGTCCCAGTTCACACGCTTGCCTAGTGGGAATGCCGTTAAAAATCTCGCTCGTCACATGCCGCGCCAGTGGCAGACGAACGGAAAGAAAAGGGAAATGCGTTGCTCGGTGGTGCGCGCCGTCTAGGGAGGGTGGGAGAGAAGAGATGGTGGCGAACGGTTGGAGAGGGAGGAAGAGAGGAGCGGAGGAGGAGTTGGAAGAGGAGGAAAGGGAAAGCATTGCTGAAGGACGGAGACAGGAGGAAGAGGGACGAGAGATAGACGGGGGACGAAGCACGGCTTTGAATGGATTGATCATAAGTATCAACGTCAGCCGTCAATCCGGTGATTGGTTTGCTGTAACTCACCCCCTTATTCTCCTCTCATCTAACCGCTTCATTTATACGCAATTATTCGTTTTTTATGTCCTTCGTAATTTATCAGATGTATTCCATTCTTGGTTTTCCTCAGTAATACTTCCCGTTCATATTTCCCTCCATTATTGCTTTCAGTGTGCTATTTTGTCGCTTAGTATATGCTATACATTTGACTCCTCTCCATTGGTTAGTTTTCAGTTCACCTTTTTCAAGCAAAACTCTTCCACTCGTTCAAGTTTTTGCTGCCCTAGTTTGACAGTGACTCTCCCTTCAAAATTACTTCCACGAACCATAATCTTCCGCTACTTGCGCGGCTACCCATGAGCTCTACCTACCACGTGGCTACTCTCTATGAGTACTACCTGCCTGCCATTGGCTAATTTTGCAAAAATTAACTTATTAGTTGCACAGATGATGCATATAAAAGTTTCCTACCGAGTCTATATTTCTACTATTCCATTCCTTTTTCTCCGAAAATGGGAGTCTTCTTGCCGCACAATGAGCATCTACGTCTTGGATTAAAAAGGAAGCTTTTTACAATTTGATTTGAGATGTACTGATTAATGATTTCATTGCATCATGACGTACTTACATATTTCGGATATGTTTATCTATTTAGCATCTCCTTTGTAGGGTGAAGACGATATCACTTTAAGATCGGAGAAGAATACCTTCGTATCAATTTTACTTCGGCAGTATCACTAGATAATGAAATGACGTTTGTGACATCAAAATAATATCACTACGATATTAAGTTCATTTGCGACACTGGTCGGGTTCTTATTTTCTCTTTATTATTTTACAACTGTGAAGCTTTGATAAGATGATAACTCAAATCTACTTTGTCCTTTCCCTAGGGATAACAAATATGCTATTTTACTATTGTCATTGACTCACTATTCAATCCTGGCTCAACTCTGTTTCTGCAAATCACACAATATTTGCAGAATCAGAAAGACTATGGGGAGGAGTGTACCAAAATTCGTTCTTCACGCGCATCATGCTGTGTTACAACACAAACCAAGACCTTATAAAGTTATACACCTTTTCTTTATAATTCCATTTCACTCCTAATTTTGCCTCCCCATCCGCTGGCTTTTTATTTCATTGAATTTGTAAAGATTTGAAGGACGATCTCCATCATTGCTTATATTTAAAACACGAAGTATTTCTTTATTAACCTCATCTTACATTCTTATGATCTTCCACGTATCTTAGATGTCGCTCGTCATTTATCGTAACGATAAAAATTAAATAAGAATTCGATAATTCAAAAGTGGTTGTTTCCGCGATGATATCATCGTATTTATAATTAATTTATAATGACTCACGGCAATGTCTGATCGTCTCCTATTGATGTGCCCCTTTATTTTTGTGGATATATCATTCGAAATCGTTAGTTATCCTTCCCATCACTTGAATATTGGTTATTTCATACCTACTTCATGATTATTCACATATGTGGTAACTAAGAATGTTAACATCTGTTCTCCTGTGTTGGAACACACATTTGGTAATGATCTGAACGTTATCCTCACCGGTTTATGGGTCGTGGGACTGAAAGGGTTAGAACCAGGGGTTAGGACACATAAAAAAGAAATGAATATGCCCAGACAGATGGCCAGAATAGGTCATGCCAGCTTAAGTGGGTGTCTCGCATAGCTGCCGGCTGCCTACTTCGACCTCAGTGACGGTGCAAGGGTTGGTGTCTGGAAGGGGGAGACCAGAGTGAAAGCGATAATGCTGGAGTTCGATCGTCAGCCGTTCCTCTGAGCAACGGGAAATATCCCCGTAACCGAAATTAGCTCGTACTTCTTGGTTACAATGCCTTCCAATTTTCTCTTTATTTCCATCACAGCCCACTCTTTTCTCAATTTTGATGCTGCGGTGGCCATTCTTTCCATTTGAAAGAGCTATTACTCTGTACTTCTCTTAGCAACTGCTGCGGTTAGTTTCTGAACCATGTGACACACTTTGGGATGTATATCAATAAATTAGAATTTAAAATATGAAAAAGTTGTATCGTTTTTGCGATCTAGTGAAAATTGGCGGTAATAATTCTCTCCAATTGATCGAATGTCAATTTTATTACTTCCGCTATTGTAGGAAAACAACAAGAACTGGTTGCTGAAAAAGGTCATGTCTCAACAAAATTAATTTTGTGAAGTACATAGAGACTGGTTCTCATTTCAATCACTGAATTCAAGAATCTGAACCATGAAATAAGCTGTTGCATCAAATCATGCCTTTGGAAATGTAGACCCTACAGACTCTGCTGGTAGAGTAAATAAATTTTGGTAGTAATATTATCCTCCTGAGGATTATCATTGGGACATAGGTATGCCTATGCTGTTAATATATGGTGTCAAAGATTAGGAATGGTTCTGCACATTCACTGGGGAAACATTTCCCTCGTATTATCCCCAACGATTATATTTATTGTTATAAAAAAACTCAGTCCTCAGTTGTAGTTTCAGTGTACTTTTAAAGTGAAATTAAAGTGATATCAATTTTCTGGATTTTTTCTTCTCAGCAATGAAAAAAGGGAAAAGTACGGTCAAAAGCTTTGACGCATGGCATCGTTTAGAATTTCCGTTGTCACTTTGCGTAACAGAATTAATTTTTCGATAAATCTTTGTCATATGACCAGCAACTTTTTTCGCCTTAGAGAAAATATTTTTAAGCTTTCGACCCATCCCTGATATCACTTTGATGTTGATTTCGCGGCGATGTCTCCCGAGTCGAGGGGTTTTCATCGGAGTTCGAGTAATTCCCGGTGCGCACCAGAAGAGTGTGCCTTTCGGAGGAAACTTGCACATTTCAATTCCCGAAACTTTCCAAAATATAGGCCGACATTCCATACGTTCAACAAAAAATTTAGGTCGAAGAGTTTAATTCTAAACCTTCTCATAGACTTCCGACCTGCCTCGAGCGTTGAAATTTCCCCGCTGGTTTCAATCGCGACTCAATTCAAACTCCGCAAATACCATGAGGGAGACGCGCTGTTTTAGATAATAAGAAAATAACCCATTTTATATTTGTATTTTTTTTTCAATTATAGGAATCCTCTATAATTACTATTAATGATGAGGTGATCTGCCTTTTATATGATCTGGATATTTATGTTATTTTCGATGGAAGGGAGTAATAATTTATATCTCATTCACCGGCGTATCCCTTCATCTCCCTACACGGTTTGCTCGGCAAGCGTTCTTTCTTTCTATCACTATTAAGCTCTACAGTCCTTTTCACATTTGAGGATTGCATTGATGTTCAGGAGGAGCCTGTGGTAGAGAGCCAGGACGCTGACTGGCTTCTTAGGATTGCCGTAGAAATAAACAATCCTGTTGTTTTGGCGGTCTAATCATTAGTTTGCCTTTTCACAATCCGTGAACCGTTTACTGTCGTGGTGAATTTTTTCGCGACAATCTCTGTGTGTGTAGGACGGTGCTTCAGAAATCCATCTCACATATTACACTCTTTCTGCAAAAATACCTCGCTCGTTGAAGTTTCCTCATCATCTCATTGGGGCTGAATATGTGCGAGATTTTGAATTCGAGAGGAATCTATATGGTAAGGATAATTTTCTATTTCAATTCCAATTAAGGATTTAATTCGAAATTTTAGATTTTATTCGAAATTCTAGAAGATTTCAATAGGCATTTATTAAAGCGTCGAATGACGGAATGGCAAAAAACTGAATTTCGGGCTGGATGAGGCTTTCAACGCCTTCAATCGCATTGGCCCCCTGCATTCAGTTCCAAATAGATTCAAAGTGCACAAGTACAATGTATATAGTTGTCATCATTCGCTTTTAATTCGAAAGCGCAAATAAAATGTTGAATTCCGATTTGGAGAAAGTATCAGAAGTTCGATTCCACTCGGGAAAATATTTCCGGAATGGCAGCCCATTCATTACGGGTACATACCCCATCAGCATTTAAGGGGCAGATTTTTGAAGTTTTTTTTAAAATGCTGATCCTTACTGGAGTGTTACGGGGAGAGTACTACCGTGACTGCTGGGCTCTCTTCATCGTATAAGGCGTAAAAAAATGTGGATCGGTGGCACCTTATTCTGACGTCTGTTTTCTCTTCATCCTTAATAATCTATTCCGAAAAGAGCCCTTCCCTAACCTATCCAAAATATCCCACCCATCTATACTCTCATCAATGGTACCCGATACCTCAGTTGTGGATCGCTCTACGAAATCAGCAAAACGTCAAGGGCGCGGTTGTTGCAGTTAAGCGGATTGTAAATTTATGAAGTCGTATCTAATGGAAACACGAAAGTGCTATGTTCAGAAAAAAACTACTTCGCGAATTTATCCGGGACAGTTTGAGAAAGTTATGACTCTAAAGAGAATTTTAAAAATTTGGTCCCATCAGAAAAAACAATGTCTCATCTTTTTATTGCCACCAAAAGATTATAAATTTACCGCAATACTATTCGAGATGTTACACTAAAAAACATAAGCCATTTTCATAGATATGGCTCGGAGGTTTTCTACAGAGCAAAAGATGAGCAAGTTCCAATACAAAGATAGCACGTCATAAATATAATGTTGCGTATTTCGTATGTTTTCTCAATTATTTTTGTAAATATATAAATTAATCATCGTGATGATTTTTAGTAAATAGCAAGACTTGTTTACGAAGACGTTTCCAATGTGCAGCGTGAAATAAATAGTATGTAAAGTTAAACCCTTGAATGAGCATACTCGATGAATTACTGAGAATTTCAGCATTATATTGCGATTTTTTGTCATAATTACTACAGTGTTTATCTCGTGCCTCTTACAGCTGCTTACATTGTGAAAACAAAATTCGAGTTTGATATCTACCACGGAAAGAAAAACAAAATACTCTCACAACCTTATTAGTCGAAGAACTGGGCGTGATTTCGAGCGATCTTGGTTCAAAACTCACTTAAAGGTAGTTAGAGCGAAATATCATTTCGCCTGGAAATAAAAGAATTTGTTCTCATTATAACGAAAAATGTCTTACTCTTTCAAAGATACCAAAATATCAGCCCCATACCGAACTACTCTCCGAGATTTTGGACAAATAATGCCAGCTCTTTTACATGGGAAATGGTAGGTTACGTCCTCCAGAGAGACCTTATTAAAAAATGAGGCATTTGTAACTACTAGATCTCGTCAAAAAAATAACAGGGTGTAGCTTACATATTTTCACGGCTATTTTTGAAAATAAATCATATTGTCACCGCAGTAATATTTCAGAATCGCAATAAACCTTCCGTTGCGAAGGAGTTTTGAACCTACCGCGTGAAAAAATAAGTCTAATCAAAGACTTAAGTGGACATTTTTCATTAATTTCAGTCATATACAATTATGTAATTGCATTGTTAAAATGTAGTATTTAATTCATGCTTCCCTCAGCTGCCGAAATTAAAACGAATAATTCGAATATGGCCTCCATTATAACTAGGGAACTATCTCAAATTAATTTTTTTAAATAGCGAATTATAAAAATGAGAATTCCGCACGGTTCATTATTATTTCTGTCATACGATTTTAAATATTAGGTAACGTAGTACTGCTTGACAATTGAAAATTCAAGTCACCTATTTTTGAATCGATTCGCTCATGTGGTTTAATGCGAGGGAAGACAACAAGATTCGCGAATTGGAAGGAAGTCGTGAAATACCCCGGTTTTGTATTGGCACAACACGCGCGCGCACTTCGTAAAGGCTTCCCACTCGTTTTTCACTGGATTGGAGCGGAGGCCCTGGGGGGTCGAGGGGTAGGGATGGCAAGTGAGGATGTGAGAGGTGGAGGTTGGGAGAGGGGGAGGAAGGTGGAGACTTTAAAAGGGAATAATGGGTCAAGATGGAATTCAGGGAAGCCCTCTCTTTATTTATTTTTTTCCCCTCCGCACCACTTCTTCTTCTTCTTCTTCTGCCTTCTTCTCTTCCCCCCCTCCTCCTGCTCTCCACTCCCTCCCCGTTCGGGGATGGGAATCGGGTCGGAGTGACGTGTTGCGCCCGGCAAACGGCCCACTTCGCCCGAGAGCTAGCGCACGAAATGTGGAGGAGTTGGGGGAAGACTGCGAGTGCAGATGGGAGGATGGTGTGGGGTAAAGGCTGGAGTAGGCGGCGGTGGAGGAGGAAACAGTAAAAGTGAATTAACGGTAAAAGAGAGCCAGGGGAGGAGGAAAACTGGCATGGGGTGAGGGGATAAGAGATTTGATTGGAGGGGGGGGTGGAAGGCGAAAAGGAGAAAGGAGGGGAGGTGTATAGAGTGGGGGAGGAGGGAACCAGACCCCCAACCTCTACCTTCCCTCCCTCCCGCCCCCTCTCCTCGCCGATGTAAATAAGTGGAGTAGGACGCTTGTAACGGGGAGTGGTCTTTTGGGGGAGATGTGAATAGTGACGCTGGTGTTGAGGAGGAAGGGGATATTTTGGAAGGAAGCACAGACGGTTCGGTTGGCTACACCCATTTACATGTCCCCCCCATCCCCCTCGACTACCCGTCCTGTATCATCATTCAACCGACGCGACGCCCAACTACCACCAGGATGCAGAGGTACGCCTACTAGTAGGTTTCAACGAGGAGAGCCGCCACCTGGGCACGTGGCGGGGATTTTTTTGGACATTAAAACTTGTGTCATACTGAGAGTCTAAAGCCTGATTTTCTTGTGGTAGCTTCTGGCGATTCCAAGCGTATATGACTGGAATGTTATTTTAGTCATGTTCTGGCTGCCAAAAGGGAATACATTCCTTTAGGTGATAAGAACAGCAAAACCCTTGATTTTCACGCATTGATTTTCCAAAAATAAACTTTAAATAACACATTGTGAATTACAAGGATGAGTGAAACATGACGTCAATTAGATACTTTTTGTGTATACGGTAAATGCCACTTTTGTATTGAAGTGTTAATTGGAAACCTACTCTCCCGGGGAATATAAATGCGTCAGAATTGAGACAAATTCTTATTAGTTTTTGAGTTACTGGGAATGACCTCGGGAAGTGAAATAGAAAATTTTTCAGTTCTACAGAAATGCCTCTGTAGTCTGCTACTGCTGCCGGAAATAGTGTCCATTAAAATTTATATACGTCGAATAACCTGCATATTTTCTATCATACTTTTGTTTATCATCAGCTACGGCATGTCATTTGTCAATGCAGAGTGTTTTAGACAGTACAATGGAATTGATGGAGTAAAGTATCCGTATTTTGAGTTGTATAGTAGCGAATCTAAGCAATCAACATATCTCATTTCAGAGTAATCCCCACGCTTTTTCATTTACTGACCTGTTTCAGTGGCAGCGACCAAGGCTTCGGCCGACCTTGGTAGTGGTTGGGGTTATTTGGGGAGTAGACCCGACAAGTGAAGTAATTTGCGCCTGTTAGAATGAATACGTGGGTAAGGGAGAATGATTTCAAGTATGGATGCAATTTTGAGAGATATTTAGCGCCGGTAATAGCGTGTCCTTAGCTCAAGGCGTCAAGGTCCCCAGTTAAACTATAGATGGACGGAGTCTACGATACTTGGCCGCTGGAACTTAAGTCGGTGAATTGCTGACGCACTCGGAAGTATGATCCACACCAACCTTTTATTATTTAGAGGATGATGATATTTGTGTTACGAAGGTTGAATACAGTTAATGATCAACATTCCTTTTTTGAACCCAAGAGATTCTTCGCCTTTGTTCTGTTTATTTTGCCGGATAACGCTAGAGAACTTAGAGAAAGCGGAGTAAGTACTTCAATCGACGTTTTCTGTAATAACCGTGCCAAATTCGTAAGTAAGCGTGATATGTTTCCCTCATTCCTTCCCACACCCTTATCGCGTTAATTACCTGAATACTTAAGACTATGCTTTCTTTGCCATATCAAATTCGTTTCAAATCGGCACTTACCTTTACCTCGATGTTAAGACCTGCCAGTAAGTGTGTGAGAACTATCATCCTCGGAATCTGACATGAACTGAATGGGAAAAATATCTTGCTTAAAATTGGAGGTGTCATTCGAAAGTCGACGCATAAAACTGAGATTTAATTAGGAAAGTTAAA
Organism: Ceriagrion tenellum; assembly: GCA_963169105.1. Lineage (NCBI taxonomy): Eukaryota > Metazoa > Arthropoda > Insecta > Odonata > Coenagrionidae > Ceriagrion > Ceriagrion tenellum. The sequence continues at coordinate 52,347,069 of OY720637.1, forward strand.
TATACCGCACCCTAGCTCAAGCAATTATTTGAATTTATTTGAACGCAATATGTGCATTTAAGTCAACAGTCAGTCAACAACGCCTCGGTTGATGACTTAGCGCCTGCAGATTCATGAGTTGCCTCTAAGAATGCTTTTGAGGGAATCAAAATAGCATGCTGTTACCTCGATGCTAATGGAACAATTACTCTTCCTGTTGCATTCGTGCTCATCATTCTGTATCGTTTTAAAATATTTTAAATAGCTTTAATAATTACAAACTGTGGTGAAATGACTCATACCTTGAGGAATCTTATTGATTATATTTATTTTTTCTTGCGTGATTTGATGGTTCAGCCACTCTCGTGGTAGCATTGCCGTTTGTGCAATTCATCGAAGATATACTTAAACGCTCCCCTGGGTTAGGCAAGGAGAAATTGTCTGCACTGGCTTAAATACACCAGAACAATATAAACCACGAAGTCAAAGCACTTTTTTGGCCCTCTTAAATTGGATTATGAATCATTACTTCAAATTTTGATTAAAATATAACCTTGACTAGTCGGCCTTCTCCAAGTTTGTACGTATTAATCAATCAACACCGTAGTGAAGTGCAAAATAAAATATTGATTTTGTTAACCACGAAGGGATCTTTCTTGCATTATAATTAATCATCAGCGCGGTGGAATAAGAAAATGCTCATTGCGTTTTTTTTACGAAAATCTTTACAAAAAAAAATTGTGGAAACTTATGAGATAACATGTTTCAACGTGTGAAGTGATACCATTGGGGAACAATTGATCAAGTACTTTTTTACGATTAATAAAGATTAAGTTTGAGAAGGTGCTTGAATGTGGGAAGATACGAAGAGACGTACATTTTATGACGTCGTTATGTTTCATGCAATGAGTAGTGTGAACTTGATGATCTATATGCACTCCCAGTACTTTGTTTGTACAATGTTTTATCCCTGCAGTTTCCGAGGTAGTCGCTAGGATGCTTTCCGTCCTGCGTGTTCAAGCGTTCACTCTGGTGATATGCGCTACTTGAAAAATAGAAAGTGGCATATCCAATCGTTAACTAACCGTGAGGTGTGATGAGATGAATTGATAATTCCTTTTCGTTCTAAAAATTTAGTGTACCAGAATTTTACTGGGGCGTGGAATATTTTCTAATCGTACACTGGTGATAGGCTCCGTATCGTTCATTCCATTTTCTCTGGCTGATGCCTAAAGCGCTATTTTTTTTACTTAAAAATGAACCAAACACCACCAACTCCATATTCGCTCTCATCGGCCTTACTCGCACTCTTCGAAGCTGACTTACACCTCGTGTATTGAGGAGGAATGCAATGGAAAACATTACACCTAAAAGAGTGGTTTATCGGCTATGAGGCGCCTAACCTCTTATGTCTATGTTCTAAATTTTCAGCGACTATTTTTTAACTATACTTAACGGCTGATCCGAACCTCTCTAGATATTTTGTTTGCTGTCGCGAAAGGTATTCACAATATTAAGCCGCAATTGTGAAAATATTTCAAATAGGCTTTGTTTTTGGCCAAGTTACTCTGATGTTGCATAAAATCATTTTGTATGTTAAATACATCAAACCATTTCTATATTCTTCACTAGTTAATTGAGAATAATTTTGAGACAGTTCCGTGAAAATCGAACTCTTAGCCCGAGTCCAAGACTATACAATCAGGCGTAGGAGCTTCAATGAATAAACAAAAACGACATTAAATTTAACTCTTCATTTTCAGGAAAGTAAATTCTTAGGATTTCAAATTAAGTTTCCGATAAGTTAAATCCAATCACTTCCAGAGTACACCAATTAGTTCATGAGGATAGCACAAGCCTAAATAAATAACGCTATAACGGTTATCAATATCAACTCCTTGCTATCCACAGTGAAGTCCAGCTGTATATATTTAAACCTCCGAATATTCTCACTCTAAAAATAATGGCCGATTCTAATTGGCAACGCTCCACCAAAATTTCAGTGTTGTTAGTTGACATTTAGCAAAATGACTAAAATGGGATTCACAACTCTAAGAATTCCCATTTTTCTCAGACACACCAAGAGGTAAAGTAACCCAGGCGCGTAAAATTCTCACATAAAATTACCAGGGATTAGAACACCAGAGCATTAGTGAACATGGAGAAACATAAATTCGGGAGAGAATTCATTGGAAACGAACACGTGCAGGAAAGACTCAATCAAAGCTCTCCATAAAAGGAAAGTCGCTCAATTATTAAAGGAAGAATATAGTCGCTTTAAATCCAAGTAGTAAAATATATTATTCTGGTGGCATCAGTAACCCAAATATATGATGTCCTACTCCCGTGAATACAGCAAATTTGAATTATTTAAATTTATTTAACGACTTTTTTGATAGATTTTGTTTAAACACACTAATAAGGTTTAGAGTAACATGGAAATTTATAAATTTTAAAATTCACATCCAACTTCTAAACCATATAAGGAAATAGAGATAGGAGAGGCATTTTTTCGGAGTACCTTTTGCAGAATTAGCAAATGATTGCCATTTTTATTTGCCATTGCCATAAATTCAAAGACCAACGTGTGAATTCAACTCATAACAATCGAATTGGGAGTTATCCATTTTGGATATGACAGAATTAGTTAGTTGCTACAACAAAATCTTATGTCTCTTTTTCAAAAGTAAGTTTTAATAAATAAAAAATAGACTTTAAGTGTTGACATGACGAAGCATTTCTTAGTATATTCCACACTTAAAAGTTTATTTCCCGCATTGGTTTCGATTGCACAGCAATCATTATCAAGGTCTATCAATCAAAAAAATTTTCCACAAAGTTACGCCTTTAATCATTAATTTTATTCTTAAGTGCTACTTTCTGGTGGTAAAAATTGAATATTGACTCACAGATATTCGCGCAACATGCAGTAAATATGTATTGGAATGCGTCTGCGTAATTGGCCATGTATAGCGAAAAAAAGACCGCTATTTTGCTTTTTGAGGCTCGTTCGATATCGCAGTTTCTCGGGAAGAAATCTAGTGACTTCCTCACTCGTTTCTTTCTTTTGTTTATTCAACTACTAACCCAGAAACAGTCTAGTTTATTTTTACCTTTGGTGCTTAAAAATATACAGCAAGAAACAGAATATTCAATTATCCAGCGGATTGATTAAAATATTAAGTTAAGCATAGTCACATAGCTGTACAGGAATTCAAATTTTCTGATTATTATATGGAGCGTATGATATCTTCATGCGAGTCATGCGTGCGGCCGCTGGTTAATCAGTTATTTGAATGATGGTATGGGAGATGGAATCTTTATTAGTAAAGACAGAGGGAGAAGGGTATTGAAGTTGACGGACAGTGGTTAAGGGTTCTTTTGGCCGTATAAACGTCTCAGTAGGGCGGAGTAGGGTAGGTAATTAAACTAAGCGTAGAGTTTTCCTAGGAGGTACGTGAAGAGATAGCGTGGGAAGGAATTCAAATATATTTATATTTAGGAACGCATGGAACCCGTGCCAGTCCGTGTTCGTCCTTTTTTTTCTCTCTACTCCTCGCCGAGGGACTCATTGTGGTCGAGCGGAGAGAAGAGCGGTTTAGAAACCCTGAAAGCCGTGTCGCCTGGGCATATTTCACGCTCGGCCCCGTTTTATCGTGCTCGCGCGCGCTTTAATACGCCGCGCCGATTCCACCCTCTCTTGAACCCGCCCGACACACCACGCCACGCCGCTCTCCCTCCACCATTTCCCCCCACCAGACACAAGACTGCGTGCCCGTGAAGAAGAAGAAGAAGCCCACCCACGCTTTCTCCGCTGCGGACTCGGGCTTAGGCGACCTCGATCGGTCTTTATCGCGTGCTCTGCATCCCTCCTTCTTAACCCCTCACCCCCCCCCCCCCGTCCAACTTCACTCCTCCAAGGTATCCATCCTGAGGTTCCCCTCGTCGAACAACTTCAACCCCTACCTGCGCCACCCTCTCTTTCCCGACAACGATCATCTTAGGCCAGCTTTTATTATCTGGTTTACTCTAACCATGAACTGACGTGGTCTTTTTTGTTGTCAACTAAGAGATCGGGTGGTGTAAAACGAATGACTTTTGGTTGATTGACGGAGGCTTTATGAATGAGAGGACGTATCAACATCAGTTTACAACCAGGGTAAATATTCAACTTTTTGAAGAACGTTAAATATTTTCCTTGGCATTTTTTTCTAAACTAGGCCATGCTCGCTAATTTTTGTGTCAATTGAAAGGATATTCTACCCGTTGATACATGGTTCGGTCGGGCATGCTTCTTAATGTTCTCCAATGTTCTCAAACACCGTTTCGAGAGTAATTTCAACAGATTCAGGCTAGATATCAAGGAAGTTCGTCATGTTAAAACAGAAACAACAATTGCACTCTTCTACAAGGTATTTTAATGCGTACGACGCGTCTTGCGCCTGATGATGGCTCTGTGAGCTGAAACGCGTCGTACGCATTAAAATACCTTGTGGAATAGTGCAACCGTTTCGAGATTTAAATTGTTTCCGACGTAGGTGGGCTTCGATTTTAGGGTACCATAACTGATAATATTCATAGAATTCCCCATTAGCATTATTTCAAGATAATCGCACCCTTTTATTTTGCCAGACTGGTGCGTCTCCAATCTGGGTATCTAGGTCGGCGTATCCGATTTAATGCGAAAATGTTTGCTGTCCATATTTGTAGAAGAAGATACAATGTTAATTGTTAACATTGTTTGCTATTTAATTCGCTAGAAGTGTCCGTGGTTGCAGTATTTACTAATTATTCAAATTATTGATACAGTGGAATTATAAACGCTGGAACCATTGCAGGTGTCATTGCATGAAATAAGGAACTTACTAACTTAAGAAATTAGTTAATATAATTTATATTTATTTATTTTTTGAATGGATTTAAAACCTTATCTTTGGTAGTAAGTAGAACCAACTTTTTCAGGCCAATCTTTTCTGCTATTAGTCATTTTCCCTACCATCTCCTACCTTAGTGTCTCCATTCAATTAATTCCATACTTAGTGTTATTTAGTGGACGATTTAAGTCAAACTCACATTTTCCCACCCACAAAGGCTCGTGTAATATCTTTCTCTTTGGATTACCATCATATTTACTCGTGCGCTCTTCATGGTGTGAATCAAGGGAAGCTTAAGGTTTTCCATTGTTACACTGCCTTATTTAAATACCTCTTGGATTCGTAAGTATTTCTTTTGATCAAGTATGATGTCCTGGGTTCCATATTTGTGTGCTTGTTAACTTATAGTATTGCAAATTCTTACCGTTTGAAAGTCAGTATTGATATTGGCTGGTTTCAATTTACGAGTCATCGAGTAAGGTGAAAAAGGGGAGCCTCAATATTACTCAGCAAAAACTGGCTATCCGGTTGGCTCCGAAAACATCCTCTCCTCTCTTCCTAAACCCATTACCTATTTGTATGTGTTACTTTATGATACTGGAAAATTGGGTCACTAAGGCCTCAGGAATAGTCGGATAGATATGTTTATGCTTCCACGCACATGTTTCGCGGCGAGTCCTACCGAAATATTTGTGTTAGTCACCAAACGCGTCGGACTCCAGTGTCCCAGTTCCGTGGGGCGGTGGGATACACTGGGGCGGCCCAGGGCCGCGTTTGACCCTTAGGGGGAGTTCCGCCCTCGAGGGCGAGTCAGCCGTTTTTGGGAGGCCATTATTGGGATCCCATTTTCAATGGTGTGAGAAGGAGACAAAAATAAAAGGCCATGTCAGAGCATTTGAGCCCTTTCTACAAATGAAAGCTCTTTATCTATTTCGGTTCTGTACGCGCACGTTACACGCGTGTATGACTATGCCGGACTGCCCTCCATTTTACAAGTATTTATACTTTATAGCATCAATCAATATTTCTAAGTGCTCTTGTTCGAAATCGTTCCACGTACTTACTAGACTTATCTATCTTTCACAGTGAATAAAATGAAATGGCCGCCAGCGGCGTCGTGAATTCCATAACCGGTGTGTATTTTCATAGAGAATATATTGATTCCTGAATATACATTTGTAACTACACTAATGAAATAGCATCAAAAATTTGGTTAGAAACAAGAAGTAGGGATATTTAATATATTCTGCTTCAATAAAACGGGAAAACATCTCTAATATCTGTAAATAAAGAGTTTAGAAGTTGTAATAAAGCGCTAAATAGATTACTATGAAAATATATTAAGAAACTATGGATTTCAAATTTGTTGATTTTGTTTCGTATCTCAGTGTTGTTTCATGGATAGGACATTAATGAAATACAGAGGACTTCAAGCAATCATGCTGTAGTTTCTAGTGACAGGGCTTTTGGAGTAAACCACATTAAAATTTACTCATCGATCATGGGTTATTCAATCCTAAGATTGGTTGGCTGCAGCCCTTCATCCGTCCTTAACTAATACTAGTTCCCTAACTTCTTGGTATCTCTTACTATGTACTTTCCTCAATAATTGGTCCATGCATAAATTCCTGGATCATCCTCTGCGGACTGATCCCTCTATTTTTTCTTCAATGATGTTCTTTGCAAACCCATCGTGCCTCAGGGTGTGTCCAATCCATCTGGTTCTTCTTTTCTGTATTGTGTTCCATGTGGTTCTTTCCTCCTCTACCCTTTTTTTAAAGCCATCTTTTATCATTTTATTCGTCCATTTCATTTTCAGCATCCTCCTCTAACACCAGCTTCCAGTCTTTTCTGGTCCGTTTTACCGATGTTCCATGCTTTCGATCGGTGGAGTGACACGCTTCACACGAATGTTTTCACTCACCGTTTCCTCATACATAGTCCTATTATCTTTGAACACAGCAGTTATCTTTTTAGCATAAAATTTTCTTTAGTTTGGGCTATTCCTTGCTTGATATCCGTTTCTTTTGATAGCTTTTATTGACTTCTTCTGTACCCGTGATGGTACTTCCGAGATAGGTACATGAATCTACCTGCTCTAATTTCTCCTTTCAGTGTTACTTCTGCAGTCAGCTTCTCTCTATCACATACTAAGGTTTTAATCGTTGTCTTATTTAAAATTTACTGCAGCCAATAAATTTTAACGTTCTAATTGTATGTTGTAGCTGATAATTTCTTATAAAAAACCAGATTAGTTTTTTTTATCCAGTATTGATGTTAATCTTTTAATCGGGTCTGCCTGTAAATGAAGAAGGCAGGTCTCAAAGAAATGATAACATATAGAGCTAATATTAATAGAAAATTCAAGTATCTACTAAAATATTTCGTTTGCAATTGTTACTCATATCGAATAGCTGTTTACTTAAATGTAGGTATGAAATAATTCTTTCTTCATTGTCAATCTTAATTCTCGGGTATTGTAAAAAAATTTCCGGCGAGCATTATTTTGCTTGGAGTAGTTGCTTTGGGAAATTATTTAAAATCAAAATTTTACTTGACCTCTAAATGAATAAAATTTATGACACTAGCCTACGAAAATCCTTTTCGCTTTGGCTATCATAAAGAACTATTACGGTTAGCTTCCTCGACGGAAGCCACTTATTTTTATCATATGAAGCACAAGTGGCGGGGAAGAAAGTTTCCACTTCATGTTCTCTCCAATTCAGGTCAGTAAACTGGCTTATATCAATCATGTCTTGCGGATTTTTTTCTCATCAAAGGAGCATTTCTTTGGATAATTTTAGAAAATACGCAAAGATCATTTAGCCTCGCCAGCCTCTAACTCAGCGTATTGCTTTTACGCCTAAAGTGCGAGGACACCCATAATTATTAGTGATTATGAATCGCAACGGGTATAAATGCACCTATACCTGCTCTAGTAAAACTGCGAGCACCTACTGTTTTATGCGACTTCTTTCCTATTTGCTCTCTCAGCCACAAAGCCTACTCTCTTGCTTACTTTTTCTTACCCTCCCAATTTTTATTCTTGAACTGCATCCTTCAGCATCCAATAGCTGTTATTAATTACGCTATATTAATTTTCTGCCTAACCTAAGAACAGGTAGATTGGATTATAGCGGAAGCCTTTGCTTGCAATACGCCTCTGTTCAAAGTCGGCGGAGGCAGTGTATTTTTCGTGGAACCCCGATTTGCTTATACCATACAAAGAACACTTCAAGTTCTTTTAGCCGTCTATCACATGAGACATTTCACTGATACTAGACGTTACTTGTATTACGACTACGCAGTTGTTTATCGTAGTCGATAAGTTATTATATCTTTAAAAGCGTGACCTTTATTTTACAATGACGCCAATGATTTAAAGGGCCAGTATTCTCCCCGAAAGATTGCGAGTACTGCCTCTTGAAATTTCCTCCCAATTCGAATATAGCACTGTCCTAATTGGCTGCGAGGCAATAAGTTGCGTATTTTACCCTTTTCGGGAGGGGGGATTAGTTGAGCGTGCAAAGTCTGGCTGGATTTTTGGAGGTGGGCCTTTTGGTGTCGAAGAACGATGATTCGGTGAGAGCATTTCGTTGCGTATCTTTTTGGCCAGATCGAACGGTGGACATTAAGGGAGAAAGTCGTGCTCTAGTGGCATTTACCGTGAACGCCGTACGATTTTTTTGTTCAGCACTCTCACATCTCCCTCCCCTTTCCTCTACCATGCCGCTCCCATTCTGAGAACAATTTGCTATCACATCAGCCGTACAGTTACTACGTTTTTGTGAAGGTTCAACCGTGATCGTGAGAGTCAAAACAAATATAAAACTTGAAATATATAAATTGAAACATTTCGCATTTACAGTTTCAATACAACTGATTTCACTGATATGCATTAGTCATTTGAAAACAATATTGCGATGCTTTATAAGCAGATTATCCGATGGATATATTTTTAATTATTTTTTTGCTTCTTATTCGGGAGAATTCGCTTTTTATAATTAGATTGTGTTGAAAATGGCTTTATATTAAATACAAAATTATCTTTCTTTCGCATGCTCGTACTTTAACAAAATGCAGTTTCAACCTCAAAGAGTGAAAAAAATGGACTGTATGCGTTGAAGTTCACATAATTACGTTGCCCCAATAAATCTGAGGAAACATTTTTTTCTAGAAGTAACTGCAATATAAATGAAATGGTATTTTGTTTTATTATTAGATCACCTTCAGTGCTCCAACTGATTGGTCCCTGGCGTCTCATCTAGAACCTTAAACCTCGAGAATTTACGATATGCATGCTTGCTGCGGGTTTCGAACCCAAGACTTCCTCTTAGCAAGGCCGGCCCGTTATAAACTTGGATGCCGCAGCCAGCCATGGCAAATAGGTTCTATCTTATTTATCTCTCCTTATATCTTCGCATATTTCTTATTCAAGAGAGGTAACTTTTTCACATGTCTCGCATTTTCCCCGTGTTTGAACATGTGCACACTGCTTTATTGTCATAAAACTTGCATGCCGATTAAATGATCCAATAATCATGCTTTCGTTTTCTTAAATCAATGAAGCTCGCAAAGTGATCATCACGGTTAAAAACGACTTCGGTTACGTAAATCGTTCATCAAATACTTTTTTTAGTTAATAATTTACATTATGATAAGAAAGACCATTAATTTCCATTCCAATCAATTACCATTATAAGTTTATAATCTACGATGTTAGAATGGACTCCAAGCATGGTAAAATACACTACTAACACTTTTTGTGTTTATTGTTCGGGTCACGACAGCCAAAAATTTTCCTTTTACTTCATAGAACTGAATTGATTTTCTCCATTCATTCTTAACCCCCAAATTCATTCCCAATATTCTCGCCTCTCCATCATTTACGCTCGCCATCTTGTGACGGTGTTGCCTGCTATGGCCCCTTTTACTAGGATGCATGCTAATATTCCTGAATATTTCTCCGGGGTGGTAGAGAAACCTTTCTTTTATTATGCGGCGTTTTTCGTTTGTGCATGCTAATATTCGTGAATATTCCCCCGGGGTGGTAGAGAAACCTTTCTTTTATAATACGGCGTTTTTCGTTTTACTAAAATAATACTAAGTCCAATCGCTTGACAGTGGATCATATTGAATACAAGTATTTACGTAAAACATTTGTACATTCGTGTATCCGTTTCAATTAATGTGGTTTACTATCATTTTTTCTTTGACAATATATAATGCATATAGATTACTTTATACCATATCAATTGCTTTTGTAATATGTGGGATCGGTAATATGAGTAGGACTAGGGGTTAAGTGGACAAGGAGACTCGTAGAGTCTTAATCGCCCCCTAAGAACACATCTCGTTTATAAATATATCATTCTGGCACTTGTACGAACACGCTCGAGAGGCGCGATCACGGTTCCCCGCAAGGCGTGCGCTCGCGTTATCATTATTTTTCAATTGCGCTCAAAAAAGCAAAAACGTTGTCTTCATCCTTCTCTGTCAGGTGATTTAAAGCAATAGTTTTACTCATAGGACGGCATTCGTGAGCACCTCCCTTCAAGAACTGTTTGCCATTGAAATAATGATAACGACTACGCGAAAGAACGAACCGTGATTTTTTTCCTGCATCATTACTCAAACCTCTTAAGGTAGTTGATTTATACGTTTTAATTTCAGCAGCTGTAGGTAGCATGAAATAAGTATTGCATTATTGATGGTGAAATATTATACTTTAACATGACTGAAATTATAGTTAATTAAATACGATTATCTTTGTAAGTTTTTAACTCGACTCATTTTTGGGCGCGGTTCGTTTAAAACTCCTTCAGAACGGAAGGGTTTCTTTGTGATTCTGAAAAAAGTTACTGACGTGGCAATATGATTTATTTTCAAAAATGGTTGATAAAGCATACCAACTGAATACCTACTGTTAGTTTTTTGACGACATCTAAGTGTTAGAAATTCCTCCTTTTCAAAGTGATGTTTCTCAGTAGTGCATACACGTACCCTTTCCCATGTAAAATAGCTGGTGCTTTTGGCAAACATCTCCGAAAGTTATGTGGAAAGGGGCTGATTTTTTGGTATCTTTGGAAAGGTGAGATATTTTTCAATAAAATGAGACTGAATTCATTGATTTGTAAGTAAAATGATAATTCGCTCAAACTACCTTGAACCAATTATTCCTCCATATATAAAATTTACTTTATGATATTCAACCCTTCTATTTTGTTAGCTAAGGGTAAACTTTGATGCACAATTCTTTTTCTTGTATCTCTTTGTGTGAACACCTACTTTACATATGTTGTAGCCCACTCGTTTCCCAAGTAATCCCTCCTATTTTTACCGGTACAATATCTCCCGTGATCCTTATCTATCGCCTTTCGCCATATGCTTATTCGAATGGAGAACGCAAATTTCACTTCTACGGAAAAAGGTGTGCGAGAGTGAAATTTTATGCAGGGCTATTTTTGATTTCCTAGACAAACAGTCGCATGGCGCTGAAGTGCAGTCCGTGAATAATCTGTTTATCACCGACGGCCGTGGCGATTCTTGTCGCGACGTGGAATGGAATATGAAGCGTGAGAAGTGTGTCACGTTGAGTGAAACCTCGTTGGACTCAAATGTGGAGATGTGTGCTGTGAGAATAGGATCGAGGTTTCCTTAGTTTTTGGACCGTCTGACGTGAAGTAGACATGCTTAATGGGCTTCAAAATAATGGCCTTAACCCTAGAATTAATTTTATCGGAAGATTTCTCGAGTTTTTTCTTTTTGGTGCTTCCCTTATAGAATAATATGCCAATCGAGTAAAACCTAATGGGGCTGAAAAGAAAAATGGGCCGAATGAGACTCATTGAGTTTGACGAAAACTATGTTTAGTAAAAAATGAGCATTTGGGCAAATTTGTTTTGGAACTTCCTTTAAAAAATAATTGGGCAAATAGTGCTCATAGACCTATGGAATGATGTCTAATAAGTTAAAATATGACGACAATTGAATTTTACACAATGTTTTTGCTTTTCAAATCTAAATGCTAGTGTAAAATACGCTATTGAAGAGAATTCTGAATCGGAACTATTATTTACCTGTGTGAAAACGATTCAGGTCCTAACACTGCAAATATGATCTTCTCTCCCCTTAGAAATCAGGGCTCTAAGTGTATGAAGTTGAAAATTGCATGCCAGATAATTGACTTTGTGTGTATAATTTTCTGATACACTATTTCTTTCATTGTACGAGGTACGCTGGTAGGAAATTCTTCTTCGTCATCAATTCAAGGATTGGATTACTGCAACACTCATCTCCTCTCTCCAGTTGGCTAACCGTTTCATTGGCACGGGATTAGAGCGAGATATTTACTTTTTCGTACCTGTTGTTATCCGTGCCTTGTATAACGATTGATATCAGTTTGGTATGTGTTAAAGTCATTCAATCTATTGTTAACGTTGTTTCTTTCCTGCCCTCCTTACTGTCCATATAGCCTATTCTCTTTCTCCTCCTACCAATATTCTTCATTCCCCGGCGTTCTTCCGTGTAACCTCGCCTCATTATTACTTGAATCCACTGATCAACTCTGCATACTAATTTCATCCAGCGTTTCTTCTTCTTTGCCTACCATGCTTAAAAATTTTCCTTTTGCTTCCTTTCACTTTTTAGTTTGTGTCTGCTCTTGTCAAGAGATGTCTTGCCTTGTGCCTTCTGTATATCACATATTCTCTTCTCCGTGTCCCGCTTTGTGCATCATTTCAGTGACGTTCCTATTCTATCAACCAATCCTTTATTTGCATCCCTACGAAAGTCCTCGGTCATTTGGTGAATCTGTTGAACGTCTTCACCATCGCCATTTTTGTTGCCTCTTTCTCTCTCTGTACTCCCTTTTTCTATTTCTCAAAGATACTATCATGTAAATTGTTGCAAAAGGGCCGAATAATGTTGGGAAAACTTCTAGAAAAACTAGTGTGAACTTACAATGTGTCTGTTAAAGTCTTGAAATATGAGGCAAACTGTGGTTTACAGGTGGTAAAGCTCCAGCAAAGTTATTCGAAGTTTTTGTATTTGACTACTTCATCGGATGATGGATTTGTGGTTTTCTCTGAATGGTCAGGCCCATGGTATTAGGTTAGATGATGAGAGACCGTGTTGGCATGATACCATTAATATCTTTGAAGTATTCCGAACATTAGGAATGGACCTCGGCATTGAGACTTGATTCTCATTACCATAGGTATGTAGTCACGTACAATCCTAATCTTTACATTGAGTGTCAGTTCCAAAATCCATGGTCGGCTTTGAAAATCTGGATGGAAATGTTCAATTTTCTACCATTGTTTCTTTATCCGATTCCGCAAAGCCAAGCCTGGAACTTTTCTCTAAAACCTTAGAGGATATAGCTCTCACCACCGAAGTCTCTCACGGAACATGCAAACATATAGCACCGTTGCTTCCGCCAACCTTGTGAAGGGCAAACTATCCGGTTGGCCCGTGGCGTGTTCAAACGGTAGATGGGAAACTTAAGTTTTCCACTTTTGCGGTCGAGATGAAAAAAGAAGTGGGTGTGTGTGTGTTGCACACGCACACTCGACGCACATGCGTTTGTGCGAACAGCCTCCCCTCAATCGCCGCTTCCGTTCTTCTTGGGACTCCCTCATCCCTCCCCCCTTCACTCTACGCCACCCCCCGCCTCCCTCAGCCTTCCTCCCCCCGCCACCCGCCGCTTTTTCAATTACCCGTTAGCTTCTCATCCATTCCCGCTGCACTGCCTCCCTCATCCCTCTCTTATTTCCCTCCTGCTGTCACCATTTCGCGGAAATGCCGATTCAGAACACGGAGGCAGTAGGCAACTCTCGATCTTCGCGAAAGTAAACGCAGCAAGGCGACTCGTCTCACTCTCTCCACCTCCCTCCCTTCCTCACTCCCGTCCCCCCTTCTTTCATTTTTTTCGTCTATCTATCCGCGTTTTACGCGTTTTTCTTCCCCGCTTGTGCGTTTCCTTGAATGTCTGCCATCGTCCATCGTTTCGCTCCAGTAACGGTCACTTGCCCACTGTACCCTACGCACTTTTCGCGCTCTATTTTTTTTATCTTCGCTGTACCCACTTGGCTTTAGAGGTCCAGTATGTTCGATGTACGGACGCTCCTGCAAAAAACTGCCCAAGAGGTCGATTATTGTAGTTGACATCAAAGGCGAGCAGAGTATAGAATTCTTCTTCGACGATTTGTTTAAACAGCCCATTAACAAACTCCCTGATGGAACATCTGAACTGCCGTTCAGTAAGAGTCTGTAATCATTAGGGTCATATTGGATGCAGAGCTCGTGTTGATGCAAGCTGCAATATCGTAGGGAGTGATTATGTGCGTGCAATCATCTACTGCTGAATCTTTTCTGCATTTTTCCATACTTGAAAAGCAAAATCTAGCTCATTGCTGCCCTAATATGCTCGCATTAGCTGTACTTTACTCAAAAGCGTGCTCAAAAGAAAAAGGATCGTGGGCTTCAGTGGAAGACATTTTAAGGCCGCCTAAACCCTGTATACCAGCAATCTCCCAGGTGGTGCATCGAAACGACCGTTAATTCTCCCCTCGTCTCTGAGCATATGGGATGTGTTGAATCCAGAACTCACGTGGAAGTAGGTCGCGATATATAGGCGAAGCAACTATAAATACATACGTACCTCTTTACGGCTACAATGCTATTATTCAGTTGTTCCAGGCAACTGCTCTTGACCCATACCTTTACTGGCGACAGGAGATGTGAGCCGAGTCTGTATATGTGATATTTGGATAATGTGACGCTAGTTGAAATTTTATTGACGTCAATAATGTACATTATTACGACTATTCCTATTAAAAAATCAACGATGGATTTCCTAGTATTTTCCGTAGAAACAAAACAGCATTTATAGCCCAAGGGCATATTTAAATTGCCAAAACGGAGGAGTGGTGTTATTTCAGAAATTCTCTTGCGTGTTCTTTAGGTACTATCGACGGAATGAAAAATAGAAGAAAATTCATCACGCTTAGTTTGCTCGTTACTGATAAAAGCTATTGAAACAAATGCCAAAATTTTACGTAAGGAATGCAGGCATATGACTGTGAAGTACGAGTCAGTAAAGAGTACAATATATTGTTAATTATTGTTTATTATGGTGGAAAATTAATATTTCTCAAAGTATATTTTTAACTATCAATTATTGCCATGGAGAATAATTACCGCCATTTTATATCAATTTCCTTTTTATAAATTTTCACGAGGGTGGGGAATATTCAAAACTCATTAGAAGGAATATTTTTTTAAGAGTCAAGCTCATGGTAAAGTTATACTTAGGTGAAAAACTGCAGAGTTATTTAAATAATTTAAATTATAGGTTCTCTCATTGAAAATCTTCCCCCGAAAAGCTTTTGGTTACAGGATTATGCCTACATTAACGTACTAATCAAATAATTATGTACTCTCTGCGTATGACTTAAAATGTGTACGTTCCGTTGACGATGGCCTAGTATTCTTAATTAGCTGCGTCAGGAATCATAGAATAATCTTCCTTTCCTGAACGCCTTTGTTAGCGCTCGATTTTTCTTCATCTATTCTTTTGATTTTGCTATCCACCAAATGTAGGCTGAATAGAGTTATTTTGTGATAGAATTGATCATAGCGTGAAAGAAATAACTCACCGAAATCACGAGGACAAGGGAAATATCTATAAACTCAAGAGTGTAGAAAACTCCATTGAAAACCGTTGTGAAACTATTTCCCCACCTTTTTTTTAACGTGGACGGGTGCGATTATTTACGGCTGGAGATTTCAACGCCCGATTCGGTTAGGTGGGCATATGTATTGAGAAGGAAGGTGCCTTCGGAGCAAGCGAGGTGCAGCAGGGTGGAAGAGAAAGGGTGGAGGCAACGCGAATTAAAAAAAAATACTCGGTATCGTGGCAAAAAATGTGTATACGCGGAGAATATCTTGGATTGTAGAGGCAAACCCACGATAGAAGAACAAGTTATCTTTTTGGTAAGCTTTGGGGAAGGAATATGGATTCCACACGACTCCGGTCATTCAACCTCTGGTTATTCATTTACATGGTTTGAAAAACGGAAGTTAATATTCACTTCGTTTACCAATCGAACACATATCGATACGAACTCGGACCGATCTGAAAATTCTAAGCCTGCCGACTCGGATCGCATTGTTTACCTATGCGAAATCGATTGAAATATCGATTTTAATCGGTTCATATCGATTTGAAAATCTCAGACTGGCAGAGAAAGCGGGCCGAGTTAGCCCGCTTTTCATATCGATCCCACTAGCCCATTGTGTGTACTATACCGTGCTGAACCGGCCAAATCGATCTGAATTCGATTGGTAAACGTAGTGATATTCTCCTATCGATAACGCTCGTGTCCAAATTGGTTCACAAAACCCGACCTCTTAGTAAACATTAATTTAGCCAGAACGATGAGTCATTTTCCGGTAAATACTTTCCAATCGAATCAAATACCAGGCCTCAGTGCATCGAGCAACATTGAATAAAGTTGTGTACTGTTCATTTCATTGTTTGAATTGGAATTGCACTGACAAATCATCTTGTCAGATGAATAATGCGTATTTCAATTAACTAGGGAATTTGAAAATTTTCAGGTCCCTTGTGGAAAGCATTTTTCTTAACAGGACTGCACCGAGTATTCCAAATTTCCCTATGTATGAACAATAAATTTGATTTTCCAGAACTTAGACAATCGGTGTTATAGCGCCGCATGAGCAACTTGAGACTAGCAGGTATAGTGAAATGAGAATGCGGCGTGTTGCCTCTATGTTCCGTGCTACGCTTTTTCTTCCGCTGCCATTAGATACATTCTCTCATCTTTCCAAGACCTCACTTTAGAAAATACGAACGTCCACGCGCTCACTTTAGAGGTTACTTGAGTTCACATAATTGGAGGGAAGAGAAAGTTTGCTATAACAAAGGTGTAATAGGGATTAAAATACGGTGTCACAAGCATAACACCTAACTACGCATATTAGCAAGAGATGCCATTCATTTCCATTCATCTTACCCCAACATGTATTCATGTTGGGGTAATGTGGGGTAACAACTCAACATGTATCATTCCGTTATCTTTTCGGATCCTTACGGAGATATCACAGCACTAAAATTTTTTTCAGTTTTTCCTCGTTCCCTTTGGGACCGCGGAAATGCCAGCGGGATAGATGTCCGTATTCTTTTCTACGAATCCTCTACTCAAACGGGAGTCAGGGGAGCTCAGTCTGATTGCCATGTCTAACCGGATGAAGAGGTCCACGGGTACCCTGTATCCCGCTCAAAGCTCTACACCCCAATTCCATCGATGGTGCAATCCCGGGAAATTCCGGAGCTGCTCTGACTCAGCACCTCGATCGTTTCTCCCCAGCGTTTCGTTTGTGCCTATTCCTATCCTTATTTCACCTTTTTCCCTAATTTCGACCATAGAATTGGAAATTTATAATTCATAATTTTGTTTTCATTAGGCGTATCAAATTACTATACTTATTAATTATATATAATATATATATATATAATTATATATAACAATAATATAATTAATTAATCTATTAGAGTTTCACTGGTTTAAAAAGTCGTTATCATGAATGTCATGAACCAATATCGAAATAGGTAGATCTACTCGGCGACAGCAGAGCTCAGCAAGTCCCTAACTAATCTCCAGAAACATCGAACAAACAAAGAAAAAATACGCCTCTTACTCGACTCTGCGAATATCTAGAAACAGGTTCCATTTCAGGAGTATAATAGCTATCTCACCTATTTTTTTATTTAAACACACTAATCAAACAACCTTTATGACCAAAGTTAAATTTTTGAACAGACCAACTTTTGGATGTTTTCAAGTTTTTTTAGCGATATACTTCAGCGCTTGTCCTCCGATTAATCAATTGTCAAACAATCAATCAATCTTTTGGAGGATATAGAATATACATATATGTTCTCCCTATGTACTAACCAATTAATTACGATGTCTTATTCCTTTTAATCAACATACCCTCATGACTTATTTCGTAAATCATTTTTCAAGCCAATGTATAGTTTTGGAAAATCATATCACTCTGGAAATGTATACTTAGGATTAAAGACGATGTATACGGCTAGCTGAAGGCAATATGAAACTACAGAAATAATGATAGATCGCCCTTAGCGACGATTTTATCCAACGTAAATAATTAAGTAATTCAACAAATTAAGCCATCATCAGGTACAATTCTAGCTCGATTAGCGTCCCGAATGTACGATTGGGTTATATTCCTCGATAAAACAACTGCAGTCAATGGATGTAACCATTTTTATACGAACAACCCTCACGATGAATCTAAAATAAATCTCTGCATCCCCCCTCCTCTTTCTCGGCGGCACCCTTTTTCGCGATCCTTCCGTCGCCGTCACTGCCTCGAATGGATAATCGCACGGGCGCGAGTCACTTTGACGCCTTGGCGCTTTGCTTTCTCCGCCACGCGAGGCGCGGCGATCGCCCGGATGACGCCTCATTGGTCAGATGTTGAGATTGGGCGTGTGAGGGGAGTTTGGGGGAGGGTATGGAGAGAAAATCGGTGAGGGAGGGAAGGTAAGTTTGAGGGGGAGGGGATTTCTGGACTTCCGGGGGGGAAAAGAAGAAGAGAATACCCTCCCGGATCTTAACTCTCAGCCGAATCTAGGCTCCGACACACATTCCATGCAGTGCCGAGGGAGGGGGACGGTTGAGGAGGGGCGGTGAAGGAGGAAAGGGAGGAGGGGCAGAAGAGTTGGAAGTGTCCCTCGCGGCGCAATCCAGGTCTGCCAACTGTTATGCGGCGGTGAGTTATAAAGGTGCCTCCTCATCCTCCTCTCGGGAGAGTGGTTAAAGAAGGGGGTCACACGACCCAGGCCCGGCCCGATGGTGGGGGGGGATGGGCATGAGGAGGTGAGGATGGAGTATTTTTGGGGATGGTGTAATGGTCTCGTGCGCGCACGAGAGATGGCGCCGGAAAAAGACTTGAGTAATGCACCGAAAATGTTCCGCGTATAGGTACCCACGTGAGTGAATGAACGTTTGTACGAGGCGAACGAGGAAAGAAAACAGGAGACCACTCATTCTTTGCAGATAAGTAGCTGTGTGATCAAGAGAAATTTAATGGTATGCACCGAGGTATTGAAGAGAAAGTATCCCTTAAAAGTTTTTAAAATCATCCAGCGATGAAATAGCGATGCGTTAACTAACTGCTGTACGTACCCCATACAAGACCCCTTCTAAGAGAAAGAGACCTTGTCTTTGAGCAACGCAGTTCGAAAAATACAAGTTCTTCCAGATGGTATGTTTTTGGCACTGCCTTCTTGAAGGCGCCAATTTTTGTAACACTTCTATTATGCTATCTAGCCCATACTCATTCAATTGCTATCCGGAAGATATTGTGTTCATGTTGCGTCCTCCAACCCTTGTGCTACTGTTATCCTTAATTTCGTCGACTAATGTTAACGTGAATAATAAACATTCTGACGTAGTATCCATCAATGTTTGATATTTAGCCAGTGGATGTGTGCATATGCTAGAAGCATGGCTTCTAATTTATTTTACATAGAATACTAAACTTACACTACATAGACACAGCTTTAAACTGCGTTTGCATTGAATGAACCAATAGGTCATGTGTTACGGCCGTTGCGATATTCTGTTCCTGTGATTCCCGTTTCATCTTGAATCATATTGTGGGAACAGGTCAGGGGCTGTAATGCATCTGTTGTCACGGTGATCGTGATAGAAATACGTCTTTAGATCACATGATTACTGTCTCGGTTACTTGAATTTGAGAGTAATGTATGAAATTCCTGCCATTCTCCTGTCAGATGCAGCCTGAAGATATCTATCTGTGAAGCCTTAATTTTTGAACTGCAGAAACTTCGTCTAACCTTTTTTCCATTGGCACTTAGATTTTTTTATGTATGCGTGTGGGGAATAATATACGTGAGTCGGTAATTGAGACGTTTGCAGGCAACAACCTTTGTATAAGGGAAGGTAATTAAGGCGTTTGTAATTACGACCTTAGAGTAAAGTGAGTACGACTTGCTTCCAAATCACATATATGCCAATCATACTTCTGAAAAGTTTCCTCAAAAGGACACTTAGAAGTATTTGGGAAAAATCCAGTTTCTTTGGCAAATACATAGCGGAGCACAACCAAGCCTGAGAAAAAGGGTAAACAATCATTGATAAACCGGCTTCTAATTTGGTTTTGCGAATGGAACTAGTTGCGACCAAACACACTCGCTTATTTCAAAATTACACCGTGACTTCTGCTCGTGTTCAAATAATTATTGCGTGCTCGAATCAACCTTGTCGATTAGTGGCCCTTATAGGACCTCAAACGAATACTCTGTGGTTTAATCTCAAATTTAACATTTGTGACACGAATTTGGTAGCACTGCCGAAGACTGGATCAGGTGTATGCATAAAATTCAAGAGGAATAAGTTTTGAGAGTACGACTAAAGTACGACGCAATGTCAGCGAGCTCACACCTATTAAGGTCAGTGCGTCTGCTACGAATGCATCTTCCGTCTCGAGTGCCACGTTCGTATGAAATTCGATACTTCGCCCCAAAGCTTAAAATTAGAAAAAAATGGCCTTGAAATCGTATCGGATGGGTCTAACCTAATTTGAGGTTCTATGCTTGATTGAATCCAGATCATCCTCTGTGTCTATTTCCCGCACCATTCAAAGCCCGGCCCTAAAACTTTCACATTGGTTTACTGCCTGCTCCGACCACTCGCTCACCTCCTAGCGAGTCTCAGGATGGCGACTTGTGTTACGTCTTAGCATTCGATCAATTCCCTGTAACATAAAAGTCAACAAAGGGCCCGAAAGAAAGTTCGAGAGGGAATCGTTGGAAGGTGAAATTTATGTAGGCACGTTGATTACGTGGAAATCTTCAATGTCGACCGAAATTTCTTCGAAATTACTGCTCGTGTTGCATAAAGGCGTTGAATGAAAGAGCGAATTCAAGTTGTATAAAGGAGGTAAGAGCCTTTCTCCTTTTCAATTCTGACCAATCAGAACAAGTAAGCCGTATCTAAGAGTATTTCCTCCCATTCTTAAGCCCAAAAGTGATTTAAGAGTAAAGCAGCATTATACTCAAAACGTAGGGTCTTTAATGACCATTTTACGGCTCGGAACATGTAATCATAAGAAGTTCGACATCGAGTAAAATATATTTATTTGCCCAGACTATCCAATTCACTCGGAAATGCTGGAGTGGCATATCGGACCCAAACCCAATGCCACTGCACTACAAGGTGCAGTCTTCTTTCACTGGGCTCTATAGAAAGAATTATTGCATAGTGATATCAAATGATTGGATCATCCAGGCGTTTTCATCGATTCTCTTCATTCTTGAGCATTGTTATGGCTCTCTCACGGATCGTTGAGATCACTCGTTTCGAGCACTGGTAGCTATCTTTGTTCGCTTTTGAGTTGTGATGGAAATATTTGAGATAGGGCCATAAAATGTGAAATGACTGGAAGAAATTTATCGTTACAATCATTAAATGTCTCTTGAATGTCTTTTAAATGGTTTTTAGCTACAAGAAATTCAAGTTTTTCAAAATCTCTCTCCATGATTTACAAACCTCCGAGAAATCTTCAAATTTATTTCTCAGTCAAGGACCACGAATGACATTATTTGGTGCAATCAAGGACTGATGACGTGCATGTTTTCTAGGACACTTGACTCTAAAATGTAATTATAAGTGGGAAAAATCAACCCTATCGAAAGATAGCTCAGTTACTATTCAAGCCATTGAATGGAATGATTTTCATTCGCAGTTTATTCGACTCCATCAGTTGCTCTCAGAGATGTCTTTATTCATTCGCAAATTCTTTGCTGCAAATGAGAATCGTCAACGATACATTTGACACTACCGTTAAAATCGTATATCAGTGTTATAGTTGCCAACACTTATTAACGTTGGAGTTTTAGAAACATGGATAGTTGAAGAGATTTCTCTTGTCTAAGGGGACGAGAATTAGCCTAATATATTTGTGTCTTAGAAAGGAGAAATAGTAAATCAATCCATCCTAGTGCTCTGAAAATACCCCTCTAATTATAAGTGCACCGAGTATCTACTATTATAGCGGTTTGAATGATGTGCGCGCTGTGAAATGAGTTCACCCTACGGAACTACTAAAGGTCACCCCCACAATAGCTACCCGTCTTCTATACAATTACGTTATTCTTGCTCTCTTTCTCACAGCTGAGATTTAATATCGCCATGGAGGATCTCGGGGTGCACCTTCACATTTATTGCCCCAAGAATAAAGTGCGATGTGAGTAACTTTCTTGTAGACGGTGTTTTGAAAGCGTCATTGGAACCAGTGTAATGGCTCTTATCAACTAGTTTACGATGCTAAAGATCATATTTAGACCAAGCAGCCTCAAAGACACTAACGTGATTGTCTTTACTTAAATGGATCGCCTTTTCTTGTGCTCATTCAATTATGCGGAATATTTGAGAGAGGAACTTATTCTATATGCTAATATATTTTCTGTTTTGCTAAACTCATAATTTTCCCCTGACGCTGACACAATATCACGATAGGCCGCAATAACAACAGTAGCTCAAAAATAACATCAACTCTATCTGTCTAGTAATCGAATTTAGTCCATTCATCGGGAGATATAAAACCCTTAACACGGAACGATTTTAAGCATACTGAATTCAGTTTGATTTTCGTAACTGAGGCGAGCACCTGGTAAAATGACCATTAGCTACGACATCAAGACCTGACTGACAATGGAAAACTCTTTATGCCAAAGAAAACTCGGGTACTTTCTATGTTCCCGAATTCGTACGATGTTTTTACTTCCTATTAATATGATTTGGAATTTGTCGTATGCACCTATTACGACCATCCATCCCTCACACGGTAAAATACTTTTTCATTTTGAGTTTGACGAACTATGGACTGCGGGAAACTGTTGGTTTTGCTTCTTTCTGGAAGTTTTATTGGCATATATGAAGAATGAGTGATTTTAGACTGACGAAGAAAATATTCAGCCGAATCTTTGAATGAAAGACGGTAATAAAATGGATTGAGCGAACAAAAGAAAGAACTGAAGGAAGTTGGCATCAGTATGGAGGACATGACAAATGATGAGTGTCATCGAAGGAAGGTTGATGTATTCGAGGGGTTCCAGGAAAATCAGAGGAAACATGCCCAAAACAATCGAGAGTCAGAAGAAATGAGGAGGAATCGTTACGATTAAGTACCAATTAATTATACTTTGAACTTTACATACACTTTCTAGACAATAGGGAGGAAAAAGATGGGAGCATGGGAGTGTGTGGTGGTTGAGAGGAGTCGAGGCTGAATTGAGGAAGGCAGCGTACTGTGGAGGGAATGGGAAAGTGAGGGAAGAAGAATTGGCTGAAGACGTGAAACTAGAGCGTGAAGGCTTAAAAAGAAAAAATCGCTTCCTTGCTATATAGGCCCCATCACTTCCTCTCCTCCCACCCCTCCACTCAAACGCCGTCTAACCTCCACCCACCGCTCTCTTCTCCTCAAAAACTCACCCTTCTCTTTTCCCCCACCCCGCCACCCTCTTACCTCCCCTCCCAGCAGACGCCACAACAATCCCCCCGCCTCCTCGCTACCTCCCCTCGATTCCCAATCTCCCGAGCGAATCCATCGCGAATGAATCATATTTTCACCGTTATTGGGGTTTGTGGAGCGATTTTCTTGCAATTTCGAAGGATTTTCGGGGTATAGAGTAGGTTGGGAGTCAGGGAAATGGAAAAAATGGAAGTCTGGGAGTCCGCACGAAAAAAGTGTCTTCTTACGAAAAAAAATTAGAGCGAGAGAAGATTTTCGCGAATATCTGTCCGGAGAAATTATTTTACTCTTTTCACTATAGCGTGGTGGGAATCACCTTCTTTAATTAATTTTTAGCCCACACGACGCTATTTATTTTCCGAGAAAGGTAAACTAACAAGATCAGGCAATGTAAGATCAAGAAAATTTTCAAAGGAGTTATCGGAATCATCGTCCAATTCTTCCAAACATAAATGTATCCAAGTAAATGTGATAATTAATAAAATAAAAAAAAAAAATGTCGGGGTGGATATACTATGCGTTTTGCGTGTACACTTCATTTTGCAATAGGTATAAAACTTACCTAGTGTCCACCCTTGTGTTAATTTTCGAGTTTGGTTTGGTTTTTTTATATCGTTCGTTATGCAGGAACAATCAGCTTTAAGGTAAAGAAAGCATCAAAATTATTCTTTGACTCATCTTAATACTTTGAATATGATAAAACTCTTGTGAATCTAGTTCGTGTGGATGATTCCAATGTATTTTAAATGTAGTTAATACAGATAGGCACGCTTTTACTTCCTCCACGGGTTACTTACGTAGTAATAAACTTATCACCTAATATGTACTAGAAAATCTACGGGACTGACTTGGCCGATTCTGATAAAAAAGAAGGAACATACTGAGGATCGACTTGAGAATTGATTGGAAAGGGATAAAATGTATTAGCATATTGCCTAAATTTTTCATTCTGGTGGCCTAATCTAATCTCTTATTGTGGCCTAACACCGATATTTCCTCCAAGATATAAATTACATCTGTTCTTTCGAGATAACCAATGAATTTTTTTCTTATTCCTCGACTCGGAATATAAAGTCGCACGCGTACACAAGATGAATATTCTTTTCTAGCGGCAAATGACGTCTCTTCCATTTCGGGGAGTAAAGAAACTGCTATAACAGTTAGAATCAAGAGGTGTGGGTGCAAGGCGTGTACATTAAGAGGGGCGTAGTTGGGAAGCTGCGATGAAGTCGCGTGACACAGAGTAAGAACAGTTCTCTTCTCGGTGTCAAACCGGATGACAACACCCACATGCCAATACAGCGGCGAATACACGTGCATATATTCCAGATCTTTCGTCAGGAAACGGTTGAGCTTATGTAGGTTAAATTTTGCTTATATAAAGCAGTTTCATTGAAAATTTATCTATTCATATCAAATTAGTTGGACCAAATGACACAATTTTCACTGGTCAGTAATTAAAATTTAAAGCGTTATGGAGCCGGAATTAGAGTATATTATATATTGCATTTTTATGAAAATCCTAATAATAGCTGAGATTCTTTTCTCGGGGATGATTTGAACTGAGCGAATGTAGATGACTTGGCAACATAAAGTACAAATTACAATATGTGTGCCTAAGAGGTACGGGTTGATCGATTGATAGTACGCAACATGGATTTTCTCTCCATTACTTCACGGCCATTATTCAGTGTATGCTTTTTCTCTGTGAATGTTAGTCTGACTTTTAAGGCCATTTTGTGCTTTTCCATGACCGTTCGTGTTGATATTACTGTGTGAATAAATTTTCAGTTCAATTAGTTAGATGACAAATGATGACAATGATTGGTAAACGCCGTACAACCTTAAAATTAAAATATCAAACAAAACCTCCTAGGGTAAAACTAAGCTAAATATTGATACGTGGATAAATAAGGTAGAAATTCTCGAAATAACAAGGGATTTAGAGACGAGATGATGAACGACAGCGATCGATGTTACACTCTCGTGTACCCCAAAGTAATTCTTATGTTGTTAAATTAATTTTGTCAAGTGTTAGCGATAGATTATTATGTAGTCTGCTTGCTACGAGCTATATCCGAAACTGGTACAGCTTTAATGTGTTTAGGCGTGTCCCCCCTGACAAAGAGGCAGCCTCTCTTTAATGTTTCTGATATTTTTAAAGTTGAAGAGATATCATTTCCATTATATATGACAAGCCTTCCACAAAAAGTATCCCAAAGCGGGACTCGGTATGACTCCGCTCATTCTAGTACGGGTTGTCGACTTCACGCACGGACTCGCCGCAGTGCGAATCAGGGAGGGAGGGGTGGAGGTAAAAAGGAAAATCTCTCTACTCACGCCTTATTCCACAACTTCGTAACTCCCAATCCGTCTTTTCTTGCTTCCTTCCCGTTTTGGAGATTGATTCCCAGGCACTGTTGAAGAAAAGTAGCAAAATTAATAAAAATATGTTATAATATATCAGTCACTGTGAAGGTGAAACTGAAAAGTTTCGCATAATATGACTTTTAAGTGATCATATTTTTAAGGCAATATTTAGTATTTAATGCAAGAACACTGCATAAGGACGCGGCTCTTGATGCGCTTTGTACTGTCTTTTGCTAAAATTACTGTCGCAGGTTAATAGCGTTCCAGAACCATCCGATATGTGGCTCAGTTACCAACTGGATCCTTGTTGACAACGATTTGTGCATTGTAGTTAAGGGAGTCCGTTGTAAATACGTGCGGAAAAACGACGAAAATTATAATTTATGTCCCCAGTTTCAGAGACTTTACTGAAATTGTTCATTTTTATTCTAGCAGTTGATCTTCTACAATTCAATTTCACATTTGATCGTTTGTTTATAACGGGTAACCAGTTGTTTTAGACTTAGATTAATTTTCCAAGGGCTCCAATTATAGAAATTTAGTGCCTGATGTGATTTTTCAACTCCTAAATTGTTTTTTTTTCAACTCCTAAAGGAATATTTTGCTAGTTCCCCATAGAGGTAAGAGATAGACCAAGCTAATGGAGCGAAATGATTCACGATGATTAGTTGGCTGTGTCAATTTAAGTAATGACATTCATGGCGAGATAGGGCACAATAACCTTGTTGTCCTATCTAGCTCGCCGTAAGCGCAAACTTGCGAAGATTCTATTCGCAAGTTTGACCAACCACATCAGCCGATTACACCATCATCAGCGGAGGTTTCGAAATACGTAAATTGACATCGAATAACCAGAAATGAACCAGCTTTCGTATTAATTGCATTACTTATTATTTCAATGCACTCTGTTCCCTTATCTTACATCATAAATTAGAAATTTTAGGGTGGAATTAGGTATACAAATCCACCGATCACATCACCTAATGTTGTACGCCTTCGGTGTCATTTATTTATTTCGCGACGCTCTCGAGAGTTTTCTCGTCGATGGCTCGGTACCTTAGGTACGTAAATCTACTATCCAATGCCTTAAAGTATTACTTGCAGTATAAATCATTGTACTGGCGGAGAAAAAGGAGACGTAGAAACACGTATAGTTAGCCCAGAGACGTCCTCTATAAGGATCAATTACTTAAACAACGCAGCCTGTGGCCAAAAGTGGAACTTCAATTCTTTCGCTTTCATTGGCAACAGAGTCGAAATGGAAGTTTTCCGTCCTTATGCAGTGTTCTTGATTTAATGCATTTTACGGAATTACTCTGTAGGCCTATTTTTATAATGCATGGCTAAAAATATTGCAGTATGAAAGGTAGATACGGAGGACTACAATTTTAAGAATTGTTAAAGCACTAAGCTCAAGTTTTATTGGCATAACTGTTAAAGATAATTCAATATTTCTAAAACTAACTAACACGAGAGTGATTATATGACATGACGGCCTGTTTTAAATTCTTATGACTTCGACAATTGTTATGATTTCAGTTTCAACTAAGATAGTGAAATTTTCTTGAGCATGAGATTACCTTGGCATATATTAATCATTGGTAAATATTATTGGTCGTAAAGCAGTCTTAATATGATTTTAACTCTTAGAGTACGAAGGAAGGTTCACTTCCTGTTGTATTGAGTCTATCACGTATGCTTCCGAGCATTTTGGGTCCATATCCTTTGTTTCCATATTTTGAAGTCCGTACTTCTCCTGGAGTTATTAGTTTTTCCGAGGCAACTTTATTTTATGTAAGTGGTACACCAATACATTGTTTTCGAGCCATCGAGCCGGAAAATATTTCACATGGTAATACGTACAAATGCAAGTATATATGCCACAAAGAGTGACTAGTTAATCAGTGTCGTTGCGCCTGGGTCTATGCATGCAGCCATTTTAGCTTCTTCAGTATAATAGAATTTTTATGCCTGCCTACTTGAATGGATACGTAACCCTTTGTCGTCCACGCACTTATCAAAGACCATACTGCTCGACTCTTTGGAAAAAGCATTTCTTGCATCGTGTAATGACTTTCCCTTCATGTATGTGGTACCTGAGTAACGGATGCATATATTTTTTGCCAACGTACTCAGTGGAACCTACTTATCGACCACCAGTTATCAAGGCATGGATGGAGTAGTTTGCTATACATATTGTTTTTATTTTCCTCACATTAGGGAAAGTTCCAATGACTAGATCAACTTTTGGATCTCATACCATGAGGTGTTTCACAGTTTTACTTCTAATTTTATCTTTGTTCTTCATTAGCTTGTATATACATTTGATTCCACCACATATCTGGATATAGATATGAACAGTTAAATTACTACTAGAATATAGCTTCTCCATGATAGGTTTAAAATATCTTCTAGCCTAGTTTCGCTGAAATGCCCATTTTTTAAACTTCTTTTTAAGAATATGAATATAGACATTTTTTTCTCTACATATTTCGTATCACTCTGTTTGCCTTTTTTGTATTCTGCGTGCAAACGAATATTTATTCATCAAATGAATGTTACCCGAACGATGATGATGACATCAGTTTATTATTTCTACTACGATTTGGTTTTTGAAGACCGAGCTTGTTTTGGCCCTTTTGTCTTTTCGCTAATCTTCCATTCTCTCAGTTTGTAGATCCCTATCAATGTTGCTGTATTAAAATCATAGATGCCATCGCATCCTGTTATTACTAGAGGCAAATATAACGAAAAATTTTCCTATAGTGCTCAAATTCTCAATTGTTATTTGCGTGGAGCACGAAGTGTCTGGTGTGAGATTTTTAGTTATGAAATCTTTGTTTCTAATGTCATTAGAAGGACGGCATCGGGTTTCTCTCTCCATTTTCATCCTCCCGAGATTTAATTTCTCCACTCGGGATCGTTAAGAACCCATCCTTAATGATGCAAAATGCGGACGCTCACCGGATATCCCGAAGGTCATACGTTCTAGTTTGACTTAAGAATGAATGCGATGTTGTAATGTTTTTCATAACTTCATCTGGAAATGCGCAGTGACTCGTCA
Source organism: Ceriagrion tenellum (assembly GCA_963169105.1). Classification (NCBI taxonomy): domain Eukaryota; kingdom Metazoa; phylum Arthropoda; class Insecta; order Odonata; family Coenagrionidae; genus Ceriagrion; species Ceriagrion tenellum. Next base: position 52,375,971 of record OY720637.1, read on the forward strand.
GAGAGAGGAGATTTCTGTCACCACTGGTTCGGCGCGAATGACCTCTATTTCCAGTATTCACCCATGGCGAAAAGAGACATGCAACATTATGAGGAGATGACCATTTTAATAAATTTTTTAGCCTATGATTGAACTGTTGAATCTTAATAGTCACATCGGAAATTCCTCTTCCCTTAAAAAAACATCCCTTTTCTTCGTTTACGTCAATTGTTTTATCCTTTTGTGTAGAGGAACTTTTTTCGAATGAAGGATAAATTTCCGAAGTGAATTTATTTAAAATACGATACTTTCATCCTAGCATAACTTTTTTCTTTCTGCCATGGTCCCAACCTTACACAAATAAAAAGTTATTATTCTCACATATCCTACATGCTCTCACATCCTAAATGTTCATAGCATTCTTATTCCGGATTGTCTTTGAGCTGTGCTATCTGAACTGTGATCCGTGAATAATCTCAAGAAATAGGTTTGAGTAAAAGAATAAATTTCAAACACTGGTGATTAAAATTGGTAAAACATTTTTCTAAGAGGATACCTACATGACTTAAGATGTTTGAGACTGCTGTCTTAGGATATTCCCACCATGCACAACGGATTCCTTATCACTATGTTCACTTTAAAACCTCGTAGTTGTAGTTACCATATGATTCGTGGAATCGGAGCTCGTGTCAGCATCTCGATTCCGCTGGCCGTTATCAGAGGATTTGATTGGAGGAATGGTTACGTCCTTCGCACAGCCAAATTCCTTCGTCGTGTGTCAGTATCCTCTTTCCCCTGCAGCTACGTTTGTGAAATAATGCCGCAGCATTCCGCCTCTGACCACCACCCCCCAGATCCCCGCACCGTCCGGGCGAATGACTCCGTCGTTGAGCGGGGAAGAGTTCCGAGTGACAGAGCGTCGAAGGACTTGCTGTCGGCGCGCACGGCCACTCGTCCGTGTCCCTCTCCACTCCCGAGAGTTGGTTGCTCACTCTTCGCTCACTCCAGTCCCCATCTCTTGCCCACCCACCGCGTCCTTCTCTCCATCCCATGCCGCTCCTCTTAAAATATCTACCTTCAGACACCAGCGGGAGTTTTCATGTCCTATTTTCGTAAATATTTCCGATTACAAACCAAGTGTGCTCTGAAGCAGGCAAAGGTATGGGAAAATAAGTTATCAAAATAATAATTTTAAGCCTATGATATATGTTTAAATAATCCGTCATAATCTGGTAGGGCTAATTCGCGATTAATCAAAGCAGATTCAAGGATAACTCCAGGAGTAAATGTTTAAGCTGTCCAAATGTTGATCAGAAGAATTATGATTGTCGTCAGGCACCACATATAGAGGCTTATCTGCTTTCTTATTAGACTTGCAATTATGTGGTAGAATGGAAAAATTCCAATGTTTGGATAAGGCTAGCAAAAAAGTCTTATGTTGCCTAGCGTTTTATGGCGCAGAAACCAGGACACCAGAGAGAGAGGGGATTAGTTTAAATACGTTTGAGGTATGTGTGCGTAGTAGAATGGAGAGTATGCCGCGCAGGGAGAAGACGAGACAATAGTGTCGAGAACGTGATGAAACGTACGGAGGAGATTCCAAGAGGCAGAGTAGGTGGATGGAATGACTGGTAATTGGGGACAACGAGATGCTGACGGTGAAGACTGGAGAGGAGGATGTTGGGTAAGTGGGGAAAGGAGAAGGAAGAGAATAGGCTTTGTAGATAGGAGGGAAAGAGGTAGGACGACCACCGATCTGAAGAATGACATCGTGTAAGGAAGTTGTTACGAGCGGTACGTGCGGGTAGTAAATAGCAAAGACCGGTGACTTATGAATTTTACTCCATAGTGGATTATAAAGGACTTATGGAGAGGCTTTTCTTTAAACCTATCTATCAATTAGGAAAATATGATCGAAAACGCTGCGATGCCATATTTATTCGTTTAGAGCAAACATATATTCGTTGTTATGAAACCCCGCCTAATGCCCATTAACGCATACCGAGACGTGTTTAGTGGAAGAAATGGTGATATTTGCCGTATTTTCATTTGTTTTTATCGGGTTACGAAATATATTCATGAAGTGACATCTGAGCACAAAACAGTTGGTATAAAACATATTAATGATGACTGGCAGCTCCACTCTCAACTAAATCTGTCTTTATCGGTAGACCACCTCAAATGATGAGGAAAATTCGTCAAAGCCCTCCTAAACCCTCTCACTCCAACCCCATCCCTTCTCCACAAGCCGCACCTTCAACCTCTCTATACCGTCCGACCGCACCCCACATATAACCTCCCAACTCCCCACTCCTGTGTAGAGCTTTCACGTCTTTTATACGAGAGGAGATCTCTTGACGCGCGGCAACTAAATCGGAGTAGTGAGTGCAATAGCCGTCCGCGGCCGTCAAGGAACTAAACTGTGGCGCGGAGAGAGAGAAGGGTTTCGTGGTGGTGAAGGAGTCAGTGGAGGGGGATGAGAGGAAAAAATAGGAAGGACCGAATGGAACGTTACGACACTTGCTCCGCCGACCAAATAACAACAGCAGCACCCGCGATCACACTCGCTGAGCACCGCCGCGCGATTCGTTTCACAACTGTTTCCGCGTACGCACGCTCCGTCAGCCTTCCGCCCAAGCCCCCTCCCCATACCCTTCCCTCCGCCACATCACGTTCACCTCCTCCTCCTCCTCCTCAACCCTCCCTCCCCCCAATTCCTTAGATCGCCCACCTCCATCTCCCAACTCCTCGAGTATTTTTAAAGATACTCCTCGATGACAGTGGAAGTGATTTGCTTCCGTCTCGTGCGGTTTCGGCGGATAAATATCGCGAAATAACGGTTTTCCGAAAGGGTTCGTGTTACTACACAACGTGCTAGTGCGTCAAAACGAATATTTTCTTGCCTCTCCTTTGAATCATCTCCGAACAAATGTCATATATTTATTAATGACGAGTAGAACTCCTTCCGTCTCGCGAGATTTTGGAGAACACATGGATATTTTTTCGAGAGGAAACCGTCCACAAAATTCTATGCGAGGCCGTCTTCTTGTTTTTCTAATGGAGTTCCATCCGGAGTTCGTCCATTCTTTCATCTGGAGTCCCTCATAGTATCATCTTTTCCAACTCTTGGCGAGTTAGACAAGGGGGTAGCTCTGTAAATTTCCGCTGTTACACGATACAAAAATGAAGGAATTCAATATGAATATTGTGCACACATGATTACATCTATGAATGAGTAGATTAGAAGAAAGAGAAATGTATCAAGTAATGTTCTCCATCGAAAAACGTGTTAATTCTACGAGGAATGCCCTAAACGTTTTGGTTTTATCTAACCTCAGTTGTTTTCTATTTTTTTACTTAGCTCTAATGGTATCTAGTGTTACTTTTTTATGATTATTTTCCAACAGGGGTTTGGTTGACAAAATTTACCCATAATGCTTATTTACGCGTCTATTATGTTAAATCCTAAGTTTTGTTGCTTCTCTATGGCTTCTTGATGAAGTCCAATGAAAAAATTACCTTGCAAATAAAGGTTAAGGAATGATTTTTGAAGGATACACGTACGCTCGTCATGCTTGGGGCTATAATTTCAACTTTGAAAACTTTGAAGCAGTGACATGGTGAATCCCAGTGTAAACTGTCGAAATAGAAAAAAAAGACAACCGTGCGTACGATAGTACTTACTAAGCTACCAAATCGTAGTTTATCGTCGCTAAAGGCATCTTCTAATCGGTTTGCAGCTAATAGATCTGTCAGCGAGGTTGGATCAATGTGACTCAAGCTGCTCCTGGTGTCCAGCTGAGTCACATTTCATTAGAAGTCGCTACTAGTCAGAGGTTACGAAATAGCCCCAATGCCTGAGTTCCTCCGCTATAGGGAGTGTGTCCGCTACATAATTTTCCAACTACCAAGAGTGACATGATTTTGCTGTTCCAGCAGATGTGATTAAATCTTTGGCTAACCACTGATGTAATCGAACTAATGTAAACGAAGTAATCAGAAAATTCAACTTTTTTTACGGTGCAAACACGATGAATGTCATTTTGATCCACCACTATTATTGTTTTAGTCAATTTTCATCGGCCACTTAGATTTTTTTGTCACCTGATTAATCTTCCTAGAAAGAATTGAAATTATTTATAGCAACAAGGTTTTTTTTTAAGTAATAAATTGTGGTATTTAAGTAAAAGTTGCGATACGGTCAATATGCGATTTCATCAACGATTTCCATCTGCATGTGGAGATTTGAACGTTAAGGGGATATACTGAACATTTTTTATAACTATAACATTGTAATATATCAAACTGTAACACATTTTTCACAAATCCTTAAGGTAAATAAAAGATGCGTATGATGCAAAGGTCCCCAGAAAAGTGCCTACATCGTCAAACTAGAACAATCGTATTTTGCTTTCTGAGATCTCTCTCTGGTTTTATGTTGCGAGTACATTATAAGATATGTAGATCCAGGATTGATGGCGTTTCTCAGGTGTTACTCCCCCCATTTGTTGATTAATGTTTGCGTTTGATGCTATAACATTTGTTATAGCGTCAAATGCAACTTACGCTGCTTACAGCATTTACGCAATTACAATTTCACGCTGCTTACAGCATTCTTTTACTGTTTCACCGCCGAAACTTTGATCCTGCTGTACAAATACTAATTCGGTGATTTATTATTTTCTTAAGAAATTTGGAGCGATGTTCTAATTTCGATTCGTGGATCTCTCACCAGTCACATGAAATCTGTTCCTAGGAAAAGATTATTCACTTAATGTACGTGGATCATCTATACCATCGATGCATGGAATATAAGAGTACCTTAATCCTGCAAATACCTGGATCAATAAAACTCATCAGACTTGCGACAATCTTTGAAGACGTACAAGATCTTATTATGACTCAACGGGAAGCCTCTTGCTTAAGCTTTTGGGAAGTGATACAGCGAGGAAAAGTGACTGGAATATACTGAGGGTGGGAGGAGCTGGGTGGATGATTACCGCCCCCAGCGGGGTAACCGCTGTGGAACAGAGTAATAGCCGAGGGTGGATTATGAAAGCTGGAATGGTGTATGGGTGTGTTTATCCCTCGGTGCGTGGCGCGTAAAACGGTGAGTCTCTGCGTTGTGAAAGGATAAACTCGGTCCGTCAGAATTCCGTGGGATTCAACTCCCGTGACTTCTCGTTCATCATCGCTCTTCTGGTGCCTTAACTTGCTCACCGTTCCCTCGAAGCCTTATCCAACTCCTCTAAAGGCATTCCTTGTCTCGTGACTTCCTCTTGCTGAAGGTATACATAATGACCCGGTTTCAAAATGTCTGGTTCACTTAAGGTAGTTCGAGCGAAATATCATTTTACCTAGAAATTAATGAACTTGGTCTCATTTTTAAAGAAAAACATCTTACCGATCTAGTGACACTAAAAATTAAACCCTTTACCACATTACTTTCGGAGTTATTTGCCAAAAAATACCAGCCCTTTAACATGGGAAAAGGTACGTGTATGCACTCCAGAGAGACATTATGTACAAAATGAGGAATTTATAACTCTTAGATGTCGTACAAAAACTAACAAGATGTAGTTTGTATGTTTTCTGAACTATTTTTGAAAATCAATCATATTTTCACCGCAGTAAATTCTTCGGGATCACAAAAAACCTTCCGTTGTGAGGTTGTTTCAATCGCACCGTGCGAACAAAATGAGTCAAGTTAAAGACTTTTTTTAGATATTTTCATGTAATTACGTACCATTTCTTTCATATAAAACTATATTATTGCACCATTAACAATGCAATATTTGATTCGTGTGTCCTACAGCTGGTGAAATTAAAACGTATAGTTCGAATATGGTCTCTATTATGACTAGGGAACTATCTCGCTCGGACTACCTTAATCACAAAATGACACTGCCTTATCGTTAACTTGATGCTCCGGGAGAACTTTGATTTAGTACATTACTCCAAAGTCCAGTTTCTTTGATTAAGTCAATTACTCCTATAAAATTTTTATCAAGGCTTCCGCGGATTTCTTGTGAATTAGAATTTTTTGGGTTCTTCCCGCGTTGTAGCATTTTAGTGGACGACCGTTTCGTCGGAATACCAGTCGGCATCATCAGGTCCGATGGACCGATCCATCAGGTCCGGATGGACCAGAGCCCTATGATTGGCTACAATTTCTCTGTAGCCGGAAAACATATTGGGCACCGAGACATACTGCGGTGGATGAGATTGAAATAATAAGCAAGTGAGACTGACGACTGGATTAAAATGACTTTTATCTCCCAACAATCACCATCTTAGGTAGTCTACCAGATTAGGGGCAAGTGCAATGAAGTCCGGCACATAGTTTCGCTGACCGAGGGGAGATTCCTTTCGCCTCCTTCATGGATTCTCAACTTTCCAATATTAAATAGGGTCTGCAAGCACTACAATTCGTTTCTCTCTCTTAATGCTACCATGGTTTCTATTCCTCTCCTCCCTCACGCACGCCTGCCTTACTTTAATTTCTTTATCATTCTCCTCAGCTTGTATAAAATCCATAATACGTCCTCTAGCAAATTTTGCTGCCTCGCAACTTGCTTGCCTTGCTATCTCACAACTGCGTCCTCACTGCTGCCGTAACACTCCCCTTATGTCTTCTTCTCTGTCGTCTTCATAACCTCTGTCCCTCTCCACTCTCACTTTCATAATAGCTCCTTCTTCTTACCCTCCTACGCCCATCTTCCTTTAACGACGACCAACCTCGTTTTTAATCATGCGAGGCTAAGTTCCTCATGAGGGTTACAGCTTATCTTTTCGTATCTTATGACATTCCAAGCATTTCTTTGGTGAATTTTCGTGTGCCTCTCTGCCATATAAGATACTGAGACAATGTTGAAGTCAGCAAAGCCACATATTTATTTATAAAATATTTAGCTATGGCTCGTAAAGTGTTGAATCCTTGCATAACTTTGTTATTTAGTAAGTTTTTGTCCCTTTGGAAGGTATTCCCCATCTTTGTAGAGGAGCCGGGTGTCCAAGAAAGCGCGTAAAAGCATCCTGATATTTTAAGTATAACAAATTTCAAGCTATCCGGTACTAGTCATCAAGTTCCACTTTTTACGGAGTCACCCGCAATGCACACATGTGCGAATTTCCACAGAGAATTTCTAAGTATAAGTATTAAGTCCTCATGAAATAAAAAAAGAATGAAAAACTAAGTCTGACAGCGAGGTAAGAGGAACGAAGAAAGGGTTTAAGTACGCCATAATGTTGAGGAGAAGCAAAGCGCGCTGTAAATTATTAACTTGTGGTTAACGCAGTTAAAAATTAAATATTTTGTACAGATTATACTTTCAAGCATAAAACTAACATAATTTGCCGTTATTGCTGTGTTTTCCTGATAGCGATCATATCTGAAGGTATCCCCCAAGAGTCACCTGGAGCCTCTTTGCTTTGATTTGTTTTCTTATTTGTAGGTATGTATACGTTTAGCGGGCAACGTGCATACCATAATGACAATCAGATGTCACACCGCTATGAACAGCCAATGGGCATCGGCGCGTGCATACGATTTAATAGCACGAAATTCGATGGCGTCTATTTCTCTTACGACTCCAGTGCGTTGACACGTTCGATGCTTCGATATCCCTCGCGATATTTGAGAGTCCTTACGCATCACACGCACATCGCATCGAAAAGTGTAGCCAGCAGTTATGTTGGAGCGTAGCGAAGGAGGGGGTAAAGGGGCTATAGGGGGGTAAAGGGGCTATAGGGGGGTTTCGGAAGGGGGCTATAGGGGGGTAAACGGAGGCAGTCCCCTCTTGTGACGAATGATCTAACCAAAACTATAACGTCCCCCTCACCCTGCCTTTTACTTTTATCCTCTTCCCCTCTCGGCGCTTCCGCGTCACGTGACCTACGACGTCCACTGCCAAGCTATGACGAATCTTGGGAGTAGCCCCCGCGTTGATTGTAACACCGTGGCCGTTGTACAGTGACCGTGGTTACTCATGCACATCCTGACTTACGATTACTTCACAGATCAAAGGCCTCACCCCGTATTAACGCATAATGTCGCACTTATCATGGACGGGCGAAACGACTCGGGGATGAAATGTACATTATCTCACGTTTAGTAAATGAAACCAGCCAACCCTTGAATGCTCGGCGGATGTGGCTGGAAATTAAATTCCCTCTCGGTGTGATAAATTTCATGAATTCGTCTCGCGCCTCACATCAATCACCGCCGTGGTCGACCGAATGTCACAGGCATATCAAAGGAGTGTCTCTGATCCGTAGAGCTGTACTTAACATTTAGGGGGAAACCCAGGTTCGGACTTTAAACGACCTTCCTTTTTCGTCCGTCGCCCTTTCGAACGTCCTTTTTAAAGGTTTCTGCGAGATTTTTCCCGAGTCCTTCTATGGGATTTTTTAGACTTTCCAAACCTTAGCTCAACGGCTGCAAGATACACAAAGTAAACTTAGTAATTTTAGAGGCGCAAAAGTATGGTTTTATATGACTGAAAGCCTAAAGTGCATAAGTCCTTAACTCGACTCATTTTACCTTGCCGTTCGCTGAAAACGCCTTCACAGCAAAGTTTTTCACAATTCAATAAAACTTACTGCGGTGAGCAATGTATTCCTAAAAATAGTAGGGAAAACCTACTAACTACACACAGGTCAATTTCAAAGGAAACCTAGTCGTTAGGAACTCCTCATTTTGAAAACAAAAATTCCCTCTAGAAAGCACCCGCGCGCCATATTGTATGACAAACGGCTTCTGATTTTTGGCCGATAAATATCTCGGAAAATTGCCCAGTAAGTGGCTGATACATTTTTTTACTTGGAAAAGTGAACTTATCGTTTTTATAGTGAGGTATATTTCGTTAAATTGCATGTGAAAGATCTCGTTCAATCTACCTTAACTGTGATATATTGATTTGGATTTTAGTTAGTAAAATCACAGTGATTATACTGCAAGTTCTTTGGCCCACATAGCTTTTTTTCTTTGTCTTTCAAATTTTAGTGTGATAAACTTTTTCCAAACTTCACGCAAAGTCACAGTATTTCGTGCTCCAAGCAGGAAATTCAATAGGCTGTCATAAATAAAACTTTAATTCAAAGTATTCGATTATAAATTGCCACCGCAACCTCATTATCACTATTCTATCCCGCGAGTTTGACATTTAATTTACATTCTTGAAAATGGGTGGATAGGAAATTATAAACCATGATTTAATGAACTATAAATCATTTTTACCATTTAAAAACGTTATGCATGGTGTAACTAGTTCGTTTTGCTTGAGAAGATGAAAGCAAAAGGAAACTTGGGCTTACTTAATTAAAGAAACCTGTGCTGTGACACGGTAAATACATATAAATGTTCTGGAATTATTTCATGAAAGAAGTAAATAAGTTCTAAAATACGTCATATACACCCGACATCAATATAATCCTCCGATTTGTGAAGACACACATAAGTCACTGACATTTCATCACCGTGGCTTGCAAATTAAGGTGCCGAGAATGAATAAGGTATTTAAATGCGAGCCTCATTGAAGCGTGTAATTAAGACGTCGAAATAGAAAGGACAGATTCGAACTTGCGACCTTCTAGCAAAAAAACCTCATCACTTGCCGCACCGCATTCCGGAGCATGGGGGCGCATTGGAAAATGCGACACGCGGAGGTGATTTCACCGCGGTGATTTCGAAGCGTTTAGTTACCGTTGATACCCACCGTGTAAACGCAGTGATTGCCAGTGGACCAATCGTGATGGCGATCGGTGAGAAAAAAATGCCGGGCGATCGTGAGCCTAACCGCGAGGCGAGGCAGGGTGGAGGAGAGGGGGTAAGGACATGAAGACATTTTTGAAAAGTTTCCGCCAATGGGCGGGCAGGTATTTGTGACAGATTCGCGACAATGCCCTCGACGCGCGAGTGGTACGGTGATCGCCATTGGGCAAGATGGAACAAAAACCGATGGAGCGGAGATAGGACAAAAACGGTCGTTGAATAGAAGCGTGTAGAACGAAATGGCAGTAATGTGCAAGAGAGGGTCGGTCGGTGGAGGTAAGGGGGGCGGGGAATGACTCGTGTGTTTGAGATGGATAGAATAGAGGGTTAGAAAGAAAGTTATCCTCATTTTTCAGGTTATTTTTTTCTAAGCATGGGCCCTCCTCGTCGACGAGGTCCATTAAACGTAAGAATAAAGATGCCTTTTTGGTGAAAGAAGTTCTATAGGTGCTGAATAAGCGGTTGGAATATCTTAAATTTCAAAATAAAAACTACAGATCTTTAAGTTTAAGAAAAGTGATAAGGTTTAATTGAAATCTTTTCGTAGTTTAGCGATTTTTTGCACGTATTATTGTAAAATGTGTCCTATATACGTGGTGATATTTCTAGGGCACTGAATCTCGTCGAATAGAAAATAAGGTCTTCGACATACGTGAAAAAAGCTGCCTTTTTTAAAGACTGGAGAGAAAATGCCTTTAGTGTTAAATCAGATGTTTTTACACAGTTGATTTCCCTTTAATTTTTAAGTAAGAACTACAAATCTTAATACAATGAAAATTTGACCTCTCATGAGCATAATATTTTTACATTTTATTGATCTTTCACCTTATGAACTCTCTTATTTGTCCCACACGTAAGATAACATTTTTCAGACACTCAATCCCTTCAGATTGAAGTTCACTCAATCGAGGATCATTTCTCTAATTCGCCGATGCCTAGAAAGCCTTGAGAATTATGCAGTCCCAGCGATTATCTGGCTAGACAAGTTTCTATTTTTTGCGACACCTTAAGGAGTAAACTGATGCAAGAATGTCGAAATCTTTTCGCTTGTTAATTCTCTTTGACAAACTACTACCAAGTCGAAATGAAAAGAGCTATAAAATGCGCTAAATATAATGCCTAAACGTAGGAAACGCTGGAAAGAGATCAGCCAATTCCGAAAACGCTTTTTGTTCTACTGGTTGGAGTTATATAGCCGTTAACTCAAGCTTATGGGATCAAAAAGTTCTCTTCCAAAGACCACCTTATTGCACATTTACGCCGTATTGAGTAAGGAATCGTAATTTGGTAGGTTTACTTTTCAAACCGCATCAACAGGTCATTACTTCAATTCTTCGGGCAAATCACTCTGTATGAACACAATAATACAAGTCATTTTGTTACCAGTGGATTGTGACAATAAGCGGCTTTTATACTATTCCGTGTTTTTCCATTGTGTTGGTTAGTCCGTCACTTTAAGCTTTGTGACTGGTTTACGTAGTACTTTCTCACCTCACCGGACTAAGGATACATTTACTTCTATGACCAGAGATAAATCGGTTAAATTTAAAGTAACTTCTTCTTTTAACTATTTTTAACGTACGGATTAAAGCCAGGGGATTTTTCGAAGTGTTCCCAGCGCATTTATTCACAATTATCTACCTAAAATCACATTCCACACCTCAACAGATGGTTTCACTGGTGAGGGCTGTCGTAAGCCAGCCGTGAGGTATCGTCCGTGAAGCATTAGCGAACTCATTGTTTGGAGGCAAGTTAGTTTTCGAGTAACACCCAAGTTTTCCCGGAAGATCTGATTCCCAGGAAGAAATTTAAATCGACTTAAGCAGGAAATACGCTGAGGCGAGGGACCACGCATGTTCAAGCCAGTAAGAATTCACCGAGGGAAACGAAAATTAAAGAATTATGCTGCAAAATGTTTTATTTTTACTTATTTTTCCTCGTTAGTCCAGCGCTGACAACCTCAATATTCTGGAATGAGTTGTAACTTACTACGCATACCAGAGACAGCCTTTCACTCTCCTGCCCACATTCAGTATTCACTGCCGAAAGTACGCCTACGGGATGTCTGCCATTGCGTGCGTTTATTCAACGAAATTGGAAAGGACCACGCATGGCCTTAGTCATTGTAACTTGTTTAAGTGGCCAGAATTCTACCTTTAATATACTTGTTCGGTAACGTTCAGGTTTTGGAAAAGAGTTAGTAATTCTTTTATGCCCCCTGTGAAAACTCTGCAAATTCCATTTCGATTGAATGAAAATCTGAAGTGCTCTCAAGTGCCAGTATTTCATTACGAAAAAATCATGTGACATCGTCCACAAGCAATTCATGAGTGTTGTATTTAAGCTAAAACCAAGGTGTTCAGAGAATAAGCACGGCCCAGTTCGCCTCAAACTAAATGCTGGAGAACGTAGGCGGTCGCTTTTAAAGATCGAAAATGGCATTTAAATAATAGGTGGAGAGATACAAGTGGAAAAAATCCCGCTTCGCTCACTTGATAAATCTTTCCGCAAGTCAAGGGGCGACTTTCCGGGCTCTCTCTCACGTTAGCCGCATGGGATGATATGATTGGTGTGGTTGTCAAAAAATGACGGTCGATGATCGATCATTTGATGGAATTTGTAAGTAGGCGACTTCCATCCTGGCGGTAGCATTGAGCGAGTGGTCATTTTTCCGCGCGCTTCCTGACCATGTTCTCGGTGGGTTAGTGCATAGGTGGTGTGTGGGTTGCATCCGATGCAGGCGCGGTTCTAATATTCATTTAGCATATATAGAGTGCTGGACGTTGGGTAGGGCAAAACTGACTCGTAATGTAGTGGAAACATTTGTAGATATTTTAAAGAAAAGAACTGAGATAATGCACTTGGCCCCCAAAAAATCGCTACTATTAATACTGTTAAGTGCAAAATAGCAGCAGTATTGATGTAACTTTCATATATCCACTCTCATTGTCCCTATCAAATGCTAGCTATATTACTTCCTGGTATCTCTTCTTACGTACTTTCCTCTTTATTTGGTCCATGAACTTATTCCTGGGTCTTCCTCTGTGGAATTTTCCCTCTATTTTGCCTCCAATTTTGTTCTTCACAGACCCATTGTGTCTCAGGGTGTGTCCAATCGATCTGGTTCTTCTTTTTTCTATGGTGTTCCATATAGTCCTATCCACTATTTCCACTATATCCACAATTTCTCTGTTATATCCACTAGTTCCCTCGAATGTTCTTAGAGGGTGCTCTTATTTACTTATCACTATCACCTGAAGAATCAAAGATCAGAAACTCCTCACGCCCACCTCTGATTCGGAGATTTCTTTTTAATTTCTTGTAATAGTATTACATCTCATTAAGTTAGCTCCCAGTTTTTATTGTTGAACTCTTTTTAAGGACATTAACAAAAAACCCCAATTATTTTATTTATAGAAAATGTGTTTACTCCGCACACGTGTAAGAATTTCTATTTTTTCCATTCTCGTGATTCACTCAGTGATGACAAGACGTGATTTTATTTTTTCAACAGCGAGCTGGGTAGTCCGGGTTTTCCTTTATTCCCTCGATACATTCACATCACATTGCACATCGTTTACATCGTAAGCTCTTCCTGGCTGTCGAACATAATACATGTCAGGATACATTACAAGTGTGTGCATTAGATGGTATTGGTAGGTATGTTGAGGCCCCTCAGTATAATAACCATTTTTCATCAAAATCGATGGTGTTATTCTAAATTCAACTTTCCTCAATAAAAGTTGTTTCCTCAATCGTCGTTAAATGTATGCATCAAAATTGTATTAATGCTAATCATTTTAATTTGATTTGAGGTACATTTATGCCCCAGTCTGATACCATACAGTCAACTACAGCTGAAGACGACAATAGCAGCAGCTTCGTAGCTCGGCACACTATGGCGCTTTGCGACGGCTAACAGTTAACAGCTTATTGATAACCATTGTATATTCGTGCTTATGGTGACCTTACGTTAACTTGTACTTGCCATCACATTCAGAGAGATTTTCTTTGTTCATGTATCTATCGTATCCATGAGGGAACTGGATCTTATCTTCAGTTCGGTTTCGTTTTGATATCCTTTCACCGCGATTCGCTATAGATGTTCAACACTAACTTCCTATTGCTCATTTTGACGAGTATAGTTATGAATTATTTGAATTAGTTTAGATTATTTTATTTACATGCTTCATATCAATCCATATGCCTTTTCATTACAAACCAGAGAGATTGTTTAGTTTTACTATTTGGCCAATGGAGTCGCTACCGATGTCAATTCCTAGTCAGCATAGATTATCTCGACCATATGATATGTTCTAGAATGCTAGAAACATTTTGACTTACATTTTGCTCGAATACGTCTCGTAATTTGATTGCTTCTAACAAGCTTGTGCTTGACCGTTGTAGTACCATTCTTATGTCTGATGCACTAAAAATAATTTTTCTTGGTGTTTTCGGCTTTGAAATTAAGATCAATCCAATAGAATGCATTTGGAAGCTAGCCTTAACTCAAATATATACTAACTTGACCTGTTTGTTTTTTAGTTTTCGATACAAATGTTTACCTTGAATTCCTCCCTGTAGGTACTTAGTATAATGTGTTGTTTGTGTATGAATACTTTAAGGGTGAAATTTCATCTTATTTTTTTCACTTTCATAAATACCAAAGCTAAAAGGCATTTTTACACGCATAACTTATTTATATTTACTATTGGCTAAGTTATAGTTAAAATGGTCATTGTTTACGCGCCGCCCGTTCCATTTTTGATGAGTGTCATCTGCTCCTACTCATAACTTCGGAAGAGGACAGATATCTGAAATCCCTCCCGCAAGCACCCTACGCTGTGTAAACTAAAAGGATAGTTACTTTTTTAAGCTGCCAGTTTTTCGCCGTGAAAGCATTTAACGGATGAAATATTGGCTGAGCACTTCATGAGCTGAGTAGTCGGTCAGTCTTCCGCAAGCGCGTCATCGTTCGCGATTTTCATTTGTCTAATATGCAGATGTGACCTCAAGGGAAGAGGGAAGGGAGTGGGACCGGATATCACGACGCTTAAAAGCCAACGGTACTCGAGGATAATTTCCATTCGCGGGTGGTAAGTTTTTTTCGGCCATCGTAATCATGTAGTTATGATTCAGGAGCAAATATGGGGCTCGTGCGACGAAACATGTTTTCATTTTTATAGCCGGCATTCCATTTTAATCTATCATGCGCTCCCACAGGCAAACATACGCCCTTAACATGGTATGTCGCTCAAGGTCCTACCGTTACGTCACGGGTACATTTTCCACTGTTGACAAAAATCACCCTCGTATGTTTTCTATTTTCCTCAAGTTCGGGTTCTGCGAAGAGAGGATGTTGTGGTTATAGGACGTTGCCTTTTTCCTGGTATTTCTGCTGAAACTGACTGCTCTTATTGACCCATTCAATACTCTACCATTAAGTTTTTCGGCGTATTTCATTGGCTATTTTAGTTTTAAAATTAGCCAGGTCGGGGGAGTAAGATGAAATTTTCTTTTCTAGCATTAATCTCAAGAAATGTTTGTTCTGGGAAACATGAGAATCCCTGGCAGAGAGCGATGAAAAAATTCCTATCGGAAGATTTTCTAGTCATATTTTGCCAAAAGTGCGCGATATTATCACCATTACTACTAGTTCATTATGTTAGCATGGAGGAATAACTCAGAATACATAAACGACTCGTGATTATGTCTCTCCCTGGTTGATCTTCAGTATAGTGTACTTTTCTTTTATATCCACAACTGGATAAATGAAGAACACAATTCTATGCAAGCTCATAAGTAGTCCTTAATGGCTAATAAAAGTTGACAGGTAAAATGCACTGCATAACCGTGTGTTGAGGAGAGGCAAAAGGATATGCAACCTGGGTAGAAAAGCTGTAGAAAAGTAATCTCAGCCGAGAGGAACGAAAATGAAGTGTTATGGGAAGAGGAGAAGTCCAATGGAAAACATTCGGAGGTTGCAAACGCAGCTGGAGTATAGGTATGCTAATAAGTTACGACATTTTACTAAAATTTATGGAGGGAAGGGTATTGGGTGAGCGCCAAAATTAATGAGAACATTTTTGAGTTTAGGATGGCATGAACGAGAGCAATTTTATAAACAACTTAACAGATATCTATCTTAGAAAGTTCTGGCGAAGTCAGGTATAAACGATTAGAAGTCTCAGCCAAGCGAGATTATATCGTAGTCGTCATATTTTGTGGCAAGAAGTTGATTTTGTATTCTTTTCTTCCACCTATCCCTAATGGTAGTATTCTCCATGTATCAACTACTCATATGCCCATATTGATGATGATTGTATCACTAAAGATGGCAGAGTGAGCATGGCTTATGGCTCAAAAACTTGAGTCGTGTGCTATTTTCTCGTGGTTTACTTTTTCAAGTCGACGAGAAGTGTATACCAGGCTTATTCCAGTCATGTGTTAAAGAAATACATGGCTTCTGGACTCATGCAAGTAATTCCTATTTTTTTACGAAGAGTGATCCTCCGAACATAGATATCGCGCGCAATTCGTCCGTAAATTTCATGAAGCATGCGGCTCTTTGAGGAAATATGTCCATTTGGTAATGTTCTTGATTAACCATGAGGATACCTCGGCATTACAGCTGTTGATATCTATGTTTTGGGTGTATTACATACGAAATCGATCCATTCAATACGGCTGATTGCGTATTATAATGCCCTTAACATTCACTACTACTATTGCACGGTATTGCTGCATTCTCCTTGTTCTTAAGGCAAAAGAACATCATGCATGTGTTTTCCGCAATTTCCGAGTTATCACTTCTCCCTTCTGAGTTTGGTGGGGATGCAAAGCACACTCGGACACCTACGCACTCCTTCATTGTCGATATTTTTTCAGCAAAATCTCTCTCTCTTTCTTCCAGTTAGCACGTTTAGCGTCTCAATCGGGCTCTCTCCCTTTTCTGCCCGCCCCCCCCCCCTCTGAGGGGGTTGACATCATTCTCTCGTCTGTCCCACTTTATTTCCGCGCGGGCTTTGGGATATCCCCATTCGGAAAGTCCAGTCCCGGTATAGAGGGACACACACACACTCGCTTCCCACATTGTGAAATACAGGATTCCCATCTCCTGCCCACGCCTCTTTCCCTCGCCCTCCTTTGCTCTCAAAGGATGCTGTGTTCCCTCCTCTTTTCAGTGGGTGCGAAGCGGCAAAATGCGGCCGGCCCGTGAGATATTGTTCGTGTGGAAAGGAGGCCTCAATATAATACACTGCTTTAAGAGTGCCTCTAGTTCCTTCCGACAGCGGCGTCGGGACAAAGATTTTGGGGATCAAGTTGTTGCGGTGGGTATAGCTCTTCCCATCTCGAATTTTCCGGGTTCAAGCCCTGGCAAGGGGGTCCTTCCTTTCAAAGTTTGGAAGTTATTAAGTTCCATGGTTTGAGGATCAACTATGTGGAAGTTGATTTTCACAAATGAAAAAATAACTTGGCTTTCTTCTATTGATTTATTTTCCTGGTACGACATGTTTCGACACAACGGTGTCGTCATTTGGTACCGATAAAAGTGAAAAAAGGGAAACCAAGTAATGTTATCATTTGTGTTTGGAAGTTAACTAAGACCGTAGCACATCTGTGCACACGAACGATGAATAAATGGAGCTATAAACATTATTGATAAAATACTTACAACAATTTGACACATTTTATCAATCCGATAGATTTCCACGTCTATAGCGTCATCATTGAGGTACATAGGGGTTGAAATCGATCGAGTAAATAATAGTTTTGGAATAATACAAAATGTTTTCTCAGTAACACTTAACGTTGCTTATTTCAACGAAGTAACGCCAAACACCGTCAGTAGAATGAAACGATATGTGACCCGATGAAACGTACGGTAACTGACCGGTAGGTAGTATTCTGTCGGTTCATAATAGCCGAGACGAAATGTTTTGTCTTTGATACTTTACTTCTTTCGAAAAAATGTTAGCTTTTCGCCCCATAGTGATAAAAAAAACTCACACCTCCGAGGGTTGCCCAAAATTTGATGCCCCACATTTTTTTAAAAAGTCCTTAATAACAGAAACCAGAGCGTTGATACGGTCGCATAGCTACGCTACCCTACCTTACATCTAAGTACTCTGACCAATCTTGTGGACTCTGCAGAACACAGAGTTCAAGATTAGGCTCGGAAATACCAGTCTGGTACAGGCTAAAGACGTGAAAGAATGTTAATTCCTTCGTTATTTCTCTCCTTTTCCTATCCATTTTGAATAATGACAGTACTTTTCCAAATACTTCTTTGGATGACGAAGAGATGATTAGTGCTACCTGGCTCCATGTTCAGAGCACGGACTGGTACCGACAGGGAATACGCGCCCTTGTGAATCACTGGCGGGAGGCAATAGAACTTGATAAAGATAATGTGAAAAAAGAGAGTGAGTCGAAAATAAATCATTCTCTCATATGTGTGTTTCATTTTTATAGAATAATTGTTTTTTGAGAGAAAATGTGGGGTATTACATTTTGGGCAACTCTCGTATTTCATATTTGACTGAAAATCTATGCTGAAAAAAGTCGTGGATACGATCATCAAAATTCTTTTACTGTTCATCGCATATAGACTGCTCTCCATGTTATCAAGTGCGCTGATAGTACACAGGATCTGAAATGAATGGAAAGCAAAAGCACTGCTGTGTTGCGGAACGAGCAGTGAACTAGAGTAAACGGAAGGCGCCCAAACTCATTGATTTGCAACGGAATATGGAACACTACTAGAGTGCCTTGAGATGATCAGACTGTGGGTCCCTTGGCGTCTTTTGTTAAAATGTCGACCGCAGGTTTCTCTCCACACTTCCTCCCTTGACCAAATAATATCTTCCTTTACATTCCTTCCCACCAGCCCTAGTTATTATTATTATTATTCAAGTATTCTACCGGTAAAGGTAGGTTTTGCTTAATGTCAGAGAATCTCCTCCCGGTCTTCTACACTTTCAGGGGCCTATCTCCCTCTATTATATCCTTTATCGCCTCAGCATACCATCTACCCTTCTTCATCCCGTCCATGAAACCTATTCTCTTTCTTCCACACTTGCTCAACATCCTTCCCTCTATCACATCTTCAGCAACCCACCGCCTTTTATTACATTCTCCAGCCACGTACTCTGTCGATATCGAATTTCCTTAAGAAGTTTCCATTCCTCGCCCACCATCTCAAGCACTTCCATATTAGTTTCCGTCCACCTTTCCTTTCGTTCATCTCACCTTCACCATCCTTCTCCACACCCACATCTCAAACGCCTGCAGTCTGTTCTCGTCCTCCTTTCTGAGGGTCCACGTTTCTGCCCCATACAAAGCTACACTCCACATCAACCTCTTCAACGCTCCATATCAACCATATCAATCTTCACCAGCCTCTTCTTCACATCCTTACCCAATGTCCCCTTCATCAGCTGCCTCATATTACAAAACGT
Organism: Ceriagrion tenellum; assembly: GCA_963169105.1. Taxonomy (NCBI): domain Eukaryota; kingdom Metazoa; phylum Arthropoda; class Insecta; order Odonata; family Coenagrionidae; genus Ceriagrion; species Ceriagrion tenellum. The sequence continues at coordinate 52,395,183 of OY720637.1, forward strand.
CCCCATAGCTAGCGCTATTCTCTTCCGTATTTCTGTGCTACCAACCCTAATGACACAAGTTATTTCAGTTGCCGAACGCCTCCCAAAATAAATTACAATGAGCTTCATTATATTTTCACATTTTTTGGTTAGTTTCCCTCGCATGAGTCAATTTCGAGAAATGAGCGGTGAGACATAAGGCTTGATTCCCCGTTGATTTGCGGTTTCTCCTTCGCCACCCGTGTCCCGCCCAAGCGTTGAGAGGCGCGGTATTTATTATTTATACTCACAACCCCGAAAACAGCTCAACAAAGGCCTTTTACAACGGGTGTTTTAACATTAGCAAGAGACAAGCACACACACCCATGTCCTGAGCAGATAATATTCTACCCAGGCGGGACTCAAACCCGCGACCCTCGGGTTAGCAGGCGAGGACTTTACCCCACCGCCACCGATTTCAAAACCATTAACGCCGTGCAAGCTTTGGCGCGATTATAATTATTCGCGGGCGAGGGGAAAGGAAGGCCGTACATTGAGCGGACGGCCTAAAGTCATAACGAAACGTTACGGATGAGTCACTTAGAATTATTTAGGCCGCACACGTTAATAATACGTGAGGCTGAGAATCGGGTACCCATTAGAAAATCAGTAATTAAGAAATTAGATTAATTTCGAAGCGGGTGAGCTAAATTCGTGAAAAAAGAGTTTCCCGAAGAAAGCTTGAGCAACGGTGCTACTGTAGAAATGGGGGCGGTTGGCAATGTATGTACTTTGTTGCTAATTAAGCCATTTAAATACTGTAAGATTAATATTTGACTGCCTCAATTAAGCGTTTGCTTTAGTTATTGGATTTTGGCGGCAAAGAGAAATTGACACAAGGATGCGGACGTTAGTAATTCGCGAGTGCGACTAAACTAACGATCGGAATTTTTACTCGATTTTTTACAATTTTACAATTATCACTCGATCAATCATAGATTCTCAGACGATATAACGTCTGACGTCTGAGAAACTACCTTAACAATCTCTGAATTTGGGATCTAGGTAAACTTGAGCGGTTTACAGAATCAAAAGCATAAAATTTTGCAGCCCTTGTTGCAGGACCTTGCCCATTAGAATTCGGTTTTGCTTTGAAATAAACGTATAATATTCATATCAGTATTTCATGTGTGGTACCAATTTTTAATGATAACACGCGCAAGTAAAAGGTTATTAGGCCATCGCAACTTTTTTCTAGTGTCCATATTCTTCATTACTTAGTCATCACCAAGTGAAGGGAATTCCTCTTTGCTTCCTCTTTTCGGTCAAGAATTATCTGATTCATCTGAGAAAATTGTCATAAACTGTGGGCCAAATGTGTGCATTTGATATGGATACACTTTAGTGTATCGAAAAAATAAGTTAGGAAATAGGTGACGTATGCCTAAAGATACCTCTTCGAGTGGAGAACTCATAATATTTTACTATTTTTGTCTTTTTTTTTCTTTACTTTCGATTCTGGTAATGCAGTCTGGGCTCGTAGGAGTGTTTGATATATTGCAGAAAAATATTCCCAGATAGTTAATCAAGCTGCAGAAAGGTATTTTCGTAGTAGCTTAAATATTGCAGTAGGATTGTGTCAATATTTTTACAGGCTTCAGACTCGATACAAACTTCTTGTTCAGATTATTCCTTTTTTATTTACAAACGCTTTTTAATAAAATTATTTAATTACATTTGAAATATTTATCCATCCTTTGACCTTCAAGTGTTATATAAGTCGATATATTATTCGATACCTTGTCAACATTTGATTCTTGATACGATTAAAATAAAATTTTGCATGAATAATATAGGAAAAATAATTCAAGCATTGATTCTAGTAATATCAAAATATGTTTTTCACTAAATGTACGTTTAGTTTGAGGATGAGTGTGGCCGATTTCGGTGGGAGAAGCTGTCCATATATCCATCCTAATTTTGACGGAAGAGGACTTTGTTAGATATTAACATGCATGTTTTCTGGGCTGAAAATGTATCAGTCAGGTTTTCAAAAATAGAAGCTCCTTCCTGAGGGAATCATGTAAGAGTAATAATGCGGTCTTCATCACACGCCTATGAGTTGGGGCCACGTGAAACCAGGTAAATCAATGTGCTGGCATCCGTAGGGTAGCGTGTTTGGTGTTTTACCTTTTTCTGACGTCGATCTTGTTTTAGTTTAAATGGATTTTTTACATAGTATTATAAACCGAAAATCATTTAATAAAAGACCCTTGCTGTTAACTATTTGTTAAATATGACTCCCTCATTGAGGAGTATGATTTAATATGATTTCGGTTGCTGAAGCGATTTTAATTGGATCGTCGAGGAGTATTTAATGTGAAAATCAGTTTAGATTGCGAAATTTACCTACGAACTAATTAATTCTTCAGCAACAACTTCTCACAACAATACATGAGCCGATCTAAATTCCTTGCGAAAAGAGAAATCCACAATGATAATTGACGCCGGGTTGAATTGACTTGGACTGGAAAAAAATTAGGAAACTCCAGTAAAAAGTTGGTGGTTTCCGGCGATACTTTATGGAATTTACTAAACATTTTGAATGAATCGAGTAAACTTTGTTTTTCCTAAATGAATTTTATAACTTGTGACCATGGTTTCGATCACTAACGTCATCATCAGGAACTGAATATCGCTAGATCGCAAAAGAGAATTTGCTGGACTCTTCCCTGAATTTTTTTTTCAAGTGGGAATCTTATTTTTCTTGCGCGTAACCCGGTACCGGAAGAGAAGGCAATCCCCATTGGGAAATCCCAGCGTCTCTCGAAACCGGATTCTCAGCTATGTATCCGGAGCCAGACAACCTAAACGTGCGCCTTTCTTGCCCACCGAGCGGTTGAGGAACTTAGGATTTTGAATCGGATTAAAAGAAAGTGTATCCGCATTAAGTCCATTCAACCAGTCACCCCGTTAGCCTTTACCTTTAAAAACTGAATAATGTTCGTTACTCGAGGGAAGGATCGAATAATTGAGGTTTTATTTATCTCACCGTTGCGCTAGATATACGAAGTAGAATGAAGCAAGTTCTAAATATTTTGTAAGGATCTTTATTTATTATTTAAGGAGTTGATTTAGATTGCAAGAGTCAGTGCAGTGAAGCAACTTATAGGTATAATAACTAAACTACTGTTTACTATCAGATTTAAGAGGGTATGAAGATTATTGGGATTTTTAAGTTATTAAATATGGGAGTGTTGAGGTATGTTGCTAATTGAGTGCTTGGTGCTATTTAATAATAATTGCTCTTTAATGGCTATTTGGAAGTCACCGAAGAATAGCTTGCATTCTTGTCGTCCTTGGCTTTGCAAAGAACGTATCCTCTTCTTTATGTAATAAACCGCCGTCGGCCCCGGTGGCGGCTGGGTAAAGTCCTCGCCTGCTAACCCGAGGGTCGCGGGTTAGAATCCCACCTGGGTAGTATATTCACTGCCCAGGACATGGATGCTTATGTTAGTCAAATTGAGTTTATTGTAAGAGAGGACAGTAAAGTCCTAAATTCGCTCAAAAATAAAGACATGTAATTATTATTATTATTATAAACTTTATGACTGTTCAAAAAATAGTCGTGTATTATTAAAAATGCCACGAAGGTACACCATTGCGATTAATGATTTGCCAGCTCTCTAAGTGGTGTGACTACGAATAATATTTATTAAGCCAAAGTTTCGTCGATAGTTGACGTCTTATTGTTTATAATGTTTATCCTTTATTTCAGAGTAAAGTGACGCGCTTTTGTACATTTTACTGGAATAATTGGGGGAGAGTTCATGTGGTAGAGTGAGGGAGGACATACTTGTAATAGCAGTGAGAGGCAGTGTTGGGGCACCCAATAGCTCAAGAGCGAAGGATATTTCAGATCTAGCAAATTGAGATTAACGAGAGAAAGAGCAAGGATTATCGAATGAATTCCATGATCACACACCCATGTATAACTATCTCTTGATATGATTGGTATAGCTTGAAAGCTTGCCTAGGATATAATGATCCGCGGATCAACGTATGAACATCATTTTAAGATGTTTCCTGTATAATGAAAGCTTTCTCCAGCCGCGAAATATAAGCGAGTGCTGGGGAATTTCCAATTTTTCATATTCCAGTATTTTCAAGTTTCCCTGTGACTCATTAAACGCATTTAGACCATTGACATTTACCTCGACGGGATTGAGAAAGTTTACGGAGTTGACAGCTTCTCACAATACCACCAAAAAATATGCGGGCCAGCCAAAAGTTTTAAGTGCCCGTGCAACATGATTCACCCTCCATTTCTATCATTTCTTACCTGAAGGTATCTGAATATTTAAAGTTTTCAAATCCTAGGCAGCAATGTTCTCAGATTTTCAGTCTTACCTTACTATCGGGATTCATATATCTCTGCTGTAATCCACCATATGACTACATCAGCTTAGAAGTAGAGATGATAAAATGATATGCACAGCATAAATAACGAAAGACGAAGAGAAAGTTACGTTTTGGATTCTTGCAGAAGATTTGCGACCAATTAAAATTCTGATCAAACTCCAATTTTGTCGTTCTAAGAGAGCACACCTGTTGCTTTAAACTTCTTCTGGTTATCGAGTGATAAGCATCGAATCAAGACGCCATGGAGAATGATCAAGTCTTAAATTATTGCGTATTTTACTTGCTTAATTTTTTTGGGCTTTCCGTTTAATTCCATGCAGAGTTCCTCTTCTTTGAGGTTCTGGAAAAGACGCTTCGAATACGTTCGATTAGAGGTGCTGCTCATTGGCTGTCTTCCATGAAGTTTCGAATCATGAACTGAGGATTGAATTAGAAGACAAGGGGTGTGCAATTAGGTATAAATTTACTGTAGTATCTATCAGCTTTGTACTCGAAACCTCCGCACAGTAACTATACCATTTAGGCGATCGGGCTTTACTTTTATATTCGCGGGCATGCCGGACGAATGTTTAAAATAACTCCTATATTGAATAAGCAGTACAACAACCTTTTTTATAAACATAATCCAACAAATTTATTTTCTTTCTTTTATACACATTTCCGTCATTATTCCCTTTCCGCGTACTCTCAAACCACCAATTAGGTACATTGTACTCAGTAACTTACGAGTACCCTGGGCTGGGAACCGCTACCATAATAAATTTAAAATGTCTTAGAAAGGGGTTGTCTTTGTTCAACTTTATCTATACAAACAAAAGACGTCATTAAAAATAAGAAGGTAAAATTTTCTCACTGAAGACATGCAGCCAAATAGATAGCATATAGAATTAATCAGACAATCAGAAATTGGCACCTCTCTCTAAGTTGGACGCATCAATGCCTATATAATTAAGGACGGAATTTTTGGACAATAATGATAATTATTACAGATCCGTATTTTCTGGAGCATGCTCACTCAGTTCTTTGAGAACCGTTGCATTCGGTGATCAAGCTCTTGATTTAACTCAATGCTCATTCATCCTACCCGCTATTTTACCTCAGAAATGAAGGAATAATGTGTAATGAGGGAAGAGTGAATTGACAACTGGTGTCTCTATCAGCCTACTCTTAATAAATGTCACTTAGAGGTCTACTGTTCCGTGTCCCTTCGGCGTAATACGGAAGTGCTAGTGCTTCCAACTTGGCTGTGAAGTATGCGAGGGGATTCCGCTGAAAATCTCGGTCACCGCTGGGATTTTGGCCTTGTGATTTTCAACACTGCTGCCCCTCTGCAGCTAGCGTATCAATCCGACAGTCTAGTTTGAGCTTCTGAAGGAAGATCCGCGTGGGGGTAGTAGGCAAGACATAACTTTGACCTAATTATTTGGTAAATAGCCTCTTATTTCGAGTGATAAACAAATACAGCTGTTTATCATCCTACATTTCGAGGTATTTCCCCTACTTCAGAAGACATTTTACAGGGGATATGGTAATGATGTGCCATCTAGTGAGACTTTATAAAAATATGGAGGAAGTTCTGAAGCATAGATCTCGTTAATAATTTAACGGTGTGTAGTTCTTGAGTTTCTCAACGATTAAAAAAATAAATTTATTACTCACCGTAATACTTTTCACGTAATCGCAAAAAAAATCGGTTGTGGAGGTATTTTCAGCGTATTGCGCGAAGCAAATGAGTTTAATTTTAATCTTTTTTTTATATTTAGAATTTTACTGATAATTACAGTAACATAAGGTGAAGTTTTTCCGTTCTTAGCATTACACTTCATACTTCTTTTAAACATCTTGGATTTGAAAATAAAATTCTAACAGACAACTATCGGGAGTTGAGAAAAATCTCGCTCAAACATCGTAAAAAATGGTCGCTCACAGGAGGCTTGATGTGAGACGAAATTGTAAGGATATCGAAACTTATGGGAAAAGATAAAGATGGAGAAAAAACTTTTGAGAGAGAGATTGGAATGATGGTGTGGTGTTGGCGAGAGAATAATGGAAGAGGTTGATGGAGGCAGAAAGAGGAAGAGTGAAGGGAAGGTTTGTTGTACACTTTGTGGCAGTGGAGTGGCATTTTTTGGGGGTGAGGGGGAGGTGGAGGCGGAAGTGGATCAAGTGGAGGGGAGAGCGTGAGTTGGGTGTTCTTCTCATCTTTCTTTGAGCGCCTATACTTGTTCGCCGCCTCTCCTCCATCCCCCCCCCTCGCCCAAGGCAGAGGAGAATTCTCAACCCTTTCTTCCTCCTATTCCTTCCCCTCCTCCAACCGACGCTACCCCCCTCTGCGCCCCTCCTCTTCTCCACCAGAAACGGAACTAACAGCCGCGCCGTGGCCTACATAGCGTCCCAGCCAGTGCGCATCGTGCGTCTCTCTCTCTCTCCCAGCCCCCTCCATCTCAAACCTCAGTTTCTCCCTCCCCTCCTATCCCTTTCTTTCCCTCCTCCTCTTCCCTTCTCAAATAGAACGTCAAAAACTACGCCTTACTTGGTGTGTGTACAAAACTACTACTCCAAGCGAGACCGGGCTCTGAAAATTGACCGTCTTGCGTTCGTTATGGAGGAAAGAATGAATTTTTATTTGAAAATGTGGACCTTTAGGTATGTCTAAATTAAAAATAGATCATGAAAATGTATACAACCATTCCTTACTTTGTGTACAAAACGTCTTCTCCTAGCAAGACCAGGCTCTGAAAAGTAATCTTTGTGCGTTCCTCATGGAGGAAAGAAGAAACTTGTATTTAAAATCGAACACATTGGACTTTTAACTAGGTCAGGATCGGCATTTGACAACGAGAGATTATTTTTGTATTTGCATTGAATAAATTAGATCAAAAACTTTCATGATTGCACAGTCGATCGCATTAACATGTAACGAATCTATAAAAATAAATTCTATTCTCTTTGGCTTGCTTTAGCTTCTACTAAAGAGAAAGCTGTCACTAATATTTTCGCAGTTTCTATTATCATTTACCTACGTCTTCAACCTGCAAATTGTTCAAGTGTCAGATTTTTGCCTTTATTCTCTTGTCTTTCTGGAGTCACAATTGCATCATCTGGGTTTTCCTAATACATTTAGTTAAATGTCAAATTTTAAATCATTAGATAAAAGTTCGTTCTAGATATATTATGATATATGAGCTCACTCTATCTGGTGAGATTATAAAATGACTTGGACGCTCAGCTCGCATTTTCACGAGACTTAACCGTACATTTTTCATGAAATACCAACTAAAGTTTCATGATCGCATATGGGTATCAGCAAGGCAGCTTGTCTTAGGGTCTTGTGGGCAGTTATCTATTCGTGCTCATTCAAATCCCGAAGCAAATATTAACGATTTCTTTGCTGTCGCTGAAAAGTGATGAAATAACTTTCGTGCGAGTGATTCGTGGTAAGTTGTTTTCGCTAAGCTCATCTCTCCGTGAGCGCTCATTCATTCATCCACCCGATAACTTCCTTTGAGTTTCCCAGAATTCCACGCGCCCTCCCTCACCTCATCCCAGCAGCCTCCTATCTCCCACCCGGAGTGGTGTGGGGGGAGGGAAGAGGAGTGTACGCTATGCGCGATCGATGGGGTGGAAGGCGAGGCCGCGAGTGAAAATGAATGGGAGGCGGAAAAGAGAGGGAGACAGAGAGACTAAAGGCAATGCGATGTAGGGATGAGTTTTCTCACAAAGACCTGCGTGGGCTGGATTGAGGGGGAAGAAGCGGTAAGATGCGGCGGGCGGACGGCTGAGTTGTACGCTTCTTCAAAGTGAGGCCATCGGAGAAGAGCGATCGCTGAGACAGAGAAGTGGAAGAGGGAGGAATAAACGAGGTTGTTGGAATCGGTGGAGGGAGTGGTGGCATGAATGCAAAGTGCCTATGGATTGTGCGCGTCAGGGTCTATTTACCGCCACCACCGCGGCTTGGCTTACTCGCGGTAGTCGGTGGCAAAGGAGGGGCGTGGGCGAGAAAGCTTTAGTGTCATCCGGTGGCTCCTTCCGAAGAGAATAATACCCAACCCCCCGCGGTCAATGTCCCGCGTGGATGCGGCGGCACTCACGATTCCTAGAGCCGAGGATACTGGTCAGTTTATCCCGGCCAATGCTATGTCGCAGAATGTTTAATATTTACTCTCGTGCTGTGGAACATTTTAACTATCCGCTGATGGTTCTTTTCTGTTACAACTTTGCCTCTGCTCATCTGAAGGCTGGAGGCGCGAGCGGACCTCTGTGACAATATTCGTTGGAAAAACATTTTGTGGAATAGATGTGATTATACGAGACGAAAATTTTCAATGAATATTTCACCGTAAATGGAGGGAAAACGGAAAGGGCCCGATTTTCACTTGCATATTTCATCGCATCACCTTTCTGAGGCGACGTATGACACCAACACACAGTTTCTACTGTAGTTCATTCTCATTTGCCTCCTTCGCGTTCAAAGTGGCATATCATTTTTCTTCGATGCAATTGTTGATTGAAGAGTATTGAAAAAAATTATGTTAAAGTTGAGCCTCGGGCTGTGGAAAAAGTTAAGAATATCTTCCATTCTTTTCATCAGGTAAACCTTCCACAATTTTTGCCGAATGGAAACCGAAAGGAATTTTATACCTAAGAAAATTGAAATATGAATAATCCGATGATATATTTTCACGGCTACGTATTTATGGTGTGAAAAAGGGATCGTGAAACTGAGAACAAAAAAATGCCTTTGATAACATTTGGTTAAGATTCCAACACATTTCTCTGGATAATATTTATCGCAACCTCAGAATGATTTTCAGTGTTTTTGAGAAGTGTTTCAACTGAATAACCAATCTTTTTTCTGACTTAGTCGCCACGGAACAGAATGCGAGTGAGCAGAAAGGCTAAACAATTGATCCCACTAGTGCGTAAAGTTGATTGCTTCGTCGTGCTAGATTGATAGTCTTTGAATGGTAAGTAATTGCCGGGTTACATAAACTATCTACTTTTTTACGTAAGGTCTTATGGCGGTTCAATGAATTTTCCTTCTTGACCACTAGAACACAATTGCGTAAAGTGCTGTTCTCCGAAATTCCCTCTCCCATTCACTTTTAGCTCGGGCATGAGATCACCTTCCTTCGTCCCACGACTTTAACTTCCGCATGCCACATCATTCATCCAAATCCCCATCCCTCGGTGGAACGTCACTTTTTCCCCTTTGCTTTCACCAAAATTCTGGAGCCCGGGTACTTCTGCGCTAATACATCTACTGCCCCCGTGCCGGCGTTTGATATTAAATAGAGTTTCATGTTTAGCGGAAAACTGCGAAAAATCAAATCGCAGTTTTACGTGAACGAAAATTTTGCATTAAATCAGTACTGATGTAGCGATGTAATCGTCAACCGATCGAGAGCATTTGTCTCTAATTCATCTGTTTTATATTAATGTTAAGCCCTTCCCAGCGGAGGCTTTATTCGGTGACTTCGACGCCTGCGGCAACTGTCTTGATTTACTTAAAGTGAAAAATTTAAGTAGCGGTTGTCGAATCTCCATTACGTTTTTTAAATGTTTTCTGAAATGATCAACTGCAAATCTGAAGGATAAACTATAAACACTGTTGCATGTGAGGGAGTGTATAATCCGGTCGCTTTAAAACAAATGTAATTACTACAATTGACATTGCCACAAAGGTTGGAATGATATTATCTCCGTAATTATGGTCTCCTGGATTTGACCGTTACTCATTATAGCATCCGACCATCTTTTCAGCTGCCTTCATATTTTTCAGATTTTAACTTTTTTCACCCTCCGCATTATATGACTTCCGCAACTTTTTCGTGCGTATATAAGCACCTATCATCGTCTCTACTTAGCTCATTTCATCTTCCTCCTTGCTCACTTTTTTAAATTCCAATCTATTCCAGTTTAAATCCTATATTTGTGCTAAATGAAGAATCACCCTTTCCTAGATCTTGTTTTCAACATGTATGCCTGGTGTTGTTTCTCCATTTCTTGGCCGACCTCTGAATTTACCAAGCCATTTTTCTGCTTTTTATAGAATTGGTAAGGAGTTAAATTTACTGACTCATATTACGAGTTCACGTCTACAGTTTAGTTATATGAACATATCCCGGGTCCTATATTATCTCGGGGTCATTTCTCATTTCCCTGGCTTCAGAACAATCCTCTTACGTGGATACAATTCGTGGTACTCGGCCAACAGATACATAATTAAAAGAAGAAACTTTGTTTTTCCAGATTACATTTAATAGCAAAACTTTGATATTTTCACATTATAGGCATTTAAATGGCGTAGCTTGAGCAGGGCCATTGAAATAAATACTACTGGCACCGGAAAGTTAATGTTTTTTCTACACGGATACACATCGTTTTCCCTGAGTCAGACTCAATTCCATCAATTTCAATAGATGTTCCCTTCACAGCAGAGCCTTCAATGCCATTGGGCCGTTGGTAAATGCAGAAGTCTCGAAGGGCGCTGCGCTAAGAGAAGATGCCTCGATTATCTTCCCCTTTTTAAGCGATTCTCTCCCTCCCATGCATTTTTTGGCTCCCGTAAAGTGTGTCACCGATTCACTTGTTCCCGCTCACCCCCCCATTCTTGGAGTCACTATTTCCACTGCTACTCCCTCTCTGCATACATCTTCCCTCTTCCTACTCCAGTAACCTTGACTCAGGAGGCGACCGAAGGACTCTCGTCAACCCCCCCCCAACGAAGGGAAGCAGAGTAAGGCAGGCTCACACACTGACACCCGACCTACTCTTATCATTCATTGCCCCTCATTTTCACAACCGAATGGAAAGATGCCTTATGCTTCGTTCACACTACTATCATACGTACTATCGGAGAAACCGTGCTTGCTTCTCACTATTATAGTGAACTGAGTGTTACCCTAACCAGGACCACGCGTTATCACTTGCTATGTGCTACCCAGTGAACTGCCTTAATTGAGTGTGTCAAGGGTTGCGAGGACACAAATCCATTAACAAATGATAGAACAGGAGGAATAAAGTGGCAGAAAAGATACATGGCAAAATTTCAGGGGCGCTATCCTAGTTCTCCGCTACGCGTCCGCTAAAGTCATCGTTATATTTCAATTGCGCTCAAGAGAACAAAAAATGATGATAATTCTTCAAATCTTTTCCGGTGCTCGACATGACTAATTTCGATCGATGGAGTGCATTTATAGTACGGTAACTATAAGCAGAGCCCATCTAGAATGGTTTACGTTTTGGATAAGGATAACGACTTTGCGAAAGAAGGCACCGTGATTCCACCCATGGTTTCTTAAGGATTATTTTCTCGCTGTTTTTGTTGTAGTTGTGAAAAGTAAGTGTGAAGGAGAACTTTTGGTGGATTAGAGAGCGAGTATCATGATATTTTTCATGTAAAACTGACATTTCTCATAGCATATGACCTGCATATTTTAGTGATGATCGCCCAGCGAGAAAATTTGGTGTCGATTGCTACTACCATCGTCTATGTAGGTGAAGAAAGTTTTTTTTACCAAACTTGCGGGTATTTCTAGGAGGCTACGTTGAGCATCTTTTTACTTGCACTGAAAACTTAATGGTAAATCCTGAAAATTGGGTTGAAAATGCAAATAATAACTGCATACTTCATCTATTCAATTTTCATTATTTTTTTATTAGTTCCTCTCAACCTCACTAAAACATATTGATTGGCAATTAAAGATAATGCAATTGACTCTAACCGGTCACATGGAGATAAATTTTCTTGCTTAAAATCTCAACGTACTCCCCCTATCGACCTTTTATTTCTTGTATACATGGAGAAGAAAAATTGACACATATTTTTGTCTCGAAAATTGTTATTTTCCGTTGACAGGACGTGATCCGTTTTCAATTAAGCTTTACTCCACACTCTTGTCTTTTTGAACCCATTCATGTGTAAACTTTCACTTTTACTAATCTCGCACTGTGTGCAAGAAATAAGTTTAGTTGTTCCTGATGTTCCAGTTTTGTATTTTGTCGCCTTATACCCTCTTGCCGCAGTCAGGTATCTTTCATATGTCTTGTGCTCTTCTTACTCGTTATTCTGCTGTATGTGTCACTCGTTATCTTCATTCTTCTTATGGTGTCTCCCTTTCACCGCCACCACCTCATTTCAGTTGTACCACCGTAATAAACCCTTCGCTGCTTTATTACTACCTCCCATTTAACCTATGGCAGCGTCTTAATTACTTTATTTATTTCTTCATACATACAGATTATAACTGGCGTATATTACCATCTTTACTGTTCCTCCGCTGGGAGCAATTATTATCATAGTTTCCATAAAATTATAATACTCTTTTACTTTTGATCTTCTTCTAATGAGATGTTCGATGCTCGAAAGGTTAGTTTTTATATTCATTAAGAAGTTAATTGATTTTCTAACTTCTCCGGAGCAATTTACCCAGAATTGCTAGAACCTGTCAAATTAAATTTATATTTACAGCCAAGCGTCGCGTGTTAATTTTCGTCCAACATTTACTTAAGTGAGTTGAATATGACATCATGTGTTTACCAAGGTCATGAAACTCTGGCTGGGACGGAATTTAATTGTTTTTTTCATACTAAAGTTTCTCTATTCTGTAGCAAATCAGGTTATATATTCCTCAGTATACAGCCTATTTATTAGTCTCGTAATTCACGCATTAAGATTTAAATTTTTGGAGGAAATATTGCAACACTATTCTCTACACGATAAAACTGGACCAATTTAATGTAAACAATTGTATTTGAAGGACTCAACTTTTATTGATACTTCGAGAATGTTGTCGTATCATTTACGCATTAGACATGGGTATGATTCCCTTTGGGTCCTTTGGAATAGCATCCTAGCCAAATCTATCCTTCTCCCACCTTCATCAATCTCTGCGAATCACTTACCGTTGCCCTTGGCTGTAATTTACCAGAACAATCGTCTGTATTTACCGGCGCATAGTTTCCGTGTGATGCCTAGTTTTATGTTTTCTGCCCTTTATGAACTTTAGCTCAGTTCACGCGTTGGACACTCAATATTGTTTTCAGCAGCTAGGGTTCCATCCTAAGACTAATAACATTTTTGAAAATGCCAAACAATTGCGCTGGAATGCATTTATTTTCGAACTCTTTTCCCTACTTGGAATGAAAATATCTAAATATGGCAAACCTGGCCAACCGGATCACAGATTTCCAAACCCGAGAGTAGCCGACATGCCAAAGTGTTAGGTTTCTACAATTGAAAATTTCTTATAGATGTGTTAAATAATATAGAATGTGAAGTATAACCAAGAGACTTCAATCTAGGCGACTAGTTTTAGGCTAGGTGTTGTAAAAAGTCGCGAACTCAGAAAATAACAGAGTGCACCTGCTTTGAGGGCGTTGTCATCCCAGTAATTTTTGTCGCCTCGATTGGGAGATAAATCTGAATAGGCGCCGGTGAGCTCACTCGTGCGAATCCCGTTCTATTGTCAGAGACTCATTCGAGTTTATTTTTTGTGTGCATAAAGGATGAGGTGGTAGAGGGGTAAGGGTGTTTAAAGAAGGGGATGAAGTGGGAGCGGTATGATGGAGAGGCCAGGAGGAAGGATGGAAGCAATCCGATTGATTGGTTGGCTGGTTATTTGGGAAGGCGACCGACCAACTAAGGCCATATGCTGTCGGATCACCGAAGGTGGCTGGAGTCCTAGATTCAAATCCCGAGGGCCTGGGTTCGATTCCTTGCAGTGGCGGAAATATTTCTTAAGTTTAGCAATCTCTACTCTTTAATGACGAATATTGAGGAAAGCAACGCACAAATATCGCTCCCGTCCGTTGGACAAGACATCAAATCGTTGCTCAAATTTTTTCTTTGGTGCCTTCCTCATTTTCAGTGACTTTTTTATAAACGTAAAATAAATATGATACAAACATAAAAAATAAAGGAGTTCCTTATTTTTTATATATTGTCCTTTTTTACACCTCAGGTTATACTTTGACGCGGTCATTTAATTTGTACTATCGATGACACTATTTTCAATAATATTGTACCACATATCTATTGTAATATCAGAATGTATGAGTGAAATTAGTAAAAGGAACAATTGGTGGCAGCAGGCGACCCATATAATCTACGAAACATTTTTATATCAATTTATTTCAAGGCCAAAAATTAATTAGAGCCAAAAAGTGGGTTTTGTGGGCGCTGGTATAAAAAATTGAAGACCGTGCAGCGACTGACAGAGAAAATTCAATTAGTCGACAGTTAAATCGTCAGTCGATAGTTTCCACTCAGCGAGAGTATCTAACTAGCTCCGTATGGGATACGAAATCAAGTTGCTCACAGAGCATGATAGCAAGCATACTTTTTTAGTCAGCATTCTGGCCAACATACAGAAGAGTTCGGATCGCAAGGGGTCCCGACCCCAATTGGGGTCGCGGAAGATGTTCGACGAGTCATAAGGGAGAAAAAAATTGTCGCTTGATGTATTGCCTTAATGTCAATTATTTAATTGCTGACACCCGTCCACAACCATACTGAGGAATATATTGCATCGTCCGTCGTTAATTATTCCTATTGCAAACATATAGTCGTCGCGATAGCCTATGATTTTGGGATGTGAGTAAATAAGGTTAAGAAACTCTGCGGTATCACACAGGAGAGCTATTAAGCGAACTGGTATTCTCGAGTAATAATGGATCAAGTATGGGGTTTATTTGGCTTAGGTTTTACAATTATGCAATTTCGGATTTTGCATATACTGCTCAATATGCACAATAAACCTACCATGAACACTTTTTGAATGTGATTTCTGATAGGCGAGAATTATACGCCTTCATAGGCACCCAAGTAGGGATCGAGATCGCATTTCGTGACCTCCGTTGCGGCCGGAATTCGATCCCTTGCCCTCTGGATGGGAATCCTCTGCGATCCGGCCAATACATGAACCAGGTCCTCTGATTGATTCTATCAGTACACGGTAGGAGTGGATTGAGGGGGATGTGATGGAGGGGGTGAGAGGAAGCGCAGGAGGGGTTTAGATTGAGAAATGTGGGGTGCGTGGTGTGGGAAGAGCAGGGGGAAATGACGTGGGAGGGAACTGGGGAGGGAGTGGTGGGGGAACCGGCGGCCCACTTCGTATCGGGGGCGGCAAGCGTTTGTCTCTCTATACTCTTTTCTCCCGAGTCTTTTCTTCGAGCAGCCCTGTTCCCCTCCGTACTCTCCCAAACGCTTTGTTCCCAGTCATCTCACCCCTTTAAGAACTCGTTGGAGAGGTCTTGGACGGGTTCGTCAAGGCTGTAGCGCCATCCGTCGTGTTTGTAGATTTATTTCATTCCTAAACTCATTTTTACAATCGTAGGTGTTCTATCAAATAAATTATGCCCACAAGCAAGTATTGACAATAATTTTTCCCCCTAGGAACTCGAAGGCTTCCGCGGAGTCGTTCAGATGGCAGTGAAGACTTTTCTGGCTCCCATCCGCGTATTTCCATTGTCGTAGACGACAGTTTCGACAGCATTGCCACTGTCTTCTTCAGGTCAGACGTGACTTCTAACCTAAAGAATACAGCTGCAATGCTGTCGAAACCGTCGTTTAGGACAATGGAAATACGTGGAGGAGAGCCCGGAGCGCCTTCACTGCCATTTCCCTAAGTTTCCAACATGAAAGAATCTTATCGCCTTAAGGTTACAGTTCATATGTATGTAATTAAATTTCATAAGTTGAAAATCCAAAAGTGAAGGAACGCCAATTATCATCGTGTCACTCATCGAGCTAGGGACTCATGCTTGCGAAGTTTCAAAGTTCGATTTGATGTCTTCAGAAATCATCTTCAGAAATGTCTTCAGAAATGAGTAGAAGAGACCGAAATACAGTGTTCACTTCGATTGAGTGGGAAAATCAAGTGGAATTTTACGAATATTGCCGCCGAGAAGGAATTAGATCTGGCAATGGAGAGTCCTCCTTAGCCAGGGAAAAGCTATCGCATCCGCGCTGCTTCAATAAAAATTTTTTCGCTAAATCGCACCCAGTCACTAGATCGTTAATACTACTCTATCGATCAAGGATGTTTCATAACTGTGCCAGTCATGTAAATACGGAATTCCACCCTTCGTCTTTACTATTTAATTTATACTGCTGTCACCGATGATATGCCTAACGTATTAGTAAACCATATCAAAGTACGAGATATGAGGATTATTCGACCCATATACTTTAAAAGAACATTTATTCCGTGGGTCTAAGCAGATTGCAGCGCTATTTCCGTTGTAATTACGTATTTTAACTACAACTTCTGTGCCTTTTTTTACAAATACTTCGCAATATAAAATGGAGAGTTGCCCAAATTTGGTTCCCGTTAAATTGTCCTGGAGAATTTTATCTTCTAAATATTTTTTATATTACTGCATTTATATTACATTGATAAATACAATTTTCCTCATATTGCACAAATTCTTGCACATATCACCTTAATATTACCAGTTCAATTAGCGGAAAAAATGGCGTGGAGAAATAGAATGATGTTGTTCTAACGAACAGAGGACTCATGCTTTTGTTTCAGCTCCCAGATTATGACTACAATGGCATGGGTCGTTTTACGGTTAAACCACGTTAGAAGATGCATTGGATGGTTTTGTACCGCAATCGCGCTGTCACTTGCCCTTCGCTCCGCGCTCCTCCCGTTCTGAATGCTCTCCGGAAAGTCTATCCCTTTCCTCTCTCCATCGCGCTATCTCACCCGCCCGAATTTCATCTCGGCCGTCAACACCCCATTCTGCCTTATTACTTGCTCCATTCGCTTGATTAAAATCCTAATTTCTCACAGTGTCTACTTTTCCTCGCACCTAGTTCATCTTCCCTTCCCTTCCTTACTGCTGTTAATGATTGATGATTTCAATCCATCATCAGTAAGCCTACTATCCCACTTTTTTCCATCAACTTTGAGTGTTCGATAACGGTTCGGTCCAACTTTCAGGCAGCTGAGTGAAAACAAATGACACATCAGTAAATGATCTGCAACAACGTGATGGACTGCCGGCGATGAAACTTTGCCCATGAGAGCGTTTTGGCTCTCTTGAGAGATATCAGTGATTTTCTATTCGGTAGCACTTCGCTCTGGGCTGACGTGGGAGAAAATGACCAAATAAGTCTTCTTTGTTCCATTTGTATGTGTACATATTTAGTAGTTTAAGTCACAAATGAGCAGTTTGTAGCAAGAAAGTGAAATTCCGATACCGTTATCATTTGCTGTGTCTTTAACGTTTGAAGTGATTCCAGGTTCAACGAGAATGACCGTAGCACCGAGGTGATGGGAGAAACAAAGACACTTGACATAAGCACTTATAGTATATACACACTTTGTTTCAGATAAATGGATTCAAGAGATTTATCTTCCCACGCACGAATTACAGCTACGAGAAGAACGGAACTACAAGACATAAATTCTACCAAAACAATCCTCGCTATTCATCTTTTTCTCCCCCATTCTCTTTTCCCTCTACCCTTCCTTTTTCTAGGTGGCGGTCTAATACTCCCCCAACACGTCTTTGCCGTGATTCATGAGGTGATACGTCGATGTAAATCTATAATTGGCGCATTGATTTTCGGCAGAACACGTGAGAATATCTTATATGGTTTGTATGAGAATGTGGTCATCTTTGAGTGGCTCCGAACTGATTAGTTCACTTCCCACGGTTCTTCTAATCTAAAATTTTACTCGGCTCTTCGTGTATTATATGGGCAAATGTATACTTTTCGCTCAATTGAAGCGTACGATACTGTAGGATTTGATATATTTGACGTGAACATGGAATAAACTTAACTTCATACGAATGTAACCGGTCGTGAGAATTGATATCGTTGTCTGTTATCGAAAGCGTAGTCTATAAAAAATTTCGTATCTGTAAATATTGCTTATAAATACTGTATTGTTTTCTTTAAGAAATATGGATATCAAAATCATTTACGAACGAATGAATAACTATATCTCATGACTCATTACATACCAGTCACATCCGAGTAGTAGCTCAAATGTGTGAGAAAATTATTTATTACCTACAGTAGAATGTTTATCCTGCTTTCGGTTTCTTCGTGTTAGTACTAATAGGGTAAATTATACTCATGACGTATGAGGGTTAATTGTTAAACTAATAAGGTAATGTGATTAGGATAGAAATGAAAATTTAAGCTGATAATAACTAACCCAATGCTGGTTCTGCCCCTCGGTCATCATCTTGGATTCAATGACCAATCTAATCGCGGAAGTAACAGGATTGGATTAATTTGTGCTGAATTTGAAATATACTATACTAATTGGGTGATTATTGAGGAACTTCTGTGTGAAAATCCGGTATCGTTGAATATAGATTTTAAAGGAAAATTCCATTGCGAAAACTAGGAGTGGTGCATGCAAAAATACCTCCTAGTCGTGGACAAAAAAAAACGCAAAAGGACTTATCTTCGAATTTCCGTCCATATTCCACCTGTCTCTCCTCCGTCCTGGTAGAAATCGCATTTCTCATCTCGCTTAATTCAAAAGTGTGCCAACGATTATAACCACAAATTTGCAGATGACGATGTCACATTCTGAATCGCTTGCATCGAAGTAACTGTACAAGTCTCCGAGAAAACGCGTTTGGCGTATGTGCCCACTTCATAATTGCCGTTTTATAACGCTTAAGATAATCGCGTTTGAACTCATTTAGTTTCAAGAGACATTTCTGAAGCGTATTGAGTTGTGTGACTTCAAATTCAAGCGTTTTGGCTTCAATATAATTTGCTGAGTCCGATCTAAAGCCTTCACCTCTTGACATCCTTTCCTCAAGAGATATCTCCCAACGTCTTAGCTGCCGAAGCCAAAAGAGTAGAGTGTACTCATACTCACACGCATGAATGCTCAATTTCTCCGGTCAACCTTGTTTGTTTGCCATCAAACCGAAGCATTGGTCCATAACTCTATGAAAAAAATCTTTATAGTGTTTATAACGAATAATCCACCGACATACTAAAAGCACTTGGTGGCCTAATTTCATCAAGCCTGCTTAATTGCGGTACTTAGCCAAAAAGCTTTCTAGAGTCTTAGCATTCCTTTAGTGATTTTTTAAAATGCTTACCTACTATGAAAAATTCTCTAACAGGAGCAAAATATGAGATGAGACGTTGGTGGTATAATTCCTACGATAGAACTGTGTGTAGCTTGATAGAGAGACAAATAGTATGGAATGTTTCGGCCCCGAAGGAAGACAATTCTAGTAGTTTGACAGCTAATAATTTAAGTCTATCGAAATGACAAATATTTTAAGGAATTATTTCCTAAATATTTAAGTGAGGAGGCAAGAGTGGATGCGTAATCACTGCGGAAAGAAAAAGTTACGTATTTATTGACTCAATATAGATGGCTATTAGAAACGACTATGTCAAAGATGCAGGAAACTAAATGGTATTGGGTAAAATCTAGCACGGCGATTATTGCTGGTGTCGGATTACTTCCAAAGAATGCTCAGAACATGCATCGAGACCATTTGCCGTAAATTATGTAAAATATAAAAAAGCAACTGTTTCTACAGATTTTGATATACCTTGGGTATTTTTTCCGCTCTGGGCAAGTTGCAGGCACATTCTGACGTAATATTAAACCCAATTGTTTTACTTATGTGCTGCTGGGATAGAAGTAACCAGGAGAAAATTTAATTTCCCACTCTTTAGCATTTGATCCTCAAATCTTACGCGAATATTTTGCTATCAGAATTTAATGTTGCTTAGCATATTTTGCCTTTTTTTCTTACGCACCCCAGCTGGAAATACCAAAACAACTACTCAATCCTAAGTCGTTGATATCTGTTTTGTTTGATGTAAGCAGGCGATTATTTCGTTTTCCTTCCTTCAGCATTAACTCCTCACCATTTTGTGAGAAATTTTCTGACCTCATCAATTTTTATCATTTTTTTAAATTTATTATGCATATAATCGAGCGTTTATGTGTCTAGGTAGTATTTTGGAGGAGGATGGGTTTGGTTGTAGGGGCATAAGATGTTGAGTGTCCAAATTTTCTTAGAATTTTCCTTCAGGTCAAAGACGCATTTCCAAAGAGGAGGGGACTGAAGAGAGAGGGTCTTAGGAGAGATGTGAAGAAAGGGCTGGTGAAAACTCTAATAAGGAGCGTGGAGCTGTGTGGGTCGGAGGCTTAATATTCGTAGTAGAGGTGAGGACACTGGGCAGTCGTGGAAGTGGAAGGAAAAGGATAGGAATTGTGGACGAAATAAGGGAGGATTCGTTACTCTCTTTACAAATACTCTGTCGATCAAGGATGTTCCAAAACTGTGAGAGTCAAGTGAATACTGAATTCCACTCTTCTCCTTTATTGTTTAATATACACTGCTGTCACAGATGACATGCCTAAAGTATTAGGAAACCAAATTTAATTACGAGATGTGCGATAATTCGACGAATATATTTTAAAGGAAAATTTTTTCCGTTGTTCGGAGCCGACTGCAGCGCCATTTCCGTTGTAATTACGTGTTTTAACTACAATTTCTGTACCATTTTTTACAAATACCTCGCAAAATGAAATGGAGTTTCCGAAATTTCGTACTCGTGAAATTACCTATGAGAATTCCATCTTCTAAATTTTAATTCTAATATTTTTTCTCGAAAACGGAGGGATCCAATGGCGGATCACCCATAGGAGGGAAACCGGAACGATATGCCGTCAGTTAGGACGTCTGAATAAGTACTGTCCAAAAACCCACTAATCAGCTGGTAGATTACTCAGATGGTTTAAAAAAGTATGTATATATCCGTCCTCATCTTCTCATGGGACCTTTCCACGCCTGTTTCTCCCCTTCCTTCTCCATCCCACCGGCCCCCTTATGTTCCCTGCCTCTTCCCTCCCCGCCGTACGCTTCGTTTCCCCCCCACCCTGCGTCGGAAGAGAGCGCCCCGGATGCCCACGCAGCGTGCGACTCGCACCAATAGCCCACTTGAGCATAATATCTAGGTCCGGATGTTGTGAGCGCGGCGTGGCGGGCGAGGAAGGAGAGAAATGGCACACTCTGGGCGGTTTACTTTACGGGGCAATGTCGGCGAATGCCTTCGAAAAAACTGGTTATCAGCGTTTTCGCTCGCGGTGCTTTGCGCCAAAATGGCCCCCGCCGTGATTGGAATGGAGGGTGAAGGAGGGTGTGCCTTCGGTCGGGAGTCGACCTCCTCGTCCAGTTCATGGGTGCCCGCGTTGGCGCGTCAAACAGTCGTGGCGTCGTCGAACATTTTAATGTCGATAATTACACTCATCCTCGTTCTACCCTCTGCTGAAATTTCCCGAGTAAGAAGACTTCGCATTCTTGAGGACCTGTGAACTACATCCGGGATTAGGGTTGATCGAGATAAATTTATCGCCATGCCAATTTCAATATCATGTATCAAGTAACAAGATGACAAGTTAAAAAACTTATAATGGCATTTGTTTTGGGCTGATAACCACTTGTGGGTCTGTAGAGGCTCTGTGAAAAAGGTGTTATCGCACAACCTGAATACGAATACGCAAGAGAGGTATTTGTTTGACGAAGAGCATTTGTCCCCCTCCCCCTGTCCCCCTTGTCACTAAAGCGGTGGTAAAAAACTCGAATGGTGATCACATGTGGTGGGAGAGTATTTAAATATTTCACCTTAAAATTTAAAATCCCTGACGTGCATAAATTGCTTTCCAACTCGCCAATATTTGGATTATTGCAGCTCGAATTATAGATTTTATGCATTATGGCAGTATTTAGAATATATCTTGTGACAAACTTGTGGCTTACTGACTCTTTAGCAATTACCATATGTGCATATAATAAAGCCTGAATAACGTACGTGTTTTATCATGGAGATTAGTTTGCGCTGTTGCGATGAGAGCTGAAAATACTAGGTTTCTCACTCTCTTCTGGAATCGAGTGAAAAATCCGTTGCAATCATATAAATTTTGCGGTGTAAAGTACCTGATTTCTGGACTGCAACTCTTTTCGAAAATATGTCATGCCCCGCACAAGTTCGTTCACGTGATATAATGTGAATTACCCTGATTAGGGTATGAAATATGAAATGTGACATAAAATGAACATATGAATGCATGTTACAATTTTCGAATCCTTTGTTTTTTAAATAACTTTTGATGATAACTATTGGAGGTTTATTTGTCCTGATACATATTCAATGAAAGATCTGTTATGATATTCATTCAACTATGCTCCATTTCAGATCTATCTTTGGAAAACACCATACCTTTCTATTGACTTTTTCTCATTATTTATCTTCTGAAGTTGACGAAGAAAATGTTTACAACTTCCATTTTTCTCAGCTGCTAATGTTTTGAAACCTTCTCAGAATCTTCCACTGGTGGGATTCGGTCAAAACAGGCACCTTGGATTCCAAAAAGGAGAGAATTGTTATGAATGGGAGGAACGTCACAGTAGAAGGATTCTACCTGGCAGTCTTGTTTTGCCGCCTGTCCGAGCGTCGCCCCCGAGCTGACCTTCCTCTAATTTGTCTCCCACTTCGCGTATCCCGTGTTCTTCCCTTTCACCTGTCCCATCCGTCTCCACCGTAGTTGTGAGCTTATTATGTGATTAAGAGTTAGATGCTGGTACGACATCGCTACTACACTTCGGTCTCTTTGTTGTCCGATTAGGATTTATGATTATGGCGACCTGTGTGTGATGAGCTTGAGATCTCGGATTTGTATAATTCCATTCCACCATTAGAAAACATTGATACACATCCTAGAGATGGAGTCGATCATGCAAGTACATATTTTAGAGTGACAAGTTCACCTTTTATTGACCCAATTGTTTCATTCTTTAGATTTTTGAGCTCCAACCTCCATTAATTCACATGCCGTTACAGTGACTTAGCGTCCTGATTGCTCATCCTACATTCGTCTTCACTTGTCCTATCTGTGGTACGTTGATTTCTTCCTTATGCTAGGTTTTTAATAAATGAGTAAGCTCCTCATACGCGCTTTTGCACCATTCTCCTGTAACATGTCTTGTTGCTTAGGCTCAATTACTGGGTTTCGAAGCCTTCTATTCTCTTCCAACTTAACTTTGGTCTCCAACCCCAATATATGGTTATGTACATTCCCGTCTCGCCGCCTACTGGGAGAAGTTGGTAGTTTTTTATTCCTTGTCATCAATAGAATGTTATTTCTGGCGGTATTAGTCGTTTTCTTCTTGATTAATAGGTCCAATTGGTCTTAATTTGAGACTCAACCCAGAATCACCTGCATAGTAGTAAATTTCTTATGTTTGTAATGTGAATACTATCGAATCAGCAGGATATCATTAATTTAACTATTGAATATGAAAGTGAATCACGGGGAAAGCAACCTGACTACTAAAGCTAGGGAACATAATGCGGTAAATTATTCATATTTTATGCTATAATTATACATATTAGTATTTTTAGAAGTTCGCGGTAATCGTGTTTTTGTAAAAATCCTGTGGTTTAAATTAGAAGTCTCACCACTTTGTCACAATCTCCATCGTCTTTAGCCATATTGCACTAACTTACATTTGCGCATCGTGGTTCTTCCGAATAGACCTCAGCGATACGGAATGGTACTGGCCTGATGTTGACGCATCTGGAATTGATGCCCCTTGCTATTCCCTTCACTTGGCGATGTTGACTCTCATCATGTGACAAATGACTGATTCGCACGACTGGACGCTTCACATAGAGAGGAAAGAATGAGGATTTCGAAGATGGGTGGAGAGAATCCCTTCGCCGGCATTTGCCTGCTCATAACGAAAGATCACGGGTTTTTTTATCCAATCTGAGGGAAGGGATCGATCTAGTTGAATTGCTCATTTGATGACTTCTAAGTGGAGATCAGATCTCGGAAGAAAAATTTCCTCAAAGACGAATGGAGATTTTAGCACTACGTTAATATATAATCACATCAAGTTTTTCAGTGGCTGTTTTGAAACTGTACCATTTTTTAATCAAGTCGTGAATTTACACTGTCGTCGTGGTAACATTCTTTGCTTGGTTAACATGGCCGTCAACCAACTTCTGGGATAATTTGCACCGTTAAGAATAGGTGGGCATCTTCCAGGGAAGAATTATTTATGGAATGGAGGTAGGGTGAAGAGAAACCTGGCGCTGAAATGCGCCAAGGTACGTACAGTTTACCGTCCAATCCGACGGATGTAGAGCTATGCTAGGAGTGCATTTTCCATAGCGTCCAAGCAGGAACCGGAATTTCAATGAAAAATCTCCTCCGCCGGGATTCAAACCCAGGCTCCTTGACCAGTACTCTTGCCACCGTACATCCCCAAGGTGAACAGTAATTTTGCACTGCTGATGGAAGGACCAGGTTGGGAGCAAAGAGAGAGTTGGAGGCTGCATGCTAGGCTTAGATAACTTGAAAATTTCGGATCATGCGACTTCCAATATGTTACGGAGATTATTTGTTTGACCCCTCGCTATATACCAATGACATGGCAGCAAATAAGAGAAATTCACTCCCGAACCGTTGGTTAAAAAAATCTCTTCATTCCACGCGCTATATATGATTACAGCAAAAATATTGTTAAAATACAGTTCACCTATGTTCCTTCCCTCTCCTTTTCCCTATTCCCTCCCTTTTCATGTCTGGTGTCCTAACACCTCATACCACACGCTATTTCGGCGGCTCGCTGGGAATCCTGCTCATGTAAATACAATTAGTTGTAGGTGGAGGACTTCTTAGTGCTTTAAGTAGTTTGGGGGAGGAAATTTTAGCGAGATTTAATTTCTCCTAGCTTGCAATAAATTTGGTCTCATTTAAAAGAAAAACATCTCACCTTTCCAAAGATACCAAAATGTCTGCTGTTTACCGCTCTACTATTCGAGATATTTCCCACAAATACAAACAGTTTTAAATGGGACATGGTACGGGTATACACTCCAGAGATACTTTCTTCTAAAATTGAGGACTTTTTTACAACTAGATCTCGTTTGAATTTTGCGGAATTGCAAAAAAACTTCCGATCTGAAGGCTTTTACCCCATTAGGCGTGAGCAAATGAGTGAAATCAAAGATATCTAGTTAATATTTGGGAATTTAGGTCATATAAAACAATATTTTGAGCCATTAGTTTAAAAATATTTACTTCATGATTCTTATAGCTGCTTAAATAAAATAGTAAAATTCGAACAAGGTCTATGTTATGACTAGGGAAATATCTCGCTGAAGCTACCTTAATTGCCTCATTTATGGAACAGTCACACCACTCCAGACTGTGTACAATGTATATCAACGAACAATTTCCTCCCCTGTCAGGACTGAATCCCGGTCCTCCGCATGGGAATCCAATCCTCTTGTCATCGCGTTAATCCGACCCCCCATCTCGACGCCTCTCCGATATTTCGTTCAGGTCGAGCAGCCCTACTTTTCCTCACCCTCGACCTTTGTCCACGCTACGTCGGGAGTGCTTTCGCCTCCAGCATCCTCCCCTCTAATTCATCTCTCCCTGATCTGCCTCCCCTCCTCTCCTCTCTCCAAGTCTTCCTCTGCCTCGGTCGACATCGTCAATGCGCAGACCCCTCGAGGTCGGGGCTGAGAGCCTCGCTTCCCCTTTCTCCATAAAAGACCAAAGAGGTCGCCGAACCTCTCCAGTCCCGAGCCTCTCGCGGGCTACGTGACCTTTTCACCGTCATCCCAGCATATACGGAAGGGATCAATGGATGGTATTAATGTGGTTAGTAATTAAAACGCCGGCCTCCCATTCGAAGATCGCGAGTTCGAACTCAGGCTGGGCGGAAACTTTCCATATCAATCCCGTAATATTCATTCGGGAGCAGTGTGTGGAGCATTTCAACTGTACGAATATGTCGTCGAATGGTACCTTAAAATGAAACGCCTTGGCTCCATTCCTCATTGGCCTTCTATCACCGACACTAGGTTTCCTCCGCTTGACCCCATTTCCCCTATTTATTTGTGGATGAATGCTAACAGACCTAGTACTGCCCATTTTATTTCACAATGACTATGTGTTTCGGCGTCTGATATCACCATCATCATTTAATATTCAACCTTATTAACCTTATCCAACTATCACATAAGGTAAAACTTATGTCAAAATCAATAGTATTCTCTAAATACTAATAAATAAGTAGCTGGGAAATTGAAGGATGCGATACGCAGAATGTGTTTGAGTTTGGACGCCACGGGTGGTGACATAAGTTTAGATTCATTTGTATTCCTCTTTCTACTGATTGCCTAGGTGACAATCCGATGTATACGAGATTACAGAGTACATTGATTGTTTACCAGTCTGGAGGGAAGTTACAATACATCTGATCTTTTTGCTTCATAGATCAGCGTGATTTATGTACGTTTTGTCACTCTTCTCTTGTTCTTGGATGCATTGACATTGTCTAAAATTTATTACTGTTGAGGTCAAGGTAATTCCAAAAAAAAGAGCTTACATACTCTGGTAATTCGGTTGATTACCAGCAATTACACAGCGAGATGGTTACCCTTCAACTTTCGAATTTCTTTCCTTCGTCTATTAATTGATTCTTCTATCGGATTCATGAATCTTCATTAATTGCTCGGAGTAATCAATTATACTTGTATCTAGTTATGTGTTGATGGGTGTCATTAACCAAGTGCAGTTCGTTGCACGTTTTTGGAGGGTATGTATTTAGCGCATAAGTCCAGAATCAGTCGTATTGCATTTTACCTTTCCTGCCAATGCAGCTGTTGGATTCGTATTCCATGAATTCAGTATGTTCAACGTTGATCAAAGGGCAGGTTTGGTCCTTTGCGGAGCCGGAGTGCAAGTGTACAATGGAAATCCAATTTACTCTCCTATTTAGGATGATATGTTTATGTAGAATAATATCTCATCCAGGAAAGCATTGTTGTACCCTCCATCATATAAAAGCTACTCAGTCCAGGTATTCAATGTCGTCAGCACGGGTTTGCTGGGTATAGCCGTCGTCTCTTCCCTATAACAATGCGTTTGCGATTTCCAGGAGAAGCGTTGGTGTATGGATCTATAGCTGTCTAGCTGCTTCGACTCGGCAAAGGCAGATACTGAATCAGACACATGTCAGCGAGCGGGTGGCTATAATCGGCAAACTGTCTCTCCACTCTGGACCACTACCACTCCTCCCACTTGTGTGTTATTTGTGTGATTGCATGAATAAGGAAGACAAACAATAACAACAACACCCTCTTTGGAAGAATTCTGGAGAACGGCACATTCCTAAACTTGAATATGGATAGGAGTAGATAAACTGCATTACATTTACCGGTCGGAAATATAAACATCTTACGGTTACTCGAACCCTGAGTGCAAAAGCATATGGAATCAAAACAAGATTCTGGGACGGTACTTAGTTTTAGAGTTAGCGCAAGGAAAGTGGTGTTGAGGCCTTCCAACTCCTGAGGCAATAAACTGTCTTCGTGATGCAACAGGGTCTGCACTTCCGAGATTTTTAGTCTTAGAGGAACTACTGAAAGGTGCATTCTATTCGTGGTACAGCTAGGCATGTCTAATTATGCGTAGGCATTATATAAAATGTAATATATTCATTTGTTTTCCGAAAGGGTAATCTTTTCATCTATTGTCTTCAAAACTATTATTTTAAAGGCACGAAAGAAGAAATTTCTAGTGCAATGTTAATGTTTATTCATTGCATCACGTTTCAGCGAAAGATTTTTTGGAGAAAAATATTCAGCAAAAATTTTCTTTCTAATATGCTTTTCCGATTTTCGAGTCATGGTTCAGTGGGCCGCAATTGGCAGCCTACCTTTAAAAAGTCAGTTTTTGTGTAATCCGTTTAATTGGAGCATGAATTATTAATGTTGTCGAAAGAAGAATTTTAAATGTTGTTGTCTGCTCGACTTTGCCACAGTATATTTTACTTGTTTTATGACCCACTAGAACCATGGATGGAAACACTTGAATTCGTGAAATTGAATGAACAAAAAGAGAACTTCAGGCTTGGTGTGGTAGAATTTCAGCAAAAGGAAGAGAACTATTGGGATTTTTCTCTGATAAAATAATTTATTTTAACCTGTGTTTCGATGTAGGCACTATATCAGGTTTCGATGTCCTATATTAACATCATTTAATGATGTAATTCATTGTAACCTTGGTCGAAATTGATATATTTTACTTCTGGTACTTTGCAATTTCTGTCTTCATCATAATGTTAACTGCTTTTCATTGAAGTGCGTTCATGTACTGCTGTTTCTGACTCGAATTAAAATTCCGAAAATTCTGAGCATCAATGTTTTCTTGACCTAAGATTTAACCGCTGACCAATATTGCCAACATATGCCAATACAGAGTAATGGATTCTGGAAAAAAAAACAATATAATGCTGATTGATAACGACCGCATCGTAACCGATGCTCGTTGATGTTTTCCTACTCATAATTACGCTACAGCGAACTGAATCATAATCAAGCTTTATACGTAAAATCTCTCTGTGAAGAAAACTCGCCCAAAGCTATTTTATGAAAAAAATACTTCTATTATTTTCTTCGTCAAAATTTTATTCCAACGGCCTCTCACCTTCCTTTCCACCGGTTTTTCGTCACTTTCCGTGGCCTTGTCCGACCTGCCCCAACCTCTTCCGTTATCTCCATAATCAACGCCCGAGTCGCCGCCGGTCCTTTTCCTCGTATCCCTCTGCTTCACATCGTATCCATTTCAAAGGAGGATAGATGATGAACCGTGCTGATGCCATGGAAAAATTTGCCCATTCTGCTCAGTGCTCGAAGAATTGGACGGACAGATATCATACGCGATCGAAGCAAGGATTGTTTGTGGC
Source organism: Ceriagrion tenellum (assembly GCA_963169105.1). Classification (NCBI taxonomy): domain Eukaryota; kingdom Metazoa; phylum Arthropoda; class Insecta; order Odonata; family Coenagrionidae; genus Ceriagrion; species Ceriagrion tenellum. The sequence goes on from OY720637.1 coordinate 52,424,346, forward strand.
CTTGTAGGCCCGAAGCCTTTTTACATTACTTCCTTTGAGTGAATCACTCTGGAGACAGTATATAATTTTCCTTTCAGCGTTAATCATATTCATGATTTCTGGGTTTCATTCACTACGGCGGTCGCTAAAAGTAAGAAAACAGCGTCCTTTCATAGCCCGTAAGAAAGAGTTCTATTAGGTGGGTAGGCTTCTCACTAGTTTCTCCTGTTAAAATATACAAAGAGAACTCAATGAAAACTCCACCCATGCCTCCTGATGCCTTCAGTATGAAAACTTTGCGAAAATCTAAGGTAGCTCTGGAATTGTCAAGGGCATGGATAAAAAGAGTTACGCTTTGCATGATAACACAAATGCTAGTTGTCTTAAGGGAAAAAAATGCGCATATTATTTCAATTTTACTGATAAACTTACTCGTAATTGTGATTCAAAAGCACTGCGGACTTTCATTCATAATGTAAACACCATCACTGTCCCGGAATGTGAGGGACCAATTATTAATCGTTCCCGTTTTACGGCTCGCAAGATGGCACTCAGAAGGACCCCGTGACCTAAATCTCGAATTCACTCACGCAACCTCACGTAGGAGTGTGGCTTTTCACGCCTTTGCAAAAGGGCTCTTCGTCGAGGGGTGAGTCGTTTACGCACTCCTTCGGAGAATATGGGGAACCGAGCAGTGTATAACGTTACATAGGCTTTAGTAGTTTATTAGTTGACCACGCTGGTGCTGTCATAACGTCCTAATGAAGCTGCTCTCAAGTCGTGAATGGGATTCTTTTGAGCCAAATTTTCACATAATTTTCAAGTTACTTGGATTGTGTGAGTCCATATCGCTTTCTTTAACTGTCTTATGAAGTAAACTGCTATGGATTATGAATGCATGTCAAATATTAGCAGTGTCTGTCGCTTTAGAATCAATGAAAGTCATTACACCCACCTCAGTGTTGCTGCTGGAAATGCGTAAAAATTTGGAGGATATTTCCTTCATTTGCTCAATGTGACTGACTTGCTACTGCAATGTATATATATTACCTGCTGAGAAGTCATGGACAAGGTACAGTGTTTTATTTCATACTTAAGTGAATGTTCTAGCTATGCAAACCCCGTCATAACAGGCTAATATGATACTCCAATGGGCCAATCAGTGTGACCTATCAATGCAAACACTGTAATATACAATTTTTCCTTTTTATCTTCATTAACCATGGTTTATATTATGTTCTTTTGGCTTTTCAAAATGGTTATTTCTGCCCTTACAAGAGGTTTTTATGTTATGCTGGTAAAATGTATCCGTTACAGGGACCTATTTAAGGCTTTGAGTTAACTTTAAGCTTCAGCTGTCATATAATAATAACCCATGACGATATGCATTGAAAATTGGAATCTTAGAAACTGCGTCTAGCGTATTTTTGACTCAGAAGGGTATTCATTGTGGCATCGAAGGAAGTACGGAGGAATTGAGAAACTCAACATCCTCTTAAAGGTCAAAGTGGCTTTTCGACGCCCTCCGGCTAATCGAACTTAAGTGATTTAAAGAGTTAAATCGTGCAGCTATCTAAGTCACAACAGGAAGTCAACTGAAACATAACCCGGGTTGCTACAGAAACTGGGATTTATTTCTTACTACTATTTACTTCTTATATGTGTTTCAGTTACTCCTACCCTAGTGGCCAATTTTACCCTGTGAGCTTTGTCATGCTCGTGTATGTGTGCTACTTATTATGTTCTCTCACTACCCTAACTCAAAAACTAACTCTTGTTTTCCTGGAATTGAATTTGCCAATTACGATTACCAAGTTCTCATTATGTTAATTTTGATAGCTGAATTTTCCTATTTCAGACTCGATGCAGTTTAAAAATGAAGTTCTAACGGGAACCTTCTGATGCACCTTGTTTGTGGATACTTCAACGTCCAGGAAAAGGTATATATCTCGGCATTTTCCTTAGTTACTATGCCACAGGTCTCTCATTATAATATGGTGATAATCTTACGGAGACGAGCGTTTTCAGCTCATATGAGACGATATTGTTTATTAATTAAGAATATTAGCTTCTAATAGGGCTTAGTTTTATGTCCCATTGGATCTGTAATCAGTTTGCAAATTTTTATTCAAAGTCTATGTTCACGACATTACCACAATTGCGCCTCATACTAGCATCCTAAAGGCGCTCAATTAGTTAAGAAACGAGAGCACTGAGTTTCTTAAACCTTACGTCATTTCATCTAATTCTGAGGTCAAGCGTTATGATCACCTCGCACTGGAGGGAATTTCGGCAAGGACTGCCCATGAGCCTGGCAATGAATTAGTTGATTGCCATTTGATTGAGTAATCGATATTTTCGTTAATTATGAAACAAGAGGACAAGGATTGAGGATGGAAAAAAAAATTTTTCTCGCATTAATTGGTCAACAATTTCCTATGTGAAAAAAATATTAACTAAAATAACACTGTTTTTGAGGAAAGCTCTTTTTATGATTCTATGATTCCACCCTTGGAAAATAAAACGCTCGTGTGTTCACGGTAAACAACCAATAACAATGCGCGAAATTTGACTTTAAAACAGGAAAGTAACGCAAACAAACCACGAGATAAACGTCCACAGAAGCTGAGAAGAACGCTCTCAGCATGCCTAGGAAAGACATGGGGAGTCCTGCCAAATTACCTCCGCAAATGAGGCGTTGGGAAGAACATTAGGAAATGAAGATACTCGTGTGGCTTTTGACGGGGCGAGGGTGCTGTTTTATGGATGAGGGGTGACGAGGAGGTGGGGAGGAGTGTGGTGCGCTTAACAAGGTGGGATCGGCGGCCGTTACGGAGCTTGGATGGGGCACATTAGTAAACGCATTAGCTGGAAAGAAGGTGGGCAGAATGAGCAGGGTTAAGGTCATCAAGCCTCCAGGTTGTTCCTCACCAAGAATGCGTTCCGTACTTAGTCCACTTTTGTGCCCTTTTCTCTGCTGAAAGTAGGCGGAAAAGAGATACAACCTTCCTGGTCTAAAAAATAAACCTTTAGCCTGGGTCAGATAACCAACTGCACCAGTTGCCGTCAAATATCCTTAAATTGAGCACATTTTGAACGCCTAAACTAATTCTTACTCCTAACTTTTGGATGGCTGTATTCTTAAGGTGGGAAAGGCGGCACGCGCGTATCTGAAAGCGCTAAAAACACTTTAGCAATGGATGCCTCGCTTGCAATCCCCATGTCCTTAACTACTCTAGTTAAGCATTGCGATGCAACCGCGAGAGAGCAAACCAATCCAAGAATTACTATACAAGTTAAGTGTTAAATTAACTTCAAATATGATTTGAGAAGTCATAAACTTTGGCTAGAATCTGATGTAGGCCTGAATGCAAATGAAGTCATCTAGGAAGAAATTGGAAATGTCACACATAATATTCGCCTACCTTTGACTTAACAGATGATATGTAGACGCTTTTACGCTCAATTTCTCATGGTATCATCTATTGAGGTCTTCCTTTTCATTGATAAAACCAACTATGATCCTGCGCCGATACGAGCGGCCTTAAAAGAAAAATATCATTTAAAAGTGGCGTATCATAAGAAAAAGCAAATCCTTTGCTGTTAAATCGTAGTAATGGAATGAAGTGGCTACATATGTATCTCCCATAAAAATATACCACACTTGACATGGAAATTGCCATGAGAAAAATTCGGCCTGGACCGGGAATTTGCTTTTCCAGCTTTGATGGACCCCAAGAGCCTAAGATCTTGTTGCCTTGTATCCACCAAAATTGCCATGAGAATTAGGAAGCATGGATAGCGTAGTGGTCCGGCAAACCAAAGGTCCGTAGTTCGTTTCTCGGTCCAGGTCGAATTTTTCTCATGACAATTTCTTTAAAAAAATTCACCCGCCAGGTTTGGATGTTTTCACACTTGACATTACAAAGAATTTGGTGCTATGAGAAAGAGACCTTGAGTTATAAACTCATGAATAATTTGCATGCTAGTCCACACTACCAAAACCAGGGCCTGTTATCATGGGCGAAAATCGACGTAGCTCACTCAATAAAAAGAAATCAACGAATCACAATTTGCCAGTTTGTTTAGCCCACGCGAACTGAGGAGGCAATGGCCGTGGGAACCTTCACCACGCCCTGGGACCTATTCGAACGCGCGACATGTCACGCAGTCTGTCTTGTCCAAGTCCTCCGATCTTGAGAACGGATGGGGAAGGTTTTTAGGTTTTCGGCTCAACACTTTTAAGAGCATGAGTGAGGACATCTGTGCCGCTTTGCAATATGGGAAGTTTGCGCTCTTTTGAGGAGGGGATTGCCTGGGTAGGGAGAGATGGAAGGGGTGGGATATCTTTCGCGGGTCGTGTCCGGCCTGCGGGGAGCAGTCCTTCCCCATATTTCTCGAATGTAGAGGGATTAAAGATGTGGTTTGTGGGGATTTACGGAGTGGGCGCGCGGCTGTCGGAGCTGGGCGCCGGCCGCCTGGGGCGTTTGATGGGGACCTTCTATTTTGGGGAAGTACGGTATTTTCCCAAGTGGCCAAGGTCCCTCGGGGGAGGAAGGACGGACAGCGTCATGGGGGCAGAAATGCACCATGCGTGTGTTACCGGGGGGCGGTGGTCGGCCGTTCCCACCCATTCCCAACCCCGACCTGCCTTTTTCCCGAAGGCAAATTGCTAGACCAAGTGAGTAAAGAGGCCAGGTTGGAGGGATTGGCGTTTCGCAATGCTCTTGCTTCGCCCATTCGGTTGAAAGAGATTTCAATGCGCGAATCTAACAGACCTACACAACCAGAATTCGATTTTGGTCGCCTTATTTTTCCGTTATAAATTTAAACAGTTGGCCCTATGAATAGTGATGTATATACAAATTTCTACTCTTAACGATACCCTCACCCACTGAAATGCGCACGCCTTAACTTGCATCGCATTAGGACTTCCACGAGGAAGTATTAAATGCCGCATCATTACACGAGCGGCGAGGATCAGATAAAAGTGCGAAAGTGTCGACAAAATAATATCTTCGATTCATAAGCCTTACCATAACCTGAATGAAAATGACAGAGGCGTTTTCCTTATGCCAGCTTGGCATACATGTCATAATTTTCAAAATTATTGATTTATAATCACGTATGTATGTGTATTTAGCCCCTCAAAGATTTCCAGCAGAGTTCCTAAAGCTTTCAGAACATGCAAAGTTGAGCAGACGAATTGCAAATTCTCTCACCGAGGTGTTCCTCATGGATATATCAATTACAAAATAACTTTGATTTATGCATGCAAGGAAAGGAAGCAGTCGGTCAATTTATCTATCGATACACTCACCTTGTGGCCAGAAGCGAATTTGCGCTGTCGAATTTACCTCCCACAGTTAAGCTGCGCCGTTCAAACACCGTAAGCAGCTGCAGGTCGCAATTGTTTGGTCTTATCTACATCTACTTATTACTCTGCAAGCCACCACATTGGTGTTTGGCAGAGGGATTTCAATCTTGGTCTCCTTAGTTTTCCGTTATAAATTTAGAAATAATCCTGATCCGTTGGCTCCTGAGCTCAATATGTCTTATGAAGCTATTTAGCGACGCCAAAGTATTTAACGAAAAACTTATTAGCCAAGTGAAGAATAATACTCTCGATGTTTGGAACTGGAACCTCATTGCGTTAACGATGTTCTTAATTAACGATAAAAAATTCCAACCGCACGATATACTCTGTTATTCTGATCTGCATCTACGTAATACCCTGTAAGCCACCACGAGGGTGTGTGGCGGGGGTAAAGATCACCAAACATACAATATTGACATGTAACTAGGATATTTAATGGAGACATGCTAGAGAACAGGGTCACATGCAGCTAGATGGTTAGTATCTACATAATAAGAAAGGGATTATTGGTTTTTATTACATGCATCATGCACTACAGACTACTCTAACTATATTTCACCTACCTATCCCTTTGCTACGCTGCCTGTTGTTCTCTCTTATGGTACGCGGGAAAAATGACATTTTAAATCTATCGGTACGACAAACTATCTCTCTAATCTTGTTAATCTGATCAAACCTAGCATAATACGTAGGGGTTCTTAATATATATCTAACGTCATCTGTGAACAAATCGGTTTGGAATTTACTTAAAAGGTTTAACCTAAATTTTAACCTGCGTTCTGATAGTAATTCCCATCCTAGTTCTTCTATTAAACTCGTAACACTTATACAGTTATCATAACGGCCTTTAACTAATCTAGCGGATCTCCTTTGCACACGCTCTAATCCTTTTATCAAACCTTCCTCGTACGGATCCCATATACTAGCGGCATATTCTAAATAAGGCCTGACAAGTGTAAAATAGCTTCTTTCTCGTACTCTCTCATCGCATTTGCCTAGAACCCTTTTTACGAATCCTAATCTACGATTTGCTACACTGATGGTATGTTGTACGCGATCCGAGAAGCCTCGCATCGCCGTGTTGGGTAATAAGAACTCGAATTGAATTCTTATTAATGAATTGGGAAGATACACCGAACGAATCCTCTCTTACTTTCACCACTAAGGCGCTCACATAAGGAAGTTTTTGTGGTGGCGTGTAACGAAATATATGACTTAGATGCTCCATAGAAATCAGGATTGCAATGAGAAGTGGAGAAAGTCAAGGGAATTGACACATGAGAGAATTTGTAGTCATACAAACATTAGCCTGTATTATTGAGTATCCATTTCCCAACCTTTTCTCTCGTTAGCTTAACACTTGATTAGAAATGTGTAGGGATGAGTGCCATTTATACGAAAACATAATTTGGTACACCTCTCAGAAAAAGGTCTCCTTAAGGGTCATGTGTCAAAATTTTTATTTGCTGGTTTGATCGGATGTAATCTATGAAAATGGGCATATATTTTACTGACTGGATCACTGTACTGTGGCACTGCTATTGGGTTGGTTTCAGTAACATAAAAATGTCAAAAGTAGTAATGTAGGCATTGGATGAATCAGTTGTTACACCACTTAACACCCAAAGCTGTTCGGTGCAAAGCATCAGGAAAAATGTGATTCAAGTGAAATTCTGGGAGACTTTTGCTTTATTTTGTGTCTGAGCGTTTGTTTAAAAAAATAATATGCTACACGCTTCGCTAGTCCTACTGAGTCCCCTCCCGCGGTTTCTACGCCATGCTGAACTGCCGTGCATACTATTCACACCTTGCTTTGCACATTTTAACACGTGGGTGCCGTGGAGTATCTCTGCCCTCATTCGCATATCAATGGGGTCATCTTGATTACCCGTCCAACGAACAAAAAAGAAACTTAAGGCCAGCCCTATAAATAGGAGATTTACATGCATAGGCATGAAAAATGAATCATGGCGGCAGTGTAACACTTTTGAGACATCAACTCCCGTCAGTAATTAAAAGGGGTCTTTTATAAAGTCATAGCTTGACTTGACCGTTCTTTTAAACTTTCTGTTGGCTATGGGTAAGATTTTATGTTTGGTGGCTAAACCTGGGTATGAAGATTATGTTAATTAATACCACAACTAAGGAGTAATATAATTAATTATTACATCAACTGATCGAGGTTTCAATGGGAGGGAACGGGCTCTCAGAAGCGGTTCCCTTACTTTATAAATGCTAGATTAAATTGGAAAGCTTTCTTTGAATCATACTGCCCTATTGACTCACAAAATACATTGAAAAACTTCGTAATTAGTTTTTTATATGAAATTGTGTCGTTTCGTAGCAAAAATGTTTTTATCACCCTTATCAAATATACTGAATGATTGATACAAGAAACACATTTACATTCCTTCGAATAAAACTAAAAACAATATACATAAAGTATCCCATTCATGAATAAACGTCAACCCCCAAACTAAAAAAAAACTAACGTAAAATGAATATATACCATCTAGCTCCATGTGACCCTATTTTCTAGCATATCTCCCTTAAATATCCTACTTGCATGGAAATAGTGCATGTTTGGTGATCTTCACCCCCTGTCACACACCCTCGTGGTGGCTCGCAGGGTATTACGTAGATGTAGATGTATACTATCCCAAGCTAGCTGTGTAATCCTTATACGAGGTGATTTGAGGGAAGACGAGGAGAGGCGAGGTGATTTGAGGAAATGAAACAATCACAGCGCCGTTCGCCGCTTGAAATAAATGGGCGTTCTTTCATTTCACGGACACCGAGAAAAATTCTCGCGTCCCATTTCTTCGTTCCAATTTCGTTTTCACTTGCAGCACCACCCCGCGAAAATTTAGGTGTCGAGGGAAGGTGCTAATCAAATGGATCCCCGTGCGCCGCCCATCACGTTCCATACGAAAATCTCTCGCATATAAACTCGATAGGCTGGAAGGTTGGGGGAGACAAGCCTGCCCTTAACCTTGCCGAGGCAGTAGGTTTTTCTACCCCCCTTCCTCCGCTAACTGCTGGAACATGACCGCTTAAGAATGCCTCGTTTGCTGCCCGTCTCGTCCCCCCCCCCTCAAGTCCGCCTCCACATTGCGGCACCCCCAACTCTCCCCCTTCTCCTCCTGTCACCCTTCTGGTACGGATGTGGATTCAACCAGGTGCCCACCCAATGCCGAAGGACGGAGCGGCGAGCGAGCGAGAGGTGGGAGGCCGAGCGAGCTTGTGTGTATGTCTTGTGTGGTGGTGTGAGTGTATAAATCCATGCCGGAGTCGTTCGTGGCTAGGGCACCCCACTGACCCCGATATGGGCGGAAAGGAGAGGGCGGCAAGGGGGAGAAAGGAGGGTGAGGGTGGTGGGGGGCTTAGTTTTGTTTGGGGGAGTAGGGGAAGGAATAAAGGGGGCGCCAGGGAGTGGGGAACGGTTCCTCCTCCTACCCCCAAAAAATCTCTACATCCGACACGACTCCCGCCCGAAATATTCCCCCTCTCCAACTAACTTCCCCCCTCTCCCATCGGGAGAAAGGATCGGGGATTGAAGAGAGGAAGAAATAAGAAGGAATACGAGACGACGAAAGCAGATGCAGACAAAAATTGAGTATAATCATCGCAAAAGAAACTTTAAAAAATACAGCAAACTCACTTTTACATGATGTGTAGTACTGCTATTATGACTTTAGATACCAATTAGATACTTGTGCTCACTCATGGAAGGTCCTGTCTACTTGGAAGTGTCCTATTTGTACCTTGGGAAGTTAGCCTTTTCTAAACCTCTTAAACCCCGCAATCTGTTCAACTCCTCTTAGCTTCTGCCGCTTTTCGTCCAAAATCCCATTTCACTTATACCCTGTAAATACAAATTTCTCCAGTTTTCATAGTAAAATAGAAATTAAGTATTCCCATCTCTTAGCATTAACGAATAACGACAAGTCGTAAACATTCTGTTCATGCTTAATTCTGAGAAATGAAATCCACCTACTTGGGACTCATTTCTGAGACGTCTTGTCCAGAATACAAGATGCACGGGAAAATATTGGGGTGCATGGGCGTTTGTCAATTAAAGACTTAACGATCTAGGGATGAAGTGTTACTCTCTCTCTCCAAGATCAATTCACTATTCGAATACTATCACTCCCTCTGGAATGGCAATGGAGACCTCAAGGGCTGGGTTATTCAGGACAATGGGCAGGTCAATACGAGAGTCAATACGAGAGTCAAAAATCAACGAATAGTGTCGCCTTTTAATGATCACTGTCAACTGCTGCGGTCACTGACGATGGGCCTAAATTGAAGTACTGAGTGTTCATAAATGAGATAATGATCGTACAACCTCTCCTACGCCACTTAATAGCTCCCCACCTTCCCGTTCGGTGAAATCGCTGATATTACATGGAGACATCAACGAGAGAGTCATTGAGACTCTTGGTTCCTTGAGTTATCTAGCGACAACGTGAGAACGTAGAGAAATCTCATGTTTTGCATGCTGGATATAAATCCAATCAATATTCCAATAGACCTGGTTGATAATTTTTCCGAAAGGTGACGGCAATACAACACGACAGAGATTTCTCCACTTATTTCCAAGAGATTATAAACATAAAGCAAATTGGAAACAGTTAGCGCATAATTTCTTCCATCGTTGCAGTAACAATCGCCTTGCAGCCAGCGTAAGACGAGAATAGGGGAAAATGTTGCGCAGGGTGGCTGAATTCAGCGGCGCTGATCGTTCTTCAATAAGTATCACAATTAAGTGCCTTAAAATACTATCACACCTATTAATATGACACTGATGCAAAAAATGGTTCGTACAGTTGCTTAGTTGAGGAATTGCCTACTTTTCCTAGGAAACATAACGATTACGGGATAAATCGGGGCACGATCAGAACAAACGAGGCAAAAACACCGACCATAGAGATCTTCCAACACTATCATTTCTTCGCGGAGTAAACGAGAGAAGCATGTAACTAGAGAGCCAAACTCGCCATTATTCTTACTCTAAATTGGACTTGAAAAAGGTTAAAAAAAGAATTATTAACCATAGAAGATGTGCTGTGCCAAGAAATTATTGTAAATTGTGCCAAGAAATCCATGTATTATACTAGCGGCAAATATGATGTACCTTATAAAAAAAAATATTTTCGCGGATAATCGTGTTTTCCTACTGCGAGATGGGTTTTGAAGCACATTCACGTGAGAGCACATGCGCGACCATTGGAGTGCAGAAAGAAATCTGATGAACAGTTGAGATTCCTTTCAAGGACTCAAAAAAATACTTGAACACAAGGCTTTTGAAGATGCAGTGAAAACACGGAGATCAGAGAATATTGTGAGGCTTTGGCTCAACTCGCGAGCATACAAAGGTATATAAAAGATTATTAACGCTGGGACGCTACCATTAGTTATAATTTAGTCCTGAAAGCCGTGTTAACTAAAAAGGCCACAACACAAAATTCCCTACACAAAACTGGTCTAGTCTGCGCCTACTTCAACGACCAGACGACGTGCCAATTTACGATGAAGGAAACGGGGAAATGTTTTTATTAGGAAAACATCCGTCCAAATCTTTAAAATGCTCAGTTAACGAGAGCTTAAATTACTAATTTGTTATTTAAGCGACCGCATCAGCTGGAGAGCTGCTTTCTCTGATGTTTGACGAGTCATTTTTATTGCAATCGCACCGTTGCAGGTGGACGTATGCGGATATTCTCGCCCTAAAAATAAGTCAATTAGTCATTGAGATTAAATATAAGTCATTAAAAATAAGTCATTGAGAAACAAGCGAACCTACCTCTTATCTTATACGAAATATTCTCAGAATGCAGTGTATAAAATGAGCTTAATTATCTGTTCGGCAAAATTTGCAGTGAGTTACAGCCTTTTTTTTCAAGAGTTTTATTTGTTGCTGGGCTCTTTATTGCCAGCTTTATTATTGTTTATTATTATTTATTATTGAAGAATTACGTGAGCATTTATAATTTTAATTAACATGATCTCTTTACGACGAATTTGTCTTTAAACGAGTCAAAACCACTTACGACTCACAGGGATATGCTGAAATTTTATATTATCTTCTGATTAATATTCCATGAATCAGAAGAAATTCAATACTATGGCCCGCTAGCCACTCCAAAGACGTGGTGGAAAAAGCCCTCACGGTTCCCGATCATTTGATGACTCAGAAAACTATTGCTACATCTGGGTATCGCTTCGGATCCTCGCGCCATGAGTTCCAGGAACTGGCTATTTTATTTGGATAGTTCACTTCGGGAAAAACCTGCAGGCTCTTCTCTAAATGTTCCATGAGAACAACCACAATATTCTCGTCGTTAGTGCGCAAGTTTACTGAAGCTGGAGTAACCAATCACTTGGCATTGTTAACTCACTAATTCAAAGTGGCCCACTCTCTATCGGACGGCGTTTTCACACAGCGGCCTAATTTCCAAAGCCTTTCACAAGTTGGGATTATCTGGGTGTACCTCACTTGGTACGACCTTCGGACTCTGATAATTTAGTATCCAACTGCTGCCCTACAGAATGTTTCTGTGTAAACAATTTGCATATAATTCTATCGTTCGCACGAAAGCACCGTGGACAATTGTTCTGAGCGCCGAGATCAGTGGCTATAATAATTCCTGTCAACTTTTATGTTTTCAAATTTCACAGTATTACGTCTACGTAATACCCTGCGAGCACGCGAGCCACGAGGGTGTGTGGCAGGGTTTGAGTAGTGAGTGAGGGGGTATTACGTGTACTGTGACAGTAAAATGGTACCACCTAAACTTCCCAGTTTTGTTGAGTAGCGTAACTCCTACAGTTCCTGTATTACGCTCGCGCAATCGAATCCATTGCTGCCTCCCAGTCACTATATTTAGTCTTTAATTAAATGACATACTAAAACCAACTCTTCAAATACGCATTGAAAAAATGGCGTCTACATCGTTGTATGGAAATGGAAAAGAAAAACATATCCCCGAATATATCACAACATTTGCACATGATCGATCCCTATTGCCGAAAGGTCTTTTCGTCAATTAAGTGTGCGATAGAGAAAACAACTAGAGTATTTTGAGCACATAAATACTTTCTTTTCTTGCTAAGAATATGTCCTCGTAACGATAAATATTTTCTGCTGAACAAGAAATCTATTCATCTTGCCATGCCAACGGTATGGTTTTATCGATGATTTGCATCTACTCTCTGCTCTCTTCCTTTATTTGAGTCCACTTTGCCACCATAACTGTATACAATCCGCTTCCCGGGGAAAGAGATTTGATTTTTGAGGAACCCGGAAACAGCTTCGATTGTTCTTTCGCGCTGGGGAACAGGAGTGCAATGGAAACGCGTATCTCTATGGGGCACGCACACATTGCATTGACCGCGTTCATACTCTCTCTCTGCTCGCGCAGTTGGCCGGTTTTTCAAACTCCAGCGAACGAGGTCGTTGCTTCGTAGCTCACACTAACTATGGTAAGTTCAAGGACGATCGTAACATATAAGTACTACAATTGAAGTTGTGAAGTAGTAACACGGCATGCAGTAATTTACCAAAAATTTCATCGTACAGTCCAATATCCCAGAAATCAGATGTAAAATCACGACCAACGATCATTAATAACCTAAAGGAGTGTCATACTCAGTACACTGACGAAGTACCATGGTGGCTACCTCTTTATTAGGGACATCGAAAATGGTGAAATAACAAGAGGACCATCTGCCGCCTAAATGAACTGTAACGAAAATCATTTTGGAAGTCCATGCATTCATCTTTTATTATCTAATGTGCTACTTCATTATTATTGATCGGAGGACCAAAGCGTGTCACACGTGTGGCTAGGATAAACATGTGGTTATGCTCCTTTTACCAATTCACACAATTCTGTCGTTCCTGTTAAAATCGTACGTTATGGCTGAAAATCTCGCGAATCATTTACCTAACGCATTTAACCATGCTGTTGAAGAATAACTCTCCACGTAAATTAACGCTTACTTTTGCAATAGGGTCAGTGATCCTCATCCTTCAGTTCAAAAAGTCCGTGAGTTGGAGAAAAAAATGGCGAGAAGCCTTTCACAGAACATGCACCAAGAAAAGAAAACGCCATTTCACTCCAATATCCACGTCCTGAGACGCCAGATAACGCGGGGGAACACCGCTCACTGGAGAAGAGGGTGTAGAATAAAATACTACAAGGCCATCAGACACTTGCCTCTCGTAATCCAAAGGTCGAAGCTCTCGGCGAATCCCAAACAAAGCGGCGTTGTCTTCACAAAAATCCTTGGATCTTGGAACTCCCCGTCGTTGTTGTGGTCGGGAAACACTTCACGCCCCCTCTTCAGCACAAGGTGGTTTATCCTCTTGGGGCTCAGCAATCGGCGATTCCTGCGAATGATTTCCTTGGCACCGCGGAAAAAAGGAATTCCTTCTTTTTCGAACGCGGGAGATTTGAACGAACGCGGAAATAAATCACTGCCCCGCCCCCGTAAGATGTCGGTGATAGCGGGATGTAGGGATGTATTTTTTGGGCGAGAAAACTTTAGAGGGAGATATTGCTGGTTGAGGGGTTTGGAGATTTTGAGTGGGTGGGAAACGGAAACAGAAACTGACTATGAGGGGAATAAGAAAAGGAAGGAAAAGACAGAAGAAGGGGCCTGCGGGGAAATTAAGAATTCCTTCTCGTGGGGCTTCACAAGCTGGTGGATTGCCGGCAGAGGCGTAATCAGAACTCTTAAAGAGGCGACAAGGGGCCGCTCATCTTTTATTCCGGAACATGTTTGTCCCCGACCGCCGTCAGGAACAAAGGGTGTCCTGTTCGCACCGGGACATTGTCCACACTTTTGTTTTGACCTGTCACTGGGGGTTAATTATTTTGCACTCTACAGGGGCGATACTGGTAACTTTATGAACTGCTAATCCTTTTATGTCATAAAGATAAAAACAATGCTGCACTTTTTTTCCAAGATGGTTGATTATGTCGTTTATCACTTGCCGAAGGGGTGTAAGACACTGCGAGAGAGAGGTTTGTTTTATGCTTCGCGGAGAAGAGTGTGTATCCGTTTTGATGAGGCCCCCCTAAAAACTTCCCTTGCACAGAAACACAATACGTTTTAGTAGTCCACAGCACCAACCGCCTCTTCCGCAGTCCCAAAGAGGCCGGGTTCGATCTTTTCCGTGAGGAGGGGGGGTCGGGGTACGTCGTTTAATCGGAGTCCGCACTCGTGTCAGTCAGTCCCAAACTCTCTTCGTGCCAAGAAACGCGTGCTTCGAAACGTCCCTCCACCATCCACGCCCGCAAAGGAACTGAATAGCTGAGGAGGCCCGGGACGCCCATTGCCTCCCCACTCCCGTCTTTCACCGCCCCCCTCCCCAACTCCACAATACACCTCTCCCGTTCTCTCCCCGTTCTACTACCCCCTCTCCCCTTTCGACTCCACCTTCCTACCTCACTACCAGGTTCTTCCTCAACGTATACACTACGCCCTCCCCCCCTTTAGCGACACCTATACTCCCCCACCCCTCCCCATTCAACCCTACTATGCCCAAAGCCAAAAGTTCCACTCCCCCGCCCCTTTCCTCAAGCTCGTATACTACACACAAGACACCAAGTGATGGTGGGAGGAAGATACAACCCCTTCTGCTCACCCACACCACGATTTTCAACCCTCCTCAGCCTACTCCAATCCCTGCCTCTTCCCCTCGTTTCTCCCCACCACCCTCTCGCCATACCCTACCGTCAGTACTCCCACCAATTGGTAGGGGGAGTCAGTGAACCGCAGGGAAGGTTTGGGTAGAGGAGAGGATGAGGTGAGGTGCATCACGAGAGGGGGTTTCTGTGGGAATGGGGGAGTGGGTTGTGGTGGGGCGGCGGAAAGGTGGGTGGGGAAGAGGAGGAGAACGCAGCAGTCTCGCGGAGGGGGAGGGTGAGTGGGGAACATTAACCTAGTTTCGCAGGCGGGCAGGTACCAGGTAGGTCCAACGACCGGAGTAGGGCTAACGCCATTGGCTGAGCGGGCAAGGAGGGAAGAGTGTAGGGGGTGTGAGAGGAAGAGGGGAATGGTGGTAGCTCCTTCCCAGTCGTCGTGTGGGCAGCGACACACTTTGAGAGAGCAGTCAGTCCCACACGCACCCAGAGCCGTCGCATCTCACCGTCTCGATCCGTTTCCCATCTTCCCAGGCGGTCGTATTTTCTTCTTCATCCTCCTCTCCGATTCTTCCTCCATCCGCCTTCTCTCCCCTCCCCCTCCATTCCTCTTGAATATTCATTTCCAACCCTCAAAAGTTGCTCGAGTCTCCTTCCGATGCTTTTTCTCCGCACCGCTCCCAATTTTGGTTCGACTTGGCTGTTTCATCGACGAGATATGTCCCAAATGGATAGGAAGTAAAACGCGTCTCCAAAGACCAGGGTTTTTAGCCGTCGAATTCTACTTATGACAATTGCTGGGGTAATGATGACCGTCTGGCGTAGGATATTAATTCTTTTGAGAAAATATCGCTAAGGGTGGATTTTAAATTTCTGTTTTAATATTTTATCGGTATGTAAGCCTAAGTTAAATACGTTTTCTCACCAATAACATTCACCTCATATAGCCTGTGTCTGATGCAACGCACGGAATCGCAGTAAACATCAAGTTATCCGAAAGATCGTGACTTCTTGCGGTTAACGCTGACCTCACAAAACCGAGCCTAAATCTACCTCTGAAACGGATTTCGAACCTGACCATAACCTTTCATTTTCCTGGTTAGCGCGCTACCTACCTGGTTTCTGCCGTCGACCTAATGGTAATTATTCTGTCAGTAATACTTATCTCTTCCCTCTGCCTTCCTCCATGTATATGGAATACCCTTCCTCCATCTTGTGGAATACTGTTATCTAACACCACCCTCAAAGTTACCCTCGTATCCATTTTTCCTTCCTGCATGGTACTGCTGTCAAATTAGGATCGGCGTAGTCATTCCGTCGCCACGCTACTAGCTTACCTTCAGTTAGTCGCCTTAGATGTGGCTTGCAGGGTACTTTGTAAATGTAGTTAGTGGCAAATTCTGGTTAGTGAGGAAATTATATGTATAGTCTGTGGATAAAGGAAGGAGTCCCAAACGACCAACATTTAATAATTTTGAAATTATGAGGTAATCCAATAAAGAGCTAACTTAATTTACCAGCTGTACCTGAAGCAAGGTTAAGATAATTCCAAATTTGGTTTGGCCTTAAGCGTTGTGCCAAAACCTGTGGTACAAAAAGAGACGTGAGTTTATGAGTGCTCCTCCCGTTAATAATAGAAATAAAGCGTCTTTATTGGGGCGAGATGGAAACTAAGGCAGTCCCTTCTTCCATCTAACCCTTAGGGTTAGGCACCCCTTTAGGAATATATCAAACAATGTTATCCAATTCCTAAGACAAATTCAACATCCATGCCTAAGACGGGATGCAAATCCAAGGAGACTCCTGGTTTTCCGGCTAGTGAGTCGTGGTAAGGCCTCCGCGGTTGAATCCGTGGTTCATCGGTCTTACTTACCCTTGCTTTCCTCTGTTTTATTAATTTTCAACCCTGGAAAGTCGCTCGCGGATGCCTTATTTTAATGTCCTTCGTTTTGTATCGGTCCCAACTTTGTTTTGATTTGAATTTTCCATCCATATAATATGATAAACGTAGCATAAAATTCGGTGATTTTTTCGACGAAACTTTAAATTTTACGTTCGCCTACTTCTAGGATTATATCACTCTGTTTTGCCCTAATCATCATTGATAGAAATGTTTAAACCTGGGAAACTGTGATAGTTCCTCTAAATTCTATTAGTATCTGTTCGAAACCCAACCGTCGTAGTTAGAATGGCGCAGCGCAAGGGGTAGCATGTTGATTTGTTGGCAATGCGTACCAGGTGTCCAATAATGTGGTGACGTAGCGTTTGTTGGGTATTCGGACCCCTCTCTCGACATGTCGAATCTAATTAAATAAGTGGCACCTAATACAAAAGTTGTATTTAATTTTTAACAAAAAAATTTAATTTCATTTATTATTTTTCGTAACAACGTTTTCCGTACTATTGCCTTCCAGACATTGGCCCGGCAAAATCTTAAAAAGCGGCTGTTACACTGCAGTCGCATTTGCAATTATGATTGCCAGAACACAGTTTTACTCCTGATTGTTAAATATTTGGCCCCCTTAGAACGGAATCCTAGCTGCTTCACTGAATAATGAATTCGCAATCTTCATTTTTGAAAAATATTTGCCACACTTCAAGGATGCATAATATTGGTAGTATCAGATAAAGCATTTGATAAACAAAGTATCCATGCCCAAGACTAGATTAGAACATATGGACTTTGATTTCCTGCCAGTTATACCAAGCATCGATTTAAAGGAATTAATTTAACCTTTTCCATAAACTATAGCATGCCAAGGCAAGGAAATAACCAAAACCTGAACCTACGCATTGAACGCTGGAAGTTTAGGTGATGAACCGCCGAGTACAGCTGAAATGGACGTTTAGGTTGATACGTGGAAGGAAAAAGTGGTGTCTTCAGGTTTTTGGTTTATGTTCTCACAACATAATGTAGGGCTTGCCCACAGTTTCTTGCCAGGATCAACTTAAACGGTTATGGGCAGCCGTTCTCGACGATTCACATATTTGATTTATTCCCGGTCAGTTCACAGATTTTTTATTATTTCCTTGAAATTACTTAATAAAAGCCGTCCTAACTGCCAAGTCGCCTTATTGATTTTTATTGGTATCTGTCGTCTATTACTTCTCTCCATCCCTTCGTATTGACCATGATTTTCCTCACCGTATGTTCCACAAAAAGAGGCCTTACCGATGGATAAATATTATAAAAAATTCCTGTATGTTTTATCCATAGTTTTTAGACTTCCGGTGCTCAAGTGGGTTTAGTTGCTCTGTTACACCGCAAGACCTGCAAAAGTCTCTGCCGGCCCGTTTATTTTTAACCATCCATCAGCGTCTCTTGATCTTTTCAAAAATTGTTGTCCCATTCACATTAGTATTTTCTAAAATCCCAGTCGTTAAAATTGGCTTCATCCGACTCAGGAGAGAATTTCATTGACTGTATTAAGATTCCTTATCACGAATTACGATGGCTAAGAATGAAGGGAGTTGAGCTTATCTTCTCTTCAAGAGGCGGACGGTGAAGTTGCTGACTGTGCGTGGTTGTTGAATAACATGAATTTCGAACAAGCTGGCGTCCACATGGTACCGGAAACGCCGCATATAGAACATAAACGGCATGAAGCGCACCTTATGCTTTCTAAAATATTACGTGGGGTTTGGATACCGACGGAATCCCATATGAAATATCCCTAAATATGTTTGTAGATGTATTGTAAAAATATTCCTGAATAATAAAGTACTTATGTGGTAGTAATCCTTAGATTTTTAGGAACACGATTTTAGCGTGGGTAAAATTGAAGTTTAAAATTTATCCAAAGGGGGTTCATTTTGCGTATTTCCGACAAGTCTGTTTTCCTAAGTATTGCTTAGGTGTTTGTAATCAATTTACTTTTTTGTATAACCTTAATGAATTTGAACTTGATTTGATTGATTATTGTGAGCGCTTGGTTTACTTGTAATGATAATGAATAATTGTCTGATGTTTCCATTTACTCTAATTCTAGAATCGAAAAGTGAAGAGTAGTGCATTGATGCGGGGTAACAAATCCTAGAAATTGGGGTGAAACAGAGGTATAATTCTTAATCGGATCACTCTTATTATTATTTAAATAGGAAAAACTGTAAAAAAAATATCTGTCAAATTTTTTGCTAAGCTATTATTAGCTTAAGGTTATATGCTGCATTTAAATTTATAATATATGGAAAAATCGTAGCTGCTGAGCCAATAAAAATTAAAATCTGTGGCAGTACTATTTTTAAGTTATTTATTCATCGCATTTTTTTAATTTTTTGTATATTTCTGGATTTGGCGATTCTTCATTGACATATTGCTCAGAATATTGCGATGAATCTGAGTATGAAATTCAGGTGTCTACATAAAGTAGATTTATTTTCCTTGGGTAAATAATTGGTGGTCAAATTTCTATTGTATTGAAATGCGAATGAGGGGAGCTGCACGGCGATTCTCCGTTTTTGGAATCCCGGCAACAGTGGAAGGGAAGACTGCGTGCCGCACCGCCAGCATTGTGTCTGAAAGGAAGCTTGGTCATTGTAATAAATCATTTTCACAGTGTCTGTTCCTATTCTCTTCCTCCTCGTTAAAATTTAGGTTAAACGTTGGAATGGAACTATGGTCTCACTCAATTTTCACTCCACCTAGTCTTTTCCGAGTTGTCAGCTCGTCTTTGTGCCTCGCTGCGGTGATTCCCATGCCTCTGGGTGGTAACTTGGCCTATGGAAAGAAATTTCAATTTCAGGAGAATACTTTGAGACGTGGATACCGGAAATTCCTTAAGACGTAAGAAAAATCTGTTTGATTAGACTTGAAGCATATTCTGCTTACCAAATCTTAGGAGAAAACTTCTGTCAGGAAGAGGGACTTTTAGGTAACCAAACGAAAAATGAGTTTATTTATCCTGAGGGGGTTGATACCGACCAATTTTAGGATCTCAGATCTAGGTAGACAAAACTAATAGTGAAAGTTCTTTCTTAAGTCAAAAGTTAAAAAGCAACTTTCAACCAATGAAAATAGAAGGCTTACTGTGACAGATTACACTCGCTGATCTAATTTGTTTACTGGATTTTTAAAAAAAGCTTTTTTGTTTTTCTTTAAATTTAACACTTTTTTCATGTTTTTGGAAAAATTATTTTTTAATATAGTCAATTAACAACACAGTTTTTCATTTTCAAATAAAATGTTCAACAATGTTCCATGCTACAATATGACGTATTTTCTTCCCTGTTCACATTTTGAAACTTAGAAATGTATATGAGGTTTGCTGAATATTTTTATAAGATACGTTTTGGAGCAATGATAAGTGTTTTCTAATAGGCTGAATTTTATTAGGATGTATTTACTCATTTTAACTGGTGGGTGGTAACAATATACCTTTCCTCTTCCCCCTACCGAGGGTTTTACAAAGTTGATGATCAAAAATTGGTCAATTACTTGCATTTTAACTGGATAATAACTAATGAATAAAAGATATTTTTTCCTCGAGCAAACAAAAATGTGAAAGCAATAAGTAGCATAAGATGGTAAACGAGAATGAATAATTTAATAAATGTATAAATCTGCATACGAATGATAATAGATGTGGGAGTGTGTAACTACATCTTGAAAACTAATGTTCATGAAATCATTCTTTTGAAACGAAGATTTGCTAAGATTTTCTCCCTGCCACTAAGAGTGGGAAGTAAAAATGTGTTTTTCGATAACCGAGGTCTCTCCATCTGCATCTTTGTAGTATAATTATTATTATGAAAAGTTCATGACAGTACATTCGATTTATCGCAATGACGCACATGCTCTTAAACCTGAAATCCAAGAGAGTCAATAGTTTGCTGGAGGCAGATAGCCATCCTTCAGCAATTTATACCATGTCTCGTCAACGAAAGTAACTAAAAGGAAAGTAGAAGAAACAACGAAAAACCTACTTGAATTAAATTAACTCTGAAGGAATTTTCAATTGAAGGATATATTACCATTATTTCTCAGTAAGATCCACAGGTCTTGATAAAAGGGGGACTAATCAGATAGTAGAGCGCTCGCTTAGCACGTGAGAGGTACCGGGATCGTTATACGGTAGCTCTTATTATTTTCCCCCTGCCACACACCTTTGAAGTGGCTTGCAGGGTGTAGATAGATAATGAAATATCACCATGAAAATATATTTTTAATAGCTATTCACAACGTTTCCTACGCATATAATGGTCGCAATAATTTTTAATGAAAGCCAGAGCAATTGTCCGTAAACTAAATCACGGTTTGAAGCCCATGGAGTGACCGATATTCTTCTTATATACCAATTTATTATTTGTCTACTAAAACCGTATAACCTGTGTGAATAGCTCCATCAACGTTCCAACGTATAAACAAGGGAAGGACAAGAAAGGACATTTTAAAATGTAAAAATGCTCTTCCTCAAATAAGTCCTCGCCTAACTTATAAAACTAACCTTTATCGGACGAAAGGGAACTTTAGTTCCTGGCAAGGAGTGGGTCCCGCTGGCCGAATGGAAACTTTCGTTCCCACTTCATTTGAGTTATTTCTCGCTCCTTCTATGATGGTGGCTGGAGTGCGTAATGATGTCAGGACTATTTATCTCTCAACAAATGTCCCTTTTGACCTGCTAGCCCGCCCCCCTTTTTCTGGGCAGTATCTATAACAACAAACGTTTTCTTGGAACTCCCCTCCTCGCTCAAAGCCTCCCCCTTATGACACGCTGCGCTGGCACTTCCTTATGAGTATCTGACACCGAACTTTAGGCTTTGGATTCCCCTCGCTCAGCACAGGCCCCTTTCGACTTGCAAGCCGGCCCTTATATCTGAGAAGGATACAACAACAAACATAGGCCTTGGATGCCCCTCGCTGTTGCTGTCTCTTCTGGGCTAAGATTTTTTGTTTCCCTGCTACTTCGATGGTGAACAGTTCCCTCAAAGTTGTCTGTGTGTTAAAAGCATTCTTTCAAACTCTCCTGATTCTTTGGCTGGCCTTTTATGGGCTGCTCCATTTATTACGAAATGTATTACTTACTTGAAATGTATTACTTACTTGAAATGTAATACTTACTTGAAAATTTTCCCCACGGAGCAATCTTCACTTGGATAAAAATCTTTGTGTGCATATATTTTTGTAGTTATTCGCTGCATTTTTATTCAGTAAAAAACCACTCTAACATCACCGTGAATTGCAAGAGAAAATAACAAGAGTGAAATTACGGAGGAACTTTTCGCAGACTGCGATTCCGACGCACATATTACAGAGGACAATGACAGCTCCGATGAAGAGGACGGCAGCATCGACCAAGACTTAGCTCAAACTCAGGCAAAAGAGTGGGTGAAAAAGTCAAGGAGCTATGTATTTCAACATCCATTCATTTTTTCCGGTGGTGAAAAGGGTTTGAATGCAACTGAAGCTCCTAATATCACGGCAAGTTCCTCACCCATGACAGTATGTTTCCTCTATTTTCAAGAAGTTATTCACCTGCTAGTGCTTGAGACCAACAGTTATTACTCCCAGTTTCTACAGAAAAAGGAAGTTGGATCAACACCGGAACCCGACATAAAATACTCCGGAATGTTTACTTTTTTGGCAATTGTGATTCAAATGGGACATGATATCCGAGATTCTCTAAAAGACTATTGGACACGATTGGAACAGTTTTACACCCCTTTCTATGGTAAGGCAATGGCACGCGATAGGTTCTCACATATCCTTAGATTTTTACATTTCACAAACAATGAGAATGAACCGAACAGGAATGATGAAAGTTATAATAGACTCTGGAAGATAGGAAACCTTTTTGATATTCTCATTCAAAAATATTCTAAACTTCACAGGCCTTCGGAGTACCTAGCAGTGGATGAAGTCATTGTTCTTTTCAAAGGCAGAGTGATTTTCTAACAATGCATTCCAAAAAAACATAAGAGGTTCGGAATAAAAATCTATATTTTGTGTGACTCAGCAGGATATACAGTAGATATGACTGTTTACCTGGAGAGGGACAGGCAAAACGCAGCAAAAGACATAACAGCTACGCATGCGGCTGTGAAAACTTTGACGAGAAGAGTGGAATGAAGGGGGCATAAGCTTATGATGGATAATTTTTTTTTCTTCTCCTGAACTTTTCGATGACCTAAGGGAAATAAAAATAAATTGCTGGAAGACAGTTAGAGCAAAGCGAATTGGTTTGCCGAAAGAATTCAAAGACAAGAAATTGAAATTGAAACGCGGAGATGTAAGGTGAGATGCAAACGAGATCTAACGGCGATTATTTGGAGAGATAAAAGTAATGTCCATATGTTGACAAATATGCATGTGCCACCTGAAGAGGGGAACTTCTGTGATAGCCAGGGGAAAGCTCTGAAACCTGAAGTCATGAAAGACTACAACAAACATATGGGTTACGTTGATAAATCCGACAGAATGGCTGATAATTACTCCATTAGCAGACGAACTTGGAAGCGGACGAAAAAGTTATTCTTTCACCTCCTTAATCTGACTATTCTAAATTCATGGATTGCCTTTGTTTCTGTTGAGAGCAAGATAACCCATCGAGATTTTCGTTTGGCGCTCGTGAGAAATCTTTTGGAGGCCGCTGGGGAGGAGAATCAACCCACTTATTGCCTGATAGGCCGGCCTGCTGCTGCGTCAAAAGCGTCGTTCGCCTCGACGCGAGAGATAATGAGCGCTGGATAGAGAGAGGAAAGAAAGCCAAATGCCGCTTATGCTCACTTCGAGGCAAAGAAAGTCATACGGTTTTTCGATGCTCAAAGTGCAGCGTAGGCCTGTGTGTAGACAACTGGATCAAATTATTTCACACAAATACTAATTTCGAATAAAAAGAACTTTTTGAAGACCATTTCCTAGAGTGAAGCGTTAAGAAAATGCAATAATGAAAAATGAAATATTTATTTTTTGTTTTGAAAAAATGTAATTTAAATTGTAGATGTAATTTATATATTTTTTAACATCAATAACATGTATGAAAAGATAACATTAATAATGAACAATACATATTCTTTAAAAATGTTTTTACTTTTCATAAATAACTCAAAAAATAGATATGATAGAGGCAAAAAAGTAAATGCCTGCAGAGCTAAATTTAAATGCCCAAAAAAGCTCCGGCCGGGAGACCCCACTACGGGAATTTAAATGCCGTCTTTTAAACGCTAATGTACTCTGAACTAAGAAAAACACGTTTCATTCTCCTATACCGTGTTTTAACATTTCGCGGTATTTTAATATTTTTAATTTAATGCTATTATTTCAATCTCTTTAGAGTTAAAACTGTGGATATGAGGTGTATGGGTGCACATTGATTAATGTTGAAAAATATACAATGCACAGATAATCGTAAAATTGTTTGTTAAGAGTCCACACTAAGAAATAAACACTTCTCTACTTCCATCCATCTTTCCTCTTGAAGGGAAATTGAAATATGTCCATTGAGCGATCTCTACATGTTTACTAGTGGAGCCGGTTTTTTAGGATATGCTTTTTTTACTCTATAGCCTGATTAGAGGTGTTGAAATTGAAAATGTGATAAACAAATAAAAAATAAGTCAAACCCTCTGGTACTTTTTCATTTAAATCTCCGAAGTGACTTGCCAGCCACCCTATCATTGTGAGGCACGGGGTAAAAATTCACCCTCATGCACCACGGTCTGCCCTACTAAAGTTAACGAAACTACGAATATCGATAAATCAGCAAAAACATGAATATTATAACAGAAACAACGATTGCACTTTTCCACAAGGTAACTTTACTAATATGACGTACTTCCACGATATCTCGCCAAAATCTGTTGAAATTATATTAAAAAAACAAATTAAAATGCCTAGGAATGTAATCTCTCCAACATGATCTTAACTAAAGTTATGCTATCAATATTGTGGATACTATGTGTATAAGAGCAATTTGGTACTACATAAATGTACAGAGTTATAACAGTAATCCACCATAATGTGGATTGGAACTCGGCCTTAACCTCAATGCGATAATATGTGTGATTTCTGAATTAGCTTGTCTCATCTGGGGAGGCTTTCGTGAAGGAAAAAAATGTTTGTTTTTCTTCGTAAGTGATTTACCGCTACTGCTCGTAGATCTCTCTTTGCCAAGTATCGCTCTTTTCCTTCTCCCATTCCACTTTGTAAGCCTTTCCAAGCCATTCCTTTCATTTCATATCCTCTCTTTCTCCTTTCCTTTTCACCGTACTTAGCGGTTTGCTCACACATCCCGTTCATCCTCCCGTCCTCCCGACGCTGATACTCACTCGCGTTCTGACTTCAGTAAGTTTTCTCTCCCAGGAATTGGGGATGGAAAACCACGTGCCTTCGCAATTGAATGGGCTTCATTATTCGAAGGCAGTGATTGCTCCTTGCTCTGGCAATGTTCTTGCTGAAGCCTTTACAGGCGAGGCGAGGTTCGTGAAAACACAAGTTTTTCGACATAAATTATCATAATGGAAAGCGTGCGTACTTAAAATATCTGTTCATATTTGATACACAGGGCCTGTACGTAATATTAAAGGGCCTGAATTTTACCGGTAACCAATGTTTTGTTAATGGAAATATTTCTTCTTCATAATTAGGTACGCTTTGCGGCGTGGAAACCCTCCGTCGTTGAGATCCGTGTGGATGGCGTAAGTGAACGGTATCGCTGACCGCAATATGACGTATATCCTTTTGATGTTCCGTTCATTTTTTGTAAATTTACTTAAGAGTCGTTTTAATTTTCTTTGTAGAATACAATGAAATGGTATGATTTGATCTGCTGAAATATAAATGGAGCAGCTATGCGGTGTGAAGTCAAGCCAACGAGATGTCGTTTTGCATTTAGTAACTTTTTCAAATTTTTATGCACTATTGAAAGGCAGTTATTTAAGTCTGCGGTTGACGTATTTTATCGACAAATGGATTATATATTTTAGCTCTTGAGGGATTTTTTTCCGTTTCCACCGCTTGAGTGTGAAAAATATGCTTTTATGATTATTCCCCATCCCGTGATTCGAAATTGGCTTTATTTTTAAGATTCTTTTTTTATATAAGGCCAACGTTATGAGAAACGAAACACACTGAAATAGTACTTTTCAATTTATCGCTTAGCATTTTAGTTGTCGAAAGATAAATCCTGTATTAAGTGGCTTACTATGAAACCTCAAACGCTAGACATTTTCTCACGATGCCAATGAAAAAGTGTTATTTCTCTGCCCTCGGTCGTTAGTGATTTATAGCATATTTGTCCTCTAATGGTAAAGAGTAGATGGGATTATCTCCAAAACTAATTGATTTGTAAGGGTATCTCTATATACGACTCTCTTGAAGACCGTACGCAAGTAACACTAGAACTTACCACCCGTTAATGAGGTTGTGTCATACGATTAATCGCTGCCAACGAGCAAACCTTTAAAAAAATAAGACCCCGGGTATCAAGACAGTCATGTCCTAATCGGTAAGCTTTTTTCTCTATTAAAGCTGTATTTGATGGCCATTCCCATCCCGCGTTAAGCGACATGGCATATTTCCAAGTGTTTAAAACTCCAGTAGTATGAGCGAAGGACGAAATTAGGTCAGTGTTTCAATGAAAAAGGTCCGGTGGACTTCTTCGCGCCAGGGTTTAGGACCATTTAGTAACCAATGTCCTCAATGACGTTTTGAATTTCTCCTTTCGTCTTCTGCCAGAAATCTCGGTTGCTTATTAAATGGCTACTCGGGAAACACATGCCTCCCAGTGATTTCAACGGTAGTCATCCAGTGACTTGACCGAAATTTTTAAGTCAAACCTTATTATTAGCCTTTGAAATCTACCTTTTCGTCTTATAATAACTACATCATGGTTGATGGTATGAATTTAGTGTCTATCGAATTATATAGCGTTTATCGAAGTATATGTTACATCTTTGCCAGGAAGAATAAACAACATTTGTTTTAGTTCATTACTTCTCGATATTGGAGAAAAACTAGGTCTTCTGTAATGAAAATTCATATTCTTGAAAAAATATTGATAAACATAGTAGAAGAAAAATGATGTCATTTGTCTTTTTTTTAAATCTAAATTCCCCCAAGTATATAATATATATACAATCCAAATATATGCTTCAATGCTCGCGTCCAATGATCTGAGCACTGGACGCGAAGTGCAAAGGTCCGTGGTTCAATTCCCGGTCCAGTCGAATGTTCACCACTATATATATATATAAAAGTTTGCCAGAGAAAGGCAGACGACAAACACAGAAAACAAAAAAATGATGAACACACAAAGTTTCTTGATATTTCGGTGCCACTAGCCACTGGTGCCACTAGTTTTTTTGTTTTCTGTGTTTGTCGTCTGCCTTTCTCTGGCAAACTTTTATATATTCGTCACTTAAGTGATCCTAAGTGCAGTTATATATATATATATATATATATATATATATATAAATACGTTGATGGATTGGAGTCAGCCATGCGGCGATGAACACACGATGTGGATAGGATGGAGGAGATAGACACACAAAAAAAGAGACGATCACACTTACATGGCTAGCTTTCGGAACTAGTCCGTCTTCAAGGCGTATCACGGAACAAAATGAACACGGATTTTGTTCCGTGATACGCCTTGAAGACGGACTAGTTCCGAAAGCTAGCCATGTAAGTGTGATCGTCTCTTTTTTTGTGTGTCTATCTCCTCCATCCTATCCATATCGTGTATATATATATATATATATATATATATATATATATATATATATATATATATATATATATATATATATATATATATATATATATATATATATATATATATATATATATATATATATATATATCCTATATATATATATATCCTATATATATATCCTATATATGACAATCCTACAGTCACGTATATTAATTAACTCAATTACATCTGGCTTCACTTCTGGTGAATTGTGTATATCCATATTATTAAAATGCACAACGTATCTTTCCACAAAATGTGAAGTTATTTGGAAAATTGAGTCGAGCATTTTCTGCCGTGAATAAAGTATTGAGCCCATTTTGGAACTAGCCACTGGAGATACCGTGAAATTCTGTCTTTGAACTCATGAAACCATCTGGGGATGGTGTCAAAATCATCCAGTTTACTTAAGAATATTCTAATTTAATTTTTACTTTGGATGAAGAGTTATCAGGGATTTTAAAAATGCATATCTTTATCGTGCGGGAATTAATCCGAGTTAGATGATCCTAACCACTTTTATTTATGTTAAGTTCTCTTCGTCCATTAATGTGCATTGATGGGTGTTGCAATTGGCGTTTTGAGGTTTTTTAACGAAGAACAAACGCGTGTAGAATTTTTAAATGTTCCTGGGCATTCGTATGGAAATATTTTATGATCGAAGTGCCGATAATTTTCCCCTACCCTCTATTCGCGATATTCGAAAAATTAACATGTCTGATGCTTAACATAGTGTCTTTTATACATAGTTGCTGAAAATGCAAATATATTAATGAGGCATTATGGGCCGACTTTCATTTTTTAATTAAAGGAGATATCGCCACAGAGTACTGCAGGGAACCAGATACGATTCGGAGATATTGTTTAGCGCTCGCATAATTTCTATCGCTGTCGAAACCAACCACCGTCATTAATTGAACTGTTTTCGAGGCATCTGCTGTCATTCGCTGGAATCAAGACTCTTCGAAAGTGTAGGTGACAGCATATTTGCTCACAATTTCCCATGCATACATTTGTTAGGAAGCAATTGTATGAACATTGAACAAATACTTTTATGCTATGAAAACTGCTTTTTTCATATGATATGTCTGGTTCTGGAAGATAAATGAAATATTGAATACTCGGCGATTTGCATTTTTCATTCCTACTCTCCCAACAGTTATTAAAGTGTCATTTTTCTCGCCAGCGATCAGTGACCGTAATAGCTGCCAATGAGGCCGAGTAATTGGATTTTTATCGATAGTTTAGCTTATTTTTAAATTTACTTTTGAATGCTTGTCTTTTAATTTGCAACGCTGTACTAACAGCATGTCTCGAACGCTTCGTCTGTACTTCTTGTATCTCGGTGCTTTCATGTTTTTGCAAAATGCATCACAACTCTTAGCATATATTGGTAGCATATAGAGCAGTGGATGTAGGTTTAATTTTGCCTCCTGGCTGATATTAGCTGGCTTTGGCTGGATTATTCATTTCTGTTGTTTCAGAAGCATTTTTTTAAAACTAGTGCAATGCACATTGGCGACAGCTCACACCCCGCCACCTACCCTTGAAGTGTCTCGTGGGGTATTATATATATATAAATAAATAGAGTTGTGTTATGATAAGTTCAGTACAGTTATGGAAGTCTTCACAGAGCTGTCAGGTAGTCCAACTGGTTGAATTTCCGCTGGCTGGCCGTCGTGGCGCTAATAGTTTAGCAAACATTGGAGTATGCACTCTTTAAGTTGGACTAAATGAGCAGAGGAAACATACGCTCGTCCAAATTCACAGTCAATTACTCCGTGCACGAAAATCACCTGTCCCCACATTTTTATTTATTTTATTTTCTTTTCAACTTTCTCCGCGAGGCAAGCTAGAATCCGCGGCGGCGGCTTCGTTCGGCCTTTCCAGCTGCTCACGGGTAATAACGGGAGAATTCCACGATCGGGCATGTAGGGAAACAAACCAGTGGCGCCAACCGAACGGGGAATCGTCGAGGTTGCGGGCGCACAAAGTAATCCAAAAGCGTGATGGGACAAGAGGAGGAGACGTCTTTGGGCTAGACACGCGGCGGTCCTCTCCCCACAAGCGACCCCTTCCTCGATTTCTTGGGAGTCTTTCCCCGCTCTTGTGTCGTACCACTCCGCCGCGGCGGTTTCCCCCCCTGCATTCCCCTCTCTCGAGAATCTCCCACGCACCATTGCTGGAGCGTCGAACGTCCTTCGGGACCCCGCCTCCCGCGCCTCGCTCTCCTTCCCTCTCTTCCCCTTCCTACTCCCTCCCCGAAACACCTCTACCAACCTTCCCCTCCAGCCCCGGACCCATCCCAACCTCTCCACTCATCCCATCGCTCACGAAGGCGGAAGGCGGCTAACGGTAAACAGGTTCTACTCTCCACTGCCCTCCATCAGGGCTGCCAACCTCGCGCACCGAGGTTCGTGTCATCAATCTGCGAGTCCACGACTCGCCACGAAAATATAGCTTTTTGGTTTTTAATGAACGGGCCATAATTGATGACAATAATTATTGTATAATTAAAAAAAAGTCTTCAATCTTTGTTATTGTTTAAATAACAGCTCAGTATGCGGATAAAAAATGCTATGTAGCATCATTTTTTAAATTTTATTTATTTATTTGACAATACGGTCACATAAAGCATAAATCCATTTTACAGTGAAAGTGTAGATAACAATAAAAAAAGACACAAACGTAAAAAAATAACAAGAAGAAGGTAACAAATAATGATTCAAAATGGGGAAATCGTACAAATTACTTTTTTTGGAATGTCGAATGAATAGGTTTTTATGATTTAAAGTGAGTAGCTATTGACCACTTTTGTATAAAACAATTATTTTGGCGGATTGGCCCTGGGATAATAATTCTTGTTATCGGTAACCAACGTTTCGCAGTTTTATTTCTGCATCTTCAGGGCTGGAGATTAAATAGTGACATGTGTTCATAGTCAGAGCGGACTGAGTACACTATAAAAATTCTCTATACCATGAGCAATCCCCCTGAAGAATTTTTGTGTATTTATTATTCATGTGATCTGGTGGTTAAGTTTTCAAGGAAGTCAGATGCAGGGCCCTATCTACTTACTATATATCAGCGCACCCCACTCGCTTACGCAACATCCTCCCCTCTATCCATGCCTTAAGCAACCCTTCGCCCCTCATTGCCTCCTTCGACAATCTTCTTTGCCTCTCCATAATCGCATCCAGAAGTTACTGCCATTAACCAACCATACCCAGCACTTCCTCGTTTTATCTTCCTGAGCGTTTACCCTGCCTTCTCCATCCTCCTCCACACCCGCATCTACAGCTCCTGCAGCCAAGTGCCCTCTCATCGTATCTCGGAGTCCACGTTTCTTACCCATTATAAGGCGAGGCTCTGTATCAAGGCCTTTACCAGCTTCCTCTGATCACGGGGACCTTGGTTAAGGCTATGAATATGACATAATTGTACGCACTGGACAAAAAAGGATAAAATATCCTTGTCCGCCAAAGCCAATGCTTTGCCTTTTAGTGCCAAATTAGCATTAATTTTCAGCTGAAACTAATGACTACCTCATAGTAAGGTGCATTCCATTGTAGGGGTACAAATATTCGGGACATGCAGGAAAATATATATGTACATATAAACATATGTATACGCATACATATCTTATTAATTTCTGTTTAACTCCGCCTTTGTCCAAACATTGATACATGGTTATGAAGATGATGGTGAAATCGGTAAAATTGTTTCATCAATTGCTTCATCTTATGGTGATTCATCAGCATATTTCCGTGCGAGTCACCTCAAGGTTGTTTGGTAGGGAGTGAGTTTTTGTTCAAATGCACTACACTTCATTCTTCCAAATTCAATGAAAGAAATAGTTATGGAGCAACTTTGGCTTCGAATTTCTATTTTCAAAGATTAGTAAAATTTTCTGTAGTGAGTAAAGTTAGGCTTAGTGTTGCTGTGAATATTTTTTTAAATTTCATGTTAATTCTCCTTCGAGTAAAATGTTATTCGAGAAAATTTTAAGCCGTAGCTTTTGTCCCTTCACGAAAGCCATTAATTATACTGACTCCAGCCTCCATTTCTATTCTTTAGGATTTGATATAAATACGCTGCTATAATACATGTCACCATTTCATCTCCCATAAAATTAAATCTTTACACGGCTGGTGACCTAACACCCCCTGCCACATGCCCAAGCGGCGGCTCGCAGGGTATTATGTAGATGTTGGTGTCATGATTTTTAACCAATTGAGGGAAGGGTATAATTACTTCAGGGTTAAAACATGGATCACCGAAGAAACAATTAAAATATGGAACACCATACAGGAAAGACGAAAAAGTTGGATTGGACACACCCTGAGACACAATGGGTTTGTGAAGAAAATAATTGAAGGCAAAATAGTGGGAAAATTCCCCAAAGAATGACCCAGTAATAAGTTCATGGAACAAATAAGGAGGAATTTACATAGGAAGAGATACCAGGAGTAAGGGAACTAGCATTAGATAGGAAATGCTGAAGAACTGCAGTCAACCAATTTCAGGATTGAACAACTAATGATAAAATGCTTTTTAAGTAGTTTACCAGGAAATTTGGTAAACAGGGTAAGCAGCAGAAGTTTCCCTTGGAAACGTTGCTACCACGGAGTAGTACATTCGTCACAGTATGTCGGCTGTGTGCTCCTACGAAAACCGGAAGTCTATCATTTAAACCTAAATACCCGTGTTATATTATCGATGACCTAAGTTGAAACCAATGTATTAGGTGACATAATATCTAGGGCATGTTCTACAACAATTTGCACAATTTTATTCGGGCGGAATTTGGCATAAATAATGGATTGTGAAGTGATGCCCTAGCACTGCCATTAAGGCAATGTATTTCAGCGTTTAAGCTTCCCTGGTTTAGGGTAGTGCGAGCGAGATAGTTCCCTAATCGCAATAGAGACCATATTCGACTTATAATTTTTAATTTCACCAGCTGTGAGACACACGAATTAAATATTGCATTATTAATGGTGCAATAATTTAGTTTTACATGGCAGAAATTATTAGTAGTCAAATGAAAAAATCTAGATAAGTCTTTAACTTGACTCATTTTTTTCACACGGTACATTTGAAACTCCATCAAAACGGAAGGTTTTTCTTGATGCCGAAGAATTTACTGCGGTGACAATATGATTAATTTTCAAAAATAGTTGAGAAAACACACAAACTACTCACTGTTGATTTTTTGACGAGATCTAAGTGTAGGGAATGCCTCATGTTTAACATAAGGTCTCTCTGGAGTGCATACACGTACCATTTACCATGTAAAAGGGCTGGTATTTATTGGCAAATATCTCGGAAAGTAATGTGGTAAGGGGTTAAATTTTTGGTGTCTATGGAAGGGTGATATATTTTCCTTTAAAATGAGACCAAATTCATTGATTTCTAAGTAAAATGATATTTCGCTCAAACTACCTTAAATTCATCATTTTTAAACCTATATATATTCGTTAAATGACCCATGACGTTTTAATATTTTTTCACCCTCTGATGGTAGGAATCTTACTTTATAATACATAGGTATTAAAATCTTGATAGGTCATCGGACATGCTTAAGATAAAGGTTCATCCTTAAATGCCAGTCATGCATCAGCATTTTTTTGCGAAATCCAGCCAGCTTGTAAATTTCTCGAAGTGCTATACTCTAGCAGCGTGCTATCATCGTTTTCGAAACTATGAGTATTATAGTTGGCACATGGCAACTAAATTAATGTACAGTGATGCAAAACTTGCACACGAAGCATTCGGGTCTTGCTGTTAACACCACTAAAAAGTAAGCGTAGTCAGTTATGAGGTAAAAGGCTTTCCTCCGGGATTTTTTGTCCTGATTTATTTCACGGCAGTGAATATTTCTCGTCGAATTTGTACCCCCCCCCATCCCCATTAGTTGAAATTACGTTTCCTAAACCTCAAATCTCTTGTATCCTCTATGGATAACCTGTTTAACCGATCACCACACTAGTTATAAAACTATGAAGTGGATATATTGATCTCTTTGATTTTCTCTTTTTATTTACACTCCATCCTTTTGAATTTCTCGCGTCACGTTATTCGTTACCGTCTTCTCCTTCTTATGCATAGTGACCTGTAAGTCACCTCGAGGGTGTGTTGTTTGGGGTGGATATTCACCATCACCAAACACCCACGAAGGGGTAGGTGGCAAATGTTTCAAGAACTATGAGTGCTCGCATATTATGCAACTATAAACTATTATGGAGATGCTACAATTAGGAGCTCAGAAAGTATGCAAGACCTAATCGTTAAGGATAATTAAATACGCATTTTATATCAAATTCTCTTATTAGAAAAATCACCTATTGAAAAAAACTTATATTCACTTTTTAATGGAAGTTATAATGGTGTCTAATTCTGCTCGGAAAATTGAATTACAAACTTGTTTCTATTCTTACTGAATGCATCATTTCGTGGTTACCTAATTCGTCACCTATTTAATTGACTGACTCATTATCCTCATCTGAAATATGCTGCCTGTGTATGGGATTCATATGAAGCGGGGTTGATATCGGAATTAGACCGCATGCAGCGAAGAGGAGCTAGGTTTGTTAAAAGATACTTTGATAGGTTTATTAGTGTGTCTGGATTGTTAGAAGAATTGAGATGGGAATTGCTATCAAAGCGTGGATTAAATTATAGGCTTAATCTCCTAGCTAAATTTCAGGAAAAACATTTCTATGACGACGTAAAAAACATACTCTTAATCCCCTCGTACTACGGCAGATTAGATCGTGCTAATAATATTAGAGAGATAGATTGTAGAACCGATTGTAGAACCGAACCGGTTGTGTATAGGGATATAACAAATTCCGAAGATAGCGACTCGTTAACAATCGACCTGCTTGCTATTCATGCTTGGTGCGAAAAGTGGCAGATGGAACTGAACATAAAAAAGTGTGTAGCTGTCAGCTTTTGGAAAAAGAAAAATAGGCCAGGTAGGGCTTACAGAATTAATAATACGGAAATTATTCACGCCGAGTCTGTTAAGTACTTAGGGGTCACAATTACTCACGACATATCTTGGGGAAAACATATTCGGGAAATATGTGGTCAAGCATACAGGAAGCTAGGCTTGATCAAGAGAATACTCGGAAAATGTGATGAGAAAGTGAAAGAACGTTGTTATTTTTCAATCGTTAGGCCTCATCTGGAATATGCTGCCAGTGTATGGGATCCATATGAAGCGGGGTTGATATCGGAATTAGATCGCGTGCAGAAAAGGAGATAGGTTTGTAAAACGATGCTATGATAAGTTTACTAGTACGTCTGGATTGTTAGAAGAATTGGGATGGGAATCGTTATCACAGCGTAGATTAAATTATAGACTTAACCTCTTAGGTAAATTTCAGGAAAAACATTTCTCTGACGACGTGAAAAACATACTATTAACCCCCTCGTACTACGGCAGATTAGATCGCGCCAATAAAATTAGAGATAGATTGTAGAACCGATATGTATTAAATGTCATCTTTTCCGCGTACCATTCGGGACCATAACAGCTGTGATCGTCGTCATGAATAGTGCAAATAGCGACATTAGCTAGACTGTAGATCTTTTTCTTTATATTTTCTACGATCTTATTTATGCATGATGTAAATATTGATGTTCTTATTTATGCATGATATTTTGAATCTGTAGTAATAGTCCTTGTACCTCTTGCATGTTGGAACGATTGACGATAGAATGTTTCTTGGTTATTAGATTTTAATGGGCACGTTGCATGGGTGGTACGCTGGTTTCAATGTAGTTTCGGTGTTCTGCCGTATAATTCATGCATGCCTGGTGTGGAAGCACCCCCTGCCACACATCCTTTGGGTGGCTTGCAGGGCATGATGTAGATGTAGATGCAGAGTATGCTATGTGAGATTTTCCTGCAAATGGTAAAAATGATTGTTGATTTTTCATAATTTTATGGATATTTTTTAGTGATCTCTCATTGTTCGCCTGCAAATTAGCATTTTAGCGCCTCAATCCTTAAGTGCTCTCTCAGAAGTACCGCTTTAACCAAGATTTGACGAAATATATAAATTGTACCAGTGTAGTAATCGCTTCGGTTTCGTCCATTTCCATTCCGAGTTTTCTCTTCTTCGACCCTGTGACTCTTTGATAGTTCCTCCATTCTCATCTTAATCACTTCCTTAAGATTTTGGCTTTTATCATCGCGTTTTGGTGTTTCTGGGCGTCTTCTTCAGCCTTTTTTCTTTCCATGTAACCAATTATGTATATACATTTCACAATGACTCCTCTCGTCTCCACTTCCCAGATTATAATTTTTGAAGCTTTATGTTTCATTTGCCATTTGTTGCCATTTATTCATGTTGATTTTTATTTGCTCATTCGAAACACCTCTTTTTTGACAAGTCCGTTTATATTTACTGTAAAGCAACCACGTAATATCTCTTAAATTTTACGCTTTTAATTTTGAATAATTAAATGCTGTCGCACAGCTCTCGGAAAATCCTCACTTATGCATATATAGGCAACGTCAGGTAACCCTATCATAGTACCAGCATGTACACTCAATATCCAAGTCCCTTCAAGGGTTGAAGTCTTCTTTTTTAATTTTTAATTTAATTTTAATTTAACCTTTTATAATTAACTTTTATCCTTTACAGCTCTTGGGGAATTTGATTTTTTCTGCAATTATGGAAGCTTTATTCGTGGTTAGGTGAACGTAATGAACGATCAATACAAAAATTTCCAGAGTTAAAAACTGCTTGCATATGTATTGCTGTCTAGATGTCAAAGGTACTTCCTCATAGTGATGTAACGTCATTAAAGCATTGTTATTTTTTATATATTTTACCATTGAAGATTCATTCTAGGCCATTTAATATGATTTTGGCTGGTTTGATGACTAGTCGCTTATTGAAATTGTATATTTTCCTTAGTAATCTGATGTGAATGGGTGCCTCCGTGGAATGCCTTCATATGCTTTTAATTAGGACCATAGAAATAAACGAACAAGTAAGATGTATCTTTGTTCAATAATTGATCGAAATTAATGAATCTCGGCGTTGCGGCGTTACCGCCTCGACATTACTCAACTTTTCTAATGCAATAAATGAGTTTTTTTTAGAATAGTGCGTTAATATTCCGCCACACATTAAAAACTCGCTAATTCCGAGTATTTTAATGAATAACCCCCCTACCGTCCTCAGAGTGCTATGCGAGGGTGGTCTAAATAGAGGAATGTTTTTAACGCCACATTTCGACTTTTAATTAATTTATTTTTTCGTCGCAAATAGTCCGGCTCGGTGACTCCCGTGCTAGGTAACCCTTCCCATCCTTTCAGTTTGGCCGCTTCCCTAAACAATGGAGTGGCGGCGACTCGCTGAGAATCGGTCCGAGAATAGACTTAGAAATTAACATTCGGGGGACTCAGAGACTGTTGTGAGGGCTTCAGAATCGGTTTCCGGGTTTGCTGCTATGCGGCGCCTGTTGTATATTCGGGAGTAAAAGGAGGGGGGGGTTGGGAGGAGAGGTATACGCGTCCATAGTGCGGTTTGTGGGGCCTGAGGATGCGACCCGAAATGAAGCTATTATAAGAGGGCCACGAGCGACCGGACCGCCTCGCCAGAACGTCTTCGTCCTCAACAAGATTGAGGTTCGATATTTCGGCAGCTCGGAAATACGCGGCCACGCTAGATCTTGTTTCAAATTTGTATTCCCGGAGTCCCCCACATAGACACCCGGAGGTTTTAAGTTTTGCTTTCAACTGAGATTTGTCTCGTTTCGACCCACTTTACCTATGCAATCATGTTTTGATGCGTGAACGTTATTTCTGACTCCAAGGCCAGAAATGGTCTCGGTCTTACCCGGCCTCCGGAAGGAGTGTACGTCAATCGCATGCGAGATACTTCCGAGGAAATGAGAGGCTTTTGAGTGAGATACCCCAAGGCATTAGACAAGTGATGTATCCAAGTCTTCGAAGTACCCTGTTAAATACCCCCAGGGTGAGTGGCAGGAGATGATTCAGCACAAGACATGTAGTAATCATAACAGTTCACGATTTAGCCTTGCTCAACTCCCATAGTCGCCGAATGAGGACCAAAAACGTCAAGTAGAATACTGATAAGCGAGACTGTAAGTTAGAAAATTGCTTTGTATGAAACATGCTTGATAAGTTGATTGACCATAAAATTCCTGCTGAGAGCTTATAATCAGTATATGTATATAAATGAATTGCTGTTCGTTAGTCTCGCTAAAACTCAAAAAACGGCTTGACCGATTTGAATAATTCTTTCTTTGTTTTGCTCACTTCAATACAGGGGTGGTTTAAAAAGAAAAACAATAGGGGAAATGCTAAAGAAAAGCAAAAAAAATTCAAAATTGGTAATTTTGTATGGAAAATCGTCTGACGTGCTGTACAAAACTGTCATTTCCTCCATCGCCACTTCGGATTACTTTTAATAGACGGCGATCATGGCAGACAAACGTAGTGTTTATATACTCTTTGGGCAGACCTATCATCTAACTGACGTGCTATATTCTCATTACTTCATTTCTTTCTATTTTAAGAAAAGACTTGGTGAATTTAAGTTCACTTATAAAAAAGGAAGTGTGAATGTGCGGTCACTTATGACTACCAAACCACTGCACGGAATGACGTAAAACTTTGTAACATGATTCCATATGTCACTTGAAAGGTTTATGGCTACTTTACGTTTACCTATTTGTCTCCGGTTTGACTCCAGACGAGTGAAAGCGTGTCCATAAGAAATACGTGTAAAGTTCGATAAATGTTTCTCGGGTTTTCCACCGGGTGAGCAGGTCCATGGGACCCAACGTTTCGGAGAACGACTTGTCCTCCATCATCAGGGTGACATCAGGGTTCGGAAGCTGACACCCTGATGATGGAGGACAAGTCGTTCTCCGAAACGTTGGGCCCCATGGACCTGCTCACCCGGTGAAAAACCCGAGAAACCATTATCTATCAGATACGCCGGGAAAACCTGAGATCCTTCACGTGTAAAGTTCGTTTTTCTGGTATACGGATCTTTTTTCTTTTGCATATTTAAATTAGTAATAATATGCATACAAAGTCGCAACGAAGACCATTGGAAAGAAAAATAAATAAACCTTCTCATTACTGCAATCGATTTTTGTTTATCATCTGATTCACTTTAAATTTTGATAAAACGATCATAAAATGGCTGAAAATTCACCGTTTTCGGTACGCTGTCCCCTTAACGACCGATGGCATTGTTGTAGGAGAACCCCATATGGATATATGGTGAATATAGGCCCAGAAAGTATCAATCGAATAGAAGAATCCATAGAATCCATAAGAAATACATTTTACGAGATATAATTTGATTGCTATCGATAGTTTTGATCACGTGAATTGAATATTCAAAATAGCCGTTGCCGTGGTCCACCAACAAGCATTACTTTGCACAACGATATCCAAATATGGCTCGAAAAAGAAAGGTGTCAATAGGTAGGTCTTCTGCGGCCAAGAGATCGAGTACATAATGAAATAGCGTAACTACCCACCAACACGAGGAGAGACTTTCTGAACAGCAAGACAGAATGGCAGCTTTGACAGAAATCAGACGGACTGGAAAATGACGATAGGCCACGGCAACAACGAGAGAGGAACGATAAACTCAGGAATTGCGAAACTGCAGGGCTACACTCTACTCAAATGGAACGTAATCGTACGACAATTCTTCATTCAAGGCGAAGAGCGGAAGTCGATTCGCAGAAAGTACCGTTCAATTACAAGCCTGAAGTGGATTATCATTCACATACAAATATAATCATTGGTGAAATGGAATCCATTTGCCGTAACTGTTAGGCTAGAAAATTTTCGAATGAACCTGCATGAATGTGCTGCTGCAATAGGAAAGTGCCTCTGCCATCACTATGAGAATCTGCAGACCCAAAATGCAAGAGGAGTCTACGAGAGAGTGAATTATAGGAACCAAACTAAATCGAGCTAATATGTAAAAATCTAATATTAAAAATAGATAAAAATGTAATGGTGTCTGTTTGTCTGTCAGTTGCTTCATCACGCAAAAACTGCTGGACCGATTGAGATGAAATTTGGCATGTAGATACAAAATATGTTTGGCCATAAAATAGACTGTTTTAAAAGGCCTTTAGAGCCCTCAAGAACCCCCCTGTAGGGCCCTGGTGGTCCATGTTAAGCATTGGGCTCGGTACAGTAGTTTCATTTTTTACCTTTTAACAGTATTCTTACTCAAGATAGAGGGCTGGGGTTTCTTTATCGTATAGCGAAATAAAGGAAGTTTCTTATTATTTCGATCGATTTTCTTTATTCCTTCGTATTTGTCTGGAAATCATATTTTGGCTAAAAAATCTCACATTGTTCTTTGAAATCAAAAATACCATATTTCCTTGACAACCAAAGATTTGATTTTCAAAGGATATTTGCGCCTCTAGCATTTAAATATAAAATAAACCTGCAGATAGCGCATAGAAATATGGTAGTCCATGGCCCATAGGCCCATGGTAGCGTATAGAAATAAAATCTGTATAAGAAGGGCAAGGAATCCCAAGGGCCTCATGATAGATTACTTCGGGGGGTAATCGATAAGTTTTATGTATACTTACAACAAATATACTCTTCAATATCTGTTTTCAAATTAGCTCTCATAGAGGCTCTGCATGCATATGAGAGAACACTTACGTATAAAACGATCCACATAAATACCCAGGTGTCAGCGTCTCTAATACAACGAACACAATGTACAAGGTGGGTTACGAGCTCCTCAAATGACCACGCTGACAGTATTCTTCAAGCTTTGTCAGTCAGGTTTCCTTATATAATAAGTTCAATGTTTCTCATTCCCGTTGAATTTCAACTGGTACCTTCCGCTAGTTAGAGGATAAAAGATTGAATGATCACGTGTTGGTAATAAATGAATGTAAATCTATATTCATTCATTCAGCAATGATCGATAGAAAGAACACCAAGTGCCATATTTCTGCTCTTGCCAAAAATATGGATAATGATTGAACCATATCATTTAAAACAAGAGCAATAGACCTAATAATATTATAATATTTAAATAGTGTAATATTAAATAATAGAATAATATTTCGTCCCTCAACCCTGAGGTTGACTCGCCACTGCCTACGAATTACCCTGCAAGCTACCTCCGAGGTGTGCGGCACGGTGTGATTTCAATCCTGGAATGCAGTATTTGTCCTCCAATACGGCATGTGGAAATGACTTATTAAGCGTATCAGATCAATTTATTGTGGCTTAATGTTGTGGAGCGACGAGATGGAATAAGTCGTAATAAAAACATTGTATAGTTTGACTATGTTTTAATGCTGTCTACCGGTTTCAACGTCCAATTTGTTTTGTCTTGAAAATGACGCTATAGACGTTGAAACCGGTAGACAGCATTAGTGGAACTGTACAACATTTCATTATGAGCTATTTATCCAACATTTTTTCTTATAATCGAATGTTGTAGCATTATTATTCCCAAATTCATTAAAACCACACTCAAACATTCAAAATGATTTGTGTAAGATTTAACCCTCTTACTGCCACAGGCCGATACATCGGCTTTTGCTCCACAGGCGAAAAGTGCCATGAGCCGATATATCGGCTCGAGCACAAATTATTTTTCAAACTAATTTTGTTGTAATAATTACATTTATCCTTTATGAAATGTATCAGAATATTCTAAACAACAATTAATTCATTTATAGCAAAAAATGAAAAAAATTACATTCCTATCTAAAATAGTAACATCATATTGTTTTTGTTTCATAAGGTGCTACAAAACTCCCAAATTCATGCTGGCACTTTTTGCTGGTACCACCAAATTTCGGGGGCACTAAGAGGGTTAATGATGACATAAAGTGTACACTAAGATAAAAATGTGCAAGTCAAAAAGTTTGATTTGTTGACTGGATTGTTTTTGGCTCCCCGTCATAACGCGGCGCCACCAATTTTTTTTTTTTTAATTTAGGAGGAAGTATCGAATGTGGCCACATCCGGTTTTGGACCCGGTTCCTGAGGAGAAACAGCCTGAAGGAATAGTAAACATTGGGTTACAATGCTGGTCATTTTATATCCTCCTCATCTTTGGCTCGAGGCGTGATTAAGGCATAGATCTCTCGAGGAGAGGATCGTAACTGGGATTTACGATTTCTCGCATTCATCCAATACGGTCTCCTTTGTCCTCTCATGTTCCACCCATCCTTCATGATCTCAACTTTTTGGTACATTTAAATGTGTCCTTGAGAATTATTGTGGTTTTCCTGTTCATGACTAACTTGAATTTTTTATACTTTATTTCATCGGTAAAGCAAGTCTCAACGTAGCTTATAGGCAATCATGTGAATGACAGTATCATAGAAGATAAAAATACATGGGTATAAGATGGCTAGAAAATAAATTAGAATTCACAGGGGGAAATGATACAACCTCTTTCATCGATTCTACCGATATCAAGTATTACACCTAAATCTATTAAGTTTTTGCCATGATTTTTCCGCCATGAGGTTTCAAAGTATTGAGCCAATTGTATTTACTTTCCTTTATTTATTGCTGCAGTTAAGCCAATTTCTCGCGCAGATACCTCGTTTTCTACCGGTAATACAATCTGAATTGGTACTACTTCACTAACTATGGTGCATTCCGCCGAATAATATGTTCGTAACTGGCATTTAAGATCATAAAATATATTGTGGCAATTGAAGGGTCGGTTATTGAACAAGCCTAACTGAAATTTTCCCAATCCTTTGACATTGATTATTAACCTTAATATTGTCGGAGTTAATGCGTTTCTAGTGCCAAACGTTATTTTAAATTAAGATCGATTTCCAAAACTGAGATTTTGGACGTAATGCCAATGTCAGGAAAACAACTTTGATAAATTTTAAAATACTCGCGCATGGACGAATTAGTCGAAACGGTCCAACATGGCATTTACTTTATATGCTCAAGGTTATTGGATCAGGACCCGTGGTGATCTTCGTTGTGGACACAATAATTTTTCAAGCAAGTTTTAAAAAAATTAGGAACAAATTTGATGCAGGGTTGTTTTTTATGTGGTGTAACTTGCCATGTATGAATTAATGGGAATTATAGAAGAATTATATTTGGCTTGATTTAATCATTATATGATATTGTTTTCGGTGAGGTTTCCGAAGCAAAGCAAAAATTTAAGCAAAATTGTTTGAAGAATATTTGTTAGTCCTATCCTTGACTCTGCGCAACTCCCTGATATTCGTTAGTAACCATTATAATAGTCACATGGAATGTAATTTTTCGTGTTTGGAATTAAATCTGTGTGTATGTCAGCGAATTATTACAAAATAAATCTCATGTGTCATAAGGCTACACGCTGAACTAGCATTGAATTGTCAAAAAAAAAAACAAATCGTTACTTAATTGGAATATTTCCCTTTTAATTGTTAATTAGAAAAAGGTTATCGCAGAGTTTAACAAAAATCCCTACTGAGTAAAAAAAACCGTTCTAACTTCGTATTGATTTTCATCATAGAGTATTTGACGACCTACTTTTTGCAGGATATGAAATTAATGAATCGCGAAAAGTCTGCTGTTTGCTAAGAAAGCCACGAATGGGTTGGTCAGTGCTTCATTATGCATGCGCAGTTGTGCTGGATGGAAGTAGGCGGTACTTGTCATAAATTTCTGGATTAAGCTGACCGGTGAATTTGCAAAACGCATTCGGGAGATTCAATCTTTGAAGGTTTGCTTACTTTTGACGGCCGCGAATTGCCTGTCACCCAATTTCCTGCGTTCTCAAAAGGCTCCAGGAAATTAAACATGGGCAACGGTAGCCCACTTTTCGAGTGAGGCTATCGCTTTTTCAATGATACTTTTGGATGTTATCTTTTCCTATTCCTTAGCTATTTTTAGATATTACATAGTGGGCCACAAATTCCATCTTCCAACCGTAGTTGCGATGAATGTTCGCGC
Source organism: Ceriagrion tenellum (assembly GCA_963169105.1). Taxonomy (NCBI): domain Eukaryota; kingdom Metazoa; phylum Arthropoda; class Insecta; order Odonata; family Coenagrionidae; genus Ceriagrion; species Ceriagrion tenellum. The sequence goes on from OY720637.1 coordinate 52,468,026, forward strand.
AGTCCATGTGGGTATTGCGATAGTTACCTGAAGTGGAAAATAAACTCTGCATCTCAAAGTTATACTTCTCACGCAACAAATGTCCATTTAATTTTCTAAAAGTTATCTATTTGACACTGGTTCAGTCAAAATTAAGTTATGGCTTAAATTGCGGGGGAGGAGCCTGCAGAAATACAATAAACCCCGTACTCTTTCTGTGAAAGAGGATAGTACATGTGATAATGCACAAAAACAGTTTCTCTGATGCATTCCATCTGTTCTTAGAACTGAACACATTGCCTCTCAGGTATATGTTTTTTATAAAGTCTTAAAGAAGTTTTATTTAAAAAGTGGCGACGAAGCAAATTTGCTACCCAGGACACAAGCCCTTAGTTTGCGTAAAAGAAATGCTGTTTCTTTACCTAAGCCTAGATGTTTTGTTTAAATGTAACGAAAAATATTTTATGTCCTTCCAACACACATCAAGGAAGAAAAAAACATCCGAAAGTTTCTCAAGGATATAAAACATGGGTTGTTACCTATAAAAAACATCGATGTTTTTTTCTGCAATTAGCACGTAATATTTATTAAATTAAATGTAAAAAATGGAGCGTTATTGTAATATTATTGTTATAGTAAGTATATCTGACCATGTATATACGTGTCTCATATTTTGTAACCACTTTTTATCCCTTTGTATATCTCTGAGTCATTTTTTGCATTTTTTAATAATTCTTCACTGTATTGTTAAACACTTCATTGCCAAATTTAAATCATGTTTTGTTTGTTGCTATTGCTTTTGAATTGGCGATCTGATAGTAGCCCCAATACGAGCACATTATTAGGGATTACCTGTTATACTACACTGTAATTCCTAACTGAATTAAATTATTATTATTACTCCTCGGCGGATTTGAGAGTAAGGTCAAGACAGATGTGCAAAACTATTAGAAATTCATGGAAAATTTTATCATTTTTGGTGTAATTAACTATCACTAATAGGGTATTGGATGATTTAAAACAGTGCACGTAGTTTGTGGTAGTCATATATTGGGACCTAGACTTCCGTCGCTCTCTTCGTCAGTTTTTGTACCAGAGGACGGGGGAGCGGTTCGACCGTGAATATGAACAAATATCGCTTGCCTGTGGAGGAATCTGTCTCTCTTACGCTCGTATGTCGGGACTTGCTTTGTACCTCATTGATGGAGATATTTAATGGATATATTTAAGTTATCGTGTGAGAGAAAGGGCACTTCGGTCTATACTTCGTTGTCATCTCATTCTCATAAATCTAGTTGTATGATATTTGTCATCTTCCAGCACTTATGGCCCCTATTTAACAATCTCTGGTTAAATTTTTTTGTTTGAAAACCTAAAGTCAGCGAATCGACAGTGGATGTAATACAAAAAATTGACGGCAAGTTACCAAAAATCGAACGCCATCAATGCGTCAAACATTAACTGGGCATTAGAAAACTTGTCCCATACAGGTATCTCGACAAAAATGTGCCGGGGAAAAAATAGCTTTGAAGCCGTTGAAAGGTGAATATCCGAAAGAATCCAAGAGGAAGCCGAAGAAAGAATCTGATGTACTGAGATGTAATGTAACGGGGCGCCGGCCCCTGTGGCGGCGGGGTTAAGTCCTCGCCAGCTTAACTGAGGGTCGTGGGTTCGAGGCCCACCTGGATGGGTTTTTCACCACCCAGGGCATGTCAAATTCTGTTGGTCCGTCCCTGGCAAACCTGATTACAGGCTTAGCAGCCTATCGGGATTCCAGGGACATACGAGCCAACAGAATCGTCCGGCAAACAAAAAAATGTAATATGGTAAATAATTGAAATCTGCTTGAAGTGGTGGACAGACTTTGCGTGTCAAATGTACTAAACGTCAAAAAATCATGCTAAAATATAGTTTTCACGGGTTTTTCGCCCTGTGAGAATATGAGAAAACATCTCCACCCGCCTGAAAGATTTGAAGGCCTTAATTGTCAAACAACTGACAAATTGGAAACGAGGGATAATCAGTTTTTTTGTTGCGCGAGTGTGGTTGGAGAATGCGTGAGTTTGGATCCTTTTCATCTACATCTACGTGATACCCTGCGAGCCACCACGAGGGTGTGTGGCAGGGGGTGAAGATCACCAAACATGCACTATTGACATGCAAGATATTTAAGGGGGATATGCTAGATAATAGGGTCACATGGAGCTAGATGGTTAGTATCTATATAATAAGGAAGGGATTATTGGTTGTTATTACATGCATCATGCACTACAGACTACTCTAACTATATTTCACCTACCTATCCCTTTGCCACGCTGCCTATTGTTCTCTCTTATAGTACGAGGGAAAAATGACATTTTAAATCTGTCGGTACGACAAACTATCTCTCTAATCTTGTTAATATGATCAAACCTAGCATAATACGCAGGGGTTATCAATATATATCTAACGTCATCTGTGAAAAACTCTGTTTCGATTTTACTTAAAAGGTTTAACCTAAATTTTAAGCTGCGTTCTGATAGTAATTCCCATCCTAGTTCTTCTATTAAGCTCGTAACACTTATACAATTATCATAACGGCCTTTAACAAACCTAGCAGATCTTCTTTGCACGCGCTCTAATTCTTTAATCATACCTTCCTCGTACGGATCCCATTTACTAGCGGCATATTCTAAATGAGGCCTGACAAGTGTAAAATAGCTTCTTTCTCGTACTCTCTCATCGCATTTGCCTAGAACCCTTTATACGAATCCTAATCTACGGTTTGCTACACTAGTTATTTCCCTGATGTATTTCCCCCATGACATGTCTTCAGTGATGGCTTTTGGTCGAAACCAATAAAGAGTAACGAAAGCAGGTTTCCAGATACGAGAGAAACCTTCTGAACCTTCTGTTCATGAATTGAAAGTGGTGTTTTTCCATGCCATCGAGGCAGTCAAACGCCAAATGAGTCAGCAAATATACGTATCAGCTATATAGATTTATTTGAGTAGTCTATTTACTTGCGAGTGTGTTCACCAGCTGAACACAGTTAACACAGGTTACACAAAATTCATGTGGGATATAATCTATCAATTGCAGTATAACTATCATGGAATTTGACCCACAATCGTGTAAGTAAAAACAAATGATGAATCACGCATTTTTCTTTGTGCCGTCAAAAAAAACTACTTTTACTCATGACTAGCCTAAGTCATTAGAAAGAAATATTAGGTCGGGAAGCATGAAACTTATTCTGCGAATTTATTATGAATAATCATTTCTCCGGCCATATGAGCCGACTGTAGCTCCATTATTATTGAATTAACCCATTTCGTCTTCAGTTCCGGTAGTTATTTGCTAGTAACTTAAAATTAAATTTATTTGTTCCTTAATGTTATCACCATCCAATTTTCTGGGAGAATTCGCTTCAAGAAAACAGATATTCGCGAATTGAACATTTACATTACGTAGAAAAATGCTATTTCCCCATGCTTGACCCATTCTTGTATTTAACACCGTATAATTTCTAGTTCGATTTGCGAAATAAATAGCTTAGAAAATTAGGTCTTCTTTGTCGTATCAAATACAGGAAACGTTTTCCTATAACTAGCCGGAATGTGAATTACATGACATGAAGCCGTTTTGCGGGGAACCTCTTTAAATTCCCTCTATAATTAACTCCATGGCCTCCTGCCTTCGGACGTGAGGTGATTACAGACCTTTTGCTTATTTCATCCCCCATGTTTACTCTGTGTTAATGATGGTGTTCCCATACGAAGTTCGGGGTCGTGAGGCATGCACTTTTAACCTCCTTGAAACCGGCCGTCTGGCTAGCTGCGGTTTTAGCCGAAAGAACTAGATTGCCTGGGGCTTCCCTTGCCCTCCGGTGCCCATTATGGAAACAGGTTCAGACCGGTATGCACCTCTCGTGACACACGACTCGTGGAAAAATCTGAAAGTCATTCTCCTTCGGAAATATGAGATTATTCCGGCGGGAAAATTCGCGAATATTCTACTTTTCGGCAACTAGCGCCTCCCCTTTGTATGACAGCGCTATGGTAGGTATCGCATTACAACGTTAGTTATATTTGAAAACGGAGGTGCCCTGCCAAACACCCGTGTGGTGGCTTGCAGGGTAATAAGTAGTTGTAGATGTACTTAAATAGTCTTTAGAATAAAATTGAAGTCACTATACTTGAATCGGTTTAAACAATATATTTTATCTGTTTCTGTGCATTTTTGTCAATGACTCTCCGACTGTTTTTATTGGTCTGGTTTTCAGTCGCCGGACCACGATGCGCTGCTACCATGTTTGGTCGAGGCAAAATGTTTTAGTCCACCGCAAAGGGCAAAAGGCGAAGAATTGGTTCCGAATCTCCGGTGATCAAATGTCTGCCGGTAAGTATAAGGAAAATAAGTCTCTTTGATCTACAGTAATGCATTTCACTCTAAATATAATGGTTTCCTAACCATAATATTTATTTAATAGTAATTTTATAAGTGGTGATAAACTGCGAGATAGTTTCTCATTCAGCTTTTGTAGTGATTGATGGTGAATCATACCTCATTTGGCATACACGAGTAAACTCCCGCATTCATTCGGCGAGATACTAGTGAAAAAAATCAACCTTTTTTTTATAATTTTATTCAGTAACTCATTTTATTGTTAATAATAAAGATTGTGTTTCTCTAATGTTAACAGGTGAGGAATTCCATTTTCAAAATACCAGAGCTAATTATATGTATGTTCCCCTTCAAATATTAAAATAATGCTCTGACGTATCTAACGTTGTTTAAATTGGGGGTTTTTAACTGTTAAAACGGTCTCTACTAAGTGTCGAAAGAGAACGATTGCCGAGAATAATCTTATATGAGAAAATTTATGTCGAAGATTTAATGCCATAGGTACTTTTGCCTTGAATTTTCCATTAAATTATCGAATCATGAATTATAAAAAATGGTGGTTGTGTCACAGTCATTAAGTGGTGTTATTTGTGTAAATTTGGTCTGTGCGCTCCGGAGATTCATTAAAATAAAAATTTGGGCGACTTCTGTCGTAGAGATTAGTTAAATATTAATGTAGTGTGAGTAGTTTATATGTTTTCTAAATTCTTTGAAAACATAGATTACTATAGCCGCTGAACTTTGTATACATTTTTTATTATTATAACGGTAGGTGTTAGGTTTTGAAAGTCAGAGAAATTCCTCCCGATTTTCTACGCTGTCAGGGTCCTTTCTCCCTCTAACATTTCCTTTTTTGCCTCTGTATACGATCTACCCTTCATCATCCCATCCATAAATCCTATTCTCTTTCTGAAAACGCCTTCATAAGAGGAGATTTTACGCGGTTTCGTGTAAAGCTCAACGGCGAGTAATAAATTTATTTTCTTTTAAATACTGGAGAATACGCGCAACCCACACCCAACTCCATTTTTAATGCAATATATGCATCATAACGTCCATATTTTTCACATACACTTTTTCGAGCGCATAGCCACACTAAACCCATGAGAAATAGCTTCCATTTTTCATGCAACTATCTCAAGAGACGCACGTAAAGTAGCTAATATTTTGTTCTCATAAAAAAGTGGAAACCCTTAGCCTTTTATTTAAAATAAATATATTCAGTTTTATCTGAAGTATTTCTTATTAAAGCTACTTTAAGCGGAGAAGGCCGCACAAACTAATTCTAAGACTCATGATGTTCAAATAGCTCTGAGGAACTCTAGCAAGAATAAAAAGTCAGGAAAGGATAAAATCTCTCATTTGCTCCTATAAGTGAAGCCTCTAGGGGTCTTCTTCTAAAATACTAGTGAAAACAATCGTAATTTATTTTGAGAACTCTACCGGAGAAATAGGTATTTTTGAAAGTCAGAGAAACACCTCCCGGTCTTCTTATTAGGTCCTATATACCTCTAGTAGCCTTCACCCTATCCATAAAACCTATTCTCTTTCTTCCCCTTCCTCGCTTACCCTACATCCTTCTCTCTATCACTATCTTCAGCAATCCATCGCCTCTTATTTCTTTCTCCTACCACCCGCCCTGCATATCGGGGATTTCACTTATCAGTTTCCTTTTCTCACCCACCATACCAAGAACTTCCTTGTTCGTCTTTCTGTTTGTTCACTACACCATCTCCATCCTTCTCCACACCCACATCTCACATGCCTGCAGCCTTTGCACATCCTCCCTTTTAAGAATCCAAGTTTGAGCACCATGCACCGCTATGCTCCACATCAAGTTCTTCATCAGCCTCTTCTGCACATCCTTACTCAGGGTCCCTATCATCTGCTCCCTTATAATACTATCCTTATATATATACTTAGCTGACGCTATTCTTCTCCTTATGTCTTGCCTACTATGCCCATTTTCCTCTAGCGTACAATTCAAGTAATTAAAACGTTCTACCCGCGCCAATGTAGGTCTTCCCACTTTTAATGACCAGCCTCGCTTTCTTTGCCCTACAGAATCTCATCTTTTTCGTCTTCTTATGATTTATCTTTATTCCGAATTTCCTGCTCTGAATCTCTAAAGCATCTACTAACGCTTTTATTCCCTTCGAAGATCGACTAACCAACGCCTGTTCGTCCGCCACTGATCTAACCGACTATATCAGCAGCCCTCTCTCTTTGATTCCCTCTTCGAGTTCCTCCCATGACTGTCTTACCATTTCCTCAGCATAAATGCTAAAAAGCAAATTCGAAAATGGGCACACTTGCCATAATCCCCTCTATAGTTGCCCTCTCTGATTCACTGCCACCTCACCTGTGCCCTTAGCGCTATATATAGATTTTGTATCAGTCTCCTGTCTCGCCAATTTCTTCCGTTTTTATTGAGTATCTCCGTTAGCTTTTCCTAGTTTACTATGTCGAAAGCCTTTTTAAAATCCACAAAGCAAGCAAAAACATCCTGGTTATAATCTATGTTTCTTTCTTTAAGTGTTCTCATCACCGCAATCGCATTCCGAGAAGACGTTCCCTTCCTGAACCCAAACCGGTCATCGACCAAGTAGGAATTGGCCTCACCGACCTTTTTTTGATTATTCGAAATGAAACTTTGGCTGCCTTATTTGTCCTAGAGAATCAAATTATCTTTTTTTTGTCTTTCGATGATCTATCCTCATTTAGTATTTCCCGCACTGAAATTCTAACGCATCCACTGAAGCTTAATCGTCGAATATAAGGCTGTCTAGTCATTTCTAGCGTACGACGTGAGATATAAAAGTAATGTTAAAAGCCTATAATACGTATGTTCAGTAAATTATTTAGAAGTTTAGCCATAAATTCAAATTTTTGCGTATTGAGTTGTAATATGTTCGCATCATGCTTCTAAAAATTGCCAACACTTGTTTACATAAAAAGCAAAGTTTCTCTGTCTGCCTGTCTGCGCGTAAATTCCCATCCCAAAAATAAATACACGGACCTATTGGGTTGATTTTTATTTACATGCAGTCTTTTTTCTTTTGAATGCTCAGATTAGAAAGATGAAACGCACTCAGTCCAGGAGAGAGCCAAACGGAAGTATATATAGTAAATATATTTATTCTTTCATGCAAATTTTGTGAATACGTGAAATTTGGGAAAAACCCGTAAAATTGCTCCGCGTTTTTGTTGTCGAAGCCAAGGCTCATTTGAATTCATAGGGAAAAAAGGCCCGTGGCAAATCAATTAGAAGTGTTAAGCAGCATTGTCAACATTTTGTAGATTTAGAATAGAATAAGAATAAGAATGCTTTATTTGCTCTGGGTACATCACCCCTAAGAGCATTACAAAAGTTATCTAAAACAAAAGTTATCAAAAACAACTATCAAAAAAAATTATCAAAAACAATGGGATTTTCAGCTCTCACAATATACAATATACAACATTATAAGCATAAAAAACGATATACAACAAAATAAGCATTTAAGAACCACAGAGAGTGAAGAAGGTGTGAGAAAAGCTCATTCAATGTTTATCAGTGAGAAATCCATGGTAAAAAGTAAAAGGTTCGGAACCAAAGACAATGTACAATAAACCAAGCATTAAGTACCACAAAGAGAGTAAAATATGTAAGACAAACTTATTAGATATCAACCGTGAGAAGTCCAAAGTACCAAGTTTGGAATTACTTTGCAAGCAGGTAATGATATGTTTTGGATTTAAAGGTAGAGAGAGTCTGACTGTATTTTATATGGTACGGTAGAGAGTTCCATGTTGCCGTGGCGCTGACTACAAAAGATAGGTGATATTTTGAGGTACGATGCGCGGGGCAGTACGGATTGGCAGGGTCACTCCTGGTAGACATGCTCCGAGATAGTGGAGGTCTACTAAATAGGTCGTAAATGTACCGAGGTTCTCTCCGGGAAAATAGCACGTAAAGAAATGTGCAGAGCATGTATTGGCGTCTGTTTTCTATATTGAGCCAGGCTAGTTGTGCTCTATATGGAGTGATGTGCTCGGCACGGCGAATATTAAAAATGAATCGAATGCAGGAGTTCTGCAACCGCTGGAGTCTCTCTTTTTGTTCATTAGTCAGGTCACTGAAGACTAATGAGCAATAGTCAAAGTGCGGAAAAGCGAGTGTGGTGATAAGTAACTTTTTAGTGTGAAAAGGTAGTAGGTGCTTGAAAAGTTTAAGTCGATAGACTGTGCTATTGATTCTATTTGAAATTTGTAGTACATGGTCGTGCCAAGTGAGGTTCGTGTTCATTAATATTCCCAGGTTCCGAACGACGTTGGAATATGGAACAGCAAGGTTGTCTAGAATGACATTGGGGACTTCACCGAAATTTATTTTATTTATAATCCTCGCTGTACCAATAATGATTGCTTTGGTTTTCTCACAGTTTAGGGTAAGAAAGTTCGCTTTGGCCCAGTTTGCCACGGCGTCAACGTCCCTGTTAATTTGAGCGATCCCTTCATTTAGGTCTTGCAGATGACAGTGATAATAAATTTGCAAGTCGTCCGCATATAGCATATACTTACAATTTTTAATTACTTTAGGGAGATCTAATATGTAGATAGCAAACAACAGGGGACCAAGGACGGATCCCTGGGGGACACCTTTCACGGTAGGTAGCCAGGAAGATAGATTACCCTGAGAGTCCCGAACTGCCTGTTGCCGCCCAGTCAAATACGAGAGAAACCAGTTAAGAGCAGAAGAAACCAGTTAAGAGCAGATTTATATGAGTATCCTACATGGGATTACAGACGATTTGGAATTGTACACTGTAGACTTTAAATTAAGAAATGGCTCAAATGAATTGTATCACTGGAAATTCGTGTCATCTAGGGTTCGACATCCGTAGAAGTCGTAGAAAAATCGGTTCATAGGATCCGAACAAGACCGTTGAATACAATTATAACGGTTTATTCTGGAGGGAATTTAAAATAAGGTTTCCGTACTAAATTATTATTGTCCAGTAAAAACAAATGATGATAATTGAAATTTTGATGTATTATAAAATATATCTATGATGTAATAATTTCAATTTCTCTACATATTGAATCAAAATCCGTCACGCTTGACGGTAGGAGTACTCCAGTTTAAAATAAAATTCAATTAAGGCCCGGGGATGGGGTTGGTGTGTTGGTTAGAGTACTGGCTAACCATACGGGCGGCCAGGGTTTAAATCCCTGCAGAGGAGGATATTTTTAATAGGAAAACCCGATCCTACTAGTAGTGTCTTGTGGAGAGTACTTCAAGTATAGTATTCCGTATATCGAATGAGACGTTAAACCGTGGTCCCCTTGGCGCCTTTTGTTAAGTGCAGGCTAATGCCGACGCCGGGTTCCCATCCATCCTTCTTCCCTTACCTGTCCCCTATGGCGCAAATGATCCTAGCTGTCGGTCACCTCCCCAAAATCCAATCCTATCCAATGGATTGTAGCCTCCGTCATGGCTGAGTAAAGGTCTCGCTCAGGCTTCCTCGATTCCAGAAAAATCGCTATTTATTTGAAATTATATCATGATTTTTCTCGGATGGAAATTGGTTTTACGAGTATCTTGCCTCAAACGTCCTTTGTCAGATTTCTTAGGTCCCTGAACATTTCGTTTGCGTGGTTGAAACTTTAAAAAATGTGATGTGACAAGACCAAATGAAATCACTTTTTCTGCGGCCACTCGCTCTTACTCTCTCTCTGTTCTCCTTCCTTCTCGTCTTCTGGCCCCCCTTTCCCTCGCCTCTCTAGCACCGCCCGCCCTCTTCTTCCCTCCCCCCTCACTCCCTCCTCACTACTTTGGACTCCCGTTCCTCGCATCCTGCCATAAACATTTCAGCACACTCTATTAATTGCCTCGCTCCCCTTCCTTACTTTCGCTTGAAACCTCTCGGGCCTCTCCTCCTCACCCCCTGCCACCCTCATTTTAATTTTTTCAACACTAACTCTTTTACGCGCCCCCACCCCTTCCGTCTTCTTTTATTCGGTTTCTTTAGAATTAAATGGTTGTAACGGGAGTCACCACCTCTTATGAGAACACATACGCAACACCTTGCGGATTTCGAGATGAGAAATCGTTCTCAATCGAATAACCGTGTTCCAGTCCGTGATTTGTTTTTAATTGTAAACTTCCCACTTCCGTTTGTTACGTTATTGGAGTTATTTTTCCACACACATTTACCGTTGTTTTTAAACGCACCCTTTGTACTGCTCTTTTAGACGAATGGATGAAAAAGAATTTATTGATCTAGGGCGTGATGTCCTCTAAGATCAGAAAACAAATTACATTATTAGTAAATCATGAAAACAACATTATACACACTAATTTTTTGTGAAGGATCACTAAATAAACACAGATGAGTTGAGTCCCTACATTTCATGAAACAATACATAATTAAATTCATAATGCTACACACATGTGATTGATCTTGGAAACAACTGTAAAAATATCAACAAACAAATACAATAAATAACAAAAAATTATAGAGGCCATAACTAACTATCAGTATAAAGCATTGATGAACAAACAATGACAAGAATCCAGAAGATGGAAAAAATGAATTAAGAAAGATACATTTGAGAAAGTGGCAGATGAGTTATGATGCGTTTAGTAATAAGCTACAGATCTTTGACTGAATGGTTTTTATCGTGGTAAATCAGGTTTTGGCAACCTTTTTCTAGTTTCACTCCTCCTTTTCCTCATTTTACTCCTTTCTCAATCGATATATTGAAGAATGGGGTGATCTACTAGGAGAAATCTATAAGTCCTTTCCTGATTCTGTAAATAAATTAAAAATGAAGTTAAAGCATTTTTGAAATAATATGCTAGCACCTTGTTTGTGTGTATATAAATGTATATTTCCATGTGATTGTATTGGATATATTTAGTATATGTGGGTGTTATTTAGGTTAATTATAATAATCATTATCACTAGGCCAGCACGTAATTTAATGGCTGAAAATTAAATTAAATTAAATAAAACCAATTTGCGTTTTCAAGGGACCGATTTCGTGAGGAGGGATTTTCTTGTCATTTTAAAAAGTAAAAAAACTTTGTATAGTATCCCGTACTTTTATCGCCCCGTGGAAATGATGCGAAAGAGTGGAATACAAATCGGGTTTGCGAATATTATTAGCGTGAAATATACAGTCTAGTTGCTTGAGAATGTTCATCAGATGCATTTATAACTTTAATGAAACTTGGAATGCTTTACAGCCTAATTTCCATATATTAGCTGGCCGACATTGTAGAGTAGCATTGTGAGCTACCGGTAAGAGAACAAGCGTTGGTTGATAAGTTTCATTTGCGATTTTTATCCTGCCTTTCATTCCCATAGGTCGACGAGTCGATTCCCCCTCTCAGTCTTCATTTGGTGGACATAATTAGTTCAGTATCAACGCTGCATGTTGACGATAAGGTTTTGTGACATGGGAAAATGAATTGGATGCTGCGTAGGGTAATGATAAAGGATGACTAAGAGAAGTATTATCATTGTACCTTACCACTTACTTGCAACGAGTGTACATATATTGGCTATTGGCTTTTAGGTAGATAGGGTAAGATACCTGTGATGGCTTAAGGAAAGGAATATCATGCCCCTCCATGTATCAAGTTTATGGAAATGTGCCAGTTTAAAACATATGCATTTATTTGCATTCTGCAAAGATATTTGGTATGTTCTTCGCTATGGTGTTGATTTTTCATACAAATATGAAGTCCATTTTCAGCGTCTGCAATTTTTTCGCCTTCATAATTTTGGATCACCCTCAAGGGCCGCAGCCATGCAAATGCCAATTGTATGCCGGAGTTGCAAAAGTGGTGGAAAAAAGATATTTTTTTGAGCAAGATGAAAAGAATTTTATTTTCATATATTTTTTTAGGGATTCTTTTCTCTTTATGGATACCTAGGAAAATTTTCGCATCTGCAATTCTCTCCGTCCCGATGAACTTGTTCACGGAATACCTCGCCTTTCTATTACGGAGTTTTTTTAAAATATGATCATGAGACTATATTATACGTGATATTCACTGCAGAAAGGATTTCCACTGCGACTTGAATTTTTCCGTAGCCGTTGGAAACCTCATTACTACAATACTTTGTCGCAGATTGACCACATAAATAAACGATCTGCATGCATCTCTTACTGAATTACCCTTAGTTTGTTCGGTAAATACGACCTGGAGCTGGTTTGTCGATTCTTTTAATTATGACAATCAGCTGCTACTGCTAAGATGCCGGTGTTGGACACTACCACCCTTTGGGACCTTGTCCCATACATATTGCTGTGTTAAAAATGAAACGACAAATTTAAACCCAGTACAGCAACATTTTAAGATTCAGTTACATCTTAATTAATCAGTGTTAACAAAAACGATAACACCAAAGGGCAACTGTGTGAACGATATTATAATTTATGTTTGATATGATTTCATATTTGAATACAAGTTATCGGTATCACCTCATATCCTGGAGGTGGCTTGCACTGTGTTTTATTGGCGTTGAATTCAGCCACACATCATGACGATTGATCAGTTCGTAGCATAGATTATGGATGAAATCTTAAAGATGATTTGAATGCACGAAAAATGCGTTTTTCCCAACTTTGGCTTTACTTTTAACTTATTGTCTTCAGTATTACCGGTCCGGTCTAGTCGGTTGTCGGCGCTAAACGTGAGCGTAGACACGATTTGTGACACTAACCTAGCTCGCGAGTGGAGTGCGGAGGGGTAAGACAACCTGAATTGAGAATATAGGACAGGAGTTCTCACACATCTATTGCTGGGTTACATACCATCGGCTGGGTGTAATTATGATGAATTGGCGAAAGAGCCTTGAAACTTCATCGCGGAAGCTTTCAATTTAGTGACTAAAATGGCACGAGAAAACAACTGTATCTTGTTTATTACTTCAAAGGAGCTCTTAGGCCTGGTTTTACAGTATCTACATAACGTTAACTGAAAGATGACTGCATGCCTGCTCTATGAATATCCACATCTCTTGGAAATGGAGCATTAAAGTTATTGGTAAAAATGTCGTCATCATTTCTCGAGCGAATGTAGGGCTTCCTTTCTTGCGATCAACTCATAAATTAAACGGCGCGAACATCCATGTCCTGAATGGTGATAATGCCACCAAAGGTCGAGTCGAGCGTGATACTCAGGATTTCGTGACGAGGACTTACTCCGTAGCCTGGGAAGGGCAAGATACTTACCTGCTGAAAGATAGCGGCAAAAATTTTGTATTCTCACGAATTATAGGTAACTACAACAGAAATTCCTTCGTTATTTCCGTTTCCCTGTCCCAATTTCCAAGTTCCTTACTTTTTCTTGGCTGGTGTCCTCAAACTCCCGGCTGCAACGATTGTGGTGGGTCGCATGGTTGTGTATAGGCGTAGAAAAAGGAATTATTAAACTTTCCGAAAAAGGGAGCGACTAAAATAAATGAGGGCTTCTGGACAGGCGACGACAGCAGAGCGCCATTGATTGACATGCCCGGGTGTGTCGCAGCACCTTCCTTTTGGATCCTTGTGTTCACTTCTTCCCGAATGGTTTTTTTAGGAGGAAAAGGTTGCGCCTATCTTCGCAAATTTATGGTGTTCGTGTATACAACAAGGATGGCAGTGTGGGAAAACATTGCGTGTCATCCCCTCGACCACTTGCAGCATTTCAGACCGCCGCCGCCGACGCTTCTACTACCAGAGGACGAGTCGAATCGAAGGAGCGGGGTCGAACAACGTGAGCGCACATGTTTCTCGCCGCAAGTGTCCCCTCCTCTCTTGTGTCCCTTACCCTACAAAGCAGGTCTTGAATCCTCAACTAACCCCCTTCCCACCGCAGGATCGCTGCCGGGCGAACAGAATATAGTCGGAGCCTTTTCTCCAACGCCTTCCTTCTCCACGAACAAGACCCACGCAGAATGTCTATTCTTTTGGAGTAAGACATGGGCGTCGTAGAACCATATTTCTTGGGACCGATTTTATAGCGTCTGATGGAATATTTTCTCGGCACTGAAACCGAAGTTAATACTTTCTCCCATCGATAATCGTCGCATCAACTAAGTCTGATATAATACACAATGTGCGAAATCGAAAATCAGGCTAAGAAAATGATTTGAAACGCCATCTTACGGTTAACGTCCACCATGACATTATAAAACCGGGCCCAAATTGTTGTGAGAAAGTCTCAGTTACTTTATAACGCGTGTGTCGAGGAGAATGGTCAGGCCGCCCTTCAGTTAGTGAAAGACCAGAATCAAGATATTTATATCATAAAAGAGATTACTTGAGACTCAACTGTGTGGAATATATCCACAGCAAAAACATATGGGACACACTCGCAAAAAGTATTTAACAGGTTATTTTAATTGATCGATCTTGATAGGTAAATGATGGCCAATCTCATAAACTTTGTAAACGAATATATATTTTAAGTTTTCGTTTCAATATATCGTTCAGATAAGATCAATGAGATTTGTAAATAAATCCAAGTGAAAAGAGTGCACAAGGGATATGGGATTTACGAGAGTTAATGTTCTCCACAACATGAGAAAAGAAATTGAGAGTAATACTTCTCGAATGGTACAGGACGCCAGAGTCTGTTTATGAACCTGACTAGATTCATAGCCTTTCTCTATACATGCAGATAAGGATACGCAATGCTAATTAAAGTATTACTTATGTGATAACGGTAGAATTTTCATCCAGTAAGGTTTGGAAATGGCTGGTGCCTTAGGACCCTGTGCTTCATGTTTTTGTGGTGGCGTTTAAGTTGCTGCCTGTTTGTATTACAGCTAAACAAAAAAAATTTGATGATACAAAAGAACAATTGCAGACATGGTTACCAGTTTCAGCTGTGACTTGTGGATTGAAGAGTCACTATCAGCAGTCATCAGTTAACAGATTCTGTTGCAGCTCTTTCCTCGATTTCACTCATCCAATAGTTTCATTATTTCCAATCCTTCATTTTAACCACCTTTACAATTTGCCTGATGTCGGAAGGAGATGGCGAGGCTAGTCATGGAATCACGAGGGCATATAATGAAGCAAGTAAAACAGATTTTATTCCCTGGGTAGTGGCAATGATACATTAGAGAGAATTGCTCTAGAAAACGAAGTATCCAGCGAAGCTTGAGGAAGAATGCACAGGGAAGTTTGACATTGAGTTAATATGTAGTGTAGCGTTGTATATACGTAACGTAGCGTATGTTATTATATGTAGCGTAGCGGTGTAGAAACTTGGACTCTGAGAAAATGTTTGGCTTTTATCTCTCCAATACTCCTTAGTACTTCTTCGTTGGTGATTATTTTCGTCTGTTTGTTCTAAAGCTTCATCGATTACATCACATATTTACTAGCTCTTTTGCATTTCTTCATACCAACACTACAGAATAAAAGATTCAATCTGCATTGAGAGGGATCTGCAAGATTGAATCTGCAGAATTGAATCTTTTATTCTGCAGTGTTATGTTTCAGGCTTTACTGGCATACAAGAACATTCCCGAAGTATGTTTTAATTATCCTTCATTTCTTGAGCATCTCACTATCCCCTGATTTCAACTTTTGGGCATTTTGAAGGGAATTTTAAAGCTCTTTTTTTTTAATTATATTGATATCAGTCTTATGCATTTTCCATCCAATCGAACTTTCTAATAGGTGGATTAATCGAAAGAGAGAAATAATAAATCGCTAAAATTCCAAAAAAATCACTCAATTGAGAAATGTATGCAAGTATAATTTTTGTAGCTCTCCTGTAATGAGTGGCATTTTCCACAGATTTTTGGTTTCACCTCACAAAAATACTTTAAAAAATGAATATGAGAAATTCGCAGTGTGAAAAACTTTGACTGATTTTCAAACTCATTCCGCTCGAGTTCCCTCCGACCTCTTTGACTGCGGATTAGTTCGTACCAATGCTTTGCGCCCTAAATGGTGCTTTGGATTCGTATCTAGTCAAGGATAATGATTGACGATTTCGCTCTTTGACGTTCTTAGACATCTTACAGACTTCGATTTCTTCGAAGGTCGACTCAGCTGAAGTGACTGTCTCAACTAATTCCACTGTAATTCTTATGTAATTTACAAAATTATGTAAATTGCCGCCATATTTTATTTTTTAGTTGGTTTTTCCTCTTCCTTGTAACTTCATTTTCCGTCTATTTCGTGAGGGTGTTTTTCCGTGAGTTTCGTGAGGGTGGAATTAATTGGGTAGATGAGTGGTGGAGGAAGGGTGAGAGAAACGTAGAACTTAAAACGAAAGACGCTCTATGAACCCAGTTTTACGTCCAAGCAGACGGAGGAAGTGCTATATTCGAAGGTATACCTATCAGCAGAAAGCAACTATTCTCCACTTCATTTTTATTGTTTGTAGTGCTCTTCTTTCATTTTATGACACACCATAGCTCTCAAATGACAAAATTAAGTTTCAATGTAAGCAGATTATTCGGAGATTACATTTTCAATGAACTTTTCCGACCTTAGGAAGTAACTGTAGCGTCACTTCTTTTGAGTTGACGTAATGTTGTTCGAATTCTCGCAATAATTTGATGAATATTAAGAAAGTGGGATGCTTAAGTTCTTATACTTAACGTTTGGTTAATTTCTCGTGAACTGTTTCTTCTCATTAACAGCATTCACGACAGTGGCATATTAGTCAATGATGGACTATTTACATCCATGTTTCTCCCATTCTAAGATTTAACACCCACAAATTTCAAGTTTAATTGACGAAAAAGCTCGGAAGGGTGGGCTATTCTGATGCATACCTTAGAGAGGGCATTTTTCTACGAGTTAATTATGTGAATTTTATAGCACTTAATTCATTCTACGGTGGGATTGCCTAAAATTGGCAAGGTGATGCAATTAAACAACTTTTTATAGTTGTTTCCGACTGGAAATGGGAACATTCATTTTTAGTAATATTATTTATGTTTATTTATTTATATATTTATATTTATTTATATTTTATTTTATTGCCCCTAAATGTACTGAGCTAACATTTAGTTAAAAAAATGAATTTGTTTTAAAAATTTTTCATGAGAAAGAATTACGCCCGACAATATGCATCGAACGCTATGCCGTTGACGATCCGGTGGATGACGTCAAGGAACGGTATCACTTGCAGCAGTTACTCATAGTTTCGTATATAATTGTGCTGGTTCATCCTGATTTGACGAAAATAAAAGGAAGTGAATAATTATATATCCATATAGGAAGGCGATGGACAGCAATGATTTTATCTTTGTCTGTGATACACATGTAGGGCAAAGAAGCCATACTTAGCGGTGACGTCAAGGCATTGAGATGTCGTCTTGGACCAAGAAACCGTTTTAAATTTTTATGACCATGCTTATTTTTATGCTAATTTCTCAATCAGTTATTTAGTGCCTGCGGTTGTCACATATACACGTCGATTATGTATTTTGTTACGTTAGAAAACTAGTTGCCAAGCTCAATTTACTCACATACGATGTGTAAACTGAAATAAAGAACCCAATGTATGACTCCATCAAAATTTATTATGGTACGACTAGCTTCAAGCTGAAACTTTCAATGCATCGTATTCATCATCAGACTATGTGGTGTGGTATTCTCTTACTCATGGAAATCCTGTAATCCTGTCGATAGAAAATGTGCATCTTAAGATAGATTTAGCGCATATCATTCAACCTCCAAAGTAGTGCATTTAGTCTCATTTTATAGAAAATTATATGATCAATTCAAATGAAAATATCTCACCTCTCCATAGATACGAAAATATCAGCCCCTTACTGAAATCTCTCCGAGATATTATACAAAAAAATTTCGGCCATTATACATGGGAGATAGCACGTGCTGGCACTCCACAGATACATTATTTATATAATGAGGAACTTCTAAGGCCTAGATCTCGTGCAAATAAATATCAGTGTAGTTTATTGTTTCCTCGACTGGTTTTAATAATATATCTCATAGTAATCACAACATCACAACAGTAATTTTTTCAAAATCACAAAGAAACCAATCGATGAAAAGGAGTGTTAAACGTCCCGTTTAAACAAATGAGTCAATTTGAAGGCAAATGCGAACTAGGGACTTCCGTCTTATGAAAATGTATTATTAAACTTTAATATAACAATAATTACTTCATGCTTCCTACAGCTTCTGAAATTGAAACGTATATTCGAATATGGTCTCTACAATGGCTAGGGAAATATCTTGCTCAACTACCTTAAACGCGGGTGCTTACCCTTTTGGTATCCTATTACCTCGCTTGGAAGTGACAGTCTAACCAATGAAAGCGATTTTTTCAGGCGGAAATAATTAAATACAACATGCAGTTGTACAGAAATTCCGCTCGCTGAACTGAACGCGATAGATGTCGTTTGCTAGTCTTGGAGAGTTACGGAAAATCACCACTGAAATTGACGCCGATTCATCGAAACTAGTCATATCTAGCGATAGAAATGCTGTTTCCTTTACTTCAGTGGTAATTAAATTCCACCCAATTCTGCCAGAATCTTCGGAGTTACGAAGATTAAATTTCATGGTTGCTCCCCATCGCCGGATCCGGGTTCGAAATCCTTTCGGGAAGTAAACTTTAGTTACATGATACACCCATGCTAAGATGCTAAGAATGCTGCCGCCACTGGAGACGACGCGTCGGCTTCAAAATCCCCACGAGCGCCGCTTCTGCCTCCCCTCCCCCGAAATCCTTCCCCCCCCACTCCCTCTGCCTCCCACACCACGGCGTCCCAGTCCGTAAAGACCGCCGGCACCAATGCCCAGTGACCCCAATTGTGTGCCTTCGATGCGGAATCGTGGAGTGAGACTTTTAGGACCGGGTCCCTCCGGAGGGCGGCTGGTGGGGAGGGGGTTTATACTACGCTCCGTCTGAGAGGAGGAGAGGGGGCGGTGTCCGGTTTGGTTTTTGTGGGATGGGGTACGGAGTAGAGTGTGGGGTGTAGCACTGGCTGCCCATGTGCCCTCTCTGCCACAGGCGGTGGCAAATTCGTCAACAAAAGCCACCCTTACCGTATACCCACCCACCCGCAGCCCATTTTACCCCCTGTTTTAAAGGCGGCCCTGGTCTCCATAGCACCAATCTGGAGGCAAAGGCGAGAGGCAATAGCAGAAGCGGCTGTATTTGCGACCCCCTTCCCCATTTCCTATTCATTTTTGCTCTTGAGCTCGCATTTTTGCCATCTTTTCCACCCCAAACTCTTCTCCCTCCATATTTCTCGACTTTTGAAGCTCCTCCACTTACCGACGGCAGTCGGGAGTTTTACGACGAGTCAAGGGTGGAGTTTGGCGGGCCTGAGGCCCGAAAAGGAGCTAAATTATATTATTCCGTTATGCAGTAGTCGAAATCTTTTTTGTGTTGAGGCTTTTCCGGGCCGCTGAAGCGAGCGATTTTTACGCTCGGCAGGCACATGCTGTCGCTACTGCTTTGTGTAATCTATGGGAAGGGAATTTTCGTTGGGTAAATGACTGTAAACAGTGGGTTTTTATTTGCCCTGGCATGTTCGGCACGGATTTTATATGAGCTTGCATCATTTTAGAACGGGGTGAGGTTTCCAGAATGTGAGCAAATAGGGAGTATGCTCCGTTTCCTTGTTCATGCTGGGGAACTCTACCTTGCTATCCTGTAGGTGGTTGCTTGAAGGATGCGAGCAAGATGTTCGCTAATGATTAATTTTTGACTTTTTCACCTGCTGAAGTCTTATTGCCTATTTTCTGCATTTTATCCGAATGCAATTCTAAAATTTCAGTATATTGTTTATATTTGGCATAATTTTTATGGCGTCTTAAATGTTTGCCAAAGTTAAGTGTCTTTGTTCATGGCAGCAAAAGTTGCAATTACCAATTACCCATTTCAGTGTTTTATTATTTTTTATGGTAGTTGTTTAAGACTTACCAGATATAAAATAGTAGTCAGTAGAGTTACTATTTCTTGAGCATGCGATGAAAACAAATTTATTTTTGTTGGTACTGTGCCAGTATAGATTGATTGAAAGATGACTCCTGCCTGTTCCCTCCTTCTCATCATTGGTCTATCCCAAAATGTCTGAAGAATCACTACGCACCCTTACACTCAATTATTTCTTTATGGGACTTTGTAAAAAGATTTCATGCTGTCGAATTCTCCATTCCTCGAGGTAAATTATTTTGCTCTGCTTTTCAGACAACAATGAGAAAATTTAACTTTGGAGATGTTTAATTCAGCGAATATACGAGTCTCTGAGAGACTTTTGAGCGAGACATTTTTTGGCAGTCATTTGTTCGTTTTAAAAATGCGACGGAAGGCATTGGGGCATGGGATATTCTAGTCCATTTTGTGGAGTTCTCGGCTTTTAACCATTGGGTTCAAATCCTGGAGAGGTCGCTTTTGGCACGTTTCTCTCTTACACAGGTCCTTGCGACTTTCTGAGAGCTCGCTGAAAGACGGCAGTTAGCAAAGCAGAAGGAAAGGTCCACTCTTGCTTGGTAGTACGCTCAGCTCTGATGCATGGAATTCTGAGGCATGAGGCTTGTCCGTAGAGTATGTGAGGAAGAAATTCAGCCTGCTAATTCCGTTGTTAATCAGATAAATTTTTTACAATTTTAAGGATTAAGGTAAAAAGTTTTGGAATGAACAGATTTTTGGGCTTTCAGATAAGTTTTTCTCTTGGGAAAGTTGTTTTCCAGGGTTTGGATAAAAGAAAGAATTATCGAATTATCAAATTATCGAAATGTCATTCGGGTTTCGCAAGGGGAGGGTAACCCACAATTTAATTCGAGCAGTTCACTCATTGTAAGGGACTTGCTGTTTAATCAATACGTTTTCCATTCTTTCGTCGTTTTTAAGAATGTATTCGGCTGAACTAACTGGAAAAATTATAAACCTATGCTTGGAAGTTGATCTGGTAAGAGAAGATTAATCAGGGTTCTGAGTGTGGCTCAGGTAGCGCAAGTGAGAGTGACGCACGAAGAATAAGAGTGGGCATCGAACAAGTGGGACTGATTTTGAGACAAGGTTTTCCCGTTATGGCCATTGGTTTTCCACATGTACTCTGGAAAAAATTATGTGAGAGGCATTAAAAGTGCTAGGTGTTGGAGCATAGGAAGGGAGACCAATGTGTCTTTTAGATGTGCTAATGATCAGGCGTTTCTAAGCCAATGGACGGCAATTGTAGATACGCTAAAAATGTCAGAGAAGTATGAAATGAAGATACTTTTTCCGGAAAATGGAAGCTTTGATGTATTCCTGAATAAAGCTGGAGCAGCCAACGAAAGAAGATGAATGGTAAAAACTGGAGCCGATAAATCGATTTATTTCGACCCAAATCTCGACAGCTTTCTCATCGTGACGTAGACTGATATGAAGAACTTAAACCTCGTAAAGTCGAGAGAAATATGTCATGAAGATTGGCCGGAGAAGCATCAAATGCTGTATGAGAAAACTTGTTGTTGAAAAGTTGTTAGGATAGAGTTTAGAAGGATAATAGGTGTATTAATCGATTCCACTATGTCAGGCGAGATGTTGTGGAGCATTTTCATAACATGACAAGCGAATTACATCATTCGTTTGTAGAAATAGAGATATTGGGGATAAATAGCGCTAGCGATGGAGGGTTTCGATAATAGGGTGAAACTGTAGCCGGGTGCTTTGTGCGGGGAGATTAAAATAAGAATACCGAATCGTGGTGTGGAGCGCAGTATGTTTTTTAGGAAACCTGGTCAGTAAGCGTTAAATTTAAGATGGTAGACATTTGAAAATAGGGTGTGGATAAGGATGGTCAGGGTGCGATGATCCGAGAGGTAAAAATAGGATATAGTCGAGTGAATAAGCGCTGGCAATGTTTAGTGAGGAGGGAAAGATCATGGAAGTCAGCAATGTGAAGAGAAATGGACGGAAATCTCCATTAGAGGAGATGGGATTCTGAAGTCGGTTTGAGATGAGTTTGAGAGAGAGGGAAGGATGGTAAATACGCCGGAATGGCAAGAAAGAGAATTGGCTTCATGTGTTAGATGATATTGGAGAAGAAATGAAAACAGCTGATGAGTCTTACTTACTTTAGTGAGGTGGTGCGGTTCTAGATGCGGTCATTGACGCATTTTTTAAAGTTGTTTCGGTAAAAAGAGAACGCCATTGGTGAACATGTCGCAAGAGATTTATTTATTCATTAGAAATACAGGCAACTACCCATTAATACAACTTTTAAATTGATAATACAATAATATAATAAAAATATTTCAAAAAATCAATACAAATAACGAAAGTTATAAAATTAAAATAATTAAAAATTCCTTATAGTAATTATTTAAAAATATTTTCAAAACCTACCAGCGGTAAATGAGAAAAATATACAGTTATAGGAAGCATATTTGCCTCATTTATTATTATAGTCAACGGGGTATTAGACATAAAGTTTCTATATTATAGAGGTATTGATTTGAAAAGGCCTGGGAATAGTAAATTATATAATGTTTTGTGAAGAAATAAAATGCCACAGTAGAAGCAGTCTTACCACCAGTGTTCATAGATTCATGGGTCCGTATACCTCACTGTTGGTGATTAAAGACAAATGGTCGTCACATTTACTCACACACATTCTTGTATTCTTTGGAGAAATAATGCTAGGA
Organism: Ceriagrion tenellum; assembly: GCA_963169105.1. Classification (NCBI taxonomy): domain Eukaryota; kingdom Metazoa; phylum Arthropoda; class Insecta; order Odonata; family Coenagrionidae; genus Ceriagrion; species Ceriagrion tenellum. The sequence continues at coordinate 52,491,009 of OY720637.1, forward strand.
ATCTGGGATCAAAAGATCGTTTACGAAGCAATGAATGAATGTGGCAGAAGTAAGTGAGGTTTGCTAGGATGGTTAATAGGAGGCTAGGGCGGCTAAACGGAAATAATTAAAATTGAAGACTTTTCTCGGTCTGATACTGAAAAAAACGCTTTCACGACTATGTCTAGCCCGAACTGGAGCGAACTGTGTTTGTTGATCGTTATTTTGGCGATTTGGTCCTCTTTTACTAGAGCACATGATACTAGTTACTTCCATTCTGAAGAATGAAAACTTTGAAAAAAGACATGTCGATATGAGGTACGCCTCAAGACATACAGACGAACAATGCTTGTTTCTTTCGGTAAAAATAATTCTAATTCTTGGGTATCATTAGTTTATCCTGATTCCAGATTTAGCTTGGGGGTAGAGAGGGTGCGATGGAACTCAGACAAATCGAGAATAACCATCAGTTGTTGGAGCCCTCCGCTCAGTACGCTCTGCGAATAGAACATGGAATAAAACGTTCTTGCGGGTAAAAATGCCGTTTTCAATAATGTAATAAAATGAATATGGTAAACAAACTTTTTCTCGGCCTTCTCGTGGGAGGATAGGGATTCTATGTCATTTTCAGTCACTGGTGGCTCGGGGGAATTTTTTTCTCTGCTGACCTTGAAATACCAAATGACATTCCAATAGTTAGTGGTGTTAGTTACGGCCCGATGGTATATTCCTGTTAAGGGTGTAATGATGCGTCGGCTCTAGGGCCATTGAAATTGGGAGTCATTTGGGGCTATTAGAGTATTCAGCATATGTACCTATTCTCGTGCATCCAACGATGAATTCTTTGGTCAGACCTTCTTTCCGATCAACCGTTAAAGGAACTGCTGCCCATTTTCAAATCTTAAGGGCGTCCCCACCAACTACTGGCCCTCATTCCGTACAACCCTGGCCCAGCTCCCTTTTATAGTTGGAGCCCGGATCTGAAAGAATGGATAACTTCTCTTCGTTATACATCCCTTCAAGATCAAGCCCGACATCCATGACCGAAACTATGGAACAGGTTCTAAACCGACTAACCCAGTCTCAAAATTTAGGCCACGTGGGCTTATCTCCGCTTGAAACGCGCTTCTTAACCAGATGGTTTATTTATTTTTTTGTCTCGTCTCACTCTTTGCTCCTGTCAGATGTTTTGAATCAAAGCGCTGGAATGCTCTCGGCAGGAACATATTGTTTGAATGCGTAACGCTTGCCACGCTGTGTTGATGCTGGAAATTGAAATAAGTAGAATATCTTTTGATAGTCAAAGGAGTTTGAATTCCGATTGTTGGAGGTGATGTATTTGGAGAAACCCCCGATTGCTGATGTGTTTTGAACTTGGCCACAGGACACGCACAGACATACTAACAACAGAACCAACTCACTTATTTTTCCCATTGTTGTATTTTGCCTTGAAATTCCCTGCTCGAAACAAGCAAGAAACAACTGCCCTGTTGAATTTGCCTTTGCATCCTAGCTTGTCTGAACCTATCGTCTCGCACCTATAGACCACATGGTCCCCTCGCTGCTTACTGTCTTATTCATTCAGAGCGTGATAAGGGTGTATCCTACACACTACCCTCTCAATGATGATAATGTGACCCTTTATGAAATTAATTAGGATGAGCTAATTGAATTGAAGGGCTCGCCCTTCTCATCTTTCTCATTCCTCTGAGTTCTAGAAATTTCCCGTAACTTAAAAATAGCTGGTGACGACCTTGTTAATGAGAGAATAGGAAAGCCGACTCAATCTATTCGACAAGCTAGGGGTGGTAACGTCTTGGTCTGAAGTGGGATTAACAGAGCATTTGGCGTGAGACTTGATTATGTGTTCCTTTGAACTTCGGAGCAGTCTTATATTTCGCGAGATAAAATAGGAGAATGAGTTGTTTCTTTTATTGGATTTCTGCATACTGATGTCTTTTCTACTTGTTAATATTGGTCTCAGCTTCAATAAAATGGGTGACTTTTTACTGTTATGAAAAACATTTTGTTTCACTTTTTATTCAGTTATCACAAGCGTAGTTCTGAACTCTAAATGAGAAGGGTGTTATCCCGAAGTCCTCCAGATAGTTCCTATATAAAGGTACTACAGAATGTCTCACCCTAGTAGAAGGGTTCTAGTCTCATATAAAATCATGTGAATTAGATTCTGTATATGTTTATTTTAAATGATTTGCTTCAAATCAAGTCAGCCACTAAATGTCATACCTTGTTTAAAACATAGACCCGCTTTTTAAGTACAAGATAATGTATTTCATATTATTGTCTTACTTATTTGATTATTTTTTCTTTAGTTCTTATTTGAATTGTTTTCATGATGGTCTCTTTAAGACTTTTGTTCTAAATTCACCGATTCTAGTATTTTAAAATACATGTGTTTGTGCTATGTATTTCGAATACATTCAGGGAATGTTTATGTATTTTATACCTGTTTCAAAAACAGTTTTTTAAATTTTATTTTGTGTAAATTATTCTCGTTTGCCGATCTTTGTAACCTTAAATGAACTAACTCCTTTTTATGTATTATTCTTAAACTTTGTTAAATATTCATATTAAATCTGCAGCTGGTAAATTGTACAGGCAACGCATTTACAGTGTGTCACGACTCTCTATTTTCAAGTTATTTGGCGGCCTTGTTTTTCATCGCTATAACGTTGCAATGTAGAATTTTTTGCATTGTTTTGGGTACACCTTGATTCATCTATGTATGATTTTATGTATTTTATGTAAATACAATTTTATCCGCGATATTGAGAAAATTCTAATGAAATTATGTGGATACTGAATAGATCACATTTAAAATATTTTAAATCGACCCACGAATCCACCCAAGAAAATAAACCGATTATGTACCCAAAGCGGATTCGTATTTCTGCATTATCTTCCAATTATATATAATTTTAAACCACGAGTTGTACTACCCACGTATTTTATTAATTGCAATGCGTTTCAACGCCTGAGCATCATCCTCCAATACTCCATGCACCAGGAGATGATACTCCGGCGTTGGAACACACTGCGACTAATAAAATAAGTGGGCGATAAAAATAGTTGTTTTAATTGATAACAGATACTCTTCCTCCACGTCTCTCCCAGTTTAGCGAAGGTTATTCCAATTGTATGTATAACCATCATTTTGCGGATAAATAACGTATACACGAGCTTCAAAGGGACCCAGTCGATTAAACTTCGACTTGAAATCTACATATAGTCGAGCAACTTTAACTTGGTGTGGGGAAAAATAAGTTGATTTAAAAAAGTGATATTTTTATGGAGGTTGAATATCTACTATTACGATTACTAACGTGAGAAGCTCACTTGCTGATATTTTCATTGTTAGGCTTTTAATGTTTCGCCGTGTGCGAATGACAAACTCTTGCTTTCTTGTTGTGGATTTTCATTGATAAGTTTCAATTATTTTGTACGACACGTGCGATGCTTCGGATTTATTACTCTTTATTGCAGAATCAATTCTCTATACTTAATGCTAATATTATTTCGAAACTTCTTTCTATAGAGACTTCCCGTCAATACGTAATTTAATATCAGAATTAAGGCAACTTGCGCGAGATAAATGTCTACTACAAGCTTCCAATTAGTGGATCTTATAGCATGAGCGTTGAGTTTACATAACTTTTACTCACGATGATGGTTTTTAGCATAAATCTTGGACTTCTATTGGCCTGGACATTCATACCAAGGTATTTAACAGAGTTTGAGCACCCTATTTGTTTATTTAACGAAAAAATACTTTTATTCAAAAGTTCATTTCTATTCTGTTCAGGAAAATTGACATTTTCCGTGTCCTATGTCGTCAATAAGTACAATGTCCTCCTCCAGCCGGGGCTCCCTCCGAGGCTGGGGCCTTGGAAGCTGACTAGTTTGGCTAGGCTTAAGCTTGCCGTTGCTTATTTGCTTACTTATATTGGAATGTGATTTTTTAACAAGTACTCTACCGGTTAAGATAGGTTTTGCTGAATGTCTGAGTATCTACTTCCGGTCCTCTACCCATTCAGGAGCCTATCCCCCTCCAGTATATCCTTTTTCGCCTCACGATCTACCCTTCTTCATCCCGTCCATGAAACCTATTCTCTTTCTTCCCCTTCCCCGCTTGCCCAACATCCTTCCTCTATCACACTCTTGAGCAACCCCCCATCGCCCTTTATAACACCCTTCAGCCATCTACCATACCTATCCCGGATTTTTGTTAGAAGTCATGGTGTCACGTGAAAAACATTGTTGTGAAGTGGGGGTGGGAGTTCCTCCCAACTATTTTTCAACCCTGATAATTGAATGTAAATGGATTGTGATCCATTCACATTCAATAATGACTGAGGGTCGCGGGTTCGAGTCCCACCTGGGTGGATTTATCACCACTCAGGGCATGGGTATTTGTGTTCAAATAGATACCAGCTGACAAGCTATCTATAAATAGCTTTGCAGGGCCTATTCTGGACTGATATGTCGTATAGAAGAAGAAAATTTTAAAAAGATTTCGTACCAGTGTGTCTTCTCTCTCTGTCTAAAGTTCCAGCACACCTGAGGTAGTTATCCCGAGGGTTTTTTGAACGTGTTGATGCTGGTTCGAGTCTACTATGAAGTTTGTTACTCAATTTCATCTCACAGGATCGGTTTGGTATCTAAATTCTAGTACCACTTTCTGAATTTCTAAGGTTCCGTGAATTGGTAGTTAAAATTCTATTAAAGTATACGTTAACCGTTATTAACGGAGGATACGGTAAGAAAGATGAAAATGCGACAGCAAAAAAGATTTTCGATAAAAAAGACTTGGAAAAAATAAATTAAAATGAATTACTCATATATAAATAAAATTGAAAATGGATAACTTTTATTTTATTAAGAATCCTAAAGTTAATACATTTCTATGTATGATTTAACACTTTCCCGGCGAATAACATTAGTGTACATTTCTCGGGCTCGCCACCGGGTAAGATAGTCATAGGCAGCCGACGTTTCGGGTTCCGACTCGTTACCCATTCTCAAGGCTACATTTCTGTTTGATGATGTAACGGATTTTTCTCGGCTATTGGGTAATTAATTTAATATTTTGTACTTAAATATTAGATCTCTTAAAAAACACTGGAATGTATTTATCTTGATTTTTAAAAGCATAATTAGTAGAATAAGTATAAAGTGTATGGTACTTGTAGAAGTAAATATCAAAAAGGATGAAGCAGACTTGTATAAAATAAATGGATACACAATGTTTTCCTCATTGAGGATAGAAAAAAGAGGTGGGGGAATAGTATTGTACGTAAAAAGTGATTTTAACTTCCAGCGTATTGATGTTAGTAACTCATACTCTGAATCCATAATTGGTAAAATATACTATAATGATAAAACACTGAGATATATAGCCTTATATAGGCCACCAGATGGTGGGATAAGGTCTTTTTTGGATGAGCTCGAAAATAATATTTCTGAAAATGATCTATGTGAAACAATCATAATTGGTGATGTCAATATTGACTTAAAAAATGAGTGTGATACCAACGTTGTTAAATATAAAGAAATACTGTCCTCAAGTGGGTATTTGTACTTAGTTGTTGCATATACCAGGGAAGAAATTAGAAATGGTGTGTTAACTCAATCCTGTAATGATCACATGACATTTAATGGTTTTTGTAGTCTGGTTAATACGTTTGTTTTCAGGACCAAAATTTCAGATCACTACATGATTGGTGTGAATTACTTAGAACAACCAGCAGTTAACAATTCTAGCCAGGTTAACGACAATAAGTCATATATTAGTAACTCAGCTGTTGATCTAAAGGTAAAAGCTTACCAGTGGCACAAATTACAACAAGAAAATAACCCTAATACACTTTATGAGAAAATATGTAATATCCTTTCTAGAATCTGTGATGAGTCAAAAAGGTCCTATGACTAGCCCGGTAGAAAAAATAGTAAGGATTGGATAAATAATTACATTATTAAATTGATAACTGAAAGAGACAAAGCTTTTAAAAAATGGAAGAGTTGCCCCACAAATGCTAATTACAGACAAATTTATAAACAGTTGAGGAATAAAGCTGTATGTGAGATTATAAAAACAAAATATAAATACCATTTAAATAGATTTTCAAATGTTAAGGACAGTAAGAGCATGTGGAAGCTAGGTAATAAGCTGACTGGAAGATCTCAGCACATAGACAATGATGACAAGATTATTGCTCATTTGGAAATAATGCAGAAGTGGATGATGTTTACAATGACTTCAAGACACTTTACCATAGGAATAGAAAATATTAAAAACAATTGTGCAGTCAAGCTTGGGATTAACTTCTCACTTACTGCAGAGAATAGTATGTGTATGGTAGAGCCTGATGAAAAAATCATTGCGAAAATAGTTTCTGAGCTGAAAAACAAGGGCCCAGGACATGATGAAATCAGAATTAGAGACATTAAAGCAAATCCAACCTTAAGTCCTGTAATAGCCACCTTAGTTATTACCAGTATAAGATACGCTATTGTACCTGAAGGTTTAAAAAAAGCCATACTAAAACCAATACACATAGAAGGTCAGTTTAAAGATTTTGGAAATTATAGGCCCATTTCTTTATTGCCAACTATAAGCAAGATTCTTGAAAAATATGTTGCTGACTGTTTAATAGCTGTTTTTTAAATATGGGCTTATTTCAAAGTTTAAATTTGGCTTTCAAAAAGATATAGGCACCAAAGATGCTTTGGAAGCCTTAGCTGATGTAGTTAATAAAAACCAAAATGTCAATAATGAGGTTGTTGCCGTATTTATAGATTACAAAAAGGCATTTGATACTGTAAACCATAATGCATTATTAAGTACAATGTCAAATATGGGAGTAAGAGGTAAGGTTTTTGATTGATTTAAAAGTTACATAGAAAAAAGGACTGTTTATGTTAAGCTTAAAAATAGCTTTAGCGAGACCTGTATAGTGAAATACGGTGTCCCACAGGGTTCGATTTTTGGACCGATTCTGTTTATAATATACATAAATAGTATTTTTGATTGTATGAAACACAGTTCAACTATATCAATCCTAATGATATCCTAATATCTGCTCATAAATATATGGAGATAGCATTATTGAATATGCAAAAGGACTTAAATAGTGTCTCTATATGGTCTCATAATAAAGATCTAGTTATCAATGCCAAAAAATCAAAGTGTATGCATATTGTTAGTTGTTCTAATAGGCTCAAGTGTGTACCACTAATACATGAACATGAATGTCTCCATAAAAATAGGAATAAACTATATTGTTAATGCAACTATGTAGAACAAGTGCCTAATTATAAATATTTAGGACTTATTATAGACCAAACTTTCAAGTTTGGTGAACATACTGAGAAAATATGTAGCAATTTAAGAAAAATTGCATATCAGATGTATCATATTAGGGATTGTGTACCAGTTCATTGTAAAAATATTGTATATTTTTCCCTTGTGGAATCTGTACTTAGATGTGGCTTAACTGTGTGGGGTCACACCAGTAACAAATATAAGACCAAACTTTATACTATGCAAAATAGAATTATCAAATTAATATGTTACAACGCTACAAATAACAGTGATTACATTAATAATGAGCAAAAAATAAATGTGAACCAAATGCATGTTTCACTCGAAATCTTGTCGCTAGAAGACCTACTACGATACATATTAATAGTTGAAAGTTATTATTGTGATAAATAGAAAAACATTAAATACGAAGAACATAGTATGAAAACAAAAACAACTATAAGAGATTATGTTCCACTATATTTTAATAATTACGGAAGAAATCGACTTAATAGCATTGTACCAAATATTTTTAATTGACTGCCAATTGATGTACTAAATTTAAACGCAATAGGTGAGGTGAAAAGCAAAGTGAAACAATGGTTGTGGAATGGATGTTGTTAGTGATTGGGGTGGGTATTCTGTGTTTTTGTGTTTCATCTGTGTTCGTATGTGGAGGGTGAAAGGGGAACCTTTTTAACGCTATATGGTGGGTGGTTGATTTTGTGATGCATGGTGGTGGTTGGGGAACCTGATGAGCCGTATGGCGGGCTCAGGAGGAATCCAACTGTTTTCCTTACATATTATAAAGATGTTTTTATATTTTTTAAATGATTTTATTTTTTAACAATATTTTTCTTTTTTATATTATTCTATATTATAACTTTTTTCTATGTAAACTGTTTGCAAAATCGAAATAAATGTTTAATTAATAAAAAAAATGCAATCCAAGCCAAAAAAAAAATTAAAAAATTAAAGATCTAATAAGGCAGTGTAGACAAGATATAACTTCAGACAAAGCTCAATGAATTTAGCTCAAATGAAAGGTTAATTGTTTTATATTTCTTATGATAGCAAACTATTAGCCATTTTTCGTGCTTCTTTACTAGTTAATCGTAAGAAAAATGGAAGCCGTTTGTCATAGGCTTAGTTCGACTATGCGCTCGACGGATAATTTCATTAAAAATTTGCGACTCTTTGATGTACATATTGCCTCAGAAATGCTGCTGTGTGTAGTTTTCTTGTATTCTCTATTATTTTGAAAAATACAGGGTGATGCAAAAGTCTTGTTATGATTACGGAAAGTCAGAACTTTTTTATTTTTCAACATAGATGCATGAAACAAAGATGAAAATATTACATAATACATCATTATTTGTTATCGCTACAAATGTTAAAAAATAAAAGTTGATGTATTTAGTAACATTTTCATCTTTGTTTCTTGTATCTATGTTGAAAAAAAGGTCTGATTTTCCGTATTCATAACAAGACTTTCGAATCACCCTGTTTATTACTCTCTCTCAAGTATTTTACAACATCGCGTTTAATTTCCTGTTGTGAAGGCATTTTCAACGCAAAGTCTGCAACTAACGAGTCAAGTTGAATGCTTAAATATATATTTTTTTAATAACAATAGTTTTAGTCGTAAAAGTTTTTTCATAATTAACTATACTTTAAATATTTACTTCGTTTTTCTGGCAAACGAATATATTTTAAAGTAATATTACATCATCGTCTCGATTACGAATAAAGAAAAAAGTCGCTCAAACTATATTAATTCTCTCCTTTTAATATACCGTCCTCTTTAAGCAATAGGGAATCTCCTAATTTTCCCACTTTTCGGTCCTTCCTACCTTACCTCTTTAGCTATTCGTGGTTTATACTATCCCCTTTCTTCTCAGTCCCAGTCTCATTCTCGTTAGCTGCGTCCTTGCCATAGGCTAACGGTATTACCTAAAGCTTTCGCAAAATTTTGAGCTCGATATTGTTTTGGAAAAAAATACATAGGAACCGATCGTAAAAACACACAGTTACCCTCCATAACCCTAACGTTCCCACCCAACCTTACCCTTGGCTTTGGGTGGTTAAACGAGAGAAGCGATGCCGCCCGTTAAAGCTTGGGCATCGCCGAAGGGAATTGTCGCCTTAACCTCCGTTGAACCCTTGGTGCAATAAATCTCACCTGTGTGGGACCGTGAGTTCGGTGACTTTGGTTCTTTAAGCGTCGACTCCCCCCAATCTCTTCCGTACCTGTCCAAACTGTGCACTCAAACCAATTTGCAACGTCCTACGTGTCATTCCCCCCGTATGGCCTGGCCCTCACCCGCCCGACACTGTCAAAATGTTTGCGTGGATACAAGGGTGTTGACCTTCTCTTGCTCGCAATTCTTTTTCCCTTTCCCGTTCCGCCGAAATATTTCCGTTTTACCTGAAACCCTTATATCCCTGCCGCCGGTATTTCCAACGCCATTACGTAAATTGGTGTGAGTGCCGAGTGAAAAAGCGATCCTTTTCTTCGTGCTTTTTGACGGACAGGCAAATTGGCGACCAAGGATAAGTTGAGCGGGAAGAGGAGGCGAATATTGGATAAGGACATGTCTTCAAGGTTGTCTATTCATCATGTAGAAGCATTATTTGCGTAAAAACTGTTATATAGTAAGCCAAACAATAAAATCTTGGATTTCTGGCTTGATTCTTTCTGAAAACGTGCTTTTGTCTCCGAGTCGTCGTATGTCAAATCCAATTTGCAATTAATAAATGGAAAATTAAATTATTCCTCCGACAACTCAAATTTTATTTTGACGATTAACGGAGTTACCCTTCAAGATAGTCTCAAGTGAATATCCATCACGTTTTAGAGGCGTAAGCCCCTCTCTCCTAACATAAAATCTATTTACATCCAATCTTACTTCTCTTCACTCAGTATGAAATGAGGTTTCTTTTTCTTCCACTTCGTCGCTTCGTTCTACCCAACAACGTTCCCTCTACCGCAGCCTAATTAATTTTTCGTCCATTGACACCTTCTCTGCCATCTCCTAATATACTCCTGAAGCTTTGAGTCGTCTACTACCATGCCAAGAACTTCCTTACTTGACTTTGTTTCAGTCCACCGTTAGTGGACTGAAACAGAAAATGTTTCTCCATTCCCCTCTACTCCCACATCACAGACGCCCGCAGCCTATTATCATCCTCTTTTCTCTGAGTAGTGGTTTCTGATTTTGCACGGCTATTTAATATTTGTATGAAGTGATTACCAAAAGTATGAAGAAAAGTTAAACGAATTTTTCTGCGCTCTAACTTAGAAGAATGGTTGTTGGTCAGGAGAGGACAAGATGATTGGGAGAAAGAAAGAAGTAGAGGGTTATTTTTTTGGAAGGATTTCACTATTACTAACGGAATTTACTGTTCTTTTTTTGCTCCCAGGATTGTGTTTCTTTGTACGAACATGCATCCAACAGCAGTTGATTTTGCTCTCAGTATCGTGTATGATTTCAGGGAAATGAGACTATTCACAATAGTTAAACGGATTCATCGCTCGTAACTCTGTAGCCTTATTCAGGTGGTAATTTCCTAATAAAATATTGAATTCTCCCCCACAATTAGCGTCTTTCTCTCTATCTCTCTGATTTATTATAAAGGGAGGGATTACTTTTTCCTTTCTTCGTACTGCATTTGATGGGTTGCGATCAAGTGACGTTTGGCAGACAAGCTCTATAACCTCTACTTGTATTGCATTGCGTTGTCAATTGATCTAGTTGACATTTACAACGCAATATTGCTCGATTGGCGAGGTCGGCCAAGTCACTTGTCATCCAAAGGCTTACTGCATATCCTTGACTCCACAGCTCTTGTTTTCCTGTAAAAATGAAACTCAATTTAAACAGGAAAGTTTATGGCAACTTACATCACTCATTTATATTTAAAATCAGTGCATTTTTCTACTAAACAAAGAAAATGTGATATTAGAATACGACGTAAAGCGCACCAGTAAGAAAGGTGTGGAATTCTGCCCCATTGTGTCGACGTTATTAACATTGCAAATCAGTCAGTGTGAGCTCACATAATATGGAAAGGTAACGCTTGCTTCGCGACCACTCATGCTAAGGAAGAAAGTACTGTTACATTTACAATTGTTAATAGAACCATTGTCAAATGGAGGAGAAAAAAGAATCGATGAAGAATGTCTTCTTATAATTTAATGTTATTCCAATGCTCTTTCGTTTTGGTTTCTTCCTACCATTCTTTATATTTTTTGTGACACTATTGAAGTCGAGAGGCGCTAAATTTAAATGAATTTCATTAGTAAAGCTAAATCAACGATCCATTCATTTTCTTGTTAAGCATATTCCCTTATACTTTCTTAAACAATGGCGTGGATTGCGAGAGTGACGATTTTTACAAAAGTGTTGAATTGGGGGAAGAATTTGAATATTTTGTGAAAGCAAATTTGAGCCGAAAACAAAATTAGACAATTACATTATAAAGGCTATTCAATTTCTTTTATTACGACGCCTACTTGAATCCGTTCAAAAGAACTCATAGTTTCATTTTTCCTAAGGATTCAAGCGTGATAGTCATAGAAATAAAATGTACATAAATTTTTTACTTTATAAATTACGGAATTTTAGCTCCGAATTCTGATTGGTCGGAATTATAAAGGAGAATTTAATTCAAAGTATTGACCGCTCATAAGAATGACTACTGATACGTCGGGATTGCTTAAATGGTCCTTATGGAGTCCCTATTAGCCAGATGATCACACAAATAAAAATATTTGTTCAAATTTTTCATTCGGAAATGTTCAAATCCGGCGTAAAATAGTGAAATCTCTTCTATAACAAAGAATCAGTAAATAGCTAATCCTCTAATCCTGAGACACCTACCGGAAAATTATTGATGCCACTTAGTCGCTGCGATATTTCATGGCTGGGTGTGTTAGTTCACTAATCATTGGCAGGCAGGATGCGGAAATCGTGTAAGGCGGGCGATGAAAAGAGGGATATGCGGATGGGCAACTATGAGACTGATTCACAGTTCTACCTTCTCCGTGAGGATCGAAGTTGAGTTAATTTGGATATTTATATTTTGCTGAGGTCTTCCAATTAGGGTGGTGTAAGCGTTTTGGCATATGTTCTTCATCTTGATACCAGTTGCTCTAAGTCATAAAAGATGATTGCAGATGTTTAAATGTATCGTAGAGACTACGGCATTGATTTATTAAGGTCCGCTTAACTAAAGTACGGGCATTCAGATTTGTAGTGGGTATGTACTTTTGTATTGGTCTCTGGGGAAATGAGTATGACTTGCACAAGTATGATAAAAATCAAAATGACTTAACAGCTTTTTCACGCAGTTTTATTTACAGACGACCGGTTCCATCGAATAGGCGATATCTTCTTCAAATCTTCTGAAAATGAAAGTTTGAAAAAGTTACTTAGTCGTTATGATTCTATCATAATGGATTTTCACTCAGTAAAGCCTAGTATCATCGAATTTAGCGCATATATGTTTACCTATAATAAATAATTATCATTACATTTCTCGATATCATACGCTGTAAGTTTTCCAAAAACTTATTGAAAATATTCTGAAGGGTTGTGAAAAATCATCGGCTAAGTACATTTTTTTGGCGTAAAAAAACATTATGCGACGATGACAACACGACGAGGATCGTGTCAACGTTTCATTCGTCCATTGTTTTCATTTATTAATTTTTCTTTTTTTTATCTTCGAAATTAGTATACTTAACTCGCCTCAAAAACGCTAATACTACCTCAAGACAGATCACTATGGACGAAAGAGTAACTCTACAACTATTAACTTAATGGCAAATCCTAATTCATTACGCAATTTCTCCATCAAAGTTACGTAGGAATCTGTTTTTTCTAATTCCATTCATAAAGCATTTTCTTTTTCTCTCCCTTTCCTCCTGCCTAACTTTTCTTTCTTCAGCATTGCCTCGCCATCCGCCCGCCAAACCATAGAGAGGTCGGTATTTTCCCACATGCTATGAATTTCATTTTCAAAATGGTATGAAATGCCATCTCTTAAAAGACTGCTCAATGAAATGCCAGTATCGTTATTATCGACTCATATATCTCAATTTTTGCATTTTTGCTAGAAATGTTTCTTAGATATTTAATTGCTTCTTTGAAACTTAAATAAATGACTTCAATTAAATGATGCTAGGAAAGACGAGTGTTTTCACGTATTCTTATCTTTGTCGAAGCCTTAAATAATCCATAAGAGACCTGTGCTTTTTAAGGACTTAAATAATCCATAATAAACCTGTGCTTGTGAAATTAAAACTTAAATGAGCAATTGTTTGTGATCATAAAACATTATTAAAACACTTGGATTGCATTTAATTAAAAATATATTTTTGGTCCGAGACAGACTGCTGTGATGATATTTTTGCGCTCGTATTTGGGTTTATTAAAAATATATTTTTGGTCCGAGACAGACTGCTGTAATGATATTTTTGCGCTCGTATTAGGGTATCTGTAAAAATTATCGCGTAAGAAATTCAATAAACCATCGGGAACCCTTAGTTTCTGACGGGATTTTAACGAAATTAAAACTCAAACATTTAGCTGTGCCTTTCGCCATTCATTTATAAGAGTGCAATATATTAGTGCTAGAAGGCAACTCATTTTACTATAGTATGTGACAGTATTTAATACTATAATTGTATATAACATTTACAGTAATGAGAATCGTTGTGATTGTGCTCCAACAATTACTACTTTAGAATTATTTTTCTAGTCAGTAACTTCACAAAGCACTCGTACTCACTTATCTTGGATCCTTCTTTACTTATGTCGTAATTTTGTTGGTGGAAACTAGTTTCTATTGGTTAATGATAAACCTTCAGTGGCTTTAGTGCTTTCGATCATGGCGAGGTTAACGCCATATGACTGCCAATTAGTCGAGACAAATCTTTCCTGCTGCATTCGCTCCTTGTCAATGCTGTCCGTTTCTCGTAGTATTGGCTAATATTTTTAGCTCAACGGCCGGTGTTTATGAAAAAAGTTACCGTAAAAATCTATGTGAAAATTTACCAAATGAATTTATGCAGCTTGCATTATATATTACTGGCAATAGAGCTCGGATTATTCCGTAAAATAGTTAATGGAAGGAGGTCTTGCTGAGAGAATTACTTGTTCACAGGAAAATTTTCCCTCGGTCAACTTTTCATAATTACCTAGAAATGTACTAACTTCAAAAATGGTATTTGCTTACGATTGAACATCTCATTAAGACTGAGGTAAAATGAGTGTTGGTGGCTGGAATACCAAAATATCCCTTAGTAGCTATAAATAGCCGTATCTCGACTGGTGTTTTTTAGTGGACTGCATCGAAATAACCGTGAATCCGATATTATTACAATGGTTATTGATGAAATCGAAGTAATGGTTGATTCCCGGAATAAAAGTTTCAGCCAAAAGATTTATTAAAATTTCTTCAACGTGCGGAACCCTGTTTATAGCGTAAGGGTAGACCCAAGGCTATTGTTCGAAAGTTTTCGATAGCTAGGGATTGAAATTTCGCGCGATGGAGATATGTGGAGTCCTTGCAAGGCCGTATTAAAGCAGGAGATAGCTGGGTCAAGACACGGGCCAATATTTTCGTTACATCAACCTCCCTATTATAACGGTTAAAATGCCGTTCATTTTGTTGCATGCACAGAGCACATGTGGAATGTCAAGGAAGTACTTAATGGCATAATTTTCTATCAGCAACATCTTGTAGCAACGGTAGCTCAAAGAACGATTGTCTGCTGTTCCACCCGAGGGCGTCTGAAATAGAAAGTTTCGAATGCTCATTTAATTTATGACTTGCGTATGAGAAACGCTACTGAGCAACGGGAAGAGAGAAACAAAATCCACATCGATAAAATGCATCTTAGTCAGATCTTTTTTAGTTCACGCCGCAATTTCGGTCTAACAAATCTTGGATGTTGATACAAGTCTTTGCGCTAGTTTTCAGGCCTTTCCTCCCAAATATTGTAATCAAACCTGCAGGGTGACTCGAGTTGTAGCTATTACCTAAATCTTTTCTTCAAATATATCAAATGAAATTAGTTTGAACAGATGCTCTCCTTATGCTTATTTATAGGGTTTACCGGTTAGAACGATGGAGAAATTAATTTAGAGAAGATAATTTTTTAAAATTATATTTTAAGTAAACAAACATGGTCCCTGTAAGCCATATGGCTTGTCAGAAGGATCCAACACATATACAAACAATTCGGCAAATAAAAAATTTAGAAAAGAAAGATTTGTGAGAGCTATTCGGTTTCATTTGCATAACGAAAATGGGAATATTTTTATGAACCATGTCACCATGTTTATTATAATTTGTTTAGAATGACCAGAATCATTGGCGCATCTCAAGCAACTTTATTATTTTAGGGAATGTTCATTACGAACAAAAATGACTTACCGTAAAACAAGCATGTCAGTTAGCCGTCAAACTCGCAATCGGATAATCAGGTACCCCTGTAATTTAATCGAATGTCGGATCATTTGCGTAATTTTTACCCTTTGCAGGATAAGGGTATTGTTTTTTTCCTTAAATGATCCATAATATTCTTGGTATGTTTCCTCTCTGTCACGAATTCGTGCAATATTCTTTTTTCTTTCTTGACCACTGTTTGAAACCTTCTTTGAGTTCTTAGTGGTTTTTGGTCAAATACTAGAACTATGTATTTATGTTTGCTGGCGTTTCAGATTATTTCTTATACTTCATCTGGGCATTCAATGCTGTTTATTGTACCGTGAAATTTTATTCTGCCAACACTCATAAAAAGCATGAAAATTACCTAAACCAATCCAATATAAAACTTAAGCTCGATACATAATAGCGTAATATTTACTAATACTTAAAATAGTAAAATAAAAACTTATAATATATTAGTATTTGAAAAAAATGGTTCTCCTAAGGCGATATACGGTATATGTCTCATGTCCTCGGGTACCGAATACAAATACATAGGACCGGCTCGTACTGGTTCGACAGTTACTTTAAAAGCTAAACGGAAGCTTAAGCAAAATCTGGTAAACCAATGTCCTTACTATTCAATAGTTTAGTATTCTTTGATTCAGATGATGGAATAAATTCATAAATTTAAAAACTGTTTCTCTAAATTTTACTGCTGGTGCACTAATCACGGGCGTGATAGCGGGGAGAATGTTGGGTAGGCGGGGAAGAGAAAGGAAGAGAATAAGTTTTATAGACGCGGAGAAGAGAGGTAGAACACATGCTGGAAAGAAATTAAATGCGTTAAGAGATAGGTCTGCGCCTGAAAAATCTGGAGGATCTTTACTCTTTTCCAAATAAACCTACTTCACCCGGTAGAGTAATTACAATGTTTAATTTAATGTGATAAAATTAAAATCAATGCAATTAATTTTTGCAATATTTTAAATTGTAATGTTAAGTCCCCAGACAAGTGTATGTTGAATTGTTTCACGTATGAAACTTAATGCTGGCTTATTTTTGCTGGGATTATCTCTCAAGATTCATCAGTTTCAACTTTTATCGCCGGTAGGTTTTAATGTATGCGTGTTCGAAATCGCTCACGCAATATTCGCCCCGATTGAAATCCTAAGATGATGGCCAGCAAATCTTCGCACCTTTTTTTCGCCCAATGCCCCCAAAAAAACCTGTTTCAGGTCTTGTACCACCGTTTCCTCTCAAAATTTTGAATTCGAGTAAAATAATGCCCTTCCTCCGTGTAATTAGCGAAAAGTTCGCAGTTTTGCAACTCGGGGAGCGGGTTTGGTTGTCTGCTTGGCTGGGGAGTGCTACCTTTCGGCGGACTTAGCAAAGGGTAATTAAAATATCTCTCCGTGCCGCTCCACGTTCGATCGCCGGCGCGATAGCATATTTCAAGCAGCTTGTTCGAGGGATTGCTGCTATCTTCCGAAATGAGAACCGCGGCTTTATCTAATCTTTCCGGCCCTGATGCTCCCCTACCGTAACACCTGGAGGCGGTTGGCGGCTGCTGTTGCTGACGGCGCCCTGCAGAACGCCTTTGTTTCCGTGAAAAAACGCGAACGGCGTCATTCAAATTTTTTCGTAGACTCTTGTGACAGAACGAGACTTGTAAGTTTTCATTTGAAATACTTAAACTTTTTCTATAATAATGATGCAATGTTTCCGATTGTTAGTTTTGCTATTAACTCTTCTTGTTCGATTGATATTTACTAGATTGTTGATTGTGATAATTAAAGGTAATAAGTCGAAGTATATCTGTAGCCATCTGTAAAAGTAAACTGCAATGGTAAACAATCTAGAAATTCAGACGTACCTCAAGGCATTGTTTCTACTAGTAGGTTAGGATATGTCCTTTATATTGCACACTAATCCAATAGTCCGTGAAATGATACATGATTAGGTCAGAGTGGAATTACAGAGAGTAGTAACCATTGAGGTGTATGGAGAGGGCACTACATCATCAAACTGAACCCTGAAAACCAAAATAACAACCATATGGCTTAACCCTGCTCTTTTCTTACTTTTCCATGTATAGCACGGCGGACTCGACGAATTAGTGGATGAAAAGCAAGAATATCAACTATCTGTTTGAAATTTAAGGCGAGTGACTCTTGAAATTTATATGATTATTTTGTGTTATTGTTCTACTCGCTTTTAGAATAGTTTTCATCGGAAATGCGGAAAATTTGTAATTTAAATAAGTAAACAAAAAACGTAAGGAAGATTGATACCCAAAGAAAGTAAGTACATGCTGATTTCTAGTAAGTTATCGATGGAAAACAAAATAAAATTGCAAAATTAGTGCGTTAGCCCGCAAGCCCTGTAGGAAAATGAGGGTCAACGGAGATGGCGGTCTGGCTTCAGCTTATAGCATTGGCCAGCAAAGAAAGTTCCCTTTTAATGCTGTTAATTTTTACCATAATATGAAAACAGTGCTGAATTCTTATTGTACTTCTCCATCCCATACTATGCCTTTCTTTTCGATTGACTTTATTTTATTTCGTTACTGTGCAACAAACACGCTGATCTGAAGAGAGAGATAGCGGCAGTAAAGAGATGTTTTAAGATAGAGGAACAGTGGAGAAATACTCAGCTCTGAGGAACCTGAGAACTGTTGCACCTTTAGTTCAAAATATTGATGGAGGACGAGAAACTAAGGATGATCGTAACAAAATAAATAATTGGGATATTTACTCTACCTAAATGGCCCGATTATTTTTCCCTGCCATGATGAACACCCATTGCTTACAAAAACTGAAGTCTACTTGATGTTTTATCTATATGACTTCGTCTAAAATCTCCATTTCATCAGGAGGCATCCTAAACGGAAGGATTACCATAAACTGGAAAAATCTATGCTCGACTTAAAAGATGCACATTTTGGCATATTACTTGATAATTTTACAAAATGTGTAATGGATCATGCATTAGGTAGCCTAATTTGTCACTCAAGCTTTTCTCGCTCAAGCTTGTAAGAATCACAAGAAAAATAATCCAGGATTAGAATATTGGTATTTATTTTTTTACAAATAGAAATTATATACTTTGAATGTACCTCGCAGCTATTTTGTCGTCGCATTGTGATATAGAATGACGTTTGTTTTATTGTGAAAGTGTGTAGAATGTTATCTCCAGGATGTTATTCAACACGTAGGGTACATAATATTACATAAACGGTTGCCTTTAATAAAGGCAAAATATAAGCAATCAGTAACCACTAATGGGTCATCTAAAGAAAACATAATTAACCAATGTTGTCATATAGACTTTTTAAAGTTTATTACGTTAGCCGTGGGAGGCATGTTCCCTCTTAATTTATATTATAATTGAACGATACATTTGTGCCGACTAGAGTAACATGGCGGTGAAACTAAGGAATTTGTCCTCGAGTTTATGTTTTCAACTTAAAGTCTTAAAAAGTTGCTGGCAACTTAAAAATTGAAATGGATTTTGTTGCCTTAATTTTATTTCGTTTCAGATCGGTGGGAGAATATGCTTATTATGAATAGTTTTTCTAAAAAAAATAGTATTTTTTAAATGGGAAAATTTCTTACCATTGTCTCACTCATACAAGCATTTACCATCATAAATAATCAAGTTTAATTTTGGAAAAAGTATCGTGAAAAGGTAGGATTTTGTTGTTTATTTTAAATAGTAGACATGGTTATCTCTAAGTTTAAATTTTTATTAATTATTTTATTGGAACTTAAATGTGATTTGCTAAGGCAGTCATGTTACATGCACAGGGTGTTATATAATAGAACTAATACCTTTTTTTGGACTTTTTATATCTATTGGTGTCAGCTATTTATATCTAATGGCGTGTTTGTGAACTTATTTCCGCAGTAGATCACAATAACACGTTTTGCTTTATTGAGGAAATAAAATTGCTGAATTCCTTTTACGAGGTCGTTTACCCGCAGCGTTTAGATTGGAGTTTGGAGATAACGTGGCCTGAGGGGAATACGAATCGCATCAGTCCAATCACCGAAAACCTCTTTTGAGCGTTGTGCTGACGCCGTCCGCTCTACATCTACCCCTATGTGGTAACGAAAGGAGCACAGACATCACGCAGCGTCTTTAGGAAGCTTTTCTCGCATGAAGAGTCACAGGTTTTCACAATCCCCAGAATAAGGAAGCCTAGCTCGGGTATCGATTTGGCTTCAGATTGTGAAGAATCTTCCACGATAAAGGCATCAGTTTTGAGAACCAATGACTTTGAGGTCGTTGAACTTCGTTTTTCTCCTGCCTTTTTTTGCCCCTACTTTGGAACGTATTTTCTGCCAAACTTATACGCAAAATAATTGGGGACGAGCGCCCGTATTTGGAATATTACTGTTTGGGGAAGAATTGTCAAAATTATCAGGAACAGAAAATTATCCCCACAATGGTTATTTTGTGCGACATTCATATTTCTAGGTAGTATAATAGTCGAGACGGGACTCCCACCCCCGCTTCCCAACTTCCCAACTTCACGTGACATTATCACACCATCACGGTTTCACATGACACTATCACGAGAATAGCGCTAGCTAAGGAGGCGTTTAGTAATAGAACACAGCAGGGACACTAGGTAAGGATGTGAAGAAGAGGCTGGTGAAGAGTTTGGTATAGAGCGTTGCGTTGTATGGGGCAGAAACGTGGACCCTGAGAAAAGAGGACGAGAATAGGCTGCAGGCATTTGAGATGCGAGTGTGGAGAAGAATGGAGAAGGCTAGATGGACGAAAAGGAAGACTAACGAGGAAGTGCTGGAGATGGTGGGCGAGGAAAGGAATCTTTTGAATAATATCCGGGAGAGGCAGGGTAGATGGCTGAAGGATGTAATAAAGGGTGATGGGTTGCTGAAGAGTGTTATATTGGGGAAGGATGTTGGGCAAGCGGGGTAGGGGAAGAGAGAGAATAGGTTTCATGGACGGGATGAAGAGGGCAGATCTTATGCAGAGGCGAAAAAGGATATATTAGAGGGAGATAGGACCCGGAATGTGTAGAAGACCGGGAGCGGATTCTCTGACATTCAACAAAACCTACCTTTACCGGTAGAATACCTAATAATAATAATAGTTATTTTATGACCACTGTGACTGTGTGATTTTATTCATTGTGACTGTGTGATTTTATTCATTGTGACTACTGTATATTTTATGACTGTTTACCTATATGTGTAACATGGGCCACAGCAAGTTTTACTAAATTATTAATTACCCATCAAACAGGGCCTGAGGTGAAAGAGGCACTTGGAATTGAAGTAGGAGCAGGTTAAGGGAAAGTAGCTAAAGCGTTAACGAGGGGTCTGGTATTAGGTTTGAGTTCTAATTTTTTTATCTGACTCACTATCAAAAGTGTGTAAGACTGCTGGTGTTTTCGTGAGGAATACCTTGGATAGGACACAGTATCATAAAAAATAAAAAAAATGGCTGTAGCCCTGGCTCGTGAGCCGTCGGGATGAGTAGGCAAAACTTTTGTTGATTTTTAGGGGCTTCTGGTTACTTGGCCGCGAGAGTTCTTTCACGGCTCTTTGTGAAAGTAACCGACAACGATGGTCATTTACGCCATTAGAATAGGTGGATAACGGGATGAAATTAAGGGTGGAGAGAAACCCAGTGTAGTCATTAGTCAATTCAGAGTAAAATAACGTAAGAAATCCACAGCTTAGCGTTCCATCCTTTGACGGCCCCCTGTCCTTGATGTGCTCTCCACAGGGCATTGAAGTAGGAGTGAGAGGAATTATACACCAAAAACCTGCCACCTCCGGGATTCAAATTCGAGCCCTGAGAATGGGAAGGTGGTACTCCAGCCACCACTCCGACCCAACCCACCTCGGATGTTCATTTTTTCGGGAAGAGCATGAGAGAAGGTTTTCTTTCGAGGTTCCGGTAGGGAGGTGGAAATAATTAAAATGGAAATCGAAGGAGAAAGAGATGATCAAAGTCTTGGAGAAGAATGATAAGGCCTGGGGCCAAATATAGAAATGTGCATGGAATTGATCAAGAAATGGATGGTAGTAAATCGTGCCCTATAGCGGTGATCAGCGATCTCTTCGCAAACTTGTAATCCCTTTATTGATTGTTAAGTAATTGTGTTTGAACTCATATTTTTTAAATAATTTAATATCTCATTTTGTAAATTCATTTTTCATCTTTCCAATTTGTGCCTTTGGTATCGATAAGCCGAGATGACCCAGTAGAATGCTACAAAATCTGCTGGTGCGTTTAACTTTAAAGTCCGCAAACCAGCGACTTCCACGACCCCCTTTGTGAGACAATGTCTGTGGCGTTGATGTTTAGAAGGATGGGGATATTTTTACTGACAAAGAGCAATGCGGAAGAAGTTCTTCATTGGCGTTGCTGTTCAAGAAAGTTGATGTTGGAAGTTGGAAGTTGATGAAAGGTGGCAGATATATTGGTGGATAGAGCTTTCATTGGAGGTCAGGTGATGTTGAAGACAGAGATTAAATGTAATTTCCATGGGGTAAGTGGAAGGAGAAGTATAGGCATTTAAGATGTAATTAAGGGAAGTATCTAGAATGTTTTTGGAGTTGAAGGAGAGGTGTGTTTGAAGGAAAAAATCGTTTTAACATAGACATACTAATCCGTTCAAAACCTAATTATAAATAATAGAAAATGGACTGCTGATAACAATTCAAAGTGGCTCTAAAATGGGATTTCAGATTTTACTGAATTCCTGACTGAGTGGAGTAGAGATATTTCAAAAGAGAAATGAATAATGGGCACGTTCCACCAAAAATCCACTCTGGTCGATAGAATACAAATAATAAATAATACATATGCATGTTCAAGTACCGACTTTTGGTAAATGTGGCTTTGTCAATATCATCATGATAACAGTAAAAGAAATACTGTCATTCCTCAATAACATTCATCAACGGAGGATCATAGTTTCGATACTGCGTATCATAATAAGGGGAGTAGTGATTATTTCGAATGAGTATCGAAACCGTGATAATATATGTGTTTCCCTCAGTTGCATCATTTAGACCAGTCTATCGCTATCCTTCTTAATGTTCTTGTTAGCGCAACGCTAGAGTGAAGTTTCCTGCTTGGGGAAACTTGGAGGATATCTTCTTTCTAGCTCGTAGATGAATTTCTTGTTTTCTGATTTTATTTACATCTACAGCTACGACATACCGTACAAATCACCGCTAGGGTGTGTGGCACCGGATGATTCCACACCAGGTGTGCAGTCCAGTCCTGATCAGAATGTTTTTCCCACAAATGTTTATCTCTCTTCACACTTATTTCATGCATTTTTCAGACGATGGGTTAAATTTAAGAAGGAAATGCCTCAGTCTCAATCTCGCCCCAAGAAAGACGCAAAATTATTGGTAATATTTTCGATATTTTCACTTCTCAGCTTGAAGGCTGGAAAACGTTCACCTATCACGGGTGCAAAGCACCAAAGGGATTAGGCCCACCACTGTTTTTTTAAATGTTTATTTAGAAATATTCTTATTATGGAGTAAGTATTGATTATTGTGGTTTTTTGAATTCGCATGTAAATATTATTTTCTATTCCTATTGTTTCCAAGCTTTTGTGTAGGTTCTTGGGTACTATTACTCCAGTCGCTGATATTATTATTGGTACAATTTTAACGGAATTTTGGTTTCACATTTCTTTTGTATCTTCAGCAAAAGGTACATATTACTGTATTTTTTCCTTGTATATAGCCTCTAAATTTTTTGTGTTTGGGATGGAGATATCTATTAGATATGTTGTCCTATCTTGTTTTGATTGAAGAGTTATATTCGGTTTGGGCGAGTTATATTCGGTTTGGGCGAGTTATATTCGGTTTGGGTATATATATGTTTGGGCGAGAACGGTCCGGTATGATACTTCTATTGTAATACATTTTGACTTCTTCATTTTCTCTTACCGGCGGTGGTGTCATTTGATACCATGGTTTGTTTTCATGGGATACATTGTACTTTCTTACTAATGTAAGATTTATTTGTTTGCATATATTATTATTTCTTCGTGTGTATTCCACGCTTGCTATTACACTGCATCCACTTGTGATGTGTTCTATTGTTTCTGCCTCGATATTGCATTTTTGTCATTTGTCGCCTACATTTTTCTTTTTTACGAATTTACTGTTTTGTTTTGTTTTAATTATTCTATCTTTATGGCAACCATATTATTATTATTATTATCAGAACCTTGCACGTTCCCCAGGCTGCTAGGCGTAGACCAAAATGCAGTCTGGAAAACAATGCGCGATCAGGCCAGAAACTTGGGCAGAGCAACGTAGATGAGCGTGCTATCATGTTATACAGTCATAAGATAACTTAATATCTATTTGCTTTTCTTTTTGTTTTTACTTTTATTTTATTTTTTGTTTTATATTTCATGATGATACGTGTATCATGCTCACAGGTGACTTTTATACCCGTAATTTCCGTGTTCACGTCGCTGGTTTCGATATTTTCTGAGCCCGCACTTTGTCGCCTCTTTTGTCGGTCCATCCACCACCATCATCATTATCAGGTGTTTAGTTTTTCCTCTTTCCATCTGCATCCGTGAATTGTGGCGGGTAAACTGCCATTCATTTGCACGTTGACTCGGTTATTCACTCAGGCATTCATAACAGAAGACTGACACCGTTTACGGAGACGCTCCTCTTTTTACCACTCTTTGGATTTCCCAAATTAGGGTCAGCGCCGGGACTTTTTTGCACGCTCGGAAGGGGTTTTAGTGATGAGCGCTTTAAGAGGTATAGAGCATTTACTTTTTTCGTAATTTTCATGCGGCCGGGATGCAAGAGAATATTACATTACATTTGAGCATGGGGTTATTAATATTGGTGCTCCCGTGAAGGTCAGTTTCGTGCTAGATATTTATGCCAATTCTCTTGATTTCGTGGTTCTTTCGTTTGCCCGATTCCCGTTAACCCTCTGGAATTCCTCCTTCTTTAAACATACTGGTAGATAGCCATGGTTGTAGAATTAAAGTCACGGCTCTTGGCATTATGTATATAGTTTTTTAAGCCTTTACTCCTATGCTTTCTTCAATAATCCTTTTTCAAATTGTGATTTTACTCTCTGAGGACGATGGTGGACTCTAAAGCTATACTAAAGCCCTGGGCATGTGTGAACTCTACATAAACTTTAAATATGTCTCAATCTTATAATAAAAATTTAGCAGCCTTACGTATCTTTTAAATTTAATATTCATTTGCATTGCTCCTCATCTCTTTCTGCACAACTTTGCTTGAACGGAAAATCTATCGCAGCATTTTTATTGAATTAAAACAAACTAAAAACATTCGGCGACGTAGAAACGAAAAAATAAAGCTAACATTCCCAAACATAATATTTATTTAAAAAGCAAAAATGGAAAGAACAAATTATTCAAAAAAATTATGGATAAAGGAAAAAGAATATACTTGAAGGCAACCATCAAGGGATTTTAAGTTAAGACTAATGAAGAAATGAAGCGGTTAGCTGATAAATGATTGGCGTGGAGAGCCATAGGGAGTCAATATTCGGATTGATGACTGCTGGTGAAGACTTTGTTCGCCATGAAATTCTGTAATGTTTCCGTACTTAAACACGAGTTCAACATTAAGAACTCTCTATGATCGATATTTCATAATCGTGAAATGCCAAATTTATTCATCGTTTAATTCTCCTGCTAGTGATGACTGACTTTTAGAAGCTCGCGTCATATCCATTTTTAATTGGAGAGGTTTTGTAAAGAATATGGACCCAATGAGATAAGACATCGGGTTTACCGTCAGAATACGAAATGGCTCAGAAAGTGCAAGTGAGGAGGCTAGCGGGTGAATCCGGGTGTGAAGTAATAGGTCGGGGAGTGAGACAGGTTTACCCGTTACTGCCAAGTGTTCCGTTCTGCAGGGAATGATACCAGAAACTTTGAGTCAGCTTGAGGTAGGAATGAATAAGGGGGAGATTGAGGCGGTGAGATAATTAAGATAACCAAGCGGTAGTTTGGAATCTCGCCATTGGACTAAATTTATTGCGGGACGGATTACGAAGTTAATGCGAAAAGCTCTGGGTGAAGAAAAATCACAAAACACATTAAAAAGTAATGAAATTCTTGAAGAAAAGACGCTAGCAAAGGACGAAGAAAGGACGACAACGTCTGGAGGAACCAAACGTTGGAGTGAATTTGTGAGTTCATTATATGCTGACGCGAGAGGAACAGTTTAGGTACTTGGCCTATTGTGAAAAAAAATTATTATAGAACAAACGATGTTGTAGGAACTGAGTGAGCAGACGTATGGCATTTTCCACTGGGATAGAATTTGTGAAGGGAACTCTGGGCAAAGGTATCAGACGTAAGTTGTTTCGAAGTTTGAAATGATGTTCGGCCTTATATGGTTACAAAGACAGAACCTTGGACCAGGAAGATGAGTATTTTTCGTCATTATTTTAAATGTGATGATGGGGAAAGATATAGGCAGTATGGTGAACGGAAAGTAAGACAAAAGAAGGGATGTTAAGCGTGACTGTGGAAGAAAAATGGTAGCCGAGGAAAATTTGCGAGACGTTCGAGAATTCGCAAAAGACGCACCTTCCTTACCGACATACCAATCCTTGGTATGTCGGTATCCGATTTTGCGGGAAAAATAATGGGCATCAATGGGAAAGAATAGAGAAGTTTTTCAACGAGCCAAAAAGGAATTTGGAGTATGGGTTTGCTGAATAGGTGATAACTGGACGGAAGATATCCCTAAAAATGGAAAATCAAAGTAGCAACCGTCTTTAAAACTCAAACAACAAGTAGAATATTAATTACAATATTATTAGGCCTCCATCTCTTCTAGTTGGGTTGGATATTTATAAGGGTAGCGCTTTTTTCATATTTAGGCGTTGAGAGACACTAATATTGAATATAAAATTGCGAGAGCTATCTTGCCGGGATGTGATTCTACTCTACCACGCCTCTTTTTCTAAATGCTTCCTTCTCTTGTGAAATATTAACTGAAGTTGCGCGTTTGTGAAGAATAGCCGTAGTTAAGAAGAAAACCTCCATTTCATAGACATCTATGATAGAAGTACAAACATTAAAAAATTTGTCTTCATTTTTGAAATAAATTGGCAGTAGAAGAAGTTTCCAGTCCACTTTTATTTTCCTAATCCTAGCTTTAAGTACTGCAACTATTTAGAAATAATTACTTCGAATGAAGGTGTCGCTATTATGAGATCTCAGTGTGAAGAAACCATTAAAATAATTCGTGCATCGACCAGTGTGCTTTTCCTGAGGCTTCATTTTACTCCGTATTAGCTGAGGCATAGCACAATGAATGTGTTGGTATTCACCAGTAAGAATTAAAGAACTTAATTGCTCACATTTTTTATTTCACGCTGTTGGGTGGTAATAACCTGTAGGTGATTTTTTCCAACATGTGTATTAATTTATTCATATTCTAGATCACTATTGAAAACATGTCCTTATTATCACTAACAACAAAGTAATACCTTTCAGGGTTATTTTTTCACAAATTTAACTTGAAATGATACGGAATTAAACGTGATGATGAATGAACCAGGAGAGAAATATTATTATTTTATCTACTATATATGTGTTTCACGCGAAACCGCAAATGAAATGTTAATTTTCACAATAAATTGATCTGTGATTATATTAATCTATCAAACCATTTGAGCTCCTGAGCCATTGGCCAATAACTACAGAAACTGGTGGAAATGTGTAAGTTTAGCATAAATGGCGCTGCAGACGGTTCCCATTGCTGGTTGTACCCATTAAAAATTTACTCGTCGACTAGTCTGCATATTTTCTTGTCTCCATATTTTTCCTCATTTTTAAGGCTATTCATCAAGAAAAGTAGAATTTTTTTTAAAACAACACAAGCGAAAAACGATTAAATTCAGTATTTTTTGACTCACGTAGAGGATATGGAACGTCCTTAACGATTTTTACGATCTTCTTCTTTTCCCTTCATTGTTGCCCAAAAATATTATGTCCCACTTAATTGACAGTGCTTTTATTTCCTTCTTTTTCGTTTACGAAAATGTCAGCTTTCGCTCCTCAGTCATCGAGCACTTTTCATTTTTCGCCTATCGAATTCGGTTTCTTACCCACTTAGTTCTTGTAGCTGTCACTCGTTAGTGGGACGTGTTGTGGGATACGTTTTTCTATGCCGCGTCCGAAAACTTCATCGATTCCGCCTCCGAAGACCTCGATTCTAAATCAAGGAGAAAAATACACTGGGCTCGATTTGCTCCGATACTCTATTATTACTAACCTGGATCGATTCGGCACATTTATTTTTTTTACTCGCAAAATGTCTTTCAAAATGGAACTCCTCGAGGTACCACCATAAAAATCCCTTTGATTGCGGCCCAAATCATTAATCGAAGCTACGCTTCGTTGCCCCCTCATTCATTGTTTCTTTTGCCACACTCACATGACATAACAATGAAGGGTGAAGAAATAATTGGATTGCGTTTGAAGCTGCTTTTCTGCCTTATTCAGGAGGGACAAAGCCGTAAACGCGGTGTCACTACCGTGGCACATCTCATAATTTTGATAATATAATTAAAATTTTCGAGGGTTGTAAGGTCAAAATTCCGTCGTGCCAAAGCGTCAAAAAACCCGAGGCCTTCCTGAGGAGGGCGCTAGTACTAATGGCCTTTCATTACTCATATATTTGCCATTATGGTGGTTATTGCGTAAAATGACATATTTGTTGTTAATATTCTGGCTTTTTATATAGGAAATTGTGTCATCTATTTGGTATAAACAAATAAATCCTACCTTTCCTGGCTATTTTTTCTATAACTGAACTTGAAATTACATGGCTCTCAATGCTAGAATTGATTAAACATGGTAAAAGATAGTATGTTACTATCTACTACGAATACTGTTGTAGCGAATAACAGTTTTTTAGACACGAGAACTGTCAGGGAACAGAAGGAAAAATAAAGTTTGAAAACCCTTACATCTAATATTTTTCATTAGCAAATTAATATCGAATCATGACCATTTTGGCTTGCGAAATTTATATCCGTTGACTTCCTCTATATCACCTCCTTTGCTAAGTATTTGACGTTCGTGTAGCTCCACTTTTTAATGTCTTGTTTTATCTGGCCTGAGGATTTGTCCTGAGAAAGTGCTTAGCATGATAAGTGAGGAAAGGAAATTTCTGGGGACGGTTAACAGGGTGGTTGGATGTATTAATGGGGAGTGAGGGTTCGGAAAAAGCTGTGATGAATGAATGTTGCTGGGTAAGCGGGGAAGAAGAAGAAGGAGAATGAGTTTAAGGTACGGAATGAAGAAAGGAAGGACGTATGCTGAGATGAAGGAATAAGTACTACGGTTAGATGGGACCTTTCAACTGTAAAAAGACTAGAATACACCCATCACTTCCTTTTAAACTTGCCAATCAGCTTAAAACCTCAGTAGTTGAGTGAATCATGGGTGGAAACATGATAAAAAAATAGTATATGAATCGGCAGAGCCAGTAAAAGCCTATAAGGTGTCAGTTCTATTTTTTCGTAAAATTATTGATGAGAAGCGAAAACTTCTTGAGAATTGAGAGATAATAAAAATTATGCACCTTATCGTAGTAATTATTTAGTTTTTATCATCAAATAACTGAAATGATAGAAGCCAAAATGCTGTTAAAAAAATGGAAATTATACTGCGGTCGACTGCGATGGCTGAAAAAAGTGCCCTTAAAAATCATTTGTCGAAAACCCTGGATGATTCTTGATAGCTAAAGCATACCATCGCATAAAACAGAATTTTTGAATAAATCAAAAAAGAAGTTAGAATATAGTATGCGTTTAGACTTACACAATGGCGATTGAACCTACTTCAGTCGAGTTGTGAAGGTAAGTAGTGTTAGGATAAAAGTAATTCCTCCTATTAGCCTGTTTTCTCGGTTATCGTTCTTGCCTCTTTTCGGAAATGACCAGAATAGAGGTGCTACTTGTCAATTTGGTGCATTGGTTGTGACAATTGGTGCACATATCCTCTTACCCTCAAAGGCGTAAATAAGATCATGTTAATGGAATGAAATATATGAGGAAAATCAGGAAACTTTTCTAAATCCGCTCCCACACGCGATACCCAATCAAATCCGTATGTGTGGCAGACCAAAGATCGCTTATTCGAATCTCTCCTCCATTATGGATGTTTGGCTTGCTTTACCATTAAGTCCTTCAGTTAGATGGTGGGATATAATTCCCTAAAAGTGATTAGTACGTAATACCAATGCGTATATACTATTTCTCAAAGGTGTTTTTTTTTGTGGGTAGGCCATATCTCTCTTAATTTTTTATCAAAATTAATGATTCAGACGACATTTTTTAGCTTATGTTCCCCGCTTTTGACGAAAAATAAAAACAGTTTGCAATTAATGTATTTGTTTAAAAAATTGATAATCTTATATATTATTTCGACCCTGGAGGTTCGGTAACTAACGCATCTGTACTGATGTGCGGTTTGCATGAGGGCAAGGGTAGTCGTTCCTCCAGAATCCGTATATATTCTTTCTCTAAGGTGTTTTTTGTCACAACGGCATAACTCCCATAATTATTCATAAAAATTAATGATTCAAACATCGTTTTAAAGCTTATGTTCCCCGATATTGATGAAAAATAGACAAATTGTTTAAAATTAAAGTTTTTGTTTAAAAAATGATAAAACGCCATCTGCTGACAATATAATCAACTAATATGTTGGCAATGGTTACGTGCTTAAAAGACTGTAGGAGGCGCCATCTATTAACACATCGTTTAGTTAGATTGTTTACATTCTACATGCAATCAGTGTGACCATTTACTGTTTATGTTGACGTCATGTATCTCTATAACCAACATAAATAACTTAAAATTGTCCATGGGAAGAAACAGATAAAAGAACAGGAAGAAAGAAGGAAGAAACAGGAAGAAGCTGCATACTGTGCGAAATATTCGCTAGGGTCATCTAGTAATAACTAAATAGTATTACGCTTTTTTGGTGTTTTATTCTCATTATTGAAACGCCAGGCCCGTAGAACTTAACCCATTTTCATTCAATAAGAGAGAAAACTCTGACTGTCATTTGTACCTGGATCTCTCAGTTTCCGATCAAATGAATCAGCCTAATATACCATCAAACCATTGTAATTTACGCCGAATTTCCGACGAAATTCATGTGACGTGGTTTCGCTACCTGCCTGCACTTTTGCAAAGCCGCTTATAATTATCCAAACCACGGTCGCTTGAAGATTATCCCAACTTCGTCGCTTTAGAGTTACCAAAACGATGCGGTATCAGTGGGATAAAACCATGAGGGGGTTGATGCGATGGCTAGAGTGTCGGTTCGCTCCGTGAGGGTTCGGATTTGAATCTCAGTAGAGGCAGATATTTTCAGAGGAATCCTTATCCCTACTTGGGTGCTAAGTGGAAAGGAATTAAGTTCACTTCTACGTCGAAACAGACGGGGCGTTAAACTGTTGTCCTTGGCGTCTTTCTTTAAGAGCAGGCTAATGTCGACACCGGGTTTCTCTCCACCCTTCCTCCCTTTACAAATTAATCTCTCCCTCACCTATTCACTTACCCTCAAAGGCGTAAATAAGCTCAGTTGCCGATCACGTCCCCAAATTATCAACCTACACCTTTGGAGTGTATTGTGAATCACTTCGTATTGTACTCAGATCGCTGAAGAGTTTAACGGAAAGTCTAAAGCATAAAATGCTGTGTTTCTTCGGGATAGTGGCCTAATCAAGATCAAAAGCGTCTCCTATGCTACATTGAGGATCGGAGTGGAGAACAGCTAGTTTTCATAAACCTCCGATGAAATGCGCATTGAATGGAGATGGATTGGTGGCTTGATGAACACGCTCGGCACTTTATGAGGAGAGCTGAATTCGAATCCCGTTGACGTGAAACGGTCTAGTTTTTTTTATTGATATTTTACCTATTACCCGAAAACAGCCTTTTGGGCCTCGAGATCAGGCGTAATGTGGTTAAAAATATTGGACCCTCAAAAGCAACCATGTCCTGGGTACGGAATAATTCAACCAGACGGGACTCGACCCTATGGTTGGCTGGTGAGGACTTTACCGCACCGTCTCCGGGGCCGATGAATTGCTAACTACATCCCTTTGGTGTACAATATATGACTAGAGTGATTTTTAACATTCGCAATCAATGCAAAATTGACTCGATGTTGCCGATTTTTGCGAAATAAATTCGGAAATGTTATAGAAAGTCTGCTTTCACCTTTCGAGGATTCCAACTCAACCTGAAAATAGATTTAGTGAAATTCATTCTACGCACTTCCATTCCAAACTTCATAAGTTGTATATTTGATTTTTACCAGCGAGACAAATGTTTGTGGTACACGTGATTTTTAAGGAATTGAACGTGAGTAGGGATGATTCTTTACTCTGAATCTGGTAAAACTGAACAAATCCACAGCCCATGGGGTCATATTCGAACACACGATGGTATGCGCTGGAGAACAGACTTAGGCCATTCTAAGAAAAGGTTATGCAATTGATTTGCGAATTTAAAAAGGGGAATTTTTGATATCTGAATATTCATTTCATTGGCTTGTGGTCGGCTAGCCTACTGTCGACATCCGTTCAGGAGCCACCCCATTTACATTAAAGCGTAGGATCCTCTCATTTAGCATTAGAATCAATTTAGCTTTAACTGGTGCAATGCATTGTATTTTGCTTCTTCGTTATTGAAAATAATTTTCCACCTTTATTGACGGTTTCCTCCTGTATTCCGCCAAACATTACAGAGAGAATTTTAAATAATACATAAATTATTTTTTTGAAACTTTTTGAAACTCAGAATATGATATATTATAAATTGATTCGTATTTTGACAATGATATTTTAAAGCTTTTTTTTATACGACATATTATTAATTTATTATTTACTATTAAATATTGCCAAAAATTCTTACAGAAAGGATAATTATTATCCTAGTTTTAAATAATACGTAAATTATTTAAAATACTAAAGCTTTAATTTAATATTGCTAAAAATGAACTACAGCGTAAAAAATGGACAATATCAAACAAGCTGCGTATGGAGGGCCTAGAGACCTATTAGTCCACAAATCTTGCAATGAGCTTGATCCCGTATTATGTCGTGAAAGCCTATATTAATTGATTTGCTTTTTTTCCTCTTTTTTCGCGTAACGTGGGAGCAGTTGTTATGTTCTTAAAGCTCGAGAGACCGACATGGTTTTGCATTCATCAGACATTCATCGCAACATAGTTTTATGGCCCGTTCCGGGCTGCGTAGCGCCGAAAATTCCCGCCCCAACAGCATTTTGTGGGCAAGGCGTGTGGAAAAGCCGAAACAAGGACGAACGCCCGACGGAATTGTAACAATGGAAGCGAACAGTGCGGAGTTATCTCTCTCCGCCGCCGAAAACAAAAAAAGAGAAACAAAAGATTGAACATCAGCCCGCAGCACACAAAAAAGCTGGATTCCCATAGTTTTTTGGTTCCAAATCTCGACCAAGCCCTTCCTAAAAAGAAAAAAAAACTTCTCTCCCCCACCCTCTGCCCCTTTAGACCTCACGAGTTCCCCCACTCCTCATTTCTCTCTCCCCTTCCCCCTTTGCGAAGCTGCTATTCTCCCCCACTACTATGTGGTCCCCCCCTGCCCTACCCCTCTTCGAAAGTGTGCCTCGCTCCAAATACTCATTGCGCATCCTTCACGCCATGCGCACGAAATCGCCCCCTCCGGCCCAATCCGCCAGAGAAGAGGGGGAGGCTTCCCTTCCCATCGGCTACCGCTCCACCGCCACGGAAGAGTGCGCTCCCCCGCCATGTTTCCCACCTTTCCACGCATGCGCCGCTCCGAGATCCACCGAAGTCCATCCTCCTCCTCCCCATTTGTACCACGAGCACGCTTCCCCCTTCCCGAACCCACTCTCATTACGCTCCGGTGATTAACTCAGACCTTTTTTTTCGATCCCATTCCCTTCCTATTTCCTCCCTTAGCTCCCTGGCTTCCCGCTAAACTTGGACCTGTCTTCACCTCGTCACAGGTGTTTCCCCCTATCCCTTGGCGTGTGGCATGGATAGCGGATGAATCAGCTTGATTTACTTCCTCCGCTGGTTTGTTCGGTAGAGCACCTGTTGATGTACTCTGGAAAGTTTTAATTGAATTGATTTGAAAAAGCTGATTGAGTTTCAAAAATCTTGAGGTTTAGGATTTGGTGGGTAAACCAATCATGTTTTAGAACTAACAGGCATAACACAGCCGACATGGTAGTACCGCGAAGAAGTACTCCGTATTCTATTCTGTTATTTGGTAAAACATTAATGCCACAAATGCACACCTAAACTGGCAACTTGCTGATGGACGAAGCAATAGGAGGTTTAATATATCTGACATCACCGTTAATATATTTCTACCAACGGAAGAAAGCAAAGTGAAACCACTTACTTCGTGTTTTATAATAGCTTTTTTGGCGTAAATTGATAAAGTTGCCTTCCAAGAAATCATTGCTTTGGGATTGATATTTGTGTGGCGTCAATGGTTGAGACAATGAGAAATTAATATTCAAATTTCTTTCACAGGCTTTCCAATTGAGATAGACGTACGAAAGGAGTTATACGATTTCTTTGCAATTTTCCTCTATAAATATTTATTCTGACTAGATATTTGTAAATAATGATTTTTCATGCTTACAGATATGACCCACAGGAATAGTGTATAGAAAATGTGCTCTAATACTGACTCATATCATAGATGAACATTCAAGAACATTAAAGGCCAAGTAAGGGACTAGAACCCAATATTTTCCTATCAAAAATAAGTGTTTTGTTGCCTGGTGGGTAGCGTGCATGCCTCAAGTTGGAGAATATACCGGTTCGCTCTAACAGTGGCGACATTTTTTCGTCTATTTTATTCTGTCATGACGTTTTTAAACTCACGATATGACATATTATCACTTTATTATTTACTACTATTAAATATTATCTGAAATTCTTACCAAGAAGTTATTTATACTCCTAGTACATGATTCGGTAAGAAATGTTTAGTAAGCATTAACGCATGACGACTTCACACGCACAGTGTAATTAAGAAATAAGTAATGTAAGCCAATGGGTAGGAATGAAAATTTTATATGCATTTCTCAGACATTTTTGCAATGTTGCAATAGCTTATTGTTAGTTAGCTATTGCGCTTTGGAAATGGGAGCCAATCAGTGAGTGACTAGACTGCTATTATGCCAACCACAGCGGAGTTCCAACTCTGAAGTTGGGAAGCGGATGCATGGCCGTAAGCCTACTCCTCTCTCCGCAAACACTTCAGCGTTGGCACCACCTATACGGCGGACATGCTGCCTCTCAAGCCCCATGCTTATTGGTTCCCATTTTATCATTTCCAAAACTCCATTTCAGTAAAAAATTCCGCATCCTTGCCAATATGTTTTTGGAAAACTCTTGTTATATTTTCGCTCTTTGTCTAGGAGCACGCATACTTCACTTGTTTCTTTTGGCGCCCCGTATGAATTTTCAGTATCTATTCCTTTTCTCCTTGTTTAAAACATCGTTATAATAATGTATTTACCACCTAAAGAAATAGGACGCCAGGAGTAATCTGGTCGTTCTTAAACGTCGATGATATCCTCGGAATGAAGCCAAAATCGCTTGAGGAATCATTAATTGATGACATTGGAGACTTAGAAAGAAAACAAACCCTTTTTAATTATTCATCGGCACCAATATTTCCTATACCGAATAAATATTATGTATAGATAAAAAAGAACGTTATAAATGATGCACAATAATCTTTGCCTTCCAACATCGTGTTGATATAGAGATTGTCATAGAAAAGATTTTTTGGATATTCTCACGTTGAGAATTTTTATTCCCCTCACACGTTTCGCTTCTGCATCAATAAAATATACTAATTCCACAAATACGTCGGAGAAAGTGCGTATTCCAGAATTTCTTTTATGGCTGCGGTAAACAAAAAAAACTGGTGGTTTAGGATGAGGGTTTCAGTGACTGGTGCCATAATTTTCGGTCCGATGGGCTGTTTGATGGGTTAGAGTAAGGCTTTCGAAATTTGATCTATGCCGAATCCCCGAGCATGAATGATATGCTTGCAGCATCAAAACAAAGTGGCGCCTGCGGGAAAGACTCATTAAGTGGCGAGAAGAGTGACCACAAAGGAAAGTGAAAATGACCATGAATAGCTACTGATGAAACCTAATGAGGATCAAATAAACGGAGAGAATCACCTATCAATACTTTTTCGGCAGATTGTTGAGTATTCGGCGGTCTGGAAGAAAAAACTCAATGGGCGCATTCTGAGACGGAACGGCATCGTGAAACAGTACTGGAAGGAACGACGGCGATAGGAAAGAACAAAAGCAGAGGTGCATTCCCATGTTCTTTTACGGACCTTGTTTATACAATAGATTGAATGTACAGTTGACCCCCGCTTTATGATATGTTCACTTTATGATCTACATGTTATTGCGTGCGGATGTCAAATTTCAGAGTTTGACGATAATTTACACCCATAATTTATTATTAATTTTTTAGATATTCAACCGGTTAAGGTAGGTTTTTTTGAATGTCAGAGAATCTTCTCCCAATTTTTTAAACTTTCAGGGACCTATCTCGCTCAAATATTTCCTTTCCTTGATTTCCTCCGGTACCTATTCCCTTTTTCGCGTCGGCATACGATCAACCCTTCTTCATCCCGTCCATGAAATCAATTCTCTTTCTTCCACTTCCCCGATTGCCCAACATCCTTCCCTCTATCACGTTCTTGAACAATCCCTCGCTCCTTAATATATCCTCCAGCCACCTACTCTGCCGATATTTCAATTACAAATTTCCTTTCCTCGCCCACCATCTTAAGCTTTTCCTCGTTAGTCTTCTTCTCCGTCCACCTCACCTTCTCCATCCTTCTCCACTCCCACATCTCAAACGCCTGCAGCCTGTTCTCGTCCTTCTTTCCGAGGTTCCCCGTTTCTGCCCCATAAAATGCTACGCTCCTTATCCAGCTCTTCACCAGCCTCTTCTTCATATCCTTACCCAATGCTCCCGTCATCAGCTCCCTTTCATTACTTAACGGCTACTTAGCCAGCGTTATTCTCTTCCGTATTTCCTCGCTACTGTGTCCGTTTTCCTCTAGCGTGCTACCTAAGTAATTAAAACGCTCTACTTGCTCGAGTTATTACCCATTCTTAAACATTTTAACCCTTATTTGTAAATGGACTACAGTTTATTAAAATGGCAATGTATTGATATTTATTATTACATGAAAACCGATCCCGAGGGCGGTAAAATGCGGGTGCGCTTTGCATCGGAGTTCACTTTGCGAACGGTCTTGCGGAACGAATTAATATCTATCATAAAGCGGGGGACTACTGTACATCATTCTTTACCGTATCATATTTTTTTTATTTCGTATTGTAAATCATTTGCTAACACTCCCTCAATTATTTACTTTGTTTTTCAATGAATATGAATACAACATGGCGATCTTTTAAAATCAAGCCACTCAATTTCATCATTCAATTCGATGTGCTTATTCACTTCCATGAATCCATCCCTTATACTATTTTTTCCCTTCTATTTACTCGCTCAATTATCATTTTCCCTCTTGTCATATCTTTTAGCATTATTTTACTGATACTTTTCCCATTTTTTCGGGCCCGTTGATTTTCTCAATCAGATTTTTTCCTGGCGCGCTCTTTTTCATTAAAAATTATAAAACAGTTAATGTGTACTATGTATCAGAGCGATGTTACCGCTTTTTTATCCTCGTTAATGCCGGTTGCCAAAGCGTTTAGTTATGGAATTATTAAATTTCATTAAAAATTATTAAACAGTTAATGTGTACTATGTATCAGAGCGATGTTACCGCTTTTTTATTCTCGTTAATGCCGGTTGCCAAAGCGTTTAGTTATGGAATCAAGTTATGGCATCCATGAAGTTTTAGATCTCATAAAAATATTCGCGTTGTAGGAACACATCTACTAGTCTTATTACTTATTTACCAATGATTTACAGCTTTGAATATTTGATTCGCCAGATAAAATTTATCAAATTTTAGCCTATTAATAATTGCTAATGCTCATAATAATTAGTCTCTAAGTGTAAGAAAACTGGTCATTTGTCTCAATACAACTCTTTTACCAAGTAATTAAGTCTCCAATCGTTTTATTGCGCATCCGCCATCTTGGATACTGATGGAACTCCTAGCAACATGCTATAAGTTATGAAACCAATAAATTTATCAAATGTTTCTGAAACACGTACTAAATGGTAGCCACGGCTTATGGGTTCGATAAGATCCTAGAATACATACGTGTCGTAGATACATATCTGCAACTGGGCATTAGCAATCTGTCTTTCTATTCTCTTACTCTGTACTGTATTTCTATGATGGTGTGAGCTTTTTCATCGAATGTTTTGATGCCATTTCATATTTTAATGGAAAGAAGTTTTTCGTTAAAAGTTACCAGCTTGACTATATCAACGGAGCCGTCAGTTTTTGCCCCTAGGGCCACTTAAGTGGTACTTAAGTGGTAGTTCCGTTTAATTAATTCAGTTTATAATATGGCATGAAAAATTAAGAACTGGTTCAGTGAAATCGAACAAATTTGGAAACCGGATCTCACGAACCGGTAAGATTTGGCTGAATCCTATAAGGTAACTGGATTTCGTTTGTTAAATAAAGCTTATTTTCCTATTTTTTGTAGAAGTGGAAGACGGATAACCACTTTCCTCTTCTGTCCTATTTTGCTTCTCAAAGATTTTTGGGGACTGCAAGATCAGAAGTAGAGCCTAGGCATCTAGTTCCACTGAGTCTCAGACGTTCTTAGGGCTGGATGTCAGTTTTGACACTGGTCGTCTGTTACAAATCTTATATCGTATTTTACTTGTAATTTCAATTTCTAGTTTTAGCCAATACCACAATCGTATTGGCTTAAAAACGAGAATGTTTTTTTTCTTTGCCAATGTCTTACCTTTTCTCTTCGCAATGCCAAATGTCCTTTGTAACGTATTTTCTTTTACCATTCCTTATCTTAATAGGAAATATTTATTTTCAGTTATTAGAAGTTTACATTTCGTGAACATTTGTGCAATTCTTTGATGTGAATAACTGTGGAAGTTTTGCATTTCTAATGTACATCAGAAGTATTATACTGTATTGTATTTTGAATTCACCAGTGCTTTTATTTGCTGGTGAGAGGGATTAGGCACCAGTATTCACTATACCCATGATGTTAGTATCAAGTACTCACTCATTTCTCTCTTCTAGATAGTGAAAGGGTGGATAAGGTGAGCCAAATACAGCGCTAAGCGCTACAGCTAATCAAACCTCAATCAAAAAGTGAGCATGAGGATCCCAAGTCGCAACTTCGTCGGAAGGCTAACAATTATCTGAGAGGAAGTGCAATAAATGATTTGAATCGATTCCTCACGCGTGATTTCTTTCATCGTTTCCTCCCCGAAATGAATAATTTCTTACTCGTTTTTTGCTGAGGCTTTCTAATTTGTACATTAAGCTATTGTATTACCAGTTTTACGAATAGCGTGAAAATTAGCCATGTGGACCGTGGCGTTATACGGCCCTCATACATGGTTTTCCGACAGGAGAATCGGCTTGCGCGTATCCTGGGGGCTTTTAAGATGTGCGTGAGTAGAAGAAATCAGATTGCTAAAAGTACAATGTTTGAATTGGTGGGAAATGTTAATAAATTAGTTGGTGGAGATTCAAAGGAGATGGATGGTTAACAAACATGTTGAAAGGATACATCATGTTGAAGAGATAGAGTGGGTAAGCTTGGAGTTTAAGGATGAGAACTGGAATTAGGGACGATATGAAGGGGAGCAAAAACTATGGGTGGCCGAAGAGACATTTGATGCTCGGGAAACAATTATCGAGGAAGTTTGAAATTACCTTGAAGTAGAGTAAATTACGCTAGTATACGCCCTAACCTCCTACCAACTTACAGAAAACGAATGGGCCTCTATCCAGTCATTGGTTCGCTGTACGATTTGTATCAGACACTCTAAGTATAAGTAGCTCATCGCAAATTAATTGGAAACACAAAATAAATTATAAATGATCTAAACTAACATTTTGCTCTAAATTGGCGATTTCCCCCCTTATCCAAACGTACTCCAGGGCTTGGTTGTTTATGATACTCAGAAATGTCAAATCACTGCGAAGGTATGTTGGGGAAATTTGCATATTGCGATGATCCATCAATTGGGAGCACTTCCTAGGGAAATGAACCGCCATTGTGTTGGCTGGACAAGGAAAATTTGAAACTGCTGCCCTAAACTTTTCCCAGATGAATCACTCGCAAAGTAGCAGATCTGGCCTCTGGATTGGATTGGATTTTTGCGGGGGCGACCGACTGCTAAGGTCATTTGCGCCGTATGGGATAGGTAAGGGAAGAAGGGTGGATAGAAACCCGGCGTCGGCATTAGCCTGCTCTCAACGAAAGGCGCCAAGTGGACTACGGTTTAATGTCTCATCTGATAGACGGAGTACTGTACTTGAAGTCCCCTCCACAAGACACTCAAGTAGGGATCGGGTTCCCTCTGAAAGACATCCTCCTCAACAGGGATTTGAACCCTAGCCGCCCGTATGATTAGTCAGTACTCTAGCCACCACACCAACCCGATCCCCCAACTGGCACCTTCCCCCATACTATCTTATTGATTATACAAAATAGGAATTTTTAACGCGGTTATGGGGGCAAAGGATATAGAGAGATTAGGAGTTAACGACCACATTGAAATTTATCGATCCAAAATTTGACGCTTACTACATTGTGAAGTAGATTGCGTTAGGTTCTGCCTGTAATTACTTAGCATGAATTAGCATAACACTTAGGTGTGGTTTTGTAATGTATGGTCAGAGTTAACCGCAAGACGACTGAGTTTTTTCGTTAAATTCACGTTTATTGAGAGTTTGAGTTTTGTGTATTACACATCACACTCAGTTAGCTTGAGGGTTATCGATGGGAGGACGCATTAACTTTGTTTTTCAAACCGAGATAACATTTAGCCTAAGATATCTTACGGCGAGTCTAAATGAATGAGTTCAATGCAGCATCGGTCGTTGAAATCTCCACGAGAGTGGCAAGTATGACTGGGAGGGGTAACCAGTTGGAGGGACGACTCTCGTTCTTCCTCGAGTCGCGCTGCGCCTCGACCGGTCACGCGAAAGCCCGCCGCGCCCTTTGCTGGAATGAGATGCGCCACCGGTCGTGACTCCGCGGGGGCAGTGCAGGTTTCTATGGAGGTCAGAACCTCGTGCGGTGACAAAGGTGCATGCTTCTCGTTTTTCCACCGAGTCGAATATTCTCTAGTTACTTCCAATTTTCCCCTGACTTACTTCCTCAAAACGTCTTTGTAAAGGTATCGCAGAAGACCTTGGTAGATTTAAGGAAGAAGATTTTGACGCAAGAAGAGTTTTTCAATTGAAAGAAGATATACCGATCTCTTAAGGTGAATTCGTTGCACCTACCTAGCTATGTGACTATGCTTGCTTTTGATTACTCTTTGAGCAATGTGACTGCAATTCTTAGCCCCTCGCTGAGTCAGAACTGTAGAGGTCAATATATTTTCACTTCTACTCCTCGCCTTCCCTGGCTGATGTCCCCGCTAGCTACCATTTCTGCTAGACTAACGTCCTACGTGACATAGCTTTCTGCGCATCCATTTGCCCCCAGCTTTGACGAGAGCTGTATGGTTAGGCATATTGCCCGTGGTGACTTCCTACATAAAATTGCTCTCACAATTTCTCGATTCATTGGTTGGTTAAGCGACTTTCATCTATGGAGTACATATTTCTATCCTCTTTGCATGACTTTTTCATCCATATTTAAATGCTTATTTTGTTCTCCGGTCATTATTATATTCACCCTACATAGTCAATGCTACACGTCTATCTTTCTCTCTCGAAAACATCATAATTCTTAATATTTATGGTTGAAGGCGTAACTTTATGGAGTATAGTCACAGACATAGTTAAAAAATATCTTAGTATATTCCACACTTTAAATGTTTATAGCCGACCCAGGTTTCGTCTACCAGCAACCTTGATAATGATTTCTGTGCAGTTGAAACGTGGGTCGGCAACAAACATCAAAAGTGTGGAATATACTAAGATATTTTTTCGTTAGATCATCATTCTTGCTGATTTATTCATGTTTTTCTCTAGAAAAACTCGGCTACTCCCGTAGCTGGTAATTAATGGCTATGTAAGTGATATGTATCCTTTTGTTTTCCTCAAAACGGCAAAGATCCTGTCAGGAGAAAAGTTTTAGGAAAGGAATGAACGAATAATTCAAATTTGCTGCGCGCAACTAATGGCAATTTTCATCATAATTACATGAAAAAGTTTGTATTTGTGGCTCTGTGTAAAAGAAGCGAGAATGAAAGAAATTAACGAAACCCAAAGAAGTTAAAACAAAATGTAGGTAGCACAAGTATTTGCGCTCCTCGCAACCTCTTCTTCTTAAATAGATAATTTCCGTTCGATGCGACCTGATTCCGATTCGGAACGATCCAGCTCCGATTCGGTACCACGTCGATGTGGAGACCCGGTTGATGACTCAAGCCACATTCCATACACTTGAGGCCCCTATGATGCCGAACACGAGAGATATTTAAACTTACCCTGTGGACCTATCTTCCATAAATTAAACAAACATTATTTAGGAAAAATGTCCTCCCTTAGAATTTTCATTTTTGTTTTGGGCTTGCATTAAGTCACTTATTGCACCACTAGGGAAAAGTAATCACCCATATTAATAATTTTCTTTGTTTTTCCATCCCTGCTAAAAATTCCTTAGAAACTGTTCTGTAGAACGTAAGGAATTCTACGGAAATTGACTCTTTTTCTTCAGAAGTAGTTCCTTTGCTAAGGATCTGTACGGAACATGAGAGCCTGACTCTACAGAACGTATGTTCTCTACTCTGCAGAAAATAACTCTGCAGAACAAATGTTCTGTAGAGTTATTTTCTGCAGAGAAAAATAACTCCTTACAAGCTGTTCTCCAGAACTTGAGCAACTCTATGGAAATATGCTTGGTTTCCTTGAGCTTGTAAGGAGTTCTACAGAGCGTGAAAGGGCTTCTGTAGAACGTCGTTGGGAATTCTGCAGAACATCCTAAGGTATTTTGCAGAACGTCGTAGGGAATTCCGTAAAATGATGTTTCTATACTTTAAGGAATATCTGAAGAACTTTTCAAGAAATTCTGAAGAAGTATTTATAAGGAAACTGTACAGAATTTTTTAGTAGGGATAAATTATTACATTTATATTTTTTTCTTCCTTTCTGAAGAGTGGTAATTATTGTAATACCAACAGAAACAAGCTAATACATTTTGAAAGTAGAGTCATTTGCAAGAAGTTCGATAAGAGTAAAATACGTGTAATATTTCCGTCCAGTGGATGCTCTTGATGGACAAGGATACGATCACACACCTCGATGGAATCGGGATCGTTCAAGCTGCCCACGAATGAGGGGAGTGGCTGAGCTCCAACGAGCCTACCAACCCTTGTGGCGGAGGGTTACCGGCGGCATGGCAAGTCGATTCTTTCGTAGTTTAAGATAGTTTGAGTGAGAATTTCCCTAGTCATAATGGATACCATATTCAAATTTAACGTTTTAATTTCAGCAGTTGTAGGAAGTATGAATGTATTATTGCATCATTAATGGTGCAATTCTATACTTTTATCTGACTTAAATTCTAAGTAATTAAATAAAAATTTCTGTTAAAGTCTCTATCTTGACATATTCTTTTACGCGGTAGTTTTAAAACTCCTTCACAACGGAATGTTTTTTGGCGATTCTGAAAACATTACTGTGGTGACAATATGAATTAATTTTAAAAATAGTTGAGAAAATGTACAAACTACGCACTGTTAATTTTCAGACGATATCTAGCTGTTAGAAATTCCTAATTTTTTAAAAATAATGTCTCTCTAAATTGCATAATTGTTCCTTTTCCCATGTAAGAGGGCTGGTTCTTTTTCAAAAACCTCGGAAATTACTAGTAGTCCGGTAAGGGGCTGATATTTTGATATCTTTGGTAGGGTGAGATATTTAGCTTTAAAATG
Organism: Ceriagrion tenellum; assembly: GCA_963169105.1. NCBI lineage: Eukaryota > Metazoa > Arthropoda > Insecta > Odonata > Coenagrionidae > Ceriagrion > Ceriagrion tenellum. Next base: position 52,534,892 of record OY720637.1, read on the forward strand.
AGACCAAATTCATTTAGTTTTAGCTGAAATGATATTTTGCTCAAATTACCATAAGTGTCTGTCTACGGCCAACGTGTGAAGTCGCAAACTTGGGTGAAGGAGGCTTGGGGCTGCTTTTATCAATATAGTGGACTCTGGGTTTCTAGTGGCTATAGAAAAAAACAAGTTTCTCGGTCTATTACGTGGTCAACCTAATTGTGACCAGGTTTTCAACCATTACCCTAACAAATTCCTCCGCCCTTTCCATTTACCCATGGGTTCAGAGCCCCTCCTTTTATTGCCATTGATCGATCTTTTGAGATTAAACGCACAGCGTATGTCCTCAGAGATCCGTCTGGTGATTCCTTCCTTCTAACCGTTTATACGATATGCACCGCTGCCAGTATTACAGAATCCAATTTGAGAGGGCGGGTAATTGTCAGCAGAATGTATCACATCATTGCTTAAGGTCCGACCAAAGCTGAGTCGAAATCCGCAAATATTGCTCGCAACCCATCGGAAAATCCAATCTGAGCAATTGGATGAAAAGCGATAAAGAGCTTGAAAGTTGACGTTAATAAAAGTATAAGTGAGTATTTGTAAGCTGGTTGCCAAGATTTGCGATCATAGGAGCACCGGTACCTAATGAAACGTAGAGTCTACTTCACTCTCTCGTGTGGAGTAGGTTATTGGGGAATGGATTCCTCCTCGTAAAAGAGCGGTCTGCGCAACTGCCACCATGTTCAGCTGTCACTATATACCTTGTGTATTGGACGCCCTTGTGTACTGATTTTTGTGACAAACTAACAATGTCTCCAGATCTCTCTATATAAGCAAAAACCGACTATGTTCTCAAATTTGTTGTGACAAATGAAAAGAATGAAGAATTGAAGAATACATTTCAGATGTCGGCCTTTACTCGCCAAAGAAGTAAGACCGAATTAACGGGAACGAAATACGCTGAAATGGGCACTTAAATAGCTGTCGATAGGTACCAATAAGTCCGTGGCGGTACGGATGAGTCGGCTTTGGATACGCCGCCAGACATCCGATGTGGAACACATCGCAAACGACTGTGCAATCACCTCGACGGCGGCTGAAGGTATTATCCGCTAACGCCGTATTATTCGCGTTAAACCTCGGCCTTCTTCCCGATAGAGCCTCATCCGTTCTTTAAAGGACATTTTTCTCTTTTTAATCAGGTTTTCGACGAGTTTATTGATAATTGAAAACCATCACACTCGATTTCACTTTCAAAACCCACTGGCCTATAAAGCAGTTGGGCGATTCCCTCGCCTGCATATGTAAAGTAATTGGCTCCAATTCTTTTGAGTTAGATTCTTCAACACCTAGTAAATATGTGCTTTAAATAAAGCTGTATTTTATATCTGCAGTTGGGACTATGTAGTGAGTATTTTTATTTCCATTCTTCAATTCTCTACGTATTTAAACAAGTCATGGGACTGTTCAGTCGTTTCAATATGACACGCATAACTTCTTGAGTTCGTCCCATTATTTACTGATGTATTTTAAAATTTGGTAAATGCTTCTGCTCGCGATTGTAAGGATGATAAATCTGGTAATTCTCTATGTCCATCATACTTTTAAGCAGCAGCTCTCCTCTGCTTTGAGTCCTCTTAATATTTTTTTCTGTTATCCTCGTTGACTGTCTGTCAAAGAAGAGTTATTAAAGCTTGAAAATTATCTCGTGTATGAATATTGATGAAGGCTTCCGCAGAGTAGTGGAGTAGGCGAGGCTAATTTTCGGGATGTCCACCACGTCGATTCATCTTCGGAGGAAAGTTTCGCCGGCGTTTCAGCAGGTGTCATCAGGGTTCAGGTTCGAACCTGAAGACGCCTGCTGAGACTCCTGCGAAACGGTCGTACGAAGATGAATCGACGCGGAGGACATTCCTCATTTCCTCATATTTTTATTTATCCTGGGTTAGATGGGACAGAACCGTCCCCTCTACCCCAACCCAGTTTACAGACACCCATGTCCTAGGCATATTCTACCCAGGCGGGACTCGAACCCGCGACCCTCGGGTTAGCAGGCGAGGACTTTACCCCGCCACCACCGGGGCCGACATTCCGGAAAGTTAGCTACGCGACCTCGCGTATGTTTTGGGAACCAGCCCGCCGTAGTAGTGAGGTTCATTATGCGTCTAAATTTACATGTCTCGGATTCTAATCTCTCCTCCGATAGGAATAGATGTTCGGGCTGCCTTGTGATTTGCTGTCGCTGTGAGCGACGTTGATAAATTTTCCCCACAGCGCTAACGTCGTCGCTCCAAGCTAGACTTTCTCCGATAGCGCAAATTGTTAATAGCGATGAAATAACTCCTATTTACATTTTATTCCCTATTTTTTAACTTAAAGTTATATTTTGGTATATTTTTTCTCATTTTGATCCAAATTTTGAACTTTTACACTATTTCATATGCTGCCTTATTAAATTAAATGCTCTGGCAATTTTTATGCGAATTTTAGAAATTATATTACCCATGGCCCTTCAAAAGGATAAAACCTTGATACAAAACCTTCGAAGCTTCAGTCCATGGAAACCCACGTCTGCAACGACCCAGTTGAATTTTCATTACAATACAATGGATTAGACTGAAGTCGACTGCAAGACTGAGTCTATTTGCCTGGTTGAGAATTTTAACCATAGATTTAATCACCAACAAGAGAATCTTTTCTCTCAAGATATCATCACCAATCTATCGCTTCCTTTGATTCACTCCATTCGCCGGCAGCGCAGTGGCGACTCGCCCTCACGATCAGGTTTCACCTCCCTTGGGAAGCGATTTCCGCGGATCCCCCTCTTCCTCCCTCCCCTGTGCTACCTTGCCCTTCGCCCTTTTTTGCATCAACCCACACCATGAGCCCGTTTGTTTTCCCATATCTTCCCACCTCCTGCCCCCTTTCCTCTCCTCAGGCACTTCTCTTCAGAGGTGAAAGAAATAAAATCGATGTGATCAACAGAGTTGCCAAATGGTTGCCCAAACTCTGACAGAAGAGGAGTATTTAAGCAGCTAGTAACGTAAACTTAAAGAGTAAGGAATTGATTCATCAAAATACACACATTCCCTAATATGGAAGTGAGGCTTGGTAAGTGACAGCATCACAGAAAAGGAGATTGTAAAGCACGGATATGTGCTCTTTATCGATCGCAGTGAGAAGATCGAATAATGGATGATCAGTAGCATGAAAAGGATAACGATTGAAGAAGTTATTCTAAGATCTGGTGAGAAAACATATATGTTATCCTTTCTGGACCGATTTTTGATCAGGAAGATTATTTTCATCATTATACGAAATACCTGAGGTATCGGAAAAAGGCATTTCATTCGTTTTATTATTATTATTAATTAATTAACAAATTTACGAAAAATGTATGAATTCAATACCCAACAAATAAAAGCTAACTCAATTAAATTAATATATTAATCATGCATAATGCAAACAATTTAATCAATTTTACCACAATATGGTCCTGCTAAGTCATTTGTGGCTTATTAGCAGGTGCCTTTTATAAATTATCGGTTGTATTTTTATTTATCTCTAGCAACATAACTTATCTGTGTAACAACCATACTTTTATCCTTCTCTTAACTTCCCTTAAAGATTCTAAATTATTTAAATCATCACTCATATTGTTGAACAGTTTTGGAACTTAAACACTTAATTGCCTGCAAACCTTGTGTGTGCAATCTCTTGGAACTTCATATTTATTAACTTTTCTTTTAGTTCAGCATTTTGATAGTACAGTCTTTTCTTTTTACATTTATTCCTGAAATAATTTCCAGTGATTAAAATATACTGCAATAACTTTTCAACCGGTAGGATGTTGAACTCTTTAAAATAACCACCTTCTGTAATATCCTCAGTGTCTTGGAATGGATTTTATTATTTTCAATCATCTTTTCTGATTATCTTTGATAATTTTTAGGTTAAATTTGATTTAAGTATTTTTTAAATTTGTTCAATATTCCTTTTACCGAATTCGGCACATTGAACTTTGCCCAGTGAGCGGGGATGACTCCAGAGGTCTTTGCCTAACCTTTTCATTAAAAGGTTTCATGAAACTCTGCGAAGTACAATACGTAAACTCACTGGACACCTTATGTGATATAATTGTCAGTTTTAGACATAAGACTCTGCATTAGAGTTTATTGCAGGAGATGTAAATGTGGAGGATTTCTACGAAAGAGCAAGGCTGGAATTGGTGAAGCATAGTATGAGAGATATTAAAGCAAGTAAATAAGAATGAACTGAGAAAACCCTATGGGGTGAGTCATCGCTGAAGAAATTCAAGGAGAGGTTTGATAGAAAAGGTACTAGATGAAAACTCGGCTAAGATGGAGAGATTTTCTTTTTATAGAGTTTTGTTAAACTGAGGCCCACATAATAATGTTTGGTACCGTTAAATGACATTGTCTTCACTTAATATATACTGATTGCTTGACTTGTTATAAGCTGAGAGTGAAGATGAAGAAATATTACGTCAGATTCCGTATGATATCATTTAGTCGTCTCTTTTACAAAAATGGTATTTGAAAAGTAAGGACCTTCTTCTTCTTAGTGGAATCTGTCATCTGGGAAGTTTCAACTGGATGCCCTCCACCGCAGTCGGTCCTGAGCATCCTCTTTCATTTGCCTGTAACTTCGGCAATTATTTAAGCCATCGAGCATTCTCATTCTTCTTCTTCCCGTTCCTCGCTTTTCTTCTATTTTTCCTTCAATAATTCTTCTAAAAAGATAATTTTGGCGTAATACATGTCCCATCCAAGCTGTCTTCCTCTTTTTGATTTCCCTCAGCAGTTTTCTTTCTTCCTCTATTGCCATTAGTACTTCCTCATTTCTCATTCTACCCGTCCACTTCACCTTAACCATTTTTCTCCACAACCACATTTCGAAACTTTCTAAGTACTTTTCATCTTTCTTTTTGACTGTCCATGTTTCGCTGCCGCAAGTCACCACACTCCATACTAAACAGTTAGCAAATCTCTTTCTCAGTTCTATTGGAATGTTAAATTCTGTCAGAAGTTCTTTTACCTTCTCAAATGCTTTTTTACCCATAGCTATCCTGTCTAACTTCCTGGATACAGCTCCCATTCTCAGTCACTAAATTTCCCAAGTACTGACATGATGTCACTTGCTCAACATTTTTCCCTTCTATGGATATATTAATGATTGCTTCATTCTTACGTACTCTCAACACTTTTGTCAAATAACAAGTGTGCTCAAGATCTGTTCACATGATAGAAAAGTATCTGAATGAGCGGCTGACATCGTCGAGATGAAACTATCAGGAAAACCCAAGGGGAGGTTTCAGTAACCTGCAAATACTAATCAATGGAAGGATATGATTTCATTTTGTAGATAAAGAATATAGACGTTCCACTAAGAACAAGAGGAAAAAGTGGCAAAAAGGTGAATGTTATTTATATCTTGGTTACGTCTATAGGAAGACATGATAAATGAACGAATAATAACAAGCTGGTGAAGTTGATCATTTAGTAAAAATGAAACAAACTGCAACTGAGCGGAGACGCAAATAGATTAGACTCTTGATGAGACCAAAGAAATTCATGAATCAGGAGGAAAGTGTATTCACAATTGATTCTAAAACAAAAAACATAAAAATGGAATTAGTGAGTAAATGATAACTATTATAATCAGAATAGGAAACAATAATGGTTTTTATAAATTAAGTAAATACACCCATGCATTGTTGTATCAAGCAATCAAACATTTATCATCTTGAACAAATAAGCTACATAAATCAAGGATGAAATAAACCACGCAATTGATTCTAAAAATTATTCATATAAATGGATTTAGAGAATAAATGATAATTGTGTTCATTAGAAAAGGGAAATAATAATGGCTTTAATAAATTAAGTAAATACACCATACATTGTTGTATCAAACAATGAACCGCTCATCATTTTTAGCAGATCCGATGCATAAATTAAGGATGAAATAAATAGAGCAAAATTATGAATGATATTATAATATGGGGTGTCTGCAGAAAAGAGAGCTGCAGCTAACCAATCTTTGGATTGATCGCTGCCTATGATCAGTCTCATCCCCACTCCCTCCCCCCCCCCCCCTACTTACCCGTCGGCCCCCTTCCGCCTCCAGTGGCATGAGATATCCAGCCGGCTGCCTGTATTAAATGCGTCTCTCATTCGCGTGGACTTTCTCTTCTCTTTCTACCCCTCCCCCATTTTCTACCTCCCCCCACTTCCCTCACCATCCGTCTGATGATCGCGCGGGAATCAACGTTCTGGAGAAATCACACCAGATGTCCTTGACCTCCCGTCCAACGGCGCATTTCCTAGGTTTAGACTCTGCAAAGCGAACGTCCGTCCGACTCCCAACGACTTTTTTTATAATTTCCTTCGCTGCTTTGTCCATACAAGTAGTTGCGTGCGTGAGGTTTGTATACGTTCAATGTGAAATGATGGCCGTGTATTGGATGTTGCGATTTCTCCAGAAGTGGTAGCAGTGTTAGTTATTTTTGTTTCAAGCGTTCCAACAGCGGAGGGCATTGAGCACTCCGAGCGGACCATATTGTCTAAAATTAAAATTGAATTTGTCCGTCGATTGAAATACTTTTTGTGCGCGGTTTCTTTAATGGGTGAGTGAGAATGCAGACAGAGAATTGCGAAAGAAGGCGTGCTACGAATAAAAATAAAAATTAAGGGGAATAATGTCGTATGCGTTAGGCTTTAAAAAATATTAACAAATTTTACTGCGGAGCTCAGTCCATCGTCCTGTTATTCATAATGTGTCATTTATTTTCTGTAAGAGACCGCTGGTCAGAATAAATTTCTGTTTATCGACCACTTATTCATGTCACTCAAGTGTAAAGCTCTTATCACTCCACTCAAATATGCGAAATTTACTGGGGAAAGTCTTTCGCGAGATCTTTCAGGGAGCGAGAGCTTAACTGCAACTCCGCCAGTTATAGTTACTAATATAGGATAGAATTTAGTGAAAGCATTTTGTACGAAATATAGCATTCTGGTTACTTATCAGCTAATACTCCTCGACCATTATGCTAGTACCCTTAAAGCTGTGGATAATCAAGGAAGTTATAGTAGAAATCTCTACATCTACATTCTACCTTGCGAACCGCGGCATGGGCATGTGGCAGGGATTGTTAGGACACCAGGCGTGTAAAGATGTAAGGGATAAGATTTTGGGAGGAGAAATGGTGACGTGTATTTAGTAAAGCTCAGTATTTACTATAGTCTCTTATTGTAGGTCGAAAGAACGAATTTTTGTACCTATCTGTTCGGCAATGTATCTCTCTTTTTTATCGCTTCCGTCAGACCTAGAGATGTAGTGAGGTGCCATGATCATTTTTCATTAATAGACTTTTTCCTTTTGGTTTCCATCTCCTCCTCTATCTCTCTTCGTATTCTCAGCACCCTCTGTCTCTCCTCATTGCAGTGGCTGTTAGAGTAGTCGTTAACGCAGCGGAAAAATCATTTACATCAACCCATCAACGGAGATACAACTATCCTTATTTAACTACAATCCCTTCTTGGAGTGAATCGGAAAAATGTATGGATTTTTAGTGAACAATACCTATTGATAATGACAAATGTAATAAAAAATTCTACTAGGGGAATATTGCTCAGAAATATCCTCTCTGTTTTTACATGTACAGACTTCACATTCGGAGACAACTATCATCGCGAGTGGTACTTATTGACAGAAACACAAGAAGAGCATGATTTAGGGGGATTGATAGTGTGGTGACAGTATTTGTGTGGGCCCTCAGGACATTTTCATTGCAAGGGGTGTTGTAAATTGGGTTTGTCATTGCCACGTAGATTTTAATAGTTTTTCCTCTTTGTTGGCGATGTCGAATGGTTATCTCAATTGCTATGTGATCGGCTTCAGCAATGTTGTATGCAATACGCATGGAAAAATTGAATTTTATTCATCCCAAAATAGATCTTAAATTAAATAGGTTAGGGAGCAGTGAATGGGAGCAGAAAACAAGCAAAAAGCTGAATCTAATATGTAAATCTGGCGGAATTTATATACATACATACCCATCACGCCGTTCTCTTCCGGGATAGGCACAGTCAAAATGTTTCACTGATTAATACATAATTGTACACCTAAATCTGCTTCACTAATTTCCTCCATACTGACCTATCCTTGCAAACCTCTTTTGCCTCATTTACCCCCATACACTGTTTCATACACGCCCTCCTGTTTTTAAAACTCCTCATATTCCTCCTTCTAAGAATTTCCTCAACCACTTTATACCACAACTTTCTCGGCCTACCTCTACCTCTCACACCATTCATTCTACTCTCATATATCCGTTTCGTTATTCGACTCTCATCCATTCTCTCCACATGGCCAAACCAACGAAGCACACTCCTTTCATACACGTCTAATACAAGAGCATTTAACTCACATTCATTCATGACCCAGTCATTCCTGACCGTATCCATCCTACTTTTGCCGCAAATGCTCCTCAGATAACTCATACCCACGGCGTTTAGTCTACTCTTATGTCTATCCTGGCATACCCATTTTTCACTACCATATAGCAAAGTGGGAAGAAGTACACTTTTGTACACGACAATTTTCGCTTCCTTAGACAAGCACTCATTCCGTGATATGCTCCACTTGCTACCTACCACTTTCCTTCTAACATTCGCGCATCTCTGTATCTCCTCATCTATTCTTCCATCTTTCGCATACATCTTACCTAAGTACACAAAACCATCCACCTGTTCTATTACTTCACCATTCGCCCTCATCACACAGTTATTCTCCCTATTCTCCTTATCAAAAACTACTACTTTTGTCTTGCACGCATTTACCTTCAACTCCATTATCTCCGTTGATTCACAAAACTTATCTAGGAGCTTCTGTAATCCCTGTTGACTGTCTGAGATCAAAACAGCATCATCCGCATATAGAAGAACTCGCACGTTTACATTCCCTATCAAAACACCGTCGTTTTCACTACATGAGTCTCTAACACATTTATCCATAAGTACATTAAATAGCCATGGAGACATTACGCATCCTTGCTTTACAACCTGATTTATTACAAACCAATCACTCAGACCCCGTTAACTCTTACGCTTGCCTTAATATTGTCATACATCGCCATCATAACATTCAATAACTGCCCATTCACTCCATAGTTTCTCAAAACCTTCCACAACTTCTTTCTATCTACTCTGTCATATGCCTTTTCTAAATCGACAAACGCACGGTACACTTTCTTTCGGACACTCATGCATTTGTCTATCACTTGCTGAAGTGCAAAAAGCTGGTTACTTCATCCTCTCCCAGGCATAAACCCACACTGCACACCCCATATTCTGTCCGAGTTAATATTCCTCACTATTTCGATTAATATTTTACTGAACACTTTATCCGGGATACTCAGTAAACTAATGGCCCGATAATTATTACATTCGGTCTTTCCTCCCTTCCCTTTGTACAACGGAACAATTATAGCATTCTTCCAATCCGCTGGAACAACAAAAACCTGTAAGCATAAATTGTATAGTTCATGCAGCCTACAAATTATTAATTTACACCCACACTTCTCACATTTACTTTACACACACTTTTCACTGGATATCCCATCTATGCCTGCAGCCTTCCCATTTTTCAATATTCTCACAGCCGTTGTGACCTCCTTCTCACTGATATCCTTTTCCATCCTCACATTCTCACATACCACTTCACAAGGCTCATCCCCAACGCCTGCAATATTACTGTACAATTCTTCAAAATACTCCCTCCAGCAGTCCCTGATATTGCTCTCGTCCCACATGATCTCTCCACTTTTGTTCTTTTCCGCATTCATTCCCCAACCTTCACCAATCTTAGCCCTTTTTACCCACTTCCAAAACAGCTTTTTATTACCTTCCAAATCACTCTGCATTTTGTTAGCTTCATCCGCACGCATTCTTTCTTTGCTCTCTTTTACAACGATTTTGCATTCATTCTTTTTCTTTCTGTAAATCTCACATGCCTTAGTACACTTTCTGTAAGATTTGGCAGCAATCATATCCTTGTACACCTCTTTCTTTTCTCTGACTGCAATTTTCCCTTCTTCATTCCACCAAGCATCACCTTTCGTTCTTCCTACCACTCCTTTTCCACATACACTTTCAGCGCATTCCACAATCACTCCTTTTAAACACTCCCACGCATCATTTACGTTCTCGTTTCTGATATGCTCGTCCCATTCTCTTTGTTTCAACGATAGAGCATCCTCAAGCATGCAACCATACAGCATTCTTACCTCGCTGTCTAGCAATCTTTCCACTTTTACTCTCAACTGCTTACGAGCAAAATTCTTCCATGTTACCCACTTTCTGCCCAAATTCACTTTGGAGAGTACCAAGTAGTGGTCTGTTCCACATTCAGCACTCCTCATCACACGCGTGTCCCACACTAACTCTCTCAATCTCTCATACAAAATAAAATCAATCATGCTTTTACAATCGCCCCTTTTCCAAGTTTACATATGTATTCTCTTATGTTTAAACCATGTATTCGTCACAGACAATCCTTTTTCCAAGCACATACCAAGTTTTCCCCATTATCATTCACTCGGGGGTCACCAAAAGGCCCAACCACTCTCTCAGATGCATCCCGCCTCACACTCACCCACCCATTCATGTCATCTAGTAAAATTATTCTCTCACCAGGATCACTTTCATTCAAAACCTCTCTCAGTTTTCCCCAAAACTCATCTTTCACACTGTCACTCTCTCCATCCACTGGTGCATAGTACGCCACAATCACAACTCTCCTAATACCTACTTTCATGCGAACCCAGAGCAATCTAGGGGATACTAACTCGTACTTCCTTACTAGCAACTTAGCTCTCTCATTAAGAATGAGTCCTACTCCTTGACTGCCGTGTTCATTATCTTCAACTCCTGACCACAATGCCAGACTACCGCCATCTAATGTAACAGCATCCCGCCCTTTACGGTTAGTTTCGCATACACACAAAACATCCATTTGTCTCACTTTCATGTCATTCAGCAACTCATGCTCCTTTCCATACACTCCTCTCACATTCCAAGTACCGAGAGTCCAGTTCGTTTCCAGTCCGTATCTTGATGGGCCAACCTTATTCAGCTTCCGCCGCCCATCGTGGCTTCGGCTGTCCGAGGCAACATTTTGACGTTTAATAGTAAGTTTTAATAGAGTATGCTAGGTTACCAGCCTTTGCAGTACCCGCACCACGAGCAGCTTTCCCTGCTAACGGCTACGGCGCTCTACCGGTCAGTTTTGGCACATTTTCGCCAGTATGCCGCAAGAGAAACCAAAGCATAGTAATACCCTAGGCCCGCTTTCCCTATTCTGCTCAAGCTAGGGTCCCGTCTGAAAGGACTACCTTGAGAGCCAGCATACTGTTGCCCGCGACCCACCACTAGGAGGTATATGCGGTGTACTGACACACCGAGTATTATATGTTAATTTCCCTTAATCAGCGTGGTTTGCTTATGATGATTGGATTTTTCGTTTTTTTCGTGAACATCACACTCTTATTGCATGGTTCTGCAGTTGTGGCAATATTTGGTCTTTGTCATAATTATCAGCCAAATACATGTAAAAAAAGATATTTCTGTGAATTACTGGTCGCTGATTAGGGAAATAACCTCGATTCGGGAGTGGAATATCTATCAATTTACGAAGCGTTAAATGAGAGAAATGGACGTCAAGGTGAGGTGACCCGAGTTCAGAAACGGGAGAAAAGCGATGGCGTTAGATGAGATATTTCGAGGTTTTTAATTGCTTTGAGTAAAATGCACCGGTCTTATCAGGGACTAAAATCGTACTTTCCCAATGCAAGTTGTTCGAAACTGAATGGACGTGGTGGGTTTATCCGGTACAGGATTTCTTGGAAGGTAATATATGCCCATTTCCGTGGTCTTTATTAGAAAAACGTGTTTGTTGATGTTTAACTTCGCAAGCGCACTACGCCAGATCCATCGCTCTGCGTTTCTCGCCAGTCCTTATCTGCGGGTTAAAGACTCAAGAGTATTATTTCTGCGTATACTATCCGAAATGTAACAAGAAAATATCAGGAAAGAAATTTCAAAGGAAATTTTCGCCTTTTTCAAACATTTTCCGGAAATATTTCGAAAGGAAAGGAAATTTACCGCTTTAAGGTTGATGAGGACCCTGATGTGATGTGTTGAAAAGCGAATCTTAGATCCAGGGTAAGGAGGGCAAGAGTAGATTCATAGAATTGAAATTTTGTTGGGAGAGGTGTGGAAAGTACGATGGACCATAAGTTAAATAGTGTTAGCTCTTGGCATGGTAGAGAATAGAAGACGGTCACTTGACTAGATACGGCAAGATACGTGTAACGAACAAGGAGATAATGAATTCGCACTATTTCAACTGTTGACGGCTCTACTTGGTGGATTAACATATCGTGAGAGAATTTAAAACACTTAGTAATATTCCACAAAGATTTATTTTCCCAACAGGTTTCAACGCTGACGCGTCATTTTCAAGGCTACAATTCTCAAAGTTCTTAGGAGGGGCGCCACATATATATCCAATTCTCAAAGGGGGGGAGGGGATGTTGAGTAAAAAGCGGGGGGAGGCACGGGGGGTGGATAGGGAGGGAGGGTGAGGGTATTGCGAGGAAGCAACCGTCAAGGTGAGGGAAGGGGCTGTGAGTGTAGCACAAAGGTGAACGGAGAATATTTAAAAACAGAACAGTCATTTAAAAGCACAACATCAGGGACACCTTGTCTCATACTAATTCCAAAATTCTCTAAAAAGTCCAGTTTAAAACCTTTGTCATTAACATGTAAAACCTTAGGTTTAAAATTACATTGGTGACCAGTTTCAATTATATGCTTAGCAAAACCTGATTTTGGGTCATTATTAAATATATAGTTCATATGTTCGTTCGCTCTGGTAGCAAATTTGCGACCAGTTTGACCCACATATACACCATTACATCCTTCACACTCTAATGAGTACACGCCACTATTTTCCAGAATGTCCATCTTGTCCTTGGAGTTGAAAAGGAGTTTTCCTAACGTCACTGGGTTATAGTATCCTATTCTTAACCTGTCTATATATACTGTTGTGTTGTTGTTGATGTTGTGCTTTTAAATGAGTGTTCTGTTTTTAAATATTCTCCGTTCACCTCTGTGCTACACCCACCGCCCCTTCCCTCCCCTTGAGGGTTGCTTCCTCGCAATACCCTCACCCTCCCTCCCTATCCACCCCCCGTTCCTCCCCCCCTTTTTACTCGTCCTCCCCTCCCCCCTTTGAGAATTGGATATATATGTGGCGCACCTCCTAAGAACTTTGAGAATTGTAGCCTTGAAAATGACGCGTCAGCGTTGAAACCGGTTGGGAAAATAAATCTTTGTGGAATATTAATAAGTGTTTTAAAGTCTCCCACGAATTCTCACTGTTTAGTCTCTGCTTTATAATGCGTAGAATTATATAGTTTTTCTCAAAATTAGATGCGTAGAATTAATTAGAATTTCTCAAAAAGCACGAGCCAAAGTAGTCCTGACAAACTAAATCATTCAAAACAATTTTTTCTTCCTGCTGTTTTCTCACTTCGCATCCAAGATCGGAGTTACGCAAAATGGAGTACATCTGCGAGACATATTTTGAAATTTACTTTGTTTATCAGATAGGACGGAGTACTGCATTTTAGGTGTTTTACTTATTGTATCAATAGCAGATTGGGAATTTCAACGAAAATGTTCTACCCCGCCGAGATTCAAACCTTAACTCTTAAGATGGGAAAGTACCCCTTCAGTCACCAAAAGCAATCCGATTCTCCGTGGCAGAAACGTGGTTTGTTACAAAAATGGACGAAAATAGAATACGGGCATTTGAGATTTGGGTTCGAGAAGGAGGAAGGAGAACGTGCGGTGGACAGAAAGCAGTTCAAACAAAGCCATGGATGTTCGCAATGGGTGAGGATAGGAAACGTCTGGAGAAAATCAGAAGGTAGAGTGGGAGGTTGGAAGAGGAAATGAAGGGTCAAGGAGTTACGTTTAATGTACGGAATGATTTGAGGTAGGGCATGTGCCGAGTGTAGAAAGGAACGGTGAAAGGAGATAAGGTTCTACGCATGTTGAAATTTTGAGAATTTTCACTCACACTTGAACCCATGTAAACTGGTAGGTTACCTCATCCAAGTAAATCACTTTTGGGCTGTGTAACGAATCATTTGAGCTTGCATTATTTCTTTTGGGAACTGTGCTTTGATATGCATTGCTTGATTGAATTGCGCGTTTCCGGAACAAATAATGCCTTCAATCCAAGGTTTCACTGGATGTTTGAACAATGTGTAAACAAATCATAGTTTCGCACGATAACCTGACAACCTTGAAGATATATTTCCATACAATATTCGCCTCATTCACTCGATTGATACTTGGCCGCCGATTCCCCATTTCGACAAAGAGTAGATTCCCCTCATACTAATAACAATATTGCATAGAATAATGCTATGCAATCGTGGTACTTATACTTTTCGAAAAAATCAAGTGTGATAAGAAAAGATAAGACTCAGACGTGTCATTATAAGACGTAAGGGACTCTTTTAGGAACGCAGGATGAGAGAGAGAGCGGGAGAGAGAGAAAGCGAGAGGTTATATGTACAGTGCGAAAGGACCTTAAGGTAGAGATGAGAGCACGTGGAGAACCGATGAGGACGAGTTAGTGTATATTCCATAATTTAGTATCCAGTCACCTAGGGAGTTGCTGACTTGGAGTCATCATTCGATGCCTCAAAGAGCCAATTAGATACTTTTGAGTGCGTACGAGGCATGTCGACGCGAGGCTTTGCTGATGTATGTCTACGATGCAATGCAATTAGATGTAACTCGTCTTCGCAACGGGCAGCCTACTGAATGAAAGAGTTTCATTCGTCCGTGATAGTAGGTACTACTGTGACTCCTGGTATTTTTAAAAACTTTTTATGCCCTTTTTGGATATATGTGCGCGCAACTGTTTTTTCAGCGCGCGAGAAGAGTTGAATTGATGTGTGAAAATGATAAATTAAAAAATAATTGTTTCGTCTCAGTAAAAGTGGAAATTTATGACTTTTGTAAATTATGTTTTTATGCTAGATACATGCTGTATTAAATTTGCTGGGGCGTGCTTGTTACTCGATTCTCTAGAGTAATTTGATACCGTATCATCATCACACGGTGACTGAGGTGTATAAAATATTCCTAGCTATTGTGACCGAGTAAAAAATTACCCCCAGCTTTTGGGAAATAAACAATGGAAGCGCAATCAAAAGGAAATATTTTGAAATCAGATAAATTGTAAGTGCTAAGACTTGCGGTTGTAGAATATATCCTAACGCAATTATGTAATCATCATAAAGCAGATAATTGTCTCCGAAATATTCTGCCAGAAAATATATCGAATATCCTATATAATATATGAAAAGCAATTGGCTTCATTAGTCAGTATTGCTATTTAAAGTATTATTCACTTCAGTCTTCAATTTTTCCCTATCCAAAAACAAATCTTACTCTGTGATTTGCTCTTTTCAGCATTTACTGTTACTTCTTAAAATTTTTTGAGCCATTTTCGTAGGACTGTATTCTAGGATTAATGGAAGTGATTAAATTTTGCTACGGATTACTGCGCCTCAAAGGATGACAGTTGAATTATTGTTTTGGGAAGTATTTTGTGAAGAATGGAGGTATTGTGGAGGAAATCCTTCCGTCGGCATTTGGCTATTCCGAGGGAAAAACCTTTGTATTCACTATATAAATAAAACTCCCTCTTCAGTGCGATATTTCCGATTAAACTTTGTATTCGCTATTCACAAGTAGCTACTTTTATCGAAGTGTGCTCTGACTTTGAGAATCGGTCACAATGCCTCCCCTGGCTCACATCCGCAAATGCCAACTCGAACTTGGCCCCCTGAGATGAGAATTCCGAATTGAATCTACCCATTCCAACCGCATCCGATCCTTTCGCCGATATTTTGGAAAATTTCTCTCATTATCTCATCACGAGAAAGATTAACGAGGAAGTGCTTGAGATGGTGGGCGAGGAAAGGATGCATCTGAACGAAATCCGGGATAGGCAGGGTAGATGGCTGGAGGATGTAATGAAGGGCGATGGGTTGCTGAAGAGTGTGATAGAGGGAAGGATGTTGGGCAAGCGGGGAAGGGGAAGAAAGAAAATAGGTTTCATGGACGGGATGAAGAAGGGCAGATCGTATGCCGGGGGTAAAAAGGATATACCAGTGGAAGATAAGCCACTGAAAGTGTAGAGAACCGGGTGGAGATGCTCTGACATTCATCAAAACCTACCTTTACTGGCAGAAAACTTTACAGTGCAACACCTAAAGAAAAAGACGCTTTCAAGAGGAGAAGGATCCCCTTCCTGGGAAGTATTTCATTAAATTCCTAAGGTTATTGCCCAAAGAAGTGAGAGCTGCATTTTACAACAGGCACACAGTGAGGAACCTGTAAGGCAGCAATAAGGACAAGATGGAAGTGATAGAAAAGATTGGTGTATACGAACTCTAGTGCAATGATTGTGGGATGACGTACGTGGGACAGACTGGTAGGAAATTTATGACTAGATTGAAGGAACATAGAGCCTGTTATATAAACAATAACTATAACTCACAGTTTGCAAAACATTTAATAGAAAATGGGCACTCCAGCAATTTTACCCCTAAAATTCTACATATTCAAAAAAAAAGGACCGAGATTAGATGCTTTGGAAGAATTGGAAATGTTGTACAGGGCGAATTCAAACGAATTTTATATTGTTAACGAACTTTTGTATCCCTCCCGTTCCCCCCTCCTACACTCCTGACTCCTACCAACAACATCCTTACTCATCCCACAACTACAACCCTCGCTCAACCTACAACCTATCCCCCGCTGCCGTGGCCATTGCTTCCTTTTCCGACGCCCTATCCAGCGTCCGCTTCCCGGATTATGTCCAATACCCTTGCTCCTCACCCCTCCCCATCCAAACAATCATAAGAGCCTCCCACCCTACCCATCCAACCCAATACCTTCCCAACGCCTTACCTGTGACTTCCCCCCCTCCCCTTCACCCGCCCCCTCTCCTCTCTTTCACCCCTAGAATTTCATACGTGTATATAGAGTGGAAAACATGTCTGTGTACCTGATGGTGCTGCACTGCAACGAAGCAGGTCGTAAATAAATATTTTACAATTTGGAATTGCAAAGCTAATCCTTCTATCCCTGATGTCAAGGAATTCCACCGAGAGAGGTCTGAAACCATCGAAAACTTTCATATCATAATTTTATTGAAGTGTGCACTCCCCTTGAGGATCGGTCACATTGCCTCCTCTAACTAATATCCGCAAATTCCAACTCGAACTCGGCCCCTGCGATAAGAAGTCCGAATTGAATCCACCCATTCCACCCACATCCAGTCCTTTTTCCGATATTTCGGGAAAATTTCGCTCAGAATCTCATCACGTTTCTGATGTGCCAAATCCTTTCCTTCCTTTGACGCGTGTTGCTCCTCAAGACTTTAAATGGATACCTCTGGTTCTTCCCAGAGGACTAGTAAATTGACTCGTCCTTTCGAAGGCGGGCGACAAGAGTTGAACGAACGGTGGAGAACGCCCTGTCGACGCTGTTAACCTTAAAACTGCTGTGATCTTTAAAGCGGGAGGGTTCAGGTTTTATAGCAGGCCTTGGGAAGCGAAGCTTGGCGGGGTGAGGTGAGCATGGCCGCTGGCGGGGAGGCAATCGTCCCCATCCGTATAAGCGCCGACGTCGGCGTCTCTGTGTTCCGCAGGGCGACAGGTTCATGCAAAGGGCGACGGTGCGGTGGGGGTCAGTCACACCGGCCGTCGTCACCCGAGACACGGGAAGCGCCGAGTCGGACCGAAGTGAAAGAGAGATTCAGGGACTACAAAACCTGTCTGGCCGCCTTGAATCACGGCTGAGGGAGGGAAGAAAGATCCGCGGCGACGGACCGCAAAATTTCAATCGCTCCGCCGAGGTCCTATCTGCTGGATTCATCTATTTAGCGGTAGCAAAATATGGCGGTAATTGCGCCGATGGCCCATTTCAGTGAATTAATCCATTCCCCATTAAATGGCGGGAGTAAGACAGTCTCTGTGAATGACTGCCAGGTCTTAAGCTCTAGATATTATTGTTGTTATCAATCTACCGGTAACGGTCGATTTATATGGAATTTAGTAAAATCTCTGGTGTATTATGTTTATGTGTGCCGGACCCTGCATTCGGATATTATTTCTATCTACTTACAGACATACATGTTACCCTTATTCACCCTGTCCATAAAATCTCCTCCTGTCTTCTTTCGTTCGGACGTTCTACTTTGTTGTGTATTCGCCAAACAATGTAAGCGTTTTTCCTTGGGTTATGGTATGTCTAAGTGCCACTGACGGTCACAATAAAAAATAAATGGGCAAGTTGTGACGCGCACATCGCATCAAAAGGTGCGCAGATCGCATTTTATTATTTATTTTTACGAATGAATCAATATTTACGTAATAAAATTTATGAATACACAAAAAAGCCTTGGGTTCTGGAGGCTTTTTATCATATGGCGTAAATGTGCAAGTAACAGCCTCATATGTGTATTTTCAGTAGTTTTTTGAGAAGTTCAATCATGTAAACCTACGTTTTTACATCAATCCGTGGCTTAAGTTGCTTCATACTCCTTGACTTAGCTTTCATGTAGAATCCGAATGTATTTTCTATTTTGATTAGAAACTAATCTCGCTCAAACCACCATGCCCTCTGAGAGGCTTTCCTTTGAACTTTTTTAATTTGGCATATCAAATCTTTCTGCGATGGCATCCATATGCCTGGGGCGTACATAAAATGAGGCTTAGCTGAGGCGATCGACGGCTCTTTCGTCCTAAGACCTTCCCCCTTTTCCCATCGATGAATCATAGTGTCTTAATTGCAGTTCCACAAATGCTTTGGACATATATTTGCCTCGCTATATTTCTAGAGATCGTGGAGGCAGGGGAGTGAGCATGATGAAAGAGGACAAGCCGGGAATTTCTAAAGAAAATTACGGGTAGCGATCGTTGATCAGGCATCGCTTAGGTATTTAATTATTCGAATTCGTAGTGCGATGGATGCCGTGCTTCTCGGGGGCACGCACGTCAGTAGTTCGAAGAAATGGATGACCGAAAGAAGTCGGCGAGAAAAAAAATTTTAGCTCTGGGCTAAATTGAGAACTTGGTGGTGCAAGGAGAGAGTGATTGCTCGAGATTTTCATGCTTGGAAATCAATTATCTGCACCGGAAACGGAGGGAAGATGATTGCACGCTTAGCTTTTGCCAGACCTTAATCTTGGCGACAGGTGAACCACAGCCACGAGGATACTTCAATGTTCCTCCCGCCGGATATAACGTTCAAAGTGATACCTATTCCCGGCAATCATTTTATAGAATTCAAATTACTTGCACTGGAATTGAATTTTCTATGTTTTTATACTTGTTAAACTACATATTTAATAGCTAGAATAGCCTTTAATCCCCTGGTTGAGCGATACAGTGATTGGGAAGTATGCGTCCTGACGTGGATAAATTTGAGGATTTATGCTGATTTGCGTCGAAACATTTTCTTCCCTCTGCACTGTCATGTAAGAATATCCTTCTCTGATATCACACTCAAGCTTATCGATACTTATAGGTGATACTTATAATTAGTTATATTGGCTGTGTTATTATATCGTGGCTAACGTAGAAAAATTCTAGAATTTCAATTTATGATAATCTACCAGCGAGAGTAGGTATCGATGAACCTTATTCTCGTCATCCAAAACGACTTTCCTGGGTCTATTTTCGTTTTCAACTCGGCGTACTTTCTACCTGTCTTAATTCCGTCTGTCTCTATCATTTCTCTTTCCCCATTTCCTTGCATTTCACTTTCGCAAGCTGTCTTCAACATCCCAGTGTTTCATTATCGCAGATAACTTTTTAATGAATGATTATTAGGTTTTGGAGGAGTATTTTCATGAGCTTAGAAAGAATTGGCAACAATGGTTCTTTATAGTTATATGATTTTTGTGGCTAATTCATTCCTATCATTACGATATTATATTTTATGCATATTTTTTGGCATTCATGCATTATCTCACCATTATTATTCGACCATTATCTTTATTGCCGTCGTACTGTGTCCATATGAGTATTTTTTTCTAATTTCACGCTCTCTCGCTTGTATCACCTTCACTACTGCCATCATAACTTCTTGTTTTTAGAGCCGACTAATTAAACACCGGCGTTGATGTTAGTTTCTTACACAACCTTTAGGGAGCACAATTTGAATCAAAATTATTTTTCTAATGCAAGAATTATTGGACTGGACATCCTATTTCGAAATGTTAAACGTTCCACGAGAATAGCTTCATGATTAATTTTGCACCCGAGCGCGGAAGATTGCGTCGACAGCTTGGCGAAGGCTGTTGTTCTGATGGTTTTGTGCTACCTGCTACGCATCGGCTTTAAACATTCTAACAGACGAGCTTTGCAGGTGAAAGTATTCTTTCCTTTTAATCTCATTTGTAAAACACCGACGACTTTGAAATGAAATGTCAGTGTATTCTTTACTCTTCGTAAAAGTGGCATCACCCCCCGACCCTGTACGCAATCAATTGATTGTAGCGTTATACCCAGAGGACACATAGTATATTGCATCTTTTCTATTTAAATTCTGGTCATGAGACGGAGCCGAAGCTTTTGAGAAGTCCAGTTAAAAGAAAAAAATCGGAATAGCCATGTTTTTTAAGACTTGTATTCAAACGTAAGATAAGCCTCTGCAATGCATTCCCCAAGTAAAACTTTAAATGCATTTTTAGACAATGGTGATGCCTTACCCTTATCACGGATGAAAATAGAAATGAATTACTCTTAATTTTATCGCATGAAAACTTCTCTCTAGTGTATAATTCGGAAAATCCTAAGTCTGTATATCTTATTTTTTCTGACCGCTTGGCCGATTTTTAGTTCTTGCAAAATAGTAATTATACTTATCGATTTTATGGATGAGGATGAAGTTTAAATAGCACGTATTTCTCTTTAGCACAAATATGAATTTAGAGGCTCACAGTAGCAGCACTCATTTTCGGATATAACTCACTACTGTTGATCAACCAATTAAAATGAACGTTGGCAGAGAATTCATTCAGAAATTGGTCGGTGAGCTAGCGATTCGCCACCTTGTGTCGCCAGTTTTCGGCTTACTCACTGTATTCACTCAGAATAATTTTTCCTCCATTTATCTTACTTAAATTCTTATCCCAACTACGAAGGCTTCCGTTGAGACCGATTCTCGAGCGATGGAATAAAATTATAGGGTCTGATGGCCATCTCATGTTACTCGCAAAGGTTATCTTCAATCAGTTCCGTACGAGTGGGAGAGAACTTCCTTGTAATGCACTTTAATTTTATTTGGAGCCACTCTCGATGGTTGCTAATCACTTATCACGGATCCGTGTAGGTGTGCATTTAGAATAGTATAATATTAAATTTAGGTAAGTTTATATATAGTATATGTTTCATAATAACCGCTGGAAATGTCCACACTTAATACCAGATTTATATCATTTCTTTGTAAACTTTTATGACTGTTATTTTTATGCTTTTAGACATCTTATTTGTCAAATGAAGGTTTTATTTAAATGCTGCTGACATTAGCTGAAGTATATGCATAATTAAGGCAAACCATTGGCCTTTTTCCGGTTGTGAATTCACAATTTAATTAACGGAGCTACGTTATAAGCACAAGGAATACTCTAAGCAAGGGTCTGCTATTTGCTCTCGTTAAATTTTTATACAGACTCCATTTTATGTTTTATCGCGCGGAGTATTTTGATGTTTGCAGAAAATACTTCGTTTTTCCACTATGATTTATGAAATGTTTACTATGCAAATGGTGCCGTGATTTAGATAATCTGAGAACTTCCATATTCATGTAAAATGCAATTTGCATTTCAGAGGCTCATTGTTTAATGGTTTTCTTAGTCGATTTTCAAAGAATCAGCATACAACTGCAGTATGTATGTTTAAAGAATGAAAGAGTGATGGAACGTACCAAGGATTTTTTTTTCAACAAGTTTGCTGGGCGAGTAACAAAAAAGGTATAAATGAGCCTGCAAAGTGGCAAATGAACTTGGGCTTGGGAAAGTAGGAACTTTAAATGTGCTTCATGAAAATTAATTTGAACTTCTTGTAAATAAAAAAAATTCTGCTTAATGAATATTAATGTGGACTATTTGCTGAGGAAAGTAATGCGTAACGCGCAAACCCAGCGTGTGCAGTGTAATGAAATGCGTTCCTTGCCTCCGAAAAGCAGCGGTGGGAAATTTTGACCCTCTTGTTTCCAGTAGTTTACCTATTTGGCGCGCCGGAATGGTAAGTAATGGTTTTCCGGCGGAGGGTTTTTAAAAAATGTATTCCCACGTGCGGTGATGTGCTGTGAGGGGAAAGTTGAGGGATGGGGTGTTGGAAATGTGGCCTCTCTTTAAGAAGCTCCCGAATAGGTGCCGCTGCTTCTCTCCGCCTGCGTAGTGATTTGGCGGCGTCTTTCTCTGCCTATCCTCGCTGTACAGCAGCGCGTAGTTTCGCGTCCACGCCCCCTTTTGGACGCCGCGGAGCGCCGCTCGATGTCCCTGTTGGGTTCCTCGGCGTGAAATTATGACGACAGGCGCCCGCCCACTTTTCCCCGTTTCGGCGCCGCGAATACGGTAATAACATCGCGACGCATAACTATCTCAGCATCTTGGAAAACGTGTTTTCATTAAAGGAGACCGCACAATAGGGACGACTCGTGTAATGGTTTCAAAATCGTCAGCGCGATGGGCGCTCTCTTGCGGCGTGCTTTTTCAGTGAGGAGGGACCACCGACTCCTATGGAGTACCTTTCGCCATCAAGGAGTGCCGTGGAACGATGATGGGCAATATTCGGCAATATGGAAGGGAGGTGAGATAAAAATTCGTAGCGCTACCTTCTCTAATCACTCATGCGACTCTAATGCATTCTGGGCTGACGAGAGCAGAACAGGCTCCCGGCCGTTTTAGACCTAAGCCCTTCTTTTATTGATAGATGTTTTGTATACGTACATCCATTAACACTTTTTTCGCGATAAGTGAGTGAGTAAGTGAGATATGAGTGAAGTAAGATTCATACTTTCAAAACCACTCCGTGTCAAACGCATCCTCGACTGGAAGTAATTAGGCATTGGTTTCCAGCCCTCCGAGTAACAAGTGACAACAACGCCTTTTGGTGGCAAATGATTTGTGTACCTCCCATAGTTTAAACGCGTTAGACGCATACAAGTTACGTTCAGAGAGAAGGGGAAATTGAAGTCAGGGAGGGCTTCACCAACCTCAAAAAATTGGTAGACACGGGCTATATATGATTCAACTTCTCGGGCCATATTGCATCTTAAGGAGGTCCTGCCGTGACTGCGTAAGTCAAAACTAATACCGGAATCCACTTTTTCCTTATTCTGTTGCTATTGTAATATTTCTCCTTAAATATTACTTACATCAGTGATAATGCATGGTTATTAGGATGCAAGATTATGATTAATTACAGCATCAGTCCAGTTCATTCGACTATATTGTTTTAATCCTGATTTATGATTTATGTAATTGCTAGATTGTGTAAAAAAATAACTGTAACTTTTCAGCTATTGAACAGGAAAAACAGATCAAGAATTTTGGAGTGACTTTGGATTATCGCCTAAGGTGGGATCTGCACATTTCCAATGTGTGTACTACCCTACGTTATAGTTTAAAAAATTTTATTTTCTTCGTAATAAGTGTCCACTCCATATCCGTATACTTATTTGTTTTTCCCTTGTTCAGTCAAAGTTAGCTTACGGATTGATTTGTTGGGGAGAAGCCTATTACAATGCGATAAGGGCTGCTATAATATTACAAAAGAAGATAATCTGATTGACTCTCTTGAAGAATCCATGGGAGCATACCCCACCCCTTTTCTCTAGTCTATGAACGCTTCCTTTAAGAAATATGTACTGTTACAAGGTGCTGAAAATATTTTATGTAAGAAGCGGCAGTGTACCTAAAGTTATGGACTGTCACAAAATGTTTAATATGCGTAGAGGCTACAGGGTCCCTTTGCTTAAAGTATATTTAACGTTATTTAAAAGATTTTTTTTATACCAGGGGCCGAAATTATACAATAAACAGTCACATAAAATAAAAGAGATAAAAGAGAAAACAAATTGTAAAACATTTGTTAGATTAGTAAAAGAATGGTTAATGTCTTGTAATAACATTGAAAGTGTGCTTCGTTAAGATTTCTGTTATTTTTGCTACCAGAGTCAAGTTGTTTGTTAAAGAAAGTTTGCTTTTGTGGTAAAAAAAGTAATTTTTATTATATACGCTTATGCCATGATTTGTAATGTGTATCTTATATTTTTATGTTTATCTGGGCAATGCATGTGAAAAAATGCTGACGGTACCCTAAAAACGGGCCTGATGCCTAGTAGGGCACCTAACTTCCTTTTATGTAAATGACATGTATGAATCCATTTGTTTTTGGAAGAAATAAATTATTATTATTATTATATAATCCGCAGTTTTTTCCCGCCATACGAGGCAAATGAAGCACCAATTGTATTAGACTGATCCCTTTTGATTTCAGTTCCTATAGTTCTTGGCAGATAACTCAAAAATAAGGTGGATTAATGCCAGTATTTCAGTGTCATCCAATGCCGCAGGAGAGTTAGGTTCTTTTGAACAGTTTCTTTTGGCAAACATGGTATTTAGCGAAATATTGATGGAGAAATATTATTTTAATCAATGTTTCACTCATTCTCGCACTAAACACGTAGTGATTTCAAGTTAAAGTTGCTAAAAAAGTAATGAGTAACGATTGGATTTCGTTGTCTATATCAGAGGACATATTTTTTTCGACATGTTGCTGGATTATGAATTATATGTCGGATGAAATTGAAACGGTGGAGCCCCGTGAACTAATCTTACGCTTTGATCATATGATGAACGCGACATTTATGGTCCAGAGGGTATGTAGTTCCGTGAACTTTGGTTTCCAGATCGGCGCTTCATTATCGCAACTGCGACGGCTGGTAATATCTTACCTCGCGCCGTAATATGATAGCAAATAGCCGGATATCATGGTGACTTCTTCACAACCTCGTTTAAATTTTCCTTGCAAAGTAATAAGGTTAGGGACTTCCCTTTAAGAATAACCTTTCATCGTCGGCCACCACCGATCAAAGATTGCTTTTCATCTCTCCACCACTTGGTACTCTTTTCAGCTAACCGCTTTCTCCCTCAACGTCCCTTATTTTGGCATCCCTCATAAATTGTCCTAATTCATCCCATCCTTTGTTTCCCTCTGTCGGTCTTCCGATTCATCATTCTTTTCATCATAGTTTTCAGGAGTCTGTTATGTTTTAGCCAGTGTCCGCTAAGTTTGTTTCATCTTCTCCGCTGAGTTTTCAACCTGTATCCTTTATCCCCTATTCTTCTTGGGCCTTCTGAATTTGTGTTTACATTCATTCATTTTATTTACTCATTATCCTCCATCTTTAAATTTCTCCAAATTTCTCTGCTTACGCTATCTCTAATGCTCAACTGTCATACGATAGCATGTTTATTTAAGTATGTTTTGAAGAAGTGGTAAATAAACTACAAACTTTGTGCTGCTCGATGCAAGCATGTTCTCCTGCTAGAATGCTTTCTTTGCTTGGTCTACCTTGTGCTCTATACTTTCATTGCGTCTTCCATCAGTGGTGATTTGACTTCTCGCCGAAGAGTGCTACCAAATTAAATGTACTAACTATCGAAATTAATTGCATTTGCTTGTCATTGCAGTAGCGTCAACTGCTCACATTGCATGAAACAACTTTGGTTATTCCAGTGGAATTAGTTCTAGAAATGCGTTGCACGATGCAAATATAGTGTGACCTAGTGGGTTGGTGCACATATCTTTAATACATTATGGTGTAAAAAATGCTTATCACAGTTTAAAAACAGAGCGTTTTTCCATTTTTCAAGTTTTCAAATATTATGAGAGAGCATAGGTATGATATCTGAGAAAAAACATGGAAATACTTGAAAATTGAAACCTATGGTAAAACTAGTGTTCTTGGGTAAAATGATTTTCAAAGCCTATTCAACATTCCTACTTCACGTCAGCGTCTCTGTTTCATCACTTCATACTCTTTCGGCAAAGGTTTTATCGCAGCACAAGCAAATCATCCCTATCAATATGCACAAATATCTCCTTTAGTGGCAGAGTTTTGGAGAGAATGTATTAAAAAACAGAACTTGGAAATGTAAATTGTCTATAATCAACTTCCTTAGCTTTTTCATAAAATCGTGCCGCTAGCATCCGCATAAATAAGAGGAGTCCCTGAGTTTTTAAGTGCAGTGAACCTGAATCTCTTCGTGCTGTAGATAAGTGAGAAATAATTTAATTTGTGAATGTTAGTTTATTTCTGTGCATTCATTTATCTGACTTTACCAGATAATTTATCAAACCAATTTTTTTGGCTTCAATTGCTCTCCGTTAAGTTGGAGTGAAGGAACGAACGTTTAATTGTGGCATATTTTACTTCCTGAATAAATGCTCCCTCTCCCGTATTTCTCGCTCCAAGTGATTCACTAAGAGTGAAACGCAATAATAGAATGGTTGAGGAAGTCTCAAGCAACATGCAGCCGCAAGGGAGACAAGAATCGGGCACCGATGCAACGAAAGTCGGCCAACTGTATCTTTTAATGCTGCATGCGCACGCGAAGAGCTGCCCTTATGTCGCGGAAAGGGATAATGTTCGAACAGACTTAGTGGCTGATGTTTCGTGTGTTCTGAGTAAAGACCCTTTTACTAGCTGCTTACTTCAGTGCCGAAAGTTGAAGTTGATTCTGTGTGATAAAAATTAACAGTTATTTTTTTCAGTAAGACTTTGTGGACTTCGCTAGGTTACTGTAATTTGTATCATACTGAACCTAGGTCGATTTTCAGAACTACAGCTGATAAAAATTAAAATAATTTTTTAAAGTAAGATTTTGTGGAATTTACAATTTTACTTTACTTTTTATCGTTATACTTCGATTTCACCAAGTTACGCCGAACAAGATTCAATATATGGGTTCAGTATGCTTAAACTCGTGCCGTGTAAAGTATGTTACCGTATCCGGTTTAGAGTTGAATTTAACCATCAGCTTCAAAGTCCGATTTAAGTACGATACTTATTTTTCATCTTTCTCTTGGTTCCCTCGGCCAATCACAGGCATGCAGACGAGTTGAGTGCTTCGAGAGAATACCCGTAATGGAGCTGGTATTTACCGAAATAATCATCGAAGGAATTTGGAGACAGCCGTGTCCGAAACGAAGGGCAGAAGCACACAGTATACTCTGTGGCAGAAGCGTGTAGGGAATATCATCGTCCTACTCCCATCGGAAGGAGGCTTTTTATACTCCGAAGCGGCACTTATGCCTCCTTTGGCCAAAAAATGTAGTCAGAACAAACGAAGTGCGGATTAGTTGTTTATGAAGTATTTTAGTTTGTATTACTATTCTCCATTAATTATTTGTTTCGTTAATTAGCTTCTAAAGCTCCACTAATTAGTTATTTGTAACTTTAGGGCGTATTTCATTGTTGTCATAGCCATTATAGATGCTCTCTTATTACTATTTACGTTATTATTGAGGTCGTTTTACCCACATTTTCTGCCGCTGTCCGAATTTTGTTGCATTAGACAATAGTCATTTAAATATCCATTCTGAATGGTTGCTATAGTTAGTTCTCAACTACCTAAATTTTGTGTTTTAGTAGTAGGTACGCGTAGGTATATGTTGTGGTCTTTCCTGGAAAACCTATAGGTATCAGTTAAGGTTACTTTCACATTTGTGTACTTACAATTATTTTCTCATTCTGTCAGTTTATTGATAGTTTATTTAGAGATGTATTGAATGACCTTCAGACAAAATTAAACACACGAAGTATTTGCTAAAAGCGTTGAAGAATTTCTAGTCTTTGTTGAACTCTCAAAGAGTAAATAGCATTAACGTACACATAGGTAGGAATTATGATCATTGCTGCTATTTGAGACTTTAGTATCCGATATTTGTCCAGTGCATTTTAGGTTGTCTAGTTTGCCTCATTATTAATGGATTGTCATTTATTTAGTGTTTGTGAAATATTCAGACCCGGTCATATTATCTCGGTGTAAAAATCCTATCTTAGCACCATCTCCTCTCGAAAAAGCTCTCGTCAACTTCATTACAGGCTGATGTAGTTCATAACATTCAAATTCTTATGTTAATTTCAAGTAATTGGAAAATCAACTTTATCTTGTGGTTAACGCAAACAAGCCATAATAACACAGTACCTTATAATTGATGCCTCTTAAGTAGCACTTAAACGATGCATAAGAATTTTGAAATGAAAATATATTGTTTCTAAATTATGGGTGATATTAATTTCATATGAAACATCGGTAGCAAAATCGTATATGTTACACGTAATTAAATGCATTGATTTGATTTTTATTGAGATTGTGCTGAAAACAATTATTCACTAAATGCTTGTCACCAAGCGATTATGGCATTCACTGCTGAAAGCTTTCCTAATTTGGAGCAAAATAGTCCATTATAACCACAAATATTAGAATCAATATGTTAATATTTTCTATACTTCATGACTATAACAAATAGCACGGTCAAAGCTATCCCGCCTCATGTTGAAGCCTAGTAAGAAAATAATCACAATACAATCCCCATGATTCTCCGCCTCACTATACCATGGAACGCCACAACAAGGAGTCGAAAGAGCGTATCTATTGCTCCCTGCTCTCCTACCCCTTTCGATTTGCCTTTTATTCGGTCCATAACGTTTCTGACAGTCTTCGCAAGATAGCCACTACGGACTATGTGCCCTATAAGGTCATGGAGTGCTGTTTCGGACGCCTCTTTAAATCTCGAATAATGGGCTCTTAAGACTCGTTGAACTTGTTTAGAATTTGAGGTGAGCAATATTGCAACTATGTCCACAAATATGGCACAGCATATTAAGGTTGCGCAGCTCGGCAAATGATCGGACAGCGCCTCTGCGCTTTAAAATTTGGATATGTTGCTTATTAATAGAGCAGAGAATGAAGGGAAAATCCTGCTTCAGCTTCTTCCATGGTTAAATTTTCATGCTGAAAGTTACCCCTCGTTATGTTATTCCCTCCCCTGTTATCCCTCGCGGACTAAAGTGTATGTGCATTGAAGTCACTGCTGGTCAATTCTATGGCACTGTAGTATTTCCGAAAAGTTCCGCGCATGAGTACTTAATATTTTGACAAAAGTGCTCAAATATATTTCAGCGACGTATCAGAGAGATGGACACTGTTTTCCGTTTCCTAGGCCCTCAGTGTACACTATATCACCCCTCTACCTCCCATTAGGTTAGGGACCCTTCAAAAATGCCTAATTATCCTTGACAGAAGATCGCCGTTGCAAATATGTCATGGGGATAAAAACATAGTTGGGTGCGCAAAATCATGCACAAAAGAAGAAACACTTTCGTTGAGGACTCCTCCATCTTGGACTCAACCGATTAAGAATAAGGAGTAATAATTGACGTGAAGGACGCAGAGGATGGGTGGGGGGTGAATGAGGAGTGGGAAAAAAATAATACGACAGGAGGAAGAGATAATTGGACGCGCGAAGTGGGAAGGCGATGGACAGCGGGGGCAAGGGGGGGCAAAACATTATAGTGGTGGATGGAGTGGGAGAGTGGGGGCGGGGGGGTATGGAGATATTCATCTCGGGAATCAGTCCGTGGCACACGCGTTTTCACTTCTCTAGATGGAATGCGGGTGATATGCTTCGACTCCGTGTCCGCCACCACGAGCTCACTGGGAGGGTGGAGGGAAGGGCCAGGGAAGAGTGGGGGGGAGGGGTGCAGCGCCCCCTCGAACCACTTCTTCTCTCTCCCCCCACTAAACCACTTTCCAAATCTCTTGTTATCCCCCTCCGGACTACTTAATCTCTTACCTATCCGTCCAAAACATCGTCTACGTTTATCTACGCATAACAATAATGGCGAACCATAGATTCCGACGGATTTGCCCTTGTCATGACTTAATTGTCATTTACTAATTGCGAAGGAGATAAATACAATTCCCTAATCTCATCGGACTCGACTTTTTTAATTGGCAGTTATTCATCTTAGGGTTCCTCATATACAAAATTAGCCCTCCGTTTGATTTTTCAACCGTTTTACTTTTTCATGTTAAGAAAGATATAAGGCTTTCCCGGCGTATTATGATGTTGAAGGTTACTCGGGTTTTCCACTGAGTCAAACTCACCATCTTGGAGAGCTGATTATAGTATAGTAAACTCACCATCGTCATCAGGGCAGGGCATCATGCCTTGATGAGGATGGACGAGTCGTCGTCGTCAACGAAACGTCGGCCAAGATGGAGAGTTTGATACGGTGGAAAATCCGAGTAACCCTCAGCATTTTTCATGCCATTTTGCGCGTAACTTAAACTTGTACTAATTCGCATGGTGTTGAATTGTGAGGATATATGGGTAAAAATAATATTTTTCCATTTAACAAAAAAGACATTTCCACGAAAAATTGTGAAAATAAGAATCAAATCATTCCAGGAAACGGAATGGTGATAGAATTGAGGCAAAAATCCATCTCAGTTTTTGATTAATTACCAAAACCAAAATGAAGTCATAATGCGTTAGTTCAGTATACATAATGCTACAGTTGGCTGCTGTGACTGTAAAAAAATATCATTATAATTTCTTCGTTAAATAACCTTCAATTCTTCACCCTCCCTCTCCCCAGAAGCACTCTGAACCCCCTGTACACAGGATTCTTGCTGACCAAGAATTGAAGCAGAGAATATAAGGAGACGAGGTGTAAAACCGCTTCCTTTGTTACACAAAATTAAACATTTTTTAGAAGAATTTCGTAAAATACTTTGAGCGGTAAAGTTAAATATAATCTATGCACGAACTGACTTAATATTGGGATAAGTAAGTGGGTTTCAAATAATGATGATAAAAATGTTGATCAAGTTGTATTGTGAATATTATGCGTGTAGCTATCCAATGATATTCATAAATTTAGTCATTATTGTAGAGAAGTTAAGAAGCTTAAGAAACAAATACGATTCCTTGTCAAAATTGTGATGTTTGTATTTAGTGCGGAGAACAGCAATCCATTAATCAAGACTGCTATAATGGTTATTATTGCATATATGCAATAATATGTAATGAGGAAAGGTTGGGTTTAGTTGTCTGTATCAGATGATGTATTTATGTCATATTTAGTATGATATATCAGTCGCTCCAAAGTGGAAACTTTATTTTTTTAAATATAAATCCACCCAAATTAATTACTCCGTTACATGCCTTGGTTCCCTGGGTCTCTTTGACATTTCCCCTGACGTTGACGAGAACGAACTTATCTGGGTTCCTGATGTCTTCGGCATATTCCTGGGATATCTTAGCGTACTCCCCTGATGGCCGCTGCAGAGTGTATGGCGGAGATATCAGGGCACCAGGCTAGGAAAGGGGTGGAAAGGATTGGGAAAAGGAGAAGGGAGAGGGCATTGATGAATTTTGTGTTAACTGTGTTTTTGTGCTAAAATATACTTTGCTTGCGATACGCTCTTTTTGCTGTAATTGCCAATGTTGTGCGAAAAGAAGGAATTTTCATATCTATTAGTTCGGCAGCGTATCTTCCATATTTTGTCGTATCTATCAGATAATCAAAGGTATAAAATTATGGAAATAGACTGCAGAACCGATAGATTTAGAATTACGCGTACTAGGGGCCACAATAGTTGCGATAGATCAGTTCTATGAAACCTTTGCCATCGCTAGGGAGAGTTGATTTAGCGCTAGTGCTGCAAACCTTACCATCATTTCTAACAACTCGCCCCACGTGAAATTTCCGGCATGATTTTTCTTTCTGCATGATTCCTACGAACTCGACCATGTAGGACTATTTATCATTCGCATATATCAATCGACCCATTATTTGTATCATAATTGGTGTTGCAAGGTAGCATGTTCGTTTATACATCACTTTCCTAGTTTCTGGTCTGATCGCGATTTTTATCTTGACTTCTTTTGGCCTGCGCCTGGCGGCCGGGGGAAAGTATGCGGTTCTGATTTGAGCTGGAATGAGTGCTGATGGCTAGTGTGGAATCACCCCGTACCATACACCCTAGAGATGGCTTGCACGGTATTTCGTAGATGTAGACGTAGATCAGTTATAGAGATGTTGTGCGGAAAAAATAACGTCCTCCGTATCGCACTGAAACTCACCTGATCTGAATTTTTCTAGTAATCTAGAGCTGGAGTGTAGCCTCCTGAGTCTCTAACGGTTTAAAACCTAAAACTTCCCTTCGCTGTGTAACATATTTTGTACGTTTTAAGTTGTCTTTTCACGAATCGCGAAGTTTTCATTCGTCTTTTATTTACTTGGCGAATTTCCTCTGTGTTGGGTCCCAAATGCTCGCGGATTTTTTGAGGTGTGGCCTAACCAGGGCAAATGAGTATATTTCTCTTACTTTTTCTTCGGAGAACCATCGTCCTAATCGCTTGATGAATCATAGTTTCCGTAGTGTCACAAATGTTTCATATGTGTTTCTCCCACTTTATGACTACAGTCAAGGTATCAAGGAAAGATGTTTGGCTTCATCTTACTCCTTTATATTAACTCCTCCTACTTTATGGATATAGCATTGGTATGCTCGATTTTGTAAGAAGTTAACTTAGATGTGACCGCGAGCTACTGTATCCGCTACAAAAGAAAACTTTTAATTTCGGGATATGGTTATTAATGTGGCTTACGTAGCTAATGGCTTGATTGTGAAGGGCACTTCAAGTTTAGTGGAGAGGTAGCAAATTTGGTGTCAGACGTCTGCTCGAAGAATGACCACAAGGAGGGATGGCTAATTGGAGAGGAGTTGGTTTCACCCTGTATGTCGTTATGTACGTCGTAAGGGACCCTGTATGTTGGTCCAATAAAAAGTTACAGCATTTAACATTAGACATGTTTTTAATAAACAATACTGAATAACTCAGCAACAAATTAACCAAATTGGCTTTATACATCCTATTTTTTTGTCATAATGGGGGCCTTAATCACAAAGCAAAAAAGTATTTAAAAAGTCATTTTTGCAATAAATAATTGATATGCAAAAAAAACGCCATTTTGGGGGGTTTTTCAAAGTTTTTGCAATAAATAATTATCAAAAATAAACTTACCATAGCTCAAATTATGCGTTTATTAATTGTCTACAAAAAACATTTGAAACATTTTTTCCTAAAGTGAATACCTTGGCTTGTAGAATTAAAAAACCGTTTTTGGCCAACTTTGAACCCCTGTAATTTGTTTATAACGTCTAGTTCGAAGTTTAAAAATATATAGGTATATATAACTCTCCATTTCCTACGACTTTTGACTATTCTTAACCTGTATCACAAAAAAACCTTCAAATTTCCCTACAGACTGGAGTATAAGCGCCGAAACGCGTAGTACCTACAATAAATCCAGTGGGCATTGCAAAGTTTTAACCAGCTTTATTCTTTTATTCTCTGAACAAAATGTCCCACAACATCTCGCCGGACTTCATTGAGTTCACTCCAAATACCTTCCCACCAGACAAGGCGCAAATGACCTCAGTTGTCGGTCGCATCCCCCAAATACTCCACCAGTAGATAATTTTCTTTCTAAAATTGCAACTCAAGGACCCTGGAACGATGAAATGGGGGATTATAATGAGCTTAGGTGGTCGATGTGAGTGGAAAGAAACCTTTGGAACGACACCCTGGCTAATTTCCACTTGTTGAGAACTAACTTGTGGTATTGTCAAGAAATCTACTTATTTTTCTTAACTAGCCTGGATACTTTCTCTGGAGAGTTTCCTCGTTGGAATGGTAGCTTTCTTGCCTGCGCCAGCCCTTTAATTAATGGTTTGTGTGCTACATTTGTAATTACGGAAGTCGTGTAAGAAAGTGTGAGCATCAGCATTAAGTTGCTTCAACACTTTTGCCTGTAAACTATTTGAAGGACCATGGATGAGAGTCGTGGGCCGCCAACCTGCGAAAAAAATATTGATTACGGAGCCGTGGTGTGGCATTAAAGGGGAATTGATCTCGGCATGTTCCATCCATATTGAGACGGGGAAACGAATCGTTGAATATGTGTCAAACACCTAAAGCCCATACCTTTTAATTAGTCGTATTTGCTAACCTACTTGTGTATTTTAGTATGAGGACTATGTACGAGGTGTGTTCAAAAAATACCCGGAATGTTTAAATTTCGCGCGTTTGGAGAGTCCGATTGTCAAAAAAATTTTTTATTGTGTTGGTATACATGCCCCTGAAGTATGACACAATTTTCAGCTGTATTCATTGTTTACTTTATCTGTGGCAACCGCTAAGGTTAGACGTGTTTTCATGAGCTCGGCGATTTTCGATTGTTAAAAAAATGGATCAAAGAATTTGTAATAAGTTTTGCGTAAAAAATGAAATAAAGTTAACAAAGTGTGCGAAATGTTAACAAAGGCCTATGGTGAGTCTGCTATGAAAAAAACAAGTTTTTACGAGTGGTATAAGCGTTTCCAAGATGGCCGTGAAGACGTTGAAGATGACGAACGCCCCAGCATATCAACAACCGATGAAAACGTGGAAAAAGTGAAAGCAGTGGTTATGAATGATCGCCGAATCACAATCAGAGAAGTCGCTGATGATGTTGGTATATCGATTGGCTCATGCCATGACATTTTTGCGAACATTTTGGGTATGAAATTTGTCCCAAAATTGTTGAATTTTGAACAAAAACAGCGGCGAATGGAAGTTGCTCAGGAATCACTAAATGAAGTCAACGTCGACTCAGATTTGCTCCAAAGAGTTATAACAGGTGACGAAACTTTGTTACACTTTATTTCATTTTTTACGCAAAACTTAATACAAATTCTTTGATCCATTTTTTTTAACAATCGAAAATCGCCGAGCTCATGAAAACACGTCTAACCTTAGCGGTTGCCACAGATAAAGTAAACAATGAATACAGCTGAAAATTGTGTCATACTTCAGGGGCATGTATACCAACACAATAAAATTTTTTTTTGACAATCGGACTCTCCAAACGCGCGAAATTTAAACATTCCGGGTATTTTTTGAACACACCTCGTATATCCACATCTGAATGCTACGTTTTTTTCATTTCTGTTTTTTTTCTCATCTACATTTTTCATGAAGTGGGAAGGTGTTCTAATTCAGCTCTAGCCATGACCCCTTTATATATGTGCGGAAGGTCGAATACTGGCACCATATTCGATGAATTAGGCAAAAGGCCATTAAGTAATATTATTTTGTAGTGCCAGTTAATACAATAAAAAGTGCGCTCTGTTTTATTGAAGAGTTTGTCTGCATGATCCTTGGGCTGGTGTAATTAACATATGAGTTGGGTCACGAAAAAAATGTCGAACTTTAAGGAGGTTTCCATGGCAATGAATTGTAGTGATCACTGATCTAAAGGATTTTTTATTCTCTTCGTAAAAACATATTTTGTAACGGATAAATGTCCCTAATTGTAGTGAAATGCCGGAGAAAGTCATTAAACCGATATAGATGAAATTAAAATGAACTTATAAAGTTCCGCGATATTCTAAATTTAGCCCTACCCTTGCGATAGACTACATGTAGTGCACTGTGAAAAAGTGCGATTTTTTTCTCACTGACCTAAAACGAATATTAACTCTCCGCAAAGAAAATCATCTACATTTCCTCTACGATGGTGGCTGCCATCGTCGGTATGACCGTTCTTTTGTGGAAAATTTCGTTGTTAATTGTGCATTCGCCTTCATTGATTCCTACCAATTTATATTAGTCAGCATTTGGTGATCATTGTGGTTTTCAGTATGGTTTTAGCAGACATGTATTATTGTTCATTTTTCATGCTACCCCAATATCATCGATTTTATCATTGATTACCAAATACCCTTGGACTGCGATCGAGCAAGTGCTTGCACCTCAGACTTTAGTATGCTTTTCATCTGTACATGTCGCTTTAGAGCCGTTTTTTACAAAGCACTTTATTGCGTATTTTGATGTGGAAAATGAAGCAGAATGCGGGCACATGATTGGAGCTGGATTTTCATTTTTTATTCTTTCCTTCCTGCGTTTGCTATGTCGTTCTAGCAATTCAGCGCTTGACGCGATGCAATTTGCACCAAACCCTTGTATACATCGGACTCCACAATAAAGGTTATCGCGTTAAACTACCGATTAGCAGTTAGTTGCTTGCTCTCAATATTCATAAGGAAAAATGCTTCCCCGTCCTTTTCTTTTTAGATACATGCTTCGGCATTAATGCCTGAATCTAACACCTAAATCCATTTTGTGAATTCGTCGCGAGACTTAGCCCTCAATTGACGGGGTAGCCACAAAACAATGTTGAACTACATTAGCGATGCTCTCATTTACGTCAGGAAGAATCATCCTCGTTAGCCTACTTCTCAGGGAACTCATTCTTAGGCATATGGGGTGTGATGAGCCTTTCAAAAGCGGAACGAGCCAAGGTCACGATAAACAATTGGGTTCCTGAGGAGTTCTCGTCTTTTTTCCTCGGAGAAATTTTTCCTTTTTGTTTTGGATTTCTTTTCCCGTCGAGGGAAACCTTGCTCTTAAATATCTGGCATATCTCCAGATGAGAGTGACAAAAGGCTATTTTTAGTACTCCTGTATTTTTGGGTAGTTGATACAAGTATTTATGAGTCAAAGAGCGGAATGACGGGGTATTTGAAGGACCTTCTTATGCATTACTGTATAAATTTACTCGCTTCTGTTCCCGGTAAATGGGTTTATTAACCGCTCCAACGTTAGCATTTTGAAGCAAATGACTTTAAAAATTAAAACATCCTGAGCCAGAAAAAAATTTGGTTATTTGTAAACTTTTTGTAAATTTCTAACCAATCATGGCATCGGCATCATATGCAGTTCCCAAGATTTGCACACCAGGGTCATAACTTCTTGACTTTTTGTGAAATAATTGATGTCCTGAATGTTAAACACTTGAAATTATGTTCGAAGTTAATGAAAAATGGTTTGATTCTATTTCATTATTAAAGAAATTCACACAAAAACCGGAATGCCTCCGACCGCATAAATAATCGCGATGAAGTTTTTAATCCCACAAAATATGATTAATTGAATGAAGATTTTGGCTTCCTATGGGAAATGCTGAATGATTGTGCAGTTAGGACAGAGGTTATACAGTGAAACTCCTCTAAACGACCCCTCCTATCAAGCGACCAACTCTCTCAACGATCATTTATCAGCAGAACCGTCGGTGATCGCATAATTTAGGACTCTCTGTATGTGCACATCAAATTAATACGCATTGAAATTTCCCAGGAGCAACTTAATTATGAGGAGATAAACGCCATCTGTATAGGTTTTAACATAACTGCCGCTTTAAGAGTTTTTTTCCATTATTTTTTCTAATCAGCCGCCCGTTCATTAGTATAATTCATCTATAAGATGATCCCTTGTCGAACGACCATTTTTCAGCGAAACCGTCGGTGGTCGCTTAATGCAGGTTTCTGTATCAATTTCTGATCGTATGTAAAGGACATTTTAATTAACTGGGTAAGCTGTGAGTTCTAAATCTTCCCATGTTTTTCTTTTGCAGTCATTTTGCAGTCAAAAGAAAAACATTTTGCAGTCAAAATGTTTTTCTTTTGCAGTCATATTCAACAACAGACTCTGCTACGTCAACTTTCGAAACATCAGATTGAATATAACGAGACCAAAATTCTGTTGATCTCTCCTTAAGGGCAGGAAATAAATTTAAAAAACTAAATCTACTACCATGTTAGCGACGTCTTCTAAGTTACCAATCTAGTAAGGTATCTACCATTTGCCATCTGGTATCTCAAGATGAGATCAATATTGAGTTGGTTTGGCGATCTGGTATTCATCATAGAAACAGTTTTACATAGAAAACAATATGCTAAAAAAATTGTCGTAGCATTTTAATGGTAAACGTATTTAATGTTAATGATAATCAAGTGCTAGTGATGAGGATTGAATGACGAGAAGGTAAGTTCAAAGCAATAAATCTGCCGTGCAGGAAAGTCGACTCTGCTGCCAATGGAATGACAGCTGTTCACGATGAATACAATTAATGGACGGGTGTTAATATGATTGTTGCGGACACAACAAATGCGGGCACTGTAAGAAAAAATAGGAACGTAATTCACATAAAAAGGCAGCTTTCTCAAAAGAAACTGGAAGAACCACATTTCAGTGGCTGTGAACATCATGCTATATATCGTGGGGATCACACATGTAACACATATGCGGCACAGCATTAAAGAAACTTGGTTTTATTAAGCGTACAATAGGAAGGCCCTCGGATGAAAAAGTAAAAGAGAGATGCTTCTTCGCTCTTCTTAGCCCACACCTCGAATACGCCGCGAGCTTTTGGGACCTTGGTCATAAAGATTTAACCAAAAAAATCTACAAATACAAAGAAAAGCAGCACGTTCGTTAGAAACTGCTAAGAGGGAGTATATAGTGTCTCACAACTTTTAGAGGGATTACGGTGGGAGCCCCTAGAGACTGGGGGGCTACTCGCTAGGCTTAGGTTGCTAGAGAAATTCATAACAGGTGTGCTTCAGAGCGACACAGAATATTATCATGACGCCTCACTACATCTCTAGGTCTGACAGAAGCGATAAAATAAGATAGATACATTGCCGAACAGATAGGTGCAAAAACTCGTTTTTTACGCGCACAATAAGCGACCACTATAAAACCGGCGCTTCACTAAATACACTTCCATAATACACGTCACCATTTTGCCTCCAAAAACCTTGCGTCGTTACACGGCTTGTGTCCAAATACTCCCTGCCACACGCCCATGTGGCGGCTCGCAGGGTATTATGTAGATGTAGATGCTCCTGACCTAGTGCTTGCGGTGATAATGGAAAAACTAGGAGGAAACAACTCTTCATCCAAAGTCGAATATTCACATATCCCGGGGAGTACAAGCAGCTGGTTTTTATTTTCCTCTTATGAAAGCTTTTTATCACTTAGCATTTTTCTCGAGTCTTCCACTTGTTTGGAGAAACTGGAGTGTTTCCTGAGGTTGCTGTTAAGAAAATACACGAATTAAGTAACGCAGGATGGAATACCTGAGCAATATTAGCTCTTTCTGCATTTATTTCTCTTCCAGAGGGAACGGATTACGTCTCCAAATTTGTGAATGCATCCATAACATATGGAAGGACCATTGGATAACCGATCAAATTTAAATTTGGTCTGTTATAATTATTAGTCAGCCAAGTTTATGTAGCAGCTTGAACGATTAGGTAAGAGCATTCAATTTTGAGTTTTTGAATAAAGATCTATCGACACTGGGAAATCCCAGTACAAATCAGTGAGCGGAAATCAAGTGTATTTGAGACCCTAAAACGTGTGAAAAATGAAGGACAAACATCAGCATATATTTATTTTGTCTGACAGGATTTTAATTATTATGTGTCACACTATTTGTTCTTTTTAATTTATAGTGATGCTAGTTTGAAATGTACAAAAAAGTTATGATAGTAATATATGCACATTGTGCCGATACTATATGGCTGGTTAGGATTAAAAGAATGAAATGTCTTTTTTTCTAGCTTGGCATGTCGGACACTTAAAATTTCCTCAAGTGACACCAGAGATATTCCCAATTTTACCTAAGCTCAGTTTCTGCTGAGGACCTGGCCAATATTTTTGTGTTTTTCACTGTTTCCATTTTCGCCTCTAAGTTTCTATGAATGTGCTGGAACTCACCTACTCCTTATCCACATCCCAACCCCATAACAACCTACCCCCATCCTCCATTTGCGTCACATGATTTAACTGCGACGCTGCCCATATAAATTACCTCTTAATTTGAAGACGGGCTCCCAACTGGTCGAAGAAGACCATCACCCACAAGAAAACTTGGCTTGGTAGGATGAATTATCTGTTATGTTCGCTGTTGTTTTCTGGGGATGACCATTTTAGGTCATCTTGTTGTAAGTTTGAGCGCATCACCCGTTTCTGCACGTAATAAATG
Organism: Ceriagrion tenellum; assembly: GCA_963169105.1. Lineage (NCBI taxonomy): Eukaryota > Metazoa > Arthropoda > Insecta > Odonata > Coenagrionidae > Ceriagrion > Ceriagrion tenellum. The sequence continues at coordinate 52,575,019 of OY720637.1, forward strand.
AAGCTGTATCAAGGGCAGGAGATGGAGATTAAAGAGCCTTTATCCTGGCAACCCGGAGGCATCCACGTTCCGTGGACATGTAGCGGAACACCCCGAGAGAGAGGTAAAGAGCACGTTCGGTGGCCGAGTATCGTCTCGCGTATCTCTCGAGAGCATGTCCACGCGTGATGTTTTTGCTCCACTTTTAGGGTGCAGGTGTCTAGGTCAGTGGAATTCGCGGTTTTTTGCTAACGTGCTCCGTGAGGAATGGTTACGCAATCCCCAATGCTCTCATTGAATTTGCGGACAGAGCATCTCAATGGAAGCATTGTATGTACTGTGTATTTCAAAGTTGCGCTTGAAGTAAACTCTAAAAAGAGCAACTACTACGTGTTGCTCTTCCTTTCTTGCTGAATACGTCTACGGACCTAACTTATTGTTGGTTGTTAATTGTAGCTGTATAATTTTATCTCATATACTCTATCTCTTCAGTTGTGTCACCGGAAGGTGTAATTGAGACAGTACTTTCTCAATTACGTTACAAAAAAATTATACTATGACTGTAAACTCAGCGTGATGATATCTGATTTAAACTCCGCTTTAAATAATCCGTAAATGCTATATATTTGAATGAGTCACTTGCGGAGGCGAAGGAACTCAAAGCTGTAGAAAATATAAAAAAATTAGAAGTGTTTTTCTGAGTTGACTTTTGATGTAGTCACGAATTCCTTTTGTTCAATTAGAACCCTCGTAAGGTGCATCCAGCAACTTTTAACTTCATCATCTTCTCGCTATCCGTTGGTATTCTTTTTTTTACCGCTGAAGTTCAGCAGTTATGATGACATTGGCCGAGTTTGCCGTCAAAATGCTGGCAGAAGTAGAAATCCAGTCCCGAGGGAGATCACGAGAAACCTCCAATAGGCTGGAATTTTCTTAATAGTACAAACAAGCATGTATACCATTCCAACCTCGAATGGCTCTGCAAGAATCAGTGTAAGTAGTTTAGTTGTGAAACTGTTCTTTTTTCGAATACTTGTCGCCTCCGAATTGCCTATATATAGTAGAACTTACGGCTGAAGTTACTTTGGAGGTGAATGAGTGGAGTCAGTAAGTAACTTACTCCCATAATTGACGTTTGGGTAATAGTTTCTCTCATACCTCGGGAAGTAATGGAAATAAATGACGAATTCTTTTATCAACGGCTTCGTAGTTTCCTTACCACAGTGGCTCCGTCAATATCCTATAGCTTGAAGATACATGACTTCTTGGCTGTTAATTGGAAATTTTTGGTTTCTTCCCGTGTTGCAACATTTTTGTGGACGACCGTTTCTCCGGCATTCTACTCGTCATCATCAGGTCCTAATAAACGGGAAAATAGTCTGACACTGTACATAGGGCTCTGGTCCGTTAAATGTCCACAGGAATCTAATCCTTCAATTCCTCAGCCAATCCGGACAAGCCGGACTAGATCTCACTGGAAATTTAACGAACCAGAGCGGTGTATATAGCGGCCGACCATCTTCCTGTTCATTAGGACCTGATGAAGCCGAGTGGAATGCCGGAGAAGGGTGGTCCACAAAAATGCTGCAACGCGGGGAGAACCCGAAAAATTCCAATACAAGTGAAAACCGCGGAAGCTTTCGTAACAACTTATTTGCTATTCTCCTTGACTGTCCAGTTTCGCGGGTTAGGATAGCGAAACTGTAGTTCCAGCGCCATTGACAATCGCAGGAAACAGCTTTAAAGACGTGTATCTTCAAACTCATTCCACTATATTGTGTTTCAAAGTCCTTGATTAAACCATGTAGCAAGATTTGAATTCGATTGATTTCTTACAAATAAATAGATATATACTGCTCTTTTTTTTGCCCATGGCTAACAAATCTTTTATGTGGCGAAGAGGCTAGTGAGGAGCTTGATGTGGAGCGTAGCGTTGTATGGGGCAGAAACGTGGACCCTCAAGAAAGGAGGACGAGAATAGGCTGCAAGAATTTGAGGTGTGGGTGTGGAGAAGGATGGAGAAGGTGAGGTGGACGGAGAGGAAGACTAACGAGGAAGTGCTTGAGATGGTGGGCGAGGAAAAGAAACTTTTGAATGAAATTCAAGATCGGCAGAGTAGGTGGCTGGAGGATGTAATAAGGGGCGATGGGTTGCTCAAGAATATGATAGAGGGAAGGATGTTGGGCAAGCGGGGTATGGGGAAGAAAGATAAAAAGGTTTCACGGACAGGATGAAGAAAGGGTAGATCGTATGCAGAGGCGAAAAAGGATATACTAGAGCGAGATAGGCCTTTGAAAGTGTGGAAAACCGGGAGAAGATTTTCTGACATTCAACAAAACCTACCTTAACCGGTAGAAAAAAAAAAATCTTTGAGTACCCACAAGCGGGAAATGAGTGTATATATTGTCGGCTCTTGATGAGTCCAATGAATAGGCAACAGGTCTCAGGTTCGAGTCATCGCTTTCTTGAAGCGTTTACTGGACCTTGGACGCTCCTCTTTTCAATCATTGAGAATAATTGCCCTGCCAAACCATATCGGTAGTAACAAGAAACTCTTCTTTAAGGTTTCTCCGCGCCATTAGACATTCAGCGGTTACAATTTCTCCATCAGACATGGAGGTGTTGAATGGAAAAACCATCGACCTCAAGACACCTTCAGAATCAGTCTCGAAACAGTTGTCAGCGACGCTGGGATGGAAAATGTTTCTTCGCCGAGCCCTCCCCGCGGAAATCTTAAACGGATATTGTTAGCACTTGACAAGAATTGCTGTCACTTCCTAATGGATCCAGTCATGATGCAATCTCTTTCTGCTTCAAGTCATCGCATTATAGAGTCTATTCCCATTCTCTCACAGATTCTTCATCTGGTAAGCAATGAGAAATGCGTATTTCCATCTCCGTAGACATGATTATTCTGCAAAGCGACATATCTGAGGCTACTCTCTATGGACGAGGCGTGGTGGTAGGTCGATCGTGAATGGATGGGTTCATGCGAAGAGGGGTTAATGAATGCGGAATGAATTACAAGTGATGTCCTGTTCACACCACTGGGATGGAATAAAGGCCAATATTGCGTAGAGTTCCCTATTATCTTCCAATAAAAGTGGGTGACCTCGGGTTGCTTGGGAAGAATGAGCAACGAGTGTGATGGAGTCCGTTAGATTTTAATGTTGCATTGTATTATTTTTATTGCTTACTTGCATATGGATTCTGAGAAGCGTTGGGCTACCACTCCGAGTATGTCCTCGTGTATCTATGAGTTCATCTCCATTATAGAGTATTTTCCCTTACCTTACCGAGTTTATACCAAATAACTTATGTTCTCAAGAATACCCCAGGGCAGTTCCCAGTTCCCAGGGCAGTGGCTCAATCTCGGTTAAAACGGTTACTCGGATGAAAATTAACCTAAGTTCATGCGGCTAACTCTCTGCTAGCAGGTGAGTTTCCTTAGGATAATGATGGTAGACTAAGCGCGGCATGGCAGCCGGTTTGGATGAACCTTCAGACTTAAAGTAGTTTGAGCGAGATAGTTCCCTAGTCATAATAGAGACCATATTCGGATTATACGTTTTAATTTCTCCAGCTGTAGGAAACATGAATTTTATATTGAATTATTAACGGTACAATAATATAGTTAAATATGGTAGAAATTGAAAGTAATAAAATGAAAATATCTAAATAAGTGTTTAACTTGACTCATTTTTTGCGCGGTTCATGTGAAACTACTTCAAAACGGAAGTTTTTTTGTGATCCTGAAGAAATTACTGCGGTGACGATATGATTAAGTTTCAAAAATAGTTGAGAAAACATACAAACTGCACTTTGCTAATTTTTTGACGAGATTTAGGTGTTAGAAATTCCTTATTTTTTAAACAAGATCTCTCTGGAGTGCATACACATACCATTTCCCATGCAAAAGGGCTGGTATTTTTGGTAAATATCTCAGGAAGTAATATGGCAAGGGGTTTATTTTTTGTGTCATTGGAAGAATGAGATGTTTTTTATTAAAATGAGACCAAATGCATTGATTTCTAGATGAAATGCTATTTCATTCAGACTAACTTTAGATGACACTCAAGTCCTTCTTGAGGTGATAGGCTATACCTGTGGGAGGTGAGCAAAAGGAGGATTGAATTATGGCTCCACTGCCTAGGAATATTGGGACAGTTTACATTCTCAGTCGGCCATATTAAATGGGTTATTTATTCATTTAATTCCCCTAAGCGGTATTCTATGCGGAATTGTCGTTGTGACATGATTATTCATATAAACACTTGCAAACCGATAGCAATGTAGCGATATAATGGTTGATTTGGTTACTTGGGGAGGCGACCGACAGCTAAAGTCATTTGCGCCATTGAGGACAGGTTTTTGGTTTCTGGGGAAAGGGTTATTAGGGAATGAAGGAAGGGTGGTGAGAGACCCGGCGTAGGCATTAGACTGCCCTTAGCGAGAAGCATCAAAGAGATAACAGTTTAACGTCCCGCCTAGAGGACGAAGTACTAATCTCGAAGTGCTCTATACATGACACCCAAGTAGGGTGTCTGGATTTGAAAAATCTCCTCCAATGCTGGGATTTGAACCCCAGCCCTCGAGATGGGAAACCCGTACTAACCAAACACCTCACCAACCCGATCCCCTCAGAAAATGCTGTAAATCGCTTATCGGCCAGTGTTGAGTAATAACAATGTTGATTTTTCAAGTCTTACAAAAAAAGGCGGCTCCATTTTCCACGTATGTGTTTTCCGAAAAGCAGTTTAGCCTATTCTGTCGGAGTACTTGAGCACGACAGCAATTATTGGTATCGGTAAAATGCGCTGCGATAAACTGCAAGTGCATCGTAAATCAGCAAATATATTCCTATATTTCCTGCCAGATTGTTGCGCTAGTTTCTCAGCTCATGGATGAGTAAATGAATGGGACCACCTAAACCGGGCAATTGTCAATTTAGGTGGTTTCACATTAAAATGACTTAAATATCATGTAATTCACATTCTGGCGTCACACAGAAAAGCTTGTCCTCTGTTTGATGTGAACAACAACATTTTTAACTTTCCGCGCTAATTTTTATGCAAAATGAACGTGAAATACCAATGGTGAAAATGGGTTAAAATTTTAAAATATACCAAATTAACTCAAAGCAAGCATTTAAAAAGAAATAAATTTCTAGAAATCAGAATGATATTACTTATGACTTCAGGCTTGACTATGCGGAACCTCTCCTTATCGGATATTAAAATACTCTCATAACGGTCCAATAAATAGATTTATTTCTTTGAAGGCTTCCGCGACTCTTATAATTATTAATGTTGCTCTTTTCAGGTATTTCCGTCGCGTGTTTGGTTTTTTTTGACAACAGTTTCTCCCCTCTTCCTGGGGGCGTCTTCAGGTCCTTTGGACATTTTTGTAATTGTTATTATTTATTTTCCGTTGTTATGTATTGCGTTGCTAGTTATTATTAGTCGTTATTTTCCCAGGTTGATCAGAGAAGCGGTAGAGCTGGTTAAATATCCATCGAATTTCAATTGGGAGGATGGATACCCACTTGCCTCAACCTGGGAGAGAGTGGTGAAACCACAACGAGACACCCTATGGTCCTAGATGTACTAGCAACGCAATACATAACAACGGAAAATAAATAATAACAATTACAAAAATGTCCAACGGACCTGAAGACGCCCCCAGGAAGAGGGGAGAAACTGTTGTCAAAAAAACCAAACACGCGACGGAAATACCTGAAAAGAGCAACATTAATAAATAGATTTATTGCTTACGACCCGGGTTTCGTCAAGTTATGGCATCTTCAGGTAACAAATATTATTCCACATGCGTATACTCGCATGTGGAATAATATTTGTAACCTGGAGATGTCAAGAGACCATTCATTTCCGAAACAGAATGATAATAAAACTAAGAGCCTAATATCTCCCAGTATTTCAAAGGCACAACTAATAAATGCACCAACTGAAATCAAAATACGTTAGGTCGACAGACAAGTCGAAGTCTGTGACTGGAATATTTTCCATTGAAATTATTTTCATGACGAACTCTGCACGTGTGCATGCGAATTGATTCTATCTCAACAAGTGGTGAACGTAGATTCACCACAGATTACGCATTGGTTTTGGTCCATCGATACGTTTCCATACGTTTCGCAGAGCTACTCGTTCATCGCCTTAAGGCGGTTGTAGTGCGAATCGTGAGTCATTGAGTGCACATTCAGATAACTTCTTGAGTAAGTCGAAAATAATTCTGGGGCCACACTACACTAAAGCACATCCATCTGTACGTTGGTGGTTGCTACACATATTATGATTCAAATGATCAAGAATAATAGTTTTAAAATTCCGTCTCAATTAAAGCATTGTTATGACTTGGGTTTACGGAGCGGAATCCGAAATTTAAGTGAAAATCAATCAAAACATTTTTTTAATTCGGCATGGTACTTTTACATCAATCAGGTACAATTATAATGATATGAAACGTATGTTTTCACGCCCAAAGGAAAATCTTTACATTTGTCATCGAGTTGTATCGAAATATATGTCAAGTGTCATGAGGCTGTGTCAAATTGGCAATAAATTGCCAAGAAACCAAATCGATGACATGCCGGTTTTTTCGCTTTTATCCATGCATATTAATAATAAATTAACTCATACAAAGTTTCAGGCATAACTGTACTTGAACAGAAATCGCTCCAACGTCATTAAGGGCTTCCGATGAGCCCTGAAGACTGAGAATAAGAAGCCCTGAAATCGGAACGCCGGCGTAAATGAAGGAATGAAGAATTGTTGTGTTACCCGAAAATAATTTATTTCGCTGGAGCTCTAAGCGCGGGTGGTTGAGTTCAATTCTAATCAAATTCGAATAAGTCGAAAAAATTTTTGGACCACATTTTAATGGAGTACAACTGTTAAATCGGTGAGATCAATTTGCGCTCCGTAGTATAAATGACTCAAGAATAATATTTAACCATTGTTCCAAAATTAGAGCATGTTATGATATGAGATTTCGGAGCGGTGTACGAAATTAGGGCGAAAATACTCGAACGTTTTTTTACGAGCCTTTGACTTGTCTTGACTATTGTAGTGGTGTATTATATAGGTTAGCAGTCATTAAATAATGTGAAATATATTATTTCTCGATTATAATAAAATCTGTACATCTTTTATATGTTACGTATTAACGGAATCGTTATGAAACGTATCGCATTTGCCTCAAAGCGAAATATTAAATTGATTTTAACTGCCATAAAAACCTAATTGGTAGGTACATTTTTTCAGTCATTGTAATGACGGTTTTGCAAAATATTAAGTGAATTAGAAAAAAATCGCCACTACTGCTTTGACATTCTTACTCTCCGTTTTTTAAATCTTAATTTTTTCTGATGGCTACACATTTTTATCAGTGATTAGTGTTTTTTAAATGAAGAAGACTACAAGGTGGATTCCAATATTAGTTGTGACTCAAAATTCGCTATAAAACTTGTTTCATTCAGTTTTTAAGGAGCGCTTTCAAGCCCCACCCCTCCAGTAGTTGTGAAATAAGATATCTCGGGCAGCTCAAAGAGAAGAGGCGGAATACCGTACCGTCCTTAAAATAGTTTGCTGGAGGATGATAATCAGACATGGAAGATTTTTCATTGTGTATGGAGGAATACTGCGTCTTTTTACACCTAAGGTGTGGGGCAGCGGAGAGAGGAAACGTGAAAAGAGGCCGTGGTCCGAGGTGTATATGGTGAGGAGCGTGGAATAGGCTGAGAGGGGAGGGGACCTCACCGAGAGGAGAGTCCTGACCGGGCTATGGATTGTTGTCGTGTTGGTGGGGATAACGGAGTGTACCTTATCCCACTGAAACCGGACGCTTTGAGGTGTGTGTGGGGGGGTTTCGGAGCACCTGAAGGCAAGAAATAGGGAGCGACCGTTGTCGTCAAATAGCGAAACAAAGGAATTGAAGTCACAAGGGGGGGCGGAGAGTGGCGGTCGTAAATAAAAGTCTCCGGCGAAAGATGGCATGCAGTGTTAGGGGAGGAGTGGGAGGGTCGCGGAATGGGAGGGATGAACGCGAAGGAGAGGACGTGGGGGAGCGAAGGAAGACACGGGGCAACAAGGAGGAGTGAACGCGCAGAGGAAGTGTTGGTGAAGATACAGTAAAACGTGACTAACCGCATGCGCATTAGGGAAACTATTTTAGAATTGGTGCACCGGCCACAGGACGGCGTGACCGGGAAACAAACGAAAAATGAAGTCGTAGGCGGAATCTGTGTCGGCCGGGAGAACGGCGGGAAATTTCGCAATTGGTTGGATTAGGGACAGATGATTCGCTTTATTTTTCTCGGAACTTGGTATCCCGGAGGGATGAAGCCTTCTATCGGGCGAGGATTTCGTCCTCGAAATCGAAAATTGTTTGTCACATTACAATTCAACCTTCAACCGATATCCAGACAGAACGGAAGCGTGAAATCGACGGCCAAGAACCATTTGCATGACCTATGATCCGAACCAGGATGGAAATTCGGACGGATGACTTGTGGCTGGGACATGTATTTTTAATCGTGTTGAGAATAGGGGTCATCTTCAGAAAAAAAAGATGTAGCAATTGTTGGGTGGTCCAATCACCGTATAAACTTTAACACTACTTTCTCGCATTGTATTCATTTATGCCTTTCACATCGCGTTTTTAGTAACATTAACAAGAGATGTACACATACACCGATTTCCTGTGTGGTGAAAATTTAAAATTTATTTGGCTCGTTTGATCGGATGAACGGCCAAGATTCTCATACGCCACGCGCAGTTAAGGGCTTAAGGGCCGGTGGCACTGGTGGCCATTAATGGGCGTGCCCGAAAATATCCGCCCAGTGCATCGCGCGACTCCAATTTACTGGTGAGCGAATTTTGGCGTCAAGAGAAAGATATCTATATCCGATAGATCCGCCACAATAAGCAATAAAACCAACTTTGAGCAAAAATGTCGGCAAGAAAGTAACTAATGAAAAAATGCTTATTTTTATACCAGAAAATTTGTCTTTCGTTGTAAAAAGTGTACCGATGTCTTTAGTATGGATTTAAAGTAAAATGCAGTTGCCGGGCCATGCAAAGTAGACCTATTTTGTTACTTAGTATTTGCCATGCTGTCTTATTAATGAACGTTTTATAAAAGTAATAAAGGTTTCGGAATTTCTAAAGAATGTGCCAAGGAATTCTGTAAGGCCGTTTTACACGGGGCACGTAATTGCACAAGCTAATGTATGTGCAATCGTGAATTTCAAAATGCACCGTGTAAAGCGGCAAAATTCAAGAAGGCATGCACGAATGCATGAATGCGAGACGTCAGAATAGCCCCTGCTCTAATTCGGTGGTCGCATTCTTGCAATTTGTACGAATAGCACTCCATCTAGCGGTCGCAGAATTAACGACATCTAAGTTCACGGGAAGTTGACTGACGAAAAGGTTCGATAACCTGAGCGATGGGTGTTATTCGTTGTGTGGGAGGATATTTACAGTTACTTATATTGTTTATTTAGATATATATTTAATAGCTCGTTAAATTGTTCCTCTGTCATCCGCATAAAATTACGGTAGACATTCCTGTCTTCTACAGCCAGCTCCTGTTGGACCATATTAAGAATGCCCGTTCCCTCCTTTCGCCTACGGATCCACTCCCGCATCCAAAGTGCTCTTCTGGCTCTTCTCCTACGGTTACGCCTTTCTATGAACTCTGCGGCCCCGATCATAATTCCCACTACTGCTAGCTCTGCAGCAATCAATGCAGCCTCCTCCTGATCCATTATTTCTCTCAATGAGAGAGAGACTCAATGTCTATATCACAGAATCCCACAATCACCACAACATTATTTTTCACTGAATGTCCACAACGTCGTGTACAGAATATCGTACATCTCCTGTTTGAACAAAACACTCGCCTTTATCGTACTTATCATATGACTGGAATTCAAGAATGAATGCATTCTTACGACCACCGTGTAAAGCAGTCACGCATTCGTTATTGCAATAATTGTTGCACGGCAGATTGCGGAATTAATGCAGTGTTAAGTTGTGCAATTTCGTGCCCCGCGTAAAACGGCCTATAGAGTTAGTGAAGGAGCCTTTGCAGTGTATGCTGGGAAAATTTTGCCGTAAGTGTTTGGGAAGTCCTTCAGAAAATGTTCGGACATTCTGAATAAAGTTCTTGAAAAAATATATCCCCGTTTTCAGGAATACCTACAGCGAGCTGCTCAGAGAATCCTGTATAAATATTCCTAAAAATTGTACCTATATCAAAGTGTACCGATTTCTTTAGTATGGATTTCAAGTAAAATACCGTTGCCGGGCCATGCAAAGTAAATAAATTTGAACGCAACTGATCGGAAATGAGGTCAAATTGGTCATTGATCCATTCCAATATGCTCGTGGTGTCGGTTTCGAGTAGGCCGGAAATTCGACAAGGAGCGTGGTAGAAGACTAGGTAAATTCTCGAAGCGTCGAGTATAATGAAGATAGGACACAGATATTTCGGGAAACTAGTATATTTAACTGAATATAGTGAAAGCCTCTGATACCACGTTCCTCGTGTCAATGCGGACCAACGTCTGCTCTGGCGATATCGCAAGTAGAGGTATATTTACATGTACAGGCAAGACTGTTTTGTTAATGCTGCTGAATGCCTTTATCTTTACCCCCATTTTGTATATCCCCCCTCTAATTATTATTTTTTATGGAAATATGTGTCCTTTTCGAATTTCACACAAACAACAATTCACACAGCAACTAAAATCCCCCAATATGCACCATTTTGTCAATAAACCGAGGGTGGTAGGGGGATCGGGTTGGTGTGGTGGCTAGAGTACTCGCCTACCACACGGGCGGTCAGGGTTCATATCCCTGCAGTGGCGGATGTTTTTCAGAGCACTCGATCCCACGTGTCTTGTGGAGACAAGGTTGAGACGTTAAGCCGTGGTCCCCTTCGCGCCTTTCGTTAAGAGCAGGCTAATGCCGACGCCGGGTTTCTATCCACCCTTCTTCCCTTACCTATCCCCTATGGCGCACATGACCTTAGCCGTCGGTCGCCTCCCCAAATATCCAATCCAATCCGGTCCAGCCATCGCGCCTCCGGCGCAGCCATTCACTTGGAACCTCTCAAATAGTCCTTCACAATTAGACGTTCTAGGCAGACGAACACTTCAGTAAACGATGGGATAGGTATTCTTCCACTCGTTTTTTCAGAGTAATGGAGCTCCGTTTAACTTAAAGAGCTCCTTCCAACAAGCGCGCCCAAAACGACAGCGCCAGCCCCTTAACGAGAGTAGAGAAAAGATGGAACGATAAGGTATGCTGGCGCTGGGGAATGTAGAAACTATTTCAATAGGCAATCGGCAGCATTGAATGAAGTAACTGTGAATTAAAGGCGCAGAAAGTATTGGTAGTAGAAGTGGCATTGTCGCGGTACTGTTGTGATTTATCTAGAAAAATACATATTAGATGTTGTCATTTTTTAATCTAATTGTATTTGTGGTTTCAATGGAAGTGAGTAAATATTATGTTGATTGTTAGAAAAGCAGGTCCTTTCCTGCCAAAAAATATTTATTTCCCAGCATACATCCTATCCCACTCCATCCCGTCCATAAAACCCATTTTCTTCGTTTTCCTTCCCCGCTTGCCCATCATCCTCCCCTTTATCACAGCTTTGAGTAGTCCTTCGCCCTTGATTGTCTTCTTCAACAACCTACTTGTCCTCTTTCTAATCTCATCCAGAAGTTTCCTTTCCTCACCCGATCGAGCCAAGCCCTTCACAATTGAAAGTAAATTACTGAACTATCACGATTGAAAGTCTCGTGGACAAGTTGCGCGCGATACTTATGTTTGCTGGATCATTTTCCCAAAAAAATAGGGTTTATTTTCCTGCATCCACCATCTACTCTCTTCTTTTATCTATGACCTCGACTTTCGCTAAATGTTACCCGCTGACTCGGATACATTCAAGCAAATCATACGCCGTGTTCCCCAAGGAGCGCGACATTTTGCGCTGCGATTTCCTCGCACATGTTCTTATCTTCAACAGTTGCTTCCGCTGAAAACAAAGTATTCCCGTAGAACTTTGAATATATATTCAGGGACAATTCCTAAAAAATATGAATTTGTAGAATCGAGTCCTTTTAAGTCGTTAAGATGTGCGATGTTGTTAATACCAATTCGATGAAGCATTGATGATGGAATGAGGTCATCCATTTTAATGCTAAGGGAAAATTTCTTGAGTACTGAGTGCTGACTCGTTTAAATTGATGCCTTGCACATTGGTCCCAAGTCAGAAATGGTGGATTTTGTAGAGAATTTGTTCGCTAAAAACTTGGGAGCCATTCCTGTAGAAGGTTCGTTCCCAATACTCGACAGCAATTACATTTATTTTAATACCACATTTCAGTAAACTGCTATTAAGGTTTTGGGATATTTTTATATCAAATGTATGATTATTTAGAAATATAATGATGATGATTATTGAAAATGTTCTTGACTCGATGTGATTCAATGTTCTGTACTTAGAAGTTGAATATTTCTTTTGTGTTGAATAGTGCCCTGTTTTATTCCTCGCGAAAGATAACCTGGGATGTTTTGATTTTAAAATGAAGGTAGCTACTTGTAATCTTGCGGGACGTAGTCTTTAACTCTATAATTTCGGAATGCTAATTTTTCTGACCTGAATTAATCGTAAGTGCTTGCATTATGTTTTCAAAGCAAGAGCATCATTTTCCGTAGCTTTTGGGTTCTTATTTGCAATAATTGTCGTGCTATAGACATGTGGAACTTATTTCTGATGCGCGAAATAATTTTTTTTTCTGAAGCCTGTTTTACACGGGACACGAGATTGCCCAATTTGATACCGCATTTTTTCTCAATCTGGCGTGCAATATTAATCGAATTAGAGCACGGGATATTTTGTCATCTCGCGTACATGTATTCGCTTTACACGGCGCAATGTGAAATTCACGTTTTTGCACGAATCAGATTGTGAAATTCATTCTTCTTGTAAAAAGGGCATTAAACGAGCCTTTGTGCTTCAGCAACTTTAGGGAAAAGATCATGAATTAGTTGTTGGCAGTTAATGTGTATGATATTTAGCGTCAAAAGTTTGTTGCCACCGATGGAGAACCCTTATTTTCTGGCCTTGGTTTCAAAAGGTTGTTTTCATTTTTAGGGTACGAAAACTGTCGCGCCTTAATAACGAGAGCTAACTCTAAAAACCACGGTTGGTAAATACCTAAGTTACGGGAATTAATTCAGTTTGTTCAAGAGAGGAACTTCATATTTGATCCTGTAATTTTTCCATAATATCCAGTTAAGGTCTGTTGTTTACTATTGTTTTTAGCAACAAACTGATGAACCAACAAGTCACTCGAATTTTCGTTGGTTAATTGTTGATTTTTTTATCGAATCACTAGGAAAGACTGACCTGGTTGAAATGGGAGTGCTCATGAGTAAGAGGCCGCGTGTGAATGGAGGAGAGCCGAGACAAGCTGGTGAGTGGTTGGGAGTCCTTTTAAAAGGAAAGGGTGGGGTGGGAACTGGGTGAGTGATTTCCTTCGGCTCCCAGAGCTAATATTTGTGCCTCCGGAGCAGTTGGACGGAAGTCTCCCGTGGGCTAAATTGGGTTAACACTGTTTTGGTATCCCAAAATGTCTTGAATATGCTTCGAAATTGATGGCTTGATGGAGTTCAGCTGCAGTCGACGGATTTTCAGATGCACCAATTGATATCTCTATACGATTCCATCGACATATTGTCCTAATACCTGAGAACAGCGCAACGCTCATACCCGAGGCGGGTTTTGAGCCGTGGACTCACTGAGTTTCATGGGTCGATTTTCGTGACTTCCAGGATAATGATCGCATGCACAAATGGTCAATTACAGAATAATTTTGTTGAAGTACCGCATAGTGAGCCTTCTCGGTATTTACTCTGCAATAGTTTTTGTAGCCTCTCTGTATATGGAAGCTTGAGAATACAAAATCAAAGACGTCATGCGATAAAATTACTATTTTTGCGTGTGGTATTTACCGCAACGTTTCTAGAACTTATCCGCAGTGCGGCGTGTTACCAACTGGTCAACTGCGATTAATACTGTATGATTCTCAGCAGTGAAATTTACATTAATAGCTCTATTCATAATTTTCTTTATCCAGGTCTGAAATTATTCATTCGACGCTTCTAGTATTTAAAGCGTCAGTATCGGTAGAGTGGAATTAGGTATCCCCTAATCTCCGATAGAATTAGATACGAGAAGGTTTAAGTTTTGGCACACTAAGTTGAGCGTTAAAAGTTTAAGTTCACTGCAAAGTGTAATACATCTTGTACCTCCATTGGAATACATATTACACCCGGGCTTCGTAAAACCTCACTGACCTGTTTTTTACTCAAAATCCATGTTTATGACCGCGAGAGTTTAGGTTTGAGGAAACAACTAAAGGAACAGAATGCAAATCTATAATACTTAAACTCTCCAACATAATTAGCCAGCACGCTGTACTGAATATTTTGAATGTGTTAGATTTATTGAGCCCGTTGAATGATTTGGTTTCTCTTGGGATCCCTTCTATCCGAGGGCAGCTTGGGTAAATGAATCTGGAAAATTTATAAGGATTGCTCAGATAGGTTCTATGTTATTTACTTGTACTTATAAAATCCATTGAAAGCTGAGCCATCTGCATACATTACTCGCACCTAAACAACTTCTATTCTCACCAGTTCTCTTACCTTCGCTTTTGTAGAATGGAGTAATTAATTGGTGAAAGTTTCTCGGGTTTCACACCGGGTAAGATTATCTAATACTATGTATTACGAATGGAGTAATTAATGTTTTTAGCAGAATCTGGGTTTAAGTGTCATTTCATGTAAATTAGTCCCTAAGCGCTGAATTTTGATTCATGATTAAGTCCAAACAAAAGAAATAACCTAAATGTTTATTTCTTCTCTCTGTAAGTATATCCGTGAAGTCACTCCCCCGAATTTAGCGGCAGCATCCCACTTCTGACACCACTTTGTAAGTATATCCGCCGCGATGATTGTGGGTTCGGGGGGAAATGAATCAGGGAGCAAGTCGGTAGCTCGTTTGACACAGACTTTATTCCACCTTCTGCATCTACACCGCACCAAGGTCCCCGCGAGACTCCTCGAGGCGCGCTACTTCCACACCCGCGCTCCCTCAGAGGGCATCACCACGGGACCACACCCCTTCCAACTCATTGGCTGCCATGTGCTCATCTTACCCATTATTGCGACAATCTTAATATTCTTCTCTTCCTCGGTCCTTTATGGGAGATGAGATAGTGCACGGCCTAAGTTGCTCCTCTCTTCCTGTTTGGGCAATGGGAGGCGAGATAGTGCACAATCTGAATGGCTTCTCTCTTCCTCTGTCCAGAAAGTGCACCGCTCAGCATCCTTCCCATGCCCGGATGGTCTCTCGTGCCTTCCTTATCATACTAACAATATACTTACATCTCTCAAAATTATCTGAGGAGATGCAAGAGCCTAAAGTTGATGCCTGCTGCCCAATTCCAAACGCGCTCAGGTTTGAAGTGTCTTAGTACTCTATTACCACTGCTTGGAATGTATTATGCTTTGCTATTGTTGACCCTAAACGGTGGAAAACTACTTTTCTGTAATCCTTCTCATTTCTCCGCGCTCCATTTTGAATAACTAATCTGGCATTGACCGTCAATACGGCATGCAATCCCAACGACGTAAACAGCCTTGAAGTGGAAAGGCAAATGTCCTTGCCGCGTAGAAGCTGCTGCTTTTACTGGCCGATGACCAACTCGAATGCGTCCGCACTTCGGAGAACTTTTATTGTTATTGCCACTGTTTTATTTTGGTTTGGAGCAATTCTTTCCCTTTCACGAGGACAAACACTCACCAGTTAGGCTGTTTGGCTATTGAGGTTGGGCGTGATGGCTATTTTCAGCTTCGTCGCAAGGCCTAGCAGATTGTCGGAGACAACCACGCATTTTTCTCAGCGGATTGCCATCGACACTGCGAAATCAGTTGATTTGGACCAAACTTATTGCAAAGTGACCGATTGTTCCATGAATGTTGCTACTTTTTTAAGAAATAGCATCCTTGCAGAAGTACTTGTGTCCTTTCCCGTACCAAGACACTTTTTGTTCTGGATTCAAATGACATCACATTTTGATGACAATGTCAGCGTCGATTAATTAAAGAATGTACCTCTTTACCCGGGAAGGTAATGACTGGGGAGTCGTTTCTTTATTTTTCAGAACTGACGAAAGCGGATGAATACTATTCTTGAGTAATATCAATGCTAACTTCATTATAACGAAGAAAATATTGACAAGAGACTAACTTTACCGCTCTTTCAGTTTTTTTAAATAATTTAATTCAGTTGGTTGGTAGTCATTTTAATTTAGTTGGCTGATTAATTTGCCAGGGTACAAGGCATACTTCATTCAATCATGTTTTCGTTCAAAGTCCAATTTTTTCCATATGTTGGGTTGGCTTCTCTTAAGTGTCAAAATCAATTGCTGTTTTTATTTACACCAGTAACAAGAACGTATATATGAGTCTGGAATTATAAGGACAACCAGTGATTGACGTAGCTGAAAATTGTAAAGGGAGATGGAAAGAGCGTGTTGAGTGTATGCCTCTGGATGGGATTCTCAAACATGGTTTTAGCATATAAACCTTAAGGGAGAAGTAGTTTTGGGAGACCGAGACTAGAATGGTGGAGCCAGAACAGGCAACATGCCTAAACCTGGAAGGCAAGAAGAAGGTTAGATATCCCTAATGTTGACCATTGAATGGTGAAAGTGACATTTTTGGACCCTCTTGTGGGAGTATCTTTTAAAGATGTCCTGTGTTTCCTATTGCGATGAAACTCAGGTGGTGTCTTTGCTAAACTGTGTCGTTGCTGTCGTGGTACCAGTTGTAATAAAACAAACGCTGGTAAAAAATTGAAGGGAGACCAATTGTGAAATACGTCCGTCAAATAATGAAGGACGTCTAAGTAATTAATAACGTAGAAATGAAGAGGTTGCTAGCGAGGCGACTGGAATAGAGATCTGGTGCAAATCAACTTTCGGATTGATTACTACTGTAATGATGGAGTAGTGGAAAGACACAGTGTGAGTGGAGAGTACTTATGACCTGGTTAAGCTTCATGATTTTTATTCTTTTCGGTTACAATATTCTCTTGACAACAATAATCTTAAAAGAAGGCGTAAAGTTATCCCCCTCTTAGTGGTGGAATGGTTCATCTCACTTCACTTTGACGTACTGTTCTTTGAAAGTGAAATATACGCATTTTTTATGATCATAAGTTGCGTCATTAAGTTCCTCCATTTAAGATGGATTAACAACTAAATGCCTAACCCATTTAGAGGAACAGGTTGTCCGCAGGACAATACACCGTCTCCAGATCCTCTATTTGTACATCGATCTGTGTCCATCATACGGGCGTGGCTGGAGCAGGGACGGTTGCTACTCGTGGTAAACTAAATATAATCCAGGTCGAATCCCGATATTCTGGGGCGGGGATGAATTACTTGCTGCCGAAACCTCGCGGTGGTTATCTACATTATGGAGCGACCACTAAAATCTTGGGTACGTTGACGATATCATAAAAAGTTATTAAAAATTATGTGACTTACCCATTGAAATGTTACACTGATTGACATTTCCGGCTGATCAATAGACATTACAACCATTAACAACCAAGCGAATTGAAATCAATTTGCATCAAATCTTTAAGGAGGTTAATTTATGTAAAATTTTGCCATCTTTATTGTGCACATATTCTTCCTCAAAACACTGATATTTGTGGGGAAATCACTGAATCCCTCGCGAGGTAGTTTTTTTCAATCGCAAATTGTTCTCGACCTAAGTTATTTAGTTGTTTTGTTTAAGGCAGAAATTATTACTCCCACTTCGCATTGATGGAACGAGGGCCATAATGGTTTTGTTCCTCTAGCTGCACGCTAACAGGCATATCGGAAGACTCATTCATGGGCCTCTTTTTGGACCCCGGGACTCTTTCTCCTAGATGACGTACATGTTTTCCTCTCCATGACAAAATGATCTTCACAGTGAGTGCCACCAAGTTTTGCTACTCTTATCTCCTCCTTCTAAGGTGAATCTGTCCTCGAAAAGTTTCCAACTGAACTGTTCTCTCCACGCTCGTCTATCCTGTGGTGCCTCCCTCTGCTCTTCGTAACTACTTCCATTCTAAATATCCGGCAACATATTATTTATTCGTCTTCCTCTCATTCCCTCGATCTTTCCATCTTATATTCTTTTCATCAGGCAATATCTACTGAGGAAGTGTCCCGTCCAGTTCATCTTTCTTTTTCTTATTGATCTCATAATTTTCCTTTTTTCATTTATCCTTGCCAGTACTTCCTCGCTTATCACTTAATCACCCCATTTTAATCTTTCCGTTCATCTTCATAGTCACATTTCAAATCCCTGTAAAGTAGAACGTTTATGGTGGAGCTGAAAATTCTTCAACACCATTGAGCCGTTTGTAAAAATGAAGGATTTGAAGTTCATTTCCAGCAGCATACGTCAAGATTAAGTGTAAAGAACTAAGTATTATGAGAGTTTCAAGTTCCTTGGCGATGTGTCTTAGTAGTTAGTATTTTTTGTTGGAACTTTTCTTAAAATTTTGATTGAATTACTCGGGAGACAGTAACGCTGGGTAAATATGAATTTGTGTAATCAGAATAACATGGTAGTTTGTCCATCAAATATATTTTTTCCTGTGCCTGAAGTTTTGCAATTTATAAAATCGCCGATTCCAGTTCTACATGATTGAGCCTTCGTGGTATTATATTAATACCTGTATAATGGTCGCAGTTTAGTTTTTTTGTGATCCATGCCTCTTCCGGTAGTTTTAATCGTTCAATTTGTCGACAAATTCTCCTAAATGGACATACTTCATGGTTTTGAGGCCTCTTCTTAATTTGAAATATCGTTTGAGTTTACGACTTCCTTTACTCACGGCATACATTCTATATCCTTTAATTACATGCAGAAAGCTTCTTTAAGTTACAGTTCATCCAATTCGTTTCAATAGACAAAGGGCGAGAACGCATAAGCAATCCGTATGTAATGAAAAATTTACCAGGGTGGAATCCGAACCTGCCACCCTTGGGTAAGCGGGCGAAGAGTCAGTCCCTACGCCTCCTAGGCCGGAAACACAAAAAACCAACCAAATACATTTCTTAAATTTAAACGACTTTGAAATAATTTTTTACGATATTTTTATATCACCCAATTTTTCTATTCTCATTACCGTTGTAAAGCGGAGTAATAAATGACGATGAGCCGTTTTAAGGCAGTCGGACCAGTGCACTGGTGAGAAGGATGTACCTTTATACCTTCATATACTTCTTACTACAATGCTTCTGTTGAATTTTTCATGCTTATTAACCGTCTTCACATATTATTAACACGGAGAAACCATGGCATAAATCTGCAAAGTGACAGCATACTGGGAAAAGTATTTGGCTGATGATTTGAGGCTTCTGAAATGTACCTATAATGTATCTTGGAATGACCATTACTGAGACCAGTCATGTGTTTTATTGGGAACCTGAGATTCTTCCTAAACCGAATCTGCCCAAAGTTTTCTCGGGAAATCAATCCGGCTTCCCTGCCCTTTGCACGCGAATGCTGCATGACGCTGGGATAATTTTCGGTTGATCCTATGTGCAACTCGTGGTCCACATCAGTAAAAGGTTATAGAAACAACTTTTATACAGAAAAATAGAGCGCCAAGTAATGAGTCATTGAGATTTTGAGCGAGAATATTGGGCGACTTAAGATGGAGTTTTAAGTACACGTGTAGCGATAACATATTTACAACTCTCAAATCTCAGGTGACTGTTCCCTCGAGCATCGCCAGAGCAATCTTAACTTAATAGTTCAGAGAAATCTTTACCAGAATCGGTTAATTTTTCAAATTAATTTACTGAATCTTACTATTGATATATCGATAAAAACAAATTTATCTATCGACGTCATAGATTTATCGAATCCAAGTGCCTCAACAGTAAGCTGTGAATAAATCGATGAATCAAATTACATGTATCGAACGGAATATATGAATCGGTTAAACGTATCATTCGATCGATCATAGTTCGGAGACAAACTTTTCCAGGATCGGTTAATTTTTCAATTTTTTTTACCGATACTTACCATCGATATATCAATATATACAAAGTTATTTATCGATATGATAGATTAATCAAATCCCAGGGCACTCAACGATTAGTCGGAAGAAAATAATCGATTAATCAATCGATAAGTCGAAATAAATATATCGAACGGAATAAATGAATCAGTTAAACGTATCATTTGATCTATTTTGGCCATCGCTGCCCACGAAAGTGAGCAACTTAGTTGCCTGCTGGTTTTGCTCACGCCCCTAGCCTAATCCAAAAGTGACCTCAAAACTGGAGTAAGCACGGGGCGGGCATTATCGTCGCACCCGCACGCTCACATCCTTCAACAGCAGAACAGAACACACACACTCACTCACACGATGCCAGACCTAGTTCCGACTCTCGGGCGATGATGAGATTATGGTCTCCCAGACGGGGGTTCGAGCAAGGGGAAGGGCTGAGTACTGTTATGTTGCAGCAAGGATGTGGCGGCTTTGGAGGCGGGGTCGCCTTGCGCGCGTGGGATCGTGGGGATGAGGTCCCTCCGGAGATGGAAGGAGACGTCAAAAGGAGCGGTGGGCGTTGTCGGTGCCATATTTTTTACCTGTTGAAAAAGAATAGAAGAACGGGTCCCATCCCGTTCTGCCTTTCTTATTGGGAGAGGGGCGTGCACGGCGGAAAGAAATGCCAAGGCGGGATGCATCCGCGATAGCTCGCCGAGATTTTGTTTTTGCCCTTCCCTACCGTACTCCTTTTTTCCTCTCAAAGACCATGTAAGGATCATGAAAAGTTAAAAAAAAAGTTCCTTTTAAGGTATACCTTTTATATTTTTCGCGGTCACTCACCGCTCTCCGTTCCCTGAGAAAAACCCTTCGCCCGTGGTGTTGAGGAAAAAAAGGGTCTATGCGATCCCTGCTCGAGGAGGTGGTGGATGAGTTGCCCTTTTGTCCCCCGCAATCCTCTGTGACTCTTGAAGGGTTTCCATCCGAGTCCCATTTTCCAAAGTTCCGGTTGTACGGCTCCGTCTGTTCCGAAAGGTGTTGACCCACCTGAGGTCATGTTATGGCCGTGTTGTAGTACACTCCCGCGTCCATGTCCGATGCGGAGAGGGTAAACGAAGGCGGAAGCGTCACGTCTCTAACGCGCGGGACGTTCCATCCGTTCCATCTCTTCCTCCCACTCGACCACCCACTCCTAGGTTACCGGTGTCTTTTAAGATCTCCACCTAGAGGGACGCCGCCCCTAAGCCTCACTAACCAAACGCGCACCCACCCAGTCCCCATTCCCGCCAACATTTTTACCTGGGGATCATTCACCTGCCCGTTTGGGGAGCTTGTAAAGAGGGGGGCGGGAGACGAATAGGGGTAAATTCGAAGGCTTGGTGATGCGTCAAGTCCACTTGTTGTTATATGGCTGTTGTTTGAGGGGAGAAGTGTCTACGGTGTTTTATTTTTTCCCCTTCTCTTAACGCTCTTCTCCGAGTAGTGAACCCCGAGGTGGCGGTCCTTCGCCCGGGACACCTTTCCCCGTCTTTTGCGACGCGGGGCGAATGTCCGACAAGGGTTTTGCAAAGTCACTTGAAAAAGGGGCGGGTGTTGGGTGTTTTTGGAAGAAATGTGGTGTTATGGGGGCGAAGACCTTGCCCAAAAATAACTGTTCTGCGAGTCAACTGCGTCTCTGACCGTGTTGGCGGGTTATACCTACTTGGGAATCGCCGGTGAAAAAGAGGTTGCAGAGGGGATCTCGGATGCTCTGAATTTCAGGCATTCGTATTCGGGAGTGGATTAAGTCACGGGCGTTGCATTGAAGTCATTTTCATGTCATCACGAAAACATTTCTTCTGTTTCTGTCATTCCTGAAATTTATGTTCAAAAATTACAGCATCATTATTAGGGCAATCTACCAGTTATGGTAGGCTTATTGAAAGAGAGTGAAAAATCTCTTGGTTTTTTGCATGTGGATGGCCCTGTCTACTTCCAGTATTTCTTTCTTTATCACAGCGTATGTTCATTCCACCATTCTTCATCTTGTCTACTAAAACTATTCTATCTCATCCCATTCCGCGATTATCCAACATTCCCCGCTCTATCACGACATTAAACAAACTTTCGACTTTCATCACCTCTTCCGAACACCTATTTCTTCCTAATCTCATACAGAAGTTCTTTTTCTCTCTCACCGTACCAAGCTCTTCCTCGCTTGTCTTACTTTCTGTCCACCGCACCTTCTCCTTCCTTCTTCACAACCACACCTTGAAGGCTTATAGCGTATGCACTTTTTCCTTTGGCACAATTCTTGTCCTTGCTGCGATGACCATTTCCTTCAAACGTACTACCCATGTAATTAAGTTGTACTACTCGCCCCAGTAAGTGCCCTCTTACTTTTATGATCGCCCGCGCTTTTTTGTCCTAGATCATCTCATTTCGTTTGTTTTTTTATGACTTACCTCGCTAAAGTTGCAGATGAATTCTTAATTTTTCGTGTGGGACATGCAAATTTTCTGTCGACCTCTCCTAATATTTTTAGTGGTTAAAGAAAATTTGGGCCCCAAATATAAACCTTTCTGAAATTTTAAGCTCTTTCGTATCGCATTTGTAAGTTGTCACTACCTCTGGGGTACGTAGTGGTTAGGATTGTATCATTTAAATTTCTTTCTGGTCGAATTATTTTTTTGTGGCTGTGTGTGAAAGAATAACGTCATATACGGAATTTAAATGCTTCGGTGGCTCCAGGTATTATTTCTGCAACACTATCATGAGGAGGTTATATTTCCTGAAGGAAATCTTGTATACTCTGAATTCTTGGTATCCTATTCCATGACTGATTCATATCGAGCTCAGTGAAGTGAATGAAAGAATTAAAATGACGAATCATAGTCCTTTAAGTCTGAAATGAAAAGAAAGTGAGAATGTTTCATTATGGTTGAAGGTAAATTTTTCAGTAGGTACCATAAGGAAGAAATTGGTCTCAAGACTCAACTGTACCAGGAAAAAGGAGGAGAGGAGAAAGTGGAAAATGACCAAAAATGACCGAGGAAAGAGAAAGCATACGGAGTTCAATGATTAGCTCCGGCGAGGAACCAATCGAAGGAAACCCGGTGTAAAGGACACTACGAGAACATGGGGTAGCTAGAGAACGATGGAGATATGAGTGCGCTGTATTCTTTAAGTGAATATCTTGTCGGTGGGTGTGAAAGGACATACGATACCAAAAGTTAAGGATAAACCAGGGTAGATATCTAGGAGAGGTGGAAGAAATAGGTGAAAGAGCTTTATGGCAGCGGTCATGACCTTTGAACTTCGATGTTGAGAAGAAGCGAGAAATGTAGATGGATAGCCTATGCCTGGAGATGCTCTCCAGCGAAATAGAGAAGGCATTACAAGATTGCATTACATTTGCTATGCGAGTAGATACCATATCTTCGGTGTTGCTGAAGAATTTATATATGGAGGTGAAAGGTTTCTTTTCAGACGAATTCCTATGATTTACGCGGAAGGAGGATGACTGTAGGACAGGACGGAAGAGGCAAAGTAGGTGGTTGAAGAAGGTAAAGAGGAGCGAAGGGTTTCTTAAGACTGTGATGGATGGGAGGATGTTGGGTAAGCGGGGAAGGGGATGTGAGAGAATAGATTTTAAGGACGAGATGCAGAAGGGCAGGACGTATGATAGGATGAACGAATAAATATAATTGCTGAATAGGGCCCTGCACGTGTAAAAACCTAGAGTTATCTCCTCACCTCCTTTTAACCCTAACTTAGCAGGTATATTACCTTGAAAATAATGGAAGAATTTTTTTTACGTCTCGTAACCTTACCAAAGATTAGTATTTGTTGTCATTTATTCATTTAAACGTACCTTAAACGCTAGATCACCTATAATGAAAGAGAAAATTTTATGTTTCAGAATATGCTTTGCGGGGCTCCTGTAATACTCCGTCGGCAGTATCCTTTCATTTTCTACGTTGCAGAGTAGTACCAAATACTAAGCCAGGGTGTTAGGAGCGTGGTAGTAGAGGGGATTAGAAAGTTTTAAGTCACGGTTCAGATATTCTTTCTTAATTTAAGGTTTGAATGTTACCTAGAGGTGGAGTCATTAGGTAATGCTTCGAAATTTGAAGACAGTGTGAGTCACGTCATACAGTTTTTACAAACATGATTTTAATGCATTTAAAAAACCTTTATGGCTATTTATACCATTCAAAACAAATTATTTACGAAGTAGAAGAATCTTACGACTCTAACCACGGCAATTCATCAAGACTCGCTGCTATTATTGCTCTTTTACTGATCAAATGTCACACATGATTTCAAATTTGTTTTAGTGTGACAAAGTGAAATGCATATAATACCTGGATGTTCGTATTTGATATTAACAGCTGCTTGATCCATAAATATGAATAAATGATGGATCTCCCTGTTCTGGGGACAGGGTTTCATTGAACGGTTGGATTTCATAATTTCATTGGCCATCAATTGCTCAGTATGAGTAACTAGTCTAAAAGTAGTCGGGTGACCATGAATAATGCCATAGGAAAGAGTTTTTTCTCGAGAGGCCAGAAAAAGATGAAGAGTAACAACGGACGATAACAGCTGGAAACACGTCAGAGGAGCATGCGCTAGAGGCGGATGTGAATTTTAGAGGAGAGGTGGACTGTGAAAATAAAGGACAGGAAAAGATTGAACACATCACCAATGCCCTGAAGGGATCGTCATAACCAGCCGAGTTAAAAAAACTTTGTATACATTTACGAAATATTATGTCTATTTTAGGTCTAAATTTTTATAATACGTACTAATAAACGATAACATACCTGCTATAGGCTAGTAGATCCTCTTAAGGGTTTTCATGAGTTAATCATCTTCTTACAGTCTACAAGCTAGTTGTTGGTCTTCAGCGAAACGTATGCTAGGTTTAGGAAAGGTACCTATAGTCTGAATAATTACTGTCGCATGTCTCTGTTGAGTAAGATCAGGGAAAGACAAATTTTTTGAGAATAGGGTCTGAAATTGCGTGCTAGGCAATTAAAATTGCAATTGAGACTGCAGCTTCACTGCCGATTTTTTAAATTTTTGCTGTGCAAATTTTTGATGGAGTAAAATGGCCACTGCTAATTGCACTTAAAAATAGCCAACTAATTAATTGAACAAGTTGTTCAAAATATATAATGATTGAAATCGTCATTTTTTAATGTAAATAGTTTTATCCTTTGAAACACTATGTTTGAATAAATTCAAATTTTCGGGGGAAAGGGGTCTGGACCCCTTGGATCCCTTCCCCTATGCTAAGTCACTGGTCTAAATGCTCGAATTTAGAGTGAATCGAATAGCTTCTGTTGATCAATCCACGGGTCAGATATACTGGACGAAGCCCGCTGAGGGCCCCAATACTGGTCCATTCCTGATTTCGCGACAAATTTAGCGCGACGGTTGGCGCTGGGCTGGAGATTGAAAACCATTTGAGTTTTTTAAATAAGATGTTAATTTTTGTTGTAGAACGATCATTACTCTAGCTCCATGTATTCTTTGACACGATTCTAAGGTTGGTTGGTTTTCTGGGGTGCATCGACGGCTAGGGTCATATCGCTCGATTCTTAGGTTTTTCATCAACAATTCCTTTCGCTATATCCTAATAAATGTGGTGATACTCCAATCGTGCCTCAGTATGTGCCTTATAACCTCGATCATAGCCTTTGAAGGAACTTAATCTCTCTTATTCATACCCCTCCGGTTGGTGGATAACTGCACCTGCGCTCTACTATTTGCCAAAGACAAATTTTCACCGAAAAATACATGTGGAATACTATTAAGAAAGCACCCTGCTTTAGAAATTGACCCTAAAAAAATAGATTCAATTTTATTTTTGTTTAACTTGTCTAGGAAAGTATTGCCCGAACTACGGCCCATGGGATCCATCAGACGCACGACAGTATAAATAGACAGGTGAGACTTCTAAACTTTTGCTTAGGATAAAAAAATTATACCTCCATCACTTTCAAAAGTAAATTTATAAGCACATATTGGTCATTTATGTTTCATTTTCTTAAAGTATTTTGTCTAATATCATGTGCGCAATTAAATGCCATTTTAATTACTATTACCCGCCTCCTCAAGAGTACTGTCCAATCTGCCCGCCGACCTCGAAGTTTTAGTGCCTCTGGTCTAGAGAGGGTCGCATGGTATTATACCCTTCTATTTTCACATTATTTCAGAGCGGTGGTTTCCAACCTTTTTCGTAACTCACATACTTAGAAATGTTAAATATGTTTTCGCCCCATTAAAGTAATAATTTATTTAAGAATAAAATGTTAAGGTGGCCTAACTAAATTTGTAGAGTCAATTTCAGAAACATATGGAGAGAAATGAAAAATATGGAGAAGAAAAATTATAACATAAAATTGAAAGTCGCATAAACCATACAAAACAATTACTCTTTAAATAAAAAAACTTTAATGTTATCTCACATCCCATGGAATAGTTACTGCCATCCTCAAGGGGTACAAGAACTCCTGTTTGGATAACTCTGTCTTAGAGGCTAGCAGTGGGTTTAATATGTGAAATAATTTTAAGGTAATCTTGGTTTCCCACAATGGGTTTGGGTTTGAATCCTGGCAGTTGCGGATATATTTCATAAATCTTCCATAGACGTCCAATTAGGGCATTCATGGATCACTTTTTTTTGAGTCTATGGCAGAGGCGTTTCTCTTCCCTTCCATTCCTCACCCAAGAGCCTAATTTCACTTAAGACTTATCTTTTGCTTTTTGAACTTAGTTTCACTTTTATCCCAAATGGTAATCCCAACCCACCCTGTTTGAGAAACCAGTTTCTGTGGGATAAGCTTGAATTATATGAAGATGCACTTTGACCTCTTAGAAAATGACTCACCTTGATTTATGGTAAAAGAAAATCTCCAAAGTATTAAAGAAAAATTGAGCTTTGACTGGTGAAATGTGTTGGCAAATATTTTTGAATGACTCCTGCTGAATGAGTAGTGCATATATTTTCTCCTTTACATCATCTTTTGAAAATAGCTCTTTCTGGTATAAGAAGTATTCATTTTAGTCTCTGGTTTTCTTAAGCTTTTGATTAATGTCGATCATTTTCATGAAAATCTTCTTATCCTAAATCGTACCTGAAATATGGTAGTCCAAAATTATCTATGTGTTTCAGCATTAACTTGGAGGAATCAGTTAGAGAGATGTGGGATGATACTGAGGTATAAAGGACATCAGAAGAAAGTTGAATTTACATATTTAGATGATTGAGCATTAGTTATCCATACATACATACCCATCTTGCCATTCCCTTAATTAAGATATTGGCCAAGTTAATAATAGCCATTAGCCCTAAAAAACTGGTTACCTTTTTATAATTTCCTCAATAATTCTCTATCCTTGCAGACCACTTTTGCTTCTCTTATTACCTTTTGTTACTACATTCACACTCTCCAACCCTTAAGAGTCTCCATGTTCCTCTTTAAAGCCTTTTCTACCTCATTCACGAGGTCTAACTCTCCCATTCACACCATTTGTTCAAGACCATACATCTGTGTTGTTAATCACCTTTCATCCATACCATCAACTTGGCCTAACCAATTTGGCACACTCCTTTGATATAGGTAGGTACATCCATTACAGGCACTTCCAACCCACTTTCTTTCACCCTCTCATTCCCAATCCTATCAATCCTACTTAAGTTGCAAACCTTTCTCAGGTACCACATTTCCAATACATTTAGCCTACTCTCTGACTTATCCAGACATATCCAGGCTTTACTGCCATGAAACAACTTATGGAGGAGAACTCTATAGATACAATTTTTGCTTCCCAATTCACTCATCCCTAGATATGCTCCACAAGCTACTGATGACTTTCCTGATAGCAGTCACATGCTTTATTATCTCTTTATCTATCTTTTCATCTTTTATAAACATTCATTGAAAAAAGAATGCTGTTATAATTGGATGAGTTGTAGAAACAGAATGGATGGTATGGGGCACAGATTGACTATAGAAAAAATGAAAAGATGAGGTCCTGGCGGTAAGCGACAATGGTTGATTAGTGTTGTTACAGCTTATATTAGGATGGGAGTTGTGTCAGCAAAAGAAGCACTGACAAAGAGATGAGAGCTCATGCGAGAGAGTCTTAATAAAGTTGAATTTTGTGATAACTTTGACATGGAATCTAATGTTTTTTTCCTTGGTTGTTAAACATGAAATCTAAGGGAGGATGATAAAAACGGACCAGTGCCTCATGGGATATCAATTTTGAAAAGTATAGAGAAAGAGAGGTAGAATGAAAGGAAGACATATGAAGAGTTTTGATGCATGAGGAGAATGGGATGAAGGGAAGGTAGATGAATGAGGTAATTAGAGGCATTTGGATGTTGGAGGCCATAGTAGAAGAGAGAATTTGGATAATTTATGATTTCAACTATTTTTGTGATTTTTATTGCACTTCCAACACAGAACCTTCCTGGCAATGGCCAATAATTTTGTGGTTTGCCCTATGTGGAATTGATGGGAATTTACTTGACCTGTTGTTGTGTGGATGGAGGAAATTCGTAAAACCTATCTACTCAATGGTGAAGGTATATGAAGTTTGGCAATGATAGAAAATGCTCCAAGTCTGCAACTAATGCGATCTCCATGTTTCCTCTTAACTTTGAGGTTACATTTATGCACATCTAATCAGTATGTGCATAGTCTCTGAGGTCCTGTCAATTAGCATGATTCACCAAGCTGAGGAATTAGTGAGCAAGAGACATGGGTTAAATACTAGGCATTTATGTGTTGTAACCAAGGTAGAAAACATTGTAACCCTTGTAAAATGATTTATTACAGGGAAATCTAATCAAGGATTACTCTGATGTATGCAGAATCAAAATTGTCTTTTACACAGTGTCTCTACAGCATACCTAACATTCACTCTTCCACCTCTTGTGCTCCTGCCTATTTGCAATCACACACACTGAAAATCAATATCTCAAGTTGGCTTAATACGTGGTAATGTCAATCCATGATGGCAGCAATTCAAACTACACTGGCCACTCACTTCATTATGAACAGCCACCTAATTTATAAATATACCTTACCTTACACTACTATTACCTTACCTATACCTTAACCATTACGTTAAATACCCTGAAAAAACTTGAAGAGCACCCACATGCTGGTTGATAGACCATGAAAGATCTGCAAGGTGAAAGCAGTTCATCCTTTTAGCAGTTGTTCAAGATGCTTTGTATGAGTTGCTACATATCTATCCCTTTGTGGAAGAAACTCTCCTCCAGAAGGAATGAAAGGAATTTTCCCTACTTTAAATACCCCGGAAAAACTTGAAGAGCACTCACATGCTGGTTGCTAGACCATCAAAGATCTGCAAGGCAAATGCAGTTTCCCTATTAGCAGTTGTTCAAGATTCTTTGGATGAGTTGCTACATATCTATCCCTTTGTGGAACTCCTCCAGAAGGAATGAAAGGAATTTCCCCTACTCATTAGGGAAGAGGTGGACTTATCAAAATAGGTTTAAGCTAGGGATGGACCGATACCGATACTGATATGAAGTATCGGCCAATACTTATGGTATCCGCAGTATTGGTTTCATCAGTCACATCAGTGTTTTTCAGATTTTTTTCAATTTTCAGATTTTTACCGTCAATTCGGCCAATTAAACAAGGTGTCGAATTCTACCACCAGAGCACTCTGGTACCAAATGCCATCAGCTCAATGTAAGGTAGAGAGTATTTCTTTCGATCACCATACTTTTTCAGTGAATTTAGTGTTTTTTCCTGTGTAATTATGGTTGTTTCGGGAATCTAGTTTCTTAGTTGATTGAGCCAGCTTAAAATGTTAGTGGTGGAATATTTAGTTTGTATTATACCTTGAACGAAGTAGTATCGGTATCAGTAATGGTATCGGGGGGAGGAGAACTGGTATCGGAATCGGTATCGGTATCAGCAATTTCTGGTATCGGTCCATTCCTAGTTAAAACTTTCAACAGAAATTGTTACTCCCAACCCATTGTCTGCTATGTTGAAATCACTAATCCTGGAAGATTTTCCATGGACCAGCCCACATAGCAAAGGTATATGCCAAGAATATTCATGGAATATTCTTACAGGGATATTGGAATATTCGAAGCATGTTCTCAAAGTTCTCAGAATATACCAGGAATATTCCCAGCATAGGTATTCCTCATGTCCGCCCTGTAGCATATGCTAGGAATATTCCTGCGGGATATTCCTGGGGGACTTTCCTGGGATATTCCTGGGATATTTAAATATAAGGAATATTTAGGGTTTACTTTTTATACATATTGACGATGACCGTTGCATTGTATTGCTTAATGTCAAATAAAAATTATTATTATTATTATAACATTTTCATCAAACAAATTTTTATACTCTTTTCATTTTGAAAAGTAAGGACACTAATTCATAACAATTCGTCAAAAAGGCAAGAAAAAAGTTGGCCCATGGGGGCATCTAACCCACGACCTACGCATTAGTAGCACGATGCTCTAACCAACTGTGCTTAATCTGACATTTACGGCAAAAAATGTAGTGTATGTTATTTCTAGAAATTTTTACTTGCCTTACAAAATTGTTAATATGCAGAATATATTGTGACAGCAGATTCCATGTGGCTGAATATGATAAAATGGCCACAGCTAATGTACGTTGCGATAAGTTAATCCTGTGTCCTGTCTTTTCGGACTGGGTCAAAATGTCCCAAATTCACTAGTCAAAGAAGGCAGGGTCAAAAGTTAGTCAGAGTAACTATGGTAAACCAAAAGAGTAGTCCAAAACGGGAAATGAGATGGGACAAGATGGCGTACTGAGTCGTACATTTGTTCGGTTCTCAAAACTTCTACGCCGACTTTAAAGAATATTCCAGGGACATTCCACTATGGTTTGCAAGGGTATGTAATGAGGAAAGCCATGGTAGAATATTCCAGGAATATCCCAGGAATGTTCGCAGAAGGATATTCAAATGCGATTCATTTGAGAACATTCTACGAATATTCTATAATGATAGGTATACTGAGAATCAAAATCTGTGTGGGAGTCTAGGAAACTCCAAGGAAAAATGGTGGGAAAGCTGCCCCTTAAATGTTGGCTTTCTGTAGCCACCCATCAACCAGAACTTAATAAGCCCTCAGGTATGTGCATGAAATGGTGCCCAGAGTATGGAACTACAGTTGATACCTCAACCTCACTCCTTGTCTAGTTATTCTTCATTCTGATTTTTCATCTTCTACCCTTTCCATATCATCCGGTTTTGGAGGAGGTATCCTTTATTTATGTAAGATGGCTATCCTTTCAGTCTTCACCAAATCTATAATAATCCTATATCCACAATGGTTTCCATGTAGACAGTCATCCTCTCTTTTCTTTTTTCATGTATTAACATTTCCAAGGGCTAATTTTGCTATGTTAATAGTCAAAATGTAATCATCTGTGCATTGACTCATTTTGAAAAGGAGTTGAATGTGACTCCTTGAAGTCCTCCTTTTAACTACTCTCCCCCTTTGGAGGCCCAATGAATAAGCCCACAAAAATTCCACTCAAGTTTTTCATTATATTCTTGTATGCATACATCATCCTAACTTTTCATATCCTAAAATGCTATCTCAGCTTCTCTATCTGGAGTTCCTATGCCATGCTTTTCTACATGTGACACCTCTATCTGGAATTCCTATGCCCCTGCTATTCTTATGTGACACATTACCATTGCATATTTAAAGAAGGAAACCATAGAGATCTTCTGCATATTCCTCTCCTTTCTCCAGAACAATTTTACCTTTTTTAATTACTTGCTGGTCTTGTCTCATATTGCCAGTGATGCTTTACAGCTTTTTGCTCTTGGTCTTCGTGAGTCTTCTTTCTTGATCCCATGTAGTCTCTGGCATTCCACCAATGTTGTAATTTCTGTGTGATCCATTTCATGTATGATCCATTCTTTCCTTTCATATTTCCCTTGCCTTCCTTTTTTCCAATTCAATGTTTTCATCTTCATTTCATATGCATTCATCTACCAAATTTTTTCAGTGGAATTTCCCATTTATTCTCACATCATGATTCTCACATCATGACTCTAGTTACTAGTAAGAGTTCTATCAGAAGACAAAAGCCATTATACTTCAATGATGATATCATCTAATGTGAAAATATGCTGCTTTAATAACTCCATTCCATCACGTATGGAATAATTACGTAAATAAAACGAATTTGCCTTTAGCTTAGGGATTGGTGGTCTTGCAGTTCTCTACAGCAAAATCTTCGGCTGAAACTGGACTGAAAATAAGGAATTATGGGGTTATGAAATGAGTGAAATGCATGCCCCTTAAGGGTGTTATGTGATAAGCAAAGATGCATCACAAACCTGGTTCAACTGGTTGATAATTAAATCATCCATTTGAGTATTATACCAGGTAATTGGTAGGTGTTTATACAATTCCAATTGGGACATCTCATTTCTGGAACATCTTTCCATTTTCCTTCCTATAGATGATCCAACACTAGATCCCTCTTAAATTCCTCATATCTTCTCCATCTTTATATTCCATCTAGATTTTCTATCCTCTTCTGTGCTTCTCTAGTGTTCTCTTCTGTATTTCCCTCTCATAAATTCACTCTCCTTTCAAAATATTCTCAATCCATCTCTTCTGCCTTCTCCAAACTTTCGCCACCAGCTTCCTCCCCTCTACAACCATATTCAAGGCCTCTTCGTTCATCCTTCTCACCACCCAGCTCACCTTCTCCATCCTTCTCCAAACCCACATCTCAAACTCCTCCAGTTTATGTACACCTGCCCAATGGCTAATTCTCTGATCCATGCAGAACCATGCTCAATATTTGAGTTTTCACCAACCTTTTCTTTTCATATCTTTTCAGACCCCGCTTATCAATTCCCTCCTCTTAGGAAATGCTTAAATGTACAGGGCAACTCTGAATCTAATGTCCCTACCACTAAACCCATTCTCAGCCAAAATGCTACCCAAGTTTGAAACCTAGACTTGCTATATTCCAATCACTCCCATCCCATCCCACGGTCTTACTTCTAGAGAATCTCATCACTTTCATCTTTTGGTTTTATCTTCATCCCATACCTTCCACACTGTGCCTCTGATGGATTCATCATTGAGTGTACCCTATTGAAACTTTACAATTGTAAATTTTATAATTGGATTTTGGTAATTTGTACAATTATATCTCCATTTTTACTATTGTATTTCCATTTTTACAATGGTATTTCTCAAAATTACAATTGTAAATTTGCGTTTTACAATTGTAAAGTTTCATTAGGGTAAACCCTTGGCTGACCAACAAACCAATGCTTGATTGTCTGCAAAGCTTGCTGACTTTGTGAGATTACCCCCTGTCTTTATTCCTCTCTCTGTTTCCCCAACACCTTCCATACCATTTCTCCTGAATACACTTTAAGAAGCAATGAAGGTAATGGGCACTAGGGTGGGTTATTTTGCCACTTTTTTCTAAGAGTGAAATGTAATCCCCGGCAAAAGTGGTTTTCCCAGATGGACATTGTAGGCATAAATGTTTTTCTTAATACAATATTTTATGAGAATTTTTGCCTCAAAGTTTCAAAATTTCCATTGAAAACACCAAAATTGCCTTTAATTTTAGTTTGGCTAAATCAACCATTTTTTGGGTAGTGAGAAATTACTTGCAATGTAAACTGAAATTCAAACCTCAATATCGCAATTTTATGCTCCTGAGATGCAAGGGATGCCTCCTCTGGTGCCTGAAAAGGGGAAAAATTCAGTAAAATTAAGCAGCTGTGCAGTTTCTCGCTCATCTGTCCAGCAATGCTTGGCGAGCGACCAAGTACCTTATGTCCTTACTGAGTTTTGTGCCCTCTAATAGCCTGTGATGAGGTAGGTCACATTTTAGTGGTAGCAATGACACCACTGGAATTTTAAAATTAAATAGTTATAAACCTAGGGCACCTGTGTAAGAATGGGACCTTGAACAAGCGCCATGTGTGAAGAGAGGTTGAAACAACAGATAGCTGAAATACTCAAGGTAAACACTCAATTGCTTAAGTTTTATTGTTTATTCCTGGGATTTTTTAAGAATATTGCACTTCCAACCAGTTTTGGTGGTAGCCTCCTCTTGACGAAGAACCTCATCAAAACCACCTTTAAGATGGCTCATGATGTACTAAAAAATAGCCGTGGTCTCAGCATGTACTGAGCCAGAGGATAGTGTGATGCTGTCAACATATTAAGCAATAGGTTCAGCCACAAGTATTAACAGCTCTTCTCTAACAATGCCTGTGTAAGTTTTACTCTCACCCTTTCACCTATCTGAGTATACACTTTTATATAATTGAATCTTCATTAGCAGAACTGAGTTGCTTTATATTCTGAGCAACAATAAGTTTCACTTGCCTAATTTTGCTCTTGTCCACAATCAAAGCATATGTGTGTCACTAGATTCTTCAGAAGATATAGTTCCAGCTTTGAAAGCTGCTTGAAGTACATTTGATGTTTCATGTGTCACATTCATCTCGCATATGTTGTATCTTTGAACAGTCATTACAGTTTCAGTCACATCTCTTTGGGTCTTAGATGTCCTCTATCTGGGTCGGCTGAATTGTTTACTAAATACCACATCCTTTTTGGTACTGTCCTTGGCTTTGTCCTCAATGCCTGCACAGCATCACTGAAGTGTTAGCCATAATTTGAATATGATAGTGGGGAAGTATTTGAATCAGATGATCAGAAAAGGGCTGGAAAAATACATCCCTATGAAGTGTAAAGTTACATGTATATAAGTTTAACCCTTTTCATCAATTGTTTTATAGCTGGTAAGTCAACTGACCCGTTACAACCAATTCTTGGGCCTCTCTTATAAATAAAAAGCTGGTACTCGAGAACCTTTTTGTCCTTGGGACAAGTCATGCAGTAAAGTCAACACTTTTACAGATGGCTGTGTCAAAAAGTTAAGTGGTCTGCTCTGCAAAATATGCCAATTGATCATCTGTTGTTTTACTGTTTAGACTTTATTTATGCTAATGTATTCATCATGGCAGTGTGTAATTAACTGAGTTATGCCATTATATGTTACTGTTGGAATGTATACATCTTACAAGCAATACATACAAGCCAGATATCATCTAGCTTGATTGCAACTTGTAGGGCTACAGAAGAGAAATCTGGCACCTTATTACTTTGGGACACTAAGGAAATTTGCCTTTGAACTTCTAGAATGCAAAAGAGAACATGTTTTTTTTGTTGGAATTTTAACTTCATCGAAATCCCTGGGGTTTTCATTAAAAATCTGGTAATAATTTACATTGCATTTTTGCACAAACTTTAAAAGGGACATTCTGATGAATGAATGTAAAGCTGCACAAGTTCAGAGCACCAACACACCACTGATATGGAATGAAAGATCGGTGAGATAGTCAAGACAGTGCTTGAATAGCTATGAACCAGAAGATACACTTAAACTGGAAAACAAAAAAAAAACGAACTAGGATATGTATGATCTGTAGAGAAGCAAACGTGGAAAGCTTCACTGAGAACGTCAGGCACTAAGATCGGCTCTTCCCTATCTGCCAGGCGGAGTGAGGCAGAGCGAGGAAGGCAGCTGAAATTAAGAGGCAGATGGGTAGGGAGGTTGTTAAACCAATAATATGTAACCTACCTAATCGCAGTCTGGAAGAGCTCACATGACTCACCAAGGGTGTAAGGTACTTGGTCGCTCGGCAAACATTGCTGGCCATATGAGTGTGAAGCTGTGCAGCCACTCAATTGTACTGCTCAATTTGCCCCCTTTTCTGGCGTACCTAGCCTCCCAGGCTAGCCATATGAAGGCTTAAATGTAAGTTTTCGTCGCAAGTCACATCTCCTTACCAAAAAATATGGTCGTTTTAGCCAAACTAAAATCTATAACAATTTTTATGTTTTCAATTGAAATTTTGAAACTGTGACAAAAATTCTCACAGAAGATATTATCCAATTTAGAAAAATATCGTTACCTGTAATGTTCATCTGGGTGGGCCACTTTTACCGGGTATTACATTTTGCTTCTAGAAAAATGTGGCGGAACAACCCACCCCAGTGGGCCCCCCTCCACACTTCCCATCCTGTCACAACCCATTCCAATTCTTCATTGGCTAACCTAATGTGCGCTGCCTGGTTCATATCAAATAACCCCTTATGTCTTCTTCATTTCTGTTAATTTCTTCTGGTTCACCCTATTAAAAATTTCTTCTTCAGTATCGGCATTAGAGCTGTTTTCGGGAAGTTGTCCAGCTATACTCCATTCCCATAGATCATATGAATAAGTGTAAATAATTCTCCTCATCTGCTCTTCCACATACTCATTAGTAAATCTGAAGGTATGCTATGCTATCAGCTCTCTCTTCCTTTTTCTCTATGTAGGCTTTTCGTACTGCTTTTTCAGTTTCACTATCAAGGATACCTGTTCCAATGCCATCTCTGTCAATGTCATCTACAATTTTTATATCCATCATACTGGGCCTCATTTCCTTATCATAAAGCTCTTCAACACCAACTTTCCTGGTTCTCTGTTGGTTCAATGCTCAACATTCCTCTCTTGTCTGTTATCGTTATCATTGAAATTCCCCTTCCCTTACCACTGGCCTTTACTATTCCTAAACGTCCAATATTGTGCATCTGATCTTCCCTCTTTTGAAAAATTTGTAAGAAGTCAATCTGTCCTCTCCACCATTTTTGTCTTGCTTTCTTTGTTTCTCTTCAAAGTCTATTGTTTAATGCATTGTGTTTTCTCTTGCTGAGCTCTGAGATTATGCTCTTCTATTTCCTTCTCTCTTGCATCTCCAGTGTAATTTATTTTGTGACAATTGGCTTTCTAATTTCAGTTGTATTTACTATGCCTACCATTGCTTTTGCTGCTTCTGCAATTCCCCAATCATCTTCCTCTGATCTCTCTTCATGTTCCGTATCCATGATTATATCAACTTCTCTCAGAACTTCTCTTTCACTGCCCCTGTCAATGCCTCTGTATTCCACTTTTATACCCTCCTACCCATTCTAATCTTTTTGAGTTTTACATAGCATTTCATCTCTAATAAGTTGAAATTCGTGTTTGCATTAGCTCCTAGGTAGGTATGTGAATTTTAGCACTATTCCTGAACCTGCATCTCACGATAATATTATCTATCTGGAACCTATCATTGTCTCCCGAATTCTTCCAGGTGTGCACACATTGAGGTTGATGTGCGAACCATATATCTGTGATAATGACATTATTTCTCCTGCAACACTCTATTGCTTTCTTGCCTCAATCATTTCTCCTTCACAGCCCACAATCACTCACTTCCTACCCATCTCTTCCTTCACCCACCCCCTCCTTCCAATCCCCCATTGTTACCAATTGCTTTCTCCCAGGTATTCTATTATTTCATCCCATTGATTGTATACCCATCTACCTCTTCCTCTCCATGATTTGAGATAAACTCGTAGATCTGGATTATATCTAAGTTCATTGGATCTGGATTTAGTTCAACGACTATAATCCTATTTCTCACCTGTTCTGCATGGACTACTTTTCCACAAAGTTTTCTATTCATTACAAATGCTGCCTTTCTTCCCCTCCACTTTATATCATTCTATAGCCATTGCTACAATGGTCTATGCTATATTTCCATCTTACCTTGCTTAGACCCAAGACATCAACACTCACCTTCTCCATGTCTTTCTTTATATTCTCTGACATACTTGGCCTTAGCCTAGTCCTAAAATTCAACGGGCATATTCTTATTGTTGCACTCCTCTTCTGTATCTTCTTTTCCTCTGCCTCAGTGTTTGCTACATCTGAGCCAAGATGTCATATGATGACCACTGCAGAAGCCTTGCTCTCTCTACTGCCAGGCACAACACTCGGCCCCCCCTGGGCAGAGTCCTATAGTTGCCGGGAAAAATTTCTGTATTTGTACTGTCCATAATCTCAAGGATTTGAACTGTGTTGGTACTCTGCTGCATTCTCAATAGTGATGTCTGTCACCTCTCACCTGTCACCTCTGCATGAGAGGCAGTTGGGTCAGATGCCTTGTGTAGCTGAGGAACAGATACTGCTACTTACCATTTGTCCTTGGGAAGACTACCATTCGGACTACCGTTTGTCCTTGGGAAGAGAATAATAACATACTAATGAAGAAACTATGTAGAACTTACTAAATAATTTGAAACTCTACGGAAAGTACCCAATTACATATATCTTTATTATTGAATGCTTTTATTAATGATGTTCATTAAAAATACATCATAGTGTTATTAAAAAGTGCTGGGATTCTAAGGTGAGATGTAGGTTTGTGGGGACTATCATCATGCTTAGCATCTTTATAGTGATAGTGGCTATAGGCAATGTGGTATATCCGTGGTTTTAAATGCAAAGTTTGGGAAGATGGTGGCAAAAATAGATTAAAAGAGTAACGAGTTGCTAATGCTTGAAATTAACTCGAACTCACCTGATATTGTACAGGTCTTGGTATCCATGCCTTCAAGTAACTATTGGAAGAAAGAGTTGATGTATTTGAAGAGCTGGAAACATTATAAGACAAGTCGAGGGTAAGAAAAAGCTCAAGGTCATGAGGGAATGGAATGTGGTCGGAGAAGGAAGGGATACACATGAAATTAAGGGTTTGAGGTAGGAAAAAATACCCC
Source organism: Ceriagrion tenellum (assembly GCA_963169105.1). Classification (NCBI taxonomy): domain Eukaryota; kingdom Metazoa; phylum Arthropoda; class Insecta; order Odonata; family Coenagrionidae; genus Ceriagrion; species Ceriagrion tenellum. The sequence goes on from OY720637.1 coordinate 52,613,846, forward strand.
AGAGAGAAGGCTGTTGAATTCTGTATGGCAAATAAATAAGTAATAACCATTACTTGGTTATCCATCTCCTAAGGCAAAGGTACTCATTTAAAATGTAGGGATACACAGGGAGATATCAAATTGATGATACATACCATCCTAAGGCAGTGGTTGAGGAACAGTGTACAAAATCATGCAGCTTCGAAGGTTTGTATGCACACTTTGATCACAATCTATTGCTGATAAGATATGATAACTTCAAAATGCCAAGAAAAAGTTGGAGGATGAAGAATTGAAATTTGGAGCTTCAACTGGGGCTGAGAGGAGAGAGTACCAGGAGGAAGTGGGCAGGTTAAAAGAGAAGACAAGGAAACCAGAGTAATTAAAAAGGTTGTTGTAATTAGCTGATTGCGTCATTCGTTCGACTAAAACCATGGCATCTCTGGTAGATTCTGTGATGATCAGGCGCTGTATGGTTTATATCTAAAAGGGCTGCTGTGGTTCTTGCATGCATAAACACTCAGTCCTGAAAATGTAGGAATCAGGGTTGATCATCCTACAAGGGATGCATGAAAGGAAGCAGCATAAGGCTCAGAATCATATTGTCTTATCATCAGTTACGTACTTGGGAATTGAATTCACTCCCATGTATGCTAAGCTGCTTATTGAAGAATTCTTTAACTGTGGCAATTTACTGGATTTATTCCGTCACTCTTACATAACTTGAAACCAAGGAGAGCCTACCCCTCCAGCCAGGCTCAACAACCGAGCTTTCAGTATACAATTTTTTTAACCTCCCTCCCCCTGAAATTGCCTGAAATTCCAAATTTCCTGTCAAAAATTAATTTAATGATGCTTTTTGCATCATCATGCTGTGTTTGTGCCCCATCATACTCTAATAACCAGCCTTGCATTTAGTGTACTAGAAAATTTCATGACTTATGTTTCTTTATGATTAATCTTCATTCTGTATTTCACATTAATTTTTTAATTCATCTACCAATGCCTTTAATATCTTTGATTATTGGTGAACTGATTAGAGATCATATCTTTACCTAATAGAAAAATCATAGACATTAAATGTCCTGTCACAAAAATGTCGTGGAACTCATGTGAGGCTGGAGGAAAAATTGGATTTCCCAGTATGCACATATGAAGGAATACCTGGTTCCATTACATTTGAACAAAGGTTGGAGCAGTATGACTACGTTTGACAATGAAGTATATACAGAGGCAACCATAAGACTTACATATACCAGAGTACTGAGCAAGTCACCCATCGTTGGTTCTGGAATGCAAATGACTTTCATGAAGATAAAAAGGGCTCAAAATTTTTGCTAAGGATGAAACAGGGAATAGCCTCTTTCAGAATGGTGGATAGTCAACTTGCTGCTCATAATATTTGACCCTTCCGAGGCTCTCTTAAGTAATTAAGCCATTAGAACCTTATTATAGCTTGCTGGAATGCGCAGAAGGTTAAAGACAGGATACTCAATGGATGAGAGTCTTCAGTGTCAGATCTGCTAATGTTAAAATATTCCAATATTGCTATCCAAGTGGGTAAAGGAATTGCTCTGCTGACTCGAAGTGCCTTAGGATACAGATCTTAGGTTGGAAGATGCATAATAATCCATGCATTATGAACTTACAAATCACTTGAGTATAATTGCAAAATTATTGTATAGATTCTGGGATAGGGTTTTTTCTCTGACTAAAAAATTTCTTAGAGCTAACTGAAATATTGAATAAAGTGCTGTGACAATACAACCATGGCATTGAAACTGAGCTCAAGAGCTCTATGAGCTGACCTTAAGAGCTGTTGTGGCTGAAACAAAGAATTCTATGTAAGGGTAAATGGGTTAAAGTTTAGGAGCAAGATCAAAAAAAGCCCTTGTGGCAACTTACCTTGGTTAAATCACTGTGGAAAAGCATCTGCCTCCAATGATGCTTCCAATCCAAGTAGTGGTATCTTTTAAGAAATGCTTTTGAGTTCAGTGATGAGAATCCCCATCAATTATCAATTGTCATTACTCATTAACCCTTTGAGTGCCAACCGATTTTCTAGGTACTATGCTAAAATTGCCGTAGCATTTTTGCTTTAAGCTTCATAAGTAATCTGCATTTAGGTGCCATCTATGAACAATCAGTGAAATAGCGCTCCCCGGCACTCTAAGGGTTAAGGATGGATCACTCAAATTAGATGAAGATTCCTTATAATTATGGAATGAAAGCCAATGACTTGAGTGTCCTGCTCTTGACAGGAAACCTGTAAAATATCCACCTAGAAATGACGAAGAGGAATTAGATACAGTTGGCTACTTGCACTTGCTATGTTTGATGGACTAAAGATAAGGTGACCACACACACTGGTTTTTGGGTGCTTGTCCGGGTGTTCAGAGGGGCTTTACTAGCATATCACTCTATGCTGTTCTTAAACATTATCTGAACCTGTGGATGGTATTTTACTTTCTCATTTATGAAAGCCCGTACCTGCCTGCCTAAAAATAATGCACAAAAATATATGGTTTGCTCTTCAAAAGCATACTATTTTTGAAGATGAAGCATGAAGTGTTCAGAAAAAAATGCATAAATAGGGGTACAGTAAATTACAATGGAAACCAAATGATAGGTTGGCCAGTCTTTCCCTAAACTCCAAAATTTCTTGGACATCTTCTCAATTACCCTCATATAAATGGCTTTCTTGTGGATGGATTATGTCTTCTGAAATTCCTCTCTCTCTCTATGCTCCTCCTCAAGTCATCTAAACTTCCATCTCTCTTCCATGCTTTCCCATCATACTCCCCTTGATTTCCCCTTTCAAGATGCCCTTACCTCAAAAAATTGCCTCATTCAAACTTTTCTCTAAACTCCTACACCAACATCCTCTCCCCTCCTATCATACTTTGTCGGTCTCTTTGGCAATTCAATTTAATATCTCAATTATTCCCAAAACTCACACCACTTACCCTCCAGTCTATCATCTTGTCTGCAATTAATACCTTTATGTTTGCAGATATTTGGCCATCTTAATCGGCTGTGGAAAATGGTTTGTTGTAATCAGATGAGAGATTTACTTTTTTAGTAGAATTATTTTTATCACGAGATATGGCGATAACGAACGAAGAGAAAGTTGTGGAGTTTTGAATTTAAAATATTGATGTGACTATGACAAAGAGCAGATGGCTTTCATTATCATTTCACTATTCATTTCACATTTTTAATGGCTTTCATTATCATTTCACTATGTAAATTGTACTCAGAGAAACATAGCTTTGGTACTGGCTTTGAGGTGATAAGTGTTGATGGGTGCATGTCTCGGTATGGAGTTAAAGGAGTACTAACCTTAATCTTCTCAACTCAATTTGATAGGGTAAGCATGGTTATCATCCTCTGAAAAAACTCAATCATATTTTGAAGATGTGACATCAGATTAGTAAACCAACTCTCTGTTCAGATAATAATCTTATCCACAATAAATGCTCATCTAACAACATGAGGGATAGCTGGATATATAATGGTGGTTATTTGTTCCATAATTTGTACATGTACAACAAATTTATGACTCACATAAAGTAGTCAATTTGATATGTATAAAATAAAAATGTGAATCATTCTAACACACAAAACACAAATGTACATCTTAATCAATCACTATCATGGAGAAACTCATTCACTGAGTAGAGAGACTTCTTATATAGGCAGCAGGCCCCAGTGCAGTTTTATTTTGAAAACTGACATGAACTGCGGGGATTGGAAGTTATTCATTTCATTTGAGTATTCAACCAGCTGATTGGTTGGTATTTGAACAGTGCTAATCCTGCGTCTTAATTTATGGTGTATTGTTTGATTTTCCCTTTTATTGATGCTCTACCATCAGATCCCTCTCCTAATCCTCACATTGTCTCCCTCTTCTTATTTCATCCAAAAATCCTATCCTCTTTCTTCCTCATCAATGTTTCTCCAGTGTTCTCCCCTCTACCACTGTCTTTGACAGTCCTTCTCATTTCAAGATGTCCTCCATCCATCTCTTCTCCCTCCTCCAAACCTCCATCTCTAGCATCTCCCCTCTACCACTGTCTTTGACAGTCCTTCTCATTTCAAGATGTCCTCCATCCATCTCTTCTGCCTCCTCCAAACCTCCATCTCTAGCTCTACAACCATGTACAATGCCTCTTCATTCATCCATCTTGCCATCCAGCTCACCTTCTCCATCCTTCTCCACTCCCACAATGCCTCATGTCTATGTACATCCTCGTTGCCGAGTGACTAAGTCTCCAACCCATACAGAGCTACGCTCCATATTTGATTTTTCCCTAGTCTTTTTCTACATCTCTTCTTAGACCTTTTTTCCCGCATTAATTCTCTCCTCTTTGAAAATGCTTCTTTAGCCATGGCAGTTCTACATCTTATGATCCTACCTCAACACCCAATCTCCTCCAAAACACTGCTCAAATAGGTAAACTGCTTCACATGCTCTATTTAATGCCCTCCTAACCTTATATTCAGCCCCGCCTTCATCCTTCTTGAGATTCTTATCACTTTCATCTTCTTATGCTTTATATTCATCCCATACTTCCCGCACTGCACCTCTAATGAATTCATCATTGACTGTAACCCTTGGCTGACAGACTCTTCAATTCTTGATCATCTGAAAACCTCACTGTCATCAATATGATCCCCACCTACCTTTACTCATATCTCAATCTCTTCCATGCATCCCTTTCCATTTCTTCTGAATATATGTAAAAGAGAAATGGAAATAATGGACCCCCCCTGCCTCTCTTCCCATCCTATCATGGCTCATCCTGATTCTCCATTGGCTACCTCAACATGCACTGTCTGGCTCATATATTGATCCCTGATGAGACATCTGTCCCTCTAATGAACCCCTAATTTTTTCAGCTCTTTCATTAATTTTGCCCAGTTCACCCTATCATACACCGTGAAATAAAAAAAAATCCATGTTCTAGGTTTCTTTCTACTAACATCCACATCAATTCTATAGTGTCCCACTTCCTGCTATCTCCTGTCAGCCCAAACTGGTCATGGCTAAGGTATTTGTTAGCCCCTCTCTCTTGCCTTACATTTATAATTAATTGAGTAACTTTGGCTGCATGGGATATTAAGCTTATTATACTATAGTCCTCACAAGTTTTTGTCTTGCTGTTCATTGGTTTTTGAAATAGTGTTGTCTACTGTGTGGTCCTTTGGCCACACTCCATTCCCATAGATTCTATTAATATGCATAAATAGTTTTCCTTGTCTGCTCTTTGATGTACTTCCAGCGTCTCCCCAAGCATGAAGGGATCAACGGAATACATCCAGCAGGTGAAGTGGGTGAAGTGTTGTGCCTGGCAGTATGTAAATGTTCATTTAATATTGAGGGAATCGATATAATGTTCAAAATAGATAGCGGGGCATCAGTTACAGTCATGGGATTCACTCAGTTCAAGTTGCTCTTCCTGCAGCTTACTTTGAAAAAGTGCTGGTTGAGATGGAAATCTGCTTCGGGGTCAGAGTTGGGTATAAAAGAGCAGGCTAATGTCACTGTCAGGTGCTGGCTCACATAGGAGAAAAAGGAACGAAGGTTTCATTTGAGATTGGTGGTAATTAATTCAGAATTGACATTTCCACTGCTAGGGAGGGTCTGGTTAGATGTGTTCGGAAAGGCAGAATTTGGTCAAGAAGTGGGTTCCCTCCGTTTGGGTGGCTCTGTTTCATGTGTTTCTGAACTGTTGCCCTTAGAAGTGGGGTTTAGCATGTATAAGAAAAACCTTGGTTGGTACTTAAGAATCAAGGAAGCTGGGGTTACCCCAGAGATAGCTTTTGGGGTGTTTTAATATACTCCCAGAAAATTCATCAACATACCCTCTGACACGACTCTGTTCACTGCTTGCTAGGCCCTCCCTAGCACACTGCTCTTTCAATTTCACCATCAAAAAATACTTGGTCCAATGCCATGTCTGTCAATGTCATCTTTACCTTCTATATCCAACCTACTGGGCTTTGTTTCACTTGCATAGAGCTTATCGGGTTATTCAGCTATATCAAATCCATCACCTTGGGCCACTGGTATGTATCTCATATTGCGATGGTAACCTGGACTAATATTTTTCTATCATTACATTCAGTGCCCTGGTCAATCACAATTCTTCTTCCTCCACGCTATAGCTTTGTCAGCATAATTTTTTTCTTCTTTAATTCTTCTCCTTTGCTGGCTTAGGCTATGAGATCGTTCCGGCTTCATTCTACCATCTCATTACTGGACTTCTGATACATCTTCTACCCTTTGTAGGGTTTTGTAGTGTACTAGATTATCTATTATTGTTTGAATATTTAGCTCTTCTGTTATCGATGTATTCCTTAATGTCTAACCTTGTACACCCTTTCATAACTTGAATTAATTTTACTTCTGATAACTCTATTGGTCTTATTTTTTTGTTTTTGCTGTCCCAACATTCTGAGCCATTCAAAAATGTAGGAACCGCCATTACTTTATGAAATTTTTACTTGGATTTCTTTCTTGGTTTTCCCATATGAAGTTCTATGTATCACCGCAAATATTGTCTGGGGAATGTTAATTTCATTTGTGATATCTTTTTCCTCCTTGTATGCTATATTAGATCCCTAATACCAGAAATGAGACACATGTTTCTATATTTGATCATCTGTAATAATTTTTATTCTCATTTGATTGTTTCCCATGTATGCCATAGTTTTATTTTAGCCCTTCATATTTTCAGGTGAAACCTGTTACTCAGTTTGTGTAATTTGTGAACCACCATTTTTAATTTACATCCTTTGTCTAGTATATAACTTGGTCATCAGTGAACAACACAGTAATAAGTACTCAGAAGGTGCCAAATTTATGCCTTGTGCTACCTTGTCCTTCCACTTCCTCAAATGGTAAACTATGCATTGATTAAACAAAGTCTGTGATGCATTGCTACCCTGTCAAAAGCCTTAGTTAATATCAATGTCCTCTGTCAGCTGCTTCCAATTATCAACCAACATTCTGGTGCATTTGTTAAGGCTCTGAGTAATTTTCAGATGCTTAGGGAATCCTTTCTTCATAATTGACCATGACATTTCTCTGATGACAAAAATCAATGCTTTTTCATAATCTATGAATACTATGTGAGTCTCAAGGTTATATTCTCTTCGCTTCAGTATGATTTGTATGTGATAGTGTCTTGAATGCAAGGACTTCTTTATCTATGCCCTGGGTGGAAAAAAGTGGTTCTTCTAATAAAATATTATCATAGATAGTTTGCAGCCAAGTATTGGCTATTTAGCTATGGGTCATCCCACGTCAGATCAGCAGTGAGGTGACCCGTGGTGTCACCGATTAGAACAAAAATTTTTGAGTGATTTCCTTCTAGCTTTTTATGAAAAATTATTGAAGCATTAAAAAAAAATTTTTTTTTGGCAGATCTAGAGACGATCAAAGTTTCGACCATTTTGCGCTTTTTTCTTTTCGCTATATCTCCTAAGCGAAAATAGCTTGAGAAACGGTTGACATCTTATTTTGTTTGAAAAAGAATGTAAAGCAACAATGTGTGAAGCAACGTTAGTCTTTTGTCTTACCTCAGAAACAAATTTGGTCGTGAGCAGTTCACAAACAACCGAGATATTAAACTTCAAAGATTGGAATACGCCCTCATTTGCCACGACCGAAGGACCCGCTGTCGGCGTCAAAATGATGTGCCGCTGTACTTTGAGAATTTATATCTTGGTCTGTGTAAATATTAGTGCAATATTTCGTTCACCACTTAAAAGATAATTTTATTTTAATTTCAGTAATATTTTTCTTACACGATATAACAAAAAATGGAGACACGTTAATGCAATACTCGACACCGCACACCCTAATTTTAGCAGTTCTGTCAACTTCATGAACTTTGTAACTCAGCCTAGTAAAAACTATGCAATCTACTGCATTGGATTTCCACCAAAAGTTGCGAGAGTTAATAAGAATACAAAAAATGGCAAGCGCAAATTTTTATAACGCATATTTTGTTGTTAATAAACGAAAATGTTAAAGCATTATCTTGTCCTACAATTTGCACAGAATCAAAAAATTAATGCCAAGGAAAAACCTATTAATTTATTTTTGTTTTGGTGGATCCCAGCAATGGTGTAGGTACCTAGTTTTTCTAGCGCCCCTGGAAAAATAGTATGGGAGGCACCCCATATCCTGTACCTCATTCTTTACTTTCCTTTTTTAATATTACTTGATATCAACATTTATCTAGTTGAATATGCGGATGATATTTCTTAATTCAACGTTTATCCAATCGCGGGGTGGAAAAAAATCACCACGGCGCCTCCTCGGTGAAAGTGGCAGGGGCCACCCATTAGTTTTATCACTGGATCCTAGTCTCCCTGAAATCTCCCTTAATGGGTGTGGATACTGCGGGTGTTTTCAGGCCGCTTGAGTTTCCTACACCACGTTTCTATGACAGTCGATGAAATAATCATGTTTTCACCATTCAGCGCATTAAAGATAGATAGAGCATTGAAGAGGCACATGTTTGATTTTCGAGTGGAGACTGATAATATTGGAAAGAAAAATAGCTCTAGCTTCGCTAAAAAAATAGGTCACACTCTAAAGAGCCGTAGTAATAATTGGAAATGATACGAAAATCAACGGATGTAAGTGTAATGCAGTGCTGATGAAGTTTACCCGGGTTTCCCAGCGGGTCAGGAGGGTTGTGACTGCCAACATTTCGACAGTTGTCCCTACCATCGCCATCAGCCCCGAGGGCAATAGCAGAATAGCCGTCGAATCGCTGACGGCAGCAGCCTTCCTGACTCCATGGGAATCTTGAGAAAACCTTATCTACCTCTTTCGCTGCATATTCACCAAATCCTTCAATCCATGCAGTGATCCTTCACCTTTGAATTCAGTCGTCGTTTCTGAAGAATGTAAATTTCATAGGATCTACATGATGGTGATGACCGAGGAGGAATATGCCTTCCTAGGCGGACTTCCTAGGCGGACTTCCTAGGTGGACGTCTGGTAGCTGTTTTTCTGCCAGGGCCCCGAAGTTTGTCCATAATGAGTCCTTTCCACCAACTATTCAACCCCTTGAGAAATCCTCTTTCATTTTGGCGAATATCCATTTGCATTCTTGTAAATTTTCTCCTTCTATTTGACGATTTTTACGGTTGTGGGAAGATATTGTTGGATATTGGACAATTGAACAAGGTTACCATTTGGTTGATCAACCGGTTATGGTGGCCGAAGCGATTTTTCTCCAGGTATACATTTCAATGAAGCTTCGCTTACGCTTTGTCTTCGTTATATCTACAGATAAAATTAAAAAGAATGCATATACCGATTTTTTAAATATTTTGATGCCTTTTTAGCGCGTAGCCTTGTTGTATTAGAAATATATTTCGTAGTAATTAGATTTCAAACATTTTCACATGCACAAATTCTCTTTAAACTACGAAATGATACATTTTTCGTGAATATAATTGTTTCTAACAAATGCCAACATGTCCCACCAAATTCAATATTCCACTAAAACGTATTCAGTGAGGTCAAAATGTGTTTTTAATAATGATAAAATTATAATATACATCTTGCATCGTTACCATAAATGCCTGTACGGTGAGTGTCAACACATAAACCTGTGTGAATCTATTTATCTATAAATGTGCATCTATATGATATGTTGTCCGAGAATATTTATTTTGACGTACTTGAAGAATATTGAAATTTGCACTCAATGACTCACAGATACCGCTCCAGGCACCATAAGGTAGGTTTAAATGGAAGATATAGTAAAGTTACTCTAGATTTCTGTATGCCCCGGCCTCTGTCTCCTGACTCGATTTCTTCATCACAGCATGCATACTACTTCTATTCAATCCTTCCATAAAGCCTATTGTCTCCCTTCACTTTCCCCGCTTACCTAATATCCTTCCCTTGTTCTTGGAATTTAGTATTCTCTCGCCCATCTTCACCTATTCCAACCACCTATTCTGCATCCTAATTTCCCTAAGTAGTTTCGTTTCCTCGCTTATGACACCCAGAAATTCCTCGTTTGTCTTTCTTTCTGTCCGCCGAAGTTTCTTCATCCTCCTCCACACCAACGTCTCAAACGCCTGCATTTTATTCCTATCCTCTTTCTTTTAGAGTCCATGTATCTACACCATTCAACGCCACGCATCGCGATTAACTCTTGGTCAGCATTTCTTTCCATTCTTTCTCTAAGTTCCTGTCATCATTTCCTTCCTATTGCTAAACGCCTCCTCCATTAATTCTCCTATTAAGGTGCTTCCTACTCAACCAATTTTCCTACGACGGTCTAAAATTGCTCTGCTTACTCTAGTATATGCTCTCTTAGGCACCCTTTTTGGAGCCAGTATCGCCTTCTTTCCAAGAAAATATTGTTTTTTTTATCATGAGCCTTATTCCGTATTTTGCGCCTCGATTTTATAATGCAAAATAACAGGACATTCAGGGGATAGGATGAAACATTGACTACTTGCCGAAGGGTATGATGGAAGGCAAAATGTTAGGAAAGCAGAGATAGAAGATATGTGAGACTGGGTAAGTACGCTTCAAAGGAAGCAAGGGTGGGGTGTAACCAATGAGGAACTAAATAGGGTAGTAGTGAAGGGACAAAGCTTTCAAATCACCTTAGGGAATTTCTTAGGCTTACAAGGACGTGCAAATTGTTTTCAAGAACCTTCCAACACCTACCTTTACTCGTTATAATACCCATTATAATGTTGATTATTCCTTCTACGTATCAGAAAGTGGATATTTATTTCTATGACGGCCTTCAATCCTGTGTTCCCATAATCCACGTGAAGGAATTAACATTGTGTTTTATGGGTTTATCAACAAGTGTGACATTATCTGATTGTGTTATTTTTAATTTTTTGCCTACTTCTCTCACCGCATTTAGCAAATAAGTTTTTACGATCAATGCCAGTGTCTTGTCCGTCATTCAATTTTCGGAGTTCGTTCATCATTAGGTTGAAAGTTCTTACACATTTCAAACAGCGAGCGCAAATAGATGAGGTAGACTCAATTAGGGAATGTGGTGTGATGCTGGTGCCAGAAATTGAAGGGGCCGTAATCCCAATACATAGTTGTGGGAAGTCTTTGGTCCACCTCTGCGTTGCGAGAAAATATTGTCTGGATATTATTATTATTATTATTAAGAAATTGCTACAAGTAGACTGTCTGGATTTTGTCTGGTAGATTGTCTGGATATTATTATTATTATTAAGAAATTGCTACAAGTAGACTATATGGTCCGGTGGTAACACAGATCGGCATGCACCGAGCAAATACCAATATACATACATGTAAAAATTAAAACAAAGACATTGCCAAAATACAAAAAAGTAAAGTTATTACCTTAGAAAAATATAGGGGGAAAACCCTCACAGTACAACTCCCCTCAATCTCGTCATAAACAACGGTGTTCTACTTAGGAAGGGCTCTAGCACTTTCTTGGGCAACTCATTCCAATCCTTTATCCCCCGATGCAGGAAGGAATATTTCTATAAATTTGAAAGCTGCCTTGGAGGCTCTATCTTATATTTGTGGTCCCTTCTCGCCAGATAACTAGGCTTATTTAACCTTTTTGATATATCCCTCCACGCAGGATCACCAATATAAGCCTTATGCATGCACTTGAGACGTGCTTTCCTCCTCCTCGATTCTAGTGATGTCCAGCCCAATACCCTCATCATCTCCGTTACACTAGCCTTCCTTTTAAAATTTCGCATTACAAATCTTGCGGCTAAACGCTGAACTTTTTCTAATTGCTTTATCTCCCCTCCCAAATAAGGGTCCCAGACTGACGCCCCATACTCTTAAATGGGCCTAACAAATGACTTATAGGCGAAATCCTTGGTTTTCTTGCAACTTTTTCCAAGGATCCTCATTAAAAAGTATAACACTCTAAAAGCTTTCCCCCCTTAGACGTTCTTGTGATGCATTTATACACCTCTGTGGTTATGTATGATTTTTCATTCTCCTTTATGTAGGTATACAAGCGACTTTTATACTGCTGTTGGCCGTCTCTCGCTTCCTCTTCTCCAAGCCTCTCTATTTTTCCATTCTCTGGGTCCCAATTGTCTCTTTCCCATATCTTGAGTGACCTGCTTCATCCAATCTTCTGGCAGTCGTCCGCTTTTCCTCCTACATTGTGGTTGCTGGTTCAGTATTTTTTTGGCCATCGTTTATCCTCCATTCTTTTTACGTGGCCATACCATCTCAACCGTCTACCCTCTATTTCTTCGGAGACTATTTTTTCCGTATTAATCCTTGTCCATATGCTTTCATTGGCAATCCTTACTAGCCTTGATATAACGCAGCTTCTCCTAAAATAATCCATTTCTACGGCGTCCAGTCTTTGTCTTAGTCTTTGGGCCATTTCTCACGTTTCTGATCCATTCTCCTTTTTGACGAACGAATTATCTTATCTGCTGTCTTCTTGTATTTCTAATTCAGTGCCACCTTCCGCTTCCTATTGTCTCATAGTAAGTTATCCATGAACTTTTTATGCAATAGTTTCAATTAATCTCCTGAATCTGCTATATTCATCCACGGTTTCTAGCTATTTTCCCTTTTTTCTTCACCAAGCCAGCTTTTTTAAATGTTTTTTCTGCCAATTTGAACCCCGCCTATCGCTTAGCAGCCTTTCTGAATAACCAATTTTCCTTCAGTTTTGCTGAGATGACGGCTCTCAGCTTTCCAGTCCATTTGGCGTCAGTATCTTCTATTTGATTTTCTTTGAGATCTTTTATCTTTCCCTGAGCTTGTATCTAGCCTAATTAGCTTGAGAGGTTCCTGTCAGGTCCCCTTTCATTACATTTGCTCACTGAGCTGTACATTTCCTATAAATGATAAGATTAAGAATTTTGTGTGGTAATCTAGTGATAGGTATCCTAGGAATGCGACCCTTAAACATGGGACGACGTTTATGTGTCAGCTTTTTTTAATTCAGCAAAGACCAGCCAACTTTATCCGTCGTTCTGTAATTTTGCTTACGCAAAACAATTTACCCTACTACTATTTACCCTAATTTACCAATACTACGCTTTCTGTGAATTCATGATTTATTTTTCGTTTTAACCTTTCGAGCAGTACGAACGTTCATCTACGCCCTCGTGTCTCCTGGCCATCCACAGTATGATCGTACATGTACGTCTTTCAAATTCGTGCTGGAGCAGTAAAGGCCGAAGTTCACGCCTCCCGTTCAGATCCATTGTAAAATGTTGTTCCATTTATCCTGGTGTCTGGTGAGGCCAACAATCACTATAAAGTGTCTCTGAGGAGTCCTAACACCTGTCCATTATTCGACTTACTACCCTGAGTACGTGCATAATACATGTAGTTGGTTCCATTGACGGAAATTATTGTATTCCAAGCTGGTATTAGTGCTGTTCTAAGTAAATATTTTTGTCCTTATACCACAATATTTAGGATCTAACTCAGTAAAATTGCTGTAATTATTTTGTCTTGCTTGTGTAATGTATGATCTTCTTGTTTTCATTGATTGTTAATGAAACACTCTTGAAATCGAGGTAATAACATTGTAAACGGAAGTAATTTAATTTTTTTTCCACAAATAATCACTCCTGGGGTCAGGGAAAACGAAAAAAAAAACTCTTTACTTAAAGGGTTTGGCCGCTCTTCGTTGTTTTTAGTTTAGTTTAGTTTATAGATAAAATCTTTAAGCGCTGGCATGAGTCCCAATGCCTTCGCAGTTCCTTGCGCTGACGTCCTCCATCGCTTCAAGTCTTTTGAACTATCCTTGGCCGCCTCTGACGCCCGTCCTTTCAATGGTTCCTTCGTTACCGTCGCCCAGCGGCCTATTGTGCCCCATGTAATGCGTTCAACTAGTTTGCAAATTCTTCATCTCAGCATCGTTCATAGGCTACTTTCTCCGTCCTTTCTCTGAGTACTCACTCCTTTGTTAATAATCTGTAGTATCCTCCTTTCATCTCGATCTGCCTTATGGCCGCATTTCCATAATATGCGTTATTCTCTCCTGTGTTGCCTCTTTTGTCATGAAAAAGAACCTCTAACGGAGGTAAGGCACTGACTTATGCTCTGCTATATGGAATTGTTTCATTTTGTCTCAATAAAAAAATTAAACGTTTCTCTACGGCATAATTTTATTGTTACCAATTTAAAAAATGCAGCGATTTCAACAAGCTTATGTGGAATTGCTAAATTAATGTAAGATTTTGACAGACTTACGGAGGTTTTTTGTGAGCTTTGCCTTGTAAATCAAACACAGTTAATTTGTCACTAGTTATTATGAGAGCAAAAAATCGTTCTCGTTCGGGTTTATCCATGCGCAATATCTTTTCTCGCGTTATTATCGTTGGTGATGCTTAAATTACGAGCGCTTTTATTTATCTTCCAATAAATTTTTTTCATCTCTGTTTTGTCGAGGTTAATAATTTTCTGTTACGTCAGTGAATTTAAATGCTGAAATGAATCGCTGCTCCGTTTCTCCTCTTAGAGTAATTTATTTTTACTCGCGATATTTTGCCGAAATCTTTAATGTTTACTCTTTTTGAAACTTTCGCTATTTATAAACGTGTTTTTATCGCTGAAAATTCGTTGCAACTCCGAGCGCGGTGGCTAGGTTGGCCATGGGTCGGCCGAGTTAGTTCTTCGTCATGGATGCGGTGCTATTCTTTGGCCAGGGGAATGAGTTATTATAGTGGTAGCGATACCCGTCGGCAGTTCCGCGGAAGTCGTTTTTCAGTGGAAAGATCTATTGCCCACTAGCTAGATCCGCACGGAGTATAGCAAGGATGTCTCCGCGCTTGACTTTCAGGGCTTTCTTGGTGGCTAGCCTGCGACAACTTTTAGTGCTCTTAATCGAACATTGTATCCGGCCTCTTACGATAAGTATGGAGGAATATCAGAGCATTTTGATCCAGCTGTGTTTGGACCATAAACTTCATCGTGAAACGCGCGCTGACAATTTCTGCTCTCTCGAGTTAAATACCGCTATGTTGGCAGCGTTGTCTACCTCGTGCTGTCCTCTCCCCTATGCCCATTTATCGACCCCATCCGCTCGAACCTCCTTAACGTCTCGTTTCATGCGTGCGAATTTTATTTATTTATTTAATAAGTTTATTGTTCACCTAACATGATAAACATAATAATAGGGTAAAATCATACACAGTTAAATCCTAAAATATAGTACAACAGTCAAGGCTGGCTGAATATTGCATAAAGGTTTACATAATGATAGTGTCGATAACAAAAAGTGATAATTTTTTCTTAGAAACTATTTTACAATTTTGGTGACATTGACAGTATATTCTTGCGAAACTTTTCTTTTTAAAAGTTCATATTTAACTCTTTACAATATGTATTATATGAAGCACATATTCTATTTAATAGCGCGTTCTTACAATAATTAGTCTTTACATATCTATATAAAAAGTCCTTCTTTGCTTCCCTTTCTTTATTAGAACAATAAAATTTAATTACCCCGACTAATTCTACACAATTACCTTTTTAATAATATCATCCAGGAAAAGTAAATCGTTCATTATTCTTCTTTCACTCATTGCTTGAAGTTTAAACTCTTCCAACTTAGTTTTGTAGTCTATTTAGTTTTCAAACCTAGGCTAGACATTGTAGCGTGCGTAATACAATTGCCTTAAAATTTTTTTTGGACTCTCTCAATCATTACATCAGATTTCTTCGAATGCGGATTCCAAATCACAAAAAAAATTCCAATTTGTTTCTTACTTATGAAAAGTACAAAATTTTTAGCACTTTCTCATCAGTAAAATATTTGGAAACACGATACAGAAAACCTATTAATTTATATGCTGACATGGTATTGCATAAAATATGATTATTAAATGTCACCATGTTTTGCTACCACTATGTCTTATACCATTGGAGCACCTGAAAATCCAGGCCCACATCCTCTGCTATGTTGTCCGATTATTTATAGGCTGAGTGGTGATGCATGCCACCGAAACAGTCCCGATGGAAATAAATGGGAGGCAATATATCACCGCATTCCCGGAGAATGCGGTAATGTTTATTTTGGCGGTCGCACCTTTTCCCTAAACGTTGATCGTGAATGTCGTCTGGAGCCACGTTCGGAATAACTCCGAAAAAAAACGAGCCCAACTCCTCTCTCTTCGTTATGCAATTCCATCGTTCCAATTTTTTCCCGAGACCATTGTTGTTTGGCGGTTATGTCACGGGTGGTGAGCGTCTCGCGGATCTTTTTTTTCGAAGTGAAAGAAAAGTTTCCAAGGAAGCATGGGCGAAGGTCGAAATGGGTTCCCTATTCTATTTTTTCTCTATCGCGTTTTGTTCTTTCAAGAGCGCGCTTACTGGAACGAAAGTTCTCAGAGGTGTGGAATTGATCGGCTGGCTTTTATTCTCTGAGGAGGCAATGGCCTCAAAGAAGTGAACCACATAACCTCCATTCGGATCATTCGTGGTGGTTATTCAATAGATCCAGCATAGCTGGTTGGTTGATTTCAGCCGATAATGATTGAGCGGCGTAGGCACCCTAATGAAAGTCAGCAACCGTGAATGGTCTAGTGTTGAATGATTCCCTTCGTTGGGCAACGATCTTTTCTGCGCTGTATCAGTTTTCCAGAAACCGTCATGTAGTGAGGGAATAATCAATTTTTCCTTTTTTTAAATTTGTATTACGTCCTTTAAAACTGTACTTTTCACTAAGAAAAACAACATCTTTGTGAGATTTCCACCTCGCAAAATTTCCTTAAGAACTCAAATATGTGCATACGTCAACCGCAGATATTAATCGTTGCCTATAAAATGAGAGTAAAAATTTGGAAAAGCCACGTGACCCTAAACGGAATCTCGGTGGCTTGACGTCACCGCTTGGTATCGATTATGTTATTTACATGTACTTGAACCTGAAGGGTCAATAGACTTGATTTGAATTGAATTTGGGTCATACGTAATCATTGCCTTCCACGAAGAGAATTCAAACGAGAATATATTGAAATGCGTAAGTGTACCCAAAATTTTCGTGGAAATACGTCGTATTGTCGTCAGCGACACCGTGTTGCGACATTATGCCCCAGATTCCCGATGACACTGTGCTCCCACGCCGCCGAATGCCCGTAATTTGTTAAGAAGAAATATTTAACAATGTAGCATTGTATTCCGATAAATGCCATGTTCCCTGTATTTAAGAATGCGTTGTCAAACAGAAATAGTTCATAAAAATAATACATGCTCTTCCTTGTTATCATATCAGGTATATTTGGCTGGAATGCGTCCTTCTTCATTAGATTACCCAGTCTCTAACTGGTATTATGAATGGTTTAGCGACAGTGCTTTTCGTCTGAATAGCGTAAAATGGTGCCTTCAATACGGGCAGACCATGAGACGCCGTTCGGGGAAATAGTGCGGTTGTTACCAGTTCAGAACACAGCCTTTAAGTCTGAAGGCTGCTGAACACGCGGAATTGTCTCACGGATGACGTTCATACTTCGAATAAAATTAATTTTTTTCTTTTGATCCTAGTAAATTATAAAATATTTAGTGCTTTTTAGATAAAAACGCAGCTGACAGAAAAGCCTCCCATTTGTAAACGCGTCCGATGCCGTTTGCAGTGAGAAATCCCGTGACTTGAGAATCCATGATTGTGGCCTTCGTTTGAATCATACGATCGTGAAAAAAATGTTTACTAATAACTTATTTCTATGCCAAATCATTGTGATTCAACTGCGCTATCATTTTGGACGGACTCTACATTTGATCCCTTGGTCCCCTGAATGGTCGCATTATTAAAACGCGCGACATCCATCTTGGTTGTTTTGATTGATTTTACCACCGAAATTCCATGGAGGTACGACGGTTTTTCAATACAGTATACCCATATTTTTATTGAGCGTCAAACTACAGACAAAATTAGCGAAAGTTACGGAATTAGCAAAATTTGGAAGATCAAGGCTTTCCAATATGGATGTAAGTAATGTCGGGTGATGATATAAAAAAACGACTCTGATCCTCCATAGAGCTGCTGAAATCTTTCGAGAATCAATTTATACTAGCGATTGGGGTACTGCTGCACTTCTTTTCATCTTAGAAAAACCACGTGATTCATTCACCGAGTAAAACAGAAGCTTCCCCCGTCGTCATTGAAATTGATTCGCGAATTATTTCCTGTTAGACCATTTGCAAGACTAGTTGCCCCGGAAAACGGCCCTTAGATGAAAATTTTGATTGCCCCGGCGATGTTTCGAATGAAGTTCATAATTTTTTTCATTTAGCGTACCGAAACTTTTGTATTGCCTATTTCCTGGTCCCAGGAAAAGTGTGTGCTTGGGTAGTTCTATGGTTCTGTAATCTAGGAAATTCTGTTTCTCAAAGTTTTCTCGGGCTTCCATCCGGGTGAGTGGGTCCATGTTGGCTGATGTTTCGATGCTCGACTCGAGCAAAGAAACATCGGCCAGAATAGAGAGATAATTACTGCTTGAACAATTGCCGCGTGAGGTTTGAGGAGAGTTGTCCGGTTTGAGGTTTGAATGAATTTTCCTTGGAAAGCTTTGTACCGCAGGGTATTGAAAAGTTATAGCATCCTTGTTTGACTCCTTTACTGAAATAAACACAAAAGAGACTATCGCGAATGCGATCAAAGCTCTTAAATTGTCTAGCGCTCTTCAAGTCTGATACCGATTTGTTAAGGAGTTCGCTGTCTGGTGCGCAGGGTTTGATTCGAATGGAAAGCAAGTGCGATGTTGCCGTTGAGCATGGAGCAGTGTACTAGAGCGATTGAAATGCTTCCAGTGCTGACCATCGAGTACGAAATTCAACGCAAATTGGGCGGGTTTGGCGGAGAAAGATGTGTGGCGAAAAGACTACTGAATAGATGAAATTATATCCCAGAATATGTTCTGATATAAAATACGAATTGGAAGATTTATCGAAAAAAACCAAGGGTGAAACACACTAAGCATATTCCGAAAGAATCAATTGGTAAACTAAGATGAGGTTGGAACGGAGGGTTGTAAGAAACCAATCTTTGGATCGATGATTGCCGTAGATGAGCGTATTTGATTGTTGAATTGCATGTAGACGGCTATACATGCTAAACCATTCCTTGTTCCCAAATACTAGGTTCGAGCTCTACTTCTTCAGCTATCCTATCTACATCTACGAAATACCGCGCAAGCCACCACTAGAGTGTTGTGGCTCGGGGTGATTCAACACCAGGCATGCAACACTCATCCCAGCTGTTATCAGATCCGCGCACGCTCGCCCGGATGCCAGGCGCAGGCCAAGAGCAGTCAGGATGACAACACGCGGTAATACCAAAAATTAGGAGAGTGCTACATGAACGAACATACTACTATGCAGTACACTATAAAAGATACAACTTCTGGTTAGTATTACTAATGCGACTGATGAATAATAATACAGGGTACTAAATCATTCAGGAGCTATTTCTTGCCGGATATTTCATGCGGGCTTAGTAGCTAATAATGGTGTTCATGCATTTAGCAAAAGTGCAAAACCTTTTGTACCTAGTGAGAGTCAAAGTTTCCCAGAAATGGTCAATCGCAACTATTATGGTTCCGTATTGTGCGTGGAAAACAATGACATTTTAAATCCATTGGTTCTACAATCTATTTCCTTGAATTTATGCCTGTAATCATTTCTACCATAATAGTTTGGCTCTAGAAGATTATGTTGAACGCCCAGCAAAAAAAGTCTAAATGAAACTTTTCTAAAAGATTTAGTCTATATTTTTCCCTTCGATCAGATAAAGGTTCCCATCCTAATTCCCTTAACAATTCACTAACACTGCTATGCTGATAGTAACAATTTTTCACAAATCTTGCTGCTCTCCGCTATTCTTCTTTATTCTCATCATATTTATTATATTGTTTTTACGTACTATAACAAAAAAATGTGACTAATTTAAGTTTTTAACCTCGCAGTCAAGACTAGCTCGTTTTTCCGTTGCCTTATTTGTGGACTAATCAAGGAATTTAAGTATTTCTATTCAAGATTGATGTTGAATTACAATCGCATGTGTCTGAGGCGTGGTGAAGATAAAGACAAATATATGTGTATTTAAATGTGAACATCTTCATATAATTTACCTTAGTTTTCTTAAGCGAAGCCGTATTTGATTCGAGGGTGACCTACATAATATCGCCAAGTAGGGATATTGCTATATTTTTCCCCTCCCCCTCCCGCAAATTTTCTTGTCTCTCTGTAACCTTCCAATAAGATTACGATTATTGATTCATCTGAGTCATTCCTTCATGGATATTGACTCTCGTTTTCTAAAGTTCAATGCTGGGTCATTGCTGTTCAGTATAACATCGGTTCCATTGACGATTTCCAGTCCTTTCCAATGTCGTCAACACTTGTCCAGGTTGATGCTATCTCTCGATTTAACTGTGTGTCATTTCAAGGGTCCTTGCTGTTCGAAGAAAAGACAAATGCCCACCAGAAATGTTAAAGGGAGAGAATGAATCCATATGGGCAGTCAAATAAAGAGCAGGTTAAAAAAATAGCTTTTGAAAAAAGCACCATTTCGTTACAACATCAGTGTTTAAATCATGGTTGCCCTGATCTCATTGGCGACCATGCTTTGTAACATAGCATAGGCTTAAGTTTCAAACTCAGTTTTTCTCCATCCATAGCAGTCGCATCATGTAAAACATTTCACGAAATCCATGAATATCCCGCGTATAATTCTGAGAAATGCGTCTGTGTTAGTTTATTTACGGGTTCGCGAATTCATGAGCTCGTAAAAGAGGTAAAAAGTGAAGCCGAGAAGTAGGAGGGAAAGGGGGTGAGAACGGAGTGAGATGAGAATTGGGTGAAGGAGATCGCGGCTGTGTCCCCAAGTTATTGCCCAGCGTTTGAAAAAGATCCTGGTGATTCTCCGACTTTTTTTGTTTTATTTTTGCCGTTCCAGCCCAGCAAGCCGCTCGTTCCAGCTCGAAACGGAATGACTTTAGCGATTACCTATTATAAGACCTTCTCTGCCCTGAGATTATGAAGTATGTTCAAGAGAATCTGAATAGGTTGCCTGTATTTCGTTGGTACGAAGTTTCGATGCTGATAAGCTGTTGTGCAATTGAAATTTAAACCGATGCATCTTTAAATAACATAGTGTGGCTCATTATGTATGGATAATAATTGTAAATACGCTACTTTGATCTCCTCTTTGGATAAAAGCTGTTGAGTCTTTGTCTTAAGCCCTATGAGCCAAGTGAATGGAATGTTTCCACCGAGGTCTCATTTTTGCCGAGTAAAAACGAATGATAACATTTTACTATGCAATAAAGTCAAACTTGAATTGAGTTACATCAGAAAATACCCTGGTGGTGACGGGGTGCAGTCCTCGCCTGCTAATCCGAGGGTCGCGGTTTCGAGTCCCGCCTGGGTGAATTTTTCATCGCTCAGAACATGGGTGTTTGTGTTTGTCCATTGTTAATACACCCGACGTAAAAGGCCAAGAATGCCGTTTTCGGGATAGTGGAAATAAATAAGTAAACAACATTTTCTGAGAGAATGATCGGAATATATTATTCGATAATTACCAGTAGGTGTACAGAAGTCTCTCAGAAAACGTTTTTTTGCTACACGTTCTACATTTGCCCAAAAAAATTATTTTAAGCGCTAAGATACTTTGCTCCACCCGGGGTCTCCGGGTCACAATCTCAGATGGCAACCATAGATGTAACCATTGGTACTCATGGTCTGTCTCGCCGTGGCGGTCCGGACTCTCCCACGGGCACGCCATCAACATTGTGGAGTGTCCCTCATTTGATCGCCGCGTCATATCTCAACCGGCAGTTCAGTGTCGCTTTCGAACCGAGTCGAGGTTATGTTGCCCGTCGACCACGAATGGGCGGAAGGACATAGGCAATTTGGGCGGACACGGGACAGTTTATTAAAGCACGGGAAGGCATTTATGGTGGTCAACCTATCAGTTGTGATCTGTAAACCGAAAGTAAGTTGCTTTAACTCTCACTTATTATATTATCGCCATTATTTCAGTACCTTGCGGTTTCATTTTCGATAACTTTATTCTAAACATTTCCTGGCATACCATTTTATTGCCTCAGCGTGCAGATGAATATCAGCAGAGCATCAAGCACGCCGCCTGGTAGTGCAAGCACAAAAAGATGGAATTTGCGTGATTCGTGTGAGGTTTATGTGAGAAATGGCGCATTAAACCATTGTAGAGGGTGCAAAAAAAAAGGTGGCCAGGTACCAGTGTATTGTAGAAACGTAGGAGGAAATGATGCTAGCCAAAAATGCAAAAAATACTAGGATGAGAGTCATACATAACAGAAGAAAAAATGCCAGGATTTTTGTATTGTTCAAACCGCTAAGGGGCGAAACAGGATTGGAAAAGGTAAAACAAGAGGCGAAATGCTGGTTGCCAAGGAATAATATAAAATTTATGTTTTTAAAGGACCGTTAAGGCTTTGAGCAGTCTAACTACAGAACTAATTGAGCCCTTCCCAAGCATTGCCGATATGTTTAAGAATAGGTGCAAAATATTTCTTGGACGATTGAATTTACTATTTTGTTCCTAAATATTTGTTTCATATATAGTAATTAATAAATATTAGTTCTTTATTGTTGATTTTTCCTAGCTTGCTCTTACTTTACTACGTGCGTGGATCAAATCCCTTCGAGAGAGTTACTATGTAATGTATTTACATGCGAATTTTATAGAGAATCATGTATATACGCAATTATTTTATCATGTGGTACATGGCAAACTTTGTAAATTTTTATGAAAATGGTAATAAAATGCGACATCGCGAACTAAGTGACATTCAGAGTAAGCCGGGCCCATCAAAAATAACGTACGACTTTGCACCAAAGAATGGCCTTAGTAGGTACACAGGATTTTAAAAGAGAGCTAGAAATAATCCGATAGAAAGACTGATG
Organism: Ceriagrion tenellum; assembly: GCA_963169105.1. Taxonomy (NCBI): domain Eukaryota; kingdom Metazoa; phylum Arthropoda; class Insecta; order Odonata; family Coenagrionidae; genus Ceriagrion; species Ceriagrion tenellum. The sequence goes on from OY720637.1 coordinate 52,636,761, forward strand.
CAGACATAACTGAGGATTGAGCGCTTGAGGAGGAGAAAGCAGGAAATAGGGAGAGATACTATGATAATAAGAAAAGGATCTTGAATTCCGTCATCCCGTAAAAGTCAATGCAACAACAAAAAGCGCAACAATAACTAAACTGGCCTCAATTTTTTTCCATTTTACTTTGCGTTTTTTCCGATGTTTTTCTGCGTTTCTTTGGGGATTTTCCAACACGCTTTGAAGGCAACTCGCGCATAAGTGCGTATATTTGAAAAAGGAAATTCCTGAATTACTGGCAAGAAACTACTGTCGTTAACATAACGCATTGCTTAGTGGCGCGTGAAAAGGGAATTCATGGAAGAGCATTGTAATTGAGAAGAAGTGCCAAAAAACGCTAACATCGGTCGTTTCTCAGAAAATCATAAAAAACATAGCATTTGTAATTTGGTTTTGCAGCATTTAAACTCAAACAAGCTGGTTCATTTTTCGATGAGATATAAAAAAAGATCTTTGGATGTGGGGAATTATTGCGGAAGCATTGAAAATAATTTTTCTGCTGAGAAAGTAATATCACGTGTCAAAATATGACGGATTGAAAATAAACTTTTTAATAAGTTATAGCGTAAAAATAATCTATATTTCTCGTTATTTTACACTTTTTAATACAAATTAGATTTATGTCACGATAGTGCGCTACATTTTACCAGGTATGACTGCCAAGAGAGGCAGACATATTGATGCTGTAATAGAGAAGTTATTGTGTTCCATGTACCCAAAACTTATCCCGAATCTTCACTAGGTCAGTGTCACGATATCTTTTCAAGGTTTAACCATATTTTGAATTTCATAGCTGACAGCCACCTTGAACCTTGACAGCATTCGGAGAACCTAATCTCCCGATCTCGTGGTAAATTTTGGAGATGGAAACCTTTTCCAAATTGTTGCCGTGGAACAATGTTCCTCGCCCATAAGATATGCCGCAGAGAACGGCTAAGGTCAATGTCTCTCCCTCGTCTCTTAATCCTATCACTTCACCTGAGTCGCACGCGAAAGGTTACGGCCGGGTTCGCTGTCGGACTGCGGTGGTCGAGAAGTGGGTGTGTCTCACTCACAAAATTAAGGCTCCCAAGTCAGTTGATGTCCCAAAAGCATCCACCGTGTGGGATGCAATACGATATACTGCCTCCTCTCGTCACATTATTTTGCGGTAACGGTCTCTCCATTACATAATTCCCCGGGCTTCCCCTTGTCAAAATACGCCACAACCTCGCATCACGGCAAGCTCCTGATCTCAAGGCCATATAATTCAACCTCTTTATCGCAAAGGACCAATACAAGCCAGGGAAAATATACGATAATAGGTACCTTGTCCTCGTTGGAATACAATCTTTATTAATGTAGGAATGATGAGTCCTCAGGAGTATATTACATCACGTTATATGTAGAACAATGTTAAATTGGAAGAGGTACGCTACTCCTACACGCAGTTCCATCTTTGGGGGGGGGGGGGTTTCCTTTCAAGGTCATAATAATTTTGTTTTTCTGTCTCCCCACATTGGGTATTATTTGATATCCATCTTCTCTTTGTTTTTGTGTGCGTGTCTTTTTTTCATGTTACGTGTTCACTGTAAAATGGCTTTATGCTACATGTGATCTTTCTTTCAAATAAAAAAAAATTAATAAAAAGGTGTTGAAGCTGGTTTGGATTGGAACGCAGCCGACTGCAGCACTTACGCGTGGCAGTGAATGGAATGATGAGCCCCGGCGAAATGTTTGGTTACCTGCCGGCTGGTGGCACTCATTATGTTCTAAATGGTTTCGGCCGAACAGTTTGTGCATTGGTTTGGAATTCGATTGGTGAATGCATTTATCAACGCCACTTTTACCCAAGAGTAATAAAAATCTCACATTATCTATGCTTGAAGCCTTAACTGTAAATTGGCTCAATAACAACGATCGGTTTGCGATCACGGAAGTTCTCATATTGTATCCCGCTCATCATCCCGATCAGTTTATAAGTGCGCCTCCTTGTGCGCAAAAGTCGGAAATGAATTAAGAGCAACTGGGCTGTCGTGTTGCATCCTGAGCGACGAGCTAGATGGAATGGAAAGCTCTTTTTAATTTCATGCTGGATTAAAAAACACTCGGTAATCTCCCAGAGGTTTATTTACTGGCACGACGCGTTTCACCACCCTGTAGCATAATCATGCAATGCCACAGTGTGGTTCAATGCCTCGTGCCAGTAAATAAATCTGTGGGAGATTACCATGTCTCTTTTATTCAGCGTGGATATAGATAACTTCCACCCAGTACAGCCTGATGCAGTTAAGTTTACTCCCTTAATTTGTTATGCAATAAGGAGCTCGCTTTACCGCTTTAACTTTACGTGCTCTACTCAAATGCTACGAGCGAGATGGGCTGGCCCTGCTTCATTGGACAGTTTCCCATCGTGTCCATTGGTCTATCTCCATGGAATTATTTTCAACCTGAAAAAAATTACTTCGGGTTGGGATTGATTGAGTGGCTTACGCACTGCCTTCGCATTCCAAGGGCTCGAATCCAGTTTTTCATGGGAATAAATATCTTTTCACGGATGTCTTGTTAAGACCACTTCAAATGAAGTACTCAGTCCGACGAATGGGACGGAAAACTGCTGAGTGCTAAGCGCCTGTCGTTAAGAGCTGACTAATGTGGACCCCGGATTTTTCTCTAATCTCCAACTATTGATCTGAGGGATACAGTATGTGTGGTGGAAAGATTTTTGGCCTCCCATCCTGATTTATATCCTCTGGTTAAATAGTTTCTCCGTGTGACAACTGCAATCAGTTGGTTATCCCTGTGATATCCTTACCCAAATTAACCGACAGTTTGATGTATTTTACAAAACGCGAACTCTCAATTAAAGTCAAGGTAACTACAAGCCTACGTTACCAGCCAGCCTACCTTGCCGGTAACGTTAATTGGCATACGTACTTCGTCCATCCGCTGGAACGTCACTCTGTACCTCTTGACCTCTTTCGTTACGAGTAGGATAATGGAAGCGTTCTGTTCCTCCTCTCTCTCCAATCATACCCACCTTTACCGACCTTATCATCTGTCCATAATGTCAGGAATGACCTCAGGTTACTTCCTCTGGTAATAGCAACAACCAATATGCTCAGAGAATATTTGGCACACCTTACTTTAGCTATCTCTTTACTTTAAACGAATTTCTGTACTTCTTGATATTTAATTACTGCAAAAAACTTTACTTTATACCTGCAGATTTGATGCTTTCAAAGTGCATGCATACGTCTACTTCATTTCGACATACGTGTAAAAAGCTCATTATATGGTGAACTTGGTAGACATTCATTCCGCGTCTTTCACCATCGCCGTCCTATCATCTCATTTAGTTTTTGCTCCAGTCTCATTAATGCGTTGCTTCTTTCGTGACTTCTTGTTCCTGTTGCTCGCACTGCTGAGACTTTGCTTCACCTCACAGATGAATGACCTCGTCCGCCTCCCAGGCCATTCACTTTTTATCACACATCGGTACAATGGTGAATGTACTCCCGTCTAGTCGCTGTGCGTATCCAAGCCAATGAAGTACATTCATTTGATGTCTCTTCGTTGGGGGAACATCCAATCATCGTTCAATCTTCCACTGGCCTAACTCCTGCGAATTTTTCCGCAAATACAATTATTAATGGAAACATATAACCACTAAATTCGCCACGAAAGCATTTGGCAAGCAGTGTTTGGTCACCAGCCGCAAATAGGGAAGATGATATTATCCTGCAAGCCACAATGTGATTGTCAGGCTGGGGTTCTTTTTGCCACTGGCTCCGAAAGTGGGAGGAATGGGAAAAGGGATCAGGATGGAAATTGGACTCGAAGAGAGATGTTTTCTAATCTACCTCCAATGAGTAGGATGGATGAAATATTCCGATGCATTCCTGCTGCTCCTCTCTGCGTTTAGGTTGAGAATTGTGGGCAGAGGAGAAAAATTCTTTCACGTGTGCTTTAATCAGTCTCATTTTTTCGCATTTAGCTACTTTCTAGACCAGTGCTGGACATGGGTTCCATTCAAGTAGAAATATGTTTTCGGGGGAGCCTCGTACTCATATAACTGGAAAAAATTTAGCAACTTTTGCCTGTCGTCTTTTTTAAATTTATATTTCCATCGGTCAATTTTTTAACGAAAATGTAAGCCTTATTTTGTAATTTTTATCAACTCGTGAAGTACTTATTTTCGCTCTGGATCCTTGGCGATAACTGAATCTTCGCACGGTGTGGAATTAGGGAAGTGACTCTTTTTTTCACATTGCCATCGCCTTTGAAAGAATGTTTTACTAAATCTCTGTCTCTTTAATGCTGTTTCGAAAACATATTACTTATTCCACCATATTAGGCCCGAAGCTAATCCCTAGAGTAATGCACATGCATTTAACTTGGCCCGCTTCTACAATATTAACTATTTCCTTTAGGTAAAAATAGGGTATTGATCGATTTTCTTGACTAGAAGTTCATTGCCGGGCTCTGATTGCATCTCGATTTGGCTCTATTTATATGAAAATTCTCAGCTATCAACGCACGATTTTGCGTATTCTCATGAAACTGAGTTTTAATTTTGTGGAAAAGCATGGGAAGAAGTAATTAGATCCCAATATTTATTCTCTCCTGCTCCGACATTCAATCTCCTTTAGCATCAATACGAACTACCTACCTACTGGAATTAGTACGTCTTTTCAAGACTTTCTCATCATGTATCCGTTATCTCTTCATTAATAATTAATATTCATGGTTAGATGATTAATCCGGCGATTGGTTTTCGGTTCAGTTTCCTTAAAAAACACGTATCCAAACTGTTTGATAACATTTATTTTTATAGAAACCAAATTCAAACTGTTATAAATATGATCAATATTCTAAGATGTCTGAGTGAATTTGAGGCATACATATGTCTTCCAACGAAGTTGTAGATGCGTGAGAAAAAATATAAACCTAAAGTAAAACCTGGTGTACTAAGCGGTTAAGTCAGTTCTGAGAGAGTATTAAATCGATGTAAATAGTCAAAGATTGAGTCTTCTTAATAAATATGGTCGAAAGATAATTTTTATTTTAATATTCTTCATTGAGGTGTAGCAGTGGTTTTTTACGTATTAACTGTAAGAAATGAACGAAGAAAACGTGGGAAGAAAGGCAAAACGTTATTTTGGATAAAATGCTTTGACGGATTTTCAAGAATGAACAAGTATTGAAAATTGGATCTTCTACGTCGCCTTTCTGGCAGTCTCGAAGCTTGAAGAAAAATTTTTAGGTATCACTCAATATCAAGCTTCCTGTTTCCTGACTTCTCTCATGAATGTTTAATGAAATGTATCACTTTCATAGCGTGTATTGTATCTGACTCATGATTGCCCTGGTGTCGTTGGGCTGCTGAACAAGGAAATGTTCCTGGCGAATGACGTTTTATTCAGCACGACGGAACATATTTCATAGGCCTGCAATTGCGTCGTTGGAGTGACGGTTTGGAAGGCTACTCACGTGAGCGCGGCAGGGGAAAATCAAATGAATTTAACTCCGGCGGTTGGTGTAAGGTAAACGAGAGGTCTCTGCTGTTAAACTCTCGGAGAATGGTGTCGAACAAGGTGTTGACAGTTGATTATTGTTGCGTAGCTTCATACGTGCGCCTGAGACTTTGTAACTGCGAAGAAAATTACTCATCTGTACTATAGTCTATAGGTTTATAGTTCATAGCTAAACCACGTTAACCTTCAGTGGGACTTCTGCGCATTAGGTAGCGATGAAGCTCAGCTATTCGACGCGTGTAGCAAACAATTCATGATCGGAACGGTAAGGTGATGTTTTGATATGAATTATAGGTCACAAAGATTATCAAAAAATATACGAGAAAGTGTTAAAGATGGCTGAAGCGCCTGTGGGGTTCCACATTGGGGGGAGAGACCTTGTGAATTTGTCGAAAAAACTAGACAAATGGGATGTCGGGGATGACGAGGAGGTACGGATGAAATAAATATTTAGGAAAGGTGGAAATGGATCTTGAAAATGAATATCAAAAACACACAAGAGTTATAGTTTTTATAATAAGGAGGAACAAATTGTTGCATTGAATCAGATGTCGTTTCATATTTCAAAAATCAGCATCCTCATGATCGGAGAGAAACTAATTGTAGGTATAACGTCCCGGATGAACCATTTTAGCCGACTCAGTTTTGATGCATGGGCTAAAGCACATATTTATGCCTGCGGGGAAGTTACAAGCGACAGTATTAATTTAAACCTTTTTAAGTACAGTGTCTCATTCTATCCACGTTTCATGGACTAAATGAGGAGGAAAGTACATAAAAAGAGATAACAAGAGGTAAGGTCAGTAGCATTAGATAGAGAAGGGCGGGGGGCTGAAGTCAACCAATCTTAGGATTGAACGAATAATGATGATCCACGTTTATGATCAGAGGATGGTATTTTTGATATTTTACATATTTTTGGAGAGTTAATGAGGTGGAATTATTCTCAGCCGAATGATTTTTAGCAGTAAATTTGTCTAATTTGAAATGCAGTAAGTTTCCTCTGGTAAAATGCTATAGTTGAACATATCTTTAATTACTCATGAAGTTCATTTTTGGACGTCTTATCATTAGGAAAAATATGTGAAAAAATTTGGTTGATGACGTTTTATCAAATATCATCGTGAAAAAGGATTATTTGTTAATTCAATGAAAAACTGGATTAATTGTACAAACTTTTTTTATTTGCTAAAAAATGACTCCTGATAGTCACTCATTCTTTTCTTTTTCGTACACGTGGTTATACAACAGTATTTAGCGGAATATTAGACATTGTAGAGGATCAGAGGACGCTTAGCATACGCTGAATCATGCTTTGTCGTGCAGACATGCCATGATCTTAGAGACTTTGCGTCTCGTGAGCATTGATTGAGGACTTGACGAAATAGATGGGGATTCCCTCGAAACAAATCACTCTCTAAAAATACCTAGAATGACAGACAACTCCTTGCTCTTGGAATCACACTCATCTTGGAGTATTGAGAATGTCTATTGGAACTAAAAACAGATGTTATTGCACTGTTTGGATTTTGAAATGCTTTTAATTTAATAGCATACTTGGTGGATAGGAATACAATTGGGGAATAGGAATTTATGTTGTAAGTATAACTGTAAATACGAGGACGTCGACTGTTTACTTGGACTTTTTATCATGAGTCACAGGGACTAAAATGAAAGTGAATTATTTCTCTTCGAATGATATTAGTATACTTTTCTCGGGTAACACACCGTGTTAACGTTTCCAGTTGCCAACGTTTCGATTGGTGCCTCGCTTACCTGAGGAGTGCGGAAAAGTATCAACGACATTTTAGGCTGGGGCAATTGGAGAAGTTGTCCAAAGCTGAGCGTAGGTTTCACATGGACCATAGATTTAAATGGTATCGTGCCCGTTTGGTTTTCCACTCGAAATATTGCTGGGATATCCTCACCTCCTAGGCCATCAAAATCCGTCTGAAGAGAATTAATTTTAACCGGGATTCAGGTTTCCAGTTAAACGCCATATGGAAACCATGGAAACTTGGAGCAATCGGCGAGGTTTCGGAAAAATCAGTGCGAAGGAAGGCCACTGTTGACCAATCCGCAGTCACAGAGCTCTTAGGAGAAATATAAGTCGGCTCATTTTTGATAACAAAGTTTATTAGGGCTGCAATTTTTAAAATTTCAATTCCCTGATGATATTAAGCGAGACGGCTATCGAAGCGTTGGCATAAGGGAAACGTTAACCCGGTGTGTTACCCGAAAAGAGTTTGCGTACAAGAACGGAGTTGGCTCATTACTAAAACTGCAGGACAAAGGCATAAGACCGTGAAAATCGCTCAGGACACTAATTGAAAACTCTTCGGTACCCTTTAATTGTAGCCTTGAAACCGTCAAGCTTCTGACGCTTTTCTCTCCTGCACTTTTCGGTGCTCTTCGGAATGTCCTTGGATTACCGGAAGATCAACTATGTCTACCTATTAGTAGGTATTTTGCCTCTCACAAAGTATTTGATTCTATGTCAAGAGATGGGAAAAACACATTTGGTGTACTTCTCAGTCATGTAATATATTAATACGGTTGTGCATGTATTGGGGGCGCTCTAAGTGAGACAATCAATCAAATGAAACCAAGGCCTTCCTGCACATAGCTGAACGCTCTTACCTCTTCACAACCTTGTCGCTTTCAGCTTGCTATCCGCGTTGGAAATGTACAAAATCTTTTATCCTTTTCATTCGCATTAGTTGTATTATCTGAAATATTTTTCTGACCCGTATTCTGTCGTATTTCAGATGTATGATGTCAAATGGGAATCGGACCGATGAAACTATTTTTACTGAGTCGTCACTTTGAATTAATACAGAATAATGGATTTTATAGCACATTACGCAATTCCTCGGGTGGGTGACAGCAAGTGTGAGTTCATGTGAACAGCAAAAGATCGTGAGATGAGCCCTAATTTTGCTAATTAGGTCAGTGGTTCCCATCCTGTGGTAAGCGTACCCTATGGGATACATATTTGGCGTCTTGAGATTGCGAAAGGGAACTTGAATACTGGCGGTTTAGGCGTTGTAAATGCAGCGAGATTGTAATAATGACATTTTTGGGCATAAGATATAATTTTGACATTTCTGACATAATTTTGGATTATGGATGTCTAAAGGATACGCAATCAAAAAAAAAAAGATTAGGAACCGCAGTTTTAATTGATTCCACAATTACGGAATCCGAATCGATGCGATGCGAAATCCTCGAAGTTTTTTTTATTTTGACATTTTCATAAAATTTCCTTTGAAACTGGAAAACTATCTTACTTGCACTGATTGTAAGGAAATGCAAATTTTAGCACATCTCCACGGCACGTAGCATCATTGCGCTCTAACAAATACTGAAAGTTAGCGTATTGTATAACGTTACGGACATCTCAGCTATACCTGCATTACGGTCTAGGATATTTCTGTATAACTTACCCACAAAACTCTGTATACGGTAAAGATGATAGGAACTTCATTGATCGCAGATGAGTTAGGTGGTCTATAGGCTCTACTGCCTGTGATAATTTCCCTGACCATAGTGTCTTTAGTTTTTCTCTCAAACCTATCTTCATTTTTAGCTTAGTTTTACTGTCCAAATTCATGCTCCTGATCACTTGTCCTTAACCAGTATTATCCTCTATTATCTTCATCAGGCCGTTACCCATACGAATTAGACGATATTTTACAAAATACCCATGATAACCCAGGACTATAATTATATCATGCGACTACGAACCATCTCTCGAAGACTCGTTACGCGTATGAAAGTCACTCAGACAATTTATCAAAGAACTAGCCGCGCAGTAACTATCTAGGAACTAACCGCACAGTAACTTTAATGGAGTCACCCGCTATTGATCACACAATGGTGTGAAATTTACAGTAGAAAAATCATTCGCTTGGACTTGGAAACGAACACAAATCCCTCAATTTCGCGCCGAGGGATCTGGGTTCGATTCCCAGTCAAGGCGAATTATTTTTCCACTGGGAACTTCACGCAAGACAATTTAGCTTTGGTGAGAGCCGGGAATTTTTGTGTGAGTGTTATGAAATCGCAGGGCGCCCCTTCACATGGGAGTGCCTGAGGACGGATGGTAAAAGGCGCAGTTTCTGCGAAACAGGAGTCAGAATATGCGAATGTGACTTAGGCCGTTGCGCGAGCGTGATCTAGCCAAAGGTGGACTTGTGCGGAATGGTAAACGGCCGTGAGATAGGAATCGGGTTACGAGTCGCAATTGTTTTTCGTAGATGACGGAGATCAAGGATGTCGGGACTCTTCCGCTCCTCACGTGGGAAGAGAATTAGGTTGAATGAGAATGAGAAATGCTTCCAACGGGCAGAATAAAGAATTGGCCTGTGATTCACCAAGGATTTTTGGGAAATGGTGGTTTGGAGGTATGTCTACCTGAGACACGTGCATGTCTGTGAGCTCTTTGTCTCCAAATTCATGCGAAATATGTCAGATAATATTATTGACGATGGGCTATGAAAAAAGTAATCCTAATGCGTAGTAATTAGTCTGCAAGTAATATTGAGAATTTAGTTTACCTATACTTAAAATGTTTACTTACTCAATACGAAAAAAATCCATAACTGTCCACTAAGGCCTTATGGTTTTTAAAGTATGAACCCTATAGATACTTAGAAGTGGTGTTTGAAAGGATGAAAGTAATTTAAAATCATGAAAGTGCTCTTAATGTTGGATCTATTATCTCAATCCCCCTCTATTAAAAATGGATTGGTAGACGCCAAGACGCGATGAATTGGATGACGAAACTTGATTAGTTTTTTCTCATGTTTCGTTGAGCCAGTGTTACAGGTAAATTATTTCCTAAGCTTTCAGACTTACCAGTGGGTACATTTTAAAATTAAAATGAACTTTACAAAATTGGTTATATATTTCATATTATTCCTCCGTAGATCCCTCCAAAGATAAAATCACACCATATGCTACTCTCCATTCACTCTTGGTTCTATGAGCTAAAGCGCTGAGAAAGACGGGCGGGGATAGCGATTTTTTTCATCACTATTTGACGGAGTTACTTCTGTCTAATACGACGGGAATTATAGCTGTGACAGTTCCATTCTCCTTGATGCCTACGTGATTTTATTTTAGCCTCAGTAGAAACTACGAGAGTAGATGGAAAAAACGTCATTGAATTATGCAATGTCTTCCAATCATAATGAATGAAAATAATATTCGCTTTGACCTCGATAAAAGGATGGGGCTAATGACGTTAAAGCGTGTTTTAAGCCTAATTTCAATGTTAGTTTTAGGAATTACGTAGCTACATTTCAATCACTGGTATCAATGTGTTCTACTGTTTTAAGGTAATTGCTTAATGGAAAATTGTAGTCATCTCAAAGTACCAAATTCTCCTGCCAGACGTTTTCTCTCGTCTGAATGTTACGCGAAATTTTTCATTAATGCGTTGAGCCATGAATCGCGTGTGAAAGGTGTGCCGTTGGTATGTCTTGCATGCACTCAAATAATTATACTATAGTTATAAATACTGTTTCACTTTGCTTGAGAGTGCATTATGAAATTAGTTGATATATCGATTTAATTGTCTTATTTCAATTTAAGAATACCTATTCGATACGGAGATCGGTTTGATATTCGAGGTCCTCCCTGCCATGTGTAAGACTAGAGTGGTACAGCGCCCTTACGCAGTTCATAGCTTTAAAGTAAGGGGAAAATTCATTTCCATGAACCACTTGAGGTTTCTCTGCAGGTCATGGAAGGCTGTTCTGTTGTGATGGAAGATTCTCATGACTGGATTTAATGATGTTCTGGATTGCTACATATTTACTATAGATTTTTCATAAGTTTTCGGAAGCGGAGCTACTTGCGCTTCTATAGGAAATACCGGAAATACGTAGTTTCATTCGCAGAATTTTTTGTGCTTACTCTCCATTTCACTGCACATTCGATTATCAGTAAATACGTATTATAATGTATGAGTTGCGAAGATGTATTAACGGTAAAATTTATGGCTCTTTTCGTTTCCCTTTGGTTATTATATTTTTAACCTTCGCCATTATTATTTAGTGGTCTCCATGTTTATTTTTGCTCAGCCTTTTCGGTGACATTTGCAGTGTATTGAACGGAGTGATCCATAATTACTAATATTCTTAGTTTGGTGTTTCAAATAATCAACCTGTCGAATCATGTCATTCAAATGAAAGTGTATGATTATTTTTGTACTGAAACTAGTTCATGAATGCATTGGCTATCGGACGCAGCTGGCGTAATAACTACTTGGCATTAGTAAAACTGGAGAAAAATTGCCCGTCGTGGTAGTCGTTGGTAAAGCACTGGCATGGCAGTCTCATCCAACAGTCTTTGGTCCACAGTACACCTGGAGCCTGGATATTTTCTTTTCCCCATGATAGAATTTACGGTTAGATGTTTCGATATAAATGTAGGAGCTCGGACCACTGTAAACTCAGCTAGAGCGCTAGCCGTGAATAAGGGTGCTGATCGTTACCTGTCAACTGGAGGGATTGTGTTTGAAGTATATTATTAATACTTATGATAAATTTCGCTTCGGCGAAATATGGCAAGTTCGAAAATAGCAGTAGCAGCAGCACCCAAATCGATTCCAATAAATGGCATCATTTCTGTTTCTTTAGCGTGCGACCGTATATGTCGTAATTTAAGGTGATTGGAATCTTTTTCTTGCTACCTCAATTGTTTCGATGCGTTTCAAAGACAGTTAAGGTGGTTGAATTCCAAGATATCTTTCCTATTTGTATTTGTATTCGTTACAAGAGATGTGCGAATAGACCCATGGACTGATGATACAGAGTTAGTGTGACATAGCTTATTCTATTTTTGAAGTGTTGATAAACAAGTAGGCTCAACTGTGAGGAAATTCATGTTACTCATGAAAATACTTTATATCTTTCCATAGTGATTTTAAATACTTATGGGTCATCCTCTTGAAGCAAAAGTAACTGAAGATAGTTTTACGCGTGGAAACCAGGGGTAAAAATATAAAATAAAGAGGCACAAAGTTGTGGTATGATGTAACAATCCACCAAAAATTGCTCACATATGTCATTGCAATAATAGCATTAAATCAGCATTCAATACGTATAATTATTATCACGCGCTATTAGAACGATAAAATATTGAGCAAAAAAAGTTGTCGTATTGAGTTGTTGAGTGTTCGACCGAGATATTACTTTGCTTAAAATCGAAACAATTTGGCCTCGTGCTGGTGAAAAATATCCCATCTTTTCACCTACGACTCTTACCTTACGAGATGTTTGCCGGAATGTAGATCATATCTTGGGATCTATATTCAGGCGCAGACTAGTTGTATGGATATGCACTCCAGGGAGACATTGTTTAAAAAAATGAGGAAGTGGTGTCGAATATATTCCGTTAGAAATATAACTGTATGTATGCTCTCTCAATTTGAAAACTATGTTATAACTTACTTTAATATTTCTTACAGAATCGCAGAAAATCCTCGGTTGTGAGGGAACTTACTGCGCACGGTGCAAAGCAAGTGAATCACTTAAAGTTTATATCTATTCAGTGATTCCTGTATTAAGTGGCCACCACTGGACCCAAGAAATGACGGCCGCTTGAGGTGGTGACCGATGGATGAAGGTTAGATTTTCGTTGGTTAAATGGGAAATTCATTTCGGAATAATCGGCCGCTGACAGAGAAGACCTCTCAAGTGACATGGCTGCTGAGGTAGATTTCACTGTACATTTACAATTAGTCAGGAATGAATTTCCCGTAAAATCAATGTAAATTTTACCTTCATGCAGCGGTCACACCCTCGAGCGGTCATTTACGGTGTTGACTGCATTACACAAGTTTCTCTGTACTCAAAAGAGTTTCAGCAAAGTAATTTTTTTTATTGTCCATAATATTAAAATATTTTCTTCATGCTTCTCTTAACTTACTGAATTCCAGGAATAAATTTGTAGGCGGTCTCTGTTATGAAAAGAGAGAAATTCGCTAAAACTATCATAACCGCTTGGAATTCAAGGCCATGCTGTTTTTTGCCAAAATCTTTACTTTCACTGTATTTAATTGGAAATAACTATTAAAAAGATCACACTAAACACATTAACTAGACCCGGGCTTCAACAATTTATCGTCATCATCAGGTGATAATGACGATAAATCAGGTGATGAGGACGATAAGTCAGCTGGTGTTGACAAAAAATAAGGTGATGATGACGCTAATTCGTTGAAACCCGAGTCATATTAGATGTGTTAAGTGTGGTCTTTGTAAAAGTTATTTCCGATTAAATATAGTGAAAATATGGAGTACCACAAATTTACTGAAGGGAGAGTTTTATTTAAAATCTGTACTCTCTGAGGCGCGATTTTCCCTATTTATATCTTTAATGGATAGAGTCATCGAGTGACACTAGGGCAAGCGTCGCAAATCTCTCAGGATCGACTTTTAGAGTTCTCACTCCGCGGTCCATGAGCTTTAATCGGGCTCGCGGTTGGGGGTAGCGGCGAGGAGTGGGGGAAGAGCTGGATAGCCGGGTGGGGGAAATCGAAGGATGCTGTGAGTTTGTGGACCGGAGTCATTCATCGGGACAGTCCATGATCTGGGCCGCTCGTTTGGTTCCGCTGCGACATTGTTTGAGCATGGGTCCCGTTTAGCTCCACGGTCGGGGGGGCGCTGGAGTACGAAGGCGACAGACGGGGCGTGAACGGTGTCCTTCCTCGTATTGTCCTTTTGGTTAGATTCGATCACGGACGCTTGTAGTGTCACACGGCAATGCCCCAAATATCTCAGGCCCGTAAAAAAATACCCCGGTGGGAGTCTCTCTCTCTCTTGAGAACACGTGATTCTCGTCCCGAAGAGCATGTAGTTTTCAACTTTCGTCATTTGAACGATCGCGTTGAGGAAAAGCGATGTCGTTCTCTATTCACGGCCGACTCTTTTGATTGATCTCCTGACTGACCTTCGTGATCGTATTAGCGTAGATACGTGCCATGATCGACTATTTATCACTCTTGAGCAATTATCTCTCTCTTGGAAGCTGAGAGAGAAAAAAAGTGTACGCCGCATGCTCGTTTCCTCGTAGGTTTCAATGATGCCAAAAAAACGTAGGTCGCAATGTTTTGGTCCATTGCGACAACGGGAGGGCCATCGACCTAAACATTATAAACGATTTGGTTCGTTTTTCAATTGATTTCACCTTGAAATACGTTTTTCTTTCCTTTCCCTTTTCATAATGAGCATCATTCGTCGAAGTATTTTGAAAATGGAACTAAACGATTGATCCCCGTGCTTCATATTGGCCCTCAAAATAGTCATGTCCCCGAAAAGATTTATTACTTTGCTGGTTCAGTAAAAAACAAATGCTTTCCACTGACATTCGTGAGGAGGTTTATTCTGCAACTTTGATTCTATGAAATGGTGTCGCAGGTGTATAAATCGTTTTATGATGAATCTTTAACTTTTGTCGGGCTCCTCTTATGAAACCATGCCATTACCATTGAGACCGTAGGCTGCGCGTTGATGAAAGTGGAGCCGTAGCGGTAATATAATACAGTATTTGACGTGGAATCTCGAGAGATTCATTTGATAAAAAGATGTTGGCATAATTAGTTTTATGTTTTGTTGGGCTCTGCACTCATAGAGTTTTGATTGATCTTCTTCTGGCCCGAGAATGCTCATTGTACAAAGTTCTTTAGCTGTCATGTATTCCGATCACCGAAGGCTGTCACACGAGGAGTAGTCTTCCACACATAATTATGTGTTAATATTTTCGATTTATGTAAATTTACCCATGGTATGTTCTCTTATTAACGATTTGATGTGAAGATGCCTCGCAATACTTCTGATGAAGTTTAAACGCAGTATCATCCTCTTATAAGCTGATAGTGATTATTAACCTAGGAAAATTGAATAGAAAAAATTGTTGAAAATGATTTCCATGCTTCTACAAATATAAGTTATTTGCCATTAAGTTTATGTGCGCTTAGACTGCTGGTCGTAATAAATTTGATTTAAACAGATTCAGGCGAGATATCGTGGAAGTTCGTCTCATTATATCAGAAACAACAATTGCACTTCTCCGCAGGATATTTTAATGAGTACGACACCTTTCAGCTCGTAGGTACAAGACACATTGAGCAGAGGGCATATCACATTTATACATTCGACATGTTTCATGGAAGGGAGGGCAGGGAACAGAAGTAAGGTAGTGAGAAGTGGTAAGTAAACGAAAAAAACCAAGGAAACAGGAAAACAGGGTAGGAGAGGGATAAATATTTTTGCTTTTCCATCTACCCGGTCTTCCCCTTTCCATTATTCCCCCTCCTACCCTTTGTTTTCGTGATGTTTCCTTGTTTTTTTTCGTTTACCTATCACTTCCCCACCCTACTTCTGTTCCCCACCCCTCCTTCCTTCAAACGTGTCGAATGTATAAATGTGATGTACACTCTGCCTAATGTATCTTTTGCCTGATGATGGCTCTGCGAGCGGAAACGCGTCGTACTCATTAAAATATCCGGTGGAAAAGTGCATTTGATGTTTCTGTTATAATATGACGAACTTCCATGATATCTCGCCTGAATCTGTTGAAAACAAATTCCTTACGACTAGCAATCTAAGCTCACATAAAGTCTAAGTCAAATGACTACAAAATTAAGCTTATATTTGTAGAAACATGGCAGTCTTTTTCAAAATAATTGTTCTCTTTCAATTTTCCTCGGCGAATAATCACTATCAGCTTATAAGACGATGATACTGTGATTAAACTTTATCGCTTCGTACTCTTCAAAATATCCTGTGGAAAAGTGCAATCGTTGTTTCTGTTACAATGAGTAATGCATTTGATTCCTGTTACCTCTGTTCGATTCTGATATCTGCTCTCCTGAGATTTTATGGTTAATACTGATTGGTTTTATTCGATTTGGTCTCGCTAACCCAACATAAAAACGATTACTTTATTGTAACGGAGATTTGTAGCCTATATCCCTCCTCGATGGCTTTAGGAAGATCTTCGAGAGATTAGTGCGCTGGCCGATATGTCACTTCGTTCTGGAGGCCGGCTTTCGAAATGTTCAGCTTCCGCCACGGTCACTTAATGAGTCAGCAGCTGGCGAGGACGGCTCACTACGTCACAGAAGCACGGTGGACTGAAATCGAACAAACCTGGTTAAAACTCAAAATTGATCCTTTATTAGCCTTAAGTTGAAACTTCGCGTGGCCATCAGCCATTGATTGGTATAGGAGGTGACTCCTCTTACGTTTCATTTATTTCTCATTTAAAATATGGGCTCAAAGGTAAACAAATTTTACAAAGATCGCCTGTATTTAATTTTGCATGACAGTTACCCTCGTCAGGCTGATAATGAACTCGTTGGTGTAAGTGTGTGGTGGAAAAAATGTACACCCCATTAAAATATTTTAGTTCTATAACTTTTTCAGTATTTATCTTCTTTTTTCAAAGAACCGCGGAACTAGCCGCGCAGTTACTTCAATAGAGTCACCCGCTAGTGATCACACATTATGTGAAATTTACAGTGGATAAATCATTCGCCTGGATTGGGGATCGAACCCAGATCCGTCGAGCGAAATCGAGAGATCTGGGTTCGATTCCCATCCAAGGCGAATGATTTTTCCACTGTAAATTTCACTCAATTTATCTTCTTATTGCCATATTTACTGCTGATGTATAGCAGTATGGCGGGAACAGTTATGTCTATGTTTTACAATTACGCTGGGAAAAATTTGATTTGGGCAAAGATAGTCGCGGAATCATTCACGCGCGAAACACTCTATAGCCCAAATTTAAAGCTATCCGGGACTAGCCACGGAGTTCCACTTTTATGGAGTCACCTGCAATGCAAAAATGTGCAAAATTCCACAGAGAAAAAGGATGATTTTTTTCCTCTGTGGAATTTCGCACTCTATAGCCCTTATACTGTGTGGTTCCCAATGGCATTTACTGTGACCTTTTGCAATTATGAAAAATAATCGATTTTTCTAATGTGCGGCGGAGATAGTTTTTAGGTTGCCTGTGCACGGTCAAATATGATGGGCTTGGGAAGCTATTTTGTGAAAAATGGAGTACGTTCACGCAGTTGAGGAGCCTTGCGTTTAGATGGCATTAAGACTGCATTCTTCGTATAACATACATTTTGTTTGAAATTTTTGTAAACGTTTGAAATCAGAAACGCGATACCTATTTTAATCGTCTTTCGCTGGATTATGCATTGATTATACGAGTTATTCAGGTATTTGCTTGATGCTCTTAAAAATGAATATAATTATGCTGACCAAGTTGGCCACAAATTCATGTGGCATCTTGATAATAAGTAAGTGATTTTGAACATGGACATCATAAGTATACGCTTCTTAGAAATTTTACGTGCATTTATGTATCGTCACATTTTTTAAAAATTTCATCGGACAATAGCCAAAAAATTCGATTGCAAGGAAAAATGTCCTGATCAGGAAACATTAGCGCATTTTGATGGTTCTCCGTGGCGAACCCAAGAATTTGGTATCAAAGGGATAAATCACTCTCATGAGTTAGCTTGCAGACAAAACTCGCGGTTGGGCAGTTATCAACCTTAGGGCGTTCTGATTGTCATTATAAATGTTATTAATTTACTATACTTTGCGCAGATAAGCACCTCTACTTCAGTTAGCGAAAAGATAAGTATCGGGAATGAACGGTCTAGACATTGGTTGACCGAATCGTGCTTGAATACCTTCACTGTTCGAGAAAAGTCTTATTTCTCGAAATAATGAGCGTTTTTCTGTTCCCCCAATCAAGGACAGCTTGAGGCTAGCACTCTGTGATTGTTTTGTCAGTGGCGTCGGAAGAAATGTTCCGGCTCGGCAAGGGTACATTAATCTTAATCGTGATCATCTCTGGATTGTAGTGACGAGGATAATTTGCATGATGGCTGACCGGGAGGTGAGGAAGAAAAAAAAGGCCGTAGGAGTGGCAGGAGGTATTAGAATGAGGTCGGTCCGTGCCTAGCCGTGGCGTGGCGTGCGCTAATAGCCTTGCATCGGCGAGCGTTGATTGGGCCGGGAGGAGCCGAGCGACGTGGAGGCTTAGGAGAGCTCTCGGGTCGGTGGGCGGACGCTGTCGACTCAAGGATCGCGGAGCATGCGAGTGTGGACCAATGCTCGCTATCGAATGGTAATCCAAGACGAGGCAAGTGCGTCGCGCGAATAAAGGAGGTCGTTTGAATGCAAATGGGTGGGGGGACAATGGAAGAGCGAAATTTTATGAGCTCCTTCGTTTCGGGATATTACTGCTCTCAATCATCGACTTTCATTCTTGCATGCCCATCGGGATGTTCACTGTTAGTATTGGTTTAAGTTAGAAAAATCTTACCTACGCAGACCGGCTTTATATATTTTTATGATTTGAGTTTAAGGAGTTTTCATTAATTTTCGCTTGTGAAACATGAATGAGATCTTGAAACTTTTTATTTCGCTTGATTTGGAAGATGAAGCCATAATTATTTGTGGCTAAAAATGCTAGAGTTCTAGTTAAGAACTTGAAATTTTTGGTGCTCAACTGACTGAGAGATTATCTGACCATGTAATCAAACACTCAAATGTTAGGTCAGACACAAAATCTTGCCCGGGAGTGGTCTCCTATCAAGGAATTAAGGGTGGCCAGGCCGGGTGGTAACTAAATTGGTTTCACCCATCAGCGACTCGGACACTTCACTGCTTATTTCTCATGTTCCTTAATTTTTGAAATAGGTTTTTGAATGAGAAATTTTGAAGGTATAGTGAAGGTTAGCTAACTGTTTTGAGATTAATGTTAAGGAAGTATAGGATGGAAGAAATACTCAATATTTTTCTATTTTATTTGCTGTTTGTTGTCAATAATGATGAACTTAAAATGCAGGTTTTGCTAAATTTGTAAATTACTATTTTATTCATCTCGGAATCTGTAATGCAAAACGCGAATATTGCTGATGTTATGAGCAATGGGCCAGGGATGGAAAAGAGTTTGATTTATATAATACAATACATCTAACGATTGGAGGTGAGAATTCAGGGCGAACGAGGTAGAGAAGAATAAAAATCTTGGACGGTATGAAGGGAGGCAATAAATACGAGGTTCAAAAAGAAATGAAACGATCGAAAATAGAAAGATATCAAAGAAACTTTAGAAAGGACTCCTCGTGATCGGTAAAGTTAGTGGCAGGGCTGTCCATGGGCCAGACATTTATTTGTTGGAACACCTTGTTAATGATGTATATTTCTCCAAGGAAAGGGAATGTAAAGAAAATATGTAACGGTAGATAAGTATAAATATAGAAAATAGGTGAACTGCTCAGGAATATAAAGTTTATTTAATGAAATCTGATTTATCTATACGTGAGTCATGGATACATATAAAAAGTGAATTTATGAGCATCAAGGCTAACAAAGAGTTCAAGGTGGGAAAGGCAAGGTCTCTGGAAGAGGTTGAGGGAGTAAATAAGAGTGGATGTACAAGAGAGGCAATGAGACTTTGAAGGTTGTGGCTGAAGGAAGAATGCGTAGTAGACTAGGAGTATTGTGGGGAAAAAGATCAGATATCTTGAAACAGGAATTATATTGAACCGAAAAATGAAATAATGAATGTAAATGGGTGAACAGAGCATTTCGTCAAAATTGCTTCTATCGTATTTTCCAGCTTATTCGACACATGGACATGAAAGGTGTACCTTAGATTTAACAAACGAAACTGTTTCAGGCGTTACTTTGTGGAAGTTTTTGATATTCATGATGAAAAGATGCTATTGTGTTAATTTCACACTAATTTATTAAATTAAAATCGACCCGGGTTTCAGCAACCGAGTGCCATTTTCAAGGTACAACTGACTTGAGTGGCAGAGTATACATATATACAGAATAGGTGGAGGAAGAGGGAGGAAAAGAGGGAATCTCGTACATTGGTCAAACAGGACGGAAAGTGAAAGACAGAGTCAAAGGAAATAGGAACCACTAAGTTAAGATGGAAATTCAAAATTTAGTGAAAATTTATGCACAGACAACCATTTTAGTGATTTTTACCCTGAGATTTTACATGCCTCTGACAAGGGTTCTAATTTGGATTTTTAGAGCAATTAGAAATTGTAAATTGCCTGCATATTTTATGCAATGACCATATGTTCCCCACCCATTCCCCCCTCCTTAACATAAAGCTTCCCTCTTTCCACAACAGGCAACCGTCCTAGTCATCCATTCTGTTCTTGTTTACCTACAAATTAATCAGTTTTCACCCAATTGTACTCATCCTTTCCGCCGCCTTTACGTCACCTCTATTAGTATACCTCCACACCCTCTCCTTCTCCTTTCCCCTCTTTTCCTCCCCCTCCCTCCACTTTTACTGTACATATACTCAGCCACTCAAGTCAGTTGTAACTTGAAAATGGCACTCAGTTGCTGACACCCGCGTCGGTTTTAATTTAATAAATTAGTGTGGAATTAACCAAGTTGCATATTTTCATCACGAGTACCTTAGTTTTGGCAACAAAATTCAAAATTGTAAATAATCTTTCCACTTCTCTTCGAAATAGTTTACGGTGATCCAGAGAAGCAATTTTTTACCAAATGGTGAAACTAATATGGCGACTTGGCGTTTTCCGAACCTTCCTCGTGCTAATTTATACTTACGAATATTTGTAGAATTCGTATTAATGTGATTTCAGCTTCAGGTCTTGAGGCAATATCTGCACCTGAAATTTGACACATTAAACGGACGGTTTTTTTGGTTAAGTCCTAAAAAACGCGTTTTGTAAGCTGGAAAATACTATTATATCCATGGCAAAATTTCCTTGGTACCATACCATATGTGTACTTTAGATTAACCGACACCATAAGATTAACCATCAGATTAGCCATCAGCATTAACACGATCGACATTTAAGGTAGTCCGGGCGAGATAGTTCTCTAATCATAATAGAGAACATATTAGAATTATTCGTTTTAATTACACCAGCTGTAGCACACATCAATTAAATATTGCATTATTAATGATGCAATTATATAGTTTTATATGACAGAAATTGTAAGTAATTAAATGAATATATCTAAATAAGTCTTTAACTTGACTCATTTTTTTTGCGCAGTGCGTTTGAAACTCCTTCAAAACGGAAGGTTTTTTGTGATACCCAAGAACCTACTTCGGTGACAATATGATTAATTTTCAAATATAGTTGAGAAAACATACAAACTACACGCTGTTAGTTTTTTACGCCATCTAAGTGTTAGAAATACCACATTTTGTAAATAATGTCTCCCTTGAGTGCATGCACGTACCGTTTCCCATGTAACAGGGCTGGTCTTTTCTGGCAAATATCTCCGAAAGTAATGTGGTAAGGGGTAAAAGTTTTGGCGTCATTGGATAGGTGAGTAATTTTTCTTTAAAATAAGACCAAATTCATTGATTTTTAAGTAAAATGATATTTCGCTCGGACTCAATTAAATAGCAGTTCTCTATAATGATATCACTAAGCATGATTGTGAGAGTAAGAGCCAAACTTATTGGATAAATATTAGTGAAAAATGGTCTCCCACAAAGTGCAGTGCATCAAATGGAAGGAGAAATTGAGGAAGACCAAGGGTGGAATTCATAGACATTATGAGAGATGTTGAATTGAAGATTTACTGGTGAATAAACTGCACGTTGAAACCTGACTCATCTAATAAATCACAATAATAATTCATAATAATAATTCGAGGACTTTACCCCAGTGGCGGCGGGGTAAAGTTATTGCCTGCTAAACCGTGGGTCGCGGGTTCGATTCCCGCCTGGGTGGATTTATCTCCACTCAGGGCATCGGTATTTTGGTTAAAAAAGAACCTGCTGACAAACTATGTATAAATAGCTGAGCAGGACCTATTCTGGAATAATGTGCTGTGTAGAGAGAAATAATTGATAAATGAAGCTGGTAATGCGAGCAACACCAAACCAATATTCGGATCAATTATAGCTGATGATGATGACTTAATTCCAATTAAGACGTCTATCTTTCCATAAGAAAAACCTTCAAGATTTTAGAACCCCATCAGAAGTAGATCTCTTTTGGGGAATATTGGTTACATAGCAAAATCCTCACCTTGGATTGTTTTGGAATACGAGAAAATTCTTCAACACACCCTGCTCAGCTAAGCTGTTGTTTATCCGAAGTTTAGGTGATATCGATTTCTCAATGAAAATAAGTATTTTATTACTTAAAGGTTTTACTCATTTTTATAATCCATTTCTTGCGCTGGGGAATGATTTCAATCGGTTCCATTTATTTCGTTCTCCCTTGACATCCTTAAATGTTCAGAGATTGTAGCTTGCTGTCCTGACTCGTGCTACGAAAACATGCCCGATTCTAAATTTCCTGTTTGCATAAGCGCGCATTAGCAGGCCGACGTTCATCTTTGCAAACGCTCTCCGTCCTTGTAAGATCAACTGCAATTGAAAATTGAGGCTAAATCGCAGTCGGAGTTTTTGCGGCTCACAACAAAAAGATACTTATCGACGAACTGCCAGTGAAAGGCCACCCACACAATGTAATTCATCAGTCTCTGAAGGCGAGATCACTGCGCTTTTATCAACCAGCTGAATCGCAGAGGGTTCATTATGCCTTTTGTTCGTCACCGGATGTTTTTCCGTAATACTAGTAATTTTAGAAGTGTTTAGCTCTACGCGGGTCGCAGGATTGGAAAATCAACTTTGTCTAGATGGGGAATTTTGCCTTTGCCTTTTTTTGCAATACCGCCGCGATTTTGCGTGATATTCGAAATTTCACGGAAGTCGCCGCATAGGGTGGCTTTCCATTGTTGCTGTTCTCCATTTCCAAATGCTAAACCTGCCAGCCTATCATTTTCCTCACTTGTTCAGTTTTTCAACTTTTAGTATCCATTTCAAGAATTTATGTCTTGTGTTTTCCGTTATTGCAATAGTGTTGTAATAGTTGAAAAAAACGTTTTAAATTGAAATATGCTGACAGTCATTCTCCTTTGAACGTCAGTCCCAGCTCATGATTGTGAGTTGCAGATATCGCATTCAACTGATTCTTAAGGAAAATTACTAAGTTTTTTAATAAATTTCAATATGTCAGGTGGATGTACTTAAAAATACTTCCAGTGTTGATGGTACTTAAAAGTTATTCATTATACCAATTTTCTTTGCAATGAATGTGTGCGGACTATCTTCATGGCCTTGTTCTTGTATTTGATGTTTCTCTCCCAAGTTTACCATAAAGTTTACGTCTGTTTAATTTCTTCTATTCTCTTGTTTCTTAGATGAATGAGCATTGTTTGTGTTTTGCTCTTATTAATTGTTTCGAATCGTCCTGCAATAGAATTTTTTTCGTCAAATTTTGCAATTCGTTAGATATCATCCCCTGGTCAATGACTGCTGACTCTGGTTTTGTGTTTTATAATTGGCTTTTAACGTTTACTTTTTATCACTTCTTAGAATGTATGATGCATGAAATATCGTTGGTAAATTCGCAACCGCATTTACTCTCAGCATAGGATTCACGGTATTTATGATAACCGCTTTGTATAAATGGAATTGGATATATTTTGAGGCAAATCTCAAAGCTGCAATGTACTTGTATCCTCCGCTTTTTACAAATACCTTATTATTCTACATTCCAAGATACCGGGTTGGTTTTATGGCTGTTTTCTGGTTGGTTGGTGTTCTGACTTCCAACCTAGAAGTCTCGGGTTTGAGTGCCAGCAGCAATGGAGACTTATCTATGGAATAATTTACTTAGATGCGGAGACCACACATTGTGCAACTAGTCGTCCAATGTATGAAACGCTCAAATGTTGACCCATCAGCGCCATTCATATGGGTGCTGCATTTAACGAACTGGGGAAAATTAAGAGATTAGTGGGGAGGTTTTCCGATGAGAAAATGAAAGAAAGATCTCACTTTGCTGAGGTTAGCTCACACCTCGTACAAACCTCAAGCAGTAGGGACCCTAAACGTAATCCATGAAAGATAAAATAATTTAGGATAGGATATATAGAATAAATAGATAAGGAAAACCGCGCTTTATTGGGAAAATTATCCGAGCGAGCATCTAGTGCTACACAGCTTATTGAAGAACTGGGTCGGAAATCGCTTGTGACTCGGAAGGTACACGCTAGCCTTAGATTTCTTGAAAAAATCAGATCAAGTTAGTTTCTGTATGACAGGTAGATGATGTTATATTGACCCCCGTTTTATCTCTAGATCTGATAGAAGCGACAATATAAGAGAAATATGAGCTGATTGGATCCTTCTATCCAGTTACTATTAGTAATTACCGTGTATATAGCGTGGCACTGACATGCCTTTAACATGACCTCAACCTTTGTCCACTTCCGCTTATGCCTGTGGTGGCTTGTAAGGTAAGATGTAAATGCTGATGAAAAGTAGGCTAATGCCGACTTCGGGTTTCTCAGCACCCTGCCTCCATTGCCCAAATGATCCTGACTATCTTTCCCCCCAGCTCATCGATGGCACAAATGACCTCAGTAGTCACTTTTATCACCCGTTAATTTCTACAACTGTAATTTATTCCCGGCAATCACCAAAATTCGGCGATAAAATGTTATAGACGCCATTTTTTTGCGATTACCTTAGTGGAACGATATTATTACCTAATCAATCTGAGCTCAAACTAAATTCCCCAGGGTCATCGTCAAGTCTGCTGATGCGATAACCTGAGTCTCGAATCTCTTTGGCGATTATGTTTCGCATATCCTTGGACGAATCGGTTATATCGTGCCAAAATTCAATCACCGCGTTCCTGCGGATCCTTCAAATTTCGATATAATGAACCCAGACGGTTATGCTATAGGTGAGGGAGGTCACCGGATAAATATTGTTTGCGGACACTTAATTGTATGAAAGAGGTGCCGAAGGACGATAAAACGTTAAGACGCGCAGCTTGATATTCGCCATCGTCATCACCGGTGCAAAAAAAATAAACTCCCCCCGAGGCGATTTGCATATTTAATCCCTCGCGCGTGAAGAACCTGAAAGGAGGTATAGGGTTCCGGATTTCCTTTGAGAGGAACACGGTCGTTCTACTCCAACCCTGAGGGGGAAAAGTTGAATCTCGACTCGACTCGGATACTCAGGTCCGTGCGAATATGGAGCGAGGAGAGGCCGTCATTATTAAAGAGGAGCAATCACGCGTCGAGTTTGAGATATAACCACTACCTGAAAATGTGTGTTATTCCGCAGTGAGGATAATTACCATTCACTCTCCTGGACGAGCTGGACCATGGGGGCTTACGGCCTGTAGGAGAGTAAAAAGGTGTGTGAGTGTGGACGAGGAAGTTTAGCGTCCATTGGCTTAGCCGTTTCCTCTCCTCGTTCGGTTCCAGTGGCAACCGCATCCGGGCGCTTACAGCCGGCCCACGCCTCACTTTAATAAGGTCTGCCGACGCACAATGTCCTCCTCGGCTCGGCCACTTATTACCCGGGCACCCAGACTGCCTTTCGCTGTCCTTCCTCACTCCATCCCTCTCTCTCTCTCTCTCGCCCAAGTCATTTCCTGTCACTGTTTGTGTGGACGTATCATGGAGGATTCCTTTCACCCCAAAATTTCTCTCGCGTCCCACGATAGTTGCCCCGCGGGTCCCGTATATGTTTCATAAGTGGAGGGAAAAAAATCTTACTTATATCTAATCGGATACTTTCCCGGGTAAAAGGAGGAACTGCAGTTTGGTTGGACAGCAATATCAAAACAATGAGAGCTTTCCTTTCAAGGAGTTGGATTTGGTCGAGGGGTTACAGAAGGATTGGCGCAGATCGAAACACATCAACGCACACGGACGACGATTCTTGGAGCTATGTACGCAGTAAATTGTTGGTTTGTTACTCTGTAGGTGTAAAATGCCATGATCGAACGATCTGGGTATAGTTATCTAATTCTTTCGAAGATGGAATTAAAAAACTCAAGTTTTTTTCTACAGAGCAATATAAAACTTAACAACATCCACGTTGAAGCATATGAAAAATCAACTCAAAAACAATTATCTTGGATGCGATCATTGTCTTTCATATATTGCATGACTCACATGGACACGGCTGATCTGTTTCAAAGAGTTCTACTTACAATTAGTGCATAGGGTCTGAAAATTATGGGATGCATGTGCGATGTTGTGTTAAGAAGTATTGCTTTCCTTGAAATGCCATCTCAGACTCCCAAAGGTCGCAAGCATCCCTGGTTGGGACATCTCGTTGAAGAGGATAGTTTACAATAGTTTTCGCCTGCTAAGCGCTTGCTCGGCCCAAGGCATCCAATGGTTTCCTCAACTTCTATCTTGAGACGCTAGCCAGAGTTCTTGGAAGGCAGTGGCATACTTTCCCGGGTAAAAGGAGGAACTACAGTTTGGTTGGACAGCAATATCAAAACAACGAGAGCTTTCCTTTCAAGGAGTTGGATTTGGACGCGAGCGCGGACGAGCGATGCAGTAAATGAAGGCATACATTGCGAAGATTCAAATTACTCGATCGAAGCTACGTATTAACCTCCAAATTGCCTTTAAATGGCCTCTGTAACATGCCGACGACTGTCTTTGTCCATCGGGTTGAATTTCAGACGCAGGTCTGCTATATCATCATTTAAAAAATCCGACGGGAAATTGCTAAAAACAAGAGCGAAAGCAATCGGTTCTAATTTATGTATTTGATTAATGGAAAAAGAAAGCATTGTACTCTGAGAAATTGAGCACTGCGCGTAATTTTTTGTAAAAATATTTTAGTTCTCGGGATGCAAAATCAATTAATTAAGAAAATGAAAACAGTTTTCCTGGAAATTTTTACTCCACGATAAATCTAACACAATTTACTGACTACATGTTGATCAAACTGGTTCTGTATTATAGAGGGGGGCGAATGGACTCTGCTCGTAAAATACTCAGAAACTTGATCTCACCGAAATGAAGCAGCGTAGTTAGCTCGGAGTTCTTACTCGCCTGGCGAAAGAGTTGTCACAATGAAAGGAACGCGTTTTCAGTGATTTCTGGTTACTATGGTGACCTAAGTGTCCCTATAAAATGCCCATAGAACTCTTCATTTGACAATGTGTACCTTCGCGATCATACCTTCCAGTTTATTGGACGCACATATTCTAGGGAGAAAGACTGCCTGTTAGACTGACTATGGCCTGTTCATAAATTTTTTCAATGCCAAAGAACTCTATAAGTCTCCGCGCAGTCACTTCAATGGAGACACTCACCAGTGATCATAAAGTTGTGTGAAATTCAGAGCGAAACAATCGTTTGACTGGACTGGGATTCGAACCGAGACCCCTTGGGATCGCGCTGGGTGCTCTTAACAGTTAAGAACACTCAGCATTATTTTTAATTTTAATACCTGAGGAGAATTTCCCATAGAAACTGAGAATTTGACGGGAAGTCTTAGAATCAGGGTGTTCTAACAAGTAGCGGTAATTATTCTAACAAGTAGCTAGAGTTCGCACAATAGTGTGATCACAAGTGTGTGACTCCGTCAAGTCACAATTATCAAATACTGAAAATAATTTCGCAAGTAGATGACGACGGTTGAGTAGCTTATTTTGTTCAAACTCTCAGCGCGATATCTAGGGG
Organism: Ceriagrion tenellum; assembly: GCA_963169105.1. Taxonomy (NCBI): domain Eukaryota; kingdom Metazoa; phylum Arthropoda; class Insecta; order Odonata; family Coenagrionidae; genus Ceriagrion; species Ceriagrion tenellum. Next base: position 52,664,905 of record OY720637.1, read on the forward strand.
TCGGCGTTCATATCCTAGTTCAGGCGAATGAATGTTTCATCGAGAATTTCCCATACAGTTTTCATATATTTTAAATCCATTAACATCCATTTAAACTGTCATATTTTAGTATGCCGACTAAAAGTCGTTCAGTTGTTTAGTGCTTTCTACACCCAAGTCAGCGAGCCTGTACCTCTTCTGCCTTCAAACTACACCTTCGCCTCTGTGAATAACTAAACGAAGCTTTCCAGTTCTTTGGAAATACCCACTTCTCTATTAAGTAATTAATTCCGCCGTTTTCTGCGTATCTATTCCACTGTTTTCTGCGTAGCCTTCCTTTAATCTTTACCCCAATGCGTCTAGTTAATTTATTAGCTCTTTCTTGTGATTCTACGAGCGACCTGAATATATGCACCGGTTGCTTAATTGCCGCACTGAGCAAATTCATGAAAGTCGGATCTGTGCAACGCAAAAGAGGTTATCTATGTAGTCCTTAATTTGATTTCAATTATAATGTTTCTGGTTCAATGTCAATTAAGGTTATGAAACATTAATAGCTGTTTTATTTTTTCTCGCATTGTTTTTTAAACCTTGGCCGTTATTTGTAATAAAATGCTATTTTTTTTACCAAGTTTACGATTTGGTCGAACAACGATAATGTGGTTTCCCAGGTTTTGGGATTAGGTGTTTTATGAAAACCTATTGTTGAGTGATGGCTGTATTTCAATCTGAAGAAAATCACTGTTTTAAAATGGATTGAAAAGATGAATGGATGGTCCGATGGAGGAGCAGTTGTAACTATAATTTTTCGCCGTGAGATAGTTAAGTAACATTTCGATCTCTCTGTTTAAGTAGCTTAGGAAGTTCTTGAAGATTGTAATCCTATTATGTTTTTAAGAAGTCGTCAGGAGCTTATAATTGATGTAGCAAACCTAAGCGCAATTTTTAATAAGCTTTATAAAAAATTTATGTCGCCTGACTTTTAGCACCCCACAAATAGATGTCACCCGATACAGCCGCGGCATAACCTTGTGATTCGTTATATATTTTCCACTTTCTTAGCACTGATCTGCATGAAACTAAACTCAACTATGCAGAAACAATAGTTGCTACCATTTTATGTTTTTATAAGTAAAACTATTTCAGATGTATGATTATAAATTATCACATGCGGCAGTGTTTTATGGACATAGTCCATTTACTGCCCCGGTCCTCCAGGTGGAGTATTCGGCGACAGGGCGGTATCCTTTCCTTTGAAAAATTTCTTCACTAAAGTTACCAAAAGTTCGTTAAATAAGAAATACATTATAAGAGAAGACCAAGACGTTCAGCCAATAGCAGATAGGTCAATAGAGTACAAAGATAGATTGAGAGAGCATGTACATCGAATGCCTGAGGAAAGATCCAAAGTAGTCATTGGAGTGAAGTGTCGGAATGCCTAGGATGAGGTGGCAAAGTGAAGCCGGAACAGGTTTAAAGCCTAACCCAGGAAAGAAGAAGGAAGTCCATTTATTCCGAGCCGTAAATTCTCTTCCAACGTTAATTGAATTGGAACTATCGCAAAATACTCATCCTTGACATAGAATATTGTTGGATATCTCCATCAGGTTTTGGCTAACATACTTATTTTGAAATAACCTTTCGAGATCACCGATGAAATATTTCTTGCTATCTACCAATTACCGACTCTATTGTTGTGGCTCACTAGCGTAGGAATAAGGTCTGGTCAAGGATTTTTACATGCGTCGTATATTTTCCACCTGTTTAATTTTCGTTCTTCCGCATTCGAGCAATTAGCCATTACTAAATGAATATAATATATGCTTATTTGAGTTTTATCTTAGCAAAAGCCAATAAAGAATACATTTTGCGTTTAACCTGGCCTTAATAATATTTTTTTACTGATATAGAAATTAAGAACGACCTAGAAATCTTATCCCTCGCTGAAAAATTAATTTATACGGAAGGAAAATAAGCAGCCCATTATTAATCGAGGAATTGTGTTATGTCTCATGGGTGTTTGTCAATTCGCTTGTAAATATTTGACGTCCTTTCTTTTGAAGAAAAAGAACGCATATATTCCAACTTGGAAGGTTTCTTACTTAATTAAAAAAATGAAAGTGAACGTGTTGAATTTGGCTAGTCTTTTATTTGAAGGTCGGTTTAATCGGTGGGCCGTATTAGAACTGTAGACGGTTCGGTGAAGGATATATATCATATGCAGTTAGGGTCTCTAGTACTGATCACCATTACGGCAAAATTTCTGTAATGAAATGGTAGATATTAATTAATTAATGGTAGATGATAATGGAATTAAATCTACATCCAGAGTTTCTTTTTGCTGCTGGAAGGGTTATCTTTAGTATTTATATAATTTTATTCAATTCGTTCAACTCTCAATATAATCGTTTTGTCTCTACCAGGCCTATGACTAAATCTTTTATAGTCAATCCATGTGTCGTCTTTACTTTCCAAATTGCGGCATACCCAGTTTCAAGCCACTATATGGTTCCAACTTTTCTTTACTTGCGGAAAGTTGTTTTGTCATAGTTGAAGAGTTAACATGTATTAATACATTCTGAAATGGGGAGAGGAAAGGAGCTTTTTTGTGAGCGATTTCAGACGAAATATGGGTTTCAAAGCCAATGACGTCTAAAATTAACCCATTACAGTAAGGGGGTCGGTTCTTTTCCCTCAGTCACCCATGATTCCCCAGAAAATTCTAGCACCATTTAAAATTACCCTCCGCATTGTTAGCTATACGTTCACAGAAGCCTGTCTCGGATATCCCCGTACTCTTTGGTCTTTGGCCGATGGAATGCTGCAAGAGGCTTATGGATTAATTACTGGTTCCTTAGAAAAATCATCGAATGTGTTGAAATCTTTTCGCTGGAGCCCTTGGAGGGGTTGAGTTGCACGCGGAGTACAGCAAGTATCATAGAACTCTCTAAATAAGATCAGAATATGAAAGAATTGGACCTAGATTTATTTGACCTGTCATTGTAATTTAGATCTAACCCTGAACGTTCCCATGAATCGGTGAACAGTATTAATAACACCTGTTCGCGTCGTAACTCAGCAAGTGAATCTCATGACATTGGAAGCATTTAAACTGTGTCAGTAGGTGTAGTTAACGTAATCAAGGGTTCATGGGTCTTCACTGTACTCGGATTTTTTGCCTAACCCACAAAATATAGCTGAATAGATGTGTAAGGGATAATATTGGAAGCAAGCATGGAAATAATTTAGAAAGCAATAAAGAAAGCGGTCTATGATACCTCTAGCACTCTGTTTTGTATTGATGTCTTAATACGCTGAGGTAAAATTAAAATTCTCCAAAATGTTTGGTGAAACATTGCCGTAAGACATATGTTTCGGTTGCAAAAATCGAGATATGAGGTATCCGACAGACAAATGTACATAAATTAGATTATTAGGTGATTAGATGGTTGAAGTGAGAATCTGGACTGAAATGCAAAATGAAAAGCATTATGCCAATGTGAAGTCCAATCAATTTTTAATCGGTCCTGAGGTTTCTAGTACCTTTTAGGATCTTATCCAAAACAGTTTGCCCTTCGTTAAAAACTGCTACGAGCCAAAATATTGCGTTTCTCAGCTTTTAGAGGGATTAGGTATGTAGCCGATAGAGACCCGGAGGCTGCGCTCCAGGCTTAGTTTACTTGAGAAATGCAGAGCATGTGTTTCAGGGCGACACAGAATACAATTTTGACACCACTCTACATTTCTAGGTCCGACAGATGCGATCAAATAAAGAGATATACATTGCGGAACAGATAGGTACAAAGATTCGTTCTTTCCGCACGGAATAAATGACCATAATAAAATCAGAGCTCCACTCAATACACTCCCATGATATACTCACCATTTCAACTCCCAAATCCTTATCCCTTAGGATACATCTTTACATGGCTTGTGTCCTAATACGCCCTGCCACATACCCGTGTGGCGGCTCGCAGGGCAGTATGTAGATGAAGATGAGTAGCACGTGTGATGAGGTGAAGAGAGAAATACATCGTAGGTATCGTAGAAAGAAATTTTTACTGACTTCCATCTAAACCAGGCCTGGATTTATGGTGGGGACTGATTTTTCTCTTCCCAAGACCTCATCCTTTACAATTTTACACGGCTGGTGTCCTAACACTGCCTACCACACGCCCATTCGGCGGCTCACAGGGTAGTATGTAGATGTAGGATCGTGAAAAGGAATGTTGCTCAGGGTGACTGTAAGTTGATTATCGTTATTAACTTATTTTTCATGTTTTCCCAACAAAAATGCCCAAAAAAGTTCCCAAAATATTAACTATTTTCATACGTGTACAGTCCTTTTATATTTCTGGAAATATTTAGTCATTCGATCGATTTCCACTGAAAGGTTTAGCTATATACCTGAATTAAAGGTCATAATAAAAAAATTTGTTACATTATATCGTGTTTTTGGCATTTTATTTATTTTACCTTTTTATACTTGCTTGAAGTATAAGGCTAATGTTCGTGTAACGTATTTAATGTTGATATTAATTTTTATCTGTCTCGGGCGCAATATATCGGATTAGATTTGTCTTAAACTCATATGTCGATACCATTTCCTGTGCATGTACTCCTGCTTGAAATATAAAATCAACGTTCATGGAGGATAATATAATTTCTTATCTTGATTTACAGGAAAGACAGAATGCACCATAACGTAGATGCAACGATTGCCGTCCAATGATATTATGCTGGGAGTAGCAAACGACTTGGCGGAGGCAAAATGTTACACGTGTACCTCGTTCCATTTGGTGAGTACCTATTACAATTTACATGTCTCGCTGGAAGATATTATGCGTCATTTAACTTAAGTATTGGATTATACTTTATGAAAAGTAGGTTCGACATCGTCCTACTGATGATTGCAGTTTGTGGACGCACGATTGGTGCCTCGCATTTTTTTCCTCTTTTTGTTGTGTTGCTATCTTAAAGATGCAGTGGAAAGCCTGTATTCTAACCGCCACACCGACCTGATGCTAAGGGTTTTGTGAAACATTGCCACTAGGCATTTTTTAAGGTAGCAAAATCGAGGATTGAAGTATACGACTGACACATGTATGTTGATTAGATTATTAACTGATTAGATGGTTAAAGTGAGGATATGGATTGAAATGCCATGAAAAGCATAATGCTCATATGAACATCCCACCAATTTTGAATCGGTTCTGGTGAGGCTAGTACCTTGTGGGATATTTTCCAGAACAGTTTTATCTTCATTAAAAAGTGCTACGAGCCAACATATAGTGTTTCTCAGCTTTTAGAGGGATTAGGTAGGTTGCCGACAGAGACTCGGTGGCTGCGCGCTAGACGTAGTTTGCTTGAGAAATTCAGAACGTGTGTTCCGGGGGTACACAGAGAATATCGTTTTGTCACCACACTACATCTCTAGGTCTGACAGGTGCGACAAAATGAGGGAGATACATTGCCGAACAGATGGGTATATAGATTCGTTCTTTCCATGCACAAGTGACCTTAATAATATCGGAGCTCCATTTAAAACATTTCACCATTTCTACTCCCAAAACCTCTTCCTTAACAATTTTATACGGCTGGTGTCCAATCACTTGAACCAGGCCCTGAAAGTCAGTACCGAACACACCGCTGTAAGCCAAGGTCCATTACTGCGTTAGATTTTCGTTTTGACAAAGGAATCCATATGATATGTGGGCTATGAGGAGGTGTAGAACGTTGAGGTTTCGGTTATTCTCTGCTAACCGCCACACTCTTTGCCTAGTGTATCTCTACCAGCGGCGTGTTTCCATTATATTTGAAATCAATTCTGTGGCATTTTATCAATTCTCTCTGATGGAAATCACTTTGTTCACCGCGTTCTTGAATAACTGTCCTGTTTAAAAATAGGAATGACCTCACCAAACTCTTGTCCATTTTTCGCTTTTCTCTTTCAATCCTCTCAGCCCCCTCTTCGATTATCTCATGCGTTCCTACGGCATTTTCTTTTATTTCTCCGCCAGGCAAATTCTTTCACTGTCGTGCTCAATTTATTCTTTTTTTAAGCATCGCCCCCAATTCCCCAACTTCGTTATTGTATTTTTTTTCCTTTTCTGCAGATGATGGAAGAAATATATGCATCGGCAAATGTCATTGTTTATCGTGTTAACCCATTAGGTGCTGAAATTTCGATTGAACTGTTGTCACAAAAAGGTATGATCATATCCGTGAAGTTGAAAGTTGCAAATAATCCCAGGATTTGTGACTGTCGAAGGTTACTTACTGCCGTAGACGAGTAGATGACTGATAATTAACGATAAAATATTGAACGTCATTATTATCACCGATATTATTATCATCAATATTTTAGAAGGAGAGCCAATTTCAATATTTAAGTCACTAAGATGAGGGTGATATCAGGGTTTACCTCTATAGTTTATTGTGATTGGACACCAGCCGAGTGTTATTAATTCAGTAATGGCGATTTAAATAGTGTAGCCAAAATGGTATTGTCTTAATGTTTTCTTACGTTACTTGGTGTTTCTTAATTGCTAAGTAACAGAAAAATTTCCTTTCCTTAGGGGTCCACGATTTAAAATAAATTGTTTGAGCCCACATAGTAATGGTTTACACTGTCTTCATAATGACTGTGTAAGTCAAAATCTTGCCCTGCAAATTTAATTTAAAAACTTTTCACGGTCTGTAAAAGGTCATCTTTTACAGACCGTTTTTCCTTACTAAGTGGTAATGTAGTTTGGTATGTATTGTCGGATTATTAAATGCATTAAGTATTAAAGTTATAAACCAAGTGCTGCTCGCAGGAGAGTTTAAAATAAGCGAGGTTGTCTTTTAAACCTTCTTTATGCTCTTCTAATCATTATAGAATTTTTTAACTCCTGTAAAGGAGTTAATTTTAAAACAATCATCATTCCTCTTTCTAAATCGTTTGGTTTATGTTATTTAGGGAGAATTTTGGAATTCTTCCACTTCCATTAGACATTTACGATACCGTCCATCGTTTTATTCGAGTTTCATCCCTGCTCAAATTCTGTTGAAAATGGCGAACTACCCTTCTAAGGTCATTTTCTAACGTCTCACTCGGTCCTTTTTCGGCGGAATTCCACTGAGTATTGTCGGATTGTTATATGCAATACAATTCGATTTAATATTTAACTTACATATTAATTATCTGTTGAAAAGGAATTGGAAGACTCAGGTTTGTATGAGAAAATTGATGCGCATGAAAAATCAACCCGAAGTTTTCATCCTCAACCTCGCGTTGACAGGTATTTTTTAAAAACTCTCTCCCAATGAAGGAGGTGCGATCTTCGCGAATCCAAAAATCACGATTCCACCTTTTTGCTTAATGGATTTAAATATCCTGTTTCCGGCGATGATCTTCATCACATATTAAATGCCAAAAGTGGTGTTCAAAATTTGCAGATTATTCCATTCATGTAATATAAGTAATCCATTTTTTTCTAACCATTTGAGCCGATTAATGCGCCAGCTGTAGGGAATTACCGCATTCTGACTCCAATTATCACAGTAATTGGCCCACAGAAAAAAACGGAGTTATGCCTATTTTATTTTTTCCATGTTTCGGAGTTTGCCTCCTCTTATAACAGTTTTCCGAGAAAATGGCATTCAAAATACATTGTACATATTATTACTCTCATTTTCCCATCGAACACCAAGTAATTTAGCCACCGCACGCAAAATTACAATATTTCAATAAAAAACCTTGGGATGATAATCTCCGAAGGATGAATTATATTTTTTGATTGGGGGAAAGTTTCACATTTAGAGCCTGAAGTAAGTGCCTTCTCACATGTTTTATCCAATGCAGTCTTAGTTGCAACGGCAAAAAATTAAATTAGCCGCGTAATAATAACGAACCCTGAAAAAATTTTTATATTTGTTTTATTATTAAAGAAAAGGAAATAAATTTAGAAATATAAGCTAGCAACAAGGCGTTGAGGTTGGGGAGGGATAGATAGACACCGGTATATCAGTGGACACTCACAGAAAGGCGATCCATGGCGACACCGGTGTCCACTGCTCTCGGATGCTTTCGGGTGAGTACCCTTCCTCAGCGGGAGAGAATCACAACTGAAGAGTGTCACAGTATTGGAGGAGGGATAGATTGGTATCAATCTATCCCTCCTCAACCTCAACGCCTTGTTGCTAGCTGATACATAGTATATATACATAGTATACAGTCGGAATATATTCTATATTTCGCGAGTTACCACCGTCAGTAGTGAAATAATTGATGAACTAAAAACAGGATATCAGGTTAATGGTTCGTCAAATTATTATGATCAAGGTTTTGTGTAAAGAAATACTTTGAGGTACACATAATGACTTAGCAAAAAATGCATTTAAGTGACAAATAAAAACAGCCAAGTTTTTGCAGAACCCTGTTCTCGCTTTTTGGGTAGGACTTACAAAAAATACCACTTTTTTTCATAGTTGGACTCTTCAAAAACAAAACCAAGTAGTTTCAGGTTAAATTTCAGAATAAAATATCGATTTAAGGTAACCATCTGTTGTCCATAACAAATGGAGAACGATTTTTTCCTAGAAGTTGACAATTAAGGTATTTTTCGATGAGACCACTTCAAAAGTACCATAACCGGTAGATTACTCTAATAATTGACCTGCATTTACCCGGATTTCCTGGGATTGCCCTTGTAGTATACATTAAAAAATTCCTGCAGCATATGGATTTGCTATATTATCATCGTCTCCTTAATGTGCCCACGTCCATTTACCCTCTATGGGCGTGTGAGTCAAATTTTTTACGTTTCAAAATCATTGAAAGATCTGCTTTCTAAGAGGATTTCCTATTTAGTTGCTGCACTAGACAGAATTGTAACGCTTTGGATTAAGTGTGTGGAATGTTGCGTCTCTTTCGGCGGTTTGTCAAACAATTTGAATAGATGAATGTGTGACACTCTTCACTGACGATGGCGTGCCTGGTGGAGCTCTGAAATAAATAGTTTCAGCTTTCATATGAAGAATATTGTGAAAGTTTAGGAAAGGGTACTTTATGAAGGTAATGTTGAAGTATACCTTGTGTAAATATTATCATGAAAATATTATTTTAAATTAAATATACACAATTTAATCACGTCAAATTTCAAAATAAATCACTTTCCAAATAAATCACAATCCCTCACTTCTCAATTCTCTGCCTGTTAACATTGATCCCTTTTTGCTCTCTTCCAACTCATTCATCTATCTTGCCGTATCCCATTTCTCGGCAAATAACTAAACCACTTCCCTCTTTCCTCCCTTTCTACCTATGCTTTATTGGTTTGTTTGCATATTTTTATCATGTACTCTTTGTTTTGTTTGTTTGTCTACGTCTACATTACGTGTTTATTGTTACTGCGATACTGTAAACGGGCAGAAATGCTGTATTTGAGCAATTACTTACATAAATAAATAAATGTTACTATCAAATCTTATGCAATTTTTGTTTAAAAATGCTAAGATACCACCTTTAAAAACTAATATATTAGCATTTTTTCATGCTGGTGTTTCACGTGTCATGTCCATAGAGGCTTAACGAACATCGATTTTGTCGCTAGAATAACGAGAAGCTCTTCTCCGACATCGCCAACGGCTTCCCTCCCTTCCTCGCCCTTCGCAAGCGCTTCTCGCGTCCACCGTCGGGCGTCGCCACCCGTCCACCTACCGCCCTTTTCAACCACTCCCAATGCCGAGCGCGTGCCCAGATGACATCACCACTCCCCGCGGTAATCTCCTCCCGAGCCGCTCGAGTTATATGTATAGCCGGTATACCTCCGCGTGTGTTTGATCTCCATCTCAAATAATAATGGTGGAATAAAATAAAAAAGAAACCGTTGGGGAGGTTCATTTGGGCCGACGCGTTGCCCGTGGCAACCTTCCCTCTCCTCAATCTCCCATCCTTCCCACAATTCCCCTCCCCCGACGCACCACTCCACTGCTTCGTTTCCCTCTCCGGCACCCTCATCCCATCGAGAGTCTTTTTTTTTCATCCTCAGCCTCCTACTCATGCCTCTCCCTCTCTCGCTGTCCTACCGCGTCTTCTCTCTTTTTCTCGGTGATTTCAAGAGTTTAGAATGGCCACCGTCCGTGGCCCATTTTAAGCGCGAACATTCGCGTCCCCACGCGCACCAATCAAAGGTAGGTTGGCGCTTCAACAAACAAACGCCCGCGAATGTATGGTAGCCACGCATTGCCGACGTTGCTGATGCTTGGAGAGGCCTTCCCTTTCGTTCCCTGACTGTCCAGAACCTTAGTATTTCCGCTCGCGCTGGATCTGCGTTCCGCGAGACTAACAGACTGTAGTCGGGGCTTGAAGGTCTTGCAATGATCGAATGAAGACTAAGGGTTTCCTCGGAGTTAAATTGAGAATACCTCGGAGTTAAATTGAGAATACCTCGGAGTTAAGCTGACAAATGATTTCTCGTGGAGCAAAAATATTCGGGAAATAACTGGTCAAGCTAATCGTAAATTGGGGTTTGTAAAAATAGTACTTGGAAAGTGCGACGATAAAGTTAGAGAAATCAGCTTCTTCTCCCTTGTTAGACCCCGCTTAAGGCCGCTTTACGCGGTAAATTTTATTGTACAAACGAATGTATCATAGAATGGACAAGAAACTGAATGGAAATAGAACAGGTTCTATTTTCCGTTCAGCCATTCAGACAATCATACAATTTGCCGCTTTACATGGTACATTTTCCTCATGCAAGAGTTCATACATACGTTTGTACAATAAAATGTACCGAGTAAAGCGGCCTTTAGAATGCGCTGCCAGTGATTGGGATCCACATAAGGTAGGCTTAAAAACAGTGTTAGAGCGCGTGCAGAGAAGATCAGCAGGATACTTGAAAGGCCGTTATGGTAGTCTCGTTAGTGTTACCGACCTCTTGCAATAACTTGGATGGGAATCGCTTTCAGACCGTCGATTGAAACTTAGACTCAATCTTTTATGTAAATTAAAAACTGATTTTTTTTCAGAAGAAGTCATCAATATCTTATGAACTTCAACATACTACGGTAGATCAGATCGTGAGAATAAAAATGAGGGAAATAGATTGTAGAACAGAAAGGCTTAAAATGTCGTTTTTCCCGAGATCGATAAGAGACCATAATGCCTGAATTGAGACTTTGAAGTAGGTTAGTTGACAGGTAGATTTATTCAAATGCCACAAAGCATGTTTTCAAATCTGTCGAGTAGTGCTAACACCATGTTTTGCATGTTCCCTGCATAACTGTTGTGTCATGTTTTCATAGTTACATTATGGATCATTTTAGTAGTTTCTGTATCATTTGTAGTACACTGATAGTGTGGTGTTTGTTGATGAAAGTAAATTTCTTCACTGTAGTTCATGTTGGTGATAAGTCACCCCCTGCCAAACACCCTTGTGGTGGTTTGCAGGGTAATAAGTAGATGTAGATGTAGAATTTTCCCGCGCATGCTGGGATAATCGCCGTCATCACTCATCATTTCGAAGATTGGTTTCTCATATCAGCAAACTTGTTTATTCCTTTACAATGACTAATTTTTAGCATATCTCATAGCCATCTCTTTATGTAATCCATATGTAATCCACCTCCATGACTCCTCGAAAAAATTCTTCTCATATCGCTTTTAGAAAGCGCTTCTGTAATAACATAGTTTGTTTCTTCCCCGTCGTAAATTTTTCTTCCGCCATCTTTCCTCCGTAGCTTTTCGTGGGATTTCGTAATTTGTACTTCTCACCGTTCATTTAATCTTTGTAATTTTTCGTGTGCGTATCCTACAGCAATCACTTTTCTTATGCCAATATCGTCTAAGTTACACCGACATGTTCAAGTGCATGCTCGGAACATATGCTTTTTAATTAGTGTTTTCTAAATTCCGAGTTTGTGCTTTTTGATGCTTGCAAACACCTCATCTGGTCGAGTTTGTGTTTTCCAGGTCATTTTCCCGCAATCCCTGTAGTTTGCCCATGCAGTGGCTTGCAGAGTAAAAAGTAGATACAGAAACTTTCTATCAAAGAGCGCTTCATTTTTTTTTCTATACGTAACCCCACCGAGGCTCAACATATATTCTGATTTTCTCCATGCCTTCCAATATTCATTTCATTCCTCTTCCTCGCTTGCGCTACGTTGCACCCAATATCACCTTCATCAAACGCGTCCATCTCTTAAAACCAATGTTCCCTATGTGTTCTCGCATACAAGATTCTGTATTTGCCCACAACTTGCTCCACTAACCTCAGAAAAGTTAGCGCACATTTATTTTGGAGGGTTTGTGTTGAAATTATCAATGTAATTTCCTCTTATCAAAGTTTCGCTGTTTAATTTCTGCATCATCAGGGCTATAATGTAAAATAAGTGTATGTGAAATAGCATTTTGAAGAACCTATGAGACAACGGATATTTAGATAAGGCGAGATATGAAGAAATGTAGTTTGGCAGTCCTATATTATATTTGGAACTGTAATTGAATCATAGCCACTGGAAAAAACAAAACTTCACCATTTGTATAAGATAAAGTTTTATTAGAATATGCGTAATATTTTCGCATATTTTAATACTAATTATGTTGCTATCAAACATGTTCCAAGGAATGGATACAATTTCCTAAGTGAATGTTATCAGGTATTGGAATAGTTTACTAAATTTTTATACATCTGTCCTATTTTTGCTGCAGCCTGTGGGAGATTTTACAAATTAGCGACATAAGTTTATTGTTGACTGAATTTAAAGCTGTAAAGAAGTCTTGTTTCTGAAACTTATATACTGTTGCATCAGGTATGAAATTATAAACTGATATGTGATGGTTTTGGTGAACTTCATGGAAGAATTCTTGTAAGTGTCCTAGATGTAAGCAAATAATAGTACACTTAGCCGTTATTTCAGGGTACCTAAATGGGTAAAGGAGGTTGGAATGGAGCAACACTCAGCATTGACTCCGTGGTCAAAGCCAGAACAATATTTTTTTAATCTATGAAAATATTTTTTCTGTACCAATTGGCATCTTTCATGTCTTCATCTACAGTCTGCGTCGGAGGCATATCTTTGTGCTAACTGGAGCGTATTCACATTTCAATTCGCGAAACAGTTAACCTCAAGGACTGCAACCCTCTTAACTAGGGTGTCGATAAATGTGGAACAGGTGGTTTTCAGTCGTGAAAATCGAATAGGACTGTATTTAAAAATGTTTGGTGATCAAAAACGGGACATTTTGATGTTTGGTTATCAATAGCGGAACATTTCAGGCTCAGTCAAATAAAAAATACGCCACCGGTTTTTAAACGGCGATGCTATAACGGATACCACTCATTGGTATAATTTTTTTTCGGCCCGGGGACGTGGTATTGCTAAATGGTGCTTCTCAAAACATCAAATATGCTAAGTTGACATATTTTTTTCCGGAATTGCATGTATTAAATTGCATAAATATATGTTAACTAACGTACGTTATCTTGAATTCAAAATACAAGTACTCGCGTGGCTTCTATCGGACTCGAAAAATTTGGAAAAATTAAAATAACGTCACATTCCTTTATGAATATTGTCCAATAACTTTAAAAATCTGAGAGTGATGTTTGAACTGGAAATTCAAGTGGTTTCTGGGGGCTTTGAACGTAAATGAGTCTGCATCGATATTAAGAATTAAACCTGCCTCGCGTCGACCAGAAGCCCTGTGTGAGGTTTACTCTTTAAAAGTCTTCGAGTGAAATCTGTCACTCCAGCTTCAAGTGAACGCACTTGAAGCTGGAGTGACAGGATCGCACACTCTTTCACTAGTACTCGAGTGAAATAAGGCGTCGAATCACTCCGTTCGAGTCAAACATTTTCACTAGTGCCCAATGATTGAACATTTCACTCAAACGGCACAAGTGAACTACCCCAACCCTCCAACGTTCGAGTGAGTCTTCACTCGAATCGAGGGTTCCGCCCAGATAACCCTTATAATTCATTCAAAACCTCATTCAAATAAATTCACTCTAAACCTCAATCACAATCGGTCGACCCCGGTGGCGGTGGGTTAAAGTGCTCGCCTGCCAAACCGAGGGTCGTGGGTTCAAGTCCCGCATGGGTAGAATATTTTCTGCCCAGAACATGGTTGTTTGTGTCTCGACCGTTGTAACTGTTATTCACCAGACGTAAATTGGCCTCTTGTGCTGTATTCGGGGTAGTAAAGATAAATAAATAAAGTCTCATTCTAAATGAGAGAAAATATTCGAAACCTCGAGTGACGTTCCATTCAATACGAAGTGTGCAGTTCTCACTCGAAGCTGGAGGGAACTCTCACTCTATTGTAGTGATACTTCACTCGAAGGCTTTTGGAGAGGAAGGTTTTCTATTTTAGACAAGTAATCGACACCTGATAATTGAAATCTTGTGGTTTGAAGAACTTTTTACTCGTATCATATTTTAGAGTATCTGAAGTTTTTGGTTACCTCGTGTTAACGGCGACCCTACTTCCGCTCTTCCGTCGAATTTTTCTTCCGCTCATGTGATGTCGTTAATTTGAATACTACTTTCTTTTTATGAAATAAGGTTTATACATGGATTCTTGTGTCAGAAATTAATCTCATACATCCTTCTGCTGTAAACTTTTCATTTAAAAGGAATTTTTAAAATTTTTGTTGATGTTTCTACAAAAAAGCCAGTGCAAATTGTGCATTATGCTATCCTTCTCCCAGCGTTCGTGTCAATAGGGAAACTCATTCAACAGGCTGTTGTCCTCGTTCCTTTTGTAACACAAATGTTTCTCGCTGTAGATTTTCCGAGCAGATAAGACGCGAGACCTTCTGTGATTCATGTACGCAGAAAAAAATCATGTTCCGGTGCATGCGTTTTGTCGTGCTCAAAAGCGTTAGAAGCCCTTTGATTGGAGAACATGTGCTCTAATTTTACTGTAATTCATCGGATACACCTGCGCATGCTCGTTTTGTGCAATGGCTTGATAGATGTTATTACTTTTTGTGCACCCTTGGCGAGAAAAATATGTTAGGACGTAATGCATAATGTTTCGGATCCCAAGTTTCGAATTTCGATTTTCGAAATCGAGATTTCGATTGCCGGCTGATCGAATAGTTAAAAAATATATAACACATGGTTTTGTCGTTGTACTAGGATGACTAATAGTTGTCACTTCTATAATGATTTCAAGTGGAAATTGTTGGAAGTTGTAGTATGTCATTATCTGTACTTTTATCTTGATGAATGCCTGTCGCGATTACCGAGACGGAGGATATAATATTGGATATTGAATCATTTGTATCTTTAGGCAGTAGTCCGATAAAATCTTTATGGACAAAACGGAGCATCCGTTCTTGAATCCTTCCTTGAGTCTACATGTTTACACTAGGTGATGTTTTACACGGATTTCATTCGTGTTGCAGTTTAGGATGGTAGTACCCACGTATTTCAATGCCTCTTTCTGATTATCTGAACTTATTTAGGAGTTGTTACCTCCAATTGATGTTGGATAACCTTCGCGATCGCCCAATGTATAGTGGATATAATAACGGAGATAAACACCAGTTGACCAGTTGGATGATCTTATCAATATTGTGAGAATATGGACATTTCCATTTCCCGAATAAGTGCAAGAGAACTGCAGAAATGTTGTACTAAGTACTTTTTCTGGTAATTCATCTCCGCTCCATTTCCGGATTGAGGAGATCTCATTGTTCTTGACAGACAGTGAAATTATTTCCTTACTCGATGGATATTTTTCTTCCAGGGTAAAAAGGGTTATACAGTGAGACGTTTTTAAATATTTAATTACATATAACCTCCAGCGAGCAATCACTTTCTCTGGTGATTAATTTTTTATTTTGGCAAGCCGGACGGAAAAAAATTAGCGCTAGTCTCAGGTTGGAACTTTCGCTGCCATTACGATGGATGGAATATCTCGTAGTTTGATCCATTGTCCTCGACTGGGCTATTTCATTTTAGACATTACAGATGAAAGAAACTTAACGATGAATGAAATTATATCTCGTTATTCTTCAAATAAACTTCATTTAATTTTCGACTCATTTAGTTTTGAAGATTTGTCGGGGTTTGTTGTCAAAATGTCGTTAATAAAGCTCTATAGAGGCCTCTTTGAGCTGATATAGTTTACGATTGTAATTATAGTGCAGTCTATGAAACGAGAATGCTATTCATACTCCTAAGTATTTTTCACGCCCATCTTAGGCGTATTTGTGGAACGAAGTTGCGTTTAGTGAATGGATGTAGTAATGAAATCACTCTTAGTTTATATGAGGTGACAATATTAATGAATGATGATGTACGTATTATGTTTTTAGTATTTAATTGTTTACAGTAATACGTATCTTGATTTTCCCTGAAGGTGAAATAATTAAAATCCGAAGATTTGACCGGATGTAGTTAGTTAACCCCCGACCCACCCCCTATACAAATTAGAAGGAAATGATTTTTTAAAAGATTTTTGAACATTAAAAAAAAAAATTCGGTCTTATTAGTATGATTTCCGACTGCCGAATGTTTATTCTATTAATAAAGTGAGCTCTTACGGCTTAAATAATATGATAAGATAAATCTCCAAAAGTCGTAAACAACTTTTGTTTTTTTAAGGCTTTTGGAGATTTAGCTTTTTATATTTTATTCTATATTGTTGATTTTATCCTATATTGTTGATTTTATTCTATATTGTCTCATTCAGCAACAACTAAAACCGGGGTTTATTTTTTATGGTTATTTCTTTAGCAATTTATTCATTATAAAGAATGAATGATGATCTATAGTCTTAAGATTACATTGACGTCAAACTGAAAAATCATTTGGACACGGTTCTTTTTCTAATCATTCCAATTTTCATTTCCAAAAGATAGGTACGTATTCAGTGGTACAGTCCTTAGTAGCCGACAATTATATGATTATAATATATCGTACTATTCTGAGTATTCGGGTCAGAACTCTTGGGTCTCTGGGAGCTCTAGTCTTTTACAAGTCATAGTAAAATATTTATTATTGTAATCAGTCAAAGAAATACTGATTCGGCCCTAATTATGAATCAAGTGATTTACCGTTAACGATTAATATCTAGATTTTAACAGAGAAATTATCTTTACAAGGAAATGGTGACAGGGGAAAGGCGTGATTAGGATGGAAGTAGTTTTTACAATCGTATTTTATATTTTGAATGGTGGCTGAACCTCAGCCATTGGAAATAAAAAAACTTCGCCATTACATTAGTAAGTACTCAAGAATAAAGGTTTATTTGAAATTAAATCTGAAAACGAAATACTTACGTGTTGTAGGTTTAAAATATTTATATAAATATATAAATTTCTCATTTTGAATCTAGGATTTTCAATATTCGGGTATCTGATATGGTAAACATTAATTTAAGAGTAATAACTGATTATGATGACTGTCACTACGTGTGATTTAGTTTGTATTTAGGTCATTTTTACTTCTAAACTGTCTCAAAAGCAGTTTAAAAATAATTCTGTCATGTGTGTCAATGGGAATCAGCACATGGAAATGATAAATCACTTCTGATCACCACTATGGAAAAAAATTATTAAATTATGTAGCATGCAAAGCGAGTTCGTTTTGATGAAGATTGGATTGGAATAGACTTGATTTGTATCGCACTTCAATTATTAATCAATGAAATCAAGATACCATATCAAGGAGAACTGCTCGCGTGTTTTTTAAACTAGATACATCTCGCAGTCGTCATTGACGGAATATGCGTATCGCACGTGCCGTTTTTAAAGTGCTTTATCATTGACATTATTTTCCGATATCCAAGAGAAGGCAATTTTTTTCATTGATGGCGTTCGATGTGGTTCTGTTTGGTAGAGTACCTTCATCACCCGAGTGGTGAAATACAAATATTCAAATCACATTTCGTACATTTTTTTGGTAGTGATACTTCAGTTCGTTATGTTCATCACGCCTTTTACACGCATATTTCAAGCGTAGGTGTTCACTCAAGGTGAAATTTATTGTTTAGGGCGTGTTCAAGTACAATTATTTCGTTTTCCTTTCACTCGTTCATGTGCCTGAGCTTTAAATTTTGTGCCATTTTTCATCGCGGATTTACGTATAGTTTTTCGTTTGTTAGTGCACGAAAAACATTGTTCTCGTAGGGTTCAATGACAAAAGTGGAATATCGCGATAAATCTCGCTGCAGTAATGATAATCCATTAGCGAAGGATATTCTGGTATAATGGATTGATACACGAGGAAATAAACTAAATTTTAATTTAATAATAATGACACCTTCGGAAAATGTGAATGCAACGAGGAAAATAAAATGAGCAATGATAAATTTGGGAAAAATAAATATATTTCCATCTGATGATGAAGCTAACTATGGAATACATAAAGACATGTGTCAGATATGGAAATATCATTTCTAAATAGATCTCTATTTTAAGAACTTTTGGATAAATCCTTATTTGATATATAAAAAAATGTTATTAATTGGAACCTGAATTGATTTTTATTTCTCATGGCACATCCTGCAATTTTGTGCGACTATTATTTCTAATTTTTTGCAAATGAAATAAATCCTGCTGGCGAAAAATGATATTTTATTGATTCCATGTGGACGCTTTCCGAAAAAGAGGTGAATATTAGAGAAAGTTGGAATACGTTGTAATAGGCCTCGAAAGGTCTCGCTTGAAAATAAAATTTGATGATAAATTTATATAAATGTATTCGGTTTACTATCTAATGGCAACTATCATGGGCTCATGCGACTATTATTTTTAACTAAATATTTTGAAAGAAATATATCGTGCTAGTGATGAAAGTGAATTTGAGGTGAATTTCTTATGGAAGTTGATGAGGATGACCTGAAGTCGAACCCGAGACTGATTAGAAATGATCAACACGTTGCCTATTATGTGCGAGGTGGTGAATTTTAATAATGTGCAAAATTTGTAAGTTGATCCTCTTCTGGTTTTAGAAAACAACTAAGCGCAACAGAAATACGTAGCAGATTGAGGGCAAACTTTTTATGTTGCGACATAGGATCTTTTTGCATAATTGGACATTTGTAAATAATTAGTTTGACGCTTGAAATGATAGAGCATCGATTTTTATTTCCTCTTTGGACTTTAAAGAATTTTGTCTCTCAAACTGTGAACGCCTTGCATAAGGTCGATGAATGCATGTCTGATAGCGCCGAGCAATTGAGTGGAATTTCGAGGATCAAAGGAACCGAAGGTGTCGCTCGGGAATGGCAACTTTCACCCAGCCCAAGAGTGCCTCGTTCAGGATGCATTGGCGCTGGGAAAAAAAGTCAATAGGAGCGTATATTAGATTCCCTCCATCGGCCGAAGGGAGGTTTTCCTTAAGGACCCGCACTTAACTGAAATGATGAACGTGATCCGCAAAGGCGAGTTGGCCAGATAGGTATCTCTTGGCCGCACGCCCGAGCGGTCGAGTCCGGATTAGCGATTCTAGTCATTCCCGCGCGGTCGATGTTTCGACAACCCAACCGCCACCAGCTGGACAGGTTCAGACGTTAGACGATGCTTTCTTCTCTGATAAGACGCTCGTCTATCTCCATTGCCTCAGCAATACCTCCTCAAAAGAAATTCCCCCGTGCATTGTTGCTCGATTTTAAGCGTTTGTTCCTACTATGGTGAGCAGCTCCCGCCAGCCTGTCACTACGACACATTGTGGCCACTCCCTTGTTTTCTTATCTTATCCAATCCGATATGTTCCTTCTCCTCCTTCGGAAAACACTGTGCACAACATATCTGACACAGTCCCGTACGCTCTCTTTCAAATATTTTTTCTCATATTTGCTTTATTTTTTTATCTTGCTTCGCCTTGGAGTGAAGGTTGTCTGTCATCCGTGATGAATATGTTATCTACCAAAGAGTTATTCGTGTTTTCATTCGGAGGGTGTTAGAATCAAATTATCAGATCCAGGGGTGGGATGACGACGGAAATAAGAGAACAAAACGTATCGTTACTTCTTGATTTATCAGAAGATGCACTCCCTCAATGGGTCATTTAGATCAATTGAACACGTCATATAGAACGCCACGAAAAACTTCACGTTGAGTATTTGCAGAAGAAACGATAAATAATTCAGCTAAGAATAATTCAACATACGTAAACTCCGGTAAAATTTTCAGTACGAACGTAAAATGTTTTGAATTGGCATGTAATTTAAACGAAAACTTGATATACGGCTTCCGTGCTGTGTTTTTTTATACACTGCTGAAAATTTAGCATTAGACAGATCCGCAGTTTTTACGACGTGTTCGTGAACAATGAGGTGTATATTAATTCCTATAATGCTTTTGAACTTTACTTCACTGCTTACTCTGTTTTTATCATCGGAAAGTGCTCGACCATCCCGCTGATACTATTTTTAAATACGTTCAAAATTTCAATTGCACTTATTTTTTTGTTAATTTGGTTAATATGCACCTAGGCTCATTGATAGCTACTCATTACCAATTTTAGAGAGGGAACGATCGGATATCGCAATATTAATGCCTAATGCGCGATTTTAACTCGGGACTTTTCGGTAAGCTGGCAAGGGTGTTCGTACACTGTGCAATACCAGAGACGATAAAGTCGGAATTCATACAGACATGGGTCTGTGTGAATGTCGCTCTTCGCCGTCAGAAGTTATTAGAATTTACGAGCCCATGATTCTGTCATGAAATGATTTCAATATTCTTTCGATAGCAAAAGAAATATCAAAGCTCTTTAATTGAAATCCATTGCGAGATATCGAGAATTTTACTATTTGTGAGTAATGCGTGTGTGTTTGTGGGTGAAGTAACACAGTAACTCGGTGTACCTCTCGCAAGTAACCCCTTAAACGATAATTTGGGAAATATATATTATACAGGAAGATATTTATTTCCATATCACTTGAGTGAGTGATTGTTGCTTTGCGTCCACATTAAATGAATCATTTTTAGGTATGGGAATAGAAATGTGTAATACTCGACTAAATCACTATGTTCAGTAATTTCAACTAGAATAGCGCTTCCTTCTCCGTTTTTCGAGAGTATTTTGATTTGCAAACTTCCACAGATTAGAAATCATCCTCTTTTACCGGGACTCGAACTCGGATTCCTCAATAATACGCCCAGTGATTTTGACGGTTCTTCTACCGAGGCTCTGGAATTTGGAGGGCTTTAAAATAAACAAGTAGTTGAGACTACCGGACATTATGATCGCACAGAATCAGTCAAAAGCGTGCGTTTGGCGCCACCGTTTGCAAGAGAAGCAAAGTACGGAACAAACAGAGGTGCTCGCTCTTTTGTAAAGAGCAAACACCTCTCGAGTATTTTACTCACGAATGTTATCTGATGATTCTTTACTTTGGTGTACGTGGACTCAACGGAGAATAGGAAATGGAATATGAATTATTTGCTTAACTGTGCTCTTAGAAAAGTGTCATTCAGGTTCTGTTTATATTCCTCATGTATTTTCATGAAATGGAGATATCGGGTTCGTGTCCTAGTCAAGGCGAATGACTCTACTTAATGTAATTTTGTTCCAATGTGCCTTTTTGGGTGACTACGTAATACCGTTTGTCGTCTCGACAATTTTGAAGATGATCTTGAAAAAATTTATCAGTGAAGACTTGGGCAAAATTTAGGTCGGATACTTCTTCGCTCTGGTTAGGCCACACCTCGAATACCCTGCGAGCATTTAGGATCCTGGTCATAATGTTTAAACCAAACAAATTAATAAAATACAAAGGAAAGCAGCGCGTTTCGTTAAAAACTGCTACGAGCGTGCATATAGTATCTCACAACTTTTAGAGGGATTAAGGTGGGAGCCCCTAGAGACTCGGAGGCTACACGCTAAGTTTATGTTGCTTGAGAAATTCAGAACTAATATTTTTCAGAGCGACACAGAGGATATTATCATGACTCCTCACTACATCTCTAGGTCTGACAGAAGAGATAAAATAAGAGGGATAGACTACCGAACATATAGGTACAAAAACTCGTTCTCTCCGCGCACAATATGCGACCACAATAAAAATTGAGCTCCACTAAATACACTCCTATCATACATGTCACTATGTATTTCATCTCCCAAAAACTTACATCTTTACACGGCTGGTGACCTAAGACTCCATGCCACACTCCCATACGGCGGCTCTCAGGGTATTATGTAGATGTAGATAGTAGTTTACTGATAAATTTTCCTGTCATTCCGATCGCGCAAATTTATTGAACGCAGTTGCACACGCAGATGCTGGGATATCTTCCTACCACGGTTTGGTGGTGTGACTGTCTAACACACGTGACCGATAATTTTGGGATACGGTTTCGAATCTCGGTCTAGGCAAATGATATTTTCACGGAAAATTACCCTCTCTTTTGTCTGCATATTAGGCTAGTCTTATATTGTGATAGTTTAATTATTAGAAGCCATGACCCTAAAGTGCGCATTCTTTCTTGATTGAAAACAGTTAGCACTCCTCGAGGAAAGGGAGGTAGTGAAAAGTAGGCGTTTCCAATATCACTGGGCTAAGACCAATGCAAGTCAAAGGTTTATATGTCAATTAAATTATGAACGATATTGGCAAATTGGCCTAATTTACCGGTCAGACCAGGATATCAAGTTTTCACAGTCCTTGTACCCGCGCTCCGCTAGGTCTTAATGAAAGGCTATTTGGTACCGGTTTTGTTATTGACTCCGCTCGGAAAGCTGCCTGCAAGATTCATCCGTGGCTAACTACGCAATCGTGACTCCTAATTGGAGATAATTTGAAACCTCTCTGAGAACGGCCGGGACAATATTTTACTTTTCCGCCCGAGATGGCCGGCTTGCAATGAGTTTGACTCTGCTGAATCTGGACTTTCTACCTGATGGAGCTCGTCTTCGGCTAGTCTTGGAACCCAGTCCTATTAAGGCTTGAAATAAACTTGGAGAATGCTCAGTCCAGGTGCTGCTAAGAGTCGAATGAAAGAAAATATAAACTATCTTAATGCATTCGAAATGCTGGTCATGAACCTCATCGTAGTTCATCTGCTTGTTGCCTTATTTATGAGAAAAATGTATTTGCAGTTGTGAATATTCAATTCAACAATAAAAAACAAATACTCTATTTTGCTATGATTTTACAGGCCGAAAACGGTGAATACTTCCCAAAATACTTTAAAATTAATGTTCATTAATAATCTATGAGTGCTCGATAGTTTCTGCTGTATTAATTTAATTCGAAACTTAACGCTCCCTCACATCACCTATTGTAGCATACCTCAAATGTGATGTATGCACCTTGCGATGACCATCAACAGCTAATGAAGAATAAAACTGCTATCGCCGAGTAAAGTTTTAGCGCAGTGAAATATTTGACAAATTATATTCGCAGCTTATAGTACGTTTTTCTTAGTATGAACAACTATGCGATATATGATTAGCATATCGAGTTTACTGAGATGTTGTGCATTTTTTCAACTGATTTTTCGCACCAAAAGAGCCGACTCATAATGAATAATTAATCCTGAGGAAGTCTACGGCAAAAAAAAAGCGTTAGTAAATTAATGTCCCAGCGCGGATAAACCAAAAAAGGAGGATGTTTTTACGAACTTGGACCGCGAAAGTGTTAAAAATAGTGGCCATTATTATATTATCTTCATCTTAAAATTTGTTATAAATAATGATAGGTAATTGGTCACTTCTTACCCATCTCCTCACCCTCTAATCCACGGCCACAGTCTTTGTACACAAGTCCTTTCTTGAAACACAATGTATGTCCTGCATTTTCCCAATCTAAAACTTTTCCTTTCTCCTTCTCTTCTTTGTCCCCCATTTCTCTCTTCAAGAGCCGATTTCCCTTCATTTTGATCTCCATCCGCCTCTTCTTCTTCCTTCGAATTTTCCTCCCAACCCCCTTTCCTCCCCCACTACTGTTAACGCCACCTCGTCCGCTTTCCTCTCTTCTCTGCTTATCTTCTCCTTCTTTCCTCCAAACCCTAATTTCGAAAGCTTCCATTCTACGCTACTACTCTTTCCTCTTTGAGCTATATTCGGAGCCATACCATGGTACCCTCCTACCAAGGGTCTTATCATTTCTTCTAGTTTTAATTCCGCCAGAGGACGTTGTAGTTTGTAGCCTTCTAACAAGGGAGTATGTCATTTTATTGGGGGAATCAGGGCTGTTCAGTGTTTGAGTAGTAAGGGTGGTTGAACTGATTGGACCAGCTGTTAAACTGTGGAAGAAGTCTGGATGGAGGCGCTAATGTGTGAATTTTTCACTATTGCTTCTTGTTTCATCTCTGCTCCGTCTTTGCGGTAAAAGAATTATTTAACTTTGTGTGAAGTTGTTCCCGTATGTTTGTCGCGACAAATACTGTGGAAACACCGCCACCATTTATCAGCTCCCTTTCTAAAGAGCGCGTCATTGTGGGGGCAATTTTTTCTCTTTACATCTTCTTTGCTGTATCCAATTTTCTCCAAATTGCCACCCTTATATCAAATGAATGCCAATATAGTGATGATTTCCGATTAAAGATAACCTGGAGTGCTCTCGAAGTCCTGTGTTTCTTCCAAAAGTACAAGAACAGGCATATCTGATTTCAAAGTGTTCGCGTCTTGTGCATGACGGGGATGATTGTATGGCTTAGCTATCTGTTTCTCACATCGCACTCCCGTATATATTTCAGTCACTTCTTAGTAGAGTTATATCTTCATCGTTATACTTGCATTCTCGGTGAATTCAAAGCTTCTGGACAGTGATTATGATATATACAGAGACACACACGTACATAAATTCATACTGAATATGTCTCATGCATAAAGTCTTCTTAAGCCAGAAAAAATCGCGTCCGTGTATATACATACTGGGCTCAGCTTATTAAAAACTTGGAAGGAACCTTATTTGCTTCAAATTCATTCATATTATTTTTCATATTGGTGGGGCCGAAGCTTTGAAATCCAACCAAATGAAACTTCGAGAGTCCCTCAAAAATTGGTCAAGCGGTATGCCGTACGTTTTAAAATTTAAGGGTCTCATTTGGGCAAAGGCTTTAGGTCAAGAAGAAATAACTCATTTGTGCGCCATTAGTTTTGAAGCTGAATTTTATTATATCTAAGTTGTTGTCTCCACATGGCTGTCATTCCCAAGTTGTCCACATATTATAAAGGATTTTCTGTTTCACAATATCGCCATTATGTGCTCCTGTATATAGTGGTTAATTAGTTGTGTAGCTGATGCTTTCAGTGGAGCCGGTAACACCCGATTGGACTTGCCATCTGTACTTTCGTAACGTATGCCTTCATTTGTTCTCCTCTTATACCTGCGGTGGGCATGAATACTTGCAGATGCATTCAAATTCGCTTCATCGTACCCCCGAAAGTGAAAGAGTTCACTTTTGCCTCTCATTGATGAAGTGTAAAAGTGAAAATGAAAGGTGGCGTCGGGAGCTGAGGCATAATCGTCGTTGAAAATACCCTCGAGGGGTCTCGACCGGAGTACAGCGCTGTGCTTCATCACCCGAAAGGAAGGGGCTGGGACTGATTTCTGGATGCCTCGTCCTCAAGCGAGATGAGGGAGGCACTTAATTACGATGAATGGACGGGAGAAGAGTTGGGCGCGGTGGTGGTCCAGATTTGTGTAATGTGTCACTGGAGCTGAAAGGTGAAGGACTCCGGGCGACAATGCCACCATCGACCGACACCCGCCTCTTGCGCTGCATCCGTAGAACAAAGGGCTCCGCTACAGCAGAGCAGCCGCTTTGCGAGATGTGGCGGGGGGTCGGCTTCTCTCACAGTCGAGGGACGGACACCTTGGGGTGCTCTAGCCGCCGCATACATTAGCGGGCCGAACCGCTAGAAACAATCGGACCGCCTTCCATCGACCTCCCCCGTGTGTGTTTGCGACTGCGTATCGGTCGATTCCATTCCATTCTTTCTCGACCGCCGCGATAAAAATCAGTGTCGCAATAAGATTGGTTTCCATTTCGTGAAAACCGAGATGCCCTATATACGTTAACGTTGACTCCCGTGCCCGAAATGGTGTTTTGGCCGTGTATTTATTTTTGGACTCCGACTTTTGATTTAGCCTCGGACCGTCAATCTCTCGCATTCGTTCCTGTCTTTTTACTCTCTCCTTAATTCAGAGGATAAAATATTATTTCGGAGAAACTCAATTTTTTATATTTTGCATTGTAGTAAGGAGTAGTGGGAGAAAATGAACTCATAAAATGAGATACAAAAGAGGTCTGTCGGAGAACAGATGTACTTGAGCCATGTGTAGTATAAAACGACAGAGAAGAATATTGGGAATTGAATAAACCATGCTTGAATTCAGAAGATTCAGGCTATAATATATAAATTTTGACTTGACAGTTGAATATGTATTTTCATTTCTCCTACAAGTGAATAAATAAACCTTTAATTACTACATAAGTTTTTTGTTACTAGGTGGAGATGATGAAGTAAAATTCATGGTTGATGTAACATCAAATGATGGGCAAGGGCCTAACCTCATTGAAACACCAGTTCCCGTAAGATCACTGAAGTTAAGCAAAGTTGGGCCCGGACGAGGGTTGGATAGGTGACCAGTCATACCTTTACCGTGGCGCTCTTGTACCGTCTGCATGTGGCAGGCAGGTTAAACATGGGGTCGACACAATAGACCACTCAAGTTCTAGATGCTCGAGCTCCTGTCGAAAGCTCCCTTTATTAACAATCTAACACCAGATGATGATGTAGCAACACATGGACGTAAATATAATTATTATGTTTAAACAAATGTTGCGTATATTTATTTATTTATTAACAGCATATAGGTATGCGTTTACAATTTGCTAGGGATGCGGTCTGAAACAAGGAATAATGAGAAAGAGCGAGGCATGAAATTATTTTCTTTCTATCTTCCTGGTGAAGCAAATTGTTTTCGTAAAAATGTGAGAATTAACAGTTGTCTGTGAATTAAGTGTAGTAAAGCAAATAGCCAAGTAGGTAAACTGATTGACGTATAGGTGGCCAGAAGAGCGGATACCGAAAGGTCCTGGTGATGTGAGACATTACTAAGGATATTCCGTTGGGTTGAGAAGAGCATTAATATTACATGTTGTGTGATAAGGAAAGTTCTGCTGGTTTGACCACGGTCAGCTGCATAATAAGAGCACAAGTGACGCAGAATTAGGCGCGAAACTAACGTAATCGGTGTCACCTTCGTGGGGGAACTGGATATTTAGAAGTCATCTGTGAAAAACTGTGGACCATGATACGAAACGAAGGTATCTGTATTCAAATATCAATTGATACGGATGATTTTTTCCGGAATATTTCTCAATTTCGCCAGAATTTCAACGGTAGAGGAAAAGAATTGTCTGGGAGCTTTGAATCGACCCTTTTAGAGAACTAAGTTACTCATTCGTAGTTTACAACTAATAATTACGATTTTGAGAAGATTAGAGATTGATTATAATTCCAAGGAAAATCATGTATTGAATGGCCAGTTAATGTTTTGTCAATATTCTCTGGATAAACTAAAAATTACTGGTCAAACTGATGTAAAACCTAGAAGGTACAAGGAATTCATGCAACTGTTGCCTACATGCTACTGTTGCCTGAAATGTTGTCTTCGACTACACAGTGTAATCTCACTTTTGCTCTGCATCCGTTTAAATGTTTAACTCAAAGGATGCGCTCACTATTTGAGACTTAATGACTCTTACAGACCATTTTCAACATCTGGTATTGGTCATTGATAAAAGGTTGTCATTGTCTCAAGGAGGTTTTTCCGCGACTGCATGTATCAAAACAAAAATGTAATCCAATCTTTCCGTTCGTACTGTTTAAAACAAATATCTCCTACTTTCACTAATTAAAGCCATTTGCTATTTGAAAACAAGATAAAGAGAAAATAAATGCAGATTTATCTGCGATTATATTTTTAATGAACTCTATTTAGGCCATAAGAGCCATTTCTTCTCAGATGACACATTTTGACCTCAATTCCTGTAGTTATTTGCTAGTAACTAAAAAACTAAGTTTCTATGGTTCCTAGATTTCTGCGCTATGAAATAATGAGCTACTTCTGCCATAATAATATTTATTGCGATCGGTTTTGCAGCATCTTCAGGAGATTCATACAGCATCTTCAGGTTTTTAATTTTCAGCATCACCGAAAGATGCTGTGCTGGTACACCGGAAGGTGCATTTATGTTCCGTTTCCACTCCATCAGGCTTGAAACCACAGATTATGTTTCTAGATTTGATCACCATTTAATTTACTGAATGTATTTACTTCATTCAAACGGTTTTATCGCAAAAATTACAATTATATTTGATAGAAAAATACTATTTTTATGTATGTTTATCCTCATCTTGCATGTACCACTCTTGCAATTTTAAGTACAGATTTTCGAAAATAAGCAGCGTGTAAATGTAGGATTTTTGCATCGCGTATTAATACAAGGAAACTTTTTCGTAACTATCCAGAATGTGAACGGCGAAACTACTTATTTACCTTGGCTCTATTTGGCGAACTGTTGGAAATGACCGCGGTGCCTTCATATCCTTTATATAGAATTAATGATGGCTCGTAAGCGTGCGGGGAAAGTAATTTGCTGACCACGGCATTTATTGGCTCTCTCGCTCTACCCTCGATGTCATTTTCTCTCCCCGTCTCGTCCCGAATGGCATAACGAACCCGGATCTACCCGTTGCGTGCTCGTTATGAATTTTCTGCGCTACGATTTCTCTCTCCCTGGGACACGAGCAAAACTCGCCTCTCACTCCCCGATTGGCATAGATTCTCCAACAATGAAGCTTTTGGCGGATTCCATCCCCTGAGGTACGGATCGTTTCATTTCCAGACGAAATTTATTTTTCATTTTCATTGTCGTTTTATTTTTTCCCAGCGATCGCCCGATTTTCTTTTCTTTTCTTTTTTTTATTCACCTCCCAATTAGGACACCCGACCGCGTTCCTTTGTTTTGTTTTCAAGACGCGCAATGTTATGTGATCGATTATTACGCGAGGTCCCTCACCGATTCGGGCCGCGCCTCCTCCCCGCTGCTTTTCAACACGCCCCAGAGACGGAACCTATATTCGGGGATACGCCGAAAACAGACTCGCTCTTGCGATGATCGCATTTCTGCTTGTCGGCCTGGAAAAAAGTTGAGAGCCGTTGCCTCGAGTCCCGCCGTGACCCGGACTTGGATCAGGATCTCGCGCGGGTTCCGCCGGTTAATGTAACCGATATTTTGCGCGAATATATTTTTTTTTGGCGAAAACACGCAAGGTTCTCGGCTATATTTGGATTTCGTAAGGCACGCGAGGAGAAAGTTGCATCATTCCCTTGGTTGTTTATGTCCTAGTGTGAAAGGAAATTGTTCGTTCGATGGCTGTGATCCAGCGCTCGATGATTTAACTGCAACAATTTCTGTTTTGAGCTCGTTGCGGGCGTTCACCCTTGTGGTGGTATGATATCTGAAGTCTTTAAGATCGAACTTGACGTCAGGTTGAGCTCAATAGAGTAGTGAAGTCGTATATAATGTTTAATTTGGTCGTTATGTAATGTGGTCGTATCTCCTATAAGATTTCATTTTAAAGAAGAAAATTTATAACTATTAATGAAATTGTTTTCTGGATAAATTAATTGATTAATTTACGCCAATGCAGGCCTAGGAGAAATTTATATTTTTGGTTAACCAATGGTTTCATCATCATCATGGCTCCAAGAATATGCCGTCATTTACTAATCAGTGGGATACCTACCGGGGGGGAGTACCATTAAAGTTATTTTTATTTCTATTCTTGATTTACGAACTTCGGACTAAATAACAGCGCACCGATGCTTGCACAAAGATACCGTTATATCGTCTTTCTATCAAGTTATGCTGTAAGCTGTGAAATTTTGTTGGATGATGTCCTGGAGTATGAATGAAGAATAAAACTGTGCTCTGTCATTTGCAATACATATCTTCGCGGATATTAGCTTCTAAATGACACTACGATAAAGCTAAATAAAATCAGAATAAAATACGTAGCTATTTTATTCCTTAGATTGCCCTAAGGGCGAAGATTTCTCCACTACTTACTTCCTAATCAGTTCTTTGTGTCAATGCCTCGGATATAAAATTAACAGCAATCATAAATTCACATATCGGATCTTGATGCGCAGAAGTCATTTCTTGTTTGGCAACATTAAAAATTATCAGTTAACTTTACTTTAAGTCATGACTGACCGTAATTTAATTCTGCACAAATGAAATCAGTATCGTAATAATTTGCGGATTTGTTTTCCTTGCCAAAATTCTTTTTCGGATTGCATTATGTTAATGAACGTTTGGATGCTTTGAGAGAGGACCGCCACCTGGGTTCATTTTTGGCATTTCAAACGGATTTTTTGGTTGATAAGCGATAATTGGGGGGGGAGGGGAGGTGAATGAGAGGGAGAGAGAAACCCGGCGCAGGCAAACTCTTTACGGAAAGCGTCTTGGAGACTATAGTTAAACATCCCATGCAGCGGACAGAGTGATACGCTTTGGGTGATTTCGATTTACAGTGATGGTCGGCGGTAGACGGCAGTTCGCCGCGCCGTCGTACTTTCGATTTGGTGAAACAGACGGCGGCAGTTGGCTGTCGGTGACTGTCTTCTTTGAGGCGAGCCGAATAAATGAAGAACAATATGCGTAGTTTGCCTTGAAGACATAACGTCATCCAAACATGAACAGAGGTGCTAACATCAATCATAATGCCTTTGATTTAGGGAAAAACGGCGTAATATTAGGCTGAATTAATGTGAAGGTAGTTTGAAAGATATATCATTTCATGTAGAAGTCAATGAATGTGGTCTCATTTTAAAGAACAATATCTCACATTTCCAAAGATACCAAAATATCAGCTCCTTATCGAACTGCTTTCGGAGATTTTTTAACAATAAATACCGGCACTTTTGCATGGGGAATGATGCGTGTAGGTACTCAATCTTGTCAAAAACTTAACAGTACGTAGTAGGTATGTATGATTTGTCAGCTATTTTTTAAAATAAATCATACTGTCATCGCCGTAGTCTTTTCAGGATAGCAAAAAACCTTCCGTTTGAAGGAGTTTTAAACTTATGGCGTGAAAAAATGAGTCAAATTAAAGACTTACGTAGATATAATTATTTTATTTTATAGAATTTCCATCTTAAAAAAGTATTTAATTGCACCATTAATTATCGAATATATTTCGTTTTTACTTCCTGCAACTGCCGAAATTTAAACGTATACTTCGAGCATGGTCTTCTTTATGACTAGGGAAATTTCTCGCTCAAACTACCTTCAATTGACGAATGTCATCGCTGCTATTGTTGCTACATTTCTATTTACCACCAACATCCAAATGATGACTGCGCACACGTCGAAATCCTTTTTCGTTTCATTTCAATAGATGGCTATTGCCATTCCTAAATCAAAAGCACCTTTGAAATGCTCCCCACTTAGCAACCAAGTAGGCATTTCTTTGAGAAGTCTCCAACATTGCCAGGTTTTGAGCAAAGGCCCTTAGGAGACCAGCATCCTTGCCACCACATCAACTTGATTCACATGTATCTACTCCCAGCCCTTGGGATTGCGACTGCGCAGTTCATCACGATTTTTAAATAAACCATTACTGAACGGGATTTTCTTCCGATCTCCATAATGGTAGAGGCCGGATGTGTTTTAAGGTAATGGCCGCGCAATAGCAGTAAATCTGTTGAAGCGTATTCTAAAGTCTTATATTATATAGTTCTGTGCTGTCCAGCTTCTACTAAGCTTATACCTCACTCACTCATTTGATATTTAAACCAATTAGTACTTCGGGGTCAAAGGAAATTCATCTTATAAATTCGCTCAGTCGTTAAATTAATTTGAAGTTCCATTTGCGTGCATAAGTTTTAATTTTAAAGAGCTTTGACTTTACCCTTAGAAGATCAGCACTTTTTAATTGTTTATTTAGTGATGGAATAATTATTGAATTAAACCGTGATTATTGGCGTGATCTTAGTATAAGATATGGATCAAGGTTAAAATTTATTATCTACCTATATCGTGGTCATTCCTTATAA
This sequence comes from Ceriagrion tenellum, assembly GCA_963169105.1. Classification (NCBI taxonomy): domain Eukaryota; kingdom Metazoa; phylum Arthropoda; class Insecta; order Odonata; family Coenagrionidae; genus Ceriagrion; species Ceriagrion tenellum. The sequence continues at coordinate 52,696,916 of OY720637.1, forward strand.
CGAGTATTTCAAAGAAGGCTATTCATAACTACTTTGGCATTGGAGAGTGACTTATTGAGGAACTACACATATGAGGGGAATAAATAACTTAATGAATTGTACCGTTTTTTTTGGAAGTTATAAAAATGGGCTAAAACTAAGATAACTTTGAAACCATCTCCAAGTAATGCGTCAAAAATCAACGTAAAACCGCGAGAAATTTTAAATAAGGACAGTTCGAGATGTTTTGGAATGAATCACTCAAAACTCTCATGGTATGTATGATTTCCGTGCCTAATGGTAATTAGTAATTACTGATGATAATTTTTAGTTTTATGAATAAATGTTTTGACGCTACTGCTAGTCCATTAACTTTTAACAGGAAAGAAAATTCGATTCGAGATTTTAATTAACAGACGTATATTATGGCATGCATATCATTAATATCTCTATTGACCGTCCATCCATGCTTATGAACTTCTCTACGAGTTAGTCGCCCATTTGAGACTTCGCAACTGTCACCCATTTAATGCCACGTACCATTATCATCCAGTTTTCACGGCAATGAGCGTTGCTCGTCTGGACTTAATTTTTTTGTAATTACTTTTATAAACATAGGAATTGAAGGTGTTCTTGGACATGGTATTTATTTATTTATGAGTTTGGTGGAAAACATTTGAGTTTGGATTTAACACCTCTCATTGTAGGCTACATGATGTAAACGTTGAACGCATAAACTACAATGTGTGCTTTTTACCCCGCTTTAGAAATTCTAGAGTGGAATATTTGCACGTGTATTGGAGATGTACCTATTTTCAGTAATCAGAATATGAAATTACCAAAACTGAAGATCTTCGATACTTAATTTCAAAGAATGCATTCATGTTATTCATGTTTTTGCGTTCGTTTCTTTAGAATAAATTTTCTACAGAAGTAATACTCCTTGGTTTAGCGGAAAGCCAAAACTAATTAGTAATTTAAGCCAAATAAGAACATATCAAACTTACAGTTAGTATATGGTATCCTTTCAACCCAGTGGTTTCGCTTATATTTATTTAATTCTTATTTAAATTTGTAGAAGCACCAAGCTAAGCATAATTGCACAATTTGCTATGAAAGTACATATGATGGTGTGGAGACGCTAGAGAAAAGTTTAAGATGTTCTCTTTTATTTTTCCTCACATAATTTTGATCTAAATTTGTCATTTCTCTGAGTGTGATTGTGATTTCTCTCAAGTTTAAGATGTTCTCTTTCCTTACATAATTTTTATCTAAATTTGTCTTTTCTCTGAGTGTGATTGTGATTTCTCTCCATCTTGTAAACATGAAATTACTTCTAACGCATTACTAATCCATTATTCTCTTGTCTTTATTCTGATGATTTTTTTAAGTCGAAGATCCACGGTGATAGAGAAATGCCTACCAATTTTTGAATCTCAATTAAGATTATTTTCATATGCGTGTATGAGTGCACCATTAAGAATTCCTAGTTCGGTATCAATTTGACATTAATCGCAGTGAGTTCCCACGTGCTATTGTTGATTCTTATTTTTGTGCGCCGGCAATTTTTGCATTTTGTCGTATTGCTGCGTTTCATTTTCGATTTGTCGCGGCTGAGGACAAAGTACTGCAAGAAATTCAAAGAAAAAATTAGACATTTTTCTCCCCGAGGCATTCTTTCAAGGTTTCCATAAAATCGTGACATCGCGACCATATGCCCAACAATATCCGAGGGAAGGCGAAGGTTGAGAGCTCTCGGGAAACCACACGATGTTGCAGAACCGGCGATTTTGCCGTGTTTATCGGAATCTGGGGCAAGGTGCGGAAAGGAGAGACTAAAATGGAAACTGCGGTTATCTCATTGTTATAAAATGCGGTGCGGCACAGGAATCGGCCTTTGGGAAAATGCGTTTGCGGCATTTGTGATCGTTAAATTTGGATTCGAGTTTCATGATATTAGCGTCTATTGTAATGAAAAGAACTTTTATTTATAATTCTTTATTTTCTTTATATTCTTTCTTTCCCTTCTGAATGTACTCCAGCCTCGCGCTGGAAGAGAAAATGAAAATTAGATTAATTAGATTAATTAATTAGTAAGATTATATTAATAATTATTTGGATAATTAAAATAAATAATTAATTTTAAATTTTTTAATTAAAATTATCATTTATAATTATATAGATAATTAAAATAATTAATTAATTGGAAAATTAGATGAGAAAAAATTAAATTGAGCTCCTTTTACCTCCAAAATTTCCGATTCAATTGGTCTTCCTTACCAAAGGTAATTCAAATCAATTAGATACTTTGTAGTTCTTTGAATTGACGACTGATTTCGGTTTTCACTTCATAAATATTAGACATAATTCCGTTCTTGTTATAATTTTTAATTTTTTCTCTACTATCATATACTCGATGTAGTATATGCAGTCGTGTATTGTCCTGGAACGTCTTATTGTGAAATGGCTAAGATATTAAATTTCTGAAATAACGTAATTGATATATTATGCCATGTTAATTGTGAAATTCAAAATTAATCAACATTTTAGCACCGATAAGGAAGTCCAAATATATTCTATGTTTGCATGATGCTTATCTAGAGTCAATTGATTCATAACCAGCTTCAGAAATGCAGTATCTTCAAAACTTGTTTATTACTTTAGAACCACCCGGAACGTACGAATCCGACAAAATATAAAACAATAGATGGTTTAATTAATTTAAAAATGCTAATGAATAATCTTGCCCTGCCTTGTGTCTTTGTGAATTAGGCCATTGATCGATTGTATGTCATGAACAATATAAATTTATGACAGAGTCCACCATATGTTTTAAATCTTCATAGGTATGGGGTAAAGGATAAATGGACGGTGGGAGTAGATTCTCAGCTGTGGGAGTATAAGTATCGTATTTTTACGCTCTTAAGCACTCCAAAAATAAAAGCCAAAAACTTAGAAGCTTGTATTGACAGTACAAAATACTTCCTGTCAAAATCGCGGCCAATTATTGTTGATTGCGCTCTAAAAAGCAACGCGTCTTTTTTATTGCCTTTGAATTTTCTTGCACTTTTATGTCCATCTATTTCTTCATTCTTTCAAAGATCCATTAGCTGACGTCTTACTATCGCTTGATTCGGGTAATCACTTGTGACTTTTCCGTCCTTGAGTTTCGATACTTTTCATTGAAAATATAGAAAGGTTGTCCGGATGGTTAATGAGTGCTTTGAGGATATCGGCCTGTGGGAGAAATAGCAACTAATCGATATTTGGAGTAATATCGGTGGTACCACTTCAACTGGGAAATTGATAGAATTAATAATAGCAGAAATCATCCGCCAAAAATATGGAGGATCTGGTCTGTACTGCTAATTGAATGTAGACAAACAGCCATTGACATCGTGAATACCATTTCGTGTGTATCATCCTATCGAAGTATTAATCAACTTTTTACGTAATATCCCATCTAAGATATTGCTATCAACAATTTAATTAGCTGCATGCTCTCCTTTTATATTCATAAAATGGCTCACTTCCGGGCATCTTTTGTAGTTTTTACTTTCATATTGCGGTACTGTGTTAAATGTTCTGCCTCAGCACGCGTTTAGATCCTCTGCCACTTTTTCCTGTTGAAATGTTTCTTAAATTATTACCTAAGCCAATGTTTCGACGGATAACTTAAACTGCCCATATTGATCTCTTTTATTATTTATAATTTGCTCGGTATTTCTGTCATTCTCCTGCATCTCATCTTGCCTCTGCATTTTCTTCAAAGGAAAGCAGTGTATACTTTGATTAGGGGCAATGGTAGTGTTATAAATTTATGGCGATGGAAACTTAGTCTAACACAAATCATCGTCTTCGTATGCATGCCGATTTTTATTATATTTTGTGTAATATTTTATAGGGGTAATATTCGATGTAAACAGCGCTCACGTATATGAATAGAGCTGTGAAGATTTATAAAAGTAATAATAACATGGTCAAACCGACGTCAACAAGGAGATATTATAAAACTGGACCTTAGTATATTTTATCCGCTTTCACTCTATCATCTAAAATTTCCTCGCAGGAAGTCGATCCTCTGCCACATGTGTGTCCTTCAGTGGCTTTAAGTGGATCTTAAGAGATTAAGCTCACTTTGAAAGATACGATTCAATAATAGGGAAATGACTTTCTTCTTCGTTTCAAATGTCACGGCTTTTTATAGATAAGATGTATTTTCTTACACTCGACGAAAAAGACTGAAGGTTTTGCGGTCAAGGTGTTATCTTTCCCGAGAGACAGTTCCTTGTACGCTATTACGTATTTTATTTTGTCCGTGATGATGGTAGATCCCACCCGGATGCAGGCAATTTGCATTATTAGCTTGAGCTCAAAAGTAGCACTTGGTTTGGAATCACTCTTGCATCTTTCTAAAGTCTACAAGGTTATGCCAATTAGCTCGTCAAATCGTGTGTAAGGACAAAATTGGCTCTGTAATGTCGTAATCAGCATGCTTTAAAATTTATACCCACTAGAGGTAATCGTGTCAATTGTTGCAATTTCATCTCGTAAAAACAAGAGAGGCCACTATTTGAGGGAAGTATTCTTGCGTTTCGATTTTTTGCTCGATTTATTTTTTTTAAATTATGGATCCAAGCATTTTTAACCGTAATGACGCAAATAAATCTTAATCACAGACATAATTGTAACCGTATTTTTTGGAAAGCAATTACTCATTTGTGACACATTTCTTGCAGTACTACTCAGTGATTCAGCAAAGCTGTAAGTGATATAGGAGGCTTCCTTGATTGCATAATATTTGTCTTTTTTATGCTGACAAGTGACACATAAATAGTTTTAAACATTCCTTCAGAGTTATTTCACTAATTTTGACTTTTGTGTCTGTCATTCTTTTGGAATTTATGGTCACATTTTCCATTTTTTCCCCAATGTTTCCGATAAGTTATGCACCACAATTTTAGAATTTTGAACGACAGTTTAACATCCCCTGTGATTTTGGTAAAGTTTCCGATTACTCTGCTATTTGAGTTATGGTGCTAGATCATAGATGTCCTATTTTTATCACAGAAACTGTTTTATTTCTCATCAACAGATAATAATTTTTCTAGAATAGATATTTTCTTTAGGCTTGTCTTTATGCCCGGCCAGCGTTAATCGGCAAATGGCGTAAACTTTTCCGTAATTTGACATTCGAGAGTTCAGGTTTTGTGTACTGTGTACTTCATAATATTGTCAAATATTTGTCGTGAGCGATAACAAAAGAATAATGGGTTAACTTCATGTTCATCTAGTGAAAAAATTTGACCCATGATTAGAAAACAGGGCCTTATAATTATTTGAACAACAGATTTTGTAAAATTGTCCGTGACAGTGAAATCTGCATTCAGTGGGTTAGGCTAAAGCGATTGAATATATATTTTTCGTTCTTCCCTCGTGTGTTGTGAGGTCCGACGACCAAGACACTTGCCTCATTTGCTCAGCCTTGATCCCGTTAAATTTACGCACATGTTTAAAATTGGTGCCACAGCCGGTCATATTTGGTTTTACTCAAAGTTGTCCCATTAACATCAAAATTAAAGTAATAGAATTACGTTCGGGAAGCCACTAATAAAGCTCCCATTCAGCAAGGCTAACGCACTTGTCGCAGCCAGTTGGGTGGATGTCGAAACAGTACCCGGCAATCTTGTCTATTTCCTCCGAGCTTTGAATGCCATTCTGATAATCCTGCCGTAGATTTCACGTGAATGTGTTATCTCCGACACAAAAGGAGACTTCTTTCCCTTCTTATCAACAATGACTGAAATGTGACCTCAATGCTAAAGCATCATTTTATTATGGACGCAGGATATTCAAGGACGTTGTATCCGGTGAGTGAAAACTTCAAAACGCCGAAATATAAATTTTGGCGGTTTGGACTGCCAATTTCATCACTAGATCCCCGTCTCTCATTTGACCCTGGTATACTCGGGCCGATCATCGGATTGGTGAACGCAGTTGACGATGATAGGTGAAGGGGAAAAGGGGAAACGTTTTATTTGGTTTTTCTAACATCTCCAGTATGGACCACGCTGCTCGATTCCTCGATTATAAATTTTTACGATGGAGTAAGAACTGCGCGGAATTCGATTTCCATACGATAACACTCTCTCATATGCATCCTTTCTCATTGTGGTGTATTATCGATTAGCTGCAATACATATTAGTTAGGGATGAGTCGATTCCCCTTTTTTTCGATTCAGATTCTTTATAATCGATTCCCGATTCTCGTTCCAATTCCATCGATTCTTATTCCTAATAACAGGTGGGATATTGATATACCAGTATCGTATGACTATTGTTCAAATTCAAGTATTGTCTGAAATAAAATAACAAAGACAATTATGTCGTTCAAAAAGTATATTTATTAACAAATAGCAAATATATCCTCAGCTTATTGAGGTAGATAAAAAGTACAAATTGATAGCCTACACCCAAAATTACTGAGACAAATATGACATGACAAATAAAATTTTATTTGAGCATTTATCTATCTGGAATCGATGGAATCGGAATCGACTTTAGGCGATCGATTCTCGATACCGATTCTAATCCTGAGAATCGGTGGAATCGATAATCGATATTTGGATTTGACTCATCCTTAATATTAGTAATGAGCGCTGTCTCTTGAAAGGGCAAACCATTTTTTGCTAATGGCCTCAATGGTGTTGGATATATAATTTTTCAGACGTAAGAATACGTCTATGGGCAGTTTTATAAGTTCCTTAAATCAAGCCCTCGGTATTTTTTTATACCTAACTGTAGGCGTGGAGGCACAAGTATACAGAATCATCTAATCATTCAGTTCAGTCAATTCAGTTCGTTCATTATAATAGTCTTTTTCAGCGTTATGGATATGTTGGCAGCAAGACTTACTAAACAATATCTATATTTTGACGGTGTCTTGGTAACACAGAGATAGGGACTACCCTCCTCCCCCTCACATATTTTAGTATTCCTCCAGCAGTTGTATCTAACATTTTGAGGACTCCCTGCTCATGAAAATATTCTCTTGTCATATATATAGCTCGAAAAAATATTGCGGCCTCATCGATTGCATTTTATTCCAATTAAGGTGTACAAGAGCTCCTGATTTCGGTGCAAGAAGATAGCCTTGTAGTGTCGAAATAACGAAGGAATCTGTTTCCATAGAAGGTTGTCATGTATAAAGAGGACGTCAAAGGAAGAGAGATGGCCGCAGGGATGGAGCCAGTTTGAAATATTCATCGCAGAATTGTGAATTTCTTGATCTTAAATATACAAATACATACTAATATTTTGTTAAGCATGCCAGAACGCACAATTGAATCTTTTTTTTTACTACGCTCCCCGGTGTTAATTAATAAAATGCTCGCGTAGGTCGGGGATTGCTGGTAAAAGTGTCACACCAGGATGTACTTGCTAGGGTCTTCTCAAGTCCGATATCGGAACTCCTCATGAGGTATTATTTCATCTTCATCCCCTTTTCCCTCGTTCTCTGTTTTAAAACGCAAGTTCTCGAGTAACTCTTCCGTTAGTTATGAATCCAGGGTTGATATTGAACGTTAAACGACGAGTATTTGCACCAAATGGAGCGCTTAGCATTGCGTCATAAATTTTTTTATGATGTTTCTCCCCCATTGTTTTTCTTCTGCATGAAATTCAAATGGATGTGATGATGGGGATGGAGTCGAAAGCCATCAGAACCGGTATCTCCCCAAAAATTACCGTTGTAGCCGCTGTACGGCGAGATAAGTACTCAAGCTAACGTCCCTTGTTCCTATAGGTCCCTATAGGTTCAGTCAGAGTTAAGCGAATGCAGCTTGAAGCCGGGCGTTCGTCACAATCCAGTTTCTTCACGAGGACAACTTTTGGAGGCACGAATTTCATCGCACAACCTTAGAATGAGTCACACCACGTAGTAATTCTGATGTAATATATACCGTATCCACCGGCTGCGATAAGTTTTGACAAGGAGCCGCGTGTGTGATTTCACGGTGATAAATATACGCTTTCTCCCTCGTTCGTCATACGTAATGCTCGTTGAGGGAAGGGAAAAGCTTTGGTCCGTCGATTAAGCCATTCATCTTGAGCCCACAAAAAATAAGAACTCGTTACAAGGGCTGGATTAGCGATCGGAGCAGAGATGAACCTCAAAGATTTTGGCGCCTTGACCAAAACCGTCAAACGTGTGCCTTTGACTAGCAGATATGTACTGGGAGTTTTTTTAAATGATTTTTTTTCCTAAGAGTCATCTCTTGTATATCATCTCGGGATCGTGGCTGAAAATAAATATAACCTCACAGCACATTTAGGAGTTCATTAGAACGCCAATACATGAACTCCTAAATGTAACTTTTAGGGCTTATTACAAATGCCTTCGCACTGTCCAGTGGTGTGGTGTATGCTGACCTTCATATTATGTTGTCGAACGAGCTGTATCGCCTTTGTTCATTAATGCTAAGTAATGGGGGTGAAATTTGCTCAGCGATCAAGTGTATCCATATAAGTTTTCTTTGGACATCCATAAATAAATATTGCCGAAAAGAATGAATTCATTCAGAAATAAATTTTTCGGTAGAAGTGACAGTAGAAGAGCAAATTCTTGTGGAGTGATAATCAAGGATAGGCCTCTGATAAGTATTATTACTAGGCTAATGATATTGGCCACAAGACCATGCGTATCGGCTTTGGAATCAGCGAGAAAACGATTCAGTGCAGTTTAAGTTCAGAAAATTAGGGCATTCTGATGAAAAAAAACCATGAACTCGCTAAAATTAAGAAGAGCAGAATAAGAGCAAGTACTGCAGCCACTGCGAACTGCTGAGATAAGAGGAAGAACATTATTTTTATTCTCTCTTATTGTGTGCTTGTAAATATCTCCGTGATCAAAGTTATCCGCGAGGTAGATCTCCTCATGAAATCTTTTTTGATTGAGCGCTCTCCTAAAGCAAGCGTAGTGTATTCATTCATCATTCACTTGCGGCGGCTGTTATGTTAAGATGGAAAACGCTCCATTCCGGGGCAGGCGAGTATGAGCATGCGTTGGTCCTGAAGACTACAGACCCGAAAGAGGTCGCAACCTTGAGGTTAACCGCGATCGGCGGCTAACCTGAGCGGTGCTGGATCGAAGCCCGCCTTGAGCACGGTACAAGGTGTTATACGACAGTGTTCTGCTATCAACTGCGTTCTCATGAAAAAAATCTGGCAAAATTGACCGAACCGTAAGTTATCACTAAACACAGTTCAAAGGATATGAAAATGATCAAATTCATGATGGTATAAACGTTTTAATAAGCGTAAAGAATAAGAGTAAAGGAATTTTTCCACTTAGCTAAATTTTTATTCGACCTAGGTTTCGATGTACTATATCATCATCTGGATGATGTAGTACATCGTCTTGTAGTCATCAGATTGATGTAGTACATCGATCAGGATGATGATGATGTAGTACATCGAAACTTAGGACGAATCAAAATTTATCTGAGTGGAAAATTGCCTTTACTGTCATTCTTTATGATGAATTCTTTCCACCACATCTAGCCTGATACTTCTCTTTTTAAGTAAGCGGTTGACGACGTTCAATTGCCAGAATGCCTATGTTTTAAAACTGTGTCAGAAGTTTATATTTTTTAGTGTAGTTCTTCTGTGCATTAACGTCCTTTACTTTATTTTCATTGAGAAGGATAACACCGTTACTCATTCACGGATTAGCTTTAAGACGAAATGTTACTCAAAGAATTTCTGCTGTTTTACAGTTTTTTATTTATTATCGCTTGTTTTGCACCCATTTTGCTGCAAGTTTTATATGCATTATTACATGAAGAATTTTATCAATCGCATTTCTCCGTGGTCTTGTTTATTTTTAATATTCCTCATTGCTATATTCTTATGCTACATTGGCTACTGGAGACGATAAGTGTTTCTCATGATTTTGCTTATCTTCATAAGCTGGGCAAAATTTTTCCATTCTTTAATCAAGTAGTATTCTTTAATTTTTTCTATTTGTATCCCACTTGTAATGGTATTTATTTGTATTATTTCTAAGTAATATTAAATGCAGGTTACGAATAACGTAGAAGTCTTTCTCATAATGGTCCCTCTTTTAATATCGAGCGTTGTTTTTGCAGATCGGGTGCCATTCACTTATGGCATTGGCATTCACTTATGTATCTTGGGATTGATGTTTGTGATTGACCTTTAATGTTAACATCGAGTCTCGTTATTAGTTTCGTGAATATAAGTTATCAGTTTTGTCGAATCATTGTAGTGATAGCGACATGAATTTACTATTCGCTATTTTCTGAAGTCGATCAAAAAGACATGGCTTTGTAAAATAGATGTTTTCTCCACTTGTGGAAAACGGAGGACCTCGCTAGTGATATTTTGAAGGTGTCTCAAAATTTTGTGTCCTGTATTTGGGTTATCGCGTCATATCTTATGAAATCATGACTTGAGCTCACTATTTAATGACCTTGGATATTTTTCAAGTGGAGACTGAAGCCCTAAGATATTTTGGAAATTATTACCTGAGAAATAAACTTGGGTCAAGATGGCAAATTGAGTTGCAGAATATTTTTTCTTGGAGGCAGTCTAAAATTAACGTTACATGTTGCCTTTTAATTCTCCGTAGAGACCAGTTAGTACATTTCCAGTTCATTTTCGCATGAGTACCGCAAAGCTTTGTAGTACCCTTCCTTACCGGTGCATATGAATATATTCTTGAAAAAAACTTCTTAAAAGAGATGACTTCCAAGACTAAGGCCATATCCAGTTACGACCTAGCTCTTTGTCTGTCCGATTCTGCCCACCCCTAATATTACTGTTTTATTTAAGATACAGGCATGACCCAGGAAATTACCGGCCTATACTTATAGGTAAAATCACTTTTATGCAATATTCTCGAACTCAATATTGTTAGTAATAGTATAATTTTCCTGGTGAATTGTTACTTCTTCTTCGCAAGTCATAACATAGCAGGCACGGCTTCCGGAATGGTAGATCCTGCGAAATCCCACAGCTTGCGCTCTTCCTTCATGACATCCTAAAATCAGGTGAATCCCAAAAACAAGTGGACGTGATATTCCTTAACTTTTTCGGAAAGCATTTGATAAAGTTCCTTTCAAATAACTTATATACAAATTGCAATCATTCGAAGTAAATAAAAAAATAGTGAATTGGATACAGGACTTTCTCAGTGAGCTCGCTCAGATACGGTTAGAATCACATCGGGTGTTCCACAAGTAAGCGTGATCGGCCCTCTTTTATTAATCATTTGAATAAATGACCTAAGTTTTTGCGTATGAAGTAAGCTAAGAATATTTGCGGACATCACGGTCATTTATTGGGAAATTAGCAAAGACGAGAACTCAGAAGTGCCATCATTGGACGCAAGCAACGTTCATTCGTGGTGCCAGGAGTGGGGGCTTGAACTAAATCTTATTAAATTCACAAAAGTACACGTCTTGTGGAAAACATCACACGAACGCTATGTCTACACTGTGGGTGGTGTAAACATAAAGTACTCATAAAAAGTCAAATACCTAGGAATTACCTTAACCTGAGATATATCGTGGAGAACGCACGCACAAAACGCATACGGCCCAGCATCAAAGAAACTAGGATTAATCAAGCGATGAATAGAAAGGCCCACGGATGAAAAAGTTGTGTTACTTCGATCTGGTTAGGCCACACCTCGGATACGATGCGAGCATTTGGGACCCTGGACAGAAAGATTTTACCGAGGAAATTAGTAAATTACAAAGGAAAGCTGTGCGGTTCGCTAAAAACTGCTACGAGCGAACATAGTGTTTCTCAGCTTTTGGGGAGATTAAGTTGGGAGCATCTGCAGACTCGGAGGCTGAGCGCAAGGCTTAGTTTCCTTGAGAAATTTAGAACATGTCTCTTTCAGAGCGGCGGAGAGAGCATCATTTTAACGCCACACAACATCGCTAGGGCCAATAGATGCGATAAAAGAGATACATTGCCGAACAGATAGGTACAGACATTCGTTCTTACCACGTTCCAAAAGTGACCATAACAATACCGGAGCTCCAATTAAAACACACACATAAAACACTTCACCATTTCACCTCCCCAAACCTCCTCCTTTCCAATTTTAGACGGCTGGTGCGCTAACACTCCCTGCCACTCGCCTATTCGGCTACTTGCCGGACAATGTGTAGATTTAAATTAATTAGACGACTTTTATTGGATAGAGGGGATAACATAATCTCTAGAGACGCAATATGGTAGGTTTTTTGTGGTTTCATGCTCCCCATAAAATGCCAAATATATAAGTATATTTTTTATCGTAGAATTTTTCGTCCGAAAGCAGTCAGGCTGCGAAAAGCTATCAATCCTATTTGTAAAAATGCATTGAAAATGGGCTACTTGATATCTGTGAAACAAGTTACATAAAATGTGAAATTTTATAATACCCTCTGGGAAAAATTTTGGAAACTCAATTCGCCATTTTTAGCCTTTCTTATTTCTCTGGTAATCATGTCTAAAAAGTTCTATGGTTTTAATCTTACACTGAGCAAAATATCATTTCATGGTCACTAAATGTGTGTTTATCTGTGGTTTAATTGGCTAAAATATTGTACAATCGGTTTCGTCATGTACCAGAACGGTATCATCAGAGCTGACGGTTTCTTCACGTAGGCAACGTCATTTGGTCGTTCCTGGTGATGACTGCTTGACGAAGAAACCACTCGTACAATGAAAGTTTCCGTGAAACAACTCATATTTTATTTATGCATATGCCATAAAATTACTGTGCATGTTTGACTCCAAATCATTGATAAATATTTTATTGGATGTCGGAAGTATAGAATCAACCGTCATTTCTTGATCGATGCATCAATAATGGCAAAGCTAAATGAATGGCCAGTAATGACCCATTTTCGGAATTCTTGGAGTATAAAATTCCAAGGCTTTAGTGTTCAAGTGTATGAATTTGTGTATTTTTAATAGCATTAGAATCAGATTACTGTTATATGAAGCGGCCCGAATACATATATACGAATACATAACGGTCCGAATTGATTGAAACGATCGCGCTAAAACAGTATGTTTTCTTTGATCATCGCCGCGGGTTAATTAATGTAATTGTCGACTAATTTTTCTCCTGTTCGTCTCGGCTCCCGCGGGAGGCGGCGCCTAATCATCTGGGGCGATGACCAGTCGCTGAGGTCGAAGGTCGCGTCATCGGCAACGTCAGACAACTCACGTCCCATTCTTTAAGACGCCGGGAGAGAACTCCTTTCACTCCCCCTCCCTCACCCTACCCAGCGATGGTGGCCCCGCCTCCTCCACTAATCGGGTGTGGGACCAGTGGGTGTCCTTGGCCCCCATTCCCGAACCACCACTTCCCCCTCTCTCTCTGTCTCTCTATATTCCTCCCCCCTCCTTACCTGTGCCAGCCATCAAAGAAGTAGGGATGTGGAGGAGAGGGATGGGAGGGGGATGGGGAAGAAAAAAGACACCTGACGCAGCCTCCCTGCTTCCCCTCTTCCCGCAAGATCTCCTCCTTCCGAGGGACTGATTTTCTTTAAGAGGCTCGCTCCCCTCTTTTCCGGTCATCCTACCTCCCATCGCACTCGCCACCCACTCTCTCGTATCGTGCCTTTAACTCCATCACCTCCCGTCGCGTCGAGGCCCGCCGCGTTTGTTTTTGTCATCCGCGGGTTCGGTACTGCTGAATATACGACGCCGTTACAATTCCTGAGACGCTGAGATCTCTCTTTTCTTTGTTTAGGTATCGATATTTTCAGCGGGTGCGTTGTTGGTTCCTTGAGGAGGCGAACGGCGGGCGCAACCCCTCGGCCCTGACTTCTGAAGGGCCCCGCCAGATCCCAAATTCAGGTAGTTTGAGCGAAAAAACATTTCACCTAGAAATCAATGAATTTTGTCTTATTTTAATTATTATATATATATCAAAATATCAGCGTTTAATCGGACTACTTTCCGAGATTTTTGACAAATTTATACCAGCCCTTTTACATGAGAAATGGTTGGTTACGCTCTCCAGAGAGACCTTATTTTAAAAAAATGAGGAATTTCTAACACCTATATCTCGATAAAAATGAACAAGGTGTTGTTTTTATGTTTTCTCCCCTATTTTTAGAAATAAATCGTATTGTACCGTAGTAATTTTTTCTGAATCGCAAAAAACCTTCCGTTTTGAAGGAGTTTTTAACGTGCTGCGTGAAAAAATGAGTCAAATCCAAGACTCAATTAAAATCAAACTAAACTAAATTAAACTTAACTAAATTAAACTTAACAAAATTTAAACTTAAAATTAAACTTAACTACAATTAAAACGTATAGTTCGAATATGGTATCCGTTATGACTAGGGAACTATCTCGCTCAAACTACCTTAACACATCAAGTCCGATTCATATGTCAATTGTAACTACGTAAAAGTCAATAATAAGCGGTGAAACCAGGTAGTACGCTTGTATTCGCTTATTTTCATTATTTCATCATTACGCTGCAAACGCTAACTATTCGTAGGTACTGTATTCTCATACTACACTGTATTGGCCCCGCGCGGCGGCGCTACCGCTCATCGGAGCAATAGACCTGAAGTTGCCTGTATTTGCTACTTTATCCTTACGATGGTTATCCTGGTTGGCAAAATAGGAATGACGTGCATTGTTATTTACCACATCCATTTTTTATAACGGGCCCAATATTTTCGTCTTCGCCCTGGGCCTCAACCGACCTTCGACTCTGCTGGCAGTTATAATTTTTTAGTAATCAATGAAGACGTTCCTCGACCAATAGATCTATATATCAACGAAGTTTCTCGAGGTGTATTCAATTGTTTTATTCGTCAACGTCAACGTTTTGCCAAGTTTGTTTTTGGCATCTTCAAGGCTTTAAAATTAGCAAAGTTCAAACAGTAACTAGAGCAAATGTCAACTCAACAGTAGTTTCAGTTGACATCAATGTAAAACCCTGAAGTTGCCAAAAAGTTGGCGAAACATCGGCATTGAACTATGAAACAATTGACTACAATTCGAGGAACTTCATTGCTATAGTTTTTGGTGTCAAAAGTGTCGTGGGGTAGGAGGGTATGGAAGACAACCTGCTCTTAACGAAAGGCGCCGAGCGGTGCACAGTTTAACGTCTCACCCAACGGTAAGAGCACTAAACTAGTACTTTCCACAGAGCGCTCGAGTAGAGGTTGTAATTACACTGAGAAATCACCGCCACTGCCAGGATTCGAACCCTTGCCTTCGGAATCAGTGAGCAGTACTCTAGTGACCTCTCGACACGATTCACTATTCTCATTATCCATGCTGGTTGTCATATGTTAATGAAATATATGCTTCGTGTGCACTGAATAATTTGGCGCTAGACCTGATGGTTATAGATAATACAGAGTGATGGTTGATATTTTAGATCATGTATTGGCGATACAAAAACTTATCAAAGAATGTTGTCTCCACGGCGAGAAGGAGGTGGGTGACATCAGACACAAGAATTACTACTTTTACCGAGTATAACTACGAGTTGTTAAGGCGAATCTTATCTATTTGTGAAACTGTCGGCTAACTTTTCGATCGAGCGTGTGGTGAGGTAGCCTTCATCTACAAGTTTATTTTTCTATCAGCTTTCAGAGTCACAACGGGCATCTCTCTTTTTTCAGGTAAGCATAAATAATTTATGCATTTCTTATATATCATATATACGTACGTACGTAATAACCCTTCTAATAATCAGTTCCATTTATATTTTTCCATTTGTGAAAGTCTACCGAGGCAGCCTTGTAAGTCTCTGATTTAGCGTAAACTTTGTGGCTAAAATGATTTTATTCCACGAGTTATTTTACGCACGGGGTAAGTGGGTCTTACAGTAGGAAAAATTCTTAATCCCATAATACTTGCTTAATTTTGCGTGGTTGTGAAAAATGAGCCTTTCATTTCATTGTATTCACAGTTGGATGCTGTATCGGTAAGGGCATTTTATTAAATCTTCCCCTAAGTTCCCGTGACTTAAGTGTGGCTTTACTAGGATATTCCTCGAAGTACAACGGTTTCACAATTCAAAAGCCACGAATCTTACTTAGGCCGGCATCACTATTATAGCCTTGCTCTAACCCCGATAATTAATAAATTTCTTGGATAGCGCGCGCCCTCTATTGTGTACAATTTATTCCTCAGTAGCTATAAAAGTTGAAAATAATTCTATTGGTGGCATAATGTTAGACTGCGGGGGTTGGGTTTGTGTGGTGGATGGATTACTGTATTTCCATCTGGAAGTTCTGAGTACGATTCTTGGCGATGGGATATGATCTAGCAGTGGAACCCCGATCCCGACTTGTGTGCAATACTCCATTTGGTTTGGGTGGGACGTTAAACTGAGGTACCTTTGGCGCCTTAAAATGAGAGTGTTCTTTTGCATACGTCTGTTATCCCTCCACCCTTCATCAAATAATTCCTCCCTTGCCGACATACCTACATATCCTTGGAATTGGAAACGACGTGAGTTTTCGGTTGCTTTCCCACACGCACAAGGGGGTGGTTGTGAAAAAAGAGGCTTTCATTTCATTGTATTCACAGTTGGATGTTTTTATCGGTAAGGGCATTTTATTATAGCTTCCCCTAAGTTCCCGTGCTGCCAATCAAAGTAGGCTATAGTGGTGAAGTTTTAGGGTCATTCCGCTGACAAACTAATGCTAAATATTGTACATGACCATATTTTTATGGAACCAAAACATCAAAACTATCGACGACTGTCCGCGTTTCGATGTAATGAAGTACCGAACTCACTACAATTATTCAGGCCCTGGGAAAAAGGGCCGTTTTTCCATTCTACACGTAATAGTACTAGTAAATAAAACTATGTGTAGAAAAGTGTCAAACATAAATTAATAAAGAAAGTAAGAAGTTTATATACAGCATATTGAAATCTTTTGTCCTAATTTTGAGTTATTAAACTTAAAACTCTTTTGACACAATTTTGAAACGAGCAGTGGTTCAGCTTCTTCCGTTAAATAGTGCTGCATCTTACTCAGTTTTTCTGATAGGTATTTGCACAGAAACTTGAAATAAAGAAAACGGAGCCGGTCCTGATATTGAACATCCATCTTAAACTGGTCTCAGTGCCGTAAATATATCTTACTGAATCATGTGCCGTGGGTTATTGATGATATAAAGAAAATGTACTTAGTAATAATAAAGAATAACCACGGGCTTGGAGTAGAATTCCTGAACGAAGCGAGAATCAGATGATAAGTACAACGACGGATATATATGAAGAGTGATAATTGATATTCAGATTTGGAAAAATGTGAGTAAAATCAATAATGTTCCTGTTAAATGGAGTGAGAAGTGTAGTTCAAACTGTCATTAAGAATACACACAACATGAATTTTTTCAAGTGAGAGATTTTCATATAAATAATGTGATTGATGATTATACTATGTGAGGGCAGCGTGTTTGGCAATTCTTATATACGAAGAGGTATAACCCAAAGGGATAGGATTGAGCAAATATTATTATTAGTATTGTATTTATCGGAAAACTGTTTTGCGACGAAGGAGGTAGATGTATTTCAACCTGTTCAAATAATATTATTGAAACCTTGTATATCCTAATTTCATGGAGAGAGCTGTCTTGAACTTTACTACTAAGGAAGTGGCGACGTTGAACGTATTTTAAAAGAAAGATAAAAATTATTTAGGACTTGGTTTTGCGATACAGAATTCAAGATCAATTTTCCAAATAAGCTTCCAGGCGTTTATGAAACCTCAGCCCTTCCCTTTTGAGGCTTAGAAATACTCGTCAAATCATCGTTTGTGTTTATAGTCGCTTTGAGTTAGCGCTCGAACGTGAGTGGAGGTAAGTTGCTTACGAATGTGTATCAAGTTGGTCTACAAACTATAAGGGAGGCAGTCTTTTATGGGTCGGGTATCTTGGATGATGATCTCACTAAGTCCCCCGACATTTAGGTTGGGTTGCGTAACGGCCTACCATTTGACGCCGCAAACTATGGCGTTCAAGAGTGAAATTCAATTTGCGAGTGGGGTTGAGCTTCTAAAAATAGTGGAATTCCCATCCTTCTGCACGTGAAAGGAGATGCAGTAAGAGGCATCAAGTAATGAAATAACAAATTATACCCATTGAGAACAGTTAAAATGAAGTGACTTATGTGAGATAATTGCAATAGTTCAAAGCATTTAATTTATTCTATAATGGTAACCATTTTCAATTTTTTGATGATTTTTAATTTCTCAGACGCCCTAACAGCGCTGAAAAATGTAGTCAAATGATTTTGAAAAAAGTTTTTGAGCATTTATTTAGCTTTACATTTGGATATTTAAAACCATGTTAAACTTGCTACCTAATAGGCTATTTTTGTAAATATCTAAATATTGATTAATGGCGTTCGTTGGAGATTTACCCAGACATTTTACATTTACCCAAAGTTAGCTCTGAAAATCACTATGACATAATCGAAATCAAAGATTGAGAGGAATTAACCTTTTGGCCGGAACGTTTTTCAGTTTTTACTTTTACAATTTTTACTACCCTTTACCTCACTCTTGTCCACTTTATATTTTATTACCTCGATTTATGCGAATATGCTTCCGTTTGTGTCTCTACAGTAACATTTTTTATCTTAGTGTTGTGTCCTCACTCATTTGCTCCGCGTTCAGCATCTTATTTACTCTGCGATGAAGTTTAACTATTTACTTGGTAATTATTAGCAAATACTCACTTCATTATGAATAGAATCTTTGGGGAATATACAGAAAGTAATGATGTTCTTTCAGCTGGAGTTAAGCTGCAGCTGTCGCAGACTTAGGCCGTAAATCGAGTTTTATCTGTATGAAGTTTAGCATTAAATATTGGTCTTATAATTTTCAAAGTAGCAGAATAAATAATTCTGTGTCTTTGAGTAAATTCTATGGAGAGAAGCACACTTATAAGTCAATAAAAAAGCTTTTCAACAACGTTGAGAGAATTTTGTTGAAAAATTGAGAGTTCTTTAGCGATTTAAATGAGTAAAGTGTGTCGCTGATGTCTAAGAATTTCCGTCAGGATATTGAATCCCTTAAAAATTTCAGTGGAGACGCGTAAAGGCCCGCTGAGGTGAAGAGAAAATGCGTTTCCACTTCAGCATTTCGTTGCTTCTCGATACATCCCACAACTAATTTAGCGTTTCTTAAATTTCCCCAATCGGTTTCATTTCCTTAAATACCGGAAATATCGGAAACGTATTCACTTGTTATTTTCTCTCCGCCATGCTTACTCTTTTTATCCTTTACGATTTCACATCTCCAATCGTGTCTCATCTTTCTGCCTTCCTTTCGTTGATACCTTGTCTTTGAACGGTATTACACTACTGCTGTTAATAGATTTTTGCCTAATCCAAAATTAGCCAATCCTAAAATGACTTCATTTATAGTTCAATTCATCAAGTGCATACATATTCAAGGATTTCCCTGCGGGTAAATTCCATTTCCCTTCCTCAGGGCTTTAGATGCAATATGACATTATTGGTCTGTGAATGGATGATGTATATCAACAGGTTTGTCAAAATGTCAAATTGAAAATTATGAAGACATGAATCCCTTGGGTAATCCGAAAAGATTAAATTGAATTAACATGCCGAGAAAGCCTGAAATCATTCTTCCCTTCATCAATTCAATTTGTTTGGTTAATGCATATTTTGCTTACGTAATTTTTCACGTAGAATTTTTACTGATAACCTTACGACAGAATGGAAGATACTTTATAAAATCCCACGCGGTTTTATTACTCCAGACTAGGTTTTCGACAAATTTATGCCATTATCAAGGTGGAGTCTTACAAAATATCTTAGGTTATGTGATAATTAATCAATTCTTCACTTCCCCAAGGTATCGCCTGATTTGTTCAACTTTATTTAAGCCCTTAATATTGGAAAGTTATGAAACAAAATAATCCAACTATGTACAACTGTTCACCTGGTTAGTCTACGAACCACAAATTTAATGCTAACGCCAGGACATTATTACTTTGCTTTGGATTACCGATGCTGCTCAAATAAGACCTCTAATGTGTGATCTCTAATTGCCATTGTCTTCGGCACCTAATTGAAGAGTAGGTACTCAAGTGCGTACGGTGTCCGAATTGGACGGACGATTTGAATGATCGTAATTTCTTCGAGCCACTCGGGAAATTGTTCCGCCCGTAGCTAATCAGGAGGGCAAGCTCTTTTGGCGCCCCCATTGAAGCCGCCTCCCCAGCCAATTACGGAGTTGGTTTCTGCCGCCGCGCCCATTTCTCACGCCAGCCCACTGTCGCCACCGCCGTTCCATCTGGGCTAACGAGATGTGCAATCGCAACTCGGGAACGCGAGACTTGAACCCGTGACCTTCGAGCTGGGGGGTGTGACACTAGAGAGACGCCGATGCGAAAGGGAAGGGGGTTGCGTGTGAAATTTAAATAGGTACCGCCGCGCCTGTGAGAGTCGAAGCATACACAGAATTCCATCCTTTTGCATGTCAGTTTTTTTCTATTGTGCTTTCACTGACGACAGCCCCTAGCTATGCGAGTCACTCTTCGAATTGTCGGGAGGCATTAAGCCTCTAACCGTGTGGAGCATCTGAGAAGCTTCAATTATAATAATAATGTGTCTTTATTGGGGCGAGATCGAGACTGAGGCAGCCATCTTTCATCTAACCCCTTGTCAGATAGTACATGTGAAAAGTGTAGAGAAAGATTCATACATTTGTGGAAAAAACTTAAGGAAATAAGAAGGTGATATCCATTACGAGAAAAGCCCGTTGCAGGATAACACCCACACATAAAGAGGGTGTGTGAAAAAACCCTTTTCCCGTCCCGTCAAAATAAGTCTCCTCTTCCGTCTAACCCCTCATCAGAAAAATATATGAAATAAGTGTGACGAAAGATACATACATTTTTTGGGAAAAGGTAAAACAATAAGGAGGTGATATCCTCTGCAGGAAAACACCCGCAAATGAAAGGGAGTGTGAGGGACCTGCGAAAGCCTACAGACAGATGAAGCTAATGTAACACCAACCAAAAATCTGCATGAAATACTCATAAAAACAATAGTACAAGGGCAATTCATGCATAATTTTTAAGGAATTATGATAATAAGAAAAAAATAAAAAAATAAATGAATAATTAAATAAATAATATGAATGAACAAATAAAAAAAATATCAATAAATAGCACTAACAAATAAAGCACAAACAGTAAATCGGTAATCAAAAAGTGAGTCTTAATCTTTCAGTCACATCAATCGTCGGGAAAACTGCTGAACTGAGATAAAGATGCAAAATTTGCAGATTTTTTTGACGGTTTTTTAATTGAATACTTTTCCCAAGCTGCATTAGATAATCGCGGCCCGATTTCTATTTAATGAACGCAGTTTGAATCAAATTCCTGTGGTTATTTGCTAACTCAGAAAGGAGGAACGGAGCCTATGATTGATGACACTTTAATCCCAGGGATCATTTGGCCCTTGTGAACAGTTTTTCGCGAAATTTGCGTTTTTCTTAGATAGATAGTTTTTGTGTTTACTCGTCTTTGTCTCACCCTCATATTGTTGTAGTTCAGGCGAATATAAATTTAAACGAACACCGTATGCAATTACTACTTTTCTACTTAAGTGTTATTTCAAAAATCTCAAATTTAAAAAAAAAAAAAAAAAAAAAATCCATCGGCCGCTTAGGAATTTTCAGCGGACGGTTTGAAAAAACTAGTAAATTTATGTGGATTTGGCCTCAAGGTTGCATATTCCAAAAAGTCTGAATACTTAATTATGGCATCTTTATTGCATTTTCTACGCTGAAATAAAATAACTAGGGTTTAAAGGCTAGTTTTCCTGTAATTTGGCCTTAAAAGTGGCAAATTTAACTAGGGCTCTTGCCCAAGATTGCACTTGAGCTCCTGGGAGATAGCTCAGATTATTGTGGATGAAGATCATTATGAGCGAGATAGCATTCAGTAGCTTTTAATTAAAATTGTTTATAAAAAGCGAAAATTCCTCGGAAATCGAATTAAAATAATATAGGAACCTTACCCTCTCTTTCTGGAATTTATTGGTGAATTACTGCCGTAATTGATTTCGAAATACGGTTGTTTCATACAAATGGCTCTGAAATCGGTTCCTATGGCTGGAAAAATGTAATCATTAAAATATATTCGTGGAATAAACTGAATATTTTCCGCAAATTTCAGGTTTTCAATAGGTAGCCCACATCATCAGTGGAAGCAGGTTTTAAAAATAAATGAATAAATTTAATTTAGTTGTTCTGATTCACTAAGTCACGCCTGAGCCAGCTTAAAAGACTCGCCAGTTATATTTTGGTAATTTTAGAGCGATTCAGTCAGTTTTTGCGTCATCATTGTTACCATGTTTACTTTATGCTAATGAAAGCAGTCTAAACGTCAAAATATGATTCGGACATGCTCTGTATTATAGCAAGGGGCACATCTAGCTCTTTCTACCTAAACACCTTAACAATATTATGACTAATTCATTTAGAGAAAAACAAGGAGATTGGTAAGGTGAGATTTTATTTTTGTCATCAAACCGAGGGCACCTTTTTCTGGACGTAGCCAGATATGAAATAAGTCATTTTGTGGTGAAATCAGAATAACATGGTCGTTCGTAACACCCTTGAGCTCGTTCTTCATGCAGCAAATTATGAGAGCTGTTTTGAGGTTGATGAGGGCGTGGGTGAAGTACGGTGCATTAATTAACCGCCGCCCGTCTCTTTCGAGTATCGAACCCAAACCCACCCTACCGCACCTATTTAGAATCGTCGGCTACCCATTCCTCATGACATGGAGTAAAGAAGATGGTAGATGGTACTATATGGCTCAGCATACTTCTACGAAAGAACTGCTTCGAGCGAACATATTGTGTCTTAAAACTTTTATAGGGATTAGGTGGGATCCCCTAGGCACTCGGAAGCTACACGCTAGGCTTAGTTTGCTTGATAAATTCAGAAATGGTGTGTTTCACACAGAGTATTATCTTAACGCCTCACTACATCTCTAGGTCTGGCAGAAGCGATACAGTAAGAGAGGTAGGTACATTGCCGAACAGGTAGGTTCAAAAACCCATTCTTTCAGCGAGCAAAGAGCAAACACAATAAAAACTGAGCTTCACTAAATACACTCCCATAATACACGTCACCATTTCACTTCCCAAAACCTTCTACCTTACATATTTACACGGCTGGTTTTCTAACACCCCCTGCCACAGGCCCATGTGGCGGCTCGCAGGGTAGTATGTAGATGTAGACATCCAAAGAAAATGTTTAATCGATTGAAAAGTCTAATCGGTCGAACTGAATGAAAGTGATACAAGTAAAACCTTGTTAACTGTCCCAGATAATGGCGCAGTTGAAAAGAGTGCATTTACTGAGCAAGTAATGAGAAAATAACAATTTTTTCATGATCATGTGATTTAAACAACCTCCATGATGTACTCAATGGTCACGTGATTCCATTCACAAAATGGCATTTGAGGTGTTTACAGATTTGCTGTATTTTCGAACTCCATCTGCGGAATTATCTTGACAGGGTATAAGAGTGTAATTAGTTGAATCAGAGACTTCCGCGGCTCGGCGGAGAAATTTCTAAGCGCCCATGGGCCGTAAGTAATTTACAAAAATACGAACGGAGAAGTGTTTGGAATGGTTGGTAACGAAAGGAAACTTCCGGATGAGACTAGAAGGAGGCAATAATGAGGGGGAGGTAGTTACTCAAGACTGCGATAAAGGAACGATGGGTAAGCGGAGAATGGGAAAAGAATGAGTGGCTTTTAAATGCTGGATGAAAATGCTTGGATGCTTAGAGGAAGATGGAAAGAAAGAAAGGAAAAATACGAATCGTGGTATTTGTAGACAGGGCCATACTCTTGTGAAAATCTATAGGATCTTTCCCTCTTTCTTTTAAATAAACCTTAACCGGTATATTTCCTGAATAATAGTGATAAAAACGGAGTTATTTATTCTCAGAATTTATGCTGGTCTTAAGTGGGCTTGCACAGTAGGATTAGTCTTTCTCATTTATTCTATTCCATCTATGAAGTAAGAAATAGCATCGAGGAATACTCCGTCCTCTGAAACTTAGTGAATATAATTGTTTCTAGTTAAAAACTATTAGGGTGGGAACTGTTGTGAATCAATACTTCAGGTTATATCGAAGTACATCATCATGAACAAAATTTCGGTATCAGTTTTTATGGGACTCTTCTTACGTGGCTCCCTTCTATCAACTCAACGGTGCATTAGAATCCAATTCTGCGTAGAATCTGTACATAATTAATAATATAATTATCATTCGTCCCTAAATAACTTTTACGTTGTGGATAAGTTCGCAAGTGATACTTAGTACATTCGCCATCTTGATTGCTGTTGGAACTCATTAGTATTTAATTCAATTCTGTGAAGTGATGGTAGTACCAGATCATTTACGAAACCAATACATTTATAAATATTATCTCCGACGAATGTTGAGGACATTACTTGATTTTTAAATCTTATTGGATATATATTTATTGTACCTACAGCCGGCAATTCGGTAAGTTTAAGATCTTTCCAACCGAGCTTCCACTTCCCTCACTCCAACTCAAAATTCGTCGCTTCCTGGCCAATTAATGGCAACTGCAAAATGTGATGGATGCACTCTTTGCGCTGCCATAGCTTCATAGGTGAGGCGTTGAATTTCATCTCTATCAAAAAGTATTTAAAATCTCCTGATCTATATTCTCTTGAAGTTACCTAAATTCCTTATAATCTACGACAAATCAGGATTATTCTAGAAAATCCATGAAAATTGCTATGTGATCGTAATAGGAAACTATTTTAGACTGATATTTTATCTTTATATTACATCAGATTGATGTGGTACCTCTACTGGCACATCTATACTTAAAACACGGGTTCACATTGAATTAGTCGCGGACTTAAGAGATGTTCCAAGTTTAGATAGCTTTGTGCCAAGTATTCGAAGTCCGCCGTCGGATGAAGCACTAGTGTATAGACACCTAAACGTCTTTAGTGAAGGCTTATTCGGCCACCAATGACATCAGGTTTATCAACCATGTTCCATTCGTTTTGTATCCTACTAAACCCCTGAAATTATCCACGATTGCCCGCTGAGACAGTTCATTCCAACTGTCGTTCCACTCCTCAAAGAGTCTCCACCGCTGCAATTCTTTTGAATTTTTGGTCTAAATGAGACCACCCCTGTGATGATTCATCCATTAACGAGAAATACATCTGAATAGAATGGCCAGCTTCATTTAATAAGCACCTTCGGTGTGAACGAGACAGCAATTTTTTGTATGCCCATAGGGGCCAAGGACATTGTATCGGATCTCAATTAAAATTTTGCCCATGCACTAGTTCTTTGGGTTGAGAAGACCGGATTTTCTCGAAAGAGGTTAAGTAGCTGATTTATTATCCCGGGGTAGTGTCAACGGTTCCCACTTTGCTAACGGACACTTCGTAAATCATCTCAGCGATAAAAGTGATTCCACGATTGTTTGAGATGACTTCGACCAGAGATGTTATAACTCCCATATCCTAACTATTTGAAGCCGTGGAAAAAGCTGTCTCTCTGACCGTTAAAAAAAATTTATTTTATGACTGTCTCCAAGGCTCCAAATCTGTTCTTATTTTTCGTCCCCGGGCTAAAACTTTCTCTTCACATCAGGTATGGCTTGGAGAAGATTTGATATTTTGTCACGGTCGCAAAACAATTCCCACTGCGTATGAAATGCCGTAATTATTTCTGAAAGTGCGTTTTACGAGGATGTTGGCTTTAACTCCCAGTCTATCCATACAAAACGGATTCAGTATCTTGTATTTACATCAAAAAGTGGATATCCCATGAAAGATGTATTTATCCTCATAGCGATAAACTTTCATTGATCAGTCTCCTCCTTATGCTTTGGATTACTGAACGATTGAAGTAAATGCCATCATCTTATAATTTTATATACATTATATTATCTGTTTAGTCCAAATTTATCAGAATACATTATAGAAGCGACATTTTACTCTGACTGATAACCGACAATGATATGTG
This sequence comes from Ceriagrion tenellum, assembly GCA_963169105.1. Taxonomy (NCBI): domain Eukaryota; kingdom Metazoa; phylum Arthropoda; class Insecta; order Odonata; family Coenagrionidae; genus Ceriagrion; species Ceriagrion tenellum. The sequence continues at coordinate 52,722,992 of OY720637.1, forward strand.
ACATATTTTACGCCAATCCAATTTGGAAACACAGCGCAACTGAGGCCTGGACGATTTTTGGAGTATATAAAATGATTCGTTTTTTATAGCTGGCCTTAAGACTTCATTTATCGTTGTCAAATGTAGAATGTCGCGTAATTTTGAGTTTACTTAAGTATTTATTTAGTATTCAAGTCATAAACTTTTATCTAGATTTACTCTGCACGAAACTTAAGAAAATATTTTACGAATCCGCCATCACTTCGGCTTGCATCTTAACAGAAAATTTGTTCGTTTCAATCCACTCATTGGTGTTAGATGTGTAATTCTGCATTCATACTGAAACTTAACGATGATTTGGTAAATTTGTTTTACTGTCTTAGGGTATCGTGTGTTCCTTAGAGACAGTTATAATATATTAGAGTAGATTTTTTGTTTCTCAGATCCCCGTATATATTTGTGACCGTAGTATTTATTACCAAGTCATATCCTCGTTCAAACTGCCATTATGTATAGGTGACGGATATTTTGAAGTGATTTGTCCATAACGGAACTAGTCAAGACATATGTAACGCATATCAAACCATCTCCATCCCAGCATACCTATTTAATTAATTAAGTACTGCTCTTAAAAATTGCTTGTATGCTTTAATAAACCATTGAATTCTGTGCCTCTGTTATTTACAATCGTTCGCCTCAATTTTGTGAGACATTTAAACGACTCTGGATCTTCTCTCCAGAGTAATGATACAAATAGCTATGGAGAGGGTATGTTGAAGATGGCAGCTTAGGGAAGAAAGCTATGAAATTAAGGAAGAGGAATAAAAGCAGGAATTTTGAACGATCTAAGGAGGGGAAATTGTATGAGGAATTTAAGAGACCTGATAGCGAGCCGTGTACATGAGGTAAAGTGAGATACCCCTGAAATTGGCATATTGGGGTAAGGACTGTCCAAAAACCTACCTCTCAGCTGGTAGAAAACCTCCAAAATGTATGAAATATTGAAGAGATGATTAATGACTCATAATTAATACGATGTACAATTCCACCAAGTGTTATTGCTGTCAACCGGCTTCGGTGGCTATAGCGTCATTCTCAAGACAAGCAGTCTTGAGAATTACGCTAATTCTTGACTAATGTTTGTCTTGAGAATGACGCTACAGCCATCGTGACTGGTTAACAGCAAGAAGACTTAATGGAAAGGTATATCATTTTAATTATGAATTATTGCCTCTCGTTCTACAACGTAAAACCACAATTAATTGATTTGAGATGATGAATTTTCGGCCAAATCTGAAATCATAAAGCGTGGCCATACTCGCCTCATTAGTTTCATCCACATTTACGAATTGTGCGATTGAATTTGAAGTGATAACGGAAAAGAAGTGAAATGTGTTAAAGTTGTAGTTAAGTGAGTGCCTCATTTCTTTTTTTGTTGTTGTCACAAATGGTTAATGAGCAGAATATATTTTTAATGCTATCAGTTCGACTATCTATCCCTTTGTCGGGTACCTTTTTTGGTTCTAGTGACAGATTGGGAGTTTAAATAAAAGAATTTGTAGTGAATTCAAATGGAAAATTTTGAACACATATACGGGCCTCAGTAATCAATGAAATTCCATATACTATTGATTGTTTTCGCTTTTGCAAACTAACCTCTGATTGTATTATTTTTTGTCCGCAGTCACATTTTTCTCTTTTTAAGATATTAATTTTACTTTTGACGTAATTTTCTTTTCCACGCATGATATTTAATCTAGCCAAGTCCACTTAGAGCAGTGAAAGGAAACAGAATACAAATTTTTCGTGAGTTTGTAGTCAAATAATCGGCTATCAGCTGATGTTTACTGCGCCAGAGGAGTTTTTTTTTTGAGCGGGGATAATGAGGAAAGGAAAGCGTGATTGATTATGTGGCCTCAAGGAAATGAATAATCATTGCTCACTATATATAACAGAAGGGGAGTGTAACCTTCTTTGGAAATGGAGTTCGAAGCCAGCACGTAACTACCTCAAAATGCCACTCTACAATTCGGCGAATCAGGCTGTGTTGGGAGCGCAATTGGTTGGAGTAGAGAAAGTAAAGGGAACCTCCAAATCAGAAAATGCACTTATTGCGTCTTAGTTAACGGACATGACGTGAGAACCGCTTGAGTTTATTGCGGTCTCACTTCCTTTCTCTCTCTTCCTGAATTCACTCTTTCCAAGAAGTGCCGCACGACCCGATAACGAGCTAACCGGAGAAAGTGTTTAAAGAAATGTATTATTTAAACACCCTATGGAGTGAAATTTCCCCGGCTTCATGGACGCAATAAATAGTAATTCAAGCTCATGGGAACGAAAGATAAGATAATCACCTAATATTTGTATCATCGTTTCAAAGCGTAAGTTCAAAGTGGGCAAAGATATTTTATTTCTAAGTAAAACATTAGCTGCCTGTGAAATCAAAAATAACAATCAGTTTGATTTCACACGCAGCTTAAGTTTTACTTAGAATAATGAATAAATGGTTGGGGAATAAGGACAATAACTACTTGGGCGATGACCAAATTGGATTCTGGAAGAGAAGGTCGACTCGAGATTTGAGAGACACTGGATTTCGAAAAGGTTTCTAACGGAGTTAATTGAGAAAAACTTACGGCGTTACTTGGAAAAATGGGAATAGATTGGCGAGACAGAAGAATAATCCGAAACCTACGTATGGCTTAAAAGGCACAGGTGAGGGTAGGTGACGATGAATCAGGGAGGGCAACTATAGTTCGCAGGGTAAGGTAAGGGTGTCCGTTGTCGCCATTGCTTTTTAGCATTTATGCTGAGGAAATGGTTAGACAGGCATGGGAAGAACTTGAGGTTGGAATTAAAGTGGGATGGCATCAAATTCGCGGTCGGTTTTATTCGCGGACGATCAGGCGTTGGTTAGTCGATCTTTGAAGGGGCTGCAAGCTTTAGTAAATGCTTTTGATATGCAGTGCGGGATATTCGGAATGAAGATAAATCATAAGAAAACAAAATTAATGAGATTCTGTAGGACAAGGAAAGCGAAGCTGGTCATTAAAGTTGGAGGGCTCAAGCTCGAGCAAGCTGAACTTACGTACTTTTATTACTTAGGCAGTACATTTGAAGAAAATGGGCATAGTAGTGAATGGAGGCGAATGACGTTAGCTAAGGAGGCGTTTTGTAATAGAAGGGAGCAGATGGCGGGGACCATAGGCAAGGATGTGAAGAGGACACTGGTGAAGAACTTGATATGGAGTGTGGTGTTGTATGGAGCAGAAACGTGAGGCCTCAGCAAGAAGGACGAGAATAGACTGCAGGCATTTGAGATGTGGATGTGGAGAAGGATGAAAAAGGTTAGGTAGACGTAAAGGAAGACAAACGAAGAAGTTCTTGTGGTTGTGGGCGAGGAAAGAAAACTTCTGGTTGAAATCTGGGATACGCAGAGTGGGTGGTTGGAGGATGTAATAAGGGGCGCTGGGTTGCTGAAGAGTATGATGAGGGAAGAGGGAAGGATGTTGGTCAAGCGGGGAAGGGGAAGAAAGAGAAGAGGTTTCATGAATAGGATGAAGAAGGGTAGATAGTATGCCGAGGCGAAAAAGGATACACGAGAGCGAGATAGACCCTGAAAGTGTAGAAAACCGGGAGGAGACTTTCTGAATTTAATCTATACCTACCTTCACCGGTAGAATAATTTAAAAAATCTGTTTGGCAATGTATCGCTCTAATTTTTTCCCTTCGATCGGTCCTAGCCCTACCCTTGGCATTAGGAAGGCCACGGAATACTCACTCAATTAAAGCGACACCTTGAAATCATAGCCAGTACATGCTCGTAAGTGAATCCTGAAAACTGCGGTACTTGGCCCCGTAAGCTGGGTGTCGTGCCCGGCAGCGAAGGGAGCAAGGCTCCAGCGGCTGACATCACATGAAATCCTTTCCCGGAACTAGAGACGTATGCTGAAGAAGAAGAAAAGAAGATGGAGAAGAGGAAAGCATTAATTGGTTTAAGAACGCGGAATGTTAGGACTATCCAAAGGGCTGGCAAGTTAGAGAATTCATTGGTTGTTCAATCCTAAGATTGGTTCACTGCAGCCCTCCACCCTTTTCTGTCTAATGCTAGTTCCCTTACCTCCTGGTATCTCTTGCTACGTACTTTCCACTTTATTTTGTTCATGAGCTTATTGCTGGGTCTTCCTCTGGGTACTTTTCCCTCTATTTTACCTTCAATTATGTTCTTCACAAACCCATTGTGTCTCAGGTTGTGTCCAAACATCTTGTTCTGCTTTTCTCTGTGGTGTTCCATATGGTCCTCTCCTCTTCTACTCTTATATACAAGTCATCATTTCATATTTTGTTCATCCATTTAATCTTCAGCATCCTCCTCCAGCACCAGGTTTCGAAGGCACTAGTCTTTTCTGACAGCTTTTCCAATGGTCCATGCCTATGAATTTGGAGAAAATAAAAAATGAAATTTAGAGAGTGAGTGTGGACATCATGGGTCCAAACGATGTTAGATAAAAAGATAGCGGTGATTAATAGAGGGATGACTATAGATCGATATGTTGTGGAAGGAATGAAAGCCAGCGTGTGGTTCCATTTGCAATGAACAGGAAACTGGGTAGAATAGTTGTGCATGCAGAACAGGTGAGTGCTGGAATAATGTCCTCGAGCTAAGACAGATCCAACGAACTTTGTTATCTTACAGATCTATTTGCCTACCTCGTAACATAGAGAAGAGATGTATGGAGTATATGATCAGGTGGAGGAAATAATTGATAGAAAACCTGGGAGCAGGTTGTTGGTAGTAATGGGGGATTGGAATGCGGCGGTGGGTAAAGGAAGATATAGGCGGGAAGTGGGCGATTATGAGCTGAGAAGGAGGAATGACCGTGGCGAGAAAGCTGTAGAGTTTTGCCGGGGAAATAATCCAGTAATCAAGAATACATGGTTCACGCATCACCCTTAACGCAGGTATGCATGGTAGAAGGTGGGAGATACAGAAAGGTTCTTGATAGATTATGTTATGGCTAGACACATATTCAGGAATAGTGCAAAAACGCGCACAAATACTCAGGGGCTGATGCAGTCACAAACCACAACTTATTAGTATTGAAATGCCTCGTCAAACTCAAAAAGATAAGAAGGGACAGGAGGGTACGGAAGCTGAATTCAGAGGCATTGACTGGGGCAGTTAAGGAGAAGAAATGAGAGCAGTTTGAAAAAATCATGGGAGCAGATAGTGAAATGAGATCAATGGATGGTGATTGGGTAAGTTTAAAAAAATGAGTTGCACAGGCGGCGACTGTCATAGTAGGCTTAGTAAGTGAACCAAAATTCGAAAACCGTGGGTCACGGAGGGAAATATAATGGGGATGAAGACGAGAAGGAAATTGAAGAGCGCAAACTAAGATCTGGACCAGAGGAAATACAGGCAACTCAACAACAGCCTCCGAAGAAAAACAAAGAAAGCTAGAGAAGCATGGTGGAGAGAACCGATGGATTTCTGGGAAAAAAGTAAAACATTGGGAATATAAGATGCTCCTAATGTGAAAGTAAAGCAATGTACGGGTCGTAAATAAGGCAAGGGGGAGTGTTACGATAACGGATAAGACAGGAAAGTTGATCTTCGAGCCAAAGGATATACAGGAGAGGTGCAAGGAATGTGTGGAAGAACTCTACGTAAAGGAATTAAGGCCCGATAGGTTGGATATTGAAAAGGAAGACGACATCGAAAGAGGTGGCATCGGACGAGGTATCCTTGATAGTGAAATCGATAGATCGCTACGTGACATGAAAAGGAAAAAGGCAGTGGGACTGAATGACATACCTGCAGATTGTCTAATGAGTATGGGGAAGAACGGAAGAGGTTCTACGTTTTGAGCTAATTCACAGGATTTATGAGGACGGAGAGTAGCTGAAGGACTTCACGGAGGCAACATTAATTCCGAAGAATTCGGTTCTGAATATCTCTTGCTATCTAAGTTAGGGTGAAGCCTATGGGACTCCAGCGGTTCCCAACCTAATTCCTCCAAAAGCTGCGAAACACCCAATGCTCGCTCGTAGAAGTTTTTAACGTATCGCGCCGCTGTCCTTTATAAGACGGGTTACAACTATGCCCCTGCTGGGTTTTCTCACCCCATTCTAATACATTTCATTTATGGCCATATTTGTTTTGCAATGGCCCATACAAGTTTTTTACGCATTTAGCATTATACACGACCCTTAAATATCATGATTTGTGTCAATATAACGGAGTCTATATTTCTCAAGCGCATATACGCCTTCTCAGCCCCTTCTTGAAATGAACACGTGAATAGTAGTCCACAAACATAAATGATCTGAAATTCAAACATGGCGGGTGAATTTTTTTGAGGAAATTGCCAAAGGAAAAAATTCGGCCTGGACCGGGAATCGAATCACGGACCTTTGGTTTGCCGGACCAATGCGCAGACCACTACGCTATCCAGGCTTCCTAATTCTCATGGCAATTGTGGTGGATACAAGATTCATATCAGATTTGTGTCCACCAAAATTGCTATGTGAATTAGGAAGCCTGGATAGCGTAGTGGTCTGCGCATTGGTCCGGCAATCCAAAGGTCCGTGGTTCGATTCCCGGTCCAAGCCGAATTTTTCTCATGGCAATTTCTTCAAATAAATGATCTGGGTAATGAAAAACCCACTCATGTGGGACTCGAACCTACGAACCTCTATTATAGCTGGTGACAGCCTTACCCTGCCCCAATTGAGGGTGCCAAAAGTGGTGTGATTCATTCCGGCACAGGGAATGGAACCTGGGCTTCCCGGATGAGAGCTTAGTATTCTAACTATAGGATGGCATTGGTGAAAATGAGACCCGCGACTTTTTTTACATATTTTTCTCTAAGATTCAGAGAATTTTCTCAAAATTCACAAAGTTTTAATGGGAATCACGGTTCGGTGATATTGGAGGATTAAATTCTGCCCAAATATTTCCATGACGCTTTTCCAGAACTTTTTTCGGGACCTGAGGTATAATTAAGTGGAACATGTTTTGGCCATAGGTATTTTTGCTGACGCTAATAGTCACTTAGCAAGAGATCTCTCTGAATTGCAGAGAGCGAAGGAGCTAAGTGACAACGTAATAATCCTGGCGAAACAGGAATCGATGCAGTCAAACGTGTTAAACACGGTTCTGCGATGCTTGCCTCAGATTTTGCTTTTCTGCTTTTATTTTCCTAACTTAGCAAGAAAAGATTCCGTTCCATACGATATTTGATCCAGCTCTTATTCGATGATATAAACAAGTATGATAGCTTTCCAGTATCGTTTTATGTAGAACCACTTTGCCTGCTAACAAGCATTAATCGATATGATTGAGGTAGATGAAGGCTTCTTGTTATGGTGGCCTATGGTAGAACCCGTAGCGTGGGCGTCGTCTGTCCTCCATCTTCTTTAACCCCAATTTTCCCTCTGCGCTTACGAATTGACAAACTAATTTTGTAACTTTACTTTGATTTCGGTCAATTTTTTTAGGTGTTCTACCGCTTATGTGAGTTTTATTGAATTTCAGAGAATCTCCTCCCATTTTCAACTTTTTGTGGGGTTTATCTCGCTCTAGAATATCCTTTTTCGCCTCAGTATACGATCAACCCTTCTTCATTCTGCCCATGAATTCTATCTTCCTTCTTCCCCTTCCTCGCTTGCCCAATATCCTTCCCTCTATCACACACTTCAGCAATCCCTCTCCCCTTATTACATCCTCCAGATACCTACTCTGTCGATCTCGAATTTCATTAAGAAGTTAACTTTCCTCGCCCACCAACTCAAGCACTTCCTCGTTAGACCTCCTCTCTGTCCACCTCACCATCTCCATCCTTCTACAAAATCGCATCTCAAATTCCTGCAGCCTATTCTCGACCTCCTTTCTGAGGATCGACATTTCTGCACCATACAACACTACGCCCCATATCAAGCTCTTCACCAGCTTCTTCTTCACATCCTTACCCAATGTTCCCGTCATCAGCTTCCTTCTGTACCTTACTGAAAATCAGCATGCAATTATGTCTTTTATATGTATTCTCCTTCCATGCATATTTTATTTATTTAAATTTATAATAACCCGCATTCCTGGTGACAACTACGATGAAATCAAGTTGAATTCATAGAAGTATGGAGCCTATATATGTTTCAAGAGTTAATTGTCTTAAATTTTCAAGAGATTCTTCAGAGAATTCAAGAGAAGAATATTCTTGCTCAAAAGCTGGTAATTTTTCCTTTCCGTCGTGCTAACCAAAGGACATTAAGGAAAGAGCAGGGGTAACCATTATGGTTGTCAGGTCACAGTTTGATGACGTAAACCCCTCTCCATCAACCTCAATAATTCATAATATGCTTGTTACAAGGTATTAATCACTTATGCGGAACTGCTAGTTAACTTCTTCCTTGAACGTTCAGTAGTTGTCAACCGATCATATTAGCTTTTAAAGATGCTATGCGATCATCAGTTCCTGAAATCAATGCTGTCTTTAGCTCCTGATTGATTTTTGTAATTTTCTGGCTATGAAAACAGCTATAAATAAAAACGCCGAGCCGAGATGTTTTGGTCACCTGCATTGGATTGATAATTTCAAAACTATAAGTGACTTGAACTACGGTATGAAAAACCGTTTCCTAGCTGGTGCAAGTTCAATCATATCGTGAAATCTCGACGACTCAATTCATGCTTGATTCCGTCCTAAATATCAAGTATCAGCTAGCCTTATGTCTTGTGCTGGATGAAGTATCGTTTAAAACGGCCGTAGGAGGAGGCGTGATGAAGTGAGTACCTAAGAAGGTTTTGTATGAAATGCGCTGGAGTTAGGGTCGGGAATAAATGAGTCTTTGAATTAGGCTAATCACTATGTCGTTTTTCCTTGTGATCAATAAAAGACCTAAATGGCTGCTAATGAGACTTTTAAGTAGGTTAGTCGGCAGGTCGTGTAGCTAATTAGTTGATTGATCCCAAATGCTTGTTACGTAACATGCCATGTAGGACTAACATCACATTTTGCATGACCTCTGCATGACTTTTGTATCTCTTTGACGTAGTTGTAATATTTACTGAAGAAAATAGTATCTGTAGCATTGGTAGTATACTGAGAGTGTAGAGATTCTTGGTGAATATTTCTGGTTCATGATACTGCATGTTGGCATGTTGGTTGGCTGCCAAACACCCTTGAAGTGGCTTCCATGGTTATAGGTTGGGTAATATAATTACTGCAAATGCATCCAGTCTTTCATTGTGAGTTTTCAAGTTAGATTTTTTATTTTTCGGTGAGTTTTCTTCTTCATCCTTCTCATTGCTTTCCAATATGAGATGCGAAAATTTCATGCCATTTATCGTAGTTCTTTTGCACATGAATATAAACTGCCACCAAATGCGAATCTTTCTTATTGTAATAGAACATTAATATCGTAAAAGATAGAAGCCTTGCTTGGGAATGGCTCAGTTCAATAGAGTTCCATTGACGGAAGTAAATAATTTTATTGGGTCTTGACATTGGTTTGAAATAATTTCAATTTATTTTAAATCCAATATAACACAGAAATTTGTTGTGATTATTCGTGTGGGTCACCAGAATTTGCGGCCAAATGCTTCATCGAAGGGGGTACGTTGGTAAAGGAAGGATGAAATGATATAATATTTTGGTACACGTAATGATGGGCGAGTGTATGCTGAAAGCCGTGATAGAGGGAAGGCTGTTGGGTAAAGCAGGGAAAGGGGAGAAAAAGACTGTAAGGACGGGCTTCTGAGAGGTGGGATGTATGTTGATCAGAAGAAAGAAATCGTGTGAGAAAGCATGAGCCTGATGTTTTAAAAGGTCAGGAGACACGGCCATTTATCCATCTGAGGCTAACTTAACCGGTAGATCACCTATAGATACCTAATTGTAATAAAACAGTGCTTAAAGATTGAAAAATGAGGCAATGTTGTATCATTTTTTATTTTCAATTTTCATCAGTTAGACAACTGTCTCGATGTCCGCATGATCAGCCTCCCGTATGGATATAAATCATAAGTCCCCAAACATGCAGAGTTGTTGTTTTGATTGATCGTATTCAGAGCCCCATATATAATCTCCACTTGTGGAACATGCTTGGGAGGTATGCTCATAATTAAAAGCTGAGAAAATGATTTCTAGAAATGATTATTGGATGAAAAACAAGGCTGAATCAGCGAGCGATGCGCGGTCATATTCACGGGAACAAATAAATAACCGCGCAGGTAAATAACTTATAGTAATCGCGTAGTCTCATTTTTCCTCATTGATCCGGTAAATACTGTCGCGAGCCAGTCAAAACCAATGTTTTTGTAAGAGTGATTGGTAATTAACCCCACGAATATTTACGTTTTCCTGTATTTTTACGCAATGCCCCTCACTAGTTTTGCTTTTTGAGTTCATATTTATTTTGCACATTATTGTTGGTTACGAAACAAGAAGGATAAATGAGAGTCTCGGATGATTACGAAGGAAGATGTGCTAAGACATATTCATAAATGCCTTGCCCGTGAATTGAGCTGTGGATATTTGGACAATTATTTCTTCCTCGCTAAATGATACTTTCCTTGATAATTGTTTCTTTATCACCGCAAATGCACCCACTCCTTCATTCTCAGAGTTTTTACGTTAGGTTATTTATTTTTAATGATCTTTTGTACGGTGAGTTTCCATCTTCATCATTCTAATTGATGTCTAATATTAGATGCGATAAATTCATGCCATTTGTCGTAGTTCTATGGCACAAAAATATGCTGTCATCAAATGTAAATGTTTGCTTTTTGTTATAAAATATGAATACATAAAAGATACGAGCCTTGCTTAGGAATAGTTTAGCATACAAGAGTTCCATTGCCTGAAGTGAATCATTTTATTTAGTCTTCGAATTTTTAAAAAATAATTTCAATTAATTTAAAAACCGAAAAAAGTCAGAAAGTTGCAATGATTATTTATGCTGGTTACCAGAATTTGCGGCCAAATGCGTCATTTAGAGGCGTACGTTGGTAATGGAAGGATAAAATGGGAAATTCACGGGAGAATAATATATATTTTGATGGACTACAAAGGAGGCAGGGGTTTAATGTTCAACACAAGAGAAATTATTGAACTAAATGTCTTTCCATACTTCACCCTAGATGTCCACGGAAAAAAATTTCCGCCACCGCCGAACTCGAATCACCTATGTGGTATAGCCAGTACAGTAGTCACTCCATGGACTCGATTCCCAAGCACAGAAAACTTCGTTTTGTAAGGATTTTTCTCTGAAGAGAATTTTGTGCAATGAATGAATTGGCGGAAATAAATTTCTATATGAAATCTGATACTGGAATGGACTGGCGAATCGGAATCATTTCAGACAACTTCTCGTTCCTTCAATACCACCCTTTCCACTTCGGGTCACTCTGGGGTTACTTTTTTACGTAGCCTTGTTGACGACTTTTTGCGTATACTCCCAGCTTTGATTATGCATTCGCTCAACGCTCGGAGTATCATGTGGTAAGATAGTTAGAAAATAAGGGCCTTTAAGTGATAAAGTGGCTCTGATGCATAGTTCTTCTTCAAAATGTCTGGACGAAGGCATGCTAATTTTGGAAGTATCTTTCGTATTCAAACCTCGATTGATTCACCACTTCAAAGTGATGGATTTGCGGCGATCGCGCGGGGATAATTATTGCGTGCGCGCGATAAAATGCAAAAGTAGATGACAGCACCAGTGTATGAGGAGGTATTAGAGTCGCAAAGAGCACCTTCATCACTAGGGAAAAAAATGGCATGTCGCAATTCCCTGTCGTTTCTTCCACCGTACCATTCTGCGTCTTCCTCCACGCACTGCCGTCTATGGGTTCAAGTTCAAACAAAAGAATGACTGGACGCGTTTTCATTCTTCATCACCCATTTTAAGTGGCTCACATAAGTCGCACGAGGATGAACAAGCAAGTGCATAACAATGTGCCCAAAGATGTGGATCGTTCAGCAAAGAACTGGAAGGGGATAGGGATCTTCGTGGGTTTAAGTACTAGCTTCCTATCCCTGGAACCCAGGTTCTGATATTTTTAGTATCAGATTTTTCTCAGTTGAAAATCCCCCAATGATGTCATGTGGAGAAAACTTCAAGTGCGACGCTCAATTATTTGGATGGGAAATTTAAAGTGTGGATCACTTGGCGTCTTTTTACAAGAGCTGGCTAAAGCCGATACCGGGTTTGTCTTCACCATTCATCCACGCCCCTGGCAATCCTCCCCGTCTCCCTAGCTGCGAAAACTACCGATTCACCATCGCATAGTGGGGCTGATTTTGAAAATAGGTGGCCAAAATTTTTATGTTTGTTTCATTCAGAACGTTGAGGCATTGTATGGTCTCCAAATTATGCGAAAAGCATCTCCCCTCAATTTTCTCAAATAACTGCGGAATTTTTACTTTTGCAGAGCCTCTTGGGGTGCACTCAAGGAATTATAATCTGTTTAGTATGAAATACTTTTTACCTTTAAATTTATGTCACTTACAAGGTATATTCGCGCTTGTTAAATGACTAGAATGGTGGACACAGTTCTTAGCCTATGGTAAAATCGCTAGCTTTACACGGAAATAGGTAAAGTTATTCCATGAACATATCCGATGTTCAACGAGGCTTTCAAAATGTGAATTAAAAAAGGTTATAAAAGAAAAGGTCACGTGGCCAAAATTAACTAACTTTCGATAGTGTGGCATGCATTCTACCTCTCGCCTCTCATTCTTAAAGCCTTAATTCTCTTCCTTCTTTTCCGTCGCTTTCCCATCATTATTCCCTCAATGATGCCCTTCATTACCTACACCTAATTCTTTTGCTTCTCTTAATTTTCTAGCATTTACCTCATCTCACCTACCATGCCGTATCGTCCGGCTTCTTTTTTGTCCATTACATTTTCTCCACTCTACTCCACTCTTACATATCAAGCGCCGTAAACGTAATGTCACCATATTTTCTCACAATGAATGTTTTCCTCCATTCTTAGCTAAACTCCTTATTAGTTTCATAGCTAGTTTTTTCTTCCCATTCCTTCACAGTGTGCCCATAATAAATTCTATCATTTCGGTGAAATCCTCTGCTCTTATTTGAAATGTTTGAAATAGTTCTCTTGCCGTTATCTTTACTACTCTGCCCATTTTTCTTCAGTTTCTATCCCGGTAGTACGTTGTTCTAGCTGCACTAGTTTGTTCTTCCCTACTTTTATGGTAAACCTCGCTTTCTTTGTCCTATAAAACCTCATCACTTGATAGTGATGAGATACTTGCCCTCTCTTAATTTCTGTCGGCCGCCTTCACCAATGCTATCCTTGCCATGTATTAAAGTTTCGAATGAGTCTTTCATCATTCAAAATCACGTCTCTGTTCTTAAGTACCTGCATTTGTTTTATCCGATCGACTGTGCGTATTGCCTTTTCTCAATCCTCAAAATAAGCCAAAACGTCATGACTTTTGCTAGAGGTTACTTTTTGCTAGTTTTCTCATGACCGCAGTCGCCTCCCGAGTTGTCTTTCTCTTCTTTATTTCGTACTGGTTGTCAACCAAGCACTCGTTTTCTCGTCTCTCTGACCTTCTGTAAATAACTTGTAGTTCAAAGTTTGCCATGTGTGAAATCAAACTTTTTATTTTTTAATCCTTGCATTGCGACTATTTGTGTTTCTTTAGTATTGATATAAATACAGTTTTCGCGATATCTTCTGATCATACTAATCCTAGACCAGGGGTGCCGAATTTGGGTGCTGTCACCCGCTAAGTGACGTCGCTCTCACTAATGGGGGTAGCATGGGGGCGCTGGAGGCAGGATCATGACCGAACGTTACCATACGTGCAGGTCATGGGGTGACAACTATCTTTATACCCTACACCACTACGAGGGTAGGGTATATTGATTTTTCACAGTAGAAATGTAACGCATTGGATAAGGCGTGGCTGGTATTGAAAAGTATATATAGAAATTATCAGCATCACCTTACGAGTCAATCTAGCTATTTCCGTCTGTCTGCCTGTTTGTCTGTCTGCCCTTCTGTCCATCTGTCTGTTTTCCTGTCTCTTCGCACGATAAGTGCCGTACAAATTGAGATATCTTGCTTAAATTTGGGTCATAAGCCTCTGGTAGTCCATAGACGGCACAGTTCTAAAATGGGTTGGATCAGACCAAAGCCACGCTTTTTTTTAAAAACAAAATTGAAATTGGTGTAGGGTATTTAAGCTTCGGCAAAGCCGAAGTTGCTAGTTTTGCTTGATTCAAAATTTACATTAATTACATTGGATTAAATCATAGTTATTTTAACTTCATTTATTATTATTATTTTATATTACGGCCTTCATTGGAGCGCTTCAGTAATCTTCAGGAATTCTTCCGTTTTCTGTCGGCCCAGTAGTTCTTTATTCGCATGGATCGTAATTTTCTTTCTTTATCTGGGATAATCCTTCCTATTCTCTGTTTGTTAATCTTGGTTTGTAGTCTGGTCTATTTGTCCTTGAGTTTCATGATTGTGTCTGTATTTTCATTTAAATCTTCCATTGTAATGTGAAATTCACTCATATCTTCCTTAGTTTCTGCAATCCATCTTATGCTGTTCTTATTGTTCCGTAGTGTTTCTATTGTTTTTTGCTTATTATGTTTTCCGGTGTTCTGATTAGGTGTTCAAAGAATGAGATCCGTTTCTTTTTCATCGTGCTTTACAGGTTCTATTTCTCTGTAGACTGTTTCATTTGAAGTTAACCTCCAGTGTCCGTTTTCTCGGACTCCAGTGTCCGTTTTCCTCGTTTTATTTAAGCAATTTCTGACTATTCTCTTTTCTATCTTGAGTAATTTTATCCAGTGCCATTGTGCTATTTATTTGAAGATGGTTTCAGTTACACATGTTCTTTCCGGTTGCGTGCTGTTTTATAGTGCTTTAATTTTTTTAGCTATTCAGAGGCAGTTTTTGTGATATGTGTTCTTGGTTCATTTATATTAAAGTCCTTATTTTGTTATGTGGTCCATGATATTAGGGCAAACGGCTGGGGGGTGTTCGGTGAGGGTTATGGGAGTCAAGGGGTCGGTGACTCGAAAAAGTTTGGAAAACACCTCCCTAGTCCTTATGAATAGTTTCAAAAAATCTCAGCTCTCCTGTCCTTTACAATTGATTTATCCAAAATTCTGGAAATTTTTCAACGTTGCTGGATGATGATTTGTCTGTTCTATGGCCGGTTGCAAGAACGTGTAGTTATAGAATCAATTGTTATGAGATCCATTTCGTTATAGATCTCATAAAAATATTCGTGTTGTAGGAACACATCCAATATTTACATAACTTATTTACCAATAGTTCATAGCTTTGAATATTTGATCTAATCTTCTACCGCCGGATAAAATTTAGGAATGTTTAGTCTTTGAATAATTGCTAATGCACATAATAATTAGTCAGTGAGAATAAAAAAATGGTCATCTGTGTCAAAACAACTCTTTCATCGAGTGAATAAGTTCCCAAGCGGTTCATTACGCTTCAGCCATCTTGCCTACTTATAGAATTCATTACTCCATGCCATAAGTTATGAAACCAATAAACTTATCTAATGTTTCCTCAACACTTGTTGAACGGTTGCCATGGCTTATGGGTCCCATTACTTTATAGAATATATGTGTCGTTCCTGCAACTAGCCATTAGATAAGGACCGCCGGCGGTGTTTTGTTTTGGATTGGCACGAAAGCCATCCGTTTACGAGAAGTGCAAACTATGAATGTTGTGTAACATTAACTTGTCGGAGGACGAGTCAGCGCAGCGTGACGTATTGAAGGGTGTTGCTGCGCTTCAATGCTGCCTAAATGAAGTAAGTGGTGTAGATATTTCAATGTTATGCGATATCGCCAACGACCAAGTTTTGCTTGCTTCGCTTCTAACTGCCTTTTTATGGCGTTATAATGTTGCCCTTTCTTGTGGATATCACAATGCTGACGGTTCTTTGTTACTCAATTTCTTACGTCAATGTTTTTTCCTTTGAATTTTAAAATTTTGTAATTGCCATCGTTTTTAATGATTACTTTTTCGTTAACAGTAATCAGCGCATTTGAGGTAGGGCCTACTCGTATGAATGACAAATGGTCTTTGACTTCAATACACCTGCTAAAAAACTCTGTATAGTTTTCTTATTATTCCTTCCACAGAATTTCTTAAAAAGTTCTGTAGATATTCCTTAAAGTGTTGAAACGCCATTTTGCGGAATTCCATGCGACGTTCTGCAGAATTCCTTAGGAAGTTCTGTGGAATTCCCTACGACTCTCCATATAGGTCCTTAGAAAAGGAACTGAATCAACGGAAACCTCACATATTTCCGTAGAGTTGCTGAAGTTCTACAGAACAGCTTGTAAGGAGTTATTTTGCTCTGCAGATCATGCAGGCTCTCATGTTCCGCACAAGAACTTAGAAAAGGAACTAGTTCTGGAGAAAAAGAGTCAATTTCTGTAGAATTCCTTGCGTTCTACAGAACAGCTTCTAAAGAATGTTTTAGCAGGTCATATGGTGTTTACTCTTACATTTCTTACTATTTTACTTAATCTTCCTTATTAAATTCAGTCATTATTTTCGTTATGCAACATGTAATTGTTAAACTTCTAATGCATGTTTTTGACACATATATCATATTTTAATGTTATTCTCATTAATGATTGATTTTAAAGGCTAAAATAATGAAAATACTGCTATCAATTAAAATGCCAAAAACAATAAAAGCTATATTATTGACAGGGCTCTCCCGGCATTTGAAGTTTTCGATGCTACCCAGCGTATGAAAGTAAGGATTAAATGCTTCTATCAAGGTATTGGGCAATTGGGCTCCAAAAGTATTCGTATGTGTATTTGGTTTTTGATGTTCCAACTATGAAGTTTACACCTATCGTATTGTCCACCATAGTAACCAGTCTGAGAAAATACACAAGAGCACAGGAAGGATATAAATCATAGAGTTTTCTCTTTGCATGGTCGGAGTGTTACCAAGCGTGTTGCCTCGATCTGCGATTTCAATTACTTTAATTTTTTCCCTATTGGAAAGGCAACTAAGGAAGCTCATTTTAGTCTCACGACGACTATTTCTGGCATTTGGTGTAAAAAGTAGGCGTAGCATTTTGTATGTATTAAGCACTGTATTTAGACTGAAAACATGTCAACGTTTGCGAAATGAACACCCTTGGAATCTCGAATGTCCAGAGGCGATATTGCTGGGTGGTTCAATGGTGTCTACTGTGCGGTGAAGGGATGGCCGGAGGAGTATTTAATGAAATTAGGAGGGTGTGTGATCTCCGAAACTAAACGCTCAGATGGTGATGTAATAATTGAATAAGTTCCCCGGAGGACCTATTGTTGCCTCAGTTTCACTTTCCCTCGATTAAAATATCATTTATCTGTAGCAACTCTTAAAAAAATGGCAGATTTTCATGTTCGACCTATTTTACGATTACGCTGTAGCAGTGGTTCTGATATTGTTCAAATTATCTTTAGGAGGCCTTTTTCATAATTCGGTGGCGATTTATGGTTGTTAGCTTTACTGTGAATAATCATGCGGAGGGCATTCCTTTATATGACGTCTAAGAACAAGCGTAGAGGTACTTAAATAATATTAAATTACAAATTAGGCGTCGGAAACGTAGAATTATAATTTTATATTCTGTGAATCCCTATGGACAAAGAGAGCGTGGAAACCAATGAAAACACTTAAGCATGTAAAACGTTTTCTTCTCATTGCCATCTTAACAGTTCAAAGAGTTTGCTTTAGTATCGGATTTTGCGGGATATATATTCGATATTCTATTTCGAACAACTTTGTCGTAGAGTAATTATCAGAGAAAATATCTAGGAATGGAAAGTGTGCATTGGAAAGTCACATCTCATTTGGCCATTATCGTAAAAATTCTATAGCCATTTGATGATTTCCGAGCATGAGAATATCGAGGCATAATATTTTTCGCCAGAATTATATGTCGTTCAAATTTTAGTATCGGGCTCTAATTTCAATTGTTCAATTTTCGTGTGCCATGTGTTGAAAGAATGAATGTATCCAAGAATAAAAGTTAACACCGCCATAATGAGTCATCAAGTAAGCCATCGAATCGCATTTAAGTAGAAATGTTATAGCCCGTACGGAGGTGATACTGCATAGAAACATTCTATTTTTAATATGAAATGTCTTTCCCTTTGACAGCTGTCCACATTAAGCGATAATATCTTTATCGGAAGTGTGTATTTAGATAAAAGCCTTCTTGTTCATCCTATTATAGTCCCTGAACTCCAACGCAACCTCCAGCTGATATCAGTGGGGAAGCAACCTTCTTAACGGTTGGCCTAGGACGATCGATAGACTATTTGATTCTAAATCCAAAGTGCTCTGAATCGAAATCAAGAGGCTTGGAATATCGTGACATCGACTTATTCACGAACTTAATATTCTGTACTCATTTACAAGCCCATCTTTAAGCCAATTAAATTACTACCTGACCATCATAACTGTATTAAACATTAAAATCCATTGGATATCCGTTCTGGGTAAAGTGGGGAGGCTCGATGATACACCAGTTTCGTGTGTCAAATTGTCCTTTATGTTGATACTTATATCCTTATCACAGCTGGATATCTGCTGAAATAATTCCGCATAGCGAAAACTCTCCACCTTAGCCTTGTAACAAATGAATAACCTTGATGATTAAATACTTGGAGTTACTAATTTTCCGCTGCAGCAACTCATACTTCAAAGAAGTCGGATTTTCTCGTGATGGTTAAGATTGGGGGAAAAACAAGGAGATATGCGAGCAGAGAAGTGCTGAGGAAATAATCAAGGGAAATTTCGGAACAGAAGAGGTGGTGAATGGAAATGTGATACTGTAGCGTGACATTGAAAGCCGCAGTAAAGGGAGGAATGTCAAACTGCTTAGATAAATCACTCAGGTATTTTAAATGTGGTGAATATGAAGAGCCGAAGAGGAGGCTAATGATGGGAAAATGATATTTATGCTTCCCAAAGGTGCTTCATGTGTTTATAACGGTGTGCAATGTCTTAAAATGCAAAATCTACCAACGATAATGTGGAATATTATATACGTATCCATAATAATGTAAAATAATTTGTAATTTTCTTCGAATTAACGGGAAAGTACTAAGTATTTGCCATTATTATGGATGTCCTACAAAAACTCTACGAAGTGATGACTGTCATAGTCAAGGTTTATGACTAATTATGCCAAAATAATCATTTCTCTGTTATTAAAAATATATGTGGGAATGAGTCATTGATGTTGTAGGCGACCAGATACAGCTATCATAGTGTGAGACTTACGTTAAGAGTATTATCTATTTATCCTTCTCGTCTTCAAAATTCCATTCCGTAACCCTTTTTTTGCCGCACCGCAGTATATCCTGTGCTTTTTCGTCTGCAGAGGATAAGATGTGAGAGGTGATGGGCGGGGTATCCACGCGTGAAAAACTGAGAAAGGGCGTCGGTCCTCTTGAGAGACATAATTCGCGCTTTCGTCTTCGACCTCATCATCATCACCGTCATCAATGCGGCGTCATTTGTGTGGGACCTTCGCGGGGGGGTCCTTCCGCGGGATTGGTCGCTTTGAGGTGGGCCAATCGGAGAGGGGAGGGGGAGGAAAGTCGAGTCCGTGGAAACGAGAGGGAACACTATGATGGGAGGAGGTGGGTGGGAGGGCGAGGTGAGTATGGGGGAGAAAGAAACCGGTGGGAGGAGTTGCGTGCGATTTCCGATCGCCGTGTGGTGAGGGGAAGGTGCCGGCGTTGCCGGGGTATAGCTCCGCGAGGAGGAAGGGTAGGATGGAGGGTGAGAGACGAGGAAAAGGAGAGAGAGAATGAGATCGACTGTAACACACTACTACTGTCTCATAGCGGACTTCCCCATAGTCTCCAATGCCTTTACTCTCTCAGTCTCGCTTCGAATTTCCGTTAAAACGCCTCGTATTATTGCGCCGCTCCAGTATTGTGTCTCTCCTGTCCCGCTCTCGTGTATAAAAAGGAAGGGTCCGGAATAAATCCTGGTCTTCTTTGTGTCACCTACCTTCCTGTGATATTTTGTATCTACGTCTCTAAGGAGGAAACCTGTGATCCCCGTGTTTCTTAGAACCCTTAGCTCGTTACTTTCTTCTGTCGTGAAGTGCTCGCAAAATGTAGAACCAGTGTCAGTGTGTGTGTGAGCGACTTCATCTCGCCCTATTTGAAGCTGGGACCTCTGCAGAACACCAATTCTGCAGCCAAGTGTTTTCCCTTCCTTCACCCCATCCGTCTCTCCTATCCCTGGAACGACGCTCAGGGTGGGTTAAAAGTAACACCCATGACTCTCTCGTGGTTTACCCGCGTCAATCCCATTGAGCACGGGGTAATTGAGTAGATTAACTTATCCATTGTCCAGATTTCATATTGATTTTAGTGAATTTGTAATTTAATCAACGTCTTCCATAATCATTTATTTCCTCAGTTCTTTTCTGATTTGGTTTCAATTTAATGGATGAGTGTATTCAACTGTTATCGTCGATTTTAAATTCCTTGATTTTTCTTGGCGTGCTTAGGCCTTTGAGACTTAATCTACTCATACCCTATTCGGTCCGAGTCGCATTATTCCGATTCTTGTTAACTTATTTGTTTTTTTGTCCTCTTTTTGGTTTCGTTTTTTTTATTGTTTCACTTCGAATAGTGTATGTGACTCTGTCTGTTGTCGTGACACTTTCTCCAAAAAATATCCTCGATTTCTTTCCGTTTCTTTTGCGCTTTTCCTTATTGACTGACCGGGAAGGACCTTCCAAAACGTCGCAGCCTTGCTCATTTTCCTGCTCAATCTTGCCCTTCCTTTTCCCTCTCACCCCCTCTCTCTATAGCCTCGCCTGAACAGATTTGTGTGCTCCGTGATCTGACTTCCAACCTGAACGAGGGTGAAGACGCTCCAGTACGATCGATTGGTTCCTTGGGGGCCTTCCGCCATCCCCCTTTCGGGGGAGAGGATCGCCGACTCGTGTTTGAGATGCGCCTTAGCTCCACCCGTCAACACCAGGCGGACGCAGCGGTCACCACTCCATCCCCTGCGCTACCCCGGGGAGTTCCGAGACAGATCTGGTGAGTTGAGTTGCGGGCATATGTTGAGCTTACTGACGACCGCCGCTGCGCTCTGAAGGGTTGGTAATTTTCGTGCCGTTCATGTGCTGTCAGCGGGCTTAAATGCTCTGTGTACGTATGTATCCTACGAGCATGGGTTCGGAGCATGCGGCGGATGTCGGGTAGCTGTTGGCACGCTTCCTAGTTGTCTGGGGTCAACGCTTCCCGGGGGAATTGATTGTTTGGGCTCGCTCCACTCCTCGATTTCATCGGAGCCTTATATCTGCCTCTGTGGCGGCGGAGTAAATTGCTGGAAGTAGCAGTAACTCATGCCTACTTTGTCTGTTTTCATAATGGATGTTAGCTGTTTGTTTTCTGAATTATCAATGATTTTCTTTTATGTTTTATGTTCAAAAGAGTTTTAACCGCCTATGTGGCGGTGAGGTAATTTGCTGGAAGTAGCAATATCTCATGCCTGCTTAAAATATTTTCATAATTAATGCTAGCAGTTTGTTTTATGTTTTATCGATGATTTTCGTTTGTTTTGTGATCAAAGGAGTTTACTAAAGTCGATGTGAAAGAAAAGCTTGATGAATTAAAAGTTTAAAGTAAACGATTTCATCAAAACTTATAGCATTTACACCTCGCCTGCTGTTCTTAAGGTTGTGAGTTCCATTCCCTCTGGGGTGGAGTTTTCTCTCCTCAGACCACGGGTGTTTGTGCTCCTATAATTCTTGTTGGTTTCTCCGGCCTTAAAACTGGCCTACCGAACTATTTTAGGAGGCATTTGAAATAAAAGAAACTCTCAAAACAAGAAAAAATATAGATTGCTCAAAATTTTCTCTCAAATATGTGCTGTTGCGCAGTTAACCCCGAATCTGACACGCTATATCCATACATTTTCATATGTTACCAAGAGGATCCGATGATTAGGACAGTTAGTTGATCGATGGAGGTTGTCTGAGATGGAAATGAAATAAACTGTTGAATTTATTTCTATGTTACCTTGATTATCTCCAACGAAATATCATTTATTACCATCCGTATTAGTTATGAAGGGAAGGCTCATGCCACTGATTCCAAAAGGCTACGGCTTCGACTTCTGACCCCTCCGTACTGTCTGAGCTCCGTCTGAGATCCAACCCCTATAAAACTTGATCATCGGAATGAATGGCACATGATCCTCTCAGGGCCAGTTGTGCCTTGAGAGAAACCTAGAGACAAAGTTGGAATCAATAAGGATTTATGAATGCAAATTTTATTTATCTTTATTACACAATCATTTTTATAGTGGCTAAGTTTGATCTAAATTAGTCTAATTAATACCGTACCTTGATAATAGGAATAATTAGGCAGATGATGATGCTAATCTAGCTCGCCCAACTTTCTCAGACTAGTTAATGGTTACCTACTGTGATAGATGGTAATTACGACGAAACTTACCACAAAACATATGGGGGTGGTCCACACTAACCAGTGATTTAAAATTGGCAATCACGGATTGATTTAATTGTCATGTTTTTAGTAGATAATGACATGGAACTGAGTTACTCTTTACTGAACCCAGCTATAAGTGTTTACTTGTTATTTAATCAATGGACGTCATTAATTCTTTCGTGGCTGAGGTATTTATTACGGGCCGGGCGTAGGTAAAAATTGCAAACACCTACGATGTTCTGATACTCATTTACCATGGATTTTCTCAAAGTTGGACTGAAGGCTATTGGAAATGAATGCCTACCGGTATACAGAAGGATTCATAGTCTTAAACTTGATTTTTATTTCTGCCATCGGACTCCTGCTGGTAGTATTTCGTGTCAATGCGCAATCACAGCCTGCAAATTGGAGCGCTAGTTAATCAAGCCGCCAGTAAACATGCTACACGACCTTATTCTTTTCAGAAGTGACAGGTCGGCTTTCATACGTTCATTGTCACATTCTGTGTATTAATTCGATCTGCACAACTGAGTTGTGAGCTCGGTACCATAGTGTTTCCTCTCTGATTCCTCTACGAGGAATCATGTAGTTAATGATTTTCAGTACCTTTTGGGATTGTAAAAGCCTGAGGTTTATGCTAGCTTGTTCCTTATCCTTCCTCAGCTATCTTCTGTTGCTCACCACCCTAAAAT
This sequence comes from Ceriagrion tenellum, assembly GCA_963169105.1. Lineage (NCBI taxonomy): Eukaryota > Metazoa > Arthropoda > Insecta > Odonata > Coenagrionidae > Ceriagrion > Ceriagrion tenellum. The sequence continues at coordinate 52,746,185 of OY720637.1, forward strand.
CACCCTATTATCCTCTGTAAAGACCTCAGAACCTGGTGTCCTAGCTGAATCAGTTTTTTGGATAGTCTAGTTCTCATGCCTTGGAAAATGAATATGAATGTTTCTGGGTACTGCTTTTCCCCGCTTCTCCCGGTTGTTGTACAGAAAGTCCTCGGTATGCGTCGTTTCTATTTACGTCTGATTCGATGTTACGTCTGTGCTGACGAGGGTCGTCGGGACATTTTTCTCTGTTTAATGCGAAGTAATAGACTGTATGTGTATATGCTTGCGTTTTTTCATAACTGAGACATAATCATCCCATCTGAAGCAGCTCTTTTTCCCTGGATAAAGGCAAAAATGGAATTTTGAAATTAACGCCTTCATCTATTGCGGGATTAAAGTGGTCACTAATATCTGGATCTGTTTTTTGTTGTTTCAATTTCCGTCGCTATTCTTCAACACGCATCTCCGACGTTAATCGAGGACTTACTGTTACTTCATAAATGCGAATGAGTACAAGTAAAGATAACTGTGAAGGGTAAATATTTGCGTCATGAGTGAAGACAACTGACGTACTCATGCTCTGTTTGCTACTACTTCGAATACTTATTTGAAATATATGTCGAGCATGTGTCCCGAGGAAGCGTTTGTGACGGGAAACTATAGCTTTATTCGCTATTATTATCTCTTGTTGTTTCCTGTTTTGGATGAGCGAAAAGTTCTTAGATGCGAACGATGGAATTCTTTGATAAGAAAATGAATTCTAGTCGGAAGTGTCTTGACCGTAAAACCATTTATACCAGCGTTTTATAGCATATGTCTGGTGTGACGTACGTTGGCATTTTTTTCATTGACTAGATTGTTGTTACGACCCTGCACGTGTTCCGGCAAACTGTTCGAGGTGCAGATTGCCATTGTTTATTTTCTTTGAGAGAGTATTCGGAGTGGAGGTTAAATACAATCTGACCAAAAATAAAGTGATATATTTGTTTCACATTGTTCTCTTACAGTCTTACGTATTCTCAGTATCCATATCCGGCAGAGCAACGGAATCATTACCCGGAATTTGTGAATAACTCTTTTGCTCATCTTCCATTGATAGTATCTCTCGAGGAAGTCCTTGATGAGGAGAACATAGGGGCGACCGAGAAGAAAATGTGTGTTCCCCAGGTCATTGAAAAAAAGAGTTCGTCAATGCATGCATTTTCTGTTTTCGTTTACGATCATTCAAATACAAATACACAAGTCTGATATTACTGTATAATAACAATGAATATTTGTGTGCTATACATACGATGAAATTTTGCCCAACCGCAAGCGTCGTATTTCTAAGATAATCTTCTGAATGAACAAAGTGCCGATGTTATATTAGATTTACATTGGCCAAGCGAAAAATGTATCATCAATTTTCGTCTTTGATAAAAAAAGTCATATTGTCCTCTAGAGAATTCTCACCTCCACCGTAATGTGATTTCCGTCCAAGGCTGAGTAGTGGTCGATGGCCACGCATCATTTGCTGGCTCTACTTTTTTTTTTCGTGGAATGACTCGAAAGAAACCAACCGCGGCGTATTACACAATTGCTAAAATTTTGAGCCGTTTTTTATGCTAACCTAAATTTTTTCAAAAATGGTCCTTTTAAAATTACTGGTGTCCATCATTTATATTTTTCAGAGATGAATTTTCCCTTAATTGTTGTTCATAAATTTAAGATGGGTCCACATTTCTAACTTTAATTTTTAATTGACGATATAATCTGATGAAATACATCAATTTGCGACAGCAGCGAAACCCTTGAAGTGAGACGAAGTGTCATTGGAGATAAAATGAACTGAACCTCGGTTGAAATGAGACACATACTGCTCCTGGGAATAAAATTATCGTGTAAGGGATCCAAAAAAGATTCACTGTCCTTAAGTTCAGTAGTCATAATGAATATTTACATTCTGAATTGGTGAATACATTTTATGCGCTGTTTTTTATATATTCTTAGTATCACCAGAAATTCTAGCACCAGCTGGTAATATTCATATTCTGAAAGTCATTTTTCTCTGCAAATGACGTATTTAAGCTACGGTTAAACTGATGATTTGTAATATCCATTTTTATATGAACGGTTTTGCTCTGCGGAGAACAGTTGTGCAAAGAATCGTTACCTGCTTTATTTAGTTTTCGTTTAGTGACAGAGTCAAGCAACATGTTTGTTAAATCTTCCTTAATGAGTTAAAGACTTTCATTTTACTAGTGCGTCGTTAGTATAATCACTTATTTAACTTTTGGATTCGAAACATCGAAGTGCTAGTTGGGTTAAGGTGGTGGGACCGCTAATCGTCAGTCATTGAGTGCGCATTTTCATAACTTATCAATTTAGTCAGAAAAAATTCTTTGAGTACACTTGAATTATAGACATCTATTTATATGTTGGGAACCATTATAATAATACGAATCGTTTCATTTTGTGTTTTGGAAAAAATCTGTACACATGTTTTTTTGAATTATTTTGAAATATGTGTTTAGTGCCATAAGGCTACAAGTTAAAATAGCATAAAATTACCGATATACCGAATCGGTAACATGCTGATTTTTTTCAATTTTATGTATACGTATTACTAATAAAAGCACGCATGCACAATTTCTCGCAAATCACTTAAATTGTTGCAACAAACTATAATAGCCTATTTCTTTGGTAGTTATAGACGTAACTAGGTGGAATTTGTTGACATAATAATGAAAGTGAGTGAGTAAACTTATTGATTCCACATATCTTTATATGGAACGACCCGGGTTTCGACGTCATCTTCAGGTGACAGAGTTAAGTAGAATGTTTGCTAAATCTTCCTTGATGACAGTTGTGTGAAATTCGCAGTGGAAAAATCATTCGCCTGAACTGGGAATCGAACCCAGATCCCTCGATTTCCCTCCATCTCTCGATCCCTCAATTTTGTTTAGAGCACTCGGCGCGAGATCGAGGGATCTGGGTTCGATTCCCAGTCCAGGCGAATGATTTTTCCTCTCTGAATTTCACACAACTGTGTGATCTGTAACTGCGTAACTGTTAAGTAACTGCGCGGTTAGTTCCGTGGTTCTTGGAAAACTTCCTTGATGAGATAAAGACTTTCATTACAAAAGTGCATCGTTGGTATCGTCTTTGGATTAATCAGCTTTGGATTTGGAAAAAGAAGTATTACTTGGGTTTAGGTTGTGGGGGTGCTAACCGTGAGTACCTGAAGATGACGTGAAAGGTCGAAGCCCGGGTCGTTCCAATTAAAGATGTGAAATCAAAAAGTTACGAGTTATCATTATAATAGCCTATAGCATTTTTCCTTTTAACTTTGATGTAGATTTAATGTTAATGCTCATTTTTATATGCGTTAGAGCAATCATAGTACACTAAGCTTTTCACAGTCATGTAGTATCTGTGTAAACATTGCAATACATCCCCTTACTTTGATTTCGAAGCAAGGGGTTGTGTTCTCTCTTAATTTCGTTTGCTCATAATGAGTCCGGTAGATGCGAGAGTTCTACTGTTTTATTCACCGGTTAAATCTTTCTCAACTGCGAGCTAGAGTCGTAAAGTTCTGAGTTCAAATACTCCTCCTGAAAAACTCGGCGTAATTATTTTGCGTTGGTGAAATATTAAGCTCCGTGGTTGGCCTTGATTAACCTCGGGTTCGGAGAAGAAAGAGAAATCAGTAAAAGCATGCGAAGGAATTGCTGAGTTGGTTTGTTTTGAGTTTGACTAGACCACCGAGGTCATTTACAGCGTCGAGGACACGTGGATAATTTCGGCCCGGTGGAAACAGGGATTGAATGAAGGGTGTGGTGAGGAAACCTTATATCAGAATTATGAAAGACTCTAGAAGCAGCTCTGGATAGTTTCTCACTCGACCAGCCGCGTGGATTTGCCTTCAACTGATATGCTCTCCAATGGATCGTGTAATGATGGAAAGAGCCGCTGAGAATCCTGTCGCTTCCGGTAATCGGAACTGGTTTTTCTGAATACGAACCTACAGTCCAATGTCTCAGCTGCATTAATCCAATCCTCAGAGATATCGATTAGTTTCTCCCTTTTTCAAGGATGCCGGCTGCATTTCATCACGTTGTGCGCCGTTGACTTAGAGGTGCCCTTGCTCGTAATCAAAGCGGCCCGTTCGTCACGCTTGCCGCCTACTTAACAGAAAACCGACGAACCGTGTAAACCGTGTTGGATAAGGGATAAGAGGCCTCACCCTCCACCCCTTAAAGACTCAATGGAGGGAAACGGAACAGATCAAGTTCTTAGTGTAATCAAAAACCCTTGGCCAAGTTTTCAAAAACGGATCGATCGAAACGGAAGGCTTCGACCCCATTGGTGTCAAGCGCATGCTGAGGCATCCGAATAGTCACTCACCGAAATGATAGAGATAGGTGGAAAGGGCATTACGTCATCAAAATGTAGCCTGACAACCGAAATCACGACCATATGGGCATTCCCTGCTTGCTGCTCACTTTCCATGGTGTAGCACCACGGAATGGAAAAATGAGTGGAGCGGAGGCAAAACAAAATTTTCCATCATCTGCTTGAAATTTAAGGTAGTCCGAGCGAGATAGTTCCCTAGCCATATTAGAGACCATATTCGAGTTATACGTTTTAATTTCACCAGCTGTAAGACACATTAATTAAATATTGCATTAATAATGGTGCAATAATATAGTTTTATATGGCAGAAATTGTAATTTAATGAAAAAACCTAAAGTAGTCTTTAACTTGACTCATTTTTTTCGCACGGTGCGTTTGAAACTCCTTCAAAACGGAAGGCTTTTTGTGATACCCATGAACCTACTACTTTGACAATATGATTAATTTTCAAAAATAGTTGAGAAAACATACAAACTACTCGATATCAATTTTTTATGCCATTTAAGTGTTAGAAATACCTCATTTTGTAAATAATGTCTCTCTGGAGTTCATACACGTACCATTTCCCATATAAAAGGGCTGGTATTTTTTGGCAAATATGTCCGAAAGTAATGTGGTAAGTGGTTGAATTTTTTATGTCATTAAGAAGGTTGAGATATTTTCTTTAAAACGAGACCAAATTCATTGATTTCTAGGTAAAATGATATTTCGCTCAAACTACATTAAGACACATTATTCTTGAAACTTATAGGCCGCATAATGCTATGGATTCTACTAGATTTTACCTTAGATTTTACCGGGTTTGCTATAGTAAATTCAAATATATAAAAAATGTATATAAGGAGTATGCATATTAAGAAGTTAATGAATGCTGATTTCTAGAAAGTTATCGATGGAAAACATCGTAAAATGGCAAAATTAGTGCGTCAGCCCTTCATCGAATCGAATTTTCGAAATCTTTGAAAAAAAATTGCTCTGATCGGACCGAGAGTGACACGCACCTGATTGAAGAACTAGGTTGCGAGACGATAGACTCAGATGCTGCATTCTATGCCACCATAATAATATAACCTTGGTTATGCGATTGAAAGAGTGACGTGGAGTATATAAATGCTGCTATATAGCGGCAAAGTGATACGAATGACAAAAAGAAGAGTGACATGCTGGCGAAATGTTAGCTATAGAAGCTTCTTCTTTCCACGCACCATTGCTGACTTTAAAAAACAGACATTACGTTGACCAGAAATGTACTTTCGTCCATTTTCTCATCCAGTTTCTTGTCCTTATCATTCGCTCCGTCATAGCAGGTGTCGTTGCACCCCTTAAAGGTGTCTCACACAGTAGCAAGCAAATATATTCGTGGTAAGTCCTAATCTGTACCCCTTTAGCGTGTCGTTTGGCGGTGGCATCAAAGTAAATATTCCTCGCGAAAAATTCTAAGGGTCAAAAGTAGAGGAAGTTAAGACGGGAAGCCTTTTTCACCCGACTCGATCGATACAAACGATCTACTTGACGTCGTGAGTGATATCCGGCGTAATTTCCTCGGGTGACCTCCTGACTCCATGGAAGACGGCGAGGGCTCTCGTATTGGCGAGATGATAAATGACTTCTGTCCGAGTTCTCATCGGCCACGTTCGGCTCATGGTATATAAAGATTCATCCCATTGTAACTTCAGAGTGGCATTTGGAATGAGTTCCTTTTCCGACCCCCCTGAAGATTTTCAACCATGCCAAATTCATTCATGCGCAAAGTTGTCGCAACAGAATCAAACTCGTCAATTCCAGTGGGGTCCATAGAATTTAGTTTTGGATCAATCGAATCCGCATCACTATCATTGTCTCGCAGGATATACAACCCGTAAGGCCGTTTTGCGCGGCTAAGAATTTTACGATGGCCATTCGAGCATTAAGTAGTGAGTTCATTTCGATGATGAGATCTTCTGTTTTATCGGTTAACCCTTTGAGAAGTACGAACGTTCATTTACGTCCTCGTGCCTCCTGGATATTCAGAATATAAATGTACATATACGTATTTCAAATTTGCGCTGGAGCAGTAAAGGCGTACGTTCACGCCTCCCATTCAGATGCATTTTAACATGTTGTTCCATCTATCCTGGTGGTTGGTGATCCCAATTATCACTATAAAGTGACTCTCGAGAGTCATGCCTCCTATTCCATTATTATATCAACTACTTTCAGCCTTGAGTACGCGCCATTTGGTTGGTTCCATTAGCGGAGGTTATTGCATTCAAAGCTGGTTTTAGTCCTGTTCATAGTTAACATTTTTGTACTTATATCACGATATTTAGGATCTTACTCAGTAAAATTGTTGCATTTATTTTTTTGCTTGTATAATGTATGATCTTCTTGTTTTCATTGATTGTTTATCAAATTAGCTTGAGTTCAAGGTGATGAAATCGTAATCGGAAGTAGTTTAAATTTTCTTTCCAAAAACCACTCAATTACTCACTCCTGGGGCCACGACAAACGAAAAAAACTCACCACTCAAAGGGTTAATAATTATCAATTGATTCTACTACGGTGAATAAGTATGCTCAGTGATGCTACTGTCAATAGTACATGTAGATCCGACGCACCTATTTCAGCTGTCTGAAGGACTTGTTTAAACCGCCCGATGTCGAATCTTTGTGGCGCCAAACTCTGCAGCGGCATTGGTTCACCCCAGTCTGAGGCGAGGTTAAGCTGAATACTGGGAAGATATTGTACAGTCTGTGCTTGAGTTCATGAGTTCACTCAGCCAAGAAATGCAGAAAATGAAAGGAGAGCCGTGCTCTCAGAAGCTCCGTTTTTTTTAATAATGCCCTCCACTGGTTTCACTTACTTCCCCACCTGCCTGAAAAATTGCCCAACATTGAAAATGTTGCCCTTTCCCTAGTACTTTATAATTTTCTGATCGCTAAAGCAAGTATGATCTGAAACGTAATGATTGTGAGCATTATCGCTGCACAAAAGCATGGTACTCCATTGGAATTTCGGTGATTTAATTATTGGAAACAACGATACTTCTAATTTGCGATACTAATTTAAAATGTAGCAACATTACTACTTTGCAACCTAGCAATGCTAATTTGGCTCGAATGATCATGCGAATGATAGAGCATGCGTGGAATTTTCCGTTTAACAATACGCACGAACGTCTTGCTCATAAACACTCGCATGATTATTGACCGCGTAAAACAGCCTTAATGGCATGCGTTGTTCTTTATCACGTGAGAATCGTAAATTTTGAACAATGCTCGAATTGCGAAATTACACGGAGGAAAAATCGTTCGCCTTGATTGGGCAGGAAATGAACCCTCGATATTCCTGGATCCGTCGGTATCTCGCCGAGTGCTGGAGCCAGTCGTGGCGTCTTCCTCCCGTGTGAATTGTGAGTGACTCTGAATAGGTAATACCGTGCCTAGACCCGATACTCTCAAAATTTGACAGTTCCTGAGTATGATGTACTCCGGGAAGAGAGAATGCGAATGTTACGCCTGGATACCAGGATTAGAAGATATTCTTACGTTCCAAACCCAGAGAAACGTCGTTCTTGAGAATAAAGATTCAAAATTGATGTTGTATCCAAACACAATGATTACCACTCTGAGAGAGAGTCATCAAAAACATCTGACTTCGAATTTCATGTTCAAATTCCGAGTAATATTTGAATGCTGATTTTCATTTCAGCCAAATAATGTCGATGAAATTCGTAGAAATTTCCGGCCTGGACCGGGAAACTCACTGTCTTTCAGGCCCATGCACAGACCACTGTCACATGCCTGTATAGAGTAGTGCTATGCACATTAGTGCCTGGATAGCGTAGTGGTCTACTCGTTAGCCAGAATAGTCGGAGATAAATTGTTCCATTCTCGTTCCAGGCCGATTATTTTCTTGTGGCAATCTCTGCTGAGGCTTTCCAAATGCCGTGTGGTGATTAGAGTGCTGCTTTCCCTTTTCGAGGGCTTTGTTGCAAATGGCAGCGTCGGTAGAGCCTTATCAGTGGAAATCAATTGAGATGCGGGGGATTACATACAGCTTCCCTCCGTCCGTCGAATGAAACACTAAAATTTTGACCCATTGAAGAAATTCATGAAGAGGCGACTGTTGCCGACGCCGGATTCCTATCCGCACCAACTTTTCATATATTCCATCCCTCATCCCCCGGCCTCAAACCCGTTTAAACGATATTTGATCTAGTACGATTTCGAGTGTGCTGGCTCACATTAAATATATACTGTCGAACAGAACCATTGTGCTGGCTAATAAGTGTGATCACTGTGATACTCACTGAGTTGATCTTGATATTACCTTTGAAAAAATCGAAGACATATTTTGTTAAATAAAATTATTTTGCTAAATAAAATTATTATTTTTGTAAACATACTGTTAAAAGGAATTCATTTGAAATGTTGGTATTTATAAATTTTTTTTCTTGTACTAAATGTAACAATGTATGGTCGTTGTTCTAATTGATGGTAACCTCAACACAGGTTCGCCCTATAGGTTACCTAAAGCTCCAAATATCTAATTATGTATTCTTTGTATTTTTTCTGTAATTATTCTTTTGGAGCAATAAACATTATTATTATTATTATACTATTTATTATTTCAGTTACTTGATATCATAAATGATGCGAAGCTGGTGTGCTTCTCGCTCTAAACAGAACCTAGTGCCTTTCGACAAATAACCTTATATTTCTCAGTCGTTGTGCGATCTTTCTTGCGGCTATTAGTTATGCTCTGGCCCTTAAATCTCCAAAAGATGAAAATAAACAGACATCTGTTTTGGTCGCCTGCTGCCGTAGTGTGGTGAGATTAAAATTATAGTAGTCCTGCGCTATCGTCTTATTGAAAATACCGTTTCCACGCCAGTGCAAATTCTTTGATCGAGTGAAGCCTTCTAGGACGGTTCAAATGTTACTGGTTTTCACACTCAATCCAATAAGTAAAAGCTTACGAGGTCTTATGTTGGATCAAACATGGTGTGAAACAGACTTTAGTGGCGCGAATGTTACCAGCCAGTGATGCTCAGAAAAGGGTGTCGTGAGGCCAAGTGCACCATAAAATTAATTTTGGGTGAGAAGAAAATCCGGGACTTAAGGAAAATTGGGGAAGTCAAAATACTATACCTACATATAGGGTGGAGTATTGTATATTGGTTGCGGCATGGGCATCAGAAAACTGCCACGTTCATCTCTCTTTTCTGTATGAAGATGAATTTAATGCAGATCAGAGCTTTTCTTTATCCCATACCAACCTATTTCCTTTTCTGTTATTCTCCTAACTTAGATCCTTCTTTGTTAAATCGAGAAATGTGAGCCTAGGTCGTCTTTGCTACCCTTTTCCACCTATGTTCCACTCGTTTCCTTGTGTCGTAGGACGGCCCGTCTCCTCAAAGTTCTTTTTTTGCCAACTCTCCTCCATGGAAGTCTTTCTTCTTAGGGTCTTTTGTGTACTTCCTCGCTTTTCTCTGTGTCTGTCTTTTATATCTTTAGCGTTCTCCTCCAGCCGAAGGTTTGGAGTGAAAGGAATATTTAATTGGACTGCTTAAGTAGTCGATTCAAATGGTAATTCTGAAAGCAGTAGAATTTAAGGTTATGGAATGCATGCTAATGTTGAAATCGTACATAAAATAATGGAATATAAGGAACAGCGAGGCATAGCGTCGCAGGAGAATACTGGCGCCATTAAATGCGCATGAGCTCTGCTGATTATCTGCGCAGTTAATTGGCCAAAATATTGCTATAATTGTGAGCTCATATCTCGGTACGATGAAAATTATTAACGTATACCTAAATGTACATACTACCTTGCGAGCTGGGTAATCGGGAGAGTAATGGGGACAGGAATGGGGAGAGGAGGTGAATTGTGCGTTGACGATGTTTGTTATGGTTACTTTTGTTATAACCACTAATGGTGGGCAGAAAGAAAGAATTTTTGTACCTGTATTTCTTCTTCCGGTCCATAAAACCCATTCTCTTTCTTCCCCTTCACCGTTTGCCCAACATCCTTTGCTCCATCACGGCCTTAACCAATCCTAAGACCCTCATAGCCTCCATCAGCCATCTACTTTGCCTCCTCACAACAAAATCCAGTCGTTTCCTTTACCAAGCACTTCCACGTTTGTCTTCCTTTCCGTAAATCGCACCTTCTCTATCCTACTACAAACCCACTACTTGAAATGCTTTAGCCTATTCTCTTCGTTCCTTCTCAGAGCCCATGTTTCTATCCAAAGCCATGATACACTCTAATTCAGATTCTTAACTAACCTCTTCTTTGTGTCCCTACTCAATCCCAGTCATCAGCTCCCTCCTTTGCTTAACGGTTATTTCGCTAATGCAATTGTCTTATGCCTGTGCTACAGTGCTCATTTTCTTGTAAGATAATACTTCTTAAGTAACTAAACTCGTCTACTTGCTTCAGTTTGTGCCCTCCTACTTTTATAAACAATATTACTTTCTCTGTCTAAGAAAATCTCTATTTTTTCTTGTTTAATATCATTATGCTATATTTCCCTCCATATGCTTCTATTGTATCTACTGAAGTCCGCAATAGAAGTTTGCTAATAAAGTTGGCCCATCCCTTCGCTGATCTACTAACCAACTCATGGTCGTCCACTTGCCTAACCGACTATCAACTGCCCCCTACTTTGATTCCTACATGCATACAATGCTTTTCTTACCATCTCCTTGGCAGAAATGTAAAAATACAGAAACGATAATGGGCAGCCTTCCTCACCTCACGACTATCAACTGCCACCCTGATTCTCCGTCTGCTACCATCATCTTTGTTTTCTGGGCCATATATATGCTTCGGATGAATCTGCTATAACGCCAATCTATAACAATTCTCCCGAGTATCTGCATAAGTTTTTTCCTAATTTATTACGTCAAGCGCTCTGTCAAAATCCACTAAGCAAAAATAATCCTAATCATCATACTCTTATCTTTCTTTGTATGAGTGTTTTCATCGCTGCAATTGCATTCCGATTCGTCTTCCCTTTCAACAACCCAAATCAATCATCGCCCAAGTAGCCATTTGCCTTATAACATAGGGATTTATTAATGTTCTCCATGTCGTCCAGATATTAACCAGATTGGAATTTTTCTATTTATCTACGCTTAGCGTGTAGCCCCAGGGTCTCTAACGGTTCCCAACCCAATACTTCTTTGACACTTTCTGTACGCTCTTATAAATTTTTGATAAAGCGTACGGTTATCTTTTTTTATTTCATGTACTTTTTCACGAAGTGATCTTTCAGTGTTGGGTCCCAAATTCTGGCGGCGTATTGGAGTCTAACCAGGGCTAAGCATGTACTCTCTTTCACTTTTCATCAGTGAACCTTCCTACATTCTCTTAGTGAATCCTAGTTCCTTTCATGCATCTCCGAAAAAGGTTCGTATGTGTGTCCTCCACGTTAGGTTCTGAAGTCGAAGTGACTATCAAGTATTTGACTTCATGTAACTCGTTTATATTTTAACCCGTCACACTCTGCAGGTATTGCGTTGGTGTGACTTCTTTAGTAAAGTATGCGTTACTGTGAATTTACTAAGATTATGAACTAGCTCCCACACCCGCAAGACGACACGAGTTAACGTTGTTGAGGTCCTATTGAATAGCATCTTGATCACCACATGTTGCAATTCTTGATAAGTCCGGCGTTAACATTAAAGAATCTAATTTTGCTTCCTACGCTAGAATTGACGCCATTTATATAAATGAGGAAGGCGATCGAGCCTCCTTGAGGGTTGTCCGACTTTACTCTAACTTAGCGCCATCGATTACTACTTTTAGTTTGCGGTCAGTTAGAAAATCACGGATCCAATTCACTTTTTCTTAGTTTACCTCACGTGTTTGCAGAATACATTTTTGTTTTCTTTAAGAAAACTTGTCAAATGCATTCTTATATTACAGGAATGACGCGTCAGTTTGCTTTTTCGCTTCTCCTGATCGTGGCTGGAAGCAATATCACGGAGGAAGAGTCCCAGCTGTGTTGCGCGAGATCTAATTTTAAGGAAGCCTGACTGCTGTGAAAGACATTTTGATTATCCAGGAAGGTTGTGGTGACACGAAAAATTATGTACTTGAGAATCTTCCAAGATAGATATGCCGAAGATATTGGTCGGTACTTTCCTGGATCTCATTTCCTTTTCTTATACTGGAGTCACATTTGCCGTTTTCCTGTCTTGTGTTTGTTTACCTTTGGGTAATGACTTGTTAAATATGATTCCTGGCAATGGTGGGATGTGTGGGGCAAATACTTGTGCACGCGTGCAAGTCCCTCCTATAGTCCTGCAGACTCAACACATTTACTGTAGCTTAATTGTTTAACTATCTCATCCGGGTGTTAAAGTAAGTCACCTATCTGTTTAAATAAAGACTAGGATGTCTGCGTCGTGCATGGTGTCATCCTTAGTGTATACACTTACAATGAAGTAGTTTATTATATTGACTATACCGCTACTTTGCCTTTTTGTCCTTCAAAGACGCAATTGAGCGTTTGCCCTGAGCTCCCTCGTGTAAGACTAAAATACCACGTCTTCATCTAATAATTGTCCTAGCACTATTTTTGTTTCGTCGGGCAGTACGCATGTATCCTCCTGAACGTAAATCGGAGAAATCAGATAAAAGCATGGAAACTAATGTCAGGTTATTGTGTAACCTTCTCGCGATAGCCATGCTAAGTGTATTGGTTTGCAAACAAGAAATAATTTTCACTATTTTGCGCCAAGACGCATCCATAATTTTATGCTAGAAATAGTTTATATATATAATTTAACGTTGGTTTTTATTCCCATCAGGACGGCAAAGAAAATCCCCAAACCTACTCCGATGTTAAATCAGGAAAAATAATGCGCTAAAACATTTTTGGAAGCCCATAAAGATATTGCCTCCGTAAATGCACGAGAAAACAAGTAGAAGTGAAATAGGGGTTCGATTTTTAAGTTTTCGTTTTTGTTTTGAATTCTTCGTTGCAATATCAAGTTAATTATTGCTTCATACGGGAGAGTGAATATTTATAATTAGGTTGAATTATTGTGTATGTGGGGAGGGACCTACCCTTTAGATCATTTGCGCCGAGGAGGACAGGTGTGTCGGCAGGTAAGGTAAGGATCATTTGGCAATGGAGGAAGAGTAGAGAGAAACTCGGCTAAGGCATTAGCCTCAAAACGGAAGGTGCCATGGGTATCTTGGTTTATCGTCTCATTCATCAGACTAAGTACGCATTATACCGGTAGTATTCTCACAGAGCACTCAAGTGTGGAGCGAAAAAAAAATCTCCGCCACCCCTGGTATTCGAAGCCGGGTCCACGGAATGGAAATCTAATATTCCATCCAGCTTACATATCCCATCCCCCTCTGATTGCTTATTAGCGTTTAATGTGAACAAAAGAGTGAAATTCAGAAGAAATCCAGCTAAAATCTTAGTTATCTAGGCAAGTAAAATATTGTGGAATTTGTTCAAATTAACTTTCCAAATGAGAGCGTTCATCGGCGGATATGGGTGATGATTGATAGCATTAAAATGTGGAACACTCTGTTTTCTTTCCTTTCATCGCCCGGAGCCAAGTCCTATCCCTCTTTAATATGAGAAGAAACGTCGTACAAACCAATTATTGGCCTGCTTCCTCGGAGGATGATTGCCTGGGAACAAGACTATAGGGATAGGAGACAGGAAGCGCATCATCAGAGGGGAATTATGTACCTTCGACGACTGATAGAGATGGTTGAAACAGGTTATCGTGAGAATTGATTCACAGCGGACCAGCTTTCGCTTATGGAGGAGAATCCTGCGTGCGCGGAGCCTCTGCGAGGTATTTATTCAAGGCTCAAGTTTGGAGTCTTCTGTTTTACCAATATTTTTTCTTTTACTGGACATTGGTTGTCGATCATTTGAAACTCATATACCGTTAATATTTTGCCTCAGTTTTGAGCTTTTTATGGTATAATTACTAAATCACCGCTAAATGATTGGCAAGTGTTAGTTCACGTGCATAAGTTATCCCTGGGGTGATATATATTGCAAATAAAATGGTTTTGTCATATATTTTTTCGGAATTTGTGTACACTGTCTGCTCAACAGCGCCTTGAGTGTATCTTGGAAAGCCACAGTCTGCAAAAAATGCCTTTTTAATCGACTCTTCCCATTATTGGTATTTTTTTAGAAAATGAAAATAAGTTCGTAACGTTTTGTTTAATATCTACAAAAGCCTCTATATTCTTTATTTAACGGAGATGAACCAATAATTTTTAAATTTTACTAAACAGAGAAGAGTTTTATTTCATTTGGAACCATTTTAAAGACAGAAAGATGTCTGGTGGATGCGAGAATTCAATTTATTGCCTGTAAGATTTAGCGCCTGTAATTACTAAGTAGTACGAGTACTTGTTATCTGATTACGCCAGGAAGTACGTACGTATATAATAGAAAAGGGGGCAATAAGCGTTAAAAATGATCCATTTTAGAGCTCGTAAAGTTGTCAACCGCAATGTTAGAATAACAGTATCGGTTTTCCCCGGTTTGGTTTATGATCCAAGTAGCTTCCCAATCAATGTAAAATCCCTTCGTTCTTATGGAAGTTCGGGAGGCAATTATTTTCAACAAATTTACGACCTGGAAAAATAGATTACTCTCTTAGGTTCCTATCCACATTATGTGATGTCCATAAAACATGAGGAGGAGATGGCGACTGCTTTTGTCTCGAGGATTGCAAGTGCATATTTGCATAAGGAAGATATTTATTATCAATAACACATCGTTAATGGAATAAAGTATGTATTAACAGATAGACCGTAATGAAAATAGATCATAATTAACATCTATCAAAATTAGTTAGCATGGAAAATTCCGTTTAGTTGTTAGGAGCCGTTTAGGTCGAGTTTTTCTCCATGATGCCAAAAATCTATACAACACGCAGTTTCATAGACCTGAGAAAAATATTGCCTTGAAAATGTCAAAGTCGCGTGTTGTTGACGAAATATATTTTAATGAGCCTTGTATGAAATTTTAAGTGAAGTTCTGAAGATATTACTTGGCGAACCTGTAAGATTTTTGCATGGGCTGTAATTTTCATATGATATACGCGTTTACTTGACATTTTGGTCAACCACTCTATCCTCATTCTTCGATGTTTCCCTATCAACAAGGACGATGAGAAGAGTTAGTATCGATCAAACTACACGTAGAACACGCGCAACTCAAGCATGGATATATTTTCCATGTAGAACGACCTCCAACTTGTGAAGCATCGTAGAAACCTCTCAGAATGCAGCATAATCTATGTGGAGAGAACTAACCACTAGACGACAAACGTTTAACAGAAAGAAAACTGTAGGTCAGCATTTGGCGATAATTAATATATGGTAACAAAAGTTTTCAAATCACTAGGACTTTTTAGCGTGTTGCATAATGACTCATCAAAAGGTGTGTTTGGCAATATTCTTGATCCGATTCTGTTTATTTCTCCTAAAATTCCTTTCATTTCCTTTTTATGTCCAATGAGTTGAACTCTGAAGTGGCTCTGTTATTATCTGCAGTCATAAAACCAAAGATTGGTCAACTGCAGTTCTCCTTTTCACTATAAGCTATTAAAACCATTTTATTCCTATCTGAAATCGTGATAGAAACAAGCATCATTTCAAGCTAGTTAAATGATAAATAGCGTGAAAATTATACCGAAAGTTCGCTAGAAATTGTTATCATTTCATGCAATTACTCACAGCTAAGAGTGTGAGGGCATCCCTTTCAGATAATCATACATGGAAATTGTGTACAACCAACAGTGGCAGGCACTAACAACTCAATATTGAGTCAAGTCAACTTAAAACACCCGTCAACTCTTTCGTTGACGGACCACCCCACTGGACTATCGTCGCCACTTTACCATAGCATCGTTCACTTCTTGAGCGCGTCGAACTTCAGTGAAATCGTCCTAACTCTTTAAAACTCTTCTTAGCAATTCGAAAATGAGCATTTCCGGTCCGAGAAATTCAAATGCGAATCACTCCCGTTCTGTTTTGCGTCGAGAGAGCTAGAGTTGTGCCGAGGGACAATCCCACAGCCTCGATGGTGTGGGGGAAAGTTTAATTTTGAAGGGAAACCATCCTTCAAATACGCTTGATACTTAAGACGGAATGAAGAAGTGCGATACTGAGAAAAGGATGCATAGTTTTGAGTTCTTCGTTGTGGATGGGAAAAAGAAGATAGGGCTAAACAAAAATGTTAGGGCTCTCCTCAGGTTCAGGCTAGTAATTACTAATTTTTGCAAGACAAACTGGAGGCTTTGAAAACAACTGACAAACTAAACTATGAACATTTTTATCCTGGCGTAAAAAATATGTTTTATTTGTGTAAAGATTCACTCTTAGGAATTGTCCAAGTATTAAAATACTTTTCTGCTTTTAATAACAGTTACGAAGAGATTTTAATTAGGAGTAGAAACCAGCTACTCTACTGTGATAAATATTTGAATTCATATTTAGTGTACCCCAGTCGAGGTAAAGGAATGTTTTCAAATCTTGAGACATTTTTGTCAACAAAATAAGTGATGGAAATAGAAATGTTTAGATTTTCCGGAAACTTTTTGAGTGACTGGAGTTTTGGGTGACTGGAGCACGTGAGTTTTAGTGAGATCACCGCAATGTAATTGAAGTAAGATTGTACATTGAAGTAAATATAGTGATCTTTAGTGTTTATGATTCTTAGTGATTGTGGCATTGCATTGGTGAACTCAACCATGCGATGGTTGGCTAGGTATCAAACTTCTAATTTTAAACATTTTTAATTGTATCTGGATTGAAGTTATCATAAAGTCGGCCTATGTTGTATGTGATTTACTGCTGTACCGGGTAATAGAATTTTTTTATGTGTGCTAAAAGCTTCTGTTGTTTGAAAGCTTGAGTTGATAGCTTTTAGTACTTCTAATAATTATATTTTTGTAAATCCAGGTTTTAGTTAATCATTAATTACGCATCTCTGCATCACTATTGGTACCCCAATCATCGTGCCATATAGACTTGTTGGAGCATATCAGATTTAAAATCAATACTTTGCTACCAACCTCGGCCTGAAGGATTATTCGTGGGTGGAGACTCTTTGCAGAAATTAATTGTGTTCGCTGACATTTCCATTCCACATTTGGCCATTTGGGTCGGTAAATTCAACGAAAAAATATACTTTATCAAATATCAAAATGCTACTTTAACTGTTGAAACTGATTAAATACCTGCTGCAGTATTGATGCTAAATCACAAAGATATCAATATCTTATTCCAAAGGTAGGGGGTTTTCGTCAGATACGCTAACCATTACTCTCTCGTCGTGGGAAGAATTTCCCTTACGTTAATTCTCAGCGCTTAGTATTGTGTGTTTCGAAGTTCAATTGGCGCGTATTGCTTAAGGTTCCATTCCTGTCAGTTGAAAAGGTGTCTGATAGTTGTATTATGATAAGGATTCTGTTGACAACACCTTGGAGTTGCTGCGAACTCGTAATTAGAAGTTGCATGTTACCCGATTGAAATGTTGCCGTTGAAATGCAGCGCTTCCTCAGATGTTGGACTAGAAACCTTATCATGAAACCTGTCTAAAAGAGGCAACTAATCGGGATTTCGATAGCCAGTTTTGTAGCTCTCCGGTAGCTAACTGAATTTACCGGGTGTCTTAAAAGCTTACGGTTGGAATGAACAGGGACTAAACGATTCGATATCCACGCCACTAATACTTTCGTTGTTTACCACCAAATGGAAATTTCCTCTAAGTATGTCTCTGTTCTTAGAATTTTACCTGAAATATTCATGGTGAGAGGCAATATTATTAGGGAAATTCTGAGTGGTTAAATGTAAACTTTTTCGGCTTATTAACTTAGCATAGTATGAATATAATATACGGCCCGTATCCTAGGTAAAAGTTTAACAATTGCGTCTTATTAACTGGGAAAGAATAGTTTTAAAATACTCAAATTAATTTTTCTTTTTTTTTTAGAAATAATAGATAGACTTGCTCGTTTAATGTCTACCTCCGGTCAGATCTTGCAGGTCAGCTCAAGATTTAGCCGTCGTTTATGAAAGGATAAATGCCAGATTATTATTTTGAAACTGCCTGAAGGAACTTGGCACTCAGTCCCGCTCCCGGGTGCCCTGGTAGATCACTAATGTCTTTTCTGACTGATGTACCCCTCCCAGTAGTCCCAACCCGGACATCCGATTGGGGGATTATTTTAGCGACGGATTATTTAACTGGGAGGAATGTCATCATGTCATATCATTCCTGGGAGGAATGTCATCATGTCAACGCAGGGCTGTATCCTCTGGGGAGACTAATGTGGTCGTTTCCCTGTTGTTTTCCACATCGCAGAACTCCATCCAATACCGAAAATATTCTTTTATTGTTGAATGCACCAAATGACATCCCTTCATTGCGCCTTGACTCCCATTTTGCTGCTTTTAGCAAATATTCCATCGCCGTATTGGTCATCATTTCACGGAATAATTCTTCTGTATTTGAGTCATTTCCTGCCCAATGCCAGTTGGCCAATGAGATCTGACAAATCTTTTTGCCATATAATTCCATTCCTGTTCTCGTCCCGTTACTATAACGTTATCAAATAACTTTTATGAATTTAATTTCGGCATGTAATTTGGTTCTCGGCAGAGGTTGCTCACATTGGGTTTTCTTTCTTACTTTGAACGGGAGCTGAAACCCTGACATGAGTGTTTCACAATCTATCAAGCATCTACGTAACTCCCTAGATCGACGTGAGCGCATTGAATTGAAAGTGCTCACGTCACGAAGCAGCTCTGGCTATTTCCTCAGGCCCTACATTATCAGAGATGGCTGGGAATCCCAGAAAAAAACATTACCTTTGAAATGCAATTGTATGGGAAATGTGGCGAGAACTTTCAACCCCTATCTTAGTAGGTGACATAGTAGTAAGTTATACAGAAATATTTTATCCCCTTATGATAATTCGATCGCATACATGACTGATTTATCTCCACATCTACTCGTATAGCCTGCTGATAAATTACTTAATTTACATTCGATAAATACCGTATTAATTACTGCTATTTTTCCTATATAAAAAAGCTTTATTCATCAGCAAATAAAATTGGGAAATGCAATGAAATGGCGAATATGGCCTGGATTGTGTAACATCATCCTCAATAATGTCTCTAGAGGCATTTAAATGGTTTAAATTGTTCATTAAAACGTCAAATGGGAGGAACATCCTTCCTCCCTCCCTCCATCCCGAAGGCTGACGTAAATGCCTCTACGTTTCTAGGAAATGACTTCGAACGACTTATTTTTGTCGTTCTCGTCATTTGTTTCTTGTAATTAAATTTTTGTACCGATTTGAAGTGTTATTTTCAATAGTTCTCGTATGAATATGGATTAACTTAGCATCATATTAAGTATTTAAATGCCCTATTATTCTTATCTGTCGTTGAAATGGATAAAAAATGTTTGAAACCTTGGTGAATTTCATTTGCTGATTGTAGTGCGGGGAAAATTTTTAAAATTTGGAGCGAAAAACTGACTTTTTTTTAAACTTCATAATTGGTGATAACCGACGTAGGGTCTGTTCCTATTGATTAAGTGGTAGATTTAAGTAACTTTTTAATACTCTTAATCTTAGGATTGAATCAAGCGTTTTTTCGATTTTTTTCGAGAAGGAGAGAGATTTTTGGATCTTTGTCTGGGATTTGCTTCACCATTGGCTGTTACCAAGTATATTGACTTAGTGCAGGTCTTAATCGGTTGATTTTTGGCATTGATTTTTTCTGTGCTGGCAGGTTTTATGGTAATATGTTTCTTTAAACCTTCCCTTGATGAAACCACCTTGATGAAATGATCACCTTAATGATATTTATTGTGGACTACTACTGCACATATCGCTATTATTTTGGGTGGTTAGATATATCTCTGTGCTAACTATGACTTTATCACTGATTTTTGTAGTTATTTCGGAAATACATAAATTCTTCCGCAATGGAATATTTTGCAACGAAAAATTGTGTATCAGTTTGAAACAAGCGTAATATATAATGATTTTATATTGTTTAACTTTTTCATTCTCATACTCACTTTGTGTAAATCTTGTTCAATTTCAATGTTTTTATTTGATGCACAAGGTAGGACGCTTACAATACGTATAGTCTTATAAAGTGTAACACAAAGTAAGTATATTTCCGCAAATATTTAAGAAGGTACCACAAGTTTTGATGCATTGGCGTCATCAGGTATATGACTATGACGTTAGTGAGTCAAAATTGTTTGCACTATTGTAAATATTGGTGGAACAATTCATTGTGTTCTTCTACTTCAGTGATTCTTGATTTCCTCACAGTTTAGCCAGTGAACATCGAATACATTCAAGTAAATGTTGATAGCCATTAAGAATTCTATGATATTGACCATATTTCAGTGTAGTTGAGAGTAAAATATGGATAGAAATTTCAGGTTTTTGATGCAGTGGTACATCAAGATGCTTTAAAGTTATTCAAATATGTTTGTAAGTTATTTGGTCTTAGATATCATTTCACATCGATTACAGGAAACAAACTATTCGCGAATCCAAAGAGACACTCGGAGGAAATATTGTCTTCTGAAAATTCTAATGGGAGATGCATGGGGAATAAATTAGTGAAAAGCAATGCCGAGGAGAAACCAAATACACACTAGAAACTGTTAAATATGTTTAAATTTATTAAAATTCAGCAGTTAGGTTTGGAGATATGGAGCTTACCAAACTTCGTCTTAATTACTGCTGATCGTGATGCAAGACATTTCATAAGATTATCGGCCTATGAGAATCAAATGCAATATTACGATGCCATATGTATGGTCGTTTAACTCTAATCGTTAGTCATTGAGTGCACATTTTAATAACTTTTTAAGTAAGTTATGAAAATTCTTGAACCTTACTTCGCTCAAGTATATCTATTTATACGTTGGTAATTATCATAAATTTTGTAATATAATTAATTGATAAAAGAATTGTTTTAAAATTTTCAAATCAATGAAGGTATTGTCATGTCTTGGTTTTATGGCGCGAGATTTCAGCGATTCGAGATTTCAGCGAAAATCGAATTTGAAAACAGGTTTTTTATTCGATATGATATATTGATACTATTCAATAACCATTATAATGACGATAAATGTATAATTTTAGGGTTAGGAGAGAATATGTTCATATTTTGTCGATTAATTTCGAAATATATAGTAAGTATTATAAGGCTACGTGTTTAAATTGCATTGAATTGCCGAGAAACCAAATCAGTAGCATGCAATTGTTTTCGCTTTTATATCTACGTATCACTATTCTTACGCGTATGCAAAGATTTGCGCAAATCTGTAAATAAACGAAAATCTCTCCAACCTCCATAAAACTGGTATTGTATTAGTCTACATATCAACTCAATGGCTAAAATACCCCAACACATCGGAAATTTCTTATTTTTTCTTAAGGTTACCTACCGGTCGCTCACACCAGCCTGTGTGTTCTAATTATGGTGAAAATATTCCTTTTCTCCGAGCATAAAAGACAATTCGTAAGCGGAGAGAATATGGGT
Source organism: Ceriagrion tenellum (assembly GCA_963169105.1). Lineage (NCBI taxonomy): Eukaryota > Metazoa > Arthropoda > Insecta > Odonata > Coenagrionidae > Ceriagrion > Ceriagrion tenellum. The sequence goes on from OY720637.1 coordinate 52,768,136, forward strand.
GTGGTTACCGTGACGCACGGATAAACACCTTCCAAGGCAGAAAAAAACGCTCTTCTTTCTAGGTGGAAACGTCGGTTGTTTCCTGTCGCCGAAGATTGTTGGTGAAGCGCTGCAGAATGTTTATTTTGATCCAGGCGGCGACGAAAAAATTATGACGGAAAGGAGACAAAAGATCGCAACAGGCTTTACGCGTGATTCACTCGCTCGTTGGTCATTATAGTTTCTCGAGTGTACCCTTCCAACATTAGTAATCGGCCGCCTTTGCAATCGCCCTCTTGTGTCGGGAGACGACCGTGAAAGTCTTTCAAGGGCAGGCCTTTTTATTTTCAAGGGTGATTGGGGGAGGGAGGGGAGTAGTGCTTGTGGGTAGAGCGGTGTGGATCAGGGGGAGGCAGGCACGGAAAAGTGCAACTTCTCTCTCTCTCTCTTTCTCTCTCTAATTCTTGGAATTGGAACGCGCCCGAGCGGAAACGGAGATCCCTCCGCGTCCGCCGCCGCTCGTCTGGTGGACTTGGGCTGGGAGATGGAATTCGGGAGAAGATTTAATTAAAGGGAGGAGGAGAAAACCTATAACTTGACCGACAGCCTGAGACGATTCTCGGGAAGGGGAGATGGAGTGGAGTGAAAACCGCGACTCGGCTGAGAGGATAAACCTCACAGGGAGTCGGAACTTTTGATGCAAAAAGGGAGTTTAGAAGATGCGGGTGAAAGACCTTTCTCGTGCACATGCAACATGATTATTTTAAGCTCAATACTTGGAAAAAGAACGCCATATTCATGTTAACGTCGATACGGTCCGTAATCAACAAATATTTTGACGTAAAATTAATGAAAACTTAGTTCAATCCACTGAATACCTAGATGTTCCGACCTGTCAGCTTATCTTTGAATTACCTTAAATGCGACGACGGTTGATAGATGAAATAGCCGAAAAATATGAAAACGTAAAAAGTAACCCTTTTCTCACTAGATTCCATCCACGCGATAAAACTGTTTACCAGAAGTTAACTCTCTCAGGGAATTAAATGTTAATAAGATATTGTCCCAAGTCCATCTCATAGTTAAAGTATATCATGCCATTTTCACATTGCTAGCTACCTACCATTTTATACATAATGCTCGTTGGTACATGTTTTCAATCACCCTGATATTCCATCATTGAGCTTTATTGTACCATGATGCTTTCACGTGGGAACCTGTTGTGCTATAACATATTCATGGGGAGAACTAAGTTTTTATTTCTTTGGGTCCATAATGCCGTTTATCTCATCTCGCCAGACATTGTAGAGTACATGAAGTACTTTCTCTCTAGTCAGCGTTCCAAAAAAGAGTCAAAGGATGACGAATGTCCCAATAACATGTTTCAAAAGATGCTTAGGCAAGGTTTACAGCAAGAGTAATTGAAAGTAATTTTTAATGTAACGTGTGTTTTTGTTAGCGAGATTATGTTTTTAAGGTCTGGTCAGAGGATGCACGAACACCTATTGATTTTACTCATGAACGCATGTCCCATCAAAGGTCATCGTGTAACCAAAACAAATGGGGTAGATGAATTCTTGCATTACGACGAAACAGCCAATGTTTCATTTCCGTTTATTGACGCTCGAACGCACGTGGATCCATGAATCGTGTAACCAGACCTTAAAGAAAATGAACATAAAAGAAACAGTCGGGTAGAGCCAGCACGATAAAATTAATCATTGCCGCTATAGATGGCGTCCACTTTCAAGTATGGAGTCAAGGAAGATTAGTGAGCACTATGAGTCCGTGTGCACTATGTATGCCTCATGTCAGTGCTTGTTGATGAGATATATTCCGATTAATGGAAAAAAATTAAAACCAGGCTTATTTTAGTGTACCTATTTGCCGATTCGTAGTTCTCTATCGAAGGCATTTTCAGCTTTGGTGTTATCCACGATTCCACTTAGAGAAAGATAAGAGGATGAAATACCCCGTGAATTGGCGCGTCCCATTTCGTTGCGAATGATATCTCTGTTGTCGGTTTATGAAATAAGATAGCGCCTTGCTAAAATATCGTAGACTCAGCACGAAATTCTAATGCATTGTCGTCACGGACAGGGTACCACGCCTCCTCTTGGCATATGTTTAACAAAAACAATCGTCTCGGAATTCAATGAAGTAAGAAGATTCCATTGAGTCCTGGAAATCATCTAAAGAAAAGCTTTTCTTTTGGCGATTTCCAGGAAAGGATTTTCTTTTCCGGGAAGTGAACCGTGGAACTTCTGCTTTCGCGTAAAACGCGGAAACCTATCATGACGATACCTATGATTCCTGATTCCTATTGAAACTTTTGCTTGTAGGAGTAGAAACGAGGTGTCGACTCTCATTACGATCCCTTTTAGGTGGTTATTACACTTGATCATTCTGGTATACTATGATCGATCCTGTAATACATCACAACGCATGGTATTATAACCTGTGACGATGATCAGTGTAATTTGGCTACTTGGCTAGATTCCTGGCCCTTGAGAACTTTTTCCTCTGCCTATTATCAGTGCATCGGATCTCAGTCATCTTTGAAGATCATAATCGTCTTGCACCAATATAAAGCAGTCAAGAGTTACTTAGCTGTAATCCCAGTTACTGTTTTTAAAAGTAATCATAAGAGCATTACATGGTTGTTGAAAAACTATGGTCATTTTCAACGGATGATGATCTGAAATTGGATTGGCTGATAAGAATTTCGATGTAATTTTAATGGATTTCTGCAAGCTGAGCTCTAGACGCTCTAGACACGCGCAATGGATGAATGGAATTGACAGGTGGTCTGGGACAATGGATACTAGAATGTGAAAACTAACTCACGAATGTTGAGGACGTGCATTTCTGGCAATATTCCAGCGCAACTATATATCACGGAATTGCTTTTAGCACTTGATAGATTAAATAATAGAGTTGATGGATCCAAATAGTATGAGAAATCACGAGGATATTGTTCTCAGTAAAGTGTGCCTTGCACCATTTACAATTTATGTTTTTTTTATTACCGAATACTGAGAAAGATAAGCGTGAGAGAGGTTCATCTTGATCGCAAAATCGGTGATGAAAACTTGTTGAAAATTTCTATTCGGAAAAAGGGGATTTTTTTTCTCATGGAAGTTATTTAAGTAAAAGCATGTTGAAAAATATGTTACGTCCTCGCGACTGTTTCTTTAAAAAGATTTGCTCCCTTAACGATTTACCAAAAAAATAACGTTTCATACAGTAAAAATGGACAAATTTCGCATATCAGCAATTTTTGTATGGATAAATTTTATTTATCTAATTCTTATCGAATAAATAGCATCATAATATAAACTTTGAGAAACTCTTAGCTAATCCATGCTGCGTTTTCCCTTCCCTGGTTTTCACATATGAAAGTCATTTAATCACACTTAAAGCTAGAAAAAGGGAATTTTTCGTGGTTACGTGTTTATATTGCTCGATCTTTGATATCTCTATTTTTTCATTTTTTTACATTGTCAGTTTTTTTGATTGAATTATTTATTGTACACCCTCGGCCACCGAAGTGCCATCAGTTTTCTTCTTCACTATATTTAATCCTCAATTCCATCGCAATATTTCGTTTCTCAGCCTTGCCCGCCTTACCCCACGTCCACGACATCATTGAGCGAAACTTGGTTCGGCGCCGTAACCTTCCGCATAAAAGTTTTTGAATGGGGAAGGCGACTCATTAAAGTCGAGCGTCGGAGACAATTTGGCTTTGGCGTGAATCCCAACGCCCAAACACAAAAGAATTGAGCGTTGAATTGAATTCGAGAAATGGGTTGTGCAAGTTAAAGGTCATCCACGTCTCAGTTAATATTACTTAATTTCTGCGATTGTGCGCGTGTGTTAGGTCAAGGTCCCTTTCCACGCAATTCTGATACCTGAATCTTCTGAAGGCGATGTGACGTCGCCTTAAAATTTTCACCGGCGGATGCTGCGAATAAAGCTTTTAAAATATTGCTGGAGGTGTCTTGGAGGCGTAGGCGCGTGTTCTGCATCTTTATACATCTCCAAACAAGCTTGTGCCAGACTTCATGTGTTCATCGCTCGGGCGATTAATGCGGTGAAAAGCAGAAACAAACAGACAAGACAACTGTTGAACGCGTCTTACCGCATCTGGAAGTCGCCATGATCTCAGGCGACAGGTGATTGAGTACTTATCTAACTACTTCGATGGAGATGAGAATACTTCGCGGGGGTGGAAATCAAAATTTTTCAACGCTTTCTGAAGGGAGCCTAGATCTGTAAAAAAATCAATCTTCTGATTGATTACTGTCACTCATGATAATGATGCTCTGAACTTGGTGGAATGAAATGCACCCATATGTATTTCTGGCATCCTACAAAGAGAACGAATCCTGTTTTTAACTTGAAATCTTTGAAAACGGAAGGGCTCTTAAGAGAAAGCCAGCCATGATTCTTGCGAGCCGTATTTGATTGGCAAAGTCCTGTCGGTCTTAATCACCGTACAGTTATTGTCATTCACCCCACTACTATTCACGGGACGTAACCTAAACTATTTAAGTATGAAATATTTTGTACATTTCAAGTTATAGTCTTGACATTCGAATAAAAACTGCCATACTTGTAATATGACATTGATTTGGTGCCATGTGGTTGAAAGAAACGAAGGTATTTTCGAAGTTTGTAGAGAAAATGATTTTTCATTTTCTTTCACGAATAACTGCTTTCAATGGGAACAACGCGATTTAGTGAGGGGGTATACTAATATATAATCTCGCCGGACTTCGTTGAGTTTATTTGATTCCTTAAGTGTTGTATTTCATGTCTAAATGTTTTACAAAACTCGACAAAATACGTTAGATCAGGTTATGAGGATAATTTTGGCGAAAAATGCTGCAGAATCGACATTTGAAATCTAACTTCCCGGGAACGATAAGAGATAATAGCTGCTGCCTTTGAAATTTTTATTTAGGTATGTTTGCCGATAGTTATTGTACCTAATTATTTGATTTTCTCTGTAATGCTTTTGCTCTTGTATTTTTAAGTAGCAACTGATAGCGCGTGCTGCATGTTTCCTCTATAACTCTGGTAGCTGTTGTATTTGTGAAGTTAAAAAATAAATGAATAGAAATAGTTTTTCCTGGTATAGGTGGCATACCTTTAGTGAAATGCACGTAAGTGATCTTTCACCTCCCGATCAGTATTTACAGGTTTTCGCTAAGCATCAGTTGTCATGGCTCCATTAATTTTTTTGGGAATGTGGTATAGTATAAGTCGATGATTACTCTCCCTCCACCATGTACCCTTGAAATGGCTTAGGTTATTATACAGATGTATTTGTGTTGGATGGCACGTAAAATTGTTAACTTCTTGAAATCGTTTGCCAAGGGTTGGCCAAAACCGACGTAAGGTTCTTTCAATCCTTCCTTCAGTTCTCAAATATTCCTTCTCATACGAGTCCATTCACTTGTTCCCAATTGCGCAAAAGAGAATAGTTTTCGGTTTCCCCCTACAGATAAATACTGATGTGAAACAAAAACTGAATGTCTGGTCTGAAATTGAGATAGCTAAAAATTACATTTCTTCGAATGGGATGGAATGATATTCATCTAATGTATTGGTAGAAAGACAAGCTTATCAAAAGGAATAAAATTCCTTCATAAGGTATTTCACCATTGGTGTGGATTTGCAATACATCCGTAAACAATTGCTCTACTTACGGAGTTTTGCAAGTGTTTTATGTACTGCATTCGGGCATAACATTTTATTTTATTTAAGATATAATTGATGCGGTTTTGTTTGAGTATAAGTAACGCCTCTACTCATTATTTTCGCTGGCCTGAAATGAGTTATAGAGTTGGGGAGCAGGAAACGATTTCAAAGAATTCGCTCGGTAATCAATCATCACTCAGAAGTGCTCTCTCTCTCTCTCTCTCTCGCGGTTAAAAGTGTCCTCCGAAATTTGAGGTGTGGTAAAGTGGGGCAAGGAGCTAGCGTTGAAGATCCGGCCATGAGCGAAACGATTTTGAAGTCCGGCCTCTTCGTACAGTTTCCCTACCATCATATCCGCTCCCTGATTACACTAATTATATTTTCCTCTCATTCATTTCCCTCCGTTATCTCAGAGGCGGGAACTAATTCTAAGTTTTCCTCGCTTTCGGGACGCGATTCGAGGAATCTCAAGCCGTGAGGAAAGCTCTTTCTGTTTCAAGGGTATTAAGTCGAACTGGAGATGTGGGCCAAAGTTCTCTGTTCTGAGACGTCATTCATTTGGAAATTCTATCAGCTTACTGGTGGGCTATTGAACGTACTTTATCCTAACGTCCCAATTTTTGGAGAATCTTCTGTTTCCCTCGTATCAAATTCCTATCCTTTACCATGCTTCCTCAGAGTTCTCCTCTTTACTTCATTTCTTAACATTCCCTACCTTTTTAAAATGTCCTCCATCCACATTTTCAGCCTTCTCCAAACATTTTCCACCAATTTCCTTTCATGTCCAACTCTTCTTCGTCGGCTTTCTCGCCACCCAAATTAGCCCTTCCATTCTTAATAAAAGATTTGCTTAAATGCCTCCTTTCTGTTTGCCTCCTTTCTTCAAACTGACCAGGTTTCCGATCCGATCCATCCAGCTCTTTGCTCCATATAAGATTTTTTGCCAGTCTTTCCATTGGGCCTCTCCTCATGCTCCTCCCACTGTCATTGCTCTTTTCTTTTAAAATGCTTCCCAGGGCAGTTCTACATCTCCTACCGCAATTGTCATTTTCCTCCAAAATACTGTCTTAATATGTTTCCCTAAAAATAGTTTAAATGTATATGAACTGCTTCATCTGCTCTCATTTATGCTATCTACCCTTGACTTCTACCTCACCGTCTTACTTCTTGAAAATCTCATTACCTTCGTCCTCACCCCGAGGTTGATTAGTATCACCACTCTCATTCATCTGCCGCTAAGCCAGAAACATTACCATACAAGTGCGTTGCTCTCTTGTTATTGTCCTACTTTCTGTCTGTGTCTCATAGTAATCGATGCGCCTTTTATATCCCCTCATTCTCGGAAAAACCTATATTGAGCCATTGTCTTTCCTTTATAATGCATTTCACATTTCTTTCATTTGATGCGATATCCACACGAGGTTCAAGTCGTTATCGATTAGTTTTCCACGTGCAAGCGACGATAAAAAAGTTAATTAAGGCAAATCTACATCTAAGTTTTACTTAGTTTTGAGAAGTTGGAGATATTCCTCAACTGATGCTTTTCAGGAATAATTTTTGCACTGGTGATTGGGTCTCATAAAAGAGGGATCATCAGTTTTATTAGGATCAGATTTAGGGATGTAGGAAAACAGCTTAAGAGCATACTCCAAATATGAGTCTCAAATAAGTGTTTACCTACTTCTTTCTGGCAATTTTTTTACACTTGATCAAAAATCATGCTTGTGGCTCCATTTTCAAGCCCTGAACTGGTTAACGGAACCCTCCTTTTGTTCGACACCAAGTACGCCACCGTCGACGAGAATGCAATTGGTTCCAACCCCTACTCTGTAATATTCCATTTAGCGTTTACGAAACGTGGCGGAAGTCGTCTGAGCAATGCTTGATGTCAACGGAATAAATTTTTTCTAACGAATGTATCTGTTATAAATGAAGGGTGCACGCAGTCGGAACAAAAATACTCAAGATTATACTTGTTTCGTTATAAATTTGTATTGAAAAATTCATTCTTGAAAGGGTGGAATCCGAGTTCCCTTCTTCCGCGTGGCCTTAACATTCTCCCGCATATAGGAATACATACTTCATGCCTCCCCAACTCGCTATTTCCATTCCCTCACTACTCCCTTTTTACGTCACTCTACCTCTCACTCCTGCCCTCTCTCTTTTTCAATGCGAACCAAAAAACTCGCCCGCTTCGCATATTCCGCGATGCATAACGCGCCACATAAACGCCTCTCCATTATTTTTTTTTCTTTCTACCTATGCATGAAATAATGGCGCGGCTTTGGCGTGGTGCCTTTGTTATCCACCTGGCAACCGTGTCCATTGCCGCCCGCTCTAGCCGGCAGTTGCGACACTATGGGAACCTTGGCAATGGACTGCGGAAGCAAGGAATACACAGTCGCCAAGGGCACTGCATGATACGCGACGGAGAATAGACCGGAGATCATCCCTCGCTACCGCCATGGATTTAAATCGGTAATACTTGCAGTCATTTAGCACGATAATGGGTCTAAGATACCGGGGCTAAAAGGAATCCACTATCTTTACATTTATATGACATCATGCATATGCCTACAGTCAACAAGACCATGCCTCTCTTTTTGTGCGTATACAAGAAGTAGTTTACCCATGTTGAGCGAAGTATTCTTATTCCTGTTAGCTGATTTCTCACATCACGGTAAACCAACATTGGCGTCCTGTAATAATAGAATTTAAACATATCCAAGATGCCACATATTCTTTTTGCACCTGGGAAATGGCTTCTTAGGTTAATATTTCGATGGATAAATAACTTTGGTGGTCGCCAGAGTAGGGATTCGCTCAACTTTCTTCTCACTAGCCGCGTGAAACTCTTGACGGGCAATTACTTTTAATTTTTAATGGTTGAAAATAGCAGGAATCTATGATTTTTTTTCTTTTTAAACATTACATTCGAGGTGTATATAATGAGCACCCAGCATAAAAACTCCTCGAGAAGGTGATACAAGTTCTCATGTCATATCAAGAGTTGCATATGTAGTAATTGCTACTCCTTATAACCCCAGTATTCTAGATTAGATGGCGAGGAAGAAAAAGAAGCGTACTTCCCCACCCCCCAGTGTACCTACCCTGCTCTCCCATAGTGACCTAGTGATACGTTCCAGTGGCCATAAATATATCTATTTGCAAAGAGTATACACATATTTACCGGAAAACATAAAAAAGTGTTTTATTCACTAAGTCCACCATTGTTACATGATACTTAAAATTTTTGTCGTATATTTTATAATTTATTGTTGTTATTGTTTATGTGAAGTTTGGTGGACTGATGGTGGTTTTACGGACTTACCACGGTCCTTTGGTGGATGCCGGGCCAAGACCGCTCCTGTACCTGTAAACATATAGGAAGTGATTTCATGACCAGTTCCATGAAGAGACGAAAGACTAAAGCGGGTTTAACGTCCGTAATCGTTGGTTTTGTTATTTGCTATATTTTTTAGTTGAGGAGCGGAATTTAACGTTTGTTCATTGACATGACTGATTTTCCTGTGGAACTTTTTATCCAATTTTCTGAGCCTTAACATTTCCTTTATTCGCGATATTAGTGGCATATTTTGAAAGTGGAGGAAAATCTTGTGAGCTAAATGTTACTAGCTCAATTTTAGAATCAAATTCTATACAATACTTGTTTAGGCGAGAGAAGAGGAGAGATCGTAGAAATCAGAGGTACATACGTAAGGCGGAGCGCCGGACAACTCGTTCACTCTGACAGCCCTGACAGCGTTACACAACAGAAAGCGATTAGTCGCTCGGGCTTAAATTCTGCTTCAAAAGTTCGACATGGCCGTTTTCTGACCTCTGAAACGGCATAGCCCTGTGAATTTCCCATGATTAAGCGTCTTTGCTGTCCTCAGGCGCATCGTTCACCTTGCTCGCGTCTCTTTTTCCTCGTGACGGTGTCACACGGTAGCGGTTTGAGGAATTGAACCTCTCAGTCGCCCGTCTTAGAGTCGTTAGCGCCCGGTTTGAATGTGCTTCTTCTGTACGCCGGCCTCGCCGAATAAAACGCCCTTGATGCCTTTCCCAGGGCAACCCAGCCCTGGGTGGGATTTTTGGAGCAACGGCGATCTTAACGCCATCTCTCGCGGTTCTCTCTCGATATTTTCCTGTCCTTGATTACTAACGCAGAAAAAACCGATATGTGGAATTAATAGATTAATAAACCGAGCACGCCAAGATATCCAGGTCAATAGCTGCGATTTTTCGATACCTTTCGGTAGTTTTGACTTTGTGGTTAGCTATTTTCGCGATCCAAATACCCTCCGTCGCTTCGTTTTTTTCTGGGTTTCAATTTCGCACTTGAAAATTATGGCGTCCGTTGACAATTACAGTGGATTCATTCGTCTAAACATTTTATTCCTTTCTAAACATTTTTTGCCCTAATTTTTCTGCTTTTCTTGAAAATGAATGTGCTAGGAATAGAATCACGTATGCATTCAAGGCAATAGTCGAACTTCACGACTTCAGCGCTACTAATAATTAAGTACCTACGTGATTCTTGGTTTCATCAAGTTTCTCCGGCAGATTTTATTGGGCTGCAAGCAGAAAAAATTCCTAAATATACCTTTTACTTCACTTTACACGTTACAATTTTCCTCATGAAAGAGTTCATACATTCGTTTGTACAATAAAATGTCCCATATAAAAATGTATATGGTACATTTTATGGTACAAAGGAAAAATTTACGGAGTGTACTTGAAAATGAATGGATTTAGAGCAGGCTCTAGGCAATCGTACTATTTGCCGCTTTACACGGTACAATTTTTCTGATAGAAGAGTTCACGTGCATTCGTTTGTACTATAAAATGTAACGTGTAAAACAGCGTTAATGAAAATGACCATCTGTTGAAATGAAGGCTTTTACAGCGCTTGGTTGCATTTGGTTCAGCTGCGTAGGTCGGCGTTTCAAAAAATTTTTTCGTCGTTTTAGGGAGCGTTTTCAGGTCAAAATAAAAATTAATTCCAAACCGTATTAGTAGGTGCAGAAAAACATCTACAATCAGGTCCTCATATTCATTAACTTCTTATAAATGGGTTAACTGTGAACATGAACATTTGTGATTGTTAGCCAAATGCATATAATTTTTTCTCGTGTTTTACCCATTCGAACGTTAAAAATCGTGTAAATCTTCAATTAAATTTTAGAAAAAATGGCGTTGCTAGCATCACTTTGCCGTCCATATTAAACAGAGGACATCTGTTTCTATGATTATTCAGAATATGAATTGTATGACTTTGTTATTTATCCTGTACCATAATAGTTGCTCAAACAATAAAATAAAATAACAATGAACTAATTTTGATAAAATAATTGGAGTGGATCTCGGTTGCCCCCTTTCTCTAGTTCTTTACATGCCTAAGGAAGTTTAAAGATTTGACCAAAAGACGCTTCGTTTAAAGGTGGAGAACCGTTGTCAAAGAAGCACTATACCTACACAGTTGCACCACAAGCCCAGTAGGGTATTATAGCGCGCAATTCAACCATAATTTTATGAAACTATGATGCTTTTTAAAATCATATCCGTTTTGCTTTTTTCTTCAAACATGATTATTGCATCGTAGTTGATACCCAGTTCGTCGGCATATTAACCGGAAAGATGATTCATTCAATATGGCTGATTGTGCATTTTAAAGGCTTCAGTATTCACCTGAGCTATCGTACCTACCATATGGTTCCCTCCATTCTCAATAGAAGACCGGTGTTGTAGGGATGAGAAAGCTTGAGAAACGGAAGCATTTTGTTTAGAATGAAGTGAGATAGGGTGTGTGCTGAACTTTGGAGACAAACTTTGTGAGGCTATTGGAAGAGCAACATATGATAAACAATACTCAATCAATTCTTACCCTGTCCGGTAGAATCTCTGGTAATAAAATTTGTCCGGGAAAAATTGTGGGATTTTTTAAAATTTGCATTTACCAACGCTGGTAACTGGTGCCATAAAAAGAGGAAAGACTTGCCGATTAGTTCGTGCTAATGAAGCGTAAGGGTAGTGCATCACGAAGCGATGGTAATTATGGGAGCGTGTAAAATTTAAATTTATGAACCTTGAACGATGATTCTTGCGTGCCCTCCTGGGCGTGCTTATTTTATTTTTCCTACATTTAATATCACGTCTTCAAACTAAGCGTGTTTCCTAAGCATCAAATGGCAGTTATCTCGAGAATCCCTCCAATCCACTGGCAACATCCTCTCGAGTCGACTACAGTCACGCGAACGCTATCAGTCTCTTGCGCTTGTCAAATGGCCTTTTGAGTGAGATGGGACTGGCTACTCATTTGGTGAACGTGCGACAGTCTCTCAGTAAATTTTCCTCATGCTGGTGTGGACTTTATTTTTATTTTATTCACGATTTATTGAACACATTCTGAGGCGTAAAAGCCCTCTAGAAGTAATGTAGGAAGGAAAAATTATTAGAATGAACCACCGTTGCAGGCAATAGGAGGAATATTGTAAGACATTCGGTTTCGGGAGTTATGAATTAATAAACCGGTTTTTAAGACAGAGAATATAGCCCAGAGATTCTGCAAACAATCTTCATGTAGATGACTCAGCACGATAGCTTACGTTGTATGAGACTATCTAACTATTCATCTACATCTACAAAATACCGTGCATGCCACCACTAGGATGGTGTGGGACGGGATAACACACCAGGTATGAAGCCCTCATCCCTGCTGAAATCATAACCGTGCTCGTTCCCCCGGATGCCCGGCGCGGGCGGAAAGCAGTCTGGACAACAGTGCGCGGTCAGATCAGAAGCTAGAAGAGTGCTACTTACAAGAATATGACTTGAAACTATTGGAAGGTATCATTAATGTGACAGATAAATATCACTACAACGTACTAAATTATACAAGAGTTTATCATGCCGGAAATTACATGCGAGGTTAGGAACTAATAATGATGGTGAGATATTCAGCGCAAGTGCAAAGACCTATGTTACCTAGTCAGAGTCAAAGTATCCTAAAACTGGTAAATCGCAACTATTATAGAATAAAGTAAGTTTTACTATGCTCTGGGCTTCCCCATAAGAGAAAAAAAAGAAAATACATATCAAATTCTGCTTTGAACGAAAAAATAACAAAAAATGCATAATTATACCTCACCAACATCTCACAGTGATGAAAAACAAAAAATTTCAGGCACATAATTAACACTAAATACAGTGGAAAGTATCATGTATAAAAATGGAAAATATAATATCAATCACAGAGAGATATCATACAAACAATAATTTCTCAGATCATTTTGGAAACATACAGTTCTATAACAGGATACAAATTTCAATTATTGGCATATATGCTGCATATAGTAATAACTAAAAAGTTTTCCTCAAAAACAGACAGTGAGGAAGAATTTTTTATAGATAATGGCAAGGAATTCCAGAGATTAGAACCAGAGATGAGGAATGTTTAAAAGTATGTATTTGTCCGAGGTATAGGGTGTAAGAGGTAAGAGGGGTCAGTTCTAGTGGTTATAAGAAAAGAGACTGATTTGGATTTGAGCATGGAAAAGAGATAGACTGGATATTTATTGCAGAAGAGAGTGAAGAGAAATGGCCAAAGTAAATATTTCCTCCGATAAGAGGTTTTAAGCCATGACAAGTTATGAAGGTGGTGGGACATATATTCGTCTTTACGAAGGCCAAGGACAAATCTTACGCAAGAATTTAAGAGCCCCTGAAGCTTATTTTCTAATTACAATGGAAGGTCATTATAGACCAAAGCGCAATAATCAAATGAGGAAATATAAGCGTTGAGACAAGAATTTTAAGACTTATTGTACGCGGAAAAAATTTCATTTTTAATAATATTGGTTCTGCTGTCTATTTCCTTAATCTTATGCCTATGTTCGTTTCTACCATAATAGTTTGGCTCTTGTAAAATGTGTTGAACGTCCGGCATAAAATAGTCTACATCACTCTTTCGTAAACGATTTAATATACATTTGCCCTTTGATTGTTCGCATAGATTTCATATCAACCAAATCCTCAACGTCAGCGATCATCTATCTAAAGATTGGCTATCCGCATCTCTTTACTTCGTTTTCCTGTTAGTTTTACTACGATAGTGAATAGAAAAACAGACTAATTTCAGATTCAGTGACCTTTGTCATAATTCATATTTCCAGATATGCGGAGAAATTTATTTTTTCACGTAACTATGGTGCTCTGATCTATGGTAATGTGACTTTTAGAATGGATTTGAATGATACTGTAGCTTAGTCGTTAGCGACAACCTTGTCACCGGGTTATTACTTAAATAAATTGAACTCGCGCCAGCGCTGAATGATGAGGTACACCAGTTAAACTAGTGACTATCTGCTGATTTTTAATTGAGCTGGAATAAATACAGCGTTGAGTCTCCGGCCACCGCAACCAACCGTTGCTTCAAGGCTAGGACGAATTCAGTGTTATGTAGCTCATCCCTAATTCACAGTTCATTCATTCAAGGATCGTACAGGTTTCTCCAACAAACGCAAATGATCTCCGTATCCGCATAACTTATGCATGCAAATGATAATGAAAGCCAGGGTTCCAGAGGGGTAGGTAGGAGGAGTAGCTCCTGTCAGCCTCTTGGGTTCCCTTGGCCTCGCCGCAAGCCGTCTAATGACTCCCAATCGAACTCATCTGCACGCGAGGGCCGTGACATTAATCTCACCTTTCTAGCGAGTTTTTATTTCGCGAAACGTGCGTCTCGCTGCGATTTCTTTATGTTTTAATGGCTTGAAGGCTAAGATCTTGCGGAATTGATCGAGTATTCGTCACGTACAACCCATTGGCCATCTTCGATTGGTGTCCTACCAGGGTTAGAGGAAATTTCTCGACCTCGCAAAACTGACTCCGGAAGGAAACTCTTGAAGGAAGGTGGTTCAGCGATGAAATTACTTACTCATATACTATAATAAATATCACAATCAGGCAGCGTACGCATACGCGAGTTTTCTACTTGGTGTGGTCAACAACATTGTACCTCTCCACGCTACTCTTTTATCAAATTGAACTTTACAAATAGTTAGCTCGTAGGCTTCCGCGGATGCAGTGTTGACTGTTCCTTTTTTCGGGATTCATTCCGCGATGTATGTTTTAAGAAAACAATATGTAGGCCAGACATGCAGAGCCCTAAAAATACGCCTCCAAGAGCATCAACGGGCAATTAAAAATAATAATTACTGCATTTCTGCAATAGCCGAACACCATCTCAGCGGCCGCACTCATAATTTCAACTTTGAGGAGACAAGATTAATATCTAGGGAAATACGCTATTACCCAAGATAAATCAGGGAGGCTATAGAAATTGCGAAGAGCCCGGAAAACGTAAACCGAGAAGACGGTTACAAGTTGAGCAGCAGTCTAAAACGAATTTTTTCAAATTTAAATTCAGGCAACAATGGGAGTCCAGACTCATATATGTAAAGACGAGCGAGACTAAGAAGTCAGTTCAGTTAACCTGATGAAGCTGGCAGGACCAGCGATATATTGTTTTCTTAAAGCATGCATCGCGGAATGAATCCCGAAAAAAGGAACAGTTTACAAATAGTTACCAGGTGTTAAAAGTAATACTGGGCAAAACTTGGGGAAATGGTTTTTTTTCTGCCTGAAATGCGATCCGAAAATTTTCGGAAAAAAACTTTGAATCAATGGCAAAAATTCCCTGGGAATCGGAAGAAAATACAACGTAGTCACCTTAACCTTTTATTATTTTAGTTTATGGCAAACAAGTGAAATTATTTCAATCAAAATGTAATATTTAGATAGAAATGGCGCTAAAATCGGCTAAAGTGATCGGAAAAATGTTTTTTTTAATGTTTTTCTGTTGGATATTTTTTTAAAACTTAAATCAAAATAAGATGAAATACATGATTGTAAAATTATTTAATTTTTACCGAGATTCGAAACGTCCGAGTGACAGGGCACCGTTTGTTCAATCGCAAAACTTTGGAAAATTCGCCTTGTTTTTTTTTTAAACGGCATAGGCGTGTCTTCAGTTAAACTATTTTTCTTGCAAAAAAATGAAAGTTTTTGCTTAATTCTTATGATTAAAAGACTTATCCTAATTTTTTCTGTGAAATTCTGTTGGTTTGACACGTTCCACCCTATATGCCGTATGTACTATGTGCCTTTTAGTCATATGGAACGCATATTTCCACTTTACACTCCACTCGGAGTAAAGCCTGCAGTGTTGGAGTGGGAAACTTTGGAAATTTAGTATTTGCTTTGGTTTACAAATTTTAGTGAATCCTCCTGAAAAGATAGTTTGTGTAGTGTTGCGGGGAAAGCCTAAATTTTGAAGAGAAAATTTTAAATAATCGCTCGTGACTACACAACTGCGCAGAATATTTGCGAATTTGTAATTTTTAATCCGAAAATATATCCCATCTCTACTGTGAAAGAATTTGTTTTAATGCTCATGCTTCATTGCTTGTGAAGGAATGTTGACCCGTGATAACTCCAATAATTGGAATGATTTGTCACCTGAATTTTTGGTAGGTTTCAAATGGCAGATTTAATGCCAATTTTAAATCCGAATTAATACTCAGTATTTTCTTGAACAACCCAGTGGGCAGAGACCATGCAGAAAACATTCATGACTAATTCAAAAGTAGTCCACGACTGAATTATCCTGAGCATACAACCAGAGAACGTTCATTGAATGTTTAAGAGTGAAATAGTAATTTTATACTGTTCATAGATCGTTCGTTTCCAGTCCACAAAGTATTATTCAAAAATTTTTCCTGGTTGAATATTTTAGAACTTCTTTAAACCATGTATACCTATTTGCAATGTCCAACGACAATATTCATTCTACATTCTAGGAATATTCCAACATACCATACGAGATTATTCCACAAATAATAAAAAAAAACAATAAAAAATAATAAAAGTGTACAAAAAAATAATAACAATGAACCTTGCTGTATATTTACCGCTCTCTTTTTGGACCTAATGAGTAATTTATAAAGTAGGTGCTGCAAATATCCTCAATTTACCAAGCATCTTTAGTTATATAGTCACGAGAAGTCTGGAAAAAATGTACTACATGTGAAGTTTTGTGATACATTTAAAGGGATCCTACATTAAAACCATCAACAATTCAGATTAAATGGTGTTTGTTCAAAAAGAGGTCAAATGAAAATCATTTCACAAGAACTATTTTCTAGCATTCCTTCAGGGTTCATATGTTATTCATTCAAAAACAGTTCATGCGCGTTCATCTACATTGATCACTCTTTGAGCAATCTATGAAGTATTCCAATGAATATCTTTGCACTATCTGTGAGTGCCATTTGAATGTTCATTATAAGTCCTTCTAGAATGATCTTTGATCGTTTTAATAGTGCTCACTGAACGTTCTTTGACCATCTTTTGGGCAATAAATTCCTCACTGGGAAGGAACTATATAGGTTTCCATGCTCTAGCTACTCATATCTTGCAGTCTGGTATGAACTTCGATTCTACTGTTTCATTTAGTCCTTCAGAAACTTCCCTCTCTGTCTTACTTCCTTCCGCATTGATCCTTAATACGTTGATCACTATCTTATATCAAATATAATTTGCTGTCTTGATACGTATCCCAAGGTTACTACTGTCTTTAGCTTTAGAATGTGTTTCCCATATTATTCTATTTATGTAACATTTCATCGCATATTTTGATTTGATGGAATAAATATTAAATTGTCTAAATAATTCCTGATTTTATCTATGAACCGCTTTCATCTTTTTCACTTTTCCATGTAATAATATCGTGAGGACAGAGATTTGTGAGCAAAAGAAAAGTTGTCAGCCATTGAAAACATCGAGTAGATAAAGGCGAAGTTCGGTCTTCTTTGTTAGGAGCACTTTACGCAGTTTATGTTATTGTGCCTTCAAATAGAATGATAGAATGTACTAGAAAATGAATGGAACAGTCTTATTTCCTGTTCAATTATTCAGATAGTGATACAATTTTTCGCTCTACTCGATACAAATTACCCCATGAAATCGTTAATGCAGTCGTTTATACAATAAAATGTACCGTGTAAGGCAGCCTTTATAATGTATTGTCATTGGCGATATTTGTTCCATTAAAATTGCTTTTTAATTCTCCGCATTCGTCGGTCAGAATAGTGGAATTTGCTGTAATTAAGGCGAGGATTAGGACTTATGTGTCTACGAATTATTAAGAATACCTCCGATTACGACTTCTGTGTATGGGTTTCCGTAATGACTTGCTTGAGGAAAGTGGAGGGCGCAGTCTTAAACTGAGTGCTCCACGGGGAATTGATAGGCATCCTTATGAGGCTGAAATTCTTCAAGAAACTCTCATATGCCCAACTAGAGGAAATTTCGTTGACTTTTTGTCAGTCTATGCCTATGTAGAATAAACTTCAAGGAACTACATAGCTCCAATTGATATTATGCTGATGATTAATGAGGTAAATAATGAGAAAACTTGATTAAGTGCTGCGGAATAGGCAAAGGGAGCAGGTCTTATATCCATCACGATTCACGCACCCATTGATTTCAGTTTTAACACATGTTTTTCGTTTTTGTTAACTATATCCCTCTAATTTTTTCCATGTTTGATAGCTAGTCTATTAACTAAAACTATTGGAGTATTGTTTTTACTGTTTTTTCTCTCTCACGTCACCCATCGCTCATAGAGCAAAACCTAAGCGCGGTTTCTATAATGATCTCTCGGAGACCATAGATTATGGAAAATTTTTATTCACCTGGTTGAGGAAGATGATAAAACCTAAACCCGAGCATTTAAAAAAAGCATGCACCTACTAGTGTGTATTCGTTACTTTTTGCTAATTTCAAGGGTTTGCAGTGGTGATTTTCACTTTTGCTAGAGCTTTGGGTATATTATCATTTCTGAATAGTCTTTGTCCTATCAAGTCGGATGCACGACGTAATCAGCTACTTGCATTATATCAATTTCCAGTGTTAATTTCCAACAGCTCTAAATATACCCCTACCTCACAATTTTAGATCTTTTCGACGTTGTTGATAAATGTATGTTAGCACATTACTATACTGTAATGCTTCCAGGGATAAGAACTTTAATGGGGAAACACGTTCGCTTTCCTCGTCAGCTAGCATTCACTGTAAGATAGAAAGTGTTTAATTTCTTCTCGGTGAGCAAATTGAGGCAAGTGAATTGGCCGTGGGTAGCCTGCAAGTCATTATGGTAATAAGCGTATTTTCCTACGCAGCCGATCAATCGATCCAGTTTCTGCGGAAGGGCTGGGTTGTGATTGTTGGCAAATAGGCTTGGCCTTCACGCATATTGGATGCCAATAGATTTTTCCTCGCGATGACGACCGTTTCCATGGAGTGCAGGCACTTTCTACGTCACGTGAAGCGGTTATCGCTGCACAGTGCACACAGTTAAGATGACTGAAATATTTAAAATTTATAAATCCTCATTGTGTAGAGAGGGTAATGACAACGATGAGACTGTAAGAATTGGAACATAAATTACAAAATGGACCTTGAGAGTAAAACGAGTTATAAACATTGATTTCGAAGCAATTTTTTTAGAATCATCAGGAATCTTCGCCACCCCAAGTCTCCCATGTTCTTTCAGGCATAGTCCTTAGGTTTTAATTATCGCCCATTTGCTGTTATCTTATTCCCGGAACCACTTATTAAATTACTGCGTTCATGAGCTCTGGTTAGGCCACACCTCGGCCGCGCACACACACGCCGCGAGCATTTGGGACCCTGGTCAAATAGATTTAACCAAAAAATTAATAAAATACACAGGAAAGCTGCGCGCTTCGTTAAAAACTGCTACGGGTGAACATATAGTGTTTCACAACTTTCAGAGGGATTAAGGTGGGAACCCCTATAGACTCGGAGGCTACACGCTAGGCTAAGGTTGCTTGATAAATTCAGAACTGATATTTTTCAGAGCGACATCGAGAATATTATCATGACTCCTCACTACATCTCTAGGTCTGACAGGTGCTATAAAATGTGAGAGATACACTGCTGAACAGATAGGTACAAGAACTCGTTCTTTCCGCGAACAATAAGCGATCTCAATAGGAACTAAGCTAACTAAATACACTCCTATAATTCATGTCACCATTTCATCTCAAAAAAACTTACACGTTTACACGGCTGGTGACCTAACACCCCATGCCACACGCCCATGTTGCCGCTCGCGGGTTATTATGTAGATGTAGATGTTCTTGTCTTATTTTAATGAGGGAGTTTACTCCACAAGCAAAGGTTAATGAGAATTTATTGACCTAATTACGTAATCTTCGCATATGTTTGTATTTACTTATTTATTCATCACTTCCCCTTCGAGGGAAATTTCTGGATTGGTGTATTCTGAGAGTAAGATTTGAGAGTAATGTGAACTTAGCATGATATGAGCAATGTTGGAGGTATTTTTACTTCACCTTAGTTCATCCCGGGTAGCCCCTAATCCCTTGGATGGATACACCCCAGGTTTTTACCTCAGGACTTCACCCCGCCGGCCTCGGTGGCGGCGGGGTAAAATCCTCGCCAGCTAAACTGAGGGTCGCGGGTTCGAGTCCCGCCTGGGTGGGTTTTTCACCACCCAGGGCATGGAAGTATGTCAAGTTCTGTTGGGTTGGTCTCTGGAAATCTGATGACAGGTTTAGTAGCCTATCGGGATTCCAGAGACATACGGGCCAACAGAATCGTTCGGGAAACAAAAACAGAAAAATATGTAAATTATCAAAACTAAAAGTATCTACTCCTTATATTGAATAATTCGCGTTCATTTGTTGTATTTTATCGGAAACGTTACCCATTATCTCTGCTAGACCTCATAATTCCAGCCGTGGTTTCCCATGCAAAATCTAAAAGCGTCAATTGATAGATTGTTTTACCATAATCTCTACAAAAGTTGTCTGCTATTGTCAAGCGGCATTTAGAGAAATTTCTCTATTGCGGTAGATGCAGCACGGACTTCAAGTTACGACATCATTGCAACATTTCCATGCGTTACGCCTTGCCAAGGGGATTTATTAACCATCCAGGGATTTCTCCGTAGGAGACTTTCAAGGACAATCAGAATTGAGAATCTAAATGCTCAGTCAATGCGGGGAGTGACAAAAACTGCGTCGAATGAATGTTGGAGACACGGAGCCTGTCAATTTTCATTTCTTGTGAACGTCTCAACGATTTCAATTGAGGCCTTTGAATCGATGTCAATGTATTGACGGCTATGGAAGTAACCCAAACTCTCTTTTCAATGGAAAAAGTGCCTTTCCGGACAATTGCTTATGCGAAATACCTTGGTCGTTAAATATGCCGAGTCGATGTTTGTAACGGGACTTTGATTCGCCTCATGAAATATGTCCGATGAGTGATTGCTGGAGGAAGTATATATAAAATGGGTGGAGTCAGTAACTGCTGAGAGGACGAAGGAAATTCTGGGAAGGGGGCAGGGAAAGGCACCTTCAAGGACGCATCTATAGGAAATGCTCCATCAAGGGCCTGTCTCCCTAACAGTGTAACTTGCAGCTTGTTCATCGCGAATGAACCCTGATTACGTCGTATAGGAGTATTCCTTAGAGAGAATAAACATTCAAATCCGTTAGGGGGAAACTATTTCTTGTATCTTAAATATTTCAATCGGATTTTATTATAAATTTTGAGTTTTTTTACTATTATACTTAAAGCATTACGCTGAGTTATAAATTCATTTGTTTATAGTTGAGAAAGAACTGGTAAATACACTCTTTTATTTCTGACGCGATCTGTGGGTCAGTACAGTCTCATCATCAAAAATAAATTTCGCTTGAGCGTATAGCGGCACCGAATTTTATGGAAAACAGTTTATATTTTTTGCTAAATTTATTGAAATTTTTGTCGTGAATGGCTTTTTTGTTCGTTGCATAGGAAAGGTCATACTTTTTTCAAATTAAAAAGGTATTACTAAGGGATTTCCTTCAATTCTTCTCAAAAGTTCAAGTCTTGTATGAAACAAATATCGTGTTCAAACTAAAATTACCCAATGATGGTCATTACAGTCGGAAATAGTCGGAATTTCCATAATTATGTGGCGCTATTTTCGTATGAACCGTTCGATGTATTAATTTGATTAGGAGTGGAATGTTGATTACATTAAGTGAGAAGTTAGCACGTTCGAGGAGGAGGACAATATTACGTGGGAAAAGGTGCGCCATTTATATTCTGTACCGCATACATTCGGCAATGGTGTCCAATTTCTGTCATTTATTGGCCTCTTATTATGCTACCAGACTTACGGCCATAATTATTATGTCTGACGGTAGGGTATTTGAACATGTTCGTAATCGGTGCCTACAGTCGCAATGTGCTAACATTCATCCCTATCATAAATTTTCTGTTGAAACTACATAACTACTTAACCTTGATTTAATTTTGTTGCAATCACAACCATCCAGTAGAAACAGTGTAGTGAATGTTTACCATCAACTCCATTGCATCATTAGTAAAATGCGCTGGGCCGGAGAGTTTACTGAGTCTTCCGAAGATGAGCAAAGGAGAAGAGCGCATACCGTCACGCCACTATCGTCTCTTTTTCATCTTAAAAGTGAGTTCGGCAACCTTGACATTTACGGAATAATATGGAGGGAACACACGCACACATTTTCACAGTCTTTCTTCTTCCAAGCGTAACTGACATATCCTCCCTCGCTGATGACCTCTGCGTTCCGCCCTATCAAAACAAGTGAATAGAAGAATGAAGCCTTCCGTTCATATTGTTGGTTAGAAATAAGCGGTTTTCGCGGGATCCGCATTCATTTGGATCAGACATCATTCCTTGTACTCCTCTTGACGTTTATTTAGAGCACAGTTTGCCTCAAAACTTTTAGTAATAACAGAATATGGAGGAAGTTGCGCAGAAGATGATTTTTAGTTGAAGAGTCGATTACCTGCGAACTTACTCCGCGTGGGGGAGTAACTAGTCCTCACGTTGGGCTACCTTACTGCCGCGTTTGACTCGAGTTCCCAAGGGCGTAGTAGTAAACTTACATGTAAAAGCAATAGTAAACGTATATTTTCGCTTTTTGGAGATAATCGGTAAATGTATCATCAAATTATTTGGAAATATATGTCTAGTCCTATACGTGTAAAAATATCATTGAAATAGCGGACACGTGTAATAATATCATTAAAATGACAAGTAACATAATCGGTAACATGCAATTTATTCGCTTTTATCTCTGCGCATTACTAATAAGTACATGTTTGCAAAGCTTCACGCAAATATCTATAAAAATGAAAATAGCTCCAACTACCCAGCTGATGGGCAGAGTACCACACCTTCAGTGTTCTCTACACAGCTCCCAAGTAGGGATCGAGTTTCCCCTGAAAAGTCGCTACGGACACTACGGAGGTTCGAACCCAAGATCTAGTGATAAGATACCAGTACTATATTACTGTACCAACCCGACCCCCTAACTAGTCTTGGAATAAGTATTCCTTGGCCCTATTAACTATCCTTCTGTCAATATATCGTCGGATCAGGGCAAAGTGCAACGACTGAACTAGGACTTAAGTCCATTGTAATGTAACAACTTAGTGTTTTTCCACATTTAAATTATATCTGTGACCAGTTTCACCTTGATAAGTATTCTTACGTGACCTTATAGAGCAGCAAACAGTCTACATACACGAGGGTAAGTCAATAAATAAGTCGCAAACTTCAGTATTTTATCATCAGCATCAGTCGTAAATATTTCATTGGGAGCGCTTGGAACATCCACCGTACAGTCCCGACTTAGCCCCCAGTGACTTTCATATGTTCAGTCCCCTAAACATCATTTGGGTGGCCGACGTTTTGAAAATGATGTTGCCGTAGTCCGAGAGGTTGCTCGTTGGCTGCGACAGCAAACAAAATACTATTTTGTTGCCGGCTGTCAAGGACTTGTAAAGAGATGGGATAAGAGTAAGGATGTACTTGGTGAATATGTAGAAAAGTGAAATAAATTTCAGGAAGTTGCTTTGATTATTATTGCCTCTATCAGTTTTGCGAGTTATTTATTGACTCGCCCTTGTATGTACAAACAGGTATTTGTTCAAAAATGGGGTGATGTGAGGTGAGGAAAAAAGAGCAGAGGGATTAAGGGAATGGAATAGAGTTTTATTTTATTCACGATTAAGTTTTAGAAAAGAGGAGGAACATTTTTTACGGATAGTTATGGGGCTGTTTTTCTGTAGGGAGCGGAGGTATTGAAATATTAGATGTACACCCTCCCCGGCCTTGATTAATTGTGAAAAGTACTAAGTTGTGTCACTGATATCGATATCAGTCACTTCCACGAGGTTGCGCTTTGAATATTTTTATTTCTTTGACTTCGTTTAATAAGTGCCCATATCAAAACACTGAAAGACAAACGGCGGCAGTAGCTTTCAGCGGTAGCCGCTCATTGAAGAGATTCACCGATGTGTGAAATTAAAAATTAGCTCCCATTGGCATCCCAATTCAAGCGAATTTTTTTAGAAGTATTTTGCGTGCATTTCGATTTGTTCATTTGTGTCGGGTGATATTTTATTGCTTTGACTAATAATCAGCTGGGAGAATTCCTTCGTAAATTGGGTGCTAAATATTCGACTGTTACTCACATCTGTAGGCACTAAGAGAGCGCTTGCACCCAATGCATATGGTATTGGGAACCAACGCTTTTCATCACCTAGACTAATTTTATTGTGTACCTACTGGTCGGCCGACACCCGTGGCTCATGCGTTTCCTGAGGAAAATACCAGCAAATATTGGAATCGGTTTTTACGGGTATCATACTCGGTTGAGGTTACAAAGTGCCAACGTTTCAAATTCTAACTCAGTCGTAGTCATAGGGGTTAATTAATTTAATAATTAAGTTAATTAATTATATTTTAACGCTTTCGTTTCCATGCTAGCATTCGTATGACTTGTTTTCACGGCGCAGAATCCGAAATTTAATTTATTAGAATTCGAATTTAATTAGATGAATATTTAATAGGAGCCATTATGATAATATGAAAGGTACGTTTTCGCTTTCAGGAGAAAATATGTACCGATGTCGTCGAAATATATGTATCATGCCATAAGGCTTCCTGTTAAAATAGCAATAAATTTCCCAGAAACCAAATCCGTAACATGTCATTTTTTTCGTTTTATCTATATATTTTATTATTGAGTACGCGTATGAAATATTTCACCCAGATCTGTCGTCGTGGAAAATCGCTCTTACCACCTTAACCCTCATGGTAGTAGCTGAATTAGCTCTCGAAACATTTGCAACTGAATATCTAACTCGGCGCAAAATCCGTGAAAAATATTCACTGGGAAAGCCTGAGATCCTCCATCAGCAAATTCGTTTGTAGAGCCTCCTGACACAATATTTTCCGCGCCGTCAAATGTTGGCTGACAGAATTCAGTATCAGTATTCAGCGGTGCGTCCTTGAGCTTTCACACCTTTTGAAAACTCGCAATTTTAATAGGTCAACGCCTTTCAATACCTGAAAGTCGACTTTTTACGACGTTAGGTAAGCACTGAAAGTGACATATGGTGGTGAGGGAGGGATAGATAGCGAGAAAGAGAGGAGCCTTATACAGCATCCGTCTCAAGCTCTCTACCTCCTTCCATTCATTCACTCGTAAGTCTCGTCTCTGGTACCCCTCCCCCCTGCTCCCCCCACTCCTTTGCTTCCATCTCACCCCAGTCCTCCCTTCGGTGTTCCACATACCTAATTTCCCAGGCATTTCGGTCTCGATTCAAAGTTTTCATCTTGGAGCGTGATAACATTGTGGGAAAAAAAATCAAGCATCGCAATGATTTCAACTGATTGGAATCTCAAGGCCGTTTTTTCGCGACGACGAATCTGGCGATTGTTTATTCAAGTTTTGACTAACGAATTGTTGTGAATGAATCTTTCATTCTCAGTGAGATGTTGAGATGAAAAGAAGTTCTAATTGATTCAAAGAAATAATCCATAATCTCAAAATTATTTTATGATGATAAAATATGAATTATTTCTTTGAATCAAGGTTTAATTGGATTAGTACTCTAGAGTAATCTAGTTACTCTATGAGCCTAGGTCGTAAATAGTTTAATTTAGTTCATAGGCAAATGTCCGCGGTTTACCTATTCATCTTCGCCAAATTTCACGAAAAATTGCTGGAATAATCTTATTGTGTTCGAAATTCCAGCTTTAGATTAAATTATATATTAAAGCATGCGTAAAGTTCCGTTTAACTTACCTCAATATACCGTTCTTTTCAATGACCGTTCAATATACCGCGATTTTCGGAATTACTTAACAAGTTGGTTTTTACGATAACTAAGAGAAAGGAATAGATATAAATGACATACTAAAGTTTAAATCTCTAATAGCCCCTGTAGGTTTAAACAGCAATTAGTTTTCAGGGGCAATAAAAAGTTTACTATTGCACAAATAATTTTATTAGGTGGTAGTAGCTAGCATTTTGATGAGTGGATGTGTAGGCACAGGCGAAAAGAACAGTCTTACTGAAAAAGCCATATGTTCGACAGAGTATTCTAGAGTACACAAGTCCCGCTGGTTGAAAGTTTTATCCCGTGTTTTTTTCACCAGCAGGATAATATTTCTGTGAGTTCACAATACATATATCATTTTTCCCACCCCTGCTACCTCGTACACGGTCCACTTCTACTGCATCCATCAACTATCCCGGCCAATGACTCTCTAAATCCAATTCCCAGCCTATATTGATGCAGTTTTAAGCGGCGATTAATCTTGTGAATGATCATTTGAACATTAATTTGCAAATTTATCTGAATGATTACTCTTAGAATTTTGTTTTAAATGATGAATTAACTCGATCATTTTTCTGTATCCCAAGGATTCGCAGTGAAACACCTGTCTTTAATACACATCGATTCCATTGAGATTTCCGCCGAAAGACGTTATTTCGATAGTCGTGATGATATTTTTACATTTTCCAACGGTTCGTCTTTGCGAGAGCAAGGCTTTGTAGTGGTCTAGACTCTCCTCGAGTCGAAATAAACTTAAGCTGAGTACTGATAATGGTCGTACCTTCCGTGCTTGAGTTCACGAATTCACTCAGCCAAGGAGAGCGGAAAATGGAAGGAGAGCTGAAGTAGTGCCGTTTTTGTAATAGCTTCTTTCACTTGTATCCGCATTCATCTGTTATAATAATATATCACCTCAAGGTCTCCAAATTCTGTATTGTAGGATAATTTTCTGATCGTTAGTGTAAATATGGCTTGAATGTTGCAGATATGGACTATTGCGTTACTAAACCGTCGTACTCCCATGGAATATTGGTGGTTGAATAATCAAAATAACCTTGGTGGACGGCAAGCATACGTATCATACAATGGTGCAAGGGTCTTGCAATGAAATATAGAGCAATAATTGGTAAGCGGAAAAGTGCACCTTCAATGCGCAATTCGTGTAAAAATTCGCGCGAATGGTCGGAATAAATCCAAAAATATCCAGCCCTAGCGCTAAGTTTGAGCTCACATTCACCATCGCAATGCCTTGTTGCTGATGAATTCAGTGTGTATCTGCTTCTTGAATACGCTCAGGCCGTTCCATGTTCAGTAATGGTTGTAATGTATGGTCGATGTGTTACACCTTCTTTATAGTGAATTAGGAGCATTTAGTATAGCAGTGAGTTGAAAAATTGTCTTTAAAAATTATATTGTTCATACTATCAACACCTTTGCAAGCACTTGAGATATTTTCAATCTCGAGATATTTACCGGTACCTTCGCCTTTATTTCCCATGTTTCAATAACGTGTCTCAACTCATCAAAACCGATTCCGCTTGGAGCAAATTTAATCACACATTGGCATCTGCACATTGTCTAACGCGCTTGAAAGCCCTTCCAATTTAATAACCCTGACGAATCCGGCGTCGTATTTCCCTCCATCTCGTCCTTTGTTACTCTTCGCTTTCCCGGCTCACTCGCTGGGAGAACATGAGGAAGAGACTCTAGTTCGACCGCAACCATATCCACGAGCAAAGATTCATTGACGGCAGTAATTCCATTCGCGATGAACGCCTCCGTGAACACCTAGTTTGGAGTGGAGAGATCCGTGGTTGGAAAAACTTAACTCATCTTTGGTTTGAACTCGGTTCCTGATCGCGGAAGGCCGTTGAACTAATCCCTTTCTGTCATTCTTCTTTACCAGACGAGGCAGTGAGCGAGTTGGTCACAGGTACAGATACACCTCGTAGTGGATGCGGAAGATGAATAGTGTGCGGACATGGATTTGATGTAATCTCCCGCTTCCGATCTTACCTGAGGCGATTTTTCGTAATTTACGTCCAGCCTTGGAGTAGTGCGTCGCACGCAAATCTTTATAATCAGTGGAGTGTAAAAGACGGACTTCATGAGTAAACCAGCTTGTATTTCAACTATTTGGAGAACTAGTCGATCTTGGTGGAGCATAATTTAAATGGTGACACAGGTGCACTTTTTCACTTTTAAATCGACCTTAATCGAATCTATTACAGCTTTTTGCGAATTAAATACACCATTTTTCAAATCCCATCAAACTTTTGCGAATCAAATTTTTGTAAGAACTTCAAAACAAAAAGATTTTTTTAAGTATTCTACCTGTTAATGTGAGCTTAGTTGATTGTCAGAGAATATCCTCCCGGTTTTCTGCACTTTCAGGGGCCTATCTCGCTCTAGTATATCCTTTTTCGCCTCAGCATACGATCTACCCTTCTTCATCCTGTCCATGAAACCTATTCTCTTTCCTTCTCTTCCCTGATTGCCCAACATCCTTTCCTCTGTCAAATTCGTATGCAATACAATATGATAGAGTTAAATTAAATGGTAATTCTTAATCAGCGTTACACAAACCAGACAAAAAGTGAGAGAAGCTTGTATAAACGTTTCCTTTTTATCAATAATTTGAGTTTAGTTGTACTCATTGTCAGAGGTGAACAACTGCTGATGTCATTTTCGAATATTAATGATAGGGTGGTGGAAGGGTGAAGAGAAACCTGGCAACTGTGTTAGCTCGCTCTTAATGATAGATGCCTAATAATCCACGGTTTTCAAATGACTTTCTCTACAGTGCTTTTCCCAGGGAATCTGTGTAGTGGTAGAATTTTGCGGGAAAATTCTCTTCTATTCCCATTTTTACAACTGCTGCTTAGAAACAAAGAGCTTGGATTCATGTTACCATAACAACACTATTGCGTTCAAATTGAACCTATATATATGCAACGCTTTTGACGATTGTCACCTACGATGGGATTTTGCAGTGCGCCTTGCCAACGTTTGAATGGATTCTTCACTTCACTAAATGTCAAAATTAAATGAACTCGAGGATATTATTAGCGTTTACGAATTTCTGTAATTAATTTATTTTATGCTTCCCAAGAATATTACTGAGACTTCATGAGTTCTAATTTGATCCAAATGGCTCGAACGAGGAAATTATTTAATTATTTCCAGCAAACATTTTCGTCCAGGATGTTTCCATGAAATCGGGCGCTCACGTAACTCGCAATATTTTTTTCACAATATTCGCAATAGCTAATGAATGAAGGATAACCAACCTACAGTGTGGATTTAGTTACGTATATTCGGCGCTAATTGAAGATGGTCTTTTGAAAGTCACATCGTTAATCGGTGAGGAAAACCTCATTATTCCGTCCTTTTAGAGCCAGCTCTTCATTATTCCTCGAATGGGTGGCGGAACCTACGCGGAATTTTTGGGCTTTTGAATTATGTAAGAGTCTTTTAGGGAATACATTCGCCACTCTCTTTCACCGAGCTGGTGAACGAAGTTGACTTTGAAAAGAAGAGTGGACCGCAGCTTTCGGCTTGAAATTTTGCGAAACACTTGGCTGCGCTCTTTTGAAAATGGTAACGACCAGTCACTCATTGTGAACCCTCCGATGCAAATGAGCGAAGGCTCTCAGCAGATTCGGCTTCAGAAAAATTTCTCCGCTAGTCACGAGCGTTGTTTAACCATCGTGACTAAATTTTGCTTCCAAGTCGAGTAAGTGTGTGAGAATAGTGGTGGAATGATAATGCATCTGCATCTTCATGCGGCCCTGCAAGACGCCACCGAGGAGTTCGGTATGCGGTGTTAGGAAGTCAGCTATGAAATGCAAGGAAAAGGGGGAGATGACTAAACGAGCATAATTTTGACGATGTATCTTATGCTTTTTGCCCGTTGATTTCATTTGAAATCTACATCTACATACTGCCCTGCGAGCCGCCGCATGGGCGTGTAGAAGGGGGTGTTAGAACACCAGCCTCGTAATTAGTAAATGATATGGTTTTTGGAGGTGAAATGGTGACGTTTATTATGGGAGTGTATTTAGTGGAGCTCAATTTGTATAGTGGTTGCTTATTTACGCGGAAAGAACAAGTTCTTTACCTATCTTTTTAGCAATGTGTCTCTCTTAATTTTTTGCTTCTGTCAGACCTACAGATGTAGTGAGGCGTCATGATAACTCCTTCTGTGCCGCTCTGATACACACCAGTTCTTAATTTCTCAAGCAAACTAAGCCTAGCGTGTAGCCTCCGAGTCTCTAGGGGCTCCCACCTTGATCCCTCTAAAAGTTGTGAGACAGTATATGTTCGCTCGTAGCAGTTTTTAAAGAAACGCGCAGCTTTTCTTTGTATTTTATTACTTTTTTGGTTAAATCTTTATGACCAGGGTCCATATTCGAGGTGTGACATAATCAGAGCGGAGTAGTATCTCTCTTTTACTTTTTCATCCGAGAACCTTCGTATCACACGCTTAAAAAAAGCGTAGTTTCTTTAATGCTGTGCTGCATATGCTTTTTATGTGTTCCCCATTATAGTCTGTAATACAGATAATCTCTAATGGTGAATGGACATATGGAATCTTCGTAACTGTGAGTTCGGCAGTTTATATTTTACGTTGGCCAAAACGGTAGATCGCTTGGTTGATGCCAGATCATACCATTCGATGTCTTTGGACACTTCCTGTAAAATCCAAGCTTTCAATTATTTGGGTCCAAGATATTCAGAGAGCAACTCTGGTGACACCGAATCAGGAAAAGGCAATAAAGATCACATCTGTATCGCGAGATTGCTATCATGGTTGGTTGAGCTCTGTTTTCACCAACATAACCAGCACAGCTTTCGGTATCGCATTTCGACCGATTATGTATTGTTCTCAAAGCAGACGCATTAGCTCAAAATTATGTAGTTACACGATGAGTTTGTCGATTTTTCATGCATAAATTATCGAGCTTTGAATTTCAACGGGTTTGTACCACTTACGCAATCGTTTAACTAAGCCTTGAAGGTCTTCGCATTTCTAATATTCTCTCACCCCTTCTAATTTTCCTCCCTTTTCAATGACGAAAAATTGCGTTTAACTTATTTTCTCCAATGGTATCCTTATTCGTACTTTGAAAACCCTCAATCTGCGCTCGTCTTTTTTCCGCAAATGCCTTTTGTTTCTCTTCTTGAACACCTAACGATAAACAAAATTTCTCAGATTTGACATAAAAATTATCGGAGATGTCGAAAGATGATCGGCAATTTTTGCTATGTGGAATTCTTCTTTACAACCGTAATTATCGTTAAGATAGGACACTTGATAGAAATACTATTGCTGGAGCAGTGCTTATAGGACATCAAGAGTCGTATATTCCGCACATTGTGAAAAACGTGCGCTTTGATTTTACCTAAGCATTTTTTTGGTTTTTGGCTATTAAACTTATGTGTAAGATTTCAAATTTGTGCATTTTAATATGCAATAATCACTGACTCGCTCTAGCTTGAGGTCCTCTAAATGCCCATAGTTTTTTCTGAGGAGTTTCCGAGGCGACTGGTAAAGTCAGAACCCTATGCACTATGTCATCAAACTGAAGCCTGACTACCGGAAATACGACCTTTTTGTTTAACCCAGCTCATTCCTTACTTATATATATGGATAACGCGATGGAATAGACGAATTGGCGGATGTAAAGCAAGAATATCAACCATCTGTTTGAAATTTAAAGTAAGTAACTCATCAAACATAGATTGGTTACTTAGTGCTATGGATTATACTCGATTTTGCAAGAGTTTTCATCGGGAATGCGGATGATTTTTATTTAAAATATATAAACAAAATACGTGAGCAGAATGCGCATTTAAGAAGTTAGTCGTGCTGATTTCTAATAAGTAGTCGATGGAAAAAATTGTAAAACTGCCAAATTATCTCGTTATCACGCAAGCGCTGTAGGAAAATGAGGGTCAATGAACATGGCGGACTGGCTTCAGCTTCTAGCTTTGTCTAGCATTGCAAGTGGTGTGTACCTCAATGGTCAGAACCTCCATATACCTCAATGGTCAGAACAAAAACTGAATTCCACTGTTCTGATTGTATGGTTGAAAAAATTCTCCTTTTTCCGCTCACGACCTTCTGTTATTACTTAATTAAATCAAGTAGAGTATAAGCTCATTTTCAGATCAGTTAATATTTGGTCTCATTTTTCAGTCCCAGGTGCCAACTGCCGCGCCATTTCTGTCAAACTTACGAATTTTGAATTTAGTTCCTAAAGATTTTTACTGATAGCTCACGAACTATAGTGGATTGGCATAATTATGTTGCCATTGTTAAATTTTTTGCATTTCTTTTTTGTCATTATCAAATTTTTTGAAGAAATGTTTTTTGCAATTTTCGCCAAAAATAACATAAAATTTATTATTTACATACTATTTCCTCCCGCTTTTCTATCATTTTCATCTTAAACACAGAATAATATCGAGTTTAATTTGCTCGAAAAATACGGTGAAAAGGTGTGGATTTTTGTTTTCATCAAATAATGGAGACGCATTTCTATATGTTGCCAAAATATTGGCAATCTAACTCTCAAGTCATTTCACGGCGGAACCATTCTATAGAAATCTTACTTTCTGTAGGTAGTTAGGTCATTTCTCGTAATTTACATTGCCAACTCAAACCGATCCCAAACCAGCGAAAAAGATATTTTTCAATCTCGAAATATTGCAGCACATGAGGCCCTACCCACCGACCTTTTGGCACCGCTTAATACAGCTGGAGCATGGGGAGTTATAAATGTCTTTTTACGGAAACGATCTTGACCTCCTGCTCTCGACAAGCAAATTCATGTATGGCCAGGATTTGAATTGCGGCTAGGCTGCAGAATCATCGTCCCAGGTGGCTCTGAAGTTTGCGGAAGCTGGTGAATAGGCGCGTTAGTCAGATGTTTTTCCATAAGTTGCTCCGCTTTTTTTCGTCTATTTTTGTTGGACGATTTTGTTTTCCTGATTGAATGCTGTTAAAATTGATTTCCTTAACTTTTGAAACCAAGTTATCCTTCTGCGAAAACAGCGTTATGGGTAGCGTACCTAGAACTTTCTTTTTTTTTGTAGTTTTCAAGTGTTATCAATCCATTCTTCTTGCGAAATTCTCACCTTTGTTTGCTAAAATATTTTTTCTTAAAAATTGGCAATAAATGTTCCAGTCATGCTAGATATGTTTTCCATTTCTCAGTTTTGGGCATCATCAATTCATGTTCTTTCACCATTTTCTTTAACGATGACCTACTATTGTGCTTTATTTCTTTTTTTGTCGCTTTTCATCTTCTCATATTGAATTTTTGCCTGGAAAACATATCTCTCCCTTAAATATTACACTCAAGTGGTCAGTTGACTTATGCCGGTTTCTAATGCTTCTTTATCTCACAAAAGTTCAAATTTAAGCCTCGTTTCAGACTTCTTTTCGTGCCATAAGCAAACTGGGTGGATGTACGTCTATCCATACACCTTAAAGTTCAACTGAAATGAAATCGACGCCGACAATTCGTCCTGATTCCGATGCTTTTTTCCATGGCAATGTGATATTCGTGATAATAAGCCATAAATATAATCGAATATCATGACATTGAGGATATACGTGATGCATGGACTAAGATCATCTGAACAAGGTCTAAGTTAACTGATTGGATGTATAGTGATTTATTAAAAATTATGGAAGCAAGAAAGTCATTTGTTGAACACCAAGTGCTTTCATTTTCTTCTATTTTCCTTCATGCCTCGATAAAAATATTCGGCACTAAATAAAATGGGGTTAAAGAATCATCCATGTCTCTGTTGTGTTTACAGAAATCAATAATATAGGCCGGTGCTTTTATTTTGCGGTTTCGTTAATTGTCACTCCACATAATCTATCGATACCCATACTAAATGCAGTCTGGGTAGCCGACGTGGAAGTTCTAGTGCGCTATAACGTTATGCATAAGCATACGCTAATAACTGTATTACTTAGAGATTTGAATGTCGTTCAGTGCCCAACAAAAGGATATTGGCTGAAGAAATTTATATTAATAAAGTGAAATATTCTTTTAAGACAGAGTCATCCAGATATTTTGAGATTCAATTGGAAAATGAGATTAGATGAAATTTTTTACAATTGCAAAAGAAAAAAATTTAAGTTGATGAAAAACTCATCGCTTAACTTTAATAATGTAAAATGTAGTTGGTTGGGAATAATCATGGTAAAATGTTTTGAATATTGTTCTTTTATGTTTTATTGTAGAAAATACTGCCAAATATGTCCCATCTTTGGATGCACGAAGTCCCAAATAAAGATCTTTGTGGCACGTAAAATTAAGCTTCACATCCACCACCTTACTTAGATTTTGGAGGTTCAAAACCTCCTCAGTAACCTCCGTTCTCAGTACTTATGTTTGTACATATTCAAGTTAGGAAAAGGGGCAGTTTCTCTCTCATTTACGTCCTGACTTTTGACACGAAATTTTGTTATACTGGAAATATGAACGATTGAAAGCAGTGTTTTTACTGCGAGGTTACGTTTTATTTCGAGGCACTGCTTTTAGCTGTAAACGAGCGCTCTATCCTATTATTTTAGGTACTAATTAGTGAAACGGAAATATAATTGAGAATTGTACGTTTCTTACTGTCAAAGGAGGAAGAGTTGAAGGATATATCGGAATATAACGGTAATTGCGTGAGGGATGCAACGGTACTCTTATCTGAATTTCACCTCTCTCACCTCAGATAGCTTAGTTCATCGCCGAATCCGACATGAGTGCAAGACTTCGGAATGGAACTCAAAACCCCTGGGTCCTCTTGAAACCTTGATATATTTGTTCAAGCATTTTAAATGCGGAATGAACCTGAAATCAACATGTTGTTAGAAATCAGCATTATGGTTTGGTTTATAACGTGCCGGATGACTAAAGAACATAATCCTTGCATAAACACATCACCCATGCCCGAGGAGAAATTCGAAGCCGTGGCCTTTCGAATGACAGGTGGCCTTGTTATGGCCCAGGCTTCCGCGCTCAGACCCTGTGGTTACCGTTTTACTTTTATGGAAAAGAAAAAGTTCTGGATTTGCCATATTAAGTCACGTGACCAAATGTCACAACATACTTGAGGCTAGCAAAAAATTATTCTAAAGAGGCAGGCATATGTTTGGGTAAAAATCATCGAGAGTGGGTCTGAAGAATTGCGCCAGCGATATCTAGTAAGAGAAAAATGTAACTCCAACAACACCGCCGCGCCGTCCCGCTGCTGTTGAGTATTGGCTATAAAGTAATAATTTCAATTCAAACACTGGTTTTACTCTCAGAGATTCTTGAATCCCAATTTTTAATAAAAAATAAGTATGGATGAACGAATGCTCTCCCTTTGCGTCGTAAATTTCAAATTTATCCTTAAGATCCATCACGAATCACCTGATTGTTGTAACCAATATACACGTATATGGCTAACGCACATATTTTCGCAGATATTTACTCATCCTGAAGACGATGGACGAGTCGTCTGTTGAAATGTTGGTGTACTCACAAATTTGACCTGAGAAGAATTTACCCTATTTCCGCAAAGTTTATTGAAACTGGGTTGTGATGCACTCTTTCCTGAGGGATGGTTACTCAACTGTCTCTGTAAGTTAATCTCCTTCATTTTTCGGGATCAACCGCATATTTTGTTGTGAGTGACAACAGTTTCGCTGACACTACTGTCAGCGTCTTCAGTTCGAAGATACCGGTTCATGAGTTTGGCCCTCATAATATAGAACTATATATAATAGGATAGGACTATATATAATAGGATAGGATATAATAGGATCTTCGACCTGAAGACGCTGACAGTAGTTTCAGCGAAACTGTTGCCATTCACAACAAAAATACGTAGTTGATCCCGAAAAATGAAGGAGATTAACGTAGAGCACCGCGAAAGCCTTCGTTCTCATATCATTTGTCTCTATAAGGTTTGACACTCACATCCCTTGCAATTCTACATGCTAATTTTTGACATTTTATAAGTTTGGTTTGGAAGTAATGGTTGAAGGTTCAAATCGGGATAGTGGGAATGGGCGGAAGAGAATTTTCCATTTGCGGAAATTAGGATGGAAGTCATCAACAACACTTCTGGCGCTGCGATAGCTCGTTTAAAATACGAACATTACTGATCTCAGACGTCTTTGTTTAGTATTGAATCTGTGTTTTATAGGGTTTTAGTCCGACACGACAGAACGTACTTCAATTATTGTGACGAAAGCATTCAGCTGACGACCTTATCTTGTTCCTTCATCACCTGGAATGGGTAATGAGTAAAGAGTTTTCCTCATGTGTATGGGAATAGGGCGATCGTTATCTCTTTGAGTGGTCAAAAATAGTGTGCTTTCTTCTGTATGTGCCTAGCGGCTGGTGAACTCTCGCGAGGATTTTGAGTGAATTTGAACTAAAATGAACCTACTATTAGAATCGTAACGTGGAGGCAGTTGCCAAAAACACGGAAATCACTTTTTTTTAGATCCATTCGAGCATTATTTTTACCTGGAGCACTATTGCTCGAATAGAATGAGTGATTCTAATTTTTACATCGCGTACCGAAGCAAGTTTTTATTTTTTTAGTAGACGGCACTCTATTTGCTGCATTAATTTTATGGGGTTACCCACAAGTGCAATTAATGGGAAAACATCACAGAGGAAAAAATATTCGCATTGATCAGGGCTCGAGCCCGGGTCTCCATCTGCGTACTACCGTACGAGCCGCCGCATGTGCGTGTAGCAGTGTTACGACACCGGGCGAGTAAAGGTGTGGAAGATAAGGTAAGGTAAATGATGAGGTTCAGGGAGATGAAATGTTGAAGTGTATAATGGAGGTGTTTGGCGTGAAGCTCAGTTTTTATTATGGTGTCTTGGCGCGTGAAAAGAACAAATTTATGTACCTATCTGTTCGGCAATGTATCTCTTATTTTATCGCTTCTTTCGGGCCTAGAAATGTAGTGTGGCGTCAAAATGATCGTCTCTGTGTGGATCTGAAACACACCTGAATTTCTTAAGGAAACTAAGACTAGCAAAGAAACTCCGAGACTTTAGCGGCTCTAACCTAGTTTCCTCTAATGGTCTTCGATAGCACGTCATGGCAATATAGTAACCGATTGTTTCAGTAGTGGACTTCAGTGGGCGTCAAAGGAACGAAATGACTCGGCAGTCGAGAAGCGTCTAGTATCTTTAAACTCACAAGGACTGTTCACCAACACTCTTATGGTAGAATGAAATGTTGGTAACTTAACTAGCTTAAGCTCTCAGGATGATATTGGGGGATCCGGATTTGAGTCTTGGTCAAGTTGGTAATTTGTGACATGTTCAAACTTCGAAAATTTTAACCAATGCAGCATTACTACTCTAGTTACTGTGCCCTCTCCTTGAGGATTTCCTTGCTGAGTGATCTTTATTCAAGAAAGTTAAAAACCATGTAAAAATCCCACGGGAGATGTGGTCTTTTTCACCGACAATTTTAATAGTGAATTTATGTTTGACAGTAGCGTTTTCATTCGTATTTTCATACAATTGAGCGGGGCTAAGAACTGGCTGATCACAAATTTCTGGCATTTTTAAATGTGACCCCATCGGAAAGTATGCGTTTCACCCGCTTTCCCTCCAAAATTCTCCATTCCGTTATGATCTAGTTTCTCTGCGTTCGTTTAAAAACCGCCATATATCACCCTCGCACTGATTTATCGACGCACCTCTGACTAATAACACACCCGCATCGAAGAATTCCACTGTTGAGCGTGTAAATAAGGAGTGCAGCTGGTGCAGCTTTCACTTTTGGCCGGTCTAGTCATTCCAGAATTTAAGATTGGTGCCGTGTGACAAAGTACTGGAAAAAATTCAAAAGACGGTCATTCTAAAGCAGGCTTTCATTGTACAAGTTAATTTGAAATGAATTAAGTTGCTGGGGTGCGAACTAAATTGAATATTGGGCACATGCTGAGAACAAATTATTTTTATTCATTGCTAACTTTTACGCATACGCAACCAAGTAGTCGGTATTTGAGCTGGAACTATGTCTTCTAAATCTACGTTTCCTTAAATTTGAGTTGTCCGTTATTGGTCAGCTCTCTCGATGCAATAGCTTGCGATGAGTATCCCTGTGAACTGACTTTGCAGAACTTGGTTAGTCTGATAGAATGGTAAACTAAAATAAGATACCTGACAGAATAGATGATACAAAATGAAAATGAATGCAAGTATAATACCTAGTCGCCATTCTACTCGCAACCGATTAATCCGGAAAATTAGTGTGCACCTTGGGTCCACTATGTTGACAATATTGCTTATGCGAATGTAAATCGATTGCAAATTATCTTTTATAAATTTTTCGTCGATTCTTATCCTTCCAATTTTTTAACACCTAACCTAAAAACATCATTATGTGTTTGGGGAATTTTAAACGTATTTGAAAGCTCCTAAAAGATCATTGCGCCATTCATTTTCATCTTTTCCCAACACGTTTTTCCTCAACTGAAGGATGTTTAAGGCTCGAAAATTTCTAATTGTAATAGACACCAAAAAATTAGCAACTTCTTATTAAAATTGATAAATCTGAGATGATGTAAATACTGCATTTGACGGCCTGAAAGGCGATATGGCAATTAAACGCACCAAAATCAGCCTAGGGGTAATCAGGATAGAAGTTGCATAATATAAGTGTAAAATAATCACCCAAATGCCAGTAGTTTATTGATGTATAATTTATTTTAAAGAGAAATATGGTGGTTAAAGTGGTATTTCAACGTGGTGTAATCGGAGCTGGCAATTACAACCCGTGTTTTCGTTTGCTGGTTATTTGGGGAGGCAACTGAATACCGAGGTCATTAGTCCATGTTGAGGACAGCTTCGTAAGTTGGTATAGCAAAAAGAAAGGATCATTTGGGGTTAGGCTGAAGTGTGGAGAGAAACCAGGTATCTGTTAAAATCTACCCTTGACGAACGGCGCCTTAGGAATCCCAGTTTTTGCGATAAATTTAAATGTTGTTAAAAGTAGATATAATACATAGAATCGATTAGGCCTCAGGACTGAAGTAGGGACATTTGTAATTTACAAAAGAACTCGGCAATTACCCATAGATAAATGTTTAATCTCCAGCATCGCTGTAAAAATGGTGAATCTTGTCATATTAAGCATGCAGCTGCGGAGATTCGTTTGAGACTGCTGGGTTGGCTGACCCGGAAAGTATTATTTGGGGAACAGGAAGGATTTGCAGAGAAACTCGTCGTCTGTTTTAAGCTTTTCTATACAAATGGTGCCGATTTGAACCCAGTTTTAACCGGCATTTTGATGACTGTGAAATTCGATCGTGGAGAATTGTCCAAATATGTTAATTTTCAAAGGTTGTGGATTCCTTCCTTTTGCAAGGCATCCCCGGCGGTCGCGAAAAATTTTCCGCACTCCCCGTTGGCCGTGCATGAGTGGTGGTTTCCCTCTTTTGCCCCCGAGGCTCGGGATCTTCTCCCCGGTTGTGCACTTGCTAGACCGGCTGCGGGACGAGGGGAGGTATGGCGAGGGAGGTTGGGAGGAGTTGGCGTGGCGGCAGGGGTTTGGGGGGGTGGGGTGGGGAGGTGGTTGTTGAGAGGCAGCGGGAGGATATTGGGGAGGCCGGGCGGCGCATGGCGGGGAGGGCGAGGAGGGGAAACCGGTGAGAGGCAGGAGAATGAGAGAGAGTGAGCCGTCGCTCGCCTTGCTTCTCTCAGTCAGTTCAAGCGGAGGTCCTATCGACGGAGGACGCACTCTTAAGGCCGACTCTTTTGATAGCCCTCCCCCCCAACCAACACGCCATCAGCAACCACGAACCCGCTGACGTCCGCACTCCCGAATCGCGTCAACTATTCTTTTACTCCTGAGCGGAGACTTGAACGCTCGGGAGGGAAATTTCTACGTCCGAGCGGGGCGATTCGACCGGGCAGGGGGGATGGGCCCCTTTTGATACCTCATCTCCCTCGGCGTTTTGTAGCCGTTGTTTTATTTATTTTGTTGTCAAAGTGCCCGTTGTCAACGCTGCGGGGAAGCCTCCGTTCCCACCCCCCACCCCGCGTGGTGTGTTTGCGTGTGTGTTAGTGTGGAGCCGGAGCGGAGACTACACAGCATATTCCCCCCGCGGGTGGTGTCCGCCCCCTTATTTTCGGGCGAGCAGTCTCGGCCGTAGCGGCATCAGACACCTCGGCAGACGGGATGGTGGATGAGTTGGTTTCGGAACGTGGATGTGTTTTGACTTGACCGAGTGGATTCCCCGCCTTGAAGGCGATCAGCTGATCGGTGTGCGTCGTGTGGTACCTTGTTTGTGAATACATTAACCCCGCTCTGCCCAATTCCAGAAGGGATGTTTTACGAGTGCGACTTCTCATTATAGCAGTGAGGGCTGTGAACGACCTTTTTATCGGATTTGTGACTCACAAAGGATTCCATCAGCGCCTTTAAGCATTTGTTGTTGAGTGACGTTTCCCATGAATAACGTTCGTATTTTGTGCACGTTGGATAGACATTTTGTGGGCTGTGTCTTAACCATGGATATAGTTTCTCTCGTGGCATTTTAGTGCGCAGAAGATGCAGTGGAAAACTTCAATCTGGAGGAGGGATATTGACTGTGCTGTCCATGAGAAGCT
Source organism: Ceriagrion tenellum (assembly GCA_963169105.1). Classification (NCBI taxonomy): domain Eukaryota; kingdom Metazoa; phylum Arthropoda; class Insecta; order Odonata; family Coenagrionidae; genus Ceriagrion; species Ceriagrion tenellum. Next base: position 52,808,749 of record OY720637.1, read on the forward strand.
GGACCAAGAATTTTAAAAGTTTTTTAACATTTGAAGTGGATCAATATTTTTGTTTTATTTAGATGACGCTATCACGTCACCTTTAGCCCAAAAGTAATTTATTATTTTAGCACAATTATTTATTTAAACTATTTATTTTGTTCATCTAGGTGCAAATAGTTCGCCTCAACTCGGAATTAGGTGATAATTATATTTTTTTAATAATAAAACTTCACTTTACAATTAATCTTCCAAGCCAGAGGAATTCAAAGCATTCGTCTCTGAGTGTTTAGTTTGCACGACGTCTCATAAATGAGCTTTAATAGTTTCAGACCTTGTTGTTAAACGCTGTCCTAAGTCACCTTACTGATAGAAAAAGAAACTTGAGTTGCGTAATTGCTGAAAACGGAAGGTTGCCGGAAGTAAAATCTTCTCAATTTTTGGAAGAATCTCAGTGGCCTTGACGTAAGCTCTCTGACCGCATCATTGCTAATTCTTCGTTTTTTTGGCATCGAATACGAGCCAGCGTCTAAGAAAATCCTGTTCGTATACGGCGAAGACAAAAGTCCCTGGTCTTTCCCGGCACGTGCATCTACTTAGGAAATAATTCACAAGAAGCCGCCAAAATGTTGAACTGCAGCCTCGTCGATTGCATATTGCACCCCCATCATGTCCACCGGCACCAACTGCAGATCCTACACCAATTGGCCATGCTGCATCACCACGACAACGATCCGGAGCAGCACCATGGTGAGTGAATGGGCGTGGTCTACTTAATCGAGGTTGCGACCATGGAAGTCGTTGTGGGTGGGCGGCGCATAAGAACCCCCTCAACCCCCGCCCAACACTTCGGGAATATCGACGAGAGGCCCATTCGGAAAGTAAACATCAAATATCCCCTCTACTTCACCTCCCCGTCAATCTTTTTCGCGTACTTGTCCCCGCTGTCGCGCGTCCATGAGAACTAAATCGATTACGGCCATGTCATGAGGTCACGCGAGTGTTTTCCGGCGAGCTGAGGACAATGCTCACCCATTTGTATTTCCTCCACGGTCTCAACTTTTTAAACCCTCAACCCAATACTCCCCTATGGTACGCTTTATAGGTATCCCTATGGATGTTTGAAATTTGTGCTGTAATGGGCGTTAAAAATGCATTACCGCTGGAATGTAAATTGAGTCGCTAGACTTCGGAGGAAAATTCCACCCATATTAGAAATGGGAGTATATGATCCAGCTGCTGTGCTCAGTGTCGTTGAATTTTGATTTTTTTCTATTGCTTCCTGTAGTCTTGAAGTTGATATTTACATCTTTGGGCAATACTACCCTTGAATGAATGTCACTGAATTATATATTGTAAAGATAAAAATGAAAATATTAGTAAGTGGTGGGTTATCTTGATGGCAATTGCACAACTAAATAGAGCCACTGAATTCGGAGAACTTGGATAAGCGTTGCAGTCCTGCGGAGCTTTTTTCATGCGAAACCAATACTCACTTACTAGGCTTGATTTGAATTATATTGAAACACTCGGATAAATAAGGCTGCCTGTTGTTACTGTGTTGAACCATACATACCGTAAGCATAAGTCATGCTGCGAACTGTCAAAATTACTAAATATACTCTTTCCATCATCTCAATATGTAAAGAAATAGATTGGAGCTAGGTTTGTGCATGCCTCGTCGGAATATTAAGTGTTGACGGAGCCCGCCTTGGATAAACATCGTCTCTCTAAAATCCATTTTATAAATGAACAATACCTTTGTGAATGATTGAGGCATTGGGATAGTGTCTATTCATATTTTAAATGCATTTTTAAATATGGAATTTGTAGTTTTTGGCTCAACTTAATGAAAATTCATCGTCATTTAATGAATGAATAATGTATATTTTCAGTAGTGAACTGCTTTTGTGTCCAATATGGTCGTTATCTACCATAAGGCCATTTAAAATTTTGAATAGATAATGAAGGACCCATCACTTTTGTGAGGAAACAAGTCGTACATTAAATTAATCAGTGAAAATATACGTAGTTTAATTCTTCAATCATATTTGGTGGATTAAGCCCCAGCATTTATAGACCAGGTGTATAAATGATGCTTGCTAGAAACTACTAAAATTTTCGTTGAAGATTATTCGGGATTTCCACCGGGTCAGGTTCTCCATTTCTGCCGACGTTTCGATGGATGAGTCGTCCTTCATCCTCAGGGCACTAAAATTTTATGGTGAAGGGCAGAAGCCTGTAATTGCTTCACTCAAATTATCACGTGTTTTATAATTTCTGTGGAATGGAGATACAGCCGGCTAGATAATTGTTTACGAGGTTTTCTTCGGATAACGGTGCTGATAGTTGAGGAACACGAGAAGTGGAGAGCCAGAAGCGGAGGAAGTGAAGCGAAAATTAATGTTTTTAAGAGGGCGATGTTTCAAAAGAAGCAGAGATGCAGTAATAATGGCTTTAGGAATGAGCCATGTCTTTAGCTTTAACGAAAGCATGAAAATTTGGGACAAAAAGATCGTTCACCCATGGTGCTATAATATCAGTACCACAGAACAAATGATCGTAGACCCATAGATATTTCCGTCAGATGGGGTGATTTCATCACGGAAGGTTTAAAATTCAAGTTCAAGGAACAGTTCACTGCAAAGCAAATAGGCATGCAAAATAACATATATACCTAGAAGTACAGATGACGATTTTTATAAATTCTCGCTAATGATCTTGGAAAACTTTGACATACTGTGAAATAAGGCTCTCAGCAGATTTAAGAACCCGATCCTCATGTTCGTCATGCATCTGACAATATTTAGTTGCCAGGTTTTAACCAAGAGTTAATTTATTATTCTCCATCAAGGAGGTTACTCAAAAGCTTAATTATGTATTATTTACTGATTAAATAAGGAATATAAAAATAGATAACTAGTAAGATTCCGTTGATTTTGAGTGAATTTAATGGTAAAAAAATATATAGAGCCTAAATTGTAATATTTAATTAGTGTCTACAGTATGATCGCTTGAAATATTTTAAATGATTTATCAAAAACTGTAAATCACCAGCGATTAGTGTCAAGGTTCTCCAGCATCTTCGTTAAAGGAGGAATGCACGTGTTTGCAGTTTTACGGCGAAAACAGTTGTACTGCTTATATGGATATTGAATACAGATTTCTATGTCGCGAGTAGATACTCGCTGTTTAGCCAAGGTCTTAAGGATGAGATATGTTAGACTGTCTTGACCTGAGGATCTCTCTTTCGTTAGCTTTGTCATCCAGGAAAATGGAAACTTAATGGCATTGATATAGCAATAAATTTTGCGAAATTGACGAAATTATGACCATTTATACTTTATCTGACTCGAATATGAGAATGTTTGTTCCCAATGTTTCCTCCATCATGAAGTTGAGCGGTATTTTGTTTCATGGTTTAATTCACGACGCTGGTCTTATTTATGACTCAATATTTAAGGTGATTTCCTACCGTTTTACGGGGATTTAAAATTCAGTTAGTTTTTTCATGCGGATGTTTTGCTCTTGAAATGTATTTATTATAATCTCCTTGTTGCTGGTACTGAAAAGATCAGTTATCTTACGTTGGTTACGGCATTCGCCATGGCAGTTATAGTGAGATTTAGGTGTGCTTATTGGTAATGTCTTGCACTAGCACTGGCTCTTTATTCGAAGGTCCTGGGTTTGAATCGTCGTGACTGAGGTATATCAGTCCGTATAGTTCGATTCATAAATTAGTATTGGGTGGATAATGCTTCAAGTATCGTACTCCGTCTGTCGTATGTGGCGTTGAAGTATGGAAACTTTTGCGGCTTTCATTAAAAGCCGGCTGACACCAGATTTTTCTCCACTCTTTCTCAATTTCCCTCAAATTCATGACGTATCCAACTTGCTTACCTGTCCTCTAGGGCGCGAATGACCTTAGTTGTCGATTGTCTCCCCAGAATAGTCAATTGGACTATGAAATAATGTATTTTAAGACCACAGAGCAGGAATTGTGCACTGCCGCTAAATATGAAATGGTTTCTCTGGAGACTTGGAAACTCAGGGCCAGTTTGAAGTACTAGTAGGGCAGTACATTCGGCTTAGTTTTTACTGTGAGGAATACATCTTATCTTACTCATCTTATCTGGAAGTTCTCACACTCTCAATCCGTAGCTAGGATCGTCCTTGCAGTGGAATTTTCAAACAGAGATCTCTTATAGTTGTTTTAGCTGGCGACCATTTGATAGCCAGGTATTTCGTTTTTTTTTAAGCAGTTATGATCACTCCACATTTACAAACAAGTCAATGGAATGCAACGAAAGTTTCTTCATGTTTTCATTCGAGTGTACTCTAAATTGTTTGAAAGATTTCCAAAACTCGTTTCATTTACAAGCTAGATACCTATATTTGTAAACACATGCGGCGGGATATAATTTTATGACATCCGATATCGGGAGCAGTGAAAGTGCATCTGAGAGAGACATTGACTCCTACTTATGTGAAGAATGTGCCTACGTATACGAGGCCTTAATAAATTATGGGGAGTGAAGGTGTCAATCGGGGACATTGCAGAAATGCTCATTTTTCCACACCTTCAACGCATCGATGGATTGCAAGAGATGATTGGTGATGCTGGCCGCCTATTAAAAATATCCCGTGGTTTAATTCCCGTGAAGCCCATGATTTTGTTCCAATACGCCGACGTACACTGTTCCTGTTGTTTCGTCTTTCTGATTTCGAGGATGGATCATATATTATTCCGGTCCATGATACTTAGGCCTATCATCAGCAGTAATCAACCAGAAAATTTGTTCGTTCAAGCTGTGCATTCCATTCTCTCCTCAGCTTATCGTTTCATTCCTTATTGATTCTTCATTTCGAGATGCTCATTATTCTTTTCATATACTTAGAATTTCTATTAGATATTTTGGTACTATTCTCTCATACTCCCCATCTGTTTACAAGACTCTCCAACAAGACATACTCCCTATCTGAATTTCAACTTTTACATTTTGAATTTAACTCACGGTCTTTAAAGTCTAATCAAGTGGACATTTCATGTAAACTCGGTGAGTTCAGGCGCGGAATCGTGAAAATTCATTGTTAATTGCGAAAAGAACACTTGACATTTTATCACAGGTTTATTTTAAAATTTACAGTTACTTTCAAAGCCAAGCTTTCATCTTGAGGTACTTAAGAGTATATACCTGGAGCTGATGCCTCAGCGTTGGAACTAGTTCTACCAGTGTAAAATAAACGTGTGGAAAAATACCATGTGTTTTTACATTATTAATTGGACATTTCTTATTTAAGTTGTATCACCATAAATACTCCACAATGTATGGATTACCATAAACTATTCCGCAGTGTATTCATTAAACTGGGGTTTTGCAAATGATCACGTAGACGTTTCGATTTTGGTCCTGCATTCTCTTAATTTGCTTCTCCAACGGAGGAATGTTGGGAAGCATAGTATCATTTCTTGGTCCTTCTCGCAGGATTACCATTTAGAATCATCTGATGGCACTGAAAGAAATGTTAACGGTTTTTTCGTTAAAAACTTCAATCAAATTAATTTTATTAACGTTCGAAAACACCAGGTCAACCAGCAATTGCATAGCTATGAAATAGCAACTTTGATAACGCATGCTACAAAGGCAACGGTCTGGGATGGGTATGTTAGAATACTACCGATATTTCTCCTGTCCAATCAATTGTCCAGTGTTCTTTCAAAGTGCCTTTTCGACCTTCCTCTTGACGGCGGCCTCTCCTCGCGTGGGTTACTCAGACGCTATCAGCAAATAGGCTCAAGCTTAAAAAATCGCGTTTCTTTTCCTCATTCGGCGCTTCGAACGCAGGTGCTGTTCTCGACTCCAGGAGCAAAAATAGTGGCCAAGAGTGCCTTTAACCTCTCGCATAAACATGGAATCAACCTTCTACCATCGCGTTCTTCTCCTCTCATCGCCTGAACCTTTTCTAACGCGGCGTGTCTTCGAACCTCCCGTTATGTTCATCTCGAGCCGATAAATGCTTGGGGAGGGCTTCCCGCGAATTTCTCCCGTCCCGCGAGATTCTCTCCTCGCTACTGCCTCCACTCCACGCGAACGTATAAGTGCGAACAATCCCCGTAGTCTTATGGTTTTATTGCCCTCAGCCGAGGTAAACACACTGGCGATCACGGTGTGTGTATTTTTTTATTATTTTCGTGGGCGATGTTCAAGTGGCAAAGGAGGCAAGAAACTTGTCGGAGTTATTAAATCTGCTCTGGGATTTAGTGCGCGGTGACAAAATGTTTTTTCAAGTAACCACTGCGCGAACACGAATGAAGTTCGACGTGTACTGAATTTGCATATTTGATGGACGTGAAATGAGCGTGAGGCTAGAGAATGAGAGGACGATTGCTTCTGGAGACGCAGAACACGAGATCTTCAGTAAGAGGTTAATATAAGTTTCCGTTCTGAAACGTACGACTTCCATGGAAAAGGGAATAGAGCTGGTAATGAGCGAAGTAAAATGTGGCTATGCCAGAGTCAAATGACACAAGTGACCATCAGAGATAGTTTTGTGCATCAGTGCCTTCGGCGAATTGAAATAAAATATACGGTTTTTATATGTTAAAGGATACTTACGATAAGGTATTATGTCCAGGAACCCATAACTCAAGCACCCTCTTCAGTGTCTCTGAGGGATAGTTTTTGCTGGATAAAAGTTCTTTTTGAGACGAAATATGGTCGTGGAATGGCCATGGACCATTCACTTGGATGAACGTGCTTTCCAGCACTCTCCGTCAATAGGCTGTTATTTTTAATGGCGTTAAATTGGCCAATACCACCAGCAGTATGCAACACTATGAATCGAATGTATCTGATTGTAAAATTGCGCATAACATGCGAAGTTTTTCTAACTTTTATACATTGTGTGAATTTTAGGTTTTTCTAACTCAATGGATATTATTTTACTTTTTTAAGTTACCAAAGTAACATGACAGCCATTATTCGATATGCTCTTTGAAATCTAGCATGGTAGTGTTGCCTTTCTAGTGCTTGTGTTTCAATTATTCAAATTCCTTTGCATTTTAATGTGTGTTATTAAATAAGACAGTACGTCCCGTCGTTCCTTTTCAATTTGTAGTTGAAACTGTAAAAGAATTTATGAAATAATTAGGCTGTATAACTTATGGATTGAACTAAACTCACATATCTACTCATAGTTTTCATTAAATGAAGGATTTTTTGTTGAAATATTTAGATCGCATGGAATACTAGAAACAAGATCTGCAATGAATGTAAATCCGTCGCGTCCTCTAGTCTACGGGAGCGTAATGAGTGATGTCCGAATTATACTTCCATTGATTATTGACTTTTTAGCATCAATTATAAGTCGTGGCTATAAGTACAAGCTGTTTTTGTCTCGAAAACCGACATTTTTTTTTTCTTCATTTGCTAGGTCGCTTCGTTTTCTGGGTTGCTGGGTTCTCTTCATTTTCTGGAAAATGTTCTTAGTTCTCAGTTTTTGTTTTCTTTTCATTTTCTGGGTTTTCTCATCAAGACACAGCTTTAAATGAAATATCTTGAAACATAAAGTACCTTCCAATTTTGGAAAGAGATTTCATCATATTGAGAGACCACTTTCCACTAGCCTGCACTATGAAAGGCTTCCTTGAAATATTGTCTTCCATCCTTCATCATTTTCTTCACCTTATGTTTAAGGTTCCCTTCACTGCAGCTGGGATTGCGGGAAGTTTGGTTATTTTCCCCTCCAGTCTATGATTCCATCTCGTGATTTATTGTGAAATATATTTTTTCACCTAATCAACGGTATCAGAAATGGCTATTTAAATAATAGTCTGAGGCCAAGTGAAATTCTTAAGCATTTTCGAGATTTATTTCTAGTTTTAATGAACTACAGAAATAATTGATCTGCGTGCTGTGGACGCTCACTTATAAGGACAATCGAACATTATTGCAGCGTAAAATACCCACTCCTGCTTTTATACATTGGAAGGATTCTTTTAATTTTAGGAGTTATTAACTTCAATTAACCTCACTTAATCCTTAAAGAGGAAGGATTGGATAGTGAAAACCAGTGAATGGATGAATAACAATTAAGGAATTAATGGCCATGGTTGTTTTTAGCAATAGGTACCTACCCATCAAATACCCACCTCCTGTTCGTGTGCAACTTCCTTTGGGGAGAACCGCTTTGCTGATTAGAAACATATTTAGTAAGCTGTACCCTTTTTTGTGGGTGTAACATATTTGCATTTTCTTTGTGATTCTAAAACTTTCTCCTCGATATCCTTGCTAGTTGTGTTAATGGCCGACCGGGATTTTTGTGAATGCCTTAGGAGGTCCTTAATAGTACATAATTAATATGGAGCCAATCTCTGCGTGTTAGGTTGTCGAGTGTGGAAAGGATGTTGACAAAAACACGCAGACGGTATAGGAAGGCACATTTATATTAATTTTGTTTAATCTTTACCACGTAATTACGTATTCAACGCTATTGTGCAAGTCTTATTCGTAATCCTACTCACAGTTAACGCTAAAGAGGCGTAGTAATAGAACTCCTCGGATGGGAAGAGAGTAAATATTTCTTTGCTCCTAGTTAGTAATCTTGTTTCATTGATTTTGGTTATAGTTTCTTAGCAAATTGTATATTTGAATAATTGTATATTTACATTTAAAAAGACCTTGAAGTTGAAAAATTTGTCATCAACAAAAGGGACGCAGTGGATACTTCTGCTGGACTGTGGCATTGTTTTTGTTGGCAATATGAGCCCAAATTCCCTGATGACATCTCGCTGTTATCAGTTCTGGTCAAATATCGAATATTATGCCAACTCTGATTGTTGTGTAATTCACTGATCACAACCTTCCACGTTTTTTGCTTTTATTTTTGGGGAATACTTCATTAGTTATAATTTCTTTTCCTTATCAAGGTCCCTGACTATTTCAGTTTGCATGGAAAAGTTTTAATTTCTTTTTTCTACTGCTATGGTGAATATTGTCCATCCTCTTACCGTTTCTTGTCACGTACTGTCGTCTGCTATGGTTCATAAGTATACAATTTCTGTTTTCTTTTTGATAGCTATTTATTCATTTCGTTCTTCTGTTTTTCATTGCAAGAACTATTTTGTAGTTTAATACCTTCCGTAGTGCACTGTAAGTTCTGCGTGCTCTAAGCTTTCCTTCTGAAATTACAGGTGGGCGCCTGGTGTTCAAGTATATCATTAAAAAAATATTGTCGTATTACTGTGTTTTTATACGTATCGGATACATGCTTCCATGATAAAAAATTCTAATCGTTTAAACAATCAAATCAGCGCATTGTCATTTTATTCCGTATCATTGCTTGCTTTCCGAAGTCGGCGAGAGGCCTCCGATTGTCCTTGATTTGGAAAGAACGGCGTGAACAACTTTCACATTTCTCGGATAGTTACGTGATATTCCGAACATGTTTTGGACAGGTCTCTTCAGGAAAAATTCCTTGTAAAATTGGCTCTCTCTCGTTAATCTTGACAAGTACAATAGATGACTTAATTTTTAATTCCGTGTACATAACTCATTACGAAGATATGCTTCATGTTTATGGTTTAATTTCTTTGATTTCACATGGAAGTGTCCTTGGGAAAGAAATATTCCATGTTTTCTTTTGGATGTGGATCTAATGAAATTTTCCAAGTAATATAATTTTTTTTCGGCATTTGTATTAGTAATAAACTGGTGTTGCTGTCAAAGTATTCAATAATAGGAGCTAATACCTTTCGACGATAAGGTGACTGAAATCATAGTTGTATCTAACAGAAAGAATTAGTTGAATTTGCTTAAAAAAGATTCATTCAAATATTTGAAAGATTTAAATGATATTAATGCAACGCTATAGTTTTTCATGTTAAGACTTAATTGGTAGACACAATTTGTGCTGATGTCAAGTACGTTGATAATTTTTGGACTAGGACTTTGAAAATATGTCTAAACCCTAATGCATTTTCTTCATGATCTAAATTTTACTCAAATAAGTTTATCTGTAAAATTGTGCTCTCTAAATTTAATTATTTAACAATAAAAAAGTCACCCCAGCACAGAGTGTCCTCAGTTGGCTGGGAAAATGTGCCAGAAAACTGAATGGGAACGTTTAGCTCATTGTTGTCTCTTACTGAGCCTTCGTAATAACTTATGCATACCCCTTTCGATTGATTTTTGTGTCTGTGGTTAACTTCTTTCGGTGGTATGATTCAAGTAAACTTGTTATCACGACAGTTATGATGAAGTCTTCATGATGTTGGATAGCAGTTTATATTATTCATTTCATTTCACTGCGTCTGTTAATCAATGTGATAATGGTCTTTTGGATTTTGATTTTTTGGGGAATCTCTTATGCATGATCTGGACAATTTTGAGTAGCTATTCTGTACATGATATCGTATTTTTTCTGGGAGAAGACATTGTATGAAATAATAGATGTGATTTCCTCATTACCAGCTCTTTTCAAATGTATTTGGCTTCATTTGCGTTGAACGATTTCACAGTATTCACTCAAGTTAAAATTCACAATTGTACGACTTTTGATTGAAATAACGCTAAAAGCGTTTACCTCATAGTATTGTGTGACCTTAATTTCTTGACTCTCCCTTTGAAACAAGTTCTCTAATGTGAGCGTTTGATATACTCCTGCATGTAATTTTCAATAATAGAATATAATGTGAATTACTCATTTTATGTAAAGTCTGTCACAGGCCTGATGAAGCTTAATATATTTGTGAATGCAGATGAAATGATAACATCTATTTTTTATTTACCGAGTCCTGTCTTTTTCAAATAATAGACGAAGAATTAATTTGTAACAAAGAGGTTGACTAAGTGTAGCATCTGGATTGAAAAAATATATTATCTTAATGGTGTACTTGTTATACTTCCTCTGCAAAAGAGATAGATTTAATGCCCTCTATGGTGGACTTCGCTCGTGACCCTCACGGCAGATAAGAAGAAGCTCGTATTTAACTCCACTGGTCCACCGCAGCGCATATATCACATTTCTCATCCCGTCAATGCAGCGCGGGCGATGAAAACGTGTGGAGATCTAAAACGCTCACCATTGCGGGAGTAAAATGGTTCCGTTCCACGCTGTCTGCGATAAGGATCTTGTCATTTTTATCCACCTCCTCGGAGCATCCGAAGCAAAGATGCGCCTCCATGACTCCGCTGCAGCATCCGTGGTTTGCGGGAACCTTTTCATTCAATAAATTCATGAATGCATCTTTCCCTTCTCTCAAAGTGCATTTTAAAACAGGTGCATGAGACATGGGACGAAAGTAAATAACGGGGGAGATAGAGAGAGTATTTTCGTGGATAAGTGTAAGGTAAACCTGAAAGAAGTCTGGGTTATTTATTTCCTGGCGGTATGACATTCGATGATTGCAAGCGAATATTTAGGGGATAATTTAGTAGACGCAAGTGATTTTACTGCTAAGGGGGAGGCGATGACTGGAATAATTTGAAAATATCTGAAGAAATAGTTGATGGAGAGTTTAATTTGGAGCCTGGCGTTCTGCGAATGTCTAGTATAGACCTGTGGAGAGAGGATGAGAATAAATAGCTTGCAAATCTGAAGAATGATAGGAAAAAAGGCTTTGATAATAGACTGTAATGTGTATTTTTCATATCAAGGCGCTAAGAAAGTTAGGGTGCAGGCATTACGATGCTAAGCAGCTAAAGTGAAAGATAATATAGGGGCCATCGGACTGCTCGCTTACATGGTTTAATTTTGATATGAATAAAGTTAGTAAGAGATATTATAGGACTGAGTTCCATCGCGCATAATGGTAAGGCTTGTAGGTATTGGACATATCGCATTCGCTTTTGTGCTTTAATAACGTTGCATCACGGCAGTGTCCTCGCCTCCCATTACAGAACCTACGCAATAGGTATTTCTCCTCTAACAAATCAGAAGCAGAGTTGTGTCAGCTATGTTTATTTTTTGTTAATTTTCCGCACATGAGTCAAACGTGGATATTGTAAAGTGTTGTATTACTCTTTAGCTAAAAAACTTACGTTTTCTCATTTTGAAAAAAAATTTGATAGGTAACTACTCCAAAAATTCTATCGTCACTGTTTTGTACGCCGTGTGTAATTACTACCAGCTGGTTACAAAACGTTTCTCCTACACACACTGTTTCATGGTATCCATCCATGGTATCCGAGATATCCCTCTGAAACGTAACGAGAGGTTGGTGGCATAAATCCTGGTGGAATTGCCTTGTACACAATGGCAGCATCATCCTGATGTTGTTTTCTTGAATATCGTCGAAAAACAGTCCCTTAAAAAAAGAACTGACCCATCCTCCTAGACTGCATCCATGTTAAAAATGGAACACTGATTCTTGAATCAGCGGTTCATTTTTCGCGGATTAATCTCTACGCAACCTTTCGTTTCAAGACAGGAACTTTTACTCTCCCTTTCACTATCACACTTTCATATTATGCATGTGTGGTCACCTATTGTGATTCGGAAAGCTCTTTTTGGGCCCACATTATTGTCGTGATTACTTTCAAATGTCATTTCTTCGAGGATTTTATCACTTTTTTTACTTGTATAAGTAGGGAAGTTAAAGGCGGCTCCAAAAGTAGAATATTAGGGTATTCTTTATCGAAAATCCAGCAGTCGGGTGGAAGAATTACGTCAATTATATCTCCTCTCGTCGTTCATGCCTTGGAGCAGCGGAAAGTATTGTATTTGTTCTCGCTTTGCCTTGGAGGTATTAGGAATTGGTTCGGTTCTCGCCGGTCGCCTGCTGAAGGACACCTCTCTCTCTCTCACTCCACTTGACTCCCAGTGCGGGACGTGTTATTATGGCACGCAAGGCCCTCCCCACTCCCGCACATACGTCTTTCCTTTCTTCCGCGGCGTCCAGTGACGCGTCCCGCCAACCGCGCCCGACCATAAGGAGATATGCAAGGGAGCCGTTTATCGAACACGCCCAGCCTCCCGTTGTGGCACGCAAGGCTGCAGCTGTTAATACTTCATGGCGTGTGGAGAAGATGCACGCGGGCTCTTGGTTTTTACGGCAGGAGTAAATCCCCGTGCCGGACTGCGGAAAACTACCGAACCGAGACTCCGGGAATTGAACCTCAGGGGGGGTCCTAATGATTTACTTTTTCTGCGGGCTGGTTTATTGCTTGTCAAGGCTTTTCAGTCAAATCGGTTGCTTTTGTTAGCCATTTCAATGGATACCCGCGTAAAACCCTATTATATATCATCCAACGAAACACCAACCAAGCCAAAGGACCTCAAAATGAAGTATACATATAAGTACTTTCACTGCCTAAATCAATGGTACAACCGGTTTGCGAAATTGACATTATCCATCACGTGTCAGTGGTGTCGCTATTTGGAATAAATCGGTGGGGAATTATAATAAATTAGCAATGTTTTCGTGGTTTATTAATTTGCGTAAAATTAGGTGAACAGTCGTTCAGTCGAGTAACAGTTGCAACTCCTAGATAAGAGGGCATTTATGGTCGCATAATTTCATCTATTTTTGGTTTCTACGTCAAAAGTTAGCGAAATAAACCATAATTTCTTACTCTCTCATTTTAGGCTTCCTTATGCTTATGTGCTCCTATTAATTTATATTGTATGTCGCCTTATGCATTCACTTATATGATCCAGCCCCAAGTTGTCTTCTCGTTCGTTAAAATTTAAGCTATGACGCGCTTTATTGCATTACACAGGATGTGATTAGATAAGAGTTTGTTCTATTCAGATGAATGTCAATAATTGCATTGTATTGTTTGAGGCGGTGAAAATCACCAAGTAATCTTCATAATATCTCATCAATTTTAAGGTATTTTTGCATATTTTACTCTTCTGTAGGCAACACTACTTATGAGAGAACGTAATCGGCTAATCGCCTGTAAGAGACAAATGGTTAACAATTGGGTTTGATAACAAGTGAGTGGTAACTTGATTAACCGATACCGTTTTAAAGAGGATATTTGATTATTATAATTCGTGGAGAGGGTATCATCTAAGTACACGAAGTATTTATTTCATATTCTATGCAAAATCATGGAATCAGAATGCCTTACCAGCATAAAATGAATTTCCCCGAAAAAATGTAAGTAAAATTTGAGTTTAAATTTGGTTATAGGTGCCCTATATTTATTGAGAATTTTCGAAAAGCCACCACCGATTTTGGATGCCCAATCTCCTGAAGTCAGTTTCCAGACCGTAACGTTGTGGTCATGATTATATGTTCTTAATATGGATAACGCGATTTTACTTGGGGAAGTATGCTTAGCTTATATATGTTGATTTTTCATGCATTTTGGACGCAGAAAGATGAATGGTGCGGAAGTACAAAAAAGCTAGTTTAATCGTAAAACATATCTTCTTATCATCTGTTTGCTTTCGATAAAATAGTTTATATAGTGCTGAATATAGCATGATATTTAATATGGTTTTTTACGCTCGATTAATAATTTACCACCGCCTCGTACGTTGTTGCCGTTCTGAAAGAGAAAGAAGTGCTTTGAGGGGTTTCTATAAATTTCCCAAGGTCGGCGGAGGGAGCCGTTATGAGGCATTTGCTCACGTTAGTCGACATAATTTCTCGATTGATTCCAAAGCTATCTTAATTTATGTCATGTCAAGAATATATTACTGGTTATTTTTTAATGAAGTAATATATATCTATTCTGTTATCAGTAAGGTTGCTCCCAATGCATGGCCAGAAGGGCGACTGTTTGCATTCTTATTTGATTGAAAGATGAAAATCTCCTAGCTTAATGTAATGCACGATGATTTCGATCGAGAGTTATTCATACCCCACCCTCGTATAACTCCCCAGAAACTGTGAAATAATCCATTTAGAATTTATTTGGTTCTATTATTTCTCTCAAATGTTTGTTTCGAGACAATCCAATTTTTCGTGACGTCTATTCAATACGCTAGCATTTTATTTGCAGTTGTTCAAATGAATAAAAATGAAGGAATTAAGCATGTAACATAAGATATAATGTAGCATATACGTGCCTCTTATAGTTTGCATTAATGACCGCTAATGGCGACTTCTGATTCTCCTTCCTTGTGTTTTAAAACAACTCGTATATTCCAAATTACTTGCTACCCCAAGCGGTGAGGTAATAGCTTCACTTCGAGTAAGAAATTATGTACATAATGCGAAGGAAAGTCGTACGCACATCTTCAATAATAATTTACCATTGAAAAACTAGACATAATAAGAAAAATAAATTGTGACTTCGATATGAAACGTAGCGCTATGTGGAAGCGAATTTAAGGAATTCGAGCTGTCTCTAGGGTGTGATTTGATAATGTATGTTATGCAACGCTTTCATGGAGTTTCCATAACCTGCCTCGATCCGCAACATTTCCTTCAATGGCTGCTTAATGGTTCATGTCGCATTTTATGCATCGGTGCGACTCCAACGCATCGCATAATGCTTGTCGTCACTGTTCGCTATCTTCTAATTTTAAGCACGATTGATGGCGCGTGCCCATTGAATAATGCTAAGGCTTTAATTTCTTGCAAATTAGAAGGTTTTGTTTCTTTCATTTTATTATTGGTGCTTCATCTTTTCAACGATATCTTACTTTTAAGTATATTTCCATCTCAGTCTATGGAGTGGCGTTATGCCAGCCAGTGTTCTTCTAGATGACTCAGCAGAAAATATCCTTGAGCGTTTTTCAAAGGAATACTTTTGAATTAAGCGCCCGATTTACTTTTTTTCTGGACGCTACTTTGAAGATAAATATTCAAATAATATGTAATATCGCATAATGGTGGTTACTGAGGGACGGGCTTAGGAGTATTCAATTGAGCCGTGGTGTGCATTATGGTCGGCTGTCACTGTTGACATAAATGTATTTTGAATTTATGTGTAGCCTTTTCCTTTGTATTTGCGAAAAAACTTTAATAAGTTAAGTTTAATTTGATATTACTCACAATTTACGATTATATTGATTCTATTCCATAAAACATTAAAATGTTGTCTGGTACTGTCTCCACTTCCAGCTCTCTCAATATTGTTCGCTGGTTGAATCGCGTATGACGGATGAAACCTGTATGCCGAATTCATTATTCTTCCTCTCTTGATTGAATCCTGTATTCAGTAGGAATTGAATAAATTGAGTTCTTTATTCTCTCCGAGGAAATATTTGCTGCATTTTATTTTGATAAATTATTATTGTATTTGCATTAGTATTACCTGGAGAAAGATAATTCAGGTAATTGAGCATGATATCTTTCAAATGAAACTAGATCTTAAAATAAAATTGAAATTTATGTAATTTGAAGATGCATGGATGAGTGCTTTTTTTATTAATTTCTGTGACGAACATTTAATGCTTCAAGGACCTACTTCTGTTTATGTTTCAATCCACTGTAGAAGATCGCTTTGTTTGAAGAATACTGGAGAGGAAATTAAATCATCAGGAGTAAGTTCGGATAAATGCTACATGCGTAATTTTTTTAATTTTAGAACGGTATCACTGGCAACAGATTTAACGGTGAATGAATGGATTGTATTAAATAATCGGAAAACACTGGATTAGGTTTTTTATTTTATTTTCTTCTGAGAAGTTATCCATGACTGGTTGGAAGATCCTGTAGGACAGGTTCCTCTAATTACTTTACAAAATTTCTTAATTTATTTGGGATATAGATGTTTTCTAAAACAAGTTCTGCCGAAATTTCTCCGAAAAGGATTTAGAGGAATTAATATAATGTGATATAAAAGTTTTTTTACTGTCTTAAATGTACATGTTCTCGGACCTGCTCCCGAGAAAGCACTCGGAGAGTTTTTAATACCTGTCTGGCAGGGTTCGTGTGGCACAGCAGAACGCTTGGTTATTGTAGTTATAAAAATAATTATGCTGCCACTGCCATTAAAAAGGCAGTATATATCACTCTTGAAATATTATCATTTAAACTACTATATTTGTGTCATCGTATACGAGCAATACACTAAGTTCTGGGAGCACCGGTGGAGAAGGTTGGGTCGGTTGAAGTTTTAGCGGACGAGGTCGCCATACGCATTTAAGCAACCGTAAACTGAAAATTTGAAAAATTATGACAGGGTGTCCAATACTTTCCAAGCTAAAATCTATACTCTTCAATATTTCGTTTACATTGATTACACTGAGTCCACGGCCAATAGTGCCTCATAAATAAGAAACTGTTGCACTCGGGTTTTTCTGCAGCCTTCAAAGATCCATTTTCTTTTATTTATCGAGAAATATTGCTTCGCAAATTACGGTATCGGTTTTTTTATCATTTTGCTGCAGCTGCTTCAAATCAACAGTAGAAATTCATCATGGCTATGAAAAATTAAGCGATGTTCGCAATAAAATATTGCATCTCCAATTAGAATCCTTCTTTTACACTTATACTATTACTTATTATACTATTATTATCTACCTGTAAATTATTGTAATGAAAATGTATCTGTCATGACTGCGTAAAATGTGATGTGAGCAGAATTTAGGTAGGAAGTTCGTCAGTTTAAAATAATCGTGTGGTCATGACTTTGACAGCGAAGAAACCACTGGCGGATTGGTCGGGGAAGTTGTTACAGTGGGTTCCCATCTAAATACATTGAGCTCAGCAAAGACTTCGTAAATGGACCTCCAAGTTTTTTCTTCACTTACGGGAGAAAGGATAAGAGCAGAATTTTATGTACTTCTCGAGGAGACAATGTATCATATGCATTTTATTGAAGGTTTCACAGGTTTTATGACCCTCTAAATTAGCTAAAATTAGCTAAATTCTCTCTTAAATTTTCTCTGATAAACGTGACTCGGAACGCAGTGAGAATTTCTCGAGCAATATGTTTAGTGCAGAGGCAGGAAAATGGTCTTTGAGCCGAGAGAGGTTTACAATTTGTTCTGGAAAATTGGCGAAACTTTTCTGACAGTTATTATAGAGTTTAACATAGTTGAGGAATAACAATTTCTCACCCATTAACATAAATAACTAGAGAATCATTTTCTCGAGGTTGAATGATTAAGCTGATGGTAACTCTCACACGCTACTTTTCTGTTTAATTTATTGAACTCAACACTATCCATTGCCCTGTGATGGGAGAATCGTAATGAATGTCTTATTATACTTCATCGAAACGAATTTACTGTAGTAAAATTGTTTTCAAGAAGACTTCTAAATTATTACGATCTCAATTAATCCATTCCCACCGTCACGGGGCCTTACGGAGTTAACTTATTACTCGTTATGACTCCAGACATTCAGTTCTGCCCATTTTTTATATTATCACGTAGAAATATACATTGTGGGATACTACCATTACAATGAAGCAAAAAACTATATGTGCAAGATCTAAAGGACTTACCAATACCTTTGAACATATTAAAGACTTGAATTTTTCATAGCACAATGTTAACTTTCCGGCTCAACAAATAAATGCACCTTCTTGTGCAATCCATCTGCATACCAATAAAGAATCTGCTAGAGTGTGAGTAATATTACTTGGTGAGTTGCGGAGTATGCTTTGTCTCTTTTTGCTCTATACTTGGTAGTAGTATTGGGTCTCCAGCTTTTTTGGTAATAAATATCTGAAGAAAGTCAATGAAAGAATGGTAAGTGGAAAATGATGTTTAACTTGAGGCTTTTAGGATCTGAGTCTTTCCCGGTGAATGCTTAGAGTGAAGAGTTCCCGAGTTTCCAGTCGGGGATTTGTGTTAAATTAGACCATTCACCCTGAAGACGATGGCAGACTATGTCATCGAAACGTCGCGTCGGTGCAGTTTAACGCCATTACCCGGCTGGAAAACCGAGAACTCTTTATTTTGAGGCTTTTAATTGGAGTAAATGTTCAAGTTATATCCTTGTCCTGAAAATATTGGCAGCCCTCTTATTGTAATTGTCTTTTCCAGTTTCATTTATTTGCATTGCGTCTTCATTACTAAATGCCCGCTGTTGCGTTGAAGCTAAAATTCAAATTACGAATTGTGTTAACTGAATCCCTAAGTGAATGTTTTGTCTTAAAACTTCCTCTATAGATGTCACTAATTGTCAAGGCGGAACAAATTTTAGTCGCACAAATGTAACTGGTTAATGTTCGTATAACATGAAAAATTAATGGTTACGAAATACTTTCGGTGAGCCTCTGAATAAAAAACCTTCTCAGATGGAATCAGTGCATGTGAAAGAGCTTTTAAATTCCGCTAATGACAGATTCTTACCACCTAATTACCGGGTACTCATATTATATTGAAGCTAAGATTCAATTTCTTTTCTGCGCAACAAATTACGTTCTGGTGCCTTGACTGATGTTATTTTTTAGCGACGGAGTGTTGTCAATTTGCTTCATAATGAACTTGCCATTTCAGAGTCAAAAACGAGAAGCGTTGTAACAGCCCTCTCAAGGACTTGTTATGAAAAAGTGGAAAGATATTGTCAATGTCACTGCCATTTTCTTATGTTTTTAATCTTGAGATATTTTCCAGTGTTATACCATAATTTTCTTTACTTGACCACTTTAAGTGAAACAATCACTTCCTTATTTGGTCACTCATTATTTGATAATAATTATTCATTTTTACTCCTTTGTCGTGCGGTTCTAGAGCCTACCATGGTAAAAAGGAATTTCTATGGACTAAAATTGACGATGGACTTGTACGAACGACCGTTTACTCATCCATTTGTCGCTCTTGAAAGCACTTACGAGTCGTTAAGAATGGAGGGATGGCAAACATAAATGCATACCTTTACATTCAAGTTGGCTACAATACGCAGAGATAGACCCCGAACGGCACAGTACTGGTGTGAATTTCTCATCTGAAATACCTTGGGTTGCGCGGGAATTCTCTTAATTTTCTCAAGGGTGTTCTTGCGTCATTGTTGAGTTGAAGCTAAAATTCAAATTACGAATTGTGTTAAGAGAGTCCCTAAGTGAATATTTTGTCTTAAATGAGAATTTTTGCTAGGGGAAAAAACCTTCCTATTCCCCCATTCGTCAACCCACCCCAGTAACTATTATTTTTCTACTCTTAGGTATTATATAGTAGAAGTGGCATTATGTGATATCCTTCTGGTGGTGAGAGTTGAAACACGCAATATGGCGTTGAAACTGGCGCTGGCATCGGGTATTTATATTTGTTTGACATCCCTTTATTCTCTAAAACTCTCACGACGTATGGTGGTCGGTACTTTGGTTTTGCGATCGTGGAGCATTAGAGCCGCTTGCGTATGGTCGAGCGGAAGTGTGGAAACGAGCCAGCCTCCGCCCGACAGCGCATGCAAACCCTCTCGTAATGATCGCCCTTACTGCTGGCTTTTGTCACCCGTTCCCCACTGATGTCCTTGGGCTCCCTCCACCAGTCTCAACTTTCCCGCCAGCGCTAGCGGCGGGCTTCGAGGCCCAGGCGAAATAAAAGCAGCGCGGAGAAGGCCGAGCTCTGCACGGGGCTCCTCCGAACGCAATGGGGCGTCGGATGGCAAGGAGCCGATGCGAAATTAATGCAGCCTTCTCGAAGCTCTCCTTCGTTCATCAATGTAGGCATTCCAGCCCATAAGTGGTAGGTCTATGGACATACATTTCTGCCTACTATTTCCTCCGGGGAGGTTAAAAAGGAAATTGAGGAGGCAAGTCCTAGCGCGCTTGTTAGACGACAGGGTAAATTCTCGAAGTGTCGATTACAATGAAGATGGAGCACATCCATTTATGGAAATAAGTATATTTCACAGAATATAGCGGAATCGCCTATCACACGTTCCCCGTGTCAATGCGGGCAAACGTCTGCTCTGGCGATATCACTAGTAGAGGTATGCATGAATAGGTACCAAAAAATCCTTCACAATTAGACGCCCAAGGCGGACGAATACTTCAATAAACGTTTGATTAGGTATCTCTCCGCTTGTTATTACGCATGGAACTCTATTTAACTTTAACGGCTCCTTCCAATACACTCATGGGAGAAGATAAAGGAAGAGGTGCGTTTTGTAGCCAAAATAATACTCAACCTTTGAATGTTTTTTTAATGGAGATGCTCGGAAAAATAATGCAAGCACCTGAAACGTAAGTATACGGGTGGATTCCAACTAATTCGTCTCATAAGCGTAATGACCATTGAATAAGGTAGCGCGGGGGAATGTGAGTGCCAATAAATTGACCCTCTTGCCAAAAAATTGACCTTTCGACCTAATTAAATGGATCAGTGGTGCAGTAAAGCTCCGAAAATATTGGTACTAGGAGCGTAATTATCGCGATATCGTTATGATTTATCCTGAGCAGTTCAACATGGGAATAATGTCCTGAAAATCATTACATGAATCATAAAATTTATTGTGTGCTTTAGTAGTATTGAGTGAATCATTTGGTAGCATAGAAACATGATTCTTTTTCGCTCGTTGAGAAGTCAGCCCTTGCTTCTTCATCTTCATAAACCGACTGCAATGGCGCAATTAACTTCTATATTAAAATGTAATGTCATGTCCCCTTTACAAGCACCTAGATTTTCCCGGCCTCTGAGAGATTTTTCCTTACACTTCTGTCATATAACAATCGATTTTCCAATAGCGCATCTCTTTTCAGCACCTCGTATCTATTGCGTCCATTCTGACTCTCCAATATTCGTATCCTCAGATTAAAGTAGAAACTAATTGGAGAATACATACTAAGGTCCTTGAAGGCTCATAGACTACAGTGGCTTAGGCATTGTGATAGAATGAACGAAACTGCCATGCCAAAGATGATATTAAATGGAAAATATGTTTATCTAGAAAGAGAGGAGAACCCAGGCTGACATGGTTAGACAACACACTCAAAGATCTCGGTAGAATTAAAGTGAGAGGCTGGAGGAGTAAGGCAGAAAACAATTAACAGAGGAGAGGGATTTGCTGGAGGCCGAAGCTGTGGAGCCGAAGGGAAGGAGGGAATGACGGAAATGGCGTAGCAATGCAGTGAAGCCTGTGCTTTTGTGGCATTTGATGCACTTCAGATTCAATGAAGGATTCAGTGCCTTTAGGTTATAATTTTCCAGTTTTCATGTTTCTTGAAAAATTATTACCCTAAAATGACAATTCCCTTGCTAATATCTACGTTTACTGCAAATTGACTGTTTCATTCAGCATAATCGAGTGCGCATTTCAGTAGGTTAAATACTACCGTGTGCCATCGTACCGGATTATTCCATTTATTCTCTTTTATTACCTATGTCCTTTTCCTTCTCCCCTCCTCTCCTGCACTTGCCCAAAATGCTCCTGTCTACTGCCCTTTACAACATGTCGTAACCTCTCTGTATGCCCTCCAGACGAATTTTCTGCCTCCTTATAATGTTTTATAACGGACCGATAATGCCTTATGACCGGGGTCGACCCGGTGGCGGCGGGGTAAAGTCCCCGCCTGCCGGGTCGCGGGTTCCTAACCCGTGGGTCGCGGGTTCGAGTCCCGTCTGGGTAGAAAATTATCTGCCCAGGACATGGGTGTTTGTGTTAATGAGTAATGTGGAAGAGAGGACTAGAAAGTCCTAATATCGCTCAAATAAATGAAGACGGCATTATTATTATTATAACACCCTTCATTCGCATCGTACCGTCTCCTACTCATACGATTTTCTCTTACCTACGTAAATCCACAATTTCCCCATAGTTTTTTGAACCAATTAAAAGATTTCAATCCGTATTAGGGTTTCACGTAGTCTTTCCCCATTGTCTTTGCTTAATTTTATCGTCATTAATTCCCTTCGCTCCACTAACACTTTCTTTGCATCCACAATTTTTCGCCTTTGCGTCCTTACTTCTGGAACTATTCTCATACATCCAGCACCGGTCCGTGGGGGACGGGGGGACAACCTCGTGTGAACGGAAGAGATTTGTTATTTTTTATATGACGATTGATCGTTATTAATTTTTAATTACCCTAGTTTGTAGGAGGTGGTGGGAGAGATTCCATGTTTTATTTTCGGATGGCCTTTTCATTTATTTTCTTCTCTTTTGCGTAGTCAAGGAGCCCGTCTCCCAAGCGTCTCTCCTTCCTCCTTACACGGCAACGTACCCACCTTTCCCCACCCGCGCCGAGCATTGAAAAACTCACCCAAGGTCTCCTGACCAACTTGCCGTTTCACTTGACGATGGTCAGTGGCAAATTTTTTGTTTTTGATAAAAAGTACTCGCTGTCGGAAGGGCCTCTCTGAAATCACTCTCTCTCTCTCTCTCTCTCTCTCTCTCTCTCTCTCTGCTAAGTTACTATGATATATATCCCCGTCATCCTCGCGTCCCTTGAGCATTAAATTCGCCCAGCCTTGCGCGAAATCGAAAGAAAGGTGCCCGGGTGCCGCGAATCTTTCAAACGTTAACGAGTTTACCGCGCTTTAAAAGCGTCAAGGCTGGAGGAATAAGGTCCAATGCTTCGACTTTCGTGGGCCATTCGACTATTTCCGCCAAATGAGTCAGCATTATTTCGGTAAGAATGTGTTGATATGTTATTTTTCTTGGAATCGTGCGTCGTGCTATTTGATTGTTTTATTGTATTTTTTGCTGAAACGAGATTTTCTTTCCCTTCACTTAAATTTTAATTTCCGTCGCTAATATTTCCATCCAACTCTTTTAATCTCTATAGTGGAACTGATGATATTTCCTGGCCCTCTCATAAATTTCCCTAGTACAGTGTAGTTTCGCGTGGGTAGGAAATATATATACTAGTATACCTTTGTGAGACTATGAATCTCTTTGATCTTTCCCCAGCCCGCTATCTGCGTGACATTTATCAAGTAAGTTTCCGGCGCTCTGTTCGAGGCCGTAGAAATTAGAATTGTAAATGATGATGGGCGATCAATTAGCAAAACCAGTCTCATTTAATCATCTAATAAAAACAATTAAATACTAATTGTCTTTCAGATGAGAGATATCCGTCTATAATGAATGCTGACTGAAAGAAAAATGAATGCATTTCGAACGGAGGTCAACGAAAAAAAATCAATGAACGAATTTAAACTTGTACTGTTTTTTTCTGCAGTTTCTGTTGAATCATGTTTAGTTACGATGACGTAAATGATGTAATTTCTCCTCTAGTTCGTTACTTTCTGGAATAGTTTTTTTATGTTTAGAATTAAAAAGACGTGCGTAGTTTGCTCGACAGTTGAGAAAGAAGCAAAAGCAATGTAGACATTAACTAAGAAGAGGTAATAACGGGATTACGCATTTCTGTCAGTGGAAATGTAAATTTACCTAATATTAAATGATAGTCTCTAATGAAATAGGTCGCTCTTTGGAAGCAAAATGTACACTCCTAGGTGTGAGAAAAGATGCGGAGAGATTGAGGAAATGAGATGGATAGTAAGGGATACGAATAAAAGAGGGTGGGGCTAAGATATCTTGGGAGGAAAGAAAGTTTCTGGTGAAAGTTAGAAGACTGGATAAGTAGGTGTAAAACGTTTTAGGAGACAATAGAATTACAAATAGGTATGTATCTTGAAAACATCGCCGTCCTTTCATCCTACATAACTCGAGCTCATGTTCATTGTTTCTTTGTCATAGATTTACTTCGCTGTCAGTAACAAGTTGCGTCTGTGAATATGTTAAAGAATGTGATAGTTAATTGATAAAGGGATAATGCTTGGGTGGATGAAAGGCAGGCATTTAGATTGCAATGAAGTGCGGTTAGAAGTAGAGGTACCCGGATGAGTAGAGTGATTTTATAATTGATGATTGAAAGTAAACCTGGTATTTAGTAATAGTCGTGTTTAGTAATTTGTTGTATAACTAGGGTAGTTAACCGACAACTAGGAATATATTTGTTATTTAGAGAAACTGGTTTGTTTGGTAGCAAAAAGATTGTTTGGGGAATAGAGGAAGTGGAATGGAAACTTTAAGTTGTCATCGGCCCACTGTCAACCAAAGGCGTAAAAAGCCCCTCAAATGAATTCTCATTTGACACAGAGAGCACTACATTTGATGTCACTAAAGCGAATATTGGAATTTCTGCGAATTATTCCTTAGGTTTCAGGATTAATTACCGGACCCTTAAAGGTGCACACCAGATCAATTCACGCTGACCAATTTGTGATGGGTAATGCCCTTACTTGAACTTGAAGAACTTGCGCTGGAGCACGATTTGGCCAGTAGGTTTGTCCTCAAAGACCGATTTAGTAGGTGAATAGTACGTTGTTTTGACGTAAAAATTGCGTCATCGTTGATGTTTCAAAATTCCGAGAACTTCCTGTGACACAAATCAGTGAATATTTAAAACAAGCAGGCGAATAATTTTGTTAAAAAACGTTTTGAACAAAAAATGCAATTCGGAATCGACTTTTGTCGGTGTAATTGTGCTAGAAAGGAACAATTTTGTTAGATTGTCTTTCAAGGGCGATATAGTTAGATTCGCTGATTTGATAGACACAGTTTAGACGCCGATGTTCTCTACAGTCTCGATGTCTCAACGATTCATAGCAGTAATTATCAGCCATTTTTATTTAGCTTTGTTTCCCCACTTCACCGTAGTTCATGATATATTTGGCTCACTTCTTAAGCTATTCTTACTCCGAAGATGAATTTTTACAAATGTGCGGATGTTTTAGAATCGATTTCAGTCTGTGGTTAATTCCATAAAATTTACTGTGCAATACTGAGTAAATCAACAAACTGAAATTTTGCTGCTATTGTATAATCTGCAGAACGTCACAAATTGTTGAATTCTGGTCCAGATTCCCATCCTCCACCCGAATTCTCAACTGATAGAGAGAACCCTTGAGCTAAAAAATGTCACTTCTGTATAGGACACCAAGCTTGCGATCACGGATCTCCGTGACGCAATCACCCGAATTACTGGATTTTTCTGCTGTACTCAAAGGTATTAAAATGTCATTGTCACTTTTCAAGTTTTGTCAGGTATATCAAATCAATTTTTTCGATTAATGCAGTATGTTATTTGGGCAATGCCTGTAAGTGATGACCATTTGGTAGTCTTTTGCGTTTTGGATAGCGGTTATACTTTCCTGACGGTGAGGCAGTTATCGCCCAGTGTTACAATGGCTTAAGCTATTAAACACGGAAGCTCATCGAGGAATATAAAATATGGAATCTAGAAATATATACGCGTAAGACACAATATATGTGTGTCTGAAGCCACAAGAAAAATCTTGTCCTTGAAACGGAGAAAACATAAAACGATGTGATGCATGCAAATATCTGGGAATGAAACTTTCACGAGAAGGAACGAAGGACAAAAGAGATGTAGCATAAAAATCAATATTCTTATTAAACAGTGCCCTGGGAACAGAACATCTCAAAAGAAAAAAAAAAGTATTTATAAAACCATTTAGAAAAGCATTTCAACGTACAGTTGTGAAATATGGGTGATAAAATAGAGAACCGCAAAAAATGCTGAATGCTTCGGAAATAGATTATTGGAGACGTGCGGCAGGAAATTCAAGGATATAATGAGTAACCTATGATAGAATGAGAGAAATTATGAAAATAACAAGCACATTAACAGTTGAGATATGGAAAAAGTAGTTAGTATGGTATAATCATTTTCAGCAAATGGACAAGGGTAGGCTCCAAAAACAGACCCAAAATTGGGAACCACACGGTAAGAGAAACCTGGACAAGCCAAGAAGAAGCTGGATAGATGGTATAAAAAAGAGCTCAAAGAGATAGATATGGATGAAAATCTGTGGCAGGGCAAATAACCGTTACAAATATTTAACGGTAACGACCACGAGAAAGAAATAGGCGTGATCCAAAGCCAGATGCTTTATTGGCGAAATGGCATTAATAATTCCGAGTGAAATTCGAAAGTGATGACTGTTCTGAAAGGATTTGTATATGTACCAAGCACGGCGTTTCGTGTTGTCCCACCCGAACCGCGTCACCGGGGCTCCTCATTAAATCAGACTCTGGATTACAACATTATGGAAATCAAGCGAAATTCCACTCCGTCACACTTTCGATTTCCGATCGGTACCGACGACTCGTGCCAAATGAGCTTCGGCAAAGCGTGCATTTTTATTGGTTCTCCGGAATCCCGGGAATGCACTGTCCTCCTTTTCATCCCCTTCGCCTCTCACGCTGTTTCCCCTCATAGGCGGAGGGTGTAACTATTTGAGAAATCGCTCATATAGGGAGTGTCGTCTTTGCAACAAACCCCCTCTTCCTCCTCCACGCAACAATGGATGCGACAATGCCGCACGCTCCCGTCGCCTGCCTGGGCGTCGCCCCATAATTTGGTTTCCCCTGGGCGAGAGATAGTGTCTTTTTTGGGCGTGCCTCCACTACCACGCGGGTCGTGTTTAATCTCTTTTTTCCTTTCCTCACTCCTCCCGCGTTAGTCGTGATGGATATCAGCGTTCATTTCCCCGCCCGCTTGAGGCGTCCGTTTTAACATATTAAAGAGGTGTCCCGCAGTCGGAAGACTCAAGTGCGTTCGGAATCGCTTTTGCCTCTTCAACACTCTCTCGTTGTTTCGTAAAACGGTTCGTTGCCTCTTGTCCCGATTGGGTTGGTTAAAGGAAGAGACGCCCGAACGCAATTAAAAGCTCATTGTGATGCAAAACTCAGGTAAGCTAGGGAGGTGGGGAGGGTGGATCACACGCTGGGTATATGTCGAACTGGAAGGCAATGAATGAAAGATTTTGTTCTCTGGTAATAGTTGTCATTAAGGGGAGGCGACACAGGGCTGAAGTCGTCTGTGACAGCTTGGGAGATGGTCAGGTGATTTGGACGGTGGGTGGAATATTTAGGAAGCGAAGGAAGGGTGTATTTTTAATTTGCGTCGCTAATGGTTCCTCTACTCTGTCTTTCGGTGCTTAAGAGGTTGATGTCACATCCGACGGACCGAAAGACTAACTAGAAGTGCTCTCTGATCTCACAGTGGATTTGTAGAGGCAAACATACCACCGGAGAATTAGCATTTAGAGATACAAGACCCTACACCATCGGTGACCAGCTCTATCTCGCATAAAGATTTATAGATAGATTATTTATTAAAGTAACATTAGATAATAAATACATATAAATTTTGAGAACCCCTGAGGCAGACAGACCTATGCTGGGGTTTCCATCATTCATGCCATATCAAAGACGTGTGTAAATAACAAGCCATAATTCTGATCTAAACATATACATACATTTATTTACGGGCGCATCTAGAAAAAAGGTTTTTCCCGAACGAGACATGTTCACATTGTTTTCCTTGTAATATTTACAATTTTTTGCATGTTCTACATATTCTCACACCACCATGCATTCACATGCATATCCATGTTGGCACACAACCGTATGTTAGGTTTTGAAATTTAAAAATGTAATCGTTATAAATAAACATTATAGAATAAGTGATATTACTATGCATTTTAACAAGGCATCGTAGTTCATATATTTTAAGTGCAACATAATTTTGACTTCATGAATGTTAAGGAAAAACATTCTACATCTTTTACACCGTATTACCATAGTTTAAGTTTATTTTCGGCAATTTCCAGGATATTTTTAACATCCACCCCCACGGGGTAAGAAGATATTCCCTTTTAGAATAAGTGGATTGGGTTGCGAGTACGACTTTTTTCTTTGATGACAATTTTTTAATTCCTCTGGGTCAAATGCCAAACTTTTTAAAGATATTTTTCGTTGAAATCCGCAGAAGTTTTCCATGAGAAATCCTTTATTTAAATTATCATTCCTCCGGGTTGTTTATTTCTTTTCTCTGTTTCATTGGTGATTTTGAGTTTCATGCAACTTCCGCTCGACCAACGTCCTCATGTTTCTTCGTGCAGGGATTGAAGCTTCAATTGAGTGACTCAAACCTCGTTCCAGTTTTCCCTTTGTCTGAAAATGTCCATGAATTGGTCACACAAGTATATAAAAACGGAGTGTAGATCGGTCAAAGATTATCCTTGCAGTTTAACTCACGCGTGATCTCATCCACTGACGTGTCTTCAGACAATGTTCTCTCATCGAGCTCAGTGCACTCGTATATAGGTCGGCTGTGTATTGCTCAGCCCTCGATGGTGTCCTCAGGCTGGACGGAAATGTAAACGAAGTGGGCGTGTCTATGGAGCCTGGAGGTCTACCGAGCTCTCCCAGTGTCTGAAAGAGGGGTGGGAGGTATATCGCACGGGAAGGATGCTGAAATTTTCCATTTCGATTTGTTTGCTGTCATTCAGCCACATTGGTTCACCTATTGTGCATGCCTGTGGATCTCCTTGCTCTCTCATGTTTCCAAGAGGACGATAATCCCCGAAGAAAGGCGAATAAGGGAATGGATATATTCTGATGTAATTGTTGAGATGAAAAATCAACTTCCTGATCCGTATGTGTTCTAAAAGTACGAAGTATTCCATCGAAGCTGAGTGATTTTAACTGATGTTTATTTACGCTTTCTCAGTGTCGGCAGCTATACTGAGGTTGTCAGGTACTGTCCCTATCGTATCGATGATGAAAAATAAAATGTAAATCTACTGGAGTACAACGGATTGCTAAAATCGCATCGAATATATTTCCCCCACTACAGGTGTCCAAACGCTCTGTTGCTAATTTTTGGGGATACTATGTTACAAAACGCCTATCGCTCTTTTTTATTTTTATTCTTTATCAAATAGTGGGGCAGGGTGTCCACTGACTGGGAAAACCGGGAAAATCGGGAATTATTCGTGGATTTTCAGGACCGGGAAATGTTCGTGGATTATTGGTGAATTTCTGGTTTGAGTCGGGGATTTTAATAATTATCATTTCAAGACAAAGAAATCCTTATTCTATGCGTAAAATCAACAACGATGATTTTAAGTATATCTGTTATTTGACAACTGTACATGGTGTAATGGTTTTACTGTTGGCATGAATAAATAAATCAAAGACGAAAACTTAGTGGATAAAGTAAAGTAAAAAAAGGAGAAGTAGAAAAACTAATAGTAAGCCTACTTCTGGTTTAATCGTCTTAAAACCAATATAAAACCTAGTGCCAATAAAACTACACATTTGATTACTCTATTTTAGCACTTATATCTATGTGCGATTTTCCACAGAGAAAAAAATCATCCGCCTTGACCGGGATTCGAACCCAGATCCCTCGATTTCCGGCCGAGTGCTTTAGCCAGTTAAGCTACCGAGGCGTCCTCTTCACCTGTGGATTTTGTGAAATCGAGGGATCCGGGTTCGAATCCCGGTCAAGGCGGATGATTTTTTCTCTGTGGAAAATCGCACATGTGTCCATTGCGGGTGACTCCGTAAAAGTGGAACTCCGTGGCTAGTCCCGGATAGCTTGAAATTTGTCCCTTATATCTAATTTAATTATTTATAATTATTTATTTACTTTATTCTTGTGTTTATTTCTTTATTCTTAATTGTGGGTTTAACCAAAAAAATTCATATTCTACATAAAACTGGTGAAACAACACTTTGGCTCATATAAAAACCGCGATATTATAAATTGGAATGTTGTATAAGTTTACCTTGAAAACCTGGAATTATGCTTGAATTTAATATATTGACTTCAGTGAACACCCTGTGGGGGGATTTAAGGATGATGGAGCCACGAGTGAATGACTATTTGGATGAGTTTGCGTGGCATCGTCCTCCTGTCGCCGATTTTTACATTGTTAGAGCCATCAACTTGAGGCTTCCGGCCTAAAACATTTCCGAAGCGGCCTTAATTTTCTCCACGCACGAAAAATTGCGTATGGCACTTGATTGCATAAGTCTTTTACCCGTGTAGTTTATTGTTCATGGACTTGTATCTTTACATCCATACATTCATTTGTACTTACGTCTAAAATTTACGTACCCATTGCTCCAATACTTGCGAATAATTGAATGCCAATTACCTCGTTGGTGGAAGTATGTTCCGAAGTGAAACCCCTCAACAGAGCCTAGTTCCATCATTCTTCGCGAGCTGCATGCGATTTTTTCCGCCAAAATCACCCCGTCGGAACTTTTGGGTCAGAGTTTTATGTTTCATGGCGTGCGACAGATTTGCGCGGTTTCCGCGGGGCTTTTGTCCGGAGTCGTACCCGGTGTCCGTTTTCGCGCGGTTTTGATAAGGTCTCTCTTCCTTTCAATGTCCGAGATCTCCTCTGGTCGAACAAATGCGGCGCCGGCGACCGAATTACGAGACAATAAATACTTCCGGTGTATTTTTTTAAAGCGATACTTGGAAGAGGGAAGGGAAGTTTTTTATGTGTTTTTTCCTATCGCCAAATCTTTGACTGCGAGAAGGTGAATGGTCGACCTCACGTCATTTTAAACATATGTACTTAAGTCATTGAATCGAAAGAAAAACTTGGATTTTTACGTCACGGAGTTATCTAACGTAATCGTGGTGTAAACGTGTAATCTTTGTTAGCTAGATTTGTACCTTTTCTGATAACGGTTCTAAGGTGAAGCTATTGATGGATTATAATATCAAATACATTTGGTTATGCTTAAGGTATTTATTAAAGTGATGCCGTTATTTCACAATATAATTCCAGAAACCGTTATTGCCATTGTCGATTTTTACTTTGGAATTCCTTTCGTGTGCGTTTCATCGATTGGTTGTTCAGGAAAAAGTTTCCTCCTGCATTAATGCATCATTAATTGATGGTCTGGTATGAAATAGAAAAGCTTTATCAATTTTCAGTCAAAGTGTATGAATCTTTAGCTGTCTCACCACTGGGTTGTATAATTATTGGTGGTTAGATAATAGGCTGAACCAGAAAACTTGTTTGAATGGAAATGATATGGATGAAAGGATTAATCAAGTGCAGTTTTTGAAAAAATCAATGTAGGTAGACCACTTCTTGGATTGAAATCAATTTAGATGCGTCTCTGTCATCATTATCAATTTTGCATCTACAATTTATCTCTTTAAAGCTTAGGCCGCGATAAAAATTGTTTAGTGGCACTTTATTCATTTGTTTACCCCTTCATTTTATTTATATTCTACGCCTAATCGCAAGAAACTTCGAAAATTTCAGAGCGCCGATGAAATAACATGAAATGTCAAGTTTCATGTAAACTTGAGACTAGCTCTCTTAGAAAGATATAGCGATTAGATACTTTTTATGTCAGTTTCATCCTTTGTCTTATCCTTCATATTCCTTTCAGAGATTGCAGGTAGCAATATAATGAATTATGGTAAAATTATGTAAGAGTTAGGAAGTACATATAGACTTCTTATGATGGAATGGCCACTTTAAGTTGTAAGCTCACTTGTGTAGGAAAATTAATATTGCAGGAAATGTTTTCCTTTAAGTGGCTGCTGTTAAGTTAAATTATATTTCTCATTCCGCCACCAAGTCCACATGAATACCTATAAAGTTGCCCTTGATTCATGATCTCATTCTCTTGTTTACGGCTTCGAGAGATTCAAAAGTATATGAATGAGTTGTGTACAGAACCGTCACTACGAAAAATGTGTACGGTGTTGTAGATTCCTAAAAAAAAGTATTCATGCGCCTGTTTGACCATTATTGAAGGATGTATAGTGAGTGTACAGGAGCGTAACGGAGACGTGATGCTCGGGAAGTATTTCCCGAGGGCGAAATTCTTCTATTTTTTGCTGCGCAAGCAGCGGTTTGTCTGGTGGTCGTAAAAGGTAATTTTATATTCGTAGTTCAAGTGTTGAGAGCATCATTGAGAATTGCCTAGGGTATATAAGTTTTCTCTGTGTGTTTTTTTAGGCAATGCATACCCAATTATGTTAAAACGCAGAGAAGTTTATTAATTTGGCATTTCTATGAGCAACTATGGCAAGCAGCGACTTGTCTGGTGGTCGTAAAAGGTGATTTTATATTCGCAGTTCAAAATCTCAGAGCATCATTTAGAATTGTTTAGGGTATATAAGTTACGTCTGTGCGTCGTTTTTCAGGCAATGCATGCCCAATTAAAGGTTCAGAAGTTAATGTTAAAAAGTTCAGAAGTTTGCTAATTTGGCATTTCTATGAGTAACTATGGTTTGTTAATGTTACCACATTCTAAAATATGAAGTTCCATATTATGTGCTCCATTATTCTTGGATCATCAGTGACTAATCTACCATGAAATTTTGTCTTCGTGGTATTTTGATAACAATTCACAATACTCCATATTTCTTTCGTTTTTTGTTATTCAATTGTAGGCATTGCTCTCCGAGTTATATTTCGCAGCTTGAATGAAACAAATTTCTTTCACGAGCATCATCAATAGCGTGTTAATGGAATATTGCAAATATATAAGTAACGTGGGTATACTTCAAACGAAATAACCGTAACCATTCCTTAAATTCATAATAAGGGCTCATGCCTTGACTCCGTGATATAACGCTTGGAGAAGTAGACTAAGTAGTTGCTTTCTCATGGCAAAATAATTACTCAGGTTTCTTAAAGCTTGCATTCCTGTTTTCGCCGTATATCTATCATTGATCGGCACGATGCTCATTATTTGTAAAGGGCATAAAAACCAACATTTATCATTCATTTTATGACAATGTACAACTACTTATTTTAAAAGTGCATCGGAACTCGTGAGATAATATTTATTTTATTCGGAATGCGCTGAAATGTTTATTTAAGAGGCTTAAGAAATCTTTCAATCCAATTGAAAATTTCTTTTTATTTATCTTCGATGCTGAAAAATAAGCTGTTCGTTTAGATGTAAGCGGAATATGGCATCGTCCATTAAAGCCATTGAAATACAGTGATGGATACAACTTGCGTGGCAAGTTTGGACTGACGATTTTAAGAGTCGAGGGAGGTGTGTTTTGAATGCAGTTTTTATTATTTGACGGCTGATTTTATGGTATATCAGAGCAATTGTAAATAATTCTTTTCGGATATTTTTCTTGAATTTTAGTTATTCACATAAAAAGTGGCATTGTGGCATGATTAACTGGCCATTCCTTTTCATCTGGCAAATTCTTCGTGTGTGTCACCATATGTCCATTACCATGATTATTTACTAAAGATTGCCTCATGCTTACCCCATAGCTCAGGGTGTTCCGGCGGTTGCTTTGCTAGTTTTTGCTGAAATCAACAGTCGTAATATTTCTCTGCCTAGTTTTAAATTTCGCTGTCCTCTAAGGTTATGACATTTCCATATACGTTTCTCATCGTAATTGTGAGCACCCAATGCAGGTACCACGATACAATGTTTAATTTCAAAATATCATCGTCTCGAGTATTACATAAATCAATAGTCCCTGTCAAAAGTCTTTCCAGCTTCGTGTCTACGCGAATGACCTCTCAAGCCCTCATCTAAATAATGAGGTGATTCTTACCGTAATGTACTACACAACGAGAAAATATTGAAATTATAAAATTTCTTTAAGTATCCTCAATTATCGAATGCAACTTCAACTTTTCCACAGATTTTATTTCAAGCGGCACAACGTATTTTACGAACTTGCGGCTTCATTAGGTTTTTCTGTATTCTAAAATAAATCTCTTTGAGGTGAAACTTGAAACTGTAGTGTTTTTGCGGAGCAGAAAATCCTCAAAAAATTATAAAATTAGAATTAACCTTAAATCTTATTAACTAACGCTTATTATTTATGTGCAATAAAACGTTGGGCTAATCCTTGACCACTATTTGCATTGCTTAATGAATATTCTCTTTGCTGTAAGTGTCAAAATTATTTCAGACAGCAATGCAATCAACCTTTTATGTTTACAAGTGCCAGTTTGAACCATTTCGTATTCAGCGGACTTCGGGATTTGCGTTCCGCCCGCGCTCAAAACTTCATCTGCTTAACGTTGAGTCCCCCTTTTAATATTAATATCTGCCGACTATCTCTTCATTTGCAATTCTCTTTTCCAATTTTCCCCTGTTTTCTCCTCATTTTACCTCCGTAATCCTCTCAACCACCCACTCCATCTCTCCATGCTTCCTCCATACTTTCTATTCATTCCTCCTTCGCATGTCTCAGGAGCAATTTCGTTTCCTTCCTCTCCAGCATCATCGATCGGAAAGTTCTTGATGTGCTGCGAGTGGGATGAAAAAAAAATATGCGATCGTCGAGGAGAAGGGCACGAATGATAATTGGCCCATTTGACCATGCACATCCACTCGTATGAATTAATGGATTCCCTCCGGTGGCGTGAGCGTTTCTTGGAGGCTGCGCCTTTTTCTTCCCGGCAGCCTCTGCGTCCGTTATTCGAATGAATAAGGGGTCGGCAAACTGCGGCCCACGAGCCTCATCCGTTCTTTTGGTTACTTGCATTTATCTCTAAAGTAAAATTATAAGTGAAAGTAAAATTGCCATTGTTTAAATGAAAACATTTTTTAGAAGATTTCATTTTAACTTTCTTTTCTTCTCCTATTGAAGGCTGTTAGTTCTGTAACTTTTTGTAATATTACTTTAAATAGTCAATTTAAGACGGTATATTTACATCTTTAGAAACAATTTCAAAACCATAATAAGATGCACGTTTGGCTCGTCCATCTTTGGAGCTTGTTGGCTTCTTATGTTAACTCTGAGGGAAGTTCACCTTGATGGGAAATGCAGAATTGAAGTGCATATCCAGTGATAGTATGGAATTGGATTTTTTGAGGAATCCAATTCTCTGAATGAAGTTCCTTTCGCTACTATGTAAGTCGGTACAAATTCTAAATTCCGCCTTTTTGTGTATTCTGTTTTCAAACTCTGCTTTCACTTACGACAAACTTTACCTAGTGAATGCCTTTTACTTAACCAAGAAATCACACATAAAAACACTACCCAGGTTTCAATACATAAGTATCATCTTCAGGTTATATATTAAAACCCGGGTCGTGTTTTTATGTGTGTTTTTTTGTGGTTAAGTAAAAGTTATCATTAAATATGGATATTGAAACATACCACCAAGCAAACAAAAATAATGTTTTATTTGCCATTGAAAGCCAACGTTAAGTAGCGAGATATGCAGATTAATTCTAAAATAATGTTGTGATGAACACTTTTTGACGTTGGAGACGATTTTTTCTTCATTTGTATGGAATTGCCGTCATGATTAGGTGATAACTCAGAAATCAAGGCGGCTAGATGCCTATATTTTACTTTCATCCAATTTATCGGAAGTTTTCCTTCTCATCAGTGGATTTCCGCATATATGTCATATATTACTAATAGAAAAAATACCATATCTCCTCGTGATTCTCAATTTAATAGAAAAATAGCATGAGAGGGCAGGACTTTGATACTGATATGCAAGGAGCTACAATGAACTGCTGCAAGCGAACCTATTGTGTTTCTCGGCTTTTAGAGGGATTAGTTTGGGAGCAGCTAGAGACTAGAAGGAAGAAATCATCAAGGGGAAGGTAAAGTAAATAGATTTGACTTCTTAGCTAGTAGAAATGCTAATGATGGTTAATTTTAGAAGTGCGAACATGTCACTGATGTAAAAGTCATCCAACTTGACCAGGACTCCAACCCGGGTCACTCAATATCGAGCCGAGAGCTTAAGCCAGACAAGTTAACAAGATGTCATAATCCCCTGAGGGTGTTTGTGAAGAATTCTTATGAGTTTAAAGATCCTAGACGCTTCTCGACTGCCGGGACATTTCGTTTCTTTGACGCTGGAGTCCACAACCAACACAATCGGTTACTTGACATGGCGTGATATCGGGGGACTTAAGAGGAGGCTAGTTTAGGAGCCGCTCAACAGTCAGAAACTGTATGCTAGGCTTAGTTTCCTTAAGAAATTCAGAACAGGTGCGCTTCAGAGGGACACGGTGAATATCATTATGACGTCACACTACATTTCTATGTCCGAGAGAAGCGAGAAAATGTGAGTGATGCATTGCCGAACAGATAGGTACAAGAATTCGTTCTTTCCACTCACAAAAAGTGACTATAATAAAAACTGCCCTCCTCTTAAACACTCCTGTAGTAATTTTATCTATTTCGCCAACCAAAATCTTTACACCTTGACACGGTTTGTGTCCTAACACCTTCTGCTACACGTCTATGCGGCGGCTCGGGGGGTTGTGTCATCATTGGTCGTTCAATCATAAGATTGGTCGAATGCAGCCTTCCACCCTTCTCTATCTAATGCTAATTCCCTCACCTCCTGATATGTACCTTCCTCTTTATTTGCTTCTTCTGTATTTTCCTATGTACTTTCCTCTTTATTTAGTCCATGAACTAATTCCTGGGTCTTCCTCTGGGGACTTTCCCCTCTATTTTACCTTCAATTATGTTCTTCACAAACCCAAGGTGTCTCAGGGTGTCCAATCCATCTTGTTCTTCTTTTCCATATGGTGTTCTATATGATTCTTTCCTCTTCTACTCTTCTGATAACCTCATCATTTCCTATTTCGTCTAACCATTTTATCTTCAGCACCCTCATCCAGCACCAGTTTTCGAAGGACGGGGTAGTATTTAGATGTAGATACCAAACGGAGGACACTTACTTTCTTCTTGTTGCCAGAATATGAATGAAAGTCTTAGATGAATCAAGAGAGAGGAGTGTTGCTCTTCCGTCCGCATGAGAAGCGGCCTCGCTCAAAGAGAAGCCCGCGGGAATGCGCTCATAGTGAGCCAAAATATTCCGGCCGTGCCGCTATTACGAAATAGTCGCGTTCTCGAGCGGTGGAAATTACGTCGTCTCCGTTCCCGGAATGCCTTTATGTCTCCAGTGAGGAGATTCCCCCAAATGGAGGAGTCGTTAAGTAAATAGCCGGAAAGGAAGCAAAGTGATGCTTGAGAGCTTGGAGCGAGGCTTTTGAGAGCATTGGCGACCGTGAGACCGAATTTGTCTCACATGCACGCCCGCCGCCGTATCATGGTTAGTCTTCCTCATTCTTTCCCAGTCCGTTTCTTTCCGAGATACAATGGCAATTCCATTTTATTACTTCCTCCTCTATTGCAAACGTGTTCGAAGCTACCAAGCGAATTCCAAAATATTGAGGGCACAGACTTAAAAGGTGACCGAACGATGTCTTGGTGCGAGGAGGGCAAAACGATTTTTTGGAGTAAATTTACATCTGTTTCTACATTTGCATTCTATAACGTCCGGTACGTTGACTGCGTGTGGCAGATGGTGTTTTATGAAAAGGTAACCATGGAAAGGTATGCGTACAAGAAAAAGGAATATTTTGGGAAAAACAATCGTTAAAAAGTTGAATTTGAGTGGAAGTGCGCAATTTTAAAAGAATCATTCGTCATCTTGTAGAAATGTGTAAATTTAAATAAGTAATTGGAAACCATAAAGGAAATTGCTTCGTGAATTCCCTTAGACATTTCTGAAAACCTACCTAACTTCGGCTATCTTTGGCGGTTCATCAATTATTAATGTTCAAAGAGCTTAATAATCCCGAAAATGTTCTAAACCTAGGTTCGGGTACTACGTTTTCGGAGGGAATTAACCCTTTTCTGAAGATATCATTTAGATATTGTCATCATCTACCGTCGTTGGAGTCTAGTGGTGCGTGGTTAGAAAGAGTCCTGAGCCTAGTCTATTTAGGCTGTTCAGCCGAATATATCTCTTAGTTTTGCCGCTTTGGTCTGCTTAAACATATGATATGCGGAGGATAAATAACATCTTTCGTGTCAACAAATAACTCTGGAGAACAAGGTTTTTCTAGGAAGGTAATAATTTTTTGTTCAAAGAATGTTTCTATTCGGGTAAATTAAACCATCTAGCATGTATACTGTGCTTATTTTGTCCAATAACGTTACCAGAAACGCTGCGATTTAAAAACAGCTTTTGGTTTTGGTGCTATCAGATGAATCATTTCAGTATCACGACGATTCTTTCAGTTATACCCTAGGTTTCGGCGTATCAATGGCGTGAAATTAAAATTAATAGAAAATGAAAATGGAGTGAATTCTAGTGTTCAATATTCAAGTCGACGTGACATCTATTGCAAACATTACTGATTTCCGCATGGTTTCATTGAAGTATCGCATTCAGCACCACCTCTTGATATTTTCAATGCGATAATAATCGCATACGGACAGGATATGGCAGCTCAACATGCTGATACGACGTAACCTCTTAATAATATTCATAATTTCGTATTTGATTATAACCGCAGCGCTTGATAATTGACCCTCAGTATGAACAATTTTGCATTTTCATTCCTTCAATCTTTTCCTGTTCCACCTTTAGTTATGCCTTCTGCTCCATTCTTACATTTACTTTATGATTTTGATTACGGTATTAATGTCACCTGATAAATTTGGCTCCGCCTAGATTTTTCAAATAATAATTCATAATTAAATATTAAAGAATTTTTTCACTTGAATAGGTGCACATATGCTTCTGATTATTAAACCTATATCGGTGAATACAGAGTGAAAATTCGTTTCTTTTTCTTTTTCTCCATCCCGGGTTACTTTTGTTTTGCAGCGTTGCCATCGGCATCTGCAATGGTTGTTACCTAAGTCACCATAAGGACAGATGAATTTCCTCTGTAATCAAGCCGTAATTATTGTGATTCGCCGGCTAATCATTTATCCTCGAGGGACGTATGTTTTCTAACTGCGCTTGTCTCGTAATTAGCCGAGCTCACCCTGGTTTTTCGCTGACTTAAACTCTCCAGCGGTTTGGGCGACAGGTGTTTCGGCTCTCGCCGCAGGATTACAACTTCCGCCCTGGTTTCAAGCTCTCGCTTATGTCCGAGGTAAGGAAGAGGTGGGAAGGAAAGGATGGAAAAGGAAAGTTAGCGAAACCGACAGCCCCTTCGAGGCCGACACCAATGAGGCGGATTGGGGTCAAAAGGACCTCAACTGGCCCCCGCCTCCCCGAAGTGCTCGTATTAGTTTGGTTACCCAAACAACTGAGACGAATGACCGTCGGTCTCGCTTTCGCGAAAAATCTACCTCACATCTATGAGAACCGGAAGAGCCCGTTACCCATGGATTTGGGATTAGGTGTCTCCCTGGCTCCCTTTCCGGGTAGACGCCGTGCGGTCTGCCGGAGTACATAATCGAATCAGGGGCCACCGTACCCATGGAGGGTCAATTCGGACCAATTCTGGTCAAAGCGTGGGCTCGTCCGTCAACTCAATACTCCTCGGACAGTTGGAAAACATTGTGTCGCAAGATGGTGATTCCCGTTGCATTGACGTTCTTCATCTGCTTGTCTTCTTCTCAACACTCAGTTTTGCCAAGTGCATCATTTCAAGTACTAACCATTCCGAGTCACATCCATCTCAAATCCTGCTTTTATCCTTTGTGGAAAAAATTCTGTTCTCGGAAATACGAGATGAAAAACTATCATATTGTAAGGCATTCTTTTTTTTGCTCTGTGTTAATACCATCCCTTGTTAAACCGCTGAAGCATTTTCTTCGGAATGCTCCCGGCTTGTGGTTCGTTTTTTCCTCCCTCCGTCTCTGATTCATGATCACTTCAGTGCTTTAAATCATTAGTTGTCCTCTTTTTATCCATTGCCCATGGAATGACTGAGGTTGTACGTCCATTTGCGCTAAGCGCTCCATTATTCTTTTATCTATTGCAGCGTGAAAATTACATTTCAATGGTGTAAACGTTTTAGGCTTTATAAGTGACTGAAAATGACATGAAAGCAAAATATTCATATTAGTTTCACAGCAGTTGTAATGTCGCATATTTTTGAGGTGGTGTATGTCTATCATAGTAAACACCCTACGAGAGTATAGAGACCGATAAAGTTATGAGGAGTGAATGATAGAGTGACAAACATGCTTATGTTTCCACTTTGAATTAAAAATTCATCATCGTTGAAGGTTATACAGGTAAAAAATTAACTTGTTCTCGCACCGTTAAAATAGAGTGCAATCTAATTCATTGTTTGTGTTAGTTCTATTTGTTGGTGGATTATATTTTGTCCAGGCTGAGAATCACAAAAATTCTATCAATCATCTGGAATTTCATAAATTCTGTCTTCTGCCTTGTTTTGCATGTCTTGGAAAATGGGAATTTTTAGTACATGAAGTGATAAGACACAATGTAGTGGCCACAGTTGTTTAAAAATGTCTGATTCAGAGGGAGGGACTATATTAAGGAGACCGAAGTTATATCCTTTAATATAAGAATACATAAAATTACATCTCGTGAATGGAATAATTTTTCTCTCCCATTACAACTATAAGAATGAAAAGCCAATAAGATCATAACAAAAATACGTAAGAATTTTTCTCCCTTGGCCGTAATTATTGGCAGCACTCGTCAAAATAAAATATTTACTGTGTTGGTTTAACGTAAACGTCAGTGGCCAACCACAGCCTCTCAACCAGAAAACCCTCTGGCGGTTTACGGGAACGTTAATACCTCGTCAGTGACCACTCACAGACACACACACTCAACCCAAAATGGGATCCTTCACAGGGCTTAAGAGACCCCGTTATGGACGCCTGGGTTATGAGGGTTGTGACCAATAACAAACACACAATATGTTAATGTTAACGTGAATATAAATTTCACCCCAGAAACAAACACAGCAATCACACTCACAGGCACTCAGAAAAATCACTCACACATTATAAATGGACCCAACTTCTGGGAGAATCAGACTCGAGATGAGCATGGTCTAAGAACATAAAACAGGAAAAGACGAGGGTGTGCGTCGGATTGCCAAATTAAGATTGGAGAAAAAATTCTTACATATTTTTGTTATTTTACGAGGCCGTAAAGCTCAAGTTTCCTTGATTTCAGTGAGATCATGTTGAGCCAGAATTAATTTATTGATGGAACTACAGTCTTGCAGTACACCGTCATGTCTTGGGGGGGGATACGAAAGAGAGGCCTCTGTAGCAGCGTGTGACTACGTCATTCCCCAAGGTAACTCTGCGTGCAAATTAAAATATTCAGGGCTTAATCATTGGCAATAGAGAACCTGCCTCAATGATTTTAACACAGACTACAATTATGAGACTCTCCGTGACACCTCAACCTTCAGTTTGATTTCAATTAGCCCGATGAAAAAAAATCAACTGTGGAAAGAGATTGAATAGTCGCTCTGCCTCGAAGATGTTGAGGCCGAAGCGTGTGCGGCGGCGTGATATACTCCCGTTTCCACTGTTTCGAAAGATCTTTCGCGAAGCGCGATTGATGTGGACATAAATAGTCTCCAGACATGCAATCTGTGTCCATTCTCTGGGTTTAGAAGAAGACCTTGATATTTATCCTCCGCGAATGCAACTCTTCCGATCCTATACCAATAATTAGAGTCCCGTTTCACTTCCCGGTTATTTTTGCTTCCTGCCAAAGGGAGCCATTCTCTTTTTCTCACACCCTACCTTAAGTTTCCACCCTTCACCCCCGGTTTTCGTCGCTTTTCCCGCGACCAAGACCAACGGACTCCCAAATTTGCGGTTGGGAGCGTTCTCAGTCGTTCACTTGGAAAGCACACTCAATCACTTGTGATCACAGGTGATCAGCTATCATTTTTCACCATACTTTCGCCAAATCGGATTTTTTCATGTGTGTGTAAAAGAGCTGCTGTGTTGCGAGTGGAACTTCCTATATTAACGGCGAAGGATCGTCGTGAGAGTTTATTAAATTATTTCCAAATCATTGTAATAAAGACAGCATTTTCATCCATTTTACTGGTATTAAGTATTTCGAGGTAAAACAATGAAATAGATGAAGGATCTTTGTCCTTTTTCATACTGTAAGTTGTGAGTAGTGCATTCTAAGATTTGTGTGCTAGACATTTCTTCGTTGTGGCCGTCAACAAAGATAAGTGATAGCGAAACGTGGTGGCAGTTGCTTGCGCAAAGCTTGGCGTCAATGAGGACAAGGCTTGTGTGTAAGGTTTCGGATATGAGACAGAGGAGAGCATGTGGTTGACTAGTTTGCCACCGTAGCTGCTCTCAACTTAACACTAGAACGACGGGACTTGGGTACTGACAAGAAGGGCAGACTTAGCCTATTAGGGTTCTTTTGAGAATTTCGAATCTCGCGAGGTATTCATGGTTACGAAACGAAATCACAAAAGAGGATATGTTTTGCTCGACTATTTAAAATGTTTTTATTTTAGTAAGTATTACAAAAAATACTTGTTTTCTTACCTATTTATGAGTACCTATTATTTTTCAATATTGCCGGAAAAAGCGAACAGTTTTGTCTCCGTCACATGAAATCACATCTTAAATGGGTCATTTTTTTATTTGCAACAAGGTAACACTAGGCAATAAATTTTTGATTAACCTGGTTTATTGTTTTTTTTGTCATTTTTGTTTCTTCTTGTTATCACACTAAACAATATTATGGCTGAAACACATTGCGTCGACAGTAAATATGTTTGAGCCAAAATGGCTTCGTTCGTCGTTATAGGAAAATTCCTTAATTTCTTAAAATATACGCAAGGTAAATTTGTGACTTCACAAAAGTAAAGATCTCTAAGATGAGCAAAATGTCAAGAAAGCAAAGTTTTAAAAATACATTTATGGGCGCAGCGGTGGAAAGAATTGGAAAAACTGCCAAAATGGCTAGGTTCGTCGTTCTAGTGTTAAAAGGGCGATAAAGCTTCAGCAGGGCATCGCGCTGCAGTGTTTTCGATGTTTACGAAGCTGGATTTAAATACGCTGGTATTTCTGATGAAGGCTTCCGCGGGTCTTAGATGGAGGTTGATTCCTTTTTTCGGGTTTTCCGCCGCGTCGGTTCATGTTGAGGACAATATTTCGCCGGCTGCCCTGCTGGCTTCCTCAGGTTCTGCTTGAATCGAATTGTTACATGGACCTGAGGAAGCCAGCAGGACAGCCGGCGAAATATTGTCCTCAGCATGAACCGACGCGGTGGAAAACCCGAAAAAAGGGATCAACCTACGCTGGTATTGTTTGCAGCTCATCGGTGAAGCCATAAGCACTGAGACGTATTAAGAGCTAGGAAGGCAAGGTGAATAACAGGTTGAGCATAGTGAAGCGGGCAATGAAGAATGCGACCAAAAGGAACGTGTAACTAACGTCTTGACTATCTTACTCCCCAGTACGGAGCTATAAAGCGGAGCTTGTAGTTTCTACGCAATGGACTCTACCAAAATAAGTGTTATATGCGTAACTGCCACCATGTATCGCTACCGCTATACTTCCATCTCGTCTCTAGTGTTACCTTCTCTGAGTATAGTATCACCTTTTAAAGATACATCTACATAATACCCTGCGAGCCGCTGCATGGACGTGTGGCAGGGGGTGTTGGGTCACCAGCCGTGTAAAAATGTAAGGTTTTGGGAAATGAAATGGTGACATGTATTATGGAAGTGCAATTAGTGGAGGTCAGTTTTTTTTTTATCTTCGTCACTTATTGCACGCAGAAAAAACGAGTTCTTGTACCTGTCTGTTCGGCAATGTATCTCTCTTAATTTATTATTTCTGTCAGCTCTAGAGATGTAGTATGGCGTCTTGATAATATTCTCTGTGTCGCTCTGAAACACATCAGTTCTGAATTCCTCTAGCAACCTAAGCCTAGCGAGTAGCCTCCGAGTCTCTAGGGGCTCCCTCCTTAATCCCTCTAAAATTTGTGAGACACTGCATGTCCGCTCGTAGC
Source organism: Ceriagrion tenellum (assembly GCA_963169105.1). NCBI lineage: Eukaryota > Metazoa > Arthropoda > Insecta > Odonata > Coenagrionidae > Ceriagrion > Ceriagrion tenellum. The sequence continues at coordinate 52,853,092 of OY720637.1, forward strand.
TGTTTTTTACGAAGCGTGCTGCTTTTCTTTTTATTTATTATTATTTTTTGTTAAATCATGAAGTCCATTTCATGTCATGCGTCAATATAAAATATTCGTGGTGCTCATATCCCACGTCGATCTCTATCATTGAGGTTTTATTTAAATTACGTCGTATTCAGTTGTGTTGTGCGGTGTGATTTATGGGTTAAGTTACCAAGGATTTTCTTTTTCACGAATCTTTTTCCCCCGTGAGAAGGATAAAATTGTTAAGGCTGCTTCCGCAGAGTGCGCTCGGGATAAATTGCGGTCCAATAAGTCCAATTACGGATGCCGACGTAGTCAATGGGCATTATACTCTCCGTTCCCTTTATTCGCGATGCGTTGGAGGTTAGTAGGGACGAACTGCGCACTTAGCCATTCGTTCTGAACCAATGAGTGATCTTTTCTTCCTTGCGATACGCTTGAAGAAAACGCATCTTTCTAGAGATGTGAAGTTGATAATAAGCGAAACGGCATACTATTCTTCATCTGTCGAGTTGGTGACGTTTTGTGGTGATATATTACTATGCTTGCTCAATCGATTACCATCAATCTAGTCAATACCATTCTCTAACATCGACTATTACCCAAACTGTTTGGAGTACAATTGTGGGAAATGGACTACCAAGTGGGGCGTAGGTAAGTCTTAAGTGGAAGCCAATAATTTCGGAAATTTATTTGTAGGCATGTAATATGTGTTGCTATTTCGAATATTCGTATGTAGTACCATCTAGTCAGGTGTTTTGAGTAAGATATTGACTTAATTGAGAAAAAATAAGTACCAAATGGCCGTGAATTACTTCAAAGCCATTTGGTGTTTATTTTTTGTCTTTTGATATTTCAAGGCCGTAGAGCTCCACCCATCCCATTGGGAGGAAAACATTTAGTTACGATTTTTAGGTATCTCTTTGTTGATTGTAGGGCACTGCCTAAACAATTTGTGGAAAAAAGGTGAAAATTAATATCATCTCTATTTGGTTTATTGTCTGCTGTTACTTACCTAACTCAAGCTGCTTGTAAATCTAGATATCTTCAGAAAGTGTTGAGAGAATCTTTACTCTGATGGCCTACGCACTCGAAACTGTAGGACCACCTTCCAAAATAACGAAAATTACTGGAATACCCGCAATTTTTAGTGATGGAACTGGTAACATGTATTTAAATCTTGGGTTTGGTTCCGGAAAAGTTAACAATTAATTCCTTTAGTGCACATTGATTTCTTCATAATTTTTCATTGATTGTAAGAAAGCGTGATAATTCATATTAAGCATTCGTTATAAATACAATTGCCTTGCCCGGCTACGTGAAGTGAAGTAAACATCTCATGCCTTTCGAAGTGAAGGTCTCCGGTTCAATGCGCTTCCTTATTGGCTTTTGACTCGGTTCATTTCACCCGTAGCTCACCTCAAATAAACACGTAATATCTCAAGTCCAATATTTCGCTTGCCGTGGTGTGTTAGGTATCGCCTGAGGTCACAATCGCTTTTCCGCTCTCTGCACTAAGGCATCGCCTTGAAGATCGCGCGCAAGTTTCTTAATTGGCCCATGTCCTCCGTTTTTTAGGTCCATTTCCCGAGGTCAGTCATTTTCTAGTCATGCAATCTCATCGAATGAGAACAAGAGTTCGTTGAATAGAATTTCCGCTCTGGATTCTGTAAACCCCCTTTTATTGGACCAGAATGAGAAAAATTAAAGTGACAATAAAAAAAATAGGTAATCTGATTTTTGGGTTACTATAAATTTATGGTACTGTGGTGGTAGTTTGAGCTAGGCGTCACTGAGCTGAGCTTAGCGTGTACAATGAGCTGAGCATGTGCAATGAATTTGGTTCCTCTGTGAAGAGTAAGATTTTACCCTTTTATTGGTACGAAAAAATCAATAAAATAAGTAGTACCACTGTCCGTCCTACCTTTTTAAATACTTGCCAAAAAAATAGACTCTTTTCTTTGAGATACAACACGTCCTCTCGAAAGAAGTTAATAAAAAAAATGAGAGATTTCTGACGCACATATCGCATCGGTCATAAACGGTGTAATGCTAGTATATTTTCTTAATGAATAAAAAACAACTTTTTACCTAGCGCAGATATTTTTTTACAAAAAGGTAAGAATTTTTGTTGTGAATGAGTTTTCCGCCTGTGACGCGAGAGATAATAGTCGAGGCAATCCCTTAGTTTGTCAATTTATTTAATTACTTAGTGATTCAAGCATAAAACTAACATTTAAATGTCTTTCTCGGGCTTCGCACCGGGTAATGATTTCATAACTACTGGTGTAATAGTGGTACATACACTGGTGTTATAGTGGTCACGGCGGAAATAACACGTACCTTAAAAATGGAAAACAAGTCGTTTTCCGAAACATCGGCGGATTATGAAAACATTACCCGGTGCGAAGCCCGAGAAAGATATTTAAATATAATACACCGGGAAAATCTTAAATCATTTATAAAACTAACATTTTGTGCACCACTTATATCGCTACATATTCCTCATACTTTGTACTGCTGCATACATTTTAAATAAATTCCGATCATGGTCCCCTTAATGATAAGAGGAAAATGTCGCTCAAACTATTTTGGTTATTGTCTTTCTAATATCTGCGACGTGACTGATGTTATTGTGTACACTTTTGATCAGTGCTCTTTATTCACATTCATATAACCCGATGAGTGACGCAAGGCGTATATACTCCTTGAGATATGCAACATTTGTTTCCGCGACAACACCCATGTGTATATTTTCCACGTCAAAAAGATCGGTCTATCCACAAGAAGTGGATAACAGGACTGTCTAACAGGACTTATCGGATATAATTCCTCAGCAATATCCCCACTCCGATATATCGAGGCAATTCATTGGAGTAGATGTCCGTAAGATCGTTTGTGGGCGATATCATTGAGATATCAACATTACTGATTCAATTCGAAAGAGCTGTGTCTAATGTATGTTGAGAAAACGTGACGTGAATTAATGTGTCGTTGTAGATTGAAAAAAATACGAATTTTTTGTGGGAGAGGGATGAGAACAGACTCAATTTCTTAAAACCTTCATGTTTTCCTTCTATCGCCACTAATTGGCGTTCACCGAAACTTTTTTCTGTCCGGTGCAGTGCGTAATAAATTAATAGTTGCCTTAACCTGATATTGAAGTGGAGGCGCGTGATCATTTCAAGATGTGGTACCTTCATTTTTTTAATGATCGTGGTGGGCTAGTTGATATCAAGCCAGCCTGATACCCGGAAGATCTAGAGTTTGAATCCCCCAAGATATATTTTCTGTCATAGGATTGACGTTCTATGCTAGAAAAGCGTTTTAAACGGAAAAGTTGAGGTTTTAAAAATCTTTTGCATCCTTTATTTGGCTACCCTTCATGAATATTTTTTTCTAATGTTACATTAACATTTATCCTTTTCGGATGCTAGCTGCGGAACGCTGGCTCATTAACTCCAGACAGTCTTGTGCGATATGGCCTTTTTAGCCGGAGATCATTAAAATCATAAACTTCTTCAACGTAATGGAAATCACAGGTTCGGTAAACTGTTTTTTTTTCTTGCAATAATATGGAAATAACCATCCCATTTTGTGGACGAGAACAAGTTATACTACGAGGAATAATATCATAGTTTTTCACCTAAACATAATGTAAACACGAGTGAATCTGCGACATCAATTCTCAGAGGCAATGTATAATCTGACGACGATGTTTTCAGATTTGGAAGATTGCCATAACTTGTCGAACCCTACGTGGGGACAGACAATGAGTAAGTTTCGTATTGTTTATTTTGTACCAGTAAACTTTAAATTATACTTTCCTCCATCATATTCAATTAAGAATGTACGATCTGTCATTCGCACCATTGCTTCCTCTTAATATTGGCGATTTACCTACCCGTTTTTTTCTTTGAAGTATTTTCCGTCATGATTAACCTGATGGGCATTTCATGTCTCGCATTTGCTGCAAAATATTGCATTTTGTGTCCAAATTATGATAATTATCAGCTCCATGTTCTCATTTATACTTGTTATAACAGTGCTTGTAAGTGGTTACCTCTTGTGCCAAATCATTTTGACGAAAATATTGGCTTAGTATTAATCTCTAAATTTAAATTTAAGAATAACATCTACTTTTCTATTAGATGGGCACGTGACCTTAAATGGAGGTTTCATACTCCCTAATTTCTTGCTTAGAGAAGTAAATTTGCCAGAAAAATTTATCTTAGCAACGCAATGAATTGCATTCGAAGGTGTCCGTTGGGAACACTTTCTCACGAAAGAGCCAACAAAGCCGTTCTTTCCACATTAGCTATTTGCGCCGATTACGCAGTTATCTTTATTTAAGCCTCTTGTTTCATGCTGCAGCTGGTTGGCACTGATGAGAAATGCAAATTGATGCACGGGCACGACTCCTCGAGAACTAATGCCTAACGGAGCCTTTATTCTCAACACGTGCAGTCTGTAGGGTCGCCCAACGCTCAATCCTTAAGTATTTCTGACCTTCCCGGAACCATCAGTATCTGTAATCTTTAATATTGCTGTATATAATCATAAATGAATAACAATACTTCGTAGCTTTATAGGTAAAAGCAGGTGGTGTTCTGGAATAGAATATTCCCCGCGCTTCAGTTGGTCAATTACTATTCATGGACTCATTCATCTCTCGATTGAATAGACTGTTGGAATTAGAGCTCCTCGAGAGTGGCTACATGATCACTCTTTTGTAGCTTTTTTTAATTAAGGGTGTATGCATTTTTCATTCTTAACAACTATAAAAACAATCAACCCCTGCTGCGTCCAGTATTTTTTTAGAAAATGGATTTCTTCTCGGAGATATTAACTGATGGTAGGAGGAAAAAAACGTCATCTCTGTTTACTCTGAGCCTACATTTTGATTCTCATGGTTTTTACGAGGCTAAAGAAGTATCAAACCATTTAGTTTTATTTCATTGTTTTTATTAGTATTCATATTCCAAGATTGTGACTAAGTTGACAATTAGTGTCGATTTTTTGGGCCATGTCTCAGCGTTAAATAATTCGAGTTTTATTCTATTTTTTTAAGCTGTATATCTATTTTTACTTCTTCTTCTTGCAATACATGGGAGGCGTATTGCTCATAAGAGACTAGCTTCAGCGTTAGAAAAAAAATTTCGTTTCAATAAGTCACTTTTACATGGTCAGTAAAGTTTTCAAATCTCCTGAAATAATATTTGTGAAAGGTTTGTTTCAGGTTGAGACGAATGGCTCTAGAGCCCGTTATTATCAAACCAGTGCGATGTGTGTTTTTCCTCAAGCAAAAAATCTCCGTTCATTTTGAATTACAAAATTCAATGTATAATATAAAACTACATGGCTTAAATAGAGTTTAATTACTTGGCAATAATGCGCTAAACTTTATTGGATTGCTATCCTTCTAGCCATACTCTGTGGCGGGAATTTAGAATCTTACTCTTCATCGTTTTATCTATTTAAGCAGCAAATATGAATATCTTTCATCATATTCCTTGTGAGTTATTGACTAAGTCAACTGATATCTTCTGAGTAGAAAACTTTACATCGAGCTTGTGGTAAAGAAAAAATGAACAACATAAATATATGCACTAACTCCCCTTACGATTGAAGTGGTTGAAAATTTTTTCAGTACAGGAAAAATACGCACTTTTCTAAAAAATTCATTCGATGCAAACACTATCTCCACGGACCATTAAATAAATCTCTTTGCAATTCTTAACCTCTGGTTTGGATAAAATCTATATGACAATGAGTGTAGCTTTTGGATTATGCAGATTTTCACTAGACCACTCCCTCAAAATGCAAATTTCAGGTATAAATCGGATTAAATTGAAGGTTTAACTAACTCTCAGGCGAGGCTTCAAAGTATCGAAGCAAAATGAACCATCTATCTCTTTCTAAAGGAAACGCCTTGTCGCTGCAACCTAATTTTTCTGTTCTCTGCTGCCCTTTTCAATTTCACGTATCTTCGGAAACCCATTCGGCCCTTCCTTTCTTCTATACCTCGGGTGTCCTTTCCCTTTAATCCCTGGAAATTTCCCCTCTGAAATTCCAGTAAAAATAGGTTGTGTGTTATCATATGGCCAACAAATATATTCTTCTTTCTTTGCATAGTTTCCAATAATCTTTTTCGTTTCCTGATGTCCTGTAATACTTCACCATTCGTTTTCTTGTCTATCCATTTTGTGCGTGTAATTGTTCTCCATATCCACATCTCTACCGCTTCTAGCTGTTTTCTATTCATTTTACCAATGATCTAAATGTCAGAAAAACGAATTTATTGGAAGTGAACATTCTTCCATTTATTTTATGATGGAACCGCAAACATAAATACATGCTGGAAAACTTCACCAGTTTCGGTTTGAATGAGTCGCAACTCTCACTTTGCCTGCCGCATTAAAGTTTTATTCATTCCACTCCATTCACTCCATGAAATCAGGCTATATTTTGTCTAATTTCAGTTTATTCTAATTTTAGTATAGCAGGCTGCTATACCAAAACTACTACAGGAAATATTTAAAATAGCTTCATTAGATACTGAGCTACCTAGACTACTACGTAATCTCCTTGACTGGTACATGGTTGAAATTTCCTGCCGCTCTGTCCATAATTTATTTCATCCATTCAATTAGCGTTAACGCAATCTTGTCTTGCCCTCAAAACGCACCATAACCTCTTTCGTTGCATTCTTCGTTATGCGCACCAGACAGCTCATCTTCTTTAGGATGTTTTTTTTGTCGTCCATCCCATTTTTCCTGATGACTTTCCACTTCCTTGTGTGAGAGGTGGCTAACCTTTAAATTAATTTCTTTCTTAGTCAGTTTTTTTTAATGAAAAGTCAGAGAAAAAAGTTATTGAAGCAGGATATGGTTCACTAGGCTGTAAATGTGTACTAAGTCAACCGTTGGTATTGAATTCGTGTTTTATTTTCGTTTTTGTTGACACAGTGTATACCGATGGCAGAAATATCATGTATGAAGATATTATGGAGAGTATGCTTCATGAAGATTTTTACATCCCGATAGTGTGTTTTTTTAATAACACCAATTTCAATGCCTTAGGCATGTATTTAATATTGAAGCGTATAAATAATCCTAAAAGAGGAAAACTAAGCTTAAGGCATGACGCTTAAAATTCGATAAAACCTGATTATTGGCAAGGGCGTAGTTTTAATTCGTCAAATTTTGCTGGTATTCTTTGAGCATTACAAGGGGCGGTTCAGGATCGTTATTGAAATAATTCTTTGGATTGCGAGTAATTTATTCAAAATATTTTTTTTTTAATATTGCAAAAAATGTATGTGTCACGCTTTTTTATCCGATACTTTGAAGGTTAAGGTAGGTTTTGTCGGATCAGTCCTCGTCTGCTGATACCCTTACTTAAGTTTCGCCACTTTCTTGCCCTCCATCTCTCTTCGATTTGGCGTATTTCCTACCCCTGTTCAATCCATCCTTAGTCTCACCCTTTTCTTTTTTCCCTTCATTCTCCCCCTGTAAAATGACCGTCAGTATCCCATTGTCCTTTTGCATTTGCGAAGTCTACCAACTTTTGCCTTCTCTGATTCTTTCAATCGGCTCTCTTTCTTTCCCACCATGCCTACGGCTACTCTGTTGGACTTTGAACGCAAAACACCTCCGAATAAAGCATGGGAAGCTGAGACGATAGATTTAGGAATAAAATAAGTGAGAACTCTCATAGTGAATTATCAGCTGAGTGAAAAGCAATATCTCCAGCAGGAGTATCGCTTAAAAGTTGTCTCTTTAGGCCATTGGAAACACAAAGTTCAGTCAATATTTTTCTTTTAACGTATATTAAAGGTAAATAATGATGGTAAATTGTAATTTTGTTACCGTTTTAGAACTATTTTAGGGGTATTGTTTGATAAATGGTTTCATTCAACAAGGTCGGTGACACATTGTGATGGCTTCAATATGCCGTGGTGTCTAATCTAATGGTTCCAAGTCATGAATATTGTATTTATTTACGTCTCTTAAGGGCAAACTGGCGGAAAAATCACTGCCTTACCCAATTAAATAGACAACTTAGTTACGGAAATAAAAGCTGAGGATATTGGATGTCAGACTCTTCTGTCGCCTGAGTGATGGCATGGGTTCGAATAACAGGATGTGGATGGTTCAGTCGTCTTCCTCGTGGTGCTCAATCCTCAGCGGTTAGAGGGGAAATGTCTTGACATGGCCGTAATTCCACTGTGGGGACTTCAGAGTGAAATCGCAGGAAGGGAGAAAGAAAAATACCCAAGCAAGGCTCATCTCTTATGCATCCTGCTCCAGCCGATATCTGTGTCTTATCCTTCGTATAACTTGTACTTACTGCTCTCTATAATCCGCATGACGCGCAGAAAATACGAACTTAGTTATGTAAAAGACACGAGTATGGTCATGTCTCAGGGTTTTCAGCCTCATTTTTTTGTAGAGTCATTACAAGTTAAAAAAAGGTCAGATATTTTTAGCGTATTTCCTCTTATATATAACTGGAGGCTATTTTTTAATACCTTGAATAGATCGAATTAAAATGCTCACCACACCAGTAAAAATATCAGCTGAATCCATGAATCAACTCCAAAGTGTCCATTACTCTCAATTTCACGGAAGAGCGGTCAACTGTGTTCCGGCCGTGGCAAGTGAGAAATCTCACATTTTCTCTCTTTGGAATTAGAAAAATATCACTTAGTATACTTCCACACAAGCGATTGTTTGAGTATGGAGAAAATGCTTGCAGAGATTCCGGTTATTTCAATTCTTAACAAAATGCACCCTATGTGTAATATTTAAAGGAAACGGCTGAGTAACCTGATATACGAAATTGCCTTTTCATAAATTCACTTTTTTTCCCTTACGGGTATGTTATTTTCAAGTGCAATATATGTTATTATTTTTAGGAACTTGCCGAGATGTCACATCCCCCTGAAAGCAGTCGTGGTTAGAAATGCGAGCTGGAGTAGTTGCTAAAGAAGAATTATATGGAGCGAAATTTTGGGTAATTAATAGTAATGAAATATCGAGCAATAAATCAGCCTCCTGGGGAATAATTTTCGGAACGTCGTCATCCAAATCAAATGAAATAATGACGAATTACGGCATGATTTCACTGCTGTATCTCATGCTTCACCACTAATTGACATTTTTCATACAATAATTACCACATGCGATCGAGATGTGACCGCTCAACAATACTGAATCATTGAAACCGTGGGACAAAAGTTCTTATTTTCTCTAATGATGAATATAACTATATATGATTAGCGGGTCTTGAGAATTGACCTCCTGACTGAAGACTATAGTGGGGAAATATGGAAAATTAGCTCTCGGATAATTGCTGCCGAGGATATTATTCAAAATAATTGTTGAATGACTGAATTATGATTAAGTACATGTATGTAGGACACTTTATCGCCATAGAAACTTGACTTTTTAAACACCATTAGGTATTTTCCTTATCGGCGAAACCTCTCAAATACCGACGGAAATATGTCTATTAAATGGCCGCTTCGATAGGTACAGGTTGTTTGTGTGCCGATGATACAGGCGAAGGGATATGGCGGCTTACATGCGCTCGTATCACAAAGGCTTTGGAAGCGAATGGACGCCTGGGATCAAACAGCTGACCTCGCCTTCTCGAAAGATTGCTGAAGAGAAAAAGAGACGTGAGTATGGCGGTCGTTTCCGCCGGGAGTCCACAAGGAGAAGGAACGCTCTCTTGCTCTTTTTGCATATGCGTCACTCTCGCGTCTCATTGGTTATATATCACCTGGGGAGCCCTATGAGGTGATCCCGTGGCATTGTGTCCTGCGTTGATACCCGTCAGTCGTGAGACTATTAGCATCCATATTCGGTGGATCGTCTCCTGAGCTCGGATTGGACGGTGGGAATAGATTACGCTGGAGATGTGAGGGGGGCCATTTTAATGTGCTATTAGTCTTTTGTAAGTGCTACAAATGGCGTATATGACATGGTGCGCTGCACTCTGCCCGGGATTCCACGCTTCATCTTTCAATTATGCGATGGCATTGTATTTCAACATTCTATATGATACATTACGCGCTAAGTACGGATCTTATCTCGTAAAAACGACCAATTATGTTCCCTTTTTGCTCATGTAACGGGTAACGCAGTGACTGAAGTCTTGTCAATGAATTTTCACGCTTAAAGTCTCTTTCCGAGAAACTTTTTATTTCTTAAATTGCATCTACTTTGAGTTATTTTGATGATGTTATTTCGTCTGCTTTCTAACAATTTGTTTGACATCCTAGTTCTTTAGCCTTTGTAATTTTCTGAAATTATGGTAAACAACTGAGCGGTATTTTGTACGAATGAAACTAAATATTAAAGCTGTGAGGTAAATTGCCTGATGAAGGTTTTAATTATTGCAGTATTAGTAATGGCATGAAAATTCAAGAGCATATTCCGCATTTCGTACTGGTCGCAAGTGAGAATTACTTGTCCTAAATAGGTAATGATAAATATTTTTTATGTTCCATTTTCGGCTCGTTTTGTCTTGGAATTCAAGTCAGGTCAAAAAGCTTAGAATCCCTGTGCGCATTGAAAATTATGTGGATATGTAATAACTAGTCGTTTTCCGGTGTCCACACGTACTTTAGTGCTGGATATGGTTATTTTCCTGCTATGAGGAATATTTTGACTTTAAAATAATATATTTTTTCCCATATTGCACAACTTTTAAGATGCTGTATCACCCATTTAGATGAAACACATGATATTCGTGACATTTCAGAGATTTTTACCCATTTATTCGGTTTTTGCAAATTTAATAATTGGTCTGGTGTCCAGCAATCAAATCGGATGTATTCCCTTCATTAATGGTCCGATAGTTTTAGATTACTCTGCCAAAAGATACAGCCTAGACATAGGTTTTATGTAATATGGAGTTGTAACGTTAGGGTTGGTGGTATGCCAACATTTGAGGTTCGTTTTTCAAGGTCAAAAGGCAATTTACCTGCCATTATAAATGCAGGTCGACACGTGCTACCAATTAATAATTTCTACGACGATGAAAATGCTCATCTGAATTTTCCTCTGCAATTTGCTGCATGAGCTTGTGATGGAAGGTGTTAGGTCGCCAGACTTGGAAAAAGGGAAAAAGCAATCGTGTTAAAGTGAGATTGAAGAGGGAAATGTTCCGCTGTTGACTTAAGTCTCGCTTTACTCATGATACGGTCATGACTGGTTTTGGGGAAAATGGAATTTTTATGCTTATCAGTTCAACTTGTAACCCTCCGTCATATCTGTTTCTCCTAAAGCTATAGTGGCAGGTAGTGTGAATAATGTCAAGCGTGACACTTGTAACTCGCGCTGAATTTTGTGAATATTCACTTATGTATTTAGTCTTGCGGGTAACTTCAAAGTACATATATAGTTGCCCTTATCTCAGGGCCAGTCTATCCTTTTACCACAGAGGAATATTTTCTCGCTCAAAGGATTTGATGTAAAAAGTGGGCTTTTATTCATTCATTGTATTGTTTAGTTCGCAAATGAAATCGGTGAAGCATAATTCATATCATGCGCCAAACCATGAAGTATTTTACGGAGTGTCTGCTATCAATTTATTATAATTTCAAGTAATCAAATGGTATGATATGCAGTTTAACCCTTTTCGCCGAAGCCCATATGCTTTTTCAGGTTCGGTTTTAATTTTTTCCTGGTAGAGCCAGCTCAATGATCGTGCTAATGCTTTTCAAGAAAACTACGGTAAAAATATTTTCTTATTTTCCCTAAAAGTAGATCCCAGAACATTGAAAAATACCGTAGTATAATTATGAAAGTATAAGAAAAATAGCTTAGGGTGGGAATGGTTAATAATGCTGATGTTATGTCATAGTTTCTCTAGTCTCGGTAAAAGTTATCGAATGAATGGTGTGAAGAAAAAGGGTGAACTGTCAGTGTAATAGAGCGTAAATTTTATTTAGTAAAAGTATGCCTCTTATATATGTTTACTTTAGACAGAATCAACTTGAAATTTTAGCAGAAGTGTCAGATAAAAAATAAAAATAAAGTAAGCGTAAGATTTCAAATCAGTTTTATCTTGAAATCGTCAGCAGAGAGGTTTCAAGCGTATTAAAAAAGTGGTCTAAAATATTATTCGGAATACGTAATCATGAGCTTTGGACAGGCTGAAGTTTACGATGGCTTTGATCCGGTGTAGTGCTGGAGCAAATTGACCACATCTACATCTACATAATACCCCGCGACCCGCCGCATGGGCGTTTGGCAGGGGGTATTAGGTCACCAGCCGTGTAAAGGCGTAAGTTTTTGGAGATGGAATGGTGACATATATTATATGAGTGTATTTAGTGAAGCTCAATTTGTATTGTGGTCGCTTATTGTTCGCGGAAAGTACGAGTTCTTGTACCTATCTGTTCGGCAGTGTATCTCTCTTATTTTATCACATCTTTCAGACCTAGAGATGTAGTGAGGAGTCATGATAATATTCTCTATGTCGCTCTGAAAAATATCAGTTCTGAATTTATCAAGCAAGCTAAGCCTAGCGTGCAGCCTCCATACTCTTTCTCTGCGCTGATAAAAACTCGTCAGGAGCGTGTGATGAATCCGTTAGCGGTCACTTTAAATTTAGAGCCTGAGAAAATGACTCGACGTCGAACGTTGCGGATGAAAAAAATGGAATGCGTTGTGCGTTCAATGCCTTGATCGTATCGGACAGAATAATGTCCCCGATTTCATTGCGTGTAAACGTTAGGAAACAAGAATGAGACGCTCTAGTCTGATTCGATCCCGCGCATGGCAACAAACTCGACGTGGAAGGGGAATCAAAGAGATGAAGTGTCGCCGCAAAGAATTTCTTACCTTCTGAAACTTTCACATTTCATGCTGCCAACGTCTCTTCCATGTCACTTGAAAAATCACTCCTGACCGATTCCTGGCGTTTCTCATGTTCTTCGTATTTCAGTGACTTTTTTGCTGAAGCTCAAATTATCATGGCCAGATAAATTATTCGTTACATCAGTTTCAAAGGACTGTAAGTAAAAGACGAAACAAAGTAGTTTCTACGACAAATCAACAGAAAAATTTCTTCAAGGCTCTATTTGGAGGTGTATCGTAAAACGCTTATCATACTTAACATGGGCTTTGATCAGCGACCATTTTGTTGTTAATATATTTTCAAAGAGTGCTTTTTCATTTTCTACGAGCTACTTGCATTTCAATTCTTGATAAACGTTATATCATAAATAATCTAATTACCTCGAAGAAACTTTGGTCCCCATAACACGTCTACGAATTTCTTTATTATACGGCCGCATTGTTCTGAAGCAAGCTGGCAGTAAGTATATTTACAATTAATCAATATAATCTGCGTCAAATAAAATTACCCATTCATCTTCTATTTTCGTAATATTTTTAAGCATCGAAAAAGTTACCAAGACAGTACGAGCAAATTATGAGCTTATTAAATAGAATTTGAAAGCGCAGCGTTGAGTATTCTTCCGCGTAAAGCCGTTATAGTCTTTTTTTTTAGGAATGCGTTATTCATTTAGCATTGAGAAACTTATATCTGTAATAAAAATATCCTCCGGCTTGAACTAAATTCGAATCAGCTGTTTCTTCCTCTTCTGAGTTAAGAAAATAAAGATGTGTTGTGTTAATAAAAAGTTCCCCCTCTTCTTCGTTCGCTGAGAAAGAAGAAGAGAGCGGCCTTCGTCATTGAGAGATACATTCATTGGCGAGACAGTCGTGTTTCCTTCACAGTATCCGGTGAATTGTCTGCCATGCCGGACGGGCAAATATTTGATAAATGTGAAGGTTGTCAATTCGAACAAGAGTGTTTCACTTGACGTGGCACGTTTCACCGAGTCCAATGAAGCACTCTGCAAGAATAATTACCGATCGGCACTGGTGGGCTCGAACACATATCACGAGTGGCGCACTATTTATCGGGCCTTGATTCTCCGAACCTGCGAAGTAACAAGGAAGGGACGGCGTGGCAAGCAGGCCGTCCAGGGCAAAAGGAAGACATTTTATACCCGGCTAGATGTTTACTGACACCAATCTAGGAGCGCGGTGGCATAATCATCAGCTGTCATTAGTACGTAGATCGGTTGCCTTCAGCTCTTCACTCCTCTCTCCAATCGTCAAACGGTTACATTTCTACATGAGACCTCACTACAACTTCCTCCGTAACTTTCCCTATGTAAATCATTCAAAAATGAAAATAACGTTGTATTCTTCGACAAATTTAATTCAACTTACCACCGACTACGGTTTCAGTATATATGTACTATTATCATGGTGCCGGGATCGGGTTGGCGTTCTGTCTGGAGTACTAGCTAACCATCTCTGCAGGGGAGGACATTTTTCAGAGGAAATCCGATCCCGACATGAGTGTCTTGCGTGGACACTTCAAGTGCAATACTCCGTCTGTCGGATGAGACGTTAAACAGTGGTCCCCTTGGCGCTTTTTGTCAAGAGAACGCTAATGCCGACGCCAGGTTTTTCTTAACCTGTCTCCTATGAAGCAAATGACCTTAGTTGCTGGTCGCCTCCAAATATCCAATTCAGTCCTAATGTAGTCGTTGCTCGGTAATTATTTAATTGCTCTTCTCTCTATTGTTTTCAATTAGGTATTGTAGCTACTGTTGGTAGGGAGAAAAATGTGTCCAGTAGGTTTTCCTTTCCTTTTTAATATCTATTTGTTTAAAAGTTATTTCATTTTCTCGCCCAATTTTTATATCCTCAGTTCATCATCAATAAAACCCAATTCATAAAGAAAATATGATATCACTTTGAAAGTTGAGTTTAAGGACATGTAGCTTAAAAAGTAAAATTCTCTTCTTCTTGAGTTTTCCTAATTCAATACTCAGTGGGATCATCGTATATTTTATTATCTTTTCTTTTCATCTCTCCGTAGAAATTCTTCATGGGTGATTATCTCCGCCCTTTTCATCATAGTCATTCTTCGACGACGTAGGGAAACCTAGTTGTGTCTAAGAAATTAGTATGGAATTAATTAAACTAACCAACTCTCTAAGATTGTATCCTAACAGTCCAAGTGGGAGAGGAAAGAAACCTGATTCAAAAAGATTTAATCCATGTTTCTCTCAAAATCAATCATGTATTACGGCACCCGTCATCAACAATTTCTTTGGTGACTTTATCCATGACCAATGAGAGAGAGAGAGAGAGCTTAGTACAGCCGGGTATGTGTGAATAATAGGATTGTTATAATAGGTTTTGAATTACGTTGGGAAAGCAGATTTAGCTGAAGAATAAAAGGCTCCTTATGAAAATTGCTTAAATGGTTTAAGCAAGGGATTCTCACTATATCAGTTGTTTACCAGCTGAATATCAAGACAGACGCTGACGGAGAGAATCATTTTTCTGCCAATCATTTTACTGATGCGTAGTAAAAATGTTTCTTTATCTGGATGCGAGATACTCATGAACACACCTCCACACTCAGTCTTATATCAGCCATGAACTCTATCTGCTTATCTTTTGTGTGGTACCTAAATGAACGTCTGGTTATGGAATGGATCCAAAACCATAAAATGTTCAATCCTGGGTTCTAGGCACAGTCAAGCGTCTTATTACGCAACTAATTGACGTCCAATTTTGGTGCAATGTGGTGGAAAAACTTCTGCTTGCTTGGTGAAAGGGGATCGAGCCTCTTACTCTAAATTTACTGAACTCGCCCGGCTTTAGGAAATGCTAAAAGTGATATTTACTCTGACGCATCAGACATGCTTTCGACTAGTAGTAAAACTGTGGGAAGACGGCCAACAGGTGATGCAATTCGTGATATTAAATGGGAGAGGAACCTTCATGTTCTGATGACCATATTAATTAGAAGTTTTTATGTGTATCTGCAAGGATAAATAAGGCGAGGAGCCACAGAATGAGTCGTATTGACACAATGGTGCCTGCTGATTAACATTATAAAGTTTGGAAGCAACGCAATATATGTGAATAATTTTCTTTTCTGTATTTGTTCATGAATTGATGTAATTTTGTAATCCAATTTTTAATTAGTTAGTAAATCAACCAAAATGTTAGTAGATTAGTGAAGATAAGAATGCATAAGAATTAATGACAATTTAGAGAGGTACTTGTCGTCGGCATTAGTCCACTCTTAATGAAAGGTCCCATTGGGTCCACGGACGTTCTGTGCAGCAGACGAATCACTTGAGGTGATGATCGGTAAGTGGCGTCCTGATAAAGATCGGGAACCCGTTGACAAATGTGCAGCATAATAACCAGGGTACGATGTATGGGAAGCCAGTATCCTGACCACCAGATATATTCGATCCTCAGAAATAAGTTTATAATGCCTTTATACCTTTGAGAGGTAACATCTCGTTAATTTTTTTATTTAAATTTTCCAGTATGTGCCCTAATGATCGGTGGAATTTGCACTCGGCGATTTAAGAGTCCACTCCCCTGAAACATTTTGGCAGCCCATTTACCTTGGCTATCCATAAATCCTCATTAAATAAGGGTAGTGACTCTCCTTTCCCGAGATTCGGACACGGACCTCCGGGAATGGGATGTCAGATCTCCAGCCACCTTTTGATCGCCGAATCGATCCCCGCTGGCCGTCATCCATATCGCTCTCTGAGCTCATGGATAGGGACAGTTGGTTGGGAGGAATATGACCTTAGCTATTGAAAATGATTCACCTTGACTGTAATGAGAAGTGAGTTCTACGGGTATTTATATTTATTTTTACCATCAGCTTATAATGGACTTCGTTTAGCTCTCGCAAAAAGTCCTGGCGCTGTGCAGGGTACATTTTTAGACATGGTCTGAGGAACATTCAGATTCCTGTGACATGGGTTTTTACATGTGGAGGTCTAGTCAGGAAACTTTTTGCTCTGCTTCTACCGCAAGTGCTTCGAGAAATGAAGCAGCTCTCCCTGCCGTCCCGTTTCCACTGATATCACAATGAGACCTAAAGGTAGGGTCTTGCTAGAGCATTAGCGATAGTTGATTTTTTGCCAAATTGCTTATTAGCTTTGCGCGTGTGTTCCTCGTGTCATTGTCGCGAGATAATTTGTTTCCCCTGCCTCACTGTTTCCCTCGGCCCTTTCCCTCCACCCCTACACTTCTGCAACTCTCCATGCCTCGCAGGTCTGAGCCAGGAACAGTTGAATGAGATATTACCTTCCTATGTGAAGGTGCTCCTTTTTACATCAAAATAGAATGGAATGGGAGTCTTCGCTGATATGCTTGTATTGCTATTCCGTCGGCTCAACGCGCCATATCGCTGCCGAAGGCGAGAAATGTCGCTAAGGCGACGACGACGGCGAATGGGGCGGCCAGTGGACTATAAAACACTCCCTCGGCGATTGTTGCCACCCACTTGCCTTATACGGCACCCGTGCCATTGAATGGGGCAGTAAAGGGGAGTGCAGGAGAACCTTCCTCCCCTTCACGGTCCACCAAGACAGCCTCCTCCCGCCTCAGCCCATTAACACGCCCTTCTTCCACCCCTTCATTCACTCCCCTCGAATCCCGTCCCCACCCACCTCGTCCTTACCCTATCCTCCCTCTCCTTGTTCACACGTCTCTAAAGTCTTTTCTTCCGCCCCGAAACAACCTCAACCTCGTTATAATCGGCCGCTCTTGCAAGCGCGCCTTCCTCTCTTGCTTAGCCGCGTTATCATGGCGGGAGGACAAGCCAGTGTAGTGGGAGGAACAATCCAATACGCTGGTTAAGGCAGTCGAGGTCTTTTTCGAAGCCAATCCGTATTGTCGGGGCGTTTATAGAGGGGTTGGGGCCTCTTGCGGGATGAAATTTGGATGTTTTTTACTGAGGACTTGCTTATAGATTAATGCTAGGGGATAGATGAGGAAATATACGGTACAATAACACAGTGAAATCTTAAAGTCGTTATATTGGGCTTTCTGCCGTATTGAATACACCAGTTTTGCTTTTTATAGGCTGAAACCATTTGTCCTAAGAACAGGTTTTTGTGCATTTTTATCAGGCAATCTCTGGTTAATCGCATGATAGCTCTAACCCACACGTATCTTCCATATTCGCATATTAACAAAAGTAAAAATATCTTGTCTTACAAATATCCCATATTATAAATGTAGTCATACAATGAGCATATGACAATGATAACGATAAAGTAAATATATACTTGAGAAGTGGAGTCCAAGTAATGGCTCTCGCGAGCATGAACCCTATGGATTAAATAAAAGATTAAATGGAAGCATAGGGCTCGATGAGCCAGGGGAATATGGGAACCGTGTAAAGGCGAAATCGACTATTAAATTGGATCAGTAAGACGGTAACTGCGTAGAATATATGGATGCTGGTGACGGAATTTTTGCGGTACTGTATTGATTCTTCTTTGAAACATTTTTGACCATTTCCAGAACAAAGGTCTTAATTATTTAGTAAACCTTGGACGATTGTGCGCGGTAGTCATGTTAGTTGGATATTTTTTCGTGAAATGAAACGGGAATCTCTTTCGCACACCATAAGACATTTACTTTTTTCTTTTATCTATAGTACTGAATGAAGGGAACTCTTTAAAAAAATCTGATTGTCGATACACTTCACTAACTATAGGTACTTCATTTAAAATTTTATTTCCTTATTTTTTTGCAAGGAAGCGTCAGGTTTGGCGGCAGAGGTAAATTCTTCATCAGCCAAGGTATAACGTGGATAGAGGATGGTAGGGCGAGTGACTGTTAAATCACTTGCACTAGGATAAAAGTTATATTTGTTCTCTCAAAGTTATTCATAATTTGTGGAAGATATCTTTTTTGATTGTGGAGTAAAAAGTGTGAAATGTTATTGAAAAAAGTAAAACGACCAAAATGAATTTTTGAAATTTTATGTTCGATGAAATGGTGGTCATATGAAGTGAAACGGCTCTTAATTTATTTATTGTGTGAATACTTCGGATGAATACTCAAAGCCTTTCTCTGAAAGCAAAGGGTGGAATGAATATAAACTTCTTCATATAAAAAAGTAGCTAGTTACTTGAATTGGAGGCTATTATATAGATTACCTATTCAAGGCTGAAGATTATTTTTAAAACTTGCCTTTTTACACATGCGCTCATTAAATGGTCCATCGTAAATTGATGCATAAATTTGGATGATCGATGCGTGGTTTGGAAGAGATTTGCAGACTTAGGGACAAATGTGTGAAAATAGTGTATTATACTCCTCTACAGAAATCATAATCTTCATCACCCGTCATTCATCCGTGGACGGGCTTGAAGAACTGTCCCTTGCACTCAACTGTCTCATTCTTGCACTAATCTTCACTTCGACGTCCTTAACAATTTTCTTCAAGAATTTCATATTTGGTCATCCTCTATAATTTTTCCCATTACATGTCATCAACATTTACTAATTTCTTAAAGCTGTTTGTCCGCATCATATCCAATAAGTTGTCTTCTGTTGTCTTCTTCCCTTGGACTTTTTATTGAATATCTCTCTCACTCTTTGTAATAGATTGCAAAAGCATTGACATCTTTATCGATAAAATTTCGTCCAGAACATTTATGATCATAAGTGTTTTCCTTTCGGCATCGGTTCATAGCAGTGTTATGTACATAATATGCAATTGTAGATACGTATGGAAATTATGGACTGCCGTAAGACGTACTTTTCTTGAAATATCTCTAAATCTCGTAGCTGGAGCGAGAGAACAGAGAGAAATATCGCTGAAAAATATGTTTAGTGATTTTTTTGGCTCCCTGATTGGTTAAAAAAGGTTTTTACATTTTTTCCCTTGCCGGAGATGATAAATGGCCTCTTATTCAATAACTTCCTGGACGAATTAGTCCCGTAATTCAGTGTTCCCGTACTTAATTATTTTCGCCTTTCTTCAAAAAGGAAGCTGACCTTCCGGGTTCTACTCCCGGCTTAAGGAAACGCAAATGGGGTCCCTGTCAATCGCGGGATAATAGAGTGGGTAATGGATTGCTAAGATCGGGGCCAACCAATCATTAGAGCGTCACGTATGAGTTCATGATCTGCTAAAAGCGCTGAGTCAACCAATTAATTAGACCAGCTCTCATTGACGTGAGGGTCAAAATCTGTAAAGCTGGCTTTTTCATCTGCTAAGGCTTCTTAAAAGCACTTTTCTTTCAGTACCGAGATCGAGAATGATTTACTTTTGTCCTAGTGGCGGATATTATTTAACGATCTCTATTTAGTCCACGGTGTACCAAGGTTAATACTTCATCACCTTGTATCTTAATGATTAGTTCTCTCATCAAGGCGTAGGTTTTTTGCTAAGTACTAGCCGTGAAGCTTGAAAGGTATAATATTCGTTAATCTTTCAGCCTGTCAAAGAAATCATGCATATGCTTCCCTCTGCTTTTAAGGCTTGAAAACTATAGTAGGTAAAAGCCCAGTTGTCGTTGAGATGTGATGTTTGCTTTTGACTGGTGCTTCGCGGATTCCGACTTACTACTAGGTCGAGTAACGAGTAGGTTCGATCCCACTATATGGGAAATTGAAGGAAAAAATTTATAATTATTGCCATTTTTCACAATTTTACTAATGAAATCGATGCGATTAATGATTCTGCAGAATTTCCCTGTCGAGAAATTGGCAAAAGTGCCAAATATTTGTTCGCATTTCTAAATAACTTCCCAAACTTGTATAAATATAGCATTTTTAATTGAATTGCTGAAAGTTCTCTTCGTGAGACTACCTTTTTCCCTGTCTTAAAAACGCAAGTACTTTTATTCTCTTAAAATCTTCCCTAGTTGTATTTAGCATAACGCAAATGTAGGAAAATATTATTTTGCCACTCCTAGTAGAGAACGTGTTTAGCGTTGTGATTTTTTGAACCGAGCATCAGCTTAATGGATACTTAATAGTTTTATAACGACTTCATTGATATCGTTGTTCCCTTATCCGCTAGGAGCTTACTTTTTAGTCCATAAGTCGTGTCTAACCTTTGCGTTTTACGATGAAATGTGTTACTTGGACTATTTACATTAGCACCTACTTCGCTACGGTGGGATATATTCAGTCAAATGTTTACGTGCAATTTCAACCTCAGTTCCTTTCAATGGATTGGTGACCAGAACGCTGATGAAGGGAAGTGTTTGTCTAAATGTTTTATTGTGCTCTTTCTTAAAATTTATTACGTGTGTCAGTCACTTTTGCGTAATACTTAAGGGGGTCATTTCGGTTTGAAACGCGATTTTAATACTTTCTATCCCCTTTTAATCCTACGGTAGTGACGCGAATTATGGAGACATGCGTAGTGACGTAAGCCTCCTGGACCGATTAGAACTTAGGAGTTTTAAAAAAGATGATATCAGTTTTATCTGGATGATCTCAAAATAGCAGCATTCAAACGTGAATTCAAAAATATTTATTCAAATTTTTCACAGCAATACGAGAAGAGACTTCAGCTTGTATTCAATATATGTTATGTGGTAAAATGGATTCGAGCATTGCTTTTCTTCATAAGAGAAAAACAGCCGTTATTAAAAAAGGATTAATTTCCATAAAATGTCCGAAATCACTTATCTACATTTTTAATATATCATATTTTATAGTGCTCAACAAAATTGGTACTATTTGAACACAGGAGTGGTGACGCACGGTCGGTGGAACCAAAAGTAGCTATAAGTAGCATTTTGCGTACACAAAGTGATTTTTTTGGCTCGTATATCGTAATAGATGTAGGAAATGGAAAGCTACTGAAGGGCATGAACTGCAAAATTTCGTACTTTGCCTGCGTCAACGGAAAGATTATACTGTCGGTCTGAGAGACGTCTGGGCGTCACCACTCTAGGGTTAACGATCAGATACTAGTCAGACATTGTCCGCCCCTACGACCGGTCTTCTGTGCCTTTTATCCTAGTTGCCCGAGCCATTGGGCCTGCCCATGGCAACCGATACTCAGCGCCCTCCGAACTCCTGCACTTCTCATCTCGGTCTCGTTGCGGTTGGGCATCTCACGGAGCCAGCCTCGTCATGCCCAATTTCCCGCGGACTGAAGTTGTCAAAGGCGATGTCCCTGACCGTCCAAGGACCGAACAGTCGGAAGACCGGACACTGTTTGCCAACCTACATTCGGAAGGAAAGAACCATGATCCGATGACATCATCGCATCTCTGATGCCTCTCTCGGTGCGTGCGACCAGCAGGAGCTACACGTTCAACGTTTCCTGCTGTCTCCGTGTACGAGTCACGGCGCTCGTGCACGGGGCGCCCTTGATTGATTGTCTCACGGCGACGTTTCGCGTGTGTTGACAAGTTGTGCGAGGGAGGACGACTTGTATAAATGATACGGCTTCCTTTATCAAAGAAAAATTCCCATGCTCCGATGGATGATTTGTCCTCCTACACTGTACAGTCGTGAGTCTTTGATGGACTTCTAAATGCTCTGAACATCGCCAAAGTATTTATAATTGTGGACTTAATGTGTATGGCGTAATCGTTTCCTCTTTGCGTGAAAATTTGCTTGCGTGATCTATTGATTGTATCTTTCCATAAAAACGTGAATAGTTGCATTCTATACATTTGAATTAAAGGTAATGGTAAGCGATGATTTTTTTAAATGAAGTATATTTATTTATAACAAAACATTTCGAAATGAATACACTGGGTAATAAAATATTTCATATGTAATTCGGTCCTGCCCAACCTCACTAGATTTTGTCGGCAGTTTCCGTTGAGTCATCATTGCTCATGCTCGTATCACTCGTATCATAACATGTCTATGCAGCTAGTATACAAATAGTTAACATCATACAGCGGAATTACAAAATCAAATAGCATGCATACAAATAGGTTTTCAAATAATATGTTCAATAGTCACATGAAGATACAAATACGGGCATTGCCTCACGTTTTTATAATATTATGGGATAATACAATATATTAAATATGGGACACACACAGCATAATACAAGGCACAAAAGTACAAGATACATTTGATATGATAGAAGAAATTCATAAATAACATACTGTTTCTTACTTTTCCCTTAGTAATTTCCTTTCAGTTAAATGATAACATTGAATTAAGATACTCTCTCAAACTCCATTTAATTTCGCTAATATTTTTTAGGTCTTTTAGGCTTTCCGGTAAACTATTATGCATCATGGGCATTTTTACATTCAACCTATTTTCCCCATAATTGTTGTAATATCTCGATACAAAATATTTAGGGTTATTACTTTTACTCTTAGAGTGTGTATTTTCTTCATACTTCAACATTTTTATTATAATTATGATCTACTACAACCACCAATTTATGAAGTCTGTAACATTACGTATACCCATTTTTGCATATATTGCCCTGTTTTATCGAGGTTGCTGATTTCTAAATTTAACTTCAATACCAGTCTCACTGACGTATTATTGCATGTAGCCTTAAGACACATGAGACGTAATTCGTAATAATTTGATGAGGTATGTGCAGATGTTCATAAATGGATAACGATACATATATCATTATTGTAAAAGATGGTAACAAATACCTTAGTGTCATGCCAAGGCAATGAATAGAAAAAATAAGTCTTCACGTATTTCTTAAGGCCACTTCTCATTATACATTCTATTGTGCAAATAAATTCATTAACTTTTCATGAGGAATGTTGTACCATATAAAGCGCCGAATTGAATGAACAGTTGTGCGATCGTCTGACTGGAAGGAAAATAGAACCAACTCTAATTCCATTAAATGTATTGTACATTCTATCATTCAAGCGTTGTAATAATAATACAATCGTTTTAATAATCTATATATATATATATATAAACGAATGTATGTATGTATGTCTGTCCTGTATGCACTACTACACTGTTGATCCGATCGCCAAGAAACTTTAAGAAGTTGTTGAGTACACTCTTGCGAAGGTTTCGAAGGTTTTAGGTATAAAAATGTTTTAAATTTCGCCCCCCCCCCCCTCCAAGGTCCTCTTAATCTTGCGAATACTTTTCGCGCAACAACGCCTCCGGATAAGTGCATTACTACAGTTTTAATCCTATCGTGCTGAAATTTTTCCGAGTAATAGCTCAAGGCAGGATAAATGTTGTAGGCTACTTTAAAATGATCTCAGGGCCCATAAAGGTCCCAAAAAGGAGCCCTTAGGTGGTTCGCGGTACGTATCGGGTTTTGTGCAGTGGTTTCATTTTTTACTTTTTTAAATCATTTCCGCTCAAGATAGAGAGTTGGAATTTTTTTATTAAATGTCTGAAAGAATGAAGTTTTTAATTATTTCAATTAATTATCCTTTTCACTTCGTAATTGACTGAAAATTGCGTTTTTAGCTGCAGAAACACATATTTTTCTGTGAAATCAACAATACCATATTCGCTTGACTACCAGATTTCGGTCATTGCTGTTGGAATTCATATTGCTTAGTTGAGCCGATTAGGAATGCTAAGCATTTGGATTTGTGCAGCGGTTAATTATTTCGCTTTTTAAAACAACTTTAACTAAAGATAGAGAGTTGAAATTCATTTTATCACAGACCCGAAAGCATGATACTACTAAAATTAGTGGTATCATGCCCGAAAGAATGAAGTTTCTCTCTTTTTCAATCGATTTTCTTTTACGCATTTTCCTTGACAACCAAATGAACAAACAAAAATTAACATTAAATCAAATCTTAATTAACGAAAATGAAATTCTGAATAGCTACTCAACAAGTAAGTACTCGAATTATGTACTTAACTATAACGTTCTTTTAGCCAGGCTGTGCAGGTAGTATGATTACAGTAAAGGGTTTCAAAAAATTGTCTCTCTACTTTATATTAAACAAGTTTTAAAAATTTTATTGTTTTTATTTTACCATGTTATTTTTTATCATTCTGTCAATTTTTCAGTCATTTGACTTATAATTATTATTGTTCATGGGAGATATTGTCACATTGTTTACTTACTATTGTCTCACAATTGTATAGGTGCTCTGCAGAAGAGCATTTTATTAATTTAATAAAACAATTACTTGAAATGTAGTCTGTTATCACAACTGCTTACTAACTCCTCATCTCTTATATAAAGAGTTTTGAAGGAAGTATGATTCCGAGCAACGCCGGGTAATTCAGCTAGTTTAACAATAAAATGCAGCGGTCAAAGCGGCCTTTCGATTAGAGGAAAGACAAAAATATGCCCGCAAATCATTACAATGTTACAAAATTTATATGTTCTCTAAGCCAGCGGTTGCGAGAACCTCTGTTCCTTTTATGGATTCCATTGGACGAAATGAGCGCTTAAGGTGCAACAACGGAGCTCAATAAATAGCGGAATGTCGCAGTAGATTGTGTTGTCCAATAGAAGAATACGAGGACATCGGAAGCACGGAGGGAGAGTAGCTCCATGCCTGAGAATAGTGCAAGGGACAGTGCGGGGTCGAAATGGAGGTATCGATGGACGTTGATTGACCGATAGGTTTATTGTATTTAGGGCAAGACTTTCGAGTTTCCTTCGCCAGCTCACCACAAAGAAAACGGAAAAATTAAGACGGAGAGACCATGAGGCGAGAAAAATATCTGCGAGGCAAGTGCACTTTTATGCGAGTGTCGCACTGAATGTCGTTGGCAAACGATCTTCGTATTTAAAGGGTAATGGCCGAGGTAAATATGATCTCTGAGAATATTTTTCGTATTTTTCAATGGAAGCTTCGTTTACCTCTGGCCATCAAAGTGAATTAACGTTATGTATCACATAAGCATACTAAGTTTCATAGGTAAGTGTCCTTTAATAAGAGTTCCGGAATATTATACTGCCTTGTTTGCCTACGTGAATATATTTTGAATAGAATTTTTAATTTGATTTTGAGTTTAATGAAAAAATTAAAATTCCCTCTCAATTATCTTCATGGAGTGGAGAATAGAGTAGAGGAGAAGCCCATTGTTTTTCTGCGCAAAATATCCGTCCAAACATGGCTATCACGCGCATATTTTACCCTACTAATAGTTAAACCGGTACATTTAATATGGCGCTTTGCGCGTTTTAATTGCCCCTATTTTTCCCCTAACTATCGTACCCTACCTTCTATGATCTATGGGCATTATGCTCTTGAGATTCAATATTTAGAATCCACGTCATGATGATAAACTTACTCGATTTAGTTGGTGTCACCTTCTCATCGTATGACTAATTTCTAGCATGATATATCCATGATGTAGGGTAATTACACTTTTTATTTATATTCCGGCAGAGTTACATGAGTTGGATCAATAACGATTGCCCTTAGATTACATAGTAAACACTTTTCCTGTAACCTCTTTTTCGTTGCTGTAATTATTTGATACAAATGCTTGAATTATTAAAAATGTCTACACTAAATGAATATTAGCCAGAACAATATCTTTTACCAGTATACCGCAGCTTCCGGGCTGGTTGTTATAACACGAAAAGAAATGGACCATTATCTTTCCGGAACAATTCGTGAACCGCCTTGATGCCAAGGTAGTTTTGGAAAGGAGACCACACAAAACGTATATGGAGCAAAACTAAAGAAACTAGGTTTTATCAAGCGTATAATAGAAAGGTCCTCGGATGAAAAAGTCAATGATGGATGCTACTTCACTCTGGTTTGGCCACTCCGCGGATTCCCTGCGAGAGTTTGGGACCCTGGACAGAAAGATTTAACCAAAGAAATTAATGAAATACAAAGGAAATCCGCGCGTTTCGTTAATAACTGCCAAAAGCGAACATAGTGTTTCTAAGCTTATAGAGGGATTAAGTTGGCAGCCACTAGAGACTCGGCGCTAGACTTAGTTTGCTTGAGAAATTCCGAACTGGCGTGTTTCAGGGCGAAACAGAGAATATCATTTTGACGCCATACTGCACCTCTAGGTCCGACAGATGCGATAAAATAAAAGAGATACATTGCCAAACAAATAGGTACAAAAATTCATTCTTTCCACGCACAATAAGTGACTGTAATACAATCGGAGCTCAAGTTTTTTTTTTATTTTACTTATACTCACAACCCCGAAAACAGCACAACAAAGGCCTTTTACATCGAGTGTTTTAACATTAACAATAGACGAACACACACACCCACGTCCTGGGCAGATAATATCCTACCCAGGCGGGACTCGAACCCGCAACCCACGGGTTAGCAAGCGAGGGCTTTACCCCACCGCCACCGGAGCCGTGTTAAAAAACTCAGACAATACACTTTACCATGTCGCCTCCGAAACCTTATCCTTTTCAATATTAGGTGGCTGTTGTTCTAACACCCCCTGCCTCACGTCCATATGGCGGCTCGTAGGGTAGTAAGTAGACGTAGATGATACCCAAGTGCCTTAACTGCAATCAGTCGCTGACTCCGTTTTCATTGCATAAGGAATGAAAGGTCTTGAGTTGCGTCACGGTACGGCAGTCCAAAGGCCCTTAGTTCTACTTTAGTTCCAGATGAACTTTTCCTTTGGTAGTATTGGACATGATTTTCTGTGTGGTACGCCTATCATCGTAGCAGTTTTTTGTCCTTAGTATTTGCTGAAAGAGCAAGGGTGAAAGTGAATTACACTCTAGACATGAGTGACCTTGAGCCCTGAGTGGACATGAGCGCGGAAAATGTCGAAAACGGCACTTTTTTGTCGTATTTTCTGAGAACAAGTGACGTTATTGCGCTCTTTTGCCTCGAGTGATTAATGGCATTGGGAAAAACGGCGTCGTCAATCGCTGCTTCATGGAACACTACCCTACTCATTTCCACCTTACATCACCCTAAAACAGCGTGAAACTTTTGAGCTCTCATTAACCTCAGAGTTGGAGTAAACCATGAAGTAACCATTCAACTATGTTTACTCTACGAGTTAAAAACAAAACCTCCACCTGGATGGTCTATGTGTAAATTGTGTGGTGACGATTAATTTTTGGCCATAACCACTTTACGCGTTATGTTGTATTGTAAAAGGCACACTTTCGAGTGGTTTATGTTCTGAAGTTTTAGTTTACGCTGTTCAATATGATATCCAAGGATACCGCCATGGATAGCATTGCAGGTTTATAAACTTTTTGATTGAGTCATATATGGAAATGGGATAGCCCTAGTGCTGATTGTGTTATTTGTAGCCTCTCTTGGAAGTACATGGCCCGCCAGACACCTACAATTATGGAGCCAATGGTAGACGATGACATCATTAGAAGATATTGTTCGTATTGTAGAAATAAGTGGTTAATATTTATATTCTAAGTACTGGGAAGTTATTGAAAATTCAATGTGGGATGCACAATTTATCAATGAAGACATAGCATATTCCGACCATCTATATGAAAGCATGTATCGCGGACTGCTGAAGTTATTGTGTGTGTGATACTAAAGCAAATTTATGTGACACCTCACGGAAAAGTTATAATATGAACGTATGCCATATTTGTGTTGCGGATTATATCCTCAAGCACATCTAAAGGCTGCTTTCCTTGAAGTAAATCAGAATTAATGTTTCCGATCCGATGCATTGCGCAGAGAATACTTCGACGTTCAGTCTTTTTTATTGCCTCGATTACTTACTCCTTGCTTCTATAATAGGAACACTTATATATCTTATTTGTGACCGTGCGTCAGTTTCCAGCGAAAGACTGCATTTTCTTTTAGTGGTACAATTTAGTCTTTGAATGCCCGTGTCGAGTCGATGGAGCGAAACAAGTTGATAATTTGCATTCTTCACTTACTATTCAGTTGGGAGACATACATTTCCCGAGCCAGTTTCAGTGCCTCTCTGACGACGCATGTGGATAATTTCGGAAAATTTTTCCAGCGAAAGATGTTTGTATCTGTCATTAGTCCTGCATATGATTTCTAATCATAAATGCATGTTCATTTCGAGCGAACGGAAGCTCTTTCTGAAATCCATATATTTTATAAAATGGCAGATTCAAATTAAAACTTTTACATAAGTACCCATGGCAAATCTTCTTGTTTGAATACCAGCAGTACATATTCTCTTTCTTGCAGGTGCAAAAAATAAAATACGAAGTTAGGTAAGTATTTCCAATTTAAGTATCATAATTTGTTGCTTCGATTCCACGTCTATGCATGCTGTGAAAGTAAAATTTCTATCTGATTTAGTGAGCAGTATGCAGTATCTTTATACGTAGTTTAACCGGCGTTTTTTTTGTTTTTGAGGGAAAATAAATATTATTTAACTATAGAAATAGCCTTAGTGATAATGATTTGCCTAAAATCGGTTTGTGAAATTTGTTTCATTTTCTCCGGCTATCTTCTTTAGTTCTCTCTGCAACTGACTCTGCATTGCTTTCACTGGCGAAATATTTCTGAATTTTATGGATGGTGGGAGTATTGGTGATGGTGGCTCCTGCAAAATCGTGGCCCATGCGGACCTTTCTCTGGGAATAATTATCTTGAACTCTTTTACTCACAATGTACCCTTAGCTGAAGTCTAAGGCATGCGAGTGCTTTCCTTGAAGAGACTTTCGCGCGGTGAAAATGTAAATGTTTGCCATTATACCTTGGTGGTATCTAATTGTGCGATAATGCATTATTCTGAAGACTAAAGATGAATGGTAAAATAAAATATTTTTGCTGTGTTACTCAGCGATGCCAGTTATGCAGCGACAATTAGTTACGGTCAGAGTTCGACGTCATGTAACCAAAATTATATATTTGAGTATTTCAGGGTGAGCTTGACTGAAATAAGCAAAACCGGCGCATTTGTGCATCGCTGCGTGCGTCGTAGTAACATTTGCTAAAGTAATTCAATACCATTGCTTCAGAAACGTTTTATGTAAACTTGCAATTGATAGTTGTTTTGGCTAAGATAATAAGTGAGAATTCTGCTGGAAACTGAATCGCTAAAGCTGATTCAATCTGGTAATAGTTGTGAGTCTATTGTCATAATTCATCTATTGAATTTCGGTTATTTTTTTCGTAATGTTTCTTACTCCACTGTCTTAGAGTCTATGACAATGTGCTTCATGGAAAAAAGTACTGGAACGATAAATTTAAGTGTATCCAATTATTTACCAGAGAGCTACAAACTCGGTCTGCCGTTGCTTCACTCATTCCGCCGCCACACATGCCTATAAAGAAAAAACAATGATGCTTTTTTAATACTCTGTAGTAGGCGTTCAATTAATAAACTGTAGTTCTGCTTCGAACTGTGACCTTTAGTTAAGATGCTCGCAATATCGAATCTAAAACTAAAATTGGTGATAAAATCAAGTAATTTGGTTGAAATTTCTTTCTGGTGACATATTTCTCGAGTTCATTGAGAACATTACTTCTGATTTTAAGTCTATGCAGAAACGATTGTTGCAAATGATTCGGAGTCGAAGCCTAGAATTCAGGTGTTAAAAATTCTGTTATATGCGTAGTTATTTTTGTTATACATTTGATAACGTACTAA
Organism: Ceriagrion tenellum; assembly: GCA_963169105.1. Taxonomy (NCBI): domain Eukaryota; kingdom Metazoa; phylum Arthropoda; class Insecta; order Odonata; family Coenagrionidae; genus Ceriagrion; species Ceriagrion tenellum. The sequence continues at coordinate 52,883,433 of OY720637.1, forward strand.
GTTGGGCAGTTGTTCAGATTTTGATTCTTGAAAATAAACTGAAGTTACAGAAAAAAGTTTAAGTTTTCGGATTACCTTTGAAAATAATGTGGGATTTACTGATGGATGGAACCCATAGAGTTTCAATGGGAAGAATAAAATAAAATTGTCGTGGCATTGAAAATGTATTGACCTACTCTTTAGTGGTCATTTGTCAAAAAAGGGCTACTCCAGATGAAATTCAACTGTAATTCTAGTCCAATTAGGTGATTTAATCAAATGCAAGATTTAAAATTTGATTGTTACTGTTATCTGATACTAAAAATCTCTAACCTAAATATTGTGTAGGTATCGCGAAATTCGAGTTAAGCGGCAATCTGTAACCACTCCTCTTTGAGGTCTCCCTAATAGAGCCTATTAATTCCTCTGAACCCTGAGGAACATGGAACGCGAGCATTAATAATTAAATTCGTTCAGTTTCCAAGGCTATATCATTAGTGCTTCTAATGAAAAAAATAACTAAATTCATGAACTTGTGCACCGAATGCAATACTTTCGTTGAGTCAAATTTGGTTGAAAAGAGGCACATCCATGGGGCTCTTGCACCTTTGTAACATAACCTATCAAACTTTTTGGCCTTAAGGTAGTTGGAGCAAAATATCATTTCACCTAGAAATAAATGAATTTGGTCACATTTTAAAGAAGCATATATCACCCTTCCATTGACATAAAAAATTCAACCCCTTACATAAATACTTTCCGAGATATTTGGAAAAAATACCAGCCATTTTACATGGGAAATGGTACGTGTATGCACTCTAGAGAGACCTTATTTAACAAATGAGGCATTTCCTACTCTTAGGTCTCGTAAAAAAAATCAACAGTGAGTAGTTTGTGTGTTTTCTCATCTATTTTTGAAAATTAATCATATTGTCACCGCAGTAAATTTATTCGGGATCACGATGAACTTTCCGTTTTGATGGAGTTTCAAACGTTCCGCGTGAAAAAATGAGTCAAGTTAAGGACTTATTTAGAAATTTTCATTTGATTAATTACAATTTCTGTCACGTAAAACTATTTTATTGCACCATATTGCAATATTTTATTCGTGTGTCTCACAGTTGGTGAAATTGAAACAAATAAGTCGAATATGGTCTCTATTATGATTAGGGAACTATCTCGCTCGCACTACCTTAAGGAGTATATGTGTTCAAAATTCACTAGTTCATCTTTAACTTTGTGGTATTCCATTATAATGTTTTGTCGATGAATAACTGTTACTAATACCAATTTTACGAAACCACGGAAACAATAGGATAAACAGATCTCAATTAATGCCTGATGATGGTGATTATTCACTGAAACCCGGGTCGCTTAATTTAAATAAAAAAGTGGTATTAGTAACAGTTATCCATCGATAAAACATTATATGTGTTCAATTTTATTCGAATCCATCGTGTGTAGCCGGAGATTATATGGAGTTCAAACGAACAAAATTTCAATATTGTAGATATAATAATAGGAGAGCGGATTGGTAACCCTTGTTTGATTCGAACGCAGCGGTTGTTTTCTCATCATGAATGCATGGTTTGAGTGGTAATTAAATAGGGACGTGAGCGAGTGTGTACCGAGAGACGGACCATGGGAGAAGGGAATGGCCGAGGGAGAGGAAAGAGGCCAAGCTTAGAGCGCCTCGCGTGTTTGTCGCTTGCGAAGCCCGGAGCGAGAGAGTAGAACCCCAATCGCCTTGGCTCTCTCTCTCCCTCTCTCTCGGTGCTCTGCTACGGAAAGGCCTTCTCTTCTCCGACCGCCCAGACGCGAGCTCATAATTAACGCACGTGAGACAAGGGAGAACAAAATGGCGCGCGCAATCGACTCAGACCAACTAGCAGAATCCTCTTTCTACTTCTCCTGTGCTTAAGCTTATCATCTATGTTTAGGAAAATCACTTATTCACATATGTCAATCAGCCTGTCAGTCAAACCTGTTTGAAGAACTTTCAGGTGACCGATGATGTTTAAATTTGGCTTGGATACAGGTCATGACCTAAAACCGACCAGAAAAATAGGAATAACCCCGGGCCATGCCATAATTAGTACCAACCATACTACCAGCCATATGAGGCCCAACCATAATTAATAGTGGCGAAGAACACTTTTAAGGAACCATATTTACTCCGTTTTTGTTCACTTTTACCCCCAGAAGGAAAGCATCAAAATTGGCGCTGAATCACTAATTTACGAAAGAGCTCATGTGGGATATTTTTGAAAATGGACTTTTTACCTCTTTTTTTATGTGAACACACAGACCAATTTTTCATGAAACAAAAGGGAAAACATGCTTTTCATAAAGCATTCAGTAAGATTTTTGCGAAAAGACTATTTCAGCGTTAGAAATTTGGGTTCTAATTGTCAATGCTTGCTTGAGGCCTCTTTGGATTAGGTTGAATGATCTACAAAAGGATTATTGGTGAGACTTTAGCTGGAGACTTTCGCGAGTAACTCCGCTGTTACTTCAAATGGTTGAACGGAAAATCAGTTTTTTGTATTTCCGGAGAAATTTTCAAATATCCGAGATGAGCCCATTTCGAAATTCGTGATTCAAATTAAAGAGATTAATATTATCATAAACCCATATTTTTTGAAACTTTTAAGCCCCATAGGAGAAGTGTTGTCCTCGATGGTAGGTTGTTTTTCTTTATTTAATTACTTGGATACAGGGTTGTAGTTTTTCATATTAGATGGCTAAAATAATGTGAAACATCGAAAAATACTCAATACAGCTATAGAACATTTTAAAGTAATTATATTAATTCCGTTTTTTCCACTTTTAGCCCCAGAAGGAAAGCATTGGATTTGGTGCTCAGAATTGTTTTGCATTTTGAAAAATACCTGCACCCAAGGCACAGGATTAGCGCTTTCTCTGTTCAATGACTAAAAAAGAAGTATTGAATTCCTGAAGGTCTTAATTTTTCTTTGCGCTTCGTTTTCCCTCAAAACGTATTTGTGGCCTCAAAACCGTACATTTACTTCGCCAATCCAACGATGTAAATTTTGGTTCTAATTGTGAATGAAGGATTAAGTTGAGTAATCTACTAAAGGACCGTACCTGTAACTAAAATTTCACTCCCCACCCCCTCCATGTGTGGTTAATGACTCCTGTGACTGATGGTATGTGCATTTTGCACACGTAACCTTATGGGAATTCTTTTATTCCAGAAAAATCGTTTTAATTATTTCACTCATCACGTTGAATTTCAACGGTCAATTTCCCTTGGTCTACTATAAACGTTGGAGGTATGCGGTGTGATGAATGTCGCCGGGGAGATGGTAGTTATCGAAAAATCTTCAGTGGCGAAGACAAGATGGCTATCTCGCAGCATATAACTCAAATACCCCTCTCCACCTCTCCTGGGATTGATGGACGACCAGGCGTACCACGAGTGGACACCGCTGTTGAGCGACGCGCGAAGATTTCCTCCTTTTGATCTCAGATTCCATTTTCATTCCGAGCGCTTTATTGCTCCGCTACCCTTGTTCCCCTTTCCCGCTGATTCGCTCTGCCGGCTTAATGGCGTGATGGAAAATATTAAGGTTGCTGGTGTACATGGTTAAACTTCACATCACAATGGTGTGAGACAGTGTGATAGCTGAAAGGAAGGCTTTATTCCAATTGTTCAAGTGAAGAAATCGTGCGCGTCTACGTCGTAGAGGCTGTTGTAGTCGGGATATGGTTTTAGCTAGTCAACTTCCACATTATTCGCAATGACTAAAAAATATCATGTCAGTGTTTGATTGTCTGATTAAATGATATTAAATGATATAACGGTTTTATATTATTTCTCCTAAGTGTTTTTTAGTGTTACCAGATCCTATCTTATGACAGTACTTCGGTCGTTCTTGGCTTCAGAAAATGGCGTGTGTGCCTTTCGTCACTGCTTGATTCTAATCTATGATACTTTTATTCGCGTAAATTATCTATGTTATTATATTTTGCGTAAAATTTCGTGAATATGTATTCTTAGTTACGTTTACTCTGCGTCAGCTTGGATGATATTAACCTTTGTTATAAAAAAATTCATGATATAATTGGAATGTGAAGATTGTGACTCATAACTACTCATTAACGGCAGTTTAAGAGTATTAAACAGTGATTATTTTCTGAACTTTTAAATTATCCGTTAGAAATTCATTACTAATTGAATTAAAATGCTTTCCTGTCTACCGCATTAAACGGCTCGACTTAATACCCTGCCACTTGTAAGCAAATGAACATATCTCTTAAACTCTCCAAGTTTACTGTTTCCTTCCGCGTGGGATAAATATTGGGTACATAACGTTAACGGTTGCTAGTTGAGACATTCCTATGGCCTCATCTACATGCAAATGCTTCCCCGTGCGAAAGGGCTGCAGAAATTATGTGCAAACTGTTAGCAGTTGGGTACTTGAAAAGCTGGAAGAAGTTCTCTGAATGTTTCCGCTCTCGTTTACTTCCTTCGACCTTCAATAAAAAGACCTTAGGGCTGAGGAGCTTACCCGTAGGAATTTTATCTGCCATGAAACTCATGCTGTATTATTTTTATTCGAAGCAACATTTACAAATTGCATGCTAATGAACTTCCTTCCTGGACGGTTAAGGAATGATTTTATGGCTCGGTGCGACTTCTTAAAGGAATTGAGCATGCCCTGGTCGGATTAATTCCTTGCCGGATCGAGTCAATTAAATGAGTATTGCCGACTTGTTTTAGTCTTTGTGATTGATTTTTATCGTCCCTGACTGAAATGTGTCAAACGCATGGTCAATGCCCCTGGAGGAATTAGATGAATCAGCCGATCGAAACAGCCTTAGGAGGAGCTGAAGGGAGTGGGAGTGGGCGGGACAAAGTAAAAAAAGGTGGAGAAGGTGATCATAAATCTCCATCTCATGTTGTGCAACCTCCGGATACCCATTCAAGGTGATTAAGCATTTGCGCACAAATTTGTTCTAATTCCAAGCTCCATCTAATTCGCCGCTAAGGGATTAGGTGAGCGCTGCTGAGGCTGTTATGAAATCATCCGAACTTCTCAGGAGCAAGCAACGATGCGCCACCGAGATGAAACGCCCTAGTTTAGCCTCTGAAAATACGTTCGTCATCCACGCCTACCAATTTTCTCTCAAGGTCCATCCATGTATTTATGAGAGAAGCTCTTGGGACGAAAAAATCTCGGAGCTAACTATCCTCGTATTTTATTTTCGTTTTGGAGTTATTTAGAAGTTTGAACCGTGGTATGTTGCGTGTGAATGGTGACCTGCATTAAATTCAAAAATCCACTAATTTTTGAAATATATATTCTTAATTAATGTGCATGATCGCACTCTTAGTGACAAACGACCATGTTTTATGAAAATATTTCTCATTGAAAATTAACGCGTGCTCTTCGGCGTCAAATTTCAACTGATTTCAGCTGATTCGATCATATTACATCAAAATAATCGTTTAAATTCCTTTGTTGAAGACAGCGAACTGGTGTGGCTCGATTCTACCTGAAAAGGTATACGTAGAAATATGATGCGATACCTGCCATGCTGTGAAATCTGACCATCTAGATGCTTTTTGGATCACGTAATTTTTCTAATGTCCTTTAAAAAGGCAATTAATCCTGTTTACAACCAACACATATATGCGATATTTTCAGAACTTTAAAGGTGTTCCATGGAGGTTACCTGAGCACCCGTGCCCAACATTTATGTTCAAAACAGACTAATAAAACAATTAAATAGTAGCAATTGTTATTGCATAATTATTAGTTTATGTAATAAATTATTGTTTTAAAGATTATTTTTGTTAAATATATTAATAGTTTAAGCTTCATCTCATGTCAATGTTGGAAAAACAAGGGTGGGGACATTACATGGAGGTTACATTGCAGACATGTTTCAAAGTTTTAAACACAAAAATTGTATTATTATTATTTAAGAAATGAGATAATCTTTTGAAATACATGAATTCCTTTAAACAAATATTGTTAAACTTACATAAAATATATACCAAAGTTATAAATATGGGAGGGACAGAAAATTCCCCTTAATTTCAGAATGGCCCATATGCGTGTGGATCGTATAATTGAGTTTGTAAGAAAATTTTTCTATCATGTTACTTGCTAAAATATTAGGAATGAACGTCATCCATGTTCCTTATTGGTTAGTAAATGGAAGTACGGGCACACATGCGAGTAAGCAGCGGTGGTTGATATGACGGTTTACTGTCGTGTTACAGGAATCCACGGTGAAAATTAAAAGAATTGTATGCTTAAGCGGATAGGTCGCGGATTGATGAAATGAGGATCGCCCGTGATGATTGGAAGCTACGATATATTCACTGGCTCCGCCGTGCCAAGAGAAAGGTTGTGAACCAGATGAATTTGATGAGAAAGGAGCAAAGGAATTGAGAAGAATTAATGAGACTGAAAAATTAACTGGTGATATAATCTATTATTTAGAAGATTTGGAATCTTGAGAACTAGATAGCACCGATAAGTAATTCGACAATGTGACTGAAGCCAAATTGTATACATGAGTTTAATGGCCGAACGGAATCACTTAAAAAACAGACCTAGTTAGTGTGCGTTAGTAAATTTGAAATGTGTTTCTTCGTCCATCTCGCCAGGGAAAGATTATTGAGTATATCCATAATTTTTTAGGGAAACTGTATGACCGGTTTCGTGAAGGATATTGCTTGCTGATATACATTTGCTGGAGTCTATTTTAAATTATCATCATTGTCTCGAAAACCAATGGAAGTAGATTACAAAATAGAGCCGGAACTGATATAATGTATTTACTCATTTTTAGTAATTTCATGCTTGGTCGCACCGTGCTTCGAATGTTTCCCATTCAAGATTTTCATATGGTTATGGGGAGCATTCTCGTTTGATCATTGTTATTATTCACTGAGAAATTGTTTTCCCACGTTTTCCAATTTCGATCGTGTCATTTTGAAGATGGACTGATTTATTTGAAAATTCTTGAAAACTTGGTCGAGCTGAAGAGGAAATACGACCTTCATTACCTCATTCATAGGTGAAGTGTCTTCGTTTTCGTATAATGAGACCATTTTTCTGTTAATTCTGGCATCTTTGTTCGGTTTTCGCTTTTTTGGCCACAAGGTTCATTGTTGACTAATCTCCGACGACTGATTTACAATAGCATATAACAGGATTTCCATGTATTGCGTTAAGTATGTAAAAAAGACTAATTTTGACTAAATGAGGTAAAAATATTGAAAATAGACCCATAAATTTGAATTGATAATCTTTAACCTCGTAGTTCACTTGTAATTTCCTAGTCATGAAATGCTCCAGTGACATTACAAGCAATAAAGTACGCAGGAAAATTAACTTTCCCATCCCTATTTTGAAGCATCGTCGATTGTTACATTATCTGCCATACTAGCTGATAAAAAATTTGGCTGGAAGTCATCTCCTCTTAATAAAAATGCTCCAGCTCTTAAAAAGTCGAGAGAAATTATGGAAATCACAAAATATCTTCCTCAATACTGGCTGATTGATACAACTTGGAAATTATTAGATGATACTTTACGAAAGAAACAGATCTGGATTGATTTTTTTCATTTTTTTAAATATAAGAAGCATGATATAGATATGATATTATTTAATTATCATATGACTCTGATAGCTAAGGTGTGCGCTTCAAATTTCTTCAAGGCTGCTATTAGTTGGAATAACCAGTTGGTGCCGGGAAAAAAACGTATTTTTATCGTGATTTTATTATTGAAAGGCAAAGGGCATGGTACAAAATTTGCTGCGCTATTCTCCAAAAAGATGAACGCATAGAGAATTGAGCAAACAGCTCTTTCATTTCTCTTTTTTTTACCTTTGGAGAGATTGAAAAGTTTTTTGGCATTCCATTGTAGGTACTCATATACCTACACTATGCCTTGGGAATGGTCGGGTTTGGCTAGAGCTTTCAGTATTGATTAGTTTTATGATAAAATGCGTAACATCACTTTAGGATTCGTACAAAAAAATTGTATCTAGCTAAAAACAGTAGAATGGAAAATTGCTCGGTGCATTTCTGACTGTCGCAGAGTGACGGACTGTGTCATGGAAGTGATAGGGTCCGACGGTGGAATTCTCTGGAGGTAAGGGGGATGATTAAAAGACTACGTGGAAATTTTCAATTTTTTTAAAAGGCAAGATTATTCGATTTATTATTCGTTATTCAATTCGATTCGATTATTATTTCAATCCAACTTTTACTTCAGACTATTTGTCTAACTGTTACTGAATGTTGTTTAAAGATTAAAAAATCTATGTATCCATAAGTTCTAATGTATCAACGCATTGTAGTTATTAATTAGATGTCAAGGATTCCTAACAGTTTGGAGCGAATGTACACAGTTCCAGATTATTGCCCAAATCCTATGGTTTTATATCATGGGATCGCACTTGACAACTAATGCACTGTCTAATCCGTTTTGCTTAACGTTGCTCTGAAATAAGTACGCCGGGCGTCTCATCCGACTCCGTAATCATCTTCCCCCGAGGAGACGGCAGCGCGTGTTTTACGATTGCCTCGTGATAAATGGCCAGCCACGCGATCACAGATAGACGTGACATCTTTATAAGTCCCGTTGCATTGTTCCAGATTTACCGCAGCGTCCGGCGACTATCAAAGGGTAACCGGTCTGTTAGAAAAACAAATCGACCGCCTTATTTGTAATACCACGTCCGCGGCTTTCGCCCGTCGATTTTTTCTCGCACACCTTGGCTGTTTTGTCTCCTTGTACGGCGTTTTTTTACAGATCCAAACGGACAGAAGTATAGCACGGTCTTCTTTAGGGTTAATGAATTGCTCAAATAAATTAAACGACCAAAAGAGGCGACGCGCATTTTTGTCGATGTAGCCAATGTAGAAAGCTGGGAGACAAAAGGAATAATAAAAATGACGACAGTATATCCAGAATTTGCTACTCCAGAAGTCACGCTCTTAAGAATACGTGATAGAGCCACTAAAGAAAAAATTCAAATAGTTGATTAGTTAAGTAATTTAAAGGTGTTACAAAAATCAGAATAATCTGTTTTTCAATTGTTTAATATATTGAAACAAGCCGTAAAAAAAGGAGACAATATTTCTCGAAACTCTCTCTTGGAGTAACGCTTGCCAGTCCACAAGTAAAATAAGGTATTGTAAAGAAACACCAGTATCTCCAGGGATTTGCAACTAAAGAGACTCTGCAGGCATGATTTTTTTCAGAATAAGTGGTTAAATGAAAGCGATTCTGTTAATTTATTCACCGCTAACACTTCCGCGTATTGTTTTTAAAGATATGTTGGCAAACCGATTTGAATAACGAACTGGAAAGAATATCCTCAGCACCTGATTGAAATACTTCTAATATCAGCCGTTTTCTTGTTCTAAAATGTCATTCGTAAATTACTCGCTCTCGCAATAAGCATTTTTGAACTCCAACTTCAAAACTGTACTCAAATCAACTATAAAAATTTATATAAAATAATTATGATGCGGGGAAATCCTTAACTAAATGGTAACATACGTATTTGGTTCAGGTACTTAGGCATTTGTGAAAGAATAATCGTGATTTTATGATAGAAAATGGTTAATTAATTTTGCATTATGGATTCATAACATATTTTATCATTCACTATTAATGATATTCAAGGCTGGGAATCGAACCACGGCCCGACAAAGTTTGTTCGATAGCCAAAGGTCCGTGGTAACCCAGTTCCTGGTTCAGGTCGATTTTTTTCTCCTGGCAATGTCTAAGTTTTGCATCGTATGTATATTGTTTGCATTATCTTTTGGTGAAACTATGTATGGCACTCATTCTCATCAATATGACTTTATTTCACCTGGTAGGAATCCAAGTGGCTTTAAACTACAAATATATTAATTCCTGGCCAGTTATTTTTTTTTGGCCTTCTCTTGATTTTACAATGCCTATTTCCTCCACTTTTGTATGGTGCATAATAAGGATGAATGTCTTTTTTCCGCAGGTGAGTCATTCCTTCAGTTTCCCTTTCCGAGTAATCCATGGATAAATGGCAAGATGAAGTCCGTCGACATGCCGATTCTCTTCGGCCGTCAAAAAAAGTGGAGAGCCTGTGGTTGAGAGCAACGGCACCGGAGCCAGACATCCAGTCAACCAGGCCACTTTGACGTGTGAGCGAAATGATTCATATCTATGTATTTTTAAGTTTCTCCCCGCTTGATTAACCCAATTCCAAGTTTTCGGAAGAGGCGAAGGTTTCGGATTCATAAGCTCAAGGGCGCTCGGCTCTTAATCCGTGCCCTTGGTGATTTTCCACGCCTCTCTGTTCAACTTTGACGAAATGTTTGTGAGCGAGATGAGGGTAGTATGATTATTGTTTTTGAAAAAATACTGTCGCTAATACCAAGGTGAGAATGATTTTTCGCACAGTTCTGGCCGTTTTAAACGATGGAAAGGTAAAGAAAGATATGGCATTTACAGCCGTTCCAAGCCATTTTTATTTTAATGGTCAATAAAATTAAGGCTCACAAAATTGATGTGGATGCAGTAAAATTTGTCGACAAAATGTTTACGAAAGATAAAAGAGTACTGTGATTTTCGTTTTTGAAGAAAATACCTTCGCTGACATGAAAATGGTTAAAAGTTGAGGTCGAAAGGGATTTTCGCACATTTGTGGTCGTTATTTACGGTGCGAATGGAATGGAAGGTACGGCATTTCCAGCCGCTGCCACTCTTTTTATTGTAATAGTTGATTAGAAATGAACGCTCTCAAAGTTGATGAGATTGCAGTAAAATTTGGTCAGTATACACGCGCATCATATAAAATTGTCTGTGATCCCATCAATCCGTAAATACTTCCAAGCTCATGGTGAGAGCTGATCCTGAATTGAATTTTAAATACACTTAATTGAAGTTTAAATACTTATTAAGGTACCAAGTTGAAGTTAAATTTCTCTCCTTTCTAAAGTGGCCATTTGACTACCATACCTTTTTGATCTTGATTAGCATTAGAGACGTTTATGACTTAAAATTATAAATATTTTGGTAATTGAGATGCAGTAGCAAATTAAAACTGAAATGTCGATAACTTTACTTTGGCATTCTATGTTTCATTGAGGATATTTATAGGTATCGAAAGATGGAATACGACGATCATATTCATTTTTTTATGAAAATGCACAAGAGAAAATTAATTATGATATTTTTTCAGAATTATTGATAAAAATAATATGGTTTGACTTTATTTGTATGTAGTAATACTTTCCTAAACTTGCTATCGTGTAAAAGAATTCCTATGGATACGTTAAATTACCCAGTCTCAACCTATTCAAATACGCTCAGCTAACAGTAAAGAATGCAAACGAATAGGAAAATAGAATGTATTCTTTTTTCTATGATTTCAGTTACCATAAATGGATTTTTCTAAATTTATAGGTCCACTTATCTCAATTCCTTACGTATGCCTGGTTCTAATTCAAAATTCTCAATGTCATCTTATCTAAACCAATCATTATCTCTCGGAACTCATTTATTATTTATTTTTCACTCCTCGATTCCATTAAAATTCCCTCATTATTCTTCGTCTTCCATCACATGCATTGTGAAATTCCGATTTCTTTTTCGTTTTTATTATATTACGCAAATTGATACTCTAGAATGTTCAAACCGTCTATTTAGCATACTCTGTCTGGTCGGGATTTTTCTTAAACATAGCCGTAAAAGGTTTATGAGCCAATAGAATTTAAAAGAATACCAAGTGTTCCCATTGGTTATTTGCCCTGTTGCACCTCAATACCACGCTACCAATTGAGGCCTGCAGAGCAGAAGTGGTGTAAGTCCAAAAACATTGTTTTGGGACAAACAGTAAAGGAGAAAATGGGAAGAAATTGAACTAAGGAAAGCTGTAGGAAAGTGCCGCACCCTGTGAGAAAAAGAGATAGGTATGTATTTACTTAATATTGCCTTTGAATAGTGAACGTCCTGTTGAGTACGGACATGCCGAGATCTCATAATAGTTCAATTTTGGACTTACACCACCTCTGGTCTTCACGCTTTAAGTACATTATCTCAGTCGTACCTATTCAATGACTCCAGTTTTAAAGGGACGCTAATTTTACGTTATCTTTTGATAATTGACATGATTTTTTTAACGGGACTACTATCGTAAATTTAATTTAAAAAACTTCTTTTCGTCACGAATCACCGTCGCGCTCCGTTTGAGGCTGATTACGTATTTAATAATAATGTAGCATTTTTTTTAAATTTTTAAATTTAATATTAGTTATCTCCCCCGTTATTCACTTTGTTTCTAAAATTAAATACTTGATGCAGTCCTGGCGGTTTCTGACATATTGATTCGTGTATATGTAAAGTTTAAGAGATTTTTATGTAAACTAATGCTATTATCGTAAGAAACTGGTAGTAGCCGGCAAAATTATCCAGACTTATTGTGCAGAGTCCCAAATATAAAGACTTAAGATCATAAAAAGTGTACTTTTGAAACCTTGAATGCGCCGGAGGCTATTTGACTTTTTTTTCGACGTTTACGATCTCAGAACGGAGGTTACTCCCCGACTTTGTGAGGATATTTCGAAGGGTTTGAGTATTCTTACATTCTTATGCTAAATTATTTTGTTTGTGAAAGAAAACAAGGCATGTCCACTCTGATCTCAAAATACACAGCCAAAATTTGTTACGACCAAAAAAAGGTTAGGATTAAATATGACAGCTAACTAATCTTGCTTAATTTATACCATTGTAGTGATCACGGAAGTGCGAGAATGCGCTCCCTTAAGAGTGAACTACTTTTGTTCCATTCCTTTTTTATTTCCTTTGTTTTCCTTCTCCATGCGTTGTTCAATAATGTATTCTTTAGGTATTATTATTCATGGATTTATGGGTCAATGCCTCATATGCCTATTATGGATTAATGCCTCATTTGTCTAAATCTAATTCCAAGTGATCATCTATTGAAACATATTTTATATAGTCATAATATGGCCCATTAAACTTTCAGGATCATCTAAGTGCACTCGTTAACATTTCTAATTGCTTATTTCCCTTTGCCAATGATACTGGTTCCTTTCACACCTCGTACCTCAGCCAAAACCTGTACAATCTCTAAAATTAATCTGCCTGAATATCTTCAGCCCAGCAACGAATGTACCTGCTAGTTCCATGATTACAAATATTTGAGGCGTCATTAAGTATGACTGAGACCTTCTCTTGTTCAAAACAGTCCTCTTCAATAGTCATGCTAATATTACCTCCCGTCTGAAAAAAATATTTCACGTTCCCTGAAATATCCGCGGTGAATCTTCATTCTTCAGTGACGGTGACGGTTGAAAATTTATTGATTCTTCTAGATTTTGTCATGGATTGCATAATTAGCATCTTTATGGGCAAGAGGCGGGTAACGATTTAAATATTACCGCAGTACTGAGTTAATTGTTACGTCCGTCCGAAGACAATAATACCCTCGGCGTTTCGGACGTTAATTGTGTTGGTAGGAATTAATCATTCATTTCATTTCGGTAATATTAAAAGAAAATTTTAACTCATTGTTGTTTTTATATTGGTACTACATAGTTTTATAGTTTCATGGGCTGAGTTCGTCTCAGAACAGATTTTCTGGGTATAAATAGATCTAAATTAAATCACTTAACTGAAGGCGCAAAATTCATTTCTTTTCCGGAAATTTAACTCCCACTTTTCTAATACTTTTTGTCTAAGTTCCTTTATATATATTGAGTAATAACTAATTGTGACCGTTAAGGTGATACTTAATAAAATGATTTCATCACCCGTCGTTATTACGTGTTGTTTTATCTTATTTTTCACTTCCAATAAGGTTTTCAATATGTAAATATATATTGGAAGACTATTTAGAATTAATGGTTGATTAATTCATTAATTCTAAATAATTGTAATTAATCCTCAACTTTGTTTTTTCTCACCATATTTCCTAAAACAAAAAGGTACCTCCTACAGGTTAGGCTTTCTCTTTCCATATTTATCTTCATTTTTAACCCTAATATGATAAAATTCGACTATTTGTAAATATATGTGTTCACAATGCTGATTTTGCATTATTGCTAATGGTACGACTCTTGCTGTCACCTCTTGTACTTGGTTGGATCACAGTTTATCCAACGAACCACCATTGCCAACATTAAAGAAATCGATCAGTTCCTGATCTGATGGAGTAACTATTTTGGTTATTTTTTTCGCTGAGTTAATTCGCCGGACGAAGTTTACCCGACCTCCTGCGTGACATATATATCCCTAGTATTCTAGTTAAGATCGGAGTTTAATCATTCTAATCGGTAGAAAAGTTTTAAATTATTTTAAATTCTTTGTTTTTGAGAAAGAAAGTGTGCAAAACCCTTGTTTTGGTCGCTATATACATTGCTTCATGCTTTCTCTGTTTTAGGAAATTGATAGTTTCGTTTATGGAGTAGTGAGCATAACAGAAATTGTTACACTAGTAATTGCCTTTGGTCATCGATCACGAACAACCAATGAATAATGCATAATTTTTCGTTGTCAGACGGAAAATTATTTCTAGCATCCGTAACAAGTGTTCCTGATACCTATCTGGAATCGGAACTGAGGCAAGTGTCACCTCTAACAGATGCTTTATTTAAGTTTAGCATATCAGGTGACATTTTGTGGAAATGGTGTACAGGTGCCCTGATCTCACTACAAAAGTTTTTGTTCACTTTCCACAGAATTTTATTCACCGTACAAAGGTTTCGACATATGCTGTGTCGAAAATGACATAGCTTATGTCGACATAGCATGACCTATGCTCGCTTATGCTTAAGCTCGGCATAGCTTATGTCGAAGCCTTGGTCGGTGAATTAAATTCTGTGGAAAGTGAACAAAAACTTTTATTGTGAGATCGTGGCTAATACTTTATTGCCACATATATGTATTGAAGGCGAGACAATCTAATAAGTCATCACTCTCTGTTTTGACGCGCATTTTAATGAACATTCGGATTTTATTGTAAGCGGTGCATAGGCCATTTTCGCTGGAAACTTGGTAGTGACTGTATACTAGCGACATAACTGTAATTAAGAAGTGGCTCTACTTCATCATCATGTTTATCGTCGTTAGATTTATGAGGACAACAATGTTCTCCGCGTCCATTTTCTATGCCATGGACTAACCGCAGTGGGTAATTAGTGCCGCTAATCGATGCTGAAGTCAGGGTTACGAAACGATTGCTCTGTTTTTTATCCAAAATCCCCGCCGCTCTTTTCTATCTCGTAAAGCTCAGTCGATGTAAAATGTGTTGACTCCTTTGGAACCAAGGACATTCGGTTTTGTAACCGCATCAGTAACATTAACTCGTCGATGGAGGTTGCGTTTTCTTCGCAGCACGTGACCTTTATACAAAGATTTATTCAGGAGATAGCAGGGGGATATCAATGGAGAATAGGCAAATTCGATCGCGAATAAGCGGATCTGAACAAAAATAAATTGCAAGATTGAATGTAAATCAAATATATATATAAATATATGCCGTCCATACCCTCTCTAGGACAAGGCTGCTTCTGTAATTGGCATTCCCAAGCGTTGGAATTAAGTTGGAGCGTGCGTACTAGAGTTCCATCGTACCTGCTGACCTCAAAATTAAAGTGTATGATCGATCTCAGATTATAAGTCTGGCTATGAGCGTTATGGAACTACTTGGCAATCCATCTTCTCTAAAAGCACATGATTTTGGAATGTTTTTTATGGCATCAGCATTTAAGCATTATTTATAAATTATAGATATAGATCAACATTTTCAGTAAAGTAGTTTTATTCCATCGCCAATGCGTTACCTTAGTAGCCAAAGAAAATACTTTGAAATTCATGCATTTTTTCAAAAGTTATGTTTTAAAGGATATGTGCTATTTATTGCACAAGTGATTTCATGCGTGAATTTATTTTTGTATCACCATTTTGGTACCACTTAGCCTCCTTTTTTTATTTGTCATGCTTATGTGTTTGGATTTGAAGTTGAGTGTATCATGAATAGGGGATCGTCAAGTTTGTCAATTAGTGTGAACAATAAAATTACGAGATTTAAATGTGTCCAATACCTAAACCGAGTTTGAAATATGAGCAGTCATCATATTATCTCAGTAGTAATTAAAATTGAATAATTCAGATAGAATTGTAGTAATTCGATAGAATAACTCATCTATTTATCTGAAAGTCGTGGATGGGTTGAATATGAATTGAAATTTGCTTTCATCTGTCTTATATAAAAGCCATTTATTTCGTTAATCGTGATTGGACTCATTCTTTCAGACTTGGAATAGTGATAATTAAGGCTTCGATCTATCGTAGCTTTTTAGTTATTAGAGAATTACTACAGGACCGGAAGTTGAAGTATGTTTGTTCAACAACATTGGTGTGCTGTTGGTTCCAATTGCTGGGAAAATTTTTCATGAAAACATTTATTTGTGGAATAACTTGAATGTTTTGTATTCTAATTATGCCTTTTATTTAAAGTTTGAACTTGTCATCAGTGAAAAATAGCTGTATGAATGACGAATGAGCACTACGATTAAAAAATAGAATAACTTATTTCTTTTCACTCAGACAATCGTGACGAAACTTGCATAATGCTTGTAGGATAAGTATTGGGAACGTATGAAACGGTCTTAGGCTTAACTTGCAGAATTTTCCATCAACGAATGAAAAGGAAGGATTAAAAAATAATATTTAAAATTCCACTTCAGAAAAAACGTATTTCATTTGGACTCAGGTTTAGAAATGTAATAATTTGATAACGGCATAGTGTGATGAAAGAAGTTTGTTCGTGATGTTCTAATGTGGAGTTGTATTATTTGCTTAGTGTCTTTTTTCGTAATTTCCTTGAATATTTGGGATTATGCCGGCGTTCATCTCTCCGTTTTATGAGAGGCGATTATCGTGCGGTGACTGCCGCGGGCCGAGTTGCAAATGTCATCCGCCAATAATCGGAGTCCCCAAACCCGTCCAGCCAAAGCGATCGGCGGCCCCCGTGTGTGCCACATCTTCCCTCAAGGTTGCCTCGCATGACTCCATTAAAGCCTTTCCACCACTCCCCGCTCTCCTCCCCACATGGATGCCTATGTTCTCTTCCCCAGCCCCATGGTCCACTCTCTATAATTTCCATCTTTTTTACGACCCAGGCTCCGTGGATTGAGGAGAATCGGCGTGTTGTCGGCGCGTATCGCGTGGCGGCTCCCGAAATGCGTCTCGTCGGCGGGACGGAACTGTGTGGAGGACACGCTGGGAGTTGTTGGAGGGAACCGCGATGGAGGAGGAACATGTGTATTCGAGCAGCAGGGTTTCCCAACCGGAATGTAGATACATGACATGCCTCCTCGCTTGAATTTCAATATAGCTGATCGGGAAATTAGCGTAATGTGGCTCGTATCTGATGCGTGCATAAGATGAATGGCTCCATGAGGGATAGCAGGAGAACATTTTTTGTAAGTTTCGCGGCGCGGCCTAATTAAAATGGCGTGGTCGTGCGTTTTCCTCGCAATCAATCAAATTTCTGTCGCTCCTTTTAATGCTTTTATTTATTTTCAGCTGCAAATTCTTTTTCTCTCTTTTTTATGATTACCTCCTTATATTATACAATGGTGTAGGCTATACTCTATGGACATCTTTCAGGAATTGACAGTCAAAATATCTTTTTGAAAGTCCACAGCGGTTTATTTAATGACAGCCAGTTGCTTAACAGTGTCACATGCTTAGTTGTTACTCAGCAATGAAACTGATTGTCTTAAAATGAACCATCGCAGAATCGCAAAAATCATGTTAAAATTCATTTATAAGTTATTTGGCGCCCATGGCACAAGGCAAACCTATTTTTTGACCCGAGGAATATAGGCTGAAATTCTGATGGTGCCTGTGAATAGTAATTTTGGCTTGATCCAAAATATTTTATATTGAAGACGTCTGATGAACTACAAGTTTCACGTTGAAGGTGTAGAACCTCCTACTCGGAAAGCATGGATTGATTCGCAGTTCGACCTCATTCGAAGATCAGGCCCGCGCGAGCGTCCATGATTTATCAAATTTTTTTGTTATTTGTTAATCAAAAAAGAATTAAGAATTTGTTAATTAAGAAAGGTGAATAAATGAATGTTTTGACGGAAAATGATTACATTGCCGATGTTGACAAGCCTTTCACTTAAAATTAGTTAATTCGAATCTTCCTCACCCCTAAAAATATTTTGCTGCCGCACCTTTCAATACAGTATCTCGCATCCTTTTAAGTAATGATTTATTTTAGAAAGTAAGTGGAGGTGGCCAAAATAAATTTGTTTAATCGATTTTTTTAATGCATATAATCAAAACTGAAGCATACCGTAAGGGAAAATAATACAAATCGTCAATCGATACGAAAAAGTTAGCAAATTTTAAACTAAAAACTGAAATGTTATCTTGCACCCCCTAGAAAGCTATTTCGTACCTCCAATGGGGTGAAAAGCGCGGACGTCCCTGGTTGGGTAACCCTGACTTAAATTTAACATTTGTAAATATTTCTGGCCGTAGAAATTATCTCTTAGTATCTCGCGTTATTTGAAGTAAAAAATAATTTGTTGTCGAATAAAAATGGAGGTGACCAAAATCAATTTTTTTGTTCAATTTTTTAATACATATAATCAAAACTTAAACATACGTTAAGAATAAATATTACAATTCGTTAAACGGCACAAAAAAGTTAGCTTATTGTGAACAAAAAACTGAAATTATCTCTCGCGCCCCCTAGAAGCTATTTCTTATCCCAAAGGGGGTGAAAAATGCGGGCGTCCCTGGTTGGGTAACCCTGACTTAAATTTTAAATTTGTAAATATTTCTGGCCGTAGAAATTATGACTCAGTATTCGCGAAAACATAGCTTGCTCTCAATGGCAAGAAGATGTTCACTTGTAGGTTAAGTCGCTCCCGGTGGGCAAGGTGACTCAGTGGAACTTTTTGATGATAACCCCTCCGTATATATTCCTCGAGTCATCGTAATTCACGCTCAGAAAACTCAACTCAGGTCAGGATCAACCTCGACGATAGGAACTCCAAGGAGTGGAGGTTTCGTACGACGAGAAATCTTTATTTATGTCTTCGCCTGCTATTATGTATGGGAGTGAAGAAAGGCTTAAGAGGACTGATGGTGGGGACGTTAGGCTGCTGCTACCACCTTTAAGGAAAACTGATGGCGCGGGGTTTTTCCCTGCGGACCCCTCGCGAGGGACCCGCGGCCGCTAATGACTTCCGCACACCGCCACCGCGGCCCTTAACAATGGGAGCGCGGGCAATGAAAGCAGGCAAGCCGTGGTCGAGTGCAGGCGAGAGGTGATTGAGGAGCCAGTGGTGGGTCGAGCGCTCTCAAAGGGCAAGAAGCGAAGGATGTTTACGTCCACGGTGGAAGAGCGTGGAGCGGAGGAGATATAAACGACCAACCTCACGAATAGAGGAATATTTCGAATTCCCGAGACAGGTCGGCTCCCGCGAAGCTTTCAGCGGGAATCGAAGCGATTGTAGCTGTCCAGCAGCATTGTGCGATGATATGCTGATTTAAAGATGAATTTGCGATTGCGAAATAGTTATAAATGACCCTGGTCCGGTTTTAATAATCTCTGGTTATACAGGGTGTTTCAGGAGGAAAGTTCGAAACTTCTGGAGGAGGTAGGGGAGGTGATTTTAAGCATTTTTTATCATAGCAACATGGGGTCGCAACTCCTTAGTTACCGAGCTATGGCAACGTAAACATTTTTTCAGAGGTATTCTGCAATCACAATTAAAACACCCAATTTCAATGACTAGTATCGATTGAGGAGATTTCAAACTTTTCACGGTGGTGCATAAGATATGAATTGTTCTTGTTCTGCTATCAACAATGCTAACCGTATCTTATTTACAATACGGCTCTCGAATAGTCGTCGAAATTTAACTCCTCGAAAACAAATAATGTGCAACAGCGCTCTTAATTTCAGAGATATCAAAGAAGAAGTAATAATAAAAATTTTATTAAATTTATTAATTAATTTATTGCAGTAAAAATCACAGAGCTATCTTTTTAAATACGGAAGATATGGTAACTTAACTGATATTAATACAACGAGGCAACAAATGTTCTTGTGGATAAGAGCTTTAATTTGCTTAGAGAACCTCGGCAATTATTGACACTAATCAAAACTTGCCTTTGAGAAAAAGACCTAAGGAGAATATGCAACCAAGCTCATGGTCTGGTTGCTGGGAGTTACAAAGTTAACAGTCACAAAGACAACAAATACTCGTCGGTGGGGCTATCAATATGGACAAGCAGTTTCTCCCAATTCCAGAATCATTGTTAGACACGTTGATAATTTTTAATTTATCAGCACAACTGGAATGAATTTATATCTTTAACAATTCCTTAATATTTAAAATTTTCAAAGTACGTTCTCCATCGGGAACGATCGATTCAACTAGCTTGAATTGTCTGTTAGTCATATCTAGTAAAGTATCTACAGATTAGCGTGTCACTGTTGGGAGTATTTCGGTGGACGGCATGAGCGAGGGCATTTAGTAACTATTAAGCGTTTCAGATTGGTTTAGTGGCTAGGGTACTGGCTTCCCTTCCTGAAGGTCCAGGTTTGAACCCCGGCGGTGTCGTAGGTTTTTCAAGCGGGATCACGATCCCTACTTGGGTGCTGCATTAAAGACACGTTGTGGGGAGTCCTTTAGGTGGAACGTTGAGCTGTGGTCCCTTTGGCGCATTTCCGTGGACTTTCCACAGTTGCGCAAATTACGCTTATCTTTGGGAGACCCCTAAAAGCCCAAGTCTATGGTGAAAGAGGACGCTTGAGTAGCTTAGTTGGCTGTAGATCACGACGCGTAGAACGACGCGGTTCGAAGCCCTCTTCTGATGAATTTAGGTGGTGAAGATGATGGGAACGTGAAAGGAGATGCGAATGAAAAAGAGCGCTCACCGAGGGAGGATGATCGCCTACTGCGGCGTTGCCAAATTTTCATTTATGGGGAGATTCCAACGCTTGCCGCCGAAGAACGTAATTCCCTTTTTCGGCTCTCGGTCGCTCATTTCGGAATAATGTCGTGTGCCCTTGCTTGGGCATCCCACCAGAGTCACGCTTTACCATCGCCTCTACAAAATTTACCTTAACGGATGACCTTTCGTGTTTTCGCATCCGGGTCGGTTATTTCGCTATGCCCCTCAATTATTAATTAAACAACCCCGTCATCATGAGCTTTGATACATGTTTTGGTAGGTTTTCGCCGTAAACAGCCAAGATTATTTTTTCTCCTTCAAAGCTTATATTACTTTAAGAATCCAACATATTTTTCTCGAAATTCGACCATTTTGGTATTTGGGTAGGGAAGGCCAAACTGGCTGCCAAGCTTAGATATGCATTATTTATACAGACATTCAGCGTGGAGTGGCTAATCATTGATTATTTCATTCTTTAGAAGGCTACTAGGGGACACTATTTATGTATTACTTTCATTTGAGAGAGGATCTCATAATATTTTGAGATATTTTTGTTATTCTGCTTTTTCGATGAAATTTTCGTCATTTTGATGAATTTTTACAAGTATCACTGCTTGTGTTTTTTCATTGTCTCGACTTACAGCTGAGGCGTAGTCTTGGCTGTTGGGACATGTAAATTATTTGGGGCTGTTATAGATAACGCGGCTGTTGGCTCTTTAATTAATAGGGTACTAAGCGCCGTTAAGACT
The DNA here is from genome assembly GCA_963169105.1 of Ceriagrion tenellum. Classification (NCBI taxonomy): domain Eukaryota; kingdom Metazoa; phylum Arthropoda; class Insecta; order Odonata; family Coenagrionidae; genus Ceriagrion; species Ceriagrion tenellum. Next base: position 52,905,156 of record OY720637.1, read on the forward strand.
CAAAGATTCGTTGCCGTTCATTTCTTTAAAAATTATTTCTGAGTTTGGGGCATAGCTCATAGGAGTATGCTTAAAATCGTTTGAATTAGAGGTGGGAAAATTACTGGAAAAATTCAGATAAAATTAATTTCGTCATGTTAAAGTTGCTATTATTTTAAAACCGCTTTGTATCTCTGGAACCGGTAGGATAATCATTTGGGTGATCATTCTACCAGTTCCAGAGATACAGAGCGGTTTAAAAATAATAGCAAATTTAACTTTAGGTTGTGGTCCCATCCTGAAGGTCCAGGTTTGAACCCTGGCGGTGTTTATGCATTAAGTTTCACGAAATAACTTAAATGTATACAAGTCTTATTCCCTGCAAAAATGAGAGGTGTATGGTAGCGAACTGATTCACATGCCTTCGTATTACTAGCCTGATTGTTGCAGTCAGCTCGACATTTGGTTCTCGAATATTCTACTTCTGCCGGTGACCAATGCACCAGGAAATGAGATTCACAATCAATGAAAAATATACCCAGGTAATGAAGGACTATTTTCGCCCTCCATAACTATCTATATAGAGTCTTTATGGCTATTAACTGTTTCTTTCATACGTATTCAATTGTTCAAAATAAATGTTTTCCCGTTTATTTATATATCATAGTTATTTTGTAATTATTGGTGGCCTGGAGGTGGTTTTGGGGGTTTTCTATCCTTCTACAGGCAAATACCGGTTCTATACCCATCCCATTCATGTTATTGTTCTTCTAATTCCAATAAAATGTTCAGTTTCTGAAGAGGGGAAGCTTACTGCAGGACTCGCACTAGTTTTTTGCCTATTAAGAATGCTATTTTGGTGCAGCACTCTGCTTTAGTTGAAATTGAAATGTGGCCTAGTGGTAGTACTTCTTTCGGTCAATTTAAGCTATGCTGTATTACTTTTATTGCAATAGTACATTTATCTTTTTCTCCTGCATTTATTTTCGCAAAAAGGGTACTTCTATTGTATTTCCGGGTGAGATGTAGTTAATATTTTAGCTTTCATGTATTGGACTTCCTGTAACGAACTGTGCGAGTTACTAGTCCATTTTTACCGTGAGTTACTACCCTTATTTATGGAGGTGTTTGAATAGACTGGAACTTTCTCGAAAAATACCTATTTGCTCAGAGGCGTGCAATATTCATTAAATGAAGTGCGCGTCTATTCAATGAAATAACATAAATAAAAGCGAAGCATAATTTAAGTCTGAAAGCAATATTTTTCTTGAAGCATGAGGAATTTAAATATGCACTTGCATGCCTGACCATTTAGTTAAATCGCAAAGTTATAGCCTATAAAACTTATTGCTACTCCTTTGAAATGTCATACTTGCTGCTTTTTAGCTTTAATTAACAGAATGAAATCTAGAACTCAAATGAGGCCGAGGTTCATTTACTTTCCTTATGGCGCCATTCGTAGGATAAAGCTCTATGCTTTAGATCGTATATTTACGATCAAATGAGGTTGAGGAATGTAACCTGTGTAAAAAAAATAATTTATTGAGATTGTAACTAAGGTGACAAAGTGATGTTTTAGGTTTTTATGTTGAAAGGATTGCAGTTTACTGCAGCTCACTGACATTCGCGAAAATTATAATTGGTTTTGATGTTATCACCTCGCTTGAAGTAATCAATCAAGTCTTCTGAATATGGGTCGCATTTTGATGAACTTCCTCACAAAATCGTTGGAATAATTTTCCTTTTTTCCATTTGAGACTGTCGTTTCTTTTTAAAATATTAAGACCTAGTGCGCTAATGTTATGCTTGATCAATTACAGATTAAATGAAATAAATTTCATGACTTATTTTTCCCCCAGGAATTTCACTGAAATAACAGTAAGTGTTAAGCTATTGAAAGCCTGAAGTGGTGAATAGTGTGATGAGCCAATATGCGGAGTTACTAGTGCTTCAAATTGCCGTGTCATTGATTTATCTGGATTTCTCAATTAATAAAAACTCACTGCACCTAAATTGTATTTTATATAAATATTTTCGATTCTTAATATTAAATATCTAAACAATTAGTGGATAGAAAATTATAAAACGGCATGTTTAATGGAAATTTCACGGAAAAAGTTGTATAATTACATATGTTTAGCCTAGTAAATAATTGACCAAAGATTTGATCATGAGGGAAAAAGTAATACTTACAGTAATGCAACAGCGCATGGATTTATAAGTGTATTTTCTTTAGGCATTAAAAAAATCCAAAGTCGAATGATTAAAGTGGCTAAAAACGTTACAGTTACTGTAATAACTTGTAGTTAGCGTTCCTTGTATTTATCAGTTTCACGTATTTTGATATTCATTCGCGTGGTCGTTTTCTCAATGCTTTCGGATTTCGCAAAACAAGCCAGTGTTTCCAAATCCCATGCCGATGCCGGTAATTTGAAGGACTGGCGACTAAGATAATTGCATCGAAATTTATAGGTGGAATAAACCATGCGGAAATCGAGGTTGAATGAAGAGTTAAGGAAATGTAAAAATTTTCCATCTCCCATATTTCGGGAAATAATATCTCGATTTTTTATTTTATTCTCAGTTTTCTCTCCTCCTGGAAAATTAGACGTGTGGGTACTACGTAACTTTCAGCAATGGTCAAGCTAATCGTGGCGTATTTACTCTCCCCAAGGTTTGATGCGAGCTCCTAAATTTTCAGGAAACTTGCATCCGAGCTCTGCGGAGTATAATTTCTCTCGTAAGGGAGGAGTTGGAACTGCGTGAAGGCTATGCTCAGATTTTGTCTCTCGCGTCCCGTCTCCGGCATATGGTGTCATCTTCTAAGTACTTAATGTGTGATGTTTTGGGTCATCTGAAGGTGGCTCAAAATATTAGTTAAAGCGTTCAAACCAGCCTCGTATAATAAAAATACCGTTTTTAATTTTGTTTAAGTTTCATTTTGTCCTTGGCTAAAGATAAAATATAGCTGGCAAACAGGCGCTTTGCTGAAATCTAAATAAGCACAGCAAATTTCAAGCAGTGATTTTTTTGCTAGCCAAAAATTGACACCATTCATGCTACTTCTATATTGCCTGGTTAATGAGATGACATATGTCGTATTCCTCGGTTTCAACGCGTTAGCAAATAGCTCAAAATTGAATGACTTAAAAAAACACCCGCCTCCATTCTTATATATATATATTATATATATATATATATATATATATATATATATATATATATATATATATATATATATATATATATATATATATATATATATATATATATTATTAACGATGGTACAGAATCTGTCGGTGCTTAGCTATGGAAATAAATCTACTTGTAAATGGAATAGGTTTTTTCCAATAAAAATGCATAATGTGCACGCTTTGATGGACAATTTTATTGATTATATACAACAAAATTGCGGACTGTGTTTTTGGTCAATTTTTCGCAATTTATGTAGGGAAAAAGGTAACAAAGACATCGATGGACAAGGTTATATTCCCTTAGCAAACTCTGCCAATACTCGAGAATGTGATTCCACGGAGATCGCCGATGACCGATTGCGACCCCACGGCCGCTACGCGCAAGTTAGAATATCGCATCAATCATGAATATTACGCTTGTCTTTTGGCGAAGGCCTATAGCTGCACGTTGCGATGTAAGCTTAGTAGTCGGAGCGTCTAAGATCCAAGTCTTGTACTAATACATGTTATTGCATATACTAATTCTCTGATGATGTTTCTTGTTTCCTTATTTGCTATCGAATTCGACTCATTGGTGCGCTGTAATCTTTATCGGAGGTGTTTCTCCCCTGAGTAAGGGTGTGCAGGATAAGACTGAGATGGTTCTAGTCGTGCATTTTCTTCTCTCCGTGTTGCTCCCGTGACGAAAGCGATGCGGTGTAACTAGTTTTCGTGGGATGAGGCGATACGGCTGGGTTAGCGGAAAGGGTTGAATGTTACTTACGATAAGGGCATGAATGAGCGTGGTTGTATTCGGCCGGGACGAACGAGAGGGTGTTGAGCTGCAGATCGATCCACGCTCAAGACCTATCGCAAAGCGTTCGTGGCGGAACATACATTCCTTCTTGTTCCCTTTCCAACCTTTCTCCTGTGGAAGATACGCCCTTGTGGAATTGGTTAGATGGTTTGCTTTCTTCCCAAAGGTCAGTGTCATATTAGCTGTGATGATCCGACTAATCAACAGCTTTATCCGAATGAAATGATATGTACATTTTGGATCAAAAATACCAGCCGTGAAAAAAATGAAGTTCAAATGTGAATGTACAACTAAAATGCTGAGCAGAGGTCGTTGATGGCAAATTTACTGAACGCCATTTTATGCACTTGTAAAATCACTGTCAGAATTCGAGAGTTTACCATCCATTGAGGGTTAACTTCTCTCAGTTTTATGTTTCCTCATTTCCCAATCTTCATGTACTGGCTAAGATATGGCCAGACTTGGCTGCATCATTCTCATAGTAAAGTGTTATACGTCATTCGCGCATTAAGGTTAGGAATGACATATTTTTGTACATGCAATTAGATTGTCTAACACAGAATTTCTCTCCACTCTTTTGGTCGTATTACTCCGTGCATATGCATCCTTCTGCGATCCTATCAGTGTATGAAAGGAGCTGCTGGCAACAATAGAAATGTTTCTGGTGTCTGAAAGTTATCCCAACTCTTGGATATTTCATTCAAGGCCTTGATTTGCATATTTTTCGCCCAGAAAGAAGCCCGTTTCGTCATATTATTTTTGGAGTTTGCAAAAATAGATTCGTATTTGTTAATTTCATCGAAGAACTCGACTGTTCGAGGAAAATACGAGCTCAATTTGAAGAGTTATTACACTGTAATAGCTCCAACCTAGATGAATTTCTCCCCATTTTCTTTTTATGTTTTGCCATTATATATTTTAGGAAAGTGCCTTTCTTCAACAACTTTCTTCTTTACATTTTTTTCCATTCTCTCTCTGTAATAATTCACTGAATTCCAATCTGCCGCATGTATGCATTGCGTCAAATACAATATATTGCTTCAAATACAATGTTCCACCGTAGTCCGCTGATAGTCTTTATTTTGAGTCTATCTCCCGGAAAATGGCATTTCTATCTGATGAATCCCAGTAGAATTTGATTTTTAGTCAGGAAAGAGACTTTTTAAGCTAAGGAAGCCTAAAGCAAAGTTAATTTTTATTGCAGTCACTCTTTATTTTAATTTCTGTCGTAAACATTGGGCGATCCTGAAATTTTAGCCAATTATTTGTGGGCATTGTATCCTGCCCTCCAAAATAAAGGCTACCCACCGATTGTGGAGATCTTCATAAAGGAGAGCCAGTGGATATGAGAACAAAAATTATATATGTTCATAGGTCTCTCCGTGAAGGTTTGAATGGCCTTATCAGTGATACCGCGATCACGTTTGATTACGTAACACTATTTAAATGTTTTTATTCTCTAGTCGCGTACGACCCGGATTTAAAACAATCAGGTTATTCAAAAGACTATATGTGACCTCAAAACCATAGGGAACAAATGTACTCACTCACTGTAACACTCATAGCAGGTTATCATCGGTCATCTTGTGGACATCAATGGCTAACGGCCGACTGACACCGTTAAAGTACCCTGCACCCAATCTCATCACACTTTCAGAATTGTTCACGGGGAAGCATTCATGAAGCCTCGTAGTGTGACAGCAAAGGCTGCAGAAGCCGAGGCGATGGACATTAGTTTGACAGGTGGGAAATTCCCAGCAACCGTCCATACTTCAATATCCTCGGGCGCCGTCCCAATTACAGTCGTTTTAAATTTTCGGTAGGATCTTCGCTTGGCCCTCTCGGTGTATGGTAGCTTACTAAACTTCCTTTTGTCTTGTGATCAAATTACAAAAAATATTTCAACCCTATAAATGTAACATTTCATTTTGTTCTCGGCTGAAGATCAAATATTGCTGGCAAACAGGCATGATATTTTATTGATAATATTAAAAATATGTTCAATTAATTTTAAAAATTTTCTTTAAAAAATTAAAAAATATTTAAATAAAAATATGTCAGGGTTTTTTCGCCTTGACTGAACTCGAAACCGGATTCCTCGATCGCTCGCCTTATTATGTTGTAGTCAATCAAGCAACATTGGCGTTCGTCTCCAATTAGGATTATCTGGGCATTTTAAAGGATCAAGTTGACCAAGATTGACGGACGTGCAATGTTATATCAGTCTAGAGCAGTAGTTCCCAAAGTGGGCGTTACCGCTATTTAAGGGGCAGAGGCTTAATCTTCGGGCCAGAAGAATATTGGGACGGCAAAGGGGCGCTTCAAACAGGGTCCTAACCAAACGGTTGTCATAGGCGTTGATCTTTGGTAACTTTCCTAAACGTGCGTTAAAATGTGTAAATAAAATGGCTACATTTCATGGATTACATGTGTGGAGAACAATTTTAACTTAGAGCAGTTGTCGGCACTTTTAATTGACATAGATTAGTAAGGATATTTCAAGTTAGTCTTTTCAAATAATTTGTTTTGATAATTTATTGTTTTACACATTGTGCTATCGCATATGAGTTCTTTTTTTATAACTACGTAAGCTCTAACTCGTCCTGTATTTACATATATGTCCTGATGTAAACGCATTATCGAATGGATGTGAAATAGATATAGGTAAACATAATCGCAATTGGTCTGTATTTGATTTTTATGATCTTTAGTCTTTTGGTTTATGAGTTTAGAGCCTACGGTAGTGGTATTTTTGGTATTGGTTCATGGAACTAAGGGTTCGGTGACCCGAAAAAAATTGGGAAACACTGTTCTAGAGCGTGAGCGTTGCGCCACAGTCCACGGGGTTTAAGCCGTAATTTGAACACAATTTGGTGTTTGATCTCAATTTTTTTGATGCGATTTATATTATCACTCGTAATATCTACTTATTTAATCCTATTTTGACTCCAGAAAAAACCTTTAGGCATTTATGTTGAATATAAATGAAATTCGGGAGAACACGGTGAATTAAATATGTAATGCCTTTTTCGATTCGTCGCATGTGCACACTTTGTTAAATACTGCTACGAGCGAACATAGAGTGTTTTACTGAATTTGAAGGAATAAGATTGGGAGCCGCCAGAGACTCAGAAGCTGCAGCCTGGCTTAGATTGCGTGAGAAATTCAGAACTCTGTTTTTAGAGCGACACAGAGAATACCATTTTGACACCGCAATACGTCGCTCCGCGGACAAAAGTCCGATAGTAGCTATTAAATAAGAGACATGCATTACCGAATGGATAGTCACAATGATATGTTCTTCCCGTATACAATGAGTGACCATAAATAAAACTGAGCTCCACTCAAAACTATCAACACCACCGAAATACCCTTCACAGGGTGGCGATCGTCAGGGAAAACAGGAAAACCTGGAATTGCCAGGGAAATTTGAATTTCAGGAAAAGTCAGGGAATCTTCGAAACAGTCAGGGAGAAACTGGGATAGGAATCCTTTTTAGTTTTTTGCCATTACGTTTGTCGGCCAGTCTTTCCCGCCCTTTATTTCACCGACTAAAACTTAAGTCCGTCGCTGACGTGCATGGAATAAGCCTAGTCATTTCGTGAAATATTCGGTTGTGAATTTAATTAGGTGTGAATCTTAGTTATTTAGTTGTGAATCAGACGTACAATGTATCCCTTTTGCATATCCTTATTGCGATATTTGCCTAGTAGCGTTCAAATTCATGATCGCAATGTATTACGCTCAACACAAGGAATCCGAGGGTATGTTATTCGGAAAATTTTACCTTACGTTTTATTTTAACTTCCGAAACTCAGTTCGAGAGGTAGCTGGAGCTCCCTAGCTTATAGTAAATACATGTTTGCAATTCTAAAAACACGAGACGATGATTAGAAATTTTAGAAAATTTAAAGCTGCTGTTGAAGATTTAACTCAGCAGAAAATAAATATTCCCATAATGGGTGACTTTTTGGCGATTGGTCGGGAAAATTGGTAAATCCACCAGGGAAAAGGCAGGGAAAGTCAGGGAATTTTAAAATTGGATATCAATAGCCACCCTGCTTCACCTTTTCACCACCTTATAACCTCCTTTACACGGCTGTTATCCTTACACTCCTGCCACACACCTCTCGCAGGGTCGTGCTTAGATGCATAGCTCACGTTTACCAATGGAAACATTCTCTAGTATTTTGCTGTTTTTGGTTAATGGATTTTCGAATTCCAGAGACGATCGTCCTCCGTGACCTCCCTGATTTTCTGTTAAAAATTTGGCAGTAAAGTACAATTAATCAGTCGTTCGTCAAATTTGAAGGAAAACCTGTTTGTAGAACCGATAATTTGCATGATTTTATTGGCCTTGTCCGTTTATGCGCGCTCGCGCTCGATTTGAGGGCGGTGCAAAAAATGTAATACTTCGCGAGTTCGTTGGACTTTCGGGTCGTTTTGGGGTGTATTCGAAACTCCCTTCAGGTCATAAGTTGCCTCATTCCAGGCTCGTCCGCGATTTCGTCCGAGTTCCACACTGTGTCCTCCTTTACTGGATTCCCTCATATGCTGCCCGTCTGTCAATGGCCTCCTGAATCGAAATAATCGTCCCACCATCACGCTGGCTTCGATGACACGCAATTCAAAAACAAAATTGCCTCCACTTACATTTCCCTTCTCCATTTTTGGCGATCATTTTCTCGTCAGATGCGGGGGGGGGGCTCGTTTTAAGCGATTCAATTCATGATATTAGCGTAATGTTTTTCTATCTTTCATTGGACAATTATAATATTTATACTGCCGTGTGATTGTTTAAGTAAAATAACATTGAAGATTGTAGCTCCTGAATACTGGAGAAACATTAATAGAATATAATTGGATGCGTGAGATATTCAGTACATTACCTGAGGAGTAGCGTTTTAAATGGCATGAAGAATTAAAAAAAAGCCAAAATCTTGGTTGATGATGGGTGACATTTCATATTGAATTTATAATACTTCTTTGTTTCTTTAACCATTGATATGAATCTTCTAGATAACTCGGTGGCATTGGGGATCAGGTTGTCTACCATTACGATGATTTAATATAAATATGAATAGTAATTATGCTCCCCCTGGCACAAACCCTTGAAAAATGATGAATTATGAATAAAAAAGGAGATGAAGAGAGTATAAAAAGCTGCCCATACAGTACCCTATAATAAATAAATATACTTAGTCAGCTTCTAAGAGCACTAAGTCGCTTTAAAAAAAACCTTGAGGTGGCCTGATATTTTCTTTCTATTAAATAACGACTAAGTTTGATATTGGTTAGGTTTTGGCAATTTTCAGATTTTTCTTTCAGATTTTCAGCATTTTCAGGGTAAAATTTCATAATACTATAGAGAGCATTGATTACTCTTAGGAGGTATTAAAAACAATCTGAAACGTCGGCAAGCATTGATACTTAGTTTTAATATTTGACCAAAACCGCAATAAATAAACTCAATGAAGGTTTTATACAGTGGTCAAGAACGAAAATAGATGATAAATAAAAATTGATCGAGTTTACCAAGTTTTTTCTTGGCGCACAAATACCATTACGATGTAATATGCGGAATCCGAACTCCTCGTTAGCTTAAAAGTAGCCTGAAAGAGAAGCGTACTAGCGATGTGGACTTGTGTCATACGGCGACACACTACTTCGGTAGTTGGAACACGTAGAACCAAAGCCTTCTGCTTGCTAAAATAGCACATTAGAGAAGCGGTATCGGATCGCTCCACATCAGCCACTGCGTATCAGTGTAATGTGTAAACCAGCGATTCGATTTGTTGTCGAGAGGAACATCGCGGCCATCCTGGACCCGTTCGTGCTCCACTATCCTCTCACTCCTCCGCCCAGCTCACTTTCGCAACTAGGTGTCAATGGGTGTGGTTCACATCAAAGTCTCCTCCCGCTCTCGGCGAGCGAGATCTATTCTCGCCGTGTCTGTCTTTCCCTCTCTGCGCCGGAGTAGTCTCGTCTTACGAGCGGCTTTTATTAACCGACCGGCCTACACACTTTGCATCTATTCACGTGGCAACCATATCCCTCCCCCAAAGCACCCTCATTTTCACCCACTCCCCTGCTGAACGCCCCCCTCAGTGTTACCAACTCGTAATGTCGAATTCATCACCAGCATCGAGTAAAAATATCGCCAACCGTAAAATCTAAAAATAAATGAACTTTGCATTGCTGCGTTAAAATTTATTTAAACGGTTAAAAAGTCACTATGTATGAGTTTAAGTCAGTATGAGGTTTACCTCGTTTTATGGCGTTTTATCCGGTGAAATGAAGTTACGTGGAATGACACAAAGTTGAAATTTTCCGAATATATGGTTAGAAAATTAAGTCAGCGACTGATTCCATCATCCCTAGAATTTTCTAGGTTTCCGTTAAATGATTATTGAAAGGTCACTCACTATTAATGGAGATTTTTTGGGTTCTCTACCGGGTCAAACTCTGCATTTCTGCCGGTGTTTTAATGCATATGTCCATCTTCAACAAAGCTACGTGACGATGACACTGGACGACTTGTACGAAAAGACGATTGGTCGCTCATAAATCGAAAGGGCAACAATTTTGACCGGGTGGAGAACCGAAAAGATTTCACGAACAGCATTCGCAGGGAAAAATATCCGACCCTTCTTCTTAGAAGTATCAATTTTGTCGATTAATGGAAATAGTCAAAATACAAATTTTACTCGTGAAAAGTTAATGCGATCTTGAACTCGCCTGAAGTAAGCCTTAGAAAAGTTTTGGTGGTATAGTTTTCTATTCGCGATTTTCGAAATGTTTGCCACAGGTATTGGTATTTAATGGATTTTAAAAACATTTTTCTTCAGTGCTTTATTTTTCATCTTCCTCTAGATCATAAAAGCAAACTTTTATGCACATTTTAACGAATCATTTAAATTTTTTACCTGTCCAAAAGTTTTTGAATTGACTCAAAAAGATTCATAAACAAGTGGATTTTTACTCACATTTATTCTTTGTGTGTCACTAGTGCGGACAGAAGCGGGGTCTCCGTTAGTTGTGACAAGGTAGCAAGGCCTCAACAAGAGCACAAAAATTATTATTTTGTTAAAAGTGGCGGTAACGTTGTACTATCAGATTTTTATCGATAAAGGTCAGTTGTTACTTAAACTGCCGACTTACTTTACGTTAGGAAAATGGCAGGGAAGGACTTTACCCCAGCCTCCTCCGGGGCCGCAAGTTCGAATCCCACCTCGGCAAGGTAAGATTTTTGACCTCCCATAGCATGGTTGTGTGTGGTTGCATGATGTTGACTGTTAAAATGGCCGAATTAGAAGGTCCCTCAGGCTGTTTCATGATAATGGAAGAACCAGATGGTTTGGATACACCGTGAGACACAATGGGTGTGTGAGGAACATAATTGAAGGTAAAATAGAAGAAAAAGTCCCCAGAGGAAGACCCAGGGACAAGTTCATGGACCAAATAAAGAGGAAAGTACATAGGAAGAGATACCAGGCGGTAAAGGAACTAGCGTTAAATAGGGAAGGGTGGAGGGCTCCAGTCAACAAATCTTAGGATTGAACGACCAATGATGATCAAGTCACGAGTTTTGCTGACAATGAAACATTCATCCTGAAAAGCAGTGAGATTTTCAATAGGCGTTTACATAAATATTTTGCCGCCAAAGACTTATAAAATTCGCTCACTTGGTAGCACTGGTCCCCGCCCTCATTGTTACCCCTTCGCCATATCCCGTCGTTTCCTCCCTCGCTTCTGCCATTCCGAGTCAGTCGGGATTTGCCGCGCGGGCACTTGTGTGTCAGAGCTTATTCCTTCCCGAGAGTTTTCATTCGGTTCCCTCGAGGAGATTTCAAAGGCGCGCACCCGTCTCGCTTTTCCACGAAGCGGCGTCGTGATTACCGTTGGGTTTGTACGGGCATGTGTGCCTCGGGTTTTCTGCATGTGTCTGCCCGCCGCTGCTAATTGACACCAAGGCAAACTCATAGGCGTAGACGGTGCTCCACGGTGTCATTTATGATGCGCTTTTGGCCAAGAGAACTGAAAACCAATCATTGAAAGATATGGATTGGCTTCCAAGTGTGAAGTTTAGAAGTAGCATTCGATAATAGTGGTCATCATTGCGAAAATTGGTGACTGAGATCTCAACTACACCCATTTATCAATTAATCCCTTAATTATTATTCAGCGTCTCCCATAATTTCCCTGATATGTTTCTTCCTGGGTCATCTTCGCTAGTTTTTCCCTTTGATTTTTCCTCGATATGCCTATATCTACATATTACCCTGCAAATCACCTCAAGGGTGTCTGGCGTGGGGTGGGCTATCACCAGCATGCTCTTTTATGTATACTCAACATGTTGTTGCTTCTTTGATGTGTAAACAAGATCGCCTTTTCTTCACAGTTTTCATTAAATATTTTTTACTTCCCAAGTATCATTAGAAATTCTTTTTCGCTGCATCTTTTTGAGTATGATCATTATTTTCTGCCTAGCTACTTACTTCAGTTGTGTTGGTTCTATTTCTATTGCCTTACAAGATTCTCGGCTTTATCAGTCAATGGTTCATGCGTATTATTCAATGTCGTGGGTACTTTGTTACTTCTGAAACTTGAAATGTGAGTAGTTAATGGAGAAATAGAATAGCTATATAAGTATTGATTTTAAGTAATGAAACATTCGGAGTTTCGTATGTTACAGCATGGTAATTATAAATAGTCGAGGCTATGATACTATGATCTTGGCGATGATTTATGGAAGGATAAATCATGAACGGCTCATAAAGGATTAGTAAATACAATAACCTCATGTGGAGAAATCATCTATTCTGATTTGATAAGTAGTGAATTGAGAGATACGCGCGATCTGTCCTCAAGACTCAGATCTTTATTTTCATTGATCATTGGACTTTCAAATTCAAAAGCTTTTGATTGATTTTACGTATCGAATTATTTGTAATTCTTTCTGTATTTTCCGTTGCGTGTGTACTCTTTGGGGGCCTTAAAGGGATGTGTATTATAAACATTTTGTCGGTTAATTTTTGTTTCGCCTGAAATATTCTGGCTATGATGTATGCTAAACCCAAAAGTGACTCTTGTGATGAGCATTTATTACTTTATTCAATTTTGACTCGTTACTTATTTGCCGACCTAGGTTTCAACATAAGTGTCATTATCAAGATTATACATCTTCTTTAGCGAACCCTTACCTCGCAAGTAGAACGAGTGCTTGTAAAGGTGCGGTGGAGGGGGATTATGAGGTTACGTATGGGCCGTATAGGTCAAGCTTAAGTGAAAGAGGGGAAACCGTGAGTCAAATATCTCAAATGTAAGTGGACTTGCGTCACAAAGTAAACAATAGACTACAACAAACAATAAAACCGACTTTAAGCGACTACGTAACAAATAAAAATCAAGAGTCCATTTCAAAATGAAAAACAATTGTTACTTTCCACACAGAATTTTTAATCTTTGCCGACCATGGTTTCAGCACCTAGTGCCATTATCAAGCGTTGATAATGGCACTAGGTGCCGAACCCGTGGTCGGCAAAGATTAAAAATTTTGTGTGGAAAGCTACAATTGTTTTTCATTTTGAAATGGATATATATCGCTTCCACAAAGTTGAGCATGATACGCTTTTATATATTTATAAAAACTAAGAGGACCGCATCGGTCAAAAAAAACTTGATCATATTTGAGGAATGCCGCCAAACAGGGTAGTTTTCAACCAAAAACAATAATAGTTAGTAATTACTTGAGAGGCACACGCTCTTGATATTCTGTTTCAAACGTAATATAATTACTTTATGAAGTGTAGATGAAACAATTCACTGGGATAATCAAAGGTTTTGCGATCAAAAGCTAATTTACGCCAAACTTTTCAATACTGCTCTATATCTGATGCCGCTATTTAACTTAGCCTAGACTTTCTTTCTCTCTCTTCGCGGTCGATGGAATAGAAGATGCTGAGAATTTTTCACACCTCCTCCTCTGTGAATAGCAGACCGTCGCGGAGTGACCCGGACACGTGAGGGAGAATGTAGGTCTGCGACCCTCTCTCTTTCTCGTATTCGTTTCCACTTTCTCTCTCCACCTCTGTCTTTCTCTCTCATCCTCTCAGTCTGAGGCGGCCACTTCTCTTTCTCTCCGTTCCCCTCCCCTCCACCCTCCTCTCCCGCCCTGTCTCTCTCCTCCTCCCCCACCCATCCCCCCGCCCCATCGCCGTTGCTACCGCGACCGCTCGCCTTCCGCTGTCCCGAGATAGGATCGTGATTGTCGCATTTGTGAGCTAAAGGCGTTTGCTTCGGGCGTGCTCGCCCCGTCCTCCCGACGTAGTCGCCCAACAATTACGATAACGAGATTAGTCGCGTGGGGTCATTTGGTGGGATTGACATTCGCGCCTATTACCGCTCCAGTTCCCGAAGTAGGTACCAATACTTAGGGAAATATATAAATTTTTAAGGAGATTTAACCGCGGGGTTCTTAGTTAAAACACGTATTTCATTCAGCCAATAGCTGAATTACCTGGCGTTGTTCGTGATCCGTCTTCCCTCATTACTCAATATTTAAGAGGAGAGAGGTTAGTTAATAGTGGTGAAAACAGACTAGTGTTACTAATTCAGCCAATTCTATTTAATACTAATTCATTCAGCCAATAGCTGAATTACCTGGCGTTGTTCGTGCTCCTACTTCGACTAAACGTTACAAAGAAGTTACAAAGACAAACTCGGTAAAGGTAACAAATGTTTACTTATATCCGATTTATGAGAGTATTTACTTTCAATAAATAGTTTTTTGCAAAAATGCATTGCTATTTTGTGCCTTTTAATACATATTCTCACTCTTCGCAAAATGCCATTTTAGATTCATCTCTCGAAGAAATTAAATATAATTCTGTTGTTCATATCAAGCTTACGATACGTTTTTCTACTGTTAGCCAACATGTGTATTAAATAAAATTCAAATCCTTTTACGGTGGAAACAATTTAAATATCTGAATATATGCTGAATTAGATTATGCTTTGCAAATTATAGAGGCTCGCATACGTCTGTGCATGAGAATCCTCTGAGGCTAGCATATACGTAAAGTGCGCGCATGATATAACCAGATATAAAACCTATGGAGTCTGGCTATATTCACCCACTGTGAATAAATAACTCTGTATGATTCCATTCTGTTTTTGATACGCCGGATATCAATGTCCTTGGCGTGATTTGCAGGTAATATCAGCTCAGCTTACCTCTTGTGGCTGTGGGCAGTTTTTTTTGCATTTTTCACCCGGGAAAGGCGTTTTAGTCCTTGAAATCGATGCGTTAAATTTGTTGTGGAGACATACCCAGCTCTTTCTCGACAACATGCTGGAAACTCATACTCATACTCAAACATATAATGCCTCTTCAATTTTGATGCTTCAGCGAACAAAGGTAATTCTGTTAAATACTGAGATGATTTTCTTTCTCTTGAATGAAATCCGGAAGATAACGCCATTGTTTTGGATGGCAATCAACGCCCTGTAATTTCTTATTTTATTCCTCCTAGACGTTCCCCAATAGTATGATCATGCTTCTTTTACTAGTGCTTCATAACGTTCTGTGTCATTCATGAAAAAGGTTAACTATTAGTGGACCTGCGGTTGATCTTGTCACTCATCATGAGAAAATATTTATCAAAAATATTGAATGCTCTCCCGGTGTATTATACTTGTAACCTCTTCTCAGGCTATTCGTAAGATAATGTTTGTATACTGGCCGGCTCTTCATCTACATCTACGTAATACCCTGCGAGCCACCACGAGGGTGTGTGGCAGGGGGTGAAGATCACCAAACATGCACTATTGCCATGTAAGTAGGATATATAATGTAGACATGCTAGAAAATAGGGTCATAGTTTATTAGTTACTACAGTAGATTATTAGTTATTGCAAGTAATTGCAGTAGTTATTACAATAGAATATTAGTTACTACGGTATAGTAAAGGTTAAAATTACATAATAAGGAAGGGATTATTGGTAGTTATTACATGCATCATGCACTACAGACTATTCTAACTATATTTCACCTACCTATCCCTTTTGCTACGTTGCCTATTGTTCTCTCTTATGTTACGCGGGAAAAATGACATTTTAAATCTATCGGTACGACAATCTATCTCTCTAATTTTGTTAATATGGTCAAACCCAGCATAATACGCAGGGGTTCTTAATATATATCTAACGTCATCTGTGAACAAATCGGTTTCGAATTTACTTAAAAGGTTTAACCTAAATTTTAACCTGCGTTCTGATAGTAATTCCCATCCTAGTTCTTCTATTAAACTCGTAACACTAATACAATTATCATAACGACATTTAACAAACCTAGCAGATCTCCTTAGCACGCGCTCTAATTCTTATATCATACCTTCCTCGTAGGGATCCCATATACTAGCGGAATATTCTAAATGAGGCCTGACAAGTGTAAAATAGCTTCTTTCTCGTACTCTCTCATCGCATTTGCCTAGAACCCTTTTTACGAATCCTAATCTACGGTTTGCTACACTAGTTATTTCCCTGATGTGTTTCCCCCATGACATGTCTTCACTGATGGTGACGCCTAAGTTTTTAATTGATTCTACGTTACATATTTTGTTTTCTTTGATGCTATAATTATTCCGGGGAAGGCCATTCTTTTTCCAAAAATTCATAATCGCGCATTTCTTCAAATTTAATTCTAGCTGCCATCTATCACACCAATCATCAATCGCATCTAAATCCTTAGCTAAACACTGTCTGTCCTCTTCATTTCTAATTTCCTTATACACTAATGCATCATCGGCAAAAAGACGGAGTTTGCTATTTTTTACTACACTATTCAAGTCGTTTACGTACAGAAGAAATAAAATTGGGCCTATCACGCTTCCCTGGGGAACACCCGATGTAACTTTTACTTCGCCTGAGCTGACACCATCTAATACCACCCTTTGAACGCGTTCATGTAAGAAGTTTCCTATCCAGCCTACTATATTACTGTCTATTCATTATGATGCTAACTTCGCGAGTAACTTACAGTGGGGAACCTTGTCAAAAGCTTTTCTAAAGTCAAGAAACGCTGCATCTACCTGTACGTTACCTTCTCCGGAAACTAAAATATCGTGAACAAAAAGACCTAATTGAGTTTCGCAAGACCGTCCTTTTCTGAACCCATGCTGGTTTGTTATTAATAAATCCTGGCTGTCGAGGTGTCCCATTATTGATGTAACTATTATATGCTCTATAATTTTACATGATAGTGACGTTAATGATATTGGTCTATAATTACATGGCTGTTCCCTATCTCCGCTTTTATAAATTGGGGTCACGTTTGCTATCTTCCAGTCTTTGGGAACCGCGTGTTCTTCGAGGGATTTGTTAAATATTACTTTAAGATACGGAGCCATTTCGAGAGCTAATTCTTAATACACACGAGCTGGAATTTCATCAGGACCTGAGGACTTGTTCGGGCTAATATTACTTAGTAAGGATACGATTCCGCTACAAGATATATCGATTGGGGGCATTGGTTGTTGAAATCGGTCTGGTATGGTTTCGCGGAAACTATGCATAGGTTGATTAAAAACACTCTGAAAAAAGTAATTCAAACAATTTGCCTTATCTAAACTGGAAGTTACTATTTCGCCTCTATCGTTTTTCAAGGAATTAACCGTTGACTTTTTAGTTCCCTGTACTTCCCTAACATATGACCAAAATGCTTTCGGATTTCCCTCTAGTTGTTCTCCAAGTACTTTTCTCTTGAATTCGCTAAACGCTTTTCTAAGGGCTGTTTTTGCGGCTGATTTACAAATTTTATAATGCTCGATGGTATTTTTTAGGTCGCTATTAGCTACATTTTTCTTCATTTTTCTTAGTTTCGCATGGCTAACTCGTTGGCGTTTTAAACATTTTCTAACCTCCGCGTTGTACCACCTTGGTTCCCTATTCTCGCTCTTATACTTACGAGGTATATATTTGTTGACAAGTGACCGTGTAATTTGGAGGAACTCTTTCCATGTATTGTCTGTATCGCTATTTTTGCTAATGTTCTCGAATTTTTCAAAAGATGTCTTTAAGTCAAGCCTAAATCCGTTAAAATCTGCTTTACTAAAAAGGTAAATCTTTCTTTTTAATTTAAAATTTTTTTTTCAGTGTTGAGGGAAAATTTTACGTATACTACCTTGTGGTCGCTTATTCCATCGACATTTTCAACTTTAATTACTTTTTCAGGGATGTTTGTGGCAAGTAAATCGAGAACATTTTCCCCTCTATTAGGCAAATTTACTATTTGATGTAGTGCGTGTGATGCGAACAGGTTAAGCAATGACTCTCAGATTTCTTTGTCCCTACCTCCAGACTTATGACTGCATGTTTTCCAATCTATCGATGGTGTATTGAAATCTCCACCTACAATTATCTGTCGTTCGTTACTATGGGAATTAATGGACCTGATCTGTTTCTCGAGTTCTAATACTGAGTGTACATCGGAATGGGGTGGTCTATAGTAGGCACAAACATATATTACTTTCGAATTAGCACATTGAATGGAACACCATACACTTTCTATTATATTATGGGGAATCACTTCTATTTTGCTGACTATTGTGTTCTTAACTGCGATAAATACTCCCCCTCCCAGTCGACTCTCTCTATCTCTCCTGTATACCCTAAAATTTACTGGAAAAACTTTACTATCAGCAATATCGCTTGTTAACCAACTTTCGGTTCCTATAATTATGTCAGAATTAGTACTCTCTATAAGGTGATGAAATTCAGGTAACTTGCTTCTTAAACTACGACAATTAACTACTACTACTGAAAATTCCTCTATTTTAATATGTCTGCCTATTGTATTTGTGGGGTTCGTGTTTTCTAAATTATTGGGAAAGTTACAGTTTGGAAATTCATGGGTGTTGTTTTGATTTGTACGTTTTTCCTTTTTCTGTGCTTTCTTCCGTCCCGATAAACCTATAGTGTGTTGTCTGGTCAACTTGTTATTCTTTGCTATCCTGGTGAGTGGCATGTTATTTAATGGCCCACTATTTGACCTACTCTCTTCCCTAAATATTTCTAATTTATTGTTATCTATTAAGATTTTCCTAGGCACTAAGCTTTGTGTACTCTTTATTATCTGACTTTCCGGAAAAGCACTGATTTCGCCCCCGCTAACTGACCTACTCTTTTGCCTACCATCTATGCTAAACTGGCTGGGTATGCTCAAATATCCTGCACAAAGCTGTTCTTCTTCCGGAGTCTTCCATATCTTCTTCAGTGCTGCAGGAAAACCTCCTATTGAAGCGCCTGCCGAAATAAAAAACCACACCGGATGGGAAGCCCAAGAAATGTTCTTGAGTTTATCGGAATGACTCTAGTAACATAATTGTATTCACGCTCTTTTGAAGAATTTACCCTCGACGCCTTCCATTGAACGGTTAATGACTGACATTCTGGCTCCAGATTGGTAAGATTTGGATGGCAATATAAATGGCAATGACATATATCACCTGTGTGCACACGAAGCTAGACGGTGACGTTAATATTAGTCCGTTTAAAAATTGGAATTCATGAACGAAAGACTCGGTACACTCTCACAGCACTTTTGCAGCTGTCTAGATATTTTTACGCCTCAGCATAACCTATTTGGTAGTCTCATTTAAATGTGCTCTTCCTCGTTTCAATCTTTGCTATATCACCAGAGCAACATTGGTGCCGATATTGCTAGAAAACTGGCACCTGATCTATTTCTTGCATTTTTGCTAGCGATTATATTGAATTCCACGTGATAGAATAGGATTCAGGTGCACAGAGCTTTGTGAGCTATGCCTGGCGCCGGAAATGTTCCCGTGTGCACATGGTTTAAAAGATCGACGACCTATATAAGTGTAGGGGTAGCCAGACAGTGAAGGCCGTTGGCGTCGTCTATGATAGACAGGCAATTAGAGCAAGGAGCGGTGGTCATGACACGGCTCAAAGAGAAACGAGTCTAAAAGATTGCTTGCTCCATTTAACGTAAGATCCCAATGAACGGTGCAAAAAAGTCTGAAAAAATAGTGGTACCTCCTCTCCAGAATGGTGCATTTCAACCTAGTATCTCCCTATCCGTGGCCCACTTGGCGCTTATATAGCTAGCTGTGCTGGTCCTCCCTGTCATTTTCCCCGCCCGACTTTGAAAATGTGTCAATATGGACAAGAATTGAGGTGTATGGCATATTATTTCACCCGTATGACATGCGTGGATTGGATTGGATTATTGGGGAGGTGACCGACAGCTGAGGTCATTTGCGCCCTAGGAGATATATAAGGGAGGAAGGGTGGGTAGAAACCCGGCGTCGGCATTAGCCTGCTCTTAACGAAAGGCGCCAAGTGGACCACGGTTTAACGTCTCATCCGACAGACGGAGTACTGTACTTGAAGTGCCCTCCACAAGACACTCAAGTAGGGATCGGGTTTCTTCCGGAAAACATCCTCCTCTGCAAGGATTTGGACCCTGGCCCTCCGCATGTTTAGCCAGTACTCTAGACACCACACCAACCCGATCCCCATGACTTAAGTGACATGTGAGTAAGTATAAACAGAAATTTAGGTGAAATTACGTAGCAATCGCTCGTTTTAAGTATTTCGTATTTTTACAGCCTATTTTAAACCTTTCATGCCATTATAGTCTCTCCTGTAAATTAAAACTCTAGAACTTCATGCTGATTCCGTGTGTTAGAGTTCAACATTTCTTGCGTGTCTGCTCTGTGATCAAATTGCCAGATACCTCAAAATCTAGCAGCGACTAATGGCCTCCTTAGCAAATATTCAAGCTCAAGGAATGTAGTACAAGAAAATCTCTCCGCGACCACATGCAGATTTATCCTGGTATGTCGACGTATATCTCCATTGGGAAATTCTGGGTACTCGCCCGCTGTAATGACAACAGCTTGTCGTTCAGTTACGGCAATGCGTAGAAAGGAGCTCCAAAGGATATATCTTGAGATAATCTCAATGAGATAAGATGGCGGTAAAAAAATACGCATGGCTATTCATGCCGGTGAAAAAGTTTCAAAGTGAGAAATGTGGACGGCATGGGAAGAAATATGCCGACCATAATAATGAAGTACTGTGCGGAGTGTGGTATTGTAGACTGAAGCCAGCAACCTGGAGAGATATTTGGCCCCCTTTCGTCGAGCGAGAATTTTTTGAAGAACAGATTTAGTACATTCATTTTAAACTAGGTGATCTGATAATAATAAAATATGTCTCTTCAGTGACTCTTAGTTTTATATTTTTGAGCGTAGTGTGATTATATTTACAAGCGTTTTCTTAATGCTAGCATATCACTGAAATATTTGTTGGGTATTGATTAGGTACTAACGAACCTCTGATCTGTCGCGCTTAATTTAATAAAGAAATTCAAAATACGTAATGAATCATAATACATTACGATGTACATTTCCGCAATATTTTAATGCTCTCTATCGGTTTCGACGTCTATAGCGTCATTTCTAAGGCAAACAGTCTTGGAAATGACGCTATAGACGTAGAAACCTATTGACACCGGTAGACAGCATTAGAACACAGTGAAAATGTACATCGCTTTTTTATTATGAGTTAATACTTCTCTTCTTTCCACAATGTGACGAAACAATCAATCGATTTGATTAAAAATATGTACTTAAATTAATTAATTTCTTCCAAAGCCATGAATGTTTGTGATTTATTTCATATCCCTTCGGAGACCTACCATTCAATCGACTGATAGCAGCATTAGTTTTTCCTCGTGACGTGCTTGCTACCCCACCATCTGTAAGGCGATTGACCGGCGGGGAATAATATCAGGTATTCGGAGCTCGGGAGTGAAATTGTTTGTCGGGACAAAGGAGAGAGAGAGGAGAAAGAAACGTTCTTCCTCCGGCCAGCTCAATTTCACTTAGCACATATAAACACGGTTTTCAAGGCGTTATTGTGGGAGAGATCTCTCCTCTCTTGCGAAATTCAGCGTCCAACAAAAATACGTCCTGCTGGCCTCGGGCTGAATCACGACCTAAGATCCCAGGCTCGCATCTTCCCCTTGCCCCTCCCCCCCACCCTTGGAAGAAAAAACTTAATGACCGCTCACGGTGCAGAGTATATTGTAAGAACCACAGATGGAATCAGTAATCATTTTAGAAAGGATGGTAGTTTGAACCATACAGCGCGATGTCACGTGGAGTATTGAAGCGATTAAAATCGTTCAATCAAAGCCATTGGATTTGTTAAGAATTTGATACAGCAGAAAATATTCGTGGCAGCGGTGCAGGGTTTAAATTTCTTATTTTCATTTCCTTCGATCTTTCTTATTTCAGCCTCCTCTTTGTGCCAAATCCTTCCGTGTAGTCCTCTTGTCTTTCTTTCGCCCTTTCCTCCTCAATCCTACGCAAGTGTCCTTGGTATTTTATTTTCTCTGGTCTTTTTACTCTTAATTTCTTCTTTTTATCAATTTATCTGATTTTTTTCGTTTCCAAACCTTATTAATGATAAGATAATGGCTCTTTCTTCAGAATTCCATTTCAGGTGCCTCTAACATTAGTTAAATTGCTTTATTTACAACCCAGGTTCTGCTTCATGTGCTGCCCTAATTTAGAAAACAGACTTTCATACCTTTCTTTTCGTTTTATTTGTTTCTTTCATTTCATGGAGTGCAGTTTAGTCTTCTTAAAATTATTACTGCTTATGATACCCTGCGCAGTTAGATTTAATCCGAAAAATGAGTTGAAATCAGAGATAAGATGTGCGCTTCGTTAAAAACTGCGACGAGCGAATAAAAAGTGCGCCACAGCTCTAAGAGTAATCGGGTTGGGAGGTGCTAGAGACTTGGAGGCTGCTCGCTAGGCTTAGATTACTCTAGAACTTTAGAACAGTAGTGATTCAGAGTGACACGGATATTATCCTTTTCACGCCGCACAACATCGCTCAAAGTCCTATAGAAGTAATATAATGAGATCGATTCATTGCCAAACAGATTGGTACAACAATTTGTTCTTCCTACGTACAATAAGTGACCATTATAAAAACGTAGCTCTACTCCGAACACTCATCACTCCCAAAATAAGCGTCGCTATTTCACCTCCATATAACTTTCTCCTATAGACCTACCGTTAGCACCTGCCACACGCGAATGCGGCGGCTTGCAGGGTATTATGTGGACGCCATGTTTTCCGTAGCTATTTCATTTAAATCTTCATTGTCTCGTCCATTGTTTTCTCTCAACTTGTAGACACAGAAAATGATTTGCAGTAATACTTTTACTCAAAGTGAATTTCCCGCGAAGATTGGCGTATTTTGTGCACAAAGATACCTTTGCTCCTTTTTTTCAATATTTAAGTAATCAGTTTCCAAAAAAAGCGAGCATTAACGAATTTGAGCGTTCAATTTTTTAAATTGATTTCGGCTCTCATCTCTGCAGCTTTAGAAGAAGGTGATGACATCTAATAGATGGTGCTCTTTTATATCTATCGATTTTAAGCAAGCTTTCATTAAGAAAAAACGTCTCCAAAGATGCAGATTTGATGGCGGATTGTGATTTCGAGAGCCTACATTTCTTAAGGAGCCGATTAAATTTCACTGAAAACTTACTGAGATGAATCGGAGCCTCCATTTTATTACCTTATTATAAGACAAAATACGCCCAGTGTTTGTGGTTGTTTTCTATCCTTATCCTAATCCAAGTGGATCTATGAGGCAGAATGTTAGTTTTCCCCTTACTAGAAACAAACTTAACGTATGATACCACTATCGTCTTGTGTCGCTATAGAATACTTGGTGAGATGAGGTAGGATTATGGAAATTTTAAAAGATAAGAGGAACCTGTTTCTTGCGTGTCTAGATATGTATATTTTAAAAATAGCTAATTTACTTTTGCCTGCCAACTTGCCAGTGATTATGCTTGTTGCGTGATTTTTCTCTACCTGACAAACTTCTTTCGGTGCTTTGTCCTTGGCTAAACTGGCAGGGAAGTCTTCCGCTTATTCCGATTGGCCGGCGTCGCGGAGGTCTCATCGCGAGAGGTCAGGCGCTTCTTCTCGAAGTTTCTACGGCATTTTCTAGCAGCAGACAATACCTTGGGATTCGCAGAAACTCCTTTGAACTCCCTTGAACTTGTAACTTACAGGAAGAATCTCGTCTGGGTGGAGAAAGCTCTGGCCGTTTGGTCTTTAACCGCTTCCCGATATCTCTAAAGCACCGTGATGCTGTTGGATAATGTGTTGAAGAAAGTACATTTTGTCTATTCTCTTTAAATTGCTCAATATGTAGTGAGAATCATTGAGTTCAGTCAGCAGTTTTATCCTTCACATGTTTGATCGCAAATCGCTTTTACTTTATGTACGCACTTCGGTTGCGGCATTAAGTATCAAACGTATTTTATTTGTGTTATATTTGCTAAATTTTTGTGATTGAAGTAAAAAATAAAGAAATGCCTCATGATTAGATTATGGAAAATCGTTATGAAGTATCAGACTAACGAAACATAAAACCCCGTACTTTATGGATACTTTCTCATCCTAATTCTTAAAATGACGGTCGGAATGTATTGGTGCAGTAATAGGTTTTTTTTATTTTTGAGCCTATAAATTATGCACCTTAGCAGGAAAAAAAGCTAGTAAAAGATTCACTATGAGTCATGCTCCTTATTTGCCGTCTTCGAAAGAAAGCGAAATGAACTATTGGTGCTTTCTATCCTAGGTGTTAAAATGAGCACGGATCAGAAGGAATCGGAGTATACAAGCGCCCACTGAGGACGGTAAGTGGAGCTATACGCAGCGGGCGAAACCTCCGGTAATCGGCTGGTGGGAGGAAATGTGTTGGAGTACAATATTCACATTGAACTATTTGTGATTATTCTGTAAATTGCTTCAAACTCGATGCTTCAAAGGAAGTTTTTTGCCATAAAGTTGTTAAAAAAATTTGCGTTATTAATTTTTCACACGTTCAGTTAGGAACAACACAAATACTTCCATCGCGAATGTTACTATCGAAGCTGTTTCTCTCTCAAATACACTCCAGTGCACATCACCTCTGCTCTCGATCTGTTGTGAAGTTCATTTTCCTGTGCGCTGGGTCTGGTACGAAGGGAAAGTAACAGGGTTATCTAATATTTATCAATTTACTGTGAACAAACTTTATTTCGCTCAATATGGCAAATTTTAACAGAAAGAACTCAAACTTCCAAGGCCACAGCAAAATTGCCGAGAAAAAGCTAAGTCATAACCTACATGTTTACATTCTGAGTCCGTGATTGGAACTAAAGATGTGTCAAAGTGGATCATTATTTGGATGGAATCTATTCGAGTTCACGTAATTACAGGAATCCCCCAACGTTTAAAGCGTTCATTTTAATGCTATTACGTCTTTGGGAGACTCGGCAATCGCTACCTTTAAGGTAATAGCCAATCCAATTAAGAAATTATTTGAATAATTTACTCAAGGCTGAGTGTGACGTAAATCTACGCGCAGTGCTGTCCAGCTCTCTCCAAGTAAATCAGGCATGTCCGAGTGAACATGAAATTGGTTATGCCTCAGATTTTTAACAACGTTAATGGAGCTGAAAGATCCTTCGCTCGTTTAAAACAAAAAACAAATCCGAATACGTCTTTTTCTGAAGTTTGATATCGTTTCTCATGCTGCTTGATGAAACATTTTAGGGCTTGGGGCTAAGAATAAACTAATCTCACGATATCCTCTCTCATTTAGTATCTGTACACTTATCAGAGGGCATCAAGGGCTTGTATTTTGAAAGGAATGATCAAAAAGATTTTCTAATATAAATAATGTAATTAAATAGAAATATTATAGATTGAATTTCAAAGGAAGCTTTGTAAATAATAACATTTTATAGATGTTGTTACTGGTGGACGAAATATTGATTTTCTAGTAAAAAAGACTTGCCCTATGTTTTGTTTACTACTTTAATATTCCTGTTGCCGATTATGATGTATCAGCTATTCTCGATGTACGTATGTACTCCAATACCTTGCTAGACAACAACTGTAGAAATGGAGATCCTTTCGGTCACTTGACAACGTAGCTACTCACTTATTTCGCCAATGATTATTAGCATTGACTTTACGTAGTTTCTGTTTCATCCGTCTTGTGAATTCAGCAAGTGTTACAATGGAAAGTGTTGCGATGAAATCCGGCCGTAAGAAAGTGAGCTTGCCTAAATTATAAATTACTCCATGAGTTTTGTTGCAGATACTCCTCTCGAATTGCGTCAAGATTAATCAGTCATTTACAGTCAGCGATCATAATTATCCCTAATTCCGTTTAAGTCTTTTCCTTATGCCCTTATGTTTTCAAAAATGCTATCGGCATTCCGACTAGTCCTTTGCTAAAGTATCTACGCAAGAGCGAGGAGAAACTTTACCCATGCAATCGGTTGCGTAGATAAATGGTGATCTCATAATGGAATCTCCCCCTGTGGTGTGCACGCCCATAAAGCAAGGATCGTTTGTCATTTGTCGGTCGGCTTGCATGCGAGTGAACTCGCAAGTTGTCGTAGTAAAATTTCTTGGCGGTCGGGGTGGAGAGTATGGAAAGATGAATAATGCGTTCGCTGTTGTTATGTGACCTGTATCTCTCGAATGCGTGGAGGACCAACAAGCTTAGGAGCGATTACAGGGAATGCGTACGCTGTACGCTGCAGAATTTAAACGGGTGTGCATCGCCTGGGGAAAACCATCGCCGTGTGCAATCAGTGTGCCGATATTGCACGCTGTCGCAAAATTTCCTAGCTCAGACCAGACCTATGCAGCAAGGAAGGGAGGTGAAGGGTTGGGGAGGCGGCAAGGAGGGGGTGAAGGGGAAGGACAGAGGGTTATAAAAGAAAAGAATGGAAAATTTTATTTATTATTACGGGGCAAGTGTTTCCCTTAGGAACATTTATGATTGTACATATCTCCAAACACGTATTACAACAGCAAGATATACAAGATGTATTATCATCACAGAATCGGACAACATTTAACAAAACGGCAAAATTATAAAAATGCATAAAATTACTTTGGATTTTGCGCAGTGTAGCACAATATTTAGTTCACTTAAAGTAATATTTCATGATACTTTCTTTGAAATTTATTTGTATTTTCAATTTTTTTACGTCTTCTGACAATTGAATCCATACAACGCAAGAGGCGACACGGAAAGACCTAGTGTATGCAGATGTTCGATATTGTGGTATGTAAAGTTCTTCCATGCGGCGTGTTGAACTTTTATTTGTTCTAGCTTTGTATTGTACATTCCGGTATAAATATGTGGAAATTTATGTCCTTATTAACTTGTACATGAATGTTGCCTTATTAAGTAAGTGCCTATATTGTATTTTTAGCCATCTGGGTTTTATTTAAATTTGAGGTTAGAGCGGGAGACAACGACGCAGGGGAATCAAACTATATCGCTAAAAAAGGCTAGATACACACTCACGAAAGGCTAATAGAAAAGTGGTTTAAAGTCACCCATGGCTTACCGAAGGTCTTGGGGTATCGCTCTGAGACGAGTCGAAATCGAACGGTTCTCTGTAATGAATCATCCCGCTTCCCGTTGGGCTTGTATTGTCAGCACAACTGAGGCTACCAACAAAACAGCCTTCCTCCCCATCTTTCAGGATTTTGAAAGTTCCGTAGCCCATTTCCCAAACACGTGCACTGCGCAGCGCTAGAAGGTGAGATGTTTTGCCCCCCCCCCCCCTTTCCTATCCACCCACTCGTGACTGCGGCAGGGGGCCACGAAGGTGCACCAAGTCCGGGATAACGGGCCCTTTGACGTCCCTAGAAGAAACAAAATTAGCATAATTAGTGATTAAGTTGGTTGGGGCTATTTCCGTTTCTGTGCAGATTTGCATGAAACGTTGCAAATGTGTTCTCATTAGTAATATGAATGGATAAACGCGAAAGAATTTCAGGTTACTTTTTTCGTTTCTTGGCAAGTTTATGCTATAATAACTCGTAGCCTAATGGCACTTGACATATTTCGAAATAATTCGATTACATACGTACAGATTTTCTCTTAAATACGAAATAAAACATTTATCATAATTAAAATGGTGGCTAGCAAATATCAAGGTATCGGATTGGATATTTTGGGAGGTGACCGACAGCTAAGGTCATTTGCGCCATAGGGGACAGGTAAGAGAGGAAGGGTGGATAGAAATCCGGCGTCGGTATAACGAAATACTCCAAGGGGACCACGGTTTAACGGCTCATCCGACAGACGGAGTACTGTTCTTGAAGCGCCCTCCACAAGATGCTCAAGTAGGGATTGGGTTTTCTCTGAAAAGCATCCTCCTCTGCAGGGATTTTAACCCTGGCCGTCTGAATGGTTAGCCATTACTCAGGCCACCATTTTACACTCTAAACACCACCAACTTGATCCCCCATCAAGGTGTCATGCCGAGTTTAAAGCATGTGATTTTCGCTTAAAGTACGAATTCCGCCCCTTAAATCCAAGTCATATCTGTGTTTTTATTAAGACGGATTTTATAAATATAATTACAGCATCGTTTATATTACTACATGTATGATCGTTCCTCCATACAAACAGTGGATTGTGATCCAATAAGTTTTTGGAAGTTCTTGAAAGTTTATTAAAGTGCGT
Source organism: Ceriagrion tenellum (assembly GCA_963169105.1). Taxonomy (NCBI): domain Eukaryota; kingdom Metazoa; phylum Arthropoda; class Insecta; order Odonata; family Coenagrionidae; genus Ceriagrion; species Ceriagrion tenellum. Next base: position 52,933,737 of record OY720637.1, read on the forward strand.
ATTCGATGACCTTCGATTATCTCAGCAACCATCTGAAGAATTTCGCATTTTCCCGGCCAACGATGCCGATGAAGTTTTCTTGGCTTTCCGACCGCGCAAGGTAAGTGTCTTCTGCCCACATTTAAACGGCTTACTTTGGCATCGTAGATGAGGGCTAATAAGAACTTTTCGATGTACAAGTACTCAGGTCGTGTGTTTTGTGATGGATCGATGTATTCTTTCTTTTTTCTCGTAGTCTTTGTTGCCTGCTAGATGTGTTTGCATGGGTTTCTCAGTGAGTAACCTCCTATTATGGTTGGATTTTCTATCTTAAAACCGGATCTCTGTCGTGTCTTTGGTCATAATCATAGGGACTGAATTCAAAATATAATACTTTTCGCCTATTACCTATAATAACAGACTCTAAATAAATAGAAAAAATAACAATTGAGAAAAAAGTTAATCTAATCGTTTATTAAAAATTAAACTAATTCTACAAATTCTTTAACCCCTTTTAATTATTAAAAAAATTACTTCTACTTCACCACAAATCGTTTTTTTCAATTAACTACTTGAGGATAAAATAAAGAAAATAACAAATGTACATTTAATATAAAGAAGTACTCCAAAAACTCATTGGAGGATACATAAAACGGCAAGTTTTTCACACAGAACAATCCCTGTTGAAGTTAATATGGTGGGGTTAGCTGTTGAAACTTCGGCTGCAGCCACTTTCCTGACGCGGTTCCGTAGCCGAGAGAACTTCAACAAGCCTATGTTGTTTTTAATTGCTGTTTGATAATGGACCACCCGGTTCTTAACAGCTATTTCGTTTTCGTTTGTGGTTTCGTTTCAATCAGCGCAGTTTTTGCTTTACCGTCCCGTCGAATTGCCAAGTGTCCACATTCGCGAATTTCGCAAATCGGAGGACAACGTGTTGACTGCCGAGGTCTCGGAGGGCGCGGTTTTGTTTGTACGTCTCCTTGTGGCGGTGTTTGCCGCGCTGAGAAGAGATGAACGTCCCTCGTGTCGAAATCTTGTGAGATGCCCACAGCTCAGCTTTCGCCTATCCTATTCCCCAGTCAGTTCCCGATTCTGTGAAGTTTTCCACTCATGTTGACACGACGCCGGCAGATGCTCTGAAGTGAGATCCGCGGAGAATAACAGGATGCTCGGTTATTTGAGGTGGTTGGGGTAATCTTTGTCTCGTTTTCGTGAAAACTGGCTTGCATATTTTAATTATTATAGTCTGTATATATAGATGAAAATATTGTGTTATATTAGTTGGGTGTTTTCTCGGCAATTCAATGCTGTTTAAACGCATTGCCACAAGGCTTGAAAATGTGCTTTCGATGATACACGATTTCCGCTCCAGCCAACAGTCAGGGAGCATACGTGGGTTGAATAGATTAAGATGCTCCTCCGTGAATGTACTAGTCAAAACAAATGTTTGATTCCACCTTTTCCTTTAACTTGCTTATAAATAACTCTTCCACCTGTTGCATGCTTTAGATGTTAGTCATAAAAATTAAGGTATCAACTTTCCCAATTAATTGACGATTGTAAGTAGACTCCACTTTCTCAGGCGAGATATTGTAGAACGGCATAATGAGTAATGAAGCTCAAACGATTTCGTACTGTCTACTAATTTTTATTTCACCTCTTGCTACACGTGTTTCGACTCAACAGCAGTCATCATCAGGCAAGACTAATACAACATAAACAGATATGAGTTTATATAATACGTGAAACACCATATTTACGTCACACTGGGAAAGGATAGAAGGACAAGTGGGAGAAAATGGAAAAGGGTGGGGTGGTGTGAGGGGAGAGGGTGGTTTGTTGGAGGAGGTAAAGTTATTTAACAATGGAGTAAAAAAAATGACTGCTGTTGAGTCGAAACACGTGTAGCAAGAGGTGAAATAAAAATTAGTAGACAGTACGAAGTCGTTTGAGCTTCATTACTGATTGTAAGTAGGACTCAGAAACCCATCTTAAAAAAATAACATTGATGTTATGGGCTGTTCTTTTATTACAGTGTATTCATCAATGTCTAAAAACATTTAAGTTAGAATAAAACAAATTTACTTATTCGGCTTGCTAGGCAAATTCTCAATGCATCATGTAATGCCTTCTTAGACCCAAGAGTTTTCAACGTAACGTAAACAAATAATTGCGCTGTTATAATTACATTTGTAATGCCCATCCCGAATAATAATTATTTGGGGAGAAAGAGAGAAAGACAGAAAGAAAGCCCGTGTAGGCGTTAGCCTTTTCTCCACTGGAGACGCCAAGGGGCTCAAGTTTGACTTCCCATCCGACCGACGGAGGGGTCGACTCATGAAACGCTCTCCACATTTTATCAAATAAGGGATGGGATTCTAAAGTTAAATCTCAACCATAGCCATTATTTTAAATCTGACCCCCGTGGATGAAAAGATAGTACCTACTCCATCCTCTAAACCAATCCCATCCCGAATAATAATTATTTGGGGAGAAAGAGAGAAAGACAGAAAGAAAGCCCGTGTAGGCGTTAGCCTTTTCTCCACTGGAGACGCCAAGTGGCTCAAGTTTGACTTCCCATCCGACCGACGGAGGGGTCGACTCATGAAACGCTCTCCACATTTTGTCAAATAAGGGATGGGATTCTAAAGTGAAATCTCAACCATAGCCATTATTTTAAATCTGACCCCGGTGGATGAAAAGATAGTACCTACTCCATCCTCTAAACCAATCCCATTGCGTCCCATTCCATGAAAATAGAATTTTCGAGGTATTTTACCTTGAGAGGTATTCACTTTGATATTTGTTGCCAATAATTTTTCTTGCTTCTTGGAAAAATTCCCACCATATTTTTTGTGCGCGTTAACATTCGCTAGAAAAGTTACCTTGGCGGCGATCAAGGACGATGAGCCATTTCCGTTGGAGGAATCTAGTCTGCGAGGAGGCGTGAAGTTATCGCATAATGCTGGCGTCCCGTGTTTCCTGTTTTTGCTGTTAGGAGGCATTGAATAATCGTAGTCGCTCAAGAGATGGCGTTCAGGTAGCATTTCTTTCGATCTTTTGAGCACTTAGCTTTATAGGGATTTCATTTGGTCGTACTACTGATTACTTTTGATGGCCATGTTATAGCTCCTGGACACATTCATCCGGCTTTTAGATGTCGGGTGTTAGAGATTGAATGAAGTAGATTATCCAAAATTGAGGCCACTTTTCATCAGAGTTCTTTTTTGCCATTTTTAATTCTTTAACCATGCTGTGTTGAGTAATAGAATGTGCCTATTAATTGCCTTTATTGATATGAGGAGCTTCGTAACTTTTGCAAAGCTTTTTCTGTGTCGCTATTGTTCCAAAATTGGCTGGCCGATATTAAAAGTTAGTTAAGATCAAGAACAAATCATTCATTTTGATCAGAAGCAAAAATATTTTAATATTGATATTATTATTGAAATTAGATAATGGCTCTTTTTCCATCTATGCTTCCGATAAACTAAGACCAATAGATTTATTTTAGGAAATATATTCCAAAATACTATTATGACTTTGGCATGAGTGAGAACAGTTATGCATTAGTAGTTTTTTATTATTCGTCTAATTTACACCATAACTTTTGGACCATTGTGTAGTGAAATCATTTTGTACCACCGACATTATGGATCCTTCCGACCAAAAATTATGCAACTTCCGTTGGCAGTGATTACTCTTAAGCTAAAGAACCAGAAAGAGCTATCCCAAACACGACTTTAAGAATCCTTTTGCCTAGCACGAAAACTGGCTTGGAATGACTCCCAGTCACTCTTTCCCCTCCGCTCCTCTCTCAGACGTTTGCACGAATAGGCGCGTTTCCGTCAATCGAACCGATTGATATCTTTCACCATATATTTGATACCTTTCAATGACTATATTCGTGTGGTTGCATGACAGCGTGGCTGTGAAACGCGACAGAAAAGCACTAAAATTCAAATTCTCTTGTGTTCATGTGAGTATTTGGGACCCTGGTCAAATAGATTAAAATAAAAAATGAATAAAATACAAAGTAAAGCAGCGCGCTTCGTTAAAAACTGCTACGAGCGTACATCTTTTTGTAATGGCGATAAATAATCAATGATTGCTTAATCTACGATTATTCGTCAATCATTGATTATTTGATTTATGTATTCATAGACAGTAAACAATTTCCAATTCATGAATCACTGATTCATGAATCTCTAATTATTTAGGATAAACTGTAGTTGGTTCATTACAGATTGGATGTATGTTTATTTTTCGGTGGTATGAGAAATTGTAGAGGCAAAAAATTTTGTTGGTATCGTTAAATTTTTATTCAAGTTGAGTATATAATTTTATTAATTGCATATTGAGAAAGAAAATAAAAAAATGGATTGGCAATGTTTTTTGATAAAAATAAATTAGCCGTGCCTACATTAGAATTATTTCTTATGATTATTCTACGTTATTGAAGGCGTTTCTAGGGAAAATCAACAAACAGTAATCTCGTATTCCGGCAAGTGTTGATGATGTAGCGTGTGCTGTTTAACGTCAGAAATTGTCCGACCATAAATGTGGTCTTCTCTTTTTTCTATTCTCACCAAGAGACACCTATTCGTCGCCTGAATATCGTAAGATGCTAGCGGTGTCAACTATTTGGAGGGGCCAAAAGATTAGTTATACTCGTATGTTTCACAGTTCTGGACACCGTTGACTGCGAAACAGAACTAGCAATCCCTATATATGTACATAAATCACCAAAGAAGACGAAGAGTATCAGTAGCAGTTATGACTGATCATCACCGATAAAGAAAATTTTAAATAAGTAATTAGTAGCAATTGATGATAGCTTACGAGTAAAACAATCATGGCAATTTCGGCCGATGTTAAATTCAACATGGAGATTTTGTAAAATACTGCGTGATTAAAAACCGCTGTGGCATATTTTTTATTTTTAATATGATTTCAACAATTTAATATTGATGCCTAAGCGTAAAATCTCAAAGCAATGAGCCACAGTAGCACAAGAGGAACTGTCAGTACTCGCGGAAAGTGTCGATTTATGAACATCAGTTCTAAGAAGAATATACTCGATCACTCCGGGTTTTGAGCATCGGTATCCTCTATTAAACTCTTCGTCTGTCAGCTCTCACGTCTATTGTTACAGCAAGTTAGATTACTGATTTAAACAGAGATTGACGTATATCATAAGCGGTCTATCACCAGACCCCAGTGAGGCCACTTTCCATTTAAGATTCAAACTGGAGTACGAATTTTGAGGCAAGTATCACGAGAAAAAAAACAAGGTGAAGTCCTATGATATGATATGTAACTCGGAGGAAAAATTTCATTCCGGTCTAGAATGTGAGGAAGGAAAAATAAACGATTGCCCGAAGCTTCATACCACCGAACCTTCACGTATCAGACCACGGCGCTAACCACCACACCAGCTGATCCGCTAACGCCTGGGGGCGATAATAATAGTCATAAGCAAAGTGGCTTTGAGGGCGATTGACACGGGCGATATCAGGCTCCGGACCAACCTAGCGAGGGTAAATTTTTCAGCTTTTTTATACTAAGGGCGGATATTGCTGGTTATTAACTGATTAATTAAAATACAACTAGGATACGTTTGACGAAGTGCAAGGCGAACTAGCCTTTGACCTCGTGCACGTCATACAAAATACGGCATTCAAATCGGCGAGTCAGGGTACGTAGTCTCCCCTTGTGAGTAATAATTCAGTAGATTTGTTGGATCCCTAATGTGTATTTATTGAAGCCTTTAATGATACACTGGTGCATCGTCATCGGCAATCACATACGCCAATATATCCGAGCGAAATTCCATTGCACGGAAATCCTAATCAATTCAAGGTAATCAATATTCCTAATCAATTCAAGACGGTCATATTGAGTATTCTATGCCTTTAGCACCGTATAAAATTGCACAGTTGGAACGTAAAGACACGAATATGTCGTAAACAACCACAGAACTACCGATGTCCAACAAACAAAAACTCTAATTAATTACGGTCAAGAGCTTAATTCACGAATCGATGATTATTTGTCCAAATAATTACAGTTTGCTTGACTATGAATACTAGAACTATAAACAATGATTATTTGACGACTATGAATACATATTAATCAGTGATTGATGAATCTCTGATTCAAGAATCAATGATTGATGAATCACTGATTCTTTAACGACTATGAATAGAAAACTGTAATTAATTACAGATATAATCATAGATTGAAATGAATTTGTAATTATTGAGGACTATGAATACCGGCCATAGTGTCTCACAACTTTTAAAGGGATTAAGGTGGGAGCCCCTAGACACTCGGAGGCTACACGCAAGGCTTAGGTTGCTTGATAAATTCAGAACTGATATTTTTCAGAGCAACATAGAGAATATTATTATGACTCCTCACTACATCTCTAGGTCTGACAGACGCGATAAATTAAGAGAGATACACTGCCGAACAGATAGGTACAAGAACTCGTTCTTTCCGCGAACAATAAGCGATCACAATAAAAATTAAGTTCACTAAATACTTTCCTATTATTCATATCACCATTTCATCTCCAAACACTTAACATCTTTACATGGCTGGTGACCTAACACCCCCTGCCACACGCCCATGCGGCGGCTCGCGGGGTATTATGCAGATGTAGATGTGTATGCAGCTGTTATCAATCCATTAAAACTCTTTCAAGCAAAATTCATCCAAGTGTCTCTCATTTGATGAAATATCGTTCAGATGTACTCATTTAAGTAAATTATCGATTACATTGAACAATAAAACCGCGGCCTGTGCATCACATTGATTATATCTTTGAGGCTGCACGGCTGTATTATGATGTATAGAAAATTCATTTCTTTATGCAGTTTGACTGGTGGATATACGCAAGGGAAAGCTATTGGTACTGGAAACTGATCCATCGGCATTACAACCACAGGTAGCGCTAATAACGCAGTTCAATTTACCAGAGGCTTTTGTCAAAGTTATGGGGAGTTTTGTAAAGGTCAATGTTAATTTTGAATACGAGTTGAGAACGGATTTGCATTCCACTCCTTCAGCATCAATTCTTGCTGTGTGACTGGTTCTTTTATTCCAAAATTTTTATCATGATTGGCCTAAATTTGTCGCCACTTATCAATGCCTGTATTGAACAGCAATGGAAACCAGTTACGTAATTGATTTCCTGCCTAAAATGCCAAAATTTCGCGACAATTTTCTCTTGAATGGAGATTTCCCATTTTTATTGATTTTCGCTCCATAGATGCACTCTTACTCATGAGAAAAATGGTTCGTAATTTTTATTTATGTAGCCGTATGACTGCCATATCAAGGATCGTTATTGAATCACAGCATGGGCATTTTGAGAAACTTTCAATTTTGCCCTAAAGCTACTCCTTTGAATGCCACTTCTAACGAAATATATGCCCTGCTCATATTGCCATTCAAGGAAGCACTTGAAATGCTGCAGAAGGCTTTTTCATACTTTGTGTAATACACACACTATGTTTTGTGAAGTTTTAATTTGAAAATATTATTTCCCGGGTTCTGTTGTCAACAAGTCCATTTTCTTTTCTTGAATCAATCTCGAAATACACGATTTCTATTAATTATTACTTCTGCCCTGAATATTGCGTATTGCACAATTTGATATCATCCCAGGATTTTCGGGCAAGAACTAGATTTAATTTCATGAACAACTTTTCACAAATGTCATAGTCAAAACGTTTATTACTTTATTTAATCGAAAGCATGATTTTATGCACCATTTCTACGGAGTATTGCTTCCTTCCTAGGGAATATGCTTTAGACGTTGACAATTGCCCAGGTTTTCTGTATAGGGACCTCCTTTAAAGAACTTTCCGACTCTACCACTTGCACTTTTCCAACGGGAGAGACGTCACACAACGCTTGGATACCCGTTTCACGTATTCGTTTTGGGTTTATTCCCTTCTCCGACGCGTATATCAAGTGAGCCGGAGAGAAAGTTGGCGTCGAGTGATATAACTTTGTTTTGTTTTGGCTGTCGGGTATATGGTCGGTTGCCGTCATATCTGGTTGGCCTGGTCAGTAACGGTATTCTCTCCCATCATAGTACGTCTCACATAAGCTGGCGCGGATGGCCAGAAAATCTGTAGCCAGCAGTGAACGTTACGCGTAAGGAACGCCCTAAAACTGTTACGCTTCAAGCCAACCGCTGGGAATCAATTCTTTTGTTACACAAATTTCCCTATGAATGGAAAAATTGCGTTATAAGAGGTTATCAGTTTCCTACAGGTACATCGAACCAGCCATCAATATTTAAGGAAATTAGATTTCCGGTATGTCTTTCGTGGGGCATCATCAAATTTGACGATAGTTTCGTCGGCGTTCAAACAGGCATCTCAAGCTCCTGCAGACCAGAGTATTCCTGCTGTGATGCTGACAAAACTGTTGTCGAAAAAGATGAGATCTCCGGAATGACATCCCAAAAATGCTCCTGCTTCCGCTCTACCGCTTCTCGAAAATCTCCCTCAATATCGTATTTTGCCAAGATTTCATCGAATAGTTTGTTAGTAAATTTAAGTCGGTGCCAATTGGCAGATCCGCCATAATTATTGTCTTAGTCAAGTAGATTTCTCAAGTAAGACTCACGTGGTATGTGAGAGATGATTTAGCGTAAGATATCAGGGCTCCATTCGAAACTCTGCGATATGTCTCTTCATTTAAATATTAAACCAATATACTAGGTCATAGAAAAGTTACTGTAATAGTACTATAATAGTTTCTATCAATTCTTTGTTTGGAAAAAGATCTAAATGGTAAAGCTCCTCAATTACCCTTAATTATGCATTTGAATTTGACATTTTCCTTATGATAATAAGTAAAACTACCTCAGACCGTATTAAGCGTAATAACAGAGGAGGATAGGTAGAGAGAGGCGTGAATACAGAAGTCATTTTCGTAGTACTGCTGGAAAAAGTTTTGGCTCCCGACGGAGGAACTTTCAGCCTGAAGATTCATATGTATCGGTTTCTCGTAGAAAGCAGAGGGACTTGTGTGCCACATGCTAGAAACTGTTGAGTATAATGAGCATCTTTAAACTGAAGGCCTTAGTCCTAAGGAACGCAGTATATCCGTACCCTAGTCGCGATTCGAAGCAACGATCTTTGGATACCCAGGCCGGCGCGTTGCCTGTCTCGCGCCGGTATTGCACGCAGGGTAATTAAGAGAAAGGAAAGACGCACGGTTACATTCCCTTCCATCTTGATGAAAACTTAAAAATATACGCCATAATCGTCCTCTTTGTATCTGCCAAAAGGTTTTGCGAGGTCTTTGTCTGGTCTATAACTTTTCTTGTGCTAGAAAACTGGATTCAGCAAAACTTTCTCTGTATATTTAGTTTGTAGTCAATGATGCAGGACAGGGTCAAAGCCGACATTTCGGGTTTCAGTTATGAAACAGCGGCGAAGGTTTTAGACGTTGGGTTGAGTCAGCGACCTGATGGTCTAGCGCGTGGGAAAGCAAGCTGAAGGTCAAAAACTCGATAGCTGTGTGGCAATCTAGACCAGAATGGAAGGCTGGGGATTTTCTAAGCTTCGTCGATTCCCTTGAAGCAATTTTATCTGAATGGTTCCATTATTTCGGCTTGGGAAGGACGGGAAGACTAGGGGCGTAATAGGTCGGGAGATAGAATGGCCTAAAACGAAAACTGAAGGCTCTTAAACGAAAGCTTGGAGCTCTTGCCTTAATATTCTATTCTCGCTTTTCTTAATTCGAATTCGAATTCGAAGTAATATTCTCGCTGCCAATTTTTTTAAAAGGACATATGGTGTGTCCAAAGGTACACGTCATTCAACACTCGAAAGACTTAAAACTCAAAAACCTCTCGAAAAATTTAAGGTAGTTTGAGCGAGATAGTTCTCTAGTCATAATGGAATCTATATTCGAATTAGACGTTTTAATTTCAGCGGCTGCTGGACAAGTGAGCTAACTATTGCATTATTAATGTATCAATAATATACTTTTATGCAACTGAAATTCTAATTGATTAAATTAAAATATCTATATAAGGCTCTAACTTGACTCAATTTTTTCTCGCGGTAAGTTTAAAACTCCTTCACAACGGAAGGTTTTTCTATAATCCTGAAAAAATTACTGCGATAATTAAATTATTTATTTTCAAAATTAATTGAAAAAATATCCGAACTACACATTGTTAATTATTTTTCGAGATCTAGGGATGAGAAATTTCCGATTATTTTGAAAATATCTCTCTGGAGTGCATACACGTACCATTTACAATGTAAAAGGGCTGGTATATTTCGTCAAAAATCTCGGAAAATCGTTCGGTAAGGGGCTATTATTAGAGTACCTTTTGTAGAGTAAGATATTTTTTTCAAAGTGAGACCAATTTAATTGATTTCTAGGTGAAATGGTGTTTCGCTCAAACTACCTTAAGAGGTTCTGTCGCCAGTGTGTCAGTATTAACTAACACTGAACTCACCTTTTTGGTTGTACTGTACAAAGTATTACTACTTTCGCTCACGAAGGTCCTTTGCTATTAGTTAAAAGATTAGGATAGCAAACATGTAGATTACACTACGATTATATTTTTAATGAACATTTATTTCCGCCCGTTGGAGCCGACTTCAGCGCCTTTTGTATTGAACCTTCGCATGGAAACTTATTTGCTAACAACTTAAGAACTGAGGTGGACTAATGCCTATATTTTATTATTATTGAATATACAGTGAGTATTTTCTTCTCAGTCCAGTTTGCGAAGAAAATATCGTGAAAATCAGGATTTCGTTGCCCTCATTAAACAGATTACATATTTACGTAATATAAGTTAAATGATATTTAATCATTTGACGGTGAAACCACCGTAATGATGTCATTTTTTCACTTCGTTATTGGTCACATGAAAAATAAATTCCTGTTGTAATTTTCCAGAGTGATCGCTAATTGAATGATGCCGACCGCCATGCTCCACTGTCAATCATGGTGATCTCCTTATGTGCAGTTAAAACCTCATGTTGTTTGCTAGGAAGCGATTAGGAAATTGATGACTCTGGGCTTTTCCTGCTAGCTATTGAGTTTACGTGTAGGCTAAAATAATTAATTAGCAAACGTATCGTTCTTTTATTGTTTAAGGCACTTTCGCTCCAAGTATAATAAAATAGTATGTTCCGCTAAGCTAGGTATAATGACAGCTCCTGCTTTTCCTTTACTATAAAAGAAATATAGAGTTTGAAATTAAAATGGTATAAAACGGATAGATTTTTGGTGGAATAGTTTTATAATGGGACAAAAAATATGCGTGGCAATTTGCTTCTGTGAACGTAAAAGTCAATATTCATTCCTATCGTGGTTTTCGTCTCTTTATGAGGTACAAATGCAGAAAAATGGTATATACCTATGTTACATGTTCCGCCTTAAGAGGTATTGGCATGCAATCCTTGTGTGTTCATATCCAATTATTCGTATTAATTTCCGCAGTTATTGAGATATCGCCAATAGTCGTCAGTATTGGTAATGGAATTATTCCTTATCGAAAAATATGAGTGACAAATAGGAATAAGTTGCGATTCGGAGTGGGAATTCATGAATGCAATCAAAATGCGCTCGTTTCCTTATGGTTTAAGTTCCAGCCGTCAGAGCTACGTATTATGAGTTTCAATTCTCGCACTTACCAGTGTGGTCGGTTGGCTTTCTGTGGAGGTGGAACTAGTGGTCTTGTTTCAATTTCCTTGAATTCTAGTGATGTAAGCAACAGAGAAAAATTTATTAATCTCTTCCCTCTCTCTATAATTATGCGGTGACTCTCATTAGATGTTGTGAAACCATTGTGTCCCAGTCATGCGATGCAAAGGCATTATTTTCCTCTACCGGTACAATTAATCATCGAGCAAAGAAAGCTCCAAACTCTGAAATAGATGAAGAATACGCTGTTTGATATAGTAGTCTCTCTAGCGAGGAAGTTAAGATTTCTTTCATGGTCTAAGGTGTGCTGAAATTATTTGATTGCAACGAGAGATAAAGTACAAAAATACACACTTTCATTGCATAACATAATTCTTATTCCCAGTACATTCGTTTTCCGACTTGGCGAATACCAGCCTCTTCTTTTAGGATTATTGCGTAATAATGTGGTGACGGGAATGACGCATGGAGATCGCGCCTGCCTCGTAATTAAGTTCTTTTACTGCTAGTCGGTTATGCACTTAATTATTATGCAACCTGAAGTGTGAAGGAAAGCACCTGAATTTAAGCGAACAGTGATTTTTTAAAGGTTTTGCGTCAGCATGCAATACGAATCATCATTATGAAAGTATCAGCCGTAGTGAAAAAGTAGATTATGAAACCTCGTGCTGAGAAAAATATTGAACCAGCCGACCAGCTAATTCTAATTCACTCTATAATCGAAAAATCCTTTGATAACCGTTTTTAAAGCCTTAATCGAAACCCCATTTTCATATTTTTACGATTACTTTTCAAATTCAAAACTAAATCTAAGCTTTGATCGCTTTAAAAAGGTAAACAAAAGCATTCTGAATTCTGCTGGATATGTCAATGAGACGTTTCTTTGTAGAAATGCAATGTTTCATTTCTCTATATCTTTGTAGTGGTAACATAATTACACATCATACCATTAAAGATTTCCGAAGATCTTGCTGCATACATAATCATGAATAAATACACTTTTTATGTCTGTTCCCATGTAATCACTCAGTGTTACCTCAAGTTTATGTTTTTGCATTCTCAGTTTTACCAAGCTTGCATAGTGTAATATTGGCATTAATAAGTTTATGCTTTGATTCTTCAATGCGATGAGAATTATTCAATGCATAAGAATACTAACGTTCTCACGTTTGCGCTCTAGTGCTATTTATTAGTTTACTCTTTAGTTAGTTAGTTTTTTTAGTTACTATTCTTAGCTATTTTAGGCTCTTATTTGCCCCTCACAGTTAACACCTTGCCTTTAATCTTGCTTCGTATCTCATATTGTTCCTGCATGCGTCGTGTGGGTAAATGGAGTCACGCATGTTCTAAAAAAGCACCTCTCTTCTAATTTTGAAGCGCCAATAATTGTCGCAGTGACGTGAAGCAATTGATTAGTAATATATCGTCTCTGGAAACTCATGTTAGTCGTCCGCAGTATTTGCACGACTACGTCATCAAATTTGCACCTTCCCACAGTTAACGGGCGGCGAGTATACAATCAGTCCTCAGTGATTGCGTCGCAATCAATCAGGAAATCACTAAGTGCCGATTGGTCGATGACTTCTATGTTGACCGCGCCCTTGTCTAACTGTCCCGTCAGAATCTCATCCTCGTCTAGTTAGCAGCCGTGTGCTGAAAACAGTTCAAGCCCGCTAAAGTGAAGATAGCGTTGTAACTGATGACATATTAATGCTTGGTTAACGTGAAAATAAGTCTGAATTCATTTCTATTTCTGATGTCCCTTGCCGCTGGCAAAGTTTAGAAATGCCATTCCGTAGTGCAGTATCATCAATGTATGTCATTGCATAATTCATCACAGTCCATCGACATACTGTTCAACCTTCAACGTTATAATTCAATTCGTGTAAAGAAATAATAGTATAGAAATCGATTGGATTATAAGTAAATGTAATCAGAGTTCTTAAATTTTGTTTTCAGAAAATTTGAGTCCCACGGAATATATATCTTTAATATGCACTTTATGCCTTAGAGTCACCGTATTTTTAACAATACTCATAATATCTATAACTGCTCTTTACCAAGTCTTAGTTTGGCCCGGCACAGTCAAGGTCAATGCGGACACATTCCCCTTCTGCTTGGACTGACTCAAATCTCTGTTATATCTTTCGTAAAACGCACTCTCCAACTCACTCTCCCTCCCTGAAATACAATTTGATGCGTATTTTTTATTAATTATTTCCAATAAATCATTTTATTCGGTTCTAAGCACAAGGATATACAATGCTTTGAAGAGACTCAGCCGATGAAATGAATAGATTTCTAAGGTCCATCACGTGCATTCTCTAATGAAACGTAAAGCTAAAATAATCGCAACACAGAACAATTAGAGAAGCAGAAAAAATTATCTTATAGTAAATCGTGAGATAATGTTTATATGAACGTTGTTGTATGTTATTTTGAAAGCCTTAATGTTGTAGTACCTCTTTTGATGAAGAATGACGTGTGTATCAAACAAAAGCTCAAATACATATGCATAACTGTGACGAATTCTGATATCCTGCTGTTATCTTAATTAACCCACTTTTCATTTCAATACAGAATTTATCTTAGTGATCTTGGTTAACGTGCAACTTAAACTATTCTACTGCTATAGAAGGAATAAAGAGTAGAACAGCGTATAAGCGTGAGAGAGGGAGGTGGTAATCTCGTGTGGTAAGAAACGTGGATGAAGATGAGAAGAACTTAAATAAGATTTAATGTTGGAAAATAGATAGTTTTATGCGGGAAAGTTTTTAAAAACTTCCTGCAGTCAGGTAAATTATTAGCAGAAGTGTCTCTTGTCCTAAATTAGGGGTATAGGAAACCCTACAATTCCACCAGAATATTTATTCATGGACGACAATGGATGCTGCACATCATTATCAGCTGGTGATGCCCAGCAGTGAAATCGTGGTTGTAAGCGAATTAATATCGTTAAGGAATTTTTAGTGTTTCCCTAGCCATTATCAGAAAGGAATCCTACCAAATTGATCCTGATCCTGTCATCTTCCTTGGCCAATGATTTGTTTTCTATGTATAATTTCTTTTTTGATGAAAAGAGGGATTGGTTATCTATTCAATAGGCATTTATTTTGTCCTTATTTTTTCACTAAGGCGACTGTTATTGCTAGAAAAGCTCATCTCGTCAATTATTTAAATTGGCATCCTTACAGCTCAAGAAATCTTTATGGAAGACTTCGGGCAATTTATTTCTCCTTATCCCCTCTAATGAAGTCATACGACTGACTATCAATTGCATTGTTTCGCTGAACCTCTGTGGTTGGCCTTCGTTGCTATAAGCTCGTACCACCCGAGTCTTGATGGATATACTTCTAGTCGATCTTCATTGCAGTCTCCGATTTCCCGATCGGGGAAAGTTTACTGCGAACTATAAGAGTAAGAACACCGTTCACCAGCGCATTTATTTCCGCAGCATCGTTTAATTTGCATAATTTCCCGATGCTGGCGTGAACAATGAAATGAAAAATATATTCCTCTCTGAACACCTGTGTTTCGCTAGCATTACATTAACCAATATCTTTCCACGAAGTTGACATTTATGTAAAATTATGGATTTGGCTTTGTCTAACTTTACTGTTGAATGAAGTTATAAATATGCCAAAAATTTTCGTGGAACATGCATAAAGATAGAGGCGAAGGTAGCGGTTAAAGGGTAACTATTTATTTCCCCCTACCACGATCCTCTTCATATAGGCATAGCTACATAATCAAAGATTATGTTGGCGTGCAACGAAAGTTAATAAATTTGTAAAGCCAAAGGGATTTGAAGAAAAAAGCTAGAGATGAGAAATGGAAACTTTTTAACCTTTGACATCGGATTACTATGTCACTATGCTATGAAAGCTCTGGTCTTTAGCATTCAAATGGTTTGAGGAAATTGCTGTGATGTAAGTTCAGTTTTCCTTCCAATCATGTGAAATTTCCACAAGATACACTTGACTCTGTTTTAAAGTCTTCTATTCTGGTATTCAGTCACCCATGTCCGAAATGGTCGAATGTTGTAGAACGCTGGCTGAAATTTCTGGGCTCAAATAAAAATGAGTAAAAAGTTGGCACTTTTTCCACGCCGTTTAAATTATGACCGACCTGGGTTACGACCGTTTGTATGTAATCAAGGGGCCAAACTAAGCGTTGTGGGTTAAAAATATGGGACGGAGGGAGTAATGGAAGTGGGAAAGGTTAAGGGTCGGAGTTCTGTTGGCGGTCAAAAACGCTTTCGCAGATCCGTAAGTATTCACTAAGCGACGCCTGAAGTGATTTCACTGAAAGTTCCGGGCTCTGGCTGCTTCGCATCCGGGTGATGCCCCTGCAACACCCCCAGCTATTCCCACGAGGTGGAACGTTCTTCAGCACGAGAGACCTTGAGAAGCATCGAGAGGGACAGGGAAAGGATGAGGGATGCCACACACATGCCGCCCTCCCGACAGGGCTTGGTGCCAGGTGAACTTTCCCCGCTTCACCTATCAGAGCGACCTCCGGTTAGGAGACTGGTTTATGGAAACGATTAAACTGTGCGCTGCATCTCCTCGGGAAAATAATACGTCCGTATTATTTGTCATCACCTTTTTATCGAATGATAGCTCTCATAGTATTGGGTTATCTGTACGTCAAATTATTATATCTTAAATTCCAAGTTAGAAGTAGGTATGTCTCATCTTGAAAGAGGCCTATACGTTACATTGACTTGTTTCAGATATATTTACCAATTTGGTTCGTTTTTTAAGTTATGAATTAGCATATGAGCTGCCCAAATCGCATAAAGGTTAATTTAGTTTCCGTTCGCATTCAATCACGACCGAGTGATGCTATCCTTGCAAGATTGTCAATGAAATTGAGCAAACTAAGTGTAATGGCCATGACGACGCTTCTCAATCATCGTTTATCTATACCTTAGGCACTAACTAACTAGCATGGGACTGGTGTGTTCAGGTCAATATGAGACCATCAACATGTACGAGAAACCTTTCAATTCGTCGACGGTGGCTGCTCAACATACGACACTGCCGCTAAGTCGGGAAAGGGTTGGGCGCTTCCAACTACGTCGTTTTCCTTGGCTCCTACATTTACCTTAAGCTCTCGATTATGAATATGTTACTCCTTACTTGCAATTAAGTCCAGTAATTCTTTTCAGCCTAGTCTATGATTAACGGCTAGATGACGTAACCATTTCGCTAACTTGAAGTTAAGTGATAGTTCAGGACGTTCATAGGATGTAAATAACATAAGACTGTTGGTTGCTTGATGTGCTTGTTTGATATGAGGGAACGTGTAAACAACGGTATTTCTATTCCGATGTAATTTAAGCAGATATCATAAAACTAGACTTTAAGAATTCATGCTCTCTTCAGTGGAAGTTCTGGACCTCATTCCTCGAACCTAACCTCTTTGGAACTCCCGTTCATGACTCTGTTTGGGATAATGTGTGACAAGACATTATGTGAAAAATTTGTTCGTAAATATATCTTGCGACGTCCGCATTTTGTTTACACAGCGTGTTAGGGTGTAATTCTGGAGGGAGGATGATATTCTCGAAATGGAAACTATGTGTCGCGCGCACATTCCTTACGGATATCATTTGCTCATTTTTTTGTTTATTTATTTGAGAAAAAGATCACATACAGCATGAAGCCATATTATAATGAACATATAACAAACAAAAAAGGATACAAATGTAAAAATATGACCAGAAGAAAGTAACAAATAATAATCCAACATGGGGAGATAATAAAAATAGTTTTTTTTTAGAAATGACATATGGCTAGGCCAGCGAAGACGCTGGGAGATAATTTGAAAGGGTCGATGTTCTCAGGAGGGGAATTTACGACAGAAGAGAGGCAAAAAAAGAGGGAGCGCTTGGTAAGTGATAATCTGGGAGTGGGGATATGGAGCAATGACTGAGTCCTGGTGTGTCGGGTGGGTATTCTCAAATTTATCGAGAAAACACGGTCACGTCAAATTATGAACCCCTAGTAATTCAAGTCTAAGGCATTTGGAGAAAATATCATTCCCTCTCACTTTACTTATCCCGAGAAAGCTCTCATGACTTTTATTGCCGATTACATAATCAGTATGCATATATCGTATGTACTTATGAGATTCATAATTTGACGCATTTGCTTTTCATGTGTGCAGTTCAAGTGATGCAGAGACATTCAGTTCATTGGTCTCATAACGTATTGGATCTCATTTATGGTGTTCACTCATAGACTCCATAGGTAACCTAGATGGTGGGATAGGAATGAACGATTGGATGAAATCATTAACCGATATAAGGCATATTGTGCGAGTTTATTAATTCTTGCTGACAACTTAAAATGTGTGGAAGTGTTACAATACTTATATTTTGGCTTGCGGTAAAATAATGAACGAATTGATAGAAATAATAGCTGTTCGGAAAGAAATCACGAAAGCGACAGTTCCTCCTCCCTGACCTTTGTGATAAGTTCTATTAGGTAATGGAGCTCATTACTGTCGAGTAATGAAATAAACATTTTTGTGCAATCAGTCATCACTTGAGGTCATTTGTGATCAAATATTGCGTAAGGTTGATGTTTGTTAATATTTGCTGCCGGCTGTTTGTACCGTTTATACTGCACGTGAGTGTATAGTAGATGTGAATAGTGCTCTCGGATTGGATATGGCGCTTCATGATCGCATCCATTACGGATGTCAGCATGGCGCAAATATGGTTTGTGGTACCCTGGACAGTGCCATCTCTAGACTTCGACACGGACAGCGCTCTCAGCGTTTATTTATCGCGGAATCGAGCGCCCGGATCCGGTAAACACGGCGACTTTGAGAGAGGGGTTGTTTACGTCTTCGGGTCGCGCTCCGTTGCTGAGGAAAAATGTCTTTTTCTCCCTCCTTACCGCCGTCCAACAGTCAATTCCTTCCCCACTCATTCAACCTTCCCGATCAGCTGTTTTCAGAGCGGCTCGCGAATTCGTGGACGCTTCCCCCGCTCGCACCCGAGAGACAACGGTTCTGCGACCTCGATGGGAAATCCATTCACGAGGGGGCGCTCGACCCATTGTGTGTGCTTGGGGCTCGGGCGTCGTTATAGAGGGTGAGTGCGTGTTTTGTGTGGGAGAGACTATGCGTACGTTAGTGATGGTCGGTTACGCACTCATGCGGCCGATACGAGTGGGAGGAGGCTTTCGAGTGGTGTGAGGGGGCTGAGTTTGAGTCACGGGGTCGTCGAGTGTGTGGACGTGACGTTTACGACAAATGCCTGTCATCCGACGCATGCGCCGGTGATACAAGCGGCTCTCGTCTGGGAAGATGGATACCCCTTGCCAACAAGCGCGACTACAACCGGTTCCCGTTCCTCCCGAAGAATGCGCAGGAGAGTTTTTGGAATCAAGGTCGTTCAATATTGATTGCATTCTTCCTTCGAAACCGAACCTCGTGGCGTAAACAAGTCCGGCATTACATATTTTGTCGTGTTCATCGCAAGCTTAGCCTAGGTTGTTCAACGTTTTTGTTCTTTTGGCAGTGCATTTGTATTCGAAACTAGCTGAATTACCCAGCGTTGCTCGGGATCATAATTCCTTCGTGACTAATCATACAGGAGGAGAGGGATAAGTTACTGCAGCAGAAATGCCTAGCATTCCTAATCAGCTTAACTAACCAAAATAAATTTCAAATGCAATAAATTATAATATAATATAATAATAATAATAATAATATAATAAAAAAAATAAAAAATAAAATAAACCGAAATCTGGTTGTCAGGCGAATATGATATTGTCGATTTTAGAGAAAAATTTGCGTTTTTGCAGCTAAAAACGCGATTTTCTGACAATTACGAAGTGAAAAAGATAATTGATTGAAAGAATCAACAGCTTCATTCTTTCTCCCATTTGGTTAAAAAAAACCCAACCCTCTATCTTAAGCGATGATAATTTGAAAAAGCAAAAAATGAAACCACTGCCCAAAACCCAATACGTAGCGTGGACCACCAAAGGGCCCTTTTTGGGAGCTTTTGGGGCCCTGAGATCTTTTTAAAATAGCCTACAGTTTGCCTCCTGCCTTGAACTATTAGTATGCAAAACTTCAGCACGATGGGAATAAAACTGTAGATTTGTATAGAAGATAGACGCACAGACAAACATTCTTTTTTGTATGTATGGATGACGATTTGCAAAGCACATTCACAGATTTTCTCGGGTGTGCCATGGCAGTATATGATCAGTCAGCTCGTTAATGGCTATCATGAGGCGAAAATGTTTGCGAAGACCCATATCGATAGAGCTACGGACATATCTCCACGCGAACGACTTTCTTTGGGATTTCCTCCCGTTTGTGATGAAAAACGTCACAATTTGCTTTATCTGTAATAGGTACAGGCGTTTGAGTCGTAGCTATCCCTACATTGAGTATCTTATAGCAAGAGATAGCTCACAATTGGTAGCAGGAAGCTCGAAAATGCTTGTAAAATGAAAACATTAAAAAAATAAATTGGAAATTTCTCTGTATTAATAACAATCCTGCAATTATATGCTGGTCAAGGGGCGTTAGCACTTAACTTATACATGAGCACGCGTAATTTATATTGTCGTTCTCATAATCATTCAGCCTTCGTAAACTGCTATATCTTGTCATTCAGTGCGCAGTAGAATAAAATTGGCAGTGCTTGATTGGAGTCGCGTACGTTAAATAATTAAGTACACTACGCGGGAAAAATCTCCAATGTAAACTGTCAAACTGTAATGTCACCTTTTTCTAATTTATTTCATTCGATATCACGCCAAAATTCCACCTTAATATATTTGTCGTCATTCCAGTTGTGGGGAGATAATTTACCCTATGTTGCACCTCTGATTAATAGCTAGAAGTGTGACGAAATTGTGATTCATGTTCTGCGTGTAAAAACGAGTATTTGACAATGTAAGCCAATTATTTATCACTAGATGCTCAGGGTCATTCTCACAAATCAGAAGGATGTACAAAATTCGTTGATGGCTCTAGTCTTGGCTTTTCCTTTTTAATTACGACCTCTTGAGTTCAAAGACTTTTGCAGTACCATAAACTCATACGCGTCGCCCAAGGTTACTAATGCTCAAGCACTTTTATAAAGCAATGACTTCTAGGTAACATTACAAGCATGCTATATGGAGCCTAGATTAAGAATAGCATTTTAAGTGTACGAAGAGGATTTGGCAGAAATCGAAAAAGAAAGGCATTCGTACCCAAAGGCGACCCAAAATTCATGGAAATGGAAGGCCAAAGATGCAGTTGCCGTGATTGTACATGTTTATAAATAACAGCGGCGTTGATTGATGAAGAGAAAACTCACATTGATCATGATATTTCCCCATCAAAATGTTCATATCAATTAAGATACGCGCTTCCCTGAGATTTCGTCATGTATGGTGTGAGATGAAGAAAATGCTTGCTGCATTGCAGTTATGATAGTCTCGTTAGCGTTACTGACCTCTTATCAAAACTTTGATGGGAATTGCTTTCAGACCGTCGATTGAAAATTAGATTCAATATTTTATGTAAATTTAAAACCAATTTTTTTTCAGACGAAGTTTTCAATATCTTACGAAATCCAACATACTACAGTAGATCAAACCATGAGAATATAATAAGGGAAATATATTGTAAAACAGAAAGCTTTAAAATGTCGTTTTTCCCGCGATCAATATGAGACTATAATGGCTGCGTTATGACCTCGAAGTAGGTTAGATGACAGGTAGTGTAGCTGATTAATTCATTTGCACCCTAATGCATGTGTCTAAATATGCTGAGTAGTGCTAACACCATGTTTTGCATATTCCCTGCTTCATTCTTGTGTCACGTTCTCATATTTACACTATGGATCATTTGATTAGTTTTTGTTGATTTTGTAGTAGTGTTAGTGTGGTGCATGTTGGTGAAAGTAAATTTCTTCACTGTAGTTCTTGTTGGTTATAATGCACCCCCTGACAAACACCCTTGTGGTGGCTCGCAGGGTAATAATTAGATATTTGTGTGTTTTTTACAAGAAACCCATAAACGTCAAGTTATAATGACCATTTGAATTTTCATATCTGAAATTGAACTTTCTACTCTTTATTTTCTGTTCAGTACAACTGTGTACCAAAAAGATGGTTTATTTCTTCAAAATGATGCATTAAAATTAATAACATGTTAACCTCTCCAAGCCAAATAACGTGTAGAACATTCAACTCACCTAACCTTATATGGACAATGAATGTCGTCCTCTGCCATATATATTGCCGGCCTCGGTGGCGGCGGGGTAAAGTCCTCGGATAAAAATCCTCGCCTGCCAAACCGAAGGTCGCGGGTTCGAGTCCCGCCGGGGTAGGATATTTACACCTCCCTGGGCATGGTTGTGAGTGTTCGTCATATATGAGTTAATTGTAAGAGAGGACTGTACTGTCCTAAATTCGCTCGAAATAAAAGACAAATTATTATTATTATTATATCAAATGATCGTGACGCACCAAGTCGACCCAAAGTCACATTTGTAGGTCACGTGCAGGAAATACGAATAAGTGAGGGAGTCACTAGCGGTGAATTTGAGCGAGCTAGATGCACGCGGGGAACAAAGCAGGGCTCTCCAATGTCACGTGTCGCGTCGACTGGGAAAGTATTAGGATTGATGGGGTGGAAATTTTGAATCAGACTGTCTAGTGAGCATTCACTCAGTAAGGTTTCTGAGGACGAAATGATTCACATGTGGAACGAGAAAACAGACGTTTACATGTGTCGCAGAAGCGTAAGCGCTAGCCTTAAGCCGTTGGCGTAATTGAATATGCGCACAACGCCACGGCGTCCCTGAAACACGGAGAATTCAACGAGTAGGGAGGGGACGGATCGTGAAGCGACGGAACAATAGAGATATTAGTGTCAAGGGCGTTATTAGAGGAATATGGGACGGGGGATGGGGGACCCAGATTTTTTATTGAGGAGATCAAATGCGCATCGAATTTCGGGAAGTCTGAAGTAGAGGAAGTAAACTGCGTCCATTATTATTCTTACGTAGTCGACACAGTGTAGCGAATGGGGGTTGACGAATTTCCCTGGTCTCATACCCTTGATATGTTTGGAAATTTATGTTATTGGGAATATTTAAGACCCAATATCCGGCGAAGATTTGCTATCGTATAGGAGATATATTTTCTCGTCATCATAATGACTGGCTGGGTTATGAATCATCAATCAAGATTATTCATCAAAAAAAGTCTAATTAATACCCTTGGTCCCTCGATATGTTCTTGATTCATTCGCAAATCTACCATAAGGGTATGTACGACAAAGCATTTCGGGAAGGTTTGTCCATGTGTAGAGGCTTAGTTTTCTTAGCGTAATGTTATTTTTATACTTAAAAATTATCAATAGGAAATATTTCTTACAAATGCATTTTTATGCTTATGCACGGGGTCAACACAGCTAATTGGTCAGGCTTTTCTTTTCAAGAAAGGCGTCATGTAATTAAATTTTTCGTGCATATAATGATTTTTTTCTGTCTTTTAACCTTTGTAATAACCATCACTAGGTCCTCCATTTGTTCATGTATTACATGGCTAAAAATTGATTTTATATATAATGGAATCAAACGTAATCTTTTCCCCTATAATTGATAATTAAGCTGGATTTTTTCATTCCTCGTCTGAAATATAAGCCTTATCATGCCTTCAGGTACAACTTGATGGATTATCATTATTTGATCATGTAATTTAGTATCACACTAACAGTAGCAATATTTCTTATAGAAACCTGTTGTCATCGTAATGGTTTAGAGAAACTGTACAACTGCTCTTTGCAGTTGGAAAATGTTTTTTTTTGTCTCTCTATAGAATCCACAGCCTTCCCCGAAGCACTTCTGTCATTCCTAGCAAATAAAGGTGGGACTCCAAAATTCCTCGCGAAAGCAAATTCGTCGTTTCACAAGATTTTCTGATAAGTCAGTTTGCAGGCAAAGAGCTTAGATTTTTAAAAAAATCGGATTCATGAAGGCGTCCCCCATACATAAACTAAGACTGTTGAAATCGTATGATAATGAATCGTTCGTCTATTTTCCTGATTGAGTTTGGTAATTTTAAGGGCGGTGCGAGAAAGTTCGTGCGGTGATTCTGTTGTATACCAACTTCTGCTCTCATGGAAGCTCTTACTGGTGCTAATCAGGGAAAAAATTGTGCTGTAACTAAGGTGGATCTGTTCTCTAACTCTACTGTAACTGAACTAGAAGTCTGCTCAAGACTGCACTTATATTGAAACGAACAGTAAAGTTTGCCACAACACAAACCATTTTTGCTATACAGTTACTGCAACAGGACACTTCCAGCACTGTAATACAGTGCAGTGTCAGTACAGTTTTAACCACAGTACAGTGCCTGTACTCCGATGCGGAACATTTTCATTAAAGCCCTCTACGCAGTTCAATCCCTACTGTACACTTCAGTGCAAATCATCCTTAGCAATTCAAACTCAGGACTATCTAGTACAGTTTTGAGGACTAGAAGTGTATTTAATGCCGAGTTTAGTACAGTTTAAGCTTATATACAGTAGACCCACAGAAGAGATTTTTTTTCTGGGTAATTAAGAGTTTCCAATCATTCCCCTTGCTCTATCTGGACGGTCCATGTTTTCTGCGCTTAAATTCACTAAGTTTTAATGTATCTAATGAAACATATTTATGATTAATAAACCACAGTTTTAAGTTAATGCTGTATTTATGTACCCTTAATGCCGTTCTTCATGCATATTGTAAAATGACCGGGTACCTAATAGTTTTATCTTATTTTATTTTATTTCTTACTCCTCCGGATATTTTAGGCAATGTGCCAGGATTTTTCATTAAAAAATCAAAATTCGACAGGTTTCTATAAAATTGTTTTGAAAACCGTGATATAATGGCCTCAGGAGTCCTAACTGCAAAGGATTTGAACAGTAAGCATGTTTTGTTAACTTTTGTCCAGTTTAAATCCTATTGAAGCCAAATTCCAACATTTGGTTCAAATTGAAACCTTGTTAGAGCAAGTCTGAATAAGAGCTTAAATTCCTGTTTTAACTTGTAGTTACTGAATATCGCTGCTTATATTTGTGATTTATTTATGTACTGGGGTTTTATTCATATTCATTACTGGTGGAGTTACAAGCACTGATATTAGAATGACTTCTGTCACTGATGTCGCTTTTACCGTTAATCGACTGTTATTTTATTTGCATGCTGACCACTCGTAGGAAAATGTATCCTCTAATGAGAAACCCTTAAACGTTACTCTCCGAGTCAATCTTCCTCCAATTTAACTTAAAATCACATGATGTTTCGTACAGTAATGGGTGAAGTATGGGAAAAAATTGTATTTTTCTATCTCATGGCAATACCGTTCTCGCGGAAAGTGTCTCATTATTCAAAAGCAAAAAAAAAATCTTAGGGAATTGAAT
The DNA here is from genome assembly GCA_963169105.1 of Ceriagrion tenellum. Lineage (NCBI taxonomy): Eukaryota > Metazoa > Arthropoda > Insecta > Odonata > Coenagrionidae > Ceriagrion > Ceriagrion tenellum. Next base: position 52,958,856 of record OY720637.1, read on the forward strand.
TAAAATTAGGAGTGAACTCCTTTACATAGTTTTTGTTATTTACGTATAATTAAAATAAAATGCGGTAGTTCAATCGAAACCCGCCGCATTTGGCTCCAATCGATGGATCAAACTGTTCATTAAAAATAGATTCGTCAATAATATGAAGTTTTTTGCAACTTATTTTCGTATTGATTCAGGCATACTATCAACGAAAATAATTGTTTAGGAAGAATTTCAAGCGAAGAGGTGGAGTTGAGAATTTGTTTAAAATGACGCCAGTCGCGATCAAATTTCCTTGTTTCCTGCCATGTAGGCAATAGTCAAATAATGCCCCCTCTCCGGAAAATTTCTAGCCTCGACTCTGCCTTGGGGTAGTCGGAAACCATTCAGCATGCTCACAAACTCACGGCATTTTACTCAACAAACATCCTAGATTTGAGCATGCGTACGCGTCCAGAAAGCTAACCCAAACATCTTGGGGAAATAACCCTCGAGTATAACTTGGGTGAGAACGTCTCCGTTCGGAGACTACCCAGCCCTCGAAGTCCTCGCATTTCAGAGATGGTCGCAGTTTGACCTTCGGGGACTCTTCACGACTCTCGCCGCCGAGAGGAGAGCCCGACTCCATAATGCAAGCAAGCTAGAGGCTTCCTTTTTATCGGGGAATCTCACCATTAGTATGTAACGATGAAAGAGAATCCCGTCCCCTTCCGAGGAGCTTTAAAGGGTAGTCCTTTCTCATCCTTATCCTACTCGAGCCCCGTCCCTTACGTCAAACTCTTATCTCCGCAAAGTTTCTCCCTCGTGTGTCTTCGATCTCCGCACTTCGCCTCCCATTCAATCCAAAACCCCCTCTTCGCCAACGACCCGTCCGCGGAAGGTGCAATCGACGTAGTGCGCCTATCTTAAGAGTCGAGATTTATCGCGATTCGAGCGGCGGACTTACGGCCAGCAGAGGTTCGAGACCGTGGCTTTGAAGGCAGTACAGTCAACTCCGCGGATTCCCAGAGATCGAACGTTCGGTCCTGTCTGAATATTGTGTCTTATTATTTTCTAATTGCCTCAGCTTTGAAGGTACATCAACCCATCCTGGACTTCAATTTTTATTATTGAGAAAATCTTACTCCGCCCACATCATTATATAATGGAGGTTACATGGACAAAAAAGAAGCGATTGTTTACTTTGGTTTCTAGTTAATTATTTTATCAACATTGAAAACAAGTTTACTCGCTCAATAATTTCCCATGCTCACTTCAAGTTACCTGTAGTGTGATTTGATGCATAAACATCGAACACTTAGCATCAAGTTAACGAAAATTCAACATCATCTTTTGGCTAATTATTACCAAAAATAATGAAATTATGTCTCAATACATTTAACAGTATTTTTATAGTTGTTTTAATTTTTTTGTCCTTCCCTCTATCACGCTCTTCAGCCACTCTTCGCCCTTTATTACATCCTTCAGCAATCTACCCTGCCTATTTCGGATTTCATTCAGAAGTTTCCTACCCTCGCCCACCATCTCAGACACTTTCTCTTTTATCTTCCTCTCCGTCCACTTCACCTTCTCCATCCTTCTCCACACCCACATCTCCAGTGCCCGCAACCTATTCTCGTCCTCCTTTCTGAGGGTCCATGATTCTGGTTATGTTATCTTAAAAAAATTGCTGACTCATTACTCCCTCACCTGGGGTTCAGACATCCCTCCAATATGAATGTGCGGCACATCTTGGTCATGGACGTATTTTTCGAGCACAATGGAACTCATTCATTTGTTTTTCGTGAGGTGATATGACCTCCGCCGTTACACTGCCCTCCCTTATTCCAACTTAAAATGCTATGGATTAAAAGTTTCTGCCGACATATGATGCGGCTGGGAGTCCGCAAAGGGTGTCTGTCACCTCGTGAAGCAGGATGTTGCCCATTCTACATCCCCACGGTGAAATATTACGACGGACGAAAAACAATGGGGCGAGTGTGTGACTGAATTCATTCTCGGCCCTGGCGATTCGTATTCCCTCCAGTGATTCATATATTGACCCTCGACCGCCCGGCTCAGCAACTTCGTACTTGAGATTCCCTGGCCTTGCTGAAGGTCCTTAGTCGAATATTTATCACACTCTTGATGATGACGTAGACGTTAAGTCACGTGTCCTCTTGTACTCGTCCTCCTGCAGTCATTGAATACAGAGTATCAATCGATTCTCTTCCTTCAATATATTCTCAGCGGCAGTAATTCCTGAACATCCATGCGCTTACCGGAGTTTGAAACTATTATGAAGGATTTATATATTTTTTAATTGGGCAAGGACAAAAATAGTGACTTGATTTTCTAGAGCCAAATATTTACGTTTGTATTGTGATTCAAAAAGGCCAATAATTGTATCCCTTGTGGTATGCGAGAAACGGCACCATGAAGTGACATTTAATGTCAACATTAGCAATATTTATGCCTTTCAGTAGGAATTTTTATTTCCTGCATTAAAAACAATCTACGGTTATATTTAAGTGTGTTAACGTCATTCTTTGATTCTGTGAAAATGTTATCAAAATTGATATATTTGTGAACAGCTTTAGCTATGATGATTTCCGTATTACTATCCTCATTATTTTGTAAACCATCGATAAGGATGCTGAAAAACAGTTTCCGTGGCAATTGCCAAATTCGATTGCATCTAGGCATCGGTCATTGATTTCAATGTATTGCTCGTCGTCATGGAGTCAATTTTCATACCTAGCCATCTTCAAATGATCGAATTGGTGTAATTTCATCCCTGGCTTTCACTCTAGAAATATTATGTAGCATACATTTGGATGTACATCCTGATTTTATTTTTCATGAGGAAAAATATTCAAAACGCTTTTTGATATTTCGAACACCAATGTCAAACAATATTTGAAGTCCCAAATCCATAAATGAAAGCGTTAATTTTTAGACCGCGCGCACGCTCAAGGAATAACCCAAAGAGTAAATTTAGATTTTTCATTTAAATCAGTCAGCCCTATTGCTGAGATTATTTTAATTTATTCTTCTCATTCTTCTGCAAAGATAGTGTGTCGCATCAGCAGTTCTTTGTGGAAAATTTCTGGAAAAATGTACTTCTCACTGCCTGCCGCGTCAGAAAGAAGTGCGCTGAACGTGAAGGAAACTACTGACGCCATTTTTCGGCAATAATTTTTTAGGGTATTTTGGAAGGGATTTTTAAAAAGTTGGTGCCAAAATAAAATCGAATATTAAATTTTATTTTAGTCTCTTTATTATTTTATCCACCGAGAAAAGATCGGAGCCATGCAATGCAAAAAAAAATGAAAATGAATTTTTTTGGGTAGTGGAAAAAGTTTTTAACTTAACTGTAATTATTAAAAATGTTACTCTCAAAAATTCTTCTAAAAGGAGATTTTAACTTTATATGTAAAACAAAAGTGACTATATATGTACCTCTAAAAACTCCCTCGCTAATTGTTAAAGTTGATACGAAACGCCAGACGTGATAGTTATGTAGAAGTTGATGCAATTCCTTCGCGGAGCTCTGGTGCCAACTGAATTATAATGTTCGGACCTGACGTTTAACTCGATGCGTTAGCATGAAAAAGTCGTGACAAAAAATTAAACAACCGCAACCTTTGCAACCCCTTTGAGAATTGCACATTTTACGATTTTTTTCATAAATATATTGCTCCATTCGAATATGTAAATACATCAAAACGAGAAATGAAAAATATCAAGTTTAGACGTTTCCCTTTTTATGAGGAATGCGATAACTCCTTCGGAGCCCCCTCTCCAACAGTGGAAATGTTTGCAACCGGTGGAAATTTTGTACCGATCCCATGAAAGTCGCGTTGGATGCGCGGTCAGCGATTAGGCTTCCTTATTTCGCCGCCAGGGGAACGGCGCCCGTATTTATAGCTTCCCTCCCCGCGGAGAGTCGGTCGCCCCCCCGCTGCTTTGCAGTCGCGTCGCGCGTCGTAACAGACCTTGTTTCTCCTATTCCCTCTGATGTACTCGCTCGCTCAATCGTAGATGTCGATGGTGCGCCGGCTTAATCCCTGTTAACGTCCCTCCTTTGGCCGGCGAAAGGGAATAAAACGGAGAAGTGGTGTCGTGTGAGTTTTATTTCTCGTCATATGGCGCAAGTGTCTGCACGCTGTGATCACGACGACGTCGACTGACTCCGCAGGGAATTTTTCCAGTATTATCGTCCCGGGTTGGTGGTTTCTACCAAACGTCCCTGGGTCTTCAGTGACTTGTTTGTTGCTGCAACGCGTATATATATCTACACTTACCTCTATTTCTGTTTTATTCGGAACTTCTGATCGATCACTATCCCAGGTTTTCCAGTCCACTTGAAAATTGGCTTTACTATCTCCTGAAAACTATGCTTTTTACGGTTTTGTATAGTGTAAAATGCGAATGGATAACGATCCAAAAGACCGCAGATTTTAGCAGTTGGCTCCATTAGGTCGGTTAGGGCAGCGCTCCCCACGTCATTTTATTTGCTTGATGACTTGGGTGTAGTACGTGGGAGAAAAAAATGGGCATAGCAGCAAAAATATTGGAAGGGAAATGCGCTAACGAGGAGGCGTTCAGATATTGGTTGGAGGTAACGACAGGGACCTTGTGTAAGTGTGTAAAAAAAAGGTTTGCCAAGAAACCTGACATGGAGTGTATCTTTTTATGACGCGGGAACATGGACTCTGACAGAGGACGATGATAATAGACTGTAGGCGTTTGGGATGCAGGAGAAGAATGGAGTCACTGCGGTGGACGGGAGAAAAGACAAGTTGGGTAGTTATGAACTTGGTATGGTGAGAGGGGAGAGAAAACCTCTGGAGGAGATTAGCGGGCGTAATTTGTGGTCTCTAAAAGTAATAAGGGGCGAAGGGGTGCTGAAGGCGTTGTTAGAGTTGATGATGTTGGGAAAGCGGGAAATTGGAGTTAAGAACATTGGCTTATGAATGGTATGAAAAATTGGGACTGATGGTAGGTTAGAGATAAAAATGATGTGACAGTACGTATTATAAATGTGAGAAAGTTTGAAAAATCTTATGAGCAATATGTTCGTTGCTTACAATTTTTATGGTCTTTCAATCTTTAAGCCGCCAATGTTTAAGTTTTATCGCGAGCCCATTTTCCAATATACACGCAACCCGCTAGGTACGAGCACCACAGGTATCAGTGTGGCTTATCATCATCATTATCAGTCATCAAGCTGGATATTGGTTGACTGCAACTCTCAGTTCCACAATGCCGTTTCATTCCTGCCAATGTCTTTACTTTGTTTTTCTCCATTATCTGTACTATTTATTTCATCCTTATTTTGCCTCGGCAATTAACCCCATATATTTATCCTCCATATTCGTTTACAAGAGGCTTATGTCTCCGAAAAATGTGTTCAATAAATTTGTTACTTCGTGTTTTTTAATTGCACTTCCCCTTTTTTTATGAAACTATACGTAGGATTTCTCATTTGGTGGTTTGCACCGTCCGATAAATCTTCACCAACTTCGACAACATCACCTTTAATGCCACCAAGATCAACTATGCATGAAATTTACTAATTTCTATGCAGTGGCCGGTGTTTTTTTTTAGATATTTCCCCTGAGCTTTTCCTGAATGATTGGCTTTGCAGAAAATCGCGGCATGGATCTATTTCAGTGAGATGTATGACATTTCTTCCCAGGTCTACATCCAGGTTCTTAGGTCCGGATTTCAGTGCTGTAGCCTATATCCTATTTCCATGCCTGTTTTATCTGTACTTTTATACGCTCTTCATATTTTGAAATGCTGTAAAATGTATTGATTTGCTGTGCTAAAGCATTCCATGCCACAAGGTTGTACCTGATAACGATTTTTATACGGGGATACTGTGTCAAAAAAGTGCATTTTTTCTCCAAATGCCCCGCTCCTTAATATTTTTTCCTCACCAGAACTTGCGGTATTTTTTGTGCATAAGTAGAGTTGGAATCTGAGTTCATTGATTTACAACCTTCACAATTTTCGTATTCAAAATTTTCACACGGCTAAAATTACTTGATTGGATAATGAAAAGGTGCTAGAATGAATACCAAACTTCGAGTTTATTTCCCCTTTATTTTTCCTGTTTCCTTCATTGTTTGAAGGTTTCGGAAGTAAGGGTGCTTGTTGTGGGAGTTATGATGTAATTCGAAATTTACATCTACATCTACGTCATACCCTGCAAGCCACAAAAGGGTGTGTGGCAGGGGGTGCTTCCACACTAGGCATGCATGAATGATACGGTAGAACACCGAAATTACATTGAAACCCGCGCACCACACATGCAAAGCGCCAATTAAAAATCTAATAACCAAGAAACATTCTATCGTCAATCGTTCCAACATGCAAGGGATACAAAGACTACTACTACAGATTCAAAATATCATGCATAAATAAGAACATCAATATTTACATCATGCATAAATAAGAACGTAGAGAATATAAAGAGAAAGATTTACTGTGTGCCTATTGTCACAATTCGAACTATTCCTGACGACGATCACAGCTGTAATGGTCCCGAATGATACGCGGAAAAAATGACATTTTATACCTATCGGTTCTACAATCTAGCTCTCTAATTTTATTGGCGCGATCTAATCTGCCGTAGTACGAGGGGGTTAATAGTATATTTTTAACGTCGTCAGAGAAATGATTTTCCTGAAATTTAGTTAGGAGGTTAGGCCTATAATTTAATCTACGCTGTGATAGCGATTCCCATCCTAATTCTTCTAACAGTCCAGACACACTAGCCAACTTATCGTAGCATCGTTTCACAAACCTAGCTCCTCTTCGCTGCACGCGATCTAACTCTGATATCAACCCCGCTTCGTATGGACCCCATACACTAACAGCATATTCCAGATGAGGCCTAACGATTGAAAAATAACAACGTTCTTTCACTTTCTCATCACATTTTTCGAGTACTCTCTTGATAAAGCCTAGATTCATGTATGCTTGACCGCATATTTCCCGAATATGTTTTCCCCAAGATGTGTCGTGAGTAATTGTGATCCCTATTAACAGACTCGGCGTGAATATTTTCCGTACTATTAATTCTGTAAGCCCTACCTGGCCTATTTTTCTTTTTCCAAAAGCTGACTGCTACGCACTTTTTTATGTTCAGTTCCATCTGCCGCTTTTCGCACCAAGCATGAATAGCAAGTAGATCGATTGTTAACGAGTCTCTATGTTCGGAATTGTTAATATCCCTATACCCAACCGCGTTGTCTGCGAAGAGTCTAAGCTTACTTTTAACGACGATGCTAATATCATTTATGTACAAGATACAATTTAGAGTGATTAGAATAAAATTTCGCTCAGCTTAAAACAGTGGAACATTGATAATAAGGCAAATCAAAAAGTAAAGGACCACTTTTATTTATAGTTATAGAAGATAATGATTTCTTACGAGGCCAAATTTGTTCATACTTATTAGGCTATAAGAAGCAAAAACCTAATGCCTATACCGAATACGAAAACCTATAATGCGTGACGTATTGGTATCTAATATAGCTGCTTTGTAATGATAGTTTTCTTAATCTTCTCAATTTAAAAAAGAACATCACTTTATTTCTGTTTTGCATTTGAAATCATACTCAATTGGTGTAGAATTGTTTGCTTGTGTAATGATTCCCAAGTACCATAGACCGTCATTTTATTCTCGTATAGGCATGCGTATTTTCTTTTTTTCATTTTTCAGCAGTCATCACAACTCAATCATTCGCATCCGTAGAAGAGCTCACGCGACGTGCAGGAGACCCACCTATCCTAAAGTGAAATAAAAAAGACTCGGTAATAGCCATCCTTACGACATCGTCGCGAGAAGCGCACAGCTTCCTCTCCGATGGGGTATTTGAGTAGTCACTTGAGTGCATTGCTCAATATTCTCTTGAAAGGAGCAAATGACCCCCTTTTAAAACTCAAATCCTGCGTAAAAGCTGGCAAGAAAACTGTTAAGCCCACGTTTCTCAATCGCAATCCTTTGCGCAAGGAAAGCTATGCAAATTGCCTCTCTTCTCTGCAATAACTGAAGCGAAGTGTTTTTCTGGATCCCAAAACATTGGCATGGACGTTGAATTTGATGGGCATTTTTTAAAGATGTCCTAGCCTTTTTTGTTTTCTAGAAATAGAATACCCGCTGATATGAGTGAATCTAGTTACCTGTTGTGTTGCAGCTTTCTTACCATGAATCTTAAAATGCTTGGCATGAGTTTCTTTTTCCCAACTACTTTAAAAGTTACTAATCAAGGCATATCTTCTGTTAAATCCATTTTCGGTTTTAGTATGAAGTCTTCTAATTTGTTTTCAAATATTTATCGAGATTAGTTAGGTGACATAAAGATGAGAGAACAGAGTCATCCTGTTAATTTTCTTTTCCTATAAGCTATTTATTATTTTACCCCACAATTTTATATATCCGATCGTAGCTGTTGTTTGCACTTTGTAGTTCGCACTGTGTCATTCATTCAACTCTCTATGTTAATAATGTCCCACCATTATGTTAATAATGTCCCACCATGATAATAATACGCTCGCTCTTTACTGTTACCTAGCTTGAACATCACTCAATTAGATAAATACACTGGAGAGTAATTTTAATTTTTTTAAAGTAAGATGTATTTCGGCGTATCAAAAACTCTTAGTGAAATATTCTGCCCTTAACAATGGACTTCAGAACTCAATCATATGTTTATAAATGTTGTTTTCCGTTTATATGAAGATTTTGTGCTTTCTAGATGAGGGTTTGAGATAATTGCTTATCGTCAGCCAGAATGAAGAACCAAACCATGAGGAAAGAGCTAACTGCTCTTCTAAATTATAGGTCTCTCCTTTACTTTCCCACAGTTCCAGTCAATCCTTCTCCTATTTATTGATAGGTTTGGTGAATGCTAAATGAGCAAAAATAAAAAAAATATATCTGTAAAAATACAAAAATTTTAAAGATAAAATTTCACTTTATGATCTGCTGTCCAAACGATTTTTCACTCGCCAAATAATGCTGAAATGAAAACTGTGATATTCTTGAAAAAATATTTTCATACTCGTGGGACAAAGTCTGGACTGTTGGTAAACCATGCAAATAATAAACCCTGCGCAAAAACGTCCACTCAACCACGAGCGGGCCAAAAACCTTCAAAACTCTTTGACAGACGAGTTGAATATTACCCAGGAATATTACCAATGCTTGCACAAGTAAAATATACAATTGACTAGGATCTGACAATAGGAATGAGAATGGCACGTCCGAAAGCCTCGGGGTTGAGTTTTGCATATTTCAGCGGAGGCTGAATCATCGTTCCCTCCCACCTTAGTCGGCCTTTCCGCGTTCTATCTTTCCCTTTCACTTCGTACCTCTATTATTCTCCAGCATTCTTCGTCGCTCTTCCCACCCACTCATAATCACAAACGAACATCATTTCCATTCCCACAGCCTCCGTCTGTGTCCTTCCTCCGTTGATTGAAAAATGTTTTAATGCGTCTCATAGGTTGCAGTTGACGTGATTCAATGGTAGGATCCGTGGCGCTTTCATATAACTGGCATTGCATCGCGACACAAGTGCCTTGAAGAAGTGAATAGTTGGTGTACATGAGCGAATCTCTCATGATAATCTCTCTGGGGAACGTGACGTGATTTCAAGCTCGTGATAATTTTATTAACTCATTAATTACTCCCAGTATTCCTATTTTCCCCCGCAGAAAAATCGACGCTTAGTCAGTGATAACGATGAAATATAAATGGACAGTTTTAAGTATATTTAAATACCAAATTGCGTTTCAGTATGCCATCGGATAGGATCTCGACATAGTAACGACTCTATAGAGTATATATGGCAGCAATGGAAGCAATGGTGTCCCTGTGGTTGCAAAACGCTTAGTTTTGTTTTCAACATGACATGCAACTTAAAATATTTTAAATATAATTTTGGTCCCTAATTTATTTATTAGGCCTGTAAGATATACTGAATTTTGTGTCTTATATAAATACCTTTTTCAAAATACATTTTGCTGAGTATGCTTCACTGTACATCTTGGACTTAACTCAATATGTCCGTTAACGGACGAAGGTGTGTTCTTGTGCTTAAATAAAATAACCTCATTTCCCGCTGTAATCCAACGTATAAATGAAAAATCTATGCATGAAAATTTATAATAATGCGTAGTTTTGTAACGAATTTGCATATGAGAGGAAAATATTCTGTAAAACTTGCCTGACACTCTTATATGCAGTTTCACTTAATACCTTATAACTACGGGAACGATTCATAGCGAAGCGCTCCTGACTAGGATGGATAGAGTCGAAGAATTAATAATACTCTCAGTACTATAGACACTTAACTACTCTTATAATGAATTGAAAGAACACGAACCTCATATTTTGTTAAATACGAATGAATTTAGTTTCAAGAGTGTACTTGCGATCACCTGCCTTTGGAGAGGCTGCTCGAGTCATTCCACATTTGTAAACTATTCGCGTATTTAGTTCTTAATTGAGAGCGCATCATTTCTCCCATTTATATTCCATGTATATCCGGAGCAAGCTAAAAAAAACTCTGCAAAAGCTTTTGCAGCATGCTGTTATAAGTTCTCCATTACCTGGCCGATAATCCGTGTAGGAAATTGTTTATAAACTCGAAGTGGATTTAAAAATACGCATTATGCATGCTTCCATAACACTTACTACGTATAATATTTAATTTTTTGTTTCCATTTTCAATTTTAGGTTACTTTTATATTGACTTTTGTTTTCCCAAAGATTATAAATGTTTCGTAACACATCTGCTTTCGCAATTGCAGAAATTGCTGTGTTCGTGGTAATTGAAGTAAGTAAAATGTCTCCACAATATCTGCATAGAGTGGTAAGGGTGATATTAAAATCAAAGGATATATAGCGCTGGATATGTTTTGTCGATGAAACCAACGCCTTGGCTGGGGAAAATTAATAATTTCTAATAACATCTAGATGTTTGGACAAGAGAATTACAAATTTGTTTCTATTACCGAGACGTATGAAAACACGCGAAGCCAGTTTCTGAGGATTTATGATTTACCTAGTTCGAACCATTTCTTGATAGATAATAATCTAGCGTCTTACCCTTGCAACGATATGGATGATCTTTCGGTAAAATCATGCCCAAGCTCGTCTGTCTCTAGTCGTGAATGAACTCAACCGCTATTCGTAGACTCGGTAGGAAGTGTCCCCACTGTGAGGCAATGATCGAAGCCGATGCTAGCCTCCTTATGGTGACCTTCGTGTGCGTATTTTTCTCGCCAGAAAGGTCGTCACTCCATCCATACAAAAACCCTATCTAACCATGCTGAATAAATTTAATCTATTCCAATACAATGGCTCCTCTCTCTTGGTGAAATATCGCTCATTCCGTCGGGAAATGTGTAAGATCAAATACATATGTGTAGGAGTGAACCAACAACAGCGACCTCGCGATCTTTTTATGGGACAAAATCATTGCCATAACGTAATAACTTACGCTGCGTTTTTTAATTACGATTTAATACCTGTGTCTGATGTTTACTTAGGTATTAGTCCCAGCCGTGGATATAATATTAAAGTAGCTCCTGAATAAGTTGATTATAAGAGTTTGTAAGAGAATTTGGATTATGATTCTAATTAACAAGCATGTTTTGGATTAGAATGGTAATTTATAATTCATCAAATTACCACGTAAATTATAACAACGCAAAAATCACCGAAAACTCTTAAAACACGGTATCAGTTCCAGTCCGCCACGCTTTTCTTTCAACTTCCATGAATTTATTACATAATCTTATCCCATCGAGTAGCGAATGTTTAAGTGCAGATCCGTAGGGGTGGCGAAGAACATTTAGATCCATCCCAAATCAGGTGTTTCCTTCTAGGCTTTTAAAAATTCGTATTTAATAGGTTTGCCGTTCATGTTTGTTTCTCTCTCCCGGACGGTTACATAACAGGCCATTACTTTCCTGTGATACAGCCCCGTCATTTGTAAGCGTCAGTCGTAAAAATTTGGAAAAATCGCCGCCAGGTCGAATTCAATGACCAACTCCAGAAGCTGCTGACTCTGATTGCAGAAAAAAAACATAGACGCTAGCGTGACTGTGTAGGAATAATGTATACTTATCAAGTAGAAAGGTCTGGTTATGTATTCTCCCTTATAAACTGGTGAAACAAGAAGTTTAGTACTCTATGATAGTGTAACCTAGCTTAGGAAAGAGTAAAATGTTTTTTAAACCCGCTCCATCACTGCTAGATTTCAACTTAAAAGAAAAGGCTTTTTTAATTTTGGGAATACATAGAATTACATTTAAATTTATTTTTCAAAGCATCATGTTCCTTACAAACTCAATCATGATAAAAATAGTAAAATCTGCTGTGAAGGAAAAATATAAGAAGACCTCCTGCAATCAGAACAGTTATTACGGGGCAGACAGTCCAGGGACACACGAATAATTCATTGGAATACTTGCTATGATCATGAGCTCTATCTCAGTGGGATACTTCGTAGCGTAGCATAACAAATTTCTCAAGATCAAAACAAAACTCTAATTCATCGCAAAGGTTAAACTACCTGGATAATCTTGATAATTTTTATCCACTAGTCTATTCCTGGACATAGTCGAGAAGTCGAGTGTATAAAGCTGACAGAGCAAATATTTTTCATCTCGGAGCACTGATGCACTTAATATATATTCCGAATCGCTAGCCAGGTAGTAGCATCCTATGGGTGTCCGGTATGTTTCTGCGCCTTGCGCAACGTCATTGTTTATGGCCGGGGCCGGACCCAGCGCAGCGTATCTCATGCGCATTCCTGCCAGCCCAACCCAGCTGATCTTCCGCCGCCGGGAGAATTTCTCACGATCGCTCATCATCGGATGCGCCGGACGATCGTCGCTTGTCTCCCACTCGGAACACCGGTGCATCGGCTAGAGGCGAAGGATATCGGTCATCAGGTTGAGTGTTGAGCTCAGAGAGGAGGCACCACTTGCATGATAACGAGAAGATAAGGTGATAAACTAAATAAAGCCGTGGAGGACGTCCCACAGGTGCATATCGGTTTGCTTTTACGTCGTATCGACTTGAAACCTCTCGCAAAGCCGTCCTCGGTTTTGTAACTTGACCTGGGAAGTTAATTTATTTCAGAAACATTCGCTATTCAAGTTGCATGTCCATGCAGCGGAGACACTTTGCCAGGATTTCATGTTTTAAAGTGTAGTTTTACTCTTGCCATTAATGTGTTATTATTCCATACTTTCAGTTTTTAGATAACCACATATGTTCAGCAACCTTGATTGTCCGTCGGCTGATTGTATACAATGGTAGTTATTATTTTGCGAGCTACTTAAAGCATCAGTAAGTGTTTACAATTATTTCACACATTTCATATATCGCTTAATTCGGTTTTAGGAGCAGAAAGCCAGGAATACAAAGCGATCGACTAATAGTTATTGATCACTGTCTCAATGCTTTGATTTCAACAAACACTTCCAGATGAATTATTTTCTTTTCATATATTTTGTCATTATCAGTTCTCTAGTAATCAGGAAAAATAGACATCGACTCACGAAGTTTGTATTAGTTGCATCGTTTGACAACTTATTATAAGATTCAGTACGGAGAGTTGGAAAAACTGGCGATTAAGGTTAATTTTTAGATGGGTATTGCTGTCGATTATGAAATTGACATAAGTGTTGGAGCTCAGGAAAAATGATTTTCGCTGTAGGTAATATGTGGCGATGACTGTTAACATTGAAAATTCAATGAATACTTTGACTTTACTATTTTTATGACTTTTTAGGAGTTCGTATTGAAAGTGAATGTAAAGGCTTGAAATATGATTTTTCAATTGTTGCAATGAGTTTTGAATGAATTGAGACTTGATATTTAATTTTCCAGTATTTTTTTCCCTCAAGCACCTGGTATTATTTTGGTGGATACACGCCAATAATTCTTTTTTCGTGAATCTGACTAATTCCTTTGAATAGTTATGTGAATTATGTGAATAATTTTTTTTCGTGAATGAATTTTCTAAAGCGAGTTGGTTATTGGCGAGTTTGAAAAGATAAATTACTTTTCACAGTTTTCATAGACGGAGGTGGAGGATACCAGTATCGCTTAAAATTTGAGGTCGTGACAACGGAGCACTATTAATTCAAAATACTTCCTTGTAGCGTAACTGTCTAAAAAATGAGCGTTTTGCCGCTACCAATTCGATGATTATATTAAATTTTTGGGATGTTGCTCTCTATCGCAACTGAGACGAAGGAAATCGTTGAGACGTACGGCTGTGATGCGATGGAAAGTCCCAAATAATTGACAGAGTCATTGCTATGTAGGTGGCTAAGCACCAACATTTTTACGACACCCTTCTCACAAATCGGTGGTATTTCATAGTGATTAAATATTATTTTGTCGACGCTACGGTTTTGTTGCCTCTGCATAGTGCTTGTTAGATATCACTGGAGTATTGTGATGGATAGCACTTGGTTTCATCAGTGCCATTAAGCCATAAATATTTTCATTCTTGTGGCAGTGGTTACTTATTCTGTAAGATGTCTTGAAAATTCCCTAACAGAGGTGGTATTATTTCGTCATTTATAATATCGCGTTGAAGTTAATGCCCCGGAAAATTATTTTAATACGTGCATTAAATCACCATTTTTTGTTTTGACATTAATAAAATATTTTCCTGTAATTCATCGTGAAAAGCAATTGGAAACAGCAAAACCCGTCTTTGTTTTGAGTTTGTGCTTTGCCGAACGTAAGCTCACGAGAACGAGGTTGCAATTGTTTTCTTCCCTTTGAATAATCTCAGGGCCTTTGAGAATTGCTAACCATTGTTCATGTTGGGTCATTTCTTGATTAATGTAATTCTTAATGAGCACAATAACTGAGCTGAAATTGTTCTGCTGTAACATACGGAAGAGAAAAGGGCAAATCTTCAGGATCATGATGATAGAGCTGGAAGCTAATTCATCATCAAAATCCTTGATGTACCGGTAGTTTTTTCTCCCCCTCCCATTATCTATGTTCCCTCTACCCCAGAAGGTATGAATGAAAGTACCTTTAACAATGAAGACTCACCGGATTGATGGGATAGATTCAGTAAAAGTCAGTGAACTAATGCTGTTATACAGTGATGCAGACTAACCTGAAAACATATGTTAATTTTTATAGGTGAATCAAGACAATAACCCTTGCGCTGAGTGTGACATTGGCCAGAATGCATCTACATTCCCTGTGAATTTTTAGTGAGACTGTCAGTTTCCTGGATTTGAACCGAGAGCCATTGGCTCTCTAGCCGAATCCTCCATTGGTTGGTCCAGCTTGCCTCTATAAACGACTATGTAATGGATAGAACATATGAGAGGAGGATTTTATTAACTATGGGGCTCCTGGTCACTTATCGTGTGTTGTCGTCTTTACTTGCTCATAGGAAAAAAATTTGCTCAATGGTAACAAATATATATGCGTGTTTTAGCAATGATTTCGACTCACTATGAGCATTGTATTAAACGGAAGTCTATAGAAAATGGCAGATGTCGTTCATATATTGAGAAATGGTAAAAAATATCTTTAAGAATGATTTAAGTGTCCAATTGATTAGAGAGAGAAGTGAATAGCGATGCCGATCCAATTTTTAGAATGATGACGCCCGAAGGTTCAGTAATTTTTATGAAATTCCAAATGGATCGGTAGGCTGACTGTTAAAGGCCTTAATGTTTTATAGTCTCCTAGGTTTTTATTACGTAAATATTTCAAAATGGGCAACTGTTTATATTGTGAAGATGAAATGCTAATTTATTGATTCGTAAGGGAAAGTTTTGAAATTTCCCTGAAGGGGTTCAATTTTCCTGCTTGGTTCATATTTTATTATGATTAAACTCAAGGGAATGGCTGTTTACGAGTTGTTTTTTATGTGTTTTGTTTGCATATGAGTTCTATTTTACCTCTGACTAGTTTACCTCTGACCTATTGATTAGCTGTGTTGTTTAAAGCGATCTTATCATCACTTTAAAGTAATGGCTTATCGGCCTTTTGTGAACCTTTGATGTTCCTGGGTAACGGTCATTTATGTTTTCCTCTTCCATCTTGTCTAGAAAATACACCATAAAATCATTTTACCAGAGCGTTAACGCACGATATGGATTTTTTAATGCTCTCGCACCATTTAAAAGGTGACGTAATACAAATGTACTCTAGGAAGCTCTGGTAGGGTAAGATGTAAGCTATGCATCTATCAAACGTGCCTACTATATGTCCCAGCCTTGGTATAGGAGGAATTCATTGCACACTAGCATATTAAATACTTAGCATGTTCCGCGGTAGGGATACAAAAGACATCATGCGGCACTGCAGTGTCGTGGACAACGGAAGCAGTATTATTCTTGCAATTTTGCCTGTTGAAACAATGGGTGTATCAAATGCTGTCCCGAGGCCCGGAAAATAATTATAATTTAATAAAATATTAAAATAATGAGTTATATTACGAAATGTCTATATGAAACTAGGGACGCGTATCAAAAAATCAATATTCATGTAAATAGAAACTAAGGACGCGCCGGGATATAAACAGGCAAGAAGAAAATCATATGTACGCATAAAGAACGGACGGGAAATAACGGAGAAATTGAGGGGTCGACGCAGAGTCCATAGGAGCAGTTTGGAGCGCGGAAGTAGCGGCGACTATATTTGTGTCGGAATCCGATAGCGAGAGGGCGACGCATCACCCAGCCGACTGAGGAGAGACGAGGAGGGATAGATGACGCATGCAGACGCTACACATCCAGATCACGATAAGGGAAATGAACATAATAATAATTATGAATAATTATAAGTGAACTGAAGGGACTCAAACCAGCGTATAAACAAATTTCATAACCAATTTTGACCAATGAAATTGAAAATTGACAAAGTTTGATTTGTAAATTAAGCCCAATAGTTATCCTTATGCAAATTTTAAATTATTTGTATTCAAATACCAAAATTTCTCTCTATAAAATGTGTTTGCTGTTATGTAATTGCATGTGAAAGGTTTTATTTGTAGATGTGTTTTTAATGACTACTGGTTCTTTTTTATGTATTTGGGAGGGTTACCACCTCCAAGTCACTCGTTTATTTTCAAATGGATGTTGAAACCATGTAATTAAATGGCTCAGTAAATTAGCGGAATCGAAAAACTTTCCTTCAAGAGTTTTAGGATGAAGTCGTTCTTGGGAGTTCGTGTTTGTTTTGTATCTCCTCCATCATTCCTCGCGAAAAATATCATCGGTTTTAAATCTTGTCGGTTACGGTGACGCGTCGTAATTAATGGCAATCCCATGGCAATGACATGGTGTGACAAAGGCTAAGGAAACCCCGCGTGGCCGCGGCCGACCTCTCGGAAAGGCGAGAGCAGGTAGGTGTCGTTGTCCGAGAGTACACAAATCGGTCTGGGTCGGGGCTCGTAAAATTTTTTTCGTGAAAGGGTTTCGCGTGGGCGAGAGTATACCGCCGTGCTTTTGGAGTCAACAAAAGGTGTCTTGGGGCGGGGGGGGGGGGGGATCTGACAAGCAGCAAGCAGAGAGTCCAAATTGTCCACCCAGCCGGTGGGCGTCCATGCTTCGCGACGAATGGCCCCACGTGTTTTTTCTTTTCTCGTCTAATTCTCGCGAGAACTCCATTCCTCAACCTCCATATCCTCCACCCTCCACGTCATATTATCCCCCCCCACACCCATCTCGATTCAATTCGGGCCGGGAATGTTAAAAGGTCCCGGTTGGGGGTCCCTTGATGGTGTCACTTTCCGTCTGTGTGTTTTGACTCCCTTCGAGCGGTCTTCCGAGTGGGAGTAGACTGACTTAGTGTGTTCCTTCGACAGTTTCGTCGGAGACGTCTCAGTTAAGGTGTTGTGAGCGACCTTCTTTATGTGCAGATTTGCACGAAGCTTTGCTTAAGTATACTAATCAGTGATATGCATAGGTTAAAGTGAAATAAACTGTCTGTTACTCATTCGGTTTATCGGCTATTTAATATTATTTAAACAGGTACCCTTATGGCAATTGATATCTATTGCAAACTAATTCAATAACATATGTACACATTTTCTCCAAAACGCTAAATAATACGTTTAATTTTATTATAATTGTAGCTAACATATTTTGAGGGGTCATTCCGAGTTAAAACACGTATTTACATATGATTTTTGCATAAATTTTGGAATTTCGACCCGTAAATCCAAGTCACAACCATGTTATAATTAAGGTGGAAATTTTGAACTACAAATCTTGCATAATAATACTGTTACATGCATGTTGATTTTTAAATTGTTGACAATTTGAAACTTCTTTTAATTAACTTTCAGGCCATAGTCTTTGAAATTTTTGATAATTTCTCCCGAAATATCTCAAACATAATAAAAATAATAAATTTATTTATTATTCTAGCAGTTTTACGATAGAACAAAGGCTTGCTTGCCCTATATTGAACAAAAACAGTAAGAAAAAGGAAAATGCAGTATTCACTCAATCTGGAACAAAATAATTGCTAAGAAAATAAGCAAGAAAATCTCATGAGAATATTGCTGAGTACATATTTGGATAATTACATAATGAAATGGCTTAATTGCTTCTTTCTGATGTGAGAATGGGCAGCAGACAAAATGAACTATGTAATCACACAACAAATAATATGAATAAACTAAATTGAATTTTCTGACACGAAAAAAACAGCAAAGATATCAATTGGCGAATAAATGACATGGTCACTGGAAAGTAAATGTCTAAAAAGATTTCTCTTAAATATTTCCAGTGATGCACTGTCTTTCACTTGATTCGACAAGTCATTCCACAACTTTGAGGCAATAACTGTGAAGGATTTTTGAAATATGGATGTCCGGAACTGGGGGGCATACAAAACACACGGGTCTTGTATTGTTACTACATTCCTGTATTTACAGCTCGGGAACATATGAAAGGATTTGAATAAAAATGATGGCTTAATAATTATCCATGCTAAAAATGTATTACTCTCCATAGTTACAGAGAATAATTGTAATTTTGACGATGAAATAAAACTTTAAAATAGCTATATTTTCTTGAAGGCTACAGTTGGCCATACATTGTAAGTACTAAGCTATCATTTTTGTTAAACTGATTAAGTTGCACTTAGCTAGGCCTGAATCAAATGTAAACTATATGGAGGACTCATGTAGGTAGCTGTTAGGAGAATGGAGTGGTGAGCTGCAGCTCATCAGTCTTAGGATTAATGGCATCCGATGATGGTGAAGTACAATCTCCATAGTCTCTGCGGAACGGATACTTTTCACTCGCTTCGATATCTTCGCATATTCTCCTGCAATGTGGACTCCGATCGCCTGCTCTTGACTGACACGCGCTGAATTGTCGACACGGCAACGTCCCCGACTACACTCTCGGAACTATCCTCCCTCATATTTTCGTTCTGAAAAAAAATTGACAACTTGGAACTCACTTCTCTCTCCCCTCTTCCTCCACTTTTGTTGTGTAGCCGGTGAAGTCATTGTTGCCGCTTCGCGAGCTCATTGTTGGCCGTCGGCCGCCCTCCGCCCCGTCCGACGCGCTTCGGTAGATTCCGTAACCACTTCGCAGCGCTGACGCACCAATGTGGTGACGAGGGTGGCGACTTCCCGTGTTCCACCACCGCTTTTGTCCCATCGCTACTGGGCCTGGGAACTTCGCCGTCGCGATTCGATATTTTTGGGGTTGGCGAAAATCATTGGTCTTGAAACCTTTCCGGTTCACGTTTCATTTCGACTCTGAGTGTATATAAAAATTAAATTAAATAAAAAAAATAAAATAAAAAAGTATATTTAAAGAAACCCTTTCATATAGAAATATCCACAAAAATTTGTATATTTATGAAAACAAATTGAAAAATTGTAATGCTGCGTTAACATAGTGACTAATACTAAGTAATATGAGCAATATGTATATGATAGGTTTCATTCTGTAAACATTTCCAGATGCATAAAGTACTACTAGTAGGGTTTTGTGGTTACCAGATTGAATACTCTTTATGTACACCAAACACTGAAGTATTCTCAATATGACCCAGCTAAGGGAGATAAAAATCTCTGGGTAAAATCGGGAACGAGTTGGTAAGGTGTCTTCAATATTGCCTCTCCTCTTCCTGGTTTGCATCCCCGTACTGAAGCAGATTTTTAGAGGAATCCTGACCCCTATCTGGGTCGAATAATCGTTATGCTTGTTAGTTATTTCGTCGATATTTGTGAAATGTATTTTGGCTACTAGTGACGCACACCGTGGAACAGATTAGGAAAAATG
This sequence comes from Ceriagrion tenellum, assembly GCA_963169105.1. Lineage (NCBI taxonomy): Eukaryota > Metazoa > Arthropoda > Insecta > Odonata > Coenagrionidae > Ceriagrion > Ceriagrion tenellum. The sequence continues at coordinate 52,979,151 of OY720637.1, forward strand.
TCAAAATATGGCCAATGGAAACTATGCTTGATGAGTCTGAGGGAAATTTATTGCACTCTTCTCATCTTTTAAGCAGTATCTTTTCGATCGTCTCTAATTTTTCCTCTCCTTGTACTCGCCTCTTAATCCTGGGTCAATTGGTTGACATGATCGATGTCGTGGTTTAAATTGAACTATTTTAATGTCATTAACAGGTTTAATTCTGTTCAATCCACCGATGCAGCTCCCAAGGTATCTGCTCTTGCAATCTTTGAGCAATTACGTGATGCCTTGTGATCTGATATTGAAGTCCTTGAATAACCCGGTGGTTTTTTCGCGGTTTTGATTCTGGTCGCGTGAGATATTTTCAATTCGGGTTTCAAATGCGGACGACGAATTTGATCGTGGGTCTAGCTGAAGATCGGGTGACGAATTCCTTGACCACGCCCAGGAAGCATTTTTCCGCGTACCATTCGGGACCATAACAGTTGTGATCGTCGTCATGAATAGTTCGAATTGTGACAATAGGCTGACAGTAAATCTTTCTCATTATATTCTTTACGTTTTTATTTATGCATGATGTAAATATTGACGTTCTTATTCATGCATGATATTTTGAATATGTAGTAGTAGTCTTTGTATCCCTTGCATGTTGGAACGATTGACGATAGAATGTTTCTTGGTTAGTAGATTTTTAATTGGCGCTTTGCATGTGTGGTACGCGGGTTTCAATGTAATTTCGGTGTTCTACCGTATCATTCATGCATTCCTGGTGTGCCTCCTGCCCCCCCTGCCACACACACTTTTGCTGGCTTGCAGGGTATGACGTAGATGTAGATGTAGATGAAAAGAAATGAAATAACATGCGGCATGTTCGTGATGAATCGATTACGTATGATTGTCTCTCCTCAAATTGCTTACCCTAAGGTTCTTATACAATTGACGAGTGATGCAGCGATTCCAGAGGTGAAGTGGGGACCGACTTGCTTGATTAATTACGGTCGATTCCTTATCACTCGGTACCATACTGCCCTTTCCGTCACGCACTGTTGTTCCGAGAAAAAACAATGACGTGAAGCTGCGCCATGATCCGTCGCTTTACCGATCAGGGTAAACATGACTCTTCAATCGGTCCCCATAGCTGAATTGCTGGCTTAGATGGAATCATGAGCCAAGAAAAGTATATGGGGGGAAGGAGTTAACTTCTACGTTTTATGATCAATTGCTCTCTTGATCAACGCTGAGTGTTTCAATTGCCCTCTTAAATCGAGCAGGAATCGAGTTCAGAATGGTGATGGAATATTTCTCGTGATTCTCAGTGAAAAAGTAAAAAAGGGATACTATTTCTTCCTGGTTTACTCGTTCTGCTCTAAGAAGCGTAACATAACTTGAAGCAATCTAATCTCATTGGTAAATTTTATGCATGGCACTCATTTACATTAAATCTTTGTCACGGGCCGGACCACGATCAGCTAATCATACCTAATAGCCAGTTATAATAATAACATTTATTAATGTTCTGTTGCAAGCCACCTAAAATCAAATGCGTAAGTTTACAATAAAAGAAAAGAAAATACTGTTGGCACAGAAAAGACACAAGACTAATGTTTAAATTCCATGAATTATAAGTATCCATAACTTTGCTGTAATCATTTAGAACAAGACATTTTACAATGTATTACAATGATATTTAGAAAATAAAACTTTAAATTAGGTATCTTTAAACAAGAGGTTACAATAGCTCATTCTGAACAATAACAAACTATTAATTTTTATCACATCATTTGGCATATTATTCCACAACTTTATGGAAGAAACTAAAAATGAATGCACCTTATTCTTGAAGAAGGGAGCGTAAGAAGCACGAATTGTAATGAGTGCTTATGCTCATTCTGCACCAAGTAGCTCAATCCATGATGTGTTTATATCCCATTTCCATAATGCTCACAACATGTCAAAAGGCCGCTTTACACGATACATTGAATTGTGCAAACGAATGTATGAACTGTTTCATGAGGGAAATTGTACCGTGTACAGCGGAAAATTGTATGATTGCCTGAATGACTGCACGGAAAATAGAACCCTCTCTAATTACATTCATTTTCTTTTACAACCTAAGATACATTCTTATGTGGTATAAAATGTACCGTGTAAAGCGACCAAAATAAATAGGTAGCCTCTTACTTCAGCTTCTCAATATGCTTTTTATTTGGGTGAAAATAATGATATTTTTACCTTTAAAACTTATAATCTCATAGAGGAGAGTAAAATGGTGCAGGACGCATGTGAGTTTGCATACCTGTAGTCTCCAGTATTCAGCACTGGTAAATGTCTCACTGAAACAATGCAAAAGGGTTAGAAAGGGCGTAAAATATGTAAAGACGTGCGTGATATGACAGTAGTGACAGCGTGGAATAAAAAGTGTCTAGTTTCGGGCAGCTAGTAATAAGCTCCACCTTAATATGGTCATTTGATTTCTTATTATTTTGACATTTTTCTCTCACTTGCAAGGTGAATTTGATTCATCGCCATTGAATGTTTTGATCATATGAAGTAAGAACGGAAAATTTTATGCCACGATACGGGGCGTAGCTGCTTACTTCCTTACGGGCTGCTTACTTCCTTACGGGGCGTAAGAAATAACTGCTTACTTCCTAGCTCAATAGCAGAATTGCTTACTTCCTAGCTCAATAGCTGAATTGCTTACTTCCTAGCTCAATAGCAGAACTTATTGGATGTTATCAATACCACGGAATGATTAGACATGCCAAATTAAAGGGAGAATTTGATTATCAACTACAAAAATTGGTCTTTGCAAATCTGGCAAGGACTAATGAGAAAAAATAGGTAATTTTAAAATATGAATTTGGTTGCCTTCCCGAAGGGAGAAAGGATCAGAAGCTAAACAATTGACATCAATAGGCAGAATGTCGTTGCTCCGTTGGTTTTCTTTTGACAATTTTCTCCATCTTTACTTTCACTTTTTTTGTCTAAGTAGTCGCTAATACTTCCTCATCTAAAATTTGACTCAGTCTCAACAAATGGAGATGGTGAAACTCGAGGATGAATCCTTGAAAAAATTGAACATTATCTTATGGAATAAAGGGATTTGGAAAAAATGAATGTGCATGTTTGAAATCGTGTGTCCCCTTTAAACTTTTGGTGCCCAGACTAATAAGTCAGTTGGCTTCGCCTCCGTGAGAAAATAACGGCTTTTAAAAGCCACTTCGCCGAAATGGATTTATGCAATAGCTTGGAGAGAAGGGGCTCGCTTGAATTTAGTCCTTGCATGAGTGGGAATTCCAGATTTTAATAATGAAAGTTGTAGATGACTTGGCCCTCCGCCGCTTACCGTGTTTGGATTGCGTGGAAAGATCGGGATCTCCGGTTTTGTCGTCTGCTCGATTCGAGTAGTTGTCTTGAAGGCTTAGGACGCTCTCACGACCAGGAGTAGGAAATAGACACCATAATTAGCGAAGCAAATTGAATTTCTTAATCCTCCCATAAATGTGACTTGGTAATTTTCACTGTAGATAAATTTGTTTTTGACCAGTTTCATCTCAAAGGTAACATCATCAGGTGTTCAAATGATTCAGCTATATTCCATTTTCACGAAGTGAAACCTGAGAATATCGAGTGCAACGACATGGGAGGATGTTTGTTAGGCAGCTAAATCCAGCCTCCAGCAGGCAGGAGGAATTCACCTTGACAACTGCTTGCGTCATTGCAGCGAGAAATTTTTATTCCGCTTTATGTTTAAAAATGTTTACTCCACTAGAATTACTTGAGAATCCAGAACAAGCGAGCTTCAGTATGACGCCGAGGATATAATTTTGAATCCGCACACTGAATCCGGAACAAATTGAAGCAAGAAAATGAGAGGCAGTCGCTGCCGAACTGAATAATCCTTCAGTACATATTGCATTGAACATAATGCTTCTTTCCTTGTCTTGTTGGCGACTTCGACAAAAATAGATCGTGACACTAAGGCACTCTCTCAACGTGCAGTTAGCTTTTGTCAACTCTTTCATTTGTCTTTTCCCTTTCCTTTACACTGCCAGTGTAATAACACCCCGTGGCACACGCCTCTGCGTGGTTTAATTGAGCTGGGGATAGAGTGCGATATAGATGTATGTTATTTCAAGTTATTCAAAGCGTCAAAAATTCATTTTAAACCTTCTCTAACCGTCACGAAAGCGGATGTAGTGATTGAAGGTAGTAGTTCATCGAAGAGGCGACTGAAGAGAGGGGATCGGAAACCCATTGGCCTACTCCTTATGGAAAACCCCAAGGTGTTCATATCTCCATCCAGCAAACGAAGTACTTCCCTTAAATTGCTCTCATTTTTCCTCCACCTTATCCCATTCTGATGTTGGCTATTACCATGGAGATATCTGATTATCTCAATTCATTTACGTATAATTCCACCAATGTAGCTCCATATCACCTTCTCAGATTAGTTAGTCAGAAGATTCTTTTTCTACCAGGGCATCGTCTTCCTTAAAATTTTCTTCTGCTAAGCTGACTGAAGAGGTCGATACTTATCCTCGTGGCCCGTTAAATGTTAAAGATATTTTAATTTACATTGTTTAATCATTTAATTATTTCGGGTTGAAACTCCATTGCGTAAAAAAGCGTCTTCATTTGTAACAAAAATCGAACAAAAGATCCCTATAAAATGTATTATAGCCTCATTTAAAAGTCTTTAACCTTCTTCTCTCCAAATTCCAACAAAATCGGATCGGGGCTACCACCGTACACGGGAATTAGGATGGATCTCCCACGCTCCAATGGCGTGTAATTAGCCGTAGGTAGGACAGCCTCGACATTGTCACAACGGACTCGCTTAGCCGCTCGACGACTATCGGCATCCCGGCGCTCGTGTCCGCGGGTTTTCATCGCCTCTCCCTCGCCAGATTACCGCGATTGCTAGTTGAATGCGAGTGGGAACAACTAACGGCGTGCATGTGTGTGTATTCTGAGTAATGGGGTCGCGGAGAGGAGGTGGACGGAGTGGGTGGCGGGCGATGCTGTTGGGTGTGGCCGATGCCACTGGGGAGGCACCCGCTGAGGTGGCGCAGTGCCGGGGAGGGAGACTCAGGGCGGGGTGCAATGCATATGCCATTCGGATATGTGAGGAAGGAGTCACAACCCCAGACCCGCTACAATGCTTTCACAATACTCCATATAGAATTATTGAGAGTTGATCAGGAAATCGAAAGCCCTTAATACATTATTAAGGAAGTTAAATATTTTACTCCCACAAAATATTCTTAGTACACATTAAAAAAAAAGAACAATGTATGTGTTTTAGAGCTTTTGGTCGACTCGATGGTCAATAGGACCAGATTTGAGCCACTATCACTTCATTGTTTGCATTGCCATTTAGTATTAAATATTTTGTAATATAAGATATCACAGTTTTTTACATTGGAGCCTACCAAAAATATCCATTTTTAATTTGTCAGAGAAGATAGTCATTTAATCCATATTAGAAATCTTACCACACTTATTATTTACGCTGTATTATTTTTCTGTTAGTAAATTAGACATCTTCGGCACCAAATACCCAAAACTTCTTTTAAACAAAGGTGTTTGGGGCACGGTCAGTAGCTAATGAAGCCATCTTTAAGTATATTTATCTTCGGCAACATTTCTTACTTTTGAAATTTTTTTATTGAAAAAGTTTTGAAAATGAAATACATTTCTTCTATTAATGAAAGTACAACACGCCATAGGATTGGATTACCATGCGAATACATACCTGCCCTTAAGGGCATTGGTTTAATTTATAACTATAATATTCCCTTAATGTTCTTATTCTTCTTTTAAAATTATCTGGTAATGTATATGTTTTAGAGTTTTGTCATTATTCCTTTTTTATGCTGCCAATATGATATTTTGAGAAGTGCATTATGAATATACATTGAGGGCTTAGTAAATGAACCAAGTTTCCGTATGTTTTATCCCTCGATATAAATGGCATCGCAGCAGTATAAAATTAAGATTCCAATGACATAGTGTGATCAGTTTTAATTTTTTCGCCTTTAAAATGAATGTTTACTACCTTTAAAATGAATATATTTATAATGGAAGTTTATGGAGACAACAAGATGCCTTAGCAACATAAGTATGGCATTTTCAGTAAAAATGTGGCAAATAAAGGCTATGCAACAAATGTTACTAAGCCATAGCATGAATACTGATGTAATTGAATATATCCTCCCAAGTATGTCTTTCAGAATGTGCCTCATCGTATGTAATTATCTGAAAAATAAAAACAACAAATTTCCTCTTCCATTTAAAACATATGCCTAAATAAATAAATTAATTAATTACGTAAACATGAATTTTTTGTTTGAGAAGTTTTTTGTATCTATATATCTATCATACTCCTCATTTATTTCTCCGCTGAGACTACTACTTCGTAGAGTATGTGGAGAGACGTACGGTGTAGAATAGCGCTATCCGGTATCCTTTCCATAACGCAGGTCAGTAGCATGAAATCGCCTAATATGATGGTGATTATGGGAGGAAAAGGGTGGATTAAGCAGTAGAGGAGGGAGAGTGAGGCGAAGGGCAGTTTGGACCAATTGATGTTTGTTTTTCTCCAAGTTGTCTTGAGTTTGCTGGGGCAGTAACGCGACTTATGTAGGTCATTTGGTTAACACGGGATCAAGTTATTGGGAGCAGTTATAGACGATCGGTTTTGGGTAAGGATGGTTGGTTTGATCATTTACCTTTGAGGGAGCGTAAGTGGTTAGGTAACCGCCAGCACTCGAATCTAAAACTTTTTTTCGGGTAGGCGTTCAGAAATTTAGCGAAGCCCAAATTTTCAATGCCTCAAGAGCTTATACAATTATGTATAATTAATTGTGGTGACAACGTTTTAGACGGTTTCTACGAACCTTGGGTGTAAATGATTATTTCGTTGAACTGAGTTATTACTAATTATTAATTTGATCTACGGGAAACCATTTGCATTTGATTTAATCAAAGACTTCAGAGCTGTTTTAGCTTAGAAATTATGTAGCCGGCCATATAGTTTATCCGAAATTCAGCCATGTGGTACGGAAATTAGTTACCTACTTTGAGGTGGTTTATGCGCACCTGAGGTATAAGCATTTGATTAATTTCATTTTTCGAAACTTTTTCCATTGTCATTGATACCAATATGAAGGTTGTAGCTAGAGGTTAGTGCAAAGATTTTTTATTAGTCATTATGTTTGGTATGTGACATCAGCTATCCAGCTATCCTTTTCCAAATTTTAAGCAGTGGTTCTGCTTCTTAATCTAGCATTACTTGTTGTTGGAGCTCCTTTATAACGCCTAGTAACACTTCCGTAAATGGAGCCCAAAAGTGGTATTTGAGCCACAGACGACACGTAAATTCTGTAAAATTTAAATGAAACGATATGCTTAAAACCTGGGGGTTTTGTAATAGCGTCACCAATTATCTTATCTCTTAGTGAGAGAAAATCAAGGACATATTTTCTGTGCTTATCTCTGCTCCTCGAACTTGCATCAACTCCATTTATCAAAATCTTCTATCTATATCAACTTTAGCATCAAATAATAGTACGGCTTTCAGAGTCACCTTCAGTAAGTCAGCTCCTGCTGTCTTCAAATAACTCCTTTCTTTGCATGCGACCAAGTTGGCACATTCCATTGTATGCGGAGACATTCCTACCTATGAAAGTTCATCTCCGTGACTCTCATGTGGCGCAACCCTTATGAACTCATTGAAAATAGTCGTCGTTGAGATAAATCATTTTGTCCATTTGCGAAGAGTAGCAAATTTTTCTGAGGATACCGCTGTTTGGCCATGTAACATGCAAGATATTTAAAGCTTAAATATCGGAGACAATGGAAGGAAAGACCGTGATACTTAGTCATAATTCGTTATAAATATAATAGGTATAGATGGCAGTGATTAATGAGCATGGCAAAGGTGAAATTATAATTGGTACTATTTCCTTGGCTGATATTTCTGCTAGAAAAAAAGTTGTGTGTTGTTTACTAGTTTCCCAGGTGTCTTTCTAACTTGAAACAAAAAGGAAAATTTTGTCGATTCCACTTTAGTTTGATATTCAACCAGCCGATAGACTTAAGTCACCGTGGAATACACTTCATAGTTAAAATCTGATTCAGTTTTGATTACGTGCTGTGAACAGAAAGGGTATACGTATGATAGCATCATTCTTCTAGAAAAATTGGTTTACATTTTTGCCTCCTCTGATACCTGATATTCTAATGACCCAATCTCAATGGAATTAAGCTACTGAAGAAGGTAATAATAATAATATAATGATAATTATAATTTATTTACTCCCAAAGAATTTTTGTTACACAAACTGGTAACAGCAAAGAAGAGGGAGTTTTAAGTGGTCTCCAAGGTCATAAGACCAGAATTGAGCCTCCAGCAAATTACAAAAATGTATGCCATAAAAATAAACGCAGTAGCTGTTACATAAGTAATGTTACAATGAAATACCATCAAAATAAATGTTCAATTTTTTCTTGAGAAAGAAGCCAGCCTTTGGCAAGTTCTAACATTTTTTTGATAATTTAATTTTTTTAATTTCAGTGGGCAATAAATTAAATATCTTTGGCCCCATATAGAGGAAGCAACTTTTATATAAAGTTAATCTTGGTCTGTTTGTTACAATGTTTGACTCATTCCTTATATTATATTTACAATTATCAGATACACTCGGCATATTGCCACTTCTGGCATAAAACCATTTTAAGACTTTAAATAAATACAAATGCCTTAGTGGCAACAATTTGAGTGGACAATGCATTTAAATGCTGCAGCCTATGCAAATAATGCATTGCTGCAGCATTTAAATGTCATGATATCTTTTAAAAACACTCGCTTAGACGTCCTGTTGGTTTTTTGTAAACATTTTCGTTTCCATTTCCGCTCTCTTCTATATTCATTACGTGTATAAGACTAGATGTTCGGTCCTCCTGTTTAATCTTTCCAATCGTTCATGTCCCTGAGCCATGCAGCACTGCTTCCTTAACAGTTATCCTTTTTTCAGTGTTCAAAAATAGTTTTTTCTTCATAATGAATGATTATCTGGCTTGTGCTATTCTTCGCTCGATTTACATGAAACTTGTTTCGTCTTTTTACTATGTGTAATGCACAACTGTATAATGCATGCAATGGATGGCATAATGTAGTGAAAAAATACGTGGTGTGTGCTATAGTTATTCACCTCGATGTTATTCTCCGAACTTTCCCGCTTCCTCTAAATGTATCAATGCGTGGATCTTTTATCTTACAGATAGAGGGATGGATAGATGATTGACTTCGTGATGTGGGGCGTGACTGAGGTCTTAGACTCACATTTATCTACAAACTCTTGTCACAGGGAAGAGAGTGAAATGAGTAATTTATAAAAACCATATAATGTACACAATATGTTTGTTAAGACGAAAGAAAATTAATTAGTCCAGGTTATGGGTTACGAAGTTGAGATCAGTTGCTTAAATTTTGTTTTTGGAAATATTTACCATTAGCGTAGACATTGGAATTACCTGTGCACATAGACGTCATTGAGAATACATACTATAATAAACACGCACACTAATTATAATTCCGTATTGGCAAAACAAATAAGATATAAAGACTTTAGGGAAAATAATGAAGATTCAGCTCGTATCCGTAAGTGGAAGAGCAAGTCCAGAAGAACAGCCGGCGTCTTCTGCAGATATCATTCAACTTCATTCATCGGATAATTACTTCAGCAGCGGCTTATTGACCTCGTAAGGGCGAAAAATAGTTTTATATTGGTATAGCAAAACTTGGTGTCCCACATGGAACGCAGAATTAGAGGTCACTTAGGGTAAATCAAGCGTTGATTTGCTGGAAAAGGTACCGGAAGACTCGAGGAGGGATATATGGAGGTAGACGAGGCCGCTTTATCACAAACTTCTCGCATGCATTCCTCCCGTTAGTGTCACGTTTTCACGAACGAGTGTCACCAAGTCTCATTTCCCCTATACCTGAGTTTCGAGGTGGAGGGTGGTAAAGATGTTTGAAGACGTGGGGGATGACGTGTCAGGCGGGCGGGCGTGCGGGATGGAGGAGGGAAGTTGCGGCTGGTAGCGGAGACACGCGACCCAGTTGTGGGAGCGCTTTCACTCCCCCTTTAACATTTCACGAAAATCCCGATCAAAGCGGCTGGCATTTCAGGAGCCGGCCGCAGCAGAAGTAGTCTGCGATCCGATCGAAAATCGTCGCCGGGCCATCATCGCTCACCGCTGTCACTCCGTCCCACGTCTTAAAGTTCGTCCACTTCGACCAAGAGTCAAGGTCGGGTGGCCTTATGCTCCGGCATATGTTAACGACAGATCGACAGACATGTTTCACCATTGGTATTTAAGTCTATCCGAACTTCTAGTTGAACTGCGCGGCTTAACTACATACAGGGGTGAAAGCACTGAAGAATATCAAGGGAATTAATTCCCCCCTCTTTGGCCACAGATTTTTTGCGTGCATGTCATAGGTGAACGAAAAAAATTGTCTTACGGCTATTTGCTTTAGGGATGAAACTTATTGATACTACATGTATGAGCAGCTGAATTACTTGGATCCCAATTGTATGAGAAGCGTTCGCCGTATTTTTAAGATGAACGTGACTGCGACCATTTTTCTCTACAACTTGTGGAAATTCTTAATGCCTATGTGAAGTAGGTAATATCAATTAATAAAATATCGATCTATCCTTACCAGGAAAAAGTAGTATCTACGGCACTGCCGAAATGCCAGAGACCATCACAGGCCAGCTTTTGTAATTAATTATTAATATAACAGACATAATTAATTAAGAAATTTTATAGAATAAAATTATGGCAATAAATGAAAAATAAATGTAATGGCGGAAGCGGGTTTTTATTTATTTTTTTAATTATTTATTTTCACTACCCTGAAAACAGCACAATGGGCCAATTTACATCGGGTGAATAACAGTAACAAAGTACGAGACACAAACACCCATGTCCTGGGCAGAAAATATTTTACCCAGGCGGGACTCGAACCCGCGACCCTCTTTAATGTTTCTTTAATGAGGAGAACCTAACGGATTACGGTAACTCTTAGGCGCTCTGAATTAATCGAGTATTTCGAATCTTTGTTTCGAATGTTTGTTTCTTGATGAGGCAACCTTATACATATTCTGCCACCTATCTTGGATTCGGGCGTGGCTTGTGGGACTATGTGGCTTTCCGACGTAAAATACAATATTCTAAGTAAGTTGATCAGCAGTACCCGCACCTCGATCAGCTGTACCTCCTAATGGCAACGACAGAATAACGGCCACTTTTGGAATATTTTCGCCAGGATGCCATAAAATAAATTAAAGAATCAAAGCCCAGTTATACTTTAGCCTCTGGTCCGCCAATCTACTTGAGCTAGGATCCTTTCGAGAAGGACTACCTTGAGTGCCAGGGTAGCATTGCCCATGAACCATCTATAAGAGGAATATATTTGATGTGCTGACCCATTTGTGCTAGTGTGCTAGTGCTAGGGTGCTAGTTTGCATGCATATATGTGTTGCTTAAGCAAAATAGGTGTCTATTAAACAATTACTTTGACGTGATTCTCCGCGTCTGATTCGGTGAACAACTAACGCTTTTTCTACTTTGCCGGAGATTTCATCAGGGCTCATGAGGTTGTTATATCGTTTCTGCGTGTTACGTCAGATAGGAGGGTGAGAATTATGTGAGGTTGGGCATACACATTTCAGGAACCGTGATTTTAGAAATTACTGGTAGCTATGACTCGCCTAATTTCTACCTCAGATCATCATATTTATTATATTTTATAATTTCTAGAGCTTCTCTCATTAACCACCTAAATAAGATATTGTTTGCTTGTTCCTTTATGATAAGTGAATTATTTGTGTCTATTTTATTGCGGTTTTTTCCTACCGATGTTAAATCAATGCTTTTCTTTCTTTGCAGGTAAGTGTTACATCATACTGGAGATTTCCTGTTGAGAGCCCACTTTCACCGTAAGTTTTGCTATTCGGTTTTGCTATTTCGATAAAAATCTCGTCTGCAAGAAATCCCTCCAGTCTTCGATTGTTCGATTGATAAATCTCTCGAAGGTTCATTAAAATGAAATCATATGTCTTTACCTGCCCTAATGCGCCGGAGCAATGTCTGTTCAGTTCTTAGAACTTAACTCTCATGTAATTGCGCCCTTTAATTAATTATAATTCAGTACCGTAAAACAGGTTGATTTTGGTCTCTTTTCTGTTTTCTATTATTCTGTTGAGGCTGCGAGTTACTTTTCAAAAATGCATTTGATACAACTAGGAAATAGAAATCAGTCATGATGATGCAGGATTTCTATCATTCGAAAATATTCCAAAACTATTGAAAGACGAGGTTATCAAAGTCACCCATAATGTGGGGTGACTTTGAACTCTCTCTTTTTGTATTAAAAAACCTTGGAAAAGGTATGTAGTCATCAATCGCAACTCATAAAATTTAATATTCCGCTATTTTAACTATACTGAAGGAAATTCGCTCTAAATAATTAGATTAAGCTATTTTGAAGCTGTTCAATAAAATGGACTTGGTAAAATTTAGGTTCGAATACTTTGATTTTTGATGATTATAAGAGGAATATGAAAATGGGTGAAAATATTGAATAGCAAACCGTCAAAAACTTTCCAATTAATTTATTTGTCTTGAATAACCTCTGGCCCTGAGCCTAGGTATAATTGGGGGTGGCAACGGGTGATTGTTGCCGCCAACCTCCCTAATATTTGGAAAGGAAAAAATTTTCTTCGAATAAAAAACTCAGAAGTTCAATGTTTATGTGCACATTGTTCATTACTCTGCTTAAATTTTCATGCTGAAGTGAATAATGAGAATATTTAAGGGAATTTGGGGATTATTGGGAGTAACACTGTGGTCACAACTTGCTCTCAAGAGCCTTTAAAATCCATCCATCTACCCCGACCTCGCCGGTAGTCTCCGATGCCCCCCGCCTCCCAAAATCAAAGTTCTGAAGTATTGCACTTAGTACCTACTTAGAGTTGAAACCTCTTTTGAAAGTGAGCTGAGGTGATACCTCACAGTAATCAAAGTCATCCCGCCGCACAAACTTTAAAAAATTACTCACGTGCACAAAAGCCTACTTTTAAATTTTATGTTTATATCTTGAGATACAGCCATTGTAAAGATAAATGTGCGTATTCAATAAAAAAACTAACTTGATCGAATGTTGTAAAACACTCTGACAACTATGAGTTTCCGAACAATATTCTGTGGCCTCTGCTCATTAGAACTCTGGGAAAACAACGGCTGATAGAATGAGAACTTAACGGCTACATCTGTGCCTTAAGTATGATACTTTTACCACATAAGTTGGATTTAAAATGAGCACGAAATCAATTTTATTCCACATAATTTAGCCCTAATGAAAGTCACCCCAACTATCGAAGTCGGTTTTACGCCACGTAAGGCAATGCGTGCGTCATAATAGTCCGCTCCGTAGAAGTACCATTTTGTTTTTTCACTCCTGCATTGTGATATCTTTCACATTGTCTTCTGCTCATATCTGCAAAGCCCTCAAGATGAACGTTTCCTTACCTTGCACTGAGGAACTCTTTTCGTGCGTAAGTTAAATCTAATTTTGTAAGATGTAATGTATTTATTATATGCGTCAAATGTACATTGACGTCATAAGAACTCAAGGATGCTTGCGTTTATAGAACCATGTGCGGCCACTTAAGTGTGATTCGTAACTTTTACAAAGGTGCGATCATAGTGCGCGAGAAAAATGTTTAAAATGGCCTTCAGCAACCAACTGAGACTGCATAGAACAGGGCGCGCATGAATTGCTTTGATTTGTGATGCACTGTAATGTAATTGCGGACCTCGGTTGAGAAAGAATACTTGAAGGGAAAAATATGATAATGGGAAAGGCGAGTATTTGATGGATGCAGGCTGAAGAGGCTCATTCCACGCCTGAAAGAGAAGGTTGTAAAATTAAGTAATTTCTCTAGAGGGGGATAGGTCGACTAGAGATACGAGATAATGGTCGTCGCGTGTACAAAGGTCAAAGGTGAATACGAATGAATCATGAGGAATACGCGAAAGAGTTAGTGATATCGGTTCTTCAAATTCGTTGCAAGGATGATTGGTCAATTGCAACTATTCGACGGTGTTGGGACCACGCAGTAGGCTTATGCCGAAAAAGACTGACCAAAAAATTAGTTAAAAATTTTATTATTTTTAGCTGAAAATGAAAAATCCATATTTTAGAATGCGTATGTTTAATGAAATTTAAGTTCATTTTTCACCATATAAGTTTACGATATTCACACAGATCGCTTTTGAATGCATGGATTTGAATAATTAATAATCTTAATCTTCATAAAGTTACCATACTATATATTTATATAATATTTTTTTAATATTAACCAAAATAAAAAAGATGAAAATCTTTGTGGGAAATCATTTAGGATTTTGCTCCAATTCTCTACTAAAATTACACCTGTAGGGAAACAAAGGGATGGAAAAAGGAGGTGCAAAAACCTGAGAAACTCATAACTCATAGAAGCTAACTTAAGATATACTGTAAACTATTCAATACAAAGCTGTGCGAAAAGTTTGCGAAAAAAAGAAAGAAAGTTTGTGAAATTGGCAAAAACAGCAGTTAGGTAGAAGCAATGGGAGGTTCGCGATAGAATACTTGAGGAAGAGAGGAGGAGATAAAATTAAAAGGATGAAGTGGTAAATGTGGATGAAATGCTGGAGACAGTTTTGGGAATTCGAATGCTGAGCTTGAGTGGCCGAAGAAGGAGAAGGGTTCGGCATTTTGGATGCCATGAAGTCGCAGAGTAATATCCACTGAACTGAAGTGAGAGAGAACAGGTGAGGAAGTATTACGGCCCTCGAACGAGAGAATCAGCCGGGTGAGAGTCGTAAACCATATAAATGAAAAATATGGTTGACATGTAACATAAAATAGCATTATACAGCACTACTGTTTAATTTAAATAATCTTCATTCATGTGAAAGTGTAAGCTTTTATATGATTTTCTCATTTTATTTCGATTTAGTATTGTGCTTCGTATTTAGAAAGTAGCGTGCTTCCTTGTTCATCTAAGCAATATTATCATCTTCACAGTATAAATTCATTCAAATTTACGTTGGCCATTATTATAAATTACTTCTCTATCCGTTATTTTCTTTTCCTTCGTTGTTCATGGTTTTCTGTCAATCGTAATATTATATATGGCGATTGAATTTTGGATTATTTTAGTAGCACTATGCGAATTTCCCTTAAATACGATTTACTTTCATCGCACTATGTGTTTGAGTGTTGGTGTTTTCTATTAAGGAAGTGGTAACGTTGTAATTGATTTATGAGACTCGACCGAGACCTTCGCCTCTGACGAGTCGAGGGTAATACGGATTTAGCGGACTGGAACGTGTGAACAAGGAAACCTGCCATCAAGTCCCAATATATATTTTCTCACTCGAATCATTAGCAGTCTGCGAGCATAAGTAATTCATGGCCTTGTTTTACGTCTATACAGCGGGGTGTTGAGAAACTTTTTTTTTGTTCCCGGGTTGACCCTCAAGCGTTATCCGGCATTCCTCCCGCACAGTAGGCGCTTGTAATCGACTAGCGAGATCCGTTGCTGAGCTGACGTCGTGAGTCGTCAGTTGAAGTATTGTCACGACGGTCCCTGAGAGAAGCCGATCCGACGTAGTGAAGAATTCAAGATAGCGGACGGAACAATTAGCGGCAGTCATTTATGGCGCCAGGAAGTCCAACTATGTGTCACATGGCTCGGCGATATTGAATGAAGTTTCATCGGAGGAAATACGAGTCATTTCCATTTCATTGAAGCCGCCTCAAGCATGAGGAGATCAATCCTTTCTAATTCCGTTATACCGTCGTATGGTACAAGGGGATAATATTGTGTTTTCATCCTGCTTAATGGTTATTGACAGCGACGTAGACAGTTCACCTTCGTGTGCTGACATGGGAAGCCCCAAGTTTCAATCCGCGGGTTTGTTTTTCTTGGTTCATCCACCCGAATGATTTATAACTTTCTTAGAAAATCTCCATCGATATAAGAGATTAAACTGCTCTCCCTTAACTCTAATGTGAGGCTTTCTCTACTCTCTGGAAATGGTGAGATCGGCCCTCACTGATCACACAAATCTTCTGATTATAACAGTGCATTTGCTGTCAATGAAATTTCAATATAGGACTAAATTTGTCAGTGGCCCCTCCACAATGCTGAATATTGGCCCAATTATCTACGTTCATAATTATTTGACCATCCTAATAGGTTGATAACCGAGCTGTAGAATTGTTGGTTTTCTATTATTGATTTATTTTTTTATGTATGTCCTTTGGCTGCCTTCACCCTAAAAATATGGTTATAATTAGAACGCTTAAGTATGTAATAGATGTATTTCAATGAAATGGGCGGGATACCAGTCGAATTGAATGCTGATTCTCACCTATGGCTCGTCGAACTGAATTTATTGGGTCATTTAACCCAATTACATTTAAGCATGCATAGAATTTCTATCGCGGAAACACCTTATATGTTGAATGAAAACCCCGAAACACACACACTAGTGGTGGCTTTCACAGTATTTCGTAGATTCATGTTACAGAGGAAAGAATTTTGATGCAACCTTTTTCAATGATCTGAGCAGCATATGACAAATGCACGATTAAATAAACCACCGCCAATTTATGTGCCAAAATGCTTGAAAAATGAAATATTAGTTGGATAGTTCTGGATCTTGAAATACGGTTGATTTTTACTTCGTGATTAAGGTCAGAAAAAAATGTATGCACCCGAATAATCTTTTCTCGAGAAATTCCACCCTGACAAAATTTATAGAGGGTACTGTGGAATAAAATTGCATAGTGCTTAATGAGTCCCTAAATAGGAGCTAAAATAAAGCGAGTACAAACATTTAGCACCCAAAACATAGGTGCAATAGAAATATTTCTCAGACCTGAACAGTTGCTAAAATAAAGGGAGTACAGACATTTATCGCCAAAAACATATGTGCGACAGTTTCCCGGTTCTGCATTGTAAAAATGTGGTATTTGTACTGCTGCGAGCTCAAAAAAGTGGCAGAAATAGAAAAATACTAAATAACTACGAACCAATTTGATGATCTTATAAGAAATTATCCCCGCGCAAAAGCTGAATTTGGAGTTGTTAGGAAGTTCAATTGGCAATGACGGAGAGGAAGAAACGTTGCGTGACAGAAGATTTTTGTTGTGAGTGTTTTCTTTTTCGAGCGGCGACGATCGTTCCTTCCCATTTCTTGCGACCGTGTGGATTCCAAATCACTCCACCGCAAGTCACTTCCAGCCGCTTGTTCCTCCCTCTTTCCCGTGACCGAACATCACCTGTTGTTGCCCAATTCTTTCTCCCTTCGCGTTCATTGTTTACCTAGACTCCGTCATGTACATGTTTTTTTCCTCCGCTACTCCTCCTTGAGGCCCCGCGAACAAAGGGGTAATGAGATAGGAGGGTGGTTCTTTGTGTCGACCATAATTTGTTGCGAAAAACGGCAGGAATTTCAGCGTCGTTTTGCTTGACATTTCCGACGTTCCCTCCACTCACCTAATATTCTCCTCCCTTTTACCCGTTTGCTCTTCTTTTTGCAGTCTCTCCCCCCCCCCCTTTACTCCCGTCAGGTCCTCAGCCCTGACTATTCCTTCTTCTCTTGAGTTACCCCTTCCGGAGTGGTTAGGGTTAGTCACGATGACGGAGCGCAGTCTTGGTTGCATAATCACTCAACTGCGTCTCTTATACCTCCGTCTTGTTGTTTCCTTCCTTGCGGACATTCCTCCCCGCTTCAGGGTCGAGTAACACTGCCACTAATAATGGAAAAAACTTTTTTTCGCTGTGGTGTTTTAAACTTTCTTTTATAAGCGGTACTCTTTACATTTCAGCTGATTATAAAATGGTTTATACACAACGAAGCCCTTTTAACGCAAATTTTGAATGGATTGGATATATTACGATGGAAATATATATCCACGAACTTAAAGTAGACCAGGTTGAAGGATTCACTTACCCAGGGATTAAGGGTTTTAGTGATCTTGTATAGAATCTTGTGTATGTAATTAGTATTTTTGTGATTTTGTAGACTAGCTTTGGTGGTAAGAGCAGGGAAAAGAGAATGTATAGGACATGGAAGTTTTACTAAATAGGATTTCATGAGGAGAAATTTGAACAGGGACATAAAGAGAGGAAGAGGTGGAAGCACAGTATGGAGTTAATCTTCGAATGGCGCTAACGCTTGGTTGCTGCCTGAGAGTTGACTTAAGGCTTTTGAGATTTGAGCGTGTAGAATAATTGAGAGAGTAAGCTGGACAGAATGGAATAGTTAAGAGGTGCTAGGCATAGTTAGAGAGGAAATAAGATTGGTAGAGTAAATCCGAAGTTGGCAATAATGTAATGAAGGAATGTTATCCATGGGTCTACCATTTATATGGCAGAATACCAATTGAGATGAAAATGGAATATTGTTGTCACCCTTCACTATCAGCAGTAGCAATTTTACATAAGAAGCCTACTCCAACTGGTGGAAAACTAATTAGTAATGAAATAATTACAATTTTAATCAATATAAATTTTTTACACCGGTTAGCTCCATTATTTTCAGTGAGAATCGACAAAAATTCTCGTGTGACCACTCCGCCCGTAGCTCACATCATATTTAGAACTTTAGATATAAATAATTGTTCCTGAACTATCAAGTTTTGGGTGAAGGAAGTTGTCTGCAAATTTTCGGTTACATTTCCATGCGAAGATTTTTTGCCCCGAGTATATCCATAGCCAGAGTTAATCACAGCGAACAACGATTGCAAAGCTTGAGGAACTTTTACATTGACTTCATTGCTGTTTTCCTAATAATTTACGAAATACTTTTTGAAAATCACTTTTCTTAACTTTCATCGGGAAAAATCTGTGCCAGCGTTCGTTTTTTTGCGATTAGCGTTTAATCGCCATCAGTCGCGCAGTATCAGTACCTGAATCAGAGTTGCTCGTCTATTTATAGATCGAAAATTCTCATTGCGGTGACCGTTCGCTGGAAGACTGTCAATGATTCACTATTGTATTCTGACGGTAACATATGTAACTCGTCGACGGACGCAACCTTCTGAATGATACTTGTCCTTTGCATTTCCATTATTTGCTGTGCAGTGAAAGGAGTAAATTTGCGTTCGACCGCACGTGCAACAGGAGTTTCATCAAGAAACAGTTAAAAATGTTTCATAATATTCCTCCTAAGCTCAGTCCCATATCTTTTTTTCCTTACTCGGGGTATGTCGTAACCTTTATGTCTTGTCATTTGTCGTTAAATGCTCACTGTCGCCCGGTTGAATCATATATATGGCCATATATGCTGTTCTTTCCGATCTAGAGAAATGTGTGGTAAAAAGTTTAGAACATTGCTTTTAACTCCCGACATGTTCAAGCGATTGCAAGAATATACAAAATGAAATAGAATTTTTAGCAATGGCTATTGTAAGAATGAAAAATGTATTTTCAGATTTTTCCACTCACGGTCTTTTTTGTCTTTCTTCCCACTTCATTTCATTTCCTTATTGTTTTTACGGATTTTGAAAATGGATAGTAAATTGACATGATTTTAAATAATTGTGATAGAGACGACTCGAGAGTAGTTTTAAAGCAAGAATGGTAAGAGGGTCAAATAACCTATACTGTAGAGTTATTACCATCTCATCGCCTCAAGTAAGCAACGGAGCGTGAATGTCGTGGATGTTCAGTAATCAACGATAACATTAGGGCGAACCTGCGTGAAGTTAAATGAGCAACTGCGTACCAACATCCTTTACTTACTTAGGACATCAATGTTAGAGCTTGATGAACTTCGTTTTCGTTGTATTCACGTGACATTCCGATCAGCTTGGGCATCTTGTTGCAACCAAAGCTGAAACAGATTGAAGCTTATATTTACCTCATGTTTAGCTGTTATCAAATATTGCCTAAACTACAATGGCAATGCGGTGCAAGATGAAGATCGGGATAGTTGAACTTTTTTCTGTTTTTTCCTGTCCTGAAGCATGGCTTTCAGAGGATGGTTTCACTAAAGACGCTAAAATCCGAATGTATTACACGGTTAGAGTTTGAAATCGGTGTTACCCTATAATTGAAAAGATGACATTCCTTAAAACGAATACTTAACTAAGATATACTTAGACCTTATTTTTTTAAGGCAACCATAATGTCTAGTTTGCTGTTTTCTCTGGACTGGGTCAAAATCAATGAAATAACTAAAAATTAGTTTGTCTTCATGTTAATATAGACATTCCAAACAAGAAAGGTTGCTCGTAGAAGTTTTAGCATAAAAGAAGTAGCAAAGGAGATAATGTTAACAAACTATAGTTACAGAGATAATTCGATATTTTTATTCTAAAACTCATCTCGATAACTTGCTGAATTGCCACGAATGCAGCGAACTACAGTGAGAATCCTCCACGATAGATGTTTAAGAGTGATGGAAATATATGTTAACTATCAAAAAAACTTAAAATGAAGTAAAATCTATTACACTCAAATAATATATTTTACTCTTCCTAGAATCAGAAGAAAATTTTATCGCGAGAATATTATTACACAGTGCTCATGAAGCATTGAAATGAAGACCTGGCTCTCTTCTCGTTGCGAAAGACGTTCATTTATCTCTTCTCCGTGGCCATCAAAGTATGAGAGCTTAGCTTAAAGCCATTGATGGAAGTCTTTTACGAGTGTTTCATAAGAGTATATTTTCATATTTTGTTCTACCAAGTATTTTTGTTAAGTTGTATATGTGTTGAGTAGCTTACAATACGCTAAAATTGTCCTTCAAACTGCCTTTAGCCCTCGAATTACCTTCCAATCCCAGCCTTTTGAATTACAAATCGTATTTTGTTCATCTTTGTTAAAAGAACTTAGCAGCTTGTTTTGAGTAGCTAAATGCGGATAAGTTAAAAACATTCAAATCCAGATGTAATATTATGAATATATGTCTTCAGAATAGAATGGCTCCCCCCATTCCCTGGTTAGGTGTCTTCTTATAGCTATCTGGCAAGTCTCTGACTTCAAAGTGAAACAAATGGTCTCATAATATATTTTAGTGGCTTACTTATGGCATCTTGGTTTTAAATTTTATAATGTCTTTACGCTTCATTTGCTTGTCGCATATTCCTGAGGAGGGTTGAGTTTGTGGTGTGGCTAGCTTTACTTCTTGAGTTCCCATGTTCAAATCCCTAAGTCGGTCAACAGTTTTTAATGGGTAGGCTAACCCCTACTTCGGTGCTATAAGGATAAAGCATTTAAACTGTAGTATCGCCACAGTTGGAACTGGATCTCTTGCTGATAACTATTATGTTCAGTCATAGTGAATGTGATTAAAAGAAAGGAATTCAAAGAAATTCGGAAATCCGCGGTGAAATAGGACACCTGGGGCGCGATTCTGTTTCTTCGTAACGCCATAGTGACGCGGTAAAACAGTGAGTTGCTTCGCGACAATGCAAATTTTTTTTCAGATCTGGCGCCATTTTATCGTTCAAAGCGCTTATTTATCGTATTGTTGCAGTGGCCGTAACGTCAGAGGAGACAGAATCGCGCGTTGCGCTTCGCTAACTCTAGCAAACGCAATTATATCACCGCGTTATGATAGCGTATGTAGAAACAGAATAGCCCCCTGGGCAGCTTAACTCTTTACTGTATCGCACGGCGCGATATCATTGTGTCTAGGTTCGAATTCTAGTTCAGGGAAGTGATTTTTCCCTGTGAATTGCATACAATTTTAGGGGAAGGAGCACGACAGCTGTAATCATTTATAAAATTAAGGACAATTTGGTTGGTTACCATAGGTGGGCTACGGGGAAAGGGTGGAGAAAAACCCGGCATTTTGCAGTGGCCTAGTCTTAAGGAAAGACACCGGTTGCTTCTAGTTAGAGTGAATCATATGAAAGACAACCTGCTACACAGCTGAAGTGCTCTCCACATTGAACCCGTATTTGATGGAAATTGAATTGATAAAAATATATGAAAATCTATTGAAAGGCGAGTGCTCCAGGCTACGTATCCACTAGATCGCCGGAATGTTCTTGCCTATTATCAGGCATCTCTACTCCTTATCTAGTGTTCCTAAGTTATTCGACCCTCTCCAGTCTTTCAATCTTTCCTCGATGGCGCAAATGACCTTAGCTTCTGGTCGCCTTCTCGAGTAACGACTTCAACTCGTCTTCCGTTGTGATGCAGCGATCGGAGCGTCATTACGATCAGCGAGTTGGAATCCGAAAGCATACCGACGACGCTTTGTCTGCCCTGCACCGCTTCTTTCCTATTAACCTTCGCCACCCTTTCCTCGACGGCGGCCACTGCCTTTGGCGAGGCTCTCGCCCCACTCCCCCGCCTCCTGCCTCGCAGGCCACAGCCTCGTTCGTCCACTCATATCCTCCTCCTGGGGCGGCTGACGGCCCATCCTTCTCCGCATCCTCCTTTGATAGCGCTCTCCCATTCGTCGCAAATCCTCCCCACCCGCTTCCCCATGCCTTCTTCGTCCCCGCTGCTTCCTCCTCTTCCTCGGGGCTCTTCCACACCCGGCCTCAGTCGCCCACGACGCCGTCGCCGACGCGGGAGACTTCGACGCGCGTACGTCCGGCTGCGGCAGGCACACACAAGTGGAAGATACGGAGACTTGAACGATCGTCAGCGATTCGGAAGCTCTCATCGTGTCCTCTCGTGTCTCTCCCTTGTGGACATCCGTCGCGGGAATACTCCCCAACCCATTGCCACCTCTGCGAGAGCGGAGTCATTGTTTGGGGACTGTCGGCCTCAGGTCAGGAGCGACGGAGGGCCCGTCGGCGCGCCATGTTGAAGGTATCCCTTTCGATGACCTATTTTCAGTGAGGCTCTTTTATCCCTGGCCACTCACTCTCTGTGAACTGCTCCATCAATCGCTTAATCCACGGTGAACCTGAATAAAACGGATGCTAAAGTGTTTTTGAAAAAACCAGAATATCTGATCGTTCGAATCAGGAAAAAGATTCGCGGTCCTATTTCTAATTTGGGAAGAACTCTAATGTACTAATGGCCCGGAATAGAACATTAGACACATTTTATCTACAGCTTTGACTTAACGGAAATGTTGAGGAAAAGGCACCATAACTGGCCGATGGCGATGTCCAAGGATTCAGCCAGTGTTTGAAATCGGAGCCAACGAGTTTGTAGCCAAACTCCCTATTAGCCTCGTATAACGCTTTTGCTTTTTATGTTTCTCAGGAATGAAACCTGAAGTTATGTTGCTCTGGCAATTTCGCGTTATTTACAATTTTTCAAGTTACCAGACGCGTGAAATCATAGTCTCTTACTTTACAAGGTATATTACGGCTTCCAACAGATTTTAGTAGAGATGATAGGCTCACTGAGTTCCATTTTTATGCCTCGAATAATTGTGTTTTTTGTTTTTTTAAAGATAAAAATCCCGGAGTAATATTGGGTGCTGTAAATTAATCTTTGCAGCATACTTAAACCTCAAGCGCGACAAATGATGAGATATTTACTTAACCGTTTTCGAGTCAAGCGAGGTCGTTCTTACATTTTTTTGCTGGACGGAAGGTCGCAGAATCTAATTCTGCGTCGGGCATAAATTAAGGAGTTGTCACTCATATTTTTTTGCGGAGGCCGCCTTAAAAGCCATAGAAGCAACTTCCTAACTCCTTTCGACATATCAGATGTTTGGGTGCAATGTATGTCGTAAATTATCCTAGGAAAGTTAGTACTTGCTTTTTCGTGCATACATTTCTAAATTTCGACTTTTATCTTTCCATATGTAATAATCTAGTTTCAGTTTATCCTATTCAATAAATATTTACAATTAGAAAAGGGTGATATAGCTGCCATTTTCGCCATTGCTGTGAAAAAGAGCGCGACTATACTTAGTAATCCCGTGTGATAGCCTTGAATTATTTCATATTTAGTGACTGGAACGTTGTAATAGCGGCATTTCATTTAAGAATAAGTTTTAAAAAAGGAATTTGCCAACGAAGTATTTTGTGCTGTAATGAAATTCTTGTTAAAACTTATTAACAAATTCTCTCCCTATTTGTCAAGGCACGTATACTGAACTATTAATTATCTGCGGACTTAGAAATTCCCTTGAAAATGAAAAGGAAAATCAGAAATAATTATCGGCTATTTGTTTCATTTAAAACTGAGGTAACTGCTCATTTAATATTAATACTTGTTAGTCGAGCAAAAATCCGTTTTTCTCATCTGACTCGCGAATGATTTACCCATATGCTTATTTAAATATGCGTGTGAAAGTCTGCCAACTCCTTTGGGAATCGCGAATTTTTATTTCATTCTGTGAATGGTCAAAGTGGCATTAATATGAAAGGAAAACCCCGACTCTGGAATCAGGTGCTCAAATTATTCTCTTCATTTACCTGCGCTTCGTGTCCCTTTACTGGGAAAAGGATCGTGGATGAAGATAGACTCAAACCGGTTCAAGACCAAGGACGATATGAAACGATTTAATGCTCATTCGGAATACGGAATTGAGTGGCAGTGAAAGTGAGAAAGAAGATCACTATCGTCGAGGGAAAAAGTCATAGAAAGAGATAACATAAGCATTTGCTCAAAATCGGACACTAAAGTATGTTGCTCTAAAGTACGGAATCGGACATGTCCATATAATTATGACTGAGTTCTGATTCTATGGGAAACAATCCAGCCGTATGCATTTCGCTACCACTAACTCAAGTTGCTTACACTTATACAATGCATTCATGCCAATTCATTCCCTTGACTAGCTGTTGATATTGGTACATCCGTGTTGAAAAGTAATCACAAGTTGTCAATTATAACCCGGGCTTACATAATATTAAGTCATATTGTATTATTAAACTTGTTGATCTCAATTCCATTTAATTTGATGGTGAAAGCAATGGAAACAAATTCCTATGATATTTGCGCGTTGAGGAATGTTTTAGTTCTACTTTTTCTTGACAAGTGCGAGTGACTCGCAGCAGTGTTATTCTGATTAGGCTCCAACCTGATGAAGATTCTTGTTGCGATATAATGATTGTTAGACTAGGAGATTATCAGGAATGGAATACGTAATCTTACCGATTACCATGAATTAAGCATTGCTTGATTTGAACACAAAGGAAACGCTTAATGAAAAATCGTATTTTAAATACACATTGAACTCTAGCTTGAACAGAATACTAAGCGTCCAATTGAAGAGGATTTTCCAATTGGTAGATAAATTTTAATTTAAACTTATCTGTACACCCGCGTTAATCTCCTGAAATGAAACTTTTGTCAGGGGGACTTGTTGTCCAACTTTACATAAAATTCAGAATAGTTCGCCATTCTTAAATGAAATAATACTGTGTGTTGCCGAAGCTATTTATTTTTCAATTACATTTGAAGTTCTAGTTCATTCTGATTATAAATTACAGTGTAAAAGAAGCATTTTATGTCCATATATCACGTTGTCTTCTCTTCAAAGAAAAGTTGCATTATTTTTTATTCTTGGAAGTTAATGAGAGATAAAAGTCAATGTTCTTCACAGCAGAATCACTAGCCTTGGGTGTTGGTTAGCTGCTAGTTGCATGTGCAAATTTGGAATGAGATATTTAACACAGAATGGAAAAAATAGTATAAGGTAATCGTTCCCTAGTTACAATTTCGCACATGGAGATTGTTACCTAAGTACCGTCACTAAATTTGGCTTAGAAATAATTCCTGTGATGATAATTTGGAACGGTTTTAGTAAATCAGTGATGTCACATAAGGGCATTTTCTACTCTTTTTTTCGTTTTGGAAATAACAGAAAATGAAGAAAGCATATTCGCCGCCCAAATTTCCCGTATTTTTTCCTTTGTTAGAAATAAGTGTGCATAGTTATTTTTATAGACATAAGGGAGCCTCCATACGTCTCAAGAAAGCCTCGGTTTGGCAGCGAGAGCGACAGTTCAACTAAGCTTACATGCGTCATCCTTTAATATCGCCACGCTCTAACCTTTACCATACATCCTTAATCGCGTGACCATTCCCTTTCATTGTAATAATTGTCCTAAGCTCGAAAGGCGATTCTCATAATTTTATCTCATCCTCTAATGCATAATTCAAGACTATTGTGAAACACATCTCTTCTTTATACCGTGCAATTAATGGAGTTAGTGGTTAGTAGATTAAATGATGAACTTTTAGTTTGAATTTTTGCTTTTATTTTTTTAAATGAGTTTTAATGTGATTTTATTTTACTTGAATTACATCGGTGATGCATGTTATATTCTGTATATTTATGCCTTCAGAGTTCAAACAGACAGTCAGCTAGCAAGATAAAGTTAGAAATCATCTCCGATTGCTTGAAAAATTCAAATCGCACAGTGTTAAGAGCAATGCGAAGGATGTAGTCTAAGCCTTTACCGAAATCTCCAGAGTTAACATTAGCTAAAAAACAGGTGATATTCTATGCCAAATAAATATATTAATTATATCACTCTGCTCATATACCAATAATTGCAGCAACACTGCGTGAAACAATAAAACGACTACAATAAAAGCTCCGTAATCACTTGTAAGACACTCCGTAAAAACACAATTCGCTTTTCGTCTTTCCCCAATTCCTATGCCATAAGACCTCCCATTTTCAGGACTGACGTCCTGACACTACTTCCAAACCCATCCGCAGCGGCTTGCTGTGTAGTTTGCAGATTTATATAAGATAACGGTCCCTTTCACTGGGCAATACTAGGGCAATATTCTTTTCCCAGAAAAATATTCAAATGTTGGGTGTCTGGGAGGGTATTTGGATTTTGCGTTCTTAAGAATCCAGCGTGGATTCGGGCTACTCAATGCGCGGACTCGAAGCTTAAATAAATAACCGAACTTGCCCTGCGAACAAGACTTGTAACGTTGTCACACAAATCGCTATCTACGAGCAGGAACGCAGTTCTAGTCCAGGGGTGATTCAAATAACAAATAGTGCATTTCGTAGTTTTACTTGAGCGAGAGCTCTGTGTTTAACTATAAGCTCTTTATTATTTAACTAAGAGCTCAGTATAATATCTGCAAGAGCTCTATACTTATATAAGTTTCCTGTCCACATTCCCATATTTTTTACCCCCTTAAGACGCTCTTCATTGTCTCACTTAACTCTATACTCCTTTACTTTCATCTTTAATGTTTTTTGATCGAGCCAAAATCTTTCTCTTCATTTCAATGTCTACCGTTGCTCCGGATCCATTTTATATGTGACAATTAATCGGTTCAACAGTTTTACTCGAGTACTTACTCCAATCAATTTAGTGTAGAAATTACTTTAAAAATAATTTTGTCCCTGTAATTGAAAAACACTTTCCTTAACGTTCCCAAATTAATCAATCTGTCAGTCTAGAAATTGTGAGCACTTAATTGCGAGACTGTGTGTGTGCTTCTTCTCCTTGACATACATAACAGTTCTTTAGTTAAGCTTAATGTATTACAGTTGTATATCATATGTATTCGAATGCTTTCATGAAAGAGCCTGCGCATTCTTCCAGTGGCTTCACGAGAATAGCAATTCGGTTTATTTGAGTAATGTGCGACTCTAAATAAAGCCGCTCGTGACATTTATTCTAGTGGAAACGCATTAGTCTCAATCCGTTGAGTGATTGCGCGTAAACATGAGCATTATTCATTGCCCACGCTGTTCGTTTGAAGCAATCATTTAGGCAGCCCCTTCAATTTTTGGTCTCCTTGCTTGCTCCCGGTAGAGAAAATTAGAGCCAATTAATATCAGCCGAAAGACCTATGAAGAATTAAAGATAATGAAAGAAAAATGTTTTGTGCATTGCAAGAAAAGAATAAAACGGTCTCATTTTATAATCTAACCGTAAAAGCTTATAAACCGTATAAAGCTTACAATTCTTGAGACATTCAGAGAAGACAATACCCAAGGAAAATTTAATAGAACGCGTTCTGTATCCATCGTGGATGCTTAGTGTGATTCTGTCAGAATTGCGTTTGTGCAAACAATTTAAATTGCTAAAACGAGTCTCACACCCATTTAAATTATGATAAATTGTCCGGGGTAGTTAGCAAAGTAGCATGGACACAATGATGTACCAATCCACCACACATTACCCACGTTGACTTGTAATATAATTTTTCGGAAGACGATCTCCTACTGAAAAACGTATTCCTGTTGTCTGGATTGCCTTATTGAATTCGCTTTCACTCGATGTTCTTTCAGTCCTTTCATTATATCTATTTTTAACTCCCCATACTTGCTGGACGTTTCCCCTCGATGCGTTATGGTTTTTTTTCCTTGCTCTTCCTTTTATTCCCGCCATTCTCATTTCAATCGACAGCTTCAACACATGCTCCTTGAACACTTTACGATGCCATTAAGAAAACACTACGCTCCATTCTGGTTTTGATTAACACTTTTTGTTCTACGAATCGAATTTCGAAATGAGCGTTTTCTCCGCGTGGTTAATGTGCTTGAAGAAATACAACGGGTCACTCATTGCTACTTTTAATCAGCTTTTAACATCAAAACTGAAGAAATTCAACAGTAAGGCCGATTTGGTGGGTCAACTGCCATGAGTGGGTCATTGTACAAAAGCAATGAGCCAAGTGGAGTTTGTGCCACTGCACATTGCCCACACGCTTATTCATCCTAGATGTGATGGGAATATAAAGAAATTCCCTGTGAAAAACATTTGACGTGACCGGTATAACCTTGGCGTCAAAATTTCACGTTAGCTATTCCAGCTTCTTAAGAAGCCAAGCCATACTAGCTCATGGCAAAGGTCCGATGGGGTTTAAGCCTCTGTAATATTCTCTCTTCAACTTCAATTCACATGTTCTGCCACTCGCAAAAAGTCTCACGCCTGTTCAATCGATCCTTTTGGTGGCTTTCCTAATTTATTTTTTTTGTCCACTATAAGTTTATCGTCGTCTGTCGAAGACCAATTTCAAATAACCGCATGGTGGAAAATTCAATTTTAAACGTTTCCTGTCAATTTCTCGTATGGGATTATTTAGGAGTCATCATCTACTCTCTTATTTTCAACGTTAATATAATGATTAAAAAATGAATCTTCTCTAAATGCACTATCATTCAGCCCATTTCCATCCTAATTACATTATTTCATTTAAATATTTTTCCAACCAGCCGACATCGTTAACCTTTCTTTTTTAATATTTCTCACTTCTCGTGTCTATGAAGGATTGGTATGACGTAGACTGCTGACTTCACCAGCTTACGTCAGAACACTTCCTACCCTCAGAAACACGGGCAGGGATAGTATTCCTGGCTGAAGGTTAAAGATATACTCATGAATGGGAATAGGGATAAAGTGTCGGCTAAACTTTTTGGGATTAAGCCAAGGCATTGTCTGTGTTGGGTGAATGCCATGTCAGAAACTCTATTTCCACCTACTGTGACGTAAATCCACTTTCGCCTTCCGGTATTCCTCTCGGGTTGTTTCCCTGGAGGCGAGTATAGGGATTTTTTGGCGTCTCATATTTTTAATTGCTTTGAAAGCCTACGCGTGCGTACTTTGATCTCGTCATCGTCATAATGTTTCGAGACTATTTTGCATTAGAGTCTCAGAATTTTATCCTAATTATTTCTTTCTGATTCATGGCTCTTTACTTACCTTTACGGTATAAGGGTAAGGGCTCATGCGTAAGCATACACTCCCCTTTAGGAGTAAGCAGTCATGTCTTTGTTTGTAGCTCAGAAGCCCGTTGGAGATCATAGAGGAAGGTAGAATCTTTGTGGAGGTTTAGTTAACCCTTCTCCAGCATCACTAGTGACTGGCCCATTTGGAATAAGAAGCCACTATGGAAGCAGAAAGGGACTTATTCAGGACTGGTAAGTGGAACAAGCCATTCCAGTACCCCACTCCGAGGATTTTCAGTCGATTGTAGAATTTTCCGTTCAAATTTTGTTTCGGTGTGCCGTGGCGCGCTACAACTCTTGTGTTGTGTATGCTGAAGCGTGTAACCTGCCGAATTTCACTTCCCTCCCAAACTTTCAGATGTCAGAAGTGATACATGAATCCCATTAATCGGTCGAAGGCCTGCGTGGAGTGGTCCGATAAAGAGAGAATATTCTAGCCGTAAAAGATGTGATAGAGGCGAACTCAAATCGCGTAGGGACAGACTACTTACCCATAACCTAACCATAGAGGCAAACTCAAATCGCGCAGGGACAGACTACTTACCCATAACCTTTCTGTATTATGGGGTTTTGAACGATATCTGAGCTGTCCTCCAAAAAAAATATCCACCATTCCCGCCTTGTGAAAGAGTTGTATGTATGAATTAGGGAGGGTAGGATGAACGGTGAGATAAAGAGAGAAATATAATTGGCTGATAGGACCCTACACATGAAAAAAATCCAAAATATTTTTACTGGTTTCCATTTAACCTACCCTTATCTGTATATTAATTAGCAGTTATAATGAAATACGCAAGCTGAGACGAATAAATAAATATTATTAGTGGCTAGAGCCCTTCGCATGTAAAAATACAGAGTATTTTAACTCACTTCCATTTAAACCTACCTCATTCGGTAATAGATTACGTAATAATTATTATCAATCAAAATATATTACGTGTTAGACATTCTGCTCGCTCAGCCCCGCATGGGAAAGAAAGGGAGCGTGGGCCGCCTTCCCTCTGAGAGTTAGACAGACCGATCGCCGCCTCCCGCTGTGCGCACGCGTCTTTCAACATCTCCGCGTCAGTTCCCCTTTCACTTTCTTCCCGATCCGCCACTCACTCTCTCTCTCTCTCTACTTTGGACTCTCCTTCCGGTATCTCTCTCTTCCCCTTCCTCTCCGTGTTAGTTCTTTCACTCTCTTATATCCTGAGTCTCTTTCCGTTCCTTTCGTTAGATTCCACGTATCCTCTCTCCCTTTTATCCCCCATCCCATTTGCTCAAACTTTGAGTCATTAAAAGTACCAGAGAGTGGCGTGTGCCTACTCGGTCGTGACCTAAGGTGAAACCCCCTCCGTCATTTTGATTGCCTATGATTTACCATTTGCGTAGTAGGCCTGATCTATGCGCCCACTTTGCGTAAAATTAGTTCGTACGTATTATTCGTACTTACGTACGTAAAGTTATTTTACGTAAAGTTGCGCACGAGTTACTGAGGAACTGGAATAAAATCGGTTTGTTTGTTATACCAATGCTTTTTCATCCCCACCTATCTGTCTAAAGAAGGAGTTGGCGAATAGGAACCGTTAAAAGAATGCCGTCTGATCTTTGAGTGCCTATGCTGCGTATTGCGTCTTCCGAAGTAAAAAAAAAGTTTGAAATACTGGAGGTTATCAGAAAATACCTTCAGCTTAAATTACCATTTCAATTTTACTTTAATTAGCAGATCAGGTATGTATAATGAAATAATTTTTTTTTCAAATTACTGCCTGCATTTCCATTTATCATCCGGATGTCGCGAGCAGCTAAATTCTCGAGAATTTAAATAGAAAAAATGGATAAAAGCTCCGATAAATTATAAGAACTGATTTACTACAAATTTTTTGGTTATGATTAGTGAATGTGTGATTTTAGGGTATAATCATATATTACCCGGGTAATTATTCCGGAATCAGTGAATTTACAGCTGGAAGTTGAAACTGTAACAATTTTTGACGATAAAATTGTCTTGTCTCCCGGGAACCGGGGCTTACTTTTCCCATGTGGATACAACAGTGGTAGAATATCTTTAAAAAAAGTTGCCTTCCCTCGCAGTGTTTCCTCGCAGTGCTGTCGTATCCAAATACCCCACAAGCATTTAATAAGTAAATAAGTAAGCAACGTATTTTACTTCCACATTATGTACATTGTGCCTATATCAAAAATGACAATATAACAAATGAGCTTTAGGTGTACTCGATGGCCAATAGAACCAGATTTAAGCCACCATCTTTTTAATGACTGCATTGTCATTTCGAAATAAACATTTTGTATTGAATAATATTCCAGTTTTTTACATTGGAGCACACTGAAAATGACCATTCGAACTTTTGTGTAAAAGAAAGTCATTTTTTACGACTTTAGGAAATTTATCTGAAGATTTACGCTGTCCTATATTTTCTGGCGTTTGATAAAAATGAAGAAAGCATTTTTTTCCAAATTAGGCGCAAAGTCAAAAAAGTTTTTTAGACAAAGTTATGAGGGGCTTGGTCAATTGATAATGAAGTTCGTTTCTTAATATATATATATATACATTTTTCAGAGACGCCCCTTTTGTTGTATGTTGCCCCTTTTTACGTGCCAAGTTTTGATATCCTAAATACGAACAAATCTATATGTGGTAATATCTCAAGAATAGGAATAAGGAATCGGAATGCTCATGAGAATTCTGTGAAGCAATGATGCTGATTATTCTTTTCTGTTGACTGCTGTATGCTTCAACGTATTTTGTGAACTCCGCCACAACTGATAATGCCATAGGTTATTTTGGATTAAATACACTTGGCATTATTCCTAGCTAGCGCCGAATGTAATTCCAGACCACGTCTTAGCGTTCGACTTGAATGATGCGCAATAATTTCTCATGTACTAGTAGTGGTATGAGTCTGATGTTTGGAAATATGCGCTAAGGGAACAATTTAGAGTCTAGAAAAGATTTTCAGGCCCGTTAATGACGGGAATCAATACTGACTTCTATGTAGAGTATTTCTTCTTACGATTTTAAAATTTGATTCACTGCAATTGAGGCAACGAGAATTGTACTAAATGCACGGCAAACCTGGAAGTGTATTTTAATAGCAAACAATTCGGATTTAGTGGTCGATATTCAGATAATACGACCGAGTACATTTGTAATTCCATCGCACATTTTAATATTAGCCAATTAATACTTGCTCAAATATGTTTCAGTTTTGGTTTGTTTGTTTACGGGAACGGATGACGCGTCTGGCAGCCAGAGAAATGAGCGATTGGACTTGCGAAGTGTTGCTGATAACATTCTAAAATTAACTTGCCCAGGAAATTTGTTTCGCTAATGGCCGGTTGCAAGAACATTTAGTTATTCAATTAATGGTAATGAATCCATAAAATTATAGATCTCATAAAATATTCGGGTTGCAAGTACACATGATCTAGTTACATAACTTATTTACCAACAACTTATTTATTTATTCATTCAATAGCTTCGAATATTCGATCTAATCTTCTACCGCCGGATAAAATTTATGAAAGTTTAGCCTATGAATAATTGCTAATGGACATAATAACTAGCCAGTAAATTAACTGGTCAGTAAATTAGTAACTAGTCAGTTAATTAAAGTGAGTAAATTAACTGGTCAATTGTCTCAAAACAACTCTTTTATCGAGTAATAAAGTCTCCGAGTGGTTCATTGCGCATCCGCCATCTTGACTACTTTTGGAAGTTATAACAACATGCCATAAGTTAAATTTAACATTACCAATCAAAAGCCAATACATTTATCGAATATTTCTGCAACATTTATTTAATGGTTGCCATAGCTTATGGGTCCCATAACTTTATAGAATAATACATAGGTATGTGTCGTACCTTCAACTGGCCGTAAGAATGTACCTGAGGAAAATTCATATCCGAGCGAAGATCAGTCTACAGATACTAGGTATACATGAGCCAACATTAATTCCTCCTCCGACTGAAAGCTTACCGGAGTCGTCTTACGTCAGAGAAAGTTTCGCCCGTCAAGAGTAACCTCTTCCCCTCAACGGATCTCCCCCACCCACGGGCTTATATCGGTCATCGAAAACTGATCCGATGCTGAATATTGAAAACCGATGTCCGAAGGCTCTTACAGCTGCTATTGTTAGATCGCCCCTTGTGCGTAAACGAGCGCATTCCTTCGTGAGTTTGGAGCTGCCGATGATTTTCCGCTTATGGTGTTCCTCCGATGGGAGTAATTTGAGTAATATGGCGTTTGCTGGCCTATTGAGGCCGCTTTCGCTGCTATTTCGCCCTGTTGCTCTTATATCAATATAATTGGCCGTTGGAAAGATAAGGTTCCTCGGCAGCGAGAGTGACAAAACCCTCTTCTGTGGTTTCCCGCGAGACAGATTCTGTTTCGAGGTGTACCGGGGAAAAATGCTGAAATTTTCCGTGTTAGTCGTGACAAAGTTGTGCTAAGATGTTTTGGGGAGTTCGTTTTTTCGCAACACCATCATTGAGGGGTCAATCTCCTTCAAAATGGCCATTTCTCAATCTTGCTTTAGCATTCCCTATTATTTAAAGCACATTAATAGTAGCCGCATGAGTTCCCTTAAAGTATTATGCTCCAAAATACATGATAGTATCCGATTATCTTTCTTTCGGGGAGGATTTGTTTCATTCAGATGTGATTTGCGCGCCGCTGAGATATAACTACTTCTGATACATGTTGCGAAAGGTATTGCTGAATCTTTAATATCAGAGCGAAATTACAGTGAAGAATAACCATTCACTTTTGCCTAGAGTCGAACCCGGATCCCTCTTACCGAGTGCTTTAAGCAGTCAAACTACCCAGGCTTCGTCCTTCACCTTATGTGCACATTTTGATGCCTCTGCATGGGTGATACTGTGGCATATATCGGTCACTTCAAAACTTGTCTCAAATATTTATTTTCGTTGGAAAATAAAACAGGTTTTTATGCTTCGCAAATTCTACACCTTATAATTTTATAATGAGACGCTTTAGAATATTCCACTGTTAATTTCACTTTATTGGCCACTATCACATCTTATTCGAAGAGTCTAAGATATATATGTCAGCTGTAGAATACATTTGCTTTTTCTGATATTTAAGATGAATATGCTTTTTCGTTATAAATACAGTACTATGAATGCTGAAGATAATCATGCTGTTCTTGATGAATCCTTGGACTGCTATCCGTAAAACGTCAATTTAAGTTTTAAGTTTCTTCGCCTACTTTATTTCTGTATTAAAACTGGTTCTAGGGTTAAATACATAGCACTTTGTTCCAAAAACAGGCACTTGCTGAGCGGTTGTATTTCATGGCTACGCTCTAGTTTTAATAGGCCGTGTACATAATATTTTCTGATGTCTCAAATGCTGAGAGATTAATCTTCACTCGTGATCTCCGTGGAATATAGTTTATTTAAGACTATCCACGCTTTTGAATCATGCACATCGCGCTTTTCAAGAGAGCATATGATTTACGAACTCTTTGAAAACCTTGATCCATTCCGCGGGGCCGGACCTACACATGGCACGTCCGCTCTCGACAGATTTTAAATTCCATAGTTGTATTAATGAGATCGAGCGCTGAGTAACTGTAGAGATGTCAAGGAGGAAATATATCATCACAAAGGCTGGGCAAGTAATTGTTTCATAGAGCAATGTGAAAGAAGTTATATTTTTGCTTGTCTTCGTGCTGTCTGAACTGTAACGCTGCAATTGCATAAGGCTTATACTGAGGCTATGAATGAGGAGGTAAAATGTCATCTAGAATGCGTTATATTGTGTTCTCTATCACGATTTTATTCAATTCACGGCGTGTACTTTCAGTGTTATACAGAAGCGTTGTATTATTTTACACTGTCGACCTTAAGTATGAATTTCTTAAGGACAGAGAAATTTAGATCTCATTTTTCAGCCATTATGGGATGCTATATTCAATCAAGAAATAGTATATTTCCAAGTGCACGTTTTTCAAATCAATTCGTTGCTCAATCTTGACATTAGAAACTACTCTTGGCTCAAAATGAAACGTTTCATTTCAAGTATCTACTAAATTTATACCCGAGAGGAGGAATTGGAAACCGTGAACTTATATGGCCGTCATGCCTTTCACGTAAAAGCAGCGGCATTCTCCCCGCCACTAGCATTAATTCTCATTCCTCGCTTGTACTTTTGATTAGATTCATAGCCTTCATTACCGTGAACTTTAATAGTTAACGGTGTAAATACTTAATGATCTTCGGAATACCCCATTACGTGATCGTGAAAGTCCATTACGGTAGTGCTTGTTACATATTGTATGACCACATTACAAGATTAATAATCTTCTTCTCAGAATTTTCAACTTGATCGAACTATCAACGTAAATGGAATAAAGTCGACTATGGAAAGTTATTTTTACGCAAATTAAGAGCCAGTAAAACTCGAATAGGAATCAGATATGTTATGGTCAACTTTCCGGGTCCTCACTCTTTTATTCAGGTTATATACCTCAATGTAATAAATAATTATTTTTTGAACCCGAATATAGGGTTTTGACGAAAAACCAAATGCGTTGCCACTCTATCTTACAAAACTAATGATAATGATCTCGCGGCCTCGAGTTGATTGGCTGAAGGTGTTCTTCGGGCTAGTTACCGTAATCCCGGCGAAACCCCCGAAGACATCCCCCCCCCCCAATGAGAAATATGTACGATACGATACGATGTACGATATAATACTTGTTTGAAATCGGTTACCCTTTAGCAGTTACCCTTTTGTGCGTTGAGTGGTAAACATACTGAACACTTGTTGCCATTGATGCATTCGCTCATATTCAGCTATTTAGCCCTTCTGTGATTCACCATACAATATTTACACACCATATTTACTCTAAGGATATTAAACTGTTAAGGAATACATTAGATAAGGTACGCTTAATTGGAAATGAGTGAAAATCCCCTGAATATTATGTCCACAGTTGGCATTCGGTGTCTCAGCCTTCTTCACCCTGTGCAGGTAGCCTATTCTCTTTCTTCCCCTTCACTGTAATCCCAACAGCCTCCCCTCTATCTCAGCCAGAAGCAACCCTCGCCCATCAACGCCTCTTCCAATCTCGTACTTTGCCTCCTCCCAATGGTATCCAAAAGTTTCCTTTCCCCACCATATATACCTAGATCTTCCTTATTTATCTTTTTTTTTCGACTTCCGCACATTCTCCATCATACTCCGCCGAGCGCCTGCATCCTGTTCTAATCCTTATTTCTAAGTATTCAGAGGTCAGTATTAATCGCATACAAATCGCAATCGTACTTTTTCCACTTACAAACATTCTGTTGAATATAGTGAAGCACAATAACTGCCCCATTCAGTCACCAGTTTCAATTAGTTTCCAGTCACGCTCACTGTCGTCACTTTCCACAAAGTACTAGGTATTCTACCTTAATCTCTCCATCCGCAACCAGCTCATACACTCAAACCAAGTCGTTCGCACAATCGTATGTGAGCACTCCAATTCAATAACTGAAAATGTTAAATCTGAAATATATATTTTGAGAATTTATACTATGTATATCGGCCAAATCGTTTAGTCCGCAGTATTAGTAAAGGTATAAGTTTCAAAAAGTGATCTTTTAGACTGTATTTCTTTCAAAATTTTTACCAAAATCTCAACTTCCTGGGCGATTGGTTGGTGAAATTTTCAGCCTAATGAAATAAAAAAATTCCATCTTGAGAGTAATGCTCTTTCTCCACTACGACTGAATTTTGTCTCCGCCGCAGGCTTAACACGGAAAAGCTCCCAAGTTCCCGCATTTTAGTGTTATTTTTTATAGAGGCAAGTTTTGACTCTTGCCGTCCATCCGGAAGTAATAAGACGGTTGATTCTCTCCTAACTTTGCCCAAAAAGATTGATGAATAACGTTATATGTATCTAGGTCATATCGTTCTTTA
Source organism: Ceriagrion tenellum (assembly GCA_963169105.1). NCBI lineage: Eukaryota > Metazoa > Arthropoda > Insecta > Odonata > Coenagrionidae > Ceriagrion > Ceriagrion tenellum. The sequence goes on from OY720637.1 coordinate 53,016,794, forward strand.
AATATGAATTAAAACAGAATGACGGTGATTTGTCAGATAAAGCGTTGGTTTCAAAAGCACAGTTGCCCACGGACATTTTAGTGGGTTAAATGAAAAGTTGTTTTTTGGCAGGTAAAAATCATTTGTAGGTATGACGATCGCTGAAACAAGATATTAATGAGAATATTAAATGGGCTGCTGAGTGGAATGGAAATTGACTTCAGATATTAATATAATTCCCGTTTCTTTTTTTCTTGGCAGCTATCTACTTCTATTTTCATCAGTTCCTTTCTATCAACTCCATTATACTTTTTTTTAATAACATATTTCACATTTGCCGCTCTATCGCAAGGTGGTAATTTATTTTCTCACACTTTGCATGGATATTACCTTACTTTTCGTTCCGAATTTTTATTCGAATAAAATCACCTTAGACCGATGCCGAGTAACACGAAGCTCATTTCCTAGCGAGCCTGAGGTCCCGTGTTCGATTATCGGGTTATGTCTGTTTTCTCACGGTAATTATTGCCGTGATTTCTCAAGAGGCTAACGACTTCACTCACGTTGCTGGACTTGCGATGGCTTAGGATTTAGCTTCGTGGGTAGTAGCTACCTTGAGATCCCTATTTCCCATACACGACCATCCATGATGAGCCGTAGGGACAGAATATCGAGTTGTTGATGTCGCCATTATATTAAGGAAATCTAAGTTGGGTGGTGGTTACGCATCGGTTCGGCAGTTCAAAGGTAATTGTTTGAGTTTTTCCCTTTCGGTGATTTTATACCACTTTCATCGCCGTTATCTCGGAGAGATTAAGAAGTTTACTTTATATCCATCTACATCTACACATTGCCCTGCAAGCCACATCAAGGGTGTTTGGTAGGAGGTGCGTTATCCTCAACATGCGTTATAATGTACAAGTAACTTTTACCTACATGTATTAGAAGATAGGGTAAATACTCGGAGCGTCGAGTGTTATGAAAATAGAAAACAACCATTTATGAAAACTAGTATGTTTGACAGAATTTAGCGAAATCGCCTGATCGCACGTTCCCCGTGTCAATGCGGACCAACGTCTGCTGTGGAGAGGTATATATGCATAAACAGGCATCAAATAGACGTCCAAGGCATACGAACGCTTCAGTAAACGATCGGATAGGTATCCTTCCGCTCTTTATTACGCATAGAACTCCATTTTACTTAAAGAGCTCCTTCCATCACATGCACTGCACTATAGGTACACTACCAACGCTAAAGAGCGTATTGAATTAATGTTCATTGCGACAGTGTAAACGTGACACAAGAGTCATTCAGGGGTCATGCGAAACGTGTTGGTGGTACTATGTGGCAGATTAAGAAGTGAGCATAAGGGAGCAAATCAACTAACCAGCTACACTTCCTGTCGACTAACCTACTTCAAAGTCTCATTGGTAGCCTTTATGGTCTCTTTTCGATCGAGGGAAAAACGACATTTTAAACCTTTCTGAACCCGTCTTTTAAACCTGTCTGCCTATCCACTGTCGTCGTAGGTTATTTTTATTTGAAACTTGTCTTTACAATTTTATTTGGTGGTACATTCGAAGGGATATTTTGTGAGCCTATTGTCTCAGCGTGTCATCTCTCAACTCGTTTTCATTTTCGTCTTGGTCACGCACTTCTTATTTCATCACGTTACGATTCTCTGGCAGAATTTTTCTTTCTCAACAAGGACGTCACTTGACGAAGAGAATCGTTTTCCGTATTCGTTATGATCCGAGAACCTCATTTTTAGCCTTGAAAAGGCATTTTTGCTGAAGATCTTCTTTGGAATCTCCGTGACAACTAATTTGAACAGTTTAGAGCGTCACATTTATGCTACGGTCGCGTCCTTGACTTTTCGAGTTTTTCGGATGGTGAGTTCCCGTGAATTCCGAGAATTAATGGTCCTTCCCACTTTCTTTGAAGCTCATTACAGCCACTGCTTCATTTTCCATATTTTTTTAAAAGCTTGAGATCCTGTACCCTTGCGCGCTGCGTCGTTCATCTCGGCTTCTTAATACAATTTTAATGTTGTGTTGCCGGATGTGCGGAATGAATTTTATTGCCTTTGTCGAAGAAATATTCCATCGATGTCGATTCCAAGTTGGGGAGGAATGTGAAAAAATAAACCTATGGATTAACGACCCATGGAAAGGGAGCGTAAAAGGATGAGAATTTTATGTTGACAGACCGCGGAGGCAGCGGCTACTACTTAAGTGGCGTCTCGAATCGAGAACGTTGTACTCTTGTCTAAACGCTTCGGTGGCATCGTTCTCGCGCGCTCATGACGTGTTCAATATGGTCAGAGATCCTTGATTGGCTGGAAACCAGTGGAAATACCCGGATAGAGTCACCCTGAAAAAGATCCTGGTAAACTTTGGACCGATCTAAAAAAAATCTGCAGTTGCGGTGAGTTTTACACTTTTGATCGGTAAAAATATTTGACGACTGATGGGAGGACGAACTATATTCTGATCCCCCCCGTAGAGATGCTTATTTTTGTAGGAAGTTAATTTTTCAATGTAAGTAGGAGAAGGTATTGAAATTATTGACATAAATAAACCTTTTTAATGCTATGTGTTTACTGATTCTATGCTGCTTACGTTTATCTTACTTCTCTATGATTTGAGATGCATAATATTTCTTTAGGCTTCACTTCACTGTAACCGATGTATTTCTTGAGCAAATTTTCCTTAGGTGAGATGGAAATTTAGAGTTAGAACGTCTCAGGTGACAGAACAGACTACCGTAATACTAAATGCTAAATGTATGAGATTTTAATAAATTTTCTAACCTAATGCAGAATATTTTTTAAAGGACTTTGTATGGTCGAATAAATTAGGCCGCTTATGATTACGTTACTTGCTACTTATATATGCTTGTTAAAGACACTAAAAATCTAGATAAATAATGAATTCGTAAATCTAGAAGCACCTATAAGGTGTAAATACCAATCATCAGCGAATTTGTTTTTGTTTAGAAAACTTACTGAGAGATTTTGCCACCTCCCCAAATGACGCAAGTGCCCTAAATGACGCAAGTGCCAGGATTCCCAATTTGTTACAGCATGTTTTGATTTCCCTAAATATATCTCTGTGGCAGAAGCTTAACTCTTAAACTGTTATCTTTGGCTGAAACTTTTATATAATCGCCTGATTTCGATTGCTGCTTCACTCTGCGATCCACGTCCGACAAAGTATAATTCCAATCCGTGGTCGTCGCAATCTTTTGTCTTTAAGTGATTGTAATCGTTGGGTATTTACTGCCAATATCCTTTTATTGCCCGAGTATGAAAATTACTGGAATTCTTAACAAAAAAATAATTACCGTCCGCCGTGTTCGGCATTGGAACGTTGGTTTGTCTTCTTATTTTACGCTCAGAGGCGATTAAAGGGTTCTGCTATCGAGATAGTTTTAGTCTTCAGTCAGATCTTTCCTTTCGCTTAATTTAATTCCTACTCGAATTTTCTCGTTGCTGTTTTGTTAATTGGAATCAGACGTGAATTCGAGGAAGCGGGTAATATCCGTAATAAAAATACCGGCGTTGAAATTTTCTAATGTAATGGAGATAATCACGGCAGGATATGTTTTTTTCTGCCTTGCTGCATTCTGAAGAGCCACATTAAATACTGTTCGCTGCCTTAAGTCCATTTTAGATGGGATAGGTTATTGCAAAATTTGAAACAGCATGTTTTTTTTCTCAATCTGGTGTGCAATAGTTATTGAATTAGAGCTGGGTCGTTTTTGCCAACTCGCGTTCAAGCGTTCACACATGCTTTAATGCAATTCACCGCTTTACACGATTTTATTTGAAATGCGCGTTTGCACATACATCAGATAGGGCAATTTCATGCCCCGTCTCTAAACTGGCTTTTGAAAATGGTAGTGAATTTTTTGATATATCACATATTTTCTTCAAACCATCCATCGTTCGTAGTCTACGTGTCTCTTTTCTTTCTTACATGGTACCGGCGGGATTAAACGCGACTTTTGCTTGCGAGACTTGCCGCGGAGGAGATGGACGAAGTTTGACGTTCTTGAAGCTCGGTGATTTTTTTGTGGAGCCCATAATTATGGCTGAACGTTGGCAGTACCGTCAATGGACACTAAGCGAATATTGTCAAACTCCAGATTTTCCGTCACGCGGCGTCGCCGGTAACCAATCATAGAACTTATACTCAATAATTACTCCCAAAATAATTTTACTCCCAGATTGACCTTCATGCTTTTTAACCTTGCATAGAAATGTAACTAACCTACTCGAAGCAATATTTGTTAGTATCGTAGCAGAAACTTTGTATTTTAATGAGAAAATATGAAAATAAACAGCAACTTCGCGAGCGTTTGGATCTTCGTTAGGTCAACAGTATACGCTAGTACCACTATCAATCGCGAATTAATGAAGCCACGAAATATACTGAAAGAGACACAAGTTCGTAGCCTTTCGGATATCAAAAACTAGTTGTCCAATCACTGTGAATTAGGGACAGTGGAACTAGGCTTATAGTTTGTAATAGGATGTAACATTTATTTATTTACTTCATGTTTCATATAACTGCTTGGACTTAAAAATGAAATTCAAACATGGCATCTACCAAAATATCAGCCCCTGACCGAACTATTTGACGAAATTTTTAACGTGGGATATGATAAGTATATTCACTCCTTAGAGGCTTGTTTAAAGAATGGGGAATTTCCAACACCTGGATGTCGTCAAAAAGTTAATAGTGTGTAGTTTGTAATTTTCTCAACTGTTTTTTAAAGTTCATCACATATTTATCGCAGTAATTTATCAGGATCGCAGAAAACCTTCCGATGTGTAGGAGACTTAAACGAACCGCGTGACGAAAATGAGTCCTGTCGAAGACTAGTGCAGGTATTTTTATTTCATTACTTAGAATTTCAGTCCTCTCAAAGTATAATAGTGTGCTATTAACAATACAATATTTAATTCATGCATGCTGAAAATAAAACATAATTCTGCCAGTAAAAATAACTGTTACACTCCTCTGAGCAGTGGAGTGTAAAAGGTTTTTTTTAGGAATCGACATGGAATTCCAAAAAGTTGAACCGAGTTTTATTTCATTTATTGTATAATTCAAATATGACATCCATTATGACAAGGGCACTATCTCGCTCAAACTACCTTGAGAGCCCTCCTCGTGGCACTCATATGGCAGGGGTGGGATGTGCCATGAAAGTTCTCCGCCACGTCGAACTCAAATTCGGACCCATAACGCGGGAAGCTACGGTGCCACCTCGGGCCAAATTCAAGTAAGTTATCCTGAGGCTCGACGCAAGTATGGGGATCCCCCTTAATTCACGTCCACTCGCGGTAATAGGCCCATGGGCAATCCAGTAGTCCTGGGGCCGAGCCAGTCCCTTCCCCGCGACCGCCACTGCTTAGTTCCTTATTCTCTAGGCGTAAGCGTGGAAGAGTTTCCGGGGTCGTCTTGGCTTGCGACACCCCGCTCAGCAGCGAAGGGACCCCATCCAGGGCCATCGCTCGTCGTGTCCATAGAATCTCGCGAATGCAACGGGTGCACGTTCAATAATGATAGGAAGCGTCCGAAGGCCCTTGCGACCGTGCTGTGGAAGGCTGGCGCGTTGGCACGTTAAGGTGTAGCTGAGTGGGAGGAGTGGGTTTAGTTGAGAAGGTAGCAGAGGGCTTCGAAAGAAGGGGATGCTAATGATTTCGGTGTCGCAGTGAAGGCATCAAACATCCGTAACCTCTAATCTAGTCACTCCTACAAAAGTTTCCATAGTGGTCTTAATTCAAAGCGGATTTCGGTGGGAGTTAATGCGAAGTGCACTCAAGTCCAATTGGTCGTGCAAAGCCACTGTCGCGTCGCCCATTGGGGCCAAATTCCCTTATTCTTGACAAAAATAAAAAAATGGTTTACCGAACATAATAAGCGCCATAACTAAATTCTAATAGTTGACTATTGCGAGAGAATGAATATGCTCTGCGTAAACTGAAATGAATTCGATATTTTTGACAGGACGTGTCGACAGTAGTCGGTTTACGCGACCACTCGAGCCCGGAAGGAAAATGCGTGGTGCCCGCCGATGTTTTCATATAATTGGATTGGCAGAAATGATACGTCCTGTCAATAATTTTGTGCTTCTTTCAGTGCGCCCATAATATATGCATACCCTACCGATAGCCAAAATTGGTGTAGGGTTATTATTTTGTTCAGCAAATTCGATTTTTTAATTATGTTTTGGCAAGAATAGGGGTATTTGGCCATCCTGTGCGTAGCGGGTGATAAACCCAACACTGTCTTTTTAGGACGACTAGCTCTGACAAATTTACAATCATTGCTCCTTACAATGGCTAAAAAATTTGGCAAACTGGGACCGGAGGGTGTTCCTCTGAGATTTACCGCAACCCGACTCACTATGAGAGAAAAGAATTTATTTTGCGAGCATTCCATTAATGGTGCTGAAGTTAACACTGATTTGAACTCATAAACGCACTTGAGCGAACATGAGTGGCGATGAATGGAACAATTTGCTCAGGCGGAAAGTTCGGTAACATGCAACTGGGTTGAATTCTTTATCTTTAAGATATTCATGGCCCTATGCATTGTGAATAGCTCTCTAATAGCCAGTTGCAGGAACGTAACATATGTATTCCATAAAGTTATGGGACCCATAAGCCATGGAAATCATTCAATAAGTGTTGCACAAACATTCATTAAATTCATTGGTCTAATAACTTATGGCATGGAGTTATGAGTTCCATAAGTAGACAAGATGGCGGATGCGCAATGAACCGCTTGGAGACTTAATTATTTGATTAAAGAGCTGTTCTAAGACAAATTGCCAGTTTGTTTACTCTTAGTGACTAATTATAATATGCATTAACAATTATTCATAGATTAAACTTTCGTAACTTTTATCCGGCGGTGGAATATTAGATCAAATATTCGAAGCTAGTAACTATTGGTAAATAGTTAAGTAACTAATAGATGTGTTCCTGCAACTCGAATATATTTTTGAGTTCTATAACTTTATGGATCTCATAACTATTGATTCCATAACTAAATTTTCTTGCAACCGGCCATAAGTCGTTTAAATACGCGTTTAAAAGCATAAGGTTTTTTGCCAAAGTGTTATTAAAAGCTTGACAATCCCTGTTTTACGCCGTACCTAAAACACAGCACGGTTACAAAAATCTTGCATGAAATTATTGAAGTTTTTCTACTGTGCATCGCGCTTCAACTCTACTATCGATACCTCTTCGAGTACGCTGCATAATTCGCAGGGTCTGAAACGATTGGAAAACAAGTGCTTTAACATGTAGCGACATGAGTGTCATCCATTCAACTTTCCTTATAATATGCTCCACGTATTCCATCCATGCTCATACTTGGTTGTCCCTTCCACTCATTTCTTATTAAAGTAATGTTTTATAATGGTTGACTTGTCTCAGGATGTATTAGCTAGTTGACCTATTCTAACTCACAGGGTTTTCATTGAACACTTCTTCCTCCCAGCTCTTCGTTGGAGATCTTAGCAGGTCATTCTCGCAGCTTGTTAGATCTTCATTGATTATATTACTTAGCGTCTGATATTAACTAAATTTACTTTTCGTGTATTCTATTTCTATGAATTTGTCTTTTTTTGTTCAAATATTCTCGCAGCTCTTCTTGTCTATGATGGTTGATTTTATTCTGGCAATGCTGGGTTTTGTTCATTTACTAAACTCAACGTTTCGCTCCTCGTGCTGGAAGCGTCATGAAGAGAATGAGTGTTAATCAGCTTCAGCTTGGTCTTATATAGAAGCATCGATGTCCGTTGCGCCATTGTTGGGCCGATTTGAATCTTTTGCGGGAGACGTTAGCCTTTGGATTTTTTCCCCACAAATCAGCCCAACGATGGTGCAATGGATATCGATGCTTCTATATAAGACCAAGCTGAAACTGGTTAACACTCATTCTCTTCATGACGCTTCCAGTACGAGGAGCGAAACGTTGAGTATAGAAAATATAACAAAACGCAGAATTGCCCGAAAGAAATCATTCTTCATGTATATTTTTCTATTTCACTATATTTACTTAGCGACCGATATTCTTTTTTCTTCAGCAATAATCATTTAAGCTTTGCTTCTAGCCTCCTTTCCTTAAGCTACTCTAAAGTCTTGAACATATTTTCCCTTTGTGAGGAGAAATTGCCCTTCGTCGGGAGATGCACCAAGCGGCAGCCTTGTTCGCCCAATGTCAAGAGATTTTGCAACCTGCGGCGTGGTTACATAAAAAGTAATCACCGCCGACTTTTCACCTCCTCCTCACCCTTCGGCGTTGAAATGCGCCGCTCGGCCTGTCTTCACGACTCTCCCTCCGGGAATTTCGTTCCCCCTTGTCGACGGGATTCAAGCCGCCCTCCCTCTTATTTGATTGTATAAGCCTGCTGTAATATGCATCGCCTATGTTATATCTATCTTTTGCGGCGTAGTTACCTACCCCAAGGTTGGTATCGTTTGGTGAAGGGTCAAATCATCCATACCCTCAGAACGTTCCACATCTAGTTGATAGCGTGGTTGTGCTGGAGAACGCTGTTTTTAAACGTATGCTCCGTTTGCTTTGGTCATATATGGAACCAATTCCAAGTTAAGCACAAAATTTAAGTGAGCTACTTTTGGGAATATAATTTACACATTGGTAGATTCCTACAGCTTATAAAATCGGATATTTAGTGGAATTTATGCATGATGCAGGAGTGAAAAATTGGATGTGGATGATTGCAAATTTTTCATTTCTGCGTCGATTCTATTAGTACCTACTGCGAGGTGCTGTAAAATATTTCCGCTGCTCTTGACTGTGTCCCACCATCAGCCTTGCAGAGATCGCACTGATATCGGTCTAATAGATGTTTGTGCACCAGGTAGTCACCTTAAGGTTTAGTGGCAGGGATGATTGCTCACTAGCATGCAATAACCGTTAAACGCATTATCATTGTGTTATTGACTGTTGTACTAATTAGGTATACTGTTAAATAACGGCCTTATGGAATTTGCACGGGGTAGTCTCCTCAAGGGTGTGTGGCAGAAAATGATTCCTCGCTATGCATGCAATAATCGTTAAATATTATCATAATATTATTCAATATCATAATAATGAGATATACCGTTATAATTATGGCCTAATGTAAATTTCGAGATAGTCGCCTCAAGGGAATGTGAGTGGGGGCATATATGGGGGGGGGGGGTGCTATATAATAGGCATATTCTTCTCTGGGCATGTAGCCGTAAAATACAGTATAACAATGGTATTCACTCCAATAATAATTATGCTGTTATATTACATATCTACATGTATGGGAATCGCGCGGACAATGCGGCTTTTAACTATTTTACCTGGGCGGGATCACCAAGTAGGAAGCCCTATGACAAATGAACGTTTTTGAAAAGGGCGTGGATTCCTTTTTCTTGGCTCAAATAGAGTTTGATGTTCAAGAGATTTGTAGTGCTAGTCTTTGGAGTCTATTGGCATCAACCTGTATCTGATGGAGGGACTCCGCTGGCCGTAAGTTAAAAGCTAGACTACCTCACCTTCGTGTTCGTGTATACCACAGGTAATAGATGAAGTGGTGGAGGTTTCTCGGGTTGTCTTCTGTGCTAATCAATATCCTTTGACGATAATTTCGAATTTCGCCAGGCCTTCAGCTACCTTATTCATGTCCGTAGGTTTTCGAGAAGCTAGCGGGAATGCTGGCCACACTGTCGTCCATGGAGACGGAAAATGCTGCAATTTACACTTTTTTCTAAGCAGTAGCTATTGGCTACTTTCATCATGGAGTAAGGAATGGTATATGTTCACTATGCCCTATTATTAGTTGTACTTCCACCTTACGTGCTCCTGTTACATCGCCTGACTCATTAATTTCGCCCCAATGGAGTTCGTATTTTATTTCTCTCCTTAGATAAATAATCGTACTCTTTCTCTCTTACTTTTTTCGTTCCTCGTTTTCTGTAAAAAAATTGGGATTGGAATCATTCATTGGAAAATATATTTGTTTAGGTATGTCTTTTTTGGAAAAATATAAAAAAACTGTTGAATGACACGCATACCTTATTATCCGCTCCCGTGTGTATCCGCCTATGAAATAGTTAGTAACAAGTGGTAGCCAGTAAATGTAGCATTTTGATTTTAAAAACTTCTTGATCTGGACTCAGAAGCGTGCAATCCACACAGATGGATTACGTAAGGCCAGAAATTACGCTGATAACCTTCAAGGGCCTCACGAAAGGATCTCTCCCCATTTACTTAGCGGAACACTTAAGAGTATGTCGGTAAATTGCTTGCATTACTGTCCAAACGCGTTAATGATTTCACCGAAAATAGTCCTTGCTATAATTTGGTGCAATCATCGTCGCGATCTCCTTGATCCTCAGAAATGTCTTCCATCAACTTCTCACCATTATGTCTGCGGTCCCTTTTGGCATTATAACTACTTATAGTGCATTAATAATTGCCATTGGCCTATCTGTATCCACCTCTCCTTCGAATTTTCATCGGGTATTGCCGCGTACAAAGACGCAGTCATGTTCAAACAAAGTATCAGATTCAAATAACAGATCTTAGATTGGATGATGATTTTTGGATGGATGAATCCCTGAATTCTCCGAAACGATTGGTGTGAAAATTAAAATATGAAACCCAGTTGAGGATCACATTGACGCCAGTCTACAAATTGCTAAACTCTTCTGCTGCGGTATGCTTCATTCTTTGTCATGAATAAGGAAGCAGGCAGTCACAAAAAGCAACGAAGACCGTAACCAACGACCGGCTTAATTTGGAAAAAGGTGTTAAAAACACCGAAGTAGTGTTTAAAATGTTGTTTATCATAATATACCGACTAGTCTAAACCAAATTCTAACGTTGAGAAACTAAGACTCCACCTCTGGCTCGCAATGTAAGAGAAGTCTTGTTGTATTAAATGCATTTGATCATATTATTAATTCATTAAATCAAAATAACTCTCCCTCGAAGGGTCCGCCGATTCCCTTGCGTTTCAACTATTAGGATCCACAAATATTTTCTCGGCTCCAACTTGGTTCTTTAATGAATTTCTCATGCCTTAAAAACTTCTAGATGTGGAGTCTCATTAATATTATCTCAGACGAGATAAATTTTAAATGCATAAAATAATTACTTTTTTAAGGTCGATGGATAACTGTTTTTTAGTAACCATTCCGCAGATTATATATTTGAAAGTTTCGCTTCCACAGTGGCATCGTGTGGATCCGCTTCCATTCACTTTCACTTTTCGTCATCTCTCCCTCTAATGCGCAAGCTGATGTTTCTTCGACCCTGGTATTAAAGTGGCTCAGGCCTGAATTCGAGAGTCAAAACAACTGCTTAGTTACATATTTTTATTTATTCAGTTAAAAAAACCTTCTCTTTCTGATGATATTGCTTACGTTTTGAAAACAAAATTACGGTGCAAAATGTGTAGATTAATCCTTGTCCAGCGATAGCCACCAATTGCAGCGCCTTTTGTGTGCATCTACCGCATTTTGACATCAATTAAGGCAGTAATTCGCATATAATTTTAAGGAATAAATAGTAAGATTCCTGTTTTCTTTTTATTCAATTTCCCAGGACTTTTCGCTTCTTTTAAGCCGTTTAAATTAGCGGCCTTAATATGATTTCTCGTTCAAATTGATGTTTTTGTAATTGGTGGTTTCAGATGTAAATTTATGAAATTTGTTTACATGATGACGATAACTTGTAACTTAGTCTTTCCACATGTTTTTATTTGGAACGACCCGTGTTTCGACCTTCTGAAGATGGCGTTAATCCCGGGTCGTTCTAAATGAAAATATGTGGAAAAACAGAGTTACAAGTTATCATAATGATGTTTTTGTGTTGTAATCAGATAAGTATCCCTAGGAGCCAATGCAAAAATCTCCACTTTCAAGGCTGAATTACAGTAAAAATGGCCGGGAAACTCCATTTATTTTTCATATCAGTTTAAATAACTGAGATGAAAAGATGTTATATTGAAGTTTTCTGGATTTCTGGAATAAGTGACCCTTATTAGAAAAGAAAAACTATGCAAATTCCACTTAGAGCAAATATAATGCACGATCCGGGTTTCGACACATTGTCATCTTCAGGTGAAACCACGATCCAGAACCTGAAGATGATATAATGTGTTGAAACGTGGAATTTGCATAGTTTTTCTTTTCTATCATGGAAAAATTCCACATAATTCACCCTGAAACCGTACGGTTTGCTAAAAGTGGCCCTTAAACCAGAGCCGCCTAAAAACGGCTCTAAGAGAGGGAGTGCATTTTTGACCCTGCTCATCCCTTAGAACGAGATATCTTAAAAGGTCTCAATTTAGGTCCCGGGAAGGGGGTTTATCTCTTCTCGCGGATCTCCGCCTTGCGTCTCGTGGTCGTGAATTTCAGTTCCTTCTTTCCGCTTTTTTCGCGCGCCTCGTGGCCTCGAGGGGCTTGGCAAGCAGGCTGGCCGCCTCCTCCTTCACGGTCACCCTCTCTCAACTCTCGGAAGATGCGCCCTGGGGTCGGGCCCTTCGTTGTTACAACGTCTCGCAAGGCTGTATAAAGCCTCCTTAAAAGTGGTTCCGGGTTCCTCCTCCCGGTCACGTCTTCTCTCCCCTCGCCATAGACCTTCAAAAGACCCAATTGGACTCCTGATGGCCGCAGGGTGAACTATGGATGTTTCCGTGGCTCAAAGTGCGTCAGGGTTGAAACCGCCGTACCGACAACTTTGCAAATACTTCAATTAGAAGTATTTAATAGCGTCTCCTATCCTGAGAGCATTTGAGGGTTTTGATGCGACGCCACAAAATACGTTTTCTAGATTTACGTCGCCTCGGTCTAATGCTGGTATTTTTTAAATCATGTTTCACTATTCTGTTCTCAAAAGGTGGAGTAATTTAGAAACCGTTCACCGTTGGAAAGAAAAAAATCACAAATTTTGTGAAATGTAGTTTTTTTCTACGCAGCAATATTATACAACAGGGAGTGACACTAAGATCCAAAACAAATTCTCAGTAGGATAATTCTTCAACTATTACTTTAATCTTTTTTTATGCTTTATAGAATTTTTGAACAGTAAATAATCGTGGATGATGTCATAAGCCTTTCTGGGCAGGCTGTCGTGCAGGCAGAGTCGTTTTTCCCTGCTGGTCCACCCCAAGAGACTCGCTTCCTTTTCCGCTTTGTGAAATCATTTTGGCGAATTTTCATATTTGTTTGCTCGAAAGTATCCATTGTACGTGAAGACAGGAAGGAACTATGCAAGGAAAATCGATATTTGTGCCCGAAAAGGGATCCTGGCACCAGCCAAGTTATTTATATGTGGATTCTCTTCCCAATCTTTAGAGGATATTATGGATTTTTCTACTGAAATAGTCATGGGAACAATGAAATTTAAACTTTCCTTTACGTCTTGGGATTTGATGTAAATTAATTGATTCCTACGTGCAGGAAATGTGTGTGCTACGTTGGTAAGGCCATGTTGAGAAAATGGAAAATAGTCGAATAGCGAAACAGATTGTTAATAGTGCAGTGTATGGTTTGAGATGACGGAACAGACCGAAAAAACAGGTCAAAACGTGGCGGTAAGAACTCTAGACAACAATATTAGGAGGGCTAAAATCAGGAGGGCGCGTATGAAGCAATGTATGACGGCAACTGAAACAAAATAAATATGCACGGATCGGGCCATTGTGGAGGAAATTATGAAAGTTGAATCAACTTTACAGACCTAACACCGAGCATTTAAATCTGCTGATTGTGCCTTCCTTGATAGGGAACAGTATGATGTCTCTGTATGTATGCTATTCCTTCATTTGTTTCTTATTTTAGTTAAAATGTCGGTTTTTAGATCCAGCTTGTGTACATTCAATGTTCGAAAGGTTCTTAGCCTCGCAACTTCACGTCACGACTCATCATAGTCTAGGCGAATGATTTTTCCACTGTGAATTTCACACAATTGTAGGATCACTAGCGGGTGACTCCGTTGAAGTAACTGCGCAACTAGTTCCGTGGTTCTTTGAAAATAAGAGGGAGTGTTTACTTTCTTTACCATTCTCATGTATCATGGTGTTTGGAGACCAATTTAAAGGTCGATGTGTAGGCTTGGAATCCCCTCATATCACAGATTAGTTTCCACGTGCTGTTGCTGTTCTAAACCCATAGATAAAATAAAAATGGATGGTACCGTATGGTAGAACAGCATAGTTGGATGCTAAATCCATTCAAATGCGGAATTGGCCATATTGAATAGTTAAGATGTTCTATAATTACGCCAAAACATTAGTGTTAACAGTACAACTGTCGCGGTGCTGTAATGTTTTATATATAAAATGCAAAATTGAAAAATATTTCTGAACATCACTGCACTAACCATTGAATTTATGGACGAATAGCGTGAGAGATATGATGAGTGGACTATTTTTCGTAAATAAAACAATGCTTTTTCGTTCATGAAGATGCCATCTACTCATCTATCTCATCTACTAGTGAACCTTTGGCTAATGCCTCGAATTTTTCCCTAATTGTGCAAATATTCGTTTCGCGGATAACATAAGTTTAAAGCCATTGAGTTTCATAAAAGAAGTGGGCGTGACTTTATGAGTCACATTTCCAAGTTGACACTTTCATCAGTTCATGGTTTGGGAATGGATTTGAATTGCATTGTGCTAAACAACTGCCTTTGTGACGAATATATGATTCAAAAATTATTCCGTTGTATATTAATTTTTCTTTTTGAATCTTTGTGTGGCGATTGAAAATTTAAATGCATCCTGAAAAAAATCTGCGAATGTACATGCATTCATAAAACGTATGGCCCTCCGTTTTCAAATTCGAAGGTTGCTGTTTCTACGGAGCCTCCCTACCCTTTCATGAATATCAATTGATTCCGTGCGTTGGGCGATAGAAGAGAAGTTTTTCAGACTATATGTGGGAATATAAAAGTGACTTCGCTAATTGGAGGCTGAGTATGACACTGGAAGAAATTATCTTATAGATATATTAGTAATCATTAGTTGCCGCTGCATTTTTTTCTAGTCATTCACTTTTTACGCCAAATACAACTTCCAACGCTTCATTACAATATGTCATCCTAGATAGTTTAGTATCATTTTCCCAGGAAAAAAGTATTGTTACATAACTTAATAAAAAATTATGCTATTATTAATAAACTTGTTGCTTGAGTTGATGTACATGGCATGCGTGGCTTTTTATGAAATTTGGGAAAATGGACGGATGCTTTTAACCGGAATTGTGCTGCTATGATGAGTTCAGGTGCTACCCTATTACACTTGTTTACCCCTTCTTTTATCTCTCAACACCCACTTAGGTGGTGTTTTTGATGGTTAATGTCATCCTTGCTATTCTCCAGATCATTTTGTTCATTTATTACTATTAATGAATGTCAGATTGAACTATGAAGCTTAAATATTGTTCTGACATGCTATTGCTGCAATCTGCTCAATAATCGACTTCTATTAGCGTGCTATAATGCATATAACTTAAGAACATACAATAAAGCGTGTCAACTATGTTAAATCGAGTCAAACTTTCACTTTTCCTTAGGCTTTTTTATTTAACGATGCGTTTCAACTCAGTGAGCCATCTTCATGTACAGTCCCTTGAATGAAACGAATATATTACTTAATGGCGCTAGAGCTGTAGACTTCTAACCAGGGGTTCCCGGTCCATTCCTTGTTTAATTCCTGTATCGTCGTTAGTAATACCCAATCAGTACCACTACTTAATACCCATAAATTATTGTGTGGCCCCTCAACATGGATATGCTAATTCCACGAAAGCCTTCCATTCTTCTCAGTTTTATCGGACCGATAAGATGAAATTCGTAAAAATATTTACAGAGGATGGTCAAAATCCGATTTTATTCCAGTTTTCAGTTAATCGCGTGAGCGAAAAAATTGAATAATACAAATAAATATCATAATACCATTTAAAAAATCAAAAGAGACCCTTGAGTCCTGAAAAAAACATTCAATATGCAAAACTTCAGCATAAGAGGAATATCATTATTTTTTAATGATCAGAACTATATTCCCAGATAAAAATGTTAATAATTAGATGTCGTGAGGAGGAACAGTCTAAAAATATTGGTAGAATACAGCTCATATCAGGTAATGCCGAGTTGTCTTTCGGATTATGAAGAACGTCACGGATTAAAGGTAAATGTGCATCTGGAAGAGGCGGGCACGTCGTGACCGAGCACGCCTCACCGCTTACCGCATCCTCTTTTCGATATCCCCTCCCATCCTCCACATTTTCCGCCACTCTTACCTCTTTTAAAGGATTTTTCTCAACCTTCTGCCTTTTTCCACTCAGCAAAGCCCCCAACTTTAACCCACCCGTCCTTTTCCTGCTCTCCCAGTCGTGCTTAACAAATTTAGCCTCTCCCTTCCCAGGTTTGGTTGGATTAACACCACTTCAAATGCATTTCGAAATGGTAAGAGTTTTAATCCAAAAATACTGATACAGCGAGGCTAGTAATTCGCAGGTCTCTAAGGAATCCGCCGCAAATAACCCATTAATGATAAAAGTGGCTCCACCTCCGCCAGGAGAGTCAAAGCAAAACCTGAATTCCATCTTTTCGTAGGTATTGTTTAATAATATTGCTTTCAATGATGACTTGCCTAAGCTATTGAAGAACAACGTAATTTTTACAAAATATTATTTGAATACTGCATTTTCAATGAACAATTTCTTTCTAGCTACAAAAGCCAGGGTATCCTGGGTAAGCTACGGTACCTAGGGTATCTGGCGTCCGTGACAAAACGGAAATGGTGATGCTTCCGTACAATATTTGTAGAAAAGTCATAAAATTAAAAACACCAGCTTCTCATTATCCATTAATGCTTGTAATTCGAACTATGGCGCCAGAAGAGGTTGAGAGGGAGGAGAAACTCTGGATTGTTGCCGTAAAGATGCCACGGTAAACAAAATTTCCCAAGCGTCACTTCAACCTATGAAAGAATGAACGTCAATCACATTTTTGTTTCCTTCTTTTTGTTCTTACTCGATAATCTCTTTATTTTTCGCATTAGATGTGGGGATGAGATTGTTTACTTTAAAATTATCCCATCTTTGGGGGATAATCTACACTCCACGCCTCTCTCTCGATGATGAGACCTCTGGCGGGGGCCAGTTCCGCCACCTGTTAGTAACACCTCTGTTAGGAACCTGTTAGGAACACCTCTCCAACATATAAGAGTAGATTGCACTCCCATTTCTATCAAACAAACGTATTTTCTTTAACATCAGCTTCCTTAGTAATTTGAGAATAACTCCAGGACTATGATGTTTGGTGCCTATATTTTATTGGCACCAACTTCATGGAAATATTTGGTTTTTTTAAATTTCTCTCCGCGAAAACGTCATATGTGTACATACTTTTTCCCCTGGTTAAACCCGTCCTTTAATTGAATATCGTGTTATTTTGAGCAGAATTTCGTGAATGAATGACGTGGAAAGAGTTTTTCTTGATATCAAAATGATGACGGGTGTTTCTTTGAGTAACTGGAGTATGAATTAAAGGTGATTTATGTAATATTACGTTTGAGTCATCTAAGGTAATTAGCCTTTCAAATGTTTTATTCATGTGTTTACCATTTGCTAAAACCTGAAGTTCCCATCATTTAAGTTAGTTATGTCATCAAGAAGAGGTCTATAGGCCAAGTTCGAATGATATACATATCAAGTGTTCATCGCGTTACTAATATTGCATAAGATGTCTTATCAATTGCTGTTTAACTCATGCTCGCATTTACTATCTACCGAACTCATGACGTATTGACTCGTCTGGATATCTTTGGTCACGCCGCTGTTATCATTTCATTTCGAAAGTTTCAATGAAGATGCATGGATCATCGCATCTGAATGAAGTTCAACTAATTATCTGCCCGGTGAGGCATAAAATAATTTTTATGGAATGGGTAAGCCATTCCGCTAAATCCTTCGCAGTGCCGAGAAGATATTTGATCACCATTTTTGGAGAAGTATGGGTCAAAACATATCACCTGACAATCGAGCTCGCCTGAAGCTTCGCCGATTCGTTCAAACTCCCATTCTGGTTTTTTCATGTCATACAGACATTCATATTTGGAAAGGGTTGATGTGGATCGGTAGATGACGAATGTCCTAGAAACGGCTGTATGGGTGATGAACTACAGAATAATCCTCGAAATTCAACGGCGTTTTTTTTTCTCTTGGCTAATCATTGCTATAGTTATCATCGGTACGATGATTTGGTCAAAGCGAACGAAGTTTTACCCGACGATTAGGACGGCAATGTATCTCTTCATTAACTCTTTATGACTTTTCGGACGATATGTATTTCATTTTTTATGGCTACCATCAACATTATAGATAAAAATCAATGTGAGAAATAGGGTTCATCTTATAGCGACAAGCGAGTCATAGACTCTGAGGTTGCTCCATGGGTGTTGCCGAAGAATGAAATCACAAATTGAAATTATTATTATTATGTATTTCACCGGTAAAGGTGAGTTTTGTTGAAAGTCAGAGAATCCGCTCCGGGCCTTTTACACAGTCCGGGGCCTATCTCCCTCTAATATATCCTTTTTCGCCTCTGCATAAGATCTACCCTTCCTAGTTTCCTTCTTAAGTAAGGAAGCTTCCTTCATAAGTTTCCTTTCCTTGCCCTCCATCTCGAACACTTCCTATTTAGTCTTCCATTCCGTCCATCTAACCTTCTCCATCCTTCTCCACACCCACATCTCAAATGCCTGCAGCCTATTCTCGTCCTCCTTTCTCAGGGTCCACGTTTCTGCCCCATACAACGCTACTCTCCACATCAAACTCTTCACCAGTCTCTTCTTCACATCCTTACCCAGTGTCCCCGTCATCAGCTCTCTTCTATTACTAAACGCCTCCTTAGCTAGCGCTATTCTCTTCCGTATGTCTTTACTAATATGCCTGTTTTCTTCTAGCGTGCTACCTAATTAATTAAACTGCTCTACTTGCTCTAGTTTGTGTCCTCCAACTTTAATCACCAGCTTCGCTTTCTCCGTCCTAGAGAATCTCATAACTATTGTTTTCTTATGATTTATCTTCATTCCGAATATCCCGCACTGCATATCTAAGGCATCTACTAAAGCTTGTAGTCTCTTCGAAGATCCACTAACCAATGCCTGATCGTCCGCGAATCTAACCGATTTGATAAGATGCCCTCCCACTTTGACTCCAACCTCAAGTTCTTCCCATGCCTGTCTTACCATTTCCTCAGCATAAATGTTGAAAAGCAACGGCGACAACGGACACCCTTGCCTTACCCCGCGACCTAGAGTTGCCCACCCTGGTTTACCATGAGCGCCCTTGGCGTCGTATATAAGTTTCGAATTGAAATAATTTTTAGTAAAATGTTACCACAATTTTTTTTCATAAATAGAGTAATTGTTGAGGTTTGTTTAAACAAGGGTAATTTTTATTTACATAATAAAATATCTTTAATAATAGTAGGTGTAATTGTCCGCATTCGCATATTTTTATTTGCAAACATTTTAATTGCTCTTGATTTAGCTTCGCTTTGGGATGGCTGTAAAAGCTTTCTCCTTCAATTATCGCACCTAACGCAATGCTGGTTATACTTTTATTGATACTCTTTTGTCCTTTTAGGAATCAATAATTAGGCAATTACACTATTCTTCTCTAATTCTGAGTGATGATCTGGTATATGGTGAGCTCTCAAGCACATTTTAGATTTTCCATGAACACTCAGTCCTTTTGGTCAACACTTATTTTATAGTAGAGAAGTTGGGCTAAGCCTGGGTTTTAATTTATTGCTTTTACCTTGAAATATTTCCTCAAGCAAGTATCTCTTTGTGATTGACGACGGTTACAGCTAACACATCATGCACCTAGTACATGAAAATGATATTTTTTGTATTATAGAATTACCAGTTATGTGATATTCCTCACCATTTTTATTCGCTGACAGGTTACAACGCTATATCGTTATCATCAAAGATAAAATACCTATGGTTTTATTTATTTTTATGTATTCTACCGGTAAAGGTAGGTTTGTTGAATGAATCTCCTCTCGGTTTTCTACACATTCAGGGGCCTATTTCGTTCTAGTGTATCATTTTCCGCCTTAGCATACGATCTACCCTTCTTCATCCCGTCCATGAAACCTTAGACTTCATCTACATATGGTACCTATCATACAAATTTTATGATTTTTAACTTTGGATATGATATTATAATATCTAAACTAGTAAAAATTTGTAAAATAATATCGACTCTTTAATTCTTTGACATTCTCACTTCAATTTTCCTTCAATCTCCGTAATGCAAAGATAAATATTTTATCGTGAAATAGAGATAATATTTTATAGGTCTCTAATTTCTGCGGGAGTCGTGGTTCTTCCCGGCGGCTGGTCGTGCATGAGGTAAAAGCATACAAATCGGACGGATGAGTCCAAATCGTCGACCTTGACGCCGTCTCTGCGTGAGAGTCGTAGCTAGTTCTTCTATTTGTGCTTCCTGAAAAACTTTATTTGCGAGTTTATAGCAGTTAGAATGTGGAAAACAAAAAACGGCGGTGCGTCGCAGCATCCCTTTCAGCAGTCCGAATGTTTCCGTCTTTCTGGCCCTTCCCCTCTCAGCCGGTATTCCATCTTCCTGTCGGCCATGAGACGGCGTTGACTCAACCTCCGAGGACGTCTTTCATCAGAGGAGCCGAAAGAGTATGTTTTCGTTCGTTGCTTCCAGATTTTTCTATAGGCGTTACTGTCTTGCGGAAACCTTGCCCGTTCTTTTGTCGCCACGAGAATCTTTCGTGAAAGTCATTTACTACGTCTCGGATTTTCTCTCTGTCTGTCATCAGCCGTTGGATCGTGTATTTTACGATTGGAAAGGTAATCCTCGATATACTCTTCCGGGTTATTGGAAAAAATGTAAATTTATTGGACGCGCAAATATGTTTTTTCACTGCTTCCCTATTTTTGTCTATCTAGTATTTTTTCATGGACGTCGAGAAATAATCGAGTTCATAACCATTATCTCTGAGAAATAACCAAGCACATTTCATTGGGTTTAGATACGTTTCAAAGTGTAAAGAGTTTCAAAAGTTTCGAGTTGTTGCGACTCGCCGAAGGCATTAGCAAAAAAAATATATGGCTAAAATGTATCGCGTAGCGGAAAATCTCTTTTTATCCGGTAAATACCGGGAGGCCTCTCTTTTCATTTAATCATACATAAAATTCTTGTAAAACTTAATTATGAGAAATTGGCATTGTTTTCATCCGTTTTGTACATGATATTTTTGGTTCCAAGGTTATCTAAAATTACTGTCCAAATCACCTTAAAAACAATTCGACCGAGTGAATAATATATTGATGTTTTATATGGCCAATGTCTTTTATCTGCTAAAGAGCTCTTTATACTTTGCTTACATAGTATCTCCTGTTTTTATTATCCAATGGAGAATCAAAACTAGTCTTCCACCCTTTTCATGTCGTTAGTGTGTATTCTAATTCGACATTGTGGTTCGTCTAATATTTTCGAGATGTGTGACGGAATTCCTTAGCATGCAAGGGAATCTCTGGCGTAAAATTGTTTTAATTCTTTTCCTTAGGCTAACTTCATGATTTATGCATTTTCTTAAGATTTGATTACGATTAATATTTTTTAGCGAGATATCTGTGTGGGGTCATGTCAAACTTGAGCTTTTGCTAGTTTGCATCGAGGAGCAATTTATTCGAAGCTTAGTCAAACTGTATAAACGATATTGAATACCAGCTCAAACTCTCAGAAATACAGAACTAAAGTGAAGGATAGATTGAGTATGAATCATTATCTACAGAAAAGTTAGCAAGAGTTGTTTGATCCATCAGAACCAGACATTTGACAGTTGACTCTCTATCTCAGCGAATTTTGAGAAAGATAAGACTACGGGATCCTTCCCGCTTTTTGTTGCTATTAAAGTATTTTAAATCCTCATAAAAATTAAGTTAACTTAAAAATGTGGAGGGACTATTTTTTATACGTTATGTTAGAGGCTCCCCTATGAAAAAAATTTTAAAGGTGTAACTTTTAATTATGATATTAATTTTTTATTCTCTTCCTCTAATAGACGATAGTTTTTGGAAATTTTAATATTGAATTAGTTGCAGTAAAAATATGGTTCTAATAATTTAAATGTACAAGTTTTAATCCTTGTGTTTTAATCCGTTGATGTTTCCCTTTAGGCATTACTTTTCCCCGTTCTTAAGTTACTCGACGTTAATGATACCAACTCAAGACCTCAGAAATTGAATAAAGTAGAGCTGAAAACTGGCCTAGACATAGGGTACGTACCATCTAGTGGTGCTATAAAAGACAATGGGAATGAGAGCTGAGACATTTGGAGGAGAATGGCGTTAGCAAATGAACATTAGTGATAGAAGGGAGCTGATGACGGGGACCTTAGGTGAGGATACATAGAAGAAGCTGGCGAGGAGCATTATAAGGAGTTGTGTGGCTCAGAAATGTGGACTCCGCAAGTAAACAAAATTAGGCTGTAGGCTTTTGAGATGTTGGGATGGAGAAGATACTATAAGCAGAATAAAAGACAAAAGATGAAGTTTGGATGATTAGGAAAGGAAGTTTATGGATGAGGATGGGAGGATGCAAAGTAGATGGCTGGAAGGGGTGATCGGGGGCTGAGGGTTACTCTATACCGTGGTGGAAAAATGTTGGGCAAGCGGAGATGAGGAAGAGAAAGAATATTTTTATGGACGGGACGAAGAAGAGCAGGACGACGCAAAGATAAAGAAGAACTTCTAGAGGTAGATAGGGCCCCGAGCGCGTAAAAATGTGGAGAACATTCTCCCACTTTCAATGCCATCAACCTGTAAGCGATAGATTTCGTACATTTTTCAAAGAACTACGGAACTAGCCGCGCAGTAATTTTAACGGAGTCACCCCCTAATTATCACAAAATTGTGTGAAATTCACTGTGGAAAAATCATACGCTCGCATACGGGTACCTGTAGCATTACATGCAGGGTACCTGTGAGGACAAATTGCTCTTTAAAGCCCACATAAGATTCACAGTGGAATAGGACGTATTGGCCGTTTAATGGGTTAGAGCGCTCGGCGCGAAACCGTGGGATCTGGGTTCGATTCCTGGTCCAGGCGAATGATTTATCCACTGCGAATTTCACACAGATTAGATTACGTAAATGTTATGTAACGTACCACCCCTAATCAAAACTGGTGGAACTTGGAAGAATAATGATGATCCTGATACCAAAATTCGCATGTTGCTCCGTCCTAACTGGGGAGCGATTAACAATACATGCGAGCACACTCATAGCCCAATGTCCTGTTGCCGCACAAAAAACATCTCGCGAAGGCCGACTCTCGTCCCCCCTCCCCACCGCTTCCCTGTAGACTCCCTCTTTCCCCTGCCGCCAGACATAGACGAAAGTGGCCCCGGAGCACGGAGCAGAGACGGACAAGAAGAGGGAATAATATGATCGGAGGATTCGTGACATATGAACATCTTCGCCGTGTGTGCTTTTTTCTTCTTCTCCCCTCTTGCCGTTGCCTCCCCTTCCCAAGGACGAGGTACGCTCTTCCCGGATGCGGTTAAAGGCAGTTCCAATCTACTGAACGTTTGCAGGATTGGTTCTCAAGGGATGGAGGTTGGTGGAAGATTAAAACCGGAGTGGGCCGCACGATCCGCCTTTCCTGATCTGTTTGATCCCCCCCTCTTCGTATTTTCTTGCACGTTACGCTTGCTGCACGAATCAATTGGTTCAAGTTTCCGATCAATAAAAATTGAGTCATGAATAGGTTGCCAATAAACGATAGTGCTTGCTGAAACGTTGTTTTTCAGGACGAGGTCACGGAGATGGAGAAGTTGTAAAAACAATTTGAAGTTTGAAGATAAATTTAGTAGCAGTCAGAATATGTTTTTTTCAGTCGGGGACATGCGTTGCAATGGTTTGTCAAGAATCATTTCACATCACCCAACAACGATATTGAAATTTTTAATATCCTGAGTAGCTTATGTACTACATGAAATCTCGTAAATGAGTGGCTTAGGTGCTAAATGAAATGTTGACAGGTGTGGAAATACGTATTTTGATTGTGTTGAATAATGTTTTTTCATTCAATACAGAGGCGTAAAGGGCTGATTGCTCAATTACTTATCTTAGTTATATAATCCCTGATTTAAACATGACAGCTGCCTTCATTGTTGCCTCATTAATGTGGCGCAATAGTAGTATATCGTCTTTGCCTGTACCGCCCGTTTAGAGCAATTATGCCAACCTTTTTCTTGTGCCGTAATGTATTGTGCAATCTGAAATGATTGAATAAAAAAAGTAATGAGAAATCCTATGATACTTAAGTTTTATAATGTCCTAACTGGATCACCTCGCCTGGCTGACACGGCTATTGTAACTTTATAAAACTAATATGAAATTTAAGCCTTGACAATTTACTATAGTTTTTCCCTCCTGTGTTACTTGAAAAGTTATACCATGTTTACGTGAAACTTTAATTCCATAGAGCCTTGAAATTTTCAATTTGTGGCGAATGTGATCCGTAAGAGGACTTTGCGGTTTAAATTTGTTTCAGATCCTAGTTTTCTCGGAGATCTTTAAGAGTTTCTGTTTTTAAATGAAAAATTGTTATTCACGTATTTCTTCTTTGCCCTTTAGAACATCGAGAAATCGGTAGAAAAACGATTTTAGAGGAATAATGAGGAATCTCTTTTCACTCAATATGACCTAAGCAATTGATTCCAGCTCCGTAGGTGATGAAATATCAATTTTAATTCTGTCTAATAATAAATTATCATTGAATTCAGAGGCGTTCAGGGCTGATTACTCAATTGCTTATCTCAGTTATATAAACCCTGGTTTAAACATAACAGCCGCCTTCGTTGTTGCCTCATTAATGTGGCGTAATAGTTATTTATTGTCTTTGCCTGCAACGCTCGTTTAGGGCAATTATGCCATTCTTTTTCTTGTACCGTAATGTTTTGTGGAAACTACTAGACGATTATGGGCTGAAAATGATGACAGACGGAAAAATAAATATGGATATTTTTCAAATGATTGCCAGAGTAGCTGCTCGTCACCTGGCAGTTGAAGTGAATAGGTCATTCCGGAATTTGTGACATAATTGTAGTAAATATATTTTGATCCTTGGGCTCGTAATAAATGAGAAACCGGGATGAATTTAAGTGTGAAATGCGTAAGGAAGGTTTATGAAAGCATACAAAAAAGGGGAGATGTTTTGCAAAGCATTCCCCAAATTCCCCACAGTTTAATTTTTACCCCGTCTCTCTCATCGATTATTCTTTCGACCGCTAACCAAAAGTCGGTTGCAGTGTATAAAAAAAACTCAGTTTACGAAAATGCTACGTTATCTGGTGGTTTATGATGAGGAATTATCATAAAACCTAGCCTAACAGTAATTGTTGAAGCCTGTAAAAATAACTGTGGACAGCCGAGTTACGGAAATTTGTGTTAAACTGTGGATCCCTTGTCGCCGTTCGCTGAGCGTGGGTCAGTCCATTGCCGGTTTTTTTCTCGCCCCTCCAGCCATTTTGTAATTTATACTTGATAGCGCTAATGTCCTCAGTTCTCGATTGCCTCTCCAAATAAACAACCTACATCAGATGCGAGGCTTTGTTCAAGAGAATATACGATCATTTATTTTGAAAAGAATGGTCTCACAATATATAGGCTGACATGAAATTGTATCACATCGATTCATTTATACCTCATACCGCCATCTATCAATCGTAAAATCTGATCCAAATGAAATTATTTAATGTAAATCTTCGCCTTTAATAATCCGATGATGGTTTCCGAGCACAAATGACTTTCTTCAAGAGCCAACAAACACATCATCAAGCCCTTTGTCCTCGAGAAAGGCGATTACCTTTAATCTCAATCACTGAATAAGAGTCTTGCGAGCGACATTATCTGAGAAGAGTCGGATAATAGAATCTGAGGGTTAATGCGATAAGCTAATTAATCGCCCTTGGTTGCGAGTGATAACGTTGAACTGATGGGATTTCAGTGGAAAAGAAATCTTCGTATCGAATGTGCCTAACATTTTAATCGTGAACGCGGGAATACCGTATAACGGAAAGAAGCAATCTTTCTTTGCTGAGTATACTCATGAATGTCACTATTACATTTAAATATACCGGTTTGGTGTCACTTATGGCCGCTTTTTCAAAAGGAATGCTTTTACATTGAATGACGTTAGATTGTCCGCTATCCATCAATCAATCCAATCTGCTGACTTTCTTGTACTTTTGATCATGAGGAATGAGGAAATATTAAGTCTCACCCTTTTTTAAACAGTTTGAACACACGCATTTAACAGCCTTTAACAGCTAAAATTTATCCTCATCGATCTCGGCGCTTATCCTGCCCATAGTTCCAAGTGTCATAGTT
Organism: Ceriagrion tenellum; assembly: GCA_963169105.1. NCBI lineage: Eukaryota > Metazoa > Arthropoda > Insecta > Odonata > Coenagrionidae > Ceriagrion > Ceriagrion tenellum. Next base: position 53,043,249 of record OY720637.1, read on the forward strand.
AGTGATGGCTTAAATATTAATCCATAGGCATAATTTATTCTTTTGGTTCACCGAACGTAATGGATGAGAAAGTGAGCGGTAAAAATTATATTGAAAATTAGTTTTAATAAGGTTGATATAGTCTTTAAGTTTTACTAATGTTTTCGTGCATTATATTTTAATCTGATTAACTCAACTCGGCCATTAATTTTAAATGTGAATTGATCATATCATTCTTGAATGGGGAATTCTGGCGTAACTCAGGGGTGGTAAGGGGTGGCTGTTGCACTCCCCCAAATATTTTGAAGGCGAAAAAATACTCGTAATATTCTTACAGCCAAGGTTTTCGTTACTCTGCGTACTTTATTTCAATGAAATTATTAAATCAAAGAGGTTATCTTAGAATATTATGGGGAAATAGAGAGTATTAGCAAAAAATTATGGTCAAAAATTGCGCATTAAAAGGCTTTCTAATATACCACTGTAATTCTGGACTGGGATACTATACATAACCCCCAGTTATCCCTGTCCCTCCAATGCTTAAATTAAATCAAATGCTTACATTAAGGCCATGACGGGACTATAGTATACTTCGTTTTCATGGATTAGGTAGATTTTTGAACAGATAGGTTTAAAATGTCGTTATTGCCGCGATGGATAAGAGACCATAATGGATGCGTTAAGACTTTGAAGTAGGCTAGTTGACAGGTAGTGTAGCTGATTTATTCATATGCCCCCTAATGCATGCTTCAAAATCTGTCAAGTAGTGCTAACGCAATGTATTGCATGTTCCCTGCATGACTCTTGTGTCACGTTTATATAGTTACATTATAGATTATTCTAGTAGTTTCGATAGAATTTGTAGTATACTGATTGTGAGGTGAATGTTGGTGAAAGTAGATTTCTTCACTGTAGTTCATGTTGGTGATAAGTCACCCCATGCTAAACACCCTTTTGGTGGCTTGCAGGGTAAGTAGATGTAGAATGGTATACTGCATCATGATAAGGTAGCGTGTCCGCGGAAGTTTTCGAACCTGCAACCATCGTGTCGCCAGCCAGGCGTGTACCTAACCTGTACCCCGGTACTATGACTTAAAGTTCTGTCAAGGACGTGTGGTTCGCCACATCATCACTTTCACAGATTGACGAGATCATCTTGTTATTATTTTTGATTGAAACACTCGCGTGAAACTACAGCTTTCGGTAAGTGAGTGTAAACATCGGCCCACTACGCCGGTGCCTGTAGAAGATTAGGTTTCGTAAGGCAAAACTCAATAGAAGATCAGTTGCTCACGTCTCATTAAGCGACCGGTGATAATGCAAAAGACCAGGAAAGTTATTTAAATTCCTCATTATATCGCCTTTTCACTCGGAGAGAGGAGAAAGTGAAAGCGAATGAGTTCGGCTGCGGAGGTTTATGCGTGGGACAGATTTGAATCTCAGACTTCCTCGATTTTGGTGGTTGAGAGCTCGAAACATTTCCCCATACCGTCACTCTTCTCAACTCTCGATATTCCTCCTACCACTCTTCATTCCATCGGTGAATTGCTTAGAATTACGGCTAACGGTGGAGGCTATTTGCGTCATTAGTACGGGTAGGAAGGTTAGAAAGGGGATTATTTGGGTATAGGTTGCAGTGTGGAAAGACTCCAGGCGTTGGCATTAGTCTTTTCTTAAGGCCTGTAACCACGGCGACTCTACCTTATGACTGACATAATTACAGGCATGACAGGATAACTGACATAACTGGCGAGGTCAACTGTCTAACTTTATAATTCTCTGTGTGAGCAAACAAATGGCATACTATCGATTGGCGGGTGATAGAATAACTGGAGAACGCCTGTCATTGGTAAGGATTAGAGCTTGTTCAATTTTTCCGACCATCTGTCAATAAATTCGTGCTCATTTGCATCTTCATTTACTTTTAAAAACAGAAATTAAGTTGTGTGAAGTGGCAGACAAAAAACGGGTGTTAAATATAGGTCCATCTGATGTGTGAGTATTAATATCACCATTACTTATTTTGTATGTGTATCATAATTCATTCTTTTGAGTAATTACGCATAGATACATGTTCAAAGAGTAGTTTTCTCATTACAAATGATGTATATAACATTGATGATGGTCGATTGAGGTAAACAATCCACCGCTCCTCTACTTGTGCTTATTATCACTGTAACAATTTGAACTTCCCTTTCGCACGCAAAGCAACCACCCGCGCTGAATTGTTTCCACGACTTGGTTGCTACCTGCGGCTTCGTGAGTATGTGACGGTGATATGTTGCTCACCATCAGTTGCAGCCATTTCATCAGACATGACCGGGCGAAGGATTGCAGATCAACTATGGCCCAATCATTTTTTCCATGATTACAGGGCTTTGACGAAAGGTGCCTAAGTGGCCAACAAGTGGAGTCGGACAACTGCAGTATAAGTGCTCTCCTTACCTGAAAAGGCTTCATCCAGGAGGGTTGTAATTTGAACGGCTGGAGATTATCCTGATCGCGTAACTTGGGAGTCACGTGGTTCAACCGCGAAGATTCAAGACGGTACTCCTAGGAAACTCACGCAGCCCACGCAGTTGAGTCAAAGAACTGCGGATCCGGCCGCACTCTAAATTTAACGGCGTCACCCGATAGTGGTCAAACATTTGCGTGAAATTTACAGGGGACAAATCATTCGCCTCGATGTTCGATAGAAAATTTTAATTTAATTTTTCTGCTGAAGATTCCACACGGGTGTCCCCCATTGAGTTTTTCTCGCGGGAGTATCGTTGAAGTAGTTGAAAATCGCGATTAGAGACGCAACAAACAGCGTATCAGTCTTAGATTTTCCCGGCGTATCTGGTGAATAAAGGTCTCTTGAGTATTCTACCGGGTTAGCAGCTAGGTATCTCCCAACGTTTTCCCCAATATCATGGTCTCAAAAAAATTGAACTTTGTTGTATTTCCGCACAATTTTATTATTACGCACCGACCTGTGTTACGTCAATACTATGCTATTATTAAGGTCGGGAATAGGAAATGTCTTGAGGATGACAGTGTTGTTGTAACCTAGGTCGGTGTGTGATTATGAACATTGTGTGGAAATATGACAGAATGATAGTTTTTTGAGATCATGATATGCGATCAGAGATAGATTGAGATTAGTACTTCGAAGAATTAAATATGGGAAATTGATTGTAGAACAGAAAGGTTTAAAATGTCGTTTTTTCCTTCGCTCGATAAGATGATGAACTACCATGATGGCTAGTTTTTGAAGTAGGTTTGTTGACAGGTAGTGCAACTGATTAATTCATATGCACCCTAGTGCATGGTTCTAATCTGCCCAGTAGTGATAACACCATGTTTTACATGTTCTTGCATGACTTTTGTGTCACGTTTACATAGTTACATTATAGATTAGTAGTTTCTATAGCATTTCGAGCTTACTATAGTGTGGTGTATGTTGGTAAAAGTAAATTTCTTCACTGTAGTTCACGTTAGTGATAAGTCACCTCCTGTCAAACACCCTTGTAGTGGCTTACAGGGTAATAACTAGTTGTAGATCTGTAAACAATTCCCACAACATATCGCCTGATTCGTTTAACTTCATGGAGCTGCTAACCCGGTGGAATACCCGAGAGACCTCTATTCAGCATATCAATCACTTAAGTCAGTCATCCGAATAAGTAAGACTCACCAAAATCTAAAACTTCTCGCCGTTGTATCTTGTGACTGCTTATTTTCGTGGTTGGCTTTATCTCGAACGGTTCAAACTTAACCCGCAAGATCGTCTATCCGGAAATCCAACGGTCCTATCGTATTATATATTACGACGCTTATAAAATTTGGCATGTTATACCTCGCTCTCCACCCATGTCATAATCTTTTGTGAAGATGTGAGGCAACCGAATGAATTCCCTGGATGAAATGAAAACTGGTCATCCTTTTGGGCCTGAAACCAGGAAGAGGGAATGTTATCGATGAATTCGGAGACCTATCGCTCCTGCTTTATAGCGGTCTGTCATCATATTGAATGTACCTCTTCCCGGGTTTTGGGCGGAGTCAACTGGTCCCCTCGATGATAAAAATTAAAATATTCCCGACCTATGGAGTTCATAGCCCCAGACGCGCGATAGACGTCGAACTCGTTTCCGAGGCTGATGCGGTGAAAAGTGAACCGAGATATAGGAGTCCTCTTTTTTTCTCTCCCTCTCTTGCCCCTTCCTTCTCGCCATGGAGTCTTTCCTGACACGCACGTGCCGGTTTGTTATACTCCGGTATCGAATTGTGTGCTGTCCACCGTCCCATCGCCTCGATGCGGTAACTCGATGCGAAAGGGCGCGGGAAAGATGCGGTTTCACCACTGAGGTCGTGTCCGCCACGAAAGTAGTTCAGATTGGGTAAAACTGGGGTAAATGCAGTAGCTCCTGTTGTCTCGTTTCTTCTCGCAGTGCACCCGCGGAGTCAAAAAAACCAATTATAACAGATGCAGCTCATAGCTGTTGAATCAAATTATAACAAAATTAACAATAAAAAAACCAAAGCAAAAACAAATCATAACAGATACAGCTCAATTTCAGCTCTCAAAGCTAGAACCAGAGACCTTGTTGTGTACCTGATGATAGCTCTGTGAGCTGAAACGCGTCGTACGCCTTCAAATATCTTGTGGAAAAGTGCAATTGTTGTATCTGTTACAATATGACGAACTTCCACGTTATATCGCCAGAATCTGGTGAAATTATTCAAATAACAAAGCCTAATTATTAACATATGGCCAAGGAAACGATCTGCTCTACTAATTTGTTTCAGACTGATCTGATCCTTCATTCACCTAAGGTATCTATCGAGATGTATTGAAAATATTCCGTATTGATTGAAATGAAAGAGTCCTTAAGTAAATTCAATCCTTAGGCATAACCTTGTTGAAGTTTGTTATGAATAATGACAATGACAACTATGTTTTCATCCGCAGAGTTTTTACTGGTAATACAAGTTTCAACGCTACTGCGTCAGTATCAGGTACCGGACAGTACTAATCCTAAGGTATCAGTCGAGATGTATAGGAAATATTCCCTGTCGAATTGAAATGAAAGTCCGTAAGTGAATTTAATCCTTTCATGAGTAACCATGTGGAAGCCCATCATGAATAGTGACAATAACAACTGTGTTTGAATCCACAGAATTTTTACTGGCAATACTAGTTTCAATGCTACTGCGTCAAAATCAGGTACCGGATAGTACCTGATGATGCAGTAGAGTTGAAACTACTAAAGTAGGTGGTACCAGTAAAAACTCTGTGGACTGAAACATATTTGTTATTGCCATTGTACGAATCCTTAAGTAACTCTGCTCCTCTGCACTAAAGTTTATCAATTCGTGTTTCAGCGTTTTAGTTTCCTCACCAATAACAGACTTCTATTTTAATTTTATCGGTCTACAAGTAATACATTAATGGTGGCATGCATCGGGAAATTTCTACTGGCTCTTACTATCTTTTCATTCAACCTCACACTGATGTATTGCTCCAAGTTTGCCGAATAATTTTCGTGTTGGGATGTAATAATCTTGAACATCATGCGAATTTCCACAGAAAAAATCATCCGCCTTGACCGTGATTCGAACCCGGATCCCTCGATTTCCGGCCGAGTGCTTTAGCCAGTTGAGCTAATTTTGTGTGACCTTTACGGGACTAGATGTTCTCGACTGCCGGACATACAATGTAACAATCAGTCGCTACTGAGCGCTTAGCGCCACCGCCCACGAGGAAAGATCGAACTTTGAACACAGAGAGGCGTTCACTCGTATTTGTTCCGTAAAAGTGAAACTCCGTGGCTAGTCCCGGATAGCTTGAAATTTGTCTTGAACATCATATTTGATAAATAACTTCGGTACATTTTATTCGAGCCTTTTTGAGGCACAATATTAATTTTAGTCTTTCAGTTTGATGATACTAGTATTCCTACTTACGACCAGAACCCATCTCTACCGACAGGTCTTCTCCAATGGTAATTTTTAAAATACCTACCTTCCTTGCTGATCCTTCATTCCTACTCTACCCCATCAGGTGTAGGTAACTTTAAGCGGTTCAAAATTTCAGCTCTTTACTTTTCAATTGCACAACAACGCATATTCTTATCTGCCAAAGCAATTACCGTCAAAGCTTAACAAATTCTTTTACAATCGACAACTTTTCTTCTAAAGCCGGAATACTAAAATGAAAGAGAGTGGAGAATCTCGAGCCTTCATAGCTTGTAGGTAGTGTTTCACTTTACCCCTACTTTTTTGTACAATGATATTTATGTTTAGACATACTTCTTCCAGTTTAATACGGAACCCAAATTCCCAGCAGACCTTCAATTCTTGGGAAACCAAGCAGAAGCGTGGGAAACCAAGCAGTCTCCCTGCTAGAATAAGTCAACATTTCTACTCGTCCTACGATATTTGCAGAGGGGTTTCCCTGCATGTTTATCAGAGAGGTTTTCACCAGTTGAAAAGTATATTCATGGACCATCTTAGGGAAAATATTTTACTTACAATGACGCACTCGTTACGGAGAGGAAGGAGGAAGGGTGATTTTTAAAGGGTCTCTCTCTTTGAGTGGCTTGCAATGTTTCCGCGTGGGACAAACCTTTTATCTTTTGCATTGTGGGAGAATTCCCGCTTCGAGAGAGCCCCCGAAGCTCGTTTCGAAATCTTAAATAGACCGGCGGCTCTGTTTTCTCTTCGCCCGAAAACGCGGAGGCCTCGCCGGGGGATCATTTGCCGAGCGTCCCTTTAAAAGATACGAGAAGAAAGGGACCGAGTGAGTGGTTGGGAATCGCTTCAACCCACTCAATGAGAGTTTTCGATTGGCATCGGATGGACGAGTGACCAACCTCTCTCTCTTGGCTTCTACTCACGGGCGGCCTCTCGCCGAATGTGTTGAACCTCATTCCCTGGCCCGTTCTCTGTCAATTCCTCGCCCGAGGAGATTGCTGTTTAAAGGAAAGTCATATTATTTTCTTCCTATTTACGGCACTGCCAAACAATTGAGCCCTCCATCCAAATGCTTCGGAAGTGACTTCTCTTTCCTCACTGCCATTTCTCGTCAAATTACCCTTAAGTTTATGTAGAGTTAAATGGCGAGAATGGGAGCAAATTTGAAGAAGACTGGTTAATTCGGATCTTAGTCTTTCGTAGCAATGTAAGTCTTCAGAAATTAGATGTCGGATTTTGCTGCCTTGTTGTTGATACTTCGAAATAAGTATATCAAGAAACTATGCCTGAATAAACTCTCTAGATTGGTAGCGAAAGATCTAACTCGACCAAAAAATGCAGTAGAGCCCGAGAACTATTTGTGTGAAAAGGCTATTTTTGATTGCTTAAATTCGAGTTATTTTCTATTTTAAGTTTCCTGACGAATATATTTTTCAATTAAAATGGTAGTAATTGAGAGAATCGTTCCGTATTTGTTTTTATCCCCCCACAACTCAATATCATTTTCCTTAGGGAATTGTTTAACCAAATTTGGCCCAGAACCACGGGCATTTTTACCTACTTACCAATATTCAGTTCACTGTTGGGGCCAGCATACCAAGTTATGAGATACATCAATGGGATTAGTTGACGGTGTCCTTATGGTCCAGCAAGCATGGCACGCGAAAGGATAACAAGTATTTACATCTAAGATAAACTTTGTCGGACAAGTTTCAAAAGAATGGTGCGTGACATATATTTCAAAATACGTCATGCGTGAATATGTTTTTGACGATGCGAGGTTTGGTGGTTATATTCCCAGTCCGAGTGAACATTTTTCCAATGATAAATGACAATTTTTGCGGAGCCCGAGTAATTTTCTGCAATTAAATGGCAATTTATCATACAAATTTCGTTTGTTTGATGGAAACATAACTAAAATTGGCTCTTTGGTCCGGGCAGAAGACCAAAAAAACACATTCTTCGTCCCCATTCGATTAGAATTTTTAGTATCTTACTTCTTTCTTTTGTAGGCTTTGAGCTCGCTATCATTGCGATTAATATGATTTGAGACGTACGTGAAAATTAATTTTTTCTAAGGGCTGACACTATGGAAAGTTGGGTCCTATACTTGACGGAAAGAAAACTTCGTAATTTTCCAATAATAAATGTTATAACTGACCTTTATAGATGTTATACACCATTGTGAAGTCGGCAGTTCAGACTACATTAAGGCAGATATGCATTCTCTCAAAATTTAGGTTTGCGTATACCTTAATATAACCTGAACTGGTAGCTTGAATAGGGCCACTATTCTGAATGAAATTGCGTTAACGCTATTTACCAGAATTAGCATTTGTTACGCTTTTGTTTAGAAGAGTTACACGCTATTCTTCGAAACAAAAGCGTAACGAAAGCTATTTCTGGCAGATAGCGTTTATGCTAATTCATTCATAATAGCAGCCTAGGTCGCATGCATGGAAAATGGTCGCATTCAACATTTATATGTGAATAATTGCAGTGTTAATATTTCGTCATATAGAAATATGGTGGGGTTTTATATTTATGTTTACTGATTCTAGGTTAAAAAGAAAATAATTATAGGTGTCTCAGAGCTTTCTAATGCTCAACAATGCCAGGTCCCTGTCTTCTTCTCTGGCGATTGCGTTCTTTTTTATTGCTTGCAATTTATAGGCTTCAGTATTCCTCAATTTTACTTTTCCTATTTATTTAAGATCTTCCAAGCCGCGTGAGTGTGTACATACAGAAGAGAATCTCCTTCCCCCAAAAATAAGCTATTATTTTAAATGAATTATGGCTCAATCAGATGACTATTTCAAAAATAAGAAATGGTCTACTATTAAGTCAGATATATTTAGGACCTGCTTTTTCCTCATAAATTTACCTGAAATGCCTGTTTAATTAGTGTTCATCGTTAGCTTCAAATTTTACCTGCCCAAGTTCTCATTCAGTTCATTACACCCCTCTCTGAAATGTGGGCTTTCTAATGGCACCTTTCTCCTTAAAATGTCTTCAGTGCGAGCAATATATGCTCGTCGGGCAAATCAAACTGCTGGAAGAAGTCGGAAAAAGGGAAAAGAAAGTAGATGGGGAAGATGTCTAGGGATGGGATAATTTACTCGTAGGTTGAAATTGAAACGAGAGTTATGTACAATTGAAAAAGACAAAGCTAATCATTTAAAAAGTGTGAAGACCTATATCCTTTTTTATTTTTCATAATGCTAATAGTAGGTTGTAATGTGTCACGGCATATCCTGCAACGTAATTAGTGATTTTTTTCAGTAGAGACATAACATAATTTGAAATACATTTGGATAATTACTGTCGAGGATTATTAGCGTATTTTTTATTTTTACTGCAAGAATAAATGTCTTTAGTTTACTGAAATGATTCCAGTTTGAAAATAAATATTAAATTTAACTGTAGAAATGAAAGTAACAGTTCCCTAGTACCTGATAGTGGTATCATGACATCTTTATTTATCTGTAAGACGTCTCTTTAAACGTCAGACGTACAATTTGTCTCGTACTGTTCGTGATTCTCAAATACAACTTCGTAGAGTTAGGGTGGATGGTGAGAACACGCTGATGAGGAAGGAAAATTTTCGGAGTCAGTAGGCGTATGAGATGTGGGCTTGGAGTGTGATGGGAGAAAGTTGTTGCGCAGGGGATAAAACCAATGAAGAGGTGTCGTTTTGTTGGTGGAAGCTTTTGGCCAGGTTCCACGTGCAAACTTCCACGCTTGATGGACGATAATTTCATGTTTCGATCGTGGATTTTGCCTCGTTGAAAGAGAGTCGGTGATGGTTCAGGCAGGCGAATCAAAATCCAAGCATTGCTGAGGATTAGAGAATTAACTCTGGTTGAGTGATAATTAATTGGATAATGGCTAATTGATTTCGGTCTATCGGGTGCCAAGGCAAGAGGTATACAGTATGGTTGTTAGTTATTCGTGCACAAGACGTAACGAGCAAGGTAAAATTTCTATTGAGGGAGTCATAAAAAATATATTGTTAAGGCAATCAACGATATAATCCAGAGATAATATATTAAATCTAGTAGGGAGGAATAGACAAGTATAACGACTTGCGGAACGAATCATTTGTCAGTTCGGGTTCTTGGGAACTGCAAATAATTATTTTTAGGTGCTGTGGAGAATGAATTTTAAGCTCAGGGGATATATGGTTGATTTAAAGTAAATGTAAAAGCTAATGTTAGATTTGTGGCTGTTATTTCCTTTGATGATTCCATTGAAATGTGTTTAGTCGTGTTCTCTCCATTTCACCAATGTAGTATCCTTTACTTTGAAAAACTTATCCCGCAACAGATCAGTGCCAGAATGCAGGAATATGTCTAACTCAATCTGCCTCTCTATCATACTGCCTCGAATTTCCCTTCCATAGTCCCTTCCATAGGCCCTTCCATAGAATATATCAGGCAACTGTGTTTTTTGCAAGTGCCTAAGATAAATAGATTACGTATGTACTAACCTGTATGGGTTGACTTTTCATGACTCAGTGGTACTCTCCTCCAATTGTACTTTCCAGGGTTTCACAGATTTCTCAACGATTTTTCTCTTCAAGTCAGCATGATTCCAAACGCCCTGTAGCGTCTGTCCTCCCATCTTCCCTATCTCCTTTCCAAAATCTTCTAAAAAATCCCATTTCCCTGTATTACTTTCTCCATCTACTTCTTTTGCCTTCTTTTGATACCCTCTAACTCTCATCAAGTTGACATTGCACTTGATATGACTGTTGAATTTTATGTAACTTTAACCCTGTCACAGTCACCGGAATTTGAATCGATTTACCCTTAATTTCCACGAGTTTATTAGTATTTTTTCTCAGGTTTGTGTTTTGCTATTGTTTATATTTTAGGTTTGAGGAATATTGATTGCAGAAAAGATTATGGAATTTTTATTTTTTAGTAAAATTGTCACTAATGAATCATTTAATCCTTTAAAAAAGCTGATCTGTGAATGCATGGCAATACACTGCTTTTCCCACTCAGAATAGAGCAAGCAAACGGCGATGTATCGTTGCGCGGCCCTTAAATACTACATTTCCTTTCCTTTAAATGCGCGTGACGTGTTCGATCTCCACGTCAGGGAGAAATGTCTGTAGGTTTGTGTAAGGGAAGCGCTCTAAATGGCTCAGTGATTTTCTTACACACTATCATGTTTATCGTAATTTGCTGCAGAATCGCTCGCACCTGGAACCGAGCATCGTTACCCAATCTTCTACGTCTTTCACTGGGTTTATGGAGGTTTCTCTGCCCACTTGCAGCGCTTAAACCCTTAATTTTATTTTGCCGCCCTCGTAAGATCGCAGCGCAAATCTAAGATGGTCTTACTCGGCCCGTATTTTTCGTGAAAGATCAGGAATGTATCAAGAGCGTCCTAACTTTGCCCACGCACACGTAATAGCGCTCCGTGATATTGCACGCCAAGATCATTTTTATTTCCAATGAGACATCATGGTACCATTACTTAAGGTTGCTTTACCCGACTTATAAATAAGTGCCAAATGGGAGCTCTCAGAAATGAATCTTGTGCGTGATGGAATCATATTGTGTATTGAAATGAGATGTCTTAAACATACTGTCTATAAGCAAAAATCGAGGTCAAAGATGGAACTTGTATTTCATATGAGTTGATCATATTCTATGGATAAGAAACAACTGGTAGAATTCTAATTACCTCTTTGATATGTGTGGGTAATAGTTCTGACTCTTATTAATCCAAGTACGGTTTTCAAAGGTTCAAATCCAATTACTCAAACATCAGGATGTAGAAATTCTTGTAATTTTTAATTTTCTTTTAACTTGCTTGAGTTGTAGAATTCTTGTCCTGGTAGTCATATTAATTAATAATATAATTTTCGGTAGCAAATCGTTCTGATTCTTAGCATTATATTCTAACACTGTAAGATTTTGGTTGATCGTTTATGCCATCGAGGCTGTCCATATACTTAGTAAGGGCAAGGGGAGAATGAAACAAAATATGTAATTATATACCTACTGACATGAAATCATTGCCCCACTCGGAGCCAAAAAATAATTCTGCATTATAATGATATAGTCCGATATCCAGTATTGTAAATTGAATGAGATCGTTTTATTAATATTTGAGTACGGAGGAGAAGGAAAAACCACCTGCGTTTCTTATTTCCCATCCAAACCGTCACTAGAGGATTTATGTGCCTAATTCTCAGGTTGGTAGGCCTGGTGATAGGATAAGGATAATGGTGGTATCGGTCGTGATTCGCCTTAAGGGGTTCCTTTTCGTGCTGCCAACGCTATCCCTCAAAAGACCTCTCTTACCGTGCTACCTCAACTGTATATTCGTGTTCATCCCTGCTCGTAAACGCGGGCCATTCGCAAAAGCGGAATCTCTGGTGATTGGATGCCGATAATCTTGCGGTTACGATAAGATCACGGTCGCAGTTTCCTTGGATGCTGAGTTGGCCGTGAGGGATGGACGTAAATTTTTTTTTGAGGGACTGACATTTTCGAGTTAAAATTTCAGAATTCTCTGGCTATCGAGTTTCGTAAAAGTGAAATGTTACGATGTCCATATCCATTTTTTTCCGAAAGAAACATTCTGGCAGTCAGTTTTGTTAATTCATCGTACAGCATCATATTCAAGTCAGTTATAGCATGATTATGAGCATTTTCTGAGGTTTCTCATATTTCCATCCGCTTCTTATTCTCTTTGTGGATGGCAGTTGTGGTTTTATCGCCCAATAAAAGTATGTTCTTGAAATAATTTCTGAATATACCCGGTTTCTAATACTCATTGAACAATCACAAAAACGAAAAACTGCGTTTGAATTTCACCATTGCAAGTTTTTTATGTTTCACCTATTTTATTTTAATCGTTACTATCCGTTTGTACATAAATACCCTGATAGTTTTTTTCAAATCTGATCGGAACGGATGACCTTGCCGTCATCAGAATTTTGAAAACAAACACATTGATGCAACTCTTATTTGAGAATAGTTTTTGATATGATACTCATTCACAAAAAGACAGCATTCATTAAATGTTATCCCTTTTATTGATTTTGTGGCAGCCCTATTGTCAGAGACGTATTAAATTATCTGTTCAGCTATCATGAACGGAATGGCGTGAATTTTTAATAAAAGTGACTATAACTATCAAAGAATGATTAAATGTTTTGTTTCTACGTTTTGAGGAAAGTTTCCTACTCATTAAGATAAGATTTGTGCGAAGAATATTTTTGGCTCTTCCAAACAATTTTATCCATTTTTTTATTTCATTGTGCTACCTATTTTTTTAATAGCCCTAAATGTTAAATTACGATATTTAATTGAACCTTCCTGTTTATGTTATCAAAAAATGGGATTTTTTTCACTTGTAACCGTGTTTGTAGAACCGCGTTAATTTACTTCTTTGCCCGTGGTGGCAGACACGGATGTGCTTAGGACACCTCCTTCATTTTTATTGCTTTCTAAGGTGTTATTAGATTGATATCTTGAGGTATAACTACATAATATCATGCTTTCTGTTCGTTTGGCACTTCATCATTTGGTCGGTAATTAATTTTTTTGGAAAACAGTTAAACCTGCTTGGTCAATGACCAGAACGCCATGCCGGTCCGAGCCTTTCGTTAAATTAGGGACTTCGTTTTCTCGCGAATCTGTTTGAATAGAAGGATTGGCTACCCATTGCGAGCATCCTGGGGCTTTATTTCGCCACCGACTGACTTCCGCCATCTCGGAAATCGCGCGATCTCCTTTCTCGTTGCGCAACGGAGGAAGGGGAGATGGAATTTGATGGACTCGGTCATAAATCCTCGCCTAAATCGCGGCGTCCGAAATTTTTGGACCGCGGATCGGAGAACGGCGAGTGAGGACTGTGAAGTGATTAATGGCATGTGAGGTAAGCATATCAAAGGGCGTGCCGCTGCCGGCAGCCGGTGGTGATCCTTGAAGCGATCCGAAAATTGCCCCAACCCCAAAATCAGACGAGCATTTGAGCGGACCCATTGAGAGATGATTTCCCACTTTGATCCCGTGGAAAGGTGTTCATCCCGATGGAGTGTGATGGATACAGTGCGCCAGAGGCTTGGGATTTCTGAGGAAACATGAAACAAATGCTTGGGAAAGATCACGATTGCTTTAACCGCTTTCTTAAACTTTTCTTCCCACATCACCTCGAGATACACGAAGAGCATAGTGCACAGTCACGAGTAATAGTGCGAAACATACACTAGGTGTTATGTCAGAGATTATTTCATGGCGAGTTTCGCTCTTTGGGAGGATATCTTTGTACTCGCGCGAGTGACTCTGTGCTATATCATTAGTGTATTTTTTCGTGATTTGGAAAAAAGTTAGTCTTTCTGAAATGACAATGCTGGGTTTGTCTTCCGCGGTGTCAATGCTTGTTATTTATGTGCTGGTCTTGGAAACACAATAAATTCAAGACGACGAGGCTGACAAATGTATGACTTAATTCAAGCTGTGAAATTCGCATGCGCTGGCGTCAACTGTGAAGGTGAATGTTGGGATTGGTCGGGATATCAAAGTCTACGGTCGAAGCTTTCAAATGCTCGCACACGCCTCCATAAACACCTTCTGGATCACAAAAATACATTGAGTTTGCTGTTTTAGTTTATTATCTAGTTTTAATCCAATCCAAGTCGAACCGTGTGCCAGTCTCAGGGCATCTCATTTGTTTCTTCAGCGGTGATTATCTTAAGACAAAGCTTTTTGTTGTACTTTGAATCTACTAGTTATTTTGGCGTTATAAATTCAGACATATCTTTTGGTGAAAATTATTTGGAGATGCATTAAGTAACCGTCAGGATAAAGTAGGACTTTTGAAAATGTATCTAATTTTTTTCCGTAGATACACACGCTATGTTAAGGTCTTATATTATTGAAAGGTACATTATTGTGGCTATGAGTTTTATTGAAATATTTGAAAGTTTGTAGAAAGGAATTTTTTGTGAAAATTTTATTACACTGTATACTGCGCTGGTTATAGATAAATAGTTGACTCAGTGAAGATGGTACACTAGGAGAGACGAACTGTCGCTAAATGCTAAGGAATTGAACACATAGGACTCATTCCTTGAGAATTTCCTGTAAACTATTTTTGGATCAACTGCAGCTAAACCTGATATGCTTATAAGACAAAAATTATCACCTTACAATTCAAGTAGGTATTTCACATATAAAATCAATGATATTTAATGGTGGAAAATTTTGATGGGCCCTCTGGTCCATGACCTGAACAGAGCCACCCTTTCTGGTTAATGAATGCCGCTAATTTCTCTTGACTGAATGATAATGAACTTAAATTTAACAAATGCCAAGTCAGATAAAAACGTTTAACATTTTATAAGATTTTATACCACATTTGCTTCTTTCATTTTTGTGCATATACTCGGTAATAAATTGAAAATTTTGGGACCCAATTATGTAAATAATCTTTTACCGAAGGTTATTCTTGGTTTAAACATAATTAATCATTTCATTTCTGAAGATGCACTAACGCTTTCCTTCATCACCTAATATTTTCAGAATCTAAAAAATATAAGTTTAAATGGTTGCGTTTTGAGACACAGTGATAATGAAATTGAGAGAGAATTATCGTAAGAAATTTAAAAAAAAAATAATACATCCCGCGATTTTAGGCAGGTATAATTACGGTACTGGATGAGAGAATGATGTCCCTTGGCCAATGTTTAGTAACTTACTCCTAATCCCAGTGGGCCAATTCAACTCTTCCCCGTGACTGTAGATGCAGCTTTCTCTTCAAGGTTTGCTTGAATAATTAGTTTTGTGAGACGTATCAAAACCTAATTAAATCCGAATACTTCAGGCGCGACTTCGATGGAGTTCAGAGTATCCATTTTTTTATGGCAAACATTTTTACTTTTCCTCTTTTTATTTAGTGTTGCGAGCATCTTCACCTTGATGAAGCACCTTGGGGATATCCCAAGGCAGAACCGGATGCATCGGGATACGACAAAAAAAAACCGTGGAAAAGTACAAAGTTTCGCCATTAAAATGAAGAACCGGATTAATTAAACCCAACTGGGAACGTTGCCGGTGGGGGATCATGTTATGCTACTAATCTAAATTTGCTCCCGCTGGTGCACCTGTGGGAAATGTAATGCTAGTCAAGGTGTAACCATGCCAGCAGGGTCGAAAGACGCTTGGTCATCCTGGGTTATTGGCGGGCCATTTTGCGCGGAGCTACGAAGCCACTTGCCGCGAGTTTCCTCATTGTCTCCCCCTCGTCTCTCTTCCCTCACGTACGTCTTCTCACGCCTTCCTTTAATCATCTGCCGAGGGATAATGACCGCATCGCAGTTCGATTCGTTTGCCGACGAACAGGGCATCAATTGTATGCCTTCTCCAATTCTACTTTGACTGGTGAGGTTTAGTGCGTCGCGAAATTAAAAAAAAATATGGTAATGTGAGCAATTTTTTTGTCCGCCTACAGATTTGCGTGAAGCTTTGCTGGTGTGATCTTATTTGTAATATCCGTTGATCAAAGGCGAAAATTCATTTTATCGAGTTATTTTTTGTAATCTATACACAATCTGAGCACGCAGTCTAATAGCCCGCTAGATATATTTATGCAAACATTTGATGCTTATGTACAGATTTACTTTCAAACGCTAAATTTTTTGCATGTATATATTTTTTTCTACAATTTTATATGTAATTATGAAAGTTGCATACAAATATTTAGGTGTCCCGATGATTTTCATATTCGAAAAAAAAACATTTTTACGTGATTTACGCTCAAATTCCGAATACAAAGCTCAAAGTCATACTCGTACAAAGACGTACAAAGACATGCAAAGTCGTACAAAGACATGCAAAGTCGTACAAAGTCAAGCTGAACTCAAGTCATAACTTGCTTTGATAATTGCAAAAATTTAAAGTGAACGCATTTATTACTAAATTCCTCTGCTTCATGCATGATGAGTGTCCTCTGCGTAAATAGATGTAATTATTAATTAAGTTCAATCAAGGTTAAACAAAGTGATATCCTTGAAATGTCGCATAACTGGTATATTCCATCACAATCCCTGGCGACATCGATGATTATCTCTACTTTCGGCAATCGTCGTAAGTGGTGGAAGCGCGTATTGCATGCAGGTATTTACTTCGGTGGCTTGTAATTAGAAAATGATTACCACAAATACGTAAATATCCGATAGAAAAAGAACCTCTTAGGCTAAACTCGAGGCCGCGTCCATAGATAAGCTAACAGCCTTCATCCTCGTACTTTCATTTCTAATTTTAGCGCAAAAATTATGTACTCTCAAGTTTGGATTTGAATTATAAATATAATGGTACATAAAATTGAAAGCACGTTGTATTTTACATAAGCTTATTTCATTTTGTGTGGAAAAATTGTTGCAAAATTTGTTTCATGACCCCTACGATTTTATATCGTATTGGGAGAAATAAGTGCCGATTTTTCGACATATCGACACCAAACGGTCTCTTTGTAATTTCCAAAAGCAATAAATTCAACTTCGATCTAAATGAAATTTTCGCATCGTGAAGGTGAGCTTTATCTAAACGTGACTGTTGGCTTTCAATTCATTGTAATTGCCAAAAAAGGTCATATCACTTTGGTGCATCAGCCTTTTCCTAAGGAAAGGATGGCCCCAAAAAAAAACACGATCTCGCTCTTGTTTGAGCGGAGTGGAGTTTTAGCAGTCCCCGTGTAATCACCCTATCCAATGCTTCCTCCTCCGTCTCGTTTCCCATCTTTTCAACCCTCTTTCCCCTCCTTCTCTCCCCCCTTTTCCCTTCCCCCCAACCTCCAGTACAGTCCCGAAGCGAACACGATTTGCCCTTTCGCCTTTTCCTCATACTATTCCTGCAAAGCGTCTCTCTCCGGCGACCTCCACGTATCGTTTCTTACAGCCCTTAAAAAAAGTCTTCGTTTTCTTTTTTCCTCTGCTCACCGGAAATTCCTCGTCGTCTCGTGCATGAGTGGGTGTTTGTGTGTGTGTCTTTGAGTTCGCCCTCAACTCTGTGCTGCGTGGGATGATGGAATGGTCGTCAGGATAGCTGGTTATCACCTCTTCGAGTATTCAAATTCAAGCGATGAAGTTGGTTTGTATAAAAAAATCTATATTTCCCCGGAATTTCCCTCAAGGATCCATTCAATTGAATCCGATGGCGGAAACCATCTTTGGTATCGAGACTGTCTGGCCACCTATAGGCAAAGAGTTCGAGTCTCACCTCCGTTTTGTTTGTCCTTTGATTGAGGTATTAGGTTAGAGAGTGCGGTGTAGCCGTATAAGTTGGACCACTTAACTGTCCAATTCTGCAAATATTGAGAGTTCCGCTCTAAGTTCTCCATGTGGGCCTAATGGAGAACATTATTGCCAAAGTTATGCTCCAGATGCTCACTCCTAAGCCACGTGGGCGACTATTTACAACCCTGAGCTAAATTATAATTAAGTTACCTCAGTGAATAATATTTGAACATTGGACAACTTCTAGTTTTGCAGTTAATATGCTGCTTATCTTTATATTAATTTTCCTTCTACCATTGGTAACATCGCACCTTCAGCCTTAGAGTGACGCACAGGAAACGCCTAAGGAGTTTATACTATCAACTAAACGTGCAATGAACTATACCAGAGTTCATTTTCCTGCTTTCATCTTTCGAAGGTCATTTGGTGAGTCATACTTTCAATTAGTATGCCTAGTGTTGCCCTATTCTCGCGTTTTTATGCCTCAACGGTTCCTCAGGTGACTTGGAAAGGCTCAGCAGTTTTTCGTCTGCTGTGATGGAACTAAGCAAAGAGTAAAACAAACGGCTGAATGATTTGCGCGAGGGTTCCGGAATTAGGAAGGTCCGCGGTTCAATTCCCGGTCCTGGAAGTCTTTCATCCTTTGGAAGTGTCAGGACCCAGGGAATTTCATCCTTCTGATTTTGGTTATGGCGCCACAGACACCTTAGATTGTTCACCAACCAATGCTCTGCGTATGACATTTGAGCTTAACCTCACCCCGCTTTGAAAAAGTTCCACTCACAATCAGCCAACCCTACTATTACGTAAGATTTGTATAGGCAAAAATTATCTTGAATCATAAAAATCACTTTGGTCTGGCTTTTCCGTCAAGGTAATAGTCGTCGATTAAACGAGGAGCCATTAATTTATTATTAACAAATAGAAAACAGAACTTATTAACAAATTACTTATAATCTTGAAGTAAATTGCGAAATATAACGAAGTATCCTCGCCGTTCGATCCTTCCGTTAAAACTGTCTTGTTTCTCATTGAGTTTTTCATGGAAAGAGTGAATACCCCCAGCAGAGAATACAAGTTAAAATTCACCGTCCTCAAAAGTTAATGAAAATGACGTAGCAGGGAACAACCAATCCAGTCCCGGATGTCTTTTTTATAATTGGTGTATTTTGGCATATCGAACGACTTTCTCCGGCCGTTCCAAGTCGGCCAATTCCATCAGCATTGAAGAATCGTGTCACATGATAACACTGCTCTCTGGCCGTCAATTTCTCTCCGAGGGTGCTAAAGAGGTTTGCAATCATTGCCTCAGCTGGTGGGCGTCGGCACTTCGCTTCGCCAAAATCGTTGGCTAGTCTTCTTCAACGCCGGGCGGGCGTGGATTATTTGGAGGAAGTAGCTGGATAGTGGAGTGAAAGCGGCTCGACTTGACCACGAAACCGATAGCTTTTGAAAGGCTCTGACATTATACCAAAACGATGATCAATATAATTTTAACCCGCGCGTCGTAATGTAAAATATATTATTTTTTGATGTATGTTCTTTAGGAGATATAATATGACGTGTAACACTTTTAGTGAGTAAGAGTTGGACATTTTACCCAATTTTGTTCGCTCTGAAATCCATGGATAAAGCCTGGATTCGGGATAAATTATGTGTTCTCCCGGAAGCTAAAATTTTTATTGGCCACAAATCATAATAAAAAGGTTTTGGTTTGTAATCCTCCGCATTGTATGCTGGGCAGAGCAAATTATGTGTCTGGATACATTAAATGTAGGAACAACGTAAATTAGTCACTTGAAATGGTATAACAGAAACAACAATTGAACTTTTCCACAGGATGTTTTAATGAGTACGACGCGTTTCAGCTCACAGAGCCATCATCAGGTACAAGACTGAAACGTGAACTTGATGATGGCTCTGTGAGCAGAAACGCGTCGTACTCTTAAAACATCCTTTGGGCAAGTGCTATTGTTGTTTGTGTTATAATGTGACGAATTTCCACAATATCTCGACTGAATCTGTTGAAATCAACTTGTAGATGTGTTTATCATGCACTTTCAAAATCTTTTTCTGCCGGAAAATGTTTGGAATCGTTTTGATAAATAGACGAAGCTATTCAGTTCACGCTCCGAACTCCACCCTCTCGTGAGAAATCACAGAGATGACCTATCATCAGTTCAGGTTCACGTTTGCATAAACAGCTGATAAAGGCATGACGTATAGTCGGTACTAGCAAAGGCGGGAACATATCTGCAACTGTTAGGCAAATTGCTACGCGATAACTTTTATGGTTCTTTCTTTTTCGAATCGTTTGCTTCCTCGATATGCGTCCGTTCCACCTTGGGATGTCCGTCTGTTGGCCGCTCTGTGACCCTGGAGCGCAAAGGCATCGGAGAGAAAAACCACGCTCAGGGTCAGCGCACTGACCTCTGAAATGTCTTCACCTTATCCGCTCAACCTTGGGGTATTCGAATCAATGGTGGGAAATTACAGAGCGACGCGTAATGCGTGCTCGCCTCCGGAAAGGAAATGGAAGGCATTCTTAAGTAATGGCCGTTAAGTTCCTGGCACTTTTGCTGTGCTACATGGTGTTACACATAATGACGTCTCCCGTGAGGTTATTTTAGCTCTTATTTGAGTAGCGCATTCTTTGGCACTAATAATAATCGAAACTTTTTTCATCCAGGTAAATTCATTGATTTCTGTCTTAGACAAATTTAGATCAATATCTTGATCTTGTTGTGTCAATTTCCAAAATTCCAGTGTGCGAATGAAAAAATATTTTCGTTTTAAAAGCTTATAAAACGTGTAAATAGTGACTCAAACAAAATATTAAAAATGGTGATTCATATAGCCATCTGGAAGACGGCGTGGGACCCCAGTTTTCCATGGAACAGTTTGACTAACGCTGCGCTAGAAGAAAACATTAGCGTAATGCACAAGCGTTAAAGTGATGTAGTATAGAGATATAGCAGTATTATATTACTACGTATTGTTTCTATGAGCTTGTGTGTTTTGTATGTAATATCGGCGGTGCCGATATTTTTACCAATTTCTTCATAATGTTAAAAGGTAAATGTAATATAATGTGTCTCTCATGTCCCCTTTTGCATAGCCACGCTCGTGGCAGTTATTTTCGTTCAGAATATGAAGTTCACTTCAAAATCAATTGAACGTCGAGAAAAGAGCAATTTCCATGACGTGGCATTAATCACTGATGTTTTTTATAACCAAGGCGCACGCAATTCTTCCTCGCGAATACCTTCAACCCTTTGTTTGTATACAAAGAATATAAACAATGAATGGGACGGTCTTAAAAGAAATATGGAATTGGGAAAACTAAGCCTTAGAATTCAGAGGATGGGTCTTAAAGGGGCCAGGGAATGTTGAATTGAGCTTATATCTCGCTCAATAGGGTTCTTATCCTAAAGTCTAGTTTTTTTCGTGCTGAAATAATAGAGGCTGAAACTACCAGCGCATTACGTTTTGGTGAAGACCGTTGGATAACTGAAACATATTTTCTTTCCCTATAAGGCGCGCGCTGAATGTTAACGTATCTTTTTAACCGCTGTTTATTATATACCTTCAACTTACTCACCGTCGCAATTGTTGGTTGGAATGTCTTTCGTTGCACGTCGCCGATGGAACGTGAAAAATTGGCGCGCGATTGCCGCAACGTTTCCGACACTCGTGGATAATTGCATTGCTTGGGAAGATACTGTTATAACGTTTTCCTTCAGTGTCACTCATGAATGGAGCGCAATATTAAGAGATCGTGTGCTTGCCGGACAGTTCTTCCGGCTTTTTCCGCCGTCTCAATCGTATCTATTCACTTGTCGTGCGATGATCGCCTTGAAATAGTGACAGGTGAATGCAGAACATACATGTTTTGCACTAGCTTTTTCCGAGGTAAGTCAGCATTGGAAATCTTTCTCTCATCTTTAACTTAGATCACTATGGTGGTGAAAGGTAGCCTATTCGAGAAGTGCGCTCTGCTGTTGAATGAAAGCCACAAGTTTAGAATTGGGTGATACCTGTAAAAATCACTGCTACCCTCTTCCTATGTTCATCCTCAATTGACTGTGTTTGTTGAGTCGTGGAAACAAGAGAGACTTATTCTTGTTAAAGTTTAATCTAAAAGGTGGCGCTAGAGGCGTTAAAAATCGAGTCGTTGAGTCCCCAGCCATTACGACATTTTAAAAATACGATGTGATTGATTGTTATGATGGCCATTTTTAAGGACTATTTCGATCGTGATACAAGAGTGAGAATACTTATTAACTGCTGATTTTAGGAATGGAATAGGCTCTTAAAACTGTTTTAAACTTTCTTGGATCATATGACTGATTATCGTATGAAACGTTCGAGTTATTTCCCGCGTTCAGAATTGGTTAAAGTCCTACCTTTCTTCTCCAGTGCTGGACACATTTTCTTAGATAGGTAATTGCCTGAAGAACGTAAAGGAATCCTTCTAACGGCTATCATCAGGAAGTAGTCTCCAGCATTGCCCGGATACATTCGATTTTAATCGATTTTGTTGTAGAAAATATCGCGGAAAAATCAAGTTGATGAAAAGACTGCCAACCCCGCATTGATCGTTTTGAATTCATATGAATTTCATGCTTGTCAGCAAACGTTACCTTTAAGTGGCTGTTTAAACATAAGAGATAGGTTTTTGGTCTCATCAACTTTGGACCTCTGTTTCTCTCGGATTTCCCATTGAATCGGCATCCCCAAGTATTTGTCTAATTTTCATGTAGATCTGAATGATCCATCTCAATCTCCGTCACCCAAGTAGTCGTTTTTTACTCGAGCATCCATCCAGCATTATCTCTATATTAAATTCCTGCCTCTTCTCTGTTCATGTCTTGGCTACCGAAGTCTTCTACTCTTTTTACTACATTATTTCTGAATCTTTATGAAATCCTCTTCCTTACTCATTTGTCCTCCTTCTTTTATATGTAATCTTCGTTTAGCGTGCCGTCACGAATTCTAGGAATTTACTCTAAAATACATAAGATTTTTCTCTACTTGCTTGTACGTTTCCCGTATGTACATTTTTACATACAAGACTACAGGTCGTATATTTTTGTGTTGTCTTAATATAGTTTTGAAAATATTGTATACCTTACAAAGTTTTGCGAAGCCCAGTAGCATATGTATGTATCAACTTCATATTCATTCCTATATTTTCAAATGAACCAATAGTACCGCCCTTCTGCTCAAGGACTAGGCAAGCGACATGTAGCTATATCCTATAAAACTTTTCTTTTCAGAAAAGGTCACGTGCCTAGGACTATTCAATTGACGAGTCTTCTGCGTTGAATCGTATTGATTTCGATACATAATTAAGGATTTCACCAAATATCGGTGGCTATGATCAATTATCGTCGCATTCCCTCCTCAATCCTCGGAAATTGGGGCTGGTCAAGTTTAGCATCAGCTGTCGAAGGTTTTGGACTCGTCCAATTCGTCCAAGTGTATTCATAGCAATCGAAAACGAATGAGAGCGCTCCACCTCGGACGCTCCCCGCCATTTCCCGAGGTTAGAGATATCTCGTGAATTTTCTCCGAGGAGGTGAGGGAGAACTTTCAAGGGCAGCCTTTGGTAGAGTGGAAAATATTTTTTCCATTGATTCCATCAACAGTTCGCTTTTCATTCGTTGCCATTTTAAGGGTGGCGATCAGAGTGAGAAAATTTAACCCTCTATCACACTGAGTGACCTAGAGGTAACGTAGACAAGAGTATTTTATCGTCTCTGATTAGGTTTCTTTACGTCTATATGCCTTTGTGACATCAATTTTACAGTTTGAAAACGAAAATATCTTATCTCATTCGTAACTTTTTGTTCCTGGTTCTCCCACGATGGAAAAACGTGAAATACTGCACATGGTGGACGAAAAAAATCGGTGTAAAATCGGGCTAAACGTTGTTTCTGGTAATGACTTCGTCATTTCTGAGAATTATTAAAGATTTCATAATCAGTTTATTGAGGCTTGAATTATTATTACGTTTTCCATATAATCTATTACATATGGTGATGGGTTGGTTATAGGCGGCCCAATAATTGAGGGAATGATTTGGGCAGTCATCAGGAACATATGACGACCGGTAAATTCATGTTTAGTGGCTTTTTACAATTATATTGATAATTAGTGTTAGTTACCACTTATGGGAATTTTCAGGAGGCTTCTAATGTATGCCTGTGCGTGAGAAGTAAACCATTGGGTCTAATTTTTTCCAAAGTTCCTTCTCTAATTATTCTCTACTTTGGTATCAAAACTATCGTAGTTACAAGCGATGCGATGTAGGACTTTTCAAAGTTGCGATACAAAGTTGCGAGTTGCGAAGTTGGATATTGCGATGTAGGACTTAACAAAGAAAGTGGTCAGAGAATCTCATGATAAGATTATGCAGCCTTAGTAAACTCGTCACTATCGAAGTTTCGGGTGACTGCATTTTATTCCACATCATAAAGTCGCATATATTGTGTTTAATCGCGCTCCATGGCGTATCGTATCAATATTGCCTATTGCATTTCCATCGTATACTCCATGATATTGCACGTCATTGGCCTACCATTATGACTCCTGATATCGCACATTGGCAGAACGCGATGTATCGTTCTTCTTAGGGATTCATTATCGGCGTTTCATAAATCACGCACCGGTACATAGCAATACGCAGCACAGCCCGAGCAGGAGGTTGCTTTCTGTATCGGTATTCCTCATGCGGATATTTGTTCTCCGTTACGGCGCGTAACCAGCGATGGTCTGAGGAAAGAAGGAGAAATGGAAAGAAACACTTGTGCCGGAGGCACAATGCCGTCCGCGATGAGACGGCACTCAGCGGCGGTGTCGCCTTATCGCCAAGACATCGATATCACGTCACTATCCGATCGAGCAGGTGACATGGTCATTGATCAAGCGAGGATAAATAAAAGTGGGAAGCGTAGGGGTACATAATCTGTGGTTATGCCACATATTTCTCAGCGGGCTAGATGAGGCTCCCAAAGACCATGGTGTGGACGGACCCTCGGAATCGTAAGACTGGATAGCCATCCAGAAGGCCCTAAGTGGTATCCCAGCATTGGCTGAGATTTTTCAGTGGAATCTTAGTCGTTAAATTCGATGGTTTATAACAGGGGTGGCTTGACCTTTGGGAGCCGCAGACTTAGGAACTGTTACGAAGCCAGTGGCATGCATTGTTTGGAAACTAATAGTTAAACTTATTGAAGAAACATGTTTATTTCATCAATGAAGAAACATTTATTTTTATTTAAAACATAACATCATTGAACAGTATTTTATTTCAAAACAATAAATGAGGGGTTACTTTTGTGATGTGACTATATTGAAGCAAGAGTCGCATACGGCTCACAAGCCGCGTTGTGGCCACTCCTGCCATATGAGAACTACTCCAAGGGGAATAGTGTTCCTCCTCTAATACTCCAAGGGGAATCTTTAAAATGAGACGTTAAACCCGCGGCAATTAAAGCTCTGCTTCCATTATGTCTGGCTAACGCTAACCGCAAGATAACATAGCCTTGTTGGATGACTGACGCGACCGCCATCAGTGGGAGGAAATGTAACCATTGGTTTCGCAGGAGATTTTGAAAATTGCTTACTAACCCGACGCGACGCGTTATTTTCGATTATTTTTAACATTCAAATACAACGTAACTGCTTAACAAAAACCATCGTTGTATTTCAATAATGAAGATCCAGTTTTGTTATAGTTGGTGAAATATTTTCTCAACGTGAAAAGCGAAGTTAAAGCGATCTCCCATAGTTCTACCCTTACTAAAAACCGGTACAAATGATATACCAAACCAGTGCTCTTGATTAAAATTCAGGTACCGAAAAAGTTACGTTATATTGCGATGAGCCTTAACTAGGCTCTATTATACCATGACTAAATAAAGCATATCTAAGCGAAAAAAATATTGCAGTTTCAACAAACGCTTAAACGTATAAAATACGGGAAAACTCGGGAGGTACGAGGAAATCATTTTGGGACACCAGTTTCATTCCACCCTTCAACCATCCCTTCATTCGTTACCGTACGACCTAAATAATCCTTAATGCTGAACATTACCTCAGTTGTCAAAAATCAATGCACCTATCGCCCATACTCGGAAAAGAAGTTCACTGAGTTTACTTAAGGCCAGTTTGAAAACGAACGGCGCGTGCCACTCAGGTTTGAAGATAATTAAGGGCTGTGAGACCTGGAGGCACCGCTTTGGGATTGAACCTCGTGTTTACTTCCCTGGAAGAAATGTGGAAAATTTCCACTTCGAAAACTTTACAGATTATCGACTCAATATTCGATGCAGGTCACGGCTTTGTGGCTGTGGAAATTTTCATAGTGCTTTGAGTTACTTGGTACAACTATCACCATTGCATTTAAGTGAAATTCCACTGAGTCATTCAAAGTACATCTGTCATTCATTGAAAAGGTGGGGAGCGGAAATAATTACCTATGTCAAGCGCTAGAATTTGTAATATTTTTGGTAGGATTGCAAAAGGTATTTTCTGCTCGAAGATGGAGAAATTTAATATGTTTTAGAGCTTGGCAACAACGACATCTACGTCAGTTTTCCTTTAGCGAGCCCAAGGAATCAGGAAACTTCTTGCTAGAGTTAAGAAGCATAGATTTTGCGTTATATAAACTTAAGATAAAAAAGCATTTTGAATAATGATAGTGGTAAATATCTCTTTAGTTGCTTGGAAAAAAACCTTTCAGTTCCTCTGATCCTCGTTTCCTTGCATTAAATATGAGTGTCATCTATGGAATGAGGAGGAATTCCTTCTGGTCACAATAATGGTGAATGGTGGTCACAATGATGGTGCGGTTTAGTGATGGATATCGCTTCTAAAGACAACAATGGAAGAAAATGCTCCTGATCTAACTACTGCTATTGTCTGTGGTCAGTCGACCGTAAATTCAAAACCCGCGGCTGCAGAAAATTAGCGGCTGGAGCTGAGCATCGTTTGGAGTTTCATACAGTATGAATAATTCACCGCCGCCTCTACGCCTTTATGAGCTCGATGATTCCCTTACGCGCGTGCGTGAGATCGTCTTGCTGTCAGGTCTATCTTTCCGGCATTTTTATTGCCCGTTTTTACGCGACCACGATTCGTTATTTTATGGCCAGCCTCGCGGTGGGCGGTTTTTTTGAGCCACCGGTCAGTAAGTTACGTCCTTCTGCACTCTCCGACTTTGCCCGCGGTGGGCCTTTCTCTCTGTCTCCTGCCACAACCTTGCCTCTTTTATTTTCGCGAGTCAATTTCGACGTCTTCCTCTTGCCTTTTACCACTCATGTCCCCTCGTACAACTCCCACCAACTATCCCCTGCCGATGAGCATATTTACTTGCCCTTGAGTTTTGTCGAGACTTTATGTGGTTCTACCTGGAAATGAATTACGGTAGTCTCAGCGAAATATCATTTCACCTAGAAATCAGTGAACTTGGTCTCATTATAACAAAAAATATCTTACTCTTTCAAAGATGCCAAAATATTTGCCCCTTACCGAACTTCTTTACGAGTTTTTTGAAAAATTATACCAGCCCTTACATGGGAAATGGTAGGCTACGCTCTCCAGAGGGACAATATAAAAAAATGAGGCATGTATAACATCTAGATCTCGTCAAAAAATTAACAGGGTGCAGTTTATGTTTTCTCGACTATTTTTTAAAGTAAATCATATTGTTACCGCAGTAATTTCAGTATCGCACAAAAAACCTTCCTTTGTGAAGGGGTTTTTAACGTCCTGAGCGAAAAAATTAGTCAAATCAAAGACTTCTGGGGATATTTTTGTTTTACTATCTAGAATATCAGTCTATACAAGTTAGGATATTATATTATCATTCATATGTTATTGCACTGTTAATAATGTATTATTTAATTCATGCTTCCTACAACAGCTGAAAGTAAAACGTATAATTCGAATATGGCCTCCACTATGACTAAGTAACTATCTCGCTAAAGCTACCTTAAATGCCATGTTATTCATACTCTTACCACTCGTTTAAAAAAATACTTTGTTTGATATGGAGTTCAATAATCATATCTTTTCACGTTAATTTTTCGCGTAAATTGGGCTTGAAAATACGTATATGGTGTTAAATGCGAGAATATGTGAAGCATGGCGGAACACGTTATTTGTCTATCTAATTTGAAATATGCCTGTGCGGATTGGAGACTGTCGCAGAGGTGTAAGTCTCCGGGAAATGGCTTTGGGATCGCTGTGTCTTTTTTTGCAGCTGCTGGGAAGATGCAGCAGAACCCGATAGCAATATCAAAATATTTAATGCTATTTTTCATGAATAATTATTAAAGAGATTAGATTTCTATTAGGGCAGGGTTTGACCATAAAATTTAGGCAATTTTGTCATTTTGTTGTTGAGAGCAAATTTCTATTTTAATTGCGGATCCGAATGCGTGAATTCGATTAAAATGGCTTTGCGGTCGATTCCTTTGGCCGGTAAAAGAGTGCATGGAAAACATACTTGTGAACCAATCTGGAGTTTTTTACCGTAATTTTGTTTTCTTTAAGTCAATGAATATCATCAGCAAAAGCGTGATGGTTAAAACAATACCAAGCCACGGGATGGAGTCCATTATTTGTTTTGGCTCTCTCTGTTGGAGTGGAACCTCCTCCAGATCGTGAGAATATGCCTGAAGTTCGAAATGATGCTCTGCTATGCTCGATCTGTCTCGTGTACGTACTCCATATCTGCTGCTTCGAAATTGATCTACGTTTGGCAACATTTGTGCCTAATCGTTTCATGCATTGATACATAAGTGGAAATTGCCTTGGTAAGATTCCTTCCGGGAATCGAACCGCGGACTTGAGGCTTGTCGGCCCAATGCGCCAACCAACTTCGTGATTTATAAGGCAATTTTTAAAAAATAGGATTTCAGGGAATTTGATATTCGAGGCTAAGATCGATTGAAGATCGCGCACTTGAGTGTATGGACTCCCAAGAAGCGACTAACCGCGAGGATATATTTACTACTTATGCCAAAACAAGGTGCGTATGAAGATATTTCATTTCTACTGAAGCCAGCGATGGAAATACGTAGAAATTGCCTTGGGAAATATTAGAAAATCAGGCAATCCGAATGTCCGTGATTTGATTCATGGTCCAGGTGGATTTGTTTATCATGTAATTTCTATGAACCTATAATTTATTCTTTGATGACGAACGCATCACGATTAACAAGGCGAAGCTTCTGCCATGGTACCACGGCGAACGATTTCTATTTCAAACTAAGGTTAGGAGACCAGTATCCATTGGGAATACTTAACGGCTTATGTTACGGAGTCCAGTTCATTTCATTCGTCTTAAAAGTCAGTCCACCGGTTACGAAATGATTTAAGTTGAACGAAAAAATATGAAATAAAATTAAATAAACAATTATGTAGTTATGCTGGCTTCATTTCAGTCAGATATTATAAGTGTCGTTGTGATTTTGTTAAGTAATCTTCATGCCCCCTAAGGTATTCTGCATAAAAGGAATTCTAACGCAGTCATTTCAGAGAGCCATTTGGATGCACTTTAACGGAACAGATCAGAAATGCTCTGTAGCACATCTTTTACTCCATATGTAATGTCTTCTTAGATATTATTTAGGATGTATTACAAACCTATTTACAGCGGTGAACTCTTCGGGATAAAAATTTCCTCCCATGTCTAAGTAATGGAAAAGGTTGATGTTGTTGCTATAAAGGTTTCCTATCTACCATTACTTGGCAATAAATTTGTCACATATCAGTGGCATTTGAGTCTCCTTTTACGGGATGGTATAAATAATGGTAGCGGTAGCAATGCAGGTAATTAGTTTATAGATTTAATCTACTCCCAATGTTTGAAATCTATAATTTGTCTATTCAGATTGGATCGGCACCCACGACTTGCATCCAAGGCTGCGCATAGAAAGAGTTATAATTACCGCACACTCCACCAATGCCACAAAAATGTATTAGCGAACTGGGCCAAGGTGGTTTATACGGCCGGCTATCGACTCCCCAAGTCTCACGCTTTATTTACGCAGTTCTTTTCTAGAACACGCAGTCATCGAGAGACGAATAATTTCAGAACTCTTTTGTTTTTTTATCCCTCGCTCTTAGGATCTATGATTGGTCTAGAAAAAGAGGCGCGGGAGAAAGGGAAAACGCCTCTTTCAATCTTGTGAGCCAGATCTTTTGGAACGACATTTATTCCTAAGCAGATCTACTAATTTATTTTTTTCATGTGCTTTGACAGAGAGTGTAAGTCTCCTTATTCTCGTGAACTGTACTAAGGGCCTTATTCTGAATCTTGTATTGAATATTTTCAGTCCTATCAAACTTAAATTTCAGCAACCAATGAGAACCAAGCGTGCATCGTGTTTTTCTCTCTCTCTCTTTTCGATAAATTATTATTTCCTGCTTACAACATAGGACTTTTTCTCCTCATAACAGGGTTAAAATATAAGTATATGACATATATTTCTTACCTATTTTAAGATTTGATGTATTATATACATGCACGAAGAAATATATTTGTAAAATATATGACGCAAATCATTTGGCAGAACGGTGAATGTAAACCAGGAAACGTAAGTCTACATGAGGTATGAGTGTTGCATCAAATTTTTGAAGCTATTCATGAAGAAAATGTATGAAATTATTACGAAAGGTGGATTTTATGCTGTGCGCTTGGGAATTAGACGTCGCTCTTCAGGATATTTTGGTCTCGAAGACCATGCTTCTGTATTTCAGCCCTACCTGGTACTAATTGCCCTTCAGAATACCTAATTGCAGCATAGAATATAACATCGACTTCCAGTGGCTATTTACCCACATTCAATTTACAAAATGGTGACTGGTTCGCCTTTATCCTGCAAAAAGGCCTATTGAGTCGAATTTCTGACGAAAAGCGCGGTCGTTATTTCATTCAGAGTATCAGTTTTCATTTCATTCTGCTCAACGATTCAGTTAGTGCAGGGCTGAGGTTACATATAAAAGTGGAAGCACTGTAATGCGGTAATGCTTTTCTGTTACTCGCTGCTTCGCACAGTAAAGCGTTCTAAAGACATAATTAAACGGACACCATCTCCTTTACTTCCTTTCGTAGAAGGCAAAATCAAGAACATTGTTATTCAAGCCTGGCTCTCTTCTATTGATTTCCAACATTATACCATACCCTGTGTTCCTCTTTTGCTTATATTACATTCATGCATTGATTGGTACACAATTCACTATTCTTATGAATTTAAAAACTCCTGATGAGTGTCCTCCATCACATTCGGCCATGACAATCTTGGACCTTCCCCGCATAACATTCGCTCCACTATCATGGTTTTGATACTTCATTGCATTCTTATCCGTCCTCTCAACATGGCGTAAATTACCCAAGCACACTATTTACTGGATCTTCCAGCAAGCATTGATTCATGTCCCACACATTCCTAGCGTTATACATCCTAATTTTGCTGGAAACACTTCTATATTCGGAGCATAAAATCATTGATGCTAAATATGGTGGATCCTAGTTGCTGAGATCTCTGTGTCCGATAGCCAATAAAGAGATTTGGAATCATCTTGACCGCCAATGATCACAAAAATCAAAGTTTTAAATGCTTTGACTTTTACTTTGATTGATTTTACCTGGGCAGGATGAGGCCACAATCCGGCCCCCTCTTTCCCCTGCCCAGGGCTCTTTTACAGAGTTATATTCAAATAAAATAATATTTTTTCTATTAGAGTCAAAAACGAAATTATAATCACACAGAAAACATTTATGTGGGCACGCAGGCCTAGGGGATCCCAGGTGGATATATAACGGTTATTGTTGAGGCTTGCTTTCCTCCAATCCAGTGTTACTTGATGGTAGTTTCACCGGGCCCTTTCATTGCAGTCAGTCTCAGCACGAGATAAAATCCAGTGGACAACTGTAGTTAAAATATATAAAAACAGTTGTTTAAATCAAATAATATTAAATCAAATTGGTTAAAACAGAAAATAAAAGGTAGACTGCATACAATGGCATGATCCTTGGTATCGATGAGCCAGTTTGGTAGACAAAAGTTGAGAATTTTTAAAATTGATTGTTATCTTAAAATGAAATTAAAAAAAGGAAATGGTTCCAGGCTTGACTTTGTGGAAGTAATTCATTGTAACTTAAATAAAACTTTGTATACTCCACTATAGGTTTAATAACACGACCCGGGTTTCGACACCTCGTGTCATCTTTAGGTGTTACCCGGGTCGTTTTATTAAACCCATGGTGGAGTGTACAAAGTTCTATGAAAGTTGCTATGAAATCAAAAGTTGATTCCTCAAACCATTTAGATAAAGGGTAAAATACTGGAGATAAAATTTTAAAAAGTAATTTAATTTGTTCAAAACTGGCTTAAAAGTATAAAAGAGGATATGTACCATTAAAAGAATGAGCTAAAATGTAATTGATATAAAATGTGGGTAAATGACTTGCCCACAAATAGTAAAATCAGAGAATAAAAGAGTGATTAAAAATACATGCAAGGTAAAAATTGGATAAGTAAAAACTAGGTGGGGAGATAAAATAAATGTGGTCTAGGATTGATAATAAATAGGTAATATATAAGTAATATATAG
The DNA here is from genome assembly GCA_963169105.1 of Ceriagrion tenellum. Lineage (NCBI taxonomy): Eukaryota > Metazoa > Arthropoda > Insecta > Odonata > Coenagrionidae > Ceriagrion > Ceriagrion tenellum. The sequence continues at coordinate 53,076,076 of OY720637.1, forward strand.
GTAATAAATAGGAATACTTCGGCGGCTCGTATCTCCGTAGGAGATGCTATGACTAGCCTCATAACTATGCCTCGAATTTCATCTGATTTACCAGTGCTATAGGTTGTAGAAAGTAGGTCTCCGCTGCCATCTTTGATGGATAATAACCCTATGAATGTCATAAAGTTGTTCGATTACGTTACTTTTTCCTGTCATCGATCACTAGTATTATTTCTGTTATGTTAACCTTGATGTTTAGGTATTTCCGAATGCTTTCGGGAATAAGGACTGATTGAAATCTTAATGGGTAAAATTGCTAACACGGGGTCAGGAACATAGTTACCGGCGTTTTGTTTTCAGTGGATTCCATCAATTCAGTTTGTGAGAAATATAATATTTTCTATAATATTAGTTCCACATCCGAAATATCATTTTCTCAGCAGTTCCCTGATTTTTTTCTGTTCATTTCATTTTTATGCTTCAAAGCTTTAAAGTTTAACGCTTTTTTGTTCAAAAATAGAATTTCAATTCTTTCAAAGCAAGTTAATTCTTGAATGTGCGAGGATTGATTCTAATCCCGTATCTAGACGATTCCAATCGGCGTGCATTTTACTATAGAAATTCCCTTAATGCGTAGAAAATGATACCCAAAAATGAAAATCTGTTTGGTGGCGGACTGAGTCAATTTTTTTATTCAATTTTAGGCTGAGAGTTTTTTCTCTTAGATGAGAACTCTTGGATGTTTTTCTTCAGCTTGTACTCAAAACTTCGCCCTGATTCTTTCCACGCAAAATTGTTGACACCATTATTGACGTCGGAAAATCCAATTCGATTCTCAGTAAATTTATTCTCGGGGCCCAGCGTGATTTCCATTTTCCCTGAAACTGCAGATGTGGCTTCATTTTTCCTGTTATTCAGAGGCCAATCGAAGGCTGCCGAAGGAATTTCGATCTCTGATCGCCCGGGGCTCATAACTCTATTGAGCTGGGCGTGTTGTTCCGTCGTCTTGCGTAACATCTCATTCAATCCGTTATGGCCACCTGAAGAGGAAACATATTCCTCTGTTTTTCATATGTGACGTCACCGTGGCTCAGCTGGATATGACATCATATTAAAGTGCCCATAATATTTCCTTGAATGCCAAAGGAAAGCGAATGTTAACGATTCTTTCGATATAAATACAGGTCCTTCAATCGTGTACGGACACCTGATATTTGCTGCATAATATTTGGTAGCTGGAGTTGTTGCTTTTCATCTTTGAGATATCTGGTAAGAAAAAGATTCATGGTCCAGAATAACTTAGATAATGCCTATCGTAAGGTGATGGAGGCGTAAAAAGCGTTGATTAACTTCTCATCAGCAGCCATCAATCCAAGCATTGGATTACTGCAGCCCTCCACTCTTTCATCAGCCACCGAATTCATTTTTACATCAGTTTTCTCTTTATCTTCATCCGTAATTTGCCTTATGTGAACAGTTAATGAGTTCTAAACCTTACAAAATTGCTGATAGTCATACTTATCCTACGATACAAATACAGTGTTTCTCCGGGCATATTATTATGGCAGCCACGAAGAATTGCCTTCATATTTTTACCGGAGGTACTAAAGATACATTGAAATTAGAAACAATTAAGGTGAAGGCACATTGGTGTTGGAGACAGTTAATTATCGGCACACTAGGGATCGTCAGTTTGTTTACTTCTGGCCAAACTATATTTATACATTTTTTGTCTAAGGTAAAAACTTATTCCATTGAATATTAAAGATAAAGTCGTGATTCCTAATACTTAATGTTCTTGTTCATGAAATTAATAAACGGGTAAAAAATATATGAAATTAGTTAATCATATTTCTTCGGAAATATTGATATCCCTTTTCATGAACAAAGTCGACAGGGCGTGAGCAATATAATTCCCGAGATTCTGTCAGGAATGAGTTATTGATTATAGACTGGAGAGCTATTGTGAGAAGAGACTTGAAATGCATTGCACATCGACTTAGTAATGTTTCCTTATGATGGGGAGCAGGATGATTTAAAGTTTATGCGTGATCTAGGGAATTTAAAAATACTATTACTAATTGTGCAATGTGTCAACCCTTATCCGTCCAATACCTGAATGTATGTGAAGGTGCACTCAAATGGCAACTGTCGTGTATTACCGTTGTTTTATTATTTCGTTCCCTAACTAAGCTGCTTTGTGATTGTTTCTTGATTTCGCGTCAAGTAGTGAAAATTCGTGAGATGGTTGACTGCCAAAGAAATCCAAAACAAGTAACTATGTGCTACGTTTTGGCACAATGCCTTTTAAAACGATTGCTTGCGTTTTCTGCTTCGTCTAGAAAATTAACTCAAGTGGCTCGCGGTAAATTATCTTCTAATAATGTATTGATTAACAATACGCTTTCTTTGATCAGACCCAATTTTAAGTTGTTCATCAGTTGTGATTTATTTACTAAATTACCGATATGCCTCTTCGCCAGAATAGTCGAAATTACGATATCACAGCAGCGTTTGCCTCGATTGCTTCTCACTTGCGAGAAATAACACCAATGAACCCCGCTTATATCTGACTGAACTGAAGAACTTAATGTTAGGTGCCAACTTAAGCATTAGCGCCGTAGAGAAGCTTAGGAAAATATTTCACTGTTGATTCAAGATGAAAAATTAGTAGTGAAGTCATAATCCCGTTCGTCATATGCTTGTCATTAAGCTTGCGCACCCAAAAGCCTTTCGCTTCATTCTCTTTCCGATTATCCACGTTATGCAATGTTTTTTATGTTCGGACGAGCAAGCCTGGTGACAAGCCAAATTTACGATAGTTTGTATGCGAATAGTAAGTGCCTGCAAACGACATCATTCGGGACATGACCGAAAAAAGCTATGCTGTAACTAATTTATTATTCATATTCCGCCATGATCATCGTTTGATGGCCTCTCGTCGTCATCATACGTGTGCATAGTGTACGCGCGTGAAGGCCATACTCGAGTACCATTGAGCGGCATTTTGCCATTTCGATGGCCGATTTAAAATTTAAATCTCCAAAGGAGGAATGAAAAGGTTGCTGAAAATATTTAACTTATTATCTTCTCCGTCTGCAGCCTGAAAACCGATGTCTACTTGAAATCATTCTCATAGGCCGATATACTACAGAAGTATGTAATTGAAGGGAGTAAACCTTAGAGCGTGTATGCAGTGAACTGAATCCATACTCTAAGGAGCAAACTTACTTATTTGTCCTCTCTAAGCCATAATAAATCCATTCACATTGTTAGATCACTGAGCGCTGGACATTTCATTCGAAATTGCATCCAGAAGAATATTACAAAAATAATTGACTTTGTTCAGAAATGATTCTGGCTTTAAGGGCCCTGGCCACATGCTACCATTGTTGTGACGAGACTGGTTTTGCAAATAACTTCCGATTTGCATCTTACACATAACAGGCTACTAACTTAGTGTTTTAACAGTTTTGTCGTAAATTAAATTAGAAAAACGCTAAATTAGTGCTAACGAGTTTCAATGTAAGCGAGCGTTTTAAAATAATACGCTCACAATATGTATTATAAACAGCATCAGATATGGTGTGGCTTTGAGAATTAAACTTGACAAGATTGCACATTTGGGAATAAGAGATTCTGTTTGGTAGACTTCCTTCCTATAAATGGAGATAGGATCGATCAGTGTCATCAAAAATTAATGCTCCAAATTTTATTCCATTGAGTGAGGAAATATTACATAATCCGATGGTTATTTATGAACATTATCTTTTAAACCGTAGTGCAATACACTCCAGCTAAGCGTTGGTTTATGTCAAGATATTTAGATATTGATATCTATAGAGCACTTTTGGAAGAATGATTCGAAATCTTTTCCCGATATATTTTCTTATGTACCATCACAAAGCATTGTTACTTATTGGATGAGCGCTTAAATACTCTCCGAGTATTCCAAATCGTTGTATAGTTCCGATTCATTAACTTCCCCCTTTATAATGGGGAAGAATCTAGATTAGCTGCCATGCCGTGACCGGTGGCACCCATGAAATGCTATCATGGTGGCACCCTGCAAACCACTTAAATAGTTTTAGAGGGGGGAAGGGAAAGGTGGTTTTGTGTAGCAAAAAACTCGGTCAAATTACAGTCAAATTTCTTCAGGATGTCCTACGAGATCATGGTTTTTATTGCTTGGCGATATAATTGCAGGATTCCATTGTGAATTAAGCACTTGGACTTCTTCCAAAGATTTATATCTGATATTTGTAATAATAAAATTATTACATTTACATTCAAACTTTTGGGGTATTTTTAAAGGGCTTTACCCTTCATGAATATCGGCAACTCCCACCTGGGCCTGCTTGAAGTAGTTAAATTTATACAGTTGGGTTTTTTCTTTAATTTTCACAAGAGGTTACACTCTCAGTTATAGATATACTCTGGAGTGTTCCGTCCAACGTGTCTTTCGCGAACTAAATATGGCCGAGTATGCGAAAAAATTTTTTCTCAAGGTGGAAGGACTTGTCCGTGATTCACACGCTTGTCTTCAAAGGGCAAAACACATTTTTCGCCTGTTATTCTGATTGATTTCCAGATGTGGCGCAGCGACAGATAACCATTAATTTTTGTGATGAAGAAGACTTTTGAGTCACCCCGGAGGTAACCGTTTTATTCCTCCCCCACCTATTAATTCTCCCGTGAGTCCGCTCCCCACCTAACCCTCCCCCCTCTGTGGACTTTGCCCCCCCCCCCTCTCTCGTGGACAATCGTCACCTTGACCTCGATTCTCTTCCCATATCGGCCCCGCGGCGGCCCATTCTCTCGAGGTCGCTCTCCCATAATGCTCCACGCGCCTCCCCATCCCAGCCTCACCCACCCACCTCCTGCCGAGACGACCGCCCTGGCCCCAGCCACGCCTTCTTACACTCTCCCTCTCCCTCACTCACTTTCTTAATTCTCCCGCCGTTGATCGCCCGATTTGGACAGGAGTCACCCACCCTATTCCCCCCGGAAAGTTCATTTCATCGTTTGTAGAACGGGAATAGACGAATTTTCGGTGAATGATAATGAAAAATGGTCGGCTCGGTTTTCATGGAGGCGTAGATTATAGATAAGAATGAGCGCAATCGAACGACCGACTCTACCGATTTACGTTCAGACAAACGGGTGGAGTTTTACCCTTGAAGTGATGTCCATACCGTTGGTCTTTCAATCCTAAGATTGGTTGACTGCTGCCCTCCACCCTTCCTAATCTAATACTGGTTCCCTTACCACCTGGGATCTCTTCCTGTGTACTTTCCTCTTTCTTTGATCCGTGAAATTATTACAGGGTCTTACTCTGGGGAATTTTCTCTCTATTTTACCTCTATATGTTCTTGACAAACCCATTGTGTCTCGGGGTGTGTCCAATCCATCTCCTCCTTCTTTTCTGTATGGTGCTCCACATGGTCCTGTCCTCTTCTACACTTCTGTACACTTCATCATTTCTTATTGTCCTCCATTTTGTCCGTCCATTATACCTTTAGCATCCTCCTCCAGCACCTGGTTTCGAAAGGTTCTAGTCTGTACTGGTCATCATTTCTAATGGTCCATGCTTCCGATTCATAGAGTGCCACGTTCCACAAGGATGTTTGTTCTCACATAGTGTCTCATGGTTTGTAGTCCTATCTTCTTTTAGCACAGCCCCTGTGTCTCACCGTAAAGCACCTAAAAATGGACCGGGATTCCTCAGTAAAATCTTCGACACCGCCGCAAATTTCAAAACAGGAATTCTGAAGGGAAATCTAGCTTACTTTGTTGGCGGCACTTGAAATAAGGTGCTACGTACGTTGAATTAGACCTTTTAGGACCCATTATTGTCTCCTTTCGCTAAGAGTAGGCTCATTACAGTTTCAGGTTTCCATTAACACTTCCGCACTTTTATAATCCTGCCCCTTGCATATAAAACATTTCTCCCGTATACGTCTCCACCGAGAGGGGATATCATTGTCCTTCTTCTGATTATATTCAGGACAATTAGAGGGAAATACGTCCTCTCGCCTCCGTCCTCCTAAAATCTCCTATTTCAAGGCTGAATTCCAGTAAAAATAGCCATATTTTTATTATTCTTATAGCCAGTTCCGGGAACGACACATGTTTTAACGATTAATATTTGCTCATGTTACATTTTGAATTTACTTTTAAAATTGTAAGGGCTTTGGCAGGATTTTATCGCTTTTATTTACTTGGTAACGGTTGTTTATTTTTATGTGGGAGAGTTTGATTGTCGTGCTGGTCCAGAGTAGACATGTCTTGTACCGAGAAGAAATTTTGAGGATTTATAAAGATATTGTTTGATCTTTAATTTGGTTGTTTTTCTTATTTTTATCATCCTTAGTGTCAGGTGGACTTTGGTGGTGATTTGTCTAAAATCACCTGGCGCCCTGAAAATAAAAAGCAAAAGTAACCCCCCCTTGTTCTACCATCGAGGCTCTGAGAGATTTGGAGTTATAATATGTATTTTATAAAGTTATGGGACCTAGAAGCCATAGGAACCATGCAATGAGTGTTGCAGAAACATTCGATAAATTTATATATTTCATAACTTTTGGCATGGAGTCACGAGTTCCGTAAGTAGCCAAGATGGCAGATGCGTGATGAACCGCTGGGATACTTAATTGATAATTTAGTTGTTTTGAGCAAAATGACTGGTTTGTTTACTCTTACTAAATAATTATTATGTGAATTAGCAATTATTCATGAGCTAAATGTTCATAAATTTTATCCGGCGCTAGAAGCTTAGATCAAACATTCGAAGCTATTAACTATTGATAAAAATTTATATAACTAGTATATGTGTTCCTGCAACCCGAATATTTTTATGAGACCTATAACTTCATGGATCTCATAACTATTGATTCTATAGCTTAATATTCTTGCAACCGGCCATTAGTTTATAAAACACACTTCATTGATGCTATAAAAGGTTTCAGACAAACTGGAATTAGTTGCGCCGAGGCCAGAGTAACCTAAAACTGGCTGTCAGGGCAATCACTGCATCAAGAGTGCCTCAAATGTACTTGATTGAGAGAGTCCGCTGGACATGCATGACTCGCGTCTTCTTCATAATTTTGGCCTGATTCATGGGACTTGAAATGCGGTACGATACGTCCCTCAAACTATCTTGAGGTGGTTCCACCGTGGAGGGTCTTATATGTCATATTGTTCATATTCTTGGGGGCCATTTTGTTTCTACTTACGCCTTCATTACACGGTGATGTAATAGCGTTTGCTAGAGCTAGCGAAGCTCCACGCGCGACTCTGTTTCTTCTGGCGTTACGACCACTGCGACAATACAATAAATTGGCGTTAGGTAGGTACGATAAAATGACGCCAGATCCGAAAACAGAATTGCTTTGTCGCAAAGCTACTCACTCTATTATCGTATGGCCGCGGCGCTATGGCGTTATGAGGAAATAGAATCACACCCTTGGATACTCATAGAAAAATATATCCTCTGTCTGAATGTTGCCTTTCCACGCTATTTTTCTTGCAAATTTAATTTGAAGTTACATTGGTTTCAGTGGGAGAATGTGAGAAACAGGAAAAAATCTATTTTCCTATAAGTATAATGTAAATTTTCTGGGAAAAGTTCATTAAAGAAGGTAAAACTCGGCAAATTGATTAAAAATTAAATGTATTCATATTACCGCCTTATGTTTTGAGTTATTCGCTAATTACTGCCAAAATCAGCCAAAATTGGGTAAATCCGTGAAAATGGCGCTGCAGTCGGCGTCTATGTCAAGGTCGATCAATATCGATTGTACCTTCCTTCGATACACGTCTTCGCAACGCAAACAAGTCCGCCATTTATGACCTTATTTCTGTGTATTCTCTTGAAGCATAGTATAAGATGCTCAACCTTTTTGATGACTTGTTTGTACATTGGTGTTCAAAATGTAGGCTAGCGTCGCATATTCGCCGATTTTCTTGGGTGTACTATGGTGGTCAGTGCTCAGTAAGCACATTAATGGCGGCCGAGTGGTGGAAATGGCTGCGACGACCCATATCGATAGAGCTACGGATATATCGAATCTAACGACCCTCCGTCAGCTATGTCTACTAAAACGTGTTCCTGAAATATGTATTCGAGGAATAAGTGGTATAATTTTGTGCCTCAATTAGTTTTCAATACCTTACGCATTTAATGTAAGAGCTGGATATTTAAAACCATTGGAAAACATTTGTAATTTAGTGTTTTTTTACTCTCATAGTCGGTGGATTCTACTTAACCGTGCTAATGACATTTCCTTGTGTTGGCAGTGCACCCATATTTCTGCTATTGCTTCCGCTTCAGGCGGATTCGTGAGAACAGTTATTGGTTTGTATGGTATTACTCAACGATAGACTTTTAGCAGTTAACCCTCCCAGTGACGCCTCACAATATATTCTGTGAACTTATCGTCTGTTGCGTGTGGTTTCTTAATGTATGCTTGATGAGATTCTTTCAATACCCTCCTTGGCATTATTTTCTATCTTCTTAAAATTGGCGTTGACTCATTTTTTAAGAGTAAGGTGTCATATTTGAAACCTAATTATGAATAATTTCGATGGATTTTACGTCGAAAAAATTTTCAATACAAAGCTTTTCTTCTGGTCTGAAGTGATTGCCGTAGATGGGGGTAATTACTTTAAAAATCTTGTTTTTATGCATTTATTTCCGTGACTTCCGGTTTATCGTGGTATCCATGCAACAGTTTTCTTGTGATATCTTATGGAAACTTCTTCGACATTCCCAGTCAATTTTTTTTTATGAACCCAATATTCCGTATATCTGGGTCCAATTTCACCGTCTTTGACATTGAACCTCGATGGCCTAATCTTCGAGCTTCCCTTAGCACTTGTTGGCTTCACGCATTCTCGGAGACCCAGCTCGTTAACTTGCAATAAAAGTCGTGCCATTGAGACTAATTGAGGATTTAATGAATCTTCTATTCCTGGAAAAGCCGTGAAGTCGGAAACCAACTTAACTTCCTCTGTTGAGTTTTTTTTCCCAACCTTCAACGCTAAAAATGTGTTTTTATCATTTAATTGACCTTATCCCAAGAATTGAATGTGACTCGTCTATTATGCTACGAATTTGGTAATTCCACTAAATTCAGTCTGATTCAGTGAGGCTTCGGTTAATCATAATTTTTTTGCAATGAACTTGAAAATACGGCAATCATTTTCCTTGGCTTAACTCTCCTGGTATACAGTCAATTATCAAATGACATGGTGATCGAAAATGTCCTGTTTTATTGCTGATTATTTAATCAGACCCTAGCCTTATTTTTCGGGGCTGCGATAGTTAATACCTTTAAGTATCAGTGTCTTACTAATCTTACGAATATGAACTAATGAAGATAGTAACTCTATTTCAAGTACTTCCGATTACTTTCCTCAATTTTCACGTATGTTGTTCAATAAATACTTTTTCGTCCGTCTGTTATCAAGTAATATGGGGATTTTCTGCCATTTAGCTCGAATAATAAGTTTCTATAATCGCCGTCAGAGCTAAAAATTGGATGGTCATTATAGGTGTTGGGTGACATAATTTCCTTTGGTAGTTTATCTCTCGGAATCGTACTATGAACAGCTATCTCAATAAATGAGGCACATTGTTTCCAAATCAACAGTGTATATTGTGCGTTTCTTGGGCACCTTATCATTCACATATAAATTGCATAGAATTACATTCAAGATAGAAAAGCGAGTTGACTGGCGATCCTTAATCGCCATATTTATTCCACGATAAATGGATTTGGAGCGCATTTCGAGTAACAAAGTGGTTTTCTGGCGTTATTCTGGTCACTGGAGCCGTAGGATGATTGCTTCTTTATTTTGATAATTGAAAGAAAGTACACGGTTGTATGCTCGTTTCATTAGATAATCTCACCCCACCGATTGTTATATGCGAAATCTCCTCAAAGTATTTTGTAAGCTGCGCAGTTTGGCCAGTTTTGGGCAGTTTTGCAAGCTGGGCAGTGGCCTTTCCCCTTTTTCGTTCATTACTACACCTCCAAAAACCTCGAAAATTTTCATAACATTTCAATCCTCTTTCCGTGAGAATGAGAGAGGTTTGCGTACCAATTGAAATGATCAACACGCGGTAAAGGACACATCAAAGGAATGATGTTCAAGAATAGCCCGTAAAATCAAAAACATCCAAATTTCAGTGAATAATGGCCGGAGAAGAAAGCTCTGGAGTTTATAATTCCGTGCGTAGGCACCGGGACTTGCTAGCGAAAGTCTCTTTTGATGTTTACAAAGTGAGACTCACATTTTCCAGTCATAAGTCGGGAGGAAATGAATCAACGTCAAAATGATGATGGAATAACTCTTTCTTTTCCACTTCCGCACTCTTCGTCTCCGGGGGCGTAACATACGAATATTACCTCACAATTCACTTACTGCGTTCCTTTGATCTCAGCGTTTACGATTCATGGTGTGAAAATTGCAACATCTTCATTCTATTGATGATCCACCTTCAGGATTGGAAATTCGAACATATTGTGCTCAATGAAAGTTAAGCGTAGGTAGCCTCAGGATATTTAAAATAAATTAACTTTTGTTTTTATTCTCTGGAGTGGCGTAGATATTAAATCAGTTTTCTCTGAAGCACCCGCGTGAAATATTCACCTGTGTATAAAGCCTACGGCTGTACATTTATGACAAAACAGTTAGATACCAAGGTACACTTTTTCATTTTCATGAGTTTTTGAGTAAAATATCTTTACGTCAAATCATTGAAGTATGTATTTGTGTCTCAGAGGCTACATGTATTTAGTATTTTTCCATCTCCATTTCCTGTATCTTAGTCTACATGAGGCACAGGATTAAGTAAAGGAAATTTCCATCTTGCCTAACCACTAGCTTCTCACTAATATTCAAATGCTCATCTCGCTGATAGTGAGCAGACTGACTGATTCTGATAAGTATTTAGTCGTTGCTGGTGTTGTTCAGTCTGTGAAAGACTGCTGTGGCACTTTTTCATGCCATAGCATACTAACCTGATAGCGGTAAGGTGGAATCGTTTCTGTCAGGGTTATCCTCCCCCTTGCGTTCCCCCTATGCTATGTTTCGCTACTTATTTTAGTTTTTTCTTCATGAGTGAGTGTTTAATCAAACGCCTATTCATGCAATTGAATTTTTATTTCTCCTTGCGATAGACCCAAATATGTGCAAACAAATAGAACTTAGTCGTAAAATAGTCGTTTATTGCATTATTATTTAAGCTCAGTGCCTGAAGAGGAATCTCTTACTTCTTACTTCATGTAATAACAATGTTGTTCTTTGGTAATGTTGAATCTGATTATGTGTTTTTGAATTGACATTGTATGCTTTTGTCCGTATGCTCTTATATTTATGTATGTTAGTTTTCCCATCAATTTCCCTCCTACTGCTCCTCACCCCAACTAGAAAACCTGATTCCCAAAAAACCAGAATTGTCTTATCGGCCAAGTTCTTCTACTGCCAATTACGCTTTTCTGCGCCCTCTATCCACAAAATCTGCGTTTTTCTGGCTTCCCCTAGCTACTTCGTTTCCATAGCTACCAAGTGTAATAATTTCTACTGGTAGAAACTTAAACATTTCTCTATTTTTGGCAACTTTAGTGTTTTGGTGCTCTCTACTGCCAAAGTTATATCATATCGTTAGACCTAAGACCTAATTTGGTGACAAACACAATATTAATTTCCGTTGTGGTCTTCGAACCCGCAGTCTTTATAATGCCAGTCCTGGGCGCTCCTGGAATGAATATCTCTTCAGTCACTTGCTCCCTTCGTCTTGTTTACCGTCCATAAAATTTTATCCTTCTTGCTTATTCAAACCATCGCCGGTTATTCAGCATTATTGCTGAAATTAAGCAGGCAGCACGAACATGTATGAGAATTTTTTGCAACTTTAACTCTCCATAAAACTTCGATGTTGGTTAATTTGAGTTGTAATGCATATAAAACCGTGTTTTTTCTCCTTTAAGGTTTATGTGCATATGCGTACCTTTGAGACTTGAATGTCACAGTTTAGCAACCAAAATATTTTTTAAATTGTTACTGATCCAAATCCTCCCTCCGGTGGAGTAATGCTTGGAAGGCCTTTGTAACTGGTGCAAAATATAATTAAGTTACTGATTTAAGTAATGATTCGGGTTTCATACCGGCTGAGGTCCTCCACCTCTGCCAATGTTTCGATGTGCGTCCCGCTCATCATCTTCAGGGCTTCTGTTTTCCGATTTCTTATCAAAAACCCCGTGAACGTCGATCGAGTCACGCATTCAGACGTCATAGAGATAGAGGAACCAACCTGGAGTCTGTTTTTACTGCATGAGTGAGTATTTAATCAGAAACCTATTCACATAATTGAATTTTGAATTTTTCTGTTGTGATAGACCCCAGCATGTGCAAGCAAACAGAACTTAGGCGAAAAATAGTCGTTGATTGCGTCATTTTTTAATGCCAATGCCCTTAAGAGGAAACTTTTAATTCATACTCGTTCTTAGGTCATGTTGAATATGGGTATGTATGTTTGAATCTAAATCGATTACTTGTTGTCAACCAGATGAATTACAACTTCTCACTCTCTTAATTACATTCGTAATAATGATAAAAAATGAAATATGCACTGCCGTAAGACAGTTTTTTCCGTTTCCATAGCTTAGAAATTTAAGTTCAAGTTTCGGATGGTTTTTTTTATTTTTGGATAGATTATGTGTCATAATAAACCAGCAAACGTTAATTTTTTGTTGTTTCTTTGTTTTTCAGGTGAGTCCAATTCAGTGTAAGCCGCCTCTGCTTGATGCCGAGATGTCATCTCTGCTAGTCGGTGACAGAGGCGGCGACGGCAGCGCCCTCTGCGGGCGTCCGCTAACCGCGCCGGGCCCCGACCGCCAAATAAAGTGGATCGCCTTTGAGAGCTCGCGGTAGTAAAATGCCGAGCGGTCCGTTCTGACGTGAGCCCAAATGATTCATTTTTTAAGCTTCCTCCCTCGATTAACCCAATTTCAGCTTTTCGGAAGGGACGAAGGTCCCGGGGTTTATTCGCCCAAGGTCATTAACATTCTGTAACCCAAGCGCAGGACCTCGATATCTCCGATTCCACCTTTGGCGAGTGGCAGTGTGCCGTGCGTTTACTGCCCATAATTTTCGAGAACCTTCCCTTCCAAAATCCCGGGATATCTTTTTAAGTATATTCTTTTTCTTGTCCGTGAGCGTGGAGTTGATATTTATCATTAAGGTGACATTTACTGTTAAAACAAGCATCTTTATTTCACTGCCAGTTTGTTTTCCATTAGATTATAGCTTAGAGTAAGTACATATATATAGTGGCAAAGAGATAGGGAGATTCGGATATGAGTTTTTAAATGATTCTTTGGCCGATAGATGAAACAGGTGTATCGGAGTTGCACGACAAGCCATAACAAATGAGCTTTGGCACACGGCCACTTCATTTAGTGTCGCATAGCTCACACGATGTTCTTATGATGATTTCGGTTCCTGGATGTTTACTAATCGACCCATAGCAACGGAAACAAATCTTATTGAGTCTTCGAGACCAAATAAAACATGTATTTTAAGGTGCTTTAATGAGCATCGTCTATAATGAATCGAATTCTCGTCAATATGATTAGACACGCGATTACTAAACAAGGAGTCAACTGTTTACCGATGTATCATAGGAACGACAAAACAATTGATACTCGATTAAATGCACACAACAGCCATGGTAAATCCACTCTTCTGCATGTTGATGCAAAATCACCGAGTACCACTAGCGCCTTCAAGTGGCCTTCTCCGGAAGCCAAAATTCTCCCTCCCCTAAGGTGGTGGCACCTGAAAAATTCTTCCCAAAGCTCTCTAAAATGTATGTCCAGTTTTTAGCATTGCTTTGCCACTCTATATATACTTACTCTATGATTATAGCTTTGGGAAGTAAATTTAAATTATTTTTGAACTTTTCCCATGTTGATCCATAAATAAAAGACTTTTGGGTAATCATTATAGCATGTGTATGAAATCCATCCAGGAGCGGCAAGGCCAGGGAGGGAAGGCGAGGATTCCCGTCCGGGCCCGGTTGTGGCTCAGGCTCCGGGCCCCGGCTCCCGGGCAACGTACTAGGTTTCGGGCTCGGGCCCGAAGGGCCCGGCGGGTCGGGCCCCGAACTTTGAACAGCCAGCAGACCAAACATCTCTGAGTGAAGTTACAATTTTGTCATACTGTGCATAAATACCTATGAAATTGTAGTTAAATTATGTACAAAATTATACATAACTAACACCTACACGCAAGCTTCCTTACTTTAGCATACATTGTACATAAGCATTAAGCATTTAGTGTGCAGGCCGTACGAATTTTTTCAGAAGGGGGGAGGAGGGGTCACAAAAACCGGGCCCCTGAGCACCCACGCCGCCGCTGAATCCATTTACATGTTAATGATTACTCCGTTACTAAGACCGCTTTTACCTGCGATACCCGTAATATTGTGGCTTAAAATCCAGTTTTCTACCGGGATAACTTTATAATTTCACAGAATTTATGTTTAAGAGCCACATAAATATTCCTCACAGGACAGACGAGTGGATATCTCTATACAACGCCGAAGATTAAAAAAAAATATATCATAAATTACTGAAATCAACTGTGCCTTATGATTATATCCATCGACACATATGTTTAGTGTTCTTCGGTATTCTGTAGGATTTAATCCAATTTAGTTGCTTTCCGAAATACTTCACACAGTTACGTTCCTTCCCCGAAGGTATAACTAAATAATTGGAATTTTCATCCACTATTCTCTAAAAATGCAAATATTTTGTTGATTTGATTTGATCGTTGAAGAGGTTCTTTAATTTTACTGCCTAATTGCCGGTTGCAAGAACATTTATTTATGGAACCAATAGTTAAGAGATCCATGAAGTTATAGTTCTCATCAAAATATTCGGGTTGCAGGATCACGTTTACTAGTTACATAACTTATATGCCAATAGTTCAAGGCTTCGAAAGTGTGCTCGAATCTTTCAACGCTAGACAAAATTTATGGCAGTTTAGCCCATGAATAATTGCTAACGCAAATAACTATTAGTCATTAAGAATAAATATACTGGTCATGTGTTCCAATACAACTCTTTTATTAAGTAATTAAGTATGCATGCGAAGCATTGTGAAAACGCCATCTTGGCTACTTATGGAACTCATAACTCCATGCCATAAGTTCTGTAAACAATAAATTTATCGAATGTTTCTGCGACACTTAGTGAATGGTTGCCATATCTTATGGGTCCCATAACTGTATAGAAACATATATGTCGTTCCTGCAACTGACCATAAAACGTGCATATCCATCAATAGCAACGAATTCACACATTTTCAAAAGTATTAATGGAAGTATATTAAATATGTTCTTCTGGAAATTCCTCAATGTATGTGAGGAAGATATAGGATTGATTAAGAAAACGAAGTCGATTTTGCTATTACCGTGATAAGTGGATTGAATTGTTGTGTCGATGAAGATTGCTAGTGGATGAGATTGCTTTTGAAACTCATAATGTAGACCCTCTGGAGCACAATTTTGTATACCTTTGAGAAACTAAGGGGTCAATTTGAAAGGAATTACCTCTCAATACTGTACGAATGTATGTGTTTTCGATCATTTGTTTATCGGTTAAAAAGCCATTCAACATGTTCCACTCAGCATTCATTATTTGCCGTCATACTTACTAAAATAAAATTTACATGTGCAATATTTACAACTGTTGCATACATTTATCTCGATTGTCTTTTATCGCCACCTTGTGTATTTTCTCGTATCGTCCTATGTTCCTATTGAAAATTGTTTGCATTTGGCACACTGCTTTATCGCTGCCCAATGATAACATTGGGTAGCCCATGTTTGCGGAATGACGCATGCATTTAGAGTTTGTTATTGTTAGAGTTAGTCTGCCGATTAGATTTGGGTTAGACAGAGATTAGATTACCCTGTGTAATCTAACAGCCATTTTGCTGCCAAAATTTTACGCTAATTACCTACTGTAAAAATTGTTTTACTCATAGATATGTAATACTTGGATAATCATTACTACTCCTTGATTCACGTTGAAGTGAATATTCGTTGTCCACTTTCTCAACCGTAGCGGCCATTTAGACCGTCGACCCGGTCCTCCAGCCGGTGGTAATGAGTCAGCAATCGCCTCGAGTGCCTCTCGATCATGCAGAAGGTAAATGCTCCTCTCTCGGCAGCTTTCAAATATCCGGTAGGAACCGGATAAAAGTTTTAGGAAGTCGGTCGATAGATGGCAGGGGTGTTTTCAGAGGGAAATTATGACACAGTTTCGCTCTCATCAGCCTCCACGAGAAGCAGGTGGTTGGGTTTGGTACCCATTCAGAATAAATGAAGCTGGAATCTGTAATCATCCCCATGTCAAATTCTGTCCGTCTATTTGATCTTCAGCATCCTCCTTTAGCACCAAGTTTCGAAGGCTTTATTCCCACCTGTTCTACCTGGCTAACGGTCTATGTCACTGAAGAATCTAGTCAACCAGAACTCTGTGAAAATTTTCAGTTGCTGCTTCCTTTTTTCGTAATCCTACCTTGTTTTAATTCGATAGCTTTAATTCCATTCGAATTAAAAGCCTTAGCAAATATTTGATTTGTGTAGGCTACTCCATCAACTGAAAGTCTCCTTCATATCTTACGTTTTCTGGTTTCGCCTATTAACTCTCCTACGCATAACTCTTTCTGCTCGCCGTTAAGTTTCTCTCCAGTTCTTCACACCTTCTAAATCACCTCATACTATCCCAAATTGTTATTCATTTCCCGCGTTTTCTTTAGCCTTGTATCAATGTGTTCCCAGTGGGAGCATCCACTTATCTCATTAAACACCCTATTCAGGCGATAAGCGCATAAATTTTCGGCCAGCAAATCAAACTTTTTGTGGTATTCGAAGTTTACCCAATATGCTGTATGCTTAACCATTTCGCTCACGTGGTATTTTTCTCTAATTATCTCAGAAAGCTCGCGGATACTTTTTTTCGAAAATGCCGGCTATTTACATTAATATTGTTTATCCCTGTTCGGTTTTACCTCAATCCCACTCAAGTGTCAATCAACTCATTCCTTTTGAAGATATTTTTACATTTTTTTCACAATTTGTGTAGTAGTTACCGTAAAAAACCCATTTTTTTATACTAAACTGTAGAAATGAGCGTGGCTTTCTCACTTTAAAATCGGGAAGATGATGGACTGAAAAGCTATAAATTTATAATCGCTCAAACATTGGCAATAGATTTTTGTACGCCTCTATCTCATGTGCTCCCAACTTTCCTTTTTCCAATCACGTCTGACATTTTTTTGCGTTCTTTTTGTAGGGGGTCATAATTCTCCCTGTTTCTAAACTCATCTTTCTCTCTTTCTAGTGGTCCAAGAATTTTTCTGAGAATCTTTCTTTTATATTTTTCTCTCTCTACTCTCCACTCCTGGTCTCATTGAGGACATGCATTCAGTGTCGTAGCGATTTTCTGGCTAGATTATTTTAGGTATGTTTTAACTTATTTAAAATAGTGTATTGTCTAATCCTGGCTTTAGTGGAGAGATTACTGTAGGTATCCTTAGTCAGTTGGTATGCCATTTTCATTTTTCTTGTTTCGTTTGCATCTTATTCTTGCTCATTCATTGAAATTATGAAATGGAGGTTCTTGAATTTTTCAAATTTATCGATTCTTCAAAACGATTGATTGTGGCGTCTGTCTCTAGCGTCATTATGAGTTATTCTTATGAGCTATCCTATCTGTTTGTCTTGAAAATGACGCTATTGACGTCGAAACTGGTAGGCAGCAATAAAACATAGTGGTACGGTACAGTGTTTTTATTATGCGTTATTCCTTATCGATTCTTCTCTTATTTAAACTTCACCTGAGTACCCTATGTTGGTAATGAATATGGTCTTCTCGAAAGATACAGAAACCCAACTTTCTCCGCGATTTCTTTGAGAATAATTCTTTGTTTACATGCTCTGTCCAGATAAAATTGCAATACCATCTCCAAAGGCCAAACAATTTATGGTTTCAATTTTATATCAATAAATCATGAAATGGCTGCTATAATATATGGTGCCGCGCCGAATTAAGGATTCGGAAAAATGTATTTGAATATTATTTTCATCATCATTTCGAATACTGAGCCCTAAAACTCAAGTTGCTCATGGTGCTTCTATAAAATCAAGAACATAAAATATAATTCTTGCATTGTGTCCGTCACTG
Organism: Ceriagrion tenellum; assembly: GCA_963169105.1. Classification (NCBI taxonomy): domain Eukaryota; kingdom Metazoa; phylum Arthropoda; class Insecta; order Odonata; family Coenagrionidae; genus Ceriagrion; species Ceriagrion tenellum. The sequence continues at coordinate 53,094,321 of OY720637.1, forward strand.
CAATTTTATTGAGTTCCTCCGCATAAACATTTTTACGTAAATGAAATGTGATCCTTGCATTGTTTTCTTCGTATTTGATCAATCATCAAAATGTGCACTTAGTGACGCACGATTACCGCTACAGCTACTCATGTCACTTTTACTCAGCATTCTGATGGAAGAAGGATTGATATATCTCCCTGTGTTTACGACTTGTCAAGACAAATGTTAGTTTTTGTAAAAATATACGCTATATTTTGCCGATTTCCCTCGTGTTTATTTGCACACCGAGATGAAATTGCCATAATTAAGGTACAGGTACCCCTAGGCAAAGGTTTAAACTTTATATTCTAATGTTTTCAAGTTGATGGCACTAGTCATTAACAAAAAATCTGGGGTCGGAATATCTTAACGAAATGCGACCGGCTGATCGGGTGCGATGCGTCGCCTTGAGCGACATTACC